>LR999918.1:5095000-10095000 GCA_905220335.1 Noctua pronuba | reverse complement strand
GAGTGCAATTATACAAAAAATACTCGAAACGTGGAACGAAGTTTATAGTGGTCGGATTTTCATGGGACTTTTTGACGGAGAAGAAAGTTAAAAAAAAAAATTTCGCTCGCGACTTTTTTTTAATTATTTTTTTATTTCCTTTGTAATATTTTTTTTTCGTATAGGAATAATAAATTTAAAAAAAAAAACTTGCGAGCGGCGAAATTTTTTTTTTACTTTCTTCTCTACACCTCAAGGAACTCAATAAAAAAAACCCCATGAAAATCCGACCACTATAAACTTCGTTCCACCTTATAGTCTAATTGCACTCGACTAGGATCAAAGACCGCTGATACTGTAGTGACCATTAAATAACTTGGGAGTTTCACTACAGAATTTAATTTGACCTGGACTCACTGATTCAATTATAAATGACTTAACGGCTTGTAAGGGGGTGACTGCTGAGATGAGGGCTAATTGAGATGTATGGAAGAAGAAAGCTCATCATCATCTGACCAGCCTTTTTCCAGCTATGTTGGCGTCGGCTTCAAGTCTAAACGGATGCAGCTAAATATTAACATGGAGTGCCTAACAGACCTCCACAACCAAGTTAGCGCTGGGTAACAAAATATACCTTGGTTGGACTGGTTGTCAGACTTTCAGGCCACTGACTACCTGTAACGACTGTCAAAGATCTACAAATGACAGCCGGGACCAACAGAACGGAAGACATGCTAAGACTACAAATAAATTAGAAAAAGAGGATGGTGATTCACTATAGGCAGACCAAGATGAGACCAGCAGCGAGATGGGCAGACGACATTGTTGCCATCGCGGGAATATCCTGGATGAGGCTGGCACAAGACCGTAGAGCTGGCACAAGCAAAGAGAGGCCTATACCCAGCAGTAGGTGAAAACGGGCTGTGGATGATGATGAGATAATTAGACAGTAAAGTAGAATACAGGAAATAGAGGAAATCGCCGTCGAGGTAGACCGCGGCGAAGATGGTGTCAAACTCAAACTCAAAGCATTTATTTCAATTAGACCATTACAGGCACTTTTGAATGTCAGAAAAACAAAGAAGGCGAAGCTACAGTCCCAGACATAAGACATAATAACTTATGAAAGTACTGTAGTTGCCCATTCCAAGGCGTAGATCTCTATGGAGAAGAATGGGCAAGAAACTAGAACAAGAATGGGTGTGATGATCTGATCTCGTTTGCGGGGTGAACATGGCCAGATATCGCACAGGACAGAGAGGTTTGGAAGGAGAAAGGGGAGGCCTTTGCTCAGCAGTGGGACACTCAAACAGGCTAACAAAAAAAAAAGTAGAATACCCAACACGCCTGCTGTTTTCTATTCAATTTGATCAGCTGGTAAGTAAGCATCATCTACAAAACCCTATCGAAGTTATCAAACTCATAATAGTAACTTACTGTACGGGATCAGAATCGGCGAACTTTGCCGATCATGCACGATTCAGAACCGATTAATTTCGAGTATCTCGGTACAATTTCTTCTTTGGAGATATTTTGTTTTTCTTGTTAAAATACGAGATGTTTTAATTGGTTTCAGATTGAGGCGAAATTGGTTATTGATCGTAAAGGTTAAGTCTCAAGTTCAAACACGGATTTATTGATACGTTCAAATATTTAAAGAGTAAAATCGTGTTTTCATGTGGTAGATCCACCGGTGGGAATGTTACAAAGCAAAAGTTCGTAATGTATTGTAAGAGGCGTGACTATACGGGGTGTAAACAGACCCTTCACGAAGCCGTCAACCAAGCATTCTGTACATCAAACTAAGTAACTTTACGCAAAAATTATTGCTGGGAAACGACTTTTTTTTTGGGGTGAAAAATTACGTTTTACGGTAAAACTCAATGTAACGGACTCAAAACATTGTGCTGATGGATGGATTGAATAATACTCCTAATACTACTAATAGGTCGTGAAGGTGTTTAAAGTAAAAAAAAATACATTAAAAACATGTATTTTAAAAAAAACTTGTGAAAAAGTTGGAACTTTGACCCCCAATATCTCCGTAACTAGAAGGTTCCCAGGTATGGTCTAGAACAAAAAAATGATCGCAATAACGGGGAGAACAAGTACTCTTCGGCTTCGTTTAGGGTCTTTTTACACCCTTTATATTCTAGGCCACGACCGAAGTCAACGCGTATTGCGACAGCGAATGCAAAGAAAACTAATGAAAAGAAGTTGTTTAGGGCCCACCACGAGGCACAGACACGCGTCGGAGCGACAGTGAAAGACACATCTACCCATAATCAGCGGCCAGTATATACGAGCGCGTGACCGCCAGCCGCGCGGAATCCGCGCCTAACTTAACGCAACGTTTAGCTGCAGCCTTTACCAAGTCAGTTTCTAGATCTGCTTCTTAACGATAGTTAAGATACTAGTAACTGATTAAAATAGTTAAGAAACAAGTACTTACCACAGTGATAGGATAGGCCGGGTTGATGATGGTGTAGAGCAGAATGTGGTTGGGTCGCGCGGGCGGCTCGCGTTTGCGACGCGGCTCGCCCGTCATGTAGTTGTTGCCATTACTCTGGAAATAACGAGAAATATTATGTTAGAAAACTAACTATAACAACAAAAAGACGGAATTCGAGTATCTAAGGAGATTCTCCCACTGCACCGCGCTCCGTCGCGTCGCGCGGAAAAATCATTGTACGCCGACGCGTTTATAGTGTGTTGTCCTAGGCGTGTTTTCGATACAAATTCAAATACTTTCTTACAATGTTAACATCTGCGGCCCCGCGCTAAGCGACGGAGCGCGGTGCAGTGGGCGAATCGCCTTAATACGCTGATTCGGCAGCAGGAGTCTACTTGTATCGCCAGTAAAACTTGCAGCTGGTCATCGCGGTATTGTGAGTCAATCAATCAGCCAGTCTTGGTGGCCTGGGCCTGCAAACTCAAACTCAAAGCATTTATTTCAATTAGACCATTACAGGCACTTTTGAATGTCAGAAAAACAAAGAAGGCGAAGCTACAGTCCCAGACACAAGGCATAATAACTTGTGAAAGTACTGTAGTTGCCCATTCCAAAGCGTGATGAATTATGGCCTTTCACAGAGAGAGCTCCCATACTTCTTACTAATCCATGGTATATCGTTGTCAATTGTTAATACCATATCCAAAAATTGTTAATACCATATCCAATCTAAATATCTCCTCGTCGTATCTACTACAAACCGTCACCTTAGCATCACCGTCCGTGCTTGCTAAGCGCTACTAATGATTTACACCCGCATGACGGGCAGCCATTTAATTGCACTACACGTCCGCTCTATGATCTATGCCCCGACGATAGTCTAATGTCGGCGTATTTGTGAACTCATTACCGGTTGGAAATAGACGGAGTTATGTGTTCGTAATCCGCGATTTGCATAGCTGTCAGTGGTGATTGTCGTGTGTGGATTGGTTTGTGTACGTTGTCTGTATCGGGGATTTGTTTAAATAATACGATTTCGTTGAATGATTAAGTCTCATGTTTATAATGCTCTTTGTTTCGAGTTGGATTAAGGGACAGATCCCAAATAGAGAATGTACCTGTGTCTGTGCACAAACTTGTGCATCATAATATCTCCTGCTAATTTGCCTAGTCTCTCAAAGACTAAACGCCCTAACTGGCATTCGGTCGGAAGAATCATCCTTGCAATCTTTGAAGACAACATTAAATGGCCTAGATTCTGTACCATCCTGCATCATCTTTGCCAATATTAAGGAATTCTATCCCTTGATTCAATATTGATAACTTCAAAGAAAAGTAGCTTGCTAATAATCCAAGATGGACAGAAATACCTTTGCATGAAACGAGCTCTAATTAGAAAACGATTACCAGAACCAAGGCACAAACAAACGAATTCAGTGTTCGCCATCTCTAGCTACGACTATAGATCACAAAACTGACGCTTCAAAGCTACCAGCAGTGCCATCTTAATGCCAGTACATCTACTAAACCTTGGAATATCACAGGAGTGACAAGACACACGACTAATAAACCCAACTGAGGGGAACCGGTCATTCGGAGCGCGTAAACGATGGATTTATTACCTGTGCTCATTATGATTTACGTTCAAACACCTTCGTTATATAGGGTGACTGGTAATTAGTGACCGATACTACAACAAACAACTTTCCCAAAGACAAATTTTTTGTTATACACAGACTTTTATCACAATAACACAACAGCCGTATGAAATTCGCACGCGCGCGCCTGTTACCTGTCAGCTGTTAGCCGTTTAAAAAAAATGTTTCTTTGGGAAAGTTGTTTGTTATCATAAGTACATTCACGTGTTTAAGTATCGGTCACTAATAACCAGTCACCCTAACTAGAATTTGTGTTATATGGGCCTTTTAGAATGACACACCAGTTTAAGACAGCAGAGCCATAACAGTTGAAGGAAAATCGCGACATTCCAGTAGATACATTAGCTTTTGATGTTCCCACTGCTGGTACACTGTTCTCCGTCTCCTATCCTGTCGTCTAAGCCCCAAAACCTACAGTCATGAGACCTCCGTGCTCCGACGTAGCCGTCCAATTTCTGAAGTTTTGGGCCAGCAATATAGAGGATCCTGTCGTGTCAAGCAATGACTTAAAGAAGATGACTGCGGGTATACAGACCTCTGAGAGAGAGAGTCAATGGCAATCTACCACGAGGGGCCAGTGCGGGTTGATGGATTTCACGAGTATTCGAATTTTTGTTTCTTGGATATCCGGTTATCTTTCAACATTTTGAGATCATTGATGAAATAATTCTGCTCTGTCCCAGCACCAAAAAATTGAGACATATGACATCTATCGACTAGTGGGCCGGCGTGGTGGATTATATGGTTCACTTCTTTTCACAGAGAGGTCAGCGTCCCAGGAATAGCAAAATTTGAGGCTTATTATACTATGTTTGTTTCCAAAACTACTCCAAAGTAAACAAGTGGGTATCTTTCCAAAATCTCAACCCTTCCTCCACTGCCGTATCTCTCAAGGAAAACAAAATGGCGTCTCTCGCTATTAATTGCTACAAACAACTTACTGTTACGCTAAACAAACGTAATAACGCTCTGTATGAATATTCATCATCGCGGCTCGACTGCGAAGGGTTAAGTGGGGGGTTGAAACATGAACTTTAGCGGGTAGTTGACAAATTGGTTGATTTTGTTCTAGATTTATGATGTTTACTGAATTTATTGGTGCTATGATAGTTAATTTTACTGGTACGAGCAAATTCATACCGTTTATTTAGGTATGAGGAATGTAAAACAAGAGGGGTGATATGCAAAATGGCAGCGGTGCCACTGTAATGAAAATATTTTGTGACAACTAGCAAAATTACAATTAACTAGTGAAGCTAAACAACCGCGAAGAAATCGAATAAAACATAACTTATTTAATTATGATCTCTTTCAGTTTACAATTGAAAAACTCATTTCAAATTAAATATTCAGTAAGTAACAAATCATTCAGAATAAACTTATACTGTCACCTACGGGATATCTTCCGTAATTGTTCATTATTTTGAGATCCCGATAATTCGACGCTGTTGCAAGCGCCATGGATGCGGTGTGTGTTGCAGACAAATTCAGACAATTGTCGTAATTTAAGTACTTCAAGCGAACTAGCTATCTCTTTCTGTATCATTCGTTCTGTATTCCATCGCAGTCGTAACAACGCAACGATATATTTTGAACACCGATCAGTATGAACGTAACGTATCTTCTTTATAATATCATTGCTTAAAACAGTGTTTGAATTTAGAAAAAAATTATCACGCACGACAAAATAATCAAGCCTATATGTATACCTAACGACACAGCTTATCTAAACATTGCCATGAACTACAATTCCACATTCACTATATACCCACTAACTATATAGGGTGACTAGTAATTAGTGACCGATACTTCAACACGTGATTGTAATCATGATAACTAACAACTTTCCCAAAAGTTTTTTTTATACACATTCACTTTTATCACAATAACACAACAGCCGTATGAAACTCGCTCGCGCGCCTTTGACCTATCAGCTGTTAGCCGCGTGACTCTGCCTACCTACTGTTGCACGGTACGATAGTAATGAGACAGAACGGCGTCACGCAGCTAACAGATGATAGGTCAAAGGCGTGCGCGCGCGAATTTCGGTCTCTAATTACCAGTCACCCTGTATATACCTAACGACACGGCTTATCTAAATGATTCCATGAAGCACAATTCCACATCCACTATATACCCACTAACTATGTACATTACACCGCTATCTCTCATCTCCGAGGACCAGCTCACAAGCTTACATCCCCGATACGATCAGTAGGTAAAACACAGTCGCCAATGTAATTTAGTTAAAGCCCTAATTTCACAGCATCCCGCCCGGAATCCGGAGTGGGATCCGAAGTGGGATATCACGTATTAAGTTTGAATTGAAAATAGATTAGATAATAGTGTGTGTTTAAAGTTGGTACGGTGTTTGAATGTTAATAAAAACAAGAGTTTTGGTCGTTTTATAACTAAGCCTTAATAAATTGAAAACAGTGACTTCAGTTAGCAGTAATTGAAGTAACTGTGTTTTCTGTTGCGATGGTAGTATGGTTGACCCCCTTTCACCCCTTTTTACGACAATTTTTTAAAAGGCTGCCTCGTTGGTCAAGTGGTCACAAGGACGACTGCTGAGCAAGAGGTTCTGGGTGTTATTGGGTTTTTCCAATAGGAAATTCTCAGTAGCAGCCACGGAGTCTGGATTTGCGCCCGGTTGATGACAATAGGCTCGCCCCTATTACATGGAACTATAACATATTTGGCGAAATGTGGGTGTACTATTAAGTACACCTGTGCCTTACCCTTCGGAGATTACAGGCGTGATCCGATGTTTAATAAACTGAAAACAGTGGCTTCAATTATCAGTTATTAAAGTAACTGTGTTTTCTATTACGAGGGCAGATCGGTTCGCCCCCTTTCATCCCATTTTTACGACAAATTTATAATAAATGACCACATACACCACCTATGTGGTCATTTATAGGTTAACTCTGATATAAAAATTACGAAATAGAATAATATTTTAATTTAGTTGTCGAAACTTCACGAGCATAGTTGAGATCTGTTTTTACTTGATATTAGCGACCAGCCCCGGCTTCGCCCGGGAGTAATTTTTTAAAGGAATATCAATATTTTCGTTGATACAAACCTTGACCCAAAACAAAAACAAAAATTGGCAAATCGGTCGAAACGTTCTCAAGTGATGCTCCGTCATACACTTGCCAATTGAATTTTATTCATACAGTTTTAAAAAACATTTTTTTCTCTAAACTTTTAAACAAATATTACAGAATGCCACTGTTTTACCGCAACAGGTATTAAAAAGAATAAATTGTTGATCAGCAGTAAGATAAACTTTTGAACAAATATCCAAAAGTTGACACAAAATCCCCCTTTCAAAGCCACACTAACAAAATGGCCGCCCAGCTAAAAGACCATCAATCTAAGAGAAGTAACGAAATGGTACAATTTCTGGCCATGAATAATGCATGCGATTATTTTACGGAGCACAATATTATGAACAGTTTCGCTAAACGGCATTAAAACGGATCACTTGTTATTTATGATAAACGGTAGCTGCTTAGGGTCCGAATATTAAATCCGGGATTTGAGATTTCACCCCCCTTTTATTCATGGGGGTACTTAAGAATAATTATTGAATTATTTTCGCGTTACGATTTATGATTGAGAAAAGAAGTGATTGATTTGATATTTATTGAATGAATTGATTGATTAGCAGGAAATATTGATTCTTAAGTACGATATTGGGTGGGACCATTTTTTTACCTGATGGTTACTGGACACCACTACGTGCATCATCATCTTACTGCCCTTGTCCCATGTTACTTGGGGTCGGCGCAACACGTTTGTTTTCTTCCATTCTCCAGTCAACCGTCACGCAATCATTTACACCTTTTTCTTTCATATCATTCCTCACACAATCCATCCATCGTTTCCTTGGACTTCCTCTCTCTCTCCATCCATCAACATTTCATCACATCATTCTTTTATACGTCCTTCCTCATCACATGTCTATATCAAGACAGTCGATTCCCTTTCAACTTTTCTGTAACTGGCGCAACTTTCAAACTTCCTCTAATATACTCATTCCTTACTTTATTCATTCTTGTCACACATCTACCTCAACATTCTCATCTCAGCTCCATGCAATTCATCTTTTTTTTTAACTGTTTCGCAGATACGGGACCATCCTAGAGAAAATGCTGATGTGTCTTATGCCATCGTGTTGTGTTCCAAATACTTCAACCAATAAAACAGGAACGCTGTTTGGTGGCAGAAATATTTGCGATGATAGCATACAGGGTGTAAACAGACCCTTCACGAAGCCGTCAACCAAGCATTCTGTAAATCAAACTAAGTAACTTTACGCAAAAATTATTGCTGGGAAACGACTTTTTTTTTTGGGGTGAAAAATCACATTTTACGGTAAAACTCAATGTAACGCACTCAAAACATTGTGCTGATGGATGGATTGAATAGTACGGGGGTCGTGAAGGTGTTTAAAGTAAAAATCTTACATTAGAAACATGTATTTAAAAAAAACTTGTGAAAAAGTTGGAACTTTGACCCCCAATATCTCCGTAACTAGAAGGATCCCAGGTATGGTCTAGAACAAAAAAAGGATCGCAATGACGGGGAGAACAAGTACCTTTCGGCTTCGTTAAGGGTCTTTTTACACCCTTTATAGGGCGACTGGTAATTAGTGACCGATACTTATACATGTGACTCATGATAACAAACAACTTTACCAAAGAAACATTTTTTTTACCTACTCGTTCACTTTTATCCCAATAACACGAAATTCGCGCGCACGCGCCTGTTACCTATCAGGAGTTAGCCACGTGACGCCGTACTGTCTCATTATTATCGTACCGGATGTAAAAGTGAACGAGTATAAAAAAAAAATCTTTAGTAAAGTTGTTTTTTATCATGAGTACAATCACGTGTTTAGGTCTCGGTCACTAATTACCAGTCACCCTAAATGTATAAATGGGAGAGGACGACCAAAGAAAGTATGGATGGATTGTGCGAGGAATGATATGGTATGAAGGAAAATGGTGACAGAGAGTGGAAGAAAAAAACGTGTTGCGCCGACTTCAAGTAACATGGGACAAGGGCAGGAAGATGATGATGGCAGCACATAATCGAAGCTATAGATGACCTCTGTCACATGGAGCTTCGCTATAACTACAAGATTTTACCCCTTTTTATCGCAATCAGGCATACAGAGGAAAAACGACCTCATTTTTTTTATATCCATTTTTCACGACACTTCAAAAAGAAATATTCATAAGTCATTCAAAACGTTGGATTAACTCATGTTTGCAAAAAGTAAATAACAAACGTCTTGCGGCAAGCTTTCTATTTATAACTCTTAATATCCGTTTATACAAAGAAAACGAACCTATTTATACCAGTCAATAAATATGAATTTCAAAGGAGATCCTAAACTAATAAAATGGCTGTAGGCTCGTTGTCAAAGTCAAGAAGTCACAAATAGAAATGCTCATTGAATTTTGAATTTAAACCCCCCTGTATAGGACAGCAATTGGTCCCAAACTATTCGAAGTCCCGCAAAACTTCGCCATAACGAGCAGTTCTTAGTTCCTTATTTGAATTTCCCGCTTCGGTGGCGTTCGCCGCCAATCTTACAATACGGTGCTCACGTTGAACAAAATCCAACCTTACATCCTTTAATTTTAAGATGACTTCTCCCTTGGCATCACAGAGGTTTTTACATCTATTCTACTTTACTTAATAATCCACTGTATCATGTATGCAATAAGGTTTAATTTCAAATATAAGTTCGCATTTAAACAACTATCATCTACTACTGAATTTTCTACTTTACGCCCCTCTATACAAGGTTTCATTTCGACGACTTCATGCCGAATAATGCTCAGCCTGTTGAAGAGATTACATGATGGAATATTAAGTGCGTTTCCAGTTTTATTTGAATTTAATTTTAGCGTTAATATTTTGTATGTATTTTATGACTGGTATATGAAGACTTTATTACGAGGATTTGCAAATGTATCAGAATATTGAAATGTGGCCAGGATGAAGACATTTTAATGGTTTTTGTTGAACATTTATGTTGAGTGGTACAAAATATGACGTGGGATTAATTTTGGGATAATATTTTCTGTATTCACTGCCAGTGTTATTACAAGGATAGACATTTATAGAAGATTTATTTTTAAAAACTACGTTATTGGAATGTTTTCAGTAGAAGTTCAAAACATCATTAATGATGATGGCCAAATAAAGGCAAAATGACAATTGATCAGCAATAACTATGCTGAAAAAGTCACAAATGTATTAGATTCACATAAACATAACCTACCAAAATGCTTAAGGCCTTTGCCCAGCAGTGGGACAGTAACAGGCTGGTATTATTGTAATGAGGTACAACGTTTACAGTTTTTCTTAAATCTATGTCAAGTTCACCCATGATTTGTGCCTGAACTATGTAAATATCAATCTGTTCAAAGTCAACTGTAAGTATATGAAACATTCCATAGTCAAAGCCACTTCTTGGTCGCCAAAATGGCAAATTGGGAAGAAAATTCGGTTTTTCTATCAACTTTGAACGCGTATACAAAGTTTTGTGTCCGTGCTATTAACCGTTGAGGAGTACTCTCGTCACTACCTATCTGACCTCCACGACCCAGTTAGCACTGGGTATATACCCGATACCCCTTGGTAAGACTGGTTGTCCCACTTTCGGTTACTTCCTGTAACGACTGTCAAATATCTACAAATGACAGCCGGAACCAACGGATTAACGTGCGCGTTGCCGTCGCGTCGCCCATCCACAGACCAACCTAGGCAAGCGCGGCTTAATCTGAAGATTGATCCGAACGGCTGTTATCATTTATCCTCGAGCTCCTCTCACTACGAATTCTGCAAAGTTAAACACTGTAGCATGATCAAAATAAACCTATAACGTGGCACATAAATATGTGAAAGAGAAAACTGTAGGCATTTGATTAATTGCCGCCACGTCACAGCTACAAGAAAACAAAGACACATCACACGTCCAAACATTTGTTCTACATACAATATTAATGAAAAGCCCGATCGCTCCATTTGACGCCAAAAAAAATAAAAATAAAGACCATCTACCCACTACCCGAAAAAAACACACACTCATTAATTACAATTCTGACAGGCCATTTTCACCAAAAAAAAACGTAAATAAATATAAAAGGCTGGAAAAACCCCGTTGTCATTTTATACAGTCGTACAAATTATCACAAACGAACCGTTAATTTAACACTGAGGGGTTGAAATCATATGACACCTCACCCCCTTTCACCCCCCAGTCTTTACATCGTGCGTGATGAATTGGGGGTAGTACAGTCGGCGAGAAAAATGTGAGGACAGTAACAGAAGTTTCAAAACGATGAGCATAACTAAGAATTAAATACCTCAATGGGGTAAAATTCTACATTAAATGGCAGTGTCTAGCTACGTTATTTCTGTTAAACCATTTGTGCCATGGTGATAAAGTTTAATGTTTTTGTCTATTTTGAAATTTATTTATTTACTAGCACTATGCCCGCGACTTCGTCCGCGTAATAAGATTTTCCATACAAACAAAATTCCCCCTTTTCACCCCCTTAAAGGTAAAATTTCCAAAAACCCCTTCTTAGTGCTCCCCTACATTATAATAGGAAGCCGTGTATAAAATTTCACATTCCTAGCCCCAGTAGTTTCGGCTGTACGTTGATATGTCAGTCAGTCAGTTCTCCTTTTATATATATAGATTTAAACTTCATGTACAAAAGTGGTACATAGGCGGACTTAATGCCACAAGGCAAATAATAATGGGGGTAATGTCGGCTCGTTTCCATATTTTCGACGATGACTGTACAACAAAATTTTTGGTCGTTTGTTAAAAAGTGGCCGCTGCGGGTTGAAACACAGTTGTAGACGGAAATTTAATAAAGCTTTGTTTACATAACATACATAATACGGTCAGTTTAAAGTGTACACACACATAAATTCACCCCTTTTTCCCAAGAGGATAGGCATATACCTACTATGGAAAGCTACGTGCTACCACCGTCCCTACATACTCCTTTTGTTTCATCCACGTTCATAAACGCAAGTACTATACAGGGTGTAAACGGACCCTTCACGAAGCCGTCAACCAAGCATTATGAACATCAAACTAAGTCACCCTATGCAAAAATTTTTGCTAGGAAACAACTTTTTTTTTGGGGTGAAAAATCACGTTTTACGGTAAAACTCAATGTAACGCACTCAAAACTTGGTGTTGATGGTTGCTTTGAATAGTAAACGGGTCATGGAGGTAATTAAAGTAAAGATAAAAACTTAAAAAGTAGTATTAAAAAAAAAAACTAGTGTAATATTTGGAACTTTGCCGTATCTAGAAGGTTCCCAGGTATGGTCCGGAACAAAAAAATTATCGCAATGACGGGGAGAACAATTGTCTTTCGGCTTCGTTAAGGGTCTTTTTACTCCCTTTATACCTGACATTTTTGCTGGAAATGGTTAATAAGGTCATTATTCGTCATTCAAGGGCGCCTTTCCCAGCATTTCCAGTCATCCGTCACAGCGTATTTCTGAGCCAGAAAACGTCAAAACTCTTTAATTTATTGCGAAGATAAATAAATTGAATCCTAAATTGCGACACGACAGTCTCACACATGTGTTTAATTCTAAATCTTAATTAAGTTGAGTTTCACGCACTGTCGGAGTCGTACAAAGAAAATGCGATACGAAGTTCAGGGCAGTCAAAGAAAGTACTAAAATATATACAAATTAATTTGGTTGGGTAGAATAAAACCCCAAAACGGCTCTGGTGCAGTGGTTTATGTGGTCATTTAGTGGATCCCAACCACAAAAATTCTATCGACGTCAATAAAGAAGAGAGGTAAAAAGATACGAGGGTTCGTCTTAAAGCTTTACCAAAGAGAAATGGCAAAAAGAACGTAAGGTTTTGAATACAAAATTGTCTACAAAACAAGACGAGACAGACCAGTTCAAATTATGCTATTAGATCAGGGACGGACATGTAAGCTCGCAAAAACTACCAGATTTTGGCAGATTATGAACATTAGCGAGCAGGCCAGTTCCATTTAAGCTGGTTGGTTTTGAAAGCACTCACTCAACCTATCAATTAGACCGTTGCAGGCACTTTTGAAGGTCAAAAACAAAAGGATGAAGCTACAGTCCTCGTCACAAAGCATAATAACTTGTGAAAGTACTGTAGTTGACCATTCCAAAGCGTAGATCTCTATGGAGAAGAACAGGCAAAAAACTGAATGGCTTGAATGCTTGGCAATTCAATTTCCATCTTCCCTAAACACAACGAAACTCATCAAAAATCTGCCAGCCACATTTCAAGAGCCTAACCAAACATTTTAATAAACATCTTAACCAGCACTTTGAAGCAACAAAGGCTTACTTCAGACAAATATGAAATTTTCAAGCACTTGCTGCGACAAATACACAAGAAATTACTTTACAAGTTACGTACCGACTCGTTAGCTCACAATGCCATAGGAAAATGGGTTGACGGGTTGTGTTTATTGTTGCTCGAGAGTTTTTAATTATAAGGGGGTGAAATTTGGATAGGATGAGTTTTAGGGGGTGAAAAGATCGGTTGGTTGTAGCAGTAGGTGTTAAAGGGTTGAGCTCGTTATGAAGAGAAAGTTGGTTTGTTAAAAATTTGTTAGTCCATTAGTCGGGGATTTTGAAGGTGGAAAAGCCTTATGAAAGTTTTTATTGGTAACATTAAATACCTATGCCACGCCACTAAGGAGGTGGTCGTGTACTAATATGTAAAGAATATGAGCGTCGAAAAATAACGATGTATCGGCTTTATTTTAGAGGTCATTAGACCATCGTTAAACTTATTAGTAGAGCTTTTTTTTTTTTTTTTACGGATGGGAAATCATCAAATGACTTCTCCCGCTCTGGGTGGAGTGGGAGGGAGTGTCAGACTCTTACTGACTAAAACCCATCCATGTTCCTTCATTGCCCTTTGTGTTCCAGGGCCACGGTATCTCTTTCGAACAGTCCCGCAGCCCCGGCAGGCATCGGCCCTTGCGGGCCCCTTCTTGGTTGCTGACATCTCTTTGAGGCGCGCGTGGAACACGAACGCGCCGTCGACACGGCCTGTCGTCATAACACGGACGGACGGTGAGCTAACCCATTACTCACCGTCCACAGGCCCGCGCCTACGGTGGCCGGGAGCCACCACGTGGCCCCCGACGCCCGGTGCTTCGCCCGCGGCGGCTGGGACGTGAGATTCTCTCCCTCTCACGTCCCGCCACCTCCTTCGCTAGCATGACTGCTTCGCAGAAGGAGGTGACGGCTTCCCATTCCCTCTCGCTCCGGACCATGGCCTGAAACAGGGCCGGGAGCGAGAGGTCGCCGCCGCCGATCGCCGCTACGAGGACACGGCGGAGCTCCGCCCAAGCGGGGCAGACCTCCACGGTGTGCGCCACCGTGTCCTCTGGGCGATCCTCACAATGATAGCACCCGGGCGTTTCCTCCCGCCCGATTCGGTGCAGGAACCTCCCGAAACAACCGTGTCCGGTGAGGACCTGCGTCAGGCGGAAGGTGAGGGCGCCGTGGCGCCTCTCTAGCCACTCCTCAAAGAGGGGACTTATCGCCACTATTGTGGCGTGCCCTGCACTGGGTTGCGACAGTCGTTGTCTCCATGTCGCCATGAGATCGCGTCGGAGGTCTGTCCGCTGAGCGGTGATTTGCCGCGGCAGCGGAGTTTCCCCCCGACGTAGTGCCCCCGCGCGCCATTCATGCAGGCGCGCGAGGACTATCGCCTCCAGATCCCATGGCGGTAATCCGGCTAGGAGGCTCGCCGCCTCGCGGGAGATCGTGCGGTACCCCCGGATCAGCCTTACGGCTACGACCTTTTGGGGCGCGTTCAGGTAGTGCGCGGCACGCCGCTTAATTGAACGCGCCCACACCGGGGCCCCGTAAAGGGCCATGGACCGCACGACCCCCGCGTAGAGCCTACGGCAGGAGGCGTTTGGACCCCTCAGGTTGGGCAAGAGCCGCTTGAAGGCAGCCCCGGCCCGTTCCAGTTTGGGAGCCAAACGTCGGAAGTGCTCAACGAAGTTCCACCGGCTGTCGAGGACGAGTCCTAGGTACTTCAAAGTCGACTCGACGCCGATTGGAACCCCTCCTACCGTCAGCGTGGATCCCGACGGTGGCGCATTCCGAGGCCCATGAAAGCTCATGGCCTCGGACTTGTGCAAGGCCACCTCGAGACCCAATTGCCGGATCCTCTCAACGACTATCGCAACCCCGCGTGTCATCAGTTCGGCCGCCGCCTCGTGCGACCTCCCTTGTGCCAGTACCAGCGTGTCGTCAGCGTAACAGACTACGCTGACACCGCTAGGGAGGTCGGCGCGCAGCACCCAGTCGTAACCGATGTTCCACAAGGGCGGCCCTAGAACCGACCCCTGTGGGACACCGCACGACATCTCTCGCCGGTTCCATTCTCCGTTTGGACCAGGATAGATGACATACCTGTCAGACAGGTAGTCCCCGACTACACGACGGAGGTAGGTGGGCACCCGGTGATACCGGAGTGCCTCCCCAATGCAGCTCCAGGGCATGGAGTTGAAGGCGTTGGCGATGTCGAGCGACACCGCCAAGACGACCCCACCCCGGGACACCGCGTCCCCCGTCGTGAGGGCTCGCACGCGCATGATGGCGTCCACCGTCGAGCGCCCCTTGCGGAAACCAAACTGGTGTTCCGCAAGATCCGGCCCCATTCCCGCAAGGTGCCCGGCGAGGCGGTTTGCAATGACATTAGTAGAGCTTAGGTGTTCTTTATTCAGATGCGTAGTTCTTACAAATGCTTACTTACAGTCAGACGTTTAGCTCATCATAGCTATGTAATTACTATCCACCAAAATTTTTTTTGGGGTATTCCTCAAAGCGCAACTATTTTTAAGCGCGACCAACTAAGCGCAACTAAATTATTCCTCGAAACGCAACCATGATGAAATATAGAGATGGGTATGATGAATTCAATAACTATATTTTTCATCAAGGTTGCGCTTTGAGGAATAATTTAGCTGCGCTTAAAAATAGTTGCCCTTTTTTTTAATACTAAATAGGCTTGCTTTTGGCCGCAACTCGCCTGATGTGAAGCGATGATACGGCCTAGGATGGAGTACGTTTGCCTAGAAGAAACCGATTCACTCGAACTTTGATGACATCCAGATAGGAAAAAGTAGCGAGCGTCGCCATTAAAACTACAGCTTCAAAAGTCAGAAACACGTGCAAGGAAAAAACAGTAAAAAACATCTCTCTCCCCGACATAATTTGTAACACAAAATAATTAAAATCCGTGTACTTTCAAAGGTACACGCGAACAAATTGGCAGGATGAGTTTCAACCGGGTACTGGGTAACCCGCCCCGCGGCCTTGCGGTGAGAATGTTACAAGTCGCTTCATTTTTCGTATTTTTGTTATGAACTCGCGTTTTAGGGGTACACTGTTGAGAGATAATTAATTTATATGCTTTGTTTTTGCATGGATACAAAAATACGTGTTTATTTTTAGAGTATTTGGGATTGAGTACAAGTATCGCGTAACCGGTAACAGGGTCGTGGAGGTATATATAATGGTATCCAGATTTTTCTAATTAGACTGCTTTTATTTCTTACTTATAAACTAGGTGTATCCCGTGACCTTCGTCCGCGTGAGATTATTAAAAAAATAATTACTAACCTATTGGAATCGGATTTTGTTAACAATTTCTGTTCCGGCTAATCTCCGAAATGGCTAGACCGATTTTGAAGGGACTTTTACTGCCAAGATAGCTGTGTCTAACAAATATTAGGGTTCCGTGCAAAAAAAAAAAACCCCTGAAATTGGTAACAAAATGTGATTCAAATAAGGAAGTAATATTTTTTTATAATAATTTCACGCGACGAAGGCAACAGCTAGTTGTAAATAAAAAACGCCTCGGTATAAATATTTTAACCAAAAAATCGGCCATTATTGATTGAATAATGGGTCTCAAACTCGGATCCACAATATTCGCGCTCCTGACCATTAAACCAATCAATTAAAGCACAATTTCATAACAAACAACAGAAAATAAAAACAACAACAACATTAATCTAAATTAATCTACAGCTCACACTTGACCTGTTTAGGGAAATCCCAATTTCGCCGTTTGATCTTTGGGATTTGAAAAGAGCGAATTTTTTCCAAAGCATTCTTGATTATGATCCTATAATCCAAAGTGCTAATCGCGTGGCTGATGTTTCGGTCAAAAGTAAATAAAAATATTGTTACGATTTATGGCAGGTAATACCCATTGATCTGTCAAATCATAAATCTAGTAAAAAAAAAGAGGTTGGTCTCTCACGAGCCCTGACCAGCGGTAGCCCGGACCCTGCTCCAGGTGTGCTACTATTTTTTATATTAATAAATGTTTTTTTTTTAAATATTGTTTGCATAGGAATATTTAAAAATGAAAATTATATGTAAAGAAAATAAACAAAGGTTACTTAATATTAAATCGCAAGGGTTGCTAAATAATTAATTATATTATTTTTCAGTTTTAACTGAATTACCAATACATGAAAAATTATATTTTTAACGCGAAATCAAAAGCGTATAATTTTAAATAGGTACTGGAATTAAGGCCTCGTTCAAACTCTAACATAAATTCATTAATGTACAATCGAGGAAATAAATTGTTGCTAAGCCAATTCACCACGTTGTGGTCACTTTATACAACTGTCAAAACATGTCCAATTTAATCCCTAACTGTAAGATAGGAAGAGGATACAGTTTTATTCTTCTTTCATAATCAATTACATTTCAAATCAATTCTTTAGGTGATCCTTTGTTTACCGTATAATCATGTATTCCGCAATAGGTTTTCTCATTGAAGATGTATTCATAGGTACGTGTTAATTAATTACACATAGCAACACAATACCCGTAACAGTTTAATTGAATATCATTTCTGTCGTGTAGGCGAGAAATTAATTAGCCAATCAGCAACCTAGACAGAGTCGATCGTACACTCGCGGAACGAAAAGGCTGGGCAAATTGAGCATTAAATGTAAATGCGAAAGTTGCCTAAGCTTTTGGTTGTTCAACATTCCTGTCTTACTGTCGGTACGATTACCTAAGAGATGATCCCCCGTGTATTGGTCAATTGTACCTAAAAGAGACACATATGGTCACTTGTTCAATACTCTCGATTATTGCACTGTATTTAAGTAGTCATACTCATTCTACTTCCAGAGGAGCTCGTGGCTAAATAATAACAGCCGCTCGGGTCGATCTTCAGGTTATGAAGCGCTTGTCTCGGTTAGTCTTGGACGGGTGACCACCCATTACATACTGAGTTTCCTCCATGCCTAAGAAAACAATCGCCAGTCGTCACAGGTAGTGGCCTGAAAGTCTGACAACCAGTCTTAACAAGGGGTAGCGTATTACTCAGTCTAACTGAGTTGTGGAGGTCAGATAGGCAGTTGCTCTATGTAAAATACTGGTATTCAGCTGCATCCGGTCGAAGCCGATCCCAACATAGTTGGGAAAAAGCTAGGCAGATGATGCTCATTCTAATTCCGACAAATAGTTGGGTACCATAATTATGTCAACTCAACAATCAAGAATGACATCGTTGACAAACAAACGAGTATATGAACATCACAATACGATTCGAGCGGATAAATAAATTGTATGTAAACGACGAGTTTAATAGGCCACATCAAAACATAAACAGTGCAAATTGACAGCTGTCAAAAATGAAAGTGGAAAGTGACAGATGGTCACTTTTCATTTTTTGAATTAAATCCGTGCAAATAAAAATAAAAAATCTACAATTTACTTTGTTCTAAATTCTAACAGATAGCAAGGGTTTCCTTCATTTACTTAAAGTTAAATAGAGTCAGTTATTGTTTAAAGTTAAGTAGTTATAAACGTCTGAAGACATTAAAACAACTTTTTATGAATAATCCCCGTTTAACTAAAGAAATTCGTAACAAATCACAAAACACCATACTAATAGGAACATTATACACATTAATTCGATCAACGAGAAACCACACATACTTAGTAACCGCGTGTTTATTATGTCCACAATTCGACTTTTCCGAACTCGTGCGATAAGTACGTCGTTTCAACAGTCAGAAATCTCCTCGTCGACAAATTAATGGCCGAACGAACAACGCGATACAGCTTCCAAAAGGCGATAACAATTTGTTAAATAGAGGAGACACAACAAAAATACACCAAAGACATTCTAAGAGAATAAAAAAAAAATATTTTGACAGCTGTCAATAGATAGCGGGAATAACAAAAATTATTGACATAATAAACTAGTAGTTGACTCAAATAATTATTTACCTAGAATCTTCACACCTGTAATATTCAAATTTATAGAAATAAAAGCAATAAGTGTGTCATCAGAGAGATCCAGGATGCCTCTGTCGATAAATTAACGACAAGTCGACATAGCTTGCAAGTAGAGATAACGATTTACAGATTGAGAGACTGACTGACAGATGTACACACGGTGACACATCAAGCTATAATTTCCAGTATAACATGGCCTCGTTATGAATAGGTTTCCCGTACAATGAGAGATCTGCATAAACTGGTTTTGTATAGCTTGATTGGTCGTCGTGAGTACTACTTGTCACGGATATAATATCTATAAAAGGGGAAATACTAGGTCTAATTAGTCAACTGATTAATTGTTAAGATATATTTTTTTAAACGTTTCCGCACACTAGGAATTTGTCCTGTTTCATAGGAGCGTTTACAAACATTTAAAACTGACATTCACAAATAGCCAGACCCGGAACAACTACCTCTAGTTCATAAAAATATTTGTTCCGTGCGGGGATCGAACCTGCGACACGCAGCGCAGCAGCCAATCGCTTAGCCACTGCGCCAACCGTGCCGTCAAAGTCAAGTCAAGTTATATCGTGTAAATGATGAACTTCAAACGACAGTTACTAAATACTTAAAAGTTTTGACAGCTGTCAAAAATGACAGAGATTATCTATCTCCTTAAAACAAAAATACTGTTGACAAAATAAATCCTTAGTTTTCACACCTGGCGTACGTGTATTTATTTAAAAGCGATAAGTATGTCACCTGAACGATGTAGGATGTTTCTGTCGACAAATTAACGACTAACTGTACACGATCGACACAGCTTCCAGCTGGCGTAAACGATTTATAGTGGATACTAATTTGAAACGAAAATATGACATACATAGAGCAAACTAAGTTTGTAAATACTCTTTGATAGTTAATATTTAAACTTATACTGTCGCTTAGGAGCGTCGCTCACACGATTAACAGTCGAGGTGCAGTTGAGGCGCGGGCGGTTAAGAGGCACGCCGCAACAAAGTTTTCTTTACAAATGAATGGCAGTGCGCTCATATACAAGAGTTGCGGCGCGGGCGAGGTGAAGGCGGGGCGGAGGCGAGGTGAAGGCGGGGCGGAGGCGAGGTGCAGGCGCAGGAGGGGCGCTCAAGTGTGCCCAAGCCACGACTCCACCGCCATTTTGTCATTTGGTTTCGTGCGTAGCTGCGTTTAGACGTTTTTTCACCCAAAATCTTCTTCTATTTAAATTAAGAACTTGTATCAGTGCGAGTACGTCTTCGTCTTCTGACGACGACATGGTGAATGAATTACGTAAAATGTGAAGGAAGCATAGCCGCCTGCGCCTCGACTCTACGCAGAGACCTATCTTCGCCCGTGGTGCGACGCCGCACCGCCGCTGACGCGACGTCGCCTCGACTTACTAGTGAGCGACGCGCCTTACGGGATATCTCTCGTGGTGATTGTTCATTATTTTGAGCTCCCGATATTTCGACGCTGTTGCAAGCGCCTTGATCGCGGATCAACCCGAAATATCGGGAGCTCAAAATAATGAACAATCACGGAAGATATCCCGTAAGTGACAGTATAAGTTTAGTTGTAAACCGTGAAAGCTTAAAACAGTGTTTAGTTAAAATTAAGTTAACAAAGAACTTGAAACGACGCATTTATTAAATACTTAGATAAAAAAGTAACAGTGTTAATCTGATAGTAGAAAATGCCCACGGCATCAAATCCGCTTCTGTACACCGAATCTGACAAATTTTCCCAATTAACCTTGAACCTAATGCTTTACCGATAAAGTTGAAAATATATTAAAGAAATTTGACAGATTGTAGAAGCTTGATATGCTGATGTCCGTACATTTGTGTGCTTGGTAAAATGTATGATTTGACAGCTGTCAAAATGGCAAGAGTAAAATAAAAAATATTAAATCCACAATAAATTAGGGGTGCCACAGACATGTTACAGTCAGCCTAATTCGGCGGAAAAATTGAATGTATGTTTAGCTGCCCTATCAGTAGTTGTCATACCAGCAACCATGTTTTTATTTATATGCAGTAAGTATGTCACCTGATCGACCAAGTATGTCTCCGTCGACAAATTAACGATAAAACGTTACAAATTCAACTGGTGCAAACGATTTGTAAATTATTCGTTATGGATGTAAGTCACATTCGAGATTGCCAACTAGCAATTGAGAGGAATTTTAGTGCGTTTTGATCGGATGTGTATTGAGAGGTTAGTGCTTGCATATTGTGGTATTTTCGCCGCGAAATGAGGCTCGTTTAGAATAGGATTAATAATGCGTTTTTTTTCACGTGTTTCTGAATTTACGGCGCAGTTGAGAAGAGAATCAGTATTTATTTTAGCTATATCGCGTAGAACATCATCATCTGCCAAGCCTTTTCCCAACTATATTGGGGTCGGCTTCCAGTCTTAATCGGAAGCAGCTGAATACCAGTATTTTACATGGAGCGACTGCCTATCAGACCTCCATGAAATATAATATATATCGCATAGAACAAACACTGATTAATACCCCTTATCACTAATACCTACTATGTGATATAATATGAATGCTTAAAAAAATAGTTGGTTTTCACACTTCGAATTCATCAACGTTATGGCTAACTGCCATTAGTTTAGCCAGCAAACTGCTCAATACTTTTAGGAGATTAAATATCGCTGTGTATACTGGAAAACACTAATTACGACCAAACGTTCTAATAAAATTAATAATAAAGACGCAAATGAGTTTAAGTGTGAAAAAAATTTATGTATTGTCAATAAATAAAGTTTATTAAAAAGATTAGTAGGATTTATTGATTTTTATTTCAAACTGGTGTTTCGACGATCACAAATCGGAAATATCAAATAAAACTTACATTTAAAACTAGTATTATTCTCGCACCGGTTTGCATCTACCCTCTTAAGAAATTGACGACAGTTTGTGAATGAAGCCCTAAAAGTTATCAACAACAAGAAACTAACAACGACATTTCAAAAATACCCGAAAAACACGAATTCAGCACAGTATGAAGAAATCGAGTTAGTGTGCCCATAATAACATAAAAATGTTAGACTCAAGACGGATTACAAGGTCCGGCCCGAGTAGGGTCACCACAACATCCCCACAAAACCGGACAGTGTTATTTTTAAAGGCGTCTTAAAATTTTCCGGGGATTTGCCGGCGGGGATATTCTTTTGTATCCGGACATTCCGCATTATGTCCAGTTGACGCACCTGGGTATGGAGGTAAATCCCTGAGGTTTTTCCATGTTTTTCTTTTGCGTTTTTCATTTTTAAGTGGGTTAATATTTGAGCGTGTTTCCAGTAATTTAGTTGTACGTTGTTGACATTTCCATGTTTTGAGGTCGTGTTGTGCTTAGGTTGGGGGATTAACCTGATTGCAGCCCGGTTTTGTAAGTATATTGTTCTGGAATAATCCCTGAGAGGCATATTATGCTGGTGTGTTGGGACATTTTGTTACCGAGTCAACAAGGTTATATCTTTTTAGCACTACAAGTTTTTGAGGCTAAGAAAGAGAATATCAAAATTCCGCGGTGCCTTAAATTTTGATTGCCCCTCAAGGGAAATATGGCGAAGTTATACAAAAACCAAGATTGTAAACATATACGAGGGAATAAATATGTCGTATGGGTAACAACCAACATAAAGTTTTACGTCAATTTTATTCATACTTCGCATTATTTGGAAGAACAAAGAAAATTGTAATCATGGCTACTGACAATGGGGCGGAGATATTATGTCGTGCTTCCTTTTATGTGTACGTTATTATGATATTATAAGTAGCTTTACCAGTGATAATGAAAATCTTTTTCACAAAAGTAAGCTATGACATTGCATGTACTGAAAGGTGCACAGATCTTCAAAGTAATAAGTTAAAGTTAGACTACAACTGATTAATTTAAAAAGATCTTGCAGAACTATTTTTGATTTTTTTGCTGTACTTAGCTCATTCAATGAGCGTTACTGGCTGTAACAAAAGTTTTTGCCAGGTTTGTTGTTTGGTCTAATAAATAGCAATAATCATCCAGTTTTATAATACTAAAACTATTTCCCACGGCTTCCACGTGTAGAAGACACAAATTATTCCACGTGAACTTACAACTGGGTCTAAAAAAAAATACTAAATCAATGGGCTAACTGTATCAACAACAAACAAACGGACAGATAGATCTCCAGACAGGCAGAATTACTTTGGCATTTATACATGAAATAAGTAAGGATTTCCTCGACAATCCAATCCCATGGTCACACTACAGTAGTTCATTTAGTATTTCGCATGTATCCCCTAGAGGGATGCTCACTTGGAAACTCGTGTCGACTTGACCCTCGCCTCCCCTGTGCCCTTATTGTATTTTTGACCCTTTCATTGGGTCAATTCGGTTTAGAATTATTTCCTGACGACAAGTTTTATTAAATTCCTTTTTATGTGGAGGATATTATCAGATTTGTTTGGTAGTTGTTAATGTTCAATTCGGAACCCATCTTTATTTATAAAATTCCGGTGTGCGTGTGTACGTCATTCTTATCCTCCTAAACGTCACGACCGATTTTGATGTTTTTTTTCTCTACTTATGGGATGACCTGGCCGGTATTTAGTTATAGTTAGACCCGGTAGGTGGCACTGTTGTCGCAGGACAGGACCCTTGCTTACCAGATTCGTTAGTTAACATTGTACGAAAGTAGCTTTGTCTACCTGTTATCTTTTTCGCCATAACAGTTTTAGATATTTGGCACATAAGTAGACCATGATCTGGATAAGAACGTAAGATATAAAATAGGTTTGATTAAGGACGTAGAGGTAGCGGGTTCCCGTGAGATAATTTATATCGTAAGGTAGTAATATCAAGAATGTTAATACTAAACGCTCGCAAGTCAATCCTCGCCTTATTAAAGTCAACATTACAGCAGCAAACCCATTGAAACGAAAACGTATCGGCTTCCCACAAACGTCTATTGTAACCCAACAGAAGCCTGCAACGGCTGAACGGGTTAACTATAAGCAACTAACATAATCGGTGAGAACAATGGCCGTCACGTGTGCTGATGGGGA
The DNA here is from genome assembly GCA_905220335.1 of Noctua pronuba. Classification (NCBI taxonomy): domain Eukaryota; kingdom Metazoa; phylum Arthropoda; class Insecta; order Lepidoptera; family Noctuidae; genus Noctua; species Noctua pronuba. Next base: position 10,070,492 of record LR999918.1, on the reverse strand, counting down.
GAAAATGTTATGATGAGCAGAGCGTTCGAAATTATCAGAATTAAGATCGATGATATACCTTAGGTCTGAAGAGTAAATAAAGCGCTTTGAAATATTTTCTATTTGTCGGATCCTGATGAGTTCATACTTAAAATTAAACACCAGCGTCATTGTTTGTGCTGAGCCTAGGGAGTATGGTGTCGATGGGAGCGACAGTGATTGTTGAGACGTGGTCGCGACACCTACTGGCTTAGGAACTGCTCTCTGTTTCCTTTTAAGTTCAGAGTATTTAGTAAGTACAGTAGTGGTAGTAGTAATTGACTCTGTAACAATTAACTGTGTACAAGTTAAAGGAGCTATTTCTTTAGTTTACCCGTAGCCCAGTCTGCGCCCACAACTGTTTGACACTGTGTATGTCACTCAGTACGTCCTACGCCAGGGCCATATGTACCAGGATGCGACATATTCAATAGCATTCTCGCTGCCATCCTACTCGGCAGAAAATATTTTGTGATGGTTAAAAACGACCCTAAAAATTAATCTCATGGGCAAAAGGCATGCAGATAAATTAAGATCTGTGAAAATTAAGAGGAAATCCTTACTAATATGTATTATACATGTGGAAGTTTTGATGTACGTAGTTTGGATGGCGTAATTAATAATAAAAAATAATAATACCAGCCTGTTACTGTCCCACTGCTGGGCAAAGGCCTCTTCTCATACAGAGAAGGCACGAGCATTGATCACCACGCTTGCTCAAGACGGGTTGGCGATTTCAGACTTATATTAATTATAAGTCCAGGTTTCCTCACGATGTTTTCCTTCACCGATGTCTGTGATGTCCAAGATAAACTTAGAAAGTACATATGAATTGAAAAAGTCACATTGGTACTTGCTCGGATTTGAACCCACAACCTCATGCATGAGAGGCGAGGCCTTAACCTCTGGGCCATCACAACAGCGTATCATGGCGTAATTGAATAACAAATATCCATGTTTGTTATTATTAAATCACGACAGAACGGCTGAACAGATCTAGATGAAATTTGGCACAGTAATAGATTATAGTCCGGAATATCATAGGCTACATTTTTTCTCACAGTTACACACCAAAATTTCCACGCGAACGATGTCGCGAGCAACAGCATAAAAAATAAATAAATCATTGTATTCTGAATGGTTCAAATTATTTTGAACCGTAAGCATTCTAATATTTTTGACGCTACGGTCTGTACCAGTGGCGAAGGTACCATACAACTCGATTCCTACCGGCTTCCCTTTTTAAGTATTCCGGCTTACTTCTTACAAAATTGACCCTTCGCTACTGGCCTATACCGTACCTTACAGAGTCTGTTGTTTGGACGACCCTAATGTGGCTAGAGTTGGCAAATAGGGTAACAATAGAGAATTTTAACGTCAGGGTTAATTTAATAGAGCTGTTGTAGAACCTTGACCGCAGTTGATGAGGGCATTGTATTCATTCATATCTCTGTGTTTAGATGAATGTTTTTGTTTGAGTGAGGCTGTGGTCTAGGGCTGCGGGACTGTTCGAAAGAGATACCGCGGCCCTGGAACACAAAGGGCAAAGAAGGAACATGGATGGGTTTTAGTCAGTACGAGTCTGACACTCCCTCCCACTCCGCCCAGAGCGGGAGGGGTCATTTGATGATTTCCTATCCGAAAAAAAAAGCTGTGGTCTACCTGTGGGTAGTCGCAATGTGAACAATTAAATAGTTCAGGACATTACAATTATGAATGGAAATAAAGACGGTATTATTTTTCCTTAAAAGTTTCACAAAATATTTTTTTTAAGTTTGTCATGTCATAGATTTCTTATTGCATGTTTACAATAATAATATCCCGACTTTTATTGCCTGGGGAAGCAAAAAACTATAAAACATGTACGAAATAACTTCAGAGAAAAAAAACTACTGTACCTACTAAGAGAACTCTAATAATCTTACAAACCGTTATTTCACAGCAAAATAAATTAAATAACGGGGTTTTAAATCAATTTCACAGCTAGTTAATTTTCAAATTTCTTACTAACGTAGATATTAATTGAACACAATTGCATAATAATTTAACCTACCTATTTATAATCAGAATTCCAGTTAATTTCAAAACACATGAAACGTCTAATTACGATATTAAACTGTTCACCTGAATTGTATTAATACAAAAGTGAATCATTCAGTGTCAGTCATTCACAGCAAGGAGAGATGGGTCAGTTGCTAAGCGATTGGCTGCTGAGCCGCGTTTCGCAGGTTCGATCCCCGGTACCATGACGTCTTAAAGCAGGAGTATTTCCAGTGTGGGAAAGAGATGGCGCTAGACGATCTGTATAGCTCTGTCTCTTTCCCACACTGGAATTCTGGGTCTTGCTGTTAGTGTATGTTAGTTTAAATATTTTTAAACGCTCCCATGATACAGGAGAAATTCTTGGTGAGGGGCAACGTTTAAAAACAGGAGGTCATGTTTGCGGTTTTCTATCGATTTGAATTTTATTGAAACGTGGTAAATTTAATAATTATGTTATCACTGATTACATCGTCATTGAAAAGCGTACCCAGTTGATAAGCTTCCTTCCGGAATTTTCTTTTTTGTTATTTAATTAGATTATTCCCATTTCTAAACCATACATCATCATCATCTTCCTGCCCTTGTCCCATTCCACTTGGGGTCGGCGCAACACGTTTTCTTCTTCCATTCTCCCCTGTCAGACGTCACGACATCATTTACTCCTTTCTCTTTCATATCATTCCTCACACAATCCATCCATCTTTTCTTTGACCTTCTTTTCTATATCTTGCAATTGCACCCCAAAAGCACTTTTAATTGTATTAAAACCTACCTAGCCTTTTCGCAGCAATGTTGAGGTCTGCAACCAGTATAACGGGATACAGCTGAATACCAGTATTTGAAATCCTCTATATCATAACCCAATTATTACTGAATAGATGGGTTATAAGATACCCGTAAGTCATCATTCTTCTGCCCTTATCCCAATTTATTTGGGGTCGACGCAGCATGACTTCTTCTTCCATAATTCTCTATTACCATCTCATCGGAAACCTCTTTTCTAGCCATATCATCCTTCACACAGTCCATCCATCGTTTCTTTGGTCTTCCTCTACTCTTACAGCCATCTACACTACTCAACATTTTCCTCATTTCTCCTCATCACATGTCCATATGACGATAACCGATACCCCTTAATATTTGTCATTAAATATTTAACCGAAAAAAATAACGCACACTTACTCAAAGAAATGAGATATTGCAATCCGTATTTTTCTACGTTTTATAGGCCATAAAAATATGAACATGATTTTATAGTGTTCTCGAATGGCAAGAGACAAGGGTTGCCAAATTTTTTTCTACTTGTATTTTTACAGGGGGAATATTTTTCAATTAATGATAAATAAATAATTAATGGTGATTGCAGATGACTTTTATAGTACCACCAAAGACTACCTACGCTGTTGGCGTGAGGGTACAGGTTGGAGAAGGTATTGTGCCCACGGGTCGATCTTCAAGGTTAAGCCGCGCTTGCCAAGGTCCGGACGGAGGGAACTCGGTATGAGACCATCATCACATACCGAGTTCCCTCCGTGCCTCGGATAGCGCGTTAAGCCGTCGTTGGTCCCGGCTATCATTTGTAGATCTTTGCTTTTAACCCTTTGAAATTACTGTCTAGTCTTATATCGATATTTTAGCACTTTGTAAGCAATGAAAGCTGTGTTTGGAGGAAAAACGCACCTTTGCTTTTTCCTCTTTTTTCAATGAGTTGGTTGGCAAAGGAGAATCGGCAAACATTTATGAAAGCTGGACTAAGAACCAACTGCCAAAATGACATTTGTGGTTATCACTGGTCACGTAGATCATTTTCTCTGATCCTCCTTTTAACACTGTACTACTGCAACTAGAAAATAACAAAAATAAACCCAACAAAACACGCATCTAGTCAGGAAATCCAACTCAAAATCACTAGGCAGCGCTACAACTAAAGCCAGCTACACACTGAATACGTTCATTACAGCTGCACCAATGTCAAAAGACGACAATTTGTCGCCAGCCAATATCTGTCCGTATAAAACATCAAATAATGTTCACTTGTAAGATATCGTGCACGGTGAGTGGGGAGAAATACAGTTCAAAATAAATTGTTGGTAAGATGTGTATTTGTAGTTATGCGAGTATTTTAAGTGCAATTTAGTGGTTTCTTGGTAATGTTTGGAGGTGTTGCATTGTATTGTTTTATTATACAGGTAGTTGTTCCGGGTCTAGCTGTTTGTGTGTGTGAGTTTAAATGTTTGTAAAACGTACCCACCACGGTACAGGAGCAATTCCTAGTGTGGGGCAAAGTCAAATTAAAAAAAAAAACTAAATATACAACGAACAACTTTGAAAGTGAAGATATCCTACAATTCTTTCCAGAGAAATTGAAATACCCACACATACATAAACTCAAACTTTTTCCCATGGGGGTAAGCATAAACGAGAATTTTGTCTGATTTTAAATTAAAGTTAGGTCATCTGTTTGGTTTGGATAACAATACTTAACCAATGTCTTTAAAAAAAATAGTTCCACCGCGTCTATTTATTATGTGTTAAATAATAATCGCACCTTGGCCTATCGGGTCGAATACTATAATCTTATATAGCCTATATTTTAAGTTAAGCATTAGCAGTACCTAAAGCGGTGAAAACTGCGTTCAAATCCATGCCGTAGTTTTTGCGTGATGCACGGACAAACAGACAGAAAGACAAAAAATCTAAAAACTTTTGTTTTGGCTTCATAAAGACCCCCATTTCTTTTTTCAATATCTTAAATGTACAGACATCGCTTTGTTACAACTTTATTATATTTATAGATAAGTTAATTACGCAACAAAAATGTCGCCAGAAAAAACTTTGGTCGCCCTGTAGTATCTTAAAACAAAAGAAAAACTCCATTAACTATCTCATCAAGCTCCCAACAAGAAAACGAAGAGTTCCATCACCCACAAAATAATTTGGGCAAAATTTTAATGACCTCTATAATGAAGGTAACGATGTGATTCGACCCGTAGCCACTGAGCAAGAGGCAGATTCCAATGTCATGTAGACAGATAGGTTTGTCGTCCACAGAGATTCTACAGGGTGTAAACGGACCCTTCACGAAGCCGTCAACCAAGCATTCTGTACATCAAACTAAGTAACTCTACGCAAAAATTATTGTTGCTGGGAAAGGACTTTTTTTTTGGGGTGAAAAATCAAGTTTTACAGTAAAACTCAATGTAACGCACTCAAAACTTAGTGCTGATGGATGCATTGAATAGTAAACGGGTCATGGAGTTAATTAAAGTAAAGTTAAAACCTTTAAAAGTGGTATTTAAAAAAAAACTTGTGAAAAAATTGGAACTTTGACCTCCAATATCTTCGTAACTAGAAGGTTCTCAGGTATGGTTCAGAACAAAAAAATGATCGCAATGACGGGGAGAACAAGTGCCTTTCGGTTTCATTAAGGGTGTTTTTACACCCTTTATACACGCCACGACACTGTAAACAGTACGACGACTATTTTGTAGTCACAGTGAGATCTGACTTTAAGGCGTAGAGGGGTTGAAAAAAAAAGTAAGAAAACAAACGGCCATTATTCTTTTTCACCCGTTCTACGGTTGAATAAGAAAATGTGGAGAGAAAACACTGTTTCATTAGTTTACGTTGTTGATTTGGAAACGAAAGTCACGTATTTGATACTCTTATTTGTAAATGGTGCAAGGGTACAATGAGCTGATGCTTCGTCTTCTTATCAGCGGAGACGGGAGGTGATGGAATGATAAGGCAATCAGTAGCGTTGGCAGGGTACAAATTTGCACTCGAACGAACTAAAGTATTATCTATCATTCGTAGAATCTCAGCTTAACTTGGACTTGGAATCCTACCTGAATATTATTTATATCGTTTACAGCCGCCCGTGCATGTGAGTTCTTATTATTAAACTTGGTCCGATACCAGCTTGTTACGGTTGAATCGTTTTTACCCAATCATTGATACTTAGACGGTTATCATGATTATTTCATTGAAATAAATATAATATTTATAAACAGGGGTAGTGGCCTCCAGTGCACATATTGTATGACAAAGAAGGACCCACCACCACAGCAAAAAAACCCGTTTTAAGTGTTAATGATAGTGTAAAAAGATGTAAACACGGACAAGGAACCATGTTATTGTCTACAACCATTTTTCCATAATTATGTACACAATGTTAAGCTACAAAACATAGTAAACAATTCATTTCACCGAAACCTCCTACACAGGCCATCTGCAAAATCATGGAAAAATTGTTGTGGACAATATTATGATTCCTTGTCCGTGTTTTCATCTTTTTGGGGCTGACTGTACCTACTTCGTCACCACAATTCTCACGCCACAATAACCTTTTAGCCCACACTACACTGTTTCAGACTTTCAGCACAATAATTCCACTTAGTCGGCAATTTGTTCAGAAACCGCCTTTGAACGAATTTTTCTTAACCTTCACTTTGAAAGAGTATTTTTTTCGCGTGGGGTTTGAAGTCTCACTAAAAGCACTTTATGAAGTAAATTGAGCAGAACTTAGTTAATGTTTTCATGGTTTTATTTAAATACTTAAAGTCTGAGCTGAACTGTAACTAAAAGGGTCACCATATATGTACAAAGTGTAAACGGACACATCACGAAGCCGTCAATCAAGCATAAGGTTATCGCCAGACCGCGAATTAAAATCGATTTATTTTCGTATTTATCACATAAATAAGGATTTATCTATACACCGTGACTTTTTAGTCGTCTTACAACACCAACCCAATTCATGTATCCAATGACTACTAAACATTCATAAAAAAATAGGGGGTTTATGAGAGTTTAAAAATTTAAAAATAAAAATATTATGCATTATTATGACGCATGACGTAGTTAAAACACCCTGTTGCGAGCGATGGTCAAATGGACTCCAGCGCTGCGTAGGTAAGTTCTCCCGTTTGACACGTAAACATCACTAACAGGATGTTTCATAATTTTATTCTAATGTATTATTTATTTATCTTTGTACCTATTACGGCAGGTAAAAAGAAAAATCGCGCCTAGAGCTATTTTATGTCGGGTACATTGAGTGGACCACCTTTGCAAGACGACTAAAAAGTCACGGTGTATACCGTCGCGTCGTAAATTAAAACGGTAGCATAGTCATACAAGTAGCAAACAAAACAAAATCCACAATCAGCTACAATTCTACCCCACCTTTTTACACATAATTTCCACCTTTACCACGACATTACCCACAAATGCAACCTACCAACCCGCTCATCCATGAGCACAAGAGCGTAAAGATACAGCCAACATCCATTTAGTTGCAATCTGTATTAACCCTGTATTGACAACGACCCCTCCTGATTGCGGATAAGAAAAAAGGGCAGCGGAAGAGGGTTGTCAGTATTACAGTTTTCCTCCCATACATATACGGGGTGTAAACAGACCCTTCACCAAGCCGTCAACCAAGCATTCTGTACATCAAACTAAGTAACTTTACGCAAAAATTTTTGCTGGGAAACGAAATTTTTTTTTGGGGTCAAAAATCACATTTTACGGTAAAACTCAATATAATGCGCTCAAAACGTATTGCTGATGGATGCTTTGAATAGTAAACGGACCATGGAGGTAATTGGAGTAAAGTTAGAACCTTAAAAAGTAGTATTTAAAAAAAAACTTGTGAAAAAATTGGAACTTTGACCCCCAATATCTCCGTAACTAGAAGGTTCCCAGGTATGGTCCAGAACACAAAAATGATCACAATGACGAGGAAAACAAGTGCCTTTCGGCTTCGTTAAGGGTCTTTTTACACCCTTTATGAACATAGCTTTATTAGTTCATGTGCGATTGATGGGCAAGATCTTGGTTTAAAGAGATTTAATTCTCATAAAGAACACATAGTTCACTTAAATATACAAGGTGTAAACAGACCCTTCACGAAGCCGTCAACCAAGCATTCTGTACATCAAACTAAGTACCTAACTACGCAAGAATTATTGCTGGGAAAGACATTTTTTTTTCCTCCAATACCTTCTATATCTCTGTAAGTAGAGGGTTCCCAGGTATGGTTCAGAACAAAAAAATGATCGCAATGACGTGACGGGAAAACAAGTGCCTTTTGGCTTCGTTAAGGGTCTTTTTGCACCCTTTATAGTATACAAAAATATCTTATATGGTTGTCGTTCGATAGATGTAAGAAGTGATTTACTATTGTTGGTGGGTCAAATACAACTTGCACCTATTTTTAAAGATATTAATCGATGAAGAATCTCGTATTTCCTTCGGTAACTTATTATAAAGCTGCGCTTCTTCAAACTGATTAGTTCTTCTTTCGTAAAAAGTTCTAACTAAAAGCAGTTCTAGTTCTCTTCAGTTACTTCTAGGTAGTATTAACTGAAGAGAATATGACTATGCCTTGCGTAACAGTAATGTTGTGTTTTTTACTCAGTTGTACCTACTTGTTAGTTGGACTAGTCAAGACTAGTTTTGGATCAGAAGTAATTAGTGTCGAACTTAGACAAGTGGATTCTTTCTAGTTCAACAAGGCTGGGACTAGTTTACGACTCGTCACGAATAACATCAAACTAGCCACGACCAGTATCGGACTAATCACAGCTAATTTCAAACTAGTCACGACTGCAAGTTTTTTAAATCGATATGGTCACTAACACTATCATTGACACTGAAAACGGGATATCTACCATGTTTTACTATTCGTTTTGAGTTCCCGATATTTCGGCGCTGTTGCAAGCATAATGATCACGGATAAACTGAAGTTATTGCGGGTGGGTGTGTACAATAAACATGGAAAATATGCCGTTCTCAGTGTTATAGTTCCCGCCATATAAAAAGAACGCTGACCACTCAAACAAACTTTCTCAATTTTTTTTATTCCAGCCCTTTCCAAAGTACTAAGTAGGTAGTAAAGTACTTATTACGATTCTACAATAAAACAATTATACTTATATTATAAAACAATAACTTAGTACTTTAGGACACGACTGTATAACGTGCGCAAACTCATCGCCTCCACTGTCACTCAGCGTTCTTTTTACGTGACGGGACCTATACTTATAGTCGTGGCTAGATTCGGAGTAGTTACGCCTAGTTTAGTTAAGCCAGTTCATCATCATCTACCTCCCCCTTACCCCATATTACTTGGGGTCGATCCAACTCATTACCAAGCCAAAAATTTAAGTAAAAATACAAAAGAATGAACAGAATAAAATTCCCTACCCACAAACATATTTCCTACTTTCCCCCATAATTCGCTGTATATGTATATTTCCACCACACGGACGGGTGTCACCGATTTATTCCTATTTACTGCTCCGGGCAATTTATTGCTCTTGTTGCGAGCATTATCTTCGTCTTACTTTTACGCACTTTTTGCTGAGTGCGGCAATCTTTACATTTTTGCTTGGAGGGAAGTTGGTGACAGCCGGTTGTCAATTCACACTATTCTTGTATTAGGTATTAAGTGAGTTACTGTGTTCCGTCACATTATTTTTTGTACTTTTCCAAGTAAGTACAGTAGTAGGTAGATAATCTATAGTTAGGCAAAATAGAGTATGGAAAAAAAGAGGGCGTTGTTAGCGATTTTCTGGCAACCCTGAGCAGTGACAAGCCAATGACATTACCGAGTTTGACAGAAAACGTGACATTGCCAGGTAGGAATATGCAGTTCCGCGTTTTGCTACCATCCAAAGTTTTTTGTCGGGCTGTACCTAGGTTATAAGACGATTTCTGAAAACGATCGGCTTTGTAAAGCGTTCTCTATGTCACTTATCCCTGGCTTCTAAAGTTAGATTAATCTCTGAGCTATCGCCAGTTGTATCATGGATTACACTTGGGTAATTGTTCAAACGCTAGAAATTATAATAATTTCCTTGTTTGCGACATCGTCATGATCACGGGCAGTCTTGTTTCACTCACTGCAGAGTGCAGGCGTCCTCCCTTTTATCATGCTTAGTTTATGTTTGTTACATAAAGACTATTGGTTAAACAATTTACCCAAGAGAACCAATACGTTAGCATCTATTGTTCCGCAAAATTCACACAGAATCCTTTTAATCAAATAGCTTGCATGTCAAAACAAAGCACACATACCTGCACTTGTTTTAAAACAATTGTACGCCAAAAAAAATACACCAATCAGAAAACAATTCACACCTGTGCGCTTCGCTTTATAAAAAGTGAACCCATTAGGGTTGTCACGGGTTTTTTTGTGATATTTATTACGTTTGTTTATTTATTCTTTTGCTGTGTATAAAGGGGGGTAAAGTGCATTGTGTTTGGAGAAAGGGGTGTGTGAGAATCAAGTAGTGTTTGTGGGTGTTTAGGAGAAATGTGGTTGGGTGAATTGTGTCAATGACAAATGTGATATTTGACGCCCCTCTCTGACGACGCAACGTAGATGCTAAATCACTTTAATTTGTGTTATTTATTTCACAACCACTGCTTTTAGAACAGTAGAGGAAAACATCGTGAGTAAAGCGGCTATCCTGGAAACAAAAAATGGAAGTATCTACCTTCGCACTGGGATCCCTACGCTTCTTCTGCACGCGTAGCATGATCACCGTAGAGATGGGTTTTGTTGACTGAAGAATCGACAAAATGACAGTTTATGTCGACAAAATGACAAGATTTCTTTTCACAATCTGTTATTTTGTCGATTCATCCGTCAACAAAACCCAGTTCTACGGTTGTCATGCTACGCGTGCTGGTGGAGGCCTGTGTCCTGGCAGTGGTAACGTTATAGGCTGATAGATAGGTACTGACACTTATTCAACTTTAACGAAAATGTCTTACGTAATGTAGTTCACTGAGGGTTGATCACTTTTCAACCTTATAATTCAAGGCATAAGGGTGAAAAGCTGATCGTCAGTGAACTCGGTAATATGTTGAATTTTATCAGTGCAGTACAGCCTTCAATGATTGCTGGATGGACAATTCTTCAGACCGAGTTTTTCAGAAGGAGTTGCTTATTTACTACAACTCTTATGTATCTTTACTTCCGAGATACATTTATCATTTGACTACCCTATACTATAGAATAGAATATTATGTACAGCGCCCGGCAGCCCTGTCAGCCATTATCAGCGTCGTCAAAATGGCGCCGCAACTTTATTATATCGTTTTAATTAACGCACGAGTGCGGCAATATGTGTGACGTAATTCAGTTGATAACGTAACTGTGCATATTTTTATTTGGTTGATAAAACTTTGAGCAGAAACGATTTTTTGTTATAATAGTGTTACATTTCTGTGTTCTCCATATGAAAGAAAGAAAATCAGTTTGTTTGGCACACGTCATTACACAATATAAAACAAAAATTGAAAAAAAAAATGTTTGTTTCACGGCAGCGCCAAATATGCCCAGTTCCTGAATCATCACCTCTTCCAGCACTATCTTGCTCCATATCTCTCCCACACTGAAGCTATCATCAACTGCCTGCCTTTTCTCATCTAAAGGGTCGGCTTCCAGTCTAACCGGATGCAGCTGAATACTAGTATTATACATGGAGCGACTGCCTATCTGGCCACCACAACCCAGTTTGTACTGGGTAATACGATACTCCTTCCCTAACTCAATTAAGATTAAATAATACTGCTATAAGAAGTGGCGGTAGGACCCAATTGGTTGGTTAAAGAAATAACTTATAATGATGATTTTAAAACATTGAAAGATGCAGGAAGTCTAATCCCTTTAAAAAAGACCAAAGTCACCAACAAGACATCATGAGAAGACTACAAAAGGATCCTTTAAAAAAAAAAAAACATAGAAATACATGAGTATTTTATTTTTCCCAAATAAAATCCCAATAGGTGACGCTTCATCCTACCGTACGTACTATGAATACATAACAGCTCATACATATATTCACGACTTTACGCATTAATGTTCAATTCCTGAATCCCTGAAGACTGTTCCAATAAAACCCAAGCTTGCTGGAAATTATTTACTGTTGAAATATGTATAACGTAAAATGTCATGAAGTAACTGTTGATTCTATCGAAGGAAAATGAATGCCTTTTGTGCTACGCCGTAGCTTCATCGGTGCTACGGCGTAGCAGCGTCGTAGCTGATAACCGATACGCTACGCTTCACGTCAACTCATAAAACTTCTACGTAAGGAGTTTTACATTTTGTATGAAACTTCGTGTTACATAACTTTACGCTTGTATTCACGGAACGGGTAGACAGAGATGCAAAGAGAAGATTTTTTTGTAAGCCTCATGTTATAGGGTTTGTCTATTTCAATTTAGTAAGTGTCTAGAGCACAAATCCAGACTCCAGATTTCTGCAGAAATAAAGACTCAGGGTTTCTAACGAGAAATTCCTATTACAGAAAAATCCATTTAACACTTCTTCCATTCTCGAGCAATTCAAATAAACAAAGAAAAAAAATTCAATTCCCATCTCTCCATACAATATTCACGGAAACGGTTCACAAACTCACAAACATACCAATCTCACTCGAATCCGTCAAAAGCATTATTCCCGAGAACATCGCTTTCAAACCACAACCGAGTTAAAACCGCCAAACTATATTGTTCCAAAATCGAAAAGTAAAACCGGTTTAAACCGATTACGTCTGGTCCGAACCCCTTTTTCCGGACAAAATGCCATTGCGAGCGTATTGTGGTCGTTTCAAATGCCAAACACGCGTCAATCATTGCAGTTTGTACCTTAGAACAAATGACATACGGATCATTTGAAGTGTGCTCTTGAATAGAGAGAACTATATAAGGCCTTGTTCACGGCCTCTGGTGATGTGATATGCACGCGCTGTAAGGGTGAAACAAACTGCCGTGTCGCGTCTTAAGCATATCAGTTTCATCCATTTAGTATGATTACACATTATTACAATGTGTTTTGTTGCAACGCAAAAGTGTATTGTAAGTAGAGAAGCATATCGGCTTCATACATTTAGTCATGTATGAAGCCGATATGCTTCTGACGACACGATGCTTCTACCTTAAGGCCCGGTCTCGACCGAAGCGAAGACGAGATGAGAGAAGAGGAAATGTGTTGTAAACCACCAACAGAAATCTGGAAACCTTCCACCTGGGCTTGGGCCGACTTGTTCATCTTTAAGTAGACTCCAAACCCAAGTCGGCCGTAGCAAAGCGTTCTTCAGATGTGGATTCATGGACATCTGAGATCTCAAGTGTGTAAGCGGCGGCGTGTCTCCACAAACAATGCCCAGCTTCCATCTTGCACTGCATGCCCTAACACCTGAGCACTTGACAATCCTATGACTGCATCAGCGAGCCGAGTTCACATAGCTGAATGTTGGGCAAAATATATTTAATGAAAATTTACCATCGACACGCTAAGAAGAAAGGCCTAAGTAATTTCATTTGTTTTGTTTGCGTTTTGTTGTTTTGGTGGCTTCAAAAGTCACATCGCGCTGACTCCTAGCATCCTTTTCACAACTTCTTTACTTGTCACCGTAGTCGCTGTCAAGAGTCAGAACTGGCGCGTCGCTTAAACGCATGTCTCGTGGCCAAGCCCTATCTAGAATGTTGTTACTGCGGTATCGCTTGCTATAATTTGCTTTAAAATGTACGTATGACCAAAAGGCTAGATTGTTCCCATTAAATGTGGTTTTATTCGCGGTGGAAACTATTTGGCTTTATAAAGCTTAATTATTCGGGTTACTCTCAGTAATTTGATGGTGGTTATGATTTTAATTGTTTGAGCATTTTGTGCGAGGTTAATTGACAGCGTTTATAAGTGTTATTATGAATAATTAGCGCGATTGAAAATGGTTTATTGGTTGTAAGTAATTTTCGATGATTTTATTGGGAAATGTAAAGTGCTGATGTTGATATGGGCTGTCGAAAAAGGTTTCGTGATTTTGTTTGTTATGATTTCGAATGTTCTTTGACAGCCCTTTAGTAAAATAATTATATCGATACAACTAAATGAGAAAAGCTTCCTCTCCTACTATTTTACTGGGCCCAACAGGGTCCATACAGAACTCATTATATTTTAAGTTACAATCAAATATGATATGCTATAAAGTATTGAGTAAAGGAATCATTGACAGTTACCAAGATACTTGTGTTAGATCACAAAAAATACAATGAAAAGATTGATAGCTTCCTAAATATTTCGTACACAGTTTTTTCTCAGAAAAATCTTGAAACAGTCAAAAATTGTTCCTAACTTCAAACTAACTTACCAAAATTCATAACATCTTTCATAAATAACAGTTAAACCCTTTCAAAACTACCCTACAAACAACAGAAAACTAAACTTTAGTTAAATAAACACGGTCCTTCTTTCCGGCCACCCCTCAAGGGACACGGCGCGCAGATAACAAAAATGTAAGGGAAAAATGTTAGAATTTAATATATTCAGGGATGACAACCCTATGGTGTAGTGTAGATCGTGTGTGCGTTCAAACCTTTGCTTGCTGATAAGAGGATGTAAGGGGTTATGTTTTGGTGTTTTTATATGTGACGATTCTATAAGCCTGCCTCACTGTCTCGGGTCGCAAGCGCGACTGCTGAGCATGACAAAGTGCTATAGGGTTTTTCCATCAGAAATTTCTCAGTAGCAGCCACCTCGGTTGATGGCAATAGGCTCGCCCATTACATGGGACTTAAACATAATTGGCCTAACCCTACGGGGATGACAGTCATGATGTACTCTGATTCTATACGCATTTGGGCCACGGTTGGAAATCTAGGCTCATAAATCAGTCGATTCCCTGCAGTTTTTATAGCGGCGTCTCGAGGCTTTTCTGCTGTTTTGCGGCAGTGATCACTTTCGGAAGAGCACTTCTTAACTGACAGTTGTGATAACATTTGAAGTAGTTTATCTGTACTTGTTTATAACAAAACGGCACAGAAGTGTATACTTCGAAGTCGTAAACAACGAAGGAACTGAGTGCGCCATCCTCAACGGAGAAACAAAGCCTTGTATGCGCGAAATGGCGCACATTACATACATTGTACGAAGTGTGAACAGCGCCTTACAACACCTAAAGATATCATTGATTGTCCATAAAACCTGGATATCTTACCATATCGTATCGTGATCGTTACGTCTCGTGTAAGGATCATCACGTTATCGTTTATTTCAGGGTTGAAGACCGCGGTCCCAATAAAACGTTTACCGAAGATTTTCATCTTCAAACTTTACTGTCAGTTTTTATTGAACTCTACTGAGTTATTTAGATTAGATATGTCTGGGTATTTGGCGAATTCAGATTAGTCTACGTAGTGATAAAATGGAGTATGTGATTGGTATGCAGACGTTGGAAATATCACGTAAGGTCAAGAATATTAATGTTGAATTGATTTCACTTATGGCTTTTCGCACATAAATGTCATGTTACATATATTTCAGTACTTTTATTAAAATGACATGAATTTTAATAAAGTGCAATTACGAACGTCTTTGTACTTTCCTTAACAAGGAATCTTGGAGTACCGTAGTAGTCTAATGATATTGCTTCCAGCAGGAATACTTTTTATGAAATTATGTATAATATTTTTGACGAATGTATGCCAAAATGACACTTAACGTATTTAAAAGACACATTTTCCAATGAAGTTTGCATAAAGTCTACAACTAAAAGCATTGATAGGCAGACTTTTGTTTTTTAGACGTCTTGCCAATTTATTCTGTTGTCAAAGCTCCAATTGACCGTCTTCTTTATCGTGTGGTTAGTGAATTGCATATACAAGCCGTCGAGAAATATATCTCAGGCATGCTGGTATCCTCACGATGTTTGCCTTCCCCGAAGTTAGTGACAATTATACAACACGCACAAGAATCCGAAAATCAGAGGTGAGTGTCTTGGGTTCGAACTTGAGACCTATGACTTGGCACTCCACAGTCAAACCACTAGGCTATCACTGAATTACCATATTCTTAGTAAAACACCAGCAAACAATTTCCCTGATAATAGCCATGATAAACCTTCCAAAAACCAACAAAAATTCAAAGACAGTCCCAAACTCCAACCATATAGGCCCAAGACATGCTAACAGCCATTCCCAAATAACCGTAACTCCACCCAAGTAAATACCATTTCCCTGTTAATACGGTTTTCGATTACTACCCTCATTACCGTTATCTTATGTCTCAAGATTGTGATTAAACGTTTTTGAACGGTTACGATGTTTGGTCTTACGGTCTTTAGAAGAGACGGTTATTAGTATGATGTTTGTATGGGATATAGTTTATGCGAGTGTGAAGGAGGATTATAAAATTATTTTCTATAAAAATGATAAAGGGTGATTTGAAAATGTTTCGTCGTGGGAGTTTTGTGTTATGGGGTAAAGATTGTAGGTAAAGATAGTTTATTTTTGGGACTGCCTCGTTGGTCTAGTCGTCGGAAGTGCGATTGCTGAGCAAGAAGTCCTGGGTTCAATTCCCGGGTCGGGCAAAGTGTTATTGGGTTTTTCCATCAGGATTTTTTAGGTAGCAGCCACGTAGGCCAGATCTGTGCCTAGTTGATGGCAATAGGCTCGCCCCCTTTTACGTAGCTAGCGAAATGTGGGTGTACTACTAGGTACAATGTGGGTGCCTAACCCTTCCAGGATTAGAGGCGTTACGTTATAATGGGCAATTTTATCACGTTAGCGACATTTTAAAGTAAGTAAGGATACCCGTACCTGACACCTAATTCGAAAAAACAACCTTAGGCGCGAATTACAGAGAAACGGCGTAAGGCGTAAGGTGACGGTGCAGCATGAAATTATAAGGAAACGAAAGAACGGCGTGCCTGCGCCGCACCGCTTGAGTGTAATTCACAACACGTCGCCTACGTACATTTTGTATGAAAACGTTTTGAAGCGGCTTCATGCCTGGGCCGCGCCTTCACCTTACGCCCTTTCTATGTAAATCGCGCCTTAGACGACCTAGTCCGACGCACCTTTAGAAAATCGCGTCTTTTTCAGGTCGTTTTAGTTTTCAGAGTTTAAGACAGATTTACAAATCTCACACCTGAGAAAACACACAAAGGGACAAACAGACAATAGTTCTGTAGATGTCCAAAGAATTCCTTCCGTTTAACAAGCACAGGGTTGCACAAAATGGATCTGCTTCGGGTACTAGACGTAACTCAATCGTTTTACAGTGAAGATAGGTACAGAAGCACCAATAAGGCAAAAGAATAGGGTATTTTCCTGAAAAAATCTAATTAGTCCGTCAGTTAGATTATCAAAAAATTTTGGACACGTATTTTTTCTTTGGTCATGTAAGTAAACGAAAAATGACCACGATACAGCGCGTTGAAATCTCGCGTGACGTCACAATTTCTTTTACTTTTTACTGTCCAGTGACGTCACAAGCCCCTCTCTTGAACTTTGATGCGCTGTATCGTCGTCATTTTCTGATTATGTGACGAAAGAAAAAATCATGTCCAATATTTTTTGATATAATCTAACTGACGGACTAAATAGATTTTTTCATGCAAATACGCTATTGCTTTCTTGAAACATTTTAGTTTTTTTTCCAACTACATATGTATTGGATTTTCAAACACTGTTTTAAGCTTTCACGGTTTACAACTAAACTTATACTGTCACTTACGGGATATCATCCGTGATTGTCCATTATTTTGAGCTCCCGATATTTCGACGCTGTTGCAAGCGCCATGATCGCGGGTTGACTGGAGAATGCGGGTGGATGGAAAATAAATTGTTAAGAGCAGACAAATCTATCTACTCTCTTTCTTTGTAGTATTGTTTGTTTGCAATATCGGGAGCTCAAAATAATTAACAATCACCGAAGATATCCCGTAAGTGACAGTATAAGTTTGTATTGGATTTTATTTGAACATAATAGAATAAAATAGGCTTTAGAAAAATGGGCAGGAGTGTCATCCATCCTCATCATCATCTGCCTAGCCTTTTCCCATCTATGTTGGGATCGGCTTCCAATCTAACTGGATGCAGCTCAACACCGGTATTTTACATGAAGCGACTGCCTATCTGACCTTCACAACCCACTTAGTACTGGGTAATACCCCTTCGTAAGACCGGTTGTCAGACTTACGGGCCGCTGACTACCTATAACGACTGTCATCTATTCGACTAGTAACAAAACTCCGTGATCGCGAATTCAGACATTTTCTATTTGACCATTAATTGTATTTGCAGCATATGAAGGAACACGAACACGCATTCAGACTATGGATTTTTATCACCTGTTCCTCTTTGCATGTCGATACACTCAAATAATACCCGACCAGTATATTGCCACCTGCTCAGCTCTGTCATTGGCTTCGTTTAAATCCTGGAAGGTGCAGGTGGTTGTGTAGGATGGGCAAGAAAGGAGGTGGGACATATCCTGCAGAGGGGCTCCATACTGATATTGTGTTAGGGAGGGGTCGATGATACCCCATTTGGCCAGATTATTTCTACAGCGACCATTACCTGTTGACTTGGTAGAATCTAACATTACCTACAATTTCTTTATTTGCACCAAGGTTTCAAATTGTAAGGTAAAGTGAACCTTCTGACTCCAGTCCACAGTCCATTATATCGGGATAGCTGATACAGCTTCTGCCGAACGGATTTCATTCAGCGAACAAAAAAATAAGATAATCTGATAGTCCGTTTTGGCTGCCTTTGTGGGCTATTTTATTTGGCTGTTCAAAAACGATGAGCCCTTTGTCATCATGACTTCTTACTATTTGAAGGGTACAGGAATTCTTTATAAAGGCGTTTTCTCAATTGAGTATACGCTTGTAATGTAACAATCCAAAATTAGTTTTTGAGCATTAAGTTACAAATAGATGCTCTTCGTGAGGTAGCGTTTGCCTGTAATGTAACAATGCAAGATTCGATTGCAGACAGACACAAGTAAATAATACCAGCCTGTTACTGTCCCACTGCTGGGCAAAGGCCTCTTCTCATACAGAGAAGGCACGAGCATTGATCACCACGCTTGCTCAAGACGGGTTGGCGATTTCAGACTTATATTAATTATAAATCCAGGTTTCCTCACGATGTTTTCCTTCACCGATGTCTGTGATGTCCAAGATAAACTTAGAAAAGTACATATGAATTGAAAAAGTCACATTGGTACTTGCCCGGATTTGAACCCACAACCTCATGACACAAGTGATTGCTTAAAAAATGGATCGTTGCAGGTTGCACACGGTAATGCTCGGTTCTCTCACCCGCTGATGTAATCTTCTTTTTTCTTAAAACTACTTTCTTTAAACTAACAGTGATATGCTTGTTGGGTGTGACCGTCGAACTGCCAAGTCATAGGTCTTAAGTTCGAACCCAAAACACACAACTATGATTTAAACTTGCTCCGGTGAAGGAAAAAACATCGTGAGGAAACAAATATGCCTGAGAGATATTTCTCGACGGCATGTAAAACCAAGTCAGAGGCCCATGAGCGGCATAAAAACTCTGACGCCCAGTTAGGCACTAACCACACGATAGAGAAAGACTGATGTATGCTCGAATCTGAACCGTGACATTACAAGCGAATGCTCCCGGTGACGGAGGCACTTTATGTTATTTTGCACTTGCTTTGGATCTAATTATACCTGACAATTTCACAGAACTGTCAAGGTACAAGAGCATTTTAAGATTTAACATTAACACAGAACACGAAAAAGGTTTCATGACCAGAAATTGAATGGTGCAAAGATACAAAATCAATTGGCCATATAAAACAGAACTGATATCCTTTCGTATCTAGTGAATGAAACTGACGCCAGGAAAAATAATAAAAAAAATTAAGGGGGAGCCTTCAATTTTATCTATCCTACTACGATGGTACGGAACCCTTCATCCGCGAATCCGACTCGTACTTGGCCTGTTTGAATTTCTTACGTGAAAATGAAAATTACAAAGACAGACTAGATTTATCAAGCACGTATAAACGTCTACTTTAATTAATTAAGAGATTTAACTTCAACCAAAACCAAATAACCGTAATTCACTCAAAAACACACATTTCCTCTGCACATCTTCTCAGAAACTCGACAATTTACGAGGCAGTTAAATTATCAAAAAACTAAAGTAACGAGGTTGTAAATAATGTGATAATATCGTAACTACAGTGATAACGAACGTTTAATTCGCGACAATTGTCATATTATATCACCTTAATGGTCTCGGCTGTTAAGGGATGGTTAGGGCAGGTTTGCAGAGCGTACTGCCGTGGCATAGTTTCGCGGTTTTTGGTAAGTATTTAGCGAGTAGTTTAAGAGGGCCTTTTTCAACTTATAAGGCTGCTATCAGACGGACTGCATCGCAGCAACCGAGCGCAGTCGATATATTCAACTGCATGTTACGTTGCACTTCGTTCAGTCATGACATCAACTTCACGCGGTCGGCTGCAGTCGTGTGAAGTAAATATGAACTGCAAACAGTCGTGACTTCAACTTTACACGGTCGGCTGCAGTCGTGTAGTGTCGACGCTAAGGCGTATTTCAGTGCGAGACTGGCGCCGGTTGCATGCGCCAGTCGGGCATTTCGTTTCGTGCAATTTTTAACCGACCGGCGCACATTGAACAGTGAACGCTATCATACAAGTCTATGGATATCGAAACGCCCGAACGGCGCATACGACCGGCGCCGGTCCCACTCTGATATAGGCCTAAGGGTGCCACAGACGATGAGTATATCGACTGCGGGCGGTTGCTGCGATGCAGTCCGTCTGATGGCAGCCTTACACCCTCTTTTTTCATCGGGGGTTAAAAAAACAGTCGATTTTGTTAGGGTTCCACATCTATCAACAAACCTAGCGAAGAAGAAGTGTTATAAAAGCAAATATGTCTCTGTTTGTAATGTTATTACGGCTAAACTTAAAATCAGTCAATTTTTAATAAAGATGAACTGAAGTTTGAACTTTTTGTTTTACTGACTAAAGACCTCTTAATTAATGGGATGAATTGAGAAATGGTTTGCATTTGGCTAAATAATCATTTACCTTGCAAACAACACTTCATGAGGTCCTGGGTTCGATTCCTAGGTCGGGCCAAGTGTTATTGGGTTTTTCCATCAGGAATTTCTGAGTAGCCGCCACGGAGTCTAGACTTGTGCCCGGTCGATGGCAATAGGCTCACCTCCTATTACATAGGACTTAAACATGACTGGCGAAATGTAGGTGTACTATTAGGTGCACCTCTGCCTAACCCTTCGGGGATTACAGGCGTGATGTTACGCTACAACACTTCAATAAAATACCAGAACAAAATGGACACTTCGGTACACACCTTAACACAACCCAATTCATGCAATCCCCAGGCTATGTCAAAATAATATCCCAAAGGAATAATGTCAGGCAAATTCGCGATAAAAATATTAAATGGACGAACAAATGTAACGGGAACACAATTTTAGGATCCCTCGTGGAAATTCCGCTCGGTAAAGACAAATTGGTACCGAAATCATTTGGATGGGTTGGCATTTCAAACTTTAAGGCAATTGAGTAAATGTCACTTGAGTTTAGAGCTGGAATTACTGAATGATGTCAGGAGTTTTTAATAGTTTTTGGGGAAAAGCGGACAATACTAGTCGTTTAAAGTGAAAGCGCACACACGATTTTTTCAAAACAACAACTAGGGGGTTTCACAAGAGCCGCGTACAAAACCTGTCAGTTTCATAATTGCCGTGGGATGTTGAAACTGACAGGTCCTGAACACCGTTTAGATGGTGCTAGCCACGTTCAGTTTCAGTTCGGGTGAAATCTCCTTTTAATGGTCTGTTACGACCTCCTATGCCAGAAAGAGGGAATGTTGACGCATCATGTTCCTGCCCTTGTCCTATGTTATTTGGGGTCGGCGCAACGGTTCGTTCCCACTATTTCTACGGTAGAACTAATGGGAATTTTTGTTCCCACTAATCTACGATATAAGGTGTTTGCCCGCAAAATACGCGCTTTGACGTGGAGTTGCGGAAACCAGCCCGTTATACAATACAAAGGTGTTACAAAAACGTAGAACTAGTGGGACCAAAATTTCCCATTAGTTCTACCTGTTCTGTCACAGTTTTTTCATGTTTTTTTCTTCCGCTCTTTCTCCTGTCAATCATCACGCTATTATTTACTCCTTTTCCTTCATATCATTCCTCACACAATCCATTCATCTTTTCTTTGATCTTCCTCTCCCTCTCGATTCATCCACATTTATATTAATAACTCTATTAGTCACATGCGATTCGTCCCTCCTATGTTCACTGTCACACCGATTTCAGCATTGATTCCTCAAACGTACCCCCAGGAACAGCAAAACACTGAAAACTGACTACACAACCGTCCGTAATTGTAACCGATCCGTTTCAATCCTAAACAATGATCGTACTACCCGTAATTCGTGACGATCCGTTTGTAATGTAAACAGACCTTAATCATACCAATAGCTTCGGTCCTGTTTTGAGATAAGGGTGAGCGTAGACAGAGCGGCTAAATGCTCGAGCATTTTCTTTACTGTCAAGTTTTGAGCGCAAAAGTGCTGAAGCACAGGGAAACATCTCACGCACGCTACTCTGGAGTAGTGGTGGCTAGTCTTAAGAGTTGCAGGTCGTGGCATCGAACTAAAGGACGCTTTGTGTAATTTATTTCATCGTCTTTTTTCTCAAAACGGTGAAGGAAACCAATTAAAAAGTCGATGAAATGTGTCATCTACCACACTGCACTCGGCCCGCGTGGTTAGACTATGGCCTGTCACCGCTGACTGGCTGATTATGCTTTGCTGAAACACATGCTACAGGGAATGATCTCAAGACCGTAATTGTGAACTTTATTTCTAATGCGATATAGTTCGTAATAAATTAATCAATGAAAATTGGCTGTTTAATGATTGGCTATGCTCAAACGCATACAAGGAATAATCTCATGCCCGATAATATGAACTTTATTTCGGACGCGATATGGTTCATTATCAAAACAATCAATAAAAAAACTGCTCGAGCAGTTTCATGCTCTGTGTGAATTAACCCTTAGTCCTCTAAAAGGATAATAAGGATTATTTTAAGGTAAACTGTTGGAGGTTTAACTCTCATTGTTAGACAGACAGGTAAGGTAGTTAGTTAAGATAATATTTATTTATCACCTGTCTAGATAAAGTAGGTAGTTTTCGCTGGAGGGTAGTTGGAGTTTTGTGTATTTAGGTTTTTAGGGTTGATTTGGGGAGGGGTTTTGTTTAACTTTTAAGACGTGACTGCTTTATTTAATATTAGCTGTTACCCGCGACCTTCGTTCGCTTGAAATTATTACTTTTCTTTTTGAATCGGATTTTGTTTACAATTTCAAGGGTTTTATTTTTGTACGGAACCCTAAATATTTTTCTAAAAAAAAAGTAGCTTAAGTTAGACCTTATAACATCTGGTATCTGCCAGTAAAAGTCCCGTCAAAATCGGTCCAGCTGTTTCGGAGATTAGCCGGACAGACAGACAGACAAAAATTGAAAAAATGTGCTATTGTTATAAGTGCAGTATATGTTTTCATTTGCATTCAGTAAAAAGTAAAGTATTATTTTGATATTATAAACAGACACTTCAATTTTATTTATTTGTGTAGATTTCGTGAGTGCGTAGTTCTGTGATATCGCCTAAGTATATAAAATTTTGTTTATTGTCTCGGTATATCATAATTCAACAGGTTAGTTTCGAAACGAGTGCAAAATCTGAAAATCTTTTGGTATATAATGTGAGAATGATGAAGAAGAGAATGATGGATATCGTAATATAATCTTAACATAATTAGTATTAAAAATAAAATTATAACAAACGCAAATTTTATTCACTACTAGCACTTCGCCCACGACTTCGTCCGCAAAAAGTGTGATAGCTCGGCTAATATGCATGATATAAACAATATTTATTGCTTATAGCACCTACGAATAATGTAGCTTTCTATAAGTGAAAAAAAATTTTGAATTGGATCATTCGTTCTAGAGATAACCCCTATATATAAACTTACAAACAAATTTTACCTTTTTTCTAATATTAGTACAGATTTTCCGCGTGTTATACCGTTATATTACATTATCCGTGCTTCTGTTTTACTCCCACTACAATCGAGAACCCCGTCGACCTCAACGAAAAACATTAAAACGGGGCATCGAAGGATAAAAAAATAATCCGAATTGTATCCGAACTAAAAGCATTTCGTTAATACGAAAAAGACAAAAACCTTACTTACCAGTACCATTCCACTCCAGTACTTTCTACAGCCATACTCACTATTCTAAAAAAAGCCGCCATTTTGTTTTCTTTAATGAAGTCAGTACGTACCTGAAAAAGAAAAACAAAGAAATTAGGAAAATTCTAGAACAAAGAACATTTATTTTGATAGCATTTTTACGCAAAATTGTCTGGAAATATTTTTGAGGCAAAACGTTGTACTTTTAGGATGTCGTAAGTTATTTTTTTTATAGCGTTTGGACACGAAAGCACTTATAGAGACCGATGCTCCTTCGTCATTTTTTTACGTTATCTGTACACTTTTTTGTGTTATCATTAAAAAGAACTATAATAATATACAGTGTGTTCGGTCATGGACTAGCGATATTTCAGGTTCTTATGTAGCAACTATTTTAATACACAAATACACTACATAATTGGGTCCAATCCACTTCCCCGCTATTTGGTCGCCATTTTTTTTTTGTTGTGATAAAATCTACGTCCGTAATAAAAAAATCATATCTGTCAAAGTTTTAGTCTTATTGAGACAAAATAGACTTATTCTGAGGGCAACAATATTGTGTATCGTTAACATTTCGAAATAATGGGTTCACATTTTTGTAACTTTCAGAAAAAAATATTAAACTCCAAAAAATTTTGCAAATCGATAATTTTTTTTGTGAACAAACAAACAAATTTTTTGTCAACAAATTCTTTGAAAACCAACAAATTTGTGAATTAAAACCGTTGTTATATAAGTACCTAGAATATCGCTAGTCCATGACCGGACACATTGTATAAGTATAGCTTTGTCAAGACAAAAGATGGTTCAATGCCTAGATCGTGAGTAGCTTATCTAATGAATAAAGTGTAGTTACCTAACGAAACATTTCTAACCACAGAATAAAGTATTACTAAATGGCTAACGACCAGTGATCATGCTAATTCCTTGTCTTTAGGAGAATAGTTATTAGGACTGCAGTAGTATAATTTGCTATTATCCCATTAGTTATACCTACGATATACCTAGGTTAAATTATACGCAAGTATGGTTAGTCAAATTCCGTGTCTCGGAAAGCACGTTAAGCCGTTGGTCCCGGCTGTCATTTGTAGATCTTTTGGCAGTCGTTACAGGTAGTCAGTGGCCCGAAAACCTGACAACCAGTCTTACCAAGTTTTATCGTATTACCCAGTACAGTACTAACTGGGTTTTGGAGGTCAAATAGGCAGTTGCTCGATGTAAAATACAGCTGCATCTGGTTAGACTGGAAGCCGACCCCAAAGTACGAAGTTTAGAAAAGGCTAGGCAAATAGTGATGATGCTCAGGCGATACCTACTCTACTCTACCGAATATTTCGGTCAAAAAACAGCCTTTAGCAAACGAAGAAGAAACAATAAATGTAACTATACAACAAGTTATTATTCCTTAAGGTGAGGTCCACAAGTCCCAGCCTAAAACAAATTCCACAACATCATTTCTACGACTCCCCCACTTAAGCATAACTACTAACTCCAGCCACATTTGTCCTGGAGCCAGTCTACACAAGCTAGTCCCTGCGAAGTTAATAAGCAACAAAACGGTAACATAGTTCAAACATAACGACACCGAGGTTTGGGACTCGCTTAATTAAACGGACCTTTTGTGTATAGAGAGGCTAGAAGTGAGTACAATAGTCGGGGAGATATATACATACATAAACACACGCTTTTTTCCTATGGGGGTAGGGAGAAACTATAGAACGCCACCTGCTACGATCCTTCCATACCCCTTTTTAAACCCATCAATGTTCCTTCTTTGCCCTGTGTATTTCAGGGCCGCGGTATTTCTTTCGAAAAGTCCCGCAGCCCATCCTTACATACTCCTTGTAGTTCGTTCACGTTCATACACATCATTCTGTCATTCACGTACTATGTATGTGCCTCCTAAATGGAAACGAGGATGCTAAGATGTCTGACTGTCAAATCATCTAGCTCTCTAGACACAAATTCGAGAAAGAAAACGTCATCAGGAGGCAATGTTTGGAAAAGTAGCGATTTTGAAATAAAGCGTAGCATGAAGTTTATATTTCATCCAATCTTTCATACAAGTCATCATTTAAATGACTAATGCTATCTTTGTACAGTCAATATACTGTAGTTCAGAAGAGCCCAGCTTGAAGGAATTTCAAAATTTTGGGAGACTAAACTACGTTCATCTCCGAGTCATCGTTATTACGGAAAGTTTTCAGACTTCTCTTGACCCTATTTAGATGTGTTGATCGCGTTCAGCTTCTCATGTGCATACATAAACAAACTCACCGTCTTTTTCCCATGGGCGTAGGCAGAAACTCACACAGAACACCACGTGCCGATCCTTACATACTCCTCTCTCCTCGTTCACGTTCATACATCAAGTCATACACGCACGCCGGTTGCGAGTACTACACATCTAACCCTTCTGAAGAACCTTACCAAACAGTTTCTTAGGTGTTCCCTAATTGTGAATATCTAAAAACCGCCTTTGTGGCGTAATATAGGAGGAGCAAATGCCCAGAGCGACAGCGATGAATGTTTAAAGATGTTCAAATAAGTCCTGCACTTCCATGAACCCTGAATCCGTGTAAACAGTTGGGGCAGGTTTGTAATTTGCATCAACTACAAAAGGGTTGGGTGACATGGAAGTCGGTCGTACTGTGTCAATGTTACGAGCAGGGCTCCAGGGCTTGGTAATACTTGAGTCGCTTATTTACGGTCTCGAAATGAAATGGGTATGGGACTTCCATGATAAGTTTGTGTTTTTAAGACATCAGCCCCGTTTTTATAAACCCTTCGATTTGGAAAATCGTATGTCTATATTATCTACTAGCTTCTGCCCGCGACTTCGTACGCGGATCCTGTTGCTTATGCCAGCGACAACGGGGTCGTCAAAATCGAAGATCTGAAACGTCTGATGTCGAATTCTAAGAGCCCGGGGATGGGAAAACAACGGGATGCGCGAGACGATTCGAGACGTTCCATATCTTTCATTTTTGTAAGTCAGAAGTCGATGCGTAGATACGCTTGGAACTCAAGCGTAATTCTCTATCCGTGAACGTCTCCGACTCTCGAGACAATGCGTGACGTTCACGATCAGCGGTCAGTCGCGCATCACGTTCCCCACTTGTCTCTAGAGACCTAGAAGTCGATGCGTAGATACACTTGGAACTCAAGCGTAATTCTCTATCCGTGAACGTCTCCGATTCGCGAGACAACGCATGACGTTCACGATCAGCGGTCAGTCGCGCATCATATTCTTCACAGTTCTCTAGAGACCTAGATGTAGATGCGTAAATACGCTGAGAACGCAGGCGTGCTTCGTTATCCAAGAGGAAGAGAAGAGAAGAGAGGAAGAGGTTTCCACGGAGCGAGTTGTAGCCTAATGTTCTCGAACAGCATCAAGTCTCTCCTGACGTTCTTCGGTAGATTCTTGGGATCTTATGATCCTCAATCTTTTAGCTCCTTTGGAACATTGGGAAACATTGGCAAATTTTCAATGATACCGTCGTCATCAAATATCAGTCCTATACTGTTACCGCCTTCACCGCGTGGAGGTACTCCCAGCTTATGTTATTTTATAATTATACAGTGAAATTAGTGATAGTTTTGATTTCCACATCAGATGTTTCTGATCTTCGATTTTTATAAGTCAACAGGAAATGCCCATCAGACCGAACAACTTTTGCTAAGACGTCATTCCTATATGTGTTATGGTGTAGCTGGGCTCTTGGAGTTCCACAACAGGTGTTTCAGATCTTCGATTTTTATAAGTCAACAGAGAGTGCTCATCAGATTGAACAATTTTTGCTAAGACTTCATTCCTATATGTGTTATGGTGTAGCTGGGCTCTTGGAGTTCCACAATAGGTGTTCCAGAACTTCGATTTTTATAAATCAACAGAGAGTGCTCATCAAATTGAACAATGTTTGCTAAGACATCATTCCTATATGGGTTATGGTGTAGCTGGGCTCTTGGAGTTCCACAACAGGTGTTCCAGATCTTCGATTTTATAAGTCAACAGAGAGTGCTCATCAGATTGAACAATTTTTGCTAAGACGTCATTCCTATATGTGTTATGGTGTAGCTGGGCTCTTGGAGTTCCACAACAGGTGTTCCAGATCTTCGATTTTTATAAATCAACAGAGAGTGGTCATCAGATTGAACAATTTTTGCTAAGACGTCATTCCTATATATGTTATAGTGTAGCTGGACTCTTGGAGTTCCACATCAGGTGTTCCAGATCTTCAAATTTATTCTCTCAACAGAAAATGCTCATCACGTGGAACAATTTTTGCTATGGTACCATTTTTGTATCTCTTATAGTTTAGCTATTCTATTGCGGTTCTGCATCAGGTGTTCAAGTTTCCAAAATAAATTATAGCCTATATGTTGCCCAGACTTAATACCTATACAACAAAAAAAAAATCTTTCAAATCCGTTTAGTAGTTCCGAAGATTAGCGTGTACAAACAAACAGACAAACAGACAAACAGACAAACAGACAAACAGATAAACAGACAAACAGACAGAATTATTTTTTTGGATTCGTGCTCTATTACTGTTTCTAAACCCCCCTCAATTTTTTTTTTTAAATATTTTCAATGTACAGACACAGTTTTTTTACTGTCTTATTATATGTATAGATGTCGCTCGGTTGCGTTATGCCAAAAAAGGATACGACATAGACTTGTCAAATCGAAATCAAATCGAAGCGTTTGCGAAAACGGGGGCAGCCTTTTTTTTCGGATGGGAAATCAAGAAATGATCCCTCCTACTCTGGGCGGCATGGAAGGGAGTGCCAGACTTTTACTGACTAAAATCCATCCATGTTCCTTCTTTGCCCTTTGTGTTCCAGGGCCGCCGGTATCTCTTTCGAACACTACCGCAGCCCCGGCAGGCATCGGCCCTTGCGGACCTCTTCCTGGTTGCTGACATCTCTTTGAGGCGCGCATGGAACGGCAATACAACTTAGTCCACGACTCACGCCAAGCGTCACGCGCAAGTCAGTTACTTGCTTCCTTTGCGTGATTACGGTCTGCCCGCAACTCGTCGCTGCACGTGAAGCTTGTGGCCGGTAAGCGCTTCCATGAACCCTAAATCTGTGTAAATACTTGGGGCAGGGTTTCAATTTGCATCAACTACAAAAGGGTTGTCTGACGTGGAAATGGGACGTACTGTGTCAATTTGGGACGAGCAGTGCTCCAGGGCTTAGTGATATTGGAGTCGCTTAGTTAGTAGCAGTTAAATTATGAATTATGGAGAGCAAACGACTTTAATAACGAAGAAAGATACTGTAATAAGAAGATATTGCCGCATTAAAAAAAACAATGTCTACGGCACAGTAGGACATGGGTTATGATTAAATAAACTTATACTGTCATTTACGGGATATCTTTCGTGATTGTTCATTATTTTGAGGTCCCGATATTTCGACGCTGTTGCAAGCGCCATGATAGCGGGTTGACTGAAGAATGCGGGTGGATGGAAAATAAATTGTTAAGAGCAGACAAATCTGTCTACCCTCTTACTTTCTCTTTTGCTACGCGCACTATTGGAACTCATGATTAAATGGTTTTAAAGCGAAAATAGTTATCAAAAAGACTAGAGGAGTGCACTAAACTTAGTCCTATAATCAAGTGCGCGTCTTCGAAAATCGCAATAATGAAGTTTGAGGCATCAGAATTGTCCTGAGGCTACTACCCAAATACTACACACACACACACAACAGGATAAATCCAAAACAAAAAACTCCGACAGATCAATCTCAATTTATTAAACAAACAAGCAAGCATTCCAGAAATAGCACTATTCAGTTCCATTTGTAACAGTGTAGTACAAACCGACAGGACGACTGGATAATAGTAATAAATATATCAGAAAAATACTCGTCGGCCATTACGTTTTGGCTAAAAATAAATATCTAAGTGTTAGGCCACGTTTATGGTGATTACAGCGGTAGCGGGAGCGGTTTGGGGGCCAGAGTGAAGTGTTGTAGCGGGCTGCGGAAGCTATGTTTTCGCACAGAGTTAAACCATCGATGATCGCTAGCTAGCTACGTATCATATTTTTTTTTTTCCTCTGACAGCAGCCAAACAACAGCAATCTTACATAAAGTAACAAAATGCCTGTAAGCCCAGAAGGGTTAGGCAGAGGTGTACCCAGTAGACACCAACATATTGCCAGTTATGTTTAAGTCCCATGAAATGGGGACGAGACTATTGCTATCAACCGGGCACAAAGTCAGACTCCGTGGCTGCTACTGAGAAATTCCTGGTGGAAAAATCCAATAACAACTTGTCCGACCCGGGAGTCGAACCCAGGACCTCATGCTCAGCAACCTTATAGTAACATAAATAAAGATATCGGTGATTTTGACAGAATTGCCAACAAACAACAATTACTTTATTGAACGACACAGAATTATCACCATCATTTTAACAGTGATGCAAAAACAACTTCAATATCAAAAGTCAAAATAACAATGATCTATATTGATAAGGTTGCTGAAAGAGATGAAATAATTAAAATAAAGTGGAAAGACTGTTAATTGCTTATTTTCGACGCACAAGGCGCCCGCCATTCAATTTACTATGGGACGTACAGTCACGAGCACCAATATGTATACACTTTCCTAAATTTAAAAGCAATTTTCGCGAGAAATAACGACTGTAACTTGGAGATAGGATCTTTTTCATAAAAATGTGAGTTCCAGAATACTATGTTCGTAACAACATGAAATTTTAATCAGAACAGTAGGAGAAAAACACTTTCAAAAGTTGTTTAGTGTTTACATATTGGTGCTCTTGACTGTACCTAACCGGCGATTTCAAATGTCCGATATATCGCTCCCGCTTAAGCACCCGCTCATTCTCTTCCTATAAACGAGGCCTTACAATGAATAAAGAGTCGGGTCGTGGCCTGGTAATGGTTTTCTGTAACACGGTGAGTCCTTTGTTTTGTTAGTTTTTTGTCAAGGTTAGGTTTTTGAGGCTTACATTTTAAGGATGTAAGCGTTTTTTGTCTTATGAACTGTTTTGAAGAAAGCTTGTTTTAGGAAATACTTAATTTGGTTGGTAATTTGGCTTCATAATTTACAGATCAGTTTTGTATGGTATCTGTCAAAGTTACCTGTGAGATAATAACTTTCCTATCTTCTCAAGCACACTCATTGAAATTCTGTTCAATTAAAATAACTAGTAGCAGTAAAGGCCTATTTTTTTTAATAAATCGATTAAAATTACACATTCCATCAATCAATCATCAATCATTAATTCATCATTATCTTTTATTTATTGGTTGATACCAAATATGAGATTGATATCTGCTGATATGATACCATTTCGTATAAATCCGATATCATCAAAATTTGGAGATTTCAACCTCATTCACAATAACCAATGTTTTAAAACTGATAATTATCTCATTCTGATAAGCTATGCTTATGGTGAGGAGCTCGTGGCTTAATAGTAACAGCTGCGG
Organism: Noctua pronuba; assembly: GCA_905220335.1. Classification (NCBI taxonomy): domain Eukaryota; kingdom Metazoa; phylum Arthropoda; class Insecta; order Lepidoptera; family Noctuidae; genus Noctua; species Noctua pronuba. The sequence continues at coordinate 10,038,842 of LR999918.1, read as the reverse complement.
GTCGATCTTTTGGTTAAGCTGTGCTTGCCTAGTTTGGTCTGTAGATGGGTGACCACCCATTACATAGCGAGTTTCCTCCGTGCCTCGGAAAGCACGTTAAGCCGTTGGTCCTGGGTGTCATTGTAGATCTTTGGCAGTCGTTAGGTAGTCAGTGGCCCAAAAAGTCTGACAACTAGTCTCACCAAGGGGTATCGTATTACCCAGTACTAACTGGGTTGTGAAGGTCAGATAGGCAGTCGCTCCATGTAAAATACAGGTATTCAGCTGCATCTTGAATGAATTATCTAATTCTGACAATTACTTTATACAGCAAAAAATTACGAAAAATAAAACCTATCTTGTTCTAGTCCCTTTTTCTCTTCAAGACAAAAGGCCCATACGTGCATATCTCTGCTATCGCGACCTCAATCAGGCGAGATGATGAAAGGGCGCCCTAATTAGGGGCCCTGTTCACCGCCGCTGCAATTAACGACCACGGCCGAGGTGTATAGACAGCTTTCTTTATCATTGAGAATAAGATGGGCTTGATAACGGCGTAGGAAAACGCATTGTGACAGACAAATATTTTTAAAAGAGTGACCGTGGAGGACGCTGCCTATTAGGACCTAGCTTTTGACGTTTCATAAGTATAGACACGTAAGTTTATGTGAAATACATAGTATAAAGCAAAGTCGCTTGTATGTATGCTTAGATCTTTAAAACTACGCAACGGATTTTGATGCGGTTTTTTTTAATAGATAGAGTGATTCAAGAGGAAGGTTTATATGTATATTGCAGCCGTGCGAAGCCGGGGCGGGACGCTAGTGTGAAATAAAATATTGTTAATTTGAATTTCATACATAGAATAATGGTTGTCCAAGTTATAGTTCTGGCACACACTGCGTGACGACTCTGGCCTATCGGTCCTGCGTCGCCGAGGGCGGCCTAGAAAACGCTGGCGTGACGACTTAGAAGGGTTTGTGACAGATTGGCCGGAGAAAACCGCACAGAGCGAAGAATGGTAGGCTATGGGGGAGGCCTTTGCCCAGCAGTGGGACAATACAGACTTTCTCTCTGTCACGTCCAAGAGAGGTTAATCAGTTTTCAGGCCAAATTATTTTTCAAGTGGGAAGTTTTGTATGTAGGTATATGATACCCTGCGCAAGTGCGCATGAATATCTTGTACATTGAGTCTTGAGTGGTAATAACTTGTGAAGCGATTTATATTTTAAACACACTTCCTTAACTTAAATCAATCCAATACATTCTCACTTGATATCTGAGTACCAGATGCAGCTAGATACCAGTATTTTACACGGAACCAAAGCCTATCTTGACTCCAAAACCCAGGTGTTGACAGGGTTACACGATAACATGCCATTTTTTTCAACTAATCATTTCACTAGCCTTAAAATTTAATTTAATTAACTACTAATATATCTAGCATATACCCGTGTCCTACGAAAGCGACCCGTTTAGCAGGACGTAACACAAATTGTCCCATATGACGTCATGGCGCCTAACTCAGCTGGGATAGTGTCAATTATTTCAAATGCGGTGGGCGGCTCTTTTAATTTGAAACTTTAATTACACATCTTTCGGCTTTACATTTGCTATTGGAGTTTAACCTTTGTTACTGTTTAGTTAGAGTTATCTTTGGATCAACGACGTATGAACGTAGCCGATGCAGGGGTATGAAGATCGAAGGCAGAAAGAGAGAGAAAAAGAAGGCAGAGAGAGACAGAGAGAGATCGAACCCTTATGCGAAAACGGTGTGAATTTATGTGTGTATGTCTCTGTGTACAACGTCCTCTACATACGATTTGAATTGAACTATGGCCATATTTCATCTGTACATCATAACATCACGCCTGTACACCCAGAAGGGTGAGGCAGATTTAATTATTTACACAGATACTTGCTGCACAATAGTAGCGAAGAGTCAATTTTTGTAAGAGGTAAGCCGGAGTCTTTATCTTTGATGTGATTATATTATTTGTCTATAGAATACTGACTGTGCCATTTTTCAAAGGGAAGCCGGTAGGAATCGGGTTGTATGGATCCTTCGCCACTGCTGCACAAGACTTATAGTTTACACCAAAGCGTGCAGCAAGCCAACAACATAACATTACCTAAATAACTGTACTTATACAATAATTAAGCATAGCTTTACTGCTACTAACTTGTTAATTATTTACTTTTAATTTAATTTTTCCAATTTAATTTTATTGCCAAATTTTAATGTGTTTTGATTTTAATTTTTTAAATGCTACTATAACCTTGTTAGCTTAGTTATACATTTTATTATGCATGCTGTGGTCTCCTGTAAGTGAAGGAGTTCACATATCGTGATACTTTTGTCGTCGTTTATTTGTTGGAGATCCTAAATAATTAAATAAATAAATTAGAACTGGTTCCTGAGCCATCAGCACTTAAATCACATTAACAACATCACAATGTCACCCCTGTAATCCCCGATGTGTTAAGCAGAAGCAGTGGTGTACTTAGACTACCTTCACTCACATTTGGCCAGTTAAGGCCCATGTAATGACCCACTATTACTTGGGACGAAACAAAACTAGGAACACGTGTAAGTGCGGTATTTAAGACAATTATAATTATGCATAGCCATTAAAGTGAAGTTACTAGGGTCCCGGTCAAGGCCAGTTCTTTTTATTGTCTTTATTAATTTATTAACAAATTACATACATCTATACTAATATTATAAATGCGAAAGTAAGTTTGTTTGTTTGTTACCTTTTCACGCCTAAACCACTGAACCGATCATCCTGAAATTCTGCATATACGTTGTCAGGTGTACAGAAATGGACATAGGGTACTTTTCAACCCGAATAAAAGTACTGTTCCCGAGGAAAACAACAATAACGCTCTTGTGATAATAGATGGCGCCACGTGTCCTTTAAATCATGATTGAATTATATTATTACAAGCAGAGTACAACCCGAATTGATTGTCAAATTCTAAATAAACGCGAGCGAAGCCGCGGGCAAAAACTAGTTTTTAAATAATCCTTAAAAAAACACAATATGAAACACATTTGAAAAAATAGTAGCCCACCGGTATCGGGAAGAGGGCCCAAGCTTCCGGCGTTCAGGGCTCCAGAGAAAGGAACCTCCTAATAATACAAGCCGTGTCCAAGAGTACAGCTTTCTGAATCAAGCTCTTGATCCAGCTGCCTAACGAGAGCCTCCTCAGATATAGGTCGAGGCTCTTGGCAATTAAACCATTGGCTGATAGGACTATCGGCACAGTGTTCGTTGAGTCTACATCCAACATGTCGATAACCTCGCGAGCCAAGTCAAGATACTTGATTTGCAAAAAATAAAACTAGGAACACGTGTAAGTGCGGTATCTAAGACAAAAATATGCATAGCCATTAAAATGAAGTTACTACGGTACCGGTCAAGGCCAACACTATTATTGTTTCATGTAAGTTTACTACGGTAGTAAAGTTACCAAGGTATTATTACTTTGTCGGCATTGTTACTCGTAAATTTGCTGTTCCATCCAATGGGGTCCCGAGCAAGCATATGAAACCTCCCCTTCATCGTGGTTCCACTATAAGACGATTACGTTAAGTAAAGAGGATGATAAGAACAGTGTCCTCGTGTTTGCAAACTAAAACACATTCAAAACATCAACCCGTTTCAGACGACCATCACAGATGCTAATTGGCATGGTCCTCCTATGATCCGACCAGGAATGTCTGGATTTCAAAAAAAGCCTGTTTCAGTAGAAGAAGTTTGTTTCAGTCACTGCTGGGTTATGGCATGATTTCCAAATCCTTCGATTTAGTGCCAATTTGGACCACTGGTCATTGGTTCTGGCCAGCTCGTCCGATCATCTCCTGTTAGGGGTCCGCGTGTACCTTCTAGTTGTGTCAGGGCTCCACATGGTGGTTGTTTTGGCCCACAGCTCATCAGTCATACAACAGACATGGCCAGCCCAGTCCCACTTTAAATTAGCGGCTTTTTGAGCAACGTCAATAATTTGTGTTTTAGAGACATCCAATATCTACCAAATTTCAGTCAGCTCTAACCTCCAGTTCTCCCCTTCTAACCCTTACTCGCATTCAAACACCATCATCTATCGAACACTAAGATATCACTGCAAAATTCACCAGAACATACTACCCTTTCCCCAACTACGCTAGTTGTCACGTGCAATTACCGAACACTGCATGCGGTTTACGTTTCATTATCAGGCAAATTGCCACGTGGCGTAGTTTGTGAATCACTTGGATGCACGTTATTGGAACATTTCGGTTAAAACAAACGAGTTATAACGAGGAATTTTACCTCGTTATGTAGGGTTCCCGGAATGAAAAAGCAGCGGGGTGTGGTTGTGGAGCTGTGTCGCAAACTATGCTCCATCTCCTATCCTGCCCTCTTAGCCCAAAAACATGCAGCAGAAGTGACCTTTGGGCTGCCACCGACGACGCGGTGGAAGTGGCGATGTTTTGTTTTGTCGTGCCAGCGATACGAAGAAAAAAAGACGAGGAATTTTGTGCTAAAATTGTGCCTGGCTACTGTAATTTTCTGAAAACTGTGGCTGAACCCACAGAACGCCACCTGCTACGATCCTCACATACACCTTCTCTTCTTTAATGGCTACAGTTTTTTAGCACCAAACTCAGTTACATTATAATGTTGAGTATGTGCAAGAATAGCAATGGCAATTGGCAGTAAAAGGTACTTTCTAGCAACTCTTTATCATCCATAACTTCCTTTCTCGGACTACTACAGAGTATGAGTATAATTAAAACTCTAGCATTTATTTCAATTAATAATACTGTAAACAAATAAAGCGAAGCTACAGTTACAGTCACAACTAGCCAACTTGTGAGATCACTGTAGTTGCCCATTCCAAAGCGTTGATAGACGTCTATGGAGAAGAATGAGCAAGATCCAGTACTACACCTTCTACCGCGAATGCAATTCAAAGTGACGGCACGGTTGGCGCAGTGGCTGAGCGATTGGCTGCTGCGCTGCGTGTCGCGGGTTCGATCCCCGCCCGGAACAAATATTTGTATGATCTACACGTAGTTGTTCCGGGTCTGGCTGTTTGTGTATGTGAGTTTTAAATGTTTGTAAACGCACCCACGATACAGGAGAAATTCCTAGTGTGGGGCAACTAAAAAAAAAACTTCCCTTTTTTCCGTCAATTATGTGTCGCTCTAAAATTACAATAAATAACTCCTAACGCAACCACCCTGTAATAACCGACCTGCGCACAAACATAACATCACCAAGACAGTTCCGACATTTAATAGCTTCAAATACACACCCCCATAACCACACCACATGTACTATACAACCACAGATATAGATAGACCTAGATAACGCAAGAGCAACTGCTTCGCGTGCTGCTTCGCGTGCCTAGCTTACGTACAAAAATCGTAAGTGGCCACTCGCGCTCAGTCTGCATCGGTGTATAACATGTTGAATGGGTAATTGTGCTGATTTAAATTGTAAAAACTGTATATCTGTACAAATTTGAGAAAAACAAAACATTCGTATTACATTGCGGCTTAGAAATAGTGCTTGTGACGTCATAAGAGGTAGTCAAAAAATGGCACGCTTGGTTTTCATACAGATCGTGATACTTGCGTTATCTAGGTCTATCTATATCTGTGTATACAACCATAAATCCTCACAAACAAGGACATCGTCTGCCCTCCTAGTACTCCGACGTGGATGCACGCATGCTATATTAAATTCTTGAACGTTATCCAACGTTATGAGTGCATGTTATACAAAAGGATCATACGATATGAGCCTTGGAAAATGGTTGTTAGAATTGTGGCCTAGTTTTGAACGGGAATAGTTTGAGGGATTATCATTGACCTGGACTTGTTAGAGAGAATTTAATTTGTTTTGTAATCTTGTGTCGACTAATATGATCTTCTCCTTAGCACATCGATGGTTGTCTAAATGAATTGGTCCAGAATTTAGGCTACGAGTTTGTAATTTTCTATTTTCAAACACTGTTTTAAGCTTTCACGGTTTACAACTAAACTTATACTGTCACTTATGGGATATCTTCCGTGATTGTTCATTCCCACATTCTCCAGTCAACCCGCAATCATGGCGCTTGCAACAGCGTCGAAATATCGAGAGCTGAAAATAATGAACAATCACGGAAGATATCCCGTAAGAGACAGTATAAAGTTTAATGTATATGTCTATGTGTATGAATATGGCAGTAAACATACCCACAAACATACACCTCACGAAATCACTTTACAGTCTTCTTCTAAAATTGTTTATTTACGTAAACGCAAGTCTAACGTCGATGTAAAGTTACAACTTTCAAGTCAGAAGCTCTAAAAGTAGCCTTTCGACTGAACTTTACTATTAAGTAAGGGTTGCCCAAGTTTAAGTTAGGCACTAAGTGAAGCTCAAGTTATAATTGAAGTTTTTGGTGACGGCAGAGCTTAGGATGTGTGAAGTGGGTGGTTAGGTTATAAGGTGGGAAATTAAGTTCTGAATAACTTTGAATGCTTACTGTTGAATTTAGTTACCTTCAAAATGGAGGGTACTTAAGATCCTCCATTTTGGCATATTGTCTTGTTCTTCAGTTCGGAGAGGAACGCGCTTTAGGATAAACGGTGGTTGCCTAAGTTAGTCTGTGGATGGCTAACCACCCATTACATACCGAGTTTCCTCCGTGCCTCGGAAAGCACGTTAAGCCGTTGGTCCCGGGTGTCAGTTGTAGATCTTTGACAGTCGTTGGGTAGTCAGTGGCTCAAAAAGTCTGACAACCAGTCTTAACAGACTCCGTGACTGCTACAGAGAAATCCCTGGTTGAAAACCCCAATAACACTTTGCCCGACCCGGGAATCGAACCCAGAACTTCATGCTCAGCAGTTGCGCTTGCGACCACTAGACCAACGAGGCAGTCTTATAATTAAAATATTTGTTAAATCATATTGGAATTGACCTAACTCTGATCAGGTGACAGTCTCAAAATGATTTCACAGTAAAACAATTTATTTTATATACTTACCCTTTCATCTCTTCTTTCTTTCTTCTTTATCGTGTGGTTAGTTCGTAACCTGGTGTCAGAGTTTTTAGGCCGCCCATGGGCCTCTGACTTGGCTTTACATGCCGTCAAGAAATATCTCTCAGGCATGCTGGTTTCCTCACGATGTTTTCCTTCACCGAAAAGCAAGTGATAATTATACTATACGCACATGAATCCGAAAAATCAGAGGCCCTTTCATAATATTCATCGATTAAACCAAAAAAATCCCAATATCACCGCTTAAAACGAAAAACTACACTTGAAAACATAAAATTAAACGCCCAATATTTATTTACCTATATTTCAAGCGGCTCGTTACGAAATCAATTGATGGGGGTACTCGTAGGCTTCAAGAACCCTCCCCACTTCCGAAGTCAGATATTTGAGGGTACTTCATAAAGAAAGCTATTGTTCAGTTTGAATAGGCAGCTTAATATACTTGAGTTTTTTGAATAAGGGGTTATGGGTTATGGAAGAATAAAATGGTAAAGGGTTTAATGGGTAAAAAATTGCTACCTACTTGTGGCTTGCCGGTAAAGCAAAAGTCTGTTGTAACCGGTACTTAGAAACCTGGTAAAGACAAGACACAGCTAACAGATCTTCCATTTCTACGGGGTCACCACCGATATTCAACAGTTTCTAGTTAGGACTTGAAAATAGCTGGTAAAGTGCTTGAAAATAACTGGTGAAGTGTTTCGAAAATAACTGGTAAAGTGTAAACAGACCCTTCACGAAACCGTTAACCAAGCATTCTGTACATCAAACTAAGTAACTCTACGCAAAAATTATTGCTGGGAAACGATTTTTTTTGGGAACGTTTTACGGTAAAACTCAATGTAACGCACTCAAAATTTAGTGCTGATGGATGGATGCTTTTAATAGTAAACGGATCATGGAGTTAATTAAAGTAAAATTAAAACCCTTAAAAGAGGTAATTGACAAAAATAAATTGTGAAAAAATTGGAACTTTGACCTCCAATATCTCCGTAACTAGAAGGTTCCCAGGTATGGTTCAGAACAAAAAAATGATTGCAATGACGGGGAGAATAAGTGCCTTTCGAATGTGTTAAGGGTCTTTTTACACCCTTTATAATCATATTAACTCAAAAACCAAATCATTATTTAAATATAAACCTTATCAACATACAATTCATCATTTGCACAGAAACAATATAACACCCGTTCATTTATTTACACATTTTACACAAAAAGGCTTGACTAACGAATTGACTCACAATACGTTGTGTAATTAATCCAATTTAACTGAAATCGCAATAAGTTGTAGCACTTTAAACTCTGTGCATAATAATTATAAATTACATTTTCAGTATTATGTGGATATTTCAGTGAAATGAACAATGAAAATCATGTAAATACTTTTTTAAATATTTTGTCAATTTATTTTGCCTTATTGGTATTTTGTGAAAGCTTTCAAAAGGTCCGATTTAACGAACAGGCTTAATGCAATTTTAATGCATCGAATTTTACTGAAAAGCTTTTCACCTTCACTTAAAACTTTTTTTTTTTTGTTGCCTGTCATGCCATGGTCACTTCCCAGGTCGGACAGAGTGTTATTGCGTTTTTCCATCAGGAATTTCTCATCAGCCACGGAATTTGGATTTGCGCCCGTTTGATGGCAATAGGCTCGCCCCTATTACATGGGACTTAAACATAACTGGCGAAATGTGGGTATACTATTAGGTACACCTCTGCCTAACCCTTCGTGGATTACAGGCGTGCCGTTATTTTATGTGAATTCAGAATCACAACGCCTCAACCAATTGCAAAATACTTTAATTTACGCACGATTTAACAAAAATAATCGACTATCAACGCTATAAAGAATGAATTTATTTTCTCATTCAACAACACGTTAGTTTAAAAATATGCTGAACGTCACTCAGGGGTTTTCTGAAGTGGAAATAAAAAACGTATACCGCTTTATTTCATCGAATTTCTATTATTTTTAACCAATCATTCGCGTGGGTTCCCGGGATAGTTCTGTTATATATTTCAACTGGTTGTCATATTATATTTATAGTTCTACACAGTGTTTAGCAAATAGTTTCATTTTCAACACTAGCTGTTTAGGTACGGCTTAACACGCGTGAATTGTAAACAAATTTTCAATTTGCAACGTCTAAATAACTTGGATATTGTTCTAAGAAAAAACATTTATTGAGAAGACTTAGCATAATCAATCTACAACGAAGATCCCACTCCCAGCAGTGGGAATCTGTTTTGGTAGAGGATGACACTGCCACGCTAGCGATATCAGCAGTAAGTGCAATTTTTGACAAAATGAGTTAAATATTGATCTAGAATCAGCGCAACGAGCTCTACCAGATGTGCTGATAGCTGTTTTAATAGCTTATCGGGAACTGGTAAATTTCATTAAGGATCAGTTTCAGTTGCTTCAAGTAATACTAGATATAAAATGATTTTCGTCATTTAAAACTATTCTGATATTGAGTGAAGAAAATAAAACCGCTTTATTTGGGCTACACGTTTCAATCATCACAATTAATATAACTTGAAAAAAAAAGTTCGGAAAAACAAAATTGTAACAAAAACTTTGCAGCCAATTGCCCAGAACTATTCAAAACAAACTTACTGCTCTTATGCTTAGCGCGCAGGACAGGCCTCTAATCTGTGAGAGGGCCATAATTCACCACGCGGTTCCAGTAAGGGTTGGTGGATTTCATTTATTGTCAATTTTTGGTTCTAGGACATGGCCGGTTTCCTCACAATATTTTCTGTCACTGTTTTGCGAGGATTCATAAATTACACAAACTGAAGTGCATGCCTCGGTTTGATACTAAGACCTACCTAATCTATTTTTTTTAGTGTAAGGGGGTTCCCAATTCGCGTTCACCCATCATCATCTGCCTAGCCTTTTCCCAACTATGTTGGGGTCGGCTTCCTGTCTAACCGGATGCAGCTGAATACCAGTATTTAACACAGAGCCACTGCCTATCTGACCCCTACAATCCAGACTGTTTCTCAGATTTTCGGGTCACTAACTACCTATAACGACTGTCAAAGATCTACAAATGACAGACGTGAACAACGGCTTAACGTGCTTTCCGAGTCATTGAGGAAACTCTGTGTTTTAGATGGTCGCCCATCCACAGACCAACCTTGGGTAACCTTGCAGATCTTTCGCCATAAGAGAACGTGATCATTGCTGGTGAAATGAGGATTATATACTTACAGCTACTCTGCTGTTCAGCGAAAACCAAACGTGACGTTACATTATGGTCGTTACAAAATTGTTTACAGAACACATTCCGAATGCTTACACGTAACTAATTGGTGTTTAGTCAAACAATACAGTTCCCGAGTATTTTGTGCCAAACGAACAAACATTGACGAGATGTTTACTGGAAGCTGTAATCTTATTAGGGGGTATCGGATGACAATAGGCGCTTTTAATTAACAGTGTACTGGGAATTAATAATTCGTTGTATCAGTTTGCTTAACAATATTGTTTTATAAACAAGACTGGATGTTTGGCGTTAAATTCTAGGTCAGTGTTTCGGTTCAGGCAATGATATCACACTAGCGAAGTAATTCAAGAATCAGTAGTTAAGTTCGGATTTACTTTTTTCCGTAACTGGAGTCACATCAGACTCTGGGTGTGAAGACCCTAGGTTCGAATCATGTTCCGTTTTTCATTAAATTTAAGTATCCGTGAAAATTCTGGTTGTACCAACCTGTGTTGCCCAGCAAATGGGTTGTGGTTGTCAGTTAGGCAGTGGCATCTGTGTAAAATAGACACTTCAGTTTGACTGGAAGCCGACTCCAACAAAGCTGGAAAAGGCTAGGCAGCTGATACTCTGATAAAATCCATTTCTTGGACGCCACTCGGTCACAGCTTTACTCCACCTGCCATCACCAGTCACCACGCCTTGCTATGAGTCCTGCCAACTCCATTTGAGTTCCATAACGCGATTTCCAATATCGAAGACCTTCGTACGTCACTATCTCAGGGCAGGTTTATTGTAAAAAAAAAATATAACATTTTGTATGCTTATCATGTCCCTGCGTTCTATTGTCTTAGTACAAAACATCACAAAGATTAATTATAGTCCTAATACATGTAATATCTCAAATAGTGATTATTGCAAATCAATTATGTAATCAATTAGAAACTATAAAGGTCAAGGTAATAAATTACAAAGACTACAAGAACAATAAATTAATAATATCTAGCATTATTTAGTAGTAATACTTCTCTACTAATAATTTATTACTAAGACTCCGATAAGATATTATCTCCGAATTAGCGCTTTTGTTATCATAGATATCGTTGAATAGAAATTGATTTCGGTGGATATTTTCGTTCAATTCAGCCGAGTGATGGGTATAATCATCTGCTAGCCATTTCTCACGTTGTTGGAGTCGGCTTCCAGTCTAGCCAAATGCAGCTGAATACCACTATGTATTTAAATGAATAACATCTTTTTATTCCAGACTGCAGCCCGTCCCGGCTTCGCATGGGTGGACATTTATTTTCCCCTAATTCCCCCCTCCCCCCGTAATTTTTTCTAGTAATAAATATAGCCTATGTTACTCAGGGTGAATGTAGCTTTCTAATGGTGAAAAATTTTTTGAAATCGGCACAGAAGTTTTTGAGTTTATTCATTACAAACATACACACATACACACAAAAATACAAATCTTTCCTCTTTATAATATTAGTGTAGACTACTTAAAAGTCCATAGAAAGTTATGTACATGTTGTACAATTAAACATGGAGCGACTGCCTATCTGACCTCCGCAACCCACACCCCTTGGTAAGACTAGTGTTCAGACTTTCGCAGTTGTGACTAGCCGTAGCGACTATCAGATATATTTTTAATTTTATTACCATTTTTTAACTGGGCTGGCCATGTCTGCAGTATGTCCGACGAGCTGTGGGCCAAAGTAACCACGATGTGGAGCTCTGACACAGCCAGAAGGCAATGTGGTAGACCTTGCAGGAAGCGTGACGAGTTGGACAAAACCAACGACCAGTGGTCCAAATTGGCCCTGGAATTTGGAAGTCATTGGGAGAGGCCTTTGCCTAGCAGTGGGATGACACAGACTTTTTTTTCGGATGGGAAATCATCAAATAACCCCCCTCCCCCCCCGCTCTGGGCGGAGTGGGAGGGAGTGTCAGACTTGTACTGACTAAAACCCATCCATGTTCCTTCTTTGCCCTTTGTGTTCCAGGGCCGCGGTATCTCTTTCGAACAGTCCCGCAGGATGTGGCGCCCTGACACAGCCAGAAGGCGACGCGGTAGACCTTGCAGGAGGCGGGACGAGTTGGACAAAACCAAAGACCAAATTGGCCCTGGAATTTAGAAGTCATTGGGAGAGGCCTTTGCCCAGCAGTGGGATGACACAGGCTAACAGTAACATTTTTTACTCTCTAATAAATCCTCATTAATAAAAGTAACTGCTCATCCTATTGGCAAAGCCCCTGACGTGGTTAGGTAGCAAACAAGCCGACGCGGACGGCCCACATGAGGTAGGTAGCGTGGTGACAACCTGTACACGCCTGCAACACCAAAGGGGTTTACCGATAACGTTAACTAAACTGAAAATGTCGATGGAAACTAAGCTGCAATGCCTCATGTGCTTGTAATGTTACTGGTAGCCTTTCTGAAAATGCAGTACTTGCTAATAATAGGCCCGCGCGTGTGAATTTCATACGGCTTTTGTGTTATTGTTATAAAAGTGTGTGTATGAAAAAAACAGTTTTTTTGGGAAAGTTGTTTGTTATATCAGTAATGTCACAACTTACACAAAATTTACAAAGAGATAATGTTTGTAAGTTTGGATGTGGAAGGTAATCTCTGAAACGAATACGATTAAAGAAAAAACATTTATGTTTTATGTTACACCTTATTAGTTATTATATTATTTTGACATTTCCCTTATTATTATTTTTTCTTATGTGCAGGAATTTATTGTTGTTGATTGTCTTGCGTCTGTCATGCATGTCTAATAGTAATACATAATATAATTTATATTTAATCTGAAAAGAATTTTATATCGAATCATTACAATTTTAGACTCATATTTTCATTATAATATTAATTATTTGTATGCCCAAGTGGCTGATCATGGAATGAACATTATTAGTATATAATTATGTAATGAATACCTGCATCTAACCCATGTATCACAAATAAACGATTTGATTTGAAATAAACATCATTTGACGTCGTTTTTGATAAAACCAGAAAATTGATTAATTGACGATTACTGCCTTTGCTACTACGAGGGCAGCATAACCTTCAGACCAGATTAGAACACAACAGCATAAGTTAGTTTATAAAATAGGAAGAGATTCTTCCTAAGAAAACAACTTGAATAGGGAAGTTATAAAATTTTTCATAAATTCAAAGTTGCTCCTCCAAATGACGCCATCTTGTACATCACAACATCATTGGAGCTGAACGAATTGCTTGCAACATGTGTTTCTATTTCTATATTATTTAAAATTGTATACAATTTTTTTGTAAAAAAATCTTACGAAGAGCTAAAACAGTACTTTTGTTTCAGACTTTTTGTAAGATTTCACTCGTCAGACGTCAGACGTCTGACGCTAATAATATAATCATATTTATAACATAGTTTAAAACGTAAAACACCATCAAGCCTTTTTCTTCTAAAGGGGGCCATGGCAAATTTTTCATTAAATATATTTGGTGGGGCAAACGTGGGCAGAAATTGCATAGAACAGAGAGGCTTGGAGGGAGAAAGGGGAGGCCTTTGCCCAGCAGTGGGACACAATGTAGGCTACAAAAAAAAAACCTAAATTCAGCTACGCGAACTCCGCTTGCTGATGCAGTCATACGATCGTCAAGCATCGAGCAGGTTTCAGGGCATGCAACGCAAGATTGAAGATGGGCCATTGTCTGTGGAGATTTGAGATCCGTGCCGTCCATGGACCCCATCCCATCCCACCCACGTCCCATCATCTCGTCCCATCTGTAGAGATTGTCTTTGCTACGACCGACTTCGATTCAGAGTCTATATAGAGATTTCCAAGTCGGCCACGGCAAAGCATGCCCAGGTGGAAGGCTTTCAGACGGCTCGATGAAGCCGTCAGAAGGTTTAAGCAGTTCCCGCCATAGATCACATTTTGCTGTGGAGGTGTTGCTATTAGGTGGACTAGCTGGGCTAGAGCACCCAAAAAAACTTTTACGACTTTTCAGATTTTGGGTCAGTGAGACGTGACTGTGCATTGGGTGGCGTCAATCAAGCCATTATTAGTTAGATTACTTGAAAAGGAAGAAGTAATAAAAAATTTGGTGTTTAATAACCATGTCTGCAGAACTTAGTTGACCCATTAACACCAAAGACCCAAAAAACTAAGAGCAAAAATATAATTGCCAAACGTGACTTGGAATGGGTCCAAAAAACCTTTTCCTTTTGCGCACCCTTCAAAGAAAATACGCTTCGTACATATCAATAAGTAGCGAAATGAAAAACAACGAAATGTCGAAACCAGGGAAGGTGACAAAACACCTATTTACCTCACAAAATTGACCGCAAAAAACGAACACCACCTCGAATGGTACATTTCGGTACCAAAAGGTCCTTTGAGTCAGTTAGGGTCACGTCTCATTCGGCCTAGTCCTAAGTAAATATAGACACAATAGGTAAAACATCCTTTAAAAAGGACCCTTAGTCCGTGAAACTGACTGTTTGTACTACTTTGAGACGCTAAGGTTTGGTGCAGACGGAGGATGCTATGCCGTGTGACAATGAATTGAGGAAATTGTGCTTAAGTGGGTGATAGCGCCGATCTCAGATAAATTTGGATAAGAGAATGATGACGGGTTCTACCACTGAAATCATTTTTTGGTTCCCTTTTCACGATCTGCGAAACATGGATACATCTTCATCATCATCATCTGCGTAGTCTTTTCCCAAACTACGTTGGGATCGGTTTCCAGTCTAACCGGATGCAGCTAAGTTTAGTAGCAGTATTTTACGAGAAGCGTTTCCCTATCTGACCTCCACAACCCAATAACTGATAAATAATACGATACCCCTTGGTAAGACTGGTTGTCAGACTTTCGGCTTCTGACTACTCATAAGGACGGATACATCTTCATCTGACTAGTTTTTCAGTCTAACCGGTTACAGCAATTTCACATTGAAGGACTGCTTATCTGCCCCCAGCTCATTTGTGACAAGATACCGCTCGGTAACACTGGTTGTCAGAACTTCAGAAACCTGTATTTGTTACGGGCAGTCAGATGCCTGAAAATCTGATAACCCGATATAACTAAATATCTACTAATAACAGACGGGATAAACGGCTAAACAAGAGATGGTAATTATTCGTGTCACATGGATGGAAGTGACTAATTCCATTTGTCAAAGTTTATTACGTAGGTGGTAGGTGCTATATACAGGGTGTAAACGGAGCCTACACGAAGCCGTCAACCAAGCATTCTGTACATCAAACTAAGTAACCCTTCGCAAAAATTATTGCTGGGAAAGGACTTTTTTTTTGGGTTAAAAATCATTCTGTACAGTAACTATAGGCAAAAATTATTGCTGGGAAATGCCTTTTTTTTTGGAATGAAAAATCACGTTTTACGGTAGGACTCAATGTAACACAATCAATACATTGCGCTGATCAATGCACTGTGATGGATCGATTGAATAGTACGGGGGTCGTGGAGGTATTTAAAGTAAAAATCTTACATTAAAAACAAGTATTTTTTTTAAATCTTGTGAATAAGTTGGAACTTTGACCCCCAAAATCTCCGTAACTAGAAGGTTCCCAGGTATGGTCTAGAACAAAAAAAATATCGCATTGATGGGGAGAACCAGTGCCTTTCGGCTTCGTTAAGGGTCTTAGTACACCCTTTATATATCTCTGACGTATAACGTCGCTTTTGTGTAACAAACTTTATAAATACTTACCTTTGCGAAGTTAAAACCTTCTTGTGTAACACTCACGCAATTCTAATGCCTTTGAGCATGATCACTGAATGTCAATACACCTTTCATCAAAGGCGCTGATTCGGACGGAGTATTTGCGACCAGGATCAGTAAATATACGGGTCCCTTGGGACGGACGGACAGTCAAAGCGATGGCACTAAACAGATAGGGACAGAAGGACCATACAACGGGCGAAAACTGACACATCCAGATTGAGGGTATGTATAGTTGTCCTGACCGACTATCGGTCATGACGGCTGGTCTCAGCTGAGTCTAGCCAACGATGCAGACAATAGATTCTAGTGTCCATGTGTGTGCGAAAATACAGGTGCTCTTGGATGTCCGATGGCACGGCAATCCGTCACGAACGGAGACATTTCAAGCGCAAAACCCACGATTTCGTACTTTTTGAGGCTCGGAGGTATCACACCGCCATCGCGCCAGCTTCCAAACTCAGGGCTACTAATGAGAAAACCTGGCCCTTCCTCCGGTCTACGAATCGAACCCTCAGTCTTAGATAGGTTCTAGTGTTATAAGTGTTTGCGAAAACACAGGTGCACTCCTCCTTCTCATGGTCCGATGGGACGGCAATCCGACACAAATGGAGAGAGTTCATCCAAGATTTCGTGTTTTTTGAGGTAAGGAGGTATCACACCACCAGCTTCCAAACTCAGGGCTACTAATGAGAAAACCTGGCACTTCCTCGGATGTATGAATCGAACCCTCTAAATCTCAGTAGTCTCGCTTGCAACCACGAGACAAACTGAGCCGTCGGGGCAGACACGTCAGTACGGCGATCTTAAACAAATGACAGTGGCGGATGCGCTTGCATTTGCTCCACGTGAAGTTTGTATAATATGTGTGCGAGTTTAGCGTTTTTTCGGATGGGAAATCATCAAATGACCGCTCCCGCTCTGGGCGGAGCGGAAGGGAGTGTCAGACTTGTACTGACTAAAACCAATCCACGTTCCTTCTTAGCCCTTTGTGTACCAGGCCGCGGTATCTTTTTCGAACAGTCCCGCAGCCCCGTAGTCCCGCAGCCCCGTATAGACCAGACCTTCTGGCGATTGCTTAATGGCGTTGGCAAGAGCAAGAATGTTCTGCAATTAGGGCTGCGAACTTGTGGTCAATGACAAGATTTGAAAACTTTATAATGAGGATGCGAGGAAGTCTTTGAGATCCTGTAGCATATTAATAAAGTTTGTGGCGGTGAACTCCTACGACTGCAGGATAACTTAGTACAAGATTTAGCGAGCCATTTCAGGACTATGTATTCGAATACTTGCAAGTTTAACTTCGATTGTATTCGGTGAAACTCTCTCTGTTAGAACTAGCCTGTCAAACTCAACTCAAAGCATTTATTTCAATTAGACCATTACAGGCACTTTTGAATGTCAGAAAAAAAAGAAAGCGAAGCTACAGTCACAGACACAATGCATAATAATTTGTGAAAGTACTGTCGCTGCCCATTCCAAGGCGTAGATCTCTATGGAGAAGAATGGGCAAGAATCTCCATGGACACGTTTTTCAATCGTATTTGTAATTAATCATAATTTGACCGTGATGGTATTGCACATTTTTTTACCATTAATATTACGTATAAGGACGGAGAAGGAGCTCGTGGCTAAATAATAACAGCCGCTCGGGTCGATCTTTAAGCTCAGCCGTTTTTGCCTAGGTTGGTCTATGGATGGGTGACCCCCCATTACATACCGAGTTTCCTCCGTGCCTCGGAAAGCACGTTAAGCCGTTGGTCCCGGCTGTCATTTGTAAATCTTTTACAGTTGTTAGGTAGTCAGTAGCCCAAAAAGTTTGACAACCAGTCTTACCAAGGAGTATCGTATTACCCAGTACTAACTGGGTTGTGGAGGTCAGATAGGCAGTCGCTACCCGTAAAATACTGATATTCAGCTGCATCCGGTTAGACTGAAAGCTGACCCCCATTTAGTTGGGAAAAGGCTAGGCAGATGATGATAGTATTACGTATAAAATTTTGAATAATAAAGATGACAACAGCGTAGTTAAAACATTTGCACAGTAAACACTAAAGATATATAAATTCTGAACGAATGAATAAATAAAGTGAAAAATTGACACATTTCAAACATTGTGTTGAATTCAACCGCGGCGTGATTTAACGAGAACATTGTAATATGTATTGGAAAATATAGATAGAGGATTTTCTATGTGATATTTTGTAGTCAGATTTTTTGTAAAGTATTTCAACTATTTACGAGTAATCTACTAGTTTGAAGGCACGGTTGGCGCAGTGGTTGAGCGATTGACTGCTGTGCTTCGTGTCGCGGGTTCGATTCCCGCACGGAACAAATATTTGTATGGTGTAAAGGTAGTTGTTCCAGGTCTGGCTGTTTGTGTATGTGAGTTTAAATGTTTGTAAACGCACCCACGATACAGGAAATTTCCTAGTGTGGGGCAACGTTTTTTTAAAAAAAAAGACTTACCAAGTGAAAACATTCATCCGTAATAAAACACGAATGTGTGTTTTCAAAACCGTATTTCATGCAAATAAATTATCTAATCCAATAGAACCTATGACTTTGAACCGTATGTTGCACAATTACTCCGCAGTTCCGGTGATTTCCATAGACTTACCTGAAACAAACAATTGAAACAATAAATAACAGTGATATATTCAACACGCATAAAACAATGGGTAATATCATGGTAAAAATTTCGAGTCCATAAGAAAAAAAAAACCGGCCAAGTGAGAGTTGGACTCGCGCACCGAGGGTACCGTATAAACTTGTAGGTATTTTGTTCTTAAACTACATATTTACGGTTTTCAATTGCTTCTTTCCAAATTTCATGATTCTAGGTCAACAGGAAGTACCCTGGGTATATGGTTTTAATTTTAACTCGATACCTCCACGCGTTCCCAAGATTAAGGGTTGTGACAGACAGACCGACAACAAAGTGATAATATAAGGATTCCGTATTTTCCTTTTGAGGTACGGAACCCTAAAAATGCAATTTTTAAATACATAAACACGCCTCTTTCCCATGGGGGTAAGCAGAAACCACAGAACACCACCTGCTAAAATCCTTACATACTCCTTTCGCCGCGTCTACGTTCATACATCTAGTCAAACACGTACACCATTTGCGAGTATACATGGCAATTTTTTGTCAAGTAAAAAATAAACGTTTGCCAACTGAAGAATGGAAGGCAATGAGGGAGGCCTTTGCCCAGCAGTAGGATAATAGAGAGGTAGACTGGTAGAAAATGCCCAAGGCATTAAGTCCGCCTTTGTACATTATGTGCATAAAGTTTTTATGAATAAATAAATTATAGTGGCTAAGAAAAAAAAAAACTTAACTGGACTTAAAATCCCATTATCCTTCCACCGAAATAATACAGATTCAAAGTAAACAAAAAAGCCTTTAAAAGCTCAGGACGTTAAGTAACAATAAGGTAGTCAAAGCTAAATAAAAGGACAATGAACGAAGCTCTGAAAATGGGCTGAAAAGGTCGAAAATTCTGAAAGAAATATCTGCAAATTGGAATTTGTGCTTTATTTGGATCATCATCATTATTCAGGAAGATGAGGTCTTTTGTTCAGGTTTGAAGATGCCTTGAATGGACGATTACCTACTTCCTCACGACTCGGTATCAGTCGAAACTATACGAAAATAGTCTGCTAAAAGTAAGTAACAGCGAGACCATCAGTCTGCACCTGGAGGACGCACCGAACCGAGACGTATGGCAGAAGATAGAGGAGGCATTTCAATAAATACGTAATATACAGGGTGTAAGGGACATCCCTCCAAAAACTGACAGGGTGCATTCAGCATTCAGGGTGAATTTTCTCCGGGTTTTTTTTCAGTTACTTTTCCTTTATTTCAATGTAAAATTAAATTCCTCAACAGCTGTTCACTTCCTGCCTAGCTACAGAGTTCATCGAACTAGTCGTCGCGCTTGCCGTTCGCTACATGCGTTTAGCCACGGTAACTATACATTGCATATGAGGAAACAAAACAAATCATTTTTTTTGGATTCCCATAACATTCCTGAAATAATTACTAGTAATTGTGGAGGGCTGTCTGTATACTACTACGTATTTATTCAAATTCAATGACGACAATTGGCAATTGCTTACTGATTATCAAATCTAAAAAGTAAATACTGTCCCCCATTCTAACACAGGCCCTCGACACCTCAAACCAATATCGTCTCCAGTTCAATAATCACGATGGGTCGAGTTAAGCGGATTGCTGGCGAACTATAATACCATTAGTCTCCAGGTGAATTATGCTGGCTATTCTCCCGGCATAATCCTTTAATCGGTTCTTATGACACCGAGGTTCTGTAGATCAAGTTCTGAGCTTTGACATGATCTAGGAGTGAAATGTACCTAATGGGATCACTTACTTAGTAGACACTTTAAATTCACTGGCATAAAACGCATAACCTAAACCACGGGATCTTGTAAGAAGTATGTTTTGCACATACAATGGAGGTGAGCATTGATTATGTTCGAAAAATTCAACACATCATCGTCTGCCTGGCCTTTTCTCAGCTATGTTGAGGTCGGCTGCTAGTCTAACCGCATGCAGCTTAATACGGGTATTTTACATGGAGCGACTTCCTATCTGACCTCCACAACCCAATTAGTACTGGGTAATACGATACCCCTTGGTAAAAGTGGTTGTCGGACTGGAGCCACTGACTACTTAACGACTGTCAAAGATCTACAATTGACAGCCGGGACCAACGGCTTCACGTGCTTTCCGATGCAAGGAGGAAACTCGGTATGATATGGGTAGTCACCCATCCACGGACCAACCTAGGCAAGCGCAGCTTAACCTGAAGATCGACCCCGAGCGGCTATAATTATTTAGCCACGAGTTCCTCACAAATTCATCATTTATAGGGGTTATAATGGGGGATAAATGTTTCTATGGAAGTATCAATTTTTTGCCAATGCGAAATTCAAGCGGGCACACAGCTAGTCCAATCATATACCTACATCTAGAGAATAATTAAATAAAACCTTAGATTTTAAACACTTTAAAAAACCTAGTTTTTATGTTGTCATAACATTCTCAGATCTAAAGTATCCCCCTAGGTTTTTGAATAAGAAATTAAGATGGAATTGGCGAGAGTCTTAAGCACTAATAAGAATCTGAGAGGCTCTTTGAGGGTAGATTTTAATTGTAATGTTCATTAATATTAATGAAGTACATTTGTCCTTCCACTTGCATACTTTAAGATCTGAGATGATAATGGCAGCTGAAGTAAATGAGGCTGTACTGTAGATTCTTCATTTGTGTTTTTTTTTTTAAAGTTTAAATTTTGAAAAAGCCAGCAATTACAACATAGGTACAGTAGGCCACACGTAAGTAAAACTTAGACAATGTACTGGCCTAGCGTAGTATCAAGTTTCGAAAAAATAAGGGTTGAACACATCTATCTGCCCAGTCGTTAGGGAGTCAGTGCCCCAAAAAATTCTGACAACCAGTCTTACCAAGGGGTATCGTATTACCCAGTACTAACTGGGTTGTGGAGGTCTGATAGGCAGTCGCTCCATGTAAAGACTGGTATTCAGCTGCATCCGGTTAAGACTGGAAGCCGACCCCAATATAGTTGGGAAAAGGCTAGGCAGGTGATGACATCTATCTGCCTAGTATAATTTTGTTGCCTGACGTGCAGCCTATGATGCCAGTAATATTGCGTCTTAAGTCACAAATGAGGACTTGGAGGTTGGTTTTTTCAACTTCCAACTAATCGCTAACTAGGGTAAAAAATGAATCTTAATTTATTGACTTTAACATCAGCCCTTACTTACACTCGCAACCGGGACTTAGCTTTTAAAAGTTCCCTTAAATGCATGGTGATGTAAATTTCCATCGTATTTTTTTTTTATATAATAAAGACACTTTTTCTACATGCTGCATATTTTTCTTATTTTAAAATCTATAATCAAAAATACTCTATGCAATTAAGGGTTAAAAGTTTTCCAGTAAAGAAATACACCTATAACTTGCGACTCCACGACACCAATAACAAGACTTGCGTGTAAATTGGCCAATATGTATATTGTATAGTTAATATTCCTTTATCGTATGCTATGATTACCAGTGCCAGCCTTCATTTTACATTCCAAAAGAAAACACAACACCATCAATCCTCCATCATTACATGCACCCATAAAGCTTGCCTCCCAATCACTACATAGGCGTTACATGCACATAAACAAATACATAATCAAGACATATATAACGTCCACAAGAATTACTATCCATCCCCGGAGAGTGAAAAGGTTGCTTTATTTATGCACGAGGGTAGGGTTGCTACTGTTGTGAAAATGTGTAAAAAGACACGTGTTTTGAAGAGTGCGAAACAAAGAAAATGTGAAAGAATTTATTAACAAAATAGATTCTTTAAAACCCACTAACAAAGAAAGAATATTACATCAGGTACTTCATCACTAAATATCCAAAAATCTTAATTTTTGACATGATAAACTAAATCTACTAGCAATTCGCAAACATTATCATAAGACTCGTCGCGTATTTCACAGAGCCTAAAGACTAAGGTCTTCAACCAGTGCGTCCTGTTATTACTTATGGGGCCGAAATATGGACACTCACGGTACGGCTGGTCTATAAATTCAAGGTCGCTCGGCGACCTATGGACCGGGCTGTGCTTGGAGTATCTCTTAGGCATCGCATTTAGAATATGGAGATCCGATAGAGAACCAGAGTGGTTGACATAGCCCTCAGAATAAGTAAGCTGAAGTGGCAATGGGCCGGCCATATTAGCCGTAGAAACGATGACCGTTGGTTGGCTGGATTGCTGCTAGCAACTGGATGAGAGGTGCCGAGAACTGTGAGAGTGCGATTGAAGAGGCCTTTGTCTGATGATGCTTTTAAGACCACTAAAAAATAAACGTGATACTTTAAGGCCATAAAACGGGCGTCGTCGCCAAGGAAGGCCTAGAAAACGAGTGGAAGATTATGGGGAAGACGTTTGCCCAGCAGTGGGACAATATCATCATCATTTCAGCTGAAAGGCGTCCACTGCTGGACATAGGCATACCCCAAGCTTCGCCACATTGCCCGGTCCCGTGCCTTTCGCATCCAGCGGATCCCCGCAACCTTCACCAGGTCACCGGTCCACCTAGTTACAATATACTTAAATATGTCGGTGTATTAACTAGTACACTCCCACTTATAGAAGTTTATGTATTTAAACGGTACTTAAATAAAGTTACGAAATGATCAACGACTGTTTACCCACCATTTTTGACGTCTAAACGTCTCTCAACTTTTTCGAATTTACTCGTTAAACTACGTCTTAAAACCCAGCATAAATAAACAACTCTTCCGGCTAACCGGCAGCTTAACTGCTGCAAGCCACATCACAAGCGAAACTGTCAAACTAAAACGTCATAAAACTGATCTATGTTTATCAACAGCTCAGCCTCTGTCAAAACAACACAAACGGACATCAAAAACTGACGAGAGCGTCAGTCCGTTCGTTTATTATTACGAGGTTGGATAAATAAATACTGATCATCTGCATCGTGGTCTCACACTCTACTGAAAAGCATACAGTTTCGATTCCCAGCTCAGAACTGGTTCTCCTCAATCAGGCATTTCTCAGCCCGGAGTCTGGGTCTGTGCCCGATTGATTGCAATAGGCGCGCCCACAATTACATGAGACTTTATCAATACTAGCGAAAGGCACGAGTGTATGACCAGTTACTCCGCACTGGCCCGAATGGAAGGTTGTCGTTAAGAGTTTCGGGGAAATAAACGTGAACATTCTCAACCTATAAAGGAGACTTTGATTTCGTGGACCCGCAACCACCAGACAGTGGCAGTACTCAATAAGGGGTTTAAAGGGAATAACAATGCTCAGAACACAACCCCTAAAGATGTGCATAACCCTTCGGGGATTGCAGGCGTGATGTTGTAACGTCTTTGAATAAACAACTACGGTCGAGGCAGCCCTGTATAACACGTCTCGATTTATAAGTCCTCTGATATCTCTCATTCCCCCGTGCTAGTCACAAAGATTCAATGATACAGTGCTAAATAAAACTAGCAGGACGTGACTGGAGTGCTGAAACTGCTGAAATACTCAGAAAATATGAGATAAATTCGTTTTTCGTAGGAGTAGAATAACTTGACGTAAATGAGCACCTTTGTCGCAAGAAATTTTTAAGGAATACTTTACAACGTGTATCCTGCAGAGTTGTTACACCCACCAGTTTAGCTTAGGTTCTAGTTTTTTTCGTACTCTTCCGCTATTATTTTATTATTCTGATTGATTCCGTTGCGGGATCCAAGACAGTTGAATCGTTTCTCTGGGACTTCGAAGAGCTTCCTTGTCTCGGCGTTTTTCTGGTTTTCGCCACTGTTGATGCTGGCTTCCGAGAGTTGCAGTGGTATGGGAATAGTGTGGCGGGCTTGTCCCATATTAAAAACTACAGTGTGTAAAGTACATTCCCGGCAATCAGTTTCGATATAATTCTGGCTTCTTCGCCTTCTCATCCTGGGCCGGTCCGAGATGTACGATCAGAATATTAACTACTGACTCGGCAAAGGATTAGTAAGGCCAGTTAATGCGAGTGGAAAATTCAAAACTAAAGGGTATTTAAAGATAGCTTTTCGGAGTTCAGTCATTGAAAAAACTGATGCAAAACTTGTTGCGAGAAAACATCGAAGTCATAAATGCAAAAGGATCTTGTAAATGAGACAATATGAAATAAATTCTGAATGAAGCAAAGATTTTAATAAAGCCGTTGTTGGATCTAGTTTAAATAAATGGTTATTAAATGCTGTGGCTATGATAAGTGAAATCCTTTGAAAGACCCGTATCTCACAGGATTTTATATTATTCGCAATATTCTGTTTATTTACTACTTCATTTAGATTTTTACAATAAGCTATAATGCGTTAAATAAAAGACGAAAACGTCTTGAAAAAAGAAAAATGAAACTAGAGACCAGCCCTTGCTTCGCCCAGTTTTTACGACTGACAAAATAC
Source organism: Noctua pronuba (assembly GCA_905220335.1). Lineage (NCBI taxonomy): Eukaryota > Metazoa > Arthropoda > Insecta > Lepidoptera > Noctuidae > Noctua > Noctua pronuba. The sequence continues at coordinate 10,013,844 of LR999918.1, read as the reverse complement.
CAATATTTCTTCATCAGATGGTATTTTTTACTTTGAGCTTAAAATTTAATTCTATACATTATTTACAAACGATAACAGATTAAAATAAAAATAACAATATGTACAAGTACATGAATCAAAAGCAGAAATGAATGAAAAGGCGTCAAAAAATTCGACCTCAGTCATCGGGATAAGTGGCCGAAGTGGCAGAAGACTGGCAACATTGCCATATTCGATGGCAATGTTTCCTATTCTCAAAATGATGGTGAAAATCGTATCTATCAAAATCCATAGAGTAATTTAGAGGATCAACACAGTCACACAGACAGACGTGATAAAAACTTTAATGTATAATCATCTTTATCGTGTGGTTAGTGCCTAACCTGGTGTCATGTGTGACTTGGATTTACATGCCGTCAACAAAATGAAAACATCGTGAGGAAACCAGCATGCCTGAGAGATGTCTCTCAGGCATGCTGGTTTCCTCACGATGTTTTCCTTCACCAAAGAAATGATAATTATACAATACGCACATGAATCCCAAAAAATAGAGGTGCGAGCCTTGTTTTTAATGTATAAAAGGTAAAGTTAAACGAAAATGCGACATTACCATATTTGTCTTAAAAATCTGCATCTGGTTAGTTTTCTTACGCCACCAGCACCGAATAAAATATCTTCCACATTTTACGAAGGACTGTCATTTCGCAATTTAAAAATGCTAATTACCTTTTTCAAGCACTGCCTTTATGAAGAGTTTTTACGATGGCTCTGAACTTTAGTGGGTAGATTAACATTAATGGAGATTTTTAAAATTGGTCTAAAAATGGGTCGTGCTGAGCTCAGGGTCAGTTGGTGTACTTTTAAGTTACCTACATTAAAGTATAATGCAACGCACCAGTGGCGAAGTTTCCATACGACTCGATTCCTACTGGATTCTCTTGAAAAATGGCACAGTAAGTATTCTATAGACAAATAAGATAAGCATAATATATACAGGGTGTAAACAGACCCTTCACGAAGCCATCAACCAAGCATTCTGTACATCAAACTAAGTAACTTTACGCAAAAATTATTGCTGGGAAACAACTTTTTTTTTTTTGGGGTGAAAAATCACTAAAACGGTAAAACTCAAGGTAACGCACTCAAAACATTGTGCTGATGAATGGATTGAATAGTACGGGGGTCGTGAAGGTGTTTTAAGTAAAAATCTTACATTAGAAACATGTATTTAAAAAAAACTTGTGAAAAAGTTGGAACTTTGACCCCCAATATCTCCGTAACTAGAAGGTTCCCAGGTATGGTCTAGAACAAAAAAAATATCGCAAAGACGGGGAGAACAAGTACCTTTCGGCTTCGTTAAGGGTCTTTTTATACCCTTTATAATCACAATATATATTTGTACTCCGGCTTACCTCTTACAAAAATTGACCCTTCGCTACTGCAACGCACTAATCATCATCCTGTTTATTTGTAGTTGGTGCAGCATGTTTTCTTCTTCCATACTTCTCTTTTACTCGTCATCTTAGCAGTCACCTCCTTTCTAGCCATATCACCCATTACACAGTCCTTTCATCGCTTCTTTCGGGCCTTTTGGCCTCGTACAGGACCAATTTCATTTGTTTTATCTTTTTCTTATTTTAACTTTTTTAGATAATTTTTGTTTTATTGTGAATTCAACCGTTTTTTTTTGTCTGAGTGAATCTAATAAATACTTTTTCTTTCTTTCTTTCTTAGGTCTTCCTCTACTCTTATCGCCTACTCTTCGTATACAAAATTATTTAAGCTATCAACTCAACCTACAATAAATTGCTGGGTATAGGCCTCTCCCAAGCTGCGCCTCAACACCCTGTTCTCCTTCTGCATCCAGCACGCATAGCATGACCACCGACGAAACGGGTTTTGTCGACGGAAGAATCGACAAAATGACAGATCAACAAAAGAAATCTGTCATTTTGTCGATTGTCATGCTACGCGTGCAGTCTGTCCTAACCACGTTTTTACGGTCGTCAGTGCATCTACCTGGGGGCGCCCTAAATCACGTCTGCTGATGATACATTGTCACCACTCCAGGACTAGTTTTCTCCATCAGCCACGTTCCTTCGACAAACATTAATAATTGTGCGAAACCTTCAAACTAATACCAGAAGTTCATTCTCATTTGTGCGTTGTGGTAATAGTTTTCCTAAAACGGGAGAACTCGAAGCAGTTTGTAAGTAATAAGGGGTTGTGTCGACAATTGTTATAAATGAACCGTTAATGGGGTTTGAGAACCATTAACAATACTAATATGTGTGATCAAGGCATATTACTAGTGGTAAAAAGAAAATATTTGACGAATAAACATGAAAATAAGAATGGTTATTTTGAGCAAATCTGTGGGTTTAATTATTTCCTTGATGACTACTAGATACAGCAAAAAAATAAAACCGACTTCAAAAACACAAAAGTGAAAAATAACTTTAGCTTCAGAAGTAGGTGACTTTTGTTTTTTTGATTTAGTTTTTTGTCACCGACTTCTCTTTCAAACAAAAAATAATTTTCCAAATCGGTTCAGGCGTCTTCGAGTAATCGGTAATCATACCTACATAAAAAAAAGATTCCAACGAATTGAGAACCTCTCCTCCTTTTTTGAAGTCGGTTAAAAATATTTAACTTAAAGTAGTGCATACGCTGAGGTGCATATTATCACGATATTGAAACATTCAATCACACTAAAAATGCACTATACACTATTTTAAAACCAAACATGATAGTTTTAAACAATTCAACACATTGCATGACTATAATATTCAATTTGTTTGTTTAAAACCAGTACTAAACCATTATTACTAAAGCCGAAAACAAACAATTAATCAACTCTGAAAAATCCGAAAAAAAAAAACCGGCAATCATCAAAGAATGATCCACGTCAATCTATTGCCTGTTTTCACTAACAGTAGGCGAAACTTAAATGAATGCTTGAATAAAAGCTTTTTATTTGGATCTTCAATATTCGGCTTAGGACTGAGATTTGAGATTCTAACAGTGTAAATTAGGCGTTTCTTTAGGCTTTAGTGAAAACGGGCATACATACAGAAATTATAACTCTCTCTGAGCGTCGCCGACACGAGATGGTCAATATCATACTGTCTTTCAGCCATTTGTAAGCCTGCCTGCCCTGTCAGCTGCCAGTCGTAGTCATCTGCCTAGCCTTTTCCCAACTATATTGGGGTCGGCTTCCAGTCTAACAGGATGCATCTGATTACCAGTATTCTACATGGAGCGACTGTCTATCTGACCTCCACAACCCAGTTAGTACTGGGTTGTGGTGTTACCCCTTGGTCAAAGATCTACAAATGACAGCCGGGACCAACGGTTTAACGTGCTTTCCGAGGCACGGAGGAAACTCGGTATGTAATGGGCGGTCACCCATCCACAGACCAACCTAGGCAAGCACGGCTTAACCTAAAGATCGACCCGAGCGGCTGTTATTAGCCACGAGCTGCCAGTCTTAATAAAAAGACTGATTTTTGACAACCTTAAGTACAAAAATGAAATGCAACCTACAGCATTGTAAATAATTACATTACCATTTACAAAACCGATAACGTCAATACAAACACAAAGCTAAAACCTCAAATAATTTCAGTCTATCCAACCAAATCAAAATCATCCAACAGAGCAATGTGAAATGATATATTTACGTGAACAGTGCAAATAAACACAGAGTAATAAAATAGATTAGAGTCGACTATACTTGGCACAGAGTAGTGAGACGTTAAAAAAAATATTTGCGTAATTTACTATACGTTTTATAGCGAGTTTTTGCCAAATTATCGCTAGTGGACGGCTATGGTTTTATGTGAGACTTCTTAAAGAAAATTATGAGTGGTTTTTACGCACTTCTTACAACACTTGGGAATTCAAATAGAAAACTATTTTTAACGGCATTGTTTCAATGGGTAAAATTTGCACTTCCAAAGTCAAAATTCACCACTGCAACTGAACGTGATCATCAAAACCACGTTCAAGATCTGTGATCATTGTTGTGGATTATTGACACTGACAGCTAAGTATATATTACATCTATACAAATAAATAAAATTTAAGTGCCTGATTGTAATTTCAAAATAAGATTTTTTTACTAAATACTAATGAAAGTATACACGGTGCTTGTAATAAAACTATTTAAAAAAATTGTCTGTCTTTTGGTTCGACGGTCTGTCTGTCTGGTTATTCCGGCTAATCTCCGAAACGGCTGGACCGATTTTGATAGCTGATGTTATGAGGAGTAACTTAGGCTACTTTTATATTAGAAAAAGAATTAGGGTTTCGTGCAAAAAAAAAACTAAATTGTTAACAAAATCCGATTGAAAGAGGGAAGTATTATTTTTATAATAATTTCAACAGCTATTTTTAACATCTAGCCTACAATAAAAAAGAGACCACAGCACTTTCACTAAGTTAAGATTAAATTAGTCGAAAAAACACTCATGCTCATAAAATAGTTACAACTTTTTCTTGATACAAACAAACTCGATTTTATCACTCGTAGTTATTTTAATTACACCTCTGTACAAGTTTTACTACGTCTCATTCTACACATAACGATACCCAAATTTTGACCGGCGCGCTGGAAAATATTTTTTTTAAATATTTTAAATGGATCTTGACATTCTTGTCAATAATAATATCTGACTTTTTACTACTAGTGTAAATGCAAAAGTTTGTGAAAATGTATGGATGTTTGTTCCCCTTTAACGCAAAACCGGATGAACGGATTTGGGTAAAATAAGAAACACAGATACTTTATAACCTGGATTAACATATAGGATACTTTTTGTCCCGGTAGTAAGATCCCTTGTGATAATATCGAAATCGGCGCGGGCGAATCCGCGAGAATATGCTAGTTATAAAATGAATCTTAGTTTATTTGTTACTTTTTTACGCCTCAAAGGGATACACGTAGACCATGATTGGGTTAGGCTTAGCTTAGGATATAGGCTACTTTTTATCCCTAAAGTACGTTTTCATGGGATGATAACCGACATCCACACAGGCAAAGTCGCGGGCAAAAACTAGTTATAAATAAAGTCGAATTTAATCCTGCATCATTCGCCTTACGACGACTCATAACAATAAATTGAAAAAACTCACTAAATTCATCAACATCGTCCACTAGTAATAACATTAAACATATTAGACAATTCATTTAAAACAGTTTTTATTTTAGTATTTTGAAACATCTCGGGAACCCGACTACTAAGACAATGGCTTACAAATAGGTTAATTAAAAATAAAAATCGGCCTATTGGAATATTGAGGGCCTAGAAACGACTTTAATTTGGGCACAATAATAGTACGGACATTCAAAACGGATATCAGTGACAAGACTATTATGAACGGATACCGATTTTTTTCTTTTGTTAAAAATGAAAGTATATTTCTTTCTTAATTAATTGAAAGCTTTCGACATTTACCTACATTTTTGGGAAAATAATGTAATTTGTAGAAAATATTTCTAGGGTTAAGAAAGTAAAAAAGTCGCGTTGAGCTTTTTATAGGAAATGTATTTACAACGTACATCATGATTACCTGCCTTTAACCCAATTTATTTGGGGTTGGCGCAGCATGTCTTCTTCTTCCATGTATTACCAACTTTATTAATTATATTTAATTTTTTGACAGTATGAAACCAATGTTTATATAGGAGACATCATTATTTTATCCTAAGGTATAAATTTAGACTGCGATCATATAATTTGTACAATAAATTACGAGAACCAAAAATAAACTCACATTTCTTGGAAAACCCCATGGTTCCCGCTAAAAGAAACCATAAATAAAACATCTGGAATGTGATAACTACCAAAATTACAAAAATAAACAGTGTGAGAAAACATAAATAAACACTAATAAAATAAAAGGCAATTTATCAAACAGTAAATTGGTCTTGTAAATGATCAAATCATTTCTCTTACTAAGTGGGTGATATAAATTAAGAAATACTACTTCTATCTTTATAATTCATAAATCTATGGTTAGTTAGGTTTAATCATAGATTTTTTAAACGAATCAAGCTGGATCAAAACGTCTTATACTTATACTATTACTGTTAGCCTGCGTCATCCCACTGCTGGGCAAAAGCCTCTCCCCATGACTTCCAATTCTTTCGATCCAGGACTAATGTGGACGAATGAGCGTTGGCTTTATACAGCTTGTACCGCCATCCTTACTCCTCACTAATATTTTAAATGCGAAAGTAAGTTTGTTTGTTAGTTTGTTACCTTTTCACGCCTAAACCACTGAACCGATCATCCTGAAATTTTGCCTATACGTTGTCAGGTGGACAGAAACGGACATAGGGTACCTTTCATTCCGAAAACAAGTACTGTTCCCGAGGAAAACGGCAATAACGTTCTTATGATAACAGATGGCGCCACGTGTCTTTCGAATCATGATTGAATTCAAGCTAACCAGAATTGATAGACAAATTCTAAATTAACGCGAGCGAAGCCGCGAGCAAAAGCTAGTCTCCTATTAAGTCTGCCGCGACGCCTTTTGTCAGTCAAATCTTGGTTATTTAGGTACCTAAGGCAAATTCAAGGCTGAATCAATTTAAATTACCATGCACAAGCCAAGAAAAGTCATCTGCCTAGCCTTTTCCCAACTATATTGGGGTCGGCTTCCAGTCTAACCGGATGCAACTGAATATCAATATTTTACATGGAGCTACTGCCTATCTGACCTCCACAACCCAATTAGTACTGGGTAATACGATAATAGTAAGACTGGTTGTCAGACTTTTTGGGCCACTGACTACCTAACGACTGTCAAAGATGTAAAAATGACACCCGGGATCAACGGCTTAACGTGCTTTCCGAGGCACGGCAGAAACTCGGTATGTAATGGGTGGTCACCCATCCACAGGTCAACCTAGGCAAGCACGGCTTAACCTAGCGGCTTAGCTACGAGCTATTACAAGCCAAGAAAAGTAGAAAGTGAAAATAGTACTTGTAAAAATCTTCCGTCGTTAAATTAGTATCGGCATTAAAAACTAGCACTAGTTTTGTATATTCCACACTATAAATCAAACAGGCAATGGCCTCATGATTCATCATCACGCTTACTCACTGAGTGGGTGTAACAGAGAAGCTATTCTTTATTCCAGTTCTAGTGCAATAAAACATTTTATTTCTCACAAGGTCGGAAAAAACGGGATTTTGGTTTTCGAAGACAAAACATTGGATTTTACGAGATTTATTGTTTAATGCAATTCTACTTTTTAGAACTCGTAGTAATAGTAATGAAGGAGTTCGTGGCGTAATAATAACAGCCGCTCGGGTCGATCTATAGGTTAAGCCGTGCTTGCCTAGGTTGGTCTATGGATGGGTGACCACCCGTTACATATCGAGTTTCCTCCGTGCCTCGGAAAGCACGTTAAGCCGTTGGTCCCGGGTGTCATTTGTAGATCTTTGACAGTCGTTAGGTGGTCAGTTGCCCAAAAAGTCTTACAACCAGTCTTACCAAGGAGTATCGTTTTACCCACTACTAACTGGGTTGTGGAGGTCAGATAGGCAGTCGCTCCATGTAAAATACTGGTATTCAGCTGCATCCGGTTAGACTGGAAGCCGACCCCAACATAGTTGGGAAAAGGCTAGACAGATGATGAGTAATAGTAATGAAAACAAAATATGTAACTATTTCAATGCAAAGCAATGATCCCTATACATTAATTATTTAGATCAACTGTGATGTATTTTAACCACATCAAATCTTACGATTATGTATGTTTAGCTATCTCATTGGTCAAGTCTCTATCTTTTTTGACGGCGCGATTAGCGCAGTGGCTGAGCGATTGACTGTTGCGCTGCGTGTCGCGGGTTCGATTCCCGCACGGAACAAATATTTGCATTATTTATTTGTATTTTTTGCTACACGTAGTTGTTCCAGGTCTGACTGTTTGTGTAAGTGAGTTTAATTAAATGTTTGTTTACAAACCACCCACGATACAGGAGAAATTCCTAGTGTGGGGCAACTTTTTATAAAAAGAAAGAAAGAGGAAAGCAGTTCTAATCTTGGTTTCGATTTCTGGTCCAGCTTTGATGAGACTCATCGGGACAAGAGTCTCAGAATGACTTCATCATCATCTTCACATAAGCCCGGAATCACTCCTGACCTGCTTTTATTTTTTTCTGCCACACTTCCCGGTTCTGTGCGTCCCTTATCCAGGTGTTTCCCGCGACACTAACGATATCGTCAACCCAAAGAGCCTTAGGACGGCCCTGCTTTCAAAATGACTTGCTATGTTTTAAACCTACACAGAGTACGTACATATTTATTTAAGTACAAACAAAGAAAGAACAATACCGTTCATTACAATCTGTACTATAAGTACCGCGACAACTAAACCAATAAACAATATTATGTATTCAGCTGTTAAAAAATGCATTAACGACCTTTACATAACAAATAAAGTTATGTCAGTAATACCTGTGTAAATATTATCGAGTTCCTTTCAAGGGTAAGAAATGACATACCTACGAAGTTTAGTAAGAATTGTTTCTACTTAAACAAGCAAAGTTAGTCTATCTAACTTTAAATCCGATGTTAGAAAAGTAGCTAAAGAATTTGTCGAAGTCCATTGGCAAGGTCAGAAAAGGTTGCTGCGGGACTGTTCGAAAGAGATACCGCGGCCTGGAACGCAAAAGGGCAAAGAAGGAACATGGATGGGTTTGAGTCAGTGAGTCCGACACTCCCTTCCAGTCCGCCCAGAGCGGGAGGTGTCATTTGATAATTTCCCATCCGAAAAAAAGGTCAGAAAAGGTTATTTATAATAAGAGTATCTGCTACTAAACAGCCATTCTACTTACGATTTGATCAAATTATAGAAACATTAACATTTCAGGGACTGTACCACCGTCAACCTCTTAAAGCTGTATTTCTTGGCCTTCAAAGATGGAGCTACACAGGACTTATACAGGGAGATCCCGTGAATGCCAGATCTAAGTCATTTTGCAAAAGAGAAAACTGTTTTTTTTCTGTGGAAGAACAATTGGATATTATGAAAAGTCGTGGTGGTTTTGGTGGATATCAGGTAACAAAGGTGTGCTAAATGGCTGCTAGATTACGTCATACTAGAAAGTGTAATTTGATATTACTAAGGGCTAGCATGAAAAGTAAGGTTTTCCTACTCCTTCGCTATACTTTTCTGATTAATTTCGTTGCGGGATCCAGCAGTTAAATTGTTGCACTGTTGAGACTTCGTCGAGCTTCATTGTCTCGGCGGCTCTTTTCTGGTGGTCGCCACTGTTGATTCTGGCTTTCAGGAGTTACAGTGGTTTGTGAATAGTGTGGCGGGCTTGTCCCATTGTAAAAAAAAGGCCTAGCATGATGATTCACCTGCTCCACTGCCAGACACATTGTGTGGTGGAAAAACCCCGCCAGACACCTTTAAAGTATGTTAAATTGTAAGTGTAACTCCTTCCTCCTCCCGACTTTATTTACCTTGAATCGTCGAGAACAATTAAACGTACCGCGTGAAAGTTATCCAGTTTGATTGTCTGAATCACCACCTAAAAGGTTTTGCGTTTATTCTGTTACAGTCTTTATACCATCGATTTTCACCTATCTATCTAATCAACTCGGTCCATCGCAACCCAGTGCCAAGGCATAGGCAATAGGTGCACAGACCTATCCCAAGTTCTGCCCAACTCCCGGTTCTCTGGTCTTCCGCATCCGATATGTCTCTGATACCTTTATTTTATGATCATCGGTTTATCTACCAGGAACCCATCAGGTGATCAGGAGGATTATCAGGCCATTTCCCAAGCGATAACATAAAAACAAACTTATATCCAAAAGTATAGTGCAAACAGCAGTCGTTTGGCCGAAATCCAATTTATTTTCTAGTGATGGGCGTCATAAAAAGTGTCAGGGCAGCCTCTGGGGGCACGTAAAGTTGCGGGGCACATTGTGACCCATCGAATCGTTAAATATAGTATCAAGTTTATTATATGTGCAGTAATTTTGGGGAATTCTAAGAATTATTGTGATATTTGGTGTACTTCAAATTGGGTCATGTCTGTGCGTTTATGACCAGACTTAAGACTCATCATCTGCCTAGCCTTTTCTCAACTATGTTGGGGTCGGCTTCCAGTCGAACCGTATGGAACATGGAGCGACTGCCTATCTGACCTCCACAACCCAGTTAGTACCAGGTAATACGATACTCCTTGGTAAAACTGGTTGTCAGACTTTTTGGGCTACTGACTACCTAATGACTGTCAAAGATCTACGAATGAAAGCCGGTATGTAATGGGCGGTCACCTACCCACAGACCAACCTAGGCAAGCACGGCTTAACCTAAAGATCGACCCGAGCGGCTGTTATTATTTAGCCACGAGGTCCTACTACTACATACTACCACAACTTGATCATTCCAAAAGGCTATATTAAACACAGACGTGACATCTTCTCATTCTATCCATCGACAGTTCCCGCCTAACTTCGGAAACTATTTGGACAATAAGCCAAGTTTAAATTCAGCAGAGCCTTAAACGCTGAAGTTGTAAATTAAGAAATAAAGTAAAGTCTGCCTCTAGGGGGCGCGCGCGTCGCTAATTAAATTAGTTAACAAACTTTTAGTTAAACAAACAATGGTTTGGTCAATTTATATTTTTAGGCAAGATTACGAGTCCGGAGTTTGGATCCTATCTTTAGATGGTTTGGGAGTTGGGAACAGTGCCGGATTTAGGGCAGGGCAACAGGGGCACTTGCCCCGAGCCTCCACAAGGAAGGGGCCTCCACAACTTCATTTTTTTATACATAAGAAAAAAATATACATCTGTGTCCATGTAGACCACGACGAAGGTGGTGTGACGATCTGATCTCGTATGCGGGTCGAACATGGCCAGATATCGCACAGGACAGAGAGGTTTGGAAGGAGAAATGGGAGGCCTTTGCCCAGCAGTGGGACACTCAAACAGGATAACAAAAAAAAAAACTGTGCCCATGACCAGTTTCATGGTCCGAGACACCGGAGGTTGGACTGTTGGACCACTGGAGGTTGTACGGTTAGGTCTATATTACAACTTGTGTACACATTTTTTTCGCCTGATCCAAAAAAAAAGTTAGTTGTATGATGGTAGCTTAGTTGCCCCAGGCACGCCATACCTTTAAACCCGGCCCTGGTTGAGACTGATTTAGAGCTTGTTTGTATAACAAACAGCTTTGTTTTGAAAGCGATGGCGAAGAACTATCTTCTTACTAGAGCACCCAACTGCTGCCCAAAACGGCTTATTTCGAAAACCAAGTACATATGGGTATTGTGCAGCAATAGCATTGGTGATCAGAGGTCCCACGTAAATACGTCGTTTTTTAATCTATACATATAAAATTCTAAGACCTGCCTGACTGATTAACTTATATATCAAAGTAACGACCCAAACCGCTGGTCCTAGAGACATGAAGTTTGGAGGGTGCATTCTTTGTAAAGAGTAGGTATCCACTAAGAATAGGTTTTATGAAATTCTACCCCTAAGAGGGTGAAATGGGGGGTTTAATTATCTGTGAAAATTCAAGAAATCCACGCGAGCGAAGCCGCGGGCATAAGCTAGTCGTAAATACAATTGTCCTTTAGTATTTTAGTCAAAATGTTTGTTGGGTGGTCACCCATCCACGGACCAATTTGGGCAAGCGCGGCTTAACTTGAAGATCGTCCCGAGCAGCTGTTATTCTAAAACTCAATGTATTTTTATATGATTTGACGCTCGGTTACCGTTACGTCACTGAAGATAAAGGGTGTAACAAGACCCTTAACGAAGCCGAAAGGCACTTGTTTTCCCTGTCCTTGCGATATTTTTTTTGTTCTAGACCATACCTGGGGACCTTCTAGTTACGGAGATATTGGGGGTCAAGGTTCCAAGTTTTTTTTTTAATACATGTTTTTAATGTAAGATTTTTACTTTTAACATCTCCTAGTCTACTATTTAATCTGCCCATCACCACAATGTTTTGAGTGCGATACAATAGAGTAGAATAGAATAGAAAAAAAATATTTCAGACCGGAGTCCATAGGGTTCGTAACAATTTTACTTAACTTCTAGTGTTAGTAGGTTTCACACAATGCGACCTACCGTAAAAAGTGATTTTTCACCCCAAAAAAAAGTCGGTTCCCAGCAATAATTTTTGCGAAAAGATACTTAGTTTGATGTACATAATGGTTTTTTTTTTAGTGATGGGAAATCATCAAATAACTCCGCCCGTTCTGGGTGGAGTGGGAGGGAGTGTCAGACTTTTACTGACTAAAACCCATCCATGTTCCTTCTTTGCCCTTTGTGTTCCAGGGCCGCGGTATCTCTTTCGAACAGTCCCGTAGCCCCGGCAGGCATCGGCCTTTGCGGGGCCCCTTCCTGTTGCTGACCTCTCTTTGAGGCGCGCGTGGAACACGAACGCGCTGTCGACACGGCATGTACATAATGCTTGGTTAACGGCTTCGTTTACACCCTCTATAATTGAGTTACGATGCTTTATTCAAGCTGAAAGGTATAATAATGTTTTGAATTTCGATCACATGAAGTGTCAGTTACTCGTATCTTCTATGCTCCTTTTCAAAGAAACAGGGTGTATCATTGCGTATTGGAATCGATTCGAGCGGAAGAATTCACTCCTCCACACTTTGTTCGAGCGCGGCGAGGCAGCAACATCAATAATTCTTTGGTATCGCCATTTTTACAGTATCTGATGGTTGTTAGAAGTAAGTAAAAGCATTAGGAAGATTATTTAAATGCGAGTTTCAAAGACACATTCAAGTCTCCTTCATTTCGCTGACAAGAGTGTTTTAAATTTTGTTTTGCCAAAACTTTCGCCACTTCCACAGCGTCGCTGTAGTAGCGGTGGCAGCGCAGGAGTCCCTTCGTCTACATATTTTAGGGCACAGAGGGCAGGATAGGAAGTCTCCGACCCCAACATAGTTCGGAAAAGGTATCTCCCTAACCTTTTTCGAACTATGTTGGGGTCGGCTTCCAGAATAACCGGATGCAACTGAATACTAGTATTTTACATAGAGCGACTGCCTATCTGACCTCGACAACCCCGTTGGTACTGGGTACTGCGATACCCCTTGGTAAGACTGGTCAACTACGCATAGTTAAGTAATGATGACTCTTAAGCGCGGGCCTAACCGCCAGCTAGCCAGCAAGCGAGCGAGGCAGGCGATGCTCTTTTCATAATACGATACTCCTTGGTAAAACTGGTTGTCAGACTTTTTGGGCTACTGACTACCTAACGACTGTCAAAGATCTACGAATGAAAGCCGGTATGTAATGGGCGGTCACCCATCCACAGACCAACCTAGGCAAGCACGGCTTAACCTAAAGATCGACCCGAGCGGCTGTTATTATTTAGCCACGAGCTCCTACTACTACTTACTACCACAACTTTATCATTCCAAAAGGCTACATTAAACACAGACGTGACATCTTCTCATTCTATCCATCGACAGTTTCCCGCCTAACTTTGAAAACTATTTGGACAATAAGCCAAGTTTAAATTCAGCAGAGCCTTAAACGCTGAAGTTGTAAATTAAGAAATAAAGTAAAGTCTGCCTCCAGGGGGCGCGCGCGTCTCTAATTAAATTAGTTAACAAACTTTTAGTTAAACAAACAATGGTTTGGTCAATTTATATTTTTAGGCAAGATTACGAGTCCGGAGTTTTTGTTTGGATCCTATCTTTAGATGATTTGGGAGTTGGGAACAGTGCCGGATTTAGGGCAGGGCAACAGGGGCACTTGCCCCGAGTCTCCACAAGGAAGGGGCCTCCACAAGAAAGGGGCCTCCACAAGTTCATTTTTTTATACATAAGAAATAGTATATACATCCTTTGTGTCCATGACCAGTTTCATGGTCCGAGACACCACACTGGAGGTTGTACGGTTAGGTCTATGTTACACATTTTTTTAGCCTGATCCAAAAAAAAATTCGGCGCCTCCACTTCTTGGTTGCCCCAGGGCCGCCACACCTATAAATCCGGCCCTGGTTGGGACTGATTTAGCGCTTGTTTTTATAACAAACAGCTTTGTTTTGAAAGCGATGGCGAAGAACTATCTTATTACTAGAGAAACCCACTGCCACCCAAAACAGCTTGTTTCGAAAAACAAGCACATATGAGTATTGTGCAGCAATAGCATTGGTGATCAGAGGTCCGTAAATACGTCGTTTTTTAATCTATACATATAAAATTCTAAGACCTGCCTGACTGACTGACTTAAATATCAAAGTAACGACCCAAACCGCTGGTCCTAGAGACATGAAATTTGGTGGGTGTATTCTTTGTAAAGAGTAGGTATCCACTAAGAAAGGGTTTTACGAAATTCTACCCTAAGAGGGTGAAATGGGGGGTTTAATTATCTGTGAAAATTCAAGAAATCCACACGAGCGAAGCCGCGGGCATAAGCTAGTCGTAAATACAATTGTCCTTTAGCATTTTAGTCAAAATGTTTGTTGGGTGGTCACCCATCCATGGAGCAATTTAAGCAAGCGCGGCTTAACCTGAAGATCGACCCGAGCAGCGGTTTATCTAAAACTCGATGTATTTTTATATGATTTGACACTAAGACCCTTGACGAAGCCGAAAAGCACTTGTTCTCCCCATCATTGCGATATTTTTTTTGTTCTAGACCATACCTGGGAACCTTCTAGTTACGGAGATATAAGTTCCAACGTTTTCACAAGTTTTTTTAATACATGTTTTTAATGTAAGATTTTTACTTTAAACATCTCCTAGTCGACTATTCAATCTGCCCATCAGCACCATGTTTTGAGTGCGTTTCATTGCGTCCTACCGTAAAAAGTGATTTTTCACCCCAAAAAAAAAAAACGGTTCCCAGCAATAATTTTTGCGTAAAGTTACTTAGTTTAATGTCCATATTCCTTTTGTTTTTTAGGGATGGGAAATCATCAAATAACTCCGCCCGCTCTGGATGGAGTGGGAGGGAGTGTCAGACTTTTACTGACTAAAACCCATCCATGTTCCTTCTTTGCCCTTTGTGTTCCAGGGCCGCGGTATCTCTTTCGAACAGTCCCGTAGCCCCGGCAGGCATCAGCCGTTGCGGGCCCCTTCCTGTTGCTGACATCTCTTTGAGGCGCGCGTGGAACACGAACGCGCTGTCGACACGGCATGTACATAATGCTTGGTTAACGGCTTCGTTTACACCCTCCATAATTGAGTTACGATGCTTTATTCAGGCTGAAAGGTATAGTAATGTTTTGAATTTCGATCACAAGAAGTGTCAGTTACTTCTATCTTCTATGCTCCTTTTCAAAGAAACAGGGTGTATCATTGCGTATTGGAATCGATTCGAGCGGAAGAATTCACTCCTCCACACTTTGTTCGAGCGCGGCGAGGCAGCAACGTCGATAATTCTTTGGTATCGCCATTTTTACAGTATCTGATGCTTTTTAGAAGAAGTAAGTAAAAGCATTAGGAAGATTATTTAAATGCGAGTTTGAAAGACACATTCAAGTCTCCTTCATTTCGCTGACACGAGTGTTTTAAGTTTTGTTGTGCCAAAACTTTCGCCACTTCCACAGCGTCGCTGTAGTATCGGTGGCAGCGCAGGAGTCACTTCGTCTACATATTTTAAGGCACAAAGGGCAAGTTAGAAAGTGGTATGGGCATTGGACTCATATGCTGGGTGCTGGGCACCGAAAGGGTTAAGTAATCATCATCTGCCTAGCCTTTTCCCAGCTATGTTGGGGTCGGCTTCCAGAACAACCGGATGCAACTGAATACTAGTATTTTACATGGAGCGACTGCCTATCTGACCTCGACAACCCCGTTGGTACTGGGTACTGCGTTACCCCTTGGTAAGACTGGTCAACTAGGCATAGTTAAGTAATGATGACTCTTAAGCGCAGGCCACACCGCCAGCTAGCCAGCGAGCGAGGCGGCGATACTCTTTTCATAGTTCGTTCAGCGCTTTCGGTAATTCGCGGTGTGAACCAAAGTATGGAAAGAGGTGAAACGATGCGTCGTCCGCCGCGCTCGCTGCTGCTACAACTGGCGGTGTGCCCTGGGCTTTAAGTACGAAAAAGATTCGATTTATTTAAATTCAACCTCAAAGCATTTACTTCATAATTATAAACATTTGAATATGATTATTGCTGTCCATACGTCTACTTAGATTTATTTAAATTCAAACTCAAAGCATTTACTTCATATAAACATTTGAATATGATTATTGCAGCCCATGTGTCTACAGAAGACATTAATAAAGTTCTCGTAACAAATACTCAATAACAAAACACTACACATGGGGACAGAAAAACTGAACACAACTAATAAGCACGTGCATCTCTAGAAAATAAAAGAAAAAGCATCGGACACTTACAAGCCACGTATCTAGGCCAACTAAACCGGATATAGGGGACATATGATCACAATACCCGGCAGTTTATTCTGCACGGAAGTGCACGACGACACAGGACGTTCAGGGCTGCTATATTCAATTATGTATGTTAATGTTGAGTTATTGGTTTAGGTAGGAATCTTCAAGGCTTGAGTAAATAGTGTTAGCTCCCGGTTAGCTTGTACTATCGTCGTAGGTATCGTCGTTGGGGACATCATCGTATCATATCATATCGTATCGTATCGTATCATCATTAGGTGAAACATTTATAGACAAAGTATACTTTATTGCAGACCAAAATGTTCATGATAATGGTGCCGAGAATTTATTAGGCTATCTTCGAGAAGTTTTGTCTGTTTAAGTCTTTTTGTTTCTAGCCCAGTACGATGAGATGAAAATCTACGTTGATAACTAAAAGTGGGCCCCTGCCCGAAGGGCTCCTGTCTAAATTTTTCATAGTATTATAGTTTTTCTTTCATCCTGCCGTATCTACTCAGCTAGCTAGTGTTCATGCTGAATATGCTAGTTGAAAAACCTTCTGGCCTCCTCTAGCCTTACATTAGCTCTTTTACGATATGGGTCGTCGATCTTCACGTGATGGCTCATACATGCAATAAGCGTGTCAGGAACAGCTACGAGCTCGATGGCGAGTATAAATTTATCAGGCCTGTGGCCAGCAGTGGACTGTATGGACTAATGAGGATCTACTTACAAGCGGAAAAAACACAAGCTACATTTTCATATCAGGCATAAACAGATCCGCTTTAAGTTTTTCCTCCACCACACTTGAAAAAAAATTACAGAGACGCTGCTGAACAGCATTAATCTAAAATGTTCAACATAAAACCGTGTATCGCTACAACATAACCCGGTTATCTGAACTTACACGTGTGTACTTTATTTAGCAAGCAAGTGTACGCCCTTTATAAGACCTTCGATGTAGGGATGTCACTCGTATCGCATAGTACTGTCCTGCATTTGGTCTTTGTGGCTCTTGTAGTTTGTAGATCTTCGACAATCGTTACGGAAATTGAGAAGCCCGAAAGTCTGACATCCAATCTTAACATGGGTATCGTTTTACCCAGTAACAGGATTGGAAAACTGGGTTGGTCAGATAGGCAGTCGCTCCATGTTACATATCGGTATACAGCTGCATCCGGTTAGACTGGAAGCTGACAATAACAGGCTAATTTACTCGTATGATACGATGATTCATTTGATTGCGGAAGACAGTGAAAGCGGACTACTGAGAAATGGAAGCTTTTGTAGTCAACTCTTATCAATGAGAATACAAATACGAAACCCATTATCGCGACAATAAAAATAAACACCAAATGCTTGGTTCCAGACACACTTATCTTGTTCCCAGCTATAAAAAGGGGTACAGCTACAAACCCATACTTTACCGAACAAGTGAAGCCACGTGCCGATCTAGGGTTGCCACTTAGAAAAATACGTCCGACTTTTAAACCGATAATAAATGATGCCCGTCCGATAAACGTGACCGGTCGTCTAGCCTTTTTGCATTTGATAGCAAACGTTCCAAGTTCAAATTGAATTTTAGAGAAAATTTCATTCCGGTTTTCATCCTTTGCGCTGCCACCATTTTCCTATCCTAAGCACAAATAAAGTTAAGGTAAATAAATATTATAGGATGTGGACAGTGCAATACCGGGTCTACCTAAGGACATAGGCTACTAGTACCACGACTTAATGTAGTGCATCCTTACCTAAATATATATCCATTTGTTCCACCTGCTGAAAATCTCCCATCTGGACACGAGTTGCCATGGCTGACCTGGAAGTCTTTAAATAGACTTCGGACCCAGGTTGGCCGCAGCAACGAAAACCTGCTCAGGTGGAGATTCATTAATGACTCTGCCCTGGAGTGTAAATGTGGTGCTGTTCCACAAACAATGGGGCACTTAATATCGTGTCCTGCGTGCCCTGTTGTTTGTTCACTACAGGAACTGATGGACGCTACCGAAAGCGCCAAACTAGTAGCTCAGTTCTGGGCCGACACAATTTAGATTGCCATCGACACGCTAAGAAGAAGACCACGACTTAATGCTGCTCCGATTTTGATCAAATTTGCCACACAAATACACCGTGCAGTTTCCCTACAATGTATATGCAATACCTAGTTACGAATAAACACTTAAGAGGCGTGTAAGTTTTCAAGGAATTTCCGTGATTAAAGTATTATTTGAGATTGCAATGATATGAAAATAATCAATGTTGAGTATTGATGTTATTTATTGTACGGAGAAGACAATGGGCTACATCATGAAGTTAGTCACGAAATGTCAATCACATGAGATAGAACAATTTATAATGTCTATTGATTTAAAGAGGCAATCATTTAAAGTAATCTTAATAATACCAGCCTGTTACTGTCCCACTGCTGGGCAAAGGCCTCTTCTCATACAGAGAAGGCACGAGCAAGCGTGGTGATCAATGATCACCACGCTTGCTCAAGACGGGTTGGCGATTTCAGACTTATATTAATTATAAGTCCAGGTTTCCTCACGATGTTTTCCTTCACCGATGTCTGTGATGTCCAAGATAAACTTAAAAAGTACATATGAATTGAAAAAGTCACATTGGTACTTGTCCGGATTTGAACCTACAACCTCATGCATGAGAGGCGAGGCCTTAACCTCTGGGCCATCACAACATTCTAGAAGTAATCTTACTTATATAATAAAGAGGAAAGATTTGTAATTTTGTGTGTGTGCGTGTATGTTTGTAATGAATAAACTCAAAAACTACTGTGCCGATTTCAAAAAAATTTTCACCATTAGAAACATTATCCCTGAGTAACATAGGCTATATTTTATCCCAAATTGTTTAAAAAATAAATGTCCACTCGTGCAAAGCCGAGACGAGCCGCTAGTTAGACGTATTATGAATCCTATTGTCTTATTATTTTGGCAACGGGAATCAGTAAAAGTTTGGTTTAACAGGTAAGGACTAATTCATGAATTCCTTGTCATAAATACTGTATTTTACGTGATGTTGTACGCCTAGAAGGTTTAAAAAAAAAAACCTAAAAAAATATCCCCGTAAATGAAAAACCACAAAAATAAAACAGTTTTCCTTTTCCAAACGCTACACACATTCGATTGTTTTTTCTAACACCAAACCTTTTCGAATAAAAACTTCCATTTTGAAAACAAAACCGTTTTTCTGTTTTTATTCAAACTTTGAAACAGTTTTTCGGGCAGAAAAAACCTTCGCATGACTTTTCGCACCCCATAACAGAAATATCCTATGAGAGTATGGGCATTCCGTATTGCCCATCCCTGTGGGCAATTTTAAATCGTTGCAACGGGCAATATTTCACGGCTAGGAATTTAATATCGGTTGATGTTTTTCGTGTTTACATCATCGTTGATTTAGAAGGGAGCTTTATCGCACATGACATACATATATGACTGCCTCGTCTGTCATAGTGGTCGGAAAAGCCGTAGCGTTCTCTCGCGTCTAGGACCTCTTGCTCACCTATTGCGCGGTTGGTTCGATTCGGGCAGTAAAGAAACATTTTTTTTTATACTCATGCACTTTTATCACAATAAAACTTACGTAGCGGGCTTGCGAGCCGCGCGGGTGCTATGCCTACCCACTGTTGCACGGTACGATAATAATGAGACAGAACGACATCACGCGGCTAACAGCTGATAGGTCAAAGGCGACTCGCGCGAGAGTTTCATACGGCTGTTGTGTTATTGCGATAAAGTTTCTTTGGGAAAGTTGTTTGTTATCACGAATACAATCACGTGTTTAAGTATCGGTCACTAATTACCAGTCACCCTATTTTGGGTTTAACAATATCTGGCGAAATATGGGTGGAGTACTATTAGGTACACCTCTGCCTAGCGCTTCGGCTTCAGGCGTGATGGCACGTGATTTAGAAGGGAGTTTTATCTCGTATCGGATGACATATCGGGGAGCGTACGTGTTCCGTTCAGTTCGAAGGGTGATGTTCAATGAGGTTTCGTGTCCTTTGTCCTGTTATGAGGACATTTATTTATCGCTTTGTTGAGAAGATTTAGCGTGAAATGGAGGATGTTGATAGACTTAGTTAACTGTCAATATTTACGTTGTTCGCTAGATTTTTAACTTTTGCGTCTCATTTCATTAAAGCTTGTCGACTTTTCGGGGGATTAGGGGTCCAATGTTTTTTATTTTATGAATCTAGTAAAAAACTAAATTGCTTTGTTTTAGCCGATAACCATGAATTTATATTTTCTGGCTTGTCTAGCCTATTTTCTAATAAAGTACTATTATTAGAGTTACTAGACTTTTTTTCAAGCCACTACAATCTGTCAAATTTCTTTAATAGATTTTCAACTTTATCGCTAAAGCATTAGGTTCAAGGTTGATTGGGGAAATTTTACAGTATCGGGTAGCTTGATGTGCTGACGTCTAAACCTGAGTGATGACAATAACAATCATACTTTAAAAAAAAACTCGTCACCGACCTCCTTCACGAAGTTTCATCCCTTTTAATCCATTTCCCTCAATAAAGAAGAGAAAAAC
This sequence comes from Noctua pronuba, assembly GCA_905220335.1. NCBI lineage: Eukaryota > Metazoa > Arthropoda > Insecta > Lepidoptera > Noctuidae > Noctua > Noctua pronuba. The sequence continues at coordinate 9,992,935 of LR999918.1, read as the reverse complement.
AAATAACCACGATTCCCCTTCGCACCACTATGACCTCTTATCAAGCCCACGCACACTGTGCAAACAATATACAGACCGCAGACAAAAATAGCTTTTGTAAAAAAAACAACACCCCTTATCTTAACCTTCCGTTAGGCAACGTATCTAATAAGAGATCGGTAAATAGACGTGTGTGAGAAGACTGAGAGATTACTTGGTCAAGTTGTGAAGGGTTTCCTTTACTTTGCCGTATGTCATTAGTCCCCTGAATTTGATCCTTATTAGTGACACTATCGAATGGTGTAATAATACAGGGTGTGTTTTTTGCCGAAATCAATTGATTCGATTTCTGGCTAGGAGTATTGATTTTTCCAAAAACGAATTATGCAGTTTTAGTTTTCATCAAAATTGGGCTCGAGACTACTTGAAGTATTTTTCGCATTTCCTCATACTTTCGGATTTGTCTATTATATTTGTCCACGCCCAAGTTAAAAATTCACCCTGTATAGGTTAACAAGAGAAATATACCTCATTCTTTTTTCAAAAGACAATAAATAGGTATGTACGTAAGTTTGTATAGGTTTGATAAAACGGATGTATCGCTCGCTCAACATACGACATTAAAATCGATCGTCAACTAGCTCTCATTAAAATTCAATCGTAAACCAATGAAGGGTAAATAAATAAACATATAAACATCGATACTTGTCGGTACCGATCGTTGTATCGTAAAATCATGAATGTGTAATAATAACAGATTATTTTCACTCACCAGAGTGAAAATAATCTGTAAGGTTTTAATGTTTAAAGACTTGATTGATTTAAAGAAAATCTTTTGTATAATACGTCTGTTCAACCCATATAATATAAGTGGCCCAAAAATTATTACCGTGTGAAAAAAAGACGAAGAATATTACAAGATTAAACACGTACACACGGCGGCACATGAAGCTGTACATTTCCAGTGTAACTTGGCCTCGCTTTGTATAAATTTCCTATACAATGAGAGATCCGCATAAACTGATTTTGTATAGCTTGATTGGCCGTTGTGCGTATAATCAAGAATGTTTACATTTAATTTAAACCGCACACCTCTTTCTTGTACAAGGAAGACATAACTTAATCTTTGTCTAATTTATAACTTCCTCTTACTAATGACTACAATTATTATAATTCTTATTAGCGGAAAGAAGACTAACACCCGTATCTACAAACAAGTCAAGATGATGACTTGAGTAAAATTCATTACTTAAGATATGATTGTTATTCTGTAGTTTAGTAATTGCTTGAAGTTAAAACTTTTAACTTTGCTTTCTTTGACGGTTCTTACTTCGTTCAAATTCTTATCTATTGCATATTTTTGTTTGCATAAATAATTACTTAAACTCAAGTAATTACTGTAACTTGACTATACAAATGTTAATCTCGTAAAACAAGTGTGAGAATAATATAAAAAATAAATATCATGTATTATAAAATAGTTCTAGAATTCTGGATAAACAAGACATGTTCCAGTCACACATAAAATAGTAAAATCTGTACAACATAATTTCATAACGATAAAAACACACTCCAAAGCAATGAGAAACCATAAAATTTAAGTAACAACATAACACATTACAAACGGATTACTTTAAAAAAACTAGTAAACGAACGATTAAAACTAAAACTTTTATGTGTCGTAAAACCGATGAGACGCAGTATACAGCGTGTTCTAGTTTAGAATGTGTACCGAATTTAAAATCGTAACGGTATTAAGAATTTTATATCTGAACGTCGTACTGGTACGTCCCGATTTATTGCTACTGTGGTACTGTAAACTAATAACTGCTATAGGTTTATAGCCTCTTACCATTAAAATAAATATTTTAAGGATAATGGATTATAAAATTATACAATATAGTAGCAACTACACATCTCTCTCCTATTAAGTACTATTAACTCCATTATCGTGACGTAAATGGGAGCTGATAATAATAACTATGTTTATTTATTCAGTGTTGCATACAAACACTACGACGGATGATGATTAAATGGATGGATTGTGTGAGGAATTATATGAAAGAAAAAGGAGTTAATGATAGCATGACGGTTGATAGAGGAGAAAAGAAGAAAAATACGTGTTGCACCTATAGATGCAAAACGAGTTTTAAACCATTTGGTTTTAAACCGTCTTTTTGGTTTAAAACGATTTAAAACCACAATTAGCGGTTTAATATGGTTTAAAATGTTTTTGTTTTGTTTTTATTGTGTGCACTTGTGGCATGTGCCAAATAAATGTATTTTCTTCTTCTTCTTTTTTCTTCTCTCTCCTCATACCCTACGTTACGATTTTGGTAGCAAATTGCAAAATAAAAATACGGCATTACCGTTATATTTTAATAAACACGCATTTCATGATTGTTTTCAGTCTGTCTAATCCTAAAAAGTAGTATAAGTATGATATATGGCTTCACATGTATTAATAAAAATGCTAAATGATTTCAATTAGCCTTTTAAAATAATTTATAATCAATGTACGGCCCACGTGGTCGTGGTTTTAAACCAATTTAAAACCGGTTTTAAACCACAGATTTTGGTTTAAAACGGTTTATTTACAACTATAGTTGCGCCGACCCCAAGTAACATGGGAAAAGGGCAGGAAGAAGAAGCAGACTTCGACATTTTTCAACAAAAAGCCTTTTTAATGATCGCCTTAAAAACAAAATTCTTCTCAACAACAGCTTTATCCAATCAATTAAAAGTTCGAGAACTTGAAAACAGGCGTTTTACTGCGATACTTAGAAAGTGTAATTAAATAAGTCATTGAACAACTGTTCCTAAGAATATTTTAATACAAAAGTATAACAACTATACGCTAATAAAGATAATTAATTTGAAGTTTAGTACAAGAAAATATTTAATTAGATTCCTGTAAGATTATAGAATAAAGTGGAGACTTGAGTAATGCTTAAATGTTTCGATTAAAATTGTAATAAAACTCGAGCTTTGCTTGTATTTTATCAGAGTCGTTTCGTAAAGATCTTACCGAAAAAACACCGTGCCTTTTTCTGGCCCTAGTATAGCATAATTATTTCGAGTGCTAAGTCGAAGCATACAAAAAAAATGAAATCTATAACTTACTATTTCCTTGCAATCAGTGAACTATCGGCCATTTTTTGTACCACAATTTAGACAACATACTGTATGTGGTACGGTCACATTGTATACAGACCATCTTATCTGTCGCTATAAAGGGAATCCCTTTACGAATTGCCATTTTATATAATATATTTGTTATATAACATAATGCGGAAAACAGCACAATATTTTGTGTTGAAGGATTTTTCTCACAAAATTTATGGTGGACCATAAATTCTACCGCTCCGGTGTACATAAGTCGTTAAGGGTTTACTTTATATTTTCAAGGGAAGGGGGTTGTAACCAGCTTTGAAGTCTTACCTGTAACAAAAAATACGGCATTGTTAATTTAATATTCAATGATCGGGCTTAATTTTTTAATGGCGTCGAAAGGATGAGAAAGCGCAAAATTATACAGGAAAATTTTTGAACAATAGACAATATTTTAGGCGGTAAATGAGGTTCGTTTTAATACTAATAGTCTTTCAGTATTTTATTTTTAGAACTATGTAGTTTTTGCTTAAAAGAGGAGCTCGTGGCTAAATAATAACAGCCGTTCGGGTCGATCTTTGGGTTAAGCCATGCTTGTTTAGGTTGGTCTGTGGATGGGGTGACCACCCATTACATACCGAGTTTCCTCCGTGCCTCGGAAACCGCGTTAAGCCGTTGGTCCCGGCTGTCATTTGTAGATCTTTGACAGTCGTTAGGTAGTCAGTGGTCCAAAAAGTCTGACAACCAGTCTTACCAAGGGGTATTGTATTACCCAGTCGGAGGTCAGATAGGCAGTCGCTCTATGTAAAATACTGGTATTCAGCTACATCCGGTTAGACTGGAAGCCGACCCAAATATAGTTGGGAAAAGGCTAGGCAGATGGATGATGTAGTTTTTGCGTAATTAATTTAACATCGTTGAAAATTAGCCTGTATATTTAAAGCTACTCAAAATAAATGTTCTTGGCAAAAGTCAAATCATTAAATTATCCATTTAATTTTTGCAAAACTTAATTCAACCATTTTGACAGTAAAGTTATGCACACTTTGTTACCCGATTAGGCACATACGTACAAAGCCCCGTTAGACAGTGCCATTCGTCTGACATTCCATACTTTTACAATTTATCTCTATTTATTCACGGAGCATTGGTTCTGCCGACCCATTAAGGTGAGTATAGACTACAACATTTTCTGTTCAATACAGGCAAAAGCTCAGTTTCCAAAGCATTTCCATGTAATGTCACGTTCCTGCGAATGCTCGGTGTTATGTTACGGGTAAATGCTCACAGCGTCAACTTGAACAACTAAACGACCGCGCGGACCGCGTGCGTCTTTCGTCCCTCTCACTCCGCGTCACCCCGCAACCGCGCATCGCCCGCACTCGTGGCTCGACGAAATGTTACACCAATACGCTCGACGAAATGTTACACCAATACGCTCGTAGGTTTGTAACAAAGAGGCGAGCGTGCTCGACGTTTAGTTCGTAAAAGGATGATACACTAGAACATAATCATAGAGCGGCTCGTTGTTCTGTTACAAGTAAATGTTGTAGTCTATACTCACCTTTATACAGAAACTCGTGACTGTTCTTGATAAACGTAAAGCCTTTTGCTGTGACAAAATTGCTGGCTGTTTTATATTGATACGGCTGCGCGGAACAATTGTATTTTATTGAGCTGGTGTATTGAAAGAGCGAAAAACCATTCATATATGAATTGAGTGTTCGATGTCGCAAATAACCAATTTGATACTATAAAAACAAGTTTATATAAAACTAGCATCAGAAGTTTTTGTCCATAAACTATACAAGGTGTAAACAGACCCTTCACGAAGCCGTCAACCAAGCATTCTGTACATCAAACTAAGTAAATCTACGCAAAAATTATAATTGGGAAACGACTTTTTTTTGGGGTGAAAAATCACGTTTTTGGGTAAAACTCAATGTAACACACTCACAACTTAGTGCTGATGGATGCTTTGAATAGTAAACGGGCCATGGAGTTAATTAAAGTAAAGTTAAAACCTTTAAAAGTGGTATTTAAAAAAAAAACTTGTCAAAAAATTGGAACTTTGACCTCTAATATCTCCGAAACTAGAAGGTTCCCAGGTGTGGTATACGAGAAAAAAATGATCGCAATGACGGCGAGAACAAGTGCTTTTCGGCTTCGTTAAGGGTCTATTTACACCCTTTAGAACTTTCTAGCTTTCCATTGGGGATAGAATTTTTGAAATCAAATGAATAGTTTCGGAGATTGCCATCTACGTCCAGCCACGAGCACCAATATGTAAACAACAACTTTTAAAAGTGTTTTCTCCTACTGTTCTGATTAAAATTTCATATAGTTACGAACATGGTATTCCCGAATACCATGTCTTTTTATGAAAAAGATCCTATCTCAAAGTTACAATCTTTATTTCTCGCAAAAATTGCTTTTAAATTTAGGAAAGTGAATACATATTGGTGCTCGTGACTGTATATCCGAACTACCTAAAAGTTTTTCCGTGACAAGTCTCAGCAGAAAAGTTTTAAATCTGAAACTTCCAGATTCGCAAAACCTCCAGATTCCGCGACTAACACAGTAAATTGAGAATCAATTAAGATATTCTACATTCTTACCGAGCAAGCATGAAATGGAAGCACCATCGCGTGTCCAGAAAACCTAAAAAGACCAACTGATCATAAAAACAAAACACAATCAAAATACCGCGCATTCGTGCAGACGTTTTAGTGTCAAAGTTTTGAAAAGTACCAGGGCGTCATAAACAGGACTGAGGTTCACGCGAATCAGCTATGACTAGATAGTTTTATGTGCAGTCAAAAGTTTTGGAGAGGCCTCGGATTAAGTATGTTTGAAGACGGTATTGTTTTGCGAGAGGTATGTTTGAAGACGGTATTGTTTTGCGAGAGCGAGACAGCAAGAAGTCTTCAGTGTGCAAGTTTTGAAGAGTACCAGGGCGCTATAAACAGGACAGAGGTTCACACGAATCAGTTATGGCGATAGTTTTATGAGCAGTCAAAAGTTTTTGAGAGACCTTAATTAACCCCTTGGCCACAACATAAGAGACAAGCGTTTTGCGACAGAGATTGTGGAGAAAACAAAAGAATGGAGTTATTCAGAGCATGCATACAGGTCACCAAAACGCGATTTGTGCAGCGACGCGCGACAGTACTCACGCGAAGGAAACAAGGGACGCGCGTGTGTGGCTTGACACAAATCGTGTCGCAAGTCGCATCACCCGAGGCCGTAGGTACACGGGGAGTTTGCATGTTTGGACACGGTATTGTTTTGCAAGAGAGAGACAGCTAGACGTCTTGCCGTCGATAAGGTAATGATGTCACCGCAGCCATATTTGATTTATCTCAAAGAAAGCCGGGTATATCTTACGTATGAGAGATATGCTTCATTAAGCTTGTGACGGCGATGTCTCACAGGGGTAACACACATTCCGTAGTATTTGTTGACAAACAATACCGACCCGATTACTACACAAATTCGGCTAGTGACGATCGGAAAACTCTGTACGGCATCTACCATCGCGGAAAGTTCGAATCGATTCGGCACATCAACATCATTCCAGCCAAAAGACGTCCACTACTGGATATAGGCCTCCCCCAAGAGTCGCCATATTGACCGATCCCGTGCGTCTCGCATCCAGTGAATCCCCGCAACCTTCACCAGGTCATCAGTCCACCTAGTGGGGGGGCCTTCCAACGCAACAATGTCAGTTTTGACATTTTCACTTGTCAATTTAGTCTCAGGGATTAAAAAACAGACTTTAGACGGTTACGCCCCATAGACGGAATATACCACCCTGACCTCCCCCAAGTGGCGCCACATAATGCGTCTCGGATCCAGTGAATCCCCGCAACCTTCACCAGGTCATCGGTCCACCTAGTGGGAGGCCTTCCAATGCAACGTCTTCCGGTTCGCGGTTGCCACTCCAGAACTTTTAGACTCCATCGTCCATCTGTTCTGCAAGCAATGTGCCCTGCCCACTGCGACTTAATTTTGGCAATTTGGCACAATTCGAGCTAATCCGAGCAGCTTCTATTATCCCGAACGACCCGATTTTGCCGCCAACAATGCCGATCCGAACATGCGTGTTACATGCACGCACCCTTTATAGGTATGGCATTTTCATAAAAGCAATCAAAACCTCGTGAGGGGAAGGTCTTGACATTGAATAGAACGACATGAAGGCGAGTCAAGGTCATGGATGCAATAGCTTGGAAACTCTTTCAAAACGTGATCACTTTGAATATAATCGTACTATCGTTGTAAGTCACGAAATTCATAAATATCTTAAACTTGTTATTATAGTTGTATAATGTAGAACTTGATAATTGAAAGTTGAAGATGAGTGAGAACTTGATGGTAAAGTTAAGCCGCACTTGCCTAGGTTAGTCCGTGGATGGGTGACCACCCATTACATACCGAGTTTCCTCCGTGCCTCGGAACGCACGTTAAGCCGTTGATCACAGCTGTCAGTTGTAGATCTGTGACAGTCGTTGAAGGCAGTCAGTGAAAGTCTGACAACCAGTCTTACCAAAGGGTATCGTCTTACCCAGTACTAGCTGGGTTATGGAGGTCAGATAGACAGTCGCTCCATGTAAAATACTGGTATTCAGCTACATCCGGGTACACTGAAAGCCAACCCCAACCTAGTTGGGAAAAGGCTAGGCAGATGATGATGAACATGGATCTTCTGGTGCGTGACCATTGTCAGAACTTTAACCACCAACTTGTTTTTTTTTTCAATACAATTTGCACAAACGTTTGAAAAAAAACGCCATCCTGTCAATGTCACTCAAGCGCCAAAAGATCCATGCAGCACTATTCACATGACGGCTTTCAATAAGACGGATCAACAATAATCCAAAAAGGATTTATCCACTCGGAAAAAGTATCACAACACATATTCGGAACACCGACCCGATCTATTAGGAACCTATTCAAACATTCCGACAAGGAAACCTCTTCGGAAATTACGAAAAACCCAATATATAGATACTGGTACCCGATTGGCCAGAAGGGGTACTAATAAGAACCTTTTTAGTGACGTTCGGAGCGAATAAAAAAGTACCCTTTTGCTACACGAGTTACGATTTTAGGGGGCGAAGTCGATTTTATCGCGTTTTAAAAGCACTTCCCTTTGTATCTTATTCGGATTAGGTGACTCAGCAATGGATTTTTGACTATTTACGCGTTCGGGAAAAGGTGAAAGGAATTTGAGAGGAATTTTCCAATAGGCTGCGTATAGTCGGCCCCCGAGTATGAGAACGCCCCATCATAACAGCTTTTAATCCCTGAAGGGTTAAGCAATGTTTTACCTACAGTACCCACGTGGTAAGGGTCATCAACAGAGCAGAAATCTAGACTCCAAGCTTTTACTGAGAAATTCCTAATGAAACACCTTCAAACACTTTTGCCGAACGTGGCAATCAAATCCCACCTCATGCTCGTCAATGGCGCTTGCGACCACTGGGCCAACAAGTCAAGTTAAGGCAGTGCAAGAATGTATTAAAAACAAAGGACTGTCAATCGGCGAGTGTTTTCATACATTTTTAACCCCCGAAGCAAAAAGAGGGGTGTTATAAGTTTGACCGCAATGTGTGTGTGTGTCTGTCTCTCGCACCGTAGCTCTTAAACGAGTGAATCGATTTGGGTGCAGGATTTCTTGGCGATGGTTTTTAGAATTACCAAAATCGGTGCAGCCATATACTAGAATTGGGGGATGAAATTGGGTATGAAAAATAGAATATTTTCAAATATACTCAAGTAGGGTATCAAATGAAAGCACATAATGTGTATATTACAATTAGACATGTGTTATTAAAATCGGTGCAGTCATTTATCAGATAAACTTATAACACCCCTCTTTTTGCGTCGGGGGTTAAAAATATATGTATGAACGAAACGTTTCGGAGTGAAAGCCGCACGCCATCTTTTTAAAATCAAAAAGAATAATCTTACATTCAGGATAAGAAAGAAGGTCCTTAGTTAATTCAATAAGCTTTTTTCTTTATTCATGAATGTCAAACATAGAATTTATGAGTAAAATTCAGAAGTAAGTTCGCAAAGCTTTCTGTCGACCTTGACCGTAATAATCAGGGATTATTTACTCAAGGCTGAGGAGTTCGATTGAGGTTCAAGTTCGTGGTAAACTCATTCAAACAATTTTTGTTTAGCTTACAGTTGAACGGAGACTTATCGTATTAGATATTGATTGGAGCTTGCTAGAATTTGTCGCATTTGATTCAACTCAACATGATACAAAAAAAAAACGAAGATTTTTCTTAATATCAAGGTGAATTTTACCAATGAAATTGAACGCGACCTATACATTAATACATCTAAACCACGTCAGCTGTCAGTGTCAAAATTACTATTGACAGCTTTTGAATACCGTTTAGACGTACTTTTCAAGTCCAGTTACATTGGTGAAAAATCACTCTTATTTATAGACGTTCATAAGTTCAAATTAATCAGTCCGTCTGTATGCAATATCCACTTAAGAAATAACATTGCCTTTCAAACCACCCTGTATAATGAAGGAATATTATTAGAACACTCTGTATACCCCCGCCAACAAAAACTACCCTCATCATCTGCCTAGCCTTTTCCCAAGTTGGGGTCGGCTTCCAGTCTAACCGGATGCAGCTGAATACCAGTATTTTACATGGAGCGACTGCCTATCGGACCTCCACAACCCAGTTAGTACTGGGTAATACGATACCCATTGGTAAGACTGGTTGTCAGACTTTTTGGGCTAATGACTACCTAACGACTGTCAAAGATCTACAAATGACAGCTGGGACCAACGGCTTAACGTGCTTTCCGAGGCACGGAGGAAACTCGGTATGAAATGGGTGGTCACCCATCCACGGACCAACCTAGGCAAGCACGGCTTAACCTAAAGATCGACCCGAGCGGCTGTTATTATTAAGCCACGAGCTCCTAACAAAAACAAAAACTACCCTCATCGACAAATAAAATTCAAAACAAGTAATCGAATACATTTTAAGGCTCGGAACACACTGTACTAAATAACGCCACTAACATCCACCAGGGGGCTCTGATTTACAATATACAAAATATACTAGGTTTAGTTCGGCAATTTTATAACAGTCACTTGGGTACTATAACATGAATGGCACTATATTGAAATGTTGTAAGCGACATTGAGCATGCTTTTGGAATCTCGACCTTCGACGATGCGCTGAAAGTTCCAAATCGAATGTTACGTTCAATGTCGCTTACAACATTTTAAATTACTGTCGATACAGTGTTATGTTTGAGAAATAGGCGTTTATGACCACATAGTTTATAGGAGCGCAAAGTTTTAAGCATAAAAGACTCCAATGTATTGAATTTACGTTTTATTATCTACTGTATCGGCTAGGGTCACGCGAAGATTGTAAATAACGGTAGTTTGTTGGAAGACAAATCGTGTTTCTTTCGGTTTTAGTGGCTTTACATAACAAAACATCACGAATGTAATCCCCGAAGTGTTAGTCAGAGGTGTATCTAATAGAACACATAAAGGGTGTAAAAATACCTTTAACGAAGCCGAAAGGCACGTTTTTCCACGTCATAGCTATAATTTTTTTTGTTGTGGACCAAACCTGGGAACCATCTAGTTACGGAGTTATATTGGAAGTCAAAGTTCCAATTTTTTCACAAGTTTTTTTGAAATACCACTTTTTATGTTTTAACTTTACTTTAATTCATTCCATGACTCGATTACTATTCAAAGCACTAAGTTTTCAGTGCGTTACACTGAGTTTTACCGTAAAACGTGATTCCCCCCCCCCAAGTCGTTTCCCAGCAATATTTTTTGCGTAAAGTTACTTAGTTTCATGTACAGAATTCTTGGTTGACTGCTTCGTGAAGGGTCCGTTTACACCCTGTATTTCGCCACTTATGTTTAAGTCCCATGTAAAAGTGGACGAGCCCATTACCATCAATCGGACACAAATCTAGACTCCGTGGCTGCTACTGAGAAATTCCAGATGGAAAAAACCCAATAACACTTTACCCGACCCGGGAATCAAACACAGGACCTCATGCTCAGCAGTCGCAACATTCCGACTATATTGATGTACTTGAAATATCTAAGTAGAAATTGCTAACTTAAATGCAGTGAGAACTAGGGCTTTCAGTCTCGATGCATTACTGAGTCCCGGGAAAAAAAAAACGAGACTCGATGTGGTCTCGAAATTCCCGGGGAAAACGAGACTTTCGAGACTATTTCAAAACTAGGTTTCTTACATATACCACTACTAACTACTACTTATAGGCTATGCAATTAGGCAGTCCAAACAAGATATTTTACTCAAGTACTTTATTAGAGGTAAGTCATCTTCCCATCTCTTGATTTGGCGACCCTTTTGTGAATTCCATCTCTAGGATAACATTCCATTACATCTCTCGTTAATTTTAATTTAACATTACAACGATACGACTTAGCGACCGATTTTTGTCGCTATCTAATGTCGAGACTGCAGGGCCAGTTCCATTTGAGTTTATTTTTTATTTTTAGTAAGACATCGCTTACTTTTGTTCGTTTTCTTATTTTTGAAGTCGTCCATCTATCACGTAGGTAGCCTTATATTTAGCATGCGTCGCTCCATATAGCGTTGGCAAATTATAAGTTTTTGGCTGTTTTTGCTCTGAACAGGCCAAGTTTGACACCTATACGTGAGGCATGGGAGGGTGCACGTGTTATAAAGTTTGCTTTTCACCGACATTGGTTTGTTTCCCGGCGTTGTTTATTCTTTTATCAATTTCTTTTAAATATTGATCTTTTATTGAGATTACCAGCCCCAAATATATATTCATCAACATATTCGATAGCCTCCTGTCCTATGTCTATCTCTATTTTTTCCTTTTATTGCATTCGCCCTTAATTTAGTCTTCGCCGGATTCATAGATAAACCTGCTTTCTTGCTTTCATTATCTAATTGCTGTAGCATAGTTTGTAGTATATCTGGTCTCTCTGCGAATATCACTATATCGACAGCAAATCTTAGGTGATTCAGGTTTGTTCCATTTATGTTTATTCCAAAATCTTCCCAGTCTATATTTCTGAATATATTTTCTAACAATACCGTGAAAAGTTTTAGAGAAAGTGGATCACCTTGCCTGACCACCCCTCTGAATATTAAATTGCTGTTAGTTTATTTTATTTTATAGTTTAAATAGCTGTGGAGTTTTTGTATATTCCTTTTACGATTGATAATACTAAACTTTACACTCGACAGTGTTGCCATAATGATGTATGTAACCATAATAAAAAATAACTGTTTAATGCTGTTGTTATGTGACTCAAGTCTCAAAAGTCTCGTTATTCCCGTGACCGGAAACGTTAGTCTCGAGTCTTGAAAATATCAAAAAATCGTCGAGACTCTCGAAATTTTCGAGACCGAGAGTCCCGGGATGAAAGCCCTAGTGAGAACTAAACGTAATACCGAGCAAATTATAGCTAAGCGATGGACCATTCGAGATACGCGCTCTGCATAGCACTATGCACTATTGCGGAGTTCTTGAGGTCATAACATTCCCGGCTACATTGATGAACTTGTAGTGCTTAGTACAAATTGCTGCTTGCTTGGTATTGCAATAGAGGGAAATATCGTAGACACGAAAATGTCGAGATTTATAATTATGTAGAAATAAATAGATTGTCATAAAAACAGTGATGATTGAATTTTACATTGTAAATAGGAGTTATTAGCACATCATCCAAATAGACGAAGAAGAAAAAATGCATATTATACAGGATAACACATAAAGTATTTTATTAATTACTTTGCTTCTCAAAATTAATATGGGGCCACCGCGTAAACTTCCTCTTCCAAATGAAGAATCACTTAAATTGCACCAGTAATCACGAAGAAATCGGTGTACCCATCTCCTTTTTTAGAAGTCGTTTAAAAATGGAAGTGTATTTAATAATATATTATGCAAATAAACTTATACTGTCACTTACGGGATATCTTCCGTGATTGTTCATTATTTTGAGCTCCCGATATCGACGCTGTTGCAAGCGCCATGATCGCGGGTTGACCAATCACGAAAAAAAAAACAATCACGGAAGATACTCGTATCCCGTAAGTGACAGTATTAGTTTAGTTGTAAACCGTGAGAGCTTAAAACAGTGTTTGTAAAATGTAATGTTTTCATTTTGTCCTTGGCTTATGGCTGATTCAGGACTTGAGACTTAGGATACCACTGCATCACCAACAATCATTTGCGTCAAGTTTTTTTATGCCATAACACTAGGTCATATAGGTTTAACTGGTCCATCTACCTAAATGAGAAACGTTTTCCCCCAAACTAGAATAAGGTATATGCATATATGGTATATTATATTTAAATAGTTCTGCTTTATGTTTCATGTATTCAATTTTCTCTTCTTCTTTTACACACTATGTGTACATCTCTTTTTAGTATCTCCTTTCGCAGGTATGCTGGAAGAGATTTCTTTAGAAATAAGCATCACGTTTGTACTATTTTCTGTTCCTTTCTTCTTTTCTGTATTTAGTGTGTACAGAAATAGTTAAATAAAATAAATAAATAATAAGTAGGCTTAGTTAATAGGTTTCCACAATTCAACTACTTCTATACATATGTATGTGTATTTGAATACTTCATCATTCTTTTATTGACACATCCTAACCGTCAGTGTATATAAATTCCCATTATTTTTCCATCAATCACCCTATATACCACAACACTGTCAGGTTGAAATAACCTATGAAACATTTGGGGAAATGTTCTCGTAAAAAGAATATAAAACCTTGGAAGAGATTTATGTTCAGGAGTGAACTGCTCTAAAATGGATTTTTGACAGTCCCTTTTGTCACTTCTTCCGACCTGATAGATCCGAATTTGATGGAGGTATACGCCCGATGGGCGACGCAATTCGGACTTTGTTGACTGGCTCATAATTTTGCTACTTTTCTTAATTCTTTCCGAAATGATGGAAAACAACATAAGCATAAAGATCTGAAGATTTCTACTGCTGGTACAGTGGCCTCCTCTATGTGAGAATGAGTGGGCTATCATGCACCACGCGGGCACAATGCACTAGATGTAGCATGTCTTCGATTTTTTTTGTGTAAGGACCTGCCGATTTCGGAAAAAAACAAGCTTGCTAACTGGCTCATAATTTTGCTACTTTTCTTATTTCTTTCCGAAATTGTGGAAGACAACATAAGCATAAAGATCTGAAGATTTCTACTGCTGGTACAGTGGCCTCTTCTATGTGAGAATGAGTGGGCCATCATCAAGCACGCCTTCACAATGCGGGTGCGTGGATGTCGCATGTCTTCGATTATTTTTTTGTTTTAGGATTTGACGGTTTCGGAAAAAAAAGCTAAAATTTATCTTATTACCTTTTTTTTTTGTTCACGGGGGAAACCTTCAAAAGGCGACCGGTCTTTGGGGATAAGACCGGGTGTGTTGGATTTCTACCTCACTAAAACCACCCCGGTGGTTACCATCCGCACATGGGAGGAGGCACCGTTTGCTCTTAAAATACCTGTCCAGAGCCCCCTTTGCAACGCCTGTTATCTTATTACCTACAAACTCAACGCCACGACATAGCAAATCGTCGCTTATTTTCAGTGCCATAAGACGCAAATAATATCTTGAAATACTGAAATAAAATATTCAGCAAAGAAGTTTCATTACTTCCTCTATTTCCCTTTCTTTCTCGTTTAAAGGCTCGCCAGTCAATACGGTAAGTTCCCTATAATTAAATAGTACAAGTAATATCTAAGAAACTCAGACGAATACCAATAAGCTGGCGGAACTCTCCAGCACAATAAGATTCGAAAGTTTTCAACTGTGTGTAAGTGGTGCAAGCGATGAGAGAAAACTTTGTTAGAAGAAGGATGAAAATAGAGGAGAGAAAACGGTTGGTTTTAAAAGCAGCAAGAACTGCTTGAAAAGAATATTCTTTTTAGAAACTCTACATATGAAGAATTTTAAAAGAATTTTATGATCAGAAGAGGGCCTAGAGAAGTGGAAGTCGCTTTCAAAACGTTTCGTGTTATACGACTTTCAACTTAATTATCATAAGCTTTTCGGTATCTAATGTCAATCTAATACATTTTTGCTTTTCCAACATCATTATTGATGACTAGCTTTTGCACGCGGCTTCGCTCGCTCGCGTTAATTTAGAATTTGACAATCGATTCGTAAGACACGTGGCGCCATCTATTATCATAAGAACGTCATTGTTGTTTTCCTCGGGAACAGTACTTTTTTTCGGGATGAAAAGTACTCTATGTCCGTTTCTGTACACCTGACAACGTATTTGCAAAATTTCAGGATGATCGATTCAGTGGTTTAGGCGTGAAAAGGTAACAAACCAACTTACTTTCGCATTTATAATATTAGTTAGGATAGTTAGGATACATCAGGGTCGCCCTCACAATAGTAAATCATCAGGTGCATGGTACATTACTACAAAAAAGTTTCAAATCGTTTATACATAAATTCCCAACAACATTGGACTCAAAAATGGCTCGTTATGAAGACAAATACCTAGTTCTTTAAAATCAAAACGCTTCAGCGTTTCCCTCAGACACCAATTTATGAAGAATATCGCAAATGACCAAGTTGGAGGGAAACAAAGCGCTGTACAGAAGTACGTTTAATTAATTTTAGCCAGCGAAACGATAAGGCCACTGGAAGCGATAAGGGCCATGGAATAAATGTGATTGATTTAGTATTGTTTGTTGAATGGGGACATGGCTTTTAGTGAGCATTTTGTGTTAGGAGCTCTGGAGCGTTTAATGATAAAAATGGATGATTTATTATAATTAGAACAGGGATACAGTTTTGGCGGGGTTTTTAGTTTTTCTGGAAGATCCATCGTTTGCCTCTCTGGTTGGACTGGAAGTCGGCCTCAATATTGTTGAGAAAAGACTTCCGACAATAGACCGGGTATATAAATAAATAAATAAAATTCATTTATTTCAGGCATGATGCGCCCATACGGAAGCAAGTTTAAACAAATTACATAATTGAATTGAATTTCAGAATATTAGAAAAATTACAGAAAAAATAACAATTGCAGTTAAAATGATTAAAAATAAAATAAATAAGTCTCTCTGGAGCCCTGACCGCCGGTAGCTTGGACCCTGTTCCCGATACCGGTGGGCTACAATTTTTTATATTTTTAAATGTTTTTTTTTTTTTTTTTTTATATTGTTTTTTCTAAGGAATATTTAAAAATGTAATTATATTTGTACAGAAATAAATAATAAATAAATAAAAATTAATGAAAAATTGTTAGCAGGAATATTGACAGTCGTATACAAATAAAAAATTAGCTTCTTATATATGGGTCGGTTTCCAGTCTAACAGGAAGCAGTTGAAGATGATTTTCCTGGGAGAGTGTGTGACGCATAGGAGACGATGCTCCTTGCAGTGTTTTTTTTTTCGTTTTGAAGCAAATCGCCCCGGGTAGTGACAGATTCTATCGCAGTTTCTGGATTATCTGCTCGTAACCATAGGTTCCTCTCTTTATTTCTCAGAAAATTAAGCATCTAATGTCCTTTGTAGCATTTTTTCTGTTCCTTTCTTCTTTTCTGTATTTAGTGTGTACACAAACTGTTAAATAAATAAATAATACTAAGCCCTATAAACTATATAAGAGATCTATAAACGTTACTTAGTGATTTGGCTTAGGTATGTTTCCGGTCTCTTTCTTGCACTTGTAGTACGAAAGTGACAAGGATAACGCATAACCAAAGTTAGTGCTAAGTAAATCTTCGACCTAAATTGACGATATCATTTGAAATCCAGATTTCTACCATCATTTCCGTACCCGAAATACCTTCAAATTTCTCGAACACACCGTCCATTATTCCTACTAACCCATTTAAATAATATATCGAAATCTTTTAATACAATATAGATCCCATTAGCATTGCGATACCATGGCCCACTTCTGTCAATAGTTGTGCAATGTTCAGGTTGAAAAATTATTATAATTGTTTCAGATAGCAGAGAGCATATGGCCTAGTTTTGCTTGAATCTCTTTAATCTCCGGTGTTAGTACATTTCCGGACAGAGGAGCTCGTGGCTTAATAATAACCACCAATAATAGCCACTCGGGTCGATCTTAAGGTTAAGCCGTTTTTGCCTAAATTGGTCCGTGTATGGGTGACCACCCATTACATAATTATCGAGTTTCTTCCGTGCGTCGGAAAGCCCGTTAAGCGGTTGGTCCCGGCTGTCATTTGTAGATCTTTGACAGTCGTTACAGGTAGTCAGTGGCCTGAAAGTCTGACAACCAGTCTTACCAAGGGGTATCGTATAACCCAATACTAACTGCGTTGTGGAGGTCAGATAGGCAGTCGCTCCAGGTAAGTAACCATAGAGTTTCTTGCCGGTTCTTCTCCATAGGAAACCACCAACCCGAACCGTGCACCTTTTTGACGACGTTTTATAAGTACCCATCTAGGCCTACGTAAAATAAAATATTTTGATTGATTTTGTAAAATACTGGTATTAAGTTGCATCCGGTTAGACTGGAAGCTGACCCCTGATAGTTGATAGCCTATAGTTGGGAAAAGGCTAGACAGATGATGTTGGTACATTTCCGTAGTCATCTATAATTCAATACTCTAATCCTCCATCTAATATAATAAAGCTAAAGAGTTAGTTTGTTTGTTTGTTTGAACGTTTATCTCTGGAACTGTCAGTCGTATTTGAAAGATTCTTATTCCATTTCACAGCCCAATTCTTAAGGAAAGTTATAGCTTATTTAACATCATGCTACGATCCTTAGGAGCCGAGCAGGCAACCAACGAGCAGGTTGATAAAATGAAACATAACAAGGCCTAGATTTGCTGGAATCTGTTTAATCTCGTTAGCTGGTACATTTCCGTAGTCATACAATATGTTATTATGATTATGTGCGCAATTAAAACATCTGTGCGCATTAGTTTTGAGCTAGCCGGGCTAATTGTTTCTTTGATGCTGGATTGTAGGAATTTTGTAATCTATGGTTGTACATCTTGTGGCTGAAAAACAAGATTCAACGGTAGGAATTTGATTGATTTGTTTATAATGTATTCTAAGTTCTTGTTTGTATGTGTTTTCTATTACTCTTTTCTTTTGTTGTAGTGCTTTACTTGTTGACTATTACCTACTTTAACCGACTGCCTGCAGCATGAGGTCGTGGGTTCGATTCCCAGATCGGGCTAAGTGTTATTGGGTTTTTCCATCAGGAATTTGTCAGTAGCAGCCACGGATTTTGGATTTGTGCCCGGTTGATGGCAATAGGCTCGCCCCCTATTACATGGCACTTAAACATAACTGGCGAAATGTTTCTGTACTTGTTAGGTACACCTCTGCCTAACCCTTCGGGGATTACAGGAGTGATGTTATGTTACATTAACCGACTTTCGACTCAGTTTTTTCCTAGTTGCACTTTTTTGTTTAGCATTCCGTCCTTTTAAATGATAAATTTACAAAACCAAAAGATTGCTCTGCCTTCCTGTCAGTAGGTTCGTCATTTCCATTTTAGATAGTTTGTCGTCATTTTAATGTAAATTCTTCAAGTATCCTTATATCAGTCTTGACGCATAATAAATGTCCGATTCGCAGAACGTCCGATTCATTCCTAGAACGTCCAATTCGAGACGTTCTGTCACGAATCTAATTACCTTGTCTTTGACTGCCAATACAGCAGACATAGCACTGCTCGCCTAGTGGTGTGAACGTCGGACTGCCAAGTGACAAGTCATAGGTCTCGAGTTCGAAATCTGTTTTTTTGGATTCAAACTAACCGACCAGGTACGCAACACCACACTGCGCTCCAAAACACTCATTGCTGACGTTGCTCAAAAAGCCGCTAAGCTGAAGTGGAACTGGACTGGCCACGTCTGCTGTATGCCCAATGAGCTGTGGGCCAAAATAATCACTTTCTGGAGCCCTGACACAGCCAGAAGGCGTTGCGGCAGACCTCGTAGAAGATGGCGGGACGAGCTGGACAGAACCAACTACCAGTGGCCCACATTAGCTCTGGATCGATACAACTGGAAGTCATGGGGAGAGGCCTTTGCCCAGCAGTGGGATGACGCAGGCTAGCAGTATCAGTATTGTATAATTATCACTTGCTTCGGTGAAGGAAAACATCGTGATGAAACCAGCATGCCTGAGAGATTTTCTTGAAAAACTTTGACAACAGGTTAGCTACTAACCACACGATAAAGAAGAAGACTGCCAATCTATACACATCTTTACCTCATCTATTCTATAACCAGCACACTTCCTACATCCGTAAGACCTCGTTAGTTCTGTTAACAGATAACCGTTAATTTAGGAACGTTCATTACTGCATCGAAGCTGCTTGAGATATGTCTGCTACACTGATTAATACGAGGTTAAGTAAGGAGTCTTGCAACGGTGCAGTTCTGTTCGATGTTTCTTAGCTGTACATTGATCAGCGGTTTTCGTAACATCGACGACGTTTAGGTATGTAGAAATACAGGATGGAAGGGACAACGACGCGAAAACGGGTACCACGTACACGTACAGTCACGAGCACCAATATGTAAACACTTAACAACTTCAAAAAGTACTTTTCTCCTACTGTTCAGATTAAAATTTCATGTTGTCACGAACATTGTATTCTGGAACTCGTATTTTTATGAAAAAGATGCAATTTCCAAGTTACAACCGTTATTTCTCGCGAAAATTGCTTTTAAATTTAGGAAAGTGTATACATATTGGTGCTCGTGACTGTACACAGTAGAACATTCTAAACCCCTCATCGAAATTTTTCATGGGTTATTTTTTTTTTTAATTGTGCCATATATTTTGACTGTTTACGTATTTTTTAAATTAGCTATCAAAAAATTCGATGTGGGGTGTTCAGAAAGTTGAACTGTTTTCGCGTCGGTGTCCCTTCCACCCTGTATATTTGAAACACACAAGTCTAAAACATTACTTGTTTAATTAAATGTCGAGTGATCTCCTCTGATCGGCATTACAAGTCAAAAAAAAGATATTATGGATTCAATCACAACGGACAGCAACTTCCTTTCTGACAAACACATCATCAAGTTAAAGAGCTTATTGCCAACCAGGCATAAATCCAGACTTCTGGCTGCTAATGAGGAATTTCATGCTGAAAAACACAATTGGACTTTGTCCAACCAGGAAGTAGAACCCACGACCTGATAGGTACTCCGCCTAAGAGCCTGCGAACCGTAAGCTCTAGTGAGACCAAGATAACTGTCTTTGGCGTATGGTTTTGGTTATCTTAGCCGATGAAGTGTCCCAAATAGTCCCATTGCTGGGTAACGGCCTCCCCTTTCTATTTCCAATTCTCTCTTGTAACTTATGGTGTGATCTCTGGCGATGTTTCACCGAAAAATATGTAAAAACGTTGCCCCACACTAGGAATTTCTCCTGTATCGTGGGTGCGTTTCCAAACATTAAAAATTCACGTACACAAACAGCCAGACCCGGAACAAGTACCTGTAGATCATACAAATATTTGTTCCGTATGGGAATCGGACCCGCGACACGCAGCGCAGCAGCCAATCGCTCAGCCACTGCGCCAACCGTGCCGTCAAATCAGATTGCCGTCAGTCAGATAAAATCATACCAGTAATAACAATCATACATCTAATGCTTAAACACACGAACACCTCGAAAATGTGATTAGTTTAAAAGCCCCAAATTAACTGAGAAACGTTTCTGAACTCTTGAATAAATAAATGAAATTCGTCTGTAAGAGTACCCAGGGGTAAGAGGTAAGCTCCTAAACGGATTTCACACTCATTATATTTGCATAGAATGAAAGTTTTGTTTTAATTCTATACCTTGTGACTCATTCGTTCGTTTGTAATTTCGTTCATTCGTTCATCTGTCATTCTTGATTTGCTTATCGTGTTTTTCTTGAGATTGGAGTCGCTTGAAAAAAAAAAAATTCTTTGGGAAAGTTATTTGTTATCATGGGTACAATCACGTGTTTAAGTATCGGTCACTAATTACCAGTCACCCTATATTTGCATACAACGAAAGTTTTGTTTTAATTTTACCTTGTGAATCATTCGTTCTCTTGTAATTTCGTTCATTCGTTCATCTGTCATTCTTGATTCGTGTAACGTGTTTTTCTTGGGATTGGAGTCGCTGAGTTGATATTTAGGTCGAGATATAGGTTAGTATGCTGGTTTTTGTTTTGATAAGGAGTGGACTTTCCTGTCAAATTTAATTATTTGTCTGCACAAGACAAGTATGATAAAATCTTTTGATGTTTTTTGATTGATTGCGGCATAATCTATCTACATCGTTCTCTCTACTAGGACACCGATCTTCACTCTGTGGGTTGGGGTGGACAATCCATGGATAATCCATCACGTGAGCCTAGTGAGGCGTGATGGAAGTCACGTGGCTTCAATTTAGGTTCTAGGAAAATCTAAAATAAACAAATTAATTTCATCCGAATGAGAACCCCGGAGTTAGCTTCTAAACAGATTTCATAATCATAATATTTGTATAAAACGAAAGATAGTTAATTGTATACCTTTTGTATCATTCGTTCGTTTGTAATTTCGTTCATTCGTTCATCTGTCATTCTTAATTCGGGTAAATTGTTTTTCTTGGGATTGGAGTGGGTTGATTAAGGTCGAAATATAGGTAAGTGTGTTTAAGTTTATTTTTGTTTTGATTAGTAATAGAGCTTCTTGTCTAACAATTTATTTGGATGATATTTTAATAACGTATCCATTGATGTGATTCGTGACCGTGCCCTACTTAATTTTTGTAAGGGAATACCGGGTGTGATTTAAATATTTCTATGGCTTTGTCCAGAAGAGATGTTACAGTTTACATTGTGAGTAAACGATGACATGCCTGGTTTGTATGCAAAGTGTGGACAATGTCACCTATAACAGAGGGGGCGAGACGACTCCATGCTTAGTGACCGCTCCAAAACAAGTTTTGTTGCCAATAAAGAAAAATAAATGATGGATAAACTGAGTAAAATATGTTATTGGTAGAAAGGGGGTGACTACTGCAATGACAGCAGAAGAACGACAGATTAGAGAAGGCACACAGAGACAGCCATTTTACGTTACAAGGTACAGCCTAATTTGAATATTGTGAGGCACAGTCCCTACATATCAATCGGTTATGTTATTTAATAAGTTGCCTCTACATACAAAAACTCAAGCTCCTTTAAAAAGCGACTAAAAAGTTTTCTGTTCAATAAGTGTCTTTATGCTGTTGAAGTTCTATAACGAAATTCCTATGTTGTATTTTATTGTTTTATTTAGGAATTGTTTTAATATTTGAACATGTTTTTGGTGTCTTCTTTTCTAGTTAGGTAATTTTAATTTTCTATGTAATTTCAGATACAATGACTAATGACAACTAGCAGAGAAATTTAGAAGAAGAAATGCTGTACTGACCCCAAATAAAATTGGGATACGAGCAAGAGAATTATAAAGCTGCCCGTCGATAAAACCATGATGTACTGCAAAAGGAAAAAGAGAGACATAAAATAATAAATAATTTATCTATTGTCCGTAAAATTGGTGATTTATTACAGCAAAAAATTGCTTCAAACAAAAGACTGTCGCAAAAAATTGTGGCTGTACAAAAAATATGTCTTCATAGAGAAATCTTACAGTATATAAAACGACATTAGGTACAAGAGAATTCAATCAAATTCCTTTACTTAAATATGAGAGGGTAGATATTTAAAAGTGATATAACATTATGCGGAGAATTATCCGCCTTCAAAGAAATATTCCGTGTAGAGGGGAAACCTATAAAATGCAGACTATATTTCTTGATTTATGAAAGAAACCTTCAGGTGACTAAGAAAACATATTAAATGAGTTTGAGACAGAATATTGCGTGTTGGAAATGTATTTTGAGTAGTGTATTCTTTCCAGAATATATCTTAACTAGCTGTTCCCCGCGACATTCGTCCGCGTAAAATTATTAAAAATACAATTTTCCCCGTTTTTGCAACATTTTTCATTGCTGCTCCGCTCCTATTGGTCATAGCGTGATGTTATATAGCCTATAGCCTTCCTCGATAAATGGGCAATTCAACACTAAAAGATTTATTCTATTCGAACCAGTAGTTCCCGAGTTTACCGCGTTCAACCAAACAAACAAAATCTTCACCTTTATATATTAGTATAGATAGATTAAACTTGATGTCCTTTTCACTGCGAAATTGCCTTCATCATTTTTTCCACAATTTGTCTATTACGACTATTTACTAAAATAACGCCTTTTTCATACGCGTACAGTATTCACAGTCACAAGTCTATATTTATTACGACTATCAATAACACAGCTGTTTCAATCTACTCTGAATATTTAAAACGCTACTTGGGGACACCGATCTCACAATTATTAAAAAACATGGATATTTATTTTTTTTTGCTTTCTGCTATCTGTAAACTTGAAACTTCTCATAATCTAATTTGCTACTGCATAAAGAAAGCAGTAGAAAGAAAGAAAAAAATATTTATTTGTTGCAGGGACATGACGTGCATACATCATCATCATCATCATCATCATTCTCTTGCCCTTACCCCAATTCAATTGGGGTCGGCGCAGCATGTCTTCTTCTTCCATACTCCTCTATTACTCGTCATCTCATCAGACATCTCCTTTCTTGCCCTATCATTCTGTACACAGCCCATCCATCGTTTATTTGGTCTTCCTCTACTCATATACATGACGTGCATAAAAAATTACAAAAAAATAAAATAAACAATAAACATAAAACAAATATTTAGAATACAATAGGACAAAAACACAATTTTCAAGGAAACTACTCGCACGCATAATTTAATTGAACACTCCTTAAACAAAACCATCAACACATCTTAAACTTTAATTCCCTTAAGTGTAAGTTTACTTTCCTTTGGCAGAAAAAGGTGTAAAATGTCCATAATTACTCGTTTGAAGTAAACGCACCGTCAAATAATTAATGTTTAGAGTACTCCTACGGTTTATATGCGTAGTTAATGTCATTTTATGGACGTTTATTGACCCAAATGTATGAGCTTTGAACATGGTGTTATATGGTGGAGTTGTTTAGATAAGGCATGGTTCAGACTGTACGAGTCGACTTGCTCAAGTCACTGTCAAATAACAAATTTTTTCTGACAAAGTGACATTTCAGCGACACACGATAGAAATGTCAACAATGTATAGGATTAAATAAGGTTACTAAAAACACCTTTTTTTTTTGGATGGGAAATCACCAAATAACCCCCCTGCTCTGGGTGGAGTGGGAGGGAGTGTCAGTCTTTTACTGACTAAAACCCATCCATGTTCCTTCTTTGCCCTTTGTTTTTGAATACGTTTTAGAAATACGAAACGCTTCGAAAGCGTTTGTAGGACAAGCGCTTTCAAAACTAGAAAACAGTGTATGAAAAAAAAACAAGTGAAAATGTATATTTCCTGCTTTGTTTTTTTTCAATCAGATGCCTATTTCCATCGGTGATCTTTCGTAAACTGGCTTCTTTTTCCGATGGGAAATCATCATGTAACCGCCTCCACTCTGGGCGGAGTGGAAGGGAGTGTCAGTCTTTTACTGACTAAAACCCATCCATGTTCCTTCTTTGCCCTTTGTGTTCCAGGGCCGCGGTATCTCTTTCGAACAGTCCCGCAGCCCGTGTGAACCGCCTTCAAGCAAAATCTATTTTAATCCTAATTCACGGACAAGACACAAGATGCATCCCAAGTGTGACGCATCACCTACCTCAACACGACATTGTTTTTATTTCTATTCTAATATAATACTAAGAGGAATACATTTATGATCTATTTGTCACCCATGTGAGTCAACTTACAGCGATAAATAAGATTGTAGTACAGGGATAGCAAACATATGGCACGCGTAAGCAACGGTTGGCACATTCATGGAAGACATCATTCTCCTGCCCTGTCTTCTTCTTCCATTCTTCTCTATTACTTGTCATCTCAGTAGATACCCTAATTCTAGCCATATCATCCTTCACACAGTCTCCCTGACCTGGGTAAGGAGCCTGTAGGTTTGGGTAAGGCAGAGATGTACCTAATAGTACACCCACATTTCGACAGTTGTGTTTAAGTCCGCCTATTGCCATCAACCGGGCACAAATCCAGACTCCGTGGCTGCTACTGAGAAATTCCATAGAAGAACCCAATAGCACTTTGCCCAACCCGGGAATCGGACCCAGAACCTCTTGCTCAGCAGTCGCGTTTGCGACCACTCGACCAACGAGGTAGTCAAATAGTAGGAAGTACAAACTTTATTCTCTTAGTTTATCATGTATGTGAATCAGCTTTGTTTAACTTTTTTCTTACCTTTCCTTACTATCGAGGAATAAAAAAAACCAACACTGCACAGAGCAAATACTTTAACAGTTTTTTTTTTTTTTTTCGTAAATTGTGGGTACTTGTATACAAAATGTTCACCACCTCTGCACTATTTTGTCGGTATGCTGGCTGCAATATTCCTGCAATGAGCCCACCTGCCTCCTACGACCACACTAATAGTTTACATCGTCATACAAATTTAATGTGGCAAGAAATACAATCTTCAGATGTTTCAGAAAGAAAAACACATTAATAGTCTTGGACTGACATGTGACACCATTTTAGTGGACATTGAGTGTTTTGTGAACAGGGGTTGGGATGAAAGGTGAAACGGGGTGCCTAAAATGTAACTAAAACTAACTAAAGTTTGGTTTCAGCGATTTTTTTTCAAAGCTTTCCTGCCTTAGTTTATGTAGCATACCTTTATGTAAAAATAGATCTTTGATTCACAATAATTTCTCGGCAAAACTATGTACAAACAGATTTTATCTATGTGTGAATCGAAATGTAGATACAGGGTGTGAACGGACCCTCTCGAAGTCGTCAACCAAGCATTCTAACTAAGTAACTTCACGCGAAAATTATTGCTGGGAAACGATAGATTTTTGGGATGGAAAATCATGTTTAATGGTAGGACTCGATGCAACGCACTCAAAACATTGTGCTGATGGATGCATTGAATAGAACGGGGGCCGTGGCGGTATTTAAAGTAAAGTTAAAAAACTGTCTATATTTTTATCAAACTTGACTGCTTTGACCCCCAATATCTCCGTAACTAGAGAACCTTCTAGTTACGGAGATATTAGGGGTCAAAGGTATGGCCTAGAATAAAAAAATGATCGCGATGACGGTGAGAATAAGTGCCTTTCGGCTTCGTTTAGGGTATTTTACACTCATTATTTTTTTATACATGTGTGTGTGTGGACTGTATCAGTATTGCTTTTTAGTATAAAATTCGTCACAGACATTAAGCGTCACTGGTCTATGATTTTTTGCGAGGCTAAAAGTGAACATCCAAAAAAAAAAAACTAAGATGATTAATGACACTACTTACATAATAATGTAATTTATATTCACTAACACGACAAAGACAGATCACCCAAACATTTTGGTACATAATTTGAATTACAAAAAACTTTTTACAACAAGTTGTTACCTAACTTACTTAGTATAAAAAATTATGTACTAAACAAAAATCTCAAATGACACAACAGATCTATCTAGAAAAATAAAATTTTACACAGGAGCTCCTTCATCTTCCTAGGCTTTTCCCAACTATGTTGGGTTCGGCTTCCAGTCTAACCGCATGCAGCTGAATACCAGTATTTTACATGGAGCGATTGCTATCTGACCTCTACAATGCAGTTAGTACTGCTACTGGGTAATACCCCTTGGTTGGTAAATATCATTGTGCATACGGAATAAAAAGTTTTTCCGTCATTAGATAAAGTATAAGAAAAAGCATACTAAACATTGAAACGTCCTCAAACCGCAGTTCATTGACCAATCAAAATATAAACTGCAATAAAATATCAAATCACTTTAATGTGCATTTGCAAAAAAAACGCTCATAAATTCTTTCATAAAAACGCATCGTGCAAAAAAAAACGTCCTCTCGACGTGTCACCGCGTTCCCGAGAAATTGGAGGTCGTGACATACAGACGTGGAAAACATTACATAGTAATAAACATCGCGATTATACGCAATGTGTGGGTGACTATAAAGTCGGTTTACTAAACGCTACTGATTGGGATAGTATGCAGGATAAGGATTGCTACAAACCGTGCGAATTTGCGATTTTCTTTTAAATGTATTATGATAATTTATCTTTTCGATTTGTCTTTTCATAATCAGGTGATAATGTCCTTCTCAATTAAAACGACGAAAACATTATTTAACTTTTAGTTACTAGGTACCACCACAAATTAATTTGGCACAAATACCTAGCAGTCAAAACATTATGACGCCAAAAACAATTAAAACTAGCGGTCATTGTAAAATCCAATTTTACGCACCCAAAAATACCTGACATAACCAAAGTTCCATCATTAAATAGTTCACTAACCCCTCAAAACTGACAGCAATCACAAGACTCCTGTCAAAATTTCATCATGCGGAGAAAAAAACGTCGGAAAATCGTACGGTTCGTGCCAGATCTTATGTTGAAAAATGGTTGTTGGAGAGTTGCCAAGCGGTTGATACTGTGCATACGGTAAAGCACTGTTGATTCATAAGGAGGGTTATTTCATGTTTTTAAACACGTCACGGTATTGGGGATCACGAGGTTCCCAATGTTTCGGGCGTGTGGCTGATATTACGTCACATCAAACATACCGCGCGAATTTGGTAAATAAATCCATATGATTGATTGGTATTTTCGAAGAATGGCCGCCGTGACGTATTGTGTTCGATTGAGTTTTTAACGTAAAGGAACATGGCTTTGATCTGGTTTTGATGCTTGTCGTTAAATATGAATTGTTTGTGAATAAGATTTTGATGCTTTGGACGACAAAATAAAACAAAGTTGAGCGTTTTATGAAGGCAAACAGACTCGTTAAAATTTTGTGAACAAACTATCTACATTAGGGCACACAGAATAAAGATAAATATAATAATCCTTATGTGCTTATTTTTGAAGTGCACCTGCTTTATACATAATGAATTGTTTATTTCTTTGGCGCCAATATTTTATTTCAACACGGCCGAAAATCATCATTTATTTAGTACCATAAATCAGGATGTCCATGTTCAGAAGAAGATGTTCCACGGTCTATATGATACCGATGACATCAATTTGAACTCTCACACTATCACTGGCACTATTGTAGCATAAAGACTTTTAAGAACATTTTCGAATTCCGAATCGTTCGGCTTTGTGGGCTAGTAAATCCAGGCATATCTTCAAACAAACAATGCCTAACCACACCTATAGGCTATAATTTCCACCTGTTGAGCACTTGTAAACCTTGGCCCATTCCATTGATGTCGGTCGGCCATTCGGCCAGGCTATTCTTAGGTAATGGCGTAAGCTGAATTCCTGGTGGCGCCAATGCCTGTTCAAGTGACACCAACGGAAATAAATTGGGTTCTGTTTTGGAAACATGTGTATGAATGAAGTGCTGAGTAAACTTGCTGGTTGGTTGAAGTGTTTTTGTGAGGCAAACATATTTTCAGGCATGAGGGTAACAGGTATGCTGCGGGACTGTTCGAAAGAGATACCGTGGCCCTGGAACACAAAGGGCAATGAAGGAACATGGATGGGTTTTAGTCAGTAAGAGTCTGACACTCCCTCCCACTCCACCCAGAGCGGGAGAAGTCATTTGATGATTTCCCATCCGTAAAAAAAAAAAAAGAAAAGGTATAGGTCCCGTCACGTAAAAAGAACGCTGACCGCTCAAATAAACTTTCGTAATTTTTTTTTTTTCCAGTCTTTTCCAAAGTACTAAGTAGCTAGTAAAGTACCTATTACGATTCTACAATGAAACAATTATGCGTTTGTATAACGTGCGCAAACACATCCCCTCCACTGTCGCTCAGCGTTCTTTTTACGTGACGGGACTTATACATGGATGGATTGTGTAAAAGACAGCTAGATCAATTACTGAGAGACAGCTTATTTGATAGATATATGATGTAGTTAGGAGAAGCGCCAGGTTAGCCCGCGAAAATCAAATTTTCTTGCGTTTTTTGTAATTTGCAGGACAGGGAACTTAAGACATTCATTACATCTTATCGAAGATGACGCAATAAGAGTTCAGTAGAAGAGAAGAGTAAGTAAAAGAGGATAGACTTTGGAAATGTTGAAAAGGATGTAGTTTAATAATATTTAGTTCTATGTTTATTAAAAGAAGTACTTTTTCCGTATAATATCAGTATTTCTCTTAATATCAAAATTTATAAATGATGAGCTTCCAGGTAATATTCCAAAAATAGGATAACCTGAATTAGGGATTCGATTTCCGAAAATAACATTATAATCTCGTTACTAACTCTTCAAATAACCACAATAACCCGCTTCCTAGTACCCCGTAGATCCAACACGAACAAATTGAAAATACTAGAAACGTTGGCGGTACTAACAACGAACAAGTATTTAACAGGAACTTCTAACACTTTCCATCCACACAAATATTTTGGGGTATTCCTCAAAGCGCAACTATTTTCAAGCGTAACCAACTAAGCGCAACTAAATTATTCCTCGAAGCGCAACCATTAGTTGCGCTCACAAATTAAAATTAAAATTTTATATGTTTATATTTTTTTCATCATGGTGGGAAAATAAAGATGGGTATAATGAATTTACTATCGATATTTTTCATAATGGTTGCCCTTTGAGGAATAAACATATAGTATTTTTAATTTGAATTTGTGAGCGCAACTAATGGTTGCGCTTCGAGGAATAATTTAGTTGCGCTTAAAAATACTTGCGCTTTGAGGAATACCCCAATATTTTGATGTGAAAGTGACTTTGCCTGTCCGCCAGAGTCTGTCTGTTACTTTTTCGTACCAACGGATGAAGGGTTTGGATAACTTGGCTTTCGAATAGACCATAACCTGGATTTGAGGATACTTTTTATCCCGCTCTAGTTTATCATGCGATAATTTCCAAAATGAGCGCGGGCGAAGTCACGGGAAAAAACTACTAATAATATTGTTATCAAATCAAATCATTTATTTCCTTGAAAACATGGGTAATTCGTATATGATTTCTTATATTTAATATTGTCTTCCATATTCTACCGTCGCACGGGCATGCAAATAATATTCAATACCAAATTAAACAGAAATTAAAAAAATATATATAAAAATTGATTCTAAATTTAAAAAAAAAGATTAGATTTACAAAAAAAACAAAATGTCAGTCTAGTTCCTTTTAGGGTTCCGTAGCCGAATGGCAAAAAACGGAACCCTTATAGATTCTTCATGTCTGTCTGATGTTTACTTTTTCATCAAACTGCAGCAGTAACTTTGTTTTTCATTAACATACTATAAAAAAACAAATTTAGAGTTGTCGTTTTGTTTGGTGCTACGGAACCCTGTGTGCGTTTGAGTACGACTCGTACTTGGCCGTTTTTTCCCTTTATTTAATCCTTTATCAGGTAAATAAAATTCTGCCTAATACACGATAGAACCAACGAACAAATTAAAATTACTAGAATCATTAGCCGCTAACAACGTAAACAAACATCTGGAAACTTCAGACATTTCATAATACCTTCTAATTGGTAGATATTATACGGTATTACAGTCTGAAGTACATCTCAACACTTAATACCTTTCGCGAAAATGAATTCTTAATCGACAAGGAGATACTTTCAGACGATATTAGCATAATAATTAACTTTAGAAACGAGATATTTACCATGTTTACTTTTTGGAAAGAAAGAGGGTAGACCGATTTGTCTGCTTATAAACACCCACCCGCAATAACTTCAGTTTATTCGTGATCATGGTGCTTGCAACAGCGCCGAAATATCGGGAACTCAATCCAAAAAGTAAACATGGTAAATGTCCCGTTTCTAAAGTTAATTATAATGTTAGTGACCATGGCAGTTTAAAAACTGATATTAGCATATTTTAATTTTAATATGGAGAAGACAGAAAGGTAATCGATTATTGTATACCATCATGCTATATTTAAAGGCGTTACTTAAAATAGGCTTTGTCTGCATAGACTCCAGGTTGTTGCACAAAATTCTGCAATTGGCAACTGAAAATTTTCTTGACAATCTGCCTAGCCTTGTCCAAACTAGGTTTGGGCGGCTTCCAGTCTAACCGGATGCAGCTGAAAACCAGTATTGTAGTTGTCTAGGTAATAAACTCTGAAGACATGCTGCGCAAACCCCATATGAATTGGGAGAAGGGCAAGAGAATGATCTTCTTTTTCGAGTGGTTAGTCCCTAACCTGGTGTCAGTTTTTATGCCGCCCATGGGCCACTAACTTGGTTTTACATGCCGCCGAGAAATATCTCTCAGGCAGGCTGGTTTCTTCACGATGTTTTTCTTCACCGAAACAAGTGATAATTTATATGATGATGATGATGATAAAGTCATAACCTCTTAGTAGGACTAAATGGGAAACAGGAAATTTTCTACTAAAAAAAATACACTTTATGGAATCCAAGTAGCAGATCTAATCTTACTAATATTATAAAGAGGAAAGATTTGTATTTTTGTGTGTGTGTGTATGTTTGTAATGAATAAACCCAAAAACTACTGGATCGATTTCAAAAATTCTTGCACCATTACAAGGCTACATTATCCCTAAGTAACATAGGCTATATTAAAAAAATGTCCACCCGTGCGAAGCCGGGACGGGCCGCTAGTTTCTATTAATTAAATTCAAATCTACAAACTACGCAGCATACTATCCTCCCGAATTCTGTTTGTTCATAACAAGATATGAGAACATAAGATAAACAAGCTAAGATTTGCGATTAAACGCAAATAAATACACGTCTAACCAGACAAAGGATTAGAAGATACAGTTGTAAAAGCCCACGGTTGGGTTTAGGGTGGGATAGTTTGGCGTCATTCCTACGACAGAGAACTTGACATGTGAAAGAAAGAAAGAAAGAAAATTGTGTTTATTCGGCATTATTAAAAACAAAAACACCAAAAAATAATGCCAAAAGGGCCTCAGCTCAGCATAATGCCAGATGGCAACATAATGTGTACAGTCACGAGCATTAATATGTAAACACTCGGCAAAAGCGATTTTCTCGTGTAATAATGGTTTTTAATTTGAGATAAGACCTATTTCGTAATATTATGGCTTCTAAAATACTATGTTCGTAAAAACGTAAAAAATAAAACCACTTTTCAGAGTTGTTGCGTGGATACATATTATTTCTCGTGACTGTACCACCTGACTTTTATAAAGTGTCTGCCTGCTTTCACTAACACTAAACGACACGTAAATTAAGGCTTAATTAACGCCCAATCTATACAGTATTTACACCGTGTATTTTTTGGTCTTTTCATCGGTAATATTTTCCTCGTCAACCGCATAATTGCTATAAGCCATTGCCATTCAGAAACGTTAGTAAATAGGCTGTCTGCCTAGAGTGCGAACAAGATTATGGATTGATCTGGTCGATCACAAACTCAAACTCAAAAAAAAAAATTCAATTAGACCATTACAAGCACTTTTGAATGTCACAAAAAAAACAAAGAGCAAAGCTACTGTCACAGATACAAGGTATAATAATTTCTGAAAGTACTGTAGTTGCCCATTCCAAGGCGTAGATCTCTATGGAGAAGAATGGGCAAGAAACTCCATGGACACTCTTTTCAATCAAAATATTGTTACAAAATCTTGGTTACATCATTCATGTGGATACTATACATTTATGTGAGAACGATGTATCGTCCAGATGATGCGTCCAGAGTAAAAAGATCATATGCAGTTCAAAAATAAAAATAAACCATGGCAGCTAAGAGATGACCAGTCCCTAGTCTACAAGACACCAATTTATGCGTCATTTTCAGCCTACTGGAAGCGGACCCTGATTTAGTCGGGAACAGCTAGACACATGATGATGATGTCAGACAAAAATCCAGCAGAAACCGCGCCCAACCGCTTATAATCACAAACAACACCGGAACGTAACCCAGGTTGTTTCGACAGCAACTGATTATGTTTACGCTAGCTACTGTGAGGTAAGCAGCACTCCAAGTGTCGACAGTCATTCCACTCGATACTTGTAAACTGTACAATGGAAGTTTCGTAGTCCATTGACGGATGTACGGAGTCATGATTATTTTTCTGGACGTCAATGTTCTTTGATCTGATTGATTTCATTGAGGTGATTTATTTCATCACCGCGCGGTTCTGTTATTCGGATTTAATTCATCGCACACTTATAGACACACACACACACACTTTTAAAACGGGTAAGGAAAACATCATAAAGTAACCGGCAACGTCCTAGATGCAAAAAAAGATAAGAAAATTCTAAGTCATATGACTTCTCTCTCTTTCACAGACATATAGACGAGTCCTGTGTTCCGGCAGAGGGAACGTTGTAGGCCGACTGTGTTTATGATATGTTATTAAAGATAAGTGTAAATATCATAGTTTAAAAAAACTAAAACACGCTATCTTGTATTCTTCTTAGCAAACCATTTCATTTTGAATATTTTGATACCCATATTATGGGAATGCATCAAACATAACTAGTCCGTCATCTTGGAGAGTCCGCCATATTGGATTTAGAATGACGTCACTTAGCTAACCATGCATTGTCATCCAAACTAAACATTAATGCAAATTTCAGCTCAAAAAAGGAGACCTTTTTGAAAAGAGACCAATAAGGGAACTAATATTCAAGATAGACAATACACCTCCAATGAGATAATTCCAAACAGATTTTGTTTCTGAATTGGCTCAGCTTCATAAGAATAACTCACTGTTCTCAGTGAGTGATCGGTATTCGACGTGCAAAATATCATAAATATTTACAGTTCACCAACCTTTAGCCTTCAACATCATATTTTTCTCTCTCCATGACTAACAGCAGGAAGACTAAACAATAAATTACTTTTTTGTTCAGTAAAACATTGCAAGAAAAACATACAAATCATAAAATAAAACTGTAGCTACATACTGTACATTATCTCTGGGTAAAATAGAAATTGCGTACATATATTCTTTATTTCGTTTAACTAGTTGTTTACAAAACGATCAAATGCAAGCTACAAATCAATTCATCTTATAAAACGTGGGTATTTTGAAAAAGAATTAAATGCGCGCTTGCGCGTAACGCTCAAAAATTTAATTCATCAATGAAATGTTTATTTTGGCTCGACACGCTGACCTTGACGGACGCATCTAACGCTACCCATTCATAAGATCTGTGTTGTATCTATCAGTGAATGCATGTATTATTTATACTAGCTTCTGCACGCGGCTTCGTACCTACACGTGGAATTTTGGGAATGACGTCAGTTGAGAATAAATGATTTATAATGAATTTTGGCTTTAAATAGTGCTGGGTATGATGGATAACTCAATATTCACCGTCTGTTCTTTGTACAATTGTACAAACATAACCGATTGAGATGAAACTTTCATTAGATAAAGATAAAACCGGTGTTACCGTAACATTTACATGATTATATGAAAATCCGTCAGCATCAATTATAGGTATAACATAAAATCTAGCCTATAACCCCTGAAGGGTAAGGCAGAGATTAACCAATAATATATCCAGGTTATTTTTCTATACTAAATAGCCTTGCGTCTGGCTGTCGGGCCTAGGGTGAAGTACGCTAGCCTAGAAGAAACCGATTCACTCGAACTTTGATCTAGATCCACTACTTCAGTTATGTTGAAGTCTCAAGCAGTAGCAGTCCAGCATATTTCCATCAAACGGGCACAAATCCAGACTCAGGGCAACTGACAAACTACAAAAGCGACTACTACGTAGGATCTAATAAAAGAAAATTGCTGTTCTACTAATTTTCAATCATGACTTCAGTCCAAAGGTTTCTAAGCTCAAACAGGTGATGATGTAACCGTGCCTTGGAATGCCAAGTACCGAAGTACTTAGTGTTTGGACGGCAGAATATAATGGTATGTTTGTATTTTAATGTAAACCCAGGTTATGACTGCGACATTGTCTTTTCGCGGAATTTTGTATCGCGTTTCGTGTTTAGACTTCGTGAGAATTCTGGAAATGGACCTGTGTATTGAGGGAACATTCCAAATTAATTTGTTCTTATTGATTAAGCAGAATTTGGGATCGAGTTAAGTTATTTTCTGTATTCCCTTTTACGTAAACCCTGTTCTTAAAAACGAACTACGACTTTTTCATTTCTAGTTTTAACTTGTTTATTGTTTTCTGTTTATTTGAATCCTTTTTGGGTCAAAATAAACAGAAAACAATTAAAGAAAAAGTGCTTCCGAAGGTAGCTAGCGTCTACGGAAGCGTTTAGCACGATAGGGTGTGTCATAGAAACCAGTCGTGACGCAGCGATCTATCAAAAAAAGTTGGACCTTTGAACTCCAATATCTCCATAACTAGGTATGGTCCAGAATAAAAAATTATAGCAATGACGGGGACAACAAGTGCCTTTCGTTAAGGGACTTTCTACACCCATTAATAACCTAACAAATACTGTTTTAAACTTTCACGGTTTACAACTAAACTTATACTGTCACTTACGGGATATCTTCCGCGATTGTTCATTATTTTGAGCTCCCGATGATATTTCGACGCTGTTGCAAGCGCCATGAATACACGGAAGATATCCCATAAGTGTCAGTATAAGTTTAACCAAACAAATGCTTTAAACCAGCCACAGAAATCCTATAGACACACAATCAAACAAACATACCACAGCATCCTAAATCCGTCCACGAAACATTACCTACCCGAGTACCTGTACATCCAAATCCGACCCAATTCCTAACTCCTGTTATAACTGCCCCAAATACCAGCACAAAAGATTGATAACATATTCTGGCGCAGACTGGAATAGTTCAGATATAGTAACACTCAGTTAAGGGTACGACTAGTCTAGACATCTAAAAACCAGTCAAAGTTAGGTCGAGAATTCGAGAGCTATTTCCAGGTAACACTTTAGAATATTGCAATCGTGGCGTGGTTGAAATAGAAGTTATTTTTGAATAGTTGTCTCAGGAGTTGGTTGAGGTGTTCGGGTGTCAAGTTATTTCGGTTTTGGGGTCAGCAAAAACTGAATTGGGTTATATTGGGGAGAAGATTAGGAGTAATACTGTTAGGCCTGCAAACGATCAACGTTCATGTCCGAAATAGTGATGCAGCTGAACAAAGAAACAGATTCAAATGCTCAGTAAGTCATGGAAAGGGTGGTCGTTATGGCGATGCTCGGGGGTTGCCAGTGTCCAGAAGTGGGTGGACGTCTTTCGTCTGAATCATAATGACGAATTTAGTTTGAGTCTATAAGGTTTTTTTTGGGGGGTGTAAATTCACGTTTTATAGGACTCACTCAAAACACAGTGCTGACGCATTGAATAGTACGGGGGTTTTGGAGGCATTTAAAGTAAAATACACACATTTAAAACTTTGATCTCCAAAATCTCCGTAACTAGAAGGTTCCCGTAATTAGAAGGTATGGTCTACAACAAAAAAATATGGGGAGAACAAGCACCTTTCAGCTTCGGTAAGGGTATTTTCCATACCCTTTAAAATGGCACAAAGCAAAGCTGGCTTGTCGGAAGAAAAAAAAAGGAAGCTGATTCCCTAGCAAGAGCTCTTCTACTCTTTTTACGTTAAGTTAATTATATATAACATACACTATTACTTGAAACTTCCTAGCACTTTCCATTAAGTTCATATACTGAAATCAATATGGCTGATCTCTAAGTTATCTCAAACTGACAGTTAAGAGTAGTATAAGAGACAGCGTGGGAATATTTCTATGAAATCTAGACATAATATCCGTATTATACGATTTCCTAGACCCGTTTACGTAACAGAGACTTAATTATTTCCTTCCTTAGTGTCTGTCTGACTTTTATATTGGTACGAAATGGTGGTAGACAATTACGATTAAAATAAAAAAAATAAACCTGATTAAAATACCAGACTGACATAAAACTAAAAATTCAAGCCGGTATTTTTTATTACTTTTTTGATTTCCAGCGTTTTAGTTTAGAAATGTGAAAGATTTCGCAGACGATTAACAAGACGGAACTTTTCTGATTGAGTATACGATTTTTTTCACTTTTTAAACGATTTGTTGTTTCGAATTACTTTTAAACATATAAGCCCGCGACTTCCTTCTTGTGGAAATTTTGACTATAATCTATCTCCGTGCCCAATTTCATCCAGATCCGCTCAGCCGTTCATGCTTGATTGAGTAACAAACATTCACCTATCCATCCATAACTTCGGCACTTATTATACTCAGTGGGTTTGGAAGAAAAAAATTTTCGAACTCCACAATATGGCGCCCAAAACTTTTATGTTTATACGATCCAATTTAGTTGCTTCATCCAAATTGAAAAGCAAAAATGAACCGTGTAATACGCGGTATTGTCTTGAACACAAGTGTAGCCACAGAATAAAGCTAGTTTTGCTACAAAATAGAGCGTGACGCGCACGTGTTTTCACGTCACTCGCAAATTGAACACCGTAGCTCCTGTACTAGGATACATATCACTTATCAGAAGTTTCCGGGAAACTGTTGAAATATTATACTTGTTTTAAAATACGTACGGAAAACGCAATTAGAGCAAGAAATGTTTTGAGGAAATTGGCTTGTTTTAATGTACGAGAATCGGTAGAATAGGATTACTTTATGTGTTGGTAAACGCGAGGTGTAAACGTAACGTAAATACGTCGATATTAAAATTATAAATACTCGTTTTATAGATAATTTTTATATCTATGTCTGTTACTGATTGTATATTTGTATTTTCAATTTAAAAAAATCGGCGTATTTACGTAACTTTTACACCGCGCGCTTGCGCTAGGGGATTACTTGTGTGTACTCCCTTACAGTCAATTTACCACTAAATATTTTCTTTTTACCCGACTGTCAAGGAAGGGTTATGTTTTTCGCGCGTATCTTTTATTCTTTATTTATTTTTTATTTATTTATTACCTCGTATGTTCCAAATGGCTGGATGGATTTCGACGATTAAGGTATTCTTAGATTCGTTTCAAAAACCCAAGTATCTTTATACAGGAGTTTAAAAAAAAATGGCGGATTTTTGGCGCTAAATTGTAAGTCGTTAATATATTTTTTTTAACCCAACCTAACGAGTAGGGTATCAAAATGAAGAAAATTAACTTTGTGTTCCAGGGCCACGGTATCTCTTTCGAACAGTCCCGCAGCTTGTTACAGTTCTTACTTAACATCATCTTCAAGACTTTTCAGCACTTCCATACACTCGATTTGCATAGCGTAGTCAGAAACTTACCTGAAACAAAAACAAAAAAAAAACATTATTAACCAGAATAATTTAACTTACAAACAGTTACACGCAAATTACCGCTGGCTACACCAAAACAAACGTTTTAATCGATAAAAATAAACCGCGGAGTCTTATTTAAACCAATTTGTGCGCACAGACAGTCGGGCAGACGGCAAACTTTATAGCATTCTTCCAAAAATAAACGGTTTTCTTCAATAGCTACAATAACTATGTGTAAGTGCACACAAATTACATAAAACTTTATTGCAGCGAAGATTTATAAAAAAAAGTGTTACAGTTAATGTCTTATATACGTTCGCGATTTTTGTGTTTTTGAATAAAAAAACTTTAACATCCACATATAAAGTTCAATTTGCGCTACAATTTCAATTTCTTTTCATGACTTTTCCCAATTTTACTGGTCATCCTCAAATCAACTTAATTTACACTAACCATAAAGTTGATATTTGTTTAAGTGGAAATAACTTCAATTGGACGTGAATAGATTTTACACGGCGGCACATGAAGCAGTACATTTCCTGTATAACTTGGCCTCGCTTTGTATAGATTTCCTATACAATGAGAGATCCGCATAAACTGGTGTTGTATAGCTTGATTGGCCGTCGTGCGTACAGTCAAGAAAAAAGAAAATAAAGAGTTTCTGGTTTTTTATTCGTAGTGGGAGGGAAATGGGGGGGAACTTGTGTGAGTCAGTATACATGAGGGATCGACGACCTGCTTGTTAGTTTGTAGTAGACTTTGAAGGTGAATTCAATAAGTAGTAATACCAGGATATAGCGAGGAGCTGGTGGCTGAATAATAACAGCTGCTCGGACCAATCTTCAGGTTAAGCGGCGTTTGCCTAGTTTTGTCTGTGGATGGGTGACCACCCACTATTATTAGGAAAGCACGTTAAGCCGTTGGTCCCAGCTGTCATTTTTAGATCTTTGACAGTCGTTACAGGTAGTCAGTGGCCCGAAAGTCTGACAACTAGTCTTACCCAATTCTAACTGTGTTGTGGAGGTCAGACAGGCAGTGTCTCTATGTAAAATAGAAATACTGGTATTCAGCTACATCCGGTTAGATTGGAAGCAGAGTCCAACATGGTTGGGAAAAGGCTGGGCAGATGATGAATCCAAGATTCGAGACCCTATCCTAACTTCCTAAATAATATTATAA
The DNA here is from genome assembly GCA_905220335.1 of Noctua pronuba. Classification (NCBI taxonomy): domain Eukaryota; kingdom Metazoa; phylum Arthropoda; class Insecta; order Lepidoptera; family Noctuidae; genus Noctua; species Noctua pronuba. The sequence goes on along the minus strand of LR999918.1, from coordinate 9,953,390 downwards.
ATGCAAAAAAAAATATTGTTTGTTACCCTTTCACGCCTAAACCACTGATCCGATCATCTTGAAATTTTGCATATACATAGTTAGGTGTACAGAAACGGACATAGGGTAATTTTTATCCCGAAAAAGCGTACTGTTCCCGAGGAGAACGATAGTAAATTTCTTATAATAAAAGATGGCGCCACGTGTCCTTCGAATCATGATTGAATTATATTATTACAATCAGAGTACAACCTGAATTGATTGTCAAATTCTAAATAAACGCGAGCGAAGCCGCGGGAAAAAGCTAGTGGTGATATAAATACGTCTTACATTACAACGATAAAATGAACTCCTATCTCCTAAACAAAAAAGTGCAACAAAGATCAAACTCCTATTAAATTCGACATACTTATCACACATAAAATCACGACCATCACTACTTTATTATAAACACGTGGACCTCCAGTCGTAAAATTATTTATAATAATATACTAACATCAAAGTATTTTTACTATAACATTAATAAGAGGTTTTATTGCAAACCTCTGTTGAAGAAGTTGTCAACAACAATTTTATGTTAAATACTATTCGCCCTGGCTTCACCAAAACAAATATAAAAACGTAAAAAAGAATCAGAGATGAACATATTTAAAACTTCCTTGCGAAATAATATGCATCAAAATCCGTCCAGCAGTTACGAAGTTTTAAGAAAAGAGTGTCCATGGAGTTTCTTGCCCGTTCTTCTCCATGAGATCTACTGTTTTCGAATGGGTAACTACAGTCCGTTTGACTCATTCAGTTTTGACTTTCACGGTTGGCGCAGTGGCTGAGCAATTGACTGCTGCGCTGCGTGTCGCGGGTTCGGTTCCCGCACGGAACAAATATTTGTATGGCCTACAGGTAGTTGTTCCGGGTCTGGCTGTTTGTGTCTGTGAGTTTAAATGTTTGTAAACGTGCCCACTATACAGGAGAAATTCCTAGTGTGGGGTAACGTTTTAATAAAAAAAAGAAGAAAGAAAGTTATTATGTATACTACAGTGTAAGTGTCTGGACTGTAGGCTGTGTGGCTGTAGCTTATTTTTTGACTATGCAAAAGTGCCTGTCACGGTTCTATTTGAAATAAATGCTTTGAGTTAGAGCGAATACACATACAAACGACGCTGTTCCTAACAAGTCAATGCCTGGTGTTATCCTCCTGCAGGGCAAAGGTTTCTTCTCGTACCTACAATACAATTACCTGGTCCCTCTTATAAAGAAGAATGGGGAAAAAGAGGTCGGGTAACGCAAAGTTCGAGCATTGAACATCACGATTGATCATTGCGTCTTAGGGATTTCAGACCATTAAGTCCCACCCAAGTATCTTCGCGTTGTTTTCCTTTACCGTAAGTGTTCTCATAGCTTACCATATTATGCTACATCAATGTAAGCCTTTTTTTTTACGGATGGGAAATCATCAAATGACTTCTCCCGCTCTGGGTGGAGTGGGAGGGAGTGTCATACTCTTACTGACTAAAACCCATCCATGTTCCTTCATTGCCCTTTGTGTTCCAGGGCCACGGTATCTCTTTCGAACAGTCCCGCAGCCCCGGCAGGCATCGGCCCTTGCGGGCCTCTTCCTGGTTGCTGACATCTCTTTGAGGCGCGCGTGGAACACGACGCGCCGTCGACACGGCCTGTCGTCATAAGACGGACGGACGGTGAGCTAACCCATTACTCACCGTCCACAGGCATCAATGTAAGCCTTGATTGTAACTGCGACTTGAATAAAATGTAAATTTACACAAAAAAAAACATAGCCAACGGTGCATATGTACAAAATATACAATCAAAATTGATGAAAAGAGCAATCGACACCATCCAACGCAAAACCACCGTGTAAATCCATTGCAATAACTCAATCATTTTATTACGAACCTTTTTAGTGTTCAACAACTTTTATTTTTACTTCGGTGACATCAGTTTTTGATATGAATATTTTATTTCCTTTAGAGGAAGCTTGTCGTCCCTGAATTTTTCGTGAATCTTATTAGAATTGGGTTATGTCGTGTCGCCTTTTATAGGCATTTGATCTTTAAGTTTAAACCAGATAAGAGCTTTATGTTTTCCTTATTTGTTTAGTTCGATTGCAACGTTTGTTTTTACCTATCTTCTGACGTAGGCCTTTAGTAGGCTTGGCAAGGTGCACTTCAATTCATCAATCATCCTTAAATTCCAATTCTCGTATTAAAAATCGCAATCTTTGAAAGATTGAGTAATAGAATTACCACTTCATCTTTACCATGGAGTTTCTTGCCAGGTCTTCTCCATAGGAAACGACCAACCCGAACCGTGCACCTTTTTGTCGATGCTTTATAAGTGCCCATCTGGGCCTATGTGAAAGAAAATATTATGATTATGATTTTGACTGTTCTGAAGCCATTGTCTATAAATTGTATTATTAAGACAATTAGCAATAATTTTCCAATTTTTTAATTCATTACCTTTACTCATAAAAGATCCATCAGCAACCTTGACAGAATACTCTTACAGTACAATAGTCAACTACCAAAGAACATCAGACTCCCAACTGGTGTCAAACATTGGACACAGTCCTACAATGCTAAACACCTGCAATCTAAAATCCGGTGACAAAGACCCATTCAAACTTTGTCTGCACGGAATGTGTGCAGCGTCAGAAGTTTCCAAAGCGAATGACGAACACCTCTCCTTGTCAGTCAAATCATTCATCAGCACATACTCTTCCAATCTCCAAGTACAATAGTAAACTATCAAAGAACAATGGTAAGCGAACGGTCAAAGAATAACTGATCCCTATATCCCGGTGTCAAAGATTGGACACAATGCTACTTGCAATGTGAAATCTGGTGGCAAAAAGCCCCAATCACACTTGGTCTGCTCAGAATGTGTGTAACGTCAAAGGTATTCAAAGTGAATGACAACGAAGAGGATTCGTTTTTAATAACGGCTTTGACGGATTTACGAGTTACTGGACGGCCATGACACAAAACCGCTAGAAGAAGAGACCTACATTAAGATTCGTTGGAGAGCATTGGTGGCCCAGGTAGCAGGGTTCGAACCCAGACAGGCGCATTACTTTGTATAATTTATTTCATCACCGCTGCTCTCAAAAACGGTGACGGAAAACATCGTGAGGAAACCGGCATGTCTTAGAACCAAAAATTCGAAGACATGTGACATCTACCAACCCGCACTGGGCGGCGTAGTGGATTATAGCCCATTCCCTCTCATAGATAGCAGGCCTGCGCCCCAGAAGTGGGAAAATTATAAGCTGATTATGCTACATTCAGCATTAAATGGCCAAAGGTAGGAGAATCAGAATTTGTAAGTTAAGGCATTGCTCTCCTAATCTCCCAGCCCGATAGTCAACTATCAAAGAACAACGGTCAACATTTACAATAAATAACAATTATACAATAAATTGCCAAAGTGTATCAGTGTAGTAAGTGAGGAAAATGTCAGCCATTTAAAAAAAAAGTTGTTCCTGTTTCTAGTTGAAAAGACTTATTACTCGATTGAAGACTTTTTAAATGACAAATTGTGACTAAATTTTAATTTTCTTTGACATTCTTAATAATTTTTTTAAATGTTTTTTATATAATTTTTGTTGATAAAAATATTTAAAAATGTAACTAGTAAGTAAGAAAAATGAATAAACGAAATAATATAATTCAATTACTTTGTTTTATGCGGCTCATGACATTTTTTCAATTTTATTGCTTCATTTCTTTTGTCCTAGACTTTAATAATTATGATAGTAAAAATAACCTGCTTACTAATATTATATTTGTATGCCGATTATTGGCCGAAAATACAGATCAGCTAAAATGTATAAATAACACCTTTTTGTATTTATGTTCACAAATAAAGATTGATTTGATTTGATTTAACAATAACACACTCCTAAGTGCCCAACTGCACGCGTAGCATGACGTGATTCTGAAACGAAATCTGTCATTTTGTCGACACAATCTGTCATTTTGTCGACTCTCCGTCAAAGAAACCCGTTTCTACGGTGGTCATGCTACGCGTGCTGGTGTCAAAGATTGGCCCCAATCATACAAAGCTAAACTACACCTGCAAGCTAAAATCCGGTAACATAAAGTCCCCAATCACACTTTGTCTTCACTGAATGTGTGCAGCGACAAAGGTTTGCAAAGTGAATGACGAACAAGAGGATTCTTGTCAGTAACCGCTTTGATGGATATACGAGTTTCGCTGGAAGTGAAGCTGGAATAGTAACTAAAGGCATTACAGATCCAAAAAACATTTCAGAGGAAATTTACTTCGTGATCAACAGGTTTTAACAGAAGGCCGTCTTTTAAGTTTGGAGATGCCTGTAACAGAAGACCCCCCTCTTCCATATTTATGTGCAAACATATCACAAAGCCTGTTAATAATTAAAAACAAAGTAGTTCAAATAGGAGAATTTAAAAAAGTGTGTGTGTGTGTGTGACAGCGAATAGACTGGTATGTGTGTAAGAGAGCAATTTATTGAAATCAAAGTTCTTTTTAGAAGACACAACTACAACCAACCAGGCAACTTAAAGATAAGTAGAAGTCTATGTTATTTCATTAGAGCAAGCCTACGGCACTTCTCAGTTCTCCTTTGAAATTCTCGGTAATTGTATCGCCTTTACAAAAACCGATACATTAAGCTAATCAAAATTGTCTAGACATGAAATAACTATTTGTCGGTTTTTCATTTTTTTCGTGATAAAATCGAAACTTTAACCCATAGCTCACCGTTACACTCACTACTCATACTCATCCGCTTTTAAAAATACTTTTACTGCTTTCCACCAATGAAATAATTTTGGTAATAAGCGTGAAGAAAGAAGGTGTCTGATAAGATGAATAGTAATAGAGAAGTATAGAAGAAGAAGACATGCTGCGGCGACCCCAAATAAACTGGGATAAGGGCCAGGACAATGATGATGATGAACCATGTGTGCCATATGATGATAAGGATAAGATAAACTTCTTCGACGCGGACAAAGTCGCAGTCATATAACCAAACCCACATAACCTTGACCTAAAAACCACCATCTCCAAGCAACTCCTCAAACAGATCACTTACAACATTTACGCTCCTAATACCAGAAACAAACATGATCTTTCATTCGCAGAAATCTTTATCTTTCATCTGTCAAACCCTTCATGCGGACTGGGATAGGTTTTATCCCGAATATTCAATATCCCGGCTCTTTCCATTAGCGTTAGATTGATAGGAGTTGTGATCTATTGTCGGATTAGATGTAATACCCTTTTTATTGTGCCCGTGTAATATGTAATTCGGTAGGATTAGGTTCGTGGATTCGATATTGGGAACGTGTATTTACACATGTAATGAATTTTTGGGGTGATGTCCTTTTTCATGTTGGTATTACCTTAATTAACCTACTCTTGGTTAAGTAGTAATGAATAGGTAGCTAGTATACAAGGTCAGACAGGCTTACTTGGGCTGATTTCAGATGCCCCCTTGAATAATTGCCCTTTTTTCGGATGGGAAATCATCAAATGACTCCTCCCGCTCTGGGCGGAGTGGAAGGGAGTGTCAGACTCGTATTGACTAAAACCCATCCATGTTCCTTCTTTGCACTTTGTGTTGCAGGGCCGCGGTATCCCTTTCGTACAGTCCCGCAGCCCCGGCAGGCATCGGCCCTTGCGGACCCCTTCCTGTTTGCTGACACCTCTTTGAGGCGCGCGTGGGACACAAACGCGCCGTCGACACGGCCTGTCGTCATAAGACGGACGGATGGCGAGCTAGCCCATTACTCACCGTCCACAGGCCCGCGAATAATTTGCCCTTACACCACCAAAGCCTAGTGGATCAATCAACCAATCATCACTCTCTCTGACGAAGCCTCTGCCTCATACTCTCAACAAGGGAACATTATGAATCCATCACATACCAAGCCTTTTCCCAACTATGTTGGCGTCGACTTCCAGTCTAACCGGATGCAGCTCAACACCAGCTAAATACAAGTATTTAAACATGAAACGACTGCCTATCTGACCTCCAGAACCCAGTTACATTATAAACTGTCGGTTGATATTAAACCGATGATCTTATAAACCACGCTTCTATTAGTTATTAAGATAAACTCAAAGCACTCATAGTTTAGTCTACGGCATTATTTAATCAATAACTAATAGCTTCTGTGGAGTATATCTAGGTAAGTATGGAGTAGTTTTTAGCCATAAATAACCTTAGTCTGTTTGAATACCTGAGTTCGTGAATACCAAAGGTCGACGTATGTCTAGTTCTAGAAATTTAGGGCTGCCGAAGACGTTTTGAATTCATTTTTATGCTTTTAACCCTTTAACTGGTAGAAGCAATTTTCAATGGCATTCTCCGAGTGTTTTGCATTCTCCGAGTGTGTTGCAATGTAAGAAAAAAAAAACAACAAAAATTGGTGGCACACATATTGCCACCATCAGCTAAAGGGTAAGAGGTCATGATGGAGTGTTTTGTCCGTTCCTTCTTTATAGAAAACTAGCGGCCCGACCCGGCTTCGAACGGGTGGTCATATTTTTTTTAAATATAGCCTATGTTACTCAGGGTGAATGAAGCTTTCTAATGGTGAAAATTTTTTTGAAATCGGCACAGTGGTTTTTGAATTTATTCATTACAAACATACACACACACAAAAATACAAATCTTTCCTCTTTATAATATTAGTATACATTAGTTTGGAACGGGCAACTGTGGTCAAAAATATCAGTATATATCAGTATATCAGTATATCTGCCTGTCACACGCACAGGTATAAGGGACAGACACGACAATTTTTCCAAACCTAAATATTTTCTAAAAACTCGTGTCATATAAACGATCGGTTAAAGTATGATAAGAGTAGGCATTATCAATAAGACTTTCTGAATTGACTGACCTTGCAATGATGACCTAATCTATTGTTTTCTTTAAAACAACATAATAAAACAGGCAATGTATTAAAATACACGTTTCCTCAAAAAAACGATAAAGAACGAAGATCGTAAAATAAATCAAATGGATTAGAATCTTATTAGAATTAAGTCGTTATGTAAATACGACATTAATTTTAATGTTCATTCACTTGTCTATGTTATTTAATGTATATTATTATGTGTTAGAGATTTAAAATCCAGTATGTGTGCCTACTATTTATACTTCAGTATATTTAAATTTAAATTTTGCCTAGGTTGGTCTGTGGATGGGTGATCGCCCATTACATATCGAGTTTCCTCCGTGCTTCGGAAAGCACGTTAAGCAGTTGGTCCCGGGTGTCATTTGTAGATCTTTGACAGTCGTTAGGTAGTCAGTGGCCCAAAAAAGTCTGACAACCAGTCTTACCAAGGGGTATCGTATTACTCAGTACTAACTTGGTTGTGGAGGTCTGATAGGCAGTCGCTCCATGTAAAATGCTGGTATTCAGCTGCATCCGGTTAAGACTGGAACCCCAATATAGTTGGGAAAAGGCTAGGCAGATGATGATATTTAAAATTTAAGTTGACATTAGAAATAGACTTCAGATGTGGTCTCGGCTGCGGGACTGTTCGAAAGAGATACCGCGGCCCTAGAACACAAAGGGCAAAGAAGGAACATGAATGGGTTGTAGTCAGTACGAGTCTGACACTCCCTTCCACACTGGCCAGAGCGGGAGGGGTCATTTGATGATATACCATCCGAAAAAAAAAACAAAAAAAAGGGTGTGATCTCCGTAAGTTAAGGTCAATTTGAGACCTTTAAGATGTCCCACATTAAGATAGCCTTCAAAAATCACCATCATGTTCCTGCGGGGAAGCGGGGTTGTCTAGCCAGGTGATAGTACAAGAATTCCCCAACAATTATTGTTTATTCACCGTTAATTATTCTAGAGAAATACATTCAAACTTAAAAGCTTCTCCCACGCCTACGATTTGGACGTATTATCGGCGCCGGCGCCACATAAGCACGTCTAGAGAGGGTAGGCAGAAGTGTAAGTGTTGGCAATAAAGATTAGGAGTTTGGCAGGCTTCAGGATTTATTGGAAGCATGTGATCTTGGCATTGATTCAGGGAATACCTTTTTAGGAATGCTATGCAAGCAGTATTAGAATTCTGTAACGACTGTTTCTACGGCGTACAAGTACTACGATGTATAGAACTCGATGTGTCATATGTATGGCCGGCTAATGTACTCAAGACTAGACTATGATGACATTGGGCACTCCAAGAAATCCCATTTATTCACGCCTTTTCTGAAACTACAGAACACCTGCTGCAGATCCTTACATCATACTCTTTTACTACGTTTTCGTACACGCAAGCCCGCTGCGAATAATACGCATATGGGCTTTCTAAAGAACATCACCAATAAGGTCAGTGTAATTGTGTTTGGGGAGTACCCTCCTGGTTTTTCCCCTCGCTTCTGCCCCATACTCCACCATCTGCATAACCTATTCGCAAGTATGTTGAGGTCGGCTTCCAGTCTAACTGGAAGCAGCTGAATACCAGTATTTTGCATGGCACGACTGTTTATCTGACCTCCACAACCCAGTTAGTACTGGCTAATACGATAACCCTTAGTAAGACTGATTGTCAGACTTTTGGGCCACTGTAACGAATGTCAAAGACAGCCGGCCAACGGCTTAACGTGCTTTCGGAAACTCGGTAAATAATGGGTGGTCACCCATCCACGGACCAACCCGGGCAAGCGCGCTTAACCTGAGGACCAACCTGAGCAGCTATTATTATTTAACCACGAGTTCCTCATACTGTATCTGCACTATACATACATACCTTTTGTAATTCACCTTTCATTCATCTAGTCAACATGTAACTAAGCATACTCTTTTCAAATGAAATCCCACATCTTATTTTTGTCCATTACATTTATTTCAAGACCCCTCCATTAGATCTTATAATGACACCCTTTCAGATATAATATACAAGAATATGATTAGACCGCACATTCACTCAATATGTAAAATAATCGGGTCCTTCTAAGATTGAAGGGAGATTAGATCTCGTTGAAGCTAGAAAATTATAATATGTATGTAAATATGTTAATACATGCATGAGGAAGCTTATCCTGAATGGGAATGTTGTTACAGTTTTTTATAATGAAGGGTGCGAAGCTGAATGACTGCCGTAGATCGAATGAATGACGGGAGAGTTCATGTACATAAAATGAATGTTTGATATCGTCAAGTTTGGACTTCTTTGCGTGTCGATGGACTCAAATAATACCCTACCAGTATATAGCCACCTGTACAGCTCTTTCGTTGGCTTCGTTTAAATCCTGGAAGGTGCAGGTGGCTGTGCAGGATGGGCATGAAAGGAGGTAGGGCATATCCTGTAGAGGGGCTCCACACTGGCATTGTATCTGGGACTGATCGATGGTACCCAGTGTAAACCTGGGCCCGCAAACGGTTAAGAGCTTTCCAGATTGACCACTGCAGTTCCTGTCCAGGAGGAAGGTGTTCTGCTGGATTGATGACGTGAGGAGGGGTGGGATGTCTGTTCCTCCACAATTCACATCTTTCATCTACACTGACGCAAGTTTGGACTGACTTGTACTTTTAGAAAGATTTCGCGAAAAAAAATACATTGGCCAGCTCAGATAAATGGTGTTTTTAGAAGCACGGTGTACAGTATACACCAAAAACATTCAACAACGCTGAAAGGAAATCTTTTGTCTTGGTATAAACATGTAATGAGGAGGGATGAAACGCATGTCGCTAAAAGAGTGATGGATATGAATGTTGATGGATGGAGAGGGGGAGGAAGGGCAAAGAAATTATGGATGGATTAAGTGAGGAATGATATGAAAGAGAAAGGAGTAAATGATGCGGTGACTTTTGACTGGAAAAATGGAAAACGTGTTGCGCCGACCCCAAATTGAATGGGACAAGGGCAGGAAGATGATGAACTTTACATGCTGTACAAGAGACCTCAATAAATCAGACAACCGTATACCTACCGTATTACATATTAATTTACCTATCGCCATTAGATATCGATAACAATCACGTCTGCAAAGTTCTGCTAGCAAATTTATTTTGACCTAGTTTTACATTTTAAGTTGAACTGGAAATCAAGGCAACAAAAATACCCAAAAAAAAAAATACTGCATTTAAAATAAAAACTGAAACCCAGCAGTCAACAGGCGTTTCCTGTACATCTGAAGCTGTCAACAATAATAGCCAGACTGAAATATTCTCCGCACGTAACAGCTAGGAGCACTGACAGATGGATTGATCTGACTGACTGATCGTTTGAACTGGCGGATCGAACGGGTTGTATATTTTTATAGGATAGGGAATATTATTGAGTGGATACGGGAAGAGAGTATGCCAGGTAATATTAAAGGTGACTGCCGAGTATGAGGTCCTGGGTTCGATTCCCGGGTCGGGCAAATTGTTATTGGGTTTTTACATTTTGGAATTTCTCAGAAGCAGCCATGGAGTCTGGATTTGTGCCCAGTTGATGGCAATAGGCTCACCCCCTATTACATGGTAATTGGCGGAATGTGGTTGTACTATTAGGTAAACCTCTGTCTAACCCTTCGGGGATTACAGGTGTGATGTTATGTTTATGTTTTTAAAGGTGAGGATTTTATAATTGATGACTGAGCGTTTAAGAGGAGTATTACAAAAAAAACGCGTAATTGCTAGGTTTCCTCGTTGAAATTGTATGTTTTTCCTTCGTTGCTTGAAATAACAATTACTTAGTAAAAATAGTTCGTTTTCTCTACTACAATAAGCTCAAAGTGAATTTTAGATAACTTATTTAATTATTTAGCAATAATCATTCTCCCGAAGCATGTTTAGGCAAAAACTCACGGAGACATCATTTGGGAGCTCTAATTTGTAGATTCTATTGAATATCGACTATCAAAAAAAATATTTTTGTCTCCCAATTATCCTATACTTCAATAATTACAGAATAGATCTTCGTTATATGCCTTTCACGTAATTAAAAAAAAAACGACGTAATTCAATTATCGACCGAAAAGGCTTCGAAACAAACCTCAATATATCCGAAGTTCTACATCATTTTGACGTAAAATGTATACCAAAATAATCATCAACATTTGCATAAACTATATTATAAATTTTACTTTTTAAATCGCTACTATTATTTTTTAATTAATTAAATAAAAGTACTATATATTCCACTGCGCCGGCCATCTGCGATCAGTATCGCGCGAGCGCATGTCGAGGCTGGACCTATGTCAGTTGATTTCGCGCGCTGCATCGTTTCGATACTATCGTGGTGTGCGTCGATTGCCCTATAGACGCTGCCATAGTGTGAGTGCTAGAGCATCGTCAACTACAACTGCAGTTTTTGATCGTTGTATTTATTTTCGTGCAGTATATTTCAATTAGTATAAAGTTCGCACATTATTATTATACCAGATAGTTTACTCATTATAATTATTTGATTCTAGCTGACTTTTTGCCTGAAATTATCGACTCGAGAAAAGCTCGATCAATGCCGTTGCGACAGATATTTTTCTAGTAAACAGATATATAATTAACTGTACCGAATAAAAATATTAGTTACATCTGGTTGTTTAATTTATTAAAACAGGTTCCAACCTATGCTACCGGTAGTAGATCATCATCATCATCATCTGCCTAAGCTTTTCCCAACCATGTTGGGGTCGGCTTCCAGTCGAACCGGTAGTAGATATAATCGATTAAAACCAACATCGGCTAACAAACGATTACTACGTAACAATTATAATATTTACGTGTATTTCAACACTAAGGTTCTTAAATAATGAAAAATGTATCAAAATAAATTAATTAAATAACATTAAAACGACACATCAAAGAATTTTCCATCCACTGAACTCCATCCTAAGAAAACTTGTATTACGAAAGATCAAGATCGTTTAGTCGCCATACTCACAGTATAGTGTGCGAGCGAGTGAATAGATATGAAAGAAAGTATCGCTCGCGTAGCTCGCCGCCCGCGGTGCGTAAAATACCTAAATTTGCGTAGCGCCGAAATGTAAAAGGGCTCTTAATTGAAGTTGATCCGAATAACAAAATTTACTTACTGAGGTAGCCGACTACCTGGATCGTGTAGCGGTCTGAAGTGCTATCACTGAGCATGAGGTCCTTAGTTCGATTTCCAGCTTGGGAAAAGTAAAATTATATTGTCACTTACGGGACATCTTCCGTGATTGTTCATTGTTTTGAGCTCCCAATACTTCAACGCTGTTGCAAGCGTCATGATCGCGGGTTGACTGGATAATGCGGGTGGATGGAAAATAACTTGTTGAGAGCAGACAAATCTGTTTACCCTCTTTCTTTTTCTTGAATTTCGGGAGCTCAAAATAATGAACAATCACGGAAAATATCCTGTAAGTGACAATATAAGTTTTGTTGTAAACCGTGAAAGCTTAAAACAGTGTTTGAGAAAAGTATAACTGAATTTTACCAATAGGGATTTTCATATAACAGGCCGGAATCAAAATCTATGCCAGGTGTTACATGGAACTTCAACATAACTGACGAAATATGGATGTACTAATATAAGTACACACGATGAATGTAAATTCTGGGCCAAGTCAATTTAGATTGCCATCGAAGCGCTAGAATAAAACATTATTTTTGCTTACATATAAAACAATATTTTCATAGCACATCGCGTGAATATTGACAGGCAAACTGTTCAAAAAACATAAATTGTAACAATTTTCGCTTCAACATTTCCATACAAATCGTATGCAATGCATCTCTGATAGTTGTTTGACATGCAATCACTTTTGTTACGCTTTACTTACTTATTGCTGGTTCTAAAAATAGACACTAAGTTTGAAATATGGGACCGATGACTTACAGAAATCGGTGGGGGTAGACTACATGAAAATTGCTGAGGATTGAATTTTCTAGCTTTGTCCTGTTATATGATTGCTTCATAAAACACGCCTCCACATTCTTGTCACTTAAAACTCAGGTATAGAAGTCACTACGTTGACGATGACGAGTAGACAAGACGTATTTCAGTTGAATAATTGCGATGACTGTTGAGATGACGAGTAATAGAGAAGAATGGAGGAAGAAGACATGCTGCGCCGACCCCAAATAGATAGGGATAAGGGCAGGAGAATCATCATCTGCCTAGCCCTTTCCAACTATGTTGGGGTCGGCTTCCAGTCTCATCGGATGCAGCTGAATACCAGTATTTTACATGGAGCGACTGCCTATCGGACCTCCACAACCCAGTTAGTACTGGGTTATACGATACCCCTTGGTAAGACTGGTTGCTGGTTGCTGTTGGTGGCTGAATGATGATGATAAAATGACCTAGGGCAATCAGCAGTCGCAAGATTGTAAATTGATTCTATAAAACAGTTATAGCAGCAGATAGACTAAACTACACTTGCCCCCGCCATCCCCTTCGAAACTAACCTGTCTCCATGTTACCGAGCTTGCTTCGCTCGTTTTCGTACTCCTTATTCGGGTCGGAGGGGGAGAGGGGAGCTGAATTTAATATTTAAAGTGCAGACAGTTATAAATACTATTTTCATGATAACCGATTGTATAATCCTGCTGAAAACCCAGAAACTGTCACTAATTTTATACCCCCATATTATTTTCAGTAATAGAAAGCAGTAATAGCCTAGTGGTGTGACCGTCGGACTGCCAAGTCATAGGTCTCGAGTTCGAACCCAAGGCACGCACCTCTGATTTTTCGGATTCATGTGCGTATAGTATAATTATCACTTGCTTTTCGGTGAAGGAAAACATCGTGAGGAAACCAGCATGCCTGAGAGATATTTCTTGACGGCATGTAAAGCAAGTCAGAGGCCCATGGGCGGCCTAAAAACTCTGACACCAGGTTACGAACTAACCACACGATAAAGAAAGAAGAAGAAGAAGATTTTCAGTAATTCATCAATCCAATAAAATTATCGACGTTATTCAGCGCTCATTCCTAGCTATTGTATTAAAATTTTCAATTAGCTGAAACTTAGGAGTCACCGTTATTTCGGGCTGTGATGGCGCACGCTATGCGTTCTGGCTGTTAAGCTTTACGAGGCTATAAACCATGGCCCCAGTTCGACATAGTATCTATACTAATGTCAAATTAATAACAGGTATTTTTGTTGGTTTGGAAATTATATGGTATCGAGCGATAGCTATTATAGAATTTATTTGGGGTGGTTTTTATTTTATGGATATCTTGATACACGGCTGTGCGGCGGTGAGTAATTTTACATCTCTTTCAGCCGTCATTTCATTATCAGCTAACTTCCTTTCCATATCATCTTTCTCACTATCCATTCATCTTTTCTTAGCTACACTGTTTCTTCTACATTCCTGCTCAAAATCATCTTCATTTTTATCATGAGGTTGTTAAACACTGCTTTAAGCTGTCACGGACCTTCCATAATTATCAATTACCGCGATTATTTTGATGTTTTTATACTAAAACAGCATCTGCTTATCAGTCTGTTCACCAGTGATACTTTTAAACTCCCAATAATCATGTTTCGTGATTCACTCTGTATTGCCCAATGTAACGTTTATAACATTATTTCTGAAGGCTCATTTAAACGATCAGCGTTTAAATTAAAGAGGTTTTGGTCAGCTCCAACATGTTTTTCCTAGTAGTCGGCAAAAATAGTCAGCAAATAATGCGATATCAGGCAGCCATAGAATTAATATCATAGGAAATTAAATATATCTGCAGCAATGTTCTCTAGTAATACAGGAGGTTATCGTGATACGGATTTTATCAAATTTTGGCAAGCTGTAAAATTAATTTTGATTTGCTTCTAGTCTGCAGGGTTTAAATTAACCGAACACGAAGGGGATGGCGGGGTCGTAGTTCGCTGCCTTCGAACCTAGCCTTTCCGAGTCGATGTGCCCTAAGTCCCGGGCTCGTTTCACTCGCTCTTGCATCCATATTATTGTCCTTTAGTTATTTCTATTATTCCATTTGTAAATGATAATGGAAATATCAAACACCCAACAGATTACATCGGAAACAGACACCTACTACCTCACTTATAATAAACGATTCTCATTTCATAATAAAACTTTCTTACTATTACATTATTAAGTCATAGTGTCCAGGAAACAGCCAATTACGCTATAACCGTTGATTACGGTTGGTATTCCCACAATCAGTCCAGTGATCTAGTCAATCTATGACAGCGTCTGTTGGAGCCAGAAAGGAAGCGGTAATGGTTTAAGTAGGATTCTGATACCCGGTGCTGAACTGTATCGTGAGAATGTAAGTTTATAAGAAGAATAATATTGAAATGATAAAGAAACGATTGCTTTTTTAAAGTTAACTCTAAACTATCACATTGGTACCTGTAAGAAAGAAGAAAATCTGAAAAGACCTATCAATCTTCTCCAAACGAACAATTCGAAGACAGGTGACATCCACCAACCTGATCTGTGTTCGCTTGGTGCACACACACCCTCTCACAGAGAGATCTGTGTCTCAGAAAGAATATAAGAAGTTGATTACGCTATGGACTTCTGATCATCACGCTAGGCCAGACAAAATAACGAATCCGCTATGGAACATTTTTATCCCAATTTATTTGAAGTCGACGCAGCATGTCTTCTTCTTTCATGCTTCTCTGTTACTTCGTCATTTCATCTGACACCTCCTTTCTTGCCATATCATCCTTCACACAGTCTATCCATCTTTTCTTTGGTATTCCTCCATTCATACTCAAAACTTTCCATACAGCATTGTCCTCATTCCTCCGCATCACATGCCCCGTAAGAAGCATACAAAAATCTATACAATGTCGCCCATGCGCATGTGACCGCCCGTAATTTTCTGAATATTCATGAAGAATTGTCGAAAATAAACTTCAAAAGGGGGGGTCTATATATAACATTTTTCATGTTATTCAATTTTGAATTTTTTAAGTAGAGTTTGTAGATTAGCTTTCTATTTTTTGCCACATCTCCGAATTTTATGAGTCGATTTGAATTCTGTTTATTATTTCTAAAAGCTTATGAGTTATTTTAACAGGTTAATTAACATTTTTACTAAAAATTATCGACTACGAAAAAAAAAACGGAATCGAAGTCATTTTTTCGGTAAAAAAAATTGTATTCATTTTAAAAAAACTTGTGTAAGTCCATAAATTATCCCGATAGGACGACTTTTTTAATCATTATTTGTAATCTACTACATAACAGCTACAAATTCACAGAACATTGTTGATACCTATCTCTAAAGAAAAAACAAGGGCGGGTATAACAAATCATCGCAATCTTCATGTGTGGGCCACTGAAAATCCACACGTCATTATGGAAACAACTTTCCAGACTCAATTTTCCATAAATGTATGGGCTGGAATGATTGACGGTGAACTTATTGGCCCTTTCGTGTTACCAAACAGACTAGATCAACACGCGTTTTTAGATTTTATAGTCAATACGTTGCCGTTGCTTTTGG
Source organism: Noctua pronuba (assembly GCA_905220335.1). NCBI lineage: Eukaryota > Metazoa > Arthropoda > Insecta > Lepidoptera > Noctuidae > Noctua > Noctua pronuba. Next base: position 9,936,977 of record LR999918.1, on the reverse strand, counting down.
AGGAAGTACCGCTGGAAACAAGAAGGCGGATGTATCTGCAATTAGATGGAGCTCCAGCACACTTCGCACGACTAGTTCCTGATTATTTAAATCAAAATTATCCGCGGTGGACTGGCAGAAGAGGTGCCATTGCTTGGCCGCCGCGATCTCCCGACCTTACACCCTTAGATTTTTATCTTTGGGGCTACATGAAACAAAAAGTGTATGCCGTGCCCATCGAAAGCCGCGAGCAATTAACGGCTAGGATTTTTGCTGCTGCTGTGGAAATAAAAGAAAACCGTGAAGAATTACGTCGTACAATCAAAAGTGTTGCCATGAGAGCTTTGGTTTGTTTACAGGAGGGTGGGGGCCGTTTCGAAAATCTAATTAATTAAAATTCTTGTATTTTTATTTTTTAGTAAAAATCTAGCTATTGCTTGTTTGTTTTTAATTCCATTATCATCCTCATTATTAATTTAACCTTTTAGTACTCACTGCTAAGAGCAACATTCAATTGACTTTCACATTTTCCTAAATTCTTTCTTTTCCTAAATTTGACTCATCAGAGTTTTAGAGTTTTACCTTGGATTTAGTTACAGTTAGGTATCAACAATGTTCTATGAATTTGTAGCTGTTATGTAGTAGATTACAACTAATGATTAAAAAAGTCGTCCTATCGGGATAATTTATGGACTTACACAAGTTTTTTTAAAATAAATACAATTTTTTTTACCGATAAAATGACTTCGATTCCGTTTTTTTTTTCGTAGTCGATAATTTTTAGTAAAAATGTTAATTAACCTGTTAAAATAACTCATAAGCTTTTAGAAGTAATAAACAGAATTCAAATCGACCCATAACATTCGGAGATGTGTCAAAAAATAGAAAGCTAATCTACAAACTCTACTTAAAAAATTCAAAATTGAATAACATGAAAAATGTTATAGATAGACCCCGCCTTTTGAAGTTTATTTTCGACAATTCTTCATGAATAATCAGAAAATTACGGGCGGTCACATGCGCATGGGCGACATTGTATATAGGGTCTAACTTTTTAAACACGAAATATTTCAAGAGTAACTTCTACAAGTCGTAAAGTCGCCATAGCAACGAAAAAAAAATTTTTTTCTGAATGTTTTTATTTTTACGAAATTATTATAGTTCTAAATATTCTTGCGACATTTTGCATAAAACCTTTACAAACTTTAAACTTACTTACTTACTTTTACTTTTTTAAACTTTTTTTTACTTTTTAAACCTTTAGACAGTATTTATTTTGTGGGTCAAGTAATTTTTTTTTTTTTTTTATAAAAATACTCTTAGATAAAAAAAAATTTTTCGTTGCTATGGTGACTTTACGACCTATAGAAGTTACTCTTGAAATATTTCGTGTTTAAAAAGTTAGACCTTATATATACTAATAATCCTATATCTAGCATAGAAACCAACACCCCAAATCCATCATGAAACCTAAAACATTTTCTTTTATCAGAGCGATTGGACCATTAATATGGAATAGTGTTAAAACAGTTTTATATATACGCAACATGGCTATGCCTAGTATTTTTTGCACCTGTTGATTTATAGAGGAAACTAAAATATTAGAATGTTTGGTTACGACTCGTTAAACGAACGGTATGTTGTGCTTTGTTATTATTAATTTTAGGTACAGATTTGCTTTTATAGTTTGATTATGGCGATTGGAAAACCTGTGTAGTCTACGGGAAATGAGTATCTACATAACTTATATACGTAGTTTATTGAGTGTTGGTTGGAAGCGATAATGATACACATACACATAGCTGAATTTTGGGGTAAACATGTGTGCTTTTTTACAAGTTTAGGAGTTTTTATTTAATTTGTCTTGTCAGTTAGTTAGTATGTATTGGTCAAATCTTGCAACTGATTTTCAAACCAGTTCCCCCCAATCGATTGAGCTGAAATGTTGCACACGCCTTTAGTTCTAATGACAATACATTTTTATGTCAGATATGACTTGATCCTGCAGCCAGAACCGTCTCCTCAAGAGAGAACTCCTGAACGGTTAGTACGGACACGAATTTGTATACGCGTTCAATTTTGATGGATAAACCTAATTTTCTTCTTTTCATTTTAATAAATGAAAAGATTTTTTTTTAAATGCTTAATTAATTATTTACCACGCAATGAAGGGGAAATTGAAAAAAAATAACGTTTTGCGCCCAAGTAACAACATGGGCAGGAAGATAATGATATTCGTAGTTTCCTATTTTTGACAGTCGTTACGAGATTGTAGGGAAAATAGTCCGAAATTCCCAATGATACCCCTTGCTAAGAATGGTTGTCTTACCAAGGACCCCTATCGTGTTTACCCAGTAATAAGTTGTGGAGGTCAGACAGGCAGTTGCTCCATGTAAAGTACTGATGTTCAGCTGTATTTTAATGTGAGGTCAGACTGAAAGTTGAAAATGATATCCGTAGTTTCCTATTTGGAAATTCAACGTTACTTAAGACACCAAATTGCCAAAATTTTTCAACTTTTCGTAAGTTGTTAAAAAGTGCTCTACAGTTTTCGAGGTTCCTGCCAAAATTGTAAAGAAGTGCACTTATAAAAAGTTGCGAAGTGTGCACTAAAGTGCCACTACGTATCGAAATGTAAAATAGAGATGTGGCTAAATTTCTTTCAACACTTTGGAAGTAAGTATCATAAGACCTAAAAGATGGCCAAAGTCTTGTAAAATAGTGCTGCCTTTCCAGTCTTAACCGGATGCAGCTGAATACCAGTATTTCACATGGACCGACTGCCTATCTGACCTTCACAACCCAGTTAGTACTGGTACAGTTGGTACTGGGGTATCCCTTGGTAAGACTGGTTGTCAGACTTTTTGGGCCACTGACTGACTACCTAACGACTGTCAAAGATCTACAAATGACACCCGGGATCAACGGCTTAACGTGCTTTCCGAGGCACGGAGGAAAATTCGGTATGTAATGGGTGGTCACCCATCCACAGATCAACCTAGGCAAGCACAGCTTAACCTAAAGATCGACCGGAGCGGCTGTTATTATTTAGCCACGAGCTCCTCTGTTAAATCTCACACTCGCCCTTTGCAAGGCCCAACAGAACTAAAAATACAGCTCGACAGACAGACATATTCACTTCAGACAAATGAGCGATTATTAAGATGAACGATAGCAACTGTACGGTCTGTCAATTTTATATATGGATTCCGGGCTATACGAGTTATTTCTTATATGCTTTGTTTTATTTTTTGTGTTCGTCCGGCGAGATCTATATTGGCAAAAGAATGAGGAGGGTGAACAGAACGGTAAGATATCAAGCTAGACCAAAAAGCGTATCATCATAAATCATTTATTTAACTAAAACAAAATGTTCACCGATCGCGATCCGACGAATTATATTTTCGCCAAATGATTTTTTGTGGAATTATTATTTAATTAAATACTACATAATGAGCCCAGTAAAAAGAATTCAAGAATTATGATCAATTTAAATGAAAGTGCAAAAATCCTGATAGTAGTTTGTACTACAATATTTCTTTGTGAATTTTATGAATGTTAAAATAATGACCAAAACATAATGTAAATCTAAACGTTTAGGCGTGATCTAAGATTATAATTGAAGCGATGAAAACGAATGACTGGCCCTTAATAAGATAAATTATCACAAATGACGGGAATATGAACTTTGGGTTTTAAATAAAAACTTTTTTGTTTAGTTAAATCGTTCTTAGGAGGGTATTTGGTGTTTATTTTCGTGATTGATCGATCATTTAAACACCGTTGGTCCCAGCTGTCATTTGTAGAGACAATCGTTAAGGGTAGTCAGTGGCCCGAAAGTCTGACAACCAGTCTTACCAAGAGGTATTTTATTACTTAGTACTAAATGGGTCCAACAATATGGCAAGCCCATAATGCGAGCACTGATCAGACTGTTCAGAAACCCCAAAAAAGCCCGGCAAGCCAAGCTTTTAGACACTAGGCAGTATTGATGACATACATCCCATCTTTTATGTATCTGTTATAGTTTACAATATAAACATTCAGCTAGAAAGTTTAAAAAATAAATAAACATTTGTAAATAAATGTTTAAAAAAAAACAATTAAGGTATTCTTCAATTTGCAATGGGATAATTTACTTAGGTAAACTAATTACGTTAATAAATATTTTATGCAGTACTAAGGTAATCAGAACCATGACTAACTTAACATTTAATTAGAGCATCAGCAGATTATATTGCTCTTAAATATTCTACTAAAATAAACAATATTTTCACGTCCAGCTGTGGACATAATATGAACTGCAAATGCAGGGTGTAACAAGACTCTTAACGAAGCCGTCAACCAAGCATTATGTACATCAAACTAAGTCACCCTACGCAAAAATTATTGCTGGGAAACGACTTTTTTTTTGGGGTGGTAATGCACGTTTTACGGTAGGACTCAATGTAACGCACTCAAAACATTGTGCTGATGGATGGATTGATTAGTACGGGGGATTGATTAGGTCGTGGAGGTGTTTACAGTAAAAATCTTACGTTGAAAAAATGTTTTTAATAATAAACTTGTGAAAAAGTTGGAACTTTGACCCCCAATATCTCCGTAACTAGAAGGTTCCCAGGTATGGTCTAGAACAAAAAAATTATCGCAATGACGGGAAGAACAAGTACCTATCGGCTTCGTTAAGGGTCTTGTTACACCCTTTATAGCTACAGCTGATTGATAAATTGCCATATAACAAAATAAGACCTTTTTTGAACGCTAGCAACACTTGAACCTTTTTTTTTTACATTTTTCTCTTTTAGCGTTCAATAAATTATAGCTAATAATGTACAACATAAGAAACGGAAATGAACAATAAAAAATACTAACTGCTTGCAGATGTTGTAATAAAAAAAACAATACGTGTCATTAGGTTGTCGGAGTCAAAGGAGGAATTGTGTATGTTTTGAAACATAGCTAGAATGTTTATTTGACGACCGTTTTCACTAACGCTACACTTAAATGAATGCCTAAAATAATTGCGCCAGTCGGCGTTGAGCCGTGTTGAAGTTCTAGCAAAACTTTCACTTAGTCTTTCATTTTATAGGTGTTGCTTAGTATTAATGTAAACGTTTATTTATTGTATGTATTTTGTATTACGTTTATTTTTTTTATTCTGGAAGTCGTTGGTTTCGTGGTCCGAACAATTTAATAACCTGATACTATTTTTTATTTTAAGACATGGTATTTTTTCTCATTGAGAATCTCGTCGTTTTAATATAACAAAGATTGTCCATCTTACAAACTATGTTACAAAAGTTTTTTTTTTTTTTTGAAAAAACACTCGATCAACTGTAGTCAATATCAGTAAAAACTCTATTCGCCCCTATAGGTGAATAGGGCATAAAGATAAGAAAAATCTTGACTACTGTAACCTGTAAAAACCCTCGTCATTGCTATCTCGACAGTAAGAATACTGTGGAAAAAACGAAACGATAGTTGTAGGACACAGAGTAGAGCGCAAATGGAGTAATAACTTTTGACCAACAAAAGCACTAACATGCTCTGCAACTTAACTTTCTGAAAAGAAACCTGAGTGGAACAATTTACACAAATCTCAACGCGCTGCAGTTCGGGGCAGTATATCATAAAAGCGGAGAGACGATGCAATACCAGTACTCCCTTGAAAAAAGCTTCACAAGTTTGAGTACTTACTGGAATTCATTTAAGTACCGTGGGGTACGAACAGTATTCACAGTATCTGACATTGCTCATGTGCACAGGTGCGCAGAGTCCGCCCTGGAAGCCCGGTAAATTATCCTCAGAAAACCCGCTGCATGTGCCTGCGTCATTTAACACTACTCATACTATTTTACAATAAAGACAAGCGAGCGTGCCTCTGAACCAGCACCCGCGCGTGTTTTTGCGTCAGTCCTTAAGATTCACAGTTCCTGTTACCGCAAGTTTTTCTAATAAATTCGAGATTTTGTTAGTCGGATTCAACGGCAAAATGACCACTCCATTTTCTTTCTCCTCCCTTCGTGTCAAAACTACACCCATAGCGCGGGTGTACGATAGTGATAACAAGTTTCGCCCGTTTTATATACGCGTAAGTACGGATCGCTATGATTAAGTGTGGCGGGGTGTACTTGAGTAAACAGCTTTGGTAAAGTGTTCCTTTTTACCAAATTGGATGCGGGATTGTAAAGTTTGTTGCGCGTTCTTTTTATAGGGATAGCCTTTTAAGTTCTGGACTTGAAGTGAGTAGAAAAATGTTGGACGGATGTAGGTATTTTTAAGTATTGTATTTATAAAAAGTATTGCGCGCTTGCCTAGGTTGGTCTGTGGATGGGTGACCGTGCCCACCCATTACATACCGAGTTTCCTCCGTGCCTCGAGAAGCACGTTAAGCGTTGGTGTCGGCTGCCATTTGTAGATCTTTGACAGTCGTTAAAAGTAGTCAGTGGTCCGAAAGTCTGACAACCAGTCTTACTAAAGGGTATCGTATTACCCAGTACTAATTGGGTTGTGGAGGTCAGATAGGCAGTCGCTCCATGTAAAATACTGGTATTCAGCTGCATCCGGTTAGGTTGGAAGCTGACCCCAACTTGGCAAAAGGCTAGGCAGATGATGTATCTATAAAAAGTATTACCTTTTTTGTACTTTATAGAGTCAGTTACTTTAGGTTTTTAATGCACGAAAACGCACTTTTAATCTATAAATCATTCGGCAATTCCGAATCAACCAAACATGGCCAAAAATTCTCGCTTTCCACCGTTGGTTGTACAAAAACAAAAGCCGGTAGCATCAGATAGTGTCTATCAAGAGGATTGATTTTGTTCGCACTCAACTGCCCCAGTATTGACAGGGGTGCTTTTTGTGCAAGCAAGTTTTTTTATTTGAACGAACACTTATCGCAGGAATCATTAGAGTGCGGAAGTATAATAGAAATTGTAAATAGAGATCAAGTATTTAGTTTACCGACATGGTTATCGTGAAAAAATAATCAGTCGCGTTTTTTGATATGCGTCATTTAAAATCTGGAGTAATTGTGTGTCGTGTCGTCGTTTAACACAAATCAGACTTTTATATGAAACCGAATAAAGCGAAAATTTCGCGACTCACATCACTTGTTTGGCCTCACCCTTAGGTAACAAGTGGCCACTAATTTATCTACTTATAAAAAATACTTTCCTGCTCACAAAAATATGTAAAAATATCTTAACGAATGTATTCGCCATTGGGGTGTATTCTGGGTGTGGTGATACATATTCTAAAAACGTAACTACCCACATTACATGTAAAGTTACAACAGCTATACACAGAGGACTAACTAATCCGACAGTCTCAGCCAAGCAGCACTAATCAGACGTACAGCACGTTTAATTGGCTGCACCAGTAGCTGTTTATGCATGCCTGGTACATGTGTTATTACCTCTCTTGGTTTTAGTATGTCAGTTGCAAGAATTGGTGCAAAATCAAAAACTCATTCTTCTTCTACGTCGCGTCGATGATTGTTATATTTACGTTTCGATCAGACAAATCGACACTGATAGCAGTGGCTTCGGACCCTGCCCTGACCCTTAATCATGTGGAATACAAATATATCAAGTAGTTAGCAATACACAGAGGGGTAATTTTAACTAATGCGACAGTCTCAGCAGAGCTGCGCTAATCAGACGTGCAGCATGCTTGATTGGCTGCACCAGTACGTGTTTATGTAAGCCTGGTACATGTGTTGTTCTCTGTTTTAGTTTAACAAGAGCTGGTTGTTTCGGTCGCATCGTTACAGTAGTCTAAAAAAGTATCGGTGCAATGATTGTTACATTACCTCTGAAGACAGCTCACCCCCAAACTTTACGAAAGTCTGAAGATAAACAAAATAACTTTCCTCATACGTGAAAAATCAATCTATTTGACGGACAGTATCTGATGTATTCACTATTTGTTTTTCCACGCTTGCAATATTGTTTTTACGTGATAAGCTTGATAGATTGTCGATTTCATCCCAGCATTTCCATCGGCCGTCGAAAAAAGATTATCATTTAATTCGTCCAAATGTTTGTTAAATTAAAACCTTGATCCGACAAATTGGGGCAAAAAGTTTTTAATGTGGACTTGTGGAGTTGGATTTTAAAGTAACTTTTCAATTTGGTCGAGAGGCCAGAAAGTTTTACGCCCAAAGTAAGCCTAAAACGGCTTCTTTTTATTATCTTTTCATTCACTTTCTTTGTTAAGGATTAGGTTTTTATTAGAGATATTTTATCGTTCTGGGGCCTGGATTGAAAATATAATGTAGATGCTTCAAATACCTACTTTCTACTGAAAACATAGATAATTATGTATATTTGCAAGTCCGACAAATGTGGGACATCAGTTTTTTTTTTTACTCTCCAGATCTGGAAGATAGTATTTACACGCCCTCACAATCTAGAATAAATATTAACTTATGATTACTTATGTAAAGAAACTGTATATTCGACTTTGATCAAACATCTCAAAACAGATGATATCTTACTTGGTATAAATTTCATTTGAAGCAATACGGGGCGCAGATTCGAAGTAAATTCCAATAACGTAATTGCAAATGAACGTTGTAGTGAATAGCTAGCTTGTCATCTATAAGTAGGGTTTCCATTACAATACCGAATTGTAGTTTAAGAAATATACATCTCTTTTTATCTTTTTAATTAATACTGCCCATTTTCTTTAAAAACAAATGAAAAAAGAATCCCGAAAATCGGACCAGTAGTCGCAGATAAATCGGTGTAAAAACATGAAAAAAAAAGAATGCTGATGGAATACATAACTTCAACCTTTTTTAGAAGTCCGTTAAAAAAACCAGGTGCTGGTCCAAATATCCGAACAAACCTGGATTGATGGTAACCCTATCTGCACAAGGCACGATTCAATTGAGTTATTTACGAAAGAGCGATACACTATATTTATGTACATACGCTTGAGAAATATTCACTTTAGTACATGGAATGTTGCGGCTTGTTACTCTACGATCCTGTGCAAGATTTGAAAGTAAATAAGGAATTTACTGTTCGGGTAACATCGGTTTAGATCGGTGAAGGGGCCTATTAGCTAGTTACTTAGTCAATCAAACAAGCATTCAAATTTTAAGGTTGGTAGTTAAACAGGTTTAATGATGAGGAACGACGTACACGGCACCCAGGTTGAAGGAGCAATTGTATTTCATGCACTTGGGTAAATGCAGCTTCTAATGAAAAAGTAAAAAAAGTGGTTCTGAGCAGTTTGGTTCCTGAAAAAGTGCATTTGCGAACAAAATTTTTTTTTTGGGTGCGATATCACCAAATGACCTCTCCCGCTCTAGGCGGAGCGGAAGGGAGAGTTAGACTTGCACTGATTAAAACCCATCCATGTTCCTTCTTTGCTTTGTGTTCCAGGGCTCCACTAAGTGAAATAACGTTATAAATGTTGTTGAATTGTCAAAATAAATATCATAGCCATAACGCTGCTTTACGCAATTACCCCGGAGATGAAAAAACTTCGCGATCAGAGTATGATAACCAAAGCCCATACGGGCTTAATTTCAGTTCTAATCAAAGACAGAGAACCACAATCTTCATAACCCATCGAACACTTACAAAACATAATTCGGGACACCGCAGTGGTCTCAAACAAGACATCTTGACCCTTAGTTTGTGCCCCAAACCTCATTAAAACTTGCATCAGTGTACGATACCCTCATAATCCTGCGGTGATACATTAAGGGGTCCTCATGCGTATTATCCCTTAAATTACTTTAGCTGTATTGACTTTTTTGGTGAAGTGAATTTATAAGTCAGAAATGTGTGGAAGGTTTACTTACTCTGATAATTGGCTAACATAAAAGTTAGTTACACATATTACAAAAAATAAATTGGTACGGGCAAAATATGCGATTGAAATTGTTAGGGTTAGGGACTCCATTTAGTGCGTACTCCATGTCTATTTACGAATTTTACACTTTGAGACGGTGCAAAACAAAAAATAAAATTAGCAAGTTAGCAACCACTTTAGTAGGACTTAAATTACCCGCTGGAATAAAACATACAGCATGTATCGAAAAGGGTTATATTTAAGAATGTGTGATCCATAACCATAACCGCGAAAAAATACACAGCTGTTCCCTACAAAATGTAGTGTACAAATGTATAAGACAAATAAAATGTTATTCTATGAATTAAATCAAATTTTCTTCAAATGGATCTTCTGATATAATCTATTTAAGGTCAAAATTTTCTTCGTATGCTTTTCGAACCCTGAATTCTGGGAAAATTATTTGCTGGCAATATTCAGGCTAAAGTTTCATAAGAGATATGATACAGTTATCGTGAATAACTTCAAGTGATGAAGTACACAAAAATGTTACGGGTTTGGTAACATGGAGGACTGTTATATGTGTCGCTTTATTATAATCTATTATTATTTGTGAGTCAAAGAAGACGTAGTAAACTAAAAATCCGGTCATTGAGCTTTGAGGAGAAAACTTTACTCAGAACCAAAAAAAGAGTAACTGTTTTCTCGCGATTTCGTTAACGTGCGTCCGGGATTAAATAATATTGTTAATCCAGGTTGTAAACTATCTATGTGCCAAATTTCATTCAAATCCGTTCAGACGTTTTTGCGTGATTGAGTAACAAACATACAACGGGACCCTATTACTAAGGCCCGGCTGTCTGTCTGTCCGTTCGTCTGTCACAAGGCGTATATTTTGAACCGTAATAGGTAGACACTTAAAATGTTCACAGAGTGTGTATTACTATGCCCACTATAACAAAAAACAATAAAAATTAAATACAAGAAAACCTTAGTGTGCGAGTCAGACTCTCGTTTGGTTGTTAATAACTTCCCTACATTTCAAACTTATAAAATGGCACTTTATAGAGATACAGCCACTTGACAAACAGACAGACGATCTGAGCACAACTTACTCCAAGCCTTGAGGGCTACCCTTTGTCTCAAAAACGTTTAAATGTACGATTATTACATTCCTTGTAATACCCTCTGAATAGGGTTACTCTATTCACATTAAGAGAAATCTTAATGGCATTTTAGTATTGTACGGATTCGAGATATCTTTTATCTTTTTGTAAGAAAGGTGCGCAATGGGTTATTCAATTTGATACAATTATCTGATATCTATCTACAATATCTCTGGTGGAAAATTAAGGGCATAATTTTAAGAGTTAGCTTCTCTGCAAAAATTGCAGGTTTTTCGCAGGTATTTTTGAACCAACATTCGTACACATGTGACCGGATGCAGCTGAATACCAGTATTTTACATGGAGGGACTGCCTATCTGACCTCCACAACCCAGCTAGTACTGGGTAAGACCGGTTGTCTGACTTTTTGGGCACACTGACTACCTGTAACGACTGTCAAAGATCTACAAATGACAGCCGGGCCAACGGCTTTACGTGCTTTCCGAGGCACAGAGGAAACTCGGTATGTAACGGGTGGTCACCCACCCACAGACCAACCTAGGCAAACACGGCTTAACTTTAAGATCGACCAGAGCGGCTGTTATTATTTAGCCACGAGCTGTACCCCAGCAAGGAAATATATTAAATATAACCAAACCAGCTGACATTATCAAAGACCAACAAAACTTAATTAGAACAACCACGTACCTTCACGTTTAATTAAAATTAACCACAAAATACTTCCCACAAATTCCCTACTAAAACTAAGTCTAACCAAAAGCCTACCTAAACGGGCCTAACCTAGTTGGTCTTTGGTACTTAAATGAATAAAATAGACTTACGTAAAGTCTTTATGGTCCTATTTAGCCCGATGACATCGATTTACACAAATATAAATACGGTTGGAATAGAGTATTGTGTCTTGTAATAGTCTCACTGACCGGTTCGTTATGATAGGAATCCGTTTAGGGTTACCCTTGAGATGTGTAATGAAAGTAGATCAAGTAGTAAGGAGTTTTGACATTAACTATAAAAGGCTAATAAAGTTAATATAATGGTGATTAATAGGGTATTTATTCTGAACGGCCCGTAATGAAATGAATTTGTCTCCGTTCCAAAGGACCGGTGATAAAATGAAGTCAAAATTAGTTTAAAGGAAGTCGCATACATTGTGATAGTCGCATAGTTTCTGAATTTTTGCGGGTCGCTTAGTCTTCAATATAAAAATAAAAAGCTTTTCGTTGGACACCTGCGGGGTAATTGCGTTACTCATTTAAAATGGGTATACCTTTCATTTTGTCAATTAAACGACATTCATGGCTTTATTTACGTTGCAATGGTTTAGGAATTTCTTTCAAAATATTAGGATGCTAGGGGTAACAATGTTCTCTATTCTGTCAAGTCTTAAAAATCCATAATCCTTTCAACTTAAATTGAAGCTGTAGTCTAGTGGAATGACCGTCAGACTGCCAAGTCATAGGTCCCGATTTCGAACCCAAGACACGCACCTACGATGTTTCGGATTCATGTGCGTATTGTATAACTATCACTTGCTTCGATGAAGGAAAACATCGTGAGGAAACCAGCCTGAGACATATTTCTCGACGGCATGTATAGCCAAGTCAGAGACCCATGGGCGGCACAAAAACTCTGACACCAGGTTAGGCATTAACCACACGATAAAGAAATAAGTTAACCTTAATTCTCTTTAAAAAAATCAGTTCCACCCATCACATCCCGTAGTAAATTATAACCATAGCCAACAGCGATGAAAAACAACTGAAACATCCGATGGGGCGTAAAAACATCCCCAGCCGCCATGACAGGCAGAAATGGATAGAAAAATAAACAACAATCGGGTTTTTTTTTGTTCGTTTATTAATAACTGGTGAAATGTTTACTTATTGGATATGAGTGAGTGAGTGGATTTGACAGTTAGGTTTGTGTGTAGATATGTATTTTGATTTTGACAGTTTTTTATTATTGTTGTTTATACAGGCTATATGTGTATCCGGTTAAAATTAATATTCTATTTTTCAAGCACTTCCTGGAATTGGAGCTGATACTTACTGAAATTGATTTAAACAAGATTATTTTATTTTATTTAAATGCTGAACGTGGATTTTAATATAAACGTAAAATAACATTACACTCCTTTTTCCCCGAAGGCTTAGATATAGGTGTTTTAATAAAAAATACGTGTTTCTACATTTTATCCGGAATTAATTTAATACAAAAACTACAAACATATAACACTACAACTAAATACTGTCACTTACGGGATAAATTCCGTGATAATTTTTTTCTCAGAAAGAGGGTAGACGGATTTGTCTCGAACTCTGCACCTAACAATTTATTTTCCATCTACCCGCATTCTCCAGTCATCTCGCGATCATGGCGCTTGCAACACCATCGAAATATCGAGAGCTCAATTAATAATCACTGAAGATATCCCGTAAGCGTAAAACAGTGTTTAATTTAATACACTTAAAAAAGCTACTTTCCACATTAACGCTTTTAAAACTTAGACAGACAAAAATTAAATAACATTTCCACAGAAAATTTTTGTTAATCTACCCTCAAATTGTTTACAGTCGAAACGAGTACAAATACGGGGCAAACAAGACACTCGCAGGGAAAGGGTTGCCATGGCGATTTAATTAGATTTTCTATGTAAAAGCTTTTTTTGAAAGGTCAAGCTAAAAATAGGCTATTCCTTTTTTTTGTTAAATTGTTATTCAGAATAATTTATAATATTTGAATAGGAAGAATTGGGATGAAAGAGTTACGGAGGGACGACTTTTACCCTTAGTGGGATACTATACATCGAGTACCAGAAAGGTGTCACCATATTTCAGGGTGTGATTCAGACCATCAAACTAATCAACTTTCTCCATGAGAGCACCAAACAAATCGCCAAAAAAAAAAAAACCGTCCCATAGATTTTTAGGGTCGGCGTCCAGTCTAACCGGATGCAGCTGATACTACATGGAGTGACAGCCTATCTGACCTCCACAACCCAGTTAGTACTGGGTAATACGATACCCCTTGGTAAGACTGGTTGAGACTTTTGGGGCCACTGACTACCCGTAATGACTGTCAAAAGATCTACAAATTATAGCCGGGACCAACGGCTTAACGTGCTTTTCGAGGCACGGAGGAAACTCGGTATGTAATAGGCGGTCACCCATCCTGCGGACCAACCTAGGCAAGCGTGGCTTAACCTGAAGATTGACCCGAGAGGCTTCATCATCCACGAGCGCCTTCAATTCCAAGAAAAAAGTTACTACACAATTGAAATCTTCAGTAATTCGAAATTTTCATACATTCACACGAACGCTACACTGCCACAACAAAATGGCGGATTCACACTCGTAAAGCGCATAAAGAATGTAAAGGTGATGCCACGCTGAGAGCTCTACAAAGGAGTTGGTATAAACATGAGGTTCTATACACTGTACATAATAAAACAGGAGCTTTACTTCCTTCACGTAATAGGTGGATGGACTGGATACGGAAGAACATGGCGTTATCCAGTTTTGGGAATATTGGTTCTATGAAACAGTAAATTATGTTTTTTCATAGAAATACATAAAGTTACATAGACCATTCATAAGGATTATTTACGGCAGTATTGGAAAGTACTGTAGAAGTTTTAGTCTGGTCGCTTTCTCATCCAACCACCATGAATATTTTATAAGTTTGTGGTATATAATATAGAATAAATTGTGGTAAGGGTTGGGCACCTCCATCCTGCATTGGATGCCAGGATCTTTTTCGCGCAATTAATATTTTACTCAATGTTTTATTATGTAGGGTGACTGGTAATTAGTGACCGATACTTAAACACGTGATTGTACTCATAATAACAAACAACTTTCCCAAAGAATCATTTTTTTTATACACACACTTTTATCACAATAACACAACAGCCGTATGAAATGCGCACGCACGCGCCTGTGTCCTATCAGCTGTTAGCCGTTTAAGTTTCTTTGGGAAGTTGTTTGTTATCATGAGTAAAATCACGTGTTTAAGTATCGGTCACTAATACCAGTCACCCTATATTACTATCAAATACGCCTGTCATTGCCCCAGGAAACTTAAGCACTTAAACTTCTGCAATACACCTACATATACATATATTCTTCCACTAATTTATTTTCCTTGTTATTGGATGATGAAAAAAATATTATTTTTAATCTAACCAATTTACAATACTCATCAATACCTTTCAACCAACTCAATGCCACAACAAATTACTCTCCAACCGCACACAATACAAACGGTTCTTAAATCCTATATCCAGCATCAGTGAACATCAAACACTAAACTCGAACCGTCCCATCCCTAGGGCGGACATTTGTCAAAAATCCGACACCAGCGCGTCACTAATTATGAAAACTGCCAGCCCGCTTGTCGGAGCAGCTGATTAATCACTGTAACAGTAGGTCAAGTTGATTACGTTGGGTAGAACGGAAATACAATAGATCTCTTTTTTTTTTGTTTTGACAAATGCGCGGGCGTCAAGTTTGGGATGCGAGAAAATATGTGAAGGTGTTAGCGTAAAAGACAATATATAAACATAATTCAAAGGAATGAGATTATACGAGATCGTTGCGGTTTCAAATAATTGAAAAGAGCATGCTTAGATTTTAAGTTAAGCATCTAGCAGTAGAGCGGCGAAAACTGCGTTCAAATCCATGTAGTAGTTTTTGCGTGATGCGCGTACAAACATACAGACAGAAAGAACACCCGACAAAAATTCTAAAAACTGTTTTTTGGCTTCTGTTGCTCTAATAGTGACCCCCCATATATATTTTTTTCTTCACTTTCTTCAATGTACAGACATCGGCCTGTTAAAATTTTATTATATGTATAGATTGTATATTAATCCTTCACAAATCAGCTAGGTCTATTAACAAAAGCATACATTACATAAGTCTGTAACATACGAGGTCAACGTCTAATGTTAACGAAAAAAAGGGTTAAAAACAGGAACAGTAATTATTTCGGAATTGGCACGGTATGTGTAACTTGGCTGGCAGAGCTCGAGGATCGAGTTCGTTAAAAAAATCTATTGTTTCATGCCCAACTTTTTTTACTCCTGTACAATGATTAAATTAAAAGCGGCAATAGGCCAAGAATGGCGAGGGAAAGATTGTGGGGTTCAAACTTCGAACACACGTTGTATATGTGAACCCACTTTTATCTCAGAAATATTTTACTAAGTTGGCTATACACACAAGAAGAGTACTAACATAATATCACGCCGTTAATCCTAGAAGTGTTAAGGTGAGTATAGACTACAACATTTTCTGGAGCATTTCTGTGTAATGTAACGTTCTTACGAATGGTACAATACAGGCAAAAGCTCAGGTTCCAAAGCATTTCCATGTAATGTAACGTTCCTGCGAATGCTCGGCGTTATGTTACGGGTAAATGCTCACAGCGAGTGTGCCTTTACCAACATTTCGTTGTACCTTGCGTTCATTCTTCGTTCGTTCGTGGCTCGACGAAATGTTACACCAATAATCTCGACGAAATGTTACAATACGCAATACGCTCGTAGCTTTGTAACAAAGAGGCGAGCGTGCTCGACGTTTAGTTCGTAAAAGGATGATACACTAGAACATATCATAGAGCGGCTCGTTGTTCTGTTACAAGTAAATGTTGTAGTCTATACTCACCTTTAGGCAAAGGTATACCTAATACTACACCCACATTTCGCCAGTTATGTTAAAGTCCCATGTAATAGGGGGCGAGCCTTTCGCTCTCACTCAAACGTTGACGACATCAATCCAAACAGCTTTTACACTAAAGTTAACAAGGTGAATACAATAAGTAGAGACAGCAAAGTTTGCATAGAAAAAACGTAAAAAAATACTGGTTATCTTTTCTGAGCATAATAAAATCATCAACACGACGACATGAAGGAAAAAAGAGTAAATGATAGCGTGATGATTAACAGGGGAGAATGGAAGAAAAAAAACGTGTTGCGCCAACCCCAAATAACACATGGGACAAGGATGATGATGATGATGATGATGAAGAGGACGAGGACGACGACGAACAAAACCAAAATAGACCATTAAAAATTTGAATATTAAGTTCCTATATCCCGACTCCCGTCCCATTCCTAAAATATATTTATTCATACCAAAGAGGTTCAAAGATTAATACGCAAGATTTATGAGCCTTAAGAATAAACCTAACCTAAGGTCAGGTACTCAAGGGATATCTTACATCCTACTTAAATCTTGTGACTTTCTTTGCTTAGGATATGATTTATTTAGGTTCGACTTTTTAGTATATCTAAGGCTAATGTAGGTATGAGAGTAAGATATATGAGGAGCTCGTGGCTAAATGATAACAGAAGCTCGGGGGTCGATCTTCAAGTTAAGCGGCTCTTGACTAGGTTGGTCAGTGGATGGGTGACCACCCATAATATACAGAGTTTCCTTCGTGCCTCGGAAAGTGCATTAAGCCGTTAGTCCCGGCTGTCAATGGTAGATCTTTGACAGTCGTTACAAGTAGTCAGTGGCCCGAAAGTCAGACAACCACTGACTACCTGTAACGACTGTCAAAGATGTACACGTGGCTAAATAATAACAGCCGCTCGGTTCGATCTTTAGGTAAAGCCGTACTTGACTAGGTTGGTCTGTGGATGGGTGACCACCCATTACATACCGAGTATCCTCCGTGCCTGTCATTTGTAGATCTTTGATAGTCGTTACAGGTAGTCAGTGGCCCAAAAAGTCTGACAACCAGTCCTACATAGTGGTAGTATTACTCAGTACTAACTGGGTTGTGGAAGTCAGATAGGCACTCCATGTAAAATACTGGTATTCAGCTGCATCCGGTTGGACTGGAAGCCGACCCCAACTTTTTGTCGGTGCCCCTTTCAACCTGTATGTATGTAAAATATTAAAGTTACTAAAATTATATAGCCAAATAAATATTCAGCAGATAATAAGTTTCTGACTAAACGGTCTAGACGTGTTTATCATATTCAACAAATTACCTCCGGTTTCAGAAAGTCTGTTTAATTTCATTATGTAGTCTAATATTATAATCGGATATTTGTAACGTTAGAAGTGACTAGGTTTTGCCCGCAGCTTCGCTCGCGTTAATTTAGAATTTGACAATTTAACTCCTAACACGCTTTTCAAGTTTCTATAATAATATAAATCAATCATGATTCGAAAGATACGTGGCGCCATCTATTATCATAAGAACGTTATTGTTGTTTTCCTCGGGTACAGTACTTTTTTTCGGGACGAAAGGTACCCTGTGTCCGTTTCTGTACACCTGACAACGTATATGCAAAATTTGGGATTCCAGACGTGATCCTATGTACTACCTTCTCCAAAAAGAATATACTTGTAGATACAGAACCTACGAATCTAATCAAAAGCATTGACGCTTCGACAGGTCTGTAACTAGAAGTCTAGACTAGAAACTTCTTGAGTCAATGGACGACCCTGACAGGTTCCTAATTAGGTGTCCTACGGTATTTGGCAAATAAGGCCTATCGTCCACGACGCTACTCAAAAGTCTATAATATTCTCACTGTTTAGACATAGGGCTCCTAACAAGCCCTCTCTATGAGAGGAAGTGGGCTGTGATCTACCAAGCTGGCCCCGTGGGTTGGTAGATGTCATATTTCTCCGAATTTCTCGCTTTAGGACCAATGTCCGAGCCTACTAGGCCCCCCACTTTTTCAAAAGTATCCAGTAACCAACTCGAATCACCTATAAGTAGCCAGAATGTCATAGCACTAACATTTCAGTGGCGATCAGTGTACAAATCGGCAAACGTAAGGTGGGACGCCCTCAGGCTCGGTGGAGCGACGATCTTCGCAGGGTGGCTGGTAGCAACTGGATGAGAGTTGCTGAGAATGGAGTTGAGTGGCGTGCGATTGAGAAGGCCTTTGTCCAGCAGTGGACTGCTGTAGGCTGATGATGATGAACCGTGTACGGCGCAACTAATCACAAACTAGAACTACTAAAAACGCGTTCGTAAGGGCGGATTTCCCCAACGAAACCGCATCGTAACCGCAAGAGCTGGCAGTCAGTATTGCTCAGCAATTATGACACTGACAGGACTTTTGAACGAGGATTAGATGTGCTGATCTTGTGCAGTTTAATCGGTGAAAATCGCCCTAAATCGCGTCGTGTACGGACCGCCATTGAAATACTGTTGCTGTCTGTCACACGTTACTTTTTATGAGAAGCGTCATGGACGATGTTCCTAACTTTTAAATATAGGCGAAAATATCAGCAAAAAGATATTTGTAAAGTCAATAACGGTGTTCTTTTAAGTTCAACTAATCGGAATAGGTACTTTGAGTGTAGGTGTTACTAATTTGTTAATGTTTGTTTAGGTGCATACATGTATATTGTCTGCCTTGTTTAGATAAGGACTATCTTTAAGTTCTAGGTCTTTGCTTTTCTACTAATTAGTTAGGTATTGTAGGTTGTGAAGTTTGCTGCCATCATTAATTATGCAGGTTCAGGTTAGACAGACCAGTAACTTTTCTGGATCAATCTGTAACTTTCAATAAACTAGATGTATTTGGACGCTCTTAGCTTACACTTCTTTATACATCGTTCTCACATAAATGTATAGTATCCACATGAAGGATGTAACCAAGATTTTGTTAACAAAATTTTGATTGAAAAGAGTGTCCATGGAGTTTCTTGCCCATTCTTCTCCATAGAGATCTACGCCGTGGGATGGGCAACTACAGTACTTTCACAAGTTATTATGCCTTGTGTCTGTGACTGTAGCTTAGCTCTTTTTTTGTGACATTCAAAAGTGCCTGTAATGGTCTAATTGAAATAAATGCTTTGGGTTTGAGTTTTTGAAAGTAATTATAAAGCCCTATAGAGACTAGAAATATCTACCTATGTACATATATTTCTAAAAAATACCGGAAAAAGCATCCTGTACATATTCGCAAAATCTAAGAACGTCATTTATCTTTTCCTAAAATCTTACATAAATCTTTAATATGTAATAAAAACCCACATTATTTCAATTCAACCTGTCCTTGACCAAACAAAGCATCTAACCACCGTCCATTATACACCTAAACTTATATATTTACGAGCATACACATTCGACCAGGTGTGCGGTCCACTATCAAACCGGTTCCATAGTACTAGACTAGTTTCAATGACCTAGATGGTAAACTATTGATCTAGATTTCTATGGGACTTCAGTTTTGAGATCGAAGCTACGATCTTCATCATTCTCTTGCCCTTATCCCAATTCATTTGGGATCAGCGCAGCATATCTTCTTATTCCACACCTCTCTTTAGATCGAAGCTACGATAATCTTGAATATTAAGCTTTTTATGTAAGTTCATCGAATTCCTTTCGTAAGGTGAGCAAAACGTTGGTAATGTGGGTAGTAAGATTGGCAAATGATATTGACAGATTTCCAATAGTTCTTTTGCAAAAGATTTGGTGATGGTATCGTGTCTCGTGTCCGTGGTAGAGAGGAGGAATGTGTGCCAGCAGTGGAAAAATTACAGGAGCTCGTGGCTAAATAATAACAGCCGCTCGGGTCGATTTTCAGGTTAAGCCGCGCTTGCCCTAGGTTGGTTCGTGGATGTGTGACCACCCATTACATAGCGAGTTTCCTCCGTGCCTCGGAAAGCACGTTAAGCCGTTGGTCCTGGCCGTCATTTGTAGATCTTTGACAGTCGTGAGGTAGTCAGTGGCCCAAAAAGTTTGACAACAAGTCTTACCAAGGAGTATCGTATTACCAGTACTATTTGGGTTCGTCAGACAAAGTGGGCAGTGTAGGTTTGTGAACGTCACATGTATTCGATTTTTGGTGGTAGGACATCGGTTCCTCACGATGTTTTACTTCGCTTGTATGCTGCGTTTATTTAATTGTATTTATGTTCGACGCAGTATATCTTCTTCTTCCATACATCAAGTGCAAAAATTTTTGACAGTTAAAATTTTTCATGAGAAAAATTCTTCGTTACTTATTTAACTTTTACTTCAGTTACAAAAATACCTATAATTACCGTTCCTACATCGTTGTTGGTACATTGGGCAGGTCATAAATCAAGCGACGACACAAACTGACAGGCCTGACTGATGTCAAGCTATTTGCATCAAACCAGGCGGATACGTGCTTGTGCAATGTGTTGGTTAGTAAATAGATTTGTTGGGACTTTGCAAATAGTATTCTCTATCATTAAAAGCCTTGGTTTGGCTGGTTATTCTGTTATTACAAAGTGTAAACGGACCTTTAAGAAGCCGTCTACCAAGCATTCTGTACATCAAACTAAGTAACTCTACACAAAAAATATGCTGGGTAACGAGTTTTTTTTTTGGGGTGAAAAAAATCACGTTGACGGCAAGACTCGATGTAGGCCCACTCAAAAGATTATGCTAATGGATGCTTTGAATAGTACGAGGGTCGTGGAGCTAATTAAAGTAAAAACTTATAATTCTCGTGAAAAAAAGTTGGAACTTTGACTCCCAATATGTCTAGAACTAAAAAAAAAAATATCGCAATGACGGTGAGAACAAATGCCTTTCGGCTTGTTAAGGGTACTTTTACACCCATTATGTATAGAAAAAATCAAGGCAGATTAAGGTGAAATCAAGGAACTTTACACCTGGTAAAGGTCTTCGATCCTCTTTCGCAAAATAGGGCTTTGATCAACGGGTTTGCCCAGATCAATGGTCTGTAAGGACTAAGGACCAACGCGCAGTGACCAAATACGGACCAATGCGTCCAAGTTAGTGATCACAGTAGTATGTTATCTGCCCTCATAATTTAATGTTAATTCTCTTCGTTTTGTGAGGTTTTGGTATAAAAGGGTATTTGCCTGAAAAAATCTATTCAGTCCGTAAGTTAGATTATCAAAAAATATTGGACACGTATTTTTTCTTTTGTCATGAAAACGAAAAATGACCACGATACAGAGCTTTGAAATCTCGCGTGACGTCACAATTCCTGTTACTTTTCACTGTCCAGTGACGTCACAAGACCCCTCTCTTGATTATGTGACAAAAGAGAAAATACGTGTCCAACATTTTTTGGTGATCTAACTGACGGACTAATTTTTTTTTTTTTCGGTATTGTCAAATAGCCTATTATGTGATTCAGGTTAACATGCAAAGTTCAGTTTGATTTAAAACTCCAACATAGTTTTTTCAATAGTAGTAGGTCTTTACAGAAAAACAACTTAAATAACACTAACATAATGATTATGTGAAGCTTGCCACCACCACTGATGTGACGACCACGTCCACTCTGCCAAGAGTCTGACGACGAAGAAGTAGTAAGATCATCTTCATCTGCCTAGCCTTTTCCCAACTGTCGGTTTCCAGTCTAACCGGATGCAGCTGAATACCAGTATTCTACATGGAGCAACTGCCTATTTGACCTCCACAACCCAGTTAGTACTGGGTAATACGATACCACTTGGTAAGACTGGTTGTCAGACGTTTTGGGCCACTGACTACCTAACGTAGTAAAAAAAACATCAACTGGGCACAAGAATTTGAATACACGTTAAATAAGTAATTCTATGTGTTTAGTATCTATGTTTGCATTTCAAAGTAAGCAAACCAGCCTAGCAACTATCTATAATTTATTATTGCCTGAATAAATGATGTCTCTAGAAACCAGTAATGTTTGTCCTTTTTATACACAGGTCTGTACAAAACCTAATTTACGAGTGGATTATCTGATCTCTATCTTTGTACATTAAGCACACAGTACACAGAACCTATTTACCTAATGTATGTACAGACGCCAGCATATTAAGCTACCCGAAACTATCAAATTTTCCCAATCAACCTTGAACCTAATGCTTTAGAAATAAAGTTGAAAATGTATTAAAGAAATTTGACAGAATGTAGTAGCTATATGGTGGGGTCTGTACACAAAAAGTTATGGAAAAAAAAGTTGTTATCCTTATTCTTTCTAATATTATAAATGCGAAAGTAAGTTTGTTACCTTGTCACGCCTAAACCACTGACCCGATCGTCCTGAAAGGAGAGGGGAATTTCTGGGCCCAGCAGTTAACTAGTTGAAATGTGTATTAAAAAATCCGTTATATTTTTCTAAAGGAAGTCACAAAATACAGTACCATGTTTCTATCTAGGAAGCGAGAAAAGTTAAATTAAGTTATGAAACTATATACTCGATTAAATACATGCCTGAATTCTTAGTAATCGATAATAAATGAATCGGTAAAATCTTAGAATATGTATGAAAATCAAGTGACAGGTGCTTATCAATCGTTTCGTCGAATCGATTCGTAGCGAATCGAGTTCCTTTAATTTTTCTTCGCTTGGTAACACTGGTCACCGACTGACAGATGACAGGCAGAGAAAAACCGGCCCTCGTTCGTTTTCTTTCGTTCTGAGTACGCTTGTATTTTCCATGTTTTAGTGTATAACTCCACGACCTCGGCTTTGCATAATTATAAAGGACTATTCGACGGATCCTGCTACTTTGAATTACCTGACTCTCTATTTTGGATAACTGATTACTCCTGATTACTAATATCGGTCGGATATTGACGACATGGATCGCTGTGGAATTATACCATTGCGAGTGGTCGCAGTAACTCTATTGGAAGAAGAGTCTTGGACGATGGGGCGATTTTATCAATTATTCGTCAGTGGCGAGCATGTAAGTACCTATTCAAATCAAGCTTTTAGCCTATCAAGCGAACAAAACCAAACTTATGTACCTACTGATTACGGTCTCCGGCGTCATGTCTGTCGGCTGTCTTTTTGTTAGATAGCATATAAAACAATACTTACTTAATAGCTTATTAGTTGATTATTTAGCCTTACGAATCTATGGAATGTGCCTTTGACCGTTGCATTAGGATTAGGTACATGTAATGAAGCTTGTTTAAGGTTGAACATGATTTGAATTGTTAACTTATTTCAGTTAACCAGTCAGAACTACATATGTATGCCAAGGATGTTGGAACTTGGCCCAAGATGTGATTCTTGGGAGACGTCTGAAGCACCAACCCAAGTTGGCCATTGCAGTGTTTGTGTCCGCTGCGGTCGTTCACCGTAAGCACGGCGGTAAAACCACCTTCTTGTACGCTGCTGCCCTGCCTTGCCCTTTTGTAGGACTGTAGGCTGCTGTGCCCATGTAATGTGCGCATATGGTATTTCAGTTGGGCAAGATACCAAGAAAATATCGTACCTCCTGAACAATTCTTAGATGATATAATCAAAATTATTGAAGATGAATAATAAATATTTTATGTATAAATATTGGTGTTTTATTTTATTTCCTCTTCTCTCTTTTAAAAAAAAGTACCTACTGCTTCTAAGTGCAGGAAATTGGATGTAGAAACTATAGCGACTATCCATCCGTCGGAAGAATCGACAAAATGACAGATTTCTTTTGGTGATCTGTCATTTTGTCGAATCCTCCGTCGACAAAATCAGTTTCTACGGTGGTCATGCTACGCGTGCAGGGCGTGCCAAACGTGTCAGATCTTCGACATGTCGCACGTGGATGCTCTTTACTTGCACTCCATGTATAAAATCATTACACAACCGAAGCCATTCATAAAGATTTGTCAAATAACCTCAAAAAACTACAATGTTATAATGTAACCCCACTTTTACTGTACTCCATATAACTTGATTCCTGGATAGCCAAATTTCACCAAATTTTCAGTGAGGCCTTGTTATTATATCCTCTTACAAATAAGACTAGTTTGATTGAGTTAACACCTGGGCCCAGGAATCTATGGAGTCGTTCCCTTCTCCTTTGCATATACATTGTCAGGTGTACAGAAACGGACATAGGGTATGTTTCGTCCCGAAAAAAGTACTATTTCCGTAAAAACCAACAATAACGTTCTTATAAAGGGTGTAAAAAGACCCTTAACGAAGCCGAAAGGCATTCGCTCTCCCCGTCAAAGCGATCATTTTTTTGTTCTAGACCATACCTGGGAACCTTCTAGTTACGGAGATATTGGGGGTCAAAGTTCCAACTTTTTCACAAGTTTTTTTTAAAATACATGTTTTTAATGTAAGATTTTTACTTTAAACAACTCCACGACCCCCGTACTATTCAATCCATCCATCAGCACAATGTTCTGTGTGCGGTATATTGAGTCTTACCGTCACACGTGATTTTTGACCCCAAAAAAAAAGTCGATTCCCAGCAAAATTTTTTGCCTAAAGTTACTTAGTTTGATGTACAGAATGCTTGGTTGACGGCTTGGTGAAGGGTCTGTTTACACCCCGTATAATAGATGGCGCGACGTTTATTTCGAATCATAATTGAATTATATTATTACAACCCGAAATTATTGTCAAATTCTAAATTAACGCGAGCGAAACCGTGGGCAAAAGCTAGTGGTACATAAATCACTCTTTAATATGTTTATAAGTTCACTGTTATCTTCAAGTCTTGATCTAGGCATAAAGAAAAACTAGATTGTATCCACCTAAAAATGGATGTTTGTTCTTTCACGCAAAAACTACTGAACTTATATTGATGAAATTTGGCACACAGATAGTTTATAACCTGGATTAACACACATGATACTTTTTATCCCGGTAGTACAATCCCGTGAGAGCAATACGCGGGCGAAGCTGCGGGTATAAGTTAGGTAATCATAACTGTACTCGATTCCACTTGACTGCTTCGTTGTGATCAAAAGCCCTACTGCTACACATGAGGTCCTGGAGTCTTTTCCCAGGTTGGATAAAGTCTTATTAGATTGTGTATCATGGTAGATGACAATAGGCTCGCCTCCTATTACGTGGTACTTAAACGTAACTGGTGAGTGTTCTTTAGGTACACCTCTGCCTAACCCTTCGGGGGTTAAAGATGTGATGTTATGTTATAATCTGTTCACTACATCTTAAAAAAAAATGTTAACAAAAGATGAATGAAAGTATTAAAGAAAATGGCTTGAAATTGTATACTTACAGTCGTTTTTAACTTATTTAAAGATCAAGTGGGCGAGACTTGGTATTATTTTTTTACAAAATTTCAAAAGATTTTGAGAGTCTCTTCTATGTATTTATATACTACATAAAACACACTACATAACAACCCTTGGATGGACTGAAAGAAACGAGACATTTTATTGACTTATTTACTTGCCCTCTATTGTTTTAGTGAATGATGAATAGGATTTTATTCAGAGATATGGAGAACACTTTATTTACAGTTTCAGTATTTAGACAAATGGATTCTTATCTCCAATTTTGATTAAAACAAACTTGTTGAAGTAAGCAGCATCTTTAAATAAATAACTACAAACAAGACTGTTTATCTTTTTAATCGTATTATAGACACATATTTTTTTCAAAATTATAAAGGCAACTGCCCAACCGTCGGAATTTAGCGCCAAAATATTGAATATTCTTGTCCTTCAACGATCGCATTAAAATTTTAAATTCTGCTAAACGTCGTAATAATGTACGACAAATTATTTCCGTTTTCTTTCAAGAAACACTTTTCATTCACACGCGAAGTTATTATAATGTATTTTGAATGAAATCGCATCAAATTAAAAATAGTATGAACTCACATTTTTTCGCCATAGGAGGCAGAAGTTATAGAACCCAACCTGCTATGATCCTTGTATTTTTATTTCGTCCACTTTCATACATCTACAGTGAAGTCATGTAAAGTGATGGCCTGAAACACAGGTTTAAATAAACCTAGATCGGGCAGATCGCTACCAAACATCTGAATTGAACTATCATTACTTGCAACTGTTGAATATATTTTAGTTATAGTTTACTTATAAGTACTAATTATACCATGGAATGAGAAATAATACTACTGCGCCTAAATATACTTTTTTTGTAATACTTTAAATAAAAAATAAATCTGGATCATACACACGCCAGTTGTAAAGTAAACCAAACTTTTCATATTTTTCAACGGACAGCCAGATTGCCCATCGCGTAAATCCCAGTTTTATTTTAATATCTAGCCAAAATAAACTAAATAAATCTAGACCTTTTTCAAGCCTACACCGATATCAAAGGTCAAAAGCCAGACACACATTACCACAACATTACAAAAAAAAACCAATATGGTGTTTCCAGGCCGTCAAATCACAATATGTCTAGAAATCAAATAAAAGAACTATCAGTCCAAAAAAGACTTACAATGCTAAAATTGACACATATTTACACAATAGTTAATGGAACTGTATTCAACCCTCTATGCCACAGAGTAATAAAAACCGTCTAGTAGCGACACTACCCGACGACACCCTTTTCTGTCGCGGATGTCGTGGCCGGTAAAAATGTTACCGGCCACGACACCCGCGACAGAAAAGTGCACTCAACAGTAGCGAAGGCTCATTTATTTATTTTAAACCGGAGTACATATCTTTAATGTGATTATATTATTTGTCTATAGAATACTGACTGTGCTATTTTTCGAAGGAAACCCGGTAGAAATCGAGTTGTATGAAACCTCCGCCACTGTTAGTCAATACAGGGTATAAACGGCCCTTCACGAAGCCGTCAACCAAGCATTCTGTACATCAAACTAAGTAACTTTACGCAAAATTTCTTGTTGGGAAAGTACTTTTTTTTTTTGAGTGAAAAGTCACGTTTTACGGTAGGACTCAATGTAACGCACTCAGAGCATTGTGCTGATGTATGGATTGAATAGTACGGGGGTCGTGGAGGAGTTTAAATTAAAAATCTTACTTTAAAGACATGTATTTAAAAAAAACTTGTGAAAAAGTTGGAACTTTGACCCCAATATCTCCGTAACTAGAAGGTTCCCAGCTATGGTTTAGAACAAAAAAATGATCGCATTGATGGGGAGAACAAGTGCTTTTCGGCTTCGATAAGGGTCTTTGAAAAACAGTCCAATTTCAAACAAGTATCACAATTAGTCCATATTATTCTATTATAGTCAAACATCTTTACATAACAATAACTGTTGACAGTTCACATCAGAATGATGTTTCTTTGTTATTCTCGTTACGTTAATTTTGCTATCGAAGACGACAGTCTTCGATCAATAATAGTTATGGTGATAAGAGCTAATCAATTCGGGTTGTACTCTGCTTGTAATAATATAATTCAATCATCATTCGAAAGACACGTAGCGTCATCTACTATCATAAGAACGTTATTGTTGTTTTCCTCAGGAACAGTACTTTTTTTCGGGATGAAAGGTATCCTATGTCCGTTTCTGTACACCTGACAACGTATATGCAAAATTTCAGGATAATCTGTTCAGTGGTTTAGGCGTGAAAAAGTAACAAACAAACAAACTTACTTTCGCATTTATAATATTAGTAAGGAGTAAAAGCTCGCATGCAAGTTCTATGACTACAGGGTCAATAAATGTATAATTAATAGCTGTTCCCCGCGACCTTCGTCCGCGTAGAATTATCTATAGTAATATTATAAAGCTGCAGTGTTTGTTTGTTTGTTTGAACGCGCTAATCTCTGGAACTACTGGTCCGATTTGAATGATTCTTTCAGTGTTCGGTAGTCCAATTATCGAGGAAGGCTATAGGCTATATAACACCACGCTATGACCAATAGGAGCTGAGCAAAAATAAAACAAGTCGGAAGCGGCGGGTGAAACCGCGGGGCACAGCTAGTTAAAAATACAATTTTCCCGTTTTTGCAACATTTTTCATTGCTGCTCCGCTCCTTTTGCTTGTAGCGTGATGTTATATAGCCTTCCTCGCTAAATGGGCTATCCAACACTAAAAGAATTTTTCAATTCGAACCAGCAATTCCCGAGTTTAGCGCGTTCAACCAAACAAACAAACTCTTCACCTTTATATATTAAGTATAGATTGTGAGTTGAAATACTTTGCGGCGGTAAGTTTACTGGTACGATCGGGTGTGAAACGCGATTATAAATCGATAGTT
Source organism: Noctua pronuba (assembly GCA_905220335.1). Lineage (NCBI taxonomy): Eukaryota > Metazoa > Arthropoda > Insecta > Lepidoptera > Noctuidae > Noctua > Noctua pronuba. The sequence continues at coordinate 9,908,190 of LR999918.1, read as the reverse complement.
GTCGTAGGGATAATAACTATAAAAAAAAAAATCTGTACTCATTTTCATGACGGCCGTCATTCTTTCTTAGAAAACCTGAGCTTCGTAAAGGCAGTCCCACAAGCCCGAACGAATTAAGAAGCTGGTCGTAGGAGTTTCACTTCTGAGTTTATTCTTCTATGCCTTAACCCCCTAGAGAGTGGGATGGGGAGGGAAGACACAAGCTGACACCGTGTCAAAATAAATATAAGTCCATTATTTACTTTAGGATGACAATCAATCTCTTGGCGAAGATATTTCTGTTTAAACTTGCCGTTTGATTAACTGTCTTCGTCTTATTTTAGAGAGCGTTTTCTGTTTGAGTATAAAAGCGTTTTCTACTCGACAGTGTTTAAAGGAAGATCAAGTGCTTTGTCCACAATGGAGCTTGAGAATTTTAGGGTTTGTTTCGCCGTCGGCTATCTCCGTCAGGCGTCGGGCGGATGCGCGGGCGACGAGACGGCGCGAGCGGCTGCGCGGGGTACGAGAGCGGCCGCGAGCCGAGCTCTCTTGTCTAGAGAGAACAACCGACGACACACGCGCCTTGTTATTTCTTATACTGTACATTAATTTTAGATGTATCTACGTATATCCAAAATTTTTACAGTACAGTTTTTACAAACCACTGCTTTTATTTAAAGTCCAAGTAAAGACCCTAACAGGTTTAATCAAAGCATAGACCAGATCATACCTATATTCTTTCTTAGGCGCGAATTGCACAGAAACGGCGTAAGGTGCGGCGCAGGCGTGGAATTTATAAGGTAACGAAAGAACGGCGTGCCTGCGCCGCGCCGCTTGAGTGTAATTCACGACACTTCGCCTACGTACATTTTGTATGAAAACGTTTTGAAGCCGCATCATGCCTGCGCCGCGCCTTCACCGTACGCCGTTTCTGTGTAATTCGCGCCTTACTGGGACCACTACGAAATCTACGCTTTAATAATTTGATGATTGGGAAATTCCTCAAGCCTTTTTTTTTTTTTTTTTTTTTTTTTTTTACCGATGGGAAATCATCAAATGACTTCTCCCGCTCTGGGTGGAGTGGGAGGGAGTGTCAGACTCTTACTGACTAAAACCCATCCATGTTCCTTCATTGCCCTTTGTGTTCCAGGGCCACGGTATCTCTTTCGAACAGTCCCGCAGCCCCGGCAGGCTTCGGCCCTTGCGGGCCCCTTCCTGGTTGCTGACATCTCTTTGAGGCGCGCGTGGAACACGAACGCGCCGTCGACACGGCCTGTCGTCATAAGACGGACGGACGGTGAGCTAACCCATTACTCACCGTCCACAGGCCCGCGCCTACGGTGGCCGGGAGCCACCACGTGGCCCCCGACGCCCGGTGCGTCGCCCGCGGCGGCTGGGACGAGAGATTCTCTCCCTCTCACGTCCCGCCACCTCCTTCGCTAGCATGACTGCTTCGCAGAAGGAGGTGACGGCTTCCCATTCCCTCTCGCTCCGGACCATGGCCTGGACCAGGGCCGGGCGCGAGAGGTCGCCGCCGCCTATCGCCGTTACGAGGACACGGCGGAGCTCCGCCCAAGCGGGGCAGACCTCCACGGTGTGCGCCACCGTGTCCTCCGGACGATCCTCGCAATGATGGCACCCGGGCGTTTCCTCCCGCCCGATTACGTGCAGGAACCTCCCGAAACAACCGTGTCCGGTGAGGACCTGCGTCAGGCGGAAGGTGAGGGCGCCGTGGCGCCTCTCTAGCCACTCCTCAAAGAGGGGACTTATCGCCACTATTGTGGCGTGCCCTGCACTGGGTTGCGACAGTCGCTGTCTCCATGTCGCCATGAGATCGCGTCGGAAGTCTGTCCGCTGAGCGGTGATTTGCCGCGGCAGCGGAGTTTCCCCCCGACGTAGTGCCCCCGCGCGCCATTCATGCAGGCGCGCGAGGACTATCGCCTCCAGATCCCATGGCGGCAATCCGGCTAGGAGGCTCGCCGCCTCGCGGGAGATCGTGCGGTACCCCCGGATCAGCCTTACGGCTACGACCTTTTGGGGCGCGTTCAGGTAGTGCGCGGCACGCCGCTTAATTGAACGCGCCCACACCGGGGCCCCGTAAAGGGCCATGGACCGCACGACCCCCGCGTAGAGCCTACGGCAGGAGGCGTTTGGACCCCTCAGGTTGGGCAAGAGCCGCTTGAAGGCAGCCCCGGCCCGTTCCAGTTTGGGAGCCAAACGTCGGAAATGCTCAACGAAGTTCCACCGGCTGTCGAGGACGAGTCCTAGGTACTTCAAAGTCGACTCGACGCCGATGGGAACCCCTCCTACCGTCAGCGTGGATCCCGACGGTGGCGCATTCCGAGGCCCATGAAAGCTCATGGCCTCGGACTTGTGCAAGGCCACCTCGAGACCCAATTGCCGGATCCTCTCTACGACTATCGCAACCCCGCGTGTCATCAGTTCGGCCGCCGCCTCGTGCGACCTCCCTTGTGCCAGTACCAGCGTGTCGTCAGCGTAACAGACTACGCTGACGCCGCTAGGGAGGTCGGCGCGCAGCACCCAGTCGTAACCGATGTTCCACAAGGGCGGCCCTAGAACCGACCCCTGTGGAACACCGCACGACATCTCTCGCCGGTTCCATTCTCCGTTGGGACCAGGGTAGATGACATACCTGTCAGACAGGTAGTCCCCGACTACACGACGGAGGTAGGTGGGCACCCGGTGATACCGGAGTGCCTCCCTAATGCAGCTCCAGGGCATGGAGTTGAAGGCGTTGGCGATGTCGAGCGACACCGCCAAGACGACCCCACCCCGGGACACCGCGTCCCCCGTCGTGAGGGCTCGCACGCGCATGATGGCGTCCACCGTCGAGCGCCCCTTGCGGAAACCAAACTGGTGTAATTCCTCAAGCCTTAGTTCTGCAAATGATTCACCGTACCTACTAATAGGTAGTCAACGATATCCATTTTTCAATAATTTAACTGAAAAGAGTTAAAAATCGCCGTTGCTGACACGCGTGAGTAATCCATCTGCTGATAGCCTTAGTATTCCATATACGAGGCACTTAAAGAACTTGTTACTACAATATCTTATCTCTTATCCTAGCTTACCACTATCCATTATTTTAGGTCACCAAAAACATACCTGTAACAAAAACATCAAGTTATTAAAACCACATAATGAAAAGGGACAGTTTGCGTGTCATAGTTGACATTAAAATGGACAAAAGTTAACACAATTAACTTGGAATTGTCATGGGAATTTTACCATAGAAATTAATGATAATAATTTTACCGATCATTGCCGACGCACGTGTTAAAATTGAACTACGAAAGCCATATAACGTTCTATTCACGACCTCATACGAGGCTACTTGTGTCAAGCGGCACGCGCGTTGTTCAATTTGTTTCTTTTACGTAAAATTAAAATTTTCTTACGTTTTACGCTATTTGCAGGTCAGTGTCAGGTTGTTTATTGATTAAAAATGATTCGCGACCGTAACAAATATGGCTTTACAGAGTTATTATCATTAAAATCATCAATACAACCCTCTATGTTCGTTCAATCCCATTAAATAACTTTTTCATGAAATAGTCATTGACAGACAAATTGCAAAAAGCGTAAGAAAATTTAAAATTTGCGGGCTACGTTGGTGCTCTACCTTAACACGTAAAGTTGTGACATGCTCTAAGCATGTTCATTTGTTTTTTCCGTAGTTGCTGTCACATCACGCTTGTCGCTTGAGCGTGTAATTCGTGGCCAAGCGGCTACCGCTACGCAATAAAGGAGACTGCCAACTACAATGTAGCATATTCCTATCATAGCACAGTCGTGGTACGATACTGTGTAGTGGGCATCGTAATCCGTGTCAGGTTTTTTCCGTGCTTCATACGTTCATAGCACGGTCGTGGTATGGTACGGTGTAGTGACACCTTAAAGGTGCTGTTAAAACAAACTGTACTTAACCCTGAATGTGTCAGTGACCGTTTATGACATAAAAAATATTAAGTGTGTGGTATTTTTGTTTTCCCACGCACGTATAAAAATGGCGTTTCCCATGGTTTGTTTAATGCGGTAAAATTAAAATTCAGAGGCCCAGAAATCATTGTCTGTCCCACAAAAGAGTAGTCAGTATAATCAGTTTAAAACTAATGTTATATTGTTTATAACCTGTTTTATACACATGTAACGGATTTTAACGAGAACCTGCTTAAAATATTGTATACTATAACATCACGCTGTTATACCTTGAACGCAGATGTGTACCCAATAGTACACCGACAGTGATCACCGATAGTGTCGCCAGTTTTTTTTAAAGTCCCATGTAATGGGGAACGGGCCTATTGACATCTACCGGGCACAAAGCTAGGCTCAATAGCTGATACTGAGAAAACCCTAAGGAAAAACTCAATAGCACTTTGCCGAACTTAGGACCTCAGGCTCGGCAGTCGGTGCTTACAACCACTAGTTTAACGAAAGCCTAGTGATTACTTTACCGATGTTAGTTTGAATTTCATCAAGTCTATTTGTGACAGTCAGATAGTTTCAACTATAGTGAAGTTTCAAGTAACTGTAAATCTAGATATTTGCCGCCCGAATAATGTTGATGATTTCATCTACCAACGCCTCCCAAGTTATTGGTAGGTAGACTATCTGTAAAAATTGTATTCAAGAAAAAATAAAATTAATGACAAGGTCGACAACTTTAAACTTCATTCCTGTCTTTGTTTCAATGATTCTTCTGCTTACCCCCATAGAAAAACTCTTCTTGAATCAACCACAAAATTACACACAGACAATTTTTAACAAATTATTAGATTCAACATAGAAAACACAACAATAATGTAAATAATTCACAACAGTACTATCTATTCTACAATGCTCTTTGATTGTGAATGCAATTCGAACCACTCAACTATTTACATAGATTAGTGCCACTTCAAGTGCTTCAATACACTTCGTAGTGTGATAAGTGGTGGAGGTAAATAAATTATTGAAAGACAGAACAAACTCGTTTATTATTTGTCTTCTTCATTCAACTTCTTCTTCTCAAGGTTTAAGAGAGAGAGGTGAAAAAATGTGACATTACCTCAAAGGGTACGGGTATAACTTACATGATTTGACAATCAGGATTTTTTTTAAAACAAAGCCAAGGCATACCGACCCCTAACCACCTCGTGACGTGATGAAACTAAAGTTACGAAGATAACGGGATTATCTATTTCCCATAATAATTTTGGCTGGTAGACCATAACATATGCCATAACATTATGGATAAAATAAAGAATGTGTACATAAGAGGAGCTCTGAAAGTGGCGCCGGTAACTGAAAAGTTGTTTGGTAATCGGTTATCGTGGTATGGACATGTGATGCGGAGGAATGAGGAAAATGTAGTGAAGAAAATGTTGAGTCTGAATGTATGCTATAAGAGTAGAGGAAGACCAAAGAAACGATGGATGGACTGTGTGAAGGATGATATGGCTAGAAAGGAGGTGAATGCTGAAATGACGGGTAATAGAGAAGTATGGAAGAAGACCCCTAATCAGCCTGGATAAGGGCAGGAGAATGATGATGAGACCATAACATATAAATATCAGCATAATCTCCGAATTCAAAGAAACCACTTTTGGTTATAGTGAGCAGGTATACAAGTTTTGATCAAACCAAACTGCTCAAATTCACATTTCATTCACCCAAAACATCTACTTAATTCCAATGTCAATGCACTGAAATAAACAAGCAATACGAATATACTTCTTACACATACAGCTCACTAAATCCCGATGCAAACGTACAAAATAACATTTAAAGGACGGAATTACCAGCACCTTGTATATTGGTGACTAATGTCGTCTTACAAACTGAGCTCACTTTCATCTGCCCACGGATAAAATACGAGGAGTGCGTTTACATTGGTAGAGTGGGCTAGTAGAGTAATACTTTTCAGCATCCTGTAATGTTCTTACAACTGGGAAACCAGCGTCCTCTCTATGAGACGAAGTGGGCTGTAATCGAGCATAGAGGCTCAGTGCGGGTTGGTGGATGAAACAATTCCTCGGATTATTGGTTCTAGGACATCCTGATTTCCTCACCATGATTTCCCATTACCTGACAGTTTAGTTAACGATTATCATTATCAATCAACAGATACTAAAAAAGTCAATTAACGACGTTAAACGTCAATGAACGATAAGACGTTCGTACAATCACTTCACTTGCCATTTCATTGACCGCAGTTCGTAACCATTAGTTAACCGTAAGAAGATCCTTTCCATTCACAGAAAGAATAATTATATTTCTTCAAAATGTATTAATAAATAAAACACTAAGAACTTAATAAATCTAGATTTAAGAGCATCAGAAGATCGACACAGTGTAGCGACGGATTTCAAATTGAGCAAGCAATGTTATTTCAACACTACACTACCAGTGCTCGACTACGTACTCTCCCAAACACAAACGCGCCTTCAGAGATTTACAAGAACGGTATTAGTCACTCATTTATTGGACTTTTTATGGCTGAGATATTTATGGAAATCCTGCATAAAGAATTCCAAGTTGGTATCAAAGTGAATTTTCAGTTGCTGATTATTTTATTGAAATTTTTAAAGGAAATTATTCCACGTGGCTGGTGTTCATAAATATGGCAGCCGTTGAGAATAAATGGCGGCTGGAAAGATAGAAAGTTATTTTACAGAAGGGGATAAAGTAAGGAGGTCGTGAAAAGTCTTGGTGCTGACTGGTGGAAGAGGTTATAAAAAAACTTAAGAGAACTAACTCGCGACTTAAACATTTTGATATGCTCCAAATTCTTCACATAATTAGTTACAAATACTACAGGGTGTAAACAGACCCTTCACGAAGCCGTCAACCAAGCATTCTATACATCAAACTAAGTAACTGTACCCAAGAATTATGGCTTTTTTTTTTGGGGTGAAAAATCACGTTTTACGGTAGGACTCAATGTAACGCACTCAAAATATTATGCCGATGGTTGGATTAAATAGTTACTACGGAGGTCGTGGAGGTGTTAACAGTAAAAATCATGCGTTGAAAACATGTATGTATTTAAAAAAAAACTTGTGAAAAAGTTGGAACTTTGACCCCCAATATCTCCGTAACTAGAAGGTTCCTAGGTATGAAATGTCCAGAACAAAAAAATGATCGCAATGACGGGGTGAACAAGTGCCTTTCGGCTTCGTTAAGGGTCTTTTTACACCCTTTATAATAGGAAGAAAAACCAAACATACTACATATTTCCAAAAAAGAAGCCTTATTAAACAAACGAGTTTGCAATAACCGAATCCTATTCCCTGCTATGAACTACCGGAAAAGGCATTTACCGCCAATTAGCAGTTCTAACATGGTGCATACCGATTTTAAATGAAATACTAGCAGAAACCGTGGCCAATCTCACACAAACACTATGCAATGACCGTGGGTTCGTTTGCTAGGAATTCCTAGAACGACAGAATGTCAAACAAGCAATTAAGTACTCTGTTTACTAGTACATTAGACTCATCTCAAACACTAATTGACTTTTCGAGATGACACGTAGTTTTGATTGTATGAAATCTCATCGAAATAATGTTGTGAATAAGTACAGCTGTTATTTGTATGACGGTCAAAACAGTGGATGTTTAAATCAGATGCAGGCAGGTAAATAACTTCAAACTAAAATCTAAGAGGAGAACGACTTCCGATAGTGACTTAGCTTCATAAAATCAATAACATAAGTAAAGACAAACATTATCATTATTTTGAAAGTTATATGCAGTATGTCTGCCAAGTTTAAAGGAGTCTGCCCACTACACCGTATCATACCAAGACCGTGCTAGGAACGTATCAGGCAAAAAAATATACTTTACATTGAAAAGTTTGAGACTATGGGGCACAATACCGTTCTGTCACCGACCAACACCGTCGCGTGTCAAGCATATAGCATTTCGGCACCGGCAATTGTTGACACTCCGTGCTCAACGGTGTTGGTTGGTGATGGAACGGTCTAGCCTCATACTTTTCAATACAAAGAATATAGGGTTCAACCATCACAGTGAGCATAGTAGCCCGCGTCATGTTCCTTTCCGTGTCACAGTCATGGTGTAGTCGGCAGACTCCTTAAAACTAGTTCCAACGTGGACTCGCGATTAAACCATCAAAACGATTGACAACTACCGTCTTCCTTGACAGCAACAAACAGAAAGGCAAAACTCTTTCACATATCACGTTCAAAAGATTAATTCTGTTGAACAGTGACATCTAGCGGCAGTAACACGTAATTACGATGTCTCATATCAAATCTGCGCGTGGGCACAGATGTTTGTATAAATAGTCGTTTGATGCTTGTTTATTTTGCATTGCAATTGAAAGTGGGTGTTAGTGGTTGCATTTCATTGATATGTTTTGTGCTTTTTGTTGAGTGCAAGTCTGGAAGTTTGTGAGAGATTGGCGCATCAATTTTCGATGTGATTTGCCTTATTACGTACGATGTATCTACATACAAATTTATAGTTCAAATTAGCTTTCATCACAACTGATCTCTGATTCCTCTTCACAGCATCACACGACCCAGCCTGTCCTGGTAAAATTGTGAGCTGAAAGGACGTAAAAACTGAACTTCGACAAACGGTACAACGATACTACGACAAGATATAATGGCGACCTATATTTTCCTCGCATAGATACTATTGGCAGAATCCCTTTTAAGAGAATTCTTATTAGTTCATCATCAATTCATCATCAGTCCAGCCTTTTCCCAAATATTTTGGGATCGGTTTCCAGTATAACCGGATGCAGGTAAATAGGTACCAGTATTTTACATGGAGCGACCGCCTGAATGGCTTCTAAAACCCTATTACTGGACAGCACGATGGACTTGGCAAGTGAACTTGTCAGAATTCTTAAGAAGTAAAATAGGTACCATAAAAATAGGCTAGAAAGTTTCACTGAATTTCGTTACTGAATAAAAAAGCTGAACCATGAATTACTTCCCATTTACTGTACACACACCACTTCGTATAATAAAGAGCCTCCAATTTACAACCAAACAAACATACCTACTACCCTAATAACCCCACGGATATTTGTATCCCTTTAAAAGCCATGAGGATCGCGTGACACGGCACAATTAGCGTGCAAGACACATAGGCCTGCCGCCGGACGGATGGGTAACCGAACGGGGACGGGTATTATCCCTTCCGTAGGGTAGAAACATCTTATGTCATGTGAGGGTATGTTTTGTTTGGTGTTTCCTGGGTTCTGTTTGTCTTTTTTGATGGTTGAGTTGGTGTACTGGTGTGCATGGAATGGATATTACGGAGTAGGGTATTTTAGAAGTGCGGATTTTAGGCGATGTCGTAAATTATAGCAGGAGGAGCTCGTGGCTAAATAATAACAACCGCTCGGGTCGATCTTTAGGTTAAGCCGTGCTTGCCTAGGTTGGTCTGTGGATGGGTGACCACAATACATACCAAGTTTCCTCCGTGCCTCGGAAAGCACTTTAAGCCGTTGGTTCCGGCTGTCATTTGTAGATCTTTGACAGTCGTTACTGTTAGTGGCCCAAAAAGTCTGACAACTAGTCTTACCAAGGGGTATCGTATTACCCAGTGCTAACTGGGTTGTGAAGGTCAGATAGGTAGTCGCTGCGTGTAAAATACTGTTATTTTACATGCAGCTGCATACGGTTAGACTGGAAGCCGACCCCAACAACAACAATAAGATTGACCCTAACACTGTCTACACAAATACATGTCGTTAACAAAAAAATGTATGAAAGTCTTTTGCCAACATAGGACGGCAGAATTAACTAAAATATTGATCTTTTGAATCCTTGCTTCCGTGAACGAGGCGAAGCAGTATGAAAGGCTCATAGCAGGGACGTTATTTATTTATTTAAAATTACGTAAAGAACACCTTAACAGCTATAACGACAATGCGATGTTACTACCTCATGGGAGGATACCTCCAACTTATACAGGGTGTAAACAGACCCTTCACGAAGCCGTCAACCAAGCATTCTGTACATCAAACTAAGTAACTTTACGCAAAAATTATTGCTGGGAAACGACTTTTTTTTTTGGGGTGAAAAATCACGTTTTACGGTAAAACTCAATGTTACGCACTCAAAACATTGTGCTGATGGACGGATTGAATAGTACGAGGGTCGTGAAGGTGTTTAAAGTAAAAATCTTACATATAAAACATGTATTTAAAAAAAAAATAGTGAAAAAGTTGGAACTTTGACCCCCAATATCTCCGTATCTAGATGGTTCCCAGGTATGGTCTAGAACAAAAAAATTATCGCAATGACGGGGAGAACAAGTACCTTTCGGCTTCGATAAGGGTCTTTTTACACCCTTTATTTATGATAACAAAAATACAATTAAAAACACCTTTTAACATTTTCAATGCACTTCAGTGCTACTCCTGTGCTACTTCTGTCTATCTCCATGGGGAAAATGCTTAAGTTTATTCATTCTTACTACAACTGAACTCCTAACAAACACAATAAACATGATTACTAACATCACCATAAGACCAACACCTAATGTTATTCAGCCAGTCGTTAGAGCATGTATATAGCCTCGTACGACACCCTAAAATGATAACACAGGGCTTACGTATGACGTCACAGTTGAGCCGTTATAATCAACTTTGGATACATGTTAGGTAATCTGACGTCAACGATATGACACGCCTGTATTTCACGAAGTGGAAGGCAGAGGCGTATAGCCACACATTTTGACATCCAGGTTTGGCTGTTTATGTTTAAGTCATATGTAGATAGATAGATAGATAAGATAGATAAATCATTTATTTAGTGCACACAAAAGACATAGCACAACACACAGAAGCACAATTAAATAATACAAATTACACGACTATATAAAACAAGGCGCCTATACAAAAAGAAAAACATTTTTTCGAAAGAAGTATAGTAACGTAATAGAAGAAGTATAGTAACGTAATGTAATAGGGAGTGAGCTTGTTGCCTTTAACGGGGTTAAAATAATGACTTCGATCAGCTACTGAAATAATCAACTCAACTTTTAATATGCAAGCCGTGACGGACTCTTCACAAAGCCGTCAACCAATCATTATGTACGTCAAACTAAGTAACTTTACGTAAAAATTATTGCTGGGAAACGACTTTTTTTTTGTGGTGAAAAATCACGTTTTACGGTAGGACTCACTGTAATGTAACGCTTTCAAAACATTGTGCTGTTGGATAGATTGAATTGTACGGGGGTCGTGGAGGTGTTTTAAGTAAAGTTCTTACATTAAAAACATGTATTTAAAAAAAAAACTTGTGAAAAAGTTGGAACTTTGAGCCCTAATATCTCCGTAACTAGAAGGTTCCCTGGTATGGTCTTGAACAAAAAAAATACCGCAATTGCGGGGAGGACAAGTGCCTTTCGGCTTGTTAAGGTTCTATTTACACCCTTTATACTAACTCCCATACATATCACAAACCTTATGGGTATTGAATTTCCTCCAATCCATCCTTAGTACTCAATTTATACCAAATTTGTGCAACATTTTATGTTTCTAGGCCTGCCGGTTTAGTATGTGAGTGGATATAACAATTTTACTAGGTAGATGTTACAGTCATAAAATAATGGTAAAAATACATCGTGACTATCTTCTATTCAGTTAGAAATTAAACATTCTTTTTCTATTACTAACGTACCGAAGAGATCTTCACATTACAACTATAATTAATGAAAACTTAGGACATAATTACATTCCAAGGTATCACTATCATCAAATTTTAATTAAAGCATTTTAAATGAACTTTTTAAGCCTCGTCTATGATTAGAATACTTAATCTACCCTCAGGCTTTCTTTTATGAGATTTTTTTATTACAGTAAAACAAAATATTTTTTATCAGGACTATTTTGTTTTTCTGCGAGCCGGAAATTGGAAACGAGGGACGACCTTCCATTAGGAAGACTGTTAAAGGTCGCACGAACTTCTCACAACCATATAAGGTGCATTTTAGAACGGGCCTTCTAGCCTATTTCATAATGATAAACTCTTGAAAACCTACATTTGAATCATTATTGTTAATGGTTCATGAGTTTCGTTTCGGAATCGCTCGATAATTTTCGGATTAAATGCAGTCACTTGTCGAAACGATCTAGTTAGATTTACACCCACTTGCACCAAAAACCACTAAATGCGGTTAGCGCGGCCTCTGCCATCTACCATTGACAGAAACGGAACAATATTTAAAGTCTTATATTGCTTAAAACAATCGTAATTTGTGGTATGAGTCCGTAGACATGAAATGCCGAAAAACTTACATAATTTCAAAAGTTAATACATTTTTTGAAGATCAATCAACAAGAACGAACCCCATAATTATTTCCGGTAACCAAATTGACGAACTCAAACAACATAAACGAATAGCAACGGCAAAAGAGTAAGTTATTAATCAAACAATCAACTAAATAATTCAATCAGTCGCTCCCTAAATTGTATAATCAATATCGTTGTTACAGTAACGAATTTTTATTAGATAAGGCTAGAAGGAAAACTGTTACTTTTGCGTTTTGGAAGGCAAATAATGAAGGTTATGAAAACTGAGTAAATATTTTAATAACACTTAATACTGGCTTATCATTTAGTTAACCTTTTGATAACAAACCGAATCGGATTCAAATCAATAACTCGGTAACCATTTCATCATGATTTTTATGATGATAATTACCGCATCAATCAAGTTGAATTAAAGTATTAATTATACGCTCCCGATTCGGAAGCCAAATGAATTATTTTCAAATCTAAGAGCTGCATATCATCTAGTACACGTTTACACATAAACTCGCGAAGGCTAAAAAGAACTAAAAGCTATGTAAAGGAAAACATAAGAAAATAGACACCATCTAAGTGACAACGTTCTCTGTGATCCTTAAATCCGATTTCCTATCGAGATTTGTGACTTTCAACGTTTTGAACAGCACTGATTGCTGACACATATCTCTGATATGCTTCGATATCTTCTCAATTTGTGAGCGAAAGTGCTAGAAAATTGGCTTTGGTGAAAGGACAAGTGGGAGGAGGAAATTTTTTAGACAAGGCGCTCAATGATGGTAATAAATGAAAAGTGGGGATGAAAGGAAAAAGTAACAATACAAGATGGTTTTTATTTTGAAGGTAGCCATTAATAATGAGACGACAGAAATTAGGCTAATCTTACTTAATCGATTTAACAAAATGCGATACATTTGCGTGAGACATGCCTTTTATACACCCTAAATTGATGTTTCCAAATCTCTCAGGCTCACAAATATAGCTGTAACACAAAAGGTCTTGTACTCTCAGATCCGTATCATTACATCCTTTATCGTTCTTTCTTGTACCGAATAAAACCTCATACAAAACACTTGTATTAAGGCTTGGATCTACGTAGTGGGTTCCACCAGGTACCTGTTCGTGACAAAATATCGTGTTAGGCTGGTATTGTAAAAGTAATGGCGGACTTCCCGCGACAAACGTTGTGGTATTAACAACGCCTCGGTTCGCTCAATAAGATAATAACTCATTCCTTTCTTCACCTTCTATTATCACGCGACGTAATGAAAAATGTTATCTGGACGATGTTATCTGTTTCGGAATTTTAGTGCGCTTTAATCCGGTTTTTTAATCCCGTGATTAGCTAATTTTCGTTGTTTATTTTATTGTAATAATTAGACCATCCTTTTGTCATTTTTCTTTTTATAAAAAATTTGGTGCCAGTCAACGGAAAGTTCTATAAAATAAAGACTCATTCATGCATCTATACTAATATTATAAAGAAGTAAAATTTGTTTTTTAGAGAGTAATCTCCGGAACTAATAAACCAATTATAAAAATTCTTTCACTCACAGAAAGCTACATTATCTGTGAGTGATATAGGTTATAAATTATATTTATATCATGCATATTAGCCGAGCTATCACAATTTTTGCGGACGAAGTCGCAGGCGATGAGCTATTATTTATATGTCAAACATTACTAATACAATAGGCAATACTTTTTAGCGCTATAAAACACAAAACATTCCGCATAAAAGCTATAAACAAAAACTATTCCTTCCGGCCGCCACACAAAACAGTCAAAAAGCCCAAAAACAGAACAAAACTATAACAAGACAATATACCATTGATATTTCACCTCAGCCTGACCTTCCATCGATCCAAACAAAAATAACAAATGGCCGTTAGTCATTAGTAGATGTAATAGAACGTATGAAAGTTCAATCATCTATAATGGTTGATGACAGACGGACGGGCAGATGATATTGTTACACAGAGATAGGGTTCCCAGATCCATAAATAAGATTTCCGGAGCAAAATCCCGACATTTGAAGAGAATTCCGGACTTTTCTTTCCGCAGTGTAATTTTACTGGGCTATTATTTTTACAACGATTAATATAATCATTGGTTTCTTGCAGATCATTGTGGAGTGCTTACAATGCAAATCATAAAAGCTACTGACGTTCTATGCCTTATACAAGTGATACCGTTATTCACATGTTAATTTAAAATAAAAAATATTTTTATATCTTCCGTGATTGTTCATTATTTTGAGCTCCCGATATTTCGACGCTGTTGCAAGCGCCATGATCGCAAGATGACTGAAAAATGCGCGTGGATGCAAAATAAATTGTTAGGTGAAAACAAATCTGTCTACCCTCTTTCTTTGTTTTCGGAAATGGAAGATATCCCGTAAGTGTCAGTATAAGTTTAGTTTTAAACCGTGGAAGCTTAAAACAGTGGTATATTTTTTTTACTACATATCAAAGACGCTTTTAAATCCGGACTATAAGCTAAAATTCCTAAGTATACCGAAATTTATCTAAACGTACGGCAACCCTACTTAGAAACGAACCAAATTGGCACGGAGAACGTTCAGACTTATTACTATTAGGTAGGTATGCGGTGTATAAAAGTGAAGCACTCGCAGACGGAGTATTTTATGAAGGAGGTCTTGGTACCAGGTGTGTACTGTATTTACGCGACTATGATGAAGTCAATAATCCTATTAAAAGTTTTGTGAAGAACTTTGCTACTTACAGGAAGTTTCGTAAACAGATAGAACATGTCCTTGTTTGCTACTTAATTACACATAAACGGAGGATATGTTTGAACGGCGTTCAGATAGACCATGTCTTAGATTCATTATTTTGAGCTCCCGATATTTCGGCGCAGTTCGCTGTTGTTGCGAGTCGAAATATCGGGAGCTCAAAATAATGAACAGTCACTGAAGATATCCCGTAAGTGACAGTATAAGTTTAGTTGTAAACCGTGAAAGCTTAAAACAGTACATGAACTAGTTTCCCAAGGATCCAAGTGAAACACCTAGTAACTCTTAGTCTCAGAAGCTTTGTATTATGTCAATCTGTATTTTTGTTACTGAATGTATTTAAACGAGGTGACCCTGGATTAGTTTTGATCCAGAACATGTCTCTGATGTCAAAGTATGACTTAACTGACACGCCGCTTCTTCATTCTCAGTAATTCCACCTTCAGAAAGCATACTCAATGAATCTTCTATCAAATTTCTTGCTGGCGGTAATAATTGATATTTTGGAATTGGTGTATCTTTTTTATTGAATTGATCATCATGCTATCTTGTGGTTGTTGATTGGTTCTTTATTTTAAGAAAGATAAGAAAGTATTTACATACTGTCCCCAAAGTCCTTAAAAATTGCTCCGTTATATGTTGTAAACGACTATCACTCGAAACAATTCACAGATTGATATTATCTGGACGATCAGATACCAGGACTAAATCACCCCGATCACATCGTTTAAGAACATCGCTTTTAAATAATAGATCTGTAACTACGAAACAGATCCAGTTACAGCAAGCGCGGTTTTGTGGTGATTTAAGCACTGCAATCGGTAACTGTTTAAACGCTCCTAAAGTATTGGTTTCAGGAGGTAGGTCAGGCGAGATAAGTGGAGTAAACGCGACCTTTGGACTGGGATTAAATCTTTTCAGAAGTGAAATAATGGTATTTGAAAGAGCAAGAAAGAAACGAACACATTGGAAATCCTTATTAATACTATAAATGCGAAAGTAAGTTTGTTTGTTTTTACCTTTCACGCCTAAACCACTGAACCACTCATCCTGAAATTTTGCATATACGTTGTCAGGTGTACAGAAACAAACATAGGATACCTATCATCCCGAAAAAAAGTATCATTCCCGAGGAAAACAACAATAATGGTCTTATGATAATACATGACGCCAGGTGTCTTTCGAATCATGATTGAATTATATTAGTACAAGCAGAGTATAACCAGGATTGATTGTCAAATTCAAAATTAACGCGAGAAAATCCGCGGGCAAAAGCTAGTGTAGACATACTTAAAGGAGATGTTTTAAGAGGGGAAAAAACTTGCACACGGCGCTCGTGTATGACCTGTTGTGTGCATTTCAATGAAGCAAAAGGAGTATGTAAGGATCCTGGTAAGGTAGACAATGTTTTGGAGTTTCTGCGTACTCTATGGGAAAATGCAGTTTTTACGTGTGTAAACAAACTGCTTACAAAGGATGCCCCTTGTAGTTATATTGTCCACCCCAGGGAGGGTTTAAGTGAAGTCGCTTATAATACCTGTGCAGTTTATTTACCTTTTCAACTCCAGAGCATAAACGCACGCGCTTGCCTTCCATGCTTAGTCACAATTTCACCGACCATTTTGTCACATATTTGTGTCACTTGGCGTACAGAGTACGCGCTTACTTGTTACGTACATATATGTGTGAAAAGGTTAAAGTCATTCTTGAACTCGATCAGTGGAACGAAAGCCTGTAAACTTGATTCCAAGAATACAGCCACAAAAGCCAGTACTAGCCATAACAATTACCACAGCGACGACGATGACGACGTTCCGGAGGTGACTGGGGTAGACCTGAGAGTGGCGGTAGGCAGGCTTAAGGCCAAAACTGCCGCCCCGGGACCCGATGGCTTACCTGGCAAAGCCTGGGTCCTGGCCTCTGAGACTCTCGGGTCCCGACTGGAAGGGCTCCTAAGCGCATGCTTGGAGAGAGGCCAGTTCCCGCTTCGTTGGAAGACGGGCAAGCTGGTCCTCATACGGAAGCCAGGGCGCCCTGCGGACTCTCCGTCCGCATACCGGCCCATTGTGTTGCTCGACGAGGTGGGCAAGCTCTTTGAAAGAGTCATTGCAAACCGCCTCGCCGGGCACCTTGCGGGAATGGGGCCGGATCTTGCGGAACACCAGTTTGGTTTCCGCAAGGGGCGCTCGACGGTGGACGCCATCATGCGCGTGTGAGCCCTCACGACGGGGGACGCGGTGTCCCGGGGTCGTCTTGGCGGTGTCGCTCGACATCGCCAACGCCTTCAACTCCATGCCCTGGAGCTGCATTAGGGAGGCACTCCGGTATCACCGGGTGCCCACCTACCTCCGTCGTGTAGTCGGGGACTACCTGTCTGACAGGTATGTCATCTACCCTGGTCCCAACGGAGAATGGAACCGGCGAGAGATGTCGTGCGGTGTTCCACAGGGGTCGGTTCTAGGGCCGCCCTTGTGGAACATCGGTTACGACTGGGTGCTGCGCGCCGACCTCCCTAGCGGCGTCAACGTAGTCTGTTACGCTGACGACACGCTGGTACTGGCACAAGGGAGGTCGCACGAGGCGGCGGCCGAACTGATGACACGCGGGGTTGCGATAGTCGTTGAGAGGATCCGGCAATTGGGTCTCGAGGTGGCCTTGCACAAGTCCGAGGCCATGAGCTTTCATAGGCCTCGGAATGCGCCACCGTCGGGATCCACGCTGACGGTAGGAGGGGTTCCCATCGGCGTCGAGTCGACTTTGAAGTACCTAGGACTCGTCCTCGACAGCCGGTGGAACTTCGTTGAGCACTTCCGACGTTTGGCTCCCAAACTGGAACGGGCCGGGGCTGCCTTCAAGCGGCTCTTGCCCAACCTGAGGGGTCCAAACGCCTCCCGCCGTAGGCTCTACGCGGGGGTCGTGCGGTCCATGGCCCTTTACGGGGCCCCGGTGTGGGCGCGTTCAATTAAGCGGCGTGCCGCGCACTACCTGAACGCGCCCCAAAAGGTCGTAGCCGTAAGGCTGATCCGGGGGTACCGCACGATCTCCCGCGAGGCGGCGAGCCTCCTAGCAGGATTGCCGCCATGGGATCTGGAGGCGATAGTCCTCGCGCGCCTGCATGAATGGCGCGCGGGGGCACTACGTCGGGGGGAAACTCCGCTGCCGCGGCAAATCACCGCTCAGCGGACAGACCTCCGACGCGATCTCATGGCGACATGGAGACAGCGACTGTCGCAACCCAGTGCAGGGCACGCCACAATAGTGGCGATAAGTCCCCTCTTTGAGGAGTGGCTAGAGAGGCGCCACGGCGCCCTCACCTTCCGCCTGACGCAGGTCCTCACCGGACACGGTTGTTTCGGGAGGTTCCTGCACCGAATCGGGCGGGAGGAACGCCCGGGTGTTATCATTGTGAGGATCGTCCGGAGGACACGGTGGCGCACACCGTGGAGGTCTGCCCCGCTTGGGCGGAGCTCCGCCGTGTCCTCGTAGCGGCGATCGGCGGCGGCGACCTCTCGCTCCCGGCCCTGGTTCAGGCCATGGTCCGGAGCGAGAGGGAATGGGAAGCCGTCACCTCCTTCTGCGAAGCAGTCATGCTAGCGAAGGAGGTGGCGGGACGTGAGAGGGAGAGAATCTCACGTCCCAGCCGCCGCGGGCGAAGCACCGGGCGTCGGGGGCCACGTGGTGGCTCCCGGCCACCGTAGGCGCGGGCCTGTGGACGGTGAGTAATGGGTTAGCTCACCGTCCGTCCGTCTTATGACGACAGGCCGTGTCGACGGCGCGTTCGTGTTCCACGCGCGCCTCAAAGAGATGTCAGCAACCAAGAAGGGGCCCGCAAGGGCCGATGCCTGCCGGGGCTGCGGGACTGTTCGAAAGAGATACCGTGGCCCTGGAACACAAAGGGCAATGAAGGAACATGGATGGGTTTTAGTCAGTAAGAGTCTGACACTCCCTCCCACTCCACCCAGAGCGGGAGAAGTCATTTGATGATTTCCAATCCGTAAAAAAAAAAAAAAAAAAAGCCATAACAATTCTAATGACACACCAAATGGATCGAAGTCTCTTCAACAGTACTCAAGCGAAATCATAACAAGAAAGAAAAAACTGTCAAGTTAACGTAAAGCAGTTCCTCTCAAAAACACATGATATTTCACACGATGAAAGAAATGAATAGCTGTTATAAATCACGTCCCTAACAGAGAGTAGATTTGACACATAATCCAGGATAATGTAAGGAAGAGACAAAACAAAGAGCCTTTTCAGGGTTCCGTAGGCACACAGCTAAATTATAATGTTACCGTGTTCGTCTGTCAAAACAATGTTGCACCCTTACTCTTGATATTACGGCCGTATATTATTATGTAAATTATTACGAATGTTATCAAAAAGTTTACGATGTACCGCGTACCAAATAGGCTTCATAAAGTGTACTGAAAAATTATTTTGGGGGTTTTACCGGGGGAAAAGAGCCTAAAGCTAAAATATTTAGTTTAAACAAATTCTATAAGTAAATCTGCCAGTGATCTCCGAAATATGGCAATGAAGCATGACAACGTAGGAAACCTATACACAGCTGAGGGTGAAATAAGGCAGCCATTGAAGATGACGCTGAATCAGTGAAAAGAAAACATAAGCGTCGAATTGACAATCGCCTTTTCCAGTTTTTGAGGAGTTTATAGACCATTTCAAGGGTAATCAAAATACCTATACAGAACAAAGAGATTTAAGAGCTATAGAGCGGTTATTGGGAATATTATCTTGGTCGTCAGAATTTCAATTCAATTTTGACATACGAATGCCGCCTGAAATTTTGGCACACAAGCGGGTGTCACACTAGGACCATAGACCACTAGACAGACTTGTTACAAAGTAGTAACAAGTAATAGATTACGGTTTTCTTCGTCTTGTCTCGTCTATAGCTCGTAAATGTCTTTGATACAGAATCAATCATCATCTGCCCAGCCTTTTCCCAACTATGTTGGGGTCGGCTTCCAGTCTAACCGGATGCGGCTGAATACTAGTATTTTACATGGAGCGACTGCCTATCTGACCTCCACATCCCATTTAGTACTGGGTAATACGATACCCCTTGGTAAGACTAGTTGTCAGACTTTTTGATACAGAATCAATCAATAATTTAAAATGACAATTCTCCTTGGACCGACAAGTGAAACCTTCTTGGTTATCCACATCATCAAACGATGGACAATTACTACGGAACTCAACTGAATAAGGCTTAATAATCCTCCACGTACGCATTTTCTCCTAACAATATAAAAAGGACAATGCACAATTTGTCTAAATTACGCCAAGTCAACTTTGAAAGCACTCCTAGATCCAACTATCTGTCATCTTTAGCTAACATAAAAATAATAAATATGCGGTGATAAATCTTTTTGAAAGAATCATATGATCGTAAATTATAATTATACACAAGTAATAAAAGCTTTGCATTCTAAATGTCAACGTTTTAGTGTGTGAAGATGGAAAAAAAACATCTGGTCACATGTGATGCGATGTTATGTTATGAAACGATTAGTTAGGTAGGGTTGTCAGGGATCTAGGCTCAGATTTTTGAATTACATATTATGGGTATTATTTGGGATCAAATAAAATATAAAAAAAAAACAAATATACCTGTACCATACACGTAAAATACCTCCTTACGATAGAGAATAACCATCTGCACGCGTAGCATGACTACGGTAGTAACGGGTTTTGTCGACGGAAGAATCGACAAGATGACAGATTGTGTCGACAAACTGACAGACATTTCTTCTGAAACTCTCTCTTGTGTCTTAAATATCTCCTTGATGCCAAACAAGTTGGGAAACATGTCTGTATAGCAGTTTTCGGTGTATCTAGTACTCGTAGGTTCTCGATCTCTGACAGAATCTTCGTTGGAGTGCAGTATTAAATCGTTGACGGTCTTTGGAACAGCGAGAATCAAAATGGCAGAAGTTCTCTTTAAAACTCGTCAAAGGGAACTTGCTTTAAAATCATAGTAATAGGAAGATCGCTTTGACGAAAACACGACTGGTTCATTTAATAGAACTCTAATCGGACAAGAATCACTGACTTTGACGATTTCTTGAAATGTAGAACATAATAATTGCTGTTTTTATTATCGGAACATGCAATCGGACACAAATGACTTTCATTATCAACTTCGAAAGATAGCTCTTCCAAAGATAAGTTTATCACCAAACATTGTTGTCACATCAACAATTCAGATCAAAGAAAAGATAAAACTAATAACAATGGTCCACATTAGTCTTGAGGACCTACCAAAAGAAATTTATCATCAATAACGATGATCTGAAAGTCGAAAATGGATTGATAAGCTATCAAAGAGCTTGTTTCAATTCTGTGGAAAGCGATTGAAGAAATGCCTGCGGTGGCCCAGTGGTGGCGGCTCCGACTTGCGAGCAGCAAGTCGTGGGTTCGAACCCAGGCAGGCGCATTACTTTATGTAATTTATATCAACACCACTGCTCTCAAAACGGTGACGGAAAACATCGTGAAGAAACCGGCATGTCTTAGAACCAAAAATTCGAAGATTTGTGACATCTACCAACCCGCACAGGGCCCGCGTGGTGGATTATAGCTCATTCCCTCTCATAAAGAGGAGGTCTGTGTTCCAGCAGTGGTAACATTATAGGCTGATTCTGCTTATGCTAAAGGAACTAAATCTAACATAAAAATCAACAGAGAACTAGAGAAATCCCCTCTAACGAAGAATACTAAATGAACTTAAACAAACTTAATTATAAACCTAATGTTGTAGACTAAAATATATGCACTATACTCTAGTAAATGGAGCAATTTCCCTTTGCCTAGTTAAGAGAAATGAGGTTATGTATTATGTAAAGCAGCACCTGTCTTCGTATGTGCATCGAAATTAGGTTTGTAGGGACTCGGGACTTAATAGGTGTATTGATTTTTTAAAGCTTTTATTTCGTTTCACTTGCTACTTTGTTTCATTAGGAAAAAAGTGTGTGGTTCATGGGTGCTTGCATAAAAACAAGTTTTCGATCTCTACTCGGCGAGTTGTATCTTTTTTAAATGTTTTTCTGCATTGGTTGCTTTATGTGTGAGCGCATTAACGGTGTAACCACACCAATCCATCGATCGCCGGTCACCAATCGATCGATGGTAGAAATGACCACGATCGATCATTTGGTGAAGTAGAAACTGTCGATCGACATCGACTTCTCCATTCTACCATCGATCGATAGCCTCGTCGACGATCGATCGATTGGTGTTGTAACACCCTAAGAGAGTATAGGACTATTTTACAGGTACTGACTTGTCTGTTGGGAACATGATCTTAAAGCGCAGGAAGCTAGCTAGCTAGCGAGCGAGCCGGACGAGCTTCTTTTCATACTTCGTTTCGGCACTTTTAGTAGTTCGCGGTGTGAACCAAAGTATGAAAAGAGGTGTAACTATGCCTCGCCTCGCTAGCTGGCGGCGAGGCCTGCGCTTTACGCAAACACCTCTAGTAGTGTATGCAGACACAAAATGTGACTGCGGAGCCACATAACAAACGACATCCCACTTCCTATCCTACTCTTTGTGCAAATCCACCCGCAGTTGATGGACCTGTCTGAAGCCACTGCTACCGCTGTAGATGTGGCAGAGTCCTCTCCCTCTCTTTATACATAACTAGCGGCCGGTCCCGCCTTCGCACGGGTGGACATTTATTTTTCCCTAATTCCCCCCCCCCTAATTGTTTTCTAGAAATAAATATAGCCTATGTTACTCAGGGTGAATGTAGCTTTCTAATGGTGCAAAAATTTGAAATTTGCACAGTAATTTTTGAGTTTATTCAGTACAAAGATACACACACGAAAATACAAATCTTTCCTCTTTATGATATTAGTGTAGATTTATATTTAACCCAATTCAAAAGTCCTCCATATATGCTGAAAGCCCTTATTTATCTTTAACAATCGAACTGGAAACTTGAATGGCAGACCTCGATCGCGTTTCAATAATTGGGCCGTTTAATTTGACATGAACTTCTCTTCTGAATGTCATAGTATCTGTTCCAATTTATGTTTCAGTTTCAGGGTAAAGTTCACATGTATAGGTACTGCGGGATTAACCTCGGTGGTATTATACCAGGTCGGTTGCACATAATGAAAACGTTTTTCAAAGTGTTTCTGAAAGATTTTCCAACTAAATTCCTCATGCTAATTAGTATTTCATGGCTTCTATGCATTTTAAGTTTGTCTGATAAAAACTTTAACGACACAGAATTCAATCATCTCAGCATTTGTAACGCATGGAGTACTGTTATCTCATATCATTGTCTTAAAGTGAAAAACACAAGAGTCTCTTGAAGACTGGCATGAATACCAATATAATCATCTGAGAAATTGTCTCTCAACATCTTATAGGTATTTACCTACTGCACATAAAGGGTGTAAAAAGACCCTTAACGAAGCCAAAAGGCACTTGTTCTCCCTGTCATTGCGATATTTTTTTGTTCTGAACCATACTTGGGAACCTTCTAGTTATGGAGGTATTGGACGTCAAAGTTCCAATTTTTTCACAAGTATTTTTTAAATACCATTTTTAAAGGTTTTAACTTTACTTTATTAACTCCATTACCCTTTTACTATTCAAAGCATCCATCAGCACTAAGTTTTGAGTGCGTTACATTGAGTTCTACCGTAAACCGTGACTTTTCACCCCAAAAAAAAATTTCGTTTCCCAGCAAAAATTTTTGCGTAAAGTTACTTAGTTTGATGTACAGAATGCTTGGTTGATGGCTTCGTGAAGGGTCTGTTTACTCCTTGTATATTAAGTACTTTTTATTCCAATATCTGGAAACCACAGTCACCATCCATAAAACAAATACAACCAATAAAACGCACACTGGCAACCCTATCCAAAATGCGTCTAAATCCGACTGGATGCAAGTCCAAAGTAAACATTGTAGCGGATTTAACATCTCAGCTAAGATTATGATGAATGGCTATCAGTGTATGCCAACAAATAGCGAGGAATGAGCTGGTATAGCGTAGGAACCGATTGAAAAGGTAATGGAATATAGACACATTGATTTCAGCTTGAAGGAAGGGCGGCACGAGGAGCTCGTGGCTAATAACAGCCGCTCGGGTCGATCTCTAGGTTAAGCCGTGCTTCCCTAGGTTGGTCTGTGGATGGGTGACCACCCATTACATACCGAGTTTCCTCCGTGCCTCGGAAACCACGTTAAGCCGTTGGTCCCGGGTGTAATTTGTAGATCTTTGACAGTGGCCCAAATAGTCTGACAAGCAGTCTTACCAAAGAACTAACTGGGTTGTGAAGGTCAGATAGGCAGTCGCTACATGTAAAATACTGGTATTCAGCTGCATCCGGTTAGACTGGAAGCCGACCTCAATATAGTTGGGAAAAGGCTAGGCAGATGAGATGGTTTCAGCTTGAAGGTATGCAAAAACCAGATGGTGAAGAAGCGAAATGGGCATATGAAGAAAAATGTTGTTGGAACAGAAACGAATGAAATTCTATCAGCCAATGGACACATGCTAGTAGAAGGAAGATAGATAGATAGATAAATCATTTATTTAGTGCACACAAAAGACATAGCACAACACACAGAAGCACAATTAAATAATACAAATTACAGGACATAACTATATAAAAACAAGGCGCCAATATCCCCAAAATAGATCCTTTGGATCAGTTTGATGTGACAGATCCAATGTTTCATTCCAACTTTATATGGTTTTTCCTGCGCAGGCAACCATCGTGAGCCATACTTACGAGAATCGAGAATATCTGGTTGGATCAGGAAAAAGATTTTGCATTAAGTCAATTCAACGGAAAAATCGTCTTTATGTTTGACAAAAATAAATGAAAAAAGAACAAAAAAAACCGAATTACTCATCCACAAAAAAAACCTGTCACCTGACTTGCACAAAAAACTCACTGCACTGTCTATGACTAATAAAATGGCAGTCGCATCGTCCAATAATTAGCCGTCAAAAGATTTATCTATGGTCATCAAATATAAAGTAAAGGTGAAAAGCTGTTGGCACTTGATTAGAAGCCGCCATAGGGTAACCATTTAAAATTTTGAAAGGTTTTTTGTCAGGACTTTTCAAATTTTGAAATGGTTTCCCGGAAAAAAGTCCGGATATTTTACTTTTTAGGGTTTCATACCAGACAGGGGTGCAACGGGTCCCTGTTACTAAGGCTCCGCTGTCTGCCCATCCTTCTTTCACAATCTCTCTTTTCTCTTTTTTTCGCACTTTTTTTTTTCTTTCACATTAAATAATAAAAAAAGTCTTCTAGCTAGAAACTTTTCTTTTCGTTTCTTTTCTGTGTTTTTTTTTACAAATATAAATATGTAGAGTTAATTAATGTACGGTGTTGTCGAACCTCTTGTGCGCGAGTTTGACTCGCACTTGGCCAGTTGTGATAAACATTGAAATCTTTATATTTTCAAAAAAAAAAAAAAAAAAACGCGCAAGCAGAACAGTACACAAATCCAAACAGATGGTAACCCTACTCATGACAGATGAAGCTACCAATCACAGGATTATAATTTTGAATAATGATATCATTTTCTTTTTATTGAAATATCGTTGCAAGGTGGAGGTCAACTGGCTTCTATGATGTATGGAAGACTGGTATTTGGCTTTTTTTCGTTAAAATCGAGTTAGTGAGACAGAGGTAATTTGAGCATTTCTAGATAATCCAGTTCATATGTAAAAAAACTGGTTTCTTATCTAAGTGTCTCAAAAGTGTTCTTGATGTATGGTTTTAATAGGGCATTGACATCATTTTCAAGGTTATTTTGTGGCCTTCATCATCCCTGCTGCCGACTTTGGCATATGATACAAATCCTAGTGGTTCTTTCTGGTACTGTTTATTTTATTTTCATATTCAAGTTAAAAAAAATTTTTGGTTGTGTAATATCACGTTTTACTGTAGAACTCAATGTAATGCAATCAAAACATTGTGCTGATGGGTGCATTGAATAATGCAGGGGTCATGGAGGTATTTAAAATAAAGCTTTAACATTATAAACTTGTAGGTACTACTTTAAAAAAAATCTTATGAAAAACTTGGAACTTTAACCTCCAATATCTCCGTAACTAGAAGGTTCCCCAGGTATGAAAAATTTAAAAAAAACATGGTCGCAATGTCGGGGAGAACAAGTACTTTTCGCTTCGTTAAGGGTATTTTTACACCCATTATATGTAAGTTAGATTAATTTTTATGAGATTTTTCTACGACTTACATTTTTTTAAACGTTACCCGACACTAGAAATTTCTCCTGTATCGTGTGTGCGTTAACAAACATTTAAACTCACATTCACAAACATCCAGACCCGGAACAACCACCTGTAGGCCATACAAATATTTTTTCGGTGAGGGACTCGAACCCGCGACACGCAGCGCAGCAGTCAATTGCTCAGCCACTGCGCCAACCGCGCCGTCATTAATTTTTTTCCCACCTTCTTCTAATAACACATCACACAGTTACAGCCACTTCGACACCCACACACCACCCATACATCACAGTCTAATCAACACACAGTATACCACTAATAACAGCAATAATTATCAATCGAGCTAAGCTCCAACCATTTCCTTCCGAATAATTACGAGCACAATTACCAATATACCGCAGCTTCCGTCTGTACCCGACCTCTATTGAATTCCTGGAATGCAACACGATACCGAATCGTGTACAGTTGGCGAAAGAGATTGGTGTGTAGGTTCCGTTTAGATATTGTTTAGCGTCATGGTGTCTCAGTGGTAAAGGCTGAGACATCGAACCACACGCAAATAACACGAGATGCAAGCGCAAGTATCACGATCCATACGAAAAATTAGCATGCCATTTTTTTACTACTTACGTTCTTGAGTTGCAATGTTGTTGTTTTATTTTATCTTACTTTATTGGGACATTTAAGAGTTACACTTTACAAAAAGTATGACAGAATTAGTTTTAAACTAAATCAACGTGTAACCCACACCATTATCCGCGAAAAAATGATTAATAAATAGTAAAATGCGTGCATTAGAATTACAGAAAATAAAGAAAGTACTCGTATGTGCTTTAGGGATAAAAGGTAATAGATAGCTACTTTAAAGATTCATTAGCCATCCTTTTGAACTTTAAGTGTGTAAGCGCGAAAATATCAATCACAAAAGTTGTTGAGATTTGAAATGTTTTAGCGATAAGTAAACAAACGCCATAATTCAGCAGTGGTAACGAACAAACGTACCTCAATCGCCCGAACACCAAACAAATTCGCCATGTGTACAATCACGAATATCGAACTACCCGCCAAGATCAAGATATTGACCTAAATATCCATAATTTCATTTCAAAATCGAATGCATAGGTAAGGAAGGGGCCCGCAATGGCCGATGCCTGCCGGGGCTGCGGGGCTGTTCCAAAGAGATACCGCGGCCCTGGAACACAAAGAAGGAACATGGATGGGTTTTAGTCAGTAAAAGTCTGACACTCCCTTCCACTCCGCCCAGAGCGGGAAGGGTCATTTGAAGACTTCCCATCCGAAAAAAAAAATGCATCGTCAAAGATTACAAGACGCAAACATCATAAACAAGACATAATGGGACAAGGCATAGTTATGGCTGAATTTTATGTCCTCTTAAATATTTCTGGCAATGTAGAATTAATGTCCAGACACCAGATCGTTAAATTTATAATCTGTTACGAATCTTAGAAACAATTTATTAGAAATTAAAAGCAAGTAATATTGTTAGCAATAGATTACTCTGCGGAGTATGTGCCGGGTACACAAAGAATGAATCACTTATTATCTTGCAGAATATGCAAGCGCCCATCAATTTCTACAAACAACATATTGTTTGCACGTTACGAGAAGTGATGGTCGCTACGGAAAGTGCATAGCTCTTAGCCAAATTCTGGCTAGACTCGATATGTATATCATCGACACGCTGAGAAGAAGAGAAATCAGAAATGCGTCAAAAAAAAACTTTACAAACTCATCATCTGCCTAGCTTTTTCCCAACTATGTTGGACTCGGCTCCCGGTCTAGCCGGATGCAGCTGAATACCAGTATTTTACATGGAGCGACTGCCTATCTGACCTCCACAACCCAGTTAATACTGGGTAATACGATACTTCTAGGTAAGAATGGTTGTCAGATTTTCGGGACTCTGACTACCTGTAACGACTGTCAAAGATCTGAAAATGACAGCCGGGACCAACGGCTTAACGTGCTTTCCGAGGCAAGGAGGAAACTCGGTATATAATGGGCGGTCACCCATCCACGGACCAACCTAGGCAAGCGCGGCTTAACCTGAACATCGACCCGAGCGGCTGTTATTATTTAGCCACGAGCTCCTCCAATAAACCAGTAACAATCGCATGTTTAACAAGAAACATCAAACCATTGCTTACCAACGTTTGATACGTGCCAGAGTAGTCCAGACTCCCAGATCTCGCGACATGTATCGCTAAATTTATCCCGCATACCTTTTATGAGTCATTACGTGCATGTTTATGTTTATTTGCGGTTTTATAATGTTTATTGGGTACAATTTGCGGGTAGGTGGAGTGTGTCACGGTTCATTTGAGAGTTGTGTCATTGGATGTTTAGGTTTTTTGGATAGTTTCCCTATTTGTGAATGTTTTCCATTTCCGAACGCGCGTTGATCTAGCTAGGACAGAGTCGTAGGTCAGGATTTTCGGTCGCTGGGCGAGTAACGCTTATCTTTTTAATAATTTTTCGATAAAAAAAAATGATTAGCCGGGGTGACGAATCAGTCCTTGACGGATGCCGGTGACATCGTTACCCTGTATACACGCACGTTAACACAAGGACAGTAAATTCAGTACAAAAACTTTTACCAAGTCTAAAATAAGCGGTTAAAGAATTTGCTTAAATCAATAGGCTATTTGACAACATTGAAAAAAACAAAAATATTTAGTCCGTCAGTTAGATCACCAAAAAATGTTGGACACGTATTTTTTCTTTTGTCACATTATCAAAAATTGACGACGGTACAGCACATCAAAGTTCAAGAGAGGGGGCTTGTGACATCACTGAAAAAGTAACAGAAATTGTGACGTCTCGAGCTGTATCGTGGTCATTTTCCGTTTACATGAAAAAAGAAAAAATACGTGTCCAATATTTTTTGATAATCTAACTGACGGATTTAATAGATTTTTTTCAGTCAATTACCCTATTACATGCATTGTGATATATTCAGCACATCAAAAATGAAATATCTCTTCTCTCAAAGTCCCGAAAACTAGTATTTACATCAGGTGTTTTCGACATTCACATTAGCTCATAATCCTACGTCACTATTCCAAGTGTTATGACCATTATTCTCCTCAAGGCAGTAACTAAAAGCCATAAACTGAAGACTCATGATCAAACAACACATATATCAACTAATATAGTGTAAATACATGACATAATAGTTGAGAAACACCAGATTTGCAACATTGTATGTTTTGGCTGATCGCTTCGGTGCAAGAATTCAGTCAATGCGTTTTAAATGCAGTAAAATCTTGTACATGCAATAACGTGTTGACGATAAGCAGAATATCTGGGGTCTTAACATTCCACTGCCAATATTGGGAGTGATAAAACCCTTAACATTATCTTTATAGACATTTGCAATTGGAGCGGCATCTATATCGCCACATACGAACTACGCAGCAGAGTTATCCGCGGGCCTAGGTTATAAGTCCTGACAACAACCATTGGGAAGTGGCCCACCAGAAACAAAAACCGCCTGGTTAACGGACCCTCTTCTTTTTAAGGGTTCCGTAGTCAACAAGGAAAGGAACCCTTATAGTTTCGCCATGTCCGTCTGTCTGTCCGCAGCTTTACTCAAATACTAGCTGGATAAAGATAAGATAAAGATATATTTAAACTTATACTGTCACTTACGGGATATCTTCCGTGATTGCTCATTATTTTAAGCTCCCGATATTTCGAGTCAACCCGCGATCATGGCGCTTGCAACAGCGGTGAAATATCGGGAACTCTAAATAAAGAACAATCACGGAAGATGTCACGTAAGTGACAGTATAAGTTTAAATACATCTTTATCTAATTATTTATTAATTAATTAATAATTACTTATCCAGCTTAGCCTCCAATTCCAAGCTAATCTAATGCGTGAAGCGAATCACCTAGGTGATTCGCTTCACGCATTACATTGCAACATGAGCAATTATATATTGTCCAAACATGAGAAAATATCGAAAGATCCTCATAATGAAATAGAAAAGTGATCATACAAAAGATAGCGGCAGTCTTGTACAAATCTGTACAATCTTGTAAAAATCTACGTGATGAACTGATACAATACATTTACACAACATTTCACTAAGACTTCGAAAATGTTTACTACA
Source organism: Noctua pronuba (assembly GCA_905220335.1). NCBI lineage: Eukaryota > Metazoa > Arthropoda > Insecta > Lepidoptera > Noctuidae > Noctua > Noctua pronuba. The sequence goes on along the minus strand of LR999918.1, from coordinate 9,877,776 downwards.
TACTACAAAAATACTCGGAACTTTTCTCACTAGCCTCTACGTCCATGACGAGTGATAATTCAATTGATTGATACGAGATGATTCACCGCGTCTGTGAAGCGAGCTAGAATTAATTGGGACCTGTGATCTGGCTGACCTTGTTCATTACTAACGGCTAGTGTTGAAAAATTTAAGATCTAGATTTTTTTATCGCTCAATTCAACTCGAGTTTTATGACCCAATTATCGTACTCTTGAATTTTTTCGTTGGTACATGAATGAAAAACAGGTCGATGGCCTAGCTGAAGGATGCATGCATAGCATAATTAGCCTATGATCTACCCCACTGTTGGGACAAGGCCGCCATTATGTGAGGAAGAGAGATTATCAACCACGCGGATTGGAGGATATGCTTAGTATAAAACCGAGGTTGCTCGATTCATTGCAGACAGCAGAGATCAAGAACCACGCTCTGCTACCATGAAGGAATTTGCGTGATTTGTAGCAACAATAGAAATATTTTCTGATACAACTTGTTATTTTACTGTAACCGATAGCAACCGATAAAAACACAAACAGATTATCTATTAACAAGAAACGTTGGCAGCGCTACCCGCCCCAAAACACAAACTAAAATGGTTGAGTTCCATTATATTCTAACAGATACGTCTCATAAGACCAGAGATCCTAGCCAGAGCGACATGATGTGGAAAAGACAAGCTACTTAAAAGCTTGTGTTAATCTTGTTGAAAGTCCCTGTAGAAATAGGAAACCCTTTGAAAGCGACTTCCACTTGCTACATTCTGGTCTTCAGAAGACCAGAATCAATACCCTTCAAACTGGAACACAAACGCTGCAGGAATATCTATTTATATATTTGAGAAAACATGGACAATGTAACAGACAAATCCAAGCTGTTGCACAGTTAAAAGAAACATATTTACAACAAGGAATTATGAAAATACTATGAAAAATAAAATTGAAAATAACACGAAAATGCCATCTTTGCTTGTGCTTTCCCTTATTTCCTGGAATAGCTCTTTTAATAAGCTCAAGACAAAAGGAACCTTTTTTAATTTTAGTAGTAGTGTCAGACTCATACTGACTAAAAACCTATCCGTGTTCCTTCTTTGCCCTTTGTGTTCCAGGGCCGCGGTATCTCTTTCGCAAAAAAAAGGAACCTACGAACCAAAATTCTCAGTACAAAATCTAGTCTGAACATGAATTCATTACCTACATTGCATTTTGATTTACAAGATGCATTTCCATATTTACTACCAAACTCCTTACTTCATACTCTATCATACCCACACCATAAACCAACAGTTTCCACTACTTTGTCAAGATTTAAAAATATTCCTTTCGTTGCAACATAAGTATTTTCAAAGACAATATTTCTTCCGGTGAAGAATATTCAGTATTTCTCGAATTTCAACTTTATTTCGTGGGTATAGGTTCCGAAATGGTTTGGTGTTTATATTTTAAACGCGATAGCATGTCGGGAAGGCTTCAAACTGAAGATTCGCATTCAAATGAACCTGCCAAACTGTACGGTTTATATAATAATGTAAAATAAAAGTACAAACAGCAAAAGAGTTTGGTACGTGAGCAAGAAATACGTTAAGAAAATCCATTATCCATTATCATAACGTGCGCTAACTTGGATGGGTTTTAGTCAGTAAAAGTCTAACACTCCCTCCCACTCCGCCCAGCAGGGGGGGGGGATTTTTTGTTGATTACCCATCCAAAAAAAAAAAAAAATGGTAAGATCGCTACAGTATGATGGTATGGACATGTGAAAAAAAGATCCGATGATTTTCTTTATTATGAAGGCAACATGGCACATATCATCGTTGGAGATCTAACAAGTAAAGTCATTTTAAGCCGTTTTGACATTTTGATTTTCGATGCCGTGTGCTAGAGAATCGGAAGACGCATTGTTTTAGCCAATCACAGAAACAAGCAACGTCTCTATCTCATTTTTTTTGCCTTTATTTATTTAGGGAAATTTATAATCGCAACGTCTGTCAACGTAACCTAAATATACATTGTTCATGTCTGGGCCATGAACTTAAAGACTACCTAATTTGAAGTGAAAACAAATTATAAAATGGTATAGTACCATTATACACCGTGACTTATTAGTCGTCTTAGCAGCCTACTTCATATTTCCAATGTCTACTACACATTCATAAAAAAAGGTATTTATGAGATTTTAATTATTTAAAAATAAACATATTATTCAGTATTATGACGCATGACGTAGTTAAAACACCCTGTTGTGAGCGACAATCTACTGGACTCGAGCGGTGGGTAGGTATATGCTCCCGTTTGACACGTAAACATCATAAACAGGATGTTTCATAATTTTTTCTAATGTTTTATTTATTTTTCTTTGTACATATTATGGTAGGTAAAAAAAAATATCGCGTCTAGAGCTATTTTATGTCGGGCACATGGTGTGGACCACCTTTGTAAGACGACTAAAAAGTCACGGTGTATTATACATAATTATACAGTTTTTTCAATCTCCTGTAAAGGGGCTATTTTGACCATGTCTATGATCGGCAGGACTTCCTGAAGGACACCTAAAACCAGGTGGAAAGGTTGTGTCATATCTAGTCTTCATTTCTCTGAGGTGTCATATGCCAACTATATTGGGGTCGGCTTCCAATCTAACCGGATGCAGCTGAATACCAGTATTTTACATGCGACTGCCTATCTGACCTCCACAACCCAGTTAGTCCTGGGTAATACGATACCCCTTGGTAAGACTGGTTGTCAGACTTTCGGATGTCAAAGGTCTACAAATGACAGCCGGAACCAGCAGCTTAACGTACTTTCCGAGGCACGGTGGAAACTCGGTATGTAATGGGCGGTCACCCATCCACGGAACAACCTAGGCATGCGCGGCTTAACCTTAAGATCGAACCGAGCGGCTTTTATTATTTAGCCACGAGCTCCTCCTAAATATTTTACATAATCAACTCAAAGGATAGTAATTGCGGTCAGTAACCTTATCACTTTTGCCGACAGTACACAATTCTATGAATTGTCCTTTCTACAAGGTTTCATATTAAACTCCATGAGCTAATGGTCTCCTTCTAGAAACAGGAATCGGAAAATACTAGGAATTTATAAATACTGTTGGTCGAGTTAAATTATAACGTTTCTAGGATGCAGCTTTTCAATGTAAATGAAAAGACAGTCAAGACGTGAACTGAAATAACATTTAAAGTTATTTTTAAAACAGCATTTATTAATACTAACTTTTACTGCTTGCCTCTATTTCTGTAATTCTCATAGTTTCTACCTTATACTAGCTCAAGATATTCTTATCAAGAATTCTGACTAAAAAAAAAAAACTTAAACATGGAAAAACGTAACGTAAATTTCGGGAACTCAAAACATACAGTAAACATGGTAAATATCCCGTTTCTAGTGTTAATGAAAACGTAAGATTTGGAAATCAAGCCCAATGAATACACAATGGGGTTAGTCTAAATTCAGTATGTGCATTATTGACAAACGACGTAGTTAGATATAAAATAATAATAAATATGGCCCAGAAGGCAGGAAGCATTGCCACGTTTTGGATGGAAATGCTGACTCTTTGGCCAAAAAAGGCCAGCCCTCTGGTCACGTGAAGAGTCGACCAGCTTGGCGATATCCCGAAGTACTAGGTGGGCACTCAGACCCCCATGGTCCGAATGTGGTTTAGTCTACGGGATATGAAATTTACCATTACCATAATAGTAGCATAGGGGCCAACCAGGAAACCGAATACTGGAAAATATAAGATGGGCCTTTGAAATTCGTGAATGTTTCGTGTTTAACACAATTAGAAGGCATCCTATCGTGGAAACAGCACATACAAATTAATAACTTTGAGAAAACATATTTTAATTCCAATAAAAAGAGCGGGCGTATCATACGCCCCAAAGCTAAGGTCACAATTTCAAACACGTTTACAATGGGAGTGTGGCTATTCAAAGTAGTATTTCTATGACGTCACTTCCAATCAAAATAAACAACAAAAACATCACGCCTGTAAATCCTGCAGGGTACGGCAGAGGTGTACCTAATAGTACACCCACATTTCGCCAGTTTTATTCAAGTCCCATGTAATAGGGGGCGAGCCTACTGCCATCAACCGGGCTGCTACTATGAAATTCCTGATGGAAAAGCACTTTGCCCGACCCGGAAATCGAACCCAAGACCTCATGCTCAGTAGGCGCGCTTACGTCAACCCGACCAACAAGGGCAGTCGTATACTAAACAAATTGCTTACAATTTCAAGTAATTTCACAAACATTCCTACTACCTAAGCTACTAGTAGTCTACCTGTCTATTAGTATTTACGTCCGGAATGCCGCCCGTATCTTCACATAGATAGTACATAAATAATTTCGATTTGAAGCTTTATTGCCTCCATTCACGGTAGAAATAGGGATGGCAGATGGTAGCTGATGAATTTGGTATGAGAAAAAATGTTCTTGTATTTCTATGTATTAGAGGTCCTTACATAACAACCTTCTCCCCCCACCGCTCTGGGCGGAGTGGAAGGGAGTGTCAGACTCGTTACTGACTGAAACCCATCCATGTTCCTTCTTTGCCCTTTTGTGTTCCAGGACCGCGGTATCTCTTTCGAACAGTCCCGCAGCACCGGCAGGTACATAACTACCGTGTGTATTTCTCCCCAAGGCTATGCAGAGGTGTATGGTACAGTCACGAGCACTAATACAGGGTGGAAGGGACACCGACGCGAAAACGGTTACGACGTATTCAGTACATCATTCTGAACCTCCCCACATGGAAATTTTTCATCAAAATCAAAATATTTTATTTCACATAGGCCTAGATGGGTGCACGGTTCGGGTTGGTCGTTTCCTCCATGAAACTCCATGGTTACTCTTTTCAAATCATTTGGTATTACAATATTATCATGGTTACAGCATTTGTACGTAAGTATGGGGGGACAGCGTAGGCCCGATAATAAGTCGTTGTTTACTACAAAAGATGTAAAAAAAATACAAAGTTAACAAGCAGCTGGAAATCTACCTACCTATCAGCTGTTTCTACAAAAGTGCAATAGCTACACGGTCAAAATATATGGAACAACTGATTTGTTTTTTAATAACTAATGAAAAATTTCTAAGTGGGGGGGGGCGAATGGTCTATTGAAAACGTGGTAACCGTTTTCGCGTCGGTGTCGCTTCCACCCTGTAGGTATGCAAGTGCAACTTTTAAAATTGATTTTACCTCTCTCTTTTTAATAGGTTCCAGAGTTTCAATACCCTTTGTCCATAATGCCTGCAATTCTGTAAATTGACATGTGGACGTGCAAGCAAGGACAGCTCTTTCCTATATCAAGAGATTGGACTCAACGGGATTACACTTCACGGTTCCCGTAGATCTCAGCAATCGTTTGCAATGGGACGTGATCTTTGAGACCTGCAGTGTCAGCAGAATTCCCTTTATTTTATCAAAGTTGGATTGAACTAATCGTTCTCAAACTAACATGACCAGTTGATCTTTAACTGAATTATTTCTTAAAAATCTTTACTTTATATGGATGCTAAGGTCCTTATACCTAAAACGAAAAAACGAATTAAAAAAAAAAAATTGTTTCCTACAAAACTGCAATACCTACACGGCCAAAATACATAGAACATCTGCTTTTTTTTTTAAAAAATCCCGGTGAAAATTTTCTGGTGTTCAGAATGATGTACTAACACGTGGTTACCGTTTGTGTCGATGTCTTCCACCGTGTATACTAAAAATCCATTGCCACATACATGTATGACGGAGCTGCAGCAGTAGTTTGTAAGAAAGTTTTTTTTTTTGCTAGCCGCTTAACTCATTTTCTTCATTAAACTCAAACTCAAAGCATTTATTTCAATTAGACCGTAACAGGCACTTTTGAATGTCAGAAAAACAAAGAAGGCGAAGCTACAGTACTACATAATAACTTGTGAAAGTACTGTAGTTGCCCATTCCAAAGCGTAGATCTCTATGGAGAAGAATGGGCAAGAAACTCCATGGACACTCTTTTCAATCAAAATATTTTAAATATTATTATAAAATTGCACCCCCGTGCGAAGCCAGGGTGGTTCGCTAGTGTTACATATTTATTCTTGGTGTGTTTTTCAGTTATTATTGCGGGTGTCCTGTATTATCACACATGTAAAAAGCTGATTGCAATCAAATCGGAAGTCTAAAGGCTAATTGAATGCGTTATCCGAGATCTTGTAACGTGATAACGTCGTTAATTGTTATTTTGTATAGCGTGTTTGTATATTGTTTTGTGTAATTGTGGGTGTAGTATAGCTAGTCCAAGGGGCATAAAGTCCAGCCCTGACTCTCTATAATTTCATTCTCTAAATCCGAATAATCTGAAGTAAAGGGGTTATGGACTTATTTAAAAGTAAAGTTATTTCATTAAATACTTGTTTCTTTTTTTTAACTTGTGAAAATGTTGGAAATGACTTCTAAAATCTCCAAACTAGATGGTTCCCTGGTATGGTCCAGAACAAAAAAATTATCGCAAATACGGGGAGAACAAACAAGTGCCTTTCAGCTTCGTTAAGGGTCTTTTTACACTCATTATACTAATATTATAAAGAAGTCGTAAGTTTGGATGTTTATGGTAATCTTCGAAAATACTGATCCAATTCCGTAAATTCTTTCACTAATAGGAAGCTACATTATCCCCGACCATAACGCGAGCGAAGCCACTGGCAAAAACTAGATTTCACAAATTCAATTGATAAGACATACATACCTATCTACGAACACATCAACAATTCAAACGGTTACCTAATCAATAACTAGACATGATATTACAGAACCATCCGACATAACATTACGACCAGCCCTAATGCCAACCTCGATACCTAATCGATCTATGGAATCGAATTTTGATTTCTGTGGTACAGTGCCGTGCTCCAAGGCTGGACTATTGATCAAATGTTCTAGTTAATAGGGATGCACGATAATGTAATGTATCGATACACACTTGTCCCGATACTTTGGATATATTCGGATAGCATGCGATAGGAGTCTAGGATCGTATAGAATGGCTTCGATCCATAACACAACTTGACGCCAAAGAGCCTTAATCCCCAAAGAGTTAGGCAGAGGTGTACCGTTAAGTTTAAGGAGACGAGCCTATTGCCATCTGCCGGGCACAAGTTGAAACTTCGTGGCTGCTACTGAGAAATTCCTGATGAAAAAACACTTTTCCAGACCTGGGAATCGAACCCAGGACCTCCTGCTCAGCAGTCGCATCAATCCAGTTCTCCAAATGCATGACAATAAATACTTTGAATCGATACAAATGTAATTATCGTGTCGTACTTATTAACGCCATGCAAAATTCTAGCTTTGAATTGTTTTGGTAATCCTTTTGTGTCCTCTTTTTGTATTCTATTGAATTAATTAATCATGCTATTTAGAACAACAGGCACGATATGACACATTCATTCCGATATCGATACTTTGTATCGACCCAAAATATCGGACAATCGCATCCTGTTATATCGATAGTGAAAAGCATCGGATCGCATCGTGCATCACTAGCTCCAAACAATATAGGTTATGTAGGGCAAGCCTGATTTGTGATGCCTATTTAGGGCATATAATATTTGATGGAGGAACCGCGGCTTTGGACATTTATTAATCAAACATTTTAGGGGATAAGGGGACAGTTTTGTGTCAACCTTAGTTATTCATTAGTGCCTCAATGGAGCGATGTCATGAATGAAGTTCAGGGTCGTATTCGACGATGAGAGGTTATTAATTTCGTTTCACAGTAGGTTTCAATTTATGGAGGAGCTCGTGGCTAAATTATAACAGCCGCTCGTGTCGATCTTTAGGTTAAGTTGTGCTTGCCTAGGTTGGTCTGTGGATGGGTGACCACCCATTACATACCGAGTTTCCTCTGTGCCTCGGAAAGCACGTTAAGCCGTTGGTCCCGGGTGTCATTTGTAGATCTTTGACAGTCGTTAGTTAGTCAGTGCAACAAAAAACCTGACAACCTGTCTTAACAAGGGGTATCGTATTACCCAGTACTAACTGTATTGTGGAGGTCAGATAGGCAGTCGCTCCATGTAAAATACTACAAAATACTCCGGATGCAGCTGAATATCAATTCAGCTGCATCCGGTTAGACTGGAAGCCGATCCCAATATAGTTTGGAAAAGGCTAGGCAGATGATGATGAGTAAGATTTCGGAACGGCTCGAGCTTGAGGCGACGCTGGGGGCTTTAAATGGCCGGCTTTAGCAGTCATAATAGGAGAGGAGAATAATATGAATCACGTTTATATTATTAACCTGTTATGATTCTGCTAAAGCCATTTAAGCCCCCCTGATCCCATGCTGTGCTTGAACTGTGCGTGAGCCTTTATAATAGTACTGATAATAATTCGGGACTGAATTGTTTGACTGACTCGTTGGCCTAGTGGTCGCAATTAAGCGCGACTGCTGAGCACGAGGTCCTGGGTTCGATTCCCAAAGTGCAAAGTGGGCAAAGTGTTATTGGGTTTTTCCATCAAGATTATCTCAGGAGCTGCCCGGAATCTGCAATTGTGTCTGGTTGATGGCAATAGGCTCGTCCCCTATTACATAGGACTTAAACAAAAATTGAGATAAGAGCTAAACTCTAAAGAGAATGAACGACGATTTCTGTATAATGAGTTCTATAGACAAATTACCTACTCAAGAAAGCTCTTTGGGTTGCCAATATAAAAAAATACACACCTCCGAAACAGCCAAACAGAATGAGTCACGCGGCTTTTAGCAGACCAAGATTATTTAATAATTATTTCCTTAGACTTAGGATGCATTCCAAGAGTATGATTTAAAACTTTGGCAAAGATTCTACCAATTGTCATCGCTGGGGACAAAAGAAATTATAGTTTTGGCGCCAACGGCCGTCTAGTATGTCAGACAAAGTTTTTTTTTCTTCTATTTATGAATACTTTTTCAACGTAATTTTTTATAAATAGGTTAACTACCTACTTATAGATTTATTTAAATAACCTCAATACGAAAATCTATATTTGCACAAAAATTTAATCACACACAAATAATTCCTGCATACCGACAAAAACAAATAAAAAAACCGCATTTACTCGACAACGATGTCATTCTCTATTTGAACGTTTCCTTTCTACAAACTTTTTTTTCTCCTAGCAACAACCGTCTTCCAAATACGAAAAAAGCACGGTCCCATCCGAAAAGGGCGTAACTATTGTAAAACGTACACTGGCCAATCGCGACAACGAAATATCTGGCTCGTAGACGGCATGCCACGCCCCCTTGGCAAGGTATGCGCGTGATTCACTCGGAAATGTCAGGCGGACGACGTTTGCCGAAAGAAAATCTCAGACGACCGACCGACGGTTATGTGAAAAAAGACAGTACTGTCACAAAATTGGGAGACTAAGGTTCATAGAGAATAATTTGTAAACTCAAATATGGAGAAGAATCATAACATAAATCACTTCTGTACTCTTCAAAGAGTTAGGCCGAGGTGTGCTCAGTAGAGCAGCTACACTCACATTTCGCCATGAATCACGGGGGTGGGCCTATTGCCATCACTCCAAGCTGCTACTGAAAAAAATCAGTGTGATGGAGAAACAAAATAACCTACGAATCGAACTCAGAACCTTATGCTCAGCATTATCACTTGGAGCAGCTACACTCACATTTCGCCAATTACATGATCAGGGGGGTGAGCCTATTGCCATCATTCCAGGCTGCTACTGTGATGGAAAATATACTAACCTAGGAATCGCACTCAGAACCTTATGCTCAGAATTACCACTTGCGATCACAAGACCAACGAGGCCGTGACTTGCAAGAGCGAAACAAAACACTCTGAACCGTTTTTTGTTTCGTTCTGATAGCCGATGTGTCAAAGATAGTGCCGCATAGTTGTGTAAAGTGAACATTCTGTAATAATCTATTTGATTGTTTCGCATTAGAGACATGTGCGGGCGCCGAACGCGTGCTCACACTGATTTATTTCCGACTAATCCGCTTTATTTTTTTGCGGCCGAGTGAAATTCCTTTAGAAACAAATCTTTATGTATAAAGAAATGAGAAACGTGATAATTTCCATCTGTCTGCGCCTCGATATTAATGAAACTTGTAAACGTGTGTTTTTTGGTTAATCAGAATGATTAGCCCCACACTAGGAATTTCTCCTGTATCGTGGGTGCGTTTACAAACATTTAATCTCACATACAGAAACAGCCAGACCCGGAACTACTACACGTAGATCATACAAATGTTTGTTCCGTGAGGGAATTGAACCCGCGACACGCAGCGCAGCAGCCTATTGCCCAGCCACTGCGCCTACCGCGTAAGGCTAATACGGTAGGCTTATTTTCCGGAGGAAATTCCGGACATGTGAAGAAAATTCCGGACTTTTCTTCACTTTTTCACATTTTTAGTTTTAGCTTCTGTATTTTAGGTTTGGTTTGTACTTTGTAGTAGCTTTCCCGACGCCCAAAAAGAGTGTTCATCATCATTCTCCTGCCCTTATCCCAATTTATTTGGGGTCGGCGCAGCATGTCTTCTTCTTCCATACTTCTCTATTACTCGTTATCTCAGCAGTCACCTCCTTTCTAGCCATATCATCCTTAACACAGTCCATCCATCGCTTCTTTGGTCTTCCTCTACTCTTATACCCATCTACATACCCAAATCACATATAGAGTCACGCTAGCTAATTCACCCTGACCCTGTATACTTAAATATACCTTGGTGATTTATGCACTATTTTCTTTTGTAAAGAGACGTTTCTTGCCAGCGCATGTTCTCGTCTCAACAAATATAAAGAACAAAACACACGCAACGAGACTCAGCAATGAGTTATTTGTACTGCAGCGTCCATGTGCTTTTTATTTCATTCATGTGAAATCGCGAGAACAACGTCTACGTTTATTTAGGATCAATTTTACCTACTGACTGCTTCATTGGTCGAGTGGTCGCAAGCGCGAGTACGGAGCATGAGGTCCTGGGTTCGATTCCAGGGTCGGGCAGTGTTATTAGGTTTTTCCATCAGGAATTTCTGAGTAGCAGCCACGGAGTCTGGATTTGTGCCCGGTTGATAGCAATAGGCTTGCCCCTATATGGGATTTAAACATAACTGGCGAAATGTGGGTGTACTATTAGGTAACACCTCTCTGCTTAACCCATCGGGGATTACAGGCATGATTTTATGTTATGATGTTTTTACCAATTATACTGAACGCGATCAGCACATCATTTAAACTGCGTTCATCAGCTGTCAATGTCATCATTGATATGGAATATTGACAATGATAGCTCATAGACGCGGTTTTGATGAATCATGTTCAGTTGTATTGATGAAATTCGCCCTTAGTATAAAACATTTTAGTTACTTTAACGATCCGATAAAGGAAACGATAAAGTCATTTAAATAAAAACCAATTACTTCACACATTTTATAGCAAAACGGTAACTAAACTAAATAAAACTAGAAAGTCCGAAACAGAAAATACAGTTAGAAACGAATCAGGCGCATATTGGCGCATCCAATTTTATTAATAAATTGGCAAATTAGCATAACTAGTTACCGCTTTGTTCGACACGAGCGTTAAAAATGGAATAAATACTTTCTTTTATTTTTACAGACAGGCGAATTGTCTATGACAATCACTTTTTTTTTAATTTCGATTTCCGCTAAAAAGCAGCTTGCATTCAAACTCTTTCGAACATTAAAATAAAATGTTGCCACACTTAACATAAAAATTCCCGCCATACAACACAAAAGACGGTAAATTAATTAAATACGAAAAAAAACAAAAGCGTGCAATCAAGAATCAATATATCATCCACAAATGAGTAACAAAGCATAATTACATAAATCTGTGAGCGGTTGCACAAGTTGTAGAAGTTCTATGATTTGAGATTGTAACAGATGACGGTTGTTACAACTAATTGATGCCACCACATCTGTGCCGGGTAAGGATCCAAATTGAATTGAAATGCGTAATAAATGTTGATTTGATTGCTATTTTATGGGTAAAACCTTTATTTGATGCTATTTGTTGCCCGTGATGTCGCTAATTCCCATAGTTTTAAGAACGGTCACAATCTGTCAAAAATATGTCAAAGTGACCTAGATTTTTTTGCAAGCTCTTGTCATTGTCTCTGAGATGAGATTGCGAATAAATTTTGAAAGTTTTTAACTTCACCATCTGAGTGCGTTTGAGATTCAGAGAATCCTTTCTTATTAGATAACCTTCTTTAGTCCACGCCGTCTACAAGCCATACTTTCAGTGGTTTAATTTTATTACGTCGTAAAAACTCATCAGAGGAAATCTAGAACTTTCATTAGTGCGTAGATATGGCCAGAGACAAGTCTGCGACTTTGGCGCCAAAAGCTCCTACTACACATTACATCTAGTCTTATTTCTTAAAAACACTTGACTAATACATTATGTCCACTCGCGACATTCTGATCATTTCGTCTGTCTACTTCTCGAAACTTACGACTAAATTAGAGTAGAACATTCAAATAAACATTCCATGTTCAGAATGCTCACTAAAATTCAATTATGTACTTATTATATATTTATTGTATTGGCAAATGCTAACGTAATTGTCAGTGCCAATTATTTAAATCAATCCCGTTGACATATCAGCATTAACATTTGTTCAACCTCAATTAATATTGCTTAAAAAGAAATGCAATCAAAATGTACAATTACCACATTATTCCCTCCAAATAATAACGTTCTATTTTCAAACTGCATGATGACACTTCCATGATTGACATTGCCAATTTAGAAAAATGACACAGATTATATTTTTAAATGCGCGCAAGTTTTTCTATTGCATACTCCTTTATTTTTTAACCTTCTGACCGTCGGGGTCGGTCATAGACTTGCACATCGTAAATAAACTTTTTTTGTACTGTTTTTTCGCTCGTTTTTGTGTGTACGTTTGCATAAATTTAGTTTTTTTGCTTTATTTTTGCTTGCACAAGCAATGTTCCGCTGGCAATTATATTCGTTTGAGTATGTGTAGCTAACTTTTAACTCTTTTTGGAAAGATGGGGGAATGAAATGAACAGAAATACTTCTTTGCACCGTTTTGGTAGATTTAACTGAAATATTATTGAACAAAAATAAACTCTCTAGCTAGAACATAGCAGTTAAGTTTTTCTTTAATTTAAATATTTTTGGGTGCGAACCGCATTTTCGTTTCGATTTTTTGTTGTCTATTTAAAAGATTACAACACCGAAATTAAATACCAAATACAGAATTATTGCGTAATAATTTGTATGTGTATTTTAAAAATATTTCATCTACTAGCAATCTTTTTTTGTGGTACTTCTTTCTGTATAACACGTGCATTAATCACTCGGACTTAAACTCGTGCGCTGAAACTAAATTCCGATATTCCTTATCAACAAAAACTAATAATTGATAAGAAACATAGGTTGGTTCGTTTCGAAAAGCAATTCATTATTGAGTAAACGAAGATTTAGATGATTCTAACAAGAATCCTTTTACATAGTATTTATAAATATAGATTGTGTGTGAGTAAATAGATGTGTGTTTACGAGGGAAGGATGTGTTACAATGTACTTAAATATACAATGTATGTATGTAATGTATTTACTGCGTCATTCGCCTTGTGTGTCAAGTTACTTGACTGGGCTATTGTTTTTTTTAATGCACAATTTAATCAATTATAGACTATGCATATATTATGTATGATAGTAAAATAAATAAATATGCATATACACAAGGTTCCAGCGTACACAGAAAGTAAACATAGTAGCATTGATATTATTATTTATTGTAGTAGTTTTGATATTAAAGATACCGTTTTTTTGTGTGTTTTCATTGTTTATTCAATACAACGACTCATACGGAACATCCATTGAATAGTATCTTTTATCAACGTTTTCATTCGATTCTTTACGATAGTAAGTCGATTCTTTACGAGTAGACTAAACACTTCAAAAATAGAACGAGTTTGTTTAATACCTACGTCTCTTGTGATTCTACGCGTTTGTTTGAAACCTTTAAACGGCAAAGAAAAATATTTTTACCGCCTACACTATTTATTTAAGGCTTTCACGGCGCGATAAAAAAGCTATAAAATATTTTGCCGATGGAATTATTCCCTTAGTGAGCATGATTCAGGGATAAACGACACAACGATAAATCGATATGATGATCCTACCATACTTCAAAATGGCGTTTTATATCGCGACAAAACGTGTGTGGATTGAAAAAAAATGGAACATTGTTTGTAGTGAAAAACTAGCCGTCATTAATAAACGACAATACGGAATTACGGATACGCGATACGCATCGTGAAGCGAAACAAAATAGTTATGTGCCGAATACAGGTTACTGCATTGAAAGGGTTAATCACCCGTTCGTGTCAGCTGTCAATTGAGGTGTCAATCAAAACCATAGTGTAATGATTTATTTTGTCCGTTTCAAGCACAGGTATCATCAACATTTTTAGTTGTTAAATGTGTCATAAATAACCTCTTTCGTTAATTCCAATTGTATTTTAATACAAAGGTGGACGTATTAACGTTCAATTATCAACGCAATTCAATTAAAATTTGTGGGAAAATCTTCAAAGTGAAATAAACTCTTTGAACACCTTTGAAGTTGGAATGAGTAGTGATACACAGATCATTTATTTTATGTTAACTTTAGTGTGTAATAATTTGTAATAAAACAAATTGAGTGTGGAATTTGAATTTATTACGAATAACTGGTTGATTTATTTAGTGCATTTTCGTATATATTTCTGAGAGCTTAAAAAGAGATTTGTATCCAAAACAGATTTCGATGAGCTAGCCAAGAAGTAGCAAAATTTTCTAAATCGGCATTTAAGGTTTTAATACAGGACTTTCAAAGAAGAATAAGTACCTAATAAGTAGACCATAGACCATGTAGTACATGTTACATGTCAAAAAAGATAGAGGACTTAATTCGAATCGTGTCTGTTGCCATAATACTGAAAGGTCCTGAATTTGACAGACTATCATTATTAAAATCCACGAGAAGAAATACGATTTCAATCAAAACAGAGAACCGGCGTAATAAATGTTTTGCAATAAACATTTTATGATCGTAAATTAATTTAGTACAACTTTGATCTCTTGTAAGATAGTCATCAAAGATCTATAACGCAAATTATACGTAATTTTGTCTATGCGTTATTTATTTTAAGACTTTTAAAAGATTTTACTTTAAACTATTCAATCTTTACAAAACTATTTTCACAACACAGGAAAAGCGTAAAAAGTACTTAACTTGAAAGATAAATGAATTTTCCGTTTTTAAGTACATGTTGTGTGCGAAATCACTTTGTTTTATGCCTACCTACTTCTCAATTCTAATTCAATCATAACAAAGGCGTCGTAAAAATAATTTTAACGTGAAAATCTCTAACTAGAAAATATTTTTTAGACTTTGTTTTTAAATTCCTATGCGTTTGTGAACCTGCAAATGTAGGTTTTTTTTTGTTTTAGTGTAAAAAGATTACCCTTTACGAAAAGCACTATTTTAATATTCGAATTGGCAATAGTTAAAATCGCGTGCCGTTAGCGACGAAAAAAGAATAAAGCATAGATAATTAGTTTCCTATTTATAAATCAGTAAGGTGTTCAGCTAAGAAAACCGATGGGTATCGTGGTATTGTTATCGACCTAGAAAACGGGAAATACCTCTGTTTCCCGCGAACAAGAACACCAAAAGGCCTAATGACCGAGCGATGTCAATCACATTAATTGACAGTGTCTGGGCAAGAAGCTATTTTCGTTTATTTCGTGGATGTCGCAACTAGAAAACTCCCTAGCGACAAATTAAAAACGAGGAAAAGAAAATTAAAATCCGCACCTACCTACAGATTTTTTTTATTTAATCATGTGTCAACAAAACGTAACCTCAAAACGAGAAATCAACAACGTAACGTGATCATGACAAGACGCGTAAACTAAACGTATTAACAGTCAACAAACGATCATTATCATTAATCCGATGATTACAGGAACTATTACAAAAGCGTTTCGTGACTGAAACACGAACATGGAACGGGAAATGTACAAAACACGGCCATTTTCGTCGGGTCTACGTAGATACAGGTTTGACAATTGTGTACATAAATATTGTCACTCACCCTTTCGACGTCCAGGTCGGTCCCTGTACACAGTCTCTTGCCACCACTTCCGTTGTAAGCCATCGTGCACCACAAAACAAAACACAAATCACACCGAAACGCGTTTTGTTGGAAACGAAACCGGCAATACCTCCTTCTACGGCGGTCGCGAGCAGACTGATTGAACGAATGAAAAATATTGAATCGCGAACGAATGAGGAGCGGGACGCGCAGATAGCGGATTGCCATAGATAAACTATCACTACTGATTTAGTACATTTTATCAAATATTTTTATTCTACCCAGAACTTTTCAGTAATCATAAAATAGTTAAGACAAAGAACAAAGCAAAAAAAAATCTTCAATTAGTTAACAGCTTTCGGATATTTTTTTGACGCGGTTGAATAAATAAACAATGGTAGCTTTTTGGAATAATTACGTAATGCCAAAAGTCCATCAAAAGGTCGTTAAACTCCGAAACGTCATTCATTGTTATTGTGTGAAGTTGTTGCGATTTCTTGTTGTATTCTATTGTTTATTAATTACAATAACAAACAAATACAATGAGTGAAAACGAAGAAGAGGAGGAAATAAAAATCGAATATTTTGAGTCTTTCGACACCGATCCTCTGTGTGAAAATAGTGAGCAACTAACATGTCCCACAAACGATTCCGTAACATCAAATATTTGTGATGAAAATATAAATCAACCGGTAAGTAACAGTAAAAACTATAAAAAAGATATAAAAAATATAAAAATATCGTATATATAATCGTATTTTAAACTGTAATTGTTAGTCACTATTTCAGTGATGCAATATCAAGGAATCCTGGCTGAATGCCAGACAGACCATCATCACCTTTGTCCTACGCGTATAGTAAAAAAAAATATCTGCAAATATACAAAATTTTCATTTAAAGGCGCTAAGACAAGCATTCTTTACTGATAATTGGGTTATTTTTAGTTTTTTATTAATGAACTAATAAGTGTAGGCTGTATGTTTACTTTTTCTGGATGAAAATCGACCAGTCTTGCCATCGTGGGTGTTGTCTAAGAAATAATGCATGGTTTATGAGCTCTTATTTACACCAGGCAGTCCTGAAGCCATCCTGGGGTGTTGAATTATGAAAGAAGAAAGTTATAAAAGGAAAATATTTGTCATCCAGGACTGTCGCAGATGTCTTCGAAGGCTATTGAGCATTTTGAACTGAATCTGGCCTTGCTTGTTATCATAGTGAAATATGAGCTTCTTAAAGAACTACAAAAATTTTTGAGTGTTATTTGAAGTCTGTCTGGATGGATTGTGTGAGGATTGGTATGAAAGATAAAGGAGTAAGTGATAGCCTGGCAGTTGACAGAGGAGAATGGAAGAAAAAAAACGTGTTGCGCCGACCCACAACCCCAACTAACATGGGACGAGGACAGGAAGATGATGATTAGAAGTCTGCAGATGATATATTTATTGTTCTCTAAGCATTCTTTTTATTGCTGTTTCCAGAACTTAAATGAAGATGAGATCATAGAAAATCAAGTAGCTGTGGTAATTGATGAAAACCAATATCCTTTGGTGAGAGCAACATAAAACAAAACATTTGAAATTCCTGCCATTTACATATTCCTTTAAACAACACTAGCGGCCCATCCCGGCTTTGCACGGGTGGACATTTAGTTTTTAAACATTTTGGGATAAAATATAGCCTATGTTACTCAGGGATAATGTAGCTTTCTAATGGTGAAAAAAATGTTGAAATCAGCACAGTAGTTTTTGAGTTTATTCATTACAAACATACACACACACAAAAATACAAATCTTTCCAGTTTATAATATTAGTAAGATTACTATGTTTATTTTTCAGGTAACAGAAAATGAAGTAACTTGGTACAAATCGGAGGACAATCTCGGAAGATATCTTTGCAAATTCTGTGACAACTCATATTCTACTATCCAAACTGTACGCCACCATGTTAAAAACAAACACTTTGATGAATACAACCGCATCAAAAGCACCACAAAAGACAAATTAAGAAGAACTAAACTAAAATGCCATATTTGCAAGAAACGGTTTAAAAACACAAACATTTTGCAAGAACACATACAAATTCATGACATACAGAAGTCTTGCTTCATATGTCATGCGACATTTGATAAAGATACCGAGTTATTAAGTCATATGACAAATAAACATGAAACCTTGAAAAGAAAACTACATTATTGCTTTAAATGCGGTTACAGTACACGAAAACTATCTCACTTCAAACAACATGAAAAAACACATTCCCGTAAAAACCAAATAAAATGTTCTTATTGTGAATATACAACATATCATGCACCTAATTTGAAGATACATGAACGGACACATACAAATGACAAACCGTATGCATGTACATTCAATGGTTGTGATTACCGCTGTGCTGCGAAATCAGGACTGGCCAGTCATTGGTTGAAACATGAAAAACAGAAGAATATGATTTATTGTGATCAGTGTTGTTATAGTACTGTTTATAGACAAAGCTTGAAAAAACACATGAATAGTCATAAAAGAAATTGTGTGCGGACTAGGTTTTAAGATGTAATTTTATTTTATTTTAAACCTTGCTCTACTCTAGGAATTTTTGTATCGTGGGTGCATTTACAAATATTTAAACTCACATACACAAACAGCCAGACCCGGAACACCTATCTGTAGGCCATACAAATATTTGTTCGGTGCGGGAATCAAACCCGCGACACGCAGCTCAGCAGTCAATTACTTAGCCGCTGCGCCAACCGTACCGTCATATTATGTAGCTATAGGCTTAGAATCGCAGCAGTCGCCCGTAAAGAGAAGCAATTTCAAGTGAGCCTTTAAGGATACGTACACACGGCGACACTTTAAGCTATATATTTCCAGTATAACATGGTCTCGTTTTGTAAAGATTTCCAATACAATGAAAGATCTGCATAAACTGGGTTTTGTATAGCTTTTTATTGGTCGCCGTGCGTACGACTCGTGCCTATGTATTACTCGTAGGATTGTAGGTCTGCATAATCAGCCAACGAAATTAGGTGCCGTGCGCTTATGCACACATTCATTGTTGTTGTTTCAACTTTGAATGGCTGAGTCTTGTTATTCTCACAAGTCTATTGGGAAAGGCTTCCAGACTAACTGGATACCAGTATTTAACATGAAGCAACTGCCTATCCGATCTCAACAATTTAGTATTACTTGTTTATACAATTCATCTTGGCAAAACTGACAGAAACTGAAAATTGATGATCATTTGCATAATTTTCGTATTCATAATTTATTAAGACTACCTCGTTGGTCGAGTGGTCTCAAGCGCGACATCTGAGCACGAAGTCCTGGGTTCGATTCCCGAGTCGGGCAAAGTGTTATTGAGTTTTTCCACTAGGAGCTTCTTAGTAGCAGCCACGGAGTCTGGAATCGTGGGCACAACTCCAGACTCTGTGGCTGCTACCGTGACTCATTGGCCTATCAACCCGTTGGTTGATGGCAAAAGGCTTGCCCCTATTACATGGGACTTAAACATAACTAGCGAAATGTGGGTATACCATTAGGTACACCACTACCTAACCTTTCTGGTATTACAGGCTATGTTATGTAATTTATTAAGCAACTTTACATAATCAACTAAGCATTCATTCATAAGTTGATAAGTATCTAAATAACATCTATCATGATTGTCTTAAAATAGCTCAGTATCTTGATCTAGATAAAAGTATGCAATCACTACTGAACGTTCAGTAAGATATCAGATTGATAAATGAATAAAAGCAAATATGCATTCACACACTGTTTTCACCTTGCATTGCAATACTGCAATCATTATGTTTTAATCTTTCTACCCGCGAGTCCACAACTTCACCTTTTGGTTAGCCTATACTGTATCACTGTTGGCCAAGGGCTTCCCTCAATTGCTTCCTCGCGCCCCCTTTTCTCAGCCGGCCTCGGCGGCGCCATCCATCTCCTGGCATCCATTGTGTGGAGACCTTTGCCCACAGGTCATCGTACATGCGGCTAAAGTAACCCGCCCAATCCCGTTTCAGATTTTCAGCCTAGCAGCCTTCTTGCCAACGTCTACTATGTCCGTTTTGGAACGTAGCGTGGTGTAAGGACGGGCAGGATGCACATGTCGATGAGTTTGCGCTTCAGGGAGATCAGTAGATTACCCTTCATTAGCATCTTCATGGACTTGTAGGTTTTCCAGGCGTTTTCGACTCGGCAGTTAGTAGGTATTTTCGAAAGAATTAACCGGCCCAAGTAGATATACCCTTCGACAATAATGTATTTCCTGCCCATCTACCGTTAGTCATGAACTGGGTTTCAGACCGGTTCATCGCAAGTCCCACCCTAAAGCTGGCAGTGCTCCATTCTTGGAGCATGGTCTTTAGTTCCAAGGAAGTGAGGGCAAAAAGGACAATGTCGTCGGCAAATCGGAGGTCTGTTAGCCTCTTACTGCCGACTTCAATTCCCATGGTCGCCCATTAGGCCACTAGTGTTTTAAATATGTCCTCAAGAGGGCTCGTGAATATCTTAGGAGAGAGCGGGTCACCCTGTTTAACACTTTTTTGTATACTGAACGAAGGTCTTATGGTATTCAGTTTGATTTTTGCGGTGCTGTTGTGTTAGATATTTTTTTAAAGGTCTATATATTGCTGGTCCACTTCTTGATTGTCTAAAGATTTGAATATATCGGAGTGTTTGATGCTATCGAAGGCCTACGTATAATCGAAGTCTAAATAGAGAGGTTTATTAAATTCTGCAATTTTTTCTAGAATATGGTTCAAGGTCTGCTGGTTCTGGAAGCTGATGTTTGTCCTGATTTCTGACTATGCGATTGTGTTTTATTTTAATAATGGTCTTGGTATAATTATGTCAGACGTTAAACTGATGGGACGGTTATTGCCAATGTCTCTTTTGTCGCTCTTCTAAGGCGCGAATTACAGAAACGGCGTAAGGTCACGGTGCGGCGCAGGCGTGAATTTATAAGGAAACGAAAGAACGGCGTGCCTGTGCCGCTTGAGTGTAGGTTCACGACATGTCGCCTACGTACATTTTGTATGAAAACGTTTTGAAGCGGCATCATGCCTGCGCCGCGCCTTCACCTTCACCTTACGCCTTTTCTGTGTAATTCGCGCCTAAGTTGGATTTAGGAAAATTTCCTGATTGTAATATGGTGTTAAACAGGTAGTAAGGTGGGATAGCAAAGTGGTAGAGCCGATTTTAAGCACTTTTGTGGTAATTCCACAGAAGTGCTTAATCAACTTCATCTATGTTGAAAAAAAATATCCTATGGTCAGGGAAAGGTTTTTTTTGTTATCATAATTCATTTGTTATGTAGGTACTTCTAGAGATTACCCTTTACAAACAAATTGTTTAGATGATATTTTGCCAATACTCTCGTTTATAAGACTGATTTACTTTTCTATTGTAATAAGTATTAAATAAAAGTCAAATGTAATTACAATCGTTTTATTTTTATACAACTTTTGTACTTATAACATTTAATAAGAATAACAAATACTTAACAAAATTATTTACACTGTACTTCAAGAAAGATCTATGATTCTATTCTATTGTACTGCTCTTTAAGCTAAACTCTAAAAGTCAATAAAAATGTTCAATCCTGTCTTCTCTGGGATTTAGTTGAACTAATAAAAAATACCATAAAAAAATCAAACACTTGTTGTGTTTGATTTTTTTAATTTATACTGTTTACGGTTATTGAATTCTGGTACATTTTGAGCTTGTGCACATTTCAGATCAGATCAATCCATTCCGTGGCCCCATTTCTTAATGCAAGAAAACTTCAAGAAACATTCGAGTGCCTATAGTCCTATACAATAACAACTTGCATGCATGAAGAGCATAGCAAGAAGCACAGTTAATATGTGTTTCAAGTGACCACTGTCAGAAGTTTTCTAGCATTAGGAAACAAGGTCTTATACCTACACTCCAATTAGTCTTTCCGCTGCCATCCCCAGATTCAAAATGAAGCTATTTACATTGTGGAATACAAAAATTCGAGACCATTAATATTGACTAACAAAAAACCAATTTTTCATTTAAAAGCGAAGGAAGTTTTATAAAACTAATCTACTTGCATTACACTAAAGCAGTCAATTTACTATTCCACACAGTATTCATACAATTTTGTGTCTTTCCAAAGAGGTGCTGGTCTAGTTTTGTATATAATAAGTTTAATACGTAATGTATTGTCCCAACTCAGTGCGGTTTAGGTTTGTGACCATCTACATAAAAGTTTCTTGTAGCTTTCGGTAGTTTTACTTCTATACCCTCCAATTCTTTGGTAAGGGTTATTTGACATCCTGAAAATGTAGTACATAATAATCATTAAATAATTTTAGGTATTATGAACATGACGAAAATTGGAACAAATGAAAAATTTTAAATTTTTTATCCCACTTCTGAGGCAAGACCTCCCTCGGTCTTGGATCAGAAGTGGGATAAAAAGGAAAGTTTTATAAAGGTTGACAAAAACGCTATAAATTACCGCCGTAATCAAAAGGTATGAGAATATGAGGAAGATAAATTGAGCCTTATTAGCTGTCTAGCTGCACATGTTTTGTAGCAGATACTTCTGGTGTAAACATAACGGCACAACTTCAAACATGCCAATATCCAACAATGATGAATGGGTTAAGCTCGCCATTGTACATAAGCTATATTATTGCAATTTGTATGTGTATTTTTTCGTTATTTTGTGTGCAATAAAGAATAAGAATAAGAATAAGAATGAATTGCAATAAGTTGAGTTACTTATTCATATGTTTAAATTATTTGTACCTAACAAATAAATGACATCATACATACCTAGCCTAGAGTTTTCTTTTAAAAACGGTGCCATGTCTAATAGATCATCCTCCTTTTCTTCAGAAGGGGGTAGTTTATCAAAGTATTCTGGCGGCACATACACATGGCATGTTGTGCAAGCTAAAGAGGCTTCACAAGCTCCTGAAAAAGAGAAAAGATAAAGGTTCTTATACCTATTTTCATGAACACTAAAAAACACTTCTTTGGCCCAGTAGTTATTGCATTGTTGGAATACTCGAGGTGCTGAGCTGAGTGTACAGCAAGTTTATTGTAAGCATATTGTAATCTCACTTATGTGATCTTAACAAGCAGGTAACTTATCCTGGTTGATATTGGACAATTTATATAATTTTTAATTTGTAGTGAATCATAGTTATTGTATTTATTATCTATGGTTCCCACTAAGGAGTTAATTTGGTTGTAGCTGACAAGACTGGTCTAGATACTCTATGACTAGACCAGATAAATGACAGTAACAAATACCTACACTTGGAATGAAAAGGTTTCTTGTAAAACCCTTTGCTGTAAATTACAATCGCTAACTGCTACTTGTATTATTGTATGTCTAACATATCAAGGTGCATAGTGTATGCAAACATTATAGAAGAAATATAGTGATTATACAATCTGGACCACCAGTTTCATTTGAAGAAATGGTGCAAGCAGGCACCTAAAAATTCAAAACATACAAACCTTCCATAGGAATCTCGTATCTATGTGCCAGATACAATACATTGTCACCAACTTTGCCTTTTACTTTTATTCTATTGCCATCTTTGTCTATGTATGTTATATTTACTCTGAAAATCAAATTGTATCCTCGTTAAAGTAATTTTATAGAAGTTAAATTAACACATATCTCGAATGTTGTAATGCTGATAAGAGGACATAATAACATTGTGTATTTTTAATTTTTATGATCTCAATGTTGATTCGAATTCGGCGATATCTCAAATTTTGTGATAACGATGATGCATAACACGAAAATTGTAACACTTACACCTCATCTTCCGACTTCGGATCTTGCCATTCGTATTCTCCATGCCATAAATCTGTAAACACACATAATTAAATATAAATTCTCATAAATACAGCTATGTAAATAGAAGTTTAAAAAACTAACTCGAAGTCACGTGAACTCTTCTAATTTGTGAAGAAACTGGCACCTTGAAGGGCTTCAATTTGCGTAGAATTAAATAACGTTTTAACACAGACTGAAACATTATGTAATTACTGGAACATAACAGAGAAAAATATTATTTTTCTGCAATTTGTTTGGTTATAAAATTATCGCAACTTGAAAGAATTGACATTGACATTAACTATTTTGATTGGAGACGTCATTGACTTAGAGAATTAGTGTTTGGATACGGTCCCTTTAACCTACTAGCAACTCTTTCAATTGGTCATCTTCCTAATGTCTGTTTTTTAATCCCTGAGACTAAATTGACAAGTGAAAATGTCAAAACTGACATAAATCCTATTGAAATCTATGTCAGTTTGCCATTTTTACTTGTCAATTTAGTTACAGGGATTAAAAAATAGACTATAGGCTTGTTTTCCATAGGTAAGATAATTATGTCAAATCACTCGTAACATTGTCAAGCACGCTTTGGCATTGGCAAGTTTGAAATACAATAGATATCATTCATAGCTGTGCCCCATTGTAAGTAAAAAAGGCAGAAACTACTGCAATTATTTTTTACTCGTATTCTAAGGGAGTAAGGGTCGTCGCGTGATGTTAAAAACAGCCTTCCTCAAGAATTAGGCTATCAAATGCAAAAAGAATTTTAAATCCGATCCGACTGGTAGAGATTGGCGCGTCGAAGCTAAGAAACAAACTTTTCCGCTTCCAAATAATTATTGACGCCAGCACATCAAGCTATCCAAAACTGTCAAATTTTGCCAATCAACCTTGAAACTAATGCTTTATCAGCAAAGTTAAAAATCTATTAAAGTAGCTTGATGTGCTGGCGTCTGTACAATAAAATTAAATGACAATTCAAAAACTGTTTTGACGTTTTTTTAACTCCATAATTTTGTATGTACAGAAGCCAGCACATCAAGTTAACCGAAACTGTCAATTTTCCCAATCCCTTGAACCCAATGCTATGGCGATAAAGTTTAAATTTTATCTATTTTTTTTATCAAATATAATTATTATTTTGAATAAAATAAAAACGGCACTGCAGTTTAAACTTTGATACGTTTTTAAATATCTCCTTGATATGGAATACCTAATCATGGTTGTGATGATATTTTGTGGAAAAAATGTCATAACGAGTAAGACTCAGAGCGTTTCTTATTCAACGCGATCCGTGTGACTATCAAGCACGTTTTGAAAACTACTTTTGGTTACTTTACCGGTATCGGCACCTCTATGTTGTTATGTTATAATCTTATAATTATGTCTGGCTTGCTGACGCAGCCTAGCGCCACAGGTAAACTTTTGGCTACTAGACAAGGCGCAGCGCACGTATTTTGTCCCTTTGTCCGTGCAATTAAGTCCATGGTAATAACGCCTTAATTAATCTCTGACATAATGTTTCGTCAGACTCGGAGTTGTTCTCATTTACAGATTTTAAAAACAAAATATGGAACATTTTTTTGATAAGTTATCCCATTATCAGTTGTGACAACACTGGTTAATAACTGTCAAATACTATACTCTTGAAAACGTCAATAATCGCTAAAAAGGCCACTTTGGCCATTTTTCATGATTTTGTATTACAAAATTATTGATTTTAGCACAAAGGTGGTGGTAAAATATGTACAGTTGATAGTTGAATAAGATTCTAAACTTTTACATATTATTATAGTTTAAAGTTACGGCCATAGTAACTTAAGTTGTGAATTTTTGGTGATAGAATATAATGTTGAAGATAAACTAGGTGAGTTTTATGACTAAATGACGTGTATTTCTCTATATCATTCGTTGTCCGACATGAGTAGCCTTTATATTTTATTGCCATTATTATATTTTTGCATTCGTGTACCAGTTTACCGAAATTTTGGTTAGAAAACTTTGTTTTGAAGTGGTACAGTTATTATAGTTTACATTTTATAATAATATCGTCCTTGAAATATGTGTTGTAGCGTTATTTATAGTATTATCTTTATTGATTGTTGAGACATCAATAAATTTTATGATTTCATTAAATACACACTTTTTTGCCAAAGATTGGCTTTTGAGAACTCTGTAACTTGCTTCTTGCACCAAACAGGTTTTATTATTCAATTTATTAGTAGTTTATGGAGCACTTTATGATAAGTTGAGAGTATTTAATGCTATAAGTTAGACAAATTTATAAGCAAAATTTTCTTTAATGTCACCATTCCAAGTAAAATATATGCCATTTTTTAGAATGAAGAAGATATATTGCACCAACCCTAAATTAATTGAGATAAGGGCAATAGAATTATTATGAGCTTAAGCCCAGTTGATCTATGTCAAGCAGTTGGAAGTATTTTATCTCTCAATGGTCTATTACAGGACCTCTTCAAGAAAAAAACAATGATCCCAATATTAAAATGCTTGCCGATTATGGCAAGCATTTTAATATTGGGATCATTGTTTTTTGACTGACTTAACACACCTTTGTTACGCCGAAACTTTGATCTGCGCAATCCCCTTATATTACCTCCAAGACAAAACAACATCATGCATTTTTGATTTTAGACAACTTTAGTTTAGTTCGCATATCCACATTTCCAGCAAACCAAAGGTCAATGATCATTCCTCTGATATTTTATTAAACTAAGGTGAAATCTGTGTTTCATATTAAAATCATGAACCATAATTATTAACTATAATTCATACACTGTTTTAAACTTGACGAGATATCTTCTTTGTTCTCTTTGGGAGATATCCCATACATTTATACCTTTTTCCATGGAGGTAGAGCATTCATACATCATGTCGTACACATGCCGTTTCTGTGTGTACTGTCAACTCCAATAAAATAGGTACTTGTAAAAATAACTATTTAATAAATTATTTATCTCCATTCCAGTATAAAAATTATTAAGCCATAATGGATCCAGACGTTAAAGTTAAGGTAGAGAAAGATGCAAGAAAAGATCCTACCTCATTTTTACCTGAAGAGCCGATGTCTTATGAAATTAAGAAAAAAAAGAAAAAGAAGAAGAAGCGGCAAGAAGACCCGTTTAAAGATATTGATGATAAGATGGAAGTTAAGATTGAGCCGATAACTCTGTTGGATCCCGAGGTTAAAATAAAGGTTGAAGATATTGAGGTTGAATTGGATTTTAATGATGTAAGTACATTTACTAATACATGACTAGTGATCGGATATTCGGATGCATATTTACCTAAAGTACATTTTTTCCCGGCAAAAGGTACAAAAGTGTGGAAGCGGCTTCTTATAATATAATTATTATTTCCCGATTTGGCAGGATTTCTTAAAAAAATATATAGTGTGTAGTATTCCCATATTTCTATTATGTTTAAACCTAGGCAAGAAATTTGTGGAAACACGTAAAAAAGCTTCAACTTAAAAACAAATTGCTGCTCCGTAACTGAATTTATCATCATCATCGGCTGCTGAATATTCAAATATATCTAATAAAAAAATATGACTGGTCTTAAATTAAAAAAAAGATTATTTTGATACTCGAACTTGCACTCCGTAATAGTCAACACTCAAACTTTAGGTTAATATGCATCCGAATATCCAATCTCTATACATGACACATGCATGCACTGATAGGACGGTACTTAAATCTGAGCGCTGCTTTCTCGAAACACCATCACAAATGATAATGCGCATTGCGCTGTTGAAGTTCTAAACACCACATAAGTAAATTTTTGGTGGTTTTGATGCGATGCTCATTTCTCAACATTCCCATTAGATATTTAAAAAAAACAACACATTCAGGATGTACGTACTAATATCTAAAAACTACCATAATTATGTTTCATTAATGTTTGCAAAAATTCTGGTAGCGGATCAGAAAGGTCCTAATGTCCTTTGATGCAGTTTGCTAGAGAATCGGAAGGCGTTTTTTCAGCCAATCAGAAACAAGCAATGTCTCTATTCGGACAAACACAAATTAAAAACGGTTTTGTTCTGTTATGTAGTATAATAATCAGTGATCGGAGTAGGTAGATTGAACTGGGGTCATTGATCCGAAACGTACATATTACTATGGACATTCCTCCGGAATTGGTGGATTATTGGTGTGATTGTTTTTATTATTCAACAGATAAATAATGAATTAATTTAGTTTTGATACCTTCCTTTAAATTTTGAATTGAGTAGTAATAATATCACTACCAACATTAACAATATTTAATTGAATCCGGAAATACCGGAATTACTTTCCGGAAAAATGGCTTATCCATGTTATTCTTTCTGTGTGCATTTATGATACAAGTACCAAAAATCAATCTACCTACTCCGATCACTGATAATAATGCAGTTTTTTTATGCTTTAGATAAATGACTATTTTGGACTTCTGTCAGACAGTCATTTAACTTGCTTATTTCAAAATTCCAGTTCGGAGACAACGGCCTGGTCCACGAAGGTCATCACAATGAGGACAGTCAGGATCCAGCTGTGAAAATAGAGCCACAGAACCACGACGCCGTCCTCCTCACATTCGAGAGCGTCATCAGCGACAAACCTCGACTCGTCGCAGACAGCACCGAAATGTTCCAATTCTCAAAGAATGACGTACCCATCAAACATGCCCCAACACATGTCTGCAAGGTCTGCCATCTAGTCTTTCAATCAACGAAAACTCTACGAATGCACCAAAAGCGAAAACATAAATCCTTCAGAAAATCGTTCAAACATATTTGCGATTATTGCGGCATGTCGTATGAGATGAAGAACAGCTTAGTTGCACATATTAAGAGGAAACACGGACCTGATGCTAGTCCAGATGATAGAGAAGAACGTACTTGTGAAATATGTGCTTTGGTCTTCAAAGGCATGACTCGGTTACGCATGCATATGAGACGGAAGCATGGCTCCTTCCAAGAATCTTTTAAACACGTTTGTAAAGATTGCGGTTTAACTTATGATAAGTATAGAAGTTTGATAGTACATATACAACGTAAACATTCAAATAATCAGAAACCTGAAATTAACCAATGGTACAACTGTCCCTTCTGTCCCAAGATATTTACAAAAAGAGAAACTTATTCTAGGCATGTACAGAGGAAGCACCACGTCTCAGATGAAAGTATAAAACAAGAAGGTAATGCTGATTATCTAGATAATTGTAAGAATGAAGAAACTGGTGAGATCACTTGTAAAGAATGCCCTCTAGTCTTTTCTTCTATTAATTTCTTAAAACTGCACATGAGAAGGAAGCATAATGCGTTGAGAGAGGATTTTAGGTTGAAATGCCGGATTTGTAACTTGTCTTACGATAAAATCGAGAGTTTGAAACGGCACGTGAGAAGAAAACACGACAAAGGATCTCACTGTGAAGTTTGTAATAAACAATTCGACACGCGGGAGATGTACCTCAACCATTCTCATGTGAAAGCAATCAAAGAGTGCAATCTTTGTGGACTGATCTTCGCATCCCAAGGGGGTCTAGCAAAACATTTGAGGTGCACCCACAAAATAGATTCACCGAAGACAGTCTTCTGCAATCTATGTAACGAAGGTTTTCACGACAAACGGCAGCTAAAACCACATTTTATGAAAGTGCATTTAAAAGTCTCGTACACTTGTAGATATTGCAAAAAGGTTTTTAAAGCGAAAGAGAGTTATAGACGCCACATACTATTTAAGCATCCTACTTCAAATCATTTTAACGCTCAGATGCAAAAATGCGAACAATGCAGCGCGACCTTTAAGGACGAATTTGATCTTTGTCGTCATATAAATTTAAATCACGGTCGCCCTGAAGATATGACGAAAGAAGACAGAGAAATGTTTCAAATAAAAAGAGAGGATCAGGATATAAAGGACTGTTTCCAGTGCACTAAGTGCCCAGATACATATTTAACTTGGGAACAGTTGAAATTACACTACGAGGCAACTCACCACAATATAGAAGAAACACAGTGTCAGGTATGTGGAGAACTGCTCCCAGGAAACGAACTACAGAAACACATAAAAGCTCTTCACACGGATACAGAAATGCAATGCAAATACTGCGAGTTCAAGACGAATATTAGAGTTAGTATGACACAACACATGCTGAGACACAAAAATGCAGAAACTATCCACTGTGACTACACTGGTTGTAAGTACAAGACGTTCTACGAAGGTGCTATGGAAAAGCATAAGAGGAAACATGCGGATCTAGGAGTCAAACTCCAATGTACGCAATGCCCGTTCCAATCAATGAACAAATATATCTTGAAGTATCATGAGGAAGCGCACGAGACTGGGAAGAAACGATATATGTGTGATCAATGTGATTACGCAACGATTTTACCAGCTAATCTCGTACAACACAAATATAAGCATTCTACGGAAAAAAGGTTTAAATGTGAGGTATGTCCATTCGCAACGAAGTATAATACGTCACTGAGGTTCCATGTTAGGAAAAAACACTGTGATCTACCGACATTCAGTTAAATTAAGATGTTTTTTTTTATTATTATATAATTAAAGTATTTGGTGTTATGAAATATTACAGCTGTATTTTTTATTTCTGCCTCGTTGTAGTCGCAAGCGCTACCTGCGCTACTACTTAGCAGGAGGTCCTGCGTTTGATTCCCTGGTCGAGCAAAATATTAACATGTTTTTACATTAGTAATTGGGCAATAGCAGCCCGGACTGGCCAGCATGGCTATTCACAAACGCGATTCGATTTCAATTCGACAAGTCATATGTCTATCTTTTTTGGCATTACGAAAGCGTACATAACTACATACGACTTTCCGAATCGAAGCGTTATTGAATAGGTACACAGGAGTTTGTATTCGTTCCCTCCATCGCTCGCCCCCCTATTCACTGACTTAAATAAACACATTACCCTCCTTTGCGTCGCGCAGTCGGGTAAAAATTACTGGCGGAACGTGGGTGTACTATGGGTTCAATTCTGCGTAATCCTTCCAGGTAACAAGCGTGATGTTGCCTGTTAAAAGTTTTGGTAACAGCGCCATCTGTATGTCCAATTGTTTATCGGCAATTTTTTTTTTGAGGCACTAACCATATGTATTCAATATCTTGGGCACTTGGGCAGGTCATAGCCCTCACACAGACTCTAGAAGCATTCTAAAAACATAGCATGCAAAATGATATAACACAGAACATTCATTATTTACATCCGCGCCTGCAAGTTCTAGAAGACGGTGTCATTCACGCGATCATACAGTCACGTTTCACTTTCCTCGTTAGATGACGTATCACGTGAGCGTATCTAAGGCTGTGTTACAAGACAGCGGAGCGTGTAGCGTAGCGTTTTATAAGCCCCGCAAAACTGAACTATCAAATGGTTTTAATAAGTCTATTTTCAAGCCGAGATCTGTGCTTGAGTATTTTTCTGAGGACAGAGATGATGTGGACGATGGAACGGGCTAACCCAAAAGAAGCCTATTAACTCGCGAATCTGTTCTGTTAATAATCACAAAACCTATAGGTAGGTAGTCCAACAGGCCAACCGTGGATTATTCCTCCAAAACCTCTACCCTTCAGGCTTCACCACTTCCTAACATTTTAACTCAAGGCGGCAGCCAGGAATTAGAAATCTGAATAAAATGGAAGATCAGGGTGGAGGCAATTAGAATAACTTAAAAAAAAAACAATTTTGAATGCCATCGACTGCATAGAAACAACTTTTTTTTTCTTTTTTTTTTAAGGATGGGAAATGATCAAATAACTCCTCCCGCTCTGGGTGCAGTGGGAGGGAGTGTCAGACTTTTACTGACTAAAACCCATTCATGTTCTTTGCCCTTTGTGTTCCAGGGCCGCGGTATCTCTTTCGAACAGTCCCGCAGCCCCGGCAGGCATGGCCCTTGCGGGCCCCTTCCTGAGCATAGAAACACTTAGATGCTTCTAAGTGTTTAAGTGTGTGTTTTAGTGTGTTTTGTGTGTTGTGTGTTGTGTGTGTGTGTGTGTGTTGTAAGTCAGCATTCTGCTGAATGCTGACTTTGATCATCTTAATCACTGTTCTATTGGCTGACTGGCTTAGCTGGTACGTTCTTTAGTGTAGAAAGCTTGGTATTCTGAGCTGGTAATATGTCTTGATGCGCGCTCCGCTTCCGCTTATCACGTAAACCCAACCTTTACCCGTGATTGTGATACAAGGACAGGGCAATGACCTTGTCGCGCACCGTCCCGAATTTTTAGTTTGTTTGGTTACGCAACTTACGCAATCATAATTATAATGACTATGACTAAAGCAAATAAAACAGTAATTAGTCATGAATTTCACCTTTCTTTCTAGAAATTGAGAAAAACTTTTTAAAGGAGGAATGAAAAGCCTTGCTAGTTTTACATAGGGCGCTAAAACTAGCTAAGTTTTTTAAGTACCTAATGAACATACTTAATGGGTGTAAAACGAAGCCGCAATGGCACTTGTTCTCCCCGTCATTGTAATATTTTTTTTTGTTTTTGGACCGTACCTTCTAGCTACGGAATTAAAGAAGTATCTAACATTTTCATATATTATAAGTTTTTATTAAAATACAAGTTTTTATTGTTTACTTTAAATACCTCCATATCCTCTGTGCCATCCGATGCATCCACCAGCACGTTTAAAAAAACTCGTTTCCCACCAATACTTTTAACGTCCTTATTAGTTTGATGTATGTACAGTATGCTTGGTTGACTATGGCTTCAGGAACGGTCCGTTCCGTTTACACCTTGTAGGTGGGAACGAGGACAAATGGATGCCTAGCACACTAATATAGGTATTTAAAGATTGTACATAGTACAATTAGTACATCTCTAGTTTCTACCTAGCGCGGTACTCGTGCAGGCAGGATTCATTGCCTGCACCAAGGTTGCACCTGTGTAGTTAGATTTCATTGCTGTTAAATAAAAAAAAACAATGATTTGGTAACTCGTTATTTATGGACGTACATGTGCAACCCAAATAGCAAATTAATCAGTACTTTTATTTGTTTAGAATGTATATCATGTCAAAAAATAAGAATATCCGGTGTTCAGTATTTCGTCCTGTTTATTGTGTTTATCTCGGGTAACTTGTTAGGATGGAAATAGATTGCACCGGTAATAGATGGACCACAAATCAATAAATGAGCTGTGATGTCAACGATGCTTCCCACTTTAGAATAGCTAGCGTGAAGATAATTCATTTGAAATGAGCGCCATCTATTGACTTATTTGAAAATCGCAATTCGTTGTGTTATTTGTAGTTTCATACGTTAGTAAGTTAGATAAGTCAGTTCATAACCGACAACACACAACACATTTATGAAAAATGCTTATCTCATGATTTAATACGTCCAACGTTGATTATAATACGTAAAAATTAACACGTGCCGTTCACTCGAGACTTTTCTTTGTCCTTGAATTTTGTAAAAACGATAAGAGATGGAGTTAGTATCCTCGTTTAGTTGTGGCAAATGTCAAAAATCAATATTTTATTTTATCTCTTTCACTCTCATTAACCATGCTTAAGCGCAAAAGCAATAGATGCGCTGTGCATCATTAACATGACGGACTATAGAGAAACGTCGCGAATTATAACCACTTTGTTTTAATTTAAATGTGTAAACATTGCATTTATATAGGTTTTCGCGTAAGCCTGCGATATAATTTAATGTGCTATTGAATTGGTTGTTTGTGCACAGTGACAATGAGTCTCATGGAGCTTCCCATTGTTATGATCGAACACATTTTTTCGTATTTATCCTACGATGAAATCGCAAAGAATAGATTGGTGAGTGATTGTTTATGCAATTTATTAATAGAATCAAGCTTCTTTAATTAGAAAATCTTTTATTGAAAGTTGTAGTCATGAATTTCAGTTCCTAATTCTCACGTAATGAGTTCATTTGTTGCAACGTTCTAGGCGTTTCATGTATACTGCCTATGTACTTTATTTATATACTTCTATTTTTAACTATACGCTAATGTAAATTCTCTATGCTCGTTTGGTACATCTTTCCGGCCGATAGTATAGTATTGAACGCATATCCTGGGTCATCAATGGAATGACTTTTTTTTTAAACCAATGACGAGTACTATCATTTTTCTCTAATATTAACTACGTTAAGAATTACAATGCTATGCAGAATATAAATTAGTTTTGAATTTTAATATTCTCTAGATGTCTGTCTGATTCAAGTGATTTAATGTCTACAAACATGAAACCAGTTCTATTTCCATAACAATAATATGCAACACCAACATCATCATCATTCTCTTGCCCTTATCCCAATTCATTTGGGGTTGACGCAGCATGTCTTCTTCTTCCATAGTTCTCTATTACTCGCCATCTCATTATACACCATGTAAATATTTTGGTACCAATCAAAGATAATCTGTCTTGTATTTATATCTTAGCATTTTGTTATGAAATTTCCGGCAAACTTATGTAAACTGCCTGCTCCATGTAACTTCCTTATAATATAGCCCATTCAAATATAAAAACTACCTATTGAAGCTATACTTTCCTATTTACATAGCTGTAAAATAAAATACTTTAGTATTTATTTCTTTTGATCATTATTACTACAGCCTGACTATTGATTCACGAAAATAAATACTACAGGACAGTTTTGATAATAAATGTCAAATGTAAAAAATAACAATGCACTTCCTTGAGTTATCTTTTGGCTTTGCCTCAAATTAATATCACAATTCTGTAAAGAGAAAAAGCACCACTCCAATATTTGTATACAGAATGTGACAAACACTTAGGGTAGGATGTCTCACTCTTACACAAACACTCGGCTTGTATCTCAGAAATGTGACCATTTAGATACAATAATTACTTATATTGGTATCAGCTATTGATAAATACAGGTTTTATGCATCGCTGCTATATGGAAATATGAGTAAATGCTATATGGAGATATCTATACTATAATATTATAAAGCTGAAGAGTTTGTTTGGTTGAACGCGCTAATCTCAGGAACTACTGGATCGAATTGAAAAAATCTTTGAATGTTGGATAGCCTATTTATCGAGAAAGGCTATAGGCTATATAACATCACGCTTCGACCAATAGGAGCGGAGCATCAATGAAAAATGTTTGCAAAAATGGGGAAAATTGTATTTTTTATAACTTTACACGGACGAAGGTCGCGGGGAACAGCTAGTCAGTTATATGGGTAAATAAAATAAGTATGTACCTATTTTGTTGTCAACCAAAATATGACAATAATATTATTGCATTGTAGTAAACATGACATTAATTTACTAGAGGGTTTGAGAGCCGCTCAATGGAACATGTACTTATATTGAGTGCTTAACTAATTGTTCACTCCAGTTGTCATTATGATGATGATCATGATAATAGGCCAGTTGATTGCGAATTACCTAATGATTCTTTAATCTATTCTTAATAGGTACAAAGTGTAAGTGAAACTACATCTACATCAAATTAAGTAGCACTCTCTAGGCAACAATTATTGCTGGGAAACTTTTTTTTGGGGTGCAAAACATGGTTCAATGCAACGCACTTAAAACATTGTTCTGATGAATGCATAATTTTTCTTTTTTAATTTTTTTGCACGACACTTATTCTAATTTTACAATGTAAAAATAGAACAGGGGTAGGCTATGACATTAAAAACTTTGTATTTTTTTATCAATTTGTGAAAATTTTGGAAATTTGATCTCCAATATCTCCATAACTAGGAGGTTCCCAGGTATGATCCAGAACAAAAAACTGAGCTCATTAATATCTGGAGCTACCAGTAGGATTTGGAAAATTCTTTTTGCATTTGATCATCACGGTACGACTCTGAGGAGCTGAGCGGCGAGTGAACCAGCAGGGCACAGCAAGTTACTAAATAATTCTCATACATTTTCAGGTTTCCCGATCATTCAATGAGATTAGCTCGAGACTGCTGAACCGAGGCTTCATGATGATTGAGAGACGCCACGCTATGTCCCTCAAGAGTGTGAAGACACAGCTACCGCGAAGGGAGTCCGAGCGACGGTACCTATTCAATGTCTATTAGGCAGTCACCTCACGTATCGACGTGGAATCCGCTTGAACCGATCTGGTTGGTTTATGTTTATGCAATAACAGCGAGGTGGAAACTGGAGTATTAACAAGCGCAGCGCAGCTGGATGGAACGACAACCTTGATAAGGTGGCTGGGTCAGACTGGATGCGGAACTCCGAGGTCAGGGTCTTGTGACCCAGCTTGGGAGAGGCCTATGTCCAGCAGTGGACTGGGACAGGTTCAGTTGATTGATTAGACGACGGCACGGTTGGCGCTGTGGCTTAGCGATTGGCTGCTGCGCTGCGTGTCGTGGGTTTGATTCCCACACAGAACAAATCGTGGTATGGCCTACAGGTCGTTCCGGGGCTGTTTGTGTATGTGAGTTTAAATGTTTGTAAACGCACCAGCGATACAGGAGAAGGTGGAATACATAACCTCCTCTTTTTTAAGAAGTCGGTTAAAAAAAAATTGGATTGATTGATTGAACAAAAGCGAACCGTTCGAAGCGGTGTCGAGATATCGTAAACGAACGGGGCTGTTTTTCGCTTTTATTGCATTGACACAAAGCCCCTTATGATCTTCTCAAGCCGATTACACGTCGGTAGGTGTGGTTACTTCCCTAACCTCTTACTAACAAACACTGAATAAAGTTGTCCCACAAATAACTCCACAATAACCAAACATTTTTGAGGTAAACAAGGTGTAAGGGACTAACACGCATGGATCAGCAATTTTCTGTATTTTTTATCCCTTTCTGTTACTTAGAGGCGTGATTTGCTTGAGTGAGAAGTCCGCTTGCAAGCTTTGGTCTGCACCCATCACACTAAGGCTGACATCCATAGAGCGAACATCCGAAAATAAACCTTATTTGCTTAATGTTACTGTTCTTATTCGTATGATAACAATCGCTTGTAGGAATATGCACATTAACCTTATGAAAATAAAGTTCATTTTCGGATGAAGCTGAGCTATAAGCTAAGTTTAAGTTCGCTCTATAGATCTTTACCTAAGTGCGAACTTTACCAATAAAATTGAACGCGATCAGCCCAACTAAATCACGTTCAAGAGCTGTTGAGCTTCCATAGCAGTGATGTCACTGTCAGGTCTCGAACGCAATTCAGTATCATCCTCAGCCTAACCTTTTCCCAACTATGTTGGGGCCGGCTTCCAGTCTAACCGGATGCAGCTGAATACCAGTATTTTACTTAAACGCAATTCAGTATTTAAAGTAAAAATTAAACTATGCTGATTCGGAAACCATTTCGATATTTTAGGTTCCTAAAACTTATTTTGCTATTTTGAGGACTTAAAATTAAAAGATGGCGTTTATTTTAACAAAATACTTGAATCCATCTTCTCCTCCAAATGACGTCACACGTTGGGCTTTTTAACGTTCATCTGACAAGCAAGTGTCAAGTTTGTAGTTTATATTATAAAGCAATAAACGTCAAATTTAAGTGTTTTTTTTTATACTATACGTGGCAAAGACGTCGAACTCTCCAGCCTCATCTCTGACGTCGTTTTCGAGTTTGGAAATTTATTAAAGCTTGGAATACAAAAATATTGAAATTAGTTGCTAGAGTAAATATATGTAATGTTATATCTTGAATAGAAAGTTGTGGCTCGTCTAGTGGTTGCAGACGCGAATGCTACTTCCATTAGAAATTTCTCAATAGCAATCCAGAGTCAAAATTTGTGTCGAACAGTCCTCGAAAACGCCCACCTGTTAAAAATTTTCTAGTTTGCCGTTGGTCCCGGCTGTCACTTGTAGATCTTTGACGATGATGAGTTTTGTTCACGATGCTGGGTGGTGTTTAACCTCGAAGATAGACTCGTGCGGCTGTCATTATTTAGCCACGAGCCCCTTCTACAGCTTAGAACCTACTCGCTTTTAAAAAAATATTAATAAAAAAGATCTGTGAAACGTGGGTATCCATTACACCTCTGTCTACCCCTCAATTTGTGTAAGATTACAGGCGTGATGTTAACTTCATGTACCTTTATACAGCGTTGATTAGTAAGGATGAACCCATACCCCAAATTGCCAAATTTAATAATTTCCTGATGTGTTCAGGGATGAGGAAGGCATAGTGGTGTTGGATGTGCAGGCCGAGAGAAAAATATCCACCAGATATGAACTGGCCTTGCTGCTCCCTAAAATCAGCAAATCCAGCAAAAAGGCCAGCAAAGAGCTACGTATAATGTTGGCAAACACTCTGTCTGAAATCGATGCTCCGGTGCCTCGGTACATCTTTCATTTCATCTAGATCTCTGTTGAAGACAGAGATAGCAAGAGTTCTCACTGTTTCGTGACGATTGATAGTGGCACAGGCTGCTTTTAAATGTCGTCGCTTGTTTTTTTTTAATTAGCTATGCTCACAGCTCCGCTTGCATGGTAGTATTCAAATAATACAAAAAAAAAAAATTGGAAATGAAAACTAATTTGTTGCATACGTTTTTTTTTCTAAGTAGTTGGTAGTTTCTAGTTTTTTTTATCCGACTACGGAAGGGATATGATTTGAGCTGTCTATGTGTGTTTGTAACATTTTTTGCACCCGTGATGGCAGTAGGTTCGCCCCCCATTACATGGGACTTAAATATGACTGGCGAAATGTGGAAAAAAAAGAAATCTTCTAGGGTTAATAGAGGCATGATGTTTATGTTATTTGATAATTTTATTTTTCTTTTGTGCATGATTATTATTCAGTGTTTTAATCGTCATAATACAGTGGGAACGTTGCTTAAAGGTTAATTAGAATTGTTATTCAAGAGTTCAGAAATCCTGTTTCAGGTATCACCCTCTTTCGCGCCATTGCGACATCCTGACTTCCATAGAGACGCGTATCTCTATGCTCAACATGACGTATTCCAAGTTCATAGACCAGGGGTTCTGCTGCTTTATACCTGGAAAGGTTAGTACAATTTGAATCTTCTTTGTACACACCCTGGTATGTACCAGGGTGTTTGGTAGAAGGTCCGACAATTTTCTGAGGGATTGGGGGTGTCATTTGCTATCCCAGAAAATATTTTATTATATTTTTTAAATACATAAATAAAGAACATTCATCCATACAAAATCTGATTGCTTGGTTCATCGTCCCGATGCGTGTGAGCGGCAAAACCCATCAATTACTCCAGGCCAATGTGCTTCCATTCATACATACATAAACTTACGCTTTTGTTCCTATGGGGGTAGGCAGACACTACAGAACGCCAACTGCTACGATCCTTACAAACTCCTTTTGCCTCCTCCACGTTCATACATCTGATCATACACGCACGCCGGTTGCGAGTACTACACACATGACCTTTCTGAAGAACATCACCAATACGGTCAGTGTATGTCCTTCTTGGGCGTAATATGAAAACGCCGGGAGGGGTTTTCATTCATAAATACAAATAAAAAACAAAATACTTGTAAATACTTTTTTGTTAGTCGCCTTTCATTACATTCAGAATATCAGCTATAAAAACACGGAGAATCTTCGTCTTCTTTCTGCCATTGTGATATTTTTTTTTATTTTGGTCCTCCTGACATTTTTTTTGTTTTGGTTACGGAGATATTGTAGGTCAAAGTTTCAACTTTTTCACTCAGTTTTTACGACTACAAACTTAAATGGTACTATTGAACTTTAAATAAATGTTTTGTGTACGTTACATTGCACACTACCGAAAGCAAAAATTTTTCAGACCGAAAATAAAATTCGATCCCCAGCAATCATTTTTGTTCAATGTTACTTGGTATGATATCATCATCTGCCTAGCCTTTTCCCATTTATGTTAGGGTCGGCTTCCAGTCTAACTGGATGCAGCTGAATACCAGTATTTTATATGGAGCGACTGCCTATCTGACCTCCACAACCCAGTTAGTACTGAGTAATACGATACCCCTCGGTAAGACTGGTTGTCAGACTTTTTGGGCCACTGACCACCTGTAACGACTGCCAAAGATCTACAAACTATGACTGAACTACTACCACATTACTTGGTATGATGTACAGAATCCTTAGTCGAGACGGCTAGCTGATATATCCTTTTACACCTGTTATAAATCAAGTCTTATCAACTTCCTCAGGTAATAGACGAAATAAAACGCGTCCTCACAATAGTCGAAACATCGACGACTCCGCCGCGAGCTCACGAAGTGCTGCAAGAGTTGAGGGACATATCCAGTATGGCCATAGAGCACTTTGACGATAAGATCTCCCCGGCTTTCCGGAAGAGGATGCACCAGGGGATCGCGCAGCCCACGCCTAGACCCCAGCAAGGTAAGCAGATATGACATCACGCCTGTAATACCCGAAGGGTTAGGCGGAGGTGTACCGCGACCAGCAAGTGTAGCATGACCACCGTAGAAACGGGTTTCTTTGACGGAAGAATCGACAATATGACAGATTGTGTCGACAAAATGACAGATTGTGTCGACAAAATGACAGATTGTGTCGACAAAATGACAGATTGTGTCGACAAAATGACAAATTGTGTCAAAAAATGACAGATTCGATTCGATTCTTCCGTCAAAGAAACCCGTTTCTACGGTGGTCATGCTACGCGTGCAGCCCTAATTCAAACCTCAATACCTAATCGATCTATGGAATCGAAATTTGAGTTCTGTGGTACATAGCCGTGCTCCAAGGCTGGACTATTGATCAAATGTTCTAGTTAATAGGGATGTACGATAGTGTAATGTATCGATACATTTGTGTATCGATACTTTAAATTCTAAACGAGTCTAGGATCGTATATAATAGCTTCGATCCACATAACATCACGCGTTTAATCCCCGATGGGTTGGGCAGAGGTGTACCCTTTAGTACACCTACATTTCCTCAGTTATGTTTAAGTCCCATGTAATAGGAGGCGAGCCTCTTGCCATCAACCGGGCACAAAACCAGACTCCGTGGCTACTATTGAGAAATTCCTGATGGAAAACCCCATAACTCTTTGCCCAATCTGGGAATCGAACCCAGAACCACATGATCAATCGCGCTTACTAGACCATCGAAGCGGTCTACAGATCCATGTACAACACCTTCTTCCCTTCCCCCGCAGCAGCCCTGTCTCCGATAGCGCTGCGCCAAGAGATGTTGCACCTGCGCCGGCGTTCCGTCCTCAACGCGAAGCTCTCGCTGTACCTCGCCACGCAGTACAAGAAGTTCTACAAACGGGTTAGATAGTTCTTATTATTGAAAGATAGATGGCGCTTTTTTCAATGGTATGTGTTGTATCTGTTTTCAAGGTAATATCAAAGGGTACCAAAATATAAAGTAATGAACTTTCATGAATTGCCAACCTCTAAACTTTGAACCTTCATACTGCTGGGCAAATGCCTCTCCTTTCTTGCTACAAAACTCTTGTGCAATTTCTGGCCACGCTTGCCCAGCGAACGTTTTGTACCGCTACGATTATAGAGCGTCCGCAACAAGTTATATCTAAACATCTATTCATGTTATTAAACGACAATATTTCAGATGATGGAGTACAAGAAGATTGCGTGGCGACAACAGAAGACTATCCGAGAGCTCAACAAGAAGCAGCGGGAACAGGATAATGCTATTGGTGAGATTACTTTATTCAACACGCGATCACCCATACAGGGTGTAAGGGGCCTGTGGACGGTGAGTAATGGGTTAGCTCACCGTCCGTCCGTCTTATGACGACAGGCCGTGTCGACGGCGCGTTCGTGTTCCACGCGCGCCTCAAAGAGATGTCAGCAACCAGGAAGGGGCCATGGGTTTTAGTCAGTAAGAGTCTGGCACTCCCTCCCACTCCACCCAGAGCGGGAGAAGACATTTGATGATTTCCCATCCGTAAAAAAAAAAAAAAAAGGGACAGCTCTCCACAAACTGATGGGGTGAATTCAGTATATCATACTGAGATGACCGGTACAAGAAATTAGTTCAGGAATGTTATGGGAATCCAATAAATTTGATTTGTTTTATTTCCTCATACGCAATGTATCGCTACCGTGGCAAAACGCACGTAGCGAACGGCAAGCGCGACGACGAGTTCGATAAACTCTGTAGCTAGGCAGGAAGTGAACAGCTGATTTCATGCGTCGTTCGTTGGAGTATTTCAACTTTCATTGTTGGATTTTTTATTTTAGCCGTATTATTTACATAAATGGAGTGCTGCGTACAAGGAATGTAATTTTAGTTTGAAATAAAGGAATAGTAATAGAAAAAAAAAAACAAAAATTCCGGTGGAATATGATTTAAAATAAGGAGCTGAATGCGCCCTGTTAGTTTGTGGAGGGCTGTCCCTTACACCCTGTATAATAACTTAGTGTCTTCAACACCCTTCCTGTCACTTTAACATACAGTACTTTTTGGTGGTATATCTTACCACCAAAAAGTTAGAATAGCCTATAAAAAATCAATGGTCACTCAGCATTTTTTTAACGTAAAAATTACTGAAGACAGTTCCCCAAAACGCATTTTTTTACGAATTTGAATCTTATCAGCAACACTTGTTGAATGAATCAAAACACGAGTGAATCCTTAAATATTTTTACGACTTTACCAAAATATTTTTTTTCAGCTGATTTGAAGAAGCGTATCGAAGAATGTGATATAAAGTACAGTGAACTGACGCACACCAACCAAGCGGTCGGAGGGAAAGCAAAATGTAAGTCTAAGTTACGTTTTACAAGATGGGCAGATGACATTTTCATCTTCTTAGCGTATAGAGCACAAAAAGTTAAAATGTGTTTGGTCCAAAATTCAGCTTCGCGAACTCCACTGAACGGTCGGCTTTCAGTCTAACTGAATGCAGTTGAACAACTCCACTCGTTGATACACTCCTTGAAATGAGCAGGTGTCAGGGCATGCGCATGCGGTGTCTCCCCACACACAGCCTCCATCTTGCAGAACATGACATTTTACTACTACTACTACTTGGTACGGAACCCTTCATGCGCGAGTTCGACTCTCACTTGGCCGGTTTCTTATAAAAGGTGCAGTTTTGCATCCTCGTCAAAATTTAGGATGTTGTCACAAAAGACATAAATAATCAATTTAAATTACGGTACCTGGTCAATAATTAATAAAGCTGCTATTTTAAATTGCTTAAATTTGACAGTATTTCAGAATAACTCGAATACTTTTGTATTTACATTTCAACAAAACAAACAGAATCACCCATCGCGTGATATGTCGCTGTGTGTGTGAGTGTCGACGATCTGTGCGAGACCCGCCCGTCGCCGCTGTGTGGACAGCGGCGACGGCGACTTACCGATTTCCGTAAATAAGAAAAAAAAATACTTACCCAAATTATTATTGATTCGGTTATTATTATTGCAAAACTGCACCTTGTACATGCCCCTAGTGTTCTTTTAGTCAACTTGATTAACCACAAATATCTCGTATGTTTCCAGCGAGTGCTGCGGGTGAAGTAGCGACCACATCAGGTCAGCCTCTGCGCCACTTCTCCTCACAGATCAAGCTGGACCTGTCCGTGCTACCCATCGGCACATCCAAGAGGAATAATAAACGTAAGATTATCTTACAATTCGGATTATTTTAACTGCCTTGCATGAGGTCCTGGGTTCGATTCCCTA
The DNA here is from genome assembly GCA_905220335.1 of Noctua pronuba. NCBI lineage: Eukaryota > Metazoa > Arthropoda > Insecta > Lepidoptera > Noctuidae > Noctua > Noctua pronuba. Next base: position 9,834,152 of record LR999918.1, on the reverse strand, counting down.
GTCGGGAAAAGTGCTATAGGGTTTTTCCAACAGGAATTTCTCATTAGCAGCTACGGAGTCTGCGTTTGTGTCCAGTTGATGGCAATAGGCTCGCCCGTGGGTGGAGTATGATACACCTCTGCCTAACCCTTCGGGGAAATACAGGCGTAATGTTAAGTAATGTAAAGTTTATTTAACTTACAATGTTTGTTTGTCTGAATTAGAACAACTTTCTTTGATAATTCATTCCATGGTTCCACTGCTGGGCAAAGCCACACATAAAGGGTGTAAAAATACCCTTAACGAAGCCGAAAGGTACTTGTTCTCCCCGTCATTGCGATCATTTTTTTGTTCTAGACCATACCTGGGAACCTTCTAGTTACGGAGATATTGGGGGTCAAAGTTCCAACTTTTTCACAAGTTTTTTTTTAAATACATGTTTCTAATGTAAGATTTTTACTTTAAACACCTTCACGACCCCCGTTCTATTCAATCCATCCATCAGCACAATATTTTGAGTGCGTTACATTGAGTTTTACCGTAAAACGTGATTTTTCACCCCAAAAAAAAAAGTCGTTTCCCAGCAATAATTTTTGCGTAAAGTTACTTAGTTTGATGTACAGAATGCTTGGTTCACGGCTTCGTGAAGGGTCTGTTTACACCCCGTATACATTTCTTTGCCATGTAAACTATTTCTTCCTATAAGGCAATTAATATTCCACCTACAAGAATCCCATATCTTGTTGTAATATGCTGTAATAATTTGTAACTTCGGCTACGTTCACACACAGCGTATAGTCGGCCGCCGACTGTGAGCTCTCAGTTAAAATGTACGAAGAAATTTCTGACTGCCGTTTGTTTTTTTCATACATTTTGAACTTGACGCTCACAGTCAGCGGCTGACTATACGCTGAGTGTGAACACGGCCTTAATGTCAATTTTTTTTATATGGGCGTATTCCTGAAATAAATTATCTTTATTTTTTACAGTAAAAGTGTCAAACATGAAACCACGAAAACCACTGATCAAGTTGCCGAGCCTATCCGAAGACGACTCGGCTCCCCCGGCCAAAATTCAGAAGAAAGACGAAAGTCGGTTCAGCCCCGCCCCATCGACTTCCGTGACCCAAAGCCCGAGGACCCGGTCACAGTCCACCCTTGCCAAAATACGAGGCATCACCAACGAAATACGACAACTAAGCAATCTGTCAAAGAATTTTGAAAGCAAACTCAAGCGCCCTCTAGGACTGACTGGTGAACTAAACATACCTGACAGTAAGAAGCAGAAATTAGATTAGGTGTCAAATTGAACTCTATTGCGTTGTAGTAAGGCTGATGTAATTGGTTTGCGAGATGCTTTGAAAATATGTTTTTTTAGTGTAGGATAGAAATTCGAATAAATTGTTTTGATAAAGGGGAAATTTATGTTTGCGGATTCTGTTATGTTGGTAGGATTTTGAGGTGATTTTGCTCGTTGAAAAAAACCTATATGGTTATTTATTTTATATTTTATGTTCAATATTACAAACAGTTGTAATCAAGACCATAAATAAACACCCGTTTTGTTTAACACAGGTGATACCCAAAAAAATGCCTTAAACTTTTGAGCGCTATTGTCACATATACGTGACAAGCAAGCGCGTGCTCTGAACACAAAACAAAAATGCGGTGCACTATCATCATCTGCCTAGGCTCCCAGTCTAACCGGATGCAGCTGAATACCAGTATTTTACATGGAGCGACTGCCTATCTGACCTCCACAACCCAGTTAGTGCACTGCGGTGCACTATAATGGGTGTAAATAGACCCTTAACGAAGCGGAAAGGAACTTATTCTCCCCGTCATTGCGATATTTTTTTTGTTCTAGACCGTACCTGAGAACCTTCTAGTTACGGAGATATTGAAGGTCAAAGTTCCAATTTTTTCACAAGTTTTTTTTTAAATAACACTTTTAAAGGTTTTAACTTTACTTTAATTAACTCCATGACCCGTTTACTATTCAATGCAACCATAAGCACAATGTTTTGAATGCGTTACATTGAGTTTTACCGTAAAAGGTTATTTTTCACCCAAAAAAAAAGTCGTTTCCCAGCAATAATTTTTGTGTAGGGTTACTTAGTTTGATGTACAGAATGCTTGGTTAACGGCTTCGTGAAAGGTCTGTTTACACCCTGTATAAAACGAAAATAAACGTTTAAATAGTTTTGGTATCCCTGTTCTTTTTGTAGGGATTTGCGGTGAATATGTGGCTTGGCGAGGAGGGCACGCGCGTGCCTTTATGTTCTGGCGTTCAAAATGTCAATAAAAGTGCTCTGTTTGAAATTCCAACGGGTGTTTTACGATTCTAATATTTAAGCATTCATTTGGGTATCGGTTAGTAAAAACGGGCACTAATATTATGTTCAAAATTTGTGCATTTTGTTCTTTAAATGTCTACGTGTTAGAATAATCGGAATAACACAAATATGTTTCTTGTTTGTTTGTTTTTTCGATGGTTTTCTGATTATTTTACTTTATAATAGAAACTGACATTATTAGTGCATAATTCGACGGAAATAATGTCGCTAAAAATGTAAGTACAACTTTGTAATTTTAGATTATTTTCTACATTTTGTGGGTAGTCTCAAATTGAAGTCCTTGTTGTCAAAATATCTGTGTACAGTCTATATGAATATATGTCTAATCTTTACTGTATTTTTAAATACTTAATTTAAACTATTTTAAATACATATTCATATACATACTAACTAATTAATACATTTTCATACACACGAATGTAGAACCTCCTCCTTTTTGGAAGTTGGTTAAAATTGATAATTAACTGGGATTACTTCTAGACGAGCAAGTATAAATTTGGAAATGCTACACACATGTTCTGGTAATTATTCGACACCGTCGGGCGGCCAATTCGTATACATTAGATATAAATTCGGTAAAAAGCCGCTAACTCTAGCTGGTATTTTGTTGTCCCGAACAGCATTAACCTTCTGAACGTCATTGTCACATATACGTGTCAAGCAAGCGCGTGCCCTGTACCCCAACGACACAAATATGTGACAAATTAAATAGTTTTGGAATCCCTATTCTTTTTTTTGGTATTTGCGATGAAATAGTGGCTTGGTGTGGAGGGGCACGCGCGTGCCCTGTACGCCAAACGACACGAATATGTGATAAAATTGTAGGTGAAATTGTGGCTTGGCGTGTAGGGCACGCGCGTGCGTTTATGCTCTAGCGGTCAAAAGGTTAAAGTTGAGTGTCGTATTATCTAAAATTTTTGTGTTATAACAGTTTTTTAGGGGAGGTTGTCATGACATCAACCGCAAATATTTTTTAGAAGTCCCTTAGTCGGCTATTAGATACACCGTCAAAATGACGCCTATTTTGCCTTATATATTGTACATAAGTTATGTAAGCACCTATTTAGTAAATCGCAATATAAACAAAGCCTATTTTATTTTAAAGTATAGTTGTTACATTACACTTGATGTCTACGTGTTACGTAAAGTAGCAAAAAGGAAAATTTTAGTTACATTGTAACCAAATATGTAAATCGTTAGATTTGCTCTTAAAAAATCTGCTGTTTCCTACAAAAGTGCAATACCTATAAAATTAAAATGTATGGAACAGCTCATTTAAAAAAAAAATCTGATGAAAAAATTTCTATGTGGGGTACGGAATGATGTACTGATCACCTGGTAACTGTTGGGCATCGATGTTTCATCCACCCTGTATCTGACCATCTATTCGCACGCGGTCGGGCGAATCTTTTGAACGCAATTGTCACGTATACGTGACAAGCAAGCACGTGCCATGTACGCCAAACGACACAAATATGTGACAAAATGGGATGAAATTGTGGCGTTGAGGGCAAGCGCGTGCGTTTATACTCGTGCGTTCAAAAGGTTAATCTGAGTTACAAGAGTAAACTTACTTTTGCACATTGTGCTATATAAACAATAATTATATAAACATCCCTAAATTCGCAATTATTTTTTACAAATTTTGAATATGTCACGCATTGAACTATTTTATATAAATGGTTTTTTTTTCATCATAAATATATATTTTCGGCTGTCTTGTAGATCTTTGACAGTCTTTACTGATAGTCAGTGTACCGAAAGTCTGAGAACCAATCCTACCAAGGGGTATTTTATTACCCAGTACTAATTGGGTTGTGGAGGTCAGATAGGCAGTCGCTTCATGTAAAATACTAGTATCCAGCTGCATCCGGTTAGACTGGAAGCCGACGCCAACATAGTTGCGAAAATGCTACGCAGATGAGATGATGAAATAAATAGCGTCTGCATCGCTCATTCGCGGTGAGCAAGCATGGAGGTCAATTCTCAGACTTCTGCACGAGACGAAGCCTTTGCCCAGCATTGGGACAACAACAGACTTGTATTATCATGGTAAGGTATCCATTAGTTTTTAAACGTCAATCCATAGACGATTGGCCTTGGGGTTGCCAGACGTAATAAAATCTATGATAATATTATAAAGAGAGATTGCGAATTTTGTGTTTGTAGGGATGCGGATAATATAATCTCTTTTTGAAAAAATCTTTACCCTTTGAATGGTAGATTTTTCGGGTTGGACATAGGCTACTTGTTTATCCAGGTAACACTCTGGCGAAGCCGTGCACAGAAGCTAGTACTAACTAAAGCCATACTGCCAAATATATATTGCATTTTAAGTTAAACAGTGTCTGTGAAAAAATATCATCCACTGTTATAGTATATCACTAAAATTAAAATTATGAGTAAATGATGCCGTGACGTCTGAGAGGGGAGAATGGAAGAAGAAAACGTGTTGCGCCGACCCCAAGTAGAGATGATGTTATAGTATATCACTGCTGCATTATTTAAAGTTTATATTCAAGGCTGCAATGAGGAGCTCGTGGCTAAATAATAACAGCCGCTCGGGTCGATCTTTAGGTTAAGCCGTGCTTGCCTAGTTTGGTCTGTGGATGGGTGACCACCCATTACATACCGAGTTTCCTCCGTGCCTCGGAAAGTACGATAAGCCGTTGGTCCCGGGTGTCATTTGTAGATCTATGACAGTCGTTAGGTAGTCAGTGGCCCAAAAAGTCTAACAACCAGTCTTACCAAGGGGTATCGTACTACCCAGTACTAACTGGGTTGTGGAGGTCAGATAGGCAGTCGCTCCATGTAAAATACTCGTATTCAGCTGCACCCGGTTAGACTGGAAGCCGACCCCAATATGTAAGGCTGTAATGGTTATCTCCTAACGTTTGAAAACTTACGAGATTGATAACTGAAACTAACCTTTCTGCCTTACCTATGGGGATTACAACCGTGATGTTATTTTTTAATTACTTCAAAAGTCGACTGATACCTTCAAACATAATATAACATCACACCTTTTTTCCCAATGGGTTAAGCACAGATTTACGAATAGTACACAGAAAATATAAAATATAAAAAGTGGTAGCAATGCGTGCAATATCTATCTAATGTAAAGTTTATAGAGAGTAACATTACCTATATAGGGTGACTGGTAATTAGTGACCGATATTTATACACGTGATTGTATTCATGATAACAAACAAGTTTCCCAAAGAAACATTTTTTTTAAAGTCATTCACTTTTCACACGCGCGCGCTCGCACTTGTGACCTTTTAGCTGCGTGACGCCATTTTGTCCCATTACTATAGATCGTACTGTGCAACTGTAGGTATGCAGAGTCATGCGGCTAACAGCTGATAGGTCACAAGCACGTGCGCGCGAATTTCATACGGCTGTTTTAAAGTATTAAAAAAAATGTTTCTTTGGGAAAGTTGTTTGTTATCATGAGTACAATCACGTGTTTAAGTATCGGTCACTAATTACCAGTCACCCTATATTTTTTAATTTGATTGAAATTTTATGTCAAAATCCGCCTAATCCTACTTTTCGTAGATTTATTACTTATACTTACTTTTAAATACGGAATAAGTATTTAAAAACATCGAGAATAAAAGCCTATTTCAGGATTATATGTGAACAATTCGATCAGAGTCCACACTCTGATCGATTTGTAAAAGGCTTTTAAATTATTTCGATTATTTGTGTAATTATAAAGTTGTTATAATTTTGTTTCGTTGCCTCTAACAGCCATAATTATTATGTTTATATGATTTTATTATTACTTTAAGATGTGAATACTGCTAACGATTCTTATAAAATATACATAATTATACCTATACAATGTACAATATTATTTACTATACCTAAAACATTCAATATCATCCATCATGGAATCATATCTCTAATACACGGTGGGACACCGACGTCCAAACGGTTATCACGTGGTCAGTGCATCATACCGAATCCCCCCGCAGAAATTTTTCATCGGTAATGAAAAAAAAACCAGTTGTTCCATACATTTTGACCGTGTACAGTCGCCATCAGATATATCGTAGCGGGCGAGGTACTCAAATATTTCGGAGCAGCGTTACTTTTCAATAAATTCGGAACACATAACGAGTTAAAATATCAGAAAGCGCAGAACTACAAAGGTATTGACGCAGTCAGGATGGTCATAAAGATCGGAACATTTATGGAAAATATACCTTAAGTCTGTATGACACAGTTTAAATTCGTTGCTATACTGACTTTGAAGTTGTCAAAAATCAAAGATTGCGATTTAAACTGTGTTATACAGACTTAAGGTATATTTTCCATAAATGTTCCGATGTTTATGATCATCATGACTGCGTCGATACCTTTGTAGTTCTGTGCTTTCTGATATTTTTAGCTCTTTATGTGTTCCGAATTTATTGAAAAGTAATGTTGCTCCGAAATATTTAAGTACCTCGCCCGCTACGATATATCTGATGGCGACTGTAGGTATTACAGTTTTTTTTTTATGAAACGGATGTTTTTTTAAATAACCTACGAAAATTTTATATGTGGGTTCAGAATGATGTACTGAATACGTAGTAACCGTTTTTGCATGGGTATCAGTGGCGAAGGTTGCATACAACTCAATTCCTACCGGCTTCCCTTTGAAAAATGGCACAGTAAGTATTCTATAGACAAATAATTTAATCACATTAAAGATATGTACTCTGGCTTACCTCTTCCAAAAATTGACCCTTCGCTACTGGTGGGTATCCCTACCACCCTGTATACTTAATGGTATCTAAACACGATACCTAATGGTCTTATAATAATTGAATGTTTCTCTTAATTACTATAAGATTCAATATTGAACAAACATACATTTCCCTAACTCTCACAGTCATTACACAACTAAAATAAAATAAGGGTTCAAATCAAAATAATTTTAAAAGTTTACGTTAGACTAAAAATACACTTAACGAAGCCGAAAGATACTTGTTCGTTTTTGTCTTTGACCATAACCTTCTAGTTACGGAGATATTGGGGGTCAAAAATCCAACTTTTTCACAAGTTTTTTTTTTTAATACAAATTTTTAATGTTATAACTTTACTCTAACTACCTCCACGACTCCCGTAATATTCATTGCATCCTGAATTTTGGATACGTTACGTTGAGTCGTACCGTAAAAAGTGATTTTTCACCTCAAAAAAAAAGTTCCAGCTATAATTTTTGGGTAGACTTACTTATTTTGATGTACAGAATGCTTGGTTGCCGGCTTCGTGAAGGGTCCGTTTACACCTTGTATAATAATAATATAAGTTGTACATAGTATGTTAAAAAATTGTTCGTATTGGGAAATATTATCGCCGATATGGCCCTGAGACATTTTCACCAGAATATCGGTATCGACCGATATTCTAGATTCGATAAAAAATATTCTCTGGGTTTCAAAAGTAAGTAAGTAAGTATTTATTTGCATAAAATGTGGTATATACAGGATGTTATAAAAATGTTATAGAGCAGGACACATTCCGCCATAATAATAGCATGCAAAATCATTTTTTTACACAAGTTAGGTACATTAAAATGAACAACATGGGTACGTACCTATCTAACATAGATATCTGTACATAAATCTCCTCTAATATAATTTATGAATAATTGAAAGATACTAAGCAGACCATCATTAAACAAAACAATAATACTGACACCTAAACCATAAACCTGTGTAGGTCCTTCAGAATAGCCGAATATTGATTAAAAGATTGAAACGTACATATTAGAATTGCGAGGCCCACTTTCAATCTATTAGCACGATTGAGTATTGAGCACTTAGAATACAACTAACGTAGTTAAATAAACTAACTTTTATGATGAGTGTGTTGTATCTACATAACTATACCTACTAAAAATGATTGAAAAAGTATTATAATATCAATACTCTTGATTAGTGAAATAAATGTTTATAATAATTAAAATGTTGGTGTTTAATTTTTAGCAAGCTACCTGAAAGTATGAACCTTTCGAACTTCATTGTCATATATACGTGACAATCAAGTGCGTGCCCTGTATGCCAACGACACAAATATGTGACAAAAAATGCGCGGTGCACTATAAAACGAAATAAATAATTAAATAGTTTTGGAATCCCCTCTTTTTGTAGGTATTAGTGGTGAAATTGTGGCTTGGTATCGTGGGCACGCGCGTGCGTTATGCCGTGGCGTTCAAATGGTTAAAAAACCTGGATGTAGTCGGTGTTTTCTATCCAACTACTTACTCTGACAAGGAACATAGAAACATACTGAGGTCAGATAAAAAGAGAGTCAGTCTTTTAAGTCCAGATATAATCTTGATCAAGTCACATGAGAACCATCAGGGAAAGAGCCTTAGAGAATTAAATGGACCTGTCCAGGACAGTTCACGCATTTGTCAGTTAGCGTGTAGTTTGATTCAGAACTTAACGAGCTCAACGACCCGATGAGCAATACCAAATAGAGGGCATTTGCATAGACTAATCTATACTTAATATTATAAACCTGAAGACTTTGTTTGGTTGAACGCGCTAAACTCAGGAACTAGTGGTTCGAATTGAAAAATTCTTTTAGTGTTGGATAGCCCATTTATCGAGGAAAGCTATAGGCTATACAACATCACGCTACGACTAATAGGAGCGGAGCATCAATGAAAAATGGTGCAAAAACGGGGAAAATAGTAATTTTAAAATAATTTCACGCGGACGAAGGTCGCGGGCAACAGCTAGTATATTTATAAAATAAGAGGCATTTGGGTAGACCGTACTCAAACTGCCAGACAATCGTTAAAACAAACTTGCAAAATATATTTTTTTTCAAGAAATTTGCAGTTCTTGTACCTGTTCACGAAAAAATCTATTAATGGTGGTTTGGAACATCGGAATGATGTACTGAATACGTGTTTACCGTTTGTGCGTCTATGTCCCTTCCACTCTGTACCAGGAAATAATCGCTGCAGTAATTTTGAAAAATAAAATGGTGAACGAACAGGCACGCCATATTCATACTCCAGACCTTCCTCAGAATAAATCCACATATTTTTTTTTCATGAATATATTTCACAATATTTTTGCACTTTAATTGTTACTTTCAGTAAATAAACACAAGTTTTTCACAATGGTTGAAATATTTGATTCTTGGAGCGAGGAACCACAAGAAAAAAAACACCAAATAAAGTAAATAAACACCACGATATACAGAAAAAGCGAACTTCGGTGTTTGGCGCGAATTTTGCTCGGCGGAGGATCGTCAACTGCCTAAGGCGCGAATTACACAGAAAAGGCGTACGGTGAAGGCGCGACGCAGGCGTAAAATTATAAGGAAACGAAAGCGCCGCACCGTCATCTTACGCCGTTTCTGTGTAATTTGCGCCTAACAGAAGTGCTGCAGGAGCACTTCTTCATATCAACAGCCCTGTCTTCGAATCATACACTTTCAAATCCGATTCAACATAGTAGCTGAACTTAACCGTCTGTGTCGTTACAACTTCATTATTGATGCTTGCAGAATTCATTACCCTATCGATCGGTGTAGCTGTTAAATATCCCTGCCAATTGTAACATATTAATCCTGTTAGCGAAGCTTTATACTCGACTTCTATTTCTAAAACACCGGCGTTTGCTGACAAAACCGCAGTCACAGCATCTCCTGGCTTCAATTCTACTTCCGTGCCACTAGTTGTACCAACAATTTCGGAGATTGATTTCTCTTCTCCGTCTCCCCATTCGGTTTTGAAGGAAAAACCGGTTCTTCCCGAACCGCCTGCGACGAGCACACTGAATTCATATTCTATTTCTTGTGAGACTGTAAACTCTTTTTCTCTTGACCAACTGGTTGTTAAAGTGTTTTGTACGCTGTGTGATATGCCTGTGTTCACTTTTATTTTGTTTGAAGATTTGTTTTCGAAGTTTTGTGTCATCAGTATTATTGGTTTCTTTGTTAGGTTCTTCACTCGCGCTGATTTTACGGACAACACGCGCGATACTAGGTCAAAATCACACTTACGATTCTTTAGGTCTACGTGGTTCGGCTTATGTCTTACATACTTCTCCAATCCTTTGAGTAAATCTTCTTCCTTGATTTTGAATATTTTGATGTCATCATCTGTTATTAAATTAGTTTCACTTCCTGAGTGTGATATGTTTGTTTCCTGATCTATATTTATATCGAGTTTTATTCTGGCCACTACTATTTTTATTAGAAGCACAGTCACTAGTAGTTTAAATCCCATTTTTGTCACTTATGTAAGAAGTTGGGTATTGTGTAAAGATTTTATACCACTAAGGTGACTCTGAGAAGATTATTAACTAGATAAGAGTGAGACCTTTTGATCTCCATTTTTAGGGTTCCGTTGCCAAACGGAGAACGGAACCGTTATAAATTCGTCCTGTCCGTCCGTATGTCACAGTCATTTTACTCTGAGACTGTTGCCACCATACAGTTAAAATTTGGAGAGCACACCTGCTCTCCTCTGTGACCGCTACACAAAAGAGATGTGAACTTACAAAGGCAAAAAAATAGAGTTGGCCCTCAAGTCCTAAACAAAAAATTGTGTAAATGTTTTTTTTTGCCAACTGTACTTTTCAAATGACAGTTGACAAATTGACGTTCCTATTCTTTTTTTTGAAAAGCATTGTATAAATATAATCGGAAACAGAATGCGTGTCAAGACGAGTCCGACCGAAGGTCGATATCTGGCCGAAACCGAGGGTTTATTAACCCTAAGAAGTTCAGTTCGAGATAGTCTAGAAGTGAATAATATTAGAATGATTTTTTAGACTTTGACGTTTGAGAAGAACTTAAGTGACTCTTTAAATATAACTTTGCAACTTGACAAAAATTCGGACACCAAAAACAATACAATACAGATTTTAAGTCTGTGATAAACTGGTCCCAGTTCCAACAAGAACTACTAATGTTTAGGAGATTCTGAGGGGACGGCGCGTACGCAGTCCCCACTACCAAAAATTACGCATCCGAGTTATCCACATTAGGGATAATCGCAAGGGTCAACCTAACCGCAGTGCAATGGAAAGGCCTCGCCCTGGGGGAACCGCCTATTTGATCACGGTTTCCCCTATGCCAGGTAAGTATGAGTTCTCTACAATACCGCGCGAGGGTCATTCAACGGCGGAGAATCTTAACACCGCGATTCAGGAACGTGACGTAATTGTACAGCGCCATCTATCGAGGCTACTGGAACTATACAAGTTCGAGGGTACGTATTACGTGTAAAAACGTATCATAATGCTTGGTTGCAAATTCAAAAAAATACAGCTAAACAGTTAGAAAAAGAGATACAGATATAAATACTTAATTTTACATCCATGTGTTATGCAGTACGTACGGCTTCAAAAATACAACCGACACAAAAAAGCTAGACAAAATTTAATAATGAGTGTCGGAAGTTCGAATTATATAATAATATATAATAGTAATAAAATATTATATAATAATATAATATTGTTATTTTAAGACACTCACTTGTCATTAATATTCCTGTAATCTAAAAGTAAAGAACAATTTTTTGCCCTTTAATCTCTGAATGATGTCATCTGGTTTTTACGCTAAAATGGGAACAACAAAATTAGGGAAAACCTATCACTACATAGTGGTTGCGCGGATACATAGACAATTAGTTTGTTGATTGGCACAGGTAATCCCCACCTCTAAATCATTCCCGCACAAAACCTCCGTTGTCGATTCCCAACGATCAATGGCTGCCGACACACCATCGCGATAACACATGTTCTCGACATATTAATAAAAAGTGGTGAAATTGGTGTGATCTTCTCGCTTCCGCTGTCTCCATGTTACGTGCCATGCTCCAGGAAGCTGCTTGGGAAATCGAGGTATGTGCAATCCTTCCTTATAAGCGTACTGCTCGTTTTTTCCACGTGTTCCTGACAGTATGCAATTCCTCCCGCCAATTTAGCTGTGCCAATTTATAATTGTTTAAATTCTTAGCAAAAAAAACCAGCGCAATCATTTGGTCCTTCAGCCGTATAAGTGTCGTAAAATCAGTGGCAGCCATTCCCTAGGAAATCCTAGGTAGTTCGTTTAGTTAATCCCGCGTATTTGTACCAAATACTTCGCCACGAGGCAAGTTAGGTATTTAGTTAAAATCTCGTAAACTCCGCATTAGATTAAGTAGCATCGTTTATATTTGGCTCAACACCGCAATCATTTACCAATTCTATCGTATCGTATCGTCCCTGTCGTTTCGTATTTCGCTCATCACCGCGTAGTTACATACACCGCATAATTTCTATCGTATTCGTTTCGTGTCGTTATCCTAGCTAGTAATTGGTACTAGCGTTTGTCGTAATCATCGCGTTATTTAAATAAGTTTCAATTTGTTCGAAAACCGGTTCGGTAAGTAGGTCACAGCACGTGTGCGCTCGACTGCCCGGCCAGGTTAAGTTAACAAAACTATCAATTAGTACATCTGCACAATAGAATAGTTAATATTAATTCTTTCTTATATTATTTCCTTTCTTAATTATTTCGTGTTTCATAAATCGCTAACATGCCCATCGACTTAACGCTCAGGCGACTGGTTTCTAAGCGAGATAGAATATTTTGTCGTATGCAAGCAATATGTGATTCGTTAAAACATATTGATTCGGAAGAATTCAATAAGGAATCCTTCCTCTGTGACGTTAAAACAGTAGATTCAATGCGTGCAGATTTTGAAAGTGTGTTGGATGATATTGTTGATCATGAGCTTAAATTAAATCCTGATTACGTCATCAACTATCAGGCGCTTTCTTCGTTCGAAGACCTATTAGGCCGTGTAAAACGAGCCGAGGAAAAACTACAGGTCCAATCTCGTAGTCAGGTTCAAAGGTCACCTCGATTACCTCCTATCGAAATACCCGAATTTAACGGAGATATTAAAAATTGGCCTTTATTTATAGCTAGTTATCGCAACGCCGTACACAATAATGTTTCTCTGACAGACAGTGAGAGGTTATATTATTTAATAGGAAGGTTGACTGCCAAGGCGCGATCTGTTTGTGCCGGCATATCTCCAACCGCTGACAACTACCCTCTTATTTTTGATTTACTTTGTAAACGGTATGAAGATAAGCGTCAATCAGCGACTTCATACCTAGACCAATTATTTGAATTTAAATCTATTTCGTCAGGAACCCCTAGTAGTTTAGAATCTTTTCTCGATAAATTCGCATCGTCTGTAGCCGCGTTAAAAAACACAAAGGTCAATGACCTATCTGATTTTATTTTGTTGCATATCGCTCTTAAAAAACTTGATCCAGACACTGCGCGTACTTTCGAATCTAATCATCAATTAAGATCGAATAATTCCGAAATTCCATCTTTTTCTGATTTAATAAGTTTTGTTCGCGATCACATAAAGGTATTAGAACGTACGTCATCTCCTGTTGCTCGAGTCGTCAGCAACAGAGGATCCGATCGTAAATCTACAAAATCTACACAGGCTTACGCGAGTACATCTGGTTCTGAGTCCGCCGCGTGTAATCTATGCAATGAGCATCATAACTACATTTATAAATGTAGGGTATTTAATAGTTATAACCCAGATCAACGTTTTAAATTCATTAAGTCTAACAATTTATGTATAAATTGCCTAAGTAGTGGTCATCGTGTTTCTGCGTGTGGGTCAACATCTACATGTAGGAAATGTAATCACAAACATCATACTCTCTTGTGTTTCGGAAGTCAAACCCGCTCCCGGCCCACAGAGGCCGCTCCCAGTGACTCGACCACTGTTCAAGCACACACTGACGTAGCCCTGTGTTCATTATCCGATAATCATGGTGGGAGTAGCCACATGATTCGACCTCTTACCACGGTACTCATAGCAACCGCACGTATCATTATCGTGGATTCTCGCGGAATTGAACATAGTTTCAGGGCATTATTGGACAGCGCATCTCAAAGTAATTTTATAACTCGCGAGTGTTGTCAACGCTTAGGTTTGAACATAAATAATCGACCTGCCTGTTCTACCGTAAAGGGAATAGGAGGTTCGAGTAAAACAATTCAGGGTTCCGTAAAAATTAAATTTCATTCTCGTTTCGACCGCAACATAAATTATAATATCGAGTCTTTAGTAGTAGATAAAATTACCGAACGTTTGCCAACTGCTACGGTCGACGCCTCTCTTTTGTCTAACTTCAAAAATTTACCGTTGGCAGACGATACGTATTTTTCTCCAGGCCCAATTCAAGTATTGATCGGTGCTTCAATTTTCCCGCATTTACTTTTGTCGAACAAGGTGCCAGGACAAGCGAAACATTTCTCGCCTCTCGCATTGGAAACTGTCCTTGGCTATGTTATTGTAGGTGATGCCCCGGTACGCGTTGACAGCAACACGACCGTTTCATATTGTTGTACCGCTGATCCGTTGGACTCTGCGATCCGAAAGTTCTGGGAATTGGAGGAAGTAGACGTCCCCCCGCTGCTCAGCCCGGATGACAAATTGTGTGAGGAGTTCTACAACCGCACTACCACTCGGGATAGTGACGGACGATACGTGGTTGCTTTGCCTTTCAAGGGTGATGTCGAATCCCTTGGTAACTCGCGTCAAGCAAGTGAACGTCGGTTTTACTGCTTGGAAAGGAAGATGCAAGCTTCTCCACAATTAAAGGTCGCGTATGACGGTGTCATCCGCGAGTATTTAGGAAAGGGCTATATTTCACCTACAAATTCTGATTCTTCAGAAATTTCATATTTTATTCCGCATCATGGTGTGATCCGAGATGATAAGGTCACAACCAAACTTCGTGTCGTTCTCGATGGTAGTTGTAAAACTACCTCCCGCGTTTCTCTAAATGATCTCTTGTATGGTGGGCAAAATCTACAAGGGAATCTTTTTAATATTATTATTGGTTTTCGTTTATTTTCGATCGCTCTTTCCGCAGACATTCGTCAAATGTTTCTCAGCATTGGAATCCGAGAATCTGATCGGCGTTTCCAACGCATTTTGTATCGCTTTTCCCCGCAAGAACCTTTACAGGTTTATGAATTTAATCGTGTCGTTTTTGGGCTCAAGTCTAGCCCCTTTCATGCGCTGCGAACTATCAAGCAGCTGGCAGAGGACGAGGGTGACTCTTACCCTCAGGCAAAAAATATTGTCGCTGAAGGTTTGTATATGGACGATTTTGTCCATTCCGTTCTCACGGAAGACCAGGGCATTTCCACAGCTTCGGAAATGATAGGTCTCATGAAAGCTGGTCAATTTGAATTAGTTAAATGGACCAGCAACTCCCAAGTCGTCTTGGATTCGATTCCGCCTTCGCATCGCCTGCCAGCTATCAAAGAATTCGACGAGTCCGACCAACATAAGGTACTGGGCTTGTGTTGGTCGCCGACGTCGGACCACTTCGGCATGAAAGTTAGTACCCCTTTTGAAAATTGTACTAAGCGTACAATATTGTCGTGTGTCGCTAAAATATGGGACGTCATGGGATTTGTCGCGCCAGTCGTCCTGTACGCCAAACTGCTGATCAAACAGCTTTGGCTGTGTGATTGTGACTGGGATGATACCCCACCTGAAAATATAGTGAGGCTGTGGACTCGCTTTAAGGAAGAGCTTCCTTTGCTCGGTAATATAAAAATCCCACGTCACCTTGGTATCGTCGCCGATAGTGTGGTCACTATCTTGGCTTTCGCGGACGCCAGTGAGAAGGCATACGGGGGAGTGATTTACTTCCACGTCCAAAATAGCGATGGCAATATAGTTAAGTTGTTAACCGCTAAGTCTAAGGTGTCTCCTAAGAAGGTCGTTTCTCTCGCTCGTCTTGAGCTATGTGCTATTCTTGTGCTAGCTCAACTAATAAAAAATGTTGTAGTCGCTTGTCAAAACCGCATTGTTTTTCGTAACATATTCGCATTTTCGGATTCGACAGTCGCTCTCTGTTGGGTACATTCGTCGCCCCATCGGTGGAACACCTTTGTGGCCAACAGAGTGTCGAAAATACAAAACGACCTATCTCCACAAAATTTGTATCACGTGTCCGGTACGGAAAATCCCGCAGATTGTTTGTCACGTGGACTCACACCTTCTCAAATTCTTGACCATCCGCTTTGGTTCAGTGGTCCTCCGTGGGCTCACTTGGACGTCTCACGGTGGCCTGTCGTTCCCTTCAATCCCTCTTCGGTGTCTGAAGCACCCGAAGAGAAGAAGCATTCGTTGCTATCCGCTACACCAAACGAAAGATCTCCTATTCTTTCTTTGGTCGATCGTATCTCGTCTTGGAGTAAATTGCTTCGAGTAGTAATCTATGTTTGTCGTTTCGCTAGATTATTACCTCCTAGAAATCGCATGTCAGCAGCAGATTACAACTTCGCTGAACTACTCGTCCTTCGTGAACTTCAGCGCTTTCATTTCTACACTGAGATCGCTAGAATCAGGGAAGGCAAAGATTGTAGTCCTACCTTTAGACACTTAAAACCGTTCCCCAAAGACGGACTCGTCAGAGTCGGAGGCCGTTTAAGAAACTCAGATTTAAATTATGATCGGAAATACCCTATTTTGCTTCCAAGTAAGGATCTTATTTTGAACTTGTTAGTAGAATACCATCATAAGTTAAACTGCCACGCAGGTCCCGACCTGCTGTTGTCACTATTGCGTCAGAAATACTGGATACTTTCTGCACGCAATTTAATTAGGAATAGGATCCACAAGTGCATTCCTTGCTTTCGTCTTCGCCCTAAGCCAAGTTTCCCTGAGATGGCAGATCATCGTTCTTGTCGCGTCGTTCAAACCGCCAAACCGTTTGTCCACACGGGCACAGACTACGCCGGTCCGTTTAAGGTCACTATGTCTCGCGGTCGAGGTATTCGTTCCACCAAGGCCTACGTGTGTCTGTTCGTCTGCTTGACCACGCGTGCGGTGCACATAGAACTAGCTGGTGATCTTAGCACAGCTAGTTTTATGGGCGCTTTGAAGCGGTTCCTGTCTAGGCGTGGCCCCGTGAGTAAGATTTATTCGGACAACGGGACTAATTACATAGGCGCAAAGCGCAAACTTTCGGAACTTCACGAATTTCTTTGCTCAAAACATCATAATAACGAATTCGGTCATATGTTAGCTGAGAATCGTATAGATTGGTCACTCAATGTCCCGACTGCTAGTCACTTCGGCGGCAATTGGGAGGCTAATATAAAAAGTTTAAAGTCTCACTTATATCGAGTCGTAGGGGATACTATTCTTTCGTTTGAAGAGTTAAGCACCGTGCTTACTCAAATCGAGTCCGTTATGAATACTAGACCTCTTTGTAGGACGCTCTCTAGCGACCCTTCGGAACCGCTAGCTTTAACTCCAGCGCACTTTTTGAATCTCACGCCTTTAAAGTACTTGCCTGCGGAGGAAATAGAGGAAAGGACTATTACTGCTAGACACGAGTTGCTAGATAGTTTAGTACAGTCGTTTTGGAAGCGCTGGAGAGGTGGATACCTCCACACGTTGCAATCGCGTCGCAAATGGAACACGCCGGTCGATCCAGTCGCTGTCGGCACGGTCGTGATTCTTATAACCGACAATTCGCCTCCACTGCACTGGCCTTTGGGTGTCGTGGAGGAAGTTTTCCCTGACTCCACCGGAGTCACTCGTATCGTTCGGGTTAAGACAGCGACTGGATCCTACTTGCGTCCCGTCGTGCGTCTTTGCCCGTTGCCTAACCAATAGACACGTCGGTTTATCATTCAAGGTTAGGTAACGTTAGCAATTAGGTAGTTTAGTAGTTTGTAGTTTCGTATTTGAAGGCATCCCTTCAAGCCCGGGGGAATGGTTGCGCGGATACATAGACAATTAGTTTGTTGATTGGCACAGGTAATCCCCACCTCTAAATCATTCCCGCACAAAACCTCCGTTGTCGATTCCCAACGATCAATGGCTGCCGACACACCATCGCGATAACACATGTTCTCGACATATTAATAAAAAGTGGTGAAATTGGTGTGATCTTCTCGCTTCCGCTGTCTCCATGTTACGTGCCATGCTCCAGGAAGCTGCTTGGGAAATCGAGGTATGTGCAATCCTTCCTTATAAGCGTACTGCTCGTTTTTTCCACGTGTTCCTGACAGTATGCAATTCCTCCCGCCAATTTAGCTGTGCCAATTTATAATTGTTTAAATTCTTAGCAAAAAAAACCAGCGCAATCACATAGTATAAAGCAAAGTCGCTTCCCGCTGTCTGTCTGTCTGTCCCTATGTATGCTTAGATCTTTAAAACTACGCAACGGATTTTGATGCGGTTTTTTTAATAGATAGAGTGATTCAAGAGGAAGGTTTATATGGTATATTGCAGCCGTGCGAAGCCGGGGCGGGACGCTAGTATAATAATAAATTGCATAAAACAAGTCACTGTCGTGTAAGTTCTTCTAAATTTCACAATTAGTATAAACCCGGAGTGTTTACCTATATTTAAATACTAGCTTTTGCTCGCGGCTTGGCTCCCGTTATGTAAGGAAATTAACCCACGGGAACGTTTTAATTGTAGCCTATGACACTCGGGGATAATGTAGCTTTCCGTTAGTAAAAGAATTTTCGAAATCTGATCAGTAGTTCCGGATATTATCCTTTACATATAAACTTACAAATCAATTTTACTTCTTTATAATATTAGAATGCGGTTTGCGTCAACATATAAATAAGTCTACCAGTATTTACTACAATATCTTCACAAAATCGGTAAATTTAAGAGGAAAAACTAGGGATATACAATAGTTAAACAGGATAAATTCTCGATATTCCTAATTAGTGTGGCTCTTATCAGCCCTCTAAGGTTATCAACAAGCTAACATTGCAGCTATTTATGACATTATGCTATTTTGCGAAAAAAACAGCGTTCAGCATTTTTATATCCCACAACCGGTGACCAGGGGTGGTCGTATCATCTATACCTGTCGATACGTCGCTGTCTGATATAAAATGTATAGAACGCATTGTGTTTTGGCATTATTATCGCTGTACGAGGGGATGGCGCACTCCTTCTCTTGGGGTGAGTACAAGAGTCATTTATTTATTGCCGACTATAATAATAAATATATAACTAAAAAGCAGTGATAGCCTAGTGGTGTGACCGTCGGACTGCCTAGTCATAGGTCTCGAGTTCGAACCCAAGGCACGCACCTCTGATTTTTCGGATTCATGTGCGTATAGTATAATTATCACTTGCTTTTCGGTGAAGGAAAACATCGTGAGGAAACCAGCATGCCTGAGAGATATTTCTTGACGGCATGTAAAGCCAAGTCAGAGGCCCATGGGCGGCCTAAAAACTCTGACACCAGGTTTCGAACTAACCACACGATAAAGAAGAAGATTGCCGACTTTCAAGCTGTTGCTCGTGTGAAGGTCGGAAACTGTACGAAACCAATGGCACATAATTACAATGGGTAGCGTTAATGACGTAACACAAATAGACGCGTCATGCATGAACAGCACGTCACTCGAAAACAGCGTAAATACTATCGGTAGCTAGACAGCTACTTAGACGCACAAAGAAAGGGAAAGAAAATTAAATGTCATCTACGGAATTCCTGCTGTTAGAGAGAGATAAATATATATCTTTAATTACGTTGTCATTCTGTGGTGCATGCTCATTGGCCAAGCGCGTTTGGCACGTGATTTACCTCAGGCGCCAGCCGCCATTAGAAGGCATCGAAAAAAATGAAATAAAATACATTTTTCTTGATACTTACTCATGAAATTATACTTTTTTATCTTTCACAGTTGCTTTATAGTTTTGCATTTCCTAAAAACTCAGGACGGCATTTTTGTTTGTTATTTGAGGAAGTTATTCACACAAGTTATTTTAATGTCACGTATAGCCTCGGCTCTGGGCGGTACGCGACTAAATGGAGGTCCGGTAATTACCTTGCATTCATGTTGCTACTACAGAGCGCGGGCAACGTACCTATCTATAGTTTATAAATCATTGGGTAGCAAACTTTATGAAACGAGAGAAGAGGCTTTAAATAATATTTCTTGTTTCAGAAATCGTTACGACTGTTAGTTACAGCAGTCGTCTAGATTTTTATGATATTGACGGAACACTAACGCACACAGAAAACATTACGTCCCCGTCTGGTAAAATTGATTATATGATTTACGATCCAGTACACGACAGGGTGCTGTTTGCCGACTCAAATAGTATATACAGCTTTGAAATAGCCACGAAGAAATCAGAATGTTTAATTACCGATTCCAACGAAATCGCACCTGTCATAACTAGTTTGGCGTACGACCCGGCCACAGAGTTACTCTTTTGGACTGAAAACTACAATCATTTGTACTCGACTTCAATAAAACCGGGTTTCAATAATAACAACGTTACCGAAAAACAATTAATTTCGTTGGACGAAGTGTGGATCGTTGAAATGGCCGTCGATAGCTGTGAAGGGTACGTTACTAACAATAATCATTATTATTCTATGGTTTTACAGGAGGAGCTCGTGGCTAAATAACAACAGCCGCTCACCTAGGTTGGTTTGTGGATGGGTGACCACCCATTACATACCGAGCTTCCTCCGTGCCTCGGAAAGCACGTTAAGCCGTTCGTTCCGGCTGTCATTTGTAAATCTTTGACAGTCGTTACAGGTAGTCAGTGGCCCCAAAAGGCTGACAACCAGTCTTACCAAGGGATATCGTACCCAGTACTTAATGGTTGTGGAGGTCTGGGCTGGCTCCTTCTTATATACTGGTATTCAGCTGCATCCGGTTAGACTGGAAGCCGATCCCCAACATAGTTGGGAAAAGGCTAGGCAGATGATGATAATGATTCTAGAATTTTACAACAAAAATGCAATATGCACGTTGGACTTTGTGAAAATTGGTTATAATAATCATGAAACCAAAATATTTCAGGTTTATCTACTACTACTACTTAGCCGACGGTTCAACGGCAAAACCATATGAAAAGGTCCGATTCGATGGCTCCGAGAGAGAAGTAGTTATCAATAATGTCACTTCTATATTTTTCGACAATGACCAGAAATCACACAAATTGTACTGGACTGACAATGGTGAACCCAGATATAATGACGTAACTGGTACATATACAGTTGACTTTAAATATTCAGACCTGAATGGGCAGAACATAACAACAATACATAAATTAACACCTGAACGGTTTTTCTATTCCCTAACTGCATCAAGGGATTTCATCTACTTACGAATTAACGACTACGCATACGGCAATGGTACCATCTGGAAAATTCCAAAGAATCTACCGTACGACTTTGATATTGAATCTCAACTTTTTATTGAAAATGATCAGCATATTTCTGGAATAGCAACTAAATATAACATTGAAGATATAGCTCGGGGACATCAGAACTGTGATGCTCTGACGAGGCTTCGGCCAAATAACTCAGTGCCCACAGATGGAAGCCTGCTTTGTGTCCATGGTACGAAAGTTAGTGGGGAATCTCGTTGTGAATGTGCCCAGGGTTACAGCGGTGAGAGATGCGATGTTGCAGTGTGTCACAACTATTGTTTACACGGAGAGTGTAGTGCCAGTGCTGAGGGACAACCTATATGCAGGTAAAACATGTTCATTCCTTTTAGGACTAGTTATAACAGGCGCCCGAGCACGCTTTAGAGGTCTTAATTACACACTAGCTTTAGTCCGGGGCTTCGCTTGCTCTTATTATTATATTGTCCCACTGCAGGGCAAAGGCCTCCCTTCTTTCCTTCCACATTTCGCGATCTAGTGCGATTGTAGACCTATTCTGGGCCTGCCGCGTTGTCGTTTCCCTCTATTTGGTATCCACTGAGTGGTAATTTTTGCCCATTACTCCTCCGACATACGGCAGCTGTGACCAGCCCAGTTCCATTTCAACCTAGCAGCTGTAAGGCCAGCATCAGCTATTTGGACTTTGGAGCGGAGTATTGAGTTTCTGATGCGGTCCGTAAGTTTCGCTCGCCTTATGATCGGAAATTATCCCATGGAGACAAAGTGAACATAGCCTGTGACATTCGGGGATAATGTAGCTTTCCATTAGTAAAATAATTTTCGGAATCGGATCAGTAGTTCCAAAGATTACCCTTACATCTAAACTTACAAACTTTCGCTGACGATAAGTTCATAATTTTATGTATCCCAGATGTAATGCCGGTTACTCGGGAGAACGCTGCGAGGTGAACACGTGCCAGGGTTACTGTTTGAATGACGGTGACTGTTCCCTGAGTGAGGACAGCAAGCTGGTGTGCCAATGCACAGGAGATCATGAGGGTGACAGATGCGAAGTACCGGTCTTTTTAACGAAATGTGTTCAAACAGTTTCTATGTTGAGGGACCTCCTAAATACAGGTAAGAATACATTAGTTATAATACAAGGTGTAAACAGACCCTTCACGACAACCAAGCATTCAGTACAACAAACTATTACTTAGTTTAGGCAAAGCTCTACGCAAAAATTATTGCTGGGAAACGACTTTTTTTTGGGGTGAAAAATCACGTTTTACGGTAAAACTCAATGTGAAGCACTCAAAACTTAATGCTGATGGAAGCTTTGAATAATAAACGGGTCATCGAGTTAATTACTTAAAGTAAAATTAAAACCTTTAAAAGTGTTATTTAAAAAAAAACTTGTGAAAACATTGGAACTTTGACCTCCAATATCTCCGTAACTAGACGGTTCCCAGGTATGGTTCAGAACAAAAAAAATATCGCAATGATGGGGAGAACAAGTGCCTTTCGGCTTCGTTAAGGGTCTTTTTACACCCTTTATATTAGGCAGATCAGTAGAATCAGTTCTTACTTCACATCCACCTGTTCTGAACAAAAACCTTCAGTTAGTACTATGTCTGACTGCTACCGACTCAAGACCGATCCTCCATGACGATTGGAATGGTAGCTGTTAGCTAAACTAAACAGTTGAAACTAACATCGTGTCCTACATGATCTCGTAAGTGTAATGCATCTTGTCTGACTGAGCGACATGGCGCAGATTCGTCAGCTCAGATGATTGCTTTTATGATGAAGAGCATTAATTGTGCATTTAATACGTTTTCTTTCCAGATTTAACATCGGTTAAAGGAGGGAAATCGACGCCTTCAACTGTTGTCTGAAAATACGGTGCTTGTTCGGAATGAGCACCAGATGTGAAGCCGTTGAAGAGTTTACTTTAACGTCTACCACTACCACCAGAACAGAATTTAACAGATAATAATTGAAGTACTTTAGTAATAAGTTGGCGAAAATTTATCGCAAGAGGTTACAGATGTAGCTTGAAAAATTGCCAGACTTAAGTGGCAATTATTATTTATTTATTTATCAGACTACAGAGAGGTCTACTGTGTTAGTAACAATATAACTTATCCTATGTAAGTACTTAATAACTAGAACAGATCGGGTGCGATTAGTTAGCGCCCACACTAGCGGGCTATCTGCCCGGGCTGCTATCGATTGCAGGAAAGTGTTGGGACTGCCACGCAGCCTGTGGAGTAGAGAGGCAGATTTTTTACGCCACAACGCGTCAAAACTGTCAGTGCGTGCGTCGGCAAACATTGCTGAGGCACTACAGAAGCGTGGCAATCGCAACAAAACCCTGAACGCATTATTATATTGGATACGCAGAGCATTATAAGCCTTTTGGGTAATGGGCAGGGCACATTGCTCGCAGAACGGATGGCCGATGGGGCCGAAAAGTTCTGGAGTGGCGACCGCCAAACGGAAGAAGTTGCGATGGAAGGCCTCCCACAAGGTGGACCGATGACCCGGGATTAGCTGGTTGCGAGAGGCACGGGACCGGTCATTGTGGGACGCTTGGGGGAGGCCTATGTCCAGCAGTGGACGTCTTTCGGCTGAAATGACGAACCTGTCGCAAGAGAATCTGTAATTCATCATCGTCATGCCGTGATCCCAATTATTGGTCGACATTATAGAACTAACTTCATTCCTTACCATTTCATGTTTCAAACATTCCATTCAATTTTTTAAATAAACTGTTAAAAAACTGTACTGTTGAAATTTTGTATGGGACAGCTGTTAATTTTTTCGCATTTACGATATTGGACCCAAGGAGAAAGTTGTTTCTGTTACACTCTATAAAGGGTGTAAAAAGACCCTTAACGAAGCTGAAAGGCACTTGTTCTCCCCGTCATTGCGATCATTTTTTTGTTCTAGACCATACCTGGGAACCTTCTAGTTACGGAGATATTGGGGGTCAAAGTTCCAACTTTTTCACAAGTTTTTTTAAATGCGATAATAAGTTGTTTTTTTTTCTAATGTAAGATTTTTACTTAAAACACCTTCACGACCCCCGTACTCTTCAATCCATCCATCAGCACAATGTTTTGAGTGCATTACATTGAGTTTTACCGCCAAACGTGATTTTTCACCCCAAAAAAAAAAGTCGTTTCCCAGCTATAATTTTTGCGTAAAGTTACTTAGTTAGATGTACAGAATGCTTGGTTGACGGCTTCGTGAAGGGTCTGTTTACACCCTGTATAAAGGAACTACTTGTTTTTTGGTAAGACCAAGTAATTACTTTCGCAATTCACGCCCTTGACAAAAATTTTAAAACATTGTGAAAGTAATGAAATGATTTCAAATTATAGCATTAAAATATACGAAACAAGTTAGCTTGAACAATTTCATTTAATTAAAATACGTGGTAAATTACATGCGATAATGACTTACAGACTTCATTGCACTACATGGAAATGTTTACTTACCTATCTGCCTACCTGAATATTACTTGGTTGTTTTGCATTAAAACAAAACAGTTATTATGTGTGAAAAAGCATCTGATAATTTTCGCTTTATTATGAAAAAAAGAACTGAGGCACTTGTTCTTCCCGTCACCGCATCATTGCGATAATTTTTATTTGTTCTGGGCCATACCTGGGCACCTTGTGCACGCGTAGCATGCACGTCGTGCATGAAGAATCGACAAAAGGACAGATTTCTCTTGTTGATCTGTCATTTTGTCGATTCTTCCGTCGACAAAACCCGTTTCGTCAAAATTATTCATTTTTTTAATAGTAAATGCGTTATATATTACTTTACTTTAAATACGTCCAAAAGCCTTGTACTATTCCATGCATCTATCAGCACAATGTTTTGAGTGTTAACACATTGAGTCCTACCATAAACAGTGATTTGTGTAAATAGTCGTTTTCCAGCAGTAATTTTTACGCAGTGTTATTTAGTTTGACGTATAGAATGCTTGGTTAACGGCTTCGTGAAGGGTCCCCTACGGGCCCTACGGCCCTAGTGTTTCAACCCCAAACGGTTCAAACACATAACTACCAAAGGGGTTATTGCTATAAGGCGATTCTCCCACTGCACCACGCTCCCTCGCGTAGCGTGGAAAATTCATTGTACGCCAACGCGTGCCGACGCGTTTTCAGTGTGTTGTCCTAGACGTGTTTTCTATACAAATTCAGATACTTTCTTACAATGTTAAAATCTGCAGCCTCGAGCTACGCGACGGAGCGCACTCCTGAGTTCGATTCCCAGTTCAGGCAAAGTTGTTGGGTTTTCCAACAGGAATTTCTCAGTAGCAGCCACGGAGTCTGGATTTGTGCCCGGTTAGTGGCAACTCGCCTTCTGTTATATGGGACTTACAAAAAATAACTGAGGAAATGTGGGTTTACTTTCAACCACAGAGATTACAGGCGTGTTACATAAAATCTAGTGTCCTAAGTACCAAATGAGGCTAAAAGTAAAAAATCTATGAAGTCTGTGTTGAAGTTACCTATCAGCGCAAATTAATGATGGGAAGTTGCAATTTGTAAGGAATTTGTAATTTTTTTAACATTAGTAACTGACTATTCGTGCATGAAAACTGGTATTTCAGTGTGTAACGAAATCAAGTTAATTTATGATGGAGTAACACACCCATTGTAGCCTGTTTACAAGGTTTTGATATGTGGGGAATTTGAATATTTTAGTAGGTGTATTTTAGATGGCGCCATCAGTGAATATATTCTATCTATAGGGTGACTGGTAATTAGTGACCGATATTTAAACACGTATTGTACTCATGATAACAAACAACTTTCCCAAAGAAACATTTTTTTTTAAACTCCAACAGCTGATAGGTCAAAGGCGTGCGAATTTCATACGGCTGTTGTTATTGGGATAAAAGTGCGTGTATAAAAAAATATGTTTTTTTGGGAAAGTTGTTTGTTATCATGAGTATAATCACGTGTTAAAGTATCGGTCACTAATTACCAGTCACCCTATATACTATGTATCTTTGGATCTACCAGTCCAATTTGAAAAATGTTGAAAATATCTCTTTGATTTTGATAGCCCAATTTTTGTGGCGTCTTTGCACCGATTCCAAAAACGCCTCCCTGATGCACCGGAAGCGGGCTAGCCCCAACATTGTACTGCGGTGTATCACGAGTAGACAAGACTGCGCGTGTGCGCTTGTAGCAGGGATTCTCATAGCAATAATAACAGTGTTAGGTTACTTAAGAGGACCTCGTGGCTAAATAATAACAGCCGGTCGGGTCGATCTTTAGGTAAGCCGCGCTTGCCTAGGTTGGTCTGTGGATGGGTGACCACCCATAACATGCCGAGTTGGTGCCGGGTGTCATTTGTAGATCTTTGACAGTCGTTAGGTAGTCAGTGGCCCAAAAAGTCTGACAACCAGTCTTACCAAGGGTATCGTATTACCCAGTACTAACTGAGTTGTGGAGGTCGGTTAGGCAGTCGCTCCATGTAAAATACTGGTATTCAGCTGCATCCGGTTAGACTGGAAGCCGAGCCCAATAGTATAGTTGGGAAAAGGCACGGACTAGGCAGTTGATGACTTGTTTAATTAAATATAAATTTAACGAGATTAATCTTCATTACCCCGTCAGTACCAAGGACTACCGTCACAGTCTCAATCCCTTGACCTAGCTGCCTAATTACCATTTGAAGTGCTAGAATCAGTCAAGGTCTCCCATTGTCCTGACTGATCTGATCAGTAAATTAGTTACGACTGTCGGCATAGTAGTTCTGATTGCCGACTCATTTCCGTGGATTGTTATTTTTTTAGTTGTGGTAAAAAAAACTAAATTGAATTAGATTTTTTGTGGTGCTTAATTGGCATCGATACCTTAGAAGTGGCCGTTTTGGCTAACAGAACTTAAAATACTGTCGTATCAGTGACACGAAGAAGATGTAGGGGAAAAGGTCTTGGTCAAAGAAGGCTGTCATTTTCCGGATTTCCTTGGATTCTAGTTATAAAAAAATAAAATATTCTTTATTTCAGACCTTTATCAGTCCATAAGTTGTTAGTGATTAGTAACAGATTCTGCTTATATGCTATGTTAGTGTTATTAGTGCTTTACTCAATTTAACACAAGCCTGTACTTATTTTTACCCAGTGTCTTTGGATGGGGCAGTCCACTCTGCTAACAATCATTTTCAGGATGCTGTTCCGAGTGAGGACTCAATGTAAGGCGGCCCGTACACAGTCAATCTCAATTGTGATCGTTAAGCTTTGATCGTGATCTCATTTCACAGGATCTCGTCACAATATTATACAGTCAATCTTGATTTCTTCAGTCCGTGTATCGAACAGCCTTAACGTTGAAGAAAAGGATTCGAGGCGCAGGGTTAAACAGTGGTTACTCAAAAGAGAATTGTACACTCATTTAAATCTACTAAATGAGATCCAACTAACTGCTGTAGTTGACGATTATAAAAACTACTTCAGGATGGAGGAAAAATGTTTCGATGACTTACTACAAATGATTACTCCATATATAACCAAACAAGATACTTGTATGAGGAAACGTGTACTGACGCGATCTTGCGCTTACACGTTCAGTCTTGATCGCGATCAGCGGATCGCAATCTGGATTTCAAAATATCTAGATATTTTAAGATCAGATGCATCAATCCGTTAATCCAATTCGTACATTATCAATCTGGATCGCGATAATTGATTTTGATTTAAGTTGTGAAAACGGTGGAACTTTGATCTCCAATATCTCCGTGACTAGAAGATTTCCAGGTATGATCTAGAACAAAAAAATGACTGCAAGGACGGGGAGAACAAGTGCTTTTCGGCTTCGTTAATGGTCGTGGTTGTTATAATACTTGGATGTGAGAATAAGTCCTGAGAATTTTATGGAATGCCAAATCTTTGCGAGATTTGAGCTTTTGTATTTCCCTACTTTAGATGGGCTATAAATAGGAGGAGCTTGTGGCTTAATAATAACAGCCGCCCGGGTCGATCTTTAGGCTAAGCAGTGCTTGCCTTGGTTGGTCTGTGGATGGGTGACCACACATTACATACCGAGTTTCCTTCGTTCCTCGGAAAGCATGTTAAGCCGTTGGTCCCGGGTGTCATTTGTAGATCTTTGACAGTCGTTAGATAGCCACTAGTCAGTGGCCCAAAAAGTCTGACAACCAGTCTTACCAAGGGGTATCGTATAACCCAGTACTAACTGGGTTGTGGAGGTCAGACAGGCCGTCGCTCCATGTAAAATACTCGTATTCAGCTGCATCCGGTTAGACAGGAAGCCGACCCCAATATAGTTGGGAAAAGGCTATGCAGATAATGAGACGGGCTATAAATAAGTAGGTAATACATTAACCACATGGCCACAATCTAGACTAAAATTATCTCTAAAATCCGTTATTTGCAAACCTAGATTATCTACCTATTTGTGTATATCCTTGATTAAGTTTAATCTGAATGAAATGAAATACTTTTATATTCCTAATTAGTTTTTTGTGTAAGCCAAAAACCAGATTTAGTAATAATTTAAGACATGTTCATAGTTGTCTAAATAACTTGTTTTTAACACCATTTCGAACCAGATAAACCTCTTTCATTTAGAAAGTGGATCCTTTTCAAAAAACGTTCAAATAATTACATCACTTTTGAAGTGATGAGATGTCAAAAGTTACATAAAGTTATATTTTGAAATGAATCAGTATTCATTAGTTATGAATTAATACATTATTAAGAAACGTAAAAAACAGGATGTTGCTGCCTCTCTCTGTTTTACTGTATCTACATATCTTCTCAACATCTACCTGCCTTTTTCCCAAACTGTTGGGGTTGGCTTCCAGTCCCAACGGATGCAGCTGAATACCAGTATTTTACATGGAGCGACTGCCTATTTGATCTCCACAACCCAGTTAGTACTGAGTAATACGATACCCCTTGGTAGGACTGGTTGTCAGACTTTCGGGGCACTGACTACCTGTAAGGGACTGTCCAAGATCTACAAATGTCAGCCGGGCCCACGGCTTAACGTGCTTTCCGAGGCACGGAGGGAACTCGGTATGTAATGATGGTTACCCATCCACGGACCAACCTCGGCAAGCACTGTTTAACCTTGAATATCCACCCGTGCGGCTGTTATTATTTAGCCACGACCGCCTCTATCTATCTTCTCTTTACTTAGATAACTATTATGATGTAGGTATTTGCTAAGATTTTTTATTTGGAAATTTCAACCCCTAAGAGGTCGAATTAGGGATGGAAAGTTTGTATGAAAATCCGTCACTTGACGAAGCTGGTACGGGTTGCCTTGTAGGTGTATATTATCGTCTACCGTGGAGAAGTGACGTACCTTGTTGCTAAGCCGACACGGACCAGGTAATAAACTGGTATTCAGCTGCATCCGGTTAGACTGGAAGCCGACCCCAACATAATTGGGAAAAGGCTAGCATGTTTTGGGCCAAAAACGAGTATAAGCGACTTCCACAAAATCATGTCCTATGAATGGGATAAACACTTACGAACGAGCTAAGGTTGAGATATAACACGAGTCTTTCATACTCTTAGTAGGGTAGTGGACACTTATCAATTTGACATACTTTTTTTGAGCTGTCAAAACACAATTCCCACATAAATTGTGCATGGCAATACTCACCTGTAACGTCACTAATAATGTCAACTTAATGACTCACCTATTTATTGATTTCAAAGCAACTGAAAATCTAACATTAAAGGCCTAAAATAAAGTGTTTCTTTAGAGATTTTTTTCTTGGAATTATTGGTTAATGGAGTATAATACACTATTGCTTGAACTAAATTAGCAGTTAAATACACAACAGCAGTTATTTGAAATCAGAACAATAAACAATGGTTTTTTATTAAATATTTGAAAACGAGAAACTTCTTGCGAAGAACGGAACTAAGGAAGTTATTTTAATGAACAATATTAAATACTTACTTACATATTTCCTAAATTATGTCCGTATATTATGGGGACCGTTACATAATCTCAGTAATGTCGCCCACACGTAATGACATATATGACAACACTTTCTATTTTCTCTTCCATTATATCATTTACAACTTTTGTTCTAATAGTTTCCTCGAGCGGCCATAGTGTATAAAATGGCGGGAGATGTATTTCACTGGCGCCATATTAGATCTGGCGTTGGACCGTGAACATACAGCCTTGTTGGACCAAAGAGGTTTTATATTATTTTTTAATATTAGGTCAAAAATGTGTTTAAGTTAGTGTTAGATTTTAAGGTCTTGACTGTGATGTGTTTCAAATAAATATTATATTATTGGTTTGTGTTTTATTTTTAAAACTATAAAATTTTGTAAATTATGTACAAAATCAGATTTACAAAAAAAAATAACTTAATAAATAAAATTAGTTGATATTTACAATTTTAGCACTATTTCTTACATCTAAAATATTGCTTGACTTGTCTCTAGAATAACTAAATACAATAATGTTTTTTTTTTAAATGAAATCAAACAAAAAATCAAAACCCGTTTAGTACTCTCAGAAAAAGACAAAAAAGCACCACTTATATTTGAAACTGCTAAACTGAAGTGCGAAAAGCAATTTTTGACCCTTTATGGACAGTGGAGTCACTGTTAGTAAACAAAATATAATAATTTATGCAATTGTTCTGTAAAAAAAAGATGGCGGCGTTAGTTCCAATTCTGACCACGCGCCAAAACATCCTTGTACACCTCTAATTCTGATTCTAAACATCACTTTTGAGACACTTCATACACCACAGATATAAATTCCTCTACTTCTCACAAAAACATGGGAATACCACAGACATTTATCACAAAACTTATTCTAAACGTTCCCTTGCAAATTATCGTAGGATATATCAGCATGGAACCCGTCAGGGCCTGCAGAATACTTGACTTGCTGCAGTCTACCATCAGGGAGGAGCACGTGGTAGGATCCTCGGGTGCTGTCACCGGATTTGGCTTCTTGGTGTCCGAAGTCATTTCCAGATTCGTGGTCGCGTACCCGGTAACCGAATTCGTAGTTAGCTGCATAGTGAATCTGAAATGGAGGATTGGGTTTAAAGTATAGTTTTTTTGGTAAGTACTCATAATACTCCGTTTTATAGATAGGAGGTCTGGGTCCCAGCTGTGGGAACATTGGGCTGGTGATGGTAAGTACTTCGTAATTTATGAGTAGTCAAATAAGATTGACATCTCCAATCTCCATAGAGATCTACGCTTTGGAATGGGCAACTGTAGTATTTTCACAAGTTATTATATAATTCCCTTGTGTCTGGGACTGTAGCTTCGCATTCTTTGTTTTTCTGACATTCAAAAGTGCCTGTTATGGTGCAATTGAAATAAATGCTTTGAGTTTGATTGCTGATAAAAATAACAAATTACTCAAAATTCTCTTCGACCTCTGCGCTGCCAGTGACGAAGCCGTGGAAATGGAGAACTTTTAGGCCAGTAAAATATAATGTAATGCTAGCGACACGAAGGAGAAGAAGGTTTTTTCCTTCTATTTAAAAACCAGCTACGTAGTGCTTTTTGAAGGGTTAAATTTAGGGCCTGTTTCACCATCTGCGATTAAGTTACCGTTAACCTACTCGGTTGATAATTTCATTCTTTTTTTAGATTTAATTTTCGGGAAGTAGTCGCTATTCAGACATCGTGAAAAAGGCCCTTAGTCATTTGTTTATAACTTTCGAAATAGCTGTCATTGTCACACAGTAGATTTTAAAGATCAGTCAAAAATAAATGTACGATTATTTTAACAGTCGGTTATTTCGTCATCTCTCATTTAGTTTTCGTAAAAGTGAGTCTTTTTTGGCTGTCATATTCAAACTATAGTTGCTGCCAGTTACGAAGGCAATGGCGGTCATTGACCCACCTACATTTATTAAAGTTCTTAACTTTGAAATCCACAAATAAGCCTGTTCATGTCTTGAATCGTCATCTATCGTGATCTTCAACATCTTTTCTAATGAAAAACGATACATGGTTCATTTGTTTTGGTTCGTACGAAGAGATATTATGGAAAGAGCAATGACCGCTATTGCCATCTTAACTGGCAGCAACTATAGTAGTAGTATTAGTTTTGGTCAAGGGTTCTTGAAAGCAGCATCCATTTAAAAAAAATTACTTAGGTTCACCCGGTACTGGAATTCTGCCTAGATTATCTATATTTAGCTCACACACGGTACCTAATGACATTCAGTAATGCCTCTAGAATAAATTACCTGACTAAAGGTATGAGGAAACTTTCAGATACAGTCACGATTTATGAGGGCCTCAGATAAAATGTTACATTAGAAACAATACAACGTTAATTATGCCATAAATCATAGAGTGCATTATCGCAACAATAATAAAATGTAATAGGAAGGAGTTGCTTGCAAAGAAAAGTTCCGTATATTGATAGTATCATTTTTGCAAACGTACCATGAAATGATGATGATCATTATATCATTAAAGATGAGATAAGGATATGTTTATCTATAAAATATGTGCAGTCATGGACTAGCAATATTCTAGGTACTTATATAACAACTATTTTACAAAAATACACTACATACTTGGGTCCAGTCCACTTCCCCGCTGTTTGGCAGCCATTTTGTTTTTTTTTGTTGTGATAAACTGTACGTGTCTACAAAAAAAATTAATATCTCTCGAATTTTTGGTCTTATTGTGATAAAATAGGACAATTCAGAAGGCAACAATATTATTTATCGTTAAAATTACGAAATAATGGGATCACATTTTTAAACTTTCAGAAAAAAGGATTAAAATTAAAATTATGCAAATCGTTTTTTTTTGTGAACAAACAAACAAATTTTTTGACAAACAATTCTTTGTAAATCAACAAAGTGTATTAGAATAGTCGTTACATAAGTGCCTATAATATCTCTATTCCATGACCGGACACATTGCATAGTTTTCCGGCATAACATGTTAACTTTGTAGACATCCGGGGAACGTCTGGCGTTCCAAACAGTAGACTGATGAAATCTTTACTTACGGACTTTCGAAAAGGAGTATACCCAAATACGGCACACTAATTAAAATCAACACTAGGTAGGTAGGTCGCCACAATTCCATTATTAACAGTCCTGGGCCCTGGCTTTTCAAATTTGAATAGGTTTCACAAATATAGATATCTGCCCTACATATTATCATCTGCCATGCCTTTTTGCGTCAATTGCGCCATGTTAGGGTCAACTTCCAGTCAAATCGGATCCAGCTAAATACCAGTATTTGGCATGGAGCGAATGCCTATCTAACTCCTCAACCCAGGAGTACAAATGCTGGTGTTTTTCTAGTGACATAATTCTTAGCTTGTAAAATAGTTTGGGAAATAGAAAGCCTTTTGACGTGTTAAAGAAATGAATAGTTTTTAGCATTTTAAGATAAAATTCAGATCTTGAGATCTTTATCAGCTATTTAAGGTAAATATACCGAACTTCTGTCAATATAATCCTATAATTTTCGGTTTCCTGGAACAAAGGCCTCCTCTTTGTGTATGAGAGGGAGTGAGCTGTAATTCACCCCCAGTGCGGGTTGGTAACTTGGTAGATGTCACATGTCCTCGAACTTTTGGTTCTAAGACATTCCTGGTTTCCTCACGATGTTTTCCTTCAACGTTTTGAACTTATGCAAGTTTTTCTTACGCTTCTGTAAGAGTATATTACAACACCATCTCATAATCTTACATCACAAAATATCATGACTTGGCATATCTGCTCATCAAAAGAAAACTCTTCCGGACGAATATATTAAGCTGTACTTGTTTAATTTAACAAATTTCACAATTCAAGTATCTTCGTGTTGACATAGAAACTACTGTTCGTTTGCAGAATGACTGGCCATTATGTACTTATATAACCTAATACATAATAGCCTATAATGTTCTCATTACTGGGATACTGGCTTCTTCCTTTGGATGTCGCGTGTTTTTTATGTTTTAGTTCTAGTCAAATACATTTCCTACTTAGTAATACAGGGTGTAAACGGACCCTTCACGAAGCCGTAAACCAAGCATTCTGTATATCAAACTAAGTAACTCTACGCAAAAATTATTGCTGGGAAACGACTTTTTTTTTTGGGGTGAAAAATCACGTTTTACGGTAAAACTCAATGTTGCGCACTCAAAACTTAGTGCTGATGGATGCTTTGAATAGTAAACGGGTCATGGAGTTAACTAAAGTAAAGTTAAAACCTTAAAAAGTGGTTTAAAAAAAAAATCTTGTGATAAAATTGGAACTTTGACCTCCAATATCTCCGTAACTAGAAGGTTCCCAGGTATTGTCAAGAAGAAAAAAATGCGCCCAGTGATGGGCAGAATATTTGGTTTTCGTTTTCGTTAAGGGTCTTTTTACACCCTTTATAGTATGACCACTTTAAGTGAGTGTGTGTGCGTGTGTGTGACCAGATCAAGGTGGCGTTGCTTGTCAAGAATAACTTGCATCGTTATGTCAAACTTGGTACAGACACCAGCTCATCAAGCTTCCCGAAACTAAAATTTTCCCAATCAACCTTGAACCTAATGCTATAACGATAAAGTTGAAAATTTATTAAAGAAATATGACAGATTGTAGTGGCTTGATGTGCAAGCGTCTGCACATTTATTTCAGTTCTGTGTTTTCCTGTCGGCACAGATAATTTAGTTACAAATCGGTCTGTATAGTGTCATACGCCCGCTTGTCAGGTAGCATTTGTGTGTCAAAATCTAAAAAGTTCTGGATCAAAATTTTTGTATGACAATATTCCCAATGTCCGCTCTGTAAGTCTTTTAAATTCTTTGGTCCTAGTTACATATCAGTTTCCTCACGAAGTCACGATGAATTCATCAGTGTCACGCCCTCAAATCAGTTTCTTGGTTAAAGTGTTTAAAATGTATGTAGGTTTGTATACCTATTGAAAAACTATAATATAAAACTGATTTATTTTTAGTATTTGCAATGTCAAATTCTACATACTTGTGGATTTTTTTTGTGAGGGCCGATTTTACCATTGAAACTTAATGTGATTAGCACATTTTTAAACTGCGTTTAAGAGTTGTCAGTGTCATCATTGTAACGGAGTATTGACACTCTTGAACGTAGTTAAGATGTTCAGTTTCATTGATAAAATTTGCCCTTAGTTCTTGATTGTTAATTTGTCATAGCTTGAAAGTTAATGTGACAATAATTTATACTTACCACTAGTAAATAACAATGTTTAAATACTTAATAACTAAGTTTACATCCATAAGAACTTAACTTTCCACTTTTCCTGTTTATCCAAACAAAAATATATTATTGTGTTTAAAATAAAACTGTACACAGTAATAAATAAATAAGAATTGTTTAAAGTGACATAATTTATTTAATTTAACAGTTAAATAATTTAATTTAAACTTAATTTACTTAATAATCTAGTGCATGCTATATTAAATAACTTAGAACTAAAATGTCGTAACTATTCTCAATGGCAATATTTGTGAAGTTATGTAAGTAAATTGGTAACGGATATTTTTGGTCGCATGTCCAAAAAACATAATTATACACCTTAGTAAAAAATAAGGAACTGAAATACTATACTGATATTATTGTTAAGTGACAGATATGGGACCGACAATTTAATTAAAGCTAGTTTGAGCATGAAAGTCCACATTCAGACATGACTTCAGAATCATGCAGTATTGTATCATTTTTAAAATCAACACTATTTTTGGTAACGAATAGAAAGTCACCAAAATCTTTCTACAGATTTCAATAGTTTTAAACTTATACTGTCACTTACGGGATATCTTCCGTGATTGTTCATTATTTTGAGCTCCCGATATTTCGACGCTTTTGCAAGCGCCATGATCGCGGGTTGACTGGAGAATGCGGGTTGACTGGAGAATGCGGGTCAAACCTGTCTACCTCTTTCTTTGTCTTTTGCTACGCGCACTACTGGAACTCGACACTAAGTCAAGGCAAAACACACTCAAAGTATCACTAGGTTTAGTGGAATCCTTATTACGATGCCGGCTGCTACTTTTGAGCTTACTCAAAACTGGATTCCACGCACTTGACAATTTGAAGCTATCTTCTCGATAGCGAACAACAGCGTCGAAATATCGGGAGCTAAAAATAATCAACAATCACGGAAGATATCCCGTAAGTAACAGTTTAAGTTTGGTTGTAAGCCTTGAAAGCTTAAAACAGTGTTTGAATAGTTTTAGTTTTAAAATAGGACTAACAACATCTTAATAGTGAAATATTTTGTTTAATTTAAGCACCTTAGCTAGTTTCCTCGGTCTCCTTCTCCTACTCTGCCTGTGCTTTTTAAATTTCCTAGTATACCTATGCTTAGGTTTCGTCAACGAAGGATACTGAAATACATCCAAATGCTGCACATTTACGTGCTTCTGACCTACTAAATCTTTTAATTGGGATTCTGTCAACATGTACACAGGTTCCAACGAATCAATTATGCTAGAACCCTTATAATGGCCCTTAGGTTGCCCATATTGTTGAACAGGTGTCCCATAACTGGTACTCGGGAGCCCGTAGTTTGTATGTGTGCCATAATCGTCGCTTGATCCAGAATGAAAATCATTATAATTGGGATGTTTGAAATTAGCGTACCTATTAGAAGCATAATTATTTTGGGAATCAAAGTTGTGATTAGAATTTGGATTTCTTTGTCTGTTGGGTCTAGAGAATGGGTGTGGTTGTCTAAAATTGTTTTGGGCTGGGTAATCGAGGTCTGGTGGGTTGAATTCGTCATCTGGGTCGTAATCACCATCATAAGAATAGTCTCTGTCATTATTGTCGTCCTCATAATAATCATAGTCTTTAGCTTCACCTTTAGGATGGTTATCATCGAAGGTTCTATAACGTTTCCATTCCATTGGGGTTGGTAACGTGTCATTCCCATTAGTTGCGTTTAGAGATGTGTTATTTTCAAAATTAACTTTAATTTCATCAGTTACATTAGATTGGTTTAGTGTAAAAATTAGTAGTGACCCTTCTGTTGTATTATTAGTTGTAAACTGAGTTTTATTTCTAAATAAAGGTGGTGGAGGCACAGGTAACGGTTCGTTCCCTAAAATAAATAAGTCTGACTCTAACTGAGCTGACCGTTTTGTTCTACGTTTTTTGATACTTACATCATCATCTCCGTAAGCTGAGACTCCCGTTCCATCATGAGACAGATGCTGTACTCCAGATTGCTGGGACTGAAGATATTTCACTGTTTCTGTACTCGGTTCCTTCGTGTGGTAATTTGAAGGAGTCTCGTACGTCAGCGCTGCATAACTTGGCTTAGGAAACTCGACGCTCTTCCCGTGTTTATTCCCACTTATAGTCTGTCCCACTTCTATTTTGTAATAATTGCTCTTCGTAGTAGTTGGGTCTTCGAAGACATGAGGAGCTGCTGTTGGTGTATGCTGTAGAGGATAAGGTTTAAATGCAACATGTTTCTCCTCTTCAACATCATCGACTTCTTCTGTTATAGGTTTATGGTCGTTGAAATTAGCATAATCATTTGCATACGGTCCAGTGAATGCATTTTGTACATTATATTTGCTGTTGTCATCTGCTGCCGTAGCCGTGTTTTGATTGTTTAAGTAGAAAAACAAATCTATGGGCTGTTCTAGATTCTGTTTTCCATATTCGTTGTTTGCTTGTGTCAATGTATTCAATTCTGTCATCTGTTCTTGTGGAGATTTCGCTAGAAGAGTATTCAAGGCATGTATGTCGTCAGCAGATTGGTATGAATGCATTTGACTGTACAATTTCGGGTAAACAAATTGAGTCTTACTCGGTACTATTTCTGTGTATAAACTCGCTTGTTCTCTCTCCAAGTTATTCAATCCTATGTTTCCATTAGGTTTGATCGTCACACCTTGATCGTATGTTGTCCCTGGTGAAGTATTTACCTTATTTTTATACAGTACTTTAGAGTATACTGAGCCGAACGATCTGTGATTTCTATTCTTATCAACAGCATCGGCTCTAGTGAATTGAACTGGATCAAGATGAGTCCTGCTTCTTAGATTCGTCCGTTCTGGTCTGGATCTAGGTTTCTTTTCTTTCTGTGTGGCTTGTTGCATTTGTTCAAGTGCTAATTGGTGGCTTTCTTGTGATTCGTGGTAAGCTTTCATATAGCTGTCGACTTGTTGAGGAGCTTTATTCCATCTTTGTAGTTGTGCTCTGTGTTGTCTAACCCTTTCAGCGTTGAACATTGCTTGTTGGTGCTGTGCATGGATTTTTGCATTCTGTTGAGAGTTACCTGCTAGAGGGTTGCCATAACTTAAAGGTCTCTTGTCGTCTACCCTTGCTTGTTCATTGATGACTTCGTGGACTGATGGTGCGCTGCTTTTAGCAGTTCTTGTGGTGGTTATGTGAAGTATTACTAGTATTATTGCTGCTTTGAATTGGACCCGCATCTTGTCTGTAATAGAAAAAAAGGTTATGTTAATATTGAATGAAAAACTGTCCTTTTTGTACAATATTACAATTTTATTCTGCTGTGTCCGTGTATCTATAGTTAATATATAAAGGTGAAGAGTTTGTTTGTTTGGTTGAACGCGGTCAACTCGGGCACTATTGGTCCGAATTGTATAAATCTTTTAGTGTTGGATTGCCCATTTATCGAGGAAGGCTATAGGCTATAAAACATCACGCTACAACTAATAGGAGCGGAGCAGCAATGAAAAATGTTGCAAAAACGGGGAAAATTGTATTTTTAATAATTTTACGCGGACGAAGGTCGCGGGGAACAGCTACTTTTAAATATAATCTAAAGTAATTTGACTGTAATTTAACCTGCTGTATCAAGTTATTGCATCATTAACAATGTAATATTAGTAAGTTGTTTCTTGACAATGACCAAGGTAAAGTCAAGACAAGTAATTTTAGCACAGATTTCAAGGTTAATTTCTAGGTCAAAGTCAAGAATAAATTAGTTACAATAAAAACAAATAACTCGAATTGGAATTAAGCTTAATCAATGCAACAATTGCGTTATTAGCCTATTTCCTGCTAGGGCAGGGATGAAGCCCCCTCTTACAGAGTGGATGTGGGCCATAATCCACCACGCAGGCCCAGTGTAGTCTCAATGGTTGCAGTATGTTAATAAGCAAACAAAAACTATACCGTTATTTTAAACTGTGTCTCTTAACACTACATCTCCGCCTAAACTTAGAAAGAACACTGGCAATAAAATATTATTTGTATAACTTTTATATCTTTAAAAACCAGTGACTTAAGGCCGAAAATGTTAGACTAGACCTCCTTTATAATGGTTTATGACTATTTGAGTGTATTATATGATATAATTTATATCCTTTTTTGCTCCGGTTTCCTTACATTTAGATAAGCCTGTTTTTGTTTATAAATATTTAAATGTAGCTAATAAATTATTGCTGATTTAACTCCGGTCGTAATTGTCGGATATGCATAATATGCGTAGACAACTTTGTTTATTAAATTATGCGGATTTAGGTTTGTCATATTGCTCTTGCTTCTTGTTCTTTATCGTGTGGTTAGTGCCTAACCTGGTGTCAGAGTTATTATGCCGCCCATGGGCCTCTGACTTGGTTTTACATGCCGCCGAGAAATATCTCTCAGACATGCTGGTTTCCTCACGATGTTATCCTTCACCGAAGCGTGTGATAATTATATATGTGTGATATGTGATATATGTTTTGGTATTGTACATTATTTTTGCCCGACTGCGAAGGGTAATGTGTTTATCAGCCTATATAAGCAGCAAGTGATAGTTATACAATAAACACATGAATCCGAAAAATCGGACGTGTGTTTCTTGGGTTCGAACTCGAGACCTATGACTTGGCAGTCCGACGGTCACACCACGAGGTTATCATTGCTCTTGATAGACAGGATTTACGAAATATAAATCAAATATGAAACTGGCCCATTACCCAAGTTTGGACTGCGACAGGATCCCCATCATTAATTACCCTTCTCTATTCCAACTTCCTCTTCTTCTTCGTGTCAATAATTCCCCTAGTTATTTAAATCATGTAAAAGTGAAAGAATCTGTGAAATCTTTCATATTATTACACTGAAAAGCATCATCATCTGCCTAGCCTTTTCCCAACTATGTTGGGGTCGGCTTCCAGACTAACCGGATGCAGCTGAATACCAGTATTTTACATGGATCGACTACCTATCTGATCTCCACAACCCAGTTAGTACTGCGTAATACGATACCCCTTGTAAAGACGGGTTGTCAGACTTTTTGGGACACTGACTACCTGTAGATCTACAAATGACACCCGGGACCAACGGCTTTACGTGCTTTCCGAGGCACGGAGGAAACTTGGTATGTGATGGGTGGTCACCCATCCACAGACCAACCTCGGCAAGCACGGCTTAACCTAAAGATTGACCCGAGCGGCTGTTATTATTTAGCCACGAGCTCCTATTAGACTGACTGAATTTCCAAAATATTTTGTTTTTTGACGTGTAAAGTGTTTGTTTTTTATTATGCACGTATCGCATTGGAAAATATTAACTTTTACTTAGTCAATGATCATAAAGATACGACCTTAAAAAGTAGGTCCAGCCAATTAATAATAAATTCAAAGGCGTGTTAACAATCAAAACAAGTTTTTAAATTGACATAATTTGCATATTAACAATGACATAATTAGTAGGTCACGTGACAGTATGTTAAAGTTTTACATAATGTGCTAGTTAGTTTTAACCTGGTTTTTCTAGTGGTCTCAAAAGTTACAGCCGTGCGGAAGATCCTGTCTCCTGAGATCAAATAATAACGGCTCGGAGAAAATGCCATTGGGTTTTTCTATTAGAAAATTTATTGATTTATTTCTTCTCCATCTTACAGTCGTAAGATGGAGAAGAAATAAATCAATAAATTTTATTTTATTTTATTTTATTATCTTTACATCTTTCTTTCTTTATCTTTTTTCCTTTTTTATCTTTATCTTTCTTTCTTTATGTACCTATGATTTTTTTATCTTTATCTTTACATCTGTCTTTCTTTATCTTTTGTTATCTTTATCTTTTTTCCTATTTTTATCTTTATCTTTTATCGTTTTTTTCTCTTTTATCTTTTAAATTCTTGGTAGCGACCCTAAATCTGGCTTTGTGCCCATTTAATGGTCATAGGCTTACCTTTTATTACCTACTTTGTGAGACTATATTATCGTATTACTACTATTTTAAATGCGAAAGTTTGGATGTATGGATGTTTGTTACTGAATAACGCCAAAACGGCTGAACGGATCTGATCGAAATTTGGAACAGAGATAGGAATGGCAAATATATATAGGCTTTTTTTTTCTCACACGTACCCATCAAACTTTCCACGCGACGTCGCGGGCAACATCTAGTGTAGTCTATCAGTATGTGCCATATGTGTCTAGCATATGTCTAGACCTAGATAATTTAGTGTTGTTTGGGCACTAGATGACGATGATAATGCCAATAGACTTTTAAATAAATTCAAATATTATTTCTGAGCCTATAATTTACATTTTTTAGCAAATATTTATGTAAATTCATTCATTGGAATTTTATATTAATTCAGCTCATTAGGTAATAAATAATAAATATCGATTTAACTCGTGCCCCAAATACCGAAATATTTGTACTTTATTACCTAAGAGTTCAGACCAGTAACTTGAAGATTAAATGGCGTAATTAACAGACATTCAACGTGTCGCAGTCCACATAATACGTCATAAGGCCACTCCCAAGCTACGTCACAGCATCCTACCCCCATCTTCTGCATCCAGTCTGACCCAGCCACCTTCTGACGTGAATTCGTGACCAGCGGCGTATGACAGAAATGCGATTAAGAAAATTTAATTATCCCGATAGGACGACTTTTTTAATCATTATTTTTAATCTACTCCATAACAGCTACAAATTCACAGAACATTATTGATACCTAACTGTAACTAAATCCAAGGTAAAACTCTTAAAACTCTGATGAGTCAAATTTAGGAAAAGATAATGTGAAAGTCAATTGAATGTTGCTCTTAGCAGTGAGTACTAAAAGGTTAAACTAATAATGAGGATGATAATGGAATTAAAAACAAACAAGCAATAGCCAGATTTTTACTAAAAAAATTAAAAATAAAAGAATTTTAATTAATTAGATTTTTCGAAATGGCCCTCACCCTCCTGTAAACAAACCAAAGCCCTCATGGCAACACTTTTGATTGTACGACGTAATTCTTCACGGTTTTCTTTTATTTACGGCATACACTTTTTGTTTCATGTAGCCCCAAAGATAAAAATCTAAGGGTGTAAGGTCGGGAGATCGCAGCAGCCAAGCAATGGCACCTCCTCTGCCAATCCGCCACGGATAATTTTGATTTTAATAATCACGAACTAGTCGTGCGAAGTGTGCTGGAGCTCCATCTAATTGCAGATACATCCGCCTTCTTGTTTCCAGCGGTACTTCCTCCAAAAGCAACGGCAACGTATTGACTATAAAATCTAAAAATGCGTGTTGATCTAGTCTGTTTGGTAACACGAAAGGGCCAATAAGTTCACCGTCAATCATTCCAGCCCATACATTTATGGAAAATTGAGTCTGGAAAGTTATTTCCCTAATGATGTATGGATTTTCAGTGGCCTACACATGAAGATTGCGATGATTTGTTATACCCGCCCTTGTTTTTTCTTTAGAGATAGGTATCAACAATGTTCTGTGAATTTGTAGCTGTTATGTAGTAGATTACAAATAATGATTAAAAAAGTCGTCCTATCGGGATAATTTATGGACTTACACTAGTTTTTTAAAAATAAATACACAATTTTTCACTGAAAAAATGACTTCAATTCCGTTTTTTTTTCGTCGTCGATATATTTTAGTAAAAATGTTAATTAACCTGTTAAAATAACTCATAAGCTTTTAGAAATAATAAACAGAATCCAAATCGACCCATAAACTTCGGAGATGTGTCAAAAAATAGAAAGCAAATCTACAAACTATACTTAAAAAATTAAAAATCGAATAACATGAAAAATATTATAGATAGACCCCCCCTTTTAAAGTTTATTTTCGACATTTCTTCATGAATATTCAGAAAATTACGGGCGGTCACATGCGCACGGGCGACATTGTATAATAGGTGTCGGGATGGGAGTTGTACCACCGTATTAGGCATATGAGCCCAAATAGAAAAGTACCGGGTAAGTGCCCTAGGCGCGCGTGTGCGTGGCCAAGTAGCGTCT
The DNA here is from genome assembly GCA_905220335.1 of Noctua pronuba. Classification (NCBI taxonomy): domain Eukaryota; kingdom Metazoa; phylum Arthropoda; class Insecta; order Lepidoptera; family Noctuidae; genus Noctua; species Noctua pronuba. Next base: position 9,790,419 of record LR999918.1, on the reverse strand, counting down.
TAAAATGGACACAAGAACTACATTACGAATTCACGAAACAGTAACGGCAGTGTCGCCCAAAGGGACACTACCAGCCGATTTTTTTAAGGGCCAGAATAACCCCAAATTGTGATAATAATAATAATACCGGACATCCTTCCATCGATAGTGTAGCTCACCCTAAAAAAATCGTTTCGACTGTGCGAGAGGGATAGAAGATAAGATAGGTGGCTGGGGAAGCGGGGGTAAAGTTTGAATTTGAGCTGTCATCCCGTGCGCCCTAGGGCCCATTCTTTTTCGGGTGATAAAAAATAATGCTCTTTTTAGGGTATGCACCCGATGCTGTAAGTACCTTGAAAGAACCGGGTATACCCGTTTCTACACGGTTATTTCAAGGTATTTATAGAACCGGGTCCAGTAAGAAGCCTAACAAATTTCCACTTCTGAGGATCAGGTCGCTTTTCTATGAGGGAGAGTGGGCCATAATTCACTATGCGAGCCCAGAGTGGGTTGGTGGATGACTCAAAAGACCGTTTTTTTTTGGTTTGAGGACAATTTGGTTTCCTCACGATATTTTTTTTCACTGTTCTGAGATTATTATTATTATAGCTAGCCCATATGGTCCCACTGCTGGGCAAAGGCCTCGCTCCATTCCTTCCAAAGGTCACGATTCTGTGCTACTTCTTTCCAATTCTGATGGAATTAATTGCACAGTGTTAGGGGAATCTCAGCCCTGGTTGAATGAAATTTTGGAACCCATAACCTACATACAACCTATTTATTAGTCGAAGCCGTTCCCTCTGGCCAAACCTGCATGTCCTAGAACCAAAAAAATGCAGACATGTGACTTCCACGCATCACCAATCCGTGCTTTGGGCCCGTGTGGTGGATTACGTCCAACTCCCTCTTACAGGGGGTAGGCCTGTGTCCCACAGTCCAGCAGTGGGTAAATTACAGGCTGATTATGGCGTTACCACTGGACTACTGTTCCAGTCACCATGGCATGAGTTGTAACTTGTGCAGACATCAGATAACTTTCGCAATCTCTTTCCGTAACGAATGATATACGTATGATAATAAAATAAAATTAATTGTGCGTATAATAGACGGTGTTATGTATAAACATTATGTATATTAAGTATCAATATAATTTAATAAATAATTAATTGCATTCAGAGGTTAAGTTGTAACTCAATTTCTAAGCTTTGTGTACAGTCGTAAAAAAAGTGTTAGAGACTGTGTTAGTTTTTAAGGAAAGAAAAATGTAGCGCCAGGTTGTATAGTAGTTTACTATTGTTGTGATATTTATGATGGTTTGTCTGCAGTTTCACATTTTTGATTAAGTAGGTCCGTAAAATACCTACCCGCTGTTCAATTTGGCAAGGCAAATCAATGAGAATAACAATAAATTTAATTTCATTGTTACAGAGATGAGCTTAAAGCTAAACCATAATTATTTAATTTGTAACTACGTAATTTCCAATCGGTTAATTTGATCGGTGGTCGCCACACCGTACCCCTATTTTGGGGACAACTAAACAGTGCTTGAACCTCACCAAAATTATTCTACTACCCACTTAAATACTTTATCACGTTCGAAAATTAAAAATAGAACAATTTAATTTCTAAAGCTTGTCTCCACGACTGTACAATCGCAAGCGCAATGACCATGGTCCATGACTCTATACTTTCACTGACCGTGCATACATACATATATACATATATGTATATCAAACCAGTTTATATGTCCGTTCGACCGTATTAGAAACATACGGATGGGATATAGGAGCGGGCACGTCCTGGAAGAGCGTTTTGAAAGTTAGGTACTGTCTGGTTAGGTTTCCTTTCGTAAGCATATGGTGAGGGTCTGATTGAGTTTGACTTATGGATTTTGTTTGTTATATTCGATAAACATAACATAACATCACGCTTGTAATCCCCGAAGGTTTAGGTAGCGGTGTACCTAATAGCACACCCTCATTTCACCAGTTATGTTTTTAAGTCCCATAATAGGGTAGGGGGCGAGCCTATTGCCATTAACCGGGCATAATTCAGACTCCGCGTCTGTTACTGAGAAATTCCTGATGGAAAACGCAATAACACTTTCGATCATAATCGAACCCAGGACCTCATGCTCAGAAGTCGCACTGGCGACCACTCGACCAATCTCATATTCGATATAACTTGTAATAAATAGTAAGGTGATCAGAACAACTATTTGTTTCATCTTAGTTTTCGCCCTGATGAATAATTTCATGTCTTGTTTTCAAAACATTTTGTGCCAAATAAACCTACATTGGTTTTTATGAAACGTCAAAAGCAAAGTGCAGGAATCGGGTTGCTCGTTTTCAATGGAGTTCGTCTCCATGGTCACTAAAAATATTTGTTTCTTTACAGTGTTGAAATACCTATTTCAGTGTTTTAATTGAATATGAGAGTAGTGGACGAGTTAGATGTCTGTTCAATATCCACAACGAGAAAGTTTCAATGAAATAATGTATCTATAGAAAATATCACACTTAAGACCGCCATTGCAATCTTACATGATAATGATTGCATCAGAACATAATATACCAGATAATATAACAACACATTCAGAAATAAAACTGTAAACACACAACTCTTACTTAACTCTTAGGTACAAAGTTTTCACATAAAACAAACTATAAAATCCTGTACACAAATACTTGCATCTTTTATTCAATGCAACACAATGACCGACTCATAAAATCTTCTTACACAATTTAAAATGAAAGTGCAAACGTGACCGAGCACATTCGTTTCCCGTATATTTTCACTCGCGACTAGGGTTACCATCTGTCCGAATTTGCACAGAAATGACTGGAATTTTTTATAATAATAAAGTCGGAATCTCATCCGGACTTTGTCTATTTTCGTCATTTGTCCGGACTTTGTCTACCTTTGTCATTTGTCCGGACTTTGTCTAGGTACTTTCGTCATTTGTCCGGCCTTTGTGTACCTTTCTCATTTTTCCGGATTTTGTGTATCTTTGTAGTTTGTCCGGAATTTGTCTACTTTCGTCATTTGTCCGGACTTTGTCTACTTTTGTCATTTGTCCGGATTTTGTCTATCTTTGTAATTTGTCCGGATTTTGTCTACCTTTGTCATTTGTCCGGACTTTTCGACTTCTTTTTATCATCTTCCCAGCCTTTTCCCAATTAAGTATGTTGGGGTCAACTTCCAGTCTAACCGCATCAGGTTCTTTGGTTGGTTGTCGTACATGTAAAATATATTTAAAAAATGTAAATACTGGTTGCAGGTGCACTAGTATTTTACATGTAGCAACTGCCTATCTGACCTCCGCAACCTACTTACTTATTAGTATACCACTTAACAAGGTAAGGTAAGACTGGTCATCAGGTTTTTCGGGCCACTGGTAGCGATTGCCGACAACAATCTATAAATGATTAAACTACCAACGGCTGGAAACACTTTTTACCATAAAAAAAATATACATTATATACTGAAAACAGTTTTTTTTGAGAACGGTCGTTTTCTCGGGACATTGAAATTGTGATTTGGTAACCCTACTTGCGGCCGGTGCGCAAGCGCTGTTATAACGTTATTTAATAGGTGTTAATATTACAAGTGCAGTCATAATAAGTCTATGATAGTCAATCTTGTCGGTATCTTGTCAAAGCTTATTGAAATGTGATCGATTAGATTGGTAATTATGATTTATATCAGGTGCGATCATTTTGTTTTATTAAGCTCTTTTTTTAATCGTGAATTGAGTGAGATAAATCGTTATAAAGCGTTAGATTTGGTACTTATCGGCTTCTTAAGAAGGATCAAAATTCACCCACGTCCTACAGCAAAGAGAAATAGAAATTTTATATTATATTCAAATTGTATTACTTTATTATTAAGATCTGAGAGCATTATGTTGTTGTCCCATGGTAAATACTGCGTATACATAAAACGGGCATTCATAGCAGCACTTTATGTTATTTTTATTGTTTCTAATTAATTCTTAGTACATATTGCTATTGGTGTACCAAATAAATAAATATATAAGAGAAGTATCGTAATTAAAAAAAAAAATTGGTATAAAAAGATGGCATACTTCCAAACTCCATCCTTACAGTCTAATATATAAAAAAATGCTATGAAAATTCGTTCAGGGGCAGTAATTATCTACAATGAATACCATTATTACAATATTGAGAAATACTTGGCTATCTTGACTTGACTTTAATTTATTGAATTCCATCATCGAACCACAGGTTTTTTTCTCACTTTTCGACCACTGAACATCGATCTACTGAGAATTATAACTTGATTGTTTGATCATTAGCATTTTTAAATAGAGTAGGGTAGACTATGGTATATCTATCTTATCCTATGTGTTAATCCAGATTATAAACTATCTGTGTGCCAAATTTTGTCCCAATCCGTTCAGTAGTTTTTGCGTGAAAGAGTAACAAACATCCATCCATCCATCCTAACAAACTTTCGCATTTATAATATTAGTAGGAAGTAGGATTATCTGTTTTCGATATTATAAAGGGTGTAAAAAGACCCTTAACGAAGCCGAAATGCATTTATTCTCCCCGTCATTGCGATCATTTTTTTGTTCTAGACCATACCTGGGAACCTTCTAGTTACGGAGATATTGGGGGTCAAAGTTGTTACTTTTTCACAAGTTTTTTTTTAAATACATGTTTTTAAAGTGAGATTTTTAAACACCTCCACGACCCCCGTACTATTCAATCCATCCATCAGCACAATGTTCTGAGTGTGTGAAATTGAGTCCTACCGTAAAACGTGATTTTTCACCCTAAAAATAAAGACGTTTCCCAGCAATAATTTTTGCGTAAAGTTACTCAGTTTGATGTACAGAATGCCTGGTTGACGGCTTGGTGAAGGGTCTGTTTACACCCTGTAGATACAGGGCTGTTATGGTGTATTAAAAATAGGATAGTTGTACTATTTCATGGCAGGCCAACAGGCCAATGGCCTGCCTAAGGGAAAGTGGATACCGCCGATATCATCATAGCTGCAATACCATCAAAATTGCCGATGCGTAGCTAACCTTACCTTATATACCCAATGTGAGTAAACCAGGGTTCGAAATGATCGATTTTGATCATTACTTTCTTTGATAATTATCGGAAAATTTATCAAATTATTATCAATGCTGATTATTTTGGATAGCTTGATCTCTTTATTTTTTTCCTCGATTTGAGGACTCGGTATGTAATGGGCGGTCACCCATCCATAGACTAATCTAGGCAAGCACGGCTTAACCTAAAGATCGACCCGAGCGGCAGTTATTATTTAGCCACGAGCTCCTCAAGGCGTCGGAAATTGGTTACGGTGGTATTACTTCTCCGGCCGAGGTCTTTCACAAGTACCTATTACTGATTAGTGTACCTTCTAGGCAAAAACTAATGAAGTAACTTAAGTAACATCCGGATTTCTCTACTTATGCATAACTTAATCAATTACCATATATTAATGAAGACATATTAAGGGACATTGCGAAAATCGTCGTTTTACTTGCGAAGTTACCATTAAGTAATCATTTAACTTAATCATTGAACTCAATTAACAGTAATCTGGCACTGATATGCATCTGATCTCATTTATATGAAAAAACTAGCTTTAATCCGCAGTTTTGCCCGCTTTGAGGTGGGAATTATACCACGGGAACGTACTTCTGGGATAAAAAGCATCCTTGGGTTATGGTCTTTTTGTGTACCAAGTTTCATCGAAATCAGTTATGACGTTTAAGTGTAAAATGGTAGCAGTCAGACAGATGCGTAGAGAAATAGTTACTTTTGTATGTTTATAATATTAATATGGTTTCTTGAGGGCCTTGAGGTATTTAATTATCGAAGTTTTAATTATTCTTGTGTAAGATTTTTCCAAGGTTGCGGCAATTTACCACCTGATTCTTGGCTAAGAAGGATACTGCCTCAAATCTCTTCTTACTTTTCAAAAGATTGAATTGAAGGATTAAGCTATTTGAGATATGGACAGGGTAATTTCCTCATGTCTGGAATTTAGAACGACATTATCTACTTAGCCGTTTCCCATCTATGCCCAACATAGTTGGGAAACGGCTGGGGAGATAATCGGCTTTCAGTCTATTTGGATGCAGCCGAATACCGTCAAACAGGGTGAATAGGGACACGGGGGTGAATCGGGACGAAACTATTGAAAGTACAAGTATTTTAATCATCAACACCGCTTGACTGAAGCAGTTTTTTGCAATGAGAGATAATCGAATCACGATACGTCTTGGTAAAACTGATTGTCTAGCAATAATAGAAAATATGAAAGATTCTACGCTGCAATGTGTATGAACTAAGCACCAATAGTTGAGGTGTTAGGTTAGCAAGCAAAAGGTCGTGAGTTCAAACTCTCGCTAACTTTTGCTATATTAACCTGAATTTCTATAACGTACAGCAAGTGTGAATTGGTTAACATAATTCTTAATTGCATTAGAATATGCACTAAGCAATATGCCACACATTTTAATTGCTGGTAATATTCTGATTCTGAATACCTTTGTGTTCTTCTGTTTTATGATAAAGTACTACTCTTTGATTCGTTATACAATTCAACTCACTAGGTGAATAACCATAATATAATACAATAACCCATTTGTTCCACCTGCCGAAAATCTTCCACCTGGACACGAGTTGCCATGGCTGACCTGGAAGTCTTTAAATAGACTCCGGACCCAGGTTGGCCGCAGCAAGGAAAACCTGCTCAGGTGGAGATTCATTGATGACTCTGCCCTGGAGTGTAAATGTGGTGCTGTTCCACAAACAATGGGGCACTTAATATCGTGTCCTGCGTGCCCTGTTGTTTGTTCACTACAGAAACTGATGGACGCTACCGAAAGCGCCAAACTAGTAGCTCAGTTCTGGGCCGACACAATTTAGATTGCCATCGACACGCTTAGAAGACTAGGTGAATAGTATGTCCTCTTAAATCGAACATAGTCCAGGTCAATCATTTGTGCTCCTTCCCAAATCAAAACAAATGAGGGACCAGTCTGCAATTATCAATTTCGAAAAGGGGAAATTGGTCCCGTTTGGGACGAGTTTCCCCATAGCCTTAGCAGACTTAGGACCCTGGTGACGGTCGTGGAAATCCTCTGGAAAGCTCAGGATCGGACCTTGGATGTTTGAGGACGGCGTGAGGCCTTTATCCAGGAGTAGATATCTTTTGACTGAATTATGGAGATGATGTTGTAGCAGAATGAAGAACAGGGTGTAAAGTTTTTCATCCCTTATAGAAAAGGGAGGATCCTTCTACCAGACGGGTGTTGTGTCTGGTGGGCTACTGCCAGACAGTTGTTGTCGGGTTTTTCTATATACTCTTAAGTCGCGGATAACTTTAACTGCGCGATTTAGGAATTTGATGTTAGTTCTGCATTTGTATCATAGATGGCGCTGTAGTACTTTTTGTACTATGGTGCTGTAGTACTTTTCGTAGTGCCGCTACATTGTTTCTATCGGGCACTATAACCGTATAGCAGCCTATAGATTTAATTGCATCGCGAATCGCGTGCGCAATCTCTTAATCGTCTTGTCAGTACAGTTACAACAAAAACTGTAATTGAAAGTAACGTCGTGGGAGCAACAAGCTCATCGCGATTGTACCCTTTCTTCTGGCCGTTATTACAAAATATCGTGTGTTTTGTAACTTTGAACTTTTCTACGAGACTGTATCGAGATTTCGCGCGGAGTTTGTTGACGCATGATGTAAGATGTGACGTTATTAAGAAAGTAGTGACGTAAACGTTAAATTGGTCTTCTGTATCGCCAGTTATACTCTGGTTTTAATCGATTAGAATTTCTTCTGTACCTATTATAGGTATTGACAAAGATTTTTTGAACGCTGTTGGTGAATTATTGGGTTTCCTGCATAACTGGTTAGAATGGCATTATCCAGTAGCTTAAGAATTTGCGGACTAGAGTCTACTGCACGTTTATTGGGTAGACCGTTGTAGCAGAGAAATTATCGGAAAAATTGAATTTTCTTTGAGTAATAAGGGCCAATTTTTTACACCATACCTGGCATTTTTCATAATTAAAGTTTTTAGTAACAAATCGGAACACTGTCGGTGTCTGTCTATCTGTTTGTAGTCTTTATCGTATACAGGGTGCAAGAGTCGTCGCCGACATCGAACCACATAATTATACATTTTTCATCGGTAATTTTAATGTGGGCGCGTTCAGAATGATGTACTGAATACGTGGTTACCGTTTGTGCGTCTTTGTCCTTTCCAGACTGTATTATTTGGATACCGGTATTTTCAATAATTTAGATACCAATAATTCAGTTTCTATCAGACACAACGAAATCTTAAATACCTTTAAAGCTAAATAATGCATTCGATGATTTGTGGTGCAAGCGGGCGTGAGTCAAGAATTCGGTCTAAATGTTACTAGGTATGATCGCAGAACTGAGAACATTTGTAATAAACACCTAAGTTTACATAAACCTATCCTAGCCAAGCCTAGATCTCTAGATCTTTAGACATCCTAGACTTAAGGCTAAGCCACACTAAAAGGACTGCTGGTCAGCATCGTCTCAACAAATTGTTAAGAGCTGGGGTCTTTAGCAGAATTATAATTAGGATAATAATATGAATTACGTAAAATGGTCACAAAGCGACAATCATCTGCCTAGCCTTTTCCCAACTATATTGTGGTCGGCTTCCAGTCTAACAGGACGCAGCCGAATACCAGTATTTTACATGGACCGATTGCCTATCTGACCTCCACAACCCAGTTAGTACTGGGTAATACGATACCCGTTGGTAAGACTGGTTGTCAGACTTTTTGGGCCACTGACTACCTAACGACTGTCAAAGATCTACAAATGACAGCCGGGACCAACGGGTTAACGTGTTTTTCGAGGCACGGAGGATACTCGGTATGTAATGATAGTCACCCATCCACGGACCAAATTCGGCAAGCACGGCTTAACCTTGCTGGTCGACCCGTGCGGCTGTTATTATTTAGCCACGAGCTCCTCTTCAAGCTCTTCTCCGAGCTTCTTCGAGATCATCTTCTTCTTGTGATGCAACGATCAAAATATTATGATTAATACAGGTAACACTGAGCACCTTTAACAACACCTAAGTTTAATAAAACCTACGAGCTAAGCCTAAACATCTAGACCTTTAAACATCTCATAGCCTTAATCACGATTCGCTATGGCGGCAACTATTCACGATCGTGGCTTGCGTTCACTTTGTAAAGGACAATGATTAAACTACGCAGATTATAGAAATACCACTATGGTGCTTCATGGCAATTTATGATGATATGCGAGGCTTCATTTTGCAAGATTTAAAGCTCGTGGAGCTTGTGGCTAAATAATAACAGCCACTCGGATCAATCCTCAGGTTAAGCCGCGCTTGGTCTTTTTCTTACATTCCAAATTTCCTCTGTGCCTCGGAAAGCACGTTAAGCCGTTGGTTCCAGCTGTCATTTGTAGATCTTTGATAGTCATTACAGGAAGTCAGTGGCCCGAAAGTCTGACAATTAGTCTTACTCAGTACTAACTGGGGTATGGAGGTCTGATAGGCAGTCGCTCCATGTATACTGGCATGCAGCTGCATCTGTTAAGACTGGAAGCCGACCCCAACATGGTTGGAAAAAGGCGACGCAGATGATGATGACTATATGTTAAAGCTAGCTGAAATCGTACAATGCAATTTTCATTGCCCTGAACTACCAAAGAAATAATAGTTGGACTGTGTGAAGTATTATATGGCAAGAAAGGAGGTTTCTGATGAGATGACGAGTAAGAGAGACATTCAAACACTGCTTTAAGCTTTCACGGTTTACAACTAAACTTATACTGTCACTTACGGGAGATCTTCCGTGATTGTTCATTATTTTGAGCTCCCGATATTTCGAAGCTGTTGCTAGCGCCATGATCGCGGGTTGATCGCGGGTTGGCGCTTGCAACAGGGTCGAAATATCGAGAGCTCAAAATAATGAACAATCACAGAAGATATCCTGTAAGTGACAGTATAAGTTTAATAGAGACCTTATCCCAATTCATTTAGGGTCGTCGCATCATGTCTTCCTCTTCCAAACTTCTCTAATACTCGTCATATCGAAGACACTTTCTTTCTATATCAATTTAATTCATAGATTTTTATTGTACCGTACTAGAAATCTTTCTTCTGTCTATCTACTTGTCTGTCTCTGTCTATTGAGTTATACGTGTGTGGCATTTTATTATGTTCCACCATTAAAATTGCAAGTTGTATATCTCAAATGTAACCATAAACCACAAGAGTAACTCCTTTTATATTTTGTCTATTGTTAGCTGTTACGTTTGTCTATGACCAAGCACAATCTTTGTCATATTGTTGAATAAAAACTATGTAAGTTCCGGATTGTGAGTCGACGTTTCGAAATTAGGTGTCTCGATAGAATCTTTTGGTTATTTTTTTGTTTATTTCAATTGAATATAATAGAATAAGTGATGGAGATGGTTTTGGAAAGTCTAGAGTCAATTTAGAATCTTTGGTAGTGAAAGAAATTGTTGTTTTGTTACCTAGGTCTTGAATGAATTTCTTTGTTAACAGATTTTTAAGCTTATTAAAGTGTAATGCCAATCTAGACTCTTTAATAGTGAAATACATCGTTTCTTTTGTAGTTCATAGACATCTTAGTGCAAAGATATTTTGACTAATTACGAGTATTAGCATTAGTCACTGAACCTCGCTCTCCGAACAAAAAAAACCTACCTTATCTGTGTCAGTTAAAGTCTGCTGCTATTGAGATATTCCTAATCTCAATCACTTTGCCCGATTTGGAAGTCAAACCCAACACCTTATGCTCCTGCGGGACTGTTCGAAACTGCAAGACTATTCGAAAGGGCGACCCTGCACGCGTATCGTGACTACCGTAGAAACGGGTTTTTTCGAGGGAAGAATCGACAAAATGACAGATTTCTTTTGTTGACCTGTCTTTGGAATACTAAGGGCAAAGAAGGAACATGGGTGGGTTTAAGTCAGTACTAGTCTGACACTCCCTTCACTCCGCCCAGAGCGGGAGGGGTCACTTGATGATTTCCCATCCGGAAAAAAAACAGACCTCATGCGCGCTTGCGACCGCTCGACCGAGGAGCTCGTGGCTAAATAATAACAGTCGCTCGGTTCGATCTTTAGGTTAAGCCGTGCTTGCCTAGGTTGGTCTATGGATGGGTGACCGCCCATTACATACCGAGTTTCTTCCATACCTCGGTAAGCACGTTAAGCCGTTGGTCCCGGCTGTCATTTGTAGATCTTTGACTGTCGTTAGGTAGTCAGTGGCCCAAAAAGTGACAATCAGTCTTACCAAAGAGTATCGTATTACGCAGAACTAACTGGATTGTGGAGGTCAGATAGGCAGTCGCTCCATGTAGAATACTGGTATTCAGCAGCATCCGGTTAGACTGACAGCCGACCCCAATATAGTTGGGAAAAGGCTAGGCATCTGATGCGCGCTTGCGACCGCTAGACCAACGAGGCCGTCCACACGCTACAAAAACAATACACCCATAATTCTACACTTCCCAACTATATAATTAAATTACTTTTCCTCTCTTTCCTTACATAATAACTAAGTATATAATACGGTATTGTGCATTGTTCTTCTATTCACAGGTGACAGTTGACGTAAGTCAGTTACCGCGGTCGTAGCATTGTCATCGAGAAAGTTAACGGTTATGTTCAAAGAGGATGAGCAGAGTTGTGCAGATTGTATAATTCGCATGAAATTTGTGTTTGTTTGTAGTATTTTTGCCTCTGTTATTGATAAAGAAACAAAACAAATAATGAAAGTATAGGTAGAGGTAAAATGACCAACCCTACCGACGCTGAAACGTGTAACCACCACATGGGCTCTCTTAGGCATTAAACTTCAGTCATCATCATCATCATCATATCAGCCCCGAATCACCCAAGCTGGGTATAGTCCTCCTTTTTTTTCTGCCACACTTCCCGGTTATGTGCGCCCCTTATCCAGGTGTTTCCCACGACTTTGACGATATTGCCAACCCAACGAAAAATTGCTATTTTTCGACGGTTTATAAAAAAATTGTTTCACAAATCCGGCCTGCTTTCCAGATATTCCTAATACAATTTTGGGCCACTTGGGGATTGATAGACGGGCTGCGGGACTGTTCGAAAGAGATACCGCGGCCCTGGAACACAAAGGGCAAAGAAGGAACATGGATGGGTTTTAGTCAGTAAAAGTCTGACACTCCCTTCCACTCCGCCCAGAGCGGGGGGGTCATTTGATGATTTCCCATCCGGAAAAAAGGCTCTTAACAGATGACAATCGATTTCTAGCAAATGGCACTTAGCAAATTAATAACTTCGCTTTCTTAAAATCATATCAATCACTCATACTACTTAATCATTAACTCGAAGCACCTTTTCACTTACTACATGTACATAAGTACTATCTAATGTCAAAAGTTCACCATCACAGACACACGATTAACTCCATAACCGTGTAGCATTACTTTTACATAATCTCCTATTATGTACAGATGCATATTAAAGTTCTTTTTATTACAGTTACATGAGATAACATATAACCTAGTAATATGAACGTGGTTTGTTATTTAATGGAGTTATTTTGAACTCATTTTACTCGTTTTTAATAGGGCTGTCGCTTTTCATGAGGAAAACGTTTTTTTCTTGTATTTGCACAAATAAAAGAAAGGCAAAAAAATGGGGGATAGTAGACGTTGGCAAGAAGGCTGCCAGGCTAAAATGGGATTGGGCGGGTCACCTTAGCCACATGCACAATGATCGCTGGCCAAAAGTCTCCACGCGATGGTTGCCGGAAGACGGACGGCGCCGCCGAGGCCGGCCCAGAAAGAGGTGGCGAGACGATCTGGACGCTTACCGCGAGGGCTGGTTCGAGGTGGCACGAGAAAAGAGCACATGGAAGGAATTGGGGGAGGCCTTTGCCCAGCAGTGGGACAGTAAATGCAATAAAAAAATTGCACAAATTGTGTTAGAATAGTTCATGCTGTGGTCATATATTATACAAGATGTTAGCGAAGGCGACTGCTTCAGACGAGGAGGAAATTTTTTTTAATGACAAATTCATTACCCTCCATCTGGGTTAGTCGGGTAAAAAGGGTATGCAGTTTTATGTCGTACTGTGATACAAACGTGAGTGTCACTAATGTGCTATGTGTTCCTTCAAAAGATTATTATCGTAATTTATGGTTAACTAGCTTTTACCCGCGGCTTCGCTCTCGTTAATTTAGAATTTGACAATCAATTCGGGTTGTACTCTGCTTGTAATAATATATTTTATTCATGATTAGAAAGTGACACCATCTATCATCATAAGATTGTTATTATTGTTTTCTTCGGGAACAGTACTTTTTTTCGGCTATTTCTGTTTCTGTACACCTAACAACGTGTATGCAAAACTTCAGGATGATCGGTTCAGTGGTTTGGGCGTGAAAAGGTAACAAACAAACTTACTTTCGCATTTATAATATTAGTAAGAAAGGAAGGATATTCCAGATAGTTTGTTGTTTTTTTAGCTTTTTCCCGCGGCTTCGCTCGCGTTACTTCTGGATCATATCCCACGGGAACGTTTTAAATACAGCCTTTAACACTCGCAGATAAAGTAGCTTTCTATTACTGAAATTATTTTCGGGATCTGATCACCAGTTCCGAAGATTACTCCCTTCATCCAAATTAACAAACTATATCTCTTTATACTATTAAGTAAGTATAGATGATTAATTGTAGTCATAATGATGCTCATCAGATATAACTGTAAATATATACTGTTGAAATGTATTTTTAGATAAATCGCATAGTAAAGCTATTAAAACACAAAATATGACATAATAACTTGATTTAAAGTTTATAAGAAGCAGACTAAAATGCAAATCCAAGTAGAACACATCATAAATCTTCTTCGTGTTTTGGTGTCAGTAAATCTTTTGAAAAGGTTAGGCATAGGTAACTTCTACATCATCATCTGCCTAGCCTTTTCCCAACTATATTGGGGTCGGCTTCCAGTCCAACCGGATGTGGCTCAGTACCAGTATTTTACATATGCCTATCTGACCTCCATAACCCAGTTAGTACCGGGTAATACTATATACCACTTGGTAAGACTCGTTGTTAGACTTTCGGCCCACTGACTACCTGTAACGACTGTTAAAGATATACAAATGACAGCTGGGGCCAACGGCTAAACGTGCTTTTCGAGACACGGAGGAAATTCGGTATGTAATGGATGGTTACCCATCCACGGAACAACCTAGGCAAGTGCGGCTTAACCTAAAGATCGACCCGAGCGGCTGTTAGATAAATACACATCGTAAATATTAAACAAGAGATAAGATAGGCAATCGCTAATTTATTACAATTAAAACTACATTAGCATAATTAATTAAAATAAAATAAATAAGACTGATAACTTGAATAATAATCAACAAACCGAATCGCGCCAGCCCTACTAAACTACATATAAAGTGAATGACAAGCGTCATGATGCAAGCGCAACCGGAAATGATGTCATGACGTAATGTAATGGCCGCTCTTCATTTCCGGCGCCACCTTACTACCGATCTCACTTCAATTGGTATTACGGGCGGGATTTGGTAATGGCACAATATAAGTTAATTAATGTCAACAATATGTATAGTATTGAAGTATGCACACATGATGATCACGCGTGTTTTTTTGAATTTTCTCTTTTTTATAGTTAGTGCTAGCTTTTGCTCGCGGCTTCGCCCCCGTTGTGTACGGAAATTAAACGACGGGAACGTGTGCGTCGATACCCCCTTCCATCTGGTATAATTATGATAGCTACCGTACGTGATCGACTCTTGCGGCTGTTATACACAACCTCAAATTCCCTCAAGAAGTCTGTCTCTCTCTTACTGAATGAATGAATCAAAGATTTTTATTAATTAGAAGAAAACTGGATGGTAAATTGGTAACGCCATCACTCATGCATCCAGAAACAAAGCAGGGGTCATACATAAACCGTTCAGTCATCATCTGCCTAGCCTTTTCCCAACTATATTGGGGTCGGCTTCCAGTCTAACCGAATGCAGCTGAATACCAGTATTTTACATGGAGCGACTGCCTATCTGACGTCTACAACCCAGTTAGTACTGGGTAATATGATATCCCTTGGTAAGACTGGTTGTCAGACTTTTTGGGCCACTGATTACCTAACGACTGTCAAAGATCTACAAATGACACCCGGGACTAACAGCTTAGCATGTTTTCCGAGGCACGGAGGAAACTCGGTATGTAATGGGCGGTCACCCATCCACAGACCAACCTAGGCAAGCACGGCTTTACCTAAAGATCGACCCGAGCGGCTGTTATTATTTAGCCACGAGCTCATCATACATAAACCGTTCAGTAGCTGAGCTAAATATTAATTGTATTTCGTTTCCAATGTTCACTCAGTTCAAGTATTTAAACTAGGAAACAGGCGTGGTAGACCTATGTTTTGTTAACTATATTGTTGATTTATGCATATTAAGTAATAAGTAAAGCTCGCAGTGGGCGCGGGACTTGATCTATAGACACGATCAATTGATTTAGCTTCGCTGCAGGATACGGTATCGTGCGTCGATGTGATAAGGTGACGAAATCTTAATATATACAAAAATTAAAATAAAATTGGAGTGTCTGTTTACAGAGTGCATATGAAAGTATATACGGTCCTTATAACAAAAAAAAAAATGTCTGGCGGTCTGTCAGTTTGTTCCGGATAATCTCTGGCCTTTGCCCAGCAGTGGGACATTAAAGGCTATTAAAAAAAAAAAAAACTCTGAAACGGCTGTACGGATTTTGACGGGACTAGTAATGATAGATAGTTGATGTTATAAAGAGTAACTAAGACTACTCTTATTTTTTAAAAGATAAGGGTTAATAAGGGGGACAGACCTCCGACGCGATCTCATGGCGACATGGAGACAGCGACTGTCGCAACCCAGTGCAGGGCACGCCACAATAGTGGCGATAAGTCCCCTCTTTGAGGAGTGGCTAGAGAGGCGCCACGGCGCCCTCACCTTCCGCCTGACGCAGGTCCTCACCGGACACGGTTGTTTCGGGAGGTTCCTGCACCGAATCGGGCGGGAGGAAACGCCCGGGTGTTATCATTGTGAGGATCGTCCGGAGGACACGGTGGCGCACACCGTGGAGGTCTGCCCCGCTTGGGCGGAGCTCCGCCGTGTCCTCGTAGCGGCGATCGGCGGCGGCGACCTCTCGCTCCCGGCCCTGGTTCAGGCCATGGTCCGGAGCGAGAGGGAATGGGAAGCCGTCACCTCCTTCTGCGAAGCAGTCATGCTAGCGAAGGAGGTGGCGGGACGTGAGAGGGAGAGAATCTCACGTCCCAGCCGCCGCGGGCGAAGCACCGGGCGTCGGGGGCCACGTGGTGGCTCCCGGCCACCGTAGGCGCGGGCCTGTGGACGGTGAGTAATGGGTTAGCTCACCGTCCGTCCGTCTTATGACGACAGGCCGTGTCGACGGCGCGTTCGTGTTCCACGCGCGCCTCAAAGAGATGTCAGCAACCAAGAAGGGGCCCGCAAGGGCCGATGCCTGCCGGGGCTGCGGGACTGTTCGAAAGAGATACCGTGGCCCTGGAACACAAAGGGCAATGAAGGAACATGGATGGGTTTTAGTCAGTAAGAGTCTGACACTCCCTCCCACTCCACCCAGAGCGGGAGAAGTCATTTGATGATTTCCCATCCGTAAAAAAAAAAAAAAAAAAAAAAGGGGGCAAAAACATTATAATATGGTTAACAAAATCCGATTCAAATAGGTTAATAATATTTTTATCTCTTACATACTGAGACAGCTAAGTAGTTAGCTGTCTCAGTATGTTTTTAACCGACTTCTACAAAAGGACGAGGTTATGTATTCCACCAGTATCTTTTTTTTCATTTATTTTCACCGATTTCTCCGTGATTACTGGTCCGATTTAAGTGATTCTTTTTTAATTTGGTAGAGGAAGCTGAATTCGGTAGTCGATTGCACAAAAGTCAATGAAACCAACAAAAGTCAACGACTTCCGAAAGTAAAGTAATTTTCCACTCTTTAGTGTTATTTTTTTTGGAAGTCGGTCTTTTTTGCAATTTTTTTTATTAAAATGGGTTCTCGGTATCTATTACATATAATTAAACTGAAAATGATACTCGTTGAGGTAATGGACAAAAAGCTCGATAATGACTGCAATGTGTTGACATTTTACGTGAAGCCTTGTAACATTTCGGCTGAGGTCTCACTGCAAGCGAGTTTTTAAAGGAGATTCCAAGTTCAAGATTATTATTTACAAAGTCATTTCTGTCTGAAAGACATAGAAATCGCTGTTTTTCAACTAGACTATTATTAGAGAGAATATACCAAGGGCCTGTTTTGGATCAATTTGGGAATTAAATATATCACAATATTAAAAATAAGGCAATGGTATAATCTATTTTGCGGCTTATGCATATCACAATATAGTTAGAATAATAGCTTCTTTACGAGTTATTTAATGTTTGCAGTAATATTATCTTGCATCTAATTGTAGAGAGTAAAGAACCACGTTTTTTTTAATTGTCATGCTTCACATTCATCCTTTGTCCCAGAAGTGGGAACATTATAGGCTGATTCTGATATTATGCTGTGCTATGCTTAACATTCATTGGGGCTCGAGTTTGAGATACTCTGTAAGTTATAAAACCGCATTCATTTGCTTTACAAAAGTTCTAGGTCACTTTCGTATTATCGAGCAACGCTGACCAGAGCTGAGTCAAAGGAGCGATTTTAAGAGCGTAACGCTAACCGCTTACTTTGTTACCTCCGCCCTACCTCCACAAGGATGCGCCTCTTCCAAAATGCCTTAAGCGAAAGTTGTGCGCCTTGGGCGTTATGAATCCCGTTGCACCGGGTGACTGTGCGCTTACGCATATTTACATGTTTATGTATGTTAATTAAAAACGGTAAGTTAAATAAACATGCTACGTACTTAATCGAATTCTAAAATATTCTTGTTTTGATTTCCTAAAAATTTCCTGGTTTGTTTTGATATGGAGAAGTTCTCATAGATACCCTTCGTTTGGGGAGACCCGAGGGTTATGTTGGAGTCTTATTAACTAAACCCCACTTTTCCTTCTACCATGAGTCTACCTCCATTTGCGCACCCCCCACTGAAGATGGGTGACCTAACTTTGTAACTGGTGCCAAATCTTCTAGCACGGAGTTGTTTTACAGCATTATCGACCTTACCGACTTGGCTGAGATGCTCTACCTTAGTTACTGCGATCAACTTTGGGAAAAGACTAGAAAGTTAAAAAGAAGCATATTAATTGTTTTAAAAAATTGTGCATGATTAGAAGCACAAAACTACTGCTACTACTGTGGATGGGTGACCACCCTGTACATACCGAGTTTCCTCCGTGCCTCGAAAAGCACGTTAAGCCGTTGGTCCCGGTTGTCATTTGTAGATCTTTGACAGTCGTTACGTTACAGGTAGTCAGTGACCAGAAAATCTGACAACCAGTCTTAACAAAGGGTATCGTATTACCCAGTACTAACTGCGTTGTGGACGTTAGATAGGCAGTCGCTTCATGTAAAATACTGGTATTTAGCTGCATCCCATTAGACTGGAAGCCGACCCCAATATAGTTGGGAAAAGGCTAAGCAGATGATGATGATTAGAAGTACAAAAATAAAATTTAGAACATTAGAAGGTCTATAAGCTTTTACAGTTATTGGAGAGATCTAGACTCGCGGCAGCTTGTCAAGCCAAGTTCAATTAAATATTTTACAAAAAATATTGGCAACTTGCCCAACTGCAAGTGCCGCAGGACAAGGGTCGTGAGTTCAAATCCCACGCAATGAATTATACACGTAGTTGATATGAGGTAAGTGCATGCAGTTTGAAAGGTTAAAACGAATACCAGTAATGTGATGCTCACAGAACAAGGAGGGTTTTAAATAGACGATCCTAACATCTACTTTATAAGAAACTGTAAATTCACTGACTGACAATGCGCAGTCTAATCTGCTGGGGCTGGAAGTATGGATTTATGCACACGAGGATTTTTGATATCGCGTATACAAGATGGCGCCAACAATACGACAATAAATGAAAACACTGGTAAAACTATACTCAAACTCAAAGCATTTATTTCAATTAGACCATTTCAGGCACTTCTGAATGTCACAAAAAACAAAGAAAGCGAAGCTACAGTCACAGACACAAGGCATAATAACTTGTAAAAGTATTGTAGTTGCCCATTCCAAGGCGTAGATGTCTATGGAGAAGAATGGGCAAGAAACTCCTTGTACACTCTTTTCAATCAAAATATTGTTGCAAAATTACTAGTTCATTGGAATGTTTTTAAACTATCAAATAAAAATAACATCGAAATTAAAGAAAAACAATGAAATTAAATAGCATAAAACTTAACGAAATAACATTTACTAGTCCTAGTTATAATTTGCACTAATTCGCACCTCGAAATACAAAAATAGAGAATTAAAGTTTGAATGTTAGTAAGAGCGTCATTTTTGCAGCTATGCGACATAACTAGAGATTGGATATTCGGATGCATATTTACATAAAGTTGAGTGTTGACTAGTATGGAGTGCGAGTACGATTATCAAAATAATCATTGTTATAAGTCCAGTCATATTTTCTATTTTATTCTATTTGAATATACAACAGCAAAATTTGAATTCAGTTATTTCTCACACAAAGCAACAAAATTTTAAAGTTGTAGCAACTTTTTACGTGTTTCCACAAAATTCTTGCCCAGTTTTAAACAGAATATGAATATTTATTATTCTATACTACAATGCATTTTACACACACTACATATTTGTTTATGAAATCCCGCGAAATCGGGAAAAAAAAAATATTATAAGAAGCTGCTTCCACACTTTTGTACCCTTTGCCGGAAAGAAATGTACTTTAGGTAAATATGTATCCGAATATCCGATCTCTAGACATAACGATTATTGAATGAAGAAATTATGAAAGAATCACAAAAAAAAACACGTAGTTTCGTGTTTTTTTCCAAAAAGCTTACGTAAGAATGCTTTACCTAGCAAAACTTTTTTTTTTAAATTTCCCAATCACACAATTTTTATCAGATAAGACGCGATTGCGATGTAATGTTATGACCTGAATATTTTGAACCAGATCAGCTCGCATGTTTGTATAAATGTGTAATTTATCACTTCCTGCGAATTTCGAAAGATTATCAATTATACCAGCACACATAGGTTATTGGTTATGTATACTTAAACGTTGTGAGATTATTAAGATTTAAGATTAAATTACAACATAAATCACTGTCTCGTTGGTCTAGTGGTCGTAAGCGCGACTGCTGAGCGTGAGGTCTTGGGTTCGATTCCCAGGTCGAGCACATGTTATTGGGTTTTTCCTTTAGGAGTTTCTCAGTAGCAGCCAAGGAGTCTGGATTTGTGCCCGGTTGATGGCAATAGGCTCGCCCCTATTAAATGGGACTTAAAACATAACTGGTGGAATTTGGGCGTACTAATAGGTACGCCTCTGCCTTCACCCTACGGGGATTACAGGCGTGATGTTATGTCACGTACCCTACCGACCCTTCACGAAGCCGCCAACCAAGCATTCTGTACATCGAACTATTAAGTAACTCTACGCAAAAATTTTAAGTTGGAACTTTAACCCCCAATATCTCCGTAACTAGAAGGTTCTCAGGTATGGTGAACAAAAAAATGATCGTAATGACGGGGATAACAAGTGCCTTTGCTTTGTTAAAGGTATTTATGCCGATGCCTGCCGGGGCTGCGGGACTAGAAAGAGATACCGTGGCCCTGGAACACAAAGGGCAAAGAAGGAACATGGATGGGTTTTAGTCAGTAAAAGTCTGACACTCCCTCCCACTCCACCCAGAGCGGGAGGAGTTATTTGATGATTACCCATCCGTAAAAAAAAGGATATTTTTACACCCATTATTAATCTAAACTTATACTGTCACTTACGGGTCATCGATATATCGGGAGCTAAAAATAATGAACAATCACGGAAGATATCCCGTAAGTGACAGCATAAGTTCAGTTGTAAACCGTGAAAACTTAAAATTGCATTATTAATCTGTTCACCATTCAAAAGCATTCGTTGAAAGACGCTGTCGTAACATTTAAAACACGTGTTTATATTTACTCACTGACGTGACAACTATTTTCCAACACTAGGGCCGTTATACTAATGATACGATTAGATTTCTAACCGTTTTAGGAGGGAAAAGGGAAACCCTGATTTACCTATGTATGTACTAGATTATACTCGCGGATATGCCTGCGTGGAATCGGTAATGTCCCACGGGATCGTACTACCGGGATAAAAAGTATCCTATGTGTATGTGTTAATCCAGGTTGTAAACTATCTGTGTGCCAAATTTCATCCAAATCCGGTCAGTAGTTTTTGCGTGAAAGTTACAAACATCCATACATACATTCTCACAAACTTTCGTATTTATAATATTGTATATAAGTAGGATTTATTTATTCAAAATCTTTTTCTTTGAATGGGTTTCTTAAAGCATCTTCCATCGTTCCTTTGGTCTTCCTCTCCCTCTCCATCCATCAAAATCACTCTTTTATTCACATGCGATTCGTCCCTCCTCATCACATGTCCCTACCAAGACAGTCGATTCCCTTTCAATTTTTCTGTAACTGGCGCAACTTTCAAACTTCCTCTGCCATATTGAATGTATCAATTAGGAAATTCGAACTCCACAATATGACACCCCAAATCCTTCATTTTTCTTTGTTTTTGAATTTTAATGTAGCCAGTGACGTAAGACGAATCTAACGACGTAAAATTTATCTAAATCCGTTCATCCGTTTAGGAGTTACGAGGGGATAAAGAAACGGACATACTGGTCAAACACATAACCCTCCTTAGGCTTCGCCGCAGTCGGGTAATAATCATTATGTCAAAATTATTTGACGGCACGTCTCTGGCTTTATTCAACATTTCTTTAGAAAAAATGGCATGTTGGCCCATAAAGGTTTGCCACCCCAGCTCTAGATCACAGAGACATTTACTGCATGAATAGTGTCATTCCTTGAATTAAGCTTAATGATCATTTATAGGGAAATTCAATCAATCAGGTCTCTGTTCAACGAAGTCAAAACAGTATTTCCGAGTTACAGGGAAAAGGTTTTAACTGATAAAATCAGATGGTGAAAGGAATAATCACCAAGGACATTCCTGTGACCCATATACCTACATTATACAAGGCGGAAGTGACACCCACACCGAAAAAAAACAGCTATTTCCTATAAAACTGTAACACCTTTTTTATTTTATTTTTGAGATGGGAAATCATCAAATAACTCCTCTCGCTCTGGGTGGAGTGGGAGGGAGTGTCAGACTCTTACTGACTAAAACCCATCCATGTTCCTTCTTTGCCCTTTGTGTTCCAGGGCTGCGGTATCTCAACTGCAACACCTCACGGTCAAACTGTACAGAACAGCTGATATTTTTTTTTAAATTAATCGATCAAAAATTTCTTTGTTTGGGGATTCAGAATGATGTACTGAATACGTGGTAACCATTTTAGCGTGGGTGTACCTTCCACCCTGTAAGTGGTGGCTCATAATTATCGTCAAGATTTTTTTACTTTATTCTATCATGATATGCGTGATGAATCAGAAAGAACAGTGAAGGACTAAGGAAATCATATTGGTAACCCCTGCCTCAGTCATCATCTGCCTAGCCTTTTCCCAACTATGTTAGGGTCGGCTTCCAGTCTTACCGGATGCAGCTGAATACCAATATTCAACATGGAGCGACAGTCTATCTGACCTCCAACCTAGTTAGTGCTGGTTAATACGGCACCCGTTGGTAAGACTGGTTGTCAGACTTACGGGCCACTGACTTCCTGTAGCGACTGTCAAAGATCTAGAAATGACAGCCGGGACCAACGGCTTAGCATGTTTTTCGAGGCACGGAGGAAACTCTGTATGTATTGATGGTCACCCACCCATACACCGACCTTGGCAAGCGTGGCTCAACCTTGTATATCGACCCGTGAGGCAGTTATTATTTAGCCACGAGCTCTTCCCCCTGCAGGGTGCCTGAGGAACACCTGTTACGTCAATCAAGAGGGTCTTTTTCTCACGGGTTGGCCCGGAGGGTTCTGTCAGCCTCTTACTGACAGAAACCACGCGGGGTTCCTCTTCGTCAATTTTTCCTGGGGTAAGGGGACATATTTCGAATCTCCATAATCACCCCAGCAGTTACCCTGAGGGTCTTTCGGCTTCGTTAAGGATATTTTTACACCCTTTATCTATACTAATATTATAAAGCTGAAGTGTTTGTTTGTTTGTTTGTTTGAACGCGCTAATCTCTGGAACTACTGGTCCGATTTGAATGATTCTTTCAGTGTTGGGTAGTCCATTTATCGAGGAAGGCTATATATCATCACGCTACGACCAATAGGAGCGTAGCAGCAATGAAGAATGTTGCAAAAACGGGGAAAATTGTATTTTTAATAACTTGACGCGGACGAAGGTCGCGGGGAACAGCTAGTACTACTATAAAGCAATGATGATAGACTTATAATTCCTTACGTTTTATAAAAATGCTGAGAGAATATTAAATCTTTGAGTAGGTAATCATCACTTGTGAATGCTCAGCGTAAGTTATTCCAACTATTAATAATATCTTGCTTCATAAATTACCTACTATTAAGTATATACTTTATAAATAATTTAATTAAAGCTTTCACTCATAAAAATAGCAGAATGTTTATTTTTAGCGCAAATAAATGGAAAGGTAAAAGAAATAAATACGAAATTAACTAAGATCGCCTTTTTATGTTAATTTAAATTGTATTTTTACGTAATTTAGCTCGCTGATTCATCGTTTGTTGTCATAAGTAAGAGGTCTGTTTTTGATTACAAATTTAATTTGAAATATTTTGTTTGTTTTGTCAGGTTATTAATTTTTTCCTTCAATGTGTTACAGCTTTAATAATAGCTTTGAAATAGGTGAAGTTTAAACTTCTTTGAACATGGTGATGAATAGTGAAGATGATTATCATCTGCCCAGCTTTTTCCCAACGATATCGTGGTCTGCTTCCAGTCTAACCGTATGCAGCTGAATACTAATATTTTTGGTACCTGGAGCGACTGCCTATATGCCCTAAAAACCCAGTTGCTGGGCACAATCACCAGCGCATCAAGTTATTACAAACTGTAAAATTTTCTCATTCGATTTTGAACTTAACCTACCATGATACCCCTAAACTTACTTTGATAAACCTAGATTTTATTGAATGAAAAATGTTCCACAAGTTTTAAGAAAATTCATTAAACATGAAACATGTGTATGTAAGCAATAATAGGCCGAAAAATGGCCAATTATTAAAATTATTAAAACATAAACTTAATTCCTTGATTTAATTATCCTACATTAATATTAAAAAGGTAACTAAAGCTATTCCTATATTCTATAATCACAAAAAAAAAACTTACATAACACAAAAAATCCACTGCATGAGAGAACGAACTTGTTTAAAAAAAGAAACTCCTTAAATCACAGAAGCACAAGTTGACAGTTCTATTGTCAAAATTCAAATCACGATCGATAAACTTTTTTAAATGCACTGGACAAAAAGCATTCAGCCTCGTTGCAGCATAAAATAGGTACTGGCCGCTTAGAGGTTTGTTTTTCGTTTTAAACCGGCGACCTCGTGTGTGGAGGTGGGTATGACAAAATTGGAATTTCGTATCGCTTGCAGTATCGCGTGACTTTAAATCCATTGCGCTTTTGTAACTACTGAGTTGTTGATTTAAGGAGTAAAACCTGCAATGAATATAGTACATTGTGAAGATTTGTTGTATTCTTGAATGTTAAGGTAAAACTTGGTAGCGGCAGTAACTGTTCAGTCCTTGATGTTACTTATCCAATGCTGTTTTTGTTAAGTGTATGTCTTACTTTGTATTTATAAAACAGCAATGTATGCTATGGGAATATTCACTAAGTGAATGTTCTTAATTGTAAAGTAAGCTATTAAGTTTTTTGATACCTTTGCATAAAGGCTGCAATTAGTTTTTTTAAATAACTTTATTTTGCATTGTTGATTTGATTATTGACAGACAGAAACTAATTTGAAAAAGTTTTAAACTAGCAATTTTGGATCATTACCATATCCTGTAACAAAACGTTTAAGTTACGAAAGTTAAAATATACAAATTGATGGTCACAGTGTGTTATTATAAGTAGACAGGACACTACTGCCCAAAATCTCGACATTCGTTATGGCATTACCTTTTGGCCATCATCATCTGCCTAGCCTTTTTCCAACTATATTGGGGTCGGCTTCCAGTCTAACCGGATGCAGTTAAATACCAGTATTTTACATGGAGCGACTCCCTTTATGACCTCCACAATCCTGTTACCGAATAATAAGATACTCCTTTGTACGACTGGTTCTCCGACTTTAGGGCCATTGACAGATTAAAAAAAAAATGTTTTTCGAGAGCTACTCATACCTGAAAATGACCTGCTAATTGAAAAAAACGTAAGAAAGGGCTTGGAAGATTTTGGTATGAAAGTTGTGCTGAAGATGCCATCAGTGAATGTACTTTAACTTTGATAGCTCTTATCTCGGAAACGTGACACTTTAGAACATTTTGTCACATACAAAACTGGTTTGTATTGATACCAGCTATCGATTTATATAGGTTTCATGTATGGCCGCCATTTTGAAAAAAAAAACTAAAATGGCGGAAGTTAGGCCGGCCATTAAATTCAAACCCCTTTGAACTTTTGATTTTTGTTTTTTATTATTAATCACAATTGTAGTATTCTAAACATTTGCACGCCATAGTCTGTGGCAAACAGGTCTGAACCAATTTTCTTATATTATCCTGCATGCACTTTTTATTATTGTATGTGTACACATGTTTGGAGCAAATAAATATATCTTATCTTATCTTTGAATTTTGCGGGTTTCCCCTTAAATACTAAAATTATTCTGTATTACTATTTATGACGCCGCACCCTAGGATCTTTAACCATCGATAAAGTCGCAAACTTTTTTAAACCATAGACATTCCCACGGCGCGACTCACGCTTGACCGATAATCGTAACAATGGCGCTATGTCGATCACAATCTAGTTTTTAAGCCATGGGAGTATAATTTCACTTTTAAAGACAAAGAAAACTGAAGTTAGTTTAAATTGTGGTGGGAACCCATTTTGTTGGAGTAAAGCATTGAGTTAGGGTTGTCGGTTACTAGTACGAGATGTTCGAAAACGAACGCGAGCTTACAAACATTTTAGGATCGGGTAAGATGCAAGACACTAGAAGATGTCTTATACTACTATATGTCTCGTTAATTACTTATTATTTAAAAGTAATCTGTGGAAAACGTAGTGGGCAGCATATTGATCATAGTCTAGTATGTAAGCCTTTTTATAAACCTGTAATATGTTACAGTTTGTTTTTCCTGAATAAATAAATAAATAAATAAGAATAGAAAATAACATTCATATTCAGTCTTCATCATAATCATTTATTTATTAAAACTTTATGCACAAAGGCGGACCTAATGCCTTGGAAATTTTCGATTAGGATCTTCTTAGGATCACCCGCCAAGCCTTATCCCAACTATGTTCAAATGTTATGTATTACTATGTATATGTGTGAACTCAGCTTCCAGTCTAACCGGATGCAGTTGAATACTAGTATTTTATATGGAGTGACTGCCTATCTGACCCCCACAACCCACATAAGATACCCCTTGCTAAGACTGGTTGTTAGACTTTCGGGCCACTGACGACCTGGCCTGTAACGACTGTCAATGATCCACACATTACAGCCGGGACTATTCATTTTCAGTATGATGACAAAATGTTCTAAAGTGTCACGTTTCCGAGATCTCGAGCTATCAAAGTTAAAGTCCATTCACTGATGGCATCTTCAGCACAACTTTCATACCAAAATCTTCCAAACCCGTTACGTTTTTTAATGACAAGGTCTTTTTCAGGTTGTATAAGTAGCCAGCGAAATACGTTTTTTTTAAAAAATAAGGCCTGAAAGTCTGACAACCAGTCGTACCAAGGGGTTTATGTATTATTCGGTAACTGAATTGTAGAAGGGACACCGACGCGAAAACGGTTACCACGTATTCAGTACATCATTCTGACCTCTGATTCAGTTCTTTTCTGATTCTGACATAGGACTTTTTTTTTCGGTTATAAAAAAAACAGCTATTTCTTACAAAAGTGCAATACAAAAGTGTTCCTTCCAACCGTATTACATTTATAAACTTCGCTTCACGGGACACGGAAAGAGTGGATGGAGGCCTTTGCCCAGGAGTGGGTGAGAGCAGGCTAGAAAAAAAAACAGTTAATAAGTTAATTAAAAGGATTTAAATTTTGATTTAAATTTTTGGCTACACAGACGTTAATCATCACTTAGGTAACTTTAAACGCACCGTTTATAAAACATGATCTCTGAACTAATTTTCTTACCGTCATTTGGTTTTATTATTCATTTCCTTTTAATTATGGCATATACCAACAGCATGACGCCATTATTTATACCTCTACATTTTACCATAATTGCCATAAAGGTGTTTTAAAGCTCATGAATCTATGGAGGAAATGTATGCGGCCTACTTAACCAATCACCGTACAAAATAATTTAACTCGCGACTTTATTATATCACATAATAATTTATACCATGAAACGAGGAAGTTTTAAATAACCAAAACTAATATCATTAAACCAAATGGTCTCATAAGAATTAGCATAACATAACCCAAAAGTTAAGTTAAAACCGTCGCACGATTTACACTGAGAATATTGACTTGCATAACAAAAGATGGCATAATTTTATGCCTCTATTCTCGATAAACGCAAAAGCGTACAGGTGGCGTATGGTAAAAGTGGGAAAGAGATGGTGCTAGACGTTCTCTATAGCTCCGTCTCTTTCCCATACTGGAGTGACATTAAAACAATACTACTACTTAAGAGCGTTTATACAGAAAGTGGGCTACGTCGCAAATATGACCCCGACGGATTAAGCAAAAGTGTATCTAATAGTACATCCACATGGGAGCCGACCCTATTTGCCATCAACCGAGCAGACATCCAGAATCCGTGGCTGCAACTGGAAAATTTCTGTTGGAAAAACCAAACAACTTTTGCCTGACCTCATGCTCAGCAGTCGCGCTTGCAGCCAAACCATCGAAACCAGACCAGATCAACGAGACTCTGGGGTGCTGCTATAAATTCCCCATTTTGATCAACCGAAGGAGAACCTAGGATTCTCGAGTTTATAAAGGGTGTAACAAGACCCTTAACGGCGAGAACTTGTTCTCCCCGTCATTGCGATATTTTTTTGTTCTAGACCATACCTGGGAATCTTTTAGTTACGGTGATATTGGGGGTCAAGGTTCCAACTTTTTCACATTTTTTTTTTAAATACATATTTTTTGTTGTCAGATTTTTACTGTAGACACCTCCGACCCTTGTACTATTCAATCCATCCATCAGCGCAATGTTTTGAGTGCTTTACACTGAGTCCTACCGTAAAACGTGAACACGAAACCGTAAAACACCCCAAAAATAAAAGTTTGATGTACACAATGCTTGGTTGACGGCTTCGTGAAGGGTCCGTTTACACCCTGTATGGCGAGTTTGAATGATACGAAAATAACACATCGAACTGAGAAAGGGACTGTCACACTAATAGCCGAACCTCTCTTGCATTTCCCATTTTGTAATTCGGACATCGTTACACTATAATGTGCGAGTAGCCTTACAATCGTGATTGCGTAATGAACTTACATAGTTAACGACAATAACTAATAACTACAGCTTGTGAGGGTCGTACAGTTAATTACACATTATTATTATAATTTATTATTAAATTACGTTTTATTGTTATTATTTTGTTTTTATTTCCACGCCTTGTAGGGGGTGGCGTGTTTATGTACTTTGACGTCGTTTGTAAGAACTTTTGTACGCAGTATATAATTTTTCTCGCAGAATACATAGCTCGCAGAACGGATGGCCGATGGCGCCGAAAAGTTCTGGAGTGGCGACCGCAAACCGGAAAACGTTGCGTTGGAAGGCCTCCCACTAGGTGGACAGATGACCTGGTGAAGGTTGCGGGGATCCGCTGGATGCGAGTCGCACGGGACCAGTCAATGTTGCGACACTTGGGGGAGGCCTATGTGTATGTAATTATGATGAAAGATAAAATGCCCTGCCGTGCCGTCACCAGTTTCCGCTGGCCTTAAGTCTTCAATTCATCTCGTGATCGCAAGCAAGCATGACAGAGACTGAGATCCTAGCATCTGTCTTCGTGGCAGGTTTCCATCATCTGCCTAGCCTTTTCTTTTCTTTTCAGTCTAACTAACCGGATACAGCTGAATACCAGTATTTTACATGGGGCGACTGCCTATCTGACCTCCACAACCCAGTTTGTACTGGGCAATACGATACCTCTTGATAAGACTGGATGTCAGACTGTCGGGTCACTGACTACCGGTAACTACTGTCAAGATCTACAAATAGACGGGACAAACGGCTTAACGTGCTTTCTGAGGCACGGGTGAAACTAGGTGTGTAGTGAGTGGTCACCTATCCACGGAACAATATAGGCAAGCGCGGCTTAACCGGAAGATCGACCCAAGCGGCTGTTATTATTTTGCCACGAGCTCATCTCCGTGTCAGGTTTTCTTTCGGTAAACTCTCAGCAACTGCAGCCCAGAGAGTCGGGTGCACGGAAGATGCCAAATCAATCTACCTTAAAATAAATAGGATACAAAGATGCTACTATTTACTAAGTATACACTTAAACTTTACGTTCCTTTGTCTAGAATCTAAAAATAGAACTATTATAACATTGCGTGTTTGACAATAATTAAAATTATTCAAGCTTGGTTCAAGGAGAACATCTTTTTCATTAAAATGAAGCGTAGAAAGACTAAATTGTTCTAAAATAACCATAGTAATGTGCTTTAGAATAACCGCATAACGTCACATGATGCCTGTTTTCTTCAAAAGAATGGCAGAGGTGTACAGAAAAGACCACCATCTTTTGTTTGTTGCCTTCAGCTCAAATTCATACACCTGGACGTCCCTGAACCGTCTGCGGACCCAAGTGGGAACTGACGTCACCATCTTATCTACTTCAATACACTTTCGGAAATATTCATTCTGGTAAAGAGCGTTTTGACTTACGGCATTTCATACAAACTTTCTAGTCCTTTTTTTTCGAAATGACTGATCCGATTTTAATGAAACTTCATATGCATAAGCAGGATACATCATAATTCAAAAAGCACGTTAAACCGTTGGTCCCGGCTGTCATTTGTAGATCTTTCACCCCTTATTATTATTGTACTCTTTGACCTTGACAGTCGTTACAGGTAGTCAGTGGCCCAAAACAACCAGTGGTCTGACAACCAGTCTTACCAAGGGGGATCGTATTACCTAGTACTAACTGGGTTGTGGCTCTATGTAAAATACTGGTATTCAGCTGTATCCGGTTAGACTGGAAGCCGACCCCAAAATAGTTGGGAAAAGGCTAGGCAGATGATGAAGTAGTTTTTTTTAGATAAGTACTACTTTGTAAGTAGTAGTAGTATAAGTAGTACTTATAATAATATAAGTATAAGTATACTAGTAGGCCTTTGCTCAGCAGTGGGACACTCAGATAGGCTAAAAAAAAAAAAAAAAAAAATATACTTGTAGTAGTGTAGTACTACTTTGTACCCACAATGTTGTCCTATTTAACCCAAAGATTGACTGGTAGAGAATGCCTTGTGGCATTAAGTCCGCCTATGTACCACTATTGTTCAAGAAGTTTAAATAAACAAACATTTATCATCGGTTATGGGCCTAACGGTTAGACCTATAGCCCATATTATGTTTATTTGCGACGGTTAACCGGTTGGACCCTGCCACGCTCTTGTGACCACTGCCTGACACCAACCGTCGACAAATTGCGTAATGACATTGGGTAGGCGTCAAATTACGTGATGTTCAGAAACGGTTAGTTTTTTTAGTAGACCATAATTATTATGCTAAACCGTACACATATGCATAAATTTTTATTTTACTATCTAGACTTTGAAATAAACTAGATTTTTTAAAATTATGTTTCGAAAATGCAAATTAGTTGTCAGTTTATAGATTTATAAGTGTTAAATACGTAACTAACTAGTTAATGCCAGCCTAAAACAAAGTTATTTCAAAATCTGTGAACTTTATTTTATTTGTTTCGTATCTAATGCCAATATTTGCATAAACATAATCAAAAGCATAATCATTGATGAATGATGTTTATTTTGTAAGTAGGTTTTTTAGCCTGTTCTGTCCCACTGCTGGGCAAAGGCCTCCCCATTCCTTTCCAACTCTCTCGGAGTTTTGCCTTCTCTGGTCAATCAATCAGAAACGTGTCTAAAACGTCACGCCAGCGTTTCTTGGGCTGCCTCGGTGACGACGACCGACTTCAGGCACCCACTGTGTGACGATTCTAGCTCATATGTCATGTATCTATCATTTAACTGTAAGTTCCTACGTATTTTTTTTTTAACTATGTATTTAAGGCCGGTGTTTCGTGTATGACTAACTACTGTGAGAAGAAACAGCCGAAACATACTCCGTGGTCCAGATTAAATATTTCCATTAGTTCATAATGAATTATTTGAAAGTCTGACAACCAGTCTTACTAACGGGTATCGTATTACCCAGTACTAACTGGGTTGTGGAGGTCAGATAGACAATCGCTCCGTATAAAAAACTGGTATTCAGCTGCATCCGGTTAGACTGGAAGCCGACCTCAACATAGTTGGGAAAAGGCTAGGAGTCACAAAATTAAGAGTAAGCATATATCCTAATATATGCTTACTCTTAATTTTGTGACTCCATATTTCTTTAAACGCGACCTGGTAACTCTAAGAACCAACTCTTAGATTGATAAGTAGAAATCGTAAAACAAGATAATGTGCGTAGGCGCGTATTTTGAGATAATGTCTATGACGAGACGTCTTAGCATATCTTAGTAGTGTTAGAACAGCAATTTCGACAAATCGTTCAGTGGCTCGTTGGTCTAGGGGTATGATTTTCGCTTAGGGTGCGAGAGGTCCCGGGTTCAAATCCCGGACGAGCCCAAATCTTTTTGAAGTTTTATTTTGTGAGCTTTCTTTTTTTTTTTTGTTTTTTTTAATTATTATGTATTCAGACGTTGTTTTAATTAGTTCGAGTTAGATGTTTTACGATATTATGTTGATATTATCTATAAGTTTAGATGAATGTTAAATATTTAAATATTTAAGCTGTTTTTAATACTAATTCGCACTAAATATATCAAATTAAAATATTTACACCTAATTATAATTCCATTTAAAATCGATGTCATGTTTATTAACACTTAATTTTATCAAAACTGTATTGATAAGCAGGCAAAGAGTGTAGCGCCATCTAGCGATAATAGTAAGAACTGTTGTTCAATTACTTCGCTATATTTCTAATAGATGGCGCTAAAAGAACGATATCAGTGAAGTTATGTTTATGAGACGGAAAATTAAAAATACTTATTGTTGTCATTATTTATTTGTGTGCCTCGATGGTCTAGTGGTCTCAAGTAACACCACTGAGCATGAGGTCCTGTGTTCGATTCCCAGATCGGGAAAAGTGTTATTGGGTTTTTCAGGAAGTTCTCAGTAGCAGCCACGTAGTATGGATTTGTAACCGGTTGATGGCTATAGGCTCGCCCCCTCTATTACAAGACACATAACTGCCAAAATGTGGGTGTACGCACGACGGCCAATCAAGCTTTACAAAACCAGTTTATGCGGATCTCTCATTGTATAAGAAATCTATACAAAGTGAGGCCAAGTTATACTGGAAATGTACAGCTTCATGTGCCGCCGTGTGTACTATAAGGTAGGTACACCTCTGAGTAATTTTAGGTTTTGTTTTTTTATTTATACACTGAGGTGTAAAGGTCTACGTTCTAGCCTCTACGTAACAACAGCAGTCATGAAAAAAAAAAAAATTGCGTTTTTTTCCTGTTAATATACAGGGTGTAAACAGACCCTTCACCAAGCCGTCAACCAAGCATAGTGTACATCAAACTAAGTAACTTTGCGAAAAAATTATTGCTGGGAAACGACTTTTTTTTTTTGGTGGGAAAAATTACGTTTCACGGTAAAACTCAATGTTACGCACTCAAAACTTAGTGCTGATGGATGCTTTGAATAGTTAATGAGTCATGGAGTTAATTAAAGTAAAGTTAAAATCTTAAAAAGTGGTTTTTAAATAAAAACATGTGAAAATATTGGAACTTTGACCTTCAATATCTCCAGAATCTGTGGTTTCCCAGGTATTGTCTAGAAGAAAAAAATGATCCCAATGTTGGGCAGAATACGTGGTTTTCGTTTTCGTTAAGGGTCTTTTTACACCCTTTATACCTAGTTAAAGTTGATCACAATCATTGTTCTTTTCTAATTAATTATAGTTTTAGTAATAAAATTAAATCACCCTGTATACTGGCTGCAAATGTTGTTACTTAAATTCGTCAGGGCGTTTTTCAAAACAAATGTACACGTGACGAACCGGAACAAATTTTTGGGATACACAAATTTTGTTGTAATTTCTTATCTCATGTAATAAAATATACTTAGAAATATTTAAAAACAAAAAATACATCAATAAGGTCAAAACAACGTGACAGTCAAAATTTTTATCGAAGAGTTCACAGAAAAATTATCCGGATCGTCACACAGGAAACAAGTAAATAAAATGAAAAATATGAATTGTTAGGTTAAATTGTTTAAAAATAGCCGAGTGCAATTAGCCAAAAAATACTCAATTGGTGGAACGAAGTTTATAGTGGTCGGATTTTCATGGGACTTTTTATTGAGTTCCTTCCTGGGTGCGGAAAGAAGGAAGTAAAAAAAAATCACCGCTCGCAATTTTTTTTAAATTTTCTTTCCTTGGTATGGGCGTTCCGGCAAGAGTTATGGGCACAGGACTGGAGAGACCGCCGAAATCACAGAATAAGTATTCTGTTTTGGTCCTACTGACTTTCAGGCCAACATTCTCCAGTCTTTGCAGATCAACGCTTTGGAATGGGCAACTACAGTACTTTCACAAGTTATTATGCCTTGTGTCTGGGACTGCAGCTTCGCCTTCTTTGTTTTTCTGACATTCAAACGTGCCTGTTATGGTCTAATTGAAATAAATGCTTTGAGTTTGAGTTTTGCCATCACACCTCCAATCTGCAAAGTCTGCAAAAAATAATTTAAATAACAAATAATATTCTAGATAAAATGCAAAGTCTGGTAACTGACTACTTATCCTTTAATAAATAGGTGGATTTTTGACAAAATTATTATATTTTTTGGGGTCATAAATGACTTTATAATGTCAGAAAAAAACAGGTATTCTTTTGGAATTATAATTTAATACAAAATTATATAAGTGCATTAAGCTAACTTTCAATAATAACAAAACGTATGAAACAAATCTTATGAAAAACTAATAATACAAAAGAAAACAATTTTTAAAGTTGGTAATATCATGATCAGACTTCTTAAATAATTAATAAAGGGTAAAAAAACTAAAAAAAAATACAGCGTGTATCAAAAACGCGTGGTCATAATTAAGGGTGACCATAAAACTAACAAACTGAAAAACTTTCTCTATGAAACCGACATCATCATCATCTGCGTAGCCATTTCCCATAAATATATTGGGGTCGGCTTCCAGTCTTACCTGATGTAGCTGAATACCAGTATACATGGAGCGATTGCCTATCTGATCTCCACAACCCAGTTAGTACTGGATAATACGGTACCCCTTGGTTGTCATACTTTCGGGCCACTGACTACCTGTAACGACTGTCAAAGATCTACAAATGACAGCCAGGACCAACGGCTTAACGTGTTTTCCGAGGCACGGAGGAAATTCGGTATGTAATGGTGGTCACCCATCTACAGACCGACTTTGGTAAGCGCGACTTAACCTTGAAGATCGAGCCACGAGCCGGCCGACCGGGGTCGATCACAATCCCGAAAAAATAATCCTCTGTTCTGAGATACTTGTTCAGTTTGGTTGTAAATAGGTACCCTTGAATATGACCAGACATTTCTGATAAACACGGTACAATACGCACTTTCACACATAGATTCATACCGTAAAAGGAATAAGTCAAGCGTAGTACGCAAAAACTGTATTATTATCCAACACTTCAATTAGATACTGTTTTTGCATCGGTAATCGTTTGTCAAGGAAATGTCAGCAAAATTGATTCTCATGTTACCACTCACGGATGTATTTAGTTGATACATTAATTTGAACCGATATGTGTAAGATTCTTATGTGTTTTTCGATGTAGATATATAAAAGTATCTTTTTGAATTGGAACATAAAATAAATAAAATAAAAAAAGGAAATCAAGCATATACACATTGGTAAAAAATTGGTGACTTCATTCATTCTTACTACTACCGTTTTACAAGTATCTTCTGCTACAATAGAATTTCAATAAATGTATACAAAAAACACCCAATTTTCAATTTCAAAAACGCCAAAGACACCTTGTAGCAATGCATCTAATATTAAAGTTATATTTAATTAAACTAATTCGTGATCTACATTGCAAATTAAATCTTCGAATGGCTAAAATTGTTTGGCAATAGAATCACCAAACTAAATGCTTGACATAAAATAATCGTCGGCAGGACAAGGGTCATTCGTATCAATTGGCTTATATCTATAGATCTTTCCTTTTGTACCAATGATAATATTATTCTTATGATCAAAGGCTAATCCTGTTATTTTGAATCCTAGCTGACCTATCTTCACTGGCAGTATACTCTTAGTAAAAAGTCTGAACAAAGATCCCTTCACAGCTACTATCGCTTCATCATTATTGTTCAACTGCAGGATATATTTCAATTCTCTTGTAAAGCCTTTATATTGAATAGGTTCGTACAAATCTACTGAGAAGAAATACAATCTGCCATCAATGTATTCGTAAAAGGCATTTCCTTTGTTATCAAGAATAAAGCTGTATGCTTTAGGTATCTTTTCATATCTTTTGACAGCCGCAGAGCCATTCATAAATCGAAATATTTCATGGTTCGAACCTGTTGCTATGTACATCTGACTGTCAGTTTTGTCAATGAAGATGTTTCGTATATCATCGTCTCCAATTGGGCGTTCTGCAGTTATTTCTGTCCTTGAATAATCATAGGTAACAAGTCCTTGATTCGTTCCTATGTAAATCACATTACTAGTTGCATCTATAGCGACACACTGTCCAAGTAGTTCATCGGATACTGGCAGTTCCTTAATCCCCAAAGATCCATGTTTCAGCAAATGAATTCCTTTGGTATAATTCCTTTTATGCAAGATGAAGAATATGTGGTCAGTTCTTGGGTCTATGACCATCCCCGTTGGGTACCCGTCGATGGTAGCGATCAACTGTCGTTTGTAGAATTCATTTCCTATTTTAATTCTCTCGCATTTTTCTGTGTTACATCCAAAGAGCAGGAAACACAAGG
Source organism: Noctua pronuba (assembly GCA_905220335.1). Classification (NCBI taxonomy): domain Eukaryota; kingdom Metazoa; phylum Arthropoda; class Insecta; order Lepidoptera; family Noctuidae; genus Noctua; species Noctua pronuba. Next base: position 9,753,859 of record LR999918.1, on the reverse strand, counting down.
CGAAGACTGGCAGGAGTTTTTTCAGGATCCTCATTGTAAGCTAACGTTCATGACAACCGTTGGTGGTATCTGCGCAGAGAAACAAATGGTAATTATTGAAATATACAGAGACTACATTATCTATGAAACCAATGACGCTCAGTTTTGTAATCAAACGCAGTCGGGTAATAAGAATGATAGCATAATCAATGAAGACCGTTTGCTTTTACTGAAGTTGACATAATACATAAAACTGTTGATGTTTAATCAATCATTGATAACAGATGTGTAACCGTTACCCAGTTGCAGTTATATAAATATAGTAATCCATGAGATCATTTACTATTGTTTGAAATTGATGACGGACAAAAGAGTGATACAATTAACGATTATGATTCAATAGAAATTGTTATGATAGATAATCGGAACAATGTATACGTCTAATTTATTAAATAAAAGTTGTTATAACGATTACCAGACACAAAGTAGGTCATTGTTTTTGCTAAGTTAGTACAATAGGTTTGTGCAGTACAATACCTATATGTCTATGGTATCGAAACCAGTATAAGCGGACCTCTCAGTCTATTGAAATTACGTACGACACTAGGCCAATTCAAAGCTGAAGCGGAAATATTATTCAAAATAAAGTAAGGAAGAAAAGCTTTTCCACTGTTTGATTGATTTTGAATAGCCATTTGATTCACTTAATACTTGGCTGAAACTATTCATAACGCTTTACAATTTACAAATAATTGATCTGTTACTATTTCGTTGTCATATTTAGTATCACAACAACGTTTTTGGGTAATCTTACCTAAAACGTTTCTGATTTGTTAGTTTGGTATAGAATGTAGAACGCGGTGTGGTCCAGGGTAATAATATTAGCCCAGTTTTATTTGACAATTTGTCCTAATTTTTTTTAAAGTCGGGATACGGATTCAAATAAAGAAGACCTGAACAAATGAAGCACTGATTAGGAAAAACTCATAAACCAATCAAACATAGACAACTTAAACATTTCATATAACTAGAGATCGGATATTCGGATGCATATTTACCTAAAGTTTAGTGTTGACTAGTATGGAGTGCGAGTACGACTATCAAAATAATAATTGTTATAAGTCCAGTCATATTTTCTATTTTATTCTATTTGAATATACAACAGCAAAATTTGAATTCAGTTATTTCTCACACACAGCAACAAAATTTTAAGGTTGAAGCAATTTTTTACGTGTTTCCAAAAATTTCTTGCCCGGTTTTAAACAGAATATGAATGTTATGGATGTTATGTTATGTTATGTTATGTTATTATTCCTTTATTCATTGTTACACATACTATTTACATTTTTAAATATTCTCATATAAAACAATATAAAAAAAACATTTAAAAATATAAAAAATAGTAGCCCACCAGCACTGGGAACAGGGTCCGAGCTGCCGGTGGTCAGGGCTCTTGAGAGAGGAACCTCCTAACAATACGCGCCGTGTCCAGGAGTACCGCTTTCTGAATCAAGCCTTTCATCCAGCTGCCAAGCGAGAGCCTCCTCAGATGTTGGTCGAGGCTCTTGGCAATTAAGCCATTGGCGGACACGACTATCGGCACAATGACTGCTGTACTCATGTCCCACATGTCGACAACCTCGCGAGCCAGATCTAGATATTTGAATTGTTTATCTTTCTCTGCTTTCACGAGGTTCTCGTCATGCGGGACCGTTATATCAACAATCATTGCGCGACGCTCCAATCGATCTATCACCACAATGTCAGGTTTATTGGCAACAATACATTTTATACACACTACATATTTTTTTATGAAATCCCGTGAAATCGGGAAAAAAAAATATTAAAAGAAGCTGCTTCCACACTTTTGTACCCTTTGCCGGCAAGAAATGTACTTTAGGTAAATATGCATCCCAATATCCGATCACTACATATAATTTATAAATGATCCAGCAATGTAAACAGATTCAAATCTAGAATATGTGTATGGCATTCCGTCGATAATAAACAATCAACAAAAAGTAGACACGATGAGGATGTTATAGATTCCTTCATGAATCCATAACATGATATAATAAGATCCTCCCGAACGAATATTGATGGCGACATCCAATCTAATTAAATAATGGAGATTGGACAAGTACGCAGGAGAGAGTAGAGAGCAGTATTGTGATATGACAAGATAAGATGGAAACGATGGATGGTGTTAGCCATGAAATGGGTTCCATGTTGGTTAGTGGTGGTGGAAGTAAATGACATGATGTACCGACCACAAATAAAGTGACATAGGGGCAGTGGGATGATGATTTGATTAGTGCATTTTGACAACACTGTATTTTTAGTTTTTTGGGGATAGAAACGGTCTCCACATTACGATCTCGCTCTCGAAATCGTAAGTTTGTGAAAAATAGACGAGTCTTGTCATTTAACTTAAGGATGTGATAGCGAGGAACTTCACTGCTTCAAAAGCTGTCGTTAATCACCAACCAATTACCTGTTTAATGAGAAACGCTCGGGACTGATGTTAGATGGTTTCACTTCCGAAGTAACTGATTTTTTTTAGCCGAACAACATAGGCTGGATGAATGCACTTAAGGTAAAACTATTGATTGATTCGTGGCCAAGGTTGGGCCTGAGAAACCAGGGCAATCCAAAAGCAAGGAAGGATTAGGATAAGGATGGAGAAGGAACGCACAGAACAGAGAAGAGTGCTGAAGAAAGGGAAGGCCTATACACATCAATCGGTGATTCCGGGCTGAAACGATGAAGAAAAGTTCCAAGCTGTCGCAAAAAAAAACCGCATCCAAATCGGCTCATTCGTTTAAGAGCTACGGTGCCACAGACAGACACACATAGCGGTCAAACTTATAACACCCCTTTTTTTTCGTCGGGGGTTAATGAGCACGGTGAAACTGTTACTGATTGCCCGAAGAACGTAAACCATTGCATTGTAGAAAAAACAAAAATTATTGATCATTTAGACGTCTTGGTGATGCACTGTCCACTATAACACTTTCTCGCCATCAAGAGCGAAATTTTTTAACAAAATTCACTTTCATTTTCACAATATTTACCAATATAGGGGTAGAAACTGCACAGCCTAAACCATCCTTATCGTCCCCCAAAGGGGTGAAACAAGGGAAAGTTTTAATGGAAGCTCAACCTTGCCGATGGGAATTTCCATTGAGCACACTGCTTATAATATAATAAGTAAATATCAAACATACCTGTACGTTAGTCTCCTTCACCCGTTAGGTATGAAATGGTGTTCATTAAACAGTTCCACTAGTCTTTATAAAACATTTTGCCATTGTGTCATAAGTCCATGATGCTTGTAAACATACTCCATGTTGATATTCTCGTCGAGAAATATAGGATGTGGCTCTGAAAATAGAACGGATGGAATAGATCTATCAGATAACTAGGATTATTAAGTGGCATCATTATATTTGTAGTGACTTCATTGTGGAGGTCAGATAGACACTACAAGTCACATTTGGGCAGCTAAATATCAGTATTTAAAGCATAACCAAATGCAGATCCGATTAGACTGGAAACCAGCCCCAGCAGGGTTGGGAGACAGTATGGCAATTGATGGTGCCAGCTCAACGATGCTCCACAAATTATTGAGAACCTAATATTGGGTCGAGTGTCTTGTTGTTTGCTGGTGGCAAGAACTGATGGACGCTACTGAAGGCATCGAACTAATAGCCCAATTCTGGGTCGACTCAATTTAGATGCTATGCTAAGGAGAAAAATCCGCCGAAAGTCATCAGAAAAAATTGGTATTTGGTACCTTACTATTTATGCTATACTGTTCATCATGTACTAGGGATATTGTACTACAGTTTTATTGTTCACTGAGCTTGAATTTCAAATTGCAAACTTTGTCAATTTTATCTCTTGTAACAACAATGACTAAATTTACTTCTAGCCTAATGTTTGCTTGTCCCAATTCGTCTACATGATCCCTATCTACATTTAAGGCATCGATTTTAGTTCTTGTACCGATGTAGAAAGTAATCAAATAAAATTTAAACACTCTGTACATACTACTTCTAGCCAAATAGTGATGTAATTTGTGCGATCATGAGTGAACGATCACATCATTCATTAGACAAAACTACAATTCTACGATGGCTAGATAGTTACCATAAGTTTACAGCCCTTTGGAAGGGACGGTCTTTGTGGACGGTTTTGGAAGATAATTTTGAGGTAAGTACAATTTTGTATTGTTAGTAGCAATGTAGTTAGCCTCATCTTCTTCATTCTCCTACGTGTCTTCTTCTTTCATAATTTTCTATTAGGTATCTCAATAGTCACCCTCTTGTCGTTTATGTACTTTTATAGCTCTATAAAATCCCCGAATTTCTTAATCTAGGTTTTAACAGACGATACCCACTAGCCAGATACGCATGTTATAGTGAGAATAAATAATAATCAAGCCTTTTATTGCCAAACTAGACAGTATCATTTCAAATAATGGTTAAAACAAAAATCAGTTTCGAATTTCGGTGTGCCTCATGCTATAGGCCTTCTCTAAAACTTCCATTGTCGTCTGTTCCAAGGTACCATTCTCCAGTTTGGATCTGCTGTTAGTTTTATTTCTTCCTCCCAGCAGGTAGGCTGCCTTCCCTGATTTCTTTTGCCATCCCTTGGATACAATTCTGTCACTACCTTGCTCCACTTTCCTTTAGTGTCTTGCATCATGTGGCCTGTCTACATCCTCTTTTGTTAGTCTATTCTTGTTAGAACACCGGTTAGTTTTGTTTTGGACCGGGGGTCTGTGTTCTTTATTCTATCCTGTCTCTTTGAGCCTGCCATACTTCTCTTCATTGCTCTTTGACACTTAGCAAGCTTAGCTTTTTTTTTTGATAAATACTTTTTCTTTCTTTCTTTTCTCTGAGCGATTTGGAGAGTGCCAATGTGTCACACCCATAGTGAGCATGGGTGTGTGTAAATGCATCATCCTATGGCATCCTATGGAACGCCAATCCGACTAGATCGGGGAAAGATCAGGTGGCACGGGGTATTACTCTTGAACTCCGATCTGCTGCTGGGAAATTCCTCATCGAAAAACCTAATAACACCTTTACCCAGTTCGAAAATCAAACCAATGATGGAACTGATAGTCCTTATTCCTATATATTTAGAGTCTGACAATATTTATTTAGGTACATCTTTTTATTCTTCCTCACCTCTCTATCACTCTAGCGTTCATCATCATCATCATCATCTGCCTAGCCTTTTCCCAACTATGTTGGGGTCGGCTTACAGTTTCTTATAAAGTGGATGTTAGGATCGTCTCTGTAAAACCCTTCTTGCTATGTGACCATCTCATTACTGGTATTCGTATTAACCTTTCAAACTGCATGCACTTACCTCATATCGCTGTTACTACGTGTATAATTTATTGCGTGGGATTTGAACTCACGACCTATCCTGCGGCACTTGCAGTTGGGCTGTTGGGCTAGTTGCCAATATTTTTTTAAATTAATTGAACTTGGCTTGATAAACTGCGCGTGTCTAAATCTCTGCAATAACTGTAAAAACTTATATACCATCTAATGTTCTAAATTCTATTTCTGTACTTCTAATCATCATCTGCCTAGCCTTTTCCCAACTATGTTGGGGTCGGCTTCCAGTCTAATCGGATGCAGCTGAAAACCATTATTTTACATGGAGCGACTGCCTATCTGACCTCCACAACCCAGTTAGTACTGGGTTATACGATACCCCTTGGTAAGACCCTAGCTTTCGTTAGCCATATTTGTCTTAACAGAAAACATTCATTTTTTTTCGAACTGTTAAATAAATTGATGGCAGTACGTTCTTTTAATAGACTGGACGCCGTTGTTCTTAGTTCAGGAATCCTATAGTTGTCTTTTTTGTTGCCATCGTCAATCAACAATGGACAAAGGCCTTCCCAAACTGCGTCACAACACTCTGCCACTTTTTTAAGGTACTACCTGATGAATTAAAATAAATACTAATGACGTTTTTCTATTGAAGAATCTTGCATACCTCTGATTGAAATTGAATGAATCACTTGTTTGGTATTAGATATGTCAAAACATTAATGTTGTATTCATGAGAGAGACTGCAAATAACGGTTTCTATAGTAAATGTGCTAAATACGTGATGATAAAAATAAATGTTAAAACAACTTTTTTATGAAATGGATTTCAAGTTTGTAAGTAATGTTAGTGCGACTTGGTTAAATTGATTGACTACAAAGTACTGGAGCGCCTACACAAGTAGCTATTACTTTTAAAACGCTTTGTATTTTTACAACTTTCAACAGTACTGAGAAAAGCTTTTCAGTAGCTTTTGTCCATTCATTGACACTATTTAATCTGTCACCATTGTTATCGTTAACTTTTACTTTCTTTGGGCTTAGACTCATCATCATCTTATCAGCCCGGAATCACCCACTACTGGGTATAGGCCTCCGCTTTTTTCTGCCACACTTCCCGGTTCTATGCGTCCCTTATCCAGGTGTTTCCTACGACTTTGAGGATATCGTCAACCCTACGAGCTTTAGGACGGCCTTAATTTCTTTGGCCACCACTCAGTCAAATGCCTTGCTCCATCGGCCATCTCAACTTATACTCAATCAGAGCAATTTGACATTAGTCAATTTAAAAGCACCAATCAAATCACCAATAGCTATGAATGTTAAGGGGGTCCACAAAAAAACAACTTGAAAAAATTCAACAACAACGTTTTAATAACACATAACCATTAATTACACGTATTAACAGGCGCTATACTTATAAATAACACCGTTAGTTGACACGTAAAAATTGTCTTCATCAAATGTAATGCCGGACGGGACATAGTCCAAATCCATTAGTTTCGTTGGTATTACATTATCGGGTTTCAACAAGTATAAGCCATCATTCGTGGCCAATACTACTCCAGAGGCATTATCAACGGTAATAGCTCTAGCAGAATTCTTTGCAATGCCAACAAATTCTACAGGTTCTTGAAAACCTTTAAGCATAACTTTAACATATTTAGAATCGCATTCGTAGTAGACATTATCTTTATCGTCAACAGCTAGGATATAAGCACATGGGACATGTTCAACCCTTCGCTTCTCGTTTTTTTGAACATCGATCACAAAGACTTCGTTATCCGGAAAGAATACTGCGTACAAGTCATCATTATTATGTGGTTTAAACAGTTGCACTATATCTTCACCGTTTAAACTTACAAATTGAGCTTTATTACTTGCATTTAGAAAATAAAGTCCATCGTCGCTTGCTATGTAAACTTTTTCCGATTTCACATCTACTGCAGCAGCCTGCCCGTTTACATTGTCAATTTTGATGGGTGCATTCTCTCTCAACAAATATTGTTCCATTTTTGTCTGTACATTATCGTCCTGTAAACTTTCTAAGTCTATCAGAGTAAAATGTAGATCTTTATTGACTGGGTTAAAGACTAAACTCGAGGGTAATCCTTTGATTGTAAGGACTGCTGATCTGTCGTATGCTGACCCATCATATAAGTATGTGCAGTTTTCTGTGTATACTGATCCTATGATCATCAGAAATAGCAGAGGCAGCATTTTGATCTGTAAGTAAGAGAAAATATAGTTTAGTTTTCTGTTGGTTGTCAATGTTTAGGACGCTGTCTATTACTAGGTATTTGTCCTAATAAAGGGTGTAAATAGACCCTTACTGATACTGCTAGCCTGCGTCATCCCACTGCTGGGCAAAGGCCTCTCCCCACGACTTTCAGTTGTTTCGATCCAGGGCTAATGGGGGCCACTGGTCGTATACAAGGTGTAAGTAGACCCTTAACGAAGCCGAAAGGCACTTGTTCTCCCAGCTATTGCGATAATTTTTTTGTTAAGGACTATACCTGGGAACCTTCTAGTTACGGAGTTATTGGGGGTCAAAGTTCCAACTTTCTCCGAAGTTTTTTTTAAATACAAGTTTTTAAGGTACTTCACTTTAAATACCTCCATGACCCTTAACTATTCAATGCATCCATAAGCACAATGTTTTGAGTGCGTTACATTGAGTTATACCGTAAAAAGTTATTTTTCACCCAAAAAAAAAAGGTCGTTTCGCAGCAATTTTTTTTGTGTAGGGTAACTTAGTTTGATGTACAGAATGCTTGGTTAACGGCATGGTGAAGGGTCCGTTTACACCTTGTATATGATCTTAATATTATTGGTGAGGTTCTTCAAAAAAGTCAGGTGCGTAGTACTCGCAACCGGCGGCGGCGTGCGTGTATGACCAGTTGTATGAACGCGGATGAGCCGAAAAGAGTACGTAAGAATCGAGCGGATTTCTGGGTATGTTGATTCTGCCTACCCCCATGAGATAAAAGCGTGAGTTTATGTTTAGAAACAATTGTTCGCTTTATAGGAGGTGTGAATCTGTGCTATGCTATTACATTGTGTCATTGAATGTATACACCGTGACTATTCAGTCGTTTTACAAGTGGTCCGCTCAATATATCCGACATAAAATACCTCTAGGCACGATTATTTTAATTTTACCACTAGCTTTTGCCCGCGGCTTTGCTCGCGTTAATTTAGAATTTAACAATCAATTCGGGTTGTACTCAGCTTGTAATAATATAATTCAATCATGATCCTAAAGACACGTGGCGCCATCTATTATATTTAAGAACGTTTTTGTTGTTTTCCTCGCGAACAGTGATTTTTTTCGGGATGAAAGGTACCCTATGTCCGTTTCTGTACACCTGACAACGTATATGCAAAATTTCAGTATGATCGATTATCTGATTTAGGCGTGAAAAGGTAACAAACAAACTTAATTTCGCATTTATAATATTAGTAAGGATTAATAAAGATCATTTATTTATTTAAATAATAAAGGTATACAGGTTAGGGCTTTTAAGTAGGTACCAATAATTAAAGATAATAGATAATAGGTGAAAAAAAATACGGACCGCACACAGGCCGCCACAGGGTGTTTCTACTATGTCATGTGTCATAATAATGAATAATATTTTTATTTTTAAATTATTCAAATCTCATAAATGCTTATCTTTTTTTTAATGAATGTTTAGTAATCAATGGATACATGAAGTGGGCTGCCTATGTAAGACGACTAAAAAGCACGGTGTATAATATCTGTTTACAATTTTATGCTATGTATTATCTTGTTGATTCTATCTGTTTTTAGTAATTACAGTTATTATTAAAATAAAACACAATTATAATATGCGTAGAATGATATCAAGAATATTTTGGGTCACCAATTTTATTCCGCTTCGGGTCACCGGCCTTTGAAAACAATAACGAATTGTACTAATGAGGCTTTATTCTCAGAAATTAAAATAAAACTAGGACTTGGTGTTTTGAATTTGTGGAACGATATTTTTTTTAATAGTTCTTCTTTGTCGTATGGTTAGTGCCTAATTTGGAGTCGAGAGTTTTTATGCCACTCTTGCCATGCCTTGACATGCATTCGAAAAATATCCTTCAGGCATGCTGGTTTCCTCACGATGTTTACCTTCACCGAAGCATGTGATAATTATACAATGTTGTGTGATGTGTGATATTTGTTTTGGTATTGTACATTATTTTTACCCGACTGCGAAGGGTAATGTGTTTATCAGCCTATATAATTGTGTGTGCTTCTTTTGTGGCGCTCCACAGACCAAACCCTTTGGCCGATTTTGATGATTCTTACGTCAATCGAGTCACTAAAAACATGACAGTAATGAAAACTCCCATATTGTGAAAAAAAAAAATGAAAGGCGACGAACTATGTTAAGTGGGGTATCATTAAATAGTTATTTGAAAATTATCTTTAGTTTCTCATAATTATCATTTTTACTCTAGTTGAACCCCTTTTTTTCGGATGGGAAGTGTGTGTGAGTGGAAGGGAGTGTCAGACTTTTACTGACTAAAACCCATCCATGTTCTTTCTTTGCCCTTTGTGTTCCAGGGCCGCGGTATCTCTTTCGAACAGTCCCGCAGCCCACTCTAGTTGAACCCTTCAAAAACAGTTTAAAAGTATTGTGTATGAATGTTGCTGTTGGTAGTCGAATACCAAAGAAATAATGTATGAACTGTGTGAAGGATGATATGGCTAGAAAGCAGGTGTCTGATGAGATGACGAGTAATAGAGAAGTATGGAAGAAGACATGCTGCGCCGACCCCAGATAAGTTGGGATAAGGGCAAGAGAATGATAAATTGATAATGAAACCTATAGTTTAATTTATGAAATAAAAAAAGGCCCTTAATGAAGCTGAAAGGCACTTATTCTCTCCGTCATTGCGATAATTATTTTGTTCTGAACCATACCTGGGAACCTTCTAATTACGGAGATATTGGGGGTCAAAGTTACAACTTTTCCACAAGTTTTTTTTTAATACATGTTTTTAATGTAAGAACTTTACTTTAAACATCTCCACGACCCCCGTACTATTCAATCCATCCATCAGCACAATGTTTTCATTGCGTTACATTGAGACCTACCCAAAAACGTGATTTTTCACCCCAAAAAAGTCGTTTCTCAGCAATAATTTTTGCGTAAAGTTACTTAGTTTGGTGTACAGAATGCTTGGTTGACGGCTTCATGAAGGGTCCGTTTATACTCTGTATATATCCACATTCATACTCAAATCTTTCCTCACGGCATTTTCTTCATTTCTCCAAATCACATAATAAATACATCGATTTAATAACCAATCAACAAAATCCTTCAACAAATAATCAACTTATCACAGAGAAGTCACGCAAAGATCACTTACCTACTCTTTAACTTAAAAACAAATCTCACAACTGCCTTCTAAGAAATCCAATCAGTAACTGTTTCATATAAATATAATTATGTTTATATCAAATACGTCTTTATCAATGTCCTACACTCGAGGTTGAATGCACCTATATCAAAATGGGGCCAGAAGACTAATCATATTTGTATGTGAAATACGGCTTTAAATAGGGTATTTTTATACTTCCTGTTGTTAGATTAGAGGGTTCATTGGACAAAAGTAACATAATATCACTGCTATACGGCATGGTAGGCAGTAATAAGGGGTAAGCCTATGTATACAGGGTGTAAAAGGACCCTTCATGAAGTCGTCAACCAAGCATTCTGTTCATCAAACTAAGTAACTTTACGCTGGGAAACGACTTTTTTTTGGGTGAAATATCACGTTTTACGGTAGGACTCAATGTTGTATGTCACGCACTCAGAACATTGTGCTAATGAATGGTTTGAATAGTATGGGGGTCGTGGAGGTGTTTAAAGTAAAAAACTTACTTTAAAAACATGTAGGTATTTAAAAAAAAGTTGTGAAAAAGTTTTAACTTTGACCCCCAATATCTTCGTAACTAGAAGGTTCCCAGGTATGGTCTAGAACAAAAAAAATATCGCAATAGCAATGGGGAGAACAAGTGCCTTTCAGCTTCGTTAGGGCTCTATTTACACCCTTTATGTTACGGCTAAAAGCCGAAGTAAGGTTACACCTATTTCTAGCCGGCTATACCTATTTGTGGCCGGTAACAGTTTGTTATAATGCAACCAATTTGTATGTAGCGCGTTTGGCCACAGTTCTAACCTAACCTAATCCATTTGGTCGGTGTGTTTTAGCAATAAAAAGGATAGTTACCGGCCGCACCTAACCGGCCGGTGTAACCTTACTTAGGCTTTTAGCCGTAACATATACGGTACAGTCACGAGCACCAAAATGTAAACACTTAATAACTTTTAAAAGTGATTTTCTCCTACTGTTCTGTTAAAATTTCATGTTGTTACGAACATAGTATTCTGGAACTCATATTTTTCTGAAAAAGATCCTATCTGCAAGTTACAATCGTTATTTTTCACGAAAATTGTATTTAAATTGTAATTTGTATATCGATATTTTAAACTTCGAAGGTCAGTAAGACAGTCCCTATTGCCATCATCTGGAAACAAATCTAGATCTGGATAATTCTTGATGGAAAAACTCCAATCACACTGCTTAATCTGGGAATCGTAACCAAGATCAATAGTGTTTGCAACCGCTAGACGAAAGCAGGTAACATACCATCACGGTTATATTAATGCCCGTAGGCATATGCAGAGGTAGGTAGAGCACCTAAAAGTCCCAAGTAATGAGAATAAGTTCTCACACCGATTTTTCGTGCGATCAAACAATTAACATAAATCAATCATTTAGCTTTTAAAAAAAAAAACGGCCACGTGCGAGTTGGACGTGCGCACAATGGTTTCCGTATAAACTTGTAGGGATTTTGTTATTAAACTACTTATTTATAGTTTTCAAGATTTTTTCCTTTACATGTGCTGTAAGACATTGCTTCTTGCCAAATTTCATTATCCTCGGGCAACGGGAAGTACCCTATAGGTTTTGATTACCATGTGCAATCGCAAAGTATGCGACATAAACGGTCATATCTTTTGATTGCGTTGACTTAGAAGTTTGATTTTTTTACTGCTTTAAGGGGTAGCAGATTAGAGTATTTGATATTAATTTAAGCTTGATACCTCCACGGGTTCTTGAGAAAAAGGGTCTTGACAGACGGACAACAAAGTGATTCTACAAGGGTTCCGTTTCTGCCGACTAAAGTACGGAACCCTAAAAACACTGATATAAAAAACACTAGAAGTCACACAGGCTTTTTTCCCTAATCTTTTACTGAAGTACCTGTCAGTGTCCGTGTACACAACCGTGTCCACAATTGTCCGGACCGTTTTGACGTCGTTCCCTCCCATACGTTTTGTATTTATTATTAGAACGGTCACACAGTGTTACAAACTAATGAAAAGCGCGGTTAGATCATCGATGTAGTGGCTATAACCGTACTCAATAAAATTGTTAGATTTAAAGGAAACAATAAAATACTACCTATTTGTTATTCGACGCAATCACCGACGTATGATCGACGATTAAAAAAAAAAACCGGCCAAGACGACGAACTTGCAACCAAAGGGTTCCGTAGTACTTAACAATATAATAACACTATTTTTAACGCTCATTCATATTTCAATTAACACTCAACAGCAAAACTAAAATTTGTTTTTCATAGTATGTTAATCAAAAACAAAGTAACTGCTGTAGTTTCACGAAAAGTCAAAAGCTAGACAGCTAATCTTATTCAAACCATTTTTATATAAAGTTTTTTTTACGTTCTTCAAAGCTATATGTTTTCAGTATTTTCCTCCTCTTACTTCAGAAGTTAGAGGGGGATACACAGTATCATATTATGTTCAACACAATGTAAATTGTTTACGAATAAATGAAATGAAAAATCTTCACGGTTTTGGAAGCGAATATCTCATCAACGATTGACTGTTTCATAACCTCCATATATTTTTTAAGAGCTATCGATAGACAACCCACACAGTTACATACGTAGATTTTTTTTTTTTCAACCTTCGTTACATGTATGGAGGGCCACCTCTATTTTTTATTATTCGATATTTCACATCATTTTTGTGAAGCAATTTATAGAAGACTCCTGCACTCCAAATTTCAACTATGTGGTGCCTACAGTCTCGGAGTAAAATGGCTGTGACATACGTACGGACAGACGGACAGGACGAATCTCTAAGGGTTCCGTTTTGCCATTAAGCAACATAACCCTAAAAAGTTCACTGTGTATTGTGGCGCAGCTTGAGAGAGGCCTATGCCCAGCTGTGGGTTAACATAGACTGAGATGATTGATTGACTGACTAGCTTACGATTGGGAAACGTGAAGTCCTGGGTTCGAATACCAATTTGGTCACAGAAATTGGGCTTTATTCCTCATTAAATTTATTTGCCTTCTGTTTATTGTTCGTTTATCTTTCAAAAATAATGTTTCATTTTACAACACAAACCATCGTGGATTTAACAGTGGTATGTCGGACACCACTGATATGAAAGAAAAAGAAGTAAATGATAGAGTGGGACAAGGGCAGGAAGATGATGATGATGATGATGATGATAGTGTCGGACTCGACAAGTCATCAACCGAGATAGGAATTGTTGGTGTTCCCAGAGGTATCCACTGTGTGGTGTATGTGGCCCCAATTTATGACTTATAGGGATTTTTGAACCCAAGGTACATTATTTTGTGTAAATTATTTCAACAACATTACTCTCAAAACTTAGAAGGAAACCGTCGTGTCCCAGGACCAAAGACATGAGACATACACAAGTGGATTTGGGTGCGCTAAAATGAGGGATAGATTTAAATATTAATCAATGTGTATGGCTAATAGAAAAAAAAGAGCAGAGAGACACGATGGGTGGATTGTGTTTAAGATGAGACTAGGTCAGACATCTGAGTAGTAACTAGGCAGACACATAGTAACTGGGCAGATGGATAGACATGTAAGGTGGAATAAGACATGCTACGTCGAAAGAAAATTAGGTAAAGGACATGGCGATATTACACCATGCACTAAATTACGATATCAATGAAGATAGGTATCTTGTAAATATAGACTCTTGGAATTCTGAGTATTCATAACAGTAGTTACCAAGAAGAAGATCACATAACACAACATCACGACACATGATAGATAGGCAGTCGTGTATCGATAGAATGCCCCCATTGCGCACGTTATCAGAAATAGGAAATCACTTATAACTTATGCCGCAATCGCGTTTCCTTATAAACTTTCACTTATTAAAAAAAAACCAACTGTCAAAACTGTCACTTTGCAAAAATATACACAATTCACTGTTATTATAATTATAATAAATAATTTGAATAAATAAAATAATAATTACCAAACTATATCTAGACTGTTTAAAATTATTTTCCTTTTTTTTTTCTTTAGTTTGTCTGTATGTTTGTTTGTGTTGTATTAGTAAATGTTTAATATTCTTGTGTTTACTGCTATATATCTAGTTACGGAAGGAAGTATCGTGTGGGTTTCCATTTTACAATAATAATGTTGCATTGTACAATCATGGTTAGTGACGGATTCCTTAACATAAAAAAATGTATTAAGAAAATTCATACGTTATACTTAAAAATAGAGTTATTTAGGGAAATTGCTTCTTGGAAACTTTAAATAATTTGATGGTTATTCTTCTTCTTGTCGATAGACTCAAATAATACCCGACCAGTATATAGCACCTGCACACGCACGGCTCTGTCGTAATTCTTTCACCACGATGATTCAAACTCAACCGCAGGATAGTTAATAAAATATTAAAGAAAGCTTATTTCTAAAAATTCGATAACTTTTTCATTTGTCCATATGGGTGGCTATTGCGAGGATGTCATTCTCGCTCGTCGCTCGCTCTCGATGCGTGTTGGACTCAGGACTGAGCAAAGCGCCAACATGTGGACGGATCGCGAACGTTGGCGCAGATTCCTTTGATAAAACCGACACGCCTCGGCCAACTCCCAACGCTCGTCCCAACGTTGGTGCCAAAGCTATTTTCTAGATCCACATGTTGGACGAGTGGCATTGGGACCTACGTTGGGGCCAACGTGTGGAGCCGGCCTAATGGTTGTAATAGTAAAAGATAACACAGAAAATAAGCATTGGAACTGTGAAAGAAAGATGCTATAAGATTTTAATAAAATTATTTAGGGTCGGCCATCATTTCAGAAGACGGGGTGATAATACGACGGCTGTCCCAATAATTCGGAATTATGGCAGAATGATGTTACATGTAACTTTTTTTAATTTAAAACCTTGTCATATACTCGTCCGGTAAAATAAAACCAAGCCAATTTCTGGTATAAAAAAAAACCTCTGACGACACTTCACAATGCGCACGCGCACAATTTTCTTCCACGCTTCGCCGACCAATCGCGTGCCTTGCACATTGTATAACTTGCCGCATGCAAGGTGAGGGAACCAGGGTATGTAACAAGTGTGCCAGGGTCGGCGAGGGTCTGGTGAATTCCATAGGAAGCTCCAGTCAGGAGAATGTGAGGAATTTCGGTGTTAGTCATGTGTTTCAACAGAGTTATGCATGGTTCAGTGCGTCCTGCCTGTTATGACTTACGGGGCCGAAACGTGGACTCACGGTACGGCTGGTCCATAAATTCAATGTCGCTCAGCGAGCTATGGAACGGGCTATGCTAGGAGTCTCACTGAGGGATCGCATCCGGAACGAGGTGATCCGTCAGAGAACCAGAGCTGTTGACTTAGCTCACAGAAAAAGTAAGCTGAAGTGGCAATGGGCCGGCCATATTAGCCGTAGAACTCATGACCGTTGGGGTAGACGTGTTCTTGAGTGGAGAGCGCGAATCGGCAAGAGTCAGCCTCAGGCTCGGTGGCTGGTAGCAACTGGATGAGAGTTGTCGAGAACCCAGTTGAGTGGCATGCGATTGAGGAGCCCCGTGGCCAGCAGTGGACTGATGTAGGCTGATGATGATGCTTGGTTATTAGTTGGGTCTTCCGGAGGTCTCACTGCTTCGATGGGTTGGAGGTCTCAAGCGCTAATGCTGAGGTTGAGTTGAGGTCCTGGGTTCGATTCCACGGTTGAGGAAACTGTGATTGTGTTCTTCTTCTTCTCCGAATTTCTCAGTTGCAGCCTGTAATCAGGATTTGTGTCCGGTTGATGGCAATAGGCTTGCCCCCAATTACATGGGACTTAAATATACCTGGAGAAATGAGTGTGTGCTTAAGACAGCTCTGCCAAATATTTCAGGCATTACAGTCGTGATGTTATGTGTTACATTTTTTGCTAGCGTTTGTATGTAAATAAATTGCTTATACGAAAGTACCTAATTGATATGTTTAGAAAGGTTCGCCGATAGGTATTATGATACATGAGGTCTTCGCTACTGATAGGTATTATTTATTACTATTTATCATAACATTACTCATACTTGCAAACATAGCATGCATACATACTTGAAAAGGTAGGCACAAGGTTCATAATACACTAAGAAAATTCTTACTAATATTATAATTTTATGCGAAAGAAAGTTTGTTTGTTTGTTACCTTTTCACGCCAAAACCACTGAGCCGATCATCCTGAAATTTTACATATACGTTGTCAGGTGTACAGAATCGGACATAGGGTACCTTTCATCCCGAAGAAAACTACTGTTCCCGAGGAAAACCACAATAACGATCTTATGATAAATAGATGGCGCCACGTGTGTTTCGAATCATGATTGAATTAAGCAAGTAGAGTACCACCCGAATTGATTGTCAAATTCTAAATTAACGCGATCGAAGCCGTGAGAAAAAGCTAGTAAATAATAAAAACGCTCTTTATGTTTAAGTTACACTCAGGGTGTAAACGGACCCTTCACGAAGCCGTCAACCAAGCATTCTGTACATCAAATTAAGTCACTCTACGCAAAATATATTGCAGGGAAACGACTTTTTTTTTGGGGTGAAAAATCGC
The DNA here is from genome assembly GCA_905220335.1 of Noctua pronuba. Taxonomy (NCBI): domain Eukaryota; kingdom Metazoa; phylum Arthropoda; class Insecta; order Lepidoptera; family Noctuidae; genus Noctua; species Noctua pronuba. Next base: position 9,736,566 of record LR999918.1, on the reverse strand, counting down.
GTTTTATGTTAAAACTCAATGTTACGCACTCAAAACTTAGTGCTGATGGATGCTTTGAAAAGTAAACGGGTCATAGAGTTAATCAAAGTAAAGTTAAAACCCTAAAAAGAGGTTTTAAAAAAAAACTGAAAAAATTGGAACTTTGACCTTCAATATCTCCAGAACCTGTGGTTTCCCAGGTATTGTCTAGAAGAAAAAAATGATCCCAATGATGGGCAGAATATGTGGTTTTCGTTTTCGTTAAGGGTCTTTTTACACCCTTTATAAACACTGTCCCGACTGTTTCTGTTACAATGATTTTTATATACAATTATTATGTAACCGTTTACATTGCATGTGGAGCTCGTGGCTAAATAATAACAGCCGCTCGGATCGATCTTCAGATTAAGCCGCGCTTGCCTAGGTTGGTCCGTGGATGGGTGATCGCCCATTACCTCGCCTGTGCCTCGGAAAGCACGTTAAGCCGTTGGTCCCGGCTGTCATTTGTAGATTTTTGAAAGTCGTTACAGGGAGTCAATGATCCGAAAGTCTGACAACCAGTCTTATCAAGGGTTTCTTATTATACCCAGTACTAACTACGTTGTGGAGGTCAGATAAGCAATCGCTCCATTTAAAATACTGGTACTCAGCTGCATCCGATTAGACTGGGAACCGACCCCAACATAGTTGGGGCTAAAGCAAAAGACTAGGCAGATGAACCTTGCATTGCATTTTAAACAATAACATTGGTTCGTACCTTACCGATTAGTGTCTCTTTCAGTAAAGCGAAGATAGTGGTATTACCTCCTCCACCAACAATATTACCAACTTCTGATGCTAAGAGTTGTACCTCTTGGCATCAGAAGCTGGTTATATTGTTGGTGGTTGCCATCTTGATAACTCATGAGAGCGAGAAACTAAAAAACATTTTCCTCATTCCAGAATCATCAAATATGCGGTCTACAATTTACCTGACATCTTTCCTGATAACTTCATTATGTGCGACGACAAAATACGTAAATAAACGGCCGAAAGCACACACAATATTTAGAGATGAGCAGATTATCTTCGCATCGGCCTACAACATCACTAAGTTACTAGTACCAGCAGACGGCCAGAAATACCTACAAGCTGAAGCTTCAGACATACCTTCAATATTCTTCACAGTAGCTGACCCGAAATCTGAAGGAGGCACCTGTATCTATGTCCTAGAAGGCTTTGCAGCATACGAGATCTTAGAAGGAGGCAGGGATTCGACAGCTGACTACAGTTTCGAAAAAGCCATATACTTCGGCGCGAAAGATGGCCTGTATAAGTACCACCCTGATACGCTCTCAGCTAAGAAATTCGGCCCTTTCAGGGACGACATCATTCAACTACAAAAAGCTAACGGTACTGATGCAATTTATATTCTTACTCATGAGCATAAAGTTTATAAGTTGGAAAAGAATGGAACTATTAAAACTAGAATTCAAAGCATAGGTTGTGCCTTAGAATTTGTTTTGGATACGTCTAACAATATTTACTATGTTTCATGTGCGGACCATATGCCTCATATTATAAAGTCGGATGGTAATGTACTGAGTTTGACAGCGAGTGTTCTAGAAGATTTTAAAGATCTAACACTTTTGAGACCTGCTTTTATTATGGAGAACTGTATACCTTTCTTTGGTGATGGAATCTTACACATTTTATATTCAAACGGGACTTATGAGAAAAAAGATTTGATAATAAAAGAAAGACCATCCGCTTTCAGTGTTGATGCTTCTTTATACTTAGTTACAGCGTTAAATGGGAAGATATATGAATTTAATGTTATGGAAGTTCTCATAAGATCGATGTTTGGAGTCGCTACGGACTGGCCGAAGGATGTGACGAAGATTATCATGTCGATTATTGATAATGGCAAGGATACTATATTTGGGTTTTCGATGTCAATATTGTAGTATACAGCTACGGTTTTGAGCCTCAGAAAGTATCTGTTTGATTACTTTAAAATATTTCTCAATAACTATTTTTCCAGCTCTTGACGACCAAAATTGAAACCTGAATTCCGGGTCATTCAGTTATGTTTTTGACTTGAGAGCTTTCCAAAATGATACTACAATAATTAAAGTTAAAGATTGATTATTTTTAAGTAATTAGGTACTCTGAGTACCATAGTAAAGTCAGGGATAATAACAGTTCAGAAAATTGGCAGCCCACATAAATAGTCCTTATATTTAAATCACTTAGTTCTTCACGGTTAATGGTTATAATTTTAACACGCAAATTGCCGTAGGGTTTCAATTTGCTTAACAGTTAATTCATCATCATCATCCACAACCCTACTTCACCCACTGCTGGCTATAGGCCTCTCTTTGCTTGTGCCAAGCTCCACGTTCATGGGCTCATGCGCTCATCATGGCTCATCCAGGATATTCCCGCAATGGCAACAATGTCGTCTGGCCATCAACACTTCTCTTTCTAGAACTTGGTTGCTACTCGGACAGACATGACACCTAGCAAGACGCGGTGATGGCAAGTCGAGTGAAGCTATGACCGAGTGGCGTCCAACAATTAATTACCATCTACGAGAGAATAGTCTAGAATACTAAACTTATTGTTTTTAACATAGAACGCTTATTGCGAACGCACGCGTCGCAGGCGCATTCAGTGTGTGTCAAGACGTGTTTAATAATAAGGGTAAAGTTAATAATGATTGTTGACATCACTGTCAACAATCATTATTAATAAATCATATTAATCATAATCATATTAATAATGATAAAAAAATCATGTATTTTGATTTAGCATACGAGGTTGTCGACACGCGGGACGTTGACTCTGCAACCAATGTACCGATAGTCGTCACGGTTAATGGACTTATAGCAAAGAGCCTCGACCAACACCTTAGGAGGCTCCTGGACACGGCTCGTACTATTAGGAGGTTCCTCTCTCTGGAGCCCTGACCACCGGCAGCCTGGACCTTGTTCCTGATGCCTTCAAATCTATTTTTTATATTTTCAAAGAAATTAAGAATAAAGGGTAATGTAAGCATAATAATTAAATACTCATTATTTTTGATAACATTTTGTTTCTTTTTTAATTATCCCATTTTTTAGCGCTTGTGCAGCATGTGTCTAGTTCTCTATTTGTTATCATCTTAGTTGTCACCCCGTTTCTGGCCATATCAACCTTCATACCGTACCGATATCGTGTCTCTGGTGTCATTTACTGTGTAACTGTTAATTTTACAGAGAAAATAGTGTAGGACATAACATCGTCCCTGTAATAGTTCCAAATTCACTAGTGCACCCAAATTCCGTTCCATATTTAAGTCATCAACCGGGTACGACATACAGACTCCACGGCTGCTTCTAAAAAATTCTGATGGAGAAACCTAATATCACTGCCCGACCTGGGAATCGAACCCAGGACCTCATGCTCAGCAGTCGCGCTTGCGACCACTAGACCAACCGATCAAAAGTTGGATATGGATGAATAAATAGAAAATCTGTTAGTATCGCTCTTTTATTTTTGGTAATAGTGCGTAGGTCGTTTCATAATCCTAGACTTATCTAAACATACAGGGTTATCATTTAATTATAAAGGTACATATATATATTAACTTCAGAATTAATATTATTACAGTACACATTAACATTTAGATATTTTTGCCTTTCTTAAATTGGGAGCCTTTAAAAATCATCTACTTTGTTTTTTTTTGATCTGAAATACAATAGAAATCAGTGAAAATAATTGTTTATCAAATTGACACACGTACATCAAATTACCGTATTATAAACATTATGTAAAACTGTCAAAGAATGTCAATTGTGTTTTGAATGTACGGACAATGCAATTCGCTAAACAATTAGTTATCTCGACTTTACAAAAAATAGGTTATGTTTCTGTCTCACACACCCTGTACACATCTCTCTCTCTGTTCGTTATGATTTTTTGAAGAATTTACGCACGTAAATCGCTCCTGGAACGCGTAGCGATTGATTGAATTGAGTCAGTCTTATCGTCCAAGAAAGTCTTGAGTTCTGTCAAAAGTTCACCTAAGATTAAGTTCAGAATATTGTATTCATAAACCTTCTTGTTGTAACCATAGTACTGGATGAGGGTAGCTTCCATTGAGTAAGCGGTAGGTTTAACCACGAAGTCAATTTCTCCCAATTCACTGGTACCGTTCTCATAAGCGATGTAAGACTTGTTGTCAATGATGACTGGGACACCATTTTCGATGACGAATGGTGGGTTGATGATTTTGACGGAACCTGGGTTGGCAGGAAGACCTTCGATCTTCTTTACTTCATCACCGACCAGCACGTAAACGATGTTCTCATTGGTGTAGAAGTACAAATTGTTTTCATAATCTAAAATGATTTCCTTGGCTTTAACTACTTTGTCGACAACCTCTTTTTTGGTTCCTTCCTCTGTGACTTTGTACAAAACATTGTCAGCTGTCAGAACATATAAGACATCACTACCATTAACTTTAGCGATACCAATCAGATCATCAGTGACAGTTCCGTATTTGTCAGCTGTGTTTTTCTCTGCGTTGTAAACGTAGATTCCGTCTTTGGCAGCAAAGTAAGCTGTTTTGGAGTCATCGTTAGCTGCAGCGGCATCCCTACCGTTCTCGAGTAACTTGGTGGCATGTCCACTCTTAAGATGGTAGAGACCTTGGTCGACTCTTTCACCATTTTCTTTGACATCAGCTAGGACGATAAAGATAATAGAATCAGAGTCACTTCCACTATCATCATCATCATCCTCGTCTTCGTCAAAGTTCAATGCGTTCAAAGGTGTTAGTATCTTGACGATGTCATGTTCTGCGGTGTATACTGCTAGTGAGCTTGGGAAGAACTCTTCAGTGATGGTAAGTGTGTCGTCGTTGGTGGTGGCGACTTCAGAGGTTGGAGCGGAATACGCTAACCCCGCTAGGAGAGATGCCGTGAAGAATATTAGCAGCTTCATGTTGTGATCTGGAATTAAGAGAAAAAAGTTTTTAATGCACGATAAGAATCAATGGAAGACAAGGTCTGACTTTTGGGTCAAAATGAGGGAATCCAAAAAGGAGTACAATAAACTGGGAAGGAGCGTCATTATTTTGACTGTTACAAGTGAAGGCAGGGTTTACCCAGATATCCTCGATCGCCACCTGCTTCTCAGGATTTCAGCGAAACCTGAACTTTATTAATTTCAAATTGACATTACAATTTGATACTTGTGATTATGCAAGCATGGTGATCAGTGCGGAAGTGTAGACTAGTATACATTATGGCTGGTTAAACAAAAGACATACTTTACGGGAGTGGGTGTGTGTTGTGTGTGTCTTTGGGGCTGTGTGTGTGCTCATGATCCCTACTTTTCGTCGCTACGCGAACATAAATGTATGGAGAAGGTGATTTTGTTTTTTCCGGATTTCGGCTGGTCCCTTATTAAAAGTGGTACATTTTCATGAGTGGCTCCTTTAAGTATGACCCTATTACAAAATATGCGTTTAAGAGGTATGAAATACATGTGACTAAAAGAGTGATGAATATAAATGTTGATGGATGGAAAGGTAGACAAAGACCAAAGAAAAGATGGATGGATTGTGTGAAGAATGATATGAAATGTACAGGGTGTAACAGGACCCTTAAGGAAGCCGTCAACCAAGCATTATGTACATCAAACTAAGTAACTTTTGGGGAGAAAACTCACGATTTACGGTAGGACTCAATGTAACGCACTCAAAACATTGTGTTAATGGATGGATTGAATAGTAGAGTACGGGGGTCGTGGAAATGGTTAAAGTAAAAACTTGTGATAAAGTTGAGACTTTGACCCCCAATATCTCCGTAACTAGAAGGTTTCCAGGTATGGTCTAGAACAAAAAAATGATCGCAATGACGGGGAGACCAAGTGCCTTTCGGCTTCGTTAAGGGTCTTGTTACACCCTTTATAGGAGTAAATGATAGCGTGATGATTGACAGAGGAGAATGGAAGAAAAAAAACTTGCTGCAAGTAACATGGGACAAGGACTGGAAGACGATGAATGTCTCATAATACATGAGTTTGGTTATACCGAAATCATGATTCTCGTCATTTCTCTTCAATACAATTTTTATCTCTAACATGTTATTGCTAATATTTGTGATAAACTTTGCCTCTTGATATCTTGTTTTAAAATAAGAAATGAACTCTTGAGCTAATAGATTAAGACTTAAAATAGGTAACTAGACTCGGAGCGATAGCGCCATTTAACATAACATGACGCCTGTAATCTCCAGAGGGTTACGCAGAAGTGTACCTAAAGTACTAGTCAAACATTTCGCCATCATCATCATCATCCACAGCCCGACTTCACCCACTGCTGGGTATAGGCCTCTCTTTGCTTGTGCCAAGCTCCACGGTCTTGTGCCAGCCTCATCCAGGATATTCCCGCCATGGCAACAATGTCGTCTGCCCATCTCGCCGCCGGACGACCAACACTTCTCTTTCCATTTCTTGGACGCCACTCCGTCACAGCTTTACTCCACCTGCCATCACCACGTCTTGCCATGTGTCCTGCCCAACTCCATTTGAGTTCCATAACGCGATTTCCAATATCGAAGACCTTCGTATTTCGCCAGTTATGTTTAATCCCCAAGTTATTACATTGGATTTTTTTTTTTGTGAAAAGTTTGTAAAAAACAAAATGGCGGGTTTACGTTGTCTTTGGTCATACGCCAAAAGATTCTTGTATCGTTATACATTGCTATACCTAATTTACAATATTCACAAGTGTCATGGAATGTTATTCACGGTTTTTAAAGGTAAATAATGTGCCACTAACAATGACAGTCACGGGTAGAGGAAATGGCTATAATCAAGCAAATAATCGCGTATGTATGTTTATTTTTAGATGTATTTAATACTAGCTTATAACCGCGGCTTCGCCCGTGTTAATTCAGATTATAAACTATCTGTTCCAGTAGTTTTTTACGTGAAAGAGTAACAAACATTCATCCATTCATCTTCACAAACTTTTGCATTAAAATAGTACCTAGTCATCCATCTGCCTAGCCTTTTCCCAACTATGTTAGGGTCGGCTTCAAGTAGGTATAACTGGATGCAGCTGAATACCAGTATTTTACATGGAGCGACTGCCTATCTGACGTCCACAACCCAGTTAGTACAAGGTAATACCATAACCCTTGGTAAGACTGGTTGTCAGACGTTTTGGGCCACTGAATGCCTGTAACGACGATCTACAAATGAAAGCCGGGACCAACGGCTTATCGTTCTTTCCGAGGCATGGAGGAAACTCGGTATGTAATGGGTGGTCACCTATCCATAGACCAACCTAAGCAAGGACGGCTTAACCTAAAGATCGATCCGAGCGGCTGTTTTTATTTAGCCACGAGCTCCTCCCTTATAATAGTACTTAGTAAGAGTAAGAAATGTAGATATACAGGGTGTAAACAGACCCTTCTCTAAGCCGTCAACCAAGCATCAAACTAAGTCACCCTACGCAAAAAATAATGCTGGGAAACGACTTTTTTTTGTTGGGGTGAAAAATCACGTTTTACGGTAAAACTCAATGTAACGCACACAAAACTTGGTGCTGATGAATGCTTTGAATAGTAAACGGGTCATGAAGGTAATTCAAGTAAAGTTTAAACCTTAAAAAGTAGTATAAAAAAAAACTTGTGAAAAAATTGGAACTTTGACTTCCAATATCTCCATAACTAGAAGGTTCCAAGGTATGGTCCAGAACAAAAAAATGATCGCAATGACGGAGAGAACAAGTGCCTTTCGGCTTCGTTAAAGGTCTTTTTACACCCTTTGTAATGTAATGGAATAGTTACAAGTACTTACTAAAATTTTCTGAAAATAAGTTGTGATTTTTTAAGTAAATAAAGCAAAACAATCCAGGGTGGAAGGGACCATACTACGTATTCACTACAGATCACACTTATAACCACCTAAGTGAATACCGGTGACCAGCAGTGAAAAAAATCTATGTTCAAAAATTGTATGTGTAAAATTGTATGCTATGTGTTCAGTCAGAGCAATTTGCAAACATGACTATTTGACTAATGACCCTGTCAATAACAGCTATTTCAGCTGATGACCAAAGAGGAAATTGGCTTAATTGTTGCGATCATCAGACTGATTGGCTATTGCAATTTTTGTTATTAGTGGTCATGTACAGTCAGTTGTACAAGGCTGAGGAGCTCGTGGCTGAATAATAACAGCTGCTCGGCTCGATCTTTATGTTAAGCCATGCTTGCCTAGGTTGGTCTGTGAATGGGTGACCACCCATTACATACCAAGTTTCCTCCGTGCCTAGGAAAGCACGTTAAGCCGTTGGTCCGGGGTGTTATTTGTAGATCTTTGATAGTAGTTAGGTAGTCAGTGGCCCAAAAAGTCTGACAACCAGTCTTACCAAGGGGTATCGTATTACCCAATAGTAACTGGGTTGTGGAGATCTGATAGGCAGTCGCTCCATGTAAAAATACTGATATTCAGCTGCATCCGGTTTGACTGGAAGCCGACCAATGTTTAGAGATCGACCCTAAGGTTTCAAAGGGGATTTCCCATCGCAGCATCGAGCTCATGTGAGTCGGGTGATGTGATTTGAGGAAGAAGTGAAGCCACCGCTCAGGGGTCGCGAACATCATGCAACGCAGTACTCGGGGCGTCCAAAGATGGATGGATTGTGTGAGGAATAATATGAAAGAGAATGCACATGAAGTTGTTTCCCTCAAATGCGAGTTAAGCCGAAGCCGGCAGATGAAGTCTATACATCTATACAAATAAATAAAATTGAAGTGTCTGTTTATAATTGGAGTTCCTTGCCGGTTCTTTTCCATAGGAAACGACCAACACGAACCGTGCTCCTTTTTTGCGACGTTTTATAAGTGCCCATCTGGGCCTAAGTGAAATAAAACATTTTTTAATTTTGATTTTGAATTTCAAAACAACAGCTTTTTACTGAATGCATATGAAAGTACATACGGTACTTAGGATAAAAGTTTTTTTTTGTGCAAAGGGCAAAAAATGAAAACTCTTGAAATTCTTAACAAAATCCGATTCAAACAGGGGAGTTATATTTTTTTGTTGTTTTGTTTGTTTTTTTTTTTATATGTTTTTTTTAGTTGTTTTTTTTAGGGGACTTGCTTTTTTTTTTTATTTTAGGTTTAAGATTGCCTGTAATGATAGTTGTAAGTTGAATAAATAAATAATAATTTCACACGGACTAACGTCGGGGGCAACAGCTATATAAACAATATAAAACATACAACACAGTTTATCTACTCCAAGTTTGATCTTTGACATATAAACAGTAAATAATCTTTGCCTGACTTTGATTGCATCCTAGTTATTATTATCAAAAAACTTCATACGTGGTCCACGGCTTAAATAAAATTAATAACGTTAAAAGACTGCCTCATTTTTCAAGTGGTTGTAAGCGGAACTGCTGAGCATGAGGTCGTCGGTTCGATTCCCGGGTAGGGCATAAATCATAAATCATATTTATTGCTGTTAATTGGTTTTACATAACACTTTTACATGCCAACATGTTGTTTTAAAACTAGATGGGGCCGGTGTTTCGTACCTACTACTCTGAGAAGAAACATCCGAAACAAACTCAGAGGTCACTGTCTCTTTTAAAGTCCATACATTGATCAAGACATATGAGGACCATGCAGATTAATGTCTGAGATGGTCTTTTGAAGAAATAACCACACAGATTTGAGTGGACCTGTCCAGTCAGTGCAAGCATTTGTCAGTGATCGTGTAGCTCGACTCATAACCCAAGGAGCTCAACGACACGACGAACAATACCAAAGAAAGGACATTTGGGTAGGCAGCATAAAGTACCCAATCTGTCAGACGATCGTGAAACTAACTAAACGAAAATAAGGAAATAATAAAATACTATTATGACCCATACTATATTGAGGCAAAATGTCATTGTAGTTTTCCGTCAGAAATTTCTCAGTAGTCTGGATTTGTGTCCGATTGATGCTAATAAGCTGGTCCCCTATAACATGGGGCTTAAACATAACTGACGAAGTGTGGGTGTACTATTAGGTACACCTCTGCCTAACCTAACCCTTCGGGAATTACAAGCGTGATGCTATGTCAAAAGTCAAAACATTTATTGCGAATAAGTGTACAGTCACGAGCACCAATATGTAAACACTTAACAACTTTTAAAAGGGTTTTTCTCCTACTGTGCTGATTAAAATTTCACGTTGTTACAATCATAGTGTTCTGGAACTCATATTTTTATGAAAAAGATCCTATCTCAAAGTTACAATCGTTATTTCTCGCAAAAATTGCTTTTAAATTTAGAAAAGTGTATACATATTGGTGCTCGTGACTGTACATTGTGGTGTTATGTTATGTTACTTATGACTTAGCAGCCTTTTACAAGCATTGCAATTTATTATCCGCTTATGTTATGTTTAGGATCGCTAAAATATACTGTTTGCACTAGGTAATAAGGTTGACATTACTTCGTTGGCTACTCATCTGATGGGAAATTAAATAGGCTCAAACTCAAACTCAAATTGTTTATTGTATTCATATGTACATTTAGTTGTTACATATATGTCAGTAAGTTCCAACATGAAACCCGGTTAGGGCACGGCAACATAATATTGGACAAAACAAGCATCCAGTGAGTAGGTGCACTAGATTGCAAGTTTGTTAAACAAATATAATTATTATCTATAATATTACTATTATTGAGTTTATGTAGTTATTTTAATTAATATCATGAGGTTATTACATTATTTTGTTTACGTGTATTAATTATAATATTTTATTAATTTGTTTTGTTATTTATTTATTTAAACTTCATGTACAAAAGTGGTACATAGGCGGACTTAATGCCACAAGGCATTCTCTACCACCTTTGGGTCAATTAGGACAGCATTGTGATAGAGTACAAAAAATAATAATAAGAAAAATACCATATGTTATGTGTAAGTGTTATGTATGTTTTCTTTTTGTGTAAATATTATTTCAATGACTATAAGAAATTATCTAGCTTTCATAATTTTACTAAGCACTACGATTTGGCTATTTGACCATGGTAAAGCCCATGTGCCGAAACCGAACGGTTCCTACCAAGCGCCGAAAAACGAACAGTTACGATTGCGTGACACTTTTTGGCTCTTTGAGAAAACACAAAACTTCGAAAACGACTGTCACTTGTTTAAGTCATCAGATTACTTTAAATATTAGAAGATACATTGCCATTGGGTTAGGAGTATATTCACGGCCATCATTAATGGGTGTAAAAATACCCTTAACGAAACCGAAAGGCGTCATTGCGATATTTTTTTGTTCTAGATCACACCTGGGAACATTCTAGTTACGGAGATATTGGGTCGAAGTTCCAAGTTTTTTATTAAATACAACTTTTTAATGTTATAACTTTACTTTAAATAACCACCGCATAATTCAATGCACAATGTTTTGTGTGTTACATTGAGTGCTACCGCAAAATGCGATTTATCACCCCAAAAAAAAAAAGAAGTCGTTTCCCAGCAATAATTTTTGCGTAGAGTTACTTGGCTTGATGTACAGAATGCTTGGTTGATGGCTTCGTGAAGGGTCTGTTTACAACTTGTATACAGCCCATGTCTGCACAAATGGCGAAGAGAAAAACAAACAAAACAAAAAGAGCTTACCTAGATAGGTCCGCACAGAAAGACAGATAATATCAAACTACATTTGCTATGTAGTTTGATATTACACGTACATAGTTAAATGTGAAGCAGGCGACGATAAAACCCAGTTAATTAGCTGTTTATCAGTTTGTTTGTCACAACATGACCTTACTTTTGGGATTTTTTAAATGGAAATGTTATAATCTGGTGTTTCGTGGAGTTGAGATGCTTGAGGTGTTTTGACTAGCGCCAAAAATATCCGTGATAACTTCTAGAGGTCGTGGTTACTCGTGGCGAAATTCCTATCTTTTGCTGATGTTCAAGGGCATAATTATAGTCCTCCTGCACTCGTAGCATGACCACCGTAGAAACGGGTTTCTTTGATGGAAGAATCGACAAAATGACAGACTGTGAAAAGAAATCTGTCATTTTGTCGACACAATCTGTCATTTTGTCGACACAATCTGTCATTTTGTCGACACAATCTGTCATTTTGTGGACAATCTGTCATTTGTCGATTCTTCCGTCAGAGAAACCCGTTTTTACGGTGGTCATGCTACGCGTGCTGACCGTTCTTTCGGTCATGGTGGACGGTGGCCATCCGGTAAGACTGGAAGCTGACCCGAACATCATCATTATCATCATCACTCTCCTGCCCTTATCCAGGCGCGTTATTATGACTTTCTTCAAAAATAACAATGGCAACTCCTTACGAAATCTGGGGACCACACTTAGAGCTCGCGTACATTCGTAAAAATACTCCCAAAAGATATGTAGGTCTCGGTCAAATTAAGATAAAAGGTAATCACAGCATATTTTTATAATATTGGATTCGGCTAGAATAACATAATTTAGTAAAATATTTGTTTCTTCTTTTTTACTTTGTGCAGCTTAATGAAAAAAAGATATTACATGGAAAGAAAAGCCCCGTAATTGGTTCATATTATGCACATACTTTCATTGATGAACGCTTCTGAAATTAACAGAGCTCCAAACAGCCGATCTTCTTTTATTTCGTACTAGCAGTTGCCCGCGACTTCGTTCACGTGGAAATTTTGGTGGGATTATATACATATGTGAGACTGCCTCGTTGGTCAAGTGGTCGCAAGCGCGACTACTAAGCATTTGGGCAGTATTAATATTTTTTTTTTTTTGTTAATTACATAAAGTTTACACACACATGATTTGGAGATCACCTTTTAAGCAAAGAGATGCTTGTGTTCGGGGGCGTCCATTAATTACGTGAGGCTTGTTTTGCGATTTTTCGACCCCGCTCCCCCTTTGGTGAAATGTCGCGTGATTTGGGTTGACCCGCTCATCGGGGGATGAGCGGGTCAACCCAATCCTAATCTCACGTGAGATTTAATAAAATGCGTAGTATAGTATGTAGTTATATAGGGTCTAACTTTTTAAACACGAAATATTTCAAGAGTAACTTCTACAAGTCGTAAAGTTTTTTTTTTACGAAATTATTATAGTTCTAAATATTCTTGCGACATTTTGCATAAAACCTTTACAAACTTTAAAATTACTTACTTACTTTTTAAAACTTTTTTTTACTTTTTAAACCTTTAGACAGTATTTATTTTGTGGGTCAAGTAATTTTTTTTTTTTTTTAGTAAAAATACACTAAGATAAAAAAAAAACTTTCGTTGCTATGGTGACTTTACGACCTATAGAAGTTACTCTTTAAATATTTCGTGTTTAAAAAGTTAGACCTTATATAAAGGGTGTAAAAAGACCCTTAACGAAGCCGAAAGGCACTTGTTCTCCTCGTCATTGTGATCATTTTTTTGTTCTGGACCATACCTGGGAACCTTCTAGTTACGGAGATATTGGGGGTCAAAGTACCAATTTTTTCACAAGTTTTTTTTTAAATACTACTTTTTAAGGTTCTAACTTTACTCCAATTACCTCCATGGTCCGTTTACTATTCAAAGCATCCATCAGCAATAAGTTTTGAGCGCATTATATTGAGTTTTACCGTAAAATGTGATTTTTGACCCCAAAAAAAAATTTCGTTTCCCAGCAAAATTTTTTGCGTAAAGTTACTTAGTTTGATGTACAGAATGCTTGGTTGACGGCTTGGTGAAGGGTCTGTTTACACCCCGTATGTAGTTTAGTATGTAGTTATATATGTAGTTTAGTATGTAGTTTGGTATGTAGTTTAGTATGTAGTTTAGTATGTAATTTAGTATGTAAATGTGAATTCATTTAAAAATAATAATTTGTAGAGAAACATGTTCACTTAATTAAACTCAGTTTTCTGGCAATTTTAGGTTTCTTGCGGGTAAAGAAATTATGTTTTGCCGAGACCCCCCCCTCCCTCGTGAGATTGGATGAGATTGGGCTCGACGCCCTCCGCTCTTCCACTTAAAATTAAACAATGTATGCAGTTGAAAATATACTATAAATAAGTAATAGTGTTATTGGGTTATTCCATCAGGAATTTCTCAGTAGCAGCCACAAAATCTGGATTTGTGCCCGGTTGATGGCAATAGGCTCACCCCCTATTACATGGAACTTCAACATGACTGGCGGAATGTGTGTGTAGATACGATTAGGTCCACCTCTGCCCAACACTTCGGGGTTTAAAGGCGTGATCTTATGTTATATGTGAGAACTGGCTGACTGATCAAAATGTGATCATGTACTGATGACTACAAAAGGCGTCCTTTTGGGTACTGTAATTCTGGGCCGCAGAGGTCCGAAACAAAATTAAATGACGTTGAGGCGACGATATGGCTTTAAAAACCGGTTTATTTTAGCACTAAACAACTTTTTTTACTAAGTGAACTTTGTTCGACGCTTTTTATTCTAATACCGTTCTGTATGAAACATTAAATGACTTTTTGGGAGAGCCCTTACACCTCCTTAATCCGGCCCTATCGCAAAATCCGTTCTTAGCGAACGTCTACGGTTCAAACTTTATGGCGGTTCGGAAGTTAGTTGCGAGTGACGGTCGGCGCATTATACAGTCGAGACGATGCGTCCTCTGCGCCCCGCTGATACCTAAAATTGTATTCTGCGCAGTTTTACGTTAGACATTCCGAGCCAGCATAAAGTTTGAACCGTTATACCTGCGTTGACTGTCACTCGCAGCTAACTTCCGAGGCGCCATTAAGTTTGAACCGAACTATAACTATTAACTACTTCCCGGCCAAATTTCAACTTTGTATCACAAAAAATGAAGGAGTTTCATACAAACTTGCGAGAGCCCTTAGACCTCCTTAATCCGGCCCTGTGGCAAAATCCGTTCTTAGTGTTCGTCTACTACCTATAAACCACCTCCCTGCCAAATTTCATCTTTATACGTCAAGCGGTTTTCGTGATTTCGTGATGAATGAGTGAGTGCGTGACCTTTCGCTTTTATATATTTAGACTAGCTTATGCCCGCGGCTTCGCCCGCGTGGAGTTCGGGAATTGCCCACGGGATCTTACTTTTGGGATAATAAGTAATCTATGTATGTATATTAAATACAGAGACGACTCGGAGAACAAACAGTTTCACAGAAAATTCATCATTCATACATCCCATTTCACCCTCTTAGGGGTGGAGTTTCGAAAAACCCTTTCTTAGTGGATATGTACTCTTTACAAAGAATACACCCCCCAAATTTCATGTCTCTAAGACCAGCGGTTTGGGCTGTGCGTTGATAGACCAGTCAGCCAATCAGGACATTGAATTTTAAATTGAGGGATGATTTTGGAAAAACTGTGATACACGTATCTCTTAATTTTAACTGAAGAGTATGTACACAAATAGTCAAGTCAATCGACTCAGAGAATAAAAAGTTTCACAGAAAATTCAACACCCCATTTCACCCTCTTAGGGGTGGAATTTCGAAAAACCCTTTCTTAGTGGATACCTAATCTTTACAAAGAATACACCCTCCAAATTTCATGTTTCTAGGATCAGCGGTTTAAGCTGTGCGTTGATATATCAGTCAGTCAGTCAGTCAGGACTTTGAATTTTATATGTACAGATTAATGAGTTGTTTACAAAAATCGTTAGAACTCATTACTACTTATAGTACTTATGTATGTATGTATGTACTTATATATGTGAGTAACTTGTGGGTGTCATATTTGCAGAAATCCTACAGCGCTCTCCGTGTTCAATATAATAATGCGCTAAGGGCGCTGCTGCGTCTGCCTCGCTTCTGCAGCGCTTCGGGAATGTTTGCAAGTGTCCGCATTGACTGTTTTTATGCCAGCATGCGCAAGAGGGCGACCTCGATAGTGGGTAGAGTGCGGGGCAGCAGCAACAGTCTTCTGGCCGTTGTTGCCAACAGGTTGGACGGGCCTTTTATGCAGCATTGGCTGGCTTTACATGCACCCGTATATCGGGCTTGGGGCAGGTAATATTAAATATTATTATTATTTATTTATTTTTTAATTTTGGATTGTTTTTTTTTAAGAATTTATAAAATTTAATTTTAATTTAAGGATGGCATGTTTGTTTCGATTTGTATTATTGATTATTTTTTTTATTTTTTTTTTATTGACATTTTATATTTGATTTGATATGACATATTTATAATTGCTTGCTGTGAATCTATGTGTGGCAATAGGTGATAATTACCTGAAAATAAATGAATTTATTATTATTTATTATTATATGGATTAGGTACATCGATCGATCAATACCATTTCACTCGAAATTACTGATAAAAGAGACATCGCAGTCTCCCTTGATTTCTTATTGAAATGCAAGAAGATTGCATAGTGTCAGAGGTCACTATCGCACTATATATTACCGAGAAAAGTGTAATAAAACATTGAATGCTAATCTAAATACTAAGTATTGAACTGTTTTCTCTTTTAATATTGGCATTATCATGGAATTTTTAATCAGTGGCAGTCATAACATCACGCATGTAATCTGCAAAGTGTTAGGCAGAGTTGTATCTCATAGTACACCACGTTTCGCCAGTTATAAAGGGTGTAAAAAGACCCTTAAAGAAAACGAAAACCACATATTCTGCCCATCATTGGGATCATTTTTTTGTTCTGGACCATACCTGGGAACCTACTAGTTACGGAGATATTGGAGGTCAAAGTTCCAATTTTTTCACAAGTTTTTTTTTAAATACTACTTTTTAAAGTTTTAATTTTACTTTAATTACCTCCATGACCCGTTTACTATTCAAAGCATCCATCAGCACCATGTTTTGAGTGCGTTGCATTGAGTTTAACCGTAAAAAGTATTTTTTCACCCAAAAAAAAAGTCGTTTCCCAGCAATAATTTTTGCGCAGGGGGACTTAGTTTGATGTACATAATGCTTGGTTGACGGCTTCGTGAAGGGTCCGTTTACACCCAGTATGTAAGTCCCATGTAATAGGAAGAGAGCCTATTGACCGGGCACAATTCCAGACTCCGTGGCTGCTACTGAGAAATTCTTGATGGACAATCTTTATCACACTTGCCCGACTTGTTCCTTAAGTCGTGCTCAGCATTCGCGCTTTGGGAACACTAGACCAAGGGTCCAAGGTGGCTGTCACATTATTATTTTGATTTCATTGGACAGCGTCAGTGATTATGAAATCATCACTGTTAATGTTATAACAACTGGCAACACCAACAGAGTTTAAAAACTCTAATACTTGCAACATTGATTTGGTTGTGTCAAGATTGTAGAAGTAAAAACACGCGAGTCGTTTGTCCTGCAATATACGGGGTGGAAGGGACACCGACGCGAAAACGATTACCACGTATTCAGTACATAATTCTGAGCCTGCTACATAGAAATTTCACAACCTATCCTATACTTTTCCTTTTTTACTATCCTATCCTGTTACTTCGGTTGGTTTACGAGAACATTCTAGATTAGGTGCGAGTCTCGAATGTTCCAGTAAGGACCTGTCTAGAAGATTAG
Source organism: Noctua pronuba (assembly GCA_905220335.1). NCBI lineage: Eukaryota > Metazoa > Arthropoda > Insecta > Lepidoptera > Noctuidae > Noctua > Noctua pronuba. Next base: position 9,719,060 of record LR999918.1, on the reverse strand, counting down.
AGTCGAGAATGTTCCACTATAGAACTGTCTAGAAAATTCGAGAAAGTTGTGGAACTTTCTCGAAGGATGATGTTCCACTAAGAACTGTGAAGAAGGTTACTGAGAGTTGTGGAACCTTCTCGGAGGATTGGTCGGCATATAAATAGCCGTCGTGTTTGCGGGAACAGTCAGTCTGATTTTGGCTACACAACGAAGCGAATTGAAGTGAACTAGAAGTACGATATCTAAGTGAATAGTGATCAGTAGTGTAGTTGTGATTAAGTATTAAGTGTTTTGTAATTAATAAAGTTATTTTGTGTTTAATCGGTAGTATTTAATTTATCTCATACCCAGCTCGTAACAATATCATAATGCAATCAGAAAGCCTAGATGGTAGCAATCGCTTTCACTTTCAAACGACTCCAAACAGGATTGAAATAAGAGACAGCCCCGTTGATCTAGTGGTTGCAAGCGCGACTCCTGAGCATGAGGTTCTGGGTTCGATTCCCACGTCGGGCCAAGTGCTACTGGGTTTTACCATCAGGAATTTCCCAGTAACAGCCACGGCATCCGGATTTGTGCCCGGTTGATGGCAATAGTCTCACCCCCTATTTCATGGGACTTAAAAACATTACTGGCGAAATGTGGGTGTACTATTAGGTACGCTTCTGCCTAACCCTTGGGGGATTCCAGGCGTGATGTTAAGATGTTATGTGACGTTAGATGTTTGGTAGGTTATCTTAATTATTATACTTTGTTGATCTTTACATCATAGCGATCGTTTAATGGCTGTTAGAATGTTACTTTGTGTGGACTCTCTAGTTTTATGTAATGCATCCTTTCCTAACCCATTCGTTCCACCTGCTGAAAATCTTCCACCTGGACACGAGTGGCGATGGCTGACCTGGAAGTCTTTAAATAGACTCCGGACCCAGGTTGGTCGCAGCAAAGAAAACCTGCTCAGGTGGAGATTCATTAATGACTCCGCCCTGGTGTGTAAATGTGGTGCTGTTCTACAAACGACGGGGCACTTAATATCGCGTCCTGCGTGTCCTGTTGTTTGTTCACTACAGGAATGGACGCTACTGAAAGCGCCAAACTAGATGCTCAGTTCTGGGCTGACACTATTTAGATTGCCATCGACACGCTAAGAAGAAGATGTAATGCTATGAAATTACCGACCGATCAATGTTAGTTCCGTCGGTATAATATGTAGAAACTTAGACATTGTTACTAGAGTTAAAAAATTCAGGAAATCCATAAAATAATGATGGCCATTTTAGTATCAATTTAATGGCGTTTTTACGGTATTTAAAACCGTATGCACCAATTAATAATTTAATTGTTCTAGATTCACGCTATTATCGTATTTATAACCGATGAAAAAATTATATGTGGGGGGCTCAAAATGTTTTACGGAATACGTGGTTACCGTTTTCGAGTCGGTGTCCCTTCCACTCTGTATATTATAATGGCGTCCGATTGAAGAGGCCCATGTCCAACAGTGGACTGCTGTAGGCTAATGATGATAATGGACCAAGATTCCATGAACGTCATATTATAAATGCTGAAACTTTTTCTATGGAATTTTATGAAATAGGATTTTAAAATTACTTAAAAGCTAGTATAATGACTCACCCTTGCCACTGCCAGACACTTTGTGTGGTGAAAACCTGATGGCCAGACTCCTTTAAAGTATGATAAATTGTTGTCGGATTTTTCACAATATCCAATAAGTTCTTACCTATAATAAGGTGCTTTCACAGAAAATGTTTCAGCTTTTTTAAAATGACGTAGATCTGGTGATCACAGGATCTCCCTCTGTAATGATGATGATCACCAACGGCTACTACCGGCTGCCAAGCTTAAATGGAACTAGGCTGGCCACATCGCACTGTCGCATGCCGGAGGAGTTATGGGCTAAAGTAACCACACAATGGGTCCCAAACAGCAGCAAACGGCAACGCGGCAGGCCCAGAAGGAGATGGCGGGACGAACTCGACTCTTTTCAAAAGGATTGGCAAACAAAAACACTGGATAGGGATAAGGGGAAAGAGGGAAGGGAGGCCTTTGCCCAGCAGTGGGATAAAAATGGCTGATAATAATAATAATGTTTCTAACCAAAGCAGGTGCTCATGTTGACAAGCAAATGTGTGTTGAAATGAAACTATGTGCCAAAGAAAAATATCAATTTATTTAGATATAAACATTTCTAGATGATTCGAGCTCTGTTCGTCATTCGCGGTCTTCGAAGGAGGGGGTCCAGGTGGGCATGGCATTCTGGTTGCCCTATGGTAAGAAAAGGGCAATGATAAATGAAAATGGTCGAGGTGTTATTAGGGGTACCTACCTGCCAAAAAAACAAAATGTTTGAACTAAAAAAGGCTTGAAAACTAAAACCCAACTACGACAAAAATGGCAACTAAAAATGTATTTAAAGAAGACAACTTTCCCAAAGAAACTCATAAAGGATTCGTGAAAAAAAAAACAAATTCCTATACAATTTCGTAGACACAAGACACTATTGTATGGTGTGGTTTTTTTTTCGATGCACATATGAAAAACTACATTTTTTTTTTCAAGAATTCCAGCGAGTTTCTTTAGGACCTATGCCAAACCAACCCATGAAAGTTTAAAACAGTGTTTCTTTAAGAAAGTTGCTTAATATGATGGGTAGACTCACCTCCTTGAAGGATACAGGTAACTTAAGCACCACTCTGTATAATGGATCAGCGTAACTATTCACAACTACTCGATTGGCTGTCATATCGAATGGATCGATAATATTATCGAAAAAGTCTTCTAAACGCTATTCACAAAACCATAACCTAACTAATTTTGACAGTTCACTTCGATTGTGATTCGGTATGAAGACATCTTTGCCGTAGGTTGTCGCTCTGTCTAAATATTCTGGATCTTCTTTTTCTTTTGAATCGGCGTATTCGGACCCACTGCTGGGCAAACTCCCCAATGGCTTTCCAGTTTTCTTTGTCTTTTTTTCTTGATGGATTTACGCAATGAAAAATGAGTTTAGTATAATAATTTACATCATGAAGTTAAACATACTTAGGTACTCTATCACAGTGACATCATTTTAGCTCAAAAGCCACAATCATTGACACTATTCCATTGTGTTTCAAAGTCGAGTTACTACAAAGGGTTTAATATTGTACCTATCTGTCTAAAAATTATATTTTGGTTAAATCGTTTCAGTAGGTAAGTAAGTATAAACTGTTATGAGAAACTATTTCAGAATCTTTGCCAGAATATTTCAGAATTAGTCTTACCAAGGGGTATTGCCAAGTAGAGTATAGTATTGCCAGGGTTGTGGAGGTCAGATAGGAAGTCGCTCCATATAGGGTGACTGGTAATTATTGACCGATACTTAAACACGTGATTGTGCCCATGATAACACACAACTCTCCCAAAGAAACATTTTTTTTCATACTCATTCTCTTTTATCACTATAAAACTTACGAAGCGGGCTTGCGAGTCGTGCGGGTGCTCTGCACTGTTGCACGGTACGATAGTAATGAGACAGAACGACGTCACGCGGCTAACAGCTGATAGGTCAAAGGCGCGAGTTTCTTATGGCTGTTGTGTTATTGTGATAACAGTGAATGAGTATTAAAAAAAATCTTTGGGAAAGTTTTTTGTTATCATGAATGTAATCACGTGTTTAAGTATCGGTCACTAATTACCAGTCACCCTATATAAAGTACTGGTACCTATTTCAGCTGCATACGGCTGACCGTAACCCAGTAGGTACAACTTTTTTTATTCTTTAAAAAACCTTGCCCCACACTAGGATTTTCTCCTGTATCGTGGGTGCGATTACAAGCATTTAAACTCACACACACAACAGCCAGACCCGGAACAACTACCTGTAGGCCATACAAATATGTGTTCCATGCGGGAATCGAAACCAAGACACGCAGCCCAGCAGTCAATCGCTCAGTCACTGCGCCAACCGAACCGTCAAAAAAAGAGTTATTTATAGACCGGTAAAATTGGGGTTGAAACACTAGGGCCATGGGGTCCGAGTGGCCACCTAGTATTTCAGAAAATCGCCAAGCGGTTGGTTGACTCTTTCACGTGATCAGAGGGCGGGCCTATTTTTTGGCCAAAGAATCAGCATTGCCATCCAACGTGGCAATGCTGCCAGCCTTCTGGGCACTTTTCCTGTTGATAGCGATGTGGACGAATTTTTTGACGCCCTGTAGCCGTTTTGATAGGTTCTTGTACATATTTATTTTTTCTTACTAGTATAGATTCGTAGTTTGTATATTCACTTGTGGTCATTCAATATTTATAGACTAATTTAAATACATTATCACTATTTGTGGAGCTCTTTTATTGTCCAGTATCCGTAAGTACCTACTTATAAGGTTAGTTTTAAAGTACTGTTTTTAATACTGCTGCAATTTGTAATCAAAACTGGGTTAGCAAATTAATTGCTGGAAAATAGTATAAAAAAAGAGAAAGCCTGAAATAACAATGAAAGAAATAAAGGGACACACGGGATCAATCCCATTCAAAATAACATTACTTCTCTGTTTCACGAAACTAGGCAGAGGAGTGTAGTTATTATGCCAGTAATTGATGTGCCAGTCCTAGGAAAGAGAGCGGGCGTGCATATTATAACATGCTGAATTTCTTCACTTTGTTTGCAGTTGCAGTTTAAAAAATGTATGTGCTTATTATGCCAAAGTAAATAAAATAAAAAAAGTGTTTTAAATTCAATGAGATTTCATAAATGTTTGGGTGGGTTTGTAGGTGTGTAATAAAAAGCATAATTAACTTAAAATAAAAAACATTTATTTATAAAATCATGATATAGTTAAAACATATCAAAAATTCGTACATTCACATTTTAAGGCAACATCATAGGCTCTTAGCATTTTTTAATATTACAAAAAATAATAAAAATTAAATACCTATTTCAAAAATGTCAAACATCAGCCATTAAATGCTTGAGATTTTTGTCAAAAATAAATCTAATCGGTCCAAAACACTTTCAACATTTTTATAAAATATTTTAATAATTATTTTTGTACTAAATCTCTTAGTAAAATATAATTTTAATTTGGAAAATGTGATAAGTTTGGGCAATATATATTGTTATCACATTCCCCACTAAAATTTAAGTTAAATTAATAAATATTCTTATGTCATTTTTTATTGTCATGTATCTTTTTTTACTTAAAATGGTGCTATTTAATTATTGAAAGAAATAATTAAAAGATAAATGAAATGAACCAAAAATAGAATTGCAAAATAACATTAAATTATACTATTAAACTAGGGCAGTATCTGTTTGTCTATTTTGAGAAATTAATACCTATTATTGTAGTAATAAATACTGTTTTAGCAGTTTAAGAGGTTATTTAGAGTTTCTTAATGTGAAAGAAAGAAAAAGTATGAAAAAAGGAACAAAATGTAAGCTGCAACATTGTTTTTGTTTCAACAATTTAAATTGTTCTTTAAAGTAATTATAAATTACCAAAATAGAGCAATAAAAAGCAATAACTTAGGAAGTAAACCACACGTGAAGTTGGCGTCCATAATATTTTTTCTTTAATAAATTAAAAAACGTTACAAAAGATTTTTACGAAAAAAAGAAATTTAGAAAAAAAAGATTGAAGGTTCTCCCAATCAAAAATATAGAAATTAAAAATAAAGAAACCCCAGAAAAAATATTAAGGACTGTTCAACGTAAACTGATCTCGCGTTCTCACTTGGAGTGGACAAGGTTAAGGAACTCCTCCCTCGTCTTCGGGTCATCACGGAAGACTCCGTGCATGGACGACGTCACCGTCTTACTGTTGATCTTCTGGACCCCTCTCATGACCATGCACATGTGCCTGTTAAAAGAAAAAAGAATATTTAAAATCGGTTCATAAATGGGAAAAGTCTGTAACAGTAGTACAACCTAGCCTATAACCGAATTACAGTAACCTCCCTTTATGCAGTCGGTTAAAAAGAGTAAAAAATAAGGCAAAAGAATCTCCAATACTTAAGAACATCTAGCGCCCTCTATGGCAAACTTACAGAACGAAAACTGCAACTTGATTTGCCTATAAAGTGTCGCCATCTTTTGAGTAAATCAAGAACTACATCCACTTCACTAGCATTAATCCATGATCTAGCGGTGATTCTATTGCCATCTAGTTTCATTTATCAAAACCAACTAATAGTGTAACTTGATTCAAATGTTACAGTTTCGCGTGTTTTATAATCTGATCAATTCATTTGATACTGTTGCAAAGCTGTTTGTTATGATAAGCAAAAATAATGTAATTCCGATCTGCGATTTAGATGAGCTAAATGCCGTGGTATATATCCTTATTGTATACGGCGTCGCTGTACATTAACTTAATGTTTCCATCTTAAAGTTTTTATCTCATAATATGAAGTTTACACAACATTATGCAGACAGTAATCGCGATCAACAGGGTAATTTGTCTTTACTTCCAGCTCTTTTGTTTATATGACCAATTTCTTTATGCTGCTCGTTCTTTTGATCTGAATCTAAATTACATGTTATGTTGGTTGGGTTGAGTTTATTCGTCATTAGGCTTACGGATGTCAGCCAAATACGTGTTTGCAGGGAAGTTTGTTTTGAGACCTCTTTCCTCAATAACTTACAAGGTAGGGTGGTAATTTTTAAGATGACGCTCAAAGCTATTGTATGCAGTTCAAAGAGTATTTTCATTGACTTAGAATGTTAGAATACATACTAGGGTACTAGTTGTTTTGAAAACATCACCCTGTTTAAAATTGTGTCACTGTCCTCCAGTGGTGGCCCATCGAAATATTTAAGAAAAGACGTGTGACTGCCCATCAGTTTTGTCTAAGGGGAATATTTTGTTTCCGGTGGACAGTGAGAATTATTTAAAAAAAGCGCGTGGCTGTCAACTAGCAGGGGACAAGCAGGACATCAGGACTCATCGAAAAAATGGGATTTCTAGACATATCTCCTCCACGTATTCTTCAGCAGTTGGTTTTAATTCAGAACACAAAAACTTATAACTGTCAGTGTTTAAAACTAAAAAATAGTTCCTGAGATATCACGACAGTTACTAGACATAGCGATAGTGACACATCTAGAAAGAAGCCACGAGATAATGTCTACAGATTCGTCTCAAAATTTTCTTAGCGTTTCAATAATAATCGTCTCAGATTTATCACCAGGCTAGATGCTAGACTTTTTGGTGGTCTTAGACATAATAATTTGGATAGTAAAGTATAAAGGGTATAACTAGACCCTTAACGAAGCTGAAGGGCACTTGTTCTCCCCGCCATTGCGATCATTTTTTTTGTTCTAGCCATAGCTGGGAACAGTGGGAAACTACCTTCTAGTAACGGAGATATATTAATATTGGATCCACCAGCACAATGATTTTTTTCACCGCAAAAAAAAGTTGTTTCCCAGTAATAATTTTTGCGTAGGGTTATTTAGTTTGATGTATGTACAGAATGCTTGGTTGACGGCTTCGTGAAGGGTCTGTTTACACCTTGTATGTAATGATCTTTCTATAGAAGAGTCTCAACCAAGTGCTTTTTAGGCTAGATGGTGCTTTAGGTTTTGATGGTCTTTGACATAATGAGAGTAAAGAATACTTACACTCCTTCAATGACGACGGCGACGCCAGCAGGGCGTACTGCCTGGGTCACAGCCACGGCGATCTGTTTGGTCAGACGCTCCTGCACTTGGAGACGACGAGAGAAGATCTCCACGATCCTGGAATTCGAGAAAGGAACTGTGATGAAATGTGTGAAGAAAACAACAGACTGGGAAAGGAACCAGAGAGGTTTTGGGGAGAATATTGGCAAAAGATGAATATGTATTGAGAAGTTGCATTGGATTGTAGAACAAAAATTTGGTACAATAGTTGAAAAAGCTAGTCATTTGTGTTTTAGAAAAAAAATCTGTGATTCATTTGACTGTTTTGTGTTGATTGTGTAATGACGTATATTTCGCACTTGTTAACTGACGTATCTGTTAACTATTGACTCTAAAGTTTATCTCTTTCCAATTGCCATGTTTTTGTGAGCTCTATGAAATATATTAAATTAAGTGATTTGTAGAATGGTGGTTAGTTTAGTGTCATATAATGACTGTATTAATGAGTTGGTTGCAATCAATATTTTCTCTCTCTTTCTCAATAAATCTCTATCTTAAAATCAACACCAAGTTAAAGAAAATCACGCTCTCTTACCTAGCCAGCTTGCTCAATCCCAGGATCTTGCCCTGAGGCAGGTAGCCGATGGAAACCTTCCCGTAGAACGGCACCAAATGATGCTCACACATGGAGAACATCTCAATGTCCTTAACAACGACCATCTCATCAGTATCCTCGTCAAATATGGCGTTGTTTAGAACCTCTGTAAGTTTAAAAATAGATGTGTTAATGAAGATTGTCATGTTTGTGTTCTTTTTGGGCATTTATTGTATGTGGTATACAGGCGGACTTAATGCCACAAGGCATTCTCTACCAGTCAACCATTGGGTTAAATAGGACAACACTGGTAGAAGGTACAAAATCATAACTAAAAAAAATAATCTCGTTTTCGATTTTAGATTTTATCACCATCAGCCTTAAGTAGACTACTCGTGGATATAGACTAGGCTTCTATTATCGCATTCATCATCATCGTACGTCTTTCAGCTGAAATGATGATGATGGCGATGAACACTGTATTAAAGCCTCCTTCAAGCGTCGCCACATCACCCGGTCCATTAGTATTCAGCGGATTTCCGCGTCCTTCACCAGAAGAGTGTCCATGGAGTTTCTTGCCCATTCTTCTCCATAGAGATCTACGCTTTGGAATGGGCAACTACAGTACTTTCACAAGTTATTATGCCTTGTGTCTGGGACTGTAGCTTCGCCTTCTTTGCTTTTCTGACATTCAAAAGTGCCTGTTATGGTCTAATTGAAATAAATGCTTTGAGTTTGAGCTTGAGTTCATCAACATTGGCATGTTGACGTTGCGTCGGTCAGATTAATTTCGGTAATCCGTCTCAGATCAAAGCTTGGCCCGCATTCATTTAATGACTCTCATTTGAAAGTTACTCATAAGTGAAAATAAATGATGAAAGAACTTTTATAATTTCGTCATGTATTTATGTCATCATCATTACTTTCTAAGGTACTATAAGCCGTGTCATATAGACCCATGGCTTTATAAAGATGGCCGCTATAGAATACCGGATCTCATCATCTGGGGTCGGCTTCCAGTGTAAGCTGGATGTAGCTGAATACTAGTTACATGGAGCCCTGTCTGAACTCCACAACACACTTAGTACTGGGTGATATGATATCCCTCGGTAAGACTGGTTGTCAGACTATCAGGCCACTGACCATCTGTAATGGCTGTCGAAGATCTACAATGACAAGATCTAGCAATGATCTACAACGGCTTAACGTGCTTTCCGAGGCACGGAGGAACTTTGGTATGTAATGGGTGGTCACCCACCCACGGATCAATCTAGGCAAGCGCGGCTTAATCTGATTGACCCGAGCGGCTGTTATAATTTAGCCATGAGCTCCTCCGCTCCCCCTCCGTTATAGAATACCCGATGTGGAAGGTTGAAATTCGGGTGCTGTGGCGAAACTTGGGAGACGCCCAAATCCAGTAGAAGAGTGCAATAGACTGAGTTGATGGTCCATGCATTTTTAAACCGTGATAACTTATCATGTGCTAGTTATGTTTCCGTCTTTGTCTTATACCTTAAGTTTGACATTCGTGTGACAATGACAGGAAAAATTCTAAAGCCAAGATACGTTCCTAGTAACACAATATTTATTCACAAATCAATTTGTGTGTTAATGAACATACCTTCGAGACTCTGGTCGTAACCCTTGGTGAAGAAGAGCATAGCTTTGGCGGCACGCTCCGGGGTCTTCAGCAGACCGGCCCTCTCAGGGTCCTCTCCAAGACCTGAAGATGGGAAAATATTCGTTGATAAATTGTACTTTACATCAGCCTGCATGTTCAGACTTATCTGGGTAGTCTTACCCCAGCTATATTGAAGTCGTCTTCCAGTCTAACTAGTGAAAGCTCGTTAAGCAACATGCTTTCCAAGGTACTGAGAGGTTCGATATATGGATGGTCACCCAGCTACCTACCGACTCATTACAGCTATACTCATAACATAACATCACGATTCACGCCTGAAATCCTCGAAGGTAAGGCAGAGTGGTACTTAATACATATTAGTACACCCACATTCTGCTAGTTATTTTTAACTCCCATGTAATAGGGGGCAAGCCCATTACCATCAACCGGGCACAAATCCAGACTCCGTGGTGCTACTGAGAAATTCCTAATAGAAAAACCCAATAGCACTTTGCCCGATTCGGGAATCGAACCCAGGACCTTATGCTCAGCAATCGCGCTTGCGACCACGATACCAACGAGGTAGTCAGCACGGTCAGTACAGCTATACGTATTAATAGATATTGAGATATAAACAAACATCATGATTGATAACTTGAGAGATGACTTCGCATGTTTTGCAAGAGATAAATCTTTGAGGTGGAACCACCAGTGCGGGTTGGTGGTTGTCACACATTTTCGAACTTTTGCTCCTAGGATATGCTGGTTTCATCATTATGAGGATATTTACCTGTAAGCAGTAGTCTGTAGGAGTTGGCCATGTCGGGGAGGAGCGCCTCCCTGGTGGGGGGCCTGTGGTCCAGTTCCAGATCATGGTGGAAGGTGCAGTTCTCGTGACCTGGTGACAAAGAATAGAACAGGTTAGAAATGTATTGACAATAGGCTCATTTTACATGGCACTTGAATGTAATTGGCGAAATGTGGGTGTACTATACACCGTGACTTTTAAGTCGTCTTACAACGGCAGCCCACTTCATGTATCCAATGACTACTAAGCATTCATAAAAAAGGTATTTATGACATTTTAATAATTTAAAAATAAAAATATTATTCAATATTATGACGCATGACATAGTGGAAACACCCTGTTGTGGGCGATCATCTACTGGACTCGAGCGCTCGGTAGGTATATTCTCCCGTTTGATACGTAAACATCATTAACAGGATGTTTCATATTTTTTTCTAATGTTTATTTATTTTTCATTGTTCCTATTACGGTAGGTAAAAAAAAAAATCGCGCCTAGAACTATTTTATGTCGAGCACATTGAGTGGACCACTTTTCAAGACGACTAAAAAGTCACGGTGTATAGTACGCCTCTGTCTATCCCTTTGGTGATTATATGGATTTCTGTTTATGTTATGTAGTGATAGAAATACATGATCGTTAGGTAAATTGTTGTAGACGCTGAATGAGCAGAAACCTATTTAGATAATTTACACGAGGATAATTTTTGCAAGATTGCAAAATTGTTTGAAATGCGCTTTAGTTTCATAATTTTCCGTTTTGCAATAATATTATTTTACTTGCAAATGTGCACATTGTTGGCATACTTTTTTGTTTTCAACTTATTCTTATTTAATTTTACACTAAGCGATACCTATAAAATTGCCTAGTGTTCGAAAAAACAGGCTTTTTTTACCTTGTATTCAATAAGTCTAAAGTATGTTTCTAGACAAAACGACGGCTCTAAGTTCATCCAGAAAGTTGGCAACGTCGCAAATTATAGCTGTCAAATATTTACCTGTTTAAATTAATTTGGCAATATTACTGTATGGACTTATGAAATATGACTAACTAGTGAACTAGAATATTAATAATGAATTGCAATTAAAACACTGAATTTGATATTGTAACCGTTTTAGGTGTAAAAAAGGCATTTGGAAAGTTTCCAAATACTTTTTTTACATCTAAAATTAAATATTTGGTGTTACGATATTAATTATTGAATTTCATAATCAATATTTTAGTTCACTAGTTAGCCATATTTTTCAGTCCATACAGCAATATTGCCAAATTAATCAAAACAGCGAAATATTTGACAGCTATTTGCGACGTTGCCCACTTTCTGAATGCTCTTAATATGCTGCGCACTCGCACATGTCTGTCACACGATTCTTTTATCACTTTCGTTCACAATGGTCGATTAAAATCAAAAGTGGCAATAAAAGTGTCCAGTATAACCCGGTGATTCTTTTCATTTCCAAGATACTTAATCTAGAAATGATTTTGAAAAATAAAGGAATGCGAGAATATTCGGTTCGGCTTTGCTATGTGGTAAACAATAAGCAATTACTACAAATATTCGGCTCGTGCCGAACGGTAGACTCCGTTCGGCATTTACCATCGCTGAATTATGTTTGGATTAACTCGGTACAAAACGAGCTAAACCGAACGGATTTTTCCCGAATGTGTTCAGTTTTGCCGCCCGGATGTGCCGACCCGGACATGAGCATAACACCTCAATTAAATTACATATCTAACGTAATGTCGGAAAACGTGACAAGGATGTAAATACCTATTACATTACGCAATATTGTTCTAAAGTTGCAAGTTTTTTTTTGTCGACTGTTAATTAGTTTACTAACTTGATCTATAAACCAAACATTTGACATAAACATGTTGCAATCGTTCCGTATAGTTGCGTGTTCATAATTTGTCAGAAATAATAAATAGGAATGTTAGAAAAAAAACTGAAGCCTACCTTGAATAAGATAAATTTTCCAAATAGATTTAAATTAGAATAATAATCATTGAGATCTAGACAGCTCAAGATTTTGTTTCGTAAACAGAGACCCTGTAAATACTCAGAAAGGCCTTAACACATTTCTACTGAATATTTACAATTTTCCTATTTCACTATTGGTATTTGTACCTTGTGGTACTCCAAAAATACGAATTCAGACTTATACCCGTTTTCACAAAACTAAGTGACACCTGTACATGCCTAAATAAATCGCATTGTTGGAATGTGAACTCACGGTGCTGAACTTTGAGTTGAAATTGAATTGTTTCCGACAGTGCTCTTTTCGAACAGTAATATTCAGGCAATTTCAGTGTCACAAAAAGTGTCAGTATAAATGGGCATCACAGTCATTATTTTTGCTTTGTACTCCCTTGTATTAATCAAAAACATGCAAATCATAAGTCCCAATAATGAGAAACAAAGTCAAAAGCCTTTGACGAATCCGAAAGTAAAATACGTATCCCTACTGAGATTGAAATGTCTCAGAACGTAAAGATCTTCCGACAATGCATAATTCAGATCATAATTCAGCAATAGACCTTCAATTGAAACAACACATGGCTATGTTTATATTTTAGTTTAAAACAATATACATTTTGGCATTGCAAATGGCGTACCTAATTTCAACCAAGAAGCCGTAGTATCGTAAAATTGTACTTATGGTCCTTGTAAGTTTGAAGGCAAATTAATACGATGCTTTTATTGTAATATAAGTTAATATGGTATAATAACATAACTCATACCATGTTTGTGTTCATGTGTCCTAATAAACTTGTTAAGATTTCGAATAATGTAGAATATAAAAAAGAAGCACAATCTAACGCTATAAATATAGTTGAAAAAAAAACAATAAAATATTCAATATAATACAAGACGATACAAATACATACTAAGACAAATAAAACAAAAGATATCTTGATAAGACCAAGTACCTAATGAATAACACGTAAAAAATCACAAAAAGTTTATAATCATCATCTAAATATACAAACCAGGTGTGGTAGATGTCCTAGGAGTCATTGGTGTCCCAGGGACCTCGAGCTCACTCTCAGCATCAGTCAAATGGAAGCTCTTTAACGCCTCCGGAGCTTTCTTGTATTTACTGACAAAAGATCCCTTCACAGGACCGTCACCATTTTCTTTTTCTTCTGATATCGAATTTCTGATTGATCGGGAACTAACCCTTCTGATCAAAGACGAAGGCGGGACGATCGGGTCTGAATCTTTTCCATTTACGGCGGCCATTTTGTTTTTACTAAAAATACGTATTTTTTAATTTAAATTTTATGTTTGTTTTAATTGGAAATACGTCCGTTTTGTGCAAATGTGCGGCTTGACTGAGTGAATTCACTAAGAGATGACCCTAGGTTATCTCTCTAAAATTGTGACTTAATTTATTGCGTAGATAACCCGTGTATCGTTTATCATTATGTTATTAAATTAAATTGTTATTTCGTCAGTAATAAATAATAATAGTGCTTCCGGAGAGCACGGCTTAATTGCATGATCTATTTTTAGAATTAAGGGCAAAAGTGTTCACGTTTTTATGGGCGTAATCTGGTAGCGATGTTTGACGAGTTTTTCGAGAGCAGTTGAGTATCAATGTGATTTAAGGTTCCGTATATCTAAAAGATAATCTGATTAGTCTATTTCAAGATCTTTATTGTCAAAGCAAAACATTGCAAAATTTAATTCAGCTTATTTATAAAGAAATCACCTTACTAGGCTTAAAACATATTGCAAAGGTCAAATATCAAGCCATAATCAGAAGTAGAGCAAATTATGTTTATATAATCGCATATTTCGAAACAGCAAACGAATTATTGTCAAGGCAAAGTGCATTGCCACCTAAATCACGTGTCTAAACATATTATATATTATGTTCTATTGCAATAATTATGTATATACCATATTTGACGTCATAGCTAACGTATTATACAAACATTGGCGGCCAATGTTGGATAAGCGTCACTGAATGACCGAGGTTGTTTGCTTAAGTTATGATAAAAAGTAGCTAATGTTGATTAAGAAGTAGAATCTCGTGGCAACTGATACAATGATAAATAATTAAGAAACAAAGAAAAGTAGGACACCGCGTGCAATGAAATAAAAGCCATAAAACCCATTATGGAAGACGCTATTGGTAACAATATTAATAAAAGTGAAAATGACAAAGATTAAATAAGTAAAGCGCACAGGTTACGGTTTTTAAATACCGTCTAAGGAACTCTAGAGCTGAGACAGTGATCTTAAGTCCAAATCTATACCGAAAAAACCGGTAGCAGCCGGTATTTTGATATGCAACCTTGATACGTTTTCGGTTCGTTTACCCACATATGAAAGTTGAGGTCGCAACCAAGGTTTGCTTCCTATTCGTGAAGTAGTGCGGTTTTTAGTTTCCGGTTTTGCATTGTTACGGTAATTGGACCTATCGCGAATTTTGAGAATTATTTTTGTTGGAATGACCTAGGGGTAGACCTTCGTGACTGGTTTAGAGGCAGTCGTGGTCAAATATTTCGAAGAATTTAGGTTAAGTATGACATATTATTTCTATTAATAATAGTTTCTTTGTTTGCTGTAGCTAATGAACCTTTGATTGACGATAAAGATGAAGAAGAAAGATCAAATGATAGAATTGAATAATAAGGACTTGCCAATTTAACTTTGAAAATTCATAAAGTAGCTATGTAAAACATGTGAATAAAGAATAAACATGAAAAGTTATAGGTTAAAAATCCTAAGTTACCTAATGAAGTTCCCAGAAGTATTAAAATTAAAC
This sequence comes from Noctua pronuba, assembly GCA_905220335.1. Taxonomy (NCBI): domain Eukaryota; kingdom Metazoa; phylum Arthropoda; class Insecta; order Lepidoptera; family Noctuidae; genus Noctua; species Noctua pronuba. The sequence goes on along the minus strand of LR999918.1, from coordinate 9,703,654 downwards.
TTTTGGCCGAAACGGGAGACATGAAATTTTTGGAAGATGAATTTATGAACATAGTTTCCAACGGAGTAAGGGACAATGTCAGGCAAATTTAAGATTGACCAGCAGAGAAAAATTTCGAAATAAGCAATTGAAGACTCAATGATGTAAGTAATAAGCCTTAGAGTCAGTAGAGTAAAATACAGGAAGAGAAATTCGTGTAGCAACAATATAAAGATCGAAAGTGGTTGTTTATGAGATTAACCCAAAATTGGATGTAAAATAAGCGACGAAATTTATTAAAATTCTTAGCATGTTTCGAATGCCTATGTTGTTTGATGACGATCTTAAGTGAGATGATCTAGAAAGATTTTTTTAAGAAGATTCAATTCAGACTCAAATGGTCACTGGAACTGTCTCACGTGGTTGGAGTCACGTTTCTTATTTGTTGCTAAGATTGAGGATTATGTCACGTTTATGTTCATTGACATAAGGTTTAAATTAGAATGATTGACGCAATAGTGAAATGCTGTGATATCTTGAGATTTGATAATGAAAGTGAATGTGTTAGTTTGTTTGGCTTTGATTCGTATCCATATTAATATTATAAATAGGACCGAAAATCTGTCTGTCTGTGACTTTTTATGCTTTACCGGCTGAAAGGATTTAGATGAAATTTGGAACACAGTTACACCATGACCAGGGCATGGAATACTTTTTATCCCGGTAACTTAATAAGTTCTTGTGGGTAAATATTTGACCTCTTGGCTAGTACTTCATATGATATGACTGGAATCATACGTAGAAGACTATAATATTATCAGAATAAATGGAGAATTTTCAACTTATATCCTCTATAATTAAAAACTTTTTGCGTAGACGGTGTAGTTTTTTTTTAAATGAAGGTAAAAAAGTTCAGCTGAAAAACAAAACTTTGTAGACTTTAGAGGACAAAATTTTAAAGGGTAAACAGTAAGTACTAATTTTGTAAGTAAAAACAAAGATTGATTCTTTTTATCAACAGACAAAAATGGTTAAATGACCTACAAATAACCGCGGGTAAGCTGTCAAAGTGACATTTTACATATTAGCGACGACGATCATGGAAAAGTCAAGACTGTATTGTAATGACATTGGCTACCGAGAAAAGATCTGACCTCCACAACCCCGTTAGTACTGGGTAATACGATGCCGACAACCTAACGACTGTCAAAGATCTACAAATGACACACGGGACCAACAGCTTAACGTGCTTTCCAAGGCACGGAGGAAACTCGGTATGTAATGGGTGGTCACCCATGCACAGACCAACCTAGGCAAGCAAGGCTTAACTTTAAGATCGACCCGAGTGGCTGTTTTTATTTAGCCACGAGCTCCGCAGTGTTTTGTGACTATTAACAAAAATCACAATAAATTACACAAAAAACGTCAAAACATTAAAATAAATGACTGTCTACGCTTGATTGCATGGAAATATACCAATCATTAGATAGATACAAAAAATCAACTAAGTATCATTGACGAAATTAAGGAGGTTCCGTATGCAATAAGGATATAAGTAATTATGTAAGCAAATTAAGTAATTTGAGAGTTAAAAATAGATTATGAGTTTTAAATGTATGACGTTAAAGTTTACCTTGACCTGATTAAAAACGGAACTGATCAAGCAACGAGAGAAATTAAAACGTAAAACGATCAAAAGAAAATGATTGAATTGATAATAATGTATTATTATGACTGTTTTCTGCAGTGGGTTAGGCAGAGATAGAAGACCCATGTGATAAGGGCAGATCCAAACCCCGAACTGCTACAGACAAATTCCTGATTGGAAACCTAATACCATTTTGACCGACCTGGGAATTGAACCTAAGACCTCACTTTCAGCAAAAGCGGTTGCGCCCACTAGACCAATAATGCAACAGAAACTTACAATATGGATAAAATAATAATTCAATTTATAACAAAAATTATTCTAGCATTTTTCTTAACCCGTTAACTAAACAGTTAAACTATTTTTCTATACATCATCATCTGCTTAGCCTTTTCCCAACTATGTTGGGGTCGGCTTCCAGTCTAACCGTAACCGAATACCAGTATTTTACATGGAGCGATTGCCTATCTGACCTCCACAACCCAGTTAGTACAGGGTAATACGATACCCCTTGGTAAGACTGGTTATCAGACTTTCAGGCCACTGACTACCTGTAACGACTGGCAAAGATCTACAAATGACTTTCCGAGGCACGGAGGAAACTTGGTATGTAATGGGTGGTCTCCCATCCACGGACCAACCTAGGCAAGTGTGGCTTAACCTGAAGATTGACCCGAGAGGCTGTTCTATCTCTCTAGACAAATAAAGGCTAAGGCCAGATCCTCGTGCAGCCACTTAACAAAGGCTAGGCTGAACTTTGATCTTCATAAATGGATTAGCAACAAGACCATTGTTGTTAAACTGGGCTTTGAGTCGCTTTGAGTCGCTTTGAGTCGCTTTGAGTGGTCCTAACGTTATTGCTTGGCAGGGGTTTAGCTTAGCGTAATAACTGTAGAACTGTATGGACATCAGTGAAATGAAAGGTTATTTTCACCCGACTACGGCAAAGCCAAAAGGAAGGGTTATGAATTTAGCAGTCTATGTATGTATGTATGTTTTTACGTTTGTTCCTCCGTAGCGCCTAAACTATTCATCAGATTTTGATGAATAAAGTTTCAATCGATTCGTTATTGTGGCCCGGATAACAGAGGCTACATTTTGACTGACTTCAACAATAGGAGGAGTCGATTTTACCTTGTAAACCCCGAATTTAAGAGATCTTGATTTTTCAGTAGTCGGATTTTTTAGTTGTAGTATACCATACAAATTCTTTTTATCATAACATTTAGAACTTTGTACGGTAGAAGAACTATTCAGTTTAAGGGGGCACAGCTTTTAAATAATAAGTTAAAGTTATACTGTCACTTACGGGATATCTACCGTGATTATTCATTATTTTGAGATCCCGATTTTCGAGGCTGTTGCAAGCGCCATGATCGAGGGATGACCGGAGAATGCGGGTGGATGATAATTATATTTTTGTTGTATTGTTGTTTTAGACTAAGAAAGAGGGTAGACAGATCTTTCTGCACCTTACATTTTTTTTTACCATCCAAAGACCCCACGCTCTAAACTCTAAGTGATCGAACTAACGAAGCAGTCTAAGGGTTGCGCCACATCTATCAGTACGAATTCGCATTTTTATAATGCTCCTATCCTATTCTTCGCTCAGAACCGTGAGATCTACTAATTTCGAGTGGGCAACTACAGTCCATTCACAATTATTAGGCCTGTGGCTGGACTGTATAGGTAGCTTATTTTTGATTATGTAAAAGTGCCTGTCACGGGTCTATTTGAAATAAATGCTTTGAGTTGAGTCGAGTTGAGTTGAGTGACTTTGAACAGAATTGACACATTTGTAAGCTTTTCAGTAGATTTTGTCAAAACAGTTAATTTATTAATTTTACGGCTTCGCGTAATGAATGTCAGTTCATCTAGGCCCTCTGGGTAAATGTTAGACTAGAAGACCTTAACATACTTCAAAGAATAATGATAAATCGATCAAAATCACCTTTACGGATGCCGACGGCAAGTTACTAATAAGTCATGAGTTGCATACTCAGGTGGGGCAAAAATAACTATAAAGTTAGTAGAGGATTTTGTGTAAGAAAAAACTAATGAAAGATAGATAATACCTTAATAATAAAAGGCAGTACTCCTCGATACGGCTCGCATTGTGAGGAGGTTCCTGTCTCTGGAGCCCTAACCACCGGTAGCTTAGACCCTGCTCCCGACACCGGCGGACCACTATTTTTATATTTTTAAATGTTTTTAAAATGGTGTTTTTTTTAATAAATATTTAAAAATGGTTAAAAATGTGTATGGAAATGAATAAACGATATAATAATTTTAGATGAATGATAATATTCATTTGCCAAAACTTATCGGTAAAAAAAAAATGAAATGTCATAAAGATTCGTCGATGGAACCCCAAAACGAGGTTGTCATCTGTCATTTTTCCCGCGCATTCAAAACTTTTTGTCACATTAATAAATCAACAGAATACAATGATGTTGTTTAATCATTACCTACTTATGTTAATAAAAACCCCACAATAATGTATTCATACAACTTGTGGTTTTTCTCACATTAAGTATTAATATATGGCTCTATTTATTTTAAATGCAGGATATAGTCTAGACTAGGATTTATGTTTTAGTTCCGTTGCCACGTCTCTGGTTTAAAATTGGAGTAGATTAATCATAGTAATTATCCGAGAAAATTATTAAAGTACATACGTTTTTTTTACTGATTTAAGTCATAGTAAAAAATGGTTTAGGGATAACCCTTAACACAAACAGTCAATGGTGTTATCAAACTCAATTATTTAGGTACCTACCTACTTGCATAATAAAAAAATCATGTGGTGAATATCTTGGTCTGAAAATCAAAGACCAATAACATAGCCATAATTTTATCATTCTGGATCTCAAACTAAACACAATTTTACAGAAATAATTGACTTCTATTTTTGGCTTTCAATAACAGAGAGGCTTCTTTCAAAAATATTTTGCAATTACGAAAATAACAAGTGACTGTCGACTTCGTTAGTATCTTTTTTTTACACGATACTTTACCCTAAGTCCGGTTACCTTTTAGCAATCAAACAATATGCAATTTTATCACGAAAATGCATCAAAAATGGACATTTAAAACCAAATTCCCCTTCACTTAAAAGTACGGACAGCATAATAGTTATAATTAAAACGTTATAGTTCTAACACTAGTACCTAATGTCCTTGTTGCAAAAGTGAACGCGTGTCCTTTGCGAACGGCGGTAGCGTCAACAAAAAAAGTAGGGACTCAATTTTTTTTTTAAATAAAATAAATCTGCGGTTTCAACTTTTTTCTTTTAGCCGAGGTTTTAAATCCAAATGATTGAATGAGTTACTTTACTTGGACTTTTTGTAAATGAATTTCAAGCCTACCGGAATTTGCGGTTTGAATACTTTTTTATCTTTTATACCAATTTAAAGACGAAAAGGGTCGTTTGGTTGTAATCAAAGGCTGTATGAAGCCATATATTTTTACCTTTGAAGTTTAATGGTTATCACAAGACTGCTTAATTTGAATGAGATGGCAGTCGGCGAGGGACTGTGTGTTATTATAAAGGAGATTTGTTTTATGGCATAAATTATATTCTGGTCAATAAAAAGAAAAAAAACCGTCGTAAACAAAATTGCATACTGAATAATTACGTTTTATTGCGCTTGTTTCATAATAATTGTAGACTTTCTACAGCAATAAGAATTTCAAGTATTTTGCATTAGATTAATCGATTTGAAACAATTAAGGCGGCATTATTAACTAAACACTAAAAAATACCTACATAATTTAAAAACCATCATTTTATCTAATCTTTTCGGTAATGAATGATCATAAGACTGCTGTTTTACCCTGGATTAAATAGTTTTATTAAACAGCTTTGTCAAAATGTGAAAAATTATTAACCGTGTTAAAAAAATAACACATATTAATCAAAGAATTTTTTTTTTGCTACATTGCTATTCTAGCTAAAACTTTTTATTCAAAACCTTACGATTTGGTTTTGGCAAAACAGTCTGGTCTGGCAAGACAAGGGTTAGCCTCTAAGGAAATCGGTTTTAACGATCCCCTTTAACCGGTAATTAGGGATCGCCCCTTATCGTATGGAATTTAATATCGACACCGTGAAGGGTTTAATTAGACAGGCACCCCATATCTAATTTGGGAATAATTATTACTATGTTTTAACGAAATTCTGGTGAACAGTCTTTGTTTTTTGGCCATTTACAAATAATTTTTAGTTTTATTTCGTAAATATTATCTGACATATTTTACAAAATGTTTGTCTTTTCAAAGCTCTAAAAAAAATTAACACTTCCACGAGGTTGAAATTGGTTTGTTTGCAAAATACCCTCAAGTTACCTACCATTTTTTTTTAGACAAAAAATGGAAACAGCTATGGCTCTATAGATGCACCCAGTTTTGCATTTTGTTATCATAGTTTTTAATTAGCGATATACATAAGGATGTTAATTATCCAAGTCAAATTGACCTACAAAAATAAAATTTTATGACTAATAATTTAAACTAGCGACTAGCCTGACCGTACAGTTAATTGCACAAACCGTGATTTTCGTTAACACCACTTAGAACATACCTCAACCAGTTAGTTATATCTACTTTATATTAATTACCTACTGGAGGTACTTAAGTAATAATTAAGTTTATCAAGTGAAAATCAATTAACTACCTACGTTAATCTCTTTCATCTGTAACAGGTAAATTGATTAATATCTTGGCAGAAGGTACTTTGGTCTCGATTTTGATGTTTTTATTTGGAACTAAATGAAATAAAACATCGTTGGCGATTCCATCCTGACTGGATAACTGCTTAACATAGAATTACAATAGGCTGATAAAATGATGAGTAACTACAATGATCGTGCAGATTATCGTACTGTTTATCCAATGAGGTAATATGTATCAAAATCTGTACAATCTGTAATCTGTGTAATCTGTATCTTTGTCATATCTGGCAAAATGAGGGTGGACTATATAGGCACACCTCGGCCTAAATGCTATTTTGATCGATCAAAATAAATAACTACTGCAAAAAATACAATACGATGTCACGACTCACAAGATAAAAGGTCTCATAGAAGTTAGCCATCTATTCTAAGGTCATTCCTGCATCAAAAGGTCAAGTGTCACTAAAACAATGAATTTGATTACAATCGCAATATTTAGGAATGCAGTTAACATTCAACGAAATCTAAAACAGAAAATCTAAATCATAATAACCATTTCTATCAGAAACTGTTGAGTATTGCATAATATTTGATATCAAAACAATAAATTATTCACAAATAATTGTGAATGAAAACGTGATAGAAGCAAGCCTTGATATTTTTAATCGTTACAATCACGCAACGCTTTATCGAAATAAAAAAGAACCATTACGCAGTTATATGTAACTAAACATTACAAACCTAGGTCAACTTTTGACCTAGGCTCTATAACCGGAACCGGAACACTATAAAAAGTAAATCACATTGATAACTCGTGATAAATCGCGATAAATGAAGGCAAACACCTATTTGTTTATATCACAACCCATACTTACATGTTCAACAATAAAAAATTAAAAAAACGCACAAAAAAAAAACTGCACAAAACGAACGTTTTTACAACAACAAAAAAAAAGTAGGTATTTCGATTTATTTTTCTATCTCTACTTACGGTTCGCGGGTTTTTTTTTACAAAACAGAAAACACGGCAAAATAAATTAATAAATTTGTGTGGACGAGGTGCCTTGACACACGGCGATGGCTGACTGAGTGCGTCAAGCATTCAACAGATGATATTTGTACTTAAGCTACGTTTAACACGCATGCGTCAAAACTTGGGAATCGATAACTACTGTGAATGAGTGTTAGTATCGATATTTGCAGTTTTTAATGAATCGATTACAGTTTCGAGTGTTTAAGGCGACGTTTGTTATTTGGTTGTTTTCGATTTAGAACTCTGATTCGGTTTTTTGTGATCTTAAACCTAACTTGGTTGTGGAGGTCAGATAGGCAGTACTGCTGCACGTAATTTAATGATATTCAGCTGCATCCAGTTGGACTGGAAGCCGACCCCAACGTAGTTGGGAAAAGACTAGGCAGATGATGATGACTCGGTTTAAATAGGTGTGTCAAATTGAAAGGCAAGAACAAAATTACTTAAGCACACATACTACCCCATATTATTTTACCCTTATAAAGATTTTTTATTTGTAAGTTTAGCAAGTTACATACGAACTAACTTAGAAATATAAGGATGTGGGCGTAACGGGTGTAACTCAGCCGACGTGAAAAGTTTTCTATTTTTTTGGGAATGTTTTTACTGAATTATTTTTATTACCTATATTTTTTTTTTTAAATTATTATTTCTTTTATTAATTCTACATGCACATTTTTGACATTTTTAAATATTTCTTAAAAAAAACTAAATTATTTATTATTATATATTTATTTACTTTGACAACATTGGTCGACTAGTTAGTAGAAAAACAAACTTATCAACTAAGTGTTATTGTGTGTATTATGTTTTTCTGGTAACTAGCTACCCTCCTACCAAGTTTTATTAAGATTGTCTATAGTTTAGATGTGAAATGTATCTAAAGTAATAATTTTACAGTCGCATCTACACTAATATTTTTTTGTTTTTTTTTTTTTTATCAAAGTATTTAAAAACGTATTTCTTTTTTTATTAATACTCATTTATCTGGAATTGGTTTTAGGTTTCAGCTTCAAGTCAAGTCATGCTTAAAAAATGTTTTTTTTTACTCTTTAAGCTTTCAAGGTTTGGGGAAAGACGAACAAAAAAAAAACATTTAACACCCCTAATTTCATAGCAATTAGTCATGTTTAAGTATAAAATTAAAAGTATTTTCTGTCATATTTTAGCATACATTTCTGTGCATGATTGATACCAAAAAAGTTCCGCTATTCAATTAAAATTCTGGTCTATATAACAGCTAGTTAATTTAAATTAATTTCCATAAATTCACTAATACCGGTAGTCGATACCGATAAAAAATTGATGTTGACAGTTATTATTATTAATAAATCAATACGATATTAAATTAATAATATTAATTTCGATATTTATTATTATATGCATCCGTTTGGACTTTGATTTTGTAATGTTTTGCTTCCTTAAAATTGTAGAGGTATATAATATATCATAACATAACGCCTTCATTATTAGGCTTAGGCAGAACTGTGTGCATAGTACCCACATATTTCACCAGTTATGTTTAATTCCCACTTTTTTTTCTGTAAAACAATACTTATTATATAAACTATTCTTCATCAATGTAACATCATTATCTGCCTAGCCTTTTCCCAACTATGTTGGGGTCAGCTTCCAATCTAACCGGATGCAGCTGAATACCAGTATTTTACATGGAGCGACTGCCTATCTGAGCTCCACAACCCAGTCAGTACTGGGATAAACGATACCCCTTGGTAAAACTGGTTGTCAGACTTTTTGGGCCACTGACTACCTGTAACGACTGTCAAAGATATACAAATGACACCCGAGACCAACGGCTTAACGTGCTTTCCGAGGCACGGAGGAAACTCGGTATGTAATAGGTGGTCACCCATCCACAGACCAGCTTAGGCAAGCACGGCTTAACCTAAAGATTTACCGGAACGGCTGTTATTATTTAGCCACGAGCTCCTCAAGCTAATAGCCATCATATAAAATACTCTTCATCAATGTAATATCAAAGATAATATAACTTAAAACGCTTAAGAATAATTATAAAAGAATGATAGTAACTGTTGACACTATTATTACATGAACTTATGAATTATTAATGATTTTTCTATAAATAATACAGTGTTGTGGTAGGTTAGTGTTTTTTTTTTAATAAGGTAGGTAAGTAACTATGTATTTAATTTTAATGTACCTTCCATCTTTTGATATACAAGGTGTAAACAGACCCTTCACGAAGCCGTCAACCAAGCATTCTGTACATCAAACTAAGTAACTCTACGCAAAAATTATTGCTGGGGAACGATTTTTAAATCACGTTTTACGGTAAAACTCAATGTAACGCACTCAAAACGTAGTGCTGATGGATGCTTTGAATAGTAAACGGGTCATGGAGTTAATTAAAGTAAAGTTGAAACCTTTAAAAGAGGTAATTAAAAAAAAACTTCAAAAAAAAATTGGAACTTCGACTTCTAATATCACCGTAACTAGAAGGTTCCCAGGTATGGTACAGAACAAAAAAATGATCGCAATGACGGGGAGAACAAGTGCCTTTCGGCTTCGATAAGGGTCTTTTTACACCCTTTATGTATGTATCTAAGTATGTCTAGGGTCGTAGGTTCAAACCTAGACAGGCATTTAACTGTGTGTAATTTATTTCATCACCACTGCTCTCAAAACGGTGAAGGAAAACATCGTGAGGAATCCGGCATGTCCTAGAACCAAAAATTCGAAGACATGTGACATCTACCAACCCGCACTGGGCCCGCGTGGTAGATTATAGCCCACTCCCTCTCATAGAGAGGAGGCCTGTTTCCCAGCATTGGGAACAGGCTAAATAAGCTATATTGCTTTCTTTTTATAAATAACTAGCTTTTGCCCGCGGCTTCGCTCGCATTAATTTAGAATTTGACAATCAATGCGGCTTTTACTCTGCTTGTAATTATAAAATTCAATCATGATTCGAAAGACACCTGGCGCCATCTAATATCATAAGAACGTTATTGTTGTTTTCCTCGGGAACAGTACTTTTTTTCAGGATGAAAAGTACCTTATGTCCGTTTCTATACACTTGACAACGTTTATGCAAAATTTCAGGATGATCGGTTCAGTGGTTTAGGCGTGAAAAGGTAACAAACAAATAAACTTACTTTCGCATTTATAATATAAGTAAGGATTGCACAATATTAACAATAAAGTAAAAATAAATTGGTGCAATAACCGAGCGAACCTTTCCATCATTTATTAATTGATTCCTAAATAATTTAGATGACATTAGCAGTAATGTCACAAATTACGAAATGCATCTATTAATAAATCAAAATGTCACAATGTTTTTACAAAGTGTTAGTTATGTTGAAGTCCCATGTAATAGGGGGCGAGCCTATTGCCATCATCCGGGCACAAATTCAGACTCCATGACTGCTACTGAGAAATTCCTAATGGAAAAACCCAATAACAAGCCCGACCTGGGAATCAAACCCAGGACCTCATGCTCAGCAGTCGCGCTTTCAACCACTAGACCAACAAGGCAATGATATTCGTACAGATTTAAAATAAAATGCATTTTTTTACTTAACAAGCTGTAATGTGCTTTTAAAGTAAAACTAAACCGGTCTCCGGCGTACCTAATGACCTTATTAGGCTCCATCATTTACGATGAATCAATATAGCCAATTACTATTAGTGTTCCCAAATTGTTACTAAGAATTTGAGAGAAAAACCCAATACCCTAAACCCAATTAAGAATAAAATCAAATCTTTCAATTTTATTATAATTGCTGAATTGTTGTTGATAAAAGAGACTTATTTTGATTACACTCTTGATTATATCTTGAGCAGCCACAGAGTCTGGATTTGCGCCCGGTTGATGGTAATAGGAGGAGCTCGTGGCTAAATAATAACAGGGTCAATCTTTAGATTAAGCCGTGCTTGCCAAGGTTGGTCTGTGGATGGGTCCCATTACTTACCGAGTTTCCTCCGTGCCTCGGAAAGCACGTTAAGCTGTTGGTCCCGGGTATCATTTGTAGATCTTTGACAGTCGTTAGGTAGTCAGTGGCCCAAAAAGTCTGACAACCAGTCTTTCCAAGGGGTATCGTATTACCCAGTACTAACTGGGTTGTGGAGGTCAGATAGGCAGTCGCTCCATGTAAAATACTAGTATACAGCTGCATCCGGTTAGACTGGAAGCCGACCCCAATATAGTTGGGAAAAGGCTAGGCAGATGATGATTGTTGAAATAAATTACACAAAATATTGTACCTTGGGTTCAATATTTTGTGCTTTTTTTTTTTTACGGATTGGGAATCATCAAATGACTCCTGCCGCTCTGGGTGGAGTGGGAGGGAGTGTCAGACTCTTACTGACTAAAACCCATCCATGTTCCTTCATTGCCCTTTGTGTTCCAGGGCCACGGTATCTCTTTCGAACAGTCCCGCAGCCCCGGAATATTTTGTGCTTAAGGGAAAAATCTTAGAAAATTGTCCAATTTTTTTTACTGAAATACTCACACGGGGAATATCAAATACCCATAAACAGTAAAATGACGACATATTAGTGACGTCTTTTCATTGAAAACTTGACACGTTACTCGCGTCTTGTAAAAACATTGGTCGTCAACATTGGCGCCAATATTGGAGCCAATGTTGTTGTTGTTGGCTTAAAATTTTGCATGCTATGTTTTATCCTAGCTAAACATGTTTGTGCCATAATTTGTATTTAACACCACTGTATACCATGTTTTAAGCAAATAAAATATTCTATTCTATTCTATTCTATTCTAATGACTCAGCGATGTCACAAGACAAAAGTACTAAATAATAATTATCGAGAAATCGTATGTTTACGAAATACTTTGACGTAGGTTTTGTCCTGAATACGTTATTTTTGCAAACGTCATGTCTAGTTTGTCGAGAATCACGTTTCTAAATAATATGCATTTTTTTTATAAAATAGTATAAGCAATTGTGAAATTAATTTACGTAAGTAATTTGATTTTTTTTTGCAGACACTATTAGAATGTCACCTACTTTTATTTGACTTTACAACAAACAATATAACATCACGCCTGATAAGCCAAAAGGTAGGCAGAGGTATACAGGGTGTAAACAGACCCTTCACGAAGCCATCGACCAAGCATTCTGTACATCAAACTTAGTAACTCCACGCAAAAATTATTGCTGGGAAACGACTTTTTTTTTTGGGGTCAAAAAACACGTTTTGCGGTAAAACTCAATTTAACGCACTCACAACTTAGTGTTGATGGATGCTTTGAATAGTAAACGGGTCATGGAGTTAATTAAAATAAAGTTAAAACCTATATGCCCAATGACGGGGAGAACAAGTGCCTTTCGGCTTCGTTAAGGGTCTATTTACACCCTTTATAACATAAACACATTTCGCCAATTCATTCTAATATGAAACTCAGTTTGTCTGATTGTCTGTGCCCTTTCAAACCTCAACGGCTAAACAGATTTTGATGAAATTTGGCACACTGGTAGACTATTACCTAAGTTAGGATATAGGATACTTTTTGTCCCGTTATAGTACATTCTCGAGGAATAATTACTGTCACGTTCGCGACCGAAACCATGGACTAAAGTTAGTTGACTTGTGAGTCTTATGTAGTAGGGGGCGACCCTAATACAAATAACCGGGAAGAAATAAATACAGGCGGTTTCTGAGAATTTAATTATAGAGAAATCCAATAACGTTTAAGAGGTAAAACAACATCCTAATTAGTATTTTGCGAAATGTGTTAATTGATCTAAACGTGACTTTGCTCGATACACATATTTTTTTTTGAATCAGCTGTTCTGCTAGTATTGTACTTTTGTAGGAAACAGCAGATTTTTTTAAAACTACCGACGGAATATTTTTTTGTGGGAGGGTTCGGAATTATGTACTCAATATGTAGAAACCATTATTTTGTGTTATAAGTTTTTAAACTGTTATGGTCACTAACGAAATAAAACGAAACATCGGGATCTCAAACCAAATAGTAAATAAACATGGTAAATATCCCGTTTTTAGAGTTAATAATAATATTATTTTGTGTGTCGGTATCCCTTCCAACCTGTATAATAAAGCCGAAGAGTGTTTGATTGAACGCGCCAATCTCTGGAACTGCTAGTCGGATTTGGAAAATATTTTTGCTTTTGATAACCACACAGGCTTTAATATGTCGCTACGACCCTTAGAAGACGAGCAAAAAGAAAAAAACACTCGGAAAGGACGAGTGACACCGTGAGACGTAGCTAGTAATTTATACAGATGCTCTAGAAGTCTAGAACAAGGCTGCTAACTAATAAGTTAACTCAAAATTTTGGCCCACCTTCAAAATATTGAGTGTCAACCGGCAGGCCATCTAGTAAATAAAACTTGCATATAGTTACTTTTTCAACTAAATTCTGATGACTGCTGTGGTTGGAAATATACTTTAACTAAAAAAAAATAGATTTTTGTAATTTCTAGTTGGATATTAGCTTACTGAGAATCCTTACTTCCTTACTAATATTATAATTGCGAAAGTAAGTTTGTTTGTTTATTTGTTACCTTTTCACGCCTAAACTACTGAACCGATCATCCTGAAGTTTTGCATATACGTTGTCATTTGTTTAGAAACGGACATAGGGTACCTTTCATCCCGAAAAAAACTTCTGTTCTTGAGGAAAACAACAATAACGTTCTTATGATAATAGATGGCGCCACGTGTCTTTCGAATCATGATTGAATAATATTATTATAAGGAGAGTACAACCCGAATTGATTGTCAAATTCTAAAACAGCTAGTGGGTTTATAAGGAGAAATTATTTTTTTTGATCGGGTTTGTAATCCTGAAACCTTTTTTCAAAAGAGTCTCGTCAGTAATTGGCCTCTGTTGGCGGCCAATTCAAATGCTTGGCGAGCCATATTGTGGCCCGCGGGCCTGGGTTTGAGCAGGCTTGCTCTAGTCTAGAAGATAATTCAGTGGATAACACAGGCTGATTTATGGCTATTTTTATGATGATTAACTTTTTATAACCGTCAACGGCATACAACAAACAGGTTTTTTAATCTAATTTCAAAGTTAAACTTGCAAAATTGGCAAGTCATTGTTGATACTGCCGTCCATTGGCTGATTCATTCTGATGACATATTTAGGAAATATAACATCATACGGTAGGGTTATAGCAATCCATCATCATCAGCTGTCTAGCCTTTTCTCAACTATGCTAGGGTCAGCTTCCAGTCTAACCGGATGCAGCCGAATACCAGTATATTACACGGAGCGACTGCCCATCTGACCTCCACAACCCAGTTAGTACTGGGTTTTATGATACCCTGTGGTAAGTACTTTCGAGTCACTTACTAGGTGTAAAGACTGTCAAAGATCTAAAAATGACAGCCGGGACCAACGGCTTAACGCGCTTTGCGAGGCACGGAGGAAACTCGGTATGTAATGGGTGGTCCAATTCACGGACCAACCTAGGCAAGCGCGGCTTAACCTAAAGATCGACCCGTGTACCATAAAATTGTAAATACCGTTAGATTATAATCTATCTCACGAGATTGTAAACTGTCGAAAGATTGTGAACCGTAGCATACTGCTTACAATTTAACGCATTACTTTTCGGTAGATTATAATCTATCGAAGTGAAATCGTCGAACTGCCAAGCCTCAAGTTATACTTCAACTGATTTCATGGCAAGCCATGATGTGGTCGGTAATGGCGCAAATTTGTCTGGAAGTACTCATAACTTGAAGTCTCCTAAGCAATGATTTTCAAGAAACATTTACTTCCACTCTTTCATTAGGCAAAATACTAAATACCAATGGCGTCAGTTGCTAATTTTCTGTAAGTAATTGACAGTTACGGGTTATGTCATTCTGTTACGGTATGTTGGTTCTGCTGAGTTCACTGAGGATCAACCATTTTTCAACTTTATTACTAAGGGCATAAGGGTGAAAACTGGCAGACTGTCAGTGAACTCGGGGTAAGTACTAACTTAAGATACGTTTTTCATAGAAGATTAATTTATCAGGTTTGAAATTATGTTGATACTAAACCCGTATAAAATGGATCCGTTTTTTTCAGATTTTTTTTTATCGGAGAAACTACGTAACTTTGCAAGTATTAGAAGTTTTAATTCTCTTGTCATTATGTCGAATTCGTACATATGTACTTCATAGCCTGTGTATATACACATATGCACTTGATCAATAAAATAATTGTAAAAAATTGTACCTAAATCAAAAACACCTACCAAATGGGAGTCGGACTCGCGTAATCGTACCATCGTATTAGGGGAGCGGCAATAGAAATACATATTCTGTGAAAATTTCAACTGTCTACCTATTACGGATCATGGGATACAGCCCGCTGACAGACAGACGGACGGACAGCGGAGGCTTAGTAACAGGGTCCCGTTGGTTACCTTTCAAGTACGGAACCTAAAAACAACGAAAGAATAAGAAAAACCGGTTACACTTCCTTAAAAAAATATAGAAAGAATTAAAGAAAATGTATGTTCATTTGGCACATGCCACAAGTGCACACAAAATAAAACATGACAGCTGTCAAAAGACGTCATACTTAAACTTTCGTCAATCAAAATGGCGTCGCGCCGCCGTCGAAAGGAAAATTTAACACTTAAGTAGGTGTTTTATGGGGTTTTCCCAAGTCAATTGAGTCAACGTTTTGACGTTTTCTTGTCACATATGTTTTAGTTGGTCATGTAAAAAACCCATGCCGACAATTTTACGGTAAAGTACCTCCATCTTTAGCTTCCGCGGTCAGTTCTTTGAAATTGTTAATGTTCTGTAGTCTGTGGTTTTCTGGCTCTAAATTACTGTCATTTTTGTGATGATTAATAGAGCATTAATTGATTCGTGCAAATCATATTGGTTCCATAATAACAATAAATTACAAAACATATTATTTTGTGGTATTCAGCTGCATCCGGTTAGACTGGAAGCCGACCCCAACAAAGTTGGGAAAAGGCTAGGCAGATGATGATGATGATTATTTTGTGGTTTGGCTTTGAGCTGGTCTGGCGTATCATCACGCTTCTTTTGTCACAAGGGGGAGGCTGAGCTGTAAGGAAACCTACATTTCACCAGTCTTGGTAGGAATAATTCTCTTGAATATCGTATTTGCGTGGTGATGGACTTAAATCATACCCACCCGGTATATAGCCACCTGCAGCTCTTTCGTTGGCTTCGTTTAAATCCTGGAAGGTGCGCGTGGCTGTGGAGGATGGGATCCACACTGGCATTGTATTTGGGACGGGTCGATGATACCCTATCGAACTAAATTATAAAAATTCAATCCTGTATCAACTTACTTAAGAAAATGTATCACAATAAACAGCCAGTGTTCTTCCTCCTCTCTCCTACTTTATCTATGCTGTGCCCGACAGGGTCCATAATTGTGACTAATATATTTGTTCCCATACCAACTACTTACATTATGGTACGCAATTAAGAAATGAGAATTGAACTCCCTTGCAATAAGGGCGCGCCTATTACCATTAATTCCGAGCTGCAACACAGAATTCCTTAAAGGTAAAACCCGACAGCACATTCTTCAACACGGTGATCGAACCCGAGACCTGTCGGGCAACCACTTAATTCCCATGAGCATGTCAGAAAAACCCCACAATAAAATTTCCTTCGACTGCCTCGTTGGTCGAGTGCTCACAAGCGCGACTGCTGAGCATGTGAGTTGCTGGGTTCGATTCCCGGGTCGGGCAGAGTGTTATTGGGTTTTTACGTCGGGAATTTTCTCAGTAGCAGCCACGAAGTTGATGAATTTGTGCCCGGTTGATGGCTTAGGCTCGCCGCCTATTACATTGATTGGACTTAAACATAACTGGCGAAATGTCCGTTTATTATACATATAATAAGGTACCTCTGCCAAACCCTTCGGGGTTTATAGGCGTGATGTTATGCTAACAAAACTTCCTCAAGTACCATCAGATTTTGCAACTTACGTATTACTAAATCTAGTCGTGTACCGACCATAGTCGTTCTAACATTAAAACTGGTTAAGCCCGTTCATTCAAAGCCAGGGGGGATTCCGTACATCAAACATCTATTCCCGCGACGAGGAAAGCAACCATTTACCTTGTACGTTTAAAACGTCAGACATACTGACGCATCTTTCCGTGATCTGTATGATTCTTTCCTCAAACGACCATCTCCGACTTCCTCGTTGGTCTAGTGGTCGGCCCTGGGTTCGATTCCCAGGTCGGCTAAGGTGTTTTTGGGATTTTCCATCAGGAATTTCTCAGCTGCAGCTAGGAGGTGTATTTGTTCACGGTTGATGGCAACAGGCTCGCCCCAAAACTTGTACCAAAAACTAGCAATTGTAAACTATAGCTATCGCTACCCATACCAATTACAGTGGCGAAATATCATAATCTCACGCGTGTCATTATACAGGACCTGTGTATTATTTTATTTATTTATTTATATAAAGGGTGTAAAAAGACCCTTAACGAAGCCGAAAGGTACTTGTTCTCCCCGTCATTGCGATCATTTTTTTGTTCTGGACCATACCTGGGAACCTTCTAGTTACGGAGATGTTGGGGGTCAAAGTTCCAACTTTTTCACAAGTTTTTTTTAAATACCATTTTTTAAGGTTTTAACTTTACTTTAATTAACTCCATGACCCGTTTACTATTCAAAGCATCCATCAGCACTAAGTTTTGAGTGCGTTACATTGAGTTTTACCGTAAAATGTGATTTTTCAACCCAAAAAAAAAAAGTTGTTTCCCAGCAAAATTTTTTGCGTAAAGTTACTTAGTTTGATGTACAGAATGCTTGGTTGACGGCTTCGTGAAGGGTCTGTTTACACCCTGTATATTCAGTTTCGGACAACAATACAATCCATTTTGTTAGTAAGAAAAAAAACCTTATTCCTAATGTTAGTAATACAAAAACTCACAGTCACACTACACATAACAAATTTACTGTCCGAGGCAGGTTGCTCAGAGAACGATCAAGCAAGAGATCAACCACCTAGTTGACCATCCTCTCCACAAAATGCCTCAGAAAAGGGGAGTAGGGTATTATGATACGTGTGCGAGTAGTCGGATAGCAAACCCTGAATTCATCTCATCTTCAAATATGGTTTATTTTTGTCGTGTACAGCAACGAGCACCAATATATAAACACTTAATAACTTTTAAAAGTGTTTTTCTCTTATTATACTGATTCAAATTGGATGTTGTTACGAAAATCGTATTCTGGAACTCATATTTTTATGAAAAAGATTCTATCTCTAAGTTACAATCGTTATTCCTCGCGAAAATTGCTTTTCAATTTAGGAAAGTGTATACATATTGGTGCTCGTTATTTTAATAGTGAAAAAAGTGTCGAAGTAAGACTGGCAGTAAAAGGGCCGGCAATCCTGAACTACTGAAGTGTTACTTGTGGCGGCCCCTTCAAAACTGGGGCACCTTTACATATTCATATAGATATATATATGTCTTTTATATGTAATAATATAGCAGAGATGTGCCATAGCCAGCCAGTAAACTTATATTTCGCCAGGGGTCGAGCATATTATCATAATAAAAAAACCCAGCACTTTGCCCGACCCGGGAATCGAACTCAGAATCTTATAGTCAGCAGTAGCGTAAAATTATGCAATAAATTATGTTTATTTAGAAAGTTTTTTTTACTAACACTAGATGATGAAGTCTATCACCCCGATCTACAAGCAAGTCAAAATTAATACTTAAGTAAAACTAATAACTTAAGATACGATTTTTGTAGTTCAGTAGGTAATTGCTTGAAGTTGATGATTGTTAGAACTGTCAAAATAAAAAAATAGGATTTTTTTTACTTTGCTTTTTTGACGGTTCTTACTTCGTTCAAATTCTTGTCTATCGCACAAAGATGGTTGCATAAGTAATTACTTAAAGTCAAATAATTACTTTAACTTGGCTATAGAAACCAGGGGGCCTAAAATGATCTCAAAATGGCCACAGACGCAGTTAATATTATGAATTATCACTTTGTGACAATTTTACGAATTGTAACGTAATTCATAGATATTATTATCCTATTACGATTCTGCTAAAGCAGTCTTTTTAGACCCCTGGGTTAGGCCTGGGTAGTAGAATGTCTATACAGGGTGTAAACAGACCCTTCACGAAGCCGTCGACCAAGCATTATGTACATCAAACTAAGTAACTTTACGCAAAAATTTATTGCTGGGAAACGATTTTTTTTAGAATACTGACTGCCATTTTTCAAAGGGAATCCGGTAGGAATCGAGTCGTTGCGAACCTTCGCCACTGGTAGGTATATAAAATAAGAAAGTAGGTCAGTAATGGATACTCTGCGGCTAGCATTTGCACAAAGGTTCAGAATTCAAGTGTTCTTAAATGTAATTTTATACGAATAGGGATAAGAGTAGGGCGACCAAATGGTAGGGATATCTGTGGATATTTCCCAATACTGAGATTATAGGACATAATATTAGAAATAATGAAAAAGTATTTATTTGTCGCCGGGATATGGCGTGCATTATACAAAATGACAAAAAAAAAAAAACATACGAAGCATAACAAATATTTATAAATTCAACAGGACGGAACAAAAAAAACGTTAACAGCTTGCACGTCGTGACTGCGACAAGCAGGTTACCACTCAGCATGATGCTGTGCTATGGGGGGCCCACAGCACAGCACTGGTTTTCAGTGGTGACCCGTGAAAAAACGTACAGAAGCCAAGACAGCATAAATATATTTTACATGAATATGAAAATTAAATAATTAATTGATCAGATCTAAGAGTTAAACAAAAATATATGTTGCCAGGTAGTTTGTGGCACAACATCTTCCGCAGTTAAAACATTAGGAATTGGCGAAAGGCAGACGATTCAGGGGATCGGCATATTGTTTACGCCATTGTTTGCACACGTTTTGAAAATACTGTTTCTACAAGATTATTCCCGGTGCTATATTTCTATTAAGTTGTGACTGTTTTTTTATATATATTTGAACTATTATAAATGTAAAATAATTAACAGATAGATAAAATGCTCTTTATCATGAACATCATATGAATTAAAATTAAATGTAAAAAAAATACAGTGCATGTTTTTTTTCTTATTGGAAAAAGCGATTAAGCACTAAGTGTTTATTTTACAATACAGGCTTTTTCTTTTATAACTAATAAAAAGTAGGTACTCGCTACCGTCTCATTGGCTAACCAACAAGGCAATCACTTGTTGAATAATATTTATCATAACGGCCATCACCTTGCAATTCGGCAATCAATTGAACGATCAAGGTTAGGTATTATAAAACTTATACAAGTGACCGTGGCCGAGACATTGTGACTACCGACTAGCAACAGTTTTTTTTAACTGGTCAGGTCATGTAAGACTTTCTGTGAAAACTTGTTTTGGTAAATGAAAGAGTTGTGTATCGATAGAGGTTATATTTTAAATAAGGGACCATCATTTAATGACTTGAGATAATAATGATTGAAAAGATACGAATTCTTTTTTAATAGATTTTTTTGACACAAATTCACTGGTTCGGTCTTTTACGTGGTAACACAATTCATTTCAAGCCGTTAGCGTTAAGCCGTTGGTTCCGGCTGTCATTTGTAGATCTTTGACAGTCGTTACAGGTAGTCAGTCAGCCCAAAAAGTCTGACAACCAGTCTTACTAAGGGGTATCGTATTACCCCGTACTAACTGGGTTGTGGGGGTCAGATAGGCAGTCGCTCCATGTAAAATACTGGCATTCAGCTGCATCCGGTTAGACTGGAAACCGAACCCAACATTGTTGGGAAAAGGCTAGGCAGATGATGATACAATTCAATTCAATAAATTGGTATAAAATATTTTACTTCACACATTAAATGCTATTCGCGTCGCACAAAAAACACACTATCCCCCCCCCCCCATCGTGATAAATAGTTGTTTCTGACCCCCTCACCCCCTGTTTGTACCTCACGTGATTAATGGACGACCCCTAAGGGGTTTGTTAATAAAAGCTGCTTAAAGTTCATTAACGATTGAAATATATGGTTGAACGATTGCTTAAGCATACATTTTTTGATGTATAAATTACTCTTTATTTAAACCATTGCTTATAAATAAACCCTCAAATTAATATTGAGTGTATTAGTGATATCATTTTGAGAAACAAGCGTTTGATGAACGTTATTTTAGATAAAAAGTATTATTTAAATACGAATAAAAAAAAACTAACGTCGAACATGCGGTGTGGTTTTAGACTCGGACATTTTTTTTTTACAGAGAGACGCATAATCTAATTCTGCGTTATTAATTTAAAAAAAAAATGAGAGATAGCTTTTGACTTGCTTATCGAATTTTCGCGGCACAAAAGTATCTGTTTAGGTAATTGTAATAAATGCTTTAAAATAATCGAATCTGAATATTTGTTCAAATATTTGATTTGTCGTAATACGGTCTGATTTTTCAGTCTTCAGATTCATATTTTTTTCTGGATAAAAATTACGGTTTGATTGCTTTGCTATAGAAAATATGTAAAATAACTATACTTATTTTTACTACAGATAAAAAATATCTAAATCGAAAAATAACCTCTGGCATAAAATAACCTCTTTGTCCCAAAATAATACCCTTACAGTTTGGTCACCCTATTTGTGTGTAAGTGAGTGTGAAGTGGCTAGCTAGAGACTCTCACAGCCAAAGCCTCTATAAGATTGTCTATGAAAGATATAGCTACGTATGTATATAACCGTTATGTATGTATGTAAGATAGCTATCTATGCTTATGTATGTTTCATAAATCATTGTCGGTAGGAGCCTTGAGTCGGCGCAAGACATTGGGTAAACGAGATTGGTTGATTTATGTTTTTGTCGTAGGAGCTCGTGGCTAAATAATAACAGCCGCTCGGGTCGATCTTAAGGTTAAGCCGTGCTTGCCTAGGTTGGTCTGTGGATGGGTGACCACCCATTACATACCGAGTTTCCTCCGTGCCTCGGAAAGCACATTAAGCCGTTGGTCGCGGATGTCATTGTAGATTTTTGTCAGTCGTTAAATAGTCAGTGGTCCAAAAAGTCTGACGACCAGTATTACTAAGGGTTATCGTATTATCCAGTACTAACTGGGTTGTAGAGGTCAAATAGGCAGTCGCTCCATGTAAAATACTAGTATTCAGCTGCTTCCGGTTAGACTGGAAGCCGACCCAATATAGTTGAGAAAAGGCTAGGCAGATGATGATTTTTGTTTAAGTTGATGTGTGGTAAGTATGGGTCGTGGAGGTTAGATATGCAGCTTCATGGAAAATTCTGGTATTCATCTGTCTTCGGTAAGACTGGAAGCTAACTCTGACTTAATTATGACAAAGGGTAGGTGAATGATGAGTGTGGGTTTACAATAACATATATCACGCCTGCAATCCCCGAATGGTCAGGCAGAGGTGTACCTAATAACAATTTTCCCGACCCGGGAATCCAACCCAGTACCTAATGCTCAGCAGTCGTGCTTGCGACCACGTTGCGTAAAATTGTATTATGTTAAATTTACAATTGACATGAAATTCACTTAGTCAAACACTAAATCAATATCATTAACAAGATCCTTAACGAAGCCGAAAGCCATTTTTTATTCTAGACCGTACCTGGGAACCTTCTATTTACGGAGTTATTAGGGGTCAAAGTTCCAACTTTTTTACAAGTTTTTAAAAAAGTAATAATATTTTAAGGTTATAACTTTACTATTCAATGCATCCATAAGCGCAATGTTTTGAATGCGTTACATTGAGTTTTACCGTAAAAGGTTATTTTTCATCCCAAAAAAAAAGTAGTATCCCAGCAATAATTTTTGTGTAGGGTTACTTAGTTTGATGTACAGAATGCTTGGTTAAAGGCTTCGTGAAGGGTCCGTTTACACCTTGTATTAAAAAACTATAAAATGAACAGCCAACCAATATATTGTAATATCAATTCATATTCTTGAGTGTTAGATTACTGCAATGCAAGTAATATTACACTGACGACGGTTAACCGACTTCGACGACCGCAAAGAGGTTATTGTTCGTTACGATTAACTAACTTATGCTGTGACTTTACCTGTTATTAATGTTGATTTAAATTCATAATTTATGGCTGCCTTGTTGGTCCAGTGGTTGCAAGCGACTGCTGAGCACGAGGACGTGGGTTCGATTCCCAGATCGGGCAAAATGTGTATGTTTTTACATCAGGAATTTCTTAGTAGCAGCCACTGAGTCTGGGCTTGTGCCCGTTTGATGGTAATAGGGGGAGCCTATTACATTGGACTTAGAAAATAACTGACGGAATGTGGTTTTTCATCCCAGACAAGTGTGTTAAATGATCTTCTTTAACTAGTATTTACGAAAACTTTTTTTCACACGTCAAGAAATAAAATATTACAAAAACTAGAATAGAATATTCATTTATAAGCTCAGAATGTAGGTATTTACAATAAGGTGGTTACCATAATATTAAAGAATTGTACACTCTACCATTTTGGCATGCAAACATTGATGCAGTTCATCATCAAACATACAAACATTGACATATAACTAAAATATATCAGCTAGAAAATCCGATACGGAGTAGTAACATTTATTTAATCATCATCATCAGCCTAGCCTTTTCCCAATTATATTGGGGTCGGCTTCCAGTCTAACCGGATGCAGCTAAATACCAGTATTTTGCATGGAGCGACTGCCTAACTGACCTCCACAACCCAGTTAGTACTTGGTAATACGATACCCCTTGGCAAGAGTTGTTGTCAGACTTTTTGGGCCACTGACTACCTGTAACGACTGTCAAAGATCTACAAATGACAGCCGGGACCAATGGCTTAACGTGCTTTCCTAGGCACGGAGGAAACTCGGTATGTAATGGGTGATCACCAGTGATAGGAATAGGTAGTGCCTATTTGCCTAAACTTCGAAGAACAGAGACAAGAAACGGAGACTTCCTTAGGACTAAATTTTTTCCGAGACATCTGTCCCGAAATTTCGAGACAACACATAAATACATTTAAAAAAAATGTTATTTGGAATAAGTAATTCGTCTATATTTACCTAAAGTTTGCGACTAGATATATCATAATAAAATAATAACATACACAGTCGTTACAACCATAAAATTTTCTGATTTTTATTTTGGAGAACATTTTGTAAATGACTTGTTGATCGTAATACACAATGAATCACAATGTTTGAATAAGAAGCAGTACACGTTTCGAAGTAAATATCTTCTTTCTAGCTCACTCTCGGCTACGTTTAATGAGATTTCTAAAGTTCAAGTATAAAAAAGGCATTATATGTAACACATACTATGATTTAAAAGAGTGTCCATGGAGTTTCTTGCACGTTCTTCTCCATAGAGACCTACTCTTTGGAACGTGCAATTTAGCTTCACTTTTCTTGGACTGACCGACATTGACTATTCAAAAGTGCCTGTAAATGGTCTATTTGAAATAAATGCTTTGATTTTGATTTTGTCGGTATTTAAAATAAATAAATAATTCATTTATTTGCCATATTTTAAAATAATATAAATATACATATATTTGTTACAACAATATTCTATGTGTTTTATTTTTCCTTTAGAGCCCATTAATTATTTAATGAACCTAGAGCGATATCGACCGGCGATTTTTGAGCATTTTTTCTTTCGTTTTTTTTTGCATAGAAATCTCCTAAAAATCGCCAGACAATATCCGTGGTGTGAAAGGACCCTTACGTTTTTTTTTAACTAGTTAATGCCCGCGGCTTATCCCGCGTGTACTATTGTTTTTGTATCCCATGGGAACTATACTTTTTTTAATAGGAAGTAGCATATGTGCTATTCCACACCTTAATCTATATCACTACCAAAATCAGCATTTTCAGTGGAATTGAGTAATGGACATCCATACAAACTATCACATTTATAGACAAACTTTAGATAAATATAGACGAATTACTTATTCCAAATAACACATTTTTTTAAATGTATTTAATTGTTGTCTCGAAATTTCGAGACAGATGTGCCGGAAATAATTTAGTCCTAAGGAAGTCTCCGTTTCTTGTCTCTGTTCTTCGAAGTTTAGGCTAATAGGCACTACCTATTCCTATCACTGGTGATCACCCATCCACAGGCCAACCTTGGCAAGCACGGCTTAACCTAAAAAGATCGATCCGAGCGGCTGTTATTATTTAGCCACGAGCACGAGCTTTAGTAACATTAATTTAATAGAAGTTTAAAATGAGATCAATGTAGTAATAACTGAATTATCTATCAGCAATAAAACGGCTGTCATAAAACAGCAAAAAGTGCTGACAGAGAAATTAATTGTTTGTCAAATTGACATACTTCATTAATATCCCTGACTCCATATTGTATTTGTAATAGGTTTCTACTTAGCTGTTCCAAAAAATGATGATCATTGTTATTTTTTTGGTGTCAGTATTTATACTTTGGACTTAAAATAATTAGATGAATGTATAGTATCCACGTGAATGATGTAACCAAGATTTTGAACAATATTTAAAAGAGTGTCCATGGAGTTTCTTGCCCATTCTTCTCCATAGAGATCTACGCCTTGGAATGGGCAACTACAGTACTTTCACAAGTTAATATGCCTTGTGTCTGTGACTGTAGCTTCGCTCTTTGTTTTTTCTGTGACTTTCAAAAGTGCCTGTAATGGTCTAATTGAAATAAATGCTTTGAGTTTGAGTTTTGAGTTTGAGTTTAGAATGTAATTTATTGTAAAGGTATTAATCAGCAATATAATAATTGACGGCGCGGTTGGCGCAGTGGCTGAGCGATTGACTGCTGCGCTGCGTGTTGCGGGTTCGATACTCGCACGGAACACTATTTGTATGACCTACAAGTAGTTGCTCGGATCTGACTGGCTGTTTATGTATATGGGTTTAATGTAATATAATGTTTGTAAATACATCCGCGATACAGGAGAAATTCTTATTAACATAAAAATAATCCCCGAAGGATGAGGCAGAGGTGTACCTAATAGTACACCAAATTTCGCTAGTTACGTTTAAGTCCGATGTAATTGGGGGCGAGCCTATTGCCATCAACCGGGCACATATACATGGGACTATTACGTCTGACAGGGGTGTCAGACTATACGGCATCTTTTAACCGACGAAAAAAAAGGAGGAGTTCTCAATTCTACGCCTATATTTTTCTTTTATATCCTTTCTCAAACAAAAATATCATTTGACGTTAACACTTAAAAATGAATTCAAAAAACAAATAAAAAAACATTCGTAAATTACCTTAACCTGCATAGTTAGAATTTATTGTATTTCTAAGTAATTAGTACCTAATTACATAACATCCAAGTTGTATACTAAAACAATTAAAGACTATAAAGTCTAATTGAAATGATCATTAAATGAAGTTGGCGTGACCATGATGACACGACTTGTGGGACATTCCTGAGATATGTCACAGTCAAAACTGTTAATCTGTCAAAACTACTTTTGACCGGTGTTAATCAGTCAAAACTACTTTTGACCGGTGTTAATCAGTCAAAACTACTTTTGACCGGTGTTAATCAGTCAAAACTACTTTTGACCGGTGAAAACTATTTCAACAATAACTAACATTTACTTAGAAACTTATTACGTTGTTAGGTTTTTTTTTGTGACCCTTTGCAAAACATTATGTTGTAGTAATTCTAGGACTAGGTAAATTACAACGTTCTGAAACAACATATTTTAAATGGAAAAACGCATTTTAACATAATAAGGATTTTGACTGATAGCAGTCAAAAGTGGTTTTGACCGATTAACAGTTTTGACTGTATCAGATATAACATAACATCACATGACACCTGTGAACCTCTAATGGAGAGACAGAGGTGTACCTAATAGTACACCTAAATTTTATTTTTTATTTTTTTCACGGGTGACCACTGAAAACCAGCGCTGTGCTGTGGGCTCCCCATAGTACAGCATCATGCTGAGTGGTAACCTGCTTGTCGCAGTCAGGACGTGCAAGATGTTAACGTATTTCTTTTTTTGTCCCGTCCTGTTCAAATTATAAATATTTGTTATGCGTTGTACTTACCTTTTGTTTATTGTATTTTTTTTTTGTTATTTTGTATGATGCACGTCATGTCCCTGCGACAAATAAATATTTTTTCTTTCTTTTCTTCTTCTTTCTTACATTTCGCCAGCTACTAATACAGGCAGGTATCCTACTGAGAAATTTCTGATAGAATAACCCAACAACACTTTACTGGGGCCGAATCGAACCCAGGATCTTATGCAGCAATAGCGCTTGCAACCGACAGGTCACTAGGCCGACAAGCCAGTCTTAGAAATTGATGAGTTTAATAATAAATAATGGGTGTAAAAATACCCTTAACGAAGTCGAAAGGCACTTGTTCTCCCCGTCATTGCGATTTTTTTTTGTTCTGGACCATACCAGGGAACCTTCTACTTACGGAGATATTAGGGGTCAAAGTTCCAACTTTTCCACAAGTTTTTTTATGTTATTACTTTAAATACGTTCTCGACCCCCGTACTATTAAATTCAACCATCAGCACAATGTTTTGGGTGCGTTACACCTAATATTAATAATTATTGCGTAAAGTTACTTAGTTGGATGTACAGAATGCTAGGTTGACGGCTTCGTGTACGTTTACACCTTGTATATGTTACAGTCAAAACTGTTAATCGGTCAAAACCACTTTTGACTGATGTCAGTCAAAATCCTCATTATGTTAAAATGCGTTTTCTCCATGTAAAATATTTGTTTCAGAACGTTGTAACTACCTAGTCCTAGAATTACTACGACATAATGTTTTGCAAAGGGTCACAAAAAAAAAACCTAACAACCGAATAAGTTTCTAAGTAAATGTTAGTTATTGTTAAAATAGTTTTCATCGGTCAAAAGTAGTTTTGACTAATTAACAGCGGTCAAAAGTAGTTTTGACTGTGACATATACAGGGTGTAAACGGACCCTTCACGAAGCCGTTTACCAAGCATTCTGTACATCAAACTAATTAACTTTACGCAAAAATTATTGCTGGGAAATGACTTTTTTTTTTGGGTTGAAAAATCACGTTTTACGTTAGAACTCAACGTAACGCACTCAAAACATTGTGCTGATGGATGGATTGAATAGTACGGGGGTCGTGGAGGTGTTTAAAGTAAATTTTACATTAGAAACATGTATTAAAAAAAAAAACTTGTGAAAAAGTTGGAACTTTGACCCCCAATATCTCCGTAACTAGAAGGTTCCCAGGTATGGTCTAGAACAAAAAAAATGATCGCAACGACGGGGAGAACAAGTGCCTTTCGGCTTCGTTAAGGGTCTATTTACACCCTTTAGATATATTTATCCCATTACAAGTCCTAAACGTCTGGCCACAATACTTAACTTAGCGACTATTTAATTGCCTAGATTAATCATCAGTTAGCCTTGAGGTTAGTAGACCGCGCCGGGTGCCAAGCAGCCGGAAAATGGCTTATCATGCATGAGTATTAGTTTCAACACATTGTTATAACATAATTGATGTAGCCTACAAGGGAAGGATTTATTGTTGTTTTAATTAGGCCACCCAGAAGTTTGTTGATTTTTTGTGTTAAATGCCTTATTTGATGTTTAAATGTAATCTTCGCGGCCTAATAACTAAAGAAAAAAATGTATATATTTTCAGACATAAGTACACCTACCAGTTTTTGTCTCTGCATCAACCAAAGTTTGACTGGTAGAAAATGCCTGTGAACTTTATGCTTGAAGTGTTAATTCAATAAATAAACAATGATTTGGCTGTATCGTAACGTAACGTAACGTGGAGCTCGTGGCTTAATAATAACAGCTGCTCGGGTCGATCTTTAGGTTAAGCCCTGCTTGCCTAAGTTGGTCTGTGGATGGGTGACTACCCATTACATACCGAGTTTCCTCCGTGGCTCGGAAAGCAGTTGGTCCCGGCTGTGTATATTCGGAAAATGCCGGAACCCAAAAATTTTTCACTTTTTTAATTTTGGGTTTTGATAAATGAACATAAATTTCTGATATCAGCTATTTTATGCTATGCCTGCGAGATATTTCTCGACGGAATGTAAGGCGAAGGCCCATGGACGCCATAAAAACTCTGACACCAGGTTAGGCGCTAACCACACGATAAAAAAAGATAGATTTAAAGCTATTTTAAGCAATGTTATTTGTGTAAGAATTTTTTTATATTAAAATAGGATGATGATTATTCTGAATGATGTAAAAACTGTTATGTTTTTGGGCGCGAAAAACTTAAGGCCGATAAGATAGTGTGTGAATTAAATTATCCTAATTAATTTTGTTATGCAGGCATTAAGTGTTATCAATTATTATAAAATATTATAACCTTGTGAGCCTACTTCACTATATTTTTCAAAAACATTGTGAAATATAATGTTCAACGAACTTTGAAAGGTCACAGATATACCAAACAAAACCGAATCTGTGTTTTTGTTCTATTTTGAATATTTTTCGATACATATAAAGGGTTACACCCTTTAAGGGGTCGTTCGTTAAGGGTCTGTTTACACCTTGTATAGTCGTAACATGCTGCATTTTGTGTCATAAATATACCTATAAGGTGTAACCGGACGCTTCACGAATCCGTCGACCAAGCATTCTGCACATCAAACTAAGTAACTCTACGCAAAAATTATTGCTGGGAAACGACTTTTTTTTTTGGGGTGAAAAATCACGTTTTACGGTAAAACTCAATGTAACGCACTCAAGACATTGTGATGATGGATGCTTGTAGTAAACGGGTTCATGGAAGTATCTAAAGTATAGTTTAAAAGTTTTATTTATTTTAAACTTAGTGAACAACACCCGGGGTCATATATACGGGTCACCAAGATTTTTGTTATTTCAATATCAATTTTTTTATTACGGTAGAAGATAATGAGTATTAGCGTATCTATATGTATAATAAATTAAAATCTTGGACTCTGAACTATGTATAATTTGATTACTTTAACCAAAGATTCCGATCCGTTTCTAATTTTTTAGATGAAGTTAATGCGAAACTGTGACCTTTTTATGAAAAAGCCGAATTTTACAGATAGATAAAAAACAATTATATCATCATCATCATTCTCCTGCCCTTATCCTAATTTATTTGGGGTCGGCGCAGCATGTCTTCTTCTTCCATACTTCGCTATTACTCGTCATCTCAGCAGTGTCCTCCTTTCTAGCCATATCATCCTTCACACAGTCCATCCACCGCCTCTTTGATCTTCCTCTACTCTTATAGCAAAAAGGCCTTCAACAGGTCATCGGTCCACCTAGTGTTCCATGTTCATTTAAAGAGCCACTCCTTCCGAAGGCCTACTGAGGACATCGAGCATTGTACTGAGGTCCTCCATGGTCTCAGCCATGACCACTATATATCGTCGGCGAACCGAAACCGTTTTGTAAAATAAGCTTTGACTCGTTTTTTGATCATTTAAATCAATTTGAGGTCTTAGAAGTTATTTTGGGTCAAAAGTGAAAAATTGGGATGTATTACACTGTCTAATGCTAATAAATGTTAGTATAATACATTGCTTAAAACTCACGAATTGAGTCTGAATGACTGTCTAAGATAAATGAGGCATTAAGTGAGCCTTTAAATTTTATTAAACTGATCGGCAACGTTGTTTAATTATATTAAAAAAAAATCGTTTTAAAGTAATAATTATTAAATTACCTGTATTAAACAAGATTACATACCATACCTATAATCGGAAAATTTTGTTATTCAAGATATAATTGTAATTACTTTTTAATACATAATCTATAAGCAACAACAAAAACCCAAACGTATAACACCTGTATAATGTAATGATGGAAATATGTATAACAATCAAGTCGCGATTGATTATAATTCAATTAATATCCTTGATCAATTATAGATGCCTGGGATTTATATTAATTACAATTCTTATGAGTAATTAAACATTACTTGTATCAAGAAACGGATATACAATCATGTTTTAATTTAATAGAAATAGTCAATAATATCTATAATAAATCTCTGACAGACATACACTTTACAGAGTAAATGTTTAACCCTCAGAAATTTCGAGATTTTGATATATATTTTTTAATCAGTACTTTGTATTACATTACAAACACGATACCAGTAAGTTATAAAATCAAAAAATATTAAAAATAATTAAATAAAGTTGTTTTAAAAAATCAACCTGTATAATTTGACAAGGACCACACCACACGTGCTTATATATATACAGGGTGTCTTTAAAAAATAGACAATTATTTCTATAGGTTATCTAGTACTCACAAATCATACAAGATTGTATGACAGGAGGTGGAAGGGACACCGACGCGAAAACGGTTACCTCGTATTCAGTACATCATTCTTATCCCCCTACATCATATATCCCCCACATATAAATTTATCATCGGGTATTAAAAAAAAATCAACTGTTTCCTACAAAAGTGCATTACCTACATGTTCAAAATGTATGGACCAGCTGTTTAAAAAAAAATAACCGATGACATATTTCTATGTGGGGTATATACCAAATGATGTATAGTCCTTCCACCCTGTATAGTCTCTTTAAAAATAGAACACCTAAGGGGCGGTTTAGATCTGAAACTGCAGATTATTTTTTCTAAAATACAGAGGTACACCCTTAACATTTTTTTTACTTCGCAATAGCTTTAAAATGTTAAGATTATTGAACGTTTAAGTACAACACGTTTTAATTCGATGTTACTTCTTAAAATTAAATACGTTATATTAATTACCAAAACCATTTAGTAAAGTACACCATAGCGTACCTACGATGTTTACTATATTTCTCCGACTCATTACGAGTATATAATTAGTGTTAAAATAGAGAATACTAAAAGAAAACACATAAAACAAAATGGTAAAAGCATAAATAACCTAAAACGTCGCTAATATTCCTATAAACCATGTCCCTTGTTAAAACAGTAATTGATTTCAGAGAATAATCCTACTAAAAAGTATTGATAGGTAGTTTCTGTGATACTATCAAATAATTAGTGTCTTAGCTTTGTTAAATAACACAATAACTAATTATGAACACGCAACTCAAACATTATTGCACGAATGTCGATACAAATGACCTATGTTTGTTCATTCATTAAAATAGAATAGAGTAAGAACGCACAATTTACCTTATTCAAATAAAATAAAAGATGAAATGCAAAAATCTAAATTATAACAATAAAGAAAAACTCACCGTTTCCATTTTCTGTCTTCTTCTTAGCCACAATAACTCCGTTATTCTCGATGGTGGTAGAAACTCCGTTCAGCTCCCTCATTTTCACGGATTAAAAAGTTAAATTTAAAAAAAAAAGCAAAAGGACTGTTTCGCGCGTTTTCAAACGTCACTTTGACACTTCGCTTTGGCGCCAACTGGTGTTACGGCAACTACCGAGTATACAGCCAAGGTAATCGCGATCGAGAAAAAAAAAGGAGAATGGTTTATTTTTAATTGTTTTTTACTAAAAGGACTACGTTAATAGTGAATTATTTAAAAAAAAACAGCGCAGGTGTTTATTGGACAACGACGTATGCAGAAATGAACGCTATGGCTCTACTGTTTCTTATATTTATACAAAAAATACGTAGTTTTCTGCTACAGTTAACATTGTGTAAGATTTGTAGTGTTGTTGGTTTTGTTGATATTAATTCTTTTTTTTTCGTTACACAATATTTTTTTTTTATTGCGATAGGCATGTTTATCTTAACCAATTAATAGAGTAGCGTTAGATGGTGATATTTTTTTTTGTCGTGGCCTTTGTTCCTAGTTGACGACCGATAAACTGGCCCACGCATGTCTAAGCGTGATGGGTCTTAAGACATATCCGTATCCGTATCAAGAAAAAAAGGATATATTTGAATAAGCTTCGATCGATAAGCGGTGGCCCTGTGTGTTGTGTGCCTGTAGACATAACCACGATTCAGAGGACCTAAAAAGGCTGCTTTAGCAGAATCACCTGCCTTTTCTCAGCTACGTCGGGGTCGGCTTCCAGTCTAACCGGATGCAGCTGGATACCAGTATTTTACATGGAGCGATTGCCTATCTGACCTCCACAACCCAGTCACTATACTGGGTAATAAGAAACCCCTTGGTAAGACTGGTAGTCAGACTTAGCAGAATCATAATAGGATAATAATATGAATCACGTCACAGTTCGTAAAGACTGCAGACGCAGTAAACATCATGCATTGACACCGTGTTTGTGATTCATATTTAATTATCCTTCTCGTATTATGATTCTGCTAAAGCGGTGTTTTTAGGCCCCCTGGATCCCCCGTATCTCTGGCACAACAATATTATATCATATTTTGGGAATTTGGCTGCGTGTTTTGGGGCCCAGAGGACAGGATAGGAGATGGAACACATCAGTAGCGAAGGGTTGTTTTTTGTAAGAGGTAAACCGGAATACATATCTTTAATGTGATTATATTATTTTTCTATAGAATACTGACTGTGCCATTTTTCAAAGGGAATCCGGTAGGAATCGAGTTTTGTTGTAACTTCGCCACTGGAACATATCAGGAGAAGTATAATTGATATAAAAAAATCCTACTACGAAACTCGACTCACTTGTTGGTCGAGTAATCGCAAACGCTACTGATTAGGACGAGGTCTTGTGTTCCCACGTGGAGCAAAGTGTTATTGAGTTTTTTCTTCACCATTTTCAGAACAGCGGTGATGAATAAAATAACATTCCGCCGCCTCTCATGCATGAGGTTGTGGGTTCAAATCCGGGCAAGTACCAATGTGACTTTTTCAATTCATATGTAGGTACTTTCTAAGTTTATCTTGGACATCACAGACATCGGTGAAGGAAAACATCGTGAGGAAACCTGGACTTATAATTAATATAAGTCTGAAATCGCCAACCCGTCTTGAGCAAGCGTGGTGATCAATGCTCGTGCCTTCTCTGTATGAGAAGAGGCCTTTGCCCAGCAGTAGGACAGTAATAGGCTGGTATTATTATATATTAAAGTGAAGAATTGCCAAACTTAAGTGGCTGGGGGCAGGGCACATTGCTCGCAGAACGGATGGTCGATGGGGCCGAAAAGTTCGGGAGTGACGACCGCGAACCGGAAGACGTTGCGTTGGAAGACGCACTAGGTTGACCGATGACCTGGTGAAGGTTGCGTGGATACGCTGGATCGAAGACGCACGGGACCAGTCAATGTGGCGACACTTGGGGGAGGCCTATGACCAGCAGTGGACATCTCTCGGCTCAAATGATGAATATGAAAGTGCCTGTCTGTTTGGATTCAAACTCACAACCCGCAGGGCTTTTGGACCTCCATTGACAGCTTTACTCCACCTGTCATCACCGCGCCTACCTACGGGTCCTGCTGAATGAAGCTCAAATGGAGTGGCCATTGAGCTTCATAGCGTGATTCCCAATGTTGAAGACCTTCGGACGTCATCATCAATACCTAAGAAGATGGAGGAAAGTTAATTGGTGAAGAAAACACATAAAATAAGGAAGTGACATAACTGCGCACACTGTACGGAAACTTCATAAAAACAATTATATTACCGAAGTATGGTGAGATAACCTCTTGTTGCCTACAAAACATTATGTTTACTCGTTTCGGTTGTTTATAAAAATATATATTTATAACGTTTATGGAATGTTACTATGAGGAGCTCGTGGCTAAATAATAACAGCCGTTCGGATGGATCTTAAGGATAAGCCGTGCTTGCCTAGGTTTGTCTGTGGATGGAGGACCACCCATTGCATACCGAGTTTCCTCCGTGCCTCGGAAAGCACGTTAAGCCGTTGGTGCCGGGTGTCATTTATAGATCTTT
This sequence comes from Noctua pronuba, assembly GCA_905220335.1. Classification (NCBI taxonomy): domain Eukaryota; kingdom Metazoa; phylum Arthropoda; class Insecta; order Lepidoptera; family Noctuidae; genus Noctua; species Noctua pronuba. Next base: position 9,668,532 of record LR999918.1, on the reverse strand, counting down.
GACAGTCGTTACAGCTAGTCAGTGGCCCAAAAAGTCTGACAACCAGTCTTACCAAGGGGTATCGTATTACCTAGTACTAACTGGGCTGTGGAGGTCAGGTAGGCAGTCGCTCCGTTTAAAATACTGGTATTCAGCTGCATCCGGTTAGACTGGAAGCCGACCCTAACATAATTGGGAAAAGGCTAGGCAGATGATGATGACGATGAATATTACTATGCATAATTAGTCTAAAATGTTTCCACTTCTGGAACACAGGGCTCCTCTCTATGAGTGGGAATGAGCAGTTCACTCCCTACAGCTGATGTAATCCACCACGCGATCCCAGTACGGGTTGGTTGAAGACCATGCTCGACTTGGGAATCAAATTTAAACCCCGGCAGTAAAGCTAGACCACTAGACCAACGAGGCAGTCAGAAGTTTTAAAACAATCTTAGTATTTATTTATCTTCACATTTTTAAATATTTCTTAAAAAAAAAACCATATAAAAACTTTTAAAAATATAAAAATTGTGGTCCGCCGGTGTCGGGAGCAGGGTCCAAGCTACCGGTGGTTAGGGCTCCAGAGAGAGGAACCTCCTCATAATGCGAGCCGTATCGAGGAGTCTTCTGAATCAGGCCCTTGATCCAACCGCTTACTTGTAGTACGGTACCTCAGATTCCACAAGTTTATATTTCAAGGTAAGTTGCTGGTGAATTATCCTGGCTTCTTACTTGTGCCTGAGCAAATACTCGCCGTTAGCCAGACGAGAACAACCGGAAAAAATATGTCTGATAGACTCACCCGGACGGTGGCATGCTCGACGCACGTCAACCGTCTCGTCCTTCATAATATATTTCCGGTGGTTGTTTGTTAACATAACTTCGTCCATAATCGCACAGTCAAATCCTTCAGTTTCCCCAAAGAGGTCGCCGAAACGTAGCCAAGACACGGATGCTAGAAAATCTACATCAGGCCCGTGAAGAGCCCGGTAGAAGAACCCGTGAAGCTCCTTACCTTGCCATTAGTATTTACATTATTATATTATAGGTAGCCCATATTGTCCCACTGCTGGGCAAAGGCCTCCCTCCATTCCTTTCAACGGTCACGATTCTGCAGGTACACTTTAAATGTATTGATTTATGCTGGGTTTTAATTGTCGTCTTGTGAAAATAAAACGTGAACGTTTTTTTTTCAAACGTTGATCCAGACTAGACAGTTCTCCTGTATCGTGGGTGCGTTTGAACTCACATACAAAAACAGCCAGACCATGTTACGTGCCCTCTTTTTCACCGAATTTTCCATTCCTCTTGCACCATAATAAAAATAATTTCCAACCCGTCTCGATCTCGTAACCACCACGTGTCGATCATGTTGTAACATGAACTTCTAGTGATAAGTGATAAGGAAACTAGACCAGCTACGTGCTCCCCAACGAAGAGGTCATCTTGTTTTATAACAGAGTTTCGTAACAAATTGTTGATTAGAAACTCTATGATTACAGGATCATATTGACTGCGCGTGATTCTGAAGATTCTAGTAAGCTTTCACGGCTTGCTACAAGACTTACAGCAAATTTTTTCACTATCATCATCTGCCTAGCCTTTTCCCAACTATATTGGGGTCGGCTTCCAGTATAACCGGATGCAGCTGAATACCAGTATTTTACATGAAGCGACTGCCTATCTGACCTCCACAATCTAGTTAGTACTGGGTAATACGAAACCCCTTGGTAAGTCTGGTTGTCAGACTTTTTGGACCACTGACTACCTAACGAATGTCAAAGATCTACAAATGACACCCGGGACCAACGGATTTACGTGCTTTCCGAGGCACGGAGGAAACTCGGTATGTAATGGGTGGTCACACATCCACAGACTAACCTAGGCAAGCACGGCTTAACTTAAAGATCGACCCGAGCGGCTGTTATTATTAAGCCACGAGCTCCTCTCAAATTTTTTCACTAAGTTGTAGTTTTTTGGCCCAATAAATCTTGTGGTTAACAGACAAAACCCTTCCACCCTTCCCCTTCCCCTTCCTTCCTCCTGCCCTTATCCCAATTAATTTGGGGTCGGCGCAGCATGTCTTCTTCTTCCATACTTCTCTATTACTCATCATCTCAGCAGTCGCCTCCTTTCAAGCCATATCATCCTTCACTCAGTCCATTCATCGTTCCTTTGGTGTTCCCCTACTCTTACAGCCATCTATATTTTATACTCAACATTTTCCTCAATACATTTTCCTCATTCAAAACATTCCCATGAATAAGTTCCCCTAAAGTGACATGATTGGTGACGAAAATCGCTATAAAAGAACACCAGCATTTAGAGTCTAAATAAGGTAGTAGTTTTTTCCATACATCCGTTACAAGTCCAAAATTTTAGCTCACTATCTGGAATAGAAGAGGAATAAATAAAATAAATAATTAAAATTCATTTATTTCAGGCAAGATGCATACGAAAGCAAATTTAAAAAATTTCATACGTGAATTGAATTGAATTTCAGACATTTTAATAAAGGGCTGGTTCGAGGTGGCACGAGAAAAGAGTACATGGAAGGAATTGGGGGAGGCCTTTGCCCAGCAGTAGGACAGTACAGGCTAATAAAAAAAATAAAAAAATACCATTTCTAATGAAAATTGCTAGCAGGGATATTGGCTGCCATATCCAAACAAATAGTTACCGTCTTATAAATGGAATATTAATTAATATATAATGGAATTCTAACCAGTCCGGAATTTATAAAAATGGGAAAATAACAAATATTTGATACTAAAATAATATAATGTTTTTCGAAACATAGTTAATAAATTCAGTAAAATTGTACAGCGCAATTTAAAAGAAAAAAGTCCGGTATCTTCTTCAGATGCCCGGCATTTCCACCGAAAAAGAAAATGATCTGGGAACTGTTGCTTTTTTAGGTTAGTTGCAACATACTAATGAAAATTCAATATAAAGGGTGTAAAAAGACCCTTAACGAAGCCGAAAGGCACTGGTTCTCAATCCATCCATCAGCACAATGTGTTGAGTACGTTATATAGAGATTTACCGTAAAACGTGATTTTTCACCCCAAAAAAAAGTTGTTTCCCAGCAAAAATTTTTGCGAAAAGTTACTTAGTTTGATGTACAGAATGCTTGGTTGACGGCTTCGTGAAGGGTCTGTTTACACCCGGTATACACGTTCACGTCGTAAAGACAAATCCGAGTCGATTTAGACGACTATCAGATGTAGTACCCCGCAATAGACGCGACAATAGTCTGCTATGTCTGGAGCCAGCCAATACAGCACTTATGCGCAAAAGTGTCTACTGCATGGCACCAGTCATCTATAACAAATTGCCATAGACATGGAAAGAGCTTCCGCTTTCATTATTTAAAAAGAGACTCCGAAGCTTTTTAGTGGCGAAAGCATATTATAATATTAAGGAGTTCCTAATTGAGAAAGAGTTTTTAAGCTAGTGCATAATAATGTATAATTAAGAATAATATTTTAAAATTGCATTAATTGTATTGTATTATTTTTTATTGTATTGTATTAGTACCCAGTACTAACTGGGTTGTGGAGGTCGAATAGGCAGTCGCTCCATGTAAAATACTGGTATTCAGCTGCATCCGGTTAAGACTGGAAGCCGACCCCAATATAGTTGGGAAAAGGCTAGGCAGATGATGATGATTTTCAAATTGTATTAAGTGTGTAATAATTTTAAATTGTATTTAGTTATAAGTTGTTATTTTATATCTTTTGCATGCCTACGTGGTTAAATGAGGTTTTGAGGTTACCCATATTTGCAAAATAAAGTTATCTTTATCTTTATATTCAAAATGTATGGAACAGCTGTTTTTATTTCTATGTGGGGGGGGGGGGGGGGGCTCAGAATGATGTACTGAATACGTGGAAACCGTCTTCGCGTCGGTGTCCCCTCCACCCCGTATTTTTTTTTCTTCTGTTCTATGCCCAGTAACTACCACTTTTAAGTAGTTTTATTACTTTAACTGAAGACTAGTCATATTTATAGGGAATTTAGGTGTAAGGTTTTTAAGGGATTAAAATGAAAAAAACAAAATTCTATTTAAAACCCCCTGGATCCCGGGTCGGGCATAGTTTATTGGGTTTTCACATCCTCAGTACTAGCCACGGAGTCTGGATTTGTGCCCGGTTGATGGCAATCGGCTCGCCCTCTATTAAAAGATATGGAACTCCCACATGTGGGTGTACATTCTCAGGTACACCTCTGCTTAATCCCTCGGGGATAATAAGGCGTGATGTTATATTAATAAACATATAAAACTGTACTGTTTGTACGCTGAGATCTTTTAAACTACGCAACGGATTTTTATGCAGTTTTCAGCAACAGATAGAGTGATTCAAGAGGAAGGTTTATATGTATGTTATTATATTTATATTTTATATTATATTCTTTATATTATCTACATTGCGCGGCATTGGGCGGGTCGCTAGTTAATAATATCATTTAAAAAATGTATTGATTAGGGCAAGCTGGTGGTGGATATCGGGAATTACGCTTTCGTAGGCATTCAGTTGATATGCCAGCAGCTCTGATGTACAGAGTTAATCGTAAAGGGTGTAACAAGACCCGAAACGAAGCCGAAAGGCACTTGTTCTCCCCGTCATTACGATAATTTTTTTGTTCTAGACCATACCTGGAAACCTTCTAGTTACGGAGATATTGGGGTCCAAAATTACAACTTTTTCACAAGTTTTTTATAATACACCTTTTTAATGTAAGATTTTTTACACCTCCACGACCCCCGTACTACTCAATCCATCCATCAGCACAATGTTTTGAGTGAGTAACATTGAGTCCTACTTTAAAACGTGATTTTACACAACAAAAAAAAAGTCGTTTCCAACCAATAATTTTTGCGTAAAGTTACTTAGTTTTACATAATGCTTGGTTGACGGCTTCGTGAAGGGTCCGTTTACACCCTGCAGATTTTCATAAAGATTGAGAAGTGCCCTCTAATCTCCTTTTCAATAGTTTGTTGGCTTTCTATCTTTTTTGTTTTATTTCCGAGGTTATCATTAAAACAACTACGACGAATACAATCACGCATAAGATGCCCTTTTGACCACTTAATTAGATATTATTATAAATTACAATTATAAGTGCTTAGGCAGTTGTTAAATATTGAGCAATATTTTGAGTTTTATTATCAAATTGCGTAATACACTCATTATCATTCATTCAACTCCAAACTAATTAGTTTTTAACAATTTAACGTGATAGTTTTTGATTACGACGTCATTAAGAAACCAAAATATTGATCTACATTTTTAATTGTAGTTAATAATTATAAATTCGTAGGTCAGGTCAGGTTAGGCACTAAACACACGATAAAGAAGAATAAATATATACATCAATGAAAAAGCTACTTAAAGAATAATTAAAACTAAACATTTACAAAAGGCAGGCCAAAAAAAACTATCTACATTTAAATATTTTTATAGCAGAAGAATTGTCATATCGCCGTTGGTATTGCAATACGTTTTATGTCAGATTTGACGCAACTTTAGTCGCGATGATGTATCGTCGATGGTAAAATGGATTAGTCGAAAGAGAGAAACTATCTATCGACGTCGACTGATCCCTTCTACCATCGATCGACGTTCGATCGATGCCATTGATCGATGGTAGAATAGATTAGTCGAAAGAGAGAAACTATCGATCTAGGTCGACTAATCCCTTCTACCATCGATCGATGTCATCGATCGACGTTCGATCGATTGGTGTGGTAACACCCTTAAAGGCGACGCGAAAAATACTTTTTTGTTAAAACTATTGGATTGGTATAGAGATTTTTATGTTTGTTAAGTAGCTTTGTTTCCTACGCTGTGAGGTTATAATAATACAATTATTTCTGTCAAGAGATAATGTGACATTTATACGATTGTAAAGACGTATTTTGCGACGCATTTTGCTTTTTTAATTATTAGTAAACAAGAACTCGGTTTTACTTGTTTTTTTTTTATTACTATCGCCAGAAAGATACTGTAGCGAAATTCCTAATATCGACTCTGAATAAACAAAGTTTAAGGTGAAATAAAAATACTTGGAATATTAATAAGGGCTTTTTACACCCAATTATTATTCTAAACATTACAATAATTCATAATCAATAATTTTACATCACAAAGCAATATTTCATAATTTTACGAGTGACAGCTTTTTATAAATTCATAAGAAATAGCAAAAATGCGCCCCGTTCACAACCTCAGGTGATGCGAAATGCATCAACCGACACGGGTGTACGTCACTTATTTTCTACGCGGTAAGCATATGCATGAACGTGTGTAGGAGAAAACTGTACAGTTATCTTTGCCAGTACAACGTCAAGAATATCGATAAATATTTTTTTATTTGATTATTCCTGCGCAGATATGTGTGTAGCAGGCCGCGTACACAGCTCTCAGTTCTCAGTGGTTTTTTTATTTTTTGCGTAGTTCCTCGAGGTCCCTCAAAACGCGGTCACACGGTCTTAATTCCTAATCTATTTAACATTCAGTCTTAGGAACAATTACAGATTACTCTTCATTTAAATATGTGTATAATTTCAATATTTAACATCTACAATTATTTATAAAGTTTATAAAAAAAAAAATATCTAATGTCGAAAACGGGAGCAAAATCGGTGTTCTTCGCGCGTCACACTCTGTTCGCGCTCGCGGCAAACTTTGATAACTTTTGTATTCAATTCATAAGCATATAATGTAATACATCAAATTAATCGTGTTTAACTCCGCATCATAATTACCAAAGAACATTAATTTTATCTCTTAAGTTACAATACTTAATAGGCATTATGTCTCTGTCACACGATTTTGCTAGTTTCGCGAGCGCGCAACAAAACTGCACCTATCCTCCAAAACCGCCAATTTGTCGCTAGATTTTTTAGCTGCACGGGAGCTCTGTAGTATCCCGGCATCAGTGGGGGAGGCAAGTACGTTCGTCGCTTCTAAACAATAAAAATACGAGGCAAGTTATTCTTTGAATATTTTCAAGTAGCCTTGGTCAAGAAACTTTCATGCGTATATTTTGAATGATAGTGTTTATAATTTTCCAAATCACTTTGAATTAAGGAATAAGATAGATCTTCGAGATTATTCTCAAGTACTTTGTTCTTTAAGTTACCTATACCTTTAATCGTAATTCTCAAAAATGTGAAATTTTCGTAACTTTCGTGACTCAACTTTCGTGGTTATTTGTCCACGAAAGTCAGCAAACGCACCACAAAAGTTAAATATCTCCATTAAATAATAACTATAGATTTTTTGTGAGCCGCAAATGCATTTACTCGATTGTCGCGAAGCTCAAAAGAAAGGTGTTATGTAGTTGTATAAATATTTATATGCATGGTATATGTTTCAATTTTTTTCTTCTAACGACTCGTAGAATATGTTTCTGTTTGTACGTTTTCTCGTAGCTAATTTAACAGTTTACCCCACCCCAAACTAGGCTGTTTTGTCAATTGTATCCCTCTTTGGCGGCGGCTTTCGTAACTTTCGTGGGCACCGAAATTTCAAAATAGAATATGTCTGTAGTTTATGCACCGATTTACGTATAATAAAAATTGTACTTATTATTTTTACAGCGTCTTAAATGTGTGTCCATTTATTAAAGAAAACTCTAAAAAAAAATTCGCCACGAAAGTTACGCGAAGAATACTTTTTGAAGAATTACCCTTTTATAACAAGTTATAAACCCACATAAGCAACCATATCGTCTTGTGTTGCCTGTGATGCCATGCTTGCAAATGAGCCAATCGACTGGCTTGCAGTTACGTGTGTCCTCTATGGAAGTTGGTTTTGCGTGAAGGTTTTGCATGCATATTTAAAACTGTCTATGTGTAACCTAGTCTATGGCTGATAACTTGAGCTTGTAGCTTGTGGCCATCATCATTATCTTGCCCTTATTGCAATTTATTTGTGGTTGGTGCAGCATAATATCTTCTTCTTCCATACTTCTCTATTGCTCGTCGTCTCAGCAGTCACCTCCTTTCTAGCCATATCATCCTTGACAGTCCATACATCGTTTTTTCGGTCTTCTTCTACCCTTATAGCCATCTACATTCATACTCACAACATTTTCCTCATTCCTCCGCATCACATGTCCATACCACGTTAACCGACTTCCACACAACTCTTCAGTCACCGGCACCACTTTCAGACTTCCTCTTATGCACTCATTCCTTATTTTATCCATTTGCGTTACACCACACATCCCCCTTAGCATTCTCATTTCAGCCACATGCAATTGCCTTTCATTCATTGCTTTTGTGGCCCAACATTCTGATCCATACAAGACAGCAGGTCTAACCATCATCTGCCTAGCCTTTTCTCAACTATGTTACGGTCGGCTTCCAGTCTAACCAGATGCAGCTGAATACCAGTATTTTACATGGAGCGACTGTCTATCTGACCTCCACATCCCAGTTAGTACTGAGTAATACGATACCCCTTGGTAAGACTGGTTGTCAGACTTTTTGGGCCACTGACTACCTGTAACGACTGTCAAAGATCTACAAATGACAGCCGGGACCAACGGTATAACGAGTTTTCTGAGGCACGGAGGAAACTCGATACGTAATGGGCGGTCACCCATCCACAGACCAACCTAGGCAAGCACGACTTAACCTAAAGATCGACCCTAGCGGCTGTTATTATTTAGCCACGAGCTCCTCAGGTCAGCAGTCTAACCATGGTTTTATACATCTTAAGTTTAAGGAGAATGCGGGAGTCGCATATTGTTCCCGTGACCTGCCGCCATTTCATCCATCCAGTGTTAATTCTGTAGTTCGTGGCCAAGCACTTAACATTCTCCTATGTTGTGAAAGTGCAATCTTTGACATAGTTCGTCGAGTGTGTTTTGTCTTCGAAAATTTATAAAATATGCAATAATTATTTGTGTTTAGCCTACGTAGTGCAAACATGTTAGTTTATTTGATCGGTTACCTACCTAATACGAATTTGCTGATTTACAAAAGATGTGTTTTAAATAAATATTAAAGACTAGCTTTTATCCGCGGCTTCGCTCGCGTTAATTTAGAATTTGACAATTAAACTCTTAACACACTACTAAAGTTTCTATAATAATATAATTCAATCATGATTCGAAAAATTATGTTGGCGCCATCTATTATCATAACAACGTTATTGTTGTTTTCCTCGGGAACAGTACTTTTTTTCGAGATGAAAGATACCCTATGTCCGTATCAGTACACCTGACAACGTATATGCAAAATTTTAGGATGATCGGTTCAGTGGTTTAGATGTGAAAAGGTAACAAAAAAACTTACTTTCGCATTTATAATTAGTTAGGAAATTAGAATTCATCAAACTACTTACTTCTTTGTTCAGGTAGGAATTACTCAGTAGTCACCCTCTGTCGGGAATTATGCACAGTTGATGGCAATAGGCTCGCCCCTTATGATTTGGGAGTTAAACATAACTGGCAAAATATTAGTGTACTATTACAGGATACTTCTGCCTAACTAAGGCACCTAAAATGATTAATATTGAATCTTTACGCCCCGAACCAAAATACCCATCTTTATAATCAGTAAAGTACGTATTGCTAACATTTTTTGATCACGTATACCGCCAAGCTCAAAAACGTGAATGATAAAATATTGCACAATGAATATTTTTTGAATTTCTATAATAAATTACCGGGGTGAACGATTGATAAGGATTTCAGCCTAACCAGTCATGTTATCTAATTTAGAAAATAACTTACCGTCATGACTATAATTCGCGAATGGTGAGGCAGAGGGCCAGACGTGTACAGTCACGAGCACCAATATGTATACACTTTCCTAAATTAAAAAGCAATTTTCGCGAGAAATAACGATAGTAACTTGGAGATAAGATCTTTTTCATAAAAATATGAGTTCGAGAATACTATGTTCGTAACAACATGAAATTTTAATCAGAACAGTAGGAGAAAAGTTTCGAAGTGTTTACATATTGGTGCTCGTGGCTGTATACACTTAGCAAATTTAAAATGCAATTTTCTCGTGAAATAACGGTTTTTGCTTTGAAATAAGTTATTTGTATTCGTTTAAGTATAGATATTCGTGAACTACAGGTTGTATATGGATCCTTCCCGAAGTCGTCAACCAAGCATTCCGTACATCAAACTAAGTAACTCTACGCAAAAATGATTGCTGGGAAACGACTTTTTTTGGGATGAAATATCACGTTTTATCGTAAAACTCAATGTTACGCACTCAAAACATTGTACTGATGGATGCATTGAATAGTACCGGTATTAGAGGTATTTAAAGTAAAATATATAACATAAAAATAAAAAAAATAAAAAAAAACTTGTGAAAAGTTGAAACTGTAACCCCCATATTTCCGTAACTAGATGGTTCCCCTTCCCAGGTATGGTCTAGAATAAAAAAATATCGCAATGAGGGGGGAAAAAGTGCCTTTCGGCTTCGTTAAGGGTACTTTTACACCCATTATTTGTTTGTATCGATTCCTCAATTTTCGGAATTGCTCCTCTGACTGTTTTTCGCTGCATGACCCAAAAGTTGATTGCTAGAAAATGCTTATGGCATTAAGTCGGCCGCTGTACATTTGTATGCTAACGTGTTAAATAATAATAATCATCATTCTCCTGCCCTTATGTATATCTATACTAATATACTATATAATAATATAGTGTCCATGGAGTTTCTTGCCCATTCTTCTCCATGAGATCTACTATTTTCGAATGGGCAACTACAGTCCATTTACAGTTATTATGCCTGTGGCGGGACTGTAGGTAGCTTATTTTTGACTATGCAAAAGTGGCTGTCACGGGTCTATTTGAAATAAATGCTTTGAGTTTGAGTTATACTACTACACTAATATTATAAAAGGTAATAAATAAAATTAAAAAATATTAAAAATAATTAAGTAGGCGGAATATGAAGAACTATTGTGTATGTTATAAAATCTGTTAAATACCATATTTCAAGCAAATAAATGAATCTGAATCTGAAAGGTTTTTTTTTTTTGTAAATTTGTATGTAGGGGGTAATCATCTCAGGAACTAATGATCCAATTCTAAAAACTATTTTACTGGCAGAAAGCTACAATATTCGTGGGTGCTATAAACTATAAATTATATTTACATCATGCATATTAGCCGCGCTATCGTAATTCATAATAGGGTATTTGACTGAAAAAATATTGGACACGTATTTTTTCTTTTGTCATGTGAACGAAAAATGACCACGATACAGCGCGTTGAAATCTCGGGTGACGTCACAATTTCTGTTACTTTTTACTGTACAGTGACGTCACAAGCCGCGGGCGAAGTTCTAGTCTCAAATAAATAAAATACAAAATAAATCATTACAATAAACTTCCACATTTAATTTCCTCAAGATGAGTCGAATTGAAAAATTACTGTGACGACCAAAACCCATGATGAATCAACCGGTCAGAAACCCCCTGAATACAGTCGCTGTATGTAGATACTGTTATATTTTCTCAGAAATAAAAAGATATTTTACGAAAACACATCGCAAGCACGTAAGAATTTGTGACCATGTTAACTTGTTTTTAAATTTTTTATTTAATCGTTTGGGCCACTGACTACCTAACGACTGACAAAGACCTACAAATGACAGCCGGAGCCAACGGCTACACGTGCTTTCCGAGGCACGGAGGAAACTTGGTATGGAATTGGTGGTCGCCCATCTTTATTAAGGCGTTCACTTAAAATGATGTGTTTATGGCGTTTTAAAGTGGGGAAATAACGTTTATCATAGGAAAACCGCAAGGCAATAAGACGGTCTACGTGACCAAATAACTGTATTCAATCTGACGTCTTCTTCCGAGATAAAGAACTGCGCAAGTCGGTCTTCAAGGTCACGTAACGCTTTCCGAGGTCAGTCTGTGGATGGGTGATACTCTCCATGCCTCTGAATTGGTCTTTGTCGTCATTAATACAGGGTTTAAACGGAGGGTCCGTTTAACGTTCACGAAGCCGTCAACCAAGCATTATGTACATCAAACTAAGTAACCCTACGCAAAATTTATTCCTGGGGAACCACTTTTTTTTTGGGGTGAAAAATCACGTTTTACGGTAAAACTCAATGTAGCACACTGAAAAAATTGTGCTGATGGATGCTTTCAATAGTAAATCATCATGTCTTGGAGGTAATTAAAGTAAAGTTATTACCTTAAAAACTAGTATTTAAAAAAAACTTGTGAATGGAACTTTGACCCCCAATATCTCCGTAACTAGAAGGTTCCCAGGTATGGTCTAGAACAAAAAAATTATCGCAACGACGGGAAGAACAAGTGCCTTTCGGCTTCGTTAAGGGTCTTTTTACACTCTTTATATCTTCAACGTTACGGGTAGTGAGAACCCCGAAAGTCTGACCACCAATCTTTCCAAGGGGTTCGAATTACCCAATACCTAGTTAAAGGAGGTCCGACAGAAAATCGCTCCATGTCATCATCAGCATACATCAGCCCACAGCAGCCAGCAGAACCGGGAATTGAATTCAGGAACCCACGAGCAGCGGTCGCACTTCGAAGCACGAGGCACCAGCAAGTTATCAAGAAGTAAAAATAACGACAGCATGAGTTAGTACACATCTATCCATAGACACAAAACCTTCGATCCAAACACAGCCTCCAAGTGAATCATACAATCAATATTTGTATGACAGACAGACCAGAGTTTTTTGCGCCCACCAATCGTCATGCATCAACGGTTGATAGGTTAAGTAGATTATGTTTACGATGCCGTAACCGAAGAGGTTAAAGGAGTTCGAAATATTCGAGAATGAAGGCAAGGGAATATTTACATTATATGCAAACTACAAATCTATAATAGTAAGAAAAAAAAAATAAGTACAAGTATCAAAACGGTTACAGGGCGTCAAAAAATTCGTCGAAGAAGAAGAAGTGTCCAGAAGGCAGGCAGCATTGCCACGTTGGATGGCAATGCTGATTCTTTGGCCAAAAAATTGGCACGCCCTCTGGTCACGTGAAGAGTCGACCAACCGCTAGGATTTCCTGAAATACTAGGTGGGCACTCGGAGACCTTGTTCCTAGTGTTTCAACCCCAAACGGCTCAAACACATTACAGAATGAAGGTGCTGTGATCCATAAAATTCAGTGCGGCTGCTCATCATTATCATCCACAGCCTGAATTCACCTGCTTCTGGGTACTGCCTTCTCTTTTCTGGTGCCAATCCCCACGTTCCTTTTTTATTTTGAAACGGGTATGCCTGAGCCTCCCGCACCGTCCGGGGAGACGGCTTGGTTGTGAGGGGCTAGCACCAACACCGCCGTGAGCCTATTGTTGCCTTGGTGGATGAGCCGCGAGAACTGCTACGCAAGACGTTCGCGACCCATCCAGCGCAGCCCGCCTCCGGTCACCAAACGCCCCAGACATCGCCACGACTCGTGAGGGCCGTGCAAAATCTCCACGTTCCTGTGCCATCCTCATCTTTTTCCTCTACAATGCCATGTGCCCATCCCACTGCCGGATGACCAACATTTCTTTACCCAGTCCTTGGACGCCACTCGGTTACAGTTTTACTGCAATTGTCATCATCGCGCCTTGCTTGGTGACCAGCCCGCAGACACGGACATCGGCTCTTCCAGTCTAACCGAAAGCAGCTGAATACTAGTATTTTACATGGAGAGCTTGCCCACCTGTCTTTCATAGCCTAGTTACAAATGGGTTTTGTAGTCTTACCAAGGTAAGACTTTCACACTTTCGCGCTATACACTGTAAAAACTGTCAAAGATGTATCTACAAATGACAACCAGGATTGGTCCTGGCTGTCATTTGCAGATATTTGAGATTAGTGGCATGACATGTTTTTCGAAGCACTGAAGAAACTCGGTATGTAATGGATGGTCACCCATCCACGGACCGACCTTGGCAACCGCTGCTTTACCTGAAAGATCTTTTGACGCAGTAGGGGGAGGGGGATTCTAATGATGTAAATGTTAATAAACTCTATTTTGCTCTAAACTACATAATAAGAGTTTACATGCCTTGGCGCCCCAAAACGAACTATCGACAAAAAACTATTGAGTCAGAAGAATTCGTGATATAATAAGTATTATTCAAAAAAACAGCATTTTGTTGTGATAAGTGTGCACTGAACAACAGAAAGAGGGTTCTGTTGACATTTACTGTCGAAATAATATCATCTGAAGTAACCAATTATCTTGCGTTAATTACGATACGCAGTTACATTGAAAATGAAGAAAACAGAAAGAAAGAAAAAAAAATTGTGGCATATAAAATGACGAAAACTAAAATCTATACAATTTAACAAAATGTGAAGTGTCGGTTTGTAATTTCAAAATAACACCTTTTTACTGAATGCGTTTGAAAGAATAATAATTATACGGTATTTATAACAAAAAATATTTTTGGTCTGTCTGTTTGTTCCAGCTAATCTCCGAAACGGCTGGACCGATTTTGAAGGGACTTTCACTGGCAGATAGCTGATATTATAAAAAGTAAGTTAGGTTACTTTTGTTTTTGAAAAAAAATTAGGGATCCGTGCAAAAAAAATAAAACTCTTGAAATTGTTAACAAAATCCGATTCAAATAGGGAAGAAATATTATTATAATAATTTTACACGGACTAAGGTCGCAGGCAACGGCTAGTTAATAATAAATCATAAACATACAACGCATAACAAATATTTATAAATATAACAGGACGGAATAAAAAAAGAGACAGCTTGCACGTCGTGACTGCGACAAGCAGGTTACCACTCAGCATAACAAAATGCTTACTGAAATTAACGACGTTTGATGCTTGCTAAATGAAATGCAAATTCATACATTTCAAAAAGATTAATTGCGTCATTTACTTTCTAAAACGGGTGATTTTTTTTTTCTTCATAATCTATGAAGCAAAGAAGAATGGAAAGAGCTTAAGCAATCTGGCGACCACACTTAGAGCTCGCGTACATTCGTAAAAATACTCCCAAAAGATAGGTCTCGGTCAAATTAAGATAAAAAGTAATCATAGCATATTTTTATAATATTGGATTTGGCTAGAATATCATAATTTATAAACCCACTTCTCGCGTGGGCAAAATCAGAACTAATGCCGCCATCTTATTTTTTCAATACATTTTGCAAATGTTTAGCAAAAGCGCTCTCCTGTCAACCTCAATGGAGCTTCAAAAGATCCATGTAACACTGTAGGATAGACAATTACGTCAGCCGTAATGTCATTCTAAAATATTTTCATTATTATCATCCAACATACCTTATACTTTATTACAAGTACGTAGAATTTAAGGACTGTCTAGGTATTTAGCCTGCGGAGCCCGCACTTGCACAACCCATCACATTGTCTTATGATTTTGGTCGGCTTATTCTTTAATGGCGCAATTACACTAATCGAAAAACAAACACTGAAGCTGGACGAGTCTGCCCGAAGACGGACGTACTCGACGGCGTTTTTTTACACTTGATCGTTTGACGAATTCCATGGGCAATCGAATTCGGGCGAACGACCATGTGTGATTGCGCCATGGACTAGGGCAAAAATGAAACATTAATTACAAGTTGGATAAAACATTTATTTTAAGCAGCTTAACATTATAATCTTATAACAACTTCTTCAAATAACTGAGCGACCGGCGGCGGCGGCGCGGGCATGCCATCATCATCGGCATCATTACCATAATCATTATATGATGCTCTTCGCACATACTAGCAGCAATTGTACTGTTTATGTTCATGGCATTGTTTTAGCCTCTATCATATCTATACACCTTCACTGTACGTTTCTTTTGTTGTATAGTTCACCACGAAACAAATAAAACTGTTAAACTAATAAAATGCACAACTATCTACAACAAAATCACACATCTAGATTTAAATTGATCAAGACAGAGAAGTGACAATATTTATGACATATTCTGTTTTCATAGATGACATAGCTTTGAATGTTGCCATTTAAGCTAAATTCTCCAAAAAAAACGTTACGTACGTACTTTACATTTTTAATTTAAGCAGTCACTAATTAATCATTTATTTAGTAACATGATAATTTAGTATCATAAAACTTGTTGCGAATCTAATAAGAGGCTGACTTAGAAGCAAAGAAAGCATGTGTTTCCAAAGATAGGAGGAGTCTTACTCAAAATGGCTTAGATTAGATGAGACAAAACAGATAAAATATCGCAGCAATGTAAACGGCTTGTCTTATAATACTAGGTAGCAAACGTCTCATGGTACTCACTATTACTATCAGCAAAATCATTAATTAGTATTATTATAGAAATTCCATTTTCTGTTGAATATGGTAACTCCGTTGCTTCCGTCACTATTTCTACGTTTCGATATTACAAATGATTGCGTTTAGATGTTCAGATTTAGTAAAATATTTGTTTCTTCTTTTTTTACTTTGTGCAGCTTAGTAAAAAAAAAGATATTACATGGAAAGAAACGCCCCGTAATTGCTTCATATAATGTACATACTTGCATTGATGAACGCTTCTGAAATTAACTGAGCCCTAAAAAACCAATCTTCTTTGGCCAAAACCCTCCGGATTTTTATTTACGATCCGAAAACTTTTACTTTACGCAATTAGGTTGCTGGATGGTTATGTATTGTGTACGGAATTTTTTCCTGTGTTTGTCAATAAAAAGATTCAATGACAAAATTATAACTAATAGTGGTCACCCAATAATGATATAAGTATATTTATTCTTTCTTTCTTTCTGCACTCTTCCATATGAAAAGGATCTTGGTCAAAATGGGCATTCGTCCAACAGAATTGAAATATATCTCAAATCATAGCTCTCAATAAGTTCTTCAATTTATACTATTGCGACAAGTACCAAAATCGCCAATTTCCTGTAATTTGTCGAAGATTTGACTACAACGGTCATTCCTTTTTAAAGTAGATCATATTGAAAACGTGCTAAAACTAAGCAAAGTGGTGCTAGTTTACTTACTTGTTGTTTTAGAATGAAGTGAACTCCTTATTATAAGCTTTAGTTAAGTTACTATTTGTGATTTATTTCAATAATGTTGGTCGTACGCCCAGAGCTCATACCAAAATGCCCATGGTCCTTTGACTAACCCAACTCCCTCAGACTCGTCCGGGCGCGTTGTGCTTTAAAAGGGTACAAACTTTTTTCCTTTTTAATAATAAACATAATCGATCCGGATGATTTGAGACATGTATTAAAAAGCCGCAGTTCATGTTATTTGAGTAGGAAGCTAACTTAACCGCAACCACGTCCTAATTCCGCAGTGGTTTGTCATGTCAAATGCATTTCGCAAGTAAGTTTTGTGTTCAGCGGGGTAATGCGTGTCACATAATTATGTCTTCGAATTTTTGATTCTAGGTCATACCAAGCTCTTAAACGCATAGGACACAATGATTTTGTATGATAGTGTGTGTTAAGAACAAATAGTATATAAGCCGTAAAATATTGTTAATAAATCAGATTTGAATTTTATATTCTTGTCTCATTACCCCTTACTTTGGCCATCTCTGATCAGCCTCGTGAGTCTGCGGGACTGGCAGTGAGTGTACCCTTCCCGAACCTGGAAATCCTGTCTAATCCATCTGTAACCTTAGGTCGCATGGTCCAGACATCCTGAACTTATTCATATATTTATTTATCACCTACTAGGTATATGATAGGTGAGGGCTGTAGGGCTTATAGAGCTTATGGTCGTAGGGACTGTTAGGCTTGTAGGTCTTTGTAGGTTCCTTTAACTTATCTTATATTTCATGTACCGTCACACCCTTGACAGTGTTGCGGCCTTACGTGACGTTTGTTAAGGGCGAGTGTACATTTTGATCCGGCTCGAAGGACCAAAATGTACACCCACCCTTAACAACGTCACGTTGTTAGAATAGATTAGATTCTATACCCTTTCTAGCCTGATCTTTCACACAATCCATCCATTTCTTTGGTTAAGTAAATAACATAACATAACATCACTTATTTATTTTATTTTTATTTTATTTATTAAAACTTTATGCACTTAATGTACAAAGGCGGACTTAATGCCTTAGGCATTTTCTACCAGTCTACCTTAGGGTGATGCAGAGACAAAAACAGTAGGTGCAATAGTACTGAACATTTCCAAAAAAAAAAATAATAATAATAAATACATATATACATACATACAAAATATATATATATACAAATATAAAATAATATATAATATATAAAAATATAACACTTATCCCCGAAGGGTTAGGCAAAGGTGTACCTAATAGTATACCCACATTTCACCAGTTATGTTTAAGTCCTATGTAATAGGGGGCGAGCCTATTGCTATCAACCGGGCGTAAATCCAGACTCCGTAGCTGCTACTGAGAAATTGGAAAAGGGAACTGAACCCATGACCTCATGCTCAGCAGTCGCGCTTGCGACCGTTAGACCAACGAGGCAGTCACTAATTAATTTATGCAATACCGCTTACCGGGTGAAGGCTTCATTAATTACGCTTTCTCTGAAATGATTATAGAAGAGGAAAATTATTACCTTCCGTTTTCACTGAGTAATCTATATATATAAAAGGAGAACTGACTGACTGACATATCAACGTACAGCCGAAACTACTGGGGCTAGGAATGTGAAATTTTATACACGGCTTCCTATTATAATGTAGGGGAGCACTAAGAAGGGGTTTTTGGAAATTTAACCTTTAAGGGGGTGAAAAGGGGGAATTTTGTTTGTATGGAAAATCTTATTTTTGCGGACGAAGTCGCGGGCGCAGTGCTAGTTCTTCATAAAATATGGGGAAATCTTATTATTTTTAATTGGACGTTACTTAGTTTTCCTCAAAGAGAGTAGTTCTGTCAACAGTACTTATCGCTACTGGAGAAGTGAATTAATTATCCTTTTTGACTTGTGAAATAAACTGTGGCGTGTATACATGGTGTAAGGGACAGCCCTCCACAAACTGACAGGGTGCATTCAGCTCCTTATTTTGAATCATATTCCACCGGAATTTTTCTCCAGATTTTTTTTTTCAGTTACTATTCCTTTATTTCAATGTAAAATTACATTCCCTGTACACAGCATTCCATTTATGTAAATAATAAGGCTAAAATAAAAAATCCAATGCAAAATCCAACGCAAACAACAACGCGTGAAATCAGCTGTTCACTTCCTGCCTAGCTACAGAGTTTATCGAACTAGTCGTCGCGCTTGCCGTTTGCTTCGTGCGTTTTGCCACGGTAACGATACATTGCGTATGAGGAAATAAAACAAATCAAATTTATTGGATTTCCATAACATTCCTCAAATAATTTCTTGTACCGCTCATCTTAGTATATTCAGTATATACTGAATTCACCCCATCAGTTTGTGGAGGGCTGTACTTTACACCCTGTATAACAGCCAGATGAGCGGGTGACATCCAAAAGATTAAGGGTAATACCTGGTTGAGAGTCGCACATCATCATTCTCCTGCCCTTATCCCAATTTATTTGGGGTCGGCGCAGTATGTCTTCTTCTTCCATACTTCTCTATTACTCGTCGTCTCGGCAGTAACCTCCTTTCTAGCCATATCATCCTTTACACAGTCCATCCATCGTTTCTTTGGTTGAGACTCGAGCAGACCAGGGAAGAATGCGGCTAACTCTTCGAGAATGAGAGGCGTGATGTTTTGTTTGTGCGTATTTAATGCGCTGCCATACCGTTTATCCGATTGCGATAAAACTTTGTCAACTTATTCCTCGCGCTTGCGCGAAGATTCATAGACAGAAAAACTATTTAAAAAAAATAGAGCGAATCCGCTAGTTCAAAATAATAAGTCAAATGGTTTTACCGTCGCATAAAACGATCCCTAAAATCAAAACATTGAGCTTGACCGACATTTTTTGCAACATTTTTACAATCACTTTTTGCCCGTATTTATTTTCACGGCCAGTTATATAATAGACGGTCTGTTCACCCATTCAGGCATGCCAGCTAAGGCCATACGCTATTGTTCTTTGTACATTCTCAGAAAATCGTAATAAAATGTTTTTCTTTGGCCATTTTTCTATGTTTTTCTAACTGTTAGTATTTGGGACGGTCACTGTCATCTCCGGAGAGCAGCGATGGCCACGACTTACGAGCAGTAAGTCGTGGGTTCGAACCCAGGCTCATTCCTTTGTGTAATTTATTTCATCACCACTGCTCTCCAAACGGTGAAGGAAAACATCGTGAGGAAACCGGCATGTCCTACAATGAAAAATTCGAAAACATGTGACATCTACCAACCCGCACTGGGCCCGCGTGGTGGCCCATTCCCTCTCATACAGAGGAGGTCTGCGTCCCAACAGCGGGAACATTATAGGCTGATTTTGCACTGTCATCTCTATAAGTTTCGGTTTCCTGTCTAACCGGGTGCAGCTGAATACCAGTTACAAATATTTGTATGGCCTACAGGTAGTTGTTCCGGGTCTGGCTGTTTGTGTATGTGAGTTTAAATGTTTGTCAACGCACCCACGGTACAGGAGAAGTTCCTAGAATGGGGCAAAGTTTAAAAAAAAAAAAAATACAGCTAGTCAATGGCCGAAAGTTCGACAACCAGTCTTACCAAGGGGTATCGTGTTTAGTGTGGAGGTAAGATACTAAATACAAGGTGTAAACGGACCCTTCACGAAGCCGTCAACCCAGCATTCTGAACATCAAACTAAGTAACTGCGCAAAAATTATTGCTGGGAAACGACTTTTTTTTTTGGGGTGAAAAATCACGTTTTACGGAAGGACTCAATCTACGCTATCGCACTCAAAACATTGTGCTGATGGATGCATTGAGTACGGGGATCGTAAAGGTATTTAAAGTAATAGTTATAACATTTGTAATAGTTAAACTTGTATTTAAAAAAAACTTGTGAATAAGTTGTAACTTTGACCCCTAATATTTCCGTAAGTAACTAGAAGGTTCCCAGGTATAGTCCAGAACAAAAAAAATATCGCAATGACGGGGAGAACAAGTGTCTTTCGGCTTCGTTAAGGGTATTTTTACACCGATTATACGCAGTCGCTCAATAAATACTGGTATTCAGCTGCATCCGGTTTGACTGAAGACCGACCACAATATAGGAAAAATGCTAGACAGCTGACGGTCAGTCAAAGTTCAATTTGTAACCTATACGGTTAAATTAACTAGTACTCACGACGACCAATCAAGCTAGACAAAACCAAACTATGCTGATCTCTCATCGTACGGGAAACTCATACAAGGCGAGGACAGGTTATACTGGTTATCTATTGGTTGACGTGTCGCCGTGTGTATAAGATTTTGTAGGTTGATGAGTTCTTGAGGAGGTAAAGAGCTCGTCCGGGTAAAAGAGTCATCCAGCTTTTTAGGGTTCCGTACCCGAAGGGTAACTAACGGGACCCTATTACTAAGCCTCCGCTGTCCGTCCGTCTGTTCATCCATTTCACCGTCCGTCCGTCTGTCTGTCAGCGGGTTGTATTTCATGATGCGTAATAGGTGTTCCGTACTTGGCTGGTTTTTTGTGGTGACTCTGGCGAGAGTGTACAGTCAAGCGGGGAGTTTCCTCCATTCCATGTTGATTCTGTGCTTAATGAATGAATGAAATGATTGAAATCTAGGAATTGTACACAATTCCTAGGAAATACATACAATTCCGAACCTACTTAGGAAATGTGTTAAATTATGTTTCAAAGATTCTTTAATACACATTTCCTGTGAAATGAATGTGTATTAAATTGAGATGTTTATTGATATAAGTAGGTATTTGGCGGCTTTAGTACGCTAGTTAGTGTTAAAGCCCAATAAACCAGAAAAAAGTTTTTTTGGCGAATATGAACGTCGCTTCGGAAAGGGACGCCCTAGAAGTACGTACTCACCTAATTGGTAAAGTTTTCCATTTAAGCCGCGCCACAAAATACCCATGTACGTAAGCTGAAGATTTTCAAAAGTATATATTTTTTATTATTATCAGCCATTTGTGTCCCACTGCAGGGCAAAGGCCTCCCTTCCCTCTTTCCACGTATCCCTATCCAGTGCTGTTGTTTGCTAATCCTTTTGAAAAGAGTCGAGTTCGTCCCGCCATCTCCTTCTGGGCCTGCCGCGTTGCCGTTTGCTGCTGTTTGGGACACATTGTGTGGTGAATTTAGCCCGTAGCTCCTCCGACAGGCGACAGATGTGGCCAGCCCAGCTCCATTTAAGCTTGGCAGCCGTGGGACCTACATAGGCAATTTGAGTTTTGGAACGCAGTATCGAGTTCCTTATGCGATCTGTTTTGTTGTTGAGTCCAGGTTTTACGAGATACGAGTAAATTATATAAGAGTCGGATATTGCAAACAATAGGTTCTTAAAAAGTTCTAATCCCGGTTGTTTTGTCAAAACTACTTGCACACTCGCCAGCGTGCTTTGGAGAGTGCACAATGATCTCCGGACACCATAACTGGACTGCGGGTGACAGACTTTGGGTGTCTCTCGTCTGAAGAACAACCGGCCCTAAACGGTGGCACACCTCTCAAGAGGAACTGCCACAGAAGGTGTTGGGGTCTACATGTTAGGCATGCGATCCAGTACTTTGTCGCAGACAAGTTGACGGGGCTTGTATAGAAAACTCCTCTTCTTTGAATCAACGGTTATTTTTCTTGCATTTGCAAGTTTTATTACTTCTTGACACGCGCACATTAATGCGTCGTACCTCGTCGCTTGCGCCGGCTGCAGCTAATTATGGCGGGCGGCGCGCAGTGTTGCCAGATGACCGTCGCCCCAGCAGATATTGATGTGCCGCGCGCGTCGTCGCACGCGGTACGGTTTTTAGTATTTGTGCGGGTGCACACCATGGCGTGCACACAAGTCTTTGCACTTACCCATTCCAAAGGGATCTTGGATAGGTACGATTCCCTAAAAACATGACTCTTGTACTCACCCCAGGAGAAGGAGTGCGCCAACTCCGCCTGCAGCGTCAACAACGCCAACACGTGATGATGTTCTATATATTTTCTACTCCATACAATGTTGTGGTGACAGGTATAGTCGATGAGTTCACCCTTGGTGAATGTTCGTGGGTATTAAAAATAAAATGTCAGATTTGCACAAAAGTGAATATATAAATATGTACTTATTTGCATAATTTGGGGTATTGGTAACAATAGCGGCTCTCTAACAAGCGGGGCACAAAATAAATGGGTGAATCGGGAAATTCCTCTTATTCAGAATTAGTAATTTAGACTGATTATTTCCTTACTAGATGTGCCCGTGGCTTCGCTCATGCTCTGCAGAATAAAAAACTGACTAATTGTTAATTCAAACTAAAAGTTGTCTTTGGTTTTGAGTTACTATTATAGGAATTCGTGGCACTGTTAGGTATTTTGTGCTCGCAGTCAAGTTCTGGGGGAACTCAAGTTATACTGCAATGGACACGCTAAAAAAACTATATGAACGAAAGGAAACAATAAATTGTGATTCATGATATATTATATTCTGGTTCTCGACGGTTAATATCCTTAAATTAAAAAAATAGTACATTTTGATACAAGTGGGGAAAGTTTGTTATTTCAGACGAGGCGGAATTCTCCATTACAGTCGAGAAGTGCAGTAACAAATGCCCGCGTTTTTAAACGACGTTTTTCAATACACTTTGGAAGAAATATAATAATTTTACAAGAAGTATTTTTGTCTAGAATTATTAGGAAACTATGATTAAATTTGCTATTTTCCGCTCTTTGCTTTCGCCAGGTTGAAGGAGAAGCAAACGTAAAAAACGAGAATATTCAGAAACTCGATCTAGGTTAGGTTAGGTTGTGTTAAGTTTAGCCGGATAATCTTAAGTTTATGTTCACACCTAGCAGGCTAATCTTAAGTCTATGTTCACACCCATCTTTAGCCGTAACATACGGGGTGTAAACAGACCCTTCACCAAGCCGTCAACCAAGCATTCTGTACATCAAACTAAGTAACTTTACGCAAAAAATTTTGCTGGGAAACGAAATTTTTTTTTGGGGTCAAAAATCACATTTTACGGTAAAACTCAATATAATGCGCTCAAAACTTATTGCTGATGGATGCTTTGAATAGTAAACGGACCATGGAGGTAATTGGAGTAAAGTTAGAACCTTAAAAAGTAGTATTTAAAAAAAAACTTGTAAAAAAATTGGAACTTTGACCCCCAATATCTCCGTAACTAGAAGGTTCCCAGGTATGGTCCAAAACAAAAAAATGATCCCAATGATGGGCAGAATATGTGGTTTTCGTTTTCGTTAAGGGTCTTTTTACACCCTTTATACACTAACATTAGAGACGCCTTTCAGAAATATTACTCCATTTGGACAGACTCTTTGTAGTACTTTAGGCGCTAATTCGGAACATCGATTTGGAGTTTTGCGATTTTATTAGACTAATGTTGGAAATTAAAAAAATACACAATTCAAAATTTAAAAAAGAGACTGACATCACTATTGATTGCAAAACGCTTTTATTCAGTAAATTACTTTTTAAATGACACTGACTTATAATTGAATATTTATTGACATACCTACCTAATGTTCTCATTCTCTCAAATTATCCGATTCACCATCAAAATGATGAATGGAGATACCGTAAAGGTAAATGCTAAAAACGAAGAATCGTATAGAGCAATCTCAAAAGCCCTTTCCGATAACAACTGTCTTTGGCACTCCTATGAGAACAAGCAAGAAAGGCCAATAAGAGTCATGGCAAAAAAATTGCATTTTACGTGCATTCCAGAAAGAGTAGTCGAAGACTTGCGCTGCAAAGGCTACAAAATTTTAGAAGCAGTCAACAAATTGAGCTGGAAAACTAAAGAGCCACTCAATATGTTCATGTTGTCTTTCTCAAATGATGAGGAAACCAACAAAATCTTCAATATTAAACATATTTTAGGATGTAATGTGGAAATACAACCGGTAAAATCAACAAAACTGGTACCACAATGCAAAAGATGCCAGGCGTACGGCCATACTCAAAAGTACTGCTCTAAAGAACCAAGGTGCGTAAAATGCACAGGTAAACATCTCACCAAGGATTGCAGAAAACCGCAAGAAGAGAAGCCAAAATGCGTCCACTGCGGAGCCCCACATCCGGCTAACTACAGGGGATGTATTGTAGCTAAAGAAATACAGCAGATAAGACTCAAAAAAACTAAAGGAGGAAATTTGAATCCTCAACAAAGTGCACCTGCCCGAAGAGATGACGCTAGCAAGTCCAAACCAAGCCGAAACGTGATGCAAACCACAACTAAAAACGTTTCATACGCTCAAGCAACTTCATCAGGCATAGCGAAAGCCCCCTTGACAGATATGAACAGCAACAAAAAGTTGGATGAAATCTTAAAGTTAATGTCATCGTTCGACGAGAGATTAAAAAAAATCGAAAATAGCAACATAAATGCTACCTCTAAAACCCAAAAATGAATACTACTCTTAAACTTATGGCGTGGAACTCAAATGGGTTACAAAAACATCGGAATGAGTTGCAAGTTGTACTAGAAATTGAAAAAATTGATGTTTGTCTTATATCAGAAACACACTTCACAAAACAATGTCACATTAAATTCAAAGGATACAAAGTATTCCATGCGCTACACCCAGACAATACTGCAAGAGGAGGAAGTGCCGTTATTGTTAAAGATAACTTGCAACACTATGAAATATTAAAATGTGAAGAGAAAGACATCCAAGCAGTGGCAATTTGTCTTCAAACCAAAAAATACCCCTTAACCGTGTGTGCCATCTACTGTCCACCACGGTACATGATAAAAAAAGATCGGTATTCGTCTTTTCTAGCCCGCCTTGGTAATAGATTTATCTTAGGAGGTGACTTCAATGCTAAAAATACGTATTGGGGTTCCAGACTAACTACTACTAAAGGCAAAGAACTACTGAGTGCCATAAAAGAGCTAAAATGTGACGTGATATCAACTGGAAAGCCCACTTATTGGCCAACAGATCCAAATAAAATCCCAGACTTAATAGATTTTTTCGTAACCAAAGACCTATCAAATAACTATATAGAAACGGAACAAAGCTATGACTTGAACTCGGATCACTCTGCAATTTACTTAAAAATTAGCGAGAGTATTCTGTATAAAGAAAATAGTCTCACTCTTGTTAATAAGTTTACGGACTGGGAGAGCTTTAAGGCCAGATTGAATGATCAAATAGACCTTAAAGTTCCATTAAAAACTCCAGAACATCTAAACATCGAAGTTGAGAAGTTTATTATTCACATCCAACAAGCAGCGTGGGAAAATACACCTGACTTCAACAAAAGAACGAAGGGAAACGTCTTCCCTTTCAGAATCAAGCAGCTGATTATGGAAAAAAGAAGGCAAAGAAAAATGTGGCATCAATCTAGGTGTCCTGATGACAAAAGAGTACTAAACAAACTTACAAAAAAACTAAGAAGACTAATCCAGGACTACAAAGACGACTCAACCAAAACCTACCTGCAGAAACTAAGTAACGACCAAAGGACCAACTACTCCCTTTGGAAGGCTACTAAGCATCTAAAGAGGCCGATAGCCCAAATCCCTCCCATCAAGTGTGAAAACGGACAATGGGCACGAACAAATGAGCAAAAAGCTATGAGGTTTGCAGAGCACCTAGAAAACATCTTTCAACCTAACGAGGGGGAAACCATTGAAGACCACACTCTGGTTAATATAGTGATGCCAGATCAAATAGATGTCATAAAACTAGTAACACCGAGAGAAGTTGCAAGAGAAATAAAGCAGAAAATAAGCACAAGGAAAGCCCCAGGTTACGATTTAATAACAGGGGAAATCCTTCATAACTTACCAAGAAAGGGTCTGGTTAAGTTAACGACCCTTATTAATGCCGCTTTGAGGCTTAAATATGTACCAGAGTTATGGAAAGTTGCCGAAGTAATAATGATAGCAAAGCCTGGGAAACCGGCTCACGAAACAACATCATACAGGCCGATTTCCCTGCTACCAATGATGTCAAAGCTGTTTGAAAAGCTACTACTCAAACGCCTTAAACCTATCATCGATAACAGGAACATTATACCTGAGCACCAGTTTGGTTTTCGAGAAAAACACTCAACAATCGATCAAGTGCACAGAATCACAAACGTAATAGAAAACGCGTTAGAAAACCAGCAAGTTTGTTCTACTGTTTTTCTAGACGTAGCCCAAGCATTTGATAAAGTTTGGCATGAAGGCCTTATCCATAAACTAAAGAGGCTGCTACCGAAACCGTTTGCAGACATATTGGAAACTTACATTTCAAACAGAGTCTTTAGAATAAGACAAGAAGACACTTATTCAGAATTCAAACCAATAAAAGCTGGCGTACCGCAAGGAAGTGTGTTAGGTCCGGTCCTGTACCTACTATACACTTGCGATATACCCGAATTCGATAACAATACCATTGGAACCTTTGCTGATGATACAGCCATAATGGCCGTTGGAAACAGCCACGAAGAAGCAGTAGAAAAGGTTCAAATGGCTGTTTATCAGGTTTATGACTGGACCAAAAAATGGAGGATTAAATTAAACGAATCCAAATCCGTACACATAGATTTTACTAACAAAAAGCAACAGTATTTTCCAGTTTATATTAATAACAACCAAATACCTTATGAGAATACAGCCAAGTATCTCGGTATGACCCTTGATGCAAAGCTACGCTGGAAAACACACGTGAAGAAGAAAAAAGATGAACTCGACCTACGGTTCAAAAGAATGTATTGGCTGCTTGGAAGAAACTCCGTGCTGTCCGTGCAGAACAAACTGTTACTATACAGACAAGTCCTGATGCCAGTTTGGACTTATGGTATTCAGCTGTGGGGCTGCACCAAACAGACAAATGCATTAATCATTCAACGATTTCAGAATAAAGTACTGCGGGAAATTGTAAATGCACCCTGGTACGTACGAAATGATGACCTCCATCGGGACCTAAATGTTGAGTTCATCGATAAAGTGATACAAAAATCTGCAGAAGCTCACGACAAGAGACTTCATCAGCATGTGAACGTCGAGGCGATCCAGCTTCTCGATCACACGGACATAGTTAGAAGACTAAAAAGAACAAAACCGTTCGAGTTAGTGTTTAGTGCTAGTGTTAGTGATTAGTGAAATGTAGCACAAGTGTTACCAAAAAAACACAAGAAAAAGTGTATTCGCCTTAATAGAGACAATAAGAAAAGTGCCAATGGACACATTCTTAGTACGTAAAGACAATATTTTTAACAGTTTAAGTTATAATTAAATTACTTATTAGTCTATATACAAGGCTAGATTGTAATAAGATTAGGGTCCATCATTTTGATGAACACTAGGATAAGGGAAAAAAAAAAAAAAAAAAAAAAAAATTATCCGATTTTCCAATTTTATTAAGTAGATTTTATTTTTTTATATTATGAATGTACACTATGCCGACTATTGTTTTTAACTGTAAACCATTATATAATTATATTTTCAACGTAATTAACAATTTCGTTAATGTTTGTATGCTTAATATAAGGTAGATTGTACAAGACTCACCCATCCACCACCCATCTTATTGTTACATTTTATTTTATGTACGCACGACGGCCAATCAAGCTTTACAAAACCAGTTTATCTCTCATTGTATAGGAAATTTATTCAAAGCGAGACCAAGTTATACTGGAAATGTACAGCTTCATGTGCCGCCGTGTGTACCTACAATCTATGCAAATATTTTACTTTATCGAGTTGAACTGCGGGTGGCCATATAAAAAAAAACAGCTAAGGGCGAGTTGGACTCGCGCATAAAAGGTTCTGTACCATTTTAGTAGGGGTAGCCTCCTTTAATTTTTAATTTATTTTTATTATGCTGTCATAGCGGCAACAGAATTTCACATTTTGTGAAAATTTCAACTGTCTAGTCAAGAGATACAGCCCGCTGACAGACGAACGGACGAACGGACAGCGGAGGCTTAGTAATAGGGTACCGTTAGTTAACCTTAAAGTACGGAACCCTAAAAAACTAATCGAAGTGCGTTATGAGCCAGTTTTCGAGGAAGTGTGTTGAAAAATCTATTTCTATTTCTGATCTAATTGATTTTCCTGATTCATCCAATTTAGCCCCGCTTATCAAAGTGCGTCTATTTTTACCTATTTACCTGATGCGTAATTTATAAATCTATATAAGTATTATGGTTGAGGATATCTCAAATAGCTGTTATGTCGCACGAACGTTCAGCAGGATTTAAATACATTACAAACGTTATAAAGTAATTAACTTAATATTGTCTTGCAAAGAGTACTTATCATCATTTTCTGCGTAGCCTTTTCCCAACTATGTTTGGGTCAGCGTCTAGTCTAACCGGATGCTGCTGAACACCAGTATTTTAAATAAGCACCCTTATCATATTATTATATCCTTTAGTTATCTCTGTACAAATTATTACATTTTTAGATATTCCTAAAAAAAAAACAACATCAAAAGCATTTTAACATATAAAAAAATGTAGTCCACCGGTATCAGGAACAGGGTCCAAGCTACCGGCGGTCAAGGCTCCAGAAAGAGGAACCTTCTAACAATCCGTGTCCAGGAGTACCGCTTTCTGAATCAAGCCCTTGATCCTGCTGCCTAACGAGAGCCTCCTCGTGTATTGGTCGAGGCTTTTGGTAATTAAGCCATGGGCTGATACGACTATCAGCTCAATGATCGCTGAGTCCACATCCCACATGTGGACAACCCCGCGAGCCAGGTCAAGATACTTTTTTCATATTTCCTTTATTTATTTTTCATCCATATTTTTTAATATTTCTCAAAAAAAAAATATATAAAAAATATAAGAAAGAGTAGTCCGCTGGTGTCGGGAGCAGGGTCCAAGCTACCGGTGGTTAGGGCTCCAGAGACAGGAACGTCCTCACAATGCGAGCCTTATCGAGGAGTACTGCCTTCTGAATCAGGCCCTTGATCCAACCGCCTAAGGAGAGCTTCGTATTATTATTATTGTCATATTCTTTATTACAAAAAATTGCGCCTCTGCGAAGCCAGGGCGGGTCGCAAGAGCTATAGAAAATAACCAACTATGACACGACTACACACTGGCCAGTAAAATGAATAAACAACATATTTGTCGTAGCTACATTATTCTATATTTCGAACATATTTTTTTTTATTTTGTATACTTTATTAATTAACTCAAAAAGTTATCTTATTTCATTAGACGTCACACACCATAGGTTAGTCAGCAAACAAAATTTTATTTTTTGTATAAAGTACATAGTGCTTAAAGATATTTAGGTAATTTGTATTTTACTAAATATAAGTTTCACAGAGAAATACACATTTTAAACAATTCTATTTATAAATAAATATATTAGTATTAATTTTTTTTTACATATTTTTTAAATATTTTTTTTTTCAAATAGCCAGCACCTAGCCAGTTTAATTTTAGCCAATTAAATTAGTTAGCCTTATTATCTATTATGATGGATTGTTACCAATAATACACCTGAGGCATGTAACTATTTATAATTCGAGGATATTGAGCATTTTGTTTTGTATCCCACGACCGGTCGCCAGGGGTGGACGCATCATTAATTTAGATATATTTCTGGAGTATAAAATGCATAGAACGCAGTGTGTGTTGACGTTGTTAGCGCTGTACGCGGGGGTGGTGCAATGCTTCTCCTGGGGTGAGTACAAGAGTCACTTTTTAGGGGGGGGGGGGTACCGTACCTATCCAAACACCACGGGGGACGTAATAAATAAAGTAAAGACTACAAGAGTAGAGCCAGACGGGCGTTGTCTTGATTAGAATTATACAGAGTGCCACAAAAGCAATGCAGTGTCGCAACGCATTGACGCCTACTACGACAAAACGTAATTTCTATAGTAAGCATTGTGACGCGGCGTAAGGCTGCGGCGTTGTACGCGGCGGCCTTTATAGGAGACCGTAGCCTTAATAAAACCTTCATTACTACAAACAATACTACGCCACAAATGTTCCAGGCGCGCGCCGTATGTATCGTATTTTTTAGGATTGGCCCCTTGCAGGTCAACTTGGGATGTTGTCGGCTGCTTAACCTGGTTATTCTGTGTGTGCCTTGAGTGTAAGGTCTCAAGCCAGGGCAAAATACTTGAAAAACTATTCGAATACACCATTTCGAGTCTCTGGGGGTCAACAAGGGACAGGCTAGATCGGCTCAAATGCATATGGCATGTCGTTCTGTTTATACAACGTGACTTTTTAGTCGTCTTACAAAGGTGGTCCACTCAATGTGCCCGACTTAAAATAGCTCTAGACGCGATTTTTTTTTTACCTACCATAATAGGTACAAAGAAAAATTAAGAAAACATTAGAAACAAATATGAAACATCCTGTTAATGATGTTTATGTGTCAAACGAGAGAACATACCTACCCAGCGCTCGAGTCCAGTAGATCATCGCTAACAACAGGGTGTTTTAACCACGTCATGCGTCATAATACTGAACAATATGTTTATTTTTAAATTATTAAAAATCTCATAAATACCTTTTTTTTAATGAATGTTTAGTAGACATTGGATACATGAAGTGGGCTGCCGTTGTAAGACGACTAAGAAGTCACGGTGTAGTACACATGCACAGGGCGACTCAGGGTCACCGCTGGACCGACAGGTGCGACTTCGTCTCGGGCTTGTGTCTGATCAGGAGGCAGGCTCTTACAGTCTGTCAACCGCAGGTCCCCATGGCGGCCGGATATCTCCAAACCAGCCTTGCGAGAATGCAAGTCATTTGAAACCCTATGATAGGCGTGTTAAACGACTTCAAAAAAATAATGAGGTTCTTAATTCGGTTGTATTTTTTTTTGTTACCTCAATAACTCCGTCATTTATGAACCGATTTGATTTTTTTTTGTGTCTTGATATAAATATAAGGTCCCATTAAAATAGATGGACAAACTTTTAGAAATCATTCAGACCACCAAAATAAGGACAATGGTAAAAAAAATAAGAAAAACTAATTAGTTACTTACAAGAAAAAAAAATCTGCTAACGAAAATACACTAAAAAAGTTGGTAACCCAATGATTTTAGGTCAGAATAAAATCACTGTTTTTTTTTGCTTGGATATCTTTGGTTAGTAATGAACGCGAAACGCTGTGTTAAAATTTGTCCATCTATTTTAATGGGACCTTATACTTTCCGATTGGTCCCATAGAAATTTCATCACAATCGGTTCAGCTGTTTGTTTTTTTTTCTTCTTGGCTTATGTTGCCATGTAAAATTCTAGTTACAATGTAAAATTGATTCATAACCACACAAATTCTTGTCATGAATTACTAGAAAGGGTAAAATGAAAAACTTTTTGCAAAAAAAAACCGACTTCCAAAAAAAAAACTAAAATAACTTTATTTTCGGAAGTAGGTGACAAAAAAAAATCAATGATACAAACAAAGTCACCGACTTCCGAAAGTTATAAAGTTATTTTTTTAATGTTTTTTTTGGAAGTCGATTTTTTTGGCAGATTTTTTTTTCACATAAAAATGTTATTCAAATGTTTCAGACATCGTCATATCCAGAGGTAGTCGTCTAGAATTTTATAACGAAGGAACATTAACTTACTCAGCGACCGCTACGTGTAATAACATCGACTGGATAACTTACGACCCATTACACAACCGGGTCCTATTTAGAGAAACTGTCGTAACCAAATCTGCCCGACCAGTATTTAGTTATGACATAGCAACCGGTAAAACACAAACTTTGATTAATTTAAAACAAACTTTTTGGAGTCCTACGTACGACCCGGCTAGAGAACTACTTTTCGCAAATAATATGAAAGGGTATATACAGTCGTTTCTCGTCAAACCTGGATCAGACGCCGAAGCTACAGGAAATCATGTGATCAATTTGCCAAGACTGACCAATGGTCTTGCCGTGGATAGCTGTAGAGGGTACGTCACTTCACCTATATTCAATGACCTTTATGGAGCTTAATTTCCAAAGGCAGATGTATTTTTTTGTCAAATTGGTTTTCGAAAGATTCATTCGTTTATGAGCTATCAAAAAATTATCAGTTTAACATCCTGAACGGCGTAGATTTCTCACAATCAGTAGTTTATGGTGGAGAGGTGGGTAATTTCCAAAAAACTCTCCAAAACAAACAACCCAGTTTGGACCCCAAGTTATCGGGATTTCGGGGCTGTGGGACTGTTCGAAAGAGATACCGCGGCCCTGGAACACAAAGGGCAAAGAAGGAACACGAATGTGTTTTAGTCAGTAAAAGTCTGACACTCCGCCCAGAGCCCGCCCCAGGGTTATTTGATGACTTTCCATCCGAAAAAAAAAACAAATTATCGGGTCTAAATTGTTGCAAATTAGGTCTAGTATCACCCTTTTGATAAATGTACACATTTTTACTATAATTTTAAGGCCGTTTTGAAATTATATATTTTTAAGTTTTGACAACATTGAGAAAATTAATAGTTATTTTCAAATTACAGGGATATTTACTGGACCGCAAATGATAATTGTAAAATCGAGAAGGTTCCATTCAATGGGTCCAAGATAGAAATTATAAACGACGGTTGTACAGATTCAATTAAAACAGGGTTGGCCATTGACCCACAGACACAAAAAATATACTGGGCTGAAAAACAAAAAAACATCACAGAATTTTTTAATGCAGACTTGGATGGAAATAACAAAACATCATTATATAAAAAAGAAGAAATAGGAGCGCCAAATCAAATATCAATTTCAAAAGATTTTATCTACTGGATGGACACGGACGAGCCATTCTTCTGGCAATTGCCAAAGAATACATCGAGTCACACAGACGTGACACCTAAACGATTTGCATTGGATGTCGCACCAACCGCTTCGCTCTCCACTGCTATAGCCTCCAACTATGCAATTGAAGAGCAAACTCAGGGAAACCCGAATTGCAAACCACTGGAGAGTTTGCTACTAAGTAACTCAACGAAACCTGAATCTCGTGTGAGCGGTGACACATGTAATATTTCTGTGTGCCATAATTATTGTTTGGAAGGACACTGCAGTATCAATGCTGAGGGTCAGCCTAAATGCAGGTAAAACTCATCACATTAGGGACTAGTTAGTTGCTGATCGTACAATCGGCAGACGCGACAAGCTATCGATACCTTTAGGCTCAAAGGGCGTATCTACCAAAACACGATTTTTCAGGAGAGCCAAAACAGTTTTCTGATTTTTTTTTGTGCTTATAGCTATAAAAGAGAGAAAAGCAAAAGACAAAACTTGTTAGAATTTTGAGATAAAGAACATCGTAGAATAATTATGTAAAGTAAATCTAACAATTAAAAAATTAGACTTCGTATACACCCTAAAATTTAAAGAAAATCAATGTTTAGTGATCCAAAAATGATGGCTGTATCGACCACTTTTTCTGCGAATATCAAAATTTTAAATATACCAATCGAAAGAAGACGAAAAACTAAGTGTGGCTGCATTAGAATCTCATTTTGGCCAAAATGGCGGTTACACCCTTGAGCCTAAAGGTATCGATATGCCACATTTTTGTTGTACAGACGCCAGTATATCAAGCTACCCGAAACTGTCAAATTTTCCTTATCAACCTTGAACCTAATGCTGTAGCGATAAAGTTGAAAATCTATTAAAGAAATTTGACAGATTGTAGTACTTTAATGTGCTGGCGTACCTTTGAGACTGAATTTAGACGCTGGATAAACGACAAGTTACGCGGTGGTTTGTGGTATCTGCCCATCCCTATTGGAAAAGGTCGTGATTTAATGTACCTATGTATATGTTACGGCTAAAATCCGAAGTAAGGTTACACCTAGTTCTAGCCGGCTATACCTAGGTGGCACCGGTAACAGTTCGTTATAATGCAACCAATTTGGATGTGGCGCTCCCCGCCTGCTACCGCGGCACTGCTCGCTGCGCTTGCTCGGCTCGCGCGCGTTTGGTCACAAGTCTAACCTAACCTAACCTAATCCATTTGGTCGGTGTGTCCTAGCAATAAAATTGATAGTTACCGTCCGCCCCTAGGTATAGCAGGCTAGAACTAGGTGTAACCTTACTTCGGCTTTTAGCCGTAATATATTATATTCTAGTTGCCTGCGAACTTTGTCTGCGTGAAATTTTCATAGAAATATTTGAATTGGATTTTTATAACAATTTTAAGGGTTTTGATTTTTTACACGGAAGCCTAATTCTTTTTCAAAAATAAAAGTAGCCTAAGTTACTCTTTATAACATCATCTATGTGCCAGTAAAAGGTCCCGTCAAAATCAGTCCAGCCGTTTTGGAGATTAGCCGGAACAAACAGATAGACCGACAGACAAAAAAACTATTTTTTTTTTTTGTTATAACTGCCGCATATACGCTCATATGCATTCATTAAAAAGCTGTTATTTTGAAACTACAAACAGATATTTCTATAGAATTATAGATAAACAACATTATGTAGTCTTCTGACTTTGTCATTTTTTTCTAATTTTATTACATTATCCTACACTAGTATATTTAATTCTGAAATAATATTATTGTCAAAGTTAATATTAATTTAATGTGTCTTAAGTATTTTGTTAAATTTTTAACTAGATACCTACGAGTACATTTTTTTTTTTTTACGGATGGGAAATCATCAAATGACTTCTCCCGCTCTGGGATACCTACGAGTACATTGTGTTAGGTATTTTAATTTTAAGTTTAAATTCTGAAGGAAGTCAGCGAAATATGTGAAATCTTTTTATTTATGAGATCATCATGTACAAACTATATTTCAAGCAAATAAAGAATCTTGAATGAAGGAAGATAATAAAAACTTTTTTGCAAAAAATAAAACCGACTTCAAAAACACAAAAAAGTGAAAAATAACTTAAGCTTCAAAAGTCAGTGACTTTTGTTTGTTTGATTTTGTTTTGTTGTCACCGACCGAAAGAATTTTCCAAATCAGTTCAGGCGTCTTCGAGTAATCGGTGAACATACATAAAAAAAAAGATTCCGACGAATTGATAACCTCTCCTCCTTTTTTTGAAGTCGGTTAAAAAGTAAAACTTATTTCAGATGCAATGCCGGTTACTCGGGGCAACGATGTGAGGTTGACGCGTGTCAGGGGTATTGCTTACACGAAGGAGTCTGTTCCCTGAATGAGAAGAGTCAGCCAGTCTGCCGATGCTCAGGGGGTTATGAGGGTGACAGATGTGATGTTTCCGTTTTTCTAACGAAATTCTTCCAGCAGTTTGTTAACAAAACAAATTCAATGTTGAATGAAGTTCTAAATAAAGGTAAGGCTCTTTTAAAGCTGTCCATGCCCATTCACCCATTCATAGACAAATGTATGGTTCCCATCCATGTATAAATAAATAAATAATACCAGCCTATTACTGTCCCACTGCTGGGCAAAGGCCTCTTCTCATACAGAGAAGGCACGAGCGTTGATCACCACGCTTGCTCAAGACGGGTTGGCAATTTCAGATTTATATTAAGGTCCAGGTTTCCTCACGATGTTTTCCTTCACCGATGTCTGTGATGTCCAAGATAAACTTAGAAAGTACATATGAATTGAAAAAGTCACATTGGTACTTGCCCGGATTTGAACCCACAACCTCATGCATGAGAGGCGAGGCCTTAACCTCTGGGCCATCAAAACAACATCCATGTATAATGGGTGTAAAATTACCCTTAACGAAGCCGAAAGGCATTTTTTCTCCCCATCATTGTGATTTTTTTTATTCTGGAGTATTCCCAGGGTTCCCAGGTATGGACCTGGGAACCTTCTAGATACGCAGATATTGGCGGTCAAAATTTCACCGTTTTCACATTTTTTTTTTTAAATTTTATAACTTTTCTTTAAATACCTCCATGACCCCTGTACTACTCAATGTATCCATCAGTACAATGTTTTGAGAACGTTACATTGAGTCCTACAGTAAAACGTAATTTAAAAAGTTGGTCCCTAGCAATAATTTTTGGATGGAGTTACTTAGTTTGATGTATAGAATGCTTGGTTGACGGCTTCGTGAAGGGTCCGTTTACACTATGTACATATGTTTTATGTGTGCCTAAATAATCTCTTTAGTGAAAGAAAGAAAGAAAGAAAACATATTTATTTGGCACATGCCGCAAGTGCACACAACAAACAAATAAAAATAAAATAAAAAATTGCATTTGTGACTGCATTGTTGGCCTAGTGGTCGCAGGTCTGCTGAGCATGAGGTCCTGGGTTTGATTCCCAGGTCGGGCCAACTGGTATTGGCTTTACCATCAGGCATTTCCCAGTAGCTGGTGAAATGTAGGTATACAATACCTAATACAGGCGTAATGTTTTAGAGCCACGAGCTCCTCGTGATGTTAAGATGTGATATATGTATGTTGTGTTTATGTGCATTAATTGTGCATTTTTTCATTTTCTTCATAGTTGGGGTTACTGAGTGAAGTCGACGTGTGCTTCTACTGTTGCTTGAAGAAACTGCGCTTGTTTGTTATGAGCACGTAATGTGAAGCCGAGAACCTTTCTCAAAAACATGTCATCATTCTCCAGCATTTTTGGATGGGAAATCATCAAATGACACTCTGGGCGGAGTGGAAGGGAGAGTCAGACTTGTACTGACTAAACCCCATCCATGTTCCTTCTTTGCCCTTTGTGTTCCAGGGCCGCGGTATCTCTTTCGAACAGTCCCGCAGCCCCGGCAGGCATCGGCCCTTGTGGATCTCTTCCTGTGTGCTGACATCTCTCTGAGATTAATTCTTTATAAATTGTATGCAATAAGATATCATCATCATTCTCCTGCCCTTGTCCCAATTTATTTGGAGTCAGCGTGACTGACTTCTTCTCCCATACTTCTCTATTACTCGTCATCTCAGCAGTCACCTCCTTTCTAGCCATATCATCCTTCACACAGTCCATGCATTGTTTCTTTTAAAAAGTTATTATAAGCAAAGAATAGTTATGTCAACATTAATTTTTAAATTGTAATAGATGTTTAATTAAGCTTTAATGTGTAAGCAAATAAACGTTTTATTAATTAGTTTTATCAAAACTACAGGGGGTAAATGATATCTAATTATCAAGTAAATTAGTATAGTAATCAAATTAAATAAATTGTTAAGCCACTTTAATTGTTATCTTAATATTTTTATTATCTATTGCAGTGTTATGAAATAATATTTTGTAAAACAAGACCCTATGTTCCTTGAGCAATAGGCAGAGGAGTATTTTCAGCCATTTATTCCCGGTCGTCCCCACCTCGTCGTTCCCACTGGGTACGAATGGGAAAAAAA
Organism: Noctua pronuba; assembly: GCA_905220335.1. Lineage (NCBI taxonomy): Eukaryota > Metazoa > Arthropoda > Insecta > Lepidoptera > Noctuidae > Noctua > Noctua pronuba. Next base: position 9,630,356 of record LR999918.1, on the reverse strand, counting down.
AGTTTCGTTCTTCCTCAGTGGTGATGATTGGAACTTTTTATTTCCCACTCGTTCCGCTAATAGACCGAGAGTCAAAATGCAGTAATGGGGATTTCACAATAAGAGATTTCACGAATTGTTAAAATATTTTAATTACGAATTTCTGACCAAGAGTGAACAAATTTTTTTGATTAAAAATAATTTAAAAAGACTGAATCACAGGTAATCAACGAATTAAATATTTGAATCACTATTTAGGTAGTCAGTACTGCTCTCTAAGACCAACTTACTATCATCTACTCGGTAATTGTAAGTAGTTATGTTGATGTTAGTAACAAACAATAGATCAATGACGCACCCTCACCACCCTGGCTTATATCGTAGTGCATTGTATGCATGACCTTGAAATGGCCAATTATTAAGTGTCGTTGATGCGTTTCTTGTTACTCGCAAATGGGTTTGTTGGGTTTTAGTTGGCAAAATTCGATCATGGCGGAACCCAGTGCAGGTTCAAGTGGTTAGACAGTGTTGACTCTCGGTCTATAGCGGAACGAGTGGGAAATAAAAAGTTCCAATCGTCACTACTGGGGAGGAACGAAACTTTTTTTACCATTCGTACCCAGTGGGGACGACGAGGTGGGGACGACCGGGAATAAACCTTTTCAGCTAGTGTGCCTGTACGGGTTTCCTTTATGAGTTCGAAATAATATTCTGCGAAAATTGTTACATCGATGCCTTGATAATGCGACGCTATGTTTAAACGTTCGTTGTATTGACCAAATATTTTCGAAGTAATGTTACATAGAACAAACAACCGTCGAAGAAACAAGGGTTATCGATATTAAGAAGCAGCGAACAAAAAAGGCGTAGTTAAAACATAACATCGCATTATCAAGGCATCGACGTAACAATTTTCGCAGAATAGTATTTCGAAATCGTATAGGGAACCCACCTGTACTTACCTGTTATGTTTTAATCATACCATAACATAACGTCACACCAGTAATCCCCGCAGGATTCAGCAGAGCTGGGAATCAAACCCAGGTTCTCATAACCAATGAGGCAGTCTGAAACAATGTTTTGTACTGAATCACTGTTTAAGGCACTGTTTAACCTTCCATATACAGGGTGGAAGGGACACAAACGCGAAAACGGTTACCACGTTTGCTGTAGGTACATCATTCTGAACTCTCCCACAAAGAAAGTTGTCAAATGTATAAGGGGTGAAGATAATGTCCGCAAATTCAAAAGTAAATTGTATTTATTTTTAATAGATAAGACGTACTACTCCATAGAAGAATTTTTAAATGATAAAATAAATAAATAAATGATAAAAAATTTATATGACATTACTAACCTTTTAATACAATTTACCGTTGACATGCATGTAACAATCGATTATAATTGATTAATTGCCTAATAACAGTACCATTTATTGACATTTATCGTCTTTTGATTTAATTGACATTATTTACTCGAACTTGACATTTTATGTATAAATTCAGACTTATTACTAAAAAATTAATAGATTTGTACACCAACTTCATTGGTAGGACATAGAGCTCGACTAAATTGTATACATAAGACCTTTATTGTAATACCTATGTTCACAAATAAAGTTTGATTGATTGATTGATTGATTTGTAATTTAAAACAAAATCAGCTGTTCTATACACTTTGATCTTTTAGTTTTGTAGGAAACAGCTGTTTTTTTTATAACCGACGAAAAAATTATATGTGAGGAGCTCAGAATGATGTACTGAATATGTGGTAACCTTTTTTTATATCGAAATGGGCCTGCTCTTGACCTCGATCACGCCTGATGGAAAGCGATAGATGAGGTCTATGATGGAACGAGCGTGCCCAGAAGATGCCTGTTCACTCTTGCTTTGAAGGCAGACGGGTTTAACATCGGTAGCCATTCCACCCAGTATTATTTTGTTTACGTTATTTTTTAAGCAGTAATTAGTGTAATTTTAGGTTTATTGTTTATTTTATGTTTATTGTTTCTTTTATGGTTTTACTTTTTAATTTTTGACTGTAAAACATACATATTTAAGTTAATTTTGTATAAGGTTAGGTTGTGTAATTGTTAGTAATGTAAGGTTATTTTAAATAGTTAATTATTACAAGTAGTCTTAGCTATCGCATTAGGTTTGTAACCTGTAATGATAGTATAAGAGTTTTAAATAAATAAATAAATAAATAAATAATAATCAAAAAACTATTGGATTATAGAGAGTGTATAGCACGCTTGCTATTCGTAGATCTTGCCTCGTTATGGTTACAGCGTCTTTTGTGACTTTTTTGGGTTCCGTAGATGAATGGCAAAAAACGGAACCCTTATAGATTCGTCATGTCTATCTGTCTGTCTGTCTCTGTCTGTCGGTCTGTATATCACAGCCACTTTATTCCGAAACTATTAGGACTACACAGTTGAAACTTGGTAGGTAGATGTATTCTGGGCATAAAAAAACAGGCCAAGTACAACTCGCACTTGGCCTGTTTTTTTTGTTTTCTCAGGAACAACTTAGATGCAGACAATAACATGTTCAGCCTATCAGGGATAAGTTATAAATATAAACTGAAGGACAATAACGGGATGCATAGATTTGTTTTCCTTAATTTTGTTTTGAAGCTAAATCAATGCCAAAGTGTTATCTACAAAGTGCGGTTTGTACATGTGGTAGATACGTGTGTGTGAGTAGTAGTATATGGGGGGGGAGGACACTGACGCAAAAACAGTAACCACGTATTCAGTACATCATTCTGAACCCATAGAAATCTTTCATCGGTTATAAAGAAAAAAAAAATCAGCTGCTCCATACATTTTGAACGTGTAGATATTGCACTTTTGTAGGAAACAGCAGTTTTTTTAATAACCTATGAAAAATTTCTATCCGGGGGGGGGGGGGAGGGCTCAGAGTATTATGAAAATATTATGTGTTAAACGAGTATTTTTCGGATGGCCGATGGGTCCGAAAAGTGCTGGATAGAGATTGCAACCCGGTATGTTTTTCAACCCGGCCGGGTCCGGCAACATTCGCCGCGAACCGGGGTTGGTAGGGTTGATGTGTTAGGATGAGACCGAAAGTAAATGGAGGAAAAATACAGTGATAAGGTTACGGAATAATATTTATTTCAAACCAGCAAATCAACAATAATCAGTCTTAATCAGTCTCAAAAACACGAGTTTTTAATACAGAATTAGTTAGTTTCACTTATGAACGGAATAGTAACATTAGTGTTACTAATTAAGTTTAAGCAAGCATTAGTATTCAGTAATTAAGTTTAAGATAGAAATGATCTTTACTAATACTAATGTAACTATTTGAAAACATAGTATTAGAATAAGAAGCTAATAACGCAGCCTAATATACTAAACTTGTCTCTATCAACTTCGATAGATAAACTTTGGTAGTTTTAGTAAAAACAAAACAAATTCTTAAGAGCAATAACAATATTCTTTTTCGTACATACCGGGCCCGGTCACCGGGCCCGGTGTATATGGCCGGGCCCGGTGGATGTCTAAAAGGGCACCGGGCCCGGGCGGGCCCGGCCTGGCCGGGCCCGGTTTGCAATCTCTAGTGCTGGAGTGGCCACCGCGAACTGGACGAAGTTGTAGAAGGCCTAGGTGGACCGATGACGACATCAAGGCGACAGTAGGCTCACGGCAGTGTTTTTTAGTGGGTGCAAGCTCCACATAACAAAACCGTTTCCCCGGACAGGCGTTAGGCATTTTTCACCGCTGAATAAAAAAAAAAAGGTGGACCGATGATCTGGTGAAGGTTACGGGGATCTGCTGGATGCGACACGCACGGGACCGGTCAATGTGGTGATACTTAGGGGAGGCCTTTGCCCAGCAGTGTACGTCTTTCGGCTGAAATGATGCTTGCACTAACTGAAATGGTCCACTCAAATCTGTGTGTTCTTTCTTATATGCTGTTTAGATTCAAGTCTAGACTAGGCAAAAGCCTAGTTTGCAGCCGTCATCCATCATCACCATCTTCCTACTTTTCAAGATTACTTATGGGGCGACATCTTCAAAATGAACAAGCCCCTTAAATAAAGAGAAAAAAAAAAAAAGATTACTTATAAAAAAAACATTAAAAAATATAAAACATAGCTTTCCGCCGGTGTTGGGAGCAGGGTCCACGCCACCGGTGGTTAGGGCTGCAGAGACAGGAACCTCCTCACAATGCGAGCCGTATCGAGGAGTACTGCCTTCTGATCACGTCCTTGATCCAACCGCCTAAGGAGAGCCTCGAGAGATGTTCGTCGAGGCTTTTGGCCATAAGGCCATTGGCCGTTACGACAATCTGCACAACGATAGCCGAGTTCACATACCACATGTCGACCACCTCATATACCAAGTCGAGATATTTTAATAAATAAATCAATTAAGTACTTTTAAGTTTTTTGATTATGCTACATGCTCATGCTACTTCTGTATGCTTTATAATCAAGAAGGAAGTAACTTAATATGAAGACCCCCCTGAACGAAAATAAGTGTCAAATATTCTTCAAATTATAAACCTATCGCTTTACAGTTTTTTTAACTGTGGCATCCTTGGAAAACTAAGGATTATGGAGATACGTTACCGCGGCCTACATTGCCGGCAGCAGTCAAAGCAGGTTTTTTTATTTTAAATCTTATTATTTTAAATATAGATTAGGTAGTTTCCATTTTGTTTTTCAAAATGGCTCTTCCTTTGATGAACAGTATGCGTAGGTTTCACTTCGTCGAGTCTTTTTACACCACGTAATTTTAGAATAAACTGCTACCCATGCAAAGGGTGGGGTGCTAGGAAGTTATAACAAAATAATAACTGTCCCAAATGTAAGTACAAATATTCTATACCCTATTAGAAAGAGATGACATCCACTCACTAAGTTCTCTCGCTCGGAACGCACTTGAGTTGCGTTGCGTGTCATCATTCCAGTTTATATATATAACTTCCTTGTTTTCTACTCTTTGGTCTGCGGCAATGTCCACAAGGATCTTATAATCATTTTTATTAAATTGGGTCGTGGCCATATACGGAACTAAAGCCGCCATCTTGTTTTATCTTATACAATTTCCACAGATTCTTCTCAATGTCCCTATAGCGACAAAAGAACCATGCATCAGTGTATATTGTCTTGTTTTGACAGTCACAGCTGACAGTGTCACCATAGACTACTATATATATTGAGTGTCACATTTTGTTCAAATTTTACACAGCATCATGCATTTTATTTATTTTTTTGTATCAATTTAATTTGTAAATTTTTGTTTTAAACGATGAATGCCGATGAAGCGGAATGCCTCTCTTGCTCAGATTGCATGTTGGAATTCATTGAAAAAAGATGGACGCAACTTTTGTTAAATTGGGTAATTAAAGCTCATAAGTATTCTCAGTGTATTTGCAGATCGATGGGATTCTCCGATGCTGCGGAGGTGGATGCGGCTCCACGCTGAATTTTAATTGTATATTTTCATGTGTCTGAAACCTACTAACACTAGAAGTTAAGTAAAATTGTTACTAACCCTATGGACTCCGGTCTGAAATAAAAAAAATCTATTCTTTTCTATTCTATAGCGTATTATGATTCAGCATGTACGAGTAACTTCCCAGCGGTGCTAGTGGCTAAATAATAACAGCCGCTCGGGTCGATCTTTAGCTTAAGCTGTGCTTGCCTAAGTTAGTCTGTGGATGGGTGACGACCCATTACATATCGAGTTTTCTCCGTGCCTCGGAAAGCACGTTAAGCCGTTGGTCCCGGGTGTCATTTGTAGATCTTTGACAGTCGTTAGGTAGTCAGTAGCCCAAAAAGTCTGACAACCAGTCTTACCAAGGGATATCGTATTGCCCAGTACTGGCAACTCATCCAGCTGCTACTAGCCACCCTTTGGAGATCGCCTTCACCCAGCTAGAGGACATGCAACCTTACGCTTTTTGATTCACAATCTCCACTCACGAACACGTCTACCCCAATGATCAAATTCGATCTGGAGGACTATTCTTAATTTTAAATGCTTTTAGTAGTGCGTGAACTTATTCAATAGCCCAAATACAACCCCTGAGAAAACTTGTCTTACATAATTTATGTTTATGTATAAAGATTGCAAAAAAATATTTTTCATTCGGTAAACAGGTGGGTCTTTCGCAAATGGATGGACTCTTTCGCAAAGGATTGGCCGACAATCGCACTAGATCGCGAAATGTGGACGGAGGGAAGGGAGGCCTTTGCCCTGCAGTGGGACAATATAGGCTTATAATAATAATAAATAAAAAACAGATGGGTGAGAGTCGATCTTAGCCGGGATCTCAGAATATTACAATTATTTCACAGCTGAACACATGCGTCCATCCAAAAGCCCCTATAAAGGAGCTTAATCCATGGAGTTTGGTGGATCTGCTAAAGAAATATAAGCAGGATATACGGGCTGATGAAATTGACGACGCCATGCTATGTACTGATGTTGAGACATTTGTGAGATGTAAGTTCCCGTTGTTGAGATTGAGGTAAGTCAACAAATACTTTCTTTCACCCGACTACGGCGAAGCCAAAAGGAAGGGTTATGATTTTAGCTGTCTATGTATGTGTGTATGTATGTTTGTATTTACGTATGTTCCTCCCTAGCGCCTAAACTATTCATCCGATTTTGATGAATAAGGTGCCAATCGATTCGTTGTTATGGCCCGGGTAACATAGGCTACATTTTAACCGACTTCAGGAGGAGTCGATTTTACCTTGTAAACCCCGAATTTAATTACAGCGTGATTTTTCAGTAGTCGGGTTTTTTAGTTGTAGTATACGTATAGTTGTAGTATACCACACAAATTCTTGTTGTTCAGTACTGAGATGACGGGGGGACGAGCTTGTGGCTAAATAATAACAGCCGTTCGGGTCGATCTTCAGGTTAAGCCGCGTTTGCCTGAGTAGGTCCGTGGATGGGTGACCACGCCTTACAAGCCGGGTTTCCTCCGAGCCTCGGAAAGCAGTTAAGCCGTTGATCCCGGCTGTAATTTCTAGATCTTTGACAGTCGTTACAGGTAGTCAGTGAAAGTCTGATAATCAGTCTTACCATGGGGTATCGTATTACCCAGTACTGACTAGGTTATGAAAGTCAGATAGGCAGCCGCTCCATATAAAATACTGGTATTCAGCTGCATCCGGTAAGACTGGAAGCCGACCCCAACATAGTTGGGAAAAGGCTAGGCAAATGATGATGATAGCTTGTACAATTTGATTGGATTTATGGTCGTTTTCGTGCTTAGGGCTAACATACATACGTATAATGGGTGAAAAAGTATCCTCAAATAAGCCGAATGGCACTGGTGATGGCAAATGATTGATAAAATAAAACTGGCAAAATGAGGGTATATAGTACAACAGGGTTCTTTTTATAACTTCTAGAATTACAAGTGTGTTTTTATGTTTATGTTTTTTTTCCAGATACTATGACTTAAAAGAAGGAACAAAGAAGATGTACCTAATGACATCAATAATACTCTTCCATTGTTGTGTTAGTTCTACCAATGGGTTGGTGGATGGCCACATCTGCGCCCATTTGAGCAAACCGGAACAGGAAATGATTCTGAAATTTTGTGAGAAACTTATGGATATGGAAGTCACTTGTAATAATATTGAGTTAGCTATCAAAGGTAAGAAATTTTATTTTTAACCCCCCCGACGCCAAAGGGGGGATGTTATAAGTTTGACTACAATGTGTGTGTGTGTGTCTGTCTCTGGCACCGTAGCTCTTAAACGGGTGAACCGATTTGGATGCAGTTCTTTTTATTTGAAAGCTAATTTCTTGGCAATGGTTCTTAGATACGTTTTATTAAAATCGGTGCAGCCATTTACTAGATTTAGGGGATGAAAGTGGGTATGAAAAACCGTATATTTTCAAATATAACCAAGTGGGATATCAAATGAAAGCGCATGATGTGTATATTAAAATTAGACATGTTTTATCAAAATCGGTGCGGGGATGAAAGTGGGTATTTATCTTTCATATTTTATTTTTTCGTTTGGGGTTTTTTAAATTTTAAATTTAATTTTATGTATCTTTCAGTGCACACAAGGACATTGCTTCTAAAAATCGTCCATGGAGGGCTGAGGCCGTCAACACAGCCCAGTAGCCTTGTACATAATAATATTATCTATATAAATATGTCGGATTGTCAGGATTTATACCGTTCAACAACTTTTTACTGAATGGATAGGAAAATGAACTTATAACAAAAACACTTTTTTAAATTTTTTCTGTCTCTCTCTTTGTTTGTTCCGGCTAATCTCCGAAACAGCTGAACCGATTTTGACGGGACTTTTACGGACAGATAGCTGATGTTATTAGGTCTTACAAAGGCTACTTTTATTTTAGAAACGTAATTAGGGTTCCTTGCAGAAAATTATTTATTTTTATTTTTTCTTTAAAAAAAAAAAATCCTTGAAATTGGTAACAAAATTCGATTAAAAAAGGTACAATTTTTTCACGCGAACGAAGGTCGCGGGCAACAGCTAGTCTTGACTAATATTTACACTGACAAAAATGTCAACAAAAAACAATCTTAAGTTTTTATTTAATTTGCAATGTTTGTATAGGTCAAATCTTGCAACTGAATTTTATAACAGTTATCCCCAATCGATTGAGCTGAAATTTGCCATACACATTTAGTTTGGATGACAATGCATGGTTAGCTAAGTGAAGTCATTCTAAATCTAATATGGCGGACTCCCAAAAATGGCGGACTTGTCATTTTTATACAACCCCGGGATGGGTCCATATTGGCTCACCTAAAGTTCTTTTTCCGAAATGGTTCTTCCTAACGATTTGTAATCCGAATGATCACTCTTCCTAAAATTTTTCATCCTAAAGTTTTCATTCATACTATTTGTAGTGCTACCGGCGATGTTCATAACACTCATGTTTCCGAAAATTGTAATTAATAATATCATTAATGTAAATATATTTAAACTCCTACTGTTTTTTATCATAACGCTTTTATCCCTAAACATAAGTACAGGTCAGAGTGTCGTCTTGGGGGCACTATGAAAAAAAAACTTAGAAAAATTTCGCAACCAATTTCGAAGTAGCGCTCGCCGGCCGCTGCCGCGGCACCGCTCGCTCCGCTCGCTCGGCTCGCGCGTAGTTGGTCACAGTTCTAACCTAACCTAACCTATGGATCCCTTCCACAACGTTTTGACGACAAACGGTTAGTCGGAGGCAAAAAACACCAATAAACTTTTATTCAAATTTAGGTGTTTTATACGATAGAATCGAGAAAATAAGACTTTTTTGGCTAAATTTTTCTAAGTCTAAACAAAGAAATCTAAAAAAAATATATATGACTTTGAATAATAGTGTAAAAGATGGTTATGTTGAGAAAATATAGGAAAACAAATAAAAGTATAACAGATGTTTATTGCTACTGACATTATGAAGTTTAATGCTTCGGAATTATAAAATTAGAGACAGAGTAGTTAGGAATTGTGATTGTTAGGATGAAAAATGTTAGGAAGAACATTTTCGGATTTCCAATTATCGGAGTTGAAAATTTAGGTGAACTTTGGCGCACCCCCCCGGGATATGGGTATCAATTAAAAGGGTTTGCTGAGAAGAATACGAAAAAAATAATGACGTCACACCTAGTAAAAGCTTGGTTTTAAAAATATTTTTTTACTGTAAGCTTGTTCAAACATACAACGTAACCTTATAATTAATCATTTTACAAGAAACCTTTTCCATTGCAGAAGCCTGCGACTCGGTGAAACAAGATCCCAGAACCATCAGACTAACCGATCACAGCCACGATCAGAAACCTCCAAAACAGAAAACAGATCCTTCCGAATCTGCTGAACCACCTTTACCACCAATCAATCCATTGGCTGCCGATGCACCACCAGCCGAAGGCTCGAAGCAGAAACAATATGCTTTAAAATTCAAAATGGCCGGATCTTGTAATCCTAGTTCAACATCTGATATGCCTATGTCATCAATGACCTCCTTAGCTACCGATGGAGCACCAACTGAAGTAAATGCAATTGAGTACGAATATTCTGAACCATGCACAACGGTCGAAGTCACCCCCTTTAACTCCGTTTTTGCTGTAGGTAAATCACCTACAGGCAGCATGAGGCAAACAATTACCACGACCTACAAATCAGTTGAGTACGAGTCTTTTATGCCCTGCTCATCATCTGACAGACCTCCCCATATTTCCAAATCTTTAATTAAATCACCAACAGGCAGTATAGTAAAAAGATATAATACTACGATCAAATCAGTTGAGTACGAATCGTATCTACAAAGCCCAGCGCCTGAAAAATCTTCGTATAACCCGGTGATAGAATACAATGAATCATGCTCATCGAATGAAAGGGCTTTCTTTGACTCGGAAGGTTTCGAAGATCCACCATCAGAAACTTTGAAGCAAAGACGTAATGTAAAAACCAAATACAAATCTTATGATCCGCGCCGTCCCCGATCTCTTTGCACCTCCAAGGCTATTGATAAATTAGCAATAGAAAAAAAGAAGAAAGACGCCAAGTCCAAAATTGCTAAGTACAAATCTTATGGAGCTCACGAAATTCGTCCTGTGATCTCCATCGTAACTTCTGGAAAAAAGGCAGACGATAAACTCAATTCGATTAAGTTCAAATCGTCCGTCACAGTTTTACCGTCAGTCGTGACAACGGATGCATCGTTCTCGGAAGTTGATTATGTAGTGAATTATGGCTCTAAATCTGATACAGAGGATAAACCACCTTATTTGGCAGTTTCGAAGGGCGTTCTTAATGTGGCAAATTATGGGAAAATGCCAACTGTTGAGTCTGGTAAGCTAGATGCGACTTTTTTTCTTGTAGTTTTACATTTAAAAATTCGTCCTGTTTTAAACTTATACTGTCACTTACGGGATATCTTCCGTGATTGTTCATTATTTTGAGCTCCCGATATTTCGACGCTGTTGCAAGCGCCATGATCGCGGGTTAACTGGAGATTGCGGGTGGATAGAAAATAAATTGTTAAGAGCAGATAAATCGATCTACCCTCTACCGGTACCTCATGTGTGCATTCTACATACATTATGCTTTTATGTTATGGGTTATAATATGGAGATATTTCTTGACGGCATGTAAAGCCAAGTCAGAGGCCCATGGGCGGCATAAAAACTCTGACACCAGGTTACGAACTAACCACACGATAAAAGAAAAAGATGGGTCATAGTCCAGTCAGTGCTGACAAAATGCATTTTATTTCTTTCCGTTTATTAGTGTCAGAACAAAGATGCTTGCCAAATTGCTCATGCAGTAGATGCACCCCGAATACACCAAATTGTGGAGACCCTGGCAATTCTATGAATTGCAATCAGGATGAAGGTACTGGCGCTGGAATCGATCATTCTTCTGAAGCATATTATTTTGAGGCAACGAATAAACGGGAAGGGAGCAAATATAATCTGTAAGTTGCAAATGTTTAACGTAGATTTTTGATTTGTAGTCATGAAAAAGCGATAGTGCAAAGAAAAAAATACATGTTGTATGACTTGTTTAGGTATTAAAAAAAAACTGTGTTTTTATTTCGGATTTTCTTTTCAGAGTAGTACCTAGTGTATTAAAAACCGAAAAAAAACTTAGGTCGTCAAAGTATTTATTAAAACTGTGGTTAAAACATGTTCATATAAAGGGGGTAAAAAGACCCTTAACGAAGCCGAAAGGCACTTGTTCTCCCCATCAATGCGATAATTTTTTTGTTCTAAAGTATAGTCTAGAACAAAAAACCTACCCACCCAACCACCCTAACCTTTTTCCCAGGTATACCTGGGACTTAGTTTGATGTACATAATGCTTGGTTGACGGCTTTTTGAAGGGTCCGTTTACACAAACTCAAACTCAAACTCAAAGCATTTATTTCAATTAGACCATAACAGGCACTTTTGAATGTCAGAAAACCCACCCTGTATTAATCACAGGTATATATATAAATGAGTATGTTTTAAGCATTATTTTGTTGAATTAAACATAGCTGGAGAAATGTGGGTGTACTATAAGGTACACATCTGCGTAACAGGCGTCATGTTATCTAAGTTTAAGATTGATTTTTTTCTACTTTCAGTGTGAAGAATTTTTTATACGGCAAAAAGTTTTGGCTTTTAACGGCGGCAGCGGTACTTGTCTTAATTATGATAATGTTAGCATTACTGGTATTTATGCTAAGGTCTGGAGGTAGCCATGTGGCCAATAAGAAGGAAGGGAAAGTGAGATCAAGAAAGGAAGACAGATTGGGTGCGCCTCAAGAACTTAGGTAATACGAATACATCGTGACTTTTTACCCGACTGCAAAGGAAGAGTTATGTTTTTCACGCGTGTCTTTTATGTATGTTTGTAAATTTCTTTATTACCTCGTATCTTCCAAATCGCTGGATGGATTTCGACAGTTAAGGTATCGTTTTATTCGTCTTAAAAATTCAAGTGTCCTTAGATAGGCGTTAAATAGTAATACGTTAATAAAAAAATTAAGTAAACCTATAGAGTAGGTAGGGTATCAAAATAAAGGATATTAAAAGGGTTTTACAAAAATAATTGTACAAGTTATAAGTTTAAAATTAATTCCAAGTGACAAATCGAAAAGAAGGGAAAAAATCGAAAATGATTTAAAAAAATCGTCTGCAAAACGTCTTTCACGTTACTAAACTAAAAAGCTGAAAATAAAGAAGTAGTTGAAAAAACTAAAAAAACCCGACTGAAAAAACGAAAAAGCAAAAAACAAGCACATTTTAAATTAAACAAAAGTTAGAAGCAGGCCTATTCCATTTTCATAACATTATATTCAAATACGTTGCCAAGTCATCGAAAACACCACACACATCACTGACGTCATCACAAAACTTTGCTTTTTTTTAAATTAACTACATCTTGGAATACAAAAATATTGAAATTAGTTGCTTAAAGTGACCCAATCTATATACATATAATAAGACAGTAAAAAAACTGTGTCTGTACACTGAATATATTTAAAAAAAAAAAATTGAGAGGGGTTTAGAAACAGTAATAGAGCACGAATCCAAAAAAAAAATTCTGTCTGTTTGTCTGTTTGTCTGTTTGTCTGTTTATCTGTTTGTCTGTTTGTCTGTTTGTTTGTACACGCTAATCTTCGGAACTACTAGACGGATTTGAAAGATTTATTTTTTGTTGTATAGGTATTAAGTCTGGGCAACATATAGGCTATAATTTATCTTAGAAACTTGAACACCTGATGCAGAACCGCAATAGAATAGCTAAACTATAAGAGATACAAAAATGGTACCATAACAAAAATTGTTCCACGTGATGAGCATTTTCTGCTGAGAGAATAAATTTGAAGATCTGGAACACCTGATGTGGAACTCCAAGAGTCCAGCTACACTATAACATATATAGGAATGACGTCTTAGCAAAAATTGTTCAATCTGATGAGCACTCTCTGTTGTCTTATAAAATCGAAGATCTGGAACACCTGTTGTGGAACTCCAAGAGCCCAGCTACACCATAACACATACAGGAATGACGTCTTAGCAAAAGTTGTTCGGTCTGATGGGCACTCTCTGTTGTCTTATAAAATCGAAGATCTGGAACACCTGTTGTGGAACTCCAAGAGCCCAGCTACACCATAACACATACAGGAATGACGTCTTAGCAAAAGTTGTTCGGTCTGATGGGCATTTCCTGTTGACTTATAAAAATCGAAGATCAGAAACATCTGATGTGGAAATCAAAGCTATCACTAATTTCACTGTATAATTATAAAATAACATAAGCTGGGAGTACCTCCACGCGGTGAAGGCGGTAACAGTTTAGGACTGATATTCGATGACGACGGTATATCATTGAAAATTTGACTCTACTGGACAAAACTACCATTTATTTTTTTATTTTATCGAATAAATATGCCTTCGGGCTTATGCTATTTGAGTGTTTTAGACTTTTTCCACTTATCTTCGTGACACGGTAGCCTACCCGGTAACGCAGGGGAGCAGTCACTTAGATTTTAATTGATCAGGTATCTTCACAATAAAACTATAACCATGCCTAAAAAGAGGTCAAATCTTTCCCAATATTCCAAAGGAGCTAAAAGATTGAGGATCATAAGATCCCAAGAATCTACCGAAGAACGTCAGGAGAGACTTGATGCTGTTCGAGAACATCAGGCTGCAACTCGCTCCGTGGAAACCTCTTCCTCTCTTCTCTTCTCTTCCTCTTGGATAACGAAGCACGCCTGCGTTCTCAGCGTATTTACGCATCTACACCCAAGTCTCTAGAGAACTGTGAAGAATATGATGCGCGACTGACCGCTGATCGTGAACGTCATGCATTGTCTCGCGAATCGGAGACGTTCACGGATAGATAATTACGCTTGAGTTCCAAGCGTATCTACGCATCGACTTCTAGGTCTCTAGAGACAAGTGGGGAACGTGATGCGCGACTGACCGCTGATCGTGAACGTCACGCATTGTCTCGCGAGTCGGAGACGTTCACGGATAGAGAATTACGCTTGAGTTCCAAGCGTATCCACGCATCGACTTCTGACTTACAAAAATGAAAGATATGGAACGTCTCGAATCGTCTCGCGCATCCCGTTGTTTTCCCGTCCCCGGGCTCTTAGGATTCGACATCAGACGTTTCAGATCTTCGATTTTGACGACCCCGTTGTCGCTGGCATAAGCAACAGGATCCGCGTACGAAGTCGCGGGCAGAAGCTAGTGTACAAATAAAAAATAAAAACCCGAAAAGTACGTTACATCCCGAATTCCATAGGCGGCCGCGACCGCAGCAGCAAAGTCACATATTGGCTATGACAAACTGCATTGACTCTACTATATTATAATCATGTATGCGATAGTGCAACCTGGTGCCAAGATCATAAAGTACATTTTTCTAAAAGCAGTCTATGAAAATGGCACTTTCCTAGGTTACACTTTCCTTGACACAGAGAACATTTTTTTTTAATACTACTCTCATACATATTTTCATATCTAATTTAAATGGTGTGAACTTATGGCATACGCCAAATTTTTTTTTCCAGCTTTGGTTTTCAAAGAATATTCCAACATAATTCCTACACATGCAAGCATGGCCTCTGTCAAAAAATTTTCGAGCCAACCTCAGAATACATTTACTCCTCGCTTAGTAGATGCATACTGCTCTGTATGGGACCACAACTCTGGCCAAAGCCCATAGGATACACATACTTCAGCAAGAAATTAGTAATCCTTGCGACAAACAAACTTGAGTACAAATTCCAATCAGTACCTTCGGAAGCCGTTCATATGGTCTTAGCAGAAGCATTCAAACTCTTTCTTGGAGATATGGCGAAGCTGGAAAGGTACACTTTAGATGCTAGAAGAATGAATTTATCAAGAGACTCCATGATCATGAAGATGTATATCCAGATGGATGTGGAAACTGATCCTGATCCTCGACTCAGGCTGGATACTGATGAATCTTACACGATAAAAGTCGAAACTATGACCACACAAGTTGTGATAAAGCTGCTTTCAGCATCTTTCTGTGGAATCAGACATGCTCTAGAAACTCTAAGCCAATTGATCTTACTGGACCAGGCGACTGGTAACCTCATCACCTTATCCAACATGGTAATTAAAGATGCTCCTAGTTACAAATACAGAGGTTTGATGATAGACACAGGAAGGAACTACATCCCAGTCCCGGATATCATGAGGACAATAGACGCTATGGCCTCAGTCAAGCTCAACACGTTCCACTGGAGAATTTCAGATGTCACTAGCTTCCCTCTGCACTTACCAGCAGTTCCTCAGCTGTTTGAATATGGAGCTTATAGCAGAAATGAAATTTACACCAAGGATGACGTCAAAGCAGTAGTAAGAAGAGCTGGAGTCCGTGGTATAAGAGTTCTTTTAGAAGTAGCTGCACCAGGACCAGTCGGGAGAGCATGGTCTTGGATATCAGAAGCTACGTGCCCAATAAAGAACCAGAATTTTACTTGCAACACCGTTCTTTGTCTGAGATTAGGGATTCAGGAGACGGTCTTTGATATACTCCAGATTATATATTCTGAAATCTTGGAGATGACGAAGGTTGATGATGTTTTTCATTTGAGTGATGGAGTGTTTTCTTTGGTTAATTGTTTTAATTTGATGTCGGATAGAGAAGGGTTCCTTGATAAGGCTTTGGAAAGACTGAAGCTGGCTAATAAAGGATTCTTGCCGAAGTTACCAATAATTTGGTATACTCCGCATTTGGCCAAGGATTCGGAAGCCAGGACTTGGGACAGGTATTGTGATATTGACGTATTTATTGGATAGTTTATAGGAAAAAAACATCACTGCATAGAACTATTAACTGACTGTCAGACTATCGGGGTGCTGACTACACGTAACGACTATTAAAGATCATCCCTAAGATACTGATTGCACATTCGGAGCGTTCATCCAAAAAGTTGGCAAAATATTTGACAGCTATTTGCGACGTTGCCCACTTTCTGTATAAACGCTCTTAAGCCGTTAGTCGCAGCTGATCATACTCGTATTAGTAGATTTTTTGACAGTCGGATAGTCAGAATACCGAGATTCTGACAGCCATTTAATAGATCTATGTAGTGAAGTAATTTCTGCCAACCAATATTACAAAGGGGTTTCGTTTTACGCAGTAACTGTGTTTTGGAGATCAGAGAGAACTGCTTCTCTTGCTCCTTGTAAAACACCGGCTTTCAGCTGTACCGGTTAAACTTCAAACCGTCCCCAATACAGTTGGGACATCGCTAAACTGATGATGATGCCTGTAATTCTAGATTGGGAGTGCAGCTGTGGGAATGGCACGCGAACCCCTCGGAACAGTTCCTCAGCAGGTTCAAGGTGATTCACTCGAGCAGGTGGGAACTATCATGCGAAGTGAAGAAGCAAAGGTGTAAGAAGTACAGGTGAGGAAAAATACCGACATAGGGTTCCGTAGCACCAAACAACATAATAAAAATATTTTGAAGACTCATTCATATTACATTCAACAGCAAAACTAAATTTGTTTTTCATAGTAAAAAAATGAAAAACAAAGTTACTGCTGCAGTTTGATGAAAAGTCCCATTATTTCAAAAACTAAACATCAAATCTTATTCAAACCAATTTTCGTTAAAAGTTTTTTTATACATTCTGCAATCCTAAATTTTTCAGAATTTCACAAATTAGAGGGACACGCACACACATTTTACCACTATGGAAGTATCTATCTTTCAAACGCTTGACTTTGACCCGCACAGTAGGGTCGCGACAGACATGAGGAATCTATGGAGATATGAGGAATATATTTCAAGGGTTCCGTTTTATGCCACTTATCTACGGAACCCTAAAAACCGAGTTTTATTCTCTTTAGTATTAATATTTCTCTTTAATATTATTAGGTAAGTTGTGTGAGCAGTGGTGACCCAATCGCTACGGCTTTTACATGTGTTCGAAATAAGACAGCTGCCTTCATCATCATCATCCACAGCCTGAATTCAACCACTGCTGGGTATAGGCTATAGGCCTCTCTTTTCTTGTGCCATTCTCCACGTTATTATTTTTTTTAACGGTGAAAAATGCCTACGCATACCGCACTATCCGGGGAGACGACTTGGTTATTAAATGTGAAGCTTGCACCAACTAAAAACACCGCTGTGAGCCTACTTTCGCCTTGGCGGATGAGCCGCGAGAACTGCTACGCATGACGTTTGCGAGTCATCCAGCGCAGCCTGCCTCCGGGCACCAAACTCCTTGATGTCTGGGCTCACCTGAGTTTTTTTAAACGGTCCCTTCACGAAGCCGTTAACCTAGCATTATATACATCAAACTAAGTAACTTCACGCAAAAATTATTGCTGGGAAACGACTTTGTTTTTGGGGTGAAAAATCACGTTTTACATTAGGACTCAATGTAACGCATTCAAAACATTATGCTGATGGATGGATTGAATAGTACGGGGGTCGTAGAGGTGTTTAAAGTAAAGTTCTTACATTAAAAACATTGTATTAAAAGAAAAAGTTGTGAAAAAGTTGGAACTTTGACCCCCAATATCGCCGTAACTAGAAGGTTCCCAGGTATGGTCCAGAACAAAAAAAGTATCGCATTGACGGGGAGAACAAGTGCCTTTCGGCTTCGTTAAGGGTCTTTTTACACCCTTTATACTCACGCCTTTTTATCATGGGGATAGAAACTATGGGAAACACCTGTCTGATAGTGGACATTTGGAAGTGTTATAATGAAAAACCCAGTTTCTTCACAAAACAGCTTTAATCTTCGGATTTTGGAAATTATTATAATGAATTGCGATTTTTCGTGGCGACGCACCCGTGTACAGGTTATAGAAAAAAAATGAAAATGTCAAAGTGTGCAAAAAAACTTACAAACGAATTTAAGCATCACTTGAATGTGCAACTTGGTGGTATTATAAAACAATCAGGCGTAAGGATGGCACAGACTCCCCTTTTTTGTACTAAATAGGGTTGCTTTTTAACTCTCCTGATGTGAAGCGATGATGCGACCTAGGGTAACCATGGAGTTTCTTGCCGGTTCTTCTCTATAAGAAACGACCAACCCGAACCATGCACCTTTTTGTCGCCGTTTTATAAGTGCCCATCTGGGCCTATGTGAAATAAAATATTTTGATTTTGGGTGGAGCACACTTGCCTAGAAAAAACCGATTCACTGGAACTTTGAAGAGATCCAGATTATAGTGATCGGTAAACAGAGAAGCCGCCAGTGAATCTCACAGATTGGTGGTTCGCAAAATAAATGTGGAGACCTCATCCTTAGCTTCGGCCACATTCGCGAATACTAAAACGCAACAGATTTTTCAGAAAAACATACTAATACTAACATAACATCACGCCTGTAATCCCCGAAGGGTTAGGTAGAGGTGTACCTAATAGTACACCCGTGTCGCCAGTTATGTTTAAATCCCCTGTAATAGGGGGTGAGCTTATTGCTATCAACCGGGCACAAATCCAGACTTCGTGGCTGCTACTGAGAAATTCCTGATGGAAAATTTCCGTAACACTTTGTCTGATCCGGGAATCGAACCCAGGATCTCATGCTCAGCAGTCACGCCTAATAGTATGAAATTATTTATCCAATATATTAACTAAAATCTATTTATTGAACGTTGAGGGAACAACCCATTTAGTCTTAAAAAAAACCCTTAACAAATCAATGTTTTTAAATAAGAACAAATAAATGTTTTTATTTGAAGTTACGCGTGTCGCTTACAAAGGGCTCTCTGCTGACCCCAATTACATGCACCAAATAACATTATCAGACCAAACTGAAGGGCTAACCTCTGCTCTGTCCCTTGGAGGGCACTGGATCAATCGTCTGCGACGTTAAGCATTTTCTTATCATTGTTAAAATCCGGATGTTTAGTCTAATTGAATGTGAATCGATATCTCTGTTTTCTATTGATATTATTTCGTTGATGCGTTATAAAGAACTATAGGAGCTCGTGGCTATGGCTAATTACAGCCGCTCGGGTCGATCTTTAGGTTAAGTCGTGCTTGCCGTGGATGGGTGACCACCCATTACATACCGAGTTTCCTCCGTGCCTCGGGAAGCACGTCAAGCCGTTGATCCCGGGTGTCATTTGTAGATCTTTGACAGTCGTTAAGTAGTCAGTGGACCGAAAAGTCTGACAACAGTCTTTCCAAGGGGTATCGTATTAATAATAATACGACATTACCGTTCACGACAAAACCAATAAAACAGTTTATCTGATAGACATAGCAATACCTAACTCACACAATATTCAAACCACAATATTCGAAAAGCTCAGTAAATACCAAGATCTTGCCATTGAAATTAAAACTCAATGGAAAGTACAAACTGTTCATATAGTCCCCATTGTTCTCTCATCTACTGGTATTATGCCAAAATCTCTTTCACAAAGCCTCAACACACTACAGATGCCTAATCACACACTTTACATGCTGCAAAAAGCCACCATTCTCAACACCTGTCGAATCACCCGGAAGTTTCTGACTTCTTCCACATTATCATCCACTTTCTCTATCTAAATTTCACCTTACATCCTTGGTTCTGACCCGCGTGTAAGGTTTCTTAGGCTCTCTTTAATGAGAAGAAACATAAATAACAAAAAAATAATAATAATAAATCGTTTATTTCAGATTCATCCTAAGATTACATCCATATTTGTTAGTAGAATTGCGAGCTTACAGACTAGTGTTAGTAATAACGTATTACCCAGTACTAACGGGGTTGTGAAGGTCAGATAGGCAGTCGCTCCATATAAAATACTGGTATTCAGCTGCATCCAGTTAGACTGGAAGCCGATCCCAATATAGTTGGGAAAAGGCTAGGCAGATGATGCGTTATAAAGAACTGGGATATGTCCCGGAATTAAACAAACAGAAATACCAGAGCGAACAGTTATCTATAAGAACAAACAGCTCACACACTTCCTAGTAGATCTTTGACCAGGATTTCTGGCTCTTTCGCTCTTATTTCAGAGGGATTTCCTAATTAGATTTCTAATAACTCATTATTCATTTAAATATTTGACCTTAACCTTGGTTCGATAAGGATCGTTGTCGTGTCATGACATCGGTGACTGACTGGTTCCGGCAATATTATACTTTGAGATACTAGTTACGACTACAGGCTTTGGTTGATAGATTATCATCATCTGCCTAGCCTTTTCACAACTATGTTGGGGTCGGTTTCCAGTCTAACAGGATGCAGCTGAATGCCAGAATTTTATATGGAGCGACTGCCTATAATTATGACCTCCGCAACCCAGTTAGAACTGGGTATAACGATACCCCTTGGTGAGACTGGTTTTCAGGCTTTCCGACCACTGACTACTTATCGATGAAATAAAAAGCGATTGCTTACATACGCATGTATGTATTAACTTACGAACACAAATAATTAACTTTATAGTAGCGTGTAGTAATGTCTAACAATAATACTTTGCAAGGTGGACCAGTTAAGTGCTACGGGTTGATCCACAGATAACTATTATGCACATGAGTTATGACTCTATGGCCTTAGGACATAACGGTTATTAATATCTTGGAGGTATTCAATATAGTTAACATTTTAGACAGTCTTGTCCAGCTGTGTGACAGGAAAAAACACAGCTACACTTTGACCAACATAATTATTTCGCTCGTTTGCGACAATATGTAATGACATAACTCGAAAAATAAGAAATACAGGACAGCGTTAAAGTTAAGTGCAAAAATATTTTCAATATTTTATTTTGCATTGAAACCATTTATTCAAAAAATAAAAGATCAGTGGCTTGTAATCACTCGGTTAACGACAAAAAATACCAAATTGTAATTTTTTTAACTTAAAAACACTTTTGGAAGGTCTTTATTTAAAATTTCTCATTTGAACCATTGGCAGGACTTGGCAAGACATGTACAACTGGAAGTCTTGGCGAAATCTCGAGGTGTTCACCATTGAGGGCGGAGAAGCTACGCTGTGGACTGATCTGGTTGATACAGGTAGTTATTTTTCTTTATACTATCATCATCATATTCTACTGACAGTTTTTGTAGACTTTTATCAAAACCTCCCTTATTTTAAGCGATGTACAACTTGTTTTCAGTTGTATTTCTAACACCATTTTTAAGTTTTTCTCACGTTCATACATAAGTTTCTTTTGTTGCTTGACCTATGTTCCAGACCATCTGGAAGGGATTTGTAGGTTATTATCAAAACCTCCCTTATTTCAAGCGATGTAAAACTTGTTTAAATTTGTATTTCTTAACCCTTCTTAGCTGTTTTCACGTCCAGGAATAAGTTTTTGATGTAGCTTCTGGTATGTGCCAGACCCTTTGTAAGGGCATTCATTCTAAAAACATGTCCAAAATCTTTACTAATAATATAAAATAATGGGACAGTAGCTCGTTTCTGTACGTCAGTGGGACTGTCCGTGTGTCCGTTATCTTAACACGCCTTAACTGAACGAATTTCGATGAAATCTATCCTAGAATCTTTTCAACCGGTAAAAGTCAGTTGCGAATATAGCTTGTCGCTAAATTCTGGGCTAACACAGAGAAATAGAAGATGATTTGGACCTTGAAGAAATCGCTTACATATTTATAAATAGACCTGTAGTTCCTCAAAATAGTTCGCTTTGATTAAAAAAGATTGTCAATAATTAGTTTTTAAAATATTCCTCCAGTAAAAGGTTTATTAATTTTTTATAGCTAAAGAAAAGTTTTAAAGTAAAGGTACTACCTTTCTATCTCGTTCGTTCGGTTATATAATCTAGCTCGTACGCTAGCTGGCGGTGTGGCTTGCACTTTAGAATAAGTTAACAGGTGGAGCTCGTGGCTATATAAAACCAGCCGCACTGGTTGATCTTCAGCTTATGCTGCGCTTGCCTAGGATGGTCCGTGGATAGATCCTCCGTGCCCCGAAAAGCACTTCCAGCTGTTGGTCCCGGCTCATTTGTAGATCTTAGACGTTACAGATAGTCAGAAGCCCGAAAAACTGGCAACCAGACTTAGCAACGGGACCAGACTTGCCCCTTGGTACCGACGTCTGGTCTATTACCCAGTACTAACTGGGTTGTGGAGGCCGGATAAGCAGTCGATCCATGTAAAATACTGGTATTCAGCTGAATCCGGTTAGACTGCAAACTGACCCCAACATGGTTTGAAAAAGGCTAGGCAGATGATGACTCTAAGAATAAAATAACAATCATTTTGCATACGTTACAGGTAATCTAGACTATCACTTATGGCCACGAGCGGCAGCGGTGGCGGAGAGGCTGTGGTCTGATGTCGCTCTCAATGGGACCGTGAGCGGCCAAGTCTATGTGAGACTGGACTGCCAAAGGTAAGAATATAAAGGGTGTAACAAGACCCTTAACGAAGCCGAAAGGCACTTGTTCTCCCCGTCATTGCGATCATATTTTTGTTCTACACCATACCTGGGAACCTTACGGAGAGTTACAACTTTTTCACAAGTTTTTTTTTTTCAAATACATGTTTGTAATGTAAGATTTTCACTTTGAACACCTCCCCGACCCCCGTACTATCCAATCCATCCATCAGCAAAATGTTTCGAGTGCGTTACATTGAGTCCTACCGTAAAACGTGATTTTTCACCCCAAAAAAAAAAAGTCGTTTTCCAGGAATAATTTTTGCGTAAAGTTACTTAGTTTGATGTACATAATGCTTGGTTGACGGCTTCGTGAAAGGTCCGTTTACACCCTGTATTGCTGTATTCTAACCTTTAGTTCTGTAAATCCAACATCGCGTTATCAGAGTTATCCGCAAGATCCGTTAAGGGTAAAGTATTATTGGGTATCGAGATTTGAATTTATTTATGTAACCCCCTGTAATCCTAAAGACAATATGGAAAAACCCGACAACTGTCGGGCAGTAGCCCACCAGACACAACACCCATCTGGTCCGAGGGTTCTTCCTTTTCTATGGGATGAGGAACTTTACACCCTGTTCTTCATACCCTCATGATTTTACTGATTTTAATTACTATTTATTTCTACAGATGGCGTATGGTGTTAAAATCTGTGCAGGTTCAACCAATATGGCCTTTATACTGTAGCTTTAGTCCAGGAGTGTGTCTAGAAAAAATTAAACACAAATAAAGTCTGTTGACTGCATCGTATTGTTTGTATTTATGAAAATCTTACTACAAGCTGTCAATAGTATCTATCTGTGGAAGGACTGTAGACAGCAGATCTTTATTAACCTTTTGACCATCAGAGCATAAAAGCACGCGCGTGCTCTCCACGCCAAGCCATAATTTATCCTACCATTTTGTCACATATTTGTGTCGTTTGGCGAACAGGGCACGCGTTTGCTTGTCACGTATATGTGACTATGGCGGTCAAAAGGTTACCCATCCACAGACCAACCTAGGCAAGCACGGCTTAACCTAAAGATCGACCCGAGCAGCTGTTATTATTTAACCACGAGCTCCTCCTTACCAATGGAAATATTGATACTACTGTTATTATGACCATTAAAAGTATTATTTTTGAACAGACAGATGCTACTTAAAATAGGCAATACATTACTTGTATTAACATACAAAAGACGAGTGACATTTTTAGTTCGTAAGTTTTTTTTTTTTTAATTTTCACACAAATTAAACAACTTATAAATTAAGCCCCACAAAACCGTTTGTCGCGTTATATAATTATGATAAAATACTTTTATGATCAGGTATGTTTTCAACAGTTTTGTTGAATGGTAAATCTTACTTTAAGTATGTACCATTTAAGTCTACTTTTGAAAGAGACGCTCCCAAAAAAGCTCTTTTATTAGTTTCGTATTTAACTTTTTTTTTTACTTTCTTTTTTTCAAGAATTTTCCCTAATTGCACCGACGATATTGCAATAAGTTCCAGCAATAATCAGTAAGAATCCTAGGAACATGATGCAAATAGATGTAATCAGTCTGAAGTTATGAGGTCCCAAGCCTGGATGCTCCCAGTTAACGAGCAGGTTAATGAATGGGGGGTAGATGAAGATGGCTGGAGTCGTGGTCAATGCTCCAAGCTGGAAGAAGAAAAAGAGGTTATTTCAACAGATCACATAGGTATGAACTAGAGAGCGGATTATACTGGGTGTAAAATAACCTTTAACGAAGCCGAAAGGCACTTGTTCTCCCCATCATTGCGATATTTTTTTTGTTCTATACCATACCTGGGAACTTTCTAGTTACGGAGATATTTAAGGGAAAAAATTTTTCATGCCTTTTTTTAAAGAAAACAAGGTTTTAATGTTCTACATTTACTTAAATACCTCCACGACTTCTGTATAATATATCAATGCATCCATCAGCACAATGTTTTGAGTGCGTTACATTCAGTTTGAGTTCTACCGAAGCGTGATTTTTCACCCCAAATCAAAAGTCGTTTCCCAGCAATAATTTTAGCGTAGAGTTACTTAGTTGGATGTACAGAATGCTTGGTTGACGGCTCCGTGAAGGATCGTTTACACCTTGTATGCAACTTAAAATCATCGAAATATATATGCAAGTATGCTTCATAAATGTTCAAAATATGCAGCTAAAGTTCCAAAATACAGGGTGTAAACGGACCTTTCACGAAGCCGTCAACCAAGCATTATGTACATCAAACTAAGTAACTCTACGCAAAAATTATTGCTGGGAAACGACTTTTTTTTTTGGGGTGAAAAATCACGTTTTACGTTAAAACTCAATGTTACGCACTCAAAACTTAGTTCTGATGGATGCTTTGAAAAGTAAATGGGTCATGGAGTTAATTAAAGTAAAGTTAAAACCTTAAAAAGTGGTTTAAAAAAAAACTTGTGAAAAAATTGGAACTTTGACCTTCAATATCTCCAGAACCTGTGGTTTCCCAGGTATTGTCTAGAAGACAAAATGATCCCAATGATGGGCAGAATATGTGGTTTTCATTTTCGTGAAGGGTCTTTTTACACCCTTTATGCAACGTAAAATTGAAATATACAAAATAATGTATTTTTTTATAATTCATTTTATTTTCAACGCGATTTAATCATTTTTTTCTTATAAATTAACAGTGGTATGCTTGAGCCTTCTTTTAATTAAAATATTTTCATAACTTAAAAACGATCGTTCTACATCCAAATAAATCAATAGGCATTATTCGAATTTATGTACTATGCAGTAAATTAAAGGAAACATGCGCAACAAACGCACTGTAAAGGGTGTAAAAAGACCCTTAACGAAGCCGAAAGCCACTTGTTCTCCCCGTCAATGCGATCATTTTTTTTGTTCTAGACCATACCTGGGAACCTTCTAGTTACGGAGATATTGGGGGTCAAAGTTCCAACTTTTTCACAAGTTTTTTTTTAAAAACCACTTTTTAAGGTTTTAACTTTACTTTAAGTAACTCCATGACCCGTTTACTATTCAAAGCATTCATCAGCACTAAGTTTTGAGTGCGTAACATTGAGTTTTACCGTAAAACGTGATTTTTCACCCCAAAAAAAAAGTCGTTTCCCAGCAATAATTTTTGCGTAGAGTTACTTAGTTTGATGTACTGAATGCTTGGTTGACGGCTTCGTGAAGGGTCTGTTTACACCCTGTATTTTAGCTATAATATGCATTACCTTCAAAAAGCAGAAATAATATTATGCATTTGCATATAATCCGATCTCTAGTAATGAACACACTCCAAATGCTTAGCTTCATATACTTTCGTGCCTAGAAAAGATTATGAGTATAAAAAGGTGCAAAAACTTACGATTCCCATTATCCTAACGACATTAATAGGCAAGCCACCAGCTAAAAAGACAAGAGCCACCACGAGTAGTGCTCTATACACCCTTTCCCAAAACCAGTATTGAGTCGGGTCGTGGACTCGTCTCAAGTAAAACCATACCAGATCGAAAGCTAGGTAGAAACACAACGCATATACTACGTATAGCGATATGCATAGGAAAACTTTCAGGGTCACTGCGAAGCTGAAAAAAAATCGTGCATGTTATCCCTCAAGGGTTAGGCAGAGGTGGACCTAATAGTGCAGTCATGAGCACCAATATTATATGTATCCACTAAGCAACTTTTAAAAGGGATTCTCTTCTACAGGGTGTGTAGGGACAGCCCTCCACAAACTGATGGGGTGAATTCAGTATATCATACTAAGATGACTGATACAAGAAATTATTTCAGGAATGTTATGGGAATCCAATAAATTTGATTTGTTTTATTTCCTCATACGCAATGTATCGTTACCGTGGCAAAACGTACGTAGCGAACGGCAAGCGTGACGACGAGTTCGATGAACTCTGTAGCTAGGCAGGAAGTGAACAGCTGATTTCACGCGTCGTTCGTTAGCGTATTTCAACATCGATGGATTTTAGATTTTAGCCGTATTATTTACATAAATGAAGTGCCAGAGAATGTTATTTTACATTGAAATAAAGGAATAGTAACTGAAAAAAAAAAACCGGAGAAAAATTCCGGTGGAATATGATCCAAAATAAGGAGCTGAATGCACCCTGTCAGTTTGTGGAAGCCTGTCCCTTACACCCTGTATTTATTGAAAGAAAAAGAAAGAAAGAAAGAAAAAATATTGATGATACTTACGGTGAACATGGGAAGTGAACGGTAATAGGAGCTACAGAATATTCACCATAACACCAATATCCGAAGAAACCGACTGCCATCATGGCTACGGTAAATATTGGCATCGCTGGAATAGAGAAATTACATTAAAAAAGGGGGGAAGTCTAATTGGTGTAAAAGGACCCTTAACGAAACCGAAATGTACTGCTCTCTCCATACCATACCTGGGAACGTTCTAGTTACGGAGAAATTGGAGGGCAAAGTTCCATCTTTTTCACAATTTTTTAATATTATAAATTTACTTGAAATACCTCTATCCATCAACGTAATGGTTTGATTGCGTTATATTACATTGAGATTGATGACACGTGGCGCCATTTATTATCATAAGAACCTTATTATTGTTTTCCTCGGGAACAATACTTTTTTCGGGATGAAAGGTACCCTATGCTCGTTCCTGTACACCTGACAACGTATTTGCAAAAATTCAGCATGATCGGTTCAGTGGTTTAGGCTATTACTTTCGCATTTATTATATTAGTTAGGATAGACAATAGCGAAGAGTCAATTTTTGTAAGAGGTAAGCCGGAGTATATATCTTTAATGTGATTATATTATTTGTCAATAGAATACTGACTGTGCCAATTTTTTCAAAGGGAAGCCGGTGGTAGGAATCGAGTTGTATAGAACCTTCGCCACTGTTAGTTAAGATAGACAACCAATTCATCAAGCAGGAGAAACTAGAAACATCCTTACCAGTCAAAATAACAAAGTGAAATCTTTTCGGCTGTCCCATGCTATTCTCAATCGGCAGCGCGTGGCACACTGACTCGAGAGCAAAGATACAGACGCAACTGAAGTCTACCAAGCCTGGCACACTCTTGATAACACTGTCTTGACTCATTCGATCTTCATTTACATCGTGCAAGCTGTACCAGAGAGTAACTAAAACTAGGGCCACTGGAAGTTACCAAAATATTTGTTAGTAGGATAGGGATATTTCGTTGGTGTAATAGTCGCAAAGGCGACTGCTGTGCGTGGGGTTCTGGGTTAGATTCCCAGGTCGGGTAGTGTTTTTGGGTTTTTCCGTCAGGAATTTTTCAGTAACAGCCACGGTCTGTATTTGTGCCCGGTTGATGGCAATTGTTTTGCGGCCAAACGCAAGCCTACTAAGTTTAAAAAAAATGAGCCATCGTGGGACGCCTGGCAGATGTGAAACATCGAAATTATTTTGTACAGGTAATCTGACCACGTGGTCTGACTAAGTAGCGGTGTTTACAAACTTCATAACTATGAAAGTACGACGTAGGTACTCAATCAGATCTACAATAGTTCAATAACCGCGTTAGTTTTCCCAAATATGCGATCATGCTCCTTATCTGTAAGAGTCTACGGAGCAATTTCGTATGCAAGTATATTTATTTCTAAACGCGATTGTGCTCCTTATTTATAGGAAGGCACAGGCCAATTTTCTATGCAAGTATTTTTTCTTCGACGCATGCCGTGGCGTCGCGTCGCTACACTCGCTACGCCATTCACATTCGGTCTAACCCACCGCTAAAGATGTTTCCGTAAGTATTACGTAAGCAGATTTTTTGGTATTATTAACCCCCCCCGTCCCCCTAGTCAGCAAAAGTAAGCAAATCTCTTAAGAGGGGGGCCTCCCATACTTACGTAAACATTGGCACATGCATTTTTCAATGTGTTCTGGTTTCTTTGATTCATGAGCAGCAGTTTAAAGTCTAGAAAAAAATTATAACGAAAAGGCTTTGAGGAAGGGTTGTCATATGTGTTCAAACCGAAATCGACAAAATTTTGTCATCAAAAATAAGCAAAGCAAAGTACCCCCCGCCCCCCTGTAGTGCTTATGTAATACTTGAATGGTAAAGAGTAACAAACAACCATCCATCTATCCATCCTCACGAATTTCTCATGAATAAAATATATGATGATTTGTCATCGCTACGTACCACCAAACAGGTCGCAGATCAAGGCAAAAGGCGCAAAACTCTTCAAATCGGTCACCATACAGATGACCAAACATGGTACTATTAACGACAGAATAATAAATTTGACTGGTGGTCGATCATCATCAATGAATGCACTATAACCTGTCCCCAGCTCCTTCAGATTCCGTGCCATCATGATGATTAAAACGCAGCAAGTACCGCATAAATGGCATAGTAATGTGGTTTCAACCAGGTATCTGCAAGAAGGTCGAGATAACCGAAAACGCCACAGACGTCGCGATTAACGTGGCCACATACTGGGAAGAGCAGCGATGGCCCAGTGGTGGCGGCTCGACTTACGAATGGACCAGCGGTGGCCCAGTGAGTCGTGGTTTCGAACCCAGGCAGGCGCGTTACTTTGTGTAATTTATTTCATCACCACTGCTCTCAAAACGGTAAAGGAAAACATCGTGAGGAACGCATTTCCTAGAACCAAAATCTTCGAAGACATGTGACATCTACCAACCCGCACTGGGCCCGCGTAGTCGATTACAGCCCATTCCCTCTCATAGAGAGGAGGCCATTTGTCCCAGCAGTGGGAACATTATAGGCTGATTATGCTATACTTATGCTATACTGGGAAGGAAATTAAATAAGTCGTACCATAGATACGAAAGATGAAGAATCGAGTTTATTTTTTCTTTAGAAGAGAGAACTATTGTTGAGGATGAGGCCTAGGGTTGAACTTCCAGATCCGGCAAAGTCTTACTGTGTTTTTTCTATCATAAATTTTTCAATAGCTTATCAGAGCCTGCATTAATTGACCCGGCTGATGGCAAAAGCTCAGAACAAGACTTTAGACTCAAGGCTAAGTGTAAGGCTCAATAAAAACTGGCGATATGTGGGTGTACTAATAGGCATACTGGGTATGCCCGTAATTCCAAGATGATAACTTTTCTCTATAGTTCTTTTCTGCTTAATTTCGTCGTGGATTTCAATTCTTGCAGCCAATTTTGAGGAAGCGAATCCTTTAACCTCTGGTCTGTCTGAAAGCTGGACATGGGTGTCCTTAAATCCCCACCACAACGACCAGACCCGCGCTGCCGTCAACACGAAGAAACTGAAAAAAACCTTGCATGTCATCCACTATTGGTCTACCTTGCCGTGGTGATGACCGATTATTTTTCAGCCTATTTCGTCCCACTAAAGGTTCTTCCACCCATTTCCATTCCTCTCTGTTTTGAGCTGGTGTGGACCAATCACGCCTGTAGGTGTCTTCCGACACGTTGGATATGCGACAGGTGACCGACTAATTCTAGGATAATGTTGTCTTCTTTTTCTTCTTACCTAGAACCTCTAGCCAGTTTCCGAAACTTAGGCCACGGTGACAGAAGCATAGCAGCCTCCATAACGTCAGGGTAGGTCAGCTCGTGCTTTTGCACTCGTCCGTACAACTTCTGGGCTGACCAGACAAGAATCTGTAAAGAAGAGAGTGTTATGGAGTTTTATGACCGTTCTTCTTCGCAGGATACTACAATGGGTGGTTTCATATTCTTGACTGGCTGTCTATATACTAATTTACTTATGGTTGGCGCTTTATGCATCCATCTTCCTTATGGCACGGCATTGCAAGGGATTTTTAGCTGAAGAATATGAATAGAACTTAAGAGTATGACAATATAGTAGAAACTTCAATAATAACAGTCGCAGTTCCAAAAAAAGTGCCACGGTATGCTTAGGCACGGTTGGCATCGCATCGACGCTACGTCTTCGGGATGCCGGGAGGCAAGACAACGCCTGCGCCCTGCTACGCAAATAAAGATTGAAGACTTAGTTACTGACTTACGCGCTGCGTGGCTAAAAAAGTCACGGTAAAACTAAGAATATCGTGGCAAAGTTGCCATCAGTAGGCGCTGCTGGTAAGCATTTGTGAAAATTTTATTAAAATATCAATATTGCGGCATTACTTCCGAATGGGTCACGCGCCCATAGATGCTTATACAATGTATTTATATGAGACTCACACAAACGCAGTATCCAACGATAGCAGAAAGTAAAATATTCACGGGCATCGCACCAAATAGTCCACATTTCATGTAGGCCACGTGGATTGCCACTAGGCCACCGCCCAGGCCACTCATCAGCATGTGGATTACTGACTCGATTAGACTAGAAAATATGTCAAGCTTACAATAAAAAATAATTTTTAAAAACTAACTTTTAGGCCTTTGCCATACTTGACGGAAATTCCGTCGCGGATCTTCCGCGTCGGAACGCCAGTACATGTTATTGCATATAAATGACTGATAACGGGTACGCTACAAGGAAGATCGGTCGTTCCGTCGTGGACCGCTCGCCCTCTGCGTCTGCTCCGGATTTACCACAAAGGAAGTTCGGCGTCGGAATTTCCGTCAAGTATGGCAAAGGCCTAAAACAGGGGAGAAGGAAGGGAGTCTGCCTCTAAAGTCTAAGTCTAAGTCTGCCGCTAAGGGAGTCTAAGCGCTCTACTGCTGTGCATGCGGTCCTGGTTTCGATTCCCAGGTGGGGCAAAATGTTATTTGGTTTTTCCATCAGGAATTCCTCAGTACCCACCAGGACTAGCACTAGCACCAGAATCCACGTTGATGGCAATTAGTCTTTCCCACTATTACATGGGGCTTAAACGTGACTGGTGAAATGTGCGTGCACTATATTAGGTATACTTCTGCCTAACCCTTTGGGGATTATAGGCGTGATGTTATGTTCATACAAGGCAGTAAGTAGGTTTTTAAATTTTATTAGACAATAAATTGGTGCATACTTGTTCGGCTTAGTCAAATATGATCTTTGGCTACAATAATCGTAGTTTTCTGCATCGACGGGGTTATTTTTCCGTTCGAACCTGACTTTTGATTCATCTTCACAAAAGCTGCTGGGGACCTAATGAAAAAGATTTTGGATGAGGAGCTCGTGGCTAAATAATAACAGCCGCTCGGGTCGCTAGGTTGGGCTGAGGATGAGTGACCACCCATTACATACCTAATTTCCTCCTCTGCCCAAGAAAGCACGTTAAGCCGTTGATCACGGCTGTCATTTGTAGATCTTTGACAGTCGTTACAGATACTCAGAAGTTCGAAATTCTGACAACCGACCTACCAAGGGATATGGTATACCCAGTACTAACTGGGTTGTGAAGGTAAGATTGTCAGTTGCTCCTGTAAAATACTGGTATTCAGCTGCATCTCGTTAGACTGGAAGCTGACTGGGCACATGATACGAGTAGAGGAAGTTTATGGTAGACTACCACCAAATCAAAACATTACGAACATTATTATTTTTCATATGACGCAATAAAAAGATATGTGGTAGTTTTGTAAACGCAGGCATAACTGGTCCAGCTGGGAAGCCCGTTCCTGAAAAGGCAGCAATTAGGGCTGATGATAGTTTTGTGACGAGGAAACGCCGTCAACGTTTCAACAAGAACCGCTGCGGTTCGACTCCATCGGAGCCCAACGTGGCTATTCATGCCGCCAAGGCGAACGCTCGGGTGCATCTCCCGCCTACACTACTGGAGGTACGGAGGTAGTGGAGGACATCGTAGAGTAAGTGCTTCAGAAGACCAAGTACGTGGCGAGAGTGCAGCTGCTGGAGTCGCGCCGCAACGTTAACTTTAAGGCGTTTGTGGTGCCAATACCAACGTGTTTTCTGCACCTCGTTTCGGAAGAGGACTTTTGGTCGCAAGTTCTGGTGTTCGGTTGCTTCCACGGGCAAGTGCTACATGACATAGTTCACCAGAGGAGTGTTACTAACATAGTTTTAAGGGTCTATTTAGTGACACAAATTGTTCGGTACAATATTTGCAATCGAACAGCTCAGCACTTTTGCCTTTGTGCATTTCCATAAATGCATGTATCGCAAGTATTACCAAGTGAGTGCGTGTTCGGACACCAATCGCGTAACTCAACCAAAGAATATCAAACCACCTTATTGCTTAATTTAACTTAGATTTACCATTTTATAACCAGTCTCAATATAAACTTTAAACCATTTAATTTCGTATAATTTAATCAGTGGTCGTAAACCAAACCATAACCAATTAACCAAATATCAACCAACCCAGGGTTTAGAGCTAAACCAAGCGAGCGCTAAATTCTACACAAATTATATTTTCACCACATGTATGATATGTTTGTCTGTAAGGTATAGGGGGGAGGATATACAGGGTGTAAACAGACCCTTCACGAAGCCGTCAACCAAGTATTCTGTACATGAAACTAAGTAACTTTACGCAAAAATGTTTGCTGGGAAACGACTTTTTTTTTTTGGGGTGAAAAATCACGTTTTACAGTAGGACTCAATGTAACGCACTCAAAACATTGTGCTGATGGATGGATTGAATAGTAATGGGGTCGTGGAGGTGTTTAAAGTAAAAATCTTACATTAAAATCATGTATTTTAAAAAAAAAACTTGTGAAAAAGTTGGAACTTTGACCTGATAGAACAAGTGCCATTCGGCTTCGTTAAGGGTCTTTTTACACCCTGTATATTTGGGTCAAAGAAGCCTGACGTTGATAAATGTTATGTTACGTTAAATGATGGAGTAGCAGTTTTTTGGATTCTAGCTCATGGCTTTCTTTATTTTCTGTCTATATCCCGATGGGAAAATGACGTGAGTTTATGTATGTTTGTAACCAAAGACATTCAAATATAACTAGCTATTGTAACATGGATACTACCAAGATACTACTTACAATTGGATTTATGATCATGGTGTCCTTTTATTGATTGGAACCGATTAGAAGATAATAGTCCCTGGCCAGCACCATTGAACTTGGAGTTTGTTGTTTAATTTTGTAAAAAAATACCATTAAATTGTGAAAAATACTGATAAGGATCGCTGACAAGCTGACAAACAGTGCTGACAAGAAAATCTATTGCATGGAAGCTGGTAAATGTTTGAATGTCTTTGGCATGGAATTATGTATTACGTTCAATTGAACCGCGGTTCCGCTACGACTGCCCTGTGTCGTAGTGGTCTATTGTATTGTACGCAAAGATATTCAAATATAACTATCTATAGACGGGACAAGACCAAGAAGCTGACAATTCCAAAACCTGTTACAAATTAGTAACAAGTCGATCAGTCCAGTGCGATACGTCGCCTTGTCAGGTCGCATTCATATGACACAAAGACATTTAAATTTTCCGAGCTATAGACGGGTCATGACGAAGAAAATCGTAATCCAAAACTTGTTACTACTTAGTAACAATTCGTTCTGTCTAGTGTCATCTGTGTCTTACGCCCGCTTGTCAGTGTGTCAAAATCGAAAATATTCAGGATGAAAATTATTGTATGACAATATTCCCAATGTCCTCTCTATATGTTTTTTAAATCTCTTTGATTGTACGACACCGTTCACACGGATCTGCATCTTGTACACGGATGCGCCACGGGACGGTCGAGAAATTTTGCCATATTAAACCGTAGGTACACGTCTGGAAGCTCTTGTGAGTGTGTGGGATTGTTCAGGTTGTGTTAGGAAACAAAAATAAAACAATAATTTTAATTATATTTACAAACATTAATCGTTTATTCGTTAAAGAAAAAATATATCACCCTCTTTCAGTTTTAATATAAAGAAGGCACAGTATTTTACGTGAACATAATTATATTTTACAATACATTGTTTTTTTTTTCGATAAAATGTCTAATCGATAAACGTTTATCGATTATTGTACTTGATTGTTGTATTTCGATTCAGGATCGAAAGATCAGGTTTTTTGAGTCAGCGATGATTTATTAACCCTAAAATAAATTGGAAAAATTATTTATTGGCTTAAAAAAAATACGAAACTACTATTTTCCAATTTCGAAACGATTTTAAGATGTTGAGAAAATTGGAAAACCATGCTTCGTGTTTTTTTGTGGCCATTTGAAATTAACCCTATTTCACTGGTATCTATTACAATTATTTAATTTAAATATTTTCTCCTTCCAATTTTTTCGTTTAAAAACTAATCAAATGTTTGCTTTAATTAATCGTCTTTTTTACTTAACTGATGAACGATAAGTATCATTGCAAAAAAATAACAATTTTAGCTGCAAAAAAAATTACGTTTTCTTTGTAATTTTTGAATTCCCAAAATCTACATCTACTGGTACATTTTACTTAAAAATCTTGTTGTAATACAAAATAAGACTAGTAGGTAATATTTTTTCACTAATATTTTAAGTTAAAAATGGAAGAATGCGATATTCTATTATATGTAAAGAACTAAGCACCTTGTATGGAACTATTGTATGATCGTAATAAATTACAGGCACATTTTTATTAAAATCTACATTTATAACTGGTAATATAAATTCTTATTAATATTTCGATTAACACTTTGAACGCGTTTATGTCAATGATTTGAAATTAAAATAGATTTAAAATAGCTTAGCACAGTTTTTAAAATAAACACAGTTTTAAATATTAAAATTAAGTATAAAGTCGCAGATATTGAAAAAATATGAATAATTGTCAAAGATTTTTTTTTTACAAAATTGCATTTTTTGCAATTGCACTTGCGCTTTTTGCAATTGCACTTGCACTTTTTGCAATTGCAATTGCACTTGCTTTGCGTTAACTTTGTGCAAAAGAAATCTGTGCGTTCAAAGGTATTATGGCAGCTAACATGACTTGTAAATATTAGTCACTATTTATGTCATTAAAGACTATCGATAAGTTTAGCTTTAGAAATATTCTTGAAACATACAGATGGTTAGAAAAATTTGAAGAAAAAAAACACAGTTTAATAAAAGATGACGAAGCATTATTAAAAAAAAAATATTGTAACTGCTGTAAATTAATTTTCAGGTCCAGGTCATTTGAAAAAAGAATATTTTTTTCCTAAAGCCACTCTTATCTCTAGAAATCACTATTATCAATTTAAACTATTATGATTGTACTTTAAACCATTTACATAGAAAGCGTTAGCATTATAATAAAATAGAAGAAAACATCTTAATGTGACCGTCTTTAACAATAATTATTATCAAAAAGCGATTGGTACTTTAATCTACAAATTAAATATTTTTTAATAATTAATAAGCATTTAATTAATTGTAATACATAATTAACATAAGCTTATATATAACTAATGTGATCTTAATTACACTTTGGTAATATTTACCTATTAAAAAACTATATTAATGTGAGAAAAATCGACTAATTAAAAATAAACTAAAAAGAACTATAGCAGACTAAAAGACATACTAAATCCTTTAAAAGTGCAGATTTCTTTTCCAATTAGGGAACGAAATAAAGATACTAAAAGGGAACGTCAATTTCGTAAAAGATAAAGTGATTAGTACTAAATTCACTGTTATATTAAAACTATAATGAATTTAAAGAATAAATATTTACATTACTAAAGCTGGTTCGAAGAGCTGTCATTTGTCAAAATATTTTGCTTAATTATATTAAAAGCTGCGTATTTCCTAAAATGCGTTACAATTTGGAACAAAAAGCAAAGAATTTCAAACAGGAAAGATTTCGCAATTTGTTTTTAGTCGAAGAATGCGTTTTTTTTTTCATTTCAGTGCCAACAATTATCAAATTTTTAAGTATCTTCGCTTTACATAAGTTTCAAAATTTTCACTTACGCTAAAATAAAAATTAACTTCCTTACCTTTTATTCTGTACAATAATATATAATGAAAACTCATGGAACGGAGACAAAACAAAAAAAAAGCTGTATTCAATTAAGTATTTAAGATTTCATGACCAAAAACAAGAATTAAGATAATTTGAAAAAAAAGATACGATTTTGTTAATCGACGGGTAAATTTCGAAGCGTTTAATAATTTTAACAGCATAGTTACATCGTTTTGTCTCAGATAAACATCGAATACTTTTGATAACAATAAATAGGTTATACTAGTTAGTTTAGTACAGCATTCGAACAAGGAGATACATCAGAATTGCCGATAGCACGGTGTGGACAGGTCGGATGGAATGCGCTGCGTTGTTACCACGAACCACTGGAAAAAAAGTTGAAAAAATAAATACATTGATAAAATCGCTTATTCTTCTACCTAAATTATGACGTAGGATATTATTGTTACAAAAAAAAAAACAATTTTTTAAGAAAAAAAATTAAACTAAAAAACAAAACACAAAAAGTACCTGAAGCAGTTTGGATGTACAGCGACTGAGGATCTTCTAAATAAACAAAAGAAAAAGCAAAATAAAACTTGTTATTCAACACAAAAAACGAAAACATAAAATTAAAACGGCAAATAAAAAACAACTTAATAATTTAAAAATTATCTAAAATTATTGTCACGTAAAATGTTAAGATTTTTGGCAAAAATGTTAAATTTTGAACACAAGAAAAAAAACAACCAAATTTTTTCAAATTATTTCTAACGATTACTCGAAGGTTAAAATTTCTTTATAGTTCAGCCTGCAATCAATAGATGGCATGACAAGCTGAGACTTTGACGCTTCAAAGATAGCAAGCTTATTTTTTTTAACGAATTTTTTTAGGCATAGGTCAAGATTGTTTTTCGTCCTATTGATTTTTTCATCTATTTGGATAAAGGCTATAATTGAAAAACAACATGCCAACCCTTTATACATCTGTATGGCCGAAAAGAGTCTGTAAGCACTACCCTTCAAATCTACTTGATGAAACAGGCTTTGAGACTTTTCAAATTGAGCTCTATAGTCAGTTGTCAATACATTGACGCCCCCTTGGTGTTGCATCGTATATTTGGCTTGGCTTATACGGTATAGCCGGCCGGAAAAATCGAATATAAATGAAAATATACGTTAGTGAAAAAACGAAGATGGCCTGAACGATGATTGAGCAACAGTAGATGCTCAATGAAGTTTGTGAATGGCGAAGATCGTTAAAAGCTAATTGTAGATGGCGCGACCATAGCTAGGTCTCAATCTGACCAATGAGGTCAAGCTATTTTGAAATATAAAATGACATTACCAGATTTTCAACCAATGACGATGCTTGGAACCAGCTATACTAGCGCCATTAGTTCCACAGTTGACATCCTCATCGAAACAAGCCGAATTTAAAGGGTGTAAAAATACCCTTAACGAAGCCGAAAGGCACTTATTCTCCCAGTCAATATGATTTTTTTTTGTACTGGACCATACCTGGGAACCTTCTAGTTACGGAGATATTGCCCGTTTACTATTCAAATCAGCACAATGTTTTGAGTGTGCTACATTGAGATAAAAAAAGTCCTTTCTCTGCAATTTCATGCGTAGGGGTACTTAGTTTGATGTATATAATGCTTTGTTGACGGCTTCGTGAAGGGTTCTTTTAAACCCTGAATGATGTTGAGTAGTAGGTTATTGCTTTGCCTTTCTTGTTCATCAAAAACTTTTGAATCGAATGAGCTGATTCAAACATGAGTGTAGCACCTTTGACCTCCTATCAACCTCAAAGACCTGTTCCAAAATACTTACGAATATTAACAATAGCAGGCTCGTTGGTGCCTCCCCAACTCTTCAAGTTCTTGACTTTAACGATGGCCAGGTATTCACCAGGTTGCACCTGTTTGTCTTCCAGAGAGTAGCTGATGTCGTACATGTGCTGCCTGACTTCTGGAACTGGAACGCTGTAGGTCATCCATTCAGCGTCCTGGAAGAGAATATTGATGAATGAACTAATGTATCCTTTGAACTGTGGCAGCCATATTGCGCGTCATCAAACGTCTGTGAGGCCAATTCTGGTCGCACGCGATTACGGCGCGTCTGATTAAAATGACGATATCTCTAAAATTATGATAGGTAGCTCAGACAGAAGGGTATTGTATGTATCAGTAGCGAAGGGTTAATTTTTGTAAGAGGTAAGCCGGAGTACATATGTGTAATGTGATATTATTATTTGTCTATAGAATCCTGACTGTGCCATTTTTCAAAAGGAAGACGGTAGGAATCGAGTTGTATAGAACGTTCGCCACTGGTATGCGTTGAACACCCCACAAATTCCAATGAAAATTAAAGTAATTTATTCTAATAGGGCAGAGAATCAGAACAATCCAATTAGTATTGGCTAATACGACACCCCTTGGTAAGACTGGTTGTCAGACTTTCGGGCCACTAACTACCAGTAACGACTGTCAAAGATCTTGTAATGACATCCGGGACCAACGGCTTGACGTGCTTTCCGAGGCACAGAGGAAACTCGGTATGTAATGGGTGGTCACCCATCCTCAGACCAACCTAGGTAAGCGTGGCTTAATCTGAAGATCGACCCGAGCGACTGTTATTATTTAGCCACGAGCTCCTCTTGAATTTCCTCTACCCTGTCAAAATTAATCATAAAAATGGCTTACCCCGCTGGTAGGCTTAAGCTGCACTTCCATCTTCTCTAGTGGCTGATGCGAGTGTACGGTCCAGCTCATCTTGGGTCCTTCGATATTCAGGTCTTCAACCACAGGGTTCTGGACCAGCTCGATTGAACGGTTGTGGGTGCCGTAGTCG
Organism: Noctua pronuba; assembly: GCA_905220335.1. Taxonomy (NCBI): domain Eukaryota; kingdom Metazoa; phylum Arthropoda; class Insecta; order Lepidoptera; family Noctuidae; genus Noctua; species Noctua pronuba. Next base: position 9,590,901 of record LR999918.1, on the reverse strand, counting down.
TTTTCAGCCTGAAATTCAAAACACACTACTATGAGACTTTACCCATGGTTGCACACATATCTTGTACAGTATAACATTACCCGCGTAAATGGTTACTCTCCGCTGAGTTTGGTGACCATGACTAAAACGGTCAGGTTTTTTTTAATGGCATCTCGCAGGTCATGAACAACCTATGAGGTTGGCTTCTACTTAACCGGACTATCCTGAAGGTGCCTTCAGTGTAAGGCCTGCAGCCAGGGGCAAGAGCTTATAAACTAAGCGACTGCACGCTAAGGGTACACCCTGTGGGGGACGAGCCTCGGCTTAGAGCGTCGTTGAGGGAGGGCAGCAAAGGGACAGACTGGATCTGAATGATGCTATTATTTGGGGGCTTAGCATCGCGGGCTGGCACGAGCAAGAGTCGGAGGGAGAAACGGCCAGGAGTCTATCAACATTTACCATTCACAAAATATAGTTCAGGATGATAAAAGAGAAGAAGATTTTGCTGACAGTATCTCTCTATGAGTTGTGTAAGGCAGGATATGAAATAAAATAAGAGTAGATGATGGCGCGACGGTTGACAAGAGAGAGTCGAAGAAAACAACGTGTTGCGCCGACCCCAAGTAACATGGGACAAGGGCGGGAAGATGAAGATGATTTAGCCTGCATTTATAAGTCTTAATAAGTAAAAATGGAAGGTTTTTTACCTCACAAGTGAAGGTACCGAAGTCACCATCAGCCTTGGGCGAGACAGTCAGGTTGGAGTGCGATCCTTCGGTGCTGATCACGAACTTGGTGGCGCTGTTCTCAATCAATACGCCGTCTTTGTACCAGCGAATGTGTGGCCTGGAATCAAAGAAAAAAATTGTCAGAATACTGCTACGTTCTGAATAAAACTTTATCTTTGAATATTATCCATATAACGTACGGTTTAACGTAACTTTGAGATTTCTTTCTATTGGGAAAATAATATAAAATTGTGGTTTTTTGGAAACCCAAGCAGAACTTCTCAACTTTGCTACGTATGTTTTAATCACAAAGAGAATGTTGCACGCAATTCAATTTACCAATTTGAGGAATAATAACCCTTTATTGTCCCTTCTAGACAAACTGATGGCGCAATTACACTTGGTCGTTTGCCCGAATTCGATTGCCACTGGAATTTGAACGGGGTCGAGTACGTCCGTCAGTTCTCCTCTATCTTGTTCAGTTTCATGGTTCGACGTCATTCAAACTACTAGTAGTGTAAGAAATGCATCGGGTCCTTGAATTCTAGTAAAGTCGTTTGAGTGCCCGAATACGGGCTAACGACCAATAATTGCGGCTTTCTGCTCTAAACAACTCTTGTAGTTTGTTTATTCCGCAGTCCAAACTTATAAGAATGTACAAATATCTTAGGTGTTTTTACCAGTCAACCTTTGTGTGATAACAAGGAGCACTTAATACCTACCTTAATACTTATTGATCTTGTCATGTCAATAAAAAAAGCTTAAAAAAATACTTTTTATGGTTAACAGTTCACGAAAGTTCTAGAAAATTGTTAAACACTAAATAGTTCATGGATGAATACTTAAATTTTACGAGTTAATGTGAAATTCCTGTACATGCTTGGGACAGTCGTTTAGCCATCTCCTTTTGGTTGCAATGGAATTTGAATACTGGCTTATACGACATTCAGTTCCTTATTCCGAAACAATATGATAATTATTCCTATGCAAATGTCGCTTACCTGGTTTCTCCATGAGCAGCGCACTGCAGAACTGCTTCGATCTCGATGTCGGAGTTCACGATAGTCCTTGACACATGTACTTGAGGTTTTCCTGAAGTGATAAAATATGTCTTAACATAATTAATTGAGCTCTATAATCAAGGGCACCGATTAATTGAACATAAATCCAGACTCCCAAGTTGTTATTGAGTTTCTGATGGATAAACCCCGTAGTAACGTCTATCTTAGGAATCCAATCTTGGGACCCCACATACTCAAGAGTCAAGGCTTCAATGTTGATAGTTAAGAATTTTTGATGTAACTAGCTGTTACCCGCGATTTCGTCCGCGTGGAATGTAATAAAAAATATTTGTTTAATTCGCAGAATTATTTACAAACGTATTAACATCATTGAAAAATCTCTTGCTATAAAATCTTAGCCGTGTGACTTTGAAGGACTAAAACGCTACTCGTTTTTTTCCCTAAAATAAAATTAAGCCTCGCCTAAGTTACTCTTTATAACATCAGCTATCTGCTAGTAAAAGTCCCGTCAGAATCGGTCCAGCCGTTTCGGGGATAAGCCGGAACAGACAAACAAAAAAACAATTTTTTTTGTCGGCCTTAGTTGTTCCACTCCTGGGCAAAAGCCTCCCCCATTCCTTTCACTTTTCTCGATGTTGCGCAAAAAAAATAAAAAATAAATACTTGGTTAGATATGAGAGCTGGTAGAGAAGTAAGATGTGCTCCGGTCGATCTATCAAGGTAAGATAACGGTTACCGAAATCAGCATGTGCTTGAGTGTTTTGACAGTTTGGGAGAAGCGTATGTCCAGCTCCAGTATGATTGATGCTCTTACCGTAAACAACCACGCTGGTCTCCGCCTGATGATTTCCAAGGCTGTTGAAGGCATAGCAATAGTACTGGCCAGCATTCTCTTTCCTCACATTCTTGATATGCATTGAGTAGAGGTTGCCGTCGACGCGGAATTCGGCATCCTTTTCTGTTAGACGCTCGTTCTGTAAGAGAGAAAGAGAGGCATTTAGATTTGAGTAGTGCTCTTAAAAAAATACGAATGTCATCACCTGTGTCTTTGAGATTGTCAGGTTCTGTATGAGGACATTAAGGCTGATATTATTTATTACTAGCTGTAATGCTGGGGCATTGCAGTTGCAATGCCAAGTAAATATAGTATAGATTTTTGGGCCAAAAACCTTCGCAGGCGTACACAAAAGAATCCGCTAAATTTTCATCACATTCAGATCAATAGTTTAGGAACTCAAAAAGGACAAACATACAGAATTTAATTTTTATTTTCATTGATGTATTTTTTTCAGTTCTAAGCATTCTTCAATCAACTTTTTCGTTTAAGTGGAAGTAAAATAAAACCTTTGGTTCATCTATCTTATCCTTCTATTGTCTCTTAGAGTCTTTTACAGAGCAGCAAGAACTTCTTTATTTATTTAAGGGTTGCTAATGAATGGTAACTTGCACTACTACAGAATATACGAAAAACTATAAATAATCGAATTTAAATAAAATGAGTAACAAATTCTTTAGAAAAAACTTTTTAAAGTGCCATGATCGAAAAAGTAGTCGCCAGCGCATCAAGTTACATCAAACTGTCAACTTTTGTTATTCGATTTTGAACTCAACCGTCAATACTTTATGGTTTAAAATCATTTGGATGAATTTGACAGGTTCTGGTAACTTGATACGGTGGCGACTGTACAAAATATTATCTTACTAAAATCTTTCTCATTTAATTAATTTCGTATACAGTTCGAGTAGGAGATCTCTAAAATGTCCACGGCACACGAGTAATAATATTCCCGTTTCCCAGAAAACAGTCGCCGCGATCTGAATTTAGTTATTTTGTACTTATTATGACGTGTAACGGAAGTGCCCGGTTTAATCTATACTAATATATTATAAAGCTGCAGTGTTTATTTGTTTGAACGCACTAATCTCTGGAACTACTGGTCCTATTTGAATGATTCTTTCAGTGTTGGGTAGTCCATTTCTCGAGGAAGGCTATAGGCTATATATCATCACGCTACGACCAATAGGAGCGTAGCAGCAATGAAAAATGTTGCAAAAACGGGGAAAATTGTATTTTTAATAACTTGACGCGGACGAAGGTCGCGGGGAACAGCTAGTAATAAATACGACCAGAAACTGCCGTTGACCCTTTGTGAGTGTTCTTGTTTAATCGTTGGAGACATTGTAGTGAAATTTTCTTAGTAATTTGTAGGTAGGACCGACTATTATGGAAATGCTTCGTAAGGGCTAAATACTAAAAACCGTCCAAGTGGGAGTCGTACTCGCACGCACACTGGATTCCGTAGCACCAAACAATATAATAAAAATATTTTGAAGGCTCATTCATAATGTTGTATTGTATTACATTAAACAGCAAAACTAAATTTGTTTTTCATAGTATGTTAATGAAAAACAAAGTTGCTGTTACAGTTTGATGAAAAAGTCCCATATCTCAAAAATACATCAAATCTTATTCAAACCTTCGTTGAAAGTTTTTTTACGTTCTACAACTCTACATTTTTTTAGAATTTTTCTCCTCTTACTTTAGAAATGAGAGGGCACGGACGGACACATTTTACCACTTTGGAAGTGTCTATTTTTAAAACGATTGACTTTGAGAAAAAATGCGAGCCTATTGCCTCCGTGGCTGCTGCAGAGAAATTCCTGTTGGAAAAACCCAATATCTCTTTGCGCGACCTGGGAATCGAACCCAAGACCTCTTGCTCAGCAGCCTTACTTGGGACCACTAGACCAAAGAGGCTGTCAGATTTCTGAATAATAAATAAGCTAACGTTAAATCCATCTCTTAAAAGGTATACTATAAGGTTATAAGGTATCATTATAAGGTTTCTCGTATGTACCTATTTATGTACATCAATTTATGCTAACAAAATGGTATTTTTCTTATTTATTTTTTTGTACTCTATCACAATGCTGTCCTATTTGACCCAAAAGTTGACTGGTAGAGAATGCCTTTTGCCACTTTTGTACATGAATAAATAAATATACTTACTTGGTCCTTCTTAGTCACCGACCACAGAACACTGGGCACAGGAGACGCTGTGATGTAACACGTCAGGGTCAGGTCAGCACCGACTGCCACACTGCCAGCGTCTGAGACTGTCATGTCTGAAAAGATAATTATGTTTCTTAAGTGACAGTTTGAGAAGAGAGCTCTTGGCATTTTGTCTATACAGCATGTATTAGAAACGTGTGGTCCACAGATATACAAGGTGCAGTTTTGCATCCTGGTCAAATTCAAGGAGGTATCTATGCTTATGATTCTCGACCCGAATCAATAATAAAATGGGTAGTTTTTTTTCTTTTTCTTATTTACTGAATTCGGTAAGGGTGGACAGCGGCGGCGGCGAGGCGCCTCGCACAGATCGTCGACACTCACGCACACAGCGACATATCGCGCGATGGGTGATTCTGTTTGTTTTTTTTTTAAGTATTCGTGTTATTCTGAAATACTGTCAAATTTAAACAAAATAGCAGCTTTATTCTATATTGACCAGGTACCGAAATTTAAATTGATTATTTATGTCTTTTGTGACAACTTCCTGAAATTTGACGAGGACGCAAAACTGCACCTTGTATAGGGTGACTGGTGATTGTACTCATGATAACAAACATCTTTCTCAAAAAAACTTTTTTTTTTAATACTCATGCACTTTTATCAGAACAAAGCTTGCGAGCCGCGTGGGTGCTCTGCCTTGGGTAGGCAGAGCACCCGCGCGCCCGCGCACCTGTTGCACAGGACGATAGTAATGAGACAGAATAGCGTCAAACGGTTAACAGCTGATAGGTCAAAGGCGCGCGCGCGCGAATTTCCTATTTTGTTGTGTTGTTGTGATAAAAGTGAATGAGTATAAAAAAAAATTGGGATCGTTGTTTGTTATTACCAGTCACCCTATATACGTATATAAAACATTAAAATCTTCTGTTACTCAAGAGTTTGGCTCTAGCTGGAGCAGGATCGCCCCTAAATCCACCATCTGTACCGATCTAACATCCCTACGACGTAAACTTTATTGGAACGAACTCATAAACCAAGAATTTAAATCGTTAGATTCTGTAGACATCGTCAAAAGTAAGTCCGTTTCGATGAATGACATATTTTGTAAATAGTACCGTCTCGCTCACTCAGACTGAAATTTGAGTCTGTCATTCTAATCATTCCTAGTATCCGTTAGGGCCCGGATACATCGCACCGTACACGGCACCGTCCCGCGGTACGACGCCGCGCCGTGGCGATGTGTCCGGGCCCTTACTTCGGGCATGGTGGGCACTTTTTATGCGGTCTAAAAATTTTTCGCTGATAAAGGTTCCACTTACTGATAATCTTAGGTTCCTGCAGCACCAGAAGCGTATGGTTGACGCTAACCGGGTGTTTCTGCGCTGCCTCACATCCGAAGACCCCGCTGTCGTTTAGTCGAGCATTCTTTATCACCAGGTCATTGTGAGCTCCAACTTTCGATCTGAAATAAGAAAAAGAAAGAAAAATATATTTATTGGACTGAAAAAAGATAAATCTACAGGGTGTAAACAGACCCTTCACTAAGCCGTCAACCAAGCATTCTGTACATCAAACTAAATAAATTTACGCAAAATTTGCTGGGAAACAACTTTTTTTTTGGGGTGTAGAATCACATTTTACGGTAGGACTTAATGTAACGCACTCAGCACATTGTGCTGATGGATGAATTGAATAGTACGGGGGTCGTGGAGGTGGAAGCATTCAGCATGATGCTGTGCTATAGGTGGCCAACAATACAGCGCAATTATCCCAATGAAGAGGAGATAGGCTTTCACTCGTTAAAAGTGAGTCAAGTGGGTCAGTGCAGGTTGATGGCATACTTACATGGTGTACCTGGTTTCCTCACGGTGCAAGCTCATTGATCCCATGAACCACTGGTCACCGTTCCTGTGCCATGTCACCACAGTACCCTCTGTGGAGAAAAATAATGACGAATTTTAAAACATTTTATTTAAAAACGAGCGATTAAAAAATTCAAATTTTGATTACACATAAACCACCAAAAAAATCTACGAGGACTTTCAACAGAATTGCTTTATGCTAGCTTATCCTATTATTAAATGAGCAATATTTGTTTATACAGAGTGTAAACGGACCCTTCACGAAGCCGTCAACCGAGAATTATGTTAATCAAACTAAGTAACTTTACGCAAAAAATATTGCTGGGAAACTCCTTTTTTTTTGGGGTCAAGATTCACGTTTTACGATAGGACTCAATGTTACGCACTCTAAACATTGTGCTGATAGATGACAATAAAAGTATGGGACTCGTGGAGGTGTTTAAAGTAAAAATCTCAAATTAAAAACATGTTGAATATAAAACTTGTGTGAAAAAGTTGTAACTTTGACCCGCAATATCTCCGTAACTAGAAGGTTCCCAGGTATAGTCTAGAACAAAAAAATATCGCAATGACGGGGAGAACAAGTGCCTTTCGGCTTCGTTAAAGGTCTTAGTACACCCTTTATATTTGTAATCACGTACTCGAAAACGGCTTTAACGATTTTGATGAAAGTTACAATATAAAATAAAAAAATACACTCCACAAGCACTTTAGTAATGTCAATTAAAATATATAATAAATTACCAGACGAAATTAAAAATGAACAAAAATGTAATATCTTTATAAATAAATTAAAACAATTCCTAACCCGTAAATGCTATTATAATGTACATGAATATTTAAACGATAAATTTAATAAATAAACAATATCACCAAAAAAGAAAAAAAAAAGCAATAATATTTTATAATACCAATAAAAATTATATAATTATAATAATTTAAATAAATATTAATGTATAAATTCAATACATGAGTAGTAAAATTATATGTATACTATTATTTATAAGCCTACCTACACTAAACAAAAGAGTAGATTAATTTTAAAATTGTAAATATTTATAATAGCCCTCCTCCTAATTCTTATTTTGTTATGCCCGACGGGGCCCACAATGATCCAAAACTAAAGTATATATCCTTATGTACCTACCACCTAAGTTCACATTGTGGAATGCAATAAACGTATTGAGTATTGAGTATATATGCATTCATCATCATCATCAGCCCATAGCAGTCCACTGCTGGACATAGGCCTCCTCAATCGCACGCCACTCAACTCGATTCTCAGCAACTCTCATCCAGTTGCTACCAGCCATATATATGCATTAACGGGGGCAAAAAACAATCTAGCTAGGTCTCATATCTAGGAAAATTCGTTTTCTCTTCTTCTTTGTTGACTTTTTATCATCACTATTGCTGACATGATAATATCGAATCTGAACATACATTCTTCAACAAGCGAATACAATAATATGATTAGAAACGGGTAATAAACAAGAAAGGCACAACTACATTTGATTCCAAGATGTCTGCCACAAATACACCAGGTTTTATTCCTAGTGAAAGCAATAAAAACATAACTAACCCTGTGACAAACATACCGACATTACCTTTTACGATCGCACTTAATTACAAAGATAGCCAAATCCGTTCGTTAACCGTCTGACAGTTAACCGGAACTTGCGCACGCGCAGGCACCAACCGGAAGCCCCACCATTTTGTTTTTAATATTTTTTTATTGCGCAATGAATCAACGTCTAATATTTTACTGAATTTGGAATTGGAACAGGCAAAGGAAATGTCTTGGTGTGTATTTTTGGAAAGAGGATGCATTTTTTATTTAGTCTGCTTGTGCGAATTGAATTTGGTTTTATAACCGACATCTTAAAAAGGTGGAGGTTATGTATTTGCGTGTCATGTATGAAATAATCTAACGAAAGACGCGTGAAATCAGCTGTACACTTTCTGCCTACCCACAGAGTTCATCGAACTCGTCGTCGCGCTTGCCGTTCGCTACGTGTGTTTTGCCACGGTAAAGATACATTGCCTATGAGAAAACGACTTTCTTTTTTGGGCTGACAGATATTTTACGGTATACTCGATGTTGCACTCAAAACATTGTGCTGAATGATTCATTGAGGGTATTTAAAGTCAAGTTATAACATTAAAAACTTGTATAAAGTTGGCACTTAGATCCCTAATATCTCAGTAACTAGAAGGTTCCTAGGTATGGTCCAGATTTTTGTTTGTATCGCAATGACGCGACGAAGAGAACAAGTGTCTTTCAGCTTCGTTAAGGGTATTTTATACCCATCTAAACTAATATTATAAAGAGGAAATATTTGTATTTTTGTGTGTGTATGGTGTATGTTTGTAATGAAAAAGCTCAAAAACTACTATGCCGATTTCAAAAAATTTTTCACCATTAGAAAGCTACATTCACCCTGAGTAACATAGGCTATATTTTATCCCAAAATGTTTAAAAAATAAATGTCCACCCGTGCAAAGCCGGGACGGCCCGCTAGTTTCGTATAAAGGTATGGTATAACTTACTCTCAGGCGTAACTTTGCACTCCAGTTTGACTTCCTCACCAGCTTTCACCTCATAATGAGTGGCAGCTGTCTCTATGACCGCTGGGATTTTCTCGGGCTGGGGAACTGAAAAAGATACATCGGTTTTATTCACATCTATTTAAGTTTGTCCATCTTTGTGGGAGGGATATCATGGATAGCATAATCAGCCTATAATATTCCCACTGCTGGGACAGAGGTCTACTCTCTATGATGGGGAATGGACTATAATCCACCACGCGGGCCTAGTGTGGGTTGAGAAAATAGTGAAGAAATGTGATATCTATATCACATTTCTTCGAATGGGATGGATGTGTGGGCTCACCTCGATACAAAAAAAACCATCATCTTTATCGCTGATAAAATACAACGTCTAAGAAACGGTAACATCGTTTCAACCTATCTGAAGTAATTTTAACACTCAATAGGCTTGCGTTTGGCTGCAACTCGCCTGATTTGAAGCAATGAAACCGATTCACTCGAACTTTGAGGACACCCAGATTATAATGATCGGGAAACAGAACAGATGTTCCAATTTATTAGGAATTGTTGTCAACATTGGTAGAACAGACGAAGAAATGACGAGGTTTTACTATACATCAGTACGTCTGCTTGACTTCGGAGGGGAAATACATCAGCTGCCTTATCATTTCCCAACTATATTGGAGTCGGCTTCTAGTCTAACTGAATGCATCTTTGTACTAGTACTTTACATGGAGCGAATGCCTATCTGACCTACACAACCCATTTAATGAGTAATACAAAACCCTTTCATAAGACTGTTTTTCAGACTTTCAGCTTTCTTACTACTTTTGTAACGGAGGGTAAATGGTGGAGTTATATTTATCCTTTAGGGGTCATCCTTTCCTCACGTGAGGTTTTAGACCATCTCTTTTTCTTGTTCTTCATATCGTTGGTACGACAAATTTTATATTTTGTTAGCCCAAAACATCGCCACTTCCACCGTGTCGTCGGTGGCAGCGCAAAGGTCATTTCGGTTGCATGCTTTTGGGCTAAGAGGGCAGGATAGGAGGTGGAGCATAGTTTGCGACACAGCTCCACAAGCACACCCCGTTGCTGTTTCATTGAGGTAACCTATTCCTTATCCTACTTGAGTCCGGATCATTTCATCAAAACATTATTGAAAAGATCAGAGAGTATTTTTTTACACAAATTCGCTTACTCGGGTCTTCTTTGAACCTCACGTAATTAAAGGACGACCCCCTACAAGTAAAAAGCTTAATCTTTTCTTTTCTTTTTTAAGAAAAGAAAGAAGTAAAAAAGCTCGTTAATTTACCTATTCTTTCCGTATCATCGTTCATCGTTGCATCATCAGTAGCTTCATCACCGAGTAGGGGATCATCGTAGTCACCACCGGTGAAGTCATCCGACGCTTGTCGCCGGTGCATTGCGTGGGCTTCTGTAACAATAGAGATAGTTTATTATTAGCTGGTGCTATTTATCACATGACATAGTATCACGTCGGTAATCGCTGATGGGATAGGCAGAGGTGAAGGTGCCTACAATGATAGAATCTACACATGGTTATTAAAATCGTGACAGAACGACTGAGAGTCATATTATTTTGCGCTAGGAAATAATTTCAAAGATAACACCCATAATGGCAAATACTATGGCGAGGAACTTTAAATTAAAATAAAACACAGGAATATTTGTTTAATTTCAAAGAAACATGTAAAGTTAAAGTTAAATTAGTAAAGTTCATGTAACCCAATTCAATAACTATTTCATGAAAAAGTCATTCAGTGAGATTAAATGAACTTAGAGGATTGCATTGATAATTTTAATGATTGTAATTATGTAACTACGTACGTGTTACTGAGTGACTCATTCTTCATCAACATACAACCTGACACTGACCCGCAAATTGCAAAAAATATAAGAAAATTTGAATTTCGCGAGCTACCATGGCGCTTCCACCATAACTTTAACTGCGCGATTTAAGAATTTGATGTTAGTTCTTCATTTGCGGCATAGATGGCGCTGTAGTACTTTTTGTTTCATGTTGCTGTAGTACTTTTTGTAGTGCCGCTACAAAGTCTATAGTCGTGGCATCACAAGGTTGATCTAGTCTCACCCAGTGCAATCTTCGCTGTTCTTAATTCTTAAGCTATTTAGATTAATATAACGTATTATTTACATCGTGACGTGCGTCTTTGAGCGGTAATATTATGTACTTACCATACTTTTTACAATATGTCAGAAATATGATTTATGTTTTACACCGTGTTAGGAGTAGAGTTCACAGCATAACACCACAACTGAAATCCCTGAAGGGTTAGGCAGAGGTGTAAGTACCTATAATACACCAATCTTGCCAGTTATGTATGAGTCCCATGTTACGGGGGCCATCCTATTGATATAAACAGGGAACAAAATCTAGACTTCGGGCCGCATGATGGAAAACCCCACTAACAGGGACCTAACCAAAGCCATCCGACCATCTATTACCAGGGGCCCAGAACTAAATAGAGAGAGGTCAACAGAACAAAATTCTTCAACTACATGATCAGTAAAGACCAAAAAATGGTGTTTACCTGTTTCAAATACGAGGCAATTGGAAATGTGTGTACAAAAATACTTATCCACCAGTAAAAGGAATGTACAGACGCCAGCACATCAAGCTTATCAATCTGTCAGATTTCTTTAATAGATTATCAACTTTATCTCTTAAGCATTAGGTTCAAGGTTGATTGGGAAAATTTGACAGTTTCGGGTAACTTGTCTGTACATATAACATTTAAAACAACGTGGTGGCCCAATGAAGTAATTCGGTGCTAAGTAAAGCCTATTTTAGTTAACATTCAGTGGTTATTTGAGACCGGTATCGGTAAATGGTGGGTGTGGTCCAAGTTGGAAGATCGTAGCGTTAGAATGTGGTATGACTATTGTATGATTGTAGTTTCTTCGAATTTTAGGTTCGAAGTGGAATTCAAAGTGTTCCATGTTTCTACAATAATAGGTGATTTGTGCCAATGTATCGCCAATTTGTCTTAGACCTCTTGAATATAATCAAATGCTCCCGTCAAAGATAATGGTCTAATTTTCTTATAATTAGAATTGTATGTAAGGATCGTAGCAGGTGGCGTTCTGTGGTTTCTGCCTACACCCATGGGAAAGAGGTGTGTGTTTATGTATCTATTTATGTAAACACACACACACTCATTAAAAAAACACATCGAATCGCGTCAATCACTAATTGACTACTCGCCCATGGCTGGAACTCCATGAACGCAAATTAACGACACATTCTCATATTAATTTACTAGCTTTTGCCCGCGGCTTCGCTCGCGTTATATTAGAATTTGACAATCGATTCGGGTTGTACTCTGCTTGTAATAATATAATGAAATCATGATCGAATGACACGTGGCGGCATCTATTATCATGAGAACGTTATTGTTGTTTTCCTCGGGAACAGTACTTTTTTTCGGGATGAAAGGTACCCATGTCCGTTTCTGTATGATAACGTATATGCAATCAGGATGATCGGTTCAGTGGTTTAGGCCTGAAAAAGTAACAGACAAACTTACTTTCGCATTTATGAAGGGTGTAAATAGACCCTTAACGAAGCCAAAAGGCACATGTTCTCCCCGTCATTGCGATCATTTTTTTGTTCTAGACTCAGTAGTTCAGCAATAACTTTTGCGTAGGGTTACTTAGTTTCATGTTCAGAATGCTTGGTTGACAGCTTCGTGAAGGGTCTGTTTACACATTGTAATATTAGTAGGGATACTTTTCACTCGCCCTCAACTTCTAACTTGCGCCGTCCCACCATACCTCGTATTTAACCAGTAATAGTTCTAAAATTGTTTTCCAATTGAATTCTATTTGCTTTACCATTTAGGGAGCAACATGTTACAATGGACATGTTCAGACAAGGTCCCTGCCTGTTGCCTGTAGTCTGTGACAGCCGACATGTGCCGGTAGCAGACTTTATCTTTGGAATTACAGATATATTTTAGCATTATTTTAGTTTAACTTTAAAGGGAATTAAGAACGGATTTATTGAGTTTCTGTATAGCTTTTTGGGGTATTGCAGAATGATCAATGAGCTTTAGTTTCTCGACTATATTAGAGTCTGCTTTCTATCTTGTTGGTTGTAAACACAACCGTTGTAATTAAATAAATAAATAAATTACATATTATCATTATCAAGGTGTAAACGGACCCTTCAGCGAACCCTACGCAAAAATTATTGCTGGGAAACGAGTTTTTTTGGGATGACAAATCACTGTTTACGGTAAGACTCAATGCAACGCACTCAAAACATTGTGCTGATGGGTGCATTGAATAGTAAGGGGGTCGTGGAGATATTTAAAGAAAAGTTATAACATTAAAAATTCGTATTTAAAAAAAATGGTAAAATGTTGGAACTTCGACCTTAAATATCTCCGTAACTAAAATGTTCCCAGGTATTGTCTAGAACAAAAATTGCAATGAAGGGGAGCCTTTAAGCTTCGTTACGGGTGTATTTACACCCTTATAGTAATCAGAACCTCCTCAACAGAAAGAGCATTTTGTCATCGGTAAGTATTTTTGACGAAAGGCAGTCGAGAGGACTGTGCTTGGAGTATCCCTGAGTGTAGAAACGAATAAATACGCTGAAAATTATATGGATGGCACGATTAGTTCCGATTTGGGCCACGCGCCAAAAGATCCTTGTACAACTATTAGTCCAACTTTTTCTAAGATCCGTCTCCAATATTAAACTAAGGAAATACCTACATAGAAATTAGATTGGAAGCCTGCCAGGTTTTAAATGACTCAAATCATGTCCTACTCGTAAATATCATTACATTATTTCATCTCCATATTACAATTTCTCTCAATAAAGCACAAATAGCCTAGCAAACATCATAACATTACCCTAACCAGTATCACCACGTAATGTAAGGAAGCGCTCTCGATATAATTACGAGTGAAACCGGGGCATATCAATTAGTCTCATTAACGGACGGACGGACGGTTTTGCGGCAGTTTAGATTATAGGTCAGTTAGACTTGTACCATCTGTTTTATTAGCCTATTTTTGACCGACTGTGGGTATAATAGAATTGTTGTAGGTACTAGGTTAATGTGTGTAGCTAAAAATCATCATCATCATTCTCCTTCTTTTATCAATCAATCTTCAATAAAATCAATATAAAAATTATAGATTTTTTTTCATCCGAACGTTGCAATATCTTCACGGTTTTTTTTAAATTATTTTTTTTATTTAAAAAAACGTTGCCCCACACTAGGAATTTCTCCTGTATCGTAGGTGCGTTTACAAACATTTAAACTCACATACACAAACAACCAGACCCGGAACAACTACCTGTAGGCCATACAAATACAGAGTGTAAACAGACCCTTCACGAAGCCGTCAACCAAGCATTCTGTACATCAAACTAAGTAACTTTACGCAAAAAATATTGCTGGGAAACGATTTTTTTTTTGGGTGAAAAATAACCTTTTACGGTAAAACTCAATCTAACGCATTCAAAACGTGCTTATGGATGCATTTAATAGTACGCGGGTCATGGAGGTATTTTAAGCAAAGTTATAACCTTAAAAATTTGTATTTAAAAAAAAAACTTGTGAAAAAGTTGGAACTTTGACCCCCAATAACCCCGTAACTAGAAGGTTCCCAGGTCTGGTCTAGAACAAAAAAAATGATCGCAATAGCGGGGAGAACAAGGTGCCTTTCGGCTTCGTTAAGGGTCTATTTACACCCTTTATGTTCCGTGCGGGAATCGAGCCCGCGACACGCAGTGCAGCATTCAATCCCTCAGCCACTGCGCCTACCGCGCCGTGGTTATGATAAACTATCATAATTTTCACAGTTACTTCAACCAATTACCATCCCACCATCAATATGCCGCGCCCATCGTCGACACGCTGTCTTGCCCACCGTACACCATAATATACCCATTGGTATTCACCACGGAACCCTTGGGCACGACAGGAGTTAACACTATGTATAATAATGAAACTTTGTCAGTTCAGCGGTGGTGGCTTTTGAAGATAAAATGTTATGGAATAGGGAATCGTTTGTGAGAACTGTATAGGGGTTTGTTATTGTTTAAATATATTATGAGGTAGTTAGTTATGGATGGAAAAAGTTGCAAAACTATTATACAGGGTGTAAACGGAGCCTTCACGAAGCCGTCAACCAAACATTTTGTACATCAAACTAAGTAACTCTACGCAAAAATTATTGCTGGGAAACGATTTTTTTTTGGGGTGCAAAATCATTTTTTACGGTAGGACTCAATGTAACGAACTCAACACATTGTGCTGATGGATGTATTGAATAGTACTTGGGTCGTGGAGGTATTTAAAGTAAAGTTAGAACCATAAAAACTTGTATTTAAAAAAAAAACTTTGAAAAAGCTAAAACTTTGACCCCCAATATCTCCAGAACTAGAAGGTTCCCAGGTATGATCTAGAACAAAAAAAATATCGCAATGACAAGGAGAACAAATGCATTTCGATTCGTTAAGGGTACTTTAACACCCGTTATAATGGGATTTAAATAAATCTGACTGTGGAATTTCACAGGCTAGCGCTAATCTTCCTTTTGGGTGCCTGACTGCCAAAGGTGGAAATCCAGATAATTTGAAGAAATTTGGGAAAGGTCTGTGGCAACAGGGACGGCGATAGGTGATCAAATCAAAATAACTATGTAAACCAACCAATAATATGTTATTTTTATTTTTTTATACAGGTGGAAGGGCAGAGCCAGAAACGGTTACCACGTGTTTTCACAGGTAATGAAAACAAAAATCTGCTGTTTCCTACAAAATTGCAATACCTACACGGTCAAAATGTATGGAACTGCTGACTTTTTTTTAATTACGTTATGTACTGAACACGTGGTAACAGTTTGTGCGTTGGTGTCCCTTTCAACCTGTATACTTTTGTTTTCAAAAATGTAAATCTTGTGTAAAAAAAAAAGGCCAAAAACATTACAATGCAAACAGCTAAGCTCAGAAAAGAGAAAATAACTCCAAAGCAATAGATACTTATTTTCCTTCCTACTAGAAAAGTAACATCAAGCGTCATTAGCATGGAAATAATTCATTTAATAATGCAACTCTATTGACGGGTTCCGCTCGTTTGAAAGTCTGGTCATGCGCACATTAGTACACGACCGTTTCCTCTGTACATGATTCTTTAGTTCCTGGTTTTAATACTCAAAGATACGTGTTTACGTAAACTAGGACTTCACAAAACAGTAACAACATAAGTAGTTACAAACTTACATAATTAGATTTATCATCTACACTAATATTATAAAGAGGAAAGATTTGTATTTTTGTGTGTGTATGTTTGTAAGGAATAAACTCAAAAACTACTGTGCCGATTTCAATTTTTTTTTCACCATTATAATACTACATTATCCCCGAGTAACGTAGGCTATATTTATTACAAAAAAATGGAGGGGGGGGGAATTAGGGGAAAACAAATGTCCACCCGTGCGAAGCCGGGACGAGCCGCTAGTCATTTATAATTTTATTCGTTTTTATTCGCTTCAAAATACACTGATTTCATGTACAAACGCAAGCACATCAAGCTACCCGAAATTGTCAAATTTGCCCAATCAACCTTGCACCTAATGCTATAACGATAAAGTTGAAAATATATTAAAGATATTTGACAAATTGTAGAAGCTTGATCTGCTGACATCTGTACTACTGACGGTCTGCCACTTCACCCTTATGCCCTAAGTATTGAGGTTGAAAAGTGAGCGACCATCGGTGGACTCGGTACTACCTACTTATACTACACATTTTACAAGTTTTGTTTAAGCGAGCCTATTGCCATCAACTGGACACAAATCCTAACTGCTACGGAGAAATTTATGTTGGAAAAATCCAAAAGTGACACTTTGACCGACCTGAGAATCGAACGTAGGTCCTCATACTCAGCAGAAGCGCTTGTGACCACTTATAGGACGAAAGAGGCTATTCATTGGCCTGACTCGTTTTTTAAAGCCATCTACATTATTTTCTTTTCTTTTGCGCATCACGGTAAAAACATAGATAAGTAATATGTCATCGTTTTTCACGGGTGACCACTGAAAACCAGCGCTGTGCTGTGAGCCCCCCATAGCACAGCATCATGCTGAGTGGTAACCTGCTTGTCGCAGTCACGACGTGCAAGCTGTTAACGTTTTTTTTAATTTTTTTGTCCTGTTGAATTTGTTATGCGTTATGTTTATTGTATTTCATTATCATTTTGTATGATGCACGTCATGTCCTTGCGACAAATAAATACGGGGTGTAAACAGACCCTTCACGAAGCTGTCAACCAAGCATTCTGTACATCAAACTAAGTAACTTTACGACTTTCTTTTTTGGGGTAAAAAATCCCGTTTTACGGTCTGACTCAATGTCACGTACTCAAAACCCTGTGCTGATGGATGGATTGAATAGTATGGGGGTCGAGGAGGTGTTTAAAGTAAAAATCTTTCATTAAAATCATGTATTTAAAAAAAATACTTGTGAAAAAGTTGGTCTAGAACAAAAAAATGATCGTAGTGACGGGGAGAACAAATGCCTTTCGGCTTCGTTAAGGGTCTTTTTACACCCTTTATTTTTTCTTTCTTTCTTTCATCCATCACACAATTCACAAAACAGACAAAAAACAGATGAGCTCGAACAAAAAAAAACATCATCCAACGTTGCAAATTAATTGCAACAACTAATAATTAAAAAGGTCGCTGTAACGAATTTGAGTCCATGACCCAATTACCATAGAGAATGAAGCATAGACGAATTAGACCATAGAGTATAGAGGGCACTTAAATATGGCTTATTTATGGCGGATTATCACGGCAACGTCGCATTTATTTGTCAGTGGTTGATTTATTAAGA
The DNA here is from genome assembly GCA_905220335.1 of Noctua pronuba. Classification (NCBI taxonomy): domain Eukaryota; kingdom Metazoa; phylum Arthropoda; class Insecta; order Lepidoptera; family Noctuidae; genus Noctua; species Noctua pronuba. Next base: position 9,572,842 of record LR999918.1, on the reverse strand, counting down.
TTACTAGGAAATATTCGCGTTATTGGTCAGCTGAGGATAGTAATTTGAACTTCTGATATTATAATTGGGTCAAGTGAGATTGGAACCCCCCTTTTAGTAAATTGCGTTTAGAATAGGTCCATCTAAACTAATATAATGTTTATTTTTGGTAAAAAAAGATATTTATCAAACAAAAATATTGATCATCATCACCTGCCTAGCCTTTTCCCAACTAGTTTAACCGGATGCAGCTTCATACCAGTATTTTACATGGTGCGACTGCCTATCTGACCTACACAACCCAGTTAGTAGGTACTGGGTAATTTATGATACCTACCCCTTGGACTCGAAGTCTAAAACCTGTCTTACCAAGGGGTATCATATTATTACCCAGTACTAACTGGGTTGTGGAGGTCAGATAGGCAGTCGCTCCTTGTAAAATACTGGTATTCAGCTGCATCCGGTTAGACTGGAAGCCGACCCCAATATAGTTGGGAAAAGGCTAGGCCGATGATGACGTTGTATTTTCCAGATTTCTTTATTACGCACATAGACCTTTCGAAACAAATTATCCAAAAAAGAAAAAGATGCTAGTGGAATACATAACCTCCTACTTTTTTAGAAGTGGGATCCAGACTCCGTGGCTGCTACTGAGAAATTCCTGATGGAAAAACCCAATCACACTTTGCCCGACCCGGGAATCGAACCTAGGCCCTCATGCTATCACTAGACCAACGTTGCAGTTCACTTAAGTACCTGCAGACTAACTAAGTAGATATAAACTCACAGAAATCTAGCCAATCCAAAAGGGCTTACACACATTAAGATCATCTACCCTTATTACTCCTTATTTACATAATCCATGAATCATGCGCGTACGCAGCTGTTTAAATAATTTCTCGTCTATTATTAGATATTATTGCCACCGACTGCACGCCCACTTTCACTGCCCGGCTCCGTTTTGACAGGGCGTTATATTTAGAAGTTAGTGGACTTTAGGGAGTTGTAGATTATGTTAGTCTGTTTTTTAGACATAATGTGGATAGGTTGTGAGTTCAAAACTGGTATAATTATAATTATGTCATCATCTACCTAGCCTTTTCCCAACTATATTGGGGTCAGCTTCCAGTCTAACCGGATGCAGCTGAATACTAGTATTTCACATGGAGCGACTGCCTATCTGATCTCCACAACCCAGTTAGTACTGGGTAATACGATACGCCTTGGTAAGACTGGTTGTCAGACTTTTTGAGCCACTGGCTACCTAACGACCGTTAAAGATCTACAAATGACAACCGGAACCAACGGCTTAACGTGCTTTCCGAGGCACGGAGGAAACTCGGTATGTAATGGGTGGTCATCCATCCACAGACCAACCTAGGCAATCGCGGCTTTACCTGAAGATCAACCCGAACGGCTTGTATTATTTAGCCACGAGCTCCAAGCGAAAATATTGATCAGTTACTTAAAATAATAACAATACTAAAAGTATTGTTTTCTGTCAATCAAAAAGAAATTACACAAAAAGTATTGGAAAGAATTTTCCTTTTCGTATTTTATTTTAGGGATGGATAGACCAGGCCACTGACTACCTAACGAAATACAAAAATATCGCACACTATATCAAAAACTAATATCATGCAGTCAACCAACCAACCAACATTTCTTCCCAAGATTTCCTACGACAAATAAAAAATACTAAAAACACGCCCACGTTTCAACACATTAGTTCACGTCCTTACTCATATAAATCTCCTTTAGGAACTGTAAAAAATCCTGCCAGATAACCAGCACCTCCCCTGCTTCCCTCCACGTCAATAGAGAAGGGAATTCAGGGAATATCCTGGTGTTGTTCAAAGGTCTATAAGAAATGGTCGCAAGCAAAAGCGGGGACTTTTGACATGGTAATAAATTGGGGTTGAAAGGTACTCTGTGGTTTTCGACTTTCGAGATAGGCGATAGTGTAGTGCTATGATGTTTTAGTGTAGTGGTGTTATTTATGTGTAAATTGGACGATTCTAAAGATACTTGAAACGTTACAGAGAGAGATGATAAATATATATTTCGGTCGCAATCGCTTCAAAAGCGTCCTGAATTTCTTCAACGACTTGCAACAAGACAGACAAAGTTTTAGCAACCCTTTTTTTTCGGATGGGAAATCATCAAATAACTCCTCCCCCTCTGGGTGGAGTGGGAGGGAGCGTCAGACTTTTACTAACTAAAACCCATCCATTTTCCCTTTGTGTTCCAGGGCCGCGGGTATCTCTTTCGAACAGTCCCCGCAGCCCACCCTTATGATTCCAATAATGAAGTTCTCTTATACATAATCATAACTATGTTATTGAAAATTCGAAGAAACGAATTCTTTGACCATTTTTATTTAAATTTTAACAAGTTAAAAAAATATATTATGGCTAGAGCCAGAAAATGCATAATATGGGGATGTCACTATAACGACATAGAAAAAGACTGTTTAGGGAGATGTCGCTCCAAAGATATAGAAAAAGACGTGCTTAACCAAACCCAAATAAACCAATACAAGGACAGGAGAATCCAGACATAGTACCAGAAATATTTTGGCTAAAGATAACCCTCACACTTTCTATAACAATCTACATCCAAATCCCAAAACCACATTAAAGAAATCCCCCATCCCATTATCGAAACGCAATGTAATTCGCTATCGAATCTCGCCAGCACCTTCCAACCGCCAAGTTCAACAAACGGGCTCTGGCGCACGTCATCGCTATAATCTTGTTCTTCTATCGTGTTCACAGACTTACGGTCTTCTGGACTATTGAATATGGTGCGTGATACTGTTGTTTACCTAATAGCTAGATTTAACAAGAATTTACTAAAAAACCCGACTCTGAAAAATCACGCTCTAATGTAATTCGGGGTTTACAAGGGAAAATCGACTCCTTCTATTGTTGGAGTCGGTTAAAATGATTGTAGCCTATGTTACTCGGGCCATAATAACGAATCGATTGACACCTTATTCATCAAAATCGGATCAATAGTTTAGGCGCTATGGAGGAATATACGTAAATACACACACTGCTAAAATCATAACCCTTCCTTTTGGCTTCGCCGTAGTCGGGTAAAAATTCTTTTTTTTTTTTTTCATTTTACTCTTTTTAGGTCAGCTTCAAGTCTAACCGGATGCAGCTGAATATTAGTATTTAACATGAAGCAACTGCCTATCTGACCTCCACAACCCAGTAACAGAGTATGCAGTGATACTTACCCATCCAAGCTCCGACCTAGGCAAGCGCTGCTTAACCTCGGAGATCAACCCGTGCGTCTATTATTGTTTAGCCACGAGCTCCTACCTCAACAACTATTGATCCCTGTACATGTTTATCAATACATTAAAAATATAAAGTGGGTAGGTACATAAGTACACACAATATTAATTCAAGTGAAGCACTTGAGCTAAGTTCTAGTGAATTCTATAAATAACTTAGACGATAGTGGTACAGGAAGTCTTTGAGTATATTAAACAAACATAGGTACAACTTTCTCGTTGGGTTAGTGGTTGCAACCACTACTGTTGTCGTCCTGGGTTCGGTTCCCGGGTAAGGCAAAGGGTTATTGGGTTTTGACGGGAGACCGTCAGGGATTTTGTAAGAACAGCCCAGATTTATGATTTACTTTTTTACATCTAAAACTAAATATTCGGTGTTATTATTAATGATTGCATTTCATAATCAATATTTTAGTTCAATAGTTAGCCATATTTCTTATCCCTATACAGCAGTATTGCCAAATTAATTAAAACAGGTAAATATTTGGCATCTATTTGCGACGTTGCCAACTGTTTGGATGAAAGAAAGAAAAAAAAAGAAAGAAAAAAATATTTATTTGTCGCAGGGAAATGACGTGCATCATACAAAATAACAAAAAAAAATAACGAACGCTCTTAAGACTTGAAAATAACTAGCTTAAAGTGGCTGTACTAGTCACAATGTTATGTTCAATAAAAATACTATGTTGTACGTTTGAGTATGCTATGTTATTGTATCGACATCATCTGGTAACAAAAAAAAACAAAATCGGTACCAAATCACCAAAGTGAAATTACCAATCTACTTTTCTGTCAAATTGAACTAATAAATTCAGTTCAATAACTTTCAAATAGTTTTGAAAATATTACTTCCCGATTTGAATCGGATTTTGTTAACGATTTAACCGAGTAACCGTAATCTTTTCTAAAAATAAAAGCCTTAGTTACTCCTTATAATATCAACTATATGCCAGTAAAGTCCCGTCAAAATCGGTCCAGCCGTTTCGGACATCAGCCGGAACAAAACTCAAACTCAAACTCAAAGCATTTATTTCAAATAGATCCGTGACAGGCACTTTTGCATGGTCAAAAATAAGCTGCCTACAGTCCCGCCACAGGCATAATAACTGTGAATGGTCTGTAGTTGCCCATTCGAAAATAGTAGATCTCATGGAAAAGAATGGGCAAGAAACTCCATGGACACTCTTTTCAACCTCAATGCTACCCAATTCTGTGTTGAATTCTAACTCGTGTAGCTCAATGGCCCTCTTCGAAGTAACCGAAGACGATGTTGACTCCATTATTTTGGGTCTTAGGTCTGATTGTGCTACTGGGTTAGACCACATACCGGCTAAAATAATAAAGGCCTCGAGATGCGTATTACTTCCGGTTATTACACATGTCTGTAATTTGTCTATAAGTGCTGGTGTCTTTCCTACGGCGTTTAAAAAAGCAGTAGTACACCCCATTCACAAGTCTGGTTGCAAAGATGATGTCAATAACTACCGTCCAATCTCAATTCTAACAGCAATGTCAAAGATCTTAGAACGAATACTTAATAAGAACCTGACCAGTTTTCTCGAGGCAAACAACATCTTAGCGAATAACCAATATGGTTTCAGAAATGGAGTTAGTACCGAAGACGCAGTCATGGATTTGTCTAGTCACGTGGCTAGGACGCTGGATAGAAAACACAAGTGCCTGGGAATTTTCCTTGATTTGTCAAAGGCATTTGACACCGTTTCTGCCCGAGCCTTATTGAGTAAAATGGAAAGCATCGGAATTCGTGGACACCCATTGAAAATCTTCGCAGATTATCTCAACGATCGTACCCAAATAGTGAAAATCGGCCCACACGAAAGTGACGAGCTTCCAATCACATACGGCGTTCCACAAGGCAGCATACTGGGGCCTACTCTCTTTCTCATTTATATTAATGAGCTCTGCAAACTGCCTCTCGAAAATTGTAAGATATTTACATACGCGGATGACACTGCTCTTGTTGTGGACGGTTATGACTGGCCCCAGACATACCAAAATGCCGAGGCTGCGCTGACCGCCGTAATGAAATGTTTAGCCGATAACTTGCTGACTTTAAATGTTGATAAATCAATATATGTTCCCTTTGCCATTCGGTCGAATCTGTGTCCCCCAAGTTCTCTTACCCTAAAAGCGCACGCTTGCGGATACTTTACGCAATGTAGCTGTCCCTTCCTCACCAAATCCGCTTGTGTAAGGTATCTAGGAGTATTTATTGATCAGCATCTCAACTGGCACCCCCATATAGACAAAATCACGTCCCGCATACATAAGCTAATTTATGTCTTCAAGAAGTTACGAAACTCTGCCGATAACGAAGCGCTAAAATTAGTATACTTTGCCCTATGCCAGTCTGTCCTAACGTACTGCTTGCCCGTCTGGGGTGGTGCCACCCAAAATGTATTTATCCGCCTTGAGAGAGCCCAAAGAGCTGTCCTTAAGGTAATGCTCTCTCTTCCACGTAGATACCCCACTGTGCAGCTCTATTCCGATTGTAAGGTACTCACAGTCAGGCAACTTTATGTGCTCCTGTCGACCCTACGTAAACACTCTTCCCGCTCTGCAAAGGAACCGACTGGCAGACTTAAGCATAATGTTTTCCCCCCTGAACGCCATAGAACTGCCTTTGCCAAGCGCCAATTCTACGTTAATAGCATAAATATGTACAACTTCTTAAATAAAAAGATTAAAATTTATTCGTGCCCTAAATATAAATGCAAAAACTTACTAAGGGATTATCTCCGAACACTAAATTATGATGAAGCTGAGGATCTACTGCTGGGTAATTTACAATGATTATGTACTATGGTTACACCCCATTCCTTCTCACTACACACACCACACACGCACACATACATCCTACACTTACACTACACACACAAACACACACACTCAGACCCTACATTTACTCACCTCACCACACAGCTAAACGTTTTTCATTTCGTGTTTTCTTTACTTAGATTATATCATGCTTCTTTTACACCATTTGTTTATTGTTGTAACGTCCCGTTTTAGTATAATATGGCTTTGTTTGTTACGGAGAATCACTGACTCCTAAGACACAGGCACATACACCTAGTTTAGGAGTCAGAGTATTAACTTTATGTGACATAGTTAAAAGCCTTATATGCTCTTAGTCTGTGGTTCTTGTACTGTGATGGCTTTTGGTGAAATAAATAATTTATTTATTAAATCAAGTTATATATATGACATAGTCCTGGGTACAATATTGTTGCTTCTATGTGAGCACAATGTAGAGATAGGAAAATAAAACAAAACCACAGTTAAAACCATAAAGATTAGTATAAGACCTACTAACCATAATAGAAAGTCTCCATGGTACTCACACTTACAAAACTCAAATAATGCTTCTAATTTATATAAAACAATGGTTATCAAAGTAACTAAGTTTCCAAACGAAACAGACAGACAGATAGACAGATAAAAAAAATGGCTACCTTTCGCCAAAATCCGATCAAACACAATTGAAGGCTATTCCCATTTCGCAGTAAACCATGTAAAAGTGGCAAAAAATGGTCTAGATCTACTTATTTACACATCCAGAATAATATAGGTTACCATTACAAAATCCTAAAACATTTCTGCATCGATTACGATTATCTTACGAAACTGCATTCCGTACTGTTTACCTGTTTGCCTAACCTTCACCCAAAACTGATCGGTCTACAAGCCGTTCAAATAGATCCCACAGTCTCAGACATATTAGTAACCACATGCAGTAGTTCAACTCCAAACAAATAGTCACACACATGCAAAGCGTTGGAGCAGCGGTGGCCCAGTGATGCTGGCCCCGACTTACGAGCAGTAAGCCATGGGTTACTGCTCGTATTTCATCACCACTGCTCTCAAAAAGGTAAAGGAAAACATCGTGAGGAAAGCGGTATGTTCTAAGACCAAAAATTCAAAGACATGTGACATCTACCAACCCGCACTGGGCCCGCATGGTGGATTACAGCCCATTCCCTCTCATAGAGAGGAGGCCCTTGACCCATCAGCGAGAACATCACAGGCTGATTATGCTATGCAAAGCGTTTACAGGAACTCTACTTCGCTAGTGGTCACAAGCGCTACTGATAGAGTTCGAGTCTCAGGCTGGGGATGATTTTATTGAGTTTTTCCATCGGGAATGGCCCGGTAGCAGTCACTGAGTCTGGATTTGTGCCCGGTTAGCAATAGGCGCGCTCCCTATTGCAAGGGTCTTAAATATAACTGGCGCATTGTGGATCTAGATATTATAGGCTACACCTCTGCTTAACCCTGCAGGGATTACTGGCCAGATGTTATGTATCAGGTTACCCGCAAGGAAGTCGGGCTGCCGGATCAAAACAAGTGATTACGTTTTATTTTATGTCTGTAGTGCATTAGTTTAGTTGACAGCCCTAACACTCGCGTTTAATTTCACGAAATAGACCAAATTGATTTACTGGTTATATCTTTACACTGTGGCACTATCTTGGCCTAAAGAGCGATCAAACAGAACGGATTGGTTCCTTCACTGGTTTTCGGTAACACATATCGCGTTTGATGGCAAATATTTGTTTTTGATAATGTGGTGCAAGGTGAATAAGGCTTCGGCTTTTGAACGTCTAAACGAGAAAAAATAGTAAAAAAATAAATATATATTATGGAGCGTTGATATGGGTCAATCGTTGCTTAAATCCAAATAAATACAATTTAAGCGTCTGTTTGTAATTTCAAAATAACAGCTTTTCACTGAACGTATATGGAAGTATATAAGGTACAGACATTTTCGGATAAAATATAGCCTATGTTACTCAGGGATAATGTAGCTTTCTACTGGTGAAAAAATTTTTGAAATCGCCACAGTAGTTTTTGAGTTTATTCATTACAAACATACACACACACAAAAATACAAATCTTTCCTCTTTATAATATTAGTAAGAAAAAGGATTAGGGTTCCGTGCAAAAAAATGAAAACCCCTGAAATTGTTAACAAAAATCCGATTCAACTAGGCAAGTAAAAAACAAAAAAAATACGATGATTTTCATCCAGTCATAGAAGATGATTAATTTATTGTGTTTATACCATTTTACGTTCCTATCTGTCACTTAAATTGAAAAGGCACTTTTCTACACCCTTTTTCAATAGAAGATAACTACAAGTGCCCTTTGTTTTCTAATGCATCTGCATTGTAATAATCAGCTGATTCACTGAAATAATACTCTATGAATTAAGTGCTCTTTAATGAAGGGCATAAAGTTGCATAATCACTTTCTGATGTCATCAAAAGCAAAACTCTGATATTCAGTAAACTTGTGGCATTAACGAAAATTGTTTACTAAAGTTCTGCTTCGTTGGTCTAGTGATCGCAAGCGCGACTGCTGAGCATGAGATCCTGGGTTTGATTCCCGGATCAGGCAAATTATTATTGGGTTTTTCCATCAGGAATTTCTCAGTAGCAACCACGGAGTCTGGATTATGCCTGGTTGATGGCAATAAGCTCGCCCCTATTATATGGGACTTAAACATAACTGGCGGAATGTGGATGCACTATTAGGTAAGATGAAGAAGAAAGAAAATATATTTATTTGTCGCAGGAACATGACGTGCATCATACAAAATGACAAAAAATACAATGAACCTACAACGCATAATAAATTCAACAGGACAGAACAAAAAAAGAAGAAAAAAACGTTAACAGCTTGCACGTCGTGACTGCAATAAGCAGGTTACCACTCAGCATGATGCTGTGCTATGGAGGGCCCACAGCACAGCGCTGGTTTTCAGTGGTCTTCCGTGAAAAAACGTACGGAAGCCAAGACAGCATAAATATTGGTAGAGCTCTGACTAACCCTTCGGGGATTACAGGCGTGATGTTGTGTTATGTTTATCTCCAAAAAGTTTTTCAAAGAAAGGAAATGCCACCTTACTAAAATTACATTTCCCCATCACTCATCGAGTCATCTCTCTGGAACAGAAAGTACATATCTTCACTTCCCAAAATCTATCAACAATCTGTACCATGTACAAATCCGACCTACATGTGGCCGAATATGGGGCACTTCCTTATATCGGCCGGCTATTTGTGAACTTTTTACTATAACGCATAAAAGTTTATGAGATACGCTAGCATTAAGGCGTTTTCTATGAAATGCTGTTACAGGCGTTGAATGGGTCCATCAATTTTGGCGGTGCGTGTTGGTAGTTACCGGTTTCTATATTTTTAACAAACCGACTACTAATTTTAATTCACCAGTCTTTGGTCTTCAGTAAAATTGTTACACTTAGAACCCCGCTAGGGTACCAGTTAGAAGAATTTTCTTAAGTATGAAAGGGTAGACATCCCAGAACATTCGAAAAAAAAAACCATTCTGTTTATCATTTTCGGCCTGTAATCAATAAAGCCAGACTCCGTGGCTGTTACTGAGTAATTCCTTATGGGGAAACCCAATATCAATTGTCCGACCCGGGAATCGAACCCAGGACCTCATGCTCAGCAGTCGCGATTGCGACCACTAGACCAACGAGGCAGTCCTTTTTGGAGCAATGTCTGATGAAACCTGCTGAACTATGCAATTTTGGTATTGCTCTATCCATCTGCCTTCTACCTTCGCCAATAATTCTTACTGCATTCTCAAATATCATTAGTCATATCAGTTAACTGATAACAACGAGTTCGTCCAGCCTTTAATGATTGCCTCATGACTAATTGGCGACTAATGATGAGATGTTTCACACAAGAGCTTATCTCACTCAAACAGGAAGTTCTAAGAATGTGTTATCAGTTATTATAATTAGGTGTATTAGGTATCGTCTCCGGGTTATGAGTAAGAGATGGGATAAACAAGATTATTTATAAAGATATTATCATCATCTGCCTAGCCTTTTCCCAATTGTGTAGGGGTCGGCTTCCAGTCTAACCGGAAGCAGAATACCAGTATTTTATATGTAGCGTCTGCCTATGGGTTATGGAGGGACAACCAGTCTTACCATGGGGTATTGTATAACCCAGTAATAGCTGGGTTGTGGAGATCAGATAGGCAGTCGTTGCATGTAAAATACTGGTATTTAGCTGCATCAGGTTAGACTGGAAGCCGATCCCAGCATAGTTGGGAAAAGGCTATGCAGATGATGTTGGGGTGAAATTGTAGCTTGGCATGGAGTGCACGCGCGTGCTTTTATGTTCTGCCGTTAAAAACGTTAAACAGATTTATGTAACTACCCAATAACAACATAAACTAGAAAATCATTCCTGTTCTTATCTGGGATCATTTTCTTTTAACCTCATTCTTTATTTTGTCATTCGATATTCTTATTTTTTTAAATAATTTTTATTTTTTCTTATTTATTTTATTTATTCGTCAATTCTCTTATTTATTACATTTTATAAAACAAAAGTAAACAAAACATTTAAAAAAATAGAATGGCCCATCGACATCAGGAAGGTCCAGGCTGCCAGTGGTCAGGGCTCCAGAGAGAGGAACCGCCTCACTATGCGTGTCGTGTCCAGGAGTACTGCTTTTTTATATAAGATTGCAAAAGTCTTTCTCGTCTTTTCTTATGTTTTAATTTAAGTTTTTTATTTATCTGTAACTACCATTCTCAGTGACTGTAAATCTCTGAGAGAGCGTGTAAGCCACTTCTGCTTACACGGTATCTAAAACCACACTATGTAAACTAAGCTCATCACATATTCTCACAGTAAAGCATAGACTAAACAAAATTAGCGTCACTTCCGTAGTGATGTCACCGGTGATACCATAGATAAACTAATTATAAATAGTAATAATATTTATTTTAGGTGGCAATGAGCGTTTATGATCGACACTTCCCACTGGTTTGTGTCACTGGTGTTAAATCGAATCCGCATTTTCGAAGAAACTGGCATACACTGAAAACTGTCGAATTGACGCAACTGTCTAATTCACAAAACTGTCTGCGAAACTGACTAATCAACGAAAACTGACGAGTGAGGGAAACTGAGAGGAGCTCGTGGCTAAATAATAACAGCCGCTCGGAATCGATCTTTAGGTTAAGCTGTGCTTGCCTAGATTGGTCTGTGGATGAGTAACCGCCCATTACATACCGAGTTTCCTCCGTGCCTCGGAAAGCACGTTAAGCCTTTGGTCCCGGCTGTTATTTGAAGATCTTTGACAGTCGTTAGGTAGTCAGTGGCTCGAAAGTCGGACAATCAGTCTTACCAAGGGGTATCGTATTACCCAGTACTAAGTAGGTTGTGGAGGTCAGATAGGCAGTCACTCCATGTAAAATACTGGTATTTAGCTGCATCCGGTTAGACTTGAAGCCGACCTCAACATAGTTGGGAAAGGGCTAGGCAGATGATGATAGAGTCTCGACAGTTTAGACTAGTGTAAACTGACACTAGAAAATGTGTCAGTTTACACTAGTCCCATGATCATGCAGGGAACATCATGGTGTTTGACGTCATATCATCCGTCAGATCTATTATTAGAAAATTAATAATAATCTAAAATGATGCCTGTGTGTCACGGAAACAAAATTGTCGATGGAAATGACGATCTGACACTTTTGAATACAAAATTAGCACTTCCGTAGATTTGAATACGTGACATCATATTATTAGAATATACTCTTTCGTTTTTAATTTGTGAGTTACATTGTAAAAAACATCACGATTATATTTCCCGAAGAGCGTAGGCAGAGGTAGATTCGAATCCTATATTTAAGTTTAACGTAATAAGGAGTGAACCTATTGCCATCAATCGGGATCTACAGTCACGTGCTCTGCGACCAATTCGCTTGACTAATCTAGACTTAGAGGCAGTAATTAAAACCATACTGTTATTTTAAACGCGAAAGTAACCTGCCTAAAGTAAGCTGTTAACTTGTTACACCAAAACGGCTGAACATATTTGGATGAATAGACTATGACATAAGTTTTTAAACTGTCATAGTCACTAACATTATCATTAACTCTAGAAACGGGATATTTACCATGTTTACTGTTTGTGTTCCCGATATTTCGGCGCTGTTGCAAGCACCATGATCACGGATAAACTGAAGTTATTGCGAGTGGGTGTTTATAAGCAGACAAATCGGTCTACCCTCTTTCTTGTTCGTTTTTTGCACTCAGTACCGCTACCACTGTCACTCACAACTCAATTCTGTTCCCGACACACGAAACTCACTGTGTCGCTCGAGCGCCAAAATATCGGGAACTCAAACCAAACAGTAAACATGGTAAATATCCCGTTTCTAGTATTAATGATAAGACCATGACATGTCTAGTATACATAAGACTCCTTTTATTCCAGTAGTAAGATCCTGAGGGATAATTCCTGACCTGCAGGCAAGCAAAACCGCGGTCAAAACCTAATCCCCAAGACCTTAAATGACCAAAATATTCCACTCCCCACTATCGTGTCCCCTAATTTATAGTCATTCATAGTTTATGCGAAATACATTAATTGATGTCATAAAATTACTTTTTCCATAAACTTGATCCATTGGCACAATTTCCTACTACCCTCGACCTATTTCTTCTATTAACCGATTCGTTGCGATGCCTAATTTCACTAACTTCTAGCCGTGGCGTCGAACAAAAATAACGTGATCAGTGCCCAACGCCAGTAGTTAACGATAGTTTGGTTTCAGGTAAAACTTCCATAAAACTTAATTGAAGGAGTTATCATCGATTTCAAAATGACACATATCCGTGCCTGACGCCACACTTAAAAAGAAGTGATGGCACTGAAACGTGCCATCCGCAACGAATCGGTTAAGGTGCGTTTGTATTGGATGAGTAAGCTATCTAGTAAATGTGCTAGTGGCAACTAGCATAGTCTTTAAACTAAGTGACCTTGTAGGCCTTTTGTTTGTGAGTGTTATCAAAGTCGATTAACGGATGTGTCAACAGGTGGGGCTGAAGCGTTCTTCTGCAAATATTATACTGAAATCAGTCTGTTAAGCTTTTTGCTGTAGTAATTGTTGTGTGGAATTGCCGTTGTTTGCAATGATATTTTTAAACTAATAGGTTACTTATCCTTGTTCAACCTTACTTTGGGTCAGTGCAACAAGTTTTCTTCTTCTATTTCTCCCAAGTCATTATCACCTTTTCTTTCATATCTTTTCTCACTCAATGGGAGCAATGTTAGGGCACGCCACAATAGTGGCGATAAGTCCCCTCTTTGAGGAGTGGCTAGAGAGGCGCCACGGCGCCCTCACCTTCCGCCTGACGCAGGTCCTCACCGGACACGGTTGTTTCGGGAGGTTCCTGCACCGAATCGGGCGGGAGGAAACGCCCGGGTGTTATCATTGTGAGGATCGTCCGGAGGACACGGTGGCGCACACCGTGGAGGTCTGCCCCGCTTGGGCGGAGCTCCGCCGTGTCCTAGTAGCGGCGATCGGCGGCGGCGACCTCTCGCTCCCGGCCCTGGTTCAGGCCATGGTCCGGAGCGAGAGGGAATGGGAAGCCGTCACCTCCTTCTGCGAAGCAGTCATGCTAGCGAAGGAGGTGGCGGGACGTGAGAGGGAGAGAATCTCACGTCCCAGCCGCCGCGGGCGAAGCACCGGGCGTCGGGGGCCACGTGGTGGCTCCCGGCCACCGTAGGCGCGGGCCTGTGGACGGTGAGTAATGGGTTAGCTCACCGTCCGTCCGTCTTAAGACGACAGGCCGTGTTGACGGCGCGTTCGTGTTCCACGCGCGCCTCAAAGAGATGTCAGCAACCAAGAAGGGGCCCGCAAGGGCCGATGCCTGCCGGGGCTGCGGGACTGTTCGAAAGAGATACCGTGGCCCTGGAACACAAAGGGCAATGAAGGAACATGGATGGGTTTTAGTCAGTAAGAGTCTGACACTCCCTCCCACTCCACCCAGAGCGGGAGAAGTCATTTGATGATTTCCCATCCGTAAAAAAAAAAAAAAAAAAAAAAAAAAATGGGAGCAATGTTCTTTTTGGCTTTTGCCTCCTTCTCCATCCATCAACATTTATATTCATCATTTTAGCTATTAGTGTAATGATTAAGCATCATTACGGTATCCGAAAACACATTTAGCTGCATTTTAAATCTTTTGTCAATATTCCGGTAGCTACTCTTCTGACAGTACTTGTCTATTTACTCGACCAAACATAAACGAGGCATATTATTTTATATCAATCACTAAGGAAATATTAGTGCAGCACAAAATTATTAACTAATATGTATAATAGTTATGGGACATTCTTATTTGCATAATAGACATTTTTATGAAATTAGTTCTAAAAGATGTATGAGTTTTTAATGGATAAGTAAGTAGATATAAATTAGTTTCTAGCGTGGGCAATACAGGGTCAATTTCACTAATCTAGGAATTATGAAGGTCGTATGTTTTTAATTAGTCTTTAGTTTTAGTTACACATTGCCCTTCTTGATGCAGTTCATGTCAAGCCTGTTTTTGCCCGGACATTTGACAGGCGTTACAGTGGCCCAAAAAGTCTGACCCCAAAATAGTTGGGAAAAGGCTAGGCAGATGATGATGACACGTAAAAAGAAGAAGATCACAAGCATTTTAAAACTCTTCTTCTACCCATCCTTTCACACACTCCTACTAATTCCCATGACCTAATAAGTTAACTAGTCCGACCTAATTACAATCTAGCCCTCACTTTCTCCCACTCAATAAAGCATACCAACTTTCTTGTTTAAACAGTATGTGTACCCTGTTTAATGCCTCGTTCACGACCTCACAAGATGCGCCTTGCTTGCGTGATGCGTCAAGAGACCCGCGCTTGCGTCACTTGTTTTCAAATCTTTACGAGTAATAGACGAGACACGACGTAGAAAATCGTAATCTACTACTTGTTACTACTTGGTAACAAATCGGTCTGTCTAGCAGTAGAGAGGGGTCAATTTTGTAAGAGGACTACATAACTTGAATGTGATTATTTTTGTCTATACTGACTGTGCCATTTTTCAAAGGGAAGCCGGTAGGAATCAGGTAGTATGGAACCTACGCCATTGCTATCTAGTGTGAAGGTGTGATACCCCCGCCTGTCAGAACGTATTCAGTACATTATTCCAAACTTCACCATATAGAAATTTTTCATCGGTTATTTTTTTTTTAATTAGCTGTTCTGTGCCATACATTTTGACAGTATAGGTATTGCACTTTTGTAGGAAACAACAGATTTTAAAAAATTACCGATGAAACATTTTCGTGTATTTATATGGGTTCAGAATGATGTACTGAATACGTGGTAATCGTTTGTGGGTCGATGTCCCTTCCACCCTGTTTAGATTTGCAAGTAAGCTTTTAAAACAAACTAGTAACTGGGATTGTCTTACTAACCCTGATATCAATCTGTTATATTATTAATTAATAAGTTGCCTTACATATAAAAAGCACTGTCTCATCATCATCTGCCTAGACTTTTCCCAACTATATTGGGGTCGGCTTCCAGTCTAACCGGATGCAGCTGAATACCAGTATTTTACATGGAGCTGCCTGTCTATCAGTTAGTGCTTGGTAATACGATACCCCTTGGTGAGACTGGTTGTCAGACTTTTTGGGCCACTTACTACCTAACGACTGTCAAAGATCTACAAATGACACCCAGGTCCAACGGCTTAACGTGCTTTCCGAGGCACGGAGGAAACTCGGTATGTAATGGGGGGTCACCCATCCACAGACCAACCTAGGCAAGCACGGCTTAAGCTAAAGATTGACCCGTGCAGCTGTTATTATTAAGCCACGAGCTCCTAGCAGTCTAGTCATGAAGAAAATTTAAACGCGTAGCTTGTGGCCAAGCAGTAACGTGTACCCTGCTTAAGCTATGACATCAGAATCCATCATGGCTGCCGCGGAATAATCCCGTTGAGTAGTGTCCTTCATTTTGTTTAATGCGAGTGACAAATAAATTTTCTCTGAACTATATCATTAGATGGTATTTCCAGTGCGAAATTATGGAATGATCTGGGGTTTTTAGGCTTAATCTTATCGTGGAATAGGTTGATTGAGCTCTTTTTATTTTAATTAAGTAGGTTTTTGAAGTATTGAAAGATCGGCTGAATTATTTAATGAATAGTTTTAGATTGGCAGTTTGACGGTTATTTATATACAATGCTGCCTTGCTGGTCTAGTGGTCGCAAGTGCGACTGCCGAGCTTAGGTTCGATTCCCAGATCAGGCAGTGTTACTGAGTTTTTACATAAGGAATTTCTCAGTAGCAGCCACGGAGTCTGTATGTACAACAATAATTTTTGCATAAAGTTACTTAGTTTGATGTACATAATGCTCGGTTGACGGCTTCGTGAAGGGTCCGTTTACACCCTGTATAGTTTCTGACACTCAACAAAACATCAAAGCATATAAAAATAATGACGATGTTTTCTTACACCATAAAAGAACTAAAGACTTTTTTCAGGGTCATCAAACAAATAAATATCTAATAAAACCTCTTGAACACATGGCTTCCTTTTACAGCCAAGCTCTGTAAGAAAACTTTAATAGATTTTATAGCTTCATTCATTGTACATTGCTCGTTTTATATGCTTTTTATTGGCATTACGTATTTTAAAGACGGCCGTGTATATCGTAAAGACAATTTTGGTAGATTTATTTGTTTCTTATGGCAACACTGAGGTGTGAATTGGGTTAGAGGGAGTTGAGACGATTCTATTTGATGATTTGTTATGTGTATTTAATTGTTTTGGTTTTGTCTTAGATTTTATTATTTTATTGTGTGTGTGTGTGTTGTTCAAACTTTCGTTTGGCTGAATGTGAATTGGCAACACGAATCAATTATTACTTAGTTGACACTTCCCGTGACCCAAAGGCTGGCTTTTACCTTGGCCAAAAGCTTAGTGTTGCCATACAACGTGGCAACGCCGCCAGTCTCTTGGGTACATTACCATTTGACAGCGTTGAGGAGGAGTTTTTTGGCGCCATTTTTTAAGTTTTTTGTTAAGTTAGTTATTTTAATTTATTAATGTACTTTTATAATATTTAGCTAATAAATAATTCCGTAGATTATATCTTCAACTAAATTAATGCTATTATTACTCGTAAATTTCTTTGTAAACAGAACTTGCCTATAATTTAAGTGAATGTTTTGATTTGGTCTTTGCTGAAGCTTAGGGTCACCGATTTAGGTAACATTTATGGAATTCGGGGTTCATTTTAATCTGTTTTCAAGATCTCTCGCATAACGTGTTCAGCTAAAAAACTATTTTTATGTGCGTTTTTGAAAAAAAAAAAATCTGATGTTAGCATTTTTTTTTGGCAGCCTGATTTGTCCCACTCCTGGGCAAAGGCCTCCCCCATCCCTTCTACTTTTCCCGATTTTGGGCCTCTTCTCGCCAATTAACGAGAAAGCCATCCAAGGCGTCCCGCCATCTTCTCCTCGGTCTGCTGCGACCCTGTCTAACTGTCTCAGGGCTCCAGTCTTGTGATATGCGGGCCCACAGCTTTGTAGACATGGCCTGCCCAGTCTCATTTCAGTTTTAGTATAATCTAGAATATTTTCAGTCTAAAATTTTATATAGCATACAAAGTGACCTATATTCACATCATCTACGCGTTACTCACCCAACAACTAACTCAAATATTTACACAAAATTTTAGTGCACTAAAATTATATCCAGAACCGTGCAAAATCCTTCCACATGGTCTGCACGTGTCAAAATCAGGTCATGGTTAACAAATAAATAGGTTTCTCATGTACTTGAGTCGTGTTTGCGTATGTACTTATGTAGTGACGTCACTGGCTCAAGCTGTGCAGCACTTAACGAGGTGTAAAGTGAGCCATAAAGTTATGGGTTAGTGTAATTGGATTGTACTTTATGTAAAGCATGACTTTATGTAGGAACAGTGTCAGCGCATCAAGTTAACTATTTATGTGCCAAATTTTATTCAAATCCGTTCAGTACTTTTTGCGTGAAAGAGTAACAAACATCCATTCATCCATACATCCATCCTCACAAACTTTCGCATTTATAGTATTAGTAGGATTAAGTTTGTATGTTTGGATGTAAAGGAAAATCTTCGCACCTACTGATCCGATTTCGAAAATTCTTCCACTTTTCGGAGGCTACAGTATTCCCCATAGTCATAAACTATATTTAAAAGTTCTGTAGGATAAAATCTGACCATAACGAAGCGAAGCCACGTGCAAAAGCTAGCCCGAAATAATTATCAGAGAGAGGCACTGTGGATACGTTACCAACCCATAGACCTCAGGATATCAGGACGGCCACCAATCGGTTCACATTCAAGGTAAAAGCTCGCGAACACTTACGTAAGAAGTTGGCAGACTCGTCTCACAATTAGTTTTGTTGATTTTCTTCATCTATCTATTTTATATCCCTTTACGTTGTATATTTTGATTGTACGTATGTATATAATATGTATTTATTATTATTTATTTTTTTCGTAAATTTTCTGTACTATTGCAGCTACTGTTTTGTCTCTGCATCACCCTAAGGTAGACTGGTAGAAAATGCCCAAGGCATTAAGTCCGCCTTTGTACATTATGTGCATAAAGTTTTAATTAATAAATAGACCACGCAGAAATGCCTCATGTCTCCAATGACAGTCAATGCCAGCGTTTATAATCAATTAATTACAGCCTAGGACACATAAAAAACCTAACGGCTCCCTACTGGCTTAAGCTAGACATAAACATAGACCATTACTAATAACTAAGCTCCGCCCTACACCATACTTAGGTCATCCACAAGACCTAGATAGGACTCTAGGGCATGATGTCATTTGTCATTTGTTTTATATGCTGTGGTAGCCCAGTGGGAAGTAATGGTAGTCGATGAATAAGTCGTAGTCGTAAAACAATGTAGGACGGACATGTCATATTGTAGTGTCGGGTGACTTTCATCTCTTGTTAGGTTGGAGACTAAAATAGGGGGGGGGTATTCCTCAAAGCGCAACTATTTTTAAGCGCAACCAACTAAGCGCAACTTAATTATTCCTTAAAGCGCAACCATGATGAAAAGTAGAGACGGGATGGATTCATTAACGAAATTTTTCATCATAGCTAAACATCACAGCATAAACATATAATATTTTTAATTTGAATTTGTGAGCGCAACTAGTGGTTGCGCTCCGAGGAATAATTTAGTTACGCTTAGTTGGTTGCGCTTAAAAATAGTTGCGCTTTGAGGAATACCCCAAACGGGGGGATATAAAGCTAAGAATCGATTTAGTAGCAGACTTATTGGATAATCTACGATTGACTGTCATTCAATGCTGTTGAACAGAAGATGGTGCTCATTTGAGTCAACAGCGCCCTATTCAGTTTTTTACCGTCATAGTCAAAAGAGGTTTTGGCCGATTAACAGTTTTGACTGTAACATAAAGGGTGTAAATAGACCCTTAACGAAGCCGAAAGGCACTTGTTCTCCCCGTCATTGCAATCATTTTTTTGTTCTAGACCATACCTGGGAACCTTCTAGTTACGGAGATATTGGGGGACAAAGTTCCAACTTTTTCACAAGTTTTTTTTTAAATACTACTTTTTAAGGTTCTGACTTTACTTCAATTACCTCCATGGCCCGTTTACTATTCAAAGCATCCATCAGCACTAAGTTGTGAGTGCATTACATTGAGTCCTACCGTAAAACGTGATTTATCACCCCAAAAAAAAAAGTCGTTTCCCAGCAATAATTTTTGCGTAAAGTTACTTAGTTTGATGTACAGAATGCTTGGTTGACGGCTTCGTGAAGGGTCTGTTTACACCTTGTATATACTATTTCATTTACCAGACAAGATAATTATTTGCTCCACAACTAGGGCAGGAGAGGTCAAGCTGTCCTTTGGGCCATACTGACCCAAACTTAATAGAGCTTGGACAAATTTGCTTGGTGTCATGTAATGAGGGCAAGATGTGACAGTGTGCGATTTTATTAGGGGAAATGCGCTGCTTGCGCTGGGGAAATATTTTGTTAGTGGGAGGGGGGGGGGGGGTCAAATTAGGGATGTACTTGGGGATGTTTTTTGTAAATATGGTGGTTGATTGTATGCCTTGCAACGGAGAAACGGGAAAACACGAAACGAAAAAAAAAGTTTTCTAGATAGATTTTAAGTAAAATCTTGGGAGCAAAGATAAAATTGTAGCTACAATAGAAATATTTATTTATAGCTTTAAAATTCTCTGAACGTCTTATCTATCCGCTGTTGAGTCATTTAATTCAAAATCAACATGAATATTATAATATTTCAATAAAACGAACATCATAAAAATATACATTGATATGATATTATACTGGTCATTTTACCATGGGCACTTAAGCAACTTTGACATTTGACCCGGAAATAATAACTCTTAAAATATTAAACCATATTTTTAGGTTTATATCTATAGCTGTTTTACTATTATTTTTAACTACCATTTACTAAAAAAATTATGTGATATTGTCAGTATAATACCTATAATTTGTTTTAGATTGCATTGCCATCCAACGTGGCAATACTCCCAGCCTTCTGGGCACTTTTCCCGTTGACAGCGATGCCGATGAATGTTTTTAAATAACGTATAAATGCATAGTAAATATGTTGAAAGTCCACTCTAACTTCATCATCATCTGCCTAGCCTTTTCCCAACTATATTGGGGTCGGCTTCCAGTCTTAACCGGATGCAGCTGAATACCAGTATTTTACGTGCAGCGACTGCCTGTCAGACCTCCACAACCCAGTTATTACTGGGTAATACGATACCCCTTGGTAAGACTGGTTGTCAGACTTTTGGGCCACTGACTACCTAACGACTGTCAAAGATCTACAAATGACACCCGGGACCAACGGCTTAACGTGCTTTCCGAGGCACGGAGGAAACTCGGTATGTAATGGGTGGTCACCCATCCACATATAAAGATATAATCTATACATATAATAAGACAGTAAAAAAACTGTGTCTGTACATTGAAGATATTTAAAAAAAAAAAATTGAGGGGGGTTTAGAAACAGTAATAGAGCACGAATCCAAAAAAAAAATTCTGTCTGTTTGTCTGTTTGTCTGTTTGTTTGTACACGCTAATCTTCGGAACTACTAGACGGATTTGAAAGATTTTTTTTTTGTTGTGTAGTTATTAAGTCTGGGCAACATATAGGCTATAATTTATCTTGGAAACTTGAACACCTGATGCAGAACCGCAATAGAATAGCTAAACTATAAGAGATACAAAAATGGCACCGTAGCAAAAATTGTTCCACGTGATGAGCATTTTCTGCTGAGAGAATAAATTTGAAGATCTGGAACACCTGATGTGGAACTCCAAGAGTCCAGCTACACTATAACATATATAGGAATGACGTCTTAGCAAAAATTGTTCAATCTGATGACCACTCTCTGTCGATTTATAAAAATCGAAGATCTGGAACACCTGTTGTGGAACTCCAAGAGCCCAGCTACACAACACATATAGGAATGACGTCTTAGCAAACATTGTTCAATCTGATGAGCACTCTCTGTTGATTTATAAAAATCGAAGATCTGGAACACCTGTTGTGGAACTCCAAGAGCCCAGCTACACCATAACACATATAGGAATGACGTCTTAGCAAAAGTTGTTCGGTCTGATGGGCTTTTCCTGTTGACTTATAAAAATCGAAGATCGGAAACATCTGATGTGGAAATCAAAGCTATCACTAATTTCACTGTATAATTATAAAATAACATAAGCTGGGAGTATCTCCACGCGGTGAAGGTGGTAACAGTTTAGGACTGATATTCGATGACGACGGTATATCATTGAAAATTTGACTCTACTGGACAAAACTCCTATTTATTTTTTTACTTTATCGAATAAATATGCCTTCGGGCTTATGTTATTTAAGTGTTTTAGACTATTTCCACTTATATTCGTGACGCGGTAGTCTACCCGGTAACGCAGGGGAGCAGCCACTTAGATTTTAATTGATCAGGTATCTTCACAATAAAACTATAACCATGCCTAGAAAGAGGTCAAATCTTTCCCAATGTTCCAAAGGAGCTAAAAGATTGAGGATCATAAGATCCCAAGAATCTACCGAAGAACGTCAGGAGAGACTTGATGCTGTTCGAGAACATCAGGCTGCAACTCGCTCCGTGGAAACCTCTTCCTCTCTTCTCTTCTCTTCCTCTTGGATAACGAAGCACGCCTGCGTTCTCAGCGTATTTACGCATCTACATCCAGGTCTCTAGAGAACTGTGAAGAACATGATGCGCGACTGACCGCTGATCGTGAACGTCATGCATTGTCTCGCGAATCGGAGACGTTCACGGATAGAGAATTACGCTTGAGTTCCAAGCGTATCTACGCATCGACTTCTAGGTCTCTAGAGACAAGTGGGGAACGTGATGCGCGACTGACCACTGATCGTGAACGTCACGCATTGTCTCGCGAGTCGGAGACGTTCACGGATAGAGAATTACGCTTGAGTTCCAAGCGTATCTACGCATCGACTTCTGACTTACAAAAATATGGAACGTCTCGAATCGTCTCGCGCATCCCGTTGTTTTCCCGTCCCCGGGCTCTTAGAATTCGACATCAGACGTTTCAGATCTTCGAATTTGACGACCCCGTTGTCGCTGGCATAAGCAACAGGATCCGCGTACGAAGTCGCGGGCAGAAGCTAGTATATAATATAAAGATAAAGATCGACCTGAGCGGCTGTTATTATTTAGCCACGAGCTCCTCTGAAAGTCCACTCTAACTTCTGAGGAATCATATCAGCATATAATGTACCCACTGCTGGGACACAGACCTCCTCTCTATGAGATGGAATGGGCATTAATACAGCACGCGGCCCAGTGCGGGTTGGTAGATGTCACATGTCTGCGAGTTTTTGTTTCTAGGCCATACCAATTTCTTCAAGATGTTTTCCCTCGCCGTTTTGAGAGCAGTGGTGAAGAAATAAATTACAAAAAGTAGGTAATGCGCCTGCCTGGGTTTGAACCCACGAACCCTGCTCGTGAGGGCCGCCACTACTGAGCCACCGCTGCTCTTGTCTCTTCTGAGGATTTTTTTCATAAAATATGTTTCTATTTATTATATTATATCTGTATAATAATCACATTCACACGCTACAACAAGTCACTATACTAACCCGGGATAGCACCAGGGTATAATACAGCTAAATCATCACGCAGAACGCAGCGGGGAGTCAGCAGGTGATTAGGTCAGAGAGTACATTGTATATCTTCTATAGACAACCAATTGACTTTTATTTGTCGGCAGTTTGAAAAGAATTATGGTATTTGGGGTTCCTTAACGAAAGTCGGGATGAGATATTCATATATTTTATATACACCGTGACTTTTTAGTCGCCTTACAAAGATGGTCCACTCAATGTGCCCGACCTAAAATAGTTCTAGGCGCGATTTTTTTTTTACCTACCCTAGTAGGTACAAAGAAACATAAATAAACATTAGAAAAAATTATGAAACATCCTGTTAATGACGTTTACGTGTCAAACGGGAGAATATACCTACCCAGCGCTCGAGTCCAGTAGATCATCGCTCGCAACAGGGTGTTTTAACTACGTTATGGTTATGAGTCATAATACTGAATAATATTATTATTTTTAAATTATTGAAATCTCATAAATACCTTTTTTATTATGAATGGGTAGTAGTCATTGGATACATGAAGTGGGCTGCCGTTGTTAGACGACTAAAAAGTCACGGTGTATATTGGATATTCTTTAAAAAATGTATGCTAGTTGACAGTTTTATGTTGATTTACCATTTTAAGTTCGTTATAAAAACCTTGTTGATGGTTAAATTCTTCGAATTATTGATCCTTTTATTGGTTTGTGTGAATTACCTGTAACAAAGAAGATATTATCATTAGTAAAACCAAAGATGACACAGTAATAAACTATTATTAGTGTAAAATTATTTTGTAGGAGGCCTACCTCATGACCTTTATTCCATCACGGCGGCCAATCTCTGCGGAGATTAGCCAGACTTTCGGGCCACTGACTACCTGTAACGACTGTCAAATATCTATAAATGACAGCCGGGACCAACGGCTAATTGTGCTTTCCGAGACACGGAGGAAACTTGGTGTGTAGTGGGTGGTCACCCATCCATGGACCAACCTAGCTTAACATAAAGATCGACCCGAGCGGCTGTTATTATTTAGCCACGAGCTCCCCACGCCTCGCTTGTCCCTGATCAAACATTTCATCACACAACATGCAAAAATCCTCTTCATCTTAAGCTATCAGGCACAAAGGTCCACTTACCATATTTAGAAGGACATTCTATAAATCTAAGTCTAGTCAGTCAAATTTCGTGACTATGCCTAACTTATCTAGACTTTTAGGGCTTTGTAATGCCTAGGCATGATTTGTTGTCTATTTGATATTCGTATTGTCGCTGGCGCGTTGTTTATGGTTATTGTCTATGGACAATGGGTGAAACGTAGAAGCGATCTATGGAGTGCTGTCTTTGGGTAGGACTGTCTTTTAAACAATTTGATAAGTAAGTTTACTTATCACTAACCAAAACAAGTTACTGTACCAATTGAAATGGATTTTCGATGTTTTTTTTCATGAAAAGCCTGATAAAAAAAAAACTGTTCATAGCCTTTTCTGAAAGAGCTGTTCCGGGGAAGTACCGCCACCATTTCTGAACTTAACCTCGTTGTATAATTAAGCAAGCATATTAATATCATAACTTAATTTAAATTAATACGCATATAGAAAATCAGGCGTATTGACTGCACTCAAATCTGACTCAAATAAGTTTAAATCTGACATAACTAAAACACATTTAAAACAAATTGTCTCACATATTTTTTAACTCATGAAATATTATGTTCAACTGTGATATATTTGTACAGTAATAAATAAAGTCTGACATAATTATTACAAATATGACACGCGAACAATCTTCCTTTGTTTTGTCTACCGTGAATTATTGCTGGTACAACCAGACATCTGTTTTTTTTATGAAATCACTATCCGATTTCATGTTATTGTGAGACAATACGAAATAAAGT
This sequence comes from Noctua pronuba, assembly GCA_905220335.1. Lineage (NCBI taxonomy): Eukaryota > Metazoa > Arthropoda > Insecta > Lepidoptera > Noctuidae > Noctua > Noctua pronuba. Next base: position 9,547,599 of record LR999918.1, on the reverse strand, counting down.
CGTTTTGTGTATTGTCTGTCATATTGAAGTCACTTGAAACAAACGCCACTAATAATTTTTATCAATTGGCGTGAAAATATGGTACTGGTATTCAGCTGCATCTGGTTAGACTGGAAGTCGAGTCCGAAATAGTTGGGAAAAGTCAGGCAGATGATGATGAGTGTATAAAGAAAGGATGCTTTTAAAATTGACACAGTAAAGTATTTTACATGGAGCGACTGCCTATCTGACCTTCACAACCCAGTTAGTATGATACCCTATATTGAGGCTTGTTGTCAGACTTCCGGGCCACTGACTACTTGTAACGTGTGTCGGGACCAACAACGGCTTAACATACTTTCCGAAGCACGGAGGAAACTCGGTATATAACGGGTGGTCTCCCATCTACGGAACACCTTAGGCAAGCGCGGCTTAACCTGCAGATCGACCCGAAAGGCTGTTATTATTCGGCCACGACCTCCTCTCAATCCTCAAATCAATCTTACATTGCATCCTTTCTCTATCCACGACTAGTCTTAATGAATAATTACGCAAATCAACAATTACAAGAACCCGCTAATTGTCGGTTTTACATAAAACAATTCCTAACGCATCTTAACGACTGTCACAATTTATACCAATTACCTAGTTGTGGGCAACCTTTGTCCAGCAGTGGGCATAACTCATTGCGTCTTATCTTGGAGTACTAACTGTAATTTATAAGTGTCGATGCGTTTTTATTCGAACAATTTAAGTCAGAATTGTAACGCGTGAGTGAGTTGGGGTTGGGTGTATGTGATAAGCTTGTAGCGGATTGGGACTGTTATTTTTTTAATACACATTGAGTAGTAAATAAATGCTTCAAAAAGATATATTTAAACTTGCAATAATATCAGTAACTTATTATAAGTTGTGGTAAAGAAGAAAGGGAACAAGCGACGATCACACCGCTTTCCCCTTGCATATTTATAAGCATATTTGGAACATATGATCAAAATAAAAAGTCATTTATTCAAATTAGGCTGATAATCAGCACTTTTTGAATGTCAAAAACAAGAGTCAATCCCTAAAACGCCGCCCTTTGCCTAAGATTGAATGCAGCTCAGATTTCATACATTAAACAGTAATCAGGCAATGAAAACGTCACATGCCAAGCTTTAGAAGTGAGACTCATAAAAAAGAGGCACTCTCATAGAGAGAAGGCTTATATCCCAGCAGTGGCAACATTACAAGCTGATTATAATATCCTTGTCCAAAAACAAAAAAACCACGGATCAGTAAAAAAGCGCGTTTACCCGCCTTTAGTCATTATTAATGAGCATTTTCTTAAGACGAAGAAAAAAGAACGTACCTCTTAACCCACTCCAATAAAGTTTTAATCAATCATCATCATCATTCTCCTGTCCTTTTCCCTTATCCTAATTTATGTATTATATTTATTAATTGTAAGCTTTGTTTTTTAAATGTACGAGTTAATTATGTCAAAGTTCATGTAATACTTACTATATTATTTTAAGTTCCAAAAATGTTCTCAAGTAAGTGAAATAGTTGTAATTTCTTATTGAGTAATAAATTTCTTTAACCACATTTGGAGGCGGCGCAGCGTGTCTTCTCCTTCCATACGTCTCTAAGGTTTTAAACAATATTATTCCAAATCGCCTAAAACTCAACACTCGTACCCCACACACAAGTCATCGGCGAGTCAGTCAGTCAAACACGACGGCTCAGCTTTTCAATTGAGTCCCATCATCTCGTGAGTCAAATGCATGCGTCATTTATATGGTATGCTCCTCTTGGGACCTGGCAATGTTATGTGCATCCATAATGATTATACGGCGGCAAAGGAATAACCACACAAGCTTTTGCAATGTCATGAATTAAAATCGATTGAAATGGCTTAGTTACTTGTTTGATACTGATAGCTTGTGTTATCCCACTGCTGGGCAAAGGCCTCTCCGCATGACTTCCAGTTTTTTTTAAAACCTGTCATGTCAACCTTAAGGTGATGCAAAGACAAAACAGGACGGCCTATTTTCGCCTAATTTTTTACATGTAGTTGGGCAATCTTAGCTGATAAATTAAATGATTTACGTGAAAAAAAAGCTAAATAACATTTAGGTACAAAATTAAACTTATACTGTAACTTACGGGATAGCTTCCGTGATTGTTCATTATTTTAAGGTCCCGATATTTCGACGCTGTTGCAAGCGCCATGATCGCGCAAAATAATAAATTAAAATAATATATCGGGAGCTCAAAATAATGAACAAACACGGAAGATATCCCGTAAGTGACAGTATAAGTTTAGTTGTAAACCATGAAAGCTTAAAACAGTGTTAGGTACAAAATTGTTGTGTATTTTGTTTTCTGCTTCGACTATATCACATAACCTTTTTTGTGGTTCAGTCTGACGAGTATTCAACTGTCTTTGAATGGCGAGTGTAATGAATTCTCTGACCATCACTTCATTAATCAGTTCTTCATCACTTTATTCATCTCATGAGTCACTTCACCGTGTCATTTCTATGGTATGTAAGCTCATTCCTCATAAACTATTACTACTGCTGCACAGTGCATCAGTAATGCGTCGGGCCTCTGAACTGGAAACCTACTGCATTGGAAATAGATAATTTTGCATTATTTATTTATTCGATGACTAATAAATAAGACCTTTTATTTGTTCTGTTACCAAGTGATACATTTTAATTGAAAGAGTCCCTGATCTATCACGTAAATCACCTGTTTTATATTGAATTGTGTTTTACAATATGGCCGTATACATACCTCCGGCGTAGCTTGACCATATAAGATACTTGTAGATAATAAATCGCAGTATTATTTGTATATTAATAAATCTCAGAAATTTCCCCCTTTCAAACTATAGAATATTTTACACAATCCATTCATTACAAACACAAAATATATCATCATTAACTTGCCCTTATCTCAATTAATTTGAAGTCGGTGCAGCATGTCTTCTTCTTCAATACTTCTCTATTACTCGTCATCTCATCAGTCACTCGGATTTCTAGCCATATCATCGTTTACACATTCCATCCATCATTTCTCTGATCTTCCACTACTTGTTTAGCTATCCACATTCATAATCAAAACTGTCCTCAAAACTTTTTCCTCATTCTTCCGCATCACATGCCAGCCGAGGAAAACAAGTGACATAAGAAAAGAGTAATTTTTCTTTCAAAATCGTCTATAAAATTGGGTGAATCAACGATGTCGCAATAGGAACACACCAGCAAGTAACAATTCATTGTCATAACATGAAATCTGTTAGGATCTGTAGTGACATGCACTCGGACGGTCTGCGCGATAGTAAACTATAATTATAGTATTATGTACTGTCATGGTGTTCTTATGTAGAGAAGATGGCTTTAAGAAGTAGGTATGTGATTGTATTATGTCGTTAGTTTTAGGGCCGAATCCAGCTTTCATATACAAAGTGGAAGGGTAGTTCCTATGGTAAAACGGTTACCACGTATTCAGTACATCATTCTAAGCCCCCCCTCCCCCCCATATAAATTTTTCAATAATAACCTGCGAGGGTTCTGGCTAAATCTAGCTAAAATTTCGTTTTGTGCTTTCAGAACACTCTTTCTATACACACTCATCAGAGGCCGACAAGACAGTTTTCTGTCATTGTTGACCTTAACCAAGTTTTTATTTTAATGTGAAAAATGTTAAAGTACCCAAATTAATATTTAATTTTGTCATTATATTAATTTTGCCTAAAAATTCTTAGCTTCGGGTCAGAGAGCAGGTTGGGGCAAGTGGCCCACCCTGCCCCATCGTGGGTACACCCATAGACGAATATACTGTCACCATTTCAAACAGAAAACGACAAGTTGACCACGACAATTGTTCTCCACAAGTAGGTTAATCAAATGCTATAAATAGAAACCATAAACATTTCTATTGGTCTTAAAAATATCCTAGCACATGCATACTACAGTCTAACCTAGTTTTAAGACTATGCCTTTAAGTAATAGGTAGTTTTCATTTACTGGTAAGGAATGCACTGGTAAGGCTAAATAATAACAGCCGCTCGGGTTAAGCCGCGCTTGCCTAGGTCGGTCTGTGGATGATTGAGCATCCATTACACACCCAGTTTCCTCCGTCCTTTGGAAGCCGTTGGTTCCGGTTGTCATTTGTAGATCTTTGACAGTCGCTACAGGTAGTTAGTGGTCCGAAAGTCTGACAACCAGTCCTACCAAGGGGTATCGCATTACCCAGTATTAAGTGAGTTGTGTTGTCAGATAGGCAGTCGCTCCATGTAAAATACAGGTATTCAGCTGTACCCGGTTAGACTGGAAGCCGACTCCAAGTTGGGAAGAGGCTAGGCAGATGATGAGTCAGGGTTGACTTTAGAAGTAGAGGTAACCATTAACGCAGCAAAGATAAAACAAGAATGCCAAAATGGTAAGGCTTAGTGTTGCCATACAACGTGGCAACGCCGTCTCTTGGGTACATTACCAGTTGACAGCGTTGAGGAGAAGTTTTTGGACGCCATTTTTTTAAATTAGTTACTTTAGGTTATTTTAATTTATTAATGTGTTTAATATTTAGCTAATATCTGTAGCCTAAGTTACTACTTATAACAGAATGCCAATGGATAAATTTTGGAAAGCACTAAATGAATTTCATTCAGTACAACAACGGTAAACGGTGCAATAAAACGAATGGGCAATGAAAATTCAATAAGTTGTTATTTCGAGAATTAGGTTAAGTGCCTCGGTAAACGGAGTTGTTACACGTATGTGAACGGCTTGGTATTTAGAGGGTAGACAGAGATTCAGGATCTGTTAGGATATGAAATATTTCATCATCAGATCTTGTCTTCAAGTATCATCTGCCTAGCCTTTTCCCAACAAAGTTGGGGTTGGCTTCCAGTCTAACCGGATGCAGCTGAATATCAGTATTTTACATGGAGCGACTGCCTATCTGACCTCCACAATCCAGTTAGTACTGGGTAATACGATACACCTTGGTAAGACTGGTTGTCAGACTTTTTGGGCTACTGACTACCTGTAACGACTGTCAAACTCTCTCGACTGCTGAGCATGAGTTCGTTTCCCGGGCACATTGATATTGAGTTTTTCCATCAGGAAATTCTTAGTAGCCCGGTTGATGGCAATAGGTTCGCCCCCTATTACATGGGAGTTAAATATAACTGGCCAAATGTGGGTGTACTATCAGATACACCTCTGCCTAACCCTTCGGGGATTACAGGCGTGATGTTATGATGACGTTCTCCTCATATCATGTTTTGTCGATCCTATCCATTACCTTTCAAAACAATAATTTAAGAGAACTAATAAAAAAAATCCTACCAATGTAAAGTACACTCGACACCAAAAACCGGACAAGTTCGAGTCGAACTCGCGTATGAAGGGTTCCTTACCATCATAGCACTAGGAGCCCCCTCTTTATTTGACCCCCCCCCCCCGCTCTGGGTGGAGTGGGAGGGAGTGTCAGACTTTTACTGACTAAAACCCATCCATGTTCCTTCTTTGTGTTCCAGGGCCGCGATATCTCTTTCGAACAGTCCCGCAGCCCCGTAGCCCCCTATAATTTCTAATTTAGTTTTATTATATTTTGTTATAGCAGCAACAGAAATACACATTCTGTGAAAATTTCAACTGTCTACCTATTACGGATCATGAGATACAGTCCGCTGACAGACAGACGGACGGACGGACTGACAGCGGAGGCTTAGTAATAGGGTCCCGTTGGTTAGCCCTCGGGTACGGAACTCAAAAAAAGAGTTGAGTAACATTTTTTTTTCCACAAAAGTGTTGCACAGTGATATCTAAAGTATGTTTACAAAAGGATTATGTACTTACTTTATATGAAATCGTGAGGATTTTATGGTCATTACATCAAGATAAGGTTTCTTGCGAGATAACGTGAGGTTTTTGGGCCTCTTTTAACTTTTATGGTGTTATTAAGAAGAAACTTGGTATCACTTTTATATGGTTGTGAATTCTTATTAATTTTACAGTTGTTGTTTTTAATTTTATTCTGAGAAAGTGCGGTAAAATTATACTTTGTAAAGGTATAATTTTAAATGTTGTGTTAAAAATTTGAGTTTGTTGTAAAATAAGTACCTTTCCAATTTGATTGTCACTACAAGTACATAATACATTTGTTAAATACATAGTAACGAGTAACTCGAAAAATATTTTTTTGGCAAATGGTAAGCCAGAAGCCCAGTCTAACCGAATTACCAGCCGCAGCTGAATACCAGTATTTTACATGCAGTGACAACCTATCTGATTCTGACCACCGGTAACGACAATCAAAGATCTATAAATGACAGCCGTGACCAATGGTTTACTTTCTTTGCGAAGTACGGTATGTCATGAATGGTCACCCATCCACAGGCGGCCTCGGCAAACGTTGCTTAACCTTGAAGATAGACCCCCCCATGCTGTAAGTCGTGGGTTCGAACCCAGGTTCATCATCACTGGTCTCAAAACGGTGAAGGAAAACATCGTGAGGAAACCGGCATGGCCTAGAACCAAATAATTCGAAGACATGTGACATCTACAAACCCGCATTTGGCCCGCTTGGTGGATTATGGCCCGTTCCTTCTCATAAAGGGTGTAAAAAGACCCTTAACGAAGCCGAAAGGCATTTGCTCTCCCCATCAATGCGATCATTTTTTTGTTCTAGACCGTACCGGGAACCTTCTAGTTACGGAGATATTGGGGGTCAAAGTTCCAACTTTTTCCCAACTTTTTTTTAAATTACATGTTTTTAATGTAACATTTTTACTTCAAACACCTCCACGACCCTCGTACTATTCAATCCATCCATCAGCAAAATGTTCTGAGTGCCTTATATTGAGTTCTACCGTCAAACGTGATTTTTGACCCCAAAAAAAAAAGTCGTTTCCCAGCAAATTTTTTTGCGTAAACTTACTTAGTTTGATGTACAGAATGCTTGGTTCACGGCTTGGTGAAGGGTCTGTTTACACCCCGTAGAGAGGACACCGTGTGTCCCAGCATTGGCAACATTATAGGCTGATTATGCTTATGCTTATGCTTATGCTGTCGTTATTTAATCAAGAGCCAACCAAAACACACTTGGAAATAGCTACTCACAAGACATGTAACAAATTACAAAGTTCAATCGATCAGCTACTCGCACATAAACTCAACACAATACATATCAGAAATCGTTCATTCAAATTAAAGTCTGACCCACTTTAAATGGCCACACTATCAAGTAAGTAAGTGTTGAGTTGTTGAGTCATAGACCTCATAAGACCCCGTTCCCGACCTCGGGCGATGCGACTCCCCATACTCATTCTTTTCCATAGAGATGCACGCTTTGGAATGGGCACCACCAGTCCTTTTACTATGGCTGGACTGTAGATTGTCTTTTCTTTTTCAAACAATTCAAACGTATAACTGGTATTTTCAAAATGCCTTTGAGTTTGACTTACGAATCGCGCGCGAGTACTTGTTTCCTTTGCGTGAGTACCCTCACTCCACAAGCCGCGTCGCGATGAGTCGTAGCATGCCCTTTAAAGCTTCTTTCATTTGTTTTGCCCGCAGTTGCTGTCTGTCGCAAGACGCGTGTCGCGTGAGTGTGTAGTTCGTGGCCGTGCCTCGTTGTAAGATCATAAGAAAAGCTTATTATAGTGAACAATAATGCGGGCTACTTATCAGGAGTCGTGAGCTGGTGTCGAGAATAGAGGGACTTCTTTTAAAGGTTTCGTTTGAATTTTAAGTGTTGTTGATGTTTTGAACGACATATCGAATATTTTGAAAATTACTTCCATAATTTCTAAAGGGTGTAAATAGACCCTTAACGAAACCGAAAGACACTTGTTCTCCCCGCTATTGCGATCATTTTTTTGTTCTAGACCGTATCTGGGAACCTTCTAGTTACGGAGTTATTGGGGGTCAAACTTCAAACATTTTCACAGCTTTTTTTTTTAATTCAAATTTTAAGGTTATATGTTTACTTTAAATACTTCCATGACCCGTTTACTATTCAATGCATCCATAAGCACAATGTTTTACCGTAAAAGGTTATTTATCACTCCAAAAAAAAAAGTCGTTTCCCAGCAATCATTTTTGTGTAGGGTTACTTAGTTTGATGTACAGAATGCTTGGTTAACGGCTTCGTGAAGGGTCCGTTTACAGCCTGTTTATATTTGAGTTTTTTCCTTGGCGTGCCACTCGGCATTTGTTTTTCAGGAAGACCAGATGATTCGGGGATTACCCGTACTTACTAAGGAGTGAACAGGAAGTTGAAGTATTTGTAATCAAACCTTTTTTTCCCTCGCCAAGTTGCTCGTTACACTAAGTTTTCTGGAAGGCCAAATGATTCGGGAATTCCCCAAGACGCTTTTGACAGAGCCGAGCCGGATGCCATGCCGTCAAAATAATTAATCCAATCTGGGTATAACCCGGACTGAAGCTCTTATCGAAATAATAAATATGCATACGTCCAAAACTTCTGGGGTCCTCTCAGAATTTTTTGGAAGTCTGAACGTTGAGGGAGGCTCAAAATGGGTTTAAAAAAAAAACTCTTAGTAGGAGTTTTAACACAAAGCAAGCCTTGTATTTCCAGGCCTCTGGCCTAACACTGCCATTGTTTGATAGGCTTTATCCTTTGTTGGAAATAGGAGTAGCTAAGTAAGTAATGTTTTATTATAATAATCTAGGAAACAAACCAGTATAAATCTGCCTAGAATTCTGGATCTTTGAACTACAATAAGACCTTATTTTGCGTAGGTTTACAACCGGTCGGTTTCCTAAAACGGCGCGCTTTTATTAGGTAGGTAGAGGTACCAGATATCCCATGAGAAGGGCCTTTTAAATAAAGCTTCTTCTTTATCGTGTGGTTAGTGCCTAACCTGGTGTCAGAGTTTTTATGCCGCCCATGGGCCTCTGACTTGGCTTTACATGCCGTCGAGAAATATCTCTCAGACGTGCTGCTTTCCTGACGATGTTTTCCTTCACCGAAGCAAGTGATAATTATACAATACGCACATGAATCCGAAAAATCAGAGGTGCGTGCCTTGGGTTCGAACTCGAGACCTTTCACTTGGCAGTCCGACGGTCACACCACTAGGCTATCACTGCTAAATAAAGCTGTAAGCACAATTTACTTGGAAACACTTCTAGAAGATATATGAGATGCTTCTCAAGGAAGATATACTTTCTCAGCTTTCTGGCTACAACTATTTCTATCAATTCCCTGTATGCTAAAGTATTTTTAACTACGCTAGAATCATCTACCTAGCCTTTTATCAACTATTTTTGAGTCGGTTTCTAGAGCCGCTGAATACCCGTATTTAACATGGAGCGACTGTCTATTTTGATCTCCATAACTCAGTAGCTAGGTATGATACCTGTTACAGTACAATATCTTTGTGCTGTATCTACAATCTACATCGCAATCTTATGTTCTTTATCGCACGTTCAATATCTATTAAATGTTTCTACTGTCTGTTATCGTCACGTAGTCGTTAGTATATAAGATGCACCTTTGGATAATTATAACCAGACTATACTACATCTTTTGTCTCATTTATACCTAATCATATACTGCCAAGAAGTTTGGCAAATTGGTGACCCCGACGAACGAATACGCAGCAAGAAACATGGCACAATCACCGTGCAAGGCGAACATAAATCAGCAAGGAACACTTGAAGTAGCTGCTGGCACCTCGGTTTTATCCCGCATTCCGGAATTTTGGAAAGACCAACCAAGATTATGGTTCACGCAACTAGAAGCCATATTAGCACCACAGAAGCAAGGAGACGAATACAAATACTGTACAGTAATAGCAAAGTTATCCAAGGAAGAAATACTACAGGTTAGTGACCTAATCACTTCACCACCGACTACAGATAAATACAAAAACATCAAGGAACGTTTAATTGATTGTTACGAAGAAACAGAACAGCGACAGTTTCAAAAATTAATATCAGAGACAGAACTCGGTGATCAAAAACCTTCGCAGTTATTACGTCAAATGCGAGTCCTCGGGAGAGGAAAAATCAGTGACGAAACAATTAAACTACTATGGTTCAGGCTTTTACCAACATCAGTTACTACGGTTCTAGCAGTTACGGAAGACATGGAAATTGACAAACTGAGCCAAATTGCAGACAAAGTAATAATGAATTCAAAAGTAACCGAAATATCAGCTGTTAGCAACGGCACTTCAAGCGACAACAATACAGCATGCATTTTAACCCAGCTAGCAAAATTACAGATAGATATTGACGCAATTCAGCAAGGTCAATATGGCTATCGACCCAACACGCACAATCATTTCAAGAAACGTCAACAATTCCCGGTTATGAGGCCGAGAACAAACTATAGAGGAGCAAATCGATTTTGTTACTACCACGAAAGATTCGGAAAATATGCAAGGAACTGCATTAAACCATGCGGTTGGAAACCAATGACTTACGTACGGAACCAGGGAAACGAATAAGAGCACAGACAACGGCGAAACTCTGTGCAATCCACCCATCCAATCGCCTCACCATTACCGACCGAAAAAGTGGTATGAAGTTTTTGATTGACACGGGCGCAAATATCTCAGTCATTAGCAAGCAACAGAGATATTCAATTTTACAAAATGAACAATACACACTATACGCTGCAAATGGGACTAAAATTAGGACTTACGGCGAGAAGACGCTTACCTTGGATTTAGGACTACAACGATGTTATAGATGGAATTTTATAATCGCCGATGTTACACAACCAATAATTGGAGCAGATTTTCTAGAGCACTATAAACTATTAGTCAACATAGCAGGTCGCAAACTTATCGACAGAGTTACAGAGCTGACAACGCATGTAACTTCAGAAAAAGCGACACAGCAAACAATTCGTACTATCGCAGTGGGAACGAATCCACGTATTACGCAACTTTTAAACAAATACGAAGACATCACGAAAGAGTCCTCTCTACGCAATGCGCCCAAACATAAGATTGAACACCACATTATCACTACAGGACCACCCGTCGCAGCTCGGGCAAGACCATTACCTCCAGGAAAATACGACATAGCCAAAAAGGAATTTCAAAATATGATAGAACTCGGAATTTGCCGACCGTCAGATAGCCCATGGGCAAGCCCATTACATATGGTAAAAAAGAAAAATGGCGAATGGAGACCGTGCGGAGACTATCGAATGCTCAATAGCACAACAGTACCGGACAAATACCCACTACCAAGATTAACTGACTTTACATACATATTAGAAAATAAGAAGATACTAAGCAAGATAGATATACGCAAAGCATACCACTGTATTCCTGTTAAAGATATAGAGAAAACAGCCATCATCACACCTTTCGGACTTTTTGAGTACTTAAGAATGCCTTTCGGATTACGCAATGCGGCACAAACATTTCAACGATTCATGGATTCCTTATTTAGAGATTTAAATTTCGTATTTATATATGTAGACGACTGTCTCATCGCATCGGACAACGAAGATTTGCATTATCAGCATTTAGAAACGGTTTTCAAACGTTTACACGAGAATGGAATAACCATTAATCTCGAAAAATGCGAATTTCTCAGAAGGGAAATAGATTTCTTAGGTTATCATATAACGAGCCAAGGAATACAACCTACCGAAGAAAATTACAAAGCAATCATGGAATTTCCCAAACCGAAAACAATTCAAGAATTAAGAAGATTTTTGGGCATGGTCAATTTCTACAGAAGTAATATTCCACGCGCAGCGGAAAATCAAAGAATTTTAAACGAATATCTACATGGTTCAAAAAAGAACGATAATTCACCTGTTCCTTGGACAACGGAAGCAGACAAAGCTTACGAAAAATGCAAGGTAAGCATGAAAAACGCAGTATTAACAGCGCATCCTTCCCGCAACGCATCACTAGCGCTCATGACCGACGCTAGTGCTACTTGCGTTGGTGGAGTTTTACAACAAAAATCCGGACGCAATTGGGAACCATTAGGTTTTTTTTTCACAAAAATTGAGCGAAACTCAACAAAAATATTCTACGTTTGACAGAGAGCTGTTAGGAATATACATGGCCGTCAAACATTTCCACAGATTAATCGAGGGAAGAGAATTTACAATATTTACGGATCACCGACCTTTGACATACGCATTCTCCCAAAAACCATCATCAAACGATACACCGCGACGGGTCCGGCAGTTAGATTTCATTTCACAATACAGTACCAACATCCAACACATAAACGGACGTGACAATATTACCGCCGATGCCTTATCTCGAATAGAGGAAATATACGTGCCATCACCTATCGATTACGCTGAATTGGAAAAATGTCAATCAACAGATAATGAACTAAGTAAATTACATGACAATAAAAGATTAAAATTCAAAAACATTACGCTTCCGGGTTCCACAATAAACATCACCTGCGACACGTCTACTGAAAAAAGCCGCCCCTACTTACCAAAGCATTTTCGCAAACAAATTTTCGATACCATTCATGGTATGAGCCATCCAGGAAAAAGAACTACGAGAAAAATGATAACCCAAAGGTATTTATGGCCGTATATGAACAAAGATATCAATAATTGGTGTAGATCATGTATAGCCTGCCAAAAATCAAAAATACAACGACATACGATATCACCTCCTGGTACATTTATGACAGCGCAACGTTTTGAACATTTACATATTGACATCGTCGGACCACTTCCGATTTCACAAGGGAAGAGATATTTAATCACAATCATAGATCGTTGTACGTCATGGCCCGAAATATTTCCGGTAGAAGATATAACTTCAGAAACAGTAGCCAAGACACTTTTCGAAGGATGGATTACTCGTTTTGGATGTCCATTGCGCATTACTACGGATCAAGGCCGACAGTTTGAATCAAGAATATTTGAGTCACTCTCACAATTTTTGGGAATACATAAAATTAGGACAACACCTTATCATCCGCAATCCAATGGAATGATAGAGAGATTTCATAGAACTTTAAAGGTAGCGTTAATGACAAGAGAATCCAACGAAAATTGGTTAAAAGAAATCCCAACAGTTTTACTCGGGTTGCGGAGTAGCTTGCGAGAAGACACAGGTTATAGTTCAGCAGAGATGACATATGGAACGCCAATACGACTCCCTGGAGGATTTTTTTGAGTCATCAGCAGCACAGTTATCAACGTACGAAGAATTTGTAAAACAAATTCAAAAGGACATCACACAAATGACATCAATTCCGAAAAGAAAAAACCATAACCAAGCTATATTTGTGCATCCCGAACTCAAAGAATGCTCACACGTATTTGTTCGGTGTGATAGAATGAAGAAAGCCCTGACACCGCCGTATGAGGGACCCTACCCAGTAATTAGTAAAACAGATAAAACATTTTGCATTAGAATTAGGGATAAAGAGACAGTGATATCAATTGATAGATTGAAACCAGCATTCATGATCAATGACGAATCAAACTACGTGCCAGATTCAAAGGATTACGACAGACATTCACACACGTACACTACACGATCGGGACGTAAAGTAAAGCCAGTAGTACGTCTATAAAAAAATAATAAACACTCGTGCAACAGCTAAGTCAAAATTACAGACGTCAGCAAATAACACCACAACAGGCGTCATCAAATTCCACCGCGTACAATAGCATTATTATTTATATACATCAGCAAATAACTAGTAAGGTCTAGATCAAATTTATATTGTAAACACTATTACCATAATATTTATTTTTTTTCTTTTAAAGGGGGGTGTACTGTTACAGTACAATATCTTTGTGCTGTATCTACAATCTACATCGCAATCTTATGTTCTTTATCGCACGTTCAATATCTATTAAATGTTTCTACTGTCTGTTATCGTCACGTAGTCGTTAGTATATAAGATGCACCTTTGGATAATTATAACCAGACTATACTACATCTTTTGTCTCATTTATACCTAATCATATACTGCCAAGAAGTTTGGCAAAATACCCCTTGGTGAGACTGAAATGAGACTGAAATACTGGTTAAACCAAAAAAAATGTGTTGTAAAACATCACACCTGTAATACCCAAAAGATTAGGCAGAGGTGTACCTAATAGTACACCCACATTTCGTCGCAAGCTATGTTTAAGTCCCATGTTATAGGGGGCGAGCCTCTTACTATACACCGGGCACAAGACTCCGTGGCTGCTACTAAGAAATTCCTGATGGAAAAACCCAATAACACTTTGCCCGACCAGGGAATCGAACTCAGGACCTCATGCTCAGCAGTCGCGCTTGCGACCACTGGACTAACAAGGCAGTCAAACGGTGAGGTAACTGATAGTCATTCAGAAAACAAAAACACATCACCAAAGCATTTAAAAACAAAACCAGGCCACTATGTAGGTAACTCATTCAGCTAATCATACGATCTATGAATGAAATATATTCGCCATATACGTATGTTACAAAACATCTCGTGATACAGGGTGTAGGCAAAAACAAGGATTGTGTGCCAATTGAACCGGGTAACCGGTTCGCTATCCCGGAGAGGTAGGGATGGGAAGTGTCGATATTTTTCTGATTATCGATAGCGCAATATCGAAAGCGATATTGTGACTTAGTTGAAAATAAAAAAATGGAATTTGTCAGAAGCAGCTGCGGAGTCTGGATTTTTGCCCGGTTGATGGCATTAGGCTCGCTCCTATTATATGAAGACTTAAACATAACTGTGTATTAGGCACAGATCTGCCTAACCTTTTTGGTGATTAGAGGCAACGTTTCCTTATGTCGTTTTTTATTTAATTGAGGATTAAGACTGGAATCGAAAGGATTTCAACGCACCAGTTGCGTCATAACTCTCGATCTTGAATATTTCATGAGCTTAGCTTAAAATAAGTTACTTAACAAATCATGAGAGTAGGCGGTTTCTTTTGTTCTTCTATCTCATCGCAATCTAACATCTCAGAAAGCAGATCCTAATTAATATTATAAATGCGAAAGTAAGTTTGTTTGTAACCTTTTCACGCCTCAACTGAGGAACCGATCATCCTGAAATTTTGCATGTACGTTGTCAGGTGTACAGAAACGGACATAGGGTACCTTCCATCCCGAAAAAAAGTACCGTTCTCGAGGAAAACAACAATAACTTTCTTATGATAATAGATGGCGCCACGTGTCTTTCGAATCATGATTGAATTTTATTATTACAAGCAGAATACTTCCCGAATTAATTGTCAAATTCTAAATGAACGCGAGCGAAGCCGCGGGCAAAAGCAAATAAGGAAATAAAAATATTTGAAAGAACTTTTCTAGAATGAAGGTAATGCCAAATGAAACTAACATTTTTCTACCAACTATTCAGAATTTTTTTTACGACTTTAACACTACAAGTGCTATGGCATTTTCTTGACATTTACTTTTCATGTTTCTCTTTGGAAAACCAACAAACTATTATTTTTACGTCTCACTAAACGCAAATGTCACTTCGACATACTTACCAAACTACAGTTTTTTTACTTTTCTTTCTGACATACCTCGTTGGTCTAGTAGCGTTACTTCTGAGGTCTTAGACTCAATTCCCGGATAGGCCAAAGTAATAATCGGTTTTCCATCAGTATCAATTCGGAGTCTTGGATTCGTGCCCAGTTGATGGCAATTTGATAGACTCGCCTCATTACCGACTATTTGTGGGTGTACCAACACATCTGCCTGACCCTTGCAAATTATAGGCGAGGTGTTATGTTTATTTTCCTTTCCAACACCATTACCACATAGTACACTTGTACTTTAACAGGTATAAGTCCCTTCGGAGTCACAAGTCGTGACGAATCCCGCTTACAACACCACACGGCCTAACCGATTGAATATTCAATCTGCGATTAACGGAACGGACTTCCTAACTACTGGATTAATAGAGATGGCTGATGAGCGGGTTATCGTGAATATTTGCCATCTATACCAATATTATAAAGCGCTAAAATTTGTTTGTAAGTTTGTCAGCACTGCCCCCAGTGGCGAAGACCCCATACAACTCGATTCCTACCGGCTCCCTTTGAAAAACGGCACAGTCAAATAATATAATCACATTAAAGATATGTACTCCGGCTTACCTCTTACAAAAATTGACCCTTCGCTACTGGTAGGGGGTAATCTCCGGAAGTAATGCACCAGTTCTAAAGTTCACTGGTAGAAAGCTATATTATTCGTGTGTGCTGTAGGCAATAAATTATTTTTGTATCTTGCATATTAGCCGAGCTATCACCATTTTTGCGGTAAAAGTCGCGGGCGAAATGCTAGTTTTTGAATTAAGATGAAAAAAATGTGAAAAGCATGTGACTTAAGAGATGAAAGCCAAATAAAAGATGCAAGGATTGTGTGAGGAATGGTATGAAAGAGAAAGGAGTAAATGATGCCTGACAGGGGAGAATGGAAGAAAACGCGTTGCGCTGACCTCAAATAGAATGCTTTTAGAGTATCTTGTATTTTTTTTTTTTTCTCTTTATTTAAGGGGCTTGTTCATTTTGAAGATGTCGCTCCTGTAATACAAATGACAAAATCCAACACTTATTTCAAAACACAATCACACCGTAGATTTACTTAAACTATTCTATTTTTAATTGTACTAAGACTGTGTCATAAAGCTTTTTGGTAGCTTGTGTCCCCATACTTTTTGGACTGTTCCATAGAGGTAATCACCGACAGATTGTCACTTCGTCCATGTCGTTAGGTTTCTGATTATAGCTGATGTGAGGCTGAATCTTTCTTGTATGTGTATCATCATCATCATTTCCTTGTTCTGATCTCAATTTATTTGGGTTCGTGCATGTCTTCATCTTCCATACTTCTCTACTACTCGTCATCTCATCAGACACCTCCTTTCTTGCCATATCATCCTTCACACAGTCCTTCCATCGATAAATATTAAATATTGACATACCAACAAACATTTTTAAGAAAGACGGTTCTCGCATCTGTTTGGATTTTTGGAAGCGTTTGTAATTTTCATCACCTCCTAAGGTCTTCGAGATTTTAGAACTACTCTCAACAAAACATCGACAAACGTAACAACACTACTGCAGAATGCGGTGCAGTGACTCTATGTGAATGAACACTACAGTTTGTCTCGAGGTTTATAATACCGATCCTCCATCCCTTTCTCACGACCACAACTCCTTCAGCAAAGAAGGAGACGGCACAAGTCACGTAAGGATTATAAAGCCGTAAACCGAACAAGGTACAAGCATTTCGGGATTTAAAAAAAAAAACAAAGAGACTGTTATTCGTTTTTCTTATTTGTTACCTCGTTTCAGTTACAAGAAGTAAAAAAACAATTGAAAGTTAAAACAATACGGTAGCAGTATTTGGTTACTGTATATTTTTTACTCTGTGACAAAAAGTAGTAAGTTGACTTACTTCGCTATCACATTTCAATGTCACGCTATTATATGAGTGATAAAAAAAAGTGAAAAGTGATCTCATTATATTATGATCCTTTTTTCTTCTTTTTTTTCTTTTTCGTGTGGTTGGTGCCTAACCTGGTGTCAGAGATTATTATGATCCTGATTTGAAACAAGAGTTATTGGTCTTTTTCACGACCATTTCTGAGTAGCACCACGACGGAGTTTATAGATTTGTGCCTGGTCGATGGCAGTAGGCTCGCCCTCTATTTTAAGAACTGGCGAATTAATGTGTAAGAACTTAAACATAACGAATTAATGTGAATAAAAAAAAGTATACAATAAGGTATACATCTGCCAAACCCTTCGGGGATTACAGGCGTGATGTTGTGTAAAGTGAAGGTATTGTAATTATGTTCCTGAATTCAATTCCCGTGTCACTAAAAGTGTGATTGGATTTTTCCACCAAGAATTTTTCAGCAGCAATATGGAGCCTGGCTTTGTACCGATTATGGTGAAAAGTTTGCCCCCTATTACATGGGACTTAAACATAACTGATGAACTGTTGGTATACTAAAGGTACACCTCTGCCTAACCGTACAGGAGTACAGGCGTGATGTTATGTTATATTTATGGCAATAGGCTCGCCTCCTATTACATGGAACTTAGACATAACTGACAAAACCCTTCGGGGATAACCGACGCTATGTGCTTAAGGAATCCAATCCCACAAACGCGGGATCCCGCAAACGCGGGATCCCGCACCTTTTTTGCGGGACAAAATATATATGAGCTCAGATGACGTTCTGATTATTTTTAAGAGCCAGCACAGCCTCATTAATAAGCGATTAAACAACTTTTCCATGGAGCTACTGCGTAACTTTTCCATAGCATTTGTATGAAAAATACTTTAGTTTTCAGTGTTTCACCTACTTCTATGTATTTCTTTTTTTTATAAATATGTAACGACTCAAAACGAAAGAATATTAAAAAAAATCTCAACTCAATCCCGCAAACCTGCGGGATCGCGATTTTGATGCGGGATTGGATTCCCTATATGTGATGTTATATGATATTATACACAGTCTAACCTCAAGATATCAGTACACCAACTAATTGGGTTGCGGTCACACGGTTGCCGCAGTAAAATACTGGTATTTAACCACTTCTGGTTATACTGGAAGCTGAGGTCCATAGTTAATCTTGCTGGGACGTTGGGTTGTGGTTAGCGCGTTCAGTTTTGACATGATGTAGCGTCTTCTGAGAATGATTAAAGGAATGATTAGTTTGCAAAGGGCAAGTAACCACTGGCAATGGTTCTGTTATTGCCTTCTTCTTATAATGTACTATCTTTTGCCCGCGGCTTCGCTCGCGTGAATTTAGAATTTGACAATAAATTCGGGTTGTACTCTGCTTGTAATACACGTGTCGCCATCTATTATCATAAGAATGTTATTGTTGTTTTGCTCGGGAACAGTACTTTTTTTCGAGATGAAAGGTACCCTATGTCCGTTTCTGTACACCTCCCAACGTATATGCAAAACTTCAGGATGATCGGTTCTGTAGTTTAGGCGTGAAAAGGTAACAAACATGCAAACAAACTTACTTTCCCATATATAATATTCATAAGGATTAGTACCTAATTGTGATTTTATTTTACCTAGTTGTTACAGGTAGTCTGTGGCCAGAAAGCCGAACAACCAGTATTACCAAGGGGTATCGTATTAACCAGTACTAACTGGGTTGTGGAGGTCAGATAGGCAGTCGTTTTTTTGACCGTCCAATACGTAAATAATTTCATTTAATGTTTTTGACCCTCTTCCAAACTTCTCTATACCTTGCGATATTTATTCAATTTTACTCCGCAAACTGTAAAAAAATATCAACGCGCATGAAATAAGAGTACCATCTATCGTATTCAATGATAAAGACGTAAGTGTATTGTATAATGTAAGTCTGCAAATCAAGTTGTCCCAATATGCATGTTTCAAATAATTCACACATACAATTCACATCTTTCAGCACTTACAGGAAGCGTTGTGGAGGTCTATACCACCGCACAGCGTTGAAATCACATGTTGAGTTCAAATCTATTAAAATCCTACTATTATTGTAAATGTAAGAGTTTGTGTGTCTGTCACTCAATCATGCAAAAACAGCGGAACTGTGGTTTCGGCCTTAAAACCTGGAACCTTTATCCCGGTGAATGACACGGGCTAATGACTGTTTTCAATTTATATTTAAACAAAAAAATGTTAAGTAAGTCTACAGGGCAACTTGTGAATAAGTAGACTGTCAGACCTGTTATAACAATTTTATTACACCCACATCTATAAAAAAGTCAAAGTGATTACTTGAAGAAAAGTAATAATTTAAGATACGATTTTTATTCTGTAGTTTAATAATTGCTGTAAGTTAGAACTGTCAAAAGTTTTGCTTTCTTTGACGGTTTATCTTACTTCGTTCAAATTCTTGTCTATGGCATAAAAATGGTTGCAAAGGTAATTACTTTAACCTGACTTTAGATACAAGTGTAAGGCCACACAAAATCGAATTTAACACGAGCGAAACTACAGGCATAAGTTAGTTAGCTAGTTGAGTAATAAGCCTTTTAATAAGACCGTTCTTTTACCAACAAATGTCTCCCAGATGTGTGTAACTGGACTGCTAATTTCATAGTCTGGTAACTAAGATAAAGTTTTTTGGCTAGTTTAATCTTCAGGCCATAAAGTTCGGTAATAAAGAGTTCGTTCAGAAGTCAAGGTTGCGGTTTAAACTTTTTATTTTACTGTTGCGATTCTTTTATTGGCAGATGTTTTTTCAGGGGCCTGAAAATATATATGTTTCAAGGACTGAGGTAATAAATGTTTTTATGGCTGAAATGATTCAATGTTTAATACATTCATAATACCTAACAGATATTTATACAGGATGTAAACAGACCCTTCACGAAGCCGTCAACCAAGCATTCTGTACATCAAACTAAGTAACTTTACGCAAAAATTATTGCTGGGAAACGACTTTTTTTTTGGGGTGAAAAATCAAGTTTTACGGTAAAACTAAATGTAACGCACTTAAAACATTGTGCTGATGGATGGATTGAATAGTACGGGGTTTATGAAAGTGTTTAAAGTAAAAATCTTACATTAGAAACATGTATTTTAAAAAAACTTGTAAAAAAGTTGGAACTTTGACCCCCAATAACTCCGTAACTAGAAGGTTCCCAGGTATGGTATAGAACAAAAAAAATATCGCAATGATGGGAAGAATAAGTTCCTTTCGGCTTCGTTATGGGTCTTTTTACACCCTTTATACTTTGAAATGTGTGTTAGTATTTCCGGCAGGAATGGCATCTAGCTTGACCGCATGACTAAAATATAAGGAGTCTACAGCGCGTCTATGTAAGGGTAAAGCTAGGTACGCTTGTACAAAGCCAGACCAGAGATAATTTACTGGTTCATAGAACAAACATTACAATTTTTGTTATTACAGTGCGAAAAGAAGCCAATAAAAAAACTCATTCATAGACAATTTCTAACAGATTTTCAGATTCAAAGACAACTTGCTCTATTAAAACAAAATACCGTTACATCATAAATTCGAAATTCGAACGAGTAAGCCAATTACAAAAAAAATTCACTTCCTAAACTGCATATTCATCGCATTCAATGCAATAAATACCAGTTTATTTTAATGATATTGTTGTAGTGGAATCAACTTTATGATTTGCGTGGGGCGAGACACTTATGAATGACAGCCATGCTGTCTGGCATGCAAGAAAAACATTCGTTTTCTTTTGACTTGTAGTGCAAGTTACTCATTTATGCTGGAAACAATTGGAGTAGGTCAGATGTCAGTCCAGCGAGAATGTAGATAAGGCAAGTTGGTGATTGTTTTTTTAAATCCAAGAAAATCTAAGTCATCTGTATTATTTTTGGATAAAAACACAGATTTTCTAGTAATCCTAAATCTAAACTACCTCAATGCAGACATATTTATTTAAAAAAGTGGCTTTTTTCTTGTAAAAGTTCGATCCCCAGCCAAAACAAAGAATCCAGACAAACAATAAAAAAAGAACATTCACAAAGCATGCTACAAGTTACAACTGAACCATTTAAACATAACTAAACAGAATGCAAAACGCAACCAACTCGTTTGAGTAGCGTTCCCCGTGAACGGGACGCGCGAACCCAGGTCAACAACCCCAAGATGGCGTCAAAATAGAACGAAAGAATGCCCGCCATTTCTAACCTCGAAAATTATTGTAAATGTGTAAACAAATTCTTACGTAACGAAATGGTGACGTTTTTCTTTTGTTATTTTAGCCCACCCGGGTGTTATAAGTACAAAAGAAATGGTTCACTCCGAAAGATTGGCTACTTGACTGTAAGAGACACTTGAAAATTATATCTGGTTGGTGTGTAATAAATTAGTTATAAGTACTTACAAGTATGTTGGATGGTGTATAATGGGATGCTGAGGACTGAGGACCAAGTGAAGTGGTGAAATACCGGAAGAAATTATCATTGAAATCCTGGCAGAAGTTTTGTTAGAATGAAATTTAGAAGCTTTCGTACAAGTGGAGTCGATCTTGAGGTAGATACATAGTTGTAGTAGCCTGTTTCTTATAATTTGTAATGAACATTATGAATTAAACAAAAAGAAAGTGAGATGAACATAAAACTTCGTCCTTTTTTTATTGATTAAAAACATCGACAACTTAATTTCGAATTCCCGCCCAGAGCAAGCGAGAATTCAAACCCAATTTTTTTTCGTTCCTCACAACAGGCAATGACAACCGCTCATTCTTCCAATAACAATATCGATACGATAAATCGATGTTTGATCTCGATTGACACGATTAAAACTTCATCCCTTTTGTGAATTGAGGTCAAAAAACTCATTCAATTGGTAAAGTAATGAATGAATTCGAAAGTATGCGGGCTTGCACTGGTAAAGTCAAATTTTAATGAAATGAAATTGATTTGAATCTCGAGATTACGTGTTACAAGATGTCATAGACAATGAGTATAGGGAGGGGACGTCTTAAATGTTACTAAGAAGTCATTAGTGTTGGGATGCTGTCAAGTGGTTACTTAATGTCACTTAGAAATGCATTTGGTGCAACTGTGCCTAGATGTGTTAGTTGTTAGTTATCAGTAGCATCAAACGATACTTTAATTACTGCCTAAATGTTGAAATTCCAATAGTGCTATAAAATTTAGGTGTAGTTCAGATGTCAGTTAGCTTTACTGAAAGTGGACATCGCTTTAAGTTTACGTAGTATGAAACAAAGTCGCTCCCGCTGTTTGTACGCCTAGATCTTTTAAACTACGCAATGGATTTTAATGCAGTTTTCAGCAATAAATAGGGTGATTCAAGAGGAAGCTTTATATGTACATCAAGCTGCCCGGAACTGTCAAATTTTTCCAATCAACATTGAACCTAATGCTTTAGCGATTAAGTTGAAAATCTATTAAAGAAATTTGAAAGATTGTAGTATCTTGATGTGCTGGTGTCTGTACATCACCTACGAAGTGGATCTTAATTATTTTTGACTTAGATTACATAAAAAGATTAGTAGATACATTAAAGATAGCTAAACAGCCTGCTGATTCCCAGTTAGCATTTCTATACTTGTATAAATTACTTTGTTTATGTCAACTGACTTAAAGTTGACAGAAGAAATTAGACGTTATACATTTTATTACTTTCTTTAATCTCGAGATTATATTAAAATATTTGTTGTGGACACAGTCATCCTCCTGCTCTCATTTTATATAAATATTATGGCTATTCTGGAAATGTCACGCATTCCTACGGCCCTACGTTTCCCTGAAACTGTTTAGGTTATAAATATCATAGACAATGTTCAGAGGTTTATTTCTAATACGACTTTCTAGTCGTAAAATGTATCTTTATTGTGATTAAATTACATATTTTTAGAAAAAAAAAATACCTTCCTACTTCATTTTAAAGCAACAAATGTTCCTATTAAATATTATATACCTAATAAATTATACGAATTCATAAAAGAATATCTACCTTTTCAATGTATGGCAACACAACATTATTTCTATAGAAATGTAAATGGGTACTTTAACAAACTTTAATCTTTTTAATATTATATTTTATCGACTTTTTAAAAACCTGTATATTTCGAAATAGGAAAGCCAAAAATTTTAAGCAACGACAAAATAATTTACAAAAAAATGTCGTGACGAAATGAAACAAAATTCGTTCGCCCTTTGAAGTAACAAAAAAATTACAGATTTATAACAGTTTTCAAATAATAATATTTAATATGAAAACGTAAACAAAATTCTGTCCGTGATTAATTAAGATTACGAAAGCTATTGTCTATTTTTGTAAACATTTTGTCTGTCCACAGTACGTTGTTTGTCTGTCATGAAGTAGGGATCTAACACGTTGGTAATTTATTTCTTTTACTAATTACTTTTGTAGAGAATTGCTCATTAATCAAGTATTTTATGAGCAAGTTTTACAAAGATAAATAAATATACAATATTAATCAAGATAAACGAAACGAGTTATTTATGTATGATTGACATCGAATCATATTTAACTTTTTTTTTAAATTATTATTGCGAAATAGTGTTGGGAAAAGATTGTCCGAAAAAAGATCGATAAATCCGAAAATCTCAATTTTGCATTTAATTTTAGCGGTGTCACTATTCTTTAATCAAATATTTGAAACACAAAGAAAATTAAGCCCGTTAGTTACTTCTTTCGTTATCATTGTAATACAAGTTGCACAAGCCCATGGTTCAAGTAACCTCAAATATTTTTTTAGGTTAACATCAAACAATTGTTTCTTCACGCTCTACCTATTTAGATTAAAATTAGAATTGTTTAACACATTTACACCACTGACGTGGCATTTTGATAGTGGAATTGACCCAGAAGTGTGAACATGGGCTTTTTACTTTTAGTAGGAATAGGGTTTAGAGGTATTCTTTCTGGTAAAGTAACGTGGGAAGAGTAAGAAACATCCAATTAGAAATGATGAATTATGTTTTTAGAGTTATTACTTACTTTTATCCGACTACAAGTTAATTTATATAGTTTTTTGTATTATAATTTAGATTTTTTAAAGTCACTTTCTAATGACTATTTCGTGTAAATAAATCAAATTTAACTAACATTTTCCTCTTGTCTAATAAAATAATCTAACACCAAACGATTCTGAAACAATTTTAATCCGCTCCTAATATCCAAAATCAAGGTTTCATTCATAGAAATTACATCGTGGGCGAAGATTCTTCTCCGGCAGATGTCGCTTTACAACTGGTCTAGTCACATTCAAAGACACCAAAACGAAAAGGAATTGAACACCCACGTGCGCCTGCGATCCAAATGATAAAATGGAAGAGTTGGGTTACCCTACACTTTCTATTTTACCTTTTTACTTAAAAGGAATTCATTAAATTGAGTAAAAGCTTGGAAGTTTTAGTTAAAAGGCTGGTTGTAAATCATTTAAATTTTCGAACTCGATAAAATTAGGATATAAATAGTATAAAATGTCCAGAAAAAGTACTAAACCATTCGATAATCACATTACTAACACCAATCATAAGCCTCTTTAAAATACAATTTTCTAACAAGAATAATTTAATAATCATTATTTGAGAAATATGATTATCTTCTAACAAGAATTCAATTAAATAATCAACTGTATTAGACGGCATGATGAAGCAAGATTATTAAAACTTCACTACTAAGCCTTCGTGTAATTAATAAATTAGTATTTAATGGCTACCTTTAAAATGGAGGATGTCCAATTAACATCCGATGTATCGTTTCTCAAAAATCAAGAAGTTACAAAAATGAGAGTCCGTTTTAAACAATTACATTAATTAAAGGGACTGATTAACTGGTATCCAATTTCGTATAAAAGCATTAACTTGTCTATGCCGCATCGCAGAAAAAAAAAGTTACAATTTAGAATTTTATTGTTCGAGTTACTTGTGATCTTTTTTTAAATTTCATAGGGTTGGAACACGACGATAAACTACTATTAAATAACGTTGAGTAAGAAGACTTTTAGAAATGCATAGTATTTTGGGTTTCATTTTAGTAATACGGTGTTATTTTACAAGTACCATGAACTGCAATAGTACTAAAGATGGGAATGTAAGATACCTGATGCATTTGGCAATAAAACCGCCAGCAACACAGGGCAATGTCCCTAGAAATCACTAATCAATTTGAATTATTTTACACATCTTTGCGCTGTTTCCTCAATTAGATATTTAGGTAATCTAGAGAACCAAAATCCATTAGGTAGGACTCAAGAGATTTAAGATAAATAGTTTAGAGAGGAAGATATTTTGTCATAGAAAAAATGTGATTCTATGTCTCGGTGAGATAATATAGCAAAATGAGGTAATAGCCAAGTTAGGCACGTAGCCGACAGCAATCAGTTAAATCAAGTAGATTACGATTCTGTTCGCGTTTTCCCGTCTTTTGTAAGAATTAATGATCAAATAAACTCTTTTTTTTTTTCAATTACCAAACTCTATAAAAGCTTTAAATAACACATTTCGTTGTTAACTGCCCAATAATTCTATCAATTAAAACACCTTTTTCTCTTCCAATACTGCTTCAGTAAAACGGTGGCATTCTACTAAATTCCCGTGCCCATATTGTTTTAGTTAGAGGGTTATTAACCCAGCTAGGGCGCGGCGATCGCTCCTACGCACAATCGATACTATTTATGTTTTATTTTAGCTCCTCACTATTTTGTTTATGGTTTGTGTTGTTTTGTTGTTCTAATTATGAATTTATTTTGTTTCTTTTTTTATTGCGCGCGGAGCAATTATCATAGAATGTTTAATTGAATGATATACAATAGTCGGCTTTCATTGTCTCTCTGAGTTTTTTATTTTAATTATATCAGCGCGTACTGTCCCATGGCTGGGCAACGTCTTGAGATTTAGACGAATTTAATTATTGTTTTCTGTTTCTCTTCACAAGTCTACATTAAATGGGTGAGTCATAGTGAATATTCTAAAATCCTCTTTGGGCTATTTACCTACCTTCTGAAAAAGCTATTTCTAACATATTATATCACACCGTAGAACATAAAAGTTCACGGTTCTGACTCCTACCTTTTTCTGGCACGTTGCCTACCGATAATACTAAACTTCCTAAGAAAAACAAAATCATTTGACAAACAATATAAAGACAGGAAGATGTATTTTTATAACAAAACATAATTAGAAGAACTTCCCGTGGGAGCTTATAATTGTTTGATTTACTGAAATGTATTTTTAAATTAACCATGGTGACATTCTAAAAGTATTTAAAAGAGAGAGAAAATAATTATATCTTTGTTAGTAAGAAATACTTACACTCCAAGTTAACCAGTATAATTTCGTTAGGATATTGTAAATGAAATCTTACTGAAATCTATTCGAGCTCTTTGAACTGAAAATAAGATCTTAGATGTTTTATTTTATTTTGCTTTATGCTCTAAAGGACAGAATAAATAAACCAACTAACTCAACCATTATACAAAACAGTACGGCCAGTTCTCCAATGTCCAGCCACCCTTTAAGAACAGAACATACACAACCGGATACCCAGTGTTACTATAAAAAGATCACCGTAATAAGAAACATACCAACCTCAAAACACCGATAGATTTGTTTCGATACATCCATTCAGAATTATATTTAGCCACATCACTACTAACAAAAGAAAGGGAGCGTACTCTATGGCACAACGATTTCTTTTTTTAAACCAAAACTTACTAAAACTTTATCACTGGCCAGTTAGAGTTGAAAATCGACTAAAAGTTGTTAAATTAGCTGTAGAAGGTAATTTTGTCTATGAGTTTAGGCGGGAAACACCGAAATCACATTGTCAATCGTCGCGCCAAAGGAAGCCATGTTATTTTTAGTCGATTCAATTATTTTAATTGATTTCACAGATGCTCGAAGCTTTCGATTCTGGGAATAGATTTCGTGCTGAGTCATCGTACTATTTTGTTGGTGTCGTTAAGAATTTAACGGTTTTTTCGTCAATTATGGGTGAGAAAAATAAGCATTGTCGATGGTTCTATTGTTGAAGGACGCAGTACCGTTGATGTAAATAAACAGTCGTTGATTGAAAGACTGGTAGCAAGAAGGTTCGATGATTAAGTAATGTAAGTAAGACCTGTGGGCCTAGGCAAAGTGACGGTGGGCTGTAATGCTTTTACAGCATCTAAATTATATCAGACAGACTTCTAAAATGCCTGCTCTTTATCACTTCGTAGTGTTTTAACTAGGGAGAATTAGAACAAATTCCCCAGCAACACATCTGTCTGTTTAGTTAAAGATTGATTATAAACAATAACATGCGAAATAATTAGGATTTCAATACAAGAAAAAAGTAGCAAAAATCAAATTAAATTATTAGGTACCATGTCAGCAGCTTGTGTGAGGAATGACATGAAAGAAAAAGGAGTAAATGATACCGTGACGGTAGACAGAGGAGAATG
The DNA here is from genome assembly GCA_905220335.1 of Noctua pronuba. NCBI lineage: Eukaryota > Metazoa > Arthropoda > Insecta > Lepidoptera > Noctuidae > Noctua > Noctua pronuba. The sequence continues at coordinate 9,519,740 of LR999918.1, read as the reverse complement.
GAAGAAAAAAACATGTTGCGCCGACCCCAAGTAACATGGGACAAGGGCACGAAGATGATGATAGCACCATCTCAACTAGCATACACAAATGGAGACCCTATTCAGAAAGTATGTTGAAGAAAGAGTCACAATTCTCAAAAATACGACTGGTAGGTACGACCTTCATGACACAGGTTATTCCTCTCGTCTCGATTTAATAGAAATGCATTACTCTCCACTAATATCCCTGTCAAAATGCATTTCGCTAAGACCAACCTTGTCCCCATTGGCAAGTGTGCAAGCAATTCATTTATTTAAACCAGAATGCAGAACTTATATATTTTGCTGAACTCATACGCAGCAACTGTCACCTGTTCGTCATGGGATTACACGGTTCTAATATTAAATACGTTTTTCTTTTGTCTGCCCACTTTTTAGTAAACGCGAGTAAATAAATAATTACTGCCCCGTTGATCGACTGGTTGCAAGTGCGACTGTTGAGCATGAATTGGGTTCGATTACCGGGTCAGACAAAGTGTTATTGGGTTTTTTCATCAGAAATTTCTCTGTAGCAGCCACGGAGTCTGGTTCTGTGCCCGGTTGATAGCAATAGGCTCGCCCTTTGTTACATGGGACTTAAAACATAACTGGTGGTGTGGGAGTACTACAGTCTACTAGGTCTCTTCATCTTCTGGGATTACAGGCTTGATGTGTGTTTATATTGTTCCATTTTCCTAAGAAAAACGATGATTATTTATAAACTACAAAGTAGAAATTAAAAAAAAGGAAAGAAGGAAGTGGAAATTATGGTTTTCCTACTCCGCAGGAGTTTCTTTTTCTCTTTCAGTATACGTTTCTGATTGATTTCGTTGCGGGATCCAAGACAGTTTTTTTTTGTTTCTTTGGGACTTCGCCGAGCTTCATTGTCTCGGCGCTTTTCTCGCAGTCGCCACTGTTGATTCTAGTTTTTGGGAGTTTCATTGACTATCTATGAAGTAGACAAGCTCTATTATTAGCTGAGAATACAAGCATTTCTTCTGACTTTTCTTACAAAATCTCACTTAAAATGGGAACTTATTTTTAAATACAAAAAAAAAACATCGATAAAATTGAAATCGCCTAAATACTTTCCCCTCACTAGTTAAAACACTAACCATAGGAGGTCTACACAGATTCCTGAGCACACTGTAGCCTCTTTGTCTGCCTAGCACAAAGACAAACTTCCTTTTGACTAATTAATATCTTAGTCATACTATACCGATAGTTTTTTCCGACTACCTTCTTGAATATTAATCAATTATTATAATAATAGGCTTTACTATCATTTAGTAACCAATGTATTTACACCTGCGGTTGATATCTATCTATGTAAATTATTGACCAGTGTACATAGACTTGTACTATCACAACTTTTGTTTGAAATCATAGGTCTCCGTAAAATGGTTGGTCTGGTATAACAGGAGCTGTCATATAGAGGAATTGTGTTGCAAATATAGGTCTAATAAATCTGGCTATGTAATTAATAACTTCGATTCAAAAAGTGACCAGTATAAGTTGACCTGTGGTGTAAACCAATTTGTTTGTTTAGAGAGGTCAATTTAACCAGGTTATGTAAATTTTCGACGCTCATAGAATGATGAAGCAAGCCATTGATAAATATCCTGTTTTATATTCATCATGTGGGATCTTCGTTGGGAAATGTAGTTGCTATGATGAATTAGATATGAATACGCTGAGGTATTTAGGGACATGGAGTAGGATGTAAATGAAGGGATCACTCGTGGAGAAAATTATTAAAGCGTGCCGAAGAATTTGGGCCGGTTTTATTTCGAAATAGGCCTCTTTCAAGGCCAGCTATAACACTGTCCTTGGCCTTTTTCATCCACTCTGACCTGACCATATTTTTAAGATTATCGGGCTATCAAGCAGGAGGGCGTCTCACACTACGCTTTTCACTTGATTGTATTGGGCACGGTGTATGGGAAAAAGTGGCATAATTTGTTGCCCTACTGAATCATTAAGGTAAGCTAAGTTTCGGGTCAGTTACATGATCCAACATCATAGATGCTGTTGTAAAAGCTGGTAAACTAAAATGTTTAAGAAATCAATTTCGCCATGGAATAACCGCAGTCGATATATCAATGATATTTTTATTGTGAACCTACATGCTATTAAAAGCAAACAATTTAAAATTACGTTCAGAATTTCAGATATTTCCGACGATCTCAGTTGTCATTCCATTTCCTTAGTACTCTGTGGCATGTGATCGTAGAGTCAAGCATTTCCTGGTTCCTATATTGAATAGCGTGATGATACAATCTTGATGCTAATGGCCTATTAGTTTTAACAGTCTTTTAATTGTAATTAATGTCGTTTATACAGTGAAGGGATAATTACTTTACTTTGTCCCAGCATTGGGAACATTATAGGCTGATTGATTGGGTTTAAGCATGATGCCGTGACGTCTGACAGGTCAGTGGCCTGAAACTCGGAGAACTAGTCTTACTAAGGGGAGGTCAGATAGGCAGTCACTCCAAGTAAAATACAGTAAAATATTCAGCTGCGTCGGGTGGACCGGAAGCCGACCCCAACATAGTTGGGAAGAGGCTAGGCAGATGATGATCCCGCGATCGACTCATTTTGACCAGACCTTTAAGCTTTTGGTTTCTTTAGCTATTGATTTTATATAATATTTTATAATCTTTATTAATATTAAAACAGATTGCAGTACATTTTATACAAGGTCCCATTAAAATAGATGGACAAATTTTAACACAACGTTCAGTACGTTTAACCAAAGATTATCCAAGCAAAAAAACACTGATTAAAGTGATTTTATTTTGAACTAAAATCATTGGGTAACCAACATTTTTTGTGTATTTTCGTTAGCTGATTTTTTTTCTTGTAAGTATCTAATGCGTTTTTACCATTGTCCTTATTTTGGTGGTCTGAATGATTTCTAAAAGTTTGTCCATCTATTTTAATTGGACCTTATATTTGGGGTGTAGGTAGGTCCTTAATGCGTTTTCGAGGTAGGTAGTTAATTCAGTAATGAGTGTAATTATAGTAGACAATGGGTCTTGCCTAATTCATTATCAACGATGTAGGTGGTAAAGATTTTGAAACAATGATTTTATCAGCCATAAATAGGATCTATAGAAAATAATAGATAGAATATTCTATATTAAGTAGCTACACCATACAAATTTTAATTTACATAAAAGAAAATGTTTTACGTAGGGTGACACAGTGGGCGGTGTTTTCGCTAATCAAGATTCTTTTCTCCATGGGAAACGACCAACCTGAACCGTGAACCTTTTTGTCGACGTTTTATAAGTGCCCATATGGGCCTATGTGAAATAAAACATTTTGATTTTGAAGCAATGTTCTTTTCAAGACAACCATAGGATGGATTAGAGGAAGAGGGAGAAACAATACTGCATGTAGTTTGTGATGTTCTATTTACATATTATACATAGTACATACATAGCTTAAGTACTTACGTTTGTAGTGACGCAGAGGATTACTCAAATGGAATCGTGTTCTTACCTGAAAAAAGAAAAATTAACAATTTAGTAACCAATATTTAACAAAACAAAACTTCATCAATTCTTAGATGATAATTTTCGCCTTCTATTATCCAAAATATTATTAAAATTAAGCTTAGATAGGTTAAGCTGCAACTTCCCATATAGACCACCCAGACCGCTCTCAAGAGATGACGAAAGGATTACAATTGTCTGCAGGATGGACAGCATCCTCTTTTCTGCTAAAAGATTAAAATCATGATTCAAACGAAAACCATCGCGATCATCATCTGCCAAGCTTTTTCCCATAGGTAGATAGGTTGGAGTAGGTTTCCAGTCTAATCGGATGCAGCTGACTACCAGTATTTTACATGGAGCGACTAGCAGCGTCTATCAAGCCTGATCATTATGGCTATAAATAATCCTGTGCATCCTTATCAAACCTGACTTGGCTAAAATATTTGTTATAATAGTAGGTTCAAGTCAATAGTGCAACAAGTGGGTTCGAAGTCACGAACTCGGCTTCGCAAGACCACACCTTCACGTTGGGCTATTATAATTGCCGCTTACTATTTCAAAATCCATTCCATCATCTTGATTTCATTCTTCTACCCTTATCCCAATTCAATTGGGGTCGGCACAGCATGTCTTCTTCTTCCATACTCCTTTATTACTCTGCATCTCATCAGCCACTTCCTTTCTTGCCATAATGAGATGATGAGTAATAGAGAAGTATGGAAGAGGACATGCTGCATCGTCTTGTTGATATTTTTCCAATTTATTTTCTTGCCGGTATAGCATAACTTTAGTATTAACACTTTTCTATAAAGCTCCATCAGCTATCATCTCAGCACTCACTTCCTTCTAAGCCATATCAACTTGCACACCCTTTCCCAGGCTGCCCTGCTTTCAGCATGTCTTCCAGTGAAATCAATCTTACCAGAAGACAGTTTTCATTAGAGATCGAAAGACTGATTCCTAATGAACTTGAATACCATTCAAGGGTAATTAAACCCTAATGACAGCCTTTTGCCCTTGATAACGATCAGTATCCCAAAAGAGCTCTTAAAACCAACCAAAATCCCAATTACCAACCTTTGGAATCTATAATCATCAAAAGTGGTCAATTCAATTACTCCCACGTCAAAACCACTGAGTAAGGAAGACAGAATGTTAACTATATACGACATTTTGGACTTAAATGATCCACCATTTTCTATATGTGGAATATGGCAAGCTATATGTTGTTTGTTCACTACAGGAACTGATGGACGCTACCGAAAGCGCCAAACTAGTTGCTCAGTTCTGGGCTGACACTATTTAGATTGCCATCGACACGCTAAGATGAAGATGGCAAGCCTGTCTTGTTATGTCCTCAAAAGACCATTTTAAATTTAATCCTGGAATAATGATGGACCACGGACTGATGAAAGCTAATGGACAGTTCGGATGGTGGTAGTTTTTAAAATCTGGGTGTTGTACCCAGTAATCTGGTTGTGTAGATCTGATAGGCAGTCGCTCCATGAAAAATATTCAAATGCATCTGGTTGGACTGGAAGCCAACACTAACATTTTTGAATAAGGATAGGCAGATGATGATGTTTTTAAGGCAAGACATGAAAAGGGAGCCAGCATAATGCCGGAAGACCTTATCTTACAAGAAGCGTCTGAACTTTAAGAAAAGACCTTAAAACGAGAAAGAGAAAAAGTATTTTATAGTGCATATCTTATACTGTCTATCAAAGACCTCGTGGCTAAATAATAACAGCCGCTCGGGTCGATCTTTAGGTCCAGCCGAGCTTGCCTAGGTTGGTCTGTGGATGAGTGACCACCCATTACATACCGAGTTTCCTCCGTGCCTCGGAAAGCACGTTAAGCCGTTGGTCCCGGCTGTCATTTGTAGATTTTTGACAGTCGTTACGGGTAGTCAGTGGCCCAAGTCTGACAACCAGTCTAACCAAGGGGTATTTTATTACCCAGTACTAACTGTATTGTGGACGTTAGATAGGCATTCGCTCCATGTAAAATACTGGTATTCAGCTGCATCCGGTTAGACTGGAAGCCGACCCCAATATAGTTGGGAAAAGGCTAGGCAGAAGATAATGATCTTGTACTGTCTACACTTTCAAACAGTTTACACCTTCTGTTTCCAATATACTGACGTCATTATAAAAAAGATTACCCCATGTAAGTCTGTTTGTAGTTCTCACGAGACAAATATTTGGTGTACCTACAATGTATACACAAGTATATAAGTATATAGGGACGTGGGCGGCTGAGTTCGGTGTGTACTCGGATTTCGCTAATGCAAACTGACGTAATCTAGGGGGTTAGTGTTACACCGTGTGAATTTATCTGCTGTAGTACGTAGATTAAGAGTACTACCGAGTCCACTGAGGGTCGACTACTTTTCAACCTCATTTCTTAGGTCATAAGGGTGAAAACTGGGTGACCGCCAGAGCACTCGGCATTATGTACGGATTTGATGATCAGGTAATTAATAAATAGTTGTTCTAGCCAGAATTTAATTTCCATATCATCATTATCATCCAAATGACTGTTTTGACTGTAGTCTGATTTCTTTCGATTGAGATTCTTAATATTTTGATTTGAACGGAATCATCCAAGCATTTTCTATTTGGCACCAATAACCTATAATAAAATCCCCAATCTTATTAAGCAGTTACAAACTAGACTCTATAAAATACAGCTTAAAATATTTTGAATTTGATCCTTATTAGGAACACTACCGAATAGTGCAATGAATAATGATTCAGTCGGTGTTTTTTTTTTCAAAACAAAATTTTTCAAAAATGTAATGATGCAGTTTTAGTTTTCATCAAAATCGGGCTCGAGACTCCTTTGAGTATTTTTCGCTATTCCTCATAGTTTCGGATTTGGCCAACCTCGTGCACTTGAAAAATTCATCCTGTATACCTAACTCTTAACAGTTACCGTTTACATAGAAAGAGTGCCCGTCATCTTCTGTATTGCCGCTTAGTTTTAGTGGCAAAATTAATAGTTTACAAGATTGCACGAGCAAGTACAACGTACCTTTTGAGAGCAAAATAATTAACAGAGAAAGTGGCTTCGAAAGTTACCTATAAAGTTCAAACCCATTTCAGAAACCTCTTCCTTTATTCCGATACGATTAATCTACAAAAGCTATTTGCTTAAACAGTTTTGATATATTAATTTTCTGCGTGCATACGCACATTACCCGCTGACTGGCAAACCGACTAGTTGCCTAGCTACCTTTCAGATTAGCTTAACTTGCGAAACCTTAGGCTCATTTACACGAAGACAATTTCTCGCCCGTTGAGAAACAGGAATCTTCTGGCAGTTTTCGCAATATTCTTATGCTAGGAAAAAGTCTCTCAAGAAGGACAGTCAGGCGAATTTTTCGAACTGTGATTCGAAAATTCGAAGCTTCTAATACGCAAAAGCTTCGAACTTTCAGAGGCAAGGTGAGGTCATTATTGCCTTTCGACATGCAAGTATAAATCGCTCTGATTATCACCTAATCGAGGCGAACAACTCTTCTCGTGTAAATGAGCTTTTAGCAGACATGTTTACAACTTGACACCTACTAAGTTTATTAGACATAGCTATGGCTTTAATGGAAAAGCAATCGTAGGCTGTTGAGTAATCAAATGGGTTTTGAGGTATCGGTACAACTATTTGCAAAATCAACAATCCTTTGAAACCACTAAACGGTGCTCCGTCTGGCGGCTTATGATCCACTCCCAAGAGAGAGGAGGCCTGTGTCCCAAAAGTGGGAATGTTAAAGACTGATTACGCTAAGATCCTTTAAACCGGAACCCAGCAAAGCCTGCTGCTTGCTTTGGTAAAGGAAAACACCCTGAGGAAACCAAACTAGCCAAGTCAGAGACGCATGAGCCGGCACCAAAAACTATGACACCAGGTTAGGTATTAAACACACGATGAAAAATAGAAAGAAAGCAATTCTTGGAGGCAGAAATAAGTATGGTGGTAGTAAGTACCTAGTATAGATATCGTAGTAGTAGGTTATTTTCGCAGGAAACTACTAGAGCTGAAGAGTCAGGCAGAGGTTACATTTTCAGCCTATAAAATACCCTCTGTTGGGACACAGGCCTCTTCTTATGAGCGGCAGTGGGCTGTAGTGGGCCAAGCGGGCCCAGTGCGGGCTGGTGGGTGTCACAACACAAGTCTTCGATTTCTTGTTTCACAATTTCGAACTCAATAAATAAGAATTCGAGATCATAACTGTCTCTATGCTAGACAATAGCTTGTTTTTAAACAGAAATATAACAAACATGAGCATGTTAACCATAAAAACATGGAACCATAAGTCTAAAGTGATCGCATTACATACTGATCACTATAAATTATAATGATTTATGATGTTAAAGAGCTTTTCTGACAAACAGTAGAATTTTAAGCTTCAAAACATGTAAGAATCGGAGTGTTAAAGAAACTATAAAAGTCTTGCTAGCTGTAAAATAAAACACCTTGACAGATACTCAACAAAATGCTTTGAAACTAGCAACATGAAGTGCGCAGGAGTGGTGATCCGTTGCTCTTTCCTTTTCTGTTCAAGATGAGACCTTTGTCCTGCAATCGGACAATAACATACTGGCAAAATGTCTAGACCAAGTGACATTGAATCAACGACAACCTGATGATGAAAAAGTCAAAAATGTTTTGGACTGACTAAAGCGTGATGGACATGAATGTTGATAGATGGAGAGGGAGAGGAAGCCCAAAGAAAAGATGGATAGATTGTGTGAGGAATGATATGAAAGAGAAAGGAGTAAATGATGCCATGACGTCTGACAGGGGAGAATGGAAGAAGAAAACGTGTTGCGCCGATCCCAAATATAAAGAGTTAAGGCTCTCAGATCACCTAGGCATACGGGTGAGAGACTACGCTCCACGAAGCCAGATTTTTTCTATAACCGACGTGCCCTTTTTAACCGCTGAGTACTGGTATTGCAGCTTGTTCTACTAAGACGATTAGCATAATTTATCGGGACGCTCATCGAAGTAACCATCATATCTGTATACCTACATTATTGGCAAATAAATGATTTCTATTTCTATTTCATAATATTTTGAGCTGAAATATGGGGCACTGCAGGACATAAGCCTTCCACTAGCGCCACCATTGCAATCGATCTCTGCATACAAAGAATTTTGCAATACGGTTATAGCTGCTCAAAATAATTCATCACTACCGCATATCCCAAGAGAAACTGCATCCCGTCTTTGACCCAAATACCCACATCGAAAAAACTGAATATATTCTCACAAGCAGCGCTGTAAACAAGTTTACATATTACACAGTCTGCAACTCATTCATAAAGCTAACTAGGACAGCGGAAGTGTAAACTAAACGGTTCCTCGGTAGACTCAGGCTGCTAGATACGCGATAGTAAAGCTAGGAAATAGATGAGTTTGTTGGCAGATAATTTTCTTTTACACTATGTCGTCATCATCATCTGCCTAGCCTTTTCCCAACTAATTTGGGGTCGGCTTCCAGTCGAACCGGATGCAGCTGAATACCAATATTTTACATGGAGTGACTTGACTGCCTATCTGACCTCCACAACCCAGTTAGTATACAGTTAGTCTTACTTATACTGTAAATGCGAAAGTTTGTGAAGATGGATGTTTTTTTATTACTCTTTCACGCAAAAACTACTGAACGGATTTAGATGAAATTTGGCACCTAGATAGCTTATAGCCTGCTTAACATAATAAATGATATTTAGCCTGGTAGTAAGATCAAGTGGGATAATTACTGAACACACATAAATCTTTTGGCGCGTGGCGGAACTAACGCCCAAGTCTTATTTTTCGATACAATTTCAATGTTTATCAACAACGTACGTTTTCATAGTTACTAAAAATATTTTCATTTATAACTCGTTGCTAATTTTGCAGTCATAGATTAAATTATGATTTTTGTAATGTTTATTTTTGCCATTTAGTATTTTTCCGAAATTCACTTCAAATTAATTATATTTGACTGTAATGATAATTGTATTAAAAATCACAATTTTAGTATTCAAAACATTTGCACGCCATAGGATGTGGCAAACAAATGTCTGATCGAATTTTTAATTATGGATTTTTGATTATTGGAATGATTTTTATATATATTATTTTGATTTTATTATACATAATGTGTACACATATTTGAGCAAATAAATATATTATCTTATTATGTTTCTAAATATCTGGAGAAGACTGTCTTTTCCAGGTATTCTGCCTCAAGAAGACTTTTTGTTTATTAAGTGCAACTAAAATATTTCGACTACTTATACCAAGAATACCCACATGTTCTACTTAAATAATAATTAAAGTAACCCCCATTATTTCGTGGCTTCACCAACAGACCGACATACACAACATTTCAACCCAAAAACCTAATTTTCTGGCGAAAAGTAAACTCAATGAAAATAGACTTAACTAAACACCAGCCTAACTTCACCCCTCCCTGCCTTCAATCCCGTCTAGTCTAAAGCTCAAATTACACTGGTTATTCCATTCATACAAGTCATGTATTACCAGTTTAACCTGATCTTCGATTACGTGAATATTGGACTGTGTTACAGTTCAGGTTGTACTAGTTTTTATTACAAGACGCATCTGTTTTGTGGGTATATCTGTATGTAGATAGGTAGTTAGTTTGTATTTTGTATATGGATTTGTGTAATCAAATATTCAGGTCGATATTTCGCGTTTTTTCCATTATTTGTTTTTAATCTTAATAGATGTGGGTGAGATTGGCAAATTGTATGAGAGTATGGATGGATTTATTGCAGGTTATTTTTAAAGGTGAACAGTTTTGGGTTGTGAGGATTTTAGGGTAATTCTTAGTCTGTAAGTGGTAAACATTGGTGAGTTCATTCGTTTCATCGTAAGTGGGTTTTATTGGTCTAATAAGAAAGTTCAAATTGTCTAAAAAGCTTGAATTAGACGAAGTAAAATACTATAAGCGACAAATATGATGGGAAAATAAAAAATCTATTGGACTGAGATTAGTTACCAAACAGCAGCTATTTCAAGTTGATGTACTTATACGAAAAACTTTAAAAGCGATTGATTACCTTTTTTTTTGCGGATGGGAAATCATCAAATGACTCCTCTCGCTCTGGGTGAAGTGGGAGGGAGTGTCAGTGAGTGTCTGGGTGGAGTTGGAGCGATTGATTACCTTTAGCTCGTCTTTAGGTAATTATTTTTAAAACAAACCCTTTTGCATTTATAAAATCTTTTTATTTATAATTTAAGTTTCATGACTGCCGGTCCTGGGTTAGATTCCCAGGTCGGGCAAAATGCTATTGGGTTATTCCATCAGGAATTTCTTAGAAGCAATCACGGTGTCTGGATCTCTGCCCGTATGGGGGACAATTGGCTCGCTCCCTGTTACATGGGACTTAAACATAACTGGCGAAATATTGGTGTACTATTAGGTACACCTCTGCCTAACCCTTCGGGGATTAGAGGCGTGATGTTATGTTTTAAGTTTCATCAGTTACAAAAATAGTTTCTCAATAAATATAAAAATGGCACTTACAAACTATTTATCTTTTACGAAATTGGCACTGTCTGTATGTTTAGTCACTGACATCTCATGATCTACAAAAATAATAAAAAATCAACATCTCAACATTTGAAAATCTTGTACAAACAAATCGTGCGTTCGGTAACGGCATAAATCTTACACATGTGCAAAAACATTGGATGGAGAGAGACAGAAGTATAACTCTACACTCTTCAGAAATTGAATAAAGCTACTGTGACTGTTAGCCTATGTTATACCACTGCTGGGCAAAGGCCTCTCCCCATAACTTCCAAATCTTTCCAGATGGAAAGATTTGGAAGTCATGCGGAGAGGCCACATTAGTCCTAGATAGGACTAATGTGGACCACTGATCGTTGGTGCTGTCCAGCTCGTCCTGCCATCTCCTGAGAGGCCTACCGCGTCGCCTTCTGGCTGTATCAGGAGCCATCGAGGTTATTTTGGCCCACAGCTCGACGACATACGACAGACATGGCCTGCCCAGTCTCACTTCAGCTTAGCTACTTTTTGAAGAAAGAAAAGCCGTGCTAGCCTAGGTGGGTGGGTGACCGCCCATTACATACCGAGTTTCCTCTATGCCTCGGAAAGCACGTTAAGTCATTGTTTCTGACTGTAATTTGTTCATCTGTGACATTCGTTACAGGAAGTCAGTGGCGCGAAAATCTGACAACCAGTCTTACCGGCTTAGGTGACTACTCATCCGCAAAATATTTCATCCGCGGATGAATCGTCACCCTTTGAAAATACCAAGGGGTATCATATTACCCAGTATTAACTAGGTTGTAGAGATCAGATAGGCAGTCGCTCCATGTAAAATACTGGTATTCAGTTTCATCCCGTTAGACTGAAAGCCGTTAGCCGACCCCAACATAGTTGAGAAACGGCTAGGCAGATGATGATGACATGGGCGAGCTTTCCATTACAATAAAGGGTGTAAAATTACCCTTGACGAAGCCGAAAGGCACTTTTACTCCTCTTCATTGCGATGTGACCTGGGAACCTTCTAGTTACGGAAATATTGGGGACCAAAGTTCCTACGTTTTCAGAAGTTTTGTTTTTAATACAAGTTTTTTATGTTATGACTTTACTTTAAATACCTCCACGACCCCTGTACTGTCCAATGCATCCATCAGCACAATGTTTTGAGTGCGTTACATTGAGTCCTACCGTAAAACGTGATTTTTTACCCCAATAAAAAAGTCGTTTCTCAGAAAACATTTTTGCGTAGAGTTACTTAGAGTTTACTTAGTTTGATGTACAGAATGCTTGGCTGACGGCTTCGTGAAGGGTTCATTTACGCCCTGTATATCAAGTGACACTTCTGTCTCCGTCTTGTCATGTGCCAAATTATGTTCAGATGTTTCTCTCACAACGTATTAACTTGCGTCACCTCTTTTACTTGGCTCTGATGTCATATCTGTCACTCTGTCACTATTAATATGGGACTGTAGCAGTTAAAGGGTTATTGCTTGTAAGTACTCTTGAGTCTTGGTCATGGAGCTTTTGTGGGTTAGTGTTTTTTTTTTAACTTAAAGCAATGATAATTTTACAGTACATTGACATAATAAGGAAATTGTCAATGGAATGCAATGCTTGTACAATTTTAATGTTGTTACCAGTAAAAATGAAATATTTTATGACAAACTTATACTGTCACTTAGGGCTTTCTTTTTTTTCGTCTTATTTCTTCAGTAAACCGTGAAAGTTTAAAACAGTGTTTATTTTATGACAGTTTTACCAAGTGTTTTATTTTCAGTTTTGGTTTAGGTACTTTTCGTCACTGTTAATAGATTCGATGATCGATCTTTTTATTGTAGGTTACAATAATATGTTTTAGATTAGAACTACAGTCTGTGTAGGTAGACCCTTATATCTAGAGATCTTGGGTATAAAGTGTCTATGGATAATGAACTTACTACAAAAATGATCACATTTCAGGCGCAATAACTAGAAAAAAACAAGAAAAATAATGCGAGTACATAATGTTTTTCCTGAAGTACATTTTTTATCTCAGTCTGCTCTATCCCACTGCTGGGCAAAGGCCTCCCCCATGGCTTTCCAATTTAGCTTACAATTTGCCTTCTCCAAGTCCACATCGTCACGCCAGCGTTTCCTGGGCTTGCCTCGGTTACGACAGCCGTCTTCAGGCACCCACTGTGTGACTTCGCCCATCAGTCCCATTTTGACCTGGCAGACTTATCGCTAACATCGGCAATGCCTGTCTTAGACGGTATTAAGGTGTTGCGCACGCGATCGGAGAATCTAATATCGAGAATGTTACGTCCCGTCGCTCTTTGGCAAACGTTAGTCCATTATCATTTCCAAATTATGTTTATTCGCAAGCAAACCCACAGACGACACTAGTCAACATGATTAAGGACGCCAGTGACCTCACACGTCGAATAGCAACTTAGTGCTTCGTAATCGAGTAAACATTTGTGAAAAACAAACACAAAATTGTGTCATGGCAGATTGGGAAAAACACATAATGACATTTTGATATTTACGCAGATTAGCGTGATGTAATCGTCAAAGGTTTTAGTAGTATTATGTGTTGATTATGCAAGGTTAAGGGACACTTATAACTATGGCTGATAGTTTAAGAGGGCTTGGTCAAGTGGTAATAACTTTCGAAGTGTTTCGTATTAGTGCAACGACGGTCAATAGGTTTATCATAAGCTTTTCGGTTTTTTTTTATGTAATACTAGCTTATGTCCGCGGCTTCCCCGCGTGGAGATCGATAATTGTCCCAAGGGTTCATACTACTGGGATAAAAAGTATCCTATGTGTTAATCCAGGTTATAAGCTATCTGTGTGCCAAATTTCATCGAAATATGTTCAGTAGTTTTTGCGTGAAAGAGTAACAAATATCCATCCATCCTCACAAACTTTCGCATCTATAATATTAGTAGGATTCAGTTGACTGCCTTGTTGGTCGAGTGGTCGCAGGCACGACTGCTGAGTACGAGGTCCTGGGTTCGATTCCCAGATCCGGCAAAGTGTTATTGGGTTTTTTCTTAAGAAATTTCTCAGTACCAGCCACGGAGTCTGGATTTGTGCCCGGTTTATGGCAATAGGCTCGCCCACTTTTACACTGGACTTAAACATAACTGGCGAAATTAGGTGCACTATAAGGTACACCTCTGCCTAACCCTTCGGGGATTACAGGATTGATGTTATGTGTGTATCTATGTATTCGATGGTATGAGTAATAGCCACTTTATAAAAATTGTCTGAGACCAAATTTTGATGTGCACTCGAATTTTTTGAAGGCAGATGTCAATAAGTTTGCTATGTACAATAAGTGCTATTTTAAGTAATAGGCACATTGTCTTCATGTTTAGCCATACCACTATTAACCATAAGCCTCCCATTAAAAGTGCTAGTTTTCTTGATCCTATGCCAGTCTTCCAAGTAGGTACAATGATTAAGAAATAGTAATTTACTGTCATGGTCACTAACATTATCATTAACTCTATGGACGGGTCGGGTTGCGAGTGACAGTGGTAGCGGTACTGAGTCCAAAAAACGAACAAGAAAGAGGGTAGACCGATTTGTCTGCTTATAAACACCCACCCGCAATAACTTCAGTTTATCCGTGATCATGGTGCTTGCAACAGCGCCGAAATATCGGGAACTCAAACCAAACAGTAAACATGGTGTAAACATCCCTCTAGAGTTAATGATAGTAATTTGCTCTTTGAATGTTTATTAGACGTAATAGTTTGTAAGGGCAATGTCGATACAGCCTTTTCCTAGGCATGAATTATGTATTTCAATTTGAAATAGAATTTAAATTTCAAAATCACCGATGCTAATCCACTTAACTTTCAAATCAACTTACGCGCTTCCATATAAATTATAGATTACAATCAACCCTCTCTTTGTCGCCCCATTGGTTCCGCCTGTCCAGGTGCAAATACACATAAATAACACAGCGGTTTAGGTTTACTTAGCGATATCCATTCATATTCGCACGCTGGTAATATTGCCAATTATGAATGTATACAGGGGCTGTTTTTTGTGATAGATGAATCAATAGACGTGTGTGGTTTTAGAAGTAAAAAATGATGAATCAGTTTTGTTTGTACTGTATTCAAAGTGGAATATTTATACGCTCAAGGGAATACGATTTTGATTTATGATCAATTCATAAATAATAAAAAAAGAAACAGTTAAATACGTTTAGTTTAATATAAATAATGTACTCAAGGTTCAGAAGAAAATGTTGATAATATAACATTGCCGGTAACAAATTAATTTATAGATAGTTACCAAAATAAAGGGTGTAAAAAGACCCTTAACGAAGCCGAAAGGCACTTGTTCTCCCCGTTATTTCGATCATTTTTTTGTCGTAGACCATACCTGGGAACCTTCCAGTTACGGAGATATTGGGGGTCAAAGTTCCAACTTTTTCACAAGTTATTTCATAAATACATGTTTTTGATTATAAGATTTTTACTTTGAACATCTCCACGACCCCCGTACTATTCAATCCGTCTATCAGCACAATGTTTTAAGTGCGTTACATTGCGTCCTACCGTAAAACGTGATTTGTCACCCCAAAAAAAAAGTAGTTTCCAGCAATAATTGATGTACATAATGCTTGGTTGACGGCTTCGTGAAGGGTCCGTTTACACCCTGAACAGATACCTACTAAACTTTCATTTGGGAGTTTATTCATACATCTAACGACGATGTTTCAACGTCTCATAACTTTTAACAGCGTTTTAATGAATACCTCATGTGTAAACAGACCCTTCACGAAGCCGTCAACCAAGCATTCTGTACATCAAACTAAGTAACCTTACACAAAAATTATTGCTGGGAAACGACTTTTTTTTATGGGGTGAAAAATAACCTTTTTCGGTAAAACTCAATATAACGCATTCAAAACATTGTGCTTATGGATGCATTGCATAGTAAACGCGTCATGGAGGTATTTAAAGTAAAGTTATAACCATAAAAAATTGTATTTAAAAAAAAAATGTGAAAAAGTTGGAACTTTGACCCCCAATAACTGCGTAACTAGAAGGTTCCCAGGTATAGTCCTTAACAAAAAAATGATCGCAATAGCGGGGAGAACAAGTGCATTTCGGCTTCGTTAAGGGTCTTTTTACACACTTTATTATGTATAACCTTTCCCAAAAAACATAAGGAGGCTTAGCAAAACACTGCCCGTTGCTTCCTCTGACTATAGACAATTTTGGCTCTACTTGGGAAAGGCCTAAAACCAGCAAAAGTACTACAAACTTGCTCGATAGTTTATTAACTCATCTAATACCACACACATCGATACTACTCGTGTCTATTAATTTTATGACATCACTCAACGATGATATATCAATAATGACAAGTAGTAAAATTGCCCACAAACATCATAAAACAAGATGGATGACTTCTAACATGGGTGGTAAGTACAAAGTAGGTGATAGAATATATTATTTTCTTTTATTGCTATATCATCATAATACTCGTTGGTCTAGTGGTCCCAAGCGCGACTCCTGGGCATGAGGTCCTGGGTTCGAGTCCCAGGTTGGGAAAATTGTAAATGGGTTTTTCATCAGGAATTCCTCTGTAGTTGCCACGGAGTCTGGATTTTGTGCCCGGTTGATGGCAATAGGCTCGCCCTCTGTTAAAACAACTGGCAAAATATGGGTGTACTATTAGGTACACCTCGGCCTAACCCTTCGGGGATTACAGGCGTGATGTTTTGTTGTGTTGAACTATGTCAAATTTTCCCAAATACCAAAAGACAGACACATTGAAATAGGTGCTTTAACAAGAAAAGATCTAACTTGTAATAACAAAAACTAATTACCTCCTCCTTTGGAAGTCGGTTAAAAATAAACCCTTTTAACTCCATCACATTCAAATAAAACCGTCTCCCAAAACTCTTAACTCACAAGTTGACAAAAACCATAGACAATCGAGAAATACAAGCCGAATCTATTTCCATAGACAACCGATGTCCGCGTTGGCCCACAGCCAACATTCTATCTAGTCTACGGCCGGAAAGCATTGCATTCTATAAATACCATAGACTTTGATGTGTTTCGATTTGTTAGTCTGTGATTGGAAATTTGATTCTTGAGGATGTGGGTTTAGTTTCCAGTTTCGTAGTATATTATAGAAAAAAAAAAATGAAAATTCTCGAACTTCTGTCTCCCTCAGAGTAACTATCAGCCTCTCTTTCTGCATGATCTCTTAGTATTTTACAAATACTGTAAAGAAAACTTACCTACTGAAACAAAAGCTACGGTTGGCAATTCAAGATAATAGTATTGTACTCAGTTTTGAACTGTTGCCAAGATATCTGCAACTAAGTGTCTATGTACACACGGCGACACATCAACCTATATATTCCAGTATAACATGGCCTCGTTTTGTATCCATTTTCCGTACAGTGAGAGATCCACATAAACCGGTTATTTTGATTGGTCCCCGGGCATACTAACTTTTTTCTATACATCTTTTTCGCCATTTTTAAGACTACATCCAAAATATAGATGCGAGTAAAAGTAGAAAATAAAGAAAGATTTATTTCTTTCATCTTAATAAAAAAATTAAATTCACTGATAGACAACGTACTACTAAGTCCACTGACGGTCTACCTCTTTTCACCCTTATTATTGACCTTTATTGCCTGATGTGTCCCTCTGCAGGGCAAAGACCCCCCCTCCCCTCTTTCCATTCATCTCTGTCTTTGGCTATTTGGGCCCAATCTCTTTGATAAGGGTTCTGTCGGAACCCAATCTGTTGCCACTTTCACCCTTATATCCCCCTCCTAAGTAATAAGGTTGAAAAGTGGTCGACCCTCAGTGCACTCGGAAGTACAGTCAAAACAGTAACCAGCTAGGTCTAGACCATAAAAAGTTGAACTAAGTTCCTACCATTATAAAACATGTGAAAGATTTTTTTTTTAAACTCACCCCAGAAAGAGGTTGAATCATCCCATAAAGAAGTGGAAAGGGGATGAAATCCCATAGGTCACAAGGCTCGTCTTTTTAAAGCACAGGCTAATGAGACAGTGAAAACAAACCAGTATTGAAAGTTTTAAACCAATCAAATCAACAACAACAACTGAACAACTCAATTTCGAGTTCCATGTAAAATACTGATATCTAATGAGGAGGGATGAAACGCATGTGACTAAAAGAGTGAAAGACATGAATGGAGACGGAGAGGAAGACCAAAGAGAAGATGGATGGATTGTGTGACGAATGATATGAAAGAGAAAAGAGTAAATGATGCTGTGACGTCTGACAGAGGAGAATGGAAGAAGAAAACGTGTTGCGCCGACACCAAATAGAATGAAACAAGGGCAGGAAGACGATGATGTAAAATACTGATATTAGACTGAAAAGCGTCCCCAATATAGCTAGGAAAGAGCTAAACATATTACGATGATACATTTAACCAGCCACAGACAAAAAGCCGTGAAAATTTTCATTGTACGTGTACACTAATAACCATATTCCCCGAAACTATTGCACTGACCTGAAACCGTTTCAGTTTTTCATGATGTATGTCATTTATTTCGGGCGGTGAACGTACGTCTTAAAATTAAATGCGGTGTGTGTCCGTTGTTGTGTACGTTACGGGATTTGTGGGTCAGTGTGAATGACGTCATGTATGACTAAGATGAAAGTGGTGGGTGTATGGAAAATGATTTTTGAATGAAAAAGACATCTTGGTATGTTTCAGAAACAGAAAGAGATCAGAAATCGTATAATAGAAGCCTTTCTATTAATTCATGTCCTAGCCTGAAAAAACATGATGAATGAGTGAAGAAATAAATGTCTTGATAGATACTGTGGAAGACGATAATTATGGCTATAAAGAGGTGCGTCAACCATCAGGCCAGGCCAGGCCATGGGCGAGGGGGCAATGGGGTAAGAGCAAGAAAATGATGTGACTTCGTGGAACTAAAGTAACAGGAGCGATTGAAGAAGTATTTCTTTTGGATACTGTTTGAAAGTACAGAGATTGCATGCTAGCTTAAGAAATCAAGCAGATCTTAGAGAGTCTAGCTAATAGTTGGGCACTTTCAACCTTCATGGACGCTATCCATCATTTCCTATAACGAGCTAACCATAGGACACAAATGCCACCATATTAAGAGTTCTAAGTGAAGTAAACATTCATGCAGTAGAGGACCAAATAAAAAGCGGTAGGTACTCCCGAGTCCACTGAGGGTCGATCTCTTTTCAACTTTATAACTCAGGGCATAAGGGTGAAAGTGGTCGAGTTCACTAAGGGACGATCACTTTTCAATTTTATAACTCAGTGCATAAGGGTGAAAGTGGTCGAGTTCACTGAGGGTAGATCACTTTTCAACTTTATAACTGAGAGCATAAGGGTGAGAGTAATCGAGTTCACTGACTAGGGTCGATCACTGTTCAATTTTATAACTCAGGGCATAAGGGTGAAAGTGGTCAAACGTCAGTGAACTCAGTAGTACAGTGGAAATACACACATACATCGCATCATACAGTGTAAACGAAAAACAAACGTAAAAAAACGAAATGATATTTACAATTTCACACACGTGTAGATACCCGCATCTCACACTTTTTTACGATTTTCTTCGTGAGTCAGGTATTACTCATCAGCGTGCTAATAAAATGTGTGTTTGTTCGTTTATTTCAGGGTTGCTACCAACAAAAAGAGCTTTCATAAAGTCTATTTTATTATCTACTAGCTTATGACCGCGGCTTCGCACGCGTGGTGTTCGATACTGTCCCACGGGATCGTAGTACCGGGATAAAAAGTATCTTATATATAAATCCAGGTTATAGACTCTCTGTGTGCAAAATTTCATCCAAATCCTTTCAGTAGTTTTTGCGTGAAAGAGTAACAAACATCCATCCTCACAAAGTTTCACATTTATATTATTAGTAGGACTTCATTTTCTCACGTAGTCAACCAGTCTAAGCCAGCAATGCCTTCCAAAGGGAAGGCACATCGAACCCAGGACCTCATGCTCGGCAGTCGCGCCTGCGACCACTCGACCAATGAGGCAGTTTATAATAAATAGTTAAATTTAAATGGTAAATTAAAAATTTAACTGTGTAATGGACAATTTGTAAAAGTAGGCACTTGCCCCTTAGGTGCCTAAAAATATGTGTCCGGAACTGAAAATAATGCCTTGGCCGGTTCCAAATAATAATATGTAGTAGGTCACCCTAATTTCTATGCCAGAATCTAAGTCATTATTGTTTGTTTAGTATTAGTAACAGCTGAGATATATTACTTTACTTTAGAAATTAAAAATACTCTACAAAAACAAATACTCTGTGAATCACGATGACTCGGAGCGAAATAGGTAGCTAATGGAAGAAGAAAACGTATTGCGAGGACCCCAAGTGAAATGGGACAGGGACAGGAAGATGATGATGATATTATATTCGACTTCTCCAAAAGGTATCATTAAGCACTGAAACTCATATATTTTAGAGAAACAGCCGTAAATAGTAACGCAAGAATCTTTCTTGCCATAATCGAATGGAAACGCAGATAGCAGTAGCGAAGGGTTAATTTTTGTAAGAGGTAAGCCGGAGTACATATCTTTAATGTCATATTATTATTTGTCGATAGAATCCTGACTCTGCCATTTTTTAAAGGGAAGCCGGTAGGAATCGGGTTGTATAGAACCTTCGCCACTGGCAGATAGCTAAAAGTTAACTCATCGAAACTAGCTAAAAATCAAAACAAATTCCAGTTTTCACACAAAAATCTGAATCGAAAATCATCGCTACAAAACTTAACACCCATTTCACACCTCCACAAATCCCATAGAGATACAATTCACACTCGTGCGCACGCAACAGGCCATATGTTACGGCACGTGGCACATTATGGGATCCGCCCACCATGACTGCATAGATAACGCCATTGATTAGACCATAGACTGTGGAGTATAGAGGCATGTGTGTTGATGGGTAGGGCATGATGGATTTGTTGGTGGTCTTGGTAGGGAGAATTGGTTTGCTGTAGTGTCGGTTCTAAGCTAGGTTGGACAATAGGCTATTTGACAACATCGAAAAAATATATGTATATGTATATATTTAGTAATCTAACTGACGGACGAATTACATTTTTTCAGGCAAATACCCTACTAGTGGATTTTCGAAAAATAGGCTTGAAGATGTTAAGGATCTAGTTTTTAATAAAGAGAGCTGGAAGTTGCAGAATCATCAAAAGCTCTGATGGAGAAAACAAAGATTAATCCCAGGAAACAAAATAGGCTAGCAAAACAATACTCCAGGACCTTGGAAAACTGATGAGGAAACCATCTACATAGATGCAATTAGCAAATACTTTTTATGAGTGAGGATCAAAAATACGAAAAAATAGAAATTACAATTACGAGAAAAAAAAAGGAATCTTCTACACTAATAATATTATAAAGAGGAAAGATTTGTATGTTTGTAACGAAATAAACTCAAAAACTAAAGGATCGATTTCAAAAATTCTGTCACCATTAGAATGCTACATTATCCCTGAGTAACATAGGCTAGATATTTTTTTTAATGTCCACCCGTGCGAAACCGGGACGAGCCGATAGTAGTAAATATTTTTTCCAGTTCGTCGAAGGAGTGTGCTAAAGATCTAATGCAAATTTGAAGCGAATTTCTAAAATACTTAACACTTTTAAATAACAATGTTAAACACTCCTTTCTAAAGATCATGTCTTCACTTTTTCTACCACAGCTTCCCATTGACTCACTCCTCCAATATGGGACGACAACCATCTGACAACCCCATATTTAGAAATACAGAAAGTATAATCCACAGTCACTATACTAAGCTGTGAACCAATTAGAAAAACCGCCACTTACACACATAGCACAGAGAAACCGCTTTCATTGATCAATTAATATAAAAATACTCAACTTTTCCTTATACGAGCAAAAGCAATAAGTACTACTTTATTTATTTTATTTTTAAATGGGTCGCGTTGACAAGGTGACTAGTGATGTGACTGTGGAGGAATAATGATCGATATTGAATATCGATATTTTATGGATAATTCATTCATTTTCTTGAATTAATTCAAATAGTGAAAAGCGGTATTGATTTGATTTTGGACAAGCTATCGTTTTTGTGAAGTCGTAAAAATTCGGGTACAAAAAAAAAATGATTTACGTAAAAAGTTTCACTGAGTGCAGCAAAGAAATGCTTTTTGAGAGGTCAGACCACCAGGAGCAGTCACCTCATGAAAAGAGGTCCTGCTCTCCTGATTGACCAGTTCTTTTTCTTTTTCAAACCAAGCCCAAGCAATAGGATTAGACTAAAAAACACACATGAAAAAGTAAAAGTACTAAGGAACCTACTTTATGAAAGAATCCCAGTCCATCACTTGATTAGGTAGTTATCAAATTATTTTGCCAGACAATCTAGGTAATCCATTTACGATATTGCCTGCCAATTTAGTAACAGGTAATTTATATAATTTTGAGAAAAATAAGCGTAGGATTCACAAAGAACAGCGAAATTGCGATGGAATTACGATAGTATATAATTTAACGATATTAGCGAACAATTTAATCTATTTTATTGCCCTTTTACTTTAATGATACAGTTTATCTGGTTTCATTTCCTTTTTTTGTAACTGATTTTTCTTGAAGCTGTGAGTTTTGGAAGATTATTTTCAATTTAATACGTTAAACCGTTGGTCTCGGCTGTCATTTGTAGATCGTTGACAGTCGTTATAGGTAATCAGTGGCCCCGAAAGTCTGACAACCACTCTTACCAAGAGGTATCGTACTAACCAGTTCTAACTGGGTTGTGGAGATCAGATAGGCAGTCGCTCCATGTAAAATACGGGTACTCATCTGCATTAGGTAAGACTGGAAGCCGACACCAACTTAGTTGGGAAAAGAGAGGCAGATGATTTTCAATTTTATCATGATACAACAAAAGTAAGTATTTTCTGCTAGTGCTACTTCCTGAGGTTTTTTTTGGAGTTCGACATCATAAAAATAATCCCAAAATAAAATGTTTAAAAGCAGATCTTAAAACATTTAAATAAATAATACCTACTAGTCGTAGCAGTACTTACTAGACTCAATGATTATTTATTGATAAATAGTTAGACATAACATAAACCTTGCACTAGGAAACATAAAACACATTAAGCTGCTTCTAACATTTCAAAACATAAAGCCAAATTAGTGATTCACTGGAAACATAACATAACATAACATACTTCCAACACTATGTAACAGTATTTCATGGTTGTATTCAGCTTTAAATAACTGTATTACCTAACTTTTGATGTTACAAGTTCAACGTTTGAAGACTGTGATTTTGATTTATTTAAAAATGCTTTGACTGATCGACTTTCTTGTTCTTATTTTAAGCTTTCACGGTTTACAACTAAACTTAAACTGTCACTTACGGGATATCTTCCGTGATTGTTCATTATTTTGAGCTCCCGATATTTCGACGCTGTTGCAAGCGCCATGACCGCGGGTTGATCGGGAGCCCGAAATAATGAACAATCATGGGAGATATCCCGTAAGTGACAGTATAAGTTTTTCTTATTCTTGTTTCGAACCGTACGAGAAATAGTCGGGCTCAGATGAATATAAGAGACAGTCTGCAAAATCGTAGACTACAAACTACTATGGCTTGAATAGGACGAGCAAATGAAAAAGGTTTTTGTGTTATGTTGGCACTACACTTGGCAGATCTGGGAAAATATTCCTACTGTCATTAAAACAAAGTGAACTTTATCTCAATAGGCATAAAGAACCCTACTTTATCTATGCTGTGCCCGACAGGGTCCATAATTGTGACTAATATATTTGTTTCCATACCAACTACTTACATTATGGTACGCAATAAAGAATTACAGAACATTTGGTTTCGATTCAATATCGCGATTTTTTTTACAAATACGCCATGTCAAGTGCACTACACAATTTATGTTGCAATTTAAATTGTTTTCTTGCCTTGAAGTTTAAATAAGGCTATGACAGCTGCCTTATCGACATTCATTATAAATATTAAAACTTTAATATAATCCTAGAAACTATCGATAAAAATCTGTCCCAGCACTAGTAACCCTTTAAAGGTAAGCACAGAAATCAAAGACTAGTCTAGCGTCCATATAGGGCTCGTGACACTTACACTGGAGACAACTGGGACAGACGTAAGTAGGACAGACAGACAGACATATAATGGGTATTTTTAATATTTATACTCTAACGGCCTCTGAGACATTCAAGAAAGAGAGATTTGAATTATACATACAGGGTTACTAAACAGAGAGCTCTTGGTCTATGCTACTAGGAAAATAAATCGTGTGAAATTATCTGCATTTTAAGTTAACTAGACCCGGAGGTGATAAAACAAGCCATTTATTTCAAGGATAATTATTACAAAAACTGTATTCTAACTTCTAGAATTAGCGCTAGGTGTTCACACTATTTTATCTGTATTTACTTAGTTGTTAATAAAAAGAAAACTATAAGTTCTGATTTCGAATTAGCTTGACGTTAGTAAACAACGCCATAAAATCACACGAGACCCTACTACCGGGATAAAAAGTATCCTAATCCGGATCCAGTTCTTCTCCATAGAGATCTACGCCTTAGAATGGGCAACTACAGTACTTTCACAAGTTATTATGCTTTGTGTCTGTAACTGTAGCTTCGCTTTCTTTGTTTTTTGGGACATTCAAAAGTCCCTGTAATGATCTAATTGAAATAAATGCTTTGAGTTTGAGTTTTTGAGTCGTTTAGGCGAGAAAAATTAATAGACAGAAATAATCATCATTCTCCAGCCCTTATCCCAATTTATTTGGGGTCGGCGCAGCATATCTTCTTCGTCCATACTTCTCTATTACTCGTCATCTCATCAGACACCTCTTTTCTTGCTATATCATCCTTCACACAGTCCATCCATCGTTTCTTTGGTCTTCTTCTACTCTTATACCCATCTACATTCACATTCACAACATCTCAGACGATATTTTGCTCGAATGTTACTTATAATAGTACACTTAGTATGGATATTAAGTTTTAATTCCTTCGCTATCCTTTCTAAGTCCGCCAGTGACTCCATAAAAGTACTATTAGATGCCAATCGATTAAATAAAACTTGCATTACAATCCACGATTTATATCTAAGAAGCACAGACTATTAAAATCTAGGTTTCTATACCGTTTAGCTGATAGCCAAGTCATTATTTCACCCCTTATATGGAATAACACATATCAATTATGCGAAACGAGCATCAATTATGAGGAAAAAATCAACAGGTGTGGGAAAATTAAGTCAGTATAGCTTTTTTGTACTAAATAGGTCGACTGTGATATACGATCTGACAGGCCATCTGGTGGAAAGTGGTTAACGCCACTTATAGCTTTTTTTTTTGGTTATGGCATCTCGCAGTTCAACCTAGGAGGCTGGCTACTGCTTAACCGGACTAATCCTGTGGATGCCTAATGAATGTAAGGCCTCCAGCCAGGGGAACTTATAGCATAAGCATAGCATAATCAATTTCTACAGCTCCCTGCTGACAAAGGTGGCTTTGACAGCTAGGTTGGCGCAGTGGCTGAGCAATTGGCTGCTGCGCGATTGACGCGGGTTCGATCGCCGCACGTAACAAATATTTGTATGACCTACAGGTAGTTGTTCCGGGGATGGCTGTTTGTGTATATGAGTTTAAATGTTTGTAAACGCACCCACGACACAGGAGAAATTTCTAGTGTGGGGCAACGTCTTATGGGCGGTAATCCAGCAAGGTGGCATGTTGGGAGGATTCTTGATTGGTAGCTTTTTTTTAGATTTTTTGGTTCTAGCACCAAATCTACTGAACCGAAGTAGATTAGGGACTCTCCCTGTCACAGAGAGGAAACGGAACTTAATAGGCTGATTACGTATTAATCCGTTTTATATTATTAAGAGGTATTTGTTTGTATGTTTGTATGTAGGGGGTAATCTTCGAAAATACTCATCCGATTCCAAAAATTCTTTCACTAATGGAAAGCTATTTTATCCCCGATTGTCATTGGCTACATTTAAAGCGTTCCCGTGGGATAATTTCTGACCTTAACGCAACCGAAGCCACTGGCAAAAGCTGGTTAACCATATTTTCACACCCAGAAGTACAAAGGAACAAGTTTATGCAAAAACCGACCTTAAATCTACATATTAACCAAGCTAGGTAGGTACTTTAAATCCAGAAACTTTAAGATAAAATCAGTAGTTATCGTTAGAAATAACTGACATCTAACCTTTAGTTAAACCCCAAGCTTCCGACTGCACATACCGATTAGTACCACAGAAACCTGTCTAGCATATAATTACATGCATATTTGAGTTATTCAAATATGGCGTTATTTCGTGTTAATGTTAACACAAGTGTTAGGCGCGTCGCGTAGTAAAATGCATTCCTTCGCGCATGTGGCGCGGTGCATAGAGTAGGGTGAGACAGAGACTTAATGCTTTGCAGGAGATTTTATTTTATTACTAGGTTATGAACGCAGCAACGGCCGCGTTTAGTTCGATTATTACCCCACGGGATCGTACTGCTGGAATATAAAGTATCTTATGTGTACAGGTTATAGACTGTGTGTGTCATTTCATCCAAATCCGTTCAGTCGTTTTTGTGGAAAAAATAACAAACATCCATTCAACCACGCATACATCCATCCTCACAAACTTTCGAATGCTATTGTAAGAAATAAGATGTCTAAGGCCGAAATCATTTTTCATATCCATGATAAGACGTAACATACATAACTTATAAGACTCGAACTTCAAAGAAAGTTGCCAGTTGTTGTTGAATGAGTCTAATAAATACTTTTTCTTTCTTTCTTTTCTTGCTTTTACATACCTGGATCATGCCGTGAAAATGGGTTGGCAGTGTTGGCATCTTTTACCTACATGGTACTTCCACATAACTATTGAAATATGAGCGTAATAAGCACCTCAGTTTACTCCTAAAGCAGAACACATGTTGCATTATTTTATGTTTACGCATATTTACACCAAAAAATAGTCCCAAAAAATAACAAAACAGCATCAACTTTTGTCGATATTGTTTTGTTTCTTATACCTCTGTTTCCCACACTACTCTGTGTTCTCATTTCACACACATACCACGTTCCACCCGTTTAACACATCTTTATACTATTTTTATTTTTATAATACAATTTACTCAGTTCAGCCGCTGGACGTAATAGTGCATTGTTTAAGGTGTTTGTCGTTTTTTTGAGTTCGTTCCCATGATTGTGACAATTGAAATTGTATGTAGGTGAATGGCGTTTTAATGGTAAATAGATTTTACTGTTTGTCTGGCTGATTTT
Source organism: Noctua pronuba (assembly GCA_905220335.1). Lineage (NCBI taxonomy): Eukaryota > Metazoa > Arthropoda > Insecta > Lepidoptera > Noctuidae > Noctua > Noctua pronuba. Next base: position 9,492,339 of record LR999918.1, on the reverse strand, counting down.
GTGATTGTATTTGCGAGGTTTCTGGGACAAAGAATTTTATGTAAGCTAGGATATCGTTTTGTGATGATTGAGTACACCAGACAAAATAGCTTGATGATTGTCAAATTACAAATCAAAAAATTCTTAAAAAAGATTTTTTCAACTTGGACAATGTAAAAACATAGTTTGTATGAGTTTTGATTTCTGAGCATTTAAGAAAACCTGAAACAGTTCATAAGTATTTTAATTAGAAAGTATATGTATTTCGGACTCAACTGTTGCCCATAATCATGACCTGAATTGACTAAGTCCCAAACTAAACCGTGAAAAAAACGCCATCCCTTTTCTGATTCCAGAAAGCTGAATCAGTAACTCAATGTAAACCACTTACATTCAGTAAACTAGAGACTGCCAGGCGACTCAGTGCAAAACAGGCCAAAAAACTTCACCCAGCTTTGTAACAGTTCACAGAAAACGTAGGATTAATCATCCGGATGGGAGAAGACAAACTGGCATTGTGCCACATAAGAAACGGCGGTTACATCATGTTATCTCACCACTATTATAAATGCGAAAGTTTGTGAGGATGGACGGATGTATGTTTGTTACTCTTTCACGCAAAAACTACTAAACGGATTTGGGTGAAATTTGGCACGAAGATAGTTTATATCCTGGATAATACATAGGATTACTTTTAATCCCAGTAGTACAGTTCTGGGGGACAATTACCGAATATAACGCCGCGGCCGCGGGCTTAAGCTTGTGTAACATTTTATCGATAAACATTACGTTGAAATAACAAATGATTATTGACTTTTATGAGCTATAAAAGTGATGTTTTTCGGATTGCGAATTCGTTGAAGATTCTATTTTTGTGTTTTGTTATGAGGAAATTAAATGCAACAGCTGGCTTATGTGTGTCAGTCGTGAAAATGTTTTTGGAGAAGTATGGAAGGAGAAGACAGATAAGGGCAGGAGAATGATGATGATGATTTTTGGAACTATAAATTTGCAGTAGCTTTTAAAAAATAACCTAACCCCCCACCACCTTTCTGGCTATCTTATACTAGCTACTGCCCGCAATTTCATCCGCATCGAAGAAACAGAGCCTATGGCAATCGACAATAATCAACTTTCCAGTAATAACTTGATAAATCGGATGAGTAGTTTCGGAGATCACCTCGTACATCGAAACTTCAAACTAAAATACTCGTGTAGATTATAACCCTACCACAACCTGTATAAAACTTAGCTGGTTGATGGCAACAGGTTCGCCCCCTATTACATGGGACTTGAATATAACTGGTGAAATGAGGGTGTACTATTAGGTACTCCTCTGCCTAACCGTCAGGGGATTACAGGCATGATATTATGTATGTTAAAACTTAGCTAACTAGTTTTTATTTCTTGTTTAGCACAACTTTACTTTACCTTCGTCTTTGACAGTTTTAACAAACCTCTGCAGAGTACGATACTGGGGTTTGTTTTAGCTGGTTGATTTAAAGGGGTATTACTCAAAGCGCAACAATTTTTAGCACAACCAACTAAGCGCAACTAAATTATTCCTCGAAGCGCAACCATGGATGGATTCATTTACGATATTTTTCATCATGGTTGCGCTTTGAGGAATGAACATATAATATTTTAAATTTGAATTTGTGAGCGCAACGAATGGTTGCGCTTCTAGGAATAATTTAGTTGCACTTAGTTGGTTGCGCTTAAAAATAGTTGCGCTTTGAGGAAGACCTCGATTTAAAGCTTTCATTCCTAGATGGTTCCATCCACCGTTATCTGACTGCATTTCTATTTCCGATCATCTATCCATCTATCAATGTCTTCATCCATGTCTATAATTAAAACCAACAGCAGTTAGAACAGCATAGCAACCGATCTTATTCCGATCAATGGCTTACACAACGCATCCTGCACCAAAATACCCCTCGCCAAGGTTATATAAACAGTATTCTCCTTTCATCCTGTTGTATACACGACCATACAAATATTATGTATGAAAGTTTACAACATAAAACATTTCTGAGAAAAATATTGGATGCTGTGAGTGGGTCAGTGTGGCAAATTCAAGGTCGAGCTCGTCATAGTGTGCAGATTTAAAATAAATTTGAGTGACGAGTTTCCTGTTTTTTTAAGATTTAAATTTTGTTGGGTAAATGATTTAACACTCGGTTTTTGTATTGAGAATTTGAAGGCATGAATATGCTGGCGTGTGCTAATGTGGGTGTTAACTGACGAAATGTGGGTGTACTATTAGGTACACCTCTGCCTAAACTTTCGGGGATACAGGCGTGATGTTGTGTATATGCTAGAGTAGAGTTTGATTCTATTCAGGCTTTACTTAAAAAGGTGATTCTTTTGAGAGTCAAAATTTCTTACGCAAAAAACTCATGAAATTTTGAATTTTCGGGGCAAGATAAGACATTTAAAACTATCCATCATTTGCGTAGCTTTTTTCCAACAATGTTGGGGTCGGCTTCCGTCTAACCAGATGAGCTGAATACCAGTATTTTACATGGAGCGACTGCCTATCTGACCTCCACAACCCAGTTTGTACTGGGTAATACGATATCCCTTGGACTGGTGGTCAGACTTTTACGGGCCACTGACTATCTTTAACGACTGTCAAAGATGTACAAAAGACAGCTAGGACTAACGGCTTAACGTGCTTTCTGAAGCCATGAGAGAATATTGCCATTATTCATCACTACAGATTGGCGATCGCAATCAACCTTGGTGTTGCTGCCACATCAGCTGGCAACTCTCACCTAACTGGAAGTTTATCATCTGCCTAGCCTTTTACAAACTACATTGGGGTCGGTTTCCAGTCTAACCGGATGCAGCTGAATACCAGTATTTTACATGGAGCGACTGCCTATCAGACCTCCACAACCCAGTTAGTACTGGGTAATACGATACCCCTTGGTAAGACTGGTACCTTACTGGACGTCAATGTCAAGTAAAAGTATTGCCATTAATCACCAAACACGACAAATGAATTGGCGGTCAAAACTTGTTTACCAATATTCCTGTCTTAGCCAAAACCTATATCCAGAACTCCTCTGCCAATTCTTTCCTAAATTACACATTCTACAATGCCAATACTACATTGGCAGTATGCGCTTGTTTTCCGTGACTAATTGGTTCATCTAATTACTGCAACACAGATGATTGGTCGCTATTCATTTGTTAACGAGTGTTGCATGTATCGACGCACTGTGTTTGTGTCTCAATTAAACACTGCGACTTTAATTGGTAATGATAGTTGATGTGGACTTAGTACTCTGTCATCCTTGGTACTGTTGATATACAAGCTGCGCCCTTGGCTTTACTGTATCATATAAAAGAAAGGATCTGTATCTGATTTTGTAAAAAATGTTTATACATAATTATGTTACGGCTAAAAGCCGAAGTAAGGTTACACCTAGCTCTAGCCGGCTAAGTTAGGTTACACCTAGTTCTAGCCGGCTATAGCTAGATGCGGCCGGTAGCTATGCTTTTTATTGAGTCTGACCTGCTAAACACCATTACCGAAAGGGTTAAGTGTCCTATTGTGGGGCACTGGAATAAGGTACATCTGGTGGTGTCCTTTTAAATGTAAGGTAATTGGATAAGTTGTTTAAGTAGGTATAAGGTACTAAAATAGTTTTAAGCGTTTCTAACAATTTTATATGGAATTAAGTTCTAAAATAAAATTATAAATAAATAAATAACCTGTAATTATCCCCAGACGAAGCTAGGTTATCGAAAAACGTTGCTTTAGCACACAAGAGACTTAATAGAACATTACTACCTAACCTTCATTCAGTAACAACGGTTACACAAACAGTTTCAGTACAATATATTAGAAATAGCGGTCGATTCATGCGCGTGAGTCGCTGGCGCAGATCCTGAAATAATTTATATTATGGTCGTATACGGCGCACATGTGCTGTAACGTTAGACGGGTTGCGCAAACGCACAATTGTGTGTGCACATTGTTTTGGAGGGTACGAGAAAGTCACGTCAAAAAACAGATAGGAAATTATTACAGTATTTAAATTTCGAACCATAGTACTATACCCATATTTTTTATCCCACTTACTCATGTATTATCCCGCATCTTATCTCAGAGAGAAGGCGTATATCCCAGCAGTGGTAACATTATTGGCTGATTAGATTATGCTACTATACCTTGCTGCTTGATCAGCTCATGAAATTTATAAATCCTTAAAAGATGTGATCTTTTTATGATTACATTTGTTCCAGTGTTACTACTGACACTGTTAGCCTGTCAAAACTCAAACTCAAACTCAAAGCATTTATTTCAAATAGACCCATGACACTTTTGCATAGTCAAAAATAAGCTACCTACAGTCCCGCCACAGGCATAATAACTGTGAATGGACTGTAGTTGCCCATTCGAAAATAGTAGATCTCATGGAGAAGAATGGGCAAGAAACTCCATGGACACTTTTTTCTGTGTCATCCCACTGCTGAGCAAAGGCCTCTCTCCATGACTTCCAAATTCTTCAATTCCAGGGTTACTTCAGATAAATAGTTCTCTATACTAAAATACCCCTAACAAAGTTTATAATTAATGAGAATCTGCTGCTAAATATCTTCCAGCACAACAGCGTGACCACCGTAGAAACGGGTTTTGCTGACGGAAGAATCGACAAAATGACACACTGCGTCGACAAAATGACAGAACGTGTCGACAAAATGACAGATTTCTTTTCACAATCTGTCATTTTGTCGATTCTTCTGTCAAAAAACCTGTTTCTATGGTGGTCATGCTATTAACTTCTCTGTCAATATCATACCATGCCAAACTATCCAATATCATATTTTCTCTGCTAATATCGTACCGTACAACACAAGGAGGACCCCTATATCTCCGTAACACAACGGAAACGCACACCAAAAGATAAGCTTCACACCGAAATTAGGTCGGAGACTTTCTGCGATGTGCTGTCCATTTCCTCTTTTTATGGGACATTACCAGCGTGTACTTGTATAATCACGGTGTTAACATGAAAGAGATGGGCAGTGTACTTGGGGTAACTTGTGTTGTCGTTTTAGTTTCTCTGTGTTAAAAAACTCAGAAGTTATTCATGTTTTTATTAGCTGAAGTGTAAAAGCAGATGTGTTTTTGATAATTATGCAGTTAATAAAACGGGCATTATTTTGAGCTGAGGAGTACATAACTTAGTTCTATATACACTTATTTAATCGTCCTCAATGGTCTAGTGGTCGTAATCGCGACTGCTGATCATGAGGTCCTGTGTTCGATTCCTGGGTCAGGCAAGTTGTTATTGGGTTTTTCCATTTCACAGTAGCAGCCGCCGAATCTAAATTTGTGCCCTGTTGATGGCAATAGGCTGGTCCCCTATTAAATGGGACTTAAACATAAGTGGCGAAATGTGGGTTTACTATTAGATACACATCTTCCTGACACTTCGGGGATTACAGGCGTGACGTTATGTATGAGATGTAACGAGTTAAATCCGTTATTAGTCTATCAACATCATTATTTCCACCGCTGGAAGTCCACTGCTGGACATAGGCCTTCCCTAAACGTTGTCATATGGACAAGTCCTGTACATCACGCATCAAACTAATACACATTCTTCACCAGGTCATTGGTCCATCCATGTGTTTTTTATTGGTCCAACCACTTATTATGTGTTTTTTTTTTTATATTAGATAATTTGTTGAAAGGATATTGACAATCATTCCAGTCGAGATATTCAGTTAATCTCTTCGATTAATAAATAACGTAATATTAATTTAACAATTTGTCCAACAAATCAATTGCAAAATCATCTTACTCTCAAATTAACCATCCATTCCTTGTAAAGATAAAATTAACCTTACATTACCATGAAACAACATTACGCCTAAAATAGGCGCCGCCAAGAGTTCTGCTTACCCCGAAAAGGAATAAAGTACATGTTCCGACCGACAAGAACGAATGAATGACACAAAAAGTTGTTACCGCCAAAAATTAACAACGCCCATTTTGGTTTTGGTTGGTAGGGCTACCACGATCGCAAAAAAAGGTGGATATTCTTATTCTTATTCTTATTCTTTATTGCACACAAAAACAACAAAAATATATATACAAATTGCAATAACATAGCTTACGTACAATGGCGAGCTTAACCCAGAATTGGGTTTTCTTACAGCAAACCAAATTTCGATAGCGAAAGCATAAGAGGATATACCTAGTATGTGCATTAACATAACAAACATCTCGTTACTTAAATTAATTAATTTTGGATACATTTTTATGTTACGATTTTTTTTTTCATGATAATTATAACCAGACAGGGCCCATTTTTATTTCACCTTACAATACCTTTTATTTCATAAAAATAATATTCATATTATAGTTTACTGTTTAAGCCCCGAATTTTAAGATTTTTTTAGTTGATATTGAAAATAATCAAAACTTGTAACATTGAAATGGCCCTAATTTTCTGCTTTAAAACCGTGACGATCTTAACTATGTATTTGAATTGTCAAATGAGTTTCATTGACCTACAAAAATGCCACCACATTTTACATTTTGCCTACAACATTCACAAACCAACGAGCGGTTTCAAATGGACGGTGTCTTTTATATAACGCAATCTGTCAACGACATATACGCAGCGAAGTTGCCTCTCTATAATAGATACTTGTAATGCGAAAACCTATAGTCCTACATAATGAGTGTGAAGACAGTAACAGATTAAAAGTAAAACTGTCACATTGTCGAGGGTGACAACCCTGCCCTCGTATTTAGGCGACAAAGCGTTATTACCAATAATTGAGCCCGGTGCACACCCAGGTTCCATCAAGCGTGAACATCGAATAAAGATATCAGAACTGTTCAGCATGATGTGGTGAGGTTGTGGGACTGTCCTTACCTGGAACAAAGAAGAATTTCGAGGTTAGAAACATAGATAATTACTGATAACACTAAACTTATACTGTCACTTATGGGATATCTTCCGTGATTGTTCATAATTTTTTAAAGATATCCCGTAAGATATATTATGCCCCGATCCCCCCAAATAAATTAATGGTGACGGTGGGTCTGTTTAATACGAAATAGATACTTTATGAGACTCAGCTAAAACAATTATGGAAAACGAGGATTAGACTGGGTTAATGATACCCGATTGATTAGTCAGAGGACTGATGCTGCGCTGACCCCAAATAAATTAAGTACTAAATAGCATAAATTTTATGCTCCCTGGGTTTTCTGACATCAGCATTAGCAACTAGATTATTAAGGTTCTAGAATAGGAAAGCTTCTTACAAGTAACAATGAGTGAATAACTTATCATAGCCGACTGCCTTCAAAGCAAGAGTGAACAAGCATCTTCTGGGCACGCTCGTTCTATCATAGACCGCATCTATCGCTTTCCATCACGCCCATTTCGTTATAAAAAAAATAAAATAAAATAAAGCAAATACTTCTGTATCGCTTTCTACAAGCACCTTTTCTTAACCGCACGAGCGCACAAAAGACATAAGATTACCAAACATCCAAAATAACTCAGCTTCTACGAAATCATGCAAAGCTCTGTAATAAAATCATAACTTTCAATGTATTCTGTCCAACTTGCAACTTATACAATAACTTCGTAACATTATTACTAGCTCAGCTGCCCACTCGCGTGATAAGAATCAACTAATGATACGTCTTGAATAGATAACGTAGGCGAGATACTTGTTGCTCATCACTACAAATTACTTATGCCATTTTATTACTTAATCCTATCCGAAGCTTTGGTTGTGGGACCTGTACGCGTAGCATGACCACCGTAGAAACGGGTTTTGTCTACGGAAGAATCGACAAAATGACATATTTCTTTTGTTGATCTGTCATTTTGTCGATTCTTCCGTACATAGAGTGATGTTGCGTTTTATAATAACTATTTGTTAATTTAATTAATAGAAATAATTTCCCCGAAATTATGGTCACCCGAACCCTTTGGTAACGGAACATTTTTTGTGGAAGCACATGTCGTTTCGGACCACTGGGCAGCTGACCTCTTTATGGGGTCAAGTTTGATCAGACTGGACCCCCAAATTGTAAATTATTGGCCTAATATCAATTACCTTTTTTATAGGTTGGAGAAATGGATTATTTTATCGTCTAGCAATGTTATTAATTGAGTAAAAGTAAGTATCTATTGTTTTAATAACGTCTTCGTAAATTAGAACAATAATCGTGTACCTACTGTTGATCATGGTTGACGGTTGTCCGATTAAGAATTATTCGAGTAAATATCGAATATTAAAAACACATCGCAAGTGTAGAGCGCGGAGCGACTATAAGGAAAACCTGAGTTATCATTCCATTCACTTCTCATTTAATGATGTTTTAGCAATTTTTTTTTAAGATTGGTTAAAATTAGACACAACATGTTGACATAACTCGTCATTACATACCAAGTTACCTCCGTGCCTCGGAGAGCACGTTAAGTCGTTGGTCCCGGCTGTCATTTGTAGATCTTTGACAGTCGTGACAGGTAGCCTGTGGCCCAAAAAGTCTGACAACCAGTCTTACCAAGGGGTATCGTATTACCCAGTACTAACTGGGTTGTGGAGGTCAGATAGGCAGTCGCTCCATGTAAAATACTGGTATTCAGCTGCATCCGGTTAGACTGAAAGCAGACCCCAAGGCTAGGCAGATGATGATAAAACTGGTAAACAACAGATGAGCACAGGCGCATCTGTGTCAAGAACAAACTATACTGACTAATAAATTATGAACATAAATCTATAGCCAGACACACATATCCATAGATTTCCTATGAAAATATGTAATTTTGTATCGGGAACTGCAAATCTGGGAGTTTCAGTTTATGTGGTAGGTATTTATATTATTGTATTGCACAATATTGTCTGGGAATGCAATTGGCAGATTCCTAGAATTTAGTAAATGGTTGTTTTAGAGTGTGTATGCAAGTATCTGTAATTGTTTTACTCAAACGACGCAACACAATTTAGAATTTTAGGCTGGTCTAACATGGGACTCCGAAATAACTAAGGATGAGTGTACAACTACTCTCTGACGACTACTTGGGGGAAAACAAGCACGATGCCGCGATGTTAAAATGCAATCAAAAGACGTTTAAAATAGTAAGCCTACTGGCTTCAAGAAAAAAGTTTTAAACTCACGATCATCCTAACCTAGCGTTTTTCCCAACTATGTTGGGGTCGGCTTCCAGTCTAACGCTGCCGAAAACCAGTATTTTACATGAAGCCGCTGCCTATCCGACCTCCACAACCCAGTTAGTACTGGGTAATACGATACCCCTTGGTAAGACTGGTTGTCAGACTTTCGGGCCACTGACTACGTGTAACGACTGTCAAAGATCCGCAAATAAAACAGCGGGGGGAGGAAACTCGGTATGTAATGGGTGGTCACCCTTCTACGAACCAACCTAGGCAAGCACAAAAGCAAAAGAAAGAAGCAAGCGAAGCACGCACAAAAATCAACCCGAGCAGCTGTTATTATTTAGCCCCTTTAAACTCCGATGTAATGATGGAAAAATCAAAAATAAGCTTGGAAACTGGTTGTCAGACTTTCGCGTTTCGTCTACCCCTAACGACTGTCAAAGATCGACAAATCACAGCTGAAAATAACGGCTTAAAGTGCTTTCAGGGGCTCGGAGGGTCCTCAGTATATGATGGATGATCATCCATTTTCTGACCGACATCTATCAACTTGTTGTTTAACCTAGAAGATCGACTATTTAGCCACGAGCTCCTCAATACCGTTAATGAGTACAAATAAACAAATCAACCGCAATGAACTTAGGTAAATGAGTGTTAAAAGCTAATAATGATATTACTATCGACACTCTACAGAATTAGGTCTGACCTGGCTATAAATCTAGCAGACCTATATACCTGGCCTTGCTGGTAAATGGGAGTAACGGCCCGGATAGATGCGGTAAGCTGAAATAGCTGAAGTAATGTTTTGATTTCAGATTCGTGTTCGTTTAAAAGCTGTTTGTGATATTAACCAGTTGGAAATATAGATTTGGGGCATTGAAAGGCTGGGATATGATTTTAATATGATGTTAAACATAAATAAGTAAAAGATTTTTGCAAAAAAAACTACCGACTTCCAAAAAAAATACACTAAAAAGTGAAAAATAACTTTGCTTTCGGAAATCGGTAACTTTTGTTTGTTTCATTGCCTTTTTAGCCAACGAATTCGGTTATTTTTGAAAATTGATTCTTTTTTTTAATTTATTTTTTTTGTTTTTGTTTGCGCTCACTGGTGAGGTTCTAAGTGAACTTTCCATAATACTGTGCTACAAGGTAAGTGGCCCGAAAGTCTGACATTCGTATTACCCAGTACTAACTGAGTTGTGGAGATCAGATAGGCAATCGCTCCATGTAAAATACTAGTACTCAGCTGCATCCGGTTTGACTGGCAGCCGACCCTTACATAGTTGGGAAAAGGCAGGCAAATGATAATGAATGACATTAACAGACGGTCGTAGTTGGTTGACATTTGTGCAAATGTATTGGAACAACAAGATGTCAGTCGGATCAGTTCCTCTTTAGGTCAGGCGCCAAAAAATATTTTGTGCAGCTCACTATTTCCGTAATTTTTTACTAGTTTATGCATGCGACTTCGCCCGCGTGTAGTTCGATAATTGGACCATGGGATCACACTACCGGGATAAAAAGTATCCTACGTTTTAAGTCAAATTTCATCCAAATCCGGTCAATAGGTCCATCCTCACAAACTTTCGCATTTAAATTAATTATTAGTAGGATTATGAAAATCATCACTATTAAATAAACCATTTCCGAATTAAGCTAGTGTAGTTTTAGTATTATTATTGGCCGGTTTTATTGGAAAATATTTAGATCTATTTACCACACGAGAAAATGGGATAAAACGACTTGGCAAGTAACCAGTTGTTACATTAGTTCAGATTTCAGTTACGTGTTGAAATCTCGTGTTTATCTTTACAAGGTAAATGTCTAATCAAAGAACGATTGATCTCAATATCATTGGGCTCGTTCTGATAAAAGTTTGTTGACCGAAAACTGGATCAAAGTGGCATTCGTTTTACTCTAAATAAAAGAGTTTTATTTTACTGCTTCGCAGGACCAAGACTTGAACCAGGGCCGGACGCGAGAAGTCGCCGCCGCCAATCGCCGTTACGAAGACACGGCGGTGCTCCTAGCGGAGCAGACCTCCACCGTGTCCTCTGGACGATCCTCGCAGTGGTAACACACGGGCGTTTCCTCCCGCCGGATTCGGTGCAAGAACCTCCCGAAACAACCGTGTCCGGTCAGGACCTGCGTCAGGTGGAAGGTGAGGGCGCCGTAGCGCCTTTCTAGCCACTCCTCAAAGAGGGGACTTATCGCCACTATTGTGGCGTGCCCTATCTGTTACGGCTAAAAGCCAAAGTAAGGTTACACCTAGTTCTAGCCGGCTAAGTAAGGTTACACCTAGTTCTAGCCGGAATGGATTAGGTTAGGTTAGGTTAGAACTGTGACCAAATGCGCGCGAGCCGAGCGAGCGCAGCGAGCGGTGCCGCTGTAGCGGCCGTTACATTGAGTTCTACCGTAAACACAGATTTTTCTCTCCAAAAAAAGACGTTTCCCAGCAATATTTTTTGCATAGACTCACTTAGTTTGATGTAACAGGCTTCGTGAAGGGTCCGTTTACACCTTGTATTTCTGCTGTGACCAGGTCGTTGACAGCTACACAGATCTTGATAATATCAGAATTTGATTATCAGAATGTATACTATACAATTCACAGTGAACTTTGGCTAGTTTCAGATAGTATTGGCTGTTTATCTGATATTATATAATATATGATTACAATGTAAGATAGGACAGTCGTCTGAGAATTCCAAGATATGTATCGGACAATCTTTGAATCAGTGTTCAATGCAATTTTATCTGATTTACACGCTTTTGAAGTTATAAATACCATGTAAAACGTGTTTTTTGCAAATAAAAATATCAAGTATTATGTGATTCAATCAGATCTAATTTATAACTTTATTATGTCGGCAGACAGCTGATCACAGTTCCCGAGAAAAAGTAATATAACATAAAGTCACGCCAGCAATCTCCGAAGGGTTAGGCAGGGGTTTACCCACTGGTACACCCACATTTCACCAGTTATGTTTAAGTCCCTTGTAATAGAGGTTGAGCCTAATGCCATCAACCGCGCACAAATCCTTTGCCCGACCTGGGAATCAAATCCAGGACCTCATACTCAGCAGTCGCGCTTACGACCACTAGACCAATGAAGCAATCAAAAATTCAGAAGAAATCAATTTAAAAAGAACAGTCAGTTAATAGCTTGGAATAGGAAAGCAGAGAAGACCATCCGAAACAATCATAAAATAAACAGAAGTAAACAGTTAACCTAACTTAGTTTTGAAGCCGAATAAGATACTAAAACCCCTCGAAGAAACAACTCATCATCTGCCTAGCCTTTTCCCAACTATATTGGGGTCGGCTACCAGTCTAACTGGATGCAGCTGAATACCAGTATTTTACATGGAGCGAATGTTTATCTGACCTCCACAACCCAGTTAGTACTGGGTAATACGATACCCCTTGGTAAGACTGGTTTCAGACTTTTTGGGCCACTGACTACCTAACGACTGCCAAAGATCTACAAATGACACCCGGGACCAACAGCTTAACGTGCTTTCCGAGGCACGCAGGAAACTCGGTATGTAATGGGAGGTCACCCATCCACAGACCAACCTAGGCAAGCACGGCTTATCCTAAAGATCGACCCGAGCGGCTGTTATTATTTAGCTACGAGCTTCTCGAAGAGAAAACTGTCGATGAAAATAATATTATGCACGATAAAAAGAAATGACGTCTTCAGCAAGCAGTTAAATCAGACGGCAACTTCATTCATAAAACCAAACCATTAACAAGAAAAGAAAAAGAAAGATATAGTTTTCATCTGCGTCATGAAGTGACGCACATAACACCATTCACATTGAGATGTTATTTAACCCAGATTTTTACAGAACTCAACATAATCTATAGGCATTTAATTTGCTAAAACATACTCCAGACTTAAAAACAGACAAATTAATAACAATAAACCTGTTTTTTTCCACCAAAATCTATTCCTTTTGAAATTAGGCCACAATTCCCTCCTAGCACAGAATCTGGACCATTTATAAAACTCATACAGAGCAAACTAACCCAGTTTACTGGAGACTTCCAAACAAGAATGATCTAATACAAATATTTATAAACTTTGAGAGCATTGAAGTGCGAAAAATGTATAGAAAAAACAGTCCAAATGCGTGTCGGTCCGTGCTCAGTGAAGGGTTCCGTAGTCAGGATGTATATTTATATTTACTCATGCACGGTATTTGAGAAGGTACCGGCTGATGTGACGAGTAATAGAGAAGTATGGTAGAAGAAGACATGCTGTGCCGACCCCAAATACATTGGGATACGGGCAGGAGAATGATGATGATGCACGGAATTGGTTTTTTCAAACGAAAAAAATTGTATTATTTTTTCCTCCAGTCCTTGAAAAATAAAGTTTTTCTGCCGTGGTAATCACAATCATTCTACATACTATTTCATTTCAAATTGATTGAAATAAAAAGTCACTTGGAAACATCATATTTGTTTTAGTTATGGGATCCAACACAACGATTCCTTATATTGTATTGTATAACGGGCTGGTTTCCGCAATCTCCACGTCAAAGTGCGTATTTTGCTTGAGGATTTGATTCCTTATAATTATGCTTTTGTGCTTTGTTTTTTCAGCCCTCGGTTACGAGTTATGGTCCTAATAATTTTTTTGTCATTTTCATCTAAATAGTGCCAATAATCTCCGAGCAAAATGGCTGTGTGCAATCTAGACAGCCATGACGAAACTATAAGAATTCTGTTTCTACATTTTGGCTACGGAACCCTAAAAATCTTGTTTAAGAGCGTTGAACTTTCGGCCCAAATATTTTGTTTGATGATTTTACCCATGCTGGTGATACGGATTCCTTCATGGTATTTTGGTGTGATTTAGTATGTCTGGGGAGTTAGTTATAGCGTGTTTTTTTGGTGTTTTCAAGAGTGCTTGGTGATTGATGCGTCTGATTTGTTAGGTGAAGGGCGGGGTATTTACATAGCCGTCTGTGAAAAATTACTGTTGGGGCAAGTCCACAAACTAACAGACGAATATATTGAAACTTGTAATTTAAGTAGCTGACGCTCGCGGCTTCGCCCGCGTGGAGTTCGCTTATTGTCCCACGGGATCATACTACCGGGATAAAAAGTATCCTTTGTGTAGATCCAGGTTACAAACTATATTTGTGCTAAATTTCATCTAAATCCGTTTAACAGTTTTTGCGTGAAAGAGTAACAAATCCATTCACCCTCAAAAACTTTTTCGCATTTATAATATTAGTAGTATTTGTCAAGAAAAGTTACAGACTCCTCGGCTCATTTAAAGTCGTCATTATCATCTTCTAGCCTAGTCTCTTCCAAATGATGATGAACAAGAACAAAGGTTCCAAGTCCTAATCAAATACTGGAAAATTATCAGGACCCATTTATGATAATATTTATCCGTGGTGCTAGGCAACTGGGCTTCTTCTTAGCGTGTCAATGGCAATCTAAATTGTGTCGGCCCAGAACTGAGCTACTAGATTGGCGCTTTCGGTAGCGTCCATCAGCAACTGGGCTTATCCCAGTTGTAAACGTCCCTTTATGCCTATTGGCCTTGTTTCGTTCTGTCTCCTGCTGATATGGAGGGAAGTGGAAATTATCGTTTCTCTACTCCTCCGCTATACTTTTCTGATTAACTTCGTTGCGGGATCCAAGACAGTTAAATTGTTTCTCTGGGACTTCGTCGAGCTTTATTGTCTCGGCACCTTTCTGGTGGTCGCCATTGTTGATTCTGGCTTTTAGGAGTAACAGTGGTTTGGGAATAGTGTGAAAAAAAACTTTAAGATTGTAAGAAACACTAACAAAACGGACACTCTTGACTCTATGGCAAGAACCGTTAGATGCAAATCTAAAACTGTTAGTGACAACTATCTTATAATGAAGATAAGATGACATCACTTGTAAGATAAATAAATCTACTGTTTTACCTACAAAAGCACAATTCCTGGTAAAGAAACCGCAATAAAAGATAAAAGTAATTGCTTAGTTGCGGTTTTCCTGTACCGTTCAAACTCTGATTCATTCATGAATATTTGCATTCATTCATTTGTTTGTATAACTGAGAGTTCTGGCGTTAGGTATGATGGCTTCTCCATGTAATTCTAAATCTCCGAAACGGCTAGACAAATTTTAAAGGGACTTTTACTGGCAGATAGCTGATGTTTTAAGGAGTAGGTAATGTAAGCTACTTTTATTTTAGAAAAAGAATTAGAGTTCCTTGCCAAAAATTACCCAACTACATATATTGGGGTCGGCTTCCAGTCTAGCCGGATGCAACTGAATACCAGTATTTTACATGGAGCGACTGCCTGTCTGACCTCCACAACCCAGTTAGTACTGGGTAATACGATACTCCTTCGTAAGATTGGTTGTCAGACTTTTTGGGCCACTGACTACCTGTAACGACTGTCAAAGATCTACAAATGACAGCCGGGACCAACGGCTTAACGTGCTTTCCGAGGCACGGAGGAAACTCGGTATGTAATGGGCGGTCACCCACCCATAGGCAAGCACGGCTTAACCTAAAGATCGACCCGAACGGCTGTTATTATTTAGCCATCTCTTATAGAGAACCAATTTAGACGCAGGAAGCCTCAACGACCAAAAAACAATTAAGTAAACCAATTTTTCAATATCCCGAAAGTAATCTTTACCATCAAAACGACCACAAAATTGTTATTTAACAAGCCCTTTGCTTTTAAATAAAACTTTTTCCATTATTTTCATAAACTATTTTCGCTCTATTACCTTTCCCGTTGTCCGGAGTTAATAGTCCAGCAAATGTGGACACATTATTGCTTTCATTGTGGAGTAGGGTGACCATATGTCCAAGGAGGAATTTAAATAAATAATCCCAATTGTAAATGCAAATATGGGTATGAATGAGCGTGTCTTTTATTTTGTTTTATAATGTGGGTTTGATTAATTGCGGTTTTAATTTTAATCTGATATCACTATGTTTAATGCTACCGTAACGCTTACTTTTTAACCTAAAAAAACATTGGCTTATAACCCCAATGTCACGTCGAAATACAATCGAGTTTAGTTTTAAAATAAAAATTAACATATTATGCAATATTTTGTGAATGTATACAGAAGACGAAAGGTTTCGTCTATAATTACCTAAAACTGTGTTCAGCATGGTATGGTGGCCGGTCTAAAAAAAAATGTATTCACCCATGAAGTATGGGGTACATAATTAAGTCAAAGTAGAAGAGCTCGTGGCTAAATACTAACAGCAGAATGGGTGAATCTTCAGGTTAAGCTACGTTTTGCAAGCTCAGTCCATGGATGGGTTACCATTACATATTCGGCTGCATCCGGTTAGACTGAAAGCCGTCCCAAACAAAGTTGGGAAAAGGCTAGGTTGATGATTACTATTCAAATTAACACATACATTAATTCAAATTAATGATATCTATTTACCTTATTTATCTAACTATTGACAAAATACTATTGAGCATGAGGTCCTGGGTTCGATTCCCAGGTCGGACAAAGTGTTTTTGGGTTTTTCCATCAGAAATTTCTAAGTAGCAGCCACGGAATCCGGATTTGTGCCCGTTTGACGGCAATAGGCTCGTCCCCATTACATGCGATTTAAACATAACTGGCGAAATGTGGGCGTACTATTAAGTACACCTCTGCCTAACCCTTCGGAGATATTATTGAGTATTGACAAAATATTTGGCAAACACTTCATTACTAAAATGTCACGTGCAAAACTACAAGGAGTCTATTTACAATGTAAGTATACAGCTGTTCCATTATTTAACATACTTGCGATTGCCATGCGAACTACGATTGCTGTCAATGAACTTAGATTAAACGGCGCTTGTTCTAGTCTATCGATAAGGAACATACGTAGACGGACTGTGAGGAGAATCTATTGAATGAATGAGGGCGTTGCTAGAGATAGTTTCTTGTAAAGAAATAAGTATTCTGTTTCTTGCTAATGAAAGAAAAAGAAAGAAAGAAAAAATATTTATTTGTCGCAGGGACATGACGTGCATCATACAAAATAACAAAAAAAAATACAAACATGGGTAGGTACAACGCATAACAAATATTTATAATTTCAACAGGACGGGACAAAAAAAAAAGAAAAAAAATACGTTAACATCTTGCACGTCGTAATGCTTCGCTGAGTTGTTACAAATTGACGAAACATCGAGATTTCAACATTATTTTAAAGTTTAATCATCATCTGCCTAGCCTAACTGGATGCAGCTGAATACCAGTATTTCACATGAAGCGACTGCCTATCTGACCTCCACAACCCAATTAGTACTGGGTAAACGATACCCTTGGTAAGACTGATTGTCAGCCTTTCGGGTCACTGACTGTGATTACCAGTAACGACTGTCAAAGAACTACAAATGACAGCCGGGACCAACGGCTTAAGGTGCTTTCCTAGGCACGGACGAAACTCGGTATGTAATGGGTGGTCACCCATCCACAGACCAACCTAGGCAAGCTTAACCTGAAGATTAATCCGAGCGGCTGTGATTATTTAGCCACGAGCTCTTCTCAATTTACAGGTACATAGAATATTCCGTAATAATCACAAAATCACAGTCCCCCTAATACCTCGTAGTAAAACATTCCCGCAAGTTGTGACAATTGACATAACATGCAGTGCTTAATGTTCTATACAACGACTATCGCGCGGCGTTTCCTGTGCTTTTGTAATAAAACGTTATTTAAATAACACAAATTGCTGCTAGATAGAGTTATTGTTGCATTAGGGTTAATTCTAAAATAAATACCGTGGTTATTATGGTTTCTGGGTATCGTTTGTGTAATAATTTCTATTAAATAAATCAATGTACCATGGCATGCATTTAGCTGACTTTGAGTTCGTCTGAGCGTTATGTTGAACTGTCTCGTTGGAGGAGCACCATTGCAGAGTATGAGGTCCTGGGTTCGATTCCCAGGTACGATCATGTTATTGGGTTTTTCCGCCATTTTTGAGTGTCAGTTCGGAGCCTGAATTTGTAACCGAGTAATGGCAATTAGCTGGCAGCCTATTTACCGATGATTTAAACAATATTGGCGTAATGATGTGTACTAGAAGTACCTACACTACTGCCAAGCACTGCGGTGATTACAGGCGTGATTATGTCATGTTGTACTATGTTGAAATCCTGCTGAAGTCAAACATGTTGCTAATTTCTACTCATACGTCCAAAAAACATTACAGGTCAGTCAGTCAGTGGCCCAAAAAGTCTGACAACCAGTCTTACTAAGGGGTATCGTGTTACCCAGTACTAATTGGTTTGTAGAGGTCAGATAGGCAGTCGCTTCATGTAAAATACTGGTATTCAGCTGCATCCGGTTAGACTGGAAGCCGACCCCAATATAGTTGGGAAAAGGCTAGGCAGACGATGAAACGTCCAAAAAATGGGCTTATTATATAATTAACAGAGCAATATTCATTTTTAACTTACGTGAATATTGTATCATTATTATCTCTGATATTATACCGGTCATAGTCCGGTCTAGGCATAGCAGTGCAATTTAATGGGCAAATATAAAGCAACAGTTGTACTTAAATAACAGGATTGTATCCGAAGTATCCGTTATTCGCATTTTACGACACCAACGGGTAGATAGGGTGTCCTATTATTAGGTCGACCACAGGACATTATTGACAGCAATGATTTAACGCTGCTATGCGAAAATTGCAGCTGGGGCGAGCGTCTTAACGTGCCAGGAGTTGCAGAAATCTTTTTGTTGTTGTAGTTGATACCAGCAGACAAGAGGGTACTACTGATGATAGTGAAAAAGTCAAAAATTTATTGAAATGACATACCTACGCTAACGAAAAACTGTCAATGAAAAAATTACAGTCTCGTTGAAAAGTGCTGACGAGGGGTTACAGGAATCCTTTTTTGTTGTAGTTCATACTAGCAGACAAGAGAGTACTCCTGGGCCATAGTATCAGCACTGATGATAGTGAAAAAGTAAACGAAAAAATTGAAATGACATAAGCTAACGAAAAACTGTCATTGAAAAAATGTCAATCTCGTTGAAAAGTGCTGACGAGGGGTTACAGAAATCCTTTTTTTGTTTTAGTTGATACCAGCAGACATGAGAGTATACTGGGCAACAGTATCACCAGTAAAAATGGTGGAAAAGACAAAATTTTTTGAAATGACATAAGCTATCGAAAAGCTGTCAATGAAAAATGAGAAAATGTCAGTCTCGTTAAAAAGTGCTGTAGAACGAACATGTGAAAGCGATTGCAATTTCTTTTCTTATTGAAAACGACGAGTACTTTTTAACCGACTTCAAAAAAAGGAGGAGGTTCTCAATTCGGTGGCAAAAAAGTCAACGAAACAATCAAAGTCACCGACTCCGAAAGTAAAGTTATTTAAGACGTTTTTTAGTGTTTTTTTGGAAGTCTGTTTTTTTTTATATTCCGTAAGTCACACGGAAATAATTCTCATATTTTATTTCTTCTCAATCATTAAAATACAATCAAGAAAATATGCGGAAAATTACTTTCACTTCCTCAATATAATAAATAAATAAATTTTATTACGTCTGCTATTATAACTCGATTACGATTACGATGTATTCCGTTAACTTTATGGCCATTACGTTTATATTTTATTCTCAATTGGCACCGGTGCAACTACAGTTACTTACTAACAGATTTTGTAAATCTGCTGAGTTCGTTTCTTTGGTTGAAAAACAAGCAATATTGCAAATAATTTTATTGGGTTAACTCGTTCCATCGTCGACCCCATCTCTGTCCTAGGACAAGATTGAGGTCTAGAGTAGGCCAATTTAATATTTAACAACAAAAAATAACACTGTTTTAAGCTTTCACGGTTTACAACTAAACTTATACTGTCACTTACGGGATATCTTCCGTCAACCCGCGATCATGGCACTTGCAACAGCGTCGAAATATCGGGAGCTCAAAATAATGAACAATCACGGAAGATATCCCGTAAGTCATCATCATCATCAGCCCATAACAGTCCACTGCTGGACATAGGCCTCCTCAATTGCACGCCACTCAACTCGATTCTCAGCAACTCTCATCCAGTTGCTACCAGCCACCCTGCGAAGATCGTCACTCCACCGAGCCTGAGGGCGTCCCACCTTACGTTTGCCGATTCGCGGTCTCCACTCAAGAACACGTTTACCCCAACGGTCATCGGTTCTACGGCTAATATGACCGGCCCATTGCCACTTCAGCTTGCTGATTCTGTGAGCTATGTCGACAACTCTGGTTCTCTGCCGGATCACCTCGTTTCGGATGCGATCCCTCAGAGAGACTCCTCCGACCTTGAATTTATGAACCAGCCGTACCGTGAGTGTCCACGTTTTGGCCCCGTAAGTCATAACAGGCAGGACGCACTGGTTGAAGACTTTAGTCTTTAGACTCTGTGGAATACGCGACGAGAAGACCCGACGAAGCTTCCCAAACGCTGCCCAGCCCAGCTGAATTCTTCTGTTAGCCTCCCTCTCAAAGTTGTTCTTACCAAACTGCAGAGTTTGCCCGAGGTAAACATATTCTCGAACAACTTCGAGAGGACCGCCATTGACAACAACAGGTCCTGGGGTGACGTGTTCGTTGAACATAACCTGGGTTTTGTCCAAGTTCACCCTGAGACCAATGCGTATTGAAGAATCAACTAGGCCATCCAGCATCTGCTGCAAGTATCCCGTAAGTGACAGAAGTTTAACCAAAAAAACTTATTATTTAGTTGAGCTTTTACAACAGAAATATTTCCATAATTTTATAGACTCATCAAGTTCCTGCTTAATAAAACTGGGGCAAAGTCGCATCCAATCTCCAAGAATTGGAAAGAGAAGTGTTGGATAGCCGGCAGCGAGATGGGCAGACGTCATGCCATCGCAGGTAAATCCTGGATGAGACTTGCGCAGGAGTGAGGAGATGGCAGAAACAAAGAAAGGCGTATACCCAGTTGTGGATGAAGTCGAGCTGTAAATGATGATGATGATGATGAACACTGGTGTCAATTCATTTGTAAATTCTTTGATAATGCGACGTACATTAGTGACATAAAACTTATTTAACAAAAGCTTATTGACATTTTTTTTTTTTTTTCAAATTCAAATTTATTTATTGGTGTGATTTTTGGTACATTTTACATGAGATCTTAATAATAAATAATTAGTTCCTCAAAAATCTACCTTAAAGGTGTACACTCTTTCACATAATTAGTAGGTAAATATTATAAAAAAGAAGAATAATCGACATGTACATAATTTTTTTTTACTTATATTTTTTTCAAAGTTCGTAGAGTTTATCAGTTCGTATTGTTTGAAGAAGTTACACTTAATTGTACTTACAGATGATGTAACGGTCTTTGTTTTTAGGATACGGGAGCAAAGAGGTTGTGGTATAAAACATAAACTGCCTTTCTTCTGTCCGTTTCTCATCATCTACCTAGCCTTTTCCCAATTATGTTGGGTCGGCTTCCAGTCTAACCGGATGCAGCTGAATACTAGTATTTTACATGGAACTGCCTATCTGACCTCCACAACCCAGTAAGTACTGGGTAATACGATACCTCTTGGTAAGACTGGTTGTCAGACTTTCGGCATACTGAATACCTGTAACGACTGTCAAAGATTTACAAATGACGTGAAGGCTATTTTAGTGCACATTTTAATGCCGGATTTAAAAAGTCTATTCCATACTAACTTTTTTTAAATAGTGCCAGTTTGCACTCAAACAACTCATCAAAAACAAAAACAGCATTTACAAATAAATCGCTTTCCGCTTGTAACTTACGCCAAACCGGAAGTGGTCACCCTAACCCTACTCGTTCTACTAACCACTATGTACCGGACACTAATTACATTAATTACTCCATACGTATAAATTATAAGCCAGTACACACGTGCCTAACGCCCTTTTGGCGGTACTATCACGCCTCTTTTGCATATTTGGTGGGTAGGCAGCGAAACTAAGTATGTAAATAATAGGTCAGATGGAACTAAATATGAGTATGAACCGGTATTTAACAGGCATTGTACTTTTCGTTTAATTTGTCTAATGGCATAGAGTTGTTCTTATACACCGTGACTTTTTAGTCGTCTTACAAAAGGTGGTCCACTCAATGTGCCCGACATAAAATAGCTCTACGCGCGATTTTTTTTTTTACCTACCATAATAGGTGCAAAGAAAAATAAATGAAACATTAGAAAAAATATGAAATATCCTGTTAATGATGTCTACGTGTCAAACGGGAGAACATACCTACCCAGCGCTCGAGTCCAGTAGATCATCGCTCACAACAGGGTGTTTTAACTACGTCATGCGTCATAATATTGAATAATATTTTTATTTTTAAATTATTGAAATCTCATAAATACCTATTTTTTTTATGCTAATGCTTAGTAGTCATTGGATACATGAAGTGGGCTGCCGTTATAAGACGACAAAAAAGTCACGGTGTATAGTGTTTTCTTTTGAAATGATTAAGAAGTCAGACTAGGTGGACCGATGACCTGGTGTGGGTTGCGGGGATCCGCTGGATGCGAATCGCATGGGACCGGTCAATGTGGCGACACCTGGGGGAGGCCTAAGTCCAGCAGTGGATGTCTTTCGACTGAAATGATGATGAATGATGATTAAGAGGTGAGCACAGATGTTGGTAGATGGGCTGAGAACCCAGGTTACGGGCTTTATATTTAGATTATGTATTTACATAACATCACGCCTGTAATCCCCGAAGTGTAAGGCAGAGCTGTACGTAGTAGTACACCAAGATTTTGCCAGTTACGTTTAAGTCCCATGTAATAGGGGGCGAGCCAAGACTCCGTGGCTGCTACTGAAAAATGCTTAATAGAAAAACTCAATACCACTTTGTACGAACCGGAAATCGAACCTAACAACAACAGGGAGCGATTATGCATTTATATCAAAGAATTGATGCCTCTGTCATTTTTACATCACCGATTGCTGTTCAACGTGCTATCTACTTTGGTGGCCTCGTTGGTCAAGTGATTGTAAGTGTTAACAACTGAGCATGGGGTCTTGAGCTTGATTCCCATGTCAGACAAAATGTTACCGATGAGGATTTTAAATTGGTTATTTTTCAGTAGCCGCCCTGAGTCTAAATCGATGTTTTTAATACTACCTACTGTATTTAAACCCAAATATCTCAAGATTTTGCTCGAAATGCTACAATAATCTAAAACAAACAACTTCTTAATTACCCAATAACAAATGACCTTACTAGTTTTACTACAACTAAAACACCGAAATGCATATAATTCTACATGTGCATATTGTCGTTGGCAACTCTCCAGACTTATGCAATGTTCCCGAGCTATTTATACACAGACAGACAGACTAGTTATTGGTATATTAATGTATACGGAAGCTTTTTAAGAATGTTATTCTATTAATCGTTAAAGGAATTTAGGTTGGAGAGATAAAATTAAAAATTGGGCTTATACATCATCTTAAATCAAGGCTTATTTGAAATATTTTGGTTTTGAAATAATATTTCACATAATAGGTGCCAAGCGATCAGATCGCGATAGGAACACCGCCCTGCGCTCCATAACTCAAGTAGCTGATGTTGGAGTTAAAACAGCCAATCTAAAGTGGGAGTGGGCTGGCCATGTCGCACGGATGCACCCGGAGAGGTGGGCAAAGATCGTCACTCACTGGACTCCTGAAAGTGGACATCGCCGACGAGGTCGACCGCGGCGAAGGTGGTATGACGATCTGATAATGTTCGCGGGGCAAACGTGGCCAGAAATTGTACAGAACAGAGAGATTTGGAGGGAGAAAGGAGAAGCCTTTGCCCAACAGTGGGACCCAATGTAGGCTATCAAAAAAAAAAAACATTTCACATACTGGGTATCGATCACATTTTTTATCTCTCATTGACTGGTATAACAAGAAAGAGATAAAAGAAAATATTCCGTCAAAATATGAAGATAAGAGGAAATCTGAAAATGGCGCCGGTGACTGAAAAGTTGTGTGGTAATCGGTTGTCTTGGTATGGCCATGTGATGCGGAAGAATAAGGAAATGTCGAGAGCAAAGTTTTGAGTATGAATGTAGGTGTGTATAAGAGTAGAGGAAGACCAAAGAAACGATAGATGGACTGTGTGAAGGATGATATGGAAGAAAGGAGGTGTCTGATGAGATGACGAGTAAAAGAGGAGTATGGAAGAAGAAGACTTAGCTACCTACTGCTCCATATGAAGATGCGGTCTTATCCAAAATTTGTATTGGTCTTATAAGCCAAGTCAGAGGCCCATGGGCGGCGTAAAAACTCTGACACCAGGTTAGGCACCAATCAAACGCCAAGTCATAGGTCTCGAGTTCGAACCCAAGGCACGCACCTCTGATTTTTCGGATTCATGTGCGTATAGTATAATTATCACTTGCTTTTCGGTGAAGGAAAACATCGTGAGGAAACCAGCATGCCTGAGAGACATTTCTTGACGGCATGTAAAGCCAAGTCAGAGGCCCATGGGCGGCCTAAAAACTCTGACACCAGGTTACGAACTAACCACACGATAAAGAAAGAAGAAGAAGACCAATCAAACGATACAGAAAGAAGCGTCAACCGGGCACAAATACAGACTTGGAGGCTGTTAATGAGAAAATGTCTGATGAAAAAACCCAATAACACTTTGCCCGACCCGGGACTCGAACCCAGGACGAGAGAATACCCGTAAATATGGACTTGTTTATAAATAGATAACTACTACTAGATACTAAATAGTTCTTGAAGATCCCAGATGTTACATTTATCATTCAGAAGCTATGATCACGCCAAATTCTTCAAATAGCAGTCAGACATAGTATTTCAGCATGGTGATGAATAGCAATTCTTGGCTCTCAAATTACAATTCCCTTTCGGTTTCCTTTACAAGATCGTATCTATGCAATTACTTTTGGTTAGTTGCCAATTTGTTTGTTTATTTGTTTATCATAGTCTGATGGTATTTAA
Source organism: Noctua pronuba (assembly GCA_905220335.1). Lineage (NCBI taxonomy): Eukaryota > Metazoa > Arthropoda > Insecta > Lepidoptera > Noctuidae > Noctua > Noctua pronuba. Next base: position 9,467,210 of record LR999918.1, on the reverse strand, counting down.
AGACACTTGTGAGAGCATGGTGGGTATATTCGTCATTATCTTTCGTCTACGTAGTTTGAATATGTGCCCCGTTGATGGCAATAGGCTCGCTCCCTCTTACATGGCTTAAACATAACTGGCTTAATATTCACCAGTCTCCATTACTGTCAAGATTGAAGATTTTTGGCCGAGAGCACCGGAATTGTGGTTCACAAAAGCAGAGGCGATAATAAATTCCCGGATGATGTCCGACGATTCCAAATATCGGATTATATTATCCAAATTAAACCTCGAAGTCACCGAACAAGTCGCGGATATCCTGTTAGATCCGCCCCAGGAAAAGAAATATGAGACCTTGAGGCGAAAATTAATTTCGGTGTACAAAGAGTCAGCGGAACGGCTAATCAAGAAGCTGCTGAAATGGAGCTAGGCGATCAAAACCCGTCGCACCTCCTACGAAAAATGCGGGACCTGGCCAGAGGAAAGGTAACCGATGAAACACTCAAGGTTATAGCACAGCATCATGCTGAGTGGTAACCTGCTTGTCGCAGTCACGACGTGCAAGATGTTAACTATTTTGTTTTTCTTTGTTTCTATCCCGTTGTATTAATAATATTTGTTGTGCTTATGATTTTGTTAACTTATTTTGTTTGTATGCACGTCATGTCCCTGCGACAAATTAATATTTTTTTCTTTCTTTTTTCTTTACGTGGAAAAATCATTTACCACCTTCAGTATGTGGAGTCTTGGCAGTGACATGGAGAAATTGGCGTCATGGGGAGAACATGGAGAAATTAGCGGCGATTGCAGACAAGGTCGCGGAAACTATCACCCTAATACAAAATGCTGCGTCAGCGCTCCTACTCTAGGTTTTATAGAAAATACAGCTCTCTCAAGTTTAAAAGACTGCAAGAACGGGCCATACCGTCTAAAATTACTATCCGTGACTGCAATACAAAGTCAAAAAACCCTTTGTAATGTAACAAAAAAACCCATAAAAATTATGGCTCAGTCGCTTCCCTTGAATTAGATACCATCGCTTGGTTCATCAAAGTGCAGCCGACAGTTTTTTTGTCTCCCTCACTCGTATAGAGATTGTCTTTTGTCTCTGTCTTCCGATGATTTCATGTGGTGGACCATCGTGAGTTGGTATTTTATCTTTTCGACTGTTTCCCGTTTGGGGGTAGGTGGAATTCGAAGTGTGCTTTAAGATGTGACGTGATGCACGATCTTCTTTTTTTATGTTCTTCATTGAACCAGGAAACATCATCATGTTTAATATTGGGGTCATGTGATGTTGAGGATTCATAACTTTCTCGGCTTGAGAAATGAACTCGTTGGTGAAAAAATGCAATTCGTTTGGCAGACGGTTCTAGAGGAGTTACTAAATATTTCATGTACTTGAGCCTCGCTGCTGTTTTGGTAAGTCTTAGTTGAAGATTATAATCTGGGAAACGTGCCCCAAGTTTAAAACTTTACCAGCCACACACAACAAAAATACAAGAACAAAATGAAATTATGTTACTGAAGGTGATAAAACGCTTGCTAGAGTTAAGTCTCGATTAGTGACTGTTTAACCACACATTTTTGACATTTCATTACACGTTTCTTAACTAGCGTTTATGAATAAACCCCATGTCCTAATATGTAGTGACATGTGGGGAATCTCACATCATCATCATCATCATCAGCCTACAGCAGTCCACTGCTGGACATAGACATCCTCAATCGCACGCCATCCAACTCGATTCTCAGCAACTCTCATCCAGTTGCTACCAGCCACCCTGCGAAGATCGTCACTCCACCGAGCCTGAGGGCGTCCCACCTTACGTTTGCCGATTCGCGGTCTCCACTCAAGAACACGTCTACCCCAACGGTCATCGGTTCTACAGCTAATATGACCAGCCCATTGCCACTTCAGCTTACTTATTCTGTGAGCTATGTCGACAACTCTGATTCTCTTTCGTATCACCTCGTTCCGGATGCGATCCCTCAGAGAGACTCCAAGCATAGCCCGTTCCATAGCTCGCTGTGCGACCTTAAATTTATGAACCAGCCGTACCGTGTGTGTCCACGTTTCGGCTCCGTAAGTCATAACAGGCAGGACGCACTGGTTGAAGACCTTAGTCTTTAGGCTCTGTGGAATACGCGCCTAGCCTCACATATCTATACCAATTAAAAAAAATTGCTGTCAAAACAGGTACATGAACATCATTATCTCATTTTTATGAGTTCAGTTATAAAAATAGTGTGTGGTCATCATTGTAATAAAAAAGATTGCCGCCCATACATTTTTTTATCACCAGATTATGATGAGTATTATCAAAACCATTACGTAATATTTTGTATAGAAAGATTATCTATTTATTATTAGAAAACATTAGTTATTAAAAAATCAGTCACGGAAATAAGAAATGCTGTATTAAAACCTCATTGGACACAACCTCTTTCTTTTTAATGTTTTTTAATTAAAAAACTGGAACGCACAATCAAAGTGCAATCAACTGCATGATGCTCTGTCCTTTTCTAGTCCGTGGGGTTTATGTTGCTGTCTCTTTCTGTCTTCACTTCCTTGTTCTTTTATATCTTCAATCTTTATTAGTTTGTTGTACAGATTGTGACTGAACGGAAATTGTTTCTTTTACTTTCTTTCATAAGCCATATTTACGTTAATGGAATCCGATTTTCGTTCGTCAATCCGATTAAAATACAAACCGATTTACTTTAATGTGAGTTGAAATATTGCGCTTTTTTCTGCCGAGTCATAGGTCTCAAGTTCGAACCCAAGACGTATTGTATAATTATCACTTGCTTCGGTGAAGGAAAACATCGTGAGTAAACGAGCATGCCTAAGAGATATTTCTCGACGGCATGTAAAGCCAAGTCAGAGGCCCATGGGCGGCATAAAAACTCTAACACCAGGTTAGGCACTAACCACACGATAAAGAAAGAAGAGCGTTTAAAATTTCTATAAATGGCGGCTTGTCCATCGTTATACTCTCGTCCTTAACCCAATTTATTTGGTTCGCTCAGTATTTTCTCCCATAGATTACTATCAGCCGTCATCTCACAATTCACCCCCTTTCCAACCATTTCATCATTACCACTACCTATCTTTCGTTTGCTTCGTCTTTCTCTATTATTATAGCCATCTACATTCATACCCAAAACTTATTCTTCGTTAGTACGTGGTTCACTCATCAATCAACATTCTTCTGCACTTTCTCCAATTTAATTGTAGTCGACGCAGCATGGCTTCTTCTTCCATACTCCTCTAAGTACCTATTCATACATACCTACACATACCTAATTAGAAACAAAACTGTTTTATTTCCGTCACATCACCATCTCGGGTCCAGTTGAAAACCAGCGTCGGGCACTAACTGCTCGGCAGTTAGCTGAACTGGGCCTATTTGGCACAGCCGTAAGACAGACATACTATCTCTTTTTTTCTGTTTAATTTACGTTTTATATTGTGCAGATTTAAGTTTTTATTTTATTTTTATTTGTTTGTTGTGTGCACTTGTGGCATGTGCCAAATAGATATGTTTTCTTTCTTTCTTTCTCTATTGCTCATCACCTCAATAGCAGACTTCTTGTTGTTCACTAACTTTTCAAGTGTCTGTAAATATTCAATACGCAGGGTAGTCCGCGAAAGTCAAAATTTTCATGAAATAGTCATTCAATGGGATTAAATGAACTTAAATAGTTGTATTGATGATTTTAATGATTATAATTCTGTAATTAAACACGTGTTAAAGCCGCGAATCATATTTTGTTTAACATAAAGCTTGATACTGACCTGCAAATTACAAAAAAAACATAAGACGATTTGTATTTGCACAGTGTTAATTTTTTGTTTAGTTTTAAGTTTTTTTTTTTGTATTATTTTTGTTTTATATTGTGTGCACTTGTGGCATGTGCCAAATAAATGTATTTTCTTTCTTTCTTTCTTTTCTATTTTGCGGGCTACTTAGCGCTACCAGCTTAATGGTAAATGTAGAATTAGCTGTCAAACATTAAAACCAGCGAAACATTTGACAGTTATTTCCGACGTCGGTCAACTTTCAGAATGCACAGCCTTAACGAGGTGTACCATAAACAATGATTAAACAAAGGTTTTCTTTTCACTTTCCATAGAGCAAACACTTTCTTCTCAACCGGTTGCTTTATCGACGAGTTTTCTTCTTAAAATGGATGTGTGGGTGACATTATTCAATAGATCACAAAATATGACAAAATATTCATGAATTCATGTTCATACCATTTTGTATAAGCTCGTAAAAGATTATTGAATTCAGAAAGTAGATTCTGTAAGACGTAAACAAATTGCAATCGCTTTCAAGGGTTTCGTGTTTTTAAAATAACTTTTAACAGGTTTAACATAGTTAAATATTCGTGTAATTTGTATTACTTAATGTTGCTTCTGTGTGTTGTGTTATGTCTTTTGTGTGCACTAAATAAATGATTTATCTATCTATGTATCAGGTTTTTGGTAGCGTTTAAATTCAATTCGATATATTTTTGGCTTTCCAACTAGTTCATCGCTGACAAAATCACAGTTCTGGGTCCTCTGATAGAAGAGCAATACCAGAACAATCTATAACGAGCATTCAAATTCAATAAATGAATGATCCGAATTATAATGTGACCGTAGCCTATCTGGACTTTTTACATTAACGTTCGAAGTAGTGAAGCTTTGGCGAGGCCTATGTCCAGCCCTGGACGTCTGACGGCTGAAATTATGATGATGAAGTTACATGCTGACATACGTGTAATCATCATCTGCTTAGCCTTTTCCCAACTTTGTCGGGGACTTCCAGTCTAACCTGATGCAGCTGAATACCAGTATTTTACATGGAGCGACTGCCTATCTGACCTCCACAACCCAGTTAGTACTGGGTAATACGATACCCCTTGGTCTAGTTGTCAGACTTTTTGGGCCACTGACTACGTAACGACTGTGAAAGATCTACAAATGACAGCCGGGACCAACGGCTTAACTTAGCCAATATTGTTCCGAAATACACAATACCTCTATTAACAAGCTGGTTACAAAACAGCCAATTATAAACCTGCATATTTTAAGATAATAATTGTTCCAAATTCCAGTCAATTTAACCGTACAAGTTAATTAATGCGTAAACTTCACGCTAGAGTCTTGGGTCGTAGGCAGAAAGATAATATTTTTGATTAATGATTAGAATGCGTAACGAGGCATCAAATTAAAAATACCTTCGAAACTTATTGTGTGTTGTCAGTCAAAATCAAAATTGATTGAATAAGAAATTGTGTTGCAGGTTCAAAATAAAAAAAGAGTTTGTTTATTGACTAGCCATAGACTAAAGCTGGGCCAATGGGGCCGGCCTCAAAAAAAAATAGTTTTTCGTTTAGAGTGAAGCTTTCTCTAGCAGGGGACAGAAAAAGAAAGTAATGGCAGAGCTAAATGATAGCTTTTCAAGGACTTGCGTAAAACATATTAATGGCGTGCCAGGATTTCTGTTTACACATTATTTATGAATGAATGATTCTATTGGCGAACCCATCATCTGGCCAGCCTTTTCCCGATTACATTGGGGTCGGCTTCCAGTCTAACCGGCTGCAGCTGAATAACAGTATTTTACATGGACTGCCCATGCGACCTCCTTAACCCAGTTAGTACTGGGTAATACGATATCCCTTGGTAAGACTAGTTGTCATAATTTCGGGCTATTGTCTACCTGTGGCGACTGTCAAAGACCTCTCTCAACTGACATGGAGGAAACTCGGTATGTAATGGGTCACCCCATCCACGGAGCAACCTAGGCAAGCTGACCGGATTTGGATGAAATTTGGCACACAGATAGTTTATAACCTGCATTAACACATAGGATACTTTTTATCCCGGTAGTATGATCCCGTGGGACAATTATCCAACACAACGCGGGTGAAGCCGCGGGCATAAGCTTATACCTCTATAAACTGTCAGAATAAAGAAGGTCTAATAAGAAAATATGAAAGAAAATAGATAAAGTCTTACAAGAAATGAATGAATCATTGATTAGAATCTTGATAGACTATCAGCTGTTGGAGAAATGTTTCGCTGTCCTTCTTATCAGGGGGCAATGAACCCGTGAGTATATTATGTAAGTAGTACACTTAATTGAGAGCAACGAGACTATTCATGAGGTTTTTTCTTAGATATAGAGACGATTCTGTGTAAAAGATGGAATATGCTGTTTCTATACTACGGGGTTGATTGTCAATTTCAAAGACATAAACATTACTGATCATACCATAATTCATCATTATCATGTGAAATCTTACTTAGGGGCTCGTCGCTAAATAATAACAGTCGCACGGGTCGATCTTCAAGGTTAAGCCACGCTTGCCAAGGTCGGTCTGTGGATGGGTGACTATTTATAACATACCGAGTGTCCTCTGTGCCTTGGAAAGCATGGGTGGAATTTGTAGATTTTTGACAGTCGTTTCAGATAGTAGGAAATAGGTAGGCAGATAATGAAACATAAATATACGGGGTGTAAACAGACCCTTCACCAAGCCGTCAACCAGGCATTCTGTACATCAAACTAAGTGACTTTACACAAAAATTATTGCTGGGAAATTACTTTTTTTTTAGGATGAAAAATCACGTTTTACGGTAAAACTCAATGTAACGTACTCAAAACTTAGTGCTGATGGATGGATTAAATAGTACGAGGGTCGTGAAGGTGTTCAAAGTAAAAATCTTACATTAGAAACATGTATTTAAAAAAAAACTTGTGAAAAAGTTGGATCTTTGACCCCCAATATCTCCGAAACTAGAAGGTTCCCAGGTATAGTCTAGAACAAAAAAATGATCGCAATGACGGGGAGAACAAGTACCTTTCGGCTTCGTTAAGGGTCTTTTTACACCCTTTATGATAATATGATAGAGTCTATAGTTACCTACGAGGAACTAATTTGTCAGTTTTCATCCCCATTATTTGTAACAACTTGATTCTGGTAAACCAAATTCTTCAAGGTCATGCTAATTCCACTTTCCCTTGTGTTTTCAATTTCTTCTTCCTTCAAAGGTACTTACTACTTACGACAATAGTCATCGTGATAGAACTTTGCTTACCTGCAAACAAACAGAAAATAAACATTAGATTATTGACACATTTCAAAATAAAACAACCACTTCTACAGGGGGTGGCAAATATTTCTGCAGTCATAAGTAAAAACCAAAATGAGGCTTTAAAAAGAATGATACCGAAAAGTACACAAAAGAATGAAATTAAATAAAAACATTGACAATACCCACTTTATTTGTACAAATTGGATCACCCTACTCATCATCGTCATCTGCCTAGCCTTTTCCCAAATGTGTCGGCTTCCAGTCCAACAGAAAGCATCTGAATCAACTCAAACTAAAACTCAAAGCATTATTTCAAATAGACCCGTGATAGGCACTTTTGCATAGTCAAAAATAAGCTACCTACAGTCCCGCCACAGGCATAATAACTGTGAATGGACTGTTGTTGCCGATTCGAAAATAGTAGATCTCATGGAGAAGAATGGGCAAGAAACTCCATGGACACTCTTTCCAAATCAAGTTATATACAGGGTGTAAACGGACCCTTCACGAAGCCGTCAACCAAGCATTATATACATCAAACTAAGTCACCCTACGCAAAAATTATTGCTGGGAAACAACTTTTTTTTTTGGGGTGAAAAATCACGTTTTACGGTAAAACTCAATGTAACGCACTCAAAACTTGGTGCTGATGGATGCTTTGAATAGTAAACGGGTCATGGAGATAATTAAAGTGAAGTTAAAACCTTAAAAAGTAGTATTTAAAAAAAAACTTGTGAAAAAATTGGAACTTTGACCTCCAATATCTCCGTAACTAGAAGGTTCCCAGGTATGTTCCAGAACAAAAAAATGATCGCAATGACGGGGAGAACAAGTGCCTTTCGGCTTCGTTAAGGGTCTTTTTACACCCTTTATATTACATAGTCTTGGGTACAATATTGTTGCTTCTATATGTGAGCACAATCTAGAGATAGGAAAATAAAACAAAACCACAGTTAAACTATTAATAATATTTTACATGGAGCGTCTGCTCTTCACCATCATCAATTTATTTATTTATTTATTTATTTATTTATTTATTTATTTATTTATTTATTTATTTATTTATTTATTTATTTATTTATTTATTTTACTATTTATGTACACACAGTAGACAACACAGGAAAATAACATTTATTGACATTGGATGGCATAATGGTCAAAGTCAAACCAAATAATAACAAAAAAACAAACAAACCTGGACCACAAAACCTCCAGATTTATGACCTAAAAAGTCTCTTAATTTGAACAAGAAAAGAAACAAATGAATTTGTTTCTTTATTGCCTCAACATAGAAGGCACATAGAGGGTCCCTTATTAAGACCGCAACATAAAATAGGGTCATTCATTTAATTTATCAGCTTAATAACGACTGTTTCACACTTAATAATGGACACCCTATCTGTTTTATAATAAATTCTTGTTAAAAGATGTCGTTTTGGTTTGACTTTCCTTGTTTTTATGGATAAACCAATGTGTTATTTTCTGCTTTTCCCTTGCCCAGAGGCTAAGTGTTGCCATACAACGTGGCAACGCCGCCAGTCTCTTGGGCACATTACCAGCTGACAGCGTTGAGGAGTAGTTTTTTTATGCCTTTTTATAGTTTGTTGTTAGTTTATTTAATAGTTTTTAATCAACAATGTATAGTTAGTTTACTCTACTTAATAAAAAGTCCTCTTTAGGTATCTAAATAGCACTTCTAGAATACCTACTATCATAGTTATAAAAAAGCTGTTAGGTAATCCATAGAGTCAGAAGAATAACAAGTTCTGAAGATACAACATTGAAATCGAATTCTGCGTATGACAATAAACTAAAGACGCGTTGACACGATCAGAGTATGCTCGGACCGAGTGGACTCGGCTACCTTCTCGAACGCAACTCGTATTGTGGCAACCCATACCAACCCATCCGAATGCGCTCGGATTATGGGTTGCCACAATACGAGTTACCTCCGAGTAAGTCAGACTAGTGCTTCTAACTACCCGTTACGACTGCCAAACATCTATGATATATTTCACTCAAAAAGTTATATTATAAAAACACTTCCATCCGTACCCATGGACCCTGCTGTCATCTTCTAACCAAAAAGCTTGAACATACAAATGCGGATCTGATAGCACAGCGCACCGGTCAGTTTCCGAGAAATGTCCAGGTAAACGAATAGACATGGTGTGCGGTTTTTTTGCCGTCTGCCACTTATTGTGTTACGGCTTTTGCCGTCGCGTCACCTTTGTGATCGATCGTACTGAGAAATTTTGTTTTGAATGAAATAGTTTAGCTGTAGAAGTCGGAGAGATTTGAAAATGAAAGATTGTGTTGGTTTTAGGTGGTTAACAGTTCCAAATGTTTTGTCTGCCTGGCTCATGTCTGGTGGTCGCAAGAGTTGCTGAGCATGAGGTGGGAGTTCGATTGCCTCCAAAAGTGTGTTTAGGAAGTGGTCAGCCTTGTGCCCGGTTGATGGTAATAGGTTATCCCCTATTTTAGGCGGCTTAAACGAGTTAGTGCCACTATCATCATCTGCCTAGCCTTTTCCCAACTATGTTGGGATCGGCTTCCAGTCTTACCGGATATAGAAAGGAGAAGAAAACATTCGTGCCACTGTCTATCTGTAACGACTGACAAAGATCTACAATTGACAGCCGGTACAAACGGTTTAACGTGCTTTCCGAGGCACGGAGGAAACTCGGTATGTAATGGGTTATCGGTGACCACTGGTCACCCATCCACGGATCACCTAGGCAAGCGCGGCTTAACCGGAAGATCGACCCGAGCGGCTGCTATTATTTAGCTCCTCAGTTAATGCTACTACATACTCTAATAGTACTGGTCTTCAAGAACTAAACTGTTATATTCATAGAACTAAACTACATACACAATAACTTAAGTTTACTTTAACAACTCATGCTGCCCACCCACAAACTTTAAAACACCATGAGCATTAAACTAAAACATAAAATTATCTCTAACTTAACAGACTCATACCCAGAGGCATAAAGGAGTCAAAAATATAACTTAAAAAGCACGTAAAGCATAGATAAAAGGATTTATGGTATTTTGGACCATAACTCATGGGTGTATGTGTCATTAAAATATAAAAACAATGGTGGAAGGTGGGATTTTGAAGGTATTTCTTACACTTTTATGTAATGTTGGGTTGAAAAGTGTTTTATTTTGAATTTAATGGCCGGCCTAACTTCCGACATTTTAATTTATTTTCAAAGTTGCGGCTACGCATAAAACATATATTAATCGGTAGCTGGTACCAATACAAACAAGTTTTTATGAGACAAAATCTTCTAAAGTGTCACGTTTCCGAGATATAAGCTATCAAAATTGGTAGAACGACAGCCTTCTACAAATATAGCTACTTTGAAAAAATTTCTAAAGTTTGACGACCAAAGTATAAAACTACATACTTCAATTTAATTCCTTACTACTTATCCTAACTTCACTCCTCACAATACATATAATTTGAAATTCAAATCCATAATTTCCTTAACAAAAGCAATTACCACGATTCCTGAGCACGGAACCCATTTGAATTAAAAAAAAGAAGGTTCTTACCATAATCTTGACATTTAAACCATAGACTGATATCTACACATCTTACTATTATTATAAAGAGGAAAGATTTGCATTTTTGTGTGTGTGTATATTTGTAATGAATAAACTCAAAAAGTATTGTGCCGATTTCAAAAAATTTTTCACCATTATAAAGCTACATTATCCCTGAGTAACATAGGCTATATTTTACCCCAAAATTTAAAAAAAATATATGTCCACCCGTGCAAAGCCGGGACGGGTCGCTAGTATAATATAAAGAGGTACGGTTTGTAAGTTTTGATGTAGGAGGTAATCCCCGAAATAACTTATTTGATTTCAAATGCTATAGGATATGTCTACATTTCAATTGCATAACAAAAAAGATAAGTGGAAGTGCGGAGTCTCCTAATACAACAATTCCTTGCTTAAAAGGTGACCTCCAATAATATGTATCGAAATGCCCATTGTAATTGAAAAAAACATTTTTTTTTTTCTTATTTCTTTAAATGTTTTATGTATGTTAAAACCAGAAAAGGCCAATTTGAGGACTGTAGCTAGCGTTTCAAAAAAGAGGTAAAGTTGGAATGTAGGAGCTTATCTGCAAAATAACTCAAATGAATCAAAAATTCTTTAACTTACAGAAAGCTACACTTTTGCCGAGTGCCATACTTGCCGTAGGATATTATGTTTTATGTTAAATAATAAACTTCACGCGGAGTCGCGAACAGAAGTTAGTGTAGAATCAAAATCTGTGGTTTTAACATTTTTGTGTGCGACTGTACCTCTATGGTGGTCTTGAATCCATGGTAATTTGTAACATGGAGTCATTATAGGGGATTGTTCGAAAAGCTTGGTCATGGTTCAAAATAAGTTATAATTATAATGAAGTTTATGGGTTACAAAAATAACCTGGCATCAATAGAAGACAATTTTATTTCTATGAGCTTTGACACAATTTTGTTTGGTCAGTTTTTGTTCAACTCTGGAAATGTGTTCCTAGGTTTTATTTGCGTAACTATTTACTTTATAAACTAAAATACTCTTCCTGTAACTACACAGAAAATGGACCCTACAAGTGTGAAAGAACAACTACTCTACCGATTTTAATAAAATCAGTTCTATATTTCATTTATTTATTTCCCTACCAGAAAGGTAAAATTTTAACCATTTTAAACATTTGTAACACCAACACTTACCTTAATAAAAACATGCACTATTAGGATTTCATTCATTTATTTAGGCAATGATTTACAGTGTCGCCTAAGTTTTATTAGTTCTCGAAAATCTTCAAATCGAACGTCATTCGCCTGCCCTTATCCCAATTTCTTTGGGGTCGTCGTTGCATGTCTTCTTCTTATTATGCTTATTGTATGTTTGCCACTTTATTTTATTATTATATTATTCCTTATTATTATTTATATTATTCCTTACTTATCTATTACTTGTCATTTCATCAGACACTTGTTTTCTAGCCATATCATCCTTCACACAGTCCATCGTTTCTTTGGTCTTCCTCTACTCATATAGCCATCCACATTCATACTCAAAACTTCAGAATATAAACAAAACCACTATCTCCTTCCCTCCACCATTTATTACCCTTTCAGAAGACTTCGTGAAATCCCTCAAGCTATTTACGAATTCGTGACTAAACAGATAAAATCGCCGTGACCACGACTGTTTACAAGATATTTATTTCAATGAAATGCCCATCGAAATAAATGCTTTTTTTTCAATATTCTCGAAAATGAAAAAAATATGGAAAAAAGTTGGAACAATACTGGTACTCTTGTATGTTGTAGGTAGAGTGAGAAATCGGGATTTTTATAAACTGTCCAGAAAACATGTTTACTGTTTTTCGCGTTCTAATAATTTACACTTGCTGTCATTTATTAGTTGAGTTCAATATTTTTTCTTTGAAAAATCTCGAATTGGGTCAATACAGATTACAGACTTTTTCTTTGATCGAGTTTGATGTGCACAAATTAAAGATCGATGCGTCATAGACTAGGTTCAGGTCCATACTTTGATTCAGTCCATTCGAATACTGTCATATTCATTTTCAAGTAAACTTGCGAGATAAATATTCAAATTTAGTCTGTTTAGATGACACATTTGTCACCATTACGCCTTCGATTCGATAAGCTATCGATACGGATGCTGCATCCAGGCTCCAGCCTAACAATAACTCGTTAAAAGTGGCTTTTATCCATGGATTACATCATAGATTTTTATTGAATCCATTGTCATCTTCAAAATAAGTTAGACCAAGCATGCAGTAACATCGCTTACCATCAGCTGAGATTATGGCCTACAATATAAAAAATCATCATAAAACTTAACCTACATCTCACACAGAACCACACAGCCACCGTTCACTCGTCCTCCTGTCCATCCATCTGAGCCCCCAACAACAATGGCTGCGCGTGCGTCCATCACCTGCCGCCGGGCGGGTGTTGTAAAGGTGCTCATAAATCTATGGCAGGAACGTGCTGGGTAGTGTGGCTATGATTTCGCGAGAAGGAGGACTATTTTGATGAGTGTTTGTACTTTTAGAGACAGTTTTAGTTTGATAGTTTTGAAACTGCATGAAATCGCACAAAGCCTTGCCTTGCCTTTAGAAGTAATGGAATAAATGCCAAGCGTTACTTATGGAATGGAATACTCAGGAATAGCTAAAGTTAAGTAACCATGGTTTTACTGAAGCTCTACACTTTACAAGATCAAAAGTAAAAAAAAAATCTCGCCTGAGTCGGAGTTGAATAAAAAAGGGTGTAAACCAAGATATACATGTTATTTGCGTGAATGCTATCAGCAGATAGCATAACTACATGTTTTATTTTATTTCGCGACGTAAAACACTAATTAAATTATAACACGAAACGCTATAAATATTTAGCATTGTTATCTCTATAACGTACTCTTGTTTTATTTTAGCTCATAAAAATAAACACTAATTAGATAGCCTAATCAAATTAATTAATACTTCGTGTTAATGACACTCCATGGTTCTGACTTTCATGGCGCCCTTTATATTAATGCTTCTTTCTCATGCAAACATTTATTTGTCTGATTTTAGTCTAGTCGTAAATGATGGAATGTCAATGACTTTCGACTCCACCCTGTATAATTGCAAGGTATAGCACGCTTTGATGCACTTTATGTGTAAGGTTTTATTACCATGCATGCAAAGTCACTAAAGTCACATTTCTAGTAGGTATTAGACACGCAAATATGCATGCATAACAAAAATACACATCATTTAATAAACATAATAAACACGAGCTCCGCCAATGGGATTTGTAAAAATTTTGGGGACTTCGTTAAACAAAACCAAACTTTTACCAACAATAAAAGATTATGTTGCAACATTTGCTTTATTTTTTATCAATAATTTCTCTAAAAATGATGTTGGCGAAAAATGTCTCTCAAAATTCACGCACCATGGTCACCCTCAGTACCTTTCCATAGTCATTATAACATACATGAATAGTACCAATTGAAGTTACCTTTACAGTACACGGTTCTTTTGTGTTCTTTCTTTCTTTCTTCGACGTTTCAAGGAAGCAGCGTTTTAGAAGGTTCTAGTACCTTGTACAGACGCCAGCACATCAGGATACTACAATCTGTCAAATTTCTTTAGTTGATTTTCAACTTTATCGCCAAAGCATTCGGTTCAAGGTTGATTAGTTTCGGGTAGCTTGATGTGCTAGCGTTTGTACAACAGAGTGAAGTATTAAGTGCCTGCTAAGGCTCTATGTTTCGTTTCAAAGTGTAAGGCGTTTTGTTTTTCTTAAAGGGTGGTCTAGGAACTATTAAAGGTAGATAATAGACATCTGTAGGAGGTATGGAAGATTTCATATCGCCTTTTTTTTCGGTTTGGAAATCATCAAATGACTCCTCCCGCTCTGGGTGAAGTGGGAGGGAGTGTCAGACTCTTACTGACTAAAACCCATCCATGGTCCTTCTTTGCCCTTTGTGTTCCAGGGCCACAGTATCTCTTTCGAACAGTCCCACAGCCCCGGCAGGCATCGGAGCACCAAAGCCTTTGGCCTTTGGAGAACCAAAGACAACTAAACTTGATAGGTCGCGGTTGATGGTTTCTACTAAAAACTCACTCTTTCAGTCATGGTAATTGGTGTCACTAACCACCTCTTTCCGATTTTTTTCATTAAAAGCCATTACATCTAGCGACTATCGGTTGAATTATAAAACGAAAATATGGTGACTGAAAGCGTTAAAAGACAAGTAAAACAATTGGTTCTAGATGAGGCTGATAGCTCTTCTCTTCAACTTTCAAAATAAAAACATAAACAAATACGGTACGGTATTTTTGAAATCCACCTGTCTTTCAAATTTTCAAATTGTAGACAATTGCCATGCTCTCAATGATGCTTAGTCCAACAAACGTTATGCTGTCACTCACCTTTGGCTCTTAGACAGACCTACCAACTTAATAAGGGTAAATTCAAAATCACCACGCCTGGCAAATGTTTAAGTTAGATACTCCAAACAAAAATAATCGAGGCCGCGCATTTTGTCCAATATCACCATCCCACGCCCACAAGTGGTATGCTTTGGCTTATTATCAAGGACCACACATGAAAGAGTACCTACACTACTGCCCACACCTCTGAGGATCTCTTGAAAGGTGGTTGTACAAACAAAACTAAGATCTTAATCATGGTTTGTTTAACTATCGCCCACAGAACCTACTAACCTTTTAAAATCGTTTTAGCGACTTCCTTAAAAGATAGTTTGTGTATTTACAATCAATAAATCCTTTTATCTTTAACTGTAACTCGTAATAATGTTGTAATATCCTCAAAAAGCCACTAATTCACAATCACAAAGAATCTTCAAAACCCTTTTAAAATAAAATAAAATATCCCAAAATGGCGCCACACCGAATTATAAGGCGGGAAATCTATGTTCCAGTCAAAATGCGAAATCAGACAATTCTATACTCTAACCCGTTTGTGTTTAAATGCTCTTTT
Source organism: Noctua pronuba (assembly GCA_905220335.1). Lineage (NCBI taxonomy): Eukaryota > Metazoa > Arthropoda > Insecta > Lepidoptera > Noctuidae > Noctua > Noctua pronuba. The sequence goes on along the minus strand of LR999918.1, from coordinate 9,451,592 downwards.
GTTTGCAACACCTTGATTATTTGCCTTCCGATCAGGTATCGCGTCTCAGGAATTTGTTAAAGAAAAAATTAACAGCAAAAACCCGCGGTTGCTTTTGTGGCCCCGAAAAGCTAAAAGATTATACAAAATGAGCAAACTTCGATGTTTGGTTCTGATTTTATCGTCGTTTTAAAAAGAAATAATATGAATTGGACTTGACAAAAACTTCGTTATTTCTTCAAACTCGATTTTGAACCCAATATCATCAGAAAATAAGTGAATTTTCGCCTTTTTCGAAGTCAAAATGAAATTGGACAGTATTTTGTTTTTATCTCGAACAAGACCGTGCTCTTGCTAAATGCCCGTTAAAGTTTGATGGCTTTCTCGTGTTTTTACTGCACTTCTAAAATACTTAGAGATGTGACAACGATCGTTTTTTTTTAAGCAGTTAATGGCCCATTAACTTTGGACTACTGAACAAACCTTTAAGATGAAAGCAATAAATTAAGTGTTAATTGGTGTAATTATATCGCTTTCATCACAGTTCTAGTGATCTTCCTCTTACGTATTACTCTTGTCAATTCATGTAGTAATTATCTCAAGATTACATATCTTCAGGTCAAAGCATATGTAATTACGATCAGCTTGTTAGCCCTTCACGTTAAAACTGTAATTACACCAGCAATAAACTTGACTGTGTAACTCCGACGCAGAAACTATTAAAATCAGGTTTAAAAGCTCGAGGGAAAGCAATCTAAGGTAAACTTGTATTAAAAATTAACACTACAGTGAGAAATGATTTAGAAAATAAATATTTTACCTAAAAAACACGATATAGCAACAAACCAACCCAAAAAATGTTGTTTTCAACTCCAAATATGGGTAAAAAATTATGTGAAAAAACACTTAAGTACTAAATCATAAAAGACAAGGGGTTGACAAGATTACAATAATTTACATAAAGAAAGAAAAAAAAAACAAAAGAATTTTGGGTACATACAACAACCAAAAAAAACTGGACGTTTTACGGTATTCCCTAATTCGATCACCGCAGGGAGCATGTCGTATAAAAAGTTTTCGAATAAAACAATAAGTTTTATTTGAATAATATTTATAGGAAATCTTGGCACGCTTGAAAGGTTTATTGTTTAAACTTTTTACATTGCATTTCGACTTGTTTTTTTTTGTCAAATTCTATTATTGTTGTAGTTGACTACCGAACCTATAAAGGGTATAAAAAGACCCTTAACTTAGCCGAAAGGCACTTGTTCTCCCAGTTATTGCGATCATTTTTTTGTTCTAGACTATGTTTTGAGTGCGTTCCATTGGGTCCTACTGTAAGAAGTAATTTTTCACCCCAAAAAAAAGTCGTTCGCCAGCAATAATGCTTGGTTGACGGCTTCGTGAAGGGTCTGTTTACACCCTGTACAATTAAAACCTCACCTAGTAACCTTGGCTTCAGAATCTATATTTTTTATAAAAAAATACAATTATTTTCTAGAAATATTGAAGCTTATGGCCTACGCTTTACAGTTTACAGCTATAAGTGCAAATGTTGCTAGAGTATTAAGCGCCTTTTTTTTAATAACCTTATTCTTCTTCTATTGTACCTATTGACCAAAGGGGGACTTTTAACCTCATTAGAGGTTTACACTCCCCTTGCAAGTAGGGCCGACTGCCCTAAGTATACCGGACATAAATAATAATACATTCATTCATAAAGGCTCTTTTAATGCACTCCAAAAAATAAACTGATGAATTTGATACGAATATTTCAAACCTACTCATCACCTTTTCAAAAACCCACTGTGTATTTAATTATGCTAATCATACATAGGTCTAAATTAGGTCAGTAATGACATGTGGAATATCGACAGTGAAAATTTGAAAAGTCGTAAGCGACTTTGATCGCGGTTATTGGATTTTGAACTTTCTGTGCTAAGTTAAGAGTTGAAATTTCCACAGCAAGCTCAATGTCGCTTACGTTATTTTAAATTTTCACTTTCAGTATTGTTAGTTGCCCATCCACTGCCTTGTCATGGCGTCCCTTGGGGCTAGAGCTTTTTAATTAGGCGCTCATCCAAGTGATGGAGGTATTGACTTTGACGTATCAGCGATGAATCATGTTTGGGTGGGTATTGTTTCCGTTCAATCGCTTTTGAGTGGCCTATAGATTCTTTTCAGGGGCTTTACTTTAGTAGTAAGTGTGTATCTGTAGAAATTCTAGTAGAAATTAGATTTCCATTTTTATATTGTTTACCATTATTTTAATTTTTATTTTTATTTAGCATTAATTTCATTACCTCTGATAAATTGGGGACTATCAAAAATTATTTGGGTTCAATGCAGTATGCTTTCTTCTTCCTTACATTATATTATCTGTTATAGTCATCTCCGTTTTCAAATTAACCCCGTTTCTAATAAATTACTTTCTGATGGTCACTATTTTTTTTTTAATTTAAAGTGTCAGGCTACCCGACATGTTTGTCCTCTTCTTCCGTACCTACATCTCCATCGTACTTCATCTCAATATTAATATTTACGCGATTACCCCTTTTTATAATTTTTACATTTTTGAAAGTTACACCAGAAATCCGATATCTATCAATACGCACCTAATCTCCCAAACATCTATTAATAAAAACGAATTAACTTACTCAGAATACAAAGCAGTTTTTACACAAATCAGAGACCAACCCAATGTCTATGGCTTTATCGAATGGCGCCAACAATGGCTGACAATCGTTGTAACACAATATTGTACGATATCTGTTTGAAACTCGAACAGCTGCCATGCCTAACGGTATGTGACCGTTAGCGCTCACGATCGGGAAATTCGCGATATGACTGGTTTTGTGGTGACGTCATATTTCGTTTGACATGTTTATCTTGACAAGTAAAGTGAGTTTATCGATTTCTGGGTGGATTTTCAAAGTTAATATTGGAGTCCAGAAGTAACTTCCTACACAGTAGAATAGAATAGGATACAATAAGTTTATACCGTGTTTTTAAGCAAATAAATAAATGATTTTTCTAGTTTTTCGTTGCTAGAATTTTGGAACTAAAATAGAGAACGACTAAGCAAGGGTGTATTTAGAAGACTCCAACAAAGCAAAACAACTTTTCGAAAGCAATGCACAAGTTTCCCGTGTTTGAAAAGCTTGGAAAAGAAGCTTTGGCTGAACGTTAGATGATGTAATTGGTTGACAGAAATAACTCCAAGCAAACTAGACATAAGTACAGTTCGATAACTGATCACATTAAATAACGCTTTTGGAAACTGGGATTTACTACTCTATAATTACTAACTTGCAGTAAACATAATATTTTACAACTATTGGGACATAATAATAAATACCTCAGTTACAAAGCAAGCAATTATATCTTTGTATTCCACAACCATTACATGAAAAGATATCTTCAACACATTTAGTCATACAATGTAGGTTGCACATCAATATGTCATAATAGTCATAAAACTGCTTGAAATATTAATAATAATTTGTAATAATAACCATTTGAGCCCCAAAACAGGCCTCCCCATACAATTTAATGAAGACATAAGTCATAATGACGATTGTAATCAAAATGCGGCAGATGTGCCCGCCATCCGCCATATTGTTTTTGACGTCATGTCATGAAAGTTTTTTTTTAATGTTACGCGTGATTGGGCAAAGGAATGCCGTGTACGGAAACTGAAAATTACTTTTTTAATGGATGTTGAGTGGAACGGAAACGTGGGTCACGAAATATTTTGGCAGATATTATTTTAATTACATGGGACTTAAACTGTGAGTACCATAGGTACACCTCTGCCTAACACTACAAGGAATACAACCGTGATGTTATGTATCTATGTACAAAGCTGAACTGAGCTGATTGTCATTTTCCCATTGGACACCTTTACTCCGTTTTGCATCCGTTTGATTTATTTTCGCTTTTTTATAATAAATAATTATTTACTTACCGATTAGAAGATAATATCATGATGTTGGTATATTGAACTCTGCTTACCTGTTAAAAAAACAGAAAATAGTTATTAGATTATGCTTGCATATTTCCAAATAGGGACAACGCTATTGGTTACATAAAAAGAATATAATAATATCACACTCATTTTTAAGGTAATCTAGTAAATAACTCGTAAGCCAAATTCTGTGCCTTTCTTATGACTATCTTATATTATATCTCAATTAATTATTAAAATTAGTTACCAGTTTTTGCTAATAATTATACAAGATTAGATCTATAATATTAATAATCCATTTTAAAACTGCGATTAACACTATCTTCCGTAGTACTAGTAATTTTAAAACATTCACCAATAAATATCAAATTGATATGAAAATAAAAACAGCCTTCTCAAACTGCAATATTCATAACCACAAATCGTTAATCTGACCCACAAATCAAACCACACGAATTAAAATAAAAAGGAACTGATTAGCATACCTTCCTTCATTTTTGCATACAAACTTTCCTGCCGAATGCTGTCCCACATTTTTTACGACTTATTGTTTTATCCATTGCCATTCATAACTCGTCATGGAAAAAACACAGTAACATGTCGTCAATGTATACCAAGTTCCTTTGTAAGTACTATGTGATAAAACAAAGTCGTTTATTCTTTTGATGGAATATAACGGTCCGAAATGACATTAGGTGAGGACCATAGACATTAAATTGCAAGGAAGAGAGTGGAAATGCATCCTTTCATTCCTTATTGGGATTTGTAGAAACCCTTTAGAGAACTCGTTTAATTCTAAAGGTGTGGCGTTCTGAACAAAAGTAATGGAGGAACGTTTTATTGAATTGGATGTTTGAGCTTCAACTTGAATGGATTTGCTGATAAAATCATTTCCGCTGTGTTTAAAATGAAACCCGTTTTGGAAATGCTAGACTCAAACATTATTTTTTTTAGTCAAAGGCTTTTTTAACACTTTTCCCTCAAGAAACGTAGCAGCATGAGTCAAAATTCTTTGCTAAGTAGGAACATATTTTGCTGTATTTGCAATTCGTAGAACCATGGTTAAGAGAAAACTAGGCCAATCGCCCAAAAGATAACATTCCTTATTGAGGATTTTTCTCAAGTACCTATAGCCTTACTCTAAGACGTTTGATTCCGACTGACAAAAAGTACTAAAAACCCATGTTTGGCAGACACATTTTCTAATCCTATTGTCGCTTCTTCACCATTTTACGTCATCCAAACGAACAGAATGACATCTATTTCAAGCCCATCTTACAAGGTCTTGCCATAATCCCATAGAATAACATTTCCCATACAAGTATGTTGCGTGGGCTTGTGAGTCATGGATACCATTGTGGCTATGGTTTATGACGTCATAAAGACCATAGAGCATTGAGGCTGAACTGAGTCTATTGTTGTCTCAGATTGGGAGATCGTCATCTAAGATTATGATGATGTTAACTGTAGGAGTTTTAAGGTGTACGACACTTTTTAAGGTGTCGATATAGAAAGACACAAGAAAGACGAAAAAAAGAATTAAAATTAGCAAATATTGGTGATCAATGGAACATATTGAAGAATAACAAAATAGCAAAAAAACATTAAGCTTTTGGAAATAATTTACGAAATGAAGTGATTCTAAAATATTGTAGGTATTTCATCTCGAAAGGTATGATACATTGTACGCACATTGTTTCTGCGTAGTATAGGTATAAAGTAAGGATCATAAACATAGCAGTGGATCATGGCAATGCTTGACATACAGAAGGTTTTTGACAAACTTATCACACGCAATTGGATTTTGCATGTTTCCTACGTGACTTCCTCTTCCGTATTCCGTAGTATTCGACTTGTATACCACGGCCTTGCAATTTCCATGGATATTGCCAAATTATGTATACGATATTCGACAATATCCAAGACATGACCTTTAACCTACGCACTACACACCCCAGGGTGTGTAGAAAATTGTGTCACCAAAATACTCTCCTACTTTTTTCCTGATAGATTAAATCTTAAACGACTAGCGTTATTAAGCGACATTCGCGTAATACTAGTTTCTTTTGCATTAGTATGCTCTAAGCAACTTAATCTTTCATGTATCATCTCTGCAGTCGCTTTATTATTATTTTTTTTTTCCTTGGTGTCATTTTTTTCGAGGCTGTATTCTTCCAAAATTCTCTCTTACTTCATCTAAGTCTAAATGATCTCACTAGTTTTGCATTCAGTCGCTCCCAAAAACTTACATAAACAAACGACCCCTGTAAAATAGGGTGACCGGTACTTACGGCTGTTACAAGTTACAACCCCTGACATACATTACTGGTAATAAAAACCGATGGACGGACACTATTTCAGTTTTACCCCCCCTCTTTCATAGTAATCAATATGAAAGGTTTGAGTGGAATTCAGTTTTGGCGATTGACGTGTACACTGGTATGGGATGGGTCATGTTATACGCATTTTTGGTGTGTTTTTTGAAGCAGTAGAAATGGAAAGTGTAGTGTTATAATAATATAGCGATTTTTAAATTCCATTATTCTTTCAATGTCAAACTTATTGATTTCGAATATTTTGCTTGTTTTTATACGAGAATTAAAAAGAATATCCTGTTTCAGGGTTTATTTATCTGTTTTCTTCTTATCGTGTCGATGGCAAATTTTCATTTAATCTATTTGGCCCAAAATTCAGCTATGTGATCTCCGCTCGCAGTCATACAGTCATAAGATCGTCAAGTGCGCAGGTGTCTTTATCAGTGAGTTTTGAGTATCTGAGATTTGGAAAAACAGTACCAAATATTGAAAATAATATTATGCTTCATTAAGATTTAAATATACTTACATAAACCGACAGCACTCCTGAAATACAGTAGTTCATGAGGTAAAATATAAAATAAAAATACTGCCTTTATCTCAAAGATTCTTTCACACACATCGACAAAATTCCTTCACAAATGCGATAAGCAACTATTTCCCTACTTCCCTACAGTTTTCAGGAGTGGTTTCCTGAACCCTCACGTTTTGCCGGCGCCGCCATGACGCGACGCGTCGCTATGGCAACCAGCCTTGTTTGGGTAGCCAGTATGTAATATGAACTTATTTTTGGGATACCATCCATCATTCAATATGATTTATGTGCAGTGATATTTTTAATTATATTTTCGATATGATTGAATGAGGACGTTTATCTTTAACAAGAAAACAGGAAAATATCGGTTTCTTTCTGGTCAGATTGCCTGTGATATGTAAAAATGTGACGAAAATCATGAAAATGCACAGTTCTGAAATGACGTTTTAAGAGTCAGTGTCCGGATATGCACTATCTACCAGAAAAAATGTGTAAACAAAATCAGTAAAAACTGGTATTCAGCTGCAACCGGTTAGACTGGAAGCCGACCCCGACATAGTTGGGAAAAGCCTAGACGGATGATTGCTTCTGTCCATTGAACATAACATAACTACAGCTATCATTATCAGGCCAAAGTGTGCGCCTCACACAAACCATGGTCACCCTACATTCGCACTCATATTTCGGGTGTCCAGAGAAAGTGTGCCACGCATGTTTGTTCACAGCTACAGGATGTGTCTGTTAGTGTGTTGCTAATGTTAATTACTTTCTTTTGCGCTGTTTTACATCACCCTGTGTGTGGTTTGTGTTGCGCTGGATTGTGTTTATTCGGTTTGGCTAATAAATAGGCTATTCGTAGAGAAGTGGGAAAAATTCAATGTTATTTTAATTTCTTTGCAAGTCTTTTTTATTGTGTGTGCTATAAAAACAGAAGAAACTGAGGATACCACTAAAAATGTATTTTTCTTGTGATTTTCCTCCTACAAGTCATAACAATAGTCATACTACAAAATATATGTCTATATACACGGATGCGTTTTTTCGGGAATAATTATCAAGACGCGTTTTTTTTTTAATGATTCATACACCTTAACTTAATCAATATAACCCCATGTCAATCAACAAACGTGTTTGTATAAATCTCAAGTATGTATGGAGGCATAAACAAAAATCTTTAAACAAGTTTGAAGAATTCAAAGGTCATCTAATGTCATCACTCATTCACACACTCGTCACTCACTAATCTTATAATAAAATAAACAAATATTTAGTCTTTAAACTAAATATTTTCATACTTAACATTTTGTACTCAAATGTGGGTGAACACGTCATTTCTAAGAAAGATATTGACTCATTAACATTGAGCTTCATTCACGGTCAAAAATAAGGCAAACATTGTACACCAATCATTTGCAGATTGCAAAAAAATATATGTTAGTAGACAAGAAGTCGCCCCTGGTCTGCCCGTCAGTCTAAACGCAACTGCGACTAATCTCCATGGAGCTGAGGTGGAATTCTCGATTGAGCAATATTTAAGTTTTTTCAAAGACACTTCTTCTTCTTTATCGTGTGATTAGTCCCTAACCCGGTGTCAGAGTTTTTATTCTGCCCATGGCCCTCTGACTTGGCTTTACATGCCGTCATGAAATAACTCTAAGGCATGCTGGTTTCCTCAGGACAAAGACACTGAAAACTGGGCACTAATCTTTCGTTAATTTAATCTATTTCAATCAGACACAATGATCCATAATTTTGTTAGTAGGTACCTACACTTAAAAATAATGAAAGTAAGTAAAAAAATCAGAGACAGATACACACCACACAATACTATCATAACTAAATTTTTCTTTAAAATAACAAATTTAATTTAATTAAATTAATACAATACGTTTTCATGCCAAATTAAAAATAAAATGTCCACACACTAAAAATTAAATTAAAATAAGGAGTCAAGATTCATGCCCAATTTTTCTACCCTACTGGCCAACCCCTTCGGTAAAAGTAGCCGTGATGTTATGTTTAGTCAAATACTAACTGAAAGCTTCACTCTTCAAACCTGGATGACTATTATAGCACTTGACCATGACACAAGTGATTAATTACCCAGAGAAAGTGTGATTCATAAATTCATAACGAATCAATAATATTGGTCCGGAAGAATTCCGAAGGAAAGATTATAAAAAAAAACATGATTATTACGAAGAGCGAAGGGTCTCAAAAAGGAGGGCGTATGTTAAAATCGATGTTACACAAATTGCACGCATAAAATATTTAAAAGGGCTTCGTAAGATGTGTGTGGAATTCGAGATTTACTTCCTGTCTGAGAATATTGGAGAAACGAAGTGAATAATATAAGACGGATGCTCTGAGAAAGATATCTTTGAAGAAGACGATTTCTTTAGAAAGCTTCGAAAGCCATAAATCTGAAAGCTTTTACTGAAAATGGATGAAAATTGAATTTAAAAGCGAGACAGCTTTTATGTCAATCCTTGTGAATGGAAAACACTTATGGCAAGACTTACTTTAGGTAAAAATCGTTATACTTTAACTTCAAAGTGCGAGTGAATCGGTTTCTACTAGGCAAGCGTGCTCCAGCTTAGGCCGCGTCATCGTTTCACATCAGCACGTGTAGCATGACCACCGTAGAAACGAGTTTTGTCGACGGAATAATCGACAAAATGACAGATTAACAAAAGAAATCGGTCATTTTGTCGATTCTTCAGTCGACAAAACCCGTTTCTACCGTGGTCATGCTACGCGTGCAGGCGAGTTGCGGCTAAAAGCAAGTCTATAAAAAAAACTTTTATATAAAACCACTTGTTTGGAACATTTCAGGAAAATTTGTTTTTTTCAGGTTTCTGTAGCGTAGCATCTTTTGTCTCCATCATCAGTAACTAACCCATAATAATTCACAGTCATATTATTAAATTCAGCACCACACGACTCACGTTATCAAAATTCAATCGGATAACTGGAAGCGATCGCAAAATCGATAAATAAGACATTTTTCACATGCAAAAGACATAACATCATACCTTCAGAGAATATGGGACATAAGCCAAATAACTTCATTTAAAATTCAAGCCACATTTCAACGGGAAAAAAATAAAACCACAAAAGAAAAAAACGTAAGTAACAAAATCGAAAATTCTGAGAATAAAAATCGAAATGGCACTATTGTTACTGCTAACTGTGGAAGTGGCATAAGTATTAAGTTTGAAATATTTTCACGTAGGCAAAACATTGTCGATTCAAGCTTTGATCTATGCATGCTGATTGTAAAGCTGGTGAGTGTGACAAGCTATGCAATAGCGAAAAATAAGCTAGTCATTTAAAAAAAAATAAGTTTGTGAGTTTTTAAATCTTAGCACCGGCTCGAAGTATTATGAGACTAACTCCTGTCATGGTAAAAAATATTAACCAGCCTGAAAAGTGAGATCAATGCTCACTCTGACAAAATGGCCTTCCAGAGGGAATTTTTCGAGAGGAGAGGGAGAGTTTTTAAGGGAATTACTGCAAAATTAGCCCATACGTGCCCATTGATTCAAAAATCGAAACAAGAAGTAGTTTTGTCATAAAGGCAGCGTAAATCGACCTAAACTATCTGAAAATAACCAAAATCGGAATCCTAAAATAGTTCTGGGCGTATATGGGTTAGTTTATTACAGAGTATTTAAATATAGTAGAGAGAGGATATAGTATGTAAATACTTGTAATCAGTATAATTCACTTGTAAAATTCGCAGTCCATAATTCTGTATGCGGGGAAAACTTCAGATTAGAAAATTCCTCAAGTTACAACGCACACAACACAAAACAGAAGTCAGCCAGATCATGTTGTGTTCCTAAAAGTTAAAACAATGAACATTCTTTCCATTTTGTTTAAATTTGAGCCAAAATCGAGCCAAACCTACCAAAAAACGAAGCTACTAAACATAACGTAGCCTCTCCATCGCACAACGACCTCTACGTATACACAACATACTTACCTAAACTCCTAAAACACATAGTTAAAACTTCTCAAAAATTCACAGTACTACACCTAGTTAAAGTTAGCGTGATTTGGTTTTAATGCAGTTATTTTGAGACCAGATAACGTTATTGGTAGCGTGTAATGAATAGACAATAGATAAACGGGTTTTATTGACCTGTAATGTCTTTAATCTATGGTTTAATCGTTGGCTGAATAGAAATTGTAGGAAATTAGGAGCTGTTTGGCGTTTTTGGTTGAAGCTTTGTAGTGGGTTTGGTTTTTTAAGTAGGTACTGTATTAAATTATCGTGAGGCGAAACACGGGGTATTCCTCAAAATCCAACTATTTTTAAGCGCAAGCAACTAAGCGCAACTAAATTATTCCTCAAAGCGCAACCATGGTGAAAAATATCGTTAATGAATCCATCATACCCATTTCTATTTTTCATCATGGTTGGCTGTTAAGGCTTCAATATATTTACGAAGATGAACAGTTGATATGGCGAATTTAACTCCAAGAAATCACATTATTTTTAAATTATACATAACACCAACAGTCATCATCTGCCTAGCTTTTTCCCAACTATATTGGGGTTGACTTCCAGTCTAACCGGATGCAGCTGAAAACCAGTATTTTACATAGAGCGACTGCCTATCTGACCTCCACAACCCAGTTAGTACTGGGTAATACGATACCCCTTGGTAAAACTGGTTGTCAGACTTAACACCGACAGTATTTTCCTAAATTATAAATGCAAGCTTAATTATTGACACAACAAACAAAATTACACCAGAAGCCGCGCCCATTTGACTAACAAATTACTATAGCAGACAGGCAAACATTATTTACATCCATTCCTTAAAATATTTTCCGATGTTTTTGTCAAATAAACTACTTAGACTTTTAGTCCGCGATTTCATTTGCATAATCACAAACTTTGGTTACATAAAAACACGTCTAAATTCCAAGTAGGCTTAGGCAGGCTTATCTATATCTATACATATAATAAGACAGTAAAAAAACTGTGTCTGTACATTGAATATATTTAGAAAAAAAAAATTGAGGGGGGTTTAGAAACAGTAATAGAGCACGAATCCAAAAAAAAAATTCTGTCTGTTTGTCTGTTTATCTGTTTGTCTGTTTGTCTGTTTGTTTGTACACGCTAATCTTCGGAACTACTAGACGGATTTGAAAGATTTTTTTTTGTTGTATAGGTATTAAGTCTGGGCAACATATAGGCTATAATTTATCTTGGAAACTTGAACACCTGATGCAGAACCGCAATAGAATAGCTAAACTATAAGAGATACAAAAATGGTACCATAGCAAAAATTGTTCCACGTGATGAGCATTTTCTGCTGAGAGAATAAATTTGAAGATCTGGAACACCTGATGTGGAATTCCAAGAGTCCAGCTACACTATAAAATATATAGGAATGACGTCTTAGCAAAAATTGTTCTATCTGATGACCACTCTCTATTGATTTATAAAAATCGAAGATCTGGAACACCTGTTGTGGAACTCCAAGAGCCCAGCTACACCAGAACACATATAGGAATGACGTCTTAATAAACATTGTTCAATCTGATGACCACTCTCTGTTGATTTATAAAAATCGAAGATCTGGAACACCTGTTGTGGAACTCCAAGAGCCCAGCTATACCATAACACATATAGGAATGACGTCTTAGCAAACATTGTTCAATCTGATGACCACTCTCTGTTGATTTATAAAAATCGAAGATCTGGAACACCTGTTGTGGAACTCCAAGAGCCCAGCTATACCATAACACATATAGGAATGACGTCTTAGCAAACATTGTTCAATCTGATGACCACTCTCTGTTGATTTATAAAAATCGAAGATCTGGAACACCTGTTGTGGAACTCCAAGAGCCCAGCTACACCATAACACATATAGGTATGACGTCTTAGCAAACATTGTTCAATCTGATGAGCACTTTCTGTTGATTTATAAAAATCGAAGTTCTGAAACACCTATTGTGGAACTCCAAGAGCCCAGCTACACCATAACACATATAGGAATGAAGTCTTAGCAAAAATTGTTCAATCTGATGAGCACTCTCTGTCGACTTATAAAAATCGAAGATCTGGAACACCTGTTGTGGAATTCCAAGAGCCCAGCTACACCATAACACATATAGGAATGACGTCTTAAAAGTTGTTCGGTCTGATGGGCATTTCCTGTTGACTTATAAAAATCGAACATCAGAAACATCTGATGTGGAAATCAAAGCTATCACTAATTTCACTGTATAATTATAAAATAACATAAGCTGGGAGTACCTCCACGAGGTGAAGGCGGTAACAGTTTAGGACTGATATTCGATGACGACGGTATATCATTGGAAATTTGACTCTACTGGACAAAACTCCTATTTATTTTTTTATTTTATCGAATAAATATGCCTTCGGGCTTATGTTATTTGAGTGTTTTAGACTTTTTCCACTTATCTTCGTGACACGGTAGCCTACCCGGTCACGCAGGGGAGCAGTCACTTAGATTTTAATTGATCAGGTATCTTCACAATAAAACTATAACCATGCCTAGAAAGAGGTAAAATATTTCCCAATGTTCCAAAGGAGCTAAAAGATTTAGGATCATAAGATCCCAAGAATCTGCCGAAGAACGTCAGGAGAGACTTGATGCTGTTCGAGAACATCAGGTTGCAACTCGCTCCGTGGAAACCTCTTCCTCTCTTCTCTTCTCTTCTTCTTGGATAAAGAAGCATGCCTGCGTTCTCAGCGTATTTACGCATCTACATCCAGGTCTCTAGAGAACTGTGAAGAATATGATGCGCGACTGACCGCTAATCGTGAACGTCATGCATTGTCTCGCGAATCGGAGACGTTCACGGATAGAGAATTACGCTTGAGTTCCAAGCGTATCTACGCATCGACTTCTGACTTACAAAAATGAAAGATACGGAACGTCTCGAATTGTCTCGCGCATCCCGTTGTTTTCCCGTCCCCGGGCTCTTAGAATTCGACATCAGACGTTTCAGATCTTCGATTTTGACGACCCCGTTGTCGCTGGCATAAGCAACAGGATCCGCGTACGAAGTCGCGGGCAGAAGCTAGTAGTGTAAATATAATGCAAGCACGTTTCGCTAGCTAGTTTTGTTTCGGGTTAAGTCCCCGATACAATGACCACTAACCGAACACAAGTCCCAATTCTGGGCTGACACTAAGGAATTCCTTACTAATATTGTAAATGCGAAAGTAAGGTTGTTTGTTTGTTACCTTTCCACGTCTAAACCACTGAACCGATCGTCTTGAATTATTGCATATACGTTTTCAGGTGTTCAAAGACGGACATAGAGTACTTTTCTTCCCGAAAAAAAGTACTGTGTGGAGGAAAAACGCAACAATGTTATTATGATAATAGATGGCGCCACGTGTCTTTCGAATCATGATTGAATTACATTATTACAAGCAGAGTACAACCCGAATTGATTGTCAAATTCTAAATTAACGCGAGCGAAGCTGCGGGCAAAAGCTAGTACCTAATAATACTTTGCCCGATCAGAACATTGAATACAGGACATCACGCTCGGTAACCACGCCTGCGATTACTAGACCAACAAGGCATGAATCGTAGCTAAGTCTCATTGTCGATTGCCATCGACACGTTAAGAACAAAAGGCTTTTACGGCAGTTTTAATTATTAAACCTGTGATTTTGAATCAGTGACCCAAAAAAGTCTGACAACCAGTCTTACCAAGAGGTATCGTATTACCCAGTACTAACTGGGTTGGGGAGGTCAGATAGGCAGTCGCTCCATGTAAAATACTGGTATTCTTATTCAGCTGCATCTGGTTAGACTGGAAGCCGACCCCAATATAGTTGGGAAAGGGCTAGGCAGATGATGACCTGTGATATTGAATCTTAATCAAAATCACGACGATATTCATTCTCACTTCTATAAGGTTACTTACTAGTGTGTTAGTTACTGTTCAAAATGCGTATGCACATTTTTTTTTATATTTTCATCTTAATTGGTCTAGACTGTGCGTCTGTCTGGCAATCAGTCAGCCAGTACCGAAGTTTTATGAGAACCAAAGATATAATGACTCAACGTAACATAAAATACTAGAAAAAAAAAACATAATACTTATGTTAATAGCCTCTAAACGGTGATTTGCATACCAATCGATCATTGTGGCTCGATTCAGTGGTGCGAGACCGAATCGATTGTTGGACTCGATTCTAAAAAATCGATTTATAGTGACGCGTCATCCTAGTGACTCGGTTTCAATGATCAACCGGTATTTTTGTATTGAACTAAGGAAGTATAATAGAAAAATAGACACATTAAAATACTACACAATGATTGGAATAAAAAATGGAATATCGACACGCGATTGATTTTAAAGAGATTTGGCAGATTTGTTTCATAGACCAAAAAATCGATGACAATATAAAATCCTTGTCATGTTTAGATCCAGTAAAAATGTAGGCGTTCTGAATGATTAAACCTAAACAATTGGGATACGTAATAGGTTCCAAATCAAAGTCTCAGTCACTTTTTACCCGACTACGGAGCCTAAAAGGAGCATAATGTGTTTTTAACCGTAATGCCAATGAAATGGCAGAAAGAGGTGGCTAAACAATCTGGACGTGTACACGGGAAAAGACCTCGTGGAAGGAAGGTCTTTGTCCAGCAATGGGACAGTCCTGTACTGTCCCACTAAAAAAATAATGCCAATAAAAAACGTTAAAATATTTTTTTCTAACTGGCTATACTTTGTATCTAAGTGCAAACATAACGTCTACATTTTAAACTAAACATCACAAGCAAAATCCTTTTAACCAGAACTGTAAAACTATGTCTCAGATTTTGTCAAATGTTGTAATTAGAAAAACCGTATATCATTTGTGACGTATGTCTTGTCGCAGGTCAGTGCAAGCGTGCTAAACCAGTTATACTTACGCTTAAACCAACTAATATGAACATGCGGGAAAACGCAGAACTAAAATAAATGTACCAAGTTTGACATATCGATGCATTCTTTCTTGACTACTAGCGCCACCATGAACTACACACTTAAAGTGGTCGTGCTATACGACGCTACTTCACGCATATGCCACAATAAACCATAGAGTATAGAGGTCAGTGTCATATCAGTTACGCGGCAAGGTGAAAAGGACACTAATGTGCATTATGGCACTTCTAACCTAAGATAAGATGGCGCCACGGCTTTTAATTACAATAATAAGTCGTTTATAGATAAGCTAATGACTTTAGTATCGATTATAAGCAACTATGTTAGTGGATAAGTGGGAAATGTTTCCTGGTGCTTTCTTTCTTAGATAATTAGCATTTTTTCTTTAAAAACAGTGAAGTAACTGCATCGAAAAGTATGGCCACTCCCTAAACATGGACTTTCTCACATATACACTAGTTTCCAGGAAGATTCCAGACAAAGGGACCAGAGAAAGTGATATTTTACCACCGACGACGGAAAATTGTAAACTGTATAGGATTGACGTAACTTCCCGAAAAGCATAAGTCTGTCGAAGTATAGAAATTCGAAACACTTACTATATGATATGATTTTTAAGTCAAAATATTGTCAAAATAACCAAGTAAGATCTTTCATTTGCCTAAAGATTTGAACTGAACAGGCTTCCAAAGCCACAAAAATTTCACAGGAGCCACAAGTACCTCCAAAACGTAATTAATAACGAAAAGAACATAAACAAAAGTCCCAAATAAATCAAATACAAATTAAAACTACCCAGAACTACGTGTTACTTATTTAGAATGAGTTATAGCATAAAAATATAGTAAAAAAACTGAACGCATCGGAAGTGAGCCATAAATCTTTTGACGTTTCGGGCCAAAAGCGCGCGCATTCAAACAAATATGGCGGCCCGAATTTGAATGCGTCCGAAATGAATGAATTCTGGTCACGTGACAAACGGTTGATTTTAATTGTTACCACCTTTTGAAATATTGTAGTTTTCCTGTATTTTTGATTTGTAAAGAGATCTATGGTTTTATTATCGAGTAAGTATAGTGTACATTCTATTGTTTTCGAATTAGTTACACTGTTTTTGTTTATTTGGGTTCGTTGAACTTTTCAATGTAGTGAAGTTTCAAGTACTCTTGACTTAACCGTCAATTGGGGATTGTTTAGTTTTAGGCAAAAAATCTGGGAACGCTTAAGTGGTGGTATTTTCACACAAGGAAAGCAGGGGATTCCTTACAAAACACAAACAACTCAAGTGTTTCTTGACCATAAATTATAATTTAACTTATAAGAGCAATCGTTATTTCTATAGGTAATGACATGAAGTTGCTAAACAAAATCTGGGAGAGTACCTATAAGTTTACTTTCATAGATTTGTCAATCAATGAGGAATCTTAAAAAATAAGATTAACTAAACGTAAATCAAACCAGACACAAGCAATTAACACTTACAAAAGTGAACTGAACAAAGTGAAACTCCGAGCCTAATTAATCACTAAACAAAGATAATACGCACTTTCACTGAGAGCCACTTGCATTATATGTTTGTTTGAGAGACACACACGTCAAAAATTGAGCTAACGGGCCGTTCAACAAAAGGACGTTCAAATTGTAGAATTGCTGTAGATTGTAAATGCACCTTCAGCCCGGTATCACCTTGGTGGTGGAAAAACATCGTGAGGAAACCAGCATGCTTTTTTTTTCGGATGGTAAATCATCAAATGACCCCCCCGCTCTGGGCGAAGTGGAAGGTAGTCTCAGACTTTTACTGACTAAAACCCATCCGTGTTCCTTCTTTGCCCTTTGTGTTCCAGGGCCGCGTTATCTCTTTCGAACAGTCCCCGAAAATCGACGCACCGCACGGTCGTGCTATTGCCTCTGGGTATGTGCTAATTAGTACAGTTAACGTTCTTTGAAAAAATTCGCCCTTTTGTTTACCTTTTAACCTGTGAGAAAGCCAAAATATATCTCACGAAACGATTAAATTCTCATCAAAATCGTGACACGTCATATCTCGACCGTATGGTGCGTGGTTGGGAGTGCTAATCAGATGAATGTAGATCTCATTAGTAAGATTAGTTTATAGTTATCGTAGTTACGATGTGTGTAAAGATTTGGTACGATTTGTTGTTAGCGGTTTCGGTTTCGATAGCGTAAAGAAAAGTTTACTACGCATACTACTTAACCGTTTCAATGTTTGGGTTTATAGTAAAAGCATTGTGAAGTCTGGACATTGCCCTTTTTAAACTCTTTGGCGTGCCATCTTTATAAAGCTTTTGAAATGTAATGAATAAAAAACAGTAGGATCGAATGGACAATACTCATCATAGAGTGAAAGAAAATGGGACATTGTTCATCATCATCTGCCTAGCCTTATTCCAACTATGTAAGGATCGGCTTCCAGTCTAACCGGATGCAGGTGGAAACCAGTATTTTACATGGAACGACTGTCTATCTGACCTCCACAATCCAGTTAGTACTGGGTAATACGATACCCCTTGGTAAGACTGGTTGTCCTGTAACGACTGTCAAAGGTCTACAAATGACAGCCGGGACATGGAGGAAACTCTGTATGTAATGGTTGGCCACCCATCCACGGACCAACCTAGGCAAGCGCGGCTTACCCTGAAGATCAACTCCGAGCGGCTGTTACTATTTAGCCACGAGCTCCGTCGGCTATAAAACATATCTAGGTATATTTTTTCTTTACCTACTTAGCGAAATTGCTAAAGGGTGTGTAAAGCATAATAAGGTTTTACTTTAGAGAACCTAAACCTGGATTACTCATAAGAACCCGGGAGATGACAGATCATAACAAAAAAATGCAGGAAGAAAAACAAGCCTAACCTACCTACCCATGATTCTAAGACAATATTGACACTACAGACGAAGTAAATAAAATAAAACTGTCAACTTTAATTACCTATATTTAACTATGCCCACCATACATGGGTGTATGACACAACTAACAAAACAAACACTATGTATGTATGACTTGTTTGTATGACTGTATCGTCCTGTACACGACCTCTGGCCATCCGTCTTGCTTCAAGCAATAAACACGTGTGTCACTTGTTTCTAGTGTCCAACCGAAGCTTCGTGTTCGGCTTCGGCCATAAAAAACCATCTTCGCATGTTATGCCGTTGGCCCTGACTGTTATTTGTAGATCCTTGAAGTTGACAGCCGTTACGGTCAGTCAAAAGCCCGAAAGTAGTTACGAGTCTTACCCAGAGGTATTGAGGAGCTCATGGCTTATTAACAACAGCCGCTCGGGTCGATCTTTAGGTTAAGCCGTGCTTGCCTAGGTTGGTCCGTGGATGGGTGGATGGGTGGTGGGTCATTTGTAGATCTTTGACAGTCGTTAGGTAGTCAGTAGCCTAAAAAGTCTGACAACCAGTCTTACCAAGGGGTATCGTATTACCCAGTACTAATTGGGTTGTGGAGGTTCGATAGGCAGTCGCTCCATGTAAAATACTGGTATTCAGCTGCATCCGGTTAGACTGGAAGCCGACCCCAACGTAGTTGGGAAAAGGCTTGGCAGATGATGACCCAGGGCAGGGGTATCGTCTTACCCAGTAACTTGGTTGTGGCGATCAGATAGACAGTCGCTGCGTATAAAATACTGGCATTCAGCGGCACCAGGTTTGAGTGGAAGCCAAGTTGGGGAAAGGCTAAGGATGGTGTTTTTGTCGCAACACGCGTGTCGCGTAGCATGCAGGTCGTGGCCAAGCCTTGACTGCATGTATGTGAGTACGTGTGTATGACTCAGGAGCATCTGAACGCGGAACTAAACGTTCAATAAGCTCTATTGGAGTTGATTTGCTATACTTTAGTGAGAGTGTCGCGGGCGCAAGCGCACGTATCGGGTTTTATGTTGCAGGCGCATGAGAGGTTTGTGGCAAAACAAAATAAGCATGAAATTTATACGTGGTGAACTTGAGGTCTTTGTTTCCTACAGTATGCGTCATGGCAAGAGGGTAAGCAGAATTAAGACACCTGCTACGAGCTTATTTCTTTTTTACATTGAAATAATACCTATTTCTCAAGAATAAGTTGATATTGGTATTTTACCGTAGAAGCCCATTTTGCATAGCAAATTGTCATCTAGGTTTGTCAATGGGGGAAGGCCTAATTCTAGTAGACTTATTACCTCCAACTTTTAAACAATATTTTAGTAATTTATTATTCATTGACTGCCTCTTTGGTCTAGTGGTAGCAAGCGTGACTGCTGAGCATGAGGTTCTGGGTTCGATTCCCGGGTTGGACAAGGTCTTATTGGGTTTTTCCAACAGAAATTATCCCAGTAGAAACCATGGAGTTCGGATTTGTACCCTGTTGATGTCAATAGGCTCACTCCCTTTTACATGGAACTTAAACAGCTCTGCTTTACCCTTCAGGGATTACAAAACGTGATTTATGTAGATTTATTCGATTTTACCTGCATTCTCTTGTACATATTAGGGCCAGCAATAGACCATAATAAAGACCATACGCCGACCTCATAATTTAATGGACGTTTACCTGTAACAAAAAGAAACAACACAATAAATAAACAAATCGCACATTAAACTTAATGAAACTTCACACCATATAGCCCTTCCATTAATTTCCCTCGACCAGGTTTACCACCAGTTAAAAAGGGAACTGGAAACACCCGTTAATGAGAACTAAAGCTGGTCTTAGGGACTAGCCGTTAGGTAAATTATAGACCGAGGTATCGTAGCTTATCACCCACGGGCTTAAGCGTGAGAAAATGAAGGTGCTGTAAAATAGCTGGTTCAGTTTGTAGTTATAAATAGTAAGTTAAGCTTGAATTGGAGCTTTGTCGCAGAAAATGATAGGATGATGGAAAATGGCAGGTTTTTTTATATATGTTACGGCTAAAAGCCAAAGTAAGGTTACACCTAGTTCTAGCCTTCCAGTTACGGAGATATTGGGGTCAAAGTTCCAACTTTTTCACAAGTTTTTTTAAATACAACACTGTCCAACTGTAAAATGTGATTTTTCACCCCAAAAAAAAGTCGTTTAGAAGCAATAATTTCTGAAAGGTCCGTTTACACCTTGTATACCAGATTTAAAACCATCATTGTCTAAGTTTGTCAAAACTTTTAAGTTTAAAGGTTATCATTTAAATCTAAAGATCATTTTAATCTTGTTATAAAATTGCATGTGAAATGAAAACATCGATTACCTACACGAGCTTTAAGAACAGCTAGATTACCTGATAACCAGTGATCGGAGTAGGTAGATTGATTTTTGGTACTTGTATCATAAATGCACACAGAAAGAATAACATGGATAAGCCATTTTTCCGGAAAGTAATTCCGGTATTTCCGGATTCAATTAAATATTGTTAATGTTGGTAGTGATATTATTACTACTGAATTCAAAATTTAAAGGAAGGTATCAAAACTAAATTAATTCATTATTTATCTGTTGAATAATAAAAACAATCGTATTCCGATCGAAGCTTTAATATTTATTTTTTTATTTTTAGCCTTTTATGGCTAGATCTTTTATAGATAGATATAAATTGTTGCACTTAAATTTAAATATTTTCATAGTGGTCATGGTAATTTACATTAAGGGTAGAATAAATGACGGGGCCCCATAGAGGGCCAATGCCTGCTGGGGTCGTGAGACTGTTCTAAGGATGCACCACGATCCTTTGTTCTGATTGGTCGTTGGGTTTTGTCAAATCGTGACTGTGTGCAGTTAAAAAAAATATGAAGAATAATAAAGAATAACATTGCTCATTTTATTACAATTCCTACCTTTTTTTTGAGGATGGCAAATCATCAAATGACTCCTTCCACTCTGGCAGAATACAATTCCTACATAAGTTCCGGTTTTTTTTTAATAATCCACCAATTCCGGAGGAATGTCCATAGTAATATATACGTTTCGGATCAATGACCCCAGTTCAATCTACCTACTCCGATCACTGCTGATAACACACTTGATCCAGTTCAAAAAACTAACCAAGCCCGTATGAAAACTATATTCACAAGCTAAACCGCAATTATTGACTAATTTACTGACCTTCACAGGCCTAGGTAATAGCCAAACAAATAGCCTATAGGCCTATTGACCGACTGTACGGTCTGCAGAAACAATTGCGGTCGACAAACATTTGTGTTACCTTGTGTGACAACTAGGTTGATTTGTTAGAACTGTTGTGCTGACTGTAGCCATTTTGTTACCAGAGACTAACTTCGTTTGCAAACTGTAACATAGCTTTCAGTTGCCTGTATTTGAGGGTATTCCTCAAAGCGCAACTATTTTTAAGCGCAACTAAATTAATCCTCGAAGCGCAACCGTGATGAAAAATATCATTTATGAATCCATCATACCCATCTCTATTTTTCATCATGGTTGCGCTTCGAGGAATAATTTAGTTGCGCTTCGTCGGTTGCGCTTTGAGGAATACCCCGTATTTGATAAATTTTCTGTCAGTTGGTCACTATGTTTAATCATTATTTATTTATCAGCATCATTTTGGCCTTGAAATAATGAAAATGATTAAACAATCTCAAGTTATATTTTTTCTATGACTCATGTCTTTCAGCCTATGATGCCATATTATGTAAATGATTAAGAATATAATAATTAATTACTGAGTCAACATTTATGAACATTAATGAGAAAAATACTCCATGAATCATCGTCGTATTTTCCCGTTTTTACAAATTATTAATTTACAAAATAATGACGCCATCTTTCAAAACCGCGCCATTAAAATAAAAACAAAATTCTCGCATTCCAATTTTAAAACTGACAACCTCAATTGCAAATGGCGATCGAGTTATTCTAGCACCATAGACAATGACTCAAATGGACGCATATTTTCAACTTGCAACACCGAAATGGCAAATAAATTGAGCAAATTCAATTACCACAAATGCCATGGGGGATATGACCCGTGTCAGTTTACAATTTAGACATATTTGACCTGCCCTAACACTTGGTTTAAATTGCCAAGCCCGCAGATTGAAATATACCAAGCAATATATTTAATAAATTGGCCCAAGGGGATAAATTGAGCTATTTATTTTGGCAATATTGGAGATTTATTTAAATGCAATTAAGTAACTTATTACTTTAATGGATTTTACTTATTTTTATATATTTATTTCTTGAGTCCAAAGAAATGATGGGTGGACTGTGTGGAAGATGGTATGGCTAGAAAGGAGTTGATTGCTGAGATAAAGACTGATGGAGAAGTATGGAAGAAAAAGACATGCTACGTCCAAATACTTAAATTGGGAAGAGAGCAGAGAATGTTGATGATTTCTTCAGTCCTCAGTTAAACATAGAATACTTAAAACATTTTTTAAAAGGCCAAAGTGCGAGTCGGACTCGCGTATGAAGGGTTCCGTACCATCGTAGTAGGGGAGCCCAATTAATTTTTATTATTTGTTGTTGGCGGCAACAGAAATACATATTCTGTGAAAATTTCATCCAAACTGTCTACCTATTACGGATCATGAGATACAGCCCGCTGACAGACAGATAGACAGCGGAGGCTTAGTAATAGGGTCCCGTTGGTACGGAACCCTTGAAAGCCCTTAAAAGAACAAAAGTTATTACTTTAAAACAAGTTGTATCAATCAATAAATCAATCAACGTATCAATCTTTCAATCAATAACGCGATCAATTGGTCGTAAATTAGGACGCTTGTTACACCTTTAAGATTGACAATTAATTAACTTAAGTAAGTAATTTTGTTTACTTCACTATGTACTAATAAATTGTTTTTTCCGTGTAACTAAGTAGTTGTGAATAAATTAAGTGATTAATATTCATGAAGAGCGAAACACGTGTTTACTTGGCAGGTTATTAAGTAACACGATTAATTGATTAACAATATTGTGTAATACAGCAGTCATACCTATGTTCGCAGTTCGTAGGTTGGTACCTACGTACTGCGAAGAATCATAAATGTTAAAACCCATAAGCTGTACAATTACGCATGATTGTACGAGTGATATTAGGAGCGTTTACGACTTACGGAATTTCATACAAACTTTCAATCCTTTTTTTTTCGAAATGACTGCACCGATTTTAATTAAACTTCATACGCATAAGCTGAGCACATAAGTCTAAAAACTTTTCAGAGAACTTTTCGAAATGTCTAAAAAAATGTGTAAAAAAAAGATAATTGGACTGTTTCTATGGAAAATCTAAAATTTGTCTAATTTAGCTGTAACACTATTTTTCGAAACGTTAAGCAAAAGTATGAAGATTCAGTAAAATCGGTTCAGTCATTTCGAAAAAAAGGACTTGAAAAGAAGATTGGTTTTTTAGGGCTCAGTTAATTTCAGAAGCGTTCATCAATGAAAGTATGTACATTATATGAAGCAATTACGGGGCGTTTCTTTCCATGTAATATCTTTTTTTTACTAAACTGCACAAAGTAAAAAAAGAAGAAACAAATATTTTAATAAATCTGAACATCTAAACGCAATCATTTGTAATATCGAAACGTAGAAATAGTGACGGAAGCAACGGAGTTACCATATTAAACAGAAAATGGAATTTCTATAATAATACTAATTAATGATTTTGCTGGTAGTAATAGTGAGTACCATGAGACGTTTGCTACCTATTATTATAAGACAAGCCGTTTACATTGCTGCGATATTTTATCTGTTTTGTCTCATCTAATCTAAACCATTTTGAGTAAGACTCCTCCTATCTTTGGAAACACATGCTTTCTTTGCTTCTAAGTCAGCCTCTTATTAGATTCGCAACAAGTTTTATGATACTAAATTATCATGTTACTAAATAAATGATTAATTAGTGACTGCTGATATTAAAAATGTAAAGTACGTACGTAACGTTTTTTTTGGAGAATTTAGCTTAAATGGCAACATTCAAAGCTATGTCATCTATGAAAACAGAATATGTCATAAATGTCATAAATATTGTCACTTCTCTGTCTTGATCAATTAAAATCTAGATGTGTGGTTTTGTTGTGCATTTTATTAGTTTAACAGTTTTATTTGTTTCGTGGTGAACTATACAACAAAAGAAACGTACAGTGAAGTTGTATAGATATGATAGAGGCTAAAACAATGCCATAAACATAAACAGTACAGTTGCTGCTAGTATGTGCGAGGAGCATCATATAATGATTGTGGTAATGCCGATGATGATGGCATGCCCGCGCCGCCGGTCGCTCAGTTATTTGAAGAAGTTGTTATAAGATTATAATGTTAAGCTGCTTAAAATAAATGTTTTATCCAACTTGTAATTAATGTTTCATTTTTGCCCTAGTCCATGGCGCAATTACACATGGTCGTTCGCCCGAATTAGATTGCCCATGGAATTCGTCAAACGACCAAGTGTAAAAAAACGCCGTCGAGTACGTCCGTTTCGGGCAGACTTGTCCAGCTTCATTGTTTGTTTTTCGATTAGTGTAATTGCGCCATTAAAGAATAAGTCGACCAAAATCATAAGACAATGTGATGGGTTGTGGAAATGCGGGCTCCGCAGGCTAAATACCTAGACAGTCCTTAAATTCTACGTATTTGTAATAAAGTATAAGGTATATTGGATGTATAATAATGAAAATATTTTTGAATGACATTACGGCTGACATAATTGTCTATCCTACAGTGTTACATGGATCTTTTGAGGCTCCATTGAGGTTGACAGGAGAGCGCTCTTGCTAAACATTTGCAAAATGTATTGAAAATATAAGATGGCGGCATTAGTTCTGATTTTGCCCACGCGACAAGTGGGTTTATAAATTATGTTATTCTAGCCAAATCCAATATTATAAAAATATGCTATGATTACCTTTTATCTTAATTTGACCGAGACATATCTTTTGGGAGTATTTTTACGAATGTACGCGAGCTCTAAGTGTGGTCCCCAGATTGTTTAAGCTCTTGCCATTCTTCTTTGTATGAAATGCGGTAAGTCGTAAAAGCTCTTAGCCTAAATGCTCATAAGTTATGAACATCAGAATTAAGTGAAGGTTCGAACCGTTACGTGCAGTTGTTAAAGAGGCCAGAGGTCAAGTTGGTGATGGGATATTACTGTAGGACGCGAAAACTATGGACCTTGAAACCAAATTTTTTTTATATTTTTTTTTTTGACCTTCTGTAAGAAGTCATGTACATTTAATGCAAATAAATTATTTCTATTCTAGAATAATTACTATTCTTGAAATAAAAATGTTTAGGCGATCTGTGAGACTCCTAAAGATTATTATGGGATGTCTCGTATACAAAACCAATGTCTTATGATGTGGTTCGAGTTAGGGTCTCTCTTAAATGCAGAATATTAAGTTTTACTTTTTGAATCTGTCATTATGACGTCATGATTTTTTATTTATTCATATAACAGTTCGCATTGTGTTTGAATGATGTAGTACAATTATTAATTTATTACAGCTAAAAATAAAATATCAAATAGTAAATTTCACTTAAATAAAATCAATAACATATGATAAATAGTTATTATATAAATGATTGTAAATATTTTCATGTAAAACTATTATAAATCTATTCTTTAAAATGCAAAAAAAACTTGATAAGTAAATTGTAGATACAGAAAGGTAAATTGATTTGATTTTGACCCATAAGGAACCCAGTGTTATTAAATGAGACTTCGAAATAGTACACACGGCGGCACATGAAGCTGTACATTTCTAGTAGGTATAACTTGGCCTCACTTTGTATAGATTTCCTATACAATGAGATATCCGTATAAACTAGTTTTGTATAGCTTGATTGGCCGTCGTCGTGCGTACCGATCCAACTTTGAACACACAAATACAACAGCTACATAACTCCTTAACCAAAAGAATTCTTGAATATGAATTCCCTTTTTTTCCTTCAAACAATCTTGTAAATCTTACAAACTTGATAAGTCACGGTAGTTCAAACTATACGCAGTCTCCCATACACCGTAATACACAACTAAGTACTTGAACTCAAGTACCTACCTCTCAACGCATCGCAGTTAACGATAACTCTTAGTAAATAAGTAAATATTTAACTCTACCTAGTACTTATTCGCTAGAATCAGCATCTGCACCACACCTTGCTGATTCATTGATAAGACATCACGTTACTTTATTTCCCTGATGAGTCAGGCAGAGTTGTACCTATCACTAGCGAAGGGTCAATTTTTTGTAAGAAGTAAGCTGAAGTACTTAATATTTAATGTGATTATAGTATTTTTCTAGAGCATACTGACTGTGCCATTTTTCAAAGGGAATCGGGTAGGAATCGAGTTGTATGGACCCTTCGCCACTGGTACCTATAGTATACCCATTTTTCGCTAGTTATGTGTTAAGTCCCATGTAATAGGGAGCGAGGCTATTGCCCGCAATCGGGCGAAAAAAATCTTGACGGAAAAACCCAATAAAACTTGGAAACCTGGGAAACGAACCCACGCCTTCACGTTCAACAGTAGCCTGCCTAATCCTTAGAGAATTGGGCTGCGGGACTGTTCGAAAGAGATACCGCGGCCCTGGAACACAAAGGGCAAAGAAGGAACATGGATGGGTTTTAGTCAGTAAAAGTCTGAAACTCCCTCCCACTCCAGCCAGAGCGGGAGGAGTTATTTGATGATTTCCCATCCCAAAAAAAAAGCCTTACAGAATTACAAGCGTGATATTATTTAATATTGATAAAGACAATGTGCAATAACCTATAATAAATTACGTTTGTTTCAAATGACGTAAAAACAAATGAACAGCACACATTCTATAAACAAACGTTCAATCATAAATTCATAATGCTGACATAACCACAAACAAATAACATTGTCTGTGGTCCGAAATAAATTATTTTGACTCGAATTACGTTCAAAATCTTGCGGTTTTGCACGACAGCATGTGAGTCAGAATTTGTGGATTCAAATTATAAATGACAGGAAAGATCATATTAATTGCAACGACTCTCCAGTATTGCAATATTTGCTATATACCTAGTACAAAGACATTCAAAGTCTTTTAAATCTCTTTGTATCTTATTTCCCAGTGCCAATTAATATTCTTAAAGTTTAAATGATGCAATTCAGGTTACAAGGGCTTTCAAAATTTCTTTTCGTATTTACAACAATTTTCAATATGGCCGCTGGAAGCTTTTCGATGGCTTATTTTAGTTCAACAAATTTTTGACTTTTTTTCATCGTTGAGGCTGATAGAATGTAAGAAAACACAATTCTGGGTTAAGCTCGCCATTGTACATAAGCTATGTTATTGCAATTTGTATGTATATTTTTTTGTTTTTTGTGTGCAATAAAGAATAAGAATAAGAATGTTATTTTGTCTAGGTTTTTTTTTTTTGTATGAGTGTTGAATGTTTTGAGTGCGTTACATTGAGTCCTACCGTAAACTGTGATTGTTCACCCCAAAAAAAAATCGTTTTTCAGCAACAATTTTTGCGCAATGTTACTTAGTTTGATGTACAGAATGCTTCGTGGTTCTTGGTTGTTTACACCTTCAATTTTACGCCGCAAAGAAACAAACATTCATTTTGCGCCAAACATGACACAATTCAACTATTGAAACCGAAAGAAAGGTAATTTAGCTCCACAATTTACGGTGCGGAATGCTATTTTGGCCTGTCCCTTATTGATACAAAAATGAATATCCCACCGGCCCCCTGAATTTGGCCCTCCCCATAGAGTCAGCTAATTGAACGATTGTATGTCTCATGGGGGAGCCGATATCTTCATTTTTATGGCTATCGATTGACCCTCACTTTGGAAGTCCTATTGATTAGATAGCTGTACTGGTATCAATGGTGTTTGATAGCTATTTAGATACGGCGGTAGTTTGTTCAACAATTTAGGCAACGTCATAGGAATAGAAATTATAGAATATACTTTAAAGAGATTTAAAACTGGATAGTTCGACCTTCGTGGATCCTGAAATTGTAGAAAACTATAAAAGTACAATTTTTAAGAATTTCACGGTACCTAATAATAGCAATGAAAACTGAGAAGTATTTCCGTTTTAACATCACGCTTGTAATCCCCTAAGCGTTAGGTAGAGGTGTAGCTAATAGTTTAACCACATTTCGCCAGTTATGTTTAAGTCCCATGTAATAGGAGGCGAGCATATTGCCATCAACCGGGCACAAATCCAGACTAAGTGGCTGCTACTGAGAAATTCCTAATGAAAAAACCCAATAACAATTTTCCCGACCCGGGAATCGATCCCAGTACCTCATGCTCAGCAGTCAGCAGCAACGAGCAACGAGGAAGTCTTTTCCGTTTTGTGACTTATAATAGTCATATATTTGACCGATAACTTTCAAAATCTGTTGTTCATAGATCGAATCAGCAAAAATGAGAATACTACCCTCTCACTTTTTTCTTCTTCGATTTGCGATGTCTTTTCATCGTCGGAAACTCAAATGCGGCATTTCATTTGGGCTCCCAAATTCTCAAATAATTCACACCCAGCAGGATTCACTTAGACCCCCTCCAAAAACCGTTTTTACACCCGCATAACCTAAAAACGAGTTAAGCATCCTTAATTATAACAAATGGTACTCACTCATTATATCTCTCTCTGTCTATTAAACTACGTGAGAAAAGGACAGATGTAGTTCTGAAGTTACGTGGGAAAGAATGTTTAAATAAGTATTTATTGCATTTGTTTATACTGCAGTGCTTATTAGGAGAAATTGGAGTCAATTGCGACGGTTTGTTTTGAATATTAAGTGCTGCAGTTGTAAAAGCTAATTTGAGACGCCTCTCTGACATTTATTATGTCTAGGTGGTGAATAGCCTGGGAATAATAATCTAAAACCGTCTCGTAAATGAAGTCCCCTTTTTCATTAATCATCTAATGACCCCTCCAGCTCTGGGCGGAGTGGAAGGAAGTGTTAGACTCGTACTGACTAAAACTCATCCATGTTCCTTCTTTGCCTTTTGTGGTCCAGGGCCGCGGTATCCCTTTCGAGTAGTCCCGCAGCCTCGGAAATAAAGTCCCCTCAAAAGTCAACTTTGCACTAAATCTAACCATCATATCAGCCGAAAGACAACCAACCATAGCTGAACAAGCCTCCCCAAAAGCTTCTAAACATAGCCGACATTGACCAGTCCTATTTTTCTCGTATCCAGCGAATTCCCGCGGCCTGCACTAGGTCATCGGACCATCTTGTGGGAGACCTTCCAACACCGCGTCATCTCGTACATCAGAACCTTTCGACCACTCCAGCATCTTTCAGGCTAAGTTTAAGTAGCACCTGGTAGGGTGGGTGTAGGTTAATTCTGTATTCATTCCTGGCTACGAAAAATATATCCAGCCCCCACTTCTTACAACAGAGAAAGGCAGATCTAAAAACTTGCTTTCAACCGAATTTAATAAACTACTCTTGCACACAAAATTATTAACATCTAAGTGAGTAATTCGTGATTTTCGTGAATCATACGCAAATAAAAATGATTATTTGCGTATGATTCGGGAGGTGTAAATTAACATTATCTTTTTAGCACCACTATACGAAACTACAAACAACACAATCTTCGGCTTAGCAGTTTCTGAGAAAATTCGCACGTGACAAACACATTTTTATCTCGATACCGCTAACCGGATGCTGTAGAGAGTTGATACAATTAGATTTTATTGCAATACCTTTTGAGAAAGATAAAAAATCATTGACATGGGAAATTACGAGCCGACGTACAGAAATGGTGTTATGTGTTTTAAGAATGTTAATGTAGGTGAAATAGGATTTATTGATCTTTGATAATGGCGGAGTAATAGATCAATTTCTTTGATCTGAGAAAACTTTTAGATATTACCAGTCTGGAAACTAAAAGAAATAAAATGTAGCTTTCTTTAAATTATTTATAATGCAATGAATGGTAAAAATCTCATTGATTTCTTTGAAAAAAAAATAGGACTGCAAATTGAGCCATAGACGATAAATTCAATGAAAAAATCAAAGAAAAATTATAAAATGGAGATCCGTGGAAAGATCTAGAACCTAGAGGCTGAAAAGTTGAAACGGGCAAAGTTGGTATTGCCAAGTTTAAAATTATGTCGTACCAGTTGACTCAAGAAGATCCAAACTAATATTCTAAATGCGAAAGTAAGTTTGTTTGTTTGTTACCTTTTCACGCCTAAACCACTGAGCCGATCATCCTGAAATTTTGCATATACGTTGTCAGGCATACAGAAACGGACATAGGGTACCTTTCATCCCGAAAAAAGTACTGTTCCCGAGGAAAACAACAATAACATTCTTATCATAATAGATGGCGCCACGTGTGTCATGATTGAATTATATTATTATAGAAGCTTTGGTAGTGTGTTTTTTTTCTAATCAACGTGAGCGAGCCGTGGGTAAAATCTAGTTATGTTTAAATCGTCTTCTTCAAAAAAAAAAGGGATGGCAAAACATATTATGGTTGCAGTAAGTACGTATGAAGAGGTAAGGGTACCATCTTCTTTTTTTATCGTGTGGTTAGTTCGTAACCTGGTGTCAGAGTTTTTATGCCGCCCATGGGCCTCTGACTTGGCTTTTCATGCCGTCAAGAAATATCTCTCAGGCATGCTGGTTTCCTCACGATGTTTTCCTTCACCGAAAAGCAAGTGATAATTATACTATACGCACATGAATCCGAAAAATCAGAGGTGCGTGCCTTGGGTTCGAACTCGAGACCTATGACTTGGCAGTCCGACGGTCACACCACTAGGCTATCACTGCTGTACCATAACACAAACATATCCTTAAAGGAGAAAGCCATATAATGTATGGGGTAAGGTCAGGTCAAGTGCAGTGCTATTAAACACTTTCCTTGACACCGAGGCATAACTTAACATAAATCAATGGTCGCCATATTTTAGCATAAATGTTATCTTTTATGAAGAAAGTTTTATTTATTAACTTAGTTATAATATGGAGAATTATTTTACAAGTCCCAAGCTAGATGGAAAAGTGTGACGAGAGGTGTACCTAGTACATCCACATTTCGCCAGTTATGTTACGGTCCATGTAACAGGGGACGAGCCTATTACCATCAACCGGGCACAAATCCAGACTCCGCGGCCGCTACTGAGAAATTCCTGATGGGAAAACTCAATAACCCTTTGCCTGAACCGGGAATCGAACCCAGGACCTTATGCTCAGCAGTCGCGCTTACGACCCCTAGCCTAACTTAAAAATTCATTGTTCAAAATGTAATTAGAATCCAGTGTATACAAAATAAGCTCAACCGTTCATAAAATCGATAACCTACCTATACCTACCCTACCTACCATAGTAAAGAACACTATTTAATCTTTTCTCGACCCCAAATCAGCGTCAATTGAAGCCACTAAAAGTACATTTCTTCGATAAAAAACCGCATCAAATTCGTCACAGTCATGTATATTATAATGTACAGTATTTACATTGTATGTATAGCTCTCCCCTTACGAAAGTCACGTCGATTCGATCTGCATTCTTGTGCTGTGATTCAGTGACGGAATATTATTGGAGAAGTAGCACTAGATATGCTATAACAAGATTTATTGAGCTATTGAACAGTATATGATCTTTTTACTCTGGACGCTCTTAGCTTGCACTTCTTTATACATCGTTCTCACATAAATGTATAGTATCCACATGAATGATGTAACCAAGATTTTGTAACAATATTTAGATTGAAAAGAGTGTCCATGGAGTTTCTTGCCCATTCTTCTCCATAGAGATCTACGCCTTGGAATGGGCAACTACAGCACTTTCACTAGTTATTATGCCTTGTGTCTGTGACTGTAGCTCCGCTCTTTGGTTTTTTCTGTGACTTTCAAAAATGCCTGTTATGGTCTAATTGAAATAAATGCTTTGAGTTTGAGTTTGAATTGAAAGGTATTAAGTGGAGTAGTCAAGTAGTGAGTGATTTTAAAGACGTAGGGTATAAAATTATAATGTAACTTGTCAAAACTGAATTCTAGAGGAAGAATGTCTAGATAGATAACAAAGTAATATAATTATTTAGCATAGAGCATAATAAGCATATAATGTTCCCACTGCTGGGACTGGCCAACTCTCTACGAGAGGGAATGAGCTGTAATCCGCCACGCGGGCTCAGTGCGAGTTGGTTGTCTATAAACATATTATTATTTAAGTTACGGAATACAGTTAAAGAACATAAGTAGCCCTTTGTATCTTGTAAACGAGTTCAGAAATACTTTTAGCCCATTTTGCTTTGAAAGAATTTCTCAGGTACTTGGAATATTTTTATATAGGATGACTGGTAATTAGTGACCGAAACTTAAACACGTGTTTGTACTCATGATAACAAACAACTTTCCCAAAGAAACATTTTTCATTCGCTATCACAATAACAACAGCCGTGACCTATCAGCTGTCAGCCGCGTGATAACGTTTTGTCTCATTACTATCGTACCGTGCAACAGTGGATAGGCAGAGCACCCGCGAGGCTCGTGCGCGCGCAAAATTTCATGCGGCTGTTGTTTTATTGTTGCTGCCACGTGAAATAGCATAACTCCATTAATTTCTAATTTTAATCCACGAGCTTTTTATGTTAAGTCTCCGACTTTAACCCAGAATCCAATTCCAAATTTAACCTCTTGCCCACTTCAAAGCTAAACTCCAAATTATAGCAACGCTTAGCTCCATAAATGTACTATAGTCACACCCTTACCATGCACTTCGTTAGCTCCGTCTTCACTAGATATTTTGGGGTGATCTTGTTATTTCTTCATAGGGTGCAGAGAGATATTTTATTTGCTTCTATTACCATAGCTAGCAAGTTTTTTTTTTTATCTGTCGAAGCCTGAGACTGCGGGGTGAATGTGTTCGATTTAATATTTATGTATAGTCAAGGAATTGCATTGGGTCGTAAATTATTGAATTTTGAAGTTCTGTGTGAGAAATGTATTTGATTTAACTGTTTAAGGATGTTGATAAATTGTAGATTTGAAATTTTCTAAAGTTTCGGGTTAACATTACTTATATTTTTTTATATATTATATTTTTGTGCCGTGTCTAAGATATGCTTTAGCTCAGATGTGTTATGACCTAGACGTGGGCTGAATTAGATGTGTTCATCTCATACATAAACTTATATTTCGACAGTTGCCCTTTAACTACATACAGGTATACCGCATAGCCATATCAAGAGCTATAGATAAAATACATTTTCATTTTTTTTTTATCACGTAAGATATCCCGTAAGTGACAGTATAAGTTTAGTTGTAAACCGTGAAAGCTTAAAACAGTGTTTGAAAATACATTTATCTCAGCCTGAGATCAATAAGAACAAGTATTTTAACAATATGAACGAAAAAAAAAATCACCCTTATTAAAACTTCTTCATCAATCTTAACCCTTTAGTCATCTAATTACCTTAATCACTAACCCGTAAATGCTAACATGACATCACCTTGACATCACCATGACATATTAACAAAAAAAAACTTTAGTTAAACAAAGTGTAACAAATTAATTCTTACGGTTAGTTTTAGGCTATAAATAAAGACGCTAAAAATAGCTTTGTTTAAAAAGGGTGCTCAGTAAGTAAGTGATGGCGTTATTTTTCATGTTTTGTGTGGTCTTGGTTAAAAATAGGATGGAACCTAACTCAGTAGTTCCATTTTGTTCCAGCCTCCTTGAGAGGGACTATCATAGCCCACTCTTGGAAGATGGGTCGCAGTTCTTGGTATTAATGGACAAAAGCTACCGCGAGGTAATTTCTTAACATACTGTACTAAAGCTACTTGCCTAGGTTGGTCTGTGGATGGGTGACCATCCATTACATACCGAGTTTTGAGTTGAGTTATTTGTAAATCGTTAGCAGTCGTTAGGTAGTCAGTGGCCCAAAGAGTGACAACCAGTCTTACCAAGGGGTATCGTATAACCCAGTACTAGCTAGATTGTGGAGGTCAGATATGCAGTCGCTCCATGTAAAATTCAGCTGCATCCGGTTAGACTGGAAGCCGACCCTAATATAGTTGGGAAAAGGCTAGGCAGATGATGATGACTGTACTAAAGCGCTATGTCTTTCATTTTGACAATATACAACAACATTCATAGAGATTTGTGCGTCTTCGAGAAAACGAGCTATGATTTTTCTAACACACATTTTGGAGTGCAGTGGATTCCTTCAACATCCTTAATTCCTCTTCTCTCATATCGGTAACATCAGTCTCATGCACTGTTAAAAATATAAGCTAACCAGCAAGTACCAAGGCCGCGAGTATTTATTTAAGAATAATCACTCGAGTCGGCCATTTTCTTAAAATCACATAATTATCACTTAACTGGGTACTTTATACCACACGTCAACGTTATAGGGTTATAACCCTCTCGCGCTGACGGCTCGCTTCGTTAACCCTAGTTACGTATTAAGTGACGAACGATATGGTTATTTTACGGTGTGTTTGCTGTATCGCTTATAGCATTATGGGGTTAACTTCACAGCTGATCAGTGTATGAGTCACGGTTTAAAAAAAGAATGGCTAGGTCTTTTTTGAGCTTGTATGGACCACTAGCACTTTGCCCGCGACTTCGTCCGCGTGGGTTAATATTTAATAATAGAAGTAATAAGATTTTCCATACAAACAAAATTCCCCCTTTTCACCCCCTTAAAGGTTAAATTTCCAAAAACCCCTTCTTAGTGCTCCCCTACATTATAATAGGAAGCCGTGTATAAAATTTCACATTCCTAGCCCCAGTAGTTTCGGCTGTACGTTGATATGTCAGTCAGTCAGTTCTCCTTTTATATATATAGATAGTATCAAGCTTGTAATCTCGAGAGGGGCAGGCAGAGGTGTTAGATCGACCAGGTTCCAGGTTATTATGATCTCATGTCAAAAAGGCTTTTGCCATTAATTAGGAATAATTCCAGACACCAGGAGTCCAGGATGCTTCTGAGAATTTGCTTAATGAAAACCGTAATAACACTTATTCCGACTTGGGAAGCGTAGCCAGGACTTTCGGGTTTACAAATTGCACACGCGTTTGGCTATAAAGGAATCCTTAATCATCAGCTATGATTATACAATCTCTGTTACCAACCCTCTTGTTAAATAAAGGTTTTGTTAGTCAAAAAGTTATTATTTTATCATTTGTAGAGCAATTTTCATGTTCTCGAAATCTTTTGTTTTTTTCTGTCTATATTCTTGCAAGACCTTAGTGTTATTCTTTTGCGACTATTTTTATGTCATCTGGCCATTCGCAAACCAGTATCAAAACCATTCATCTGTCAAAGTATTATAAAACCGCTGTAACCCGAATCTTCTCGTCTAGTATTATATTACGCAATTCTATTCGCAATTAATTGACCTTGGCTTCACTTTTCTTGTAACACGGAAGCGCCTTCATCAGTCGTGCCAATTAGTTAATTACAATTGATTAATAACGCACATTCGCTAAAACTAGAGCAACAAGGAACAGCCGAAGATCTATAAAATTTTTGTGTGAACGCGAGTTGTGTGAGATGTATGAGACGCAAATGCATCTTCTCCCTTATTTTAGAAAGGCTTAGACTGTGAAGAAAAGATTCGGTAACCGGAGTTGATTTGCTAAATTGAGACAGTTGAATGAATTGTAAGAGAAGGTTTATGCATCCTTCATACATTCATGCTTCATTTTTCTTGGGATCAATTTGGGCCCAGTACCATGCTGAGAAAGGAGTCTTTTGGCCTTGTACAGGTTCAATTTAATTACATAGTGTGCTTTATTTTAAATTTTTTCTTATGTTTTATATAATTTTGTTTCCCTTATTTATTTTTACACATATTAAATAAATTTTTAAGTATTCTAATATAAAACAATATAAAAAAACATTTAAAAACATAAAAAATAGTTGCCCACCAGCATCGGGAACAGGGTCCGAGCTACCGGTGGTCCGGGCTCTTGAAAGAGGAACCTCCTAACAATACGCGCCGTGTCTAGAAGTACTGAATATTGTTTTATTGTTAATTTAAACATTGTCAAATAAATACTTTTTCTTTCTTCAGTCCCATTTAAAAAAATATTTCTGGAAGAAAAGTCCATACTGGCCATAAACTATAGAAAATATTATGTCAATCGCTTTGAATTTCGTTATTCGAATACAAAACGCAACATGGTATTTCTGTGTCAATCTTTATATTGCTACATGTGCCAAAACAAAACCTTGTGGCTATTGACATTGACCCCTGCAAGCAATAAGTATCAATAAACGATGCACCTTCTATTAAATGTGTGATTCATACAGCTTTATTTGTGCCAATCTGCAAGCAGTGACTGTGTGTTGTGTTGTGGAGAGATTGTGAATTCGGACACATGAGAAAATGGCAATTTTTTATGAATTTTAAGCCTAAAATTTTTTTACTTAAATACTGGGATAAATTTGCTTCCAAACTCGGAGTAAAGTGCCGTTGGCCATTGCCGGGACCAACGGCATAACTTGCTTTCCGAGGCACGGAGGAAACTTGGTATGTAATGATGATCACCCATCCACGGTTCAACCTTGGTAAGCACGGCTTCACCTTGAAGATAGACCCAACTAAAACATTAGTAGATACCATTACACCTACCAATATTTTATCAATTGCTATTTTGAGAATGGATTAACAACATAAACTCGCAAACCGCTAACAATCATAAAATTAAAACTATGTAAAAGGCTAATTGAAAACAACATCTCACATCACAAATTACTTTTTACAACCATAGACTCATAGACAACCTTTCCAACAACTAGTAGCGTTATGTCAAATTTCGCGCCAATCCACCATCTTTGTTACGCTCCTAAACACGCACGATAAAAAGCAATTGTTATGGTGTGTATAAGTTATCGTGTCACGCAAATTAAAGCTTGTTAGATAGTGTAGTCTAATGAGGCCTTTGAACAGGTTCGATGTGATTTATTGCTGTCAAGGTAATCTGTTGGACTTAGTCTTCTACTCGATCGTGAAATGAAAAAAAAAAGCTATGTTGTTTAGGTAAAGACCTATTAAACCTGTGCTAAAGATAGTTTTACTTAATAAGCTTTTCGCTTCTAAGAACAGAACTGTACCGGAAATACAAGGTGTAAATGGACCCTTCACGAAGCCGTCAACCAAGCATTCTGTCAAACTAAGTAACTATACGCAAAAATTGTGGCTGGGAAACGACTTTTTTTGGGTGAAAAATCACGGTTTACGGTAAAACTCAATGTGACGCACTCAAAACATTGTGCTGATGAATGTATTGAATAGTACAGGGGTCATTGAGGTTTTTAAAGTAAACTTAAAACATTCAATATCTCCGTAAATAGAAGGTTCCCAGGTATGGACCATTACCAGACCAGTATTAGTGCCTGTCGGCTTCGTTAAGGGTACTTTTACATCCATTAGATTTGCTAGGTGCTTAATAAATATGCTAAAGCACAGTGACATGTGATCTTAGCGTGTCGGTATGAAATCGCATATTCAGTGAAAGATAGTGCGGTTATCGGTCTTCCTTCTCAAAAATAAGTGTCAGAAAATACCTAAAACTATCAGAGTGCAAAAATGCTTTTTTATATCACAAAGCTTGCGTATTCTTCTCCATAGAGATCTACGGTTTGGAAAGGGCAACTACAGCGCTTTCACAAGTTATTATGCTTTGTGTCTAGGACTGTAGCTTCGACTTTTTTGTTTTTCTGATATTCAAAAGTGCATGTTATGGTCTAATTGAAATAAATGCTTTGAGTTTGAGTTTGAGTTCAAAATACCACACTTATTTTTTCAACTTTCTTCTACATCCGATGCATCCACCACGATTTGCGTGTCAATAGGTCATTCATTACAGAAATGCTACGGTAATTATTCACAGTAAACATTTAACGAGCGTGAACCGATAAGAATGGATGTCACGCCGGCCGGGGTGGCTGGCCACCCCCGCGGAGACTCGTGGCACAAACACCAGTGTTCTTTGAACCCTTACTTTGTTTTAAGAATAAAGCTTTAAATCCTTGTACAAATGCTTAGTCGCAGACGTAGCAGGGTATGGATACGATTTCCGGACTGAACAGGTATTATACATATGATCTAAAGGGTAGATAATATTTGTATTAGTAACCGCCCAGAGATCAAAGAGCCACGCCAAAAACAATCTGGATCTCAAACTCAAAGCATTTATTTCAAATAGACCCATGACAGGCACTTTTGTATTGTCACAAATAAGCTACCTACAGTTCAGCCACAGGCATAATAACATAATGCGAATGGACTGAAGTTGCCCATTCGAAAATAGAAGATCTCATGGAGAAGAATGGGCAAGAAACTCCATGGACACTCTTTTCATTTGTCTAAAGGCCGAATGGAATTGATTATTAAGATAACTTACCTACAGAGTGTTTTTAATCGTACAGCACTTAATTTTTTTATAAGTAGCCTCAAATTACCTGAAACAAAATAAAATACAATGGTTACTTATTGTCTGAACAATTCAATAAATAATGTTTTTTTTTCAAGACATCAATAATAAAAACCTATATCCTAGATTTAAGTAAATACTTCGTCAATTCCAAAAACTAAGCGATAAAGAATCAATGTCCTACTCCATATTTTGCATTACGCATAAACTAAACATGCCTAATACCTACCTTTTTTTTACACTTTCAGTCACAAAAAAACCACAGGAAGTTTCTATTCTGATAAGCAATTTCCGCGAAAACAAGAATTTAATGATCTTACAGAGGTAACAATACCATTGTTTAAAATCGAGAAAAAGCTGTGGTGAAACGGCAAAAAAAAACTAATTGTTATTATTAACATTATCGAAGGAAATCAATAAATTTTGAAAACGAAACTGGTCAGAACCTAGTCAGACTGTTTATTTGCATATTTTTCTTTTTCAATGGATACTTTTCCCTTGTACAAAAGCCTTTTCAGTTCAATCTAACTAATTTTATCTAAATTTGTTCCGTAGGGACAATATTAGCCATAATCCTTAGGTACTAATAGGTATAAATGCGAAAGAAAGTTTGTTAGTTACCTTTTAACGCCTAAACCACTGAACCGATCATCCTAAAATTTTGCATAAACGTTATCAGGTGTACAGGAACGGACATAGGGTACCTTTCATCCCGAAAAAAAGCACCGTTCCCGAGGAAAACAACAATAACATTCTTATGATAATAGATGGCGCCACGTGTCTTTCGAATCATGATTGAATTACATTATTACAAGCAGAGTACAACCTGAATTGATTGTCAAATTCTAAATTAACGTGAGCGAAGCCGCGGGCAAAAGCTAGTAACATATAATAGTGAACACACCCACAAAAAGATGGATGGAATTATAATTTGTTTTTTTGTAAGGTCCCTTAATAGCAGGCGTTCTGAGGTGTCTTCCTACACCCTAGGGAAAAAAGCACCGGTACGTACATACAGGGTGTAAACGGACCCTTCACGAAGCCGTCAACCAAGCATTATGTACATCAAACTAAGTCACCCTACGCAAAAATTATTGCTGGAAACCGACTTTTTTTTTTGGGGTGAAAAGTCACGTTTTACGGTAAAACTCAATGTAACGCACTTGAAACTTGGTGCTGGTGGATGCTTTGAATAGTAAACGGGTCATGGAAGTTATTAAAGTAAATTTAAAATCTTAAAAAGTAGTATTTAAAAAAAAACTTGTGAAGAAATTGGAACTTTGACCTCCAATATCTCCGTAACTAGAAGGTTCCCAGGTATGGTCCAGAACAAAAAAATGATCGCAATGACGGGGAGAACAAGTGCCTTTCGGCTTCGTTAAGGGTCTTTTTACACCCTTTATGTTACCATAATACTTGTCTAAAAATTCCTAACAATTTAATCTATTTAACCGTAACATAAAACATTAATCTTTCTACACAAAAACTCATTAGCTGAAAAGCTTGACTAATGGAGAAACACAAAGCGATATTATAATTAAAACATAAATGTAATAAAATTAAACAGTCCACTAAACATTAAAGGGTATGTTAGCACCTGTAACTAATAATGTAAACATTCGTAATTGTAATCATAATTTTAGTTTCCTAAACGACTTTGTAATTATAAAGCTATGCGCTATTATGTAACGATTAAATAAGCTAGTAATAGCTTTTATACATGAAAAAGTGTGTTGTAACTCGTAATGTGGTTAAAATAAAATATACACAGGTCGCGTCACAGTATTTTTGTTTTTCTTTCTTTTAATTACCGAGAAAGCCCACTAATCTCAAAGGTAGCCATACACTCGAGGGTGCACCTGACAGGTTTGTCTGTACAGTAGGTAAACTCAGCCCCAGGTTGGCCGCAGCAAGGGAAACCTGCTCAGGTGGAGATTCATTGTTGACTCTGACCCGGAGTGTAAATGTGGTGCTGTTCCATAAACTCTGAAGCAATTAATATCGTGTCCTGCGTGTCCTGTTGTTTGTTTATTACAGGACCTGATGGACGCTACTGAAAATGCCAAAATCCTGGCTGAGTTCTGGGCTGACACAATTTGAATTTCTATTGACACGCTGAGAAGAAAGTGGGATAATGCAGGCTAGTTACCTTAGTGCTTAACTTTGTCCGACCCGCTGCCATTGGTCTTGAAATAAGTACAAATAAGGCAAAACACCAACATCTGTCTCGAAAAGTTTCATCATCTGCCTAGCCTTTTCCCAACTATGTTGGGGTCGCCTTCCAGTCTTACTGGATTTAGCTGAATACCAGTATTTTACATGGAGCGACTGCCTATCTGACCTCCACAACCCAGTTAGTACTGGGTAATACATCTATTAAGGTAAAACATCAATTCTATTTTTAGTTCTACAAGGACCACACAGGGCGCAAACCTAAAACATACTTTTCACATTAAAATTTTAATCAAAATATCAGTTATTTTTATACGAAACCACGTACCAATAAGTAATTACTTACATCCTAATTTTATTCTACAACGGTTCAACTAAAACTGGTTAACATAACCCACTGTTTACATTACGCTCGTAATTTATAATAACCCAGACATTTTTCAATTTAACGGTATTACTGTTTAGTCTGCTACTAACATGGGGGACTTTTTAAGGTGATTAATTTTATTTTTCGTTGAAATGATTTTTGCTGTTAAGGAGCTCGTGGCTAAATTATAACAGCCGCTGGGTCGATCTTTAGGTTAAGCCTTACTTGCCTAGGTTGGTCTGTTGATGGGTGACCACCTATTATATACCGAGTTTCCTCCGTGCCTCGGAAAGCACGTTAAGCCGTTGGTCTCGGGTGTCCTTTGTAGATCTTTGACAGTTGTTAGGTAGTCAGTGGCCCAAAAAGTCTGACAACCAGTCTAACCAAGGGGTATCGTATTACCCACTACTAACTGGGTTGTGGAGGTCAGATAGGCAGTCGCTCCATGTAAAATACTGGTATTCAGCGGTATCCGGTTAGACTGGAAGTCGACCCCAGCATAGTTGGGAAGAATCTAGGCAGACGATGAATATCAAAGTTTTATAGGAACTTTGGAGCCATATCATCTTATGTTACTACACAATTCGACAAAGAATGACAGTGCAAAAAGCAGTACCACGACATTTAACAATATCTTGTAAGTATATCTGGAGTCTGAGTTAAATGTCATCATGATAAATGATCATTGACTTCCTACAGACTTGTTTAACTTGTCCCTTCCGCCATTTTAATTTTGGACAGCTGATTTTATTCCTTAACATAGAAGGCTGTAAGTCATCATGAATTCAATACACTGGGTTCGGAACCAGCGGTTCCACACTGCCTATCTGACCTCCAACACCCAGTAAGTACTGAGTAACAATGTAATACAACCCGAAATAATTCAAGTGCAATCCCGCAAACCCCAATAATTCTTGTGCCCGCATACTTCAGATCATAAGGGCTTAAAGTTAAGCTATCGACGTGCTCAAGCTGTACTTAAGTAAGTCAACGGTGAGTCAGCGCTGAAAATATTACACCCTTTATAGTTTACGGGCTAAGGCATTGAGAGACTGGGTGCATTTACACCGGCTTGTAACATTTGTCTTTGTTTTTTTGGTGTTGTACAGTTACTGACACTAGTGTTTAACAAGAGCCTAAATATACAGCTTTTGGTAATGCAAAAACACTGGTGCTTTGAAAATGTTTTGATGGGAAAACTTGGCTTAAATATGAAAGGGTTTTAAATTGGTAAAAAATTGAATATAAGAAACTACAAAACCAAAAGACTATTAGATTGATAGCCTATCAGAACCGAATCGTGAAATATCGTTCTTGCTCCGCTTACGCTCCGCTCGTGTTAGTGTTAAAGACGACGCTTCCGTATTCGGGGATATGTTGTGTTATCCTAGTCTTAACCTTGTAATTGTCAAACTTTCTCAGTGCGCATACAATTTTTGCTAACGTGACAAGCGCAGATTACACTTCGGTGTAAACGCACCCGTTTATATTAAGCACAGTGCTTAAAAAAACAAAAGGGTGCGAATTGTTTTCGCAAAACGACCAGCTCATTGTCTACAAACGATTTTGACGTTTATTGCTCACACAATAAAGATTTATTTTATACGCACTCCGGATTGTATATTTAGCTTAGCGGAAAGTGATTTTGAGAAATAACACTGAGTAAGTTTATTTTTCCCTTTTTAAGAAGTGTGTGGTTTATTAGCTCAAGGAGTCTTGTTTAAAAATATCTGAATTATCGCCTGTGTAAGACTTTTCACGCAGGCTTCCTTGTACATGACATGTATGAACATGACACGGAGTTCTTTTACACAAAGGAAACATTCGGTTACGCCTATAGTTGTAAATAAACCGTTTTAAACCAAAATCCGTGGTTTAAAACCGGTTTTAAATTGGTTTAAAACGGTTTAAAACCACGACCACGTGGTCGTGGTTTTAAATATGTGAAGTAATATATCATACTTATACTACTTTTTAGGATTAGACAGACTGAAAACAATCATGAAATGCGTGTTTATTAAAATATAACGGCAATGCCGTATT
Organism: Noctua pronuba; assembly: GCA_905220335.1. NCBI lineage: Eukaryota > Metazoa > Arthropoda > Insecta > Lepidoptera > Noctuidae > Noctua > Noctua pronuba. The sequence goes on along the minus strand of LR999918.1, from coordinate 9,407,930 downwards.
TTTATTTTGCAATTTGCTACCAAAATCGTAACGTAGGGTATGAAGAGAGAGAATAAAAAAGAAGAAGAAGAAAATACATTTATTTGGCACATGCCACAAGTGCACACAATAAAAACAAAACAAAAACATTTTAAAGCATATTAAACCGCTAATTGTGGTTTTAAATCGTTTTAAACCAAAAAAACGGTTTAAAACCAAATGGTTTAAAACGTTTAAAACCCGTTTTGCATCTATAGTTACGCCTGATCCTTGAAGTGTTAATTAAGTAAAGGAGTACCTATAGTATACAGTAGCGAAGGGTAAATTTTTGTAAGAGGTAAGCCGGAGTATATATCTTTAATGTGATTATTATTATGTATCCATAGAATAGTGGCTGCCATTTTTCAAAGGGAATCCGGTCGGAATCGAGTTGTATGGTACCTTCGCCACTGATAGTACATCCACAATGCACCAATTTTGTTTAAGTCCCTTCAAATAGGGAGCGAGCCTTTTGCCATAGGATTTACTGGAATTCCTGGACAGTACCAAGAATATCAAAATCCAGGACATCAGCAGTATCGCTTGTAACCACTACAGCAACGAGGCTTTCGAGTTTCTCCCTTCTGTTGGCATATCACCCAGAGAAAGCGGAGGAATTATAATTCTATCAATTGTAGATCTTTGACAGTCAGAGAGATAGTTCGGGGCCCGAAAGTCTGAAAACAAGTGTTACTATGGTATCGTAGTACCCAGTACTAACTGGGGTGTGGAGGTCGGATAGGAGTCGCTCCATGTAAAATACTGGTATTCAGCTGCATCAGGTTAGACTGGAAGCCGACCCCAACATAGTTGGGAAAAGGCTCGGCAGATGATGATGACCCATCACCTAGGGACAGAGGAGCAAGTCCAACTTATAGTTAATCTTTGACTTCTTAATTCCACCATGACTTATTAAAATCTATTATTAATTTGAATGAATGAAATATGTCAATATCTTTATTTACCAAAAACTATAGCAGACGGCCTTCACACACTTCGAGAGCATTAGTCATAAGCACATAGCAAATATCAAATATGGCGGCAAAAACATTCCATATTTACGCATTATATTCATGGTCTCATAAACTCAAACGCAAATATTTTGATATTGATATCATCGGCACCTGTGCCTTCATTTAAACTGGAACAGCCACAGGGCTTCCCATAATCAGTCATAACCCCACTGCTGGGAGTCAGGCCTCCTCTCTGTAACATGAAGTGGGCTATAGACCACCAAGTTGGCCTGGTGCGTGTCGGTGAATGTCACAACTTCACAATGTCTTCAAACTTTTAGTTCTGGGACATGCCGGTTTCAAGAATGGATAAAGTAAGGAATGAGTACATTAGAGGAAGTTTGAAAGTTGCGCCAGTAACAGAAGAGTCTTGGTACAGACATATGATGAGGAGGGACGAATCGCATGTGGCTAAATATAAATATTGACGGATGGAGAGGGAGAGGAAGACCAAGAAAACGATGCATAGATTGTGTGACTGTGAAGAATGATATGAAAGAAAAAAGTGTAAATGATCGCGTGACGGTTGACAGGGGACAGTCGAAGAAAAAAAATGTGTTGCACCGACCCCAAGTAACATGGGACAAGGGCAGGAAGATGATGATAAAATGCCGGTTTCATCGCGAAAATCTGTATGACTGGAGAATATGGTACCACCTTTTCTACCAAATCAATAAGGAGAAGGTGAAGTAACAAAGATGATCTAACTAAACTCAGACCACTAGACGTGCATCGACTAACTTACTTGCTTAGATAGCCCTTCACTACTCCAATAGATCTCTCTAGCAGAGATAATAAAACATTCATAGTAGGTCTACGTTCATAACAGTCTTTATAGCGAGGCGTTGGCGCAATATTTGCGTCTCCGAGATAAAATATGGCGTCGGAGACGTGACGCAAGATGATAGGACCAAGGTACTGTATGAATAATTAGAGATGGAAAGTGTGAAGAGGAATTGAGTGGTGATGCAACAGGACATCGGTAACCGGAGTTATGTAGAAGATAACAACATTTGGCAGAAGAGTAAATATAGTAAATCCACATTTTGCCAGTTAGATTTAAGTATCATGTAATAGAGGGCAAGCCTATTGCCATCAACAAGTCACAATTCAAGACTGCTACTGAGAAATTCCGGATATGATGTCCCAATAACACTGCCCGACCTGGCAATATAACCGAAGACCTCACGACTCATGACTGTAAAAATCAGGGTTTTTATTTAGGCCTGAATCGAACCTCGAACTCACGCTTTCGACCTCTAGAGCAACGAGGCAATCAAATCTATATAAATGAAAATCTATTGCCACAAATACATATATGACGGAGCATCACTTAAAGACGGCTCGACCGATTTGGCAGATTTTTTGCTCGTAATTGTCAGGACAAGTTTGTGTGAAAGAAAATTTTGTTTTTCTTTTTTTGCTTACGGCACTTCTCATTTTCTTCATTAGTAAATTAAATTACACCCGTGCGAAGCCGGGACGGGTCGCTAGTTAAACATAACATAACATCACGCCTGTAATCCCCGAAGAGTTGGGCAGAGGTGTACCTAATAATACTACTCCCCATTTCGCCAGTTATGTTTAAGTCCCATGTAATAGGGGGCGAGCCTATTGCTAGTTAAACATAATACCCTCATATTTACACAAGTAGTAAGTATTCTCCTTTCTAACTGAATTGCCACGTGTCTCCACCCATTACAAGTAGTAAAGGCCTCAGATACGTTATCACTATTACGACATATTTGATAACGCGCCTAAAATCTTATGTCTTCCGCGTTTTATAGGGCAGTTGCTACACGGTATGAAAAAAGTGGCTTTTTTTCTCAATGATGAAAAAACTTTAATTTGAATTCTGATGGACCACCAGCAAAATTCAAAACCTCATCCGTGGTTATTCGTGGTTTCTTCAACGGACATCATATACCTTTTTCTGAGCGTTCAGTTCTTTTTAACAAATTATTCATTCAAAGTAATAATTTTATGTTAGATACTTGCCAAACAAGATCATCGAAGTCAAAATAATAGACTTATTGACAAGTTACAAAAATGTACAGAAGTATTTTGTAGATTATAAAATGTGTTCTATTTTCTTTTTTACTACTTGAACACAACAGCACATGGTGATCAGATTAGTCAGTCGTCAAGGTTAGCAACGAAACCAACTGTCCAAATCCCAGGCTGACAGAAGTATCGTCACCCAAATTGCCCTGGGTCGTTCAGAAAGATATCGTCATTATACTGCCGCACTAGCGATATCAGCAGTAAGTGCAATTTTTGACAAAATGAGTTAAATATTGATCCTGAACCAGAGCAACGAGCTCTACCAGATGTGCTGACAGCTGTTTTAATAGCTTATCGGGAACTATTAAATTTCGTTAAGAATCAGTTTCAGTTGCTTCATAAATACTAGATAGATTTTCCTCATTTAAAACTGTCCTAATATTGAGTGAAGAATATAAAAGCGCTTTATTTGGGGTACACGTTTCAATCACAATTAATGTAACTTAAAAAAAAGAAGTCCGGAAAAACAAAATTGTAACAAAATCTTTGCCCGCCAATTACTCAAAACTTTAAAACTTTTACTTTGGCCAGAGGCTAAGTGTTGCCATAAAACGGGGCAACGCCGCCAGTCTCTTGGGCACATTACCAGCTGACAGCGTTTAGGAGGAGTTTTTTGATGCCCTTTTATAGTTTATTTTTAGTTTATTTAATAGTTTTTAATTAATAACGTATATAGTTAGTTTATTTTGTGTCTGCTAATAATATAAAAATAATAAAATCAAAACATACTTACTGCTCTTATGCTTAGCGCGGCAGTATAGCTCTCTCCTTAAACGCACCCCAGTAGCTCAGACATTCAATTTAATGGACGCACGTAAATAACATCGTTCCAGTCTAAATTTAGCCTGAAACCATTACACCGACACCACATTGGATGTACGGTTGTAAATCCTCTTGAACTCACCTATAACGACTGGGAATTGGCGGCTAACTGGCGTCTACTAAAATACCTATGGTCTTAAACCCTGGTTATATGTTACCGATCTTCAGTATGTAAAGGAAAGAAGAAAAATATTTAGTAAATATGATAGGAAGATAGATAATTTCTTATAGTTATTGAAATAATACTTTCACAAAAAGCACACGCACATAACACTTACACATACATCTCTAACTTGTATTCTTGTCTGCATATCCGAGTTCCGTATGCATTTCTCAATATAACTTGCCCCAAAAACGGTTCCTCACAATATTCAATCAAAACAACAGAATTAGGTCGTTCAACATTCATTATACCAGCAATAACGCGTTACCACACACAATGAAATTACAATATAAACAATACACGATTCAGATTTAATGGATTCATCAATCAAGTTCTTGATTTACGTCGATTCTGATTCATGAATCCGCGATTCATTTTTGATTGGTGCATTATCTTGGATTAAATCAATACGGATGTGGAACTAGATATACGTTGCAGTGTTGTGATAAGTTTTTTTGTGGTCTAATTAGATTATTTTTGTTTCTATGCCTTTTTTGGTATGTTGTTGGAATTAGCTTGATAATTTTGAGCAATAAAACATGTACTTAGGAGATATTTCGAATGACATTAAGCTTGAAGATAACAACGTCGGGTCAATGTGACAAATTGAAAAATTTCAAAGAATGTTGTTGCTGTTTGTTGTTGACTGTTGCTGTTACTGTTATTGACTGTTAAAGACATGTAAAACTTTCTTCACGTGACCAGAGGGCGGGCCTATTTTTTGGCCCAAGAATCAGCATTGCCATCCAACGTGGCAATGCTGCCAGCTTTCTGGGCACTTTTCCTGTCGACAGCGATGTGGACGAATTTTTGACGCCCTGTAACCGTTTTAATACTACGAGTAGTACATATTTTTATTATTTATTTTTATCCAGGTAGACAGAAAGTAGTGCAAAGCTGAAAACAGGCATTGCTAAAAGCAATACTGCAACTTCAAATGTAAAAAATATAGCGAAATGCGGGAGAAAGACAATGAAGCCAAACTTTAAAACCATGTAGGGCTAAAATTCCATAGATTTGGTTGAATTATGACAACAGTCTGCATTCCTTTTCACGCCTAAACCACTGAACCGATCATCCTGACATTTTGCAAATACGTTGTCAACTGTACAGAAACGGACATAGGGTACCTTTCATCCCGAAAAAAGTACTGTTCCCGATGAAAACAACAATAACTTTTTTATGATAATAAATGGCGCCAAGTGTCTTTCGAATAATTCTTGAATTATATTATTACAAACCGAATACAACCCGAATTGAATGTCAAATTCTTAACTAACGCGAGCGAAGCTGCGGGAAACAGCTAGTCAACTATAAATTAAAACCACACTTATCAAGCCAAGGGCAAAAATAAACAACTTTAACCTAACCTAACAGCTTATAAATCATATGTTCAAACAGCTCATTATTGCCTCAAGACATCCCACCCACACAGCAAGCTAAAATTATTCTTATCCATCTTTACATAATCGAAGTTACGCCATTAAATAATTATTACAAAACGTTTGATGACAAAATGCCGACCGGTACTTTATTTAGGAATTTTAAGCTTGGTGAGATTGCAAAATATCGCGTAATCTTGTAATATTTGAAGTATCGGTAATAATTTATTACTTAATTATGTTTACGCATACTTATGTACCTTTAAAGGTTGATTAGAAGGTTAGGAGCGCGTGGCTAAATAAAAACAGCCGCTCGGGTCGATCTTTAGGTTAAGCCGTGCTTGCCTAGGTTGGTCTGTGGATGGGTGACCACCCGTTACATACCGAGTTAAGCCGTTGGTCCCGGCTATCATTCGTTACAGGTATTCAGTGGCCTGAAAGTCTGACAACCAGTCTTACCAAGGGTATCGTACTGGGTTAAGGAGGGCAGATAGGCAGTCGCTCCATGTAAAATACTGGTTTTCAACTGAATCCAGTTAGACTGGAAGCCGTCCCAAACACAGTTGAGAAATGGCAAGGCAGATGATGATATTCCTTGGGAAAATTGTCCAGTTTGACGGTCTGAATCATCACCTGGGTATCACTTTAGAATTACACATTCTATAGGTCCTAATTCTGGAGATTTACTAGGCACACGTGGTAAATTACAAGCCCACACCCTCTCATAGAGAAGAGACCTGTGTCCTAGCAATGAGAATATTAAAGTCTGATTACGCTATGCGCCTGCGCAAGTAAACCGATTCACCCCATTCTTCTCCAGTTTCACATTACTAAGCTCAAACTCTTCTAGGATCGTACCTAACTATAAAATCTGCCGAATTACTAAAATTTCATGCATACGTGAATAAACCAAGTGATGTTTGCAATGAAAGTCTCCGAGATAGCGCCAAGTCCCTTATCAGTCATGCGTTATCTCAAATCAAGAACGTTACGCAAGATGAGATTCCGGTTTGTCGAAAAACAAGTTTGTCTTCTATCTGCGCTTGCTATAAACATAGTTTAGTCATTAATTTTTGGGACTATGGTGTGGGGGTATAGAGTGAGTTTTTTTTTTTTTTTGCTGGCCTGCTTGGAGTCCCACTGCTGGGCAAAGGCCTCCCCTTTCTCCTTCCATACCTCTCTATCTTGTGCGATCTCCGGCTATGTTAGCCCCGCAAACATGATGAGTGAGTACTAATAGAGTTAATTCTGGTTCGAAGTTTTTGGGAGTAAGGAACTAGTCTTCATGATGACAAATACTTCTAATCTGGTCTCATAATACTGCTAACAATCTTGCTGGCTAATCTTTGGAGTATTCCTCGAAGCGCAACCATTAGTTAGATAAAAAATAGAGATGGATATGATCAATCCGTCAAAATCTAACTAGGAAACTTGGTCACAATAATTTTACCAGCGTCCTCATTACACAACACAATTGTTACCACAACAGCAATCATTTGACAGCTAAAATTGCATTCAACTGTCAAATACGGTACAACAAACTTTGTGTAACTTTCAAATTGCAATGTCATTGTCATGCATAGACACTAGACCACACTGCAACTCTATTGTCTATGGTTCAAAGAAGTAATAAACAAAATAGGTTAACAGTGCTTCGTACTGGCATGTAACATATACGTAATTGTAATTAACTAAAGTATTGCGAGACAATGCAAGCTGTGGGTTTAAACGTAGAATTTTAATTTTCTTATTAACATACATTAATTAGTCAAATGTAATTTATATTGCCATACTGGCGAGGAAACAAGGTGTATTGTTTTAAGTTACTTCTACACTCAACTATTAAGTGTATTATTAGACTTTTTGGGAGCAATTAACTGAGCCGATTCAATTATTTTTGACATTAAAATTTTAAGAAAGAGTATGTCTAGGTTCCTATCATTTTTTTTATGTTATACTTTTAGAATTTGTCTGATAGTCCTCTAATCACGGCCGTAAAAATGGGGTATTTTTTGTCAATTTTCGAGGGTGATATTTTGTTTACTTATCAGTTGCTGAAAAAAAGGAAATGACAGGGACGTGTCTACAGTAGGCCTTGATTTCTAGATGCTTTATTGAGGAAGAAAAAAGGAGAATACATCATCTGCCTAGCCTTTTCCCAACTATATTGGGGTCGGCTTCCAGTCTAACCGCATGCAGCTGAATACCATCATTTTACACGGAGCGATCTGATCTCCACACCCAGTTAGTACTGGGTAATACGATACCCCTTGGTAAGACTGGTTGTCAGACTTTTTGGGCCAAGACCAACGACTGTCAAAGATCTACAAATGACACCCGGAACCAACGGCTTAACGTGCTTTCCGAGGCACGGACGGAACTCGGTATGTAATGGGTGGTCACCCATCCACAGACCAACCTAGGCAAGCATGGCTTAACCTAAAGATCGACCCGAGCGGCTGTTATTATTAAGCCACGAGCTCCTCAAAAAAGGGGAATATGAAATGTCGATTTCGTCAAGCCTATGTCCCCTCTTACGCAGTGTAAAGGACGCTTTAGAAATACAGTTACTAGTTAGTACTAGAGCCATGGCAACCTGCCACAACATGCCATACGTTTCATTTGTTCTCAGAATGTCAACAAGTTTCTCGTATAGAAGAATTTAAATTACTTCTAATTAATAAATATAAACATCTTTTTACGTAAAATGGTGAGATAACACCTACCTATTACCGTGAAACCGAATGGTTAAGCAGAAGTGTATATATAGGGTGTAAACAGACCCTTCACGAAGCCGTCAACCAAGCATTCTGTACATCAAACTAAGTAACTCTACGCAAAAATTATTGCTGGGAAAAGACTTTTTTTTTGGGATGAAAAATCACGTTTTACGGTAAAACTCAGTGTAACGCACTTAAAACTTGGTGCTGATGGATGCTTTGAATAGTAAACGGGTCATGGAGGTAATTAAAGTAAAGTTAAAACCTTAAACAGTAGTATTTTTTCCAGAACAAAAAAATTATCGCAATGACGGGGAAAACAAGTGCCTTTCGGCTTCGTTAAGGGTCTTTTATCGTACACCCACATTTAGCCGGTTATATTTGTATACGTTCCATGTAAAGGGGGTGAGCCTATTGCCATCATCCGGGCATATTTCCAAATTCGGGCTTATACTGAGAAATTTCGTAAGGAAAACCCCTATAACATTTTCCCCAATCTTACTAAACGAACTCAGGACCTCGTTAATTCCAATTCGACTGCCTCGTTGGTCTAGTGGTCGGAAGCGCGACTGCTGAGCATGAGGTGCTGGGTCCAATTCCCAGGTCGGGCAAAGTGTTATTGAATTTTTCCATCAAAAAAATTTCAGTAGCAGCCACGACATCTGATTGATGGGAATTCGCTCGCTCCCTATTACATAGGACTTAAACATCACTGGCGAAATGTGGGTGTATAACTATTAGGTACACCTCTGCCTAGCTCTCCGGGGATTACAGGCGTGATGTTATGTTATGTAATAACAATCACACTAATCACCTAAATCCAATCAGACTTAGGTCTTATTTATCACCCTAGATTGTTAATCACTAATCACGGAAACTAAATTACGCTAAGTGTGCTCACTAATCATCAGATATTATAGGTTTTAAGAATTCCGAACTAAACACGAAATGTGCGTGACTGATAACCATGAGCGCTGCCAAGCCCGTTTTGATGTGTCCGTGAATATACGAAGGGAATTGGATGCGGTAGTTGGAAATTTTGTGGAAGAAACGATTTTGTAGTAAGTCGGGTAAAGTCGGCTTGAAGCCCGAGGAATAAATGTAACATAAATACGTCGATTTATTAATCGAAAATACATTTTTATTATCCCATAGCATTTTAGTTTAATTGATTGCATCAAGCACAATCAGTATCATCCTTAGATAATTATGAATAATTTCTTAAAATTATGAATAAAAAAATTATACTAATATTATTATTATTTTTTAATCGACTTCTCACGCTTACACCGCGCGCTCGTGCTACGGCCGCTCTTCTTATTTGTTTGGTCAATGGAGATTTGTAAGTATAACCTAGTCTAGGTAGATCTTTAGGTTTACTCTCAAAGCACTATAAGCCGATGTGGTAGCAAGAGCATCATACAAGCTATGGCTACGCTAGGCAATCGTTGCGAAAACGCTACGGTGCTACGAGGCCACGCTGCCGAAACGCCACGCTCTACCGGACCCTTGTTTTGCTAGTAATTTTTAGTCTATATAATTTGGATTTTGATCGAAAAGATAAACTCTTTTTGCTGTCTAATAAAACGTCTGTTTTTATTGTTAGGCTAAGTGGTATTTGTACTTATATGATGCACTATAGCGCATCATCAACCTACAACAGTCCACTGCTGGACATAGGCCTCTTCAATCGGACGCCACTCAATTCGATTCTCGGCACTTCTCATCCAGTTGCTACCAGCCACCCTGCGAAGATCGTCGCTCCACCGAGCCTGAGGGCGTCCCACCTAACGCTTGCCGGTTCCGGGTCTCCACTCAAGAACACGTCTATCCCAACGGTCATCGGTTCTACGGCTAATATGGCCGGCGCATTGCCACTTCAGCTTACACATAGCGCATCAATATAAATGAATACAGCACAAACCCATCGCCATACAAATATTTTATCAACTTCACGCCCCAACTGTCCCAAACAAAAACAAAAGTCGACCCGATATAAATGCCGCGTCCAAACTTCTAACACTGCCGTTGACACTTACAAATGTACGGACGATAATACAGTGCTAATTAATTGTATGGGTTTCTTGAACCCTGGCCAGCCGTGGGGCGGCAACACCTCGTGTAGCTGGTGAATAAATGTAGAGGTAATATCTCTTTTTTGGAGAAAGTTAGTAATTGGGTAACTCACTTGTTGCGGAGCTCGTGGCTAAATAATAACAGCCGTTCAGGTCGATCTTTGGGTTAAGCCGCGCTTGAATAGGTGCGTCCGTGGATGGGTGACCACCCATTACATACCGAGTTTCCTCCGTGGCTCGGAAAGCACGTTAAGCCGTTATACCCGGCTGTCATTTGTAGGTCTTTGATAGTCGTTACAGGTCAAGTCGAAAGTCTTACAACCAGTCTTACCAGGGGTATCGTATTACCCAGGTATTGGCCCATGTAAAATACAGGTATTCAGCTGCATCCGGTCAGACTGGAAGCCGATCGCAATATAGTTGGAAAAAGGCTAGGCAGATGAGTTGTTAAGAGTTGAAAGATATAAGAAACGGAAAGAACGACATAGGTACTCAAGATATATTTTTATAGGGCACTCATTATGCTCATTCTTTTAAAAATTAAAAATACCTACCTAAATGTAGCAATTTTAATTAGGGCGATACAAGACGGTCTTGGCAGTCGTCAAATTCTCCTTAGTGAAAATACTTCAAGTACGTAATATTTTTGTGAACCCTCAGAAAAAGCTATCCAGATCCTAAATAAAATTAAACGACAATCTTAACAATAATTAACACCTATTTATTTATTTTACTATTTATGTACACACAGTAGAAAATACAGGAAAATAACATTATAATATATGAGTACATAGGTACTGCTTATTTCTTAAGCTTGCTTTTTTTTCTTTTTCTTTTTTTTTACCTATCTACTAACTTGTTTTTGTTGGTGTGAAGGTCAAAGAGTGAGGATCACCATTCTAAGGTCCTTAAGTATTCTGATCAGGTGTGAACGCGAGAAAGAGGGCGCCACCTCTGCATGTACTGGAGGCCAGACAGATTAGACCTGAGACCGTATTATAATTAACTAGCTTTTGCCTGCAGCTTCGCTCACTTAAATTACTTTTTTTACAAAATATCTTTATAATTTATAGCCTTTGTGTTACTCTGATGTATAAGCTATATTAAAGTAAAGTTTCATAAAAATCAGTTCAGAAACATCCACCCGGACATGACGGAAGACCAAGTATTTACAGTAAAATTCATTTTTATTTACTGATGGAACAAGAATTAATTCTACAATAACTTGGTATTTTCCTGAGATTTTACTATTATTTGTTTTGGTAGCTTATACTGAATGTGTAGTGTTTTATAATTTATATTAACAAGATTAACAGACACACAATGACTTCATAACAAGCCTTAAAAACTATAATGAATCATTTAAAAGAATTTCGCGCGCAAAAAGTAATTATGTCTGATCAATACAAACAACGCAAAAGAATGGGCCGCCTAGCTGTCTGACTACTCGATAAAAGCTTTATACCGGCTTGGCCACGAGCTACGCGATCAAGCGACACGTGTTGCGAGAAGCCAAATGAAATAAATTATTTTCTCCGCAATCGCCATTTCTTCCTAGCTAAAATACTAAGCGATATGGTAGGTAACTGACGAAGGATTTGTGAAGACCTGACTAATGTTAGTTATTTGGCATTCAAAGATTGATTACGAGTATCAGCCTAATTTAAACATGACTTTTGATTTTATTTTCTTAGTTACAACATGCTACTAGTCGCCGCAGCGCCTTGCAACGCCACTATACGGGCTGGAAGGGACACCGATGCGAAAACGGTTACAACGTATTTAGTACATCATTCTGAGCCACACATAAATTTTTGATCGGTTGTTAAAAAAATCTGCTGTTTCCTACAAAAGTACAATACACGGTCAAAATATATGGAACAGCTGTTTTTTTTTGTTAATAACCGATGAAAATTTTATTTATTTATTTTAATAATATTGAATACGTGTTAACCGTTTTCGCGTCGGTGTCCCTTCCACCCTGTATACTCATTTGAAAGAAACAAGTAAAGTACGAAACGTTGCAACTTGCTCGGTACAAGAAGCGTTGCAAGTCGTTTCGCCTGAGGTCGTGATCGGGGCGTTAAAGCTTTATAACAAAAAGCCGGCATTGACGAAGATAATTGGTTCAAAAAATGACGTGTAATGAGTGCCCTTACATTTTTATTATCGCCATTATACTGTCGTGCAAATAAATTGTAAGTGCATCGTTATGATAATATGATTATAGGGGATCGTTTTGTTGATTTATTTCGATTTTTTAATCAAAAAGGTTGAGGTCAGGTAAGAGAGTACCTATTCAACATCTGCAAAGCCTTTTCCCAACTATATTGGGGTCGGCTTCCAGCCTAACCGGATGCTGCTGAATCCTATTATTTTACATGGAGCGACTGCCTATCTGACCTCCACAACCCAGTTAGTACTGGGTAATACGTTATCCCTTGGTAAGACTTGTTGTCAGACAATTTGGGCCACTGACTACCTAACGACTGTCAAAGATCTACGAATGACACCCGGGACTAACGGCTTAACGTGCTTTCCGAGGCACGTAGGAAACTCGGTATGTAATGGGTGGTCACCCATCCACAGACCAACCTAGGCAAGCACGGCTTAACCTAAAGATTGACCCGAGCGGCTGTTATTATGTAGCCACGAGCTCCTCTAAATGAGTATCTATTAAAAGAGAGTATTTAAATGTATGAAAGGTAAAGTTTTCAAGGTAAAGTTGTTTTAAAATATCTGTACTCTACATACATCTCTTTCAATTAGAAAGTCACTCTAACTTTTTTCAAGCCTTAACGGCTGAACGTATATGGATAAAATTTGGGACTCACTTAGACCTGGCTCAGGACATAGGATGTTTAATAATCGTAATAAAGTTAGCTGGGGTTAAAATGACATTGAAGTCTGTAAATATTTGAATGAACACATGTATAAGTATCTTAAAGTCAGTATAATCTAATCTTGAGATATGGTTTATCTGCAATAGAGCTAGATTTTTCAATCACGTAACAAAGTAGGTAAATCTAAGAAACACTCCGGGCCACTTATCTCAAGAGATGGTTGAAATCTAAAATACCTCTAGTTTTTCCTCTATCGGAATTAATAATAAAGATTTATATTAAATCCACAATAAATTCCTTAAATTGAACGCATAGCAACGGCAATTTAACTCAACCAATAAGACTATTTACCACCGTCATTTATGTCATTAGCACCCAGTGTAGTAATTTAAATAAATAAATTGCGCGTATTAAAGAAAAGCACCATATATTTGCTATGACAGAATAAACACCTCTCCACAAGTTGAAACACAAATACTATGTAAAACCAGTTTTATAAAAAAGAAAAACAAAATACTGTCCTTTTCCAGTTTGTTTACAACAAGGTACTCGTATTAAGTTGACCAAACTGATAGACGGAATTTTTCATAACGATCATGGATACTATATCAGGTACTAAAACTGACCATTTCTCTGATCTTTTTTTTCGCAACAATGAAGCCTCTTGTAAGCGTTATAACTCTAAGTTGCAAGCACTGAGATCAGGAAGACCGACATCATTCACATTAGGGGACTACTCTACAACCCATTGAAGTAAATCTAACCGTATCCATGATCGTTATGAAAAATCCTGTCACCTCTCAGTCTATCTAGTAACACCATGACATACTTCAAATCAAATAACGAGTATACAAGGTGCGGTGTGCGTCTCAAGGTTGCACCAAATGGGAGTCCAGCTCAACATGAGTCAGGCATGCACCTGACGCTGATATTCTGCTGGATCCCTGTAGTGACATACGGACGTACTCACCCCCCCAACCTTGCACCCTTATAGATATAACAAAATCCCGATTATCTAAATACAAGTAAGTTACTCCTTATAACGTCAGCTATCTGCCAGTAAAAGTCCCGTCAAAATCGGGCAAGCCGTTTCCGTTTCGGAGATTAGCCGGAGAGAACAGACAGACATAAATAAAAATTGTTATAAGTTCCATATATTATACTTTCATAAGCATTCAGTAAAAATGTTGCTGTTAGCTGTTATTTTGACATTACAAACAGTCACTTCAGTTGTATTTATTTGTATAGATTATTTAAACCTTAGACTAACTTAATAGCTATCCGTAAATAACCTGTGAAGAGGAAGACTCTATGCTCCTGCTTTTGACATAGATTTTAAAACGACATTTCATTCATTGTCTACAATGTCTATGGTAACCTACTTTTGAATACGTTCCAAATCATCTAATGACGACTATCGATCAATTTCAAACGCATACAGACAAAAAATATCTAGAGCTGTCTAAAATAAAATGATAATACAATCAAACAAGACTATTCAAATTGCTAGCCTTGAACAAATCTACTTCCGACTTAAAAAACATTAAAGAAGGTTTTACTTTTTTTGCTGAACTGCAATAGACAATATCAATATCATTAATGGCTAGAATTAAGTCCACCTACATACATTGTAATCAATCTATTAACAACGCAAAAAAATATAAAAACAGAATTAGTTCACCTCTACTTGAATAAAACTACAAGGTAATATTAAATTATCGATATCTAAAATGATTTAAAAAAATGGTCTGATGAAAGCTTTATGGTCAATGACCTCAGGTAGTCCACAAATGATTATTTAAAGATCTATCAACCTGTATTACATAAATTTCAAAACTTACTACCCGTATTTTTTGTTAATTCTTCTAAAAATCTAATTTGTCAAAATAAAACCATCGAATTCCTTTCTTCCAACTACATCCGACCTCAAAAAAACCTAATAACGTGACCCACAAACTAATTTCCCGAAGCGCAGACGTTAAAGAACCCTCGAGTTGACATCTGTCATGTTGACAGGCGTCGAGACAATCATTTTGACATCGGCTGTCAATGAGAGCTGACAATTAGGGTCCCGTTACGGATATCTGTGTTAATACTGCACTTAAAATGTCTGCACTTCGAATGTGAGATTACTTTTATTTGTTTTGTTGGCCTACAATGAGAGTATTATTGATTGAGAGAGATTGTGGATAGTTTTGGGCACAATGAAATTGGAAATAATTGCAGTTTGATTTGATCTGATTTAAGGAGCAAATTGCAATGGTTTTTGCTATTAAATTAACTATAGCTAAGAGTTATTGGTAAGCGTTGATGTTGAGAACAATTTAATGTGAGCAATAAAATACCTTTCGCGAAATTTTTACAAAAAATGAAAAAGTTAGACACATAAGCACATAATTATGATGTGTGGCGTTTTTTTAAAGCTGCATTAAGCGTCGAGGCAGACGAGCTGGACAAAACCAACGACCAATGGTCCACATTGGCCCTGGATCAGAAAACCTGGAAGCTTTGATCACACAGGCTAACAGTAACACTATAATGCTGTTTATTTCGTTTAAATAAAGTTATTATAGCCTCCATTAAAGACTGTCTCAACTCATTCTCATTTAGATCACGCAAGACCATTTTTTACAAATTGAAAAGAATTTTTACGTTAAAAAATAAAACCGCGCCCGCACATCATACATTTGTATTTATTCATTCAGAAATTGTCTGAATGGTCGCCCGAGTGAATTATTAACTTGGCTTAACCTTCAAAGTGTTATTGACTCTAACTAAAAATAGGCTCGCAGTTTCGTAAGTTTTTATTTTTTGTTGTTGACTGTAGAGAAGAAATACTCCTTTTACCGTGACCTTCTTTGTTATATATATTGTATCTTCTACTTCTTCTTAGCGTGTCGATGACAATTTAAATTGGGTCGCTCCATACACATTCAAATATTTACTAGCAATAGACGGGACAGGGCGCAGAAAATCGTAAAACAATACTTGCTACAGTATGACCACTTTAAGTGTGCAGTTCATGGAGGCGTTCAGTTCTTTTAGGAAGTCAGTTTCCTCCGTGCTTCAGAAAGCCGTTCGTCCCGGCTGTCATTTGTAGATTTTTGGCAGTCGTTACAGGTAGTCAGTGGCCCAAAAACCTCTGACAACCCATCTTACCAAAGGGTATCGTATTACCCGGTACTAACTGGGTTGTGGAGCTCAGATAGGCAGTCGCTCCTTGTAAAATACCGATAAAGAACTGCATTCGGTCAGACTTGAAGCCGACCCATGAAAAGGCTAGGCAGATGATGATATCAGAAACCATTTCATTCAAGACATAGAGGGCAACAAATAATTTAGTGTGTAACTAGGTACTTAAGCACTTAAACTTTTAAAGAAGCTACAGTTATTTCATTATTTACTACATCCATACATCCATAGACAAATATTTCCCAACACTTAACGACTTCCTTTCAAACATTTGCGGAATCTGCAAATATTATTCCCATGATGTATCACACTCAGCAACTTATAAACGGAAAGAGCAATGGCCTTTAAAGTGAAAACACCAGGGACTTAAGTATCTGAGTCCCTGAACAAACACTGAAAAATAATCGTTTTATCAATGATTCATAACATTCATTCATGTTTGTCTTACACTTTGTAAAGTAACACACGATAAGTATTTCTTATTAGTAACTGTCATCAATTTTGTCTTTATAAATCGAAAAAAAGAAAATACTTTTAACCAGCCAGTATTGGGCTCGCACAGGGAAGAGGCCTGAGTCCCGTCCTAGTATTAGGAACGTTTTAAGCTGAGTACGCTTAGATAGTTTCTGAAAATACTGGAAGGAAGAAGCGCGGGCTTGAGAAAGACGGAAGGAATGGAGGGAAGCCTTTGCCTACGAGCGGAACAAAATAGACTAACAAACAAAAAATAAACTTCATCTATGCAAAAGCCAGCTAAAAGTCATTCTGAAAAGATTTGGAGAACTGGAATAAACTCTCAGAAATCCGTATTGGTTGAGAAAAAAATTGTCAACGCGCCAAAATCAAGCGTGGTAATCGTTGAATGGGATCAGGCATTTCCCCTGCAGTTGCACATGACATGATACGTTACAATATACGCACTTCGTAAAAATCTTGGCTATGATTAAACTCAATGGCCAGCACATCTTCAGTGCTATCAGTTATTAAAAATCTTCTACTACTTTTACAAATCCTTAGCAACTGAAAAATACATATTCTAGAATATAGCTCAGTCATGCATGAATCTCGAATCATAACCGCCAGATTCGACACAAATCCATTTCGATTTCAAATCGTTCGATTCGATATTCAAAACTTGAGCATCGTCCTTAAATACAGGCCTAATTCATCAGACATTTTTTTTTCTTTTCGCTATAAAATTCGACCTCGTCTTTTACAACTGTCATTATGTTCTCACAGTTGGCTGGTCGCGTCGACCTAGAAACCTAAACTGGCCTGTTACTCATCCTAGAACTTTAAATTTCCTGGTATTGTTTTATTTTTGATGATGCTACTGTATACCTAGATTACTGGGCTCAATTTTTATGGCTATGTAGGTTTTGTGTCATACTTTTTCGGGGTTTTTAGTGGTGTGAGAAACTGTTTACACAATGGTTTATGTTTAATAGAGTAAACGTCCGGTGAATAACCGTTTTTCTGAACGAAATGCATCATGCGGAAAATAAATAAAAACTTGTAAAACTGTTTGTAAAAAAACCTGTTTTAAGAAAATACACAAACTTCGTTGAGTGGCCTTTAGAACAAACGATACTCCATCATACATAAAAAGTCTCAGATTTATTTTTGTATTGTACAAACTCTACAATACCTATTGGTATTGTAGAGTTTGTACACGGTTTTGAGTATGAAATAATATACGAAGTCTGTCATTTTTCTCTATGAGAGACAAGGGTCTCTTGTTTCCTGATTGGAAAGTCCGCCTGGACGACTGATCCTCGTTCTATATTAAATACTAGTGGCCCGTCCCGGCTTCGTACGGGTGCACATTTATTTTCCCCTAATTCTCCCCCCCCCCCCCATTTGTTTTTCTAGTAATAAATATAGCCTATGTTACTCAGGGTGAATGTAGCTTTCTAATGGTGAAAAATTTTTTGAAATCGGCACGGTAGTTTTTGAGTTTATTCATTACAAACATACATACAAAATTTTGTATTTTCTTTCCTCTTTATAATATTAGTGTAGACAATTAAAACACTCGAAAGATCTCATCAAGAAAATGTTTAAAGAAACTCACCTGAACAATGAGAAATCGCCAGCACGAACATCGCCATACAAATGGTTAACCTCCTAAGCTCCATAGCGCTGGTCTTCTAAATATCACTTGGAAATTAAACAGAAAACACTATACAGTTCACTTAGTAATAAAAATATTACTAAAACTGATCAAAAACTGTTAAAAACACTGGCACTATCACTGAAGGCACTCCTTTCTTCGTAATTCAGGCACTTTTTCGTTTAATCTGGAAAAGAAAAATAAATCATAAATGCTTGCATGAATGTTTGCAGTTTTTTAGACCTCGTATTCTATAGCGATAAGAGCATAAATGCCGTTCGGTAGAAATATATCTTGTCGAATCGATATTCTTTCTCAAGTATCGTCTCTAGAATACGGATCCCAATGTTCTCTTTTCGAATACGTTCCCGATTTTTATTTTTAAAATGTTTTTTGACAGCGGTGCATTTTGTTTCTGTGGAGCGTGGTCTGCAGTATCTTTTTTTTTTCCTTTCTACGAATTTGGCATTTTTAACGGATTTTCATCAATTAATTCAAGTACTTTTTAGTTGACCTAACCGATAAAAAGCACTATTAATTAAAACATTTCAATGCGATTACCGAAAATAAAATCGATATTTTGACAAAAATAAATCCTGCCCAATGTTATTATCACTCGAACTAAACTTTACTTTTTCATACAATTAGTTATAACTTAAAATTAAAATAAAATTACAAAATTATTTCCTACCAAAAGTATAGTACAGTTTGACCTCATAGATCTTGTAACTAAAAACTTTGAAAAAGTCATCATAATTATTATAAACAGACTTAGAAGAACCGTTGTTTCTGCACAAATTATTAGTCCACATTCTCAGCCATATGTCGAATCAATCAAAACATAAAAACCAGGCCTACCAATAAAAAAATCCGTAAGCGAACTCACACTAACCATAATCAGATTTGGTCGTTCATTTGATTGCGAACATAAAAAACTGTAGACATTATAAATGTTATACATGACTGTTATAGACTAACTAATAATCATTTCATGCTAATTTATTTATGGTCGACATTCTTTTAGAATTTATGGTTGCATCTGCAGTTTGGAACTATTCAAAAAGAAACCGATTCGAACGTCAAATTAATTATAGAATAATGTTTATGTTGATTCCAATTCCTTTTAAGGGACCTCGCACGGCCAGGACCACGAGTTAAAAAGAGGTAGATATCGCACTAGCGCGCGCAAATTTTTGCAGACAAATTCAGACAATTGTAGTAATTTAAGTACTTCAAGCGCTCTTGATATCTCTTTCTGTATCATACGTTCCGTATTATTTATCGCAGTCGTAACAACGCAAAGATATTTGAACGCCGCTCAGTATGAACGTAGCGTATCTTTCTTTATAATAACATTGGCGAGAGGTGGCTTAAAGGCTGGTTAGACTTGCAACCTATCTTAAACACTATATATAGTACAGTACCTACAGTTTGTTCACACTACATTTATGTCTAATTTGACATGACTGACAAAATCATTGTTACTATGAGAGGACAATAATATGGCAATAACATTCGAAATTGAAAATCGAACACCATTGACAAGACATAACTCGAAAAAATATTTCTTAAAAAGTAAAAGCCAGAGACAGCGTTCGAAATGCAAACACAGCACTATAAAACCTTAATGGCATTCCCCCCAACTCTTTAAGTGTTGCCATCTAAATTATGGCCAGTAATAAACGTGTTTATTGCCAGAATACACATTATTTGTGGACGATATATTTTTAGTACTGTTATGATCTTTTATATTGGTTATTTTTGGCAAAAAATTGAGGTTAACCATAAAGTTCGGTACGTACCCCTTCGGGGGTCTGACACATAAACCTCCGCTGGCTTGGTAGATACCCCCGAAGGGGTCTGCGTTTAAGTCATCCGTCATCCTCATTATTTATGTAAATATTTAATATTCTGATTATCAAATACTATGAGTGTGCGTTAATTAAGAGAGTTGGATAAAAAGTTCATATGACATTGCCATTAAAACTTCAGTATTTAGCGCGCAAGTTTCTTAATTTATCCTTATAAAATCCAAGTGCGTAACTACGGTCATCGCCATTTTGACGGCAGTGCCGGCCGAGGCTAAAAATCATAAAAATTGTGGTTTTCGGACATCCAAGCTCCACTATGTTGAAAATGATTAACTCGTCATTAAATTATGTGACGAATTAATCCATAGTTCAATTTAAATAAGCAGTGGTAACGATGAATTTTGATATCTAAAGTCGAAGTTTCGCGCCAATCTTGCGTGTTTACATTTTTATTTTTCACATTAGATCACACAGACGCGAACAGATTCGATAACAAATATGACAAATATCATTCCAAATATTATAAACAACATGAAAATGCCCAGATCTTAGCGTAATTTACTAACACGGGACCAATAACTCGTAATATTCATTACCACTCCTCAATTTGTAATCGAAATAGACGGCATTTTTTTTTTTATTGCTTGTGGATGCGATTATTTCAATCGATTCGTTTTTTGTAAATTTCGATCAAATCGAGAAATTAAATTAAGGAATTTAAGAAATCGATAGATGAAAATTAAAATAATTTTGTTTTAAGCTTAAAATACAATAAATAAATACAATAATATTTTTTAAGCTTTATAATGGTAATTTTCATAGTTTTTCTTACATTATAGGTACTAAAACCGAAACAACAAACAGCACAGATTGATCTATGGCTAAATTCGCGCCATTTTTTTTTTTCAAAATAAAATTTAAGTTAAGAACGCATTCGCTGTTCAAATTACATTGTATTTTACTAGATAATTTATAGTATTTTTTTATATTATATAAATATGCTTTTATTTAACTTCCCGTGTTAGTAAGTATTAGTCAAATCTTGCAACTGAATTTCAAACCAGTTCCCCTATACTGATTGAGCTGAAATTTTGCACATGCCTTTGGTTCTGGTGACAATACATTTTTATGACAAACATTACTATTAGTCTTGCAGACAGGATCGTCTCCTCGCGACAGAACTCCTCAACGGTTAATAGCGCGGACACGAAACTTTGTATACGCTTTTAATTTTGATAGATATAGATGATTTCTTGCATGACTTCATCCTGCAACCAGGATCGTCTTCTCATGAGGGAACTCCTTAACAGTTAATAGCACGGATACGGAAATTTGTATGCGCGTTCATATTTGACGAATATTCATGATTTCTATAATGACCTTATCCCGCAGCCAAAATCGCCTTCTCACGAGGGAACTCTTCAATGGTTAATAGCCCAGACACGAAACTTTGTATAGATACGCGTTCAATTTTGATGAATAAACCTAATTTGTATCGTATTTGACCTACAGCTATGACTTCATCCTGCAACCAGGATCGTCTTCTCATGAGGAAACTCCTTAACAGTCAGTAGCACGGATACGGAAATTTGTATGCGCGTTCATATTTGACGAATATTCATGATTTCTATAATGACCTCATTCTGCAGCCAAAATCGCCTTCTCACGAGGAAACTCCTCAATGGTTAATAGCCCAGACACGAAACTTTGTATAGATACGCGTTCAATTTTGATGAATAAACCTAATTTGTATCGTATTTGACCTACAGCTAGGATTGTCTTTTCATGAGGACACTCCTCAACGGTGAATAGCATACTATAGTGATGCGGTATCAGAAATGTACAGAATACGAAAAAATTTAAAATTCCGAAATAAGTTTTTTTTTTAATGACCTCTATTTTTTATTGTTCTTGGTCGGTTGGATATAGAATGCCCAGGATCTTATATATCTTAGGCACAGTAAAAATGTATTTGGTTCCCAAGATGAATTTTATTTAGTCTACAAAATTGGGTTTAGTTTGGTTGAGTAATTGTGTTAGGTTGGATTGGTTATTGTGGGATTCACCACTTACAAATACTTCTTTTATCATCCTGTTCTTTCTCAAAAGGGCAAAGGCCTCCCCATGGCATTCCAATTTTCTTTATGTTTTGCCTTCTCCGACTAATACTTTTAATGGTGAATATTTTTTATACTTAATGAGCTTGGTTTAGTTACAACCCAAAAAAACTAGATATGAAATTATATTTCTAAGAAAACTACAAATGCGAGTAGGGCTCTTGCCATGAGGGTTCTGTCGCATAGCTGTTCACGGCTTCACTCAAGTGACACGGCCCACGGCCTATGATGGATAACCTGAACTTTGCAGTTGTAAAAGACGTTTTTAGAGTGGATAGTGAACCGCTTTCAAAGAATAAACTAACGTTTCTTTAGGATACGGCTTATGAATTGCCGATTGCGTAATAAAAGACAATAAGTTTGTCGGTCATCGTTACCGAGGCAGGCCCAAGAAACGCTGGCGTGTCGATTTGTACTCGTTCTTGGCTGATTGGCCAGAGAAGGCAAATCACCGACAGAGTAGGACAGGAATGAAAGAGGCTTTTGCTAAACAGTGGTAAAGAATAGGCTAAACAAGAAAAAAAGTTTGTCCTAATCTAACACAATAACCCAACCGACAATACGCTGTCAACAATTTATATATCTTTTGCGGATCAAACAATTTTTTTTTTACCAATATTCTATATCAAACCTTCGGATATTTCAAAACAAAATTCGCAATAAATGATAATAGTAAATTATTACACTTATAAAGTAAGAATAAATGTGAAATGCGAGCGCATTCCTAATTTAAATTTTGAAACAAAAAAAAACGCAACCGTGCGTATTTATGTACAATTGAAAATCAATCCATTTCCAGATTTTTTATTTGCTTGAACTGTTAGACTTAATTCTTGCCAAATCCCACGCTACTATTTAGTTCAACGAAAAGTTAGAAGATTATTAAGAAAGTTGATTATCTTTCTTTTAAAAACTTATAGATAGATAAGTTTTTAAAAGAAAGATAATCATCAGAATGTTTATTTAGAAGCAATTTTTTTTGTGATTACACATTTCTGTGTTTCTTATCATTTATAAATCTCCTTCTCTTGAAGTCAACCAAAAACATCGAATAATTACTAAATGAAATTATGTAAACAGATAGCTTGAAAAAGTTAATTTAAAATTTAAATATTTTTTTTGAAATTATACCAAAGAGTTTTTATTCCGTTTCAACTCTTTTTTTCAAACTTGATTTCAATTCGAGTATCGATTAGGCTGAATCCAACTTTTTAATCGAATGATGAACCTTGGGTTTACGGTCAGCACTAAGACTTTTTAGCTATATTTGTCAAGACTTTGATCGTGTTTTTTATGAAATTATGTATGAATAATGGTAAAAATAAGAACGCAGATAGTTTGTTACTGTCTTTATTTTGCCCTTTTGAGTTTTTTTAGCAAACGAGAACTTTTCTATGTACATTATTTCCAGCGCAACTAAGTTACCTATTTTTTGGAAGGGTGTAGCGGTACGTAATTTACACATATTTGGAAATGGACTGACGCCGTTTTACTGATATCAACACGTTATTGGAGATATTAACCATCAACTTATCGTATGAAACAGCTTCCGCGACATATTTTTCATTAAAAAATCGAATGCTGAAAGTTCACGAAAATTCTTGAATTTCATGACAATTCACATCTCCCCGCCGATTCAGCTGGTGTGTCATGTGTCAAAATCTTGTCGAGCATAGTGGTTAAATAGGTCCTTATTACTTACTTAAGAGTTTTAAAAACACATACATAAGTTCGTCATTAGGTAAGTGAAAAGATAAATTGGATCATAAACAATTAGTATTAGAGTTTATTGCTCTAGTTTCTAATATATTAAAGCAAGTTCATACATAAGAATAACATCAAAGACTGCTGGATGGATGTCGACAAACACAAAATCCAGTGCCTGAACAAATATTTGTCCTCAAACGGGAAGTGAACCCCTGCCCCTACAGAAGGCGAACCCTCGACAACGTGTAGTATGGACTCGACACACATTTTTTTTTTAACTGAATATCAATATTGTTGTGAAGAACCCACTCGTAGTTAAATTAAATAAATTGAACTAGCGAATCTTCAGAAAGTGATGGGTATATAATGAATGATGATAAAACAGAAAAAAAAAGATTTTTTCTCCTTATTTTAAGAATCTACTGCTGAGGGTATACCTAAACACCGTGACACGATATCAGCGATAACGCAGATAGAAACGAGATGAGATGTATTGTATTATATTCACATCAGCTACCGAAACGCATATACAGGATGTAACAAGATCCTTAAAGAAGCTGTCAACCAAGCATTATGCATCAAACTAAGTAACTTTACGCAAAAATTATTGCTGGGAAACGACTTTTTTTTTGGGATGAAAAATTACGTTTTACGGTAGGACGCAATGTAACACACTCAAAACAATGTGCTGATGGAAGGATTGCATAGAATGGGGGTTTTAAAAAAAACTTGTGAAAAAGTTGGAACTTTGACCCCTCGGCAACTAGAAGCAACTAGAACTAGAATCATATATTTTTTTCTAGGTATACCTGGGAAAGGTATGGTCTAGAAAAAAAAATATGATCGCAATGACGGGGAGTACAAGTGGCTTCGTTAAGGGTCTTGTTACACCCTTTATGTAGGTAAATCCTACTGCAAATCGTTGTAACAATGCGAAACGGTTTAAAAGCGATTGTCACTCGCTAGGCCAACCACTTAAAAACCAACCCCTCTTTTCACCAATTCCCAAAAATCACGCCAAAATGCTCTCAAAAAACGGTGAAGGAAAACATCGTGAGGAAACCGGCATGTCCTAGAACCAAAAATTCGAAGACGTGTAACATCTACCAACCGCGGGCCCGCGTGGATTGTTTATTATAGCTCATTCCCTCTCATAGAGAGGAGACCTAAGTCCCAGCTGTGGGAACATTATAGGCTGATTATGGTTATGCTACGCCTAAGTCCTAACATCCACAAGCAAAACCTACCCACCAGTATACAGTGGACGTTTGAAACGCTGTAAGACACATTGAGCGTGCTAACGGATTGTCAACTTTCGCCTCAGCATCAAAAGATGAAAGTTCAACAGCAGGCTCGATGTCCCTTCCAACGTTTCCCACCGTCGAACGCATACATTACAAAACCGTCTACATAAACATTACATAGCCCAACAAGATACCGTAGACTGACATTGTGACACTGGCGACACGTCGGGGAGATACGACGCGACCCGATAGCCTGTAGTCTAGGCATTTATAGCATTATGTACTGTAACACCTTATAGGTCAGGAAAGGATAGCCTGGAAGTGCTTGGGAGAAATAATGGTGATGTGTTTCTGATTGAAGACGAGAATTTTGAAGATTGGAAAATAGAGGTTGATAAAAAAAACTGGCCAATTGCGAGTCGGACTCGCGCATGAAGGGTTACGTAGCATCGTGGTAGGGGAGCCCCCTATAATTTTGAATTATTTTTTATGATTTGTTGTTATAGCAGCAATAGAAATACACATTCTGTGAAAATTTCAACTGTCTACCTATTACGGATCATGAGATACAGCCCGCTGATAGAAAGACGGACGGACTGACAGCGGAGGCTCAGTAATAGAGTGTCCCGTTGGTTACACTTCTGGTACGAAAACCTAAAAATGGGCCAATAAGATTCTACACAGTTCAAATGAAGAATAAAATACAAACAAGTGTGTTTTTGCATTGCATTTGATAAATACGGATCTATCTAGAATTTCTCAGTAGCTACCCGGGCGGAGTCAAGATGTGTACCCGGTTGATGGCAATAAGACCATTTCAATCCATAACTTAAATATAACTGGCGAAATATGGGTATGCTATAATCACACTTTTCCCAAACCTTAAATAAATAGAGGCAGAGAAAAAAAGTAACGGACTGTAGACAAGGAAGAAAGTCATCACAGCCCAAACTAATAGGATTAAAGATACATAAAAAGACAGTTCTTTTTGGGCCTACTCTTGACCTCAATCTTGTCCTGAGGTCAAAGATGAGGTCGACGATAGAACGATCTAACTCAAAAGAAGCCTATTAACTCGCGACTTAAATAGAACTCTCGCAGACTGATATTCAAACAATAGCTAAAATTCTATAACTGGCCACAAAGATAAGTGCAATGAACCTCCGTTTAGGATGGATAGACAAAACAATTTAAGGGTTTTCCCAGCTTATTGACCTCCTTTGTTAAACAAGTTAGTCCTTAAATTGTAACGTCATGATAATAAAGATGATTTTGAAGTAGCAAATAGAGCAATGTTATTTTTTGCCAATAATACTACTGATTTGAAGACAAGAAAACATTATTTTACGTAAATTGCTTGTACTCTTCGTAAAATGAGACGCGTTTTCATGAAAAAACCTTAAAAAAACGCGTTCACTAATGTGTAAATAGTTTAAAGTCCAAAATTATCAGAGAGAATGAAATACTAATACTATTTATATCTATAATCAAGTTAAAGTAATCATTAGAGTTTAAGTAAAAAAAATTATGTAATAGATAAGAATTTGAACGAAGCAAGAACCGTCAAAGAAAGTAATGCTAAGAATTCTAGCTTCAAGCAATTACTAAACTACAGAATAAAAATCTTATCTTTAATTACTACTTTTACTCAAGTAATCACTTTGACTTGTTTATAGATCCCGGTGTTAGAATACTCTTTATTATTTACACCACATAATTTACAAGTAATAAGTAGATTCCCCAACACAGTACCACAAATCTATCACCCATTACTCACACGAAAAACATACCAATAAACAAAACACGATCCATAAAGAAATCATCTATTGACCGTCTAATGCAGACCAACAAGCTCTATATCCAAAAAACATTCCAACTACCCTCTCTATCTGATACAGTAACGGCTTTAACATCAAAGGGACGACCGAACGGAAGGCCTGAACCAATAAATCATTGGTTATTTTTAACTAACAGTGCCATAAGTATCGTCTTCCTGGTTTAAGATGAGGTTATTAATTATAGGCGTGTACTTGGTAGTGAAAATATCGTGGTTTGAAAGGATAAAGATGTTAGTTATGGTTGGGTTGTAATTTTCTTGATATGTCAAAGGTCTGGTGGAAAGGTTCTGGTCTCCTGCTTAAAAATATTTAGCTATACTTGGGTATATAATAATAACCACTCATGGCTAAATAATAACAGCCGCTCGGATCGATCTTTAGGTTAAGCCATACTTGCCTATCTGTGGTTGGGTGACCACCCAATACATACCGAGTTACCTCCGTGCCTCGGAAAGCACGTTAAGCCGTTGATCCCGGCTGTCATTTGTAGATCTTTGACAGTCGTTACAGGTAGTCAGTGGCCCAAAAAGTCTGACAACCAGTCTTACCAAGGGGTATCGTATTACCTAGTACTAACTGGGTTGTGGAGGACAGATAGGCAGTCGCTCCATGTAAAATAATGGTATTCAGCTGCATCCGGTTAGACTTTAAGCCGACCCTAACATAGTTGGGAAAAGGCTAGGCAAATGATGAGGTCCTTGTGGTACCCCTTAGAAAACGAATCATTCAGTCTGTTGTCGATTTGCAATAATTGTTTCCAAAGCATGTCGTCTGAGATTTTCAACCGGACTGACAAGTTTTTCTGCCACTTATTTCAATACAATAAAATTTTACTTTTTCGAGCTACTACGTCAGCTTTGGCTAAAATTTGTTGAATGTGTGTCCTTACAATGTTGTACAAGATACTGACAGTGTCGAATGCTTTCGTTTAGTCGGGAAGCGAATCGAATAAATGAGAATAAAAAGGTAAACTGCTGAATCAAAAAAACCCTAGATTTAAATGTAATTTCCACAATAACATCATACATAACATCACGCCTGTATTCCCCGAAGGTTTAGGCAGAGGTGTCCCTAATAGTACACCTACATTTGGCCAGTTTTGTTTAAATCCCATGTAATAAGGGGCGCGCCTAATGCCATCAACCGGGCACAAATCCAGACTCCGTGGTTGCTACTGAGAAATTCCTGATGGAAAAACCCAATAACAATTTGCCCGACCCGGGAATCGAATCCAGGACCTCATGCTCAGCAGTCGTGATTGCGACCACTAGCATCAACAATGAATTTAACATCATCAATGATGACGAGCTGACACAAGAGCTGATGGATGCTACTGAAAGTGCCAAACTCGTCGCCAAGAATGATGACGAAATAGATTCTATAACATTAAATTATTCTCAAAATGAGTGAGCTTTAGTGCTAGTTAAATGCCACAAATAAATAGCTGTCGTATCCGAAGCCAGTAGAACATATCAGCGGCTTATCAATGGAGTTTGTCGTAAAAGGCCATGAAGGGAAAGTGTTAAGTCACATAGTCCAAGTGGTAATGGATTGACAACCTGTTGCCTTTAATTTCGCTTCCACGTTAGAAGGTTTTATTATCTTGTGCGTGTAGTTTATCTATGATCGTGGCTGGAGTAGCCTTGCCAACATCAGTTATCTAGGTGCCGACTTCTTTCGTATATTTTAGATCGTCGATTTTACTTTTTACTGCTACCTCATGTTAACTTTAGCTGCAGATATATTAGGCTTATCTTCTTTTACTATGAACGTGGCGGTAGTTGCCTTGCCAACAGCAGTTATCAAGGTACCGACTTCATTCGTATATTTTAGATCATCGTTTTTACTTTTTACTGCTACCTCG
Source organism: Noctua pronuba (assembly GCA_905220335.1). Classification (NCBI taxonomy): domain Eukaryota; kingdom Metazoa; phylum Arthropoda; class Insecta; order Lepidoptera; family Noctuidae; genus Noctua; species Noctua pronuba. The sequence goes on along the minus strand of LR999918.1, from coordinate 9,378,944 downwards.
TGTTAACTTTAGCTATAGATATATTAGGTTTTATCTTCTTTTACGTTGCTGTCTAGTTATGATTCCTAGCTATAACTAGAGAATCGATGAGATTAATAATGACGATCACTGCCCAGTGTGATCTGAAAGTACTTTACTCCTTTTTTATAGTTTGGTCAGTGCCTAACTTGGTTTCAGATTGTGTAAGCCGCCCATGGGCTCCTAACTTGTCTTTACATGCCCTCGAGAAATATCTCTCAGGCATCCTGGTTTTTTCACGATGTTTTCCTTCACCGAAGCAAGTGATAATTATACAATACGCACATGAATCCGAGAAATCAGAGGTGCGTGACTTGGGTTCGAACTCGAGACCTATGACTTGGCAGTGCGACAGTCACACCACTAGACTATCACTGCGACTTGTCCTGTTGTCAGTCCGTTCGTCTGTCAGTTTCATTTATGAATTAATTATGAAAGCAGTTCATACGAATCTGTACTTTTACAGTAGGGTCCTACACGATCAACCTTTTGGTCTAATTAATCTTTTTAGCATGGCTTGAGCTTTATAACAGTTTGTTCCAAAACGACAAAGGCACTACAACGAGAAGCCTTTGTTCTTATTCTTGTCCGAATTCACTTCTAGTTAATGGTGCAACACAATTTGAGGTCACAGAACCGGTTGCTCGGACCTCTGGTTCCCATGGAGGTTTAATTATGTTGTGATTATTGCGTATCTCGCCTAATAAATATTGATGATTTGGTGCAAGAGACAAGCGGTAGAGTATCGACAACGGATTTGGTTGCAAGGAAGCTTAACAATTTATGAATAATAGGATCTAAATTGAAAGAAGTGATAGTAACAAAAACACTAATTCCTTTTTTAGTGTGAATTGAAATCCATTCATCATACTCTCTTCATCATCTACTTAGTCTTTTCCCAACTATGCTGGAGTCGGCTTCCAGACTAAATACAACTTAATAGCAGTATTTTAAATGGAATGACTGCCTATCTGATCTTCACAATCCAATTACTGGTTAATACGAACCCCCTTGGTAAGACTGGTTACCATACTTACCATCATATTCTCTTGTTTCTCGTGAATAGTAGTCATGTTGGAGTGCGAATCTGTTTTAAGCTTTCACGGTTTATAACTAAACTTACACTGCCAACTTACGGGACAATTATCTTTGTGTCGAGTTCCAGTAGTGCATAAGACTAAGAAAGAGGGTAGACAGATTTGTCTGCACCTAATTATTTATTTACCATCCATTTGCAAGTCACCCCGCGATCTTGGCGTTTGCAACAGCGTTGAAATATCCGGGAGCTCAAAAAAATCTCGGAAGATATCCCGTAAGTGAGCGTGTAAGTCAAGTTGTTTAATTTACCTTATAGGCCAATTTCTTTCTCTTATAACTTGCACCTTGAAAACGCTCTATCGCACGATTGCTGTACAAAATGACGGATGCTACTAATTTTCGAAAATAACGGGCTTGTACAAAACTTTATAATGTTAAACATTGATTGGTGAAAACTAATTTAAAGTGAGATAATGATCTCGCCATGTTTTCGATTCTTCAAATTTATAAATTGAGAAAAAATTAAGTTGTTTCAGAAATATCGACATTATAATGGACCTTATTATGTTTTTCTCACGTAATTTGTAATCTAGGTTAATATGTTATTAAAGTTATATTATACGTATATTACTAATTTAGTGACAGATATTTTTTATGTCAACGCTTTTAAATTAGTTAATCCATAAAGTCCATCAAGTAAAGAATGTGAAGATACATAAAAGTAAAATGTGATATGGAAACACAAGTTTCAATTTCAATAAGAAAATTGGCACATCCATAAATGGATGGATTGTGAGCATAGAGATGACGGTTAATAAAGATGATGGAACGGAAAGAACTGAATGGATGGAGAGGAAGAGTAAGACCAAGGAAACGATGGATGGATTGTGTGAGGAATGATCAAAGATAAAGGAGTAAATGATAGGGATCCCTTCTATTTGCATAATATTCTTTTTCCTAATATACTTTGGCATAACAATTTTGGCATACTTTGTTTTGCCATAATAATACTCAGCCATATTTTTTTTTGGCATACAGTTTATGTTGGCATAATTATCTTGGAGACTAATTTGTTTTGGCATAATAATACTTTGCCATATTTTTTTTTGGCATACAGTTTATGTTGGCATATTTATCTTGTAGACTAATTTGTGTTGGCAAAAATTGAATTCGCAAAATGTTACTAGGCATACTGATTATTAGCGTAATTAAAATTAAAATATTGTCTTGAAAATTCAATATGTAGTGCTACAAAAGTGAGTGACAGAATCGAATCGCTGCAAAACCGACTCCACGTAGTCTTGTCTGCCCTACCCCTAGAGTGTAATTTAAGCCCGCGTAGGCGCGGAGGGGCGAGGGGGCCCGCGAGCTGAGGAGCAGGTGGTTTTAACGCTCGCTGCCGCGGCTGAGGCTGGCCGGCTTAGCCGGCCAGCATGCCGAAGCTGCGGTGGTGAGCGTAAAACACATCTGCGACGATAAGCTCGCGTGGGACCGCCGGAGCCCCGCAGCGCCGGAGCTGTGACAGAAACCATGCCTGCTGCACGTTGCGTGCTGCATACTTGCTTGCATGCTGCATGCTTGCTTGCATGCTTGCTTACATGCTGCATGCTCGCTTGCATGCTGCATGCTTGCTTGCATGCTGTGCATGGTGTATTCTTGTTTGCTTGCTTCTTACAGGGAAATAAAAACCACATAAAATGGTTCACAATCAAATGTTTTATAATGATCAATGTTTTGATTGATTGATTTTCTGCCGTTTAATGACTATCGAAACGAAATGTATGCCAAAAGACGACTCTGACTGTGAACTTTCTGCGATAAGATGGTTCTGCTTTTTAAAAATAAGTATTAGTGTCTAACATTTTACGAGTTAGTTATTATTTTGTGTACTTGTTATGCCTATAAAAATATGTTTTAATATCATTATGCGTAAATTAATGTATGCTTTAAAATGTTATGCTTTATCATTATTATGAGTAGAGAAATTATGCTTAAAAAAAATATGCGTAAGCTGTTATGCGTAAGTAATGTTATGCGAAAATATAATTAGGTTAAACAAAAGTATGCAAAGTCATATTAGGTCTTAAAATTTTATGCAAATGGATAGGGAACCTAAATGATACCGTGAAGGTTGACAGAAGAGAATGGAAGAAAAAAACGTGTTGCGCCGACCCCAAGTAACACGGGACTAGGGCAGGAAGATGATGTTGGAGCAGAAAGAACTGCACCAAATAGTTTATATGTAAATGGAACAACAACAGGAGGGTGATTATAAGAAAGTACAAAATATCAGCCGACTTAAAACTGTAATTTTTGAAGATACAAAGAAAGACTGATGACCACTAAAAAAAACCCGGCTAAGTGCGAGGTTCCGTACCATCGTAGTAGGGGAGCCCCTTTGACTTCTAATTCATTTTTATTATTTGCCGTTATAGGGGCAATAGAAATACACATTCTGTGAAAATTTCAACTGTCTACCTATTACGGATCATGAGATACAGCCCGCTGGCAGACAGTCCGACGGACGGACAGAGGAGGCTCAGTAATAGGGTCCCGTTGGTTACCCTTCGGGTACGGAACCCTAAAAAAGGAAAAGATCACGAATTCACATCAAGTATCTTCATACATGATTGTAAGAACTAATAACCTTGATGCTGTAAGGTATAAAAACGCGTATTGATTGTCATAATTAAATTTAAATTGCCGTGTCCCAAATGCAATGGTGAAAAATTTTAATCGTTCCGTAAAATTGAGGACGGTACGCGAATTAAGGACACACGTTCATGAGCTTCTTTTGCGGTTTCCGTATCTTGTTTTTGTTGTGTATTTAATTTTGCAGAAATATCTAACTTTTTCACAGAAAAGTACAGGTAGTCAGTAACCGACTGACAACCAGTCTTACCAAGGGGTACCATATTATCCAGTACTAACTGGGTTGTGGAAGTCAGATAGATAGTCGCTCCATGTAATGTAAAATACTGGTATTCGGCTGCGTCCGATAGTTGTTCCGGTCTAGCTGTTTGTGTATGTGAGTTTAAATGTTTGTAAACGCACCCACAATACAGGAGAAATTCTTACTAAGGAGCAACGTTTTTTAAAAAACACATTTGCTGGCGACTGCCTAGATTTGAATCCACAACATGTACGAGAGGCGAGGACTTATCACGACATTAACAGCTATCAATATAGAAAGCACAATACACAAATGCCAGTAAATTCCTCCCATTTTACTTAACAAAGGAACTTTCCCTCAATCTAGTAGTCTAGACTAACCTATCACGAAAACACGATCTAACGGAAACAAAGGATTTAGAAAGGAAATTAGCATAAGAATAAACTAAAGATACAATAGACGGATAATAAATTAAATGCTATCTTAAGCATCTAGAGTTCTAGAGTCTTTTAAACGTTTAGTTACATTTTGAACTCACTGAGAACAAAAAGTGTGGTACCTTTCGGTAAACTAAAAAGAACAAATTTGGAAACCGTTATTCAGTTCCATAACATAACATCACGCCTGTAATCCCCGAAGAGTTAGGCAGAGGTGTACCTAATAGAACACCCACATTTTAGATATGTTTAAGTCCCATGTAATAGGGGGCGAGCCTCTTGCAATCAACTCGGGCGCAAATCCAGACTCCGTGGATGCTACTGAGAAATTCCTGATGGCAAACCCAATAACACTTTGCCTGAACCGGTAATGGAACCCAGGACCTCATGCTCCACCACTATTTCTCCCCAAATTAACTATCTACTAGGTAGTGAGGAGCGAGCATTTTGAGAGACTGTCTATAACACTTAGCATCGAACTCAGGACCCCATGCTCCCCAGTCGCGCTTGCGATCACTAGACCAACGATTCAATCATAAACAACAATAAATCCATCACAATTGATTTAACGACTTCATCCAAAGCTCGCAGACGCCATGGCTCGACCTTCAGCCACAATGGTTCACGTCCCATTGAACTCTGTGGCCATGACCCTGATGATGATGGCTATGACAATTGTCTTGTTAAATGTGGAAATAGACTGGAAACGTTTGTTGTCTAGGATCAATGTGACGGGATTTGGATTAGCTTTCAGGATTCAAGTCAATTATCGATTTGGGGCGTAATTGATTAACACACTTAAAATGTTGATGCCTTTTATTTTGGCAGTGCAGCAACAGTCATTGTGTGTATGGTGCTGAGCAGATATTTTTTTTAAATGAGGTAATAAAACATCTTTCAAAATCTAATGTTATGCAATTAAGGAGCTAGACAGATTATTGGACTGCCCCGTTGTTTTACTAGTCGCAAGCGTGACTGCTGAGCATGAGGTCCTGGTTTCGATTCCCGGGTCGGGCAAAGTGTTATTGTGTTTTCCATCAGGAATTTCTCAGTAGCAGCCACGGACTCTGGATTTGTGGCCAGTTGATGGCCATAGGCTTGCCCCCTATTACATGGGACTTAAACATGACTGGCGAAATGTGGGATTTCTACTAGATACACCTCTGTTTAATTTAACCCTATTAGGAATACAAACGTCATGTTATTATTGGAAGATCGTGGTACCTCATAAAGGATTGTTACAAAATATTGACTTGTTCTGAGTTGCGTGCTGATATAAAGGGTGTAAAAAGACCCTTAACGAAAACGAAAACCACATATTCTGCCCATCATTGGGATCATTTTTTTCTTCTAGACAATACCTGGGAAACCACAGGTTCGGGAGATATTGAAGGTCAAAGTTCCAATTTTTTCACAAGTTTTTTTTTTTAAACCACTTTTTAAGATTTTAACTTTACTTTAATTAACTCCTTGACCCGTTTACTATTCAAAGCATCCATCAGCACTAAGTTTTGAGTGCGTAACATTGAGCTTTACCGTAAAACATGATTTTTCACCCCAAAAAAAAAAAAGTGTTTCCCAGCAATAATTTTTGCGTAGAGTTACTTAGTTTGATGTACAGAATGCTTGGTTGACGGGTTAGTGAAGGGTCCGTTTACACCCTGTAGATATAAATGCTCCTGTTCTGGACCCCTAAATAATTTATGACAGGTTAGGATGTAGGTAATCAGTCACAAAACTAGCAAAAATTTACCAAAGGGCATCTTAGGAACTTCAAATTCGACCCTATAACCAGTACAACACACTTATTTTCTCTGTTAGGTTTTGCCGACTACCCTCTATATCAAAGTTAATTCGACAGGCTTAATCATATGAAGACATGCTAAAATCTAAAAGGTTCACCATCTGATAACCCTTTTTCAAGTCTGTATTACAAAACTAGAAAGTCACGCTTAAGTCACATATTTCTCACTAATCAGCTATCTCTTTTCCCCTTATCAGCTATCTCGTTCACACTAAAAGTGAACGTGACATTGGTTTTGTTTGTCCGTCCGTATGTTTGTCTGTTTACTTTGACAGTTCGACCGCGGTTCAGTATTCTAGTGACCTAAATCGTTTGCGAGGTGTCTTCGACAGATTTGTATTAGTGACTGTTCACGTTGCCTGGAGAGGCTCGTGGCTAAATAATAACAGCTGCACTGGTCGATCTGGTGACCATCCAATACGTACCGAATTTCCTCTGTGCCTCGTTCAGCACGTTAAATGGTTGGTCGCGGCTGCCATTTGCACATATTTGACAGTCGTTACATGTAGTCAGTGGCCCGAAAATCTGACAACCAGTCTTACCAAGAGGTTTCGTGTTAACCAGTAGTCGGGTTTTGGAGGTCAGATAGGCAGTTGCTCCATGTAAAATACTGGTACTCAGCTCCATCTGGTTAGACTGGAAGCCGACTCCAACATAGTTGGGAAAAGGCTAGGCTGATGATGATGATGACATCATCAGGCAAGTCTCTAATGTCAAAAATGATGGAGTTGACTTTGGCATACCCCAGTAATTTGCGGAAGGTTACAATGATAATAATTTTAATTGCTATTTACTAGAGTGATCATAAAAATTATTGCGTTGTTAATGAATAACATGGAGAGACCAGATAAGGCGTTTATGCGCGTGCGGATACACGTGCAGACACGAGCCTAGCCGAGATACGAACTAGAAATCTAGATTCCTATATCCACGTGTGCGCGTTAGCCTAGATCAAAGGATCTAGACATAGAGAAATTCTATCTGCGATAAAGATGATGGAAGTGTCAATAATGTATTAGATTGACATAATTAAGCTACTGGAAATGTTTTGTCATAATATAACATCACGCTTTGTAGTCCCCGAAGGGTGAGGCAGAGGTGTACCTAATAGTACACCCACATTTCGCCAGTTATGTTTAAGTCCCATGTAATAGGGGGCGAGCCTATTGCCTTTAACTGGGCACAGAATCAGACTCCGCTGCTGCTACTGAAAAATTCCCAAAGACACTTGGCCAGCCCGGGACTCGAACCCAGGACCTCAAGCTCAGCAGTCGCACTTGCGACAACTAGACCAACGAGGCAGTCAATCTTTTTGTCAGTCCTGTTAGAAGTCATCGTAGAAATACCCAACACTTGTCTAGGCTCTATGGTAAGGTCACCATGCCCTCCCATACTTGATAAACAGTATCAAAAAGAGTGAATCTTGCCAGTGGAGTGTCAAGCCATTTTGAACCATGTGCAGAGCAATTACGTCGCCTTGACCTGGTCCACACTTTAACTGTCCTGCCAACAGTTATAGTAATACGGGCCCAGGTAATTAAGAGTGACGTATTGTTTCAGTGTTACTCGCGTATGAAAACATTTTCAGGAAAATGAGACTTATTTCAGCACGCAATCGTAAACACCCAACAATTATCGACCCGTTTCTTCTATGTATGTACAAAAAAGGGGTAATCCCTGGAAATACTCTGTAATGGGACAACACTAGCTATTGAGACTGTCTGTTCAGCTGGCATGTCCTGTGAACTATTTACATTACAGTGTAAACGGACCCTTCACGAAGCCGTCAACCAAGCATTCTATACGTCAATACAATTAACTCTACGCAAAAATTATTGCTGGGAAACAATGTTTTACGGTAAGACTCAATATAACGCACTCCAAACATTGTGCTGATGGATGCATTGAATAGTACGGGGATCTAGGAGGTATTAAAAACTGAAGTTATAACAATTAAAACTTGTATTAAAAAAAACTTGTGAAAAAGTTAGAGCTTTGACCTCCCATATCTCCGTAACAAGAAGGTTCCCAGGTATGGTCCAGAACAAAATAAGATCGCAATGACGGGGAGAACAAGTACCTTTCAGTTTCGTAAAGGATCTTTTTACACCCTTTATTTACAGACATCCTAGGTACTCCCCTACACCCCTAACCTTACCCTGAAAAAGGACGTTATGAAACAAAATTCTTCATAAATGCCTTATGCCTTATCCGTTCAGTTTGTAATAAGCAAACAGTGCTGACGCAAAACGTGATAACTTATCGATTGCACGTTAGATATTTACGTTATGTTTTTGTATGTGTGTAATATGTATTAGGTAAGTCGTTTCTACAACGTATTAGGCCACAGCCTATCTAGTTGTGGGTGGTTTAAAATGAAGACTCCCCACTGCGGTCGCGGGACTGTTCGTAAGAGATACCGCGGCCCTGGAACACAAAGGGCAAAGAAGGAACATGGATGGGTTTTAGTCAGTACGAGTCTGACACTCCCATTCACTCCACCCAGAGCGGGAGGAGCTATTTGATGATTTCCCATCCCATGTTGACTTTTAAGTTCTAAATCGAATGAGAAAATTTGACAGTTTGTGCTAAATTGATGCGCTGGCAACTGTACAATAATGAAGCCAGTCAGCTACAGATTACTAGTTCAAATAACGCCTAGTAACCCACTGCTAACTTGTCAAGTTGTCGCATATTTATTAAGTAATTACTTACGAACAATGATAAGACAATCGTGAATTATCAGCGCTAGATACATAATTAGTAATGCGATCCTAGGTCAGTGAGGAAATGTTTATTACTATAATCAGCGAGATAAACTAAGCTAATGAAGATCAAAGATCGGTACATGGCTTCCTCTAAGTTTTTGAGACTCTTTTTGGAAGACTTAAGTCCTAATCAAGGACTTTATTTTGCACATTTTGAGAGCGGCATTCTGTCAAAATGGTTTTCCAGTTTGACAGCTGTCAAAATAAGATACTAATGAAAATACTTTCAATTAATGTCATTATTTTAGTGAATGCCTAAAAATGAATTGTAAAATTCAAACTCGTTGCGAATCCGTGATGATTTACTTTAAAAATAAATGAGTTTGCGTTGGAATTGTGTGCGCTTGAGTAAAATTGAAGTGAACTTTACGGAATCGCAATACACCTTTGAAAACTGTGAATCATGGTTCGAAAATGAAACTAGTTAGTGTTACATTTTCGATAGTAGCTGTTAATTAAACGCCTACAATTGGCATAGTTACTGTTTTAGGCCTATTTGGCACTTTCTGCCTAACTGTCTATTCAGTTCACGACTACCCACACTTGAACACACAAAAAAAAATGCTATTTGTTTGCTGATGTTTTTTTTTCCAATCCAAACATAGTATCTTTAATTGAAGACCTATTTCTGCCTTTCAAATTGATTAAGTTGTCACCTTTTTCTCGTCTATGTTGGTGTTGGTTTCCCATCTAACCGATTGCAGCTGAATATTTTACATGGAGCCTTTTGGAGTTCCATAATCTTACTTTATATTTAATGGAAGAAGTACAAAAATATTAAATACATTAATAAATTAAAATATCCTAAAGTAACTAACTTAAAAATGGCGTCAAAAAACTCCTCCTCAATGCTGTCAACTGGTAATGTACCCAAGAGACTGGCGGCGTTGCCTTTGGCCAAGGTAAAAGCCAGCCCATAATCTTACTTGTTGCTAATGCATCAATACAAGGACTAAGCATAATCAGCCTTTAATGTTCCCACTCCTGGGGCAGAAGTCTCCTCTCTGCGAGATGGAGTGGGATGCGGACCCAGTACAAATTCATGAATGTCACATAACTCTGAATACAAGCAATAAAACCACAAAAACAGACGTAAATCCTCATCTGTCATTATACCCAGACAGCTTCGCTAAAAAGCGGCGTAAGTTATTTTTTTCATAAAATCAGAACACAATACAGCCAACTGACAAAGTGCATAAGATTTATTAACCACAAATTACTTTTACTTTCCATACCTTATCATTGACATACGGCAATAAAGAAAAAAGTTACAAAACATGCACTGTTTGTTCGAATTAATTTCCTAACGTTTATATAGCAGTTATTATGAAATATGGTGAGGGTCACAGGTCAGTGGAGCGACTTTCTTGATAAAGGGAGTCTTCAATGCAACGATTTATTGCAGCTTTATCTATTTTAGAAGAGTACTGTTAAATTAAATTGTGTTTGTTACTGTTTAAGATGTTTTATTGGGTCTAGTTTCGGTTGAAAATTGGCACAGCACGGATTCTGTGTCAGAAATGCCAAAAAGTTGCTATATTCGCCATCTTGAATCGCCATGATTCAAGATGGCGGATTTGAAGACTGATTTTGTTTTGTTTTATGATTATGACATTTTACCAACCTTCTGTACCTTATTTATGCAAATAAATGATTTTGTTTGGTTATGTTTAATGCCTTAAAGCAAAACTTTAACCTTTCATTAAATAATAATGATTTTTTTCTCAGTAGGTATATCAACTTAAAAGATTGATTTAGCATTTTTTTCCGCGTCAACGAGTTTATGCGATGAGTGTGCAATATTATGTGTAGCGCAACAATAACCAAAATACTAATTTAAAAAAATAACAAACATCTGTACCCCCGCCCATTTCATTCACTCCCATAAATAAAAACAAACACAATTTTAAATATATTTTGAATTTCGAACATCGAACCCGAAATTCCAACTCATTCATCGGCCAGTATATTGAATATTGAGTGAACGGAATGATTAGCATAACTGGTTCCGTTCTTGATTCTTGAAACATGGGTTCGAGCTGGTTCGAGTTGAACTCTCGTATACTCCATTTTATGATGTTTTTAAGTCACAGGATAAAATGGGAATCGCGATTTCGAAATTGGACGAATCGATTATCTTACCAATCGATTTTTTTTGCGGATTTCAAGCTCTTTTTGCGGATTGAAAATAACATTGGAAAAACAAACACAAATTATCAAAAAGTTTAAGATTTTCTTCACTACCATACACACAAACACATTTTAAATAAGCTCTTGGACCGTAAATTGCCCGCCATTTTCGAATACCAGCGATTAAAATTGTTCACCATCGAGAACACCGTAATTTTAATTAAAGTATGACAATACACGTTTTCTTTCTCCTTACAATTGGGGTTATCAATGTTAATGTAATTGTTGCTAATTACCATTTTTATGTGAGGAAAGAACTTCTTGTTAAATCGTTTAAGTTCCTGAATTCGTTTGGACATTCGTTTTTAAAAGAACTGATATTCACTTATTGTGTTACTTTTTAAAAAAAAAACGCTGTGGCCGCGCCATTGAAACGCACACTCATTTATTTAGTCATCTTTCTTTTTGAGAGTAATAAGCTACCACTTTAGATAAAAACTCGGAAAACCTCTAACACCCTGTAAATAATTCATTGATCCATTCAATCTGTTCAATTAAATATGTCCTACAGACAGGACTTTTTGCAAACCATGCGGTTTCTCAAACGTGGACTATTAACGATATTATGATGGTATGTTTAAAACATCATACATAACACAACATAACATCACGATCACGCCTGTAATCCCCGAACGTTTAGGCAGAGGTGTACCTAATAGTACCTACATATGTTTAAGTCCCATGTTATGGGGGCTAGCCAACTGCCATCAACCGGGCACAAATCCAGACTCTGTGGCTGCTACTGAGAAATTCCTAGTGGAAAAACTCAATAACACTTTGTCCGATCCGGGAATCTTACCCAGGACCTCATGCTCAGCAGTCGCGCTTGACTAACGGGGCATATCAAATCATAAAAATATCAATAAAACCTATTTACATTAAAGATTTTCCTCAAATCATCCGTCAAACCCAGTCATAGCAAGTAAGTAGGTGTCTAAGTACGTTACGAAGATAAAATTGTAGACGGTCCATATCTATGACTGTGGATAAACATGCTGGCCGTATGTTTTATGTCAATATTACATTACGCAGATAAAGTTACCGTTCATTTATATTGTTCTGTTTATGTGCTAAAATATAAGGGGCGTTTATGAAAATACAGTAATGGTAACTGTATTTTTGTTATGTACCACTTTTTCATAAATGTCACCCGACGCCTCCATAGCTTTTGTTTCAATCCATAATATCATGGCTTCCCGTAGATTTATAAGGCCACCTAGCTGACCCGACAGACGTTGTCCTGTACTTTTCTGAATGTCGAAAACAGCGCACACCTACCGGGTCCAACTATAACTAAGAACCAACCAAGTGATCACGCGCCACTTGTATAAGAAGTTATATGGGGTTTATCCGTTCTACCCGTTGATGTACCCCACTCTATTTGTGCTCGGTATGGTCGGGTACAACCAACTGGGGGTGCGACGGGAATTCACGCTGGTGTCGTATTTGGTTAGGGTACTTCGTGGCATTGAACATAACCCAGAAGTGCTGCAGCGCCTGAGTTTGTGTGTACCGGACCGCTATGTGTGGAGGCGGCGCCGCCCGCCGCTGCTGGCCGTGCCGGTGGCCAGGACCAACCTTCTCGCTAAAACACCATTGACCCGCGCAATTCGGATAATTAACGATCTTCACGTCAAGATCGATGTATTGACATGCTATTTGAGTGAATTCGCAAAAGTACTGTTGTTTATTTTATGTTATAGTGTAGATTAGAGTAGGCTAAATGTTGTTGTTTTGTAATTTAAATATTGTGTTTAGTGTATTTAGGGAACTTAGTATAGAACTTAGTATTGTTATATGTTATTTTAATTACTTACTACTAGTATTTTTGTTTTTTTTTGTATAGTTTAATTGTAAATAAGTTTAAATTTAAAGACCGCACTATCGCATTAGGAATACACCTGTAATGATAGTTGTAAGGGAGATTTCAATAAATAAATAAATAAATAAATAAAATCACAAAAATACTAAAATCAGTCAAGTCGTTTTGGAGAAGAAAAAATACGAACACACATCGGAAATTTAAATAAGAGAAAAGTTAAGGGACTCTTGTTGATGATTGGGCAACAGTACTTCTCAATTTACGCAATTTTTTTTTTCTTAAGGCAAAAAAACGTAGGAGTATTGTACACAATACGCAAAGATGCATTCATATAAAAGGAACAAAAAGATGTTTAAATCTTTATAAAGGTCAGTAGTGTCAGAACATACGTAAATTCAATATAACGGGGAACAGATACTTTAATTTATGTGCTGTATAAATCGATATGGAGAAAATAACGTTGATACATGCAGCCTCAGTGCCAACTGCATCTTATAAATATTCCAATTTCTACTAGAAAATTCCCAGTATTCACTACATAACCTATTTATTCTGTAATTTCCTATTTAGCTGGCATGATTCCTGATTTTCTATGAATTATTATTAGAAATAATAAAATGACTTAATATAAATCTGGTTACACCATTTCTTTTTACCATGGATCTATTAAGTACTATTTATGATTTATCATGTCATGATCAAACTCGTTCCTATTTTAAATAAAATAGACGAAGACCGTGGGATTTCTGACAGTTGGCAACCTTGAAAAAATCATTTAGCAAACATAAGGGGAGATGACAATACAGGTAACTTGAGCAGCAAAAAAAAAAACTAAAAAGGTGTGAAGAGTACTTTCAAAAGGGGTGACAGAGACCTTGAAAAATACCGGTTCTTCACTATGAATTAAAATTTCAATGGCATGAATCGTTTAAATGGGATTAATAAATAATTAATTACATTTACGTCACGTAATTTGGCGTATAATGGTAAATTATGCGGGTTCAGTTTTTGTTACCGCCATTTTGTATGGCTACCACGGTAAATGGTAATGTCGTTGTCATCGGAGAAATGTGGTGAATTAAATTTAAAAAAGTTTTTTTAATGTCATTTTTTTTTTCTTGAACGATATGACAGACTGGACGATGACAAAACAATGTGCCTTTATAAACTTTGAATACCCAATTACAGCAGAGTTAAAATATCATTTTGTGAAATACCGAACTGAGTACTTGTTTCGTGAAAGAATATTTTTATAAGTCACCTCTAATAACACAATACATAAGACCTAACGTAAGTGCTTAAAATAATGACAAGGCCACCTATTAGTCTAGAACTCTAGACAAAAAAAAATGAGAAAAACCGTTCGAGCAATTTTTTCTAAAAATAAAATCGTACACTAATCTTGTGTACTTACTACGTCATCTCTTTGTGTAAAACTAGCTTTTTTCCGCGGCTGCGCCCTTGGAGGTCGGGTATCATCAGACAAAAAGTATCCTAAGTCCTATCCTAGCCCAGGCCGTGGTCTTCCTGACTGCCAAAATTCATCGGAATCAGTTCAGCCGTTCATGTGCAAGCCGTGAAAGGCAGCAGACAGACCAGAGCCATTTTCGCATTTATAATATTAGTGTGAATGATGCTAAAATTTTGCATAATTGTTATTCAACGTTTGCAGTATTTACGTTTATTATCTGCTGTACCCTTGACTTTTACGTGCGCCATTTTGCATATTTACACTAACAGTAGTGATGGGAATTTTTATCGATAGTTTTTTTTTTATAAATGATGATCGGGTTTTTGTAGTTTTTTTTACAAACCCGTATGAAGATACAAATTTTAAAACTATAAACCGTTAAGAATGATATAATTCATTTATGTTCGTTTGCATACCTACCTATGTTTTTTCTTCAAAGTAGCAGTCGTAATAATTATATTACCGTAACAATATTGTTTACCTAGAAACCAAAGTCACGTGGTTGTTTCGTTAATTATTAATTATTATTCGTTAATTATAACTATTGTTTTATATAAATTAGAAGCATTATTTGAGTTTTTGTAAGTGTGAGTACCATGTAGACTTTCTATTATGGTTTGTAGACTTTCTATTATGGTTAGTAGGGCTTATCCTAATCTTTATGGTTTTAACTGTAGCTTTGTTTTATTTTCCTATCTCTACACTGTGCTCACATATAGAAGCAACAATATTGTACCCAGGACTATGTAATATATAACTTGATTTGAAAAGAGTGTCCATGGAGTTTCTTGCCCATTCTTCTCCATGAGATCTACTATTTTCGAATGGGCAACTACAGTCCATTCACAGTTATTATGCCTGTGGCGGGACTGTAGGTAGCTTATTTTTGACTATGCAAAAGTGCCTGTCATGGGTCTATTTGAAATAAATGCTTTGAGTTTGAGTTTGAGTTTGAAAGGTATGCGCATAATTACAAAAGGCGAATAAAATTATATGGAGCCGTTTGTTCAGATGTTCCATTTTTATTCCTTTGTGTTTTTTTTTTAGAACAGGAATTGACAATATTTAGGCGAAACAAGAGTACCTAGCTACTAGTAATAATTATAGTAATTATGTGAAATGATTGATGAGGTCAACTTAAGGATGAAATTTGGCAAAATCATCAGTTTTTTTTTTTTTTCCTCGAATAATAGGTTGATATTCTCAAATTCTAGTCCAACTTCCCTATTTTGGGAAAACCCGAAAAATTATCAGACCCTGTTTTTAAAAGAGTAGGTAACACTGACTGTGCTGTTGCCAGCGCATCAAGTTACCCCAAACTGTCAAATTTTCTCATTCGATTTTGAATAGAATAGATTTTTTTATTTTTTTATTCAATGTTTTTTTTATTTGAACTTTGGTAGTCTGTGGTAACTTGATGTGCTGACGTCTGTACATAATTATTGCCATCTACGCACTTCAACTTAACCAAAAGATACCTAGTTACGTATTCGTAACTTTGAATGACTAAATGTGTTGACAAAATATTGAGGTACATAAACCCTGCTAGCGACCTCAAATTATTATCAGTTACGATTGCGAGTTATCTCTCTGATAACGGCTATTGATAATAATCGATATGCGAAGTAATACTACTAACCTATACTTTGGAACTGAATGAGATGGTATTTTTAGCTCTGATGCCAATAGAAATAAAAATAAATCTGTCGAATTAATTATCTTCAGTGGATAAATTATTATTTAATCATGTCAGGTCAAGACTTGAATGTGACCTTATGGTAGGTATTTTGTATGCTTTAACGTGTCCATTATTGAAGATTTACGAAGCAAATGGAGGAGTTCTTGGGTGATCTTTTTTTTTTATCAACGTTATACCTTCAGCTAACCTTGCATGGTACGAAGTTTGAATAGTATGGATAACAAGCCAGTTTATACTGGTTTTATTACCACACACTTTTGATCTACTGCACAAAAAAAATGCCGTAATAATATTCTTATTCTGTTTGGCTTGAAAATCCACTTCTTTGTTGCTATATTAAAGCAAGATATTCCATAAGACGCGAATTCAGACTGTTTTTCTACAGCATTCTTGTTCAAATTAAAGCCTTCTAAACAATTTGTGTCAAAGTATCGAATAATTTAAATTCTTCCATTTGGCCTTCAGTTTGATAGTATACCTAGCTACGGTAATTGGATCTGAGTCTAGGCATACCTGGCGTTAGTCATGGATAAATAATAGGTATTACGAGAAAAACTAGCAGTTTCCTCTTACAACTCGTTGTTATCTAAATCTCTGTTCTTAATTCGTAATTAAGGAGAATCATAATTATTATCTTTCGTCATTTCTTATTTTACATGTTCTGTTGTAATTTGGGAGGAACTCGTGGCTAAATAAAATAACAGCCACAAAAATAACAGTCTTTAGGTTAAGCCGTGCTTGCCAAGGTTGGTCTGTGGATGGGTGACCAATTACATACCAAGTTTCCTCCGTGCCTCGGAAAGCACGTTAAGCCGTTGGTCCCGGGTGTCATTTATAGATCTTTGACAGTCGTTAGGTAGTCAGTGGCCCAAAAAGCTGACAACCAGTCTTACCAAGGTGTATAATATTACCCAGTACTAAATGGGTTGTGGAGGTCAGATAGGCAGTCGCTCCATGTAAAATACTGGTATTCAGCTGCATCCGGTTAGACTGGAAGCTGACCCCAATATAGTTGGGAAAAGGCTAGGTAGATGATGTTGTAATTTGGGAGAAGTCAGATTTTTCTTAAAATGTTGGTTATGAATATAGCAGAAGAGACAATGTTTCAAACTAAAAGATACTACACAGATAATCTTGACGTATACATAATGGTCACAACTCAAAATAATATCAAGGAACATCCCTATTGTGTTCTTAGTTTCTGACAGGAGACCTAACTACACGCGCGTCTACTTCTAATAAATCATAAACGACCAAGTAATATGTTCGGTCTTCCGGAAATAAATGGAAGCAATAAAATCGAAAACATCATGACGGTCTTGGCAATGAATGTGAACTAGCTAACAGCGGAAAATCATACTAATTGATGTAATTTTCTAAGAATGCAATCGTTCTCTGAATACTAGAATCGTATCGCAAGATTCTAGTTGAAAAAAAACTTTAGATAAAAGGAAAAAAGAGAGATTTATGTCACATTAATGGCAATAAAAATAAAGAATTTTCTAAGAACATTTGTCTCAAGAAAATAACAAAAACATAAACGCTATAGTAAAACCGACGTAAGTGGGCTGCTTTGACAGCCAGATAGGTCAACGACACCGGCGGACGCAAAACGTGGAAATGTTACCACATTAGAAATATGCGTAATTAATAGCTTTCTTTGACGGGTGTAGGGAAACAGATGTCCTCCTTATTATTTTTATAGAAAAAAACTTCTTCTGGCATAGCTACTAAAAATACAATGGGCAAAATAGTCCTCCTGAATATTCTACTAAAACACTTTTTTTTTGCCTATGAAGTTTTTATTTGATAAAAGTAGTCAAAAACTCAAAATTTTCATGCCTCATCTTCAATAGTCCGTAACGAAGATAATTTCTAAGTGCCAGAAAATAGTAGATTATACAACAAGTGAAAAAAAAGGGAATTTAATTCGAGGGACTAAATTGGATCCCGAGAGCAGCGAAGGATTCTAGAGTAGAATCCCGAGCGTAGCAAGGGATTCTAGAGTAGAATCCTGAGCGGAGCGAGGGATACAAGAACCGAGATGAATTTTTTTTTCACGAGTTGTGTACTCTACTTTTTACCATTGACTGCGAGAAAATAAATAGAAGTATAGTATTTATATTTCTCGTGGGTTAATAATAATAACAGCCACTCGGGTCGATCTTTAAGGTTAAGCCGCGCTTACTAAGGTCGGTCTGTGGATGGGTGACCACTAATTCATTGCATACCGAGTTTCCTCCGTGCCTCGGAAAGTACGAAAATCCGTTGGTCCCGGCTGTCATTTACATTTCCTTGACAGTCGTTACAGGAAGTCAGTGACCCGAAAGTCTGACTACCAGTCTTACCAAGGGCTACCGTATAGCCCACTCAGTACTAACTGGGTTGTGAAGGTCAAATAGGAAGTCGCTCCAAGTAAAATACTGATATTCAGCTGCATCTGATTAGACTGGAAGCCGACCTCAATAAAGTTGGGATAAGTCTAGACAGATGAGTATTTACCACATTTTATTATATTATCGGTAATAATAAGAGAACAAAGGAATATAAACATACAAAGGAATATAAACATTAATTTTTTTTAGTGAAATTAGAACAATTTTCGAAATTTTGTGATACCTATATTCTTGTTGGCACGTTTCACTTATTTTTTGTTCATAATTCGTGCTTGTTCCAAATTCAAAAAGTCTTTATTCACTCAGTGAGTAAAAGAGCGTTTTATTCACTGTTATCGATGAATAAAATGCCCTTTTTCGAGTGGCAATGGTAAAAACATATTTTCAAGTAAAAACCCATTCTTAGTCAAACATTGCGCAAAACTTCAAGTAGGTTGTTAAACAGAAGTTGTGTTAACTCGTTGACCAATCTAGTCCTTATCTGATAAAGAATTCATGCCTATTGAAATAGTAGTAGCTTATAACTTACTTGCGTAAGAAAGTAATAAAATTCATAGAGCAATTCATTTTTATACGATATTCAAATGTAAAATTACGATTTCGGATAGGTACTGGCTGCACGGAAGAATTCCAAAGACACGGAAAATCTATCGATATCGATAAAAGTTTGAGTTTCGAAGCGCGTAGCCCGGTGGGTCCTACCATCGATCGAGTTAGACAAAAAGTTTAAAGCAAAGCTATAATCCAGACAATGGATTTAAAAACACGAAGTACAAAAAATAGCAGAAAACAATTTTGAAAAACTCTAGCGTCAAACTAAATTTTAAATTCTAACAAAAACATAATGCAAGTGACTACTAGTTAAATTTATTGACAAAAAGACCTTCGAGTTAACTGCTTCTAACATTGTTACTTCATGTTGTACCTATTTCTACTTAATAGTCATATAAAAGCTACCTACTGCCAGTTTTCGTAATAATTATGTGAATATTATAAAACTATTAGTAGCTAAATAATTATAATTCAACCAAAAAAGAAGTTTTTTTTAAAGATGCAGGCTCTTTTAACTCTACAACTATTTACGTACGGATGATGAAGTAATAACTTAGTTCCTAAACATGACCCTCGGATGCCGAAAATTACCGTAACATAATCGGCAAAAAAATAAACACAACCTTTTGATTCAAGGCCCCTGCGATAATGATAATGAAATAAAATTGGAAACAAGATATCGTATGATAAAAAAAAAATATCTATCGATTAATTATATCAAAGATTTCTTATCAATTTTCGTAAATTCATTTGAATATCTAGTACCAGTATCATTTTCCTCGCAGTTAGGTATTGTTTCCCAATTTTATAAAGTTTGGTATTTTCGCAATTAACGTAATTAAAAGTTATATCATGGTTGCCTTTAATGAACGATAAATACATTTATCACTTAGAGAAAGTACCTAGATATAGAATAAAATATTAGGTACGCAGCCAACAACTAAAGTCTAAAATAATCCCTTACCACTCCACAGTTATTTTCGCTTTCTATAATAAACAACTCAGACACAAAACGCTTAAACATAGGTTATATTTAGAAATAAAACCGCGACGAAACAAAATGCACCGCAAAAAGAATCCACTGTGTTTTCATTTACTTTTTTTTCACTGTCACGTCACCTCGAAATTTGAATATAGGTATCGAGAATTAGCACTTTTTACCACAGAGTATGAATGAAAAAAAAAATTGGGACACTAAAAAAATACGGGAACGTACTCGATTTTTTTAAATTTAGTTTTACTACTTTTAGAACAGTTTTGAAGTAAATTCGCTTGCTGTCGACATACCGTGTGTTATCGTTCGACGCGACTTGACTGCCGCGCTCTCGGGCTGAACTGAGCCGGCTTCAAACTTTTATTTTTCCGCTCGCATCGCTTTTCGAACGAGCACGGTACGCGTGTTGAATCTTCTGCAAGGTTTTTCAGTGTGTGCGTGACTAGTGATGGGGTAATATCGATAGCTTTTTTTCAGTAGTATGATACAGTGCATTATAACCTATTGTAGTTAAATAAAAGTTATGATAAAAACGTGAAATATTATTGTGTTATACACGATAATATTCTTGATTTCTTACAAAATATAAGTTCCAATGGATAGCAACGACAACGAGGTTTTTAAAATCTAAACCACCATTCTTCTGCCCTTATCCCAATTTATTTGTAGCCGTCGAATTTCTTTTTCTTCTAGATACAAGCTTCTCTAATAAAAGATAGATTAAATCTCCAAAACTTCTAAACAAAATAAAGAAAGTACAATTATAATTGCCGCATAAAGTTTAAAATCAAATATACAAATACAGTGGTGTAAAATTTTAAAACAATAAAAACTAAAATACTCTCATCATAAATATATCAATAATCTCATCATGAATAAAAAACGTAATTTTAAATATTTATATTCACGAAAAATAACATGTATATTCAAAGTTTAAAGAATGAAAATCACAAAAAAATATTTCCCGGTCAGACAGAGTGCAAGTGTTTTTATTTGAGCACTAATATTTCATAAAATTTTAACATAAATTACTTTATATAAAAATGTACACTTTAACCTCATTTATTTTAACTCGCTATTTACGTGAAGCACTATGTAAACCATAAACCCGGTGCCAAGGAAATGCATATTCAAATTAATTGTACTCACTAATTTTATTTAGAAATTAAATAAGAGAGTAAAATTTCTAATATCAATATTGACAAATAATAATTTACTCAATTGGATTGAATTGGATTTTACAAACGCCCAAAAATATTATAAAAGTAGATGAAGTTATTAGACTATTCTAAGAATAATTAAAGAAAGAGTAAACAATATTTATTATTAAACGTAAAAAAAAACGCGCTGAATTATTTATCGACAAAACCAACTCCCATCACTACGCAGTAACAGTATCCCACATTCATATACACACTCACACTAACGTAGCCACTGTAACTTTACACACACATACAAACATTGAGCTTAGAGCTTTAAGACGAACATATCATCGAAAACTCAACCTTATCTTCTGAGGTTTAAGGTTTACATTTGAAAAACTATACGACACACATTCAAACATCGAGCTTTTAGCTTTAAGACCCAAACGCCACTGAAAACTCTACCTTATTAGAGAGAACTAACGTTGATAATTGAATGGGTTAACAAAAGTCAGTGATGCACAACAGATTCGAAATACCGAAATAAATGAAAACGTTTCTGCCTGTTTTCTTTTATCTTTTATTTTCATATCTCGTTTAGCAATTATGAAAAGATTTGTCTGACTGTCCGTAACTTTATGTTGGAGAGTTATGACTTGAATAATATACTTTTGAAGCTTGAAGTTTCCTTTTCTATAGAAGAATATCTTTGTTTGTTGTTTGTTGTCTTTGGCTATAAGAAAGGCAGTTAACAATTAATATATTGGTATCAAACAAAGACCTTCAAATATAACTAGCTATAGACGGGACAAGACCAAGAATCTGACAATTCCAAAACCTGTTACAAATTAGTAACAAGTCAATCAGTCCAGTGCGATACGTCGCCTAGTCAGGTCGTATTCATAGACACAAAGACAATCAAATATTTCCGAGCTATAGACGGGTATGACGAAGAAAATCGTAATCCAAAACTTGTTACTACTTAGTAACAATTCGTTCTATCTAGTGTCATACGCCCGTTTGTCAGGTAGCATTCGTGTGTCAAAATCTAAAATATTCAGGATGAAAATTATTGTATGACAATATTCCCAATGTCCTCTCTATATGTGTTTTAAATCTCTTTGGTATCAAACAATAATTCACTGACAGTGTACTTACACAATCAGTAAGTATGCCAAAAAAATGCTTTATTTATTTAACAATTTATGTACACACTAAATACAGAAAAGAAGAAAGGAACAGAAAATAGTACAAAGGTGGTACTTATTTCTTAAGAAATCTCAGCTTTTTTAAATTTTCTTCTCTTCGTACAAAACGATCAAACTACACTACCTACCTAATCAGTCAATAATGTTCCTACTGCTGGGAGACAGGCCTCCTCTCTGCCAGAGTCTGCGAGGATTAGGTCGTATACTCGTAATCCACCACGCGGGCCCAGTGCGGGTTGGTAGATGTCACATGTTTTAAAAATTTTGGTTCGAAGACATGCCGGATACGCCTCACGATGTTTTCAGTGGTCATCATCATCTGCCTAGCATTTTCTCTACTATGTTGGGGTCGGCTCCCAGTCTCACCGGATGCAGCTGCATATATTTTACATAGAGCGACAGTCTATCGGACCTCCACAACCCATGTTAGTACTAGGTAATACGATACCTCTTGGTAAGACTGGTTGTCAGACTTTCGTGCCACTGACTACCTGTAACGACTGTCAAAGATATACAAGTGGTAAAGAAATAAATTACACAAAGTAATGGGCCTGCCTAGGTTCGAACCCACGGCCAAAGTTGTAAGTCAGAACCTTACCACTGACGCACCACTGCTTTTCTCATGTAGCTGTCACCTAGTGTTGAAAACGGACACAATTGTATGTATGTATGAATGCAGCAAATGTAATATGTAGAACTTGTAATCTAACAAGTTCTTTTTACCTGACCGCAAGAGCCTTGAACATTATCATCATTCTCCTGCCCATATCCTAATTTATTTGGGGTCGGCGCAGCCATACTTCTCTATTACTCTATCAACCTTCACACAGTCCATCGTTTCCTTGGTCTTCCTTTACTCACATAGCGACGTTTTCTCATTTCTCAGTATCACATGGCCATACCAAGACAAATATAAGCTCTCCAAACTGCACACCAAGAAATCTTTCATAACATCAGCCAATTAGCCAAAAAAACATAAAATACTTCTACTGTTCCATTCTACATTAACAAAACAATAAATCCTTGAGAATAATTCTAAGAAACCGAAGCTACATTAAACAACACCCGTAGGCCAGATAAGAAATGGCTGAGTCTAGATAAAAACAGCCACAAGTATACATAGTACGACCAAAGATTAGTAAGTAACTAAATTGTAATTAATTGTACTGCTAAGTCATAGGCTTCGAGTTCGAACCCAAAACACGCACCACTGAAGTTTCGAATTCATGTGCGTATTGTAGAATTATCACTTTCTTTTGGTGAAGAAAAACATCGTGAGGAGATTTTTCTCGACGGCTTGAAAAGCCAAGTCAGAGGCTCAATTGGGAGGCATAAAAACTCTGACACCAGGTTAGGCACTAACCACACGATAAAGAAAGAAGAAGAAGAACTGAATTGCGCTCTTAGCAAGTCTTAGGGACTCAATATTTTAGTTCACTAGTTAGACATATTTCTTATTTCCATACAGTAATATTGCCAAATTAATCAAAACAGCGTAATATTTGACAGCTATTTGCGACGTTTGCCCACTTTCTGTATAAGCGCCCTTATGAACTGTCTAAGATCTATAAATTACAGCTGGGACAAACGGCTCAACGTGAAGGGGGAAACTCGTACCAAAATAAAAAAGAAGCTAGTCAGCATAATAATAGCGAGTCTGACCGCTTCCTCTACGCCGGAGGTACACTTCTTCTTAGGGTTACCACACCCATCGATCGATGTTGGTATGGATACGTCGACGTCGATCGTACTACTACTACACCAATTGATCGATTGTAGTAATTTCTACCATCGATCGATCAAAGATCGATTGGTGTGGTAACATCCTTAGCATGTCGATGGCAATCTAAATTTTGTCGGCCCAGAACTATGCCACGAGTTTGGCATCCTCAGTAGCATCCATCAGTTCCTGTAATGAACAAGCAACAGGACA
The DNA here is from genome assembly GCA_905220335.1 of Noctua pronuba. NCBI lineage: Eukaryota > Metazoa > Arthropoda > Insecta > Lepidoptera > Noctuidae > Noctua > Noctua pronuba. Next base: position 9,354,579 of record LR999918.1, on the reverse strand, counting down.
TGCTATCGGAGACGATACACTACTTATAGAGGCTATTTTAAAGCACAGCTCACTTAGTATGGAATAGATACCACGTCCAGCTTTTTCTCCTAAGATAAAGCATGACATAACGCTGCAAGCAGGTGGTGAGTGCTTATTCCTGGTAACCAAAGTAGTCAGGATAATGACAACCATGACAGGTGTCGGTCCAGCCATTTCCTTGTGGTATCCGCTTTGCATTTTAAATTTAATTGGAGTTACTGTCGGCAATAGCGATGAAAGTTAGTAATTGGTTGGTTATAATAAGATTCATTATTGAATTATTGGCTACTTTAGTCAAGGAATAAGTATAAGGTATGGTTCCGATTTGCAAGACTATGGTAAATTCGGTTCATAATTTTTTCGAAAATGTATTTTTTGTTTTCTGTATAATCAAATCGTTACATTTTTCTGTGTATTTTTGCTCTAATAATTTCTCAATCGTCATCAAACACAATCACGGTATCAGGTATATCAGTAAATACGCGCTTTGAACGTGGAGGTCCGGACACCAGCCCGCATAAAATCGGATAGCGAAGCAGTTAATAACAACATAGAAAGGCCTTTATTGCGAACGACTAATTGCAATTTTAATCCTGAGAGAACTAAACAGTGCCTAAGTTCTCCATGAGGACTTCTAATATCCGAGCCATGTTCAGTATACATGGTGTAAATGGACCCTTCACGAAGCCGTCAACCAAGCATTCTGTACATCAAACTAAGTAACTCTACGCAAAAATTATTGCTGAGAAACGACTTTTTTTTTTGGGGGTGAAAAATCACGTTTTACGGTAAAACTCAATGTTACGCACTCAAAACTTAGTGCTGATGGATGCTTTGAATAGTTATGGTCATGGAGTAAATTAAAGTAAATTTAAAACCTTAAAAAGTGGTTTGACCTCCAATATCTCCGTAACTAGAAGGTTCCCAGGTATGGTCCAGAACAAAAAAAATGATCGCAATGACGGGGAGAACAAGTGCCTTTCGGCTTCGTTAAGGGTCTTTTTACACCCTTTATACATTTAGCACAGAGTTATCGGGCAAAATATGACTAAGATCTCAATTTTTCTCATACATTGGGCTGGTCCAAGCGAAAGTTTCGCCACTGAAAATAAAAAACGGAAGTCACGATCAGCAGCAGCAACATTGCGCTGTCGATAGGGTAACCCACCGTCCGGCTTTCTTGCAACATCTCTGGCGTTTTGACCATGTCATTAGTCCGGGTTTTGCTTTCGATAACTACTTATTCATATTTGGAGGTTGTCGGTACTAAACCTAGTTTTCCTCCCACTATATTAAAGTCGGTGACACATTTGCAGGACAAGCCGTATTAATATAAAAGTAATAAGAACGTAGTGATGACATAATAACATTTAATTGTTTATTTTCTTAGGTCATCTGAAATACTAGATTGACTCCTGTATTTGCGTATGACATAGTTTTGTCGACACGATGAATGGATTGTGTGAGGAATGATATGAAGGAAAAAGGTGTATTTGATAGTGTGACGGTTGACAGGGGAGAATGGAAGAAAAAAATGTGTTGCGCCGACCCCAGTAACATGGGACAAGGGCAGGAAGATGATGATGACAGTTTTGTTGACTCGCTAGTCATCTACCTCTTGGCATCAAACGCTACTGCTGGGCAAGAGGTCTTAGGTTCGAGTATCGGGTTGGGCAGACAGGACTTTTTCCTAGTTTCTCAGTAACAGCACGGATGGAAATAGACCCACTTCTCTTATACAGGCGACTTAAAAACACTGGTGAAATGTGCCCAACCCTTTTATGAAATACAGAGATGATATTATTGTACTAAATCAATAATGATGTAACTCGCTCAATAGACTCATTCATCCCCCACTTTATGGACGAGAGCCTCTTTTTCTGGGACAAGCCCGCCACACAATTCCCAAACCACTGCTACTCTTGAAAGCCAGAACCAATAGTGGCGACTACCAGAAAAGCGCCCAGACAATGAAACTGGAAGAAGTCCCAGAGAAACAATTAAACTGTCTTGGATCCCGCAACGAAGTTAATCAGAAAAGAATAGCGGAGGAGTAGGAAAAACAAAATTTAAACTAAAGTTTTTCCTAGTCGTCTGCTATTCCTTCAACGACGCCTATTAGAAAAATTCTCTAGCTTGGAAGACGTGACAGACAGACGAACAGTAACCCGTCATAATTATTAGAAAACCACCAAACATGCATCTTTAGAAAAGCTTACTCATAGCCTGCATCTGTTATCTAGTCACGTGCACCGCAGGGCTGGCGGCCATTTTGAGAAACAATATACTTGTAATGGATGACATACGGCGGGTGACATAAGTGGAGCCTTTGTTGCGAATTAAGAGGTGCAAGGTTAGTCATAGGTACTGGTCGTATGACCTATATTTAGTGTTAGTTAAAATGAGTACATTTGTATCTACCTAATGACCTTCATGTATTTCTGCCCTCTGCGTAAGCAAGAAGCCGCGTATCTGCGAAAAGCGTGTCAAGAAAAATAAGCCTTAGGTACTAAATAAAAGTCGTGGCATCCAAGGACTGGAAAGAGAAGTATTGGCGGGAATACCCTGGATGAGGCTGGTAAAAGAACGTGGAGCTTGGCACGAGCAAAGAGAGGCTGTAGCGGCACTACAAAGAGTACTACAGCAACATAGAACAAAAAGTACTACAGCGCCATCTACGACACGGACGATGAACTAAAAAAACTAGTAAAAGTTATCCGCGATTTAAGAAATATAGGAGAACCCGACATCAACTGTCGGGCAGTAGCCCACCAGAAATAACACTCGTCTGGTCTGAGGATCCTCCCTTTTCTATGGGGGATGAAGAGAAGTTTACACCCTGTTCTCCATACCCCCAAAAGGCCAAGCTAAAATACCCAGCAGTGGGTGAACTCGGGCAGTATATGATGATGATGATGACTAAGCTACAAAGGCAGATCTAGTCTTCCCATTCCCTTTCCTCAGAGGCACTCCTTTGACCTACGGCGCCAGATTTAGAATATATTGTAGGTACCTAAGACATTAAGTAAGGCAGATTACAGATTGTAACATTAACGTCTGATTATTTTTGCCGGAAGATGTTTTGACAAACTTTATGGCAAAGTTCTCGCAAATGATCACCACATTCAGTTAAGAAGGCTCTGAAGAGTTGAATAGAGAGCCAGCAAACCGGAAGCCGGAAGCTCTATTGATGAACAATAATAATTTTGTTCATTACTTACGTATGCTTATATTACGTATACTTTAATTTAAGTACTACTAGCCTAAATTATCCCACATCTGACCAAAAAAACCCTTACCCAAAACTTTTTTTTCGTGGTATGCTGAATAATCCACAAATATTGGAATCGTTGGGATTGCTCGTTCCAGGCTATGGTTGGGACCGAGGGAGGAGCTTTTTAAAGTTCCGGCAACCTGTACAAACTTATTAAAGTTTGCACCAGAGTGATTCGTGCAGTAAGAATATTAAATAGTGTCTCTTAGCGTTTGGACATATTTTCTTGCTCTTTGGCGGATTTCCAGAGGGTGTCACTTAGTATGTTGTCCACTGTGTAACTTATGCTTCTACCCCGACCCGTTACTTGGGACTGGGCAATTAGCAATTTATGACTATTTTTGTTAGCTGGGGTCTTGCCTGTTAAAACAAATGTACGAGAGGTGGCCAGTCTGGAGTCGAGCCTCACGGTGTCGCGCGGAAGGCGGGGCGCGACACGTTACCGACAATAATAATACTTATATTATATTATATACTAATATTAATATGATTTAGGAAAAACGAAAATTTTATCAGCCTAGGGTAATTTAGGAACAGTCACATGACTCGTATGTGTTAGTGAATAAAATAAATCAAAATAATACTTTCAGAAGGCTCGCACGCCATGGGATTTTTAGCATCTTCGTTGGAATCCAATTAAGGTGACAAATCGAACATTATGGTAGAACGAATTGTGATTGAAACAGGAGGGGGAACATTCCAAAGACCGGAGATCATTGCGGAGGATCATAAGACGCAAAAAGCATACAACTCATGTTCTTAACCGCAACACTGCAGCTGCGTTGACCTGTATGACAATTTTAATAGATGACAAATGTTATTTCCATACCGTAGGCTCACATCATCCTTTTCTTATAACCTTTTATTTAACTTTAGTTTAGGTCAAGCCTTGCAACTGACTTTTAAGGTGGGAGCGCCAGGGTAGCCCGCGAAATTAAAATTTTCTTAGGTTTTTTGCAATTTGCAGGTCAGTTTCAGGCTCTATGTTAAACAAAATATGATTCCCGGCTGTAACAAGTATGTAGTTACAGAATTATAATCATTAAAATCAGGCGTTAAAAAGAGGTACTTAAGTATTTTCTTTTTAAATTTCTGAGTTTTGCACGAGATGACTATCGCCTTAAAGACGCTTTCTGAAATGGTTGTTTTTTTCTTATGTTTTGTCCCAGACCCAAAATGTATAGGTATATGAGTGTGGAGTGTCTATCATTAAGCTCGTAACCATGAAGACGCCGCAAAAAAAAACGAAGCTTGGCCTTAAGCCATAGGTCAAAAATGGTATCAATGTCAACCGTGCGCGGGAAAAACTGACAGATCCTTTTTTTTTTCAAATCTAGACCAAAGTAATTCATCACTCGTCCACCCCGACACTCAAAAGATAGGCTGATAAGAAGACAATTATGTCATTCATTATCTGAGTACAATATAAACAAACAATGAATAAGAATCATTCGTAGAATCATCTTAGCGTTATCTAGTGTTAAACACTTGTTATTGCAATATGCAATTATTACTATATTTGTAAGATGCAGTCATTCATAATTTTATACTTATTGTGTGAATGAAATCATCGTGTGGTCTGAGGCTGTGATTTTCCTAGGATATTGTAACCAATAAAGACTATGCCTATAATTTACCATTCCTGCTAGTACCGAAGTACCTCTATGGAAAATTATACCTCTCGGCCGTGCACTGAAAAAAGTTTAGGTGTTGCCTATGGTAAGTTAAAACGGGCATCATCCGCGTAGCCTTTTCCCAACTATAGTGAGGTCGGCTTCCAGTCTAACCGGATGCAGCTGAATACCAGTATTGTACATGGAGAGACTGCCTATCTGACCTCCACAACCCAGTTAGTACTGGTTAATACGATACCCCTTGGTAAGACTGGTTGTCAGACTTTTTGGGCCACTGACTACCTAACGACTGTCACAGATCTACAAATGACACCCGGGACCAACGGCTTAACGTGCTTTCCTAGGCACGGAGGAAACTCAGTATGTAATGGGTTAACCTAAAGATCGACCCGAGCGGCTGTTATTATTTAGCCACGAGCTCCTCTCATCATCGCTTACAACTAATACTTTCTAATTCCCCATTCCCATACTATCACATAAATTAATTGTATAATTACCTATTCCCACGTAAACCATAGATAAAAACCATAAGCCACCATCAAAGTAAATTCTTCCTACATTACTAAACTATTAATATTGTCGTTGATATAGTTAATGGAACCAGTTATCCCTTTTAATTGTAGGTAATGTTATCTGTAGTGACCTTAAGGTAATTAACTGGCAACATTGAAGAGGAAAAAGTTTTGGATGTGGCAACATTAACATTTTAAAACTTTATCGTTGCTTTGTGATGCGGGCAGCAGCATTACCTTTATACCTTACTAGCTGTTCCCCGCGACATTCGTCCGCGTAAAATTTTTAAAAATACAATTTTCCCCGTTTTTGCACCATTTTTCATTGCTGCTCCGCTCCTATTGGTCGTAGCGTGATGTTATATAGCCTATAGCCTTCCTCGATGAATGGGCAATCCAACACTAAAAGATTTATTCAATTCGAACCAGTAGTTCTCGAGTTTAGCGCGTTCAAACAAACAAACAAACACTGCAGCTTTATAATATTAATAATATTAGTATAGACTACTTCACGATGATAGTTGTGAAAAAACCGGCCAAGTGCGAGTCGGACTCGTCCCCTTTAATTTTTAATTTATTTTTATTATTTGTTGTTATAGACAACAGATATTTCTGTCGCTGTTGCACATTCTGTGAAAATTTCAACTTTACCTCTATTACGGATCATGAGATACAGCCCGCTGACAGACAGACGGACGGACAGCGGAGGCTTAGTAACAAGGTCCCGTTGGTTACCCGTCGAGTACGGAACCCTAAGAAGCAAGAAGTACAGCAGTGGTGTACATACATCCACATGGCGCCAATTATGCTGGAATCCCATATAACATGAGGCGAGCGAGCCTATTGCCATCAACCGGCACGAATCCAGTATTCGCACTGCTATTTTGAAATTATTATGGGAAAAGAAAATACTACTTTGTACGTCCAGGCAGTCCAACCCGGGACCTCATGCTCAACAGTAGTGGTTGCGACGCTATACCAACAAGGCATTACAGATCAGTCTTTTTGTGTACCTATGTTCAAATGAGCGAACCTAAAGGGTGTAAAAAGACTCTTAACGAACCCGAAAAGCACTTGTTTTTTTTTCTGGACCATACCTGGGAACCTTCTAGTCACGGAGATGTTGGGGTCAAAGTTCCAACTTTTTCATAAGTTTTTAATGTATGATTTTTTCTTTAAACATCTCCTCGAACCTCGAACTATCAATCCGTCTATCAGCACAATGTTTTGAGTGCGTTTATACTTTACGTCCTACCGTAAAACGTGATTTTTCACCCCAAAAAAAAAGTCATTTCCCAGCAATATTTTTTGCGTAAAGTTACTAAGTTTTATGTATAGATTGCTTGGTTGACGGCTTTGTGAAGGGTCTGTTTACACCTTGTATAGTGACCTTTGTCCTCCCTATCAAAACAGACAGAGCGTCTAGAACTTCACTTTCACATTACAATGTGCTAGAAATATCCTTTTATCGCCGTTTCGTGTTGTTATCGCGCATATGATGCACAGCGGTGCCTGTGACGCAACTGAGCTCAAATTAACATTGACACTACGACCTATGGTGTGTATGCGTACATTAAGTATAGGTCTACAGTCAGCGAGTCGATGGACACCTTTTCATTTTTTTTAAACCTTTTTGGACCCACACATTAAAAAAAAATTCAAAGGTGATGCTTCATTTCTAACTAAAGAAATCTTTTCTAGCATACCTGCAAAAGGAGAGATAATTTGGCACAGAGATATATTCTGGAATAGCACATACGCTACTTTTTTTTCTCACACATATATATAGTCCTCCTTGCCGATTACGGTAACGGCGACCCTTTAATGCTATTTCCTTGCGTGTGCCCTTATATGACTGGCCAGACCGAATTTGCTCTTAAATACCCACCCCTCACGTAGTAGAGTTGACTGAGAGAATTATAGGTGTAGGTGTAGGAAGGCTTAGGTCTCTCTTTCCGTATTTGGCGATTTACACATACCTACACAACAAATCCATGGGAACGTAGTCGCGGGCAATAGCTAGTATAATATATAACCTTTAAGTTTTAAGATCTTAATTATTGAGTTAAATAGTCTACTGTAATAGGTACTGCTCGTGGCTAAATAATGACAGCAGCCGCACGGGACGATTTTCAAGGCTAATCCGCGCTTGCCAAGGTGGGTCCATCGATGGATGATTATCCATTACATACCGAGATTTCTCTGTGCCTCTCTGAAAGCACAATAAGCCGTTGGTCCCAGCTGTCAATTGTAAATCTTTGAAAGTTGCTACAGGTAGTGGCCTGTAAGTCTGGCAACTTCAATACGCAAGCCCGCGCGGTTTGGTGGATGTTACAATGTCTTCTAATGTTTGGTTCTAACTTCTAAGTAGGTACCCACTGCATCTACACCGTTTTGCGAGCCACGCGACCACTGCTCCTTTTCATCAGCCATTCCAGTGCCAGTGTGGAGCCCCTCTGTAGGATATGCCCCACCTCCTTTCTACACTGCCAGTGAGGAGCCTCTCTGCAGGATATGACCTGCACCTTCCAGGATTTAACCGAAGCTAACGAAAGAGCTGGGCAGGTATTATTGAGTCCATCGACACGCAAAGAAGAAGAAAATCAGCCATTCGTGGCCCACTGCAAGCCAAAGGCTCCCTTCTACTCATCCCTATCCATAGCTGTTATTGGCCAATCTTTGAGAAGAGTAGAGCTCCTCACGCCACCTCCTTCTTGGCCAGCTGCGTTGCAGTTTTCTGGTGTTTGGGACCCTCTATGTAGTGTGTAGTTGCACCAGCTCCTTCTGTATTCGACAGAATTGGCCAGCCCAGTTCCATTTAAGCTTGGCAGACGTGTGACCTACACCAGTGATGCGAGTTTTGCTGCTATTAACTCAAAAAGGAAAACCCAATAACACTGCCACTTTTGCCAGATCTGGGAATCGAACCCAGGACCTCGCGCCCAGCAGTTGCACTTGCGAGTCTTGTGACCACACTAGCCCTATCGAAGCAGTCTAACTTAAATGTTGAGAGGGTTATTTATGACCATGCTGAAGCACCGGTCCAAGACCGAAGAAACCCCACCCTCGTGGGGACAAATAGAAGTTTTTAAACCGTCTTCGCTTTGGAATAAGGACCACAACTGAAACAATAAATTTAAACATTATACAATTTATTTGGCTCAATCACATAACAAAATGAACTTCAAATTGAAGTGTCAGCATATTCCATACAAATCTTACGATAATCTTAAATTTTAACAAATACATCTTTCGTTTTTACTAATATTTGTATGCCAGTCTAGGGCGACATTTGTAGGTAGTGTGTAGGTCTTCACAACCCAATCTATAAGACCTCAATCTACATGTTAATGTACCTACACTTCGAACCAGCCTTCGTGATGCGCGTCTAAATCATCTCGCCACCGTTTTCTGGGCCGGCCTCGGCAGCGCCGTCTATCCTCAGGCACCCATCGTGTTGAGACCTATGCCCAGCGGTCGTTATGCATGCGGCTCACGTGACCCATCCCATTTCAGGCTGGTTCGAGGTTGTGCAAGAGAAAAGTACCTAGAAGGATATGGGGGAGGCCTTTGCCCAGCAGTGGAGCATACAAGGCTATTGAAATTGAAACATATTCTACACAAATTACTTCCTACCTATAATGGCTTAAGGTGATTGCCTTTGATGTAGCCCGCAAAATTCAAAAGTTATGACAGATCCTCCTTGAGAACTAATCGCACTAGCCTAATGACCGCCATCGTCACATATACGTGACAAGCAAGCGCGTGCCCTGTACATGTGGCGTGCCCTATGCTCGTGACTGTACCAAACCATTCATTTAATTTTTTTTTAATTATTATTATTCATACCCTATAATAAACAATTTCTTCTTTATTGTCACACCCAACAGTAGGTACAGCCATATAGCTATCATCAGACGCGACCAAACTTTCTAAATATGTATGTACCCAATGGATAATCTTAACCGACCTCAAACGCACGCCAAAAAACTTTGCAATTTTGTCAGAACTGAAACCAGTGTGCTTCTTCATTAAATACATAGTTAAAGCTTTTTTAAGGCACCATTTTTTTTTTCTTATTTGTTGGATATCTTTTAGCATTTCTTCAAACTTCTTATAATCAACACCTAACATATATTGACATAAGTAATCATCATGTTTGATTTCAGACACGAAATTTTTGCAATAAAAGTTGTTTCTATTGTTTTTGAGTATGGAGCATAAGTTTTCTAAATGGGCAACACTGAAGTCTGTTATTTTACTGTCATTGACTAGTTCCCGCCATTCTGCGTGAGTATTAATTTGATGTCGTTTGCAAATACGAGATTTGGTCGGGATGTAGTAGGAATAATCTATTAGTAAGCGTTGTAGGATAGCTCTAGGAGGTCTTAAACGATCTTTTTGTTTACAATTCTTGAAGATACAACGGGAGGAAGTGTCAGCAGCTCGTTTGTAAGTTGCCATAGATATTGAGAGGGGTAGAGGGTGTTTATCTGGCACATTTTCTTCCTCTGATTCCGAGTCTGATGATGCAGGAATGTCTAGTTCACCGTCCCCTAGTAATAGCAATGATTGTAACGGTTCAATTTTTACTGATACTTCTTTTGATGTGGAATGTGCTTCGTTTTGCTTTTTAACATCCCGAACTGCTTTTGACCAGCACTTTTTACATACACGCTCTAATCGTTTCACCTGAAAATAAAGTTTAATTTATAATTTTTTTCAGTACCATTCTAAACCAATTTTAAACAATTAATGAAAGGCGCAGGAAAAGAGTACCTGCAAGGATGTAAGGGTGAGGCTATTGCCCAGCAGTAGGATATACCTTTATATTATTTATATATCTGAGTAACTTTCCTATGGAGTATATAAGAATCGTAGCAGGAGGCGTTTTGCAGATTCTGCCAACCTGCATGGAAAAAGGTGTGAATTTATAAATGTTTCTATTTCATACCACATCAACTTACCTGATGAGGTGGGATCCACTGAGCAATAACCAGCTTATGTTCAGGACGATCGGCCAACAATGGTGATGACTGGGCTCTGAACAGAGAGCGACCACAAGGCAGGCATATGATCTTGTGGCCAAATCTCCTTGATTTATTCTCACTTTCTAGAGCTAAGTGTAATAAGTTATAGCATTCAGTGCAAACTACATCACTGTCTTCAGGCTGCAATAAAAACAAGATTTTGAATCAGGGGCTAAATGATAACAGCCACTCGGATCGATCTTTAGGTTAAGCCATGCTTGCCTAGGTTGTTCTGTGGATGGATGAGCACATATAACATACCGAGTTTCCTCCATGCCTCGGAAAGCACGTTAAGCTGTTTGTCCCAGCTGTCATTTGCAGATCTTTGACAGTTGTTACAGGAAGTCAGTGGCCCAAAAAGTTTGGCCCAACCAGTCTTATCAAGGGGTATCATATTTCCTAGTACTAATTGGGTTGTGGAGGTCAGATAGTCAGTAGCTCCATGTAAAATACTCGTTTTCAGTTACATCCGGTTCAATTGGAAGCCGACCCTAACATAGTTGGGAAAAGGCTAGGTAGATGATGATGATGAATTTCTGCATCATTGGTCTACTTAGTCACAAACCTAGTGGTGATTTTTCGGCTGCCCAGTCTTAATTAGTACCTGGTTGATGGCAACAAGTTCTCAAATATGAGGGTAATTTTATAGGTACCTATACCTCTGTTCTAGCCCAGAATGTTGGGCCACAAAAGGAATGAATGAAAGGCCATTGTATGTGGCTGAGATGAGAATGCTAAGAAGGATGTGTAGTGTTTGTTGAGCAATACTTTGAAATAAATTAAGGAATAATGTAATAATTAAGGTCCCAATTACCTCCTTGCATGTCCAATCACTCAATAATTTTATTAATTCTTCGGTTTCTTCGGCCATCCATCGTCTTTTAAATCGTGACATGTTCATACCGCAATTAATGCATTGAAGCGTCGTTTTAGCAATTTCGGAGTTCATTATGAAGAACAAATACTTATTTTAACTTCTTAAACAAAACATTGCAGCTTTATTCAATAGTATTTTCACAAGAAATGAAAATTAATATCCACACATAAACAAAAACACGTGGAGTCAACAAACATAGCTTCTTTAAGCTGTCAAACAACAAGCAAAGTCGCAAATTGACATTACTGAATACTGACGTATGTCAGACAAAAAAGTGATGGCCTACAAAAAAAACTAAGTGTTGCCAAAATGCATTTCACATTCGATTCACGCGGTTACAAAGATTGATTACTGAAAATTAAATCCGAAAAAGATACTCTGAATATTATATTAAATACAATTGTTATCTAACATCACGTTTGTATTCTCCAGAAGGTTGGGCAACCCCCATTTACTTATACTTTTTTACCCAGCACACCAAGAAATTATAAAAAATCCTCCTACTATTAAAAACTAGAAACACTACGATTGAAAGGAACACTTAGCCTAAATTATTATTATTTATTTTATCGTCATCCGCATCAACTATTGATAAGATAACAGCATCATCATTACCTGCCTTTATCAAAATGTATTTGGGTTCGGCGCATCATGTGAGCCTCTTCTAGACCAGAAGTGTAGAAGAGGATGACAGGATGCCCCGAAGAAGAACTTTCTAGCCATCTTTCATACTGGCCATCCCCAGTTTATCTGGTTTTTCCCACTCTCAAACTCAATTATTTCCAATAGATCCGTGACAGGCACTTTTCATATTCAAAAATAAGCTACCTACAGTCCAGCTACTGGCATAATAACTGAATGGACTGTAGTTGCCCATTCCAAAATCGTAGATCTCATGGAGAAGAATGGGCAAGAAACACCATGGACACTCTTTTAAAATTAAGTTCGATATTACATAGTCCTGGGTACAATATTGTTACTTCTATAAATGAGACCGCAATGTAGGAATAAAAAAGGCAATTAATACCTTAAAGATTAGGATAAGCTCCTACAAAAGTGCAATACCTTCATGGTCAAATTGTATGGAAGAGCTGATTATTTTTTAAATTACTGTTGAAAAACTTCTATGTGAAGGGCTCAGAATGATGTATTGGATACGTGGTAAACGTTTTCGCGTTAGTGTCCCTTCCAACCTGTATATGGGGGCCCGAGGCTGAACGGTTAATCGATGACAAAAATGTACCTGGATATAATATTCTAATCTACTTAATCCATCTTTACAATTCTGTAAGGCGTTTGACCACACAAAGTCAACGTCTATTTTTAGTGCACATACTATGACTAATACCTGGCTTTCTACATACCAAATTCGGTACCGGTAAGGTGTGACACATACTAAATAAGTAAACTGTTTAGCAACACTAATAAATCAACCGTATTCAAATATACTAAGCCTACATACACTATCTGTACAGTCAAGCATGCTAAAATATTTGTCCGTCTGTCTGCTTGTTTTCGTTAGTGCTTACTTACCTCTCTTCGATTTTGGATCGAAAAAGGGCAAAATAAAAGAGATTTTAGGAATGATTTTCGGAGAATTTCTTTAAGAGAAACTGCTTATAAGTAGATTCATATTGAAGATAGTAGTAGCTGATGCTCAACCTTGAGCAGTTTACTGTTCTCTGCCATCTGTGGTCTCTGCCATCGCACGCCATTCAAATTCAAATTCAAATTTATTTATTCATTTTGTGAACATAGGGTAAAATATACTGATGTTATATAAATAAATATTGGTCCATACTATGTCCCGCCAGAAGGCATAAAAAATATAGTAGTTTAAATGTCAAACAACAACCATAAAAATACAAAATATAAAGTCAAAACTAAGTAGTAGATGTCACAATTTCATGCCAAACACTTAACTCTAATAATAATATGTCAATAAATTAAGACGGCACATAAACAAGAAGAACAACAACAAATAACTCAATCCTTACCTATTCCTATCCAACTGCTATCAGCCACCCTGCGAGTATCATCCATGCATTGCGTGGTTTGCCGATTTACGAATTTCTACCCCACACAAGAAAGGTAATCATTTTCAGCGTTTGGGCGTTTTGGAATTTTGTCAACTTCTAAGGTAAAACAATTTAAAAAAAAAGACAAAATCGAATCGAGAAAATCCAGGGTGAATAGCAAAGTCGCACTAAACGACAACGTGACCAACTTTGCATATAAAATGTATTTTTTATTATTTTTTTCCGTACACTACATACATACATTTATTTTATATCTACTAGGCAGGTAACTTCATCATGATTAGTAGTCACACAACAACAATTTTTTTAGCGGAAGTTCTCATTGGTACTTGTTAAAATTAATATAGATAGGTGTCTGTTACAGGCATAATATCGTATTTCTTAGATCAGTTGGAATTATGTTGATAATTTCCTTATTCCTGCGGCTAACCGCGAAATGGCAAATGACGTTCTAAATTGTAGAACTTGATCAAAGCAAGCTTTCACTACAGTTAGAATGTGGGTAATAGACATTTCTGATCACTAAAAGTGACATAAAGCTAGAATATAGTATTACGATGGTCTCAGTTGTGATTGTGGTGCGAACATGTCGAAAACTCCAGCCCCAAGGATTTTTTTTTAAATACCGATTTATAGCAACCCTCTATAGTCTATACGCTCATTCCCTACGGTCTACGGTTTAATTTTAACCATCATAATTAGACATGCATAGATACCTAAACGGTTCTAATACGGTTTAAAAAGATATCTCATATGGTAGAAAATCTGCTTAATACACCATGAATTATCATCATCATCATCCTGACCAAAAGATGTCTACTCCTTTTTTTTTTTTACGGATGGGAAATCATCAAATGACTTCTCCCGCTCTGGGTGGAGTGGGAGGGAGTGTCAGACTCTTACTGACTATAACCCATCCATGTTCCTTCATTGCCCTTTGTGTTCCAGGGCCACGGTATCTCTTTCGAACAGTCCCGCAGCCCCGGCAGAAGATGTCTACTCCTGGATGCACGTCTCCCCTAAGCATCGACATTACAACAGGTCCTGCGTCGTATTACTTAGTTGATCCTCACTGGATGCGAGAGGCTGGATGTAGACGAGAGACTAGTTGCAGCCTGCTCCCTAAATATTTTCTGCATCCAGTCTATTTCTCATGGTGACCTAGTCAATTTGCGATCCTTGCTCGCCCAAAGGTTTATCTGATTCTGCCATCGTCGGTCCTTCGACGTGACGGTCATATCTCTTTCTCATGTTTCTCAACGCACATAAGCACTGCATCGGATTAAAATCGCGTTAACTCGAGCCCTTCCGGAACCATTATATAAAAGTCCATGCTTTAGTGCACTTAGAAGCACCGTAACGGCATCCCTTTAGTTCGGGATCAGCTATCAAAAATGGTGGAAGGTGATTGGAACCGTTCCGGTGCAGTGCTTTTAGGATATGCTATTAGCTAAACTATGCTTTGCGGCATGTCTTTAGCGCCTGATCAAGTCTAATAGCTACCATTTACATTCTCGCCATCAACGCAACACAAACATTGTATACGATATAATTAATTCATTGCATTTTATTAGGAAAGCCGACTTAGGTGCCCTATAAAGAAGCTAGACTGTGAGAAAGTAGACTTGCGGTCGCGGCATGATTGATGTCATGTTAGGGTGTTGAGTGTTGACTGATTGAATCCGTAATACTGTAGAGTGACAGTGCTTTTTAAGAGTTGTTAGGACCTTCAACATTGAACATCTGATGTAATTTGTCAGCTCTGCTCTCAATTTTATAAAAAATACTTACAATTGTCCCTATTTAATCTTAATTATGTAAGCGAACGAGAGTGATGCCTTAATCTACAATGAGTGGAGTTATCGACTAGAGGAAGACCAAAGAAACGATGAATGGATTAGCTGTTTGAAGGATGATATGCCTTGAAAGGAGGTGACTGCTGCGATGAAGAGTAATAAGTATGGAAGGAGAAGACATGCTGCGCCGACCCCAAATAAATTGTGATAGCCTAACCTAATCTAACCTATATTCTATGAGATCTAGCGAAATATACACATCAAGCAGCCTTTTACAAAGGCTTACACTTTCCCAAAATCATAGACACCACCTAAAATTCCAAATTCAAATTCAAAGTGCGCGGTATCGTACGTCCAAATCTAACCGATTTTTGGCTACACGAAGTCATGAGTCATTCTATTAGATATTTGACTCACACGTCCCTTTTCGGTTTGCTGTCCCGCATGGAAGCGTGAACGAAT
Source organism: Noctua pronuba (assembly GCA_905220335.1). Classification (NCBI taxonomy): domain Eukaryota; kingdom Metazoa; phylum Arthropoda; class Insecta; order Lepidoptera; family Noctuidae; genus Noctua; species Noctua pronuba. The sequence goes on along the minus strand of LR999918.1, from coordinate 9,338,934 downwards.
TACTAATTACTGTTAAATTGTATGGGATCGATCTACGGCATCGTTAGAGGCCCTTAGGGATTTTTATTAGCGGGAATTCCGTTGAAGTTAGGCCACATACGGGGCGAGTTGCGTAACTGTCAAAAATATTTAAATGTGTAGGTACTTACCTACAGGCAGTATAACGTTTTATTTTGTACAACTGGCAGGATGACATTAAAAGCTTCCGCTTTTTGGAATTTATTTAGAAATTTTAGTCCTAAAAGCTTACCTACTTCATTTAAAAATGAGTTCTTATGTTTAAAAATAGGAAAGTACTTCAGATAATATCGCCTCATTCTTAATTAGCAATGTTTGCCTATTACACATTGAGCGAGTCTTCAAATTTACCCAACGCACTATGCCCAACATGACGGTACCCAGAAAGTCTTTCACAGATCCCCGGCAATAAGCTCATTCGAACTTAAAAAACAAAATTTAAAATGGAAAGTTTAAATCATTCGCTGAACGTAAAACAGAACTTTGTCGACGAAAATGTAAATGATATCAAAATCATTAATAGCACGTATAACTTTCCGGCTCCGCAACTGCCTACCTCTTCGGAAAATAAAGTCGTGGTGTTACAGGTTGAAAAATTTAAAAAATAACACAAGAGTTAGACAGAAGTGTTATGCACATTTCGACATTTATGTTTAAAATGTCCCAAGTATTGTAAAAGAGGGCGACCCTATTTCCAAAATATTTTATGGTTTTCTTTTTCTTTTCTTTTTCGGGGAGTTAAAATTACAAACGACTACAGCCTTGTACTCTTATGTATTCTGTGCTACAGCTTACAGCCATTCACATTTACGCCTTGCATTGACCGCAAGATTCATTCAATAATCACTGTACATACATTACACACATTACGTACGCGTTGCGTTTAATTTATTCACTTCGCAATGTAATCGATTCAGCTGAATACCGAGTTTCCTGGTTTACATTATATTGCTCAAGGAAAGTATTAAATACAAGATACTACATTTTAATTTAATTAGTACTATAGTTTGCTGCTTAGTTAAACATTGAGAAAAATGTTGACTTAAAAATAACAATAGCTTCACTTGTTCCGAAATCAGGACTAGCTAAAACAAAATGCAAATCGGAGATGTCAATTTTGACAGGAACTTGTTTTCGATTTTTCAACTTTGGTTTGGACTTTGGTCGACTGTGTTTTGTTGTTTTCATTTTGCATATAGCCTTTTGCGAATTCTGACGTGTTTCTAACTAAAATAAAGTAATCAACAAAATAACAATGACTTCATTAATCAAAACAATTGCTTTTAACCAACCTAGGAAAGTTATTTCAGGTAAGTAATCAATGTTTTTGGTTAATAATTTCACTTATTTAAATATTGTAATTTCTGTGGTTTTTGTTGATTTCACGTACAATTGCTGGTTTTATTAGGTTCTAAATAATAGAATAATTGTATATCATATTACTGTTTGAATGTTTTTACTTAGATTTGATAGTTTTATTCATTTATACTTGAGAACCGGTTTTTATCCAAGAATAGCCACTTAGGGAGGCATAACATGTACTTTGTACCTCGATAAAGCGGGAGATAAACTTATCGTAGTCCAAAGTCCGTCCAAGTGCAAACAAATGACATTCACAGACTCTATGTGTGAAACTTTCTGAAGATGTTTGAATGTTTTATTGCCCAACCACTCATAAACGGCTGAACTGATTTAGATTGAATTCAGCTCGTAGATAGATCATGCCCTGCATTTTTTTTTTTTTTTTTTTTTAATGTTGCCCCACACTCGGAATTTCTCCTGTATCGTGGGTGCGTTTACAAACATTTAAACTCACATACACAAACAGCCAGACCCGGAAGAACTACCTGTAGGCCATACAAATAGTTGTTCCGTGCGGGAATCGAACCAGCGACACGCAGTGCAGCAGTCATTCGCTCAGCCACTACGCCAACCGCTACGCCAACCGCGCCGTCATTTTCTCATGTATTCTTTAGATCTGACCAACATTGATGAATAAACTGGAGGAAACTGGTCTTTTTTCTAATTTATTTTAGTTATTAATATAAATAAATAAATCTTTCCAGATATCCTAATCCGCACATTTACAAAAGCGGAATTACCTCAATTTGAAACACTAGCCGTATCCGAACCAAAGAAACATGTGTATCACGTTGAGTTGAATAGACCAAAGAAATCTAACACACTGACTAGGACTATGTGGCAGTAAGTATACACAAAGCATATATTTTTAATTTTATTCATAGTTACAGACCTCTGTGGACTTCATGGCCCATCTCCTTCTTGGAATGTCTATGGCAATCTTAATGATGGCGGCCCAGAGCTGAGCCACTAGTTTTGTGCCTCAGTAGTTCCTGTAATGATCAAATAACAGGACACAATATTAAGTGCCCCATCGTTCGTGGAACAGCATCATATTTACACTCCAGGGCACAATGGACATTCACAATACCATTAATTTTGACAATTCTTCTCTTCCTCAAGCACCTTTGCCCAAAGGTTGTTGTGCATGCTGTCTGACCTTATCTATTTTAAATAAAAAATACAAAACAAAGTACTGCTAACATTTAACATTTTATATTTTCAGAGAAATAAACACATGCTTCTCAACACTCAGCCACATTCCTCAATGTAGAGTTATAGTGCTTTCAGGTCAAGGAAAGCATTTCTGTGGGGGTAAGTGGAAAATTACATCATATTTTAATGAGCAATATTTGTATTTATTTATTCCTCATAGTTTCGGATTTCGCCATCCACGCCCACTTGAAATATTCACTTTGTATATTTGTAACCACAATCTCGAAAACGGCTCTAACGATTTCGATGTAAGTTGTAATATGAGACTTTACGGGGGCGAAAACAAGAATCAAAAATCTGATTCTTATTAGAATTGCTTTCGTTTTCGGCCATTTTTTTCCTGAGCTCAAACAAATACTATTCTAGAGAGTACATAAATATGCATGATAGACCAATAATAATTAATCAATTGTATAATTATCACTTGCTTCGGTGAAGGAAAACATCGTGAGGAAGAAGCCCATGGGCGGCATAAAAACTCTGACATCAGGTTAGGCACTAACCACACGATAAAGAAGAAGAAGAATTAAAAACCAGATTCTTATTTGATTTCTTTCCATTTCAGGCATTGATTTACAAACTCTAGTGCAAATGGCAGCTGAGGCCGACGAGCTGGATGATGTGGCGAGGAAGGCACGCTTCCATTATAACTTCATCAAATATGCACAGGTACTTCCCAAACTTTGATCTCTTCTAACAAAGTGCAGCTTTGTATCTAAGAACAACCAGCTATAAAGGGTGTAAAAAGACCCTTAACGAAGCCGAAAGGCACTTGTTCTCCCCGTTATTGCGATCTTTTTTTGTTCTGAACCATACCTGGGAACCTTCTAGTTACGGAGATATTGGAGGTCAAAGTTCCAACTTTTTCACAAGTTTTTTTTAAATACATGTTTTCAACGTAAGATATTTACTTTAAATACCTCCACGACCCCCGTACTATTCAATGTATCTATCAGTACAATGTTTTGAGTGCTTTACATTGCGTCCTACCGTAAAACGTGATTTTTCACCCCAAAAAAAAGTCGTTTCCCAGCAATAATTTTTGCGTAAAGTTACTTAGTTTTTTGTACCTAATGCTTGATTGACGACTTCGTGAAGGGTCCTTTTACACGCTGCATACTAACACACTGCTCATGTGGTTAAAAACAAAATGCAGGATAAAACAGTCCCTTGTGATCCCAGCTTATTAACTAACTCCACTTAGTCAGTAAGATTTGTTCACTAGTCTCCTCTTTTCCCAAAAATAAAACAGCTGTGGGACCAAGTTTATCATTTATCAATTTTGAAAAGGGGAAACTAAAACGCACCCGGTTTTAGTGGAACGTGTTTTCACAGAACCCACAATTTATTTATACGCTAAAATATTGTACACACGGCGGCACATGAACCTGTACATTTCCAGTATAACTTGGCCTCGCTTTGTATAGATTTCCTATACAACGAGAGATCCGAATAATGGTTTTGTATACATAACCCCGACCTTTTCAAATAAGTCATAATATAAATATTCATAATTATGTTACAGGACACCATAACATCTCTGGAAGACTGTGTGAAGCCAGTTATATCAGTATCACATAACGCTTGTATTGGAGCCGCAGTCAACTTGATCACAGCGGCTGACATGAGGTAAGATACGGATAATTCTGTTGTATCTCATGAAAATATTAGCTATAGACCGACCGCTTTAATGAGTCCTCGCGAAGGTATCAATTTAAATGGAATATTCTGAAGGTTGATCACGTATTTGTTCAATTAGTATCGTAATACCTATGTACGTGGTTATGGTTATTTTAAAGCAAAATAAATAACCTGAGGGATATTGTTAGGACTTTGTGGGCGCTTAATGTGCCTTTGATGGGGCAAGGCGGAGGACTCATTAAAGCGGTCGGTCTATAGTTGTTAGCTGTGGTGGCCCATTTTAATAGGCATTAAGCTGGCACTATGCAATCCGACAACTGCAATATTTAAAAAAGTTAATATAAAAACTCCCGACTGACCCAGTAAAATAGAAAATTACTGTAAAACTAAAGGACCCATTCGATGTTCTAAGCATGGGGTTCCGCCCGCTTCCAAATGCGTTTGTGTTTTGCTTCTTGATTACTATCATGTCTTTACTGACACTCGCAAGATAAAGCCGAATCGATTGACGTAAGAATCATCAAAATCGACCCACGCGTTCTGTCTCTAGAGTGCCAAAAACGAACAAACATTTTATCACATATTTTTTCAACAATTTCTAGATTTGCCCCTATGATCATAAAGGTGGGCAAAGGCCTCTTCTCATACAGAGAAGGCACGATCACTGATCACCACGCTTGCGCTTGCTCAAGACGGGTTGGCGATTTCAGACTTATATTAATTATAAGTCCAGGTTTCCTTACGATGTTTTCATTCACCGATGTCTGTGATGTCCAAGATAAACTTAGAAAGTACATATGAAATGAAAAAGTCACATTGGTACTTGCCGGGATTTGAACCCACAACCTCATGCATGAAAGGCGAGGCCTTAACCTCTGGGCCATCACAACATTACATTATAAAGACTGTAATAAATAAAAAAAATCATCTTTACAGATACTGCACAGAAGACTGCTGGTTCTCAGTCCGGGAGGTGGACGTCGGCTTAGCTCCTGATGTGGGCACGCTGCAAAGATTTCCAAAGGTAACACCAAAATAAACATAAATACATACTTAAGTTTTGAGAGCTAATTTGGATTTGGCAAAGCGCGGGTAACACCTGGTTAGGGGACGCACGGAACCGGGAAGTGTGGCAGAAGAAAGAGGAGGCCTATACCCAGTAGTGGGTGATCCGGGCTGATATGATGATGATGATGAATTTGGCTTAGAGCTTTATGTTTATTGTAATCCCCAAAGGGTTAGGCAGAGGTGTACAGGTGTACCTAATAGTACCCCCTTATTTTGATTCCTAGTTATGGTCAAGGCCCATGTAATAGGGGGCGACCCTATTGCCATCAACCGGGCACAATTCCAGACTCCGCCGTGGCTGCTACTGAGAAATTCCTGATGGCAAAACCCAATAGCTATTTGCCCAACCCGGGTATCGAACCCAGGACCTCATGCTCAGCAGTCGCGCTTGCAACCACTAGACCAACGAGGCAGTTTTGATATTATAACCAGTAAAAACCCCATTTCCTGACCCCTTCAAGGTTGCGACGTTATATTCAAATGTAATTTTATCATCATCAACATCATTTCAGCTGAAAGTCGTTCACTGCTGGACATAGGCCTCCCCCAAGTGTCGCCACATTGTCCGGTCCCGTGCTTCTCGCATCGAGCGGATCCCCGCAACCTTCACCAGGTCATCGGTCCACCTAGTGGGAGGCCTTCCAACGCAACGTCTTCCGGTTGGCGGTCGCCACTCCAGAACTTTTCGGCCCCATCGGCCAGCCGTCCTGTGAGACCTGCCCACTGCCAAGAATTGCCAAACTTAATGTCATTTTAAAGCTAAATAATACCGAATGAATGTTATAATTACAGGTAGTCGGCAACGCATCAGTGGCCCGAGAACTGTGCTTCACCGGCAGAAACTTTGATGCTAAGGAGGCGAAGGAAATCGGTCTAGTCAGCGAAGTGTTCCCGGATAAGGAGACGTAAGTTTGTATCATTTTACTGGCTGGGTACGGCCAATAATGGACATAGGATTGCCCAATATTTTAAAGAGATAAAATATGTCTGTATGTAAGGGGTAACCTCCGCAACTAATGATCCAATTCTAAATTTTTCACTGGTAGAAAGCTACATTTTTCATGGGTGCTGTAGGCTAACCATGGAGTTTCTTGCCGGTTCTTCTCCATACGAAACGACCAACTCGAGCCGTGCACCTTTTTGTCGACGTTTTATAAGTACCCATCTAGGCCTATGTGAAATAAAATCATTTGATTTGATTTATATCATGCAAATTAGTCGAGCAAGTTTAGCAACAAACATCCATCCATCCATCCTCGCAAACTTTCGCATTTATAGTATTAGTAGGATAATGCTGACTAGTTCAAAATAATACGTAGTAAATAAATAGTAGCTTGTTTATCATGAATGAAGTCTTACAATTACCTAGAACAATAAAATAACTAAAACTATTACAAAGTATTTCCTCAACTCTTGGTTTTCCTCAATACTTGCATCAATCAAGTCTATTAATTCACAACCGCAATTACATTCAAATCAAGGAGCTCGTGGTTAAATAATAACAGCCGCTCAGGTCGAACTGCAGGTTAAGCCGCGTTTACCTAGGTTGGTCCGTCGATGGGTGACCGTCCATTACTTACCGAGTTTCCTCCGTGCCTCGGAAAGCACGTTTAGACTTTGGTTCCGGATGTCATTTGTGGATGTTTGACAGTCGTTACAGTTAGTCAGTGGCTTGAAAGTCTGACACCCAGTCTTACCAAGCGGTATCGTATTAACCCAGTCCTAGCTGGGTTGTGGAGGCCAGATAGACAGTCGCTCCATGTAAAATACTGGTATTCAGCTGCATCCGGTTGAACAGGAAGCAGACCCCAACATAGTTGGTAAAAGACTAGGTAGATGATGAATTACATTCAAATCAAAACAAATTTTGCGAGGTATGTATCCTTACTAATATTATAAATGCGAAAGTACGTTTGTTTGTTTGTTACCTTTTCAGGCCTAAACCACTGAACCGATCATCCTGAAATTTTGCATAATATACATTGTCAGATGTACAGAAACGGACGTAGGGTACCTTTCATCCCAAAAAAAAGTACTGTTCCCGAGGAAAATAGCAAAAACGTTCTTAAATATAATAGATGGCGCCACGTGCCTATCGAATTGATTGTCAAATTCTAAATTAACGCGAGCGAAGCCGCGGACAAAAGCTGGTTTTCTAATACATCTGTCGATGTAATTACTATCGTGTTTTTTTTGTAAGTATCATAAAATTAACATCGATTAATTTTTTTTTTTGTTTTCAGTGCCTTAGCTAAAGTATTCGCGATAGCAGAGAACATCGCAGCTAAGAGCCCCATCGCTGTGCAGACTGCGAAGGTGAACCTCGTGTACTCCCAGAGCAGGCCCAACAAGGATGGGCTGGAACATATTGTAAGTAAATGTTGTGCGTGTTATGTTGTCGGTGAGATAGATAAACAATTGGACTCCAAAGAAACAAATGTCTTTAATTCAAGTTCCACAATACTTCGTTATAGCTAACTACGTACTATGTATGCGTCGAGGCAGGGCGGTGGTATGTAGGCGACTGGCCGCTGCCCGCTCCCACATACTTCGTCAATAATGCAACTCAGCATATAACGATTACTAAGCCACCACATATATATTACTAAATACTTGACTGACTCGTTCGTCTAGTGGTCGCAAGCCTAACTGCTGAGTATGAGGTCCTAGGTACGACTCCCGGGTCGTTAACACTTTGCTCTTAGTTTGCACTTTGGGTTTTCCATTAGAAATTTGTCAGGTTGTTACCCAATAATTGGGTTGTGTTCAGCTGTTTCCGATTAGCCGACCCCAACGGAAAAGGCTAGGCTGATGATGATGATCAAAGAGAAATTAGTTTAAAAAGGCTTGGTTCTGTTTGGAATTTTCATAAAGATAAATATGATTTTATTTGTCAAAAGAACAGTTGAAAGCTGAGTTTAAATGTTTGTAAACGCACCCACAACGATACAGAAGAAATTCCTAGTGTGGAGCAAGGTTTTTTTTTTTTGGAAAGAAGTTCCTTATCGCGCGTTGTGAAAGGGGGCTAGACGGAAAAAAATCATACGAAAAGTTGTTGCTATAGTAAGGGCTCATTCACACTGGGTCCGTCAACGACGATTCGTCAAAAAAGACGATACGTAATGACGGATAAACGTTCACATTGCATACGGAATCGAGTTTTTTCACGATTCATCAAAATATCCGAATAGATATTCACACTGAATTCGTGATTCAGATTTCAGTCTTGGACGAACTATCCAACACGATGGATGTGAATATGACTATCTTGTGTTGGTATAACCTTCGAACTAAACAATTTCTCGATCTATGTCTTTGTCAAATAATTTTTGTTTTTCCTCCTTTGACATATTGCAGCGTGACATGTCTTTACAAGTCAACGAACGGTCGTAGTGTGTGGATGCAGTGCAAGGCATAGTCGTCCCGACCGATCCGTCATAACGATTCGTGATTTAAAACTGAATGTTTTTAAAAAAAGACGAAACGTCATTTTTCACGATTCCGTAATAGTGTGAACACGGGCAATTAAAATGTATAGCCGCCCATACAAATGAAAATAACGATTCGTGAAAAAAGACGATTCGTCAAAAAACACGAATCGTCTTTGACGGATTAGTGTGAATGAGCACTAAGCTATTGTAAGCCGTGCGGCGTGCGCATGTTTCTCTGTCTGTCTCTCTCTCTCTCTTATAGAAAGCAAGCCAGATATTTTCATTTCGTCTTTCTATTTCGAACTTCGTTCCATCCGGGTTAGTCCATTGAAATGTTACATTTTTTAGGCCTTACCTTGCGTTTTTTAGAGGACGCAATTTTATTTTTTTGATGTGTAGGGGGGGTCAGTGTAAAGCTATAACCAAGTTTGTGGGGTCGCCACCCTTGCCCCACGGCCGCCATCTTAAAAATAGGGGGTGAAATGGTTATTACGATTTATCTCTTAAACTATTTATCTGATAAAAAAAATTGACAACATTTTTTGTTGCAAATTGAATTATCTACAATTTTGGTCCAGTATCTTTTTGTCGTATAATTATAAATAAAAAAGTTATAAGCGAAAATGTTCAGAAATTCGAGAAAAAATTTGTATTTTTCGATATAACTTTTTTTTATCATTTTACGAAAAAATGATATCAGACCATTTTTGTAGATCGATTTTTAAGGAATAACTTTTCAATGCAACATTTTTTAATTAAGTCAATAGCTAAGGTTTTACAGCGCTCCGAAGTGAGTATTATTTTTCAGTACTCTTAACTATACATATATTATACGTGTGTACTAATAATGTGTCATTAGTTATTTTTATCTTTTTTTATTTTGTTATTATAATTTTTTAAATTATTAATTTTGCAATATTATTAATAATTAATTTTTGACTCTTTTCCACTCTATTACAGAATTTTACAATTATTGATTTTTAAAATAATTTTAAATTTGATGGCCGTTACTGAGAATACTGTCCAAGTAGAAAATACTCACGTGACCATGAGGGAACAAAAGAACATCTGCCTGCTATTATTATTATTATTTCTAACCTCTCTTATTGTAAGAATAGCTGATGATATTGTGTTGAAGTTGTCGTTCAACTTATATCTTTCAGTTGTGCTACATATTTCTCTACGTGCGGATGTATTTTATCCTGCTTTTAATTGTGAAGACGATTTCGAATGATTTTAGACACGATTTTAACTTCAGTGAAAACTATTTTTTTTTTATTAGCATTTAGAATTTTTAAGCGTGCTTTTTTCTATTATTCCATCATGAGTGATTGTTTTATTTGTAAAAAACCTTTAGGTTTAAACCTTTAGGTTTTAAAAAAACCTTTTGCAAAAGGTGTAAAAACTTTATTAGATCGAGCTGTAGCAAAAAATGATGAGGCTAACGAAGTATTTTTACGAACTATTTCGGAAGTAACTGTACATATTGCGTGTTATTACGTGGACAATCGAACCGATAATGTTGTTCGTCGTCGCAGCAGCAGCTCCAGTAGTTTATCTTCAGTTTCAGAAGCTCCAGAGCCAGACTTTGATTTTGTGAACAATTGCTTCATCTGTGCCAAAGCGGTTCAGGATCCAAGTAATTAAAAAAAAAAAAAAGTTACTCCTTAAAAAACGATCTACAAAATGGTCTGATATAATTTTTTCGTAAAATGATAAAAAAAAGTTATATTGAAAAATACAATTTTTTTTCTCGAATTTCTGAACATTTTCGCTTATAACTTTTTTATTTATAAATCTACGACAAAAAGATACTGAACCAAAATTGTAGAGAATTCAATTTACAACAAAAAATGTTGACAATTTTTTTTATCAGATAAATAGTTTAAGAGATAAATTGTAATAACCATATCAACCCCTATTTTCAAGATGGCGGCCGTGGGGCAAGGGTGGCGACCCCACAAACTTGGTTATAGCTTTACACTGACCCCCCCTACACATCAAAAAAATAAAATTGCGTCCTCTAAAAAACGCAACCCCAAATGTAACTTTTCAATGGACTAGGTGTCCCTTGACACATCTCAAGTTTTTTTTTTAGTTTGACATTATTTTTATTTTTTTTTTCTTAGCCTTCTCTGTCCCACTCCTGGGCAAAGGCCTCCCTCCACTCCTTCCACTTCTCGCGAACCCGCGCGTCCTCCTTCCAGTTCGGACGGAACTTGTCCAGTTCGTCCCGCCATCTCCTTCGAGGCTTGCCGCGACCCCGCCTCACTGTGTCAGGGCACCAATTTCCTGCTATTTTGACATTATTAATTTGTTTTATTTCTTCCACAGCGCCTACTGAACTCCGTGAACAACCAAGGCGAGGATCTAACGAAGGCAGCTATCGCACAAGCCACTAAGAGTCCAGTACCAGAGTTTGACAATGTGTAAGACTCTTCATCTGCCCAGCCTTTTCCCAACTATGTTGGGGTCGGCTTCCAGTCTAACCGGATGCAGCTGTTTAATGTTTAAGACTATACATATAAAATATTAAGAATACTTCCCTCTATTTAAGAACAGTGATGTCGTTATGGCAGGATATCTTTTTAATTTTATAAATGACCTAGACTTAACTAAATTCTTTTTTATGGAACTTTGTAGTCAATGGTACGTCCAATTTTTTTTTGTTGCGAAAAGGTTAACGTGAAATTGATGTCTTTCTCTTAAAAGTATTATATTATGATTGATACTATTGGATTGCTGCTATAGAAGGTGAAATATTTGCGAAAGAACTGTATTTATTTTTCTATACGAACATTAATGTCGCTATTTTAATAGAACATCAATATTGAAAAAAGATTGTGTCTTTTTGCACAATTTCACCATTTTGAGATTTCTTGATCTACTCTCACTAATCTGAAACCGAGATTTATAAACGTTACTTAGGACTTTCTTTGAATAAGCGTTATTCCAGACACTGACGCACAACTCTCAAACTAAAAGTGCTGGTTGAGACAGGAACATAATAGTGTAAGTCAAGCACGTGCTAAGTAAAGTTTATAGATCGCGACCTAAGTAATTAGTGGGACATGATTTAGGATATAGACATTAGTTTACTTATCTACAACACAGGAATTTACTTCCTAATTTAAAATAGCGCTATGTATAAATGAAAAGTGCATTATACTATTTTAAGATAATATTTTTTAGATGTATACAGTTATTACCTTTTATATGAAATGTGTTCACTATTCAATAAATGGTTTATTTATTCATTGTGTTTGTTTTCCTTACTATATTAATAGGTGTAAGAAGACCCTTAACGAAGCCGAAAGGATCCCCATCATTGCGGTTAATATTTTGTTCTGGACCACACTTGGGCCACCACCGCAACACGTATGCATTTACGAAATTACAATGATTAAAATTAACAAATACAGCATTTTTTTTTTTTTTTACGGATGGGAAATCAAATCATCAAATGACTTCTCCCGCTCTGGGTGGAGTGGGAGGTAGTGTCAGACTCTTACTGACTAAAACCCATCCATGTTCCTTCATTGCCCTTTGTGTTCCAGGGCCACGGTATCTCTTTCGAACAGTCCCGCAGCCCGGGCAAACAAATACAGCATTACAGCCCATTTATGTTAAAAGGAACTTATAGGGTTGTATTTTAATGATTATAACTCAATAAAGTCATATTTGTTACGTTCGCGAATCATATTTTAATCAACATACAACCTGACAATGACCTGCAAATTGCAAAAAACAACAAAATTCGAATTTCGCGGGCTACCATGACGCTTCTACCAGACTGACTGTGGGCACTGCAGCTTAACAGATACTAATTCAGTATGTATTGTATGTACATTGTCCGGTCAGTAATCAGTCCGTAATGGTATAAATAATAATAAATAAACGCTCTGACAGATTTTCGACGTTTGGTTGAGCGCCGAAAAAGTATGAAAGAATGACAGCGCGGTTGGCGCAGTGGCTGAGCGATTGACTGCTGCGCGGCGTGTCGCGAGTTCGATTCCCGCACGGAACAAATATTTGTATGACCTACAGGTACTTGTTCCGGGTCTGGCTGTTTGTGTATGTGAGTTTAAATGATTTTAAACGCACCCACGATACAGGAGAAATTCATAGTGTGCGGAAAAATTAAAAAAAAATGCCTTGTTTAGACATTCATTCAGGCGCCGCCTAGCGTAAATGAAAACGAGCGTTAACTGACAAAAAAACAGACGAAGCTCGAAGCTTATGGTTACCATTAAGATAAAGTAAACTTTATCTCAATTGACATAAAGAACATTTTGTTTCGGTTCAAAATCGCGAAAATTTTGACAAATACGCCATGTGAAGTGCTAGCATAATACAGGGATACCAACGCACAAATTAGTACATTACCAGGAATTTAGAACATCATTCCGAACCCCCCAAATTAAATCCTACTATCCTACTAATATTATAAATGAGAAAGTTTGGGAAGATGGATGGGTGGATTTTTGTTACTCTTCCACACAAAAACTACTGCCCGGATTTGAATGAAATTTGGCACACAGATAGTTTATATACTGGATACGTTTTATCCCGGTAGTACGATCCCGTGGAACATTACCGAACTCAAAGCGCGCATAAATTAGTAAAAAAATAGCAACACTACTGGGTGGTCACCCATCTACGGAGTACGGACCAACCTAGGCAAGCGAGGCTTAACGTGAAGATCTACCCAAGCGGCTGTTATTTTTTAGCCACGATCGCCTCCTAGGCCCATACAACCCATTTACGCAAAATAATCCTACAAAATTACACCATTGTATCAAACTCAAAGCATTTATTTCAACTAAACCATTTTCAATTAAATAGACGCTTTTGTATTGTCAAAAACATAAACATGCAGCTACAATCCCAGTCACAAGGCATAATAAATTAATAACTGTGAAAGTACTGGACGTAGTTGTAGAACGATCCATTTTTGCGTTTTTTTTCATCAAAAATTTTTCAGGAGGTTACATTTGTGCCCAGTTGACGACAATAAGACGGCGAAATGTGGGTGTACTATAGGTAAACCTCTGCCTAAACCTCCGGGGTTCACAGGCGTGAAGTTATACAGGGTGTAAACAGACCCTTCACCAAGCCGTCAACCAAGCATAGTGTACATCAAACTAAGTAACTTTACGCAAAAAATATTGCTGGGAAACGACTTTTTTTTTTTGGTGAAAAATCACGTTTTCCGGTAGGACTCAATGTAACGCACTCAAAATGATGGATGGATTGAAAAGTACAGGGGTCGTAGAGGTGTTTAAAGTAAAAATCGTACATTAAAATCATGTATTAAAAAAAAAAACTTGTGACAAAGTTGGAACTTTGACCTCCAATATCTCCGTAACTAGGAGGTTCCTAGGTATGCTCTAGAACAAAAAAATGATGGCAATGACGGGGATAACAAGTGCCTCGGCTTCGTTAAGGGTCTTTTTACACCCTTTATTACTTATTGTACGGAAAGGTCATTCACACGGTGCCCACGATGGTCGATAGATCGCCATTGCACAAAAGTTCACCCAGTAACCTTTACAGCTATTTGTAGGTGACGTAGGTAGGATATTATATATCCGACAATTCACTGAAAGATTATATACGGATAGGTATGATCTGTTTTTTCCACCCTCGATTTAAAGGTCAGTCTGAAGTCCTTTGTTTTCATTTTATGACGTAGGTACCTACTTATGTATTTCATTCGAATTCAATGAATTCCTTGTTCAATTATACAGAGTGTAAATGGACCCTTCACGAAGCCGTTAACCAAGCATTCTGTACATCAAACTAAGTAACTTTACGCAAAAATTATTGCTAGGAAACCACTTTTTTTTTGGGGTGAAAAATGTCGTTTTACGGTAAAACTCAATGTTACGTACGCAAAAATTAGTGCTGATGGATGATTTAAATGGGCACCATCTTCAATATTCATTTTGACCTCATTCATTCATCATCATTTTCGAAGTTAGCGACCCAGAAAACCTCGAAAACGATACCCATGACGGAAAAACCAATATTAGTATTGCAATTTATGTGTAGGTACCTACATTTATCTTTTAATTTTGTCTGAGTGCCTCGTTGGTTTAGTGTGTAGTAGTAGACTGTTGAGCATGAAGTCTTGGGCTCGATCCCCAGGTCGGGCAAAGTGATATTGGGGTTTTCCGTCAGGAATTTCTTAATAGCAGCCACGGAGTCTGGAATTGTGCCGGGTAGATGGCAATAAGCTCGCCCTCTATTACGGACTAAAAATAACTCGCGAAATGTGGGTGTAGGTACTACTATTAGGTACCTAGGTACAACTCTGCCCAACCCTTCGAGGATTACAGGCGTGATGATGTTATCTTTTACTTTGAGTGCATTCAAGAATAAGGATCGTGGCAGGTGGTGGTCTGTGGTTCCTGCCTCTGCCTACGCCCATGGGGAAGAAGCGTGAGTTTACGAACGTACTGTAATCATATAGGTACAGACGCTAGCACATCAAGCTACTTCAATCTGTCAAATTTCTTTAATGGATTTTCAACTTAATTGCTAAAGTATTAGGTTCAAGGTTGATTGGGAAAATTTGACAGTTTTGGGTAGCGTGATGTCTGTAGCTACTTGCCTACCTAAAGCATAGCTCTTTTGTTTCTAAAATCAACCTCCATGTCACTTGTCCTCGCCCCATTCAGCCACTGAGCCAGCAAATAAAAATACGTATGAGCCTCCTTGAAGAAAACTTGAATGAATGACGCGAGGTCATGTAACGCCATTCATAATCTAAATATTGCGCTAGGCAAACAAATTAGCCATAATGGTGGATTATAAATTCAAAATCTCAAAGACACTATAGATAGGTAAGACGTAAGACCAAAGACGGGAATAGACAAAAGAGCGGTGAATTTAAATCTTTCCCCCGAAAAATCATCCCGCTAATCTTTGGTAAAACTACTTTTATATGTTCATAATACTTCCCTAAGGTAAGAAGTAGGTACTAATAAATCCTTTCCACTTAAAACGAGCTTAAAAAGTGCATCCCTCAGCGCGAGTCATAGATAATACGGTAACTATGACGATTTTGGGTCAAGATACTGAGCGGACTGAAATTAGGGCGGCAACAAACGATCGATCTGTAGCACTTTTTTTTTAACTTAGAAAATAACTGTAAAAAGTAAATTAATTTACATAAAAACACTACCCAAGACCGATACTGCAGATATTCGTAACGTTTACGTATATCCATATTCCTTTGTTCTCTTCACACGAGAGACTCAATTCCCGATTTCACCAACACCATTGATAAATTCGACGAGTTGGGTCAATCGTCGACCCGACCGGTTGGTAACAGCAAATACGTCATTCAAGCCTGCCCTAGTACCGGCTTATCGGGATTTAGGTCAATTTATTTTAAAAAAAACACGACATTTTGATTTTTTTCTACGTGACTTTTGACTCGTGGTTAAACGAATAAAAATGGATTACGTAAATATTATCCAGTAAATTGGCTCGAAAAATATCCAATTAAGTTTAATTTAATTAGTAAACTTTAGGTAATTTACGCTAAGAAGTTGCTTTGTATAGTTTTTTTACTGAGAGCGGTAGTAAGCAAGCGTGTAAAGAAAAAAATATATAATTAATATCCAATAATTACTTAATTTACACTTAGTCTTAGGTTTAACGCTAAGATTAGTTATTTCCTAAATCTAAAAATCAAATTAATTTAAAAAAAAATTAGCAAAATATTTTCTTTGTGTCAAAATAACTCATTGTTATTTTTACCCCTCTATTGTTCTGAATATTTTTTCTTTCTCAATTTTAATCATTACATCTCCCCATAACAATTTAAAAAAAATTATCAATTAAAAAAAAAAAAACTAAGTATAATATTAAACAGGCCAGTCAAAAATCACTACTGACGTCATGACAAACGCGAACTACGTCACTGCACCGGCTATTAACAAAGAAAATCAGGTAACCTAGTTTACGGAGGCTGCATCTATGTTTGCTGCGAATGACCTGCCCAAATATAGAGCAGCTATAAATAGAACCGGGGGCCCGTATGCAAGCGCCGCCTATGAATGGTGCAGGCAACCTGCATGTAGGGCACGTTGCAATGATTTGACCTATTTATTTTTCAATGGGTCGGTGCATGAACGGGGATGGGCCCATTGCGAGGCTCGCTTCATTCAGTAACAGTCGAACCCTCGAGGCCGGCGTGACCTACTTCCGCTCTCCGCTCGCGAACCGCAAATATCGCGATTTTCGATCAGAATACAGTGAAATTAGTGATTTTATCGTGTAATCCAGTGTAATTTTCATAAAATAATTGTGCGTCCCTAAATCCCAGAACCTAAGAGCTAGGGTGCTAAAAAATCGCTGCCGGCAGCCTAATATTTTAAAAAGCGCGCCATTTATTTTTATTCGCCCTGAAGGGGGTGTTACTGGTGGATATAGACTGTCAAGCTACGTCATTGGTGGAAAAGCGATAGAACAACAGACGGGCCAATCGCGAGGCTAGGTAGCAAAGTTGTGCGCGACTGACACGCCACCTGTCGCGCGAACACGCCGCGTTCATTGAATAACCCGCCCGGACTGTTTTATTGACGCAAGCGCACTGAGGCCCAACAAAGGGCCGAAATAAGAACGGTTCGTAAGTGAATCTGATGTATTTATGTCATAAAAATGGTGAAATCTGTGAAGTGGCGAGTAGAAATTAGGATATTCGACGTGTCGAATCATGACCGAGGCATCTGAAAAGTAAGTGGTGTATCTGTAACTCAGTTTTTTGTGATTTGTGCTTCGCCCTGTTCGGGCTAGGTAGGGCTTTACCCCGGCCATTTTCCATAGCTCATGGAATGTGTGATGTGATTTATGGTGTTTTCTAAAGTTCTATAGCTCCTGAACGGGGTGTACGAGCGCTGGGAATAGGTTTTATGAGCTAAATAGTATGAAAAAATGCATACAACTAAGTGTCGACCGCCGCCCTTAAGTCAACCCTGTCCTGTGTAGCTAGTTATAATCAATGAGTTCTCCGTTCATTCACAATTAAAGTAGGTAACTCCTTTCGGGGTCATTTGAAGCTACTTCAATTCAAGCTGTATTGTATTGCTCAATGAATTGTTTTACTGATGGCAAGCGTTATGAATCGCTCGCGTATTTTTCGCGCAAATAAAAACTGGTTGTATGAAAGTGGCCAGTGTGTTGGTAAAAAAAATGATAAAACAATAAGGTTTTTTATCGTTGACACGATGTTAGTACCATCTGCTGCATTGATAATTAGCTCATCAAATATTCTTGGGGCATATTATTGGTTGAACTATTTGTTTTTATGTTGCCCTAGTACTTTTTATCTGACAATGTTAAATGCTCCTTCATAAAAGCTTGTTAGAAATGTGTCAGATATCTGTGTAACTTTGTAAAACATTAAAAGTGTTGTTTGTAATGAAAATGTTACAAGATAAGCTTTCAAAATGATAAGCTATAATCAATGTCTTATCATGTAATTTTTAAAGAACATTGCTTGTCATAGATTCTGTTCACAACTGTATGATAACATTTTTATATCAAATTAGAATAGGATCTGCCTAAGATCTAGACATTAGCACAAATAAACATTTATCACCAGTAATCATTTTCAAATACACTAAGATAATGTGATGTCACTCTCAAAAAGAAAATTAGTTAATATACTTGATTGTTTTCAATTCACTTCTCATTCACCCTGATTTATTAAACTTAAACCAAAAAAAGAGATGATTCTCTAGCACTTTTTTTTTTCTTTTTCTCTATGGTTTCACATCACCATCTTTATGTTCAGCTTGTTACATCCACCGCTCATCACAAAACCTCTACACAAAACAGATGAACAAGAGAACAAGCTTGTAATAAAACAATTATCACTGAACACAAAACTTAGAAAACATAATACTTAAACTCACACCTTTTTTAGTACCCATCATCTGCCTAGCCTTTTCCCAACTATATTTGGGTCAGCTTCCGGTCTAGCCGGATGCAGCTGAATACCAGTATTTTACATGGAGCGACTGCCTATCTGACCTCCACAACCCAGTCAGTACTGGGTAATACAATACCCCTTGGTAAGACTGATTGTCAGACTTTTTGGGCCAATGACTACCTAGCGACTGTCAAACATCTACAAATGACAACTTTTTTCAGTATTCATTATACATAAATATTTATTGCATTCCACAATGTGAACTTAAATGGTAGATATAAAAAGACATGATTATTGAGATTAATATTTGTAAAATCGTTTCCTATAAGGGTGGATAGAAATTTAAGAATACCACTTTGTACACATGATTCTTATGGACTCCATTTACTTCATTTGAATTTATACATCTGGTCATACATAGTCATACAAGCTAAAAGCTTGGCTTGCCCTTATAGCCTCGTTCTCTGCATGATGTGCGGGTTTTTGAACAGTCTACTTGCCTTATGGGCTTGCCACAATGTTGTCCCCTAGGCATACCTCTGGTCATACACGCACACCGTTTGCAAGTGCTATGCATTAAATATTTCTGAAGAACCAATATGATTCTTAGATAATGTTGATAAATAATTATATATAAAGTATATTGTTAAAACTTTGCCTTTATCTTGGCCTTAAATCATTCAACACTTAGAGGCTAATACAACACCTCACGGGGTAAGCAGAAACTACAGTAAGCCAAAATAAAATGTTCTTGTTGCATTGCCAAAATAAAGATAGAATTTATTTAAATGCATTTATGTATTTAAAATACATAATATAACATCATGCCTGTAATCCCTGAATGGTTAGGCAGTGGTGTATCTAATAGAACACCCACATTTTGCCAGTTATGTTTAAGTCCCATGTAATAGGAGGCAAGCCTATTGCCATCAACCGGGTGCAAATCCAGACTCCGTGGCTGTTACTGAGAAATTCCTGATGGAAAAACCTAAAAACACTGCCCGACCCAGGAATCGAACTTAGGACCTCATGCTCAGCAGTCGTTCTTGCGACCACTAGACCAATGAGACAGTTTACAGACAAGACAGACAACAAGACAGATTACAAGAAAGCTGGTTTAAATTGTAAGGTACGTTAGTAATGTTACATCGGATCAAACATGTTAACACAATCATAGCAACAATGCTTTTCCTGTGGTATTGTTTATTTTCATTTTACCTGCAACCATGTTTTTTTTACATTTTTCCTTCCTAGTTTAGTTTCCAAATATGTAAACAGAAATGTGTTATTTGGAAAAACAACTTCATTCCCCAGTCATAAAGTTCATTTTGCGCTACAACTTCATACAATTTTGTGACAAGTTTTTTGAAATCATCTTAATTAACACTAGCATTAAGGTAATATTCGTTTAAATGGAAACAACATCAAATTTTAACAAGGATTTGAACTAATGACTCTACATAATATTCACGCATTTACCCATATGAGAGTATGCAGAAACTAAAGAACACCTGAATTTCGTCTTTTCTGTACCGAAAGTACAACTATGCCATAAAAATAACGTAAAATATTTAACTGGTACAGTATCATTTGAAAAGAACAAAATTAAATAGTATAAAACGTTTTTGTTTTTGCGAAAACAACAATTGGTAAGTATATATGAATAAAATGTTACTTAACACTAAGTAAATATTGTGTACGAAACGAATATTTTCAACATAATTTAAAAATGTTTGGAATTTATGTTAAATATTTGACACTGACCAAGCTTTTAGTATACCGACTGCGAAATTGCTACAATCATCTTCTGACTAGCCTTTTCCCACTGGGGTCGGCTTCCAGTCTAACCAAATGCAGCTGAATACCAGTATTTTACATGGAGTGACTGCCTATCTGACCTCCACAGCCCAGTTAGTACAAAATGCTACAGGCTACTTGTATTTTCGATCCAAGAATAGTTCTAAGGTTTACATCACACGTGTTCGTGCTAAGGGCTCAAAACGCGGTCTTAGCATCTTTCAAAGTAATCTTACGTTTTAAGTCAAAATGGTACTGGCCAGATTTCGAACCATTCATCTTAAAAAGGCGATTATTTCCTAACATAAAAAACAAACTTTGAAAAATCATCATCATCAGCCTAGTCTTCCCAACATTTTGGGGTCAGCTTCAAGACCAAGCGGATGCAGCTGAATGCATTGCTAGCTGAATGCAGTATTATGCATGAAGCGACTGCCTAACTGACTTCACAACAAAACTGGTTAATACTTGCCCCCAGTATGGGTGTTAGGGCCATTGACGCCCAGGCCCTGCAGTCTCGACATTAGATAGCGACAAAACTCGGTCGCTAAGTCGTATCGTTGTCAAATTCCTTTAATAGATTTTCTACTTTATATCGAAAGCATAAGGTTAAAAATCTAATAAAGAAATTTGACATCGAATACACTTAACGACCGATTTTTGTCGTTATATTTGTCGAGACTGCAGGGCCTGAATCTTGTGTCGCCCACTTAAGGAAATCATTATTAAGTGTTATTTTTTTGCTGAACCAATGTGAACGTATAACGTAACGTTTGCGGTGTGAGCTCCAGACCTCGGCGCTCCCCCAAATTTGGCGCATCGGGCCGTCGCCCCATCGCGCTGGCACTACTTGCCCCTTGGTAAGATTGGTAGTCAAATTTTAGAGCTTCTATCTAACGAGTGTCTAAGATCTACAAATGGCAGCCGGGACCAACGGCTTAACGAGCTTTCCGAGACACGGAGCTACAGCCGAACGGACCACCAGAAATCGAACATTACAAATAGCTCGATAATACACTCTGCCATCTAGACAAGTTATTTCTGTCAAAAATCAATCGGTCAGTAAGATGGCTCGCTTTTCGAGTTAGACCTTACACAGGATTGAGTTGCGAACTGGCACGATGAGCTTGGAAAAAAACGGTTAAGGAAAACATCGTGAGGAAACCGACATGTCCCTTCTCACAGACAAGATCTGTGTTCTAGAAATGAGAACATTATAGGCTGGTGTTTCATGAGGACGACGCGGTTAAGTTAAACGATAGATGGACTGTGTGAAGGATGATATGGAAAGAAAGGAGATTTCAGATGAGATGACGAGTAATAGAGAAGTATAGAAGAAGATATGCTGCGCCGACCCCAAATAAATTGGATTAAGGCAGGAGAATGATGACGCGGTAAAGTTTAAAATCATCATCTGCCTTTTCCAAAAAGTAAAGTTAAAAATGCAGTACACTGAATCGCGAAAAAACAGTGTCCCTGCATTTGTCGTGATATGCAAACACACGTTGCAGCAGCTCATGTTTTTTCGTCTTCAGATATTTGGTTGCCGGTTTACTCACTATATTTTCCTCTATGTTTGGGAGCTCACTACGTCGCCCCCACGCCGACCCCAATAAAGTTGGAAAAGGCTGCCTAGCCTTTTCCCAACTATATTGGGGTCGGCTTCTAGTCTAACCGGATGCAGCTCAATACCAGTATTTTACATGGAGCGACTGCCTATCTGACCTCCACAACCCAGTTAGTACTGGGTAATACGATACCCCTTGGTAAGACTGGTTGTCAGACTTTTTGCCACTGACTACCTAACGACTGTCAAAGATTACAAATGACAACGGCTTAACGTGCTTTCTGAGGCACGGAGGAAACTCGGTATGTAATGGGTGGCTTGGCAACCTAGGCAAGCACGGCTTAACCTAAAGATTGACCCGAGCGGCTGTTATTATTTAGCCACGAGCTCCTCTACGTACATACAACTCTTATATCGCAGCGGTTTCCACTGGGCCACTTCTGCTCTCCCAAGCCTAAAAAATACAATAAAATCAACACTCCTACACAGTAAAACATAATAACATCGTACACAGTATACCCACCCTACCTTGTGGATGCACTGAGGTGTAACTGTGCTACCTACACTCTACAGGACCCCTCAGCGGCCTGCGTGCTTCAGGGAGCACATTAAGCCCTGCCGGATCAATACGTCAACCCTATTGGTCTTTTATGGACTTAATAAATGGTGCAATGGTGATTTATTAACGCTAATTACAAAGACACAGAATATTTATGAGCGATAGACGGGCGAGACGAAGAAAATCGTAAGCAACTACTTTGTAACAAGTCGGTCTGTCTATAGTTGCTAACAGTTAAGATCGCAATAGTGGTCATTGCTCTTTCCATAATATCTCTTCGTACGAACCAAAACAAATGAACCATGTAGGTATCGTTTTTCATTAGAAAAGATGTTGAAGATCACGATAGATGACGATTCAAGACATGAACTGGCTTATTTGTGGATTTCGAAGTTAAGAACTTTAATAAATGTAGGTGGGTCAATGACCGCCATTGCGATCTTAACGGGCAGCAACTATAGTGTCATACGCCTCCGCCTCAGGTAGCCATTCGTGTGGCAATCGCTAATGTTCGAGATCTAAATTTTTGTATGACAATATTCTCAATGTCCGCTCTGTAACTCTTTTAAATCTCTTTGTTACCGCCTACATTTATTTGGTAAATCAAAGTGTAAAGAAAAAAACGAAAAGGTGAAACAAAATCGGTATCTCTGGCTCCAGGAGAGATGTCTGGTGTACCGTGGTGACAGGTTCAATTTTTTTTTTCTTTGCACTAAAGGAGATAAAAAAAAAGAAAGGCGGAATGTGGGGTGTAAAATTAAAAATAGAATGCAAGTTGAAAAGTTAATTAAATAAATACTTTAGTTGCAGCAGTACGCAGGCGTGATGAACTGATGATTTACTGATGTTCTACATTACATAATTATGGTTTGAGACTTCCAGTGGGGCAAAAACGAATAAAATAGCAACATAGCTGAGTTCTCGATTTTTGTTCCATTGTGCAGTAGCTCCATGTAAAATACTGGCATTCAGCTGCATCCGGTTAGACTGGAAGCCGAACATACCATAGTTGGGAGAAGGCTAGGCAGATGATGATTATGTCTATAATATGTTGAACGGGTAAGCAGAAGTGTACACTACTCCAGCAATTCCCTCGTTATTTTTAACGCCCATGTGACAATACTGCTGTAAAAATGGCATCAATTGCATCACGGATGCATCAATGTCTGGCCATCGTTCATTACAGTGCAATTGACCAACTGCGCGCCTACAGGCCTCATAATGGTCCACTTCCTTTAGTCTTTAGTTGAGTCATACCGTTCTTGTTATAACGAGCTGTTGTTTTTGAGCTTGACTTACTGATTGGCTAAACGTCGATTTGTCGAAGGTATTGACGTGAAAAAGTCTCTTTATAAAGGGTGTAAAAAGAACCTTAACGAAGCCGAAGGGTACTTGTTCTCCCCGTTATTGCGATCATTTTTTTGTTCTAGACCATACCTGGGAACCTTCTAGTTACGGAGATATTGGGGGTCAAATTTCCAACTTTTTCACAAGTTTTTTTTTAAATACATGTTTCTAATGTATTTTTTTTACTTTATACACCTTCACGACCCCCGTATTACTCAATCCATCCATCAGCACAATGTTTTGAGTCCGTTACATTGAGTTTTATCGTAAAACGTAATTTTTCACCCCAAAAAAAAATGTCGTTTCCGAGCAATAATTTTTGCGTAAAGTTACTTAGTTTGATGTACAGAATGCTTGGTTGACGGCTTCGTGAAGGGTCTGTTTACACCCCGTATTATTCAACATTCTGCGTATACCTGCATGACCACTCGTGGGTAAAATATGGAAATCATTCAAAACAATCTTCTTCTCATCTTCTCCTTCTACTCTCCGTAAATCCTTAACTACACACATTTTAAAACAAGTTCGTCGGCTTGCATTTTCGACTAGTTTCTTCATCTGCCTTGCCTTTTCCCAACTATGTTGGGGTCTAACTGGATGTAGCTGAATACCAGTATCTTACATGGACCGACTGCCTATCTGGCCTCAACAACACAGTTAGTACTGTGTAATACGAGACCACTTGGGAAGACTAGTTGTCAGATTTTTTGGGCCACTGACTACCTGTAACGAAACCTGAACATGTACCTGTTTAAATAATTATCATCCCTGCCAATAATAAACAAAACGAACAAGAATCATATCAGAGTCCCCATAAATTAAACCTTTGCCTCCTGAAGTCCTGATTCTATAATCCGTCATCAAATGATATTTTTAGTTGAACCGTTGAATTAGAAACGGGGTGCAGGCATTTACCATTTTTTTGCTTTGTAGTGCTGAAGATGCTACCCCGTGTAAATGGGGTAGCAAGTAACGAGGTTGGCTCCGAAAAAAAACCAAAAAACGCGATGAAGTTTAAGCGTAAACTGAACCTTATGTACCATTTTTCGAATGCAGAATAAGCATACATAAATGTGTTTTTTTACAGCCGATTCTAACCCTTATCCCCTTTGTCCACAGTGCCTATTTGGTGCGGGTGCGAGCACAGGTCATGTGCCGCGACGAGGGCACCGGCGGGTGGGTGGCGCTCGGGGGAGGCGGGCTCGCGGATGTCATGGTCGGGAAACGAGCTCGCCCCCATAGGTCCTCAGGTGAGCACATCTTAATGTCCAAACAGTTTCAGATGCAGGTTAATGATGGTCCACTTACCATCACCCGTACCTGTAATTTATTTCATCGCCACTGCTCCGAAAAGCAACATGTTGATGGATGAAGAGGGAGAGGAAGACCAAGAAAACGATGGATCGATTGTCCGACCCATGAAATGAAAGAAAAAGGAGTAAATGATAGCGTGACGTTTGCCAGGGGAAAATGGAAGAAAAAAAACGTGTTGTGGCGATCCCAAACAATATGGGACAAGGGTAGGAAGATGATGATGCTCTCAAATGTCTCAAAACTGTGAAGGAAATCAGCGGATGCAAAACCGGCAAGTCTTAGAACCAAAAATTCGAAGACATAACCGACCAACGTGATTATGACCCACTCTTTCCGTCAGAGAGGAGGCCCGTGCCAGCAGTGGGCCCTTGATATGCTGACTGTAGTAATGATGCTTACGTGCACCATCGAACATTTATAAAAAACTTCATCTGGTCGACTAATTCATGCAAGTTCAAGTTGCACGCTTGTCGGTGTAATACAGACTTTACTTCGGTGAGTGTGCCCAACCCACGAGCTCATTCCACCATCTCCATCTCCCTTCTTGCATCGAGAGTCCAGACGTACTGCGGGATATCACCCGTACCTTGTCGTTATTTCACACATTTGTACGAAGCGTTTTGCTACATCTTTTATTATGCGCTCAGCCAAGGAGTGGAATTCCCTGTCTTCGTCGGAGTTTCCAAGTTCATATAACACGAATCTATTTAAGTCGCAAGTTAATAGGCTTCTTTTGAGTTAGCTCGTACCATCGTCGACCTCATCTCTGTCCTCAGGAAGATTGAGGTCAAGGATAGGCCTATTTAATATACAAAAAAAATCACCTGGTGGTTACAACTTCATAATAATGAACACAGTAACAAGTATTGTAAAATAACGTTAAAGATCTCCAAATAAAAACAAATGAAAGTAGGTCTTGCAAAATGTCACTAAAACGTGGGCGTATGAGCAATTGCTTACCTTCTGAAGATGTTGATGCATTCGAAAGTTGAGTGTGTATTGCCAAGAAGGTTTTAAGGATGTCACCGAAATATAAGACGTGTAGGCTTAGTAACTTTCTAAAATGCTTAAGGCGCGAATTACATAGAAAAGGCGTAAAGTGAAGGCGCGGCGCAGGCATGATGCCGCTTCAAAACGTTTTCATACAAAATGTACGTAGGCGACATGTCGTGAATTACACTCAAGCGGCGCGGCGCAGGCACGCCGTTCTTTCGTTTCCTTATAAACTCACGCCTGCGCCGCACCGTGACCTTACGCCGTTTTTCTGTAATTCGCGCCTTAAAGGCATTAATGATGAAAAATCGATATTGAGAATGTGCAATCTTGTAGTGTCACAATAAGACCGATTTGCATCATAAACATAATAATGTACCACTAAACATATTTAACTGTTCGAAATTTAACGAATACCTATGGCTTTAATTTCTGTTCATTCGCTCTTAGTACTGAGGTTGAGGCCACGCCCCGCCCTAACTAAGTACAGGGTGTAAGGGACAGCCTTCCACAAACTGATGTTATAGGGGGCGAGCTTATTGCCATCAAACGGATACAAATCCAGACTCCGTGGCTGCTAATGAAAAATTCCTGATGGTAAAACCCAATAACACTGCCCTACCTCGGAATCGAACCCAGAACCTCATGCTCAGCAGTCGCGTTTGCGACGTGCTTTTGTTTTTTGCAAGTATGGGTATAAAGGGTGTAAAAAGACTCTTAACGAAGCCGAAAGGCACTTGTTCTCCCCGTCATTGCGATATTTTTTTTTGTTCTAGACCATACCTGGGTGCCTTCTAGTTACGGAGATATTGGAGGTCAAAGTTCCAACTTTTTCACAAGTTTGTTTTTTAAATACATGTTTTCAAAGTAAGATTTTTACTTTAAACATCTCCACGATCCTCGTACTATTCAATCCATCCATCAGCACAATGTTTTGAGTGCGTTACATTGAGTCCTACCTCAAAACGTGATTTTTCACCCCAAAAAAAAGTCGTTTCCCAGGAATATTTTTTGCGTAGAGTTCTTAGTTTGGTGTACATAATGCTTGGTTGACGGCTTCGTGAAGGGTTAGTTTACACCCTGTATATGGTATGAGTATACCATATCCGTCAAACAAGTCCCCATGAATGTCAAACCATCTTTTCCTACACGCCTTTTATTACAACCACAAAATACATAATAGTTACTACCGACATTGTAGTCACTATAATCGCATGTCAATCTAAGGCAAGTAATTATAATGCATAGTAGGCCAACACAATGGGTTCTGTAAGAGGGCCATTCATTAAAATGATTCATTAGTTGTTTATAAGGCTCGGTCTCACCGACTAGGAAGCGGTTCGCTATCGTATATTTTTTAGTTCAAGAATTGTACAATTTATAAATAAAATATAAGATTATCATTAACTCTAGTAAGATATTTACCATGGTTACTGTTTGTATCGAGTTCCCGATATTTCTTTACACATTTTTTATTTTATTTTTAAATATCGCGAACTCAACACAAACAGTAAACATGGTAAATATCCCGTTTCTAGAGTTAATAATAATGTTAGTGACAGTTTAAAAATATAAGATTATGAGTAAAATCACAATTCTACTCTTAATCTTTTGAATACTGACATTTTTGTTCAATTTTGCATGCCAAAAGTCAGACAGAACGAACACTGTCACTATATTTTATAACAACTACAGAGTGACTTTCTTGAAATGGGTGATACTAGACCTTATTTGCGACAATTTTGACCCCGATAACTTGGGGTCCAATCTGGGTTGTTTTGGAGAAATCAACGTTTTAAAGTTTTTTTTAGAAATTCCACCTCTCCACCATAAACTACTGATTGTGAGAAATCTACGCCGTTCAGGATGTCAAACCGATACTTTCTTTCTTCACCTGTAACCAACTATGTAAAAAATCTTAGAAGTTTTTGACCCACTTCCCGGTTTCCGATTGAGCTGAAATTTTGCAAAAATGTTTACTTTCTATGACAATGCATAGTTAGGTAAGTGACGTAATTCCAAATCCAATATGACGGACTCCCAAAGATGGCGAACTCTTAATTTTTATGCATTCCCGTGACATGGGTATAAAATGAAAGGGTTTACAGAGAAGAAAAAAATTACGTCACTAAAGCGTTTTTTTCAGTTTTTTTAAACTATAATATTATTGTGGCTAGCTCAACTCGCTAATCGCCGGCAGCGGGGCGGGTACCTAACTAGGCAAGTTTGTTAGCATTTTCCTCTAAGTTACGAAATAGGTGAATGAGATATTGTGTTTCCATTTCTGTATGGCTTGATGGTTTTTTGTGTGAGGTTCGATGCCCGCGCTATGTATTATTTTGCCTAAAGTGTAGTGTTATTTATGCCATTATGGCCGATATTTTTTTTTGATTGAGGTGCCCCGAAAGATCCTCAGGCAGTGATGTCTACTTACGTACTTATCTGTTTAATAATAATACAGCGCC
The DNA here is from genome assembly GCA_905220335.1 of Noctua pronuba. Lineage (NCBI taxonomy): Eukaryota > Metazoa > Arthropoda > Insecta > Lepidoptera > Noctuidae > Noctua > Noctua pronuba. The sequence continues at coordinate 9,310,211 of LR999918.1, read as the reverse complement.
ATAATTAAAAATTTGCCATTCAATAAAACTTGAACATACTCTTGCACTACAAATCAAATCACTAATATCCAATGCAAGACATATTTAAAACATTGTTTTATTTCTGTAACTACTTTCGTCTCATGTATTTCAAACACATACTTATGTACATTTCAGCACTGTCATCATATTTATCGTGTTCGGGGTACTCCGGGAATAACCCGTTTGAAGTTGCGTGAAAAAAGGAAGGATCCTCCGTGTTATGTCTTGTGGGCTACTACCGATGGTTGATACTCGGGGTTTTGTATGTTATGGTGGAAGCGCCAGGATAGTCTGCTAATCATATTTTAATCAATATACAACCTGACACTGACCTGCAAAGGAGATTGCCCGATTTGTAAGGTAAATTGGGTCCCAGTGATAAATTGTTGTGCCCTGAAGATTTTTATTTTAAATAATAGTAAAAACATTGTATTTTTATAATCAGAAACCATTTTTAAATTATTCACCCTGGTTCAAGAGATATCATTGTTTTTCTGTTGTAAAAATCTAGGTTATAATTAGAAATTGACATTGACATTTTCTCCTTATTCTAATTAGGTTAAGTACCTACTTCTACCTATCTACTATACATCACTATGGGGATGGGATTACGACTCTCATAGATGGTGTACAATTAACGTTAAAATATGAAAAAATGTATAATTAGTTAACAGTTTCACCATTAGACTTTAATAAAATATAACGTTATTGATAGGTAGTTCATTTCTAAGTACCAAAGGAATTAAATCAAATCAAAACTTGAATAAACCGTTTATTCTTCATAAAATATACCATCCAAGAATTGAGCTGGAGCACTTACATCGTTGAAGCGGCCCCAGCTCAGATACCACAATACTGTCATAGTATGAGCACAACACCCTACTGTACGTTTACCCACTAGACAGTTACAATAATATGCAATGATACTATCTAAAGTATTTGCCCGATTTTCATCTTTACTTATCAATAAATAAGAGTAATAAGTTTTATTACTCACATGGCGGGACTTAATTCTAGCCCTAATTAAATAATTATTTTGACCCAATATTAAGGGCAAATCCTCTTCCAAAATATCACTGCTTACTTCAATATTATAAGTACCATTAGTTCTTATGTGCTCCCCATAATAGGATCTTGCCTGTTTTAATTGGTAGGATCCCAATGCAAATCTTCTTAAATCATCTAAAGTTAATCTAGGAAAATGGTTTAAATGAGGAGCACTGCTGTCTATGTTTTGGAAAACCGTACGTCTCCTATTGATGTTTTCCCTTTGAATAAATTCCCCTAAATAATTCCTGGTATTTAATCTCGCCTGAGCAATATGTAAGTACTCCACAGCATCAGGTCTGTCTTCAATATTTGGGTGGAATTTATTCAAAAGAGCACAAGCAATTTTAAAATCATCCATAAGGTGTGTTGATGCTCTGTTAAAATATTCTTGTCGAAAGAGTTTGTAGTCTCTTTTAACCCGGCCATTTACTACTTCGACTACCCATCTACACATAGTCACACATCTGGATCTATTCGCTTGGTCAGTTGTCAATTGATGTTCATTTTCCAATAATGACTCGGGCATGTATGTTTTATAATGATACCTTTCCAATTCAGGGATCACATCCCTAAACCCCCTATCCAATATAAATACATCCCCTTGTCTAAAAAATGAGCGCATTGGACCACTTTCATTACTAAATAGATCACTCATGATTGTTGAGTCATTTTTTGTTGCTTCATAAGGTCCAATGCAATCTAAAATACATCCATCACAACATGTGATTAAAAACGGTTTAACCAAATTGGCATATTTATGGAGACTATATGTCTGTTTCTGGTATTTGTAGTTACTACTACTCTGTACATAAACATATGTACCATCACATATGACAATGGCAGGTTTAGTATCTGAAGCCATGCTACTATCTCCAAATAGACCTTCAGGAATAGTCCTGTTACGTGAGGCCACATTTTGTATACTTGTATGGTTAACTCCCAAATGCATTGGTACAAAATGTTCTGTTAAACATTCTCTAACAATCTTCATTTTTTTCTCTAATGTAGATCGTGGCAATTGAAAAAGATTTGCCAGTCTTTGGTTGCTGTCCCCTGTCCTAAGCTTTACGAGAAATATGCTCAATGCAAGGCTAGGTTTTGTAACTTTATTATTTAAAGATGGAATGCTATTTAATAGTTCATTAAATTGCACTTCTGTAAGTCCCAGCCAATAATGGCGTAAATGTGAATCCATGGCTGCAATATCATTAAAATCTAAGGTCCTTTGGGAAGCTCTTTCCAGCATGGAAAATATATCATCGACTTGAAAGCCAGTAAAATCATTTAAAGTGGCATTCAGTTCATCCCACTGATTACTATTTAAGTGGTGATGGCAGATTCTAGCATTTAAGGGTATATATATATTGTACTGCAATAACAACAATTCCTTGATAGTCATGGGCACTAAAAGACGGTCAATATTTTCACATCCTACAAAAATGCAGTGACGAGAAGCTGCGGCAACTCGTTTATACTTTTGTGAATTAACTTTAGATTGATGTTGTGGTGCTTGTTGTGGTTGGTGTGTTGGAGCTGGCATTGGAGGTGGTTCAGGCACCCCAGTATCTTCTAAAGAAGGTGAAGTTGCATCCATGAAACTGTCAGGTCTGTTTGTATCTTGAGCCTCCAAACGTCGTGTTTCCCGAGTTGCTGCTAACCAGCAAGGAATGCACACTCTTTCTAAATGTGAAGCCTAAAATGAAATACAGTTGGTATTAGTGAATATCAGAATATACACCTGAGACTTTGTATGTTGTTGCAAGAATGTGAAGTGGTCCTTGGTCTAGTGGTCGCAAGTGCGACTGCTGAGCATGAGGTCCCGGGTTTGATTTGCAGGTCAGGCAGTGTTACTGGAGTTTTCCATTAGGAATTTCTCAGTAGCAGCCATGGAGTCTGAATTTGGGCCCAGTTCCCGGTGCCCCCCCCTATCACATGGGACTTCAACATAACTGGCAAAATGTGGGTGTACTATTAGGTAGACTTCTGCCTAACCCTTCGGGGATTATAAGCGTGATGTTATGTTGTTATTACAAAAAATATTGACCAGGTGTGCTAGAGTCCATCTTAAAATCATACTCCGTTGTGGGCAGTCTAACTCAACTCTATGGGTTCTCCGACTTGCAATAGAGATACCACATCCATGACAAATGTTCAAGTGGCCAAATGCAGGTGACATGTCCTCGTGGGATCCAGTTATATTTGGTAAGATACGTTCTTGCAACAACAAATAACATTCAATACACAGGATATCATCCAACGCTACCTGAAAAAGATTATAAAATCATTACTCTTCTATATTTATAACTGTTTCACTGACATTTAATGTTTAAGTATTGTAGGCAGGCAGTTGTATGGTCTATTTACTTAATATTACTTTCAACACTTTGATGAAATAATTATTATTTAAAAAATATCTTAGTGCATGTTGTGTTAATTTGACATATCGGTGTGTTTTTTTTAAATTACGTTACATGCAAAAATTGTATTTACCTAAAAAAAACTCTCAAGTGTTTTGTTTACTCTAATCATGTCATTTCGAATTTGCACAAAGCAGTTCATTTTTTTTTTATTGCATTGTAAAGTCCACAACATTTTTTTAAGCATACGATAAATAACAAGACTTACAGGTGTAGGCATCGTCCAGGTTCGTAAAAGAATTGTCATTTGCTCGTTCAACTCCTCAACTGTATACCGGCGTAAATTAGGTGATAATAAAATCGAACAGTTAATACAGCGTCGGGAACGCTGACGCTGTGTCCGACTTCTAACTGGGGTAGACATAGCTCTGACAAAAACAGTTCGGGAGTCCAATATCTCACCAAGGATAGCACTAAGAGTCAAATATCTCACAAAGAACAGCACTAATAAGAGTCAAATATCTCACAAAACGTAATGCACTCGAGGAACTTATTAGCTCAACTCGGTAGTAGCAGAAAAAGCACGTATCGTAAATAATAACTAAGTAAAAGATTACGGAATTCAAAACTCAACGTATCTAAACAAAGCAATCACGCACGTAACGAACCACAGAATAAAGTCTGTGACATGCGCAAGTTAATGTTGCCAGATCAATTTTTTTAAATCTATTACTAAATCGTTATAAATTAATCGATAAAAACTACTTTGTTAATAAAGGGTTTTCTAAATAAATATGGCTGTTATCTTTGTGTCTATTGCTTTTGTGAACATTTATTATCTTATCAATCAATGTAGGCCTTATAAGAATCGATGCAACCTATTATTGTCATCGTTCCATCGATTTTACTCGCATCGACTATGAGCAGTTTACTATGAATACTTTACATAAACTCATATTTGGCGTACACCTATCGTTGTTCATTTCAGTTATATATGGTACAATAATACGTATAAAAGGACAGGGATAACATCATTCTACCTCATCGTTTTAAAACAAAATGCTAACACAGTAGTTGAAGTTGTCAAATGTTGAGATCTAAATCTAAATGTTGAGATGTAAACTGACCATAGGTTATATATACTTAATTAAAAATTATTGTTTTTGTATTTTTTAATTATCGTTTTATTTAATCGATTACTCAACTGATTAAAATATGTCATTAGTTATTTAATTCTTTGATACCTGGCAACTTTTTTATGTATACTAATCAAACCACAGACTACATTGAATCAAACGGATGTCGACGTAAAGTTTAACTATTAATTAACTTTAACTTTATTCCCAGGGTGAAAGAAATTGTATAAAAAATACCCTGTACACAAAAAAATGAACAATATTTTTAGGTCATTATTCCAATCAGGCACACGATAGCACAAAAGGGACCTGCTCTGTGGCAATCTCCTTTCGCGGCTACTCCGGCGTTTCCTACACAAACAGTAGTTCTTACGTGACGGTATAGATGTCGCCACAGAAAAAGAGTTGTTTAACTTAGTTTTCCGGCCTCCCAGTAAGCTAGTCACCAGTCTGATAACCTGGTGAAGGTTTCGGGGATTCGCTGGGTGCGAGACGCACGGGACCGGTGAATGTGGCGACACTTGGGGCAGGCCTATGTCCAGCAGTGGACGTCTTTCGGATGAAATGATGATGAAGCCAGTCACATTGATAGGCCTGGTTGTAATATGTTGTGTTTGTTCCAGCTGGTAGTGACAGCAATGGCGACACGACAACATCTTCGTCAGCAACCGCACCGACACACGAATACTTCATACATGGGAAACGAATCAGCGATAGTATGGTAAGTGTTAAAGACGACTGCCTCGTTGGTCTAGTGGTCGAAAGCAAAGCTGCAGAGCATGCGGTCCTGGGTTCGATTCCCGGTTCGGTTAAAGTGTTATTAGAAATTTCTCATTAGCAGCCACGGGGATGCGGTGAATTTGTGTCCGGTTGATGGCAATAGGCTCGCCGCCTATTACATGGGACTTTAACATAACTGGCGAAATGTGGGTGTACTATTGTACCTAATAGCCCCTGCCTAACACTTCCGTGATTACAGAAATAAAAGAATTTACCGACTACAGCGAAGCCAAAAGGAGGGTTATGAATTTATGATGCATATCTAAAATATAGTTAATATTAAGTCACCAATTTCGATTTAAAATATAAACTAAGAATTTGAACGTGAACATTTTAGCAGAACCCATCAGAAGAAAAAGCGGCGCTCTATTCGGTATCTGCCGACTATCGCTCTTTACCGATCTTTTTTCTTTTTGATAACTCTACTTTCCTTATTCTGATTTTAAGCTCCATACTCTTCGCCATTCCAGGTAGTCCTCGAATGCACGATAAAGAAAGACTTCCAGTACAACAAGGTGATGCCAACGTTCCACCACTGGGTGACTGACGAGAAGCGGTTCGGGCTCACGTTCCAGACCGCTGCTGACGCCCGCGCGTTCGATAAGGGCGTTAGGACTGCTATTGAGGAGCTGTTAGACGGTAAGCTTTGTTTTGTGGTGGGGGGTCGTTCTTCAGTGTAGATGGGGATGGTTTTTTGGGAGATAGGGGATACGGATGGCAACTAGGCACCACATACTGTACCTAAATTAACCTAGGCTGATAAAAATTTAGTTTTTTGTAAACCATATAAATATTAGCATTAAGGTCGGTTTCCCCCTTGTATTTAATTTAGGAAAGGGCTATAGACGGTCTATTGTTTTGGGACAGGGCTATGGATGGGGTATTTTTTTCAAGGATATGTTTGTAGACAGGGTTATTTTGGTGGGTTTAATAATGTAAGATGAGGGGCTCGTGGCTAAATAATAACAGCCGCTCGGGTCGACCTTTAGGTTAAGCCGTGCTTGCCTAGGTTGGTCTGTGGATGGGTGACCAGGACCACCCATTACATACCGAGTTTCCTCCGTGCCTCGGAAAGCACGTTAAGCTGTTGGTACCGGGTGTCATTTGTAGATCTTTGACAGTAGTGAGGTAGTCAGTGGCCCAAAAAGTCTGAGAAGCGGTCTTACCAAGGGGTATCGTATTACCCAGTACTAACTGGGTTGTCGAGGTCAGATAGGCAGTCGCTCCATGTAAAATACTGGTATTAAGCTGCATCCGGTTAGATTAGAAGCCGACCCCAACATAGTTGGGAAATGGCTAAGCAGATAATGAGGGTTATTTTGGTGGGTTTAATAATGTGGGATATTTAGAATGAGATAAACTTAAATAAGTCGACCTTTGTTGTGTCAACTATGCTGGTAGTCCCATGTCCCGGTGCTCCACGGAGAAAAAACATAATTTAGGTTGATGGTCTGTAGAAAACCCTTCGATATGACCTTACATTTCTGATACAAGCTTGATTATAATCAAATTAGGATAGCAATTGCCGTACTCAAAATATTTGTGAGCAAGTTGGCAATGGAGCTGTGGGGACATTTTCCCAAGCAACAAGTTATAGACCGCCCGCTTTAATGAGTCCTCGCGAAGGTATCAATTTAAATGGAATATTCTGAAGGTTGATCACGTATTGGTTCAATTAGTATCGTAATACCTGCGTGGATTATGGTTATTTTAAAGCAAATAACCTGTGGGATATTGTTAGGACTTTGTGGACGCTTAATGTGCCTTTGATGGGGCAACGCGGAGGTCTCGATAAAGCGGTCGGTCTATAGTCATTTAGACTTACAACTTTTTATTTATTTATAATAATTGAACAAAAACAGCCTTTACTGTGGTATGTATATCGTAAAATCATAGGAAATATATAAAAGCATACTGAAGAATGATCCTTCGGCTTTATATGGCTTTGGCTGTGCTGAACATAATATATATTATATGTGCTTTAGTTTGTTTCTGTAATATTTAATTTGCAATACAGCTAAGGGCGTGGCACCATGTGCAGCTATGAGCGCTTTAATAAAAATTAGGCGCTTACTATACAAGGTGTTTTTTTTGATATCCCATAACTCTAGGGTATGAAAGAGACCATATTAAACAATCAACTGGCATATGAATTATTTTTCAATTAACATTTCTATCTATAAAAATCGAGGCCAAGTTATACTGGAAATGTACAGCTTCATGTGTGTACCTAACTTTAGTCTTCATCGCCTTGGTGGCTGTGAAAAGCACTTTATTTGCGCTAAGAAACTGCTTTAAAAATTTGTCGCATAGTGTTAAACGGGCCTTTAATATTATACAATGTGTAAGCGGTCCCTTCACGAAGCTGTACATCAAAAGAAGTAAAAAGAAAAAAAAGTGCTGAAAAACAATTTCTTTGGGGTGAAAAAATCACGGGTTTTTGTAGGAGTCAATGTATCGCACTCAAAACATTGAGCTGATAGATGCATTGAATAGTAAAGGGGTCAGAGATATTTAAAGTAAAGTTACAAAAATAAAAACTTGTATTAAATAAAAGGAACTTTGTCACCAATATAACTACTGTAAATAAAAGCTTCCCAGCACGCGTAGAATGACGTCGACAAAACCCGTTTCTACGGTGGTCAAGCTACGCGTGCAGGTATAAAAAATAATATCGTAATGACGGGAAGAACAAGAGTGTCTTTCGGCTTCGTTAAGGGTCCTTTTACACCCATTATTATCAGCTGTATGCCTTATATACCTGCTACTGCTATATAAACCGTTGCTGTATGTACTATATACATAATAACGAACTAATTTATCTAATGTGCTTTCTTTTGCCTCCTCTACCGTATACTGGATTCCTACACGGTGAGTTTTGAGTATAACATTACGCCAAGCTTCTTTTGGGGTAGGCAGAAAGGGTTTGCTGTTTATTTTAATAGATAATTTGTAGAAATTATGTAAAAAAAAATCGTACTAGCTAGAAATTGGATGTACTAGATAAAAAAAATTGGGCAGATATAAAAAAAAACATATTTCCTACAATTTAAGTTCTGATGTAAGCCCATCTATTTCTAAAATACATTGATGATAGTCTTCAAGTTAAGCAAAAAAGATTTCAAGTATGATCACAGTATGATCAAATTATAAGCTACAAGAAAAGCTTCTTTTAAAATGACTTCCTAAATTGGTCAATTTAAAAAAAAAAAAGTTTTTCAAATAATTTTGAACCTGTTCAACTCAAGTTTATGTTAGCTACAATACATTGTAGGTCCAGAGGAAAAACCAAAGTAGTTTAATTTAGTTTAAAAAAAAATTGGTTAGTCGTTGGTAGGTTACAATACAGTCACAAGCACCAATATGTAAACACTTAACAACTTTTAAAAGTGTTTTTCTCCTACTGTTCTGATTAAAATTTCATATTGTTACGAACATAGTATTCTTGAACTCATAGTTTTGTGAAAAAGATCCTATCTCCAAGTTACAATCGCTAGGAAAGTGTATACATATTGGTGCTCGCGACTGAACACTTAACCAACTACTACCTAAAAATCAAGGGGTATTGCTTCAGCAGCTAACTAACCACTTAAGGAAGACTTTATACTAAAACATGTCATGTTATAAATTACAAAGGTTTGGGCGGGGCGTGGCCATCACTTCACGCGTACAAAAAACACAACCCAGCGCCGAAAGATGATGATGAAGAGCAAAATATATTCGAGGTAAGTCGAAATAAACTGTTTTAATATAGGTTTGTGTGTGTGGGGTGGGCATTTTTTTTTAAACTTGTTTGTGGGTCCCACTGCTGGGCAAAGACCTCCCCTTTCTCCTTCCAAACCTCTCTGTCCTGTGCGATATCTGGCCATGTTCGCCCCACAAACGAGATCAGATCGTCACACCACCTTCGCCGCGGTCTACTTCGACGGTGACATCCTCCAACAGGCGTCCAGTGGGTGACGATCGTTGCCCATCTCTCCGGGCGCCTTCGTGCTACGTGGCCAGCCCACTCCCACTTCAGCTTGGCTTTATTTTCTCCAACATCTGCAACTTGAGTGATGGAGCGCTGGGTAGGGTTTCTTACGCGATACATTACATTACATACATTTGTAATTATTTAACACTGCTACTGCTGCTGTTGTTCTGAAATGGTGTCCTTGTCAACCGTCACACAATCATTTACTCCTTTTTAGGGGTCCTACCTACCGAAAAAATGGAACCCTTGAAGGATCACTCGCGTGTCTGTCTGTCTGTCTATCCGTCTGTTACAGCCTATTTACTCCGACACTACTGGACCGATTGAGTTGAAATTTGGTTCACTTAAGTAAGTCGGTGACCCAAAGACGGACGTGTAACGTAAATTAATAAATGTTAAACATGGGGGCCATTCCCCTCCCCCCCTCTTAACTCCGAACCGAGGCCTGTGACCCAGCTATCTTGAAAATGGTCCCTTGTACCAAATAATACAATTATTTTAAGGTTCTATTGTAGACTAACATATTTCTTTGTTTCCACAGTGTCTAAACCTGCCATCGGAGTCTCGCTCTAGCTCAGAGAACTCGACCGCCAGCCGCGCTCGTCACCGACCCGCTGATGACATCACGCAGACGCCCATACTATCTGCTATCACGCTGCCCAGGCACCCGCTATCAGGTATAACATACTGCAGATACAGATCACCTACTCCAAATTAATTTAAAGCATTCTAAAACGCAAACGGTGAAGGAAAACATCGTGAGGAAACCGGCATGTCCCATAACCAAGAATTCGAAGACATGTGACATCTACCAACCCGCACTGGGCCCGCGTGGTGGATTATAGCCCATTCTCTCTCATAGAGAGGAGGCCTTGGTCGCAGCAGTGGGAACATTATAGGCTGATTATGCTATTCCAAAATGCCTGGTCTCCATTGGAAACTAAGTTTTTACCATAGTGAGACGACCAACATGACTAGTAATCTAACCTCATCAATGTAACAATAATTCAATTTGGTGTGTTGTGTTTCCAGATTCGTTGAAGCAGTACGAGGCTCAGTACGACGACAAGTTGCACGTGGACGACTCCGATCCTGATCGATGTCCCTACGTTCATCTGTCTGCTGTAAGTTTATAATGAATTAAAATATAACCACTTTAAACCTTCGATTTTTATCAAAATCGGTCGAAATAAAGCCGCAAAATCTCCGACTCCTAAGATTTTAGGAGAGATAGAGTTTAGGAGCCCGGAAATCTGACAATAATTTTAAACTTGGTAGTACAACCCACTGTTTCCATATACTATTACATATTATACTAGCTGTTCCCCGCGACCTTCGTCCGCGGAAAATTATTAAAAATACAATTTTCCCCGTTTTTGCAACATTTTTCATTGCTGCTCCGCTCCTATTGGTTGTAGCGTGATGTTTTAGCCTATAGCCTTCCTCGATAAATGGGCAATCCAACACTAAAAGATTTATTCAATTCGAACCAGCAGTGCCCGAGTTTACCGCGTTCAACCAAACAAACAAACTCTTCACCTTTATATATTAGTATAGATTTGCATATTTGTGCAAGCTTTTCATTTAAAGTCATGGATTTCCACAAAGTAACGCCTGATTCCATAACTTACATACCACTGTAACTGTTCCAGGTGCACGAGTACACGTACCCGCAGGTGGGAGCGGGCGGAGTCATCAGCTCGGAGAAGTCCTCGCCCAACACGAAGCCGCCGATGCTCAAACGAGATTCTGGTGAGACTACTGATTTTTACATATTGGTCGGAGGTTAGCTACTCATTGTTTTATTAGACACTAGCTTGCCTGTAGACTGTATTTTGTATTTCGTCAATTTAATATATAGGGTGACTGGTAATTAGTGACCGATACTTAAACACGTGATTATACTTATGATAACAAACAACTTTCCCAAAGAAACATTTTTTTTATACCTACTTGTTCACTTTTATTAAAATAACACAACAGCGGTATGAAATTCGCGCGCGCGCGTCTCTTACCTATCAACTGTTAGCCGCGTGAAGCCGTTCTTAAAAAAGAACCTTAGCGCGACCTTTGTAACTTTGTACCACATAGGTACCGGATATTTTCAAAGAAGAAGTGCTGTAGCTTTGTTAAATTTGACAAATATGCTGAATAGTTTGTTGGTATACTGTTCCAGGGTCGCTAAAGAAGGGCGGGTACAGCACAGGTCCTCCGCCGCTGCCGGACAAGAAGCCGGCCGAGACCTTCCAGGCGAGGCTCAAGTGCAGGTGCGTTAACACTTAAAATTAACTTTAAAAATAACAGGTATACACCGTTACTTTTTAGTCATCTTACAACGGCAACCCACTTCATGTATCCAATGACTACTAAGCATTCATAAAAAACAATAGGTATTTATGAGATTTTAATAATTTTAAAATAAAAATATTATTCAGTATTATGACGCATGACGTAGTTAAAACACCCTGTTGTGAGCGATGATCTACTGGACTCGAACGCTGGGTAGGTATATTCTGCCGTTTGACACGTAAACATCATTAACAGGACGTTTCATATTTTTTTCTAATGTTTATTTATTTTTCTTTGTACTATTTTATGTTGGGCACATTGAGAGTGGACCAACTTTGTAAGACGGCTAAAAAATCACGGTGTATAGTATTAATCACTAATATTAAGCTAGTATTAAGCTAGCTATCAAGGTCAAATAGCAGTCTTGTACTTTGTCGAGCTTATAAACAAACATGTGTTTATTTGATTATATGTATAAGTACCTGGGTGACCGAGCTCTGTTCGGTTGAAAATAGAGAAAACAAATTTTCCCAAAGATGAGACCTAGATAACCCTATATTGCAACTATCATCGAAATCGTTAGAGCCGTTTTCGAGAACGTGATTACAAATAAATATATTTCCCATTTAATAGGTTAGGTTTTTAACGTGCGTATAACTTTCCTCTAAGTATCCCCTTCTGCATTACTGTTCACTTATATATTTGTTCCACATCTCCAGACATTGTCACGAGTGGTACCTGGAGAGCGCCAACCGCGCAGGCGCGTGTGAGTTCGCTCCCGACTGCTTCCGCTCTTGCATCGACTGCGTGTCCTGTATCAAGTGTGCTCAGGTAATTACACCTCTATCAACCATCAACTGTAATACCCAGACCCCACCACACGGATACGTGTGGGAATCAACCAATCACATTCGTTGAATTCTAGATCGCGTCTCTCTTTTCTTCTGTGATTGGTTGAATTTTGTATTGTCTGCACCGTTCCGCTCGTCTCCAGTTCGGTAGAGTCCCGACCTTATGCCTTGATTACACACATTGAGTACAGTGGAGAGATAGCGCCAAGACATAACAGAAACAGTGCACACGATCGACTGTAGGCCGAGGTGCGTCTCCGCCAAAGGAAGGCTGGTGGGATGACGCTACTGGCCGTGTGGACAGCTCGGTGTGTGGCCCCGCCAGCTGGGAGCTGGGGGACCAGCACATTACATGTGTAATCAAGGTGTTAATGCTGGTCGCCGCGCTCACGGCTGGGAGAGGCCTCGCCGCCACAGTTACCCAGCGGTAGTCGGCGTTATAAATTGTACTCGACAAAAAATACAAACATTAAATGGAATTGTGTGGGAAGTAAATCTTTTGTTTAAAAATAATTAATAAAATTGCTATTTTCATTCCCGCAGTGTATGCTGTACCACTGCATGTCGGACGCGGAGGGCGACTTCGCGCTGCACCCGTGCGCCTGCGCACCGCCCGACGAGGCCTGCGCCAAACGGTATGTTGCACTGACTTATTTTTACTCATTTTATCTGGCTATAGGTTATGCTATTGTTTGCTTGCATATCTCTGATATTCAATTCACATGCGATGCTCTCTAAATACTGTAAACGAGGATTGACAAAAAACTATTTCGAAAATTCAAAACTTTTCAGTAAGTTTTCCTACATCTTTTCGAGTCGCATCGGAATATTATTTTTTAAGGATTAGGAAATAGTTCTTGGGTAAATAACTTCATTTGACTAAAAGGTAAGTACATTTGTGCTACAAACAAGGCGACTTGATCGGCCGTGGCGAAGGGTCAAAATAGAGCCAGGGGAAGCCGAAGAAAAAAAATTTGGAAATTATTTTTTGTTGTATTTTTTTTCTGTTTATTTTGACCTCATTTCCGTTATCAGGGATCTCGAAAATGACACCCATGACGAAAAAAACCGAAAATTTTCGTCAGCGCCATCTTGAATTTCCATTTGACCTCATTTCCGTTGTCAGCGACCCCGAAAACTACGAAAATTATGCCCATCACGACAAAACTGAAAAAAAAGTATAACATAAAATGCAGAGGAAGTATAATAAAATAAACTGATTTTAGCTTTATGTAAATAAGTCAACAAAATAAAAAATCGAGTTGGTACAATATACGATATCGACCTTCACTCATTCTATCTCGTTCTCCTCTACATACTTTATTTTTCTGCCCCTGTCGTAACTCAATAATCTTCGGCTTACCGAGCTAGTTCAGTCGGTAGTTTCGCTAAATTAACGTTTTCGGTCTTTGAGTCTTATGCTCCCGCGTGTTTCCAGCTGGATGGGTGTGAGCCTGCTGAGCCTGCTGGTGCCGTGCCTGTGGTGCTACCCCGTGCTGCGCGGCCTGCACCGCGCCGCGCGCCTGGCGCACTCCGCCGGCGGCATGCACGCGCCCGCTCCCGCATAGCCGTGCGCGCCTGCTGGTGCCGTGTCTGTGGTCCTATCCCGTGTTACGCGGCCTGCACCGTGTCGTGCGTCTGGCGCACTCCGCTGGCGGCATGCACGTGCAGGCGCCCGCATAGCCGTGCGCGCCTGCTGATGCCATGCCTGTAGTGCAACCCCGTGCTGTGCGGCCTGCACCGTGCCGTGCGCCTGGCGCAGTTCGCCGGCGGCATTCTCGCGCCCGCGCTCACATAGCTGTGCGCCCCTGATGGTGCCGTGCGTGTGGTGCTACCCCGTGCTGCGCGCACTGCCGGACCCGACTGGGGGTAGGAATGATTGTCAAGGGGTAGGGACATCTTCATTGAAGGATTCGCACTTGTGGTGTAGAGCAGACATCTAAATTATGCACTTCTATGCTCATCAGCTACATGAAATGTTGGTTTGATAAGAAGAATGCAATCGTGTGCATCTGTTTGGGTATGAGGAAAACGACATCAAATGATCATATTATCAGGAAGAAATCATGTGCATTGCATCATCAAAATATTATCCTAAAAAGATTTTGAAATAAAAAACAGCTATGGTTAAGTTATCATATCTGTGAAAGGTGAAAGAAAATGAGAAAACATTAACGGTAAATGCGAAGATATTCACTACTAAAGGAAAAGACTAAATTAAATACAAAAAATTAACAATATAGAAGTGCAGAACTTAACTAGCCACAAGTGCAAACAAAATGAAGTGCAAACTACCCTCCCAGAGTGCAAAAATTTCCAAAGCGAGGTTGCAGACAAAGGACATGTCTAATCTCAAGGCGTATCATAAAAAGCGGAAATCTCTGCTCGCCACTTCATAAAAATGGACGTGAAGGTTCTGATTTCACCTAAGATAGATGGGAATCTAAGTAAAGATGAATTGAAGATCAGAAAGAGAAATTGGTGGTTTGTCATGTGGATTTAATATTAACTGGACTTGAGACCTGTATGAAAAACTTGGCTAAAAGTTGAGAGATTTATCTAAAAGAAAAGTAAACTGATTGTGTTATTTGCAAAAAGAAAAAGATTTCGTCTCAAAAATCCACATAAATGACTTCACCAAGGAATATCGAGAAATATGAAAAAAAAAACATGTTTTTGTAAAGAAAAAAGAAGGACCTATCATGAGATAAATGCATCAGATCTATGAACAAATATAAGTTAAAAAAACATCGAACCGTTCAAATCTAAACCGTTATCGGAAAACGCTCACGCGTTCGATAAATTCGCAAGAAGTAAGGATATTCGAAATAGTGAGAACCCGTCGTGTAATTGGAGGTAAAACTTCATAAAATTGCACAAAAGTCGTGGTATTTTGATAGAAAGAGCCATTTTGGCCACTAGCTTCATTATTTAAGCAATAAGTGTTATATTAATATACATGCACAAAAGAACAAGCATAAATTCAAACTAAACGATTCATTTCCAATAGATGTACGTATTTTTAGATCTGGCAACCCGAAGCTAACACCTTTATAGTATTATTTTTTTTTTAAAGCAAGGAATGTGGTTTACTAAAGCCAGATGAGGCCAGTGTTGCAAGACATTTTTTCATGATAGCAACACTGAAAGCAGACAGTGAAATGACTATGTTGATGTGGTTACCACATGAAACATTTTTTGGGGTGGCAACGTTTTTTCTTTCGCTTTTTTATACCCAGTGTCAAAGTTATAGTGTTGCTGTGTATGGTGTTGCCACTGTAAAACTTATTCGGTGTTTTAGCAAAGTGTCGCATCGAATTGGGCGCATCAATTCGTCATGGTCTTTAATGTGAAAACATAGTGTTGGGCCACATTTTACATTTTCATTTAAATTTTAAACGCCCAGCACTATTATGTAAAATGTTATATTGTGCCATAATATGTATGTTTTGAAAAAGTCTGTTTTGTTTTACAATTTCTGTCTTCCATGACTTAGCATTGATTTTCAAAATTGTTATTTAAAAATGTTGTATTTGTTGTCACGATGAGTTGTGTCGAGAAAATAATGCTATTTCTATTCATTGATGTAATCATGACAAAGTATATGATATACAAAATGTTAACATATCCCATTCATTGTTATATATTAAACATTTTAAAAGCTTCTTGACGTTTTTTGTCTAGCCTAAGATTAAATAAAACAAAATAAAAACGTTAATCTCGGTTCAATTTTAAAATATTTCGTATTTTAAAATTTATTTTTAAACTTGTCATTTTTCTTATTAAATTTATATTTAAATTTGGGCTAGATTAAAAAAAAATACTATAGATTATGCATTCTTTTTTAATTAGAATTATTTGAAAATACGGGTAGTATTGTTACCTAGACATCAGCATTTTTTTTTTCAAAGTTGTAATTTTTTCTATTATTATTATAACCTAAAAATTAATGTGTATTGTAAATTTTAATATTCGTAATGTCATTGAAACAAAACGTCATATATTTATTATTAGTGTTAAAATATAGTTGACATTAATCTGGTTGGAATTAAATATAATATCAATGTTTCAAATAATTATGTACGTTTACAATATAGTTTTAAGTAAAAAAAAAAGTTTTTTATAAATTCACACAGACACATTTTTTCACCGTATAAAACTAATGTTGACTAATCTTTGGATCAGTATTTTTTCCAAAATCATTCACATTATATTTTCTTTTGTTGAATTCGAAAAAATAAAATGACCAAAATGTTTTTGTATATTTATAAATAAGAAAATATTCGCGAAAATGGTTCTGGTTATCTGTTTATGAGGTGTTACACTCAAAGAAAAATTCAAAAACACTTTTAAATGCAATATTATTTGAGTAGTATTAAAATATAAAATCTTGAAAGTTTTTGTAAGATACGAGGGCTCACTTATGAAAATTACAAAAGATTTTATATTTCGATTTGCGTGTGCGATTATTTGATCGCAACCGCGATTGCGTCAGGATCGAATTCTTAAATTAAAAAAATAAAGGCAGGTTTAAAAAAAGAAACTGGAAAATTCAGTGTTAGACCTCTATTCAGCAAAAGCCTCAACCTTTTTCGTAAAAATTTGTTACTCCGTACTAAAGAGCAAAAAATTTAATATTGTATCAAAATAAGTAAATGTATTCAATGTTTAATTATAATAAAAAAATAATGTATTTTAACTGTTTTTTAACGTAAATAAAACATCAAATGGGTTTGATACAAATCAATCACACTAATTAGTTATATGAAGAGACTTTAAAATATTTACTGTAGTAAATTTTAAGAATAATTAAAGAAAAGTATCAGTGTTTAGTGTCTCTAAGCGTATTGGTATCAAATTTGATTAAAAACCAAAGTTATGTGTAAAAGAAGGCTTGTGCTTATGCACAGCCTGATATGGTTGTTTAAAAATGATGATAAATGTATTGAAAAATATGGAATAAATACCTAATCGTACATACACGCGTTGTCTTATTTTAAACCCCATTCTTTTTTAAGGCACGGTTGCACCGCATCTCAGAGAGAACTCGTGAGAATCAGCACGGAATCGCATTTTTCGTGATCCTATCCTTTTCCGGCGCTAGAATGAGAAACAGCGGAAGTGCTGTCGCATGCAGCGGCATTGATGATGCGCTCGGCAGCGTGGAAAATTGCGTGCTGATAGATGTGGCGCAACCCTAACGATTACGACTCTGACCTCTGTCATAAAACGATTCACAGAACAGGGATTGACAAAAAAACACCTTTTCTATTAAAAAATATATATAATTTATCAATTCCTCAATTAATATTTACACAAGGAACCTTGTTAGAATGTAAGAGTAAAGCGGTTCCTTGAAAAACTCTAAATCAGTGGGTTGGATTAGAATATAATCTAAAATATTTTAACATTTAGGCTCACGAAACTTGTACCACAAAACCCGCTAAAGTTCTTAAAATTTTTTTTTTTTTTTTAATTCATTTAGCCTTAAATATTATATTGCAGCGATTTGTGGTGCAATCGGGCTTTTCGGTACTTACAAAGTTCATTTAATTACTCCTACCTAATAACAATTTAAAAATAAATAATATTTATATTAATTTTCCAAGGAGTTTCAATGTTACAACTATGAGTTTAAATTATCGTGAATGAATACATTTAAATTATTGTCATGGTTGAACGAAAACTCGGAAAAAATAACTAGCAAACTTCATAGACTTGATGAGTTTCCTTATCTTATTGTAATCGTGTCTTTTTAAATATTTTGTTCGGATAAAAGCTTAACAACCCTATAAATCAGCTGAAACTAAACGCGACGCTACATGAAACCAAGATGGCAGTGAAGGATATTGTTTCCCGCGCTCCGCTTGACAGTTCGTTGAGTCGTTCAAAAATCTGCGCCTGTGATATGTTGTAGGGTTCCGGTTCCGTTTCTACGAGTATCGGAGTAATTTCTGAGTAGTCTGCGGTTGAGGGTCTCGTTCGGCCAGCTGGAAAAAGAGGGAAAAAAATTTATGAACACGCTTTCCCCGATTTCCACGAAAACTCACATAACATTATGCTCGGACCCTGTTCCCAGTGCTGGTGGCCTACTATTATTTATATTTTTAAATGTTTTTTTTAAATATTATTTTATATTAGAATATTTAAAAATGGAAATAATATTATGTGTTATAATGAATAAAGGAAATAAAAAATGTTTGGGCATTTACCAAGGACTCATAAAGCAAAAAAAGAAAAGAAAAAGGAATTTCTGAAAAATCCGGAATAGAAAAACAATTTCTGAAAAATGCAGAATGGTATGGAAGTCAATAGGTATAAACTATAAATTTCGGCATTGATGGAAGTCACATGTCTTCGAGTGTTTTGTTCGGACAGGGCGGAAATTCACACTTACTTACTTACTTGTTAGTTAGATACAGGGTGTAAACGGACCCTTCACGAAGCCGTCAACCAAGCATTATGTACATCAAACTAAGTCACCCTACGCAAAAATTATTGCTGGGAAACGACTTTTTTTTTTGGGTGCAAAAATACTTTTTACGGTAAAACTCAATGCAACGCACTCAAAACATGGTGCTGATGGATGCTTTGAATAGTAAACGGGTCAAGGAGATAATTAAAGTAAAATTAAAACCTTAAAAAGTAGTATTTAAAAAAAAACTTGTGAAAAAATTGGAACTTTGACCTCCAATATCTCCGTAACTAGTAGGTTCCCAGGTATGGTCCAGAACAAAAAAATGATCCCAATGATGGGCAGAATATGTGGTTTTCGTTTTCGTTAAGGGTCTTTTTACACCCTTTATAGTATCTGGGATTTAATTCTAAAACAAAAAGTTCATACCTCCTGGCTCTGTGGCAAAGTGTAGAATCGAAGATGGTTTGCTCCAACCAAATCTGTAAATAAGAACAAACTTAACATTGTAGTACAAAAATATTTGTAGGTATTTTTCAAAACCTAGCTGAAGTATCTCATGAACAAGGATAGAAATATAATAATACTAGCGGCCCGTCCCGGATTCGCACGGGTGCACATTTATTTTCCCCTAAATCCCCCCCCCATTTGTTTTTTTTTTTGTAATAAATATACCATATAGGTACATAGCCTATGTAACTCAGGGTCAGTAGTTTTTGAGTTTATTCATTACAAACACACACAAATATACAAATCTTTCCTCTTTATAATATTAGTGTAGATAATAGCTACCTGTTTCTCGAAGTTACAATGGCTTCATAAACAGTGGACGGCGTTAGTCCTCGCACTGTGTAAATTGCGCTGTGGATGGGCCCTGAAAGCAAAGAAGAATGTATTTCCATGGTACCGTAATGAGGCAAGCACGAAGTTATCAAGTTACAACTTGAGAGGAAGTCTGAGGAAGAAGAAGAATGAGAAGTGGTCCTAAAAATTCTAGCAGGATTTATTTTTTAGGAAACGGGACACTTAAAGTGGAGGCGCCAGAGTAGCCCGTGAAGTTCTGTAAATACTAATCGAAATCATATTTTGTTCAACATACAGCCTGACATCATCTGCCTAGCCTTTTCCCAACTATATTGGGGTCGGCTTCCAGTCTATCTGGATGCAGCTGAATATCAGTATTTTACATGGAGCGACTGCGTATCTGACCTCTACAACCCAGTTAGTAATGGGTAATACGATACCCCGACTTTTTGTGCCACTGACTACCAAACAAAGATCTACCAACGGCTTAACGTGCTTCCCGAGGCACGGAGGAAACTCGGTATGTAATGGGTGGTCACCCATCTTCAACGTAAGAAAATTTGAATTTCGCGGGCTACCGTTCCACTTCCCCTTTTACTTAGATTTGATTGTTAAACATATTTCAAATATCATTCTGCCCTTGTAACTTCAAAAAAAATCAGAATGATGTTATAAATTCGGGTATCATGAGCTAAACGCTTTAATGATTTGTGGTGCAAGTAACAATTCAAACTTATAAGTACCATCACTGGAATCTCCGGGTACCACGATCTTGCTCCACTGGTTGGCTGGAGGCTCCGTGGTGAAGGCATCCGGTTCCGGTGACACCAGGCGGCCGTAGTATGGACGCAGCCAGAGATTGTACTCTGAAAAACACAACATCACGCCTATAATCCCCAAAGCTCTAAGCAGAGGTATACAGGATGTAAACGGAACCTTCACGAAGCCGTCAACCAAGCATTATGTACATCAAACTAAGTCACCCTATGCAAAAATTATTGCTGGGAAACGACTTTTTTTTTGGAGTGAAAACTCACGTTTTATGGTAAAATTCAATGTTACGTACCAGGGCTGCCAGTAGATATTTTTAAATTATTCGGCTATTTTTCTGAAATTATACAAAATCGAATGTCAGGATACAAACAGTGCTTAATTTTTTTTAAATACGTAGTAGTGACTAATCACGTGAAATTACCTACGTTATTTTTTTAATTTATCAAGGTAGTACTCACAAGCTTAATGCATATCAAAGCCAAAAAATGTCACCCTAGATAACATTCTTAATAAATATACACTCAGATAATAGAATTTTGGCTTTCCGTTTCCGTATCCAATTATACATGAGGGTCCAGGATACAAAGAGGATACAATCACTAACCAAATTATACAGTTTTTGTATCCAATTATACAATCTGGCAGCCCTGTTACGTACTCAAAACTTGGTGCTGATGGATGCTTTGAATAGTAAACGGGTCATGGAGGTAATTAAACTAAAGTTAAAACCTTAAAAAGTAGTATTAAAAAAAAAAAACTTGTGAAAAAGTTGGAACTTTGACTCTCAATAACTCCGTAACTAGAAGGTTCCCAGGTATGGTCTATAGCAAAAAAATGATCGCAATGAATGACGGGGAGAACAAGTGCCTTTCGGCTTCGTTAAGGGTCTTTTTACACCCTTTATAGTACTTTCTACCACATTCGTCAGTTACAGTTACAGGTACTGACGAATCGGGTTAAAAGGTTAACCGATTAGACCTATAACCCATGTTTGATTAATTATACAGGTTAATCCTTATAATATCTGGGTTAACCATTTAAATATTGCGGATTAACAAAAATAAAAGAGACATCCCCAAACGTGCAATGCCCTCGTCTAGTCTCAGCAATGGGCACAATCATGGGTACCATTAATAGTTTTCAGGGTGGAACGGACATGTCGGTGTCCCTTCTAGTATATGCCAGGCCCGAAGGCATCTAAGAAGCCAATTCCAGCCGGCTTTCCTTGTAAAACAAGGCAATTATATGCTTACCAATAATAGTGGAATAGGAATCCACTTCCCAAATCAGTGTGAAGCTGGTGGCCGTTGGCTTGTTCAGAGCCACATCCACCTTGAATGACGCTGCGTTGGGAACACCTGGACAACGTAAAGAAACAACTTTAAATAAAATGAATATTTAGACAATAAACTTAGGGCCTACTTAGGGCCTTCCAGGGTTTTGTTCAGCAATATATGGGGTGTAAACAGACCCTTCACCAAGCCGTCAAACAAGCATTCTGTACATCAAACTAAGTAACTTTACGCAAAAATTTTTGCTGGGAAACGAAATTTTTTTTTGGGGTCAAGAATCACATTTTACGATAAAACTCAATACAATGCGCTCAAAACTTATTGCTGATGGATGCTTTGAATAGTAAACGGACCATGGAGGTCATTGGAGTATAGTTAGAACCTTAAAAAGTAGTATTTAAAAAAAAAACTTGTGAAAAAATTGGAACTTTGACCCCCAATATCTCCGTTACTAGAAGGTTCCCAGGTATGGTCCAGAACAAAAAAATTATCACAATGACGAGGAGAACAAGTGCCTTTCGGTTACACCCTTTATTCTTATCTACAATTAGGTGCGTTTGCGTAACCGTTCGGATGTAATGATCCATCTGGCCACTGTCGACCGCTTAACATTTCGCTTGGCATTAATGGTAGAATGTATGGTGATTTAATGGTGTGAACGAGGTTGTGTTGCCAAAGTACAAGATTTTCGACCATGTCTGTACGAGGACAGGCCGTCGGCGTCTGGTTGACCCATCAATTTCATGGCCTATCGCTACAGATAGGGACTCATGAACGACTCGGATCTTAAGTGCGTATGTGGTATATCTCCACAGAGAATGGCCTACCATACATCTTGCGCACTTGATGTGCACCGAATTTGTTTAGTCTGCATATGTAGTTGAATTTTGTGCCAAATTTTTTTGGTAATTTTTGCTTTCAATGTATCATCATCTGCCTAGCCTTTTCCCAACTATATTGGGGTTAGCTTCCAGTCTAACCGGATGCAGCTGAATACCAGTATTCTACATGGAGCGACTGCCTATCTGACCTCCACTACCCAGTTAATACTGGGTAATACGATACCCCTTGGTAAGCCTGGTTGTCAGACTTTTTGGGCCACTGACTACCTAACGACTGTCAAAGATCTACAAATGACACCCGGGACCAACGGCTTAACGTGCTTTCCGAGGCACGGAGGAAACTCGGTATGTAATGGGTGGTCACCCATCCACAGACCAACCTAGGCAAGCACGGCTTAACCTAAAGATTGACCCGAGCGGCGGTTATTATTTAGCCACGAGCTCCTCCTTGCTTTTGCTTTCAATGCGATATTCTTATCTACGATGACTTTGAAAATGTTTCATCTAACTCACCAGTAAGCTTGAACATCAAATCCGCCATGCCCAGTTTGTTCTCTGCTCTGAACGTGTAGTTCCCGAGGTCTGGCTTCCGAACTTTTCTGAAGATCAGTTGGTGCACATTGTCTTGAATCATTTGTACTATCCTGGATTAGTAAGAGAAAAAAAATATGAAACTTCGTATGGAGATCTTCACGACAAGTCGACTGCCCAATCAAGAAGTTAGACTGGCAGTTCTAGACTGGATTTAAATGAAGTTACACAATCTATGTTTTCGAAACAGAAGCATAAAGCTCAGTAAAGTATTTGCCAAGATCGCTGGTTATCATTGAATGGTGGTTCGATCTGCTTAAGTATTTTTCTAACGCAGGTTCTCGATTTCCTTCGGGCACTTGCAAGCATTATTTAAATTAAATTTCCATTTTTTCGTCACCTCAACTGTGCAAAGCGTATTTCGTCAGTCACCTAAATCTGCCAAAAAGACCTATCTCATGTCGGATCCTTATCAAAGGAAATCTTGCCAAATCCTAATTTAAACCAATTGCATTACATCTGTACCACTACCTAGAAATCCAGTGGTTTGGCTTACGGCAAGTAGCTTATCTTATCGTTGGTCATGACAAGCCTGCCGTCTCGGTAGACCTGGCGGTTAGTACGGCGAACAACAAATCATTCAATCATTGTCTCAACAAATCTGCTACACTTACTCCAAGCACCACATCCCATCAGGTCAGGTCTTCCATCAGGTCTTACCTATCATCAGTCCTGACAGGCCTGCCGTCTCTGTACCAATTGGTCCTGGCGGGCGGCGCGGCGAACTCCAGGGTGGCGGCCAGCGCAGCGCGGAGCCCCACCGCCGTGTGCACGTACGTGCGCGAAGATGTTACTACTGGCGCGTCTGGGGGAGACTTTCATCATTGAGGGTGGTTTCTTATAAGGGCATTAAGTCAGCGACAGGACTAGAGTTTAAGACTCTTTATTGTCCCTATTCAACATGCCGTGGTAACTGGTGTCGAACTCAGTGGAACAGGTATTGTCCCAACTTGTTTCTGGTCCTTACACCGCCGAATACATATTTTATTATTTAACTTCTGAAATAAACGAACGTTGTGGACACCTGAATGGCTAATCTTTTCACCAAGGTACGAGTTCGTAGCCAACTGTACCCAGCAGCAGCAGACTACGTGTCGCTCCGACACCACTGGTTCCTATGCGTTTCTATGAAATACCTTCCGCAGCTAGCGACACGACGCCCGACTACACGTCGCACGATCGCAGTCGACGTGTCGCGACGTCACATCGTCTGCTGCTGCTGTGTGCAGTCGGCTACGAACTCGTACCTTAACTTGACATGTAAGTATACCGTCACCAGATATGTAGTTCCTTAAAGAGCCAGCGGTTTCCACTGGTATACACCAGTGGAAACCGCGGCAAATAAGTTTTACTTTCGAGGTTTGTCACACTACAAGCATATCCCAATGGCGGCCGAGGATTTAAACCACAGCATTCCATCCCATTCCGACACCAGGAACGTTAAATTGTGCTGCAATAAACCTCACGGCCCGGCAAAAGGCTACAATAAATCCTCTGCCTTGAAGTCTACCATTTGGCGCTGGTTCTACAACATACCTTGAATAACCACAGTGATAGAGGCTTTGGCTGGGTCTCCCACGCCGTTGTTAGCGATGCACTGGTACACGCCAGCCAGCAACCGGTGGTCCGCCCTGAATCTGATGCGGGATCGATGCTCTAGTAACGCCATAGCTTCTCCCTGGAGTATTAAATATTTTGGGTAAGCTGAGATCAGATTTTCTGACAAGGCTAGCTTGCTTTTAAGGAATAAGACGAGGAGGGACGGGAGGAGGGTCTAGTGGTTGTAGGCGGAGTGAGACTCGATCTCAAAAGTGAAGTTATGTTTTCGAGTCAGGTAAATGTTCTTTGGTTTTTCTATTAGGAAATTATTGATAGACCCGGTAGAGAGAATTTGTACTGGATTAAATCGGGGCCTTAAATGTAGTTATTACATAAAGCTTTTAAAATGTATGGTGAAGTGTGATGTAGGTACACAAAGGGCAATGAACACAAAGGGCAATGAAGGAACATGGATGGGTTTTAGTCAGTAAGAGTCTGACACTCCCTCCCACTCCACCCAGAGCGGGAGAAGTCATTTGATGATTTCCCATCCGTAAAAAAAATAAAAAAGTGTGATGTAGGTACTAATAATGGTATGTTTTCAAACAGATTGCTGTTTGAAAACATACCATTATAAGTTCCTACAGCACTTCAATGAAATAGTAATTCTATGTTTAGATGGATTTCTACGAAAGAGATCTGTGATAGAGAAAGAAAGAGTAAAATAATTGGACTAAGATATTCAGGTGGGATCACTGGGCAGCACACGTGACTTACATTTTTCCTCCAGTCCACAATAGGGGCCGGTGTGCCGGTGGTCTCACACCCAATGTCCACATAGTCACCCTTACGGACTTCCAGGAAACCATCCTCTGGTACCGTCTTGATTGTTGGCGAGTCTGCAATATACACCACACCTTTTAATGACTCTGCCCCGGAGTGTAAATGTGGAGCTGTTCTACAAACGATGGGGTACTAATATCGTGTCCTGCGTGTCCTGTTGTTTGTTCACTACAGGAACTGATGGACGCTACCGAAAGCGCCAAACTAGTTGCTCAGTTCTGGGCTGACACTATTTAGATTGCCTTTGACACGCTAAGAAGAAGACCACACGTTTTAAACATGCAATAGGAGCTGCGGATCGAACGTCCGTGTTGGACGTCGTTTGGTCCTACATCGGTACAAAAACAAAATGTCTATTTGCATGAAAATACGTACAAATTACAAGAAAAGATAAGAAGCCTTACAAATTATACCAATTTATTTATTGTTATTGATTGTAGATGTCTCTATCGTTAATAGGAACATTACCTAAATGATTAGATAAATAAATATTAGTTGTGGAATTCCCTGCGTGCGTCGGTGTTCCAAAGTTCATATAACCCCAATCTGTTTAAGTCGCGAGTTACAGGCTTCTTTTGGGTTAGCTCGTTCCATCGTCGACCTCATCTCCGGCCTCGGGACAAGATTGAGGTCAAGAGTAAGCCCATTTAAAATTAAAAAAAAAATGCGCTTAGCAAAATCGAAGAACTTTCTTTTCTTTTTTCCTTTTTTTAATACCCTACATTAGGAATTTCTCATGTATCGTGCGTACGTTTACAAAAATTTAAACTCACATACACAAACAGCCAGACCCGGAACAACTACTTGGAGGCCATACAAATATTTGTTCCGTGCGGGAATCGAACCAGCAACACGCAGCGCAGCAGCCAATCACTCAGCCACTGCGCCCACCGTGCAGTCAAAACACTGAAGAACTGACACAGCCCGGTAACCATCCAGTTTTGTTCCCTAATTAACCCCCCTAACAACCCCCTTACCCCCCACTTATTAACTGGACTTAACTTATTGCTTATGGCCTCTAGTATAACCCCTTTCAAGGAATAGGTCGAGTTTCCCCTGTATAACATAACTTTTTCTCAGTTTTCAAACTAACAAATGACAAACAGGTGTAGCTATGTAAAAAAAATTACAAATATTATAACTACCTCTAGCTCATGGCTAAATAATAACAGCCGCCCGGGTCGTTCTTAGGTTAAGCCGTGCTTGCCTAGGTTAGACTGTGGAAGGGTGACCACCCATTACATACCGAGTTGCCTCCGTGCCTCGAAAAGCACGTTAAGCCGTTGGTCCCGGGTGTCATTTGATCTGTGACAGTCGTTAGGTAGTCAGTGGCCCAAAAAGTCTGACAACCAGTTTTACCAAGGGGTATCGTATTACCCAGTACTAACTGGGTTGTGGAGGTCAGATAAGCAGTCGCTCCATGTAAAATACTGGTATTCAGCTGCATCCGGTTAGACTGGAAGCCGACCACAATATTGTTGGGAAAAGGCTTGGCAGATGGTGAGGCACTTATAGGTGTTTTTGTTGAAAAGGTAGATTCAAGTATTACACAAACTTACATAAGACTTCTATGGAGTGTGTTTGCCTGATGGGACCCCATGGCTCTGGCCTGATGATCTGTAAAAAAATAAGAAGCAAATTATATTTAATTCTTTCGCAAAACTTAAGTCTAAGGTGCCTCCAAATCCGGGGCTGCGAGACAGTTCGAAAGAGATACCGCGGCCCTGGAACACAAAGGGCAAAGAAGGGACATGGATGGGTTTTAGTCAGTACGAGTCTGACACTCCCATCCCACTTTGCCCAGAGCGGAGGGGGTTATTTGATGATTTCCCATCAAAAAAAAAAAGGTGCCTTCAAATTAGAGGCGCTGCAGAGTCCTGACTGTAGCGTAGCACAGTTGTCGCACGTCTGTATCGCTTCAGTTAACTTTAGTGATGTTCGTCTGAAGCGTTAGTTACCTATGCGAAGGATTCTGACGAAGACGAAGACACGAAATTAGCACAAATTAAAAAAGATTCCTCTCTTTTCACTGAAAACAATTACCATAGTGAATATGAAAAAATACACTAATAAAGTCATAACATGTCTAAACCAGTTTACCAAGTTACTTCAAATTATAGGCAGAAACAATATTTCTGCAGAAGGCAAAAAAAAAATGTTGAAAATCGTCCGTGTTACGTTAAAATGTACTATATGCAAAATTGACCTGCGCGTGTCACTGCAACTGCGCTTCTAGTTATTGTATGAAAATTACACTGAGGCCGCTTGTACACGCTAAGAAATTTCACCGTGTCTGCTGCAGCTATAAGACCAATTCATCAGGTACACGACAAGAATTTTTTCGGCTTTAAGCACGAAAATTTATCTTCCTTAAAATTAGTACGCGCGTCGGATCAACGCCGAAGCAGTGTACACGGTTCGTGTGTAGAAATGACACGAATTTTTGCATTTACCCGGTGACTTTTCTTAGCGTGTACAAGCGGCCTCAAGCTTTCGCTCATTTAATTTGAACGCGCCCTTACTCATAGACAGATGTCCGAGAAAGCATAGAATAACCGGGAATTCCAATTAGTAGACTTTCAAAATCCGAATATCTTACAAATACTACCATTATTTCTAATCAACATTCCTCAGAATCCTCCAACCACATAAATAAACTACAGACTGACATCCACTAATTACCATGCAGGGTGGTCGATTAATTACCCTTTAGCTGACTAAGTACCGCCCATTGAACTAACTACTCACTTCCTTTTGCATAAGATGGGGTAACAGAACACTCATTCTGAAACTGTTTTAGTACGTAAAAGAGTAACTGGAGATATGTGGGTCATGTTATGTATACCACGAGATAAAATGACCTCTTCCTACAAGTTAACATAGCGTTACATACACAACTTCAAAATTATCTAAATCAAAAGTCCTTATTCTTTATTGCACACAAAATAAAGTAAACATACAAATTGCAATAATATAGCTTATGTACAATGGCCAGCTTAACCACCCTTTTAAAAAACCCAGAATTGGGCGAACTTAATTTCGATTGCGAGATTTGCAAAAGAGGATATAAGAACATTTAATTACTTAAATTAATTAATTTAATATACAGGGTGTAAACAGACCCTTCATGAAGCCGTCAACCAAGCATTCTGGACATCAAACTAAGTAACTTTACGCAAAAAATTTTGCTGGGAAACGATTTTTTTTTTTGGGAATTTGAAAAATCACGTGATACGGTAAAACTCAATGTTACGCACTCAGAACATCGTGCTGATGGATGGATTGAATGGTACGGGGGTGATGGAGGTGTTTAAAGTAAAAATCTTACTTTAAAAACATGTATTTAAAAAAAAACTTGTGAAAAAGTTGGAACTTTGACCCCCAATATCTCCGTAACTAGAAGGTTCCCAGGTATGGTCTAGAACAAAAAAATGATTGCAATGACGGGGAGAATAAGTGCTTTTCGGCTTCGTTAAGGGTCTTTTTACACCCTTTATATTGATTAAAAAAATATAATTAATTTATTAAAGACATTTATATTTATTCAATTTAGCGTGATAATCTGAACTTTTCGAACGGCAAAATCACATAAGACAGTACCTCAAAAAGCCCTCCCTCAAAAATTCCTTGTGGTTTAAATAAGCTGGGAAAAAGAAGTTCATCATCAGCCTACAACAGTTCACCGCAGGACCCACCTTCCTAATCGCACGCCATTAAACTTGATCCTCGGCTAATATAAAGGATGTATGGAGTTTTGTTCCGGCTTGGTGCCAACTGCCAAGTATGTCGGTCCGGGGCGATTCTTGAAGTTTCCAGAAATTGGTAAGAATACAGGGTGTAACAAGACCCTTAACGAAGCCGAAATGCACTAGTTCTCCCCGCCATTGCGATCATTTTTTTTGTTCTAGACCATACCTTCTAGTTATGGAGATGTTGGAGGTCAAAGTTCCAAGAGTAAGATTTTTGCTTTGCGACACCTCCACGACCACCGTACTATTCAAAGTGCTTTCATTGAGTCCTACCGTAAAACGTGATTTTTCACCCGAAAAAAAAAGTCGTTTCCCAGCAAAAATTTTTGGGAAAGTTACTTAGTTTGATGTACAGAATGCTTGGTTGACGGCTTCGTTAAGGGTCTTGTTACACCCTGTATTCTTTTCAATTTCTGAAAACTTCAAGAATCGCCCGGACCGACATACTTGGCGGAACAAAACTCCAAGAGGAGAAAAAATGGATGACATAACATAAATCCTTAAATGTAAGGAGGTTACTGTTAAATTTGTTATCTAGAGTCACTCGTTAAATTTCTGTTTTTTTTTCTTTCTTATGTTATCACTTACTTTTGTGAATGCTGGTTAACCTATAATTGGCGACTGTGTAAGTCTAAGACTAAAACCTATGTATAATTCTGATATGTTGTACACACAAGCTGTTGGTGAACCTATATTAATAAATAAATAAATAAATAACATCACGCCTGTAATACCCGAAGAGTTAGGCAGAAGTGAACCTGATGGTAATACTCAAGTTTCGCCAGTTATTTTTAATTCCCATGTAATAGGGGGTGAGCTTATTGCCATCAACCGGGCACAAATCCAGACTCCGTGGCGACTACTGAGAGATTTCTGAAGCAAAAACCCCAAAAACACTTTGCCCGACTTGGAAATTGAACCCAGGACCACTAGACCAACGAGGTAGTCTGGATGGAAAAAAATGATGGAAATATGGATGACCCTGTTTAAAGCCTAGCTATGTTCTTTGATCTCCATTTAGGATACTATTAGATGAATCACAGGACAATGGTCTTGAGCCTACGTTACATCAAGTCATGGCAACATCGCCTCAATGAGAACAGTTTTGTGCCAGTTACAAAATACGATGGTCCGTAACAAAAGAGTTACTACAAATTGATTAATTGCATAATTGGACCGACTTGAGAGCTAGCACTGAAACCGACACAGTGGCTAGTGCTGGGACGAGTATTTTATCGATATTTTTATACATGTTGTTTAGTAGCGTGGAGGCCCCCTACATTTTTTTTGTGACATCTTTTTTGTACTCGTGTGCGCAAATGAATGTATTTAATTTGATTTTATTAATTAAGGCCATTTTTAAGGAAGAAGTATGCGATAGATATGGCTACTGAATTCTACAAAGTTTTTAAGGATATATTTTATTTTATTTTTCTTTCATTATTAGAGTCTATTATCTCCTTTATTTATTTCTGTACAAATATAATTACATTTTTAAATATTCCTTAGAAAAAACAATATAAAAAACATTTAAAAATATAAAAAAATTGTAGCCCACCGGTATCGGGAACAGGGTCCAAGCTACCGGCGGTCAGGGCTCCAGAGAGAGGAACCTCCTAACAATACGAGCCGTGTCCAGGAGTACCGCTTTCTGAATCAAACCCTTGATCCAGCTGCCTAACGAGAGCCTCCTCAGGTATTGGTCGAGGCCAAGAAGAGTCTATTATTGTTAAGATTTCGAATAGATACAATCCTGAATTGTAAGTATTATTCTTATTACCTAGTCATTTAATTATGTTAATATTTACACTAATTGATTTTGTATTAAAATTTTAGGCTAAAAATTTTCTAATATTTGTATGCCATTTTATGGCGAAACATGTAAGTTCAGAACTCTTTTTATAAGACCTTAATGTACCACGTTTTTACACAAATAAAAATTATTCTATTCTATTCGATGACTTTTGCAAAAATGGGCCTAAACTTCGTTGGTTGGTTTCGTATAAACATTAGTATAAGTATTTAAATATTTGCCTTAGATTTGGATCAGTGCAGGGTGCATAGCGATTGCCTTGGGCTTTTTTTAATCCCCTAATCAAATCATAAACAATGGGGTCGCCTAAACCGATTAGGAATTTGACTGGCTTCGGGATAATTTTAACGTTCCACCTCTTACGGCTTACTGCCAGAAGCTGTCCTACTTATCATAGAACTCTTTAATATATAGATAATATTCATGTCATGTGTAATTTCAACAAACTATTTTCATAACAGTGAGTAGGTAATTTACGCACGAGAGAGGGTATTTTAATTAAATTTCAAATCAGGGTCAGTCTCAGAAGAACACTTGGAAATCATAAATTACTCAAGTCATCATCTGCCTAGCCTGGAGGTCAGATAGGCATCTGACCTCCACAACACTGAACACAAGTTTTTTTTTTTTAATCTTTTCGAAAAAGATCATTGAAATGTCGATAAAATTCGCGACTTGTATCTGTCACCGTAAAATTGTAAATACCGTTAGATTATAATCTATCTCGCGACATTGTAATCTGTCGAAAGATAGTGAACCGTAACATACTGCTTACAATTTAACGCATTACTTTTCGGTAGATTATAATCTATAGAAGTGACACCGTCAAATTGTTAAATGGCATGCGACTGAACGCATCTCTCGCGCTGATTGGTACCATCGCATATCCGTCGATATCATTTGTCAATACACAAGCGACATCACTAGCAACAAATTAAAAATAGTTAAGATCGAAGGGCGGTCGTCTTTTCATCAGTTTAAACTAATTGCTATAACCAATGAAATACTTTTTATTGTTCCGCTTGCAATTTAACATCGAGTTCACTTTAAAATTGGTTGTTTTTTTGTTTTGAATGGCATCTCGCAGGTCAACATATGACTGGCTGGCATTTGCTTAACCGGACTATCCTGTGGGTGCCTTGAGTGTAAGGCCTCCAGCCAGAGGCATTAAATAGGTCGTATTCTTTTTAAAATTTTATACATTTTTAACCGACTTCAAAAAAGAGGAGGTTCTATGTTTGGCTGTATGTATTTTTTTAATTTACGTTCCCCGATTTCTCAGTCAATTATGGATTGATTTTTAAAATAGTTTTTTTTTTAAAGAATATACTCCCAGATGTGATCATGGACTTCGGAGATATGGAACGGAACGCTTCAATAATAGACAGCAAATCTATTCTGATTTCTCTAGAAGATCTCTTCATTCAAACGATACCTCTGACGTCCCCGTTGGCAGTTCCATTACTTCTCTGTTCATTAGGGATTTCCCTAAAGAGTACTTCAGACAATAAAGTTTAAGGAATAATATTTGCTTATTCTTAATTTTCTAATGAGGCTCTGAAGGTCGCACCTGTATCAATTATATAAAATCGAATGCTTCACAAAAATCAGCCAGTGTTACAAAAGTCTCTGCCCAATACACAGCTACTGAATTAAATAATAAAAATGGATCTGAAATTACTACTGACATTGCTTTTAATAAAAATAGTGGGATAAGGAAGCAGCCGTGACATACAAAGGATCAGAAGCTCGTACACTCGGAGATAATGAAATCCATAGCATATAGGAAAAGATAATTTAAAAAAAAGCATTTAAAGAAAATGTACGTTCACTTGGTTTGTACCACTATTCTGACAACTGCGGACCACCGAAGAGAGTTTTATCGATAAAATCAGCTATCGTCAAACGTCTAAATATGGAACCAGTCATAGTAGTGTCACAAGACTTCGAGAACTCATCGAATCACACAATCAAAGTGAACGCAGGAATATCGCACACCGTACAAAACACTTTGACAACGAGCTGGTCAAAGGAACGCGAGTATTCAGTATCCCAAGATGTAGAATGCCAGGTGAGCGTGAGTGTCTGGGGAGTCGGAGCAAGTGCTGGAATGGAGAACCAAGGGAGGTGTCAATGAAGAGAAATCAAAATCCGAAACCATTGGCTCCACCAGCGGCGTGGAGGTAGAACTGAAGCCAGGAGATGCTGTGACTACGCTTCTGACAGCAAACGCCGGTACTTTGGAAATGGAAGTTGTGCATCAGGCTTATCTTGAAGGGGATGTGCCTATGCGTTGTGATTGTGACATCCCTTTTGGATCGAAACTTTATGTTGATAAGGCCTGTGAACCGATCGAAGGTGTGATAGAATTTGGAAGCATCAAGAATAATTTAACAACGACAGAAACGATTAAGTTTAGCTTCTATGATGAAGGGAAAATAAGTGTTCGTGATAAGAAGACCGGACGTCGTCGACGCTTCATTTCTGCAAATCAATAGAAATGTACCCTTTCTGACCTTCCTGGTGCAGTCCTTATGTCGGGTTTTCCTCAAAGCGCAACTATGATGAAAAATATCGTTAATGAATGCATCATACCCATCTCTATTTTTCATCACGCTTAGTTGGTTGCGCTTCAAAATAGTTGCGCTTTGAGGAATATCCCTTTATGTAAAAATACTTATTTAAAAATCACGTTGCGGGTGGCTGTACAATATATTTTATGGTATAATATACAAGGTGAAGAATTTTTTGGTCGGTTATTAAAAAAAGAACTGTTTCCTATAAAACTGCAATACCAAAATGTATGGAACAGCTGTTTGTTTTTTGGGGGTTCAGAATTATGTACTCAATACGTGGTAACCAATACAGTACAATTTTAACGTTGGTGCTCCACCCGGTATACATTAATTACTGTGCATGTATAATTTGTATGACTGTATTGTTTGTAGTTTCATATTTATTAGCAGTACACCAAATATAGTAGATATATTTTGCCGGAAGATATTAACTATAAGACCGCCATTGTACCAATTAGAATAAGCATTGTGCATTATGAAAGAGCATTGTAATAATTTTAGCTTAAAAATTGTACAATAAAGTGTATTTATATTCTATCTATCTGTGTGAGCCGCCTGTTGGCGACAAAACATGTTTTGTCAAACTGCACCCATTGTCCTGCCCTTATCCCAATTTATTTGAAGACTTATGGCGAGGAGTTTAGAATGTGCTTCAGATGAGATTCTATAGATCGAATTTAGTCTTGGCTAAGTCAAGAAAGGTTACACGGTTTGAAACTTAAGTAATTTCATACGAAACTGCGAGTTTGATCACAGTCGCTTAAAATAATATACACACATACATACATACATAAACTCACGCCTTTTTCCCATGGGGGTAGGCAAGAAACCACGGAACGCCACCTGCTACGATCCTTACACACTCCTCCTAATATTGAACAAGATTTCGTATGAAACTCTATTGTTCTTAGCTTTAGGAAAGTGTAAATTTGCTCTAAGGACCTTGTACTAATTTGCACACACAAAACGAAACACAGACACACAAACAACCCCCCCCCCCACCACCCACAAACAAACACACTGTTTATATCTAAGGTACTGAATAAATTGTAAATTGCTGTGGAAGAGTGGAGTCTCCTAACTACACAGAAACGGCGTACGGTGAAGGCGCGGCGCAGGCATGATGCTGCTTCAAAACATTTTCATAAAAAATGTACGTAAGCGACGTGTCGTGAATTACACTCAAGCGGCGCGGCGCAGGCACGCCGTTCTTTCGTTTCCTTATAAATTCCAGGCCTGCGCCGCACCGTCACCTTCCGCCGTTCCTGTATAATTCGCGCCTAAAAAGAGGCTCTAATTTCCAACAAATGTAAAATTTTTTGGTAAAAAAATATAGATATGTAAAGAAGAACAGTTTCTAGTCTTACCTCACAAGTGTAGTCAGCGGTATCCTCAGCCTGCAGCACGTCGACTTGGAGGCTGTAGTTGGAGTGCATCCTCACCCGGGGCGGGAGGATCTCGTGGGGGGTGTGGCTGTCACCCAGCAGCTTCTTGTCCTTGTACCAGCGGACGCGTAGCTTGCTCTCTGAAAGAAAATTAAGTACTACTGGTAATGAAAAGACAACTTTTTGCTGAAAAACATTAGGCACTTTTTGCTATAGCTCTTTGCCAATGGTTGGGGGTAGTGTCCACCAGAAACACATTCTTAACCTCTTTCCAACTATGTTGAGGAGCTCGCGGCTAAATAATAACAGCCGCTCGGGGAGATCTTCAGGTTAAGCCATGCTTGCCTAGGTTGGTCTGTGGATGGGTGACCACCCATTACATACCGAGTTTCCTCCGTGCCTAGGAAAGCACGTTAAGACGTTGGTCCCGGGTGTCATTTGTAGATCTTTGACAGTCGTTAGGTAGTCAGTGGCCCAAAAACAAGTCTGACAACCAGTCTTACCAAGGGATATCGTATTACCCAATACTAACTGGGTTGTGGAGGTCAGTTAGGCAGTCGCTCCATGTAAAATACTGGTATTCAGCTGCATCCGGTTAGACTGGAAGCCGACCCCAAAATAGTTGGGAAAACGCTAGGCAGATGATGTTGAGGGCGGCTTCTAGTCTAACTGAATGCAGCCAGGAGGTACTTTACCTGCATGGAGCAACTGTCCTTCTACAACCCAAATACTGGGTAACACCGATATCCTGGTCCTCCTGGTAAGAAAAGTGACGACCAGCCGAAAACGAAGCCGAATTCAGGGTCAGCCTTTCGGGGTTCTTACTACCCTTCCTGAGCAACCTCACCAGCGTTACTTACCCTCAAAGATCGACCGGTGCGGCTGTTATTATTTAGCCACTAGCTTTTGCTCGCGGCTTCGCTCTCGTTATGTATGGAAATTAACCCACGGGAACGTTTTAAATGTAGCGTAAGACTCTCGGAGTCTCGGGGATAATGTAGCTTCCCGTTAGTGAAAGAACTATCGGAATCGGATCAGTAGTTTTGAAGATTACCACCTACATACAAACTTACACACTGACAAACAAATTTTACCTCTTTACCTTTTAGCCCGTCATCATCTGCCTAGCCTTTTCCCAACTATATTGGGGTCGGCTTCCAGTCCAACCGGATGCAGCTGAATACCAGTATTTTACATGGAGCGACTGCCTGTCTGACCTCCACAACCCAGTTAGTACTGGGTAATACGATACCCCTTGGTAAGACTGGTTGTCAGACTTTTTGGGCCACTGACTACCTAACGACTGTCAAAGATCTACAAATGACGGCGGGGATCAACGGCTTAATGTGCTTTCCGAGGCATGGAGGAAACTCGGTATGTAATGGGCGGTCACCCATACAGAGACCAACCTAGGCAAGCACGGCTTAACCTAAAGATCGACCCGAGCGGCTGTTATTATTAAGCCACGAGCTCCTCCGCATAATACCATAATTCCAGTTTAAAATCACAAACAGCATTGCTTTTATCATCAAACTAATCAAACAACGCATGATGATAATTAGCATTATTGTATTGTAAAGCATCATACCAATTATCAATTCTGTCCATCTAACAAACGAGCATATTGGAAGATTGGTAGACGATCAAAGAAAGCGTACAATGGCTGATTCTTCGAGGGGTCGCCGTCAATGGAGACAAAATTGGGCCACAAAGATGAGGATCTACGCTCCTTCCTGTATGCTGTGCCGCTAACAAGACGGAGAACGAAGCGAGACAATTGTGGAGGAGGCATTTGAAGAATGGATTCAGTGAATTTGGAAGCAAATGGAGCGAAAATAGTTCTAGAAAAATGTGGATATGGTAAATAACGGATGGGTAAAAGTAAATTAATCAAACAGTAGGTACATACAATATTGAACAATAATTAATGATGACTCCATCTAGCTGATCTTGACTTTTGAGGAAGTTACACAATACAGATATTGATTTTTTTCCCACATTCCTATCTATCAAACTTAAGCGCTACAATAGCCCACGAAATTCAAATTTTGTTACGTTTTTTTCAAATTGCATTTTTGCATTATATTCACTAAAATCATCAACACAACCCTCTAAGTTAATAAAATTAGAATTTCGCCGGCTTCCCGGGTGGTTCCCTCTGAAGTTCTTGTATATTGCGATTGCATTTCAAAATTTCAAGTATCTTATATAATTGAGCTGCTCGTGTTTGGAACAAAAAGAAGATGATAACATCTTTGATTGTGTCATGCTCATGAGTCATGACTCATACGCCTATAAAGGGTGTAAAAACCCTTAACGAAACCGAAAGGCACTTGTTCTCCCCGTCAATGCGATCCTTTTTTTGTTCTAGACCATATCAGAACCTTCTAGTTTCGGAGATATTGGGGGTCAAAGTTCCAACTTTTTCACAAGTTCTTTTTTTAAATACTTGTTTTTTTTACTTTAAGCACCTCCAAGTCCCCCATACTATTCAATCATCCATCAGCACAATGTTTTGAGTGCGACACATTGAGTCCTACCGTAAAACGTGATTTTTCATCCCAAAAAAAAGTCGTTTCCCAGCAATAATTTTTGCGTAGAGTTACTTAGTTTGATGTAGAGAATGCTTGATTGACGGCTTCGTGAAGGGTCTGTTTACACCCTGTATAGGGCTTCCGAATCTTCCGATGTCCTCAGTATCTTTTTGTATCAAAGAGAACATCGTGATGATCTTATTTAAACAAACATTGGGAACAATTTGCAGCACTAGAACACTGGGTCAATGAATCTCATTCTTACGAAATATTAATTGATCATTATTAATGAAGACGTAGTTTTTAACAAGCATTCTTACTGGATTGTGTCAGTCATGGATGCATGTGATTTTAATGACTTTTTAACTTCTACATGTAGGTATATTCATGGGAAATCATCAGCCTACAATAGTCCACTGCTGGGCATAGGCCTCTTCAATCGCACGCCACTTAACTCAATTCTCGGGAACTCTCATCCAGTTGCTGCCAGCCACCCTGCGAAGATCGAGCCTGATGGCGTCCCACCTTACGCTTGCCGATCGCTCGCAGTCTCCACCGTCAGAATACTTAGTAGCATTTCGCGAAAAAGCTCAGTATAGTTTTATTTTTTATAGAACTGGGTGATACGATACCCCTTGGTAATACTGGTTGTCAGACTTTTGGGGCCAGTACCCGTGACGACTGTCAAAGACTGACAAATGACAGCCGGGACCAACAGCTTGACGTGCTTTCCGAGGCACGGAGGAAACCTCGGTATGTAATTGTAATGGTGGTCACCAAAGTGGTCACCCATCCACGGACCAACCTAGGCAAGCGCGGCTTAATCTGTTATTATTTAGCCAAGAGCTCCTCTATAATAATCCATACAGTTATGGTTCCTCACACCTACCGTATCCATTTTACTACATTAATATTACAACTGAACTCCACGATCTAATCTGCCTCCACAGTACGTGTTGAACACAAAAATATATCGCTTTTGTGCGCTATGATTTATCGACAGCCATGGGGGCTCGTTTATGTATGGAATCCATTAAATCTGACTGTCCCAATGTTTGAAATACCGGTTCTCATAGTAATGTTATCAAAAGGAATATTGTTGTTGTTACGATTTTACTAATGTTGAACTTTGGACATTGTGGGGTCCACCAGGGTCTCATTGAAGGTCTCTTGTTGTTATATTTGTTTTATCAAACGTCAGTCTGAAATAGATTGGTCTATAAGTAACACTATGATCACAAAATCACAATCTCGAAAATATACTGAATGGCTCACTTCCGCCTAGCATTCGTGATTTGAAGACTATTTCATTGTTCAAAGCTAGAGTGAAAGAGCATTACCTTTCCTCTCAATCATGATTTATTATATATTTTTATTAGTTTATTTATCTTAATATTATGTATTTATTTAAGTATATATTAATATATACTTATATGTGTAGGTATTTATACAAAATATTTTAGGTTAAGTTATGTAAGGCACATAAACACATTATTCTCTTCCTTTTCTCACACACTATTGTCTACATTTCTTTTTCATTTCTCCTTTTGCAGGTCTGCTGGCAGAAATTTCTTAAGAAATAATACATAGGTATGTACTCATTATATATTATAATGTTATTTTCCTGTGTTGTCTACTGTGTGTACATAAATAATAAAATGAATAAATAAATAGTGGCATTCAATTCGATGGTCGGGCGCGTTCTTAGGACACTGATATTTATAACCGACTTCAAAAAAACGAGGAGGTATTTTTTAAATTCGGTTGGTTTTTTTATGCATCATAACTCCGTCATTTATGAAAGGATTTGAAAAATTATTTTTTCATGTGAAAGGATATACTTTCCAAATTGCTCCCATAGAAATTTCATCAAAATCGGTTCAGTTTTTTTTCCTTTAATGCGTATTTTTTCTTCTTGGGCTATGTTGATGACATGAAGATCCCTTAATAACTTCTAGTTACAATGTAAAAATTAATTCGTGACAAGAATTTGTGAGGTTTTTGTTATTCCTTTGTCAATGCCTGTATTATATTCTGTGACTCTATTTTTAATAGGTGACAGAGAACCAAGTCTTACCCTTAGCGGTTATTCGATGACCGACAGCAAATTATACAGGGTGTGCCGTTTACAGTGAACTAAATCGTTTTAAGAAGCCTCTGTCGCGGTAATATTATAATACAGTAATGTAACTCGGCCGCATGATAGAGATAAATGCCTACAGCCGCGCGGTACGTAAACATGCGTTAGGGCTGCCCGTCTCCAGCATTTTAATTACATTTGCCTACTTTCTGTTTCTATTTAGTTTTGTGATTGTAAATATCCTTTTTATATAAATAAATGAAATACTTTGTATATTGAATAGGAAATGTTCAATAAAAATGCGTGTTGTTTTTTGATTGGTAGATTTAATTAAAAAACATGTTTTTGTTTGAAAAACAAATCGGGCTTATAAATTTGCGACCGAAAAATATTTGCGCCTCGACTGAGTCGTACGAAATGCTTTATTGTTAAATTTTAAAGTATAATAAATCCGCTTTCTTATATAAAGCTTAATTAAAAATTGTTTTGGTAAACATGGACAAGGTGGAGAAAATGGAATATCTTTTACTTGGTTATAGATACCTGCAGCTACTTTACAATTTACACGTTTGGTTTTAAGTGAATTTCGGAATATTTCCTCCATTTTTTCTATATATTCCACAAAATCATCGTTGGGTACAATCAAAAAAGTTCGCGAATTAATCTTACTTTTAGAGAAAAAATCGCGCGGTTATTGTTAAAAAAACAACACACCGTCCGTTCGATACTGCGGTACAGCCATGACTGTCTGCGCCGCGAGCGCACCCCGAGATCGAGGCGCGTAGCTATAGCTCGCGTTTCGTCCGTTTGTATGAAGTTGGAGTACTGTATTATAATATTACCGTGCCTCTGTCAAGTGTTTTCAATTTATGTTCCGCGATCATTTATTTATAGGTTAGGAGAAAACTAAGTTCAACGAGCAATCGTGTTAACCTTTTGAAAGCCATTATCACATAATACATTTGTGACAAGCAAACGCGTGCCCAGTACGCCAAACGACACACATATGTGACAAAATGGTGGGTGAAATTGTGGCTTTCAAAATGTTAATGCTCAAGAACAGCGTGACTCAAAGACTTACCTACTTCTACTTATTTTTTACTAGCTTACCCGCGGTTTCGCCCGCGTGATGTTCGAAAATTGCCCCACGGGATCGTACTACCGGGATAAAAAGTATCCTATGCGTTAATCCAGATTGAAAACTATCTGTTTGCTAAATTTCATCCAAATTCGGTCAGTAGTTTTTGCGTGAAAGAGTAACAAACATCCAGACATCCATACATATTCACAAACTTTCGCATTTATAATATTAGTAAGATTTACCTACGTTTTCTTTAGCAAGTGACGGAATTGGCTGACAGATGCAAGCTCTCTCCCACATAACATCAGCCAATTCCGTGGGTCACACCCACCAAGGACGAGTCACATGCGTCATCACAACGCATCATGCAGTGTACTTAATTTGAGCCTGTCTACGTCACTGAGAGCGGCAACAAGTCACATGAGGTCTACATCTAAGAGGTCATGAGGAAATGTACTGAATACGTGGTAATAGTTTGTGCGTCGATGTCCCTTCCACCCTATAAAGGGTGTAAAAAGACCCTTAACGAAGTCGAAAGGCACTTGTTCTCCCCGTCATTGCGATCATTTTTTTGTTCTAAACCATACCTGGGAACCTTCTAGTTACGGAGATATTCGAGGTCAAAGTTCTAATTTTTTCACAAGGTTTTTTAAAATAGGTACTTTTTTTAAGGTTTTAACTTTACTTTACTGTTACTTTGTCTAGGTCCTTTTTTTTCGGATGAAGTATCATCACATCACCCCCCTCCCGCTCTGGGCGAAGCGGAAGGGACTGTCAAACTTGTACTGACTAAAACCCATCCATGTACCTTCTTAGCCCTTTGTGTTCCAGGGCCGCGGATCTCTTTCGAACAGTCCCGCAGCCCTTTGTGTAGGTTCTCAGATATACTTAACAAACGTCTTGTAAAAACTCTACTAGTATACTGATCATCCTTCACATAGATCTTGCTGGTCACCCGTCCAGGTGTCTAGGTACGAGAATATTCCGTAGTAGTATCAAAACAGGAACCGCGCCGAAATAACAAATTATAGGCCTTGTGCTACTGAGCGCGAACCGTCCCATAAATCATAATGGACCGTGTCAATAAGATTAAGATGATACGGAAGGAAGCTGTGAGGTGACTAACGGAATGTTTTCTAGAGGGGACATCAGTCATATTCAAAGGGGACTTCCTTGGAAGAGTTTTCATCATCTTCCTGCATTTGTCCCATTCTACTTGAGGTTGGCGTAACACGTTTTCTTCTTCCATTCTCCCCTGTCAGACGTCACGGTATCATTTACGTCTTTCTCTTTCATATCATTCCTCACATAATCCATTCATCTTTCCTTAAAACCTCAATTTTGCAGTGGTGGCCCAATAACTGCTCAGTCCCTCTCATAGAGAGGAGGTATGTGTCCCACGATGAGATCAGCTGATTATGCTTGATACATGAAAATTGTCTGACCCCTTTGTACTGCTGACAACGAGGTCCTCGGTTCTTGAATTGGGCAAAGTTGTGAGAAATCAGTACTCAGTAGCACCCCAAGCTTTTTTTTGTGTGTGGGAATATCCTCATTGATACCCTCCCTCTGGGGCGAGTGGAGGTTTATGTCGGGCTGTAACTGGCTAAAAACCCACAATTCCTACTACTAATATGTGTCAGGGGCCCGGGAGATACAAGTACTTTACGCCGACTGGAATCAGCCTGCCTTTCCCGGCTGGACCCATCACCAAATGCGGCCTCAGTGACCGCACGTTCTCCATGAAGGAGCACAGGAACCCTTGGCGCTACCTCCTTGGGCCTGGCTGGTCAGGCGACGAATCAGCCCTAAGTTCGCCGCTCGCAGACCCGTTCTTATGGTGGCCGGAGATCATTAAGCAAGCACCCCAACCCTGGATTTGTACTACCATGAAATGTCGGTGTACTCTACACCTCTGCCTATCTCTTCAAGCGAGAGGGGTGATGATAAGCAACCTTGAAAATATAAACACACACGGCACTATTAGCTCTTATTATGCATCTGACAATCTGACGTCATTTCATGAATCGTATGCGCTCGCGCATTGTTAGCATTCTTTTCTTATTTAGTCTTTTTATGCACTTAAGTGGGATGGAAAGAGATAGATAGAGAACATCCGTTTTGTCACACATTTGCCGGTCATTCCTGTATTCGGTTCCGGGCTAGTTTTAAGGATCAGTCGAGCTGATACAGAAAAATTGTTTAAATTCTGGACTTTTTTCTTTTAAATTGCACAGCAGAATTTAATGTTACAATGTTGAATTTGTTAATGTTGTTTTATGAACAACAACTTTATTGTTTCATAAACTGTTTGTTAATTTCTTATTTTGGGAAATTCCGGACATTTTAAAATTCCCCTCGCATTCCGGACACTGAGGTAAAATTCCGGAGGTATGGCAACCATATTTATAGGGTAAAATAGGTGATCACGCGGGAAATCCGTCGCCCGGACCCGAGAAGACTGGACTCGAGAAGGCGGCCCGTAGTATTCCACGCGCGCCTCTCTTTAGACGTAACGTGAGGGGGGTTGGGACTTTCAAAATCCTGCTGCCCCCTAACGAAAGTGTGCCAGGGAACACCGGGGTGGTTTTAGTCAGTAGGAGCCTGACAGGCCCCTCCGCTCTCCCCAGGGTGGGGACATCTATTGAGGGTTTCCACCTTGAGGAAAAATAAATGTGATTTGAATTTTTCAAAATTAGGCTGCCTTTCCACCAAAGATGAGGGAGGATGCGTATCGAGGGATGTGTGGGGAACTAACCAATCAGATAGCTAGAATAACTCATGCTGTGAAAAAGAAGCGACATACCTGGTTAGTTCCACACACATCCCTCGCTACACATCCTCGCTCATCTCTGGTGGAAACGCAGCCCTAGGAAGTGATGGATTAGGAATTTCTTTCAAATACTTTGGATTGTAATTAAAAAGACTGATAACCCGTCTTATCAAGGGGTATCGTATTACGGTATTACCCAGTACTAACTGGGTTGTGGAGGTCAGATAGGCAGTCGCTCCATGTAAAATACTGGTACTCGGCTTCATCCGGTTAGACTAGAAGCCGACCCCAATATATGTCGTTGTGAAAAGGCTAGGCAGATGATGATGACTTTGGATTGTAATTAAGTGTTACGCAATCGGGAACTGCTGATGTCACTAGACTCAATCAATTTTGATTTTAATGAAAAAACAAAACACAAGTCGTTCAATTTCAAAAAACCAAACGACCAACAACTTGATTAGTATAATGAAGCCTATATCGTGTTTGTT
The DNA here is from genome assembly GCA_905220335.1 of Noctua pronuba. Taxonomy (NCBI): domain Eukaryota; kingdom Metazoa; phylum Arthropoda; class Insecta; order Lepidoptera; family Noctuidae; genus Noctua; species Noctua pronuba. The sequence goes on along the minus strand of LR999918.1, from coordinate 9,266,169 downwards.
TATATTATACTGAATTATAAATCATTATTACAATAGTGTGTAATAAGGCTTAGCCGTAATCTATGAGAGCAATTTGTTTTAATGAAATGTGGTCCGATTTTTGTTAGGATTGGTGCGCACTGTCGGATTGTATTTGTATGGATGGATGGATTAGTGCGGGTACAATGTCATTAAAATGTATTTTAACGAGTAGTAAATGTCGGAATAATAATACGGAGAAATAATAATAGTTTTATGACGTAAGACAGACGCCAAGCACATCAAGCTACCCGAAACTGTCAAATTTTCCCAATCAACCTTGAACCTTATGCTTTAGCGCCTAAAGTTGAAAATCTATTAAAGAAATTTGACAGATTGTAGTAGGTTGATGTGCCTAAAATAATAAGAATCTTCGAAAACTTCTTCTTATTTTATCGCCTTAAATGTTACCTAAATTACTAGAATATTTTCCAAACTTGCAAGCACGATTCCTACAGAACCTTATACTATTTAAAAGTTTGCTTGTTTCCATACATTTTAGAAACAACAGTCATTCTTGAGATTTTTCATGAGAAAACTTGTTATGCAATGTCCGAATAAGAGGAGTTACCCAAACCCTATTGATTGACGCCTGCCAACATGCGAAGCACCCTTTCATCAAGTCGGTGTACGTAAGACGTAAGAACAACACAGTCTGCACTTTCTTAATAATGAAGGTAAATATAACCTAACAAGTGTTGACGAATGTAAAACATTGTATTATTTATTTCTCTGAGCAAAGTGTGAAGAAAATAAAAAAAGATTGACCCATTACCTACATTTGCTGTAAAAAGGGAGGTATAAGTCCCGTCACGTAAAAAGAACGCTGAGCGACAGTGGAGGGGATGTGTTTGCGCACGTTTTACAGTCGCGTCCTAAACTTAATAAAAATAATAACTTAATTATAAAATAATAGCTTAGTACTATAATTGTTTCATTGTAGAATCGTAATAGGTACTTTACTAGCTAATTAGTACCTACTTTGGAAAAGGCTGGAATAAAAAAAAATGAGAAAGTTTGTTTGAGCGGTCAGCGTTCTTTTTACGTGACCCATATCAAGGTAATGAGACGATGGTTAAATCGGATAGATCTTCACCATCTTCCTGCCCTAGTCCCATGTTACTTGGGGTCGGTGCAACACGTTTTTTTCTTCCATTCTCCTCTGTCAACCGTCACGCTATCATTTACTCTTTTTTCTTTCATATCATTCCTCACACAATCCATCCATCGTTTCCTAGGTCTTCTTCTCCCTCTCCATCCATCAACACTTATATTCATCACACACACACACACACATTCTTTTAGTCACATGCGATTCGATCAGATAGATCTTACATTAACAAAATAAACGAAACTAGATCCTTTGGATTAAAAAATGTATGACTGCACGATTGTCTATTATCAGCCTTACTAATAAAGTGCCTCGGTAGGTACTTATAATAATAAGCTCAAGTAAGTAATCATACATTTCCGCGGCATTTTTATGGAGCTTGAAAATTAGAAGACGGCTGAATAGGGTATCAATTTTAAGCGTTATGTAATTACATATTTATGTACTTAAAATTGTTTGGATAGTGTAGTTATTTCGGATTTAATTGGAATACTGATCGGCAAACTTAACGTGGACGTAGTCTAGAAGTCTAGATGAACTGCTATCAGATGCTTCACCCGAGTGAATTTCATTTTATTTCATTCCACTTTCACTTTTCATTCATTTTGTGTTTAAACTTCGAGTGAAAGATGCTGAATGAAAGACAAATGAACATGAAATGAAGCATTTGAATTGCCAAATAGATGAATGACGACTTAATTATTAAAGATTCTCTCGTTACAGACCAATGATATATAAACCAATTACGTCATTGATAAAGACTGGATAATTATTATGTATGGCGTGATTAAATCCGTTTGTATCAAGTTCAAAAATAAATACAATGATGCTATATAAGTATGATGTTAAACTTTAATTATTTTAACTGAGACTGTAACAAACAGATCAAAATCTTTTAAAACAACAGTTACCTACTGTTATTAAAAGCCCGTCTTTTATAAAATTGACAGGCCCAGACATCAATATTATTCATTAGAGCACTTACAAATATTCTATAGACAATTAAATATTATAAAATGGACGATATAGATTCTTGTCTATGATATAACATTCTTTATTCTTCATCACGTATCAAAATAAACACATCCTTTCAATATTTTTACGAAACTAAACCTTATTTCATAGAATTATGGTTCAAAATCCCATAATTGTGTTCGTTTATTTTTAAAATTCCCGCCTTTTTTATGCTAATGAAACGTCGAAGGGTTAGTAGGGTGAAAGTACCGGTTAGTGGCCATCGTGAATCAATTAAGGAAGAACAAGGATTCAATGGTTTAGATCACGTATGTTTACGTTTTTTATGTTTTAACTGGGTTAATTAGACATGTTATTTTCGAAATTTTCTGATTCTTAACAATTTATTTTTTTGGGTACCTATTGATAGGTATGGTTAATATGATCATTAAATTTAAAAAAAAAAACTGAAAACTTTTCAATTAATAAGATACCATATTATGAAAGCTATGAATCGACGAAATCATGATCTTTTTTTTCTAGTATTTATTACAGCACAAATTCAAAATTAAAACATTGTTGGATTAATTTATGCCTAAAAGTGGGCTAAGGATCCTATAGAAATAAGTTGTAACTGAATAACTCAGTATCTTTTATCTATTCCTTACATCTTAATGAACTTCGTGGACCCAACAGCTGCCAATGGATCAATCCGACTGACATTGACAGAAGGGTTATCAGATTAATAAGTTATTGTGTCAAAACTAATAAGAAATAAGTTTAAGGCTTGCTTTCACCAAGACTAGGCGACACCTAAATGTATTTTTTAAAGCACACTATTGAAAATCTAGTGCTCTTTTGGTTGGTACTGCTAGATTTCAGAAATATAATTATTAAACATTATTAAACTCAATTGTTGAAGTTCTAACTCTGCAATTTTAGAAATGTCACTTTTTATTACAAAGCTTTGCTCATTTACACTAATATCTGTAAGTTTGAATGTAGCAGGTAATCTCAGAAAATGTTAATCTAATTTAAAAAAAAAAAACTGATTGCTGGAAAGTTATATTCCGAGTGCCATAGGATATATTTCTTAGACGCGGGCGAAGTCGTGGGCAATAACTAAGCTAGTAGTATTTCTGTAGCTAAAAAAACTTACTTACCATTTTCATCAATATAGCACGGTAGAAGAACTGTGTCATTTTCATAAGTTTTTACAGTCACTGGTATACTTTTGAAGGGTTTCTCACTTTTCACTGTGTTTTGTGTAATTAAGAACAACACTATGTATGTGAATGACTTCATTGTATGTTTTTTGCTGGTTCTAAAAGAAAAAAATGATGTAGTTCGGGAGACTTTTTTTTTAGTTATGGCACATTAAAATGAATTATAATTTGTAACTGTTATTTTTTTTTCCTAGTTCCTGCTGGCAATAGGCTTGCCCCCTATTACATGGGACTTAAACATATCTGGGGAAATGTAGGTGTACTATGGTAAACCATTCAGAGATTGCAGGCGCAATGTGTTAGGTCAAAGACTATAATTATTAATTTTTATAAAGTCCAAAGATACTACGAACTTTCTTTATATTAGATGAAAGATCATTTTATTTCTCAATGGGCATTTCATCTTATTTCTTTGCTCATTCAGTTTTTCAGTTACCGTAATCAAGAAATAGAGCGCACCGAATTTGATTTTAGAACAAAAATTAATCGGTTGCAAAGAGGACGGATGCACACGCACAGTGACTAAACTCAGCATTTTTTACTTTTATTTTGTATTGTCTGTGTTTCGGTCGCCGGTATTATAGGATTTACGGTCTGCCGCCTGTAATGTAGCACTCTGGACTTAATTAGGCTTTTTTTTTAACAAACTTGAAGTTTTAAACTCAACTTTCGGCTTGATTGTTCAAATATTTTTTTTTACACTTGATAACCAGGAAGTACAATTTAGAAGAAAAAAAACTATCAATTACCAATCCAAATTAATATTTCAATGACCGGACATGATTCAATTTATTAAACTACCAACAAGATCACAAAGCACTTACAAAGTTTTAATTGAAATTGAAAACAAAAATCGTAAATTGTGAACGATCTAACTAATTGGTCGCGTATCCGAACGCGCGCGTCTTGGCGGGAAACCGAACTGGAACTGTCATTGCTGGCGCATGCGTCCGACGCGCGGCTCATGATTATTATCTGTGTAAGGGACACAATGAGGGGAAAGAATAATCTTTTCACTTGTATTTATTATAATACACAGTCGAAATAAAATTGGGTATGGGCACGATTAGCCTCCTAAATATAAAGCTTTTACTGATCGGCTTAAACCAACCAGCCAGTCTATTCAAACTAGGATTCCCAGATTTGCAATTTGTTCTGAAAATTTTCTGTCAGAAAATTCCGGTAATTTATTTATATAATGCACAAAATGTACCCAACCAATTTTAGACGCTAGGCTTAAAACTAGTGAGTACATGACCCTGTTAGGGCGCAGCAAGATAACTTAAAGCTAAAAATATTACAGTGTCAGTGTTAATATCTAATATCACGTAGATCATTACATAGCTTTAACATTAAAATATTCCTGACAATGAGCTAAATATATGGACATATCCGCAAAATTCCGGACACGATGGCAAACCTCACTAAAACGGGCCCAGTGTGCCCCCAACTTTACAAGTATCCAGTCAATTAATGTATCACCTTTAATTTAGTCGTAATGCATGAAAGATGTGCTCTCAAGTAAGATAAGGCAATTGTTGTAATGGTGTACTATCATGTAACACCACGCTTGTGTTCCCGATCGGGTGTAGGTAGAGGTGTAGGTAAACAGGAAGAGCTTAGTAGGTGGTACATTATTTACATTAGTAGGTAAGTACACCCATATTTCGCCAGACTAGGTATGTGTAATGCGCTGGAAAGAGAGCCCATTACCATATTTTTTTTAATATTTTTCCATTGGTTAATGCCTAACCTGGTATCAGACTTGTCATGCCACGCATGTACCTCTGACTTGGATTTACATGGCATCGAGAAATATCTCTCAGGCAAGCAGGTTTCCTTCACCGAAGCAAATGATAATTATACATTCAGCACATGAATCCGACAAATCAGAGGTGCGTGTCTTGGGTTCGTTCTCAAGACCTATTAGTTGGCAGTCGGACGGTCACACCACTAGGCTATCACTGCTATGCTATATTGCTATGCCATTGACCCGGCACAAATCCAAACCCCCAGCTCCAGGCTGCTCCAGAAAAAAAAAACAAATTAGAAACCAAATATCAAATTAACTGTCCTGAGGATCAAAGCCCTATAGAGTCAACCAGTCGTGTTTGCGCTGGTGACACGAAACAACGTCAGTTTTAGTATCATTTACAAGATTACAAGTATGTGGGTATGTAACTGCCAATGGTTTACAACAACAACGATCCAAGGTTGTATGAATTGAAGTCCTGAAAAATGTATGATCTTTGTGGATTATAAATCTGTCAACTTTTAATTGTTTTAGAACAGCTGTTGTTTAAGGTGGAAGCGCCAGGGTAGCTCGCGAAATTGAAATTTTATTTATTTATTTATTTGAACTTGATGTACTAAAATGGTACATAGGTGGACTTAATGCCACAAGGCATTCTCTTCCAGTCAACCTTTGAGTCAAATAGGACAGCATTGTGATAGAGTACAAAAAAATAAATAAGAAAAATACCATTTTGTTAACATAAATTGATATACATTAATAGGTACATACTAATACACTTTTCTTATGTTTTTTGCAATTTGCAGGTCAGTGTCAGGTTGTATGTTGGCATGAAAAATGCCCTATTTAACCCCATTCAATAACTATTTCATGAAAAAGTCATTCAATGGGGTTAAATAAACTTAGAGGGTTGTATTGATGATTTTAATGATTATAATTCTGTAATTACATACGTGTTACTAGCGCGACTCATTTTTCATCAACATACAACGTGACACTGCCCTGCAAATTGCAAAAAACGTAAGAAAATTTGAATTTAAAACCAGTTTCAAAGCGTTTCCTATTTCTACGACTTGACCAGGATTGACATAAGCTTTTCGGTAGCTAATGTCAAATCAATTCGTTTTTGATTTTGTATAAGTCCTCTGAGTGTAGAATTACCATCCGTCCAGACTTTGTTCAGCCTTGTCTTTTGTCTGGTTTTTTTTAATAAATTTGTGAAAAAATAAAGATTAAAAAGTAAAATATGTAGTTGTTTTTTTGCATATACAAATCTGATTAAATTACGAAATAGTAAGTCTGTCTGGGCCATTCTTGATTTTTGTTTTGGACACAAACATACACGTGGTTGTAGTCAATAAAGCTAAATAAAGTCATAATAATCTAAAATCATCCCACACTACTACATTACATTACGCAACTCTGCTTCCATTTAAACACCTACAATTCCTCAAACTCCAATGAAGCAACTAAAAACATCATCATAAAAGTAATTCAGTAACACATCCAGATTAATAATAATTAAAAACCGACCAAGTGCGTGTTGGACCACGCACAGTAAAGGGTTCCGTAGTTGGGTTGAACGTACATTCAGATAGATAGTATTTCTCAAAAAACTATTAATAATATCGCGAAAACATCCCATATCTCTCAAAATACTGACTGAAATGAAAACTGGGTTAGAAACATCTTTTGAATAATAGGATCCAACGATGCCCTACACGCATTGATATTTTTCATTCCTTTGTTGTATGTATGGGCGCCCCTAATTTTTTATTTCATTACTTTACTTGTACCCATTGTTAGAGGTGCACATAATACACCTTCCTAATTTTCGTCGATATAGTGGTTATATGCAATTTGGAGTCTTAACAGACAGGCGGACATGACGAAATTATAAGGGCTCTGTTTTTCCCATTTGGCTGCGGAAACAGTATTTTTTTTGGTATGAGAAATCCTCGTGGATCGTCTGGGTAAATCGAAGGTTTATGTCGGACTCTAGCCAACTAAAACCCCACTGTTCCTGCTACTACCATGAGTAGCGGGTCTGGAAACGGAACCCTAAAAAAGCAAGACGCACAAAGCAACTCTCTCGAATGACTTAATTAACTCGATTCATAAAATCAAACACCTGCACCGATTGCTATCGATATTATTATAACATTCCGATAATGAATTGAATTTTGAAAACGCCACTAGGTTGTAATGATGGTCATTGTGATACTACTCATTATTAGTAAGTAGTCGCTTAATTAGGGATTAAGGAGGAGTAAGTAGGTGAGGATATTCAATTTAAATACTATTTAAATGCAAGGATCAAGATCATTAATGAGTATTTTACGTGGACAAAGTTATACTATAGAGATGACGAGTAATGGAGAAGTATGGAAGTAGAAGTCACGACCCCGAATAAATTGGGATAGGTGGCGAGATGATCTAGATGCGCATCACGAAGGTTGGTTCAAGGTGGCGCAGGAGAAAAGTACCTGGAAGAATATGGGGGAGATCTTAGCCCAGCAGAGGGACATACAAAGATATTAAAAAAGGGCTGGAGAATGATGATGCAATTTATGCTGTACACGTTGTTCAGGTTCTTTAACCCTGTGACTAAATTAAGACTTTAATTTTAGAGGACTGTTCCTAATTACAAAAACTGGCGAATAGTGGGTGTACTTACTATAAGCGTACTTTAACACCTCTGTCTAACCCTTTTTTTCCATGTCGGGTATGTTTTCACAACTTTAATCAGACGTATGCAGCTATAAATACTCGACTTTAGTTAAACTGTCCCTGTACCACCAATGAAAACTAAATTGTTGAGCAAACTTAGATAAATTGACAAAGTTATTGAACTCTATGAAACTACGCGCCAACATTTTATGGTTTAAAATTCATTAAGATTTTATTAAAGCAACAATCACTATAGGTAATATATTTTTATGATTTCTTTATTATAATATGACTCTGTGGGTGTTGATACAAGTGACTTTAATTTCATTACATTTACATATTCCGATATGTTATCTAATAAAGATATTAAAAAAAAGTTTATTTATTTATTTCGTAGGCATGTGGAAGTCGTTATAACCAATTAAGGAAAAAGGTTGATTATTTATCTATGTCCTATATTTGGGCTAAATTATATCACGGTTTTTTAAATTAGATTTTTTATTTATTTTACTAAATCAAACATACTATGTATTTTTTCATTGATGATAATTGGTGCCTCTACCCTACTTGCTTTATTTATATTTCCTTTTTTTAATATTTAAAATGTCTAAATTCGTGTGAACATCAGATTAAAATAAATCAAAAAGGCTTATATTATTTCCTATGTGTATAAAAATACAAAAACTAACACGATAAATATCATTGGCGACGTAAATAAATGAATAACTTTGTGCAAACCCATTTCCACAGTGACCAATCTTGTTTTTATTTTTTTTAATAAACGAAATGTTAATATAACAAATGAAATGAAAGTTCAAAGCAAACCAAATTCCGCCCCTTAAAAAAGTATGACCAATCATAAAACCTTTATTTAATTTTATTTATTTAACTGTAAACACAATTAGGCGAGTTATAATGTTACTGGCCACTAACGAGTTCCCTCATTTTTTATTTACGATATAAGATGCCCTTGAGGCGATGAAACGAGGCGACGAAATTGGCTGTATGAAATGCGTCGTCTGTGCCTACAGCCCTTTGACAGTTAAAAACCTCGGCTCGTACATGGCTATCAAAATTACAACCTTATAACACGCAGTAGTAGAGTCGTTGTTAGGTTGCTATAACTGACACGTCTGTCAAAATTATAGTGACTGCATCTGTCAGTTCAGAAAAATAACAGTGGAAATACTGTAGCGATGAATGAACCCAATTTAAAAAAATGTTGAGAAAGATGAAATGAAAATGAATAAAAATATATGGTCGAGCTTCGGGTGTTATTGTAAATTATTGCACTAGCTTGAATTAAAATCATTTGTAACGTAGTTTATAAAAGTTATCTCGTAACTTTCATGAAACATTCTAATACATACTTACAAATAAAATTATATTGAAGTTGATTACTCAACATGCAATTTAAAAAGTAAATAACCTATTAAATGAGATTATTAAACTTTAGGATTAAATCATTTCATAATAAAATAAAAAATAAGAACTTAAATGGGTTCTTATTTACATTTTCAATTTTATTATTATAAGATTTAATCCTAAGCCTAATCCTAAGTTACAAGCTAAAGTGGAAGTGGGCTGGCCACGCAGCACGAATGCACCCGGAGAGGGTTTTTTATTTTTTTATTACAAAATGGGCCTGCTCTTGACCTCGATCACGGAGGTGGGCACGGATCGTCACATTCGCCACTCACTGGACACCTGGTGGAGGAAATCGCCGCGCGCCGCCGAGGTAGACTGCGGCGAAGGTGGTGTGTCGATCTGATATTGCATGCGGGGCAAACATGGCCAGAGATCGCACAAGATAAAGAGGTTTGGAAGGAGAAAGGGGAGCCCTTTGTCCAACATTAGGACACAATATAGGCTATGAAAGAAAAAAAAACTTATCGTCAAACATTTGTTCGCATGACCTATATTTATCTAATTAACGTGGACGACTGAAAAAAATACGTGAAGATTTTCCATTAACAAATATCACTTAAGTCAGGTTTGAATCTGTTGAACAAATCTCTCAAGAAAGTAAGTACCTACAAGTGTGGATCTGACCTTTGATCTCCGTCGCGTGTAGGGTCACGTCTTATAAACATGTTACCATCATCCATCATATACAGCGGGACTCTAAAAGTAAGCGCTGTTGATTTTTCTTGAGCCTACAGCAGTTGTTCGTACGGAAATTATTTGAATAGTGTTAAACATGATTTTAGAATATTGATGGTGATAAGAAAAGTGGCAGAGAAAAGATAAAGAACAATGAGATTACAGCAAAGATTCTTCCGATGCTTTCGATTAGCATACACCATCATCATCATTCCTCCTGCTTTTAACCCAATTTATTTGGGGTCGACGCAGCATGTCTTCTTCTTCCATAATTCTATTTTACTCATCATCGAGAAGTAGTACACACTTCTACAATTTGTATTCTTCTACAATAATATGGTACGTAGGTTTGACTGCGGAATGCCGCAGGGGTTGATTTTAGGCCCCTCATTGTTTTCGTTTTAAGAGATACTAACTGGAACTTAAAATGAACATGCACAAAACCAAGGTCATGTTGTATGCCCATGCAACACCCACTCCTATCAAGATCGGAGACTCTACACTCGAAGTTGTAGACAATTATGTCTACGGGACAAACGATCCAGTTAGGTAGGTCTAACTTCGAGAAAGAGGTCAATCGTCGAATCCGCAAGAGAATCAAGTTAACCGACGTAGCCCGAAGCCAAACTTAAGTGGCAGTAGTCAGGGCACATAGCTCGCAGAACGGATGGCCGATGGGGACGAAAAGTTCTGGAGTGGCGACCGCGAACCGGAATACTTTGCGTTGGTAGGCCTTCCACTAGGTAGAACGATGACCTGGTGAAGGTTGCGGGGATCCGCTGGATGCGAGACGCACGGGACTGGTCAATGTGGCGACACTTGGGGGAGGCCTATATCCAGCAGTGAACGTCTTTCGTGCGAAATGATGATGATAATGACTAATTGGAACAATCTTCTGCCAGTTAATAAGCTATGTATGTTATAATATGCTCTTGGTTAAATAAAGATTTCTTCTTGGTTACATTTAGAAGTCCCTATACGTGCCAACTACCAGCTTTAAAAAAAACATTCACACATTCAGTCATTTCACACATCACCCTATACACTGGTCAGTTTAGTGAATAGGAGTTATTTGTTGTCCTATTGTCCCGTACGAGGCACAGCACAGGACGATAAGCGATCAATTCATCACTCACTACACAACGACCGCCGCTTTGTCCAAGAATTACGGGTAATGTACTCATTTTATACTAGCTTTCACCCGCGCCCTCGCCCGCGTGAACGGCGCAATTTATTATTGCACTCGAAGGTAGTGCTGTCCGCCTCGTTGGTATAGTGGTCGCAAGCGTTACTCATAATAATAATCATTTTTTTATCAGGCAACTAAGGGCCATAGATAAATAGACAGAATAAACTTATGCAATAATTTTGATTTCCGGGTCGGGTAAAGTGTTATCGAGGTTTTCCACCAGAAATTTCTCAGTACTTTGTAACAAGACCCTTAACGAAGCCAAAAGGCACTTGTTCTCCCCGTCATTGCGATCAACTTTTTGTTCTAGACCATACCTAGGAACCTTCTAGTTACGGAGATATTGGGGGTCAAAGTTACAACTTTTCACAAGTTTTTTTTAAAATACATGTTTTTGTAAAGTAAAATTTTCACTTTAAACACCTCCACGACCCCCGTACTATTCAATCCATCAATCATCACAATGTTTTGCGTGAACGTGATTTTTTACCCCCAAAAAAAAAAGAAGTTTCCCAGCAATAATTTTTGCGTAAAGTTACTTAGTTTGTAGGTCAGAAATAGTCAGAATGCTTGGTTGACGGCTTCGTTATGGGTATAGCACCCTGTATAGTCATCGCCTATCCGTGCCTATAAAAAATCCAAATCCAGCCAAACATCGAAATCCATTCAAGTGGCCAGGCAAAGACCCAGGCTTGCATGCAGGAAGCAGCACCGCCCTCCCGCTCGCAAAAATAGCACATACAGGAAAAGCAATAATAATGAAGTAGCATGTCTTGCGATTATACGTACATACACTACATGATAATAATATGTTTTTTTTTCGGATTGTGTTAGTAATTAGATGGCGCTACCTAAGAAATGTTGCCAGAAGTGAAAGAAAAAGTGGCATTGTCCGAAGGCGGGCGTACTCGATCCCGTTAATTTACTCTTGGTCATTTTCCCGAGTTCTATAGCGGGAGAACGACTAAGTTATGTAATTGAAAGAAAGAAAGAAAATACATTTATTTGGCACATGCCACAAGTGCACACAATATAAAACAAAAATAATACAAGACAAAAAATTAAAAAAATTAAAACTTAAAACTAAAACAAAAAAAATAAAATAAAAAAATTGCGCCAATAGTCTTATTCTTATATTTTTTACTTTGTTAACAGGCCAACAGATGGCTTTGATTCGCTTTAGGAGTTTCATATTTTAGAGCTGCCGTTGTATTATTTGGTAACTTTAATGTAATATCTGATCAAAATAAAAAGTTCTTTCAAAACCTTAAAAAATAAATAACTGGAACTGTAAAAAAATAATGAAACTGGCAACTAGTGCGCTTTATTTATTATTTGCAACTGGCATCTGGCAACTCTGTTACAAAATGTCCGACAGTAAAAACCAAAAGTCTGATTCGGAACATAGCACCAAAAAAATTAAAATTGATCATGTAAATGATAATGGTGTGAATGATAATCAGTTAGAATTGAAAGACTTTGAATTGGAGAAGATTTTGAATAATAATACGGTTAGGAAAACAGTCTGTGTTCAAGGAAAATTCAAAGACAAAAGTGGCGTGGCTTTGATTGTTTTAGAGAAAAATGCTTTCACGGAAGACGATTTGGACAACCGCGGTTACTTTTCCGTAGACACGGAACTGAAGACGTTCTTCCAGAACGATATTTACGGCAATTACGAGTGTTTTCCCCGTCCTTCTTTGAACGGTGAGTGGCTTTCGAAACTTCAAGGTTCTTATTGTTTCACCGTATAAATATTAGTCATCAGAGCATTCGAATGTATTTTTGGGACTTTCGTGAGTCTTTCATTTAACATTCTTTATGAAACGTACGTCAAACGTAATATTTAAACAGTTCATCAAAGTGGTTACAAAAGTCCTTACGTCATGAATTTCTTGCCATATGGTTGATTTTTTCGTGGTAATTAGTAAACTGGTGATTCTCGGCGTTAATTGGTCGAAACCTTGTTTCGTCTAGCGGACACACGGGACAGATAAGGTTCGATAAGCATACTAAATACGTATTGTTAACTTTCATTTTTGTGCAAAGAATATTTAGAGATAGGAAGACTATTCTTGTTCCATATGTAGGAAGTTAAATTGTTTGCCTGTTTAGAGTTTATTAAGCCAGTGTAGTGTCAATCAGCTGTGCAAGCAGTGAAACAAAGCAAATAACCTTTTATAGTGACTGTAATGTGCACTGTCTAAAAGCACATATTGCTTAAATGGACTGTATAAGGAAAAAAGACTTGAATTATTTTTACTGAATTGATTGATTGACTTTTGAATTGTATAAGGTAAAAAGAAGTACTTTAACTTATTTTGACAGATCCAAGTTAGCCTTTAAATTTAACATAAAAGGCCCTAAGCTTTTATTAAGTTGATTCAGATTAGCTCTTATCCAGCTGTTACCTGTTACTAGCCACACAGCAAAACCAGTTTGAGAAACTAGTTTAATTAATCTTTGTGAACCATATATTGTGTTCTGGACAGTGAATATGTAACTCAATGCATAGTTCTATATCCAATTCCGTTTCTATCAGGCTAAGCCGTGCTTGCCTGGGTTGGTTCGTGGATGGGTGACCACCATTAGGTAGTCAGTGCCCCTAAAGTCTGACAACCAGTCTTACCAAGCGGTATCATATTACCCAGTACTAACTGGGTGGTGGAGGTCAGATAGGCAGTCACTACATGTAAAATAGGCTTGTCAGATGATGTTGACATTTTGCCAGCTATCTACCGATTAGGCCTAACTTATATGTTAAATTTATACTGTCACTTACGGGATATCTTCCGTGATTGTTCATTATTTTGAACTCCCGATATTTCGACACTTGCAAGCGCCATCCATGATCGCGGGTTGATAGTATAAGTTTTGTTGTAAACTGTGAAAGCTCAAAACAGTGTTTGAACTTATATGTAACTTATTCTGCATTCTAGGTATAAAGACATCAATCATCTTCCCAGCTACAGAGAAGCATATTGCCAAGTTTAGCCAGCAGGAGTCACACATTATATTGGAGACACCGGACTTGTATGAAAAGCTAACGCTACCTCATATTACGAAGGAACAGTTCAATTTACAGGTAAATATTACAATTACAGTATGTGTGAGTATATGAGCATGAGGTCCTGGGTTAGGCAGGTTAAGCAGTGTTATTGGAGTTTTCCTTCAGAAATTTCTCAGTAGTAGCCACGGAGTCTGGATTTGTGACCGGTTGATGGCAATAGGCTCGTCCCTATTACATGGGACTTAAACATAACTGACAAAACATGGGTGAAATTAGGTACACCTGTTCCTAACCCTTTGGGCATTACAGGTGTGATGTTATGTACCACAGTATGGTTTGGAAAAAAGATATCTTCTGTCACCACAGACTATTAATAAAGCCCAGAAATTTCCGCTGTCAATTATGTGTGTATTGGTGATGTTCTTCAAAAAGGTCATGTGCATAGTATTGCAAATGATGCGCATGTATGAAAGAAGTATGAACAGATTGTAATAGGCGGTGTTCTGTGGTTTCTGCCTTTTTCTTTTTGGGGGTACCCATTGGAAAAGGTGTGAATTTATGAATATATGGTATGTGCACAAACTCTTGCTATACATCCCGATTAGCTGTCATTTCAGTACTCAAATGGATTTAAATGCAATTTCTCTGTTAGTTGCATGTGCCATATTAGCACAAACTAAATGCAGGATATTCGTACCAAATCATTTCTATTTGATATATGTTATTACACTAATGACGAATTAATTTAGAACTATTATTAGGTATTTAAAATTGCAAATTTGTACGCCTCTTGGCATAACATAGCGCCCTGTTTAACTAACCAAAGATCTGTATTTATTGTGTACTTATGTTAACAAATAAATAAATGATTGAACTGAAAGTAACCAGTCGGCTGGTGCTTGCAGAGCTGAAAACTGGAGCTAAGTGAGATAGTAGGAAGCATGTATGATTATTATAGTTCTTACAAACAAATCTAGCCTACCAGTAGGCCTGTTGTGTATGATCTCAACTAAAACAATAAACTTCAACAAAGTAATCTTGTACAATACTTGTTTAAAACCATTGTTCTGTGACTGCAGTCCTATTTGAATATCATAACTGTCTATTAGTATGGTTACTCAGAGACCTGCAGAATGCACGTTGTTGTATAGTATAATGAAAATAATACAAGATGTAAACAGACCCTTCACGAAGCCGTCAACCAAGCATTCTGTACATCAAACTAAGTAACCTTACGCAAAAAATTTTGCTGGGAAACGATTTTTTTGTTGGGGTGAAAAATCACGTTTTATTGTAAAACTCAAAGTAACGCACTCAAAACGCTGATGGATGGATTGAATAGTAAGAGAGTCGTGGGAGTGTTTTAAGTAAAGTTACAACATTAAAACCTTGTATTTAAAAAAAACTTGTGAAAAAGTAGGAACTTTGATCCCCAAAATCTCCGTAACTAGAAGGTTCCCAGGTATGGTCTAGAACAAAAAAAAAATGATCGCCATGACGGGGAGAATAAGTGTCTTTCGGCTTCGTTAAGGGTCTTTTTACATCTTGTATAGTACATCCCGCCCCGTGGGGAACTGTATGGTTTGGGTAAGTGCGATATCCCAGAAAACATGACTAGTACTCACCCCAAGAGAAAGAGTGCGCCAACCCCACGCACAGCGCCAACAACGCCAATACACACGGTCTATACATTTTATTCTCCAGGCAACTTTGTATCAACATATAATATAGATGATGCGTCCACCCCCGGCGACCACTCATGGGATATAAGCAAAATGCTGAATATCCTCAAATTAAGTTATAAATAGCTTCTGTAGCTTCTGGGTCTTTTTACACCTTGTATTATTATTTTTACAGCTTTATTATACAGCTTTATTATACATACATCTAACATCCTCGTAGGAAATAGCATGGTCTAGCTTTTAAGTGTGTCTGTCTGCCTCGTTGCGTGTCTGTTTGTTTGGTACGTTTCCCGCCAAAAGAGGAGCCGATTTTATTTTTTTAAATATAAGAAAAAAAAATCTTAATTTGAAAGCTGAGTTTACCTGAGGAAAAGAATGACATAGACATAATAGAAATATACCAATTTAAAGGGAGAAAATCCGGTGTTGAAGTTTGTATGTGAAAAGGCGAAACAATCTCCCAGGCAGAGTTAGTATAATAATGTGAGTGTGATAGTGAGACAAACTAAAATGATTATATTCTTAACTAGCTGTTTACCGCAACCTTCGCGTGAAATTATTATAAAAAAATATTACTTCCCTTTTTTAATCGAATTTTGTTACCAATTTCTAGGGTTTTAATTTTTTTGCACGGAAACCTAAATCTTATTCTAAAATAAAAGTAGCGTTCACGTCTGAAATTAATGTCTTCTATTCTATTCTTATTCCTTATGAAATCAGCTATCTGCTAGTAAAAGTACCGTCAAAATCAGTCCAGCTGTTTCGGAGATTAGCCGGAACAAACAGACAGGCAGATAGACAGACAAAAGTAAAAAAAAAGTGTTTTTGTTATAACGCCGTATAAATTTACTTAAATTAAATTAACATATTAATGGAAAAATCTCGATGTTTTATCAGGTCAAAGAAAACGTGCATAGCGGGGCAGTTACATAATTTTATCTTATCATACAGCGACACGTGTCTTAGATAACATTGCAACAATACACTTTTACTAGTGTCATGAACTCCTGACTTTTATTTTCCTAATGGCCCGTCTACACGCTCCGTGTCTGTGTCAACAGTGTGTAGTGGCCACACGTGCAGATAAGCTCGTGCAACCATTCCATAAAGCCGGCAACGATTTGTATAGTTCTACGAACTGTGTTAAAAATTCCTTTGAATAACTCCTCACATCACTCATTTTTCGATTTGCGACGTGTACGGACTGGTGCGCAGTTTGTATGACCGGTTATACGTTCAAGTAAAACCGTGCAAGCCAAATTTGCGCAGTCCACGCTTCCGAGATTGCGCGAGCGACCGTCTTGCCGCCCACACGCACGCGCTTACCTGCGCAAATTGTTTTGTGCAGGCATGCGCAGGCAAGACGGAGCGTGTAGCCGGGCCATTAGATAAGATAAGAGTTATGTTTACTTTCTTTCACTTATTTTCGTTATTTATTTTACTTCAGAGACAGATCGAGGCGCGACGCAGTGGCTAGATTTGTGTTTTTTCTTAAAAAACTTATACCAAAATTGTAGAAGTAAATCTGGTGCCATTTAGGTAGCTAATTATTTTAACCATAGCTTTAAATTTTCTCAAAAAGATTGTGCCCATAAAGAAAAGAAGATTACCTACAACAGACTGAATTTGTTTCGGCAATTTCCCGCGATAGTTGCCAGTGCCAATTTTAAAATATTGAATTGTAAAAGTGTCAAAAAAAATGTACTTCGAGAAATAAGCACAGATAACTAAAACATCTAACTTTTCTATTCCAGTGGGTATACAACATCTTAGAAGGCAAGAGTGAGCAGGACAGAATAGTCTACGACAACAAGTGCGAGCGGGACGGCTTCGTGTTACTCCCTGACCTGAAATGGGACGGTATTACTAAGGAGACCCTGTACTTACTGGCTATCGTGAGGAGAAGGGGCATCAAGTCTCTGAGGGATTTGGATGAGACACATCTGCCGCTTTTGAAGAGGATTCGAGACGAGGGCAAGGTATGGATGATGAATTTTTGCCTTACAAAATTTTATAAGCACTCACGAGGCCAAGTCAGTCCCAATTGTGGCATCGTAAGGTTTTTTTTGTAACCCAGAGTTATCCTTAAATATATCTTCCAATTCAATCATTGAAAACTACAATACGACAGAATCATGTTTCCTTGACTTATCAATGCACAATCTCTTTTCACATTAGAAATTGAAATTTTGATATAGGAGGTTCTTAAAATTCGATACACTAGGGGACAAATGTCCTGCGACACGTGTCGCCAGCGACGTCGGGTATAGTGGCGCGACGGGCGCGACGTTGCCAGACTTCGCTCGAGTCCGCTCGACATGTCAGACTTATTTCAGTCAGTTGTGGAATTGACGTCAC
This sequence comes from Noctua pronuba, assembly GCA_905220335.1. Lineage (NCBI taxonomy): Eukaryota > Metazoa > Arthropoda > Insecta > Lepidoptera > Noctuidae > Noctua > Noctua pronuba. Next base: position 9,248,095 of record LR999918.1, on the reverse strand, counting down.
TGAGTGCAGACACGTGTGCAACCACTTTGTCAATAATGTTGACTAAAGATGTAGTGCTGAAACTAATAGAACTATTCCAGTCGAACGAGTGGTATAGTAGTCGTCAAACTTCTAGTTCGCTCTGAAGTTGTGACGAGTAGAGTCGCAGTAACAACAAAACAGGTGTCACCGTGACACGCCGGGGAGCGGGAGCGGAGCACACCCGCGCACTACCCGCGCACCACCCGCGCTCTCTCGCGTGCTCGGTCACGCTGCGCTTTGTTATGTGTACCGGCGCAGCCGTTGCAACTTCAGAGCGAACTAGAAGTTTGGCGACTACTATAAGTCACACGACTTTGCCTGAAGTCGCTTCGCATATAAGTCGCGCAATGTCGCCAGATATGTCAAGCGAAATCGCCCGGCTTCGCTTGACATGTCGTGGGACATTTGTCCCCTAGTGTATCCCTTATTATTGTCTGATCAAAAAGTTCTTATTCTAATTCTTCTCCATTTCTCTTTTACAGAAAAAAATATACGAAAAATACAAGATTCCAGCGACACAACTACGTATCTACCTTCATTACCAGCCTTCGTTCTACCATCTTCACGTCCACTTCACGTACCTCCGCCACGAGGCGCCTGGTATCTATGCGGAGAAGTCACACCTCCTCGACACAGTCATCGATAACATCGACATGATCGGTGTCTACTACAAAAAAGCAACATTACCATTCACCATTCGCGAAATGGACAACATTTTCAACATCTACGAAACCAACGGACATGTCCAGAGAATTAAACCCAATATCGAGAATATTGAACTAATTGATAAGTAAATATTTCTATTTTTTAAGTGTAAACAGTAAAAATGTTGATCAAGAACATTTTCATTGAGCTCCGCTCCAGGTTGAGGAGTTGCAACGTTTTTATAACAACCGGAGTCGATTTTACCAAGAATTGTAATTTGAAAATAAGTATACAAACCAATTGTATCGTCTTAAATTATTATAAAGACGATTATGATAAGTCTAAGAGAAGGGACAGCCTCTCGTCCATCGAAAGCCTCTCGGACTGTTATTCAGAAGATGAATACGAAGTCAGCTGCGTGATTCCAGTCCGCCAGTTTTGTCAGATCATACCAAATTCTATGTCATGTCTCAAAATAGATAAGAGTACAATATCATTCAGAATACTGACTGAACCTAAGAACGGTGGCAATTTTTATAAAGAATTGTTATCCACCAACAATTTTGATAGTTCTACCAAAGGAAATGTTTTAAAATTAAATGTGAAGGTGGGAGAGGAACTCAAACTTACATGCGCGAATTGCTCCAATGTGGTTTCTGGCAATAGTGTGAAGTTCGACAGGATTCTAGAGTTACCGACCGCTAACTTGGACATGTCGGAATGGTTTTGTCACGGACATGGGCACAGTCACGGCCACGGCGACACCCCGCCCCCGACAGACGGCGTCATAAAGCCAAACAAAAGTGATTTTCTATATAGACTGACATTTTTCGTCGTCAACAATAGTATATTATCGGATAAGACTAACAAATTCAACTCTAAGAGAGCGGTGTATCATTGCAACAGGTGCCTGGCTTGGCTAGGACTGAAGGACAAAGATACCGTCAAACTGTACAACTCAGAGATTAAACTGCAGCAAAGAGGAGCCGAGTCAATGGTGTTTGCTCACAAATCCGTACAAGATATACATACAGATGATTTTATTTACACCATAGAGTTTATGACTAGAGAATTCAACCTTGGCTTCCAGTACACCGTGATGTGTAAAATAGTTCTTGAATGCACAATTTCCGCTACCAAGAAACAATATATGCTTATTTGGGTGATGGACAAAGAATTGCAAGTGCTAAGAAATAGCGTGGATAAGATTTATAGTGATAAAATTGAACTGCAGTCTACATCTGTGACAAAAATATTGTTTAAAGTTGAATTTTGTATGAATGAAGAGGTGGAGTCGTGGATTTCGGACCCTGGAGTGGTGACGACTGAAATATCGAAGGGTATGTTTACCAATGGTCTCGCGCATTTGCAGAAAATGTCGCAAAAAGTACCGGAGTACTTCCGCAACACCAATGGTTACTGTGTTAGCTATCTCAAAGTTTGATTCCAATAAATCTGTCAAGGAATTTGGTTGTTTTATTTATTAAGTTTGTTCGTTCGTTGATGACCTCTAATTACCCGACTGCACGTCAGCTAAGACAGGGTTATGTTTTTTGCTAGTATATTTTGGTACTAGCATACACTTCATTAAATCAGAAAATAACATATTACAAACTTTGTTTATCAAATAATTTGAAAAATTAATCCACTATAAAACAAATTATATAGTCAAATCATAAACTTAATTAGTTTATCTAGCATAACTAATTAGGTTTTTTGTTGGATGCTACATTAATTAATTTTTCAAGTGGAAGAATATAGGGGAGACCTTTGCTCAGCGTGCTGCCGATCGCACCGTCGATGGCCTCTGTTTCTCGCTCTTGAAAATCGCATCAGTTATTTATTCAAATTCGGCTGATAATCAGTATTTTTTGAACGTCAAAGTTTTCAAGAGACTCCCCCAAAACGCCCACCCAACACTCAAACAAACACCACACCAAGTGGCGAACCACTAGTGTTTTAGCTGGGAAGAAGTGGCGGAACAAACTCTCCAGCAACATATCTGTCTGTTAGGTTAGAGGACGGTTCTGAGCGACAGAAAAGGGTAAGAGCATGGAAAGTGAGATACTGTGCTGCCAAATGATGTCCAACCCTAAGGGCGCCTTCAAATTAGAGGCGTGAAGAAACGCTGCACTGGAGTGGAGCCTTTGTCAAATCGTTTTAACTAGGCAAAATAAGTGAATGTGCACTTGTACGAAAAAACTTGCTTTTGTAAACGATAGCTATCGCTACCCATAGAGCACTCATATGTACGGCCCGTGTGCGGAATGAGTGATCCAAATTAATCGTAATAAATTTAGAACGGGACGTGCAAGTGAATTCTCAAATTGTAAAAAGTTTTTAACTATTTTAGACAATTTTCCAATATTGAAATAAGAAGTGCAAAAGCTTTATTTTCTGAGATATACATTATGACGTTTTCTTAAAGCGCGCGATTTGAGTGATCCGCTTTCTTGACCATATCATTTTTATCTCAGGTTTAACAAATTTTTAACTTCGCCATAATGTTTTAACAATTTTTGACTAAATCTTCCTCGATTTTTGTTAAGATTGAAGAGAGGATCACTCAATCCACATGCACATGTCGCTAAATATCATATCGCACGCGTATCATAATACACAGGTCCTGTAGTACCGCCACTGCAGCGCTTCTCGCCACTAATTTGAAGGATTAAAAAAGGTTTAAAAAAACTTGATTTAATAAATAAAAGAGTTTATTTGGTAACAATTAATAATATAACATGGAATGAAAATGAAATACAGAAACTTTGTGCCCACATAGTACCTACTAAAATGAATTTTCTAATACATTTAAAAACATTTATAATCACAAAATAGTGTTTTAATTACAATATTGTGGTGCCATTACAAGAGTTTGTTGCGAATGAAAGGCCATACAAATATTTATTCTAGATTTCTTTAGAAGTAGGTAATTCCTTTGAGGAAATAACTGATTTGTGTGTATTACACAAGTCGAATTTTACCTTATTATTATCCTAGTGACAAAAGGTGCACAGATCATAAAAATGCAACAATTACACCCACTTTTTTTTTGTAAAAATCTGCCATCAAATCTAATCAGAATCGCAGAGCAATATCAGTTTTATATATTTACTCTACAATATGCAATAGATTATAGAAATGTGAATCTTATCATAAATACGTACTCAATGTATATACATACACAGCCCTTTCAAATTTATTTTACTTTTGACAGAAACAACCCAAAAGTTATCTTATTTCAACAAGAACAAAGATGATTTTGATAAAGTTGTCAGTAGCGGAAACGCAGATAACTGATTCTTACTGTTATGTATGTAAATCACAGGTAAAATAAATATAAAAGGACTTTAGCGTACCGTTTTGACGGCAAAACTGATTACGGTTTTAGCTGTGAATGGTTGACCGAGGTCAGGCACTGACATCTGCAATCTCATGGGCCACTTTCACTTGAGAAAGCTTATCTCTTCGTATGAGTAATTGTATCTTAAACATTACACCCATTTGTTAAACATTCTCAACATGTTTGAATCAAACAACCTTACTATTACTTAATATTTGAGTGCAAATAGCCTTCATTAGCATTCATTGGTGTAAAAAATTTACCACACCTCCCGATATTTTATCATTACCATGTTTAGATCCGTTACTATTAACCTACCTACCCATCGGCGCAATACAGTCGTGAAGTTATGATGTTTCTTACTTCGGAAGGTGACGAGTATATTTTTAAGTGTCTTTGTACTAAGCGTACCTACTATGTCCAGCAAAAAGGTTGAAAAGCGCGCCAAAAAATTGACAGCTTGGCGAATAATTTAAAAAAAATTTGTCTATTCACGCTGGACCAACGATAAATACAAAGACATTCTTACTAAGAAAATATAAGCTAAAAAGGTGACAATACAAGTAGGTATCTTACAGTTACAGGCTACATCATCATATCAAGATAGAAATTCAACAATAATTTGATTTCGTAGCTATAGTTGATGGCTGCTCATAAAATCTGTTCTATGTCGTGCGTGGTTGAGCTTCGTAGCTGAGAGATTCCGCTCATGATGATGGAGTAGTTGAAGTACCAGAACATTGTGAAGATTACGCCGAACAGGATATCTGGGATGTGCTAAGGATTATATCGATGTATTTGGTTCAATTGGCGCTGTATTCGAAGGTGCACTTCCACGGATTAGAGAGCAGAGGTGGCCCAAAAAACTGGAAGACATTTGGCAACCTTTAAGGAGGTACTGCAAGGGCTCACGTGATTACGACCCGGTGCTGCGGTGCCCATTCCCGCTTACGATAGGAGGAACATAAAAGTCTACTATTTCATCTCACTCATTCTCCAGCCCCTTATCCCAATTTATTTGGGATCGCGCAGCATGAAGTCTTCTTCTATACTTCTCTATTACTCATCATCTCATTTCTATGAAACGATAAAAAACGATTTATTATTGAGGAATGTGTTTTTTTACGGTGCACCTTGATGCGGTCGAAAATAGAGTAGTTGGATCTTTTAAAAGTGTTCAGTTAGCCATCTCTATGGAGTAGTTAGTATATTACAACTAAATTCTTGAACTGGAGTCTAGTAAGGATAAATCTAAGGACCAAATGCATGACAAATTACAGGAAAAAGTCTAGTTTGCACAAAGTGGAAACCTCAGAAAGTACTTCTGATAGCATAAGTCAATGCTGACATCATCCTTATCATTTGAAAAAGTTTTTATTATAAAGAATATTAATGATTCTTTGATAAATGGTAGTTAGAAGATTTTTATTTAAATTCATTATTCATGTAAGCTTTTGCGTTATAACTATTTTGTAACTCGACATTTAATATGAATGTATAATTTATGTAAAAACCAGTTTTATGAAATAATCTTGCAAAGTTATCAAATAGCTGTTATCAAATGCTAGGCAGGTGGATGTGTGGATGCACAAAATTTTACTGTTAAACTCATTACCCTTCTTTTTACTGTAGTTGCGTAATTGGGTATCCTTAAAAAGTTCACAATATTACAAATTTGATCTAGTGGTCGCAAGCACAAATGCTGAGCATGAGGTTCTAGGCTCCATTCCCAGGTTGGGCAGTGTAATTGAGTTTTTCCACCAGTAATTTTTCAGTGGCAACCATGATGTTATGTTATTAAAAATGCAACAGTAACTGTTAGTTTTTCACACCTTGATGGCTGATCAGAATGCAATGAAATTTCACACACAGGTAGACCAGATCTAGTATTTCTTTCCTGCCTCAATGAGGGTGAACCCACAGGCAAAAGTTGGTAAAATTATTATCAAAGAAGGAAGCAAAATAATTATATTAATTTGTTTAGCCTACATTTCATTTAAAGCCATACTTCATTCTAGTTTAGATACTTTATCTGTAAGTTCTGAGCAATATTGATAACATCAATGAGTCAAACTTGTTTATAACTGATGAATAAACATGCCTGCCATAATCATCAAATAAAGATTATTATCAGACCAATGCAATGTTCTTGGAAGGATTTGGGGGAGGCCTTAGGTCAGCATACTGATGGTATTGCCAAAATAATACAAAATGTAAACAATAGGGTACAACCTTTTGCTATGCCACAAACTAAACTAAAAATATCTAAAAAAAAATGCGTTTTTGATTTGTCGTGGATCCTCGTTCCGACAGTATAACGGGATTACACGGATCCACATTCTGGCCATACCAAAGGTTAACAGGACACAAACTGAGACTATGTAAGCAAGTAGTTAATTGAAAATAAAAAAAACCCACTTAAATATGTATCGTGCAAAGTCGGTGTTAAACTGTAACTATATCCTGGGACTTGACACCATTAAATATCATTTATTATTTAGTTTCCCCATCATAGTGGTGGTACTTTCAAGCGAGCCTAAAAGCTTGGCTTGCCCTTATAACCTACCCCTCTTCATGCTGTTAGGGTTTCTGAACAGTCTGCTTGCCTTATGGCCTAGCCCTATTGTTGGCCCATAGGCCTGCCACGGCCCCATCAAAGACTAAAATGTGATAATATGAACAAAAATTTAAAGGAGGTGACTGCAGCAATGACAACTAATAGAGAAGTATGGAAGAAGAAGACATGCTGCGCTGACCCCAGAAAAATTGGCAGTAAAAATTATAAAAATATTTTTAAAAGATATTGTGTGAAAGAATTCTTTTTGCAAAATGAAGAGTATCCTTTCAATAAAATTACACAATATCAACATCAAACTAATAACATAACAAGCGTTACATAAAAACAGAAACAGGTTTTAAGGCTACTAGCAAAAAGTGAAAGTGAGGGAAAGTATAACCTCCTTTGACACTGTTTGTGATTCATTATTACAAGATTACAAAGCACATTTCCTGTTAGTTTTGTAAGATGAAACATTTAATATTAATTAATATTATAATGTAATATTATGCTTCAGTTAACATGATAGACAAAAGGGATGTTCCGGTCAATAGTTTTAAAATAAATTTAAGAGGTGACCTTATTATTAAAAATGAAGGGGCGTGACTATAACTAGTCTCGTTATCTATTAAATCTTAATAGGCAAGGCCACCGTCTTGCACCATTAATACACCATGACGAAAACTTTTTCTTCATTTAGTTTTTTTCCGATTTTTTAATTAAAATCTTAACAATAAATGGATTAATTTCCCTATAATTTTTCCCAGTTAACAGGATAATAAAACGAGTAGTACAATAAAGCAAACTTTTCCTTACTTTCAAAAGTATTCCAGTTGGAAAATCGAAATGATTTTACTTACAGTTTTTGTAACACAAATACGATGATTTTTGAAAAGGATACGCACTACAATCTTCTCCCAGGTATCAACCATGTACAGTTCAGTCGCCAGTATGTACCGAAGGTACCAGTAGCTGAAAAACTGTTGAATTTTCTTCACAAATTCCATTTTTCCGTCTTGTTTCTGATCACCTCTGTCAGTAGGTTAATAAAACTAAGCTGTTTAGTTTACCAGATGGTAAAAGTTAACGACGAATATATCGTAGTATAGTTGGGACACGTGTAAACTGTACTTATTCCGAAGAAGTACTAAATTAACTTCTGCATTGACTGTATTTCACAACTCGTGTTTGATTTTGCTGCCGAGAACAAAATCAAATTCCTAAAGCTCGTACGATTTTATGAGTCAAGCACAAACGTCACAGTGACGTTTAATGACGTTGACGTTTGACTGCCAATACTGACATTGCCATGCCATCACACATAATATCAGTGTGACCAATCCAAAAACATTTTCAATTGAGGCCGCGCGCATAATTCAAAGTACCCCAGCTTGTTTCTTCTTTTCTATTGGTCATGGTTACTTTCCGACCATCCTGGGAATCCGCCTAATCCCTTGCCCCCTTTTTTTTTATGCACGCAGCGAGCGAAATACCTACGTATTGCAAATACAATCAAAGCGAATTCTACGAAACCGGTTGCTAAATCCTCATATTCTTCGTGTTGCTGGCATGACATTACGTTTTATTGGCCCAAACTTTGCTACTTCCACGACTTTGTTTGTGCCGATGGTATTAAAAGCACAAATAATCTTAATATTGCTTGTACTAGACAGGTAGGGTCTAAGGTATTTCGAATCAGCGGACTTTAGTTCAGATACCGTTATCATTGTTAAAGGCTTAAGAAACAGGCGTGTCGGTGGGCATATTATTTTTACCACTTCTCCTCGGCTAAAACACTGAATAATGGGATGTTTTGGGGTATTATCTTAAGTAATTTTCACGTTCAAACAGTTCTGACTCGCAGCTTAACAGAATTTAAAAAAAAAATGTTGGTGATATTCCCACACCGTGTCGAAAATCGTTGGATATAAAATATAGCCACGATGCAAGACTTTCGCTATAAGGGCCACGAAAGCATAATAAGAGGTTTTCTGAGACAAGAAATTAATAGTTCCGAAGAAAACAAAACCAGGTTTACATTAAGAATGAACTTTAATTCATTAGGTTAATAATACAATGTGATTTATTTATCTTAAATCTAAAGTAAAATTGGTATCAGCCCTTTTAAACTACGCAAGAAAAATACAATGTTGCAAATCTATAAACGATTTTTTACACTGGTAATACGATTCGATAAGTAATCACAATTTTGTACTTAACAATTACGACATAAAACGGTAATTTAATATAACTTCATTAGTTTAAAATAATTAGTAACTTAAGTGTATAGGCAGCTATTATAGTTGCCATATTTAAAAGCTGGTATAGCCAGACCAAAAAATATGAGTGTTGTTAGAAAATAATTTATTGAGAAATAAATCAATTTCGGTTTGCTCTGGCTAATGTCTGTTTTTTAATCCCTGAGACTAAATTGACAAGTGAAAATGTCAAAACTGACATAAATCCTATTGAAATCTATGTCAGTTTGCCATTTTTACTTGTCAATTTAGTCTCATGGATTAAAAAACAGACTATACGTTATTTAAAAAAAGCGGTAGGCATGCAAAATAAGCCCTTAATCCGCTTAGAACTCATTTATTACATTTTTATACACTAAACGGTAACATGTTTGCATAATAATATAAGCGTGCAAAATAACCCTAAACTGCTTGATACATGGGTAGAAATACCGATTAACAAAACGTTTCGAGATAGTATTCTTCCTGGCAACACTATGGCATTCTTTGCACCGGATGTTTAAATAAAGTTATTTTTTACAAGCATTTCACCTTTTACAATTCTTGTGGGGACTTGCCCACAAAAAAGAAAACTATTTTGCGATTCTCTGTACTTTATATGATAAAATAAGTATTTATATAATGCGTATAGTCTTTAATGGTGATGTTATAAGTACAATAATGTTATTTGCGATCCCAAGCGGTAGTGCTGCCACCTTTTACGCAAGAAAAAGTTAACATTGGTGAAAAAAGTACTATGATCATAAGATTTTGAAAATTATCGTCATTTGGGATCGCAAATAAGATTGTCCGCCATATTAATTCGATAAAGCAAATTCTATACTCCTATTTCAAAGTTTAAAATACATACAAAATCACTTAATTTCAATTTTTAAAACGCATTCTTAAACAACATAATTTTGGAATAAAACGAAAATTCAAAATCACACTCTTATTTCATTAGGTTTTAATATTATAACCATGCAAGCATCTATAATACTAAAATAGTTCATAATTATGACATTTTCGTGTATTTTGTATATTCTTCAGTCTTACACAAGGCACCGATTTTATCTGATTTTGTATAATTCTTGTAAAAAATATAGCTGCCGTAAATTTTCTTATGACGAATATAAAATTGGCACTTTTGTTTATTATCAGGTTTTTATCAGCATTGCCCGGTTATTGCAGTAATGTTTTAGGCATTTAAAAAAAAAATTGAAATGTCGTTGTCGTTTGTCGCGAGCTGTTTGATTGTAAACTTTCGACTCAGCACTTAAGAGTTGAAAATCAAACAACACGTTCAACTTCCTAAAGGCATATCCAATGTATCGTAGAGATAGATTCTTGCAATAACCGGGTATTGCTGATAGTTTTATTGCTAAAATCGAGACATTACACTTCATATATTAAAATAGTTACCAAAATATATGTTTAGATAAAATACTGCGTCGTGTAGGTATAATAAAATGGTTTATATAATAAAACTCTCATGTTTAATAATAAAATATTCCTGGCCACGCAATATCATGACTTATTCCAGTTGTGAATACGATTCATTTTGCCTTATTTTAGATACATTTAGTACCCAATAAAAGTGTGGAATCGTATGATTTAATTTTTATTTCACCAATAAACGGCTTGAAACACAAAAAAAATGACATATTTTCTTAGTATTTAGCCATTTATCGAACTTCATTTTAATTAGTGTTTAAAGTCATCATTCTAACTGGTCAATTTACACACTGACCATCCCAATATTTTCTATCTACCTTTTAATTGACAGTTTTAGTATAAAATGTACTTAAAATCTATGGTACTGATTGAGTTTCTAGCTATTTCCATAAGTACTATTACTTTGTGACGTTAGGGTAAAATGAAAATGGACGGGTATTATTTAAAATGGTATTTACAAAATGATGATCTTATATATCAAGCCTTTTTTGGCAGTTTTATTATTTTGTATAGTACTGCATCATTCTTTCTGCTCGTGGCTTTAATCGCAGCGTATGCCGCCATCTTATTTTTTTTTCAGTACATTTAACACACACAGACAATTTTACAAATATTTATGAATAGCGTCCTCCTGTCCATTTCATTGGAGTGCCAAAAGAACTAGGTAGCTCTGCATGAGCAAATGTAAATAATTTAAATTAAATAGATTCCACAGTCCCCTATGTTCTGGGTGCCATTCAAAAACTTTTAGACGAAAATTGGTTTTGACAAGATCAGCTTACCACCTAATAAAGCGTAGATAAAAATAATAGATTTCCACTCGCAATTGGTCGAAAATAACTGCTATATTCAATACCAATGAACATAAAAATTAAAAAATAATAAAAATATTTTTACGCTTTATTATGAAGAAAGCTGATCTTTTTTGTCAGACAACCTTTATTGTGGTTGTTATGGCAATTAACAGCACTACAAAACATGAGAAGAAAAACCCGGATTTTGATGATAAATTAAGTCAAACCAACACACTCGACCGGGTAAAAGCTCAACTCCATTTGGTCATGACAATGTCACCTTGACTGATCAAAACCTACATTTTAACTTGGTCATAACAAAAAACGTCTCGACCTATTTGACAGCATAAAACAGATGGCGTCATCCCCGCAAAATTTGACAACACAAAACCTAGATTCTACTAGTCATGACAAAAAACGTCACAAAACTGACTTGGCATGACAAAACCGGGACTTTATGTCACTTTGACAGCTGTCATCGTACCTACATTTTTTTCTCCTAACTACCCTCGTTTACTTCACTCTAGATATTCGGTGTACCCTTGTGCCCCGGTGAAGATGACGTCGATCCATATCCTGGCTGCCTCACCAGAGGGCGCCATGAGGTAGTACCGTCGTTGTCTCGTCTTCACTATGAAGGTTGTTACGGGGTTCGGTGATTTTGACGTGTTCCCGTGGTCTAGGTACACTTCTTCTATTACCTGGGAAAGATGAATAATAACATTTAATTCCGCCATATGCGATCAAATAGTAGTTCAATAATTAAAATTTTGCCGGATTTCAGTAACTCTTTTAGGATTTCAGCAGGTGTAATAATTGTGTTTTGTTTCTGCACATTAGATATAGTATAGAATCAGATATACAAGATACTGTTGCACGCGTAGCATGACCACCGAAGAAATGGGTTTTGTCGACGGAAGAATCGACAAAAGGACAGATTTCTTTTGTTGATCTGTCATTTTGTCGATTCTTCAGTCGACAAAACCCGTTTCTACGGTCGTCATGCTACACATGCAGGAAAGTATTCGTTTATAAAATAACTAACTGTGCCGGTTGCTATACCTACTCGACTTAAACTCAGCCAGATAACATTTCTATGAATAATAAAAACACTTATATTAACGGTTCTAAAGTTACAAGTGCACTAACGGGCAGTTAGGGCACGATGCACTTCACTAGTCAATATGTAACTAGCGATAGCTCTGATACACATCTTGAGCAGTCAGAAAAGGATGAAGAATATGATTCATAAGTTTGAAGTATACTCACTTGAAAGTAGGCCCCTCCCCTTGGCTTTTTCTCACTCTTGTCCCAGTAGTAGACGAACGTTTTCGATTCCCTGTCGAAAACGAACCACCTGCAAACACGAAACATGATACTATTAGTAAATATGTATAACTTTTGCTAGGGGGATTCAACTTTGGAATAGCAAAAATAATCTGTCATAGATTTCCATCAGGATTTTTTTAAAGATTTTTTAGTAAGCAGTTGGTGAAACTTTATTTTTGCATGATTCAATTTTAAATATATACTGATTTATAAGTTTTAAAACTGTCATGGTCACTACCATTATCATTAACTTTAGAAACGGGATATCCGTGATGCAACAGCGCCGAAATATCGGGAACTCAACCCAAACAGTAAACATGGTAAATATCCCGTTTCTAGAGTTAATGATAATCTACTGACGTAATTTTTAATTCCTCATGGTTTGCTAAGGAATTAATTTAAGCTATTTTCGATCAGATATAATATGGCATACTCTCGAATCCTATAGATTATAGAAAAAACACTAATTATAAATTAGTAATTAAGTACGTTAGCTGCTTACCGTTTGGACCATGTGTGGAACTTGGCGCCGAGCTTGTGCAGGTAACCGCGACACGACGTCGGCGTCACCGTCAGGTAAGGACATACTTCGATCTGGTGACCTGCATCAATAAACGTCATGTAAACGAAACGATTCAAACATGTTCGGATACAAGAAATTCCAGGATTGTCCACTAAACAGTACAACTGTGTTTCGAATGGACTACTTGACTATGATTCATTTGCAGATTACACAAATCAAAAATAATGTAAGCCCCAGGATACTTCCTTGGGTTACACCGTAAAAATTTTTTTCAGGATGACTCATACAGCCAGTCACTTTCGCGTTTTGTTAAGTTAAGTTGAGAAGTCATATAGTCATCATAAAACTAAGTTTGATCCTGCAATAACTGAAAAATTCTAATTGCCTCAGGATAATTGGAACAGAAACAGTGTCGGAAGCGTTGGCCAAGTCGAGACAGATGACAATATTTTTTTCTCTCATATACACTATACGATACAGGTATTGTAAAGCTGTCTACACACCGAAGCCGCCGGCCCGCCGGCAGTGTTCACAATTAGTGATTGCCAAGTGCTTAAAAGCCGGCGGGCAACTGAAGAGCGGAGAGGGGCGTGCCGCAGGGTAGATCGCGCGGGCGCAAGCTCGTTAAAATCAGGCCGCCGGTTCCGTGCCGGCGGGCCGGGGCTTCGGTGTGTAGACAGCTTTATACTATGTGAGCCGTCAACCTTGTGAAGATCGCGGGAACCCGTTGATTTTAGATACACTGGGCTGGTCTTTGTGGCGATACTTGATGAAGGTCTATATCCAGCAATGTGAATCATGTGATCGGTCGTTGTGACGATTCATGGATGAGGCTTATGTCCTGAAGAATAATGAGTAGATACTGACCAGCTGACTCGACGTGTCGACGCAGGTCGAAGTCGTCTCTGTCTGAGGGCAGGTACCGCGTGAGAGGACGCTGTGACTCGCTGTAGGGTGCCACGCCACGTCGACTGCGACGGGGCGCGTTGCTGAGCGACACTGGAAGTAGTAACAAGTTATCGATGAGCACTTGATAACTGTATTAGTAGCTACACGCTCCAGAGTTTTGCAACTCTTAGATACAAGGGCTAATAGATGGTTTGATGACTTGGTTATTAATAAGAAGACTGATGAAAAAGATCGGAAAACTTCTTCCAAAGTTTCAAAGATCCGAAGATCGCTTTTGCCCGCTGTCTTTTCTTTCACGTAAAATTTGGTTAGCTGTGATTATTGGCCAATAATTTTTCCACAATCTTTAAAACGTTAGCGTGTTGGTTTTGCCTTGTGGGATACTTACAAATATTGTCCCTGCTAAAGTCGGAAGCATGGCTGAGCGGTCGGCTGTCGTCACTGCGCTTGTCGTCCTCATTAGATTCGGTGCGCGAATTCCTCACTTGGAGCTGTTGACAAAGAGATACTCACATTAATTACGTTGCAAATTGCTATTATATTAGTCATCTTGCGAGCACGTTTCTCAGGAGATTCTTAAAAGGAACAGTTTTCATGAATAGGATTACAGTAAAACTCTTGTTCAGTAATATATTAGTGTGCAAAACCGATGGGATCGATGGATGAAGTATCGACTTCAAAACGGGAGAAGTCGCACACACCCCTTTGTTTATCCTATGGCGTTTAAATAAGGTTTCTAACAAAAATTTTCATTCAAAGAAGAAAAACTTCCTGCACATCGTCCCAATCTCAAGACCTTCAAAAAACAAGATCCCGAAATAAACTGTACTAAATTGAATGGTAAATCGATTTATCGTCTTTCGAATTCTTAACGATCCCATTGAACATAAGCCTAGCAATTTACTGGATAGTCTCATGATTGTGAATAGTGGAAGAATTGTTTACGATGTTTAAAATAGTCCGTTGTTTTCTGAAGAGAATAAATTGGTCTAAAATCTGGTTTACTGAATAACTGAGCTTAATTGTGTGGGGCATGGGGTTGATACCATCTTAAAAACTATTGTTTGAGATAGTAAATATGGGCTGTTTTTTTTTGTTTTGTGGTATTTTAGAAGTAAGACCTTGTACTGTTTATTACAGACTAGCTTCTTTTTAGCGGCTTCGCTCGCATTAATTTAGAATTTGACAATCAATTCGAGTTGTACTCTGTTAGTAATAATATAATTCAATCATAATTCGAAAGACACGTGGCGCCAGTTATTATCATAAGAACATTATTGTTGTTTTCCTCGTGAACAGTACTTTTTTTCGGGATAAACGTTACCCTATGTCCATTTCTGTACACCTGACAACGTATATGCAAAATTTCAGAATGATCGGTTCAGTGGTTTAGGCGTGAAAAGGTAACAAACAAACAAACTTACTTTCGCATTTATAATATTAGTAAGGATTTGCAGTACTGTATGCTTGTTTTAATTGAACATGTATTTATGATTGATGAAACCAGTTGCAATTTTTCTTCTTCATTTGTTTCATAATAGTAACTTCTATCTCAAATTGATCAACGCGGTCGATTTAATATTTAAGAAATATCAAAGAAGACGCCGCATATGAAACACACAGTTTTAAGCCTTCCGAGATATTCGTAGGTAACAGTATCCTATGTCTAGACCTGTCTACCTCTAATACTGTTTCTTCGTTTGATAGATACCACATTTATTTAACGTAGTAAGAGTCATATGGCTAGATGATTATCTCTTGGCTGATGAAAACTTTTTTCCGGAGACACTATTTGCTAGTAATGTGAATAAATGTTGTAGTAGTCTTTCATTGAAGTCAAAGTCAAAACGTTTATTGCGAACTAAGTGTACAATGTGGTGTTATGTTAGTACTTATGACTTAGCAGCCTTTTACAAGGATTGCAATTTATTATTCGCCTGCCGTTATCATCCTAAATTATCTTGCTTGGAACATTATTATTACTAACACTGTTTTAAGCTTTCACGGTTAACAACTGAACTTATACTGTCCAACCCGCGATCTAAGCGCTTGCAACAGCGTCGAAATATCGGGAGCTCAAAATAATAAACAATCACGGAAGATATCCCGTAAGTGACAGTATACGTTTGATTATTATTACTTAATTATTTTCTTTTATACTAGTACAGTTAATTAGAGAAATTATAGTTACGTCAAAATTAAATAAAAAAATATAAAGAAAGAAGAAAATAAAACAATAAAGATATGACCACAAGACTCACAGAAATACTTACAAAAACAGGTCGAGGATTACACGTAAGTCCCCAATGCGAACTTTTCACTAGAGTCAACCACACAGACATAATGTTCCACTATATTCACAAACACGTATAAATTATTTACTGTTTCATGTAGTCCAACATTATCTTGTAGATAAATAATCACTTTAGTTTCGTATTCCTTGTTTTTTATGGTTTTTATAGTACCGTTGTAAATAATGTGTTGGGTGATATTAATTTATCAGGAGCTGTTGATACGATTTTAGTGAGTTTTGGTGTGGGTACCTCCTGTGTAAATTAAAGGTGTTTAAAATATTTTGGTTGATGATGGATATTGGTTATTACTTTGGGAACCTCTTGTATGTTAATGAATGACGTGCTACGTGGGATGAAGTAGAAGCTGTAGAATTTAAAAGTTTTTGATTCACAAACTTCTTAATACTTCTGAATGTGATTAAATTATTAGTTTAAGTAATTAGTTTGCACCCTGCACATTCATTATGCGCCATTATTTTTACTAATTTTCGACATGTATTACTAGATTCACTCCCTTAATTTCTATCTAATATAGGTCGTTTAAGAATAGATTCTGGCAACAATATATTTATTAAACCCAAGGGCACTACATCTACGAAGAACAACTAATAATCATAAACCCAGATTCAAATAGTAAAAACGAAACGCCGAAACTCATTTTGACAAACATAAGCAAAATCGCGATCTGGACGTGGAGTTGCGGGTACAGTCTCGACATAAGTAGGTCTAGGTACAATTCAAAACAACATCTTGACAAGCCAAGGACCTAAGATCATGTACAATAACTTATGTGTTGTTGTTATTCAATATTTCTCCGAGAACCATTGAAACCTTGGTGCTTATAACCTTACGCACGCAACGCGCTATTTCCGTCAAAGTAGATGTGTACGCGAAAATGTGAATGTTTACACTCCCGGACGTGTGACCCGGTGTTTACAATATTGTTATACTAACATTTACCGTTAAACCGGCTTGAAACGGCGAAGAAAACAAGGAGTGTTATCAAATATTGCGAGATGCAACAAGGATGGTGCCAGAAGAGGAAATTCGACGTTATCGAAGGGCTAAGCGAAGATGGCGAGATGAATCCGATCGTTTATGAAAGAACACGGCAGCGAACAGTCGTGAGAAGTGGAATTAATGGAAGGAGGCCTGAGCTTCACGAGGACGGTGTACTACACATTGAAGAGTTAGAGAAGGCGAAATGTTGTCTCCACGAGTATGAGGACCTATTTGCGGCGCACTTTGGGCAGTCAGCCCAGCTAAAATCTTGCTAGTTGGCTAATCTACATAATTCTAGACACCCCGCATTCTAGAATTATGTACGTTCAGATGTGTTTTATACTGTATAAAACTTGTTACTTCTGAGTATGCTGTCTGTATGTAATTCCCTCGGATTAGGCGTACATTCGGCCAATGACGTTATTAGTGCCATCATGTGATGTTTGGGGAATTATTCTCGACTTCGATCATTATGCTACGACGTCAAACATTCTTGTGATAACGACTTCCATTGTTTCAAAGAAAACTTGAATTGTAAGAGGTTTTGTGTTACTTCTTGTAATTTATCTATTGGGGCTTTTCAAGAAGGAATCTTGGTGACGCTGCAATGACTAAGAACCCTGCAACAGTTACACCATCGTTCTATGAAGACTTTCGTTGGTAGGAGTCTCATCTTCCTGTCTTTTGTCAATATGCAAAGTATGAAGATTGTTATGACCGAATACGCTATGATAAAGACCGATTTATTTTTGTTGCTCTTGAGCCTGCTCCCACATATGTACACGATAAGGTTCAAGACTGCAATGGTTCTTTTATTTTACATATAGCGACGCCCAGTCTGGTTTGCAAGCGACTCTAAAAATAACTCTTATTCAACCTACGCAAATATCTTGAGTTTATTTCAGCCATAAATTTCGTTTCTGCAGCAATTTATCAAAACGTATGAAAAATAATGTTTGGTGTAAGTATAATATGCGGGGCGTAATACTGTGTGTCGGGGATTTATTTTCTGGTGGAGGTACCGGTTGCTCTCTCTACCAGAATTTAAGATTTTTGCTACTTTGCTGAATTACTTTAAAGAGTCGAAGGATACATTTTTGTATGTATGCGTCATCTCATCATCATCTTCCGGCCCTTGTCCCATGTTACTCGGGGCCGGCGCAACACGTTTTCCATTCTCCTCTGTCAACCGTCAAGCTATCATTTACTCCTTTATCTTTCATATCATTCCTCTCACAATCCATCCATCATTTCTTTGGTCTTGCTCTCCCTCTCCATCCATCAACGTGTTTGCATTGTCAATAATTTAACAATATTAAATTTAAGTAACATAAGTAAAATTATTAAACTTAAGAATTGATAAGCTTCTTTTTTTAAGTGGGTTTAAAATAGTGGAGCATCCCTAATATATTTTTATCCCTAGTTTCAGAAATTCGTACTGTTTAATTTTAACAGTGGTCAAATGATTACACAAACGAGTATGATTGCTGGAAAGCTGACACAAGATTTGACAGCGAAACTGATCAAAGACTTGATCAGGCTACTAAAATTATTACAGTCTCACAAATCAAATCACATTAACATTTTATTATGATTCATTCTACCTGGCATACCTCGACATTAACAAAACGACGATAACTTAAATTCTAAACAAGCTATAAATCATTTTATCAACATATTTAACGTCTGCTGGCGTTCGGCCAACAACTGGTCATCTCACCCTAATTTATTTTAATTTTATTACTCGGTTTATGATTATGAGTTGAGTGTGACATCTTCGTTTTTTTAATAGTTCATATTTGTGGCGGTTATGTATGTACTAGATTTTAAATGCTTGGCAATGACCTAGGTATGCTAGTCGTCCTGTTTCTCAATACATTTTAGGGGTGTCCAAAGTTCGTAATGGCGATGAATATGCAGGAAAAGGATCGTTTTCTTGCTTTTCTATTCAATTAATTAGTAACATGGATAAAGGTTTAAATATCTGTTCATTTGAATAGGTTGATTCCAAAAGTAGCGCTATTGGCGCACAACTGGGACTCGTTGATCCCAGTTGGGCGCCAAAGCTTCATAAAGATTTATTCAAAGCATTAATTAACTAAGCGGAAAAGGCATATACCAATTTAATTTAGTTTAATAGGTACCCAAAAAAACTAGAAACGAAACTGGACGTTTAGAAACTCTGAAGATGTAGGCTAATTGTAAGATTTTGAACACGTTCAACCCGAAGGAAATATCTTTTCTTTTTACATATACAGGGTGTAAACAGACCCTTCACGAAGCCGTCAACCAAGCATTCTGTACATCAAACTAAGTAACTTTACGCAAAAATTATTGCTGGGAAACGACTTTTTTTTTTGGGGTGAAAAATCACGTTTTACGGTAAAACTCAATGTAACGCACTCAACACATAGTGCTGATGGATGGATTGAATAGTACGGGGGTTGTGAAGGTGTTTAGAATAAAAATCGAACATTAGAAACATGTATTTAAAAAAAAACTTGTGTAAAAGTTGGAACTTAGAACTAGGTATGGTCTAGAGCAAAAAAATGATTGCAATGGCGGGGAGAACAAGTACCTTTCGGCTTCGTTAAGGGTCTTTTTACACCCTTTAATTATAAGATACACAAGATACGGCACGCAAAATACGCGCTTTGACGTGGAGTTGCGGAAACCAGCCCGTTATACAAGATACACAAGACAGCCCTACCCGAAGAATGGTTAACTACCCACATGTGTTACGATGACTCCACTAAGACGTCACAAATTCCTGCCACTATAATAGTCACCTATCATATCTTACGAACGTTTGTATGTTTGTTTTATCATTCCTCGGAAATATCTGTTTGGATACACAAAAGTTTTGAGTTTATTCTAATTTTTGCGCGAATATTTTTAGCTTGTCCTTGGTGATTCGGGTAGGCGCGAAAATATATGAAAGCTTGATTCTCATACACGTTTTCAAACGACAATGAGGGCTTGCAGGGCTGCGGAACTGTTCGAAAGAGATACCGCGGCCCTGGAACACGAAGGGCAAAGAAGGATCATGGATGGGTTTTAGTCAGTAAAAGTCTGACACTCCCTTCCACTCCGCCCAGAGCGGGGGGGGGGGGGGGGTCATTTGATCATTTCCCATCCGAAAAAAGGGGTATATCAGTCACAGAATAATTAATTGATTTTAGTATTTTTCTTATTTATGACCGTTTTTACAAATATGTGCTTCTTAACATCTATTGACATTACGAAACATGGTTGCACCAAAAAACAAATATCGGAATAAACGCTAGAAAGCGTAATCTTAACATTTGTTGTGTAAAGTGCTGTGAGAAACAGGCTGCGTGACACCTCACACCAAAAGCAGTTACAAACAATATACTGAATTTGACGAGTGCTTTCATATGCTACTCTTTCAATCTCATTAGCTCCAAGATTAACCTATTTTCAAATAAACAAAAGAAGTAGTTCCTGCGTGGGAATGCTTGTGGCATTATTAAGGTGCTAAATGAATGGATCTTGTGATATCGGAATTTATTTATTGTATAAAATGTTACCTATGTCACAGTTACACGTTGCTAAAGATATTCAAGAAATTAGCCGTTGGTTCTACGCCTGATCTCTCTCCGGTCGTAACGGATTGCCGTCCCATCAAACAATTCGAATAAGGGAGATGAGTGCATTCGTGTTTGCACACACTCTTATGCACTCATGCGACGATTGTTTGTCTCCGCTAAGATCGCCGTCATGGTCAAAATTCGGTTAGGAGGACTGAGGGACTATAGGATACTACGGTCCACTTAATATCGTGTTCCACCTGTCCTGTTGTTTGCACGTCTCGGGAACTGATGAACGCTATTGAAAGTGTACTCGTCAAGCTGCGGGACTGTTTGAAAGAGATACCGCGGCTCTGGAACACAATGGGCAAAAAAGGAACATGGATGCGTTTTAGTCAGTAAAAGTCTGACACTCCCTCCCACTCCACCCAGAGCGGGGGGGGGGGGGGTTATTTGATGATTTCCCAAAAATTCGATAAGATCACTGAGAGGATGCTTATCTGCGCAGTTAAATCGCAGCAACAGGTGTGCATTAATAGATTCTCGGCCAAAACTCTCAAGAACGGCCCATAACTCATTTGCGAATTGCGATGCAGAATTTGAAATTGGCCAGTGTTACACGCGTCTGCATAAAAAAACTTAAAAGTAATGTTCTTTAATAAAGCCATAAATCTTTGGAGCTATAATTTACTCGTACATTTGTTTTTTAAACTTGCTTGCTGCGTATTTCATGGTATTTTAGAATAATTACCGACATAAGGCGAGGATTTTTTTTGTGAAGTATGGCTTATTTATGCAGTCAGCTAAGTCCGTCATCATTCTCCTGTCCTGATCCCAGTTTATTTGGGGTCGGCAGTTCGGCACAGCATGTCATGTTCTTCCATAGTCCTCGTCATCGCAGTCAGCTAAGTCCGTTTAGTCAAAATCTTCATCGTGCCAAAACTCTACTGCGAGTGTGTTCAACAATTCCAGTCATATCTATAGCTTTTGAAACTTTTTAGAACTGTATTTCCTAAGGACAACTTTAACTTTCTGCCACTGCGGCAAATTCTATAGATGCCTATTTTACGGTACGGTTGGTATAAATTCTTCTATTATAGATTATATCCCGCCCCCCAAAAAAAGTGTGGAAAATCGCCCGACCAAAACACCGTACCAGTTAAATAGCTCTTCTTTGATAGGGTATCCAATTAACCATTCGGACAACATACATAGTCTAAACACAACTACACATCAAACGCACCTATCTTTGCAAACACGTCACCCGCGTCATTGCATACATTGCTCTTCTCAATATTTACATAGTTGTTCACATACCAGCACATATCATGTACTTTTACGAGGTTGCAACAACATTGTATTAAAATCATACAGCTTTTCTCGTTCGTCATTTGTTTCTACTACTTTTGGAAGGAAAGAATTGTCCAATCATTCGCAAATAAAAATGTAGATATAAACAAGACATTGATGTATTTATTTCGGTTTTTGTATCACCGGAGTCGCATATCTGTAATACAAAATATAATGGATGTAAAAATATCCTTAACCAAGCCGATAGGTATTTGTTCTTTCCGTACTTGCGATCCTTCTTTTGTATGGAGATATTGGGGGTCAAAGTTCCTCTTTGATGTTAAAACTTTACTTTAAATACCTCCATAACTCCCGCACTATTCAATGCATCTATCAGCATAGTGTTTTGAGTGTGTTACATTGACTCCTGCCGTAAAACGTCATTTTTCACCCCAAAAAAGTCGCTTCCCAGCAATATTTTTTGCGTAGAGTTACTTAGTTTTATGTACCGAATGGTTGGTTGCAGGCTTCGTGAAGGGTCCATTTACCACTTATATAGATAGTGATGACGTGTGACTCCGGTTAAACGAAAATCGAAAAAAAATACATCAATGTTTTGTTTATACATTTTAGTTGCCGTACGCGTTTTTGGACTCGAACTCGGGACCTCATACCCAGCAATAGCAACCACCAGTAGGCCACTAAACTAATAAGGCAGTCTATCAGTGGCGAAGGTCCCTCACAACCCGATTCCTACCGGCATCCCTTTGAAAAATGGCACAGCCAGTATTCTATAGACAAATAATATAATCACATTAAAGATATGTACTCCGGCTTACCTCTTACAAACTTGACCCTTCGCTACTGCAGTCTAATGCTATAATTAAGCATTAATAACTTTCAACAGATCTCCCCGCTATAATGATAATTAATTAAACTGATGCACTGCAGCAATAATCACACATCTCATATAATTAGAGATCAAAGACCAATCGTTTATGTTATCATCATTTGAGTTAAAAGCAACCCTTTCTTCACATATATTTAACATCATAAAACGTTCATTATAACGCCTACAATGTTTCCCTTCACAGTGTTTACGTTTATAATAATGCTTTTTGAATGAATGACGCATTTTCTTGTTTATTATGAGTACACGTGGGTTTATTCCGCAGTTATTTGATTAAAACCCTTTAACGGGTATTGAATGAGAATTGTTTTCTGTGCTAGTAAATTATACTATAGTATTTTTCAATATATTTGGTAACTACGGTACATCCATACTAGAAAAAATTGGTAGACGGTATAAACACGGTGCCAGAGAAACGAAAATCGAAACAATAAAAAATTAAAAAAAATCGAATCGTGCGGTTCCTGCGTTGAAAATTTTCGTCATAACTGAAGAAAATGTCACAATATCATGAGCCTAGAATAATGTTTGAATGTAGGTACTGTTAATGCACATAGGTCCTATTCTGCAAATCTCGCAATCGAAATTAGATTTGCTGTAAGAAAATCCAATTCTGGGTTAAGCTCGCCATTGTAGATCTATACTAATATTATAAATGCGAAAGTTTGGATGGATGGATGTTTGTTACTCAATCAAGCCGGAACGGCTGAACGGATCTGGATGAAATTTGGCACAGATATAGATTATAGTCTGGATTAGCACATAGGGCTTTTGTTTTTTCTCACACTTACACATTAAAATTTCCACGTCAACGAAGTCGCGGGTAACAGCTAGTAAGCTATATTATTGTGATTTGTATATATATTTTTGATTTTTTGTGCAATAAAGAATAAGAATATTTTAAATCTATGGTTATAGTTTGTCATGATGTCTCATACACCGTGTATAAAGATTATAAATATTAAATATTCAGAAATTCAATGACATAATCTTGAAAAATCATAAAACCTTTCACTCCCTATAATTTCCCTTTGACGAATGTGTGAACTAAAATAATGATGTTTTCTGAACAAGTGACGCATTCAACTGTTTATGATGTACGCTTGTAGCTTTTGTCTGTCAGTTACAAAGATTTGTTGCCCCGACTTTTGTTAGCTTTTCATTTTCACGTGACGGTGTGAGTTATAACTTAATTTGTGGCTGAAATTATAGGAGGTGCCGGATAGAGATGTATTTGAGAGCTTTATGTGTCTAGTTGGCATGGTGTATAATGTATCAGTAGCGAAGGGTCAATTTTAGTAAAGGTAAGCCGGAGTACGTATCTTTAATGTGATTATATTATTTGTCTATAGAATACTGACTGTGCCATTTTTCAAAGGGAATCCGGTAGGAATCGAGTTGTATGGGACCTTCGCCACTGTAATGTATTGGATGTTCCTACATAGTACACATACCTAAACATATAATTATTCGTTTGAATGCCTCGTTGGTCTAGTGGTCGCAAATGCGACTGCCGGGAAAGAGGTCCTGGGTTGGATTCCCAGGTTGGCAATGTTATTGAGTTTTACCATGAAGAATTTCTCAGTAGCAGCTACGGAGTCTGGTTTTCTTGTGAGATGATGGCAATAGACTTCCCCCCCCGATCACATGGGACTTAAACATAACTGGCGAAATGGGGGTGTACTATTAAGTACACCTCTGCCTAACCCTTCGGGTATTACAGGCGTGATGCTATGTGAATGTTCTAAAATTAAGTATTTTTGATGCGTAATATGAAATGTAAAAATGTAACTTCTACCAATCCGCACTAGTAATAGGAAAATTAAAGACTGAATGGCTGATTATGAAAAAAGATACAATCTTACCAATCATTATTAACAAGATTATGACTTTTTATGGTGGAAATTCCAACATTCCTAATTGAATGTATCACACATTACTTAATACAAGAGGTTATCAAAGTAGTAATCCATCAAAAGATATCGAAATGTGTTCATAAACATTAATGATTGTGATCCAAAGATAAAAAAAAATCTAAAGTAGGTAGTTTCAGTGCATCAAGTAAGTAGGTACTAGTTTTATGAAGCAATAAAAAATCGCGTACGAAGTACACCCAGTATATTAAAATTATGATTATGTCCTATCAAAGGATTTTTTTTTCAAATACCTGGATTCAATTACCAAAAAAACTGTTTATTTTACTCTTAAAAAAACAAATGACACTAACACAACACCAAAAAAATTACACAAATAAAAAAAATGGCGAAACGTCAAACTTTCCCGCGCGATTTGAACCAAAGACTACAGAGTAAACTTTTTTTTTCGTTATTTTTTTAAACAGCCTCGCCCTTGTTCGGAGCACACGGTCATGCGGGCTACGGCCGACGTCGTACTAGAGTTTAGGAAGACAAAATTAAAAATGTTTATTTTAGTAAAGTTGAATCGTGGGCGGGATAGAGTGTGAACTAACGTTTTATTATTTACACCGTCGTTATGGACAATTTTTTGTCCAAGGATATGATATCAGCCTATTACTGAACAACTGCAAAGCCTCTTGTCATACAGAGAAAGAATTGCGCATTGATGATTGGCGGCAGATTGACGATTATCTAGGGATGTATGATCTGTGGTAATTTGATGGATGATTCGAAGCGATGGATGGACTATGTGAAGGATGATATGGCTAGAAAGGAGGTGACTGCTGAGATGACGAGTAATAGAGAAGTATGCAAGAAGAAGACATGCTGCGCCAACCCCAAATAAATTGGGATAAGGACATGAGAATGAAAAGAAAAAATGGAACTTTGAACCCCGTATCTCCGTAACTACAAGGTTCCCAGGTATGGTCCAGAACAAAAAAAATATCGCAATGACGGGGAGTACCAGTGCTTTTCGGCTTTATTAATGGGTATTTTTATCTATGACAATTTCATCGAAAGAAAGAAAGAAAGTACGACTGACGAAAGAAGAATGAATGATGAAAGTAAGAATAAAATATGACTTCCATTTCTCATTTATCAGAATACCACAAAGCAAAGCTGGAAAGGAAACATAAAACAGCTTTCATCTTTTTTGTTTTAATAACATCTGTAGCATTGCTTAGGTATTTTTAATCCTAACTAATATTATAAATGCGAAAGTAAGTTTGTTTGTTTGTTACCTTTTCACGCCTTAACTACTGAACCGATCATCCTGAAACTTTGCATATCCGTTGTTAGGTGTACAGAAACGGACATAAGGTACCTTCCATCCCGAAAAAAATACTGTTCCCGAGGAAAAATACAATAACGTTCTTATGATAATAGATGGCGCCACGTGTCTTTCGAATCATGATTGAATTATATTACAGTACAACCCGAATTGATTGTCAAATTCTAAATTAACGCGAGCCAAGCCGCGGGCAAAAGCTAGTATTGAAATAAATGCTTCTTACTTTATCTTTATTTCTTCAGATATATTTAAAAGTAAATTCCTACCTGACTGACATGCATGCATGTCGTCGTCGGAATATTCTTCATAAAAAAAGAACATTTTCATGCAAAATTGTAAATGTTGCCAACATGTCTGTTTACTAAACACTCGTGGACATTTATTTAAATCCTGTTTACAAGATGTGGATATTTCAGCTCATTATAGATTCTGACACTAAAGTATGGCTTTTTAATGATATCCGCAACAGTTGAGTGCGCTTGCAAGACATTTTGATGTGAAAAATGGCAGAAATAATTGGGGAGAAGTTGATTGGTGGAATGTTTTGGGTCTATTTTGGTTTCTGATTTGTTAATGAAGAAATTGCGTACTGCCTCGTTGGTCTAGTGGTCCAAAGCGTGATTGCTGAGATTGAGGTCTTGGGTTCGGTTCCCGGGTCGGGCAGTGTTATTGGGTTTTTCCATCAGGAATTTCTTAGTAACAGCCACGAGTCTGGATTTGTGCCCGGTTGATGGCAATAGGCTCGCCCCCTAGTACTATTAGGTAAACCTCTGCCTAACCCTTCGGGGATTACACCCGTGATGTGTTATTATGTTATAATTGGAGGAAAGTGGATTGGTGGAATGTTTTGGGTTAATTTTGGTTTGAGATTTGTTAATGAGGAAGAAATTGCGTATGAATGCTGGACCTAAATTTTGAATAAGCGGAAGGTAAAGGCGACATAATGTTTCCACTGGTATGATACAAGCATTACGTTTATGGAAGACGGGCTGGTGGATGTCATGTCTAAAAGTTTTTTGTCCAAGAACATTTTAAACAGTCGTGCATTGAAATTGCTCAGCTAATAACATCATCTGCCTAGCCTTTTCCCAGCTATGTTGGGGTCGGCTTCCAATCTAACCGGATGCAACTGAATACCAGTATTTTACATGTAGCGACTGCCTATCTGACCTCCACAACCCAGTTAGTACTGGGTAATACGATACCCCTTGGTAGACTGGTTATCAGACTTTCAGGCCACTGACTACTTAACGACTGTCAAAAATCTAGAATTGACAACCGGGACCAACGGCTTACGTGCTTTCGGACACCCGTCCACGGACCAACCTAGGCAAGCTTGGGTTAACCTGAAGATGGGCTCGAGCGGCTGTTATTATTTAGCCACGAGCTCCTCTGTATTACTCAACGAATACTACTAAGCAATTCATCAGGATTTTAGGAGATAGATCTCTCACAGTCGTCAAGTTATTTATGAAGGAGGAAGCATTTTTCGCAAAGAATTGCAACATTTTGTTAATTTCTTTTTCATTACAAAATTGTCGCGACAATACCATTAAACTAGGTACTCATACTACTCATACATATAGCGCCAGTCTCAAATGCATTAGTTGATAACATCCAAATTGAATGCCCTAGGAGCGGCAACACAATAGATTCATCCGATGAGATTGAATCTGCATTCAGAGCTTTTGACAGAAGCCACACCTAGTAACTATCTGATAAATCCTATGTAGTACTCACTAAACACAGGTGGGACGCACTCTTGTCATTAATACGCGGATGTGACAAGAAGTCATCAAGTCTTGGACTTTGCACAATTGGACTGGGAGCCAACTGTTCCTCTACGGTCGGTTACAACGTGGTTTTGAAAGGTTCAGCTGAATGCTGATGTTTTGCTATTTTTAGAATTTAAAGATTCGATATTTTTTAAAGTATTAAACTGAACTAAGTACGCAATCACAGGGAACAAGTAGATGAGACTCACGAAGACCAGGGAAGCTAACACAAAAGAGAGGAAGCCTGTCACTAGCCTGTCACTAGATGGGTTAGGAGCATGAGCAACAGGGTGTTAAGTTCCGCAATATGCTATGGAAAATGGAGGATCCCGCGACCAGACAAGTCTAGACGCGAGAGTCTGGTGGGCTACTGCCTGACAGTTGTTGTCGGGTTTTTCTATATTATATTCTTCGGTCGCGGAAACACGATTCAGAATTTTGATGTCAGTTCTTCATTTTTGTCATAGATTGCACTGTTGTATTTTTTGTAGAATGTTGTGCTACAATGATGATAACGAAACTAATTAACAATAACAAATCTGGGTTACGCTCGCCGTTGTATTGTACATAAGCTATATTTTGTGATTTTGTGTAGTATATCTTTTAATTATGTGTGCAATAAAGAATAAGAATAAACTAAACAGCTAAGCGTTAAGTCCCATGATAAAACTATTATTCCTCTGTATACCATCATTAATATTGACGCACTTTAAAAACAAGGCTAAAAGCACAGCCGTGTTGTTCTATTGACTAGTTTATGTGAAATATAATAGATGGCGTACAGTGAAGGTTATTCTCAATGGGGAATTGAATATGTGTTTTGAAAACCCATAAAAACCGACTGCTAAGTTGTTTATTTTTAAAGGCTTAATGCCTACAGCCGGCGGCCAGTGTCCAACAGAAGACATGTTTGATTGAGATTTGAGCGAAGGATCAATTTTTGTGAAAGGTAAGCTGGACTACATATCTCTAATGTCATTATATTATTTGTCTATAGAATACTGCCTGTGCCATTTTTCAAAGGGAAGCCGGGAGGAATCGAGTTCTATGGAACCTTCGCCACTGCATGATGGTAATTCTACTTCCTTCCTTTCTTTATCGTGTGGTTAGTGCCTAACCTGGTGTCAGAGTTTTTATACCGTCCATGGGCCTCTGACTTGGCTTTACATGCCGTCGTGAAATATCTCTCAGGCATGCTGGTTTCCTCACGATGTTTTCCTTCACCGAAGCAAGTGATAATTATACAATACGCATATGGATCTGAAAACTTAGAGCTGCGTGTCTTGGGTTCGAATATGAGACCTATCATTTGGCAGTCCGAATGCCACTAGGCTGTTAGGCAGTAGAAACAAGCCTAGTGGTAGACGTCATAGAACTAAAAACTCCTAACTCAGACATACGAGATTCCTAATCAAGAAGCTATGGGTATAATAGGGATCACCGTAAATGAAAGGCGTTTCTTTTTTTTACATGCTGTACGGATCCCCGCTGTTTACCTATTCTCAATAAGGGTTGAATCTTATTTATCAAACAGAGCAGGGGTGCTATCTCGCTCTAGCAAATGACGATTCTGAGCGACAGAAAAAGATAGAAACATGGAAAAATTGCGATTCCGTGCTAATAGATCAGGCTCAACCCTTACTCTTCAAAATATGTATGCCAGTAAATCAAAATAAATGGCAGTTAAAACCTCAACAGTATCTAAATAATAGGCTTGTTATTATCGTAAAATAAACCACAATCAACAACAATTTTGGCGCAATTATGTACCTGATAAAATAGCACTCATTTTGCTAAGGTAGACGACCTATTTGCCTGACTTTCAGATAGCGATTCACGATAAGTGATTGAAACAAGGTTATATTAAAAAAAATCGAAGTGCAAGGCATTGTACCGAAAAATGTTAGCCAGATAACAATCGAAGCATAAATTCGCAATTTTTTGCCGTAAAAATTCCTTTATTACAAGACATAATTTATGTCAGAATAATTTTGTTTTGCATACATTAAAAGAAGACTTACCGCCTTTTCGAACATCTTTATTTTTGTTTTTTTATTCAACCTTCCGCGACACCACCAACACACAAACACATAAATGACTGTTTTTGATTGTCATCATCTGCCTAGCCTTTTCCCAAACTATGTTGGATCGGCTTCCAGTCTAACCGGATGCAGCTGAACACCAGTATTTTACATGGAGCGACTGCCTGTCTGACTTTTACAACTCAGTAAGACCGGTTGTCGGACTTTTCGGGCAGTTTTTGACTATAATTCACCCCACTCAGTTCTGATACTAGTGCAGTTATGGTGCCTTTCTATGGAATGTATTCGTCGATAATTTGACGATAAAAGTCGCGATAAAAGATAAGATTATCGATGTAAGCACTTTAATTGCGCGTTTATCGCATGTAGGTGCGGCTTAGTTATGTTGCTTTTATTACATCCTTGTTATTTCACTTCCGTTGATTAAGATAACCTCTTGCTTGCTTGTTTTTGGGAGAGGAAAACCAAGGAAACGATGGATGGATTATGTGAGCAATAATATGAAAGAAAAAACTGGCCAAGTGCGAATCAGACTCGCGCATGAAGGGTTCCGTACCATCGTCGTAGGGTATTCAAAATAAAAATAAAATTATAAAAATGAACTAAAAGTCCCTTTTAATTTTTAATTATTTTTTTATAATTTGTTGTTATAGCGGCAACAGAAATACACATTCTGTGAAAATTTCAACTGTCTACCTGTAACGGATAATGAGATACAGCCCGCTGACAGACAGACGGACGGACGAACGGACGGATGGAAGCATTTTCAACTAGCAAACCTTTGGGTGATGCAAAAACAGTGGTTTACTCTAATAAAGAAAACCAAATTAATCGCTTACATGATAATATCATCTACTTCTCTAATTTATTATTAATATATCCCAATTTATTAAAAATACGCCAAGACTATAACATCAGTCAACAAGCCTATAAAATATTTGAATAATAACCAATCAAAATACACTTACAGCATTTAGTGTTGCCAAGCTTATAAAAAGTTGCCACCGGAAAAACATTACTCTTTATTAAATTTTAAACTCTCGTTCTTATTTTGAATTTAACCTATGGTAGCAGGAAGTCGTGGTAGTAAGTAAGTACTATACGTCTGAGATCAAAGGAGTTTCGATGTAAAAATATATTTGGACAAGAGTCAAGAGAAAAGTGTGATTAAAAATCTAATAGCTTTTGCCCTCGGCTTCGCTCGCGTTAATTTAAAATTTGACAGTCAATTCGGGTTGTACTCTGCTGGTAATAATTATATTCAATCATGGTTCGAAAGACACGTGGCGCCATCTTATTATCATAAGCACATTATTGTTGTTTTCCTCGGGAACAGTACTTTTTTTCGGAATGAACGGTACCCTATGTCCGTTTCTGTACACCTGACAACGTATATGCAAAATTTCAGGATGATCGGTTCAGTGGTTTAAGCGTGAAAAGGTAACAAACAAACAAACAAACCTACTTTCGCATTTATAATATTAAGGATGGAAAGTATGGATGACAATCAGAGATAATAATAATATAGCTTCCTATTAATGAAAGAATTTTCGGTAACGGATAAGTCCCGAAGGAAAATGTCGTGAGAAAAGTGTTGAGTATGAATGTGGATAGGTGTAAGAGCAGAGGAAGACCAAAGAAACGATGGATGGACTGTGTGAGGGATGATATGGCAAGAACGGAGGTGTCTGATGAGATGATGAGTTATAGAGAAGTATGGAAGACCCCAGAAATTTATATTAACGAATTTAATTAATGAATGTAATATACATATAAAGGGTGTAAAAGGACCCTTAACGAAGCCGAAAGGTACTTGTCCTCCCCGTCATTGCGATCATTTTTTTGTTCTAGACCATACCTGGGAACCTTCTAGTTACGGAGATATTGGGGGTCAAAGTTCCAACTTTTTCACAAGTTTTTTTTCAAATACATGTTTCTAATGTAAGATTTTTACTTTAAACACCTTCACGACCCCCGTACTATTCAATCCATCCAACAGCACAATGTTTTAAGTGCGTTACATTGAGTTTTACCGTAAAACGTGATTTTTCACCCCAAAAAAAAAAGTCGTTTCCCAGCAATAATTTTTGCGTAAAGTTACTTAGTTTGATGTACAGAATGCTTGGTTGACGGCTTGGTGAAGGGTCTGTTTACACCCCGTATATATGTATATGTGTAATGTTATGTTATTTTGATAGTAATGCAATTAACTTATAATGAATTTGGAATTACGATTGTCAGCATTATAAATTGCATGTTTATTAGGGTAGCTGAATAAATAATTAATTAATGTATGTAACGATTATGCATGAATATGAAATGTAAGGAGCCAAATAAAAGCTTTATTTATTTATTTTTTATGGAAGACCCCCAATAAATTGAGATAAGGGCAGGGGAATGATGTGTCCCGAAGATTCCGTACATCCACACAAACAAACATACAAAATACAAACTTTACCTTTTTAACATATTTTGGTATAGAAGTATAGATGACCATGACTTTTATAATTGTGTTTTTAAAGCTTTCTATTTAATTTATGAGTATGCCAGTCCGTCTGTTATGTAATAATTTTGCAACGACTAGATTAATGCTTATCATATTTTGCATTGTGATAATCCGGATTTTTTGTTTTTTATCTTACATACATGTTATGTATGTGACAAAATAAATCGGTTTCAAGATAAAGTAATGGATTACGAATAATATATCCGCGTCTTTGTTTTTGAAAAATTTGAATTAAAAGCGATTTTAGAGCTTTATTTTCAGTTATTTATTATCTCAATGACAGTTTCGTTGACATAATCTATGATAGCAAAGTAATTCTTTGGTAGAATACTGAAGCTACTGAAACACAATAACTCGTTTTACTCATATTACGCACTAACACGATTTACTACGAGCGATTTTATGTAACCAAAGAAACGATGGATGGCTTGTGTAAAGGATGATATCGATATGGCTAGAAAGGAGGTGACTGCAGAGGTGACGAGTCATAGAGTATGGCAGAAGAATGATGATGATGATTTAATGGTAGATAAGTTTTAATTCTGCAGGGTGTAACAAGACCCTTCACGAAGCCGTCAACCAAGCATTATGTTCATGAAACTAAGTAACTTTATGCAAAAAATATTGCTGGGAAACGACTTTTTTTTTTGAGGTGAAAAATCACGTTTTACGGGAGGACTCAATATAACGCACTCAAAACATTGTGCTAATGTATGGATTGAAAAGTACGGGGCTCATGGAGGTATTTTGTAAGAGGTAAGCCGGAGTTCATATCTTAAATGTGATTATATTATTTGACTATAGGATACTGACTGCCATTTTTCAAAGGGAAGCCGGTAGGAATCGAGTTGTATGGGACCTTCGGCACTGCTACACATAACATACAAGCGGTACTCCTGGACACGGCTCGTATTGTTAAGAGGTTCCTCTCTCTGGAGCCCTGGCTGCCGGTAGCTTGGACCCTGTTCCCGATACCGGTGGGCTACTATTTTATAAAGGAATATTTAAAAATGTAAATCTTATGTATAGAAACGAATAAAGGAAGTGAACATTAATAAAAGAAACGGTTTTGTGTAAACCGATATGTTCGCAATGGTGTCGGATCACAGTCTAAATTCGTAAGAAAATCTTACACAATTGAACATAAACATCTTGCTCGAGGAAGTGAAGAAAACTTTAGGAAAGATTGCCAAATGCATGTTGTTGATATTACGCTGGATTCCGTACGTGGTACGTGAATGTATTGATGGATGCGTGGTATGTGGTGTAGTTTGTATTTTATCATATCGATACCTTTAGGCTCAAAGGGCGTAACCGCTATTTAGGCCAAAATGAGATTTTATGATGTTTGATGTTTTTCGTCTTCTTTCGATCGGTATATTTAAAATTTCGATATTCGCAAAAAAAGGTGGATACAGCCATCATTTTTGGATCGCTAAACATTGATTTTCTTTAAATTTTAAGGTGTATACGAGGTCTATTTTTTTAATTGTTAGATTTACTTTTTATACTACATGTTCTTCTACGTTTCTATTCTAACAAGTTTAGTTTTTTGCTTTTCTCTCTTTTATAGCTATAAAACTATTTTGGTTTTTTGGTTTATTGGCTCTCCTGAAAAATCGTGTTTTGGTGTATACGCCCTTTGAGCCTAAAGGTATCAATACTCGTATGTATGTGAGTCTGTCAGGTATATGTCTATGGGCTAAAGTTGCCTGAAAATAAATGGATGTTGTTATTGTTGAATGTGATGAAATTCTTTCAAATACTTAAATAAAATGTTTTTTTTTTCGTTTTAGTTGTAACCTGTTTTTTTTTTGTGACTTTGGATTTTTTATACAGACGTCATTCTGTACTGAAAATATACAAATACAGTGCATTGTCAGACTTTCAGTGCTTCAAAAGTTTTCAAACTGCACTCAAATGGAAGTTGTGACAGAATACGATCGAGTAGACATGCACCTATTTTTACTACAGAACCCTAACACCATCACGCATGCCTCATATCATGTTTATTTCGTAATATCCGAGTGAGGAACATCAACTGCCTGTCAAGAGTTCAGCGAAGGGAAGTTGTTGTGTTTGCAAGCGATGGAAGTCTGATGGACAACAGATTGTCATCACAAGCTGGTGATGCGTAGGCGCCATTACGGAGGCTACACACTTGTTCGATTTAGCAGTGTTTGCTGAACAACAAGTGGAACATGAAGCATTCACATATTCGGCTTTCATTCAACTGGTACCGTTCGGAGATTACCCGGAACAAACAAACAGGCAAGCAGACCGACAAATAGACAGACAGACAAAAATTAATTTATAATTGTTATCAGTACTTACCGTATACAGGGTTTAAGGGACAGCCTTCCACAAACTGACAGTTGTTCACTTCCTGCCTAGCTACAGAGTTCATCGAACTCGTCGTCGTGCTTGCCGTTCGCTACATGCTTTTTGCCAAGGTAATTATACATTGCGTATGAGGAAATAAAACAAATTAAATTTATTGGATTCCCATAACATTCCTGAAATAATTTCTTGTATCGGGCATCTTAGTATGATATACTGAATTCACCCCATCAATTTGTGGAGGGCTGTCCCTTACACCATGTATGCTTACATATGCCTTCACCTACAGTAAGAAGCTGCTATTTTGAAATTACAAACAGACAATTCAATTTTATTTATTTGTATTGTTTTTGCCGCCCAGTCGTGTCGAATTATGCCGACCTGTGTGTAGGATCCCTTACAATCATAGCAAATGGTACAGTGATTGACCTCTTCAATGGTTGAATTGTTAGTGATGTGAGTATATGAAAACCGTGAACTGTTAATTGCTTTTGAAGTGAAGCCAATATTGAGTATGAAATTGAGCAATTGAGAGAGGCGCCATGTGAATCAACTCGCGTTATAATCATAGCTATTTTTTTTTTTTTGTTATCGGTTCTTGGTAAGAAAAAAACCGGCCAAGGGTTTATTCGGACTCGCACACCGAGGGTTCCGTATAAACTTGTACGTATTTCATTATCAAACTACATTTTGACGGTTCTCAGATTGTTTCCTTTACATGTGCTGTAAGACATTGCTTCTGGCCAAATTTCATGACTCTAGGTCAACGGGAAGTACCCTATGGTTTTGATTCCCTTAGGGGAATGCCTTCCCTGGGGTCGGCGCAGCATGTCTCTTCCTCTTCCATACTTTTCTATTACTTGTCATCTCAGCAGTCACCTCCTTTCTAGCCATATCATCCTTCACACAGTCCATCCATCGTTTCTTTGGTCTTCGTCTACTCTTATAGCCATCTACATTCATACTCAACATTTTCCTCATTCATCCGCATCACATGTCCATACCACGATAACCGATTCCCTCACAACTTTTCAGTCACCGGCGCCATTTTCAGACTTACTCTTATGTACTCATTCCTTATTTTATCCATTCGCGTTACACCACACATCCCCCTTAGCATTACCGTTATTGACGTCAATTTTCCATGGAATCAGTATCTCAATACCATATACTCATCATCGTCATCTGTCTCGTCTTTTCCCAACTATGTTGAGATCGGCTTCCACTCTAACCAGATGCAGCTAAATACCAGTATTTTACATGGAGCGACTGCCATCTGACCTCCACAACCCAGTTAGTACAGGGTAATACGATACCCCTATCAATACCATAGACTATTCCACCAAAAATATCCCATTTCCTCCACAGGAAAACCACAACATATTAAATAAAAATCCTTAATCCATCCTTGCCTATTAATAGCTGGTACCATCAAAGCGCATTTCTGTAGAAAATAATGTAGGAAGCGGTAATTCAGTCCATCCTGCTCACCCGCTATGCGCTTGCGCTTGTAAGGGAAACGCTCGTTTGTCTTCATAGAATACAGGTGGTATTTATACTTCTTCGTTAGTAGAATTAATGAGCTTTAGGATATGGTTTTTGGTGTTATTTTTGTATACTGTCACGCCTACTTTTGGTATTTATGAGAATACTAGCTTCGTCCCCATTATGTAGAGATACGGAAATTTATAACTATTGCTCAAGTTGTCTATAGGTTTGGGTGCATGGCATGCTATTATTATTGTTTTTCCTGCGTGTGCATATTTTTGCGTGCTCCTGCATCCAACCCTGGATCTTTTTTCCTATTTTTTTAATCTTTACTTTTCACTAGGAATTTCTCCTGTATCGTGGGTGCGTTTACAAACATTTATTCTCACATACACAAACAGCCAGTCCCGGAACAACTACTTGTAGGCCACACAAATATTTGTTCCGTGCGGGAATCGAACTCTCGCAGTCGCCCATCGCTCAGCCACTGCGCCAACCGTGCAGTCACAATTAAAATTACATATTTTGCATAACATTTAATGCCATGGATTTCCGCAAAGTAACACCTGATACTATAGCTTCATGATGTAGTGGATGTCTGTGTGACATTAGCACTAACGTTGATTGGGGCTTCCAGACTTCTATTCTAACCAGGTGTTCCGATGACGTTCGGACCCGTTAGATGCTAAATCCTAAATCCCACCTATCCTACGTAACACTGTCCTAAGATTAGACAGCATCACAGACGTGACGCATACAAGACAATCCCGTTATAAATAAAACTTAAAGCTGGTGTATAATGTCAGATTTTTCCATTCATACTTACGAACTTTTAAAATATTATGTATTTTCGAAACGGCGCGAGTTTAATAAATGAAACGCGTGACAATGTGTTGAGGAATTCTATTTATGTTGAAGTTTATTATGTTTTCAGGCGTTTTGAATAATAAATGGTTGTTTTTATAAAGATGTCGAGTTGATTTTTGAAATTCCGATGTCACTAAACGGTGAAATTTATGGACTTAGCAATTTATTTTACCTTAGAATAATGTTGTGAAACTGTTAAAGATCTATCAGCTGTCCCTAAACCAACCGCCGAGTACTTCTTTAGGGTTGAACCACATACAGGGTGTAACAAGACCCTTAACGAAGCCGAAAGGCACTTATTCTCCCCGTCATTGCGATCACTTTTTTGCTCTAGACCATACCTGGAACTTCCCTAGTTACGGAATATTGGGGGTCAAAGTTCCAAATTTTTCACAAGTTTTATTTTTGGAAGAACTTTACTTTAAACACCTTCACTTCCCCCGTACTATTCAATCGATCCACCAGCATAATGTTTTGAACACATTACATGGAGTTCTACCGTAAAAAGTGATTTTTCACCGCAAAAAACATTCTAGGGACCAAACCGCCACGGGTAAGGTTGACTGTTGGAGCTAAAGAACGAGAGAGACCAGTCTTTTAATAAATTGTTGTACAATTGTTGCACTAAAATACAATAAGTATTTTTTTGGCACTAAAGTACTGTGAGTATATACGAGAAATTTTTGAAAAAAACTACACATAAGTAGTTAAGAGAGAAGGTGAAGGCTAGGTTAACGAACCCATTATTACAGCTTCTTCACTCACAGAGATTATTCATCTTATTTGTTTGAAATCAAACACGAACCACTATACTTACTACAGGAACCGCTAACTACTTCCTTACGACTTACAAATGATTCATCTGACATTCCTCCGACTACCCGCATAGTGACACCTATTCAGGGGTCACAAACCTTTCTAATAAATGTTCAATTGCTCTTCTTCAAAGCGTTGAGTGGACAATCATCTGAACTATCATCGCCCGCGCATTTCCTTTGTTCATTTGAATATTTCTTCAAAAGTAAAGGAGTTGGTGTATTTTTTATTAGTTTTCAACGTTTTATTTGTTTGGAGAGACCGCAAAAATGTTTGCAACATGTGCATATTTTTATGTGTCTATTTTTGTTTAGTTATTTTTGAAGAACAAACAAGTTTTATTGAAATACCTATGTAGGTGAAAAGTTCGTGACGGGTCATTTCAGCAAGAAAATAATTATGATGATGGTACAATAATTTGGAATTTGGTTCTAGTCTATCACAATAACGTGATTTTCGCTGGCCTTTTATAAATATCTGACTGACAATTTCATAAGTGAACTGAAATGGACACATGGAACATTTTGATTGTCCGATTGCTTATTTACATAAGGAACGGACATGCTATAAGGAACTTTAATGTAGTTAGAATAAAAGTTAGATCACAAAAAATGTCTCGGAAGTCTAAGCGTTTACTAAAGATACACCTTGTTTTGTAATAAAGCACCTAGCTTACAGGGTGTAAAGATCATTACCGTGCAGGTATTGCAATTTTGTAGGAAATAGCTGATTATAAAAAAAAAATAGCGACGAGAAATTTCTATGTGGAGGGGGGGGGGATGGGTTCACTATCATCTACAGAACATGTGGTAACCGTTTGTGCATACTGTTCCACCTTGTATTGTTTGGTAAATTATCGTTCTAGGACCAATAACTCGGGTTATCAGTTCATCAACATTTGTCTATAGTCGGACCGCCATCTTACTTTTTCAATAGAAGACAATTTCACAACATTAAATATTTACCAACAGCGTTCTCCTCACAATGGAATTCAAGTCGCAAAAGAACCCATGCTACACTATACATGAGTAGCGAAGGGTTAATTTTTTAAGAGGTAAGCCGGAGTACATATCTTTAATGTGATTTAATTATTTGTCTATGGAATACTCATTGTGCCCGTTTTCAAAGGGAAGCCGGTAGGAATCGAGTTGAATGGAACCTTCGCCACTGCTATACATTGAGTACATTTCTCGTACAAAATGGCGCCGGTTTAAAAAAAAAAACACTCACCTCTTCAATGGACGATGACATAAGCCCGGAACTGTAACAAAAAACAAACTTGTTAGTTTATGACACACGGTGACAACTGGGAAATGGTTTTCAGATGGCAGAATGTTTCTGACTGTCAAATGTTGCTGATGATACACGAAGGAAAGGAAGGGCACTTAAATATAATTTCAACCGCATGATTATGAGTGTTTTGCACGCGAAAATAAGTTTTTTGCGTATGGAAATAGGTTTGTTGCATTTTGAAAACTAAACTGCTAGACTTTGGTACAGTCGTAGCTACAAACACAACACACACACTCACACATACACACACAGTCACAGTCGTACTTATAAAAAGACAAAACTTTAAATAAAACTTAGAACACAGGGCCGTAGCCAGGGGAGGGAGGAATTGAGGGTTTAAATCCCCCTGAACCTTGAACAACTCTGTGGATTCGCCCTGATAAGCGTACATAGTAATGTGCAGGTCAATCCAGAGACGGTTGTCCAATAGTAACATTTAATAGAAGAAAACGAAAAGATGTTCGTGATTGCCCTTTGTTCGCCTTTTTTATTCAGGGTTTAACCCTCCACCCCTACATCATCATCTGTTCAGCCTTTTCCCAACTATGTTGGGGTCGACTTCCAGTCTAACCGGATGCAGCTGAATACCAGTATTTTACATGGAGCGACTGCCTATCTGAACTCCACAACCCAGTAAGTACTGGATAATACGATACCCCTTGGTAACACTAGTTGTCAGACTTTTTGGTCCACTGACTACCTGTAACGACTATCAACGATCTATAAATGACAGCCGGGACCAACGGCTTAACGTGCTTTCCGATGCACGGAGGAAACTGGGTATGTAATGGGTGGTCACCTATCCACAGACCAACCTAGGCAAGCACGGCTTAACCTAAAGATCGACCCGAGCGGCTGTTATTATTTAGCCACGAGCTCCTCCCCTCCACACCTACGTCCCTTACTAAATTCCTGGCTAGGGCCTTGTTAGAATGTCGTGTCAGTAAGCATAACATTTACCAATATGGTAACGGTGTTCCATAACTACATTTGGATATCACTATCAGATTAGTAATACATCCTCTACATTACAGCTCATATCTCATTAAAGACTACTATTGTTATTAATTAGGTTGCATCCATTATGTCATACAATACGTAGATGAGTCATTTCAAACCATCTGTTATAGTCAGGAACTATTTAACATACCTCTAGGATTACATGCACGCATACATCATCATGTAAACAGCTTATGTCAGACACTTTGTATATTGTCTGTCTGCATAAGTAATACAAGCTATAGATGAGGACAATGCCATATTCACTGCGATTGGCACGCTTATTGGAGATTGGAATTTCGGTGTAGTCTATAAAAAAAAAGTGGAAGGAAAAAGGGGCCGTGAAAGATCACGAACCCGATGGACAGATATGGTGAAGGAAGTCTGCAGAGGGAATTTCCATGGCCGAAAACCGTCCAGCATGGAGAGCGTTGGGTGGAGAAGGCAACGTCCTCATGTGGTCACGACCCTCAGTCATGAGGAAACGAGAAAGAAGAAGAATAAAAAATCATTGCCATACACTAGGAATGATACACAGATGTTCAAAGTCACATACACAAAAAGATTCAATTTATTCAAATTAGACTCAAAATCACCTTTTGAGCGTCAATTTTTACATAAAACAGTTCACCAAAACGTCACCTCCTAGTGTTTAATTGAGAAAAATGCCAGAATAAACTTTCAAGCAACACTATATGTAAGGTTACAATAACCTAACTGTAGACTAGAATATTTACAAAATGCACTTATGACAGTCCCCCAACACGACCGTCCTTCGCCACTTTCAAGTGGCTGGGGTAAAGAAGTGGCGGAACAAACTGCCAAGCAACACTGTCAGTTAGGCTAGAAGGACCTGATTTATAATACTCTACACTAGAATATAAACAACACATAGAAAATGCTAAGTGCCCGTTTTTTAATCATTTTGCAATACCCAATGACAGAAGTAGTTTATTTTTTAAATTAAATCGCTTGCTTCGTAATGCACTACCATTTTGTCATATACAGGGTGTAATAGGACCCTTAACGAAGCCGTCAACCAAGCATTATGTGCATCAAACTAAGTAACTTTACGCAAAAATTATTGCTGGGAATCAACTCTTTTTTTACGTTTTACGGTAGAAACATTGTGCTGATGGACGGATTGAATAGTACGGGGGTCGTGGAGATGTTTAAAGTAAAAATCTAGCATTAAAAACATTTATTAAAAAAAACTTGTGAAAAAGTTGGAACTTTGATCCCCAATATCTCCGTAACTAGAAGGTTCCCAGGTATGGTCTAGAAAAAAAAGAAAAAAAAATCGCAATGACGTGGAGAACAAGCGCCTTTCGGCTTAGTTAAGGGTCTTGTTACACCTTTTATTTTATCATTTTGAACACCTTAGCGTAGTTTTAACTGAAAATTCGCTTAGCCTTCTTTTGCAAGGTTAATTTCTTTTTTTCTTTTACAATTATACAGGGTGGAAGGGACATCATCCCCTTCCACGCTTTATTTTTTTACCCTAGTTTTATTTAAAACACTTACCAACACAACAGCGAGCATTTTCTATCCTTCTCCTTAGTTTTAGACATTTTGAACACAAGTGCGGCACAACACTTTCACGGGACAGTCATACAGATAATAAAATTAAAAAAAACTAACTGTCACTTTCACAGTGTCACACCATGAGTTCACTTCTCGACTGTTTTAATTTATTACATCATCTGTTAATACCATATGGTGACGACTGGGATGTAATTTATAATTAGGACTTAATTATTGTTTTAACTAATTTGACGTTCCGTTAATTAGGTTCAATGTCCTGAGGACCTAGAAAAATGATAGACCAATTCTAATTTCGTTTTGTATTTCTATTAGAACTTTGAGGAGCTCGTGGCTTTATAATAACAGCCGCACGGGGTCACTCTTTAGGTTAAGCCGTGCTTGCCTAGGTTGTTCTGTGGATGGGTGACCACCCATTACATACTGAGTTTTCTCCGTGCCTCGGAATGCACGCTAAGCCTTTGATCCCGGCTGTCATTTGCTGATCTTTGACAGTCGTTAGGTAGTCAGTGGCCCAAAAAGTCTGACAACCAGTCTTACCAAGGGATATCGCATTACCCAGTACTAACTGGGTTGTGGAGGTCAGGTAGGCAGTCGCTCCATGTAAAATACTGGTAATCAGCTTCATCCGGTCAGACTGGAACCCGACCCCAATATAGTTAGGAAAAGGCTAGGCAGACGATGATTTCTACAATGACTGTCAACAGGATTGACATTAACTTTTCAGCTGATTATGTCATTCCAATACATTTATTTGTTAATGATAGTGTGCCAATTAGTCTAGGCCATCTACTATATCATCAAATGAATTTATTTGATGATCTAGTAGATTAATTATAACCTTCATTTTACACATCAAAACCACACTTTGAAAACTGTCTATTGCAGAGAGAAAATCTGTCAAGTATGTTCAAAAGAGAGTTAGACTGACTAGTGTCTAGCTAAGGAAGACAAACGAATAGACGGATGGGTGTCATTAGAAACTTTCGTTTGTATTATAATGAGTTGCCTTATTATCCTCTAATAGGTTAAAACGACTTAGGAATACTGATTAGTTTTCTACCTGACAATAGTCAACATCTGCCTAGTCTTATCCCACTTATTTTGTGGTTGGCTTCCAGTCTAATCGGCCTATCTGACCCCAAGAATCCAATAACTGGGAAACACGACACGGCTTAGTAAGATTGGTTATCAGATTTTCGGGCGTCTGACTACTAGTAATGACTTAACTATAGCTTAAGATTAACAAAATCTTTGTTATTATGAAATTAGCTGAGAATATTAATTTGTAGTTATAAGTGATGAAAATTATGTAGATATACTAAACACTCCCGCCCATGCCTTTTGGTATACACGCGTGATGTTTTCGTTATGTAAAATTATAAACAAACTAGACAGATTTCCAAAAATAAATCATATGAATCATAATTTATAACTCTCCCTAAAACTAACACCGTTAGTGGCTCTCACTAACAAAGTTTTTCTGTATAATATCTTCTAACATTCTTTGGTTAGTATCTTTTCACACCACCATTAGCCATATTTTTAAACACTAACTAAACTATAAACAGCACTATTTTAAGCATCCTAGTGGTGTGACCGTCGACTGCCAAGTCATAGGTCTCAAGTTCGAACCCTTCACGCACTTCTGATTTTTGGGATTCATGTGCGTATTGTATAATTATCACTTGCTTTTGTGAAGGAAAACTTTGTGAGGAAACCAGCATGCCTGAGAGATATTTCTCAACGGCATGTAAAGCCAAGTCAGAGGTCCATGGACGGCGTAAAAACTCTGACACCAGGTTAGGCACTAACCACTCAATAAAAAAAACGCCTTGATATTGCCAGCGCCTATGCTCGTATGAATGTCAGAAATTATCTCAGAACCGAAAAATCGGGATGAAAAGTATCCCATTTCCTACCCCTATCCATGGTTTACCCCTGTGCCAGATTCCATCAACATCCTTTCAACCATTAAGGCGTGACA
The DNA here is from genome assembly GCA_905220335.1 of Noctua pronuba. Lineage (NCBI taxonomy): Eukaryota > Metazoa > Arthropoda > Insecta > Lepidoptera > Noctuidae > Noctua > Noctua pronuba. The sequence goes on along the minus strand of LR999918.1, from coordinate 9,204,370 downwards.
AACAAACAAACTCACTTTCACATTTTGACAAACAGCACAATTTTTTTTTGTAAATACTTCGCCTTATAAATCCGTAGAGAAGCGCGCGCGCAATATATTACCGACTGCGTAATAAAGAACAGTGAATGCGTGGAGTCGCGAGCGCAAACATCTGTTGGACTCAATTGGATGCAGGGAAGTTTGTAATATACGTTGACACAATGAGTTTACGTTGTATACAGCGTGTTGTTAATGTGACTGATTAAGTGATAATACATACCTAGTGTAGAATGTATGAGATGCTAAAGTTTTTGAGTTCATCAGTAGGATGGATAGAATGATTAGTAAGTTATTGGCAAACTAAATTATTATTGTGTCAATAATATAAAATCAAAAACAAGGGTTATGTGTTTGATTTAAAGTTTGTTTTTCAATATTATTTAGAACTTGTTAAAATGATTAAATTCTTGCAAGAACAGTATTACGATTTAAAAAAAAATCGATTAAGATCGAGATATATTCGAAATTGTAAAATATTGATTAAGTTTGTGTCAATTCCATATTGTACTAAAAGTTGTTTGTATTCATGAAGTTTTGAGAATATTTCACCCCTGAAAGGATGTAAATAAATTCAACGATAGCCATAATTTTGTCTGAAGACTGGGAGTTCCGTTTGACCAATCATTTATGTTTTGTCTCACCTTATATTGTTCACATTCATTTTATTTCCACGTCTCAAAAAATTGTACAACCTACATTATCTGAAACTTCGTGTCTATACAATATTTACGTAAAACTAAAAAAGAACACTAAAATTTAAACCAAATTAAGCATTTGGAACACTCTAGACCAATTTACGTCCATTGGAGTGACAGTTGTGTTAAAAATAAGTCTTTTTTTACTCTTTGATCACAAACTTCTATTTTGGTAGAAGTTTAACGTTTTTAATTCGAGTTTCTCGCGTGTGTCAACAACGACGATTTCCACTTTATAAAGTATCAAATTAAAGTTATTTTTTACCTTTTTTTACGATTCTTTATTATAGGATAGTTTCAGGAAAGTTGAAGAAAACTGGGGTGTCAATTGATTTAGAGTTCTCGAAAGCAGGAAAATCAAATTGGTTTTAATTTTTATATCGTTTTCTGACTTTTATTAGGTGCTTCACCTGTATATTTCACATAAATAAACTTAGCTTACGAAATCTAATTTATTTGTTGTTGTAACATAATACGTATACATGAACTAAGTCATTGAATAAGACAAGATGTGAAATCTGAATGTCAGCTACTTCGCAAAGTTTTTTGAGTGGTAATAAGTTAATCCCAATTTATCCCTAAATCGTCATCATCTACCTAGCCTTTTTCCAACAATGCTACCGCCTAGACCCAATATCTATATAAATTCATATCCTTGGCTTATCATGTCTACTCTCAGTAAGAGTAATCCACATGAAAATATGTATAAAATGACGCCCTTTCCGTACTAACTAATATCGCAAAAAGGCCCACAAAGAAATCGATAGAAAAACCATAAATGAACCCATAAAACTTTCACCGTCTGTTATCTCAGAACGTGGAGCGTCTGATAACGTTATCAACGTGTTCAGTTGATAAATCTCTATAAATATAATCTTCTTTTTACCGGTATTCCCGATAAAAGGGTAAGGATTATGACGAGAATTTTGTTAGTAATGATTGAGGTATGTTAGTTACCTAACCCTTCTCTCTGCCTGACACTTCGGGGATTACAGGCGTGATGTTTTGTATTTTTTTATATCTTTTGGCTTAGGCTCATTTAATTTTTTGGATATTTCGGTTATATTGGAAGCAATAAAGAATTATAAATGAACGATGAAACGTACCAACGACAAACGGTTTCCCGAGTACTTGGTGTTTGAAGCATATTTATAAAGACATAAAATAAAACTGGGTCAATTTTAATAGTGTACACATTTACTAGCAAATCCTTGTAATTCAAAATACAAAAACTCTTCTTGGATTTTTTATATGACTTAATAACAACGTCCTGCATGCGACCTAAATTGCGTACTAAAACTCTGAATTCTGGGCATCATATAAAAGAAGCCTTCTTACATCAAAGACACATGAAATAATTATATATTTTTTTAGGATAAGAAGTCCTTTTTTTCGGATGGGAAATCATCGAATGACCCGCCCCCCTGCTCTGGGCGGAGTGGAAGGGAGTGTCAGACTTTTACTGACTAAAACCCATCCATGTTCCCTCTTTGCCGTTTGTGTTCCAGGGCCGCGGTATCTCTTTCGAACAGTCCCACAGCCCAGGATAAGGAATCCTTGCACTTTCTTTCAGTCAAAACGTCTTCCGCTCTTCCACTAAAACACTTGTTTTTATAAAATAAATACTCTTTATCTTTGACCATCTTCGTAATGATAAGTTAAAGCATCAGCCTGTATATAAAGCACGGCCTATATACGCGCGCATGTCGCATACCAACACAGTTAGCTGTGATTGTGATGCCAAGAGGTCGATATAGTTATTGTTTAATTAATTATAATTATTACAGATGGCCGATGGGGCCGAAAAGTTCTGGAGAAGAAGGCCTCCCACTAGGTGGACCGATGACCTGGTGAAGGTTGCGGGGATCCGCTGGATGCGAGACGCACGGGACTGATCAATGTGGTGGAGGGTCAAGTTGAGTTGAGTGGCGTGCGATTGAGGAGGCCTATGTCCAGCAGTGGACGTCTTTCGGCTGATGATTCATGGAGTAATCGCGGAACTGTGGGGTTGTGAAAAACATCAACACTGTTGAGGAGGGCTTCCTTAAAAACTGTTTGTATCTTTCTTTCTTTTTGGTTAGACCCTAACCTGGTGTCTTTTTATGCCGCCCATGGGCCTCTGACTGTTTTTTTTTTTCTTGGATGGGAAATCATCAAATGACCCCTCCCGCTATGGGCGAAGCGGAAGGGAGTGTCAGACTTGTACTGAATAAAACCCATCCATGTTCCTTCTTTGCCCTTTGTGTTCTAGGGCCGCGGTATCTCTTCGAACTGTCCCGCAGCCCATGGGCCTCTGACTTGGCTTTATATGCCGTCGAGAAATATCTCTCAGGCATGCTGGTTTCCTGACGATGTTTTGCTTCTCCGAAGCAAGTGATAATTAGAAGGTGCGTAGTTCACAAAAAGCTAACCCTGCGGAGGTTACCCCCCGCAGGGTTAGGCAAAGATGTACATAACAGTACACACCCACATTTCGCCAGTTATGATTAAGTCCCATGTAATAGGAGGCGAGCCTATTGCCATCAACCGGGCACAAATCCAGACTCCGTGGCTGCTACTGAGAAATTCCTGATGGAAAAACCCAATAACACTTTGCCCGACCTGGAACGAACCCAGGACCTCATGTTCAGCAGTCGCGCTTACGACCACAAGACCAATGAGGCAGTATCATGGAAAAGTCTATCAATAATTCTGAAAACCAATCTATATCCATGGTACATAAAATCACGAATACTCCACATTGTTCTTATCACCACATAGATTCCTTATCAGTCGTATCGTAGACCCATTGACATAGATAGCTAAATAGGCAACTGGGCGACGCTATCTAGATACATTCACACTGACAGTGTTTGCTCAACTAATGCAGGAAAGTTTATTAAGTAGCACGGGGTTATTTTATGATGTGGGCGGGGGTTAAGTGGTTTTCGGCACCATTTACACGGAGGAAAAATTATTGCGATCCGTTTGATGTCAGAATTACAGGATCGGTTGAATTGGCGATGCTTATTTATTTATTTTAACTTCATGTACAAAAGTGGTACATAGGTGGACTTAATGCTGGGCTTCTGAGTATTTTTGGCAGAGACCGACCGAAGGATCGGTTGCTAGTGATCTCGCTTAAAATTGTTTAAATACCATAAAGAAATGATTGCTTTAATATTGATTTTTTAATATTGTTTTTACACGTGTTAATATACAAGTCCGTGATAAGAACTATCGTACTGTATGGATCGGAATGCTGGGCTGTGAAGAAGATGGATGAAAAAAGAGATGAGAATGTTGAGGTGGATATGTGGCGTGACAAGAATGGATATGGTAAGGAACGAGCATATTAGAGGAAGTTTAAAAGTTGCGCCAGTTTCAGAAAAGTTGAAAGGGAACCGACTGTCTTGGTATGGAAATTTGATGAGGAGGGCCGAATCGCATGTGACTAAAAGCGTGATGAATATAAAAGTTGATGGATGGAGAGGGAGAGGAAGACCAAAGAAACGATGGATGGATTGTGTGAGGAATGATATGAAAGATAAAGGAGTAAATGACAGCGTGACGGTTGACAAAGGAGAATGGAAGAAAAAAACGCGTTGCGCCGACCCCAAGTTACATGGGACAAGGGCAGGAAGATGATGACACGTGTTAACTGAAACCAGTGGCGAAGGTTCGGTTTTTAATCTACAATTTCTGCATGTAACATTTATGTGCGGCCTATAGATACATATCAGCAAACGTACACGATACCAGGGGATTCTTGTTGCGGGAATATCTCTATCTAAAATAATGATGTGCCACTTTCAATAAATAGGTCACAAGATCTCTGTTATGTAATTGAGATTCGTGTTCACAAAATATTGCAACTACTTATAGTATCAATAACAAAAAGGAAGCAACCCAACTGATAAATATATCATTTAGACTTTAAAAATAAGCCGATCACGCAATAAATAGTTCAAAAACCGATACAAAAACTAACTAATATATAGTTTTGTTTTGTAATGAAAAATATATTGCTGTTCAATAAATTGGTATTAGAAGATACTGAGAAACGAATGTTTCTTTTAACAGCTGATTCATTCGACTTGTGGGTAATGTTACTGGCGTAGTTTATTTATTAGATTCTGAGAAAAGTATTATTAGTAAAGTTGCGAATTGGATTCGTCACTGCAGGCAACGAAAATAAGGTTAGTGAGACTATGCAAAGGTCATGTGCCCGAAATCTAGGTTTTGTCTGCAATACTGTGGCTATACCTAAGGCCCCTCGCTCACGACTTTTTGTAGCGATGCTGTCGCGCGATTTGTAAACGCGCTTCTGTATCGCTACTAACGCGCGTTCAGAATTGGGCGAAGGTACACAGCCAGCGATAGTATCGCGGCTGTATCGATACCAATGCGCGACAGCATCGATACTGCATCGCTACAAAAAGTCGCCGTGGGTGAGGCCTCTAATAGCGTTCCCTCTGCTGGGACTGGGACACAACTGCATGCTTACTCTCTTTCTCCCTGGAACCCATTCGAAGGGCGTCTTGAAAGGATGAGACCGACCATTTTGACACCCTATGTAAAATGCCTAGACTTTTATACCTATAATGGTGTACATAATAAAGAGTATTCAATGTATCTATCTACACAAATATTCTATTAATTCTTTTTCTAAATTCTTCCATCACGATCATTGTTCATTGTCGTTTTTTTTATCGGGTGGGAAATCATCTTATGACCCCTCTCTCTCTGGGCGGAGTGGTTGGGAGTGTCAGACTTTTACTGACTAAAACCCGTCCATGTTCCTTCTTTGCTCATTGTCTTTGTTCATTGTCTAATGTCCAGTATCACATACTTAGATAATATCTATTCATAAAGTGAAATTAATCATGATAATAGATATGACATCAGTTTATGGATGATTGGATGCGTCTCTAGACTGATGTCATATCTATTGTCATGATGTCACGACAAAAAATTAAACAATTAAGGAATGCGGACAATTAAAAAATTGTGGCTGTTACATAACATCACGTCTGTAATCCCCGAAGGGATGCGCAGAGGTGTATCTGCAGTAAACTCATATTTGGGTTATGTTTAGGTCCCATGTAATAGGGGGGGAGTCTATCGCCTGGCACAATGGGCAACAGACAAATTCCTGATAGAAAAACCTAATTACACTTTACACGACCTTGGATTCCAATCCAGGACCAGGACAGGATTAGCAATTGCGGTCTCCATCTTGACCAACGAGGAAATTGTTCCTGCATTTGCAAGTTAAGAATTTTGTGCCATTTGTAAGTTGATGGTAAAAAAATTTGTGCACAATAATAAAGTATAAATATGACTGCCTCGTTGGTCTAGTGGTCGCAAGCACGACTGTTGAGCATGAGGTCCTAGGTTCGAATCCCGGGGTAGGGCAAAGTGTCATTGGGTTTTTTCTATCAGGACTTTTTCAGTAGCAGCCACGGTTTTGACCTAGATTTGTGCCCGGTTGATGGCAATAGGCTCGCAAATTGTTCTAATTTACCTAGACGACCGTTTATAGATAAATTCGCAATTCACTTGTCATAAACTAGTCTTAATCAGTCAAAGTCGGTTTAACTAATTGGTAAATGACAAGGAAGTACCTATTTAGCTAGTCTCAAATTATAAATTACCTACTTCACTGACAGTCACCAAAAACAAAAAAATGTCATGCGGTTTTAAATTCCAGAAATTTGTATTTTAATTTATATGTACCAGTACAAAGCAATGGCATTAATTTTAACAAGTTTCAAAGAATTCTAAACAATACACATCATGTAAGCCTGACTCACTACATCACTAGTTATTTTCTGAACAACGTGCTTTTTTTTCGGATGGGAAATCAGCAAATGACACCCCCCCCCCCCCCCCCCGCTCTGGGCGGAATGGTAGGGAGTGTCAGACTTTTACTGACTACAACCCATCCATGTTCCTTCTTTGCCCTTGGTGTTCCAGAGCCGCGGTATCTCTTTCGAACAGTCCTGCAGCCCCGGCAGGGATTGGCCCTTGCGGGTCTCTTCCTTTTTGCTGACATTTCTTTGAGGCGCGCGTGGACACGGCCGGTCGTCATAAGACGGACGGACGGCGAGCTAGCCCATTGCTCACCGTCCACAGGCCCGCGCCTACGGCGGTGGCCGGGAGCCACTACGTGCTGACACCTTCTTCGCTAGCATAGCAATATTTCGTGGGGTTTTAAATTCCAGTTTCTGTTTTAATTTATATTCAGCCAGTTATATACAGGGTGTAAACGGACCCTTCACGAAGCCGTCAACCAAGCATAATGTACATTAAACTAAGTCACCCTACGCAAAAATTATTGCTGGGAAACGACTTTTTTTTTTTGGGTGTAAAAATACTTTTTACGGTAAAACTCAATGCAACGCACTCAAAACATGGTGCTGATGGATGCTTTGAATAGTAAACGGGTCACGGAGATAATTAAAGTAAAATTAAAACCTTAAAAAGTAGTATTTAAAAAAAAACTTGTGAAAAAATTGGAACTTTGACCTCCAATATCTCCGTAACTAGTAGGTTCCCAGGTATGGTCCAGAACAAAAAAATGATCCCAATGATGGGCAGAATATGTGGTTTTCGTTTTCGTTAAGGGTCTTTTTACACCCTTTATAGCCAGTGCCAGCAATGGCATTCATTTAAACAAGTGAAACTTGTTTAAATTCTTCTAAAGAATTCTAAACAATACATCATGTAAGCCTGACTCACTACGTCACTAGTTATTTTCTTAACTTGCTCAAGAAACATAAGCCAGTAATGTTTTTATTTCTTATCAGTATGCAGTTGTACAGTTAGCCAGTTTCTTGCAGTTAGTTATATTAGGTAGGTACTTGGAAAAGTTATAACTTCTTTAGTTTTTTTTTAAATTTGTTTTGCAAATGGGTTGTTATTCTAAAATTAATAGGTGCCATGAATGTGTAATGTTGGTCGTTGGTCTTTAACTTGATTTTGGTTTTGTAATTTTATTTGATTTGTTTTTTTATTTTTTATTACGAAATGGGTCTGCTCTTGCGGTAGTGAGGTCTATGATGGAACGACTTACTTCGATGTTACTTATTTGGCAAATTCCTGAGAATCAATCCTCATGTTTGGCTACCGCATTTGCGACCACGGTACCGACGGGTGTTTGTTTTTTTTACACTAATTTCATCATTATCTGCCTAGCGTTTTCCCAACTATGTTGGGGTCGGCTTATAGTCTAACCGGATGCAGCTGAATGTCAGTATTTTACAAGGAGCGACTGCCTATTTGACCTCCACAACCCAGTAAGTACTTGGTAATACGATACCCCTTGGTAACCCTGGTTGTCAAACTTTCGGGCCACTGACTGCCTGTAACGACTGTCTAAGATCCACAAATGTCAGCCGGGACCATCGGCTTTACGGGCTTTCCGAAGCACGGAGGAAACTTGGTATGTTATGGGTGGTCACCCATCCGCAGACCAACCTAGTCAAGCACGAAAGATTGACCCGAGCGGCTGTTATTATTTAGCCACGAGTTCCTCATCGACCTGAGTGACTGTTATTATTTAGCCACGAGCTGCTCATCGGCCCGAGCGGCTGTTATTATTCAGAAACGAGCTATTCCTCAACCCGAGCGGCTGTTATTATTAAGCCGCCAGCTCCTCATCGACCCGACCGGCTGTTATTATTTAGCCACGAGCTCCTCTCCTGCGTATGCACTAAAGTGCGTATGCTCTTTATTTTACATTACCGGCCGTTGAAACAGGTCACAATCTGTCAAACTATCTTTTCTAACACCAAAAGTTTCTACTTAAAAATACACCTATATTAATAACTAAATAAGCCTACAGTATCGTGATTTCCGTTGAGGACGCGTACGGCCGCTTGCGTCCAGTCTCGCGGTATGACTGCTTATCTTATCGGTGACCAGCGTGCTGATTTGAATGACTACTTGTATGAGTCAGGTGTTTCATGTTAGTGTTCATGAGAGTTGTAGTTTATTAAAGTGGTATTACGCTTTGTATTGTTAGAGGGTAGGCAGAGACAGGACACGATGTAAAAAGTGTGACCTGAATTAATAGAAATTCATTGACAGTACGTTTTTTGAAATCGGTTCAATAGTTTAGACTGCATAATGGCACCAACAGACGGCTCGGTTGGTGCAGTGGCTGAGCGATTGACTGCTGCGCTGCGAGTCGCGGGTTCGATTCCCGCACGGAACAAATATTTGTATTGCTACAGGTAGTTGTTCCGGGTCTGGCTGTTTGTGTATGTGAGTTTAAATGTTTGTAAACGCATCCACGATACAGGAGAAATTCCTAGTGTGGGGCAACATTTTTTATAAAAATTAATAATTAAAAAAAACTACCTCACGTACATAATGACGTTAAGTATTTCCGTCGCTAAAATACACCTTAAAGTTTCAGCAACTCCAAGTTGCATTCAAATATTCTTTCGAAAAGGTACACAGACATCTAAATAGCAGAATACTTGGCAGTTGTGGGCAACTAATAACATCTCGGCTACATCGAGCAGTTTACCTTAATATCGCAGTAATTGCAACAACTTAAATAACATCCATCATCATCATCCTTTTGTCCTTATCCCCGTTCATTTGGGGTCGGCGCAGCACTTCTTCATCTCCTGTAATTCTTTATTGTTCATCTCAGCAGTGACTGCCCTTATCCCAATTTACTTAGAGCTGGCGCAGCATGTCTTCATCTTTTACAATTCTTTGTTAATGTATTCGTCATCTCAGCAGTCACCTCCTAGCCATATCATCCTTCATCGTTTCTTTCTCTACTTATATAGCCAGGTCTTATACTTTAAGTAATATTACTAAGTAAAATAAAATATTAACAAAAAAATCGAACTTACCTCTCCTCAAACATGCTCGAGTTCGCCATAAAGCTGTCATCGATCAGACTAGAATCCTCCATGACACTCCTGTCATAGCTCTTGTCACCTTCACGCGGCGGTAACATGGGGGGTAGGCTGTGACTCTGCTCCTCAAACGACTTGCTCTGCTCCGAACGGTACTTCTGGTCCCAGAGTTTCTTGGTCTCGTCTTGCACCCGACGCTTTAGCTCCGATATTTTCTCGCGTTCGTTTTCGATTACTTGGCATCCTGATGAAGAAGAAATTGTGTTAAGGTGGTGTATAACAAATTAGTAGTAGGTTATGATGACAAAAAGAGGAGGGCCCGGCATCCCACCCCTCCTCACTTTATCAATCCAGCAGAACGTCTTCCTCCTGGACAGGAACTGCAGTGGCCAATATGGAAATCTCTTAACCGTTTGCGGGCACAGGTTGGCCACTGTAGAATTTGGACAAATGGGGTATCATCGACTGATCGACCCGTCCCAAACACAATGTCAGTGTGGAGCACCTCTGCAGGATATGCCCCACCTCTTTTCTTGCCCATCCTGCACCTTCCAGGATTTAAACGAAGCCAACGACAGAGCTGTGCAGGTGGCAATATACTGGTCGGGTATTATATGAGTCTGTCGACACGCAAATAAGAAGGAGAATAGAGACTATATGCAATCAGCCCAAGTTAAACTTGATGCTGAAAGGGTCCTTCATTTCAAAGCCGTAGAAAAAGATTCAGAATTTAAATTATGCTAAGCGTGAACGTGAAGAGATGTCGTGCTGGCCTAGAGGTTAAGGCCTCGCCTCTCATGCATGAGGTTGTGCATTCAAATCCGGGCAAGTACCAATGTGACTTTTTCAATTCATATGTACTTTCTAAGTTTATCTTGGACATCACAGACATCGGTGAAGGAAAACATCATGAGGAAACCTGGACTTATAATTAATATAAGTCTGAAATCGCCAACCCGTCTTGAGCAAGCGTGGTGATCAATGCTCGTGCCTTCTCTGTATGAGAAGAGGCCTTTGCCCAGCAGTGGGACAGTAATAGGCTGGTATTATAAGCGTGAACAAAATGAGTAATCATTCTTGAACGACGATTCGGTGACAGTTTTAAGAGTCATCGTCCGCAATTCAAAGATAAAATCACTACGTCAAGTATTTAGTTCTCGAACACTTGAATTATGAATGGATTCAATTTCCTGGGGTAGAGTGTGATTAGAGGTAGGAATATATTTGTATGGTGCCTGTCTGCCATTTTAATTTATATTCTAATTAGCAGCCAGGCATCATCCATGTATTAATCAATAGCTGGTACCAATACAAACATTAGTATTATCTCGGAAACGTGACGATTTAGAAAACTTAGTTTCAAACATTACTTGTTTGCATATTGCCAGATATCAATGTCTATAAATTAAAGAAACAAATCCCTTACTTGAAAGTTTATTTAATTAATATTGAAATAAGGCCCCATTAAAATAGATGGACAAACTTTTATTAATCATTCAGACCAAAAAAATAAGGACATTGGTAAAAAAAAATAAGGAAAACGCATTAGATACAAGAAAAAAAATCAGCCAACGAAAATACGATAAAAAAGTTAGCCAACCGAAAGTTACTATGGTTAAATACAGAATGATATTAACAGAATTGACTGGGTACCTACTTACGAGAACGCGCGCGGCGGGGCGCGAGTGCAAGTACCTACCCATATCGGATGTGTTTATTCTAGAGAGCCGGCAATTTATTATTTTAGGTCAAAATAAAATCACTTTAATCAGTGTTTTTTTGCTTGGATATCTTTGGTTAGAATTTGCTGTGTTAAAATTTGTCCATCTATTTTAATGGGACCTCATATACATACCTTGTTCCTCCAACATTTCCATCCTCTTCCTCTCGACCTCCATCAAGCTATCCAGGGTCCGTTTCCCCAAAGAATTCATATCCGTATCGCTCGGCAAAATCGGTGCATCTGTCGTCACTTTAGATATCCTATCAATATCATCCTGAGACGGTACTTTATTAGTATCGGCCATCTTGTTAAACTCTTTTATATTTGGTTCGTCACCACAAGACTTGCGATGAAGAATTTTAGCTAACTGTACTGTAGATTCTGTTTTTGGCGGCGTATTTTCAAACGTCACTTTAGTTTTCTGTTCATTGTCTATGTCTGTTGTTTCTTCTTGTATATCTTCTTCTTTCTTCTCGGGAGATAGAGATTTGGCTTTGACGTATTTATTATTGTCTACCGTCATGCATTTTGTATTTTTGATGTATCGGTTTTTAGAATTATTCTCTTTGTCCGATTCGTCGTTTTTAATACTGGTGTCTCTGGATTTCTTTGTGAATGAATCTTTTTTCATGATCTTGCCTAGGGCTGCGAATGTAGGGATCTTTGATGAGGAGTTGCTTTTTACTGGACCTGTATTTTTATCTTTTTCTTTCTTTTTAGAATGTCTTAAACTATTGAATTTGTCGAGACTAACATCAGCTTCTACATTATCATTATAGAATAAGTTTTCATTCAAACTTTGCGACATTATATCAACTTTCTCAGGCGATTTTGGTTTCTTACTCTTCCTTTTTAAAGAATCGAAGTTCCTTTCCCAAAATCCTTTCTTCTCTTTCGAAGAAGTTGATGATTTAGATGGACTTTCGCTAAACCTCTCATCATGATCAACGATCTCAGTTATGACTCTTCTTTCTATATCTACAGTCATAGATTGTGACATTTGATCTATAGAATTAAACTTATCTTTCAAATGTTTTGTATGATCTTCGAACGTCGACATTTTTAGATCGATATCATCGCTGTCTGAGCTCTGTGGGGAGTAACCGAACTCACCTGACTTAGCTCTGGTTTGGTCTGTGTAGAAAGCACTATCTGGAGACTGAGTTCTTTCTATATCATTAAGTTTGGCTACAACAGGTTTAAGTTCTTTTTCTACCGTTTGTACCTTACCAGTTAATTCTTCAACTAAGTTTAGTAGTCTTACGTATTCTGCGTGTAATATTTTCGTTTCGTCGAGTGCTGAGGTTAAGTTGTTGTTCGCTTCGGATTTCAGGGTCAAGATTCGCGTTTTTTGCGCTTCAATCTTTTTAGTTAGTAGGATTATGTCGTTTTGAATGTCTTCCCTGTTTGATAACCTGGGGAGAACAAGGTGTAGTTATTATTCAAGTTTGGTAAGGTCAGGTAGGATGAACGATGGATGGATTGTGTGAGGAATGATATGAAAGATAAAGGAGTAAATGATAGCGACAGAGGAGAATGGAAGAAAAAAACGTGTTGCGCCGACCGCAAGTAACATGGGACAAGGGCAGGAAGATGACGATGGTAAGGTCAGGTATGTTTCGGATTTCAAGTCATCATAGTTTAATGGACAAAACCCTGAAGACCAGACAGTCTTAATGGCTGAGTAGCTGTATTCTAAAGACAATTGCACCGTGTAAGTCCTGGTTTACAACACAGCAGAGAAGATAATAACATAACATCACGCCTGTAATCCCCGCACGGTTAGGCAGAGGTGTACCTAATAGTACACCCACATTTCGCCAGTTTTGTTAAAGTCCCATGTTATAGAGGGCGAGCCTATTGCCATCAACCGGGCACAAAGGCTCCGTGGCTGCTAATGAGAAATCAGGAAGATAATATCCCAAAAACAACCAACAGGTTATTATAATTGGAATGGAAACATGTCTTGTTTGGTTGAATTGGAGAGTTGGAAATCATCCCTGATGCAAAGCGATGATAATTTCATCAGTGTCAATATTAGTTTCTTCTACTTACAGTTCCGACTCCTCCTCAAGATGCTGGAACTCCAGGTCCTCAAAGATCTTGGTCTCGTTGTCCAGAATGTCCTGTGCGTTCTGCAACTCTTCAAGAGTGGCGGTGTGGTCTTTCCAGTCTTTCTCTATCCTGGAGAGCAAAACGTAGCAACAATTATTCGATATCACTATTAAAATATTGAAAACATAACATAACATCACGCCCGTAATCCCAGAAGGATTGCGCAGAGGTCTACCTAATAGACCATCTATCTACACCCACATCACGCCAGTTATGTTTAAGTCCCATGTAATAGGGGGCGAGCCTATTGCCGTCAACCGGGCACAATTTCAAACTCCGTGACTGCTACTGAGAAAAACCTGATGGAAAAACCTAAAAACACTTTGCCCGACCTGGGAATCGAACCAGGACCTCATGCTCAGCAATCGTGATTGCGACCACTCGACCAACGAGGCAGACATATTGAATAATACACTTGATTTTTCATTAAGTGATATCTTGTAAGAATTCACCCATGGTTCATAAGAAAATCCTATGTCGCCATCAAAGCAATGTCACATCATCATTTAACTCATTTTATCATCAGAATACAGCAGTCCACGGATGGACATAGGCCTACTCAATCGCACGCCACTCGCACGCAATTTGCGCTCTCCACTCAAGAATACGTCTACCCCAACGGTCATCAGTTCCACGGCTAATATGGCCGGTCCATTGCCACTTCAGCTTACTTATTCTGTGAACTTTGTCGACAACTCTGGTTCGCTGTCGGATCACCACGTTCCGGATGCGATCCCTCAGAGAGACTCCTAGCATAGCTCGCTGAGCGACCTTGAATTTATGGACCAGCCGTACCGTGGCTGTTCACGTTTCGGCCCCGTAAGTCATAACAGGCAGGACGCACTGGTTGAAGACATTCTTTATCTGTCATGGCAAAAGTAAAAAAACACATCCATTTCCTTACCTTTCAACCTTCAAAGTAGCGATCTCCACTCGATCTCTCATCTCATTCATCCTCGTCTCCTGCTTCTCCTTCAGCTGTCGGATCTCTTCCTCTATCCTCTTCGCGTTGTCCACTAAGTCCATCTTCTTCTTCTGCTCTATGTTCAGGATCGCTATTTCAGAATCGTATTCTCCTTTGATTAGAGCTTTTTCCATTTCCAACTGTAAAATTAATGTTTTTTGATATTTGTGAAAAAGATTGCATAGTTTTCTTCTGACAGTATTATGTTGTTGTCTCTCCCAGTAACGGCTGTGGAGGTCAGATAGGTACACAACATAATGAATGGGAAAAGGCTCGGCAGATGATGATTGAAATCTACATTATAGTATGTTTTAAGGGGTTCCTAATGGCAACAACAAAATTTTGGATCGAAATATCGCTACTAACCCAATAGTTGACAATTAAGTTTTGTATTTATTTTTTATAAGTACTCACTAGGATTGAGAAAAAGTAAGTTTCCTACATACCACATTATTTAATCAACTTGTTTAAACTTAGTTCAAGGCATTCAAATCAATGAAAGTAATTCCTACACAGATCTCATAATCTAATCTCAACAGATTAGATTCGAGTTGCATCAGAAAAGTGAGATAATTGTCCTAACTTACCTCTCTCAAAATGTCGTCTTCTTGCAACCTAATTTCAGACATCTTGCACTTAATTTCATGTATCTCCGTCACCAATTTCTTCCTATCTTCTTTTAATTTCTCGTATTTCGTTTTCAACTCACTAACATTTTCATCTAAAACCGCACTGTCCAAAGAATCAGCTTCAATATCAATCTTCTTCATATCTTCAGTAATATTCTTAATTATCTTCTCTCTCTTATTCTCTTTCAAGTCTTTCTCAAACTCTTCTAGTTCTGGAATGTCTGCCATTAACTCTTGTTTCATGTCATTAAAGCTTTGGTTCTTAGTCAAGATTACTTCTGGACTCTTTTCGGGAGACTCTTCCTTTTTATCATCGTTTAGTACTTTAGAATATCTGAATTCTAAGTCGTTTGTTAGATCATCGTCTATCATTGGTATCTCCTCTTCAAGACTTAACTGCTTCTCAATTCCATCAAATTTAGGTCTGTCTGTATCTGTATTTGTTTGTTTTTCCGGTTCAAAGTTAGGTTTTTTAGAATTATCTACTGGAGGTGGTGTGGGGAATATAAAGTACTGGGGCGATTGATTTGGTAGATTTTTATGAGCGAAAGTAGTCTTGATTCTGGTCCTAGGGCTTTGTGTGTTCGGGGACTTAGGTTTAAGGTTGCCATAAACGTTATTTCTGTAGTAAACGTTTTCGTAAGGGGAACCTATAGGGGAAGAAAGGTTCGGACCGCGATCCCCGCTTTGGTTCTGAAGTTTCCTTATCATAATCGGACTAGACAAATCGTGCATTCTAGGGGATGGGTCTTCGAAGACAGGGATACCTATCTCATCCATCCTTCCTATGTTTTCGTAGTTGTTTTGAGGGATGACGACCTCGGGGGTGAGTTCTGTGGGAGAGGTTGCGTCGAAGTTTTCGTAGCTAGAGAGATTCCTTTGGATGGGGAGAGATTGGCTCATTGGGGAGCTTTTGTTATGACTAGTTTCGAACCTGGAATAGAAGGAAATATTGATGTTAGAATTTCATTGTAAGTAGATAGTAGGTAAGTTTCCTGATTGCTGACTGATTGGCGAAGAGTTGGAAAGAAAAAAAAAGTTTTTTTTCGAACGTTTTTTAAGAATTATGTGAATGGTACTTTTAAACATTCAGTGACAGTATATGTTTCTTCGACTCCGCAAAACCTAGTGATATTGTGAGTGTGATAAAAAAACAGTATGTTGTTTCCTACAAAACTGCAATACCTAACCTACAGCTGATTTTTTTGCAAATTACCGATGAAAATTTTCTATGTGGGGGTTCAGAATGATGTGCTGAATACGTGGAAACGTTTTAGCGTCTGTGTCTCTTCTACCTTGTATACTGGCATCCAGTTAGACTGGAAGGCGACCCCAACATAGTTGGGAATGGGCTAAGCAGATGAAGATTAAAAGACAACTTACTTATAATAACCATCGCTGGTCTGCACAAAGTTGGGGTTGTTGAGGGCAACACTGCGCGGGAGTGAACCGTTCGTGATGATCTTATTGTGCGGCCTCTTCTCCGTCGGAGTAATTGGGATGCCTGTAACATAAAATATAATGCAATATGAGTCATCTGTGAAATTGGTAGAGTAAATATTCATGAAATATGCTTATGCAAAAAGGTACATTTCCACCAATATTCTCGTTGGATGGTTGCATTTACGGTTACAGGGAACTTTTGGACATAGTACAGTCAATGCTCTGCATTTCTTGACCCCTCGACTAAAGAAGAATAGAGGAAGAGGGGGTCAGATAGTGTAGGCCACTGACTACTTGTTCTCAAAAACCATGATCATGAATAGACAACCGTAAGTGTATTTTCATACCTCTACGGAAATATTATGAATGTAAGTCAGTTATTTGATCTTTTGTTTAGTTTAAGTCAGAGATGTTTTGTTTTATAATTTACTAGCGGCCCGTCCCAGCTTCGCAAGGGTGCACATTTATTTTCCCCTAATTCCCCCCCCCCCATTTGTTTTGCTAGTTATAAATATAGCCTATGTTACTCAAGGTGAATGTAGCTTTGTAATGGTGCAAAATTTTTTGAAATCGGCACTGTAGTTTTTGAGTTTATTGATTACAAACATACACAAATACAAATCTTTCCTCTTTATAATATTAGTGTAGATGTAACATTTCATTTATATAATTTTGCGATGATATAGCTTTATTGTTGTGTCCACCTGCAATTATTATATAAGAACCCTAACCTACATATTTGTACTGTAAAATATATGTACTGTTGGCGTACCTATTTTTAATAAATAAAATATTCAACCAACCAAATTTTAATGACTTTTTCATAGAAAAAATAAAACCAATACCAGGTGCTGGTAAGGACGTAACTGTAAATATTCCCAAATTAAAACAATCTATGTTCATGGCACCAAGCACTCCACATGACATACTTCAAATTATAAGATCTCTTAAAAATACTACAAGTTTTGGATATGATGGGATCTCTACTAAAATTCTAAAGTTTATCGCTTATCATATCTGTGACCACCTAAGCCATATCATTAATATGTGTGTAACCACTGGAACATACCCGGAAAATTTAAAAACTAGTATCATTAAACCCATCTTCAAAAAAGACAACAAGCAGAATATGAACTGTTACAGGCCTATTGCACTTATTCCTATAATTTCGAAAGTTTTTGAAAAGTACATATACAATCAAATTTATATTTTTTTAGAAAAATTCAACATTCTTACAGAAGACCAGAAAGGCTTCCGCAAGAATAAAACAATAAACATGGCAATTTACGATTTTATAAATAATGTCATGGGGAACGTAGATAAAAGGACGCCGGTATGTTCCATTTTCTGTGACATGACCCAGGCCTTCGATTATGTTAATCATAACATTCTCCTGCGTAAATTGGAAGCGTATGGCATTAGAGGCAATATACTCAATCTCATAGAATCTTATCTTAAAAACCGTAAGCAATATACAGAAATTTCAAAAATAAATATTAATACCAAAAAAGAAGAAACATATTCATAAAAAAAAACGTATAATTAAATATGGAGTCCCGCAAGGTAGCGTATTGGGACCATTGTTATTCATAATCTACATAAATGACTTGCCATTGGTAACTAATTATCCAGTATCGCTGTTTGCCGATGACAGTACAGTCACTATTAATTCCATAAATAAAGATAGATATGAACAAGAAATTAATAATACAATCAATTCAATAGTAAATTGGTTAGATAACAATAATCTAAAAATCAATCTAGAAAAAACAAAAATTATGTTCTTTAGTCAACGTTTAGAAGCACCAAGTATTAATGTTCAACACAAATTAACTGTTATAAAAACGGTAGACACAGCAAAATTTTTAGGTGTAACCATAGATAAACGTCTGAACTGGAAAGCACACACGGAAGAATTAAATAAAAAAGTATGTTCTTGTGCTTATGCCCTCTATAAACTTAAACCTATTTTGAGTACGAATGCGATTATAACTGCCTACCATGGAATTGTCGGCTCCTTATTAAGGTTTGGGGTTATATTTTGAGGAAACTCCACCAATAAGGATATTATTTTTAAGTCACAAAAAAGGTGCATTAGGGCAATGTCTGGTCTGAAAAGAACTGATAGTTGCAAACAGTATTTTATTAAATATAACATCTTAAATCTGCCTTCATTATTTATTTATGAAATAGCTAATTTTGTAAGGACCAATCCACATTTATTTAAGAAACTATCAGACGTCTCCATTCGTAATAGACGAGATAATAATAGATTATGCGTACCGAGATCAACCACGGCTTTGATGCAAAAAAGTACTTTTTGGTTAGCACCAACCATTTATAATAAAATCCCAAAACCTATAAAAGAAATGCCTACTGCTCTGTTTAAAAAACATTTAAAAAAATATCTCATTGCTAAATGCTATTATTCCATAACGGAATTTTTAAATGAGCGTAATTAATTAAATGGATTTCTTAATTTCTAGGACTTTTTATCAGTTTTCACAATTACGACATTTTTTTTCGCAGTTATGTATGAAATTTTGGCATATGTAATGTATTCTCCCTAATTTTTATTTTTATTTAGGATTAAGTTATTCTTTTTATTTTACTGTGTAGAGTCAAATACATTTTTTTTGGTTTTTTTTTTCTCTAGGCAAAAAAAAATGTTATTATTGTACGCCATTAATGGCAAAACATGCAGATCTGCCTATTATTTTTAAGACCTTGCACATATTGTTTGATGTATACTCATGTTTTACAATAAATATATTCTATTCTATTCTATAACCACTAGCAGACTTTATAATAAAGGACGATTTTGTATTGCTAGTGTCAAAACCAGAAAATAAGTCAGTATTTTCGAAAAAATTATTCGTCAAAACCCACTTTAATAGTACCTGCAAATATTTTTCAGTAGCATTGTATATTTTGGTAATTCCGGTCTCAAATACTTACGAAGAACTTGATCTTGTATCAACAAAAATGACATAACACATAATATTACGCGTTACAGAAACTGATATATTATAAAGTTAGTAATTTAATATTAAACACACGTTAGTAGGCTCGGAGTGAACCTTGAACATGTGACGATGTGAAGGTTTGTTGGTCAAGAGCGTGCGAAAGAGGTTGGTTATATGGTAATGTTTAGGTAAATAAGATTAAAAGTAACTTAGTATTGTCATTGCTTATATGGCTTATATTTTACTCAAATTGCTTAAATAGTGGAAATAATCTTACTAATATTATAGAGAGGAAAGATTTGTAGTTTTGTGTGTGTGTATGTTTGTAATGAATAAACTCAAAAACTACTGTGCCGATTACAAAATTTTTTTCACCATTTGAAAGCTACATTATCCCTGAGTAATATAGGCTATATGTTATCCCAAAATGTTTGAAAAGTAAATGTTCACCCGTGCAAAGCCGGGACGGGCCGCTAGTAGTAGATACGCTACGTTGGTGTAGTGGTCGCAAACGTGACTGCTGAGCATGAGGTCCTGGGTTCGATTCCCAGGTCGGGAAAACTTTTATTGGGTTTTTCCATCAGGAATTTCTCAGTAGCAGCCACAGAATCACATGGGACTTAAACATTACTTGGGAAATGTGGGTGTGCTATTACTACTATACCCTTCGGGGATTACACGCGTGATGTAATGTAATAATATTAGATATATCCCAAATGTGATAAAACAATCGAAGATAATACTGGAATAAGGTTTAGAATCATCCAGTATATTCAAAACTGGTGCACCTACACGAAATATTAGCCACTTAAGTCATCTTATGAATATAAATGTTGGTGCGTGGAGAGGGAGAGGAAGAGGAAGACCAAGGATTCGATGGAATGTGTGAGGAATGATATGAAAGAAAATTTCTATTTATCAATAAAATTCTGTTAGAGGGGATGGGGGACATGTGCTATTAGATATGAAAAGATGATTGTATTACTTGGCCCACCTGAAGCGATCTGCCTTTCATACTCGGCGCACATGGTGAGGATCTCTTCCAGCCGGGCCGTCTCCGCTTCTTTCTGCTCCTCTTCTTTTACTCTATCCTGGTAAGCCTGGAACAAATTAGGAGTACTATTATTAATAACATAAATATATTGATGAATAGATCGTCAAATGCGGCATATTGGGTCGACCTGAAAACAGTGAAAACAAAGTCTGCTCTTCTGCTACTACTTCCTTCGTTAAGTGAACATAAGAAAGCTGCTATACATATAAAATTGACAAAATGTGGGTGCACTCTATGTACGGACAGGAATACAGGTGCGATGTTACGTAATTATATTTTACATCAGCTGATGGAATTCCGCACATATTCTTGTAGATAGCTTGATGATGATGTTCATCATTAATAAACCATTAAAATGACAGGTGAACAATATTGTACATTATGGGGTAAATCCGTTTTCGCGTGCAGGCATAGATTAATTGTGTTTCTTTTACTGTCATTATTTATAATAGATGCAGTGGCTGGACTGGCAACACTGTCAATTTTATTAACATTTTTCACGGCGGTACCTAATTGTTCTTTCTTTATCGTGTGGTTAGTTCGTAACCTGGTGTCAGAGTTTTTATGCCGCCCATGGGCCTCTGACTTGGCTTTACATGCCGTCAAGAAATATCTCTCAGGCATGCTGGTTTCCTCACGATGTTTTTCCTTCACCGAAAAGCAAGTGATAATTATACTAATACCTAATTGTTGTTACCCAGGGTAGTCGAGAAAGATAAGCCTACACTTACTGGTTTTATTAACAATTTGTTATAAATAATTATTACAAGAAAATATTCTACTCATCACCTGCCAAGCCTTTTCCCAACTATGTTGATTTCGGCTGCCAGTATAATCGGATGCAGCTTAATACCAGTATTTTACATGGAGCGACTGCCTATCTGACTTCCACAACTCAGTTAGTACTGGGTAATACACCACATACAAGAAAACATTCTACTGCCCTAATAAATAAGTATTAAACTGCAAATATATCAACTCACCATCCCACAGAACAGCTTATCAATCTTCCTAATTATTGTATTATACATCTCGTTCTTAACATACAACTGATTGAATTGATTACACTTCAAATCATTACCAACTAAAATCACATTGCTATTCTGTATCGGCGACGAAATATTCTGGCTGGCAACACCGACCGACGCCATCTTTGTCAGTTCCAATTTCAAATTATCGTACGACTGTTTGATTTTTTCTTCTAGCTTGACGATTTTTGTCCCGATGCAGTTTTCGTGATCCCTGGTCACTTTTATATAATGATTTGTTAGTATTGTGTTGATAGTTTTGTAGATTTTGATGTCGTTTCGTATTTTGTGTACGACGTCTAGTTTTTCGTTGACGGAGTTCGATATGTCGATGATTTTCTCGTATTCGTTTGGTCGTTGGGAAGTGTCGATTGATTGCTTTAGCTCTTTCAGTGCTAATGTGTTTTTCTTGAGGTTGTTAACGAAGAGTTTTAATAGGCGTTTGTGTGCTGGTACTCTTTTGTTTTTTACCGCCATTTTCGATAGATTTTGTAGACCTCTTCTTATATATTTTTTAAGAAATTTAATATAATAGTTTTCAGCACTAATTTAAATTTGCTTTTTCACTTACAGTCAAAAGATTATTATATATAGTCTTTCACTGACACTATGTGCGCTAAATAAACCACTTAGAAACAACACTATCAATAAACTTCACATGTCAACAACTCTGTCTACCCCAAAAGCTACACCGTGAACATATCTACATTTTGACCAAAACAGTTCGTGGCTCAATGAATACTGCCTTAAATTCTTAAAATAAATGAAAGTTGAAACAAAATCTTGACATTGATTCTGTATATCACATATCATTAATATTTGCATAGATACTAAAAGATTTTAGTCACAAAGACATAAAGTTCAATTTCGTTTGGCAATAATGATGTTAGTTATGGATATAAAATTTTATGAAAAAACTTTCTTATGACTAAGTTTGTTTAGGCAATTAGATTTTAGTGTTGACATTTAACGAAAGGAAAAGGATGTCTAGATGATTAGATCTTTTAAAGAGGAAATTGAGTAGATTTGCAAGGTCGATAATGTTTATAGTCTTTGAGGTTGACAGAAAATATTAACGGTGTTTTAAAAGCAATATTTCTTCAAGTAAAACCACTTTAAAGATTTTTAACCCACTTCAAAAAAATTCAAACAGAATTCAACGGAAAACGTTCTCATAAAATTGAAATATAACACTAGCACATTAATTAGCAGTATTTTTGGTTTCAAAAATATTAATTTAGCACTTTGACAGAATAATTATAATGGTTTATTTTGTAACTTAGGAAACACAGTTGTTTTATTTTTCCTAACCATAATCTGCCTAGCCTTTTCCCAACTATGTATGGTCTGCTTCAAGTCTAACCGGATGCAGCTTTACTTGGAGCGACTGTCTATGTGACCTCCACAACCCAGTTAGTACTGGGTAATACGATACCCCTTGGTAAGACTGTTTATTTTTCATAACTATCACTGTTATAAAAACCAATACACAGTTAACCGCACTTTAAACTTTTAAGACCACCAGAAACCGTATGTTTCCTAAAATTACTGCACATAATTAAGTTGTTACATATTCTCAAAGTAAAGCATAAAATACACTACATATAACATTTGTCGCATTGTGATTCCGCAGTAGTTGGCGTATCTGAACGTCGGCTCTTATCAGTGATAAGGGTATTGTTTCTTTAATTTTAATTGTAACGCCTTGACTATCTTAAGATTGTGATTTTTTTTTTATATTTTAGGTTTTGGTTGTCGAGTTCCGTATATTAGCAGATTTCTTGACAATTTAAATGGTTTATTTAAAATTAATAACATAACATCACGCATGTAATCCCACGAGGGTTAGGCAGAGGTAATAATAGTACACCCACATTTCGCCAGTAAGTCCCATGTAATATGGGGCAGCGTATTACCATCTACAGGGCACAAATCCAGACTCCGTGGGTGCTACTATGAAATTCCTGATGGAATAACCCAATAACAGTTTGCCCGACCTGGGAATCGAAACCAGGACCACATGCTCAGCAATCGCGTTTGCGACCACTAGGGGAACTAGTTAATTATTGATAGAAGATAAATTGTTATTATTCTGTACGAGTATATCTAGACGCCATTACACGATAATACGAGTACCTATTAATGAAATATACCGTTTTTTGTTGTCTTTTCGCAACATAATTTGAAGAGAAATTTCTTTTAAAAAAATTGGCCAATTTATAAAACTGAAGGATCAGTCTGTAAAGCTCTTCTTTCTGATCATTGTCATTAACAATTTTACAATGGTGATTTTGATATTCCATTTTAGCTTTATTTATGTACAGTCGTCAGCGCATCAAGTTACTACAAACCTTAAAATTTTCTCATTCTACATATTTTGAACTTAATCGTCAACATTTTGTGGTTTAAAATCATTTGGAGTAATTTGACAGTTTGTGGTAACTCGATGTGCTGGCGACTGTGCAATCAGACCGTATTTCATTACGATCATCAATATTATAAAACTGATCTTAAAACTGGTTCGTTTACGTATCCTCAACTTTTCTGCCTTATATAATATTCTTCGAATGTAAAGCAAAACAAACTGTAAACTGACGTTACACATTTGCATAAGATTCACGTTTTAAACATCCTCTGTTATATTTTAACCCAAATATTGATCAACGGCTATTTGCTGTCTCGCTTTATTTGTCTTTTATCTCTCTCTCTAAGAATATTTCAAGGAAAAATATCATGTTTTTGACTTAATAAAATTATCAAGATTTAAAAAAAAATTGAATATAGGGGCTCGTGGCTCGTGACAAAAACCACTGCACGGGACGGTCACAGGTTTAGCTACGCTTGTCAAGGTCGGTCCGTGGATGGGTGATCATCTATTACGTATTCAAAAAACCCTTCTGTGCCTCGGAAAGCTCGCAGCTGCGAGCTTAGCTGATGACTTTGACAGTGGTTACAGGTAGTCAGTGGCCCGAAAGTCTGACAACCAGTCTTACCAAGAGTGTCCTGTTCGTGTGTCCTGTGGAGGTCGGAAAAGCAGTCGTTTCATTTAAAATGCTGGTATTCAGCTGTATCCATTTATTTAAACTTCTTGTACAAAAGTGGTACATAGGCGGACTTAATGCCACAAGACAAGGCAAGGCAAGGCATTTACTCTGGAAGCCGATCCAAATAATGTTGGGAAAAGGCTAGGCCGATGATGAACTAGCTAGAGGTATTCAGAACAAAAATATTTCCTATCATTTTTCTTCTATTTCAACGTGTGCCATGTTTTTTATGTTATTACGTAGTTAGGTAGGTAGAGATCCCTACATTAACTTAGGTTAGATGATTAGTATATTAATTTATTGATATTAATCTCTGACCTAACGTCGGCGCTTGTTCTTGAAGCGGCAATTGACAGACGCACATGTATTTAGTGATAAACATTGACATCACAGATAAGATAGTAATATGTTAATTTTCATTATCGCTTGGTTTATGATTTATTTTTATTTCACATTTTCCGCCTTCCATGACCTTGTACGGCCTACTATAAAATTAAATTATAAATTGGTCACCAAATGAAATTATTTGTATGACCAGATGAATGAGTATTTATTTATATGTACTCGTACTACGAGGATATGAGGCACGTACGAAGTTAGTAGTATATCTTTGTAGGTCTAGGGTCGCAAGCGCGACTGCTGAGCATGAGGTCCTGGGTGCGATTCCCAGTGCCCTTACCATGAGTTTGTAAAAAACTGTCCTCGATATCGAAAACTATCGCATATACTTCTCGTGTCGTAAAACAGTCGATGAATGTGAAAGAGACAGGGCGATAGTATTCGATAACGAATAATACATTTCAAACTCATGGTAATATTAAGATAAAATTAAGATAAATTCTCAGCCTTGATCAACACTACCTACCCACTAAAACAAAGGCGTGTCATGACATCATGACATGTTACCTTGCGAAGGCCGAGTATTGACATTCTTATCACAAAGGTCGTTGAAGCTGATAAGAGCGAATGCTTTTATGTTTACTTATTTTAATTTTTCTAAAGCAAAGGTTCCGTGATATGGTGACCTACAGGTTAATAAAGGGTGTAAAAAGACCCTTAACGAAGCCGAAAGGTACTTGTTCTCTACGTCATTGCGACCTTTTTTTTGTTCTAGACCATACCTTTTAGTTACGGAGATATTGGGGGTCAAAGTTCGAACTTTTTCACAAGTTTTTTTTTAAATACATGTTTCTAATGTAAGATTTTTAATTTAAACACCTTCACGATCCCCGTACTAATCTATCCATCCATCAGCACAATGTTTTGAGTGCGTTACATTGAGTTTTACCGTAAAATGTGATTTTTCACCCCAAAAAAAAAAGTCGTTTCCCAGCAATAATTTTTGCGTAAAGTTACTTAGTTTGATGTACAGAATGCTTGGTTGACGGCTTCGTGAAGGGTCTGTTTACACCCTGTAGATATACTTTTTAAATGCCGCATGTTTTGTAAGTTCATATTACTTAGTTATTTGCATAAAAATACTATCGTATGCATTGTTTAATTTAAAAGGCTGTGTATTGATAAGGAATTGTGGCGGACGATAAACAAAACAAACACTCAATATTAGACTGCACCAATTCGGTATACAAATAACCGAGTATGGTGATTTTGGTCATACAACCTTTTGACTACCCAGTTTTTTTGTGGCTTTTTATACAAGAGACAAAGAAATGTGTCTAGAGCCTGCAATGCAGGTGTGTTCCCGTTGACCCCACTGCCATGGCCCCACTTCAGGTTAGACTGGAAGCCGACCCCAACATAGTTGGGAAAAGGCTAGACAGATGATGATGGGTACCTTATTATGGTCGCGTGCGTACATCTAAAGGAAGTATAAGGTTTCGAGGTCGATGTTAGGTACCTTGTAAAGGACGCATACTATCTAGAAGGTCGTTCAAACCTTCTAACGAAACATATCATTACCGTAGATAGCTGAATATCTTATCAATTTGCACAACGATACCAAGTATTACAGGTGTTTGTTCGTCAGTGATAGTAATATTTTATCTTGGTTTCACGTTTACTCAGGACTTTTTAGTTGACAAGATTAGCAGGAAAAGTCGAGACTGAAAACAATGGGTGTTTGATTTACACCGCTCACTCTACCTTAAATAGTGAGTGTTATACATACATCTATACAAACAAGTAAAATTGAAGTGTCTGTTTGTAAATTCAAAATAACAGCTTTTTACAAAAAAAAACTTTTTTTTCTGTCTGTTCCGGCTAATCTCTGAAACGGCTGGACCGATTTTGACGGAACTTTTACTGGCTTGTTATAAGAAGTAGAGTAGGCTTACTTCTATTTTCGAAAAAAGATTAGGGTTCCGTGCAAAAATAATTAAAACCCTTGATTTTGTTAACAAAATCTGATTCAAATAGGGAAGTAATATATAATAATTTCACTCAGACCCAGGTCGTGGGCTAGCTAGTGTTAAATACGTGAAATCATGTCAATTTGAAGCTTTCCGTAAAAAACGGAAAACTTTTTAATCAATGTATTCATTCAAAATCAAAGCATTTATTTCAAGTACGCCAGTTACAGGCAGTTTTTAATTGTCGAAACAAAGACAGCAATAAAATGTAGCACAGTACAGTCCCTGTCACAAGGCATATAATAACTGTGAAAGTACTGTAGTTGCCCATTCCAAAGCGTAGATCTCTATGGAGAAGAACAGGCAAGAAACTCCATGGACACTCTTTTAAATTAGAATATTGTTACTTTAACCTTGGTTACATCATTTTATTCGATTTTAAAGCAGCAGCTATGCCGATGGTTTAACGTGCTCTCCGATACAGGGAAAGTCATTTGTAACCCATCTCAAGACTGACAGTGGTTAGTGTAACAATAGGTACAGAACAAATACAAAACGTCCATTAATTATTTAGGTAAAGCGCCCTCTGTCGGCGGGGCGCTGTTCGAACAACAAGATTTTATATGAATGCCCTAAAAGAAAAAAACATGTTTATCTATTAAAATAGAACACGTATAAAAAGTTTCCGTCCATGTTATTAACTGTTGTGGAGTTGTCTTGTATTGTCACTAGATTTTTAGGTGTGCAAAATTTCAGCTCAATCGGTTAGGAGGAATATTAATATAACATGACGCCTGTAATCCCCGAAGGGTTCGTCTGAGGTGTACCTAATAGTACACTTACATTTCGCAAGTTATGTTTAACTGTTTTAAGTCCCATGTAATAGGGGGCGAGTTTATTGACATCAACTGGCCAAAAATCCGTGGAAATCTTTGAAATTTCAGATCGAAAAACTCAATAACACTTTGCCCGACCCGGGAATCGAACCCAGGACCTTACGCTCAGCAGTCGCGCTTGCGACCACTCGACCAACGAGGCAGTCTAAAACGCAGGCACGGTAGGGGGAATTGGTATAACATTAAATTGCAAGATTTGACCAATACATACTAACTAACAATATTTTAGGTTAAGTTAGGTAAGGCACATATAAACATTATTCTCTTCCTTTTCTCACACACTATGGTCTACATTTCTTTTTCATTTCTCCTTTTGCAGGTCTGCTGGCAGAAATTTCTTAAGAAATAAGCAGTACCTATGTACTCATATATGTATTATAATGTTATTTTCCCGTGTTATCTACTGTGTGTATATAGGGTGACTGGTCATTAGTGACCGATACTTAAACACATGATTGTAGTCATGATAACAAACAACTTTCCCAAAGAAACATATTTTTATACACGGATTTTTAGCACAATAACACAACAGTCGTATGAAATTCGCACACACGCGCCTGTGACCTATCAGCTGTTAGCCGTTTAAAAAAAACGTTTCTTTAAAATATCGTAATAAAATGAATAAAGTAGATACATACCCTCAATCTTCTAGTTTCAGCTTCTATACTCCGATCATAGCTGTTGGCGTACACAGGCGAATACTGAGGATTTCTGTCAAAAGCGGGCGACGGCAAACTCATCCCCTTCGATATATTCATATTCCTCTCGGAAATCTTCCCGTACACCTCGTTCCTCTCCATCATATTCGAGCTATACGATTCTAGATTATTCTTACCCGGCTCTATCACATTTTTACCCGGTTCCAGACCGTTCTGACTCGGTTTCTCATCCGGTTTTCTGTCCACGTTAATTTTCCCGTAGATATTATCATTTTGTTGGTCGTTGTTCACTTTCTTCGGTAACTTATTGTAGTCTTTAGTTGGTTCGTTGAAGTTTTTTACAATATCGTCGATTTTAGTTTTATGTCTTACGGTTACGTTGGCGTAAGAGCAGTTTTTAGGGTCAACGGCATTGTTTTCACTTATTAAAACGTTCTTTTGTATTTTGTTCATGTAGTTAGGTAAAGTCTTGCCGCCTAGAACGTCTTTAGCTGGTGTATTGACTGTTAACGAATTTGAACTGAAGACTTTAGGTGATATTTCATTTTCGTTAGCCGTGTAGAATTGACTTCTTCCAATTTTTTGTTGTTTCGCGTAGTACTCGAATTTTGAAACTTTAGCCATTATGCCTGACAGTCTTGGTCTAGATTCTTGGTCTGAATTTGAGTCAGATTGGTCTAAGTCTCTGTAAGGTTTCTTGGGTGCGACTGGAGGCTTTTTTCTAGACATTTCTTTGAGGGTCATGTCTAGTTCTTGGTCTAAATGCGTGAGGGAGGTGTCTTTGTATATCTTCTGTATGTTTGTCGTTTGGTAACTCTCTTGGTGGTGGGTGACGTAGGCTGTGGACAAAAAATTATGTTAAAAAGAGAATTTACAATGTTTCTCAAGGTAATGTAAAATTGCTCGGTAAATATATTGGCACGAAACGGACTTTCTGAACTGTTTACAAGGGGTTCATTTTAATAGAAAAGATAAGAAATAGGAGAAGGCCCATGA
This sequence comes from Noctua pronuba, assembly GCA_905220335.1. Lineage (NCBI taxonomy): Eukaryota > Metazoa > Arthropoda > Insecta > Lepidoptera > Noctuidae > Noctua > Noctua pronuba. Next base: position 9,174,949 of record LR999918.1, on the reverse strand, counting down.
AATAATTCAGATTTGTTTGTCTTGCAGTGCATTTGAGAAGCCACATAAATATAGATGACTGGGTCACTTGCCGGTCCATGGAGGAGTTCTGAACATCTATTTCATATTGTGCTCCGGAACGTTGTGCTTGGATGTCATTTGGTTCAAAGGTCTTTTAACCAGTCTTACCTGATCGTATCGTGTTCCCCAGTAATTGGGTTGGGAAGTTACTTGTATTCAGCTCCATCCAGTTAGATTGGAAACCGACCCCAGCATAATTGAGTCAAGACTAGGGAGATGATGATAATGACGTTACCTGCGGCACACTGGTCGTTGGGCTGGAACTGGACAGGCGCCATGGACACGTGCGCTGATGGTAGCACCGACTTCATCAGCTTGGCTTCGGCCGGGTGGTTGAAACGGAGGTAGTTTGACCGCCCTATTGTTAGCATGCTCCCTGGAAATGGTGAGAAAGTGTATGTTAGAACGATAGATTACAACAAATTAACAAATAATGATTAATAATCTGTGGAAACATGTCAAACTGTCATATAGTGCAGCATGGTTCTTTTGACTCGTGGCCATGGAACTAATAAGTATTAGCTTAGTTAGAATAGACGCCATTTTGTATTTTCAGTACAATTTCTACAGAAAATTTTAAAATGTTTACCAACAGGGTCCTTCTGACAATGTAATTCAAGCACCAAAAGAACCACTCACCGTTTTTAAGACAAGAAAAGCGATCTGAATTCTAAGTATAGTTCACTATACTTAAGTATTGTTCATTTGGCGCTTAAAAGACATTGAGTTCCGCAAAGTATTTTAACTTGAGTCCGCGTATCACTGGTCAGTTTCCCTCACACGTCGTTTATTATATTCGCAAGTTTCGTTGATTGAACAGTTTTGCGAATTTCTTTGACAGTACGGTACCCTCAGTTTTTTTTTAAAAGTTTTTAACAAACTTGGGGGATTATTTGATCTTCTGTCAGCCACATTTGCGTCTCCTAAACACATATTTACAAGATGTCTACTAGATTTATGTGTTAGTGTCACGAATCACGATGTTCTAGTTCACACGTTGGTGCTACCGAGCTAGTTCAATATTAGCGAGCATGTCTGAATCTGTCATGTTTGTTTTAATAGCAGATGTGGATCATCTAAAACGTTACATAATAATCAATAATATAGCGGTCAATTGAAAATAATTAAAAAGTTTTATAGTTGGGGTCAGGGTCGGCGACTTTCAGTCTAGCCGGATGCAGCTAGATTTCATTATTTTATATGGAGCGATTGCCTATCTGATCTTCGAATCCCAATTACTGACATCCTAAGACTAGTAGTCAGACTTTTGAAGGAGGCCATCCCTACCCCGCATCCCACCCCACCTACCCCAGCATCATTTATTCAGCCGAATGACGTCCAATGCTGCCCATAGGCCATCCCCAAGCGTATATCTTTTAGACAGACTTAATGCTGGTACAAGACTTCAAATAAAGCCAAATCCTGCAAACTAGCAGAAAAACTAAACCTAGACTATTTTTTATTTTTCGAAGGTTCGAAACTCACCACTCACCAAATCACTTTAGAATCTTTAAGAATAAAGAGATTTTTGCAGACTGTTTGTAAAAGTATTAACAACATCGGCCATGGAGCTTGTGACACTGAAGAGTTAGTGAATTGAACATAAGTGACCAAACACTAGTCTGAGCCGGAAACCGATCAGTTTCGGATGTCAGCTGCGACAAATTGTCCAAATTAAAGTCTAGACAGGAATCGTGTTTACTTCCCTATTGGGACATGTTGTCCTTGGTCTCTCGTCTATCACGTATTCGTAATTAAACTAAGTAACAAAACATAAATCATTCCAAAAACACGAATCATCATCTTTTACGTTATAATAAGGACCGGACTCCAGCAGCAGAGACGAGAAGAGAGATGTGTTTTAAACCACCAATAGAATATCGTTATTTACACTTCTCGTCATCGCACCGCTTAGCTTTTTTTTTTGAAAAAAAAAACTTTGCCCCACACTAGGAATTTCTTCTGAATCGCGGGTGCGTTTACAAACATTTAAACTCACATACACAAACAGACAGAACCGGAACAACTATCTGAACAACTAGCTCTAGTGGAAACGGTTGAACAGAGAGGAGAGGAGATGTCTTGCAATTGTTTAAGCCAGCGGAGACGAGAAGAAACGTGAGCGGCGTGCCGCTTTGCACATCTCCATCTCCGCACAGCTTCGGTGGATACACCCTAGCTTTTACGCATCTCCTTTCCTCTCTACTTCACACATCTCCGCTCGTCTCCGCTTTGGTGGAATCTGGGCCTAATACCGTCATTAACGTGGTCCATAAAAAATACATTCTGATCTGAGGGTTGACGCGTTTAGAGCTTGAGTCAAACGAGATATTCGTTTGACTTAGTTTGGGTGTATCATACGCCCAGTTTATCTTCGATACGCAGGTTTTCCGAAATAAGGCCACATACACACCTTGCGACAGTCTGGTGGGTTTGTCGACGGGCAGTCCGTCTAGTAGCGTACTGCCGCTGAGCGGGTACAGCGTGACGACTCCGTGAGAGTTCTCCACGCGACTGTGCACGCTTGACACGCCCGTGCCGACCACGTAGATGTCGCATGTCGGGTCCGAGCCTATTGTTACACGACCTGGAAATGAGAGAAGAAACGGGTTAGAATAGGCGTAGCAAAGTCGTTTTAGAAACAGTAGAGTTACATCATTTTGTTTAAACGAAAGACAATTCCCCCCTTTTTTCCCATGGTAAATCATCAAATGAGCCCCGCCCCCGTTCTGGGCGGAGTGGAAGGGATTGTCAGACTTTTACTGACTAAAACCCATCCATGTTCCTTCTTTGCCCTTTGTGTTCCAGGGCCGGGGTATCTCTTTCGAACAGTCCCGCAGCAGGAAATCGCCCCTTGCTGGCCTTTCTCGGGGAGCTGGGGTGGATCGAATAATTTTCCCACCCGTACGCAAAATACGCTGTTTGAACGTGGAGTTGCGGACACCAGCCCGTTATACAATACAATCCCCCAAGGACGAGTCATAATTTCAGGCTGTAATGAAAATCTGATTACAGAAAACATCACTTATTACGCCTAGTTCACGAGTTTAGGTGATGCGACGGCAACTTGCGTCAAGCGACGCGCGCTTGTGTCACTTGTTTCTTTCGCGTGAGTATCGCGTCGCGGTGACTCGTGGCATGGTCCAAACTTTATTATTCCTTTTGTTTTCTCTGCATTAACTGTTGAACCACCATTGGCGTTTGAGTAAGAAGCTCATGGCTAAACATTTACGTTGAAAATAATCCGCAATTTCCTACTACAGTTAGCAAGTTCGATTAAAAGATATCTTATAAACATACCTTGCTTGATAGGATGCAAGGTGACAGCAGTGCTCAGCCGACCAGTTCCCAGGCTCACTAAATGCGGAGTATTCGTCGCCACTCTGGAAGTAGAAACAGTACACATGAATACGACTTTCTTTCATATTGCAACTGCATTTAATGCAGTATTTGCCAAGTGAAGTTTGGCAGTATTCGAATGACGACTAACTTCGTATGGTGGAACAACAATGTTCTTGAGAAGAAAAATATTAGTAGTATGTTGTTGTCTAATTCATGTGAGAAATCGCATCATTTGCTCTTTGGCGATTCTTTAAACACCTATCTAAGGATTCTTGAGTTTTTGAGACAAATCTAATGATACCTTAATCGTCGAAATCCATTCAGCCATTTGGAACATACGAGGTAATAAAGAAACCAATGGAAAGAGACCGATGGTTCGCGCAAACAAGTGGATACGAGCACACATAAATTGGGAAAGGGGATGATGCCACTCAGAAGGATGTAAGGTATCACAGAATTGTCAAATCTTTATCTAATGAATTTACTGGACATAATTTAATTTATCTTTGACTATAATATACTTATACTATAATATCTTGACATCAATTATTACTTATTTCTTGTGTATTTTATAATGAAATTTAAAATGACTTTGTAAATGTTATTTTTATACCTACAAAATTTGTACGCCGTTATTGGCAAAACATGGACGCTCACAAAATATTGATTTATTCCCTTTATGTCTGATTAGTCAGTTTATGTAAACGCATGTTTGACAAATAAATTATATTTCTTTCTTCTTTATCATCATCATCTTCCTGCCCTTGTCCCATTCTACTTGGGGACAGCACAACACGTTTTCTTCTTCTCTTCTCCCTAATTGTCAAATCGCATTCAATTTGTCAAACCATTATGAAAAATGTAATTCTGTTGGTGTTACACACGTCTGCTATTAAATTTTGTCTCGTTATTAAGTTTACCCTAGCGATTTGTGGCGAGAATAACCGGCGCATACACACATAAATCACATTTTTTTACTACTCAGCCAAAGATCAGCAAGGTTCTACGTCTTATTTAAATATTTCCTTATATCTTCAATTAAAATTGTCATTATTAATGGTGATTATGACAGCCTCACAAGTGACCTTTTAGCCTGATATGTTTATACATACGTCAAAGGCTTATAGTTGTTTTGACGACATAATTGCGAAGAGGCTTAAAATGATGGATTCTTTAATTGATTTGATCTTTTGCTGCGATAAAAATCAAGGCATCATGGCAATGATGTATGTCAACGACTAAATATGGAGTTCCTCGGTAAATATTGTACACACGGCGGCACATCAAGCTCTACACAACCAGTATAACCTGACTTCGCTTTGTATGAGCTTCCCGTACGATAAGAGATCAGCTTAATTTGGTTTTGCACAGCTTGGTTGGCTCCCGTGCGTGTACAGCTTCCAGTATGACAGGTCATTAAGACAATTTTATTGTTGTGATTAAAGGTTCTCCCTGCTCGCAAGGAAGTCTTAGTTTAGTATGGTAATCGATAATACCTCCTTTATAAGGGCAGTTGTTGAATTTTTATCAATGTCTTCATGTTTTGGATCTCAAACCAATCGATTCCAAATACCAACCTAAGAAAAGTGTTATAAATAATTGCTAAATTAGGTGGTATCTCGCAACTAGGCTTCGCCCGCGCTTATTTCGTAATTATCCCACGGGATCATACTACCGAAATAAAAAGTATCATATATGCTAATCCAGGATAAAGAGTATCTGTGTGCCAAATTACACCCAAATCGGTTCAACCATTTTTGCGTGACAGAGGAACAAACATCCATCCTCACAAATGTTCGCATTTATAATAGCAGTATGATGTATGACCGTGGACGAACTAAAAAGGGTATGGGCGTTCTGTAGATTCTGCCTACCCTCGTGGGAAAAAGCCGTCAGTTTATGTGTGTAGTTGTTATGGCTTTGTCTTGTCTTCCTTATTGATATATTTGCGTTATAAAACAACAAAATAAACACATCGATCAACGAACCACTCAAAAGCCATTCCCCATTCACAAACGACCTGCCACTATAATAAAACTGTGAACCGATATAAAAACTAATTGCAGATATAACGCAGTTATTTTCAACGCGGCTTTTATTGCAAAGTTACGAGTAATGCATTAAACAGCGTTTATTGCTCCACCATCTGGCTAGTTCAAGGGGTTTCCGACTATCGACGAATGATCCCGACGGATGTTTGTGGGATTACATCATCTAGATATACACGGATATGATGAAATCCAATACGTATATCCAAGTTAAATAAACGATTTTTTCAAATTAAATCATTCGTGGGAATCATTGGTGTTTATTATTGTTTAAATAAATTGGGGTATAGCCAGGAGGATGATGATGATGAAGTAAACAGTTTTTTTTTAAGTCGACCCCTATCGTCTTTCGCTTGTGAATGAACTCTGGGTTTGCCCAATTGGTTTCGTTCGCACATGCTAGACAAAAATTGGGCAATCCCAAAACGTACAGGACGTGATATATAAATAAGGTAAACGCATTCTTCTTTAAAATCATATGATGGATATGCTCCATTTTAGAATGATTTGTTAACTAATAGCTTCATTAAAATACTGTGTTCGACGTCTGCATGACCATAAAATCTTACTTAATGAGTGTAAGTATTTAGGTCTGATGCCATATTTGTGTTTTCTAGCTAATAGCTTGTTATAATGCCTCGCCTTTTACTGTTAACATGCATATTTGTCTCACCCCTTCTTTTGGTGTTAGTACTAAATCCTATAAAAATACTATATCGTCGGAATTTTTATCATTACTAAATTGGAAATACGCAATATAATGAGTAACTTCACTATCATTATTGGCAGCTTTGCCCACACACTGCTGATTATATAGTCCTTCCTTTGCTTGCTTCCCTGGTTCCTCTGACTCTGAACCAAGCCTTTCCCGTGATCTTTCAGGGGTTTCCACCCATCTTGTTTTAGTCTGTCAAAGTTTCTACTACCGTGAGTATACAATTTTTCAATAATATCTCATCTGCTGTAAATATTCACATATTCAATAATCGTTATAGTTAACATCAAAGATTATGATTTGACCACATGGAATTCGACTTTCATAAATCTTAAGTTTTTATTCAAGCTGACTACAAATAAGGGATCATAACTCATAATTATAGGAAGAAAGACGCGAGACATTCTATTTATAGCTGATCTCGATGCGCTCGCGCCGGTCGTCCGAGGCGTGCACTTTTATAGTGTTCGTTTTGCGGCCAACCCTTTGCTATGCAGACTTAATTAAAATTGTGATGTTCAGGTTGAGAAACTAGTCTTTTGGTATGGCATGGGAGGGACTTATGTTCAGCTGTGGGATTCATTAGTAATAGGATAAGTTCAAGAGCTAAAAACTTGAATGAGACTGGTGTAGGAGCGTGGAGAGAAGTCTATTCAAGTCCAGCAGTGGGTGAAGTCAGGCTGCTGCTGATGAGGCAAAGATGGTTGCTCGACAGCGTAGTCGCACACAACCATTTTAAACGTGCAAGACTAACAGTCCGTTTTTTAATTTAAAATATTGCTTTGTGCTTACCATCGAATTCTATAAATCTAATACACACTTTGCATGCCTAACAAACACACAACGCATTAGGAAACTCCTCAAAAATGGCGGAGTCTATCTTACCTAGAAACACTTGCCAACAAAACCCCTAGGAAGCTGGAAGTGCAGAACATTACACGGCGGGGTCATGGGAAGGAAGCGACAATCTATTTTGAGTGGCGCCTGCGCATCGCGCTGCGCTTGCGTATAGCAGGCGGACAGGTTTACAACTTAATGAATGGGTGGCAAGTGTTGAAGTTATAGGTAGTGGCTAGGTGGTCAACATTATGTCCTCGGTGTACTGTGAGACTTCTGGTAAAAAAGGGTTTTTAGAACTCGCAAATCTAGATGAACACATCATCATCATAGCCACATCTTTTCTCAACTAATTTGGGGTCTTCCAGTCTAGCCGGATACAGCTGAATACCAGTATTTTACATGGAGCCACTGCCTATTTGATCTCCACAACCAGATGAGATTTCACGAAAAAATTACGAACTAACTGTAGTAATGTATGGAAGGAGGAATCCTTCCGTGCATTACCACATCATCATCGTAAATGACGCTGATGAATTTTCGAAAATCATTCCTGTTTTGCAAATCTTCTTATAGTTTACACCGAGTGGGTATATTAATGTCTGTTTTTTAATCTCGGAGACTAAATTGACAAGGGAAAATGACAAAATTGACTTAAATCCTATTGAAATCTATGTCAGTTTGCCATTTTTACTTGTCAATTTAGTCTCCGAGATTAAAAAAACAGACTTTAGTGAATTTAAAATTTTTAGGCAAAAGAACTTCCAGAGAACACGTTAAAATATTTCGTTAACCTATTAGGTTAGGAAAAACTGCACTTATTTATTAATTCGAGCATAAGTCTAGCTTACAGATTTACGTAAAATTTAATAAGTGCAGGAGGAAGCGACAATCTATTTCGAGTAGCACCCGCGCATCGTGCGCGTGCACATTTTGTTCTTGTTTCAGTCGGCCCATTGCAGGCGACGTTTACTTTAATTTGCGTTAGTTAGTGTTGAGACTATGTAGTTCTTTTATACGCACGGCTCCAGCGTTTGTGGGGTCTACCGCGTTTGCTTTTCTTATTGAACGGATACCACTTCCTTATTATGGGTTAGTGTTAATAAGATTTGTTTACTGTACATCTAACATTAGTCATCATCACTGTTTACTTATTTTCAAGCTATACTCGTATCACCTCTCATTACATCCATTCAAGTTTTGTATGGTCTTTTTTTTATCGCACTGTTCAGGAATATTTGCAAATATCCTTTGATTATAAGCTATTCTAAAGCAGTCAGTGTCAATAAACAAAGCTAATACTAAGTCAACAAGAATCTGACACGACGATGACGAGTCCCAGGTTCGAGTCCCTTTCTGTTCACCATCAATCACTAAACTGAACCTAATGTTATCCGTCTGTCGCGTTAACGGGATCCTGGTGTTAAACAACTATATTTAGACACACCTTTAACACTTCCTCTTAAGGTTGAAGTTCCTTCAGCAAACTTTTCACTAAGTAAACATGAAGATGGGTGAGTCAATGTCCCTTGCGGTTGTTTGGGTTTTATGTTAATAGTTTTAAGGTGTATTTTAGTTTGTTTTTAGGTGATAGGGTGGTTGTAAACAGGAATAGCTGCAGACTAACTCACGTGTCGTTTTGTAAATATAGTTATTTTTTGTCTTATGTTGTTGTGGTTTTTCAAAATGATTTCTGATTTTTTGAAGGAAGTGAGTAGCAGGATGACGTCTACTGACAGATAGGGATTAACAATTACAGTGATTAATGGGCTCCTATTTCGAAATAGCCTAATAGGTAATGAGTCGGGTTGTCGGACGAGAGGTCACAAGTTCGAACTACAATCACCGAACCATTGACTTGTGGTGAACCTACTTCAACCACAAGCTGATTTTATTAAGCTTACTTGAGGAGAAGTGATTAACATAATGGTTTGAATAATATTAGATATGATGAAGGACCTAGCAGATCTGGGTCGGAGATTACTAAAGCATATACCCTGCCCTCCAAATTCATGATTGAGGAGTTAGATATTATTATGATCCTTAGGAGAAGAAGAAGGCTATTAAAGCGCTGTCTTTCAGCTAGATCTGTAAGACTAGACGAGATTTTTTGGATGTTTACATCACCCAATTATAGGAGGAGCTCGTGGTTAAATAATAACAGCCGCTCGGGTCGATCTTTAGGTTAAGCCGTGCTTGCCTAGGTTGGTCTGTGGATGGGTGACCACCCATTATATAAAGAGTTTCCTCCGTACCTCGGAAAGCACGTAAAAGCCGTTGGTCCCGGCTGTCATTTGTAGATCTTTGACAGTTGTTAGGCAGTCAGTGGCCCAAAAAGACTGTCAACTAATCTTACCAAGGGGTATCGTATTACCCAGTACTAACTGGGTTGTGGTGGACAGATAGGCAGTCGCTCCATGTAAAATACTCGATTCAGCTGCATCCGGTTAGACTAGAAGCCGACCCCAATATAGTTGGGAAAATCCTCGGCAGATGATGACATCACCCAATCATGGCTTTTCATATAGAGGCGCCTTTTTCAAGGCATCATGAATGACCCTTCTCAGTCAGGTCAAACTACTTTAACGTGATCGGTCTGACCGTAAGCATAGAACTAAGAAAATCAGTCTTTATAGCCCGCATCGATAACGTTTTATTCACCTATCAATTGGCTTCATCATTACCGGTTACGACCAGACAAGTGGGAGCTCCAATCTGCTGCACTCAAAGCAGGGATACTTGCTGATTCAGTCATTGATTGTAGGAAGATAACCTTGGCCCGTTTTCGCAAACTGTTCCTGTTATGATATTCATCATCATCTGCCTGCATTTCCCAACTATTATGGGGTTGGCTTCAGTGGCGAAGGGTACATTTTTTTAAGAAGTAAGCCGGAGTATAAATTTTCTATGGAATACTGATTGTACCAGTTTCCAAAGGGAAGCCGGTAGGAATCGAGTTGTATTAAAGCTTCGCCACTGGTCGGCTTACAGTCTAACCGGATGCAACTGAATGAAAAGTATTACCAGTATTTTATATGGAACGACTGCAAATCTCACCTCCACAACCCAATTAGTACTGCTTGATACCCCTCGGTAAGACTTTTGGTAACGGCTCTCAAAAATCTACATATGACAGCCGGGACCAACGGCTTAACGTGTTTTCTGAGGCACGAAGGATACTCGAAATGTAATGGATGGTCACCCATCCACGAGTTCCTCCACGATTTGAGAGCAGCGGTGATAAAATAAATTACACAAAGTAACAATCAGCTCAGGACTATGCACGGACTGAAGCTCTCCTGACCCCCATACTATAAATCCCTCGCAAATACTCACCCAGGCGTAACACATCCCTCTAACACATCCCTTTAACACAAACATATGTACATACAAATACACTCTACACAAACCTTATAATTGTAATTTTGCATGTTTCCTTTAGTTAAGTAAGTTTAAATATTGTTTAGACTAAATAACCAAACGATTATTGAACTACCCACTAGTGCACTTATTACGTGTCATTAACGCAGTAATAACTAGATCCCACGACACAGGGTATCCTAGTGTGGGATCTAGCGCTACTTTATTGCACTATATCTTTATTTTATTTTTACTATCTTTTATTTGTTGTGCATAACTAACATGTCATCAAAATGTGGCTAAATAAATTATTCTTGTTCTAAATTATTCTTATAATGCGCCTGCCTTGGTTCTAACCCACAACTTGACAACCGGGGCCGTTACTACTGTAAGAGGGTCCTCTTGCTGTGGCAGACAGACAGATAAATATTAAACAAGTCGTGGTTAAATATGGATTAAATCTGGAATCAACCCTTCACTCACAGACAACCAATACCAATATCGCAACATATCAGCCACGTATCAAATATCATAAGGCGCTGTAACTTAACCCTCAGCTACTGCAGTATCACATTACAGTACGGTGTCAAATGTAAAGTAATGTTAGAGGTTTTGTCGTTTAGGCTCCAGTGCTTGCGGTGAGGGTTAACCTGGTAGGTAATAGGCTGTTTGTTTTTTTGTTGATTGGTGTTGGTTATTGTGATTTATGGTTAAAACAAACAAGAGATTCAAATTCTCTTCTCTTTTAAAAAACGTTGCTCCACTCTAGGAAGTTCTTCTGTAGCGTGGGTGCGTTTACAAACATTTAAACTCATATACACAAACAGCCAGACCCGGAACAACTAACTGTATGCCATACAAATACTTGTTCCATGCAGGATTCGAACCCGCGACACGCAGCGCAGCAATTAATCGCTCAATTTTAGGATGTTTTTAGTAAGCAAAGACAACCTGACATAGCGGACCTACGTCGTGGACGACCTTGAAAATATCGTGACTTAGACCTGGATGCGACTAGAGAAGCAAATCATAATCTGCCTAGCCTTTTCTCAACCATGTTGGGGTCGCCTTCCAGTCTAACCGGATGCAGTTGAATACCAACCGTTTCACATGGAGCGACTGCCTATCTGACCTCCACAACCCAGTTAGTACTAGGTAATACGATACCCCTTGGTAAGACTGGTTGTCAGACTTTCGGGCCACTGACTACTGTTACGACTTAAAGTTAGTTAAAGATCTACAAATGACAGCCGAGACCAACAGCTGGTGCGGTGGCTCCGTGGTTCACGGACCAACCTAGGCAAGCGCGGCTTCACCTAAAGATCGACCCGAGCAGCCACGATGTCCTCAAAGCACAAAAAAAAATAAGAGGCCTATACTCAATAGTCGATGAAATAAGGCTACCAACGATGCTGATGCTGCGAAAGATGATGACAATGCAACATACAGGAATATTAGTATGAAAGATAGTGGCGGTACTTTCAAACAAGCCTAAAAGCTTGGCTTGTCCTTATAAGGGCCTTTCTAAACAGTCGGCTCGCCTCATGTGCTTGCCGTATTGATAAGCCATAGGAACACCACTGGTGACAGATAATCTATACTAATATTATAAAGCTGCAGTGTTTGTTTGTTTGTTTGTTTGTTTGAACGCGCTAATCTCTGGAACTACTGGTTCGATTTGAATGATTCTTTCAGTGTTGGGTAGTCCATTTATCAAGGAAGGCTATAGGCTATACAACATCACGCTACGACTAATAGGAGCGGAGCAGCAATGAAAAATGTTGCAAAAACGGGACGGGATTTTACGCGGACGAAGGTCGCGGGGAACAGCTAGTATGAAGATAAAGTGCGTTGGAACATTAAAGGCTGATTATGCTAAGCTATGGAGAATACAGACGTGACACCAGCCTCCCAAGGTTACTCCTGATGGAATAATTTTAAGTTAAACGATTACAAATCTCCCCATTTACAAGCATGAATAAAGTTATTACGTAATGCCGGTTTAGTATAATCATAAACATAGAAAACAAGATGTTTTCTTCGAACACAAATTCGATTTTAATAGCATCTGAGATAATAGCTGTAATAATATAAAGATGATGGTCGGGCATCATCAAATGCTAAGAATAGAATAACTATATAAAGTTAGTCGTAACTATTGTAAAAATATCTGTTGCTTAGGCTGTTTCCTACTGTTATCCGTATGAACTCACACACTCGTTTTTATTTATTTATATCAGAATATTTGAAAAAATAAATAAAGGAAATAATAATATTACTCCTGACGAAAAACACGACTACTTCAGCATAGAACTCATTATCTCCAACAAACTCAATAGAACAGTGTATACTAGTGAGAAATCTTTGGCATGTAACACATCTCATGTAGATACAGATAAGCTATCAGCATGTTTGTCTATTGAGTCATCTCTAACTGGAGCAGACATGCGGGTTTAGTTTACCGAATGTATTAGCCATGTTAAGGTCGTGCTGGCTTATGTGGGTATTTCCAATGGTGTAAATGTATGTTACAAGGTGAATTTAGGCTAAACATTCATTAAAATGTAACCCAGAAACTGGTCTGGAGACTGCCTCGTTCGTCTAGCGATCGCAAGCACGACTGCTGAACATGAGGTCCTGGGTTCGATTCCTAGGTCAGGCAGTGTTATTGGGTTTTTCCTTCAGGAATTTCTCAGTAGCTGCCACGGAGTTTGGATTTGTGCCCGGTTGACGGCAATAGGCTCGCCTCCTATTACATTGGACTTGAAACATAACTGGCGAAATGTGGGTGTACTATTAGGTATACCTCTGCCTAACCCTTCCGGGATTACAGGCGTGATGTTAGATGTTATGTTATGGTCTGGATGTTTTTTAAGTGCTTGACAAACTGAACTGCCTAGGGTTCAGTAGTTCAATTGCATTGCTATGAAAATACGTAAGGACTGCCGAACTTCTACCATGATTCTTCTGCCCTTTATCAGTATCTTCATCAGCCTAGCAATCGTGCTGGATAGTGGACATAGGTCTCTCCAATCGCTCGCCATTCAACGCGATGTCGGAAACTCTTATAAAGCTGGTTCTGTGCTGTTAATGGCTTCCTGTGAAGATTGGCGCACGTCGTCGACTTGAAGTCGGAATTTTTGTCTTTGATACATCTCTATTAGCCGAGGCCACGTGTCACACAGGGTGTAAACACACCCTTCACGAAGCCGTTAACCAAGCATTCTGTACATTAAACAAAGTTACCCTACACAAAAATTATTGCTGGGAAATGAATTTTTTTATGGTTAAAAATAACCTTTTACGGTATAACTCAATGAAACGCATTCAAAACATTGTGCTTATGGATGCATTGAATAGTTAACGGGTCATGGAGGTATTTAAAGTAAAGTTACAAAATAAAAAACTTGTATTTAAAAAAAAAATGTGAAAAAGTTGGAACTTTGACCCCCAATATCTCCGTAACTAGAAGGTTCCCAAAGTATGGTCTATAACAAAAAAAAATATCGCAATTGCGAGAACTTTTGGCTTCTTTTTAAAAGTCCTGAACTGATAAATATAGAAAAAATTTCGTTAAAAAATCTGCATCAAATTGAACACTTACCTAGCCTTTATTGCATCAAAATCGAATTTTATAATAATGATAAGTAAATATTTACATGACCCGTCGTAAACGATTTGTTTTCGCGACTGATAACGCACTACTTATGCAAATCACTTGTAAACCTAATTGTTACTGATATGCCAGCTCTTCAGATTTATAAATACACTGATAAATTAATTGGGGTTAGTAGATCGCGTTATCGGACACTGCGCTCGAGTTGATGTCTGTGATTCGTCGAATTTCTCGGATTAAAAGGCGAATCTCCTAATTCAACTTCTGGCTTTACTCTTTGTAAAGTTGTTGAGTTTTATTGGATTGTTATAATTTCTAAACAAATGTTAGGAAAATAATAAAAATAATAATGTGGCGTGTCAATATTTCAATTTACTAAAGCTACTCATCTACTTGGAGGGGGTACTTAGGAAGAGCCTCTTCCGGCCTTAATGCTTAAGAAGGACGCATGGCAGTCTGCACTGCTAAACTATGGGCCCGTTCGACTGGTGTTGACAAAAGAGAAAAGGAAGCTCCATAATCCAAGCTCCTAATCTCTCTCGTAAAATAAACATCTGTAGAAAGTCGGAAGTTCACCTCCTTACAGAAGGTATCATCATCTGCCTAGCCTTTTCCCAACTATGTTGGGGTTGGTTTCCAGCCTAACCGGATGCAGCTGAATACCAGTATTTTACATGAAGTGACTGCCCATCTGACATCCACAACCCACTTAGTACTGGGTAATACGATATCCCTTGGTAAAACTGGTTGTCAGACTTTTTGGGCCACTGACTACCGTGTAACGACTGTCAAAGATCTACAAATGACAGCCGGTACCAACGGCTTTTACATGCTTTCCGAGGCACGGAGGAAACTCGGTAAGTAATGGGTGGTCACCCATCCACAGACCAACCTAGGCAAGCACGGCTTAACCTAAAGATCGACCCGAGCGGCTGTTATTATTTAGCTTTATTACTCTATTTAAATATCAAATGATGGACACTGGATAAACTTATTAAAATTAGTATTTTCGTTGAAGCACAGTGGTTTGTTTATAATTGTGACACTGTAGCACTTTAAAACTATTTTTTTTATATTGCTGTGCCCTAGCAGGGTTCTATGAAACCTATAAAGGGTGTAAAAAGACCCTTTACGAAGCCGAAGTGTACTTATTCTCCCCGTTATTGCGATCATTTTTTTGTTCTAGGGTATACCTGGGAACCTTCTAGTTACGGAGATATTGGGGGTCAAAGTTCCAACTTTTTCACAACTTTTTTTTTAAATCCATGTTTCTAATGTAAATCTTTTACATTAAACACCTTCACGACCCCCGTATTATTCAATCCATCCATCAGCACAATGTTTTGAGTCCGTTACATTGAGTTTTACCGTAAAACGTGATTTTGCACCCCAAAAAAAAAGTCGTTTCCCAGAAATAATTTTTGCGCAAAGTTACTAAGTTTAATGTACAGAATGCTTGGTTGACGGCTTCGTGAAGGGTCTGTTTACACCCCGTATACTTGTAAGAACTTGTAAACTACATGAATGCAATAAATGATTATAATTATGAGCCACGAGCTCCTCTGAAGGCTGGGTCTAATTCACCACCCATACGCAAACACACGTTGTAGGCGCCATAACCATGACCAACAATCCAAAAACTACAGCCATAAGCTATTCAAATGAGCCACAAATTAACATAGTTCCACATCGAGATCATGACCCAGAAACAGTGTTTTTGTCGCTATCTCATTGTTCATGGAGTCTACTGTTATCTTATGAGTCAGGGGCTACTGTCTCACGGATATTCAACCTTGGGAAACAGTGACAGAGTTGACAATTGAAGGATAGTGGATAATATATTTGGTGGTAACGTTTTTTGGTGGCATACTGAAATCAAACCTTGGTGAAGGATGATAGAGTTGATTATTGAGGAGTTGGTGATATTTTTGGTATTATTGTTAACATAGTTAAATTCAACCTTGGAATAGGGTGATAGAGTTCATTATTGACCCGTGTCTGATCGCGGATTGAATGCAATGCGAGGCAGATTTGTAGGTAGATATCTATAATCCTTACTAATATTGTAAATGCGAAAGAAAGTTTGTTTGTTTGTTACCTTTTCACGCCTAAACCACTGAACCGATCATCCTGAAATTTAGCATAAACATTGTCAGGTTCAGAAACGGACATAATATACCTTTCACCCAGAAAAAAAGTACTGTTCCCGAGGAAAACCACAATAACGTTCTTATGATAAAAGATGTCGCCACGTGTCTTTCGAATCATGATTGAATTATAAAGGGTGTAAATAGACCCTTAACGAAGCCGAAAGGCACTTGTTCTCCTCGTCATTGCGATATTTTTTTTGTTCTAGAGCATACCTTCTAGTTACGGAGATATTGGGGGTCAAAGTTCCAACTTTTTCACAAGTTTTTTTTTTAAAATACATGTTTTTAATTTAAGAACATTACTTTAAAAACCTCCACGACCCCCGTACAATTCAATCCATCCATCAGCATAACGTTTTGAGTGTTATTATAAAACGTGATTTTTTACCCCAAAAAAAACAGTTTCTCAACAATAATTTTTGCGTAAAGTTACTTAGTTTGATGTACATAATGCTTGGTTGATGGCTTCGTGAAGGGCCCGTTTACATCCTGTATGATCCTGTACAAGTAGAGTACAAAGTACAACCCGAATTGATTGTCAAATTCTAAATTAACGCGAGCAAAGCCGCGGGAAAAAGCTAGTTATATATGGTCTGCAGGATTAATGTCAGTATCCATTTTAGAAACAGGGGCCAAGACAAAGTAACTGTCTGTCTTTGGAATTTGCATTAATTTATTGTTGGTTCTATGTCAACTCCCTATTATGTCTTGACATAGACATCTATTTCAAAATATTATAGGTGGACTTTATCTGTTGTTTGGTTTACGATTGGATTGAGAATGTCTTATAATAATTGACTTGAATTTGATACTTCATAAGAGTTGACTTTCTTTAGATTATATCATCTTAAAAAACCACCCTCCGCTTTTGTACGCTTTTAAGGGATGACCAAAGAAATTATGTCATTCATCATGCATAAATTGTACAGTAGTCCAGACAATATGAACATTAAGATGACTGCTGATACTGCTGATGGCTCTATCAGCCGCAATTTTTGCGTAGAGTTACTTAGTTTGATGTACAGAATGCTTGGTTGACGGCTTCGTGAAGGGTCCGTTTACACCTTGTATTAACCTGTGACGTGTTCTTTATGTCTTTGTTAATCATGTTGATTGCTATATTCTCCAATCAGGGAATTTGTTTAATTTCCTCATTTACCAATTTACCTTCATTGTTATTTCTTGGTTCATTATTTTAGTCGTATATTAAAGTACAAAGAGCGTCAGGATCAATAAACTACCTGAGGCTGCGCATTGTGATTGTGACCACCGATGACCGAACTCATTGTGATTTGTGATTCACCGGCCGATTTATTATCTGCCGGTTCGTTATGAAAAATCAGTTTGAACATTTTGTGGCTGACCTTTTTGTGTTTTGTAAATACGGGGTGTAAACGGACCCATCACGAAGCCGTCAACCAAGCATTCTATTCATCAAACTAAGTAACTCTACGCAAAAAATATTGCTGGGAAATGATTTTTTTTTGAGGAGAAAAATCACGTTTTACGGTAAAACTCAATGTAACGCAATCAAAATTTAGTGCTGATGCATGCTTTGAATAGTAAACGGGTCATGGAGTTAATTAAAGTAAAGTTAAAACCTTAAAAAGTGGTTTAAAAAAAACTTGTGAAAAATTGGAACTTTGACCTCCGATATCTCCGTAACTAGAAGGTTCCCAGGTATGGTCTAGATCAAAAAAATTATCGCAATGACGGGGAGAACAAGTGCCTTTCAGCTTCGTTAAGGGTCTTTTTACACCCTTTATATCTCGAGTTCCGGAAGTATGAGCACAAAAGGCATGTTTGATGTTATTCTCATCTTGACTTGACTGGTGAACATTGGTCTTCTGATGCAATTATTTGGTCTTCTATGAAGGCTACTGCCATTATCACCAAACTAGACAGGCAGACTGCTGATTAGATCCTGAAACCTGCTATTGGTGCTCATCATCATCATCCACAGCTCGACTTCACCCACTGCTGGATCCAGGCCTCTCTTTGCTTGTGCCAAGCTCCACGGTCTTGTGCCAGCCTCATCCAGGATATTCCCGCCATGGCAACAATCTCGTCTGGTCTATTGCTGCTACTACTGGCAAAAAGAGGTTTTCTAGATTTCCGTCAGTAGTGAAGATTTGATTAATTCTATGATATTTATTTGTCAGCAAATAAGCACTTAGAAACTCGTTTAAGTAGTTTTTTAAATATACAAGAAAAGAGGTTGGAGGCCGATTACGCATATAAAAAAACGGTATACCACGATCCAAGTTAAATACCGATATACAAACAAATTCTACATTTATATTTACCAAGTCATTTCATACAAGGTAAACGCACAGGTAACCAGTCCATTCAATTTTGTATTAACAAAGAAACCTCTATTCGAATAAGGTAAACGCACCAATTTGCGGTGATTAAGAACTTTTATTTATTTTATCCAGTGGTTTCTGCTCGGATTAGCATAAAACTTTCACGGTGACTCAGAAAATTATTAAATTGCAGGGAAATCATTTGAAAGTGAAACCCGAAATTGGATGGCGAGTCAGAGATCTATAATTATATTGTAACGTTGGGTAATTTATATCTTGTTTTTATTTGGAGGTGTTAAGTAACATAGCTAAAAGCTTGGTGTCGAGGTACTCCGAGAAAAGGGGAGAGCGAAAGTGAATATACGGGGTGGAAGGGACACTGACGCGAAAACGGTTACCACGTATCCAATACATCATTCTGAGACCCCCCCCCCCCCGCCACATAGAAAGGATCATGACCACGACAATATGGACCACGGTACAGATTTGCGTCAATTCCAAAGTTGTTTTAGATGGTTTATAAATTAACCAAATAACCATCTACAATTGCCATTTTGGAATCAAAACCCGCATTTCCAAGTTTTTTTAGAAAACGTAACTTAACCTCAAAATAGAAATATCCGTCGTGTATAGAGAGGTAAGTAAGGTCGTAGTTTGGAGAGCAGATTAATTAGCATATCTGATGGGATAGAGACTTAAATAAATCAGTACCTTGCCTTTATATTTCCTGTTAAAACAGTTACAAATACAAAAAAAAAGAGAGCTGTAAAAAAAAAACAATAGAATTCAAAGAGATCTTTAATTTGATCCAGTGACACTGGTAGCACTTTAAATATGTAGGTAGGTATATAATCAATCATAGTATATCTAACCCTTACAGTAAGTAGGTAGGTACCTATTCATATAGGAACAGCGAATGACTTCATTCATCATTTTCATTAAAAAAATCATCTAAATAAGATGCTGGAGCAGTGATATCATTGTATCGAGCCCAACTCAAAAACCACACCACTGTCATTATGTGAGCACAGCAGCCAACAGTTCGCTTACCAACAAGGCAGTTGCAACAATAACCTACTATGGCTTGCAATGTATTTGCTACAGCATCGTCTCTGCTTATTAATAAATACGTGTAATATGTACGACTGTTCACATGCCTGGATTTAATCCTACCTCTTAACAAATAATTATTTAGGCCTAAAATCAGAGGAATATCCTCATCAATTTCAGTATTCACTTCCACTGAATATATTCCAGACTGACGAACATGTTCCCCGAAGTAAGATCTGGCCTGTTTTAATTGATATGTACCTAGAGCAAACCGCTTAAGGTCAGTAATTGTGAGTCGTGGGAATCTATCCAAATGAGGATGATTGCCATCAATTGTTTGGAAGCTAGCTCTCCTTCTGTTAAGATTTTCTTGCTCTACATATGTTGCCAGATAGTTTACTAGAAAAAGTCTACTTTTAGCTATTGTAACATATTCCAAAGCCTCCGGTGGGTCATCTATGGCAACATGAAACTTATTTAATAAGGCACAACAAATCCTAAAATCATCACTGAGGTGCATAGCAGCTCTATTATTGAAAACATGACGGAATAGTCTATAGTCTCTTTTTATCCTACCATTGACTATTTCTACAACCCAGCGACACATGGTTACTAGACGAGACCGATTTGCCTGCTGGGTTGTTAATTGGTGTTCATTTTCGAGGAGAGACTCTGGCATGTGGGTGACAAAACCGTGTTCTTGGAGTTCATTTATAACATCTCGAAATCCTCTATCAAGAAGAAAAATATCACCTCTTCTAAAAAATGAACTTATACAAGATCCCTCATTATTTAAGTTTAAACTTGTGATTGTAGCATCATTAAGAGTGGCTTTGTATGGACCAAGACATTCCACAATGTGGCCATCGCAACACACAATCAAAAATGGTTTAACTAGGTTGTCTAGTTTTTGCAAACTGTAGGTTTGTTTCTGAAACAAATAATTTGAACTACTTTGCACAAAAATATAGGTAGCATCACATATAACTATTGCAGGTTTAACATCTGTTGGCAAATCAGGATTACTAAACAGTCCTTCTGGTATAATCTTATTTCGAGAAGCAACATCTTGTACAGTAAGATGATTAAATCCTAAGTGCAAGGGGACAAAATCACTCATTAAACAATTTCTTGCTTTTGACATCCACCGTTCTAAAGTGGTTCGAGGTTTATTAAAAAGAGTAGCCAACCTTTCATTACTGTCACCAGTTCTTACCTTAACTAAATATATGCACAAGGCTATAGAAGCATTTGGTACCTGTTCTGCTAGATTTGGGATACTGTTAAGTAAATCATAAAACTGGTCAGCATTGAATCCAAGCCAATAATGACATAAATATGGAGGCATCATCCTAATATTAGAAAAATCAAATCTGTTATTAGCTGCTCGCTGCATCATAGTCATAATATTATCAAATTGACTACCAGTAAAATCCCTCAATTGGGAGGTTAATTCATTCCAAGAACCGTGATCCAAGTGGTGACGACAAACACGTGCACCAGATGGTACATAGAATTTATAATGATACAATAATAAATCTTTTATAGCACATGGTACAAGTAGACGTTCATTTTCAAAACAATTAACGAATATGCAGTGGCCAGATGTGTTTGCAGCACGTCTATATAAAGATGATGTGATTTTTGGTGCCGCTAATTGAACTGCTATTGGTCTTGAAGATGGAAGTGGAGGTGGCTCAGGAATATTGAAATCATCACTTGACACAGCATGTGCTACAGTAGGACGATTTGAATCATGCTGCTGTTGCCTCTGTACTTCTCTCATAGCTGATCTCCAACATGCAGCACATACACGTTCCATTCTGGAAACCTAAAAAAAATGAGGTGCTTAAATATTTTTTCTGTTAGCCCAAGTAGACAGATTCTGTATTAGACACTCCATATTTTCAATAAGATACTAATAAATATTTACCAAGTGCAGTGGAACCAGTCTCATTAAAATGTTTCTTTCTTGTCGATCATGTCGCACAGGGTATGTTCTTGGTGCTCGTAAGATAGAATTTCCACAAGGAAAGCAGATTCTTCTATGTCCAAGAGCAGGCAAAGGCATAGCACTTCCTTCGCTCATTGTGTTAACTCGATTTTGAAGCAGTCCAAAACACTCGGAACAAATTATACTTCCTGGAGACAGCTACAATCAAAAAAATATATTTGAAAAGAAATATAAAAAAAGGTCATTAGAATATAGTATAATAGAATGAGCAAAGGAATGTCACAATCACCGCCTTCAAGTCTAACTGAATGGGCCGCACATCATAATTATATTTTGTGCTTAAAGCATGGAGTGCTTCCAACGTCAGAATTGTGACATTGATTTTATGCTTTCATTTGTCTATGTTTTTAATATGTGATTTATAAAAAGCAAAAATTAAAATATAAAATCGAGAGAATGACTGGGTAGGTTTAAACTGTCTGAGAAATCAAGAAATAGACTGATAGGTATGAAAACGTCAAAAGAATGTGCTTACCTGAGTAGGAGTTATCCATGACTGTAACACATTGATCATCTGAGTAGTAGCTTGTTCCAAAGAATACCTGCGTTGGTTTCTTAGGATTGCAAAAGAACAGTTGATACACCGGTTTCGCCGGCCGATTGTTCTTGTTGTCGGTACCTCACGCGAAGTGGTCGACATTTTCAGTAGTCGCTAAGTAGTACAGTACAGTACAACAAAATACGAATCACACACAAACTTCAAACAAAGTGAAAACTTCCTGGCGTAAAACGTCCTGGCGTAAGATTCACAATTTCACATTAAAGTTAGCGATAGTGATTGAAAACAAGAAATAAACAAATAGTTACAATGAATATCACAATTACTGTGGAGAGTAGGACTCGATCAACACAAAACAACTGTAATACTTAAATCGCAATGAACAAACTTAGCATGCAGTATGCACCACGCGCAATTGACATTGGACTTTTTGACAATGACAATTCGATTTGAGACACCAACACCAATGTTGCCACTTTAGATTTTAAATGAAAATCGATTACTCGAATAAATACACTCGACACATAATTATTTCAAATGACTGATTTAGTTCTATAATCATTAATTTATTAAAAAGGTTCGATTTATATCAAACCGAAGCAAGATAATTAAAAAAAATCTATGCAATCATTCATATATTATGTATCGTTAGCCAACAAAGTGAAATTGCTTTAAAAAGTTTTGAAAGCAAAATAATAAGACTACTGTGAGACTGTGTGTGTGAAATACTAATTATTTCACACCACAGTAGTATCATCTCGCTTTATTATGTATAAAAACCCCGCGATTTACCTTTCCAATGACTTTACATTTATATTAATTTGTAATCGTATGCAAAAAAAATCGATTAGAGTTGTCAATATATTTACTTATTTTGATTTTGGCAACACTTTAACGTAAGAATAGCCGGCAGTAGGTAATTCATTTTATCAAAACAATTTCATAACTTATTAAGTTTACAAAATAAACCCCTATACAAAATTGACATTCTAATTGCAGAATGACTTCAAAAATAAAGAAAATAATTGTAATATAATTTTTATCTTGATGCATGAGAAAAACCAGTACCGTTGATGGTCATGATCCTTTTTCATCGATTAATAATTATTTAAAAAAAAAACCACCGATAGCTTGGACCCTGCTCCCGACACCGGTGGACCGCTATTTTTTATATTTTTAAATGTTTTTATATGGTTTTTTTAAAGAAATATTTAAAAATGTGTAGAAAAATGAATAAAGGAAATAATAATAATAAGGTTTTTTTTACTTTTGTTTTTAAAAATATTTAAAAATGTAATAAATAAGAGAAATTATGAAAAGGACAAAAAGGTGACTCAGTCAGATCAAACCCGACCAACAGATTCATCGAACTAAAATATTAACACCACATCGAACACAGTAGGTATGTGTTTATTAAAATTACGTACACATGTTGCTTCAATTCAGTACAATTGTCTAAAATGGCGGTCTCATCCAATCAGTGGAGCTGCATCAATTTGTAAATAGGTCACAATAGAAATGCATGTGTGTTGTTTCATCAGTACATTAAAGTATTATTATGTTTGTTTAGTCTTTTGTTTGACAGTTATTATGTACAAATGAACTATGAAACTTTTTTGGTTTATTGTAATCAGCCTTTTATCAGTATGTTACCCAATAACGTGGACGAGGCAAAAGGAGTATGTAAGGATGTAGCAGATGGCGTTCTGTGGTTTCTGCCTAACCCCATGGGATAAAGGCGTGAGTTTATGTATGTTATGTGTGTACTTAGTAACTGGGTTGTGGAGGTCAGATAGGCAGTCGCTCCATGTAAAATACTGGTATTCAGCTAGATGTTGTTAGACTGGAAGCCGACCCCAGCATAGTTGGGAAAAGGCTAGGCAGATGATGATGAATCAGCCTGTAGCATACTTATTGGACATTAGCCTACCCTCTATGGGAGGTTAAGGGTCGTACTCCAATACCTAGGATCAGTGAGGGTTTGCCAGAAATGAAAACAAACGATAGTGACTAGTGGACCTTTGATCTGATGAAGGATACAGGAATCCGCTAGATGCGAGAAGCTCGAGATCGGTCGTTGTAGCGATGCTTGGGGGAGGACATTGACCAGCAGCGTACATACTCCCGAGTGCACTGAGGGTCTTCCACTTTTCACCCTTATGCCCTAAGTAATAAGATTGAAAAGTGGTGGACCCTCAGTGGACTCAGTAGTACGTCAACAACAAAAACACACGGGAACTACCGACTACAATATCAGTCGAGCATTCAAGCTAATTCAAATAGAATTATTTATTATAATCAGTACAATTGAGATTAATAGTCATAGCGACAATAGTTAACTAGACACACGGAGCTGTGGTTTGGAAAACCCAGACATTGATTCAGATTTAGATGGGAATTTTATTGTAAATGCAATTGAATGAAATAGTGCGCGGGTTTTCATAGTCATGTTATTTAAATCAGGGTATGGGGAAGGACCGGATGGTAATACGAAACTGATTGAATAGTTGGTGGATTTCCATTCATGGAGTACCCAGTACCCTAAGGGAAGAACCAGAGCAATATGAGACTGATTATAAAATTAGAAGAATTTGAATCGATTTGATCACGTGATCTTTAAGATTGAAGTGGTACAGAGGCAGAGAGGTTTGAATGGAAGAGGAAGTAACGATCACACTTTGTTGAAATTGTATGGTTTGGTAGAGGAATACAGCTATAGTCTGTTTTTTAATCCCTGAGACTAAATTGACAAGTAAAAATGGCAAACTGACGTATATTTCAATAGGATTTATGTCAGTTTTGACATTTTCACTTGTCAATTTAGTCTCAGGGATTAAAAACAGACGTTAAGCTTTCTGAATAATACAGCAAACTTTTCCTAAGTTCATGTTATCGAAAAGATCATAATTCTCCTGCCCTTATCCCAATTTATTTGCGGTCGGCGCAGCATGTCTTCCTTCCATACTTCTCTATTACTCGTCATCTCAGCAGTCACCTCCTTTCTACCCATATCATCCTTCACACAGTCCATCCATCGTTTCTTTTGTCTTCCTCTACTCTTATAGCCATCTACACTCATACATTTTCCTCACTACATCCCTCGTCCTCATGTTATGGCAAAACATCCACCCTATATTTGTCTTATAATCATAGTCAAGCTCAAATACTTATCACACTCCAAAAATACCAACTAATCCACCGATCACACACAAAAACATCAACAAACATCCAGAAATATAAGCCCTATCATCCACCCACTCACTCATACACATACAAAATGAATGAATCACTCGTCGAATCTCGCTAATATAAAATTAGACAGCATTCCGTATAAAATACGAGTAAAACACACAAACACACTCACATTCTTACTACCATTCCTTCGACACGCGTCTTTGACTAGGGCAAAGATTACGTGGGGGAACAGACGTGGCAGTCGGCTTGTGGGTGAAAAGATGGCTAAGGAAGCTCTTATAGCAGCTTTCTCTCCCACACTGAGGTACGATGAAAGTAATACTGCTTTAGGAGATGGAGGTACACTCCAAGCTGTTGGGTCAGTTATAAAGATGGGACATTAAGAGAAATGAAACTTCTTAAACGCTGATTACATACTGCTGTATTTAGTACGTTATAAGTTTCTATAAATTCTTATAGACACACACATCATCTTCTGCCTAGCCTTTTCCCAAATGAGTTGGGGTCGGCTTCCAGTCTAACCGGATGCAGGTGAATACAAGTATTTTACATAGAGCGACTGGCTGTCAAACCTGCATAATCCATTTATTACTGGGTAATACGATACCCCTTAGTAAAACTGGTTGTCAGAGTTTCGGGCCACTGACTACCTGATCGCACACACACATAATAATAACGACAGATTGGCTTACTCTGAGTTTGGGAGTAGTAGTGTTTTTGATGGTATTGGGTGGAAACGAAGTATGTTGGCAATCTCATGGTATCAGGTCACCGCTGCTTAAGATCATTTATGCACTGGAATACCAGAGTGATTAGCAAAAATGTCCCAAATGACAAGAATTACACCAGCTTGTACATACTTTCGAACACAGCAACGTGTCTAGTTACTTGGTATGTCAACAGGTACTTCCCCAGAGAAGCTTTTTTGTTCGTATTAGCTATGGTCATGATAATAACTTAATTATAAACTAACACTCCAATTTTACACCGGAAACGCCGTAAATGTTTCTTAACAAATATCTTAATCAATTCAGATTGCTTTGATAAAATAGAAAAAACGTGTGAATTTTGTATTGTTATCTACAGCAATAAAAAGATTTTATGTGTCAAAACGCTTTTAACACTTAATTTACAAAGCGTTATCGTATTTAGCAATCAAATCTAATTGATTCTCCGATTACTTAAAACAGTATTGAATTTCAAACAAAACACAAATTGAGTAATTTTTAATCAAATTTACCATTTTTATACGGTTAATTAGGTAAATCCGTTAATTTACGCAATAATCATTCTCAAATCTGAGCAACAAGCAAGATCTGTATGATTGATCATTGATCAATATTTTACAGTACGTCACGTTTTAAGGTCAATTCACACCAAAGTGGCGGCGGGGACGCGCGGCCGCTCGCGGCGCCACGAGACGTCACGCGGCCCGAGTCTTTCAAACGATACTATGCATTTCCTTATGGGGATAAAGCATAAAATGGCTTGACAGTGAAACTGCGCTGCCGACCGCTGCCACCCGCTGCCACTTCGGTGTGAATTGACCCTTAAGGAGTTTTTGGGGTAGACGTGTTCTTGAGTGGAGACCACGAATCGGCAAGCGTAAGGTGGGACGCCCTCAGGCTCGGTGTAGCGACGATCTTCGCAGGGTGGCTGGTAAACAACTGGATGAGAGTTGCCGAGAATCGGGTTGAGTGGCGTGCGATTGAAGAGGCCTATGTCCAGCAGTGGACTGCTGTAGGCTGATGATGATGACTATTTAATGTTTAAGGAAAAAAAACGTCTTTCTTGAGCGTTGTCTCGGTCACAAATTTTCATAAAATACGTGGCTAGTCGTGCTTTTGGTTTTTGATTTTTAACAATATAACTACATAGTGACAGTTTCATAGGTAAGTACGAGTCGTGTCCGAATCACCAAAAAATTAAAATCCTCACAGAGTCTCCTAACTTCATAGGCATAAAATAGGCCGTTATTACATCACACAGTCACAACTGACTCTTGGACAGGAACCAGGAATACAACTGACGGGGCGTTGACCTCATAGTTGCATCAATTTAGCTTAATTATTGTTCGTGCTAGGGCTGATCTTCGGTTAACGATGATTTATTAAAAGGACCGATTAAAATTGACGTGACGGTTAATGAGACCCGCTTGTCACTGCTGATCGCCAAGTAGGCTAGAATGAGGTATTTTCTCAGTTGTTAGGATCCATCACTGGATTTTGGTAACTAACTGTGATATGTAAGTAAGGGCCAACCATTGCTCATTTGTTTCACCACCACAGCCCTCAAAACAGTGAAGGAAAACATCTCGAGAAAACTGGCTTAGAATTAAAATTTGAAGACATGTGGTGGATGTATCTGTTACGGCTAAAATCCAAAGTAAGGTTACACCTAGTTCTAGCCGGCTATACCTAAACTAAATTTAAATTTGGAGGTTTGATTCAACCAATTTGGATGAAGCGCTCGCGGGCGCTGCCGCGGCTACGCTCGCTCGGCTCGCGCGCGTTTAGTCACAATTCTAACTTAACCTAATCAATTTGGTCGGTGTGTCCTAGCAATAAAAAGGATACACCTAAGTATAATAAACTGTTACCGGCCGCACTAGGTATAGCCGGCTAGAACTAGGTGTAACCTTACTTCGGCTTTTAGCCGTAACATATCTACCAAACTGCACTGGGCCGCGTGGTGGATTATGATCCTTACACTCTTAATCAGAGGAGGCCAATACCCCAACTGTGGGTGGGCAAATATTATGGTAAGTTATGCTATATGATCGCAGCATGAGAATACATATCATCTTTACTTACAATAGGTTTGAAATCTCCAACAACCAGTCAGATCGATCCTCAATGCTTATTTCTTCTATGTATGAAAACAGAGATATTTGCTCTGCAGTACTACCTACCATAGAGCAGTATTTTAAGCGCCGATGAGCTAACTTTAAAATAAATACCGGATAAAATTGTTTTACCGGAAAGCGGAAACTCAGAATGGTGGCGTTAGTCATGCATGCTTTGCGAAAACGAGAGTCGTGTTATAGGGTTGGTAGTTCCGTTAAATAATACTTATCACAGGATGTGCACAGTTGTTAAGTACTATAGTGATTAGCACTAGCGATTAGCACGTGCTCTGCTCTCTAGGAGACATAATACTTTTAATAATGAGGCATATAGGGTGACTGGTAATTAGTGACGACAGAAGAGCGTCACGCGGCAACAGCTGATAGGTCAAAGGCGCGTGCGCGCGAATTTCATACGGTTTGTGTGTTATTGGGATAAAAGTGAACGAGTAGGTATAAAAAAAATGTTTCTTTGGGAAAGTTGTTTGTTATCATGAGTATTATCACGTGTTTAAGTATCGGTCACTAATTACCAGGGACCCTATATGCAGTAATAGTAAAGATGGGGATGAAATGAAAGTATAATTGTGGAGGCTCAATACAAAAGATATCCCACTTCTAATGCTGATCTATGAGCAAATACACCTGCATTTGAGGGACCTGAACCCGAAGCCAATGCTGATGCCGACGATGTGGCAGCGTTTGGATGGAAGCTCATTTAAATTGTACTACGAGGAAGAAGCTACAAGATATAATATATGGAGAACTAAGCAAGAAGACATTCTGGGATTGTGCCTTAAAACTACAACACCTTAAAACATTAAGTTTCTTTATTTGGAAACAGGTTCCTAATCCTTATAATATTATAATTGCGATGGAAAGTTTGTTTGTTTGTTACCTTTTCACGCCTAAACCACTGAACCGATCATCCTGAAATTTTGCGTATACGTTGTCAGGTTTACAGAAACGGACATACGTACGTACCTTTCATCCCAAAAAATAGTACTGTTCCCGAGGAAAACAACAATAACGATCTTACGATAATAGATGGCGCCACGTGTCTTTCGAATCATGATTGAATTATATTATTACAAGCAGAGTACAACCCGAATTGATTGTCAAATTCTAAAATAACGCGACCCAAGCCGCGGGATAAAGCTAGTATTTAAATAAATGACAGCCGCCACACAAACCATGTGTCACGTGTTATTTTACTATGCTCAAAAACTATAATCTAAAATTAAACAAGTAATGCTTTAATCCCAAATCTCACCATTAAACCGCACGACAGCCCTGAATCAAACAGTTTATTTAATTCCTTTGATGTTGACACCGAAATATAACTTCCTGACAAATAAATCTAAGACGGTTACGGAGTTCACCGTTTTGTAATACTGACAGCGTCGAATCCAATCTGTCCGTCCGTTTGTATGGTTATAACTGCTGAATAGATGGCCTGGTTTTGAAGTGATGAAATTGTCATCATGTGTTTGGTACTGTTTTAGAAATTGTGGGAAAGTTGAGGGTTTCCGGCTGATGTAAATGCTGGGATTTGATGAGATTGATGGATGATTTTCTAAATTCGAGGACTCTTTATACAATCTTGATTTTAGAGTTTAATCTTGAAGGGA
Source organism: Noctua pronuba (assembly GCA_905220335.1). Taxonomy (NCBI): domain Eukaryota; kingdom Metazoa; phylum Arthropoda; class Insecta; order Lepidoptera; family Noctuidae; genus Noctua; species Noctua pronuba. The sequence goes on along the minus strand of LR999918.1, from coordinate 9,145,281 downwards.
AACGACCAAGCCTAAATTGAAGGCACTGGTCGACCTTGGTAACATAACAGGAACTCCTGAACGGATGAGTAAATAAAGGATGTAAAAAGACCCTTAACGAAGCCGAAAAGCACTTGTTCTCCCCGTCATCGCGATCATTTTTTTGTTCTGGAACATACCTGGGAACCATCTAGTTACGGAGACAATGAGGGTCAAAGTTCCAATTTTTTCACAAGTTTTTTTTTAAACCACTTTTTAAGGTTTTAACTTTACTTTCATTAATTCCATGACCCGTTTACTATTCAAAGCATCCATCAGCACAATGTTTTGAGTGCGTTACTTTGAGTTTTACCGTAAATCGTGATTTTTCACCCCAAAAAAAAAATCGTTTCCCAGCAAAAAAAATTGCGTAAGATTACTTAGTTTGATGTACAGAATGCTTGGTTGACGGCTTCGTGAAGGGTCTGTTTACACCTTGTATAGATCTCATAATCTTAGTGAATCCCTAGGATTACAAGGAGGTATACGTAGCATCTGCATGAGATCATAGATCATTCACCTATGAGCTAATCGCCAGTACTAGTCAGAACAGTGCACTCCAGTTTACAATGTAATGAACTGAATTGTAAGGAGTGCGCCATTCCAGGACGTAGTATTTAGGCCTAGTTTGTTGTTGCTGCAGTTAAAATTGTTCAATGTTTTTGTGGTACCTATTTACAAAAGCGTATTTCCGAACTAGTACCCACATAATCAACATTGTCATTCATGGTTGCTTAATTTTTCCATTACCACCAGAATTAACAGCATCATGCTGACATGGGAATATCATCATCATTCTCCTGCCCTTCTTCCATACTTCTCTATTACTCGTCATCTCAGCAGTCACCTCCTGCCTGTCGGAATAATTCATAGTAAAGATCACTCAACTTTTTGAAGACCGTAAGAAGTTATCATGCATGACAATAAGGCTAGGCCTAGTTACGGCCTTCTTTGCTTTCAAAATTTTCGGTACATTTTTTACTTTTAAACTATCGTTTCGCTGATATTGTCTATGCCCAAATATTGCACAGTCCTGATGAATTTCAGTTGTTATTGGCTTACCATCGCTTCACAAATTCGAAGCTTGAAATTCTTTCTAGAATTTTATCAATGGACCAACACAGGTTCAGAAAAATCTAGAAACCATTTAAGACGGCCAGATTGTTTACAGAACCTAGCCAGTCACAACAAACATCTAGTGTCCATTGTAATCACTAATCCAAGGTGCGTGTCACGGAGACCCCTCATCCAATAAGCAACATCCCTCCAAGGTCAGGAGCTTGAAGCCCTATAGACGCGGCTAATGTCACATAACATGCTGATGTGATTGGATGGAAGGTAATCAGGCGTTGGAGTAAATAATTGGAGGTCTAGGTTATATAGGTTAATAATTAAAGGTATTCTTCTTCTGACCTTTTTCCATCTGTATTTCGCTTCGACTTTCGACGACGCACGAGCGCCTCGAGAGGAGCTCGAGGCGCTCGTGGCTTAATAATAACAGCAGCTCGGGTCGATCTTTAGGTTAAGCCGTGCTTGCCTAGGTTGGTCCGTGGATGGGTGACCACCCATTTCATACCGAGTTTCCTCCGTGCCTCGGAAAGCACGTTAAGCCATTGGTCCCGGCTGCCATTTGTAGATCTTTGACAGTCGTTAGGTAGTCAGTAGCCCAAAAAGTCTGACAACCAGTCTTACCAAGGGGTATCGTATTACCCAGTACTAACTGGGTTGTTGAGGTCCGATAGGCAGTCGCTCCATGTAAAATACTGGTATTCAGCTGCATCCGGTTAGACTGGAAGCCGACCCGAACATAGTTGGGAAAAGGCTAGGCACATGATGATTTCGCTTCGACTCTCCTAGTCGTTCTTCTCCAAAGATGTCCTTTCTGGGTCATCATTGAGTCAATATTGCTAGTTGCTTAAGTGAATGTGGTTTAGAATAAATGGCTAGACTGATGATGAGTTATGGTACTGATGAAAGCTATTAAAAGAACCGCTAAAGAGATAAAATATCTACTGGACTAACATGTAATATACGAAACCCGCTATTGACAAAATAGAGTCTAGAATGTACAAAGACAATGGTTTGTGAAGAGCCAATAAGATGTAGAAGGATGATGTATGTGGGAACCCCGGGTTTGTGATTAAAGAGCAATTATTGCGCTAATTTCGATATCGCTTAGTTTCTGCAAGATACGTAATAAGCCTGCGGGATGTAGTTACTATTTTAAGTTAATAAGAAGTCGTATATCCAGCAATGTACGTGTTTTGATACACCCCTAATACTGGTATACGGCACACCATGACACAACCACGAATGACAACCCTGTCATGATATATACGTACCCTTGAGTTTCTTTTTATGTTTTTGACCTCGAAGCTTTGATCATAATCACAACCTTATCTCAGATTGTTATAAAGTTAGTTACTGATTGTGAATTGCATTCAATTCAGAGTTAAACAAGATCTCGTTTACCCTTTCAATTGTCCCACAGCTGGGTAAAGGCCTCTCCTTTCTCCTTCCAAACCTCTCTATCTTCTGCGATATCTGGCCATGTTCGCCCCGCAGAAAAGATCAGATCGTCACACCACCTTCGCCGCGGTCTACCTCGGCGGCGATTTCCTCCACCAGGTGTCCAGACGTCCTGATAAAGGCTACACAGACCGTAACGGATGTTAGTCTAGGAGATTTCCTTGAAACTAAAATAGGCCTACATTAGTATAGATTGTGTCGATTCTTGCCTCATCTTATAAAAAAATAATGTTACCAGTAAAAAGATACATTATCTGCTAATGCACTAAAGATTACGTTACACAAAAAAGTGTAATTACTTCTTGTATTGCGTTTCTGCTAATAGTATTATAACTAGGTGTAGTTACGGTTAATTGTTGTAATTATCAGCATTATGATTAGTGTTTCGAAGGTTTAATGGAAGCAAGTGGGTTTGCGGAGCGTGGGAGATTCTTGGTTCGATCCCCTGGTTGGACAAAGTGTAATAAGGTTTGCTCATTAGCATTCCAGGGCAGGATTCGCCCTCTATTACCTAGGTACTCCGTACTTGGTACTTAACAGTAACGGTGACGGCATCGGTGGACCGTCCTGGTTCTGCAAACCTTGGGAAATTTCAGAAAATGATCAAGTCTTTACGAGACAAAGTGTCATTCTATCAGTTATACGATGATGGAAAAAACATGTCTAAGAACCATCGCCAAGAAACTAGCTTTAAAAAAAAACCCGCATCCAAATCGGTTCACTCGTTTAAGAGCTACGGTGCCACAGACAGACACAGCGGTCAAACTTATAACAACCCTCTTTTTGCGTGGGGGGGTTAAAAATGTATTGGATTAACATATGCTACCGAAAACGTATGTTTGTTCTGTTGAAATCGTTGTAGAAACACGACACGATTTGAAAAAAATGTCGATACATCATCCCAGGGGCTGATTACACAGACCATTTTTTTTTGTTCACGGGGGAAACCTTCAAAAGGCGACCGGTCTTTGGGGATAAGACCGGGGAGTGTGGGATTTCGACCTCACTAAAACCACCCCGGTGGTCACCATCCGCACACGGGAGGAGGCACCGTTTCCTCTTAAAAGACCTGTCCGGAGCCCCCTCTGCAACGCCTGTTAAGGCACATCCCTGGGGAGATTGTAAGGTCTCCCCTGACCCTCGCTGTGCAAGTGTGCACGGCAGCACGTGACCACTGTGCCGCCGTCTTTTCTGAGGTCACTCGGTGGGCGGAGAGAGTAGGGGCTGATTAGACCTAGAAAACTGGCGAAAAGTAAGTGCACACACACACATCTACCTTCAAGGAAGACGAGCAAGATTTTATGTAACAATCAGCGTCTGCCTTGGACAATCTTTAACGTGTTACATACGTCACTTATGTAAGTACATAATGATAATGTGAAGACAGTTTCTATTCTTGTGGTGATATGTAATGTGATTTATTGTGTGACGCACTTGAGAATATAATTATGGACTAAGATAATGTTCTATTTCTAGTAAAGACTGTATGAAATCGACGTTTTAAGGTATCTTGTAAAGAACCGGCCAAGTGCGTGTCGGGCCACGCACAATTTCTAACAAAAATTTGCACTTTAAAGCTTAATATTTCACAAACGAATCCCTTAATCGAAAAATCATTTGATCAAACTAGGAATATTAAAAAAAAAATTAAAACTAAAAAAAATACAGTTATTTTATTGCTAAAAAAGCCTCATTTCAGCATAATTCCAGATGGTAACACAAGGCGCACCGGGCGTCGGGGGCCACGTGATGGCTCCCGGCTACCGTAGGCGCGGGCCTGTGGACGGTGAGTAATGGGTTAGCTCACCGTCCGTCCGTCTTATGACGCAAGGGCCGATGCCTGCCGGTGCTGCGGGACTGTTCGAAAGAGATACCTTGGCCCTGGAACACAAAGGGCAATGAAGGAACATGGATGGGTTTTAGTCAGTAAGAGTCTGACACTCCCTCCCACTCCACCCAGAGCGGGAGAAGTCATTTGATGATTTCCCATCCGTAAAAAAAAAAAAGGTATATACCATGTGACGCTGATTTTCCCTTCCCGATATATCCCGATTTCCTGTCAACTTCCAGACATAAACTCAGCCTCACTGCAGACTCAGGCTTCTAAACTTCAATATTTAGGTTTTTGTCTTTCACTTGTGAATAAGATATTTGAGCGTCGACCTTCGTTTTGTTGAACAAATCAATGACACTATGACGAAATTAACGGTTCAACTTTTGTCCACACCATTTAAGTCATTTCAGTGGGTGGCAAAGCCTACATACTAAATTAAATAGATACCCACATCATGTGTTCGTGTGAAAACTGTTAGAGACCTTGAGTTACCGCTATTTGTTAGACAGCCTTACAAAATGGCTAATCATTTTACCACACTATTTCAAGAGAAAAACCACAATTTTACAGAAGCCACCGGACTAGCAGACGTACTGCGGCGTACCATCCACACTTGGTTGATATCCCGACCAGTCGTACTTAGCGCTTCTCCAGTTTATTATAGTTTATTATGCGCACAGCCAAAGTGTGGAACGCTCTGCCGGCATCTTTGTTCCCTCCCACATTTAACCCGTCTGCCTTCAAAGCAAGAGTGAACAGGCATCTTCTGGGCACGCTCGTTCCATCATAGACCTCATCTATCGCTTTCCATCAGGCGTGACCGAGGTCAAGAGCACGCTCATTTCGTTATAAAAAAAAAGAGTCGAAAAAGAAGGGAAAAGTCGTATTACCTAGTAACAGGGTTGTGGAGGTCAGATAGGCAGTCCCTCCATGTAAGATACTGGTATTCAGTTGCATCCGGTTAGACGGGAAGCCGATACCAACATAGTTGGGACTTTTTGGGCCATTGCCTACCTGTAACGACTGTCAAAGATCTACAAATGACAGCCGGGACCAACGGCTTTACGTGCTTTCCGATGCTCGGAGGAAACTCGGTATGTAATGGGTGGTCACCCACAGATCAACCTAGGCAAGCACGGCTTAACCTAAAGATCGACCCGAGCGGGTGTTATTATTTAGACACGAGCTCCTCCATACGCATATAAAACCTGACAGCAAAAAACAAATTGCAAAAAACGTAAAAAATTTGAATTTCGCGGACTACCCTCGCGCTTCCATCTTAAACCGGAACAGCACAAATAGGTCAGTCATGTTATAAACCTATTTCCTTCTACTTGACCAAATACGCAATTGCCAATTAGACTATCAAAAGAAACTTTCAAGAGCTCGTTAAATGTTAACAGATTTATTTATAAGCTAGTTACACAAGAACAGTTTACAATAATGTCATTGACCTGAATGATATAACCGCGTGGGATATAGATAGTGAGATCTATATCTGAATCAGCCGTTCCGTTGAACTATAAACAATGTTTCTGATAATATTTCTTAAATAAGTGTTTTGGGAGCCTGCCATTTTGCCGAAAAGATTTTGACCAAATTTCATTACCCAAACAAATTTTAGCAACTTTTTTTTATACCATTGCAATATTTCGAATGATTTTAGTACGCATATTTTTATTTGGTCAAATTTTTACTTGGCAAAATATTACCAAGTATAATGTCATTATGGCATTTGGTCTTTACTCAAATGATTTATTACAGCAAACAATCTTCAGACAATAAACGTTTAGTGAAATGATTTGTTAAGACAAAAAATATTAAGGCAAAAATAGGGTAGGTTAGGTTAGGTTAAAACTGTGACCTCCTACGCAAGAGCCGAGCGAGCGTAGCGAGCGGTGCCGCGGGAGCGGCCGGCGAGTGCCAGAAACGACTTGCATTAATAGAAAAAAGAGATTGTTTTTAGTAGGTTACCCGGAACTGAACTATTTAGATTAGGATAATTACTTACTTATTTAAAAAAAAAATGGTTAGGTTAGGTTAAAACTGTGACCTCCAGGAACGACTACATTATATAGGAAAAAAAAATATGGAAAAAAACGCTACTAACTAAAAAAAAAGAATAGTTAATATTCATATTATTATAACCTGTTTAGAATTTGTCTTATTTGATTTTGCGTAAAAACTGTTATTCCAACTGAAATATTTGACTAAATAAAAAATGTTAAAAGTACTTGTTGGTAAACAAGTTATAGTTTAAACCTTCACTTCCCAAACATTAGGTTTGCGTTACAATTTTTTGTGAATAGATTTTTTGCTAAGTAATAATTTGGCAAATGAAATTACGCGAAAAATTTTTTGGGAAGTGAAAATTTGTCAAATGCCTTTCGGTCAAACAAGGGAGACCCAAGTGTTTTTTATGGGTCTCCCTTGTTTGACCGAAAGGCATTTGACAAATTTTCACTTACCAAAAAATTTTTCGCATAATTTCATTTGCCAAATTATTACTTAGCAAAAAATCTATTCACAAAAAATTGTAACGCAAACCTAATGTTTGGGAAGTGAACGTTTAAACTTATAACTTGTTTACCAACAAGTACTTTTAACATTTTTTATTTAGTCAAATATTTCAGTTGGAATAACAGTTTTTACGCAAAATCAAATAAGACAAATTCTAAACAGGTTATAATAATATGAATATTAACTATTCTTTTTTTTAATTAGTAACGCTTTTTTCCATATTTTTTTTTCTATATAATGTAGTCGTTCCTGGAGGTCTCAGTTTTAACCTAACCTAACCATTTACTTCTTAAATAAGTAAGTAATTATCCTAATCTAAATAGTTCAGTTCCGGGTAACCTACTAAAAACAATCTCTTTTTTCTATTAATGCAAGTCGTTTCTGGCACTCGCCGGCCGCTCCCGCGGCACCGCTCGCTACGCTCGCTCGGCTCGTGCGTAGGGGGTCACAGTTTTAACCTAACCTAACCTACCCTATTTTTGCCTTAATATTTTTTGTCTTAACAAATCATTTCACCAAACGTTTATTGTCTGAAGATTGTTTGCTGTAATAAATCATTTGAGTAAAAAACCAAATGCCATAATGACATTATACTTGGTAATATTTTGCCAAGTAAAAATTTGACCAAATAAAAATATGCGTACTAAAATCATTCGAAATATTGCAATGGTATAAAAAAAAGTTGCTAAAATTTGTTTGGGTAATGAAATTTGGTCAAAATCTTTTCGGCAAAACGGCAGGCTCCCGTTTTTTATTTAGTGGCTAAATAATAACAGCCGCTCGGGGTCGAGCTTTAGGTTAAGTCGTGCTTGCCCATTACATACCGAGTTCCTCCGTGCCTCGGAAAGCACGTTAAGCCGTTGGTCCCGGGTGTCATTTGTAGATCTTTGACAGTCGTTAGTACTAGTATGTATTACCCAGTACTTACTGGGTTGTGGAGGTCAGATAGGCAGACGCTCTATGTAAAATACTGGTATTCAGCTGCACCCGGTTAGACTGGAAGCCGACCCCAATATAGTTGGGAAAAGGCAAGGCGTGTGTTTATTTTTTGTTCAATAGTTTTTATATGAAACGATTGATATTATTTATAGTGATTGTTTTATTCATAATTATGATTTTCTTTCAATATTTTTTTATTTTATTTTCTTCTTCAATAAAAGCACCTGCCATGTTATCTTTCCATCATCTTTTGTTGATTGGTAGAGAATGCCTGGGCCATTAAGTTCCCCCACTGGTTCGCTCGCGGATAGATCAGCAATTATACCACGGGATCGTCTTATATCGTCCGGTAAGCCAAATTTCATCAAAATCCGTCCAGTCGTTAAGGCGTGAAGATGTGACATACAAACAAACAAATTCGTTTCCACAAGTTAGGTCATGTTTCTTATCTATAAAGTAGTTCTTATAAGAAACAATTGATTGTTATGTAAAGAGGTTTTTTTTATTAGAATGTAGTTGAGTGCCGATGTAAGGAAATTAAATCAGTTTTGTTAATCAATTGATAAGGTTTCAAATGTCATTACTCCTAGAGTTATCAACTCAATTATCAATGCAGATATTGATAAGAAATTCGTAAGTACAGTTCGCGTCACGTAAAAAGAACGCTGACCGCTCAAATAAACTTTCTCAATTTTTGTTATTCTATCCGTTTCCAAAGTACTAAGTAGCTAGTAAAGTACCTATTACGATTCTATAATGAAACAATTATACTTATATTATAAAACAATAGCTTAGTACTTTAGGACGAGACATAACGTGCGCAAACACATCCCCTCCACTGTCGCTCAGCGTTCTTTTTAAATGACAGGACTTATAATAAGAATTTGTCATTTTTCAGAGAATCGGTTTGCAAGGAGTTGATGCAGTAGCTTCAAGACAACAAATCACTTTGCAATTTATTGCGCAGCTTCCCAATTAGACGCCAATGTCATAAAAGAGGACCTAAGAAATACAAATGGCTAGAAGCGTTCTCTTTCAATGGACAAGCAGTGTTTATCAGCCTGTAACGTTCCCAGTTCCCAATGCTGGACACTCCTTTTATGACAGAGACTAAGGCGCGAATTACACAGAAACGGCGTAAGGCGTAAGGTGCGGCGCAGGCGTGGAATTTATAAGGAAACGAAAGAACGGCGTGCCTGCGCCGCGCCGCTTGAGTGTAATTTACGACACGTCGCCTACGTACATTTTGTATGAAAATGTTTTGAAGCGGCATCATGCCTGCGGCGCGCCTTCACCTTACGCCGTTTCTGTGTAATTCGCGCCTACACAGGCTTAAAGTATGATGATACTGACTAACAGGATCTTCACACCTAAAGATCGAAGGCTAAAAATGTTAAAAGCTTAAAATTCGTTAAAAAATCAAAATTTAAAAACGTCTTTTCTATGTTATTCTTACTGTAATTTCGTCTGAGAGTTAAATGATTCGAAATTAAACGTTTATTTCCTTACATCAAGACACGAGTTAATTTCGCTTTAATATTAATAGTATGCAAATATGACGATTCTTAGTATCTTACTGACGCAGAAGTTCCCTTGAAACACATTGATTATCTTGAGATTATAATGAATCACGATATTATTTTCGTTTATGACAATTTTACTTGAAACGCGCTATAACATGAGTGTGGTTCACTTTCTGTACAAATATTGGGAAGAAATTCTGGAACAGTCCAAGAGCGACTGTGAAGTGAATCAATTTTTTCTTGGTAATCATGCGTGGGATCACTGTATAAATTGTATCTTGTCATAATCTCATTTTAGATTTCATGAGAAATGTCCTCACATTCAATGCCCCAATGACTTTGCATCCAAAGAGTGTCTTCGAAAGAAGATTCTCAAGAACATTCGGCATACCCTGTGCAGTTTGCTGCTAAGTCCTGGCTATATCTTCATTGTCGACACCAGAGATGATTGTACTAATTTGGAGGTTTAACCCCTTCAACTCTATGCTACTATGGTGGGCCAGCGAGTTACATATAGCCTGAGAGTAGCCAGAATATCTAGACATTGGGAATTGCTTTCAAAGTGTTTCTACGACTTTCAGCAAGACATAAGCTTTTCAGTAGCTTGACAATCCAATACATTTTTGACTTTCCCAACATGGTTATGGCTAAAAGGATGTAACTTAGTCTAGGTTCCCGCAAATGCTCTACTGGCAATCTGTCCTGAGGGTTCTACCATACTACCCAATTCTGGGTTAAGCTCGCCATTGTACATAAGCTATGTTATTGCAATTTTTATGTATATTTTTGTTGTTTTGTGTGCAATAAAGAATAAGAATACTTTTGCCCATTTGCGTGTTCCAGCCACTAAATTCGCTCGCTTCATTGTCCTTTTTTCTATGTCCATACCTCTCTATCTTGTGCGATCTCCGGCCTTGTTAGACCCGTAAACATGATCAGATCGTCACGCCACCTTCGCCGCGGTCGACCACGACGACGCTGTCCTTCATCAGGCGTCCAGCGTGAGACGTCTTTGCCCATCTCTCCGGGTGCATCTGTGCCACGGGGCAGCCCACTCCCACTTCAGCCTGGCTTTTCTCTAACATCAGCTACTTGAGTTATGGAGCGCAGAGTGGTGTTTCTGACGCGATCTGTACGCTTAACACCTAGTATGTTGCGCTCTATTGCTCGCTGGCAAATCTTGAGTTGTCATCATCATCATCTGCCTAGCCTTTTCCCAACTATATTGGGGTCGGCTGCCAGTCTAACCGGATGCAGCTGAATACCAGTATTTTACATGGAGCGACTACCTATCTGACCTCCACAATCCAGTTAGTACTGGGCAATACGATACCCCTTGCTAAGACTGTTGTCAGACTATTTGGGCCACTGACTACCTGTAACGACTGTCAAAGATCTACAATTAACAGTCGGGACCAACGGCTTAACGTGCTTTCCGAGGCACGGAGGAAACTCGGTATGTAATGGGTGGTCACCCATCCACAGTCCAACCTAGGCAAGCACGGCTTAACCTAAAGATCGACCCGAGCGGCTGTTATTATTTAGCCACGAGCTCCTCAAATCTTGAGTTGTCATTGTGCTTAAATTGGGATATTCTGTTCACGGGCTATTTACCTCATGCCAATATGTAACCTATTAAGTACGGTACATGTTACAATATAAATATATAAAGGAGATTGTGAAACCAGCCGATCATGACTTACTATTCAAAATTAAGCATAGTCTGGTTAGCTATTCATGAGGCTATTGTTGTCAAATAGATTGCCTATGTCTGATATTGAATGGTAACTAATTTGGTGAATAATTTCAGGTACTCCCAGTACAGTTGCGAGCACCAAAATTTAAAAGCAATTTTCGCGAGAAATAACGATTGTAACTTAGGCGCGAATTATACAGAAAAGGCGTACGGCGAAGGCGCGACGCAGGCATGATGCCGCTTCAAAACGTTTTCATACAAAATGTACGTAGGCGACGTGTCGTGAATTACACCCAAGCGGCGCGGCGCAGGCACGCCGTTCTTTCGTTTCCTTATAAATTCCATTCGCGCCTCAGAGACAAGATTTTTTTCATAAAAATATGAATTACAGAATACAATGTTCGTAACAACATGAAATTTTAATTAGAACAGTACGAGAAAAACACTTTTAAAAGTTGTTAAGTGTTTAAATATTGGTGCTCGTGACTGTACTTCCAGTTTTGCTCTATTGTGTCATACTTCAACTATACCTTTAATCTGGCAATGTCATATCTAGTTTCAGAAAAAGTTTCTCTTTGTAGATCGCCTTCTCAGTTACTCGTCCATAACATAACATAACGCCTGTAATTCCAGATGGGTTAGACAGAGGTGTACCTAGTAGTACACCCACATTTCGCCAGTTATGTTTAAGTCCCATGTATTAGGGGGCGATCCTATTGCCGAAACAGACTCCGCCGTGGCTGCTACTGAGAAATTCCTGATGGAAAAACCCAAAAACACTTTCCCCGACCCGGGAATCGAACCCAGGACCTCTTGCTCATCCCAGTGTATCAAATTCCGGCAAGTCTTATTTACGACTGGATTCGATCTATGACAGCACTCTGTGCATCGGTCTTCAACCAAAACATTGCGTGCATAAATACTATTAAGATTATTGTAAGACCACTTCTACGTCACTATAAACGGTCAACAACCCGAATTTGCGTAGTGACTGTACCTAGGATATGGATAATTTGCCTAAGTTTTTCATGTGGTCAAAGAGCCCATGAAAAACTTAGGCAAATACACCCTAGGACACCCTTTATATGGTCAAAGAGCAAAAGACCCAGCTGAAAGGCACTTGTTTTCCCCATCATTGCGATATTTTTGTTGTTCTAGACCATACCTTCTAGTTACGGAGATATTAGAGGTCAAAGTTCCAATTTTATCACAAGTTTAAAAAAAAATCTTTTTAAGGTTTAACTTTACTTTAATTAACTCCATGACCCGTTTACTATTCAAAGCATTCATCAGCACTAAGTTTTGAGTGCGTTACATTGAGTTTTACCGTAAAACGTGATTTTCACCCCAAATAAAAAAGTCGTTTCCCAGCAATAATTTTTGCGTAGTTGCTTAGTTTGATGTTGATGTACAGAATGCTTGGTTGACGGCTTCGTGAAGGGTCTGTTTACACCGTGTATAATAGAAAAAAAAAAAGCTGCAATTTAAGTGAATATGTACTGGCAGTGGCGATTGTTGAGCCAAAAAAAAATTTAGTTGCCAGCGACAGGAATAAGAAAAAAAGAAATGTAGAGTGAATTTGATATTTCTTACTATTTATTTTCCAAACTAAACCATGATCTACACTAAACCTCAAATAACCACGTAAAGAAAATAAAACCAAACGCACAAAACTACACTTAAGTTCCGTTACATCACTTTATCCAACAATCACTGATACACAAATGTACTCTAAACCACAATAATATATTCGTGCGGGTAGTTAGCAATTTTTCGCTCTACTGACTACCCTCATACGGCGCAAGTTTAATCTGCTACGGCAAACCAATACTTATGGTATTGTTTATATGGTTTAGAATACAGTGATTGTGTTGTAATCGAATTATCTAATCTAGATGATATAAAATAAAATGTTTTCCTACAAACTATTGCGGTTTGGAAAAATCATGTTTGTTGTTTTATTGCAGGAAGTTAGGTAGATGCGAGCGTGCAGTTTTAGTTTGGTAACACTAGCGGTTATCCACGCATTTATTTTATAAAATAGCTAGCGACTCGCCCCGGCTTCGCACGGGTGCAATGAAGATAACATACATATGGACATAAAGGGTGTTAAAGACCCTTAACGAAGCCGAAAGGCACTTGTTCTCCCCATCATTGCGATCATTTTTTTGTTCTGAGCCGTACCTAGGAACCTTCTAGTTACGGAGATATCGGAGGTCAAAGTTCCAATTTTTTCACTAGTTTTTTTTAAATACCACTTTTAAAGGTTTTAATTTTACTTTAATTAACTCGATGACCCGATTACTATTCAAAGCAGCATTAAGTTTTGAGTGCGTTACATTGAGTCTTACCGTAAAACGTGATTTTTCACCACAAAAAAAAAGTCGTTTCCCAGCAATAATTTTTGCGTAGAGTTGCTTAGTTTGACGTACTGAATGCTTGGTTGCCGGCTTCGTAAAGGATCTGTTTACACCTTGTATAAACCTTCTTCTTGAATCACTTTATCTATTGCTGAAAACTGCATTAAAATTCGTTGCGTAGTTTAAAAGATCTAAGCGTACAGACAGCGGGAACGACTTTGTTTTATACTATGTAAAGATAAAGAAGATTAATTTTTATGCAAATTCAGCATTGCATTAAGAGCCTGTCATGTTCCCACTTTCCCACTGATGGGACTCATTCCCTTTTTCTTTAAAAAGGAGTTATTCTCCATGCGGGCTCAGTTAACTTTTATATTTGAAAATGCTTGTTTATTTTGGTATTGAATTATCTTAAACACTGTTTTAAGCTTATACTGTCACTTACGGGATATCTTCCGTGATTAAATTATCTTTTATAAAATAGGATTTCTCTGAATGTGTTTAAATCCATAAATTCAGACTCTACCGTTAAACTTGATAATTTATCGGCTTTTAAAGACTTGCGTGAATTAAAGCCATAAGTTATTCCTTCCTGGACCGTTAACAACCGTTAATTCGAACTTATTATACAAAACGAAAGTAAAAACTGACCTCAAAGCGCTGCCCTGCTCCCTAACATCCACTCCATTGATCGGCTCCTCAGTCCTCGCCTGCAATCCGGACATTTTCGACCAATCAGAGGACAGCAAGCACACGCTCCGCCAATCACAGCGAAGCTCGCGTCATCACGGTGACGTATCCGCCAATTGCATCGCTGGGACCACCAATCGGATCATCTGTAAAGGGATATTTGAATTAAAATTCGGCGCGTGCGTCGGCTTATCGTATAAGGAGGCAGGAAGTTATGTTCGTAATAAAAGACAGTTACGTAACTGTAAAATGGGCTAGTTGGAGAGAGGATATTGTTATAAATTATGTTAATTAACTGCAGGTGCTTGTGTTGCGTCGGTCACGGTTTTTTCATTATGGAAAGTGGAACTGCATGAAGCAGTATTTCAGTATTGCTTGGTATAATATTCTTTATTGGCTTCCAGTCTTTCCTGAAGAATTAAGAGAAAATTCCTCGAAATCCTAGGGCCCAAAACTATATCTGTACGGTGCTTTACCTAAACTGCATGGTCCTCATATGGCTTGACCACGATTATGTCTGGACTTTAAAAGAGACTGTGACTAATGAGTTTTGTTTCGGTGTTTCTTCTCAGAGTAGCTGAAGAGGAAATACCGACCTGATCCAGTTATATTAAAAAAAAACTAGCTAATCTAGATTTTATCATAAAATTACCGGTGCAAATGTTTATCAAAACCAATTTACAGACTAAACATCATTTATCAGTGCCCCAAATTCCTAGACTAAAAACTAGGCTATACCTCTCACTCCACACTGCACCGACCTAAAATCTTCAAATAGCTAAGTAACAGATCATCTAAGACTACAGGTCTACAGCTAACAGATGATGACATCATAATCCCAGCAGGTCAGCTAGTCATGCGAACGCATTTAGTATACAAAGGCGTAAGGTCGATGCACCATCAATTAGGTCTCGCGACTAGTGGGCAGGTACATGCGGCGAAATGGTTATGTGTGCAGGCTAATAAAGAACAACAACGTGACACTCAGGTATAGAAAATTTGGAAGCAGGAGACCCAGAACTGGCCGTCAGAGCATAAGTTTGCCACGAGCCAGATATTATCAAGAAGTACAGTGCAGAAGGCTTGGGACTACTGACCATGAAAAATGACGTGAAATTAAGAAGACATATAATCGAAATTGGATGGATATGGTTTGAAGAAGTGCGATAGTGAGAGAGAAGACTGAAAAGTAGGGTACAATCGTAGAGTACTCTACCACTCTTTAAACTATTGGTCTCTAGACTAGTACTGAGTAGCCACCCCTACTACCAACCTCACTCATTTTTTACCTCCTAGTGAGGCCTCAAATATCTTCGTCCGACGCGATAGATGAACACAACCCCGCTAGGAACCTTGCTGACTGATTTATCATTTTAACACAGTGTAAGTTGATTTCGTATAGCTACAACCGATATGAACACTTCAATTGGAACCTGAGTCTAAACTGCCTGCATACTGCACATCATTCCGTTTTGCTGTCAGTACACACGCTGGTACAATAAACTATCATGTTTTATGATCGTCCCCGTTATCGCTGAATGTCCTAAATTGGTATTTACGAGATACTGAAGCGAGAAGTCGTTGGATGCAGATGACCTACTCCAGATCTAACGGGTTGTTTAGGGTCTCAATGGAACGATATGCAACCGGTGTCAAGCAGTTTGGACTCGACGGAATTCCCATTTGGAACTTGAAGACACAATGTATCGATAATTATGTGCAGAACAGTAAGTGTCCGGTTTGCAGTCCTCAGCTTCTACAATATCTGATGGCTAAGAAAAATACTTCATTCCTCTGTTTTATGAAGGTCCTCAACAAATGATTAATGAAAACTGTACTACTCCTTATCATATGGTTTTTTTTTTCATGTTTTACAATTTTAGATCTTTGTCCAGCTTTCGCCATCGAAAAAATATATAAAATAAGTTATTTTATATTTAAATCTTGATAAATGAGTTCGTTAAACGATCATTATTCACAGAATCGTCACTTAAAACAGGTTTGTATCCAAAGCAGACGTATTTTTTTAAATTTTTTTCCTAGTAGACAAACCAGAATGTGTTGTTGCTTGTTCCATGTCATTTCGAAGTTTTTCGTCACTATCCCAGACAGGAAACAGTTCATTAGGCGTAGGAGTAGGATATCAACCTGTTACTACTGCTCTACTATACTGACCTTTATACCTAATTCATAAGACCCATTATGTACATTACTCATCATAACTTCCTGTTTTTTGTTTCTGTTGTTCACAATAGTCTTTATGTGATCTGTATCAGTTGTTTGTGAAGAGGTTTTATCTAGGTCTAGTACAAGAGATCAAGTATGCTTTTGATTTGATCATTGGTCTACATTATTCCAAGTTTAAGAAATATTCTAATCAATCCCGTTACATCAGATCTGTTAAAAGCAGACATAACAATGCGGATAAACGAGAAGCTAAACACTTAACACATAAAATCCGGAAATCATGCCCCACATTCCATCTCCCAAAATCAACAATTTACACTCCTTCAGAAAACCCTTTTAAGAAATCTTCAAACATTTCCTTGTCTCCTAAATTTCATCACAGAATAACTGGCACTGCCTCAGATGCCAACTTCCTACATTTCGTCGACGCGGGTTATAATTAGCGCAGCGTTAGAAAGCGCAGATGTATGGGGTCTTAATTAGTACGATGCTTGTCGGCGTTATCACATATCTTATGGTAGTCGAGGGTTACGTTTTGTTAGTTTACTAACGTATTTATTTATTAACTCATCATCACTATCATTACAGGTATTTCCTAATTCAATAGTGTGGCCATAATTAGTTTTATTATTTTCCATAACATATTCTATACAGCGTGATTTTTGTGAACTCACTCAGAGAACAAGTAAAAAGATATCTGCTGTCTGCTACGTCATTAAGTACACGCAAGGTACGAGTTTGTTGCGTTATCTCAAGGACCTAGCTTCTCATTAAAGCTGGGTCCTTGAGATAAGTTCACATTAGGCGTTTTCAGGTTAGTCGTTATACTGTGAAATTGCAGGAGTGCGCGTGAATCTTTACACATTGTAGCATTATATTCTCGGACAATTCAATTTTTGATCTAACAGGATCAATTAGATTTTCGGGTAAGCAAATCTTGAGATAGAAGATATTACAAGCCATAAGTATAGCTTAGTATGGAAGACACCATATTCTGATGCGTCTTCATAAGTCTTCTGCCCTTGTGGTCGGTGCAGCATGTCTTGCTGTTCCATACTTCTTTATTAGTCGTTATCTCAGTGGTCATCCCGGGATTCTCCCCTTATCGCCTTTCACAGAGTCCATCCATCTTTCTTTGGTCATCTTCATTCATTTTAAAACGTTTCTCACGAAATTTTTCGTTTTCTTCTGCATCACAAGCACATACCAAGGCAACCAATTTCCACACAACTTTTCAGTCACCAGTATCACTTTCAGACTTCCTAATTCCTAATCTTCTACTGGTGCATAACAGTAAGTTGGTTATAGACCAATATTCAGCTGCTATTACAAGATGATTAGGACATTTTGACAGATAATGCATTTCGGTCCGTGCGGAAACCACTTTCTAGACAATTGGATAAGAGTAACATAATGCATAACTTTAGTGAAGATATAGCGAGTAAATGTTACCGCATGAGTAGATAATCCTAAAGACATCAAGCAGACCCGGGAAACTCCAAATTGCATTGTCTAAATCATTTACAATTAACTTGCTATAATTGACTCAATTTGGATTGCCAAAGACGCGGAGAAAACTGGAGAAGAACTGCTACATTAAGCCGAATGGCAAGTATGTCATCAAATTGTCCTCCTCTCTTCTTCCGAATGATTTGTGGTCGTGGCACATCATTTATTTTTCTTTTCTTGTACCGTTTTTTTAGGTAATACGAGAAATAGTACAAAGTATTGAGGTTTCCCTTGAGGGTTCAAAACCGCAGTCAAGTGTTTTTTGGCCGTTGCGTTCCTTGGTATCTTGAAGCCATATCCAGCACCACGATTGGGGTTAAATTTCAAAAATTATAAAGTGTTACGAGCAAATATTTTACCAGGTGCTTGAGCCAGGCAGGTGCATTAATAATATGGCTTCCATGGTAACCAAACGGATAACAATCACCACAGACACCCTTTTTTTGTCATATTTTACGAACAGTGCAAGGTCAAACATTAATGTTTCATTCATTATTGAATCGCAATTTAACTGCGCAGACGGTTTAAAAGTGTTTAGTTGTTCAATAAACTTTGTTACTTAAATTATCAACGTTTACAACATGTTAATTTATGGCGGTTACGCGTTTTATGGCTTACAACATTGTAACTTAACGACTAAGGAACTTAATAAAGCACTTTTCAACGTCATTCATTTAAAAAAATTAATCAAGTCAATCTTTTTACACAAGTTCTTTAAGTACAGTCACATCAGTGATATGACTTAACCGCCATATTGAGTAAGTACAATCAGTGCCCTACATTACCTGTCACCTTTTACAAAGAAGATGGGTGAAATAGAGGTCGCTATACCTATACTTTAAGTAATTTACGCCACAACAATTCGTCTATACAAAAAAATCGCACACAACGTTTAATATAAATCGCATCGACGCGGGCGCACGCGACGGCCATTCGTTACATTGCGGGATTACGTCACAGCGATCTAAAATACTCGCCGTGTTTACACATGCGATAGCGCGACCTCGCTCGGGGTCAAGCCGAATGTTTTAATTGAAATAACCACGATTGATTGGGTGATCCGATTTTTATAGCAGTTTTTGAGCATGTGATTGGGTGTTTAAATGGTTGGATGATATTGTCGGTTACGTTATTATTGGCGCTTCGTAACTTTTGTACTCCGAATTTTTAATTTTCCTCTTTCACCTCGTAAGTATTCAAACATCTCAACTCATAGTTTTACCAGGATTACAGAAGTTTAAATATTGTTTTAAAGGAGCCTTCATCAATAACGTTACTTCTTCTTCTTTACGTGTCGATGAAGCTCAAATTGTATTAGGCCAGTAGGTAGCCACCTGCAAAGCTCTAACATTTGCTTCGATTAAATCCTGAAAGAGGGTTTGCAGGACGTTACTTAAATTGGTTCAAAGTGCAATGATTTATTTCAAATCATAAGATGGTAATCAAAAGGCAGTTTTGAACGAAATTGAAGTGATTCTTTTTGGTCATTCGCAAGGGTAGTTTCGAATGGAGAAGAATGGGCAGGCAACTCCACCGTTACTCTTTTAAAACTACTTACACGAATCATCACAATACCCTGATCAGCCATCCTAACATGATGCTGATCAAATAATTTCAGTCATCCATCAGGCGTTTGAAGACGACACTAGACAGTGTGTCAATTAAACTATTCTACACACAGCTATTAAATCTTCAATAGTCACACATAACGGTCATTGCAATCCACAGATGATTGGCTAACAAAACTATTAGAGTCAGTAACGACATATTTTTGCTGCGTGAGCCAACAGGTCAGATGTCAAGTTTCAAGTTGTTGGGGAAGGGAAAGTTCGGCATTATCTTGGCTTCGTAACTGCTGTTATTGGTAAAGTACTTAGAGATGAAAAGCTTAACGGATATTTCATCAAATCTTGCACTATTGTCAATGGTGATATGTGAGATTTGTAACTAGAGAATTACGGTTTAAAGGCAAATGCTGAGGAAAGTATGGATCTAGCAAGTTGGTCAGTAAAATCATCATCTGCTTAGCCTTTTCCCAACTATATTGGGGTCGGCTTCCAGTCTAACCGCATGCAGCTGACCTCCACAACCCAGTTAGTAGGTACTGGGTAATACGATACCTCTTGTTAAGACTGGTTGTCAGATTTTTTGGGCTACTGACTACCTAACGACTGTCAAAGATCAACAAATGACACCCGGGACCAACGGCTTAACGTGCTTTCCGAGGCACGGAGGAAACTCGGTATGTAATGGGTGGTCACCCATCCACAGACCAACCTAGGCAAGCACGGCTTAAAGTTCAGTAAACTATTACAAGAAATACAGATAGGGCGATAGAAGGTGGTACTAGAAGGACCCACAACGCTAATTCAGCTGTGGTAAGAGAAGAGTGCTGCAAGATAACTTCTTCGCTAGTGAAAGAAAGTTCAAGAGCTAAAGCACATCGAAGAGGAGGATCTTCTTCAGTGTGCTCGGCTCCTTCTCTTCGGAGTGGCGACCGCGAACCGGAAGACGTTGCATTGGAAGGCCTCCCACTAGGTGGACCGATGACCTAGTGAAGGTTAAGGGTATCCGCTGTATGCGAGACGCAGGGACCGGTCAATGTGGTGACACTTGGGGGAGGCCTATGTCCAGCAGTGGACGTCTTTAGGCTGATATGATGAAGAGGAGGAGACCTTGGACGTACGTATTTACTCCTTGAAACAAACTTTTTCACTCACGTTATAAGAAGAATTCTCAATTGTAGCCAGAGGTATGAATCCAGTGGTTACCTACAATAATTAAGAATACCAACCAAGAAATAAAGCATGACGATAAATAACTTACAAGAGTCGTCACGATGTCTTAATATAAAAGAGTTACTTTTAAACTTAATAAGCTAGGCAGTGAGCACGCGAAGGCCAGTGGCTTAATGTTGTTTAAATAAGTTATTGGTACCTGTTTTGGCAAATACCTTCCTACATGAATATACGATCTGGACCACACAAGCTTGTCTCGTAAATATTAATAGAGTTTTTAATCCTAATTTGAATGAGAATGTCAAATTCGTAGATGGATGGATAAAATTTTAAACTAGTTCAACCCTGGTATCCATAGTCAAGTTAAAGTAATTACTTGAGTTTAAGTATCTGTACCACATCGGGGAACCTTCTAATTACGGAGATATTGGAGTTCAAAGTTCCGACTTTTTCACAAGTATTTATTTTTAACCATTCAAAGCATCCATCAGCACAATGTTTTGAATGCGTTTTATTGAGTCCTAACCCAAAATGTGATTTTTAACCCACAAAAAAAGTCGATTCCAAGCAATCACTTTTACGTAAAATTACTTAGTCTGATGTAAAGAATGCTTGTTTGACGGCTTCATGAAGGGTCCCTTTACACCTTGTACATTTTGATAATGGTTTTTCATTCTTAATTTTCTGTTTATCAATAACAGCATAATCTTCATTAGTCTCTCTATCTCCATTAACATCTTTCTCACAATTTATCAAAGTAGGACAATTAACACTTCACGCTGGATACTCACTAGCTAAGTAAGATACCATACCAGTATTCACTTAGATAGCAGTATCTATTTTCAAGTGGAAAAGCTGATTGGGGGTCGTAAAAAATAATTGCCATCAACAGTTTGATTGAAGAAAGTATCGAGTTAACAACCATTGTAGCCAATTATATTCGCCATGTTGATTCTGAGAAAGGTTTATACAGTTAGTCAATAAACTTCTAGATTTATTTTGTCGTGAATGGTTATTAAATGATTTATGGTGTCAAAAGAATGGAATGCTGTAGACAATACTACCTAAAAAAACCCTCTTTTCAACTAAAAAAAAGCGCATCCAAATCGGTTCCCCCTTTCGAGAGCTACGGTGCCACAAACAGACACACAAATACTTATAACACCCCTCTTTTTACGTAGGGGGTTAAAAACCAATCTTAACGGACTGTTGAAGTGTATGTTCTGCAATTTTAGACACTCTGGAATAATAGTTCCGTCAGTTACTGTTAATGCCAATTAGGTGGGTAAAGACGTACATCAAAGCCTTATCGAAGTCTAAAGGTAAACGCATAAAATAAAAAAATATCTTGAAAATAATCGGAATGAAGTCGCTACTGCAAGTGATGCAGGGCAAGCTCGAAAATTGAAATTCTTTAGCATGAAACTCCAATGAAAAACAGGACAATACAGTATTAACATAGAAGATCCTTTTTTTAAACGCTCGCACTCTTGCGCAGACGCTAGCTAATTTCACAATACGCACACAGTCCGACCTATTTTATCAACACTTCATACTTCATTGTACTCACAGTTTTATGAAAGAGCTTATGAAACACCAATTATGAAGCTGATAGGTGTTAATTAACTTATTGCTTGTGATACCAATACCATAGAGTAAAGGCGTTATAGAAGGTGCACAATGCAAATGTATAACAGAACATCAAATTCCGAAAAACGATAATTTTCATCAAAAGCAAGGAAAAAAATGTAATGAATTGAGATGAGCTACCAAAAGCTTACGTTAAATCCACCTCGAAGTCGTAGAAATTCGTCGACGACTTGTGAGAGGCCTGAGGCCTATGTTCAGCAGTGGACTGTAATAGGCTGACTTGCATTCTGCTAAATCACCATCTGCCTAGCCTTTTCCCAACTATATTGGGGTCGGCTTCCAGTCTAACCGGATGCAGCTTAATACCAATATTCTACATGGAGCGACTGCTTATCTGACCTCCACAACTGGGTAATACGATACCCTTTGGTAAGACTGGTTGTTAGACTTTTTTTTGCCACTGACTACCTAACGACTGTCAAAGATCTACAAATGACAACCGGGACCAACGGCTTAACGTTCTGCTAAAATGATGACAAATTACTATAAATTCTAGTTTGAGTTTATTACTATTCGTCTTGTCATCAAGAAGTCTTAATGATATTTCATTACTTTCTAAACCCGTGTGCCTATTGTGCCTTCTGTACCTAACAACTCTATGGCAACGAGTACCATTTTATTCAAAGAGCCTTTGTAATCTCGTATTATGAAAGGGAAATCGATAAGTGGTCATTGTTGATTTTATCAGTATGGTCGATAAGATTTTCATTCAAGTTTCTTGCCTTAAGGTACTGGAATATTCTCTTTAACATCGCCAGAGATTCGTTAAACTATCTCATTTAAATAGAAAGGCAGACTTTTTCAGATGGGCTTAGCTATTTTAAGTTTAATACTTATTAATGTAAGGCATGTGACATTAACCAACCCGCACTGGGCCTGCGTGGTGGGTTACGACCCACTCCCTCTCACAAAGAGGAGGCTTGTCAATCAGCAATGGATATGAAGTAAGCAATACAAAAAGTACTACAATAACATAGTACAAAAAGTACTACAGGGCCATATCTATGACAGAAATGAAGATCTAAAACATTCTAAATCGCGCTATTAAAGTTGTCCTCGACTTACCATCATATACCTGTCGGGCAGCTGCCCATCAAACACAACACCCATCTGGTCAGAGGATGCTCCCTTTTCTACGGGGGATGAAGAACTTTACACCCTGTTCTTCATATCCTCATGCTACATATTATACTGGTTCTACTAAGACAAGGTATACATGTAGCTTATAGCCAAGGCAGCTAATTGATATTGAAACAAACAACACAGAGGTCCAACTAAAGGTATATTCTCCCAACAATTACATCATACATCACTTTAAGAATTCCAAAGTGACGTAATTCATTGCCTAGACATAACAATACGGCGGTTATGCTCACGGAATCAACAAGTACCAAAAACGTGCTACGTTTAACATTGCAAGGACTAGCGAAAACATCCATTTTAGGTCATAACGCACTGACAACAGACGTGGTTCAAAGTACCAAGCAAGATTGACAGGCTGGTCACGTAGTATGTGCGGATGCAAGTGTAGAGCGGTAAGCGGGTGGAAAGGGTAACACGAAAACCAGAAAAATATGACATCAATGTCTTTTTTAGTTGCCGTTTTTGTCGTAGTTAGGTTCTGGTTTTTAACAGTTTTTTTATGCTATCCGATTCATAGGGTTTTCATCTTGAGAGATCCTTTCGGCAATATGTTTTTGATGGAGTTAATCTTAAAATATTTTCACCCCAGAACAGAAAATTTCCACGGTGCTTTTGGCGTCCACCTTTGGGAAGGAAACACTTTCGGCATCTTTTTGGGTACCTCAGGGTGACAAATTGACATCAACTACACTACGAATTTCTCCTGCATCGTGGGTGCGTTTGCAAATATTTTATCTCACATAGACAAACAGCTAGACCCGGCACAACTACCTGTAGGCCAAACAAATATTTGTTCCGTGCGAAAATCGAAACTGCAACACGCAGCGCAGTAGCCAATCGCTCGGCCACTACGCGAACCGTGCTGGCTAGAGCAGGCAGAAAACCCATTCGAATATGCTAACCTTACAGGCTACGGAATACGCTTATTGAACTGAAAGTACATTCAAACTAAGACTCTCCTGTTAGCGTTTCACCAGATACTTTTCTTTAACGACATCCTTCATTCCTCATCATCGTCATCATCTTCCTGCCTTTGTCCCATTCCATTTGGGGTCGGCGCAACACGTTTTCTTCTTCTATTCTCCCCGATCAGATGTCACGGCATCTTTACTCCTTTCTCTTTCATATCAGTCTTCACACAACCCATCCATCTTTACTTTAGCCTTCCTCTCCCTACTCCATCCATCACTCTTTTAGTCACATGCGTTCCATCCCTCCGCATTACATGTCCATACCAAGACAAACGACTTCCTTTCCATTTTTTCTGGAACAGGCGCCACTTGCAAACTTTCTTCCTCTATCACCATAAGTGAAAGACATGACCTAAAAATTATACCAGGTAAAACCGAATCCGCTACATCCGATGCCTCGGCCTACACCGTTAAAGGCAAAACCACCGTGACAAGCGCATGACATGAGGACAATACTATGTTTGCACATAAAACAACACATTTAAATTGCTAAGTGCCTACATAGTAATATGGAGAAACGAGCCAAATATTGGTTTCAACGTTACTGCTATGTTTTCTTAAAAGATGAGACCGGTACCCCAACTAAGGTCAAAATCAGAAGTCAGGTATTCAAATGGGAAACAGCACTTTTTTGAACGCCAGAATTAAATAAGACAGGTCCTCAATAAGCCTGCCTACCTCCTTCCTACTGTCTTAGTTGAGGAAGAAGTGGCAGAACAAACCCAACAGCAAGGTCAGGTTTCTGAGGCTCTTGGAGAATAGGTTCAGATCTCCAGACAACTCGCTCAAATTTGGCAATGCCTTAACTGATAAAACTTTGACTGGAGTTATTACTCCTGATAAAATCTAAAGCCTAGCAACTAAATTCGGCCCACAACCTCTTTATCAAACTCCAGAACGTGGCACATTCAAGAAACGAATAGAATTGAATATAATGATGAATACTTTATCCATGACTATAATTCATCAATCATTATGGAAGTTACTTCCGCTGTGGTGCTGTTGATTGATGGTCTTATTTGATTGACAGCAAAGGCGGATGTTAGCAACCACTTTGATCGTATTAAATCCTTGTTTAAAAGAGACCTATGACCAGGAGTAGGAGCTCGTGGCTAAATAATAACAGACGCTCAGATCGATCTTTAGGTTAAGCCGTGCTTGCCTAGGTTGGTCTGTGGATGGCTGACCACCCATTACATACCGAGTTTCCTCCGTGCCTCCGAAACCATGATAAGCCGTTGGTCCCGGCTGTCATTTGTAGATCTTTGACAGTCGTTGCAGGTAGTCAGTGGCCTAAAAGGTCTGACAACGGGTCTTACCAAGGGGTATCATCGTATTACCTAGTACTAACTGGGTTGTGGAGGTCAGATAGGCAGTCGCTCCATGTAAAGTACTGGTTTTCAGCTGCATCCGCTTAGACTGGAGGCCGACCCTAACATAGTTGGGAAAAGGCTACGCAGATGATAATGACCAGAAGCAGGCGCCTTATAAACAGTTAATTAACATGAATGAGTTATTTGTCTTATGGAGAACAGAGATAAATAGATGAAGTCATAAACTTTGTCAACAAGGATAATGGACTAACGACATTGCAATCATTAGATCTTTTGCCATACCACACTGCGTAACTAATTTTACAGAAGTTGTGATTTCAATGAATGATCGTGTTAAAACGACATGAATGATATCAGCTCATCATCCGCCTAGCCTTTTCCCAACTATATTGGGGTCGGCTTCCAGTCTCACCAGATGCAGCTGAATACCAGTATTTTACATGGAGCAACTGCCTTTCTGACCTCCACAACCCAGTTAGTACTTGGTAATACCATACCCCTTGCTAAGACTGGTTGTCAGACTTTTTAGGCCACTGACTACCTAACGACTGTCAAAGATCTACAAATGACCCGGGACCAACGGCTTAACGTGCTTTCCGAAGCACGTAGGAAACTCGGTAAGTAATGGACGGTCACCCATCCACAGACCAACCTAGGCAAGCACGGCTTAACCTAAAGATCGACCCAAGCGGCTGTTATTATTTAGCCCACACCTGATAAACTCTCAACTTAAAATTACATGAAGCCTTGTAAGCCATTCTGTTTAAAATTTTCGCAACATTCAGCAGCATATGTTGACCTTGAACAGTCAATCACGTAATAAATGGAATTCATCTGTCTGAGTTTGTTTATCTCAAGTATTGTGATAATGGTCTATTTAGTATTGAACTGGCTGGTTAGCTTTGAAAGCTGTTATATTAGTTACTATTGTTAGTTAAAGGTTAATTTTGTTTTCGTTTGTTGCAAGCTTGAAGTTGAATCTGGTTATGTGGTTTCGTTTTTAGCAATGAAACGTTTTTTAGATCAAGTTGTTGGTCTCGCCACTGTCAAGTTATTTGAATTAAGCGAGTTAATTCACAGGCGCGTGCGCGCGAATTTCGTACGGCTGTTGTGTTAACATTGGATGAGTATAAAAAAAAAGTTTCTTTGGGAAAGTTCTTATTATCATGAGTACGATCACGTGTCAGTCACATAGGGTCACCCTATACATATGTATAAGTTTTGAAACTGACATGGTCACTAACATTATCATTAACACTGAAAACGGGATATTTACCATATTTTTTTTTACCATAGTAAACTATTTGTTTTCAGTTCCCGATATTTCGACGCTGTTGCAAGCACCATGATCACGGATAAACCAGAGTTTGATGATGCCTGCGCTTCTACGCCTGCGCTGCGCCTGCGCCGCGCCGTTACCTTAGGCGTGAATTACACAGAAACAGCGTAAGGTGACGGTGCGGTCCAGGCGTGGAATTTATAAGGAAATGGAAGGACGGCCTGCCTGTGCCGCGCCACTTGAGTGTAATTAACGACACGTCGCCTACGTACATTTTGTATGAAAACGTTTTGAAGCGGCATCATGCCTGCACCGCGCCTGCTCTTACGCCGTTTCGGTGTAATATTCTGTTTTGTATTTGTGTATAATTCGCACCATAGAAAGACCCAATAACTCTCTGCACGACCCAGGATTGAACTCAGGACCTCATGCTCAGTAGTAGCGCTTTGCAACAACTAGACGAACTAAGTAGTCAAAAATAGATAAAGTTCATAGCTATTTATAAATAAATATGCATAAGTTTCATAAGGAAAAAACATTTTAACAATAGAAATATGTAAGTTATTTTTTTACTGATTCCCATTTGAATACCGCTTATCATAGAAACGTTTTTCCCAATAATCCATATGCTACAGAAACTATTTATAACTTAATTTGAGGATATTCAGCATTTTGCTTATATCCCATGAGTGGTCGCCGGGGGTGGACGCATCATCTATATTATATGTTGATACAAAGTTGCCTGGAGAATAAAATGTATAGACCGTGTGTATTGGCGTTGTTGGCGCTGTGCTTGGGGTTGGCGCACTCTTTCTCTTGGGGTGAGTACTAGTCATGTTTTCTGGGGTATCGCACTTACCCAAACCATACAGTTCCCCACGGGGCGGGACGTACTATACAAGATGTAAAAAGACCCTTAACGAAGCCGAAAGGCACTTGTTCTCCCTGTTACTGCGATCATTTTTTTGTTCTAGACCATACCTGGGAAACTTTCAGTTACGGAGATATTGGGGGTCAAAGTTTCAACTTTTTCACAGTTTTTTTTTAAATACATGTTTTTAATGTAACATTTTTACTTTGAACATCTCCAAGACCCCTGTACTATTCAATCCGTCTATCAGCCCAATGTTTTCAGTGCGTTACATTGAGTCCTGCCGTAAAACGTGATTTTTCACCCAAAAAAAGTCTTTTCCCAGCAATATTTTTTGCGTAAAGTTACTTAGTTTGCCTGCCGGGGCTGCGGGACTGTTCGAAAGAGATACCGTGGTCCTGGAACACAAAGGGCAAAGAAGGAACATGAATGGGTTTTAGTCAGTAAAAGTCTGACACTCCCTCCCACTCCACCCAGAGCGGGAGGAGTTACTTGATGACTTCCCATCCGTAAAAAAAAAAAAAGTTACATAGTTTGCAGTACATAATGCTTGGTTGCCGGCTTCGTGAAGGGTCCGTTTACACCCTGTATAATACACACGACCATATGACGAACATGCCATGCATGGCTAACCCCATCACCCTCTACGGCCGTTACTGTACGGCAATTCGGGCTTGTTTCTGTTCAGGTGCCTGCCGAAGTCTGTGACCTGTTAGTCACAGTGCCACATACTATAGCAGCCGGATCTCATAGTACGCTCTTCGAAGTAGGCTGGCGAGAATTAATTTGTGGCCCATTTATAGGAATGACAGACAGGGAAGATTTTGTTTTAAATTAGATTGTTCTTTTTTTTTTCAGACATCGTCGTCGGAACCAAAACTCTACAATTTTATAGTAATGAAGGGACATTAACTTACTCAATGACCCCTATGTCTAAAGACATATACTGGTTAACTTACGACCCATTTAACAACCGGATCTTGTTTATCGAGAAGTACTCGGAGTCCACACGAAGATTACGCATAGTTTATAGTTTTGACATAGCAACAATGAAGACACAACCTCTAATTAGGACAAAAGTATCCCTGAGCTCAATGTCACTCGCTTATGACCCGGTAACGGGTCTACTTTTTGGGAAGTCTCGAAATAAGATTTACTCGTTTCTCGTAAAATCTGGATCCAACAACGAAATTGACGGAATTCTTGTGATCGCTTTGCAAGAGGATGCGCATATTACTCAGGTTGCTGTGGATAGCTGTGGAGGGTACGTCACTTTATGTACATATTTTTTTTTAAATATTATAATTCCATTTTAAATACTTTTGAAAACCAATGAGAAATAAATTTAAAAAAACCCCCAACGAACAATAAAAAGATGAAAGATAAATACCCACTCTCATCCCTCATATCTAGTAAATGGCAGCACAGATTTTGATAAAACATATCTAAGAACCATCGCCAAGAAACTAGCTTTCAAATAAAAAAAAACTGCATCCAAATCGGTTCACTCGTTTAAGAGCTACGGTGCCAGAGACAGACACACACACTTTGCGGTCAAACTTATAACACCCCTCTTTTTCCGTCGGGAGTTAAAAAGAAAAAAATATGAATACTCAGCAAAACTTAATAAAGTGCATTGCGTAAATTGATGATTACTTATTACAGGTATATTTACTGGATGACATTCATAAACGGAATAGAGAGGGTTCGATTTGATGGTTCAGAGAGAGAAGTTATCATAGACGATAGTAATGAGAAAGATTGCTTGACTATTGACTCACAGGCGCATGAAATATACTGGGTTGAAGTTGAATATGAAGAAGACTTAGATCTGATTTTGATTGTGAGTGCGGATATGAATGGAAAGAACAAAAGACAATTATATTCTGAAGCCTTTTGGCCAGGAGGATTAACCATATCAACAGATTTTATCTACTGGGTGGACTGGGTCGCAAAGACGATCTTCTGGCAATTACCAAAGAACCTTCAGCGCGACACAGATGTGAAACCTAAGGAAATTGTACTTGGCAACGCAAGTGAACGTGCTTTCAATGCTATAGCCGCCAAATACGCAATTGAAGAGCAAACTCAGGGTATTCCGCTTTGCAAAGCACTGAAGTGTCCACTATCAAATAATTCGGCAATCAATGACTGCGACTCCCTCAATGTTCCTTCAGATGTAAACCTGCTTTGCGTTCATGGTACGAAAGTTAGTGGGGAATCTCGTTGTGAATGTGCCCAGGGTTACAGTGGTGAGAGATGCGATGTTTCAGTGTGCCACAACTATTGTTTACACGGAGAGTGTAGTGCCAGTGCTGAGGGACAGCCTAAATGCAGGTAAACCATTTTTATCCAGAAATCCTCTGATGCCTTGGGGTCGCTCTCTAAACATTAGAATCTGTATCTTGATACCGCTAGCTATGTACGTTGGCCTTAATATATTATATTCTGCAAACGCGACAAGATGTCCACATTTTTGTTATAACTTTTAAAGCGTCGGAAGAGGCACAAGATATCATAGGAATCTTCTGTGACCTCTCGAAAGCATTTGATTGCGTTAACCACGAAACCCTACTCTTAAAACTTGAACATTACGGTTTAGGGAAACTTGCGCTCAGTGTAGTGAAATCGTATTTAAATGATAGACATCAGCAAGTACAAATAAATAGTGTCAATTCAATGGATTTAAAAGTAAGTATGGGTGTACCACAAGGTTCGATATTAGGTTCTTTCCTCTTTTTAGTCTATATTAATGATTTACCCCATTTATTTAAAAACTAACCCCAAAAAATGTTATTTGCTAACGATACTTCTTTAATATTTAAGATAAACAGACGTGCCACAAATCTCGACGACGTAAATAACGCCCTACTGCAGGTTCATAATTGGTTCACCGCTAATAATTTAGTATAAAATGGGAAAAAAAAACGAAGTGCATAAGATTTTCTCTACCGAATGTCAAAAGTACTGATAGTGACATAGTATTGAACTGAGAGAAACTAAAATTCGTCGAAAATACTGTTTTCCTGGGGATCCCGCTCGACTCAAGGCTACAATGGGGTCCACATATAACGTCTCTTGCAGGACGGCTGAGTTCAGCAGCATATGCTGTTAGAAAAATCCATCAATTTACTGATGTAGATACCGCGAAGGTAGTCTATTTTAGTTATTTTCATAGTATTATGTCATACGGTACTTTACTATGGAGACGGGCTGCAGACATCGAATCTATATTTATTCTGCAGAAAAGAGCCATCAGAGCCATATATGATCTACGTAGGCGCGATTCTCTAAGAGAACTGTTTAAGGAAATTTACATTATGACAGTATCTTGCCAATACATCTATGAAAACATCATGTACGTTAGGAAAAATCTGCATTTATTTAGTAAAACATGTGACAGGCACCACTACAATACTAGAAACAGGGACCAACTAGTACAGCCAGGTTTCAGGCTAGCTAAAGTAGACTTCCTCCCCAGAATCTTTCATGGGGTACTGATTAATATGTTATAATAAAATACCTCCCCACATTCTTCAACTGAATGAGACGAAATTTAAATCTAAAGGGTGTAAAAAGACCCTTAACGAAGCCGAAAGGCACTTGTTCTCCTCGTCATTGTGATCATTTTTTTGTTCTGGACCATACCTGGGAACCTTCTAGTTACGGAGATATTGGGGGTCAAAGTTCCAATTTTTTCACAAGTTTTTTTTTAAATACTACTTTTTAAGGTTCTAACTTTACTCCAATTACCTCCATGGTCCGTTTACTATTCAAAGCATCCATCAGCAATAAGTTTTGAGCGCATTATATTGAGTTTTACCGTAAAATGTGATTTTTGACCCCAAAAAAAAATTTCGTTTCCCAGCAAACATTTTTGCGTAAAGTTACTTGTTAGTTGCTTGTAGTTTGATGTACAGAATGCTTGGTTGACGGCTTGGTGAAGGGTCTGTTTACACCCCGTATACTAATATTATAAAGCTGCAGTGTTTGTTTGTTTGTTTGTTTGTTTGTTTGAACGCGCTAATCTCTGGAACTACTGGTCCAATTTGAATGATTCTTTCAGTGTTGGGTAGTCCATTTATCGAGGAAAGCTATAGGCTATATATCATCACGCTACGACCAATAGGAGCGTAGCAGCAATGAAAAATGTTGCAAAAACGGGGAAAATTGTATTTTTAATAACTTGACGCGGACGAAGGTCGCGGGGAACAGCTAGTCTTTTATAAAACGCACACTATGTAGGCAAGCATATTATAAGTTGGGGGATTATATTGATGATAGACCATAGACCATAGGGGCAAACTAATTATTGATTACCATGTGAAGTTATTGTGGAAGCTGCAGAAGAATGTAAAAATATCTTTGCATTGTATAGATTTAATCTCTTAATCTTCTAATATATAAAATTCTCGTGTCACAGTTTTCGTTGCCATACTCCTCCGAAACGGCTTGACCGATTTTGATGAAATTTTTTGTGCTTATCCGGTATCTATGAGAATCGGCCAACATCTATTTTTCATACCCCTAAGTGACGCAGACGAAGTTGCGCGGGTCAGCTAGTATTATATAATTGCATAGCACAAATGTGTGAGTACTGTGTACTGTAAAGCTACCATTTACATTAAGTTATCTTTTATTGACTCGAATTTGCCCTGGCGGATGAGAGAATGTCATGCTCACTCAAATGTCTCGCTGATGGTGGCGGGTGTGTCCGATCATTTAGTTCCCTTCAAAATGGTTGTCGAAATGTGGATGTATATTTTTACTCTGGACGCTCTTAACTTGCACTTCTTTGTACATCGTTCTCACATAAATGTATAGTCTCCACATGAATGATGTTACCAAGATTTTGTAACAATATTTTGATTAAAAAGAGTGTCCATGGAATTTCTTGCCCTTTCTTCTACATAGAGATCTACGCCTTGGTATGGGCAACTACAGTACTTTCACAGGTTATTATGCCTTGTGTCTGTGACTGTAGCTTCGTTTTCTTTGTTTTTTTGTGACATTCAAAAGTGCCTGTATGCTTTAAGTTTGAGTTTCAAGCATGAACTTGCTCCATGTGACTCTTTTCTATCTAAGATTACGATCAGGGTAAATAATAAGACAAAAAGTAAAAGAAACACTTATTTCAGGTGCAATGCCGGTTACTCTGGGGAACGATGTGAAGTGGACCCGTGCCAGGGGTACTGTTTAAACAACGGCGACTGTTCCCTGAACGAGGGTCACCCAGTGTGTCAATGCTCAGGAGTTTATTCCGGTGCAAGATGCCATTTTCCCGTCTTTCTAAGCAAATCTTACGAAACATTCAAATGTTGAAGAATATTCTAAATGCAGGTAAAAATCTGTCCGTGTCTGTTTATGTACATGTTGCATGAGCGTTTGTTAAATCTACTTTTTATGTTTTGTTTATAGATGTAACGTCGGTGACTACGAGCTAAGGAGTGAAGTTGACGTGTGCCTCAACTGTTACTCGAAGAAGTGGTGCTTGTTCGGATTGAGCACATGTGAAGCCGTCGCTGCGACTGCTCAGTAAAACTGTTACAAAACTCCACAAGGAGACATAGATTTAAGTTTTATGTTTTGCTATTACTTTATTTCTGATATTCTTTAAACAGCTGTACGCACGACGGCCGATCAAGCTATACAAAACCAGTTTATACGGATCTCTCATTGTAAAGGAAATCTATACAAAGCGAGGCCAATTTATACTGGAAATGTACAGCTTCATGTGCCGCCGTGTGTACGTACATAACTTGCTTTTACGAAAACAGCGCTAGCGTTCATTGGAGCTCAAAAAAATCCATACAGCACTATGACATTCCTCAAATGTATTTTTGAAAACGTGCTGTATTCTCGTATATCTCTATATTTGTACAAGAATTTTTTGGCGCGTGTGGCAAAATTCGGAACGAACGCCGCTATCATGGTTTGGTTCAACAAAATCCGTGTATTAACATTATTCACGCGCCAAATGATCCATGTGGCACGCAGTAAATACATGTTAATTAATTTACTTATTTATTTTTCTTGATCTCTTATCCCCGAAATCCCAATAAGAACAAAACTTGTTTTAGTTTATTTCCATATAATATCGAAATTCTTCTCCATATATGGTTCGTGACGAAATCCACTCGAACTGACAGCGTGTATTGGGTGACCTGCGGACTCCAGATGAAGCCTCAGCATCAGGTCAACGTAACCATGTTCTTGCAATATCATTGAAGTAACAGGATACCAAATATCGAATTGATCGAACCTGTGGAAGTTGCTCTCATACCTTCATCGTCTAGAAAAGAAACTTTTTTTTGGAACACAGCTAAGAACATTATCGATCGAGTTATCTTTCGATAATAGTTAACATTAAATTTAAAATTTATAAAACCCCCAACGAAAAAATAAAAGATAAATACCCACTTTCATCCCCCATATCTAGTAAATGGCTGCGCCGATTTTGATAAAACGTATTTAAGAACTATCGCCAAGAAACTAGCTTTCAAATAAAAAAAACTGCATCCAAATCGGTTCACTCGTTTAAGAGCTACGGTTCCAGAGCCAGACACACACACACATTGCGGTCTAACTTATAACACCCCTCTTTTTACGTCGAGGGTTAAAAAAAAAGAAAAAGGTCATAGACACACAGATTCACAGTTACACACATTAAACTTAGAACACCCCATTTTTCATCGTGGGTTAAAAAACAAGCTAGCAAATCAGAACACACACTTAACCTTACTAACACCCAGCGCCAGCGCAGACGCACTCAATAACTCGCAAGCCACATATTCAAATTAAGGTCAATTCTCGATGATCTATCGCTAAATTAATTACCATGGTGATGATGACGTCACCGCGGCCATTTTGTGGGTCAATGTTGTATAACAGAAGTAAGTAACGTAATGTTTATTGTGAATGTTTTGCGAAGGCGCTGGGAGTAGGGTTGGCAGCACAGATTTATATTAATATATTTATATTTTAATATACTATAGAGAGGTTATCATGTCGATCAAGGTTAAGCCGGGCTTGCCTAGGTCGGTCTGTGGATAGATGACCGTCATAAAATGCCGGGTTTCCTCCGTGCCTTGGAAAGCACGTTCAGCCGTTGGTCCCTGCTGTTATTTGTAGATCTTTGATAGACGTTACAGATAGTCAGAGGCCAGAAAATCTGACAACCAGTATTTCCAGCCAGGCCCGAAATTATCTAAGAAGCCGATTTCTGTCGGCCTTCCTTCGTGAATAAGGCAATTGTTGAGTTCTGATTCCAGTCCAACCAGATCCCGCTGAACACCAGTACTATTAGCCCATACTTAATCATCATCTACGGAGAAATTAAGTACGCGCATTTACGTTTCTTAAAATAAGGTCTTTTAAAACAATCCTGCTTGTAGGGCTTTACTTGCCAGCCCTATAAACATATCATAATGGT
Source organism: Noctua pronuba (assembly GCA_905220335.1). Lineage (NCBI taxonomy): Eukaryota > Metazoa > Arthropoda > Insecta > Lepidoptera > Noctuidae > Noctua > Noctua pronuba. Next base: position 9,110,058 of record LR999918.1, on the reverse strand, counting down.
GTACAGCTGATGGCGAAGTTGATGTAGACAAACAAGCTTACGAAACTCATGCGCATACTTGAATGATACACGTCACTATAAAGTGGGTAGTCGTTGTGTATTGAGGATTGTGAACTTAACTGGCGTTATGTTGCAGTTCAGAGATCCGGGTTTTAAATATGGTATTCAATTCAATTCAATTCCTTTATTTCAATCACCAATTGGGTCATATAATAGCATTAGGTACATTAATTAAAAAATCATTAGAAAAATAAGACAAAAACGCAACACACTGACACACACTTGAACACATTAATACTGACAAATTAAATTAGAATAGTCAACAAATAAAAATTAGCAATAATCATACAATTATTAGTTACATACTTAAAAATCAAATTCATATACAAAAAATACTCTTATAAAAACTAAAAATAAAATAAAATAATTATCATTAAAATTTTCAATATAACAAAATGGAAAAGAGGGACAGATAATTAGATATTATAATAATTACCAAAATGTGTTACGATTATTTACTTATTTATTTATTTTCTTTGTTATTTTTACTACATTAATGGTAATGGTAATGGTATTATAATTGCTAATACTTTAGTTGGCGGTTAATTTCCGGAGAAATTAACAAGAATAGAAAGGTAAGATAAGATTATAGATCCATTTGTCAGAAATCTCGTACTAGAACTAGGTTCATTATACGCATTACTTTCTTAGAGCTTACAGACCTAAAGTAAAATCTATTTCTAGATCTACAGTTTTATAAAAGCATTCCTTTGTTAAGATATTGAAGACCTAAAGCCAAAGATTATTTCATATGACTATTAAATATATGAAAAACATCATCGCAGTAACTTCAGACCACCAAATCGATTAAATCCACAGCTTTCAAGTTTCAATACTCACAAAAAAGCAAAGGCTATATAAGTAAAACCACACGCCACACAAATCTATACCAAAATTGCCAGAAATACTAAAACCCATAACAAATTGCCACAAATCAGAGCAAACCATACCACCTACTCAGATTCAGACCATATTAACAAAAACCACAAGATACAGCATAAAGTATATACTATGCACGGATTGAACCCACATCCAACGGTCCATATCGAGAGAGCCGGTCCGAAGTTACGAAAGGAAAAGAAAAAAGATAAACAAATGTGTAAAGACGTCTTTTATAATTATGCGCAAGTTTCAAGTAGATCTTGGCAACGAATAACAAAATGAATGCCTTTTTTGGGGTTCCTGGGGAAACTCAAACTCAAAGCATTTATTTAAATTAGATCATAACATGCACTTTTGAATGTCAGAAAAACAAAGAAGGCGAAGCTACAGTCCCAGACACAAGGCATAATAACTTGTGAACTGTAGTTGCCGGTGAGACTCCTCTCATATATGCAAGTTCTAAGATACCCATAGTTGAATTTGAATCTATGAAAAAGGAGATAAGAGAGCCTAGAAAAATAACATTCTATGAGAAGTAACGATGATGGAAAAAGCAACAAATGAATTGAATTGACACAAGCTACCGAAAAGTTCATTTCATTCCTATCATAAGTAGTTGAAGAAATAAGAAACGATTCGAAAATAATTACCGCTTGTGTAACCCCTAAAAGATGAACAATACTATAGTCAACGGTAGTCATGTTCTACACATAAATCTACGGTAGAAAAGAATGAAAGTAAAATACTTAACAGTGTATAAACGAGATGCAAAAATTGACGATAACCTTGAGAGAGGAACTTACAATACAATACCCTTACAGGAAAAATAAATAAAGGAATAGTTGCAACAAAAAAAAAACAGAAATGAACAATGAGAGACCTTTTAAGTGCTCAAGGAAATGTTTACAGTATAACCTAAGAATGAACAGAAATTTATTGCAAAAAGACAGAAACTTACAAGAACTTGTGACGTCCATTTTCCTCAACAGTATTGTAAAACCAAGACAAATTAATTCCAAGATCAGCAAAAAAAATACTGATTCTGTTTTCGCAATAGATTCCAAAGAAAGATTCATAAAGTGTATTCAAGCAAAACTTGTAAATAAAACAAAAGCGACATTATATAACGAGATTTTGCAATAAACTAGTGTTGCTTTAGTATTTTTTAAGTGATTGTATTTACATTTCATCAGCCTAGCTTTGCGAGTATGAGTGGTTGTAAAACTGTGCAATATTTCTGCAAGAAATATTGAATGGTGTACCATAAATCTTTACACTATTATTTTAAGAGTGGTTCTTCAGAAAGGTCAGATGCGTAGTACTCGCAACCGGCGTGCGTGTATGACCAGATGTATGAATGTGAACGAGGCAAAAGAAATATGTGAGGATGATGGATGAGGAGGTGGAGCGTTCTATAGTTTCTGCCTGGCCCACTCGAAAAAAGGCGTGAGTATACATAAAGGGTGGAACAAGACCCTTAACGAAGCCGAAAAGCACTTGTTCTCCTCGTCATTGCGATATTTTTTTTTGTTTCAGACCGGGAACCTTCTAGTTACGGAGATTTTTGGGGTCAAAGTTCCAACTTTTTCTTAGTTTTTTTTAATACATGTTTTTAATGTAAGAACTTTACTTTAAACACCTCCACGACCCCTGCACTATTCAATCCATCTATCAGTACAATGTTTTGAGCGAGTCCTACCGTAAAACGTGATTTTTCACCCCAAAAACAAAAGTCGTTTCCCAGCAACATTTTTTTTGTTAAGTTACTTAGTTTGATATACATAATGCTTGGTTGACGGATTCATGAAGGGTTCGTTTACACCCTGTATGTACGTATTTTAAAGAGATGTTTTACCAGCTTCTTTGTGTGCACATACAAACCTGCTCGAAGTGTTGGCATATGAAAATATTAAAAAAAAAAACAAAGTCCTACACTAAATTGGCTTCGACATTCCCGTCGCTCTAGTGAATGCAAATCGGGAAATCAAAGCAAAATTGTACCTCACCTAATTAATCGCCTTGCAAATTGCTATGTAGGAAGTCTAGCATGAAACGGGCTCCTCAAATCACCACTAATCCCGGTTATCCAAACACCAGGTCAAACGCCTCGTAAATCTCATTTAGTACTCGTAAAACAACTGTTTAGAAAGTAATTAGGGGTTACGGAGATACAAAGTCAGTTTATGAGGAGTCTCATGGTTGGTAGTCGTGGTAGGGTTAATGCGGTTGCTGGCCTCAATGGTGCTGTTTGAGGCTGGTTGATGAGTTCATGGCCTTGTAAGCTTTTAAAGCCACTTAGGTAAGCATTTCTGGATGTGTGAGCTTCCTAGGCAGTTCATAGCAAATAGCATTTCCGTTTCTGGGGGCTGTCAATAGATAACGTCAAACGAATACTTGGCATAGAAACTGACCAAAAAAGTCCTAATTACAGTGCTTGATGAATTTAATAGCCGAAGTGTAATGGTAGCTTCCTTCTGAGAATATAATGAAGAAGAAGAGGTAGGTTTAAAGACAACGAGCGGCACTCTTCTTATGGATTATGGGCTGACTAGCTCCAACGAATAACAAGGATGAAATTTCCTCAGAACACACAAGAAGAGCTTCGTTTTATTGGCACATCCGCGTCATCAGGGTGTTAACGTCGGACCATAGAATTGGGAGACTGCAACTAATGAGGAGTGTCCTGTTGCTTTTGTGGCTGCTAACTAGTTAAGTATGAGAATTTTCTGGGATCAGCTGGACTGTTACATGTATCAGGTCAAGGTGAACCTTCACATTTTTTTATTTTTTTTAGGGTTGGTAAATCATCAAACAACTCCTCCCGCTCTGGGTGGAGTGGGAGGGAGTGTCAGACTTTTACTGACTAAAACCCATCCATGTTCCATCTTTGCCCTTTGCGTTCCAGAGCCGCAGTATCTTTTTCGAACAGTCCCGCAGCCCCGGCAGCATAACCTTCACCTTCCTTTGAAGTAAGCGGAAAGAGATCTCTTGAAGTATCAGTGGAATTCAAGCATTGTAAAATCTTGTAACACAACACTTTGACAGATAACAGAAATATTTTAGATAGTTTCCTAATTGAAACACAAATAGCCACAGATGCCCAAAAAAAGACATTAGCTGAAGTTCACTTGCTTGACAAAAAAGAAAGACAAACAACCGGATATATTAAAACCCAACTTAGAAACGGGTAACGCCCAACTATAAATCACGACACGCTAATTTAATTTAACAAACAATCCAGCACTGCTTTCATTTCTAAAATTCCAATCGGATTTCAGATAGACCAGACCACCCACTATCAGAACATGACTTAACGCCTGTTATCTCCGACGGGTTAGACAGAGGTGGACCTAATAGTTCACAGACATACCGCCAGTTTGTTTAAGTCCCATGTAATAGGGGTGGGCCTATTGCCATCAACTGGGCCCAAATCCAGGCTCCGTGGCTGCTACTGAGAAATTCTTCATGGTAAAACATATTAACACTTTACCAGACCTCGTGGCTTAATAATAACAGCCGCTCGGGTCGATCTTTAGTTTAAGCCGTGCTTGCCTAGGTTGGTCTGTGGATGGGTGACCACTGACCACCCATTACCTACTGAGTTTCCTCCGTGCCTCGGAAAGTTGGTCCCGAGAGTCATTTGTAGATCTTTGACAGTCGTTAGGTAGTCAGTGGCCCAAAAAGTCTGACAACCAGTCTTACCAAGGGTTATCGTATTACCCAGTACTAACTGGATTGTGGAGGTCAGATAGGCAGTCGCTCCATGTAAAATACTGGTATTCAGCTGCATCCGGTTAGACTGGACCGACCCCAATATAGTTGGGAAAAGGCTAGGCAGATGATGACTTTACCAGACCTGGGAATCAATCCCTGAAGGTCATTCTTAGCCAGCAGTAGCGCTTTCGACCTCCAGACCAACGAGGCAGTAAGACCACCCAGTAGCCCACTCTTATATACCAACAATCCTTCATTTACCGCCACAATATTTACTCCGCCACTAGGTCATTGAATCTGTAAACATTACGGAACACGAATGTAGGTAAAACACATAGTATGTCAACTTTATCAGACGTTCAAATGATCTTATCCGTTTTACAGTAATCTTACGTCAAACTGGAGAGATAAGAGATTTATGATGGAAGATGCATGAAGAAACTACACGTTCTGATGATAGAGATGTTTAAAATATTGAGAGATGCAAAAACGTTTGCAAGAAATGATGAAGGCAGTGTATGGCAAGCAGCAGTCTTCATACTTACAGCATTATATGGTCTTATTACTTACAGCAGTAGTACAAGAAAAGGGATGCTACACTGATGGGATAATATAATATTTTCTGGATCATCATTCTCCTGCACGTATCCCAATTTAGTTGGGGTTGGCGCAGCATGTCTTCTTCCAGACTTCTCTATTACTCGTTATCTTGTCAGACACGTCCTTTCTTGCCATGTCATCCATCATAGATAAATTAAGTTATTTGTAAACGTGGGCCCGAATATCGCAAGACTGGAGCCCTGAGACAGTTACACGGGGTCGCGACTCGCGGCAGACCGAGGAGAAGATGGCGGGACGTCTTGGATGGCTTCCTCGTGAATTGGGAAGAAGAAGCACACCATCGTGAGAGTGAAAAGGATGGGGGGAGGCTTTTGCCCAGGAGTGGGACAATACGGGATAAATAATCAAAAGAAATTGTAAACGTCTGAGATAAATTCATAAGCAAGCCAAATCATCTCCAACATCAAAAAGTTAAACAAAGCGACAAATCAAAATAAGGATAGTGCAAAGCATCGGGCAGAAAATCAACATCACATTTAGCTTAAACACTCAACCACAAATTCGTCGATACGGAGATAACTATAGGCTATAGTATCCAAGGAGTTACTACGACTGATCTCACCAAATTTTTAGAGAATCAAGTCTAAAATCTGTTCCATCTTTTGTGGATCTATCTGATACATCCCGTTATAGACGGGTCTATGAGAGACAGTCAAAACAATGTTCAAAACCATGAATGAAAGAGCCCCACAGACAGACGTTCTACAAACATAATAACATGTCATTGTCATACGACCTTGAGAGGTACAGCAGCGGTAGCAACAAGACTAACTCTCCATGCAAATCGTTTGAGCAGATAGGTTTGTTATTCATGAACAAATCCTTATCTTTAACTTGTGATAACTTTGAAACAGTAAAAACAATGCTAGAAGATGTTTTGTGGTTTGTTTTTCCTCCTAAAGATTAATATAGTTGAGGCCTCTTGTAACTCATTGGTACAATCTCTCAGAGCAAAGTTAATACCAGTAATATTTTACTGGCATTAACTTTGCTCTATAAGTCGCGCTTGCCTAGGTTTGTCCGTGGATGGATGGACCACCCATTACATACCTAGTTTCCTCCGTGCCTCGGAAAGCACGTTAAGTCATTGGTCCCGGCTCTCATTTGTAGATCTTTGACAGTCTTTACAGGTAGTCAGTGGACTGAAATTTTGACAACCAGTCTTACCAAGGGATATCGTATTATCCAGTAGTAACTGGGTTGTAGAGGTCAGATAGGCAGTAGCTCCAAGTAAAATATTGGTATTCAGCTGCATCCGGTTAGACTGGAAGCCGACCCCAACATAGTTGGGGAAAGGCTAGGCAGATGATGATGATGAACTTCGCTCTATACCGGATTACTTTATTATTTCGAAAGAAATTAATCATCAAGGAAATCATAGCAAGGAAACCAGCATGTCATCTACTTACTAGTGGTGAATTATGGTCAACTCCCTCTGTGTCCCAGCACTGGGAAGGTTATAAGCTGATCTTGCTGTTAAGCAATGAGATCATTCAGCGCATGATGCTACTGTCCTAAATGCATCTCAGACTGAGCGAAAGCCGAAGCTTTGTACTAAAAGTATTATTTAAAGTAGAAAGAAAGAAAACGGCCAGTGATATAATTTGATGAAGGTAGATCGAGTTCGTCAGTTGAACAATGGTCTAAATGTTGCTGAGTCACCGCATACAATGATGGTGGGTGGTGTAAGTGAAGAGATTATCACGACGTTATCTGAATAAGGGAGGAAATTCTGGGATTCTTTCTTTATTGTGTGGTTAGTGCCTAACCTGGTGTCAGTGTTTTTATGCTGCCTATGGGCCTCTGACTTGGCTTTACATGCCGTCGAGAATTATCTCTCAGGCATGCTCGTTTCCTCACGATGTTTTCCTTCACCGAAGCAAGTGATAATTATACAATACGCACATAAATCCGGAAAATCTGAGGTGCGTGTCTTTGGTTCGAACTCGAGACCTATGACTTGTCAGTCCGATGGTCACACCACTAGACTATCACTGCAAGCATTCTGGGATTAAAAGCACCTCAACACATATTGCTAGAACTGCAGAAGAATATATTTGGATCGGGAATAACATAAAAGAGTTATTTTAGACTTAAGACTAGACTAGCAAGACAAATTATTAGACAGTGGTCAGAGTATGTTTAAGATTCAATTAGGGCAGCTGGCCGGTTGCAAATACGGTTTTAGAACTCCAGGGTCCAAATAAAAGTATCACTACCGCATAGCTTGAAGATGACTTAGAAGTGGTTATCTTCAGGACTGATCGCCAAAGAGGGGACGAAATGCAACACCACCCACATCCCACATCCAAATATTGAGCCGGATTAAGACAAAGGGTTCCACCATCTCCTAACTTAACCCATACCTTCGTCACGTACATTAGAAAGTACTGGCGATCACAATATGGTCAATTTAGTCAATTTATACATTATACATGCGTTGCGCTGTAATATTGATACAATCGAGCCGATAGCGTGCGTGATGGGGTACTTAGAATTGTATACTTGTGGTTTTTATTGTATTCTTTTTGTTGTCGTTTAGAGAATATAGTATTAATAACGGAGAATTTAGTGGTAAAGTAGCATCTGATAGCACATGGGAGATTCTCCGTTTAGAATGTTAGTCACTTTATATTTAGTCTGAAGACATTTATCCGCTTCATAAAACATTTAATGAAAGTTCTAAACCTTTACAATTTTATATCCTTTAAATTACTCGTATCAAAAGTGACTGCCTCGCTGGTCTTGTGGTCGCAAGCGCAACTGCTGAGCATGAGGTCCTGGGATCGGGCAGTTTTCCATCAGGAATTTGGATTTGTGCCCGGTTGATGGCTAGAGGCTCGCCCCTTATTACATGGAACTTAAACATAACTGGCAAAATGTGGGTGTACTAATGGGTACACCTCTGCCTAACCCTTCGGGGGTTATGTTATGACACTCGTAAGTAACCTGTCACCAAGTCACCATACCATAAAATCCGTCTACCCATATACAGACACCCGATGACATCCAAATCTCCACACTCGAAGTCCAAGCATATCAGGTATCGATTAAAATCCGATTGCACAGCAACTCGATTCTCTGAATCGACTCCTGTATGTAACGAGCGATTGTTTATGTTAGCATACCGGCAGAGATGTTCTAGGAAACTGTAGGTCGTTTTAAAGTTTTATAGCACTGACACGATTTAGATTTTAACCTGTCTTACTTATTTTTATGGATTTTTGTGTCGGTGATTGAGAATTACAGCTGGAAATAGAGGGCAGTGTTACGGTATTATTCGTCCTATTGAGCTAAATATTGTCACAGATGCCAGAACTTTTGACGAAATCTACCAGTAAATGAATGTCTAAATAAAATACATTAATTAAAACTGCTTCATCGTCATTCTCATTTCAGCTGAAAAACGTCCACTGTGGGATATAGGCCTCCCCCAAGTGTCGCCACATTGACCGGTCCCGTGCGTCTCGCATCCAGCAGATCCCCGTAACCTTCGCAAAACGTTGCTTAGTATTTGTTAAAAATAGGCAACAGAAAGATGAGAACGATGAAATCTGAAAAGAGAACTAAGAGAGCATCTTTGTCCAGCAGAAGATAACTATAGGCTGATGGGAATGCCCAATAGCGATACAAAGATTCTTAAAAGCATACGAATTTCCTAGCAATAACTGAATGTGGAGGAAATGGTGTTGTGCCGCAGCTTGAAACAGGCCTATGTCCAGCAGTGGACAGCAATAGTCATCTTACTACAACCATTATAAATGCGAAAGTTTGTGAGGATGGCCATGGATGTTTGTTACACTTTCACGCAAAAACTGCAAAACAGATTTGAAAGAAAAACACAAAGATAGTTTATAAGAACCTGGATTACCCCAGGATACTTTTTGTCCCGGCAATACAAATCCGTGGGACAGTTACCGAACTCCAAACGGGCAAAAGCTCGTCCATATTTGTCAATTGTCATCAATCAACTCGGCCGAGTGGATTGATTGAATCGTCAGCAACAAAGAGGTTCAAGTAGAAATTTTAACAGGATCCCAGGAGCATGGCGACAAGAAGTTTCCAACTTACATGATGTGATTATGATTCACTGCAAAAGATCTTGACTTAAATCAAGAATCCAGAACAGCTTTTGTCCTTGTCATTCATTCCGCGTATCTTCAGGGATAAAGAAACCGACATGACGCATCACACACATGTAGTCAAACTGTCTCAGGGGAATTCTGAGCAAAATAAACTTCCTCTATGTATATATGCTGAATTATATCACGATACACATTTGTCAGTATAAACAGATGACTAAGACACTCAAGAGTATGAGACTAGAATATTAATTAAGATAACCCTGTGTTACTGCTTAGATTACGTATGACCTTACAAGGTGATCAAAGACTGCCGACTTGTTTTCTATTAGGTAAATAAGGAAGACTTAATGGATGCTCATAAAGAGCATTTCAATTTCAAGCTACAACCAGCCATGCTTAGAAAAACTGACATTCCATCGAAACTGGTGACGAAAATGTCAAAAATGTAGTTCGATTGTCACAAGCTACCGAAAAATGAATGTCAGTTCTGTTGAAAGTCGATGTGAGAATACAAAACCCTGTGGATGCAATTACCCCTAGTCTAGCCTCAAAGGCGAGTAGAATAAGAGAAGACGTCATAATTGTAGAAAACGAAATACAAATGTTTGGATATGATCGTACGAAGGGAGGTCTTTTCGCAATCAGCGATTTCTGTCATACAGTCAATTAGAGGCTGAGCAGCATGGATGATGACAGAAGAACGTACAATGGAAATCGTGGCAAGGAGGTGCACGCCTATAGTAAAACCCACTTGATGAATTTGAGGTTGAATCATTCCGCAATACGGACGCAAAGGTTTAACTAGGACGATTTCTTAGAAATAGGCAGTCACCTTTAGTCAAGATTATAAAACAGAAGAATGCCTTCAGCTGGACGTACCTGGAGAAGTATTTGGGGCTGCATCATATTAAAACATCAGTCCTGCATTTTCCAATAGCTATTTGCATAGGCCAGTACCATATTTCGCCAGTTATATTTTGCGTTTGTCATCAACCGGGCACAAATCCAGACTCCTGTCTGCTACTGAGAAATTCCTGATAGGAAACCCAGTAGTCCAAACCTGGGAATCGACCCCAGAACCTCATGCTCAGCAGACGCACTTGTTACCAATAGACCAAATAAGCAGTTGGGGCTGAATCATACCACAAACTAGGACAGTACAATATGCCAGAAACAGCACCAACTTAGTCAATCTAAATTATTAAACAATTTCCAAGGAATTATTGATAGACAATCACGCTTCGCATAAACTGAAGCTATAAATATCTTAGATAAACGAGCAATATACATAAAATGGCTAGGAATTCAGATTTAACACTAATCCAAAGGAATTTAGTTCGGCTTAGGAATTTATAGTATCTATCATAGATTACGATTACTTGTAGGGCCGCTATGGTTAATGGTGGTGACTGGTGGATTAGGATATTCTAGGTTTTAAACCAGGGTTTCCAAAAGCTTAATGAAGTTACTGTTATGTTCTCACGGTTGATTGCCCAAAGTTATTATTTTTCTCTCATGTTCCGATTTATTTGGGGTGACTTCATGTGTTCTCCAACAATGACCACATCTCTATCAGTCTCAGTTACGTTGACTCATATTTTAAACTAGATTTTACCACAAAATCCAAGAGTATTTTTTTTTAGCCTGCTCTGTCCCACTCCTGGACGAAGGCCTACCTCCACTCCTTCCACTTCTCGAGAAGCCGCGCGTCCTCCTTCCAGTTCCAAGCGTTGTTACTATTTTTTTTTTAAATCTTTGCCACACACTAGGAATTACTCCTGTATCGTGGGTGGTTGGTGTTTTTGTACGTAAAGATTAAATACTGGAATGAACTATTTTGGTGCAGTTTAGGAGGGCCCTATGTCCAGCAGTAGACTGTAATAGACTAAGTTAACTTTTGATTGACTGAAACTAGACCTCAAATCTTCGAGAATATTATTAGTCCCGAACAATACGGAAATCATCAAAACATAACATAAACCAAAAGTAGAACTACCACTTTTTGCACGTAGGAGTACATTAAACCAAATACATATTAATAGAAACAAAACGCTACATATTCGTACTTGAATAATGTCGAAGAATAAATTAACCGGTTTTTTCCACTCAACAAAATACTTACAGAGAACTATCGTTATCTAAGAAGGCACAACGAAGTCATTATCTGCGAAATTCTAGCTACTCCTGCTGAAGTAATATCTACTCTAACTGTATACACGTACGGTTTAGTTTGTGAAGGACTTGTCCCCTAGTCAGTAAGTGTACTGTTTTAAAGATTGACAGTTACACAGATAAGTTAAAGTAGTTTTAATTGAAACAAAGTGTTTATTTGTAAAATACTAGTGTCACTGGTTGTCTGTTTAGTTAAGCTGTCTATTTGTGAGGATCTATGATGTCCTGGTCACTGTCTTAAAGGAATTTGTTGCTGGTTCATGGTACTTTTGGGGCCAAGGTAAGGTTTAACTTAAAAATAACATTCTTACTGTTAGGGTTAACCAAACTAAATCCTACTAATGTTATAAATGGGAAATTTTGCGAGGATGAATGGATGTCAGGATGTTTGTTACTCTTTCACGAAAAAACTACTGACCGGATTTGGATGATATTCGGCACACAGATAGTTTATAACCTGGATTAACACATAGGTTTTTATCCCAGTAGGACGTTAATAAGGGACAATTACCAAACTCCACGCGGGCGAAGCCGCGGGCATAAGCTAGTAAAAAATAAATTCAACATTGTCACTTCTGATGCTAAACTCCTTATTTTTTTTAGTTTATTTTTATAGTCAGTTACTGTCTGCTGTTTGCCTCCTAAATCAGAGAAGGAACGACCATTGATCGGCTTGCTTGCTCGCTCACCGCATATTGGTGATTTCGAATCATAGTTCTAATGTCTCTCAAGGCTCCGCGTGCAGGATTCAACGCCCTCTCCCAAAAAGAGGAGTCCTGTAATGTACCCCAGCAGTAGTCACATACAATAAATGATGTATAACAATACTTCTGCAACATCATTGTACATTGTAGTGTTAGTATTAGTACTAAAAAAGGCGAGACATAACGAAAGTGAATTCAGTATCAAGAACGAGGAAAGTGTCTCGGTAAGATGATAATATCTTTGCTTTGTGCATTGTTCTGATTCCGTCTTCTTGGAGCATGGCGAGACTTTGACCGACTTTAGTTAATTAAAAGTGATTTAAAATGGCTATTCTCGCTTGATTGGTCATCAGAGGTGGTGATTGTCAAGAATATTTGTAGACGCCTTTCATTATGCAGGTTATTGTAAAAGATCACTTTCTTATTGGCTGTTATGTCGAGAATTTTGTGACATACTACGTTGTCCGTTGTCTCCGTGCTTATGGTTTGCGATATTCTTCTTCTTCTTTATCTTATGGTTAGTGCCTAGCCTGGTGTCGAGTTTTTAAACCGCCCATGGGCCTCTGACTTGGCGTTACATGCCGTCGAGAAATATCTCTCAGGCATGCTGATTTCTTCACGATGTTTTACTTCACCGAAGCAAGTGATAATTACACAATACGCACATGAATCCGATAAAATCAGAGGTACGTGTCTTAGGTTTGAACTCGAGACAGTCTGACGGTCATACCGCTAGACTATCACTGACTTTACAGATGGAGATAGACTCTTTTTCCACTGGGGCAGGGTGATCAGCCACGAAGGTCTGTTCTCAGATTTAAATGTGCTCTCAATGCTGGCCACCACCGTCGCTTACGTTCTTAAAAACAATACTTTGGCAATCTACATAGCATATACTATCAGATTTCCAGGGATCCAGTAGTTACATTGTAAAAGAAATCTTCTAACATCCGTTTCTATGTAAATTTAATGCTAATCTAAGTACTTAGGGTATACGTGGAAGTAGATTATACTTGTAAATACAAAAGTAGTGACGTCAGGTCTTGAAGTAGCTGTCATGTGGGTTGGTCTTTTAACCTTCATTCTGCAGGGTTTTGTCACACATCTATTTAACTGTGAAAGGGTCCAGGGTGGGTACCCAAGAGGAACTGTTTTATTTTTCATTCATCATCTTCCTAGCCTTTTTCCCAAGTATGTTGGGGTCGGATTCCAGTCTATACGGATGCAGCTGAATACCAATATTTTACAAGAAGCAAACAATAAAATGAAATTTCAAGTCTATGACTTATGACGCTTTTAATTGAAGGAATATTTAGTTGAAGATACGCACGCATCAGCCCGAACATGGCATTGAACGGTCAAAGAGGACATTGACGTGTTGATCACTTTTCACCACAGATTTGCAGATGATTGCGTGGTCTGTGTGCTGTAGTCACTTGCTGGATTGCCTTTGTGTACAACCATATTGGTTCTGGGTTATGATGACTGTAGCTTATTACCTGGACGCCACCAAAGCGGAGCGGAGAAGAGTCGAGCAAGATTCGACCAATCACAGTAGTGACAAGCGATGTGGATTTCAAACAATGTGATTGGTCGATTCCCGCACGTGTCCTCTCCACTCCAGTCAAACCTGCTTTGGTGGAGTCCGGGCCTAAACCCAACATTGTCAGAAGATGAAGCAGTTTCGTTCAAAAACGGAAAGAGCATTCCAGCCAGAATGTCACATCGGACTAAGTAAGGGTTGAAGGAAAACTAATTCCCTAATTCTTTGGAAATCAGATGGATGAAAACAGCAAGATCAAGATGCTTCTGGCCAATTTTCAGAGTTATTTTTTATGAAGGGAAGTGACAAGATCCTTGCACATTCTCTAACTCTCATACCTGCCAATTAAACGATCAAGTTTTCCGCACTGTGTGTCTTTAAGGGTACACTCCGTTCCTTTTAAGTGCCGATGCCAGGAGACTGACTGACTGCTTCGTAGGTCTAGTGGTCGCAAGCGTGAATGCTGAGCACAAGGGTTCGATTGCCAGGTCGGAAAAATTGCTATTGGAATTTGTCAGTTATTTTTTGTCCCTATTACATGGAACTTAAACATAACTGGCGAAATGTACTATTAAGTACGCCTCTGCCTAACCGTTCGGTGATCACAGGCGTGATGTTATGCTAGGATAAACGGAACTACATACCTGGAAATGGTATCTAGACGGAATGTGTGTTATTTGGCTCTAAGCCATGCGACGACAGTTACGCATTTGTATCGCATGGACTTGCATCCAGACTGCACTCGTTACATGGTACCTTACTGATGGAATGTGTTATTTTAGAAAAATAATCAGCCTTTAATGTTCCCACACATAAGCCACCACGCGGGCCCAATGCGGGTTGTAAGATGTCACATGTCTTCAAATTTTTGGTTTCAGAAAATGCCGAAAGATAAACAATTATTTTTTCGCAAGGAGCAACATAGAGCTACTTTTTAGCGACAACAATGCATGCTTACAGTAAACCAACTCCATTTCTTCTTAATTTATTCAACGCTTAATTTATCCCAGCATGAAAAAACGTGAACTTTTTTATGCTTCATAATTTACGAAAATAATTCCCGCCAAAGTCCGCCATTGTCATAGTTTCGAAATCACAAACGTTCGAATTACGAAAAAAAAAAAAAGAATTGACCGTGGAACTCCCTTTATTCAGCTTGGGAAAAACTCGTATGATTCGATCCGCCAAGCAACTAGCAGAATGGTTTCAGAACGGTCGTGCGATGCAATTATTAAAAAAATATCAGCCGAGGCTATTGGTTGCGTGTTCTTGTGACGTCATCTGTTTTGACGGGTCTATTGCATTTGTGACAAAAAGTCTTCTTTATGATACAAATCGATCCCATTGTTGCTGACTGACAGTAATTGAAATCTGTAACAGTTAAAAATCTATACTAATATTATAAATCTGAAGAGTTTGTTTGGTTGAACGCGCTAATCTCAAGAACTACTGGTTCGAATTGATAAATTATTTTAGTGTTGGATAGCCCATTTATCGAGGAAGGCTATAGGCTATATAACATCACGCTACGACTAATAGGAGCGGAGCATCAATGAAAAATGTTGCAAATACGGGGAAAATTCAATACACAGGCGAAGTTGCGCGGGTCAGCTAGTAAACTATATTTCATCAGTCATCAGTACTAAAGGAGGAAACATAGATGATTTAGTAATTAAATCAAGTGTCATCATTTTTCCTGCCCTTGTCCCAGTTTTTTCTTCCATTCTCACCTGTCAACCGTCACGCTATCAGTGGCGAAGATTTCATACAACTCGATTCCTACCGGATTCCATTTGAAAAATGGCACAGTCCGTATTCTATAGACAAATAATCTCTCCGGCTTACTTCTTATAAAAATTGACCTTTCGCTACTGCACGCTATCATTAATTACTTCTTTTCCTTTCATATCGTTCCTCACACAACGCATCGTCTCTTTGGTCTTTTTTTTATGGATGGGAAATCATCAAATGCTCTGGGTGGAGTGGGAGGGAGTATCAGACTCTTACTGACTAAAACCCATCCACGTTCCGTCTTAGCCCTTTGTGTTCCAGGGCCACGGTATCTCTTTCAAACAGTCTCGCAGCCCCGGCAGGCATCGGCCCTTGCGGGCCCCTTCCTGGTTGCTGATATCTCTTTGAGGCGCGCGTGGAACACGAACGCGCCGTCGACTCTCCGTCCGTCCGTCGGCCGTCGCCGTCTCTTTGGTCTTCCTCTCCATCCATCAAAATCAGGGGTAAATCATCATCATCATTCTCCTGCACTTCTCCCATTTTTTTGGGGGTCGGTGCAGCATATCTACTCGTCATCTCAGCAGTCACCTCCACCAAGGGTAAATGATAACAAACAAAATACAGTTAATTGCAAAATTAGTAATTATTTTACATTATTAAAATGAACAATCGCACAAGTGTGTCAGATGTCAGATGGCCAGGTATTGTTTCATTTTATCTCTTCTTTGCAAATATTCAGTTTGGAAATATTTTTTTAATTAGCATTGTGCAAAATGCAAAATAGCTTTTTTTGTTTTAAATATTAAATACTAAATTTTGCCCGCGGTTTCGCCCGTTCCAATTCCCGCTACAGGAGTAACAGAGTTACAGACTGGTACAGTTACTTTCGCATTTAATTATAACTAGCTTTTGCCCGCGGCTTCGCTCGCGTTAAATAAAAGAACACACACACAGTACTAAAGTTTCTGTAATAATATAATTCAATCATAATTCGAAAGACACGTGGCGCCATCTATTATCAAAAGAACGTTATTGTTTTCCTCGGGAAAAGTACTTTTTTTCAGGACAGAAAGGTACCCTATAGCTGTTACTGTACACCTGACGACGTATATGCAAAATTTCAGGATGATCGGTTCAGTGGTTTAGACGTGAAAAGGTAACAAACAAACAAACTTACTTTCGCATTTATAATATTAGTAAAGATAAGGATATCAATATGTATGAATTAATAACGAAAAACGACTGAAAAGCAATAGTCGTAAAATGCAACCAATAGCATTTGAAATTCAAACTGCAGATCATAATGTTATTCCCAGGAAGAACACAGGAACCACATATCCCGGATTCATCCAAAGAAAAAAATGAACATCTCAATTTACAAATGGCGTCCTAATTCTTCCCGCGTGTTTACAAAACACCGGTTATCTAATAAGACGTTGCATTTGGCAAACGTTGTTATTCCATTAGAGTCTAGCGTTACCTACACACCGATTGAAAGATGTTTTTCAGCGCTGCAAATAGATTTCAAAGTAAGAAATAACTATTGTTTATATGTAGAAACATTCCGATGTCTGGGTGATTGATTACGCCAGTTTTCTGGTGTATTAATGCTAGATTATTAGGCAGGTAGAAAATAGATCTAGCTAGACTCTAACACAAACACACTATGTCCATCGCTTCTTTGATCTTCACTCTCATCGTCACCGTCGTTATCGTATCAGCCGAAACACGTCTACTGCTGAAACAGCTCTCCACCAACCGTCACCACGTCGACTGGTTGTGTGCTTCTCAAATGCAGTGGCTTCCTGAGGCTTTCACCAGGTCATCAGTGCACCTTGTCCACCAGTCCGTCTTCCGGGACGTGATCGCTAGTCCAGAACTTTCCGGCCTCATTGGCTCACTCGGCGCATTCAGCCATCTATGTAGATGCTTAAAATTTTCTTAATGGCATTTCCCTGATAGTTTTTTCATAATGATGACGTTAACTTATAATGTATGCAAACACAACAAAACGCTTTATAATTACTGTGTCTTGAATAAAAAGTCGTGATACTTCGTCCTTATCTACTCTTGTATTTGTCTTTCTTTTTTATTCAAGCTCATCGTTCTCGAGAACTAATCATTTGACCTTTTTGATGCTCTCATAATTTGTAACATTAGTCTACCCACTTACCAATAGATATTATCTTAACTCGAAGACCGATCGTTGGCATTTAATTATCAAGTCACCGACTTTCGAAAAGCCAAAGTAAATCACTTAGTTTCACTTGAAAACAATAGCGCCCGAGTGTCAAGAATTTGGGGCACCCATCTTTAAATACAATGACGATTTATTCCAAGTTAAACACCTACTTTGTTAAGCAGTTATTTTCTTTGTTTTACAGACTTTTGGAGTAGGCAATGATGGATAGTTGGCCTAAAGACCTAGCGGATGTTTTGCAATGCAACATTTTGAGAAAAGCGTCAGGCAAGAACAGGACGTTGCAAAATTTCGGAGATAGAAGCTTTTCGACCCTAGTGATGTGTTCTGTTGTAAAATTGTAAATAGAGAAGATACCAAAGATGACCAGGAATAGATAGCATGTACAAAACGACCGAATGCCACTACGTAACATCAGGCCTATCAACTAAGGGTTCTAGAGGTGAGTATCATTGCCAATAACTTTTCAAAAAAACACCACAAATTCAGCGCTCAAACTGGACTATTGCCGCTGGTCATCCGAGTTCCAAGTCTCATGGTAACCTCCTTGATTCCCGATACCGTTACGGCAAAGCGTGTCGAATTTTAAAAAGATGGCGAATTCTTGATATCTCATAATTACGTATAGCGTACGGACTTAAACATAATGTTGACGTAAAGTTATTTTGGCGTTGCTGGCTTTTACAGAGGTTATCAGTTACCAAATGAACTTGTTTTTTATGCGAAACAAGTCTTGATAAGTTCGGCAATATTTTGCATAATAATGATGTTATTTTTGTGCAGCGTATGCCATCTGGCTTTAAGCAAAGTAAAACGTAACTTAGTCAAACATTTCGAGTATTTTGTGGTCCTCCGACATTTTTCCGAGTTTGAACCTGAGATGTGCACCTGCTGCTTCGATTGCCATACGTTTAATTGACACATATAATCCAAAAAAACGCCTACCAGCTACTGCCTACATCTTCATGACCACTTTGTATTCAGAAAGATTGATATAACACCCAACAAGCGCTCATCAATGTTCTCGAATTCAATTTCGCACAATAATGCTATTGCCAGGTGTAACAATCTATTGCCGATGTGTTTATTGACTATTGTCAGGTCCTTAAACCTACCACGGTCTTGGCATACGTAATAGGATTGATACGGTTGGCATTGCTTGTTATTCCTTGTAGCTAAAGCGAAAAGGCATTATTTTCTTTAAAATCGTGAGCACCATTAATAAAACAACATCCTAAGAAAGGTCTTCTTGAATTACGACGCCATAAAAACGTCTGGACTTCATACAACAGCAAAATTGCTACAGGGTTTTCCGAGGCTAAGAATAGGACTTATTCCGGAAGAAATACTCTTGAAGACTTGATGTTGGAGGCAAATAAGATCAACAGTTAGACCAAAAGAAAAAGAGTAGTCACTGAGTGCTTTACTAGAAATATTTTTTCTCGAACGTGCAGACTACTTAGCTAGTGCATGGATTTATATTCTAAATTAACCTATCAATGCTCTACATAAAGGGTGTAAAAAGACCCTTAACGAAGCCGAAAGGTACTTGTTCTCCCCGTCATTGCGATAATTTTTTTGTTCTAGACCGTACCTGGGAACCTTCTAGTTTCGGAGATATTGGGGGTCAAAGTTCCAACTTTTTCACAAGTTTTTTTAAAAATACATGTTTCTAATGGAAGATTTTTACTTTAAACACCTTCACGACCCTCGTACTATTCAATCCATCCATCAGCACAATGTTTTGAGTACGTTACATTGAGTTTTACCGTAAAACGTGATTTTTCACCCTAAAAAAAAAAGTCGTTTCCCAGCAATAATTTTTGCGTAAAGTTACTTAGTTTGATGTACAGAATGCTTGGTTGACGGCTTGGTGAAGGGTCTGTTTACACCCCGTATGTTAAACAAAGCAGTAAATAAACTAATGCACTAGATGAGACATAAAATACCCCTTCAGGCAAAACAAGAACAGCTCAGACTAATCATAAAGAACCTCTCTCAACTTATCCACCATTACGTCAAGATAATGCCCCTGATCTTCCTCAGAAACCATCTTTAGCCAGTTTTAACTTTCTAACGCCTACTGCGGTTATAACAACCCATATTAGCCATTACAACTATTGTTTTAAGAGTGAGAGTGGCTTGTGGTGTGGGTTAAGGCTGCAGGGTCTCGAGTTATCTGCGTGCAGGCAATTATGCGATGACATCATGTCTCGTCTAGCCTCTACTGTTTGCAAGTTTTAACGTGTCCATGTGTTGGGGCTGCGGAATACGAAGATAGGGGCCTGAAGGTGCTTGGGATATTTTATGGACAAACTTCCGTTAATAAGTTTTTAAACTGTCATGGTCACAAACATAATCAACACTAGAAACGGGATATTTACCATGTTTACATAAACATCCACCCGCAATAACTTCAGTTTATCCGTTGATCATGGTGCTTACAACAGCGCCGAAATAATGGCTAACGTATAAGGAATGGAATCTAGATGATGTCAGATTGCCACAACTTTAAACCGTCTCAGCCTTTTAAGTAAATAATCTTTTATGGTTTAAGTGCTCTGCAATAATATGCTCGAATGCTAAAATAGCTATGAAGCGTGGTCCAGGATGCAGAAGACTACCAGAACTAAACATAGAAGCCACTAAACTTTAACGGTTAGAAACCCATTAATCTTTCAATGAGATTTAACAGCCTTCAAAAGAGCAATCCATCCAATATTCATGGACTTGGTTTGTTTGCCAACAAAATACTTGAAAACAGAAGCAAAATTTCTAAAGACCTAAAATCGATCCCAGTAAAGACATGAAGGAAACTGCTAAAACAATTTGTTTAAACGCCATTCCGTCTGAAAACGTGACTGGTTTTATATTCAAATGTATGCAAAACAACGCTAAATCTATATTGGTTGAATTCATTAATGCCTTTGCTAACACTTTACGTGTTTCTTGTGGGTATACAGTTTTTCTAATGGCGTTTTTTTTTACATGAGTAATTAGGCTTGAAGTAGGGGTAAATTTGAGAAGTTTTTAAAGCAGAAAGTAAACTTATGCAATGTTAGTCGTGACTGGCATACGATTAGCTAGAATGATGGAATAAGGTGCGTTATGGAGATCGTATTTATAATCATCATCGTCATTCTCGTGCCCATTACCAATTTATTTGGGGTCGGCGCAGCATGTCTTCTTCTTCCATACTTCTCTATTACTCATCACTGTTCTTATCGATTGATAACATAGAAATTGAATTTTCTGATTAGAATAGAGGTATTTTTTCTTGTTCATTTATTTTATTGCTGATGGTTTTCACTGATGAGCTGTGTTCAGGCCTGTCTTTGACCCGTCTTGGGCAGCTGTATAGTGATCTAGCTATCGTTAACGCAGTGCTAACGCAACTGATTGGCTGAGGCTTTCTTCTTTCCTTCTTTCTGATTGTTCTTTTTAACGGCTTTCTAAAGGTATCGTACTGATACAAGGCTGGCAACTGTCGTTAGGTTGTCAGTGGCCCAAAAAGTCTGACAACCAGCCTTAGCAAGGGATATCGTATTACCCAGTAATAACTGGGTTGAGGAGGTCAGATAGGCAGTCGCTCTATGTAAAATACTGGTATTTACCTACATCCGGTTAGCCTGGAAGCTGACCCAATATAGTTGGGAAAAGGCTAGGCAGATGACGACTAGGCTTGCAACTAATCCAGCCTCTAAAGCCACTCAACTAAGCACCTGATCGATAAATTCTGCAGCTGCAAATCTCAAGTCTGCCAAGCTAAATATTGGAAGCTATAGGTCTTCATGAAAATCGTTTAACAATAAATACGAGTCATCCAATAAAATCTCCAGTCCCAAGTCCAATGCGTTTTTCTCACAACAGTACTAATGGAACAGTGTTCAATTGAGACCGATTTGATATATCTTAAACACGTGTGAAACTAGGGCGCGACTGCAGGATGCGTTGGAAGTTGGAACCCAATTCTGTTAATTATAGACTCGTGGCGGAGTAGGAAGATGAAGTGTTTGTGATCTAAGACTAGGAAATAGACGAGAATAGGTGGGGAACTAAAGTTTTGGGCCCATTATTTATTTTCATTAAAGCTGAAGAGTTTGTGTTTGGTTGAACGCGATAAACTCAGGAACTACTGATTCCAATTGAAAAATTATTTTAGTGTTGGATAGCTCATTTATCGAGGAAGGCTATAGGCCACATATTATCACGCTAACAACTTAGGTGCGTGAGCAATATTGCATTATGTCCATATTCCTCAACCGTTTGACAACTAACTACTGTCATGGCATGCATTAGAATAGAAGAGCTATTTTAGTAATCAATATAATTTGAAGTTCAGTGATTCTTGAAAAACCTCTTCCAAATTCACAGTCTCGATGAGAATTTGCAATGCGATGAGATTTATTTTAATGAAAAATAAATTCGCTTTTGAAATGAGCGGACACTTGAGTAGATTTCGATGTGAACTGTACAAATCAGCAGATATTTCAAAGATATTCCAAAAAAAAAATAGAACGTCAACTTATCAAGATCCCTGATGATTCTGCAGAGCAGCCTTCAGTATCTTCAAGAGACTTAACTGACACCTGAGAATACTTGAGGGGAAAAGCGTTTCGTGTTTCTATAACGACTTGATAGTTATAAGCTTTTGAGTAGTTTCTGTCAATCCATTTTATATTTTTTTACTTTTCACTTTACCTAGTCCCTCTGCACAAGATAATCTATCTATAATATAAAAATGAATCGCAAAATGTGTTGGTAAGCGCATAACTCAACAACGCCTGGACCAATTTGGCCAATTTTTTTTTTTAAATGTTCGTTGGAGTTCAAGGATGGTTTTTACGGCGAGAAAAATTCGAATAATTGCCGGAAAAACCCTTAAAACAGCCAACCAAGGTAGGGTAGGTAGGGTAGGTAGGGTAGGTAGGGTAGGTAGGGTAGGTAGGGTAGGTAGGGTAGGTAGGGTAGGTAGGGTAGGTAGGGTAGGTAGGGTAGGTAAGTAGGTAGGTAGGCTAGGTAGGGTAGGTAGGGTAGGTAGGATAGGTAGGTAGGATAGGAAAAAGGTGCATTGCAACGCATGCCGGGAACAGCTAGTACAAAATAAAATTGAAGTGTCTGATTGTAATTTCAAAATAACAGCTTTTTACTGAATTCATATTATGAAAGTATTACGGTTCAAAATATTACGGTCTGTTTCTGTTTGTTCCGGCTTATTAATCTCCGAAACGGCTGGACCGATTTTGACAGGACTTTTACTAGCAGATAGCTGATGTAATAAATAACTTAGGCTACTTTTATTTTAGAAAAAAAAGTAGGTAATTAAGCAAATATTTTTTTAAATTCCACGCGGAGGAAGTCACGGGTAACAGCTAGTCGAAACTAAAACCTAGAACGCAAAACGCCGTTCACATACACAATATTTGCTTATTAAATACCTACCTCTATTATCAATTACTGTGTGGGATGATAAAGTAACAACACGATAAGTGATTCTCATCCCATCTAGTATGGAAAGTAAACTATTAATAAACAAATATTTTACATACGTTTAATATTCAATCATTTAACGAACCTCGTATAATTATACTGAGACTGAGTAATTAAAATATTATACAGATTGTATTTAAACGGCGTTTTACGGAGTTAATTAATGTAAATTATGTTATTTTGTTCAAATAAATTTAAATTGGGAAATTAAGTTTACTGGAAATTGTGTTAGGTACCTATTTACAAGGTATGGGGGCATAGAGACAGAGAGATACTGTACAATGTAGAAGAATTTAATTTTAAAAGGGGGGGCAATTTATTTAAAGCATAAAGAAATAAGAACTAAAGTGCGAGATACCGGAATCAGTGTCTTACAACGGGGTACTGAGTTAGATGACGGATACGTTTAATAGCCATCGGTTAAGCGATACTTCTTTGAGCACCACAATTTTTTCAAAAAGAATTGGAAAGGAAGGTGATGTCAATTTTCTTCCTCTAGCTCAATGACGCTTTGGCGTAGTACAGACGCCAGCAAGCTACCCAAAACTGTCAAATTTTTACAAGCAACCTTGAACCTAATGCTTTAGCGATAGAGTAGAAAATCTATTAAAGAAATATGACAGATTGAAGTAGCTTGATGTCATCATCTGCCTGCCTTTTCCCAACTATGTTAGGGTCGGCTTCCAGTCTAAACGGATGCAGCTGAACACCAGTACTTTTCAATGGAGCGACTGCCTATCTGACCTCCACAACCCAGTTAGTACTAGGTAATACGATATCCCTCGGTAAGACTGGTTCTCAGACTTTTTGGGCCACTGACTACCTGTAACGACTGTCAAAGATCTACAAATGACAGCCGGGACCAACGGCTTAACGTGCTTTCAGAGGCAAGGAGGAAACTCGGTTTGTAATGGGTGGTCACCCATCCATAGACAAACCTAGGCAAGCATGGCTTAACCTAATTTAACTGTAGTAGCTTGATGTGCAGTCTGTACTTTCGCTCCTAGAATTTTTCGAACAACTGGATACATGACCAAAAACATTTTTAACAAGGAAAAAGTTACATCCGTACGTCTTCCTCAACTAACCAATAATTAGCAATGCTGAACATGGTCACGAACACTACGACATTCTAGTCGGAAACTAAAGAAAGTGACAGGTCGCATGTTTTAAATTTATAATTGGTTAGGAAGGTAGGTACAATAGCCAATAGGTACACGGCATGTCCGGGGAGACGGTAGCTTTAATTACTTTATTATACTAGCGCGACTGCTGAGCGAGGGGGTCCTGGGTTCGACCCCTTGTCGGGCAAAAAGTACTATAGGGTTCTTCATTCATTATTTGGCTTTACATGCCGCCAAGAAATATGTCTCAGGCACGCTGGTTTCCTCACGGTGTTTTCCTTCACCGAAGCAAGTGATAATTAGGAACAATACGCACATGAATCCGAAAAATCAGAGGTGCGTGCCTTGGGAAGAAGAGGACCAGTATAATACATGAAGCGACTGCCTATCTGACCTTCAGAACTCAGCTAGTACTGGGTAATACGCAGAAGCGTAGCGTGCCTTGGCGGGGCCCCGTATAAAAATTTGTTTGGGGGCCCTTAGGAAGGGTAAAGATTTCTCACAAAAGAAAAAAAAAATGCATAAAATGAAAAGAAATATTTATTAATCACTAGCTGACCCGCGCAACTTCGTCTGCGTCACTTAGGGGTATGAAAAATAGATGTTGGCCGATTCTCAGACCTACTCAATATGCTCACAAAATTTCATCAAAATCGGTCAAGCCGTTTCGGAGGAGTATGGCAACGAAAACTGTGACACGAGAATTTTATATAAGGTCTAACTTTTTAAACACGAAATATTTCAAGAGTAACTTCTATAGGTCATAAAGTCACCATAGCAACGAAAATTTTTTTTTTATCTAAATGTATTTTTATAAAAAATAAATAAATTAAAATGACTTGACCCAAAAAATAAATACTGGCTAAAGGGTTAAAAAGTAAAAAAAAGTAAAAGTAAGTAAGTAAGTTTAAAGTTTGTAAAGGTTTTATGCAAAATATCGCAAGAATATTTAGAACTATAATAATTTCGTAAAAATAAAAACATTCAGAAAAAAAATTTTTTTTCGTTGCCATGGCGACTTTACGACTTGTAGAAGTTACTCTTGAAATATTTCGTGTTTAAAAAGTTAGACCATATATATTAGATAATTATCTATCTGTCACTTTTTCCAAAATGTTTACAAACAATTCAAATTAAATATACACTATCCTTGCCTTTTTTCGGCAAACTGATTTATTAAATCATTTATAGCTGATGATGACTTTAGTTTTTCTAAGTTGGGGGCCCCCGTGGTCCGGGGGCCCCGTATAATTGATACGGCAGATACGGCGGTAGCTACGCCCCTGGTAATACGATACCCCTTGGTAAGACTGATTGTCAGACTTTCGGGCCATTGACTACTTGTAAACGACTGTCAAAGATCTACAAATGACAGCCGGGACCAACGGTTTAACGTGTTTTCAGAGACACGGAGGAAACTCGGTATGTAATGGGTGGTCACCCATCCCCCGAATGACCTAGGCAAGCCGAGCGGCTGTTATTATTTAGCCACAAGCTCCTCCACAGACATATAATAATTACTTTAATTATATTGTACTTTACTTACTACAGAAACTATGGAAAAGCAAAGTTCACTAGAGGAATTGAAATGAATGGTTGTATAATCATTGTAAGTACCGGTATTTGCGTAGAAAGCAGTATTTGTTCGTACCCTAAGGACAAACTTCATAATGTCGTGTTTTCATGGCATGCTTGATGTGTTAGTGTGATTCAAACGGATGTTGTAAATTATAGTATTCAATCTTTCAATCTTATGTTAGGTATTGCAATTTTAAGTACCTACACTATACGCTAGTGAAGTTAATTAATTAAAACTAATTTTAAATCATCCATTTCAGTTAGTAGATTATAGTCTTGCTTAGATTTATATCCATATACAAAATAATATACATAAAAAAAACATTAAAAAATAGTAGCCTACCGGTATCGGGAACAGGGTCCAAGCTACCGGCAGTCAGGGCTCCTGATAGAGGAACCTCCTAACAATACGCTGTATTCATGAGTACTTTTTTTCTGAATTAAGCCCTTGATACAGCTGCCTAACGAGAGCCTCCTCAGCTATTTTTTTTTACTATAAAAGACTTGAACTAATCAAATGAAGGTGCCCATTTTCACTCACTTAGTAACATCATAATGAATGAAGACATATTTTTATCACACAGTTTGCAGAATTTTAGCCCGCGCTGAGCTAACTGCTAAAAATTTAGCAGAATGTCTTTTTTATATTATAGGCCTACATATTTATAAAACGAGATGTATGAGAACAGCTTATTTTATTTATATTTCTATTATGTAACTACATAATATAAAAATAGAATTAAGTACTTGCTTTGTGTGTAAACAAATAGCTAACAACAACAACAACAATTTATTATTTGTTTACTTATTTTATATTGTGGTTACTAAGTTAGGTATGAATTCATTCATTGAATAAAATGCATTTACATAAATGTGCAGGAAAACATTTAACAACGTGATTCATAACAACACAACACGAATCAATGAAATAAACATTAAAACCTTTTTGGTTTAATTTAATATGAAGCTTGAAATGATTGAGGTTGAACCTGTACTTTTCTCAATTTCTTGTGCCCAGTTGGCCACGTTAATTGCAACATCTGTAGGGTTATTTGAACTGAGTGACTCCATGAAAATAGCTAGGTAGGTTGTGAAGATAAGAAAGGCAATTGCCCATGTGAAACGCTAGTATCCAACTAGAAGCTGACCTCAAAATATCATGCACAATGGTCCACTTTAAGGACTAAGTGCGGGAACCAAAACCCTTAACTTAGAACATAGACCGACAATCATGAATGAAGTTTGAAAATGAAGTATTTCATATAATAAAATAAGAAAGCTACTGCGCACATCCTTTCAAAAATAACAACACATTCCCACGACAACACAATAAACGTAATTCTAAAAAAAGTGGACAATAAAAACAGTCATTTTATAAAACTAACTGTATATAAGAATCAGTGGCGTGCTCGGCATGAAATCGAGTCAAAGCCTTGAATAAACAACTGAAAATATTTAGGGGGGGGGGGGAATTGACCAAGAAAATCTGTTCCGAGTTCTGACATTGGTATTTAATAACGCCGGTTTTATTTTCCTATTATTTAAATATGCCTAAATATAAAATACAAATAGTGGTTATTAACTTTTCATATTTTATATACCGTCACAAAATTACAACTAATTCAATTAAGTTGTCAGTATCAAGTAAATGATATAAGAGCCATCTATTGACTTAAATGTAGCAACTCAACTCTTCGAGTCAATTCGTAATTGTTTCCCTCGCTTTGTTAGAGATGGCGCACGAACAATAAATTGGTTTCTAACTACACATTATTGAAAATGTTTGTAATTACTCACAATGTAAACAGCCACAACTCTTCATTATTCGCTTCTTTACCCCGGACAGATGACAAACAACAAAGTACACAGAAGTCACCACGTATCTATTACTAGATAGATTTACAAATTCTTTGAATGAGAGCAGCCGAACAGCCATTGAACACGCTAACCTACGCTGATCGACTAAAATGCACATTATGGGTTTTAGTTTTCTGAGAATATTCAAATCAGGGGTAGGTTTATTTAGGTGAAGTAACGAGAATATATTTTTCTGTAAAACTCAAAGTATTTATCTTGCTAAGTAGGTACCGATTACAGACACTTTAATCCTTCACAAGGAAACATTGCGTTTCTGAATTAATTTTAGTGTTCACTTCAAAACAAAGTTAATTACGGCAATAACTAATCAAAAAACTTTAAATCCCAAGAAATCGAAAAAATAAAACCACAAAAAACAAATGCACCAGTTCCTAATCGCTCAAAACTAACTAAAATACGAACTATCATGAAATCGTACTTTGTACCTATCAAAATTCGCGCGAAGCGCATATAAATTGCGCGCATCCTCGGTGCGAACACACTTCTCTCTCAAACTTACTCAGACTTACACGCACACATTCAAAGAAAAGCCCAGCTTTAAACTCTATACAAATTCTCAAATCAGTACCTACCAATGTTATCAATAACAGAGACATTTTGTTAGGAAAACTGAAAGGTCAGAGAAGCCAAATGCAAGCCAGTGGGTGAGAAAGAGAAAGCATTAGCTAGCGCTGACGTAGGCCGTAGGCGTACTGGCGTAGGTACGATTGCGTACTAAAATTCTACGTTTAACTCTTTTTTTGTATAGTGTTAGAGCGAGCCAGGGTATCGCGGCCGGCATCGGAGAATAAGCGCGCGAATTTAAAATAATTTCTGACATAGAGGATACAGTTGTGGAGATACCGAATTTTGTTCTTGTTTGACAAAAATTTATGTTTTTGTAAAAATGTTTTTTTTATTTCTTGAGTTTGAATTTTACGCAAGCCCGGCTTTCCGGCTTGTATGATAGATTCGCCACTGATAAGAATATGACAGATGTTGGCAAGGATTCAGTGTGGGACATGATTATACACCCACTGCAACGATACCATACATGGGCAGACTTGAGCAATCAATTCCAAATGCGCTTTGTATGTTAAAATTTAAATCGATTTCAATATTGAGTGTGACAAATAAGGATTTTTGATGTTTTTGGTAAATATATTTACACTTGTTTCTTAATTCTGAGTTGGGAATTGAATGTTAGAATTGTGTTGATTTATTTATTTCAAAATTATGATTTAGTTTTTGGTCGCAGCCTGGTGTGGTTTTGTTCATGGTAATAGGCTCACGCACTGTGTCAGCTATTTCATGAGACCCAAATATATCTAAATTACGGAATCAAGCATTACTTTGCCCTTTTTCCTGCCTTTGCCCCATTCTACTTGGGGTTGGCACAACACGTTTTCTTCTTCCATTCTCCCGTCTCTATCAGATGTCACGGCAACATTTACTCCTCTCTCTTTCATATCATTAAACCAAATACCAAATATAACTGGCTAAATGTAGGTGTACTATAGGCATAACCCAAGCCGGTTTACGTGTGATTTGTTATATTATGTAGTAGCTTGCAGTAGCGAAGTCTCAATTTTTGTAAGGGTAAGCAGCAGTACTTATCTTTAATGTGATTTTATTATTTGTCTATAAAATTCTGACCGTGCCAGTTTTCAAATGGAAGCCGGTAGGAATTGAATTGTAATGAACCTTCGCAACTGGTAGCTTGGGCTTGGATCTTCCTATAAGACTCACTCACTGGTTATAACAGTTTTTTTATACCTATAAGAGTTTGTAAAGATTGTTAAGTATGACAAGAGGTGAGTTTTGAGAGATTTTTCATACACGATGACTAACGTGTGAGACAGTAAACATCCACAGACTTGATAACACTGCAACTTCTTTTGTATCTCAGTTAGTTTCCAGTGAAGTGTGAATAATTAAGGGTCATTTAAAAAGGAGAATAACATTGTGTGTTCATTTATTGTATCCAGATATCATCAGGGTAATGATGTGAGTCTTAGAAATAGGTTATCTATCCTGTACTATTAAATGAGCAATATTTGTAATCATATTCTCCAACGTGACTATAATGATTTAGATAAAAGTTGCAAGTAGGAGATTACGTGGGTGACAAATCGATTTAACTAAGTCTCATATTTGGGAAAATTCGTTTTCTCTATATTTGCTCGCCCAGGTAATTTTTTTAATGTCAGGATATGATTTACTTTGTTGTACTGTAAGTTAAGATAGGGGCGGAAAACAATCAGATTTCTAATATTTTATTTACGTGGATGAGTACCATTTATACTTTTATCACAAATGTCCACATGTACTAAGAAGATTAAGTTTATGACAGAAAACTATTTTGAGATAAATACGGTTTGTAAACAGTTTGTTTGTAAGCAGTGAAAACCTTCTTGTTCATCGTTTTATTTTGTTTCTTCATATAAGTTACAGTAATTTTATTCTGATAAAACTATAGAAAAGCTTTAAAGGTAATGTTTTTGTTATTTTAATGGTATTATAGGAACAGAGTATTTTGTATTTTTATACATTCAGTATGTTAAAACCGTAAAGTTATGGACAAAGCACTTTTTTTTCATTTACAGGTCTTGTTAAAGTTTCAAAACAATTTCACACCTTTCGAATAGCAATAAACAACGCAATATCGCTAAAGAGAATAACAAACAAGTTCAGATTATTTAAGATCGTAATCACCATAACAGAAAAAGTTAACTTTTAAAAAGAGAATCGAGGTTACCCGCGCCGACAGAGAAAAAAAAACGCAATGACAAAACAAAAAAGGCAAAAACAAGATACTGGATGTCACACGTTTTATCAATAGCAGATACCGGAAAATCAATAAAAAAAACAACACTAACCTCCACTCGCCACTGGATCAATGCGGAAATCGCATTGTAATACTAAATTCACGAAAAATTTCACAAAAACAGAAAACCAGAACTTAAAATTCACGAACGATGACTAAACTCACGCAAATTATTGCAATACAATTACATAAGATATCACAGTTGTGCACAACACTTGAACGTTTCTCGTGTTAATTAGTGTACTAATGTAAACAAAGGACGGCGGTGTTAGAAAAGTTTTTAATTGAAAATAAAACGTAAACAAAACAAACAAGCGAGACGCACCGATTAGTACCGAACTTCGAACTGATTGGAATGAATGACGTGAGTCTGCAGGGTTGCCATAGCATGATTTAAAATCTACCAAGCGCTAAAGGGCCATAAATAACAAAATTATATCACACAAAATATTTTCGTGAGTGACTTAAATCATGTTTTCTTCACTCAATATTAAGTTCAAAAGTTTTATTTATTTTATCACCACAGTATTAAAAAAAATTGTAAGAGTAATCATTGTAACTACCCAGAACCGAGTATCAGAAATCTGAAACCGGATAAAGTTTAGTATGTCCTTATCAAGAGTTAACTAGCTTGTGCTTGTGCCCCATCCCCAACAGGTAAAACGTTATCATATTAATATGCTATTCCATAATTATAAAAGAGAGGGAGTTTCAAATTGTAGTGTCTCCCTCGATTTTGTCATTATTTATTTAGCGGCAACACAGAATTGACAGTCAATTTAGCCAACCTTCCGGCAAAATAATTTTAAGCGTCCAAGGAGTTTTATTATTCGGCCGGTGTATGGCAACCAGTTATTATTTCAAACTTTGTATTTAATACAAATTCTAAATATCTTAGTTTTATAATATCGCTTGTTATAATTTAGCAACATTTCATTATTCTTTATTACTATAAATAAGTTGCCAGATCATGTCAAGAATGTATGCTACGCTTTACTTTACCGGGGAAGTCCCGTTTCAAATTCGTTTTTACTTCCCCTATTAAATAAGAGTTGTGTTGACTTTTACAATAGAAAAGTTAATACTTTTGATGTATTGGAAATTGATTTCCAACCCGAAAAGATTTTTAATCCTAAATCCAGTAAGATTTTTTAATTACTTAAACCTCCAGATATCTGAGACGCATATTGCTTATTTTTTTGTTTATACCGGTAGCTGATCAAATAAATACCAGATTCGACGATTACCGGATCTACTGGACCTGAGTGCAAAGCCCTAATTGCGATGTCTCTAGGTTTTGCAGGTATCCATGGGGTCAGAATCTAAGAGGGCAGTGACCCCTTATACCAAATACCAAAAACAACAAAAAACTTTGCACGGATGAGCCATGGCCTTATGATAACTTTAAATAATATGTTGTTGTCTAATTTTGTGCAACGTGATAAGGTTGGGTATTGATTAAAAAATTATAATATTATAATTAGTCTGACCCCCGCCAAGAAACCAAATTAAAAAGGTGGCACTAATCGTACCCTCTCTCTGGCACATTCAAGACAAGAGCAACGTGTGAGTGAGAGGGCATGATTAGCGCAGTCATTTTCAATTCGTTTTCTCTTTTTAATAGTACTGTTTTGTTGTACACGGTGGGTATTTACAGTTTTAAATAAGTTTTATCTCAGAAAAATAAAATAAGGTCACTGTAAATATAGAATTTAAAATATGTTTGTTTTGAATATTTATTTGGGTTTGGTGAGAGAGATTAGCACCCATTTAAAACCTATGATGTAACAAGCATACTCAGAAGATTCATTTACTCACTCCTGTAACGATAAATCGAGCGCAACCTGTAACGATACTGAATCTTGAATTGTTACATTGCAGGCGAATGCTGAATGAGAGAACGCATTTTACCTACTATAATGGCTACTGGCTGTCGTGTTTGATTTTTTTTATCAGAAACGACGTTTTTTGTTTATGATTTTGACTCGCAAGCGCAAGCGACATCTATCACCACATACGGTATACTAACCTCAACACTAAAAGCTTCTGACCTCACGTAATAGATGGCGCTTTTCAAAATCAGTCTCGGCTAAATTTCAGCTACATGCTATAGCCAAGTGGGAAAAAACGTTGATGACGAAGGAAATTAGGCGTCTTTATAAATGTAGATGAGCGGTAACTACATAATGATAAAGTTACGAGACGTTCGTCTGCTTCGAACGTGTTTATCGTGAAAACATTGCACAGGAACAGAGTAATTACGTACTTAGTACTTAATTAAATTCGTCTGATTTCTTCAGTATTCTAAAGAAGAACATAATATATTATGTACCTCTGTCTGTGCTAATTTCATAAATTAAAAAAATAGGTATTATTAAAGTAATGATAAAGCAGGCCCCTTGACATGACGGAGTGCACAGGCCACAGATAAATACAAGCAGGATTTTGAATTGACCGTGAGATTTGAAAAGTGATAACAAGAAAATGACTACAATAAACAATTTCGGCACTTACCTAATGAATAAATAAATGACCTGAGATAATTCTCAATAAATAAAAATTGGGTGATTATCATATCTTTATAATAATTTTCTAATTCACTTGTCGCGACCGCCGTATAAAAACTAAGGACTAGACCAAACGAGCTACATTTTGTGAAAAGCTTTTGCTTCGGTAACACTAACACCAAAAAAAGTGGAGTGATACTAACACTATGGAAAACTATAACTTCAGTGTCATAGCCAGCTTTATGCTTTTTGGATTATTTTTAATGTAAGTACTTAAAATTGTTTTTATTTTTTTAATATAGCAGCACTTTTGGCTCTGAATCTGTTTTTTTCTTTTAAGTGTTATAAATTTATAATAAGCTAGTTCTTTACGTCTTTTAATGACTTTCTTCCACTTTATTATTTGTGTATTGATCGATTGTGCACCTGTTCTTTTAACAGTGAGCAACAAAAGGTTACTTACCTACTTCATTAAAATTTTGATAGCTGTCAACTTTTAAATTGACATTGATTGAAGCCACAGTTTGCCCGCGAAATTAAATTGTGTTTTACGTGAAGTTGGAGCCGAAGTGGAAACGGATTCTTAGTAAAAGCGGTTTTCAATCAGCCAATGTATTTAATAAAGCAATTAGATCTAGTTTTTTTTGGTTTTCACTATTAGCCAAACCGCTTTCACGACATTTTAATAATTTTCGTATAGTGACCAAACCGGTGTCACTAAATTAAAAGTATTTAGTACCTAAATGCTATCGTGTCATATTTTTAATTAGATAAAGATTGCACAGTACAAATGTACTGCGGTATTATCACTTGTGTTCGTGATAAAAACGTATGGTCCAGATTAGGATATCCAAACGGAAGAAATCCTTCCGGTAGGAAAAAATCCATTAATATTGACAAATACAATAATGATATATAATTAGTCACAATGCACATAATCTACAAACGCAAACCAACTACACCATCTGTAGGTACTCGTAAGGCGCGAATTACACAGAAACGGCGTAAGGTGAAGGCGCGGCGCAGGCGTGGAATTATAAGGAAACGAAAGAACAGCATGCCTGCGCCGCGCCGCTTGAGTGTAATTCACGTCACCTTAATTTTGTATGAAAACGTTTTGAAGCGGCATCATGCTTGCGCTGAGCCTGCGCCGCGCCTTCACCTTACGCCGTTTTTGTATAATTCGCGCCTAAGATAGGAAATATGTATTTCGCGCTGGGAACTGAACTCGCGATACATAGCGCAGTAGCTATCTTTCAGCCACTGCACTGGGCCCTCGTGGTCAATAAATGGCTAAATGTCTGAATTTGACATAATGCTACTCTCATTTTTTTTAAATACTTTATCAAAATATACTTTGCGTGGTGGAATACGTCCCATTCCCTATCTTTGAGAGGCGGCCTGGGTCCCAGCGCTGGGAACGTTATAGCCTGATTATTTGGTAGGAGTCTTACTTGAGAATATGTGGACCGATTTGGTTAATTTAATAGCCCGTATGAGCTTTTAGGGGAAGCGAAAGTTGGACAAGTTGACAAGTTCCGGAAAAACTAGTTTTTTTTTCAAACGATTTAGACAAACCAAGCCAAGCCAAGTCGCCTGCCGGGGCTGCGGGACTGTTCGGAAGAGATACTGCGGCCCTTGGACACCAAGGGCAAAGAAGGAACATGAATGGATTTTAGTCAGTACGAGTCTGACACACCCTTCCACTCCGCCCAGAGCGGGAGGGGTCATTTCATGACTTCCCATCCGAAAAAAAAGCCAAGCCAAGTCACAGGCCCAGAAACTCTGACACCAGGTTAGGCCCTAACCACACGATAAAGAAAGAAGAATCGATTTAGACACGATAACGTTTATATATAAATAGCACAAGGAGATTCAGAAAAAGTTTGGTAAAGTTGAGTATAGTCATCACTTGCATGACTTTCCAAACCTTAACGTGTCATTATACTGTTGCCTTTATTGTGGTATTGCATTACCACAAACAATAGCCCCATTTTTGGAGTCTAAGAACCAGGAAAAAGATTGCAATCGATTCGGGAGGTATTGTAATGCAAAATTTCCTATCAATTTAAACCGTACAATAATGAATCACGAATGACGATGATATATACGCAAAGAGCCATTGTACCAATTCTCGTAATTGTAGTTACATAATATACGTATGTTAATGGTCTATACACACAACCATATGAGTTACGTTACGATTCAGGTACGAGAGGAAACCGCTACTTCGCTTACGATCTTGGACGCATATGAATGAATGTGAATATAATTATAATTAAAGTTAAATTTAAAAAACCCTCAACGAAAAAATAAAAGATGAAAGATAAATACCCACTTTCATCCCCCATATCTAGTAAATGGCTGCACCGATTTTGATAAAAAGTATCTAAGAACCATCGCCAAGAAACTAGCACACACATTGCGGTCAAACTTATAACAACCCTCTTTTTGCGTCGGGGGTTAAAAATCATCATTCTCCTGCCCTCATCCCAATTTATTTGGGGTCGGCGCAGCATGTCTTCTTCTTCCATAGTTCTCTATTACAGTCATCTCATGAGTTACTTCCATTCTAGCCCTATCATCCTTCACACAATCCATCCATCGTTTTTTTGGTCTTCCTCTACTCTTATAGCCATCCACATTCACACTCAAAACTTTCCTCTCTCTGAATGCGTATAAAATTCTTCGATATGAAATCTGGGAGTAAGTATCACAGACAAAATTGAGTAAATTACCTTTAGCTTGATTTGATCGGTAAAGGAAGATACCAAAAATGTTTGCACCGATTTCAATAACATCATCATCTGCCTAGCCTTTTTCCCAACTATCTTGGGGTTGGCTTCCAGTCTAACCGGATGCAGCTGAATACCAGTATTTTACATAGAGCGGCTGCCTATCTAACCTCCACAATCGAGTTAGTACTGTTTAATACGATACCTCTTTTTTTTTTTTTTCTTTGTTTAAGGGGCTTGTTCAATTTGAAGATGTCGCCCCTGTACGATACCTCTTGGTAAGCCTGGTTGTCAGACTTTCGGGCCACTGACTACCTGTAACGACTGTCAATGATCTACCGAATTCAATGACATAAGGAGAACGGCAGGCATAATAAGGAGAATGATCTACCACCGAACTTATTTCTGGTAGAAAGTAGCGTTGCTGTGTTCCGATTTGACTTTGATTAAGACACATGAGCTATTTCTATTTCCAGTTTTGTCTCTCTTTGGGCGATAGGGCAAGGCACTTGTGATGCCTTTGTCATTATACAGGGTGTAAACGGACCCTTCACGAAGCCGTCAACCAAGCATTATGTACAGCATACTAAGTAACTTTACGCAAATGATTGCTGCGAAACGACTTTTTTTTTGGGGTGAAAAATCACGTTTTACTGTAGGACTCAATGTAACGTACTCAAAACATTGTGTTAATGGATGGAGTGAATAGTACGGGGGTCGGAGGTGTTTACAGTAAAAATCTTATGTTAAAAACATGTTTAAAAAAAAAACTTGTCAAAAAGTCGGAACTTTGACCCCCAATATCTCCGTAACTAGAAGGTTCCCAGGTATGGTCTAGACTCTAGAACAAAAAGATGATCGCAGTGACGGGGAGAACAAGTGCCTTTCGGCTTCGTTAAGGGTCTTTTTACACCCTTTAGATGTCCAAAGACAACGGCGACCACTAAAAATCCGAAAGAGAATTCTTTAGTTATTTCTTATTCAGGAAAAATACGAACATTGACCACCATGTCACGTCATGTCACTGACAATTCCACAGAACTGTGTGGATACACCGTAAGAACGTTCGCCCGTATGCCATCGTAATATTAATGAGCTGAAACTCGAATCCATTTAATTAAATGTTTTATGGTGTTAGTTGTTGGAACAGTGGGTTCCTTTACAAGAAACTACATTGTATTGGATTTCCCTTTTTTGTGACGTTTTTCTGACGGTACGCGGGCTTCACCAAGGTAGGACACGATGTCGGAAGTTCATATTTCTTTGGCCAATTAAGTAAACTACAGTCGGAGAGTTTATAAAAATGACTTTATTTAACTGAAAGAGTGACATTAAAGATAGTAGGTAATCTCTTAATCCCAAAGGTTTAGGATTAACAACATCTTAACCTGCTCAGGTGGAGATTCATTAATGATTCTGCCCTGGAATGTAAATGTGGTGCTGTTCCACAAACAATGGGGCACTTTATATAGTGTCCTGCGTGTCCTGTTGTTTGTTCACTACAGGAACTGATGCACGCTACCGAAAGCGCCAAACTAGTTGCTCAGTTCTGGGCCGACACAATTTAGATTGCCATCGACACGCTAAGAAGAAGGATTAAGACATTAATATCTTACTGGTACTTATAGCTAAATTATGCTAGGACTTATTGTTGCGTGATGACAAAGCTCAACATTGTAATTACTTACTCACTAGATTTGAAGAAGGTGCACTGTAGACAAAACTATTAGGTAGCTAAGCTAGTAGGGCTACCAAACTTAACCCCTCCTTAAGACAGAAATCATCTGAACCCATGGCCCTACCACAAAGAAACCCTGTCATTATTCCGAAATATTCTTACCAATTTCTTTGGCCATGTGTTTGGCCATGTTTGTAAATAGCCCGAATCTAAAATAGGCCAGGGCTCATCTTCCATCGTGACTTTTTGTAGCGATGAAGTAGCTAGATGCAAACTTAAAACTGCCACAGATGCAGTCGATGGCTGTGTACCTTCGCCGATGTAGCCACCCATGATGCCATCATCTATTCAGAAATGCCACCTTCTCGTTCCCCCGATATCGTTTGTAACAGACGCACATTTGCGTCGATAAAGTAGCGATGCTGAAACGCGACAACAACGATGCTATCGAGCGTTGGAAATGCTAGTTATTGCTACAAAAAGTCGCCATGGGCGAAGGGTCATATTTTAACATCGTCGTTATATACAATTACCGTTGTGACGTCGGTTTTCGCATAATTTGGACACGTCTATGTCGTTAATAGCCTACGGCGTCTAGGATGGGGTGATAATTAGAGACCAGATTATGAATAAATTATTATGCATGATCAAAATGCTCATCAAAGTTGCTCGAGATTTGCAACAAAACATACATGACATTCTCGTATATTATTAACATAACATATATTTATTTAATTTGACAACATTGGTCCACTGGTTAGTACAAAAACAAACTTATCAACTAAGTTTTACTATATATTAATGAATTACACAAAATTATTTTTATCCCTGCCGCACGAGCAACCGGACACCGTGCTGTTACCTCAATATCGGTACATCGTGATGTTCAGCTAAGGTTTTCAAAATACCGTTGCGGCTAGCCCTCATTCTGCTTATTAAGGATGTAGTCTTTTTCCTCATAACGGCATAAAAGTCGTCAGTTCGTGCTGCAGCAAACATGCTTGACGCGCTGCAGAACCTGGGCAACCTCAACAGCACCCTGAAGCCATTATTAACTAATGATGGGGGTAGCCCAGACAGTCTTCACTTTTCAGCAACCTTACTCAGCTAGAAATCTTGATTGGTAGGGCGTGATGAGAGACCGCCAAAAGATAAGATCTATTTTATTTATAATGGGTTACAATAAAATTATTGGTACCTAAATACTTATTCGTAACAATATGCAATTGCCATACAATACGAGAAAATGTCGTTTATTTGCATTTAACTGATTACGATATCGACCTTGATATCATTAATTAAACGTCCGACTACATTTCAGACATAATTTCATTACAATTTAGGTACATTCAGTCAACGATAATTATTATTTAATCACAACCTTATTTAATTGTAACGTACCTACATACATAAAATAAGGGTGGTTACAGGCTAGGCTTTTTGTTTCTGCGTGCGTTTTTGTGGTTTTTGATGTTATTAGGCATCGTACATAAACTTTTTTGGTACTTATAAGAAATTATTTCTTCGATAAGATTACAAAGATTTCTTTTTTGAGAACATTTTTCGAACTTAAAACGTAGCATTATTATTTAAACTGGTGCTAAAACATACGCTAATAATTTTAATGAACACAAAACATTTTTTTTCTTAGCCTATATTGTCTCTGCTGGGCAATGGCCTCCCCCAAAGTCTTCCACTCTTTTCTCTGTGCGGTTTTCTCCGGCCAATCTGTCACAAATGCTTATAAGTCGTCCCGCCTGAATTTTCTAGGCCTCCTTCGGCGACGACACAAAAGATAAAAAAAAAAACTTTATCCACAAGTAACACTACTGTAAAAAAGCGGTCGCGGTTGCTTATAAATTACTAGCTGGTGTCCTGACTGCGTCCGCGATCAAGGCAGAAAAAAGCTATATCTGGGATAAGTCCCAGGCTACTTATTTGTCAAATTTTATAACCATCAGTCCAATGGTTTAGGCATGAAAAGGTAGACAAACAGACAGACAGAACTGCTTTCGCGTTTATAATATTTGCATGCATAATAAGGATGTGAAACAAAAATTGTAATTTGCAAGACTTTCATGCGTGTTCAAAATATACACTAACGCGGAATTTTATCAAAACGCGGCGGTTAAACGCTCAATCAGAACTTAACCTTAGATAAAGAATTACTCATTTGTACGTAATCTATTTTTAGCAATGTTTATCATTTAAATGTTATAAATAGCCACATTTATTTGAAATATATAATAATAAAACTTTGCTAGTCAGCCTTGACTATACATGTAGATAAGAGGTTTTTTAAAACAATGCACTCTGCGACATGTTCGTGGCTCTATGCCAGGTCGTATCCAAATTTTTATATTTTGCATTGTTTTTTTTTCTACATCGTTCTCAAAAACAAGGTGTAACATAATAAACGCGAACACGAGAGTTCTTGTCTCGTGTGGTCTTTCGGACCATGAAAAACTTTTGTTTCACGAGTTCCTGAAATTCGCTGAATTCTTAAAGTTTATTTCTTATTTCTTTGCTTTCTTTGACTTCGTTTTAATTCTTGTCTATTGCATACAAATACTTGCGTAAGTAGGTAATTACTTAAACTCAAGTAATTACTTTAACTTGACCACAGATACAAGTGTAAGAATTCTAACTTTTGACAGTTCTAACTTCAAGAAATTACTAAACTATAGAATAAATATCATACCTTAAATAATGACTTTTACTCAAGTAATCGCTTTGACTTGTTTATAGATGCGGGTTTTAGAGTCTTGTAATTTGGTAATTGTTTAGTATGTATGGGGAAATTGTTATAAATTATTGGTGCCAAATAGTAGATCCTTTTATACTTTTTTTGCCAAAAAGTCTGACAACCAGTCTTACCAAGGGGATCGTTTTACTCAGTATTAACTGGTTTGTGGAGGTCAGATAGGCAGTCGCTCTATGTAAAATACTGGTATTCAGCTGCATCCGGTTAGACTGGAAGCCGACCCTAATATAGTTGGGAAAACGCTAGGCAGATGATGATGAGTAGACTAGACAGATTTTATGCATCAGTGTAAAGGCACACAATTATGAAGGACTGCACAAAATGGTGCAATAAATGCAACATACATGACGCGCAGATGTATATTTAGATTTACTTCAAACCATTACGAAAATAACACATTCTGCTGTCGATATGTACTTTATTGCTTTCAGGAATACAAGAACTAGTGCCAAACTAGTTAAATATATTTACGAGTGGAAGTCCCTACGGTGCGGTCTGTTTCCCTATAGCTATAACCTGGAAAACCCTATTCGTTGTTGTCTATGGTAAAGGTGTAGTATGAAGGGCCAGCCTTCCTAACTTACGCCATTTTAGTTTTTTTTTTATTTTCAAAATAAAGGCCACGGATTTAACCTGTATTAATCAATAGCTAGCATCAATACAAACAAGTATTGAATGGGACAAGATAAATTAAATCATCACGTTTTTGAGCAATCAAAGTTACTTAACTTAGATACGTTAGATAGCTTAAACTAGGGCAGTTCCAAAAGTACCTGGCCTGACGTATAGATGGCAGTTTTTGTTTGAAAATAATCTCTTCTTCTTTTTCGTGTGGTTAGTGCCTAACCTAGTGTCAGAGTTTCTTGTTTTGTAAATAATGTCTTTGGTATGGTAGAGAGTACCAACCTTTTAAAATTAAAATTTCAATTAGGTAGATAGACTTCTTAGCATTATTCGTTTTTGAATATGTGTACATTGAGTTAAAAGGGGACTAAGTAGAGGAATAATTTATCATCAATATTTAATAATAAATTAATTTGGCGTAGATGTCATTGTTGTTCATTTCAGGCGTTTTTTTGTATAGCTGATGGGCATTCCCCTTTGGAAAATCTTTTTTTTTTGTGTTTTCTTAGCTGGGCCAAGTACTTCTGGGACTGCCTTCTTATTTCAGAAATGTGAAGCTTTAGAAGATTTTGTCTCATACAAAACTTTTTCGTATTGATACCAGCTGTTAATTAATACTAGTTTTTTGGAATAAACTAAAAAGGTGGAAGTTAGGCAGGGAAAATAATTCAAACCCCTTTCTATAGATACTATTCTGAAGGCCACATTCACTGTAAACCGAAATGGAAAAGCCCCTGTACCGATACAGACCGCAGCGCTTGGTTTCTATGTAACGCAATGAAAACAGCCACAGGCGCTGATGTCGCTATAGCATTTCGCAGCCTTGCACTATAGGTATTTGCCTGAAAAAATCTATTTAGTCCGTCAGTTAGATTATCAAAAAATATTGGACTCGTATTTTTTCTTTTGTCATGTAAACGAAAAATGACCAAAAAAGTCAAACCTCGTTTGATGTCACAATTTTTGTTACTTTTTACTGTCTAGTGACGTCAAAAACCCCCTCTCTTGAAGTTTGATGCGCTGTCTCGTCGTCATTTTTTGATTATGTGAAAAAAGAAAAAAATACATTTCCAACATTTTTTGGTGATCTAACTGACGGACTACATAATTATATTTTTTTTTCGATTTTGTCAAATAACCTATTGACGATCAAAAAATAAGAAAGTGATCAAACAATAACCTACTAAATTGAATTTATCGCGGGGCTGTGATTTCAAAATGCACTGTGTCTTAATAACCCCAACATACTTGGAAAGAGGCTAGGTAGATGATGAGCTTGTCCTAAAGTGTGTAGGTAGACTGTAGATTGTCGTAGAGCTGGTAGGCCTGCAGAACGTAGCATTCTCGTAGAGTGCGTAGACTTATGTAGCAATATCGTAGACACCTTCTCGTCGTAGACATTCTCGTACAGCTCGTAGACCTAGAGAATGTAGCATTATGGTTATGGTAGACCTTGTTGGGACAATCATAGCTAAATTGTTTCAAATTATTTATTTTTTGGGAAGGTCTTTGCCCAGCATTGGGACAGAAAAGGCTAATAAAAAACAAATATTGTAATGGAAATCAATTTTTCATAATAAATGGCCTACAAGAGGTTTAGCAGATTAGCCGTAAAACAGGTAGGAATAGCACAATTTATAAAAATCGTATAAAATACTTTTGCGTTTCAATCTTATGTGAATATACACCATTCACCCTGCAGTGATTACGTGCACGGATACATAATTAATATTACCTAGCTTACCATTTAGCTTTATTGTTTGAAGAACAATGCATAATCTATCACGCGATGGTTCTTTTATTATTGTTTACGATTATTTATTTATTTATTGTACACTACATAGAAAGTATAGAAACTAAAAGAGCAAATATATTTAAAATAAGTATTATACAATTATGGTTCTGTTTGA
This sequence comes from Noctua pronuba, assembly GCA_905220335.1. Taxonomy (NCBI): domain Eukaryota; kingdom Metazoa; phylum Arthropoda; class Insecta; order Lepidoptera; family Noctuidae; genus Noctua; species Noctua pronuba. The sequence goes on along the minus strand of LR999918.1, from coordinate 9,067,252 downwards.
GAGTAGATGAACACCAAGATTATTGTTTAATCAAGGAAATCTTACAAAACATAAACATCACTCCTGTTTTCCCGAAGAGCTAGGCTTAGGTGTATAGTCTTATGTAACATGGGGTGGTCCAATTAACATCAACGGGGCACAAATTCGGACTCCGGGCTTCTACTGAGAAATTCCAGATGGAAAAACCCAATAACATCTGCCCGATCAGCGAACCAAATTCAGGACCAAATATTATGCTCAAAAAGAATTAAATATACGGACTTTTTTGAAATACTCCGTTTTTTTTTTGCTAGGATTTTTCGAACCCTTGTATGCAAATCGTAGACAGAAAAAGACCAAAGAAACGATGGATGGACTGTGTGAAGGATGATATGGCAAGAAAAGAGGTGTCTAATGAGATGACGAGTAATAGAGAAGTATGAAAGAAGAAGACATGCTGCGCCGACCCCAAAAAAATGCGGATAAGGGCAAGAGAATGATAATGATGATGTATGTGTATTACATCGTAGACAACCCTTACAACAACCTAAAACAAGGCTGCTCAACTAAATTTGAAGGTGGGCCACCATTTTGATTTCGTGTCAACCGGCGGGCCAACTAGCAAATAGAACTTGCCTGTAGTAATTTATCCAGCATTACTGTAAATATAGTGAAATATTTTTTTCGATCTGGTTTGAAATCTTTAAATATGTTTTCAAATGACTATCGTGAGTAGACCACTATTGGCGGGCCAATTCCAATGCGTTGGTGGGTCATATTGTGGCCCGCGGGCCTGGGTTTGAGCAGCCTTGATCTAAAACATGTTACTCAGTATAAGACACCATATTAGCATTCAAAGATGATGACTTGCTTCCGTTTTACAAACTTCGGACTACCCGCATGACGGCATCGCTCTTGCGAACCCATTCAAGAAATTATTAATGCATCATGCACTCGAATCAATTTCGAGACGTGAATACCCATCTATCAAAGAATCGATGTATCATTTTCAAAGAACAGTGGCAGTGTTTCAGAGAATCGTCATTGATATAATATCTAACGGAATCAGATGGGCAATTTATATTAAATTGATAGTTGGCAAGTCATGTAGCATCTGCCGCAAGGTTCAGGAGGTCGGAGTCATGTCGAGCCTTTCCCCAAGCACTTTTAGTGCGAAAATATTTCAGTATGAAAAAAAGAACGCTGAGAGTTCAAATAAACTTTCTCAATTTTTTTATTCCAGCCTTTTCCAAAGTACTAAGTAGCTAGTAAAGTACCTATTACGATTCTACAATGAAACAACTATACTTATATTATAAAACAATGGCTTAGTACTTTAGGACGCGACTGTAAAACGTGCGCAAACACTGTCGCCACTGTCGCTCAGCGTTCTTTTTACGTGACGGGACTTATACCTAGTTATGATGGAACATGAATATAACATCACGCCTGTAATCCCCGAAGGGTTAGGCAGAGGTGTACCTAATAGTACACCCACATTTCGCCAGTTATGCTTAAGTCCCATGTAATAGAGGGCAAGCCTATTGCCATCAACCGGGCACAAATCCAGACTCCGTGGCTGCTACTGATGGAAAACCCTAATTGCCCGACCTGCGAATCGAACCCAAGACCTCCTGCTCTTGCTCAGCAGTCGACTGATGAAAGTTTTCCTTAAAAAAGCTGCCCCATATTTGTGTTTTGAAAATTTATGCAGACATGTCTCGCAAAGGCTGAGTCAGAGTGGAGTCGACTTTGAGTCTGTGTAATGTCGAAGACCTTTATTGACTCTCGTAATTGCATGATTCAGAAGGTATGGTCATATTTATGGGTGTGATTCAGATCATCAAACTGAACAGCTTTCTCCACGGGACCCTATAGTAATCGCGAAAAATATCGGCAGATCCATATGTTTGGGTCGAGTAGGGATTGAATTTTTGTATGGGACAGCTGAATGCGTGTAAATTCTTTGTTGTTACGAACATAGCGTTTTGAAATAGAGGTATTAAGAACAGGGTGTAAAGCTCTTCATCCACCTTAGAAAAGAGAGGGACTCCGACCAGACGGGTGTTGTGTCTGGTGAGCTACTGCCCGACAGTTGTTGTCAGGTTTTCTAGTTGCGGATAACTTTAGCTACGCGATTTAGCAGTTCTTTAGTTCTTCATTTGTGTCATAGATGGCGCTGTAGTACTTTTTATAGTGCCGCTAAGAACCGTCACGATTATGAAATAAGCCTCATCTCAAAATTGCAATCGGTTTTCCGCAATAAAGTACTTACCTAACTTTTTAATCTTGCTAAGTATGATACATACTACTATTCGTCGAAAATTCAACATAAAATAATTATGCAAACATTAGACTATACTCTGTAATTCTGTTATACGTCATTGCAGTTTGCAAAAATGGAAAACATTGTAAAAAAAAAACGAACGCAAAGAATACATAAATGAAAATGTTTCTATAGGATAGGATCACTCAGTTATTATTTAAAAATTCGCGACAAAATTGTCAAAATAAACTGAATTTTATATGATCATGGAATTTAATGTGCCATGGTTTTGTAAATTCCACATATTTTTATTTTTTCCATGAGCCTTACCAAGGGGTATAAGTATAGCATAACCCAGTACTAACTGGATTTTGTAGGTCAGATAGGCAGTCGTTCCATGTAAAATTCTGGTATTCAGCTGCATCCGGCATTTGACTGAAAGCCGACCCCAACATAGTTGGGAAAAGGCTGGACAAATAATGATGAATAAGTACTAAGAACAAAACTAATAATATCCACACTTTCTGACTAATAGGAACTTACGCGAAATTACTCATTAAGATTATTATTTTAATTAGCAAATTCACTATAATCAATCAAACTCCGTCATAAGTCATAACCATACAAGGAAAACGTCAAAACGGTGACATTGATGACGACATGTGTACCACACGTTGTGAATGGTCCATTCATTAATTATAATAGTTATCGTAACATTAATTTGTTGATTGAGTGACGGGTCGTGTCGGGTGGTATAGTGAGAATGTGCATCATGGGGTCGCGGGACCATTCCCAGTTCAGGCAAAAGTGTTATCGGGTTTTCCCAACAGGAATTTCTCGTATCAACTCCGAGTCTGGATTCGTGTAATGATTGCTGGCGATAAGTTCGCTTCCAATTATTGCGTTGTATTGCTCTTGAATTTTGATCAGAGAGGAGAAATGTCGTTGACAAAATTAGGTGTCAGTTGCAGAGCCTCATCGAACCGTTTAGTTAGTTTGTGACATGCACTTAGAGATGGCGCTCTCATAAATGGGTGAACATCGGCGTAAACTAGTTTCAGCTGCCTACTGGATGCGGACAGCAACTTCCACAAGCATCGTCAGTTTGCACGACGCGACGTCGTATAACTTTTTATGATCCACATCTTAGATTTCCACGACACGACATTGCATCGGTAATGGTCTTGGCCAAATAAGCCGCACGAGTCGATCTGCAAGTTTAAGCAGTTCTTGCCAAGGTTGACCTGTGGATGGGTGACTATTAATTACACACTGTGCTTCCTCCGTGCCTTGCGAAGCACGTTAAGCCGTGGAACCCGGCCGCCATTGGTAGATCTTTGACCGTCGTTACAGGTAGTCAGTGCTCCGAAAGTCTGACAAAGGGGTTTCGTCTCGCAAAGGGGTTTCGTATTTCCCAATACTAACTGGGTTGTGGAGGTCAATATACCCAATATTTGTGAGAAAGGCTAGATAGATGATGATAGTGCATCGGCAAAACGACGTCCCAACGTATCATTATACAATGAGGAATCATGTGCACTTGTTTTGGCCCTATCCAGGTCAGTTTACCAGGTCAGGTGTAGTCACCTGGTCAGACAGGCTGGAACTGTACCTACTCTATTTGCTTCATAGGCTTATCTATTAGAAATTTAGGACATTTTTGTAGTCACGTCTCATTTGCGTCACACGGCTAACAGCTGATAGGTCGAAGGCGCGCGCGCGCGAATTTCATACGGCAGTTGTGTTATTGGGATAAAAGTGAACGAATAGGTATAAAAAAATATATGTTTACTAGCTTATGCCCGCGGCTTCGCCCGCGTGTAGTTCGGGAATTGCCCACGGGATCTTACTTCTGGGATAATAAGTAATCTATGTACGTATAGTACATACATAGATTTACATGTACTTGCTTATAACTTGCAAACATTCGTTCATAGTAATATCAATTAAATTACATTTGAACGTGAAATATGATACCTTGGTTTGAGATTGGACACCGGTGACAACAATCAAATGATGAATTAGGAATCTATTTATAGACATTAAACTTTTATAATATTTAATATCAATGTCGCGTATCACGAACCATCTGTGGAATAAACCATATTTACAGACGTCTACCTCAGCAAAATCCTACTTGCTTACTTAATAGTTTACGCCCCGCGCAACACTACGCGCCATGCGACCGTCTACGTGAGCTTCGAAGCCCTATTTGACTCTGTTGGGGGATGATTTTGATTTTGGAAAAAACTGTGATACAGGTATCTTATAATTTTAATTTGAAAAGTATGTATACAAATTTTCAAGTCAGTCGACTCAGAGAATAAAAAGTTTCACAGAATATTCAACACCCCATTTCACCCTCTTAGGGGTGGAATTTAAAAAAATACTGTTTCTTATTGGATACTTACTCTTCATAAAGAATGCACCCTCCAAATTTCATGTCTCTAGAACCAGACGATTGGGCTGTGCGTTGATATATCAGTCAGCCAGTCAAGATATTGAATTTTTAAATTGGGGGCTGATTTTGGAAAAACTGTTATACACGTATCTCATAATTTTATTTGAAGAGTATGTACACAAATTGTCAAGTCGATCGACTGAGAGAATATAAAGTTTCATAGAAAATTCAACACCCCATTTCACCCTCTTAGGGGTGGAATTTCGAAAAACCCTTTCTTAGTGGATACTTAATCTTCACAAAGAATACACCCTCTAAATTTCATGTCTCTAGGACCTATGGTTTGGGCTGTGCGTTGATATATCAGTCAGCCAGACATGACATTGAATTTTAAATTGGGGGATGATTTTGGAAAAAACTGTGATACACGTATCTCATAATTTTAACTGAAAAGTATGTATACAAATTTACAAGTCAATCTACTCAGAGAATAAAAAGTTTCACAGAATATTCAACACCCCATTTCACCCTCTTAGGGGTGGAATTTCGAAAAACCCTTTCTTAGTGAATACCTACTCTTTACAAAGAATACACGCTCCAAATTTCATGTCTCTAGAACCAGCGGATTGGGCTTTGCGTTGAAATATCAGTCGCCAATCACGACATTGAATTTTTAAATTGGGGGATGATTTTGGAAAAACTGTGATACACGTATCTCATAATTTTATCTGAATAGTGTGTACACAAATTGTCAAGACAATCGAATGCGAGAATAAAAAGTTTCATAAAAAATTCAACACCCCATTTCACCCTCTTAGGGGTGGAATTTCGATAAACCCTTTCTTAGTGGATACCTACCCTTCACAAAGAATACACCCTCCAAATTTCATGTTTCTAGAACCAGCGGATTGGGCTTTGCGTTGATATATCAGTCAGCCAATCACGACATTGAATTTTTAAATTGGGGGATGATTTTGGAAAAACTGTGATACACGTATCTCATAATTTTATCTGAATAGTATGTACACAAATTGTCAAGTCAATCGACTGCGAGAATAAAAAGTTTCATAGAAAATTCAACACCCCATTTCACCCTGTTAGGGGTGGAATTTCGAAAAACCCTTTCTTAGTGGATACCTACCCTTCACAAAGAATACACCCTCCAAATTTCATGTCTCTAGGACCTATGGTTTGGGCTGTGCGTTGATATATCAGTCAGTCAGTCAGTCAGGACTTTGAATTTTATATGTATAGATGTGTACACAGTTTTTGAGATGGCATGACATCATAACAACTCACCTTTGGTAAAGTGTTCTACTCTTTGTACTCACCTACGTGTCATTATTTATCTAATAAGTATTATGACAATGCTAATACGTATTTAAATTTATTTCTATCCTTCACAAGTAAGACGGAAAAACCGAAGAACTCCTATACTTTTGACTAAATATGGTTTAGGGAGACGATATTGTTTTAATGTTAGTAAATTGGAATGAGTCAATTGTTTAAGCACTTATTTTACGAATACATACATAACATCACGCCTGTAATCCCAGAAGTGTTAGGCAGAGGTGGACCTAATAGTACACCCACATTTCGCCAGTTATGTTTAAGTCCTATGTAATAGGGGACGAATGTATTGCCATGAACCGGGCACGAACTCAGACTCAGCAGCTGCTACTAAAAAATTCCTGATGGAAAAACGAAAAACCCAATAACACTTTTCCTCCGACCTGGGAATCAAACCCAGGACCTCATGCTCTGCATTCGCGCTTGCCAAGATATTACCTCGTTGAAATGAAAGAGCGAAAACACTGAAGACAAGAGACAATTTAAAATTAAATTTAAAAAACCCCAACTAAAAAATGAAAGATAAAAACCCGCTTTCATCCCCCATATCTAGTAAATGGCTGCACCGATTTTGATAAAACTTATCTAAGAATCATCGCCAAGAAACTAGCTTTCAAATAAAAAAAAATCATCCAAATCGGTTCACTCGTTTAAGAGCTACGGTGCCAGAGACAGACACACACACATACATTGCGGTCAAACTTATGACACCCCTCTTTTTGCGTCGGGGGTTAAAAATAACAAAACAGAAAATACACTCAGACAAATACGCGGATAACAGCTAGTGTGTGACTAAATGAATGCTGAACGTGCCAGATCCCGAAAAGGAAGTCAAGAGTTCAATGGCCTCGCTATATTAGTCTACTGATAAGGAACTAGTATTTAGAATGCAGAAGCGATGTATAAGGTCAATGTGCGGTCTTAGAACAACTGATAGCTGTCTTTCCTATTTTAAATCTTTAAAAATTTTAACTTTTCCGTCGTTATACATTTTGGAAACAGCTCTATTTGTAAAAAATAATCCACAATTATTTGAAAAACTGTCAGCAGTCAGAAAAAATCCGATACGGACTCAATATGTAAACAAACTATGTCAAGTGAAATGTAAAACCGCACTTATGCAGAAAAGTTTTTTTGGTATTGCCCCACGCATTTATAATAAAGTACCTGATGTAATAAAAAATATGACTGTAATAAAATTTAAAAGGGCACTAAACCAAATATTAATTGAGAAAAGTTATTACACAATTGACGAGTTCCTTAATGATAAATTGCTATAATTACTGATTGACAAACTATTATTATGATTGACATAAATGTTATTCTGTTCTGACATCTATTTTTTCCTCCTGATTGACATATTTATAATTCCTTTTGACATTATTGTTAAATTTTTACTACTGTTAGTCTGACATTTTTATTTTTTGTAATTCTAATGATTTGACATTTTTTATTTGGTATCAATACAATTTCTCTTTGATTTTAGAATTTAATATTATTTGCATGCCCATGCCACGGTAGAATATGGAGGACTATATTATATAAGACAACATCTATGTACCAATTACCCATGTTTGCAAAGAAATAAATGATTTGATTTGATTAGCACGTTCATTGCCAATCTCAACCAATCTATCATGCAGTGCCAGGCCAACGTGCGTCAGATTACTAATATTACTACATCGACCAATCATACTGGTTCAAGCTCCACATCTTATGCGCACAGCCAAGGTGTGGAACTCTCTGCCGGTATCTGTGTTCCCTTCCACATTTAACCCGTCTGCCTTCAAAGCAAGAGTGAACAGGCATCTTCTGAGCACGCTCGTTCCATCATACACCACATCTACCGCTTTCCATCAGGCGGGATCGAGGTCAAGAGCAGGCCCATTTCGTAATAATAATAATACATAGTTTGTCTCGTCTCCACTGTGATTGGTCAAATCTTGTACGTCTCTTCTGTGTCTCTGCTTTCTCCGTTTTTGTGGAGTCCGGGCCTTATTCTGCCAGTCTACTGGAGCGGAGAAGAGAGGAGAGAAACGGAGCTGTGAAAATTTTAATCAATGAATGACATAAAACCTGAACGCCGCTCTATTTCGCTCTTTTTTTGACAGCCTTAGTCAGGCTTTCATTTAGATGTCGATGACCCCTAATTGCTAGTTTTTCTTTTTACTTCACTTCAAGCGAGTGGACTCTTCGTCATTATGTCTCTGACATTTTAGAATCTGACGCAGCGTCACGAGGATTCAAAGAGATGTCAGCAAAAAGGAAGGTGCCCGCAAGGGCCGATGCCTGCCGGGGTTGCGGGACTGTTCGAAAGAGATACCGCGGCCCTGGAACACAAAGGGCAAAAAAGGAACATGGATAGGTTTTAGTCAGTACGAGTCTGACACTCCCTTCCACTCCGCCCAGAGCGGGATGATTTCCCATCCGAAAAAAAAAGCGTCACAAGGATCGATTGATATAGATAGGATACATCCTTATACATTGGCATATCAACCTGCATAGTCATGAATATAGCTCTCGACTGTCGTTCGGTATGCACGGCGGAAACAGCCGAACGAAAACGAAGCTGATTGGTTGGCAATGACAATGTAGCGGTCACTCATTTCAGTGAGTTGAACGTATAAACTAAAGTATTGGTGTGAATGTGTGTATTCGTCATGAAGACGGAATTCAGATTAGTTGCCTAGTTTGTGCTGTGTATAATAATAATATTGTCGTAAAATAAAATCAATACTCACAATAATCAACCTGATTGTTTATTTCCATTTTATTCAGTGAAAGTTTCAATAATTTTGTGTTGCGCAATTCGAAGACTTCGTTTCTCATTCGGTATGTTGTGTTTTGTTTGATATAAATTGCTTTTTTTGTGTATGATGTTTTTAAACCTCGTGGAATCTTTCGGTGTAAACAAAAGTTTATTTAATAATATGTACGGAAACATCTACTGTAAAATTGATGTCACTTTTAAGAACAAAACTAAATGATAATTCTGTACGTGACAAACTGAAGGATAAATGTAAATCATCTAGGTCCACAGTACAGTTAATATTGTCACTATTAATTATGACAACTGCAAAACAATTATTGACCCGAGTTACATAAGTTAACACCATCAAGCCTGTTATCCTATAGAGTAGACAGAGGTGTGTCATAAGAATAGTAACAGAACTTATGCCTGCTATGGCTGATTATAAGTCTAATTCTGTTATTATCATTATCTGCCTGCCTTTTCCTGTTGGGGTAGGCTTCCAGTTTAACCGGATGCAGCTGAATACCAGAATTTTACATGGAGCGACTGCCTATCTGACCTCCACACCCCAGTTACTGGTCATTACTGGGCAACACGATACCCCTTGTACTGGCACTGGGACTTGGTTATATTCTAAACATCATTTTTTTTTGTGAAACCACCTTAATTCTAACTTTTAATATTATAAATGCGAAAATAAGTTTGTTTGTTTGTTTGTAACCTTTTCACGCCTAAACCACTGAACCGATCGTCCTGAAATTTAGCATATACGTTATCAGGTATACATAAACAGATATAGGGTACCTTTTTTCCCGAAAAAGTTCTGTTCCCGAGGAAAACAACAATAATGTTCTTATGATAATAGATGGCGCTACGTGTCTTTCGAATCATGATTGAATTATATTATACAAGCTGACTACAACCCGTATTGATTGTAAAATTCTAAAGTAACGCGAGCGAAGCCGCGGCCAAAAGCTTGTTTACTTTAAAAACAAATGAGTTCGTTTTCAAATTGTCTGCGCTCACTTGAGTGAGTTCCATTTCAGGTGAACTGTAGAGAATTGTACGACTATACTTTCATTGCTATTCTACCTCAGATCTTGCAGTAAAGTGATCTCTATTTTCTTTGCCATAAGATTTATGTCAGAGGTGTAAAATAACTGTGTGCTGGTCAATATGAATTGAGTTTAATTTGGAGACAAAGCAATACTGCCGCGCTAGCGATATCAGCAGTAAGTGCAATTTTTGACAAAATGAGTTAAATATTGATCCTGAATCAGCGCAACGAGCTCTACCAGATGTGCTGACAGCTGTTTTAATAGCTTATCGGGAACTGGTAAATTTAATTAAGGATCAGTTTCAATTGCTTCAAGTAATCTTACTAATATTATAAAGAGGAAAGATTTGTATTTTTGTGTATGTGTGTGTGTGTGTGTATTGAATAAACTCAAAAACTACTGTGCCGATTTCAAATTTCTTTTCATTTTATTTAGAAAGCTACATTCACCTTGAGTAATATAAGCTATATTTATTGCTAGAAAAGATAAGGAATCCTTACTAAAACTTTAGTAACGTAACCCAAGGTGTAAAAAAAATGTCATAAAACGTCTTACGTCGCATGCGCTGCGGAAACTATTGATGATACAACAAAAGTATGTTCTACAATATTAAAGAACATATAAATAACTACAAAAAACTTCGCGATATTATATGTCCAACTATTATCGTTATGTCACAATAACTACTTTTTACATTTTAAAAGTTGATAGAAATACCGACCAAAATTAGACCATGTTATTCATACTTCTGTTTAAATCCTTATCAAAATAAATCATATTGTTTTCAAGACTGTTTCAAATAATGTAGATTACTTTTTGTATTGTTCAAATCGGCTATTTCAATCTATAGATATTACGAATATAATAAGTCATAGAAATAGAAAAAATAAACGCTGTCGCGTCGTGCATGTTATACCCGTGCGAAGCCGGGACGGGCCGCTAGTACTAGATATAAAAGGATTTTAGCCATTTAAAACTATTCTAATATTGGGTGAAGAATATAAAAGCGCTTTATTTAGGCTACTCGTTTCAATCATCACAATTAATATAACTTAAAAGAAGAAGTCCAGAAAAACAAAATTTTAACGAAAACTTTGCACGCCAATTACTCAAAACTATGCAAAACATACTTACTGCTCTTATGCTTAGCGCGGCAGAATGGGCATGATTCATTTCACGTGGGCTCGATGAAATAACCAATTGCGCGAATACTTTTTATTTTAGTAAAGACATTGTATAATTTTGGTGATGATGTCATGATGTGATCATACTGCACGTAGCTAATTAGATCATATTATCATTTTAGTATGATCAGCCTGTAGTGACCGACTGAAGCTTCGGCTTTGGCCAAAATCGACCGAAGGTTTCTAGCAGGAGCCGAAATTGAACGAACTAAAGGAAAGAAAGAAAAGAAAGAAAGAAAAAATAAAATAAAAAAGAAAGAAAGAAAATAAAGAAATAAAAGAATATCTCGCAAGTATTTAAAATACGAAATACAAAATATTTTTAAGTTGTGTATTTGAAATATAAAATTAAAAATACAATATTTGATTTTTTTAAATTAAAAATACAAATTACAAAATACAGTCCGGTCAGGTAGGTTATGTAAATAGAATAGAGTAATCCATCGTGATATTCGTACAAGCTTCTTTCTTTCTTCTTCTTCTTTATCGTGTGGTTAGTGCCTAACCTGGTGTCAGAGTTTTTGTGCCGCTTTTCATTCGTCCTAATAAACTTAAGTGATAGGTACACAGAAGTTTCGTGAAAATAACCGTTTAAGAATGCAAGAAACTTGACAATTTGACGTACGGCACAGGTGCACTGTTGCCAACTTTAAAGGTTGACATATTTAGCGGTCGCCATTTTGCTTACGAAAACTATCGAGTACTCTTTTCTGCAGAACGCACCCATTAATAAGATCGCTAAATGTATTTATGTTCAAACGTATTTTAAAGCCACAAGTATTTGAAATACTAACTACAAAATACCTCAGCGTCAGGTATTTGAAATACTTATTACAAATTACATTTTAAAGAAGTAATTGAGTTACAAATACAATACAAGTAATTCAAATACTGTCCAACCCTGGTCATAGGCCTCCTCTCTATGAGAGGAATTTCCTTACATGAGCTTAGTTCTGCCAAAATGTACTTACATTATAATTTCTCCTATTTTCCGAAGTAATTGCAATTAATTTCGGATAATTAACGCTGATTATGACTATTTGATGTTTACGTGACTAATTTTACTGGATAGTTATATAATTTGATAACACAAAACATACATAACTTTACGCCTGTTATTCTCTCGGGTTAGGCAGAGGTGTACCTATTAGTACATCCACATTTCACTAGTTGTAATAGGGACGAGCCTATTGCCATTAACCAGGCACAGAATTCGTTGCTGCTACTGGGAAATTCCTGATGGAAGAACCCAATATGATTTTGCTCGACCTGGCAATCGTACCCAGGACCTCATGCTCAGCAGTCAGATAACTAGACCTACGAGGCAGTCACCACAGTGTTGGACGTGTTTAACGGAATTAATAAGAGATTGTGGGTTAGCGCCCAATAAAGCGCTTTAATTTAGTTAGATTATTTTTCTAAAGGCTTCAATGACGTAAGCAATCCGTCTGAACGGGAGGGTTTAAGGATAATCCAATCCGTTCATTAATTTTATCATCAGGATAGACCCACAGCCATACCAGTTTAGAACATTTTAATTATCTGGATTGATAAGTTCAAAACCACTTCCCATTCTTAATCGGGAATGACGTGGAGGAAAACTGTTGAAATTGGTATTTAAAGCCGATACGGGATCAGGGGCTCCTTAGTTCGGTTTTGGACACTGACGAGGACGCTCCTACGTTACGCCAATACGTGTTGATTCTTTGTGTTTTACGTGTTATTCATCACAGCTATAATTTGAAGGTATAAGCTTAATCTACTTTAATCTATACATTTATGTTATATTATTATGTGCATACAAATAAATAAAATTGAAGTGCCTGTTTGTAATTTAAAAATAGCAGCTTTTTACTCAAGGCATCTGAAAGTGTATGCGGTACTTATAACAAAAACTATTTTTTTTAATGTTTGTCTTTCTGTCTGTTGGTCTGTCTGTCTGAAGCTGATGATAGCTGATTTTGACGCGACTTATACTGGCAGATTTTATTTTTTCAGAAAAATAATTGGGGTTCCGTGCATAAACATTGAATCCCTTGAATTTATTTAACAAAATCCGATTCAAACAGAATGTTTGATTGACGGCTTCGTGAAGGGTCCGTCAACACCTTGTTTAATTAGAAAGCGAACTCATTTGTTTTAGGGTAGTAATAAAGACGTCGAAAACAAAAAGGTACATACTCAAAATATGAAATGTGCTGCTTTAAATACTAATCTTGCGACAACTGAGAGGACAAAGAAACGACCGAATAAAATACTGAAAATTCCGAAAATCAATCAAATCAACATTTGCTAACACAATATATTTCCACCAGGCTAAATTGTGTTTTAACCTATTAAATAAATAAAACAGGAATAACATCAACTTCAAGATAAATATCAAAATGTAATAAGGCGTAGTCGACGTAGCCCTAATTAAGAAAGAGCTTAAGAAAACAATTATTTTAACAGAACATGTTTTTGGAAACTTGGTATTTTTTTCGCAAACTTAGTAGGTACCTATTTTTTTCGGAAGTTTGGTATTTTTTTTGGAAATTTAGTTTATTATTTGTATAACACAACATTTTGTATTAATATTTCGGTAATTCATTTTAACCAAGCTTAGTCAACCACAGATCGTTGGAAGTTTTTTTTTTCGGAACCTTTATTATTCCCCTTTGTTTTATAAAACTAAATCATGATGTTTTCGCAACGAGATGTTTGAATTTAAAAGAACTACAAATAGAAAAAAAAATGAAGATAGCCATTTCAAATCCAGAAAAGGATAGCCTCGTATAGTTTCGTTCTTATCAACGGCAACTATAAATATCCCTAGTGCACGCAAGGGTCAGACGGTAGTCAATCTAAAATTAATTGTCTTTCAATATTATCCTCGTAACTTTGACCCGTAGTCGGGGAAATCCCAGGAATATTGGAATAGTCATATCAGCAGGAAAGGGCTCGACCTGCCGAGTGCCCAGATATAATAGTGGCTAGAATTTATCGGCTTCGAAAGCGATCAACAGGATCGTTTTTTCTTTTGGAGTTTCTTCTTCTTCCGACGTTCCACCATCTCTATCGCCGTCTAGCTTTTGCTCGTGACTTTCCTCCTTTTTATATACGGAAATTAATTCACGGAACGTTTAAAAAGCCTAGACACTCGGGGATAATGTAGCTTCCCGTTAGTGAAAGAATTTTCGGGATTGGATCAGCAGTTCCGGAGATTACCCCCTACATACAAACTTACAAACAAATTGTATCTCTTGACAGTGGTGAAGGTTCCATACAACTTGATTCCTACCAGCTTCTCTTTGAAAAATGGCAGTCAGTATTCTATAAACAAATAATATAATCACATTAAAAATATGTACTCCGGCTTACCTCTCACAAATATTGAGCCTTCGCTACTGTCTCTTTATAATATTAGTAAAAATAGAATGTTAATTTATTATGTTGCCCTAAGGTCATCTGTCGACTTTTTGAAGTCTAGTCCATTTTCCGGTACGTAAGCGCCACTCCAGAACTTTTCATTCTAATCAACCATCTGTTCTGTGAAAAATGTGCCTGTTTTTTAATAACCATTGATCTCCTACTGCCATTACGAAAGTAACTTGTAAAGAAAGTAACCTGTCTGAGAGATATTTCTCGACGTCATGTAAAACCAAGTCAGAGGCCCATGGATGGCATAAAAACTCTGACACCAGGTTAGGCACTAACCATACGATGAAAAAGTAGACGATTAAAAAGTAGCCATGGACGCCACCTCGAACTTTTTTTTTTGGATGGGAAATCATCAAATTCCCCCCCCCCCCGCTCTGGGCGGAGTGGGAGGGAGTGTCAGACTTTTACTGACTAAAACCCATCCATGTTCCTTCTTTGCCCTTTGTGTTCCAGGGCCGCGGTATCTCTTTCGAACAGTCCCGCAGTCCACCTCGCACCTTCCATGTGCCAATTAAATATGGCAATTCTTACAAAGCTGGACCCCACAATAATGTTATCTTTCTTTCGTTTCAGACCCAGTCCTTCTGAGGGATACGTGGTAGGCTACATTGACTTCTCCGACCAGAGGCTGCAGTCATCGTTGTTAAAGAGACAGGACGTGCCTATAATGGATGACAAAAGGCGTCAATTGGAGATAGACGGCGACGTCATGTTTTCTTCACCGGATCGAGAGTACGTAATGTTTATTATTGTATTAGTTTGTAAAGGAGAATGAACAAAAATGGTCCAAATGTCCACCACTAATGAGACCTATTTTGACTTACACAGGGTGTAAACAGACCCTTCACGAATCCGTCAACCAAGCATTATGTACATCAAACTAAGTCACCCTACGCAAAAATTATTGCTGGGAAACGTATTTTTTTTGGGGTGAAAAATCACGTTTTACGGTAAAACTCAATGTAACGCACTCAAAACTTGGTGCTGATGGATGCTTTGAATAGTAAATTAAACGGGTCATGAAGGTAATGAAAGTAAAGTTAAAACCTTAAAAAGTAGTATTTAAAAAAAAAACTTGTGAAAAAATTGGAACTTTGACCTCCAATATCTCCGTAACTAGAAGGTTCCCAGGTATGGTCTAGGACAAAAAAATGATCGCAATGACGGGGAGAATAAGTGCCTTTCGGCTTCGTTAAGGGTCTTTTTACACCCAGACATTGACATTTGGACCAAGCTCCATACACTTTTGTTCATTCTCCTTTCTGCCACCCTCGCCTATGGAGCTCAAACGTCAGATGTCCGTACTTGGGGTCTGCCAACGAGCTATGGAGCGAAGTATTCTGGGGGTCAAACTTATGGACCGCTTCAGAAACTCCAAACTTCGCTCCAAAACCCAAATAGCTGAACTGGAACTGGGCTGGTCACATCTGCCCCATGTCGAAGGAGCAATGGGCAAAAACTACCACTCAGTCGATACCAAATAGCAGGAAACGACAACGCGACCTCACATGCTCAGCAGTCGCACTTGCGACCACTAGACCAACGAGGCAGTCAGTTCTTAAATTACATCTGTGGGAAATTACATGCACCTGTTAAAAATAAGAATCATCATCTAGTTAGTCTTTTCTCAACTATGTTAGGGTCGGCTTCCAGTTAATACGATACCCCTTGTTAAGACTGGCTGTCAGATTTCGGGCTACTGACAGCCGAAACCAAAGGCTTAATGAGCTTTCCGAATCACGGAGCAAACTCGGTATGTAATGGGTGGTCACTCATCCACTGACCAATCTAGGCAGCGCGGCTGTTACTCTTTAGCCACGAGCTCCTTGCAATTATAGCAACGAGGGCCTTGCTTCTGAGAGCAATAGATGAGGACTATCAGTCCAGGAACACCCTATTGGGTAACAAATCTAACAGGTGTTTAAATTCCTCTAACATCTTGAATTGTGTCTACTGTGCCTCGGAAAGCACGTTAAGCCGTTGGTCCCGGCTGTCATTTGTAGTT
Organism: Noctua pronuba; assembly: GCA_905220335.1. Lineage (NCBI taxonomy): Eukaryota > Metazoa > Arthropoda > Insecta > Lepidoptera > Noctuidae > Noctua > Noctua pronuba. The sequence continues at coordinate 9,050,837 of LR999918.1, read as the reverse complement.
CTTTGACAGTCGTTAGGTAGTCAGTGGCCCAAAAAGTCTGACAACCAGTCTTACCAAGGGGTATCGTATTACCCAGTACTAACTGGGTTGTGGAGGTCAGATAGGCAGTCGCTCCATGTAAAATACTGGTATTCAGCTGCATCCGGTTAGACTGGAAGCCGACCCCAATATAGTTGGGAAAAGGCTAGGCAGATGATGATCTTGAATTGTGTCTACTTGTCTCATCAACTTTTAGGATAATACGTAATAGTAGTCGAAACCTAAGTGAAAAATGTCAAATAATGAAATATTACCATTTTCATTGCAGCCCGCCATTACTTAAAGAAACGTTGACGAATAAAGAATATTATGATAACAGTCAACCCGACATAACATCTAATCAGGTTGCAGCAGAAAATGGAGAAACGACTCAAAATGAAAACAATGTCTTATATCGAAGTGACGATCGTAAAGCCGAAGAAGAAATAACGAAGAAGGAAGATAATATGCTGTCTGACGCACCACCTGTAAGTAAGGCGAAGTAGCCGTCCATGGACTATCTTTTTTTTATTCAAACTCAAAGCATTTATTTCAATTAGACCATTACAGGCACTTTTGAAAGTCACAAAAAAATAAAAAACCAAGCTACAGTCACAGACACAAGGCATAATAACTTGTGAAAGTACAGTAGTTGCCCATCCCAAGGCGTAGATCTCTATGGAGAAGAATGGGCAAGAAACTCCATGGACACTGTTTTCAAGCAAAATATTGTTACAAACAACACAAACTACAAAATAACAGGGATTGCTTACATTGTTATGTAAATAATCCCTGTTATTTTTTCAAATATATAATTTCAAATACATCTTTAATTTTGATCTGATGAAAGGAATATAATATGCTCGTGTTATTTTTATTTATTTTTATTAATGATTGTTTCAGCGTAAAGAAAATGACAACAATTTGACTGAACCCAACACAATAGTCTATGTTCAGATGACGTCATCAAAACTCTAAAAAACTGGGATCCCTCGAAAAGTTATCCTGAAAATCAAGGACCACGACCAAATATTTTAGAAATTATTTAAATTGCTGTACTTATATGAGGAAAAAAGACAAAATATTTGACATAGCTTGTTATCATGTTATGCATAGTTATTTATGTGATGTTATTGCATAATTACGGTAGAAATGTTGAAACAGAATGTGTATCGATAATATGTTGTATTTTTTTCTAATTGTGCGCAAGTAGGTATTAGGTTTCCATTTTGATCAGGGTGTAACAAAATAAGCGCTATTCTTCACAAGTGCACAAAAAATACTGTTATAGAATTTATTGTTGTGACAAAAACTTTATACAGGGTTAATTCATTTAAACTAAAAAACTTATGAGTAGCGATGTCAAAACAAGATAAAATAAATTCTTTTTTTGTTTTATCATGTTTTGAATCGTTACCCTTGTGCGACTATTCGCCAATTAATTTTATTAGCTTCTGATTGCTTGCTGCAATATTCTAGGGTTATATAACATTGCGTTTATTTTGTTACTCGTTGTATAATTATATTCTTCGAAACATTCTCAAGAGTGACGCTTTACCAAATAAAATATTTATTACGTAATTTTCCGTATTCCGAGAAGGTTCAGGAAAAATAGTCGTAAAATATACTAGATTAAATGAAAATGAAATAATTGGTACATGCAATAGGAAAAACCAATAATTAGTCTGGATTTTTTAAATAACTGTAAGCCTGAAAAGAGGTCTTTGTACTCATTATTATGTACAGTCGCTAGCTCAGCAAGTTACCACAAACTGTCAAATTTTGTCATCGGATTTTGTACTTAACCATCAACGTTTTATGGTTTAAATTCATTTGGAGAAATTTGACAGTTTGTGGTAAATTGATGTGCTGCCGACTGTACAACTGTTACTATGAGATCAAACTTGAAATCGCGAAAGAATAGTGAAATTCTCCATTAATTAAATATGTTCCAAAAAAAATTATGTAAGTAATTTCTTAAAAACAAAAAAAAACATACTTACCTGAAAAACTGAAAATACAGAATTTTCTTCGCGATTTCAGTTTGTAACTTGTATATTTTTTTTTGTTCAACCGACAGAAACAAAAAATGCTTTCGAATCACTTTTTAAACATTTTGAAACTTCAAAAGCACCGTGCCTCAGAAATTCAGTCTATTTTCAATTGTTTTTCATAATATCTATTATGTTTTTTGTCTAATTTTCCTGTATTAGGCAAAAAACAAGTGTATGTAGTCATACAACACGTTAGTCACGGCAAGCGGAGTAGTAAAGTGATAGAATAAATGATCTCATTCGATTTGAATGAGGACTATTATTTTACTGCTCGCTGGCTTCACTAGTCAATTTAGTTTTATAAGTTTATTTTTTATTTTTCGTATTATTTTGTTTAGAGCTACAAAAAATTTGTAACTTAAGGCCAGGCACACATCTGAGCGTTATTTCCGCTGAAATTTTCGAGCGCGTTTTGTGGCGCCTGAATTTGGAACTGTATACAAATTTTTAAACTTACTATTGAAGTAGACACGCGAAACGCGCCAGATTTGTGCCTAGCCAATAAATAAAAACTATAGAAAATTGTGCTGTCTGGTGATTTTTCCAAAGAAATCAGAAATGATTTGTGAAATAATACTTGTTTAAAAAAAACGGACGACCTGACTCGAATTTTTAATATTTTTCTGTGCTCTAATTAATATTTAATTTTCCATTTAAGGTAATGACGTTATTTTGCAGGCAAAATGCGTCAACCGACATTTTTTGTGATAAGAATGAATCGAATTTATAAATTATTATTTTTAACTATTTTAAGGAAACTGGTTGATTACCTACCTTACTCATGCATTAACCAAAACCTTGTTTTGTATTGATGATTTATTTCATAAAACACATTACTGTGAATGCGCCAGGATAGCTCGCGAAATCCTAATTTTCTTACGTTTTTTACAATTTGCAGGTCAGTAGCAGTTTATAATGTGATCGTAATATAAATTATAATCGTGAGAATTATCAAAACATTATTATTCTATGTCTAATCATAAACAGGCAACCTGATATTGACCCGCAAATTAAAAAAAAAAACTATAAACTTTGAAAAGTTAAACCATCTATTATGCGTAGGTTTTAAACCAATTATTATAATAATTTGTCTTATATTATTTGTTCAAGTTCCTGTAATAGTAAAGTAAAATAAACAGTCTATTAATAAGTTTTGTATTATTAATATTGTAATATATTTACTGTTTCGTTTGACATTTGCTGTTTTAGACACGTTTGTCATTCTATTTTCATCCAGCAATGGGGTCAATGTGTATTAATAATATGAAGCTATTTGTTTAATTAAAAATCACGTATACGATAATAATTATGTTATAATAGAATCTATCTCATTCATTGTATTTTGTGTAGAAACTGATGTTTTACATGTGAGTTTAGTTCTTAGTTCTGCCAAAGTGTGCCAACCGACAGCAAAATTTCTCCTGTTTTCCGTTTTTTTTTTTAATCTGTTAGTAAAATAACTGAATTAATAAGAAATTGTGGGTTGGCTCATTTTTACAGAACTACGTCTAATTGTTACAGTGCTTCCGCACTTGCATATTCTATGCTTTCAAAGAAATTAGATTTTTTCCAAAACACAAAGACAGCTTTGTTGTTTAAATTTGTTATAAAAAATAGTAACTTTTAGTGTATAAATTTTGTAATTCAACTATTATTTTCATTGTTTGTCAAAATAATTTTCAAACATTCTCAAAACAAAATGTATCAGCAATGCGAACGTGGCTTTATATTGCTTAGAAAAAAAACTACGAATGATGAAATCTAGTACAGTCAGTATTATAGATATTAATTGATGTTTTGTACCCTTAATTAAAAATGTTATAATTTAAATTGAAAGGAAGAAAGATCTTTTAAAATGATGATATTATATTATGATATTATGTCCAGCAAAAATATATCCTTGTAAATGAACATTGAATTTTATTTTACTCCTAACTTGATTATATTTTCATGTACATAGCTATTTTCAGGCATGTGAAGAAGAAAGAGTCCTATTAATGCTTTGAATGCCTCGTTAGTCTAGTGGTCGTACGCTCGACTGCTCCTAACTGGTCTTGGGTTCGATTCCCAGGTTGGTGTTATTGAGTTTTTCCCATCAGGAATTTCTCAGTAGCAGCCACGGAGTCTGTATTTGTGCCCGGTTAATGTCACTAGGCTCGCCCTCTATTACATGAGACTTAAACATAGCTAGCAAAATGTAGGTGTACTATTAGGTATACCTCTGCCTAACCCTTCGGGCATTACAGGCGTGATGTTATGTTTATTGCTTTGAAATAAATAGAACTAGAATCAGCCTGATTTCGTATGATACCTCCACGCGCCTCGGAAAGCACGTTAAGCCGGCCAGTCCCAGCTGCCATTGATAGGAGTAATAAGAATAGTTAAAACTCAAAAGTCTGACTATCAGTTTCCCAAGGGATATCGTGTTACCCGAATATGGAGTCCAAATACTCATGCAGTCAGGCTGAGCGATTGGCTGCTGCGCTGAGTGTCACGGGATCTTCCGTATGACATAGGAAATTGTTCCGGGTTTGGCTTTTTGTATATGTAAGTTTAAATGATTGTAAACCAAAGAGATTTAAAACACATATAGAGAGGACATTGGGAATATTGTCATACAATAATTTTCATCCTGAATATTTTCGATTTTGACACACGAATGCTACCTGACAAGCGGGCGTATGACACAGATGACACTAGACAGAACGAATTGTTACTAAGTAGTAACAAGTTTTAGATTACGATTTTCTTCGTCATGGCCCGTCTATAGCTCGGAAATATTTGAGTGTCTTTGTGTCATATGAATACGACCTGACAAGGCGACGTATCGCACTAGACTGATCGACTTGTTACTAATTTGTAACAGGTTTTGTTCAGTTATATTTGAATGCAAAGACATTCAAATATAACTAGCTATAGACGGGACAAGACCAAGAAACTGACAATTCCAAAACCTGTTACAAATTAGTAACAAGTCGTTCAGTCTAGTGCGAAACGTCGCCTTGTCAGGTCGCACAAAGACACTCAAATATTTCCGAGCTATAGACGGGTCATGACGAAGAAAATCGTCATTCAAAACTTGTTACTACTTAGTAACAATTCGTTCTGTCTAGTGTCATCTGTGTCATACGCCCGCTTGTCAGGTAGCATTCGTGTGTCAAAATCGAAAATTTTCCGGATGAAAATTTTTGTATGACAATATTCCCAATGTCCTCTCTATATGTGTTTTAAATCTCTTTGTTTGAATGTCTTTGTTGTAAACGCACCCACGATACAGGAGAAAATCCTGGAGTCGGGCAGCGTTTTCATTTAAAAAAAAACAGCCTACCGGGGTCCACCGATCGGCAAAGACCGCTCCCTAGCTGTGCCTCGAGACCCAGACCTCCGTTTTCCACATCCAGTCTGATCCACTTTTTAAGCTAGCAACTGATATACAAATTTCGAAATGTACATACCTACTGTGGTACACCCCTGCCTGATCCTTCGGAGAAATACAGACGTTATTTTATGTAACACAGTAGCTTAACATTTTAGATTGTGCTTTGAGGATAATTATAAAATTATTAATAACGAAAAACCGTGATAAATTATGTTACCTAACAAAACAACATGACTGGACACCGACAAGGCTGTGTTTTTATTGATTTGATTCGGTATAACATTTCCACGCAGGATCTCTAATTATATTCGAAATAAAACCCTCACTTAGCCTTAAAAACAAACTCATTTCCTTTCAGCTTTAGTGAAAGTCCCAGTTAAATCGGTTCAGCCGTTCCACAGTTACCGTGGATAAAGGGGAAGACGGATGAAATTTTAAAATGTGTGATTTGGACACACGATTCAGCTCGATTTTATTGGCAATTCTCATACAGCCGCTATCAGCTACCCCGCGAAGATCGACGCTCCACCAAGCCTCATAGCGTCCCACCTTACGTTTGCCGATTCCCGGTCCCCACTCAACAACACGTCTATCCCAACGGTAATCGGTTGGTATTGACGGCAACAAAGAGTTCACATTAAAAATTGCACAACTCGATCTCAATCAAATTCCGTTCAGCCAATATTTGAATTAAATTTTAATCAAGGCCTAAGCTATTGTTTGATTTATTTTAGTATAAAACTGGGACCTTTTGAGGATAAAGCATCATTCGAAGAATCAGTTCTTTAGATCTCATACAACATGAAGGTAAAGCAATCCTGGTTTATTAATATTTATTATTTAAATATTCTTCAGTTTCCATAAAAAAATTCGGTTGAATTGACTTATCAAAATCGTTCTGCTGTCATTATTATTTTTATGTTTGAAATTCAATACTTCAATCCTTCGATTTATTACTTTCTACTTTTGTTGTGTCAGCACTTTTTTTATCTTCACTTTTTTGTTCTAAAGCACCATTAACTAGCTTTAAAATAATAAATGGTCCATATACGCGTTAGTTACTTAATCAACTGGTTTCTGAACTAAATCACTATGTATTTTGAAATCTACTCACACCACTTCACTGTTATATTTGGAAGTTTTCATTTCATCCAATATTTCATCCAATTTCGGGTCTGAGTGCTCACAGTCTAAACGCCTTGTTCATGTTTCCCGTGACCCAAGGGCTGGCTTTTACCTTTACAATGTGGCCAGTCTTTAGGCCACATTACCAGCTGACAGCGTTGTTGACGAGCTTTTTTGATGCCCTTTTATAGTTTATTGTTAGTTTATTTTCATTATCATCATCTTCCTGCACTTGTTCCGTATTACTTGGGTTCGGCGCAACACGTTATATTCTTACATTCTCTCCTGTCAGCCGTCACGTTATTCCCTATTATACACTTCATATCATCATCAACCCTTTGTTCATCATCATTATCATAAAATTTTCGATCCCTTGTTTCCAGGTCATCATCGCTGTAGTCCTCGCCATCGGCTCCGTGTCGGCTTTGGGTTCTGGTCCCTACCTGCCAAGTGGTTGGAGGCCCCAGGGTCCTAGCTTCTTCCTACCTTCTGAAGTTGCGGTAAGTTCTATTCCATTTGTTATAAAGTCCAATACAATCCATTTATTTCAATTTGATGATAATAATGATCCATTCTTGGCTCATATAGCAGACGATTCGACCCTCTGTCTTCTTTACAAATCGATTTACTATTGGAAATAAGATAACTAAAGAACCGTAATAATTCAAAGCAATTGTGTTATGGCGATAAGACAAACTATTTTTTTAAAATTAATTGTTCGTCCTATCTCTTATTAAGAAATTTAATTCCACAGAAAACACCAGACAGTCCCCTCAAAGAGAACCTCCTCCAAGAGACCGAAGCATCCGGATCTGAAGCCCTCAGGGAGTACGGACCTCCGAAGGTCGAGGAAGTCGTTCAGTTGAGCGTGAACCAGGGTCTGCCTGAAGTGGCTACTGAACAGAGCTTCCTTGTACAGTCTCTGGCTACCCAGGAGTTGCAGGCTGGTGCTGGTGAATCTGTTGCTGTTGAAGGTATAGAAGCTTTATTAGCTTCCTTTGTAATGGACGCATTGTATATAATTTTACAAACCCATAAATACCTTAAGAGGATGAGTAAAATATAAAAGCCACATACATACACACCGATAAAATAAGGACAAACATGAATGTATGTCATGTAACTGATCTGCTTTTAATTTAATTTATTTAACTTACAGAACAGTTACTAAACTTCCAATTTAGAGATGTTCATCTCTTCTTTTGCTCTGCATACCGCTCTTCTAAAATCTCCTTAGTCACAACTGAAACCATCCCTTTATTAATTTAACAAGAATTTATGTTAATTCACAGCAAGCACCGAACAAGAACAACTCATCGAAGAAGTAGCCACCACCGAGGCTCAACTCGCTCAAATAGCAGTCGAAGAACAGGCCACTGAATCTCTCACTGAAGCCCAGCCTACCTTCGAAGTTGTAGCAGAGATCGTTGAACAGACCGAAGCTGCCCAGATTGAAGAAGCCACTGAAGGAGCAGTACAACAAGAAGTCATTGCACCTACAGCGGTTTACGCTGAAGAAGAGATCGTGACTCCTACAGATGTGGCACAAGAAGAGGTTTCTGCCGTTGTAGAAGAAGCTGTGGTACCCACTGCTGAGGTTCTTGAAGAGGTAGTAGTGCCTGCTGCGGTTGTCGAAGAAGTGGTTGTTGAAAAAGTAGCAGAGGAAGTCAACAACATTCAGGAAGCTTTGGTTAAGATCGAGAATGAGGTTAAGGCTGCAGAGGTGAGTAACAAACACACATTAAAGACTAAAAATCCAGATAATGTTATTCTGCAAAATAATTGAAGATAAATAGTAAGACATAAATAACTACAGAAAACTTGACTTCAGAAAACCAGAAAACTACATTGACTTAACTTTAATTTACAATGGAAAACACAAATAAATGAATTCTATTGATTTCAGGCTCTGGAAGCTGTCGAAATCAAGGCTGAAGTGTCAGGGTAAGTTCTCTAAAAGCTACCTCTATTCCATACAAAAAGACTTAAGTTTGCCTTTTGCAAGTTTATGATCAACACGCATATAGAACCCTAAGTAGTAAGCTTTAGAATTGACACTTCAATGTGTTCACAGATCCCAACAACAGGCCCCTGAAGGTTTCCTCGAATACGGACCCCCCGGCTTCAGGGAGTACGGACCCCCCAAGGCCGAGGACATCGCCAGGCCTGCTGCAGTTCAGGTACGGAACCAATACTTCAGTAGTTCCAACTAGTACAGCGTGAACTGTTACGTAATTGTCATCATTTAGTCGAAAAACGTTCACTACTGCATATAAATCTCCTCTGAGCTTTGGTGTGCCCACCACAAAAAAACTGGCTGTTAAAGTTCTACCAGAAGTAACGATAATGGAAAAGACAAAAATGTATTGGATTTAATATACTACTAAAAATCTTTTGTCAATCTAACCGTTGAAAGTCATTTTAGTGTTTAAAACTACATCATCATTCTCCTGGCTTTATACCAATTTATTTGTGGTCGCAGCGTGTCTTCTTCTTCCATACTTCTCTATTACTCGTCATCTCAGCAGTCACCTCCTTTCTAGCCATATCATCTTTCACTCAATCCATCCATGGTTTTAAACTACATATGTTTAATTATTGTTTTTTTCATTGTCAACTTTGCTACCTTTACTATCCCTAAAAGTTCTGCAAAGGTGGTCGAAAATATAATTAATTCATTTATTATTAATTTCAGGTTGCTCCTACCAGTGTTTTTGAAAACAACGAAGTCAGGAGGAGGCGTTTCTCTCCCAAATTCAAGTAAATATCTTAAAAATTATCATCGCCAGACCAGCTACAGACCCTATCCTATCAGGGCCGTAGCTAGGTAATGCAAGGAACAACCCTTCTTTCGCATTCTGTAATCCAGTCCAATTTAAAAGACATGGAATGTATGATTGTGATGAAAAAACAGTACAATTTTTATCTACAGCACTAATGACATATAATTTTGGTTTCAGATCAGGACCCAAGAAACACTAAGGTCGCAAATATAGGAAAAGCACCACAAGACTATGGAACAGCGAGTTAAGAATGGACTTCGTAAAAACTCTTTATTTAAAAAAAGGCAAATGAAAAAACCACTTCGCCATTGAAGTTATTGACAGCCAGTCGCCATCTTCGTTCTAATTTGAAATTAGAATCATTAAAGCGATAGAACATGAATAACTTTTTGGTGAGATAAATATAGGAGTAAAAGTGATTTCATTGAAATCCTACTTTTGAAGTACAACAAAAATAAAAATATTACTTTTAGATGATAAAAACATCTTAATACATGTAATCTATGGTGGAAATGATGTAATGTAATAACTTAATAAATAAATGATTTTAATGACTAATGTAATGGTCTTATTTAACTTCCCTTCAATATTTTGAATTTGTCAGACCTTGGACACAAATGTCAGATATCAGATACGATTAGTATCTGATATCTGACATTTGTGTCCAAGGGTTCGTCGTTTAGTCAAGCCCACGAACACTTCAGCTTATTTACTCTATAACCTATGTACAAATTAATAAAAGCTAGAAATGTTGAAAGTTAAAAAGCCGCTTTTTAACTTTTAATATTTTTGATAAAATACAAATGTTTAAAGATTATTTTTCAATAAAAAAGCGTATACAATTAGAAAAGCAGTAAGTTTTAAGAGGATAATTAAAACTAATTCTTCTTCTTCATATCGCTGGCACGACAAATTTTATATTTTGTTAGCCCAAAACATCGCCACGTCCACCGCGTCGTCGGTGGCAGCGCAAAGTTCACTTCGGCTGCATGCTTTTGGGCTAAGAGGGCAGGATAGGAGGTGGAGCATAGTTTACGACACAGCTCCACATCCACACCCCACTGCTGTCTCATTGAGGTAACCCCACTTAATGATGTTGGAGTTACATCTCCCTACTTGAGTCCGGAGACGGTTCAAGGACTAACAATAAAACTAATTCACAGCGACAACTAGATTACCTTTCAGAAAAGGTAGGTTTTCTAGTCTCTCGACATCTACAATAAGCTATTATAACTGACAGGTTAAAACAGATTAACATGTTTTTTACGACTCTCTTATTCTACCATAAACTAAAATATCAACCCTGTCTAAGGCGTTCGATTGCATCAATCACAAATAAAAAATCAATTTTGAAGAGTAAAAGTATTATTTTCTACAGAATTTATTAGATTTTTATTTTGTTATGTCTCGACACAATATCTTGACCAGGACCCCGGAGTTTTGAAAGGCGTATCAGGAGCTAAAGCCAGATTACAGACGCCCATTAAACATTAATAATAAATAGGGCACTAAACGGCAATTAGATTTTAAATGGCTGATAGGGTGCTAAGGTGCAAGATCGCTGGATAAAGTAACGAATGAGTATTTCAGAGGAAGTTTGAAAGTTGCGCCGAAGTTTGATAGAGCAATCTACGCAGGGTGGCTGGTAGCAACTGGATGAGAGTCGCCAAGAATCGATTTAAATGGCGTGCGATTGAAGAGGCCTATGCCCAGCAGTGGACTGTTTTAAGCTAATGATGATGACGAGAGTTATGGGCAGACAGACAACCAATTTTTATACAACCTCTTGCCAAAAGCTTCGATTTCTGTCAACGTCTGACTAGCCGTTTCCCAATCATGATGGGATCGGCTTCCAGACTAACTGGTTGCAGTTGAATACTAGTATTTTACTAGGAGCGACTTCATATCTGACCTCCACCACCCAGTTAGTACGGGATAATACGATACCTCTTGGTATGATTGGTTGTCAGACAATCGGACCACTGACTACTTGTTACGGCTGTCAAAGATCTACAAATGTCAGCCGGGACCACTGGCTTAATGTACTTTCCGAGGCACGGACGGAACTCCGTATGTAACGGGTGGTCACCCATCCACGGACCAACCTAAGCAAGCGCGGTTTAACCTGAAGATCGATCCGGGCGGCTATTTGACCAGTAGCTTATCTGCTTCGGTTAATGTAGCAATATTAATTATTATAGACCGATTGACGTAAAAATATACCGTATACGTATATATATATATGTGTGTATAAATATATATACATATAATAGACAGTCCCGTAAGAGTTGTATTGCCGTTTAGATATTTATTTTACAGACTGTTTTGCCGCTGAGCTTAATCGGAAACGACGCAGATGAGTCATATTTATATTGTGTACGTGATGGTCCTTGGGACAATCATTCAAGGTCACTTAAAGCTATTATAAAATAAGCAATTGGTAGACGTGTGCTTAGCACAAAACTCAGCCACGCGAACTCCGCTCACTGGTGCAGTAAATAGATCATCGAATCGATCGAATTAAACGATCCAGATCAGTTAGGTCAGAGTATATACAGGGTGTAAGGGACAGCCCTCCACAAACTGATGGGGTGAATTCAGTATATCATACTAAGATGACCGGTACAAGAAATTATTACAGGATCCCAATAAATTTGATTTGTTTTATTTCCTCATACGCAATGTATCGTTACCGTGGCAAAACGCACGTAGCGAACGGCAAGAGCGACGTCAGGAAGCTAACAGCTGATTTCACGCGTCGTTCGTTAGGGTATTTCAACATCCATTGAAGGATTTTTTAATTTACCGTATTATTTACATTAATGGAGTGCTGCGTACAAGGACTGTAATTTTACATGGAAATAAAGGACTGTCCCTTACACCCTGTAGATATTTCAAGAAAGTATGCGCTTCGGCTATCACCCTTTATCAACGGAAAAATAAACAATGATGAAATCTAATAGAGTTACGATGATAGATTACTTGTGTGAAAGAAAAAGGAGTCATTGATACCGGGACGGCTGAGGCGGGAGAATGGAAGAAAAATGAGACAAGGGCAGAGAGAGAATAATGACAAGGATGGAACTACTTGCCTAGATAACATAACAATGATTAGAAAATTATTGCATAACGTAACATCACGTCTGTAATCCCCGAAGGGTTAGGCAGAGGTGTAACCGTTAATATACCCACATTTTGCAAGTTATGTTAAAGTCCCATGTAATAGGGGGCGAGCCTAATGCCATCAACCGGGCGTAATTCCAGACTCCGTGGCTGCTACTGAGAAATTCCTGATGGTAAAACCCAATTACACTTTGCCCGACCTAGGAATCGAACACAGCCCCTTATGCTCAGCAGTGGCGCTTGAGACTACCAGACCAACGAGGTAGAAAATTATAGATTGCCAAAAAACTTTTTAAAACTTAGAGAAAACCGGCACAGAGAAAACTCCATACAAATGAGCGATAATAGGTACAGAACCACACAGTACGGCTATTTCAGTTTCGAAACTTAGATCCTTTGCCACACAGGGGGTCAGGTCGGAACTCAAAGTTCAGAAACATGAAGATTATCGAAGAACATAATTATCATTTATAGTTTTACTTGTACATCGCTAGCTAGGCTTGAAACCTCACGTTAGTCGTTTGGACCAAAGGTGGGTAAACCAATGGTACATACGACATACGTTTAAAGAGACCACACAGTGACTTTTTGAAAATTAAAGGCATATTAAATAAGACCACTGCGGAGGAGCTCATGTCTAAATAATAACAGCCGCTCTGATAGATCTTTAAGTTAAGCCGCGCTTGCCTAGGCTGAGATGGGTACCTACCTACCGACACGTAACATGCTGAGTTTCCTCCGTGCCTCGGATAGAACATAAAGTCGTTGGTCCCGGCTGTCGTTTGTGGGTCTTTGACCTGAAAACCTGTCGTACCAAGAGGTAACATTTTATTTTCCAGTACTGACAGGGTTGGGGTCTGATAGGCAGTCGTTCCATGTAAAATTTTGGTATTCAACTTCATCCGGTTAGACTGGAAGCCAACCCCAATATAGTTGAGAAAAGACTAGGCAGATGATGAAATAAGACCATTATATAAATCATCAAATTCATTTATTTATTTAGTTATCACATAACATTATTTTCCACCATTGATTACATATAATAAGATATTTTTATCCTAAAAAATGATATCATTGTACTTCGAAAGCAGGGGTTTCATGGCATCACTTTTTACACGTATATTTTCATCACTTTTGCCAAAAAGTTTCATAAGTTTTAACGGTTTAATCATTCCAATTTCAAATTAGAAAGAAGATGGCGTCTTGTTGTCAATGACTTCAATGGCGAAAAGGGTTTTCTCATTTGCCTTTTTTAAATAAAGAGTTGTTTACGGAGTCCATTTTTCTCGCTGTTCCTTGGTCCTGTTGTATTTTTCGTTTATTTTCGACTTTAGTGTTTCTTGTGTGACCTGAAACCAAAACGATATTTCATTAGTACCGAAAGCAAAATATATTTTTTTTTCGGGTTGTCATTTAGACAATGTGATTTAAGTCATCATCACTACATACTAAAACAAAGTCCCTTCCCGCTGTCTGCCTGTCCCTATGTATGCTTAGATCTTTAAAACTGCGCAACGGATTTTGATGTGTTTTTTTTTAATAGATAGAGTGATTCAAGAGGAAGTTTTATATGTATATTGCAGTCGTGCGAAGCCGGGGCGGGACGCTAGTAGTAAATTATAATTGAACTTTTTACTGCCGCTTAGAATGGGGTCTAGTAGCTAGTTGTCTGACATGATAATTTTTAAAAGGCAAACAAAACAAACAAACAAATATTTACTTGAATTTAGGAGAGAAGCGCCTCCTCCTGACTTCATTGTTGTCAAAGGCACTGGTAGGAGCAACCTGTAATGAACATAAAATACAATCAATTTCGTTAACAAACGTCGATGATCTGATGATGTTCTTGACCATCATTGAATTTATGTTGCGGCATGATGACTACCAAAGTTGACAATGAAAGAAAACAATTGAAAAAAAAAAAGAATTACGAGGTAGAAATGAAAGAAGTAGATAGACAAGTAGTAAGTAAGTAAGTAATTTTTATTTTGCAAATATGGGATGGTGATAAACAGATAAAAGGTAGGATCAGCCATATTTTACCATTAGGCATGCAAAGTTATACTTTGACGCTAGCACAATAAACGCAATTAATAGATACACTGAATAGTTTTAAATCACGTAGTGCTCACTTCCCAAGCATTGCGTATTTCTAAAACGAATTTCGATGGATGGATTGTGTGAGAGAAAAGACTAAATGATGCCGTGACGTCTGACAGGGGAGAATGGAAGAGGAAAACGTGTTGCGCCGACCCCAAGTAGAATGGGACAAGGGCAGGAAGATGATGATGAAGACGTAGCTAAACTTGGGAAAGGTCTAAAACCTGCAGTAGAAGTTGTTCAGTTGAATGTTTATAATACAATACTAGTTTACACTATACTCATGGAAACTACTGATAATAGGTACCTGAACTGCAGCAGGCCTGGCAATGTCTTCCGCCTTGGGGGGTCCGTACTCCGTGAAGCCAGGGGGTCCGTATTCGAGGAAACCTTCAGGGCCCTGTTGCAGGGATCTGTAAACACAGTGCATATAAATTCTAATACCTGCTGCTTAGAGTTCAATTTCCTTGGTGATAATGAGAAAAAGTGGTAGAAATAAACTAAAAAAATGCCAGCAAGATATTTTAGTAGCTTTTCTAGAACTTACCCTGATACCTCTGACTGGATTTCAACGGCAGCAAGAGCCTGAAAATAATAGAAAACGTTTTGTTTAAACGTTAAAGGGTTTTAAATTTTAAAGGGAGATCTGAGATACCGCGGCCCTGGAACACTAAGGGCAAAGAAGGAACATGGATGGGTTTCAGACAGTACGAGTCTGACACTCCCTTCTACTCCGCCCAGAGCGGAAGGGGTCATTAGATGATTACCCATAGAAAAAAAGAAAATAAAAGGATACCTCTTAATTTTTGTAAGTATTTCACTATTCATTTTCAATTTTTTTTGCAGAACAAAATTATCAGTTACTTTGAAATTTTTAATTTGCTATGGCAAGATAATGTTACTTACCTCAGTAGCTTTAACTTCGTTCTCCAACTGTACCAAGGCCTCAGCAATATTGTTGACTGCTACTCTCTCAGCAACCACTTGTTCAACAACCGCAGAAGTGGGTACCACAGCCTCTTCTACAACAGCAGACACATACGCTTGTGCGGCAGCAGTAGGAGCGACGGTCTCTTCTTCGACGTAAACATTTTCTTGCTGTACTGCTGCCTCTGTAGCTTCCTCAATCTGGGCAGCTTCGGAAGTCTGTTCAACGATCTCTGCTACGACTTCGAAGGTAGGCTGGGCTTCAGCGAGAGATTCAGTGGCCTGTTCTTCGACGGCTATTTGAGCGAGTTGCGCTTCTGTAGTGGGTGCTACTTCTCCGACAAAAAGGGCAGCTTGTTCTGTGTTTGCTGTGATTTAAGATAAGTTTATGTTAGAGTTGGAATATTTGGTTTCTTTTTAATTGGTGTTGTTTTTACTATGGAGACATTTTGATTTTTTTTATGTAAAACAAAAGACAGAGAAGAACATTTCTAAAAAAGTAAATTAGGTTAGATAGCCTAGATAGTGTTTAGTAGGTTATAAATCACAAACTCATCTATCTTATATATAAAATTCTCGTGTCACAATGTTAGTTAGCATACTCCTCCGAAACGGCTTGACCGATTTTTATGAAATTTTATATGCATATTCAGTAGGTCTGAGAATCGGCTACTATCTATTTTTCATACCCCTAAGTGACGCAGACGAAGTTGCGAGGGTCAGCTAGTTATATATATGTTTGTCCTTATTTTGTCAGTGTGTTATTTTGTGGATATTTTATTTTACACTTCCATTTCATTGGGTTGTAAAATTATATAAAATGCGTCCATTACAAAGACAGTTATCAAAACTACTATACCTTCAACAGCACCAGACTGCAACTCCTGGGTAGCCAGAGACTGCACGAAGAAGCTCTGTTCAGTAGCCACATCAGGCAGGCCCTGGTTGACGCTGAACTGGACGACTTCGACCTTCGGAGGTCCGTACTCCCTGAGGGCATCAGAGCCGGACGCCTCGGTCTCTTGGACGAGGTTCTCTTTTTGAGGACTGTTCGATGGCTTCTGTAAAAATGTGCATAATTAGTGATTAAAAAGATAGTATCAATCCAGAAACTCGGTATATTGTATTTTTGTTAACTACTATGTGGTAAACAGTTGTAAGGATCTTTTAGCTATATGAGCCGAAGAAATAATTTTAATATCTATTGTTTCGTCACCTTCTATTTACCCCTTAGTAAAATATCAAAATAACTAATTTGATACCGAAAGCTTCATTGCAAATTGACTCGGATCACATGGTGACTGATATCGTTTACATTTATGTTATGATAACTTACCGAAACTTCAGAAGGCAGGTAGAAGCTAGGACCCTGGGGCTTCCATCCACTTGGCAGGTAGGGGCCAGACCCCAAAGCCGATACGGAGCCGATGGCGAGGACTACAGCGATGAGGACCTGGATACGAGGGATGTCAACATTAAAGATGAGCAGGATGTTGATGATTTTAAGTGTATGATAGAGGAACAGACATTGGATGAAAATAAGGTTGGTAGGCAAGAAATCTTTTAAATAAACCGTAGTTGAAATTACATCAGTAGGATTAAAAATGAAAAGTCATCTAGTTTACAAATCAGTAGATTAAGAAACTCATTTGAACCACTTTTTTTAAATAAAAGCTAGAAAGTGGTGCTTTTAAACTACCAGAAAAGTATTGATGCAGAAGTACTCGTAGAAAGTAAAAAATCGAATGATGTAGTAACAGATATTAAACATGCAAAATAATTAGAGCAAAACGCTTTTGCTAAATCAATTAAAGTGAAATCTTTTGATAGAAAAAGAAGACTAGATAAATTAATGAATATTAATAAACCAGGAATGCTTTACCTGCATGTTGTATGAGATCTAAAGAACTGATTCTTCGAATGATGCTTTATCCTCAAAAGGTCCCAGTTTTATACTAAAATAAGTCAAACAATGGGCTGGGCCTTGATCAACATTTAGTACAAATATTGTCTGAACGGAATTTGATTGAGATCGAGTTGTGCAATTTTTAATGTGAATTTATTGTTGGATGGGTTGTGAAGGTCATGCGTTATCATTTGCTTGTGTGTAGAAGTTTTTTCTTTAGTTGACCGACCGTTCCTTGGTTTGATAGAGGTTGGATTTTGTACGTCTTCGTAGAGTTATTGATGAGAGGTTTTATCTGTACTGTATCATCTATTGTCAGTGTTCTTGTGTCTTAAATGAGTAATATCGTGTTTTACTTAAAAACAAGTTTACTATTTATTAATGTTGCCTTTGGTAAGTTGACAATTTATACAAATTTGACAATTTTTGTTGACAAGAGGAGCTCGCGGCTAAATAATAACAGCCGCTCGGGTCGATCTTTAGGTTCAGCCGTGCTTGCCTAGGTTGGTCTGTGGATGGGTGATCACCCATTACATACCGAGTTTCCTCCGTGCCTCGGAAAGCACGTTAAGCCGTTGGTCCCGGCTGTCAATTGTAGATCTTTGACAGTCGTTACAGGTAGTCAGTGGCCCAAAAATTCTGACAACCAGTCTTACCAAGGGGTATCGTGTTACCTAGTACTAACTGGGTTGTGGAGGTCAGATAGGCTATCGCTCCATGTAAAATACTGGTATACAGCTGCATCCGGTTAGACTGGAAGCCGACCCCAACATAGTTGGGAAAAGGCTAGGCAGATGATGATTTGGTAAGTTGACAATTTGTACACACACAAGCACATCAAGCTACTACAATTTGTCAAATTTATTTAAAAGTTTTTCAACTTTATGGCTAAAGCATTAGGTTCAAGGTTAATTGGGAAAATTTGACAGTTTCGTGTAGCTTGATGTGCTGGTGTCCGTACGTCCATTGAACAAAAACTGTTGAAAGTGGTTAGAAAAACATGTGACTGTGAAATCATTTTATCTTTTGTTCGTGTTGTGGCAGCGCTATTGAGCTACAACGAGGCATGTTCTGTGAGGGTAAGAAACCCATGTTACATTCTTGGTTGTAGGTATGTCTTGCAGATGGTTATTCCAAGTCTGATTGTTTAGACATAATTACGTGACATTAAATTGTCTTTGTAGAGGTAAACACTCGTTCGAATTTTCTTATTGTGGGCTAAGATTTGAACATGAGCAATGGTGGCCCAGCGGTATAACCCCGATTTATCTATCTACTTCGAACACACCCCTTCATGAAGAACTTAGCACGTCATCATCATTCTCTTGCCCTTATCCCAATTCATTTGGAGTCAGCGCAGCATTTGTCTTCTTTTTCCATACTTCTCTAAATTACTCGTCATCTCATCAAATACCTCCTTTCTAGCCATATCCTCCTTCACAAAGTCCATCCATCGTTTCTTTGGTCTTCCTCTACTCTTATACCCTCCCACATTCATACTCAAAACTTTCTTCACGACATTTTCCTCATTGCTCCGCATCGCGCTCACACAACTTTTCAGTCACCGGCCCTACTTTCAGACTTCCTCGTTTGTACTCATTTCTTATTTTATCCATTCACGTAAAACCGCTCACCTCTTAGTATTCTCATCTCAGCCTCATGCAAATGTCTTTCATTCATCCCTTTTGTGGCCCAACATTCTGATCCAACGAGACTAGGACGAAAAAATCGAAGACACGTTACATCCAGAAACCCGCATAGGATTGGCGTGGTAGATAACGTCCTACTGCATCCCACAGACAGAAGGCCTGTGTTCCAGCAGTGGGAACATCAAAGGCTGATCTTGGGCTAAGGCGAGTGCGACTGCTGAGCATGAGGTCATGGGTTCGATTCCCGGGTCGGGCAAACTGTTATTGGGTTTTTATATCAGGAATTTCTCAGTAGTAGCCATGTAGTCTGGATGTGTGCCTGGCTGATGGCAATAGGCTCGCCCCCTTTTATATAGGACTTGAAACATAACTGGCGTTTTATTGAATTTTTATTTTTCGTCACCCTTCGGGGATTACAGGCGTGATGTTAAGTTATGTTTAAAAATATAAGGCTTCATTCTGGTTAATGTACCTAATCCTATTTATAAATTAAAATAACCTAAAGTAACTAACTTAACAATAACCTTAAAAAATGGCGTAAAAAAACTCCTCCTCAACGCTGTCAACTGGTAATGTACCTAAGAGACTGGCGGCGTTGCCACTTTGTATGGCAACGCGAAGCCTTTAATTTATTTATGTATAAAGGGTGTAAAAAGACCCTTAACGAAGCCGAAAGGCACTTGTTCTCCCCGTCACTGCGATCATTTTTTGTTCTGGACGATACCTGGGAGCCTTCTAGTTACGGAGATATTGGAGGTCAAAGTTCCAAATTTTTCACAAGTTTTTTTTTTAAAACCACTTTTGAAGATTTTAACTTTACTTTAATTAACTCCATAACCCGTTTACTATTCAAAGCATCCATCAGCACTAAGTTTTGAGTGCATAACATTGAGTTTTACCGTAAAACGTGATTTTTCACACCAAAGAAAAAGTCGTTTCCCAGCAATAATTTTTGCATAGAGTTACTTAGTTTGATGTACAGAAGGCTTGGTTGACGGCTTCGTGAAGGGTCCATTTACAACCTGTATAATATTTAGCTAATAAATGATATAATTTAAAGTAGAATAGGCTAAACTCATCTACAAATAAATAAAATTGAAGTGATTGTATTTCATAATAAAGTAGACTAAACCGCCTTTTGTTATATCACCAAACAAACCATATTGAAATAACGTCCCTGCAAAAAAAACCATGTCGCCTAATGGTCTAGTACGGAAATCTATTAACACAAATATAAGACAATAGGTACTTACGTTGTCTCAAGGCCAATGGCGGAATTCGATCTATATTCAATAATATATTAATTAAATATTTGATCGTTTTCCGCTCTGCTAATTATTATTTACTTAGAATTATTTGCTTTTGATTCAGCTAGTTCATTTAATATTAGTAACGTAATAATAGGTACTTATAAAAAATTGACTCGGTGGTCGTAAGTATGACTGTAGAGTATGGGGTTCTTAGTTTGTTCCTGGTTAAGCAGTGCTTGCCTAGGTCGGTCCGAGGATGGGTGACCATAATTACGTGCCGAGTTTCTTTTGTGCCTCGGAAAGCACGTGAAGCCGTTGGTCCGGGCTGCCATTTATAGTTCTTTGATAGTCGTTACCGTCAATCCCGAAAGTCTGACAACCAGTCTTACCAAGGAGTATCATATTATCCATGGCAGTTACCTGGATTCGATTCCCAGGTCGGGTAAAGTATAACTGTTGAGTTCACAAACAAATTCCTAATGCAAAACATTAGGAATTTGTTTGTGACAGACCAGTGAGTAAGACTTCTGCATAACCCTTCCATTAAAACAGCTGTGTTATGTACGCATGTCATGTATCGAAGCAAAGCAAATTAATAAAAATGTACGTAAATATGTAATCTTTATTTTTAATTTAAAAAATCATAGCTCATTTAAGCTTACAAGTTGATACAAATATGAATAAAAACAAAATTACATTTTCCCTAATCACCAAACAAGAAAATTAAAAACACAAACTACGTGCCAATGCCAAAAAATAAATACAATTCAAAAATAGAACGATGTTTATAAGGCGGCCATGTTTTAGTCAGTAACCGTTGGACCGCGCGTTCCCGTTGCCATGGTTACCAGGATAACCGCTGTCACCGTTTCCGTGACTTGAGTAACCATTGTCACTGTCGCCGTGGCCAGCGTGATTGCTGTAACCATTGCCTTGGTTGCTGCGGGCGTTATTGGCGTTGTTGTCATAGCCTCCTGAACGGGCCAGGTCTTCGGAGTCTTCGTAAGAGATCTGGGGTTTGAAACCACGTTCATCAGCCTCGTAGCTTACAGTCTGAAACAAATAATGGAATACCTAGTTACGGACTGCCTGCATCAGCATGAGGTCCTGGATTCGAGTCCCGTGTTGGGCAAATTTATATTAGATTTTTCTATCAGGAATGTCTCAGTTGCAGCCACTGGGTCTGGATTTATGCCCGGTTGATGGCAATAGGCTTACCCTCTATTACATGGGACTTAAACAGAACTGGTGAAATGTAAGTGTACTATTAGGTACACCTCTGCCTAACCCTTCGGGGATTACAGGCGTGATGTTATGTTATGTATTCCGATTGCCGTAAGCTACCGAAAAGGTTAATACGAATCTTTGCTGTTTAAACTCATTTTTGAAATATAAAATCGTTTGAAAATTGATCTTAAGCCTCCAAGACCCAGCCGGGGCTGCGGGACTGCTCAAAAGAGATACCGCGGCCCTGGAACACGAAGGGCAAAGAAGGAACATGGATGGGTTTTAGTCAGTAAAAGTCTGACACTCCCTCCCACTCCACCCAGAGTGGGAGGGGGGGGGGGGTTATTTGATGATTTCCCATCCAAAAAAAAAAGCCTCCAAGATGGAAACTAGAATCTACCACTCAGCAACTCACACTTGCTCAAAATATCAATTAACCGACCTGTTTTCTGCCATCAGGCAACACGACGTGGTACTCCCCCTGGGCTCGCTCCTCCTGCCTCTCTTCATGGTGTCCGAAGTCGGTGCCCTCCTGGTAATCATTCACCATGTAGCCGAAGTTGTAGTTTGCTGGCTCCTGTTGAGTAATAGCAGTTGGTTAGTGGACGGATGCGCGACTGCTGAGCGTGAGGTCCTCGGTTCAAAACCCAGATAACCAGGGCAAAGTGTTATTGAGTTTTTCTATCAAGAATTTGTCAGTAGTAGCAGTAGTAGTTTATCGGATGGGAAATCATCAAATGACCCCGCCCCCACGTTCTGCACGGAGTGGAAGGGAGTGTCAGACTTTTACTGACTAAAACCCTTCCATGTTCCTTCTTTGCCCTTTATTTTCCAGGGCCGCGGTATCTCTTTCGAACAGTCCCGCAGCCCCGGTCCTGTCTTGGTTGCTGACATCTCTTTGAGCCTGGAGTCTGGATTTGTACTCGGTTGATGGCGATAGCCTTTTATTATATAGGACTTTAAAATAACTGGCGATATGTGGTGGAGGTGACTGCTGAGATGACGAGTTATAGAGAAGTATGGAAGAAGGAGAAATGCTGCGCCGACCCCAAATTAATTGGGATAAGGGCAAGAGAATGATGTGGGTGAACTAATAGGTACACCTCTGCCTTATCCCTCGGGGGTTGCAGGCATTTTGTTAGTACTTGGTTGGGGAAGTTTTTAAATAAGTAAGTATGAAGCAGGTTACCTATGATGCTTTGGAAAATTTCAGGATATTGAATCACTTAGCGATTCATAGGCCGACTAATGTTAAAGAAGTATCGTGTAGTGATTCATACGCAGACAAAGAAATGTTTGTGGCATGATACGTTTATTTGTGAATCATGCCATACTTAGGTTTTTTTAATCTAGGGTATCAGTATGACTTTATATTAGTTAAAAGGTGAATTTAATGGTCAATTTACCTCACATGTTGAAAATATGTATTTAGCATTGAGCTTTAAATCTTAGGCTGAAAACTACAGGACAGAATATTTAAAGTACGACATCATTTTGCTGACTAAACATATAACATAACATAATCACGCCTGTAATCCCACAAGAGTTAGGCAGAGGTGTGTCTTTTAGTACACCCACATTTCGCCAATTATCTTAAGACCCTTGTTATAGGGTTTGCCCGACCCAGGAACTAAACCCAGGACCTCATGCTTAGCAGTCGCGCTTGCGAGCACTCGACCAATGAGGTTAAAAATATAAATATTAATAACCAGAACTGGCGAAACATTATGCATAATAATATCGTATTTGTTAATTCTTACACTGTAGCCCCAGAGTTCACCCGCCATTTTCATTATTACTTTACTTACAGAATTGATTTCTTCGAGTGCGTTCCTGGCGAAGGCTGCAGCATTGTGGTCGTAGCCAGCGGGTCCCTCGCCACCAAAGCGGGCTTGAGCACCAGAGCCGTGTTCTTGGGGACCGGACCTGAGGACCAATTTACATAATAAATAAGATATACAAGGTGGAAAGCACACCGACGCGAAAACGGTTACCATACATTCAATAGATCATTCTGAGCCCCATACCACATAGATTTTTTATCGGTTATTTAAAAAAACTGGTCCATACATTTTGACCGTGTAGAAAATGCCCTTTTGTAGGAAACAGCTGCTTTTTTTAAAATAACCGATGAAAAATTTCTATATGTTGTGATTACATTGTAACCGTTTCCGTGTCGGTGTCCCGTCTACACACGTAGGTATATGTATAGCTGTGACAAGATTATGGAACCCGAAAAGATACCCGAATTTCTTGTATCTAAATCAGCGATTCAAAAAGCACACTATTTCCAATTCTACGACACGAGACGTCCATCAACACACACTCGTCTCGCGTGGTAGCGTACGGCCCTAGTCCTTTCACAGAAAGTGGGCCTGTGTCCCAGCAGTGGGGCCGTTATAGCCTGATATGACCAGATGTATGAACGAGGACGAGTCGAAAGGAGAATGTCAGGCTCGTTGAAGGTGACGTTATCTAGTTTCTACACACGGTAATGTATGTATGTATACTATACGGGTGTGTCTGCCTACCTTCCAAAAGCGTTAACCTGCGATCCATGACCACTGTTTCCACCATGAGGAGCACCAGCGTGTCCTTGAGGTCCGTTCAGGTTCCTTGCAGCCACTATCTGAGGTCCAGCTCCAAAGTTCTGGTTAGCCGGACCTTGAGAGTAGCCAGCACCGCGGGCTGATGACGGAGGCGGAAGGTAGCTGGAAATATAACAATGTGGATTCAGAATTTTGTAAACTTTATGAGAACGCCCCTTGATTTTTATTATAAAGGGTGTAAAAAGACCCTTAACGAAGCCGAAAGGTACTTGTTCTCCTCGTCATTGTGATCATTTTTTTGTTCTGGACCATACCTGGGAACCTTCTAGTTACGGAGATATTGGGGGTCAAAGTTCCAATTTTTTCACAAGTTTTTTTTTAAATACTACTTTTTAAGGTTCTAACTTTACTCCAATTACCTCCATGGTCCGTTTACTATTCAAAGCATCCATCAGCAATAAGTTTTGAGCGCATTATATTGAGTTTTACCGTAAAATGTGATTTTGGACCCCCAAAAAAAATTTCGTTTCCCAGCAAAAATTTTTGCGTAAAGTTACTTAGTTTGATGTACAGAATGCTTGGTTGACGGCTTGGTGAAGGGTCTGTTTACACCCCGTATAATTATTTGTGAATAAAGAAGAAAGGAGACGTCTAAGACACAAAAGTCGCACAGAAAGCTTTTTCTTTACGAGTCGATGAAACTTAAATTGTCTTAGACCAGTATGTAGCCACAAGCACAGCTCTAACATTTGCTTCGATGAAATCCTGAAAGGTGCAAGTGGTTGTGCAGGATGGGCAGGACAAGAGGTGGGGCATATCCTGCAAAGGGGCTCCACACTGGCGTTCTGTTTGAGATGGATTGAGGATACCTCATTTAGCCAGATAGTTCTTGTGTTTAAGGAGTATTAGAGACTAGAGTTAATTCATAGTTGAGAAACGCCGAAAAATGTTTGGTCAAACAGACGTTAATCACTTAATTTTAAGTAGTTTTTATGAATAAAACTTTTAAAGTATAAGTTCCTTACAACAGCACACATAAAGGGTGTAAAAAGACCCTAAAGGCACTTGTTCTCCCCGCTATTGCGATATTTTTATTGTTCTAGACTATACCTGGGAACCTTCTAGTTACGGAGTTATAGGGGGTCAAAGTTCCAACTTTTTCACATTTTTTTTTAACTACATATTTGTAAGGTTACAACTTCACTTTAAATACCTCCATTACCCGTTTACTATTCAATGCATCCATAAGCACAATGTTCTGAATGCGTTACATTGAGTTTTACCGTAAAAGGTTATTTTTTCACCCCAAAAAAAAAGTCGTTTCCCAGCAATAATTTTTGCGTAAAGTTACTTAGTTTGATGTACTGAATGTTTGGTTGACGGCTTCGTGAAGGGTCTTTTTACACCCTTTATAAAACAAAGAAATTGTTATTCACCTGTTTGAAGGAGGAGGTTCTGCAGAGACGAACGCTACAAGGAGTGCTACAGCTGCGATGGTCTGAAAAAAGTTAGAACATTTTTAAATGAAGAAGTTTTAATCTGGCTTTTTTTAAGCTTTTTATCTATTAATTGGCCGTTCACACGGTGCTGTCCTTTATGATATTTTACAGTAAGAAGTTGAAATTACATCAAGAACCCAACGTTCATACGGTTAAAAACAAATTTAATGCAGTATGGAACTGCCATGTGATCCCAACATTATACCGAAAATTACCTAGGTACGGAAGAACGCTGTGTGAACGGGAGGTAGGTATCAGGGGGCCTAAAATGGCCGTTTTAGCAAAATCATAATAGGACTCTAATATGAATAATATAAAAAAATTGAATTGTTAATTTTACGAATTGTAACGTAATTTATATTTTTATCCTATTAAGCGGCCATTTTAGGCCTAGGCCCCAGGTTCACTTTATTAGCATGAACCGGGCAGGCACTTTCGATTTCAAACCAAGAGGACCAAATTTTCAAACTTGGTCCTTTAACGCTAAACACTGCAATCCATCATCATCTGCCTAGCCCTTACCCAACTATTTTGGGGTCGGCCTCCAGTCTAACCGGATGCAGCTGAATACCAGTTTTACATGGAGCGACTGCCTATCGGACCTCCACAACCCAGTTAGTACTGGGTAATACGATACCCCTTGGTAACACTGGTTGTCAGACTTTTTGGGCCACTGACTACCTAACGACTGTCAAAGATCTACAAAAGACACCCGGGACCAACGGCTTAACGTGCTTTCCATGGCACGGAGGAAACTCGGTATGTAATGGATGGTCACCCATCCATAGACCAACCTAGGCAAGCACGGCTTAACCTAAAGATCGACCCCAGCTCCTCAAGCTAAACACTGCAATCCAATAACTGTTATATTTCCAAAATACTAAAACAAACCTTCATTTTGTAGATATTACAACACAACCAATGGTGAAACTAAGTCTGTATGTACAGATGTCACTTGTAGTAATGATACTGTCATCATTTTGTGTTGAGTTTTTATACGACGAGTCTTCAAAAGGTTTGGGGATGAAAAATTGAAGCTCATTAGACACATAAAAGATGAGCTTTCAAGGTGTGACGTGATTTGGGACAGAAGATGGTGTGGAGTCGACTTGTGATTATTTTTGCTGTTTTGTATTTTGTTGTCTTAATTATTATAGTATTTTTTTTTCAGAAAAACTTATGTTTATTTAAGTAAGGTTATTATGTACACTGTACAAACTACAAAAAGATCTAAAATAAAATTAAAAAAATATTATTATTATTTTATTTATTTATTTTATATTGATCGTTTTCATTTTTTTTTATAAATTGGCAAATAAATAAAAATATGTATAGATATCTCCGAAACACATGGTTTCCCGGCGCTATTTTAATTGAAATTCTGCAAAAAGTCGTTGTAATTAGTATGTTTAGAATTTAAACACCTCAGTATGTAGCAGTAGCCAAGGGTCAATTTTTGTAAGAGGTAAGCCGGAGTACATTTCTTTAACGTGATTTTATTATTTGTCTATAAAATACTGACTGTGCCAGTTTTCAAAGGGAAGCCGGTAGGAATCGAGTTGTATGGAACCTTCGCCACTGGTATATAGTACCTATGTCTTTAAACAAACTGTCTGTCAGATAAACTTATCATGAATTTAAAAGAAAAAAATAAACTCCAATTGGTTAACTTACCACTGCCTAAATCAAAATATACTAATACAATCCGTCTCCTTTTCCACGCTTACTCAAATCTTTTACACCACGCACTACTCCATGGTTTTCTTAAGCTATCAATATGTCACACAAGGATGTACCAAGAACATACACTTCCTAATTCATGTATTATTTGCAATTTGACCTTACTCTGGATTAACAATATAATGGTATCATATTACTCATGGTGGAGTTGTGGAGGTCAGAGAGGTAGTCGCTCCATGTAAAGTACTGGTATTCATCCGCATCCGGTTAGATTGGAAGCTGACTCATTTGGTGAATGGCTAGGCGGATATTAATTATTTGTAGTCTTGGACTGCCTCGATGGTCAAGTGGTCACAAGTGCGACTTGTTAAGCATGATGGTCCTGGGTTGGATTCCCGGGTCGGGCAAAGTGTTATTGGGTTTTTCATCGGGTATTTGTCAGTAGCAGCCACGGAGTCTGGATTGTGCCCGGTTGATGGCAATAGGCTCGCCTCCTATTACATGGGACTTAAACATAACTGGCGAAATGTGGGTGTACTATTAGGTATCATCATCATCATCATCCACAGCCCGACTTCACCCACTGCTGGGTGCCTCTCTTTGTTTGTGCCTAGCTCCACGGTCTTGTGCCAGCCCCATCCAGGGTATTCCCGCCATGGCAACAATGTCGTCTGCCCATCTCGCCCTAACCTATTAGGTATACCTCTGCCTAACCCTTCGGGGGTTATGTAATTAGTTTTTGTTAAATTTTGATCAGCGCGTATCATGCGTTTTTTTTCAAACCCCATCGCACCTCCAAATTTACCTAAATGCTGGCTCTCCGCCATCTAAAGAGGGTTTTTAAGCAAACCGTAAGACTCCCTGATAAGAACCCTCATTATAAAAACGGATATCCCCACTCATTACATACTTTAATTACATATAGAAAGTCACGTTATACCATAGTACTATTGTTATATTTACGACTAGCTTATGCCCGCGGCTTCGCCCACGTGGAGTTCGGTAATTGTCCCACGGGATCGTATTACCGGGATAAAAAGTATTCTATGTGTTAATTCAGGTTATAAACTAATTGTGAGCCAAATTTCATCTAAATCCGGTCAGTAGTTTTTACGTGAAAGAGTAACAAACATCCATAAATGACTCTCCTCACAAACTTTCTCAATTATATACTACTAGTAGGGCAAGATACCTACTGTAAGCAGTATTTATAGCGATATTTTTTCAATTATTTTCCTGATATATCGTAGTTAACCTAACGTTGGTCTCTGCGGCCCAGAGACCGAGATCTATAAACGATATTTAGTACACACTCGCCAATCATTATGCCCGTCAATGACCCGATTTTTTTCTTCCCACAAAATAATATTAAATTAGATAGAGTCGTACAGTATTAAAAAAAATTGTCAGTTTCAGTAATTTTGGTACCAATAACCGTCCGTCCGTTGCCACAGGGCTCTATATTTTGAATCGTAATAGGCAGACACTTAAAATCTTGGGTTAAGGCCCTCTTAAGGCCCTTTTAGCCCAAAAACATGCAGCCGAAGTGGCGAAGTTTTGGGCTAGTAAAATATAAAATTTTGTCGTGCCAGCGATACGAAGAAGAAGACTTAAAATCTTCACAAAGTATGTATTACTGAAGCTTCTATTATAACAAAAAATACAGTTAAAAAAAATGTTCCCATTCAAGAAACGTGCGTTTTTTGATCGATCTTAATAACGGTGTGTTCGCGTGCAACTCCGAGTCGCACTAGATCGGTTGTTATGGACAACTCACACTAGACCAAATATGCCAAATCCTTTTCATAAAAAAGGCTAAAGTTTCCTGGTGTCTCGATCTTCATCACCATTCTCCTGCCCTTATCTCAATTTATTTCAGGCTGGAGTTGCGGCGCTGTATATCTTCTTCTTCCATACTTCTGTATTGATCGTCATCTCATCTGACACCTCCTTTCTTGCCATATTATCCTCCGCACAGTCTATTCATCGTTTCTTTGGTTTTGTTCTACCTTTTGTCTACCCGGTTTCGACTCCTTAAGAGATACTGAGTCCTACAAATTAAATCAGCCAGAGTTAAAATCTAAGAGACACATCCAGGCATAGTACTGTCACAAAACTTGGACCTATCAAGTTACAGTATAAAAGTGAACACAGGATCATCACGCACTTTAGGAAACACCTTGACAACGAGTTGGTCAAAAGTAGGTGAGCTAATAATATTTCAAGACTTAGGATACGAGAGAAGAAAAGCCGATTTTACTGCCAACATTTGCGATGCCCACATTATACGAGACCAATGTGGGCATCGCAAATGTTGGCAGTAAAATCGGCTTCTCTTACACTACCACTATATTACAGTATAGCAAGCTACCACATATGGGAGCTACACTATAATATACGGGGTGTAAACAGACCCTTCACCAAGCCGTCAACCAAGCATTCTGTACATCAAACTAAGTAACTTTACGCAAAAAAATTTGCTGGGAAACGAATTTTTTTTTTGGGGTCAAATATCACATTTTACGGTAAAACTCAATATAATGCGCTCAAAACTTATTGCTGATGGAAGCTATGAATAGTAAACGGACCATGGAGGTAATTGGAGTAAAGTTAGAACCTTAAAAAGTAGTATTTAAAAAAAAACTTGTGAAAAAATTGGAACTTTGACCCCCAATATCTCCGTAACTAGAAGGTTCCCAGGTATGGTCCAGAACAAAAAAATGATCACAATGACTAGGAGAACAAGTGCCTTTCGGCTTCGTTAAGGGTCTTTTTACACCCTTTATAGTTTGCCCTGACTCGGTCTGCGGTCGTCCTTGCAAGCTCACGGTTTTAAAGCTTATTTTATATACAGGTGTTCAAATTTTTAAATTACACTATAATAAATCTAGGTATCTAAATGAATTCGACAAGAGCACCCTTTAGATCTAATTGAAAGTTCCTCAGAGATGATCCCGATGATGAATTTGATATGCATGTTGCCTTATCAAGAACGAAAAATAAAACCATCTGAGTGGAGTCGCATATAAAACAAAAGAGAACTCGTGGCGAATTTAATGGGTATCAAGATTTGCACAGTATGAGAAGAAGAAGTAGGAGTTCAAAATCGGCATTTATCGAGCTTCATTCATTGATAAAAATGAACATCCCCGTATCCTCAATATATATCAAAATATATATTAATATACCAAAATATAAATCAAATGCCAAAATATACCGATATATATTTGTCGACGGATTTTGGTGACGTCATAGAAATAAATGTTATAGCTGCGTGTGCGGTCACTAGAAATTTTTTATAGAAAATCCGTCGTAATATGCCTTGCTATGATTCATATTAATATACATATATATCATAACTACGTCTGTGACGGGCTTGACCCGTTTACTATTCAAAGCATCCATCAACACAGTTTTGAGTGCTGCATTGAGTTTTACCGTGAAGCATGAATTTGCACCTCACGAAAAATGCGTTTCCCATCAATATTTTTAGCATAGGGTTACTTAGTTTGATGTAAACATAATGAAAAAAAAAAAAAAAAAAAACATTAAAAAAAAAAAAAAAAATTTGGTTGACTGCTTCGTGAAGGGTCCGTTTGACACCCTGTATACTGTGACTTTATAATTAGTTTAATTACTAAATAATTAAGGTATGAACGTGGACGAGGCAAAAGGTGTGTAATGATCGTAGCAGGTGGCGTTCTGTGTTTTCTGCCTACCCCCTTAGTGAAAAAGGCTTGAGGTTATAGTATGTATAAATAAGGTGTGGGTACAGTCACGAGCACCAATATGTATACCTACACTTTCCTTTTAAAAGCAATTTTGTAACTTGGAGAAATCTTTTTCACAAAAGTATGAGTTCCAAAATACTATGTTTGTAACAACATGAAATTTTATTCAGAACAGTTGGAGAAAAACACTTTTAAAAGTCGTTAAGTGTTTACATAATGGTGCCCGTGACTGTACTCCTTGTGAAAAAAAATTACACAAACTCAAACTCAAAGCATTTATTTCAATTAGACCATAACAGGCACTTTTGAATGTCAAAAAAACAAAGAAGGCGAAGCTACAGTCCCAGACACAAGGCATAATAACTTGTGAAAGTACTGTAGTTGCCCATTCCAAAGCGTAGGTCTCTATGGAGAAGAATGGGCAAGATTCGACACAATTTGTAGGTAAAGAAAAAACAAAAATATCACAAAAAATATTTATATTTTGCACTAAATCACTACATCACAAGCAACTTACAAACTATGAGGTACATTTTAATATTTTTTTTACAGTTTTTTGTATATTTGCTAGAGAAAATAATAAATAATTGAGTATTTTACAGAAGATCCATTTACAATGCCATTTTACAGTTTCAGACTTAGATTTGCTAAGTGATCAAATGAGAAGTAATATTAGTTCCAAACATAGCCGCTAGAGGCGCTGATGTAAACTGAATATTATAATCTTAATTTTCCAAAAAAACCGACAAAAAACATCAATCTATCTTTAAAAACAGTGACAAACTATTCATCATCCTGCATTATTTTAATATATTTAGGTACTTATAATCAGAAATATAAAATTAGGTTTTTTTCCGAAGATATTTTTTTCAGTTTTCTTTGTACATTCGGTGCTCTTACTAAGGCTTTCCAAACTTTGTGGTACAGCAAACGTAAGGAATAAAGGACCAAAAATGGTACCTATACCTTCTAGATTAGATACTATTAGCAATATTAATAATAACCCATCCTTTTGTCTTTGCCGAAGTCGGTTAAAAACACAATTAGTGACAAGTAGCTAACATTGTTTTTAACCAGCATCATCACTTCAATCTTTCCACCATTACTTTTCAAAAAACTTCAAATAAGAACCCATAATACCACTTCACATTTCACCATTGCAAAACCATTCTTACATCATTCTAATAAGGTCCATCACCAGACCTGGCGAGATCTGCGGCGTTGCCATCATATCCACCTGACCGTCCAAGGTCTGCGGGCTTCACTGAGATCCTGGGCTTGAAGCCACGTTCATCAGCTTCGTAATCTACAGTCTGGAAAAGGAGAATGACATTATGTAGATGAACAGGTCTCGATGGCAAATATTATGGAAGTCTTTTGCTGAACAGTGGGATAACATACCACGCTTATAACCCCCGATAGGGTGGTACCTATAGGCAGGGGTGTACCTATAGTACACCCACATTTCACCAGCTTTAGTCCCATTCAATAAGGGGGGAGCTTATTGCCATTCACCGGGCAAAGGTCCTGAATCCGGGCTGAGACTGAGAAATTCCTGATGGAGACAAGGAATAACACTGAAATCGAATCCAGGATCTCATGTTCAGTAGTACTGCTTGCGACTACCAGTTCAACGAGATAGAAGAGTGTAACTATGTAGATTACAGGTAGGTATAGGCATTCGGAGTCGTGGGTAAAGCTACACTTGTCGGTGTCACTCCGTGGATGGATGACCATGTTACACATCGAGACCCTCTGTGACTCGGATAGCATCTTAAGCCGTTGGTCCCGCGTGTTATTTGCAGATTTTTGACAGTCACTACGGGTAATTAGAAGTCTGAATCTTACTCAGCTTTGTTGAGGATCGTGGAGGTCAGATATGCGACTGCTTATGGGGAATGGCTATTCTTTTCGGAAATAAGAACTACATTGGGTTAGACCTAAACAGACCTCAATAAAGTTGGAAAAATGCTAGGCAGATGATGTTTAGAGAGTGACATGATCTTCAACAGGTGGCTAGGACAGACTGGATACGAATGGAAGAGGGAGAACTGGGAGTTATGGGGCAACTTGGGAGAGGCCTGTATTCAGCTGTGGACAGCAATGGACTGAGTTGATTGGTTATCTACTGGGGACCTAGGCTATTGGCAATAGCTTTCCAAGCATTTCGTATTTCAACAAAGACTTTTATAAGTTTTTCTGCAGCCTGGGTTAAACTAATGAATTATTTTGACTTTTCCATCATTGGCGCTGATCGATTTTCTTTCCAGTAACTGAGTAACTGGTCTGTGGAGTTCAATCAGGCAGTCGCTCCATGTATAACACTGGTATTCAGCTGCATTTGGTTAGACTGGAGGCCAAGCCCAACATAGTTCGGAAAAGGCTGGGAAGATGATGTTAGCGCTGATGCAATGGAACTTTGTCCCCTTTAAATTACCTTAATGAGCTTACCTGTTTGGTGCCATCAGGGAGTACAACGAAGTAGGATCCTTCAGCTCTGTTCTCTTGCCTCGACTCCGTGTGCCCGAAGTCGCTGCCAGATGCATAGTCGTTTACTTTGTATGCGAAGTCGTAGTTGGCAGGCTCCTGAAGATTAAAAAAAAATATTAGTATTCAGTTTTTATTTCACGTTTGTCAAACAATAGTTTGAATGAGGCATTTGGTAAGATAAATAGCGTTGAATCCTGATGTTATCCTGATGTAAAAGGCTCATGTAACAGGGGACCAACTTTTTGCCATCAACCGGGCCAAAATCCAGACTGCGTGGCTGATACTGAGACATTCCCAATGGAAAACCCAATAACACTTCGCCTCGCTCAAGCTGGGATTTGAAAACCAGGATCTGGTGCCCAGCAGTCGCACTTGTAACTACTAGACTACCGAGGCAGTCCAATAAAACTAGTCAGTAAATTAATGAACATAAAAACTTCTAGATACCTGGTTCTGTAGTTCGTTGAGAGCATCCCTTGCGTAAGAGTATCCCTGGTTGTTCTGGTTGTTGTACTGGTCTGGTACTCCGTATTGGTCTGAGGGCATGGAGTCGCGGGTTGAAGGGGGTCCGTAGGTGTCTGATGGCGAAGATCTGAGAAGACACAAAATTTAATTAGTTCTAATGGGGTTTGTAGTATTACAAGTCTGTCAAGTTTTTTGACTGTTAGAAAAATTTGGAATTTTAGTGATGTAGCTTTATATTTTTAGCTGGCTTACATTGTGACATGCACAGAAATTACAAATATGGGCCTATCCTATTGTATAAATAAGATATACCTATTGATGTTTGACTTTGTCACTGAATACATTTTTGCAGCTTGTAAATGCATGCCAGTAAATGTTGCAATACTGGACATATTAATTATTGGATCATTAATCTGACTTACACAAAGTATGAAGGATATTATACCTGGATGCTGCAGCAGAATAAGACGAAGCAATAGCACTGGTCTTCTGTTCAGCAGCACGGCCCGAAGGTACACCATACTCCTGAGACAAATCCCTCGCACTTGGCACTCCGTAGGTGTCAGACAAATCACGCTGAGCAGGCGCACCGTACGATTGAGAAGGAGCCTTGGAGTCATGGGCGTAAGAGTCAACATTCCTTGCACTGGGCGCACCATAGCTGGTTGATGGGGAACGAGAACTGCTACCGAAACCCTTTCCAATACTTTTGGGAGTGGTAAAGCTTTGAGAATCAGCAGTTCTTGCTGCAGGGACGCCATATTCTTGGGATAGAGAGTTTGGTGAGAAAAGAGAATTCCGAGAAGTCGGTGGTCCATACTTCTGGGAAGGCGTGCGCGCTCCGAAACTCCTTTGAGACGGTACTCCATATTCTTCTGAAGGTCCTGAACGAAATTCAGGTGCTCCGTATTGAGAGGAGGGTGTCCTTGCAGATGGGACACCATATTCTTGAGACGGACTACCTCTTCCTGCTGCTGGGACGCCGTATTCCTGGGACAAAGAGCTTCTAGAGGCTGGAGCACCATATTGCTGTGATGGACTGCTACGGGCACTGGGGACACCGTACTCCGAAGAAGGAGAGCTTCGGGAGGTTGGGAGTCCATATTCAGTTGAGGGAGAACTACGGGCACTTGGGACTCCATAATCAGTTGAAGGTGAGCTTCGGGCATTTGGTACTCCATATTCAGTAGACGGTGAGCTTCGAGTGTTCGGAAGACCATACTCCGTTGAAAGACTCCGAGAGGAAGAAATCTGACTTCTTGCATTAGGGGCACCATAGTCTTGAGAAATTCCACTTCGCTGGTTCGGAGTACCATAACTCTGAGAGGGACTGGTTCTAGGGCTAGCAGTTCTTACATTTGGAGGTAAGTATTCAGTTGAGAGGGCGTTGCGAGAGGATCCGAAGGCTCTGGAGGTGGGAGGCCCGTATTCCTGGGAGGGAGATCTTTGGAAGTCGTGGCTGTGGTCATGATCATGCTCGTGGTCATGATGGTGGCTGGAGCGGGAAGATGCGTAGCCATTGCTGGAATTTGAAAATGGAAGATTGTTTATTTTTTTTTGATTATGATCTTTTTTTGTTCGAAAACTATTCATACCTTTACGAGATTTTAAGTAGATTTCATTTCTTAAGTAATTGTGTTAGTTAAATTAATTATTTTTCTAGCGGTGGCTCAAAGGATCAAAGTTTATTAGATATTATTTGTTGGTTTTTTTTCTGAACAATACACATCATCTGCCTAGCCTTTTCCCAACTATTTTAGGGTCGGCTTCCAGTCTAACCGGATGCAGCTGAACACCAGTATTTTACATGGAGCGACAGCCTATCTGATCTCCATAACCCAGTTAGTATTAGGAAAAGCGATACCCCTTGGTAAGACTAATTGTCAGACTTATTGGGCCACTGACTATCTGTAACGACTGTCAAAGATCTACAAATGACAGCCGGGACCAACGGCTTAACGTGCTTTCCGAGGCACGGAGGAAACTCAGTATGTAATGGGTGGTCACCCATCCAATGACCAACCTAGGCAAGCACGGCTTAACCTAAAGATCGATCCGAGCGGCTGTTATTATTTAGCCACCAGCAATACAAACACAAAAATAAACAAAGCGACTTACCCGACAGGAGGCTCGGCAACGG
Organism: Noctua pronuba; assembly: GCA_905220335.1. Classification (NCBI taxonomy): domain Eukaryota; kingdom Metazoa; phylum Arthropoda; class Insecta; order Lepidoptera; family Noctuidae; genus Noctua; species Noctua pronuba. Next base: position 9,014,742 of record LR999918.1, on the reverse strand, counting down.
CTAGTGCAGCAATACATAAGAGGGGTATGAACACCTGAAATGTAAGAAATAAACGACATGACAAGAAAAATTTTATGGAGTTTATAAACTTTTTAAAACGTAATAATTTATAAGTCTTTGAAAGTTACCGGTTATAATAATTATTTTCTCATAAAAGTACAGTTGCACAAAACAGAGAGGTTTGGAAGAAGAAAGGGGAGGCCTTTGCCCAGCAGTGGGACACAAAATAGGGTACGAAAAAAAAAAAGCACAAGTATTTAATGTCATTCTTACCTTCATTTTCCTAAGTTGAGATCAAACACCAAATACTTATAACTGAAACAAAAATAAACATTTGATTTATTTACTAACACAACATAACGAAATTCATAAAGATTCAAAGATACTGCTTATTTCTTTAGAAATGTCTTCCAGCAAACAGGAAAGCTGACTAAGAGACAGATACATTAATTAATTAATTAGATAAAAAGAAGTTTTAAGGTAGTCCTTTATGAGAAAGCTTTATTATTGTTACTCTTCAAGGTACAAGATTGTCTATTTATTCAGTTCTGTATTTAGTACTTACAAAGGTTGTTTCAATCAATATTTTTTTTGTTGTTTTGAGATGAAACTTTCAATAAATCAAAATTTTACATGCACATAGGTATATCCTCTTTTGCAAATTTCGCAATCGAAGTTAGGTTTACTGTATTTACTGCATTTTGTACGCCATATATTGGCAAAACATAGTGCACATATTTTAGACAATCTGTAACCATACCTATGTTTAACAAAATAAATGATTGATTGATTGTAAAAAAACCCAATTCTGGGTTAAGCTCGCCTTTGTACATAATTTGTATGATTTATTTTATTTTATTTGGAAAAATGAATAAGAAGCAGCTTGAGCAGTTATACTATTATAAGTGAATGAATAATAAATGAAAATTCTAGTTTTTTTCAGGACCTCTTGATTCCCGATTTTTAACACAAAATTTATATTTTAGGGATTCGATAAAACCTTTTTGAAAATGAACCTACCCTTCTAATAAAGAAGATACGACTCGAATTGATCTGATCTTCGAATGGCAACATCTTAAACTCTTCATCTATTTATACTAACTAATCGTAACAATACTTCTTATATACCACGTTACATTTACACCTGTACCTACCTTTTACCACTGCATTTAAAGCTTTAACACCTTGTTACCAAGATGCAAGGTTAGTTTCTGAGATGATGTGGTAACTTGGTAAATAGATACATTGTGTATTGATAGTATTTACGTGTGACAACACTTAGTGATCCAGATATCGTAAGTGAGGTCGTCTTCATGCTGCACTGGATTTAAGACCTGTTTAGGAGATTGTTTTACACTTGAGGAGCTCGTGGCTAAATAATAACAACCTCTCGGGTCGATCTTTAGGTGAAACCGTACTTGCCTAGATTGGTCCGTGGATGGGTGACCATTCATTACATACCGAGTTTCCTCCGTGCCTCGGAAAGCACGTTAAGCCGTTGGTCCCGGCTGTCCATTGTAGATCTTTGACAGTAGTTACAGGTAGGCAGTGACCCGAATGTCTAACAACCAATTTTATCAAGACGTATCGTATTACCCAATACCAACTGGGTTGTGGTGGTCAGATAGGCAGTCGTTCCTTGTAAAATACTGGTATTCAGCTGCATCCGGCTAGACTGGAAGCCGACCCAAACATAGTTGGGAATAGGCTAGGCAAATGATGATGGTTATTGGATATAATAATTATCTTCAACCTAACGAGCAACATACTAGGAAGGAAATCTGCCCAAACGTACACAATTATTCATGACCACGCGCCTTTTGACGCTTTCCTTCTCTACTTATCATCACGCCTGTAATCCCCGAAAGATTAGGCAGAGATGCTCCTAATAGTACACCCACATTTCGCTAGTTATGTTTTTAAGTTCCAAGTAATAGAGGGCGAGCCTATTTCTATCAACCGGTCACAAATCCAGACTCCGTAACTAATAATGCGAAATTATTTATGGAAAAACCCAATAAACAGCCCGACAAGGGAATCGAACCCAGGCCCTCCTATGATCAACAGTCGCGCTTGCTACCACTAGACCAACGAGGCAGTCTCTACATACTCCTGCTATAAATAGTTTAGTCCTCGGCCTATTGTCTTTGTTTAATTGTGTAAAAAGAATATAAAATTAAAACGACTGGCTCAAGAAATGATATACGACTAAACTAAACTAAACAACAGTTTAGTTTAGTTGTATATCATTTCTAGAGCCACCAAAAAAAAAAGTCGTTTCCCAGCAATATTTTTTGCGAAGGGTTACTTAGTTTGATGTACAGAATGCTTGGTTAACGGCATCGTGAAGGGTCTGTTTACACCCTGTATAATATTATACCGGACCAGATTTGTAAGATACCTGCATATTGCAATACGTTTACCCAACGTCAGTAACCAACGCTCATCCCAAATCTGTCGCAACGTGCAATTGGTTGAACATCGATGTTCGTCATACGTTTATGAGATAGAATTATGAGACACGGTGTTAAATCGTGAGAAATGTAGATTAGGTTCACTTTTAGGTCATGTGGTGAAGAAACCTGTGATATGGGTCTTCATTTTGAAACTTCACAAATTATTTTAAGACTAGCTGTTTCCCGCGACCTCCCTCCTGTTTCCTTCTTTGATTATAATATAAATACTGCAATGCACCTTTTTTACCCTACCCTACCTACCTACCCTCTAATCACCTAGCGGTGTGAAATATACTTTACGACCTATTCTCATAGCTACCAAATATACATAAAAAATTTCATAAAAATCTGTTGAGCCGTTTCGGAGGAGTGCGACCATAAACACCGACCTCTCCCCATTCCCAGTCATTTTTTTTTCTTTTGTCCTCTGTGTGTCTACTAAATACTTTTTCTTTCTTTCTTTTCTCTCTTAGAGAGAAAGCCTGTGTCCCAGTTGTGGACACGAAGCGGTTTGTACGAAGATTGTGGTATTTTTTTTTAATGATAAAGCTCATCTTTATCAGAGAGAGCATAACCGGAAATAGAAGACAGATTAACTTTTTTGTAGTAGTTTCTTCAACTTTAAATCAAATTTTCTTCGCAATCACTCTTCACTCAAGGAAATGACTTAATTAACCAGAAACTGGCGAGACTATCTATCTCTATCCTATCGCTCGTCTTTGTATTTTCTGTTTCAAATCATTTCAATTCAAATCAAAACAAATAGGTCACAAAAGTTACCGGTTGCCAATTTGTAGTCACACTTACAAATCGAGGGTTTTCTTTTTATTATTTATTCATTAAAGAAACACTCTTTTCTCGGCATAATCGAAATATAAAACTTATCTGTAAAAATAGTACAAATGATTAGTTCCAAAACTTTTTGATGATGATTGTTTTCAAACTAGGATTGCTTAATTGGACTTTTTTCTATATTGATCATCTTGGCTCAAGAAAAAAAACCATAATAGAAAATTCCAATTATTAACCACTTAAAAACCGGAATCGTAAGATTGTCCACAAGACCGCCTGAACAATCGTATCATCACGACCTGTACAATAAAGGAGTCTGCCCACTACACCGACTGAAATGTATGAGACTATGCCCATTAGACCGTTCGTTCGTCGACCAACACTCAACAATTGTCGGCGATTGTATTTTGCTGATACCCTCCGTGCATGGTACGCGACGGTGTTGGTCGATGACGGAACGGTTTAGTGGAAATAAGAAAAAAAGTTATAACCGCTCACGATGACCGTTCTAAACCCGTTACAAACAGGTATGATATACTGTTAATACGTTCTAATGAGCATAGTAGTCCGTGTCATGTTTCTTTCCGTGCTTGTTACGTTCATAGCACGGGCTTATGTTACGGTGTATTTTTTTTTTTTGGATGGGAAATCACCAAATAACCCCCCCCCCCTCCCGCTCTTGGTGGAGTGGGAGGGAGTGTCAGACTTTTACTGACTAAAACCCATCCATGTCCCTTCTCTGCCCTTTGTGTTCCAGGGCCGCAGTATCCCTTTCGAACAGTCCCGCAGCCCCGGCAGGCATCGGCGCTTGCGGGCCCCTTCCTTTTGCTGACATCTGTTTGAGGCGCACGTGGAACACGAACGCGCCGTCGACACGGCATGTTACGGTGTTGTGGGCAGACTCCTTTAGAGGTAATACATTAAGGGCAAGGCCACACTCCTGATGACGGAGCTGAACGCAAACAAAAGACAGAATTGTGTGACGAGAGATCAAACAAATGACGATTCGTTGCAGACGATATTAGGCAACCTTTTGTGTTGGAAATAAAGCTCTACTTTGAATAAGAGCTTTGATGTTTACCTTCACTGCTTGGCCCTGGCTGGTCATAGCGTGATGAAGCTGAGGAAATATATTATCTCACTAAACTATTGTAAAATCGAAAGTTTGTGAGGAAGGATGGAAGGATGTTCTTTACATTTTTACGCAAAAACTACTGAACGGATTTTTATGAAATTTGGCGCACAGATAGTTTTTAACCTGAATTAAAACATCGAATACTTTTTGTCCCGGTAGTACAATCCTGCAGGATAGATGGAGAGGGAGAGGATCGCCAAAGAAAAGATGGATGGATTGTGTGAAGAATGATATGAAAGAGAAAGAAGTAAATGATGCCGTGACATTGCGCTGACCCCAAATAGAGAAAGATGATGAGTAGGATCCCCTGGGACAATTACAGAACTCCACGCGTGTCAAGTGTATTTCGATTCATACCACCCAAACATGGCGATCTTTTACATAACGTAAGCTTTGATTACGAAATAACTCAGGTCAGGTGCACGATACAACCATTTATTAAACGACCTTTGGTGATTAAATATTCAATGTTAAACTAGGGATGTAAGAAGAAATGCTCATTAGTTATTAAGTGTGGTAATGCTATGTTTAAAAGGAGGTGTTGTTGCTTCATTGGTCTTAGTTGTAGGTGAATATCACGCGACACCTGTCGTCCGCGCCGTGAAGATGAAGATGATCTCACGACGCACTAGCTTGTATTTCTATAAGTTCTTTAAAGTAGTATGACTTCGCGATAAGTGTACAGCGAGCACCAATATTTTGATTGAAAAGAGTGTCCATGGAGTTTCTAGCCCATTCTTCTCCATAGAGATCTACGCCTTGGAATGGGCAACTACAGTGCTTTCACAAATTATTATGCCTTGTGTTTGTGACTCTAGCTTCGCTCTTTGTTTTTGTAATTGAAATAAATGCTTTGAGTTTGAGTTTGAATACACTTTGCTAAATTTAAAAGAAATTTTTCCTAGAAATTACGATTGAAACTTGGAGATAGGATCTTTTTCATAAAAATATCAGTTTCAAAATACTATGTTCTTAACAACATGAAATTTTAATCAGAACAGTAGCAGAAAAACACTTTTAAAAGTTGTTAAGTGTTTACATGTTGGTGCTCATGACTGTACAAACTTCTTAGTGTAGATGGCAATCTATTTATTTAATAGTTACAAGAGAACAAAGAAGCAGACTTACATACATACAGGTGAAACACATAACCCTCCTTTTGGGTTTCACCGCAGTCGGTTAAAATGTGCAAACCGTTATTACGAAGGTCAGTTTGTTTGTATTTTTTTCCACTTCTAAACAAAAGAAGATAATCTAAATTAGTTAAAAACCGGCGAAATTTTTAAAGTCGAATAGAGAACCTAAAAATAAGTAATTATTAGTTCGACTTTTGCTACAAGTAATTTAGGTATTGTTGAATTCCACCCGAGCGAATCTGCGGACAGATGCTAGTATGACAAAAAAATAATCATACAATAATCGCCCTTTAACCTCGGAATGATATCTTCTGGTTTTTACGTTAAAATAAGAATAACAAAATTTGGGAAAACCCAGCTACACCGGCTACAGGGGTTGTTAAATAATAAATAGTATAAAACAAAGTCTCTGTATTTGTGCAAACTCCACAATACGGGGTGTAAACGGACCCTTCACGAAGCCGTTAACCAAGCATTCTGTGCCTACATCAAACTAAATAACTCTACGCAAAAATTATTGCTGGGAAACAACTTTTTTGGGGTGAAACAGTGGCGTATTTTAAGATTTGGCGCCAGCATGGTTTGCCGCCCCAAAATTTTAGAAAAAAAATAAGATAAATTTTTGTACCGCAAGTCTGATAGTGTCTTACAAAAAGAAAACAATAATGCGCGAGCTTAGATTTTCTTTTGGCAAAACATAAAAAAAAACCATAAAGATAGAGTTTTAGCGACGTATAAATAAAAGCTTGAAAATTCACGATTCAAGAGCGAGCGAAGCGAGCTCGAAACCATTAGCACCCTGCCTCGGATATGTTATGGTACTTTTTTTAAAATTCTTATGATATTGAAGTGATTTTGTTGACTTACGTATAAAAAATCCAAATCTATTAAGAGACCGTAGAATGCAAAAGTGAGCAAAGCGAGCTCGAGAATTTTGAGCACCCCGCCTAGGAGATGTTAGATTTTTTTTTTATCATTTAAACAGATTATATTGAAGTGACTTTGCCAAATTATACATACAAGGTGTAAACAGACCGTTCACGAAGCCGTCCACCAAACATTCCGTACATCAAACTAAGTAACTCTACGCAAAAAAAAATCCTGGGAAATGACATTTTTTTGGAGTGAAAAATCACGATTTACGGTAGCACTCAAAGTAACGCACTCAAAACATTGTGCTGATGGATGCTTTGAATATTAAATGGGTCATGGAGTTAATTAAAGTAAAGTTAAAACTTTTAAAAGTGGTATTTAAAAAAAACTTGTGAAAAAATTAGAACTTTGACCTCCAACATCTCCGTAACTAGAAGGTTCCCAGCTATGGTACAGCAAAATGATCGCAATGACGGGGAGAACAAGTGCCTTTCGGCTTCGTTAAGGGTCTGTTTACACCCTGTATACTGTGGCAAGTAGTAGTTTGAAAAATCAACCTGTATAACAGTTCGATTTCCCTACTTAGTGCGTCTTTTATCAGAAAGGCTCTCATGTTATCAATATGACCCATGCCTAACTCCGCTATAAATAGTTTAGTTCTTGTATTAAAACAGTATTCTGCTTCTACATCGCACATGCGCTCACCAGGGACAGTATCATCCACCACCGCCGACACAACGTTATAATAAAATGTATAGAAAGCAGTGCGTGTTGGCCTTGTTAGCGCTGTTCGCAGGGTTGGCGCAGTCTTTCTCCTGGGGTAAGTACTGGAGCCATTTATTTCCTATTCCTTCGAGTATTATTCGAATCATCTTCATAATCATTTCAGCCGAAAGACGTCCACTGCTGGACATACGCTTCTCCCAAGTGTCGCCACATTGACCGATCCCGTGCGTCCTGCATCCAGCGGATCCCCGCAACCTTCACCATGTCATCGGTCCACCTAGTGGGAGGCCTTCCAACGCAACGACTTCCGGTTTGCGGTCGCCACTCCAGAACTTTTCGGCCCCATCGGCCATCCGTTCTGCGAGTAATGAGCCCTGCCCATTGACACTTAAGTTTGGCAATTCTTCGGGCTACGTCGGTAACCTTGGTTCTCTTGTGGATGTCTTCATTTCTGACTCTCCAAGCAAGGAAACTCCGAGCATAGCCCTCTCCATTGCCCTTTGGGTGATTTTAAGTTTTCTGATGAGGCCCATCGTGAGCGACCACGTTTCGGTCCCGTATGTAATTACTGGCAACACACACTGGTCACAGACTTTCGTCTTGAGACATTGCGGAAAGTTGGACGAGAAATATACCGCGCAACTTCCCGAAAGCTGCCCAACCGGGTTCGACGATTGGCCTCTTTCTCGAAGTTAGACCTACCTTACTGGACCGTTTGTCCCAGTCATTATGATATACCTTATGCATATTTTATTCGAATGGTACATCATTATAATGAGTAGCTTATTTTATTAAAAGAATGGAAAAAGCGTGCGGCAGCACGCTCTGTTTTTCACTCTAGCAAATGACGGTTCTGAGCGACTGAATAAGACAGAAGCATGGGCAAATGCGATTCGTGCTGATAGATGAGGTTCAACCCCAAAGAGGGAAATCATTTAAAATATTGTTTTCTTGTTTCAGATCTCGTTATAGGCGTTAACCAAAGACTAGAATTTTATGATATAGACGGAACACTCACACACATAGAAATCATTCCATGGGGTACAATGGATAAAATAACTTACGACCCAGTGCACAAGAAGGTGCTGTATACCGATTTAACAAATATATATAGCTTTGAGACAGCTACAAGGAAAACTGAATGCTTAATCAGAACTACAGCTGCCCACTACATTAGTAATTTAGCTTACGACCCGGCAACGGAGTTACTGTTCTGGATTGAAAGTAAAAAGGACATGTACTGGACTTCGTTAAAATCTGGATTTAACAACTCAATTAACGAAAAGCACTTAATTTTGTCGGAAGAGGCGATTTCTGATATTGCCGTCGATAGCTGCGGAGGGTATGTAACTAACAATATTATTTTACACGGAGTAAAGTAAGCCATCAATTAGCTGTCATAAAGGGTGTAAAAGTACCCTTAACGAAGCCGAAAGGCACTTGTTTTCCCCGTCATTACGATCATTTTTTTGTTCTAGACCATACCTGGGAACCAGTATTTTGGTGATTGTGAATTGATTTTTTTTAACTCTCTTCTTCACATTTAGGAACTCAATAAAAAAGTCCCATGAAAATCCGACCACTATAAACTTAGGTCCACCTTTTGAGTATTTTTTGGCTAATTGCTGATTTGATGTAAGAGAGAGAGAGAGAGGAGCTTGTGAACTTGTGAAAAAATTGGAACTTTGACCCCCAATATCTCCGTAACTAGAAGGTTCCCAGGTATGGTCCAGAACAAAAAAATGATCCCAATGATGGGCAGAATATGTGGTTTTCGTTTTCGTTAAGGGTCTTTTTACACCCTTTATACGTGTTGATCATCTATACATATAATAAAATCGTAAAAATCCAATTCGATGTTCCGACTTGGCGCAAAAACTACTGCATAGATCCTGTTCAAATTTTGCACAAATATTCCTTGCAGGCTTCTTCACATGTTAGGCTATATATTATCACGCTACTCGCTTAAGGGGGTGAGCAAAATTGTATTATGTCAGTATCCTTCATTTGTTTGACGTTTCAGTCATGACAAGCACCAGAACGGCTATTTAAAGCTTATGTCAACAGAGAAAACAGCCTAGCGGGTTCTTGAACGTTCTGTAAACTACGGGTCGCAAGTTCAAACCCCACTATTACTTTCACTTTTTGTAATTTGTTTGAATATTTTTTTGATGCTTTTAGATTTCCATTTTTTTTTGTATTGACATCGTTTGCATTTCCGTTTTTCTCCTTTTTTCTTCAAACGTTTCTCCAAAAAGTAATAGAGAAGTATGGAAGAAGATGACATGCTGCGCCGCCCCCGAAAGAATGGGATAACGGCAGGAGAATGATGCTGATGATTTCTACAAAAAGTTCTTGCTTTACTAGAAGTCTGTTTCCTTCTCGATTTGCAAAATATAAATAACCAATGGCAGTTTGGAATTTTATTTTTGAATTTTATTGTTCTTTTATAGATTGGTATAGTGTTCAGAAGCGAGCATGATGTCCTGAGTTAGATTCCCGGTCGGGCAATGTGTTATTGAGTTTTTCCACCAGAAAATTCTCAGTAGCAACGACGAAGTCTGGTTTTGTGCCCGGTTGATGGTGTATCGGCACTATAAAAAATACTACAGCAACATATAACAAAAAGTACTACAGCGCCATCTATGACGCAGGTGATGAACTAAACATCGAAATACGTCTAAATTCTGCCTGGGTCAAATAAATCGCTCAAATAAAGTTATCCGCGACTTAAGACTACTTAAAAGTATCCGACAACTGTTGGGCAGTAGCCCACCAAACATTACCCACCCGTCTGGTCGGACTTTCCCCCCTTTTCTATGGGGGATGAAGAACTTTACAATCTGTTCTTTATACCCCAAAATGGCTATAGGCTCGCTAAATATTTCATGGGACTTAAACATAACTGACAAAATGTGGGTGTACTACTAGGTACTATAATACACTCATCTGTTTTCTTATTAAAATATGTATTACAAAACAGATAGGTAATTTTATAACAAACGCGATGGTATAACGTTTTGTTTTTTTATTTAAACTGCTGGACAAAGGCTTTCCCCATTTCCTTTCCAACTCTCCCGGTTGTTTTGCCTTCTCTGGCCAATCAGTCATGAACAAGTCCAAATCGTCAAACCAGCGTTTGTTGGGCCTGCCTCGGTGACGATGACAGTCTTCAGGTACCTACTGTATGACCATTCTGGCCCATCTGTCCTGACCCATTCTAGAAATGTGACCCGCTCAGTCCCATTTGAACCTCTTACACTTACCGCCAACATCGGCGATGCCTGTCTTGGAGCGTATTGTGGTGTTGCGTATTCAATCGGTGATTTTGATGTTTAAAATCCATCGCTTTTTGGCAAACCTTGAATTTGGACTTTTCAGCCTTCGTCAAAGATCATGTCTGGGTACCATAGGTTAGGATAGGCAGGATACACAGGACGACAAGTTTACGCTTAAATGAGATTGGAAAGTATAACGTTGTCTAAGTAAAAGCGATCAAGCCTAGCGTCTTTCGCAGTTTTAAATATTCTTGACTTAATGATTAGGCAACCCATTCGTTATAATTTTTATGTAGGTAATCTTTTTTTTTTAGCCTTTATTGTCCCACTGCTGGGCATAAACCTCCCCCATTGCCTTCCATTCTTCTCTCCGTGCGGTTTTCTTCGTCCAATCTGTCACAAACGCTTCTAAGTCGTCACACCAGCGTTTTCTAGGCCTCCCTCGGCGACGACGCCCGTCTTCTGGCACCCACTGCGTAACGACACTGGCCCACGTGGCCCGCCCAATCCCACTCCAAACTAGCAGTCTTATCGCCCACATCAGCGATTCCAGTTTTTGAGCGTATTGTGGTATTGCGAATTCTGTCGCTGAGCTTAATACCCAATACGCTACGTTCCATCGCCCTTTGGCCAACCTTGAGTTTGGCCTTTTGCGACTTGGTCCCTGACCGGTTAGGATGGGCAGAATGCACATGTTGATGAGATTGCGCTCCAGGGATAAAGGTAGGTCACCCTTCATCAGCGACTTCATGGGCCAGTAGCTCTTCCAGGCGTTCTCGACTCGGCAACTTTCAAATGTACTCATCGACATAGTGAATTTCTTGCCCTTTAGTTTTTTTTATGTAAATTCAACATATTTTTCTTTCGGTGAACAGTTGGAGGGGGGGGGGGCTGTATTAGGCATGTTTTCTATATTAAGCAGACTTTATTTACAATTGTGGAGTGAAGAGAAATAACGAAAATAATAATAAGTCCTTCATTTTTTGTGCTACAAACTTCAAATTTGGCAGGGAGGTAGGAAATAGTCAGTAAAAGTCTGCTAAGAACGGATTAAGGAGGTCTAAGGGCTCTCGCAAAAAGTCTCTTAATGTTGTAAATCAAAAGCAAAATCTCATGACATCTCACCAAGGGGAGAGGGGGGGGCGTTGAAAAATCGCCACAATTGCCTCACGTAATTAATGGACGCCCCCTAACCCAAGCATCTCCTTGCTTAAAAGGTCAAGCTCTCCAAATCATGTGTTTGATAACTTTATGTACCTAATTGAAATAAACATTCTTTTTTTTTAACACTTTGCCCGACCCGGGAATCGATCCCAGGACCTCATGCTACACATACATACAAAAAATTCCACGCGAACGAAGTCGCGGGCAACAGCTAGTTGTAAATATATGTATTATAAAATTAATTTTAAAGTATTAAATAATTCCAAACTATTTCAGGTACATTTACTGGGTCTTAGCCACCGGGTTCCAGGGTGTCGTCAAAAGTTTACAAAGGGCCCGATTCAATGGCTCCGACACCGAAATTGTAATGGGCTCTCAGGAATACAGGGAATATAAACCAAAGTATCTTTCGGACATAATAGCACTTTTTGAACGTCTGGCCGGAAGTTATCATTTTTTCTATTTAACCATTGACCAACAGACTCAAAAAATGTGCTGGGTTGATAGCGAACGGACTGCCGAAAACTCGCCTGTCCCCTTTTTTGCGAGTGTTATTAAATGTGCCGATTTAAATGGACAGAACATAAGTACACTACGTAAAGCACGCACAGAAAACATGTCATACCATTCGTTGACCTGGTCAAAGGATCAAATCTACTGGTATGTGTACGAGACTGGGCTAAATACAATCTGGAAAACGCCAAAGAATACATCGAGTGACATAGAAGTGGAATCTAAACTTTTTATTGAACGTGATCTTCATGTCTGGGACATTGCCGCTAACTACAACCTCGAAGATATAACTCGGGTAAATCAGAACTGCGAGACGCTGAAGAGTCTACTGCCAAATAACTCAGGGTCCACTGATGAAAGCCTGCTTTGTGTCCATGGTACGAAAGTTGGCGAGGAATCTCGTTGTGAATGTGCCCAGGGTTACAGCGGTGAGAGATGCGATTTTCCAGTGTGTAAGAATTACTGCTTCCAGGGAGATTGTAGTGTCAGTAATGAGGGCCAGCCTAAATGCAGGTAAAACTTGATCATTCTTCTTTTGACCGTATAGTCACAAATACGTGATAAGCAAGCGCGTGCCCTGTACGCGAACGACACAAATATGTGAGAAAATGTTAAGTGAAATTGTGGGTTGGCGTGGAGGGCACGCGTGTGCTTTTATGCTCTGGCGTTCAAAAAGTTAAGGACTGGCAATGACAGACGCCCAAGCGCACGCGTTAGTCGCTGATCGAACACTTGGATAACGTGACAAAAAACCTCATTTTTGTTGTAACCTTTTAACCGTTTACTTAAACTCTTACTTAAATATTACTGACTCAAAAAAAAAACTAAAAGTTACTTTAAGGTTGAAGCGCCAGAGTAGACAACGAAATTCAAATTTTCTTAGATTTTTTGTAATTTGCGGGTCAGTTTCAAGCTATATGTCAAACAAAATATGACTCGGGACCGTAACACGTATGTAGTTACAGAATTATAATCATTTAATCCCATTTAATGACTATTTTATGAAAAAGTCATTCAATGGGATTATAATGAACTTAGAGGGTTGTATTGATGAGTTAAATGACTATAGCTCTGTAAAGCAATATTTGTTACGGTCGCGAATCATATCTTAATCAACATACAACCTTACACTGACTTTTAAATTGCAAAAAACGCTACCCTGGCGCTTCCATCTTAACGTTCAGAAACCATTATTTTAAAGTGAACCGCCATTCTAACGTCAGAATAGCAGGTCTATGAAGAAAGTATGCACACTCTGAATTGCGCGTTTTACATCAAAATATTATTGCAGTCTGACAATAGACCCGAAATCACGAGGTAATTGTGATTCGCTACTCTGACGTGGACACCTAGGGAATGTATTCGAGTTTTGGGTTTATTTCGTACTATCTTTTGTCCGCGGCTTCGCTCGCGTTAATTTAAAATTTGACAATCAATTCGGGTTATACTCTGCTTGTAATAATATAATTCAATCATGATTCGAAAGACACGTGTCGCTATCTATTATCATAAGAGTGTTATTATTTTTTCCTCGGGATAAACTTTTTTTCGGAATGAAAGATACCCTATGTCCGTTTCTGTACACCTGACAACGTATAAGCAAAATTTCAGTATAATCGGTTCAGTGGTTTAGGCGTGAAAAGGTAACAAACAACAAACAAAATTATTTTCGCATTTATAATATTAGTAAGGATTTCAGTTGTTATCAAATAAAGCTTAGAAATATTCGGAGCGACTCGCGCGCCTGTTATGATGATCAGTTACAAATATTATATATTTTTCCTTGTTTATCGAGTTGCCCTTTTTCACAATCATCATCTGCCTAGCCTTTTCCCAACTAAATTGGGGTCGGCTTGCAGTCTAATCGGATGCAGCTGAATACCAGTATTTTACATGGAGCGACTGCCTATCTGACCTCCACAATCCAGTTAGTACTGGGTAATACGATACCCCTTGGTAAGACTGGTTGTCAGACTTTTTGGGCCTCTGGCTACCTAACGACTGTCAAAGATCTACAAATGACACCCGGGACCAACGGCTTAACGTGCTTCCCGAGGCACGGAGGAAACTCGGTATGTAATGGATGGTCACCCATCCACAGAACAACCTAGGCAAGCACGGCTTAACCTAAAGATCGACCCGAGTGGCTGTTATTATTTAGCCACGAGCTCCTCCCTATTTCACAATGCCTACTCTTTATTTCAGTTGTTATGACTACTACATTGGAGAACGTTGCGAAAGGAACATATGCCGAGGCTATTGTTTTAACGACGGTGTTTGTACAAGAAATGATAAGAATGAGCCACTCTGTCAGTGCACAGAAGGGTATGAAGGTGACAGGTGCCAAGTATCTAATCGCGCTCTTTAAAAACAAACAGATTCAATGTTGAGGGACGTCCTTATAGCAGGTAAGGATCTTAATCAAACTCAAAGCATTTATTTCAATTAGGGCTCATTTACGGAGACGTTGTGCGGCGCGGCCCGCTTTCAATTCAAACATAATATGGCGATGTATGAGAGCGTTTACGGAGAAGCGATTTTACGCACGTTTTCTTGAAATGCAGCGTTGCCCGCAGATATACCGCCGCGTTCAACGCGGCGGTGCACGCGGCGTCACACGCGCAAATACGAACATATGGCAGATGACACCGCCGCGTCGCAAGCGGCGTTCAACGCGGCGGTGCACGCCCCGCGTCTTCGTAAACAACATCGTACATTGCCATATGTTTGTGCTTGGGCGTGTGATAACGCGGGCCGCTGCACGCGCCGCCTCTCCGGAAACGGAAAAAACGCGCAACGCGCCGCACGACGCCCTACGCAACGCGCAGCCCGACGTCTCCGTAAATGAGTACTTAGACTATTACAAGCACTTTTGAATGTAAAAATAAAACAAAAAAAAAGAGAAGCTGCTCTGCAGTCACAGTCACAAGGCATAATAACTTGAGAAAGTAAGTTGTAGTTGCACATTCAAAGCGTAGATCTCTATGGAGAAGAATGGGCAAGAAACTCCATGGACACTCTTTTAAATCAAATTATTTTTACAAAATCTTGGTTACATTATTCATGTTGAGATAATATCTAAAGGATGTAAAAAGACCTTTAACGAAGCCGAAAGGCACTTGTTCTCTCCGTCATTGCGATATTTTTTTTGTTCCAAACCATACCTGGGAACCTTCTCGTTACGAAGATATTGGAGGTCAAATTCCCAATTTTTTCACAAGTTTTTTTAAAATTACCACTTTTAAAGGTTTTAACATCACTTTAATTAACTCCATGACCCGTTAACTATTCAAAGCATCCATCAGCACTAAGTCTTCAGTGCCTTACATTGAGTTTTAGCGTAAAACGTGATTTTTTTCCCCCAAAAAAGTCGTTTTCCAGCAATAATTTTTGTGTAGAGTTACTTAGTTTGATGTACAGAATGCTTGGTTGACGGCTTCGTGAAGGGTCTGTTTACACCTTGTATATGTGGGACCGATGCAGATGTAGAAAGACGTGCACATTAAGAGCACATTATATCAGTTCTACCTTCAATTCCACCTGTTATCAACCAAGATCTTCTCTTAGTCGTGTATCTGACTGTTACGTACTCAAGACCGATACGAACATCAGAACGATCCCTGTCAGCACAACTAAACAATTGAAACTATAGACAGACCGCTTTAATGAGTCCTCGCTTATTCTCGTTATTTTAAAGCAAATATTGTTAGGACTTTGTGGACGCTTAATGTGCCTTTGATGGGGCAAGGCGGAGGACTCATTAAAGCGGTAGGTCTATAACATCGTGTCGTACATGATCTGTGGTATTGTCAGATTGAGCAACATGGCGCAGATTCGTCGGCTCAGATTGACAATGCCATGTTGAGGCCTATGTACTCTCTTAGGTGTATTAGTATTAATTGTGAATTTTATTCGTTTTCTTTACAGATATAACATCGGTGGGATACTCTAGGCAAAAAGATTTTTTTTATATACATATATATTTTTTACAATAAGGACAAAATTGAGGTCAAGTGTAGGCCACAGTTGACCTCAATTTTGTCCTGAGACAGAGATGATGACGACGACGGAACGAGCTGAAGAAGAAGCCTATTAACTCGCGACTTAAATAGATTTCAAGACAGGCAAGGAATTCCAGTACATGGCTGTGCCCAAAATAAAAGATGTAGCAAAGCGTATGTTTGTATTTATTACAACATTTTATTCTAAGATATTTTCTGTTACATTGCATCTATTATGTTTTATCTCTGCATCACTCTAAGATAGACTGGTATAAAATGCCCAAAGCATTAGTCCGCCTATGTATTGTTTTTTACAAGTTCTTAAAGTTTTAATAAATAATTGATGCATAAAAAATAATATTGTTAAACATTTCAAGAGAGTAAATACGGAGTATCTTTCCCATTCGAACAGGTGTAGAATCAATTCTATTGTGAGAACAAGAAGAGCTCTTAGCTGTTTTTTCTTGTTTTGAATTATTACTTCAAATAAATAAGATAAGCAAACACTATTATTTTTCTACCCTAGGTACCTACCTATACTAACGGCTTCTACTGATAATAATACCCTCAACCACGCATTGGAGCTAGCGCTTGAACTACAAAAACGTTCTTACTGGCATGTCATAAAGGCGCTACCAATAAATAAATATTAACAACAACGTGCGGTTGAATATACACATAAGCATATAATATACAATTTGAGATAATGAGGTGAATCTTCTCCTTCTTTGCGTGTCGATAGACTCATATAATACCCGACCAGTATATTGCCACCACATCGCTGTGCACAGCTCTGTCGTTGGCTTCGTTTAAATCTTGGAAGGTGCAGGTGGCTGTGCAGGATGGGCAAGAAAGGAGGTGGGGCATATACTGCAGAGGGACTCCACATAGACATTGTGTTAGGGATGTGAATGAGGTGAATAATCTACATTTATAGTAAGCCAGCATTTCATTTCCAGCAACTTGGCCCACATAGTCTTTACTTTAACGTATTACTTACATCCATTGTTTGACTCCCATTGGCGTAAATCCTATTACACCTAAAACATTGGCCCATGGGCGGCATAAAAACTCTGACACCAGGTTAGGCACTAACCACTAGACAAAGAAAAAATACCTAACACAAAACTTTCATCTTATATTTAAAACTATACTACAAATTGCGTTATCTCCCCGACAGGTGTTGATTATATTTATAACCAAGTATTTTAACATAAGTACTACATAAATAGGTTAGAAATGGTGCATTTCTATTGAGTTGCGTTGCGCAGGGAGGTGTCGTCGACGTTTCATTAAATTCACAATATAAGTTGTCCGCTCTTCTTTTCATAAACACTTATTTTCCCTTCAACATAGTAGTTAAACTTAATCGTTTCTGTCGTTGTTAAATTATTCTTGATACCTCCAGATTCCATCACACCTTCAATCGATTCACAGGCCTTATCAACATGAATTTTCGATCCAAAAGGGATGTCACAATCACAATGTATAGGCACATCCCCTTTAAGATAAGCCTGATGCACAACTTCTATTTCCAAAGTACCAGCGTTTGCCGACAGAACTGTAGTCACAGCATCTCCTGGCTTCAGTTCTACCTCCACGCCGCTAGTAGTGCCAATAGTTTCTGATTTTGATTTCTCTTCGTTAACACCTCCCCTGGTACCAAATGAAAACCCATTTTTTTCTCCATAGCTTCCTCCTAATCCCCAGAAACCCACGCTTACCTCGTATTCTACTTCGTTGGTTACTGAATACTCGCGTTCCTTTGACCAGCTCGTTGTCAAAGTGTTTTCTACGTTGCGCGATATTCCTGCGTTCACTTTGATTGTGTGATTCGAAAAGTTCTCGAAGTCTTGTGACACTACTATGACTGGTTGCATATTTAGGCGTTTGACAGTTGCTGATTTTATCGATAAAACTCTCTCGGTTTGTCCGCAGTTTTCAGGATCATGGTACAAACCAAGAAGACGTATATTTTCTATAAATGCTTGGCGTAACTTCTCTCTTCCGATTAGTTTATGGATTTCATCTTGTGTGACTGTACGAGCTTCTGATCCTTTGTATGTCAGGTCTGCATCCTGTTTATTTATCTTCACATCGAGTGTAATTCTGGCCACCACTATTTGTATGAAAAGCACTATTAATATCAATTTCAGACCCATTTTTTTATTATATATTGCAGTGAGTGTGTATTGGGCAGAGACTTTTGTACACTGGCTGAAGCATTCTATTTGATTACAAGTTAACCGTTTGATCATTTAATCATTTGAAAATTAAAGATAAGCAAATATTATTACTGGTTATTTGCCTAGCCACTACCGTTCCGTTCTTACTGCCACGACATAAAGGCACTATCTGTTAGAAACAGGTACAATAACCTAGTCACAGTGACTTGTGCACTGTGACTAGGTTATTCTTGTGATAATGTTTGCGTGCAATGGCCAAGTCATTCTATTTATCAAAGAAATTACATAAGACTTCAAACTTTTTGCCGTAGAAGAACTGCGTTGCGTTGCGACACTTGCATTTTTGAACATGTTATGTTTTTGAAGGGATATTATTGACAAGTATGGTAGAATAGAAACGGAAAAAGAGAAAGTATGTTACAGATATTATAAGCAGCTTGAGGTAGAATGCTCTCCTCCACTTTTAACGCATCTTAACGGTGTAACACTCAAGCGGCGCGGCGCAGGCACGACGTTCTTTCGTTTTCTTATAAATTCCACGACTGCGCCGCACCGTCACCTTACGCCGTTTCTGTGTAATTCGCGCCATACACTGATTCATCTCGATCATCACCATGTATTAGCCCGGAATCACCCACTGTTGGGTATATGCCTCCCCTTTCTTCTGCCACACTTCCCAGTTCTATGAGTCCCTAATCCAAGTATTTCCCTCGATTTCGACGATATCGCCGACCCAACGAGCATTAGGATGGTCCTTGTTTCTTTGGCCTAACCTTGCCCAACACTTGGTCAAAGCCTTACACTGGTTCTTGGCTTTCTTTTGCACTGAAGAAAGTCTAGCTTTTTATACGGTGCTTCAAATGCAATTTTAACATAGTTGCCTGGATTTACCTAACTGCTTAATGTTTTTCTCACAGCCAATTGAACGTTTCTGTCACGTATAATATCAAAAGATAATAGTTAGTTTCTTATGTGCACCTTATCCTAAAGAAGTCGTTAATGTACTAATCCGGAAATATCTAGGTAGACTTTTATTGACTCTTCTTCTACCCCACTATTTCCCATGATTGGTAGTTCCTGAGATAAGTGCGTTTAAACATACAAATTACTCAACTCCACATTATTATAGTAGTAGCGTATTTACCTTTAACGCAATCTTATGGTGCATGAAACAAAATAAAGCCTGGTGTGCTGTCCACCCACCACTATAATTTGTATGAATGGTAAAAAGACGAATGACGGGAGAATGGAAGAAAAAACGTGGTGCGCTGACCCCAAGTAACACGGGACTAGTACAGGAAGAAAATGTAGCATACCTATCCGAGGCGGGGTGCTAACGTTTTCGTTTTCATCGCTCGCTTTTATATTTCGATCGATATATTTATAAATCCTGAATAGTTAAAAGAAAATGTAATCTATCCGAAGTGCTACAATTCGCTGAGCTTGAGAAGTTCGTTATGGAAAAACCCAATAACACTTCGCTCGAATTGAGAATCGAACGCAGGACTCCCACGCTTAGCACTTAGCAGTCGCGATTGTTACATCGAGACATTCAACTTCAGACACAGTAGGCAAATACGGGACACGAGAAATAAAACCTCACAACCACTTTACTGAATTTAATATCTAGGAAAACCTTATAACGGTAGTCCGGTCTCCTTGTCATAAACTTTTAACATCCCTTCAACATGGTATCCAAAGCGTAGCGTCTCTACCGTTGTTACTTCGTTCTTAATACCACCAGTTTCCATCACATTATGTATAAAAGGTCCCCAAAAATGATGACCTCTATGTGCTTTCTTGAAGTTTACTGCAACATTCCCTGTCAACGAAGCCATATGCACAACTTCTAATTCTAAATAACCGGCGTTTGCCGACAAAACCGCAGTCACAGCATCTCCTGGCTTGAGTTCCACCTCCATGCCGCTAGTAGTACCAATAATTTCGGTTTTAGATTTCTCTTCGCTGACTCCCCAGCTGGTGGTGAAGGACAGACCGGTTGTTCCCTTAGCTTTTGCGATGAGCACATTGAATTCGTATTCTATTTCTTGCGATACTGTAAGTTCCTTCTCTCTTGACCAACTCGTTGTCAAAGTATTTTCTACGCTGTGTGTTATACCCGTGTTCACTTTTATCGTCTTGTTTGAAGAGTTCTCGAAGTCTTGAGAGAGCACTATGATAGGATTCTTTGTGAGGTTTTTCACTGTCGCTGATTTTATCGACAAAACTCTCTTCACTGGCTCCCAATTGTAGGACTTGTACAAGTCCCCCCAAGGAGTTGGACTTCCAAGGAAATACTTTTTAGGCCTTTTTCCTAAATGTTCTTTCAACGCCGTGAGTAAATTATCATTCTCGATTTTAAAAGATTTGATGTCATCATCCGTGACTAAATCTGTTTCCGATCCTGAGTATGATATGTCCACATTGTGATCCTTGTCTACGTTTACGTCAATTTTAATTCTTGCTGCTACAATTTTTATTAAAAGCACTAACACTACTAATTTAAGACCCATTTTAGTATTTATATCAGTAGCTGTGTACTGGGGTGAATTTGATAGTAACACTGGCTGATTTACTGTAGAGCGTCTGATTTCGTATGTGAACTATTGATCTTTTTTACTGATTCGTGAAACATAAAAAAAAACATCACTACATAGTATAAAGCAAAGTCGCTTCCCGCTGTCTGTCTGTCCCTATGTATGCTGAGATCTTTAAAACTACGCAACGGATTTTGATGCGGGTTTTTTTAATAGATAGAGTGATTCAAGAGGAAGGTTTATATGTATAATACATGCATAATATAGTAGAGAAACACTGATAATTTGAGAGGTTTTTAATGTAAGGTCGTAAATAAACACATTTTTTTGCGCTTACATTGCAAACGCTGGCTGAACCCTACGAGCTAGATCAAAATAATGTACTACAGTATTGTACACCTTAAAAAGGTCTACAAAAAAGTCCGCGATGGTATATATCTATCTCTTAGGGACAACCCACAATAACCATTTTTTATCCTTTTCTTACGAGAAAATAATGGCTTATTTACGAAAAAGCGATTTTAAGCAATACAGCATTAATCCTTATCTAATTAAGTACCTTAAATACATTGTGCATGTAATATAGATCAATATGGCCCTTTACAGCATGTAATTTAAATGAATATTTTCGAAGATATTACAGATTTAAAATGCATGGCGCGTGCCTATTAATAGTGCGTCGAAGGCCGCGCTTCGCCCTAAGCCCCTGGCTAGAGGCCTTTAATTCGAGGCATCCACAGGGATTTGATCGGTTAAGCAGTAGCTAGCCTCCTAGGCTGAACTGCGAGATGCCATATCAAAAAAAAAAAACGCGCTTCGCCCTATAGCACTTTATGATTAGCAGCGATCGTACGCGTTTACCGGAGCTCTCTAGCGAGGAAAATAACAATTAGAAGAAGAGAAGAGTTTGTTTGGATGAACGCGGTAAACTCAGGAACTACTGATTCGAATTGAAAAATTATTTTAGTGTTGGATAGCCCACTTATCGAGGAAGGCTACAGGCTATATATTATCACGCTAACACATTAGGTGGGTGGGTAATATTGCATTATGTCCATATTCCTCAACCGTTTGACAACTGACAACTGTCTGGCATGCATTAGAATAGAAGAGCAATTTTAGCCCATCTGTCACAAGTAAGTAGCCCGAAGGTGTCAGTGGCCGCCCTGTGGATAGTTGTTGGCAAGTTCGAGCCTCGGCAAAGCTATTTTCTTTTGTATTTTTTTAATGCTGTAAGATTTCAAAAATAATAACCACGATGCTCAAGTTCGATCCCTAGCCGGTTTTCACTTTTTGTAAAAAGATATTGATCTTTTTTAAAGCTTCAAGATTTTAGTTTTATAAGAACAGTCGTACTTTTAGTTTTGTTTTTAACCATTCAAACGATGTTTCATTGTAATCGGTGCTCTCTATCAAAAGACGTATGAATTTAAAGTCTTCAAGAAGAACTTATCATCATTATAAAACATACATGCAATGACATCTATTGAACCAAAATGGTAATGAATTAAAATGTGTTCACAAGTTATCTTTTAAATTGACTGGCCGGTTTTTTTTTAAATTAAAATTAATTTAGATTAGTCCACATGACGCTGCTTTGAAAATTTACATGGCCTGAAGTGTGTGTTCGATCGCTTTGCATGCATTATATTTTAGCAATTTAAATTCGTGCCCGATAGATGGCGGTGTTCTTTTGACTCCATTTACTGAATCGACCGCGATTCAGTTAAGATTTTCCGTGAAAGAATGATCCTCACCCGTGTCAGCTGCTTCAAGTTTGGTTTTTTAACCAAAGAAACCAAAAGAGGAAGTTCTTAATTCGACACGTATTTATACAAAATACCACAGAATACATTTGCCTGCCAAGTTTCAACGGTTTAGTCCGAATAGTTTCGGAATAAAGTATCTGTGGCATACGGACAGACAGGCAGACATACCGACAAGACGAATCTATAAGGGTTCCGTTTTTTGCCATTCGGCTACGGAACCTTAAAAATCGTGTTTGGGCACATTTCATGCACCTTGATGAGAACTACCTAGCTGGAGTATGACTTTCATCGGAGGTTTGACGATGGAGACAGAGGGCAGTTGCAAGAGGTCCTTAAAAGTTTACAGCATCTATATCGTGTTCGGACTCATTTCATGCATCTTGATGAGAACTTTAGACCTAGCTGGACTATGACTTTCATCGATGGTCTAACGATGGAGACGCAAGGCAGTTGCAAGAGGTCCTCAACAGTTTACTGTAGCTATATTGTTATTGGGCTCATTTCAAACACCTTGATGAGAACTTTAGTCCTACCTATGAAATTACTGTCATCGAAGGCCTGACGATGGAGACGGAAGGCAGTTGCAAGAGGTTCGTAACAGTTTACAGCAGCTATATCGTGTTTGGGCTCATTTCATGCACCTTGATGAGAACTGTGGATCTAACTGGGCTATGGCTTTCATCGAGTATTTGAGGATGGAGGCTGTCGAGCGCCCTTTTTCGGAAACACATAATAAGAATAGTTTAGTGATTCTTATTCTGTATTGCACATAGAATAAAAAACGCGGAGCTTCCGTTGCGTTCGCTGCGTAAACGTTTAAAGTTACGCAGCAATCATGTATGACGGAATTTTTCCTTTTAAAAGTTCTAAAAAAAGTCCGTGATAGAATAATATATCTATCTTTTAACTTTCTCAATCACTATAACTTTTTTTATGGTTCTCAATTTTTTTCAAAAATAATGCATTATTTTTGCGAAGGTGATTTTGTAAACTTGGTATTTATCCTTATCCAAATAAATATGTTATTCATCACAAGTATTTAATGGAGATGTCCGCTTTTTGTATGGACGTTGGTTTTTTATTCCGAGAAAAATCTAACCAGCATCAATGTCCACTCAAATAAATACGACAAAAATATGGAACTTAGAACTACTGAAATAATATTTTTAAACCCCTCCATTTAAGCGAAAAATCATAAAATAATAATCGATTTTATTACTATTTTATTAGTTGTTGGCAACCCTTAAAAAGCTCCGGCACTCTATGACAATGTCATTTTTGACAGATGGTTATTCATGACACTGGCGTTAGAGATGTGCCAACTTAGGTTAAGACACACTTCAAGTTAACTCGAATTGAAATTAATGTGATTCTGGAGTTAGATAATATAGTACTATAATGCAATTATTTTATTACCATATCAAAATATCAGGTATAAAAGAAGACATTTGTTTTCTAAATGTATTTTAAATTAGAAAATAGATAATATAGCATAAAAGTGCTCTAGTTTCTAGGATAAATTGTTCTTTTTGTCCCGAAAAATCGATTCTTCGATTAATTGATTTAAGATCGCACCCCTATCGGCTCAGCGCGTGATTCGTCTGATCTGTCAGATGCAAACCGTCAAAGTATCGTTCGTTCTCTCGTGCGTTATTGTTATCTTTGTGCTTTGCTGATTTTTTCGATTTTACTAACTTGGCCCGGATTCTTCTGCTTTGCTTTGGGAAAAGGACTGTTGGAAGCTGTGCTCATGTGATGATAATTGTCTGGTATCTTGGATGGGCGCGGCATCAAAATTATATATCTCTACCTGCTCAGTTTCTCGACAATATTTTAATAAGAGAAGACATTGAAAATGAAGAATATCAATAAATAAATACTATTTAAAAACTTGAGTTTTATTCATAACAAAACCGTACATTTGCGTTCAATTATAGCTTGGTATTAATCAATTTTTAAATAGCATAATTTTCGAAGGGCTTTTCATCCACACGGATCTCGATTTCCAGTAAATAAAAGGAATTCTCCTAGGTATTTGAACAATGGTTTCAATCAGTATATAACATTATTATTCATTATCTTCTGCTGATTATAAGCTCTTGTGTAATATGCTGAAACATGCACTTCTTGCTTAGTTAAATATTGTAATTTACACGTGAACATTCAGTGAAGTCACCATAATTATACAGTGTGGTCCCAGATCTTGATGGATAATGCTACACATGTTTGACTAAAATAATATAATAGCGATTGTGTTATTGTTTTATTTACATTGCTGACAGACTAAATCTAAATCAAATATTGATTGACACTGACAGTAATGACAGTTCCCCTGTGTCAATTTTGACAAGTTAACTTTTTTTTGGGTGTGTTCACTTTATTAACCTAGAAAATTAGAAAGGTTTGTTAGAAGAAGATTCTCACTAAAATAAAAAACGATTTTTAAAAAAATTGGAGGGCTAAAAAAATGTATGATATAGTTAGAAGCACTAGGTTTTGAGATGTCTTTCCAAATATATTTAACTTACCCTGGTTAGAATTATTAAATAATAAAAAACCATTTCCGGACATGTCCTTTGAACCAAATTGCTCTAACATCATTTGATTTCAATGAATATCTTAGAATATATCACAGTTTTAAAATAACTCCGCGGCAAAATAATGATCAGGTACCGCGCTCGCATTTTCATTATGCGGAATTATGTGTGTGATGTGCTCCTTTAGAATAGTATTATAGGTGCCTACGACCCACCCCCTCTAACCCTCTCCCTCTCTTATGTGACGCAGACGAAGTTGCGCGGGTCAGCTAGTTTATGATAAACGGACAAAATGATTACGTTTATTTTAGCAATGTTTACATGTATTGACTGCTTTTAATGATAAGTACACTGAGTAGTATTAGCTTTGAGATAATAAGGTCAAGTACGGGATCTTGAATCCATACATAGATTATAATATTATTGATACGTATTTTATTGTAGCGAACCATCTTGCGAGGATAAGTTGAAACTTATAAATATTAAAAAAAACAAGTGCATACGTCAACCTGATTCAAATAAAACTGTGCTTCTCAGTGGTGAAATAGTGCTCATGAGTAAAAAAAAACCTGCCAAAAAAGGCCATCGAGACAAATAGGCAAAGAGAGAAACGAAGAGTAGAAATGTTACCAATATTTTTAATTTTATTACCAATGATAGTGGACGCGAGAGTAAGCATCAATATAACAGTGCTCTCAAATAAAAGTGATGTACTCATTAATACAAATTACAGCGGATATGACTTTAAAGTCGTAACAGACGAAGAACTAAAACTTTTCAACATTACAACAGTTAGACTCAATAAAGCAATAAAAGTACATCTAGGTAACGTATCAGACGACATATACCTGAAGAATCCTACGCCTCACGGCAATTTATTCAAGAAATTTCATTGGGAGGAAATGAATAGAAGACTCAGAATTAGCAAGTCTAAAATTATCGATATTTTAAATGAAGACATTGTTTTAGATACTCACGAACATATCAATAATACAACTACTAACATAACATCTGAAAGAAGCATGCATGCGGTCATAGAAAACAGCATCAGTTCTACATGGTCTACGACTGGATTACCGAGAGATGAAATCTTCACCAATTTCAGAATAGACTTTGGTTATGGAAACTTTACATATGTGAGAAAATGGAGAAATGAAAGTACACAAATGATTAAATTGCCTATTGGCGAAACTCAAAAGGGTCTCATTACGGTCCAACCAGGGCAAACAGTAGTAACGAAATTAAAGGCTACAAAAAGTATAGTGGTTATGGAATTGGTGTATGAAGCACAACTTTCAGGTCAGATCATACTGACCTATGCAACACCATTGGGACCATACCACTTCTGGGCTCCGGCAGTCAAAGATATTTTAAAAGCCGGTAATATGACAAGCGAAGTAATCACCACGGAAATTCTAGAAGTAAGGTGTTTCACAAACCCAAGACTGGAAGTGTATGACAAATTAAGCGGCGACATCGTAGAACCTCCTCGAAAGAAGCGACCTCGAGTGAAAATAATACGGAAAAACAATACGACACGGATTATTTATATAAAAACTAAAAAACAAAAGAAACAGAGAAAGATTAAGAAAATAAATGTATGATGAAGTTGACTGTGTTATTTTTTTATTAACCACACCTCCTGTCATCATTTTTACGCTGTATTGACCTGAGGAGTTTGTGGCTAAATAATAACAGTCACACGCGTCGATTTTCAAGGTTGAGTAGCGCCAGCTAAGGTCCTCCATGTCTCGAAAAGCATGATAAGCCG
The DNA here is from genome assembly GCA_905220335.1 of Noctua pronuba. Taxonomy (NCBI): domain Eukaryota; kingdom Metazoa; phylum Arthropoda; class Insecta; order Lepidoptera; family Noctuidae; genus Noctua; species Noctua pronuba. The sequence goes on along the minus strand of LR999918.1, from coordinate 8,987,868 downwards.
TTGGTCCCGGCTTGACATTTTTTTTGCCTCGCGGGGTGGTAAATATCCCTCTCAGTGGAACTTTTCTAGAGAAGATCTTATACTACTCTGTATAGAAAGTACCGGGAAACGATCAATAATACACAAAATGACTAGTTTGCATGTCAAACTCGTAAATCCACGTCTCTTCACCAGTAACAACGCGTTTCATGAATATTTGGGCGGAATAGCATGTCCTCAGCGACTCTTAGAAAATTCTGGTCTTTTGGGATTAGCCGAGTGGGAACATGTTTCATACCTTTTTTTTTTTTTTTTACGGATGGGAAATCATCAAATGACTTCTCCCGCTCTGGGTGAAGTGGGAGGAAGTGTCAGACTCTTACTGACTAAAACCCATCCATGTTCCTTCATTGCCCTTTGTGTTCCAGGGCCACGGTATCTCTTTCGAACAGTCCCGCAGCCCACATGTTTCATACCTAATTGATTATTTAGAATGGTACGGATGGACCGACTTGTGAGACACATAAAGTTCAGCGGCTCTCTCAAACTTGAATTTCAGTCACTATTTCCTTCACTTTTGCGATGTTAACTTCAGTTGAAGACGTTGATGGCCTACCAGAGCGAGGCAAATCTTCCATCACATCTCGACCGCTTTTGAACACTTTGTACCACTCACAAGCACGTCTTTTTGATAAAGTCGATTCACCGAAAGCATTCTCAGGAACTCCGAAATTCCATTGGCGATGCAAAATTTAAGACAAACTCTTTATTCGATGTTTTTGTTCATTAAGAAATTCGCAATACACACTAGACACGATCGAATTAAAAACAGCACTGTATTTTATCTAAATAACAGATGCAACTCAAACTCCGCGCCAAAATGTAAAACAGTTGTGTCAATCTAACAAAAAAAAGAAACAAAAACAAATAATCCATTCCCAATACTTTTTTGACTGAATGTCATACAAAAGAAAACTTCCGTTAAAGATAATAACCGCTTTATCGGTTACCTAATTTTTTTCTTCCCCGGTGAAGGTCTTTATTACGCGCCTGCGCGATCGTCGGCATTTTATTATGTATGTATACCACACGCGTTCCGGAGTTGATCAGGGTGATATTTTGGGGCCTTTATTATTTTTAATCATGGTAAATGATCTGCCTCAAGTTTTACGGTATGCTTGTCTGTTATATGCCGAAGAACTAAATTGTTACTCGACATAAACTCTGTACGTGACTATTTAGAACTTCAGCACGGCATACCTACATGCGATACACAAGGGGAGCTTAGAAAATAAGGTGGAATTAAATACTTCGCTATGACATTCGGTCGAATGCGGCATTCATTTAATTTTGAATACAATTTAAACTAATTAAAACACGATACTGAAAACAACAACCATGAAAGATCTGGGAGTCACATTTGACCGGAAGCTCACGTTCCACGACCACATTGCCACGGTAGCCAAGGAATCCTTCCAAAGCTTAGACTTTGTTCTGCGTAACTGCCGGGATTGCGCAGCGCACATGACATCAGTTCATCACAACAATATGAATGTGCTCGTGCGAAGAAAATTAGAACCCAGCTCCTGCGTATGGAATCAATATGAAAGTACGAGTACCTAAGCGATTTTATTAGAAAAGGTACAAAAAGCGTTCCTTAGGTTGCTGTTTAAGCGTAAAGCTCTATAACTGTCTAAGATTCTACTTGAATGCTTCAAGTACGACATAAAGTACAGAATAAACTTTATCTTGTTTATAGATACGGGTGTAAACATAGTTAAAAGTCGACAAAAACTTTGTCAAAATAAATACATGTCACGTCATTACAAGATAAGGGGTCAGGTCAGTTTTAATTTGTTTATTGAATGGAATAACTAATTAGGTAAACTCATAACGTAGCAAGGAAGGTAGGTATAAATACCGTGTTAGCGGGTTTATAGAATTAACGAATTCTCCGTTTTTCCGAAAACCTACCCAAAAATTAAAAAGTCCTTAAGATAGACGATAGACATTTAGAAATTGATGTATAAAAACTCAAAGTACTCACTTAACGTCTCAGAAAACGTATGCACAATTTCGATCTGTGCACACTTTTCAATTATTAGAATAGGATCAGTGCGTATTTCCGAAGATTACCCCCTAGATATACGAACATACAAATCAGTTTCTTCTTTATGTTAGTATAGATATAGCTTTTAGGGCCTTTTTATTGTCATGCGTGTTTGTGCCCGCGTGCAGGCCAGGCACGCATGCTGGTTGCGGGCCGCACGCAGAGCAGATTATTTTCGCCATGCCGCCACAGTATTGTGCGTGTGAAGAGAACTCAAAATGAATGTAAAAAAAGTAATTGTTGCTTACTTAATTGCGTGCGACCCGCTTGACAGCAAAACCAACACTGACTGTCAAGGTTCGCCACACGCACACGGGCGGCACGCATGCGTGCGAGCCACCCGCGATCCGCCCATGTGCCGCGTGCGTGTGGCGCGCATGACAATAAAAACATGTATGAGACAATAGGTTGCGGGCAGCACGCATGCGTGCCTGCCTGCACGCGGGCGCAAACACACATGACAATAAAAAGGCCCTTAGTGCATTTTCGCGCACGGAAGCCGGATGCTCAGATCAAGGGGTTAAACCGACAGGTTTCAAAGTGAAACGAAGTCAGTAACTATTCAAAATAAAAAGATTCACTATTTCTAAACGAAACTATCAATGTCAAAAGAAGTAACAAGAAAATGACATCGCGACTGTCAAATCAAATGTCGTCAAAAGTTCGAAGGTTCGCTTCATGATTTTGCACTAATTCGTAATAATTGACCGATAACTAATAATCTAAATACAAAACAGATTATGATTTCGTTAAATAGTATATTAACCTAGTCTCGAAACAGTTTTCATTCATCACTTATTTCATTATTTCAAGATTCCTTTCGTAGATACAAGCACGTATCAAATTGTGTATTTGTTTTTTTTTGTTACTAATATATTTGAAGGAGTGTAAATAGTTTGTTATTTTGTTTTTATTAAGTTTGTTTGTCTGTTTTTCGTTTAATTATGGTAGAGTTCGGAGGACTGTTGATATGTGTGCCTCTTTACACAGCTGCGTAAGTAAAATTTTTAATATTTTATTTTCTTTTATAAGCTTTCTTTTCTATTAAAGGACACAATTCGTGGCCGACATGGTCTAAAACCTGTTTTAAATATTATAATGTAGTTTACATTTTTTATAATGAAGTGAAAGGAGAAAGCCTGTCTAAAAGAAAGTTAATTACTGCAGTGGCCTATTTATTTTATTGGCAGTCATTGGTCTCTGTGCGCTTCAGATTTCTTATTCAAAATAATGACTGCGAGCCTGACTCCTCTTAATTAATTAATTTTTAACCTAAATAGAACTGCATGAAATCTACCAAGTTGTTTTACCCATGGTAGAGTCCAAAATGTGTGTAATGTATGTTACATATGTGTGTGTGTTTTAAGTTTGTTTTATGTAAAGCTAGAATGCCCCAGACACTTGGCTGGACAAAGATAAATAGAAAATCAAAAGAAATCTGCATACATACAAAAATTAATCAGAATATTGTGTACTTATTATTAAATTTATCTGTCCCTAATTACTTTTATCTTAATTCTGGGCATTAAAGCCATTTTTACATATTAAAATCAGATATGTATGGAAAATTATAATAATCTGTTATCTTGTTCAAAGACTGTAAAGATGATAATGACGTTAATTATCAATTAAAACAAAAGTACTAGTTGCCTAGGTCATACATTATTCAAAAGGTATTAAAAAAGAAAATGTTACTTCTTCTTCATAGCGTGTCGATGGCAATCTAAATAGTGTCTGCCCAGAACTGAGCACCTAGTTTGGCGCTTTTGGTAGTGTCCATCAGTTCCTGTAGTGAACAAACAACAGGACACGCAGGACATGATATTAAGTGCCCCATCATTTGTAGAACAGCACCAATGTTACTGCAAATTATATTATAATAATTCTTAAGAAAGACTAGAAAAGAGGAGACTGCTGAGATGATGAGTAATAGAGAAGTATGGAAGAAGAAAACATGCTGTCCAAATAAACTGGGATATGGGCAGGAGATTGATGATGATTAATCAAAAAGACAACATTACCTAAAGGGTGTAAAAAGACCCTTAACGAAGCCGAAAGGTACTTGTTCTCCCCGTCATTGCGATCATTTTTTTGTTCTACACAATACCTGGGAACCTTCTAGTTACGTAGATATTGGGGGTCAAAGTTCCAACTTTTTCACAAGTTTTTTTTAAAATACTTGTTTCTAATGCAAGATTTTAACTTTAAACACCTTCACGACCCCCGTACTATTCAATCCATCCATCAGCACAATGTTTTGAGTGCGTTACATTGAGTTTTACCGTAAAACGTGATTTTTGACCCCAAAAAAAAAAATCGTTTCCCAGCAATAATTTTTGCGTAAAGTTACTTAGTTTGATGTACAGAATGCTTGGTTGACGGCTTCGTGAAGGGTCTGTTTACACCCTGTATACATTATTTTACTTCTTCAACAAGTTTCAATTTAAAGAAAATAAGTTACTACTCTGCGGTATGGGTAGCCCGAAAACTTTTTAGAATATAGAACTTGTCCATGAATCATAACTTTTTTTTTTTTGGGATGGGAAATCATCAAATAAACCCCCCCCCCCTCCGCTCTGGGTGGAGTGGGAGGGAGAGCCATCCATGTTCCTTCTTTGCCATTTGTGTTCCAGGGCCGTGGTATCTCTTTCGAACAGTCCCGCAGCATGAATCATATCTGCATGTATGATTCACAATGATTCATTAGTCTATTATGTCTGATTCGTGACAGTTAAGTAGTTAGTCTAAACTGTTAAATGAATTTTTCTTCTCTCTCGTTTCCTCATGACTGAGGGTCATGCATGACCACATGAGTTTGTTGCCTTCTCCACCAATGCTCTCCATACTGGACGGTTTTGGGCTATGCAGACAGATGCCTGGAAATTCCCTCTGCAGACTTCGGGTTGGTGATCTTCCACGGCCCCTTTTTCTTCTATGTTACCAGCCACAATAAGCTTCTCGAAGCTATCAGGCTCCCTCTTTGCCACGTGTCCGAAGTACTGTAGGAGTCGTTTCATGCAGATGGTCGATAGGCGAGATTTAAGTTTCAGTTCGTTCAGAATCGAAGCGTTTGTGCGGCGCGCCGTCCAGGGAATGCCTAACATTTTGCGCCAGCACCGCATTTCGAACGCATCAATTCTGTTACGAATGCGTGATTCAGTGTCCTGGTTTCAGAAGCATATAAAAAGATAGAGAAGATCAGGGTCCGCATTAACTTTAATTTAGTACTTTTGCAGATTCCTCTGTTCCTCCCTTACTGCTCTTCTTACTACCTCTACTTCACAATCGCTATCTGCAGTTACCATGGACAAGGTAGACAAAGGGGTTTGAATTCGGGACGTGAGAGGGAGAGAATCTCACGTCCCAGCCGCCGCGGGCGACGCACCGGGCGTCGGGGGCCACATGGTGGCTCCCGGCCACCGTAGGCGCGGGCCTGTGGACGGTGAGTAATGGGTTAGCTCACCGTCCGTCCGTCTTATGACGACAGGCCGTGTCGACGGCGCGTTCGTGTTCCACGCGCGCCTCAAAGAGATGTCAGCAACCAGGAAGGGGCCCGCTAGGGCCGATGCCTGCCGGGGCTGCGGGACTGTTCGAAAGAGATACCGTGGCCCTAGAACACAAAGGGCAATGAAGGAACATGGATGGGTTTTAGTCAGTAAGAGTCTGACACTTCCTTCCACTCCACCCAGAGCGGGAGAAGTCATTTGTTGATTTCCCATCCGTAAAAAAGAAAAAAAGAAAAGGGGTTTGAATTTAATGGCCGGCCTAATTTCCGCCATTTTTCTTTTTTATTGAAGTTGCGGCCACGTATAAAACATATATTAACAGATAGCTGGGTATCAATACAAACAAGTTTTGTTTGAGACAAAATGTTCTAAAGTGTCACGTTTCCGAGATATGAGCTATTAAAGTTAAAGTCCATTCACTGAATCTTCAGAACAACTTTGATAGCGCAATTAAAAATTTTACTATTATAGAGTTCGGCTGCGTTGCAACCTTGAGAGTATCAGCTGTCAATCTTCCCACTGAGATAAAGCCAGCTGGCATGATTATTAATTCACAATATCATATAAACTGTCATCTAATAAATTTTAAATTTAAAAGAAATGACTGAACATATTTTTTTTTATGTTCGTGTGACCAGCTGACGTATTATCCACCACTTTATAGTCAGCTGTCTTTTTTTTTTCTTTAAGATATTGGATTAACTATAATTTGATAAATTTTCAATTGTGAGGAAATAACATTTTTTTCCCATGTGCGTGGGAGGCTACCGCTGCTTATCCCACCCACCGAACCCCAGCTGACGTTCACGGAGCTTCATGATACAACTCTCTCAAGAATTTCACAAGTTATCGCCCGAGAGGAACTTGGTCTTGAAAATCTTTTGCTGGCCCGCGGTCTATTACGTCAATAGTCTCTAAGTTGCATTTGGTGAAAATGGAGTATGAAGAGAAAAATTTTAAGTGATGGATTTTATCAATTCCAGGGTGCTAATACTGGGAGCCTCAATATCAGCCAGCCTATTCGTCTTCCACGTAGCTGTGGTGCCACTGATCTTCAAATACTCTAAGGCGTTTAGAAGAAGCCTCATTTTCGCAAATTTTGGTAAGATTTACGTACTCACATGAACTCACGCTTTTTCCCATGGGGATAGGCAGACACCACAGAACGCCATCATAGGTACTCCTTTCGCCTCTTCCACGTTCATACATATGGCTGGTCATACATGCACCTGACCTTCCTGAAGAACCTCACGTATAAGGACAGCTGTGTATGTCCTTCTAGGGCGTCCCTTCCAGGCGTTGCCACTCACATCTACCTTGTAAATACCTTTTGTTAGTCGCCTTTCACTCGGTAAGATTTAATCACAGATATTCTAATACTTTTCAATAAAAGAGTGCAAAAAAGGATTGAAGCCTTTTGGTCCCATGTATAGTCTTCATGCATTTTGTGGACTTGCATAAATGTCAGGCTCATGTAAATTTTTGGAAAAGCTTGTAAACTGCTATTAAGAATCATCATTCTCTTGCCCTTATCCTAATTCATTTGGGGTCGGCGCAGCATGTCTTCATCCTTCTCTATTACTCGTCTGCTCATCAGTCACCTCCTTTCTTGCCATATCATCCATTAAACAGTCCATCCATGGTTTCTTTGGTGTTGCTCTACTCTTATACCTATCCACATTCATACTCAAAACTTTCCTCACAGCAATTTCCTAGTTCCTCCGCTTTTCAGTCACCGGCGCTACTTTCAGACTTACTCTTATATACTCATTTCTTATTTTATCCATTCGCGTAACACCACACACACATCCCCTGTTAAGAATGAGTGTGAAATATAGGTTACTAGCTACCCCTGCTTCGCGTGGGTGTAACATGACAAAACATCCGATATTTATATGCGACAACAGCGTCACCTATCGCTTCCAAAACTATCATATCTTTCGGCTGAAATAAAACAAACTCATTCACAAAATTTCATTGGAATCGGTTGGGTGATTTCGGAGATTGGAGTACGTACGAGCGGAAGTACGAGAATAGACATTGTGACTCGTGATTTTTATATATTAAAGAATAAGATATTATGTTTCTTTTTTTCGTTAGTTCTTTTTTTAATTTCCCATGTCCTTGATTATCATGCGCATAAAGGTAATTAATTAGTCTTGACTATTCATTAGCGTTAATTAATTTAGAATTAAAAATTTAGTAAACAATTATGTTTCCACACAATTATAAACTCCTAAAAACTTATTAATTTCATAGGCTTATGTGTCTGCATTTAACCATGAGTGACAAACATCATCATCATCATCATCTGCCAAGCCTTTGCCCAACTTTCCAGGTCAGCGTCCAGCCTAACTGGGTGCAGCTGAATACCAACATTATTGCATGGAGCTACTGGCTATCTGGGGGCCTAAAATGGCCGCTTTAGCAAAATCGTAATAGTATAATAAACTCAGAGGCGTAAAAACTCTGACACCAGGTCACGAACTACACGATAAGGAAAGAAAGAATTAACTACGTTACAATTCGTAAAATGGTTTTAAAGTGATAATTCATAATATTAACTGCGTCTGTGACCATTTTAAGATTTTTAATGTGATTCGTAATATTCGTATTATTATCCTATTATGATTCTGAAGCGAACATTTTAGGCCCCTTCAGCTCCACAAATCATTTATTGGGAAACACAATACCCCAGCGACCTGATTGACAGACTCTCAGGCGTCTGGCTACCCGTAAAAACAGTCAAAGATCTTCAAATGACAACCGGGACCAACGATTTTATGTGTTTTCCGAATTACGCAGGGGTCTCGCTAAGAAATTACACTCCATCCACGGACTGACCTTGGCAAGCGGAGCTTTACCTTAAGGCGGAAGCGCCAGGGTAGCCCACAAAATTCAAATTTTCTTAAGTTTTTTGCAATTTGCAGGTCAGAGTCAAGTTGTATGTTGATGAAAAATGAGTCGCGCAAATAACACGTATGTAGTTGCAGAATTATAATAATCATTAAAATCATCAATATAACCCTCTAAGTTTATTTAACCCCATTGAATGACTTTTTCATGAAATAGTTATTAAATGGGGTTAAATGAACTTAGAGGGTTGTATTAATGATTATAATTCTGTAACTACATACGTGTTACTTGCGCGACTCATTTTTCATCAACATACAACTTGACTCTGATCTGCAAATTGCAAAAAACTTATTTACCGGAGCACCCTGGCGCTTCCAACTAATCAATAATAATAAATTCTTTATAATAATATAATAATAATTAGCAACATTTTCATTGCTGCTCCGCTCCTATTGGTCGTAGCGTGATGTTATATAGCCTATAGCCTTCCTCGATAAATGGGCAATCCAACACTAAAATATTTATTCAATTCGAACCAGTAGTTCCTGAGATTAGCGCGTTCAACCAAAAATACTCTTCAGCTTTATAATATTTGTATAGATTTTAGTCGAGCTCTATGTCCTACCTATGAAATTGGTGTACAAATATATTAGTCTTTTAGTACTAAATCGATCACCTTATGTGGGTTTTACAGAGTACCCCGCGAAATTCAAATAATCTTCCTTTTTTTGTAATTAGCCGATCAATGTCAGGCTTTATGTTGATTAAAATATGATTCGCGAATATTTTTTTCTTATTTCAGTACAATGGCCGTTACACACGGACTTCGAAGAACCGTCAACGGCGGGCATCGATGGCGCGCGCAACCTTAGCATCGAGTATGAGTCCAAAGTGGACAAGTGCAAGGTTAAAATTGGTAAGTTTTGCTAACCTGTGATCAAGTTATAAGGAAGAAAAAGTATTTGTTAGACTAGGTAACGGACAAAACAGTCTAACAAAATTAATTAAAAAGAGAACAACAAAAAAATCCTACTATTGTTATATGCGAAAGTTTTTGAGGATGGATGGACTTACTGGATTTGGATGAAAGGACTTAGAAGATTTTTGTACGAAGCCTAACCGTCCTAACTTCGCCATTTTAATAATTTTTCAAAGTTGTGGTCACGCATAAAACCTAAAGTTAAAGTCCATACTCTGATGGCATCTTCAGCACAATTTTGACATCTTATATCTCGGAAACGTGACACTTTAGAACATTTTGTCCCGTGGTACTTCCTCATTCTCATTTTGTCATTTTGTGGTACTTCCCGCGACTTTGACGATATCGTCAACCCAACGAGCTTTAGGACGGCCCTAATTTCTTTGGCCTAACCTTGGCCACCACTCGGTCAAAACCTTGCTCCATCGGCCATCTGGTACATTTGCTACCCGGGAAACCGTGTAACCCATTTTAATTATTTTATCCGCCTCTTTTGCAGGTATTTGGCACATACTACCAAAGACAGTGTATGAGAGGTTAAAAGGTAATTTCGAGACTCAAACGGACAAGGAAGAACTGAATAGAATACTAGATGAGGAACTAGCCACGACTAAGACTCCTGTAGTCTTGTATTGTCATGGTAAGAGGATTTTTTTAGATTGTTTATAAAACAAATTTTACAAACAAATCTTGTCTTACTTGTTATTATACTATACTACAAGGTGTAAACGGACCCTTCACGAAGCCGTCAACCAAGCATTCTGTACATCAAATTATTGTTACTCTAAGCAAAAATTATTGCTGGGAAACAACTTTTTTTGGAGTGAAAAAATTTTTTTTTGTTCAAGACCATACCTGTGAACCTTCTAGTTAAGGAGATATTGGGGGTCAAAGTTCCAACTTTTTCACAAGTTTTTTTTAAATACATGTTTTTAATGTAAGATATTTACTTTAAACACCTCCACGACCCCCGTACTATTCAATCCATCCATCAACGCAACGTGTTTAGTGCGTCACATTGAGGCCTACCATAAAACGTGATTTTTCAACCTAAAAAAAAAAGTCGTTTCCCAGCAATAATTTTTGCGTAAAGTTACTATAATTTGATGTACAGAATGCTTGGTTGACGGCTTCGCTAAGGGTCTTGTTACACCTTGTAGATCTTTGACAGCCGTTATACCAGTCTTACCTAGTACTAACTAAGTTATGGAGGTCAGCTAGGCAGTCGCTCCATATAAAATACTAGTATTCAGCTGCATCCGGTTTGACTGGAAGCCGACCCCAAAATAGTTGGGAAAAGGCAGGCAGATGATGATTTAAATTCTGTCATTATTATTTCAGGCAACTCCAACTCTCGCGCGGCGACGCATAGGATTGAACTGTACAAGTTCTTCCAGAAGATGGAGTTCCACGCCATAACCTTTGATTATAGAGGTGAGTTAGCTACTTTGGAATTATTGAAAAAAAACCCACGAAAAACAATAACACGGTATAGTTTGCAAAAAAAAACTTTTTTTTTCCTTTTTCTAATTTACCCCCCAAAAGTGGCCCCCATGTTCGAAATTCATTGATTAACCTTACACGTGCGTGTTACATATGTGTACCAAATTTCAACTCAACCGGTCCAGTAGTTTCGTAATAAATTGGCTGTAACAGTAGGACAGACACGCGAGTGAGTCCTATAAGGGTTACGTTTTTACCTTTTGAGGTACGGAACACTAAAAAATGGATACTCACTGAATACAGCACCCGCTCCTTTTTTTGAAATCTGTTAAAAATTGCCTCCAAAAGATTTGTATCGGAAAACATCGTCTAAATTCGGAAATATGAACGCTCCATCATGAGATTTGATATTATGACATAGAGATGTTACAACCACGGTTTTTTCTTCTAAACAACAGTTTTTTTTTTCTTGAAACCTGTTTTTCAATTGTTTATCCGTCTGTTTCAGGGTACGGCGACTCCACAAACCTGCGGCCCACGGAAGCCGGCGTGGTGGAAGACGCTCTCGTCGTGTATGAGTGGCTGCTGGCTACGCTCAACGGGAAAAGGGACATATTCGTGTGGGGACACTCTTTAGGTAAGGCAGTCGGCTGGCCGACTTCCAGTCTAACCAGATGCAGCTGAATACCAGTATTTTATTTGAGTGGCTGTCTATCTGATCTCTTGAGGTGTGTCTAAATAATCATAGCCGCACGGGTCGATCGAAGGTTAGAATAAGCTTGCCGGAGTTGGTCCTTGGATGGGTGACCATTCATCACATATCAAACTTCGTTGTACAACGGAAAGCACGTTAAGCCGTTGGTCCCCTTTACCGTTTTGAGAGCAGTGGTGATGAAATAAATTACACAAAGTAGGAGTACGTGGGTAAATAATAACAGCCGCTCGGGTCGATCTTACGATTAAGCCGTGCTTGCCTAGGTTGGTCCGTGGATGGGTGACCGCCCAGTACATACCGAGTTTCCTCCGTGCCTCGGAAAGCACGTTAAGCTGTTGATTTCCGGCTGTCAATTGTACATCTTTGACAGTCGTTGCAGGTAGTCAGTGGCCCGAAAGACTGACAACCAGTCTTACCAAGGGGTATCGTATTACCCAGTACTAACTGGGTTGTGGAGGTCAGCTAGGCAGTCGCTCCAAGTAAAATAATGATATTTAGCTGCATCCGGTTAGACTGGAAGCCGACCCCAACATAGTTGGGAAAAGGCTAGGCAGATGATGAATGCGCTTACCTGGGTTCAAACCCACGGGACTCGTAAGTCGGAGTCACTACTGCGCCCGGATTGACCGGGGCACTGAATCCTGATCATCTTCCGTTGCAGGCACAGCAATCTCGTCGCACCTGCTAGGCAACCTGCAGGAGCTGTCCCTGCGGCTCCTGGACCGCTCTGCGCCGCTCCCTCCGCCACGAGGACTGATACTCGAGGCGCCCTTCAACAACTTGGCCGATGAGGTCGCTAAACATCCTCTATCGAAGGTAAGTACCATTTTCTAATCTGATCTGTACGTCAAAAAACTATCAGCAGTTGAGCTTTGTGCCAAGATATAATCTTATATTTTCTTTTCTAATCTACAAAAAAATGTTTTTTTTTTAAACTACATAACATCATGCCTGTAATCCTGTAGTTACCTTATAACATATCTGCCAGTAAAAGTCCCGTCAAAATCGGTCCAACCGTTTCGGAGATTAGCCGGAACAAACAGACAGACCGACAGACGGCAAAAAATTTGTTTTTTTGAAAGTGAAAGTGCCGTTTAATATTTTCATTTGCATTAAGTAAAAAGCTGTTATTTTGATATTACAAACAGACACTTCAACTTTATTTATTTGTATGTGTTACGGCTATAAGCCGAAGTACGATTACACCTAGTTCTAGCAGGCTATACCTAGGTTCGGCCGGTAACAGTTTGTTATAATGCAACCGTTTGGTCACAGTTCTAACCTAACCTAACTTAATCCATTTGGTCGGTATGTCCTAGCAATAAAAAGGATAGTTACCGGCCGCACCTAGGTATAGCCAGCTAGAACTAGGTGTAACCTTACTTAGCCGGCTAGAACTAGGTATAACTTTACTTCGGCTTTTAGCCGTATACATATACATAAAAAATATGTTCAATACTTTACCAATTATTATTTTTCTCCCTTCCAAAGCTAGTGACCTGGCTACCATACTACGACTACACATTCGTGGAGCCATTCCGTTCGAACAGCGAGCAAACCTTCAAGTCCGACGAGCACCTCTCGAAGGTGAAGTCTCTGCCGATACTCATTCTGCACGCCAAGGATGATGTTATTGTGCCTTTCGTTGTAGGACTGAGGGTAAGTCTAAAGAATGATTGAAAATACATTTATTTGGCACATACCACTAGATCACAAAATAAAAAGATATTTTAGTAAAAAAAAATCAAAAGCATGCTTTGGATCGACGTAATTTTATTTCTCCCAGCAAATCCATACGGGAATGCATAAAAATAACAAGTCCGCCATCTTTGGGATTCCGCCATATTGGATTTAGAATGACGTTACTTAGCTAACCATGCATTGTCATCCAAACTAAATATGTATGCAAAATTTCAGCTCTATCGGAAACCGGGAAGTGGGTCAAATTTAATTTCTAAGATTTTTTTACATACAGCGTGTAAATGGACCCTTCATGAAGCCGACAACCAAGCATTCTGTACATCAAACTAAGTAACCCTTCACAAATAAATTGCTGGGAAAGGACTTTTTTTTTTGGTTTGAAAAATCACGATTTACGGATAAACTCAATGTAGCACACTCAAATATGCTCAAATTGTGCTGATGGATGCATTGAATAGTACGGTGGCCGCGGAGGTATTTAAAGTAAAGTACTCAACAACATTAAAACGTTGTATTTAAAAAAAAAAAAGGAAAAAAAAATGAACTTTGACCCCCAATATCTCCGTAACTAGAAGGTTCCCAGGGAACATAAAAATGATCGCAATGACGGGGAGAACAAGTGCCTTTCGGTTTCGTTAAGGGTCTAGTTACACCCTGTATAACTGGCAAAATGTGGGTGTACTAAGGGTACACCGGTTGTTATGTTCATACTGATAACGTCTGCTCCCTCCCAGCTGTACAGAACGATAGTCCAGTCGCGCACGGACACCGACGCGTCCATCCGGCTGCACGCGTACCCGAGCGAGCACGACCTCGGCCACAAGTGGATCTGCCACGCGACGGACCTGCCCGACGTTATACGGTAAGTTACCGGGCAAAACGGGCTGAAAAGCCACTGCTGGCTATAGGGTTTGATTCCCGGGTCGGGCAAAGTGTTATTGGGTTTTTCCTTTAGGAATTTCTCAATAGCAGCCACGAAGTCTGTTTTTTTTCGCGCTTGATAGCAATAGGCTCGCCCCTATTACTTAAACATATCTGGCGAAATGTGGGTGTGCAGTCATGAGCATTAATATGTAAATACTTCGTAAAATTCAAAAGCTATTTTCACGTAAAATAACTGTTTCTACTTCGAGATAAAAAAAAATAACAAAAACATTTATTGACTTAAAACATTGAACCATTTATGTGGTATTCTCTGACTCCTCCGATAGTTGAAACTGTGTTGCAGGAATCTGAGTCCTGCCCTAATGAAATAACACAGTTGTTTTCTTATAAATTATATTTATATAAAGCATATTAGCCGAGCTATCACAATTTTTGCGGACGATATCGCGGGCGAAGTGCTACTATGTCAATAAAAAGCAATCAAACGAAAACTTCTACTTTGAATTAAAAAAAGAACAGTATAAAATGAAAAAAAAACATTGTCATTAAGATAAGACCTATAACCTTTTAAAAGTTTTATCTTGAATACATATTAGTGGTCGGGACTGTACCATACATACACCCGAGTCCACCGAGGGTCGGCCACTTTTCTCCCTTATGCCCTAAGTAATAAAGTTGAAAAGTGATCAACCGTCAGTGAACTCCGTACGTAGTAGGTACCTACACCTCTACCTAACCTTATGGGTAAAAGCGTGATTTCATGTTATGTTACTGATTGCTTTTCTATTTACAGGGACTTCGTCGATCAACATGTCAAATAAACAGCATCACAAGTTCCATTACCGATCGATAAGTCGCGTCGCTTCGTCTGTACCGGCCATTTTGATATTAAAGTTAGGACAACTGATTCAGTGCTACCCAGGGTTCCTAATAGATAAAATAATAGAAAAATCTAGAATATTCTAGCAAAATATTTGCTTTTTGTACAGATGCCAACACATCGAGCTATCCGAAATTGTCAAATTTTCCCAACGAAACTTGAACCTAATGCTTTAGCAATAAAGTTGGAAATGTATTAAAGAAATTTGACAGATTGTAGTAGCTTGATGTGCTGGCGTATGTACCAGCATCCTATTACATAGGACTTGAACATAACTGGTGCAATGTGGGTGTACAGAACCTCTGCCTAACCGTTCTTGGCATAATATATAATAATAGTTGAATTTTAGTCAGTGAAATTAATTTTCAAGCAAATTGACTAACTAATTCTTTGACTGCCTCGTTGGTCTAGTGGTCGCAATCGTGACTGCTGAGCATAAGGTCTTGGGTTCGATTGCCGGGTCGAGCAAATAGTTATTGGGTTTTTCCATCAGTAATAGCCACGGAGTCTGAATTTATGCCCGGTTGATGTCAATAGACTCGCCCCCTATTACAAGGGACTTAAACATAACTGGCGAATGTGGGTGTACGCTTAGGTACACCTCTGCCTAACCCTTCGGGGATTACAGGCGTGATGTTATGTAATTCTTTGACAGGCAAACGGACGAAGGTTGTCAAGTTGCTCCATTAATTTTGCTGACGATCCATGACAATGTAAATGAGGGTTATTTTGCAAGGCTGTAACTTTATTTGAAGGCCTACTAACGTCACAAAATAGAATTAATGTGTAGTCGAAAACGCATTTGCTTTACCACTTTTGACTGGGGCTAAAATATTGTATGAAGTCTGGCCTGTCTTAATTCTACCATTATATTTTATTTTCAAAATAGTGGCCACGCTTACAACTTCTAATATTCAATAGGTGACAAAAAATAAACAATTTTGAAAGTTATAAAATCTTCTAAAGCGTAACGTTTTCGAGACATAAGCTGTCAAAGTTAGAACCTTCGTCATCAGTACAACTTTGATGGCTTACATTTTTTAAATGTGACGTTATAGAAGATTTTGTCTCACACAAAACCTGTTTTTATTGAAATCTGCTATTGATTAATACAGGTTTTATGCGTGGCTCATAAAATCATAGTTATACTGATGGTGCCATCAGTGAATAGATTCTAACTTTGATAGTTTATATTTCAGAAATGTGACACATTAGGAGATTTTTCCTCATACTAAACTTGCTTGTTTTGATGCCAGCTGTTGTTTAATACTTGTTTCATGCGTGGTCGCTGCTTTGAAAATAAAATAAAATGGCAGAAGTTAGACAGGCCAAATCATTCAACTCTCTTTACTAGTTGTTACATAGTTAAATAGACATTTTTCGTTTTATGAAGTTGAAATGATATTTAGCCTCAGGGTGGTAAAGCAGTTACGAGGCTGACTAGTCAATTTTGAGGATTTAATGTTAGAATAATAGCTAAAGTAATACCAACGGTGCATTATATATTTATAATGTAGCTTTTCGTAATGATATAGGCGAGATATATATACAGGGTGTAAACGGACTCTTCACGAAGCCGTCAACCAAGCATTATGTACATCAAACTAAGTAACTTTCCGCAAAAATTGTTGCTGGGAAACGACTTTTTTTTTGGGGTAAAAAATCACGTTTTATGATATGACTCAATGTAACGCACTCAAAACATTGTGCTAGATGGATTGAATACTACGGGGGTCGTGGAGGTGTTTAAAATAAAAATCTTTCACTATAAACATAAACAATAACTTGTGAAAAAGTTGGAACTTTGACCCCCATTATCTCTGTAACTAGAAGGTATGGTGTAGAACAAAAAAAATGATCGCTATGACGGGAAGAACAAGTGCCTTTCGGCTTCGTTCAGGGTCTTGTTACACCCTTTATTCTAAAAAACGTACAATTACGAGCACAAATAGGTTTATAATACGGCTAAAAGCCGAAGTAAGGTAACACCTAGTTCTAGCCGGCTATACCTAGGTGCGGCCGGTAACAGTTTTTTATAATGCAACCAATTTGGATGTAGCGCTCGCCCGCCGCTGCCGCTGCTCGCGCGCGCTTGGTCACAGTTCTAACCTAATCCATTTGGTCGGTGTGTCCTAGCAATAAAAAGGATAGTTACCGGCCGCACCTAGGTACAGCCGGCTAGAACTAGGTGTAACCTTACTGAGCCGGCTAGAACTAAGTGTATCCTTACTTAGCCGGCTGGAACTAGGTGTAACCTTACCTAGCCGGCTAGAACTAGGTGTAACATTACTTCGGCTTTTAGCCGCAACATATAAGTACACTGAGTAACATTAAAAAGTGATTTTCTCCCACTGTTAGTATTTATTTATTTGGTACACCAACTGCAAATTCATACTAAAAATTAGTGGAAAAAATAGAAATAATGCAAAAATGCTGAGAAAATTGGGGTTTAAATATTTATTGAATATATTTTGACGTCTGCCCAGAGTAACCTGTTCAATTATTTGGAGAGTAACTTTTGAATTTTTTTACTGTGATTATACATGTTTTGCTCCTGACTTTACACAGAAATCTTAACAGAATTATTAATTATATAAATGTATAACATAGTACGCACGACGACCAAGCTATGCTAAACCAATACAAGCAGATCTCTCATTGTACGGGAAATCTATACAAAGCGAGGCCATGTTATACTGGTAATGTATAGCTTGATGTGTGGCCGTGTGTACATGCAATAGAATGTATAAGACATTGATATGTCAAACAAATATACTACAGTCAAAATGGTATTACTATAATATTCTCTGCGTTGTTTTATTTGTTAAGTTGAACTTCAATACATTTGTTATAAAATAAACAACTGTTTTATTTTTGAAAGGACAATGCTCATGGATGTATGGAATTCCGTACCATGCTGCATCAAAATCAAACTTTGTTTTTTTAGTCTACACTTTTTACTACTAACTCCTACAAAAGTTGTTTTTGCAAACAAAACCCGAGTTTCGGAGTAATTTTGTAAAAATCGAAAATAACCTCAAAACCAGGGAACTGGAAAATAAACAATTAATACATCGGTTTTTAGTCGGTTGACCCCACGACTCGACATATTTGAACAATATAATACTCAGAAATAAGTTGAGACCGATAAATCAAAATCTTTAGTAAGATATTGATTATGTGCGTAAATGCGTCCCGTGCGGGAATCGAGCCCGTGGCACGCAGCGCAGCAGCCAACCGCTCAGCCACAGCGCATGGCAATAGGCTCGACTCCTATTACATGGGACTTAAACATAACTGGCGAACAGCAGATTTTTTTATACAGGGTGTAAACAGACCCTTCACGAAGCCGACAACCAAGCATTCTGTACATCAAACTAAGTAACTTTACGCAAAAAATTTTGCTGGAAAACGAATTTTTTTTTGGGGTGAAAAATCACGTGATACGGTAAAACTCAATGTTACGCACTCAGAACATCGTGCTGATGGATGGATTGAATGGTACGGGGGTGATGGAGGTGTTTAAAGTTAAAATCTTACTTTAAAAACATGTATTTAAAAAAAAACTTGTGAAAAAGTTGGAACTGTGACCCCCAATATCTCCGTAACTAGAAGGTTCCCAGGTATGGTCTAGAACAAAAAAAATGATTGCAATGACGGGGAGAATAAGTGCCTTTCGGCTTCGTCTTTTTACACCCTTTATAAATAAATACCCTATGACAATTTTTAAGTAGGAGGGTTCGGTATGATGTATTGAATAAGTGATAACTGTTTGTGCGTCGATGCCACCCTGTATGTTTGTTATTATTTTTAACGTGTACCCACACTAGATATTTCTCCTGTATCGTGGCTACGTTTACAAATATTTAAAGTCACATACACAAACCGCCAGGCCCGGAACAACTACCTGTAGGCTAAATAGATATTTGTTCCGTGCGGGAAACGAACCCGCGACACGCAGCGTAGCAGCCATCGCTCAGCCACAGCGAAAACCGTGCCGTGACAAAAAAATCAACTGTTTCCTACAAAACTGCAATACCTATACGGTCAAAATGTATGGAACTTTAAAATTACCGATGAAAAATTTCTATGGGGGTGCAGAATGGTGCACCATGGGCGTACCCAGCATTTTTAAGAGGAGGGGCAGAAATGAAAAAATTTAGTAGTAGGAAATAAAAAATGCTTTTTATTTACAGACTGATACGTTTTTTTTTTACTGCACTACACCTTATTTCAATAATAACCTGCGAGGGTTCTAGCTAAATCTAGCTAAATTTCGTTTTCAAATGTATGTTGTGTTTCCAGAACCCTCTTTCTATGCTTACTCATCATACAGAGGCCAACAAGACAGTTTTCTGTCATTGTTGACCTTAACTAAGTTTT
The DNA here is from genome assembly GCA_905220335.1 of Noctua pronuba. Classification (NCBI taxonomy): domain Eukaryota; kingdom Metazoa; phylum Arthropoda; class Insecta; order Lepidoptera; family Noctuidae; genus Noctua; species Noctua pronuba. Next base: position 8,968,431 of record LR999918.1, on the reverse strand, counting down.
TATTTTAATGTGAAAAATGTTGAAGCACCCAAATGAATATTGAATTTTGTCATTATATTCATTTTGCCTAAACATTCTTAGCTTCGGGTCAGAGAGCATGCTGGGGCAAGTGCCCCACCCTGCTCCACCGTGGGTACGCCCATGTGGTGCACTGAAGACGTGGTAAGCGTTTGCGCATCGGTACCCTTCCACCCTGTATCATCATCATTCTCCTGCCCCAATTTATTTGGGGTCGGTCATAAGTAAACTTTGAAAATAAAAAACTCATTTCATCGACCTATATTTTTCAACCAATGCCATAGAGCAGCTTAGCCAATAAAAATGACAAAATCTTAAAAATGTCACTTATTTGACGTTTGGATCAACTAAAAATGATTTTTTAGAAAAAAATATTATTATACCTATAAAAAATATAAAATGTATGAAAAACATTGTAGAGAAAAGAATAAACAATATATAAAAGTGAGAAGACATAGGCTATATCCAAATCAATATGGTGCTTGCGTAAGCGTTTGATTTATATTGTAGTAGTTCTTAGTTTGTGAATTTAGTTCCGTACCTCAGGAATGTCAACGGAACACCACTACTAAGCCGTTTGTCTGTCTATTTGTATGACTCAGGCTACAACTTTTAAAACGTAACAGGAAGCAGTCTTACCAAGGGGTATCGTATTACACAGTTACTGGATTGTGCAGGTTAGATAATACTGGTATACAGCCGCGTCTGGTTAGAGAAAACCGATGACAATATAGCTGGGAAAAGGCTAGGCAGATGATGAAACTATATCTAATTTTTACAAACGCCGAAGTTTCAAACAATAATAGAAAAGAAGTAGCACAGAAGCGTGACCTATGGAAGGAATGGAGGGAGGCCTTTGCCCAGCAGTGGGACAATATGGGCTAGCTATAATAATATAATAATTTCAAATAAAACCTGTAATATCATAATTATATTACGCGCTTATTATTAACGCGACCACAGCGAGGTGCAAATCTCTGGCGGGAGCGGTTTAAACCCCCGGACGACTTCAACGACCCTTCAGAAAACCTTCCACCTGGGCACGCGTTGCCGACTTGGAAATCCTTAAACAGACTTCGAACCCAAGTCGGCCGGACTAAAGACAATCTCTGCAGATGGGGGTTCATAGACGGCTCAGACCTCAAGTGCGTATGCGGCGTCTCCCCACAGACAATGGCCCACCTTCCATCTTGCACCGCATGCCCTATCACCTGCGCACTCGAAGATCTGCTTACTGCATCAGTGAGTGGGGTTCGCGTGGCTGAGTTTTGGGCTAAACATAACATCTGAACTTTTTGCCATCGACAAGCTAAGATCATAATTATAGCTGTTTTTTCTCAGGGCATTATTAATGGCAGGTGCATCGGTGACAGCCAGTTTAATAATGGTTCAGGTAGCTGTATTGCCTCTGGTATTCAAATACAGCAAGTCAGTCCAAAGGAAAATTGTCTTTTCTAACTGTAGTGAGTATTTATTTAGAAGTAAACCTCCAATCTTAAAAACGCCTGATACATCAAGAGAAGCAAGCACTTGTTAGTAAACTTATACTGTCACTTACGGGATATCTTCCGTGATTGTTCATTATTTTGAGCTCCCGTTATTTCGACGCTGTTGCAAGCGCCATGACCGCGGGTTGGTTGGAGAATGCGGGTGGATGGAAAATAAATTGTTAAGAGCAGACAAAACCCACGGAAGACATCCCGTAAGTGACAATATAAGTTTAGTTGTGAAAGCTTATAACAGCACTTGTTAGTATTTTATTTTGTCAGCTTCGCTTTAATTTTTTTATCAGGCGTTGTTTTTAGTTAACTAACGCCTTTTTTTAATTATATAGCAACTGCTAGCGAATAACTTTGCTAAAACAATTTTGTCAGGCGTTTCCATTTTGATGACAAACTTTGGAAGTGTCAAGTTAATTTTGTTTGCAGTAAACTATCCAAGAAACTTGGACTATAAGAACCCTTCGAGTTGCAACGTCGTTGGGGGAAGACACTTTGATATTGAGTTCAACTCTGTTGTTGACAAATGCCCTATCAAACTCGGTAATTGTTTATCTACTTGTTCTAAACGTATTTTAGCCATGACGGACCTGCGACTGGATGGATAGGTAGACTAGAAACGCAGACACAGCGTGTAAAAATAATAAATTAAGCCTTAACGTAAAAAAACATTATGTATGTGCATGTATTGTGTATATATGTTACGGCTAAAAGCCGAAGTAAGGTTACAACTGGTGCTGCGGGACTGTTCGAAAGCCCGTGGCCCTGGAACACAAAGGGCAAAGAACGAACATGGATGGGTTTTAGTCAGTAAAAGTCTGACACTCCCTCCCACTCCACCCAGAGCGGGAGGAGTTATTTGATGATTTCACATCCGTAAAAAAAAAATGTTACAACTGGTTCTACCCGGCTATACCTAGGTGCGGTGCATCAGCTATCTGCCGTTTCGGAGATTCGCTGCAACAAACGGACAGATAGACAGACAGATAAAAAGTTTAAAAAATCTTTTTTTTGTTTTAAGTACCTACAGTATACTTTCATAATTTTATGCATTCAGTAAAAAGCTGTTATTTTGAAATTATAAACAGACACTTCAATTATATTTATTTGTATAGACGTATAGTGTTCAATCAATCAAGTTGTTTTATGTTGCAGGCGTATGGCACATTGTTCCATGTTCGATGTTTCGCGAAGTATTCGTCATCCGGGACTACTTGAAGGTGGATGCTCGTCTGCATGAGGAACTGAAGAAAACGAAAAATACAGTCGTTTTATATTGTCATGGTGAGAAAAAACGGCACCTAGCCTTTCCAGTCAAATTGGATGTATCTGAATACCAGTACTTTGCAAGGAGCGACAGCGTCTCTGACCTCCAAAACCCAGTTACTGGGTACGAGAAATAACATAACATTACGCCTGTAATACCCGAAAGGTTAGGCAGAGGCGTACCTAATAGTACACCACACCAATATATGGCTAGTTATGTTTTGAAGTCCTTCTAATAGGGAGCGAGCCTGTTGCCATCAACCGGGCACGAATCTCGACTCCATGGCTGCTACTGAAAAATTCCTGATGAAAAAACCCAATAACACTTTGCCCGACCTGGGAATCGAACCCAGGATCTCATGCTCAGCAGTCGAGCTTGCGACCACTCGACCAACGAGGCAGACGAGAAACATATCTTTAATTTATATGTTGTTGCGGGTCGTAAGATGGCCGAAGGTCTTTCTAAAAGGTGTTGTATTTCCCAGCTACTGGGTTATGGAGGTTAGACTGATAGCCAACCCCAACAGAATTGGGGAAATGATAGGTAAGCTGATGGTAGAATTTACATCATTGAGGATAATTCGCCAAAGAAAACCTGCACTTGCACTTGACCTTGGAAAAGTTCATCTAAATATTGTAATTTAAATCACAATATTTTCTTACTTATCATCTTCCTGCCCTTATCCCATTCTACTGCGATCAGCCATTCTCCTCTGTCAGACGTCACGGCATCATTTACTCCTTTCTGTTTCATATCATTCCTCTCATAATTCATCCACGTTTTCTTATAAATATTGTGCTTTAAATCCTTACCATTATTTTCTTGCCTTTGTCCCATTCTACTTGGTGTCGGCGCAACACGTTTTCTTCTTCCATTCTCCCCGTCAGACGACACGGCATCATTTACTCCTTTCTCTGTCATATCATTCCTCTCACAAAATACCCATGTTTTCTTATAAATATTGAAATTTATATCCTTCCTATTATTTTCTTGCCTTTGTCCCATTCCACTTGGGGTCGGCGCAACACGTTTTCTTCTTCAATTCTCCCCTGTCAGACTTCACGGCATCATTTACTCCTTTCTCTTTCAGAATTCATCCATCTTTTCTTATAAATAATGAATTATTCACAGGCAATTCAAACCACCGCGCGTCTCCTCACCGACTGCAAATGTACAAAGTTTTCCAAGAGCTGAACTTCCATGTGATCACATTTGACTATCGAGGTATTTTCAGTCATAGTTTACTTACTGAAATGCTTGAAACTTGAAACCTCTCTCTTGAATCTTTTTATACATAAAAAGAGGTAGATATCGCACTAGCGCGCGCAAATTGTTGCAGACAATTCTTCTCTTTCTGTATCATATGCTCCGTATTATCTATCGCAGTCGTAACAACGCAACGATATTTGAACGCCGCTCAGTATAAATGTAGCGTATCTTTCACTATAATATCATTGGTTGAAACAGTAGTTATTTAAGGAATTTAAAGTCTAGAATTATTTAGTATAGAGATCACCAGTATATGTATAGAGGTAGGTATGAAGAACAGGTTCTAAAGTTCTCCATAGAAAAGGGAGGATCCTCCGACCAGACGGGTGTTTCGTGTCGTCTGTCATTTGTGGCATAAATGGCACTTTATTACTTTTTGTACTATGTTGCAGTAGTGCTTTTTGTAGTGCCGCTACAACTTCAGGTACATCGTCTTCTCATTTATATACATATAACCAACCCATAACGTTCCCAATGCTGGGACACAGGCCTCCTCTCGTGTGATCAGCGGGTTGTAATCCACCATGCGCTGGATGTCGCATGTCTTCATAGTTTTGTTTCTAAGACATGCCGGTTTCCTCACGATGTTTTCCTTCGCCGTTTTGACTGTTGAAGCGATAAAATAAATACCTACGGTAAAGTAAAGTTAGCTCGAGTTCGTTCCTACAACTGGGCTTCGGGCTTGGGCCACCTCTGTTCCTGGACTTCCAGGCAAGCACAACGATGTAAAATTCCAAAAGATTATGTCCAGCATTGGGCTACCATAGCTTGATTCTTCTTCTCCTTTCCTTTCAACGTTACCTCCTATTATAATGTTTGGGCCCAGTGAGTGGTCTCCAGCAGGCGGGACATAGTCTGATCAGGGGATGTACAGGACCCAGTCTTATTTGCTTCATTCCAGGGTACGGAGACTCAACTCATATAAGGCCTACGGAGAAGGGTGTGGTGGAAGACGCACTGGCAGTATATGCCTGGCTGATGGAGTCGCTAAGTCCTACGGATAGACCAACCGTTTTGGTATGGGGACACTCCCTTGGTAAGTCTATGCTTTGTAAAGGAGGGACTTAGAAGGTTACATAAAGGGTGTAAATAGATCCTTAACGAAGCCGAAAAGCACTCGTTCTCCTCGTCATTACGATATTTTTTTTGTTCTAGATCATACCTGGGAACCTACTAGTTACAGAGATATTAGGGGTCAAATTTCCAATTTTTTTCACAAGTTTTTTTATTAAATACATGTTTTTAATGTAAGAACTTTACTTTAAACACCTCCACGACCACCGTACAATTCAATTCATCCAACGGCACAATGTTTCAAGAATGCGTTACACTGAGCCCTACCGTAAAACGTGATTTTTCACCCCAAAAAAAAAGTCGTTTCCCAGCAATCATTTTTGCGTAAATTTACTTAGTTTGATGTACATAATGCTTGGTTGACGGCTTCGTAAAGGGTCCATTTACACCCTGTATAGGCACGTCACATTTTGTACTGCAAAAAGCTGAACGCAAATCGCCTATCCACAACTTAACGTTTCTACCAGCACTGCAAAGGCTGTCTACACGATTCCAGTTGAGCTGGAAAGGGCACGCTGAATAGAAAATAAGACCTCCAATCCAGTTACTAGTATCGCTCACTGGATCCAGTGCATTCTAGTGACGGTATAGAATATTCCAGTTGCAATCCAGCCCTAGATTAGATCCCTGGACTTTAATGCAATTGGAATAATATGAACCTTGCATAACACTTCTTTTAATCACGCCTAGAAAATATTTCCACTTCAATATTACTCTCTGTGCCATCACCAGGAACCGCAGTAGCAGCGAACATGACAGCTCATCTATCTGAGCTGTGTGCCAACCAGGGACATCCACAGTTGCCGTGTCCTGATGCTTTGATTCTCGAGGCGCCTTTCAATAACCTCATGGATGAGATCACGAGTCATCCCTTTGCAAAGGTAGAATGCGTATTGAATATGATTCTTGCTTAAAAAGTACATGCTTTTTCCGGAAATCTAGGTACCTATATGTAATGCCTAAAAAGACGCATTTTCAACTGTGTTTTTTTTCCAATAAATAGCCTTGAATAACCCACTGTTGCGCAAAGGCATCCCTCACATCCTTCCAGGTGCCCTTCTCCTGCGCCACCTCGAACCAGTCTTCGTGATGGGCGTCTAGATCATCTCGCCACCTCTTTCTAGGCCGGCCTCGGCGCAGCCGCCCATCCTCAGGCATCCATCGTGTTGAGACCTTTGCCTGTAATAATATAATTCAATCATGATTAGAAAGACACGTGGCGCCATCTATTATCATAAGAACGGTATTGTCGATTTCTTGTGGAACAGTACTTTTTTTCGGGATGAAGGGTACCCTATGTTCGTTTCTGACACCTGACAACGTATATGCAAACTTTAAGGACGATCGGTTCAGTGGTTTAGGCGTGAAAACGTAACAAACAAACTTACTTTCGCATTTATAATATTAGTAAGGAATAAGGATATCTTAGTTTTAAAGAAAACCGACGCATTATATTTGTTATCAAAGTCTAGTTTTCATTAAACGGATCATACTCGTATCATAAAAATAACGAAAACTGTCGAAATTCTGGCGAATTTATTTATTTATTTATTCTAAATGTTTTGCTTGTAGCTGGTGTCCTGGCTACCCTACTACAAGGACACGTTCGTGAAGCCGTTCACAGCATCCTCCGAGTACTCGTTCGATACAGATGAGTACCTCTGCAGCGTTCCTCATATCCCCATCCTCATACTGCACTCCAAGGGAGACAAGATTGTTCCCTACAATCTGGCTTGCAAGGTAACGTGATATATGCATAATAATATATAATCTCACTCATATTCCCGTGGCGGTAGGTAGAAACTACAGAAGATCACCTGCTACGACCTTACATATGCCTTTGATCTCGTCCACGTTGACACATCTGGTCATATCCGCACTCCGGTTGCGAGTATTACGCACCTGACTTTTCTGGTAAACATCACCAATAAGGAACAACTAATACCAGGTATACCTTTTTTATGGTTCTTTAAAAATTTTAGTCAACGTTTGCGGTATTATTGTCCATCTTGTAGGGAATTCCACAGGGAAGAACGCTCAGACCATTTCTGTTAACGATTTTTGTTTGGCTTTTATAAACTAATAGTTTTACTCGGCTTGCCGGTTTTAATTTGTAGATCTTTAACAGTCGTCACGGGAAGGTAGAAGAAAAAGTATTACAACTAGCCTTATTGCGTAGTATGGTATCGTGTTAACCAGTAACTGATGAGTTGTGGAGGCCAGATAGGTATTCTCGTATTTAAATGGAGTGATCCATTTAACATACTATACCAGAATTCAGCTTCATCCAGTTAGCAGTCTGGCCCAGCCAACTTTTTTAAGGGCGGTCGGACTAGCTGGGGCTGGGGGGTGTTTAAAGCTGCGCTTGCAAATACGCGGTCTCCAGGACCTGCTTGCTCCAACTCCAAATACTGTCCTCAGTTGCACGACAAAGTGAAGGCCTCCCGCGCCTTGTCGGGGGCTCCGCTTATGTTCCATACGTTCGAACGGGGCTGCGGCCTCGGACACAACAATCTATGTCAAGCGCCAAATCTCAAGGATATTGTGGGGTAAGACATCTTTCTGTCTGATATTTGTATTTAGAAACTTGGTTAATTGCTATCAAGATAATGGAATACGGCGCTCGGTGAAGAGCTCGTGGCTAAATAATAATAGGTTGGTCCGTGGATGGGTGACCACCCATTACGTGCTTATTAGCGTGTTTTCTCCGTGGCTCGGAAAGTACTTTCAGCCGTTGGTCCCAGCTGTCATTTGTAGATCTTTGGCAGTCGTTACAGGTGGTCAGCGACCCGAAAGTCTGACAACCATCTTACCAAAATAAAAATTGGAATAATTTGGGAATTGATTAAACACACGCCTTTGCCTTTTATGTAAGAGAACATTGTAAACCTTTCAAAATAATTAGTAGGATGTTTTTTTCATGTTAGCCACAGTTTCAAATAATTAATCAAATTATTTTACAATTCCAGAACATTCCTCGCGCAAATCAATCCCGGCAGCACCTCCTGACAATTACTGTGCAGTGCGCCTGATACGCCATTTTTGTCAGAACTAATATCAGTGCCTAAAGGAAGATTCAAGAACCTCATAATACATCTAAAAACATGAATATTACAGCATTAACTTTGACACTATTCTTCCTCTTTGCTTTCCGTTCTTGTGCGAAAGGGACAGAATATAAATAATACTCGCTTTCGTATTTAAGCTCCATCAGCCACACTCTGAACTGCAAGATGGGTATCTTGCAGTTCAGAGTGTGGCTGATGGAGCTTACACACGAAAGCGAGTTGGCATTATGTCTTCGGATTTGGTGTGTAGGCTCCATAAGTTATACAGGGTGTAAAGGATATCGATGGCCATACTGTTACACACACAAATTATCGTCACAGTCGTTTTAAATGTCATGCGGTTAACCTTTCGCTCGTGATTTACCCGTATGCGGGTTAACCAAAATTCACCTTTTCATAATGTAACTAAGGGTATTTTCTTGACACACGGGCGCAAACACTACGTGATTGGAAAAACGCCCTTAGTACGTTCCCTGTCATCATAGTAAAAATTGTACCTACACAAGGTGTATGTACGGTGTACGGTGCAAGCGCCCCGAATGCGGGCAAATTCCGCTTGCGTCTGCAAATCCGCATGACAGTAATGAACTGTCAAAAATATGACAGTTGATTTGATTGGCTGTCGTTATTTCCGCTAGCCAATCACAGCAGCTTCTGTTGATTAGTATTACAGGAACCAAAAAAGGGTCAGTTTTTTAGTTGTAACCTATTTCAAATTTCACAAAGTTGTGAAAAAAAGTCAATATTCAATGTTATTGTATTCCTTAGGCTTATGGGAATTGCGGCGTACTGCACCATCAGGAGAATTAAATGTTTTTCTATGTTTTATATAAAAGATGATTAAAAAGAACATATAAAAATACCTGTATTTTATTTCTATTAGCCCATGCTAAGTAACGTTTATGGATTTCAGCTAAGCAAATATTATTTTCAGTGCTTCGGTGGTTGCAAACGTGACCGCTGTGCATCGGGTTCTAGGTTCGATGTCCCAGTCAAGCAGTGCTACCTATAATACAGGGTGTAAAAGGTCCCATCGCATAGCCGTCATCCAAGCTTTCTGTGCAACAAAATAACACTGCCCAAAAGTTTCAGAAATGACTTTTGTTTTTTGGTATGAAATATCAAGGTTTACAGTAGCTCTCAATGCCCTCAAAACATTGTGATGATAGATGCATTGAACACTTAAAGGTAAAGTGATAACATTCTAAAACTTTTATTTAAAAAAACGTGAAAAAGATGGATCTTTGGCATTCAATATCTCCGTAACTAGAAGGTTCCCAGGTATGATCCAATACAAAGGCTTCGTTAAGGGTGTTTTTACACTCGGTTATTTTTCTATCAGAAATATCTCAGCCTGGAACCTGGTTTTGCACACCTAACGAAATAAGTACCTTACTTACCTACTCTATACAGCCACTGGTCCAATATACTACAATCAAAAAGGTAGTGACAGTTATAACACCTTTAAACTTAAAGGACAAAGGAAAGGAAACCAATATCAATAAATCAAATATTTCTTGACCCGTGTTCAACCTCCTTGCTCCAATAAAATAGGAATCTTTTTATACTGGCAACACTTTACGACCGCGCTCCGGAAATACGTCGCGTTCCAAATTAGTTTTTAAAAAAGGTCGTGTATTGAAATATTCCAACGTTCAATTATCAAAATAGTTTTAATTGTGTTGTTTGGATAGTTCGTAGTTTGAAATGAGTTCACACCTCATTTCGAAATACGATGATTTCACTTTATCTTTGAACATTTTCATTTTAGTACCTACTGGTTCTTATTATAAGACTAGCTGACCCCGGCATGCGTTGCAATGCACTATTCCCTACCTCCTACTACCCACCTACCTACCACCTAACTACCACCTACCTACCACCTACCTACCACCTACCTACCACCTACCTACCACCTACCTACCACCTACCTACCACCTACCTACCACCTATCTACCACTTACCTACCACCTACTTACCACCTACCTACCACCTACCTACCACCTACCTACCACTTACCTACCACCTACCTACCTCCTACCTACCACCTACCTACCACTTACCTACCACCTAACTATTACCTACTTATTTTTTTCTTTCATAAGAACCTTCTCCTGACAACAATCACAACAAAAAAAGAATTAGCAAAATCGGACCAAGTGAAATGGGATTCATTTATATATATAGACTAGCTGACCCGCGCAACTTCGTCTGCGTCACTTAGGGGTATTAAAAATAGATAGTAGCCGATTCTCAGACCTACTCAATATGCTCACAAAATTTCATGAGAATCGGTCAAGCCGTTTCAGAGGAGTACGGGAACGAAAACTGTGACACGAGAATTTTATATATTAGATGATGATAATTCCAAATAATACCAATTTCTTTAGGTACCTGTATTTATTAACACTAGGCGAAATCCATACTAATATAATAAATGCGAAAGTAAGTTTGTTTGTTTGTTACCTCTTCACACCTAAACCACAAAACCGATCATCCTGAAATTTTGCATATACTTTGTCAGGTATACAGAAACGGACATAGGGTACCATTTATCCCGAAAAAAAGTACTGTTCCCGAGGAAAACCACAATAACGTTCTTATGATAATAGATGGCGCCACGTGTCTTTCGAATCATGATTGAATTATATTACAACAAGCAGAGTACAACCCAAATTGATTGTCAAATTCTAAATTAACGCGAGCGAAGCCGCGGGCAAAAGGTAGTCTTAAATAAAGCCTGAATAAAATCTTTCTGTTGGAATTTCAACTCTAAATTCAGCGCCAAGAGTTGTATAATTGTGTCAATTTTAAATAGGCTTGCGTTTGGCCGCAACTCACCTGATGTGAAGCGATGATGCGGCTTAGGGTGGAGCACGCTTGCCCAGAAGAGACCACAAAGAGACGATCAGTCATTATAAGTCAAAGACATTCAAACATTTACGAGTGATAGACGGGAAAAGACGACAAAAATCGTAATCCAATACTTGTTACTACTTAGTAACAAATAGTTCTGTCTAGTGTCATTCGCCCCCTTGTCAGGTAGCATTCGTGTGCCAAAATCGACAATGTTCGGGATCAAAATTGTTGTATGAAAATGTTCCCAATGTCCGCTGTATGAGTCTTTTAAATCTATTTGTTATGTAGATTGATTAGTAGCATAGCATAAAATGACACTTAGGTACTATACTTCTACTAGGTACTATACTACGTAGGTCTAACCAAACGATCCATACCTACTCCTTCTGCTTCGTTCACGTTAAGAGTGTCCCATGTTCTAGCTTATTACCTTCAATTGGACACAGATCCTGACTCCTAAGAAATTCCTGATGAAAAAGCTCAATAGCACTGTCCGATCTGGGAATCGAACCCAGGACCTCATGCTTAGCAGTCGCGCCTGCGGCCAACGAGGCTAAAAGAATTAGTAAAAATAAACTGCTGTATCCAAAAAATACATTTATTTACCTTTTTCTAAACAAGATCTTTCGACCTTGTCTCGCTTCGCAAACGACCTTAACATAATCAAAGGATGCGCGAGAGTTCACGAGACAAATCCTGGCTCAGGATTAATTTATTGGATTTTTTAATATTTTTTTACATGTCAAACAGATTCGTAAATTGTGAAGATTTTACAAAGGTGGGTATGTCGGGGTATACAGGGTGTTTCATTTAAGTGGGGCAGTGGGGACATCCGAATCGAATGGTTGATAAAACGCTGAATAGCACTTGTTCTCCACGTCTATGTGATATTTTTTTATTCTAGACTTGTGAAAAAGTTCGAACTTTGACCCATAATATCTCCGTAACTAGAAGGTTCCCAGGTATGGTCTAGAACAAAAAGATGATCGCAATGACAAGCAAAACAAGTGCCTTTCGGCTTCGTTAAGGGTCTTTTTACACCTTGTATAACCTGCTAAAAACTCAGACCACATACAGCGAAATATACGCCACATGCCATAATTTAAAAAAAAGACTCATCACTCCAAAAACCACAACATACCTCCCATTAAAAACAGTTGTTACATCTTCAAACTATTGACCCTCTCATCAAGCTGTGATGCAACCTCAATGTCTGCCCATACCCCTGCTATGCGAGCGTGAAATTGTGACGTACTTGAGGTCTGAGGTACATGTGGGCTCGTAGTAATACTAGTGAATATTGCTGGCAGCCCCGTCGAGTAATTGCCATAGAGTAGAGTGGTGGTGTTGTGATTTTGGGCGGGAGATTTGTCGATGGTTTTTAAAGTGATGTAAATTTTGTAATTATATTTTTTTAGGTATATATTCTGTGGTATTTCAATTCGATATTGGCAGCATCAGTTTTCGGCCTTGGCTCAATTGCTATAATATATATTTTACGGGTAAAAGCCGAAGTAATGTTACACCTAGTTCTAGCCGGCTATACTTAGGTGCGGCCGGTAACAGTTTGTTATAATGCAACCAATTTGGATGTAGCGTTTGTTCACGGTTCTAACCAAACCAAAACTAACTAAATCCATTTGGTCGGTGTGGCCTAGCAATAAAAAGGATAGTAACCGGCCGCACGTCGCACCTAGGAATAGCCGGCTAGAACTAGGTGTAACCTTACTTAGCCGGCTAGAACTAGGTGTAACATTACTTCGGCTTTTAGCCGTAACATATACATTAAAATAGAGTAGAATAGATAAATGTGTTTATTCTGGAAATTGACTTTTATTATTTTCACAAACGCTTTTGACTGTCAAAAAAATTGTTTTAGAAACTAGATGAGATGGGTATTGCCTATCCAACTACTCTGAGAAGAAGCACCGAAACTGAATAAGAATAGTTTAGTGGTCACGACTGTGATTCGTTATCGTGGTGTCCTATGTTCGATACTAGTGTGCAACACTAGGGGTCTAAAATGGTCGTTTTAGCAAAATCTTAGAATAGTAATATGAATCACGTAAAAATTCTTAAAATGGTCATAGACACACTTAATATTATGAATTGCCACTTTATGACCATTTTACGAATTAAAATGTAATTCATATTTTTATCCTGTTATTTATTAGACCCCCTGAGAATGAACTGTAATTTGTAAGTATAAACTGATAGAAAATTGAAAAAACTGGACTTTACAAATTGTTACCACTAGATTACCTTAAAATTATGATATTAATGCTATCCCCCATGTCTTTCAAAATATAAAAAAAAACACACTGGATCAAAGACATTTTTTCCAGTCAGTTTTTGTAGTATAGCTATTAAGTTAACTTGTCACCTTACAACATGAAATATATTACCAAGTTAGCAAACCACGTTAAAAACTATCGACATATCGATAAACCAAACTTCTAAACGTGCCAAATTCCCAACTCTACGCCGCGTCAAGTGAGGGGTGAAATGTAATATTCATAACAATCCTTTGTGCGGCCATTTCGCGGCCTGGGGGTTGAATAGCACTCCCTTGCACTCACTGTAGTAGGTATCGTCAACCACGTGCAGTAGTACCACTTGATCTAGGAAAACCGCCCTTAATGCTGACCATCGGGCTACGATGTATTCTGAAAGTTGGCAACGTCGCAAAAAGTACGTCAAATATTTCGCTATTTTGATACATTTATTAATTATTACTGAATTTAAATTATGAAATATCGCTCTGTGTTGCACTAAAATATTGACTAAGTATTGTAATAAGAACATTGGATAACATGTTGTAATAGTTTTAGATTTCCAAGTGCTTTTTTACACTTAAAACTAAATATTCAGTGTCACTACATTAGTTATTGCATATTATAATCAATGTTTTAGTGCAACACAGAGCGATATTCCATTTTCATTGAGTATAACAGCAATTTATCATAACAGTGACATATTTGACAGCTATTTGCGACGTTGCCAACTTTTAGAAAGCAACACGCGTGTTGCTACGGTTTGCGTAAAGCGATCCTCGCGTGTGTCATTTGTTTTTTCACGCAAGTCTTGTACCGTCGCTTCGCAAGTCACGTTACGGTGACTAGTAGCATTTTCAAATTCTGAGGAGCTCGTGCTAGTTAAGCCGTGCTTGCCAAGATTAGTCCATGGATGGATGACTACTCATTACATACTGAGTTTCCTCCGTGCCTCGGAAAGCACGTTAAGCCGTTGGTCTCGGCTGTCATTTGTACATCTTTGACAGTCGTCACAGGTAGTCAGTGGCCTGAAAGTCTGACAACCAGTCTTACTAAGGGGTATCGTATTACAAAGTACTAACAGGGTTGTGGAGGTCAGATAGGCAGTCGCTCCATGTACAATACTGGTATTCAGCTGCATCTGGTTAGACTGGAAGCCAACTCCAACCTACTTGGGAAAAGGCTAGGCAGATGAAGATGTTTTTTCCGCAAGTACTGTCGTAACAAGCGAGCCGCTTGAGCTTATAGGTCGTGGCCAAACGATAAGTTCTACGAGGTACAGACACTGGCAATATTAGATTGTGAACTTGTACGTGTGGTTGAGTGTACTCTGTAGTACTTTGTGGTACTCGGACTCGATTCATTGGCGATTTTGTGTTCACCGCCTGTCGTGTTAGTTTGACGCAATGCAATGCTAAAATAATTGAAGGCCTGTATGTAGTATTTGTTTTGATTTTTCGGTAACTACGTATAGTAGCCAAAAAGGCGGAGATTCATTAATGACTCTGCCCTGGAGTGTAAATGTGGTGCTTCTACAAATGATGGGGCACTTAATATCGTGCCCTGCGTGCCCTGTTGTTTGTTCACTACAGGAACTGATGGACGCTACCGAAAGCACCAAACTAGTTGCTCAGTTCTGGACACTACTTACTTAGATTGCCATCGACACGCTAAGAAGAAGAAGCCAAAAAGCAAGTCTTACTTTTTTACCTATAAGTAATATCGATATTAGGTACTTATGGACCAGGAAACGAGTAAGGACGAAGATCAAGGAAACGATGATGGATGGATTGTGTGAGGAATGATATGAAAGAAAAAGGTGTAAATGATAGCTTGACGGTTGACAGAGGAGAATGGAGGAAAAAAACTTGTTGCGCCGACCCCAAGTAACATGGGATGAGGGCAGAAAGAAGATGATGTACCTAATCATCATCGGCCTAGCCTTTTCCCAACTATATTGGTGTCGGCTTCCAGTCTTAACCGGATGCAGCTGAATACCAGTATTTTACATGTAGCGACTGCCTATCTGACCTCCACAACCCAGTTAGTACTGGGTAATACGATACTCCTTGGTAAGACTAGTTGTCAGAATTTTGGGCCACTTACTACCTAACGACTGTCAAAGATCAAGTCTAATTACTAGTCAAATTTGTTACTTGTCCCGATGACTTTAAGGTAAATTTTGTCACTGATAAGTATGTATGTTAAAATCACATAACTTGTGAATTCGTTTGAGATGATGAATTGATGATGTCATATCGATATTAAAAAAAGTACTTACATCAATGCAGCCCAATCAAAATCCGTCGATCTAAGTTCTAGACAAAAAGTAGAGATCGCTTATAGACATTTAGAATCTAGATATTTGACTAGATTTTTTAATTTCAGTAGAGAAAAGTAATTAAATAATTTTCATAAGGATTTATTTGGATAATTATGTTACTAATACTTTGCAAAAGTACCTACTTCGAACGCTTTGTAGAATTTTACGAAAGGTATAGCTTACAATCAAATAAAACTAAGATTCTAAAAAGATGAAACAAGCTATATTATTTATTTAAAAAATTAATTTAAAATATTACTTTTCATTTCACTGTAAAAATCTCTACTGACACAAAAAACAAAGCCGAGCAAAAAGAAAAAATACAACACAATCATAGACACTGCGCGCAATCCAGAATCCGCCATTTAATTTAACAATGGCCCCGGGCTGTCATCCTTGTAATGGACTCTGTTTAGCGCTGTCTATGGTTTGTTGATGAATTAACATCACGACGGTTTTATTTGAAGGGGTGGGCAGAAAGGTAGTGAAATGTATTTTTTATTTGCAATTAATTATGAATTATGGTAGTACGAGAGGAGCTCGTGGCTAAATAATAACAGCTGTTCCGGTCGATCTTTAGGTTAAGCAGTGCTTGCCTAGGTTGGTCTGAGGATGGGTGACCACCCATTACATACCGAGTTTCCTCCATGCCTTGGCAGCACGTTAAGCCGTTGGTCCCGGCTGTCATTTGTAGATCTTTGACAGTCGTTAGGTAGTCAGTAGCCCAAAAAAAACTGACAACGAGTTTTACCAAAGGGTATCGTATTACCCAGTACCGTACTAACGGGGTTGTGGAGGTCAGATTGGCAGACGCTCGATGTAAAATACTGGTATTCAGCTGCATCTGGTTAGACTTGAAGCCGGCCCCAATATAGTTAGGAAAAGGCTAGGCAGATGATGAATTAATTATAGTATCGCACTGCATCAGCACTATGGTGCCCGCCTGAAGTTGGGCTTTGGTTGTCACTATTTGGTTGGCACCCTAAACACAAGTTAAATCTTACATTGGGTGCCAGAGCTCATCGAAAACACTCTTTTCCTTTGCATAGTTCTTAGATAAGTGTTTCTTGTACAATTATTGAAGGTAATCATTTTTTTTTTGCTGTTGTCACTTAGGCAAGCTGAGACAAGCTGGCGTGACGATGTGAAATAATTACTGACTAAAACACAAAGGAGATTGCAAAGGTGTTGGAGGTCTTTACACAGAAGTGGGACAGAACAGGTTCATTTAAAAATAAAGGACAATGGAAGAGTTTACAGTAGCTTGTATTGTTTTTATATCTACCAGAAACCAACGGAAAATCGTGTTTTATAGCAACTGTAATCTTTACTATACCCCCCAAGAACTGTGAACTTTTTTCTAGAAGCGTCAAAAATCTGACGCAAATTAATATCAACGCTTAGGTGACGACTTCTATTTTTAATTATTTTTACCCTATCTTTTATATTGTCTAAGCCATTTTATTTTTTATTTTATATTAATTAAGTTTACCCTATTTTTTTAACCAAACATTTTTTGTACGCCATTCCTATTAGGCACTTACTTTCTTTTATTTATAAGACCTGTATAGTGTATACATACCTTACTCATGCTTTACAAAATAAAATAAATATATCTTATCTTAACCCAATTGATTGAGGTCGACGCAGCATGACTTCTTCGTCCATACTTCTCTATTACTCGTCATCACATGAGTCACCCCCTTTCTGCTGATTGCTGCTATTAGGTATTATTATATCAGCCCATACTATACTCTCTGGGCAATCCTTCTGGTCTGATCTTGTCTACTCTTTTCATTTCTTTCAGCTGGTTGCTTTTATGGACCAATCTCTTAGGTATCTTGTTTGTCTTGCCATCTTGGCTTGAGTTTTCCATGGCGTCACTTTTTATTCTTTGGCAACCATTTATAGTCATTTTAGCCTAGTTTTCGTCTGTTTAGGTAGTGGAAAATAATAAATTAACCATTCAGTGATATGATGGAACCTTAGATGTGTCCTTTCATTATCTGCCTAGGCTTTTCTCAACTATATTGGGGTCGGCTTCCAGTCTAACCAGATGCAGCTGAATACCAGATAGGTCCCATTTACGATACTTAAAATAAAAGATAGGTAAAAATGAAATTCTAAGATTAAACTACTGGGACTGCAGATGGTGTAGCATACCCTGAGATACTGTAAAGTCTCATGTGAAGAACTACCATCCATCCATAGATTGACCGCTTTAAGTGCGGCTTAACCTTGCCTTTGCGGTTGTTATGAAGCCACGCGCCGCTAAGTCAAAGTTATATATTTGATCAAACAGGTGAAACACACAGCGTTCAATATACTCATTAAAACCGCCATCTTGAAAATTCTCCAAGAGCATAGAGTAAAGATCATTACTATTAAATGTTCCAACAAAACCATTATAATCTTTATCCCAAACCCTGCTGTTTCACCATAAATCATAAATACACCATTATTTATTACAGATACAATTTCACCCACCTTCGTATTCTTGTTTATTCCGACCTACCTACACGGACCTATAATAAAAATAATTCCAACAAAAAAACATCTTGGGCCTGTTCTCTTTTAAATAAAACAAAAGAGACCACAAAGACATGTCGGTAAAACAATTGAGTGTTTATCGATAGTAAACGTCACATCACTAGCTGTTCGATTTTTGAAATTGAATTCTTAACCTGTCAGAATAAGGGTGAGAATTGTGACGCGCTGTGTGCGTCTTGCAACTGTTTCAGTGCGCGGGAAATGAAAGTGGTTACATATTTATAAAATGGAATCGATTTTTAAATGAGCCAATGGTGGTGCTTGTTTGGGGAGGCGGGAAGCGGCAGGCCCCACCCAACGTTGGATGTCAGATGAACGTCTCGCGCGCTTTTTTGCTCATTCGCTCAGCGTCCACCGACGCGAGCGGTCGTTTAAAACGATGTGATTGCCTTGAATATTTATCATGTTTTTATCATCACTTACTGCCTACTGGACAATTTTATTGGGTATATCTTTTACAGAAGGTACATAGTTAAGTGTATTGTTTATTAATGGTTTTTGACGCAGTTACTTTGAATTGGTAATTTTGTTGATGCTACATCATTCATTATAATGAATTCATTGACTTAGCAATTAGTTATGCCGCATAAAAACGAATGAGAGATACCAGATTGCATTATATCTATTATGAAATTTAATTAAACATCCAGAATCTACTTAAATTATTAAATCAGGTAGAAAATTGATTTTATAATGTAAACCTATTTACACATTTCTAGTTTTTTTTTTTATCAATGCAATCATACACATGCAAATTCGGTCCATAAATAAATAAAACTCAAAATCCCCCTATCAAGCCCTACTTAAGCAATATCAATAGCTAGCATCGATTTGTCGATAGCAAAGTATCGATATTTTACGACGACGCACAACACTATCTCCGGCTGATCCCATCGACTTATGGCAAAATACTCGCGTCATCCGCGCTGGTTTAACTTTGAAATATTGGTTATAATAAACATAGACTGTGTCTGCTTATGTTATGGGGTTAGTTGACTGATATAGGGTACCTAAGTAGTGGGCAAGTGCAGGAGTAGTATTATAGTATCTAGACCTACCTAATGTATGAAATTTATTTATTTATAGATAGGAGAACCAACAGCTATGACAAATGAATAACAATTGTATAGGCAACACAGAGCCAATTACAGGTTCTGACGAGTAAACACAGAAAAGATAGTAGAAATCTTAGGATCACTAGATAACAAGCACGATAAAATAAAATAAAAGGAATTAAAATAAGATACAATAAGCACTATAGACACTCTGACACCAGGTTAAGCATTAATGACACGGGGAAAAAAGAATAAAAACACTACGCGCTTTAAAAAAAGTTAGCATTCAGCCGAGTGCGTGCTGAATAGGTTTTGGTGGTTAATTCAATGTATTTTTCAAAGTAAGAATAGTATGCTCTCGACCTTTTTTTTAAGGTCCCGTCCCACTGCTGCGCAACGCATAATTATGTCAGCATTTTATCTTACCAACCCGCTCGGGGCCAGCGTGGTGGACTACAGCCCACTCCCTTGCCCAGAGATGGGGTCTGAGTCCAAAGTAATTTTGCAGCCCAAACAAATACACCAATTATTCATGATTTAGAACATTGGTAAGTCGCTGTTATCACAAAAGTCGTGACTTGTGGACATTAAGGAAAAGGAAAGACGATTATAATGAAAGTTTAAAATATAATTAGTCATCATCATCTGCCTAGCCTTTTCCCAACTATGTTGGGGTCGGCTTCCAGTCTAACCGGATGCAGCTGAATACCAGTATTTTACCTGGAGCGACCGCCTATCTGACCTCCACAACCCAGTTAGTACTGGGTAATACGCTACCCCTTAGTAAGACTGGTTGTCAGACTTTTTGGGCCACTGACTACCTAACGACTGTCAAAGATCTACAAATGACACCCGGGACCAACGGCTTAACATGCTTTCCGAGGCACGGAGGAAACTCGGTTGTATTTAATGGATGGTCATCCGTCTACAGACCAACCTAGACAAGCACGGCTAACCAAAAGATCGACCCGAGCGCCTGTTATTATTAAGCCACGAGCTCCTCTGAAAATTCAATGATGACGACATGATGACAAATTAAAAAACGTGTTGATTGACGTAAGTTACCAAAAAACTTATAGGTATGTAAATCTGGTTGACAGTCGTTGCTCAAATAAGAAACAGTTTGAAAGCGATTACAGCGTATCTAGGACCTCAGGTTAGCAATATCACGAATGATGCAAAAATCAGAATACATCGATTACAAGTCACATAGCATTTCTCAGGCCCTAGACAGACTGGAGTGATCTCTATCCCTCTCGGAGTTGACGGGGGGAAGCTTAGACGGAACTAGCACAAGATTCGTGCATACCCGGTGGAATGTACGCCGTTAACTGAGATTTGTCAATGTTGGTAGCACTGAATCGGCCATTTTAGTTTTCGAAATTTGAAAATTTCTTGAAAACGAATGCAACATTCTTGTGTTTTCTGCAGAGCTGATGAACTTTGATATTTTTTTATCTTAGGCCCGAAAGTCTGACTACTAGTCGTACCTATCGTATTGCCAAGTATTAACTGGATTGTGAAGGTCAGATAGGCAGTCGCTCCATGCAAAATGCTCGTATTCAGCTGCATCCGATTAGACTGAAAGACGACCCCAACATAGTTAGAAAAAGGTTAGACTTATGATGATGAGTTGCATGATGAGCCTGTGTTGGCATGCTTATTGGAAGAGCCTAGATAGCATCTAATTACAGGCCCGTGAAACGTGACGTCAGTTTGTCTGTGATGGCCACACTGTGACGCCTCTTTTATTGTGGATGTCTATTTGGTGACGGGTTTTACCATCAGATGAGCCTCCTGGAGCCTAACTACACATTTATTTCGAAATCTTTCAGTTTTTGACATATTTTAGGAAAATCAAACAATTGACATACCACTGAACCGTATATAAATTAATGCTGGGCCTCAGATAGTGGCCCACAAAATTATTTAGAACTAGCGGCCCGTCCCGGTTTTGCACGGGTGGACATTTATTTTCCCCTAATTCCCCCCTCCCCCCGTAATTTTTTCTAGTAATAAATATAGCCTATGTTACTCAGGGTGAATGTAGCTTTCTAATGGTGAAAAAAAAATTGAAATCGGCATAGTAGTTTTTGAGTTTATTCATTACAAACATACACACACACAAAAATATAAATATTTCCTCTTTATAATATTAGTAAGATTATAAAACTACAGTTCTGGACTGATATCTGACAATATTTTCTCTAAAACCTCAAACTAACAAGTGAAACATCTGTCGGCCTAGTTGAGCTACATCCTGATTAGAGCAATAAAAGTTATTACCTAATTATCATAAAAAACATCCTTTCTAATATACGTAAACAGACTTTTCGTAAAAACTCGTAAAAGTCTACCAAGGGTCACCGACACACTATGATTTCTCTAAGGTCGGAGCCACACAGCTAGATACTCCGCTTAGTGCTTAGCTCTTGGCCACAAGCTACATGCGTTACGACAGCGACTGCGGACAAAAAAAATCAAAGAAGTTGTTAAGAACATGCCACGCCTCATCCCGATGCGGCTTGCGGAGCGACGGTACTCACGCGAAGGACACAAGTGACGCGTGTCGCTTAGCGATCGTCGTATCGGCCGAGGTTATGAATGCTGCATGGTAGGTGAGAAGGGACTAGTGTAGGAAACCAACTATTGCGATGACCACACTGACTAGACCTTTGGTGTCATGCAGCATAACTGATTTGTCACCTGTTTAAGGAACGGTACTCTTACATCTAGCGGGTTTCGAAGTACAGTGTAGTAAACTTCCAAGCCATGTGTCTGCGACCTAAGACTGTCACAATACTCTAAGAGAATTTTAAATTTTTAGATTATAAATATTATACGAAGAACGGAAGGGTGCCCCTAATCTGCTACTAACAACATATTTCAGGGCAGTCAACTTCGCTACATATCATATTAGCTTCTTCTTCTTCGTATCGCTGACACGACAAATTTTATATTTTGTTAGCCCAGAACATCGCCACTTCCACCACGTCGTCGGTGGCAGAGCATAGGTCACTTCGGCTGCATGTTTTGGGGCTAAGAGGGCAGGATAGGAGGTAGAGTATAGTTTGCGACACAGCTCCACAACCACACCCCGCTGGTGTTTCATTGAGGCAACCTCACCTAAAGAGGTTGGAGTTACATCTTTCTACTTGGGTCCGGAGACGGTTCAAAGACTTCCAGGTGGACCACGGAAGTTTAGGCCCTGCAGGAAGATGCTCATATTAGCTGAAAAACGTTTTCACTACTTTATATTAGCCTCCTACAAGCTTGACCTCATCAGTTTCTATCATCCAGGGTCTTCCGCAGCCTTCACAAGGTCACCTTAAACAAGCCTATCCAGCGGCTGCTGCGTCTTCCAGAATGTGATTGCCACTCCAGAAACTTTCGGTTCCATCGGCCGTTAGTTTTGGAAGCAATGTGCCGATTTTTCTCAATGGCAAATCTCTTACTAAGAGTCTTGTAACTCTTGTTCTAGTACGCGAGAGGCAAAGGAAATTAGACCGTAATGGAGTACAACTGGGTGGTGCAGCAGTTCATTTTTACGTGATGACAATAAAACTCTATAACCACTATCTTCACACTTGTAACCATCATTTGCCTAGACTTTTCCCAAGTATATTGGGGTCGGCTTCCAGTCTAACCGGATGCAGCTAAATACCAGTATTTTACATGGAGCGACTGCCTATCTGACCTTCACAACCCAGTTAGTACTGGGTAATACGATACCCCTTGGTAAGACTAGTTGTCAGACTTTTTAGGCCTCTGACTACCTAACGACTGTCAACGATCTACAAATGACACTCGGGACCAACGGCTTAACGTGCTTTCCGAGGCATAGAGGAACTCGGTATGTAATGGGTGGTCACCCATCCACAGACCAACCTAGGCAAGCACGGCTTAACCTAAAGATCGACTCGAGCGGCTGTTATTATTAAGCCACGAGCTCCTCTTCACACGTGTAACCACAAGATGTTAAAGCCAAGACGTAATAATTAATATGATGGATAGATTCCCCAAATACCAAAATGTTCTTTTTACACTTTATGCAATAGGGTCTCAATATCAGGTAGCATGACTAACGAATTAACCGCGAATCTGATGCCCAATAACCATGTCACAATAAACTTATTCTTAAAAAAAGTTTAAACTAAATCAAGCAACCCCAATTCTTTGAAGTAAACCTACATTTCATCCATTCAACCACCCATCCGAATCCAGACCTCAATCACCACAACTTAACCTCACCGATCTTACACACCGCTCACAGATAATAAATTACCTAAAATCTGCTACATTAAAAACTCCGTGTCCACTCGCCTCAAGGAATGTCTATGGCCATACATTTTTTTCCTTCGTACCTTTTTTAAATATTCAAATCGAATCACCCAAATTAAGTAGCCATAAACGGAATCAGCTTCCAAATTTGAATATTTCATTCTCGCTCGTACGACGCGCGCGCTTTGATTTGTGTTGTTGCTTTGTCTGTGTGGGTCGTAAGGATGGGCTATATCGATAAGGCCAAGGCAGAGGTTTTTTTGGGTTAAAAAAAAAACAATAATTATTGTTTACTTTGAATTTATAGTGTCCAACGAGATAGCAAAAGATCTTTTTATAAATTATCAGCAAATCCACAGGCTAAAATGAAACATAAATCATAATTAAAAACTGTTAAATGAATAAGTGATTGCGAATTAACGTTGAAATACCTATTACAGCAATAAAAAGATTGATTAAAAATTCTACGAGTAGTTAGACAGTATAAAAACTTAGCAGATATCATGCTATTACTAGGTAGTTTTATTAATGAGAAGTAATTTATACTGCGGATTAATTAAAATCCATTTACTTTCCTTGACTTAAATATAAAAACAACTGATTGATATCTAATTTACACTGCTGTCAAGGAAAGCTATATTTACGGGTAGTAGTACTCTTTGCGTGATGTGCTTTTAATTGAAGCTACAGTAAAAAACGAAAGTATTGGAAAAACTACCGATATCGATACATTTGATTTTATGAAAAAACGCACATCACTAAACCTTTTGTCGCATCGCGCCGCGCGTTGATAAGGAAACATTTTAAATTAGTAGTAAAAAGAGTAAAAAATATTGTAATATATACATATTTTTTTACATTTTTTTTACTTGTATTTTGTCGAACAAAACGGGTAGCCGCTACCAAACCATATAAATTATATCATTTTTCACTGCGACATCCCTAACCGAGGTAAAAAATGACGTTCCATTCAACGTTCCGAGTTTGAAAAAGTTTTGCCGCGCTTTTTTATACGTTTCCGGGCGGCGGGATTCCATTATTGAACTTTATAATTCGAATGCCTTGCTCAACGGTTATTAATACTTCGTCGTGCATGACGGGGTTTGTTTGAAAAAGTTTGTTTATTCGTGTTTTTGAGCAAGCAATGTATTTGAAGGTTGTTTTAGGCGTATTTAAGGTCGCGAAGGAGATCACGTCGGCTTTTTTATAGTTTTCGTCTGTGAGTAAAGTTTTGTGCCGTACCGGGTTATAAGGCGAGGTCTAGCTGCTAGCGTAAGGAATTTGTGATGTTAGAATTTACCATGAACCGATTTTAGAGAATGCAGTGCTCATAGTTCACAAACAGTTAGAAATAACTATGCTTAGTAAAGCAGTTTCATATCTGAACATATATCTGAATATACCTACTCCTTCATTTATTTCCCATAATAATATGTGCAAATAAAATTAAATATTACCGCAGAAAGACTGCTGGAAAGAGCCTCTCCATGCATCGCCAAAACGACCGATCTTGTTATTTTTATATCTAGCTGAATCCAGATTCATCATACGCATATTGTGGTTCCAATATTCAGCCGCATCCGGTTAGACTAGAAGCCGACCCCAACATAGTTGGGAAAAGGCTAGGCAAGTGATGATAATACTGTGGCTCTAGTCTAACCCTAAACAGCCAAATACAGTATATTACATGAAGCGCGTAGCTATCTAACTCTCGCAATTCAACTTATCTTACAAAATAAGAATAGGTACCACAATTTGTTTCCCAACAAAATCGCTCAAGCGATTGCCTCACCGCTCTCTCCGCGACCTCGCCCAAACTTCGTATTCATAATGATATTTATAATTATGTCAAAATTTAATGAAAAATACGATCCGTGACCTTCTGGAGGTAATAGGTCAATGTGTTTGTCATGCAACCTGTTTTATTGACAAACTTCACGCTTTGTCTGACGCGGGGGAGACAGAGATTGAGCGTGTTTTGTTTTTGTGGGTGATTTTGTAACCTTGCGCATAGGCTCTGCATTGAGTCATCGGGCCGTTACGGTGCCTTTGAGTGTGCGTTTCACTATGGAGTCCCGATTGGTTCTAATTCTTGGTATCGCTGGCACGACATTATATAGGGTGACTAGTAATTAGTGACCGATACTTAAATACGTGATTGTACTCATGATAACAAACAACTTTCCCAAAGATTTATATCGTTTTGTCTCATTACTATCGTACCGTGCAACAGCGAGTAGGCCGAGCACCCGCGCGGCTCGCAAGCCCGTTTCGTAAGTTTTATTGTGATAAAAGTGAATGAGTATAAAAAAATGTTTCTTTGAGAAAGTTGTTTGTTATCATGAGTACAATCACGTGTTTAAGTATCGGTCACTAATTACCAGTCACCCTATAAGTTATTGGTCCAAAACATCTCTACTTCCACGGCATCATCGGTGGCAGTGCAGAGGTTGCTTTGGCAGCATCTTGGGACTCTTAATGAATTGTATGTTGACCTTTTTAGGTTTAAACTTTGAGCAGATGCGAAGGGATTTGTTGCACATTGACTTAGCACAAGTTAAATGTAACTACTGGCTTGATTTTGCTTATACTTTAAATTCGGTCATGAGCTTTGTTCTCTTATACATTTAGGAGATACAGCATCAGCATGAATCCAGAGGGTCTAAGCAATCGTTTTCAGACTGTTTCGTATTTCAACAGCACTGACCTAAGTTTTACGATGTCTTATGGTCCCATACATTTTTTACTTTTGCGTCATTGTTATCGATCGCTGATGGTAGAATGTCACTTCGTCGAGGCCTTCAAGAGCATCATCATATGCCTAGGCTTTTCCTAACTATGTTAGGGCCGGCTTCCAGATCAAATTGTAAACTTGTCATAGGCCTGCCTCAGTGACAAGACTGACAACCAAAGCCCAACTTTAGGCGCCCACTGTGTGACTATATCCATAGTGCTGATGCAGTGCGATACTATAATTAATTCATCATCTGCCTAGCTTTTTTTATGTTAGGGTCGGCTTCCAGTCTAACCAGATGAAGCCGAGTACCAGTATTTTACATTGAGCGACTGCCTATCTGACCTCCACAACCCAGTTAGTGCCTTCAGGAGCAATTAGCTATAATTTCGCTTACTGTTCCAGTTCTACTCATAATTTGAGCCAGTAGAAAGATAGTCTTTTCTATCATCGAACTTACAGAGATACGGCGAAGCGTCACCGTTATATTATGGTTGAAGTTCCACGGACCCGAACAAAGCGTTATGCTTCAACATTTATTGTGTCCACCGCCAGTCTGTGGAATTCACCGCCGGCTTCTCTGTTTCCCGATCATTATAATCTGGATCTATTCAACGCTTGAGTGAATCGGCTTCTTCTAGGCAAGCGAGCTCCACCCTAGGCCGTCACATCAGGTGCGACCAAACGCAAGCCTATTTAGTATAAAAAGGGTAATATCGATACCTTTAGGCTCAAACACGATTTTTCACGAGAGCCAAAAAACAAAAAAAAACATTTTTCCGACATAACTTTTTTGTGCTTATAAATGACAAAACTTGTTAGAATTTTGAGATAAAGAACATCGTAGAATAATATATAAAGTAAATCTAACAATTAAAAAAAATAAACTTTGTATACTTACACCCTAAAATTTAAACAAAAACAAAGTTTAGCGATCCAAAAATGATGGCTGTATCCGCCTTTTTTTGCGAATATCGAAATTTTAAATATACCAATCTAAAGAAGACGAAAAACTAAGTATGACTGCATTAAAATCTCATTTTGGTCAAAATGGCGGTTACGCCCTTTGAGCCTTAAGGTATCGATATACTTTAGTTTTCAAGACTCCCAATCTGAGCCGTATTCTCCTCTTCAGAGTTTTTACTGCTTCGTATTTATATCACCACAAGCCTAACAGTACAATAACACACTTAAATAAAGCATTTAACAGAAGATCGGGGGACCTCCGGCATACTCTGGTCACGTGGAAGTAGAATGCCATGACTTAACAAAAATGGATGCGTATGCGCTCCTTTTGGCTTCGCGTTACGCAATTACAGTATGACCACTTTAAGCGTGCAGTTCGAGGTAGCGCTGCTTTTCAGGGAAATTTGCATCGATATGTCAAATCTGGGGAGTTACTATGACATCTTAAAACACGGATTAATTCTAGCGTGGGAGAGAGACAGAGCTATACAGGTCGTCTAGCACCATCTCTTTCCCACACTGGAATTACTCCTGATTTAAGACGTCGTGGTAGGCCACCTATCGAGGATCTCGTGGCTAAATAATAACAGCCGCTCGGGGCGATCTTTAGGTTAAGCCGTGCTTGCCTAGGTTGGGTGTGGATGGGTGACCACCCATTACATACCGAGTTTCCTCCGTGCCTCGGAAAGCACGTTAAGCCGTTGGTCCCGGCTGTCATTTCTAGATCTTTGACAGTCGTTAGGTAATCAGTGGCCCAAAAAGTCTGACAACCAGTCTTACCAAGGCGTATCGTTTTACCCAGTACTAACGGGGTTGTGGAGGTCAGATAGGCAGTCGCTCCATGTAAAATACTGGTATTCAGCTGCATCCGGTTAAGACTGGAAGCCGATCCCAATATAGTTGGGAAAAGGCTAGGCAGATGATAGTAGACCACCTGGTATATTTATTTTAGTCCTGTTTTCCCACCTGCACATATAAGTTGGTTGAAGTGTATAAGTTTTTGGCTGTTATGCTGGCACTTCACATAGCGTATTTGTCAAAATTTTCGCGATATTGAATCGAAACAAAATGTTCTTTATGCCTATTAAGATAAAGTTCAATTTGTTTTAATGATAGACGGCGAAAATTTGCCCAGATCTGCCAAGTGTAGTGCCTCCATTAAACATGAAAGAGGTTTGGTATTTGGTCTATGTTTAAAATTGCCAAAATTTGCGAAAATTGCTGCCAATGATAATCACCCTCATAACAACAATAAACAGCAGTCGATAATCAGCTTAGTAAGTGTGAAGATTAGGGTCATTTTCTGTTTGTAGTCGATTGGTTACAAGTCCTACGTATCTTCTGTACTGTGTTTACTTTGTCTTTTTGGACATAAGTAGATATGACATACCTAGATGTTTTTTTTTTTTCTGGTGGGAAATCATCAATTGACCCTTCTCACTCTAGGCGGAGTGGAAGGGACACAGACTACTTTTATTATATATATGGAAGGGAGTGTCAGACTCCTACTGACTAAAACCCATCCATGTTCCTTCTTTGCCCTTTGTGTTCCAAGGCCGCGGTATCTCTTTCGAACAGTCCTTGCAATCCAGTGTACCTACTCACTGGATGCTTGTTTTGTCCAATATCATGTTGCCGTGCCCTAACCGGTTCATGTTGGAACTTACTGTAATATATGTAACAACTAAATGAATGCAATAAACACTTTGAGTTTGAGTTTGAGTCCCGCAGCCCCGGCAGGCATCAATAGTAGTGGCAGTAACAGTAGTCTGTGTTTTATTAATACCTAGCAATTATTGTGGTCGGTTATTCAGTCAAAGTAACAAACTCTTATCTGTATTCTTTTTCACTTGACAATGATGATTATGATGAATATCTAAAGTCTACAGTCACAATATTATAGTTAAATAGTAGATTATACAACAAGTGAAAAAAAAGGGAATTTAATTCGAGGGACTAAATTGGATCCCGAGAGCAGCGAAGGATTCTAGAGTAGAATCCCGAGCGTAGCAAGGGATTCTAGAGTAGAATCCTGAGCGAAGCGAGGGATACAAGAACCGAGATGAATTTTTTTTCACGAGTTGTGTACTCTGCTTTTTACCATTGACTGCGAGAAAATAAATAGAAGTACTTATAGTATTTATATTTCTCGTGGGTTAATAATAATAACAGCCACTCGGGTCGATCTTTAAGGTTAAGCCGCGCTTACTAAGGTCGGTCTGTGGATGGGTGACCACTAATTCATTGCATACCGAGTTTCCTCCGTGCCTCGGAAAGTACGTAAAGCCGTTGGTCCCGGCTGTCATTTACATTTCCTTGACAGTCGTTACAGGAAGTCAGTGACCCAAAAGTCTGACTACCAGTCTTACCAAGGGATACCGTATAGCCCACTCAGTACTAACTGGGTTGTGAAGGTCAGATAGGCAGTCGCTCCAAGTAAAATACTGATATTCAGCTGCATCTGATTAGACTGGAAGCCGACCCCAATAAAGTTGGGATAAGTCTAGGCAGATGAGTATTTACCACATTTTATTATATTATCGGTAATAAGAGAACAAAGGAATATAAACATTAATTTTTTTTTAGTGAAATTAGAACAATTTTCGAAATTTTGTGATACCTATATTCTTGTTGGCACGTTTCACTTATTTTTTGTTCATAATTCGTGCTTGTTCTAAATTCAAAAAGTCTTTATTCACTCAGTGAGTAAAAGAGCGTTTTATTCACTGTTATCGATGAATAAAATGCCCTTTTTCGAGTGGCAATGGTAAAAAGTATTTTTCTTACTCCTAGTCCCCGCGCCATAAACCTCAGTCCAATACCGACTGTTACTGAGCGGTGAATAAATAAAAATAAATAAATTACGCGGCAACACATAAATATAGGCTGTATGGCGGTGCTGCTGGACGCGACGCACTGAAAACTAGAAAAAAATATCATATTTAAACGTGGAACACTTTGGGTGCGCGCCGAACGATCGTGGGTCATTAGAGTGGACCTGACTTATTATAAGTTCTGATTTTTCTGAAGGACTTCTTACATTTAAGGTATTCATAATATCATGACTTAAAGAATTGTTGTGCATTGTTTAGCAGAAAAGTATTCTAGTTGATTTTCGCGTAACTCTTCACATTAGATAATAGGTAATTTCTTCAATAGGACTTGAACGTGACTTGACTTGACTTGGGTTGTCTGGTAGAGAATGCCTTGCGGCATTAAGTCCGCTTGTGTACCACTTTTGTACATGAAGTTTAAATAAATAAATAAATAGGAGTCTCAGGTCTGAGCCTAATATTAAGTATAAGAAAGCCTGCTACGAGATAAATATATAAGATCCTAATATCAAAATCATCGATATCAAAGGATTGTTCCTGGTCTGTAGTGAACCAAGTCGATATCTTTCACTAATTAAAACCCTTGTCAATTTCCAATTGTGTATTGTTGTCTTTCCTAGTAGATTTCTCGATATCATTTGGTTCTGCACTACATTAATGTTGTTACCTTGACATTATCACCAACTCCAGCATGCTATCGCGCTCACTTGTAGGTACTCTGAAGAGATAAAAACATTGAATGTCTGCGACTTATCTCAAATCACGTACACAATAATTTCGATCAAAAATAAATTCATTGTTTACATAACATACTTATATTTTTATTCATCTTGAAAATATTAAGTCAAAATGATACAATAAAATATTTGATGACGTAATAGGCTTAGTATAAGTACAAGTTCTTAATATAGAATCATCTGATGCCGAACTGGGACGGATCCTGTATCTCGGTAAACAGCGCCATCCCTTAACACATTTCATTTATATACATTATCTAATACTTCTTATCTTTTACTCTTTATTTTAGTTAAAACTTTACATAAATTAGCACATAGTACCATCCATGCATTATTTTCAATTCTAAACTAAATTATATTATAGTCTTATCCACACAAATCTTGCTTCATTAGTTGGATAAAACCATTGACATTTACCACCAGCTCTTGATATCGAAACGTTATAAGTGCTAAGCTATACAAGGTGTAATAAACTTTATTAGCGTAAGTTAAACTTTCTTTTCATATAGCAGATAATTAGTGTTATCGTTCTTTTTAGACAGGTGTGAATCTTATGACATTTGAGTAGGCACGCACGGTGTTCGAAATTTGAATTCGGTCGGTGGCCAGTAACGAATGTTGTATAGTGTAGTGAAAACTACTTTCTTGAAAGTTATTTGTTAAAATCATTAATTTTATGGCAACATTATAATTTGTTTGAATATTTATAAGTAAAATAGAGAATAACTAATACTGTACGCTCACATATCTTTGCAATATTTATGACATTATAGTCTTGATACCTTTATGTAGTACTACAATACTGGACATCTATTCTTCTGTACAATAGCTTACCTTCTGGTCTTTCTATAGGAGCAGAAAAGATTATCATAAGCCGAACCTTTTCCCAAATATGATGATGGAGTCAGCTTCCAGTCTAACCGGATGCAGCTAAATATCAGTACTACATGGAGCGACTGCCTATCTGAACTCCAAAACCCAGTAGCTGGGTAGCATACCTGTGTTAAATACCAAATGTAACCGAAATAAGATTTATCAAAACCATTCGTTATTGGACTTTGGAACCGGACATGCTTGTAACATTTTGATATTTAAAACCTACATTTGGTTCCAGGCAACGAACAAAGTTCGAATTAAAAATACATAATATCACGCCTGTAATTCCCGAAGGGATAAGCAGAGATGTGCCTTAGTAAGTACCTGCGCCCACATTTCGCCGCTTATGTTTAACTCCTATGAAACAGAGAGTGAGCAGAGTCTGACAGTTTTACCAAGGGATATCGTATTACCCAGTACTAACTGGGTTGTGGAGGTCAGATAGGCAGTCGCTCCATGTAAAATACTGATACTCAGCTGCATCAAGTTAGACTGGAAGCCGACCCCAACATAGTTGGGAAAAGGCTCGGCAAATGATGATGATGAAATAGGGAGCGAGCCTTCAACCGGTCCCAAATCCAGACTCCGTTCATCACCATCATCATTTCAGCTGAAAGAAGTCCACTGCTGGACATAGGCCTCCCCAAACGACGAACCCGAACCCTGCACCTTTTTGTCGACGTTTTATAAGTGCCCATCTAGACCTATGTGAAATAAAATATTTTGATTTTAATGACTTTTCCATGAAATGGTTAATTTGCTCTTGCAAAATTCCGAATATGGATTCTTCTCTAAAAAAGCTCACAAAACCGACTTTACTGCAGTTGGTTGAAAAAAGTTGTCACTTATCAAAATAGGAACTCAGAGGTTACAAGTTCGATTCCCGACTCAAGCACGGTTTTAACACCGGCATTCCGATCTTATATCCTACTTACTTTTACTGCCTATTTTATTTCCTAATCCTTTAACGATATAGTTACTATTACGATCCGGTAGCCATCTTGGATTAATTTATGGCCGTCATATCAATTAGGTGAGCTGTCTGTGGGGGCTGGGGATTTTAGTTTATTTGTGTGTAATAAACTAAAAGTACTTCGAAAGATTAGGAAAGGTACCTGAAGTGACCTTTTTTTTTTAAGTTGGTTAAAGTGAAACAATAGTTTTTTTTTTAATATTTAGCCAGAAAAAAGTAAAAGCGTTATGCCTCGTTGGTTGAGTGGTCGCCAGCGCGACTGTTGAGCTGAGGTCCTGGGTTCGATTCCCAGGTCGGGGAAAGTGTTATTGGGTTTTTCTATCAGGAATTTGTCAGTAGCAGCCTCGGAGTCTGGATTTGTGCTCGGTTGATGGCAATAGGTTCGCCTCCTATTACACTGGACTTTAATATAACAGGCGAAATGTGAGCTTAATTATGGGTACACGTCTGCCTAACCCTTCGGGGATTACAGGCGTGATGTTATGTTAAAAAGTAAAAATATAAAATCGAATGTAGGTACATACAGTTATTGGATATTCCTTCAAATAATTGAAAATAGAGAAGTATGAAAGAAGAAGATATATGCTGAAAAAACAAAAAAAAAAACAAAAATTTATTATTATTAAATTGGTTAAGGGTAGCAGAATAATAAAGATAAAATTAATTACACATACAAAAAAAACCACAAATAATTAAACATGACATCTACTCATTACAAGGAAACAACGCCATAATCACCAACCTAAATTACATGATTAATCAAAAATTCCAAACCAATTACTACCTTATGCCTAATACACATACGTCATACAATCTACAGGTATCCACAGAACCGACCCATACCGAAAAAAACTGAGCGAGTTCACCGACCAATCAGATCAAAGAATTTGGTTAAAACAAAAGCAACCATCTTTTTTTCGTAGGCCGTAGCGCGTAGGCCGTAGGCTCGTAGGCCTTATTTCGTAGCCCTAAAAGACTTCAACGCGCACTAAGATTTTTGTGTCATAATTTAACATCACGCCCGTTTCTCCTCGAAGGGCTGAGCATATACCCATATATACCCATCATCATCTGCCTAGCCTTTTCCCAACTATATTCTCCTTAGAGATCTACGCTTTGGAATGGGCAACTACAGCACCTACTTTTACAAGTTATTATGCCTTGTGTCTGTGACTGTAGCTTCGCCTTCTTTGTTTTTCTGACATTCAAAAGTGCCTGTTATGGTCTAATTGAAAGAAATGCTTTGAGTTTGAATTTTATTGGGGTCGGCTTGAAGTCTAACCGAATGCAGCTGAATACCAGTATTTTACATGGATCGACTGCCTATCGGACCTCCACAATCCAGTTGTTACTGGGTAATACGATACCCCTTGGTAAGACTGGTTGTAAGACTTTTTGGGCCACTGACTACCTAACGACTGTCAAAGATCTACATATGAATATAGATAATAGGTGTACCTATACCCAGTACACCCATATCTCGACAGTTCTGTGTTTTAGTCCCATAGTAATAGGGAGCTAGATTCCGGGGCTTGCTACTGAGGGAATTTCTCATGGTGGAAATTTTATTTATTTATTTATTTTATTTGCCAGAAACAAGGTATGTTTACAAAGGTGTTCATAATATTGCATAGTGCTACATGTCTCACCGTTTTAACAATTTATAATTACATGAAATTACAATTAACATTATTAACATCACATTCCTTTTCAATGAATATAAGTTAGATTACATAAGCCAATATCATTTTGCCCTACCTAGGAAACGAACCTCATGCTTAACAATAACGCTGGCGACCGCTAGACCAACCAATCTGCTATTGTTATAATTTAAACAGAGAGATATAAAACATAAACTTATTTTTTTTATCAAAAAAAATGTGAAAAGGAAAGTTTACTTCAAACTACGTTTAAAGAATATAAATAGACAGTTTATGAGGAGATTAACTTGACAAAACTACAATTTTAACAATCGAAAAGCCATCGTGAGAAACAAATACATTGTTTCTCGAAAACGAAAGAGATTAATGTAATCTTTTTAAAACGAACACTCACTCAGACCATAGACAATTTTTAAGTATTCATAATCCAACCTTTTTACACGAATTAAAAAAAAAGCTATTTGCGCGCCATTTTAACTGTTTTCAACCTGTTTAATAAAAGGGTGGATTAAGTTGAAGCGAGTTAAGCTGACGATGCTACCAACATTGTCAATTGTCACTTAAAATGAGACGTTTTAATAAGTTTTTGTGTTTTTACTACGAACCATGATGGTAATCCTGCTACTTAAGAAAGTATGGCTGATTGTTTTATTTTTTTTCTGTTTTGCAGAACGACCAAATACACCGTGACTTTTTAGTCGTCTAACAAAGGTGGTCCACTCAATGTGCCTGACATAAAATAGTTCTAGGCGCGATTTTTTATTTTTTCCCCTACCGTAATAGGTACAAAGAAAAATAAATAAACATTATGAAACATCCTGTTAATGATGTTTACGTGTCAAACGGGAGAATATACCTACCCAGCGCTCGAGTCCAGTAGATCGTCGCTCACAACAGGGTGTTTTAACTACGTCATGCGTCATAATAATGAATAATATTTTTATTTTTATATCATTACAATCTCATAAATACCTATTTGTTTTTTATGAATGCTTAGTAGTCATTGGATACACGAAGTGGGCTGCCGTTGTAAGACTAAAAGTCACGGTGTATATATTTTTTTAAATAAACGTTGCCCCACACTAGGAATTTCTCCTGTATCGTGAGTGCGTTTACAAATATTTAAACTCGCGTACACAAACAGCCATTCATTTACCTATTTATGTATAGTTCCCGTCACGTAAAAAGAACGCTGACAGTTAAAATAAACTTTCTGATTTTTTTTTATTCCAGCCTTTTCCAAAGAACTAAGTAGCTAGTAAAGTACCTATTACGATTCTACAATGAAACAATTATATACTTATATTATAAAACAATAGCTTAGTACTTTAGGATGACACAGTATAACGTGCGCAAACACATCCCGTCCACTGTCGCTCAGCGTTCTTTTTACGTGACGGGACTTATATGTGCCCGTGTATCGCATAGAAACCTTAAACATAACATAAAAAAATGCAAATTCATGAGCATATACACCGTAACTCATCAATTATTAATTTTGTAATTTTTCAAGTTTTTTTTGTATGACAAATTCAATAGATGTACGGAGTTGTATCAAAATATAATTGATGGTATAAAACGTATAAATTATCAACACTAGCATACCGATGGGTAAATTAATGTCTCAATTATTTTTACATAAATAATCGTTACATGGATTAATAGCTTATTTATTAAGTTCTTATATAAAAATAACAGGTGTTTTATACGAGAGTGTGATAAAAAATATATGGAATGCATTTGTATTTCATATTTTAGTAAAAGCATAAAATATGAATAAAAATCTATAGCCGTTCTCAATAAATTAATAGAAAAGAAGGTCTCATGAAAAAATACAGAAAAACGCCTATTAAGTTAAATGAATAAATGGCCACCAGCCACTAAATTAACAAAATTGACTAAAACAATAATAGCACGTGCCTCCGCTCCGGCGCCAAGAACAGCAACGCCCACAAAAAAAACAAACGACCATAAACTGAAGAAACAAAAGGACAAAAGACCACCAACATACAGCCTATACTGTGGTAACTAAAAAACTGTCGCCAAATAGATAATAAACAGAAAACGTTATCTGTTTTCCCGTTTTTTTACCTGAAAATTGTGCCGGGGGTGGGGCGTGGGACGAGAGGGGCGATGCGATGCGGCAGTCTGGCCCCGACCTCGCCAGCGCTCACGTCGATCGCCACGACACTACCCAAGTGCAGTGTTTTCACTACCAGAAAGGCCTAAGTACACAACGAAACACATTTTGCGGACTACCAATAGTAATTAACGTGTTTTTTGATAAGATAATTCGTTGAGAACGTCTCAGTCGTGTCTTGTTCGTGCCGTGGATACTAAGCGTTTTATTTTTTTTGTCTATTATTTTTTTCGAGTGCATTAAGAAGTTTCACTGTCAGTGCGTTCGTGAACAGTTGAAAGTTTGGATTTTGACGTAAATAGGTAAGTTTTTATTTTGTTTTTTTTTTCTGAATTTTTATTCACACAGTCGGATAGTGTTGCCATGTATTTTTTGCGAAAAAAAAAAAACAATGTAGAAGTTTTCGTTGAGTGTTTAATTGGAGTTTTTTCTAACGAGTCATTAACCTCAAACTTTAATACTATACTCACGTTAGTTACTCAGTATTGTTATTATTTTAAATGTACCCTCGCATAAATAAAAAGTGATTGCTTACCTAGAAAAACAACAAGATTATCTCAAGTCTCGCAAAAACTTGAACACATAAGATAATTTTATCTATTTTTCCTTTATTTATAATTACATTATTACGTGTCTATAGTCAGTGAAAGTAGTAAAAAGTGAAAAAAAATAGTAAAAAACAGAGGAAATGAGGCGAACGTCGCGTGCCAGTTTAGGCCTATCTACAATGTCAGTTTGACGATAACATGTGTCGATATCACGCGTATCTCCGATTAATATTTTGTAGAATTAGGAATTACGAAATGAAATCAATTGCACAATCTGAATAGCAAAAGTAATATGTGCAATAAACTAATCTATTTAGGCGATTGTGTTGCTCAATCGGATCGGTGTACCGATTTTTGTGGAATAGTAAAAGAGAAAAAATAAAAAAAAACTCTTTGCTTAGGAATTTGTGGAGCT
The DNA here is from genome assembly GCA_905220335.1 of Noctua pronuba. Taxonomy (NCBI): domain Eukaryota; kingdom Metazoa; phylum Arthropoda; class Insecta; order Lepidoptera; family Noctuidae; genus Noctua; species Noctua pronuba. Next base: position 8,931,011 of record LR999918.1, on the reverse strand, counting down.
GTTTAAAAAAAAAATTATTGCTATCATAAATCTTTCATCCACCAATGACGTTGACAATATTGTTTTCCAAATTACTTTATAAGCGTCGGATAAGTTCAAAGTTAAAATTACAACAAAACATTTATAACCACATTCATATTAAAGCCAAACATCCTCAGTTAGAAGAAAAAAACAAGGAAGCTGTCAGTATGTAGCGACTCTTATAATATTAAAACGATTGATCGCGTGTTCATATACAATAAAAAAAAAAAACTTCAGAACGGATCTAGCGATGAATTAAACCTTTTTTTCTATTTTACGTGAAAAATGAACGCATTTAATCTAAGTCTTGTTCCCTAAGTTGATTTATTTATATATCAATAGTATTTTAGTATTTTCTCACCTCGAACGAAGCGGAATTTGTGAATTAAAATGTAATTTATTTTATTTGAATTTAAATTGCGTTCGGCAAGAGTGTTGTTGAATATTTATGCGTTGTCGAACGCGATTTTTTAATTATTATGTGTTGTCATTGCATATTTGTGATTTTATCGTAAATTTATGTTGAATTTTAGAAGGTTAGAATGTGAGATTTTACGAGTATGTCAGGAATATGAATTAACTTTACAAGCAAAACCTTGATATTCCCATTACTTATATAAAAAACAGTGTTTAATATAACATAACCACAGTATGTTAAATGTTACATCTACAGTTGTAACGTAATTTAATTAGATTTTACGGTTACAATAAAATTGTAGAAAGCACTTTTTCGGCAGATATTTTGATTTTAGGCGGCTTAGGTATTGTTTTAAGCTTTCACGGTTTACAACTAAATTATACTGTCACTTACGGGATATCTTCCGTGATTTTTCATTATTTTGAGCTCCCGATATTTCGACGCAAACCCGCGATCATGGCGCTTGCAACAGCGTCGAAATATCAGGAGCTCAAAATAATGAACAATCACGGAAGATATCCCGTAAGTGACAGTATAAGTTTGGTTTAGGTATTTTCATCAATAATTCCACGAGTATATAGGTAGTATCTAACATACCCATATCTAGAAATTAACATGAATTTCCTTCGTCTACTAATTTATTTATATGACCAATATCCGGTACGCCCTTACGCCCCTCGGTTTAGCCCACCCCGCCCCAGTTGGCAACTCCATAATAATTCATTTTCGCGTGTGGCAACAATTGGGGACGATACGGGTAATGTTGGGGTGCAACTCTATTGTTGGAACGAATTTAATCTGCTGATGCTTTGGAATAGAAAAAAAAGAAGCTATTTGAAAATAATAATAATAGGTTTTTTAGGATGTGGTAGTTTTTTTGTTTACGGGTAGAACTTTCATTCAGTTCATATAATGTTATATGGTGGACAAAATAAATTAAGCTAGGTAAAGACGCCAGCACATCAAGCTACTACAATCTGTCAAATTTCTCTAACAGATTTTCAACTTTATCGCTAAAGCATTAGGTTTAAGGGTGATTGGGAAAATTTGACAGTTTCGGGTAGTTTGATGTGCTGGTGTCTGTACTTACTCCTACATACTTCATTTAATCATTGATGAAACTATCGTAGCTGCCTGAAATCAGAATACCAGCCGAAAAAAGTGCTTTCAACAATATTTGTAACTGTAAAATTTGTCAACTGTAGATATAACATTTGCCAAAAATAACTTATTTTTGCTGCAGCTGTCTGCGTGCATTCTGTATTATTTCATACACTGTTTTAAGCGGTTTACAACTAAACTTATACTGTCACTTACGGGATATCTTCCCGTAAGTGACAGTATAAGTTTTTCTGTATTTCAAAGTTAAGATGACATAAGTAAGCTTTAGTATGTTTCTTTCATAACAATTGGATCAGTGGTTTAGTCTTCAAAAATGTAACAAACATAGACACAGTTACTTTCGAACTTATAAATATACTAAGCATGGATTATGGATACGGCAAAGGCACAAATGAAATCGTACTGCATACAGTTCTAGTACTTTGTTATACTAAGAAGGCTCTAATCTATACTAGTAATACTAATATAAAGAGGTGTTTGTTTGTAAGTTTGTAAATAGGTATAATATTTAGAACTGTTGATCCGATTCTAAAGATTCTTTAACTAACGGGAAGCTACATTATCCCCGACTGTCATAGGCTACATTTAAAACGTCTCCGTGGGTTAATTCCCGTACATAACGGGAGCAAAGCCTCGAGCAATAGCTAGTATCCTATAACCTTATGCAGTTTCTATATAACCTAAGAACCTTTGTGACAAGGTCCATCAGATAGCCGTCATCAAAGCACAAACCTAAAGTAACATTGAACAATTTTTTTGCTGGAACCGACTTTTACTTATTCTAGAAGTAAAAAACCTTTTCACGGTAGCATGCAATGTAAAACCTTACGTTTGCACGGCACTGTACTGAAGTCGTGGAGGTAATTAAAGGTAGCTATAACGTGTTTTCGTAAAGAAACTTGAAGGCACTTTGATTTTATATCTCTGTAATTAAAAGGTTTCCAGCATAGCTATTCACAAACGCTTCGATTCGACAAGTCGTATCAAGTCTATCTTTTTCCGGAATTAGGAAAGTGAGCGAGACAGACAAACGAATTTCTGAAACGAAATCCAATCGAAGCTTTGGTGAATAGTAAAGACATTCAAATATTTATGAGCAACAGACGGGACAAGATGAAGAAAATCGTAATCCAATACTTGTTACTACTTAGTAACAAATCGTTCGGTCTAGTGTCACACGCCCGCTTGTCAGGTAGCATTCGTGTGTCAAAATCGAAAATGTTCGGGATCAAAATTTTTGTGTGAAAATATTCCCAATGTCCGCTCTATGAGTCTTTTAAATCTCTTTGGTGAATAGTTATGCTGGTCCAGTAAAATATCCTGTCATACAGGGTGTAAACAGACCCTTCATGAAGCCGTTAACCAAACATTCTGTACATCAAACTAAGTAACTTTACGCAAAAATATTTGCTGGGAAACGACTTTTTTTTGGGATAAAAAATCACGTTTTACGGTAGGACTCAGTGTAACGTACTCAAAACATTGTGCTGATAGATGGATTGAATAGTACTGGGGTCGTGGAGGTATTTAAAGTAAAAATCTTATATTAAAATCATGTATTTAAAAAAAAAACTTGTGAAAAGTTGAAACTTTGACCCCCAATATCTCCGTAACTAGAAGGTTCCCAGGTATGGTCTAGAACAAAAAAAATATCGCAATGACAGGGAAAACAAGTGCCTTTCGGCTTCGTTAAGAGTCGTTTTACACCCTTTATATACTATACAAGTGAGTTAATGCTTTGTTAATTGTCTTTTTACACCCATTAGAAACAGTTCAGATTTCATTAATTAGGTATATGTTTCAAAAACATTTAAATGTAATCATAATACAATGTTGCTCAGAATTTCTTTTCTCCGTCGCTATCTCGCTAGGAACCAGCTTTTATAACCTGTAATTACATGAATAACTGGGGATTGCCATCGTGGTAAATGAATTATTTCATTTTTTATCTGTATACATGTAAATAGATGCGTTTTTTTTTTTCATTCCACATTGTTGTTTTGTTGCTAATTAAAACCTCAGTTAGATTCATTCATTTTTCGTAGACAGTTGCATTAATGAAACTATTTACTGTTAAAAGTAAGTTTTTTTGAATCAGATTTCAATACTGCTAAAAATATTACAAATTAATAAAACGCCCCAAAAAAGTACAAACACCTCAAAACATTTACTTCTTTCGAAAAAAAAATCACATTCTCTGTCCATCGCTAAACGGGGCACCTATAGTGCCAAAGTACCCATATTACTTGGTACTCGACGGTATACCAGTCTTGAGGGCAACTCATCCCCTCTGGGCGTGACAAACTAAGCCACGCCCACCCGATTTATTACCATTTTGAGTTACCCCAAGTCACTGGGGTGAAGTTTACACATTTTTTATGAGAAAGATTTTAGGTACCTACTCTATCTTGCTTGTGGTTGTAACATAATTTTAGTCTGTGATTTTTTGGAAAGAAAAATATTTGTCTATGGAAGTTTTTACTGACAGCCTTTTTAGTTAGAAGTTTATTTTTTTAGTGTCGTTTTTGACAGAACTTTCTATTTATAATAACTGGAATAACTGGATACACTGGGCCATGTTTTTAGAAAAGTAATTATCTTCTTTCGAATTTCTAGAAAATTAATAACTTAGCGGTAATAAATGAATCGAGAAACCACGTTCATATAATTTATTAAAATCATGATAAGTAAATAGGCAATTTCGATTTTCTCCGCGCTTTTCCTATTTACGATTATTCCATGACCAGCGATTTTCAGTTCGAAATGTCAGAGAAAATAAAATCTTTACTTATAACGGTTTTCTTACAAGCAAATTTTATTCGCAGTCTGATACTAAAAGTGCCAAGAAGTCTGGCAACATTGCCACATTGGATGGCAATTGTAAACTGAATCAACAGTAAACTATGAAATTGCTTTTTCTAGATTTGCTTTGAACTCTTCTTAACCAGTTAAAACCGTTTTTACCTACGTGTTATAAAACACTAATTAGGTATAGATTGTTATTTCACGCAATTAACCAAGATCTTTTTGCAACTTATTCAGTTACTTACTTACTAGCTAATAAAGAATCTTGAATCTAACAGGAATGATCTCAGTACAAAAAAGTTAACAAGATGTCCAATTACTTAATTCCATAACTGTGTCAAATAAACAATACATTTCGACAAAAAGAGTATTCTAAATTCTAATATTTCAATTATTTATATTTATTTTATTTATATATTTCAATTTCTACTCGGCGCATATTCATTCTCTTTGTCTATATAGGATCATTAAAAAAACACTCAAACGTTAACAAGCTTGCGCGATAATTACTCTTTTCATTGGTCAAATAGAATCAAATAAACAAAACACTTAAAAGAACATTAGATAAGTATTTTAAATTCAAATACTCCACTTCTAACTCGGCCAACATTAATTCTTCATCGTCTATAACCAAATAACTCAATACAGTAGGTATTCTAAATTCAATTGTTTATCTTCTAGTCAACAAGCATTAATTAATTGTCTATGACAAACCATCATTAAAAATACCACACGTCATTATTTCTCCTAATACCTAAAACGCGTTTATCTGCCATCGATATCCATTTAATTAGCTATCTCGTTAGCGAACGTCAGGGGTTGTTACAGCCCCGTCTGCCCCGTGAACCCCGTGAGCCCCGTTAGCCCCGTTTGTTAGCAAACAAACAAATCACCAGCTAATTGGACGTCTGCTGCACTTTGAATCTAATCGCAGATTAAACTAGTAAAGGGGTTGATTTAGCGTGCATAATTCAAAGGGCGATTTGGATAATCAGTACAAATAAAACAAAAAAGGCTTACTGCCAGAAAAGCTGTTGGCAACTTACGGCAAAATTAGAACAAGTAGGTAACTACTTAATGAAAATCTTGCTGTCAATTAGGTACGTATCAAAAATCAATTGGGTTGGGCTATCCTAAAACCAATCAGCTTCCAATCTAATCGGATGCAACTGAATACAATTACTTTACATGGAACGATTGCCTATCTGATCTCTGTAATTTGATTTCTAGGTTACACCCCGTTGTAAAATAGGTTGCAAACACTTTCAGGTAACGACTGTCAAATATCTTACAAACACAGAAAAAGAATATGCAATTTAACTTCACAAAAACGGTAATATAGTCGTAAAACTTTTCACAATTCATTACATCACTAACCAACCATAGCCAATAAGGTTTAGAAGAAAAAAAACAAAACGTTTTCCCGCCAACAAACAACTGACTTAACATATCACCCCTACACACGATCGCTAATTAGGCACAAAAGCTTACAAAACTAATGATACATAAGTGCCAATTACTAGTCAAATGTTAAATTAATATTGAACATTTGTGTAATTAAATCAACTGAGCTGGCAAAATAATAACATTGATACTTTACGTGAAATAATGTGGTTATAAGAGCATTTTGGTGTGCGCGAAAAGGACTTGTGAATCCAAAATGGCGGTATCTCTTTCCCGCTAACTGACGTAGCATAGATTTCACAACGTGAAAATTATTTTCGTAAACCGAAATTATTAATTGAATTGTGCTATGAGCTTTGTAATGAAAACATGCCTACGTAATTATTATTTTGTGAAGCGCTAGAATGTTCTTTTGACAAAGTAGTTATCCGTACTTGCTTAATATTACAAAGAGCTAAATTTTGTAAGTTTTATTGTCGGGGTAACCTTCGGAACTACTCTTATCCGATTTCGATGAATTTTTTCACTGATGTGAAAGAAGAACATTATTTTAACGGCTTTTAATAAACTTTGGAAAAAAATTAACTTACAGCAAATGTGCCAGACATTTATAAATACTTAATTAAATGCAGATACAGGCATATTTTTCTTAATTTAATAATATAACGTAACCCCACGCCTGATTTCCTGACAGTGTAGGCAACAGATACCACTAATACATTTGACATTTTGTCAGTTATGTTTAAGTGCTATTTAGCCCTGCAGTCCAATGTCCATAGGGAGCGACCCTATTACCATCAACCGGGCATAAATCCAGACTCCACGCCGCTACTAATTAATTTACTTAGTAGGTATTTGATCAACACAACACGTGAAAAAACTTGCCTTTGTCTATACCTAATCAAATTAACATTGGATTTTTATTTCGTAATTAGATTAGCCAAAATAAATCATCAATTCTTATTTTATCTATATCCTGACACTTCTGATGTTATCAGTACACATTACAAACCTTTATCTCGAAGTTTATCACGAATTTTTGGTAATTACAGATAAAAAAATATCAAGTGATTCGATTTATTTTTATTATTTGAACAAGTAACACGCGTAATTCTTTAGTATTGCCAGATTATAAGTTATTTTGTGGAATTTAGATTATTTTTTAATTGACGTCTTTACTTTTTGGTGCGGATTTTGTTTTTTTATTGTCTGTTTTTGAGATTATAAGGTATTAAGTAATGTTTACGTTTAAATCTTCATTTGTGATTTTTTAAGTATCGCAAAAGGCCTTTTATTTAGGGTTTGTCCCTCTTTATAGGTGTTTAAGATAACGGAGTAATCTTCAAGTGACTGTAATACCTAATGATCTTGTTTGAAGATACTTACATGAGTAAGGTACCTACTAAGAGATAACATTATGACTTGAATGACTTAAATCTTAATTCTCAACCGGTTTAAGTTCTTAATCGAAATGTATTCTGGTTAATAATTAGATTAAGATAGTTAAAATCTTTTTTCTTTTTCTTTTCATAAAAACTTGATGCCTTTATAAACATTTTCATCAAGAAAATTAGAATGCTCTTTTCATTGATGCAAAGTGCATATCCTGTTTTTTTATATATTAAATGGGCCTACTCTTGACCTCAATCTTGTCCTACGACAGTTAATTATTTAAAAAAATACATGCACTTATTTATACCAAAATAGTGCACAACCATCATCTTCCTGCCCTTGCCCTATGTTACTTGGGGTCGGCGCAACACGTTTTTTTCTTCCAATCTCCTTTGTCAACCGTCACGCTATCATTGACTCCTTTATCTTTCATATCATCCCTCACACAATCCATCCATCGTTTCTTTGGTCTTCCTTTCCCTCTCCATCCATCAACGTTTATATTCATCACTCTTTTAGTCACATGCGATTCGTTCCTCCTCATCATACGTACATACCAAGACAGTCGATTCCCTTTCAATTTTTCTGTAACTGGCGCAACTTTTAAACTTCCTCTAATATACTCATTCCTTACCTTATCCATTCTTACTATTCAAGATAACTACAGTTAACTACCATGTCGATTAGTTAAACTAAATACAAGGCATAACAAAACTAGTTAGATTGAGTAATTCGGTTCATTGTCACTGATAACTGTCCCAGATACAAAATATAACTGATAACAATCTAATCACATGTTACAGCTGTGATAAGAGATTATATTTATGATTATATTTATTTATAGGCCCTTCTAATTATTGTGGGCACCGACAAACGTTTGATCGAACTTGTGAACAATCCAAATTATATAATCATTGCTTTAATCATCGTCCAGAGACTCTTTGATCCAGCGGTCGCAGGCACAACTGCTTGAGTTCCCAGGTTCGATTCCTAGGTCGAGCAAAGTGTTATTGAAGATTAAGATTTCTCGGTACAGAGTTTGGATTTGCGCCCGGTTGGTAGCAGTAGGCTCGCCCCTTATTACATGGCCTCTGCCCTCTACCTTTCGGGAGTTACAAGCGTTATGATGATCTCCGATAGCCATCATCATCTGCCTAGCCTTTTCGATCACTTTTCACGCTTAAGCCCTGAATTTTAAGGTCGACCCTCGGTGCACTCGGTAGTACTTAGGTACCTACCGTAGTAAAACTCTTGGTGGTTAGTATTTAGTGATAAACAAGGGGTTTCTGCTCATCCTCATTAATGTAGATACCACGACAGCTAGAATCCTAATCGTACGTAAATTATTTGCCCATATCAACAAATATCAAGATTAAAACAGTATTTATCGTAATTCTAAGAAATTGTAACTTATCATAAACGGAAATCATAAAGTTGATTGAGAGTAAATCATATAATCTTGCCTGTTTTATGTACTTGCAATAAATATGTAGATATCTTTATATAGGTACCTATTGCGGAAAAAGGTGCCTACAATAATCACCTTAAAAATCTTTCCTCAGTTCTAGCCCATACTGTTCGAGTTAACTACCGAGTCCACTGAGGGTCTGCCACTTTTGACCGTTAGGCTTACCCTTGATCTTTTTTTATCGTGTGGTTAGTGCCTAACCTGGCGTCAGAGTTTTTATGCCGCCCATGGGCCTCTGACTTGGCTTTACATGCCGTCGAGAAATATCTCTCGGACATGTTGGTTTCCTTCACCGAAGCAAGTGATAATTATACAATACGCACATTAATGGAGCGCGTGGTGGATTCGAGTCCACTTACTTTCACAGAAATAAAGTCCTGTGAGGCTGTAGTGAGAACACCATAGGCTGATTGTGTGGGTCTGGACAACAGTATTGGACTGACCAGCGTGAAACGTAAAAACCACGTGATACTTAGTTATGAAGTAAGAATCCTGCCTTTTCATAGACGAAGCTACGACTAAACTTTGAAAAAAAAGTTTCACAAGCTTCTCATTATTTAGTTCAAGATTGGTGAAAACCTGGCCTAATCATAAAAAAACAGACGATAGCAACATGATAGGAATTATCTACTTATCTTAACAAAATTTCGCCCTCGCGATACCTCCTCAAAATACCATACCTACTCGATTTCTACTTACCCCATCTTGTTTAAACATGATACCTAAAAACTAATCAACACAAAATAACAAGGAGGTCACGTAATAACTTGAAATTGTTTAAAAAACAAGATAATTTCGACACTATCTGGTAGATAAGGTATCATGATTGAACACCGAAGTGAAGCATTACATTATATTTCAATACCGGTTGTACATTTCCTAAAGATAAACTTAAATGATGAATAATTTTCCATTTGTGTGTATGAATGACTTTTGGACTATTGCAAAACAATGGAATGTTATGAAAAAATCGGGAAAGGTTTTATTTATTTGGCACATGCCACAAGTGCACACAACAAACAAATAAAAATAAAATAAAAAACTTAAATGTATACAATATAAAACGTTAATTAAACAGAAAAAAGAGACAGTAATGTTTGCCACGGCTGCGCCAAATAGGCCCAAAAAATAGATCGTCTTTAAGTGGTCATCATCACTATCTTCCTGCCCTTGTCCCATTCTACTTGGGGTCGGCGCAACACGTTTTCTTCTTCCATTCTCCTCTGTCAGACGTCACGGCATCATTTACATCTTGGTGGTAAGGATGCTTGAATGTAGGCTGACTTACATTGCTCCATTATTTTGATCTCGTGCAGCAAACCAGTAGCACTGGATAAGGCATAGGCTAATGAGTGGATGCTCTCTTCAAACCCAGCGTTGGAGATTGAATGCTGGAGTAGATTGGAAAGTTTGAGTAGATAGAAAGAAAAGTGTCGATTGAAACTACTGACACATTTGTGGCCATTTGATGGTAAAAGGCTCACCCCTATTACATGAGACATAAACGTAACTGGCAAAATGAAACCACCTCTGCCTAAACCTTCAGGGAGAACAGGTGTGATGATGGAAGAACTATTGCTTTAATATAATATTCTTCTTCTTAGCGTGTCGATGGCAATCTAAATTGTGTCAGCCCAGAACTGAGCTACTAGTTTGGCGCTTTTGGTAGCGTCCATCAGTTCCTGTAGTGACACGCAAGACACGATATTAAGTGCCCCATCGTTTTTAGAACAGCACCACATTAACACTCCAGGGCAGAGTCATTAATGAATCTCCACTTGAGCAGGTTTTCCTTGCTGCGAACAACCTGGGTCCGGAGTCTATTTAAAGCCTTCCAGGTCAGCCATGGCAACTCATGTCCAATATAATATTTAAAAGGGAATTATCGTGGATTCTTTCTTTGTCATCCATCTTTTATGGTGATGTTTAGACAGCATTCTGGTATATTTGGAAGCTACCAACATACAACTTCAGTTTCATTAGTAAGATGTAGTAACAATACAATATTCTTCCATGGGCAGTCAATGCCACTGGCGCCATATTTGAACTTGATTGAATCACGACGGAGCCTCACGCTGACATGGCTAATCTTAATTTAACGCCTATCAGAAGGATGGTTGACCAGCTCAAGATACGCGATAAACGAATATAATTTGATGTATTTGCGGTCAGAACTCAATGTCAACATTTTCCACGCAAATGAAACGTGTCAGAGGCATCATTTCTTCTCACGGCGAGGAGGTCTGCTGAGGCCCAACAGTGGGGTCGTTGTAGGCTGACTACGATGCTATGTTGTATCCGTGCCTGAGGGCCAACAATACGGCAAGCCCATAAGGCGAGCAGACTCTTCAGAAACCCTGATAAGGGCAAGCCAAATTTTTAGGCTTGTTGAAAGTACCGCCACTAGCAGTGGCATGCCTAGGGGGCATCCTCTCTCAGAAACACAAACATCCACGACATACGGCTTGAGTCAAAGTGCTTTCAGTGGCAGCGCAAGCGCATCGATTGTTTTTTGTAGCTATTGCCGTCGCTATACGGGCTGCCAGTGCAGCTATTTCGAACTCTGTATGAATTTATTCTCGTAATAAAAAAATATTAATAAAAAAAAATAATGGATATAGGAGAAATACTTAAACATAATGATTTTATGCTGTGATTTGGTATCAAACTTCCGTTGGCCGTTTATATTTACTTAGTAAACCTACGTCAATACGGTCAGCTTAATTGATTAAGTACTCATATCCTTTTCAAGATTCTTATCAATTAATCATGATAGACTAACTATAGAGACAGTAATAAAGTCACTATATTTCACATTTTTGATGACACTGGCAGGAAACGACTTAAAATAACTTTATTATAAAAAACTAGCGGCCCGTCCCGGCTTTGCACGGGTGGACATTTATTTTTTAAACATTTTGGGATAAAATATAGCCTATATTACTCAAGGATAATGTAGCTATCCAATGGTGAAAAAAATTTTGAAATCGGCACAGTAGTTTTTGAGTTTATTCATTACAAACATACACACACACACACACACACACAAAACACAAATCTTTCCTCTTTATAATATTAGTAAGACTACGCATGAAAAAATTACATCACATTGAAAATATTATTCAAAAATTATTCGTGTTTACGCTTGCAATGCTTTTTAGCCTCCGCTGTCCGTCCGTCTGTCTATCTGTCAGCGGGCTGTATCTCATGATCCGTAATAGGTAGACAGTTGAAATTTTCACAGAATGTGTATTTCTGTTGCCGCTTTAACAAAAAATTATATAAATTAAATAAAGGGGGCTCCCTTACTACGATGGTAGGTACTGAACCCTTCATGCGCGAGTCCGACTTATACTTGGCCGGTTTTTAAAGTACTAATGAAACGTCATGCCTAAATTACGTCAATAATTTTCATAAAAACAAAATAATTTCCGGTAACCGTGCCGCTACGCAGTTTCGTAGCATCGCTACGCCTCGTAGCTCGTAGCGCGTAGCTGGCAGTATAGCAAAGCGTTACCCCTAATGATTATAAAATCGCCTACGATTAGGCAAGCTATGGTAGGACTCATACATACAGAAATAAAATTATGATTAATATTGAATTAAATAACATTGTGTTTGTAATTCGAGGAAAATTGCCTGTGAGACCTTTGTATGTATCTTGTTCACGAATGAATAGAAAACAATCGACTGTCAAACTTACCCATAGACAACACGAACGAAGAAGAAGATCCATATAGATAAAACCCGAGGTTAAAGATATACCGTGGCCCTGGAACACAAAGGGCAATGAAGGAACATGGATGGGTTTTAGTCAGTAAGAGTCTGACACTCCCTCCCACTCCACCCAGAGCGGGAGAAGTCATTTGATGATTTCCCATCCGTAAAAAAAAAAAAAAAAAAAAAAAAGGTTAAAAACAATAGGATGAGATAAAGAAGTAGATCCATTGATAAGACCCGAGATTTTAAAACAAACGATAAGTTCTAGTCAACTAGAACCAAAATTTTCATACCACAATCAACTTAACTGAAGGAGCTCGTGGCTAAATAATAACAGCCGCTCGGATCGATCTTAAGGTTAAGCCGTGCTTGCCTAAGTTGGTCTGTGGATGGGTGACCACCCATTACATACCGAGTTTCCTCCGTGCCTCGGAAAGCACGTTAAGCCGTTGGTCCCGGCTGTTACTTGCAGATCTTTGACAGTCGTTACAGGTAGTCAATTACATACCGAGTTTCCTCCGTGTCTCGGAAAGCACGTTAAGCCGTCGTTACAGGTAGTAAGTGGCTCAAAAAGTCTGACAACAAGTCTTACCAAGGGGTATCGTATTACCTTATACTAACTGGGTTGTGGAGGTCAAATAGGCAGTCGCTCCATGTAAAATACTGGTATTCAGTTGCATCCGGTTAAACTGGAAGTCGACCCTAACATAGTTGGGAAAAGGCTAGGTAGATGATGAATCAACTTAACTGCTAAATCACCAAACACCATTTCCTACATCCATAAACAACAAAAAAACAATCTTTAAAAACCATATCGTTACCTCTGTTATACGTAACTCAGTAGCAACAAAGCGTTTCGCTGACTCACTGCCCGGCTCCCAATTAGGCGAGCGTGAATGTTGGCTTAGAACCAGCCCACACAATGGACCATGTAGTTTGTTTAGTATTTTGTATGTAAAGCTATAGAGAATGGTGGTCTTTCATGTTTTTGTGATGACCGTGAGGTCATACGGCGCCAGTTGGTAAAGGTGTCATGTCTGGGTGCCTGTCAACCTTGTACTAGCATCTTCGTATTGAGGTTCATGCTGATTCTTCGCCATAGGAAACATCGGTTGGAATTGTCACAACATCACGCCTGTATTTCCTCGAAGAGCTGGCAGAGGTGTAGCTAATTGTATAAACGTAATTATACCGACATTTCGACGGTTATGTTTAAATCTCATGTTTGTGCGAGCCCATTGCATCAACCGGGCACAAACTCCAACTCTGGCTGCTACAAAGAAATGCCTAATGGAAAACCCAATAACACTGCCCGACCTGGAAATCTAACCTAGGTTCAGTCGCGCGTGCGACCGCTAGACCGACGAGACAGTCGTTACAAGTAAGTTCTTACGTCGGAAAGCACGTTAAACTGTTGGTTCCGGCTGTCATTCGTAGATATATGCCAGTCGTTACGAGTAGTCGGAAGCCCGAAAACTCAAACTCAAAGCATTTATTTCAATTAGACCATAACAGGCACTTTTGAATGTCAGAAAAACAAAAAAGGCGAAGCTACAGTCCCAGACACAAGGCATAATAACTAGTGAAAGTACTGTAGTTGCCCATTCCAAAGCGTAGATCTCTATGGAGAAGAATGGACCAGAAACTCTGACAACCAGTCTTACCAAGGGTATGGTGTTACCCAGTAAGCCGCTAAGTAAGTCGCTTCCTGTAAAATATTGGTATACAGCCGCATCAATTCGAGTAGAGTCAGAGGAGCTCGTGGCTAAATAATAACAGCCACTCGGGTCGATCTTTAGGTTAAGCCGCGCTTGCCTAGGTTGGTCCGTGGAGTAATTAGAGATACAGGATTCTTCACGTCAAAGTTGCGTAGGTACCTAGCAGGAAAGAGCACATTATGAAACTTGGTGTCGAAATCTGTCTTTGTGTGCCTCTGAATATTTTGAATCCGGTAACAATAAAGCATCAATTTCAACGTAAAATATTTCATTACGAAACAAAAGACAACTGCAAAAGCAATGTCATTCAAAAACAAGCATTCCCTATAAAAAGGGTTTATAAAACCGAAACAATACTCCCGCCATCGCCATTTTGACGACCATAAACAATTATGTTTTTTTTTTTCGTGAGGCAGATGTACGAGGTACATAATGCTTATAGTGGTACATAGCCAATTTGACAAAGAGTGGCCCTGTATCTGAGGCAGGGGTGAAAACGCCCCTTTGAAAAATCAGCACCCGTTTGTTGGAATAATGATAATTATAGTGGTTGGACGAGTTATAGATAGATAAAATTGAAGAGTTTTGCCTTGCCCTAATTTCTTTTTTTTTTGTACGTATGTCGCAATAATTTATTTTGTAGTTATGACTGACGCGAACAATCTGTTATGATAAAAAAACATCGGTTGTAAAAATACGTTTAATCATTAAAAATCATCAATGTTCATTCATGATCATCAGTGGCTCTAAACGACATTGCTCAGAATAATGGGTGTAAAAATACCCTTAACGAAGTGGAAAGGCACTTGTTCTCCCCGTCATTGCGATATTTTTTTTGTTCTAGACCATACCTGTGAACCTTCTAGTTACGGAGATATTGGGGGCAGCGTTTTTAATGTTATATCTTTACTAGAAATTCTTCCCCGACCCTTTATTCAATGCATCCATCAGAACAATATTTTGAGTGAGTTACATTGAGTCTTACCGTAAAACGTGATTTTTCACCCAAAAAAAAAGTCGTTTCCCAGCAATACCTACTTTTTGCGTATTACTTAGTTTGATGTACAGAATGCTTGGTTGACGGCTTCGTGAAGGGTCCGTTTACACCTTGAATCGGAGTATGTATGATTCTCAGAATACGTAGATCTAGATTAACGAATAGCAGGAACTAGAATATGTCGTGTTGGGGATATAAACCAACTTACACGTTGTACGTGCATACGTAGATGTTATAGTGATTAGGGGTGCAAGCAGGACTCCAGCTATAAACTTCATAACATATAACATACGCAGAACCTACAAATTCTATTTAGAGCTATTACTAAAAATATACAAACGTCAATAAAACACACGTAGAGTCTACTTAATAAATAAAATAATCCATGGGTTTAATACATAAGTATCAAATAGGTAATTTATTTCATAAATAATAATGGCAAATATATGTATAAAGGTACCGAAATAAAAAAAAATCTAAATAATTTTCACCATTTAAATAAAATCATTCTATTTGTATTCCATCAAATTATTCATTTCATAATTCCACCCACACACGACGCGAAATTAAAGGTTTTTTATATCGCCACTACACAATAAAACACAACTATTTGTTACAATCACGTACACGCATTCATGCACAAAACGTACACTATAAATTAACCTTTGTTAGTGTTCTATTTTCAAAGTCACGTAGAGGATGCATTAATTAGAATGTGCGTGTTGGTACGCATGAATCGGGGTTGCCAATCTAAAATTGTTAAGGTTTTTTGTGTAAAAATTTTGTTGTGTGAATGATTTCTATTTCAAAAGATGTGTGTGATGTGCCTTCTTTCTTTCTGGCAAAGAATTTGTTAGCGTGTACCTACTACTTTTTCAGCTCACAGTCGTATGCCTAACTTTTTTCTAAGAATTTGTATGTTAGTTTTTAGTTTAACGAAGTTTGTTGAATACGAATATTTTTCTTGTAGTGTCTGACTTTTCTCTACTCAGTTGCTGAGCAACATCGAATACCGATATTCTGCTTATTAAACTCTGGAAGTCAGATTTTTGGGTATCTGTTTACCCGTTACGACATCTAAAAGGTATTCAATTATATGTTTTTCTCTCTCTCTCCGTGGTGCTGTTTCACCAACGATGGGGCACTTAATATCGTGTGCTGCGTGTCCTGTTGTTCGTTCGCTACAGGAACTGATGGACGCTACCGAAGGCTCCTAATTAGTAGCTCAGTTCGTGGCCAGTACAATTTAGATTGTCATTGACACGCTAAGAAGAAGAAGAAGATAATGTTTTCGTGATTTTCGAGTGATTGACGGAATCAACCTCAAAATTTCCGCTTATTGTGCTGTCATTAGGTATCTTTTTTACCTAATATGACAAACCTTTGTTGACTGTTACTAAGCCTTGGGAATTGTCAAAGAAACAATAAAAGTTTCATACCTTAACAATTCTTCCTTTTATCATTTCTATTTACACTACACGTAATACCTACTCATTGTTCTCAGTTCCAATAAAAGTGACGCTTTCAGCAAAATGTAAATAAACCAATAAAACCTCGCAATAATAACTCACAAAGCATTTTCCAATAACAAGAAGCGAGAAGCTAAAAACAGTTCCATAAGTCATATGTTTTATTTACAATCTAGGTTTCAAATAAAACCTTTTTCTTTACAACGTGCATTTTCAACGAAACGACAAACATATAGCCGTCTCGCTCACTCTCATTACAGTACTTTCGGATTCGTAACCACGCCTTACAAACACCCCGCTATGCCTATCTTTTTCTATCTCGTACAAATAGTTGTGCCGTCTCGCTCGCTCGCGACTATCGATTTACGCCGTCCCAAGTTTGTTTACCCGACCAAATTCCGTAGCTATATTTAGTTCGATAGGTTGTAATAACTTGTGTGAACTACACATGGTGGGGTTATATGTAATTGTGTTGATGTTGCCAATGTCGGATAGTTTTTTCGTTACTTTTTTTTTAAATAGGTTTTTGCTATGAAATATGATAGGCTATTTGATTGGGTATTTGTGATTTATGGATTAGAGAACATTATATGAGTTTATTGACTGGTAAAATATAATTGTAAACAAGTTTTAACCGTGGGTGACAAAATTGAAGCTTAACACGCGTTTTTATCAGAAATATTTTCACAGGCTTACGTTTGTTTTATCGAACTTAAAGTTGAGTTTTCTCTAAAGACCTGTAAAATGGCTAGTCGAGCTTTCTCAAGGCGTAACTTTTCATCTGGTTGATAAAATATTTGTCTTTATTTAAAAATATTTTGTATTTGAATTCATATTCGCAAAGTGAATACCTTGAAAGTAGGAAAAATAAGAAAACATTGTGAATGGAGACGTAGCCACTGGCGTTCTACGTTTAATATTAGTTGCATGAGGTCCTGGGTTCGATTCCCTGGTCGGGCAGTGTTATTGGGTTTTTTCATCAGGAATCTTTCAGTAGCAGCCACGAAATCTGGATTCTTACCCGGTTGATGGCAATAGACTCTGTTAGGCAGAAGCCTTCGGGGATTACAGGCGTGAAGTTATGTATAAATTCATCGTCTACCTTTTCGTGGTAGCGACTATTTAAGTTCCCATACATACTGAGAGCTACCCACTTATCTCAACGGTGACTCGATCATATTCTGACTAGCTCTTGGCGTGGAGCTCGATAATTAGCCTACGGGAAGATATCACCGGTCATGGAGTCTGCGTGTCAAATTTAATCGAAATTCGTTTAGGTGTGAAATGAATGGTAACAGAAATTCTGAGTTTCTTTAGCGTTTTTAAGACTAAGTTTAGTATGGATTTCAGTACTTTTTTTCGAAATATAACTCAGACACATTTAAAACCAACTACATACACACTAATTTGCAGCAGGTTGATAACTAGTACACACACTTTTTTTTTGTGTGGGTTGTGCCTAACCTGGTGTCAGGGTTTTTCTGCCACCCATGGGCCTAAACACACTAACTAAACAGTTTTTTTAAGCAAACACATAGGTAATACCGACCAAAAAATAATAATAAAAATATAATACACGATAAATGATCAAGAAATCAATTTTATTTACTTCGCAACTCTAATAAAGTAACTCCATGATTAATATGCGTAATTAATTCACTAACCTCTCGACTATTAGCATCTGTGATTTATTACACTGTTAATTTAAAATCAAATGATTATTATTAATCTCTAAAATTAACTGACTGTTTGGCAGATGCTCGTAGTTAAGCTGGCAACACGTCGTTGGCGCCATTTGTATTCTTTTGACGTTTAAGAAGACAGTGCCAAATCTTCTTAGGTTGGTACTTGTTTTCGAAGACCTTATTGTGAAAGAGTTCATGCGAGGAAGTACTTCATATCTCCATTTAGTAACTGACTATTTATCTAACTTTTGTCACTAAAGATAGATGGATATATAGAATCCACTGTAGTGTGTAGGTATTCTACAAATTAATAAATATTGTATTGCTGTTTCCTCAAGTAACACTGACAAGCAAGGGACAGGAATATATAAATGATGAGGATTATTGCTGTTTCCTTTTTAGAAAACAATCGTGCTGGTGAAAAAACAGGCACTGGATAGTTTCTTTTGTCTCAAAAAGACTTCAAAGGACAAACCTAACGGTAAATGTTTTGGAGTTTTTACTGCCTATTATCTTCATCCACTATCATTTTCACGTAATTATGATTGTAAAATCCACAAATATCTTCAAGATCAATCTACGTGCCTAACTGAATGGTAATCTCACGAAAAACAAAATACTGTCAACGAAAACCTTTTAAATTAAGAACCCAAAAATCAAGAGCACTCCACGAAATTAATATAATCAATTGGCAACACTGGCCACCCAACAATGGCTGCCACGTGCACATTGTTCCAAACGGCGTTCTCCCACCAAAATTACAATGGAGAAAATATGAAACGTATTGATACCATGAATTGTATGGGAAACCTTATGGTATTGAGATTGTAATCATGTTAATGCAAGTTGAATTAGCTATGGATCACTTTGTTTGAATATTTTTGGCGTTAGGTTGGTAATGATATGGGGTAGTATTGCAGATTAGTTTTTCTGACGACTGGAATTGGGGTTTCTGGTCTATTTTTATCTGTTTATTTACGAATTCTATGCGTATATCTACGCACAGAATAAATAATATTTAAACTTGAAATATTTAGTAACAAACCTGTGTCTGCTACTATTTGCCAAGTAAAAGCAATTCTGCTGTCATTATTTCACCGATTAGTATATCTTTCACTACAGTACCTACTGAAAGATATGCAAGTCGATGAAATTACAATCTCCGAATGTAAACTTCGTTTTGGAAATACCTTGTCAATCCTCTTGCTACATTTGTACTTATGAGGAAGGAACATTCCAAATAGAAAAAGGACTGGTTGCTCATCCTCGCTAAAAAAGTAAACGATGTAAGGAGGTTACTGTTTTTGTTATCTAGAGCCACTAGTTTAATTTTTGTTTTTTTTTCTTATGTTATCTCTTGCTTTTGTGAATGCTGGTTAACCTGTAATTGGCGACTGTGTAAGTCCAAGACTAAAACCTATGTAGGTATACTTATGATATGTTGTACACACAAGGTAAAAACGGTATTTGTCAGCCCTTAAAAGAAACAAAACCGAACCAATTCACAACAATTCTATTACCTACCACCATCAATCGATCCACAAACGACATCTAAAAACCACAGACAAATTACTCGAACCCCGCCCTCAAGTTTCGGCCATAAAGATGCAAAAAAAAAACACGAAAGTGGCGCTCCTCGCTACACAGTGGGCCAACTAAGCCAAGCTATTTGCTAACATGGGCCATTACCGTCTCCCCAGGGTATCCGCCCCCTGGTGCTTCGTCGCAATTACAGAGAGAAGCGCGGTAGCAGTTTTTGTTGAAATATGCTTAATATTGGGTTTTTCAATGTGTTATTAAATGCACATGTTTGGTGGCTGCCCATTGGGTCTTTATTTGATGTTTATTAGGTGGTTTAGTAGTAATAATTTAGTAGAGAAAAAAGGTTATTTGAATGACCATTTTGGTTTTTCAATATTAAGTGAATTGAGTGACTCGCTGGTCTAGTCGTCGCAAGCGCGACTACTGAGCATGAGGTCCTGGTCGGTTCCCAGGTCGGACAAAGTGTTATTGGGTTTTTCGGTAGCAGCCACGGAGTCGGGATCACCCATTACTGCCCATGCTCGTTACATTTAAGTATGGATACAGTTATGTTTAAGTTCCATGTAATAAGACATGGGACTTAAACATAACTGGCGAAATGTAGGTGACTATTAGATAGTACACCTCTAGCTTACCCTTCGGGGATTACAGGCGTGATGTTATGTTTACATTATGTAATATTAAGTGAGTTTTCAAGACGAAAAACCTAGTGATTACTTAAAAGCAAGCGTTAATTAGTCAAACGTATCATTGCTTAACGCAGCTAGGTGTAATGAAAAAAAAAAAAATTTAATACTCCTTATTTGTAAGATAAAGTATCATAATTTTTTTGAATAGACAAAACTATAATATATATTTATACGATTTTACATACAAATTAATTTTAAAAGGAGTAAATGATAGCGTGACGGTTGACAGAGGAGAATGGAAAAAAAAACGTGTTGCGCCGACCACAAGTAACATGGGACGAGGGCAGGAAGATGATGATGATGACATACAAATTAATTTCTGTAACAGGACTACCAAATTAAATGCTTTTGTTTATTTATTTATTTTACTATTTATGTACACGCAGTAGACAAACTAAGTAACTTTACGCAAAAATTATTGCTGGGAAACAACTTTTTTTTTAGGGTGAAAAATCACGTTTTACGGTAAAACTCAAAACATTGTGCTGATGGATAGATTGAATAGTACGAGGGTCGTGAAGGTGTTTAAAGTAAAAATCTTACATTAAAAACATGTAGTTAAAAAAAAATCCTGTGAAAAAGTTGGAACTTTGACCCCCAATATCTCCGAAACTAGAAGGTTCCCAGGTATGGTCTACAACAAAAAAATGATCGCAATGACGGGGAGAACAAGTACCTTTCGGCTTCGTTAAGGGTCTTTTTACACCCTTTATATAAATACACATATAAGTAAATATTAAAATATACTTAAATAAATACGATACGATACGATACGATACGAAACGATGATACTGTTATGATGATTATTGTTTTTTGTTCAGCAGAACAAGCCTAGCAACCTTGATAACATAAAATTCTTTATCAGTGAGCCTCGTGCTAAACATATTATTACTGATAACAATTCAATGAATTCTTAGAAAAGAATAGTGTTTATTAGATATAGTTACACGTGACATCCAAAATACTATAATAGGTACCGGTAGCGGAGGGCCAATTTTTGTACATAACTTTAATGTGATTATATTATTTGTCTATAGAATACTGACTGTGCCATTTTTCAAAGGGAATCCGGTAGGAATCGAGTTTTATGGAACCTTCGCTACTGATAGGTACATTAATCTACAGGGTGTAAACAGACCCTTCACGAAGCCGTCAACCAAGCATTCTGTACATCAAACTAAGTAACTCTACGCAAAAATTATTGCGGGGAAACGACTTTTGTTTTTGGGGTGAAAAATCACTTTTTACGGTAAAACTCAATGTTACGCACTCAAAGCTGAGTGCTGATGGATGCTTTGAATAGTAAAGGAATCATGGAGTTAATTAAAGTAGTTAAAACCTTAAAAAGTGGTTTAAAAAAAATACTTGTGAAAAAATTTGAACTTTTACCTCCAATATCTCCGTAACAAGAAGGTTCCCAGGTATGGTCTAAAACAAAAAAATGATCGCAATGACGGGGAGAGTAAGTGCCTTTCGGCTTCGTTAAGGGTCTTTTTACACCCTTTATACTGAATCCACCTAATTAATCAATCAGTAACGTCCAAGATCAACTTAAGAAATGATTATGGTGGAAATCTCAACGGTACACGTACCACAACAATCATCTCACCCATGGCATCCAACCATCTGCACACTAAAACCCAAAAATATATTGTCTAATAGCACTTTCAATCAATAAAAGCGCAAAAAACCAAAGATACTTTTCAAACATCAATTTTTCACCCCTCTATCATCGTCTTTCACCCCTTATAACCGCAACTAGAGCAATAATCGAGCAAGTAATGACTGTATCAAGTTTCCTCCCTAGAGGTTCAACTGATTTGCTTTTAGTTTTTGTCTGGCGCGCATTATGTTGGCCCCACTGTGCGTCTAATTGTTTTTTGGCTGGCAACTCTGGGGGATTGATCTATTATGGACAGTCTTTATGGAGTTGGTTAAGTTTTGCTTTTTATACGTTATTTGGATGATAAAAAGATAATTTTCTTCATTATATCTAATGAATTGAAAAATAATTCATCCATCGCTTATCCTCGTCAACACAACTTTTGTAATATGTCATCTACTATACCATTATACCTTTTCATGTGGATATGAAAGACAGGGTCGCATATAACGTAGATATTAGGTATAAAGCCGACACGGTTGGCGCAGTGGCTGAGTACGCTGCTTGTCGCAGGTTCGATCCCCGCACGGAACAAATATTTTTATGACCTATAGTTGTTTCGGGTCTGGCTGTTTGTGTATGTGAGTATTTATTTCTAAACGCATCCACAATACAGGAGAAAAGATAAAAGAGCAACGTTTTATGAGGAAAAAAATTTAGTAGAAAGATGGTCAAAAGTTGACAAACACGAAACTTCAATGTATGTAAACACCTTAACGGGTTTGTACGTTTCATCAATATAGAAGGAAAACCTCATCATCAAAACATAATATTACTTACTCATTATATTTATTGCCGCTCAATTATCATCGCTATGATAACAATGCCTTGGGTATTCCATAATAATTATACGAATCATTGTTGAAAGATACCAAAACTTCAAAAATATGTGGTACACTCGACAAAAGAGATAAGTCCCATGCAGCTAACTATAACCATTTTTTAACCATGTTGTGTGTGCCATCTCTCATTTTTCTTATGTTAAAAGATGTTATTATACACTTTACGCCCAATGATTGTACTTAAAGTTTTCGTAGATATTTAATTTATAGCTGACGCCCGCGGTCTCGCCCGTGGAGCCGTAGAGTTCGGTAATTGCCGCATTTGGTACACAGATAGTTTATAACCTGGATAAAACTATCTGTATGCTAAATATCATCTAAAACCATCCGTGAAAGAGTCACAAACATCCATATAATTATACAACCATCCATCCTCACAAACTTTTCACTAAACTAAACAAGTAAGATGAACATTGATTTGAATCTACAGAATAAGGGCAGGGTAAGACCGGTTGTTGTGAAAACCATAGAGAGGTAGACATAAGTCAATACGAAGGGACCAAATCTGTGATTACCTCTATGATTGCATCGACCCGTGACTGTCTTGTTAAGTGATAATACCTACAAAAATCCAAATTCCTTGGCTGAACACTAATCTGTTTTGTCGAGTGTACATCTGATAAAATCAAAGCACGGAATCAAGTATTTCAGAATCAGATCCTACCGTAATAAAAACGATTGACATTTTATCTTTGTGCAGATAAATATCGTAACCGATTAAATCTACGTATCACAAGTAGCACTATGGGAAATCGAGATATTAATCGAATAAAATAATCTCGAGTAAAATCTTTCTAATGATATAATAGTTGAATAACAACTTTTTTTATCTGTAATTTTAATGAAAAACCTAAGTTTGTTAACTGATAGGAGAATGTTTAGATTTTGATTGGAAAATTAGTGTCAAGTATAGTTCCCGTCACGTAAAAAGAACGCTGACCGCTCAAATAAACTTTCTCAATTTTTTTATTCCAGCATTTTCCAAAGTACTACGTAGCTAGTAAAGTACCTATTACGATTCTACAATGAAACAATTTATAGTACTAAGCTATTGTTTAATAATATAAGTTTAGGACGCGACTGTATAACGTGCGCAAACACATTCCCTCCACTGTCACTCAGCGTTCTTTTTACGTGACGGGACTTATACTTTGGATGGAAGGATAGAAACTAATTATAAAAATATCAGTGGACTGTCTCTTTGCTCTAGTAGTCGCAAGTGCTAAAGATGAGAATGAGGCCCTTTCCAATGATGATTCGCAGGTCGAGCAAACTGTTTTTCGGTTTCGCTATCAATAATTTCTGAGTAGCAGCTCGGTGTTTGGATATGGACCCGGTTGATGGCAATAGGCTCACCCTAATTGCATGGAACTGGAGCATAACTGGCAAAATGTGGGTGTACTATAGGTAAATCTCTCCCAAACTCTTTCGGGGACCTACGGGGACCCTTGCGTGACGTTATTTTAAATTATCAGTGAAATTACATCACTAACACTCCAATTTCCTTACTTTCGTAGAAAACGCGCCACGCAACGCCCTTTACTCAATAATATTAAACTAAACTAAACTAAAAATATATCGATTTCTACCAACACTTCGAATAACGAATTATTTTAGGCAAATTATAAAATTCAATAAAGACGTTCCAATTTCAAAGTAACATTCAAATATGGAATGTTTAGCAACTGTCATGTTTGACAATAGAATACGTTGTGCCTTCGTCCTTAATGCGCGTGTCCAATAACATTTTTTTTCTGATGTTTTGAAAAATGGAATAAATATTTGAGGCTACCGTGGCATTTCCGTTGATGTGGATGTCAAATTAAAATATTTTTGGGTTTTGAGAAGGAAGCGGTGCGATTTTTGATTACTTTTATAATGACATGTATGTGGCGTAAGTTTGACATAATTAAAAAGTTAATTTTAAAAGGGAATAGCTGCTAAGCTCAGAGATAAGGCTTTTAAATATTTTTTTCTTATGTCGAGAAACCGCGGCGATGCCTTAAAATGCAGTGATATTACCTTACCAAAATTTTATTGAATACGAAGTAGAACTTATGGCAGATAAGTTGATAACCATCAACATCATTCTGTTGCACTTCCCCTTTTTAGTTATAGTCGTAGGGTGTCTTCTTCCATACTCCAAATAATCGTCATCAGTAGTTATTCCCTCTTTAGCTATTTCATCTTTCACACTGTTGCTATACCGTTTCTTAAGCAAGCCCAGAATCCCAGATAACCACAGACAAAGCTAAACTAGGTACCTAAGCAAAGACATTCAATTATTTCCGAGTGATAGACGGGACAAGACGAAGAAAATCGTAATCCAAAACTTGTTACTACTTAGTAACGGTCTGACTAGTGTCATACGCCCGCTTGTCCGGTAGCAATCATGTGTCAAAATCGAAAATATTCAGGATGAAAATTATTGTATGACAATATTCCCAATGTCCACTCTGTATGTTTTTAAATTTCTTTGTACCTAAGTAACGTATCGGTATCCAAGGAAAACTCGCAGATTAGTTAAAGAGAAACTTTCAACAAATTACATCATAGATCAACCAGATCTTCCCACTTCGATTTCCATCGAAAACTATCGAATTTAGATACAATCAGTTCACGCAGACCACCACAAAAAGTGCCGACAGGCCCATTGTGGCATCGACAAATGGTTACTGGGAAAAAAATACATGTCGGCCATTGAAATAGTTAATAGTGTGTTTCGATGCGCGAAATTTGTCACAATAGGTGCCCCTGGCGGGCAATTATCACGCCCTGTATTTATGTCTTTGTCATAACATCGTGTGGTTGGGTTGCAGCTTGGTAGAGGCTAGAAAATAGGGTTCTGTAAAATGATTTTGACCTATTTATGGTAGGTTGCAACTTTTTTCGAGTGTTTCTTAGACGAAAATGGGGTTTCTTAGTGTCAATTTCGAAGTATGTGGGTAAACAATGGAACATTCAAAGATTGGCCGTTTTTTATGCGTTATACGTAATGTATTAGGTATGTACTTACTTAATTATCAGCTTAAGCAACTTGAAATGCAGCAGACAAAAACTGTGCTAAAATTAGCATAGAACACAATAGCGTCGAAAGCTACCTCTGCTATTGATGAAGAAATATTATAAAATACATTTACTCATATTACCAAACGACACATTAAAAATACACAAAAATGGTTTATATTTTCTTCTAAAATATCTATGACTTTTGACCCTCAGTGCGCGCACTTTCTCAATTTGTCACACTGACAGCCGGCGCTGCCAACTGCGCAAACAGAACAAGGGCGCGAATGTTTGTTTTCCTTCACACAATATGGATGATGTTTGCAATGTTATTATTTATGGCGTTTATTGCACTTTGACAAATAGATTTACGGAGTTTGACACCGTATTTTAAAAGATGGCTTTGTTATTTTATTTCGTTTGGCAGACGTTGGTGTTAATTTATACGTTTTAACTTCATTTTGGTAACACTAAATTGATTTACGTTTTAATTAGGTTGAGATAAAGCAGTACATTAAATAATGAGATTCATACGCATTCATTAAAATTTAACATACTTGATTAAAGGTCTTATCAAAACGATTACTATTTTAATCAACCTACAAGACTTTACCGAGTGATTACTCTTAATATAAATAATATAATATGATATGGAAACCACCGATATTTGTGTATTTTTTTTTTTTGTTTTTTTTTCAAAATACTTGAGAAATTCTGCCGCATTCTAATTTTCAACTTGGCAAAACCAAACTTTTTTTCTCGTTGCGGTCCTCGCTTTTGTTAACCGTAGAAAACTTCTACGAAACTTGAGAAAAAACTGCCTAATTGTCAAAAAATCGTTGACGTGAAAACTCTTCAGTACCACCGACTTTTGGGACTCGAAAATCTTTAACAAAATCTACATTAAGTTACACAATTGAACACCTTTTAAGGGTTTTGGCGGCGAACTCTAACGTTCTATTTAAGCGGAAATCCTTTTTCAAAATCCTTAAAACTGTCATAGGACGCTCTTCTTTAAACTAGTAGTTATAGAGTTGTATTTCGCATAGCATAAGTTTTGGATTCTGTAGATAATCTCAGGGTTTGGGATAATCTTTTGTTGATAGATTATGTGGTACAAATGTACGGACAGTGCGGTTTCTGCGAACCTCCGCCAGTGAGGACATTGAAAGTGACAATGTTTTTTTTTTCTTTCACTTTTACTATGTAAACTATTGTTTTTTTTTGGGACACCATAGAAGATAAGGCAGCTATTTTGATTAGTTACTCTTGCCTTAAGTAAAAAGGATACCTGTGTGTGTAACAAATGCTTCAAAGCAAATTCCGCAAAGCGAAATGTATGGAATTATTTATTTATATATTGGTCTTGGTCAGGTTAACCGCCCTAAGTTGGGTCTATATGTTATTTAACAGACCCACAAATTACAGGGTCTAACTATCCGAACCATTTCAATAAAGACTGATACAAACCTTCCCGTAACAACCAACAAAACTATTTTTTTTTTCATTTCTTATAATACCATACACATATCATACACTTTTTCTTCTCAAATGTCATCACTTTGATACGGCTCGTCAATATTTTTTTCTAAACACAAAAGCAACACGTGATAGCCCCTCAATTTGGCAAAAGCAACCCAGGTAACAGCCAGAAAAAAAAAATGAACGTGACAAAATGTCAGTAAACATGTACCTACTACACCTTTGCCAACATTAGAAAAAAAGAAGAATATACCCTATGGAAAGGTACACGGTCAATGCATGTTTTTTTCATAGTTCTCTCTGAGTATAAAATTATTTTCTCTGCATTCATGTCTATGCAGTCTGGGCCCTGTTCAGCAAATAATTTATTCTATTTTTAATGAATACCGTTCATAGGATATATTTGGACTAGACGTAGTGACATAATTATAAGGCTTTTCCATTAAGTTGCCTATTATAATGATTTGCAGAAGTAAACGTGGGTGTTCGGAAACCCACTGATGTCAATCTCAATGAAATCCTACAGACTTTTCTTCTTTTTAATCGTCCCACCAAAAAAGCTAAAGAAACACATTTTTTGCAAAGAACTAAACCAGAGAACGAATCAGTTTTGCTCAAACCTTTTTCAATGAATCAAAAAGAATACTTTTGAATTCTGAACTCCGGAATCGTGACGAATGGAACGCTCGACGCTCATTCAAATATCAAAATTGGAAGGCGTTCCACGTGTTTGACTTTAAACGTTTTTAGTGTTGCAATAGTGCAGAAAATCTACCATTGTCATGGGTAATTGTAAAATAAGTAGTTCGTAGCAAAAAAAAACAATCGGCGTAGCTTATAATTGAAATAGACGTGCGTAAACTGTTTATTTATGAATGTATGAGCCGTAAATAATTGCTGCGTTTAATGTTCAGTTGCGCGAGAAAATTGAAGACGTATTGACTCTCATCATATTCCAATTTATCTTTTATTGTATTGATGTTATGCTTAAGCAAAAAAGATTGGCAAGGGACTTACAAATATACATTTTACTGAGCTTGTTTTGACGATCAAATACAGCCTTTACTTTAGTTGATAACAAAATCGAAATTGACTAACCATCCCATTCCTTTGTTTCAGATAACCAAAAAAAAACAAAATGTCACCCTCCCTCAAGTAACGTAAGACACCGAGCAAACCGCAAAGATGTCAATACACACACGAAAGAGGTTGACGCGGTGACTAAATAAGTTTGCGTCAAAAAGAAAGAAAAAACCAAGATGGCGTTGCTGACGAATTCGGCGTCGGCAACGGGACCGACGGCCGGCGGGCCGACGGCCCCTCAGGCCCATTCGGCAACGCCGTTGCATCACTACTTCCACTACTTGAAGCAGCCGTCCCCGCTAGCCCAGAATCCCTATGCTCATCACTCGAGCGCTCATCATATGGGAATGGGCCCCGGGCCGCTTGGAGGGTTGGGCCCGTTTGGGTTAACGCCGCACGGGCTAGAAGCTGTTGGATTTCCTCAAGGTAAGATTTTTTCTTTTGCTTAAGTTAAGATTTCAATAATCCAATTTATTGTACTTATTGGTTTCTAACAACAGATACGTGGCTACTTTCGGTTATGATTCGACCATTTCAAATTAATTAGTTATCAAAAATACCTATCTCACATCTATGCTAAAAGTTATTTCAATTAAATAGTCATCGATAGTTACCCGGCGACTGTATGAAAAAAATAAAAATATATGGGTTTTGAAAAGTTTTTATCAATACGCATTCATTACAGTGTTTAGACTCTTGAAATATGATGTTTCTATTAATTTGGACGGTTTTAGAAGCCTGTTTGTAACTTCGTTATTGACCCAGGCTTAAAGAAAAGCTATTCACATCGTCAAAAGTGGCACAGACATAGAAAACCGATACAAAAATAATTTTATATACATTCATGTTAAAGAACAGATAAAACGATTATGAGAATTAAAAGGATGGTATAATTCTGTAATAACTACTTACATAGTAATATTTTATGAAACACACAAGAAACATTCAAAGACTTTAAGGCCAGAGGTAGTATTTCAAATTATGCATGATAATCTTTCATTTTTAATGAAGTAATGGTTTTGAAATCCATTATGTTATAGCTCAAATTAGGTGCCTCAGTCAAAACTGAACATAGCACACACACATAAACTACATAACACAAAACTTCATTAAAAAAAAACATTAATATCGTTGGAAATGACCATTAAAATAAGGCTTTAAAAAAGACACATCTGAAAAAAAATGGCCGGGCACAACTCTCCAATATTACGACAACAAAACGAATTTCACCGAGGTTTCAGGATGTAATTTATTACGAGACCTTTAACATGGCTGAGCGGTATTTTTAATGAGATTGACGCTCATTTTATTTATTTTTCTTGTTTTCAAATCGCGTACAAGAAAAGAAAAAGTGAAAGACTTTTTCACAAAAATACTTCCACTGGTTAATGAATGCATGAAAAACTTAAGAACAACTAAATTGGCTTAGAATATTCTTACACCAGCAAACACAAATTAATAACCTGTCAAAACTATGCCAGTTTCATCTTCTATTAAATCACTATCAAGATTTTCCACAAAGAAAAGCAACCAAAAATACCAAAATCTATACTAGAACCATGTCAAAATACCTGAATTTATGCTCGGTTCAAGTTTGGCAACACAAAAGGCAATACCTACTCCATTTGTCAAACTAATGACCACAATTTGTAAGTTTTGACAAAACGAGTAAAATATTCTACGCCATTTGCATTTTGACTTCTGATTTTTAAGTTTAAAGTATCATTTGCTGTTGAATATATGTGGCAATCTATCAACAAAAAAAATGCTTTGTATTTTTTTACGAACGGTACTTATATGATTTGACTTCAGTTTGAACTTAATTTCGAAATTTGTTGTGTCTCCAAAAACTTCATGATCATCTGTAAGACGTCCTTCTTCATATTACATTCTTCTCTCATTCTTACTGCGTCTAATATCGAAAACTAACTTAATTACGCCTTACAACAGAGTATCCATCATCGCCAATCTAACGAAAATTACAAAATTTTATCTATACAAACAACTAGCAGTGTGACAGGCAAGCCCATTTTCAAAACAACAGCGGAGAAGGAACGCTGCATAATTTACGTACCAAGAAGACATCCTTGCGAAATAATCAAAACAGCCCCTCTCCCCCCTATAAGCCGCTTATCCCCACCCCCTGTGTTGCCACGCTACCCCCGAAATGTGGGAGAAACGGGAAGTCGCTTGTTAGTTCGCTTTAATTAGTAGCAAGTTTGAGTTTTGATGCTGGCAACATTTAGCGTGTTTTGTTTTTAGACCTTTTTTCTGTTGATTGTAAACGTTTTTAGAAACTGTTTCTCTGTGGTGCTTGGGAGTATGTCAGCGGGGAGAGACGTATTATCTCTTCTACGAGCCAACTTAACATAAACATAGAGTCACGCCTCTAGTCCTCGAAGGAATACCCATAGTAAAAATACACATTTTGTTGCATCATAGAAATATGTTTAGTTACCTGCCTCATTTAAGTAATATTTTTATCAAAATACTTATTCAGAGCAATATTGTTCAGAAGAAAATTGTTTATAGATTTAGATTTCTCCCAAATTCCACCTATAAGAACTGTCTTTTTAAAAAAAACAAGCTGTAAAAAAATTACTAAAACGCAAATACAACGCATAAAAAACTGACCAATCACAACAAACATAAAAATTTTCAAAAAAAAAAGAAAACGAAAATGGAACGACGACATTTTTAATTCAAAAGGGAGGCATCTCAGGATCCGGATTAACCTCCCTTCATTTCTAAGAAGTAACGTTTTGATACTGGCATTCGAGAAGGTTGTAGACAGAAATATTGTGGAAAATATAATGGTATAGACTTGTATTTTACTTGAAAGAACTTACTTTATGTTAATTTAAAGTAATTAATTACTTGGGATTCATTTTGTAGGGGTTTGTGAAGAAAATTTCTGTTAAAAGTCATGGAGTGCCACAGGGAGGCCATCTTTCGTTAGTCCTGTTGTTATTTTGTAAGGTTTATTGCTCCTTAAATTAATGGTGTTTATATAAATAGTTATCGTCTCCAGCGAATACTTGGAGGATACTCCTGATTGAAATAAGAGTCTATAGAACTGATATCATCATGCGAAAAGAATTAAATCTTCAATTTCTAAATGGAAAATAATCTATTTGTGCAATAGATTATATCAAAAATATGACGTCAAAAAATTGACGGATTAACGAAGCTAAAAGGAGTACATCTTTTTTCTTAATTCCCAGAGATATTTTGAGAGAGTGTAAAGCATTTTTTCTTCAAATAACTCAAGTAAAATAAGTAAAAGGATTTTTAAAAGTGCGCGAAGTACTGCGTAGTGCTGATTTATAAAAAATGGGTTCTTAATCCCGAAAAGGGTTGTTCCAGGAAATATTCGGCGATATTTTTAGCGTATGGCTTTCAGGTAGCCATCTTTTATATTTTTTCTTAAAAACTATATTTTTTTCTGTTCACCGAAATTATTTTGTGAGTGACATTGATGGTTATTTTTTTTTATTTCAATAACTAAAAAATGGTTCTTCTTTCATTAGATTCTCTTTTATTTTTCTTTAATTCAATATTTCAATCAAAATCAGCTTTTCTTTATATGCCAGTTGATGTGATTTCCATAAAAAAACTTTTTTTTATTTATTTAAACACATAAGTAGTCTTATTAATACAGGTTCGTTTGTTTTGTACCATTAAACCAGAGATGGTTTGTATTGGTACTCACATTCGCTAAAACAACACTGCTTAATCACTACTAAATTGCATAAAACACATGTGCATTTGATATTTTATCTACTTATTAATCCAAGTCCGTCATAAAAGAAGACTTCAATGAAATGAGCCTATCGTAGGCCAATACTAGAGATAGGTCTCTCGCAAGGTGCGCCACAACACCCTGTCCTACGCCATCCACAACCAGCCTTAACACATTTAAACTTTTAAAAAGATGCATCTTTGTTTCACTAAACAAAAAATAAACTAAAAAATCTGTAAACACTATTAACGAATTGCGACCTATTAAACGCAATATACACTTAATTCTCCAATAAAATTAAGCCATCTCCCAATTTTTAATCCATATTCTGTCTCTTTCTTTCTCTCCCGAAAAGGCGTATTGTTGTCTCTCTCATGCAATAGATGCGTTCAGCGTAACGATGGCAGCTGGGCATTCGTTTTTTGAATTCTTTTTTTTTCATTGTATCGCTTTTTTATTGGCATCCCTTAGAATTTTATGGCCAGTTGCTTTTTTAATCTTTTAGCGGGCATAATTAATTTGTTTTTTTTTTTTTTTCCTGCTGTTCTAATAGGGACTTCGGAAGCCGGATATAGGTGAATGCTTATTGTTAAGTTGTTGATTTTTATCTATTTATTGAATAAATATATTTATTCAGGGGTCCAATAGTTTAGTTGATAGCGATATCTTACAAAAAACGTTTAGTAAGATGTTTTTATTTTTATTTAACCTAAGTAGTATCAATTTCATTCATGAATAAAACTTTTTACCTAACATTATGATTCATGAGAAGACCTAAATATTTATTTTTGATTTTCCTCAAAGGAAGTCTAATCTTATCATGACAATTTCGTATCGCACGAATGTAATCGCTTTCATATTGTCAATTTAACATTTTTGCGTTTATCTACCAATTTGTCAAAATCACAAAGTTTTCAAAATCTTGAAGAAGCAATTAACACTTGCCGAGGTTGGTCTGAGGATGGGAAACCATGCATTACACACCAAGACGCCCGTAAGGCTAGTAAGATCCTTTAACATTTTTAAGGAAATGAAAATGGGATTCCCCATTATTTGGAACGCAACTAAATACATGCCAATTCCCAATTCCGTTGAATACAAAGAAAACAGCCAACTCCCAACGGAGATACCAACCTTATAAGACTAACACGAAACAAAAACAAAGCGTTACGTAGAGACATTGTAGCTATGGGCAGGATTACAGCTGCAAGGCTTCTTTAATCAATAGCCAGGTAGCGAGGGTAGCTGCTTTTAAATAGTGTGACTTGTAGCATTGAATTATGACAAACTAGCTCATACCCGTGACTTATTTATTTATTTGGTACACCAACAGCAATACATACTAAGAATTAATTTGAAACAATAAAAATAACATAAAATACGAAGTATTCACAATGGGACAGCAACATAATGTTCTCAGATCTTAATAATAAAGTACCTAATACCGTACTACAAGTATGTGCCCGACCCAGTTCTCGAGAAAGACCATGTCACGCTGTACTGGGATCGGTCTATCATTACTGACAGGACTATTGTCGCCAATAAGCCTGACATAGTAGTGATAGACCGATCAGCGCGCCGCGTAATGATAGTCGATGTTACCATTCCGCACGACGAGAACCTCGTGAAAGCTGAGAAAGAGAAACAAATAAAATATCTCGACTTGGCACACGAGGTTGTCGACATGTGGAATGTGAACTCGGCTATCATTGTGCCGATTGTCGTAACGGCCAATGGCCTTATGGCCAAGAGCCTCGACGACCATCTTTCGAGGCTCTCCTTAGGCGGTTGGATTAGGGGCCTGATTCAGAAGGCAATACTCCTCGATATGGCTCGCATTGTGAGGAGGTTCCTGTCTCTGGAGCCCTAACCACCGGTAGCTTGGACCCTGCTCCGGACACCGGCGGACCACTATTTTTTATATTTTGAAATGTTTTTATATGTTTTTTTTTTAAGAAATATTTGTAAATGTAAAAAATGTGCAGATAAATGAATAAAGGAAGTAATACAATTTGGATATAATATAAAATTTACTTAAAACTAAATGAAACGATATGAATTATTGTGATAAATGTGTTATGAGTCTGTTACCTCATTATTATTTACATTTTTGTTAACTAGTTGCAAATATTGAAAGTATTGAATTGACAGAAATTACTTGCTTAAAGGCAAATTGTCTTCGCCCACACGAAGTGCGGTAATTGTCCCACTAGCTCATACCACCTGAATAAAATGTATCCTTTAACTTAATCCAGGTTATACTACCTGTGTGCCAAAAATCATCCAAATCCGATCCGTAGTTTTTGCGTGAAGCAGTAACAAACATCCATCCATCCTCAAAAACTTTCACATTTAAAAGCTATGTTAGTAATAAACGGGAAAGTTTTGAGTATGAGTGTGGATGGATATAAGAGTAGAGGAAGACCAAAGAAACGATGGATGGCAAGAAACGAGGTGTCTGTTGAGATGACGAGTAATAGAGAAGTATGGTAGAAGAGAGAAGAATAGAGAAGTGTGGACATGCATGCAACAAATTGGGAAAAGGGCAGAAAAATGGATGCCCCTCCATCCATTTTTCTGCCCTAGGAACCATCCATCCATTTTTCGAAAATTTGAAAGGAATTTCCGATTTTCTCTCGATATTTTTCTAATATTCTTTGTCAGTCAGTGATCGTCAACTAACTGTCTTGTCGGGCAAAGTGATATTGGATTTTCCGTCAGGAATTTCTCAGTAGTAGCCACGGATTCTGGGTTGTGTCCGGTTGACGGCAAAAGGCTCGCCCGCACTTGGTGCTTAAACATAACTGGCGAAATATGGCTCTACTAGTAGAGTACGCCTCTGCCTAACCTTTCGGGGATTACAAGCATGATGTTATGCTATATAAACATGATCAGTAACTCGTGATAAGTTACCCAAATTATCTTTTCAATCATACAATACCTAATTAATTTATCGCCCATTTATTTTTGATCCACGCATAGTGATTAAAATATACCTACCTACATGAAATTACTTGGTGTTATTAATAACATCCAATTCATTGTATGTAATGTTTATATACATTTGATTTTAGACAAAGGAAATTCAATATTCGAGTCCGTCACTAAGGGCGAATTTCACCAAGGAAATCTAACTTGATCAGCAATATTTTAAACCGCGTTCAAGAGACGTTAGAGTCTTCATTGTTGAGGAATTTATTTTGTGGTTTAGTTAACATGCTGATCACTTTCACTTTTAAATAAGATTTCATCTTTAATGATAAAGCAGTGACAGCCTAGTGATGTGACCGGCGGACTGCCAAGTCTTTCGAACCCAAGACACGCACTTCGGATTTTTCGGATTCATGTGCGTATTTTATAATTATCACTTACTTCGGTGAAGGAAAACATCGTGAGGAAACCACCCACCACTTTTGTACATGAAGTTTAAATAAATAAAAAATATTTCTCGACGGTATGTAAAGCCAAGTCAGAGGCCCATGGGCGGCATAAAAACTCTGACACCAGGTTAGGCACTAATCACACGATCAAGAAGGAAAGATCTATAATGACGAATATAAAGAGTTAATGACACTGACAGCTCTCTAACGCGGTTTAAATGTGCTGATCATGTTCAATTTTACTTGTGTAATAGCTCCTAAAACCTGCACCATAAAGAATTGATTGCTTAGCAGTATAACGTTACACTGTAGAATCGATATGGAGGCCATTGTGTCAGTGTGGCGATGAAGCCTCTCAAAATTAAGGAGATTGAGAACCGACACTTTTGGCCGCTTTTTAAACGATTAAAAGCTTATGTTTTACTTTAGATTGGTAAGTGTTTTGTTGTAAGCCGTGTCTCTTAAGTACATTCTTAATTAATTAAAGCTGCTTCGATAAAGATTATCCCAAAACTAGATAGGTGTTATAGAAAAAAGTAAAAACGGAGAATAGGACATAGACATCATCATCTGCCTAGCCTTTTCCCAACAATGTTAGGGTCGGATTTCAGTCTAACCGCGACTGCCTATCTAACCTGGACAACCCAGTTAGTACTGGGTAATACAACACGCCTTGGTAAGACTGGTTGTCAGTTTTTCTGGCAATTGACTACCTGTTACGACTGTCAAAGATCTACAAATGACAGCCAGGACCAAAGTTTCAACGTACTTTCCAAGACACGGAGGAAACTCTAGTAGATAATGAGTGATCACCCAACCACGATTCAACCTAGGCAAACGCTACTTTTTTTTCAATTATGGTACGCACGACGGCCAATCAAGCTTTACAATACCAGTTTATACGGACCTCTTATTGTATAGGAAATCTATACAAAGCGAGGCCAAGTTGTACTGGAAATGTACAGCTTCATGTGCCACCGTGTGTACCTATCGATACTATAAAAGTACTTTTGTGTGATATTTTATTTAAAGGACAATATTACAGTCCGCGCTATTCGTATTATTTAAACGTTTCATTTGCTGTTACATTTTTAAATTCGTTCAGGTAATTTTACTTTCCTTACGCGGTCAAAAACGAACGGTGTTTTAACAAGCAATCAGGTATTACAATAGATAAAAGGATAATTAACATCATAACTTTCTGCTACCTGCGCGCTAACCATAGATGTTTACGAGCTATTCATTACCGCTCATTGTTCACTGATCACCTGGTGACAAGCTCATTGTTCACCTGGAACAATAAATGATAAATTTATGGTTCCAGTTGTAAGTCTCAAGTGTAAAACAATGTATACAAGCGCATTTACTAAAGATGCATTATTAGAGAGTAAAAGGCGAACACATTAAACACTAGGTTTCTGGTGAACATATTTATTTGAAAAATAAAACAATATGTTTAGACCATCGAATTCGATATCGATATTAGACATAGATACATATTAGTTAGACAAATGTCTTTTTAATATATTTTTTGTGTACGCAAATAAGCAGGAGCACGTGGCTAAATAATAACAGCCGCTCGGATCGATCTTTAGGTTAAGCCGTGCTTGCCTAGGTTGGTCTGTGGAGACCACCCATTACATACCGAGTTTCCTCCGTGCCTCGGAAATCACGTTAAGCCGTTGGTCCCAGGTATCATATGTAGATCTTTGACAGTCGTTAAGTAGTCAGTGGCCTAAAAGTCTGACAACCAGTCTTATCAAGGGGTATCGTATTACCCAGTACTAACTGGGTAGTGGAGGTCTGATAGGCAGTCGCTTCATGTAAAATACTGGTATTCAGCTGCATCCGGTTAGACTGGATGACCCCAACATAGTTGGGAAAAGACTATGCAGATGATGATGTGTACGCAAAAAAATAAATAGTACGGATGCAATAACACATCAATGTAACTAATAATTATTTTATTCGGTACAGTCAGTTACCATATTTTTTTATTAGAAAAATATTTCGACCGGTAGACACACGACCTTAAACTGTGACTAATCAGGACCGAGTCCCAGTTCCAAATGAGTCATATCTGAGAGACTGGTTCCGTTTACTAAGTTACTGTTACAATAACCGACCTGTTTTTGATTTAACGTCTCTTAATGAAATGCAAAATTCAGGAAGTCAAAGGTAGATAGATACCTAGATAGAATGAACCCCATACACGCTGTCTCCTTGTAGACCTAGAAAACGTTATAAAAGGTGTTTGCAGAGAGGCTGGATGGGCAAAAAAACTTGTTAAACCTTCCTGTGTTAGTGAATTTCTTTTTTTTCTTTTTAGTGTTCCTGCATGTTACTAATATAGTTTTTAAGTAAGATGTTATACTAACACTCTATGGGCCTTGATGCCTGACAATATATTTTTATTTATTTATAGGGTGTAAAAAGACTCTTAACGAAGCCGAAAGGCACTTATTCTCCTCGTCATTGCGATCATTTTGTTGTACCTACTATACCATACCTGGAAGCCTTGTAGTTACGGATATATTGGAGGCCAAAGTTCCAACTTTGTCACCCGATTTTTTTTAGTACAAGTTTTAATATTATTATGTTATAACTTCATCTAAATAAAAGTAGTTCTCCAGCGATAATTTTTGCGTAGAGTTCCTTAGTTTGCTGAATGATTGGTTGACAGCTTTGTGAAGGTTCCCTAAAAACCTCGTAGATCCAACTTGAAATCTTAACCCTTTCATAGCTTCCGCTGCCTATAAAGCCAAAAACCGACCCACAACCGTAACGAGAGACGAAAAAAAAGCCCTAAAAGATGAGCATTTGGGAGTCTGTGACAAAACGAAGGTGCGATTAACTAGAGGTCCTTCACACGAGTCTCGAGGTCAAAGTGGTGTCGCTAAGAAAGACCAGTTAAATTAACTATCATATTTTATATAACCCAACTTATTTTGTGATACCTATGGAGTTGCTGACACCGTTTGTTGAAGTTAAAGATTAATTTACACGTTACGTCAAAGTAATTTGTTATTTTTTTCTGTGATTGTGAGTAAAATCTGTATAATCAGATGGTTTAATGTGTAAAGTTAGCAGGTATACTTAGTTAGCTGTCAGTCAACGCCACGATTTGACATCCGACATATTGGCGCCTGGTCTACAGTCAAATGTCATATTTTGCCGTTGATATTTATCTCTGATTACCACTCGGTGATTGGCTGATTAATTACTGCCCATTAGAAACGTTGAAATGTTTTCGCTTTTGAATTATTCATAATTAATTGAGTATTAACTTTTTTAAGAGCTTCGCGAGATAAGTATCGACGTAACGTAAGTAATACATTAAATTTTAGTGTCTCTCCATAATCGGGTTTGGAAAGAATAATATTAAACGTTTCGACTTCTTATTAGAAAACCAATATTTTAACTCCTTCACACATTTTAGGCTACCGGTATGTCATATTCTCAAACATTATTCGTAAAGAAACATAAAACATAGATATTTTCGTCTTAATAAGCACATTTCGATACAAAATAGGTAATCTAG
Organism: Noctua pronuba; assembly: GCA_905220335.1. Taxonomy (NCBI): domain Eukaryota; kingdom Metazoa; phylum Arthropoda; class Insecta; order Lepidoptera; family Noctuidae; genus Noctua; species Noctua pronuba. Next base: position 8,891,822 of record LR999918.1, on the reverse strand, counting down.
AATTTACATATTGCTATAAAAATTTTACTGCCGTCCTACCAGAGTGAAGAAAAAAAATATTGTCACACCAAAATGATACTTGGTCACATATCACCAGCTCCAATTACGGACTAAGAGTAATAAATTATATTAAATTTATCATTTATGAATTCCGATGCGGCGAGCGGCTACCGGCGGCGGCCCTTTGACGCGCCGCCATCTTGCCACCGCCATGTTTGTTTTGTTTTTTTTAGGGTTCCGTTAAATATTAACGGCTAAACATTTATTTTACGATTAATAAAAGCGGGCAATCGATTAGGATAAATCTAGAAACGCGTACTCTATAAAACTAAGTGTTTGGGATTGTAGATGTAGAATATAATTTAGTATTTAATGACAGCTTAACCTAGAAATTACAATGAAGAGTAAGCATAAAAAATTAAATGCGGGCGGAGTCATAAAAAAGTTGTAAAATTTCTATATTATTTTGTTAATTGTCTGAACAACATAAAACGAAGCAGTAATTGCAGTAAGAAAGTAACTTAAACACAGTTTTGTAAAGGTAATCTTCACGCCTATTAGTTAATCCTTTAAGTAGCCATTAAACAATAAAAGACAATAAAGTATATTTAATGTTACTAAGTCACTTGCCTACAATTGATTGAAAATTAAAACTGACTATGTTTTTTTTTAATTAAACGTTATTACTTCTTACAATAATTTCTGTAATGCCCACAGAACCCATCACAAATTATTCTCACAATATCTAACCTTTTTGCTTTTTTTAAAAACTTAATGCAATGCTCCTGTCAACGTCAACCATTATCAGTGAGCTGTCATTTAAGTAAAATGACATGTAAAAAATTTGCTACCATCGTAAGATAAAGTAAGGTCTAAGATAACTTTGTAAGTAAACCGCAGGTTCAATTTTAACTGACTACCAGAGATTGTGGAAAGTAACAGTTAATTTTATAGTTATTGAAGATTATTTAATTTGATTAATCATTATGGGATAATGCGATGATTATGATTGGCAAGATGATTGAAATCATCCGTATTTTACTAATATTATAAATGCAAAAATAAGTCTGTTTGTTTGTTAGTTTTTCACATCTAAACTGCTGATCGGATCGTAATGAAATTTGGCAAGGAGATAGATTATATCCTGAGGTAGAACATAGGTTTTTTTTTCACACATTCTCATCAAAATTTCCACGTGAACGAAGTCCCGGGCAACAGCTAGTAACTTTATATTTGAGAAATGATAGTTCCCACAGTACGAATTGATTAAGCAAGCATAGTTTTGGTAAAATGTTTTAGTTTATTAAAATTATAGTATTAGATGGGATATAACTGTCGAAATGTGGGTGTATTATGGGTAACACCTCTGCCTAATCTTTCAGAAAACGAGCGTGTTGTTATGTTAAGTATTAAATACACAGTACTGTATCACCTTACTTTACACTGTGTGAATTACTTATCACAAAGACATTAAAATATTAACGAACGATAGACGGGAAAAGACGATTAAAATCGTAATCCAATACTTATTATTACTTAGTAACAAATCGTTCTGTCTAGTGTCATACGCCTGCTTGTCAGGTTTGATTCATGTGTCAAAATCGACAATATTCGGAATCAAAATTTTATATGAAAACTAGCTGACCCGCGCAACTTCGTCTGCGTCACTTAGGGGTATGAAAAATAGATGTTGGCCGATTCTCATAGATACCGGATAAGCACAAAAAATTTCATCAAAATCGGTCAAGCCGTTTCGGAGGAGTATGGCAACGAAAACTGTGACACGAGAATTTTATATATTAGAAGATATTCCCAATGTCCGCTCTATTAGCCTTTTAAATCTCTTTGACTTATCACAACGATAAATCAAAAGGAAAACGTCGAAAGAATATTTTTAGCTTATTAAAAAGTACAAAACGTACAAAAAAAACCAATTCCCGTTGATTCAGACAACAAAAATCAATCCCCTGTGCCTTCAATAGCAAAAATCTTTTATGCATGGAATGAAAAACATAAATGAAACCGTGTGAAAATTGACACTCGGGTTTTTCACGGTCGGGTATCCCGGGCCCCCGTCGCGTTTGGAGGGTTAATTCATTTGTCGCTGCGACATCCTGAGGGTTGGTTCCGCCTGATTTCACACACCATTGTTTCGTATTTTGCATAATTTAAAAGAAAATGGCTATTGTGTTAGTGTAGATGTTTAGAAGTTTTTTTTTTCTTTATGTAGGTAGATATTTTATTTATGATTTTTTTTACAGTTATTTAACTATTGTTTAGCGTGAGTAGGTATATCCTTTTATTAGAAAATCAAAAATATTGATTACATCTTTCACTATTTTCCACCATCATCTGCCTAGTCTTTTCCCAACTATATTGGGATCGGCTGCCAGTCTAATCTGATGCAGCTGAATACCAGTATTTTACATGGAGCGACAGCCTATCTGACCTCCACAACCCAGTTAGTACTGGGTAATACGATACCCCTTGATAAGACTGGTTGTCAGATTTGGGCCACTGGCTACCTAACCACTGTCAAAGATTTACAAACGACAGCCGGAACCTACGGCTTAACGTGCTTTCCGAGGCACGGAGGAAACTCGGCATGTAAAGGGTAGTCACCCATCTACAGACCAACCTAGGCAAGCGCGGCTTAACCTAAAGATCGATCCGAGCGACTGTTATTATTTAGCCACGAGCTCCTCTTTCACTATTTTCTATAGCTTTGATAAAAACATCAACGCAGAAATAAATACTTCAATTGATTTTTGTCTCCTAAGAATCCTCTATAATTCCCACGTTATACTAAAAGATTATGATATAATCAAGCTACTACAATCTGTCAAATTTCTTTAATAAATTTTCAACTTTATCGCAAAAGCATTAGGTTCAAGATTGATTGGGAAAAGACAGTTTCGGGTAGTTTGATGTGCTGGCGTCATCAGTACCTTAATATCAATTTGATAACAACAACATCCAAATAAACAAAGTAATTATTTTGTAATCCTTGTTCCATTAAAAAATAATCTGCCATTTTTTGTAGCTAACGCCCACTATGATAATATTAAGTAGCCGTAGGCAATCTTAACGTTAGAATATTTTGCCGGCCATTTTAATTATCCTCTATGCAACGTTATTACTCTTTTTCTAGTCTTTCTGAAATAATTGGTTAATTGAGTAAAAACTTTGATTAACTATACAAAAAACTCCTTTCAAGTTTGCAACGTTTACGTCGTCGAAGGAAAACCAGAATCTCATGTTTCTTCCTTTTCATCGAATCAGCATTTTAATATCCAAGAATTATCTAAAACTAAAAAAGCAGGACCCAAATCAACATACTTAGAATTAATTGCAATGCCTATAATTTTGACAATTCAACAATATCATTGCTTTATTTACGTTCTCGAGCAGGTGAATTTTTCAAACTTAATATGAAGCATGGATTATGCAATTCCTTAATAATCTGTTCGGTCGCGAATGTCCTTCTTTAATATCCAAGCAATAGACACTGTCCCACATCCAAAAACACCTCCACCATCTTCCGCTCATCATCTGCCTAGCCTTTTCCCAACTATATTGGGGTCGGCTTCCAGTCTAACCGGATGCAGCTGAATACCAGTATTTTACATGGAGCGACTGCCTATCTGACCTCCACAACCCAGTTAGTACTGATAACCCTTGGTAAGACTGGTTGTCAGACTTTTTGGGCCACTGACTACCTTACACCTGTCAAAGATCTACAAATGACAGCCGGGGCAAACGGCTTAACGTGCTTTCCGAGGCACGGAGGAAACACGGTATGAAATGGGTTGTCACCCATCCACAGGCCAACCTAGGCAAGCACGGCTTAACTTAAAGATCGACCCAAGCGGCTGTTATTATTTAGCCACAAGCTCTCCACCATCTTCCTCTAATATAACAAAATCGACACACTCTCATTATTATTCAATTAAACATCTACTATGTTTGTCAGGGGACATTGTGTGAAAGTTAACACTGGCGCTGTTTATTTATGCTCTGGGCTTTAAACACCCACCCGTTGGCACGAGCAGGGTTAACTTTGGCCATAGACTAAAAAAATAGCAAGGTGATTTTTGGTCTGTGGCTGTCAATATTTTGGAGAAAAGTTTGATCCTAAGGAGGTCTTTTATATGAATTGAGTGAGGTGTTATTTTTAAAGAAAGACTATAAATGCATTTCATTAAGTCCCCCTTTGTACAGTTTTTTACTTGTGCATAAAGTTTTAATAAATAAATAAATAAATGCCTCCAAAAAGAGTCCTTATGGCCAAGAAAAGCATCCTTCTGGAAGTTAACACTAAAGCAATTTGGACCTTCAGTCTGTTACAAACGGTGTCTTTTAATGGGTTATGAATTTACACAGTTTTTATCTCGAAGTTTTACTCTTATGTAATCTACTTTCGTGTGAACTGGGTAGAGATTCTTACCAATAAGATTCTATCAACAAAATCATAAGATCGTTTCCACACTCCAAACCTATTATTTCAACACGTGTCGTGAAAAAGCACTCTAACACGCCTCAAGGCCCCTAATAGGCAAAACGATACATTTCCACTCCGGGGTCGTTTTGTACCCCAAGTGCCCCAACCCTGCGCCCGCCGCTAATTGTAAAGTCAACACTGTGTTTGCTCAGAAAACTGTTTTTAGTGATTGTTTGTGTTTTTTGGCAAGTGCATCACCCCCGGGGTGCAAACGTCCCCAGGATGTGTGCGAGGGTGTGAAGTGGATGTTGCCATATTTTTTTAAGTTTTCCTCTAGATGTGTTTGGGCTAAATTTTACGGGAAATATTTTGGAAGTTTTCCGAAATCTTTATTTTGTCTACTAAGCTTTTTCTTTTACTTGGCAAATAGCTTTTCTAGCTAGAATTTTATTGTGCTTTTCACAGATTTCTCTGTATGCAGAAAACTGTTTTCCAAAAGTGGAAAACAGTCCTCAGCTAAAACTAAAAAAAAACTAATTTTGACGATCAAAAAGTGCTGATTTTGAGCCTAATTTTAATAAATGACTTTAGATAAGAATTTTGATAAAGTTAAAAATTAGCCAATCCCATTAAGGCATTTGTGTCCAAGTTCTTATGCATGTATGTTTACTTTATTTCGGTACAAAGGGCAATTGAAAATACAAGAAATATCATCTAAATAAGTACCTATACCTACCTACTTTTCGTTAACATAGCGTCTTCTTTATCTAAAACTAAATTTATTTATTTCATTTAAGGTTATTATGTACATTATATACAGACTACAAATAGAAATAAATAATAATAAAATAGACTAGGTACTTACTTTTAGTCTTAATTTTAATTTATTTCTATTTTCAGTCTGTATATAATATACATAATAACCTTACTTCAATAAATAAAATATACCTAATGAAGTAAAATTAAAAGGTTTTTACGGTTTTAACTTTCTAACCCACCCTCTTTACAACTAATTTAATTCATAACTACCCTCATTAAACAAGAAGATAATATATATTTTTCCTTCATCCCCAGATCAGTATGAAAAGCCCTGGAGTTGGAGTAAGTTCATCACATTCTTATGATTTTCCTTAGTTCATCAATTTTCATTTAACTTTCTGAAAAAAAAAAAACAATTCCCTTAAAATCACTTTTTCCTTTAACAAATTTTCAAATAAAATATCCACAGTAAAATGGTACATCCAGTTCTTTTTTCTGCTTGCTGCAATAGGCAGCAAGAAAGAAAAACTATTTGAATTCCCTTAAAACCACTTTTTCTTTTAACAATTTTTCAAATTAAATATCCGCAGTAAAAAGGGTACATCAAGTTCTTTTTTCTGCATGCTTCAATGGCAGCATGCTATGCCAAAAGCTTATCAGCAAGACATCATTTTCTAGTTGAAATCTAAAACTTCATGCATATAACTTAACCGCATATAATCTTAGAAAAAATCCGTTGGTTAACGGCCCTATGTTTTTAATTCCGTACAGTAAATAGGCGAGATCAGAACAGAACATAACTAAAATTTCTAACAGAAAAAAACGTATTTAAAACTCAGTTTCCAGTATATCTTCTCTCCTCTACCTACTCCAATAAGTAATTTTGCAATTTTTAAATAATTTGTGATTTTTAACTTAACCTAGCAATGTTTTTTGTAATAGTACCTCCCCGTGTCCATGAGATTATAATGGTTGATATCAAAAGCATACAATAATTTAGGAGTTATCGTACACATTTCTTAAGATGAGAAATAATATCCTTATATAACTGTTGTAAGTTATTATGAACTATGTCTAAGTATTCAGGTAGAAATTGTTTCTATGAAAAAAAAAGAACCTTAAATGGGTACTTTTTTACATCAGACTCTCTTCTTTAATATAGGAAACTAGAGCTAGGGTCCAAAAGACCCCGCTACACCATCGAAAGTGTTAAGAAAACACCTCACATTTTCACCACTTGCCTACTTTAAACACGTGCCACGTAATTTGTTACTGTGTCAGTAACTGTAACGAGCCTTTATTTCAGCTATAATTTTATTATTTTTTAGTTGACACGTACAAACTTACCAAACATAAAATTAAGACTGTTGAAGTGAACATGGAACTTATGGAATGAAGACCTATTTCACTTTTTGCAAGTTAGAACGTTAGAACTGGGGTCCAAAAGACCCCGTGTTAAGAAAACACCTTGTATTCTCACCACTTTGCTCCGACACACTCCCAACATGTGCCTACTTACACACGTGCCGCGTGACGTGCGACTTGTTTTGGTGATACGGTGAAGACACACTTGACCGATGTGTCTGTAACTAATTGAATTATTGTTTTTTTGGGGTTTGTGAATTGGGTAGAAACTGGTATTTTTGTACAAAGTTTAACTCTACGTTTATTAATTTTTTTTTATTTTTCCTAAAACTTTGGAAAAATGTTACCTTTGCCTCAAGATTTTATTAAAACCCGTTTGCTTCTAATTTTCTATTCGATTTCTATAACAAAATCAGGTTATGAATAATCTGAAACACACCGGGAAATTCCTCGTCATTTTGTTAGGGTGTCAATTTATGACAAAAAAAATGGAAGAAAATGACATCACACACGCACTTAAACACTACCCTCAAGCACCCACATAAACATTTTCTCAAAATTTAAATTCAGAAAACGGAAACCTCATTATCTATGGTCGTTTAAACCGTCAGTCGTAAGTGAGCGGGCGTGGGGAGCGCACGTGTCGTCCACGCGTCCACTTTTATCTGTTTGCACAGCAATTCGCACTGAATATATTTACCGTTAATAATTGAGAGGATGACTTGATAGTTCGTGATGAATTTTTGATGTTTATGCATAATGGTGGGAGGGGAAATTAAACGGAAAAAAATATGAAAAAGTGCTCCCATTGCACTTAACTTTGAAAATGGCAGAATAATACTTTATTACCAATTGAAAGACAACAAGCTGACATCAAAAAGCTATTCATCCCTTTATTACGCAAAAGTTTACATTGTTTTTGACTTCGGACATCTGCCACCTTTTTCTTGTTTGGAAACCTAATTATTTTTAATTTGTTAGCTATCACAATTTTACCTACCAGTTACAAAATTTTGATACTTACCACATTAGAAAAGAGATGTCAATTACCAAGAAAAAGAGCGAAAGACATTTTCTCTCAGTCACAAAAAAACACGATATTTCTTCGTTGCGCAGATCTTGAAAAAAACCTGTTACAGACGGAAAAGTCATTATGAAGGACTTTTTTTTGGAAGTTGGTTATTTTTTGCAAAGAGTTTTTATTCTACCCTTTTAGTTGTGGTATCTCACACAAATCAATCAAGTATCAATTGTACATTGTAACTAGAAGTTATCAGCATATCATCCACATAGACGAAGGAAAACAAATGCATATTATAGAGGATAACTCATAAAGCACCAAAGCAAAGTTAATAAAAATTATGTGAGACCACCGCACAGCCTTCCTCTACCAAATGAAAAAAGAATCACTTAAATCAGACCAGTAATCGCGGGGATATCAGTGAACATACATGAAAAAAAAAGATGCTATTGGACTACATAACCCTCTCCTTTTTTCAAGTCGGTTAAAAAGAAGAAATCGCCCCATTCACTTAAACAACTCTCAATTCACCCACTCTAAAATCCACTAAAAACAAATTACCCACCTCACTACCTCCTTTAGTTACGAAAACAAAACCCCCCATTACTTGCTACGTCATTAAAGAAATAAATCGCAACCGGGAATCGAACCCCCGCCCTTATCTCGGTAGCCCACTCGTAACATGTTTATCGTGGAAGACTACGATAAGTTAATCCTCTGTGTGAGAAAGAGAGAGGTATATCGGAGGTCCTTGTCTGGTGGTTAAGATTCTTAGGTTTTGGTTGTAAGTATTTTTAGGACAAATTTTGGGTAGAATCTTGTAATAGTTAAGATTGGAACCATTTACTAGTGCTTTAGTAAAAGTTAGTTATCGGCCATTTTATTATCGTTCTTACGTAAAAAAAACATGTGTCTGTTGTTGGAGAATTTGTGGTCACTCATCATCATCTGCCTAGCCTTTTCTCAACTATTTTGGGGTCGGCTTCCAGTCTAACCGGATGCAGCTGAATACCAGTATTTTACATGAAACGACTGTCTATCTGACCTCCACAACCCAGTTAGTACTGGGTAATACGATACCTTTTGGTAAGACTGTTTGTCAGACTTTCTGGCCACTGACTACCTGTAACGACTGTCAAAGATCTACAAATGACAGCTGGGACCAACGGCTTAACATGCTTTCCGAGGCACGGCGGTGCATTCCAACTAAAACTCTAAAAAGTGGATTAGGGCATGCGTTTTGAAGGACCGCCCAAAGAGACCAAAATGTGCTCTTAGCCTTAATTGAAATGTTGTCTTTTGATTTTTGTTAAATCTAAAATATATAATTATGAATCATTGAGTGATGATGATGTTTACAGAAACTCTGGTTGTTGCTACTTTTCCTAGTAACTCATTTGGAAGGAACCTAACTATTGATATTCTTAAAAGTTTGATGATTAAATCAATATCTCAACAACACTCTTACTTCTTTTCTCGAAATAGTTTAGAGTGATTTCAATTGAATTATTGTGTAAAGTGTGTGTCTACAAAGACCCTTTTATCTTCGAAAACGCCTTGAATCCATTGAAGAAATTATCCCTCTCCCATACATCTATTACATTCATTATAGTCCATCCACACCCCAACAACGAAGTGCAACAAATAAGCAATAATTTATAAGATATATTTCAATTTACCAACAATTCGGTTAGCCACCCCTACGTCAGGGCTGCTACATTATCATGGTAATAAAATAACTCATTGCATACTGTACACATTACCATTCACCATCACTCTTATTCCTTAAGTCTTAAGGTTCAAAATACCGCAGTTACTAGGCCCTATTTTCCCTTCAGTAATCTATCACAACTTGTCATGTTTCGCGCCCCTGCGGCAGAGTTGCCAGCGCAATTTATGTGTTAACATGATTTATAGGCTGGCAACCCTCGTTTCAGTGGGTGTTGCTAGTTGCTACCTATTTTATTATATGGGCTATTGCTATATGCGTAGAGGCATATAATATTTGATTTTGTATGTAAATTAGCTGGAAAGCCGTACATAATTTTCCGTTGATTCAAAATTCGTATCATATATGTATATTCAGAAATCCGTATTTCTGACAGCTAGTCTAGCCAAGCAGTACCATGTTACCCACCCGTACAAAACCTAGATAAGGTTGTGGAGTTCAGATAAGCAGTTGTCAGTTGCATCCAGTCAGACTGGAAGCAGCCTCCAGCATACCTGAGAAAGAGTGCGAAAAGGCTAGCTATATGGTGAATTACATTCAAATTCAACTTTGAAAAAAGCTGCTGATGATTCGTCAAAATAAACCTAAAGTTCTAATCAATCGTTCAGATCTAAAAAATCCCATTACCACTAATGAAATCATTATTTTTTGTTCACGCATCTCAAAATCATTGTATTAAAAATAACAGTACACATCTAATCAAATAGGATGTTTGGCAACTTACCCTCGGCAAGAATGTTCCTCTAAAATAACAATCCGGTTTAAATCCGAACGCGCCCATTAAAGCCCCCTCCGAAATGTCAAAGTGACAGTTGACGTTCCCGCCATTTTAAGAGAAAGGCTTTGAAATGTTGCGTTCTGTGTTCTTGCTTTGTTGTTTTTTAATTAATTTATGTTAATTCTTAATTTATTTTTTAGTCTCATTGGAAATGATAATAACTGACCATGTACTAAAATAATGTGATTTATAGATCTTTGACAGTCGTTACAGGTCAGTGGCCCGAAAATCTGACAACCAGTCTTACCATAGGGTATCGTATTACACAGTACTAACTGGGTTGTGGGGGTCATAGGCAGTCGCTCCATGTAAAATATATACTGGTATTCAGCTGCATCCGATTAGACTGGAAGCCGACCCCAATATAGTTGGGAAAAGGCTAGGCAGATGATGATGACAGTAAAATGTGAATGGCCATGGGAGACTGATTAAATTACTTATTTGAATTGCAATTACTTATTTTGAAATAAATAGTAAATTTTAAAGTACTTAAAAAGTTTGATTACCCAACAAAAAAACTGTACAATTATTACTTAATATATTAATTTAAATAGAAATATATTTTTTTTACTGACCGGTACCCCAAAAAAATGCAAATCAAATCAATCTAAAACAGCTCCTATTCTATTGATGACAAAGATGACATTTTATAATCCCTTGCAGCTGTGGACTACCCTCAATAGTATTTTACACGTCATTAGGGTTCCTCCATTCTCTGGGGACGGGGTCGGGGTCAAACGCCGTGAAAAACGGGAAAATAATTCGTTTGGCCCCTTTATGTACTCAACAAATTAGCTTCACGATTTATTTTTATGTGGTGTGATGTTCGGTTGGTTTTTAAGGATTTTTTTGGTTCAGCTAATAATCTTGTATTTTACACTGTCACTTACGGGATGTCTACCGTGATTTTCAACTATTGCGAGCTCCATATATAGCTTAAAACAATCTTGTATTATTTTGTTGTGTTTTGTTGAAAAAAAGAGCCCTGATGTAATCTTTATTTGAATAAATACAGCCTATAATGTTCCCACTGCTGGGCCCAGACGTCTCTGTGAGAGGGAATTGATTATAATCCACCACGCGGGCCCAGTGCGGGCTGGTAGATGTCCTATGTCTTCGAATTTTCGGTTAAACTAAACTAAAATTATTTTAAAAAAATGCATGATGTCGTTTGGTCATGGATCCGCGTTCCGGCTGTAAAATGGAATTGCGCGCACCCACATTCCCGGCATACCAAAGATTAAGTGTTTTTGCAATCATCAACACCTGACTTAAAAATACAAATATATCCATTGAAAAGTTCTTGCCTCAACAAAGTTTTTACCCAGAACCCAAACACTCCAGTAATTTGACCACATCACAAAAACTGGCGACTATCGTCCAGATCTCCTCGGATTAGAAACGGGAGTCCAAACACGACTCCACCATTAGGAGAGCAGTAGCTATCGGAAAGCAATCGACCCGTGATACGATCGATGGGAGAAAAAAGTGTAACAAACATTATGTAGACAAAGGAAAAAAACTGGAATTTATTTAAATGATGTTAAATAAGAGATGAGGTTTAATTTGAAGTTGTTTTTAAATATTCTTATACACGGTGTAAATATCACCATGACAAGAAAAATGAGGATTCGGAACATAATTTTGATCTAGATACACCAGCATTGAAAATGTCTTATGATGACATTATATTTGTGGTAACACTGATAACGATGTTCGAAAAATCAAAAAGACATACACTTGCAAAACACTTCAGCCAACTTATTTGTGCAGGCGGGAAAACACAGAACTAAAATAAATGAACAAAGTTTGACATATCGATGCATTTTTTCTTGACAAACAGCGCCACCTTGAACTGCACACTTAAAGGTCTTTCTGTATTGGGATTGACTCATGCTACCGAAGGCTTAACTCATTCTTTTAAGAAGTCGTTGAAGATATCTATACATCTATACAAATAAATAAAATTGAAGTGTCTGTTTGTAATTTCAAAATAACAGCTTTTTACTTCTTCATCGTGTGGTTAGTGCCTAACTTGGTGTCAGAGTTTTAAGCCGCCCATGGGCCTCTGACTTGGCTTTTTACTGAATGCATATGAAAGTATATACGGGACTTATACGAAAAACATTATTTTTTGTCTGCCTTCCTGTTTGTTACGGCCGATCTCTGGAACGGCTGGACTGATTTTGATGCGACTTTTACTGTCACATAGATGACTGATGTTATAAGGTGTAACTTAGTCTTGTAGTACTTTTATTTTAGAAAAAGGATTAGGAACCCGTGTAAAAAAATTAAAAACCTTGAAATTGCTAACAAAATCCGATTTAAATCGGGAAGTAATATTTTTATAATAATTTCACGCGGATGATCGTCGCGGGGCACAGCTACTTTATAATAATATAATAATAAGAATAGTCCAAACTCTGACAACTCAGCTTTCCAATCCCTGAAACCAATGGACACAAGAACATTTAACCCATTTTCTCGTAAACCATTTAGCACATCACAAAGAGAAATAGTACAAACATGCGTGCCCCATATTCATTACAATAAAAGCCATAATACATTTGTTGAAAACAGGCGCGAACGACAAATATCCACAACACCATGTGTATAACTCCCAAAGGTTTTATAATATAACTACGGAACCCCAAACCCGCCATGTCACTAGGATTAGCGCTCGGGCCATTGTCAAATGACAATTGAAATCTATCCATCTTTCTCTAACTCGCCCCAATTCTATGTGAGTAAAAGAGACAGGCGTATGAATACATTTTCACTTTACAAAAACATGTGACAGATTTCGTATGAATGTTTGTTTGGATAGACACAATGGGGTATCGCGAGCGCGTACCAAAATGGATATTGTATTATTTTTATATTTTTAATCCGTTTCGGAGCTATTATCAGTTTTTGGCGAATTGTTATAAATAGTAGATCGATTTTTTTTTTTGTGATATTAAAATGCGATATGCGCTTTTTGATATATTTTTTTTTTAATTCGTACCCGACTATTTTTCATTTCTAAATGGGTTCTAAGTTCAATGAACCGCTGTTTAAATCTAGGCTCTTATTGTTATTAAGCTTAGGACTCCAATTTCATAAGAAAGTTCGAAACTAATTAGACTCTTTTTCTCACAAGAAAATCTTAATTCTTCAAAGATTTAAATTTATTTATTTATTTATTTTATTTATTTTAGTACATGGAGGACTTACAGCTAATAAAAACAAACAAAAAAGGAAACCGTAATCACCAGAAAGCCAATTAGAAATCCTCACGTATAGAATTATAATAGAAAAAATGTATGGTGAAAAAAGTCAAAAAAAAAGTCGTGAAGTTCTTAATTAAATAAAAAGGTCGCAATGTTTGGCATGAAATATGGCACCATCAATCATCATATCAGCCGAACTACGTCTACTGCTGTATCAGGCCTCTTCCACGCGTTGCCACGTCCACCAGTCCTGTGCCTCTCACATCTAGCTCCCGTGGTATTCACCAAGTCATCGATCCATCTTGTGTGGGCCCAACAGTGCGCCTTCCAGCACGAAAAACGTTAAATCATCATCATCATTCTCCTGCCCTTATCCCAATTTATTTGAGGTCGGCACAGCATGTCTTCTTCTTCCATACATACTATTGCTCGTCATCTCATCAGTCACCTCTTTTCTTGCCATATCATCCTTCACACAGTCACACATCGTTTCTTTACGAAAAAACCTTAAATAAAGGGTAGGGTATAAGTAAAGCCAAGGGTAACAATTATGATCGTCCGGAGGACACGGTGGCGCACACCGTGGAGGTCTGCCCCGCTTGGGCGGAGCTCCGCCGTGTCCTCGTAGCGGCGATCGGCGGCGGCGACCTCTCGCTCCCGGCCCTGGTTCAGGCCATGGTCCGGAGCGAGAGGGAATGGGAAGCCGTCACCTCCTTCTGCGAAGCAGTCATGCTAGCGAAGGAGGTGGCGGGACGTGAGAGGGAGAGAATCTCACGTCCCAGCCGCCGCGGGCGAAGCACCCGGCGTCGGGGGCCACGTGGTGGCTCCCGGCCACCGTAGGCGCGGGCCTGTGGACGGTGAGTAATGGGTTAGCTCACCGTCCGTCCGTCTTATGACGACAGGCCGTGTCGACGGCGCGTTCGTGTTCCACGCGCGCCTCAAAGAGATGTCAGCAACCAAGAAGGGGCCCGCAAGGGCCGATACCTGCCGGGGCTGCGGGACTGTTCGAAAGAGATACCGTGGCCCTGGAACACAAAGGGCAATGAAGGAACATGGATGGGTTTTAGTCAGTAAGAGTCTGACACTCCCTCCCACTCCACCCAGAGCGGGAGAAGTCATTTGATGATTTCCCATCCGTAAAAAAAAAAAAAAAAAAAAAAAAGGGTAACAATTATGTTTAAAAATCTGACTTCAAAAACGCTTCCATTCATTCTAGATCCGTGTTAGTAAACCTACATATTATCTAGAAATTGCGACATCTTGCAAAACAGGAACTTGCGCACCAGTATCTGGTATATCTCGTTTACGCAGACCACTTTCATACAGGAGTCTGTATTAGTCTCAGACTTGAATAAATTAGTCGTAATTAGCTTTGTCACCAACTTTTAAGATTTTTTGCTCCTAAGTGCATCGGGTAATTGTGTGACAGATGATATGGTTAAAATGGGGATGACCACTGAGATGACGAACCATAGAGTAGTATTGAAAAGGAGAAATGATGTCGGGATCCCAAATTATCTTGTTATGATATATAATAGCAGGTCTGCTTAATTTTGACTGACTTTAGAGCTAGGTTTGAAGAAAGATGACTGTAAATGTATAGCGTACCTTACGTTATTAGATAGATTACTGTTGCCACAGACTCAACCTAATCGAATGCTATAATTACGCAATAAACTGCATTTAATCTAAACTTAATAGGATCTGTCATATCGCTCTCGGTTTAATGTTTCAAAAGGACCAGACTTCTGGGCAAATCAATTGAAGAAGATACGCACTACATCAATTCGCTTTCCACCCATTTTATAGTCAACAATGTACCAAACAATAACAACGAAATCAGTCCCAAAAACCAACATTGTAATCCCATTCAAAAAGACATTCCATAACCGAAAATAAAGAATTACTCTAGACTCTATGCCCTTGTCTATGGCAAACAAAAGCGTCGAGCGCGCGCTCGCGACACGCAGTCTGTCTTTGACCATTCACAAGAACACATGTCAAAAACATGCGTCAAAACTATTTATCATTAAACTTTGTGACTTACAACCCTGTTGGATTTAATTTGGAGATGACTTATGGTTAGTTTTGTTAATGATTTTTAATTTCTATGAGGATTACAAGGTATTAGTGGACGTATGACCTGGTTTATTTGTTTGTCTTACACATGTTTAGATGAGTAATGAGGGTTAAATTCCTTTCTCATTGTGACACATTTTCTGGTCCATTCTTTTTGTTTTTTTTTGTACTTTGTTAAAAAACAGGAGTTGTCCTACAAACTTTCTGCCTTTGTAAGTTCATTGTAGATTTCACTAGCGTGATTAATAGAGCTTCATTTAAAAACTTAATCATATTATCAGCCATCATCGTCACCACCTTCTTGCCCTTGTCCCATATTACTTATGGTCGATCCAACACGTTTTGTTCTTCCATTTTTACCTCTATCAGCCGTCTCACTATCATTTACTTCTTTTTCTTTATTAGCATTATCAATATCTTCTATAATAAAGAGTGTTCTGTCTATCTAATCCACACTTGTCTCCAATATAATGCATTTAATGAAAGTGATTGATGGACTATCTTAAAAAGTTGCTTTTTAGTCTAAGTGTATTCTTCAAGTTGAAACAGCTTAGCTACTGATTCCTTTCACTGATGTCATCAAATGTGAGGATTATATTTTCAGTAACTTACAATGATGGATTACTACTTACTTTTTTAACACTAATATATCCTTATACAGTTCCGGGTCAGAGTCTTCTACTCTTCGGACGCCCGGGTGAATGTCTTTTCACCTCTTTCGAAGCACAGAGGGTCTGGACTATCAATCTTTTCCTTATTACCAATTCTCCCTTATTGAAACGATCATCAAACCTATATTTTTATATGTCATCAGATTCATTCCCGTGTCTATGTTTCTTTTTACCTAGCCTGTACTGTCCTATGTCTAGGCAAATGCCTCCCTTCACACCTTCCAATTTTGGTAGACCTACTACGCTTCCTTCTTCCAGTTTTGATGAAACCTATCCAGTTCTATCAGCCATTTATTTCGTGATCTGTTGCGACTTCGCCTCACTATCCGCGTTCCTCAACCATTGAGTTAATTTGCTTTGAATAAAAATATTAGCTCCCAAAATATCGCATTCCTCATATTTATCTATTTTAGCCACATAATAGATATCTTCATTCTCTTTACCATGAAATTTAATAGACAAAAAATCAAAGAAAGCGTTTGAACAGAAGCCAGTTATATTAGTATGATGAGTTGAACAATTAGTGTCATTTCAATATTAATATTCATAGTATACGGGAAAAACCAGTGGCTATAGAGATGGGACTTGATAATCGACTAAGATCCGAGTAATCGATTAGTCTAATCGATTAGTTGGCTGTAGATAGTTGGATCGTCATCTTTCAATTATTAATTCTAGATGAATGCGTTAGTAATTTATGCGTTTTTACTTGTGGATAACTTCTAGATGAGAGGTTTTATTAAAAGCTGTTAGCTATGAGTGGTTGTTCTTTTTTTCTTTTAAAATTGTCTTTTGAAGTATCTTAAATGAGTTTGCATTAATTCAGGGCTTTATTTTATTCATTTATCAATTCTGGCTTATTTTATGGTGTCCTGTTTAAAATACTTATCGTGTGCATATTGTATAGTAGCTATATAGCTGGTTCCAGGTGTTGGAGGATAAAAAATCTTAGAAGGACTAGATTAAAAAAAAGCTATGTCTTCTCGGTGCATTCCCTTAGTTTAGGATTTAACACTCATGTTATTGGTTTAGTCTTTTTCATTTTTGCCCACAACAAAATTTTAAAACACGCCTATCATCTAATTTTATGTGAGAATGTCAATATTTATAATGCAAATCCAATTTTAATATAAAACTATAAAACCTTTGGCCCTTTATTTTAAACACAGATTTAGTCTACTTTTATTACTAAATAAGGTTATTACAACTTCCCTAATCCCACATTTTAGTTGCACAGATTTAAAATAACTAACAGTAGCACATGCACAACACTATGGAACCAATCTATGAACACAAAATATGTAGAAAAGTTTTATGACTTTTTATTGATATCGTTTTAGACATAAAATACCATATAAATAATTTGTTTCGTTGCATAAGTTATACCACGTAATATAAGCGTTTCGAAGATTTGTTATAAAAATTAATATCCATCGTAAAAAGTGTAATAAAACTATGAGACTCCGAAATGCTTCGTAAACCTAAATTATATGAAACTAGTAATATTAAACAAATGTATATTTTATTATACCTTTGTTTAATATTACTACTATTATATCAGGATTACCGAAGTTTTTGTTTGTCTTCATAAATATCCCAAAAATTAAGCAAACAAAAGTATTTATAATCTTTAGACGACCTTTTAGTCTTAGTTTTTCGTTTTTCCAAAAACTTCGTTAAGCTCTATTTTATGTTGACAAAAATAGCCTCTATTTATTAGTACTTTGACAGTAACATAATCTGAGTTCAACTTACTGTTAGAATGGTTATAATTTACAGAAACGAGTTTTACCCTTAGCACTGAATGTTTTATTTATGAATTTTACAATATTGTATCCGTAACATTTTTATCATGTTTAGCTAGCTCATTGTCGGCTTCAATTGTTTGTCATTTAAAATCTTCACTCTCAATGTCTGCTTGATCTGTCCCACTTTTTCCATGATCAAAATCTACAATAACCTCACATTTATATTCTTCCAATAAAAGCACTACGAGTACATTACAAATATTCTCAAATTTATCGATCCTAAGTTTTCGCGGTCGCAAACTGGTTTGAATATTATCATATTAATTTTGTCTAACTGTGATATTTGTCGCTAGACCTGACGAGCTATCAAATGTTTTAATGTGATAACTTAGCTGTTCATGTCTATCGTAATATTTTATTTTTACACCTTTGATTTTACGAGTTTTATGAGTCAATATGGAGAAAAGCTGGTTTCTCTTCACATCGATCGCGCATTTAGATTTTTTATACAAACTTTAGCACTCTGTAGCTCCCGTCCTGCATGAATTCAGGTGTTGTAACCTAGATAAGATTATTCTTTAAATTATTAGGAAACAATGAGTACATGCTTGTTCGTATCGATTACTGGGTTTTTGGTACATACAAAGTGGACATTCTCCTTTATCGTAAAGGAGAATGTCAAATTTCAATAAAAATTGTTACAGACGAAGCTAAATTTTGTCCATTGACTATAAAAGGTTGTCAAGAACATACAGGATGCGGGAAACTACACCCTTGTGACGCAGATTGGGAGAGGCCTACGTCCAAAAAAGAGCTAATCGGAACAGGCTGAATTGAATGAACGATCGTTGCTCAAAAGCCTTGGCTTCACTATACCTGAAAAATAAAATAGGCCCCTCCACCTTCCGCTTCCTGTCGGTCCGTTACACAGCGATTTATTTATTACCACTGTTGTTGCGACGATCATTTACTTTTCGAATACCTTACCAAAATTTTCAGCATACCTATTAATATTCCAATGACCAGGATTATTTTATTTTTTCTGAATTTTTGACCATCAGCCTAAAGCTCCACACTTCCGTAATTTCTAATCCTCGTCTCTTTGTCCCCAGGCGTGAACCCTCGGAAGCAGAGAAGAGAACGGACAACCTTCACCCGAGCTCAGCTGGACGTGCTCGAAGCGCTGTTCGGCAAGACGCGATACCCTGACATCTTCATGAGGGAAGAGGTCGCGCTCAAGATCAACCTACCCGAGAGTAGAGTGCAGGTATGTTGAGAAATCTTCTTTGTATTTGCTAAATAATAACTGCTGCACAGATCGATCTTCAAGATTAAGCTGCGCTTTCCAAGGTCGGTCTGTGTATGAGTGACCATCAAGGCGTTGGACCCGGCTGTTATTTGTAGATCCTTGAATGTCGTTACAGGTAGTCAGTGGCCCGAAAGTCTGACCACTAGTCTTACCCAGTACTAACTAGGTTGTGCTAGTCATGCAGCTGCATGTCGTTAGACTGGAAACCGACCCCAACTTAGTTGGAAAGAGGATAGGTTGTGATGAATTGGATTTGTGTTCTTCACATTTCTTTACCAATAAAGCTTGATGGCTTACGCAGAGTAGGGACATTTGTCGGTCTTTAAAAGTGCGGGATGCGTGTATACGGAGTTGTTGCAATAAGTAGGCCTTTTGCATTTCATTATTACTCAAGTAACTTGATACTTTCAACAGTTATATTTCGGTGATTTGTCCTCCACGGATAAAAGTCCTTCGACTGCGCCAGTCCCACAGTAGAATATAAAATGACTACGCCCGTCGCTTTGCGCTTTATTGCCAGAATTTGTTAGGGAAATCGGTTTTTCAGTTTTCTTGGTGATAGATGTAGTTTCCTTCTTTTTGGCTAAGCGTTCATCCGTTCGGTCTGTAAATGATTTAATAATGAATGCTTTTGTGTTACCGATTTCAGAAGCTTATTTATTTTATTATGGCGTAAACGTAGTAGTCTTATTTTACTGTATTTCATTACGTTTAGCTTCAACGCCTTCAAGACCTTCTTTACTATTATTTACGTGTAATACGGGTTGTTCAATATCACATTCCTTAGCTTGAACATCTAAACCAACAGTCCATGCACCTTGCATAACAAAACCTACTCATAATCATAATCTAGTTAATACATTATAAAATGACCATCAGTCTTATCAAGCAAGCGGAGAAAATCCGTAGATTATTAAGTTTCAATTAACTCGAGATAGCGCATCTAATACGTGAATATAATCCATCTTAATGTGAGCCACCCAAAACGCCATTAAAAAATAAACTTAATAAAATCTCCGACCACAGTAGTCGAAGAGCAACGCTCGACTGGATTCTAATTCATTCAAACGTTCAATTTATACCAACACGGATAGAGCATTAGCGCTACCAATCAAATTACGTTTCGATTTTGAAATTTGAAAATCGAATTATTCGATTGTTTCGCGAGTTGTTAAGTACTTGGAAAGCTTTTAAGGACACCGTTATGAACATGGCGGTAAAACGGGAGTTTAAAAATCGAATGCGTTTTGAACAGGGGTGTCAATTGCGAAAAATTTCGATGTGTTAAAAATGTAACAGTAATTTCGGTTCATAACGGTTTTATCTTGCTTATGACACTTCACTGATTGATGGAGATCTGTTCTGAGAAGCATCGCTAAAAGATTGCCAATGTTATTGCAGTGTTGTTGCGAAAATAATTGTGTAGTAGGTACATCAAACTATGTATAATTAGTTCAAAAAGAACTGGAACTCCAGATTAAAAAAGGCGGGAGTTGGTTCGTCTGCTTTATTATTATAATACCTACACTATTGATTGAGATTTCCAACATCTATTTATTTTTTCCGTTACTGCACGACTAGCTACAAACTTATCAGCATTTTCCATTTTTCAAGACATCTTTTTTATACTAATTTGGCTTGTCTTATGTGAAGCGATGACGCGGCCGAGGGTGGAGCACGCTTGCCTAGAAGAAACCGATTCACTGGAATTTTGAATAGATCCAGATTATAATGATCACTACACCATCCTTATCATTCTTCGTCAATTAGCCTTCTTAAATCAAAACAAAGCATAAAAGGCCATCCATTTGATGTCCCTTTACATCTGATATCATTAGTTCAAACACAGCATAATTGGTCCGTTTAGATCGCACTGTCTGATACCAGTAATGATGCAAGGGGACCGTACACGATCAATATATCTTGAAACTCCGAGGTGGCGCTAGTTGCAAAGGAAAATGTATGGAGTTGGAGTTAGTTCCGCGTTTTGTCGTCTGTCATATTATTATGGTGGGTGGTTTGTGCAGATTGTGACAGTTAAATGTCATGCGTTTGTTTGTTCCGGCAAGCATGTGAGTACCTACGAGATGTTAAAATTAAGTATGGACTTATTTTTGTTCAGTTCAGTTAGAAAAAGCACTAAGTGATCCATAATCTGTTATCCTTGTTGTGCGTTATGCTTGTGGTTTGCAGCCTGTGTATATCCACATTTCTCAACACCTTTCGATCCTTATGGAGTGATGGGAGAAGAAAGTCACAATCCACAATTTGTAAGCACATAATTCCGCAAAATGAAGTCGATAAACATTGCTATAATCGGTCTACAAATATATGAAAATGACATCTTTTTGTGGCCGTAATAAGAAAAAAAGTCCTGTGTCGCCTTACATTCAGTATCATACCATGTTATGGCTTTTACTAAAGATAGCCTTTGTAATCTACATATCTGGACGAAATGTGGATGTACTAATGAGTACACCTCTGCCTAACCCTTCGGGGATTACAGGCGTGATCTTAAATAACAAAACGGGAGAAAATGACCTTTGCTGAAAGTCAATAAACATTTCAACACCTGGTATATTCCACATACCTAAAACAAATTAAGTACACTTCAAGCCAAATGCTCCCAACAAAACAACAATACTATGAATAATTAGCTTCCCATCTGTCGAGCAACATTTAACTTCTTTCACAAAAAAAACGGTATTAGCTTAGCTCATTATTACCCAAGGGTGGGGTGGGGTAATCCCGCGTTGATGCGGTGAAGCACGTAGCGCCCTCTGGCGAATGCAGTGACTTTAACATTTTCTGACGCTACTGTTTTTGAGTTTAGGAGGTTTTGGCTCTAAGGCTACCTAATAACAGCCGTTCGGATCGATCTTTAGGTTAAGCCGTGCTTGCCTAGGTTGGCCTGTGGATGGGTTTCCTGCGTGCCTCGGAAATCACGTTAAGCCGTTGGTCCCGGGTGTTATTTGTAGGTCTTTGACAGTCGTTAGGTAGTCAGTGGCCCAAAAAGTCTGACAACCAGTCTTACCAAGGGGTATCGTATTACCCAGTACTAACTGGGTTGTGGTGGTCAGATAGGCAGTCGCTCCATGTCAAATACTGGTATTCAGCTGCATCCGGTTAGATTGGAAGCCGACCCAAATATAGTTGGGAAAAGGCGAGGCAGATGATATCGTAACTGTCCTAACAGAAAAAAAAACCGTACTCGTTCGGTATTACATACCCGGAATGTAAAATACACAACACTTTGAACTTATGCTAGCCTAGTACTTTTTGGTGAGTTATTATCAATGTATTATTAAAAATACGGTGTCTAAAAGCCCAGCCGCATTTTGTTTTTAATGTGACTGTACTCTGTGATAGCCGTGTCGAGGCGAAACAAAAGACAGTACATCAAAACCAAGAAAAATCACGAGTCGACGTAAAGGGGAATGGGCATAGCGGAAGTGATTCAAATGAACAGACGATTTGCCGCTGTTTCACCCATTGCACTCACACACCTCCAACTTGATTTTCACTACTTAGCCGGCACCAAAAAAAAAACCCACTAATTCTTTCATCCCACAATTTAGTACACCAACCAAATACAAAAAAAAACATTAAAAAGGCACCCCTACCACCGGCACGAAACTCACGTATACTTGTAATAAATCACTCATAATCCGGTGTGCACACTAAAAGCGCGAACGCGGAGTAATTGCTGCGCACGGCTGCAACGAACAAATAGTAGGAGGCATTCACAGTTGCTGGAAGCAATCTTGATGTGTTGCGAATTTTACGGAGTTAGGGATCGGTTAAGGCCTTTGCCCAGCAGTGGGACAATAGAGGCTAAGAAAAAAAAAAAAAAAAAAAAAAAAGGGATCGGTTGAGTTTGTTTGGTTAATTTATGATTTTGTTAATTGACAGCAAAAGAAAATAAGGCGGCTAGGGACAACATAACCCATTTTATTTTTCTCAACTTTTGGGAGGATGAGCACATATTGTTTTAGAAAATTACACACAGAGCCAAATATGGCGCTTATTAAAATACCGAAACTATTTTCCTTAATTTAAGCGCTTACCTAAGTCAGCATCTGCTTAGCCCTTTCCCAACTATGTTAGAGTCGGTTTCCAGTCTAACCGGATGCAGCTTCCTATATCTAGTACTATAATTATAATAATATTCGTGCAAATAATGGCACTCTTTTTAATAATTCAACAAAAACAAAACTCTTCGTTTACAATAATTGAATTTTATGACCTACGATATTAGATTTGCTGTATCCCTAACCAAATATTTCTTCGCCAACAGGTCTGGTTCAAGAACCGAAGAGCGAAATGTCGACAGCAGCTGCAACAGCAGACCAACACCCAGATATCCAGTAAATCCACCTCCAGCTCGAAGACGACAGTCGCCAACCCCAGCATCAAAGCTTCAACGAGTTCTACTAAGATAACCACTTCCAAATCCCTCACCAGCTCTTCAAATGTACCTACTACACAGAATTCTAGTATCAGCACGTCTTCTCCGAATCTTCCTATAACGCCAACGACCTCAGTCAGTCCTCCTATCAACGTTATTTGCAAGAAGGAGTCGGCAGGATCCAACTATGAGAGTTCACCCCTCAACAAGAATAATAGCCTAACTTCCCTGTCCCACTATAATTCTAACGAGCTCAGGATAAGTGGTAAAGAGTCCTCACCTTCGGAACCTGTATCCAACATCCATGGTTACGGAGTCACTCCCAAACAAGAACTGTACAGCAGTCCAAAGAGACTGGACTACGCCAGTAAGTTGGATTACACGGAAAAGTTCGGGAGCAACCTGGTTAAGGACCAGTACAGCTCCCGATTGACAGGGAATCTTACTCCTTTGGGGTCGAACTCCTCGATTATGACCACACCGTCTCCTCCTATAACTCCTCAGAGTATAAACGGGCCGGGGAACGTGTATCACCCGGACAGTTACAACAGCTTCCACTGGCCGGGAAGTTCGGACTATATCCGGAGCTATTCCACGTCACACCATCATCAGGGATACGGGCAGAGCGCGTATAATTCTCCGTATTATCCTAGTCAGGTGAGTTTACGAAATGACTACTCCATTTAGTAATATACATCCTATGGTCTAATATAGTTTTTTAATTAAATTTCTAATATTTTCATCTTGTAAGGCCAAAAATAGTACGAACGATAACGTCCAAAGTCACGGTGCTTGTTTATTAAATTTTGTAATGTTCAAGGTGACTGTGAATAAGATCGGATCGGATCGAATCAAATAGGATACGCAAATGATGGGCTTTCGTGTAAAGAAATAAAAATATGGAAATTGAGGGGAATAAATATTTATTAACTTTTTTTAAACTATCCGTTTGATAAATAATACAACTTAAAACATTGGTACTGTAATGTCTTCACTTAAACCAGCGTTGTTTGAAGAAAATTAAAGCCTTGTCTAAAAATAAAACTTCAGAGGATTTCTCATTTAATCAAAGGAAAATGGTGGATTGAAACAGAGAAAACCTCTCTTTGCCTGTTAGTCCGTAATATTAAGTGAATTGTTTCTGAAGTTATTACCAAAACCATTTATCATTTCTCTCTCACGAAAATTTTGTTTTTTAATTAAAATTCCTCTCCGTAATATTAATTAGCAAACCGCAAACTCTTATTTTGAAAACTAAAAATATGTTTTTTTACCAACTTTGTTATTAAAATCTTGCAAATTAATGGAATCATCTATTTCAATGGCATTTTTTATTATAATTAGAAATATTGCCTAATCCTGCATGGGATTGAAATGTCAATCATAATATTGATGTATTTTTGGGCTAAGACATGTAATAAAATTAGTAATTTATGCGTTTTTTTACGCCTAGCGATATTATTTGATCCTTAATCACCCAATCGACTTTACATTTTTTAAACGTTGTTTTTCTTAAAATATTTAAAATAAAGTTATTACATTTCAATACCATCGTATGAATAAAACTAAATTAAATGCCGATTCACTACTTTCTAAGACTTTAACTGGAAGAGTTCCACCAGATTTTAACCATCCTTCTCTTCCAGATGGAGTACTTTAACGGTACATCCGTGAACCAGACGCACGGCAGTCACCACGGCCACAACCTGACTGCCAACGGCAACCAGCTCTACAACCAAGTCTCCTTCGGTAATCCATCCCCGCCAGGAGCCTGGGCATCCCACCACAACATCCTGTCTTCGGGCCCAGAATCCCCAGAAAACCAATCCCAAAATTCGCCACATTTGAGCATGTTACAGGCCTCCCAAATTACGAACTTTTCTAACACGGGGAACAGTTACTTTGCGCCAGAAAAGTATGGTATCAATATGGTTTAGTACATACATCTAGTCCTTTATTTTGTAGTTGTACATATTTCTTGTATAGTGGGTGTGTGAGAACGGTTCAATGGGAGTTGGTATGTTTTTGGAACTTTTTACCTTTTTATAACTTTGTCGTTACTGTTTGGAGTTTTAATTGAAAAATGTTTTTGAGTACAAAGAGCATTAACATTTTTCATTTAATGCTTTCGCAGTTTTTTTCTCGTATTTTTTTTATAATTTTCATTTTTGTTATTTTACTTAACTGTTTTCAAATTCTTACTTTTAGTGTAATAAAATTTGAAAATTAACTAAAATACGATCTAAGTACATATCAATAAAATCGTATATTCAATTATTATAACAAAACATACAAATTCTCTTTTGACCGTTCATATTTACTTCAAATGTAGAAAGCGTTATTATTATTATTGTAAATGAACATTTTTAACAAGACTTGCCATCATATTTAGAAACTTTTACAGAAATAAAACTAAAAAAAGTTATTTATTATTAAAATTTAGCAAATAAACTACAAAAAAAAAACATCGATTTACACTAAATATGAACTCAAGTCTTGTTTAAACTATAATTTACAGAAAAAACAGAAGATTATTTTACATCTAAACGCTACTAAACTAACGATTTTCAACGAAAACTAAAATGTCGAGAGGCCTAATATGTGTATCGAAGGACACGTTGTTGTGGAGTTTATTTTTTTACATTTGAGCGCCAAAATTATTTAAAATTTTAGAAAAATATAGGATTTTTTGTGTATTTTTCCTTGTCTTTGGTGTTCAAATGCAAAGAAAAAGAGGAAAGCTCTTGAATTGTATAAAATTCTTTTCCTATTTTTGCTTCCTTGCGCCCGTGTAAAAAAAAACACCCAGAATCATATCACTTATTATATTAAAAACGAGTTAACTTAGGCTAAATTTAGTGACGGAATTCGCTAAATTAACGAAATAAACAGTCGTTACTTATATTAAAACAACAAATACACATCAGCACCATTTAAATAATAGTAAAAAGACAAAAAACTTGGATGTTTGGCTGAGGTTTTTACTGTAATAAAATAATACTAAAATATACCTAAATCCATTGTAAAGTTAAGTTTAAACCTTATAGAAGCTATTCGTTTTTTTTCTAGCACTTAGTTTTATTTTTCATATTTTATAGCTGATTGTTACCTAAATATAATTCAGTTTTAATATAAGTAACGCCACATAGTTCTATTGTATATAAATTGTATGTTAAGAGTTTTATTTTGTATATGTGTGTGCTACGAATGTATATGTGGGTTACTATTGTCTAGTTTTAAGTGATCGTAATTTTTTTATTATTTTTAGACCAGTGACAACCCTGCCATAAGTTATACAAATAATTTAATTCGTAAAACAATGAAAGTAAGTGTAAACTTCGCGTCGCCATCTTGTATTGGGATTTATTTTTTTGTAGTAAACATTTAATTTATTTTTTACGAAAAACATTAGTTATATTTTTGGTTTTAGTAATTGAAAAAAACGTTACATCTAAAAGCATTAAGTCCTCTTTCTTTAAGTTTATTTTAAACATTTATATTGAACAAAGAAGTAGTTCGTTACGCATATTTGTGCAAATAAAAATGATATAAAAAATAAAACCTGAATAAAGATGGCGACTAAGATTGGCGCCCATGACAGTTGCCGACAAAAATGGCAGTTTAAAAAATAAAAATGTTATTGGCTCGAAGTCGAGTTTTCGAACCCAATAAATTCACAAGAGAGTAATTTAATGAGATTATTAGTTAATTTATATTATTTTATAACTAAAATGGGATCATTTTGTGCGAGAATATTGTCGCCAATGTCTTTGTTAGTGATGAAAAGTATCGTGCGATTGGGTTTACTTAAACATCGGAGTACTTACATTTTTATTTTTTTATAAATACGGTTAACGTATAAAATGCTTTGTAAAGCTTGCCTTTTTACTTCAGAACATGGGATATATTTCTTAAGGAAAAATAAAGGTACAAGAAAAGTACTAAGTGAAGATTTTTTTACAATTTCGTCAATGACCATTGCTTAGGTCCCAAACAAGGCAGGGAGGCAAGCCAATCATAGACAATTTTTATTTGTATTTTAAACTTCTGAATAAATACTTATTTAAATATTTTTTTCTTTTTAAACAAGAGTAGAATAATTATATTTTTTATTACGATTACGATCGATGTTTGAGGGATACCAGCGCCAAAAAACAAAATTCCCAACTTTGTAGTATTTAAATGTAATGAAATTGTAATTTATAGTAAATATAAGCTTGGACATAGCTAAATTAGTTAAGTACATTACTTGTACGGTACGATGAAGAGTCAGTGTATTTTTTTTAAGTTAAGTTGTATTAATTACTGATAGCTATTGAAATATTGAATCCGAATATATGCATATAAAATACATTTTTTTGCGTTTCATTTTGGAAAAAATCCTTAAACGAACTAGTATAACCAATCAACCCAGCTCTCGAGTTTTAGGCCTTTTTTATGTGTGAAAATCCTCAATGGATGCCTTCCGCCGCGGGGCCGTCGGAGGGGTCTGTCAGACTCCTACTGGCTTAAACCACATGGTGTACCTCCTCATCACTTCTGGCTGGAGTCTGAGGTCACAAATTGCGTTCTCCACAATCACCCCAGCAGTTGCTGGAGATAGACCTCTCACAAGCTGCGCCAGAACATCCCGTCCTCCCTTCCACATCTAGTCTGACCCAGCAACCATTTTAAAAGGTCGTCAGTCCCTCAAACGTATTAGTAGGTACATAGATAGATAGATAAATCATTTATTTAGTGCACACAAAAGACATAGCACAACACACAGAAGCACAATTAAATAATACAAATTACACGACTATATAACTATACAAAAACAAGGCGCCAAAATACAAATAGAAAAACATATTTACGAAAAAAGGTACTTAAATTCGTTATTCCTGTTTTTCTTCTTCAACTTTTGACCACCCAATGATGAGTATGTAGGTCTCTTCTAAATCTCTCCTGTTAGCAAATAAAAAGATCTAAGAGAAAGTATTAACGAACACATTTTCTAGAAAATAAACTAATTTACTTACAAGTTTTCTTTTACCTATTGATATAAAAAAACAAACTTTATCGAAGCTATTCTAGTTATATGGGATTAACGTAAAAAAATTGGGAAAACAAACTGGAAGTATTTTAACCGATAACAATGGCTATTATGAGAATTTGCTTTAGATAGCAGCATAATTACCTTACTATCATTAGTAAGAAACTACCGAACGCAAGCATCTAGCACGCGCGTAGAGACCGCCGTGCTACGATGCTTGCATTAAAAGTGCAACGTGAAACACATTGGAAAAAATCATCTAAAACTACCTCTAACAGTTTACAGCCGTTAGCTGCAGGAGTAAGATAATAATTATGTTGTTACGGTAATAGAAGGATTTCGAAAAGACAGTATACTCAAGGACGATTCATCATCATCTGCCTAGCCTTTTCCCAACTATGTTGGGATCGGCTTCCAGTCTAACCGGACGCAGCAGAATACCAGTATTTTACATGGAGCGACTGCCTATCGGACCTCCACAACCCAGTTAGTCCTACTGGGTAATGCGATACCCCTTGGTAAGACTGGTTGTCAGACTTTTTTGGGCTACTGACTATCTAACGACTGTCAAAGATCTACAAATGACAGAAGGACGATTAATTAAGCTAAAACCATAATACGAGCGATATAAGGATGTTTACGATCACATCATCAAATAGTCTAGATTACTAGGCTGTTGAAACTTGAATAAATTCCTGTAACAAGTATAAATCTGACTGTCTCGTTGGTCTAGTGGTCGCAAGCGCAGCTGCTGAGCACGAGGTCCTGGGTTCAATTTCCAGGTCGGACAAAGTGATATTTGGTTATTCCATCTGGAATTACGCAGCCACGGTGTCTGGATTTGTGCCCGGTCGATGGCAATAGGCTCGCCTCCTTACATAACTAGCGAAATGTGGGTGTTTTATTAGGTATACCTCCATTCGGGGATTACAAGCGCGATGTTATGTAACACAATAAAGAAAATAAATCAACAAATTAATACATTCTACCCTTAAAAAAATATCGACAAACGTAATAAAATTCAACACCGGCCGGTGCTTCGTTCAAATGCGGTCGCTACTCGCGTGCCAGTAACTCGAGCCGAGTTCGACGACTGAAGCCATCGCAGGACGTCCTACAACGTCCAACGTGACGTGACCCGAACGACTCGAGGACGATACGACACCTCTAATTACTGTAATTGGTACTGCCTTGGGAAGGTGAACCGTGAAAGTTTTTAAGCTAATCCAGCGTAAAAACAAACAAACCTTGGGTGACAAAAACTGACTCTGTTGGTGAAAATAGCTGTAAACATCTTGCAGTTATATAACTACAGTATTTGGAATATAAATATTGATGGATGGAGAGGGAGAGGAATGATATGAAAGAAAAAGGAGTAAATGACAGCGTGACGATTGACAGGGGAGACTGGAAGAAAAAAACTTGCTGCGCCGACCCCAAGTAACATGGGACAAGGGCAGGAAGATGATGATCCACATACCTATGGGTATCTTAAAAATATAAACACAACTAGTATGAAAAATAGTCATTGTATTAATAATTTGGCGTCTAAGTTTTACAATGATGGTTCCTGTGATGCGGCTGAGGCCTAACATTTACTGGTCAAACGTTATTTACAGAAATAAAAAAAAATAAAAAAATTGTTGCACTAGAGAAAAACGCAACTGCAAAGTATTTTCTTAGTTTTCTTTTCTACTATTTAGAAGCCAGTTCAGTCTTATTGGGTTTTTCCATCAGGAATTTCTGAACAGCCACGGAGTCTGTGCCCGGTTGATCGCAATAGGGTCGCCCGCTATTACATGGGACTTAAACATAACTGGCGAAATGTGGGTGTACTATTAGGTACACCTCTGCCTAAACCTTCTGGGATTACAGGCGTGATGTCATGTTATTTAGAAACCTGAATTTCTCCACTGCAGACTGCAGAGCAAAGGCCTCCACGCGATGCGTTTCTGATCCAAGTCCGTCTGATATCTTACCTAGACACTGCTTACCTTACCTCTTATCCCACCTACGACCTGATCCCACTATCACATTTTTACTACCGGACCAGCAGACGTACTACGGCGTACCATCTGCACTTGGTTGATATCCCAACGAGTCGTACTCAGCGTTTCTCCTCCACAGCCAAGATATGGAACTCTCTGCCGGCATCTGTGTTCCCTCCCACATTTAACCCGTCTGCCTTCAAAGCAAGAGTGAACAGGCATCTTCTGGGCACGCTCGTTCCATCATAGACCTCATCTACCGCTTTCCATCAGGCGTGATCGAGGTCAAGAGCAGGCCCATTATGTAATTAAAAAAATATACTTCGTCTCGCAAAAATCAAACTAGAAAGGAGCGCTATGCAAGAGGTATAATAACCGATTACCTTTATGTACAAAAATACAAACCATGACAGAAAATCCTTTCGGAGCCACAAAATCCCAGACAATCTCAGGTCACTGTTAAACAAATTGTATTGATTGTGAGTAGTCTGTGATGCTGGCTGGAGCCACTCAACCGTCACCGGGTGCTTATCCGTTTGGAGATTAGGATTCGCATTCGACACACATACGGTAAGGACTAATTGATTCTGAACGTTCTGTTGTAGATGAAGAAAACTTTCATTGAATTCGAAAACAAGAATTGTGACTTGTTGTAACAGTAATTGAGAGCTAGGTGTTCTTTATGGATATACATAGATTTTACATATTAAAGTTGTCTATCTTGTCTGTATGTGTGACTGCGTTATTCTTCAAAACTACGCAACGGAGTTTGATGTGTTCTTCATGATCAGTAGCAGAATTTATTCAGAAAGGTTTATCTGTATGATATTTAACTTACATTGGTAATAAAATAAATAAATCTCTATGTTGTATCAACTTGTACAACATTGATGCTTTTCACATATCGATAAGTAAAAGCTAATAAAATGCTAATGCTATAGTAATGATTCTGATTCTGATTCTGATTCTGATTCTGATTCTCATATTTTTAAGAAGAGATGCAGCGCCGACCCCTTAAAAATCGGCATAAGGGCATGATGAATAGCTAATATGAAAACATGAGCCAATCAGCTAAGGTGCCAATGGCTGACTACCTAAGTTGCAAACAAAAAAAAAACGCTATCTTCACATCTAGGCACTAGATCTCTTTAAATGTGACCCCAGTAAATAATCTGCACTAGGTACGAAACAGGTCCCAATCCCATCAATCGAAAACGTGCCATACTGCAGTTCAAAAGGTTTCAGTTTAAAGTTTACACTCACAGGTTCTAGTTCACACTTTTAAATTAATAGCCTCAATGGTCTGCAGTTTGGCCATCGAAGCATACAAGAACAGTTCAAATAAAATTTCAAGGTGTGCATGTGAGCAGACTACTCCATTCCCTGTTAGACCTCGCAGCAGCCCTCAAGAGAATACCTGAGGACCTAGACTGCACTAGACAAAGCGATATTCTTTTAACGATAACATGGAAAACTAAAAATGTATTTAATAGGACTTGTTATTTGTTATTATACTATATATCGATTACTCTGGACGCTCTTAACTTGCACTTCTTTATACATCGTTCTCACATAAATGTTTAGTCTCCACATGAATGATATAACCAAAATTTTGTAACAATATTTTGATTGAAAAGAGTGTCCATGGAGTTTCTTGCCCATTCTTCTCCATAGAGATCTACGCCTTGGAATAGGCAACTACAGTACTCTCACAAGTTATTATGCCTTGTATCTGTAGCTTCGCTTTCTTTGTTTTTCTGAGATTCAAAAGTGCCTGTCAATACTGTTGAAATACCTAACGCTTTGAAAGCAATTGCAACATGTGTACTTACACCTTCTACAGAGTTACTTTTAGCTGTTACTGTTTTTTAAAACATAGAAAATGTTGGCCTTACACGTCATTCACAACCCAAGTTTCATCAAACGGCAAGTAGTAAAAAGTATGCCCAAAAAAGCCATTGAATTTTTTTTACCAAAAATAATCCGTTTTTTAATAAACCCCCAACTGATATTCAAAGACACATCAAAACTACTGTCACACAAAAAATGTCGGCGCAATGTCGTCGAAAATGTCCCCCAACTCTGTTGGACTTCTTTAAAATTAGCTGTTTAGATGGGCCCGCTGAATTGTGCGACACACATAGCTATACGTTACAAACGCAAACTTTACTTGTACCCACGTAGATATTCCCTGGAAAATGTATTTTTATTTTATTGTGGCAACCCCGTTCGGGTAACCCACCAAAACGGCGCGAACGAAAATCGTACTTATCTTTTGACGTTAAATGTCAAAACGGAATGGAGGGAAAGGGAGTTAGCACGTTTGAAATGAGAACGCCCCGCGTCGAGCGTACGCAGTAATGTTTGCAGCTGTATATAGTAATGTATTTCTCTCTCGCTCTGGCTCGTGGGTTTCTCGTATGCTGCTATCTCAGGCGGGTGCGGAGTTAAGCCGCTTATCTGCTTCCCGCACGCCGCGCCCCTCTCCCCCGGCTGCTGCGCGTAACACGTCACATTCTGCAATTCGTGTGCTTTTCATTATTTTTTATTTTGTGTAATAATAGTGAGCTATAAAATACGTTTGATTTATAGTTATAGTGGTTATAATCATTACTGGCTTGAAGTAAATGAGTCTATTTTGAACGGCGCCCAACCAAATGAGCTGATATTGTGGCAATATTATGAAAAATCAATGTGGTTAATTTTATTAAGGTATTTAGCTAAGTGTGTGGTATTATTATATTCATCAGATGAATATAATATTATCTTCTTAACTGCTTTTAGCCAGTTTCGTTTGGTGCCTAAATGTCAAATTACAGCGGAGGCGAAGGATTTTATTTGTGGTACTGTTTCATAATAACACCTGCGACAATCGACAAAATGACAGATTTCTTTTCAGATTCTGTCATTTTGTTGATTCTTCCGTCAACAAAACGTTTCTACGGTGGTCATGCTACGCGTGCTGGAAATTGTCCTCTCTATCCCAAATAAACAACCGAACGCACAACAACAACCTAATTTTTAAGATCTTTTTTGTAATTATTACCTATGTTTTTGAATAAATGATTCTGATTCTGACAAAGCTACATTATCTCGCATCCATGCTTATCAAAATATGTAGGTACTTGCAGTTTCCATGGATTTAAACGAATAGGACAAGAGAACCTGGAATTTTCCGTGGTGAAAATTGTAAAGTTTTTCTTTGTTCATGTGAAACATAAAATTGTTGATCAGATCATTTTTTTCATTTTTTTCATTACATAATATTTTGCTTTTTTTTTCACGATTTTTTTCGTAGACGAAGAAACAATCGAATTGCTGCATACTTAGTCTAAAATATCGGAAGTAATAAGATATCATAGTTTTCCTAGCTACTAAAAAAAATCGTAAATTCAATTACTGACAGCGCACTCTTCATGATGGGGTTTCTGAACAGTCTGCTTGCGTTAGGGGCTTGCCGTATTGTTGGCATAAAGGCACGCCTCTGATTCTCTACTATGACTCCACTACGATAACATTAATCAGAGGTCATCTAAGGAGAGGGTAAATTGTTTTGTATGGAAAAGTAGAAAACCAAAACGAATAATAAAAAGATTTGATAATTAACGATCGGTTCATTGGTTAATTTTTTTTTTTAATTATTATTATTAGTATTTATTTGACTCGCACAGGACAAAACAAAAACAAAATCTACCTAAATAAAACAACCAAAAATAAAATAAAAATTACTTTAGGTGTGAAAAGTCAGACAGACATGTTACTTATATTATATTAGTACGGATGAATTTTAGTTTTTTTACGAACTCCAGTCTTTCAACATAACTAAGACACTAGATTATTAATCTTTTCAATGAGAGTAACAAGTAAACAACAAAAAAATTAAATTTAATTCTACCTCGATTCAAAATACTCTAGCCGTCCAAAAATTTCAGAATGCGACTCCAAGCTATATATTACAAGAAGAGCGTCCAAGCGCACTCTCACTCCGTCTCGTATATAAATATATACGTATATACTGCGTTATATAAGGACAATCGATCAACAGTGAATTTGTACCCAATATCGATGGCATATATTCATTTTGGGAAAGTTTTCGAGGTGGGATAGTAGGTAATCTAGGTATTTAGATTTGTAGGTAAAATTGCTGGTCGCAAGCACGACTGTTGAGCATGAGGTCCTGGGTTCGATTACCGTGTCGGGCAAGTTTGTTATTGGGGTTTTCCACTAGGAATTTCTTAGTAGCCGCCACGGAGTATGGATTTGTAGCCCGTTTGATAGCAATAGGCTGGTTCCCTATTAGGTACATGGGAGTTAAACGTTACTGGCGAAATGTGGGTGTACTATTAGGTACACCTTTGCCTAGCACTTCGGGGATTATAGACGTGATGTTATGTAAAATTGCTCCCGCATAAACTAGGTATTGGTGTGAATAGTAACTTCTTGACGTAGTATAAATATTAATCACTAGCTTTAGTCCGCTTCGTCGCTCGTTTTATGGTGGAAACGAGAACGTTTGAAATACTTCTAGCCTATGACACTCGGGGATCATGTAGATTCCCATTCGTGAAGTATTTTTCGTACATACAAACTTTAATTTATAGTTAGTACAGATGTTAATAAAGGGTGTAAAAAGACCCTTAACGAAGCCGAAAGGTACTTGTCCTACCCGTCATTGCGATCATTTTTTTGTTCTAGACCATACCTTCTAGTTACGGAGATATTGGGGGTCAAAGTTCCAACTTTTTCACAAGTTTTTTTTAAATACTTGTTTCTAATGTAAGATTTTTACTTTAAACACCTTCACGACCCCCGTACTATTCAATCCATCCATCAGCACAATGTTTTGAGTGCGTTACATTGAGTTTTACCGTAAAACGTGATTTTTCACACCAAAAAAAAAAGTCGTTTCCCAGCAATAATTTTTGCGTAAAGTTACTTAGTTTGATGTACAGAATGCTTGGTTGACGGCTTCGTGAAGGGTCTGTTTACACCCTGTATATACAGGGTGGAAGGGACACCAATGCGAAAACAGTTTCCACGTATTCAGTTCATTATTCTGAGCCCCCCCTACAAAGAAATTTTTCATCGGTTATAAAAAACAGCTGTTTCCTACAAAATTGCAATACCGTATAGGTATTTGGTCAAAATTTATGGAACAGCAGTATTTTTTTTTTTAATAACAGTTTAAAAATTTTCCGAGTCCAACATACATAGTTGGGAAAAGGCTAACCGATGAACAATTTCTAAGTGGGGGGCTCAGTTTGATGTACTGAAAACGCGGTAACCGTTTTCGAGTCGGTGTCCCTTCCACCCCGTATATACTACTAACTTCAGCCCACGACTTCGGTCGAACGGAAGTCAAGTACTATAAAACATACACTATCTTTCGGCTGTAACGTAGCTTTATATCTGTAAAAGATTTTGAAATCTTTGATTGTTGTTTTATCATCATCATTCTCCTGCCCTTATCCCAATCTATTTGCGGTCGGCGCAGCATGTCTTCTTCTTCCATACTTCTCTATTACTCGTCATCTCAGCAGTCACCTTCTTTCTAGCCATATCATCCTTCACACAGTCCGTCCATCGTTTCTTTGGTCTTCCTCTACTCTTAGATCGTTCTTGTATCATCATCATCTGCCTAGCCTTTTCCCAACTATATTGGGGTCGGCTTCCAGTCTAACCGGATGCAGCTGAATACCAGTATTTTACATGGCGCGACTGCCTATCTGACCTCCACAACCCAGTTAGTAATACGATAAGTACCCCGTAGTAAGACTGGTTGTCAGACTTTTTGGGCCACTTACTACCTGTAATGACTGTCAAAGATCTACAAATGACAGCCGGGACCAACGGCTTTACGTGCTTCCGAGGCACGGAGGAAACTCGGTATGTAATGGTCGGCCACCCATCCACAGACCAACCTAGGGAAGCACAGCTTAACCTAAACTAAAGATCGACCCGAGCGGCTGTTATTATTTAGCCACGAACTCAATACGATACGATGTACAATTAATTCATTTATGTTTTAAGCCTCTCTAGAAAGGGAGGCTTGCCTTTTTACTTAGTTATAAGCCTTTTTTTTTTTTTTTTACTGATGGGAAATCATCAAATGACTTCTCCCGCTCTGGGTGGAGTGGGAGGGAGTGTCAGACTCTTACTGACTAAAACCCATCCATGTTCCTTCATTGCCCTTTGTGTTCCAGGGCCACGGTATCTCTTTCGAACAGTCCCGCAGCCCCGGCAGGCATCGGCCCTTGCGGGCCCCTTCCTGGTTGCTGACATCTCTTTGAGGCGCGCGTGGAACACGAACGCGCCGTCGACACGGCCTGTCGTCATAAGACGGACGGACGGTGAGCTAACCCATTACTCACCGTCCACAGGCCCGTGCCTACGGTGGCCGGGAGCCACCACGTGGCCCCCGACGCCCGGTGCGTCGCCCGCGGCGGCTGGGACGTGAGATTCTCTCCCTCTCACGTCCCGCCACCTCCTTCGCTAGCATGACTGCTTCGCAGAAGGAGGTGACGGCTTCCCATTCCCTCTCGCTCCGGACCATGGCCTGAACCAGGGCCGGGCGCGAGCGGTCGCCGCCGCCGATCGCCGCTACGAGGACACGGCGGAGCTCCGCCCAAGCGGGGCAGACCTCCACGGTGTGCGCCACCGTGTCCTCCGGACGATCCTCGCAATGATAGCACCCGGGCGTTTCCTCCCGCCCGATTCGGTGCAGGAACCTCCCGAAACAACCGTGTCCGGTGAGGACCTGCGTCAGGCGGAAGGTGAGGGCGCCGTGGCGCCTCTCTAGCCACTCCTCAAAGAGGGTCTTATCGCCACTATTGTGGCGTGCCCTGCACTGGGTTGCGACAGTCGCTGTCTCCATGTCGCCATGAGATCGCGTCGGAGGTCTGTCCGCTGAGCGGTGATTTGCCGCGGCAGCGGAGTTTCCCCCCGACGTAGTGCCCCCGCGCGCCATTCATGCAGGCGCGCGAGGACTATCGCCTCCAGATCCCATGGCGGCAATCCGGCTAGGAAGCTCGCCGGCTCGCGGGAGATCGTGC
Source organism: Noctua pronuba (assembly GCA_905220335.1). Classification (NCBI taxonomy): domain Eukaryota; kingdom Metazoa; phylum Arthropoda; class Insecta; order Lepidoptera; family Noctuidae; genus Noctua; species Noctua pronuba. The sequence goes on along the minus strand of LR999918.1, from coordinate 8,854,230 downwards.
GGTACCCCCGGATCAGCCTTACGGCTACGACCTTTTGGGGCGCGTTCAGGTAGTGCGCGGCACGCCGCTTAATTGAACGCGCCCACACCGGGGCCCCGTAAAGGGCCATGGACCAGTTATAAGCCTTTAGATGTAGAATAAAACAGGTGGTATTCATTTTTTCTAAATAAGGGATCACGTCATATATTTGAAGTCTATAAAATAATGAAATACGACTTTAATTCAATCATTAATTTTATAATGTCAAAACAATAAAATGGGGGTCACAGAGACGGTCAATAAATTGATTTTAAATCATTAGTTTTATTTGGACACTAAGATCTATAATCTTTTTATCTTTTAATTAATTTAATCTGTTTATATTCAAGATTGATTGATTTTCGATGTCTACCACCAAGCTTTTAATATTAATTGGTTATACCTAAATAGGTATGCTTCGAGGAGCTCGTGGCTTAATAATAACAGCTGCTCGGGTTGATCTTTAGGTTAAGCCATGCTTGCATAGGTTGGGCTACGGATGGGTGACCACCCATTACATACCGAGTTTCCTCCGTGCCTCGGATAGCACGTTAAGCCGTTGATCCCGGGTGTCATTTGTAGATCTTTGACAGTCGTTAGGTAGTCAGTGGCCCAAAAAGTCTGACAACCAGTCTTACTTACCAAGGGGTAATACCTAGTACTAACAGGGTTGTGGAGGTCAGATAGGCAGTCGCTCCATGTAAAACACTGGCATCCGGTTAGACTGGAAGCCGACCTCAATATAGTTGGGAAAAGGGTAGGCAGATGATGATGCTTCGACTGCCTCGTTGGTCTAGTGGTCGCAAGCACAACTGCTGAGCATTAAGTTCCTGGGTTCGATTCCCGGGTCGGGCAAAGTGTCATTTGGTTTTTCCATCAGGAATTTCTCAATAGCAACCACGAAGTCTGCCCGGTTGATGGCAATAAGCTCACCCCCCTATTACATGGGCCTTAAACTGGCGGAATGTGGGTGTTCTATTAGGTACACCTCTGCTTAACCCTTCGGGGATTACAGGCGTGATGTTATGTTATACTGAATTCGGGGGTATTCCTCAAAGCCAAACTATTTTTAAGCGCAACTAAATTATTCCTCAAAGCGCAACCATGATGAAAAATATCGTTAAAGAATCCATCATACCCATCTCTATTTTTCAGCATGCGCTTAGTTGGTTGCGCTTAAAAATAGTTGCGTTTTGAGGAATACCTTTCCTTTTTTGTGGTCCTTACGACCATTTCTTACAGTCCTTATACTAAAGCTACTAGACCAGATAAATAAGTAACAAATCTTACAGCCAACACCAGCATATTTCACAACACGTAAATCGGCCAAACAGCGGTCAATCTGTTTTGATCCGTATATAATCTGTGGCACAGCGTAGACGTATTACTAGAGCACAATATGCTCGCATAATTGTCTATGGGAATATTGTCCAGCTGGGACTACACGGTATTATATTTAAACTAGACTTGGAGTATTGTGGACTGTTTGTAATTATGTGTTATATTTAGAAATCTGATATTCGGATGCATATTTACCTAAACAAACTATCAAAATAATCATTGTTATTTATATAAGTCCAGTCATATTTTCTATTTTATTCTATTTGAATATACAACAGCAAAATTTGAATTCAGTTATTTCTCACACACAGCAACAAAATTTTAAAGTTGAAGCAATTTTTTACGTGTTTCCACAAATTTCTTGCCCAGTTTTAAACAAAATATGAATATTTATTATTCTATACTACAATACATTTTATACACACTACATATTTTTACTATACTATACATTTTTAAATCATCATTTGCCTAGCCTTTTCCCAACTATGTTAGGGTCCGCTGCCAGTCTAATCGAATGCAGCTGAATACCAGTATTTTACATAGAGCGACTGACTATCTGACCTCCACAACCCAGTTAGTACTGAGCAATGCGATACCCCTTGGTAAGACTGGTAAGGTTGTCAGTGTTTTTGGACCACTGACTACCTGTAACGACTGTCAAAGATCTACAAATGACAGCCGGTACCAACGGTGTAACGTGCTTTCCGAAGCACGGAGGAAACACGGTATATAATGGGTGGTCACCCATCCACTGACCAACCTAGGGAAGCACGGCTTAACCTAAAGATCGATCCGAGCGCCTGTTATTATTAAGCCACGAACTCCTCTGAAAATTCAATGATGACGACATGATGACAAATTAAAAATGTGTTGATTGACTTAAGTTACCAAAAAACTTATAGGTACGTCAATCCGCTGTTATTATTTAGCAACGAGCTCTTTTTTATACATTTTAAATATTTCTTAAAAGCACCTATTGAAAAAGCATTTAAAATAGTGGTCGTAGCCGGTGTCGTGAGCAAGATCCAAGCTACCGGTGGTACCGGTGCTCCAGAGACAGGAACCTCCTCACAATGCGAGCCGTATCGAGGAGTACTGCCTTCTGAATCAGGCCCTTGATCCAACCGCCTAAGGAGAGCCTCGACAGATGTTCAGCGTTACTGGATAAATTCCTGTTTAAACATATCTGTACCTACACTAAACAGATAATTTGATACGAAAACTGTTCCATTTCTTTATCGCCTTCAGAAAAGGTGGTCGTCTATTCGAGTCTAAGGGCGAGATCTATAACCGATACTTCGAGTGTGCTTTGACTTAGACATTTTCACGTTTCTGTCTTGCACTTGTAGTTGTAATTGCTATGACCGAACTTATGCTTAGCCAAATTATGACCTTACAGTACAGATCTCGGTTTTAAAGTCCAAGAAACAACAAGGAGATTCCATTCTTAAACGCCGTTGTCACATATACGTGACAAGCAAGCGTGTGCCCTGTACGCCAAACGACACAAATATGTGACAAAACGGTAGGTGAAATTGTGGCTAGGCATGGAGAGCACGCGCGTGCGTTTAAAAGTTTAATGACAATATCTCGCACGCTTGACTAATTTCCTAAATCGCATATCCAAAAACCTCAAAAGAGTCTTCCATAGCCCTCACAAACAAAAAAGTAATATCGTTCCAAAATCAACTTCAAAAACTTAATAATAGAACAATTCAAAAGGCAGAACAAGGCTGCATGAGTAGGTGTCATGGTGCGTGTTTTATAAACGACGGCACGGCGCCACTCGGCCACTCTGTAAGTCTATGGCAATTCAAACAAATGGGCTATTCACTGATATTTCGCAATTCAGTCAACCGGTTTGCTTTGTCTATGGTTGCGCGGTAGAGAAGTGGAGTTAGGTTATTAATGTTTTTGACAACTGTTTTTGTTTTTGTTATATTTACTTAACTTGTATTTTTAATACTTGGCTCAATGAATATTTACATTGTATACAAACTACAAATCTACAATGGTAAGAAAAAATAAAAATGTACAAGTATCAAAACGGTTACAGGGCGTCAAAAAATTCGTCCACATCGCTATCAATAGGAAAAGTGCCCAGAATAGGCAGCATTGCCACATTGGATGGCAATGCTTATTCTTTGGCCAAAAAATAGGCCCGCCCTCTGGTCACGTGAAGAGTCGACCAACCGCTTGGCGATTTCCCGAAATACTAGGTGGGCACTCGGACCCCATGGCCCTAGTGTTTCAACCCCAAACGGCTCACATAACTACCAATTAAATAATTATATAAATTATTGTACTTGCGCCGTTTCAGGTTTTCAGCACCTGCAGCAGCCGCCCCAGCTCAATGATTGCTTCTAGAATAAAAGTCATTTGAAAAAAACATTGGTTTACAATCACGAATGATGGCTAAAAATTCTTAACTTCGAATATACGCACATGCGTATATTCGAAGTCGCATTTCTTTAAACTTCATAAGCTACCAGGCAACGTCCTTTTAGACAATTTTGACAGCCTTTCTTATTAATTACAAACATAACCCTAACTTCGGCTGAAACTAGCTACCATTCACTCTTTAAGATTAACTATTTTCATGGCTATCATTTCTTTAACGAACGACTGCCTATCTGACCTTCACAACCCAGTTAGTACTCGGTTTCACCATTCCCCTTTGTAAGACTGGTGTTCAGACGTTCTTGCAAATGACTACCTGTAACGACTGACAAAGATCTTCAAATGACAGCCGGGTCAAACGGCTTAACGTGCTTTCTGAGGCACGGAGATACTCGGTATGTAGTGGGTGGTCCCCATCCACGGGTCCACCTAGGCAATCGCGCCTTAACCTTGAAGATCGACCCGTGTGGCTGTTGATCTGACCACGAACTGCCTATCCTGATTTCCAAAAGATTGTATCCCTATTTATTTAAAATGGAACGGCTACTAGCGATGTATTAGTCACACGGACAAACAGCTACCTCTGCGTAGTTAAGTATTACGTACTTGTTGTCTCCTTGATTCACGTAGGCAGTCATACATAATCGAATTAAAACGAACTCAAACAAAGCTAAAGGTCGAGGTCTCCGCCATTTGTAACTCAAAGGTCACTCACAAATCGTGACACGAGACTTGCAATATACCTAATTATGTTGTTTGTTTAGGAAAAACACTTATTCCTCTTAGTCTTGGTCCTTAGAAATCTATCTGGTACTTACCAAAATAAGTTAGTGCTTAAGTAGGCTTTGTGACACAGGTTTCTGTTTTCTCTAATACTAGCTACACTTAAATGATTGCCGAAATAGCGAAGCGAACTGTGAAAATTTCAACGCTGGGCACAGCGAATTCCCAACTTTTATTATACGTGCGCCCAGTGCTAAAACAATTATAGGCCTTGTAAAATAGAGCATATTTTACTTAATAGAGGGAATATAACAAACAAACATTATTTGTACGCCTTGCAAGGCAGCACATAGTGCGACATAACTTTTTTATAACACCTTGTATTTTACCTATGTGTCACAAATAAACATATTTGAATTTGAACTTCTATGATCAAAAATGTAGGCACGGCTGCATTTCATTACACAAAGAATAATTCTTTGCCTGATACGTTCATAGCACAGTCAAGGTATGGTACGATGTATTGGGCAGACTCCTTTAAACAAACTGCGTCAATACATTTGCATGTACAGACGCCATCAATCAAGCTACCCGAAACTGACAGTTTTTCCCAATCAACCTTGAACCTAATACTTTAGCGATAAAGTTGATAATCTATTAAAGAAATTTGACAGATTGTAGTAGCTTGATATGCTGGCGTCTGTACTCCACAACAGCCTAGAAAGTAGTAGGTACTGTAATACTCCTTCTACTACGTAGGTACTCTTCTAGTCATGATTAACTATTCGCCTACTGCTAAATGGCCACAACTGGCTTCTGGTCACCAAACGCTACTCCTCAACAAGAAACTTGACCCTCAAAAGACAATCCATATCTCCACTATCACATTACAAAATAAATCGCCAATACAAAACTCATAAGCGTCAGACGTATTAAAGAAAATGAATAATAAATCCGTACCACAGACAAAAGAGGCATTAGGCCCATAGACAAGAATCGCTATTTACATGGGGTGGGGTGATTCGGTAACACAATCCGTACGCACGTCAACTCTATTATTTATGGATTCTTTAACATGTAAGGACTGGGGTAGTTTCGCGGGGGTGGTTTCAATCGGACATTTGGCGCAAGGAAGTGTTTCTTCTGCCTCGCTGGGCATAGAGAGGGACTTAAGCTTTTTTTTTTCGAGATATTACACGCGAAATTATTTTTAGGGTTGCAGTTTGGAGTGTTGAATACTTATTTGTTGTAATACTTTTTGGTTTTATTGAAATCGCAAATGGCTAGGGTATTTAGGAGACTATTAAATTGATATTAAAATGTTTTGACTTAGCTTAGACTATCATCAACACTGAAAACGGGATATTTACCATGTTTACTAGCTTCAGTTTATCCGTGGTCGTGGTGCTTGCAACAGCCCCGATATATCGGGAACTCAAAACAAACAGTAAACATAACAAAAGCTGATTTTTTTTCTTGTAAGTATCTAATGCGTTTTTCTTATATATTTTTTTACCATTGTCCTTATTTTGGTGGTCTGAATGATTTCTAGAAGTTCGTCCATCTATTTTAATGGGACCTTATATAAAATTCAGTACTTATTGGGTTTTTTCAGGCGGTATATTTCGTCTAATTGCCTGCTACTGCAGTGAGTCAGATTATGCGACCACATTATTCAAATATGTCGATGATACATTACAATATTAACATCCTGTCACACACAATAATAAAATGTCAGTTGTTATTAAATTCTCAGAATGCAAGTTACCCAAATGTCAATGCTTGTTTTCAAATTACTGAGTAATAATTATGTAGGTATTTCCAACGAAAAATAGTCACACTGGAAGTAATTGAATAATCGGTCTAAGAATGTTACGACCTCGTACATCGTTCATCATTCTCCTAACCTTATCCCAATTTAATTGGGGTCGGCGCAGCTTGTCTTCTTCTTCCATACTTCAAATAAGAAATGGGTAGTCGCCCATCCACGGACCAACATAGGCAAGCGCGGCTTAACCTAAAGATCGACCCGAGCAGCTGTTATTATTTAGCCACGAGCTCCTCCGTTCTAGCGAATAATAAAATTATAGTAAAAATGCAAATGTTGCTTTTAAATGAACAAACTAGGATTAGACACGGATATTAAACCATGGTTACAAGATAAAAGTCTACTATAGAAAATGCGGATTAATCGCCATTGATACCTATTTAGTATTTACCTAGTTGAACTGACATTACGCAGCTTATTTCAATTTGTTATTACGTATTTGATGTCAGACTTAATAAGTTGGACATTTTTGGCACGCATGAGAAGGTGGGACGCTCATGCTCCGTGGAGCGACGATCTTCGCAGGGTGGCTTGTAGCAACTGGATGAGAGTCGAGTGGCGTGCGATTGAGGAGGCCTATGTCCAGCAGTGGACTGCTGTACGCTGATGATGATGATGGGAATCTTGTTAAATACAGGCTGGTATGAGCTAGAAGTAAATAAAAGCAAGTTTCGATAACTGATCTTTATAAATGTAGGTATCAAAAATAAAAATAACCAAAAAAATATTTATAGCAATGTCTCTGCTCCAAATAAATTGGAGGTGAGAATGATGATGTCTAAGATTTCCTTTTTTTCTCCTGCTAATTTCAGAAATTACGCTAGAGTATTATTATTTTTTTTTTTTTTTAATCTTTATTTAAAGAGTTTTTTCGCTAATGCGAATATGACACTCTGTATATGTACAAAAAAATAAAGTTAGTTTATAGTTAACATCATCAATCGGAACTATGTTCTGGGCCTGTTCTTCAAAGCGGACTTAACCATATTTATTATGGGAATTATTTTATCTGATAAAGGGTTAGATAAATTTATATTGTGTATACCAATTTGAGATCTTAACAATTGATTTCGGACACATCTCATCAAAATGTGGTATGTGTCTTCCTCCTCATTACATACATCGCAAGCAGGGGATGATTCTTATTCTTATTCTTATTCTTTATTGCACACAAAAACAACAAAAATATATATACAAATTGCAATAACATAGCTTATGTACAATGGCGAGCTTAACCCAGAATTGGGTTTTCTTACAGCAAACCAAATTTCGATAGCGAAATTTGCATAAGAGGATATACCTATGTGCATTAACATAACAAACATCTCGTTACTTAAATTAATGAATTTTATAAACTAAACTACATACATACAGTATAATACACGTAATACATACAATATAATTATAAACAATACAATGCATAAAGAATCCTATTTGCTTACATATTGATCATTTCGACAGGAAATGTTCCCTTATTCCTTTCCTGAACACTTCTAACGAAGGGCTATCCCGCAAGGAGTGTGGAAGTGAATTCCAAAGGCGCACAGCACGAACAGTAAATGATCCATCATACCGACTTGAGGAGTGAGCAGGGAAACGAAGGAGAAGAGATGATGATGAGCGACAAGGTTTACCTCTAGGAACAAGGTACTCAAAGCGTTCCCGAAGATATGAAGGAGCTTTAGAATTGTGAAGAATGGAAAAGAGAACAGAAAGAGTGTGACAATCACGACGCTGCCGAATAGGTAACCACTTCAGCTGTTTCCGAAATTCCGACACATGGTCGTACTTACGAAGCCCGAAAATGAAGCGGATACACAAATTCTGCAGACGTTCGAGTTTATTAAAAAGTTCCTCAGTCGCATCAAGAAAACAGACATCAGCATAGTCTAGAAGGGGAAGAAGAAGAGATTGAGCAAGAGTAATTTTAGTTTCAAAAGGCAGGAATTTCTGAAGTCGCTTAAGAGACCGATACGAAAAAAACACCCTCCTACTTACCTCAGCAATGTGAACATGCCAAGATAGGTTACAGTCCAAGAATACACCCAAGTCTTTGACTTTCTTGGAGTAGGGTATGATAATTTTTTCATTAAGTGGCCGAATTTATTAAGAGGCATATGTCCCGATCGAAGTCTTAATAATATAGTTAAATCCACTCTGCCAACAGGACAGTTATCAATCCAAGGAGAATATGAGGGCTGTGATTGGATTGTTCTATACCAAATTCCTTTTGATCTTCGATTGATTAATGTTGTTTCTCATTAGTGAAGAAGTTTCAGAATCGGAGGAGTAGTTCCGAAGGTTCTCCCCTGCAATAAAACTTACAAACTATGCCTCATTTTAATAATAGTGTAGATCTACACTGCGTTATTTAAAACATAAGAATACTAAAACTAAAAACTCAAGTCAATTTCCACACGGTTAATTTCTCCATCTAACCATAGACAAAATTGAAATTAGAAAAATCTCGATGACATAAAAAGCAATCAGTAACCGTTTTGTGAAAAAAGGGAAAATTGTAGATCAAAGACGGGAAACGAGGGCGTACCGACGCGGGAATAATGCAATAAATTTACTTTTCGGACGCGGTTTAACCTAACATGGCGACAAATCGAATCGTAACGCTTTAACGAACGCGCCGACGAACACTTTGAATTTCGAACGACGAAAAATTTGGAAAATGTCTGTTTCTTATTCGCAATTGTTTATGAGACTTTTTTGTTTTGCAAAAATATATTGAGAATCGCGACGTTTTGAAATTAGAATTCAGATTGCATAGGTTTTTTCAAACTTCTGTTATTTGCCAGTTAATTATTTTCAGAGAGTTTTTACAGCTTGCTAGCGCATTGTCAGTTTTCCACCAAGCGCTTAATAAAATAGTATTTATGATATTCTAGAAGAAAAGATGAATAACAGTATTTTACTGATCTACTCATTTGACAGATTATCTATGAATATCCCAATTGGCATAGCTACTTAATTTAATAAGCACAATTCATAAGTTGGTATAAACCTAAGTACTTATATTTTTCAATTTCACTTTTAGCATTCTATCATCTTAAATTGAATATCAAAACTTGCAAATTAGGCCCACACTCAAACTTATGATTAGTAACTTTTGCGAGTCCCCCAATTTCTGAAAAAAACGTATTTCTCTCAACTTTATTAAAATTGTCAAGAGCCACTAAACGTTCCAAATTCAAAGCAAAAAGAAAAGCGCGCGAAAAACAATATCTAAATGACATTTCCATGTTATAGGGAGGCACCAATTTTGCACGCTACGTAATTTTTAGTCGATTTCTCGAATTAAATTGATCAATTTCTTTGATGTGGGTTCATGATTATTCGATTACACGGGACTCGACTTTTCAATTTGCTTCCCCTTTTATCAGTGATGAAATGATTGGTGTAAGCATAAAACAGGTTACTTTCAATTTAATTTGGTCCCGATATGGATAGGTTTGGGCCCTAAATATCGTGGGGACAATAGGGATGTTACTTTGATGTTAGTTCAGATTTGAAGGGGCTAGTTTGTTGATAAATTAAATTATGGAACATACATTTTCAATTTTCAACCGACTTTTAAAATAATACTAAAAAACTGCAAGATAATCTTAATTTCGGAAGTCGATGATTTTGTTAGTATAACTGACTTTTTCCCCGACTTCCGAAATTAAGATTATTTTGCAGTTATTTAGAATTTTTGCGAAACTCATTTAAGTTTCACTAAGTCTTAGTGACAACGGGCATTACTGACATGATCTCCTTAACATTTATGCTTGCTTGATGGCTATGGCTCGCCCCTATTACATGGAACTTAAACATAACTGGCGAAATGTGAGAGTACTATAGGAACACCTACGCCTAGCCCTTCGGGGATTACAGGCGTGCTGTTAAGTTATCTCATCATCTCATAAAACTCTACCTCTTTTGTATGTAAGTCATCGAAATTTGCATCTGACCACCAGCACCGTAAGGACTATCCCTGCTTGCAGCGCCAGGCCGCTAAAATCACTTAAAAACTTTCTTTTCCTTAGTATTTTTACCCGACTGCGGCGAAGCCAAAGGAAGGGTTACGATATGCCTGCCGGGGCTGCGGGACTGTTCGAAAGAGATACCGCGGTCCTGGAACACAACGGGCAAAGAAGGATCATGGATGGGTTTTAGTCAGTAAAAGTCTGACACTCCCTCCCACTCCACCCCGAGCGGCGGGAGGAGTTATTTGATGATTTCCCATCCCTAAAAAAAAAAGCGTTACTACTTTAGCAGTTGATGTATGTATGTATGTTTGTATTTACGTATGTTCCTCCGTAGCGTCTAAACCATTCATCCGATTTTGATGAATAACGTTTAACCGACTTCAACAATAGGAGGAGACGATTTTACCCTGTAAACCTCGAATTTAATTAGAGCGTGATTTTTCAGTAGTCGGGTTTTTTAGTTGTAGTATACCACAGAAATTTTTGTTTTGTTTCATTCCTCAATAGGATGTTCTGTGATCATTAACGGGGCCTGAGATTTTCATTTAAACAAAATAATACTATAATGAAAAAGCTCGCAAATTTTTCTGCCTTTTTATGTTTTACTCTGTTGGCCCGTAAAAAAGGGGCGGTGCTCAGATATGGTCAACGTGTGCACGAGGTTTTGTTTTAAAAATGAGCAGTCGCAAGTTCGCTCGATTGTACTTTTCCTCCAAAGCTTTTCGAAGTCATATAATAACTTGACCGCTTACCAAACTCCTATGAAAGCTGTTTATAAACTTGACATTACCAATGACAGAGACAGACATACTTCGATATGTCAAAAGATACGAGTACATCTAAAGTCTCCGCCCATAAGATAGTCGTCGGACCACCAAATATATTATTATCTAGATTGAATAAATCAATATGTTAATTAAATAGCACTTGCACACATTAGAATTTTATATGAGGATCAATATTGAATATTTTTTATAAACTTACCTATTGGTTTTTTTATTCAAATATATTCTTTCAACGATCTTTGGAATTTTCTTCATCGTGCGGTTAGTGCCTAACCTGGTGTCAGTTTTTCTGCCGCCCATGGGCCTCTGACTTGGCTTTACATGCCGTCAAGAAATATCTCTCAGGCATGCTGGTTGCCTAAGGATGTTTTCTTTCAGCAAAGCTAGTGATAATTATACAATACGTGCGTATTGTATAATTATCACTAGCTTTCATGAATCCGAAAAATCAGAGGTTCGAACTCGTGACCTATGACTTGGCAGCCCGACGGTCACACCACTAGGCTATCACTGTTATGGCAAGGCACAATAACTTGTGAAAGTACTGTAGTTGCCTATTCCAAAGCGAAGAATGGGCAAGAAACTATGAAAAACTATAAAACATGGACACTCTTTTAAATCAAAATATTTTACAAGTATGATTGGGACCGGCTTCTAGGCAAACCGTGTCCAGCTGAATATCACTACTTTGCCGATAAGTGAGTATTCCTGTTTTTATACTTGGTATTTTTTTAAATAACTGCTCGCGTCTACATTCAATGGGCTGGCTATAATGTTTGTGGGTTTTTCCATAAAAAAAACTCAAGGGCAACTAACAAGGAGTCTGCTGGATTAGTTTCCGATAAGTGTCAAATGGAGTTGGGCAGGACACCTAGCAAGGCGCGGTGATGGCTGGTGGAGTAAAGCTGTGACCGAATGGTGTCCAAGGACTGGAAAGAGAAGTGCCGCCGGACGACATTGTTGCCATTGCGGGAATATCCTGAATAAGGCTGGCACAAGAACGTGGAGCTTGGTACAAGCAAAGAGAGGCCTATACCCAGCAGTGGGTGAAGTCGGTATCGTATAACACTTGTTTTCTTGACTAGAGTACCGTCAATTCGCGACGCGGTTACTCGTAGCTAGCTCAAAACAATTTATTTCATTTATTTTCTTTACATGTCGCTTGGACACCGTCCAAAGAATACAAACTTAGTCTCAGTCAGTGACCCGAAAGTCTGACAAGCAGTCTTACCAAGGGGTATCGTATTACCCAGTGCTATCTGGGTTGTGGAATTCTGTCTAAATAGTATGCCCCTTGAAGGTATAGTTCATACTGTGTGGCCCAGCAGTAAGGCTCGCTTCTGTTTTCTTCCATTACTTCAAACCAGCGAAATGGTGTGTCTACCATGCATAAGCGCCAACTCCCCTGAAGAAAGCAACCGGAAGATATATTGTATTAACCAATGTTTTGATAGCATAAAGCACGCAAACAAAACATCCACCGATTAACCAAACCGCTCTTAACCAACTAATCCAGAAGTTCAACTTTACAATTAAATGTAAATAAAGAGGGTTCTTTATTTATATTTAATTTCTACCATGGCAACACCAACACCTCCTCAGCAATAGCCATAACGGATGTTTTAGCACGATTACCCGCCAATCCTCTTGATTCATTCGAATTTCGAACGACGCCATTTTCAAGTCACGTGCGTAACGCAAATATGGCGGGGGTTCACAATGGCGGGAAAAGTTGGTGAAATATTATACAGGGTGGGAGAAGTGACGAGAATGTGTAATGAAAAGGTTGCTGAATAAAGTTATGATTATTTGAGTCTGTCATGATGCTTTTTGGACTACAGGGATGTTTCTTTTGAGATTTCTCTACCTCAAGCTCTGTGTCTTTTGCAAAAGACAAGAATCTAGCAACAAAGAATCTAGCAATATTTAAGTCATTTCAGATATGTATATTGTGTTTTGCATTTTTAGATAATTTCTAGTTTTGTTTTTGGCTTAATGGTGAATGCTGCGTTTACCCTGTTATGTATACCAGTACTTTTTATGGTTTCCTATTAAGAATTTTGTAAATTGTATGTTCTGCTGTTGGTTTAACATACCAAATAAATAAGTATAGCGTGTGACGACGATAATACCTAATATAATATGTAATACCAACGCGAAAAGGCACAAGCATTGCAAGTTAAATACTAGTAATATAGTTTCGGCTGATAACAGAAAGAATGACTAATCTAACTTCAAATAACTCAAAATTGAACCGAATAAAGCATCGTTAAACGTTATTATTTTACAAAACACCATCTTCCCAAAAAAACCACACCCTATACACAGCCAACCCGACACCGTAATTGGAGCACTCAATTTGTGCCACTTGCCGCCGACGCGTGCCTCGCACGAGGCTCTATCAATTGTCTATGGTCTCTTCTTTATGGTCGCTTGTCTATGGTACAACGAAACTCTTTTGAATGAAAACTGGGCTTCCTTTTGTGGATGAGAGATATGATTTTCATTAAAAATTCATTAGTTGAAGGATTGGGATGGTAATTAACTGTCATAGGGTTAAGTTAGGCAGTGCTGGTGTCACTGTCTTTCCGAAGAATAATTTATGGCAATAGGCCATCAACCGGGCAAAAATCCAGACCCCAGGCCGCAAATCCAGCGAAAGCAGCTAAGCCAAAGCTGAAAATCCAGGTGAAAAAACCCAATAACACTGCGCGACGCGGGTATCGAACCTCGGACCTAACGACCTTGTGCTGATAAAATAACATGATAACAAAAGGGAATTTCCATTTAACAGATAGCGATTAAAAACTATTATCTTTTCGCTTGCGGAAATACTATCATTTGTGCTCACGACCCCGAAAAATGAGCTACTGTACTGTATAGGAAGATAAGTCATAATCCATTTATATCAATAATCTAATAATTAATGATTATCATGTTAGGGTTTTTACTAACTGTATAATTGATTAATCATCTATCTACGATGTTAAATACCTAATTAAAGTAAATATAGGTACCTTCTATACACATAACATAACATCAGGTAAGTATGTAATCCCTGGGTTAGGCAGACGTGTACTCTATTTAGAACACCCACATCTCGCTAGTTATACATATTTTTAAGTCTGATATAATAGGGACGGGCCTATTTCCATCAACCAGGCACATGTCCAGACTTTAGGCCACAACTCAGTAATTCCTGGTTATCTACGACATACACTTACTGACGTAACGTTACCTTTTTCTATTCTTCTGAAAAATACTCTCTCGTCTTTTATTTGGCCTCCAATCCGGCTCCCAGCCGTGACATTTAAAACTGTATTCTGCCAAACTCCTTAGTTGTTTATGTTTATTTTGCATACCATCAAACACAAAAGGGTATTATCAGCTTAAGCATAGAACAGACAACTTTCTCTTTCATTATTATTAATAGTACGATAATTAACCGCTATAAATAACACGCTTTTATCTCATTTATTATCGCACATTATCATTAGTAGTGCTAACTTCTACTTACCGTATAATTTAACTACAATTCATATTTTTTCAAAGCCATATTTAACCTTTTTTTAACAACCTTTTCGCACCTAGACGTCATAAATTTTGCTACCGTGGTCATCAATGAGTTTAAAAAAAAAAACGTGAGAATTTGTCTACGGCCCGACGCATCCTTTGTCAATGATTTGTCAGTTCCGTTCTCTATGAATGAAGTTTTGTCGTGTTTTTTTTAATCGATTGTTAGCACAGGTGTATTTGTTTGATAGTTTTGTGAAACCAGCCCCTTTTTGAGACTGTTTGGTTACTTGTAACTAAATAAATATGAGAAACATTTTGATGCTGTTGTACGAATAGACATGTAAGGACGGTTTGCAATAGTTCGTTAGTTTTTTTTAGTTTTAATTTAACTTATTTTTATTATATTTTCAAATTTGATTATGGACATTTTACATTTTATTTGACATGGATAAGTATTGCATTAATTTAATTATTTAATTTTTTTAGATTATTTTGAGATTTAATAGTATTGTGTGGTGTGATTTGTTTTTGATTATTTAATTACTTACATTATTTTTAAATGTACCTACTAACAAAATTATTATGGATCGTTGTGTCTGAAATAAATAAATTGAATTGAATTGAATTAAGGAATAACAACTGTCTTTACTAAGAGTTTAGGTACAGGGGATCTAAAATGGTCGCTTTAGTAGACTCATAATAGGATAACAATATGAATTACGTTAAAATTCTTAAAATGGTCACAGACGCAGTTAAGCCGTTGGTCCCGGGTGTCATTTGTAGATCTTTGACAGTCGTTAGGTAGTCAGTGGCCCAAAAAGTCTGACAACCAGTCTTACCAAGGCGTGTCGTATTGCCCAGTACTAACTGGGTTGTGGAGGTCAGATAGGCAGTCGCTCCATATAAAATACTAAGAATCAGAATAGGATAATAATATGAATTACTCATATTATTAATTATCCTATTATGATTCCGGTAAAGCGGCCATTTTGGGTCCCTTGTAGACCGGTGGAAACATTTTAGACCGGCTTAAACTGGTTTTGCCTCCACTAAAATACATACGGCCTGCCTTACTTGCAGAAAAATACAAAAACATGTTTTCGGTGTCTCCCTTCCTGGAAACCTAAGGTAAAAATAGCTTTCTATCAGTAAATAACACTTTTTTATACTAAATAGGCTTGCGTTTGGCCGCAACTCGCCTGATATGAAGCGATGATGGAGCATACTTACCTTGAAGAAACTGATTCACTCGAAACTTGAATAAATCCAATCCAGATTATAATGATCAGGGAACAGAGAAGGGTTTGTTTATTCGATAACTGCTTTTTGTTTTTCTGTGCACTAACGAAGTGCTACGCATGAAGTTGTTGCCCTTCGAAGTACCTAAATATCGATGCTGTCTTAGATTACTGGGCCCCGAAACAGTACTCTATCTCTTCGTACTCCTTGTTATAAACTTTGTTTGCGTTAAGCAGATACGAGTACTTACCTATTGCCGTAAAAACGAACTTTTAAATTAACAAATAAGACTAATATAAAGTTGAATATACACGCCTCTCGCCTCCAAGCCAACACGTATCGTATCTTTCAGGTGAATACCGTCGTTAGAAGGTTAAAATCCAAAATTATCAGACACAACAGAATACAGAATTAAACTTACACATCGCTACCTCGCTTTAAAAAGTTTTAATTCTAAATTTAAAACTCGGAGCGTTGGCGGCAAAATGACCATAAACAACTTTTATTTTTTTCTCGCTGCGCCCGACGTTGTCCCGCCTTTGTGCCAGTATCCTGCCTCTTTCATTCGACCTTTTTAAGGAAGAAATTTATTATGTATACTTTTGGCCATGACCAGTAGCCGTTTTTAATTGTGAATTATGGCTTTTATAGTTTTTTTCGGTGTATTTTTTCGTTTCCTGACCGATCGGAAGGTCACTTTAATGTTTTTTATAGTTTCGGATTTATTTGAGATAGATTTTTTGTATAATTGATTTAGTTACAGGTCGTATTCGGGATTAATCGGACGGAACAGGGTGTTTTAATGTGTTCAAATATAATAAAACGGATGTTCTGTATGTCGGATAGTTTAGGACAGGAAACGGCCGTATTTCATAAACGCGCAGGACGAAATAGAGCACCTTGCCCATAAAAAGTTCAGAATAAAGAGATGTAACAGTAATTAGCCTAACTAATATTTATTTAGGCTTCACAAGCTTCTTTTCTTACCAAAAAGGAAGTCGTAAAGAGTCAAAGAACAAAGCTATAATCGGAGATAACCTAGCAAGTCTAACAATCACCAGGTAGGCTCTATCCAAGTTTTAATAATCATCAACTTCACATCCATTCACTTTTTTTCAGCCCCTTAATTTTCATAATCAAATATGATATGTACTTACGTACTAAGGGTAGCCATGCACCTGATTTAAGTCTTTAATCTTATATTAAACCCACTCAAATGAACAAGGGTGAACTATTAATTGGAGGGAACCATAACGTAAAGTAACCATCATTGCATACTGGAAAAAACAATCATTCTAATGGACCTTTAATTTCTTTGCCTTATTACCTAAATGCACACAATATTTTGGGGTATTCCTCAAAGCGCAACTGTTTTTAAGCGCAACCAACTAAGCGCAACTAAATTATTCCTCGAAGCGTAATCATTAGTTGCGCTCACAAATTCAAATTAAAAATATTATATGTTTATTCCTCATGCTGAAAAATAGAGATGGGTATGATGGATTCATTAACGATTTTTTTCATCATGGTTACGCTTTGGGGAATAAACATATCATATTTTTAATTTGAATTTGTGAGCGCAACTAATGGTTGCGCTTCGAGGAATACTCCAATATTTTCGGATCGGTTTGATTCAGCAAAGATCGCCATAGCCATGGCGTTGGACGGCCTATTCAAAAATCTATGCATATCATCATCTTCCAGCCCTTGCCCCATGTTACTTGGGGTCGGCGCAACGCATTTTTTTCTTCCATTCTCCTCCGTCAATCATCACGCTATCATTTTCTCCTTTATCTTCACACAATCCATCCATCGTTTCCTTGGTCTTCCTCTCCCTCTCCATTCTATCAACATTTATATTCATCACTCTTTTAGTCACATGCGATTCGTCCCTCCTCATCACATGCCCATACCATGACAGTCGATTCCCTTTCAACTTTTCTGTAACTGGGGCAACTTTCAAACTTCCTCTAACATACTCATTCCTTACTTTATCCATTCTTGTCACACCACACATCCACCTCAACATTCTCATCTCCGCTACAATAATAATAATGTAATATTTTTTCATCCATCTTCTTCACAGCCCAGCTTGTGTGGACATATTAAAATATGTTAGGTAAAAAGTGGCTTGATTTTTCTCGAATTGAGCCAAACCCAACATGATTCAGCTATGTATGTGCATGCCGAATGAAGTTTATCAACCGACACGAACAGAATCTACCTAAGCTGACTATCACGAATATGTGTGGTACTTAACAATTTGGATTCGGTTTTGTTGTTTTATAAATATGAAAATGGAAACTCTTCATTATCTTTCTTGCCCTTATTCCAATTTATTTGGGGTCGGCGCAGCATGTCTTCTTTTTCCATACTTCTCTATTACTCGTCATTTCAGCAGTCTTCTTCTTTCTAGCCACACCACAATCCATAAATCGTATCTTTAGTCTTCCCCTACTCTTATAGACCACGATCACACTCAAAATTGAAACTACCATAGACAAAAATACCTATTCAAAAATAGAATCATAGAACCTCGTAACCTTCTATTGTCGCGACCTCCCACTGTCATGATACTCGCACCACAGTAGAGCTATAGTATAAGAAGCATTGTCACACGTTCTTTAACAATTTCTTTAAGGGTTGCGCGCCATTGTAACCTAACGTCCCAATTAAAAAGCATTCTGCGCCCACCTGGAGGATTAAAAGTAAAAAAAAGATTCGCCAAGATGCTATACGAATAAATACGTAACTGACTGATTGTATGTTTGTCCGTTGTATATTTTTTGAGTGCTTGATAGGAATACGTTCTATGGATTTGCCAAGAACAGTCCTTCGAAAAATTCTTTCAATTTTGTTGCGAAAAATGTGTCTATTGTTTTCGTAGACCTTCGTAGCATCGTAGCTATATCGTAGCATAGTGCTACGATATAGCTACGCTTTATCAAAAAATTCTAATAATACCAGTATTTTACATGGAGTGTCTGCCTATCTGACCTCTTTAACCAAAACACTGAGTAACAGGACTTTCGGGCTTCTGACGGCTGGACACAACTGTCAAAAATCATAGCCGGGGCGACAGGCTAAACGTGATATAACTTCGATTAAACCAGCGTCGTGCACTATTTTTTCCCATTTATTTTAATTCATCGTGTATTTACATATCCAAAATATCGTTCAAAATACAAGCAAAGCCACGGCTCAACCATAGTCAACAATAAAAAGGAGATGCCGATTCTCCGAGCGAAAATTATAATCGGCAATGAAGCGTGCGCCTTAATCCATCGTCGGTTTTTTCCATCGAGAAAAGTTTTTTTTTTATTAAAGCTTTTTCGTTAACGGACTGAACTGAGTTTTTTTTTTTAATTCTATTCCATGTTCCATTTTTAAACGAGAAATTGTATGACGGGATACTGCAGATATCTATTAGCGTTTTATGAAATGAATACGTTTAGGTTATAAAGCATGGAAAGCACACTAAGCCGTTGGTCCCGGCTGTCATTTGTAGATCTTTGACAGTCGTTACAGGTAGTCAGTGGCCCGAAAGTCTGACTACCAGTCTTACCAAGGGGTATCGCATTACCCAATACTAACTCGGTTGTGGAGGTCATATAGGCAGTCGCTCCATGTAAAATACTGGTATTCAGCTGAATCCGATAGGACTGGAAGCCGAGGCCAACATAACTGGAAAAGGCTAGGCAGATGATGAATACGTTTTGGCTGTTTTCAATCAATGTGCAATGTCACAGTCGTAATCAGGAAGAGAAATTATTTTACGGTATTAAAATGTACAGACATCAAGCAACCCGGAACTGTCAAATTTTCCCAATCAACCTTGTACCTAATGCTTCAGCGATAAATTTGTAAATCTATTAAAGAAATTTGACAGATTGTAGTAGTTTGATGTGTTGCGTCTGTACCTATGTTATCCCAGTATTGAGTAAAATATTATATTTATGCCGGGAATAAAAGCAAGCATTGATTACCTACTACGCTTAAGCGTGATGAAATCCAGCAAGATAATAGGTGAAAGACTAATAAAAGCATTGTTTTTCATTTTAAAAATTCAACTATTTTTTTTTTTTTTTTTACGGATGGGAAATCATCAAATGACTTCTCCCGCTCTGGGTGGAGTGGGAGGGAGTGTCATACTCTTACTGACTAAAACCCATCCATGTTCCTTCATTGCCCTTTGTGTTCCAGGGCCACGGTATCTCTTTCGAACAGTCCCGCAGCCCCGGCAGGCATCGGCCCTTGCGGGCCCCTTCCTGATTGCTGACATCTCTTCGAGGCGCGCGTGGAACACGAACGCGCCGTCGACACGGCCTGTCGTCATAAGACGGACGGACGGTGAGCTAACCCATTACTCACCGTCCACAGGCCCGCGCCTACGGTGGCCGGGAGCCACCACGTGGCCCCCGACGCCCGGTGCGTCGCCCGCGGCGACTGGGACGTGAGATTCTCTCCCTCTCACGTCCCGCCACCTCCTTCGCTAGCATGACTGCTTCGCAGAAGGAGGTGACGGCTTCCCATTCCCTCTCGCTCCGGACCATGGCCTGAACCAGGGCCGGGCGCGAGAGATCGCCGCCGCCGATCGCCGCTACGAGGACACGGCGGAGCTCCGCCCAAGCGGGGCAGACCTCCACGGTGTGCGCCACCGTGTCCTCCGGGCGATCCTCGCAATGATAGCACCCGGGCGTTTCCTCCCGCCCGATTCGGTGCAAGAACCTCCCGAAACAACCGTGTCCGGTGAGGACCTGCGTCAGGCGGAAGGTGAGGGCGCCGTGGCGCCTCTCTAGCCACTCCTCAAAGAAGGAACTTATCGCCACTATTGTGGCGTGCCCTGCACTGGGTTGCGACAGTCGCTGTCTCCATGTCGCCATGAGATCGCGTCGGAGGTCTGTCCGCTGAGCGCTAATTTGCCGCGGCAGCGGAGTTTCCCCCCGACGTAGTGCATCCGCGCGCCATTCATGCAGGCGCGCGAGGACTATCGCCTCCAGATCCCATGGCGGCAATCCGGCTAGGAGGCTCGCCGCCTCGCGGGAGATCGTGCGGTACCCCCGGATCAGCCTTACGGCTACGACCTTTTGGGGCGCGTTCAGGTAGTGGGCGGCACGCCGCTTAATTGAACGCGCCCACACCGGGGCCCCGTAAAGGGCCATGGACCGCACGACCCCCGCGTAGAGCCTACGGCAGGAGGCGTTTGGACCCCTCAGGTTGGGCAAGAGCCGCTTGAAGGCAGCCCCGGCCCGTTAAATTCAACTATTGAATTAGCTTTTTCTTACAAACACTTTCTTACATACAGGGTTAATTTTTCAACGACCAGTATTTTTTTTAAATCAATACCTATCTTTTAATCGATTGTTCCCAACAAGTCAAACTGTAACATGTCACAGTGTGACTCGTTGGGAAAAATTGAGAATAAAAATCCCAACAAGTCACACTGTTACTCGATAGGACAACTTTTTATCGTTTGTTCTCGATGTGTTGATGGGGACAATCGTCTTTAATTAACCGTATTTGAGTGTTAAATATTCTAATCAAATGCAAATAATAAGTAGTATAAACATTCAATTGAAAATATTCTGTTTTTTTTTCAATTTAATTGAATCAATACCTACATACGAAATAGTCACATTGTCCAGGTTTAAAAGCTGCCAACCTAACTTCTAAGAAGCAAGTCCCTCAACCTCTGCACCAAAACTATCCAAAAACAAAAACACATCACCACTCCCTAACCTCTAACTACCAACATAACAAAGCAAACGGTAACACAACACCGTTGTGTTCCCAGTCCCAGGGGAGCCAACCGAACGGCCACACAAGACTACACTTTGAGGATTACTGAACAGTAATAAATACTGCATGGAAATTATTAATGGCGGAAGGTATACGAAGCTTATCATCTTGCAGGACTGTAGGAAATTAGTTCAGAGCTTCAATCAGTTGCTCCTTCCTGATTATTAATTAAGTATGATAGACTGTTTGCGCATGACAGAGCATAGACAAGATGTCTGCTGTAAACGGTTACGTGTTGATAAATATACTCGAATTAAGTAGCTCATCGATAATAACAGCTCAATAACCCAGTTAGTAGGGTAATACGATCGACCCCTTGGTAAGACTGGTTGTCAGACTTTCAGGCCACTGACTACCTGTAATGACTGTCAAAGATCTACAAATGACAGCCGGGACCAACGGTTTAAAGTGTTTTCCGAGGCACGGAGGAAACTCAGTATGTAATGGGAGGTCACCCATCCACGGACCAACCTAGGCAAACACGGGTTAACCTAAAGTTATTATTAAGCTACGAGGGAGGAGCTACTCCCTATAATTGGACTAAAATATATGAAACACAAAATACACGTAGACACTCATTAAGTCGCGGGTTACGGCTAGTTTTAATACAATTAACACTCAAAAACAATGATTATTTAGTTAGAAAATTCCGACAAAAAGAACCTCGACTTTTCCTGTTGACTGTTACAGCAAAAACAGAATTGATTTGTTCTTTGACGTCTAAGTGTACAAAGTAATAAATTATACAGCCGCCGCCGTGGTGAGAAGGAAAAGAATTTTATTCATGTCTAGACGCTATTCTGAGCGTCAATTGAAAGTAATGCAGGTTCTTGAAGTTTCTGAGAAAGATTCCAACTATTTTTTTTAACCGACTTCAAAAAAGGTGGAGGTTCTCAATTTGGTTGTATTATCTTTCTATGTTTGTGATCTCATAACATAACTCCGTCATTTATGAACCGATTTGAGAAATTGAAAAAAAAAACAAAAAAGACAATGAAACAAATAAAGTCACCGACTTCCGAAAGTAAAGTTATCTTAGAGTTTTTTTTGGAAGTCGGAAAAATATATACAAAAATATTTTTATTAGCTTATTTGCGTGTCCCACTGTCGGGCAAAGGCCTCCCCTTTCTCCTTCCAAACCTCTCTGTCCTGTGCGATATCTGGCCATGTTCGCCCCGCAAACGAGATCAGATCGTCACACCACCTTCGCCGTCGAGTTATACCGTGGTCTACCTCGACGGCGATTTCCTCCGACAGGCGACGATTTCCTGGGGCGACCAGTGAGTGAAGACCGTTGCCCATCTCTCCGGGCGGATTCGTGATACGTGGCCAGCCCTTCAGTTTAGCTGTTTTTTCTTCAACATCTGCAACTTGAGTTACTCAAGTTACAAGAGTAAAAATATTCTCTCTCATATCTATAACTGCCTTGTTCATCTGACTCTGATCAGCTTCTGCTGAGGATGAAGTCCTGATTCGATGGCCAGTTTGGGCAAAGTGTTATTGGGTTTTTCCATTTGGGATTATTCAGCAGCATCCGGGAGTCTCATTGCGCCCGTCTGATGGTATAAGGCCCACCGATATTACAAGGAACTTAAACCTAACTGACGAAACTTTTGCCTAACTCTTCATGGAAGAGGCGTGTGTTATCTCCACATTAATCAAGGCCTTTATTGAAAAAAAACCTTGCGTCGCAGTAATTGAATTCCTTCTTGATCGACGTGTCAACTAACAAAGAAAAAACGCAACAATAAACTAATAGAAAATTAATAAACCGTATAAAATACTCGACGTGCCTCCGGTCCAATATCCCAGGCAAAGGACAATGTTTTAAAAAAAAATTGATTCAAAAAATGAGAAAAACATAATCCATATCCCTCGAGGATTACACGACAAACGCATTTTGGTTGGCCACACTGAACCTGAGGGCTTCCAAATTCATATTTCAAAAAAACAACGTCGAACGCTCACAAAATATTTGTCGTTCGTGTGTCTACTTTTGGGGATCCGCAAGATCAATCAATCTTTGATTCGTCAATCAAAGCTAGAGGTATGTAAAATTAAGGAGGTCCATGCTACAAAAGTTGCTCTAGACCGTACCTATGAAAATAAAAACGATCATTTTCCGGCGATTATTTTCGTAATGCGTTAACGTAACTGTAAATGGCTTTAATTTTAGCTTTTCATTGTGTTTCATTAAGGGGGTATAAAATATCTTAATTACGTATTTTAACGAAATCACCGAAATTCCTAATCAAACCCGTGAACGTTTTCCATCGACTGTAGTCATTAGAATTTACCTAACTTTACGAAAAGCGGTTTTTCATCCCCAAATAATTTCACGGAACCAACCTTACGCACAAACGTTACATTTTTTCAAAAAAGGAATCTAATTCAATAGACTGCGATTCGATCTATGAGTGACATAGCAAGTGCTGCCACCTGTCGAGATCCACCGTGTGAATGATCCACATATTTATCGACGATCAATGATTTAGCAATAAACTTGACAATACGACTACTTGGGTAGCCATTTTTACTTTTGACACGGGTGGACGATACGTTCGCCTATTCAAAGTTACGTATGACTTGTCAAAAACTATTTTGATCATTGAAATTCGTGTGAAATGAGTTGTGACTCGATAACTGACAAATGCTTGCACTGAGTGGACAGCTCCACTCAAATCTGTGTGGATCTTACATCAATAGATCATCTCAGACCCTAATCTGCATAGCCCTCATGTGAATTGACCTAGATTATGTCTGGACTTTAAAAAAGACTATGACCTCTGCGTTTCTTCTCAGAGTAGTCGGATTCTAAGAACCACTGATCTCTCACTGGCAAGTGACATTTTACATGTGTTGCAATCGTTACACATGTAGAATGTCACTTTGTCAAGATAAACATCATAAACGAGTTAAAAATGTGTGACATAAGCTACCGAAAATCTTATGCCGATCTTGTTGAAAGTCCTTGCAGAATTACAAAATGATCACTTGTCCAGGTCCTCTGGTGGCATAAAATAAAAAATCATATCAAAAATCTCCATTATTCATTTAATTTTTAAATATTCTCATCCGCAGGTTTCAAGACCCCAACTATTTCAGCATATGTTGGTTCTTTTTCACATCTTGCTGGTTGGCTGTCTCCAGGTGCTAAACTGAGATCTGCGTATAAAACTTCGTTTGCGGTGACCTAAAAAAACACAATTTAATGTTATAAATGTCTTGCAAAGAGTTTTCTTTTACCACGTCAAATCAGACTTGGAACCAAAGTCGGCCAAACCAAGGCTGGAGCAGAGACAATCTCCACAGATTCATGGACGGTTGCGCAGATCAGATCTCAAGTGCGCATGCGGTTTTTTCCCACAGACAATGGCCCACCTTCCATCTTGCGCCGCATGCCCTGCCACCTGCGCATTTGATAACCTTATGACTGCATCAGCAAGCGGAATTTGCGTAGATGAGTTTTGGGTCAAACATTATTTTAATTTTGCCATCGCCACGCTAGAGAGCAACCGACACCATCAAATTCAAGCCACTCTGTAATTTTGAAATACAGTTTTGAGTGTTTATACTATAAAAAAAAAGTTATCACTTACAGGTACACATAGTTCTTTTGTCGCTTGCAAGATATTATCAGGAGGGACCTGTTGGTACACAGTTATTGTTAAATTTTCTGTGGAATAGGACATCTTGATACAATTGGGGAAACTTTGTTATTGCAGCCGAGGCGGAATTCACACCCGAGCTACAGGGGAGGGTGCTATGAAGGCGGAACTGCAGTAACAAACGCCCTCGTGTATCAAACGACGTTTTTCATTACACTTTCGAAGAAATAAAATAATAGAATGAAAAGTATTTTTGTCATGCATTATTAGGAAACTATGGTTTAATTTATTTACCAGGCATTATAACATAAAACTTACGTAAGTGTGTGTGTGACGACATTTTATGATACATATGTAAGTCACCAATATTATAACACATATCGCTATCACGGGTGGTATCGCGTACATTAATACAGCATTTGGATTATCTAAAAAAAGTCAACTTTTTACAACTCAATTCATTCAGAAACAATTCACATTGTGTTTAAAATCATAAAACGATAAACAAAAAATAAAAAAATCACGTTCATTAAAATTATAAAACTAACACATTCATGTTACAATAAATTATAGAAGCTAACACAAAAATAAAAATAAAATAAAAAAACACAAATTAAGAAATCAATACAATTAAAAATTCAAAATGTGGATATGTCATTGTCTATCGAATACAGACATTTCTCCAATAGGAATGCTTCACTTAAACTGGCGTTTGTAAATTATAGTTTTTCAGTCTTGACTTAAATGAGCGATTGTAAATTATAGTTTTTAAGTCCAATGGCAACCCGTTAAAAATCCGCACTCCTTGATATGGAGGACTAGGTTGCACAAAATTAACTTGGGGTATTATTTTATTTTTAAAATATTTCCTGCGCGTACATTCCCTCAACTGTCTCTCCTCATCTGTTTCATAGATATGTAGGTTTTTCTTTTAATTCACCAACAATACTAAAACATAGAGGCTGGACAACATAACAGAAAGCTTCTAGTTCTGAGATCATACTTCTGAAACTATAAAATGTGTCCAGTAATGAACTAGCGATATTGCAGGTACTTACATTACAAGTAATCTAGTAAACTTTATTGATTTGCAACAAAACTGGACGACCACTTCCACTTACCGATTTTATGTTATCATCTGCCTAACCTTTTCCCAACTACGTTGGAGTCGGCTTCTAGTCTAACCGGATACCAGTATTTAACATGTAGCGACTGCCTATCTGACCTCCACAACCCAGTTAGTACTGGGTAATACGATACCCTTTGGTAAGACTGGTTGTCAAACTTTCGGGCCACTGACTAGCATGGCAGAAACGACTTTCAAAGACCTACAAATGACAGCCGGGACCAACGGATGATGAAATAAAATGGATATGGAAGGTTTATTTTGAGAAGCTAATGAATGAAGAGAATGAACGGTGACTGAAAAGTTGTGTGATGCGGAAGAATGAGGAAAATGTCGTGAGGAAAGTGGACAAAGGAAGACCAAAGAAACGATGAATGGACTGTATAAAGGATGATATGGCAAGAAAGGAGGTGTCTGATGAGATGACGAGTAATAGAGAAGTATGGAAGAAGAAGCCATGCTGCGCCGACCCCAAATAAATTGGGACAACGGCAAGAGAATGATGAAATGCTGACAAACCACAGAACTATGGCAATCTCCTCCGTGCTTATCCTACGCAACAATGGAGGGTCGACTTAACAGGATGACTACAAAGCCCATACTTACTGGTAACAGGAACAATTGCTGATTCGTTACGAGTAGTCATATAAATTGGTAACTTTGTTGAAACATTATTCGGAATCGTAACACAATATTTTTTTACCATGTTGTCATTATCAGACGTATGATTGTCTTGTCCTTCTTTTGTTGTTTCTGTAACAGAAAGCTAATTAATTGCTATATTAGTTGAGTCGAGTGCAATTAAACAAAAAGGTGGAACGAAGTTTATGGTGTTCGAATTTTCATAGGACTTTTTATTGAGTTCCTAGAGGTGTCGAGAAGAAAGTTTAAAATGAGGTTTTTTTTTTTTTTACTTTTTCTACTCTAGTGTAAAATTAATCCCTGAATGATGCGTATGTGTCTATGTTAAATTAAAAGTATTCAAGTCAAGCTATAAAATGATATCAAAATATTGACTCTAAACCAATTATTTTAGGAGTTATAGCCATTTGAACATAGCCCTGTCCCAGTGTATAGACTCCAGAATATAGAATAAAGCCCAGCTCCAGAATAAAGCCTCCAGGCATGAAGGGCGTGGCCGCTTACACGTGCAATGTAGGGTTATACAAAATAGCAGTAAACGACGAAAGTTTTAACTTTCTTCTCAACACCTCTAGGACCTCAATAAAAAAACCGGCCAAGTGCGAATCGTACTCACACGCACACAGGGCTCCGTAGCACCAAACAATATAACAAAAATATTTTTATAATATTTTTTTTTATTACATTCGACAGCAAAACTAAATTTGTTTTTCATAGTTGTTTTTCATGGCAATGAAAAACAAAGTTACTGCTACAGTTTGATGAAAAAGTCCCATATCTCAAAAACTAAACATCAAATCTTATAAAAACCAATTTTCGTTGAAAGTTTTCTTTACGTTCTACAATCCTACATTTTTTCAGAATTTTCCTCCTTTTACTTTAGAAATTGAAGGGCACACATTTTACCACTTTGGGAGTGTCTATCTTTCAAAAGATCGACTTTGAGAAAAAGGCCCCTTAATCTTTTTTTTATTTTTGTATAAAAATCATAAAGCGTTTCACAGAATACATCTACCTACTAAGTTTCAACCTTGTAGTCCTAAAAGTTTCGGAATAAAGTGACTGTGACATACAGACGGACAGACACACATGACGAATCTATAAGGGTTCCGTTTTTTGCCATTTGGCTACGGAACCCTAAAAAGTCCTATGAAAATCCGACCATTATAAACTACGTTCCACCTTTGTGTCTAATTGCACTCGACTCGATAACTTATCAACGCAACTTATCACAATGGTTGTTATAAAACAGGGTAGGTATACAAATGGCTTACCTAAACATTCATTTTTAAAATCAATCACAAGTTTTAATTTATAGTAATCCATTGCATAATCCAAACGAGCTGTAAGATAAAGAGGTCTTATCAATAGTTCCCTTCCTTGGCATATTTTTTTTTTTTTTTATTAGTCTGAATTGTCCCCCCTCATTCCTTCCCCTTTTCTCGATTTTGCGCCTCTTCTCGCCAATTTACGAGAAAGCCATCCAAGATAGATAAATTTAATTAATCAATACACCTTGAAAAGCATTGCAAGAACAGTTTTAATGATCTCAATATGACATAACATCACGCCTGTAGTCCCCAAAGGGTTAGGCAGAGGTGTAGGTACAGTAGAAGTAGTACAGTTCCGTGGCTGCTACTTAGAAATTCCTGATGGATAACCCAATAACGCTTTGTCCGAACTGGGAACCAAACCCACGACCGCGTGCACAGCGACCACAAGGCGATCTGAATAAGTGGAAGGGACACTGACGCGAAAACGATTACCATATTGTATTCAGTACATCATTTGGAGCCCATAGAAATTTTTCATCGGTTATTAAAAAAACAGCTGTTCTAAAGAGTGTAAAAAGACCCTTAACGAAGCCGAAAGGCATTTGCTCTCCCCGTCAATGCGATCATTTTTTGTTCTAGACCATACCTGGGAACCTTCTAATTACGGAGATATTGGGGGTCAAAGTTCCAACTTTTTCACAAGTTTTTTTTTAAAAAATACATGTTTTTAATGTAAGATTTTTACTTTAAACAACTCCACGACCCCCGTACTATTCAATCCATCCATCAGCACAATGTTCTGTGTGCGTTATATTGAGTCTTACCGTCAAACGTGATTTTTGACCCCAAAAAAAAAGTCGTTTCCCAGCAATTTTTTTTGCGTAAAGTTACTTAGTTTGATGTACAGAATGCTTGGTTGACGGCTTGGTGAAGGGTCTGTTTACACCCCGTATACATTTTGACCGTGTAGGTATTGCACTTTTGTAAGAAACCACAGTTTTTTTTTGATAACCGATGAAGGATGAGGAGCTCGTGGCTTAATAATAACAGCCGCTCGGGTCGATCTTTAGGTTAAGCCACGCTTGCCTAGGTTGATCTGTGGATGGGTGCCTCGGAAAGCACGTTAAGCCGTTGGACCCGGGTGTCATTTGTAGATCTTTGACAGTCGTTAGGTAGTCAGTGGCCCAAAAAGTCTGACAAACAGTCTTTCCAAGGGGTATCGTATTACCCAGTACTAAGTTGTGGAGGTCAGATAGGCAGTCGCTCTATGTAAAATACTGGTATTCAGCTGCATCCGGTTAGACTGGAAGCCGATTAGCCGACCCCAATATAATTGGGAAAAGGTTAGGCAGATGATGAACCGATGAAAAGTTCCTAAGGGCTCTAAATGATGTACTGGTACAGTGGTACGTGGTAACCGATTTCTCTTTCCTTGTATGACATTCTCTTACATTGGCTTTTGTCAATTTCCTCCTTCGGTATTTTAGAGATATTCCATCCGTGTGCTAGTACTTCCGAATACTTTTTATTGGACTTATAGAAATGTAGTTCTACTTTAATTTCAGTGGAATTTAAAACTAAACTGCTGACATATCTTTCTTTTTCTTTCTCGCCTTCATTTTTTGTAAAATTCGGTTTGGTGATAATGATGCCATCTGAAACGTAGGTATTAGAAAAGTATGAAATATTCCACTTTATATTTTGGAATAAAAATATTCTTAGCGAAGTTAATTAATAGGTACTCTTGTATACAAGGTGTAAACAGACCCTTCACGAAGCCGTCAACCGAGCATTCTGTACAAAAAAGTAACCCTACGCAAAAACTATTGCTGGGAGACGACTTTTTTTTTGGGGTGAAATATCACGTTTTACGGTAAATCTCAAAAACACACTCAAAACATTGTGCTGGTGGATTGATTGAATAGTACGGGGGTCGTGAAGGTGTTTAAAGTAAAAATCTTACATTAGAAACATGTACTTATTTTAAAAAAAATTGTGAAAAAGTTGGAACTTTGACCCCCAATATCTCCGTAACTAGAAGGTTCCCAGGTATGGTCCAGAACAAAAAAATTATCGCAATGACGGAGAGAACAAGTGCCGTTGCCTACATTAAGGGTCTATTTACACCCTTTATTATAGAGTAAATTCAATTAATCGAAACTATTTCTTGAAATCGCATGGTGTTTAATTCTATAGGTACTCTACGAGTTAAAAAATTCTTCGATATAATAATATTCTTCACTGTTTCTCTGACCTTTATCTGTTGGATACATCTCTGCATTGATAGCTCCAGCATCTGAAACGTATTAGAAAAGTATAATAATTTCACTGGTCTACACTAATATTATAAAGAGGAAAGATTTGTATTTTTGTATATTTGTAACGAATAAACTCATAAACTACTGGATCGATTTCAAAAATTCTTTCACCATTAGAATGCTACATTATCTCTGAGTAACATAGGCTATATTTATTGCTAGAAAAAAATATGAATAATGAATAAAATATGGGGGGGGGGGTTAGAGGAAAAAGTCCACCCGTGCGAAGACGGGTGGGAATAAAATTGTACTACAGAAGTTTAGTTTCTATAGATAATCACTACATGTTCCTGTAATCAGAATCTTCGGCCACAAAAGGGATGAATGAAAGAAAACCGCGCTTTAAGATGCGGAGAATTGAGAAAGATATAGTGAGGAAAGTTTTGAGTATAAAGGAGACAGATACACTTTCATACATTCTTGGGCCTGAATGTAAAAAAAGTGGCGTCATTAATTAGCTTATACATTAATATAACCGATAATGAAAATTCTGCGGATTTTGGCAGTCTGAGAGCAGAGTTATAAGAGATTTAGTAATAGCATAATATAGAAAGAAGAAAAAAGTGGAAGACCAAAGAAACGATGGATGGAATGTGTAGAAGATGATATGGCTAGAAAAGAGGTGTCTGACGAAATGACGACTAATGATGATGATGATGATGCCATCTAACCGATTTCGGCCACAGCGACTGCATTCAATGGCTTTCTAGAGCTTTGGTGTGCTGCTCTATCATGTGCTCTCAAGTGGCTAGCATACCCAACTTTGGCCGAAAAACTCCGAACACAAAGCGGACATGTTTGACGGCTAATAGAGAAGAATGGAAGAAGAATACATGCTGCGAGTGCTGCGACGACCCCAAATAAATTGTAGTAAGGTAAGGAGAATATGGATATAAGTAACTCAACTCTAGAAGAAGCCTTACCTTTCCTCTCAATTATGATTTATTATATATTTTTATTTAGTTTAGTTTATATATCTTAATATTATGTATTTATTTAATTATAAATTAATATTTATTTATATGTGTATTTATATATAATATTTTAGGTTAAGTTAAAGCATATAAACACATTATTCTATTCCTTTTCTCACACATTATTGTCTACATTTCTTTTTAATTTCTCCTTTTGCAGGTCTGCTGGCAGAAATATCTTAAGATATAAGCAGTACCTATGTACTCACATATTATAATGTTATTTTCCTGTGTTGTCTTCTGAGTGTACATAAATAATAAATTAAATAAATAAATAAGAAGATTCCGTCTGGAAACTTATAGCTTACCTGTATAATATGTTATATTAATCACAGTCACATTCGGAGATTCGAAATTGACGTAAATGTCCGCATGGGAATGAAGTGTCGAGTCATAAACGAACTCCCACGGAAGCTGCGATTTAGCCCCATTCAGTTTTTCGTTACCTAAAAATAATGGACAATGGACATATCTCATTTTGCCAGTTATTTGTAAGTTTCGTGCAATAATAGGTGAACCTTTTAAGCCATTAACCGTAAACTCAAAACACGCAAAAAAATCCACTATACTGATTTCTGGGATGTTGATAGGATACCAATAGTGTCAAACCATACTTAACACATAAGGTCGAACCCAGAACCCCCTGCTCCACAGTCATTCTCGTAACCAGCGAGGCAGT
The DNA here is from genome assembly GCA_905220335.1 of Noctua pronuba. Lineage (NCBI taxonomy): Eukaryota > Metazoa > Arthropoda > Insecta > Lepidoptera > Noctuidae > Noctua > Noctua pronuba. The sequence continues at coordinate 8,821,980 of LR999918.1, read as the reverse complement.
CCTCTGTATCGAGGGTCCGTTTTCAAATCACAAATCCACGAAGTCGGACCTTATCCATAGGTACTAATATTATAAAAGCGAAAATAACTCTGTTTGTTTGTTGGTTACCTCTTCACGACTAAACGCCTGATTGGAACGTAAAGAAAGGCGAGGAGATAGATTATATCCTGGGGTAGGACATTTTAGCCTATTTGAGTGACCCACTGCTGGGCAAAAGCCTCCCCTTTCTCCTTCCAAACCTCTCTATCCTGTGCAATAACTGGACATGTTCGCCCCGCAAACGTGATCAGATCGTCACACCACCTTCGCCGGGGAAGGACATAGGCTTTCTTTTTTGTTTTTTTTCTCCCACACACACTAAAAAAATTCCAGTCGAGGGCAGCTAGTATTGTCATAAATATATTACATATAATAATATTACCTATTTATTTTTTACCGATAACTCCATGAAAAATACTAGTATTCAACTGGATGCACAATGTCGGGTTCGGCTTCCAGACTAACCGGATGCGGTAAGATTGGAAGCCGACCTGGGAAAAGATCTTAAGGCCTGTGATGGATGATACTAATTTATTCTATCAATACATCGGAAATAAGGAAATCTTTACTTACGATAACCATCATTGGGATAAGCGATCACTTCTTGAGCCAAACTAAAAATCTGTAGAGAGAATACAAAAACAAAGGCAGTAACTGACTGCATGTTTAAGTTAATGAATAAAGAACTTTAATCTAATGTAATAAAGGAATATTTAGCAATGCAATAAATTGTCAACACTCAATTAAAATTATTAATAATACAAATGCAACTGTTAGTCGCAAACAACCGGAATTTAATAACGAAATTAGTTTGTGGTCGCTTGTTTATAGATTTCTGTTTTCAGTTATTTCATCCTCATATTGTTAGTCACTCCACAACAATTGTTAAGCGCTAGCGATAAGAATTATTGTGTAATAAGTCAATGAAGAACATCGACCACCAGTTTTACCAAAGTGTATCGTGGAACAAGATCGGTCTGTGGTCCCAAGGTCGGTCTGTGGATGGTTGACTATTCATTAGATACCGATAGTCGTTACGGGTAGTCAGTGACCCGAGAGTCTGACCAAGGGGTATTTTATTACCCAGTACTAACTGGATTCTGGAAGTCACACATAGGCAGTGACTCCATGTAAAATACTGGTATTCAACTGCATCCGGTAATACTGGAAGCCGACCCCAACATAGATGGGAAAAGGCTAGGCAGATGATGACGCACAATTAATAAATATGTAATCACAGAAACGAGAAGTACCAACTTAATGACATTTCAAAGGATAACTATTGGATGGATCACGACAGACGGGCGAGAATAGTCTCAAAGTGGGTGCCTGAAGAAAGACGTCGTCAGCGAGACAGGACCATGAAACGCTGGTGTGATGATATGGGCTCGTTACTAAATGATTAGTCAGAGGAGACAAGACATAAGGAAGATTGGAAAGATATCATCATGTGCCTAGCCTTTTCCCAACTATGTTGGGGTCGGCTTCCAGTCTAACCGGATGCAGCTGAATACCAGTATTTTACATGGAGCGACTGCCTATCGGACCTCCACAACCCAGTTAGTACTGGGTAATACGATACCCCTTGGTAAGACTGGTTGTCAGACTTTTTGGGCTACTGACTACCTAACGACTGTCAAAGATCTACAAATGACAGCCGGGACCAACGGCTTAGCGTGCTTTCCGAAGCACGGAGGAAACTCGGTATGAAATGGGTGGTCACCCATCCACGGACCAACCTAGGCAAGCACGGCTTAACCTAAAGATCGACCCGAGCGGCTGTTAATATTAAGCCACGAGCTCCTCAAGATTGGAAAGATATGAGAGAGGTATTTTCGCAGCAGTGGGACAGAACAGGCTAACATTAAAAAAAAAACTAGTCATGGTATTATTAATCTCCTTTATTCATATCTATACATGAGATTTACATTATATTAAATATTCTTTTACAAAATAATATAAAAAATAGTAGCCCACCGGTATCAGGAATAGGGTCCAAGCTATACCGGCGGTCAGGGCTCCAGAGAGAGGAACCTTTATTAATCTTATCATTAACATTGAAACAGTTTTATTTACCATGTTTAGTGTTTGTGTTTAAAACATGATCATGATTTTTATCCGTGATCATGGTGCTTGCAACCAGCGCCGAAATATCGGGAACTCGAAACAAACACTAAACATGGTAAATATCCCGTTTCCAGTGTTAATGATAATGTATGTATTTTGTCTCCTTTATTTGTATATTTACAAATTAATTAAATTTTTAAATATTCCTTTAGATAAAACAATATAAAAACATTTAAAAAATGTAGCCCACCGATATCGGGAACAAGGTCCAAGCTACCGGCGATCAGGGGTCCAGAGAGAGGAACGAGCCGTGTCTAGGAGTACCGCTTTCTGAATCAGCCCTTGATCCAGCTTCCTAACGAGAGCCTTCTCAGGTATTGGCCGAGGCTCTTGGCAATTAAGCCATGCGCTGATATGACTATCGGCACAATGATCGCTGAGTCCACCTCCCACATATCGACAACCTCGCGAGCCAAGTCAACATACTTGATTTGCTTATCTTTCGAAGCTTTCACGAGGTTCTCATCATGCGGGACCGTTATGTCAACAATCATGTTTGTAACGTATGTATATTATTAACCTATTTAGTTAGACGGAAAAGATGATTGGGCCCTTATTTGGGTAAAATAATATGTATTATTTCATGAATTTATAACTAAAAGTTTTTAAAATTTGTTTTGGTTTTCCTTATTTCAACCAGGGAAATACGTATGTCATTTATGTAACAATACTAACAACGTCAAATTTCAATTACCAATCATTTATAACGCTTAAAATTGACGCTTTCACAAGAAAACTATGTCACCGCGGTTTCCTTGTAGGTACAAGTTGTGTTGAAACCTATCATAAATAAATCATAAATCGTCATCACTACATAGTATAAAGCAAAGTCTCTTCCCGCTGTCTGTCTGTCCCTATGTATGCTTAGATCTTTAAAACTACGCAACGGATTTTGATGCGGTTTTTTTTAATAGATAGAGTGATTCAAGAGGAAGGTTTATATGCACATTGCAGCCGTGTGAAGCCGGGGCAGGACGCTAGTCATAAATAAATCATATTTATTTCTGTAAATTGGTTTTACAAAACACTCATGTCATCATGTTGTTTTAAAACTAGATGGGGCCGGTGTTTCGTACCTGACTACTCTGAGAAGAAACATCCGAAACAAACTCAGAGGTCTCTTTTAAAGTCCAGACATTGGTCAAGTCATATGAGGACCATTCAGATTAATGCTCGAGATGGTCTTTTGAAATAACCACACAGATTTGAGTGGACCTGTCCACAGCCCCGGATCTAGGGGGGGGGCAAACCGGGGCACCCGCCCCGGGCGACAGTTTCAGGGGGCGCCAAAATCATAATATAGTATGATTAAAAATAAAAAAACTTGCTCCACAAAGCGCCTAGCATACGGAAGCCTGGTTGAATCATCGTCGACTTGTAAGAAAAAGGCGCCACACAGGCCCACACCACAAGGAGACTTGTGGACTCGTCATGCCGATTTGAGATTTGTCGTGTCAATAATTGACGTCTTTTTACTGAATTTAAAAAGATAAAAATGCTGAGACCTAAAGATTGTAAATGTCTTAATTTTATGTCGTCTTTCCTAGCTTTATGTTTCCTATAACCGGGAAAAACAGAGATTTTCTACGAAAATCTAAAAAAAGGCCAGTTAGGTGTGCGTATTTCTACTGAACGTGAATCTATTCTATTTTTTCCTGGGTATTTAATTTCATGTCACACAAATGAAAAAGTTATTAGGTAATAGATAGTAAAGGGTACAACTTTATTAAAGGGCTTTATAGTCTCATTCACGAAAAATGACAACCATTAAACGTATTTTTGAGAGTTTTTTTAAGGAATTTATCTCAAACGCTGGAGAGAGGGGCGCCACTATCAAGTTTCTGCCCCGGTTCGAAAAAATCGTAGATCCGGGACTGCCTGTCCAGTCAGTGCAAGCATTTGTCAGTGATCGTGTAGAAATAAAATATAAAATATTATGACCCATGAAGAATATAATTATATATTTTTACTAGCCAAGGACATGCCATGGCTGATGTATCAGTCATGCATTGTCCCACTGCTGGGCTAAGGGCTCTCCTTTCTCCTTCCATGCCTCTCATACAGGATAGAGAATAAAGTTTTAAGTACCAGATGTATAAACTTGGTGGTATACAAGGTGTAAACGGACCCTACGCGAGCTGCCAACCAAGCAATCTGTACATCAAACTAAGTAACTTTACGCAAACATTATTGCTGGGAAACGACTGTTTTTTGGGATGAAAAATGTTTACTGTTTACGGTATGACTCCATTGTGCCAATTTAATTTGAGAAAACACTTCGCACTAGTGCGAATTTAACCGTCCTTAAATTATAGAGGGGTAATCTGGTCAATATGCAGTAATAAAAGTGCTAAAATTAACACTTTTCTATCGCAATTTGATGGGAACTAAGAACAGGTATCATTGAGAAAGTTTTCATTGTGAAACCTCTTCTGAGACCTGTGTAACCTGAAGGTGTGAAACTTGATGTTAAAAGCTTCAAACTTTGCTAAAGCTATGGTTTATGATAAACAGTGCTATTCATAAAACCCCTTTAGCGATTTCAATCGCTTCAGCTACTCGACTTCTCTCCGTCTATACCCAAATTCAAAGTTTCCGATTACATTTTTTTACATAAAATGTGAGCATATAAGAACAGAAATACGACACAGGTTATTTAATAACAGCGCGCGTTTAAAAGGATTATTCGACGTCGGCCATGACACTTGGGACCATCGACAAAAAGAGGAGTGACCGAGAGGATTAGCTGCCAGTGTCAAAGTGTTAAATATCGAACACCGTCTAATTTGACAACTGCGGTTGCATGAAAAACTTGGATGGTGTTGCCAGATTTCGTTTGATAAGGGTTTACCCTCAAGTAAGGGACTTTAATCCTGAGGATTTTTAATCTACAAATTATAGTATTGAATGTAAGTAAGGAGTCCATTAGTCTTCTTAACCACCAATATATAAATAAATAAAAGTTTCTGCAAGACAACATAAGACTTTCTTATAAACTAGATAGGTACTAATATAGAGCTGCTATACGTCCCAGTACACCGGGACATGTCCCGGTATGAAACGTTGTGACCCGGTCAATAAGTCGTTTGTCCCGATTCAGTTGGCTGACCGATCAGAACAGAATCTTGAAATTTCGCACTCGCTCCTTTCGTGTTCGTATATGGCGAAATGAAGTAACTTTTACCGCAATTAAAAAAGTAGCTGTTCTGCTAGCCAACGATCCCCAGGCTGGTACTATCTACTCCCCTGCTAAAAAGATAATAAAATTGACTTGTGTTTTGCGCCAAAAAACTGACGATTGAAAATCTTGACCTCTGCGAAAAAATCTCTTCATAGACTAAACAAGTCCTCGAAAATATCACCTAAAAAAATTATACGCCGCGTGCCGTTGACAGCAAAACATAGCGATCTCTTTATATTTACATCAAACGATGTAAATATAAAGAGATCGCTATGTTTTGCCGTCACACCTATGTTTAACAAATAAAAATTATGACTTTGACTTTGAAAATGTATATTGCCCACATCAGCTTGTCATTACAAATGTCCCAGGTGGCGTTTCAGCATTAATGGCAGTCCTATACTAATAGGACCTTAGACCAATTTTACATCTCAGAGCTCAAGTCCAAACAGATTTTCCAAAAATACTGTGGAAATACCATTCTAAAGCTCAGGCAACACCCAATTTGATTCCTCTGCATCGTGTAATAACAAAAAACTTGACAGTCGTGTCACATTTCCGTTGATATTTGACAGTTCTCGATATGAAGGTATACTCCGATGAAATGGCTTAATATTTCATTGTAGAATTTCAACAAAAATTATGATTAGAATTTTTGGACATCAAATATTGTACGACGGGCTTGAGGATTAAGTCTCATCTCCTGTTTTGAAGGCTGTTTTGAAATGTTATTGGCTGGAAAGTATGATAATTCCATTTTCAAATTATTGACGTAAGAGGAAGTTTTTTTTTTGCAGCAATAAGTGGTAAAGGTCCCGTCACGTAAATAGAACGCTGACCGCTCAAACAAACTTTCTCAGCTTTTTTTATTCCAGCCTTTTCCAAAGTACTAAGTAGCCAGTAAAGTACCTATTACGATTCTACAATGAAACAATTATAGTACTAAGCTATTGTTTTATAATATAAGTTTAGGATGCGACTGTATAACGCGTACCATATTTACCGTTAATAAATTTTAATAATGTTGACTTTCATTGTGGTCAAACGCCAATGGCGCAAATGCAAGGATGACGTACTATTAATTTTTATGATTTTCATCTTTTGACATTATATTTCTTTATTAAATGACTATTAATTTTATTATTGTAAAAAAAGATTTATTGTTATTATTCGTTTTTTTTAATATTTTTAATTATTACTATCTAATTCTTATTAATCTAATTATAAGTTATTTACCATACAATTAGTTTGTTATGCAATAAATGACTTATGACGTATATTAAGCAGTTAAGTGGTCGTGAATTCACTTATTTTACCTAAGCCGCGCTTGCCCAGGTCGGTCTATGGATGGGTTCATTAGATACCGAGTTTCCTCCGTGCCTCAGAAAGCACGTTAAGCCGTTTGTCCCAGCTTTCAATTGAAGAACTTTGACAGTCGTCACGGGTAGTCAGTGGCCCGAGAGTCTGACCAAGGGGTATCTTATTACCCAGTACTAACTGGGTTGTAGAGGTCAGATAAGCAGTTGTTCCATGTAAAATACTGATATTCAGCTGCATCCGGTTAGACTGGAAGCCGACCCCAACGTAGAAAAGGGCTTGGCAGTTTGCTACTCCGTAATTTTTTTTTCATCACATTTTTATCACGTTCTAGAATTCGCCCCGCATTCTGGACACTGAGCTAAAATTCTGGACTGGTTATGGCAACCCTAAATAAAGAAGAAGTACCTTGTGCTTTCTTGCCTATCCTTCTTCAAAGGACTCTGTAAATTCTGTAACACATTACAAAGAGCGTCCCCAATTCAAAAGTAGGTACCTACAATAGTCTGACTAGAAAATTGGGTAATTATGACCAAAGTAACGATTCCTAATCTTCTATTTATTTATTTAAAATAGGTACGCCGTACAGTACATACATTTTACATTTAACAATAAAAGTATACAGGTTAGGGTTCTTATGTAGGTACCAATTATAGGTGTACACAACATTCTCTTGAATACAATATACAGGTGTAAACGGACCCTTCACGAAGCCGTCAAGCAAGTGTTATGTCCATCAAACTAAGTCACCTTAAAAAGTAGTATTTAAACAAAAACTTGTGAAAAAATTGGAACTTTGACCTCCAATATCTCCGTAACTAGAAGGTTCCCAGGTATGGTCCAGAATAAAAAAATGATCGCAATGACGGGGAGAACGAGTGCCTTTCAGCTTCGTTAAGGGTCTTTTTACACCCTTTAGATATACTTAATCGTAAAGTTATAGAAATGAAATGTAACATAAAATAGAAAACAAGACTTCTTTGACTTAAACTAAAGAAGAGATCAAAAGGTGTAAGTACAACACTAATAACAATAGTAGTTTACACAAAACATCCTTATATATCTTCTACAATACCTAACGAAATCTCAAAGACACAATGCAAAAGTCAAGTGCCACAAAATGTCATTCTTCTATCGAAGAGAGTCGAGTACATAAGCTCACGTGCTTGAAGGTCGGGGGGTAGGCAGTTCAAGTGATTGTAGCATTAGGCATGGCGGTATTAGACAGCGACAGAAGGGTGCCAGACGCCTTAAAGGGGTCCTAGATTGTAATGTCGTGGGTTTGCGACCCCTATTTACTTTTGTGGCGAATTTGAGTGGACAATTAAAGGCTAACTAGAAATGAGGCAGGGAAGGTTAGGAATTAATTGTTACTAATGTAATTACTGCTCAAACTGAATGAAACTGAAACTGTTTCAATTTTTTTTTTGTTAATTATGTAACACGTACATACATTTGTTTTAACAGGTAAGACCCAAGCTTATAAAAGTAGTCATAAATTGCTAATAGTCCAGTCCCAAGTAACGGGTCTGGGTAGAAGCACAAGTTACACAGTGGACAACATACTAAGTGACACCCTCTGGAAATCATCCAAAGAGCAAGAAAATATGTCCAAACGCCGAGAGACACTGAATTATATAATCTTCCAGACCGTTCTCGGTCATGGCGGCCAATCTCAGCGGAGATTAGCCATCGGCGCGAGAGATATTATGGGCACAAGTGTATGCGCAGACACAGGTGCACTCTCTGTTCCTTTACTCTCATAGTACGATGGGACAGCAGGGGAGAGATCAGGCGCAAGACCAACGGCTTAACGTGCTTTCCGAGGCACGGGGTTATCATACTGCCAACTTCCAAACTACGGAAGGCTACTGAGACATTCCTAATGGAAAAACCCAATAGCACTTTTTGCCCGTCCCCAGAATCGAACCCAAGACCACACGCTCAACAGCCGCGCTTGCGACCACGAGACCAACGGGGTAGTTTCTAATAAAAGCGGCCAAAACAAATTGTGTTACTCAAGTCTATGATAAAACTTTGTGTGTAATTATTTTATTGTGTTGAAAACAAGACACAATTGGCATAATAAACAATGGCAGAAAAATCCGTTCACATTCCGGATTAGTATACAGCAGCCCACTGGCTCTCTTAAAACCTTTGAAACATCAAGAGGCATATTTTGCTGCATTTCCATCTCATTGTGATTTTTCTTCATAAGAAATTACGTGGAAAGAAAGCTAGCTGACTCTTCAAAAAAACCCTAAAAACAACAGCCATCACCCCTGCAACCCCCGAAGAGTTAGACACAGACGAACCCTTAGGGCACCCACATTTCGCCAGTTATGTTTAAGTCCCATGTAATAGCGGGCAAGCCTATTGCCATCAACCCGGCACAAGTCCAGACTCCAGGCTTCTACTGATATTGAACACTCCAATCATTCGTAACTTCCAACAAACCTTCGCGCACGCATTCCCCTCTGACGTCACAGACCACACAATGATAATCTCGTGACTAGCGACTGTGACCATAGATCAGATCAAATTGTTTTTATAACGGCTGAGTATTGGAGCAACATGGCCGTTATCTATCGATGCCTTGTCTATGAATCACGGGATGACTCCACAGTTTGGTGGAAGTGGAATTTCTGATAAAGCATTACTATAAAGTCGTTTTGTAGTTTCTGCGTACCCCCATGGGAAAAAGGCGTGAATTTATGTATAAACATGTGAAGACTGATTTTCAGTGCTTGTGAAGTGAAGTGCCTTGTGGGCCTAAGTGATATAATGAAAACGTACAATCGATACGAAAGAAAAAGAGAAGCTCTGAATGCTACAGTAGCTGCACCTTAGTTGTCTATCACAATCCGCAGGATACCGAAGAAAAGTTCACAATTCTTTGATTCGGAAGTTTGAAAATTTCATCTGCTAACTATGTGACGCTTTGAGCAAGCTGCTCATTTGCTAGGTTGATTTAAGTAACGTTACGTTTTCAATCGCCTTTTTGACATCTAGATCTATAGGTAATGCAAGACCATCATATAATTATGACCAATGTTTAACCCTGGTAGCTATAGTCTTGAGTTTGAGTTATTACCTAGGCAGCCATTTTTATGCAATAGACAAAAATCTGAACGAAGAACCGTCAAAGAAAGTACAGCTAAGAATTCTATCATTTGATAGTTCTAACTTGAAGCAATTACTAAACTACAGAATAAATACCTACGTATCTTAAGTTAATAATTTTACGGAAGTAATCACTTTGACTTGTTTATAGATACGGGTATAAGACTGTCAAAATGAAACCTATTAGGTAGATAAAAGAGTTAAGAAAGCTGGTGGTAAAAAAAAACCTTCTCTATGTCACCAATGAATGAAAACTACTTACTACGTACTTGTCGATCAAATCGCTACTCTACGCCTACGCCTTTAGTAGCTATCCAACACTAAAAATGACTCAAACTGCCCTGCCCACTTGTTAACCGCAAAATAGACAACCATGCATAACAGGAAAAGATATTTGTGACAAAAAATTATCATCACATCAAAGTCCCGGTAGAATAAAACGTAATACGCATAGTCATCCACAAAAACTTAGTTGTTACGTATCAAACACTCCAAAATAAAAATAAATACGCCATATTGATCGAGATACGAAATAATCTTGTCCACAAACAATGCTATTATGCTTATGAAAATAAACAACTGATTTGAAGCTTCCATTCGTTCGATATTTGAAAATTGAAAAAATAAAACGCTCATAGACACGATGGCTGCGTTCGAAATGCGGATGAAACTAGGGCAGGTGTTAGGGTTGTCACTTTGTTAATAATATTGGAAAATTAATTACAAGGATTTTCTTTTTTCAACCCTCTTATAATATCTTCCTCTTATATGTATGGTACTGAGCAGTAAAGCCAAATATATTTTTGGAATGACGAGTTCATTACAGAAATATGCCTACTTATCAGAAAGGCTTTCTACAATCACATCTGACACGTCATTCGCACAACTCATATAGGATTTCTAATGCGCCTGCCAGACTATGCTCCTTGCGCTGCTCATCGCTATGCTCCTCGCGCTGCCGTGATTTGCCGCGATGTTGCCCTCTCTGCCCACACACTGCTCTACTCGCGCAATTAATCGCGACGCTCCTCACTTGTCATTTGCCTTGGTGAGACAATGGACGTTGAAACGGTGGCAGCGTGCGCGCTATGCATTTTTAGTATAGCTAATTATATTAATGTAGTAAAAAGAAATTTTTCATACGCGAGCGTTCGATGCGGACTGCGACTGCGCGATTATGTGGCCAGCCACTCGCACTCGTATTGCCGGTCCTTTGACTCGCGCGCAAAAACCGACAAAATAGGGAGCAGTGGGCAGGACGAGGAGCATGACGTGTGGCATGACGAGTAATGTTGCCACACTATGTCTCTGCCTCCTTTCCTCGTTACTTCCCATGCCACTCGTCGAGTGTGTGGCAGGCGCATAAGAACGTCTTCGCATAACAGCAATTAACACAATTTACATTTTGAGACAATGTTTTAGATAATTGACAAAAAAAAACGTTAGAATCTCAATAGTTGTCTATGTATACTCACGGTAATATTATAATACAGTACTCCAACTTCATACAAACGGACGAAACGCGAGCTATACCTACGCACCTCGATCGTGGGGTGCGCTCGCGGTGCAGACAGTCACGGCTGTACCGCAGTGTCGAACGGACGGTGTGTTGTTTTTTTAACAATAACCTCGCGATTTTTTCTCTAAAAATCAGTTAGTATATTTGTGGGTATCTTCTTAAGCGTTGTTTGAAGAAACATGATGATTGTCATGCTTTGAAATCGTATGTGAAACCCGATCAAAAAAGCCACAATTTCAGTTCACAGAGTCGGTATTTAAGGTACCGGGACTACAGTAAGATTAATTCGCGAACTTTTTTGATTGTACCCAACGATGATTTTGTGGAATGTATAGAAAAAATGGAGGAAATATTCCGAAATTCACTTAAAACCAAACATGTAAATTGTAAAGTAGCTGCAGGTATTCCATTTTCTCCACCTTGTCCATGTTTCCCAAAACAATTTTTAATTAAGCTTTATGTTTATAAGAATGCGGATTTATTATACTTTAAAATTTAATAATAAAGCATTTCGTACGACTCAGTCGAGGCGCAAATATTTTTCGGTCGCAAATTTATAAGCCCGATTTGTTTTTCAAACAAAAACATGTTTTTTTAATTAAATCTACCAATCAAAAAACAACACGCATTTTTATTGAACACTTCCTATTCAATATACAAAGTCTTTCATTTATTTATATAAAAAGGATATTTACAATCACAAAACTAAATAGAAACAGAAAGTAGGCAAATGTAATTAAAATGCTGGGGACGGGCAGCCCTAACGCATGTTTACGTACCGCGCGGCTGTAGGCATTTATTTCTATCATGCGGCCGAGTTACATTACTGTATTATAATATTACCGTGGTATACTGGTGCTTGTGATTATCTGGCATCTATTCCTCTTTTACCACTCTGAATACTTTTACCGGCACCAAAAACCTTTTAAAAAGTCAATCATTATCTTTCGCCAACTATGTATTTAGGGGTAGGCTTCCAAATTAACCGGATAGAACTGAACGCCAGTATCTTACGTATTTTAGAACAAGTGCATAACTGATCTCCACAACTCAGTTACGTATTAATACTACCCTAAAATCAAATATACAAAGCCAATTATTCATCGAAAAAATAAAAACACAAATTAACACCCAGCACCCCTACATAATTCCATTACAGCTACAGCCAACCCTGACCATAGACGTATCACAAAAAAGCGCGCGTAAAATATTTTGATGTTTGACAACTGTCACGTAGGATTTGATCGATATCTACTTATTTATTTAAATGCTTATGCGTTACGTTACGTTAGAACGAACTAATATGTTTATTTTTTTGTATTCGTTGCTTCTGCTTTGTAAAATCTAGTTTCGATGGTGGGGCTAGTTTTAATTGCCGTTGTATAACCACGTTTGAGACTGTAATATAAATGCTAGATAAGATCTAGATTACTTTTAAAACCTCAATTAAATCAACTCGACGCAGTGACCGGGTGTTTGGCTTTTACGCTAAGGGGCACGATTTCCAATCTGATGAAATTGCTTGTCTTTACTCTCTGGTAACTACCTGGGACTTAATCATACTTATCGCTTTCTTCTGCAATTATGTTTTCTTCGAACTCCTCCGTTGTGTTTTTTAAAGTAATTTCGTTGGGGGATCCAAGACAGGTGAATCGTTTCTCTAGGAATTGTCGAGCTTCATTGTCTTGGCGCTTATCCGGTGGTCACTGTTAATTAATACTGACTTTCAGGAATTGTTTTTTTTTCGATTACGATGCGATTTTTATGCGATTTCTAATATCGAACACCTTCGTAGGTCTCCGGACGTCGACGTTTGGAACTCTGTCTACTAATTTTATGAAAACTAGATCCAGTTTTAGTAGGTAGGTACCAGCTGACCCCAGTTACACTTAGTCGTGAACATAACGGAGGACGTACAGCCGATCGATAGTAGACGAAGCCAGTGGCGAAGCCCTACGAGCGCGACATCGACACCGCTGTCGATAAGCGCCACACTGGTCAACGGTTTTTAACGTTTTATACAAATTAGAGGCTTGAGGAATTATTTTTCTATGAAAGAAGGAAAGAAAAAGTATTTATTGGACTTACACAGAACAAACACTTAAAAAGAAATCGTTACAGGTAGTCAGTGGCCCGAATACCTGACAACCAGTCCTACCTTATTTCTTTGTCGTGTGGTTAGTGCACAACCTGGTGTCAGAGTTTTGATGCCGCCCAAGGGCCTCTGACTTGACTTCACATGCCGTCGAGAAATATCTCTCAGGCATGCTGGTTACCTCACGATGCGTTGCGGTTTTCCTTCACCGAAGCAAGTTATAATAATTAAACATTACACACATGAAAAATCAGAAATCAGAGGTGCGACCAGATCTTACTAAAGGGTGTCGTATTACCCAGTAATAACTGAGTTATGGAGGTCATCTGACAGGCAGTCTCTCCATGTAAAATGATGATGACATTGAAGACGTATGTGCGCAGACCACTGGCGTAGCTAGTCCTAGTAGGGCCCTGTTTCATTTTTTTGGGGGCCCTTTGAACCCTAGTGCCGCAACAAATAGTTTTTCGCCAAACTAAGAAATAGTATCCGACTTGCATCTGACTTGCATCGCTTAAGCCGCTGTTATTCATTTTACTAAGAGAATAATAATATGTGAGCGAGCAAAGTGAGACAAAAGGTTGTGTACCTGCGATCATGGCGCGCATAAGTTTAGTCTTCAATGAAGAGCTAGAAAATTAGAGCATCCTGAAAGAGTTTAAGTTAAGTCTTCATCGAAAAGCGGAAAAGGTTTTTGTGATTTTTTCCTCGACACATCAGGGGCCCTTATTACTTGGGGGCCCCATATCATTGATACGGCTGATACGGCGGTAGCTACGCCAGGCCCCTGGCGTAGACACAGGTGCAGTCCCTCTTCCGACACTCATACAAAATTCAGGAGGTTGTCATAAAATAATCAATTTAAATTACTGGATCGGTCAATAATTAATAAACGATACTTTTTTAGTTCTTTAATTTGACAGAATTTCAGAATAGGTAATCGCCTTCAAAACAGAAAAAAAAAACAGAATAGGCAGGGGAAAGTGGTTTAGGGAATAAGAAATTATCGAATAAACGTTTGAGTTTGTTAATGTGTGTGAAAGCGCGGTTATAGGGCGAGGATCAGACACTGGTGGTTCAAACTAACAGATTTCTGTAAACAAAAAAAAAACTAATATTGATTCGGTCCGATAATCATTAGCATGGTTCCCTCCTTGAATTTGACGAGGATGCAAAACGACAGCCTGTATAGACCGATGGGACGCAACTAAAACCCACGGCATCACAAATGCTTTACAAAGGATTTGGGTATACCTCCTACTTCCAAACTGCTGCTGCTACTGAGAACTTCACAACGGACAACCCCAATAACAGTTCTCCCGACCTGGGAACACCTAGCAAAACCTCTGCTTATCCCTTCGTGGATACACATACAGGCGTGATGTTTGGTTTCAATGTCATAACGTTAGTTTGAAAAGAGATGGAAATGTAAAATGTTATGATGAAACCCTCAGAATCTAATAGCTTAGAGTCATATGTAGGTATTGTCCAGGTCCACTATCCCGTTCGTTTTGGTTGACTTAATGCTTGTTGTTGGTGAAAAGTTAAGACAACTTGTGAAAAAGTTGGAACTTTGACCCCCAATATCTCCGTAACTAGAAGGATCCCAGAAGGTATGGTCTAGAACAAAAAAATGATCGCAATGACGGGGAGAATAAGTGCCTTTCGGCTTTGTTAAGGGTCTTGTTACACCCTTTATACAAATATACCGAATACGTCGTAACCATTTCTATGTCGATGACTCGATGTCCCTTCCAACCCGTAATAGACCCCAACAGAAAAAAAAGGGAGACCTATATGTTGTCAATTTTTTTTTAAATATTTTATTGAGTGTTTGTGCTTAGATTTTGATCGCAATTAATTAATGTCTATAATGTATACATAACGCAACATGAAACGAGGGTAGAAGAAAAGAAAGACAAGGATACGGATATTCATCATGTTTTCTTGAACCCATAGTGACATCTTGTAAACAATCATCGCAACTAAACGTTTTGTATATTCTACACACTAGATGGCAGCAGCTTTTCTTTTATTTTATTTTTTGTTAACAAATCTATAGCCTTGTAGCAATAAAAATCTCTTGAAGAATTAATGAAATATAATTGATTTAAAATAAAACATTAAATAATTTTTATTCTACCACATTCAGACTTCTTTATTTTACGCTAGCAAAACTTTAATGATTTTAGTAGTAAGAAAACTTTCAACACATGCAACATTACAGCAAAATTAAACATGGCGCGCGTACACACGGTCCCTCAAATTTTACATTTTTTCCTTTATTTCTCATTTATTTTATGTTGTTTTACTGGTTTTGTGAGTGCCAATCGCGAGTTAGATGAAGACAACTGGAAGGACATCCTCGAAGGAGAATGGATGGTCGAGTTGTAAGTATTTTTTGCTATAGCCGGTTTCAACCAATTTACGGAGAACGTGTCAAAATTTTTCCTTGATTATTTGGGTGTGAATTACGTTACCATAGGTTCAAACAGTGCTTAAAACTATGCTAAAATACCTAATTGTTATGTTGCCCCAGTTCTTTTTTCTATAAAGAGTTATTTTATGGTGTAATTGGACTCTAGGAACAGCCCACTCGTTTGGGTTCAATAACCACTACAAGGTCGATAGGGTCTATGTAAAAGAACCGTTTTGAAAACCGTGACGCATTGTCTATTGTTGGTACATGTCTAGTACTTCCGCACGCTATCACGCTCCGTGTGAAATTCAGCTTCCATTTTGTGCTACACCATGGAAAAAAATCCATTTAACAATTTTTTCCCCTGCATGTTTTGTCGCTTCGGTATACCTTAGTTTTATACAGATTAATGACTAAAATCAAAAATTATAAACATCAACCTGTAATGTTACTTTAATTTATTAATAACATAAATTGTCTACATTTTATTTAATGTATTTAATGTTTGGGTTACTCACAAAACCCATCAATGAGCAACAGGTCTAATATCCACATAAAAATACTAGAAGAGACATCAAATTGCCAGGCAGCATAAATATGGGCAGAATAATAAAAAAGAGATATTATCTTCTTTAACACTTCAAAATGGTAGGAATGTGAATTCACAGTACTTATGTATAAATACACACTATTAAAAGTCAAAAGTAAACACACTATGTCTATAATTTGACTAATGTGTTAACGGAACATGCTAATACTTTCTTGTTAGCATGTATGTTGTCACAAAACTTTGTCTGAGTTCATTAGACCCTCTTGAATTTCACAAATTAAATACTAAACTATACTCAAAAGACATACAGAAATACTTATAATAATTAGAGGCTACCATGTAGCTGTATTTTCAGTGAAAATGCAGGTCCGCATTTAGTCCTTAAAGTGCACCATTGTGCGTGTGCAGGTAGTCTAAATCAATTTTTTTTTTTTAATCCACCACTCTGCTCTAGACCCATGTGGTACATTAAAACCCACTCTCTCTAATATGGAGGAGGCCTGTGTCCCAGCAATAGGAACATTACAAGCTTATTAAGAACCATAGCAGGAATTAATGAATTACCAGGCATATACATGATTACTAACAAGCATGCAAAATAAGACCATTACGAGTGTTACAACAATAGATCAGATAATTAATTGTTTCTTTTGATCGAAGCTAATAGATTAAATACCTAAACATGTAATTACCAAATTCAATTACTGCAATGTATGCCAACATCTTAAAATACCAAGAACAAAACAAGCCGGGCAATAGACAATTTGGGCCAATGAGTCACTCTACATTCGAAAGTCGACTCAAAGGTGTTACATCACTATACCATACATTTATGCTAATTCGCAGCACTATTAGTCATGCTGCATGCAAGTATTGATGTTTGGTGTAGACTTGAATAGTTTATCATAATGATATTTTATTGTGAAAGACTAAAACCCAACTACATACAACTAAAATGTATAAACAAGAGTCATTGAAGTTTTCGTAAACAGTAAAACAGATTCACTTGCCCCATTAGGAATTTCTCTTGTATCGTGGGTTACAAACATTTAAACTCACAGACAGCAATATTATAATTATTATTTATTTTATCATTTATGTAGCAATTAATCTATCAGGAATTTCGCAGAAGTAGCCATAGAGTCTGTATTCGTGACCCGTTTATAGCAGTAGGCTGGCCTATAACACGGGGCTTAAACAAAACTGGCGAAAAGTGTGTGTACTATTATGTCACCTCTGCCAAATGCTGCGGGGATTGCAGGCGTAATGTGTTCATTAAAGTTCTAGCAAATAAACTCTACCTTTTTTGATCTCATAGTCTCCTGTTTCCTTCATGACATTCCTCACACAATCCATCCATTTTTCCTATGTCCTTCCTCTCCCTCACAGTCAACGAGGTGATGAGAAGATATGTTGCTGAAAAGTTCAGCATCTTTATCCATTCTTTTGATTTACTTGTGACAAAAAATATCTTTCCAAGATAATGTTATGACCTAATTATGTAAACAGTTCAAAGAATAAATTGAAAGAGGATAACAAAAATGACCCAAAAGACAAGAATTTCAACAAAAATCTATGAATTTTAATAATTTGCTTACTGTAAATTCCAGAAGGAAAATCATAAACAAAACATGAATGTTAATTATAGCTTTTAGAAATCATTGATGTCATAATAACTATTTTTGTTTCTTTTCATAATGACATACTCCCGAGTACACTGAGGGTCTGCCACTTTTCCCCTTTATGCCCTAAGTAATAAGGTTGAAAGTGGTTGACCGTCAGTGAACTTGGTAGTACTATGAGGATAAAAATGGCAGACGCAAATGAGTTATCTACTGATGCATAAGCATCTTTTAATGATGGCCTCATACAGAGAATGGCTGTGTCCCAGCTCAGCAACTGTGGGACACAGGCTTGTGAGAGGAAGTAGCCAGTAATCCACCACGCGTGCCAAGTGCGGATTGTTAGGTTATCATGTTTCTTCGATAATTTTTGGTTCTAGAACAAATGCCGGTTTCCGCGCCATGTTTTCGTTCACCGTTTTGAAAGCAGTGGAAGTCTCCTAATTTGCACAGTTACTTTGTGAAAATTAGGAGGAACGTTTCGAACTGACGACCTACACTTGTAATCGGCATCCGTTTCCCCCTGTGCCATCACTGTTCTTTACGATGACACCACGCCTGTAATCCCCGAAGGGTTAGGCAGAGATGTACCCAATAGTACACCCACATTTCTTAATGCAGACAAATGAATGTCCTTGAACTAGTACATGCTCTTACATCAATATCTTCAGCGTATAAACTGCTCTGGCAATAAGCCAAGAAACTGAAAGAAGGGAACAAAACAGTACTTGAAAATAATGGCTTGTTTAAAAAGGAACATTCGAACTATGCTTGAATCATATTCGAGCTTTGGGCGTTTTCATTGTGAGCATTCGTAAGCTACATTTACATGACAGAGCTGTACCGACCCTTATGCTCAGCTACAAACGCTACAGCAGCGTTAAACCAATGGAAAAAAATGTCTCCAAGACTTCAGACTTAAACTTAAGAAATCGGGACATATACCAAGCGCAAGCAGATGAAAAGTGGGGTGCACTGCGAGTGTGCATGTGACCTGTCTATTTTGTTTTGTGTGTATAGCCGAAAAGCACTTGTTCTCCCCGTTATTTCGATCATTCTTTTGGTCTAAAGTTCTAGACCATACCTGGGAACATACTAGTTACGGAGATATTGGGGGTCAAAGTTCCTACATTATCACAAGTTTTTTTTTTTTTTGTTTATAATGTTATAACTTTACTTAAAATACCTCCTCGAGCTCCGTACTATTAAATCCATCCATCAGCACATTTGAGTGCGTTACATTGAGTCCTATCGCAAAACGTGATTTTTCTCCCCAATAAAAAGTTGTTTCCCAGCATTTTTGCGTAGAGTTACTTAGTTTGATGTACAGAATGCTTGATTGACGGCTTCGTGAAGGGTCCGTTTATACCCTGTACAGGAGCGCTTGTCTAGCCTCCGTGTTCCCTGCTTGGCTGTACAAACTCCATCGCACTCGCCCTCCCTCGGAGTATCTCGGCGAGAGAGTACACAGAGCCACCATACTCACCATAAAGATTGCTCTTGTTCGTGGTTGGGACGCTACTCTTGACTCTAAAACCACGGTAATATTATAAATAACCGTGCTAAAACGTAGAGAGCGGATCTTGTAGGCTAAATAAATATAATAATTTAACAAAGTAAACATCAAACCGTTATTTTTCCTCCACAAATGAGGTGTTTCATTAAAAAATATCTCAAAAACCGGTGTTTTATCGTTCGTAATGTTCATTACTCGGTAAATAATAAAACAGTCGGTTCTTGGCAAAGACTCGTTAACGATAAACCTATGACGGCATGATGTCATTTGTGGTGATGACGGCTCACGGCACATTTCATCATTATATGATGTGATTGTTGCTAGCATGTTATCATCAGCCACGCCCACCTGTGAATGTTTTGTTTTGTCTATAAACAGTGCCGTGTTGCTAAAAGTGCTATGTAAGCCAAGCGCTGTTATGCACAGGCGATTTTTTTGTATCGCGGACTTGATTTTCAATGCACTGCTTAGCTCCATCATCATCTGCCTAGCCTTTTCCCAACTATGTTGGGGTCGGCTTCCAGTCTAACCGGATGCAGCTGAATACCAGTATTTTGTACTGCTTAGCTCCGAGGGTTGAAAATCCGATTGTTTCTTGGAGCGTTGAGATGCGCTCTTTTGGATTTTCTATGCTCGGCTCAATACCGAGAGTTGAAAATCGAGAGCAAAAAAATCAGTCGACAGGTCGAGCGTTCGATTGATAATGCTCAAGTCAACGAAAAGCAGTGGAAGGAAACTGACTCGTTGGTCTACTGGTCAAGACTGCTGAGCATAAGGTCATGGGTTCGTTTCTCTGGCCGGGCAAAGTGGAATTGGGTTTATTCATTTGGAATTACTTTCTAGCAGCCACGGAGACTAGATTAGTGCCCGGTTGATGGCAATAGGTTCGCCCATATTAAATTAATTGATTAATTCATTTTTGACACAAAAAAAAACCATTACGTGGGACTTGAGTACTATTATGTGCACCTTAAACCCGTCGGAGATTACTGCCGTAATGCTATGTTGTGAGTTGTCTACATTTTTAGGGTTCTGTAGTCAAAAAGGAAAGGAACACTTATAGTTTCGCCATGTCTGTCTCTCTGTCCGCAGCTTAGCTCAAAGACTCTTAGTACTAGGAACCTGTAATTTGGCATAAATAATATACAGATTAGTTACGCCGACAAAGTGGTAAAATAAAATCTCGAAAAGTATTTTCTTTTCTACCTTCACGTAAAGTGGGGATTTTGTAAGTTTTTTTTTTTTAATATTTTGATGGGCAACTACTAAGGAACCCTACAATGTGCGTGGCCCGACACGTACTTGGCCGGTTTTATTAAATCTTATTCTCCAAGAACTACAGAGACAAATGTTATGCCAACCTATGCACACACAGACTAGAAATAATGGTCGATCGATACTATTTGTTCTGCCTCACTGCGTAGAATCGAAGACAGTCATTGTTTGTCTTCAAACGTAATTGTGTCTTACCCTTCAACCTGCTCAAGGCTGACAGTGGAAGGTCAATTGAGTACGATCTTCAGTTTGGTTCCGGTTGTCGTTTTTATCTTAGGAAACTGAGTTCTATGAAAAACATAATATTAGGCATGTAATGCCCGAAGAGTCAGGCAGACGTATCTATAGGGCACTCACATGTCGCCAGTTATGTTTCAAGTCCTACGTAATAAGGGGCAACCCAGTAAGGCATGCCATCAACCGGGAACAACGTATTGAGAGCAGTTACAATAAAATAATTTACACAATTACTCTGTACAAATTAAGAGGCACGTTTCGAACTCACTCGTAATTGTCAACCGGGAACAAACCAACCGGAAAAACTCAAAAGCTCTCTGTACGATCGGAATTCAAACCCAGGACATCATGTTCTGCGATAGCGCTTGTGACCAAAAGACCAACGAGGCAGTCATTACCTAAAGTAATTAATTTATAGAGATCCTAACGCTGAGGCGAATAGTGCCCAAACTTACTCACTTGCTTACGTACTGATAAATGTAATCAAACGTCACGACAGGCATAAAGATCTAGGAAAGTAGCTAGGCAGGAAGTTGACAGCTGATTTCACGCATCGTTCGTTAAAGGATTTCAAGTTCAACATTGATTGTTGGATATTTTATTTTAGCCGTATTATTTACGTAAATGGAGTGCTGCGTACATACAGGGAATGTAATTTTACATTGAAATAAAGGAATAGTAACTGAAAAAAATATTTAAAAATAAAATTTTCCGGAGAAAAATCCCGGTGGAATCTGATTCAAAATAAGGAGCTGAATGCACCCTGTCAGTTTGTAGAGGACTGTCCCTTACACCCTGTATGTATAAAAAAATCATTTAAAAATGCAGTTATTGTCTAGTCTCCTACCCATTGATCGCATTCATACACAAAGGTTATGGAAAGTCCGTGACCTTTGTATTGAACAATAATAATGTGTCGACTATTTACTCAGTAAACAATATAATGTTGACATTATATTATTTCCTAGCCCCATGTATCCATTATCGTTATGCATGTCAAGTTGATGTGTCTTTATGGTCACAAGCGCGGCTGCTGAGTACGTCTATACCTAGGTCGCACGGATGCACCCGGAGAGGTTTGCACAAACACAGGTGTACTCTCTGTTCCCTTATTTTGATTATCTAATAGAATGGAAATCCAACACGTCCGGATGAATAAGAAAATAAAATGTCAGGGGTCGTCCATTAATCACTTAAGGCTCGAAAGGGGGGGAGGGGGTTCGGAAATAAATCACGAACTATTACTAGGGGTGGAGGGCGGGAGTGTAGTGAGATACCACGTGTATTTATTTTTTCTTTGAACTCGCAATTTCTAAAGCGGGCGGGGCGGAGTAGTCTAAAACCTCACCACGTATGCGTGCAAAAATGCACAAACAATTGCAACTTTGTAAGCCTACCACTTGAATGCAATCGATAATCTCGAAACAGTACAAGTGCATAGAATGTAACAACTTGTTTGATAACGTGTTTGTATTTGTAGCATTGTCATCCATGCGAGTTTATTACATGGCGAGAGCTATCGACAAACACTTCTGATTTTCTGAACGACGTCTACTACACTTGCAAACTCAAACTCAACGCATTCATTTCAAATAGACCCGTAACAGGCACTTTTGCATAGTCAAAAATAAGCTACCCTACAGTCCAGCCACAGTCATAATTAAAATAAAATAAAATATTTGTTTATTTGTGGCAACTAGGCCCAATTGTTAGTAAAATTGTTCTTAAAAACTATTGTTAGTAACAAACACCGAAACAAAAACAAAAAGAAAATTGTAGGTGTTAGGTGTGAGGTCTTCTGACCTGAACCTCCACAACGTGCGACAACCAAGGTCAACCAACCAACCAACCATAATAACTGTGAATGTACTGTAGTTGCCCATTCGAAAATATCATGGAGAAGAATGGGCAAGAAACTCCATTGTTACTATCTTACCACTTTTTATATCGCTAATCAAATTCTTTCTGACTTCAAGATGGTATCTCGACTGCCTCATTGGTCTAGTGGTCGCAAGCACTAGAGATCTTGGGTTAAATTTTCTGATTGCAGTGTCATTGTGTTCTTGGATCGGGAAATTCTCAATACCCGCCCGGAGTAATTTGTGCCCGGTTGATGGCAATAGGCTGGACCTCTGTTACATGAGAATTAAACATAACTAGCAAAATGTGGGTGTACTATAAAAAAGGTTCCCAGGTATAGTCCAGAACAAAAAAAATATCGCAATGACGGGCAGAAAAATGCCACTAGGCTTCTTTGACGGTCTTTTTACACCCAAAAGGTCCATCTTCCTGGGATTATTTTACAAGCATGATAAATCAAACTAACCACATCGCAGACATACATATTCCTTTTCTAAATTCCATCTATCTTTTCCAGTTACGCTCCTTGGTGCCCAGCCTGCAACGCTCTCTCACCTGCATGGCGGGAGCTGTCCTCGCGTGCCACCCGCAAGACGCTGGGCGTGAGGACTGCAGGCGTTGACGTCACGAAGTCTCCCGGACTGAGCGGACGATTCGTTGTTACTGCTCTGCCTACTATCTTCCAGTGAGTATCGGTTTTAAGTATGTTGGGAAAACTTATCCTAGTGCTGTCTTGAACAGACGAATGAAGTCCTACTAGAGATTTATTGTAATGATGCAAATTCTTCTAACTTGATAGACAGATGTGTTGCTGCGATAACTCGGATTATATGATCTTTTTGAAGTGAAACTTCTTTACGCACGCGTGACTTGGGGAGTAAGCTGGCGAACGCGTGCCGTAAGCGTTACGAAAAGTGTGATCGGGCGAGGCGAACGGGAATTGAGTGGGGGATGTAAGCAAGAGACAGCAGTGCGCGCCCACATTTTCTTTCTCTTTTCCTCTCATAGCCAAATACGTTCCGTATATCAAAGCAATTTTCAGAAGTTTCACTTCAGTCGTGTGGTCATAAGCACACTCGTTTTTTTTTGTTAGCCTTTATTGTCCCACTCCTGAGCAACGGCCTCGGGACCCATTCCTTCCACTTCTCTCGGTGTTGTGCCTCTTCTCGCCAATTTACGAGAAAGCCATCCAAGATAGATAATTTTCATTAATCAATACACATTGATAAGCATTGCAAGAGCAGTTTTAATGATCTTAATGTGCCTGTAGTCCCCAAAGGGTTAGGTTAGCCATCCCCTTGGATCCGTCCCGCCATTTTCTCCTTGGTCTGCCGCGACCCAGTTTAGCTGTTTTAGGGCTCCAGTCTTGCGATATACTTTTCTCTTCTATAAAATAATTCTTTATCTAATCAAAAGCTAAGCTATGTTGGGGTGAACCTCCAATTTAAACAGATGCATCTAAATTCTAGTATTATACGTGGAGCGAACTACCTATCTGACCTCCACAACTAGTTTACTGGGTAAGACAATGCCCCTTGGTCAGGCTGGTGGTCAGATTTTTAACCTTCTGACTATCCGTAACGACTTACAAAAATCTATTACAAATAATAGCCGGGATCAACTTCTTTGCGGGCTTTCTTAGGCCCTCAGAAGATAGGATATGTATTCTAATTCTTTTAATTTTTCTCCAGTGTGATCGATGGAGAATTCCGCCAATACAAAGGTCCCCGCGATGTGGAATCCATGCTGGGCTACGTGGAAGACCAGCGGTGGAAGCAGACTGAACCAGTGCCCTCATGGAAGGCGCCGCACTCCATACAGATGACCCTGGTTGCTGAGTTCTTCAAGCTCAGCCAGGCATTGAGGGTATGTAGGAGTCACTAGTTGTACTTACTAGACTCATCAGGTTCTCGGTATGGGGTGGTGGAGTTAGTGTCCATGCTGCTCCTCGGAATGCCATGCTAGGTCCAGTGAAGTCATGCTGAACTGTGTTTAATCCAAGAGCGTCAAAGATTATTATGGCTTCAACTCTTCGAAGTTTGTTAGTATTGAAACCCTCATTGAATAGCAGTATTTATACCCATCCATGTTACTCAGATGATTGGATGACGCAAACAAAGACCTAAAAACTATTGAAGAGGCAAAGCCGGAAATAGCGCACAATGGAGAAATATACTTAAAAAGGCTAATGCTTAAATACGACTAAAATATAATAATCGTTCTATGTTACAGAGTGTTCACAATATGCTGATGGAGACTTACGGACTGCCGACATGGGGATCGTACCTGATCTTCGCGCTGGCCACCATATTCATCGGAGCTCTGCTTGGACTGGTCAGTTTCTTTTATAATCTGGTTCTCGCTTCTGGGTATAAGTACCAGTACCCAAAAGATTAAAAGTGGACTTAATTTTACTAAACATTCGCCTCAAATACCAGCAGAAGGAGCTTATAAGCGCCCTTTACAAGCTCGTGACATTTGAAAAATTTTCACGGGTTGCAAATTTCGGGACTACCCTAACAATCCCGAAATATACTCGGGATTAAACTACAAAAAGACTTAAGTCCTTAACCATCTCATTGATGGCATGGTTGCCGCTGTGGCTAAGCGATTGGCTGCTGCGCTGCGTGTCGCGTGTTCGATTCCCGACCGGATCAAATATTTGTATGGCCTACAGGTAGTTGTTTGTGTATGGAAGTTTAAATGTTTGTAAACGCACCCACGATACAGGAGAAATTCCTAGTGTGAGGCAAAGTTTAGGGGTACCCCCCACACTACGATGCCTGCCAATGGGTGGTCTCCTCTCCAAGACTTCTTTGCTCCATCAGCGACATCTCATACTAACCTTAACCAATTTTCTTCCAGCTCTTAGTATGCATCATCGACCTGTTATACCCTCCTCGCCGAGGAGACAAGGTGTTCATCTCGCAAAAGGAGCTGGACAAGAGAGCGCGCGGCGACCAAGATGGCAAGGATAAGCAGTCTGATGATGACCAGGTACAAAACTTTACAATAATAAAACAGATTAAAACCTGTTTAAACCACATATCTCAATTTTATTACTGGCACAACTGTACCGGTATCGACATTTGAGGGAGAAAAAAAAAGTAAACAAATTTAAAAAATGTACTGTTTCTGTCAATGGTGTGGAGATTACAGAGATAGAATGATGTTGAGCGTGCTTGGTGAAGCAATTGGGCCAAATTAATGGAACATGAGGTGGTGATAAGTGAGTACCTCCCGCCCGGTGCCCAGCACCCAGCATATGGGTCCAATGCCCATATTATGCTGAGTGCTGGGCACCGAAAGGGCTAACATCTGCAACATCAGAAGACCAACGCTATCCCCTTGCAGGTCCCATCGTCAATTGACAAACAATAATTCTTGGTCGTTAGGCAATTGTCAGCAGTTGCAATAGTCGTCCCTAAACATACGGAACCTAACTAGTAGAGATGTATTGACTAGTTAAGTAATCCAGACTATCTGGCCATATTTGTAATCGGCGACTACACTGCTAGGCGGCCCATCACTACTAAGTAGCTACTAACTAAATAATATTTGTTTGTATTTTTCAGGAGCTGATCAACGACGACATTGTGGATGACGAAGAGAACGTGGACAACAGTGATGCCGAGAAGAACTCCCCCAGTGATGTGAGTTATATTCATTTGTATTTTATTCTTAGTTAGGAGTAGGCTCTCTCTTTCACTCGTTGGTTTTGCAAAATATTACTAAGATTATAGAATGGTCTTCAGCTTTCCATTAGGCCTGGTTTTTACTGAAGCAGAATGGAGAAGAGCGGGATCGACCTATAAATTGTTTGGAATCCACATCGTGCCTCTCCTGTGATTGGTCTAATCTTGTATGTCTCCTCTCCACTCCGTTAGTCTCCGCTCTGCTGGAAACCTTGCCTTACTCAGTGGTGGACAGTGAATTACACAGTATAATAACATTTTAGTAAAAAAGGTCAGAGAGTATTGGCTGCTCCTGCTATATTTCTCTCTCTCAGTAAAGTATTTACAGTAACTAAATAGTTATGGAGAAGTACCGGCAAGAAAATCCATTGTCAGTCTTATGGCGCGTTTACACTTGGTCCTTAGCCCGAATTCGATTGCCTATGTAATTCGGACAAACGACCAAGTATAAACGGACGGTCGAGGCGGCCCGTCTTCGGCCAATCTTGTTCAGTTTCACGGTTCAACCTCACTCAAACTACTCGTAATGTAATCTGTGTAAAAAATGCATCTGGTACCAGAATTCAATTCGAGTCTTTCGGGCACCCGAATGCGGGCTAGAACGACCAAGTTTTAAATACTGCAACATTCATCTTGATAACCCTCTCTTCTCCCACAGTCATCAGAAGAAGAGAAAGAGAAGCCAGTAGAAGGCAGCGGCGACACCAAGCCCTCGGACACCGCGGAGCGCTCCGAGGTCCGCAAGCGAAGGCCGCGGAAGGCCGACTAGACGCGTGCGTAGCGTGTGTCGACCATAGCCGCGGGTTCAGTACCCTACAGAGATCACACACCAACAGAGATCAGTTCATGTGTTTACTACAAGACCAACATTCTTGATACTTGGTAGAATTTGGAACTATGGTTAAAATGCACTGTATTGGCAGGTTGATATTAATTTTTAGCAAGCCCAGTATATTGATCAACCTGACAGCTAAGTTAGGTTGATATACTGGGTGATTTGTTATACGTTGGCAATATTTGAAGGCCGTGTAATAACGGGTAAAACGGGGTGAATAGGAACGCAGTGTGAATCGAGACAAAACTTTGAAAAGAATTTTAACATTGAATTAATATGTTATGTTTCCAACAAGGTCTCTACATACCCGTTATTACACGGCCTTCAAGTATTGCCAACGTATAACAAATCACTCAGTATATTGATCAATCTAACTTATCTTTTGCTAAAAATAATTATCAACCTGCCAATAACAGTACATTTCAAATGTAGTACCAAGTTCTACCATGTATCAAGATGTGTTGGTCAAGTAGTAAATACATAAACTCACGCCTTTTTCCCATGGGGGGTGGGCAGATATTAAAGAAAAGATAACATGCTTTTAATAAAATATAGGTTTTGGTGGTTATGTGATAGTGTAAACAAATGTCATAATAGGAGCTTAGATTTGGTTTACCCTTTTTTGTCTTTAGATGGGAAATCATCAAATAATCCCTCCCGCTCTGGGCGGGGTGTCAAGAAATATTGATTTATAGCTTTTGTTCGCGGCTTTGATTTCGTTATATATGGAAATTAACCCACAGGAACGTTTAAAATGTAGCCTATAACACTCGGCGCTAATGTAGCTTACCGTTAGTGAAAGAATTTTCGGAATCGGATCAGTAGTTCCGGAGATTACTCCCTACATACAAACTTACAATCATATTTTACGTCTTTATAAGTATAGATAATGACTACAATAACCACGTCAAGAGGTTTAGGGTAGTCAAAACTGCATTGTTGAACAGACTATTGCTTCAAAGCTTTGCAGAAATGGATTTAGAATTTCATTCAATATCTTTCAGAATGTGATTGAAAGTGTGTTACAAAATTGAGGAACAATTATTTCAAAGACAAATCTCAAGTTAAATGTGGTGATTGGTTGAATAAAACAATGGCAACCATGCATTTATAAGTAAACATAAGAATTATCAACGAATAAGTTTGCTAGGCAAGATAATTTCTTATGTGGGTGGAATATTATGTACACCTCTGCCTTTCTCCACGGCAAATACAGGCGTTATGTTATGCTTTGTTTACACTATCGAAAATAACTATTAAAATAATACTATAACAACCAAATTTAAAGGTCCTTGGGGTCTTCTAGAGCAAAATTTTGAAATTTCATTGACCTTAGAGGTCAAAATAGATTTTTGAGGTCTTAAGGCCTTATTGTAGAGTGGGGGATTGACCTTATAGAGGTCAAAAGTCAAGGTCGTGGACTGAGTTCAGTTTAAAATTATCAAAATGTGTGAATTTGAAGTGTTTTGAGCTTAAAATATGTTAAGTGATATTTATGGTATGTTATGATAATATTTGAACTCTACTCAGTTTCTTGTTGACAGTTTATGATGTGTTTTTATTGTCTATGCTCTGTAAATGATGTTGCCAGTGCAAAAAATTAGGTAGGCCTAAATAGCCGTGTGCGTATTTTAGGAAATGTAAAAATCTATCTAAAATTAATAAAATTTTGGCACAAAACTAGATTTTAAGTCATTCAGCAACCTGTGCTATGAATGTCTGGCAACACTATCTACTAAGATGGCTAGAAATAAAATATATAAAGACGATGGCAACACTGGTGTCTGAATTCGCGGCCGGCCTACTTCAGTATCATCATAAAAAGTAAAATATAGTAAAGTTTGTATGTAGTGCTCGATTCATACCATTTTAGAAGAAAGTATTGATATTTAACTACGTATTTACATTGCCAAAAAAGAAACGATGTTTACAACAAGAACGCCACGAATACGCAACCTCCCCTTTTGTTAAGTCTGATAAAAACAGTCGTTACAGGTCCAGTCTTACCAAGGAGTATCGTATTACCCAGTACTAACAGGGTTGTGGAGGTCAGATAAGCAGTCGCTCCATGTAAAATACTGGTATTCAGCTGCATCCAGTTAGACTGGATGCCAACCCCAATATAGAAGGAAAAGTAGGCAGATGATGAGTGGGCCTTATCCTATTAAAAAGTGGGACAAAATACGTCCCATTACTGATTAGGATAAGGCTCATTTTTACCACAAATCGCTCAACATAGTATTTAACGCTACACGCTTAAAATATAATAATTGTGTTTCTTAGCAATCATTTGAAGTTGACAGAGCTAAGCTTATGTTTTATAGAAACGGCATATTATTATATGCCGGTTATTTTGTCTTTAGAATATCTTGTCAGTAGGACGCTGTTGGGAAACATTTGCGAAAATAGAACCTCCTGCTTTTTAGAAGTCCGTTAAAGACGGTGGCGTAAGCAAAAGAACCATTTTTTTATGTTAACGGACCATAATTATATAGACTTAGTTAAATATCAATACATTACGTATATTCGTAAAATATCTGATTTAATTATAAGCTTCATTCTTTGTTTGTCTTTTCATTAATTTCATATTATCATGTTCTGTTAAAATTGATAATTTACGTCGCATTAAATGCCCAATTCAATGTTATTACTGAAATGTCTTCTTTTTAAAATATAATTGTTCTGTTTTTCCTTCAAAAATATGTTATGAATCTTTCGTTTTAGGATATAAAAATATAATTTAAACTAATATTTATGTAACTGTCCCTTTTATTCGTAAAAACAAAAGTATGCATTTAAAGAAACGCTTAATTAATACTTCTAATTCTTATCATTTTCATTCAAAAGAAATGGAAGGACAATATATTTAAAACGTCATTGTAGTTATTAAAAATTTATTTGTATGAATAGGAGGGTACAAAAATATCGTATGAGCCGAAGATTTAAATCGTTCAATTTACCGCGACTAAAGGTGATCCTTTTTTGCTCCATCTACGAAGTCATTTGAAAAGTATTATCTCTCTCACTCATACTCTAAAATGTGAAGAAGCCGTGTAATAATAACGTTCTTTTATATTTAAACGGTTCCTATATACTTTTCAAGAAACTATCACTCCAAAACTATGAAGAATGTCAGAACATACATGGAGTATTTTCGGATACCCCTGGGCATAACGAATCTTTTTTATTTGTTTCACCCATTATATCTTCTATATGTATGAGTTCTATATGTATGTTCGTTTTGTATGTATGAGCTCAATCTTCGCATTATTGTATACGCTGTCACGTGATCATACTTAGGTCGCGTTCATCGCACATCGAACGATTTAAATCTATGGACTTTGCTGATTAAAACCTTTTTGCTTTTTAAAATATTGGTTCCTGATTTCCAACGACAATCGATAAACGAAATTTTTACTTATTTTTATTACTCTTTGGTTGTTGTGAGAAAGACTCCTTTTGGTATAAGTATTCCACTCTTTGGAAGAATGTTAAGTCGGCTCAATGTATTGCATTTCAACGTTCACTAGTATTTGTAATCTCACAGTTTGAAACGTAAAGGATTTGTTTAGTTATTGTAAATTATGTTCTGAGCAATGGTGGGGCAAAGTTTTGGTATTTACACCTGTTTTTTACTACCTTATTCAATGCTTTGAACACAATGTGAGTATGGCGCCCCGACACAGAATATGCCATACTTTTTCTCCTGCCCGTCGTGCACAACCAACTGCACCCGCGAGGACTTGAATGAGGTAAACGGCAGAGCAGTCCAGGTCGTACGTACAACGTACTACGTACTAGTCTGAAATGATTTGAGTCATCGATTCAAGAAGAAAAAACCAACATTATGTGACATGTCTAAACGAAAACGCACTGTTTTCAACTTAAACTAGAGTTGATTTTATCTTACAGTGCAATCAAAATGTGGGTTCACCTCTGCCTAACCATTCGGAGTAATACAGGCGTGATGAATAATATCACCATTGCTACATAATGTGGTTTACACTAAAACTAAACAGTTCTTCACCAAGCATTTATCAATCACGAGTGTTTTAGTTAGCGCACCAAAATTAGAATAATTAAATTTCTTTAGTTCATAAACTTGAGACTTGTAAATGTTCATCAAAGTATTATAACATATAATTTGTAATTTTTTGGCTACTTTGCTTATAAATTTTTTAAAGACGCCTTGGAAAAATTTCTTTTTTTTTTAATGGGTCATTTGAAAATCGCTAACAAGGACTTAAAAATTTATAAGCAAAGTATCACAAATTATTTTATTTTTTATTTTTACAGAGATTAAAGGACAAATTGGATGAAAATAAGACTCACGAAATCATGTGAAATATTTATTGAAGATTTTTTTATCATTCACATCTCAACCAATTCTTGTGTGAAGCGACTAAGTTGTGTCATACTTATATAAACTTAAAAAATACTATAATAGGCTAACATAAATAAAATATTAAATTTAATCGGGCGTAAAATAATAATTTATTACTTATTCCTCATCAATGATGAAATAACGTTTAAAACATTATATGGACGTGTGTTCTGGCTTGTCGCTTCGCTCGAAAAATGGTCAAAATCACATTCCTTAATCGAATTGAGCGCTCAATAATTTAAAATGTATCGATCTACGTACTTATTGAGATTAGAATATGTAATAGACCTTATATAGTGCTGTACTTTTAGCGTTACGAATACGTAAAAAACAAATATGACTCAAATCTTATTAGATTTGAGTCATATTTATTCATCTTATTTCTGATTATTGTGGCATTTAAAACCCACTTGCATCACTAACAACGCTAAAGTTTTTAAACAGTATTCTGACTTTGAAATCGTCATTTTTAAGCGATTGACACAAACAGAAGAATTGTAAATACGTCATTATACCAACAAAACATTTTTTTTTCGCCTTATTTACCAAATGTAATGCTAAAAGTATAACACAAATAACACTTTTATATTTATTATTAATATGTGTTGCAATACTCAAATTATCTGTTTCGCTTATATTTTATATATTATTTTACAATTATTTGAATAAACGAAATATTAGGGTTACGGTGCGGTTCCAACAGAGATGTGCGAGGCGGAACGAGGCTGTGGAACGATGTGAGTGTTTCCACCAGAGATGAGCGAGGCTGTGGAACGGTGTGTTTCCACCAGAGATGAGCGAGGCTGTGGAACGGTGTGTTTCCACCAGAGATGTGCGAGGCTGTGGAGCGTTGTGAGGTTTCCACCAGAGATGCGCGAGAGGAAGCGAAGATGCGTAGGAACCAGCGACGCTGTGAAACGATGCGCAGATGCGCGGTGCAAGGCTGTGTGGCGGGCTCGTTTCAGACTGACTGCAATTTTTTCGCTCGCGTCCGTTCCTAGCACACTTATTTATTTATTAATACCAACAGCTTCTGTGTACAACATTTCTTAAGTACCTATAGGCTTTACAGTCTTTTACTGGTTAACCAGCATTCACAAAAATAAGTGATAAGAAAAATTAAATTAAAAAGATTGGCTCTAGAAATGAAATACAACAGCGAACTCCTTAAATTTAAGATTTTAGCTTACAAAATATAAAATTCAGAAAGAAAAAGAGTTTCGCTATAATTTTACTAACTAATTACGACTAAAATTTTAAAAAAAAAAAGAAAAATCAAAATTGAGATCATAACTATAAATATAAAATAAAGGAAGAAGTAGTATAATAAAATAAAAAACCACACTTCCTTCGCAAAACATTCCTCACACACATCTTTGCCTTGTTTTGTATGTACAAAAACCTCACTCCGACGGGCCGTTTCCACTAGAGCTACACTGAGCGAGGCTAGGTAAATGAAGCGATTCTATTGGTTCTTAACAAACACATCCCTCGCAACGCAACCTCGCACATCTCTGGTGGAAACACAGTCTTAATCAAATTCTAACTGTAACTAACGGATTGTTCGTGGAGGTTGAAACGTGAACGAGGAGGGTTAACTGACAGTTAAGAAGTGTCCATAATAATAATTGTATAATTCAGGGCTACCAGATCGTATGAATAAATGGTTTTATGTTAACATGTAACACTGAGTGAATTTTTGATGTCTATGGTATTTTATTTTCGCATGGGCGAAATAGCAAAACCTTTGTTTTTATTTACTAATTGCTGTTTGTTTTAAACGAAATGACATAAAAATAATGGAAAATATTGTACAGATTACGAAACAGTCATAGCGTTTATAAAATAACATGTATTTTTCGCCGTGTCGGGGATAAATCGATGCAAAATCTATATACTTATCTTCTCTATTATAGTCTTGTATACAAGAATACTTATAAGTAGTTGTCAGCATATCTCCCTGCAATTCCTATAAACTCGTAGACTACCGTTATTCAGCCTGATAAATGTCGCCACGTATGGTTTGAGTCAAGTCTAGGAGATCTTTGATGTTACATGGGACTGTTTCACTGTCAGCTGCCCCGTCCCGTTGGTGTCGATATTGTTAACATGAAAATTGCCTTGTACAAAGACTTAAGATTGTTTTTAAGTGTTGCGTTTATATTAACTATATGACCTAGTGACTTGCTGAATAAAATTGTATTTGTAATTATGCGTTTTATTTAAAGACTAATCAAACCGATTCTTTTATGGACCCAAAAATAGGAAGTAAATATGCACATAATAATTTAACAAGTAAGGGCGTGCCACAGTATCTTACGGAGAACATACTAGGTGGGCAAAAGTCAGATTATCGGAAAGGGTTAATATCCCGATTATAACAACACCCCAAAACCTTCTACTTCTAACATTCCACATTGAAGAAATATTTAAAAAAAAAAGTATAATTTAGGGTTGAACCTCGTAGACGACTTTTAGCGGTTCTTTCGAAAGGCATCGATGCCTTCGATGTAGTGAAGTTTGTTAAGAGTTCGGCTGCATATATTTTCGGTACAGAATCCAAGATGTCGCCACGTCCTCACAATAATTGCTTAGTTCCAAGCCTGACTGCCAGTAACTGAGTGGACGTAGGTTCAAGATTAACTGTACATTCATAGCATGAATTAACTTCATATACTTCCCAAACATACCTTTTTCTTTCAAGATCCTCCACAACACATCCCAGGACACTCTATTGTAAGTTCGTGTGTGGCTGTAGGCTTGCATCTAGGGTCGGCTTCGCGTCCTTACCTCTTGCTGTTTATTATGAACGCTTTGACGTCGGACATACAGGAAGAGGCACCCTGGTGCATGCTTTTTGCCGACGACATTGTTCTTGTCGGTGAAGATGGACCTAAGATCCAGAGCAGTTTGGAGAAATGGCAACAGGAGCTGGAGAGAGTTGGTTTGAAAATCAGCAGAACTAAAACCGAATACCTGGTCTGTGATTTTGGTGGTCTCCACAGTCCTGCAGATGCCGCGTTTCCCCCTGCTCCGACTTTCGGTATCTCGGTTCACTCGTGCAAAGCGATGGCGAAACAGATGCACCGAATGAATACTGGCTTGGTGAAATGGTGGCAGGTCACGGGAACAATCTGCAACTCCCGTATTCCCCTTAAACTTAAAGTGGAGATTTATAGAACAATGGTGAGACCTGCAGGCTTGTATAAATCAGAATGTTGCGCCACAAAAAGGATTAATGAAAGGCATTTGCTTGTGGCTGAGCTGAGATGATAATGCTAAGGTGGATGTGTGGTGTATAGTGTATAATAAATAAAATAAGATTTATTTATTTATCTAGGGTCGCGAATCATATTTTGTTTAACATAAAGCCACTTAAGCTGTTACTTCAAAAAAGATTGTCACCTCCACTCCAAGAATTCAAAACTTTTTTTTTATGATAGAAACTACTTAAAGTATTTTGTACTTGCTTGTTACCACTGTATGGGGAAATTGAATTCTTTAATATATTTTTAATTGCACACCGACTGAATCTGTAACTTGGCGACAAATTGCGACTAATTAGCGATTATATTTGGAACGAAACAGATCTTCGCTAGGTGCCCTAGTTTTTGAGATATAAACGTGGCCAAGCTGGGTAGAGCCAGTGACCGACAGATTCTGATATTTGGCGACTGATTCCGACTAATTAGCGACAAAATATGGGAGAAAACAGCTCTTCGCTAGGTGCCCTAGTTTTTGAGATATACATGTGGCCAAGCTGGGGAGACTCTCCTGAATCCTGATCGGCCACCTATAAACCCTTATATCTTTTTGAACCGACAAATTCTGATATTTGGCGACAAATTTCGACTAATTAGCGACAATTTTTTGGGTTATCAAAATTAAAATCCCTGATGGTGGCCAAGCCAGGGTCAGCCACACGAGCGGCTGTTATTATTTAGCCACGAGCTCCTCTAACCCTAGTTAACGGGACTTAATTTGTTGCTGCTAACCTCTAATATAACCCCTTTCAAGGAATAGGTCGAGTTTCCCTGTCTTCCTGTATAATAATCACTACGGCTTCATTTCTCACTCTAGCAACGACGGTACTGAGCGACGAAAACTGATAAGATGAAGATGTGGCGCAACCCTTATTGAGGTGCCGCCGACCTGACCTATTAGACTAGGAGCCGACCCCAAAATGGAGAGAAAAAAATAGGTAGATGATAAACTCAATGAAACAAAACGCTCATTCAAATGTTTCTTTATTCAGATATATTTACATAAAATAATTAAGTATTGAGATAAATTCACATAATGCAATGTAATATTAGACAATAATTTAGATTTACAATGAAATAATAACATAGTTTAAAGAACAGTAGCTGGATACAGGATATTTCGTTAAAACATTGGTTATTGGAAGCAATGCCTAGTGGATTAGAAGTCTAAATGCTAAGGTAATGTGGAGGGTCCACGCAAGGAGGCGTGTTTATGTAATAAATACTTTTCGGGTAATATTGTCCATGGCACACAAGCATATTTTAGATGGTATTTCGAGTAGCTTTTCTGGCCATCAT
Organism: Noctua pronuba; assembly: GCA_905220335.1. Classification (NCBI taxonomy): domain Eukaryota; kingdom Metazoa; phylum Arthropoda; class Insecta; order Lepidoptera; family Noctuidae; genus Noctua; species Noctua pronuba. The sequence goes on along the minus strand of LR999918.1, from coordinate 8,785,624 downwards.
TCACATGTTTTTCTGATTTTTATCGAAGAATAATAATAAAACGTCAGCGTTATTGTTTCCTGATATTACCCAAGTATCTGATGGCAAGAAAAGTAGTGAAAATCGTAAATATCACTGGATTATTTCTGATTATAAATTCGAAAGCTAAGAAGTGCCAAAACGAGTAATTAGAGGCTAAAAATAATTAGCTCATATATCGCAACAGTAAAAGTGAAAAAAACAATACAATTTCGAATAATACAAGCGTATTTTTAATATAAAATGCATTTTAAATATCAATTTTAGCAAAATCTACGTTTCTAAACCCGTTGCGTATTGTTTTGGGATTTTTTTATTTAATACAATTTTATATAATCTTATCCTAGCGTATTTCTCGATCAACAAATTTATTGAGATATACAATTTATTAGGTTATACAACGCCAATTATTACTTTACGTATCCTCGATAATAATTTTATTAATATCAATTGACAAAGGTAAATGCTGTGTAGTGATGTGTCGCGTCACTTATCGATAGCTATGTGAATACCTAGCGAGTTATCGATACTACCGATATGAGATTGGTTCAGTGTTGAAATCAACGGAATGTAGTTGTAATAATAAGGATTTGAAATTGCTGTTTATTTCTTTCGCGAAGGCATGTGATTCGGAAATTAAATAAAAGATAACTTGAACTGTAAGGATGGTTTACAATCATTTCTCCAATTTAGAAAGATATAAACAACAATTTTAGTTAATTTATTGACAAAAACGGTTTACAAATAAGCGGATATTACACAAAATTTGTTAATAATATATACGTTTACATTAATATACACAATTTATAAAAAAAATCAATATACATTCAGTTCTTTCTGGTGCATATAAGTTTTAAAACTAGAATTTTTCAACTAAAACGTATTATAATATCAATATAGTGGCCAACACTATTTTATATCAAAATGTGGTAATACTAATTTTGGAAGCATAAGTTCTCGAATTTAAAAGTTATTATGTATATTTTAGTTATAAATAATTATTTTTGAATGTGAGAACTTATTCACTTGATAGATAATTTAGATAATAATATAAATAAAATACCTTGCCTTGATCAGTTGTAAATTGACACATTTCTGAAGAATATTTAACACTTTTTGTTACTTACTTTGCGATTACTTTCAAGTATTTTTTTATACTTTTATAATTTTTTCTATCACTTTTACAACTGATTCCGGCAGAATTATTGAATTTAAATATATTTCGATACAAAGATCTTTGGATAACTTATATTTCATCGATGTTTATATAAAAAAAATACAAAAGAGAATAATAATTATGTGTACATCAGAAAACAGAGGGCGCCAAAATAGGTTAGGTTTCTACTAATATTTTTCTTTTAATTTTCAGACCCATAAGAATTTTTTATTATTTTTCAAAAACATTCACGAAACTTACAACCAAACATTTTTATCGGGATTCTTTTTAAGTTCATAATATTTTTTTGGGTACACGATACCTTGAAATTGTGTATCACGTAACCCAACCTATATCCGCAGGCACCCTAAAAACACAAACAATAAAAAACTAAGCTATAAAAAATCTCATTTGTCCAACTAGTTTAATCTTAAAATACATTGAAGACGAATCATAGTCGCAATAATACATTATGGTCGTAAATAAACAAAAAAAAGAGACTAGATTGTTAAAAAATTAACAATTATTACAAAAAAAAAATATTGCTTACTGTTAAGGGCGAATAATCACAAAATATTTATGAGATTTGTTACAAAATATTGGGTTAATACCTAGCGCTAAATGTATAGAAGTGTCGATAGTTAAAAATAACCGCGGACTTAAGTATACAATTGACAGTTTTAACCACCAGTTAATATAACGACCAAATATATCTGAAACATGTATTTTTAATGGCTTTTAACCAGAACATATTTATAATACTCGTAACTTGTACAGTCAACTTCACCTATCGACATTTCTGAATTAATGAACTTCATTTAACACACAAAGCACTAAAATAAAGCGATATTTTTTCATGTTTTATAAATAATTAACTTAAACATTAAATGTGACGATTATTTTGGTAATATACTTTATAACTTCATAAAAAATGGAAATAATCACATTATTTTATTATTAATATACAAACCTTATGTATATAGTATACATGTCTAGCGAAAAGGTTAAAAATAATATTTTATTGTTATAATTTATCGATATCGATGAATATCCTACTGCTTTTAGAAACGGTACACCGTCCTATCGATAAATAATGATGTTAATTTATTGATATTTATAATTATTATATCTAGCACAATAGGATAGATAACGATGTTATCGATAGTCGATATAATAAGCGGTTGAACGTCGAATCATCGATATTATTTTACATATCGATACCAATACGAACAGGTAACAAAATCTAGTGATTTTTCTATTTTTGTTCCACTGTGGAATTGTCTACTACCTACCTATACAGGGATGGCAGTGTTTTTTAAGTTAAGTTTTGACTGTGAATATTGTTTAAAAGTGCCTGTAAATTGAGTCTACACACTCCTAAGATAGAGCTTAGTTTAGCTTGTTATAAATAATATAAACTCAAAACTCAAAGCATTTATTTCAATAAGACCATAACAGGCACTTATGTCAGAAAAACAAAGAAGGCGAAGCTACAGTCACAGACACAAGGCACAATAACTTGTGAAAGTACTGTAGTTGCCCATTCCAAAGCGTAGATCTCTATGGAGAAGAATGGGCAAGAAACTCCATGGACACTCTTTTCAATCAAAATATTTTTACAAGATCTAAGCATGAATACCTAACACATAGAAATAACACAAGGAAATCTAATTTAAACTAAATTAAATAAATATCGACGTTGGAAACTTGAAGCGCCGTTTATGGGATTATCGAGTCTGAAAGCGAAGTCGAATATAGAATCGGATGACAAAACGAGCTAGTCAGAAGACATTCTATCGGAAGAGGAAGTTGAGACATATCCCAACCCTCAATTACTACCACTCAATTTAGAGCACGCTACTTACTGGATTTTCAATTTTCGACTCAGTGCTGAAAGATGAAAATTAAACAGTACTGTACGCTTAAAGTTTTTATTTTAATACACAGTACTTTCACAAGTTATTATGCCTTTTGTCTGTGACTGTAGCTTCGCTTTTTTTCTGACATTCAAAAGTGCCTGTAATGGTCTTATTGGAATAAATGCTTTGAGTTTGAGTTTGATACGGGACACAAAAATGCACAGAGACCATCTGTATGCTCAACGAATAAGTTAATATCAATTTTCTCACTAAGTTTTTTGGGTTCCACGGAGTCTGGATTTGTGCCCGGTTGATCCCAATAGACTCGCTCACTATTATTTGGGACTTAAACATAACTGGCGAAATGTGAGTGTACTATTAGATACACCTTGGCCTAACCCTTTGTAGATTACAGGTGTGATGTTATGTTTTTTGAAGTTACATTGAACAGACACATTCAAACAATATTCACAAGAAAACTGAAAACATTTGGTTTAAACATATTTCTATTACCGTCACGGTCGTAATCATTTTGTCAGGACACACATTTTATAAAAAATTGTTCATGTTTTTTTTATTATAATTCATTATAACTTATAAACCAGTCTGGTTTTACTTCGGCGGTCTAATACGTCATCAAAATGGCGTAGAGAGTATTAAAAATAAAAGCAATTAAATACAATTTGGTTAATAAAATCCTACAACTATTTTATTTATATTATTATATAGTTTGCTTATTAGTAGATGTTAGTTTATTTCAGGATTGTGAAAATGATATTTTTTGTTGTAGTTTTTGATTTTATATTCATTAATATTTTTTGTGTGAGGAATTATATGATAGAGAAAGGAGTAAATGATGCCGTGACGTCTGACAGGGGAGAATGGAAGAAGAAAACGTGTTGCGCCGACCCCAAGTAGAATGGGACAAGGGCAGGAAGATGATGATTTTTTCTTCATTTAATATGACATTTTAATATCAAACTAGCGAGCAAAGAGGTATTTTCGGAAGAATGTGGCTGAATGAAACACCTTTCGGAAGGGACTGGCGACATTTTTGTCACACATTTTTATATTACACTAGCGGTCCGTCCCGGCTTCGCACGGGTGGACATTTATTTTCCCCTAATTCCCCCCCCCCCCTATTTTTTTCTAGCAATAAATATAGCCTATGTTACTCAGGGTGAATGTAGCTTTCTAATGGTGATAATTTTTTTGAAATCGGCGCTGTAGTTTTTGAGTTTATTCATTTCAAACATATACACAAAAATACAAATCTTTCCTCTTTATAATATTAGTGTAGATGGAATACACGTGTGTATATTGGTGTACACGGAATTGTTGAAAGCTTCGCCGCGAAAGAGCACTGACTGTTTGTCACTTGTGTAAGAAATCTTGAATGCATTAGAGTTATTTTTTACCCAGAGTTAACCCGACAATGAATATGGTTACAATTATAATTTTCACTCAATTATCCCAACGAGTATGGAAAAAGAAGACATGCTGCGCAGACCCCAAATGAATTGGAATAAGGGCAAGAGAATGATGATGATATCCCAACTGTCAGGAGATTTTTTGTTGTAAAAAATACCACTTTCACACATCATCGTTAGCTCAAATAAACTTAACATCCACAAATAAGCATCGCCTTACGTACGCAGATATAAAATACGTAGTGTTAAGAGGAATCTAATTGACCTACAAGCCACATTGGGTCTATTAACTAGTACTGGGCACACACTGACCGTATTAGGTAAACGTTTTACTAACAATTTTTTGACAAAAACGAAAATGTTGAATAAATTAAATGTCATAAGAATCGGAAAAATAAGCCGATATTTCATAAGAGTTAAAAAAAGAGACGAATATTTAATATGATTCATGTAAGTTTTGAGAGTCCCAAAATTTTATTTTAGTTCGTTTTTGTAGAAAATATTTTACAGTTTTATAATGTGTGTTGTTTGTTTTCGAGCGTATGTTACTTCGTGGGTTGCAGCTGAAAATCAGCGTCAGGTGGTATACCTTTTGTTGCCATCTGGCATTATGCTGACCTGAGGCCCTTTTGCCATTAATAGTTTTGTTTATTTATTTTGTGGTCAACGACCAGTGGTCCACATTAGCCCTGGATCGAAACAACTGGAAGTCATGGGGAGAGGCCTTTGCCCAGCAGTGGGATGAAGCCATCAGTATTTATTTTGTTTTTCATAATGACAATAAACACAATTTTCTTTCTTTTTCTTTATATATTGAATGAATGGACGGCTAAATAAAAGTGCACTATTGAATTCTGTCGATTTTAGTAAATCTTAGTGTTTGTGAAAATGTTGGCTTAGTTAAATATGGATAGGGACTATAAGTTAAGAAGGTAGAATTTCAATGCTTTTGGTCACATACTAGTGGCAAAAAAGTCAATATTTTTATTTACAATTTTTCTTAGCAAAGTTTTTACCACTACACAATTTACCTAAAAAGAATACACAATAAATAATATCCGTCAAAAAACTAAGAAAACTAAGTTTTTGGATAATTCTTAGGATTTCCTCCAACGCCTAATATTCAGTCAGTGTGTACGGAGCTTAACAATATCTATTTAAATTTGTTATTATCTTTTAATGGAAGGTTTAGTATTATGTGTCATGCAGAAAACCATTACATTTAATTATTATTTCGTTTCTGATAAATAATTTAATAACATTGCAAAATAAATCTTCCATATAATTCTTTTAGGAACCAAATATATTGATAATAATTAATTTATTTAATCGCGCTTTTGTTTATTATAGACATAATTGTTTCTTCAGGAATGGCATATTTATTGGCAAACAGGTGGATACGGCTGCCGATCTTATCCGATATTTAAAAATCCGTGATGCTTAAGTACCTCTGGCACACAGTCGGCCTAAACTGGCTATTATTTTCACTACCATACGAGCTATTTTCGCATAGCTAATACGAGACAAAAAAACCTTATCACTGTCTCGAGACATTATATATCTATGATAAACAAAAGCGCCCACATAATATACTTAAAGCATCGGCTGCTACGTAACAATGAACTCTGTGTTGTCGACATACGGCGTACAATCGTCCGTGCCTGTCCCGGTCGCAAATGATACTACTTTAACAAAAGCAAGCGTATAAACGAGACATGTCTAGTGTCCACGACGAGTTCAGTTGGCTTCTGCGGAAGATAATAACAAAGATTTTGTGAGAAACTTGGCGAATATTCAATTCGACAAGGGACTTTACACCGTATTGCTAAGCCCTTAAAGATCTGTTTTGCTAATACCATGTTAAACTTATACTGTCACTTACGGGATATCTTCCGTGATTATTCATTATTGTGAGCTCCCAATATTTCGATGCAAGCGCCATGATCGCGGGATGACTGGAGAATGCGGGTGGATGGTAAATAAATTATTAAGTGCAGACAAATCTGTCGACCCTCTTTCTTAGTCTTTTGCTACGCGTATTACTGGAACTCGACGCAAAGACATACAACACCCACTCTTATAATGAATAATCACAAGATCAAGATATTCCGTAAGTGGCAGTATAAGTTTAGTTTTAAACCGTGAAAACTTAAAATAATACGATCTTTATGACATCAACAATACGACGTAAATTCTCGCATAAAAAAAAATATGAGTTTGTGGATCCGTAGCGCGCATCGCAGGTGGCTTTACTGCCAACCAGCACTAATACGACTACGGCCACGGCTTTGTTTAACAAATTCTAGTTTTTATAGGCCACCGGAGATAGATTACTTTACTGGGCTATTTTCTCATCAATATTAACTGCAACTGATTGCAGTAAGTATTCTCTACTAACAACCCGCACGCACAATAGAATTTCCAATCTTTCGTCCTCTATTTAACTCCTTTAGCGGATGAATTTTCATCTTTCCTTTGTGTAAATTTTTGGTATGTAAGAACTTTTGAGCAAAATTTCAAACTTCTGAACACGAAGGCTTAGGCTGCGCATTATATGAATTTATTAACGCATAGTGTCATAGAACTTTACGTTTTTATTTTTATTTCCACTTTAAATTTAAGGACTGTGTCATTTACAGCCTGTCTGTTTTAGCTTGAATACGGGACAGATGTCTTGCTCCTTAAATATAAAATGCTAGCTCACCATCAAGGATCCATGGGATGCGGCGGGGAGGCTCCGCAGCTGCTGTCCTCAGAGTGCAGGCCGTCGCCCAGGTCGGTGCCCACCTGTCCCGGGACATACTGCTTATGGTCAGTATTGTATTCAAACACAAATATAACAGTAGCACTACACTAATCGGAAATACACCTGGGCAAATATTCGCTTTATATCATTAATACAAAATGAACTTGAACGCAATAGACATAAAGAACATTTTTATTGATAAAGTAAAAGTTGGGCTGTAGAGGTTGATGAAATTTGGGTTAAAACTCACGTTATCATCCGTAAGTCTTTCTTGATTATTCTTAATAGAGACTAACCTAACAATCCTAGCAGACACAAGCTAGAAAAAAAAAAGACTTGTGTAGGTACCTTGAGCACATCATGTAGCGAGCTCATGCTGCCCAGGCTGAGCGGCGTGATGGACCGCTCCAGCAGCAGCGAGCCGCTGCCCTGCGACCCTCCCCCTATGGAGCGCTCCATGCGCGGCGGGGACGGCGGGGGCTCGCCCGGCGGCTCGCGCCGCGTGCCGCTGCGCCACGAGCCTGGGGGGGGGGGGACATTACTACGTCAAAATCATGTTATGGAGCTGCCTCCGGTTTGACTAGAAGCCAACCCCTTCTTATTGTAAAAAGTTAGATGAATAAACATTTTATTATTGTGTGGCAAACGAGCACCTGTTCGTTTGCCACACAATAATAAAATGATACAAATGAATGCAATGATCAAAATGATACGCCGCGATCCTTATTTGTTGGGAAAACGGAACGAGATACGTTCGGGTTCGTTTACAGCGAAACAAGTGTCGTGATCGCTTTGATTCGATAAGTCTTATGTCTATCTTTTTTTAGCATTACAAAAGCGAGCGAGCTACGACTTTCCGAATCTAAGCGTTTATGACTAGCTATGCTAAACTAAAAGAGCGACATAGTTCATTAAGAAACCGCGAACTAAACTCAGCGCTTCCGGCCGCGAACAACTATCCGCAACTTTAATTTGTACCACACCCCTTAAATATGACCACACTTTTCTAACACATGCTGTATATACTCCACAACATAGCAACGCTACTACTTAGCGTTGCGTACATCTCCAAACAAACTTGCTACTCGAATTAACTAGTACATACCATTATAGGATCCGGTACCGTGCGATATCGTTAACGGCGACGTCCGTTTACTGCTATCTCGACTGCTGTACATCTGCAAATACGAAAGAAACGCCCATTACAAACTATTTACAAAAAAAAATTAGAATATCTAAAATTAAAAACATTATAGTGCAATAGACTGGTCGTTTCGAATTCGTATGCTTATAGAATTCGGGCTACCAATCAAACATCATTGAAAAAAAAATCGGAGGTTCGAAGAAATTCGGACACCCAACATTTGTCTACAGGAGCAATTCCCGTAGTTTTAAGCACATTGGCATTCTAATTTCAATTGTACTCAATTTGTCAAAAAAATCTCTAGTTTGCCTGTAGGCCGACCACTTTAATGAGTCCTCGCGAAGGTATCAATTTAAATGGAATATTCTGAAGGTTGATCACGTATTGGTTCAATTAGTATCGTAATACCTACGTGGATTATGGTTATTTTAAAGTAAATAACCTGTGGGATATTGTTAGGACTTCTTTGATGGGGCAAGGTGGAGGACTCATTAAAGCATTGTCGCTGAGAGAATCGGATTTGATAATCCTCATTTCTGAATCCAGTTAATGACCAAGTATAATTAAGCTTTTTATGAAAAAGTGGACTAAAAGCAGTTATTTTTTTCATTTTTTTGTCTGCCTTACCATGGCATGTTCATCAGCGGTCTCCACAGTGGTGGGGAGGTCTAAAAGTCGCTGCGAGCGGATACCGTCGCCGGGGCCCATGTGCGATAAGTGCGCGAAGTTCGTCGGCGCTGATATTAGCCTGGAACGACGCTCTGATCTGAAAAATAAAGTAACTAGGTAAAAAATAGCACGTAGACAATCACTTATGACTTATTTACGGACCTCCTTGTCACACTAGACCAGTGGTTCTTAACCGGTAGTCCGCGAACCTTCCCTGGAAGCACCCCAAATGGTATAATCCTAATAAATAAGTGACAAGGAGTCGACAAAGTGAGAAACGCGCGCGGCGCGAGCAACTTGCAATCACAACAAGCTCATTAAAATCTGTAACTGTAATGTGAATTTACCGTAAAAAAAAATTAAAATGTGGGCTTTGAATAATTTTATGCGAGTTTTGTTTCTTTACAGATAGAACAACCTTTTATTTATTTACATTTGGATACTGTATACAGAGCGATTGGTAATTGAGTGCAGTCCTTGAAATGGATGCTACTAGAGCTAATTTGCAACACATTTGACCCGATAACTAGGGGTCCAATCTGAGTGGTTTCGGAGTAATCGAACTTTTAAGTTTTTTGGTTTTTTTTTTATTACCGTAAAACCATAAACCAACTGGGTGGTTAATGGCAAGACCGAAATTTTGTCAAATGGTCCCTCATGACTAAAAGGTTAAGAACCGCTGCACTAGACCAACGAAGCAGTATACATACTATAGACTGCTCAATAATTTTAAAGATGGCTGCTTCTTTTGCAAGTGAGTTCTATGCTCAGATTTGTTTGTAAAATAACCTCTTAAAGTTTTATGTTACAGGTCCCGTCACGTAAAAAGAACGCTGAGCGACAGTGAAGGGGATGTGTCTTCGCTCGGTTATAGTCGCATCCTGTAGTACTTAGCAATTTATTTTATAATATCATTGTAATTGTTTTATCGTAAAATCAAAATATTTGGCTGGTATTCAAAAACAGATAATGTTTACGTGACCGGTCAGCGTTCTTTTTACGTGACGGGACCTATACGTAAAGATAATATAAACTTACAATCTATTGTGCGCTTCGATCGCTTGATGTGACTGCTCTCGCACTGAAAACCTTCTCTTGTTGCCCCATAGTGAAGTATCTACGGCGATTGGCGGGTCCGACGCTCTGGGATCTGTTACAAGTTGAACAAGTTTTTATAAGTATTAATACGGCAAGCATAAGGCCCGGACTTCACCAAAGCGGAGATGAGCGGAGCGGTGAGGTGACGTACGGAAACCGACCAATCATATTGGTTGAAATCTACATCACGTCTCTCCTGTGATAGGTCGAATCTTGCACATCTCCTCTCCATTAATCGGTATGGTGATATATAATATAATATAGTGTTTCCTCTGCTGCGTTTAAGACTAGGTTTCAGTATTGTTGGTAAATACTCAATTCTTTATTGCATTCCACAATGTAGGCTTAGGTGGTAGACATTTTTTAAAAGAAACAATCGTGGACCCTGTCGGGCACAGCAAAAGAAAGATAATAATATTTGGAGATATCATTGTCTCCGAAATTTTTATTTGGACATCTCGGCAAAATATGACTTTTATGATTATTCTTGCTTTATCAGCAAACGGCTATTAGCCAAAGAGCTTTGAACGTGACGTTTTTCTGCATCATCTTTAGAGCAGTGATGATTATGGAAATTGCACAAAGTAAAGTGCCCGCCTGGATTTGAGGCAAGTTTACCTGACCACCACTGCATATGCAGTAACTCGCTTTACGTACTTATTTGGCAGTTACTTACGTGTGAGCAGCGGTCTAAGGTACACGATGAAGGGCGACGCGTCGGTAGAGAACGGGAACCCGTTACCCACGCCTCCGCTCACGCAACAGATCCAGCCCGTCTCGTCTAACGGCCTGGCATTTGCTGAAATATTAACATTTTGTTTAAAAAAAAAAATTAAACACATTGGAAAATAAATTAGAATTGTGCGCAATAGCTGCTTTTACATAACATAAAAGTAAAACATAGTATCAGGCCTGTAATCCCCGAAGTGTTAAGCAGAGGTGTACCTAATAGTGTCACGTAGCAGTCACTCGTCATAGTAAAATACTTTTGGGAAGTAAGCATAATACAGGGTGGAAGGGTTTTCCCCCTCATATAGAAGTTTTTCATCGTTTATTAAAAAAAAAACAGCTTTGCCATACCTTTTGACCGTGTAGTTATTGCACTTTTGTAGGAAACAGCTGTTTTTTTTATTATGTTTTTTTTGTTTATTAAAATTTTTATGTGGGGTTCCAAATGATGTACTGAATTCGTGGTAACCGTTTTCGCGACGGTATCCCTTCCACCCTGTATTATGCTTACTTCCCAACTTACTTACTTACTTACCGTCCTGTATAGCTATGATTTGACTTTCAACCTCTCATATTCCTGTAATGAGAGGATGTACTGACGAGAACAGCTAAGGTCGAGATTGAAACATCCTACTTAGCAATTAGTTAAGCTAATCAACATTTCTGCCACCGTCGCTCAACTGCCAAACTTCAAGTGCTAGATTGAGAAGGGAACATGACTTAGCCAAAGTAACCATAATCTATCTCGGCCTTACAGTTCTTTTTTCAGAACGCGCCAGAGACATAGCAATAAGAAAAGGAAATGGATAATTTATATTTATGAAAAGAACACTTACGTATATTCATAGTTTGTACCCAGTCGCCGGTCTCGATGTCGTACACATCAATGTGCGTCGCCGTGAATATTAGTAGGTGCGTGTCGTTGATGGCTAGAAAGAAATATACAATTTAATTATTTAATTTAATTCCTTTGTGGGAAAGAGACAGAGCTATATAGGTCGTCTAGCGCCATCGCTTTCCCACACTGGAATTACTCCTGCTACGTCATGGTAGGCCCCCAGATATGCAGTTGCTTTATGTAAAATACTGGCGTCCAGCTCCACCCCACATAGTTGGAAAAGACTAGTCAGATGATGAGGATGCTTACCATGATGCGTAGGGTGTGCAGTATACATGAGCTCGGTGTCTCTCGCTCTGTGCCCGTTCCTGTCCACGTACAGAGCTAGCGAGTTGAACACCAGTAGCGTGTCGCCAGACCCCGGCACAGGCGCCGCGCCTAGAGGGCGTGCGCCGGAGTGGGACAAGAACAGATTTACTTGGTTCTCTGGATGGACGAGGGCTGAAAGTAGAAAAAGACGGTGTAAGTTTTGAAGAAAAATCATCCAAATAAAAACGGTTTAAAGATGACCGGAACAAACGTAGTCGGTTGGTGAGCCGTTTTATCAGACAACAACGACTACAGGCAAAATTCAATTAACAGCACGTTAACCCGTTGGTCCCGGCTGACATTTGTAGACCTTTGACAGTCGGTTCAGTTACTCAGTGGCCCGAAAATCTGATAATCAGACATACCAAGGGGTATCCTATTACCCAGTACAAACTGGGTTGTGGAGGTCAGATAGGCAGTCGCTCTGTATAAAATATTGGTATTCAGCTGCATCCGGCCGACCCCAACGTAGTTGAGAAAAGGGGGGGTGGTGGTGGATGTCATTTGCTACTCGGACAAATCTGCTATAATTTCGGGAAGCAGTGGACCAATAACTTACAGACGGCGGGCTGGTCGTGGTGCGGGCGGCGCGGGTCGGGCAGCGAGTGCGCCGCGAACCCCCCCCGGTAGCCCAGCAGCAGGCGCGCGCCGCTCAGCTGTACGCTGCACACGGCTCCGCAGGCTCGCAGCTCTGCTACTCGAACTCTTCTCGCTGCCGTCCGCGTTATTTCGTATACGTTTACTACGTACGCGTTCTGGAAATAAAAACAAATTAAAGTTTTAGAGGTGTGTAAGGAAACAGCCTTGGGATATAGCGATAGGTGGTTTCGAAGCAGGCTGTATCTGCATCAGTCTGTTTGTCCCTAAGCTTTATTCTAGGCAGACAGACCCAAATTCTCTGTAAGGCTTGAACTACATCACACATGATTCTTGCTCTAGCCTAGCAAATAAGTTCAGAGCGGCAGAAACGAATAGGAGTACGGAAAAATGCGATTCCATGCTGATAGACGAGGTTCATCTCAAAGGCATGGCTGCGAGATGGCGGCGGTAGAGTGGGGAGTGGCTGCAGCCACAACCATTGCCTTTAAAGCCAAGACCTAGGGCGTTGTTTACACTGCAACGTAGCCTGTGACGGAGGTGAAGTGTTTACGAATTAATTTGTCTCATTTTTTATATCCATGAATGACGCCTTTCAGGACGTGGTATTCGATCTAGTCGTGTACTGCATCACAGTATCTGAACCATTATTATAATTTATGTGCAAATGTGATTGTGTAACACGGGCGTCACACGTTGCCGCCAACGTGCAACGCCCGTACCAACGTTGGTCGATTAATTTCGTGAGGCGTCCATTCGTTGGCTATTATTATAACAGTCCTGACCCGTCAGAGCCAACGTGAAGATGTCCGATACATAAATCGAAATTGCTCCATATTATTGGATGTGTTTGGTAAACGTAAAAAAATCGATAACTTTTTCATTTGTCCATATGGGTGGGCATTTTGAGGATGAGGATGTCATTCTCGCTCTCTCATGATTCAGGTCTGAGCAAAGCGCCAACATGTGAACGGATCGTGAATGTTGGTGCAGATTCCTTTAATAAAACCGACACGCCTCGGCCAACTCCCAACGCTCGTCCCAATGTTGGGGCCAATGCTATTTTCTAGATCCACACGTTGGACGAGTGGCCGCAATAACTTAACGCAATTTTTTATATTATTCTCTAGGATCTATTCTGTATAGTTTGGTGTACCGACCTGCTTCTTGCACAGCACGGCGAACCCGTGCGCGGCGTGCGACAGCGGGCCGGCGGCCAGCGCCAGCGCGCCCTTGCTCTCGGCCAGCTTCACGCACTCCACCTCGGCGCACTCCAGCGCGCGGATGGGCACCAGGCGCACGTGCCGCCCGCGACCCGCTATCACAACTGTGGGAGAGAAAATGTACATGGTTTAGGTATGAAAAAAGATTTTTTATTTGTGTAAATTGTCTGAACAAGAACACAATTCTTATTGTCAAGTCTATAAGTATCAGAATACACACAGTTCATAAAATACACACAATAGACACAACATTCTCGAAATAGATATAAAGTTCACAAAATTCACACAAAAACCAAGAAATACACAATTAAATGTTACAGCCAGCTTAGATCAAAACCAAAATCAAAGCATTTATTTCAAGTATGCAAGTTACAGGTATTTTTAAACTGTCGAAACAAAGACAACAATGAAATGTAGCTACAATGCCAGTCACAAGGCATAAAAACTTTGAAAGTACTGTAGTTGCCATTGGCTAGGCGGCAGAAAACGCTGTCTCTGTCCGGGTCAGGCCAGCATCATATCTAAAGTGAGTCCCTAAACTAAACAACACAACAAATTAAACGATACAAAGTGTAAACGGACCCTTCACGAAGCCGTCAACCAAGCACGTACGTCAAACTAAGTAACTCTACGCGAAAATTATTGCTGGGAAACGACTTTCTTTTTTGGGGTAAAAAATCACTGTTTACGGTAACACTCAATGTAACGCACTTAAAACATTGTGCACACATCAGTACATTGACTAGTTAAGTGGTCGTGGACGTATTTGTAAAGCTATAACATTAAAAACGTGTATTTAAAAAGAAACGTTTGTTATAGTTGGAACTTTGACCTCTCTGGACCATACCTGGGAACCTTCTAGTTAAAGAGATAGTTCCGTAACTAGAAGGTTCCCAGTTATGGTCCAGAACAAAGAAATGTTCGCAATGACGGGGAGAACAAGTCCCTTTCGGTTTCGTCAAGGGTCTTTTTACACCCATTATATCTTCCATCACTTGAGGTCCCGCGCAGCACGCTGACATGATGTTGTGCGTCGCACAATACCGGTGAATGACAAGGGATTTCTTCCGTATAGCTAGCAGCTATGAAATCCGTTGGCATTCACCGACGTCGAACGACGCAGTCTTCGGTGATCTTCGGAGTGTGGAGCTATGTTGGCGCTAATGGGGTATTTGTAACACAAGACATTGATATTTTTCAATAAGTAATATTTATTTATTTGAAGGAGAAATTCAAGGTATTGCACACACAAAATACAGATTACAAGAAACTTATTTACAATAAGGAATGACAAAAATATTAAATAATGTGTATTCAGGACAGAATTTTATAATTATTTTGGGGTAATTGCTAAAGACATGATACGAAGAAAGGTAATAGTAAACAACTGATATAAAAACAATAAACCCAATATTTACCACGCAACTCTGGCTAAATAACAACCGCACGGGTTGATCATCAATTTTATATCGAGAAGTCTCCGTGCCTCGGAAAGTTCGCTAAGCCGTTGGTAGCGACTGTCATTCGGTGATCTTAGATAGTCGTTATGGGTAGTATATCGGGACCACCCACTACCTCCCATGCCACTACCTGCATACCTACGTCATATGGGCCGATGAACGTGCTATCACCGCAGTCGTTACGGGAAGTCCAAAGTCCGGTGGTCTAACATCCAGTTTTATTACGCATCGTGTTACCTAGAGACCCCTTCTGTGCTTTAAAAAAGCACTTCAAGCCGTCAATTTTAAGCAGTGTTCTGTCAACTTGGTTGTGAAGGTCAGATACGCAGTAGCTCCATGTAAAACACAGGTATTCAGCTGCATTATGTCAGACTGGAATCCAGCTGAAGTTTAAACTAAATGATGTCTTACCTAACAGCTGCTCGTGCGGCACGTAGGCTATGGTAGAGATGGGCGCGTGCGCTCTCCGCGGCGTGATCTCGGCGCGCTCCAGGTCTATGAGCGCCAGCCCCGCCTCGCCGCCCACGCAGATGTCTTACCTAACAGCTGCTCGTGCGGCACGTAGGCTATGGTAGAGATGGGCGCGTGCGCTCTCCGCGGCGTGATCTCAGCTCGCTCCAGGTCTATGAGCGCCAGCCCCGCCTCGCCGCCCACGCAGATGCGGGACCGCTCCAGCACGCAGGCGCACAGGGCGTTGCGGACCGTAGCCGCTGCCGTCGAGTCTAGCAGGACGCAGGCGCTGTATACCTGAGGAGGGGGAGGGAGAAAATAATGAATTTTGGAAAAGTTGTAAAGTTAATTGACATTATATGTCAATTAACTTTACAAAAATATATCGAGTTGTAGCCATTTCATACAACTGTCTTCCAATTAAAAGAGTTGCGATAATATTATATGAACTGATAAGCCGGGCTTTTGAGCTAGTATGAAGACGCCCCAATGGCAGATACAAGAGAAGCTAGAACATAATTAAGTACAGTGTAATAAACCATGCGAACTCAAACAAAACATTCACCTCATAAAATTTGATGTTTACAACCTATTTTACACTTACACATTTGTCAGGCAGGTTGTTTCTCTTGAGTATCCTATGCAGCTCGCTGAGTGCGACCACCCACTTGGTCTTCTCTGATTCGGATTCTGCTAACATGAGTGTATGCGACCGCTTTCCACCTTCTAATTGAGATGTTGATATCTGCAGACAAAATATAATTTATCTCAACATTTTTTTTATCAAACATAAACTCCCTCTGAGTCATGTTATTTGAAATGAATTGTTTTAGATCGCATTTTTAATTGTTCCCAATCACCGATCTTGTTATGAGTGTGTTTGGGGACGACTTTAGCAACTGCCGTAACAAAAGAAGATAAAAGTTGCAAATAATACTATTAAGTTTGTTATTTTTTATTGTCTTGCAGTAGCGAAGGATCAATTTTTATAAGAATTAACCCACTCGCTACGGCGATAAAAATTACGCTTATTAGCCAAGTGCGGGACGGTTTTCGTCGCGAACGCCGATGGGCGTCCTCCGCACCTCATTAGGATAATATAAAACACCGATCGGCATTTTCAGCACTGTTTAAAGAAATAAATAAACAAAAAAATTATAAATTAATAAATTCTATTTTTTTTTTAATGTGCATCTATTGCAAGTATAATGTTTTGTGACTTGTTTTTGCCAAGATATACCTGAATATTAAATCAAAATACGCCGACAGGCGTCCGCCTCAGCGAATGGGTTAAGCCGGAGTACATATCTTTAATGTGATCATATTATTTGTCTATAGAATACTGACTGTGTCATCTTTCAAAGGGAATCCGGTAGGAATCGAGTTGTAAGCAACCTTCGCCACTGATGTCTTGTAACAAATGCCGTTTGAATTAACACAACCAATTTCCATATATGACGCGGTACTATGCCGCGTTTTTTGTTTGGGTAAGTGTAAGCTGGGCTGCGGGACTATTCGAAAGAGATACCGCCGCCCTGGAACACAAAGGGCAAAGAAGGAACATGGATGTGTTTTAGTCAGTAAAAGTCTGACACTCCCTCCCACTCCACCCAGAGCAGGAGGAGTTATTTGAAGATTTACCATCCCTAAAAAAAAAAAAAGTGTAAGCTGCTGAAGTATAAACTCACCCTAAATATACAAGGTATGTCCCGTTTGTTGGCGTGTATGACGTCAGATTCCTTGACGGAAGCGACACTGAACTCCGGATCGCGCATGTCCAGCACTTGACTTACACATACTGACGGTAACGCGTTCCTGAAACAAACGATAACATATTTAGTACTTGAAGGAAAATGGTGACTTGAGCGAAATACAATAGGGTATTTGCCTGAAAAAATCTATTTAGTCCGTCAGTTCGATTATCAAAAAATATTGGACATGTATTTTATCTAGTGGCGTCACAAGCCCCCTCTCTTGAAGTTTGATGCGCTGTATGGTCGTCATTTTTTGATTATGTGACCAAAGAAAAAAATAAGTGTTCAACATTTTTTGGTGATCTAACTGACGGACAAAATTTTTTTTTTCGATGTCTTCAACTAGCCCATAGTTTAATTTGAGCAAAAGGAACATTCAAAAGGACATTCTTGCTTTGACTACTAGTCAATTCAAGAATGTTCCTTTTGCTCAAATTGTACAAGTGCACGTCCTGTATACATCTATCACTGTTTCGCAGTTTTAATTCGATAGTCATAAAACGCGTTCAAGGCAGAGCACGGGGCAAGATTCTGAAACGCGATCAAGAAGACTTGCAGGCAGCTTGTACCGAGCTGTCAACACTGTAGAAGACGGTATAGCCTGCAGACCCATCATGGTCGAGATTGGGAAAATGGTGAAGAAGAAAAATTCGATAGTCGTGTGGAAGAAGGAATCTAGTAATAAAAAGAATAGGGCTTGATTCAGAAAGCAGTACTTCTGGACACGGCGCGTATCGTTAGGAGGTTCCTCTCTGAAGAGCCCTGGCCACCGGTAGCTCGGACCCTGTTTCCAATGCTGGTGGGCTACTATTTTTTATATTTTTAAATGTACTTTGTATAGGAATATTTAAAAATGTAAATTATATGTAAAGAAAATAAATAAAGTAAATAATATTCGTAATAATCATAGTCGTGTGGAAGAAGGTATCTTACCGGTCTTGTGATATGTCGTAGAGGAACAATTTGAAGTCGCACACGACGACAAACTGTCTCATCCAGCCTTTCTTCACACCACCCGGTTTGGGTACCTGCAGACAACATAAAACGAATATTATCAATGAAACATCGCTACAAAACATACACAGGGTGTAACAAGACCCTTAACGAAGCCGTCAGCTAAGTATTCTGTACATCAAACTAAGTAACTTTACGCAAAAATTATTGCTGGGAAACGACTGTTTTTTTTTTGGGTGAAAAATCACGTTTTTCGGTAGGACTCAAAGTAACGCATTCAAAACATTGTGCTGATGGATTGATTGAATAGTATGGGGCTCATGGAGGTGTTTAAAAATCTAACTTTAAAAACATGTATTTAAAAAAAAAGCTTGTGAAAAAGTTGGAATTTTGGCCCCCAATATCTCCGTAACTAGAAGGTTCCCAGGTATGGTCTAGAACAAAAAAAATTACTGCAATGACGGGAAGAACAAGTGCCTTTCGGCTTCGTTAAGGGTCTTGTTACACCCTTTATTTCTACGTTAATCTTGGAGAAACATTAAGCGACGTATTCTTGATTAATAAAGGTTGTACGCTGTGTTGCTGTAACACTTTTTTGGCTGCTGGGAACATATTGCCTGTAACATCGCATGCTGGACGTACATTTATGTTTCGCGACTCGTGGAGGGTATTTCAAACTTTAGTCCGACAAAGTTAGTTCTAATTACAAAAACTTTATTAAAAGAATCCGTCGCCAGTTATGTATTAAGAACTTCACGTCTATCGAAATAAGATCAAATTCAATAAACTGGCCCGTTTATGCTTGGACTGCAAGTTGAAACTCCATTTGTAATAAGGCCATAAATTAATAATACCATAAACGGAGACGCAGTCGCGTCTTCAAACAAACTACAAAAGCATCTACTGTGAACAACATGGTTCGCCCAACTGAACTAAATAAACCTTTTATATTCCCACAATCTAAACAATTTCTTAGAAATTTAAGCAACATGAATTTAGAAGCTTTTAATTTAAATTGTAAGTATTGTGTAGGTCTTGCGTGCATAAAGACAGAAACTGTCTTTATGCACGCAAGACCTTTAAAGGGCGCATAGGTAATGCATTGCTTAAATATTTAAGAGATGATCGATTTTTAAGTTGCTAGATTTGGATCCTAAAGGGTGTAAACGGACCCTTCACGAAGCCGTCAACCAAGCATTCTGTACATCAAACTAAGTAAGTTTACGTAAACAATTTTGCTGGGAAATGATTTTTTTTCTCCGTAACAAGAAGGTTCCCAAACCAGGTAGTCTAGAACAAAAAAAATGATCGCAATGACGGGGAGAACAAGTGCCTTTCGGATTCGTTAAGGGTCTTTTTACACCCTTTATACAAAGTTCGAGTGAACCGGTTTCTGCTAGGCGCACGTGCTCCACCCTAGGCCGCATCATCGCTTCACATCAGGCGAGTTGCGGCCAAACGTAAGATTATTTAAAAAAAATAAAAAAATACTAGGATAGCATACTTCGTGGTGTGGTGTGGTGTACGGTATACTCGTTGCCACAACAAAGTAACTAAGGTCATTGATATATTATTCATAGCTCGTTCGGTCGAGCGACTGTGTCCGTTGTAAATAAATGATTAGGTAGCCGATTTATGTGCTAACGAAACCTGTTAGGTTTCTAGCTAACAATCAAGGTTGAGTAAGATTGACAGGCAGGTCGAGGGCAGGTTGATTTGGTAAACACACGCGAGGTTTTAGATTCCATTTTAGATACCTATACATTATGAGTACCGATTTCCTTTCATGGATTATACAAACCGAATAGTTTCGAAATGGCAAACACGTACCGTGTTGGTGATGATGGTAACTGTTATTAGTAGAGATCGGATATTCGGATGCATATTTACCTAAAGTACATGTTTCCCGAATGGAAGCAGCTTCTTAAAATGCAATTTTTTCCCGGGATCACGGTATTTCTTAACTAATACAATCTGTACAAAATGTAGTACTACAAGCATAATTTATATTTAAAATCAGGCAAGAAATTTGTTAAAAATACGATTATTTAAATAAATAAAAAATAAAACTATTTGATTTTAAACTTTTGCTGCCGAATTCGAAAAGGACAAAATTGAAAATATTAATTTAAAGTAAAACAATAAAATGAAAAAAAAACACAACTCACAGACCACGCCTTGTCGTCTTACTTTCTGACGATGATGACGATAGTCTTACCTTAACATATCCCTCGTAGGCAGTCCCCTGTCCTCTCGCAGGGTCTATGCCGAGTGGTCTCCTAGACCGTTCAGCGGGAAGCGGGCACCGCGCAGCAACGCGTGCACAGCACCATGTGTGCACAGCTAGACCGCACGTCTCACAGACCACGCCTTGTCGAGTTAGACCGATCTGTCGACATGGTTCAGATTAGAAAAATTAAAAGAAAAAGTTTTTAGAACTAGTCAACAATCAAAGTTGATAAATAACAACAGTATAACAATCCTGGCTAGCCCTGTGATGATGGTGATTTCAGTCATCAAAAAATTACAAATCTTGAAAATTTTCATAGTAATTTTGTTCCAATTCTAATTCAAGCGACCGGATCAAATGAGTGCTGCACTATAAAGTTTAATTAGCGCTTAATCCTGCCTCAACAGTAAAGGCACAAAAGCATTTGATATCACTAAAATGGCAACTGAGGAAATTAAAGTACATTAGGCTTTATTCATGACTGTCCTGAATTTCACACACCAATATTGAGTGTATATTATTATAATATTCGTCGGGATCGTTCTCTAATATTAAATTATTCATTTCTTGCTACGTTTTTCAAGAATTTCAATTTTAGACCAATAAAATCACATTTAAATCACGTTTAATATGGGACTGGGCGGGTCACGTTTCTAGGATGACACAGTGGAAGCCGGTAGATGGCCGTCGTAACCGAGGTTGGCCTAAGAAACGCTGGCATGACGATCTGAACTCGGAACTTAACAGATTGGTCGGAGAAGGCAAAAGATAAACAAAATTGGAAACCCATTGGGAGGTCTTTGCCCAGCACTGGGGCAGAGAAGGCCGATATAAAAAAAGAACACATTAAGAAACATACTCACCATGAGGGACGTACAGTGGTTACACTTGGTGGGACTGCTGAAGGTTCGCACTAAGAACTGATGCACTTTCTGCTTGCCTGGTACCGAGGGGCCTAGTGATGGGTCCTGATGAACAAACATCATTATGAGTTGTTGAAGAGACACATTTGACAAATCTGAGGCTCTAGTAATCTCCCTAGAAATATGAGCGATTAATTTCGTTTTATTATTTTACCTATCTATGTATTTGAAATTATTTATTACTTTGAAAATTTGCAATCTCCTATTATTCATTCATTAAATATCTGTTTCTTTAGAGTCACAAGTCTCTGGCCTTATCTTGAATATATTATGCTGTATTTTAACATGCGGAATCTGATGCTGCTTTGTGAAATGTCTAGACCGAGAAATACGACCAACCACAGCTCCGATAGATGTGTTCTTGCTTAGGGCTATGAGTTAACACACGCACATGATTGAGGTGGTAGCGCCAGGGTAGCCCGCGAAATTTAAATTTTCTTACGTTTTTGCAATTTGACGGTCAGTGTCAGGCTGTATGTAGAACAAAATATGATTTGCGGCCGTAATTCGCATGTATTTACAGAGTTAATCATTAAAATCATCAATTCAACCCGTTCCGTTCGTTTAATTAATCCCACTGAATGACTATTTCATGAAAAAGTCAGTCAATGGGATTAAATTAATTATTAAATTGATTATTAAATTAATTTAATATTTTACAGAAAAATAGTTTGGCAGTATTCATTTCTAATAAGTGGATGTAGCCACTGCAACCGAACTAGGCAATGCCTGTATTTCGGTTTTCAGTGCCTTTTCCCTTGATATTTTAGCAATAAAATGCTAAGTTTAGGTGGCAGGTTGGTTGTAAGTACTCCTATTTAAATAAAAATGGACTTAAGAAAATTTGAATTTCCGGGTAACCCTGACGTTCCCCCTTAAGTCTAGCATTATTTCGTAAATGTTTTAACTTGATATCGCAGCTTCCGGATTGTTTAATAAAAACTAATTCAATACTAAAAACACACCACACTTACTATACTAACTGTAGACATCTCACTAGGTGAGCTCTTACTGGACGCAGGGGACGAAGCCCGGGGCTCCAACTCGTCTTGTAGCTCCACGGAACCACTCAACGCGGCGGACTGCTGGGACCCGTACATTAACTGTATAATGTGTCATTGTTTTAGTTGTGATGAAAAAACAAAATTATGTCGTAATTAATTTTGTACAAAAATGAGTTTTTGGAACTTCAAAATCAAACAGATTTAAAATAGTAGAGATAGAGCGAAAATTGGGAATATTGTCATGCAAAAATTTTCATACCGAACATTATCGGGTTTTGACACCGGACAGGCGGGCAACAAGTGTTGGATTACAAATTTCTTTGTCTTGTCCCGTCTATCCCTCGTAATTATTACAAATTAATTTGTTAAAAAATCTGGGCACATAACCTAAAATAACTTAATTTAACACAAAGGATTAAAACATCGTGGTATACACGATGCTTGCTCTGAATGATCTTGACATGAAGTTTTAGTATGAAATTAAAGCGTAGAATATTAATGATAAGTGTTGAAAATTGCACACCGAATTCCACCACCGATGGCTTTAGCATCTCGTAGCATTAATAAAAGCCATAATAAAATCACAGTAGGCAGAATAACATTGTTCAAATAGTTTTTCAGAAAACATTTTGATCAGTTTTTAAGTCAACATTTTGATTTCAGTTTGTTTCACGACCTCCGGAGAAGTACCGGCCATTTTAAATGGCAGATAATTTCTTAATAATTGTATGTCATCTCTTAATCTACTTGATGGATAATGTATTTGGAGGTAGTGAAACTATGCCTCAAAAATAATAAAAAATAAGCAATAATAAATAAAAACATGTAATACCTTTGCATTGCAACAATGCTGGTTTCTGTAACGGTACTGCGGCGACATCTGTGCGAGCAACAGATAACCAAAAAACAAAATGGCCAAACAAAAATAGAAAAGCTTTCATTATCACACTGTATTATCAAAACGATTTTGTTTTTTTTCTAGAATAGAATAAATAAGGGCATTTTTCTATATAGATTTTAATCATGACGGATAACATACAGTGTAATAATGAAAAAATAAACTGTCACCTTATAAATTAGTCACAAAAATTAAGCTTTGAACGCATTCCAACCACAAAATTAATAGACCTTCCGAAAACAAATGTGTAATTTTCTTTAACCATGTTTTTGAACCGCACTGAAATCAATATTGGCATTTGCTCTCATATAACCTTGTTTAATTTTTGTAAGTATACAGGGTAAAAGAGACACCGGCGTACCATAATGAATATCAAAATCTAGTGGGGAACAACAGGATACAGGGAGCTATCAATTGTCTCGCCTGCCTGCCTGATAATAGATAATAATAATATTCCAGTAATAGTATCGTTAGGAGGTTCCTCTCTCAAGAGCCCTGACCACCGGTAGCTCGGACCCTGTTCTATTAGAATATTTAAAAATGTATTTATTATGTACAAAAATAAATAAAGGAAATAATATTCCAGAAAGCAAAATAAACCTTATTAGCTTTTTCTTAATATATGTGCATTATTTATTTATCAATTTTAAGATTAAAATTCACAATCCGAGCAAGAAATGATATAATAATATTAACCAAATGTTGGAACACGCTCCAAAAAAAAGATGTAATGAATGAATGACAAAAGCATTGTTATATAATAAATCTAGGTTAAAAAAAAACGGGTCAAGCCAAAACCTACCTTCTGCTCATTGATAGTAGCCACATTATCGTAGTGCCGCTCCGTTGGCGCTTCTTTCAGAAATTGGTCTAAGTAGCTCATCTGAGAAGGTGGCCGGTCCAGGACTGGAATGTTTAAGATTATGTCAGTATTTTGAATTAATAATAGTTTTTAGGTTTTAGTGTTTCGTTCTCAAACATACACGAAGAAAAGATATGAAAGTTAAAATCAAAGGACCTTTCACCTTCTTTATAGTACTTTGAAGTTATCAAGATATGAAACAAAATTACATTTAGGGTGCAGTCAAACGGGTGTGGACTGATAATTTATTGAAATATCTGTCCAAGTCCGGAAGTCCTCAGCCAGTCCGGGATCCAGTAGGTTTGACCGCACCTCTATTTGAAATTATGTCAGATTCTAAGTCGCAGAGTTTTTTAGACAAATTCCATGTGCATTCAGGAACGAAACGCTAGATCGATATTATTAATAGAAAAATATGAAATGAATATTGGATTTTTTTTATACGAAAAAGGGGAATATTTATAATTAAAAATATGTAATAAAACACAGAAACCAAATCCCAACCCAAACCTCGTTCACAAAACAGTAATTAAAAAACGTTACAATTATTAATATTTTTTTACGTACAGTCGAGCACAAAAGCGTTATCTAGCTATTAATAAACGAGTTAAAATTAAGCATTATGAGATCAGAAGTACTAAAAATATTCCTGATGTACTTAGTGCTTTAGGAATACAGTAAAACCTAACGAAATTACTTTGCCCAATTACTTGGAGCATAAAATAACCCGTTGAATGCAAACATTAGCAGCAACATAAAAATACACCACTACAGTTTTTGTTGGCACAACTTTTAAAATTGTGTCCGCTTCGCTTAATGAACTTTCAGTAGACGAATACTTTTGTGCTCGACAGTACATGAACACATTTTAGTGAATACAAGACGGGAACTATGACATGCACATTGGACGCTTACAGTTGACGCTGTACAAACTATAACCTTCAGCACACGAGAACATTTACTTAAATACATAAATATTCAATAAAATAATAATATGCTGATCTGCGCACGCAAACTATTTGGCGAGTAAACTAAACGGGTATTTTTTTAATGATTGCAAAGTCCAAACAAATGCAAAATAACTAACAACACCGAATAATGATCAATCAATGATTTAGTACAAAACATTTGCATTCAGTTTGGATTACGTACGATTTAAAGATTTACGTAAGTCCATTTAAGAAACCTCATAAATCATAAAACAATAAAAACTAAGTTAAGAATAATAGACACGGTGGAAGGTACATCGACGCACAAACAGTTACTATGAATTCACATGAATCTAGTCCCCCAGAGTAAAATTTTACGTCGGATTAAAAAAAAAGGCAGCTGTTTTCTACAAAAGCACGTGTGGGTGCTTTTGTAGAAAACAGCTGCCTTTTTTTCAAGATCAAAAATTAACTGTTCCATAACAGTTACTTTTTTTTTAAAGAACCTATAAGAAACGTTTACCCTGGAGGGACTTTTCATGTGCTGCATCCATCACGCATGTGTGTGCATCGAGGTCCCTTCCACCCTGTATTAGTAAGACTAAAATCAGAATTGTATTAATTAAAAAAAAACTGTTGATATCGACTCGTGTGCTGACGTAAGTTACAAAAAACCAACTAAGGTCGGAAAAAGGTTCACAATTACAAAAAAAAAAACAGATTAGTCAAAATACCTATGTGCGTATACAAAACAAGTGTTAAAGGAAAAACCAATCGCTTAGGGCGTTATGAGGTGAATGGACTTTTTCAGAAAAACCAGGAAATGTTGGCTCTAGTACACAATTTGACGTACATTGACGTTTTTCTTCAATATTTTTCTTGGTAGCTGAATATTTTTGATATACCAAAAGAGCAATGGATGTTGAAATTGAGTACTAGAGCCGTTTTTTCGTCACATCCATGCCACCGCAACAAAGCTCAAGCAAAAGCGAAGCGATTTGCAATAAAAGAAGAATCGTTTCATGTTGCATAAAAAATGAATGAGAATTTTGTTAAGCGTCACTGTTTTGGAGTCTTTTTTTTTTTCGAATGTTTTTTAATTTGAAAGGAATCTTTATCAATTTTGAAATAAAAAGCTGGAATATAAACGCTGAAGTACCTAATTAGTTACGAAAATATATGCCATGGATTTGTCATAAAATCATGATAAAACAAAAAAATAAAATTCTTTCTTCTTTAAAAATATTTTGATTTTGCAAACAGGAACAATGATTCAGTCAAAAGACCCACAAAACAGTAACATATTTAATTAATTTATTAAATGATTTAGAAAAACTTTTCCCTTTACACTTGCTCGTATTTACAATGGACGCCATCATAGACAAAATGAAACTAGTTGATAGAAAACTACGTACGCAGCACAAAGACTAAAAACTTACACCTTTAAAAACACACACTATCTGTCGTTATAATAATATTCATTTATTAATCGTTTAAAAAAACGAAACCAAAAAAAATTTCATTAAAACTTTTGATATCGACTGTACTTTTCTTGTCATGTTTAATTTTTTTTAATTTAAAAAAACGCAATTATCTTTTTAAAATATATAAATTTTTATGAAAGACAAAAATAAACGGTTAAATGAAAAACCAATTGCCCCAAGATAGTTTCTGAAGCATTATAAGAAAAAATAATCGTTATTGACAGCGAAGCGTATCGTAAATAACAACAGATAATGTTACAGGGACAAAATAACACACAGTCTAGCGATAGACGATTGCGATTTTTTACTTAAATAACCCCCCCCCACCCCCCCCAACTTCGAACGAAAGACGATCATGCGCCATGAATTGGTTTGATCAAATGATTAACTTTCGCCAAGGGTATGTAGATCAAAAGTGGATGATTGGATTAAAGACTTTAAAACCAAGGTTTTGTAACAATATTCTGATTAAAAAGAGTGTCCATGGAGTTTCTTGACCATTCTTCTCTTTCTTCGCTTTTTTTTTTTATTATCCTTTGGAATGGGCAACTACAGTACTTTCACAGTTATTATGCCTTGTGACTAGGACCGTAGCTTCATTTGTGCCTTTGTTTCGACAGTTAAAAAGTGCCTGTAACTGATATACTTGAAATAAATGCATTTATTTTTTATTTTAAAAAGAAATCAAGTTTTTTGTGTAACTCTAATCAGAGCTACCATTTCGAAAATGAGGTCGGCAAAAAAAATCTTACCAATAACATACAGCAATTCTATTTAAAGTACGATATCGATTATCGATTTTTAAAATTCGCAATCGCCCATCTCTACAACGGTCACATACGATGAGTCTACTTCTAAGAGGATGTTTTAGCTAATATTATGATAAACGAACCGTTCTCTTCTTTGCCGCTCCAGTACGAAGAAGATTTCGCCGATCCTTGCCTCGCTGCTTGCGCATAACTTTGTGTTTTAATTGTATTGTGGTAAAGTACAATTTTGAATGTTTGTAGAGCCGAAAATGTGGGATTTTGAATATTTTTTTATTGTTAATTTGTAGCCATCGCCCATATAGCTTTTTACAAAGTTATACATTAGGTTCGGCTTACTAAATGCAATTGAATAATAATACTTCCCTGAATTTAGTGGTCACCCTTTTGAACTAAAAGTGCACCATTTTAAAGCATGGTACTAAATAAATACCCAATTCTAGTCTAAATAAAACCAATATTATCCAACTCCCACAAAAAACCCAATTAAAAAAATGTTAAAAATAAATAACAAAAACTAAGTACAACAGAACTTTTAATAACTTATGTACAAAACAATGTACGAAGTTTACTTGGACAAGTACAGTAATGCACTGAGTGAAGTATATAAAATATAAACCTAAAACCGCTTATACACACGTTATTTTTGTACCCAAAAATCGAATCAACCGAACATTTTCACGGAGAAAAAACATGTGTACAAACGGCCTAACAGTAAAACATAAAAGACACGTTAAATGCAGATTAAATGTGCTGACAATAACTAAAAATTAAAAACATAAATAAAACGCAAAAAAAAAGAGAAATCAAGATTCACTCGTTGAATTTTAAGACCGTACATTTAAAATATCAGTTCATCATTTTTAAAATACTTTAAAAATCTTACGTATCTTTATTAATATAGTTATAATACTTCGTTAAATAAGCATGTATGGTCTTGAAACTCAGCACAATTAAAATAAAAAAAAACAAACTGATTGAGATTCTACAGCTGATCTAATAGAAAAACTTATACTAAGCAATAAATAAAAAAAACTTTTCATTGTGCTGTCAATATCTTTGGTAATCGATCGATTATATAAAAATTTAAATATTAAAGTTTTTATGTGCGGTTGTATTTATTTTATTTAAAAATATTTATTCTTTCAACGTGGCAAATATTAAAATTGGTAAAATAAAACCAATTTTTTAAAAAACATTATTGATTCTAAAATAATATTTCAATCTTTTAGAGATTCAATAAAGAAAATCACTTTAATCACTGTAGTAAAATAAAAATTGTAAACATATCTAATCTCAATTTTCAAGAACAAAAAAAATGTCTGGAAAAAATTGTAAAAAATTATAATTATCAAGTTATTCTGCTTTTAATTTAACTCAGAAATATACCGTATACCTAAAAGGTTGGTCAGTACTCAATACATACAACTACCATAATATAAGCATTATTCCCGCAAAAACCATTAAAAAATCCATACATAATTTCCTTCAACATTTCTATCCAAATTATTTCACGCACATACAAAAAACTGATAAAAAATAACCGTATCGATTTGAATGACTAGTTCGAACGGTTGGGGTACAACACTATCGTTTAAAAAATCTTTGGCAATCATCGTTTTCGACTAGAGTAATTTTCGAAGACTAGAAATGAATATACTTTGGTGAGATTACAGTTTAAAATAAGAGAATAATTGGCGTACTTTTATCAATATTAAAAAACAAGTGTATAAGTTTAAAATTATAACGTTAAAATTTTGAGCACTAATTTTCTACAAATAATTTTGTCAATTTATCAAATATTAAAATCTAAATTGATTAATTTTGGTGTCATAAAATTTCATTTATATTTTATTTGAAATTCGAAATTCATTATTTACGAATACATACTTTCAATTGAAATCTATAGCCACGATACTATGTATTATTATTACAAGCAATGATTAGTTCTAATACTGTCTTAGTAGCTGCCAGATAACGCTAAAAGCTGCATTTTTTCGTGAAAACTTATACGTATTCTTTTCTTATTCTGAATGCTTGTAAAAAAAAATCAATACAGCACTGATATTTGCTAGTGTATTTAAAAAGGTTACACTTCTCAAAGAAACAATAAAGCACTACTAAATAAATAGCTGTTCTAACACAATACACTTAAATCATACATTGCCGTGACTATAGAAATCAATAATATGTATCAGGGGTATATATGGTGATACACAAGTATGGCAACACCCCATATACATGACGTCACGCCTATAAACAGTGGTATGTTGCTCCTCAACCATATCCGAACTAACATACGCAAAAATATCAACAGCACAATAAAACGGGAGTAATACACCAATACGTAGTTAAAAACAAAATGAAAAAGAGCGTTAGACGCCATTATAATAAGAAAAAAAACATTAAATGCCACAGATAATACATGTTCGTTATCAAACATAAATAAGAACGTTAATTTTCGAATTTTAAAATTTCGTTAACAATTTTTTTTTTTTGGAATATCAAATCACAGTTCCAATTTCAAACACAACAATATAGAGTCCATATTCACATTTTTTTTATAAATAAATAGTGTTGTGCAGTTTTTTTTCGTTTATTTCCGTTTTTTTCGTCGTGGACGACGTTGGACTTTGTGGTGGGAGCCAAGATTCCGTTGACGATAAAAGTGCGTTCGTCGTGAATAGTGAGGTCACGGAAAGTTTCATATTGTGTATTGGGTAGGAATGTGCGGTAACATGTAACGAAAACAAAAAGAAATGGTGCACTAAATAAACATATTTAATTTTATATAGATTTGTGCTGAAAATGTATGTAATAGTTCAAGATACTAGACGAAATATCTTTGAGTTTGTACTACAAAAATAAGAAGATTAACGACCAACATAAAATATCAAGAAACTAAAAACTGAAAAAAATATTAAACCCCAAGTATTAATTTTTAAACACTTCTCACTTTTATAGCAATTACCAAGGAGTTGAGAAGAGCCAATTTGTCTTTAAACCATTTTTATTATATCAAGTCAGCAAATAGATTTTACTTAATAAAAAAATTATTCATACCCAGAGAGTTCAGGTGCCGTTGTTTTAAAGCGTGATGCAATACATTACATACATGACAACACTTTTCTCCTCAACTGTACAATCATACCGTGTTTATACCAAAGCAAGTGCCATGCAACACTATTAAGATTCGGTCAAACTAGTGCGGACAATTTGCGGACCAGCTGCGGACACCTGGACACTGACATTTTTTAATTACAGTATCAGTCAGTATTAGCCGCACAGGATGATCTTCAAGGATAAGCCGCGCTTGCCAAGGTTGTTGGTAGATGGGTGACTACCCATTACATACCGAGTTTCCTCCGAGGCCGGGGAAGCACATTAAGCCGTTGGTTCCGACTGTCGTTTGTAGATATTTGACAGTCGTTACAGGTAATCAGCGGCCTGAAAGTCTGACCACCCAGTCCTACCAAGGCGTATCGAATTACGAACGGTATGGTACGGTTGTGGAGGTCAGATAATCAGTCGATCCATGTAAAATACTGGTATTCAGCTGCATCCGGTTAGATTGGAAGCCGACCCCAACATAGTTGGGAAAAGGCTAGGCAGATGATGCTCCGTCAGTGTCCGGTGTCTAGAGTTGCGTCCGCAATTTGTCCGTAACGGTTCGTGGGAATCTTATTAAGTGCTAAGTTTTGTTCCATAGCTCTGTCTCTTTTCAACTCCCATATAAAAATAGTATGTTCAAATAAAAGTTCCCAATTAATCCCATTCGGGGTAAGCATACATTTTACACTAACCCAAAGACATATGCGTTCAAAATACTAGCGTTAGAGGGCGCCACACAAATAAAAAGAACATTACGATAAAACTCTCAAATAGTCTAAAATTAGCCCCACCATTGTACACAAAATAATCGCGTCAAAATCTATTTAATTAGCCGTCAATTGAATGTGTGAAACCTAAACTGGCATAATTATATCCTACCATCGCAATATTTAAGTAATCGGCGGGATTGACATGTTATATACAGAAACCCGAAAATAATCTTCGGGTACTAAGGAACCCATCAGACCAGACCCGCCTGGTGATGGAGGAACTTTTAACTTTCATACTTCTAAATAAAGTCTAAGTTGCCTCACAACCTGCGTTGAGCTTTGTACACCAAATCAAATTCGGGAGCACAAGTAAAACGAGTGTTAACAATACTTTTTATCAAGAAATCACAAGGTTTATTCACCCTTATACTTCTGCTTACCCCGTCCGGGTCCTTACCAACATAAAAACACTACAGTATACTCACAGGAGTTGCCGGGCTGGTGCGGCGCGTCGAGACGCGTTTGCATGTCGCGAATGTGTTGCTCCTTGCGCTTCATGTCGTGCGCTAGCGAGTCGAGCCGCTGACGGGTCTCCAGTAACTCTCTGTGGGGTGAAATTTTAAATTTCGAGTGAAAGGGAGAACGGTAACAAAATTGTTGAAAATAACGCCAGTGATGAAAACCATAACATTTGAATGTACGTCAAAAGGTGTGCAAATCTAACTTTAAAACAAATTCTTCTTCTTTATCGTGTGGTTAGTGCCTAACCTGGCCCTGCAGTTTCGACAAATATAACGGCAAAAATCGGTCGCTAGGTCGTATCGTTGTCAAATTTCTTTAGTAGATTTTCAACCTTATGCTTTGGAAATAAAGTAGAAAATCTATTAATGGAATTAGACAACGATACGACTTAGCGACCGATTTTTGTTGCTGTCTAATGTTGAGACTGCAGGGGCTGGCATCAGGGTTTTTATGCCGCCCATGGGCCACTGACTTGGCTTTACATGCCATCAAGAAATATCTCAATATACAATACGCACATGAATCAGAAAAATCAGAGATCTTGAGTTCGAACTCGAGACCTATGACTAGCAGTCCGTCGTTCACACCACTAGATCCCACCACTTTTTAGCAGTGATAGCATCACTGCTAAAAACCACAAAGATATAAAAGGATTAAAACAAATTAATTCTTTTATGTCACGGCTCACACGTTTTCGCAACGAGCGACGACGAACGACGTTTTCGAAAACATCAAACCTCTTTCAATGTCGGTGCTGCATTCTAAATGCTGCATTTCTGTGTATATGTTAAGTGAAAATCTTGTAAATTCATGCAAAACCAGAGACACAAACGAAACCTTAACGTTTTGAGACAAACACAAAGTATGTTTATGAACGGCAATACCACAAAAGAAAGTTTAAATGTCAACATGACAATAATAGAATGAAGAGGTGACGGAAAAAAAAACAATACAACAACAAAACTGTACAACTCAGTAAGTTATCGACGATTTTGAGCATTAAATTGTTATGTGGTATAGTATGCATATATGCGTGTACTATTAGGTACACCTGTGCCTAACCATTCTGGGATTAAAGGCGTAGTGTTATGTGTTATGCATACAACCCAAAAAAAAAGATTGAAAAAAGAAAATTCAAAAAAAGTTTGTTTCAATAAGTTCTGTTTAAAAACAGGTTTTAATATAAAACTTACGCTTGATAAAAGGTTTACAGCTAAGAACGATATTATGCACCCTGTTAGGGCACAGCAATATTTAGGTGCAGTTAATAGTAGATCGGGAAAAATAGTAGGCTTACTTGGAAGATTCTCGACACCAAGATGTAACATAACTAGAGAAGAAAATCATAACATTTTGTAACCAGAATCTTAAAATTATTGATGACTGGGAAATATCTACTTTTAAAGACTGCATAAAGTACGGTATTTTTGTTTTCATTCTAATGCAAACGCGATAACGATTGTAGTCGGTCCTGACGGTTCTTTTTCATTGAATTTGGCACCAAAATTCTGACTTTTCATAAGTGCTTTGCAATAGTAAAAAAATACATAATTTGAACTTTTGGTTCAAGATGTCAATCCCTGCTGTAGTCAGCAAGCTAGGCTTCATCCACATATTTCTTGGTATGGACCTTCCAGGAACCGGGTCACCAAGGTTCAATGTTCGTGTACTACCGAGTTCTCTGAGGGTCGACCACTTTTCAATCTTATTACTTAGGGCATAAGAATGAAAAGTGAAAACCCGCCCGTCAGTGAAATCAGTAGTATGTCAAAGTATGCTCTGGAAATCCAAGAACTCGGAAGCCGGACAGCTTGGTTCCTCGCCCGACTTCTACAGGCTGAAGATAACGATCCCGAGTTCCAGTGGCTACCAACAATAACCCAGGAACGTCATCTTCAGTTAAATACAAACAATTCTTTGACTCTCTGAAAATGCATCATCCTGTTTAAATTTCATTCAATTAGGAATTAGCATCGACGCGATGTCTGACCCGCGCTGTCGTTGTTTTTGTAATCTTTCTTAGTTATTATTTACGAACTACCTCACAAATTGTTATAAACTATGTGTTAACCATAAATTAACAATGATTATTTGCTACGTTAGGATTTAGATAGCTTAAAAGTGTTTCAACATCCGGACAAACGGTCCTTTGATGAATAAATAATAGAAAAAAAAAATTATAAACTAATTCAGTTACTGACCTCTGACTGGCGAGCAGTTCGGCTCTGGTACGACTGAGCTCCTCTCCCACGGCCTGCTTGGCTTGTATCTCGGAGTGCAGTGACGACTGCAGCGTGAGGATCTCCATCTTGTCCAGCTTCTGCGAGCGCCGGTTGCGCCAGCCGCCCGTGCCCGAGCGGCCGTCGGGCGCGGAGCCCGCCGGACCGGACGGCGGGGAGGATGCCACCACGAGGGATGAGCGAGAGGCACTTGCTGTGGAATAAGATATGGGTGAAATTTAATCAATCTTCCCCTTGAGTTTAAGGGGAATGCGGGAGTCGCATATTGTTCCCGTGAATAACCTCGCTATAAACCTTCACAAAATATCTGCAACAAAAATAATGCTGTTCACAACTCACCATGTTTAAGATACTCCAACTCCTCAGTCATTTTAGTAGCAAGCGCCTGTAGGTAGCCACGAGCCTCCTTCTCATCAGCCACCCATCGGATGATGTCTGCTATCTAAATGAAGATCGAGAGAAAATAGGCGTCATTTATAGTCTCAAGACTGTTTGCAATATTACATAATATGTATTTTCTGTGTTGCAAAATATAACAAAAATGGTGTGGCAATTAAATTATCTGAGTAAGGATGCAAACTGGATATGGGTCACCATACAAATCGGTTAGGTTAGAATACTTGTAAAATTTAATGGTCAACATGCCATGCCCGAATACAATCTAAAAATCCTTTTAGTAATTTTACCTCCGTGGAAAAACTCAAGCGAAAACCCATAATCGAACCACTTTATTTCAATATTCTTATTCTTTATTGCACAAAAAATAAAAAATATAAAAACAAATTGCAATAATATAGCTTATGTACAATAGCGAGTTAACCAACAATGAGAATAGAGATCGCTTTGATTTTGATAGTGATGCAAAAACCAGAAATAAAATATCTGTGAAAAACTGAAAACACGTCATGATTTTGACAGAGAAAAAACTTGTCAGTGTACAAAAAAGTTTTTCTACATCAAAAGCATGAAAATACAAACCATTAATTACCATTACCATACAAACCGGTAGGATCATCACACAATCAGGCAGGTTTCAAGTGTAAGTTAGTGTCAATAAGGTGCATAATCGGGGTTGAACTTACATCACTGACCTGCGTCTCCCAGTGTTGCATGGTATCTCTCTTAGCTCTAAGTTCCTCTAACTCTATTTCCATCTGTCTCCGTTCTGCTTGCCATCTTCTACCGTTTTCTGCCAGCTGGGGGACAATGGAGGGGGAGTTCTAGATTTGCTTTTTGTAGGGTAGTTAGTTTATACAAAAAAGCATGCTACTTTGAAATTAAAAAGGAGCTGTTTATTTACTGCCCGGGATTTATATTTAAGCAATTTTATTGACTTTCAGTTAATATTAGGTACATTTATATCAGAGATCTGACTTTTTGTACTTCACAAAATTTCAGTTGAAATAACTCTTCAATGAAAAGGTGTAAATGGACCCTTCAAGAAGCCGTCAACCAATCAGTCTTTACACCAAGTTAAGTGTCTCGGCGCTTCGCTAAAAAAGCTGGACACATTATGATTTTGGGATGGCCTGACTAGATTTAGAATTGAGAAATGATTTTTAAAATGAAGAGTCTACAGACCCCTAACCAGGACCAAGGGAACAGTTAGTAAGGACCTAAAACTAGAGAATGTTAACACAAAAGTATAGACTTTGTTATTCACAGCGTCCAGGTCCTTGGCCAGCTTCCGGTTCTCGTTCATGAGCATCTGTTTGTCTTCGCTGTCGGTTAGTTGTTCTATGCGGCGGCTTTCAAGCTTCTCTTTGGATGTTTGCAACTGTAACAAAAGCTTTTTGATAAAATATTAAATTATCATGTAAACATAGATAGTTAAAATGAAGGGTTACAGATTCTAAGATCTAAAATTTTTAAACAGAAATGGACCCAGAATAGAACCTTGCGAAATACCCATGATAGATCAAGGGGATCCTGAAGATCTTAGAAATCTTTAATTCTTAAAAAGTTCAATTATTTATCATTTCATCAAAGCAGCTTGGATGTCAAGACCAGCTTTCATAATAGCATGAATGCCGTTCAAGTTTTGTTGTACACAAAGTCAAAGGCTTTTGAGGAAATCCAAAATAGGCTTAGAGAAAAAATAAAATGGCAAGTCACGGAAATTACAAAAAATGAAATGTGTATTTGAATATCAATGCGTCATCCATACCTCTCTATTGAGGACATTGCGTAAAGCATCTCCCTCTTGCAATTGGTCGTTGAGTGCCGCAAGTTCAGCCTGGAACCTCGCCTGCTGTTGTTGTAGCGATTCCTTATATTGCATCTACAAAAAATAAATGCATATACAACTTATTATGAATCTTATTACAACGAGCTGGAGTACGAATTCATACACGACACTGATGATGATATTTGTATCGGTTTTTCTAATCTTCTTCATGAAATGATGGCTTTGACTTTTCGTGGGACAACAACCAACTAATATTCTTTATTCTTTCTTCTGACCAGGATTGCGTGAAATAAAAGGGAGGTAGTGTATACCCCGCTGAATAAAACTGGCAATGCTTATGGTTGATGCTTACCTCTAGGGTCTCCACCTCGGCCTGCAGGCGCGCCACGTCGGCGGCGGCGGAGGGCGGGGCTCCCGAGTCCACGCGCTGGGACCGTAACGTCTCCTCACGTAACTTGCGCTCCTGGGGGAAGTAAAAAGTACTCATATCAAAATATGTGTATTGTAACAGCGAAAGTCTGAATATCTGAGAATGAGGGATGTTCCACCCTGTTCCTCATTCCTCTATAATTTATTAAAGAGGTTATAGAAGATAATAGGTTTTTAGGTACCTTGGTAGCTTCAGATATGGCCTGGTCAAGCCTCGCCTCTAGTTCTCTCCTTCCCTTCTCAGCGCGTCGTATGTCTTGTCGTAATGCATCGATTTTCTGCATCGCTACTTCTAACTCTTCTTCTTTGTCGCGGACCTGCAAATAAACTTAATTTTTTAGGAAGAATATAATAGCACATAGATAGAACGAGTTGGCATGTTTCAGAAATAAGCTGAAGGTATACGTTATCATCTATTACCCGCATGCGGTTGCGTCTCTTCCGCAGTAACATGGGTGCCTACAAACGTCATATGTTTGTATCGATTGCGATCCACTACGGCTCCTAAAGTGGAACACTAACTCACTCATCATCTGCCTAGCCTTTTCCCAACTATATTGACACCCGGGACCAATGGCTTAACGTGCTTTCCGAGGCACGGAGGAAACTCGGTATGTAATGGGTGGTCACCCATCCACAGACCAACCTAAGCAAGCACGGCTTAACCTAAAGATCGACCCGGGCGTCTGTTATTATTTAGCCACGAGCTCCTAACACTAACTCACTGTGATGTGAAATATACGCATAAGTGATGATAATACGCGTTCAGTGACAAAATAATAATAATCAGCTTTGAACATTCCCAGTGCTGGGACTTCCTTTCTGTAAGATCGAGTGGGCCATAATCTGCCACGCGAGTCCAGTGCAGGTTTGTGGATAGTGTGAGTAATACCTGATGATTGACATACCTGCCGCGACAGCTTCTGTTTCTGTTGCCTCAGTTCGGACAGTCGCTCAGTCACTTCGTTGTACTCAGTCATAGCCAACTTGCGTTGTGATAACGCGTCTTTCAGTTCTTTGTCCTGTTAAGAGAAAAATATGTTGAAAGAAGAACATAAACGAGAGTTGTGTTCAATAAATCAGCTCATGTTTTATTTCAGACTGTGTTGTGATGTAGAAATGCGCCGTCCATTCTTTAACTTGGGCCTTTAGCTAATTAAACACGATAGCTGGATTATTTATTGCAACTAGGTGAATACTTATCTATGGATGTTACTGATTGTGCTTGTTGTAAACAATTTCAAAAAAATGCTATAGGATAATTGTATTTTTGATTCAAAAATCGACGTATTTACGTTATGTTTACACCGCGCTCTCGTGCTAAAGTCTATTTTTTAATCTCGGAGACTAAATTGACAAGTACAAATGGCAAACTGACATAGATTTCAATAGAATTTTTGTCAGTTTTGAAATTTTCACTTGTCAGTTTAGTCTCCGAGATTAAAAAACAGACTATATGGTCCCAAAAAAAGTCAAGACAAATTTCACGCAAGCACTTCAGTTACACTATGACCGTTTCAAATGGTAACAAAAGCATGTTTTCTGTCAACTAACCAATACTTGTGGCCAGTAAAATCCTTACCTGCAGCCTAAGTTTCTCCACGGAGTCAGTTCTGTCTTTCGACAGTTCTTCTTTCTCCATGTTCAGTGCTTGTATGATGACCTCCATCTCGCGGATGCGGGTCATCATCTCCTGGGGAGTTGCTGGCATGTCCTGAGGAAAGTGTTTGATGGATTAGATACGACCAGAATAGGCTTTTTCATTTGCGCACTGTAATCTGTTTGAGGGCTTTATCGTCCTTTTAAGTCCTTGTACCGTCTCCGGACTCAAGCGGGAAGATGTCATTCCAACCTCGTTAAGTGGGGATATCAATGAAACGGCAGCGGGGTGTGGTCGTGGAGCTGGGCCCACTGTTCCAATTCCTATCCTGCCTTCTGCCAAAAAATTGCAGGCGAAGTGACTTCTGCCACCAACGACGGCGGTGGCGGTGGCGGTGGTCGTTGTCGTGCCAACGACACAAAGTACAAGAAGATAGCTTTAAATACTTAGAAGCCCTTTTTAACCAACTCCAAAAACGTGGCGGTTATGCGTTTGGAGGGTATTTCTCGTTCTAACTTCAACATATGTATGTCTGTTTAATTTATGTCACATATTTATCTAGTAATGATAATAATATTACGGCCAATGGCCTTATAGCCTCGACGACCATCTTTCGAGGCTCGCCTTAGGCGGTTGGATCAAGGGCCTGGTTCAGAAGGCAGTACTCCTCGATACGGCTCGCATAGTGAGGAGGTTCCTGTTTCTGGAGCCCTAACCACCGGTAGCTTGGACCCTGCTCCCGACACCGACGGACCACTATTTTTTATATTTTTATATGGTTATTTTTAAGAAATATTTAAAAATGTTAAAAATACGTAAGTATATAAATGAATAAAGGAAATAATAATATGATTTACCTGTGTACTAATGCCAGTGTTAAGTTGTTCGTAACACCTAACCTGCGCCTCCAAATCTGCATTCCTTTTCGATAACGTTGCTAGTTCTTCTTTCAGTTGTATAAGATCTTCTGTGAAAGACATTATTAACAGATTAATAACATGGCAGTATTGGAAACTGGGGACCCCCTTGTCCAGCAGTGGGACAAACCAGGTTATTATGTTTTCCAAGTCTTGTGTTTTTAATGGAATTTAAAATCAGCGTCCAAGCCGTCTAGTACACTTGCGTTTGATTTGTTTAGTGAATCAACTATACGGCTATTATCTCAAGTGGGTTTTAACTACATTCTACTCAAGATAATAAATCAGTGGCGTGGTTTCGAGTACATTATTGTTTAACTTAGTTTAATATGTCAATATAACTTATCGGATGTTCGTGACATTTGTTTCTGTTTTAGTAGAATCCAAGCCAATTCCTCTACACGAACTGTATGACCCGCTTGTATGACTTGCCATATTAAATGGGTTAGTTAAAAGATAATTCAGTTCTTGTCAACTATTGGCAGAAATGCATTCAATGCTAAACGAATTTAAAGAGTTCCTCCATTTCTATTAATCGTTTGAGTGTGTAGCGGAACTACAAAAAGTACTACAGCGCCATCTATGACAAAGACGATGAACCAAACATCGAAATACACAAATCCTACATCGCGCAAGTAATGTTATCCGCGACTTATGACTATACGTATAGAAGAACCCGACAACAACTGTCGGGCAGTAGCCCACCAGACACAACACCTGTCTGGTCGGAGGATCCTCCCTTTTCTATGGGGGATGAAGGACTTTACAGGTTGTGATTTGTCAGTGGCGTGCAGTGGTTCCCCACGGAGGGTAGGCTAAGTCCCACGCACATTGACACCCAAAAAAAAAAAAAAATATTTTGAAAAATATTTTTGGATTAATTCTCGTAATTCGGGTTTACATCTACCTTTCGACACCACAAGAATCTTATCATTAAACGATAATTGCGAAAACTTACTGCTTTTAACTTCTAACAAGCACACATTATCTGTGCAAACTTCACAACAGAACACCATTTTTAAGTAAATAAACAAATAATAAACACAACAAATAATATTTACATTAATGTACGTTTCAAGACGAATAACTGATAAGGTTTAACTTGGTAAGATATGATAACATTCAAAATCGCATATAAGTTTACTTGTCACATAAAACAGTATGGCTTCAATAGGAAGGAGTTGGGTACATTTTGTTTATAACCAGCACATATAAGAGCCATATTTGCAAAACAACGCCCTCTAGCGGATATTCTATGAAATTAATTTGGATCCAACTTTTTGCGACTTGCTACTCGCCAACAGATGGCGCTTAACACAATGTTTGTGCCTTTATTTGCACTTTAAAATTTCCTTTCATAAGTATTTCACTAATATACAATTTAAAGGGATTCTGCGTACCTTTTCATGGTGATTGGTACTTGTCCCAAAGTTTTCTTCAGTACCTGATCCTCAAATAACGTGTTTTTCAAAAATCCCACGGTTTTTTCCACAGGTTTGAAATTTGGTCGTTATTTGGGAAAAGTATAGTTTTCTTAAGTATTTATGATGTTAAGCTTAGTACTACACTTCTAGTCACTGAAGGTCTTTATTCACTTGAACTTTATTGACTTTTTGTCCCAAGTTAAGCACTTAAACTATTTTTAACGTTTTATTGTCTACTGAGCTGATGTTTACGTACGCACAGTAGCGCCCTCTCTCCCTAAATTGGCTTGGCAACTCTGATTCAACTAACTTCATTCATTTTAATCTACCTAGCCAATCACCGGCCGGCTACACTCGCGGGAGACACGCCCATATTCTATACATGTGTGCCGTTTATACACACGAAAATATGCACCAGTGTGCGTAAATTTATGAATGCAGAGTTCTTTACAAACGTCTTTGCCTTAAAATCGACCACGTGAGTTACGTCACACGGGCGCGACAAGTTGCTATAAGTGTTATAACAGGAGTTTTAACTTTTAAAATATTTTGTATCATTTTATTAAATAGTTAAAATAAATGGCGATAATAATAATGGAGTTTCGTAGGGCAGGCTCGGCCTAATTGCCTCTATGGACGGCACGCCCCTGTGATTTGTGGTGCCTACAAAAGGAAGAATGCTGTGGTATCTCACCACTTCCCGCGTCCAGCGCGGCGCCGCCAGCGCGCAGCTCGGCGATGGTCTGCGCCAGCAGCGCGTTCTCGCGCTCCATGGCCTTCAGCGCCGCGCCTGAACCGGAGTTTGATGGCGCCTGGGGGGGACGGATATTACTTGTCAAATTGATAACCTTATACTGGGTTGGTTTTCAATAATGGGCATATTTTTAGAGATGATCTAGAATCGATAATATATTCAATTAACAAAATAAAGACTTTTTGTTTGTTTATTAACGTAACGTGTCGAAATCATAAGAACAAAATTCAATTCAACAACCTAAACTGAAAATAATTTTTTTATCATTCTTATTTGACTAGTTTCATTACTTTTTATTTGATGAGAAAATTTAACACTCAATTAGGGCTCATTATAGAGATTTTAATTTTAAAATTTGGCTGGTCATTGAAAACTTACACTGTATACTTGTAAGTACGAGTCTTATTAGAATGGAAATTTACTTTGCTTATCAAAATAAGTTTAAATATGGCTCTTAGAAATAGTTCCGACTTCATAAAGCATCGTGTTTGTCACTCATACATGCAGATGTTCAAGAAAAAGTATGCGCTTCGGAAATTATCGTCAATCTTTGAAAATATGAACGCTTGATGATGAGATCCAATAAAGAGCTATGACAATTATACAAGGAGGAAGGGACATCGATGCGCAAACGGTTACCACGTATTCACTACACCAAAAAAAAGTACAAAACCACACATTTTCATTTTTATTACCATTGAACAAATTCTATGTGGGGGGGTTTGATATGACGTATTGGTCACGTGGTAACCTATAGTGCC
The DNA here is from genome assembly GCA_905220335.1 of Noctua pronuba. Taxonomy (NCBI): domain Eukaryota; kingdom Metazoa; phylum Arthropoda; class Insecta; order Lepidoptera; family Noctuidae; genus Noctua; species Noctua pronuba. Next base: position 8,743,377 of record LR999918.1, on the reverse strand, counting down.
TCGACGTCCGTTCCACCCTGTATATTAACATTAAAGCAATATTTTAAGTTACTCTATGGCGCGTCGTTCGTTGAAACACGAAGATTACCGAAGCGCTTACCTTTTCTAGTTTAATTGTATGTGATAGGTTCTGTTTCTAGGTCTCACCTGACTAGGCGCATTCTTGGCTGGACTGAGCGGGCTATCGGGCGCGCCCAGGTCGGACAAGCGCGAGCCCGCCGTGAACGTGAAGCCGATGAACGGTAAGTGCAGGCCGGAGAACGCTGATGATGCGGAGGGTGGAGGGACGGCTTCGGATAGTCTGGAAGGAAAACAAGACGATTTAAAAATGTTGTAGGTACAACCCACAAGAGATTACTTGAGACTTCGCTCGGATGACGTACTACGTACGCGTCGATGGCGAGAGTATGAAGCGCGGGGGCCGGAAGGGGAGCGCGCATTGCGCTTGAGTTTCAAGGTTACTCTTGCGGTGCGGGTTGTATCAGAGCACAGATTAGAATGAATATGTTGTACAGAAGTAAATCTCTGAATGAGTTGCAAACTACTAGTGTCCTGTAATATCCGAGTGTATGATTGATTTTACCCGACCACAGCAAAGCCAAAAGGAAGGAGTCACATAAAACATACCTGACATATTTACCTACTAATAACGAGTGATTTTTAAATTTAATTTTTTACTTCCACCAGTCAGAATCGTACGAGATTTGATTCTGAATGATTACTGCTCTAAAAGTGATTTAAGTTCAAAACTTTTTTTACCATCTTTACACAAGCTTACAAGAAAAGTCCCGAGGAATTTACGCATTTACTCTTTTTTTTAATTTGCGTTCCATTATGTTTAAGACTTACAAAAATGGCTTTTAGATGTTCCAGGTGGCAATTCATCTGCTGTCGAAACAATGATTTGTCTCCATCGATTACATTAGAAGTCTATAAGAAAAACGAAAACACACAAAGCAATAAATGACTTCCGAACGCCATACAAATCAGTCTATTGAAACAAATATGTTTTTTATTAAACTTATACTGTCTCTTACGAGATATCTTCCGTGATTGTTCATTATTTTGAGCTCCCGATATTTTGACGCTGTTGTAAGCGCCATGATCGCGGGTTGACTGGAGAATGCGGGTGGATGGAAAACAAATTGTTAACAGCAGACAAATCTGTCTACCCTCTTTCTTTGTCTTTTGCTACGCGCACTACTGGAACTCGACACTAAGTCACGGCAAAACACACTCACAGTATCACCTGGTTTTGTGGACGCACAATCACGGAAGATATCCCGTGGAAGCTTAAAACAATGTTTTTTTATTGTACCTGATATCAGTATCATCGACATCAAAGTTGGAGGTATCGGTGGGGCTGGAGACATCTGGTACGAACGGCGCCTGCATCTCGCGGAGATTCTCCCAGTCTAGGTTCGCGAACCACGGGTGATTCTGTAATACAAACAAAGTCAAATGATTGAATCTATTTTGCCGAATATCTAGAAAAACTTTATTATGAAACAATATCGGGGTCGAGGAGCTCGAGGTTAAATAATAACAGCCGCTGGGGTCGATCTTTACGTTAAGCCGTGCTTGCTCAGGTTGGTCCGTGGGTAGGTGACCACCCATCAAATACCGAGTTTCCTCCGTGCCTCGGAAGGCACGCTAAGCCGTTGGTCCAGACTGCCACTTGTAGATCGTTAATGTTAGTCAGTGGCCCAAAAGTCTGACAACCAGTCTTGCCAAAGGGAATGGACCAGTTCTAACTGGGTTGTGGAAGTCAGATCTTAGTATAAAGGGTGATAGGGACACTGCCGCACAAACGGTTCCATACATTTTGACGTCTTGCGTAGGAAACAGCTGATATTATTTGTATTATCGATGAAAAATGTATATGTCGGGGGGGGAGGCTCAGAATGATGTACTGAATACGTGGTAACCGTTTGTGCATCGGTTTCCATTCCACCCTCTATTTCCAATCTATGAGCCAAAAGCAAATGTGGTGTTATATGTTGAGTATGAAAGCTTACCTTAAAGTCTTGCAGTCCATTTTTCCCTAATCTATTTTCTGAAGAGCATATCAGTCTGCGGATTAGATCCTTCGCCTCTTCTGACACCTGCCAAACAAAAGTTATTTCATTACTATTGTTTTTTTTAGCATGTTTTTTAATTTACTCTACTACCCCTCTGTTACTGAGAGGCTTATAAACATGTATGGAAAAAATACTGACCACAAATAAATTGGAATAAACGCAGAAAAATGACAATGACGAAGAGAATATTTTTGGAGTAAACAACTGTCTAGTTTTTTAAACTTTTTACTGCCTCGATAGTCGAATGGTCGCAAGCGAAACTGCCGGGCATGAGGTTCTGGGTTTGATTCCCAGGTCAGGCAAAGTGTTATTAGGTTTTTCGAATTATTTTATAAATAGTACATTGTCCTATTATGTACACCTCTGCCTAACCCTTCGGGGATTATGTTATTGTCCAGAACCAACAAGTACGTCATACTGTCCAAAAGTACCTGCGCGGCGTGCTCGTCAGGGGGTGGGCAGTGAAAGGATCGCGCGTGGTTCATGATCTTGCCGTACGTCTCCACCAAAGACTCCGCGTAGAACGGCGTCTCGCCGAAAAGCATCTCGTACATGCACACACCTGGAAAGAGTACAGAATAATGTTTATAAGTAAAATTCTGTATCAAAATTGTGAGTAGTGAAGAATCGAATCTGTGTAATCTATACTGCACAGGCGAAATATTACAGACTGAAAATGCAAATGTATTTTACACCAAAACTCTAACTTATGATTAAGCTTAGGTTCTTCTTATTAGAAAACGAACACTCGCGTGCACGTGCGTTAAGTGTTCACATAGGTCTTATATGAAATAATGAAATTATGATTTAGTTAAAAATAGTTTACCTAAAGACCACCAGTCACACTCTGGACCATATCGGCCTTGACCGTCTTCCATGGCCTGTAAAACAAAAAAAAATAGTTATTAAAAACAGTTAAACAGTGAACTTCAGTTTTCACCGGCACCCGTGAATGAGCTGCACAATTTTAGTCGCTTTTTTAAGAGTAAATCGGGCGGTAAAAGCCTTTTAAAAAAATCATGATTTTGATTACTTAGCTTCGTCCAGCGCACCCTGGACTGGAATGACTTCCCAGAGGCTGTCCACGGCCCACCTTGTCATTCGCTTAAGGGGGAAGTGCCACGGTAACCCGCGAATTTTTATTTTTTTATTTACATTATTCGCTATTTTCAGGACAGTATCAGGTTGTATGTTGATTAAAATATGATTTGCGACCATAACAAATATGTCTTTACAGAGATATAATCATTGAAATCATCAATACAACCCTTTAAGTTCATTATTTTATTCCCATTGAATTTTGCGGGCTACCCTGGCGCTTCCACCTTAATCTTTTGTTCTAGTGGAGTTTTCCTCCTTCAATTCCCTGACTTACCCGTAATATCTCGGGCGATATATAATCGGGCGTGCCGACGGCCACGTTGCTCTGCACTTTGCCATCGTCTCCCAGACGCAGACAGGAGCCGAAGTCCGCCAGTCGGATGTGACCGCTCGCATCTAAGAGGACGTTATCTGGTTTTATGTCCCTGCGGAATTGAATTAAAAGCTTTATTAGGTGAACAAAGGAAAAATGGAAATACAGTCAAGAAAGTACTGTGGAGAAAAGAACTTTTCAATCCACTTCCTTGAAAACTGGCTTTTATTGCACTACGATTAGGTTCAACATGCAATGTATTTCACACTCGTGAATTTTTTTCTTTTAGACATTGCTTATGAGGAAATAAATCAAATTTAATGGATTCCCATAACATTCCTGAAATAATTTCTTGTACCGGTCATCTTAGTATGATTTACTGAATTCACCCCATCAGTCTGAGGAGGGCAGTCCCTTACACCCTTTATATTATATTTTCAATATATAAAATCGTCTTTTTAAAAACCACCCATTCGAACAAGGCTGAAAACCCGAAATATAGGTACTGGCCCACATCTTGAAGGTTCAGCACTAAACCAAGTCAATTGCAACTCACCTATGAACATATCTGAGCTCATGCACGCTCTGTATGGCTAACACCATCTCCGCGATGTAGAACTTGGCCATGTCTTCCGGAAGACGGTCTTCGAACTTCGATAGTAAAGTCAGGAGGTCGCCGCCGCAGTAGTAGTCCATCACCAGGTACTGAAATAAAGGAGAGAAGATTAGAGGAAAATAATTCTGGTAAAATTGTGATACCAAGTTCATCATCATCTGCCTAGGCTTTACCAACTACGTTGGGTTCGGCTTCTACTCTAACCGAATGCAGATGAAGTTAGTATGTTATATGGAAAACTACATTATAACCTGCTAAATATACAGGGTGGGGAGGGACAGCCCTCCACAAACTGATGACATGTTTTTCAGGAATGTTATGGGAATAAAATTAATTTGATTTGTTTTATTTCCTCATACGCAATGTATCGTTACCGTGGTAAAACGCACGTAGCGAACGGCAAGCGCGACGTCGAGTTCGATGAACTCTCTAGCGACGCAGGAAGTGAACAGCTGATTTCACGCGTTCATTAGAGTATTTCATCATCCATTGTTGGATTTTTGATTTTAGCCGTATTATTTACATAAATAGAGTCCTGCGTACAGGGAATGTAATTTTACATTGAAATAAAGGAGTAGTAACAGAAAAAAAAACTGTAGAAACATTCCGGTGGAATATGATTCAAAATAAGGAGCTGAATGCAGCCTGTCAGTTTGTGGAGGGCTGTTCCTTACACCCTGTATGATGATTGATACATGACTCCTGCTTGATGGTACAACGATCTTAGCAAGATAAGTGGTGGTAGCTGAATTATAGTAAAAAACCGAGTTGAATGGTCTGTTCAACTTTGTTCTGCTATTTAATAGGCTGATGTAGTCAAGTATAATAATAACATTTAATAGTCAAGTGAATGTTTTGAGTATGAATGTGGATTGATATGAGTAGCGTAAGACCTAAGAAACGATGGATGAACTGTGTGAATGATGATATGGCTAGTAAGGGGGTGACTGCTGCGCCGACCCCAAATAAATTAGGATAAGGGCGGAAGAATGACGATGATAGTCATCGTCATTATCTTAAAAATAATCAAATGTAAATGAATAGGCTGATGATGATCATCATATCATCAGAAGTGATTAAATGACAACCTAATAAATCGTTGATTCGTTGTATCACATCATTTTTTCGCTAAGGAATAGTCAGAGTCCAATAATATAAAACTAGACCTATATTCTAGGCATTTATAAACTTTCAAACACATATATCAAACTAACGACCATCGAACACAGCACACAGACGAAAAAAGTTTGTGGAGAAGCAATATTTTGTTTTTGTTTCTGTCAGAGTATTTTAAATACACTTTCAAACCAACCACTACCAACGACAGATCCATGGCTACTGAGAGGCTGAGAAAAGTCATTTTATGAAAAATTCTCTCCCCTCTGGTTACGTAACGAAGTTACTAAAGTTCACGTTTACTCGCCACGCCCATCTTTAAGGCGTGGCAAGTCAACGTGAGATTTTATGTTGATTGCGCATGCGTGTAACGTGAGCTTAGTTGGTGCGTATAGTCAACGCCAGTGGTTACACTCGCACTACGAAAATAGCCCATAATGTTGCGACATAAAGGAGCTCGTGGCTAAATACTAATAGCCGCATGCGGTCTTGAAGGTTAAGCGCTTGCTAAGGTTTGTCCGTGGATGGGTGACAATCTATAACAAACTCAGTTGCCTCCGTGCCTCGGAAAGTACTTTAAACCGTTGGCCCCGGCTGTCATTCGTAGATCTTTGAGTCGTTACAGGTAGTCAGTGGCCCGAAAGTCTAACAACCAGTCTTACAGTTGTGGAGGTCAGATAGGCAGTAGCTCTAGTAAAATACTGGTATTCCGCTGCAATCCGTTGGACTGGAAGCCGAAACTAACATAGTTGGGAAAAGACTAGATAGATGATGATAATCTTGCGACATAAAGGTCTTGTCAGTGTCAAATATACTACCTTGCCGACCTATACATTATTTTTGTAGAAATAAAATTAGAAAAACTTTAAACAAAATACTTATGCTCTGTTTTAGTCCCATTTTAAGTGGGGTTTTTTAACCGACTACGGCCAGCGGCTAAGCCAAAGAAGATTATGATGACTGCTTGATTCAACAAGCTATTAAATTATAGTTATTAGATTAGAGTATCACCACAGAAAATATAAATAAGTGTTCAACTCACTAAGTTGTGTTCGTCCTGGAAGGCGTAGTGCAGGTTGGTGATCCATCGTCTGTCTCCAAACACTAGAACATCGCGCTCCTCTTGGAAACATGCCGTCTCCGCCCTCTGCAAGATACAAGCACTTATTATAATACGTTTTTTACCTAAACATAAAACATCCATTGAATAGCTGAGATCCGTATAACTTAGGTAAAGAATTGTTGACCCGTTTGGGAGCTTCGATATCACAGGCTCAAACAAACTCATCTCTTTTGGCGTTGTTGGGGATTACCGGCAAAGATGGTACACAGCTGGGCATAGGATTTCCTAAGTTTCGCCATCATAAGAATCAGTCTTGAAGAAGCACAAGACTAGTCACATCAGACTGTATGTGATAGTTGTATGCGTAGTACAATAATATTATGCTCAAATGTTTGTCTTGGTACTTTGACACAACACGACAGCCCATGGGCATTGTGCAATCTTCTTCTTAGCGCGTCGATGTCAATTTAAATTGGCGACGAGATCTGTCACCCGAAGCACGGTAACGCAGTGTATGCTGCTCCCGCGTCAGCATACTGTCCACCAAATTCTCAAACGAGTTCTGTCAATTCGCGAAAATTTCAACAGAGCCACAGAACAGGGCATTAATATGCTCAATGCTTCCCGAAAAGGTCTATTAGAAGGTAGAGAAAAGATTTTGTATAACAATATTAACATACCTTAAGCATCTCCCATTTATTGAGTATTTTCATGGCGTAAACTCGTTCTCCTGTGCCAGTGGTCCCTGCGGTCGCAATCGCCATATTGCCACTGCCATCTGTGGCCTGTATTGGAAACAAACATTTTAGAACGTTACGAAAATACCTTGGATATGTTAATGTCTCACTTCACCAAAAAATAGTTGTTCCAGCATCATCCATTCGAGATTTTTAAAACTCATCTTGATTCGTGTTAAATTATCAAAGAAACTACTAACACCCGTATCTATGAACAAGTCAAAGTGATTATTTGAGTAGAAGTAATTACTTAAAATAAGATTTTTATTCTGTAGTTTAGTAATTGCTTGAAGTTAAAACTGTCAAAAGTTAGAATTCTTAGATTTGCTTTCTTTGGCGGTTCTTACTTCGTTCAAATTCTTGTCTATTGCATAAAAATGTTTGCATTAGTAATTTCTTATGAGTTTAAGTAAATACGAGGGTAAGAATACGGATACCTAAGCTATCAATCCTAGGACACTCGATTCAAAACTTTCACAACAAACAATATAAATAATAGGTAGGTTGACCATGACTATAATGTGTAATTTGCTCGGTAGGTGTGACGTCAATTGCGATTTAAACTCTGTAGGGAAATATAATAAAATAGACAAAATTTTCGGTATACAATTTTTTCCTTCACAAATATGTATAAATAACCTAGTATGTCAACAAAAGCTTCCTCGGTGGAACCAGCTGTAAAAATCGCGCAACGCGTTAGAGATGCGCTTTGTTGGAATTTCAACGCTTTTCTAAATGTCGAGAGTTGAAAATCCATTGCGCGCTTTAAATACCCATTTTCGGTATCCATTTTTTTTTTCACAAAAATGTATAAATAATCTAGTATGTTAACAAAAGTTCCCTCGGTGAAACGAGCTGTAAAAAGCGCGCAACGCGTTAGAGATGCGCTTTGTTGGAATTTCAACGCTTTTCTAAATGTCGAGAGTTGAAAATCCATTGCGCGCTTTAAATACCCATTTTCGGTATCCATTTTTTTTTCACAAAAATGTATAAATAATCTAGTATGTTAACAAAAGTTCCCTCGGTGAAACGAGCTGTAAAAAGCGCGCAACGCGTTAGAGATGCGCTTTGTTGGAATTTCAACGCTTTTCAAAATGCCGAGAGTTGAAAATCCATTGCGCGGTTTAAATACGGGGCATTAAAAAGCGCCCGTGGAAATAATTAATTTGAGCAAAGTAAATAAAAAAAAAAGAATTATAAAATTATATCGATTCGTATTCTAAAAAATCTCAACCTTTTATGCTAAGGTGGGTCAGCTAATTGCTATAAGGGGCCATACAAGTATTACGAACAAAACAAACTTCTTTTAAGATTTTGGTATATTAATTCAAATTAACAGTCCTCAGTCCATGACACACGTATCCATGACTCTAAGTCTTCGGTGACATTGGATGTTTGCTGCTCAACGTTGTGTGTATGCTGAATTTCGTGGGACTGGAATATCGACATCGTTTTCTATATGTATATAAATAAATACTGCTGACGTAATCACCATCCAGACCCCCCCATCCCCCATTTCATCAAAAATAAGCAAAGCAAAGACCTCCCCCCCGCTCCCCTGTAGTGCTTACGTAATACTTGAATGACCCCTAACTCACTGTACTAAAAGGTAAAGAAAAAGAGTCCTCTATTTCCTTTCATAACTTATTTTTACAGCTGCCACGCAACGTGAAAATTCAGTCACGTTGCAAATAAAATAAAAAACTTTGTGAAACCAAACAAGGTTTTTCTTTCGAAGTTTTATTGAAATTATGGGGTAAGTTTTTGTGTATTTTTAAACACAAAGGGTTTCATATTTAAACATTTATTTTTATATTTAAGTGAAAACATACCAAACAAAGGTAAAGTAGTCTTGCAAAACGAAAAACTTAACAACTTAATTGAATTATTCTATCAACGTAAAAAATCGAGATAAAAAATAATATTATACTAGCGTAATAACGTCAAAATCGGTCCAGCTGTTCCGTGTGTGGTACAGTTGAGGCTGAAAAAAATAATAAATCAATCAATAATACAGTACCTGCATAAAAGACGCTCTCACGACGCACACCTCCCCGAAAGCACCTCTTCCAATAACCTTGACCAGCTCGAAGTCATCTCTTGAAAGCCGTAGCCTCTTCAACGCCGTCGCGACTGGCTTGACTGTTAACAAAGAAGATTACATTAGAAAAGGTGGATTGTGTAAAGAATGATTTATTCATCTGACTAGCCTTTTCCCAACTATATTGGGGTCGGCTTCCAGTCTGACCGGATGCAGCTGAATACCAGTATTATAGATGAAGCGACTGCCTTTCTGACCTCCACAACCCAGTTAGTACTGGGTAATACGATACCCCTTGGTAAGACTGGTTGTCAGACTTTTTGGGCCACTGACTACCTAACGAATGTCAAAGACTTAAAAATGACACCAGGGACCAACGGCTTAACGTGCTTTCCGAGGCACGGAGGAAACTCGGCATGTAATGGGTGGTCACCCATCCACTGACCAACTTACGCAAGCACGGCTTAATCTAAAGATCGACCCGAGCGGCTGTTAAGCCACGAGCTCCTCAAAGAATGGTTTATAATTAAAAGGAGTAAATGATAACGTGGCGGCTGACATAACATCACGCCATTATTTCCCCGAAGGGATAGGCAAAGGAGTACCATACCCACAAGGCATTTCGCCAATAAAATGTTCAAGTCCCTGTAATAGGGAGCGATCATATTGCCATCAAAATGGCACAAATCCAGATACCGTGGCTGCTACTGAGAAATTCTTGAAGAAAAAACTCTATAACACTTTGCCGACCTGGGAAGGAATCGAAACTAAGACTTCATGCTCAACAGTATCACTTGCGACAGTAGACAGGGGAGAATGGAAGAAACAAACGTGAGGCTCCAACCCCAAGTAATATGGGACAAGCGCAGGATGGTGAAAGAACATTACATAATTAGATCCTTGTTCTTTCCGTGTCAAGTTTATGCGCAACCTGGACACATGAGAGGAGCCTTCCCGAGCGGCGGTTCATCATCAGATGCTTTCTTTACTCGAGTGTACAGTTCACTCAGGAAGTTCTTCATTTTTAGGGTTCCGTACCCGAAGGGCAACCAACGGGACCCCATTACTAAGCCTCTGCTATCCGTCTGTCTGTCAGCGGGCTGTATCTCATGATCCGTAATAGGTTGACATTTTCAAAGAATGTGTATTTCTGTTGCAGCTATAACAACAAATAATACCCTACTACGATGGTACGGAACCCTTCATGCGCAAGTCCGACTTGCATTAGGCCGGTTTTTTGTTTCATTCCATGTTCACACGACACAGAAAAAAGTACAAAGGAATGAACGTTCATCTACTTCTTACATTCCGTTTTTCGATCATTTGGCAAGCGAGCGAAAGGTGACGTTTTACTTCGAGAGTAATGTCGAATGAAAGGCAAAAACTAACGAAGAGTGAAGAGTCTGATATTCCGGGATTGCAGGACTGTTCGAAAGAGATACCGCGGCCCTGGAACACAAAGGGCAAATATGGAACATGGATGGGTTTTAGTCAGTAAAAGTCTGACCCTCCCACTCAAGCCAGAGCGGGAGGAGTTAGGAGTTACAAAAAAAAAAGAGTCTGATATTGATTTTATCGTTCTACGATTCGGTACAACCAGGATAGCTAGCACTGGGTAACGTATAGTCTTAAGTGACTAATCCTTTGACAACGACAATTCCATAGTTCATTTCATAGATGAAGTCCTCATCTCCACTGTGACCTAGGTCATTTTGAATGATTTGAAATTTATACTTACCTATACAGCACATTATTCTGTTTCCCGATTCCGATTCCGTAACAAATGAAAAATGTCTATGCCACCTAGAATTTTTTCTTGGCTCAGAATTTGAAGAACATCACGTAAATCCGCCCCAAAATGCAATGATCGACTTCCAATGCAACCAGTTAGGATATAACTTCATTCCACTTTCCTTGATCTTCTTAAAATCAAGCTTTTCTAAGTAGGTCACTCCCAACCACACCTTATTTTTGAAGACTAAATGCCATTGAATTCCGCGCCAAAATGCAATGGTCGACTTCCAATGGAACCACTTATGATTAAACTTTCCTTGATCTTCATATATTAAAGCCTTTCTAAGTAGGTCTGACCTTGCCACACCTCATTTTTGAAGATTGAGTTTCATATAATTTCGAACCAAAATGCAATGGTCGACTTCCAATGCAGCCACTTATGGTATAACTTCATTTCCCTGTATTGATCCATGCTTGAACTCCAGAACGACGAGCGTGAATAAGTAGGTCACACCCTATTGCAACTTGCAACCTTTTCCAAACTTAAAAGCTTCCAGAAAAATCTGACCCATTTTCTTTGAACATCGTTTTGAGACCACTTTTAAGTCGATTTCTTTAAAGTTAGATAACACTTCTGTAGGTCGTAGAGGTAAGAGAACAATGGTCAGGCAACTGCAGTGGGGCGACTACCGTGGAACCTCTGGCTAACCGAGTCTAGGCTTCACACTGTTCTAAATATAATTTATTCCTAGTGATCGATACGAACTGAGGATGCGCTGTAGGAACGAATAGGATGAGAGCTGGCAGCGCAGATCGCACATCATTTTATAACAAATGAGATTGCTTTTGTTGTGTTCTGGCGTGTTTCTGGACTATCATTATTACGTGCATTTGTTTTGATTAAGTTTCAAATGTTTTTTTCTCTCATACAACGAAATAATCATTACGTACAAATGAGTCCATCAGCATTATTTAAAAATATTATGGACAACTCAAACTTGACCTATACTATAAAGCGTGTTTTTTTTTTATTACATAAGGGCTAGTTCACTCACAATTTAACATACTATAAAGGTGTCTGGCGGGGCTTTTCTACCATACAAAGTATCTGGCAGTGGAAGAGGTGAATATCAAAAATTCACGCTTTATAGTATGACGCAACTTAGCAGCTATTTAGCACACCTTTGTTACCTGATATCTGCCGAAGCCACCACGACGACTGACTCTTTCATAATAATTCAATTGTTCTTACCTATAGTAAGGTACTTGAACAGAAAAAAAAACAGCTTTTATAAAATGACGTAGGTGCGGTGGTCAGGGATGCCCTCTATAAGCTCAAATTCTTAAGAAACGTCCAATTTTATAATATGTTGGGATAATTTTGTTAAAAGTTCAAAACTTACATAAAGCAATATATTATCACAATATTTATTTCAATGGCATTGAACTTGACTACTATCTCACCTGATGGTAAGTGATGATGCGGTCCACGATACTCCACGCTTTGCTAGAAGTAACTTATTCCCTTGAGACATTCATTTATGCTTACACAAACTCAAGCCTTTTTTCATGGGGATAAGCAGAAACTGCAGAACACCACCTGCCACGAACTTGACATTCTTCTTTTGCCTCGTGCACGTTCACACATCGGGTCATACACACACGGTTACGCACCTGACTTTTGAAGAACATCACTAAAATCCGAGCCATTGCAGTCGACTTCCGATGATCCATTTATGATGTAACTTCATTTTGCTTCCGCAATACTTCATCTTCATATAATTCTAAGTAGGTCACACCTTGAAACGCTTTTGCATACCTCATTTTTGAAGACTGGACTTCATATAATTCCTAACCAAAATGCAATAGCCGACTTCCAATGTAACCACTTATGATATAACTTCATTTCCCTGTATTGATCCATGTTTGAAGTCCAGAACGACCAAGCTAAGTAGGTCACACCCTACTGCAACTTGCAACGCATTACGTCATCGCGCCCTCTCCAGGCCTTTTTCAAGCTACACATATTCTAGTAAAATCTGACACAATATCATTGCACATCGTTTTGAGACCACTTTTAAGTTAGGTAAGCAACGTTTTTATAGCGTAGAGGTGAGAGAACATGCCAAGTTAGCTGCAGTATGGCGACTACCGCGGAACCTCTGGCGGACTGAAGAGTGACCTAACCGAGGCTAGGCTTCACACAGCTCTGAATGCTAGTGATCGATATGAACTGAGGATGCGCTGTAGGGCCGAGTTATTAATTTCTTCTCGTTTTGCTTTATTTCTGTAATCGATTGAAGGATTATAATATCGGTGGGTGGTCGTTTACTTAAAAACGGTAAGGAGACGTTTTCGCTTCGTGTAACTTTTTGTATAGCAATTGGTAGATGTGGGTGTCTGTCTACGGTGTGGATTGTTGACTTAATTTTTTATTTATTTTCTAGCTTATGCTCGCGGCTTCGCCCGCGTGAATTTCGGTAACTGGGATCATACTACCGGGATAAAAAGTATCCTAAATGTTAATCCAGGTTATAAACTATCTATGTGCCAAATTTCATCCAAATCCGTTAAGTAGTTTTCGCTTGAAAGAGTAACAAACATCCATCCATCCACACAAACTTTCGCATTTTTAATATTAGTAAGATTATAGTAAAAACCTGGCCAGAGAGCACTTATATACCGTAGAAAAGCAATAATCACGTAAATTGGGCGAGTTTTTTCTCGAATTATTAGTGCACAAAAGACGTCGAAAACGTAAAGATGCTGAAAGGTTCAATATGATTATTGTTTCACTAACGTTAAAACATGATTATTGTTATATTATCTATCGCATTTGACCTCTATTTCACTTGATGGTTAGCGATGATGCCGGTCGACGATGGAACTTGAATAATTCACAAAATGTTGGTCACAAAATATTCTCTATTGACTCGGCACATTTTTCAATTGATAGCTCAATTGATCGCCTGCATAGCGGAGTGATACTGAAATGATGTCAAACTGAGATTTACATTTATTTATTATTAGGCTTCTCAACAACGAGTACGCTGTTACATTATAATTTGTACATCACAACTATACAGGGTGTAAACAGACCCTTCACGAAGCCGTCAACCAAGCATTCTGTACATCAAACTAAGTAACTTTACGGAAAAAATATTGCTGGGAAACGACTTTTTTTTTTGGGGTGAAAAATCAAGTTTTACGGTAAAACTCAATGTAACGCACTCAAAACATTGTGCTGATGGATGGATTGAATAGTACGGGGGTCGTGAAGGTGTTTAAAGTAAAAATCTGACATTAGAAACATGTATTTAAAAAAAAAACTTGTGAAAAAGTCGGAACTTTGACCCCCAATATCTCCGTAACTAGAAGGTTCCCAGGTATGGTCTAGAACAAAAAAATGATCGCAATGATGGGGAGAACAAGTACCTTTCGGCTTCGTTAAGGGTCTTTTTACACCCTTTATCATCATTACAACGTTAAAAATATTTAACCTCGTTAAAAATGTTTACTATGTAACAGCCTCACGAAATATAAGATTGCATCTCAAACCTTGGAACGAAAAGGAATTAAGATGGAAGCGCTAGGGTCGCTCGTAATTATTCATTATTCATTTAAACCCATTTAAATGAACTTAAAAGGGGGTGTATTGATGATTATAATGATTAAAATTCTGTAAAAACACGTTTTACGTCCGCGAATCATATTTTGTTCAACATAAAACCTGACACTGACTGGCAAATTGCATGAAACGTAAAAAAATAATATTTTTTCGGGCTACCCTGGCGTTCCACTATAATAAACTTCTTTTAAATAGGTACGTGATTTAAGTCATTACCCTGTATGAACCCACCAGCTATCAGACCTCACATCTGTCCTCTACTTTTGTTGATCTAATTCCTCACACTAAATTGTTTATAGGTCGTCCATTTTGACCTGTATTTAAATATGGTAACTACCAGTAAAGGTCTATCTACATATCAGAGGTTTCTGGAGACCAAATACAGTTAACAGATTATCTGAAAGTCAATTCAAACCATCTTTATTGTGGTTAGTCAGAACATGGCTCAAGTAAAACTGTTAGCCAATCAACGCATCCGTCAGTGCATAACGTGCATATCAGCCAATCAGAGTTCAAACTCAGCGTCGTTATTCGCGATTTTCCTAAGAAAATCTTGGCTTATTCCGCTTATCTCAATTAATTTGGAGTCGGCGCAGCATGTTTTCTCCTTCGATGCTTCTCTATTAGCGTCATCTCTTGAGTTCTCTTTTCTAGCCATATCATCTTTCAAACTATCCATCTTTTCTTTGGTCTACCCCCTTTTTTTTAGGATTGGAAATCATCAAATGACCCCTCCTGCTCTGGGCGGAGCGGAAGGGAGTGCCAGACTTGTACTGACTAAAACCGTCCATGTTCCTTCTTTGCCCTTTGTGTTCCAGGGCCGCGGTATCTCTTTCGAACAGTCCCGCAGCCCCAGCAGGCATCGGCCCTTGTGGACCTCTTCCTTGTTGCTGACATCTCTTTGAAACGTGCGTGGAACACGAACGCGCCGTCGACACGGCCTGTCGTCATAAGACCGACGGACGGCAAGCTAGCCCATTACTCACCGTCCACAGGCCCGCTGGCTGGGACGTAAGGTTCTTTCCCTCTCACGTCCACCTCCTTCGCTAGCATGACTGTTTCGCAGAAGGAGACGACGGCTTCCCATTTCCTCTCGCTCCGGACCATGGATTGGACCAGGGCCGGACGCGAGAGGTCGCCGCCGCCAATCGCCGCTACGAGGACACGGCGGTGCTACGCCCAAGCGGGGCAGGCCACGAGGAGCGGCGCCCATGAGGGGCCTCCACGGTGGCTCCACCGCGTCCTTCAATGGACGATCCTTGCAATGGTAACTCCCGGGCATTTCCTCCGTGTCCGGTGAGGACCTGCGTAGCGGAAGGTGAGGGCGCCGTGGCGCCTCCCTAGCCAATCCTCAAAGAGAGGACTTATCGCCACTATTGTGGCGTGCCCTGCACGGGGTTGCGACAGTCGCTTTCTCCCTGTCGCCATGATTGGTCTACCCTATCTGGAATTAGCAAACCCGCACTAGCTTCGCCCGATGACGGATTTTCATTCAAACTTTCAACCCTTATTTCACCTTCTGAGGGATTGAATTTTCCGAAATCCTTTCTCAGCAGATTCCTACGTCGAAAACGAAATAGTTTTCTGTATGTGTCCGATACTTTTCCAATAAAATTCCGGATAAGTCGGACTTGAATTTATTATTCGCCATTACTATTCTAAATTGATGTGTTACACGATGGGGGATGCAGAGACAAAAATCCTCTAGAAACACTAACACTAAGGTAATTATTGAATTAAAATCGAATGTGTAGTAGCGTGCCCAGAAGATGCCTGTTCACTCTTGCTTTGAAGGCAGACGGCTAAAATGTGGGAGGGAACACAGATTCCGGCAGTGAGTTCCACACTTTGGCTGTGCCATCACGAAGAATTGGGCTGAATTATTTAGAACAGTATGCCAAATTATAGCCCAATCCTTCCAGCGATTTTTTAAGTTTAGAAAATAGATTATAAAACAGTATCAAATCAACTCACCGTAAGATATAAAATCCGCCACCGCCTTCTCCCTCCGAAGGCTGCTGTTACAGCATTCGTCGTATAAGATCAGCAGCATATCCACCAAGGTTTCCACGCTGAGCCCGTGGGTCCTTGGTGCTTGCAGCCGCCGGGAGATGAACATCGTCTCGATCTGCTTGAGACGCTTGATGCCCAGTACTGTGGAAAAGAAGACATAAATGATTGGGCAAGATAATGCGACTGCTCAGCATGAGGAATTCCAGGTCGGTCAAATTGATATTGGGTTTTTCATTAGGAATTTCTCAGTAGCAGACACGGAGTCTGGATTAGTGCCCGGTTGATGGCAATAGGCTCGCATACATGGGCTTACCTTGGACTTCAACATGACTGGCGAAATGTGGGTGTATTATTAGGTACACCTCTGAGTCTTCGGGGATTACAGGCGGAATGTTATGTAGGGCTTATGCCCCACTCACATCGCAAAATTACTAAAGGCGTTTGGCTTTAAACATGTTCAAAACATCATTCCGTCTCTGTCATCGCCGAACGATTGACAGAAACAGAACGAAGTTTTAAATAATTATTGCATATATTTATATTGCATGAAACATAATTATTTAGTGATTTGTGGTGCAATGAGCTTTAGATGAAGGAATGAGTATTAATCACTAGTGACCGACCGAGACTTCGGCTAACTTGGGCCAAAAGCGCCAAAGGCGAAGGTTTCTATCAAGCACTGAAATTGAACGAACTGTTACGAATGCATATGAATGCGCAAGAGCACAGAGGAAGAGGCTACGCGCGGGGGCTCGGCAGGGGTCACACCTTTCGATGTTTTATTATTTAGGAAAAGATGCAAGGTCATTTTAATCATCTCATTAAGTTGTTCATATATTTTACATTCAACATAAACTTTACTTAAAATTAAAAAATAAATCGTTATAATTATTTACTTTACGCCAATCTTGAACTGAAATTCTTAGGTTTATTAAATCTTTACATTAAACTAAATAAATGCATTCATTAATAAAACAATGACAATCATATTAAATACCAATAAGCCTTACTAGGAAAATGGCAAGAAGGAAAAAATATCAAATTCCTATATTATTTTCAATATACGTAAACAATATAAAGCCATACCTTTGATTTGCGATTTCCTGTTGCAAAATATACAAATAAAATATATTTATAAACTAACGGAAGCTTGTTGCAATATATTTGATTTGTTAATGAAATTGTTGACTTGAATGCGATTTCATAAAAGACTAGCTTTTGCCCACGGCTTTGTTCGCCTTATGGTCGTAAATTATCCCACGAAAACGTTCTAAATATCACCTTTGACACTCAGGAATAAGATAGCTTCCCATTATTGAAATAATTTTCGGAATCGGATCAGTAGTTCTGAACATTACCCGCTACATACAAACTTACAAACAAATGTTACCTCTCTATAATATTAGTTAGATAACTGCTATTTCCGCCCGTGGTTTCCCCCGCACCCTAAGGAAAATACCTTCGTGTATTTATACGGATAAAATGTATCCTATGGCTATATTTTAATCCAGAAATCCTAGGTGAACTGACATTCATCGGAGCCCCCAGAGGGGGATGTCTAAGGAGCAACAGCTTTTTTGTGATACGCTGGGAATGTCCTCTGCTTTCTGAAAGATGCAGAAAAACATCGTGAGGAAACCGGCAAATCCTAGAACCAAAACTTCGAAGACTTATTCCATCCGCCAGGGTATGTCATAGAACCAAAAATTCTAAGACATGTGACGTCCACCAACACACGCTAGGCCTGCGTGGGATTGTGCATGTTGCAAACAATTTAATTAAAATGCTGTGGCATAAGTGTATTTTCGATTCAGAAATGATTTACGTTATCGCACGCTGGTGCTAGGGCCTCTGGCATAAAGGGCGTGCCCGCTTACGCTGACACGTGCAACAGTGGAAAGGTCTTTTGATGAAGGAATCGTCCTAAGGAAGCTGTACCGACTCTTCAGCCTGCTTGTATGTGTGTGTGTTCAATACTCTCGAAGTCGACACATCCCGCGTCAATTTGTATATTACGCATTTGATTGGCAGCTGCAACGGATGTCGGTCGCGCTTTTAATTTTAACCGCAATTAACACCTTGTTTATGAATCCGTGAGTACAAAGCTTATCTCTTTAGTACGATTCTTCCTCGTTCTCCTTGAAAACATGGAGTTTGTTTACTAATAACTCATTAAACTCTGTGCGGTTTATTTAAAGACAGCATCTGCTTAACTGGGTTTTTTGTTAATTTCGGGTGGAAAATCAACCTCATCACGGGTGTATTTCCACCTCGAAGGGTTTGGCAGAAGTCTATAACACACCCACAATTTGCCAGCTATGTTTAAGTCTCATGACATAGGGGGTGAGCTTATTGCCATCATCTGGGAACAAATCTAAACCCCGGGCTGTTTGCAAATAAAAAAACAATAAATGTGTGCAAGAACTCTCTTGGCATGACCTCATCATTTTTCGCTCAGGTCGCATAATTCTACATCGCAGGCTGGTAACCCATAAAGGACACTTGCTACCAGTTTCAGAGACAGTTTTTGGGATATCGAAGTCAAAATCTAAGCTATATGTATACAAGGTGTACCATAATAAACACAAGATCTTCCGTGTGGTGACTCAGAACATGCTACTGAACAACTTTTGTTCTATGACTTTTGAAAACACATGACTTTTTTTTAGTTTTACTATACATGTCGATCAGTTGATCGCGTCAATTCCTATAGAAAGTACAAAACTTTTTTTGCGAATTCCAAGAACTCGTAGAACAAAAGTTGTTCAGTTTCATGGTCCGAGACACCACACAAAAGGTCTTATTTATTATGTTACACCTTGTTTATGTTTTCTTAGCTTCAATACTGATTCATAAACTACGCGTGTAAAACAGAACTCACAACATAATAATATACTTCAACTCATGCCTGTTTCCATGTGGTTAGGCAGAAACCACAGAATGCTTAACTCCTCACATACTCCGCACGTCTAGATTTGCTTCAACCACGTTCATACATACATATATACCTCACTTCTACATCATAAACTAAGAGACAGCTTTTAACGAGAAAAATTAAATGATAATTTGGCCGATTTTTAATCATCACTTTTATCATATGGCAGTTTGAGTTATTTTCTACGCAAAAGCTGTCAAACCTTCACATGTAATTCCTTAAAAGATAAACAGAATCTGACGATTGAATCAGCCCTTAATCTGGTACATACCCTACCAGTGGCGAAGGTTCCATACAACTCGATTCCTACCGGAGTCCCTTTGAAAAATGGCACAGTCAGTATTCTATAGACAAATAATATAATCGCATTAAAGATAATGTACTCCAGCTTACTTCTTATAAAAATTGACCCTTCGCTACTGCGTAACATTAGCTGTTCAATGAGGGCTATCGTTTTTGAGCTCACCAGATGGCACCTCTGGCAAGTAAAGTCCTGTCATTCTATTTTATACTTTAAAGTACCGATAACTTCATAAAAAGTTTACTTTATTACGTATAGCAACATAGTGTAAATTTTTGATACTTAATTACAATATTGTCCCAAATCAGCAAGCATGTAACATTTAAAAATCATTCTTACTCCAAGCACTGACAAATTAGATCCTTCTTCTTCTTCTTCTTAGCGTGTCGATGGTAAACTAAATTGTGTCGGCCCAGAACTGAGTTACTAGTTTGGCGCTTTCGGTATCGCCCACCAGTTCCTTAGATCCTAACTTGCTAATATTACTTGCTGTCTTGGTAAATTAATCAGAAATGGCTCAATCTTGACAACAATCGTGAATATTCGTAAAAATACGTGATAAAAACGCGGTCTATAACACCTGACATTTCTGAAGACCTCACTCCACACGAACGCCTCTAGCGGCGAATTCATGCGCGAGCCCCCATTGATACGATTAAAATGTACTCAACGATGTATTGACTGATAAGACAACTTGTTGACACCTATGTTTTCTGTGACCAGTAGCCGCAGTACTTGAGCAATTCAAACATACGACCGATTAGAATAGGTCAAGATTGTGTGGGACAACGCTTGCTTTAGTGCTTGTTTGTGTTGACTCATCAGCGCTCATAGATGTAAATGCTTGCCCTGTCATAATGTGCAGGGGCTACGTGTGCGGCGCATTCATGTTCCATGTGCGCCTCAAAGAGATGTCAGCAAAAAGGAAGGGGCCCGCAAGGGCCGATGCCTGCCGGGGTTGTGGGACTGTTGGAAAGAGATACCGCGGCCCTGCAACACAAAGGGCAAAGAAGGAAAATGGATGGGTTTTAGTCAGTAAAAGTCTGACACACCCTTCCACTCCGCCCAGAGCGAAGGGGGTAATTTGATGATTACCATCCAAAAAAAAAGGGGGCTACATGTAGAAGGAGCTAACTGCCTGCGAATAGTTTTTTAAGGGTATGCGGAACAGGGTGTTAATTTTTCATCTACCATAAAAAAGGGAGGATCCTCCGGTCAGACGGGTGTTGTGTTTGGTGGGCTACTGCCCTACGGTTATTTTAGTTAGTTAGTTACTCGAGGATAACTTTAATTAACTTTATTTAACTTTAATAGCGATTCAGGATTTTGACGTTAATTTTTCATTTGCGTCATAGATGTTGCTAGTGTTCTTTTTGTGGACTTGATTATGTCCGCTACAACCTAAACGATTCTTTAAATGATTTGAATTTGAATTCTAAAAGCTCGTCGAATGTTGGAAAGACTAAGAGATGTAGGAGGATTTTTGCGTTCCAGTGTGCGTCGCCTAAATGTGCGTCAGAATCTCATCACTTAGCAATCATCTTTTGTAGGTGTTAAAAAGACCTCTAGTGAACAGCGTCAACTAGCAACCGTAGCGTGAGATGCACTCTGGGCCGTCTGCCATACATATTCGACTGGTATAGGCTAGATGCGGATGTGGACGGCGGAGATCCTAGCGATGTGTCGCAACTGGGTAAGGCTATGTCCAGTAGTGGACTCCAAAAGGCTCGAGTTGATTGAGCGTTGTAAGTTTGTGACAATCAGAAGCAGTTCTAAAGCGCAATGCAAGAAGTTTCTGAGATATCATGCGTTACGAATACTTGAACCCTTCGTAGTACAGATAATTTTACAAACAATAACAGTTGACGTTGACGGACTGACTTCCAGTCCACCAGTTTTATTGAGGGTATCGTTTTAGCCAGCAGATGGGTTATGGAGGTCAGATAGGCGGTCGCTCCATGAAAATTACATAACCCCCCCCCCCCCCCGCTCTGGGTGGAGTGGGAGGGAGTGTCAGACTTTTACTGATTAAAACCCATCTATGTTCCTTCTTTGCCCTTTGAGTTCCAGGGCCGCGGTATCTCTTTCGAACAGTCCCGCAGCCCCGGCAGGCATCGGCCCTTGCGGGAAAAATCCTGTGGGTGCTTTGCTTTGATACTACGGCCTCCAGCCTCTATGGCATGTCGGTTTCCTCGTAATCTGTACCAAGTGTATATTATGTATAATTATAATGCCATGCGATCGTAAACAAAGAGCAATTTTAAAACAAAGTTGTGTGTCACACATAGCTATGACTGATAATTCTGAATAGTATCTGCACTAAGTGGAAATACTTACCTCTAAGTGTAGAAATACCTAGTTGTGCTTAAAAACTTGACTTTACTTTAGATTTCTGAAGCATCTGAAGATATTATAAGTAAGATGAGTCAAAAGTGATGACTCAAACTTGGAATTTTGATTTGGAAGTCTGGCTTTTAGCTTGTACTCTATACAAAACTTAGTTTTGTTTTCGGTTTCACCCGCGTGGAGTTCGGAAATTATCCCATGGGAATGTACTACCGGGATAGAAAGTATCCTATGTCGTGATCATGGGGTATCCTTGTGCCAAATTTCATCAAAATCCGACCGGTCGTTAAGCGTGAAAAGGTAATAGACAACAAAGTTAATTTCGCATTTGTAATATTAGTATGGATGTCCAAAACTGGAATTTCAATCGCGAGTGTTGCCAAGTTGCTGAATAAAGAGAGTAAAATGGGTTAGCTTTCTCTAAAACTGCTCCAGAACCCCGATATTATGACCGAATTGGCGGGAGACCAAAGGCTTTATGCCATGAAGGGTAAAATGCCAATTTGGATACAAACCAAACCAAAAAGCTATAGGTTTTAGCACTTCATGCCAAATATTACGCAAATTGAAGGTAGCTGAAGAAATATTACATAAAGTGGGTAGTTAATAAATTTCAATGATTTACTGCTTTCAAGACACAGTTTTCGAACGTAAATATTTCGTTAAAACATTAGAAATGAACGGACCAACACTATTAAAATGTCGATGAACCATCGTCCCTGGCGCGTTAACACGAAAAACCTCATTACACAAACAATCAAACAGGAAATAACATGGCTAAATTAAAAAGGACATCCTATTACTAAAAAGAATAATATATACAGTACATCATAAGCGCACATAGTAACACAATGAATCAGTTACGCCTGCAATGCTAATTAGTTAACAATGGTTAGTTAGATAATTGGCTGTATGAGTGAATACCGCAGCCTTGGGACAGGTGTGAATTAAAAAATAGATTTTTGACAGGCGTGTGGTAATCTGTTCGATTTTGGCGCGAATTTATGTTGGGGCAATTCATCAATGTTGCAGCATAAATAAACAAAATCCAGAGATTTTTTTTTAATTTCAACTTATCTTACCCACGCTGTTTCGTATTTTTGTTAAGTATAATTAATCAAAGACTGTTTACTTTTGGAAAAGCTCCAGTACCATCTAATGAATTATGTATTTTATTGTACAGGTGGTACTATACTTAAGAAATTGAGGAAAACATCCGCAGCCCATTGTGGAATATGGCCCAATCCATCTCAGAGAGGAAACCTGTGCCATAGCAGCCATTGGGTACATTATAGGCTACTTATTAATTTATTTATTTAAACTTCATGTACAAAAGTGGTACATAGGCATACCAAGGCATTCTCTACCAGTCAACTACCACTACTAACTTATGCTATATGTCAAATTCATTTCTTCCATATCACTAAGGGGGTCACCAAATAAGGCCTTGTTGAATTATTTATTTACAAATTGACAAAATGGCGAATGTATTGAAACCAAAACAAACTTTTCAATTTCATCTAATTAAGATATTTCTTCAGATTTCTAAAATTGGTCTGATTCTGAAATTGGTTGATTAAATATGTATGCAAACTTTCTTATTCTAGTTATTTTGATTTTATCAATCAGTTCTTGTTTTATAAATTAATCTCATTCTTAATGCAAAATAATGGATATGATAATTTTAAACATACTTAATTAATTATAGTATGTATTGACAGCATTATTTAACTTAGATTGAAGCTATTATTGATAATCTCAGATTTTAATTTTGATAACAATTTCAGTTTGTTTTTTATTATCATGTCTGGGTTCAATGTCTAGAATAATCAAACGTTTCCTGACTTCCTTTGGCTTTGGCTTTGTTGAAAGTTGGAATTATATTATATAAATGTTATTCTCTGACTAGAATATGCATAGAGTCTGTCTATTAAGAGACTTATTTCAGTTTCATTTTCAAATCATAACTGGCATATTTTTTTATTTAGACCTCTGCCTCCTTATGAAAACTACCTTAGATTTAGGCTTTTTAATAATTCTAAAAAGCCTCAATAATGAGTGAACTATCAAACGGCCATCAGTCATGCTACTTATTTAGCATTCATAATCTTAAAATCACTATGTTTGTACATGCTAATCGCCAAAATCACACAACCAATTTCAATAAAAAATTGTGAATGTGTATGGCTGGTTCCAGCTTTAAAGATAGGACAGTTTTGGATACGATATGGGACTCCGATACCGTCAAAATCGCGGGAAACACCTGGATGAAGGACGCACAGAACCGGGAAATGTGGCAGAAAAAAGGGTAGGTCTAAGGTAGGTAGTCGTATACCATGCAGTGGGTGATTTCGGGCTGATATGATGATGATAGGACGTCGTGCGAAGCAAGGCCGAGTCGCTAATAATAAATAAATAGGACAGTAAAAACTGCATCAGCAGGTAACTTGATAAGCACAAAATAGAGACAGTTGGGTGTAATTAACACCCAGATAAGTCTAGGTGTAAATTGCACCAACTTTCTACTGAGTTGACATGCCTGGGTGAGCTCATGCAGGTTTACAGATAGATAGTTTTGTTATAAATTGTCTATTTATATTAATATTATAAAGAGGTAACATTTGTAAGTTTGGATGTACGAGAGTGTCTCTGCATACAATTTAAAAAATCTATCACTGATGGAAAGGCCATAGAAAAAAATATTATCCTCCTTTTGGAGTCTGTCACAGTCATGTAAAAGAATGTGCTACATTTTATGTCCCTAAAATACCAGGAATACAAAAATGGACTTATAACTTCCTGGAAAAATGATCAGTCCAATGCACTCTATTGCTATTTATGCAATACATTTCCTAATATCGGACATTACCCTGCCCCTGAAAATTTAACCTAGGATTGTTCAGTTTTATTTGTTTACTTTTACTTTCAAGGAAACAGTCTCAGTACTAGGCAAAAATTACAAATATTTCACAGGTATGCTGGAAGAGATTTCTTTAGAAATAAGCATCACCTTTATACTGTTTTCTGTTCCTTTCTTCTTTTATGTATTTAGTGTGAACATAAATTGTTAAATAAATAAATATTTTTGATGATCTGAGTTTGTTTCAGTATTTCTTCTCAGAATAATTGGATAGGAGGAAACACCATCATCATGTAGTTTTAAATATGTACAATGTTTGTTTACATCAATTGACAGAAATAGAAATCATTGATTACGGATGCACAGTTTTGGTAATAGAAATAAAAATAATAAAAATAAACAGTAACAGTTTTATGCAACTCCACAACAAATTGTATATTTTCATTTAGTTGGGAAACCCACATTTCAAATCAGATGCAGTAACTGTCTAGTTACAGCTACGAAAGTCTTCCTGTAGCTGTAAAACATACAAAAAATTTGCCAAGAGCGAGTCAGGCTCACACAATTATAAAATACACTGAGCAGTCTGTGGAATAAAACAACTTTAAAGAATTATATTACCTGGTACATTATTGGTGGGTCCCAAAGCCCGATCGGGCGATAGGTCTTCCTCGTCAGACATGTTGGCTCCGTTCACACCATCAACCATCGGTCACTCACTAAATGTCAGCACTTGGCGACAAATCACTTCATATTACACCTACACTAAGTCCTACGAGATTCATGTATAAAATCTACTTTTAAAAAACAATTTAAGGCATGCAGCTTATTGTTTTGTCTGTCTCATTAGTGTGTTCCATTGTTATTTGAGTTATTTCTTCAGCATCTGCAATAAAAGAGGTTTTGTTTTGGCTGTTTGTGGTTTGTTCTTGTGCTTGATTAAAAGTTAGAGCAATGCAATTTTTTTGTTTTGTTTTCTTTGGCCAGTTCCAAAGCTAAGCCCTTTGGTTTATTTCATGATTCCTAGCTACAAGTAGGCTAGACTTCAGTTCCTTTCAAATTATCAAAATAGGTTTCTTGTGAACTAATTAAAAAAATATTATGAAACTTAAACCTGTTCTTTGTAAGAAATTCTTCTAAATTAAACTAGTTCTATCATTTCATAATCTGGAGAAATATTAAAATAGAATTTGATTGAAACTTTTCACATCTTGTTACTAGAAGGTCACCAGTATTAAAAATAGTTTTATATGAGTATTTTATTAAAGAAATAGATTTCTTGTGTAACAAAGTATTGGTCTACATTAAAGAAATACTATAAGCTTCATATCTAATTATTGTTATCATTAAAAAGTGATGTTTTTTAATGGCTGTTATCATCACAGTGATAAGTCCCTGATAAGCTGACTACAACAATGTTCTATTTACAAAAATCTGATTGTTTATATTTTTTTTTATTACAAGCAGTTAAGGAAACACCTTATTGAGTCTGAATATGTTGTCTTTCTCGAATAAAATATAAAAAGATTAACAATGAATATCCACTGAGCGTATCTCAATGGGAAAGTAAAAAAAGAGAAGATATTTTATGAAATCTCTGTTTAGAAGTGACTCACATAAAACCTATAGTAATCCTACATTCAAGTCTAAGCAGGAAAATAAACACTTATAAAATATAAATGGTTTTAAAATAAGTCGATACTATAGCATCGTCGCCGCGAATGCAACTTCTACCCACTATAGATCTAGTCTGGGGTCAACAGGAAATAAAAACCGATTTTCGCTATTGTCTAACTAATCAAAAGGCGACAACTGCTTTCTATTCATTGATTGCAAGGTTGCGGGTGTCACACAATACTAGAGCACTTTCGCAATCCCTCACAAATTAACTTTTATGTACATTTTTATACCAAAAAAAGAATAATTATCACCATGACATATCGATACGATTTCCGCATCGCGACTATAAATAAACAATAACATATACTTGCGTGCAGCTAATGTAACATCCCGTTGATGCATTTCTATTTTCAATATATTTTTATATCGCTCGGAACCGAACACAATACCACTGAGATCTTAACCTATATTTTTTCTATCGATTGTTATGCAAAAACACTTAGATGAGTCATCGTTTACACTTTTATACAACACCACGACTGCAGGTTTATGATATTCACCTGGATATTCCGTTAACTTTAATTGATTTTGGCTATGGCTACTAAATCATTTTGTTTAAATTATTTTTCGATCCTTTCGAAGCAGACATTTTACTCGGGACACTGGCAGTGTTGCTATAGGAAGAAATATTAAATTTATTTACTGCAAGTTTGTGGAAATATTAACTCAAGAATTTGTTAATGTTATAAATGTTGTAATTTAATATAATATATATTATGTATTAACCGTGATATGAATTAGCCAGATTTCTATATTTTCATCGATAAAAATTGAATGAAGTATCGATTAAATTTAGTTTTATTTACAAAGTTACTGAGTTTTCCTTTCACGTAGAAGTTATATAGTAGTAATTTAATTAAGTTTCTATTGTTTTATAATAAGTTACATGTACTTGCAACTTTATTTCCAGTTATAACCTTTTTATCTCAACATTACAAATCAAGCAAAAATCTACTCAAAAATGTGCCACTGTTTGCTAAATACAGAAGTCGTCAGACTGGCAACGTCTCTACCGGATGTGGAGTCGGAAATACTTTGAAATCTGTGTACATTTTAGACGTTATTTATACCTATTACAGTTTTTTGGCTTTATTATTTATACGAATTACACAAATAATTCAACATAAGAATTATAAATACATAATTTGTGGAGAATAAACGATAATTCTACTGAAATGTAATAAATTCCATTGTAAAAAGTTGCTACATTGATAGAGCGTCATTTGTACGTAATGGAGTCGATGTTCTTTTCGACAAGTTGTAATTGAAATAATTATATAATTTTCGACGAAATATCACATAAAACTGTTTGTTATTGTGTATTACTGGATTGCAGTGAATGGTTATAGATAATTTATGGATACCTTAAGCGGTAATAAGCTTTCAAACAACCTCGTTTTATCAATGGTATGTGTGACATCAAAATATTTTGGAAAGTTCATTGAATTTATCGAAAAAATCAGTTATATGTGCATAATCTTACATGAATACCCTTATTTACATCATAAACTGTGATCCCTGTAAGTTAGTTGCAACGTGCTATGTCGTAATCGTACAAAAATTCGAAGGCTTTGTCGCCCGCGTAATTGAGTAGCAAAACGGAAAGGTCATGCATTCATATTCACCTTTTTGTTTCCAGAACGATGATCGTCGTTATATAAAAGCAATTGTGGTGCGCGAGCAACGCATATTATAGTTTGGGCTGAGAACCAGGACCAGTGTTCATGGTTTTGAGGGGGCACCTTTGTGGACCACAGTTAGATGAAGGTATGGCCTCAGATCAACCTGTGAAGAAGAAACAGCGGATTGACGCGCCCGACATCGATGATGGTAGCGATAGATCCACGGAGGATGTTCTCACTGACATATTCGATTCTGAGACAACCCCTGCTGAGACATCTGAGGAGTTCCCGTCAAGGAATGGTGAGTCTCCAGACAGTGGCACCGTCAGCGAGGATGCTGTGGACTGTTCCAGTCTCCTGAGACTCCCTAGTGACACCAATGTGGAAATCATACCATCCTGTTCGAACTCATCACCACATTGGAACTCGGAGGATGATAAACTGCTTGCTGAGCTGAGAATACTACAGGATGCTCTTGTTGGTCAGTGTTTATGTAGATTTAACGACACAGCAGTATCACAACTCTTTGACAGACAACTCAATATTGTTTCCTGGCCCTTGACATGTTCCCTTACTTATTTATCTACGATGCAGCTTATGTTCGATATATATTTAAAACAAAACAGTACAGGCACCATATGTTCAAAAATTATGCAGGCATGTGACATATTTGTAAGAAATAGGCATGACTGGATAACTGAGGTTGTTGAATTGGCAGACCATAAGAGTAAATTCATAACGTTTGTAGCCTGTAGAGTACTCGCTAGCTTTCTAATAGTCTCCAAAGACACAGTAGATGAGAACTGGCTGCAGCAAATTGCTGAAAACATTTACCTATTTGATAGAATCAATAGGATCACAGTACAAAAGATAAACTTCAGTCTAGATATAATAAAGAGGATAGTGGAGTGGAAGGATGTGGAACAGCATCCTTTAGAGGACAGTAGTTACATTAATTCAGCGGGAAACATGCAAGTGCAGGAGGATAACCCGTTTAGGAGTAGTGTTGGCTACAGTAGTAGTAGTGGGGAGATGCCTTCAAGCTCCCACAGTAACCTGCATAATGCATTTTCTAATCTACAAACGCATGGGACACCATCCACATCTTCAGAGCAGGAGGGGCCAGTGACATTCAGACTAAACGAGCCAGTATTAAAGCTATCATCTAACGAACAAAGAGAGATGGAGCAATCTGAATCCCCTGAACCTCCCCAGTCAAGGATAGAGAGAGTTAACGAACATGGTTGTGTCACTGTCATACTCACTGACTCTGAATCCTTTGACACCTCACACATAAAATGCCTAACGATAAAAACGCTAGAGCATCACTGGCCTGTGCTAGTAAAAAATATGAAGCTTCTTCTTCTAAGGTACCTGAATTTAGCAAATGCTGAAAATTGTATACTAACATTTTTCTCGTTATGGGAGAATATTATAAGTGTAAAAGCGAATCTCTCAGTTATAGACACGAAACCATTTTATGCTGACCTGCAAGGCTTCGTAGACCTGTTAAGAAATACAGTGCTGCCAAGTCTAATATATACTCATTTACTAAGTTTGTTCAATGAAGTTCTGTGTTATGGGTCTACATTGGCGCTACAAGATATCTTGCCTGAAGAGATATGCTGCCTGGCACACTCTATCGTGAGGTTTGTCAAAGACTTCAGATTACTAAGTGATGTCAGGGTTCAGACAAGTAGAAGTGGGTTTGGATTCTTAGGACATGAATGCACAATCCTAAGAGACTATGCTCTCGGCCCGGAAGTAGCGCCTTTATCGTCGTCCATTCAACTTGTAGATCAAAGTTATGGCGAAGATGAAAACGATGAATCACAAAGAGGAGAAGTTGACAAAACAATGTTGCAGAGAATGTCATTACTAGTTCTGAAATCCGTCGCCGTCACAGTGAAAGAAATGCGATGCGATTCATCTGATAGTTCAATAGACTCCTCAGATTACAATGCGATACAAGACATGCAGATTGTAGAACGATCTATTCGCGATGTCCTGAAAAAGCTAGACGTTTTCATCAGAAACAGCCTAGAGTTCCATCCTGAGACACCTTTTACTAAAATGCTAATACATTTGTTCAGTGAGCAGGATGACTATTTGATTGAATCAATGGTGTGCACTCTTGATATTACTGTAGGGATTGTGTATAGAAACTCGATGTACCCAGACTTAATACCAATGTTGAACCCCATATCATCATTCATAGAATTCCTGAAGGTTGTATCGCATGATAGTGATGTTTTACTGGACTATCTTGTGAGCAACGAGACATGCTTCTTGCTATACTTGCTCAGGTTTCTGAAGTATGTGAGAAGGAACTGGCCTAAGTTTCTGGAGACTTGCCAGCAAACAGATTCTGGGGGAAGTAGAGGTCTGGATGATACGATGAGGGTTCTTATAAGATTGAGGTTGCAAATCAGCAGACTGGTATCAAAGTCTCTGTTCCCGTACAACATAAGTCCTGTGCTAAGATTGTTGGAGGTCTGTGAAAGTTTGTATGAAGGTAATGAGTTCAGTTGAATATCTAACATAGTGTCCTGTTCTGAAATTAATAAAAGGAAAATACAAGTTGCTACTATGCTAGACCTGGCGAGATATAGAGAAAAAAACAGAAAATCTTAGAGAACTTATCGTTAATCAAACAGCGTCTTAGGTTTTTCAGGCTTACAAACTAATTTGCTCTGCTGTCAAATATTTTCTATCCCAACTTATGTTTTCATGACATAAGTAAGGTCTAGCACACCACTCTTGCATTGAAATAAACTCTTATTTACAAAGACTGCCAACTCATTTTACATTCCAAACTTTGCTTAGTTACGCATAGTATTTAGCTCTATTTAATTTATATTAATTTTTAGTGTTGTAACATTTGTAATATGATGTGTACTTAATGTTAGTTTTTAAACTGTAATTATGTGTTACTCAGTCTTCCTCTTAGAGTATGTTCCTTTATTGCAATAATTTTTAAAGTATTGGGACACTGTGCTTTTTTAAAGTGGTACAAAAATAAATTAAAGTAAAATTATTTGACAGTTCTTAGCTTTTTTACACTAAAAGGTGAAGTTTCACCAATAATATTTTGGTCTTCTGCCAATTTGGTTTTTATTAAAAACTTTGTTACTCAGTGTTCTAATAAATGCCCAATAATGTGCCTTACCATTATGTAAAAATAGGGTGCTCAGTAATAATATTTTAATGTAGAAATATAATGTTTTCAAGAAAATATATATATTTTTAGTGCAACCATTTTGCATAATAGTTTTAAATTGTAGTTTAGACGATTTCTAGAATTAATTTATTTTAGTTTTAGTTATTCGGTTGTATTATATATTTAGTTTTGATATTGCATATAAAATGCGGGTCTATACATTTTTTGTTTTTAACTAAATTATATTCCATGCCACAATGATGTACATAATTGCCATCAATTACCATTTTATAAGTAAATGTAATCAGTATTAATACAATATCCTAATTTATATCGACATTATAATATAATAAAAAAATTGTTGTTTAGTAAACTTGTTTAGATTATTAGGCTTGCTACACACATGATCAAATCGAAACGATTTGAAAAATATTTAAAAAAACAAAATCTTTGAATAAAATGTCTGATTGATATTAACTTTCAGGGCAAAAAATTTTTAATAATGACAAAACAAACCTTTTATAAAAATCTTTTCATAATTATACGTAAAATGTCATCTACTGGGCATTTTCCTTTCTTAGCCAGACAAGTTTACCAAACAACAAACCATACTTCGACTACGGGATCTTATATTATGTTTTATAATAGCTTTAAGTGATAGAACGACAACAGACTGTTATGTAGGTATAAATGTGTCCATTTTGTTACTTCCATTTAGATAATAAGATGTTATTTTAGTATTTTTCATTGGTTACTTGATATGATTACAGAATCTCAAAATTGTGGACCTCTTAAATCTGCAGACCAGTTTAATGTCTTATTTTCAAGAATGTTTCGATTATTACAAAATATACTAAAAAGTAATGAACTTAAATACTATTAAATAAATAATTTTTAGAAAAATATTTTTACTCTGATCTTGCCAATAATACTACCGGAAAACATATTTTCTAATTTAATATAGTATTCTGCGTAATTCTTTAAAACAAAATGTTGAAACAAATCTTTTTGCAGGGTTGATAAAAATCATGATTTTTTTAAAAATCGGATTTATTTGATTTAAATCAGATTCATTTGATTTAAATCGGATTTTTTTGTTTTTTTTTAATTTGGAAGTCAGTTATTCATTAAAAAAACACAACATCGTCTGCGTCTATGTTACGATTGCGATCGATTTCTGTCACACATGTTTCTAAAAGTCTTTTCATTCTCGCTACTAAGCCCATTAATTCCTTCTTACAACGTTCACACACCGCTTTGTTAAACTTGCCGCAAGCGCACTTTTTTTTCATCAAAATAAACCCGTACAGCATCTTTTTTCCTTCCAGACATCTTGTTGTATTATGTGTGAAGTCCCTTGACATATTTCGGCTGATTTGGTCGCAGTAAAAAAGTATTGATTTAAATAATTGATTTTTATTAAATAATCACTTGAATTTAATCGCGATTTAAATCATATCAACCCTGTCTTTTTGTTTACATAAATATTTTTTACAATATTTCAGACCAGTGCTTAGAGGCTGAACAAATTAAAGTTATCTAAAAGCAAACATACATTTATGTTATCAATCTCCTGTATTTAAACTTTTCATTAATGAATAATGATATAATTCACATGTTTTGGCTTTTATTTTTATCCTGAATTATGTAAAACTTAGATTTATGAAAGAGAAATTCAAAATTTTGTATCTATAAGCAGTAATTTAAGAACTTGTTATTGTTAAGTAACAATAATTTAATTTAAATAACGACATTAAAATGAAATATTTTTGTACATGATGACAATATTTCTAGTTTTATTTTTGTACATTTCTATCTAAGTAACTTTACGTAGATTCTATCATTCTAACAATGGAGCCCAAAACAAGAAACTTTACAAACAATGAGAACTTTAAAATCCAGTTTAGTTCCTATTTCTCTTTATTAGTAGAAAATGACTTTGTTCCTGTATAACCATAAAAGGTACAGACTTTTGCAAGGCCTTTGATAAGGTTGATTTATCAAAGAACAGTTTTTCAACGAAACTTATTAAAAAAACTATGTTTACGTTGCAGACAAATTTAATTGATTGCTATAACCAAGTCTATAATAAATTATTGCAAGCTTTTTTAATTACTCAAAATGTGATTTCTTCCGGGTGTTTCTCAAGGCACTGACTTTGGTCCGAACTAGTATCCGTTATAGCAAGAGAACTGTAGGTATTTTCGACGTCTTAATTTATTGCTTTCTCATCCTATGGTTCAAAGTAAGTTAGCGGCCTAACGCAGGCCTATTTAGTAAAAAAAGTCGCTCACATGTCAACATGAGCGTCGCCAAGGGGGGCTCGAGATTTTTAACTTGTACCTTTCCCCAAAATAAGTAAGAGAGTAATAAATTTTAGTGTAAAGTAGAATCATGAGGTATGTAGGAACTCGTAATACTGTTACATATTTACAATATTAACCCTTAACCACCTGTCAGCGGTCATGGTGACCGCAACGACTTTTTGAATTTGAATTTCGTCGAAATCCGTTATCGCGTGTTAGTGTGCGTCTGTGTACCTTTTCTGTTGGCGGTTTAGTGTCGCGTGTGCGCTCGGCAAGGATACACGTGCGCGCGTTTGGCTTGGGTGAGTAAAAATATTTTGCTAGCGGTCATGGTGACCGCGTGCAGGTAGTTATGTGATTATTGTGTATTACATTCGTGTTTATTGTTTTAGCGTAAAAATGGAGGTAAACAACGACAATATTGTGAGATGGTTAGAGGAGGAACTGTCGGATGTGGAGGATACCATTGATGAGAGTTGCAGTGATGTAAAACCTGAAGATTTGGAAGTTCCTGTGATTTTAGAAGACTGTGAATCTGATGACTGCCTGCAAGTGTCGTCTTCTGATGAACAAAGTGCCGATGGACAGCCTGGGGGTGGTCTTTCTACGCAGCGCTTTTCTGTGAGTAGGATGTCAGTTGAAGAATCTTCTTCAGAAGACGAAGTACCCTTATCACAGCTCCAGACTAGAAGAACGACGAAGAGACGAATTGCCTACTGTTTCTGGAGCTGATCATCTTGAAACACGCAAAACGTGTTCAACTTGCGATCCCAAGAAGAAACGAAAAACATTTCATCTGTGTTTTATTTGTAAAAAACCAATCTGTGTGGAATGTTCTAACAAAATGTGCAAAAATTGACGTGAAAAATTGTAAAACTTTACCCCCTGCAATTTTCTCGAAGTTTCGATTTTTTTAATACTTTTTTTTTTTTTTTTCATTAGAATATTATTAGATTCTTTAAAGAAATACCAAATTTGATATAATATTTTGTTCCTATGTTGATAGATCTCATAATGTAAGCATAATTATATTTTTAGTTGAAATGTGCCAGCAATTTAATTGTTCACATTTATGAGAAGAACATGTTTTGTTATTGTTTTTTTTTTCACTTAAATAAATAATTTTATATAAAGGGTGTAAAAAGACCCTTAACGAAGCCGAAAGGCATTTGCTCTCCCCGTCAATGCGATATTTTTTTTGTTCTAGACCATACCTGGGAACCTTCTAGTTACGGAGATATTGGGGGTCAAAGTTCCAACTTTTTCACAAGTTTTTTTTTAAATACATGTTTTTAATGTAAGATTTTTACTTTAAACAACTCCACGAACCCCGTACTATTCAATCCATCCATCAGCACAATGTTCTGTGTGCGTTATATTGAGTCTTACCGTCAAACGTGATTTTTGACCCCAAAAAAAAAAGTCGTTTCCCAGCAAAAATTTTTGCGTGAAGTTACTTAGTTTGATGTACAGAATGCTTGGTTGACGGCTTGGTGAAGGGTCTGTTTACACCCCGTATATTAAAGACTATTATTAATTTATTCTTATAATAAAACCTTAACATCCTAAGAAAACTCATGTGTATCCGATGCGGTCACTGTGACCGCGCGCAGGTGGTTACGTAACTGATATAGGGGTCAGGTGGTTAAGGGTTAACTAGCATTTCTATAGTAAAGCAACTCATACAAGTGCGCCAGCAGCGGCGCCGTCCACGCCGATCGGGCCCGTCGGTCAGCGGATCGCCGAAGTAGTCGGCGGCGGCGTTCTTAGGGAAGCCACCCATCTTGTTCTATACCTTAAGGAGTGTAGCTTAACTTTTTTTAGAGAAGTCACCCATCTTGTTCTATACCTTGGGGAGTGTTGCCTTTAATCTTGTGAGTGGTCCGATTATAACGATTTTTTGTTGGAGAGGGTATATCTCAAAATTAATGCCAGTCCCATTTTTTGAAATTATAAATTCCATTCCAATATAAAGGTGGTACAGCCACCTTTAGGGGTAAACTTTATATTCACTCGCCGAGACACTCCAACGCAAGACAGGGCGAATGCGAGAGTGTATGTGTATTATTATGTATAGGAGCTCGTCGCTCGTCTAGCCTCAGTATTCCTCGCTTAGTTGCTACCCGTAGCGTTTATGTTTCTGGGTGGATATTACATCTCATAGGTTTTAAACTCTGATCGATCAAAAATATATGTACTCTGATTGGTGTGACCATACTGCTGGGGTTCCTCAGGGTGACGTTCTCTCTCCTCTTCTTTTTTACCCGACTGCCAAGTGCGCAGGTGATAGGGCATGCGGTGCCAGATGGAAGTTGGGGAAACGCCGCATACGCACTTGAGGTCTGAGCTGACCATGAACCCCCATCTCCAGAGATTGTCTTTGCTCTGGCCGACTTGGGTTCGAAGTTTGTTTAGAGATTTCCAAGTCGGCCACGGCAACGCGTGCCCAGGTGGAAGATCTGATAGATCGTTAAAGTTATCTGGGGGTTTAAACCGCTCCCGCCAGTAACTGCATCTTGCTGTGGAGGCATTGTCCAGGGAAATGAAACTAAGAATACGTATCACCAATTGTATTTCTAATCATAATTTACAACATATAACATACAATAGCATTGTACACATAGTCTAACTTTCGTAGAATCACACTTATACTCATATTGCTTATTTTTGGACGCAGATCCCATTCAAAACAGGGCTAAAGGTAGATCCTAATATAAGTTAGGATATAAAAAGTATAAATTGAAAGTGTATGTTGATGCCAATAAGCACGCAACGATTATATAACTTGTGTTGTAAAATACATAGGAATAATTAGTCTACATTATGTAAGGAATTAATTATATTGGCAGGATATTAAAAATCATGGGATCTTTTTAGTGGGTAGTTGCGATATAATATAAAAGGCAGTGTGTATTCTGTGCGTGTTTTATTTTAGCTATTTGAGCAGTATCTTGATAATAATTCAAGATAACTCTTGTATGTGAAAGAAAGATGGAATCACCTGGGCTATAAACAGTGAATAGTAACAAATCAGATTTAATTTTTGTCTTTTAGAATAACTTTAGGCACTATTTGCCTACTGCTGAATCTGAAGTCAATATTGCAAGTCAATTACTTCTCACACTTATACCCTTAGTTGTAGAATTCAAAAATGGTTAACCGCCATTTTACGTCGTTGTACCTACATTAGCTCAACTCGTATGAATTTAAAAAGGTCAGATAATATCACATCACATTCTAAAGACATCCTTACTTTCTAACAATTCAACAATAATTTCAGAAAAAGTATTAAATAGTGTGAATTTTTGTTTCATAGGTAAGTATGTGTTTTTATACGACGGTAGTTCGTAATAATTTTACTTGGGTGTTACTACAATCTCAAACATGCTGTTGTATAATCGAGTAAACTCCCATACATGTCTTAGCCATACATTTATTTCCATAGTCACCTATTCGTCAGTTTCTCATGTTTTTATCATATCTGTACAGTCAACTACAAAAGGCGATAAGCTGGTACTGGCATACTGGCTGTTTTTTTTAAATATTTTTATAATGATCTCTTTGCCCTCTTGGCCTGTGGAGGCTGCAAAACATAGAACTAAATTAAATGTTCAAGTTTGACATTTAATGTTGCAATTTTCATGACAAGCCACCATGAACTGCAAACTTAAACTGGTCGTAGGTACTTATAACATATTTGCGAAATGTATTAAAAAAAACAAGATGGCGGCGCAGCGGTTACTTCTAATTCTGGCCACGCGCAAAAGATCAATGTGTTGCTATAATTCAAAACAGAAAGCTTTGAACCGATGCTTCATGCTCAGCATATAACTAGCCACTACATTTTAAGGGCCGCTAGTCGAGTATTGCCAAGCCAAATACACAGAATAGGCAGGAAATGGAGTGGTATATTTTGTAAATAAAAAAAACATGTAGCGAAGCTACCGGTACTAAAATATTAATACACTAGCTTCTGCTTGTCACTTCGTCCGCATAGAAAAAAATCATATCCTATGACTTTCTTGCAATAGTGTAGCTTTCTATTAGTGAAAAATTTATTGAAAAACTCTTTATAATATTAGTTAAGATATAACAAGTTCTATGGTAATAATTTGGTGATAGAAGTTATGTGTATCTCACCTCAATATTGAACGAAAACTGGCCATTCATAAAGTTTCATCTATACCAAACTTTTCAGTAGCTAGGATATAATTGAATATGCTCACTCCATATTTTGCCTACTCCGTAACGAATTCAATAGACAAAAAAACATTATTCATTTGTCATAGCATTTATTTCTTTATTTACATTTGCTTTTCCAGCACTTTACAAGTCAGAGAGGTACGTACAGTCAGCACCATAAGTCACTACCATCATTTCAATTTTTACAGATAATTTTAATTATTTATTCATGGAATATTATATTCTAAATAAAAATGGCTTACGGCTACAAAACAATGAAGTTTTAGCTTTTAGGAAAATATTTCAGCGAGGTGAACGGATTTTTGTAACGTCGGTTGAGTTCAGCGACTTTTTGTGCCGAGCGTACCACCTAAATGCCTCAACTACACATAAATTACATAACAGTCCCTTTTTAATGTCATCGTTTCATAATCAAGCTCACATAAGACATAATATTTTACAATGAAACATATACGTTAGACATAATGTGATTTTCTAAAATAAACAATCTCATTCTGACAGATAAAAACAAACGTTATTTCACGTAGACGTTACCAGATGAGGTATTCGTTAACGTTTTTAGAGAAGTAATCATTTCTTTAACAATAATTGGTTTTGCAGAAGTAGTGCAAACATTATATGAAATGGCTTTTTGAAATAATTCACTACACTCAACATGAGCATAGCGGTATAGAGAAAAAAGACAGTCTCTGACTACCAAATCGTACTGACGTAAGATAGTTCAAAAACAAAATGATGATAATTCAGTAGTCAGCAAAAAGTCTAAATCTGCCATCAGGACTAGGGCCTACCTAAACTGGGCCACAAACCAGCCATACGTCAAAAACATTTACGAATACCACAACTCGTAACGTTCATAAAAACATTTTACATTTGAAAACTTACCATTCATAATTCTAAATTGGTAAACAACTTGACTGGACCGCAATATTTATCATCCGTAAAAAAAAAAAACAATTTAAAAAACAATCATGGTATTTGTTCAAAAAATTACCACATTAAAAAATTATAATTAAAAAAAAACTTATCATTATATTACACAAATATTCGATTGCCGTGTGTGAATGACTAAATAAAACATTTTCACACGGAATGTAAGAACGAAATTCATTTAATAGGAGCTTGCATACAATGGCCTATGTCGGTCGGTCGATAATCATGAAAATAACGCACAGAGTTGTAAGAAAATAGTGTAGTTTTAAAACATGCAAAAAAAATCATTAAGGGCAACACATAAAAATATGCAAGTTTGAACTTAACTTAACACTCCATTTTGTTACTACTCTGTGAAATATACCGTTACATTATAGTATCACAGGCCATTGTGCACAAGATTATTAAAGTTAACACCTAAACATTAAAACATCGACTACGGACAACAAATATCGCGCCAAAAAAAAACTTAAAACAAAAACAAACTTACATACATACTCAGGTATCATAGTCTTCATCTATCTGCAGGTTGCCAGAATTCAAACAGTCTATATCGACTGGATGTGGCAACACCGGCTTAATTTCAATCTTTTTCACTTCCTGTCTAATCGTTTTAGAGTTCTGCCTATGAATTTGTCGTAACGAATTCTCTTTTTTAGTAGGTACGCTCACATTAATAGCCGCTGTGTCCAGCAATTTTATTTCTGGGTTCGCAAAATTTTTTGTAAAGTCTATGTTTAGGATAGGCGTAATTGGTGTTACGGGCGTCCTAGGCGCTACTATTGGTTTTTCTATGATGGCTGGTTTCGGCACCATTTCAATTTTAAGAGGTTCAGGCGTGTAGCTCGTTGACGGTTGCGGGCTTGCGTACGTAGGATTGAGTTTGATTACACTTCTGTGTTGCACTTCGTCGGTTAATAACGTTTCTTGGTAAAAATTCGCGGTAACAACCGGTTTTTCTTCTGTGGACTTCTTTGATAGGTCTATGGCAGTGTCTAATGAGGTTGAGGTCACAGTTTCTGTTCGTGCTAGTTTGTGGGTCAGGTCGACCTCTGTGGAGAGTGCCCTTTTGAGGGGGTCCCTAGGAGGTTGTAAAGGTAATGGTGTAACTAGTTTGACGTCACAGCTGCTCGAGCTGTTTGAGTCTTCCCTTGCTATCCTTCGGGGTGGGACCGGCATTTCTGAAAATCTGAGAATAGATAAAAATGTTAAAATGATGTATAAAGAATCCCACTTAAGGTGTTACCACACCAATCGATCGAAGGTAGAATGGATTAGTCGAAAGAGAGAAACTATCGATCGACGTCGACTAATTTCTTCTATCATCAATCGATGGCATCGATCGACGATCGATCAGTGTTGGTGTGGTTAAACCCTTAGATAGATACATGTGAATAACATAATCCTGTCATTGCTGTCACAAAGTCGACTAAAATGAAAATAATTTCCGTAATAATGTAGGAGTCTCGTTGGTTTAGTGGTCGCAAGCGCGACTGCTGAGCATGAGGTACTGGGTCGATTCCCAGGTCGGGTCAAAGGTTGTTGAGTTATTCCATCAGGAATATCTCAGTAGCAGCCACAGAGTCTGGATTTGTGGCCGGTTGGTGGCAATAGGCTTACATGCTATTACATGAGACTCAAACACAACTGGCGAAATGTGGGTGTACTATTAGGTACGCGTACGCCTCTGCCTAACCCTTCGGGGATTACAGGCGTGATGGTATGTGTGTATGTAGTAGTGTCCCTGTAGGGTGGGCTTGTTGAAACTGTTGTTAACTTATGGCCTTTAGAAACAGCTAATTCTAAGTACAATTTGAATTTGAAAAGGCATATTTCACATACAGCAGTCAACTTTGAACCGTACTTTGCAACACATAAGGTGCTATGGTTAATGGCAAACCCATCATCATTAACCAAAGGCCACAACACTTTTGTTGTGAGCAATTAACAGGCTTTCTAATTCCACACACCCATGTTGGTAGTAAAAGGCGTTAATTACAATGTTTCTTCACACCCGTTATTCGTATCGGTATTAAAAGGGCTTTCTGTGTTAAGTAACTCATAAAATACAGGGTGTAAACAGACCCTTCACGAAGCCGTCAACCAAGCATTCTGTACATCAAACTGAGTAACTTTACAAAAAAAATATTGCTGGGAAACGACTATTTTTTTTGGGGTGAAAAATCACATTTTACGGTAAAACTCAATGTAACGCACTCAAAACATTGTGCTGGTGGATGGATTGAATAGTACGGGGGTCGTGGAGATGTTTCAAGTAAAAATCTTACATTAGAAACATGTATTTACAAAAAAACTTGTGAAAAAGTTGGAACTTGGACCCCCAATATCTCCGTAACTAGAAGGTTCCCAGGTATGGTCTAGACCAAAAAAATGATCGCAATGACGGGGAGAACAAGTACCTTTCGGCTTCGTTAAGGGTCTTTTTACACCCTTTATTTTTCATACAGTAAGTAAGTAAATCTGTGACCGAGTGCCGTCCAAGAAATGGAAAGAGAAGTGTTGGTCGTCCGGCGGCTAGATGGGAAGACGACATTGTTGCCATGGCGGGAATATCCTGGATAAGGCTGGCACAAGACCGTGGAGCTTGGCACAAGCAAAGAGAGGCCTATACCCAGCCGTGGGTGAAGTCGGGCTGTGGATGATGAAGTACAGAAAGTCTGACAACCAGTCTTACCAAGGGGTATCGTATTACCCTGTACTAACTGTATATGATATACGACTACAGGTGAATACCAGTAATTTACATGGAGCGACTGCCTCCACAACCCAGTTAGTACTGGGTAATACGATACCCATTGGTGAGACTGCCGACTGTCAAAGAACTACATTTGACAGCCGGGACCAACGGCTTAACGTGCTTTCCGAGGCACGGAGCAAACTTGGCATGTAATGGGTGGTCACCCATCCACAGACCAACCTAGGCAAGCGCGGCTTAACCTGCATATCGACCCTAGCGGCTGTAATTATTTAGCCAAGAGCTCCTCACAGTCATAAACTAGAGATAAATTAAGAAACATTACCTAGAAGAGTTCGGCGAACTTTCAGCGCTCATAATTTCTTTCTCTTCCGCCGCTGAAACGTCTGGTATATTCTTTACCTGAAATTTTAAACACAAATATTTAGCAGATAAAAAAAAAACAAATTCAAAGCATTTATTTCAATTAGACCATTACAGGCACTTTTGAAAGTCACAGAAAAAAAACAAAGAGCGAAGCTACAGTCACAGACACAAGGCATAATAACTTGTGAAAGTACTGTAGTTGCCCATTCCAAGGCGTAGATCTCTATGGAGAAGAATGGGCAAGAAACTCCATGGACACTCTTTTCAATCAAAATATTGTTACAAAATCTTGGTTACATCATTCATGTGAATATTATACATTTATGTGAGAACGATTTATAAAGACGTGTAAGAGCGTCCAGAGTAAAAAGATCATATGCAGTTCAAAAATAAAAATAAACCGTGGCAGCCGAGAGATGACCAGATACTTTAAATTAAAGAACCGAGTACACACGGCG
The DNA here is from genome assembly GCA_905220335.1 of Noctua pronuba. NCBI lineage: Eukaryota > Metazoa > Arthropoda > Insecta > Lepidoptera > Noctuidae > Noctua > Noctua pronuba. Next base: position 8,701,048 of record LR999918.1, on the reverse strand, counting down.
ACATATCGAGCTATACATTTCCAGTATAATATGGCCTCGCTTTGTATACATTTCCCGTACAATGAGAGATCCGATTATACTGGTTTTGTACAGACATCAAGCTACTCGAAACTGTCAAATTTTCCCAATCAACCTTGAACCTAATGCTTTAGCAATAAAGTAGAAAATCTATTAAAGAAATTTGTCAGATTGTAGTAGCTTGATATGCTGGCGTCTGTTTATGCAATTATTGTCTTGTTCCTCAGAGAATTCCATAGCGAAGACCTCCCCTATTTTTTTAGAAAAATGGGAAATCATCAAATAACAACCGCTCAGGGCGGAGTAGGAGGGAGTGTGAAAATTCCGACGTCAGTCCCCAGAGTATATTATGATGGCGGCTGAGATTTTTTCTCATTTTCTACGTGATGCCAGCACTTAGCTATACTGACGGTGTGAATACAGGAGGATTACATGATACACCAGTCTTTTCTCGGATGGGATATCATCAAATAACTCCTCCCGCTCTGGGCGGAGTGGGAGGGAGTGTCAGACTTTTACTGACTAAAACCCATCCATATGCCTTCTTTGCCCTTTGTGTTCCAGGGCCGCGGTATCTCTTTCTAACAGTCCTGCAGAAGACCTCCCCTACGGCTTGCTTCATCTGCCATTCCCAAATCCCATTGCGGTTGTCTTGGCAAAATTAGGGTTATTTTTACTTTGTTTTATTTCTTTGATAAAGCTTTTTCAAAAGGTGTAGAAACTTGACAAAAAATTGCGTGTTTTCAGTTTCTTTAATTGGAATAGAAGAATTTTGTAGGCTTCGCTAAAATGTATTTCGTTTTGGAAATAAAAGTGTAAAGGGTTGTTTCCAACAATGGACACTTTAAACAATGAAATTCAAAGGTGTTTTGAAAACTCTTCTAGATTTTTGCTTCGTAAGGGCTTGACGTAAACAATGCTTTCGAAACCCTTTTCTTATTGAGCTCTGCCTCTGCTTACCTTGAATTTCTTAACAAGTCTATTTCTTTCACCTTTCTCGATTTTGTGCCATAAATCTCGAGTTCGAACCCAAGGCACGCACCTCTGATTTTTCCGAATCATGTGCGTATTGTATAATTATCAATTGCTCCGGTGAAGGAAAACATCGTGAGGAAACCAGCATGCCTGAGAGATATATCTTGGCGACATGTAAAGCCAAGTCAGCAGCCCTTGGGCGGCATAAAAACTCTGACACCAGGTTAGGCACTAACCACACGGTAAAGAAGAAGAATGAGGAAGCCATTCAAGGCGACCCACCATCTTCCCATCTTCCTATTAAAAAAAACTTAAGACAGCCTTTTATAAACTTACCAGGTCTCTGAGGAAGTCAAACTTGGACTCTCCTAGGATGCACTGCTTGACGTGCGAAGGGCTGAGGGTCTTCGCGTTCCTTGCCATCGTCACCTGCATTGCTTTACTGAGTAACGACTCCACGAACAGCTCCAAGGTGCGAGGTGTTGGTGATAATAGTACTGAGTTAAGGAGTTTGCAGATGTGGATTTGGTATGGCAATGATCAAAACATAGACAATAAAATGGCAATTGTAAAATTTAAAAAAATAATTATTTATTTAATTACAACGGTTGTGTTTGTAAAAATAAAAGAGACAATTATAAGTATAACACATATAAAATATACAAAATAACAAAGTAACGCAACATTTGAAGTGAAAACATAAAAGAAGGTTAACAACACTTTCATAAATTCCTCTCACAGTACTTCTGACATACCAATAAAATCTTCGTCCATCCATCAGCAAACTGAGCGTCTGTTGGATTAGAATCCAAGAGAAAATTACAATTACAGTGTAATAGGCGATGCTCCTGACAAACCATGTTCCATAGTCTAAAACTTGAAGACTAAACAAACACCTACAGCAATGATTCTGCGATTGGCATGGCCACCTCATCATCTGCCCATGCTTTTCCCAACAATGTTGGGCATACTACCTACTGCCAGTTAATTTAACATAAAAATATTACATTTACCATCGACGAATTCGATCAAAAAGAAGAAGTTTGATACAATGGCAGGATTCGATCGACTTTAAGAGTTACAAGAAATAAAATACATTAATATTTTATGCCGTGGCAAAAGATTATAGTCAATCAACGAGGATGATGGCACAGCTTAGGGTGCCCCGGACGTACACAAATATCCCCACTTGAGACTTGTCGAATGCAATTGTTGCAAATTGCTAGTGTCACCGTTTGGTCACAAGCTACACGATCAAGTGAAGTGATATGCGTGAGTCGTGACTCACCAGCGACTGCGGAAAACAAATGAAAGTTGAAAAAAAGTTGTGTGGAGCGTACCACCCACGATTGTAGGGCAGCCCATAGACCGAAAGTTCAAATAGGAGACCTCTACGGTTTACATACAGGCAAAATAATTTTCATTTTTTAAACTAAACGTTAGTTGACAAATAACTAATATACGGGTAGTTCAGATTGAACGGATAAATCCTCGCGCAACTTACTGGCTGTATTGAAAGTAGGACCGTATTACCATTGTTTAAAGTAGAAAATTGTATGAATATCGATGTGGACGTCAAGCGAAGCCTCGCGCTTGCTCGCGACTCAATCGCGTGCTTTTAAACAAGGGTAATACGGTCCATTTTCATTGTGCCAGCAATTTACTGGCGCATTTTTCCGTCCTGTCTAAACTAACCCTTGAGATAAAACCGCAGATTGGCATCAAAAATAACTTCCGTATAACTTTACAATAAACTTGGGATTGTGAAGTCCATGGTTTTGGTCAACTCGCATACTCTAAAGGGTGTAAAAAGACCCTTAACGAAGCCGAAGGTTGTTCTCCCCGTTATTGCGATCATTTTTTTGTTCTAGACCATACCTGGGAACCTTCTAGTTACGGAGATATTGGGGGTCAAAGTTCCAACTTTTTCACAATTTTTTTAAATACATGTTTCTGATGTATTTTTTTTTACTTTAAACACCTTCATGACCCCCTTATTATTCAATCCATCCATCAGCATAATGTTTTGAGTCCGTTACATTGAGTTTTACCGTAAAACGTAATTTTTCACCCCAAAAAAAAAAGTCGTTTCCCAGCAATAATTTTTGCGTAAAGTTACTTAGTTTGATGTACAGAATACTTGGTTGACGGCTTCGTGAAGGGTCTGTTTACACCCCGTATAGCTTAAGAATACCAAGCCGTATTTAGCCGTTCTAACGGGCCCAAGTATAGTTTTAGCATTCTCTCATCACATCTTATCAACTCAGCTAGAAAGTTTTCCAGCTTGCTGAAAAAGCCTCTGATATCCTCTAACACGAGTCACTGCGTCGCGCGGGGCGACGGTACTCGCGCGAAGGAAGAAATGACGCGCGTACATGTCGCATCGCCTGTGGTCGCTAGCGGAGCTCGAGTCCCACGCAATAAGAGACTAGACGTAATCTCATGAATTTCATATCCATTTATACTTAATGGCCATGGAGAAACCCAAGTGTATCATAATATACAGTAAGTAGGGGTTTTTCCGATCACATTAGCATCTTCTGTGTAGTTTTCGAGATAAATGTTGAACATGTTATTGTACGAAGGTTTGAAGTATTTGAGAGAACATTTGGACGTATATGCGTACTTTCTCTCCAATTAAAAGCGATCACGACGAGAGAATGCCTTTTTCCCAGCAGTATGTTTCAGAATGGCTCAGCTGTCGTCATTGTCAGCTTTGCACATCATACCAATTAATCTATCATACATCTATCTACCATCTTTTCTCTAAGTTCATTCATTGAGAAGACTAGTTCAGAACTTTCTTCAGCAATAAATATTCTGTCTAACTAAATACGAAGAGTATGGATTTAAATTAAACGACCAAAATATTTGAGTGACGACGTGTGGTTAAAATGCTCCTAAAATAAAGCATAGATGATGATCTAATAAAAACTCGACGTAAAGAGCTTGAATAAATCTGGCATACGAAACATTTCAGCATTTTCATCTAGTCATTTGAAGGACATGTTGTGGACAACTGTTTAAAAATAGTGAATTTTATATGCATTTTTTTGGCCAACTACGTCCAAGAGACTATAAATAATGCGACTATAATCCATTGGATCTACATTTCGTTGAGAATAAACAACAGAATTTGGTTTGAGATAGGTTAAAATGAACAAAGGAATACTTTTTATGATTCGTGTATATTATAAAGAGGTAAAAGTTTGTAAGTTACTAGGGGGTAATTAGCAGGGCAGGGAACTACTGATCCGATTCCGAAAATCCTTTCACGAACGGGAGGCTACGTTATCCCCGAGTGTCATAACCTAGCTACCACGATGGTGCAGCGCTTCTGCTATGTTTGCGCAAAACCGAACTGACGGTTTCCACGCCGACATACGCAAGAAAACCGCGTTGCTGTTGTCCAGGTTGGGAGCAAATGGCAACAGCATTCTAAAAACTGTGGCAGAGAGTATCGACTCTCCGATTACTAAAACAATCACTTGACATTAATTTGGGGATGTCCTTTTCACAATACTATTTAGTCTGTCTTCTTCTCTGTTTTATTTTAGCTACTAACACTAGTGATAAGTTACATTATTGTTTACTAACACGCTGGATCATTATTGTCCGAAAATAAAGACTATTATTACGTTCCCATCAGTTAATTTCCGTACATAACGGGATCGAAGCTGCAAGCAAAAGCTAGTTAGAAGCATTTAAAATAAAGTGGATTTCCTGTGGCGTGGCAGGATTCCAGGTCAAGACTACCTGACCAATAACACTAGTATTTGGGAATTTTCCGTAGAAGCCCGAAGTCTCGATTTGTACCGAGTTAATGGTAATAGGCTTGTCATCGCTTTATTTTATGGATCTTGAATATAACTGGTCAAATGAGGGTAACCGCTTTTTGGAAACGCGGGTATGTTTTTATGTCATGCTACCCATCAAATACAGATTGTAAACGGACCATTCACGAAGTCGTCAACCAGGCAGCCTGTACATCAAACTGCAACACTACGCAAAAATTATTTATAATGGTAGCGCTCAATATAACGCTCTCAAAACATTGTACTGAAGAAGATTGCCAGGCATAGTCCAAAATAAATTTAAATAAAGCTATGGCGAGAAGAACAAGTGTCTCTCGGCTTCGTTAAGGGTGTATTAACACCCGTTATGGTCGATAAAACACTACTTCCACCTCCCACTTACCAGCTCTTAAAAGAGATAGGTACAGACGTAAACATATAGTCTTGCAAGTACTTCAAAAACAAGATCAGAAAAACCTAGAACTACAATGACATTGTTGGCGCAGCCATTGAACATTTGGCGTCCTGCGGTGTGCGTTGACTGATTTAATATTTATCTAAGTGAAGATCAAGTGCTTGGATAATTCTGGATGCAACAATCGAGGAAATAAAATTAGTATTCTCAAAAAATACCCTACTTGACTTTTCTAAGGGAAGTTGTCAAATCCTCGAACGAAAATATTTTGGGATATGGATTTCTGTTTTTTCGACGCGACTGTCTCTAGAATACAGAAGGCCGCCTTTTTCACTAGAAAACCATCCATAAAAGATATAAGACTTTCTTGAGTAGACCCCGAAGACGAAAATGCATAACCTCATATGCAAGACAGAAAGAATACTGGTGCAGACGAAAAATTAAGTACTTATCTCAAACCCAAGATCAACTCGAAAGACCTCGTCTCCCTACAAGGAACCGGTAACACGATACATCTTCAACTGTATTCACTTTGTATATTGAGCATAATAGCAGTCCTATTCTGGTCCACATGACTAATTCTATCATCCGTAATCCGACTGCCCGTTGACGTCATGATAGCCAGCAAGGATCGCTGTTGGATCGAGTACCTTTTTATATCTACTGGCTCTGGCTTATGGGCTCGATATAAACTTTGGAGAGGTAATTTGAAGGATTAGCGAAATGTTATTTAGTAAATTTTTGATGGATGGAGAGGTAGAAGACCAACGAAGAGATGGATAGTGATATGGAAGAAAAAGGAGAAAAACTGCTGACAGGGTTAGAGGACGTAATGAAAGTAAAAAGCATGTTGCGCCGATCCCAAGTACCATGGGACTAGAACAATAAGATAATGATGAGCGAAACAAAAACCAAAAGCTCTTGAAGAATCGTTACTGCTTATGTAAGAGGAAATGCGGTGCTTTTACTCCATGAAAGGATTCTTTTTCCTACAACAAACGACCAAGACAACAAACTGGTCTTTTCAATCAATCAATTTTGGTCATAGCGGCCAATCTCAGCGGAGATAAGGAGGCACAGGAACATCGGCATTCCTACTTTTCGAGGAAGTTTACGCCAGCATCTTTTACCTCCGGGCTGCAACAAATTTCCTGATGGGTAAACAATTGCCCGACCAATCAAATCTAGGACCCCAAGCTCAACAGTCGCGCTTGGAATCAAGAGGCCAATAGGGCAGTGAAATGAACCGTGCGAGGTATGTGTTAACAGTATCATAAAAAGACCCCAAAATTATGTCCGAAGTCGATCAAGGTTGCTTACAGCAATCTAGTGCAACACATTTCAGCGGTACAAACCATTTTTCCTCGACTTAGGTGAAAGAAGGTCAATTCAAGTCGCTTTACATGTTAAATCGATGATTTGTCCCTGTTTTATCTCGGGTGCAAATGCAAAAATATACAGCAGACATCAAAATGCATACACGTAATGCCGACTTCCTTTTTTGCGGTGATGTCATGGCATTAATGCATTGTTTCCTATAAAGGAAATGCGCTGAGAGATAGATGACGCCAGATAACTTAGGCACAAGGTTACTGATTCATCATCTTCTACCATTTGCCAGAGATGCATTAAAAGTCCCCAAGGATGCCAATAGGTATTTAAATGTAGGGTGCAGCTAGGGTCAGCCTCACTTCCACCTTGGCGACTAGATAATCATTTGAGCACAGCATGAGCAATTCTTTCAGATGGCTGCTTCAGCCCTAGCAAAGTCTAGTAAAGCAGCCACCTGGAAGAACTGCTCATGCGAGCGGTTTCAGACTAGCGTATTTTGTAGCGTGTATAAGCGCTGCGCTTATTCCGGAGTGTTCTCTTGATTAAAATGACAACTATCAGCAAGAGTGACGACGTCAAAAAACGAGCATATACGCGCTGAGATATGCTTATCTGAAACCGCCTTAACGATTCGAAAGAACTTCCTCGGCATTTTTACCGCGCTACAGAACCAGAATATCTGGCAAAATATCGGAAGTGTTTTCCCATAAGCAAAATGGCAAACAAAATATGGGTGTGCTTTACCAGGCATAAGGGTAAACTTCTCGCGATGAATTAGATACTTCATAAAAAAAAACTAGACCAAGTTAGCCTAAAATATCTAGATCAATACTGCAGTCTAGACAGGTTAGAATAGATTAACCTAACTGTAACCCTGAAATGTCGGTTTTAGCTCTATTTAAGTAATGAATTGTCTACCAGTTATTTTCAAAGAACTGTGTTACAATTCAAATCAAATGATTATTTATTTCGAACAACAAGGTCCATAGGGGTTAGTGAATAAGTACTTAAGAACTATGTTAGTGACAAGAATTTGGTGATTAATTACATTAATTAAAATTAAAATTCATTCCTCAATCAATAAATTAATAATTCCATCATGTCATCAATTTTATTTTACTAGTTTTAGTCAGCACCCTAATGTGATGGATGACTCAGAATAGGGCAGTCAAATTTATCTAAACTAATATTATAAAGCTAAAGAGTTTGTTTGGTTGAACGCGCTAATCTCAGGAAACTATTGGCTCGAATTGAAAAAATATTTCAGTGTTGGATAGCCCATTTATCGAGGAAGGCTATAGGCTATATAACATCACGCTACGACCAATAGGAGCGGAGCAGCAATGAAAAATGATGCAAAAACGGGGAAAATTGTATTTTTAATAATTTCACGCAGACGAAGGTCGCGGGGAACAGCTAGTCCGCAATAGCCGCCAGAATGCCATTGCTGCTAGTACGAACTCTGCTCAATAAGGAGGCGACTTTTTTGCGAAGAATAGATGAACAGTTACAGTTAGATTTTTTTTAGAAATCATGATCGGCTTCTTCAAGCTCTGCCCGGGGTCTGAAGAAGTCGATCAGCTTACCCGGGTTTTAAACCAAGCTAACAAAAATTGCTACTGTTGGTAATAAGTCTGCTAGACGGAAGTGGGATTGGATTGCCCATGTATTTGAAGAATCTACTGGGACAGATGAGCTGGAATCATCACCCCATGTGAATGTCGAAAGACGGGTGTCATCGCAGAGGGAGGTCGGATGCCCAGCAGTACTTAGGTACAATACAGGTTGTCAAAAAAAAAAATGAAACACGAGGCTAGCTTTTAATTTTGGTGACAAAATAAATGCATATTTAGCCTATTTATAGATTTATCAGGCAACGCCAGTTATCGCCGTGACTTCATGAGATGTGTTAACGGAAATAATGATAAAAAACAAATTCGAATTTGTGTCACCATGGTTCTTTTAAATAAAAAACGCGATAAGTAGGTAAGTATCTAAGAATTAATAAACGGAAACAGTCCAGTCCAAAGATTAAAGTACGAGTTGGCAAGAAAGTAGTTCATTTAAAACTGTAATATAACTCAAGGTTTTATTGGTCAAACTGATGAAAATCCTACACAAGATGATTTTCGCTTGTGCAGATTATGTCAACTAACCATGTACGCAACACCACAACTGCGCTCCAAAACACAAATTACTGACGTTGCTCCAAAAGCCGCTAAGCTAAAGTGGGACTGGGCTGGCCATGTCTGCGGCATGCCCGACGAGCTGTGGGCCAAAATAACCACGATGTGGAGCCCTGACATAGCCAGAAGGCGACGCGGTAGACCTCGCAAGAGATGGCGGGACGAGCTGGACAAAACTAACGACCAGTGGTCCACATTGACTCTGGATCGAAGAATTTGGCAGTCATGGAGAGGCCTGTGCCCAGCAGTGGGATGAGACAGTCTAACAGTATCAGTAACTTGTATAGAGGGTGTTCAAATAGGCGTGAATAATCGCGTGACTTCGACTAGCGACGCGCCCAGTCGCATCCCGCTCAAGATTTCCCTTAGTGTGGTCAGACCCTTATGCTGATAACCTTTGACCGCCAGAACATAAACGCACGCGCGTGTCCTCCATGCCCAACCACAATTTCACCTACCATTTTGTCACATATTTGTGTCGTTTGGCGTACAGGGCACGCACTTGCTTGTCACGTATATGTGACTATGGGGGTCAAAAGGTTAATGCAACATACTTTATTTATACCTATGTCCTAGTGACCTATACAACACCTACTTGGTTCCAGAGAGCCGACCGGCCGGGACGAACTTTTATTTTTCAAAAATGTTTTCGTCCCGTCTACGCCCGCGATGATCTGAAATGTGATTTTTCACCCTAAAAAAAAGTCGTTTCCCAGCAATAATTTTTGCGCAGAGTTACAAACTCAAACTCAAAGCATTTATTTCAATTAGACCATAACAGGCACTTTTGAATGTCAGAAAAACAAAGAAGGCGAAGCTACAGTCCCAGACACAAGGCATAATAACTTGTGAAAGTACTGTAGTTGCCCATTCCAAAGCGTAGATCCCTATGGAGAAGAATGGGCAAGAAACTCCATGGACACTCTTTTCAATCAAAATATTTTTACAAGGTCTTGGTTACATCATTCATGTTGAGATAATACATATATGTGAGAACAATGTAGAAAGATGTGCACATTAAGAGCGTCCAGAGTAAAAGATTAGATCAACACTTTAAAAACAAAGAAGTTAGAATAAACCATGGCAGCTAAGAGATGACCAGTCCCAACTGACAGCGCCCGTTCACGAACATGACGCATGGATCAGCACCATTCAACTCAACCATTTTGAAGGGAACTAAATGATCCGACACACCCGCCACCATCAGCGAGACATTTGAGTGAGCATGACATTCCCTCAACCGCTAGGGCAAACTCGAGTCAAAGAATGATAACTAAATGTAAATGGTAGCTTTACAGTACATAGTACTCACACATGTGCTATGCAATTATATAATACTAAGAGATTGAATCTATACAATGCAAGGATATTTTTACAATCTTCTGCAGCTTCAACATTAACTTCACATGTTAATCAATTAGTCTGCCCCTATGGTTGTGGAGCAGGACCAGCATTGAGCCAAGCATTTCTATCATCAATGTAATCCCCCAATTTATACTTACTTAGTTTGATGTATAGAAAGCTTGGTTGACGGCTTCGTGAAGGGTCTTTTTACACCCTGTATAGTGCCTATCTTATTGATTTCAGACATAATAAACATACCTACTTTTCTGAACCATTTGCAAAAATAACCATTTGGGGCTAATCAAACAGATGGCGGACTTAGTAATAGTAATTAAGGTAATTAATACCTAGCAGACTGGTAATATTTACACAAATGTTGTTCTAGTAATTTAATTAATTCAATTGTGACTTTGTTGAGGACATGGCAATGTTATGGGTTCAACCTAATAATGTTACTAAGTAGCAGTCACAAGGTATATTTTTTAATACCTGACAATTATAAAGTTGAAAGGGGGTCGTGAATTTTTTTATTACACTAATACATGTAAAAGTTGTTCGACGCACCGAAAACGCCTGGAAGAGCTATTGGTCGATGAAGCAAATAGTGAAGGGAACTCTCCCTCTCTCACTGAAGAGAAAACTCATGGACATGTGCATTCTTCCTACCCTCACCTATGGATAAATGGCTGACAAAAAAATACATGTACCAGAAAGAGTGGCCATATTTAAGGGTGACATACAGACCATCAAACAGAACCAGTTTCTCAATAGAATCAACACCGAAATCGCGAAAAAAAATTCTGTCCCATCCATTTGGATCGAGTAAATGGGATCAGTTTGACGGTCTATAACACACCATTAACACTTTCGCTGCCCAGCACCCCGCGTAATATGGACTTTGGACTCATATGCTGGGTGCTGGGCAGCGAAAGTGTTAAATATTCACACCTTTCTAGTACAGCTGTATAAGAATACACTGCTCATCAGCTCATGCTTTATGGTAAAAATACAAAGTTAGTAAGATAGCAGTCCCGACAGTCCAGGATAGATTGGACATAGGTATAATTATTTGATAATCGCCATTTGTGAATGTCATGTTTCTCATCTGGAGAATTGCCAGCCAAATCCAAGCCTATTTAGTGTAACAAAGAAAATTCAAGAAAACTTCATAGTGTAAATATGATTTCAGAATGACTACTAAAGTACTATTGAAAAACGCTTGAAATTGTAGCGAAAACTGAACTTTATTTAAGTTGTTTTTCCAAAAATACATATATTTATTTATATACTTACATATATTTATTTATACATATATTTATATATATATTTATTTGTTCATAATGTTCGGAAACTAAATCATGAATGCATTATAATAATTAGAAAATGGCAACCAACTTTCGAGTAGGTATAAATGGTATTATTAATTGAAATAAATTCTTCAACTTTGACCCTTGGGAGATAACTTACAGGAGAACTTCTGAATTTTTTATAGTTACGTTGTGTAATCTGACAATAGACTTTAAAAAATAATTGATTCACATTATGTTGGTACCACCTTGTTGGACTCATATTAGATTTTAGCTCCATAGGAAATGACTAACCCGAACCATGCACCTTTTCTCGAGGTTTTAAAAGTGCCCATGTAGGCCTATGTGTAATAAAATCTTTTGATTTTAGACCTAGAACACAAGTTGTATGGACCGCACAAACCCCACTGATGCCAAGACTGGGGTGGCCATCTGCCGGGCTCCAAAAAAATAACAACCTAGCATTGACTCCAGCTAGCAGAGAACTGGGATTACCCAGTTTGAGAACGAGATTAAGTGATTTTAAGAAATGCCGATCTGGCTGTGCAAACTAATTGGATTTTTACTACTGTACTGATGTATAAAAACATTTATTCTGAGTTGCATTGTTAAATTAACAAGCCATTAAATGAATTAACATAACACGGTGTTTACTAAAAGTTTATAAATTATAATGAGTTAAAATCTAAGATATAGTGATCTTATCATGGAACCTATCTTAATATCTAAACTATGATAATAATTCTTTATTACCTATTGGACTTTAAAAGTAAAAACTAATATTACACATAATTATATCTAACATGTTTAAAAGGATTACAGGGCATCAAAAAATTCGTCCACATTGCTGTCAACAGGAAAAGTGCCCAGAAGGCTGGCAGCATTGCCACATTGGGTGGCAATGCCGATTCTTTGGCCAAAAAATAGGCCCGCCATCTGGTCATGTGCGTGTGTGTGAGTGACCAACCGCTTGGTGATTTCCCGAAATGCTAGGTGGGCACTCAGACCCCATGGCCCTAGTGTTTCAACCCCAAACGGCTCAAACACATAACTAATAAATTAACATTATATTAGAGATAGTAATTGTTTGTTTATGTTATGAAATTTGACATTTCAAAATTGTGAATTTTCATTATTTCATATGTACAAATCTAATTGGAATTTTGTTCAACTATAGGTCCACTGAAGCAAACATTGTAGTATTTGTAGTCATAGTGTCCATCTATTTTTTACCTGACATCAACACCAAAACATTCAGCCATGTTAAAACAAACAAACCTAAATTAAAACAAGTTTGTGATTATATAAACCCCCAAAAAGGTTACATTTAAGTTTTTGTATTTTTATAGAACGAATTAATTATCATTTTAGTAACAAATAGCCTACCGTATGGAGCAAATTAAAAGCCTAAATTAGTAAATGTACCTTCAAAAAATGTAAAAACATACGATTTTTAACGACTCAATGCAATCGTTTAACAGTGCTATTTAAAAAGGATATAGATTATGATTGGCACAGCTTGGGCCACTTTCCCCACTTCCTCATCAGTCTGCATAATCTTCTTGATTCGCCCCTACAAACAAACAATGTCATGATATCACCAATCTCTCAAAATTATTGACGAAAACAAAACCCAATTTCTCTTTGTTATGATTGTTTATTAACATTTTTCAACTTACGGCAGGAAACCTTGCATTGTATTTTCTCTTCTTTGAAGGCATTGTGATAATCCGTTCACTTTAACACCAATTAAATGATAAAATTAGCTCACTTCACCATCAGAATGTTAACACTTCTCGCGCATTTTTGAGGTTATAAAAGGGGGACGTTCGCAGCCCACTTCATTTATATACGAATCTGACAGTTTCTCCACCATTTTTTATGGTCAATTTATGATTATCCACGTAATCCACAACCGTGATGGCTGAAATAAGTGCTTAATTACTTCACAATTGTAATAATGCAGTTTTAATCAATAAAGAGCAGTTTAATGCAAGATATTTCCACAAAAAGAATTATTTTGGCTGAATGAGTTTAAACTTAGCCATATTTGAAATTAATTTAAAAAACGTTAATGAGTCCGTTTTGAAACGAATGCAAAAATAATTTTGATTGTATGTAATCCATCATATTTTAATATTGTTACATAGTTGTATCAAATATAAATCCTCAGTAAATAATATAGAAACTTTTATTGAAAATGATTTTTTATTTGCGTACAGTTTTTTTGTGAGGATCCATAAATCATTGTGAACAGTTTCTAAACGAAATCTTTCAAAAGTCATCAAAGAAAATGGCGTCGTTGTCGAGGTGAGTTGTGCTGGATTCTATTTATTTTTAGTTTACGAATACCATATCTAAAATAAGCAATATTTAATCATTTAATTCGAAACTACACTCTTAATTTTATGTGAAAAAAGTTTCTATGAATTTTGCAGTACCCATCAAAATACAAACGTGTTGATAAAAACTGTTGTCCCTGTTTAGGGTAAATACTGCATGGCGAATCTAAATTTCGCAATAACAGCAAACTAAACCACTTGAATAAGTTTCTACGACCATTTTTATCAGCACCACAGCTTCCTATAAAGTTTTACTGATGAAAGATAACCTAATCAAAATGTAATCAAATTCGTATTTTTAATCGCGTCTTTTCCGTTTTCAGCCTTTTACCAGCGCCCACACAGCAGGTGTGGGACCGTGATGATGAGAGGAAAGCGAAACGCGTCGGAAGTGCCCTGGTGGTGTCACAAACCAGTGTCCCACCTTACGGACAGAGGAAGGGATGGATCCCAAGAGCTGAAGATGATTTTGGAGGTCAGATATTACCTATTATCATTTAAACGGTGTTGTTGAGTCAGTCTGGCATGAAATCCGGCCTTAATTACCAAGACAAGAAGCTTCACGTAAAGATTTTCAGTTGGTCAGGGCAATTAATGATATTCACTGGAACGCGGAGATTAGTCTAAAAGGCTTGGCATTTTGAGAAATCTTACAAAATCTTAGAATAACTATTTCTGCACTTTTTTTACATTTCTTACACAAATCGTCAATTGCTGAGTTGCTAGAAATAATATTCCGATGAAATAAGCAGTTCCTTGGTCCACTATTAAACAGAGTCCTTTTAAATAACCTAGGAATCTTCACAGACATAATGAATTCTTTTTCTAAACATGATACAATGAAAAGTCACTGATTCAATGATTCTTTTTTTGGGTTTGACAACCACAGGTATTATAGTTTCACATGATTATAAGAGTTCCAAAAGATAATTTAATTTTATAATTATTCATGGATGGAATGGGGGGAGGCTTTCACTCAGGAGTGGGACAATACGGGCTAACTAAAAAAAACAAAAATTATCCATTGTAACTTTACACCTTTGAAAAAACAAGTTTCACAGGTAAATTCATATTTAAATCATTATTTAAATTTCAACATCCATATTTCCAGATGGAGGTGCATTCCCAGAGATCCATGTGGCCCAGTACCCGCTGGGTATGGGCGCTAGAGGCAAGGAGAGCACATCCAATGCCTTAGCGGTACAACTAGATGAGTCGGGAAGAGTAAAATACTCTGCTATTGCAAGACAAGGACATAGCGCTGATAAGGTAAATCTGATAATATTGTGATATTTGAGGCTTCGGCAATGTTTATTCCATAATATTTAAGTTATATATGAATTCTAGCTTTTGTTTGAGGCTTTGGAAGGTCAGAAGTTATTTTGCACAAGAACAAATTACTATATCTGTCTAAAGAGTTCTTTGACTGTGATAATGATGCTTTTGTCTGTCATAGCGATTGAGTTCAGGCATTGTTCCTCTGAATAAAATTGCACCTTAGTTCAGTTTGGTCCCCAAATATAAAAAATAATAACCTCTTGTGTGCCGGACAACACCGCACACCAAATGCGCAGAAAATCAAGCACACGACAGTGCGTTTAAAAAATACGCGTAGGTATAGGCTCCAGGAGCTATATTCTACTACATAGAAGTATGAGATGTTAAAAGAAAACCCTTGTCATACACTTCAGCATATTTTAGCATTACTGTCACCCAAATTAATCTTTAACTTCTCCTTTTTCCAGATAATCTACTCAAAACTCACAGACCTATTGCCAGCAGAAGTTCTCGCAGAAGATGACCCAACTCTTCAGAAACCTGATGATGACGACATCCAGGATATCACTGAGAAGACCAAGCAAGCGCTGGAGAAACTGACCAATGCTAAGATTTCTGCTGCTTTGCCTGTGAAAGCTGCTCCGAAAGCCGTGAGTTGATGTTATTTGACTATATGCATTTATTTTACAGACTGGTTTAGGAAGCCGTATAGACGAGGATCCTGTATTCTTATATTTAATTAGTTTACACACACCCCATGGACAGCCTGATTGATCGTGTGGTCTCAAGTGCGACTGCTGAGCATGAGGTCTTGGGTTCGATTCCCGGGTTGGGCAAAATGTTATTGGGTTTTTCCATCAGGAATCTCTCAGTAGCAGTCATGGAGTCTGGATTTGTGCCCGGATGATGGCAATATGTTCGCCCCCTATTAAATGGGACTTACAAAACATAACTGGCGAAATGTAGGTGTACTAATAGGGTAGGCAGAGGTATACTGCCTACCCCTTGACGGATTGCCATTCCATCGGAGTACGAGAATGAGGGAAGAGAGAGTGCACCTGTGCCTGCGCACACACTCCTACACTATAATATCTCCCGCGCCGATGGCAAATCTCTGCCACACCACCATTTTCAATTCAATCACAGCAACCAATCTTCTGCCGAGATTGGTCGCTGTGATTGAAAATGGTCATGAGGACTATTATTAATCACCAAAAAACAAGTTCTAAACACAACTGTAACATGGCCGGAGATCGCACAGGATAGAGAGGGGAGGCCTTTGCCCAGCAGTGGAGCCACCACGTAGGCTATCCAATAAATAAACAATTGTAAACATACTCAACAAATCCCATATCTCCAACCAATCTTTTCAATACAAAGAGAAGAGCACATCCTTATCAATCGCACTGATAGTACTTTACCCCCGCAGGCCCCGGCGCAATACATCAGGTACACCCCGGCGCAGCAAGGAGGGCAGTTCAACTCGGGAGCTAAGCAGAGGGTTATCAGGTAAGTGGCATTTTTGGCCTTATCCACCTAAATTTTAGGCCGAGTTTTTTAAACTTTATTTAACTTCGCGTTACTACTGTTACTCGTCATACAAGTTTTAAACTACAAGTCTCCGACAGGGACATCAACATGTTTGTTTGGTGTAGATCTAAATGTCCCTGTAAGCGCAGAGTTGCTTTTAGATCTCGCCCTTAGTTTTGAGTTCTGTATAAATTGAAGATACAGAATGTTAATAAAACTACTAAAATCGTTAGATTTTTATGTAAATGAGGCCTTAGCAAAAGCAAGCTAAATTGTAAAAGGGTTGACATATCTGTAGAAATGACGATTATTGGTAAAGACGATTACTATACTTTGGATAAGATATCCTCAATGGTGGGCGATGCTGATCGCAATTTTTCCCAAGTAACTGGTAAAAGTAAGATGTGAAGTATGTGAACAGACAAAAAATAAAACCGATTTGAGTGCAATTTAGGAAACCTCTGTTCAACAGTGGTAGCTATTCCTATAACATAATGTAGGTCATAGGTAAGTGGCCAATCGTTCGTAACATTGCCAATTTCATCAGCAACAGTAATTTTATTTAGTATCTCCAACCAAAGATCAGTACCATAATCACCTCCCCTCTCTCCCCCCAGGATGGTGGAAGCCCAGTCGGACCCGATGGAGCCGCCCCGCTTCCAGATCAACAAGAAGATCCCGCGCGCGGCGCCGTCGCCGCCGGCGCCCGTGCTGCACTCGCCGCCGCGCCGCGTGTCCGTCAAGCAGCAGCGCGACTGGAAGGTGCCGCCCTGCGTCAGCCACTGGAAGAACGCCAAAGGTATCTATACTAATACTAGCTCACCCGACAGACGTTAACCTGTCCTTTTCTTGATGTCGATAACAGCGCCACCTGACGTGTCCAACTCCAATAGTAGTAAAATCACCAAAGTCGGTCGGTTGGTCGGTCTAGCCGTTTATGAGAAAAATTACGAACACATGCACACCAGTTTAAACTAAATCGAAAGACTATGTTATTTTGTAAGAGTACTGGTTATGCCATGATGGTCAGCAAAGGCATAATTTTCAAATTCAAATTCATTTCATTTTATTCTTATTATCATGACTTGTCCTGTTTTTTCACATCACAGGAACTGATGAGAACGCTACTGAAATTTCTAAACTTGTCGCCAAATTTTGGGCTGTCCCAATTTTAATTGTCATTGACGCCATAAGAAGAAGATGACTTTTCCCTGTATGGAGAGACCTTTGCCCTGTAGTGGCCAGTACTATACTATGCTATGCTATGTATGTGTGTGTACTAACGATATTTTCACATCTTTTTTATTATCGAATAAAAAAGATGTGAAAATATCGTTGGTACCTTGGTTAGTTTATTTTTTCATTCCTGTTCATCTTGATATAATCACTTGTCAAGATATAACCTAATCGCATAATCTGTGCAACTTGACCTGCGCCTGCTAGCTTACGGCATCCAATTTCTTACTATTCGTATGCAACGTCCAACTAACATAATTTCACCACAAATGCTAATTACCTCCACAGGTTACACAATCCCCCTCGACAAGCGTCTAGCGGCAGACGGGCGAGGTCTACAACAAGTGCACATCAACGAGAACTTCTCCAAACTCGCTGAAGCGCTGTACATCGCTGACAGGAAAGCGCGTGAAGCGGTGGAGGCGAGGGCACAGCTGGAGAGGAGATTGGCGCAGAGAGAGAAGGAGAAGAAGGAGGAACATTTGAGGATGTTGGCGCAGAGGGCTAGAGATCATAGAGCGGGTGAGTTGGTGTTTATAAGTTGTTTTCCTTGGCTTTTTCAAGATCTGGATGGAAGTTGATGTTTATGGAAATTCAATCCTTTATTTACTATTTTATTATTTACTAGCAGCCTGTCCCGGCTTTGCACGGGTGCACAATTATTTTCCCCTATTCCCCCCCCCCCCCTATTTTTTTTCTAACAATAAATATAGCCTATGTTACTCAGGGTGAATGTAGCTTTCTAATGGTGAAAAAAATTTTTGAAATCGGCACAGTAGTTTTTGAGTTTATTCATTACAAACATACACACACACACACACAAAAATACAAATCTTTCCTCTTTATAATATTATTATTTACTACCAACCTGCCTCGGCTTCGCACGGGTGCAATATACATATAAACCTTCCCTTTGAATCCCTCTATCTATTACTGAAAACTGCATTAAAATCCGTTGTGTAGTTTAAAAGATCTAAGTCTACAGACAGCGGAAGCGACTTTGTTTTATACTATGTAAAGATGAACACATAGAATCAGAATCATTTATTTGTTAAACATTGGTATACACATTAGGGATCTTATAAATAGTAAAGGTTCTTGCTATGTTTTGTCGTTACTGACATACAAATTAGAAACAGCTTATTAAAATTACAAATAAAATGTCAATTGAAATAAAAGATAGTAACATTATGGGACAACGAAATAAAGCTACTGAATTAAAAATGTAATTTATTTCATCACTGCTCTTGAAACAGTGAAGGAAAATCTCTTGAGGCAACCAGCATAAACTAAAATCAAATTCAAGGCCATTTGATATCCACCATCCTACATTAGAGCCCGCGTGGCCGATTAGCGCCCACTTCCAAAGAGAGGCTTGTATCCAGGCAGTGGAAATATTTACATTGTCTTACTTCAGAATCTGAACCGTTTCTAAAAGCCTCTAATCATTCTCAAAAGCTCCGAACCCATATCTTCAACATCTCAAATCAGATCTTCCACTCCAGGTATCAGAGCCCCGGACGATGAGCCAGAGATCAATGAGATTGACGAGAGCGGCCTGACAGCTGCCGAGAGAGACAAGCTGAGGGCTGACAGACACAAGGAGAGGCAGAGAGACAGGAACCTGGCCAGAGCTGCTCCTGATAAGAGGTAAAGAAATATTATATATTTACTAGATTTATTTTCACAGACTGCTTAGCATTTTCCCAATTACTGGGAAATATGATAGCCCTTGTAGTACGCGAGGTGCCGTTAATCTGACGAAGTTTTTTCATACCCGCAAAAAAAAAAGAAAATATAAACCATATAAAAAAAATAGTTAAACCATAGCAAAGCAGGGATCTGCGCGTCAGATGTTCCAGAAGTGGGAGAATCCAAGCATGTTCAAGTTGTAAAAAGAAATCATTAAAAAAAACAATTTCAGACTGCGCCAAAACCGTATAGGACGTTTATTGGGGGGTTTGTTCGCAATAATTGCGCGCCGCCTTTGGTAAGACTGTCAGGCTTCCGGCCTACTGACTATCTATAACGACTGTCAAAAATAAACAAATGGCAGCCGGAAACAACAGGTTTCAGAGGTATGTGCATTGTGGGCACCTATCCACGGACTGACCTCTGCATGCTTAGCTTAATCTTCGAAGGACAAGTTTGGCTGGCTTTTATATTTACAATAATTAACAGGTGTACATCATACATAAACACACCAAAATATCATTTTCGACATAACAAGAACTTTTGATACACCAACATTGAAAAAAATTGAAGTCTCCTGTGCATTTTATAAGTCAAATTTTAAAACCTTTTCTTTATTTTTCAGATCGAAGCTAGTGAAGGACCGTGAGCGCGACATCTCGGAGCAGATAGCGCTCGGCCTGCCCGCTAAGACGACGCAGGGCGGCGAGGCGATGTTCGACCAGAGACTCTTCAACAACAGTAAAGGAATGGATAGTGGTACGTGTTTCTTTTTGAATATTCGTTGGTTTAATGTGGGTATGTTCTTCTTACGGTACGCGTACACTAAAACCGATTTTGTCGGCCGATGGCGGACAGAACTACTCGGACGAGTAACTCGGACGTTCAACTGAATACACTGCAGACGATAACGGCCGTTGTCGGTGGAACTTATGAAGTCTGAACTGTACAACTACAGAGTACAGACGTGTTTTTAATAAAAATGGAGGATTTCGAAGAAATGTATTTTTTAGAAAATGTATACCGCAATTTTGTTCGTCGAAGTCGACGTCGGCGTGAGTGGGTTAATGAAATACTTATACACAGGAAGCAACTGGGCGAAAGTAATTAATTTTTCAATATCCATTCTTGATCCAAATAACGACTCGATCGCAGAAAGAAGCCGGTAAAACTGACAAAAAATCCAAACACGTTCGGACTCGTCAGTTGATCGTCCGTTTTCGGGCGTCATCGGACGACGTCGCCGTCGGTAGTAGCAGTGTATGCCCTCTCTTCCATTTACTTACGTTTGATTTGATCGGCCGAGTTCGGCCGATGACGCCCGAGCATACTTCGGCCGATGACGGATTTGGTGTACGCGTACTTAGCGTATCGATGGCAAAAAGTTCAAATGCGTTTTGCCCTTTAAGTCCGTGTGGTTGAGTTTGCTCAGCCACACGAACCCCGTTCACTGATGCAGTACATAGATCATCAAATGCGCAGGTAGGTCATTGTGTGTGGGGAGACGCCGCATACGCACTTGAGGTCTGAGCTGACCTTAATCCCCCATCTGCAGAAATTGTCTTTGCTCCGGCCGACTTGGGTTCGAAGTCTGTTTAGAGATTTCCAAGTCGGCCACGGTGTTGCGTATGTTAAAAAGTGGTGGTGTCTAACGACTATGCGGCTTGATTACCGATGCGAGATGTTTGATTTTGATCGCATGTAACGTAAAATTTTCTTGCCAGTTAAGCTGGTCTCTTAAAATAGCGAGTCAGCTTATGACATCAACCTGGCTTAACTCCTGAATTTCGGTCGCTACTGAGAAATTCCTGACTGAGAGTCGAAACCAAGATATCATGCTCAGCATTTCAACAGTAACGCTAGACCAACGAGCCAGCAAATATTTTACATTCTAATGGCACGATTCTACGTGAAACGTCTAGATTCGTAACAAGTTTTTTTTGTAACTTTCCCTACACTAGGAATTTCTCCTGTATCGTGGGTGCGTTTACAAACATTTAAACTCACATACACAAAAAGCCAGACCCGGAACAACTATCTGTAGGCCATACAAATATTTGTTCCGTGGGGGGATCCAACCCGCGACACGCAACGCAGCAGTCAATCGCTCAGCCACTGCGCCAACCGTGCTGTCCTCGTGTAAATAATAATGCTGTCTCGAATCATTTTACCTTACCATCATTAACCTAAAATTAATCAAATAACTTTCATCTTCAGGTTACGGCGACGACGAAGCGTACAACGTATATGACAAACCTTGGCGCAACCAGGACAACGTTGGTGCACACATATACAGACCTTCAAGAAACGCAGACAAAGACAACTATGGGGGAGATATTGACGCCATTGCCAATACGCGCAGGTTTGTTCAACTAAACTTAGTATAACCATCGTGTTACATAAATCGAAAGCTTGAGACATCTGCCAAGCTGCATTGGCACTACAAATAACATCCCACTCCATCTCAAAGAGGAAGTCTGTGTATGACCCAGCACTACCAGCAGAAGGTTCTTTTTAGTATTCTGTACTGTCCCACGGCTGGGAAAAGGCCTCCCCCCAATTCCTTCCATGTGCTCTTTTCCCGTGCCTCGTCGAACCAGCCCTATCGGTACGCGTCCAGATCGTCTCGCCACCTCTTTCTGGGCTGGCCTCGGCGGCGCCGTCCGTCTTCCGGCAACCATCGTGTAGAGACTTTTGCCCAGCGGTCATCGTCCAAGCAGCTGACGTGACCCGCCCAATCCCATTTAAGCTTATCAGCCTTCTTGCCAAAGTCCACTATGCCCGTTTTGGTACGCAGCGTGGTGTTGCGAACCCTGTCTTGTCTTACATTACAGGCAGATTATTTAACCTTGTAATGTGATTATAAGAAAGTCACACACATACACTGGTCTCTCCAGAAACGCTGACAAACACAGCTACGGTGGAGACATTGACACTATAGCCAGTTATGTCGTGCTACACGCTTATTGGGTCGGCATACAATTCCTCAGTATTTGTTGATCAACAAAGCCGATCCAAACAGTTACTACACATATTTGGCTTTCAATGCAATTTCCTTTCGACGTCAACCTTTACTAACTCGAGAGATCGGCTTTTCTCTAACATAACATATAATATGACGCCTGTAATCCCTCAAGGGTTAGGCAGAGATGTACCTAATAGTACCCCCACATTTCGACAGTCATGTTTTAAGACCCCTGTAAAAAGGGGCCAGCCTATTGCTATCAACCGGGCACAAATCCAGACTCCGTGGCTACCACTAAGAAATTCCTGATGGAAAAACCCAATAATACTTTGCCCGACCCGGGAATGGAACCTAAGACTTCAAGCTCTCTGACACTCCCTCCCACTCCACCCAGAGCGGGAGAAGTCATTTGATGATTTCCAATCCGTAAAAAAAAAAAAGACTTCAAGCTCACCACTCGACCAACGACGAACAATATACGTATACTCGGTTTTGACACCCATCATCATCATTACTAAACAGTCAACTGCCATAATAGACCTTCCCAATCGCAGGCCTTCCATCTCATTCTTCGACAACTGTCATCTGGATGCTACTAGCCACCTAGGGAAAATTGTTGAAGAAATAACACTAAATAAGTAAATTAATCCTATCGTTTGTTTATTCTAGATTCGTGGCCGACAAAGAATTCGCCGGCACCAGCAGCGGCAACTCTCGCGCGGGTCCCGTACAGTTCGAGAAGGACGCGCCAACCAGTCGAGACGAACCCGTTAGTATCTTTTACACAAAGAGTAATTAGTCATTTGTGACCGATACTTGTACACGTTATTGTACTCATGATAAAAAACAACATTCCCAAAGAAACATTTGTTTTTAACCATAATACGCAGCATTCACCATAGGACAACAACATAATGATCTCAGATCTTAATAATAAAGTAACACAATTTGAGTACACTATAAAATTTAAAAATTTACTTGAAATAAATGAGATGATATGAATTATGATGATAAATCCGCACGCAAAATGCGCACTTTTGCACATTATACAATACAATGATGATAAATGTGTTATGAGTCTGTTATCTAATTATTACTTACATTTTTGTTAATTAGTTGCAAATATTGAAAGTATTGAATTGACAGACATTAGTTGCTTAAAGGTAACTTAGTGCACTCCCGCAACTACATTCTACCGCTCATCTAACAGCTCCCTTTCCTTTACAGTCACAATCCCGCAGCAACCAGCCGGACGCAGACTTCGATCCGTTCGGTCTGGATCGGTTCTTGAGCGAGGCCAAGCGCGCCGACAAGTCGGGACGCAAACGAGACCATCACGACCGACACGACCAACATGGGAAGAAACGGAGGGATTAGTTGTGAGTTTTACTTGATTTTTATAAGTTTTCACGTTCTTTTGGAAAATGTGCGCCAAGTTTTTACAAAAATACAGGGTGGAAGGGCATCCCACATATTCATTACATCATCCCGAACCCCTCCACATAAGGATTTTTCATCGGGAATTAACAAATCTGCTGTTCCATAGATTTTGACCGTAAAAGTATTGCACTCCTGTGGGGGGTTCCGAATGATGTACTGTGTACATGTCGTAGTCGTTTGTGTGTCGATGATTCCACCCCTATTAACTGCGACAGCATTATTAGTTATTTTAAAAAAATGCTCCAGTCCCTTTTATATCTAAACCTGAAGGATTGTGAAGGAAGTACATTGATTCATAGGTTTGAAAAATTCGCCTGCACGACAACGTAATGAACTCAATGAGTATTGTTGAATTTGTTAATTTGTATGGTAAAAAAAGCGAGCCAGGAGTACAAAAACAAATCCTTTGAAAAAATATGGCCTCCAGGGCCCTCTTCAACTTTCCACCTTATTTAGTAATTATATCATAGGCACAAATCACTTTGGCTGCCATTTACATAATAATTGTTTAGTGTCTAAAGCTCAAATGATTCGTACGTTGTAAACGGACCCTTCAGGACACCGTCAACCAAGCATTCTGTATAAAGTACTTATGCTTGGTTCTAACTGAGTAAAAAAAAAAAAAAAACATGCTGGGAAACGACTTTTTTTTGAGGTGAAAAATCACGAATTACGGTAGGACTCAATGTAACGCACTCAAAACATTGTGCTGGTGGATGCATTGCATAGTACAGGGGTCATGGAGGTATTTAAGATAAAGTTATAGCATAAAAACTTTTATAAAAAAAAAGTGTGATAAAATTGATATTTTGACTTCCAATATCTCCGTAACTAGAAGGTATGATCCAGAATACCTTTCGGCTTCGTCAAGGATCTTTTTACACCCATTATGAAATATAAATTGTTTTAATAATTCGTATTTGTTCTTGTTTCAGATATGGGAGGTGTATATAAGGATTAAAACCGCTAGTTATATTCAGATAGCAATAAGACGTTCAACGAATGCTTTTGTATTGTACAGAACATTCTTTTTTACTTATAAGTTTGTGTTATATTGTATTATGATTTCTGCAATTTATAGCTAATTAAAATTTTGGTTGTAACTAGAGTTGTTTTATTTAAAAAAGTTTCATCAAGTCTGCAATGCCCGACGGGTTAGGCAGATGTGTATTGAATAGTCCCACCTACATTTTGCCAGTCCCATGTAATAGGCAGGGCTCGGAACCGGTTACTTTCGATTAAATACCGGTAAATATATCGTTCCTTCATTTACCGGTTAAACAAGTTTAATGTTTTAATGTAACCCAAATTACCCGGTTAATTCCATAATTCGTAAAAAATTCGTCTACTTTTCCAACGTCTGGGTTTAACCGGTTAACTTTCACTATCAAAACCAAAATACATGAAAAACCGGCTTTCCGCATAAACCGGTAAAGTGCAACCTTTAACCTGGGGTCTTATGACCTTAACCGGTTAAGAATTTCAACCGGTTTCCGAGCCCTGGTAATAGGTGGCGAGCCTATTGCTGTTAACCGGGCACAAATCCAAAAAATAATTCATACACTACCGTCCTGACGCGGTCGGGAGATCTCGCCTCGCATGTTTGGGCGGTAGTAAGTACGCACATTTTTATTTGTTTCCCATAGATCATCATCATCCACCTGACATTTTCACAACTAGCAATTTCGGGGTCGGCTTCCAGTCTAACGGATGCAGCTATATACCAGTATTTTATACAGAGCGGCTGCTTATCTGACCTCCACAACTTAGTTGTTTGTGGGATGTTGCCGTGTCCCCGCAAGGGAACGCGGCTGGAGATTATGGACACTGTCATTTGTCCCGGTCACTACGGGTACCAATCGTTTGGTGGCCGATATAGCGACGTAGGAAAGAAGTTTGTATTGTTATAAAAAGGTGACCAGGCAATACCTACTAGCGGAGACGAGAAGAGGGGAGCGGAGCTGTGCAAAGTTTGGCCAATAGAATTACGCATGAGCGGAGCGGAGCGCACGAAGCACTAGCCTGTAATATGTGCATCTGGGTCGAGGGCCCATTTTTTACAACCTTGCGAAACGAAATAAGACTTATAGGGAAATTAGTAAAAACTTAAAGCAAAGGGCCAAGAAAACTGTTATGATTAAATAACTTGGGCCCTCAATTAACCCTTTAAGCGCCGACGCCGTAATATTACGGGCTCTGAAAACAGTGCCCGAATCGCCACACACGTATATTTACGTTATTTCATAGAAAAAGTTCTCATACTGCACAAATTCCATTTAAAATGTGTCAATTTTAAGATGTAGGGTAAAATCTTTATTGTTATGGACATTTTTCAATGTTTTGAATGATAAATACCGTGAATTTTGAGGTTCAAATACTTTCGTCATCACTGTCTCCCTACCTGTATCGCCAATCACGTAATTTTACGAGTACTAGGGATGGGGCGAATTCGGAAAATACTTAATAGGTTGTCTAAGAATAAACAAGACACTATATAAATTACTGTCACTATTTGCAATGAAAGTGGGTACTTTCATTACAAAATATCCATAATATTACTCTGATACACGTATCTGTACACAATAAAATGTATTTAAGTTTAAAAATTATTTAATTTTTACGACAAAAATATAGAAATCTCATAACGCAGAACCTCACTAGTGCAGACAGTCGCCGGTCGCCGTCACCGTAATATTACGTGCTGCCAAGGAGATTCAAGGTTAAATCGCGCGGTATTGTCAGTTGCCTCAGCGCCGTCACCGTGAAATCACGGGAAAGCTTTATCGCTAAGTGCAACTAGTGTTGTAGGCCTTTTTGATCAGAGACCAAGTGATCCACGAAATGAATACGTCGCGTCTTTAATAGCTTTTGAGCTGGAAACTGTGCGGTCGGAAATCCAAGAAATCCAGAAGTTTACATGAAGATATTAAATTTAATACATGCTCGTGGAGAATCCTCAGAAACAGAAGAACGAACAACGTGCCCATCTCCCGAGTACTGATTTTGTAACTACAGAAGCACGTTTAATTTTATTTTTTTAATTGATTGAAAACTGAATAATGTTAGATTATTAAGTAAGTAAATAAAACATTGATTTAATTTCCGGCTTTTAGTTTTGTTAATAAATAAAGAATTTATGCATCGATATTAAGTATTCCCAACACTATTCCAACTTATACCTAAAGTGACGTGGCGCTGGAGGTAAGTCAAAGGTATTAAATCGTGGCGGTTAAAGGGTTAAGACGCGTGCAGCAAAGGGCCATGAATTTCTTAAACGTGAATTAAAACTGTTATGATGTCGAGTCGAATTTTACGAAAGCGTCTTAGGCCCAGCGCACACCGTTGGAGGCGCGGCGGAGAGCAATTGAAGACAACAATTTAATATAATCCTTAACTACCTTGACATACGGTTAATATAAGAATAAATTCGCACGCGGTGCTCAGAGCGACCTCAAGCTACTACAAGAGCATGAGCGCGACTGCTCCAGTCGCCGCCGCGATGCTCTGCGCTCCGCCGCACTACCCCGCGCGCGGCTGGCTGGCGGTCAGATGCCTGGAGAATTTTAACTAGTGTGGTCTTTTCCATTTTTCTTCTTACCGGGACCCCATTACTAAGCCTCCGCTATCCGTCCATCCGTCTGACAGCGGGCTGATCTCATAATCCGTAATAGGTAAACAAGTGAAATTTTCATAGAATGTGTATTTCTGTTGCCACTATACCAAATTGTAACGCGACGCCATGTGTGCAGCCCAAGCCAAGCCAACGCCATCTTACGACAATGATGCCAAACTTGTCAGTCAAGCCAGCCAGTGCGAGTTAGAACGTCAGATCTGACGGGGTCGCTCATAGACTACGAGTTATATCATTTTGGCAGACATTCAGCTATATTACTTTCAATAAATAATTGTGTTACTTAAGAGTATTACTGCCTACCCGTTTCAAAATAAATTTAAAATTAAAGGGGGCTCCCCTATTGCGATGGTACAGAACCCTTCATGCGCACGTCCGACTCGGACTTGGCCGGTTTTTTATACCGTTGCACTCTTTTTTTCCTTGGTCAATACATCAATATGAATGCTTTTGCTGCCCGTAATCTATGTTGATTGTATTACATTTTCCTTTTAGGGAAATCGATTATGTAGGTAATTAGGTGCTCAAATAATTATTAACCAATTAGGTATCCGCTATACCAGGAAATCTACCTACCTATACATATGAGGAAAAATTAAAACAATTAATTTATATTTTAGACAATATTTTATTGAAGTAACAATACTCTGTAACATACATATATAATGAAAAATACACGGCAAATAATACGAAAATACAGTTTTGTACGCTATACCGAACGCAGGAAGTGCTAAAATTGAAGCACACCAAGTGCTAGTAAGACACTTGCATTAGAAAAATACGTCTACCTTCATTTCGTTAAAAAAAATACTATTAAAAACAACAAAAAAATTGTGATCCTTCCGATGGCTGAGAAATTAACATAATTATTATGCATAAGTGCCGTGTGCTATCGTTTTTTTTTACCAGCAGCTATGTTACCACCAACATAAAAACCTTGCAAATTCGACACAGTCGAAATACGGCTGATGAATTTAATTAAAAAGTTCGAATGATACAGTCTTGGCGATGGTTATTGGGGCAGTAGAGCGTATCCTAGTCTATGGGCCGTCACGACGAACAATATTTACGTACACAGGTATATTTTAGTCAACCAGCAACTATACATGCCGATTAAAACGGTTAAAATACATAAATAGAATTTTATTTTATTTAATCACAAATCGCTCGTTTGCGACAAGAATGACATAAGTCTAACATTTAGATTTTTATGTGTTGTTTGTAGGTAGTTGATATAAAAATATGAAGTTACGAAAAATACGTAAAATAAACCATTCAAATGGATTTCTATGCCAAAAATATTGGCAATGTAACGACATTTTTAATTTAATTTAATAAAAACACTGTCCTGTATTTCTTATTTTCAGAGTTATGTCATTATTGTCGCGAAATGCTGTTAAATGCGTTTTTGTAAGGTTTTTCGTGGTGGCTATGCCGGCTAGCGTACAAGGCCCGTGTTCCGTTCTACTTCAGCTTGAGAATGGTGTTCTTCAGTTTGTCCACGTTGGCGCCTGAGAATTCTTCTATTTTCTTGCTGCTCTTGACGAAGACGAAGGTAGGCATGGAGGTGATGTTGTACTCGGTGGCTATGTCCTCGCACTCGTCGACGTCAACCTGGAAATAATAGAAACAGGAATATTAATTAAAGAAGAAGGAGCACGGTCCATATAAAAATAACCCACGTCCTACAGCAACGAGAAGTATCTAAAAAAAATGATAGAAAAGACTGCCCCTGAACGAATTTTCATAGCATTTTTTTATATGCTAGACTGTAAAGATGGAGTTTGGAAGTATGCCATCTTTTTATACCCATATTTATAAATTTTTTGAGATACTTTTCTTTGCTGTAGGACGTGGGTTAATTTTGATCCTTAGGTATTCTTTGTATAACTTTATCACCGATATTGGAATCATGGAATGCGCTGTTGGATACGATCCAGCGCAGCGCCTTAAAATTGGATATAACACATTGCAGTAACATACATAAATATAACACCACGCCTGTAATCCCCGAAGGGTTAGGCAGAGGTGTACCTAATAGTACACCCAAATTTCCCCAGTTTTGTTTAAGTCTCTTGTAATAGGAGATGAGCCTATTGGCATCAACCGGGCACAGAAAAGTTCCTGATGGATAAATCCAATATCACTTTGCCCGACCCGGGAATTGAACCCAGGAAGGACCTCATGCTGAGTAGTCGCGCTTGTGACCTCTAGACCAACGAGGCAGTGATAACCTTGCATTTAGGCATAAATTTAGATTAAGCTTAGTTTCAGTGAAAACGAGCACTATCTACTATCGCAGTTGCGAATTAAATCATGGATATTTATAACCGTTGACTACGTTTATTTTTGTAGTATTCAATTTTAAAGCGTATGTCTGATAAGAAGCATATTATTATATTTATCTTATTTTTTAAATTGTACTGTTTCCGTGTGTTCATATGATCATCCTTTAGAAATATTTGTGAAACTGTACAATTATTTGCAACACTGAACAACTACACTTTTTATAGAAATTCAAATATGCAACGTAATACTTCGTATCTCAAGAGTAAAATGATAAATATAATATGCTTCTAATCAGACATACCTACGCTTTTGAATTGAATACTACAAAAATAAACGTAGGCAACGTCTCGTCACATAGGTATAAAATTATAAATGACTGTACAACGACGCTAGAAGCCGAACTTTTTCTTTGGCTCATGTGCCATAACATTCAAAAAAATATCTCGCATAAAAGGGCTCGGAACCGGTTTAAAAGAGCGGTTACTTTCGATTATGTACCGGTAAATATATCGTTCCTTCATTTACCGGTTAAACAAGTGAACTGTTTTTTGTAACCCAAATGATAAAGGTTACCGGTTACATAAGCACAAACGGTTATGACACCCAAATTAACCGGTTATTTCCGTAATTCGTAATTTTTTTTCAACTTTTTTAACATTTCCAACAAGTTATAGTGACATTTATCCAGAAAATATTATGAAAAAAAAAATGTTTGATCTGAGGACGTCAAAATCAACCTGAGAACTTAATGCTGCGGCTACATTAATGTTTTGACTTGCTTAGTTGGTGGCGGGGCCCGGGGACCCTATCAAACTTGATTTTAACCGGTTAATTTTCACTATCAAAACCAAATTCATAGGCAAGGAATTCCATAGTTACTCTTTTAAATTATAAGCATTTTACTATATTTTCATAATAAAGAAGGCCAAAGAAAAGATGCGATAGATTGTGTGAAGAATGATATGAAAGAGAAAGGAGTAAATGATGCCGTGACGTCTGACAGGGGAGAATGGAAGAAGAAAACGTATGCGCCGACACCAAATAAATCATAAATCATATTTATTTCTGTAAATTGGTTTTACAAAACACTTTTACATGTCATCATATTATGTTTTAAA
The DNA here is from genome assembly GCA_905220335.1 of Noctua pronuba. Taxonomy (NCBI): domain Eukaryota; kingdom Metazoa; phylum Arthropoda; class Insecta; order Lepidoptera; family Noctuidae; genus Noctua; species Noctua pronuba. Next base: position 8,670,156 of record LR999918.1, on the reverse strand, counting down.
ACTAGATAGGGCCGGTATTCGTACCTGACTACTCTAAGAAGAAACATCCGAAACAAACTCAGGGGTCACTGTCTCATTTAAAGTCCAGACATTGATCAAGACATATGAGGACCATGCAGATTAATGTCTGAGATGATCTTTTGAAGAAATAACCACACAGATTTGAGTGGACCTGTCCAGTCAGTGTAAGCATTTGTCAGTGATCGTGTAGCTCGACTCATAATCCAAGGAGCTCAACGAGCAAATAGAATGGGACAAGGGTGGAAAGATGACTATGTTTTCATAATTCAGTGCTAATACATACTTTAAAAGTATGAGAGGACAGTGTGGGCTTGACAACAAGTAGGTGATATAACAGAAAACTTAACTGAATCAAGTCTTGTCGGCCCATAATCGACAAGAATCGATTCATGACCGCCAACAGTACAAATGACCGTCACCCATTTCAATGACTACTGGACCTGATTATAAAAATGACCTCATAGTCAACAAAAACAGTTTGTTTTTTAATGAAACGCATCATTGATTTCTATTTCTAGGAACTGTTGGCATTGGCACCTAAATCTAATTTCTAGTCTAGATTTGTGAATGCAAAATAGATTTTCGATGCCAATTTTTTTTGCAGTTTTGCTAGTATTTTTGCGACACTAGGCGACGGCGAAAAATTTGAATGGCTGTTATACCGCGGCTAGATATAAAATCTCGCCTCGTTTCCATGGGGGAGCCAGAGACAAAAGAACACCACCTGTTACGATCCTTAGGTATTTACTTGTTTCTTTTACCTATGTATAATTTTATTATTTTATTTAAACTTCATGTACAAAAGTGGTACATAGGCGGACTTAATGCCACAAGGCATGATTGCTTATGATGTGTTGTATACACACAAGCTGTTGGTGAACCTATATTAATAAATAAATAATCGTTCAAGTTCATATATCTGGGGTCTTAAAATGGTCGCTTTAGCAGTCTTATTAGGTTAATATGAGTCACATAAAAAATCTTAAAATGGTAACATTGTGAGTTGTGACAATCGAGAATCAAACATACACGCTTGAAAGAGGATGCAATCAAACAGCAACCTATGATGGCATCACCCAGCGACAGAACCCTGAAGACCCACTGCTTTCAAAAACACTACAATATAGAGCTCACAGCGGAAATGTGTGACTACTCAGGCCCAAAGGAGCTAAGGATCTACACTGATGGATCAAAAACCGACGATGGGACAGGTGTCGGAGTCTTCTCCGACGACCTTAACATTAAAATAGCGAGAACCCTGGGAATGCTCAACTCTGTCTATCAAGCAGAGTGTGTAGGCATTATCCAAGCGGCACACGCCATAGAGGACAGGGAAGTTACGGATACCCACATCCGTATACTCTCCGACAGTGCCTCAGATCTTCAATCCTTAAAGAGGAACCAGATCCGCCGTGGGTACCGTGCTATTAGCTATAAAGAGGTCATTGAGCCCACACAAATGCACCTATTCTACGGTTTGCAAAACAGGGCCGGGCAACGTGCTACTACTAATGATGCCCCACCCAGCCTATCGCAATCCACTTACTAATGTACACACGGCGGCACATGAAGCTGTGCATTTCCAGTATAACGTTGCCTCGCTATGGATAGATTTCCTATACAATGAGAGATCCGCATAAACTGGTTTCGTCACTTGATTGGCCGTCGAGCGTACTACCGAGTCCACCGAGGGTATCCTACTTTTCACCCTTATGCCCTTAGTAATAAGGTAGAAAATGGTCGACCGTCAGTGAAATCAGTAGTACCTAATTGTACGTATAATTAACATTATAATCATAGATATAATGCTACAAGTCACAATATTCATGGAGGTAGGCAACTACGCATGTACAGTTTTACCTCTGAAAGCAGTAAGCAAAAAGCAACCTTATTGAAACTACAATAAAGGAGGAGCTCGTGGCTAAATAATAACAGTTGCACGGGTCGATCTTCAAGCTTAAGCCGTGCCTGCATAGGTCGGTCCGTGGATGGGTGACCACCAGTTTCCTCCGCGCCTCGGAAATCGCGTTAAGCCGTTGGTCCCGGCTGTCATTTGTTGATCTTTGATAGTCGTTACAGTACAGATAGTCAGTGGCCCGAAACTGTGACAACCAGTCTTACCAAGGGGTATCCTATCACCCAGTACTAACTGGGTTGTGGAGGTCAGATAGGCAGTCGCTCCATGTAAAATACTGGTATTCAGCTGATCGGACCAAATATTATGAGTGCGAAAGTTTGTGAGTAAGGATGGATGTTTGTTAACGCAAAAACTACTGACCTGATTTGCATGGAATTTGGCACACAGATAGTTTATAACCTGGATTAACACATAGGATACTTTTTATCCCAGTAGCACGACCACGTGGAACAATATCGAACTTACTGTGACCGAAGAGGCTTATCAAAATACCTAAGTAGGTACTGTGGTTTATGGAATAATATCATACTGACTAAAAACCTATAATAACAACTGGTTTTTTTATCATTTGTGTGAGGTCAGTATTTACCAGTCTTAGGTATATTCGTCATCCGGTGATAGCGTCTAAATATGTGCATGTTATTTATTATTTATTATAGAATAATATCCTCGCTCATAATTATAAAAATACGTAAATAACTCTGTATGGTTGTCAGTGGCCCGAAAGTATGACAACCAGTCTTAGCAAGGGGTATCGTATTACCCAGTAGTGGGTTGTGGAGGTCAGATAGGCAGTCGCTCCATGTAAATACTGTTATTTAGCTGCATCCGGTTGCACTGGAAGCCGACCCCAACATAGTTGGGAAAAGGCTAGGCAGATGATGACGACGTAAATAACACTGTATGTGCCTGTTACATTTTAACGCCTAAACGAATTGGAATGAAATTTTGCACATCGATAGACCCGAGAGCAGGTATAGGATATTCTTTATACCGGAAGTACGATCCCGTGGGATAATTGTAGACCTCCATGCGAGTGAAGCCGCGGACAAAAGCTAGTAAGTACTCATTGAATTTGCTTTATATTTGCCAAAAGGAACAGTAACTAACCAAAAGCATTATTCCATTACTTAGTCACATCGACGATAGTTAAGTGGTTTTCGCGTAATACGCACACAAACGGATAGACTGAGTGAGTCATTTGTTTCTGTTACTCACCAAGCGAGGTTTAATTTGGTTAAAAGGCTCCGAAATATTGCGACAATATAAATTAGATGCTTGGTCAGATTACAGTGACTAAGTGATGGCTCTGGAGACCATAATTTTCGCACCTTATGTTTTTTGTGTGTGGAAAAAGTACTTTATTATGGAGTAAAGAGATGCTACTGTTAGTTAACCTTGTTGTAAATGTTAATTGTTACATTACGTATACATCACGTATCCGAACGCGTTTGGCGCTTCTGCGCATATCCAAACGAGTTAAGTAGTGCGTTTAAACAAAAAGTAATTTCAGTAATAAATAAACGAGATCAAGTTATGAATCAGCATGGATAATTATTAATTATTATTAATATAGCCTACAGGTAGTTGTTCCGGGTCTGGCTGTTTGTGTATGTGAGTTTTAAATGTTTGTAAACGCACCCACGATACAGGAGAATTTCCTAGTGTGGGGCAACGTTTTAAAAAAAAAATGTCAACGAAAATAATTAGCACTCTGGGTCGAACCCACGCACCACGGTAGGTTAAGTGTAATTACTAATGAGCCACCACAGGTAAATAATCTCTAAAATCTACACTAATATTATAAAGAGGAAAACTTTGTTTGTTTGATTGTAATGAATAGGCTCAAAAACTACTAGACCGATTTTAAAAATTCTTTCACCATTCAAAAGCTACATTATCCACGAGTAACATAGGCTAAATTTTATTTTGTAAAAAAATAGGGTTCCGTAAGATATTTGGGTTTTTCGGACACAAGGTGTAAAAAATCAACCAGAAAAGTTACTTATTTTGCGTACGCTGCCTAAACTATAAAAGATAGAACCATAAAATGTTCTAATTAATTGTAGATCTTATAAATATCTACAAAAAAGTCCGCGACACACTATACCTATCTATATCGAGTGAGGCACAACAACCATTTTTTTATCGTGATTTTTATTGGACTACATTTAAACGCATTTATTTTACTCATGCTATAATCCTTATCAAAATTAATTATTTCATCACTAAGTACAGTTTATGTAGATAATATTTGGTTTTCAAATGATTAAAATTGGACGTTTGGTTTTGAAGTTATGGCGAAATTAAAATATATTACGATTTCTGCTGCACGGCCCGTTGCGAAGTGGGCGTCACCAAGGCGGGGTGCGCGTGCGGGAGGGGAGTTTAGATCTATGAGTAAGGTACCCGCGCGGCTCAGACGCTATCCATTACTCACCATCGACAGGCCCGCACCTAAGGTGGCCGGTAGCCACCGCGTGGCCCCCGACGCCCGGTGCATCCCCCGCGGCGGCTGGGGCGAGAGATTCTCTCCCTCTCACGTCCCGCCACCTCCTTCGCTAGCATGACTGCTTCGCAGAAGGAGGTGACGGCTTCCCATTCATTCTCGCTCCGGACCATGGCCTGAACCAGGGCCGGGCGCGAGAGGTCGCCGCCGCCGATCGCCGCTACGAGGACACGGCGGAGCTCCGCCCAAGCGGGGCAGACCTCCACGGTGTGCGCCACCGTGTCCTCCGGACGATCCTCTCAATGATAGCACCCGGGCGTTTCCTCCCGCCCGATTCGGTGCAGGAACCTCGCGAAACAACCGTGTCCGGTGAGGACCTGCGTCAGGCGGAAGGTGAGGGCGACGTGGTGCCTCTCTAGCCATTCCTCAAAGAGGGGACTTATTGCCACTATTGTGGCGTGCCCTGCACTGGGTTGCGACAGTCGCTGTCTCCATGTCGCCATGAGATCGCGTCGGAGGTCTGTCCGCTGAGCGGTGATTTTCCGCGGCAGCGGAGTTTCCCCCCGACGTAGTGCCTCCGCGCGCCATTCATGCAGGCGCGCGAGGACTATCGCCTCCAAATCCGGCTAGGAGGCTCGCCGCCTCGCGGGAGATCGTGCGGTACCCCCGGATTAGCCTTACGGCTACCACCTTTTGGGGCGCGTTCAGTTAGTGGGTGGCATGCCGCTTAATTGAACGCACCCACACCGGGGCCCCGTAAAGGGCCATGGACCGCACGACCCCCGCGTAGAGCCTACGGCAGGAGGCGTTTGGACCCCTCAGGTTGGGCAAGAGCCGCTTGAAGGCAGCCCCAGCCCGTTTCAGTTTGGGTGCCAAACGTCGGAAATGCTCAACGAAGTTCCACCGGCTGTCGAAGACGAGTCCTAGGTACTTCAAAGTCGACTCGACGCCGAAGGGAACCCCTCCTACCGTCAGCATGGATCCCGACGGTGGCGCATTCCGAGGCCCATGAAAGCACATGGCCTCGGATTTGTGCAAAGCCACCTCGAGACCCAATTGCCGGATCCTCTCAACAACTATCGGAACTGTGGGGAGCCCCCCTTAATCTGTTATTTTTTAATTATTGTATAGAAATCGTAAAGCGGTTCACAGAATACATCTACCTACCAAGTTTCAACGGTTTAGTCCGAATAGTTTCGGAATAAAGTGGCTGTGACATTCAGACGGACAGACAGACAAGACGAATCTATAAGGTTAGACGAATCTATAAGGGTTCCGTTTTTTGCCATTCGGCTACGGCACCCTAATAATCGTGTTTGGGCTCATTTCATACACCTTGATGAGAACTTTAGAATTAGCTGGAGTATGACTTTCATCGAAGGTCTGACGATGGAGCGGAGGGCAGCTGCAATAGGACCTCAAAAGTTTACAGCATCTATATCGTGTTCGGGCTCATTTCATGCACCTTGATGAGAACTGTAGATCTAGCTGGGCTCTAGCTGTCATCGAGTGTCTGAGGATGAAGACGTAAAGGCTGTCGAGGGCAGCCCTTATTTGGAGAAACATAATAAGAATAGTTTAGTGATTCTTATTCTGGATTGCACACAAAATAAAAAACGCGGAAAATTTATTCCTTTTGAGAGCTTCCGTTGCGTCCGCTGCGTAAACGGTTAAAGTTACGCAGCAATCATGCATGAATTGTTCCTTTTAAAAGTTCTAAAAAAAGTCCGTGATAGCATATGTTTATCTTTTAACTTACTCACTCACTATAACCTTTTTTATGGTTCTCAATATTCTTCAAAAAATATGCGTTATTTTTGCAAAGGTGTTTTTGTAAACATGGTATTTATCCTTATCCAAATAAATACGTTATCCATCATAAGAGTATTTAATTTAGAACGAAATTGCTCTAACATCATTTGATTCTAATGAATATCTTAGGAGATCCGAGATATCACTGTTTTAAAATAATTCCGCAGCAAAATAATAATGGTGATGTACCGCGCTCGCATTTTCATTATGTGGGTGATGTGCTCCTTTAGAATTGACACACACCCTCTAACCCTCTCTTATGTGACGCAGACGAAGTTGCGCGGGTCAGCTAGTTGTTGATAAAACTATCCAATATTATCAGGATTTAAAAACCTTTACAAATCGCTTAGGGACTTCCCGATGACAAGACGTTCTTCGAAGCTTGGAACTGACTCAGCTGATTACCATAGTTTTGATTTACATAAATATAGAACTAGGTACATGTTATTACCTAAAGACATGTACCTACCTAAGTGAAGGATATTAAAATAATAATATGGTGCTAATAGTAGGTAGGTATTTGAAGTTAGTTTTATGAAATATTAACAATAATAACATGTAACATGCCTATTATGTGATTTATTTGTAAGTAAATATAAATTATTTACTCACTCTTATAAATTTATTGTCGGGCTATGGAATATTAATAAGTTATGAGAAATATCTAGAAAATAAATCAAGGTTTTATGTAGGTCAAACAATAGTTTTAGTGTCCCTATTCAATAAGTATAAAACTGTTATTCAAATTAACCATTTCTTTCTAAACAATACCCTTTCATTGTTTTACGGACACAGGCCAATATAAAAAATAATTTTAAATAAAACTTTATTATGCATAGAAACATATAAAATTTTAAATTGCATATTTATAACACAAGTCATGCTAACTGACTTTAAACGACAAGTTTAAAAAAAAAAAACACGAGTAAAATGGTTCTACAGAAATAAACCAATACATAACGCGTTAAAAAGTCTATAGAAAACACTAGAATAAAATAAATTAAATAATAACTTTAATTCACGCTAACTGACTTTAACAAAGTTTGAAAAAAAAACACGAGTAAAATAGTTTACATAAGTAAAAAACACGTTTTCAAGTTTATCTCCGCATTATGACAGAGTGACGTCACCGCTTCGTAAGTCAGTGTTGCGTAACAACGCGCAACTGCTAAGTGACCTCATAAACTACTTCGATATTGAACGCCTAATAAGAACGTTGAAGACCGTCATTAGGACAACCCAATTGAAATCGATAAGAAACCAGCATCATCATCTGCCTCGCCTTTTCTCAACTATGTTGGGGTCGGCTTCCAGTCTAACCGGATGCAGCTGAATACCAGTATTTTACATGGAACGACTGCCTATCTGACCTCCACAACCCAGTTAGTACTGGGTAATACGATACCCCTCGGTAAGACTGGTTGTCAGACTTTTTGGGCCACTAACTACCTGTATCGACTGTCAAGGATCTACAAATGACAGCTGGGACCAGTGCTTTCCGACGCACGGGGGAAACTCGGTATGTAATGGGTGGTCAGAAACCAGCTTACCGAATAAAAATCTATGAAGACGACATCAGCTTGGCGGGAAAGTCAAAAATGTAGATCAAAACAAGCTACACTTCAACCAACTTATCAGTGCAGTCAGGTAAACATAGAATTAAAATAAATGTACCAAGTTTGACACATCGATGCACTTTTGCTTGGCAAGCAGCGCCACATTGAACTGCACATTTCAAATGGTTATACTGTACACCGCTAAGCATTATGTGAATGCTGTTGAAAGTCGTTGATGGAATACGAAATGCTTTGGAAGCTATTGCAATTTGTCTCACAAGACTTCTGGTTATTATTTTTATGTGACTGAATAAATCTGATGCTATTAATTGCAGGAGTATAAGAGTATTTTTTAGCCGTAAGAATACAAAATAGGCAAGACTGCAACAGCTCTAAATATCGCGATTTACTCCCGAAGATAGACGATGATTACCGAAGCGCATACTTTTCCTGGAAGATCTGTACCTATGGATGATTAATATTATAGTTTCCTGTTGATCGAGCGGACTAAAAAGTGATGTCATTCTACCTTCATTTTAGATTCACACATCATGACTTGGTAATTTTCAAGCACCATGCATCCTTGCGAGTTCTGATTATATCTCTTGATATCAATTTGTGCGCCACGAAGTAACATCTACGCGAATGTAAATATAGACTACTTTATCAGATAAACTGATAGCAGTGATTATGTTATTAATTCTATTTGAATTGCAATCGTACTTGGGTAAGAGATAGTAATTGGAGGCACCCACTGTGAATCTTCTTACAACAATTTATACACGTTTAAGAGGATGGATGCATGTTTGTTACTCTTTCACGCAAAAACTACTGAACGGATTGGGATGAAATTTGGCACACGGGTACTGCTTAAACTGGGTTAACACATAGGATATATTTTATCCCAGCAGTAGGATTCCGCGGGACAATTACCGAACTACAGCTATGGAACGGACTATGCTTGGAGTCTCTCTGAGGGATCGCATCTGAAACGAGGTCATCTGACGGAGAACCAGAGTTGTCGACATAGCTCACAGAATAAGTAAGCTGAAGTGGCAATGAGCCGGTCACTTAGATCGATGACCATTGGTGTAGACGTGTTCTTGAGTGGAAACCGAGAATCGTCAAAACGTAAGGTGGGACGCCCTCAGGCTCGGTGGAGTGACGATCTTCGCGGGGTGGCTGGTAGCAACTGGATAATAGTTGCCGAGTTGAATGGCGTGCGATTGAGGAGGCCTATGTCCAGCAGTGGACTGCTGTAGGATGATGATGATGACGCGAGCGTAGCCGCGGGCATAAGCTGGTAAGACTATATTTTCCAAGAGCGACGCCAAAAGCAACTAGATGTTTTTTTAAGCTAGATGAGTCTAGATATTCTTTCTCTGTTTAAGTAGAAGCTTCTTTTAACCTGTAGCAACTAATGACTGTCTAAATTATGATTAACAATTTGTCATTAAAATGGTAAACTTCGTAAACGATGGCGGTGAGGGCTGGTCTAAACCAACAGTGGTCTAGTCCAAAATCGAATGAACTAGAATTCTTGGGCAGACGCCGAAGAAGTCTAGAACCCTTTGCCCAGCAGTGGGATAATACAGACTAACAGTAATTAATTAATTATTAGTATTTAAGGCTTCACTCTCATTCATCATTTACTTCCCTTCAACATGGTTGAGTTGAATGGTGCTGAGCCATGCGTCATGTTCGTGAACGGGCACTGTCAGTAGGGACTGGTCATCTCTTAGCTGCCATGGTTTATTTTTTGTTTTGAACTGTTGATTATATCTTTTTACTCTGGACACTCTTAATGTGCACGTCTTTCTACATCGTTCTCACATAAATGTACAGTCTTCAAACGATTAGTTTTTACGACTGTACATAAAGGAGTATATTAATAGAAGAAAAAATCTGTGTTAAAACTATGACATATTACGTTACACATCATTTGAAAATACCGCATAAAAACCTTGGTTAGCTGCTCGGACACTGCGGTAGAAACATAATACGGCATTATTGATCGAGTGATTAAATATAATGTTGCTATGTCTTTGTTTGCACCCACTCGTAGCTTAGAAACGGTTTATGTAGACTTAGACGAAACATCACGCCTGTAATACCTGAAGGGAAGGCTGAGGTGTAACTACAGTACCTACACTCACATATGGCCAATTATTAGTAATAGGGGGTGAGCTTATTGCCAGCAATTGGCCACCAATCCAAACTCAGATGTGCTACAGAGAAATTTTAGATGGAAAAACCCGATAACACTTTGTCCAATTTGTGACTCGAACCCAAGATCTCATGCTCAGCAGTACCGCTTGCAACCACTAGACCAACGAGCCAGTCAACGTGTTCGGGTATAAGTAGGTAATAAAGAATTATTTTTTATTACTTGTCATAAAAAACTGACTATTTTCCTGTTTATTTAATTTATTATTGAGTGTAGGAAGGCAGGAAAAATGTTATTACTGATTACATTTTTGCGTATCTGAATGGTTTTGCACACAATTAAATGAATGGAAACTTGGAGAATCCCAGCTGTTTCCTACAAAACTGCAATATTTACACGGTCAAAATGTATGGAAAAGCTGTTTTTTTTAATAACCGACGAAAAATTTCTTTGTGTGTGTGTTCAGAATGATGTACTGAATACGTGGTGACCGTTTTAGCGTCGGTCTTCCTTCCACCTTGTATTTTCAAATATCTAGGAACTTGTAAAGTGTAGTTTAGATTACTTGGATAGCTGTGCACTAAAACTAATATCGGACGTTAATTTTTGTCTTTCATTCAGTATACGTAAACAGACCCTTCACGAAGCCGTTAACCAAGCATTCTGTACATCAAACTAAGTAACTTTACGCAAAAATTATTGCTGGGAAACGACTTTTTTTTTGGGGTCAAAAATCACGTTTTACGGTAAAACTCAATGTAACGCACTCAAAACATTGTGCTGATAGATGGATTGAATAGTACGGGGGTCGTGGAGGTGTTTAAAGTAAAAATCTTACAATAAAATCATGTTTAAAAAAAAAACTTGTGAAAAAGTTGGAACTTTGACCCCCAATATCTCCGTAACTAGAAGGTTCCCATGTATGGTCTAGAACAAAAAAAATATCGCAATGACGGGGAGAACAAGTGCCTTTCGGCTTCGTTAAGGGTCTTTTTACACCCTTTATTTCACATGCAGTTTCAAAAATGGAAGTACAAATTAATTAATGAACAGATCCAACGATATCGGACTTCGGCATCTTTAATTCGCGCTCCAAAAGATCGATTAATGAAAAGATTCTATTGAATGCAATTTTGTCCGTGTTGTGTGAACACACGGCAGCACATGAAGCTGTACATTTCCAGTATAACTTGGCCTCGCTTTGTATAGATTTCCTATACAATGAGAGATCCGCATAATCTGGTTTTGTATAGCTTGATCGGCCGTCGTGCGAACATAGAATGAAAATAAAATTAATTCACTCAAGTGAAACCTCTGATATTAGCTTTAGATATACATTAGCTTTTAGGTAATAAGCTATAAAAGTAATATGACTGATTTAACGACAGTTAATATTACTTATACTCATATTACTTATTTGGGGTGGATCGAATAGATTTCCCAGCCGCACGCAAAATACGCGCTTTGACGTGACATTGCGGACACCGACCGGCCCGTTATACAATACTCATCATGTTATAATGTTTTACGCTAACAAAGGTATTGTAATTTTAATGGAAACCACATTTGTCAGTCCGATGTTGACTATTATACCAGCGTAGTTTCTAAAGGGTAGCAAATTATCGTTCATCAGAAGTGGGATAAATACTCATCATGTTCGATTGCGTTCCTTGGATAGATTTGTGTGCAAAGAAATAAGAAAATTCAGTTGAAAACTTGAAATATGTATGGAATACATCTGATTAAACACTTTGAAGGTGAAATAATCGAATATTTAATGCAGTTCAATAGGTATTTAGGTTGCATGACAAAGCGAATATTTCGTGTCTTTTCATTGTAAACATAGTTTACGATTGGTTTAGTAGCAAATTTTTTGCTTGAACTAGCACTTTATAAGAAGTAATAATAATCTACACTAGGAAGTACTAATATAAATATGATATTTTTGACGGATTTTAATTATTTGTTTTTAGTTTCCAGTCAGACAGCCAACCTAAGGATGTTACAACACCAATCGATCGATCGTCGACCGATGCCATCGATCGATGGAAGACGGGATTAGTCGACGTCGATCTATAGTGTCTTTCTTTCGACTAATCCATTCTACATCGATGGATAGAATCGATCTACGGTGGATAGCATCGATCTACGTTGGATAGCATCGATCTACGATGGATAGCATCGATCTACGATGGATAGCATCGATCTACGATAGATCGATTGACATCTAAGTTTACTTCTTCTAGCAATACCTGTAAGACTGTAACATATATATCTAAAATAGTACTCTACACCTAAAAGTCAACATCTGTACATTCATTTTACGCAAATAAAGTTATTTCTTTTCAATTAGTCTAATCGTTGATGTAGTATCGCGTTAACAAAGCATGAGGGTATTGTTGTGGAGTTATTAATTGAATCGTTCAAACTGTACGCACAACAGCCAATCAAGATATACAAAACCAGTTTATGTAGATCTCTCCTGGTATGGGAAACCTATATGTTATGTTATACTGGCAATGTAATCTTGATGTGTGGCCGTGTGTGCCTACGGTAGAAACACGCAGTTCGAAGAAAGTAATCAACTATGTCCCAATTACAAGTTATTTTTACCCGACTACGGCAAAGCCAAAAAGAAGGGCTATGAGTTTAGCAGTCTATGTATGTATGTTCCACCGTAGCGCCTAAACTAATACGATTTTGATAAATAAGGTGTCAATCGATTCGTTATTATGGCCCGGATAACATTGACTACATTTTGACCGACTTCAACAATGGTCGAGTTTACCTTTTTCAGTAGTCATTTTTTTTGTGTAGTATAGTATACCACACAAATTCTACTTAGTAGAAAACTACTTAGTAGCCGAGAAACACAATATCATTTAGTAAGACCGGATATATCAGCGTTTTATGGCTCCGACTACATCACAACGACTTTCATAGATCTATGAAAGACAGCCGGGAGCCCGGAACCAACGGCGTGCTTTCCAAGATATTCTGTAAGTTACAGATGGTCACCCATCGACAGACAGACCTCGGCAAGTGTTGTTTAACCTTGCAGCTGTTATTACTTCGTCACGAGCCCTGATTCAAGGCTGTTTTCGGTCGAGAAGTTTAGTTAAAATCATGGCTATTTCAAGTTTCTTACCTTAAGAACGACAAGACTGTCAGCCATCTCATTGGCCATCTCGTCTAGTTTGGGCCCGATCATCTTGCAGGGTCCACACCAGGTGGCCATGAAGTCGATCACGACCAGCTTCTCACCGGCCTCGGCCAGCCTGCTCTTCAGGTCATCGGAATCTTTGATGTGGATCGACATTTTATCTGGAAATAAGGAAATTAATGGGTTTAATGTAAATTCTTGGATCTGGATTAAGAGGGTGCATACCATATTGGCAACGTCGCAAATATCTGTCAAATATATCGCTGTTTATTCATCATCTGCCTAGCCTTTTCCCAACTATATTGGGGTCGGCTTCCAGTCTTAACCGGATGCAGCTGAATACCAGTATTTTACATGGAGCGACTGCCTATCAGACCTCCACAACCCAGTTAGTATTGGGTAATACGATACCCCTTGGTAAGACTGGTTGTCAGACTTTTTTGGGCCACTGACTACCTAACGACTGTCAAAGATCTACAAATGACACCCTATGAATGAAATATATAGCTGTTTATTACTAAATGAAAATGGAATATCGATCGACGCTCTGTGTTGTAAGTATGTACTATAATATGGATTATGACTTTCAAAAACTAATATCTTTACACTGATTATTTAGTCGTAGGTGTATAAAAAGTTCTTGGAAATCTTCCAAATGCTTTTCTCATACTTAAAACTGTTACAAAAACTACCTGCTTTTTTTTTAACAATTTTGGCAAAGGTAGTCGGAAAAAAACCCAGTAGAGTTGCTCTACTGACACGAAATAAAGAATACGGCTGGAACCAACTGGACACTAAAGTCGAAGATCAGGATTTTGTGGTAGAGCCTATCTCCAGCAGTGAACTCTTATAGGCTGGGATAATGGTATCTCAAAAAAAAAAACGTTATTATAATCATTAGATTTCCTGTTGTCAGCCAGTTTATAAAAGCTGATTGCAATAGTATCTTATCGCCCCTAATGGCAGAGTTATCGGCAATACATCTATATCGATCTACCATATTTTCATTAATCTTATTCTTTCATTGTTTTGTGTCCTTCATGCGTGTTGACATGGGCAACGGCAGAGTAATTTCCAGAGGGCTTTAGCTTCAAAAAGAGAATTTTAAAATGTTTGCATTCCACCTCGGATTAATTAGGTTTTCGTTTGTCCATTCATACAAGAAGTTTTAAGCTTTTTTAGAAAAGCTGATTAAGGCAAACGAGCGTAATTTTTTGAGCTGTGAGTCGCGTATTTTGAATACCGCAATTTACGTTCAACTAAAATTTGGTTAGGATGCCAGACAGCAGAAAGCAAGAAACGTCGGCTATGGCACATTCTGTAACTAACTGAGGATTGCCTCGCTCTCCTCCCTCATCCCGAGCGCAATTCGGTTGAAATAATGCGCGTGAGTCAGCAGACAACTCATTGTGGTACAAATAGGACTTTAGTATGAAACCGAATGCAGCGTAAATTCCGCGACTCATTTTACGCGACTCACAGCTCAAAAATTACGCTAGTTTGGCCTCACCCTAATTAAGAAAACATAGAATGCGAGAGCGAAGAAATCGAGCCCACACCTCGCCTCGGAATCCTCGGATAGGTTATTTTGTCGAAATATACAGTTAGGGAGTAACTTTGACCACTTTTAGAAGAGAATGCATAATGCAAGAAAATTTTAGCGTCCCACTTAGATAAGGTTAGGTTCTCTATTACTATGTTAGGCTTTTCCATAAATTTTTCGATAATATTTTAAGCCAGGGGATGCAATCATGCGGATACACACCGTTAGAGGTGCTGGCGCCCATAGATTTTGCTGATTTTTAGATTTTGATTGTTAAGATCTCTAGTCGTTATTCCTCTTCGTTTTTCTCACCACCTAAAATTAACATTAAGAACTGCTAACTGACAGTGGTGTTAGAATGTTAGTTGTTTTATTTGGTACATTTGGATAACTACCATTTATTGTCAAGCCCGACAATAAAATGGATTTTCATACTTTCTGTGTAGAGACCAGATAGATTTTATCTCAGAAACGTGACGCTTTGAGATTTTATCTTATACAATAACTTGTTTGTATTGATAACAGCTATTGATTAATACAGGCTTTATGCGTGGGCGCTATTTTGAAAATAAAATGGCGGAAGTTATAGACCCACAGGTTATTTGCTTTAAAATAACCATAATCCACGTAGGTATTACCATACTAATTGAACCAATACGTGATCAAAGTTCAGAATGTTCAATTTAAATTGATATCTCCGCGAGGACTCATTAAAGCGGTCGGTCTATAGGCAGCTTCATACAAATATCTTCCAAATGCTTTTGTTTTGTCTACATCATGAGTAAAAGCAATTATTTCGAGGACCGTGACCGAAATAAGTTATTGACCCTCTTTGATAGCACTCCAGAACGTTTCTATCTCAAGTAAATGGAACATAAGTTAGATATGTTCAAGCCTTATGTAAAAGAAGGCGTCTAGCCTATTGCCATCAACCGGACACTCCAACTTTCCAATTACACTTTGCCCGACCTAGGAATCGAACCGAGGCCCTACTCACCAGCAGCGCTTACAACCACTATACTAACTACAGTACAAATAATTTAATTTTCAGAAAATTCTAGACTAATATTCGTGATCGGACATAATTTTACATAAGTGAATAAAATATGATACAAAAACGAATCAGAAATGAAGACATCCGCAAGAGAACCAAGGTTACCGAGGTAGCCCGAAGAATTGCCAAACTTAAGTGGTAATGGGCAGGGCACATTGCTCGCAGAACGGATGGCCGATGGGGCCGAAAAGTTCTGGAGTAACGACCGCGAACCGGAAGACGTTAAGTTGGAATGCCTCCCACTGGGTGGACCGATGACCTGGTGAAGGTTGCGGGGATCCGCTGGAAGCGAGACGCACGGGAGGACTTTGGGAGGCCTATGTCCAGCAGTGGACGTCTTTCGGCTGAAATGACGATGATGACAAACGCGACGGTAAGATCACCTTGATTTGCCTCCACGGACAAATAACGTGTTTAAACCTTCAAACACCGACTTAATTATATTTATAAAAACTATACTACGTGTGGAAAACTATAAACACTAAAACCCTACATTGTATCATCTATCATATTAAAAAAAAACCACATTGTTTCACTTTACTCACCGTTAGTAATTTTAACTCTTACAAAATAGTATCACAGGTCAAATCAGACTCAGCAATTAATTATTATGCCTTTTATATTCACACACGTCCTCACTCGTTAGCTTTCAAATGAATACTGACGGCCATAGACTACCGCAAAGTTTTATACAGTAGTATTTTGGCGCGTTAATTGGTCATAGTGCTGTCTCATTCGCGGTAATGCGAAATCGCGTGCAAAATGTTTCTGTTTCTTTCTCTCTTGAACAAATTATCGTATTTGTGACAAGGACAGCAATACAGCGTGACGCGGAATAAATCCATCGGTGTCATTATGTTTAGACTTTTATTGAGTACGATCTATGTTGTTCTTGCGAGCTTGCCGTCTCAATTCAATGACGTCATTTTGTTTTTTTATTTTTATTAATGTAATGTTGAGTCATCGTGAGCCTACCTTCGGGAAGTAATGTTTGTCATGTATCCATGATCATTTTGCGAAAATGTTGCGACAGAATACATTAATGATGACTCGCTTCCCTATTCTGATGGCAATTTTTCAGGGAAATGTTAACTGGATCTTTTTCTAACTGGTTTTATCAGTATTCTCTCTGGATTCGCTCATGTTTTCTTCATGGAAAACATAGTCAAAGTATTATTATCTCCTTACCTACTATTACCATACCAAATTGCGCAGAAAACATGTTCGCACATACCTATGTTGTAGTAGGTAGCTAATAGCAATAGATGAGTTGGACTTTGAAGGGAATAAAATTTAGAAGTATTATGAAACCCGAAAGTTTACTAAATAAATAAATACCTATGTCTCTTATCAACGAAACCGTATGCCGTACGACCTAATCAGTTGACCACAACATAATTATTTATTAAAATTACATATAACATTATTTTATTAGGTATATCAATTTCCAACAGCGTGCAATAGGATAGCAAAACCGAGGATTTTTAGACACCCAAACGAGTTATTTTTCCAGTTATCCTGGACCTAATTTGATTAATCATGCTGGTAAAATAAATAATTGCGTAATTTTATAGGAAAAAGCAGAGAAAACAGGTGAAGTGACTTGCAGTCATTAAAATCATACTTGGACACTTCGATACTAATTCAAATGAAGACCACAATTGTAAAGCAATCCTGAAACATACTGGGTAGATGTGGAAAGTCCAGGGCCCGAAATACTGGATTGGAGGATGCTTATATAAAGCAGATGATGAACTTGATGATAGACAACAGACAAGAAGTTTGTCTCGACCGGGAGAAGCTCGAGCGAAACTACACAATTTAACGACGACGCGATGTGATCATGTCACTATTAAACCTCTTTTTAAAATGCAAGAAGTTGAACACCACAAGAATCAAAGAAAAGAAGCAATGTGCAACGTATGGGGTTCAAAAATGATAAGGATTCTCGGAAAATGCTGCCCGAGAAAAGAACGGGAGCTCCGACTTGGGCGAATGCAAAATCCGGAGTGTTTTTGAAGATGGTTTTAAACGATATGAATTACCATGAAATTGAAGCCGAAGATGTATTTACAGAGCCAAGTTCATCATATGGGGAAAATGAGCGTAAAGCTTATCTAGAAGAAAATGCACGCCTTTTTTCCAATGTGAATAAACTATAAAAAAGATATTGAAATAAATAAGCGGAATAATTTATTTATTACGGTAATTTGAGCTAATGATTAGGAGGGATGTGTTTTTACAAAAGGACAATGGGGAAATTGAGTGGCTTTCTTAATATTTGTTTAGGTAAATCAGCATATTAATGGCGTAACTCGGTCTTTAATCGATAGCAAATGTAACGTAATGTCGAATAGTCAAAATGAATAGCTTTGGGATTGTAAGTGTGTTATGAAAAAACCTTGTTTGATAAGGTGGGAGGGGGTCATCCAGCTGCGTTAGGTTTTTTTTGTAAAGGGTACGGACAAGCCGACCGGTCTGGAGAGCAGACCGGACTGAGGACAGTGAGCTCTGTCAAAGTTCGGGTTTGTCTCCACTGATCGCGGTATCAGATTGAATTTGCCACGGATCACGGCGAGTTGTATCCACTGATACCGTGATCCGTTCCAATCTGATATCGCGATCTTTGGAGACAAACCCCAAAGTTCGATGTCCAGTTCGCTCAGTTTGACAGTACCTTAAGAATATCAAGACCACGACTCAGATCTGCTTCGAACTGCTTCAATACTCCAATAGCTGATAAGGCCTCGAAATTAATTGAATTCTGAGAACTCCTCAAAACGCAGCATAATCAAGAGTAGCCAGATCAATTTTAAGTGGAAGCTTAATCATGATAGTCTTAAAAACTAGATAACTATCATTGTTCTGGTTTAGTAGATAATGATATTACAACTTCATCGTTGGGTGATTCAACTCATGTAATAAAAGATAAAGGTATATTATGTCATCGCGATGAGAATGCAGATTTTATATTAACTGAACCTTTTTGGTAAGCGCCATGTAAAAAAGGAGAATCTGGAGGAGCTCGTGGCTAAATAATAACAGCCGCTCGGGTCGATCTTTACGTTAAGCCGTGCTTGCCGAGGTTGATCTGTGGATGGGTGACCGCCCATTAAATACCGAGTTTCCTCCGTGCCTCGATAAGCACGTTAAGCCGTTAGTCCCGGCTGTCATTCGTAGATCTTTGACAGTCGTTAGGTAGTCAGTCAGCCAAAAAGTCTGACAACCAGTCTTACCAAGTGGTATCTTATTACCCAGTACTAACTGGGTTGTGGAGGTCAGATAGGCAGTCGCTCCATGTAGAATACTGGTATTCAGCTGTATCCGGTTAGACTGGAAGCCGACCCCAATATAGTTGGGAAAAGGCTAGGCAGATGATGATGTAAGTCAGGAGAATTTGAATTTATAGGCATATTTTTTGGGCATTTTTAAAATAGGGATCAGAAAGGATATGCACACCTCGGATTTTCGACTGAATGATGCTTATAGTTTTCTAGTGAACATTAGGCCATACGACATTGGTATTGGTAGACTTTATGCCGGCCTAGTGTAATACGGAGTTTCAACAGAATAAGAGGCCAGTTTACACTGTTTTTTTTTACAAAACCGTACAAAAATAATGACTGGTCTACGTTCAATACGAATTTACTTTTCAAAAACTGCTGCATCATACGCTGACAAAATATTATGTCCACGATGATGAATGAATGATTTGTATGAGGATGCATATATTTATTCCAACATTTTTCCGCTAGGTCAGTTCCAATGAAGTGATGACATACATACAGCATGATGACGCACAAATTTATAGATGACTTGTATAGGAAACTGACAATTCTCCTGCTCTTACGCTCAGATTTATATTGAAAACTGTATGTAGAATGTCTCACCTGTTCTTTATTGACGATTCATACATACAGGCTGTAAACAGACCCTTCACGAAGCCGTCAACTAAGCATTCTGTACATCAAACTAAGTAAGTAACTTTACACAAATTTTTTTGCTGGGAAACGACTTTTTTTTTGGGTTCAAAAATCACCTTTGACGGTAGGACTCAATACATCAGAACATTGTGCTGATGGATGGATTGAATAGTACGGGGGTCGTGGAGGTGTTTTAAGTAAAAATCTTGCATTAAAAACACGTATTTAAAAACAAACTTGTGAAAAAGTTCGAACATTGACCCCCAATATATCCGTAACTAGAAGGTTCCCAGGTATGGTCTAAAACAAAAAAATTATCGAATTGACGGGGAGAGCAAATGCCTTTCGGCTTCGTTAAGGGTCTTTTTACACCCTTTATGTTCTATGCACTGAACAAGCTATAACTATACTATGAAACCATACCATTCGATCAAGAGATCTTGGTGTAAGATTGATCTCTGACTAATCGCACAAATGCAAATGAATGCATGTACAAGACTGAATCACTCAGTCTTCTGCAATTTTCTTAGAAGACGGAGAACTGGATATTATGCCTTTGCAGCAAATAAACTTCCTTGGCGGAAACACAGCAAGCTGCCAGAAGAAGCAAGGTTAAACAGGTCGCCCCATGCTCCAGTTGGATCGATATAGACAAGCTAAAAAAAGCCGCAGTAGGTACACTGGATACAATGGCTGTCTAATTGAGTATTTTATATCAATTTGGGAACTGAGGACGTATCTTTTAACAAGAACTCTTGTAAAACTCCAAGAACACCTGACCTGCAATGGTCTTTAGGGAAAGCACTCCATTAATTGTGCACCTAAGTAGGCCGTTTCAAACGTAATCCGGCAAAGTGGGGAACTATAGGTCCTTCTGACACCCACTGCGAGTATTATAGGTCCTTATATCATATATATCGTCACCGACCATTCGATGGCCCACTTGTCGGATCGTCCAAAGTGCCTGGTCCTGGACATCTGATGACGCGACAGAACGCTACTGAAGCCGTGATCAATGTGGCCACCTCGTTTAGTCATCTGCGAAAACTTTTCCCAACTATGTTGGGTTCGGCTTCCAGTCCCACCGGATGCAGCTGAATACCAGTATTTTACATGGAGCGACTGCCTAAAACTGGGCAAAAATAATCTGTCTAGTTACCAGACAAATGTATCATCAATTCGAAAACAAGCACGTTCAATTGCAGCAAAAAGTAAATCATCATCATCTGCCTAGCCTTTTCCCAACTATGTTAGGCTCAGCTTCCAGTCTAACCGGATGAGGCTGAATACCAGTATTTTACATGGAGCGACTGCCGATCTGACCTCCACAACCCGGTTAGTACTAGGTAATACGATACCCCTTGGTAAGACGAGTTGTCAGACTTTTTGGGCCACTGACTACCTGTAACGACTGTCAAAGATCTACAAATGACAGACGGTGAAGAACGATCCGAGCGGCTGTTATTATTAAGCCACGAGCTCCAAGCAAAAGGTAAATAGGAACTCTAAAGTAGATTCAATTTTGGGTGAAGAGGTAAACTAGATACATATAAAACAATACCAAATTAAAGATAACTGTACAGCAATACAGTTCATGGGAATTTCCTGGCCTTTTGACCTTTCTGACTTTGTTTATAGTGTGTCAAAGTCAATGTTGACCCATAGCGGTCGTTCAAAGCTTGTGAAGTGAGACAAAATGATGTCAGAACTATGGCGCCGCTCGCAAAACAACACGATATCGATTTGCCGAATATTTTATGTCATTCTGGCTTTTCGCCAACTATGTCCGGACTTCCAGTCTAGCAGGTTGAATCATGATTTTAGCTAGAATACCTAAATCCGTTGTAGAGGACTAAAAACTAGACTATTTTAAATTAAGAGACACAACACAAGGCTATTTGATTTACGTAAATTATTTGTGTATTTTTTTTAGTGCTTTTTTTAAAATGAGGAGCTATTGGTGCCTCGGAAAGCACGTTAAGCCGTTGGTCCCGGCTGTCATTTGCAGATCTTTGACAGTCGTTAGGTAGTCAGTGGCCCAAAAAGTCTGACAACCAGTCTTACCAAGGGGTATCTTATTACCCAGTACTAACTGAGTTGTGGAGGTCAGCTTTTGTACATGAAGTTTAAATAAATAAAATAGGCTCGCTCCATGTAAAATACTGGTATTCAGCTGCATCCTCTTAGACTGGACGCCGACCCCAAAAAAGGCTGAAGGTGAGTAGAAATGCCTACTGTAATTCGGTCTGTGAGACAAGCTTTAAAAATTCAACAGATCTCATTTGTTTAGTCATCCGTTTGGGTGTTACGCAGTGTTTGTGAAAACGGGCATAAGTATGTATGATTCAGATGAGGAAATAACACGATTTGAAGAAAGACATAACCTCACGCCTGTAATCCCAGAAGTGTTAGGCAGAGATGACCTATATCAAGTAATTCCTCATTTTTCCAGCTAATGTTTTTTTTAATAGAAGAAAACTAGAAATCTAAGTTTAGCCTTGACGACTCTTTCGTAAGTATATGTGACCTCCAAACACGTTGGTATAAAAATTAACAACTTTACATCGTCATCGTAGGAGCCGATTTTCTTGTTAACTAACCAAACTAACATTTTATTGTATACTTCCTAATATTATTACTATTTTTATTTTATTTTTAATTCTAATTTTGACTAATTTTATGTAGTTTTACTTGATTTTTATGTTCAACCAATAACTTTTATGTGTGGTGTAAACTGTTAGTAAAATAAAAAAAGAATGTTTACATTTTATAGTGTTGCATGGCTTTTTTGGCGTGTGGTGATAATCAGAACTAACCCCACTATGACACTTTGATAGTTAGTATAGTAATACATAAACTCACGTCTTTTTCCCATGGGGGTAAGCAGAAACCACAGAAAGACAACTTGTGATAACTAGTACATCTCGCCTTGTAATCGCCGAAGGGTTAGGCAAAGGTGTACCTAACAAGTACGCCCATATTTCGCCAGTTATTTTTAAGTCCCTTGTAAAATGGGCGAGCCTATTGCCATCAACCGGGCAGAAAACCATACTCCGTAGCTGCTACTGAGAAATTCTTGATGTAAAAACCCAATAACACGGGGAGGGCGAAAGCTATTCATTTATACAATACTAGCGGCCCGTCCCGGCTTTGCACGGGTGGACATTTATTTTTTAAACATTTTGGGATAAAATATAGCCTATGTTTCTCAGGGATAATGTAGCTCTCCAATGGTGTTTTTTTTTTACATCGGTAGTTTTTGAGTTTATTCATTAAAAACATACACACAAAAATACAAATATCTTTCCTCTTTATAATATTAGTAAGAAGTAAGGTATATTCTTCATCGAAATATCAAAAAGCAAACTCCAGCGCTTTGGACCGCTGTGAAATATAAAAAGACCGCTGTATAATTGATTGAGACCTAAACAATGCGCAGTAACCTATCACTTAGAGTTAGAACTAATAATAGCTGCAGTAATACTAACTAAATTGTTGTACCGCAGTGCGTTCAATTAGGTACTGTGATTTATCGTGTCATTGTTTCATTTAAACCATTTGTTGTAAAACGTATGACGTCTTAAGTCTTTTGGCGCGAAATGAAAGACAAAATGGCGGCATTTTTTTAAAATTACTTACTGTTTGGCAAACTTGCTGTTATTTTATTAATCAGAAGTTCAAGCAAACCATGGTTTCTTTCCGGAATCCAGTTTCAAAGCCAAAACAAATAAATAAATAAATTCGACTTGAAGTCATTTAAACCATTTGTTGTAAAAGGTATGACGTCTTAAGTCTTTTGGCGCGAAATGAGAGACAAAATGGCGGTATATTTATTTTTTAAATTACTGCTGGGCAAACTTACTGTTATTTTATTATTCAGAAGTCAAACCATAGTTTCTTTCTGGAATCCAAAACATGCCACAAGTGCACACAACAAACAAAAAAAAACAAAAAACTTCGATCTGCACAATATAAAATGTAAATTAAATAGAAAAAAGACAAAGAAAAAAGAAAGAAGATAAAGAAAAGAGACAGTATTGTGTCTCAGGGCTGCGCCAAATAGGCCCAGTTCAGCAAACTGCCGAGCAGCTAGTGCCCGACGCTGGTTTACAACTGGACCCGAGATGGTGATGATTTTTATTTATAATATCATTGGTTCTAGCCATATTTTCGCACACAGAACGCTCATCATTTCTTTGGTTTTCCTCTACTCTTCTAGCGTATTCAAGACTTTCCTCATTGTAGGTATCCTCTTCATAATGACTTGACTGATACCAATTAAAACATGATCTTATCATTTTCAACATGAAGGATTTCTCAAGAAACTCACACAGACATACTTGAAGTACCTAGTCTATGTCTATAGCATACACTGCAATAAACTACCAGCTTTATTACATAAGCTTAAGGTGTAAATTACAGTAATAATAAACTTAAGGAAACAAGTGAACTGATTAATGGCACTTATGAAAAGACCAAGTCCTCGTACTTGAACGAATATCAACTTTATACTCATGTTAATTAAGTTGATTTTGAATGGCCAGTACTATTGAACAAGTCATAAAATGTTAGAAGTTGTACGTAGCTCAAATCTTTATTGTGTGAATTTTGAAGATGTTTTTTTTCTTCCAAAAACACATAATTTATATTTTTAACTGTTAAAAGGTTTTTTTATACGGGGTGTAAACGGACCCTTCACGAAGCCGTCAACCAAGCATTCTGTACTGAACATCAAACTAAGTAAATCTACGCAAAAATGTATGCTGGGAAATGACTTCTTTTTTGGTGTATATAATCACGTTTTATGGTAGGGTTCAATGTAACGCACTCAAAACACTGTGCTGATGGATGCATTGAATAGAACGGAGGTAAGAATATAAAGTAAAGTTATAACATTAAAAACTTGACCTTTAATATCTCCGGAACTGTTAGGTTCCCAGCAGGGTTGTTGCTGATGCATATTTTTTTCACATCAGCGGATGCTGATGCTGATCTTTTATCATTGACATCAGCGGATGCTGATGCTGATTTTAATTATTTTCTTAAAAAAACAGGGAAAAAGTAAAATCAGTCCGTATTAGTAGGCTCTTTGCGTGAATAATCCTTGTTACATAAGTTGCAGTTTGCAGTTTCTTGACTCCTTAATTTAAAATACGTCCATATTCCACTTTTCAACGGATAACACTCAACAGTTTACGGAAAAAAAACAAAAACTTTCACGTGTAATGCCGAATTAACGTAATGAGACAAGTTTGTGTTTGTTTACAATCACAATCCCCGCAGACGATCTTTTAATTATTGGTCAAAGTCGCAGGCAAAAACTACACGTGATATAATCCCCTCTGCGGTCATGTCTCGAACTCTCGACTCGAACTTCAGCATTAACAATCAGCATCGATCAATGCGGATGCTGATGCTGATGCTGATGTTGAAAATGATGCTGAAGATCAGCGGATGCTGATGCTGATGTTCGCAACAACCCTGGTTCCCAGGTATGGCTAGTATACATATAGTATATCTAGCTAAAAAAATGATCTCAATGACGGGGAGAACAAGTGCCTTTCGGCTTCGTTAAGGATACTTTTACACATACACTTCTGCCTACCCCTTCGGCATTATTCTTTCTTTTATTTATTTTTTAACAATTTCAAATACATTTTTAAATATTAATTTAAAAATTAATTAAAAAAATATAATGTATAAAAATTGTAACCCTCCGGTATCGGGAAAAAGGTCCAAGCTACCGGCGGTCAGGGCTCCAGAGAGAGGGACCTCCTAACAATACGAGCCGTGTCCAGGAGTACCGCTTTCCGAATCAAGCCCTTGATCCAGCTGCCTAACGAGAGCCTCCTTTTTTTTTCCGATCGGAAATCATCAAATGACCCCTCCCGCTCTGGACAAGTGTCAGACTCGTACCGACTAAAACTCCTTCCTGGTTCCTGACATCTCTTTGAGGTGCGCGTGGAACACGAACGCGCCGTCGACACGGCCTGTCGTCATAAGACGGCCGGCTGGCGAGCTAGCCTATTACTCACCGTCCGCAGGCCTGCAACGAGCCTCCTCAGGTATTGATCGAGGCTCTTGGCAACTAAGCCATGGGCTGATACAACTATTTTATTAAGTACATTTATTTCTGGCTAAGTCCATAGTGTTAGTAACACTGGCCCTAATTACTAGTGTCAGTAGACAGACATGGTTTATTCTGTGTATGAGTTTCATCCAAAATCGCAGCATTGGGAGACTCCCATCTATCTGCGAATACACTCAAGATAGTGTATAAAGGGTGTAAAAAGACCCTTAACGAAGCCGAAAGGCACTTATTCTTCCCATCAATGCGATCATTTTTTTGTTCTAGACCATACCTGGAAACCTTCTAGTTACGGAGATATTGGGGGTCAAAGTTCCGACTTTTTCACAAGTTTTTTTTTAAATCCATGTTTTTAAAGTGAGATTTTTACTTTAAACACCTCCACGACCCCCGTACTTATCAATCCATCCATCAGCACAATGCTCTGAGTGTGTTAAATTGAGTTCTACCGTAAAACGTGATTTTCACCCCAAAAAAAAGTCCTTCCCCAGCAAAACTTTTTGCGTAATGTTACTTAGTTTGATGTACAGAATGCTTGGTTGACGGCTTCGTGAAGGGTCTGTTTACACCCCGTATAATACAGGCATGATGTTATGTTAAGTTACCTCAGTAAACATCTTGTTTTTTGCAACAAAACATTGCAAACCAGTTTTTTTTTATTGTCTGCCGTTCTGTGATCACACACGCCTGTGTTGATGCTACATTTTTTGTATTACTCCTCTATAGTATAACAAAAGATATATAATCAAACTCATGCTAGTTTTCTATAAATCCACATCGTACGCACATTCATTTAAACATTACAATCACAAGATAATGTTATCTAATAGCGTTCAGATAATCTACTTGAATCTAGCAAATAATCTCATAATTTATCAGTTTACTATCAGAATAAAAGATTAATACAGATTTTATTGAGTAAGTATGAGGGTTGATAATCGGTTGGATGTTATGAGATGGTATATATTCGGTTTAGGATATTCTTAAGAGGCAGTAAGTTGCCGAGGCCCTAGCAGGAGCCCGCGGCGTAAACGTAACGTAAATACGTCGATTTTTGAATCCAAAATATAATTATCCTATAGCATTTACGTTACACCGCGCGATCGTGCTAGATCCTCAGGTGCGCCTAACTTGCTGATTTAGTCATTGTGGTTCTCATTTTAGCACTATATCAATCAGCCTTATTGGTAAATGGGTAGGCCAGGTCCAAATCATCAAGCCGCTGTTGAATTTTGAACTTTATTCCAAGAACTGTTAACGTCTTAATACAAAATTGACATCTTAGACTTGGATATAATGTCAGTTTTTGTCATTAGACCTTTATGCTTTGTTGGAATAAAGTTCAAACTACAATAATTTGCTCAAAGTTTTGGGCTTTGTACCGATAGAACAAATTTTTTTATGAGAGGGTCAAGATTTAAGTATAAGACGGTCAAGATAGTAGTATAGTTGAAAAAGGAGACCTGCATTGGAAATACATTGCCATTGGCGAATATTTTACAACGTTTGTGTGAACAAAAAGGGTAAGTCCATAAAAGAGGTTTTAAATGAAAATAATCAATTTCTAAACATTATGTGCTACAGGTGTGTGAAATCATTGTGAAGATACTAATATTCTAGAACTAATACTTGAATTTTTATAAGTATTGTAAAAATTAATATAAGTAAATATTAATAATTATTTTTATAAGTAAGTAATTATTTATTTCTCCTTAAAAATAAAGGGTGTAAATAGACCCTTAACGAAGCCGAAAGGTACTTGTTCTCCCCGTGATTGCGATCATTTTTTTTGTTCTTGACCATACCTGGGAACCTTCTAGTTACGGAGATATTGGGGGTCAAAGATCCAACTTTTTCACAACTTCTTTTTAAAATACATGTTTTTAATGTGATTTTTACTTTAAACACCTTCACGGCCCCCGTAATATTCAATCCATCCATCAGAACAATGTTTTGAGTACATTACATAGAGTTTTACCGGAAAAATGGATTTTTCACCCCAAAAAAAAAAGTCGATTCCCAGCAATAATTTTTGCGTAAAGTTACTTAGTTTGATGTACAGAATGCTTGGTTAACGGCTTCGTGAAGGGTCTGTTTACACCCCGTATAACATGTTGAATAGCATTATTTAAATGCAGTTAGAATTAAGCACAAAGAATAAAAATATGAGTAACTTCGCCTGGTCTAGGCTGAGCCTGAATTCATCAGGCATCATCTGCCTAGCTTTTTCCTCTTTTTGGGGTTGAGTTCCAGTGTAACGGGATGCAGCTGAATATCTGTGTTTTACCAGGAGCGGCTAACTATCTGACCAGGACGACCCAATTACTGCGTAGCACAACACCTCTAAACCAAGTACCCTTATATGTCAGAAATTCAATAAGATGCCTAGTTGTATTTTTCAATTTTATTGTAAGTATACATAAGTTCTTAACTGAAAATGTGCTGTACTAGTTAACTAGGACAATCAATAAACTAAATTGATCCAATAAAAAAGTGTTTCATTATTTTTCTTAGGTTGAGCATAGAGAATGATGCTTTAAACAGATAATAAAACCCATTAGTCACCATAGGTTTAGTGACCTACTTTCCTCACTGTCTTATAGGTACCATGATTAGTAAGGAAATTGCTCACTTCAATTAGATTTAATGACTGCTTGGTTCAAACATTGTTTTACTTGATTCAATTCCTTCATGATGTGTAGTACGAGATAATATTATGATGACAAAATACTTTGAAATAGATAGGGCCAGCTAAAAAGGTCCAAAAATGCTAATGACGTAGTTGACAGTAGGCACATCAACAAACACGCTCGAGACAATCCCAGCGAAGCGTAAAATTAAGCGTGTTAGAGATTCTTTACGAGTCGATGTAGGTACGTACCTCCCGTCTTATCCTCAATTTCAGCTTCCAAGTTTATTCGACTTTGTAGAAAATGGGCGGTGGAAACTTAACCGGTTTTTCACAATAGAAACGGACTAACAACGCAATAAAACTCTTAAAACTGACTAATACACGTAACAAAAAATCAATGGAAATGACTCGAATGTACAAGGTCAAAATGCATCCAATTAACACGTTGTTGTATTTGAGAAAATTTGCTTAGACGTAAAGAAAAGTTACTAGAATCTTTAAATTAGTTATAAATAAATGAATACTCACCAAGTGTTGAGATAAATAATAAAGTTTTCAGACCGGCGACACACGCGGTGACAAGCAATCAAGGCAGAATGAAAAGTAGGCAAGTAGGGTTGTCGAAAGGATTTCAATTTATCGAAGTTTATCGATATTTATTCGATTTTATTCAACATCATTGTGGTTACAATTTTCTTAAGAATCTGTCCAGAGAGGATTCAAACTTGGAATTATTTATGGGTCACGATACCTATAAATGATGTTGATGAATGGAGAGGATGAAAAAGGAGTAAATGATAGCATGACAGACAGTTGACAGAGGAGAATGGAAGAAAAAACCATGTTGAGCCGACCCCAAGTAATT
The DNA here is from genome assembly GCA_905220335.1 of Noctua pronuba. Lineage (NCBI taxonomy): Eukaryota > Metazoa > Arthropoda > Insecta > Lepidoptera > Noctuidae > Noctua > Noctua pronuba. The sequence goes on along the minus strand of LR999918.1, from coordinate 8,640,965 downwards.
TGGGACAAGGGCAAGACGATGATGATGATATGCTGATACCTAATACAATGGGTGTACTAAAGGACTGAAAAGGGTACTGGAAGCTGAATGCAAGCATTTTACGTAGAGTGACTGCCTGTCTGACCTCCACAACCAAATAATGTGTTACACGATACCTCTTTGGAAAACTGGTTGTTTGGTTGTTGACTAGCGTTTACTATTTTGATTTTAAGAACCAAAGGACAATGCCCACGGCGCTATGGACAAATGTACTCAATTCAAAATTGTTGTGTCTTCATCAAATCATCTTTAAAATACTCGATGGCATGTCTAAATACTACCTCAAAAGATTTTACACAAACCACAATGGCATTTCCGAGATAATTACAAAAATGAAATCACTATTTTGAGGTTATGTTCGACCAAAAATTCGTTGGAAAAGCTATTTGAAAGGGTCTGAATTAGTTTACGGGTGAGCTTTGTGCCTTTGAAGCACATTTGTTTAAAATCTGTAACGGTTTAGCTATGTCAGGAGGCCAGTTACTGGTGACCACCTATGACTACCTCACCAAGTCTTACTGATTTAGATTTTGAGCATCTTCGTGCTTTAAAATCTTTTTCGCGTGTTTCATGAAATTGCTAAGCATGAAAGAAATCATAACTAAGATAGTTAACCGCTCAGTGTTATATCTAGATCCTACTCAAATCGTAGATTGTGTAATTCATTTCATATTTAAATAATTATAATTCTGTGCAACTCTAGTCTTAAATGAAACAACGTACAATTAATATTGAGAGGTATCTCAGAATACACTTAACTGATTGAAATCAACCATCCTAGTTTATAATTTGTTTATTATTATAAGTAGGAGGTTCCTACATATATAAGTAATTATTTTAAAATCCTGTAACCCAACTTGTGAGATGAGGAACTAACACACAGACGTGGATTGTACTTTTGTCCTCTAAGATTTGTTAATGGTACACAAACGTAAAAGCGCAGCTCCTAAGTAAAAACATCATACTACCTACGTTAAAAAGACAATGTTTATTCTTACCGGCGTTGGTGAGATCCAGACTCGTAAAATGTTCATGATGTTATTGGGAATCTCCGACAACATGAGTCTGCGCACAAGTGGCGTTAATCTCAAAGAGCAGTTGAGACATCGCACCACAGTCACACTCGTCATGATCACAAAACAAAAAGTCCTGTCTTTAGTAATAAACAATACCACTTGGCGCCCATGCCGCCGTTGACAACCACTGGTATTAGAAATACCAGCAAGTACATGTGATTTAGAACTCTGTTATTACTTTACAATAATAGATTGAACAATCAATACAAAATCGTTATCATTTTATTTTATGTGGGTAGGTAGGCATTTTACCCGTAATAGAATAAATTGACATCCCTAGAATGACAGGTGATAGTAAAAAATGGCGTACTTTATAGTCAGAAACTCAAAAGTACTAATTATTGTTCAAAAAACTATCCCATTATAAATAATCATTAAGTCTTATTTAAAAAATATATTTTTATTTTAGATATTTCATGCCGTTTAAGGTTTTGAGACACAAGTCATTTATCAAGAGTACTGTCAATGGGCAATCTCCTTTTGAAAAGGTTGAGTGTTGCCTTAGGGCTTGGAATCGCACTTTTGCCCCGATCCTTTTCTGTCTTCTTTTCTCGTCTTTTATCTCTTCTTTCTGTTAGCTATAGTGAGAACCAGAGCAGGAAGAACACGTGGCAGCATCGCTGCGGTTGGCAGTACGCTCTGTTTCTCGCTCTAGTAAATGCGATTCCGTGCTGCCAGATGAGGCGCAATCGTTGAGGTGGTTTATTGGAGTTTGAGTTACGCTTAGGAATGAAAATAGGAAAACAATATGACAAGACCTTTCAAAAGCTGCGGGACTGTTCGAAAGAGATACCGCGTCCCTGGAACACAAAGGGCAAAGAAGGAACATGGATGGGTTTTAGTCAGGAAAAGTCTGACACTACCTCCCACTCCACCCAGAGTGGGGGGGGGGGGGGTTATTTGATGATTTCCCATCCATAAAAAATTACCTATCAAAAAATTGTCGCATGATAATTACTAACGGTTCGGGTGACATAGGCTACATTTTATGCGAACAAAAGTTGATATATATAGTAAAGGAAATCGAGTGCTAACCTTTTAAAAGCTCGACAAAATATTTATCGACACTTTTCGATGCTTCCGACATCCCTAAAGAAAAGCCGCGCAATAGTGATGACCAGATCGAATAAGGATATAAGGATGCCATAAACTGAATCTATTGCGAGAGTAATCGATTTTATCCTATTTAATTGAAACCGATGAAAATTTCTTAAGTAGTAATCGGATTTACAAGTACAATTAGCATTACAAATAAATTAACACTATTACTCCAAACATCCAGTTCTGGGAATAGCAGAACGCGGAACGGAATAAAAAACACATTAAAGCTCCATGTGGGATCCTGGATAGCATAGGCACAGGCAGGGATCACGTTATGATGACTAAGATATTGGTCGTAAAAATCATTGCTGTTTTTCCAAATATGAGAATAGAGCTCCAGCTTTCTCTATCATAACATAACAGCGGCCAGGCGTAATTCATTAATCAGCTGTTGATTCAGCTTATTTATAGTCTATTTTTTAATCTCGGAGACTAAATTGACAAGTGAAAATATCAAAACTGACTTAAATCCTATTGAAATCTATGTCAGTTTGCCATTTTTACTAGTCAATTTAGTCTCCGAGATAAAAAAACAGACGTTAGATGTAAGAATAGCAACTTATCTCTATTTTTAGCACAGTTCGGGCCATTGATAATTACTTACCATTACGAAAATTGTACTATAAACCCTATATAACAAAAGTGCCATCATGTCATCATCCGTTGAGTTGTCGACGCGAGAAGAAGAATATAATAATATGTGTAAAAATATATACATGGGCATCTTTATGTATGATAGTCAGCAGTTACAATAAAAGAAAACCTACGTAATTTAGGTATGTATATAACAGAGAAATATTTTGTTTTATCTGTGATCTAACCTCATTCGCATATTTTATCATAAGTCAAAAGATCCGATTATTATGATCCGATTCCGAATAATACATTGGACTTTTGGATCTCACGGAACAACCTTTTTTTTTCTATGACAATCATGCAATCAAACCAGTGTCCTTCTCTGCTATTGGTCCAAAAACAGGTTTTGGCCGTTCAAAGGTTCATTCAATGGTACCAAAGAATTACCGATTGACAGTTACAACAAACTGTCAAATTGACAATTGTATTTTAATTCATTCATGTTGTTCATGTTCACTTCGCTGTGTCTTGTCTAGAACTTTTCGAGTGTTTGTAAAATTAAAGTATTCAAAAACAACGAAAATGACTACAGATATCGCTCAGATTGGGTCACAAAAAGTAAAGAGCATCGCCAGCGGCGAGGTAAATATATATCTTTTCCATTGAACATGTAGTTACGTTTTTTTATTTACGCCGCGCCTATGTATTGAAGAACATTTTACAATTCAGCTTTCAAAATTTCAAATTAATGTTTGAAAGTTATTTTTCTGGGCAACCGGCATTTTAAAATGTTGTATTGTGGCGGATATTGCCTTTAAAGTGTTATTTGATATGCAAAATGTAATGTTAACCGGCTTGCAGCTGCAAGTTTCGTAATCAAAACTCGTAATAATAGAATCAGTAGTGTGAGAGTACCGGTTTTAAGTTTGACTCGGATTTATGTTAGTTATATCTACCTACGCATTTACAACCATATTTGAGGTTTTCCTTCCGTATTCCAATTGATATATGAGGCTTACTCATTAAACCCATTAACTATTATTACCCATAATGTATGTACCCATTGTATTACCTGCATGTAATTGCAGGACGTATTAATTTCCAGTTTCCGGTATTACTAACAGCTTGTATTTTTTTAATTGTTAGCTAGTCTTGCAAAGAACAGGTTTTATTCAGCCTATACCAAAGTGCAGGTTTAATTCTTTCAGAGTAGATTTTACAAACATACTTAAAACTCACGCCTTTTTCCTATGGGGATAGGCAGCAACACCAGAACGACATATGTTATCACGAAAGACTCAAATAGAAGAAATCAGCCCACACGGGCCTGCTGAGTAAATTACAAACCACTTCTTACAAAGAGTAGCCTATTCCTTGCAACAGATACGTAACGGGCTGATTTCTCTAATATTACGATTATTTCCCATGAATGATGTTTGCGGATGAATGGAAGAAGTTTTTAATCTTATCCTTTATTATGTGGGTAGTGCCTAACCCGGTGTCACAGTTTTTATGCCCCCCATGAGCCTATGACTTGGCTTTATATGCCATTGAGAAATATCTCTCAGACAAATTTTTAATAAAATGACAGAAATACTGTCCACGATTCATGAAAGTATTTGTAAAAATAAAATAATTATTTAACTATCAATATGTTAATGATATTGGTTTTCAACTGTCTTATTTATAGTAAATTAACTGTTGATCGCATCCTACGTGCGCTTGAAATCATTATAAAAATATAACTACCCTATATCGGATTTTATTAACAATTTCTGGGGTTTTATTTTTGTTTGCATGGAACCTTTATTGTTTTTATAGAATAAAAGTAGACTAACTTATTCCTTATAACATTAGCTATCTGCCAGTAAGAGTCCCGTGACAATCGGTCCAGCCATTACGGAGATTAGCCGGAACAAACACACAGACAAAAATATAGAAAAAATGTTTTTTTTTTTTTGTTAAAAATACCTTAAGTATATACTTTTCAGTAAAACAGACATTTCAATTTTATTTATTTGTATAAATAAATAAATGATATGCTATTATCACCTGTGTAGAAAGTATAATAACACCGTTATCTGTACATAAAAGATTCAAAAGGCCACAGGTTATCTTTCAGTCTGTGTTTATGCGTGGCTGCAGTAATAAAAATAACATTTCTTTTAATGCAACTGCTTTGAGATATTTTTATACACACAAAACGAGAAAACTTTAGACAGGGTTATACTTTACTTTTCAATACGTAGTACAAGTACAAATAAGTATAAAATCTAACATAACATCACACCTGTAATCCGCGAAGGGTTCGGCTGAGGTGTACCAAAGAGTACGCCCACGAGTTTCATGTAATAGGGGTAGGGGGGGGGCGGTAGCCTATTGCCATCAATCGGGCACAATTCCAAACTCAGTTACTGAGAAATGTTGGCAAAACCCAATAACACTTTGCCCGCCCTGGGAACCAGATCCAGGACCTCATGATGTCGCGCTTGCCACCACTAGAGACTAGTGACTAGACTATACCAACGAGACAGTATAAAATCTTTTCGGCAGAATAGTTCTCACTTTTAAATGATTTTAGTATAAATTATGACTCTTCTCTACCTGGCTCCTCTCACTGACCTTAAGTATAATTTAATTTGACAAGCTTTATTCAAACGAAAACAGCATGAGGAAACCGGCATGTTCTAGAAGCAATAATTTAAAGGTCTGACTGTGACATCTAACAACAAGATGGGGTTGGCCATAATCCATTAATCATTGATCAGGGGGCGGGGGGCAAGTGTAATGGATAATGAGGAGGCCTGAGTCCCAGCAGTGGGAACATTATAGAAAATTTTAGTCAGTTATTAAAAAAAAACAGCTATTTCCTACAAAATTGCAATACATTCAAAATGTATGGGACAGATGATTTAAAAAAAAAGAAATAGGAAAGGGGGTTCAGAATGATGTACTAAATACGTGGTAACCATTTTAATAAAAAAACCAATTAAAAACGAATAAATAAACTAAACTAAATGTGGGTAGAATAATATGATATCTTATATTTATTGACAAAAGGCGAACACAGCTAACTGTATGATTTTATTATTTTCCCAGACTTGTAAACAATTGTTGGAATATAAACTAACTAGCTGTGCCCCGCGGTTTCACCCGCGTTTTTCTCGTTTCCGTGGAAATACCGAGATAAAATATTGCCTATATTATAGCCTCCCTCAATAAATGGACTATTGAATATTTAAACAGTTTTCATATCAGATCAGTATTTCCCGAGATTACCGCGTTCATAACAAACAACCAAACTTTTCAGCTTTATAATATTAAGAAAAATATAGGTTAAGTTAAATTGTATAAGTCGCAGGCAATAGCTGTCTATCTGTTCGACATTCAGCCAGACACATAAGAATTACGACTACAGGCGGGAGTGTCCGTCCACTTTAAACCGGGTTAAAATATTATTTTAAAGTACTTCTGAGTAAATTATATTTTTCGTTTTATTTTCTTGTGGCAGAAGAATATACTGATTGTTTCCGCAACCTGATCTTGACAACGCGACATATAGTTGGCCGTGCGAAAAACAGTCTTGCCGTAAATCTGTGATTTATTTATCGTTACGGCAAAAGCCAAAAGATAATTTAATTGGGAATTGGACTCTTTTAAAATGAAAAGGCAAATCATTTGGAATCATTGGGATCCGAGGTATAAGTACTGTTTGACCAACCGCTGGACCAGTCAAAACTGTTGCAACGATCACGTTATTGCGAAGAAATTTAACCTGAAGTCGAGTCCCGTTACATAAATTTGGTGGCTTAAGATTTCTAAGTAAAATAATTGGGGCACCAATTTTTAACTTGAGAGAATTTGGGGGGAGGCCACTCGGGTTTAAAGAATTAAGAAATTCCTGTGGATAATGGACTGCATCTTCTTGATCCATTACATTATCAATAGAAGTGTAGGTGACTATATCCCCTGGAAGTTTAGTTAAAATTAAATCGTTAATTTCGTCAACACTACTGTTTCTCGCCGCCAATATTGCTCGTTGACACATCCATTGATAATCTTTATTTTCTATTTCGACGATATCTGGGTAAACTTTTGATATTAAACTCTCAATGCTAGTCACTTTTTCTCCTAAATCTTGATCAATAGGTATTTTATTTTCAAAATGAGGTACTTTTCGTCTCCAATTAAAAGTAACTTCAAAGGAAAATTTGTACTACCTCCCCCCAAATAACATAATGCTTAATTTCGATAAAGATTAATATTACGAAACATATTTAACGTAGTTTTTTTTTTCTTCAGACGATTTAATAATTATTTTGAACACAAAATCGGTTGTGATTAAACCATGATAGTTAGATATATGTTCTCGCGGACTTTTTTGTAGGTTCTAATGAGATCTACAAACCCGTAGTACATCATTTTGTTCTATTGTCAATAGTTTTTGCAGCGCACGCAAAAATAGGTTTTCGATTTTACACCTTGTGTTACAAAATAGCAATTTTATTACGGATCCCTAATTTTGAAAAAAAAAACATAGCCTATAGCCTTCCTCGATAAATGGACTACCCAACACTGAAAGAATCATTCAAATCGGACCAGTAGTTCCAGAGATTAGCGCGTTCAAACAAACAAACAAACACTGCAGCTTTATAATATTAGTAATGATTTAGTATTTTATCAAGGGATAAAACATTCTTATTGTATTAAGCTATTCAAAGTTTATAATAACAAGATATAAAATGTAAACAGGAGCTGTAAAAAAGCTTTTAGTTTTAGAAAACTTGAGTTACACATGGTGATTTACAAGGATCAATTAGACTGATTGAAAAATGTGATGGAAATTGATAAAATTTAAAAAATAGGATCTTAAAAAAAAAATGTTTTTTCTGTCGAAAATCTATAGGAGGAACTCGTGGCTTAATAATAACAGCCGCTCGGGTCGATATTTAGGTTAAGCCGTGGCTGCCTAGGTTAGTCTGTGGATGGGTGACCACCCATTACATACCGAGTTTCCTCCGGGCCTCGGAGAGCACGTTAAGCTGTTGATCCCGGTTGTGATTAGTAGATCTTTGACAGTCGTTAGGTAGTCAGTGGCCCAAAAAGTCTGACAACCAGTCTTACCTTAGGGTATCGTATTACTTAGTACTAACTAGGTTGTGGAGGTCAGATAGGCATTCGCTCCATGTAAAATACTGGTATTCAGCTGCATCCGGTTAGACTGGAAGCCGACCCTAACATAGTTGGGAAAAGGCTAGGCAGATCATTAACAAAATTCTATAATAGGATTTAAAAATATTTTTTTATGTTTTTCTGTCTAAAATCTATAAAACGTTCATATAAGCACTAAAGAGACCATTGTTTAAATCCAAGTTCTGTTTATTAACACAAAGTATGTTCTATTTTTCAGACAGTAGAGCTGAAATCCTTTTGGGAGGACCAGAATGTTGCCATCATATTCTTCAGGCGTTGGGGATGCATGCTATGCAGACTGTGGGCAAAAGAGGTAAGATTATCACAATCCTATTTACACGTATAACAGCTAAAACATTAAACATCTAACTATCCTACTAATATTATAAATGCGTAAGTTTGTTTGGATATTTGTTACTCTTTCACGCAAAAACTACCGAACTCACATACACAAACCAGACCCGGAACAACTACCTGAAGGCCATAAAAAACTTGTTCCGTGCGGGAGTCGAACCCGCAACACGCAGCGCAGCAGCCAATAGCTCAGCCACTGCGCCAACCGTGCCGTCAAACTTAATGAATCACTCACTTATTCGACCTCTGTAATGGTGGCACACAATACCAATACGCACTATAATGTACCTAGTGTTTAGCTGTACGATGAATTATGCATACTACATCGGTAGGTCGGGACTAGTAACTCAAGGATATGTGAGACGGTTACCCGTATTTAATTAACACTCGTCTAGACAACATCGAAATTAAACTATAAAAAAACACTATTAACTATTAAACTATAATCAAGATAATTATTGTTTCTATTCTTGATAATGTACGTGGTTAAATAATAACAGCCGTAAGACATTCAAATATTTATGAGCGATAGGCGGGACAAGACGAAGAAAATCGTAACCCAATACTTGTTGCTCATCATACCGAGTTTCCTCCGTGCCTCGGAAAGCACGTTAAGCCGTTGGTCCCGGGTGTCATTTGTAGATCTTTGACAGTCGTTAGGTAGTCAGTGGCCCAAAAAATCTGACAACCAGTCTTACCAAGGGGTATCGTATTTCCTAGTATTAACTGGGTGGTGGTCAGATAGTCAGTCGCTCCTTGTAAAATATTTGTATTCAGCTGCATCCGGTTGGAAGCCGACCCCAACAAAGTTGGGAAAAGGCTAAGAAGTAGATGATTCTTGATTATACACACATAGCCATGTAAAATCTCACATAAATTAAAATGTGATTACATCTAAAACAATAGGTACTTCGCAGACTAATTGTTCAAGCAAAAACTTTACAATCGAAGCTACAAGAAAACGTAATATGTACTTCTTTACATAATCTTTTTATTATTACCTATAAATACTGATATAAGAGTTTCAAATTCCATATAAGTACATTTTTATATCAATTTAACGCGATATAAATATTAGAAAGATGACGTACATATTGATAAAATCGACTAACTTCTAAATACGGCTTCGCCCACGTGTATGTAGGATATTATTCCACGAGAAGTCACAGAGGTGATAAAAAGTATCCTATATTCAAACCCAGGTCATGGTCTACCTGTATGCCAAATTTCACTCAAATCCGTGCAGTCGTTTAGGTGCAAAAAGGTACACAGACAGAGTTACTTTCCCATCTATACAAATAAATAAAATTTAAGTGTGTTTGTAATTTCAAAATAAAAGCTTTTTACTGAATGCGTATGAAAGTATATGCGGTACTTATAACAAAAAAACATTTTTAAAATTTTTGTCTGTCTGTTTGTTCCGGCTAATCTCCGTAACGGCTGGACCGATTTTGACGGGACTTTTACTGACTAACAGATAGCTGATGTTATAAGGATTAACTTAGGCTACTTTTATTTTAGAAAAAGGATTAGGGTTTTGTGCCATTCAATTGTCAACAAACTCCGATTCAAATAAAGGAAGTAATATTTTTGTAATAATTTCCCGCGCACGAAGGTCGCGGGGCACAACCAGTTTATAATATTAGTATGGACTATAGATAAATATTATGCGCGGCCCAGGTAACACGCGGTTCTCGATTGCTTTATTGATAAAACATATTTACTTATCCATCACAGTATTTTATCGATACTCACCTAGTGAAATTATCTTTGGACTGGCTTTTTCCACAACTTCGACCACATAGATGTCAAATTTTCTCATGTAAATTTCTCTTTGTGTGACCCCAAACTTTCGACAAATTAATAGGATCATAATATTATAATGGGTGTAAAAATACCCTTATCGAAGCCGAAATGCACTTGTTCTCCCCGTCATTGCGATATTTTTTTTTGTACTGGACCATACCTGGGAACCTTCTAGTTACGGAGATATTGGAAGTCAAAGTCCCAACTTTTTCACAAGTTCTTTTTGAATTAATACTTTTTAAGGTTCTAACTTTACCTTAAATATCTTCATGACCCGTTTACTACTTCAATGCATCCACCAGCATAATGTTTTGAGTGCGTTTCATTGATTTTTTTACTGTAAAACGTGATTTTACACCCAAAAAAAAAGTCGATTCCCAGCAATAATTTTTGCGCAATGTTACATAGTTTGGTGAACAGAATGCTTGGTTGACGGCTTCGTGAAGGGTCCGTTTACACCCTGTATATTCCCATAGTTTTGTCTTAAATAAAGAGTTTACCACAACCACCAAGTACATTTATTAACCACCAAGAAATAAGTGCTAAAACCGTATTTCTTTCTTTTTCGTGTGGTTAGTGCTTAACCTGGTGTCAGAGTTTTTATGTCGCCCATGGGACTCTGACTTGGCTTTACATAACGTCGAGCAATAGCTCCCAAGCATGCTGGTTTCCTCACGATGTTGTTGCTGCTACTGAGAAATTCCTGATGGAAAAACCCAATAAAACTGCCCGACCAGGGAATCGAACCCAGGACCTCATACTCAGCAGTCGCGCTTGTGACCACTAGACCAACGAGGCAATTTCTCGACAGTTTCATTTAATTACTGGAAAAATTTCAACACTTATGGGTACAGCGAGAATTATGTACTAAATTCATGTAAACAGTTCGCGCGTCGATGCCTTCTACACGCTTTTAAGCCCACGGGATTATTTCCTATCGTACTAAAGTGATAAGGCCTAAATTAGGGTGTAGAGTAAATGCTCGCCTTCCCCAGCTATGGATTGGCGCCTGATAATTTCGGGAATCTCGTATCAGTAAAAATATTCTGTTTAATCTAACCGATAACACTGTTGGGTTACCCTACAAAAGACCAGTTGAATTCAAACACAAAATAAAAAATGGTGGATGATAGAGAAGAAAAAATTAAGAAAAACATAAACATCTTTCCTGTTATCTATATGTTTTTTTTAAATACAACTTTTAAAGGTTTTTAACTTTACTTTAATGAACTCCATGACCCGTTTACTATTCAAAGCATCCATCAGCACTAAGTTTTGAGTGCGTTACATTGAGTTTTACCGTAAAACGTGATATTTCACCCCAAAAAAAAAAGTTGTTTCCCAGCAATAATTTTTGCGTAGAGTTACTTAGTTTGATGTACAGAATGCTTGGTTGAAGGCTTCGTGATGGGTCTGTTTACACCCTTTATAAAAATGACATGGTAAATAATAATATAAAATGCTATTCATTTCCAGTTGGGAGAAATTGCACCAGTACTGAACAAACACAACATAAAGCTGATTGGTGTTGGTGTCGAGGAGGCCGGCTCCAAGGAGTTCATCAACGGGAAATTCTTCGATGGAGGTAAGCTTATGGTGGCCCTAGGATAACATAAAATCACGCTTGTAATCCTCGAAGGGTTAGGCAGAGGTGTACCTAATAATACACCCACATTTCGCCAGTTCTGTTTAAGTCTCTTGTAATAAGGGGCGAGGCTGTGAAACGATGGATGTACCGTATGAAGGATGGTATGGTAAGAAAGGAGGTGTCTGATGAGATGGAGAAGTATGGAAGAAGCGATCCTAAGTAAATTGGGATAAGGGCAGGAGAATGATGATGATGTAATAAGGGGCGAGTTTATTGTCAAAAACCGGTCATAAATCTAAACTCCTTCGTTGCTACTGAGAAATTCCTGATGGAAAAACCCAGTAAGACTTTCCCGACTCGGGAATCGAACTCAGGACCGCAGCAGTCAGCTCAGAGATTGCGACCACTGGCATCAACGCGGCAGTTACATTACAAGAACAGAAAATACTTCGTTGTAATATTAGTGTAGATTCTTTGAGGAGCTCGTAGCTTAATAATAATAGCTTGTTATTAATAACAGCCGCTCGAATCGATCTTTAGGTTAAGCCTTGCTTGCCTTGGTTGGTCTGTGGATGGGTGACTGCCCATTACATACCGAGTTTCCTCTGTGCCTCGGAAAGCACGTTAAGCCGTTGGTCCCGGGTGTCATTTGTAGATCTTTGACAGTCGTTAGGTAGTCAGTGGCTCAAAAAGTCTGACAACCAGTCTTATCAAGGGGTATCGTATTACCCAGTACTAGCTTCGTTGTGGAGGTCAGATAGGCAGTCGCTCCATGTAGAATACTGGTATTCAGCTGCATCCGATTAGACTGCAAGCCGACCCCAATATAGTTGGGAAGGCTAGGCAGATGATGATTCTTTGGCCCCGTTCGATAAAAATACTGGCTATAAAATAATATCTGATATCTGTAACTTCCAGAACTATACTACGTGGAGAATATCTCGACGTACCAAACGCTGGGCTTCAAAAGATTCAACGTGGTCTCGATCATCACGTCACTGTTCTGGAAACAGTCGCGCGACGCCATCTTCAAAGGACGCGGCATGGGTAAGAACTATTCTCAAGGTCGAGTTAAATTAGCTAGCTTAACTCGGCAATCGTGATGGGTATCAAACTCCATCACGTCGGGGTCACCAGTGGTATGAAGAACAGGGTGTAGAGTTCTTCATCCCCCATAGATAAGGGAGGATCCTCCGATCAGACGGGTGTTGTGTCTGGTGGGCTACTGCCCGACAAATGTTGTCGGGTTCTTCTAACGGCCGTTTTCTATAACTTACTTACGTATAACTGTTAGTTAATATGCCTATCTCTAGTAGCTATCGATGTTTCTATAAAAAAAGTTAGTTAGTAAAGGAATATCCTATCCACGTCACCTACCTGTCTCTCAGAAGGTCGACCGATTACAATAGATAAGTTGATTCGTAGAAAAAACAAAAAAGGCTTTTCTGAAACGTTTTGTTTCTTACCGTCAGTAAGCTAAATGCCAAACGGTTACCGTTGATTGCTGCCTTTCTACTTCGGAAGATAATCAAAAGTAACCGACTATATCACGCAGTGTGTGTTGTATAATTGAAGACAACAAGGGTTATAAAATGTATTAGTTCAGTGACGACAGTGATAACGATATGTATGAAGCCGGTGTATTCGATTCTGACCTAAACATTTGACAACATTTTTGGTTTTTCCGGCATGGGTGTCCTTTTCGAGGTTTTCGGGGACGCTGATAACGAAAATTAGGTCAAAATGAAAATTGAAGATAGCGCCGACTTGAAATTGTGAATTTTAATTAGTGCAGGTATTTTAATGAAAATAGTGTCAAACGATAGGTTTATATTTAAAAATAATAACTCAAAAGGATTTAGGTCGATAAATTAATTAGTTTAGGAAATATGATGAAAATTGTAAACGAAACGCTTCGGAGGGATGCGCTTACTAGCGGTTACAGGTGCTATTACCGTTTACGTCAGATAGACGTTTGACAATAAAGTTATAGAAACGGCAGTTACCGTTAATTTTACTTTAACTGTTTATCTTAGATAGCAACCTTCAGTTAACTGTTAGTAAGTTATTGAAAACGGCCTTAAATAATCTTAAATCGCGTATAACTTTAACTGCGCGATTAAGGATTTTAATGTTAGTTTTTAATCTGTATCATAGATGGCGCTGTAGTACTTTTTGTCCTATGTTGCTGTAGTACTTTCTGTAGTGCTGCTACACGTTAAAGCGAAAAATTTGGTTGATTGTCAATTTGCTTATTCATCAAGTTCCACAAGTTTACATGTAGGTATAGTCATATTTTGAAATCCGTTGCCGATTGTGACACCATTTTTCATCGTAAGCTTTTAGTTAATTTAGGGCGAATTTCACAAACCAACTGAACGCAAGAAACAAATTTAAACCTTCAAGAGCTGTCAGAGTCAATATTCTGTAACAATAATGACACTGAAATGACTCACAATCGCGAGATATGCAGTATCAAGGAATATTTCCTTGAAACTGACGTGGGGATGCATCGTGTTCTGATCACCAACCACCAACCTGTAGTGCTTGACAGTAACGACCGCAGGGAGGCATGGCAGAAAAAGGAGCTTCACGGACGCTTCTTCCGGGCCTTGCATTGCCCGATGTTGATCTAGCAGCGTCCGTAGCTTGGCTACGTTCCGGGGATCTCTTCGGAGCAATCGAAGATTTTGTCTGAATATTTAAAAATGTTTGAATTTTCAAATATATAAAAAAAGGGAATAGTAATGCCACTGGCAGCTCTTAAACGCAGTTTAGATGTGGATCGCGTTCAGTTCAGATGAAATTCGCCCTTAGTCATATTTGTAGTCTTTCTTTATCGTGTGGTTATTTCGTAACCTGGTGTCAGAGTTTTTATGCTGCCCATGGGCCTCTGACTTGGCTTTACATGCCGTCAAGAAATATCTCTCAGGCATGCTAGTTTCCTCACGATGTTTTTCCTTCACCGAAAAGCAAGTGATAATTATACTATACGCACATGAATCCGAAAAATCAGAGGTGCGTGCCTTGGGTTCGAACTCGAGACCTATGACTTGGCAGTCCGACGGTCACACCACTAGGCTATCACTGCTTAGATAAGATATTTGTAGTAAAAGTTACTAAAAAATAACATTAGAAGTACGTCCAGGTCTGGATTCCGACCTAATCGGCGACGGATTACAAAATGGCGGCGCCTTATTTATCAGAAAAGGCGGGAAATTGGCGCACCACTTCATACAATTGGGCCCTGGAGAGCGATACCCGAACATGGATATATTAGAGGTTTATTTTTCTTTATTTTTGTATGAAAATAGGGCTAGGGGGCGATACGAAGGGAGATTGGGGGCAAACCGGGGGTGCTGTGCTGGTTGAAAAGGGCGGGAAATTACTCCGCCAATTTACCCAGACTGGACCCGGAGACCATATGCCTAATAAGGAGATTTTGCAGGTTTGTCTATTTATTTTATACTAACTTTTGCCCGCGGCTTTGTTCGCGTAATGGTCGGAAATTATCCCGAGGGAAAGTCTTGCATATAGCCTATGACATTCGGGGATTATGTAGCTTCGAAGATTACCCCCTATATCCAAAATTATAAACTTTATCTCTTCATAATATAATAAATATGATATAACTAGCTGTTGCCCGCGACCTTTGTCCGCTTGAAATTATTATAAAAATACAATTTTCCCCGTTTTTGCAACATTTTTCATTGATGCTCCGCTCCTATTGGTCGTAGCGTGATGTTATATAGCCTATAACCTTCCTCGATAAATGGGCCCGATCTCTGGATTTGTACCCGTTTGACACGATCGTCCCAATTTTACTGGACTAGTGGATATAAACTTTAATTTTTCTCCGCGATCATGTTTCCATTCCATTCAATTTCTAATCCAAGTCAGGACATCCAATTAATAAACAAATTAAAGATGAATGGATGGCAATAGTAGTAGTTTAATTCCCTATTATTTATTTCTCTGTATTATGTTTAATTTGTAATTGTATGAAAAAAATATTTTTTCGGTCTGAAATAAACTGATTAATAATATAAAATAATATGCTGGTGGGCTACTATTTTTTTTATTTTTAAATATTTAAAAATGTAAATGATATGTTTACAAATGAATAAAGGAAAATAATAATAATAATAGGCTCGGGGCTCGGTGAATACAGGCGTGATGTTATGTATGTAACTACAATATTTAAGGCGTTTTTATAACTTTTCAGCACTTCGGTCTGGAGAATGAATACAATCCAGAGACAATGGCCAACAAGAAACCAGAAGAAAAGGAGTGCACTGTAAGTATACAGAGTGTAAACGGACCCTTCACGAAGCCGTCAACCAAGCATTTTGTACATCAAACTAAGCAACTCTACGCAAAAATTATTGCTGGGAAACGACTTTTTTTTTTTGGGTTGAAAAATCACGATTTACGTTAAAACTCAATGTTACGCACTCAAAACTTAGTGCTGATGGATGCTTTGAAAAGTGAACGGGTCATGGAGTTAATTAAAGTAAAGTTAAAACCTTAAAAAGTGGTTTAAAAAAAAGCTTGTGAAAAAATTGGAACTTTGACCTTCAATATCTCCAGAACCTATGGTTTCCCAGGTATTGTCTAGAAGAAAAAAAATGATCCCAATGATGGGCAGAATATGTGGTTTTCATTTTCGTTAAGGGTCTTTTTACACCTTTTATTAATGATAAATTATATTTATCAAAGTAACTTTAGCTATCTCGGGCCAAATAGTAACAGCCGCACGGGTACAACTTCGAAGGTAAAACAAGGCTTGCCAAGGTCGGTCTGAAGATCGGTGACCATGCATTACATACCGAGTTCCTCCGAGTACACCTCAGAAGGCAAGTTAAGCCGTTGGTCTTCTACAACCCAGCTTACAAACATTTAAACTTTACCTTTTTATTATATTACTAGCGGCCCGTCCCGGCTTTGCATGGGTGGACATTTATTTTTCAAACATTTTGGGATAAAATATAGCCTATGTTACTCAGGGATAATGTAGCTTCCTAATGGTGAAAAAATTTTTGAAATCGGCACAGTAGTTTTTGAGTTTATTCATTACAAACATACATACACACACACACACACAAAAATACAAATCTTTCCTCTTTATAATATTAGTAAGATTAAGTAAGTTTAAGTACATAGTAAAGAAAAGCAATTAAAAATTAATTAGAAGTCTATTACAATGATTTGTTTTGCAGAATCTGGGAAAGCTCTCGTTCACCATCGGAGATGTACGAATTTAATAATATCCTCTATCACATCTTCATTCGTTTTCAATTTAGTTAGATTTTATATAAAGTTAGGTCTTTGTTCCTGTTGGGGCACTGACTAAACTACAAATGTATGTATATGACGATGTACGTAATAATTAGTGATCGGATATTCGGATGCATATTTACCTAATGTACATTTTTTCCCGGCCTAAGGTACGAAAGTATGGAAGCGGCTTCTTAAAATGCCAATTTTTCTCGGGATCGCAGTATTTTAGAAATAATACAGTGTGTATAAAATATAGTACTCATAAGCAAAATAAATATTTAAAATCTATTTAAAACCAGACAAGAAATTTGTTGAAAATAACACGTAAAAGTACAACATTATACGATTTAAATTTTGCTGTTGAATATTCGTACAGGACAACATGCTAAATATGACAATTCATTTGAACTAAAACACTAAAATGAAAAAAAGACTGTGTATTTAAATAAACCGGGACTTTTTCCGTACTGACGCGCGCTCTATACTTGTCAACAGTTAAACTTTAGGTAAATTTGCATCCGAATATCCGATCCCCCGATTGTCGTGATGGCCCAGAGGTTAAGGCCTCGCCTCTCATGCTTGAGGTTGTGGGTTCAAATCCGGGCAAGTACCAATGTGACTTTTTCAATTCATATGTACTTTTCTAAGTTTATCTTGGACATCACAGACATCGGTGAAGGAAAACATCGTGAGGAAACCTGGACTTATAATTAATATAAGTCTGAAATCGCCAACCCGTCTTGAGCAAGCGTGGTGATCAATGCTCGTGCCTTCTCTGTATGAGAAGAGGCCTTTGCCCAGCAGTGGGACAGTAACAGGCTGGTATTATATTATATTATATATCCGATCCCTGGTAGTAATCATTGGGTAATTATTAATCGGGCGAATTAAAATTTAATTGGCGACTAATATACTGAATGGGCGACTATTATACTAAGTAAGTAACTATTTATCCGGTCATTGCGGCAAGGAAACATAGGAAGCAGGAGCGAGCGAAGCGAGCTCAGGACTTGTGGTACCCCGACTCGGAGAGGTTAGGTTCGAAGGGGATGGCGGGGTCTAGTGAGCGGGCGAAGCGCGTGAACTAAAACCCCGGCATCCCCTTCGTATTAGGTTACTATAAACCCTGCTGAAAACAATTTATAGGCGTCGACTACGCCTTATCTACAATCTAGTGGTTAATAAGCTTGTTTTAGTTTTTTTTCCGAGCCCTTGAATTATCACCAGTGATCGGAGTAGGTAGATTGATTTTTGGTACTTGTATCATAAATGCACACAGAAAGAATAACATGGATAAGCCATTTTTCCGGAAAGTAATTCCGGTATTTCCGGATTCAATTAAATTTTGTTAATGTTGGTAGTGATATTATTACTACTCAATTCAAAATTTAAAGTAAGGTATCAAAACTAAATTAATTCATTATTTATCTGTTGAATAATACAATCAAACACACCAATAATCCACCAATTCCGGAGGAATGTCCATAGTAATATATACGTTTCGGATCAATGACCCCAGTTCAATCTACCTACTCCGATCACTGATTATCACACTGATCGTGTTGAACAACTAGTAACGCAAATTAGTATTTTCAAGTCGCCGTTTTAAACATTTGTATTCGCCCACTGTTTGTCGCCCAATTAGTATTTCAGTAACCCATATTCAGTATTATTGACGCTTTTAATTTGAATTATTTTCGCTCGTTTAACCACTCGTATGCCGAGTATATAGACATAATTAAAAAATCATTGTGTCTCGCGTAGATCTACGTTCCGGCACACGAAAGGTTAAATACTACCCATAATCATTTATTTCCAGCGTAAACCTCATATACTTTGAAAACCATCGTAGTTAGACACACTAATTGACTTTGCACTAACTATCCCTTTTTCAGCCAGAAGCGAAGCCCTAAGCCTTGGCTGAAGACCCTATCATCACCGTCGCTGGCGCCCATCCACACGATATGGACGGAGAGGCGATGTAAACGAACTTGGGTGTAGTGTCCCCAATCCATTCACGATTTTGTTTGAATTTTTCTAACTACGAGACTGATTTGAAATTGTAAGTCTTATTGGTAGTGTTTTTATAAGGTGCTGTTATTGTGGGGTGTCTTAAAAGCGAATTGAATGTTTTTTTTCGTAGAGTTCCGTTAGTTTATATTAACAATTTGACGCTGATAGCCTTGATTACGTACTGGTAAGGGCGTTTTTTGTAATTTAAATTACTATTGCGAGTTTGACTCTTTATTATTTGATGTTAAGAGTTTTGAGTAAAAAATAAACGAAATTGTAAAATTCATTATTAGCATTAACGTTATTTCGCTGTATTTATCCCCCCTACTTTATGGGACTTAAAAAACTTAACTGGCGAAATGGGAGTGTACTACTAGGTACATCTCTAGCTAACCCTTCGGGGATTACAGGCGTGATGTTAGTTATATTTGTTTTTTGGATAAAAGGACGCTTTTTCATTTAAAATATGTCTACTTGTCAAATTGTATTTTGTTTGTACCGTCCAAAGTTTTTAAACCTCTTATAGTTACTCCAAAATTGAAAGAAATCGTTAGTGGATTGGGCAGTATACAAGGACTGAATATATTTAAATAATTATTGTATTTTATTAATTAATATTCTGGGTGAATGGTCTTGTTACGGTATATCATGACAATTTGCATATAACTTAAAGACTTTTAAAATATAGTAAACTTTTAGAAAATTCCAAAGCTTAGTTCAGATGGCTACGTTTTGACGCGAGTTAACTAAACGCGCATTATTTACTTACATGATGGCTATTTAAAATGTAAGGGATATGGAACGGGTTTTTGGATTTTGAACTTTCGGTGGTTAGAATAACGTTGCAAACCCAACCACGCTCAACGTGCGTTGAAATGTTATTTGATTGTGTTGCAAATTAATTATGAATAAAATTATTATAATTTATTAATTATAATTAAATCACACAATTGATAGTACTAACATAAGTCTGCATAATTTGTATCCACTGGCAAAAAACTGCGTCAAAAATACTGGTCATCTGAACTTTGCAAAATATACTTAAAAATTAAATTTCGTATGAAAAATATTTAGTAACTTTAAAAATATATCAAAATAATATAACCAATAATTGAGCTTATCGTATCCTATAATGACATCGTTTATATTCATATAAATATGTGTCTATATGAAAGCATAGTCTATGTGAAACTTCATATAATTTTTGTTTGTATAATTTTGAGTATTTTTTATTTCGGTATAATTTTGTCGACAACAAGTAATTATCGATGATTCGTTAAGTTCTTTCATTGATGTATATTTATAAGTTTTTTTTTAAATACTTAAGTCTTTATTGACATTAGTTTGGTTTGAACTACCAAATGGTTCTTCCACAATGTATGAGACTGCAAAAAAATTAATGGCATAATTGGCCTAAAAAGCAATTTAAAACAAATGATTTAAAAAAAATATATAAAAGAAAGCTTTTATGACTTTTGAGAAGATCTCCTGTCTGGAGCCAACCCTGCTCCCATCAGCCAGGCTGATGAGACAGAATGAGCCATCATAATTGAACGCGTATACAAAATTTCGTGTCTGTGCTGTTGACCGTTGAGGAGTTTCCTCATCTGGAGCCAATTCTGGGTGTAGAAATAGATCATGCTTTTCATAAAAATGCATTGTCATCGAAACTGAACCAACTTGTAAAATTTCTACTCCGTAGGATGAGAGAAAGTTGTTCTAATTCAGTTTGTAAGATTTGTTGTGAACACACTAACAAAAATTGCAAGATAATAAAAAAAAAATATATGTTTAAAAAACCCTGTCCGATCCGAAAGGTATGCATATAGGTATACCAAATAATATACGAAACATAAAATATTCATGAAATTAAACATATTAATGAATTTTAAAATGCATGAGTTTTGTGCTCATATTGCCGCCATTTCCTTAAAATCTAACAAACTTTTAAAATGTGACAACACCATCTTCGGCATTAGTATGTTCGATCGTCAATCGTTTTTTTATGACGTCACAACCCGTGAAGCGACCGGACCGGCTGTTCGCGCCCCTGTGTGTTGCCATGAAAGTTTCCTAATTTTAGTTCATTTTATCATTAACTCTAGAAACATGGTAAATATCTCGTTTCTAGAGTTAATAATAATGTTAGTGACCATGACAGTTAAAAAACTTTAGTAATTTTTTTTTACTTGTTAGCCAAAAAGGATTACATAAACAGAATCTAATCTCGATACCTAATAATGCCCTCACGGATCGGACAGGGTTTTTCAACATATATTAAGTAAGGCTCATAACAGTCGATAACAAAGGCCTAAATAAAAATGTTATCGACATGTCGCGATCACACATATCGAGGGTGGCAATTTGAAAAACCGTAAGGGAGATAGAGCGCTTGTGGGATTTGCAACGTTTGGCTCTACGCTGAAAGTCGAAAGTTCAACATCACGCTGGCAGTGTCTTACGTTACTTCATATTTTCATTATCGATATTTAATTCCGCATCGGCTTTAAATAACAAGCAGTAAAATAATTTCCTTAAAAAATAAAATTAATTAGTTGATAAATATAATATTCTTGAAGAGTTTATAAATTTTTATCCATATATTTGTTAATTTTAAGGTATTTTCCATGTAATTGTTAATATTTATGCGTTTAGATTTGAATGTTTATTGTATTTTATCGTCAATCTATTTACGTTGTACGCTCAAAGTGTTTTAGAATAAAAGTTTCTATCAAATGTGATTTTAATTTTGTTCCTCTAAAGTAGGTAACCTTTAAAAAATTTTACTACCAGTCTAGCGCTAGGTCGTCTAGGGCAATATGATACCCATCACATTGCCCACTAATTGGGTTGTGAAGGTCAGATAGCAGTAACTCCATGTAAAATACTGGTAATCAGCTGCATCCGTTTAGTCTGTAAGCTGAGCCCAATATAGTTGGGAAGAGGCAGGCAGATGATGATGAAAATAGGTAACGCCTTGCTTATATTTTGTCTATTCGAAAAACTTTTTTGCAAAAAATAAAAACTACTTCAAAAACACAAAAAGTGAAAAATAACTTTAGCTTCAGAAGTCGGTGACTTGTTTGTTTGATTGAGTTTCTTTTGTTATGTTGTGTACGTCTCCCTAGCAGGAAAGTGTCTCCTAGAGCGATAGAGTGGAACGTATAATTAGTGTATAATCTGCCGTGAATGTGCACCACATAAAAAAATTGGTGCTCTTTGTCGTTTTGGAAAAAAAACGGAAAAAACTATTCCTGCTAGGGTAACGTTTTTCCAGCAGGAAAATTCTAAACGAATGATCGGAGCGAGAAATATTGTGCATGGCCAGAGAGCTTATATTTGCGCAAAAAGCTGCACCGAAAGAATTGGTTGTGCGTCTTCAGGTTTTCGAGATATTGCATTTCCTGCTAGGGTAACTATTTGCAGAATCGTCTACCTCTAAAACTATTGTACACTGCCGGCCAAAAGTTTGAGACCACTTGTAAAAATCTTTGTCACCAACAAAATATTTTAAAAATACACATGATAAAGAGCTAATTAGAATACCTAGGTATTCTATGGTAATTAAAGAATTTCTAAGAGACATTATTTCTGTATATTTTTAAGTTATCATCCTATAAAGGTCCATTATTTCAAAACATCAATGAATGCAGCGCAAGGACCAGGTGGTAGAGTCATTGTAATAATTTTATGTGCTACTCATTACTAATTATTTTGGTTTTGTTTCGCGTTAACCGAAATTCAGTATTATTTTAGCTTCCTAAAACATGATTATTACCTGAATTTTCATGGAGTAAAATTTTTCTCTATCTTAGTTAGTCTGAGCTCGTCGTTGTTACAGTAAGACATCTTAAAATGGGAAAAGTGCGCTAAATTAGCAGTGAAACTCGTTCTGCCATAGTCGTTTTGCACAACGAAGGCAAATCTGAACGTGCGATTGCCTCTCAACTTAAGTTGTCGAAGATTTGTGTTCATAACACAATAACCCGATACAGGGAGACTGGTAGTAATCAAGATCGTTTGCGATCGGGAAGGCCACGAGCTACCACTTCTAGCGAGGATAATTTCATTGTCGTTACCAGCAAGCAGAATAGACGCCTAACAGCACCAGAAATCCACGCAGAAGTGAAAAAATCCCGGTCTAAACCTTGATATTGACTGCAGTAAAAAGACGATTGAGAGATGCTAAGTTATTTGGCCGCGTCGCCGTTCGAAAACCACTACTAAGGCCACAAAATAAAAAGAGACGGATCCAGTGGGCCCTTACTCATCGAGACTGGACTGAAGAAGACTTTAAAAAAATTGTTTGGTCAGGTGAATCCATATTTGAAATATTTGGATCAAAACGACGAATTTTTGTTCGACGTAGCGCCGAGGAAAAGATGATGCCAGTCTGTGTGGTGCCAACAGTTAAGCATAGTGGTGGTTCCATTATGGTCTGGAGATGTTTCTCGGGCCATGCAACCGGAGATTTGGTACGAGTCGAAGGAATCATGAAAAAGGAGCAGCATAAACGAATACTACAGCAAAATGCCGTTCTGTCTGGTTTAAGATTAATTGGAAATGGATTTTTTTTCCAACAAGATAATGATACAAAACACAGTTCAAAATTATGCAGGGGTTATTCAGAACATAAAAAGACAGAAGTGGTGTTAAAAAACATGGTGTGGCCAACTCCGAGCCCGTATCTCAGCCCAACTAAGCTTTTGTGGGAAGAGCTTGATAGAAATGTGCGCAGTTGTTGTCCCTCCTGGCAAGAAGACATGTGGAAGGCTTTTCAAGAAAGCTGGAACAATATTTCACAAGATACAATCGACAAATTGTTTGATCGCATGCCGAGACTAGTGAAAAAAGTAATAAAATGCAAGGGAGGGTTTTTTGACGAAAAATCTGTTTAGTT
Organism: Noctua pronuba; assembly: GCA_905220335.1. Taxonomy (NCBI): domain Eukaryota; kingdom Metazoa; phylum Arthropoda; class Insecta; order Lepidoptera; family Noctuidae; genus Noctua; species Noctua pronuba. The sequence continues at coordinate 8,617,039 of LR999918.1, read as the reverse complement.
TATGAGCGGCATTTTAATGTATATGGTTGATATTTTTCTTTTTTTTTCTTTTTCTTCTTGATGTATTTGTATTAGTAAATAAGTATTTTAATTAATAATTAAACCTCTTGCTTTGTATTTAGAGTTTTAATAAAATATTTCATTTTACTTCTTTGATGTAGGTGGTCTCAAACTTTTGGCCGGCAGTGTATGTGCGCCTGAAGAATAAACATACACGAGTAGCTCTTTATTTGTGCGTATTTGTGACAGAATTACATTTAAGAAAATATTTATAATTTTCAAGTAATCGCGGTTTATTTGAAAACCCGAGAAAATATCGCAGCGCCTAAATGAGAAAACGTATAAGCTCGGTGAAAACTGTATTCGGTCCTTCTTGACGCTTACGACGAAAGTTGTGCTGAAGATGCCACCGACTTTAATTTTGATAGCTTATTACATTTTCTCGGAATCGTGACACTTTAGAACATTTTGCCTCAAACAAAATTTGTTTACCGACATACCGACAATCGATTAATATAGGTGTTATGCGTGGCCGCAACTTTGAAAAAAAAAAATTGACGGAAGTTAGGCCGGCCAGGCTTCATACATAAATCTTTCAAGCAACCATGAAAATTTCAGCTTGCATTTACTGGATAGTACATTTTTTAAGATTCATGCCTCCGGGTGTCTTACAAAAAACAATTTGAGCTTGAGAATATGCATTTATTTTGAAATCAAACACAGACACTTCAATTTAATTTTTTGTATAATATAATATGTAGGTATTTATAGATAAAACAAATAAATCTTAGACATATACAAACATATGTACACCTTCATTAAAGTGTATAAAATCTTTTAAAATTTTTACGAAAGACAATAAATTTTTTTAAGGAATAATTAGCTGACTTAGTAATCTGGGGAGATGCCTATGTCGAAGATGAATGGACTGCTATAGCAGATCATGCGCCAGAACACTTAGTACTCCACCAGTCTCGGCCACCTTTATAAGATGTCCATCAAGAAGCTAGATTCCAAAACTAAGATAAGTACCTATTCATTTATTTATTTAGAAACATCGCATCTCTCACCGCTGTAACCCTGGGCACATTCACAACGAGATTCTCCGCTAACTTACATCGGCTGCAGGCTTACATCTGAAGAAACGTTGGTCACTTAGTTATTTGGAAGCAGACTCTTCAGACGTTCACAGCCCTGAACTCCTGGAGTCAGATCGTCAATGCTGTATTTGGCGGCTATTCCCCAAAGATAATTGTCAATTGCAACAAAAAGATTAGATTCAGTCAGACGAACTCTGTCGGTCGGTGCACTCCTAGGAATTTTCCAGATGGTACAGTTTAGGTGAATTTTGTCGCAAACTTGCCAGTAGGTATGATCTTTTGAAAAGGTAAATCGCTGGCTTTCAAGCATAACTCGCGGTCGTCGTCTTTGATATACTAATGTTGGGTTCCTCCCATTTAAATCTGCGTATGATACACTCCTGTCTAAATCATCATACCAGTACATCTTCCGTGTCTGATGGTCAATGTTTACGAAGCCTGCACTGACTCGTTCGGTTACAGCTCCTCTGCCAGAGCCATCGAATCGAACCCTCTGTACATTTAAGCCAGAGTTCCAGTAAACAAACCTGAAATAATTTGATAAGAAATTTTATTTTTATTCGGTCCCGATTGATAAAATATGATTGCCCTCGGTTGATAAAATAGGATTGCCCTCTATTACATGGGAGTTGAACTTTATTGGTGTAATGTGGTTCAACAACATCTACCTAACCGGATGCAGCTGAGTTCCGGTATTTTACATGGAGCGACTGCTTATCTGACCTCCACAACCCAGTTAGTACTAGGTAATACGATAGGTACCCTTTGGTAAGACTGGTTGTCAGACTTTGGGCCACTGACTACCTGTAACGACTGTCAAAGATCTACAAATGCCAGCCGGGACCAACGGCTTAACGTGCTTTCCGAGACACGGAGAAAACGCGGTATGTAATGGGTGGTTCACCCACAGACCAACCTAGGCAAGCACGGCTTAACCTAAAGATCGACCCGAGCGGCTGTTATTATTTAGCCACGAGATCCTCAATTGGTGTAATGTGGTTATTAGATTAATACTGTCATGATGTTATGTTACATAATTATGACAAGTTACTAATTATAAATCATCACAAATTAAGGTGAACACGCATACTGCTGATTTGTTGTAAAATTTTAAAATACAGGGTGTAAACAGACCCTTCACGAAGCCGTCAACCAAGCATTCTGTACATCAAACTAAGTAACTTCATGCAAAAATTATTGCTGGGAAACGACTTTTTTTTTTGGGGTGAAATTTCACGTTTTACGGTAGGACTCAATGTAACGTACTGTGCTGCTGATGGATGGATTGAATAGTATGGGGGTCGTTGAGTGTTTAAAGTAAAAATCCTACATTAAAAACATGTATTTAAAAAAAACTTGTGAAAAAGTTGGAATCTTGACCCCCAATTTCTCTGTAACTAGAAGGTTCCCAGGTATGGTCTACAACAAAAAAATTATCGCAATGACGGGGAGAATAAGTGCCTTTCGGCTTCGTTAAGGGTCTTGTTACACCCTTTATTATCCATTGTTAGTTACTTACCCTCCGCAGATATCAACGGCCATTTCGTTCAAATTATTTTCCGACAAAATTAAATGTCTCGCTTGAACTCCAGGTTTCAATGAAAATGAGAACATCTCTTCGTGTTCCTCATTCCAGAACAGTGTCTCAGTGGCCGGGTCGTAAGCCATACTATTAATAGAATTTTTTGTAAATGTAACTAAAGTTTCTACTGTCTTTGAGGCTACATTAAAGCTATATATATTATTACTGTCAGCAAACAGCACCCTGTTATGTACTGGGTCGTAAGTTATTGTTTCGACAGCGCTTACGATATAACCCGAGCTAAAGTCTTCTTTGTGCGTCAGGGTTCCGTTAACATCAAAGAATTCTAGTCCACCGGTCGTGCGGGTGACAATTTCTGAAACAAGAGGATATTATACTTAGTATACATTTAATAGCATAAGAAAAATCAAGCTATAATGTTCCCACTGCTGGGAGAGAGCCTCCTGTCTGAGAGGTAAGGTGGTAACCTACTCAGTAACAAAAAAATATATTGTATTGGCTTACTTACATACACATTATAATATCTAAGCTTATTGGCAATCCAATATGCATACTATTTTCTATTATCTACTTGCATATAAAACTTTTTAACAATAAATGAAACCGACTCCAAAAACACATAAAAAGGGAAAAATAACTTTAGCTTCAGAAGTCAGGGGCAAAAAAAAAATTAATCAAACAAACAAAAGTCACCGACCCGAGTCGGTTTTATTTTTTGCATAAAAGTTTTTGTATTCGTCCATTTTTAGTTGTAATATCCTATACAACTATTTGCGCACTGCTCCAATGAGACAGCGAGGTTTCGGAGTGAACGAAAATACACCGTGACTTTTTAACCCTTTAAGCGTAATATTACGGGCTCTGAAAACAGTGCCCGAATCGCCACACACGTATAATTACGTTATTTCATTGAAAAAGTTCTTATACTGCACAAACTCCATATAAAATGTGTCAATTTTAAGATGTAGGGTATAATCTTTATTGTTATGGACATTTTTCAATGTTTTGAATGATAAATACCGTGAATTTTGAGGTTCAAATACTTTGACATCACTGTCTCCCTCCCTACCTGTATCGCCAATCACGTAATTTTACGAGTACTAGGGATGGGGCGAATTCGGAAAATACTTAATAGGTTGTCTAAGAATAAACAAGGCACTATATAAATTACTGTCACTATTTGCAATGAAAGTGGGTACTTTCATTACAAAATATCCATAGTATTACTCTGATACAAGTATCTGTACACAATAAAATGTATTTAAGTTTAAAAATTATTTAATTTTTACGACAAAAATATAGAAATCTCATAACGCAGAACCTCACTAGTGCAGACAGTCGCCGGTCGCCGTCACCGTAATATTACGTGCTGCCAAGGAGATTCAAGGTTAAATCGCGCGGTATTGTCAGTTGCCTCAGCGCCGTCACCGTGAAATCACGGGAAAGCTTTACCGCTCAGTGCAACTAGTGTTGTAGGCCTTTTTGATCAGAGACCAAGTGATCCCTCTTGCCCAACCTGAGGGGTCCAAACGCCTCCTGCCGTAGGCTCTACGCGGGGGTCGTGCGGTCCATGGCCCTTTACGGGGCCCCGGTGTGGGCGCGTTCAATTAAGCGGCGTGCCGCGCACTACCTGAACGCGCCCCAAAAGGTCGTAGCCGTAAGGCTGATCCGGGGGTACCGCACGATCTCCCGCGAGGCGGCGAGCCTCCTAGCCGGATTGCCGCCATGGGATCTGGAGGCGATAGTCCTCGCGCGCCTGCATGAATGGCGCGCGGGGGCACTACGTCGGGGGGAAACTCTGCTGCCGCGGCAAATCACCGCTCAGCGGACAGACCTCCGACGCGATCTCATGGCGACATGGAGACAGCGACTGTCGCAACCCAGTGCAGGGCACGCCACAATAGTGGCGATAAGTCCCCTCTTTGAGGAGTGGCTAGAGAGGCGCCACGGCGCCCTCACCTTCCGCCTGACGCAGGTCCTCACCGGACACGGTTGTTTCGGGAGGTTCCTGCACCGAATCGGGCGGGAGGAAACGCCCGGGTGTTATCATTGTGAGGATCGTCCGGAGGACACGGTGGCGCACACCGTGGAGGTCTGCCCCGCTTGGGCGGAGCTCCACCGTGTCCTCGTAGCGGCGATCGGCGGCGGCGACCTCTCGCTCCCGGCCCTGGTTCAGGCCATGGTCCGGAGCGAGAGGGAATGGGAAGCCGTCACCTCCTTCTGCGAAGCAGTCATGCTAGCGAAGGAGGTGGCGGGACGTGAAAGGGAGAGAATCTCACGTCCCAGCCGCCGCGGGCGAAGCACCGGGCGTCGGGGGCCACGTGGTGGCTCCCGGCCACCGTAGGCGCGGGCCTGTGGACGGTGAGTAATGGGTTAGCTCACCGTCCGTCCGTCTTATGACGACAGGCCGTGTCGACGGCGCGTTCGTGTTCCACGCGCGCCTCAAAGAGATGTCAGCAACCAAGAAGGGGCCCGCAAGGGCCGATGCCTGCCGGGGCTGCGGGACTGTTCGAAAGAGATACCGTGGCCCTGGAACACAAAGGGCAATGAAGGAACATGGATGGGTTTTAGTCAGTAAGAGTCTGACACTCCCTCCCACTCCACCCAGAGCGGGAGAAGTCATTTGATGATTTCCCATCCGTAAAAAAAAAAAAAAAAAAGACCAAGTGATCCACGAAATGAATACTTCGCGTCTTTAATAGCTTTTGAGCTGGAAACTGTGCGGTCGGAAATCCAAGATATCCAGAAGTTTACATGAAGATATTAAATTTAATACGACATGCTCGTGGAGAATCCTCATAAACAGAAGAACGAACAACGTGCCCATCTCCCGAGTACTGATTTTGTAACTATAGAAGCACGTTTAATTTTATTTTTTTAATTGATTGAAAACTGAATAATGTTAGATTATTAAGTAAGTAAATAAAACATTGATTTAATTTCCGGCTTTTAGTTTTGTTACCTAATAAATAAAGAATTTATGCATCGATATTTAGTATTCCCAACACTATTCCAACTTATACCTAAAGTGACGTGGCGCTGGAGGTAAGTCAAAGTTATTAAATCTTGGCGGTTAAAGGGTTAATCGCCTTACAAAGGTGGTCCACTAAATGTACCCGACATGAAATAGCTCTAGGCGCGATTTTTTTTTGTTACTACCATAACAGGTACAAATAAAAATAAATAATACATTAGAATAAAATTATCAAACATCCTGGTAATGATGTTTACGTGTCAAACGGGAGAACATAGCTACCCAGCGCTCGAGTAGAGTAGATCATCGCTCGCAACAGGGTGTTTTAACTACGTCATGCGTCATAATACTGAATAATATTTTTATTTTTAAATTATTAAAATCTCCTAAATATTAATTTTCTTTTTATGATTGTGTAGTAGTCATTGGATACATGAAGTGGGCTGCCGTTGTAAGACGACTAAAAAGTCACGGTGTATGTATAATCGATGTACACAATTTTTAGGTTTTTGTTGGTTAAAAATGGACTTCTTGCTTAGAAATAAAAAAATTGGTCAATGGTCCGCAACATACGAGTACTATGCCGTGGGATCCTGTCCTTCACACGACCAAAAGCCAATCTGTGATGTAATCATTATTGAACTTACCCCATGAGAAGGAGTGCGCCAACCCCGCGTGAAGCGATAAAAACGCTAACACACTTAGCGTTATATACATTTTGTATAGACAACGTTACTTCAACAGATTTTAATGTTGCGTCCGCCCTTGGTCACCGCTCGCGGGATATAGAAACAACACGCTAGTTTTATACGCAAACGGATCGTTCTATGAATTCGTAGATTTAGGTATCAGACATATTGATAACCTGAGAGGTCCTCTGATAAGAGACAAATTAGAGATATCGGGCCGTTATCCTCTAAAACTGCTCACTGACCAGTGGGGTCAGCAAGCAGGTTCGCCGGTTGAATTTTACAATTGTGTGAGAGCCCCTTAAAAATACCGTATGTACGTATTTTTGGCCATGGAGCGAGCCATGCTCAGCGTAACCCTCTTAGATCTAGTGCGTAACACCGAAATCCGCCGTCGGACGAAAGTCTACGAAGTCGGGGACCGGGCGGTGCGCCTTAAGTGGACCTGGGCAGGACATGATGAATAACTAACATTTTGTGTATTATTGATCGTTTCCCGGTACTTTCTTGACAGAGTAGTGTGTTACGGCTAAAGATGGGTGTGAATATAAACTTAAGATTAGCCGGCTAAACTTAGGTTAGGTTAGCCAGTGTTAAGTTTAGCCGGCTAATCTTAAGTTTATATTCACACCCATCTTTAGCCGTAACATACAGGGTGTAAGAGACAGTCCTCCACAAACTGATGGGGTGAATTCAGTATATCATACTAAGATGGCCGGTACAAGAAATTATTTCAGGAACGTTATGGGAATCCAATAAATTTGATTTTTTTTATTTCCTCATACGCAATGTATCGTTACCGTGGCAAAACGCACGTAGTGAACGGCAAGCGCGACGACGAGTTCGAAGAACTTTGTACCTAGGCAGGAAGTAAACAGCTGATTTCATGCGTCGTTCATTAGAGTATTCAACATCCATTGTTGGATTTTCGATTTTATCCATATTATTTACATTAATGGAGTACTGCGTGCAGGGAATGTAATTTTACATTGAAATAAAGGAATACTAACTGATAAAAAAAACCGGAGAAAAATTCTGGTGCAATATGATTCAGAATAAGGAGCTGAATGCACCCTTCAGTTTGTGGAGGGCTATCTCTTACACCCTGTACCCACGATATAACAATTATGTATAACAATTATATCTAAAGTATGTATTATCTTATACATAATTATACTACTTATATTACAACTGAATGGAATTTACCAAATTCTGTAGTTCACGTTTAAAAGTAAACAGATGATAACATTTCAAGGTGAAGGGGCGAAATATGATAATTTATAACTATGCCCCTAGATAATGCCCGCAGCTTCGTACAACTAATCACGATTCATTTTGAATCGACTTCAAAAAGCTTTTCAATTCGATTAAAAGATATAACAGGCTTACGAAAAACTATTTTTTTGTGTTGTATTTTTGTTTGTTTTGGTTATCTATTAGAATTTATAAAGGGTGTAAAAAGACCCTTAACGAAGCCGAAAGGTACTTGTTCTCCCCGTCATTGCGATCATTTTTCTGTTCTAGACCATACCTGGGAACCCTCTAGTTACGGAGATATTGGGGGTCAAAGTTCCAACTTTTTCACAAGTTTTTTTTTAAATACATGTTTCTAATGTAAGATTTTTACTTTAAACACCTTCACGACCCCCGTACTATTCAATCCATCCATCAGCACAATGTTTTGAATGCGTAACATTGAGTTTTACCGCAAAACGTGATTTTTCACCCCAAAAAAAAAGTCGTTTCCCAGCAATAATTTTTGCGTAAAGTTACTTAGTTTGATGTACAGAATGCTTGGTTGAAGGCTTCGTGAAGGTATGTTTACACCCGGTATAACTGAAGAATAAAGTCATTAGTGTACCAGATCAGCTCTCAGTTTTTTTGTTATTCGGGTTTGTATAGTACTTGTGCTTGTTGGGTATTACAAGTTGAATCTAAATATGAAACTAAGGCAGAGGAATTCTTTGCCCAGCAGTGGGAAAATATAGGCTAGATAAATTAGGTAAGTTTTACCAAGGGGTATCGTATTACCCAATACTAACTGGGTTGTGGAGGTCAGATAGGCAGTCGCTCCATGTAAAATACTGGTATTCAGCTGCATCCGGTTAGACTGGAAGCCGACCCCAATATCGTTGGGAAAAGGCTAGGGAGATGATGATGACATTAGATAAGTTTTACGTTGATATTAATTAGAAATAATAATCAAATAAGTCAGTTTTTTATTATTTTTGTCTTTTTTATTTTTGTACCAGTATTTTTAATGATAAATAGAATACATATAGACTTCTAAGCGATTTCCATCATTTTTTATAAAAATATATCACAATAATATTTTGCTCCTCCTTATTTTTCTATTTCATAGAAATTTCAAACAGTCATCATCTGCCTAGCCTTTTCCCAACTATGTTAGGGTCGGCTTCCAGCCTAAGCATTCAAAAAAAAAAGAAAACTAGAGCTGATCTCCAAAAACTCAAACTCAAAGCGTTTATTACAATTAGACCATTTCAGCCACTTTTGAATGTCACAAAAAACAAAGAAAGCGAAGCTACAGTCACAGACACAAGGCATAATAACTTGTGAAAGCACAGCCGGCTGTGGTTGGTGGCGGTTGTGGTTGTCGGGGGCCACGTGGTGGCTACCAGCCACCGTAGGCGCGGGCCTGTGGACGGTGAGTAATGGGTTAGCTCGCCCTCCCTCCGTCTTATGATGACAGGCCGTGTCGACGGCGCGTTCGTGTTCCACGCGCGCCTCAAAGAGATGTCAGCAACCAGGAAGGGGCCCGCAAGGGCCGATGCCTGCCGGGGCTGCGGGACTGTTCGAAAGAGATACCGTGGCCCTGGAACACAAAGGGCAAAGAAGGAACATGGATGGGTTTTAGTCAGTAAAAGTCTGACACTCCCTCCCACTCCACCCAGAGCGGGAGAAGTCATTTGATGATTTTACATCCGTAAAAAAAAAAATCTACAGTCGCAGACACAAGGCATAATAACTTGTGAAAGTACTGTAGTTGGCCATTCCAAGGCGTAGATCTCTATGGAGAAGAATGGGCAAGAAACTCCAAGGACACTCTTTTCAAACAAAATATTGTAACTAAATGTTAGTTACATCATTCATGTGGAGATTATATGCCTACATTTATGTGAGAACGATTTTAAAGAAGTGCAAGCTAAGAGTGTATAGAGTAAAAAGATATAATCAACAGTTCAAAAATAAAAACAAATTTAATTCATCTAATAAAAAAACATGTTTTTTTTTATTATTGCATGATATTACGATATACGTAATTTTAACATCACTTGTATGAAATAAAGGGGCTTTTTTATTATTATTCATTTGTTTTTAGTTGTCTTCCACGTGGACCATAGTGGTTCCATAGTTATAATCATATTATATCACTCCTTACCCTCGAAATTATATCATCTGGTTTTTACGTTAGAATGGGAACAACAAAATGTGGGATATCCCACCAGGAACACGGGTTGTAATTAAATAAATAGTACAAAAAAAGTCGCATTTTGTGTCTGTCTGTTTGTTCTTTGTTCTTCTAAACTTCGGAAAATCACAATTGATATTGATGCTCTTTTTACTCGGAACACCCAAATACTCCGAAATACGGGGTGTAAACAGACCCTTCACGAAGCCGTCAACCAAGCATTCTGTACATCAAACTAAATAACTTTACGCAAAAATTATTGCTAGGAAACGACTTTTTTTTTTGGGGTGAAAAATTACGTTTTACGGTAAAACTCAATATAACGGACTCAAAACATTGTACTGATGGATGGATCGAATAATACGGAGGTCGTGAAGGTGTTTAAAGTAAAAAAATACATTAGAAACATGTATTTAAAAAAAAACTTGTGAAAAAGTTGGAACTTTGACCCCCAATAACTCCGTAACTAGAAGGTTCCCAGGTATGGTCTAGAACAAAAAAATTATCGCAATAACGAGGAGAACAAGTACCCTTCGGCTTCGTTAAGGGTCTTTTTACACCCTTTATATTCCGAATTTCGATGTTCCGATTTTCAAAAGGCCGAATTTCATAATACCTAAGAATTATAATGTCTGTTATTAAATATCACGAAATTTATTTTACCGAAAGTCGTAAATCCGATTTGTTTGTTTTCCGATTTTCATATGTTCGAAGAATCAAATGCTTGATGTCCGAAAAACGACATTCCAGTTCCAGACAGTTAGAACAGAGCGCGAAGGCGAGCGAGCGAAGCGAGCGTGCAGTGGCAGCGGCCGCCGATCGCCAGGTCCCCTCTATTGTTGGTGAATCATATGGGTTAGGTTAGGTTAGAACAGTGACCATTGACGCGCGAAGGCGAGCGAGCGAAGCGAGCCTGCAATGGTAGCGGCCGCCGAGTGCCTGATTCCCCCTATTGTTGGTGAATCATTTGGGTTAGGCGAGAACAGTGACCATTAAGGGATCTCCAGATCCCCTCTTTTGTTGGTTATGTGTTTATTTGTCTTGATTTTCAGTTTTACAAGGCGTTTTTATTTCGGAATTCTAATTAATCGGTATTTTAATAATCGGAATTCGTATTTTTGATGTTTCATATTATTATACAGTTGGACTTTTTGTTATTCGGTCTATCTAAATAGGATAAATAATAAATCGGAGTTGTTTGTTATATTAGGAATTTTGAACCATTCTGAATTATGAAAATCGGTATTTTAAAATTCGGATTTGTGACTGTCGGAATAAAGTTTTTCGTATTTATGTAGTGTGCCCGTTTTTACTATGATTTTAAAAAGACTTACTACTTGCAGAAGTTATTTCTTTAAACGGCTTTTACATTTTAAGAAATTGCAACAGGCGAAGTAGGATTATCGAACAGTTGTGGAGGATAAATGCTCCATTTTCCTACTCTGCCCCTTATCAGAGGACCTCTCAGGTTATCAATGGTAGGTGCCTAATTAAGCTACGTATAAATAGAATTACCTGTTGAAGAAAAACCGTCGTGTTGGCGCAAGGGTGGATGCAACATGTACAAAATGTATATAACGCAATGTGTGTTGGCGCTGTTATCGCTGTGCGTGGGGTTGGCGCACTCCTTCTCTTGGGGTAAGTTCAAGAATCATTACATCATAAACTAGCTTTTATTCTTGTAAATGTCGGAAATGATCCCACGTCGTCATAGTAGTTCGCGGCACCAACCTGACTTATTCACCGCACTGTATTAAGGCTGAAACACACCGGATCCGTACACGTAGACGTGCACGTACCATGACGTTGTAATATATGAAACTTTATAGAGACATGGCACACCGCTCACGTGACGTACACGTGTGCGTACATGCGTAGAGTTACGTGGTACATGTACGTGCACGTGCACGTGCATGTCTACGTGTACGGATCCGGTGTGTTTCGGCCTTTAAACTGTAAATTATGTCAACAATCTGTTGCATAGTTATTTTGATTGTTCGTTGTTGTTTGAACCAACCATTCACCGCTCTGTATTGAACTGTAACAAGAATTTGTGTGGTATTCTACAACAACAAAAAACCTTACTACTGGATTTTGAAGGAAAAATCGGCTCCTCCTATTATTGAAGTCGGTTAAATTGTAGCCTATGTTACCTGGGCCATAATAACGAATCGATTGACACTTTATTCATCAAAATCGGATGAATAGTTTAGGCGTTACGAAGAAACATCCTAAATACAAACATACATACAGACTGCTAAGATCATAACCCTTCCTTTTGCCTTCACCATAGACGGGTAAGAATGTATTTTATGGTTATTTTGACAATTAATGCATCAATCTAATTACAATGAAAAACTTTTTTTTTTTTTTTAAATAAAAGCTACATTCAGATACCTCATTCAAACGTACTCGACCTTCTCAATTCTGTTTTCTATCTTTTAATTATTATTTTTTAATTTAGGTGCTTTATTTACAGGTCATAAGCCCTAATGTCCCACTGCTGGGTAAAGGCCTCCCTCCATTCCTTCCAACGGTCACGATTCTGTGCTACTTCTTTCCAATTCTCAAGGAAGACATCCAGTTCGTCCCGCCATCTCCTTCGTGGTCGGCCACGACCCCGTGTCACTGGTTCAAGGCATCAGTCCATTTCAAAATATGCCTTTGAATATAAATATTTTCTTGTTTCAGAAATCGTCATTAGCAAAAGCAATCGACTGGAATTCTATGATATTAACGGAACACAAACGCACACAGAAAATGTTACGTCGGGTCGAGTCAGAGCAATAACTTATGACCCATTACACAACAGGGTGCTGTTTGCCGACTCACATAATATATCTAGCTTTGACATAGCTTCAAAGACAATAGAATCTTTAGTTAGATTTAGATATTCTAGCAGATACCTTATTAGATTGGCTTACGACCCTGCCTCTGAGGTACTCTTTTGGAGTGAACGCTTTAAAGGTATTTACTCTATTTCATTAAAACCTGGATTTAAGGACAAAATGGAAAATAAGACCTTAGTTTTGTCTCAAGACGGTATCATTAATATTGAAGTCGATAGCTGTGGAGGGTACGTCACTAAAAATATTATGATATTATAATTTTACAACAAATCAGCAATACATGAGTTGAATTTTGTGAAATCATAACATTTACGGAACGTTTCAGGTTTATTTACTGGATCACACGCTTCCGTCAGACAGACAATTTACAAAGGGCCAGATTCAATGGCTCCGACAGGGAAGTTGTAATCGATCATGTCAATACTTTCTATTTCAAAATTGACCAACAGACTCAGAAAATATACTGGTTCGATACAACGAAGGATAAAAATGTCATGGTCACGGCCAATACTTTTTTTACATTTACGAGTTACATAAAATGTGCAGATTTAAATGGAAAAAACGTAAGAACAATACATACATATCCAGAACATTCGGACAGGCAGTTGACCATATCAAAGGACCTTATTTACTGGAAAATAAGAGACTCGTTTTGGACAATTCCAAAGAATCCACCTCGTGACATAGATGTGCAACCTACATTTTTAATGGAACATGATGGCGGGTATAGTTGGAATATAGCCGCCAATTATAACATTGAAGATCAAACTCGGGGAATTCAGAACTGTGAAGCTCTGACGAGTCTGCTACCAAATAACACAATGACCAACGTTTCTTCAGATGTAAGCCTGCTTTGTGTCCATGGTACGAAAGTTCGCGGAGAATCTCGTTGTGAATGTGCCCAGGGTTACAGCGGTGAGAGATGCGATGTTGCAGTGTGTCACAACTACTGTTTACACGGAGAGTGTAGTGCCAGTGCTGAGGGACAACCTGCATGCAGGTAAAAAGCATCATACCATTAGGAATAAGTTATTATAGGCGCCAAGCTCCGCGTTAGGTGCTGATCGTACACTAGGCCATTTAATATATACCAACAGCGCAGTCCTGATAACGTATTTCAAGCGCCAAAAGAACCAAATTGCAATAACCTTTAATTTTAAGAAGCTCTTAATTTCAAAATACAAACGGTTCGTGACGTCAGAACGGTGGGTCGAAAGCAACCAATACTGACCACTGATAAACTGTGCATAGAGTAATATTGTTGAAGTCTGACTCTAGGATCAGAATTACGAAATAAAAGTGATTCGCTACTCTGCAGCTCTGGCGTGGACCACAATTAGATCATTTCGTGCTTCAGTTGTTATCTAATAAAGCCTAGAAATTCTCTCAGTGAGTCGTCCGGCTTTTTTGTCAAGTTGTAATTTTTATTTTTTTTCTTTATTTCAGATGTTATGCTGGTTACTCCGGGGAAAGGTGTGAAGTCTACGCATGCCAGGGATACTGTCTGAACAGCGGTGTCTGTTCCCTGAATGAGAACAGTGAGCCAGTGTGTCAATGCTCGGGAGATTATGGAGGTGAAAGATGCGATGTTCCAGTCTTTGTAACAAGAATGAAAAACAGATTCAAATCAATGTTGAGGAGCATTCCAAAGACAGGTAAGAATGTTTTGTAATCTGTCTTAATGCAGATCTGAACATGATCAGTTCTATCTACACATTTGTCCTGAACATAAACCTTTAATTCGTACTGTGTCGTTCTGTACCGGACTCCAGATCGATCGTTCGATCGGAACTATCACTATTATCTAGCAGTTGCAACTAGCATCGTGTCTTACATGATCTCGTAAGTATGTGTACAGTACAAGTATGTGGCACAGATTGATGATGTCATGTGCGATTGCTTTTATAATCCCTTAGGTGCATTAATTGTGCATTTTATACGTTCTTTCCAGATGTGACGTCGGTTACTGAAGGCAAAGTGAAGTCGACGAGTACTTCAGCGCCTTCAACTGTTGTCTGAAAACACGGCGCTTGTTCGGAATGAGCACAAGATGTGAAGCCGGTGAAGAGTTTACTGTCACATCTACCGTCTATGTACTGCTCACTAGAACAAAATATATTTTCATCAGATTTAGTAATAAGTTGTCCATCTATCGCCAAAAATCTGTAATGCCCTGATACTAATTATTGGTTGTCATTACAGAATATACTTCCTTACTGACAAGAGCATTATGAAACATTTCATTTAACTTTTATTTAATAAGTTAAGTCAGCGAAGCGTGGTGCTCCTCGCAGCTGGATGGACAGACTGTCTACAAGAGATGACCGGGACAGACTGGATGCAGAAGGCGGATAACTGGCTGTTGTGGTGCACCTTGGGAGAGGCCTATGTCCAGCAGTGGACTGCATGCTGAGTTGATTGTTTGATACCTTTTATCAGTTGTCGTCTTCGGGCACCAGTATCTTCTGTCGTACATTTTCTATCTTTTCTTGTGCTATGTTAATTTGTTCTTGTACTTAATTAAGTTTATACTACATGTTAGAATAACTCTTTTTGTTTATTTTCTTCTTTTTAAGTTACTCTCGTACTATTCAATTCTGTTCCTGTTCCATTCAAATATGTAAGCTTTTGTTTAAGATTAAGTTTCTCTTTGCAATTATTCAAATGTAAGCTTTTGCAATTATTGAAAGATTTAGTTATTGAGAGATTAAGTTTCTCTTTGCAATTAAAATCATACCTATGGACTTTATTTTCTTTACGTAGGTATTCCTTATTTCTATGAAGTCCCTTAACACAAAATTTCACACGTCAGCATAAAACGACTGTTATGTTTAGTCTGACGTAACAGTGGGCGAGCTTATTGCCATCAACCCGACCCACTATCTAGTCTCCGAGCTGGTACTGGAAGACTTCCTGATGGGAAAATTATACACTTTTCACTACCTGGGAATCGAACCTAGGACCTAGAAGAAACCATGTCCGTCCGTCTGTCCGCAGCGTAGCTCAAAGACTTAGTACTAGAAAGCTGTAATTTGGCATGAATATACAGATTAGTTACGCCAACAAAGTGGTATATTAAAATCTATATAAAAGTTTTTTTTTAGGGTATCTCTTGGACACGTAAAGTGGGTTTTTTTTTCTTGCACCCCGTAATGTGGGATGTCGTTGGATAGGTCTTTAAAAAATATTGCGAGTTTGTTCAAAAAAAAAATTCGATTAACGGATTAGTTTTCCCACCTGAAACTCAGTAGTAGCCCGGAATAAGGAGTTGTGCCCAGTTGATGGCAATAAGCTCGTCCTCTATTACATGGGACTATCTTGGCATCTTAACAAAAAAACAAAACGTGCGACATGTAGGGTATGCTACAGGGTAACTCACTGCCTAACCCTTCGTGGATTATAGGCGTGATGTTATGTTATATAAAGAAATATGCTGAATGACTGATAACAATACAATAACTTGATCATGACCTATCCTTGTACGAGTGTCTATAGATTCCGATAAGGTTCAATTTGAAATATAAATATGTCGCATCATGGGTGGCCGAGATGTGAAGCATCGAATCTTCTTCACGATCCGACATAGCTTTAGGAAAATGTGGGCACTGTTGTGGGCACTCGAACGAAAGATAATTTAAATCAAAATAACTTTATTTAAACTAACGATTTTAGAAAAAGAAACAAACACGTGCGCCGGTACTGAGCGTCTGCCAAGACTGTCGGAGTTGGGCTGTGTCAACACTACGTCCCTTCACCAGTCCTCGCTGCATCCCCTCTACCGACGATCGTGTCCAAGCGGTAGAGCGCGCTGCTTGTTGCACCTTTGCGCCAACAATCCACGACAAATATTTACGGACAAAATTATATGAAACGTAATAGTTTCATCAGCATCATTTCAGCCGAAAAACGTCCACTGCTGGACATAGGCCTCCCCTAAGTGTCGCCACATTGGCCGGTCCCGTGCATCTCGCACCCAGCGGATCCCCGAACCTTCACCACATCATCGGTCCACCTAGTGTGAGGCCTCCCAACGCCACGTCTTCCGGTTCGCGGTCGCCACTCCAGAACATTTCGGCCTAATCGGCCATCCGTTCTGCGAGCAATGTGCCCTACCCACTGCCACTTAAGTTTGGCAATTCTTCGGGCTACGTCGGTAACCTAGGTTCTCTTGCAGATGTCTTGCTTCATTTCTGATTCGATCACGCAAGGAAATTCCGAGCATAGCCGTCTCCATTGCCCTTCGGGTGACTTTAAGAGCCTGCGCGCACTAGCGATTTTAAGTTGGCCGATAGTTTGATCGGTCAGAGGATCAGTATAGGCCCATTGTGAGCGACCACGGCTCGGTCCCGTAATCACTGTCTCGTAATCAGTGCAAGTACCAATGTGATTGTTCCGATGCATATTTAATGTACTTTCTAAGTTTACCTAGGACGTTACTGATAACGTTGCAGGAAAACGTCGTGAGTAAACCTGCATGTTCTAATAACAAAATTCGAAGCTTATGTGACAACCAGATACAGAGAGGCCTGAGTCCCAGCAGTAGGAACGTTATATGCTGATTATATGCTATGCTATGAAAGCATAGCATAGCATATAATCAGCATATATACAGCCCCGTCGGTCTTGTGGTCGTAAGTGCGTCTGATGAGCGTGAGGTCCTGGGTTATAATCCCAAGGCGGGCAAAGTGTTATTGGGTTGTTCCATTAGGTATTTCTCAGAAGCAGCCAGGAGTGACGAAATTGGCTGTTAGATGATGATGATATCCCCGTACAGCTGATTTCTCCGGCTGCGTTGGATTTCCGTCGCATTGGAGTATGAGAGTGTGTTCTGAAAGGGAATCGACTGTCTTGATCGAGAGGGAGAGGAAGACCAAAGAAAAGATGGATGGATTGTGTGAGGAATGACATGAAGGAAAGAGGAGTACATGATGGCATTACGATTGACAAGGGAGAATGGAAGAAAAAAACGTGTCCCCAAATAACACGGGACCAGGGCAGGAAGATGATGATGAGAGCGCGGGAATAGAGTGTACCTGCGTCCGCGCACACACCTGTGCACTACAAATACAATATCTCTCACGTCGATAACAACATATTCTTCACTGTTTTAAGCGTTCACGGTTTACAACTAAACTTATACTGTCATTTACGGGATACAATATCCCGTAATTGACAGTATAAGGTTACTATTCTTCCCTGAGACTGACTGCCATGGCCGAAATTCGCTCTGGAGAACTATTACTACTAAATCATCATCTTCCTGCCCTTGTCCCATGTTATTTGGGGTCGGCGCAACCCCTTTTTTTTCTTCCATTCTCCCCTACTACTATTATACACCGTGACTTTTTAGTCGTCTTACAACGGCAGCCCACTTCATGTATCCAATGACTACTAAACATTCATTAAAAAAAAAGGTATTTATGAGATTTTAATCATTTCAAAATGTGCATTAGGTAAAAAAAAAACGCACCTAGAGCTATTTTATGTCGGGCACATTAAGTGGACCACCTTTGTAAGACGACTAAAAAGTCACGGTGTGTAAGATCCCATTCAAATAGATGGACAAACTTTTAAAAATCATTCAGACCACCAAAATAAGGGCAATAGTAAAAAAAAAAATAAGAAAAAATCATTAGATAACAAGAAAAAAAATCTGCTAACGAAAATACACTAAAAATGTTAGTCAATTGAAAGTTACTATGGTTAAATACAGAATGATATTAACAGAACTGACTAGGTACCTACTTACGAGAAAGCGCGCGGCGGGGCGCGAGTGCAAGCACCTACCCAAAAAGGATGTCTTAATTTATTCTAGAGTGCCGGCAATTTATTATTTTAGGTCAAAACAAAATCACTTTAGTCAGTGTTTTTTTGCTTGGATATCTTTGGTTAGATGTACTGAACGCTGTGTTAAAATTTATCCATCTATTTTAATGGGACCTTATATATTTGATGCATAAATACTGATATTCGGAAACTAGTAACAAACAATTTCATCGGATAACCTTTAAACTTTCTGCCGCCGAAAGATAAACTATTGCACTCTCGCATCAATTTCTTAAACAAGTTTACGATTTCTTCTCAGAAACATGATTGTTTTGAATACTACGTTTCATGGAATCGCTTTACATTTAGGTGCAGCTAGATTGCGCTCAATGGGAAAGAAAAATATCAAAACAGTTTCACGTAGGTACCGCATGGCTCTTTTGGCGCGTGGTCAGAAGTGGAACTAACCCCGCCGCCATCTTGTTTTTTTAATACGATTCCCACAGGTAATTCGGTATGTAAACTAAAAAGTAACCCATAATGCTAATTCCGAAATCATTTCGAGATTTTAGGTTTCTAAACCTTATTTTGATATTTTGAGCTCTTAAAATTATAAGACGGCGTTTAATTTAACAAAAATAATAAAATTTTAACTACTTGACTTTAATTTCACCTGAAAAGTGTGAATCTGTAATTAGGGTACATTTTTTTTTTTTGGGATGGCATTTCATCAAATAACTCTGGGTGGAGTGGGAGGGAGTGTCAGAATTTTACTGACTAAAACCCATCCATGTTTCTTCTTTGCCCTTTGTGTTCCAGGGCCGCGGTAATTAGGGTACTTCTTGTACAGAATCTTGTTTTATTCTTGTAGTTGTTCTGGCAAAGACATTGAAATCTTCAGCTTCATCTCCGACGTCATCACGAGCAAAAGTTTCGGGACTTTGTTAAAAATTCACTTCAGCTTGGAATACAAAAATATTAAAATTAGTTGTTTAAAGTGACCCAATCTACAAAAAAAAAAAACATTCGGTCCTGGGTTCAATTATCAGGTCGCGCAGTCTTAGTGTGCAGGCTTTGTCTATCAGGAGATTTTCAGAAGCAGCAACGAGTCTAAATTCGTGCCCAGCTGGTGGCAATAGGCTCGTCCCCAACACCACCCAACTGTTAAGTTACAGTTACGTTTGGTCCCAAGTAATAGGGTCCATATTGGCTCACCTAAAGTTCTTTACCCGAAATTGTTCTTCCTAACGATTTGTAATCCGAATGATCACTCTTCCTAAAATTTTTCATCCTAAAGTTTTCATTCATACTATTTGTAGTGCTACCGGCGATGTTCATAACACTCATGTTTCCGAAAATTGTGATCAATAATATCATTAATGTAAATATATTTAAACTCCTACTGTTTTTTATCATAACGCTTTTATCCCTAAACATAATTACAGGTCAGAGTGTCGTCTTGGGGGCACTATGAAAAAAATACTTAGAAAAATTTCGCGACCAATTTCGAAGTAGCGCTCGCCGGCCGCTGCCGCGGCACCGCTCGCTCCGCTCGCTAGGCTCGCGCGTAGTTGGTCACAGTTCTAACCTAACCTAACCTATGGATCCCTTCCGCATCGTTTTTACGACAAACGGTTAGTCGGAGACAGAAAACACCAAGACACTTTTAGTCTTACATTTAGGTGTTTTATACGATAGAATCTAGAAAATAAACGGTTTGCAAAAATAACACTTTTTTGGCTACATTCTTCTTAAGTCTAAACAAAGAAATCTAAACAAAAAAGATATGACTTTGAATAATAGTGTAAAAGATGGTTATGTTGAGAAAATATAGGAAAACAAATAAAAGTATAATAGATGTTTATTGCTACTGACATTATGAAGTTGAATGCTTCGGAATTATGAACATTAGAGACAGAATAGTTAGGAATTGTGATTGTTAGGATGAAAAAAGTTAGGAAGAACATTTTCGGATTTCCAATTATCGGAGTTGAAAATTTAGGTGAACTTTGGCGCACCCCAAGTAATAACGTGTTATGTGGGTGTTCTATTAGGTACCTGCACCTCTGCCAAACCCTTCGAGAATTATAGGTGTGCTGCTATGTAAAAACTTTCGGAACAGGGTATACCCTTTTCGCCTTTCTGCCGCCATTATGATGTATTCGGTTTCATAACTGACGTGTCTCAGTACAGTTACCTATGGGTTCTTCAGACATTAAAAACGGGGTGATTAGAAATGCAGGGGTGATCGAGACAAAACTTTAAGAGGGATTTTAACCTTCCACCTGGGCACGCGTTGCCGTGGCCGACTTGGAAATCCTTAAACAGACTTCGAACCCAAGTCGGCCGGACCAAAGACAATCTCTGCAGATGGGGGTTCATCGACAGCTCAGACCTCAAGTGCGTATGCGGCGTCTCCCCACAGACAATGGCCCACCTTCCATCTTGCACCGCATGCCCTATCACCTGCGCACTCGAAGATCTGCTTACTGCATCAGTGAGTGGGGTCCGCGTGGCTGAGTTTTGGGCTAAACATAACATCTGAACTTTTGCCATCGACACGCTAAGAAGAAGAACGTTGCATTAATATTTTATGTTGCCAAAAAGGTCTCTAAATAATTAATTAAAATTAAGCAAATAATAGATTACTTATTGGTAACATACATATTAATTCAACGTTAAACTCCCTCTCAAAGTTTTGTCTCGATTCACCCCTGCATTTCTAATCACCCCGTTTTACCGTTACAACTTTATCTTTGGGTTAGCATCTCGCCAACGAAACCTGTACAATCGTTTCACTACTATTTCAACTCTAACATAAACCTAATGACAACTAGAATAACCACTCACTCAATGTACTGCAGGCTCGAAGGCATCTAAGAAACCGATTCCTGCCGGCTTTACTTCGGGAACGAGGCACTCTAAGTAGTGTCTAGGTGTCTAGTGTACTGCAAGATCAGTTGGGTTACCATGGCGTCTTAAAGCAGTATTGTTTTAATGTCATTCCAGCGTGGGAAAGAGAGAGAGCGAGATGATGTTTAGCGCCATCTCTTTTCCACACTTGCATAAGATTTGATTAATACTGCTATAAGACGTCATAGAAGGGTACTAGAAGTAAAATAACAACAAAAGGTCGATGAGTCATGACCGCTTATTTTCCATTCTAATTCAATTACATAAAAATAAAGTGAAGAAATAATACAAAACAATATATTCAAAGTTTTTGTTCGTAAAACTGAATCACAGATAATATAAATAATGATTTATTTGAAGTCACCAAACCAAATTACACTCTTCGGCTTTAACATCGTAAACAATCACTTTTGGCCGAAAGCCGAATACTCAGATCCCGTAACTATTCGTCACTCGAAGAACGACGACACTTTTTTCTTCAATTTCTTCCCTTTCCCTTCATTCGTCACTTTGCATCGTCCGTAATTGGGCGTCAAATAAAATAACTGGTCACTGACAGCGTCATAGTAAATCACATTGTTGTAATTATCGAATACTGTTCGAAAAGGTGACCCACTTCCAAAAGCACCGATTTCAGTCAGTGTACCCGTTCTGTAGTCAATTTTATACAGTCCCCTCGTTTCTCTCTGCACAAAATATGCGTTATCATTCATATCAGTCGTCAAGGAGTATATTATACTCGAGAACATCGTAGCTTTGGTCTCCCCCTTCTTCAGCTTATACACTGTGAAATTGCTCATGAAATAAATGTCATCTTTCTTGTCTACGATGAAATCATCAATGTTGTAATCTTTGAGCGCTGCTATAGTCTTTGACTGTTTCTTCTCTAACGTGTAAAGTCCTTTTGTCGTGAAGACAGTGTAGTATATCTTGTCTTTAAACTGCATGTGCCAAATAGTCTTGTCAAAAAGGCCGAAACGACTTGTCTCGTTCGTTTCAGGGTTATATTTGTAGATCCCATTCGCACCGCCTATGTACACATCTCTAGTAGACTGATCAACAGTTCGAGCGAACGAAAATTGAATATCCGGGATACTCAAGAATCGAATATCGTCTAAATCGAATGCAACAGTGTGGTCCAAGGGCTGAGTGTCTTCGTAGTGGAAATAAACAACGTTGGCGACCCTGTCCACGGCTAATTGGCCGGAAATTGGATAGTTTTGAAATATTAGAGCTTTAGAATAGCAGATGCTGTCGAAGCAAGCATGACAGTGGCTTTTGCCGGATATTACGCTCGTTATAGCCGACAGGCAGAATAGGATTATCAGTTGTTTCATTTTCGTTCTGAAAGAAAAAAAAAAGCTTTACTGAGTGGGCGATGATATTAAATTGGAAATGTTTCATGTTAAAATATTATAAAAGAGCTGAGAGATGTGACGCGGATTAATATCTAATTAAGATAAGACAAAAAAAGTAATGATTGGATCTTATTTTAGTGTCTAGGGTCTATGACCGCAGGTTACTTGAAGTATCAGATTAAAATCCTTTTTTTTGTGTGTAAACTTTACGGTCAAACTCAAAGTTTTTTATTTGCTTATGTTTAGCAAATAAAACACGGAGTAAAAGGTGTAAACATCACGCCTGTAATCCCCGAAGGGTAAGGTAAAGGTTTTATTTCGTTATGTTTAAGTCCCATGTAATAGTGGGCGAGCCTATTGCCATCAACCGGGCACAAATCCAAACTCCGTACTTAGCTGCTACTAGGAAATTCCTGATGGAAACAATTTGCCCGGCAAATAAAATTAAAAATTAATAGAATAATAAATAGAATAATAGAATAATTAATAGAATTTAATTTTGCGGGCATAGTAAGAAATAATTTATGGTCGATACCTTAAATTATTTCTTACTATGCCTGCGGCTTCCCCCCCGTGGAGTACGATAACTGTCCCACGGTATCGTATTACCGGGATAAAAGTATCCTAATGTGATAATCCAGGTTATAAACTACTAGCTGTTCCCCGCGACCTTCGTCCGCGTAAAGTTATTAAAAATACAATTTTCCTCCATTGCTGCTCCGCTCCTATTGGTCGTAGCGTGATGTTGTATAGCCTATAGCCTTCCTCGATAAATGGGCAATCCAACACTAAAAGATTTATTCAATTCGAACCAGCAGTGCCCGAGTTTACCGCGTTCAACCAAACAAACAAACTCTTCACCTTTATATATTAGTATAGATATGTGTGCCAAATGTCATCCAAATCCGGTCAGTAGTTTTTGCGTGAAATCAAATTTATTGGATTCTCATAACCTTCCTGAAATAATTTCTTGTACCGGTCACCTTAGTACGATATACTGAATTCACCCCATCAGTTTGTGGAGGGCTGTCCCTTACACCCTGTATTACCTGCAGTCATTTATCCCAAAACATAGTCTATCAATGGTCATCGTTTCTTTTTCGTCTGTGGAGTAAAAGCTAATTAATTGTATTAAACCTTACGTAAGTTATTACGAATCTTTTTCGATCTTAATTATTTCTATGGCCTTTAAAAATATGTACGTAGCTACTGTATACAATCTATGTTGGTACGGAAACAAACTGTTTTATAAATAAACCTTTTGGCCTCCGGCTGTTATTATTTAGTAAATATTTCCTACTAAATTCAATACACTTTTTAAAACATAAGATTTAATGGAAGAAGTACGTAAATATTAAATACATTAATAAATTAAAATAACCTAAAGTAACTAACTTAAAAAATACACCTTTGTCAAAACGTTTTGATCTTTTTACTGCATAACACATCGGACCCAGTACCCGACATATGTCCCGTCTCGTAAAAAGAACGCTGACCGCTCAAATAAACTTTCTCATTTTTTTTCATTCCAGCCTTTTCCAAAGTACTAAGTAGCAACCAATTGTATATATAGACCGACCGCTTTAATGAGTCCTCCGCCCCATCAAAGGCACATTAAGCGTCCACAAAGTCCTACCAATATCCCACAGGTTATTTGGTTTTAAATAACCATAATCCGCGTAAGTATTACGATACTAATTGAACCAATACGTGATCAACCTTCAGAATATTCCATTTAAATTTATACCTTCGCGAGGACTCATTAAAGCGGTCGGTCTATACCTAGATACAGTTGAAGTTTACTTAAGGTGGAAACTCCAGGCTACCCTGGCTTCTATAAGTTTAATAGGCTCCTAATATCATCATCTGCCTAGCCTTTTCCCAACTATATTGGGGTCAGCTTCCAGTCTAACCGGATGCAGCTGAATACCATTCTACACGGAGCGACTGCCTATCTAACCTCCACAACCCAGTTAGTACTGGGTAATACGATACCCCTTGGTAAGACTGGTTGTCATACATTTTGAGCCACTGACTACCTAACGACTGTCAAAGATCTACAAATGACAGCCGGGACCAATGGCTTAACGTGCTTTCCGAGGCACGGAGGAAACTCGGTATGTAATGGGGGTCACCCATGCACAGACCAACCTAGGCAAGCATGGCTTAACCTAAAGATCTACCCGAGCGGCTGTTATTATTTAGCCACGAGCTCCTCCTAATAGGCTCAAAATAACTGGCACTAAAAAGGCCACCAAACCGTTGTTTAAAGCGTTTAATCAGTCATTTTGTGCAAGTGACTGGGCGTGTGTCATCATCTGCCCTGCCTCCTCCCAATCAAATAACTTCTCCCTCTCTGGGTGCAGTGGTAGGGAGTGTCAGACTTTTACTGACTAAAACCCATCCATGTTCCTTCATTGCCCTTTGTGTTCCAGGGCCGCGGTATCTCTTTCGAACAGTCCCGCAGCCCCGGCAGGCATCGGCACTTGCGGGCCCCTTCCTGGTTGCTGACATCTCTTTGAGGCGCGAGTGGAACACGAACGCACCTCCCAATATGTTTGGGTCGACTTCCAGTCTAATCGAATTCAGCTGAACACCAGAACTTTACATGGAGCTGCCTATCTGACCTCCACAACCCAGATAGACCCACTATCTGGGTATCGCGACAACTTTTGGCAATACTGGTTGAGAAATTGGCAACAACACACATCACTGATTGGTGAGATCATTTCTAGAATTATCCACGTATTTTACGCAATAACACATATCACTTACTTGAGCTTAAAATCATAATCACACTGATTTTCGGTTAATCAAAGTTTTACAAAACCACTCACTAGACTGTCTTTTGGTTGAAAATGCACTAAAATACGTTGTTTTCGTTAAATTGAAGTAAGACTTGTTTTCTTAGTAAAAAGATATGTTTATTCCACAAAGTTCTGGGCAATAGTGATAACCATATTATTATGATGTCCCCTTATCATTATCAAATTGACCCGCTCTTGCAGTGGATAGAGGAGCAAGTTCAAAATCTGCATTTTACGGAGTTGTTACGAGATGTCATATTTTATGTCGTCGTTCTCACATTATACAAGGTGTAAACGGACCCTTCACGAAGCTGTCAACCAAACATTATGTACATCAAACTAAGTAAGGAAACGAATTTTTTTTTTTGGGGTGAAAAATCACCTTTTACGGTAAAACTCAATGTAGCACCCTGGAAACATTGTGCTGATGGATGCTTTGAATAGTAAACGGGTCATGGAGGTTATTAAAGTAAAGTTATTTCCTTAAAATTTTGTATTTAAAAAAAAAAACTTATGATTTTCCAATATCTCCGTAACTGGAAGGTTCCAAGGTATGGTCCAATACAAAAAAATGATCGCACTGGCGGGGAGAACAAGTACCTTTCGGCTTCGTTAAGGGTATTTTTACACCCTGTATTATCTCAACATAAATGATGTAACCAAGATCTTTAAAAAATATTTTGATTGAAATTTTTTTTTTTTTTTTTTTTTTTTTTTTTTTGCGTCCATGGAGTTTCTTGCCCATTCTTCTCCACAGAGATCTAAGTTTTGGAATGAGCAACTACAGTACTTTCACAAGTTATTTTGCCTTGTTTCTAGCCTTCTGGGACTGTAGCTTCGCCTTCTTTTTTTTCTGACATTCAAAGTGCCTGTTATGGTCTAATCGAAATAAATGCTTTGAGTTTGAGTTTTATGTCTTCGATTTTATGGTTCTAGGACATGCTGGTTTCCTCACAATTTTTTTCATCCAAATTATTTGCAGTTTAATTTCTATTTTGAGGTTAACTACGTTTTTGGTAGTTTACTAATGTTGGCAGTAAAAAATATTTTTTTGAGTCATTTACATTATGTAAAAAAAAACCACGTCCATTCCGTGAGGGTATTATTACGTATCAAGATTAGATTTTTTATGTAGTCCTTTTTGTATAACAAGTAAAAAATATACACCAATCAAAATTAAATAAAATGTACTAAAATGAGGAAACTGATATGGCAACACAGGAGCGCGGGCGGCCACACCCCGGTCGCTTCTCGGGTTGTGACGTCATAAACAAACAACTGACGATCGAACATACTAATGCCGAAGATGGTGTTGCCACGTTTTGAAAGTTTGTTAGATTTTAGGGAAATTTAATTGGAATTTGGGCATTCATGAATCTGTTTACTTTCATGACTGTTTTATGTTCCTTATTTTATTTGGTAATGTCAGTGGTATACCTATAGGACATGGTTTTATAACATATTGTAAAGATTACAAAATATTTTAATATTTTATTTTGGTGTAAGTTTGCCAATTTTAGCTATTAAAAAAAATGTTTTGTCAGTTAAAGCGTAGCTCGAAAAGGTAGACTGGCAGAAAATGCCCAAGGATCCTCTGCGCAGTGTTTTTTATACTTGTGCATAAAGTTTTAATAACTATTTGTCCGTTGGACACAAATGACCGACCAATTGTTATTTATTAGTCTGATAGGCGCCTTGTTTACTATACAGGGTGTAAGGGACAGCCCTCCACAAACTGATGGGGTGAATTCTGTATATCATAATGACCGGTACAAGAAATTATTTCATTAATGTTATGGAAATCCAATAAATTTGATTTGTTTTCTTTCCTCATACGCAATGTACCGTGGCAAAACGTACGCAGCGAACGGCAAGTGGGACGACGAGTTCGATGAATTCTGTAGCTAGGCAAGAAATGAGCAGCTGATTTAACGCATCGTTCGTTAGAGTATTTCAACATCCATTGTTGGATTTTTTTTCAGCCGTATTATTTACATAAATGGAGTGCTGCGTGCAGGGAATGTAATTTTACATTGAAATAAAGGAATAGTAACAGAAAAAATAAATAAAAATTGCGGAGAAAAATTCCGGTGGAATATGATTCAAAATAAGGAGCTGAATGCAGCCTGTCAGTTTGAGGAGGGCTGTCCCTTACACCCTGTATCTGGTAATTACTTAAACTGTACCAAATAAAAATTATAATCTTCCGCATACAAAGTTCAAATAATTCACTAACACCACAAATCAGCTTATGCACTGTGCGCGTGCAGTGCGCAATTTATGTGACGAGACCCTTATGATCTGCGCAAGGAATGGTCTCCCGTACGTATGTATGTATTCTAAAGGAATCTTTTGTAAAGAACGTAATCAGATGTACCTACATACATAAACTCAAGCTTTTTTTCCATGAGGGTAGACAGAAACCACAGAACGCCACCTGCTACGATCCTTACATACAGGGTGTAAACGGACCCTTCACGAAGCCGTCAACCAAGCAGTACATCAAACTAAGTAACTTTACGCAAAAAAAATTGCTGGGAAACGAATTTTTTTTTTTGGAGTGAAAAATCATGTGATACGGTAAAACTCAATGTTATGCACTCAGAACATTGTGCTGATGGATGGATTGAATGGTACGGGGGTGATGGAGGTGTTTTAAGTAAAAATCTTACTTTAAAAACATGTATTTAAAAAAAAACTTGTGTAAAAGTTGGAACTTTGACCCCCAATATCTCCGTAACTAGAAGGTTCCCAGGTATGGTCTAGAACAAAAAAATGATCGCAATGACGGGGAGAATAAGTGCCTTTCGGCTTCGTTAAGGGTCTTTTTACACCCTTTAGATACTCCTTTAGCCTCGTCCACGTTCATACGTCTTCTTTGTATAAAGGGTGTAACAAGACCCTTAACGAAGCCGAAAGGCACTTGTTCTCCCCGTCATTGCGATAATTTTTTTGTTCTAGACCATACCTGGGAACCTTCTAGTTACGGAGTTATTGGGGGTCAAAGTTCCAACTTTTTTTAAATACAAGTTTTTAATTTTATAACTTTACTTTAAATACCTCCACGACCCCCATACTATCCAATGCATCCATCAGCACAATGTTTTGAATGCGTTACATTGAGTTTTATCATAAAAGGATATTTTTCACCCCAAAAAAAAGACTCGTTTCCCAGCAATAATTTTTGTGTAAGGTTACTTAGTTTGATGTACTGATGTGCTTGGTTAACGGCTTCGTGAAGGGTCTGTTTACACCCTGTAATTGATTTGTTTTGAATGTAGGTACATACATGAGTTGTTACAGTAGTATTACTTGTTCCTGGTACATTCTACCATTTGTCATGCTAAAATTTATACTCACAAACAAATACTCACAGATTTGATTACGTTATCGATGATATTTAATGAACGTCAATAATCCAAATTTGATTTTAATAAGTGGTATTTAATTCTAAAGTAATTATTTTGAGATTTTTAGTTTGATTGTTAGTAATGTTAAATAATCAGAAGACTTACTTTATGGTACTTTCCACTTGTCAGCTTCCGGTGCGCCTAATAGTATATCATAATTAGTTATGATTTTGATGATTATTGATAAATAATTTTGTTACTAGCAGTTAATTAATATTACACAGCTTATTGAGTGATTTGATTGTAATGTTGAGGTTTTTGTAGAATGTATAAAAGTCGATGCCGCGGGTATTTGAACAAAGAAACGCGAGAAACTAGCACGCTCAAAAAGTCAGACGCAAACAGCCGTTATTCCGTCCTCGCCGACGAGGCCCGTCGCGTCACCCCGTCCCATGCCCTCCCCGACCCTCGCTCGAGCCAGCCCGCGTGGCTGAGCCTGTAGTCCAAAATCAGTCCCCAAATAACGACACCACTCAGATCCAGCCTGTCCCTTTGCTGTCCTCCCCCAGCGACGCCCTAAGCCGAGGCTCGTACCCCACAGGGGGTGCCCTTAGCGTGTAGTCGCTTAGTTTGTAAGTTTTATTTGCCCTGGCTGGAGGCCTTACACTCAAGGCATCCACAGGATAGTCCGGTTAAGCAGTCACCATCTTACTTGGTTGAACTGCGAGATGCCATTTGCCAAAAAAAATAAAAAATTGAACGCAGTTGTTTTGTAACCGTCAAGTGAAAAAGTTGTTGTGGGACCTGACCAAAATAAATCCGTTATAGTGCAAACCATATTTTTATTTGGACCAACGAATCTAGCCACCGTCTACACTAGCTTAAAATTGGACTCCAGTACAGTAGTATATTTATTTGTGTGTATATGTAGACATAGTGCTTTGTTAAACTTTTCTACACGTCATGTCTGTCACGTATGTGGTATTATTATATATATATATTTGTTAGCCTGTTTCAGTGTCCCACTGCTGGGCAAAGGCCTCAAATGCCTTCCTATTATTATATTAGTATGCTGAATTTTTGTAATGAATTTCTTATGTCTGTGATTAACTTAACATAGTTTTTAGTAAGTGGGAAGTCTTCTGAACCGATTAAAACTATACAATAATTATCCGCCGATTAGCCAATTAGCTTCTGATGGAAATTGCTTATTAAGTGTTGTATTCCACAATTCGGCGATAGAAAATTGCAAATGTTATAATTTGGTCATATTTCTTCAGCAAGACTCTATTAGCAGTGGCGAAGGTGCCATACAACCTGATTCCTACCGGCTTCCCTTTGAAAAATGGCACAGTCAGTATTCTATAGACAAATAATATAATCACATTAAAGATATGTACTCCGGCTTACCTCTTACAAAAATTGACTCTTCGCTACTGCTTATTAGTTTTATTGGCACTGATGATGAAATGTTTTTTTTTGAAATTTTATTTATTTGCCAGAATACCTATAGGTACATAATAACATAGTAAAATAATTTTAGTCTCACTATATTCGACTTATCAGTCGTGCAAATATTTTTGGTACATGCATAATTAATTACACAATCATAAAAAAACCATCATGAAATTACATCAATGTCATTAGTCATTAGTCATAGACATCATAGTCAAAATAAAATTTAATTAGGCACATCACTATCACTACATAGTATAAAGCAAAGTCGCTTCCCGCTGTCTGTCTGTCTGTCCCTATGTATGCTTAGATCTTTAAAACTCCGCAACGGATTTTGATGCGGTTTTTTTTAATAGAAAAAGTGATTCAAGAGGAAGGTTTATATGTATAATACATGCATAATATAGTAGAGAAAAACTGATAATTTTAGAGGTTTTTAATGTAAGGTCGAAAATAAACAATTTTTTTTTTTGCGTTTCATTGCAAACGCTGGCTGAACCCTACGAGATAGATCAAAATAATGTACTACAGTATTGTATACCTTAAAAAGGTCTACAAAAAAGTCCGCGATGGTATATGTCTATCTCTTAAGGATAACCCACAATAACCATTTTTTATCCTTTACTTAACATGTTTGTATTGTCTAATGACAAAAAAGCTGTGAACGTCGTATATAAAGACATTCTGTAGTATATTTGGCGGGTCGCTAGTTAGTCTAGTTACATTATAAAATATATTAAATCAATTTATTAGATTATATCTCACAGTCAAGACAGTTCATCAATTTATTGATTAGATTTATAAATAATATCAATAATTATAATTTAAAAAGTGTTCGAAAGTTTTTATACATCGTGTCTTTTTAAAATCTTAATAATCGTCTTTTGAATAAAAACATCTGTCACAAAGCCAATTATTTAAGGTGCTATTAAATTTTAAGTTATTCATTTTTCTTATTTTTTCCGGTAGTTTATTATAAATTTTCACCGCCATGGTATAGATGTTTCTGCTACATTGCTTTTGTTTACATTTATATTGGTTCACTGCGCCATCTCTTGTATAATTTGTGAACTTGTGTGAAAGAAATTGTGAATTCTTTCGATAGATGGCGTTGTTAGTTGAGCGACGGTTTCTGAATCACGCTATTAAGATTCTCCGTCGCTTGACTAGGTCAGGATGATAATAATTTTTTGTTGTGAGCAGCAAGCATTGCGATTATAGTATTATACGCGCTTAGTACAAGTCCAGTGTTTAATTTAGCCACCCTCTCCTAGTCGATCTTTGTTCAGCTTAAATCTGCTAATCTGCTTCGAGTCGAGGTACTACCAGAGGTTTGTGTACTATCTTCCTTTTTAAATTGGTAGTAGTTCCTTATCATCCTGCTCAAAAAGTGATAGGATAGGTGGTTTCTAACAAATTGACATATTTCAAAAACGTATAGGGATGGAAGTGTAAGTAAACGTTTATCATTGAAAATTGGTCGGCACGAATCAGTCCACTTGAGACCATAGATTGATGCATGTATAGTTTATTTTTTGGTTTCACGTTCCCATTGTTTTGCATGTTATGCTGCATTGTATCATCTTTAGTATTGTTAATAGCAGTGTTAGGTGCGACCTGTACGTCTTTATTTTGTTTTGGAGCAGACGTCTGTGGTTCTTTTATAGTTTAAAAAATAACCCTTTGAACTAAATAAATAAATTCTTTTATTGTCATAAAAACAGGGTACAGAAAAATGCCAGAGCTAGGTTATTAAACCTGTATTTCAGGAGCCGGTGACTTCTTCCATTTAGGTTACAATTGGGCAAGTTTTATGCAGCAACCGGTAACAAAATTTTATTACTTAAAATTAAGTTTAGTATTTAACATTAAACATTTATTTATGCACTAAAAAAAAACTAAACTAAAACTAGTTCATTATTGGCCAGTGTTTTCATTTATTGTCGTATTGTCGGCGCTACCTTGTATACAGGGTGCAAACAGACCCTTCACGAAGCCGTTAACCAAGCATTCTGTACATTAAACTAAGTAACCGTACACAAAAATTGTTGCTGGGAAACGACTTTTTTTTTTGGGGTGAAAAATAACCTTTTACGGTAAAACTCAATGAAACGCATTCAAAACATTTTGCTTATGGATGCATTGAATAGTAAACGGGTCATGGAGGTATATAAAGTAAAGTTATAACATTAAAATTTGTATTAAAAAAAAAAACTTATGAAAAATTTGGAAATTTGACGCCCAATAACTCCGTAACTAGAACGTTCCCAGGTATGGTCTAGAACAAAAAAATATCGCAATAGCGGGAGAACAATTTCTTTTCGGCTTCGTTAAGGGTCTATTTACACCCTTTATAGAAAGATTTATTCTTCGACGAGAACGAACATTTTTGGTTTTCGCCACTTTGACAGTAAATCAGCCAGGGTTAGGTTTGTTACTGCTGGGTAGTACTTAGAGCTGTCGGTGGAAGTGCGAGCGACATTCTGAACAAGTTCACATCTTAGTCCGACGTCACCACCAACACATTGACAGAAAGGCTCTTCCTCCTCGTTCAGGGAGCAGTCACCGTTATTCAGACAATATCCATAACACGCGTCCACTTCACACCTGTTCCCCGAATAACCGGCATTACATCTGAAATAACCATATTGTGAAAATGTGTAATTTAATTAAACTAAGAAACTAAATGTATGAGTAGAATCAGTTTTACCTGCATTCAGGAAGTCCTTCATCATTTAAACTGCAGTTGCCTTGTATACAGTAGTTGAGACAGTCTGATACCTCGCATCTATCACCAACATAATCTTCTATGCACTCGCAGACTGGCTCACTGTTCTCATTCAGGGAACAATCACCATCGTTCAAACAATATCCAGAGCACGCGTACACTTCGCACCTGACTCCAGAATATCCGGCATTGCATCTGGAATAAAGATAATGTGAAAACGTGGAAAATTTAACGAACAAATCAATCCAAGGAGGAGAATCTGCTTTACCTGCATTCGGGAAGTCCCTCATCATTCGAACTGCAGTCTCCTTGCATGCAATAGTTGTTGCACACTGAAACATCGCATCGCTCACCGATGTAACCAGGTGTGCATTTGCAAAGAGATTGTCCACTAACTTGCATGCCATGAACACAAAATGGCCCATCCGATTTATTTCGAATGAGTCTCTTTAGTGGTTCGCAATCCTGAATTGTTGGAAGTTTGTCTTCTAGTTTGTAGTTGGCGGTTATACCGACTGTAACATTAGGGCCTAAAGAAAACTGTGCATATTGGTGGTTCGTATCCGAATGACTCTTTGCAAGTTTAAAAACGATATCAGTGCAAGCAAAGTTAAGGCAGCGCCAGCTCTTGACGTAGAGGTCTGTTTTTGATACGGACAAAGAAGATAGCAATGGGGAAAATAATGCCGAATGACTAACATAACCTATACTAGTTATTTTTTTTTTGTTTTTTCCATTTAAATCTGCATATAAAATTCGGTAATTCCTAGAAGTTATAGGCTCGATCCAGTATATTTTCTGAAGCTGTTGGTCAATAGCCAGACCAAGAGGTTCCACTTTGTTATTTGAATCGGATATTGACACGGAGGTGATAACAACTTCTCTCTCGGAGCCATCAAAGTGAGCTCTCTCTATTGTAGGCAGCGCCAGGTTTGTGTTGATCCAGTAAACGTACCTTTAAAAAGAAAACATTTTTTGATATTCTCAAAGAAAAAATAAAATGTTGATTTTCATGTTACTTAACTATAGTAAACGTACCCTCTACAGCTATCCACGGCAAGATCTGTGGGGATCCCAGCACCCATCTTGATCAAAAGATTTCCATTAACATTTTTATTAGAACCATTCTTTAATGTAATCCAATTAATACTTCTTTCCTTTGTGTCACTGAAGAACAGTTTCTCTGTGACCGGGTCGAAGGCGAGACCGTGAATGTTTCGCCCGCTTCCCTCAGTAAAACATTTCTTGTCTAAGGCAGATATATCATAGCCACATATGACATCGTTGCCACTCTGTTTGTTCACGTAAAGCATCATGTTGTGAACTTCATTATAAATTAACGCTGTGAGGTTTTGGGAATCAAAACGTACGGAGTCTATAATGGTACCGTTGGTATAAAATTCTAGAAGATCTCCCTTAGTTGTGGCGAAGTCTGAAACAAAAGAACAATAGTTAATTCTCAGCCGCGAGCGATGCTACTTGTGACGCCCTAATTGGTTCCTCCACGCGAGTTTACCCTCGCTCCGCAAGTCGACTCGTTGCTTGCTCTAAAGTACCCTAAACAACTTATTTCATGTTTGTTTCTTCGCAGTTGGTGTCGGCGTCTAGTCACTGGGTAAACGATGTCAAACTTTCGGGCTTCTGAATATTTATAACGCCTGCCAAAGATCTATGTATGACAATCGAGACCACCGTCTTTTGTGCTTTCCGAGACACGTAGGGGTCCCGCTCGAAATGTAATCAACTGTCACTCATCTGCGGTAAGCGTAGCTTAATCTTTGACCGACCCGTGCTGCTGTTACTCCATAGTACTTGGCTAACTACAAGTCACACTGCTGCTGTAAAAATCACGTTTATAAAGTGAAAAAAAAATAACTCACCCCAAGACTGCACTACCCCGACGTACAGCGCTATCAGCGCCAGCGCACACCGCGTTCTACACATTGTATACTTCAGAATTTAAATGTTGTTACAACTGAGGCCGATGGTGCGTCCACTCCCGGAGATCGCTCTTGGGAAAACAATGCAAATTCTGACTTGCCTCGATATAAATAGGATGTTTATTAGGTATACTGGTGATAAGAGCTCTCATTTGCAAAAGCGGGCTTCCCGCTTATTATAAAATATATTTTGATAAACGTTATCGTGTTAGGTAGGTGACATTGTCTAGTCTAGGAGTAGATGGCTAAAATAAAATGATGTATATTCCTGTAAGTAGATTTTGTAACGCACATACAGTTTTATAGCTATTGTATACGAGAAGGTACTGTATTATGAATGATGGTTGATAAAAGTGAGGCAGCCTGCTTCGTTGGTCTTCTGGTCGAAAGCGCGAGTGCTGAACATGAGATCCTGGGTTCGATTCCCGGGTCGGGTGAAGTGTTATTGGGTTTTTCCAAGAATTTCTCAGTAGCAGCGACGGAGTCTGGATACTTAAACATAACTGGCGAAAAGTGGGTGTACTACTAGGTACACCTCTGCCTAACGCTTCGGGGATTACAAGGCTTGATGATGTTGTGTGTTGATTAAAGTGCCTCGGAAAGTACGTTGAGCCGTTGGTCCCGGCTGTCATTTGTAGATCTTTGACAGTCGTTATAGGTAGTCAGTGGCCCCAAAAGTCTGACAACCAGTCTTACCGAAGGGTACCGTATTACTCAGTGCTAACTGGATTGTGGGGTCAGATAGTTAGTCGCTTCATATAAAATACTGGTATTCAGCTGCCTCCGGTAAGACTGAAAGCCGACCCCAATAAATTTGGGAAAAGGCTAGGCTAGATGGTGATGTTGATAAAAGTAAAACTTAAATAGAAGACACACGGACGGAAAGAAAGATGTCTACTCGCAGCCGCTCACATCGCCTTCACCACGTCCCAAAAGTTAGTTAGTCTGCGTAAATTCCACGAGATTATATTTACTACTAAACTTATAACATACTAGCTTTTGCCCGCGATTTCGCTCGTGGTGTGATCGGTAATTATCCCACGGGTACACTCAAACATAATGTTCATTCCCGTTGTGAACAACGAGTTACATAGGCAATTTTTATCATCATTATCGTCCTGCCCTTGTCCCATTCTATTTGGCGTCGGCGCAACACGTTTTCTTCCTCCATTCTCTTCGTCAGACGACACGGCATCATTTACTCCTTTCTCTTTTAAATCATTCCTCACACAATCTTCCATCCATCTTTTCTCTGGCCCTCCTCTCCCTCTCCATCCATCAATATACACGCCCATCACTCTTTTCGTCACATGCGTTTCATCCCTCTTCATTACATGTCCGTACCAAGACAATCGACTTCCTTTAAATTTACTGTAACAGGCACCACTTTCATACGAATATGATTTTAATGATTAAAAAGTCAATGTATGATTTAAAACTACAACTAAATCAGTTTCTGTATCTAATTACAAACTAAATTGTAACAGTTGAAGTATAAAGTATGTCGGATCCGGTCGTTAGTATGGACATGAAATGATGAAATCGGAAGTGCGCCGGTGGCGACATCGTGCAGCCTGCCTACAAGTCTGTCACCACAGCGTGCTTCTACAGAGCCCTGATGTCCAGCTCGAGGCGAGGGCGACAGTCAATGCCTGTACCCGATTCATTGTGCCCCGTGCTATTGTGTTAAATTGCAATCTCAAGTAATTCGTTAGTTTTGCTAGAAACAGTGTATCGCACCCAGTGTGCTTTCATAGTACGAAACCCGTCGTCTGCCCACATGATGTACGCACGACGGCCAATTAAGCTTTACGAAACCAGTTTATGCGGATCTCTCGTTGTATAGGAAATCTATACAAAGCGAGGCCACGTTATTCTGGAAATGTACAGCTTCATATGCCGCCGTGTATACAAGCCTAACGGAATAAATCCTGACATATCCGACAAGTAATTAAAAGTGGTTTTTGAAGGAAATAATATTAAGTTGTGTAAATGAGAACTGTATCACGATTTTAAAGAGTATGTAAGCAGTCTCTTTCCCGTTCTTCTCCTTAAAACCCACCATGTCTGCGAACGGGGGCTCAACTCTAGGAAATTTATAAATTCCTGCAAATGATTTATAAGAAATAAACGTTTGGAGTTTGAGTCAAGTGTTGTGAGTGATATCAATTACGCACCTTCCTATCTACCAACACTGAAGACTCACGTCGCACGATTAGAGACTGGAAGACAATGACAATATGGCGGAAAGCGTCGAAATTTGGGGATAGTGTTCCTCCTACTGCTTTCCCTGCCGTTTCATATAAGTACAAGTATTTATAAGGAAAAAAAGAAATTGTGATAAGATAAAAATTCACTTTTGTTCAAAAGGGATTTTAGATAACGTAAGTCGGCGACTGTTTCTAATTAAACTTGTGTACTATGATTTAAGAAATAAAAAAATCACATTTGTTTCATGTGAATTTATTAAATCATAAAACAGAATAGTTCGGTACTGAGATGAAAAACAATGTCATGAATGAACGTCGTTCTGAATTCATAATACAAAGGTACACTGTAATAATACATTCTCTGTTGTTGTAATTAATGCACATGTTTAATGCTCTAATTCACCTAAGAAAAAGAAATTTGAAAAATCACACCTGAACTTAAATGTTAATAGATAGATTTATTCTTCGACGAGAACGAACATTTTTGGTTTCCGCCACTTTGACAGTAAATCAGCCAGGGTTAGGTTTGTTACTGCTGGGTAGTACTGAGAGCTGTCGGTGGAAGTGCGAGCGACATTCTGAACAAGTTCACATCTTAGTCCGGCGGCGTCCGGACCAACACATTGACAGGGGTTCCCTATGTGAGTTCGAAACACTATTCTGCGAAAATTGTTACATCGATTACTATACATCGATGCCTTGATAATGCGACGTTATGTTTTAATTATGCCTTTTTTCTTCGATGTTTCTTAATTTCGATAACCTTACATCGAAGTCTTGTTTCTTCGACGTTTGTTTGTTCTTTGTAACGTTACTTCGAAAATATTTGGCCAATTCATTTTTC
The DNA here is from genome assembly GCA_905220335.1 of Noctua pronuba. Taxonomy (NCBI): domain Eukaryota; kingdom Metazoa; phylum Arthropoda; class Insecta; order Lepidoptera; family Noctuidae; genus Noctua; species Noctua pronuba. The sequence continues at coordinate 8,579,080 of LR999918.1, read as the reverse complement.
TTTGAAATAATGATACATCCAAGATTGCGATGGGAACCATCAATAAAAAAACTGTTTCGTAAAATACCTTTTAATAATCAAATAATGTCTGCTTACATAATAATATGCTGCATTATTATAAAATTATTTTGACCTATGGTTTGAAATGTATTGTCTTCGGAAGATCTCAATCGCACGTTGAAAGGACAAAAGTGGTCAATCCATAGACAGAACGAACTGAGGCTGCTAGAACACAAAATAGTATCGAAGCATGGCACCGTCGTCGGTGGAACGATACATTGAATTACAACCGCTACGTGGTTTATGCAACACAATGTTAATAGATGCATTATATGAGATTTTCTATTTACCCAATTAGTATCACACATTTTTATTTAAAGAAATAATTAAAAACTGCAATAAACATACTTTATAACTCAATATCTCGTTGACTAAATATTTTCGAAGTAACGTTACATAGAACAAACAAACGTCGAAGAAACAAGGCTTCGATGTAAGGTTATCGAAATTAAGAAACATCGAAGAAAAAAGGCATAGTTAAAACATAACGTCGCATTATCGAGGCATCGATGTATAGTCATCGATGTAACAATTTTCGCAGAATAGTGTTTCGAACTCACATAGGGAACCCCATTGACAGAAAGGCTCTTCCTCCTCGTTCAGGGAGCAGTCCATAACACGCGTCCACTTCACACCTGTTCCCCGAATAACCAGCATAACATCTGAAATAATCATATTGTGAAAATGTGTAATTTAATTAAACTAAGAAACTAATTGCATGAGTACAATCTGTTTTACCTGCATTCAGGAAGTCCTTCATCATTTAAACTACAGTTGCCTTGTATTCAGTATTTGAGATCTGATACCTCGCATCTATCACCAACATAATCTTCTTTGCACTCGCAGACTGGCTCACTGTTCTCATTCAGGGAACAATCACCATTGTTTTGACAATATCCAGAGCACGCGTACACTTCGCACCTGACTCCAGAATATCCGGCATTGCATCTGGAATAAAGATAATGTGAAAACGTGGAAAATTTAACGAACAAATCAATCCAAGGAGGAGAATCTGCTTTACCTGCATTCGGGAAGTCCCTCATCATTCGAACTGCAGTCTCCTTGCATGCAATAGTTGTTGCACACTGAAACATTGCATCGCTCACCGATGTAACCAGGTGTGCATTTGCAAAGAGATTGTCCGTTAACTTGCATGCCATGAACACAAAATGGCACATCCGATTTATTTCGAATGAGTCTCTTTAGTGGTTCGCAATCCTGAATTGTTGGAAGTTTGTCTTCTATTTTGTAGTTGGCGGCTATAATACTGACTGTAACATTACGGCCCAAAGAAAACTCTGCATATTGGTGCTTCGTATCCGAATGACTCTTTGCAAGTTTAAAAACGACACCAGTGCAAACAAAGTTAAGGCACCAGCTCATGACGTAGAGGTCTGTTTTTGATACGGACAAAGAAAATAGCATTGTGGAAAATAATCCCGAATGACCAGCATATTCTATACTATGTAATTGTTTTTTGTTTTTTCCATTTAAATCTGCATATAAAATTCGGTATTTCCTAGAAGTTATAGGCTCCATCCAGTATATTTTCTGCAGCTGTTGGTCAATAGCCAGACCAAGAGGTTCCACTTTGTTATTTGAATCGGAAATTGACACGGAGGTAATAACAACTTCTCCCTCGGAGCCATCAAAGTGAGCTCTCTCTATTGTAGGCAGCGCCAGGTTTGTGTTCATCCAGTAAACGTACCTTTAAAAAGAAAACATCTTTTGATATTCTCAAAGAAAAAATAAAATGTTGATTTTCATGTTACTTAACTATAGTAAACGTACCCTCTACAGCTATCCACGGCAAGATCTGTGGGGATCCCAGCACCCATCTTGATCAAAAGATTTCCATTAACATTTTTATTAGACCCAGTCTTTAATGTAATCCAATTAATACTTCTTTCCTTTGTGTCACTGAAGAACAGTTTCTCTGTGACCGGGTCGAAGGCGAGACCGTGAATGTTTCGTCCGCTTCCCTCAGTAAAACATTTCTTGTCTAAGGCAGATATATCATAACCACATATGACATCGTTGCCGCTCTGTTTGTTCACGTAAAGCATCATGTTGTGAACTTCATTATAAATTAACGCTGTGAGGTTTTGGGAATCAAAACGTACGGAGTCTATAATGGTACCGTTGGTATAAAATTCTAGAAGATCTCCGTTAGTTGTGGCGAAGTCTGAAACAAAAGAACAATAGTTAATTCTCAGCCGCGAGCGATGCTACTTGTGACGCACTAATTGGTTCCTCCACGCGAGTTTACCCTCGCTCCGCAAGTCGGCTCGTTGCTTGCTCTAAAGCAGGGTTGGGCAGTATTTGGATTACTTGTAGTTAAAATACTTAATTGAAATACAAATACGTATTTGATATTTGTGTTTCAATTACTTCTTAAATATGTAATTTGTAATTGATATTTCAAATATCTGACGCTGAGGTATTTTGTAGTTATATTTCAAATACTTATGGCTTCAAAATACATTTGAACATAAATACATTTAGCGATCTTATTAATGGGTACGTTCTGCAGAAAATAGCGCTCGATAGCTTTCGTAATCAAAATGGCGAGCGCTAAATATGTCAACTTTTAAAGTTGGCAACACTGCACATGTACCGTACGTCAAATTGTCAAGTATCTTGTCAAGTGTCATTTTAATTCTTAAACGGTTATTTTAACGAAACTTCTGTGTATAACTTAAGTTTATTAGACAGAAATGGATATTTTTTATTATTAGTTTTATGTTGTGCGTAGCAATTTTTAACCCATAAACTTTACTAAAATTCAACGTTTATATATTTTTTTACATTTTATATAATTTATTAAGTAAACTAGCTATAAAACAGTTATTTAATAGTTTTTAATTAATAATGTATAATTGATCTAAATGGGCTCTTCACGAAGCCATCAACCATGCATTCTATACATCAAACTAAGTAACTCTATTTTGGGGTAAAAAATCACGTTTTACGGTAGGACTCAATGTAACGCACTCAAATCATTGTGCTGATGGATGTATTGGATAGTACAGGGATCGTGGAGGTATTTAAAGTAAAGTTATGACATTAAAAACTTATATTTAAAAAAAAACTTGTCAAAAAATCGGAAGTTTGTACCTCAATATCTCCGTAACTAGAAAGTATGGCCTAGAACAAACAAATGATCGCAATGGCGAGTAGAACAAGTGCCTTTCGTCTTCTTTAAGGGTACTTTTACACCCATTATACATTATTTATTAAAAACTAATAATCCCAATTCCCAATTCGACTTCGCAGGAACTCTCGGATATTGTGTTTGCTATTTAACATCCTCCATAACCCTAAAACTCCATCGTATCTGCGGGAACGCTTTTTCTACTCCCGTCCCTCTGATGCACCTTGCAGGTCGCATCTTAGGAACCTCCTTAAATCCCCTCCTCACTCTACCGACTTCTACTCCTGTTTCTTCACTGTACACGCAGTGCGGCTGTTGAATTCACTTCCGCCTGACATTAGGGACTGCCAAACTGTTGCAGTTTTCAAAAGAAGAGTGAAAGAACCTTATCTTTCCATTTCGTCATAGTTGCATAAGTATTTATCAGTTTAGGTACTAGCCACACGATAAAGAAGAAGAAGAAAGAAAGAGGTACGATTGTTACGATGAATTATTCTATTATATTTGTATTTTTCTGTATTTTGTAATTTGTATTTTAACTAAAAATGGTTAAAATACTGTATTTTGTGTTTTATATTTCAAATGCACGGCTTAAAAATATTTTCTATTACGTATTTTAAATACTTGCGAGATAGTATTTTGTCATTTGTATTTTAATTAAAGCAAAGCATGTATGCATTTTACCCAGCTCTGCTCTAGAGTACCCTAAACAACTGATTTCATGTTTGTTTCTTCGCAGTGCCGGCTTCTAGTCATTGGGTAAACGTTGTCAAACTTTCGGGCTTCTGAATATTTTTAACGCCTGACAAAGATCTAAGTATGACAATCGAGACCAACGTCTTTTGTACTTTCCAAGACACGTAGGGGTCCCGCTCGACATGTAATCAACTGTCACTCATCCACGGGCCAACTGCGGTAAGCGTACCTAAGAGCGTTTATCCAAAAAAATGGCAACGTCGCAAATAACTGTCAAATATTTACCTGTTTTATAACTATTAATTTGGCAATATTACTGTATTGGAATAAGAGGGCGTTACTCCAGAGCGGCCCTCGTCCTACCTCTGAAAAGCCTCGGCCGGCACTTAGCGCTGGTGCGATTCCGCGCCGATTATACAGTAGTACTAAATTACTAAATAATTCATAGTAAAATAAACAAATACGTTATTTAAAAAAAAATTACCATGTTTTAGAGCGTAAATGTTTTCATTTACTGGGTCTAGAAAAAAACAAAAATACCTCAAATTTCATCCTAAACTAACACGTTTAATTACTCGAAAAGTGGCTAAAAATGACTCTTGGGAGAATACTTTTCTTGTATTTCAACTTGCAGTAACTATGTTTTTTTTTCAGCCATGCTCTAGTGAATGTAATTGTTATTTTAATAGTAATGTTGTTATAAGTTTGTCGTAAATGATTTTACTATTATCTAACATCTGCGTAGACCATCGACCGCTAGTTTTAAAAAGGGCTTGAATAAAAACTGTTCTGATGAGAAAACTATACGCATATTTGAAAATTATTTTCAGCCATGCACTAGATTATAAAATTTTCAATAATTTGACGTCAATAACTTATCTACGAATTAAACAGATTATCGTTTAATTGTCCGTCGGAAATCATCAATTTTGACTCCAGCGTGGTTCTAACGGATGAACACCCTTAATCTTTGACCGACCTGTGCTGCTGTTACTCCATAGCACTTGGCTTAGTACAAGTCACACTGCTGCTGTAAAAATCACGTTTATAAAGTGAAAGAATAATAACTCACCCCAGGACTGCACTACCCCGACGTACAGCGCTATCAGCGCCAGCGCACACCGCGTTCTACACATTGTATACTTCAGAATTTCAATGTTGTTACAACTGAGGTCGATGGTGCGTCCACTCCCGGAGATCGCTCTTGGGAAAACAGTGCAAATACTGACTTACCACCGTATAAATAGAAATTGTATTAGGTATACTGGTAATAAGAGCTCTCATTAGCAAAAGCGGTTTTCCCCCTTATTGTAAAATATATTTTAATGATAACCAGGGTCACGTTATAGTGTTAGGTAGGGGACATTGTTTCGTCTTTAAGTAGGTAGCCGAAATAAAATGATGTATATTCCTGTAAATAGATTTTGTAACACGTACACTTTAACAGCTATTGTATACGAGAAAATACTGTAGGCATGTATTATGAATGATTGTTGAAAAAAGTAAAACTTAAATTGCAGACAGACGGACTTAAATAAAGATACTCGCAGCCGCACATATCGCTTTCACCACGTACCAACGTCATTCTATGGCACAGTGGGTACCTGAAGACTGTCGTCGTCTCCGAGGTAGGCCCAAGAAACGCTGGTGTGACGATAAAAAAAAAAGGTTTTACCATCGTAATTATAAAATTACCTATCTAGAAAACAGATGAGTGGACAAACATTATCAAGTCATCTATATTACCTAACAACCCTGTAGTAGGGACAAAAAGATAGACAACCCAACAGATTCTAGGCTCGTACCTATGCTTTTTACGTTCGTTCAATTTTGATTTTGTTTGGTTTGGAAAAAACAATACTCCGTTAATTTTAATAAAAGGTTGCCTGGACTTATTTGTATCAGGCAATATTAAGATTGCTAAAAATATTGTTTTTATTCGGTAGGCAGAGGATTGAAACTCGATCTTATAGGCGTGATGTTATGCTAGTTCAACACTCCGCCTGTAAAACCCGAAGGGTGAAGCTGAGGTGTACCTATTAGTACACCCACATTTTGCCAGTTATGGTTTAAGTCCCATAATATATTGAGCGAGCCTATTGCTATCAACGGGGCACAAAACCAGACTTCGTAGTTGTTATTGAGAACTTCCTGGTGGAAAAACTCAATGACACATTTCCCAACCCGGGAATCTAACCCAGGACGTCATGTTGGGTTCCGAACACTATATCAATCTATAAAAGCGATTTGCGGCTTAAATCCTTGAACATCTTGCAGACCTATCGTAAAAAAATTAAAACTATCTACTTACATTGACAGGTCTTCTCATAATACAGGCTATTTTTTTTAAAGAAACTTCTTATTTGTTGAAAGCATTCATTTAAAATATTTAAAAAAATATAGCAATAAAAGAACAATAAAATTACTAAATAAATTCAGCACTTCTGCATGACATAGTTATCCAAACTACGTATTGATTATTGATAATTGCAAATCGAGTAGGAAGACTTCTAGTACAGCAAGAACATGTTAACTTATCAGAATTCTGCTCGCTATTCTACTTTTTGGAGAAATCAGCATCATCATCATTCGCGCAGCATGTCTTCTTCTTCCATACTTCTCTATGAATTTTTGGAGACAAAATTGAAGAAAAAAGGAGAAAAACGGAATTTTAAACGATGTCAATACAAAAAAAAAAATGGAAATCTATCAGCATCAAAAAACATATTCAAACAAATCACAAAAAGTGAAAGTAACAGTGGGATTCAAACTTGCGACCCGTAGTTTACAGAATGGTCATGAAACTGCTAAGCTATTTTCTTTGTTGGCATAAGCTTTAAATAGCCGTTCTGGTGCTTGTCGTGACTGAAACGTTAAACAATTGAAGAATACGGTCATAATGCAATATTACTTAGCGTGTTAATATACGAGTATAGCCTAACATTTGAAGCCTGTAAGGAATATTTGTGCAAAATTTGAACAGGATCTATGCAGCATTTTTTGTGCCAAGTCGGAACATCGATTTGGATTTTTACGATTTTAATATATGTATAGAAATAGATATACTTAGATAGATGTCATCATCATCTGCCTAGCCTTTTCCCAACTATGTTGGGGTCGGCTTCCAGTCTAACCGGATGCAGCTGAATACCAGTATTTTACATGGAGCGACTGCCTATCGGACCTCCACAACCCAGTTAGTACTGGGTAATACGATACCCCTTGGTGAGACTGGTTGTCAGACTTTTTGGGCTACTGACTACCTAACGACTGTCAAAGATCTACAAATGACAGCCGGGACCAACGGCTTAACGTGCTTTCCGAGGCACGGAGGAAACTCGGTATGTAATGAGTGGTCACCCATCCACGGAGCAACCTAGGCAAGCACGGCTTAACCTAAAGATCGACCCGAGCGGCTGTTATTATTAAGCCACGAGCTCCTCCGACAGCTTTTAGTATTCTATACTTAGATAGATGTATAGAATACTAAAAGCTGTCTGAACTAACGCTTAACCTTATTTAGGATACCCAGCTTTTTTGCCGCAGTTTGAGCTTTCGACTCAATGTAGGCACCGAAGTTCAGATTCGCACTTAACTTTGTGCCAAGAAGCTCGAGGCTGTCGGTAACTGGTACAGATGTACCCTGGAAAGTAGGAGCCAGATTGAACGGACTCCTTTTGGCGGTGAACAGGCACACTTGTGTTTTGGTGGCGTTAAAAACAATCAGATTTTCATCACCCCACTTGGAGACAAGACTTAAGGTTGAATTCGTTCGCTCTACCATGGCCACTCTCAATGAACTCTGGCGCACAGTTCCTCAAGACTCTTGCTGGTATGCCGTCAGGACCGCGGTCGCGGACGAGGTCTTTTTGTACAGTCATGTTGATTCTACTGATTATAAAATGATTCGTTACTATGGATGATTATACTACTGAAGAGTACATATAGACACTCGAGCATAATGTACATTACATTATGCTCGAGTGTCATAGGCTTATATTAAAAACGTTCCCGTGGGATGATTACCGATCACACCGCAAGCGAATCTCGGGCAAAAGCTAGTATGTTACAACTTTAATAGAAGCTCGTGGAATTTCCATAGAGTAACTTTTGGCACGTGGTGAAGGCGATATGTGCGGCTGCGAGTATCTTTATTTACGTCCGTCGGTCTGAAATTTAAGTTTTATTTTTTCCAACAATCATTCATAATATTGCCTACAGTATTTTCTCGTATACAATAGCTGTTAAAGTGTACGTGTTATAAAATCTATTTACAGGAATATACATCATTTTATTTCAGCTACCTACTTAAAGACGAAACAATGTCCCCTACCTAACACTATAACGTGACCCTGTGTATCATTAAAATATATTTTACAATAAGGGGGAAAACCGCTTTTGCTAATGAGAGCTCTTATCACCAGTATACCTAATAAAATTTCTATTTATACGGTGGTAAGTCAGCATTTGCACTGTTTTCCCAAGAGCGATCTCCGGGAGGGGACGCACCATCGACCTCAGTTGTAACAACATTGAAATTCTGAAGTATACAATGTGTAGAACGCGGTGTGCGCTGGCGCTGATAGCGCTGTACGTCGGGGTAGTGCAGTCTTGGGGTGAGTTGTTTTTCTTTCACTTTATAAACGTGATTTTTACAGCAGCAGTGTGACTTGCACTTAGGCCAGTGCTATGGAGTAACAGCAGCACGGGTCGGTCAAAGAGTTGGCCCGTGGATGAGTGACAGTTGATTACATGTGGAGCGGGACCCCTCTGTGTCTCGGAAAGCACAAAAGACGTTGGTCTCGATTGTCATACTTAAATCTTTGGCAGGCGTTATAAATATTCAGAAGCCCGAAAGTTAGACATAGTTTACCCAGTGACTTGACGCCGACACCAACTGCGAAGAAACAAACATGAAATAAGTTGTTTAGGGTACTTTAGAGCATGCAACGAGCCGACTTGCGGAGCGAGGGTTAATTCGCGTGGAGGAACCAATTAGTGCGTCACAAGTAGCATCGCTCGCGGCTGAGAATTAACTATTGTTCTTTTGTTTCAGACTTCGCCACAACTAAGGGAGATCTTCTAGAATTTTATACCAACGGTACCATTATAGACTCCGTACGTTTTGATTCCCAAAACCTCACAGCGTTAATTTATAATGAAGTTCACAACATGATGCTTTACGTGAACAAACAGAGTGGCAACGATGTCATATGTGGTTATGATATATCTGCCTTAGACAAGAAATGTTTTACTGAGGGAAGCGGACGAAACATTCACGGTCTCGCCTTCGACCCGGTCACAGAGAAACTGTTCTTCAGTGACACAAAGGAAAGAAGTATTAATTGGATTACATTAAAGACTGGGTCTAATAAAAATGTTAATGGAAATCTTTTGATCAAGATGGGTGCTGGGATCCCCACAGATCTTGCCGTGGATAGCTGTAGAGGGTACGTTTACTATAGTTAAGTAACATGAAAATCAACATTTTATTTTTTCTTTGAGAATATCAAAAGATGTTTTCTTTTTAAAGGTACGTTTATTGGATCAACACAAACCTGGCGCTGCCTACAATAGAGAGAGCTCACTTTGATGGCTCCGAGAGAGAAGTTATTATTACCTCCGTGTCAATTTCCGATTCAAATAACAAAGTGGAACCTCTTGGTCTAGCTATTGACCAACAGCTGCAGAAAATATACTGGATGGAGCCTATAACTTCTAGGAATTACCGAATTTTATATGCAGATTTAAATGGAAAAAGCAAAATACAATTAAATGTTATAGGTTATGCTAGTCATTCGGCATTATTTATCCCATTGCTATCTTCTTTGTCCGTATCAAAAACAGACCTCTACGTCAAGAGCTGGTGCAACTTTGCTTGCATTGATACCGTTTTTAAACTTGCAAAGAGTCATTCGGATACGAACCACCAATATGCACAGTTTTTTTTAGGCCCTAATGTTACAGTCGGTATAGCCGCCAACTACAAACTAGAAGACAAACTTCCAACAATTCAGGATTGCGAACCACTAAAGAGACTCATTCGAAATAAATCAGATGTGCCATTTTGTGTTCATGGCATGCAAGTTAACGGACAATCTCTTTGCAAATGCACACCTGGTTACATCGGGGAGCGATGCGATGTTTCAGTGTGCATCAACTATTGCGTGCAAGGAGACTGCAATTCGAATGATGAGGGACTTCCCGAATGCAGGTAAAGCAGATTCTCCTCCTTGGGTATATTTGTTCGTTAAATTTTCCACGTTTTCACATTATCTTTATTCCAGATGCAATGCCGGATATTCTGGAGTCAGGTGCGAAGTGTACGCGTGCTCTGGATATTGTCAAAACAATGGTGATTGTTCCCTGAATGAGAACAGTGAGCCAGTCTGCGAGTGCAAAGAAGATTATGTTGGTGATAGATGCGAGGTATCAGACTGTCTCAACTACTGTATACAAGGCAACTGTAGTTTAAATGATGAAGGACTTCCTGAATGCAGGTAAAACAGATTGTAGTCATGCAATTAGTTTCTTAGTTTAATTAAATTACACATTTTCACAATATGGTTATTTCAGATGTAATGCCGGTTATTCGGGGAACAGGTGTGAAGTGGACGCGTGTTATGGATATTGTCTGAATAATGGTGACTGTTCCCTGAACGAGGAGGAAGAGCCTTTCTGTCAATGTGTTGGTGGTGACGCCGGACTAAGATGTGAACTTGTTCAGAATGTCGCTCGCACTTCCACCGACAGCTCTAAGTACTACCCAGAAGTAACAAACCTAACCCTGGCTGATTTACTGTCAAAGTGAAGAAAACCAAAAATGTTCGTTCTCGTCGAAGAATCTAATAATAATCTGATCTATTGACAGTTCAGGTGTGATTTTTGATTTTTTTTTTTTTCGGTGATTTAGAGTATTAAAAATGTGCATTAATTACAACAACAAAGAATGTATTATTAAAATGTACCATTTTATTATGAGTTCATAACGACGTTCATTCAATACATTGTTTTTCAACTAAATACCGAACTATTCTGTTTTATCTATATATCTATATCTATAATATAAAAATGAATCGCAAAATGTGTTGGTAAGCGCATAACTCAACAACGCCTGGACCAATTTGACCAATTTTTTTTTTTAAATGTTCTTTGGAGTTCAAGGATGGTTTTTACGGCGAGAAAAATTCAAGGTAGGGTAGGTAGGATAGGTAGGTGGGTAGGTAGGGTAGGTAGGGTAGGTAGGGTAGGTAGGGTAGGTAGGTGGGTAGGTAGGGTAGGTAGGGTAGGTAGGGTAGGTAGGGTAGGTAGGGTAGGTAGGGTAGGTAGGGTAGGTAGGGTAGGTAGGGTAGGTAGGGTAGGTAGGGTAGGTAGGGTAGGTAGGGTAGGTAGGGTAGGTAGGGTAGGTAGGGTAGGTAGGGTAGGTAGGTAGAGAAGGGTAGGCAGGGTAGGTAGGATAGGAAAAAGGTGCATTGCAACGCATGCCGGGAACAGCTAGTACATATAATAAAATCGTAAAAATCCAATTCGATGTTCCGACTTGGCGCAAAAACTACTGCATAGATCCTGTTCAAATTTTGCACAAATATTCCTTACAGGCTTCTTCACATGTTAGGCTATATATTATCACGCTACTCGCTTAAGGGGGTGAGCAATATTGCATTATGTCAGTATCCTTCATTTGTTTGACGTTTCAGTCATGACAAGCACCAGAACGGCTATTTAAAGCTTATGTCAACAGAGAAAATAGCCTAGCGGGTTCTTGAACGTTCTGTAAGCTACGGGTTGCAAGTTCAAACCCCACTATTACTTGCACTTTTTGTAATTTGTTTGAATATTTTTTTATGCTTTTAGATTTCCATTTTGTTTTTGAATTGACATCGTTTGCATTTCCGTTTTTCTCCTTTTTTCTTCAAACGTTTCTCCAAAAAATAATAGAGAAGTATGGAAGAAGATGACATGCTGCTGCGACCCCGAAAAAATTGGGATAACGGCAGGAGAATGATGATGATGATTTCTACAATAAGTTCTTGCTTTACTAGAAGTCCGTTTCCTTCTCGATTTGCAAAATATCAATAATCAATTGCAGTTTGGAATTTTATTTTGGAATTTTATTGTTCTTTTATAGATTGGTATAGTGTTCAGAAGCGAGCATGAGGTCCTGGGTTAGATTCCGGTCGGGCAATGTGTTATTGAGTTTTTCCACCAGCAAATTCTCAGTAGCAACTACGAAGTTTGGTTTTGTGCCCGGTTGATGGTGTATCGGCACTATAAAAAGTATATAACAAAAATTACTACAGCGCCATCTATGACGCAGGTGATGAACTAAACATCGATATACGTCTAAATTCTGCCTGGGTCAAATAAATCGCCCAAATAAATTTATCCGCGACTTAAGACTTTATAGAAGTACCCGACAATAACTGTTGGGCAGTAGCCCACCAGACATTACACCCGTCTGGTCGGACTATCCTCCCTTTTCTATGGGGGATGAAGAACTTTACAACCTGTTCTTTATACCCCAAAATGGCAATAGGCTCGCTAAATATTTCATGGGAGTTAAACATAACTGACAAAATGTGGGTGTACTACTAGGTACACTCATCTGTTTTCTTATTAAAATATGTATTAAAAAACAGATAGGTAATTTTATATAACAAACACGACGGTATAACGTTTTGTTTTTTTAATTAGCCTATTCTGTCCCACTGCTGGACAAAGGCTTTCCCCATTTCCTTTCCAACTCTCCCGGTGTTTTGCCTTCTCTGGCCAATCAGTCAGGAACGAGTCCAAATCGTCAAACCAGCGTTTGTTGGGCCTGCCTCGGTGACGATGTCAGTCTTCAGGTACCTACTGTATGACTATTCTGGCCCATCTGTCCTGACCCATTCTGGAAATGTGACCCGCTCAGTCCCATATGAACCTCTTACACTTATCTCCAACATCGGCGATGCCTGTCTTGGAGGTGGAGCGTATTGTGGTCTTACGTATTCAATCTGTGATTTTGATGTTTAAAATCCATCGCTCTTTGGCAAACCTTGAGTTCGGACTTTTCAGCCTCCGTCAAAGATCATGTCTGGGTACCATAGGTTAGGATAGGCAGGATACACAGGTCGACAAGTTTACACTTAAATGAGATTCGAAAGTAAAAGAAAGTATTGTGGTATTGCGAATTCTGTCGCTGAGCTTAATACCCAATACGCTACGTTCCATCGCCCTTTGGCCAACCTTGAGTTTGGACTTTTGCGACTCGACCAGTTAGGATGGGCTAAATGCTCTATAGCTCTTCCAGGCGTTCTCGACTCGGCAACTGTCAAACTCAAATGTACTCATCGACGTAGTGAATTTCTTGCCCATCTACCTCAACCCTACTTTTTACGCTATTGATGATGACTTTAGTCTTTTTTATGTATATTCAACATATTTTTCATCCGGTGAATAGTTGGGGGGGGGGGGGGGGGGGCTGTATTAGGCATTTTTTCTATACTAAGCAGGCTTTATTTACAATTGTGGAGTGAAGAGAAATAACGAAAATAACTAATAACTGAGATCATAACTGTTTCACTCGCGGCACGTCTTTAAAGTTTAGATGTGGCTGCACTAGCATTTTAACTTTGGAGCAAAATATTAAGAAAATAAAAGCAAAAATAAATAAAAGCGAAAGGTCACTCACTCACTCACTCATCGAAATATCGAAAACCGCTTGACGTAAAAAGATGAAATTAGGCAGGGAGGTAGTTTATAGTTAGTAGACGTCCGCTAAGAACGGATTTTGCGACAGGGCCGGATTAAGGGGATCAAGTTTGTATAAAAGTCCTTCATTTTTTGTGCTACAAACTTTAAATTTGGCAGGGAGTTTGTAAATAGTCAGTAAAAGTCTGCTAAGAACGAATTTTGCGGCAGGGCCGGATTAAGGAGGTCTAAGGGCTCTCGCAAAAAGTCTCTTAATGTTTTAAATCAAAAGCAAAATCTCACGACATCTCACCAAGGGGAGAGGGGGGGTTGAAAAATTGCCGAAATTGCCTCACGTAATTAATGGACGCCCCCTAACCCAAGTATCTCCTTGCTTAAAAGGTGATCTCCAAATCATGTGTGTGATAACTTTATGTACCTAACTGAAATTTTTTTTTTTTTTTTTTAACACTTTGCCCGACCCGGGAATCGATCCCAGGACTTCATGCTTAGTAGTCGCGCTTGCGACCACTCGAGGCAGTCTTACACATACATTTTCCACGCGAACGAAGTCGCGGGCAACAGCTAGTGATTTAAAAAATTCAAATGAAATAAATGTATTGATTTTTTATTTCTGAAATCATAGTACATAAGTTTTAATTAGAAACAGTCGGCGACTTACGTTATCTAAAATCCCTTTTGAACAAAAGTGAGTTGATATCTTATCACAATTTCTTTTTTTCCTGATATATATGAAATGGCAGGGAAAGCAGTAGGACGAACACTATCCCCAAATTTCGACGCCATCCGCCATATTATTATTGTCTTCCAGTCTCTAATCGTGCGACATGAGTCTTCATTGTTGGTAGATAGGTAGGTGGGTAGTTGAGCCCCCGTTCACAGAAATGGTGGGTTTTAAGGAGAAGAACGGGAAAGAAACTGTTTTTTTTCGGAGGGGAAATCATCAAATGGGGGGTCATCATCAAATGGGGAGAACCCCCAGTCCCCCGCTCTGGGCGGTGTAGAAGGGAGTGTCAGACTTTTACTGACTAAAACCCATCCATGTTGCTTCCTTGCCCTTTGAATTCAAATTCTTAGAATTGCTTGCACGGGGCACAATGAATCGGGTACAGACATTGACTGTCGCCCTCCCCTCGAGCTGGACATCAGGGCTCTGTAGAAGCACGCTTTGGTGACAGACTTGTAAGCAGGCTGCACGACCTCGCCACCGGCGCACTTCCGATTTCATCATTTCAGGTCCATACTAGCGACCGGATCCGACATACTTATTACTTCAACTGTTACATTTTAGTTTGTAATTAGATACAGAAACTGAGAAGAGAAGAGAGTTTTTAATCATTAAAATCGTATTCGTATGAAAGTGGTGCCTGTTACAGAAAATTTACAGGAAGTCGATTGTCTTGGTACGGACATGTAATGAGGAGGGATGAAACGCACGTGACTACAAGAGTGATGGACGTGAATATTGATGGATGGAAAGGGAGAGGAGGGCCAGAGAAAAGATGGACGGAAGATTGTGTGAGGAATGATATAAAAGAGAAAGGAGTAAATGATGCCGTGTCGTTTGACGGGGGAGAATGGAGGAAAAAAACGTGTTGCGCCGAACCCAAATAGAATGGGACAAGGGCAGGAAGATAATGATGATAAAAATTGCCTACAGTAACTCGTTGTTTACAACGGGAATGAACATTATGTTCGAGTGTACCCGTGGGATAATTACCGATCACACCGCGAGCGAAGTTGCGGGCAAAAGCTAGTATGTTATAAGTTTAGTAGTAAATATAAGCTCGTGGAATTTACGCAGACTAACTAACTTTTGGGACGTGGTGAAGGCGATGTGAGCGGCTGCGAGTAGACATCTTTCTTTCCGTCCGTGTGTCTTCTATTTAAGTTTTACTTTTATCAACATCACCATCTAGCCTAGCCTTTTCTCTAATTTATTGGGGTCGGCTTCAAGTCTTACCGGAGGCAGCTGAATACCAGTGTTTTATATGAAGCGACTCACTATCTGACCCCACAATCCAGTTAGCACTGAGTAACACGGTACCTTTGGTAAGACTGGTTGTCAGACTTTTGGGGCCAACGGCTCAACGTACTTTCCGAGGCACTTTAATCAACACATAACATTATCAAGCCTTGTAATCCCCGAAGGGTTAGGAAGAGGTGTACCTAGTAGTACACCCACATTTCACCAGTTATGTTTAAGTAACATGTATTAGGAGGCAAACCTATTTCCATCAATCGGGAACATATCCAGACTCTGTGGCTGCTACTGAGAAATTCTTGATGGAAAAACCCAGTAACACTTCACCCGACCCGGGAATCGAACCCAGGATCTCATGTTCAGCACTCGCGCTTTCGACCAGTAGACCAACGAGGCAGGCTGCCTCACTTTTATCAACGATCATTCATAATATTGCCTGCATACAGTACCTTCTCGTATACAATAGCTATAAAACTGTATGTGCGTTACAAAATCTACATACAGGAATATACATCATTTTATTTCAGATCTCTACTCCTGGACGAGACAATGTCACCTACCCAACACGATAACGTGACCCTATGTATTATCAAAACATATTTTATAATAAGGGGGTAAACCGCTTTTGCAAATGACAGCTCTTATCACCAGTATACCTAATAAAAATCCTATTTATATCGTGGCAAGTCAGAATTTGCATTGTTTTCCCAAGAGCGATCACCGGGAGTGGACGCACCATCGACCTCAGTTGTAACAACATTGAAATTCTGAAGTATACAATGTGTAGAACGCGGTGTGCGCTGGCGCTGATAGCGCTGTACGTCGGGCTAGTGCAGTCCTGGGGTGAGTTGTTTGTCTTTCGCTTTATAAACGTGATTTTTACAGCAGCAGTGTGAATTGTACTAAGCCAAGTGCTATAGAGTAACAGCAGCACGGGTCGGTCAAAGAGTTGGCCCGTGGATGATTGACGGTTGATTACATGTCGAGCGAACCCCTTCGTGTCTCGGAGAGCACAAAAGACGGCGGTCTCGATTGTCATACTTAGATCTTTGGCAGGCGTTAAGAATATTCAGAAGCCCGAAAGTTTGACAACGTTTACCCAGTGACTATAGTTGCTGCCAGTTAAGATGGCAATGGCGGTCATTGACCCACCTACATTTATTAAAGTTCTTAACTTTGAAATCCAAAAATAAGCTTGTTCATGTCTTGAATCGTCATCTGTCGTGATCTTCAACATTTTTTCTAATGAAAAACGATACATGGTTCATTTGTTTTGGTTCGTACGAAGAAATATTATGGAAAGAGCAATGACCGCTATTGCCATCTTAATTGGCAGCAACTATAGACGCCGACACCAACTGCGAAGAAACAAACATGAAATAAGTTGTTTAGGGTACTTTAGAGCATGCAACGAGCCGACTTGCGGAGCGAGGGTAAATTCGCGTGGAGGAACCAATTAGTGCGTCACAAGTAGCATCGCTCGCGGCTGAGAATTAACTATTGTTCTTTTGTTTCAGACTTCGCCACAACTAAGGGAGATCTTCTAGAATTTTATACCAACGGTACCATTATAGACTCCGTACGTTTTGATTCCCAAAACCTCACAGCGTTAATTTATAATGAAGTTCACAACATGATGCTTTACGTGAACAAACAGAGTGGCAACGATGTCATATGTGGTTATGATATATCTGCCTTAGAAAAGAAATGTTTCACTGAGGGAAGCGGGCGAAATATTCACGGTCTCGCCTTCGATCCGGTCACAGGGAAACTGTTCTTCAGTGACACAAAGGAAAGAAGCATTAATTGGATTACATTAAAAAATGGGTCTAATAAAAATGTCAATGGAAATCTTTTGATCAAGATGGGTGCTGGGATCCCCACAGATCTTGCCGTGGATAGCTGTAGAGGGTACGTTTACTATAGCTTAATAAAATGTATAACTCAACGATATATACGAGTATATTTTTCTTTGAGATTATTAAAACATGTTTTATTTCTATAGATACGTTTACTGGATCAACACAAACCTGAAGCCGCCTACAATCGAGAGAGCTCGGTTTGATGGCGCAAATAGAGAAGTCATTATAACTTCAGTGTCTATTGATACACCTAAACTGGAACCACACAGCCTGGTTACTGACCAACAAACTCAGAAAATTTACTGGATGGAACCTAAAACTACTTCCATATACTCTGTTTATTATGCAGATTTAAATGGAAAAAACAAACAACCTTTAACTTCTTTATCGTACTCCGATACATCTATAATTTTTACCCAACCATCATTCAATAAATTGACTGTTTCCAAATCGGACTTTTACATGATGGACTGGTGTTCTGGCTGCGATAACATAGTTTGGAAACTACCGAAGATAATTTCAGGGACATTTCAGACTCACAAAAAAATTGAGTTGCACTTTAAAAAGGTTACAGCTATAGCTGCCAACTACAAGTTAGAAGAAAAGATTCAGGGTATCAAGGATTGCGCAGAACTAACGAGTCTTGTTCGAAATAACTCAAATGTTCCATTTTGTGTTCATGGCATGCAAGTTAACGGACAATCTCTTTGCAAATGCACACCTGGTTACATCGGTGAGCGATGCGATGTTTCAGTGTGCAACAACTATTGCATGCAAGGAGACTGCAGTTCGAATGATCAGGGACTTCCCGAATGCAGGTAAAGATTCTCCTCCTTGGATTGATTTGTTCGTTAAATTTTCCGCGTTTTCACATTATCTTCATTCCAGATGCAATGCCGGATATTCCGGAGTCAGGTGCGAAGTGTACGCGTGCTCTAGATATTGTCAAAACAATGGTGATTGTTCCCTGAATGAGAACAGTGAACCAGTCTGTGACTGCAAAGAAGATTATGTTGGTGATAGATGCGAGGTATCAGACTGTCTCAACTACTGTATACAAGGCAACTGCAGTTTAAATGATGAAGGACTTCCTGAATGCAGGTAAAACAGATTGTAGTCATGCAATTAGTTTCTTAGTTAAATTAAATTACACATTTTCACAATAAGATTATTTCAGATGTAATGCCGGTTATTCGGGGAACAGGTGTGAAGTGGACGCCTGTTATGGATATTGTCTGAATAACGGTGACTGCGCCCTGAACGAGGACGGAGAGCCTTTCTGTCAATGTGTGGGTGATGACGCCGGACTAAGATGTGAACTTGTTCAGAATGTCGCTCGCACTTCCACCGACAGCTCTCAGTACTACCCAGCAGTAACAAACCTAACCCTGGCTGATTTACTGTCAAAGTGGCGAAAACCAAAAATGTTCGTTCTCGTCGAAGAATAAATCTATCTATTAACAGTTGAGTTCAGGTATGATTTTTCAAATTTCTTTTTCTTGGGTGAATTAGAGCATTAAACACGTGCTTAAATTACAACAACAAAAATTGTATTATTAAAGTATACCATTATATTACTCATGTTCAGAACGACGTTCATTCATGACTATTCTGTTTTATCTATATCTATCTATACATATAATAAAATCGTAAAAATCCAATTTTATGTTCCGACTTGGCTCAAAAACTACTGCATAGATCCTGTTCAAATTTTGCACAAATATTCCTTACAGGCTTCTTCACATGTTAGGCTATATATTATCACGCTACTCGCTTAAGGGGGTGAGCAATATTGCATTATGTCAGTATCCTTCATTTGTTTGACGTTTCAGTCATGACAAGCACCAGAATAGCTATTTAAAGCTTATGTCAACAGAGAAAACAGCCTAGCGGGTTCTTGAACGTTCTGTAAGCTACTGGTCGCAAGTTCAAACCCCACTATTACTTTCACTTTTTTGTAATTTGTTTGAATATTTTTTTGATGCTTTTAGATTTCCATTTTTTTTTTGTATTGACATCGTTTGCATTTCCGTTTTTCTCCTTTTTTCTTCAAACGTTTCTCCAAAAAGTAATAGAGAAGTATGGAAGAAGATGACATGCTGCGCCGACCCCGAAAAAATTGGGATAACGGCAGGAGAATGATGATGATGATTTCTACAAAAAGTTCTTGCTTTACTAGAAGTCTGTTTCCTTCTCGATTTGCAAAATATCAATAATCAATCGCAGTTTGGAATTTTTTATTGTTCTTTTATAGATTGGTATAGTGTTCAGAAGCGAGCATGAGGTCCTGGGTTAGACTCCCGGTCGGGCAATGTGTTATTGAGTTTTTCCACCAGCAAATTCTCAGTAGCAACTACGAAGTCTGGTTTTGTGCCCAGTTGATGGTGTATCGGCACTATAAAAAGAATTACAGCAACATATAACAAAAAGTACTACAGCGCCATCTATGACGCAGGTGATGAACTAAACATCTAAATACGTCTAAATTCTGCCTGGGTCAAATAAATCGCCCAAATAAAGTTATCCGCGACTTAAGACTATATAGAAGTACCCGACAACAACTGTTGGGCAGTTATAGCCCACCAGACATTATACCCGTCTGGTCGGACTATCCTCCCTTTTCTATGGGGGATGAAGAACCTTACAACCTGTTCTTTATACAAAATGGCAATAGGCTCGCTAAATATTTCATGGGAGTTAAACATAACTGACAAAATGTGGGTGTACTACTAGGTACTATATACACTCATCTGTTTTCTCATTAAAATATGTATCAAAAAACAGGTAGATAGTTTTATAACAAACACGATGGTATAACGTTTTGTTTTTTTAATTAGCCTATTCTGTCCCACTGCTGGACAAAGGCTTTCCTCATTTCCTTCCCAACTCTCCCGGTGTTTTGCCTTCTCTGGCCAATCAGTCAGGAACGAGTCCAAATCGTCACACCAGCGTTTGTTGGGTCTGCCTCGGTGACGATGACAGTCTTCAGGTACCTACTGTATGACCATTCTGGCCCATCTGTCCTGACCCATTCTGGAAATGTGACCCGCTCAGTCCCATTTGAACCTCTTACACTTATCGCCAACATCGGCGATGCCTGTCTTGGAGCGCATTGTGGTGTTGCGTATTCAATCGGTGATTTTGATGTTTAAAATCCATCGCTCTTTGGCAAACCTTGAGTTTGGACTTTTCAGCCTCACAGATCATGTCTGGGTACCATAGGTTAGGATAGGCAGGATACACAGGTCGACAAGTTTACGCTTAAATGTGATTGGAAAGTATAACGTTGTCTAAGTAAAAGCGGTCAAGCCTAGCGTCTGTCGCAGTTTTAAATATTCTTGACTTAATAATTAGGCAACCCATTCGTTATAATTTTTATGTAATCTTTTTTTTTAGCCTTTATTGTCCCACTGCTGGGCAAAAACCTCCCCCATTGCCTTCCATTCTTCTCTCCGTGCGGTTTTCTTCGTCCAATCTGTCACAAACGCTTCTAAGTCGTCACACCAGCGTTTTCTAGACCTCCCTCGGCGACGACGCCCGTCTTCTGGCACTCACTACGTGACGACTCTGGCCCACCGGTCCTGATGCATTCTACAGACGTGGCCCGCCCAATCCCACTCCAAACTAGCAATCTTATCGCCCACATCAGCGATTCCAGTTTTGGAGCGTATTGTGGTATTGCGAATTCTGTCGCTGAGCTTAATACCCAATACGCTACGTTCCATCGCCCTTTGGCCAACCTTGAGTTTGGACTTTTGCGACTCGGTCAGGGACCAAGTTTGAGCACCGTAATGCTCAGGTAGTTTATAGTTAGTAGACGTCCGCTAAGAACGGATTTTGCGACAGGGCCGGATAAAGGGAGTCTAAGGGCTCTCGCAAAAAGTTTCTTAATGTTGTAAATCAAAAGCAAAATCTCACGACATCTCACCAAGGGGAGAGGGTTGAAAAATCGCCAAAATTGCCTCACGTAATTAATGCACTCTAACCCAAGCATCTCCTTGCTTAAAAGGTGATCTCCAAATCATGTGTGTCATAACTTTATGTATCTAATTGAAATAAACATTTTTTTTTTTAACACTTTGCCCGACCAGGGAATCGATCCCAGGACCTCATACTTAGTAGTCACACTTGCGACCACTCGAGGCAGTCTTACACATACATACCAAAATTTCCACGCGAACGAAGTCGCGGGCAACAGCTAGTGATTTAATAAATTCACATGAAACAAATGTATTGATTTTTTATTTCTTAAAACATAATACACAAGTTTTAAATAGAAACAGGCGGCGACGTACGTTGTTAAATCCCTTTTGAACAAAAGTGAATTTATATCTTATCACAATTTCTTTTTTTCCTTATTGTTACGAGCTGGGTATGGGATAAATTAAATACTACCGATTAAACAAGAAATAACTTTATTAATTACACAACACTTAAAAATTAATCACAACTACACTACCGATCACTATTCACTTAGATATCACACTTCTAGTTCCCTTCGATTCGCTTCGTTGTGTAGCCAAAATCAGACTGACTGTTTCCGCAAACACGACGGCTATTTATATGCCGACCGATCCTTCGAGAAGGTTCCACAACTTTCAGGAACCTTCTTCACAGTTCTTAGTGGAACGTCATCCTTCGAAAAAGTTCCACAACTTTCTCGAAACTTCTGGACATCTCCACAGTAGAACATTGTCCTTCGAGAAAGTTCCACAACTTTCTCGAAACTTCTAGACAGTTCTATAGTGGAAGATTCTAGACTCTAATATTCTAGACAGGTCTTTACGAGAACATTCGAGACTCGCACGTAATCTAAAATGTTCCTGTTAAGCAACCGACGTAACACTGCCCCCTCCTTAGACATGCTCGTCCCGAGCATCATTAGAATCGTGGTAGCGCGCCAATCGGTCTACATGGACAATCTTAGGCGCACCTCGTGGACCATTCTTTATTCGGTAGGTGACATCGTTGATCCTAGTCACGACTCGGTATGGTCGATCCCATTTTGTTTGCAATTTCGGAGACTTCCCTTTGCTCCGCACTGGGTTATGCAACCACATCAGTGAACTCTCGTCGAAACCCCTACTGTTTGCCCTCCGGTCGTAACGGGTCTTCATCTTCTCAGACATCTGTTGGCCAGATTGTCTGATTGATATGCTCATAAACATCATTCAACTTGTTACGCAAGTCATTCGCATAATCTGTTACACTGCGTGGAGCATCAGGCGGAGTTCCATTGATTAAATCTCGGATTAGTAGAGTCCTTTTTACCCCCATATGTCTTCCTGAACATCCATCGTGATAGAGCCGCAGAACATCCGGTACCTTGGCTTTACGGACAACCATTTGTAGATGACAGCTGTCCCCTCGAGCGTTTTACCATTTACGGCACAAGACTCCATCCTGGATAACCAAGCTGTTCCATTGCGCCCAATAACTCTTCGTGATGGAACTCATCGCTGCCAAATCACTCCACTTGGGTTTAGGAGCACCAGCTTTGATCCTCTCAAAGATCGGTTTGATGTCCGAGTCATTTTGATGAGCCTGCTGTAGGGTTTCCTTCCATTCATTAATGAAATCCGTTCTAAGCATCCTCACAGGCACTACTTCCTTAGTCTCTTTAATGGCAGTGTGCTTGAAATCTTCAGGCAAAGGCCTTCTTGACAGTACGTCCTTGCTACCGCGAGTTCTGCACTCTTGTTGGGCAGTCATATCAGCCGCGTTTCCCAGCTGGGATTGATCTTCTCTCGGTGTGCTGCGCTTAGGACAGCTTGACCGAAGATACACAAGTGTAGAACCTAGTGCTGTACCCTTGGGGGCGGTCGCGTACAGGTGATGATACAACTTCGCTGACGCGGTGCGTTCGATGGTCTTGCCTCACTGCCAAGAATTTGCCTTTAAGCAAGTAATTTCTGTCAATTTGAAAGTATTGACTTTCAATATTTGCAACTAGTTAACAAAAATGTAAATAATAATTAATAAACAGACTCATAACACATTTATCATCATAATGCATATCGTCTCATTTAGTTTTAAGTAAATTTTATATTATATTCAAATTACAGTATCCAGTGTTCCAGGGCCGCGGTATCTCTTTCGAACAGGCCCATAGCCCCGGCGAGGCCATTTATACCATCTAACAACAATATAGTTCGTTTTTTTAACGATTTTGTATGTTTCTATTCACATTATTATTCTTCTCTTAGCGTGTCGATGCAATCTAAATTGTGTCTACCCAGAACTGAGCCACTAGTTTGGCGCCTTCAGTAGCGTCCAACAGTTCCTGTAATGAACAAACAATAGCACACGATATTAAGTGCCCCAACGTTTGTGCAACAGCACCACATTTACACTCCAGGGCAGAGTAATTAATGAATCTTCACCTGAGCAGGTTTTCTTTGCTACAATCTAGGTCCGTAGTTTATTTAAAGACTTCCAGGTCAGCCACGGCAACTCATGTCCAGGTGGGAGATTTTCAGCAGGTGGAACGAATGCGTTAGATAAGTATGCACTACCTCGCCACACCTTTAATAGCTCGCCAGTGAGCGGGGTGAGTGGGTTCATTTATTAATTTTGTATTATATACTTCTGATGCTCTGTGATTTTGGTGTGTTTCTCCAAAGAAGCTAGTACAGCGATTGAAAAATCACCATAAAAAAGTTGTCAATCTCTTTCTCAAGAAAAAAAAAAACAAATTTAAAAAAATGTGCAGTTAAAAAAAATTAAGGTTGAATGCCAGTATTGAATCGAAAAGTAAAAAGCTTTTTAGTTTCAAGATTTTTAAGCAGGGCAATTAAACTAAACTAAACTAGGCCACCTGCAGCTATACCCTAGAATTTCGTCAATGGTGTTCTGACATGTCCGTTTTGCGCTCGGATTTTTTCGGCCAAAGTTGGGTATGCTAGCCACTTGAAAGCACATGATAGAGCAGCACACCTAAGCTCTCGACAGCCTCCCTAGAAAGCCATTGAATGCAGTCGCTGTGGCCGAAATCGGCTAGATGGCATCATCATCATGCAGGGTAACACTGCAAGTTGTACTACCAAGACAAAACCATTTAATAGACATGAAAACATAACATGTATATCGAAAATCGAAATCTAAGATAAGGGCAAGGTAACAAAATATACACAGATCTATACATATTTAAATAATGGACAGTAAAAAGTATTACGCAGGTCACACTGAAACATCGCATCTCTCACCGCTGTAACCCTGGGCACATTCACAACGAGATTCGCCGCGAACTTTCGTACCATGGACACACAGCAGGCTTACATCTGAAGAAACGTTGGTCACTGAGTTATTTGGTAGCAGACTCTTCAGCCGTTCACAGTCCTGAACTCCTGGAGTCAGATCTTCAATGCTGTATTTGACGGCTATTCCCCAAATAAAGTAATCACGTTGAATAAAAAGATTAGATGCAATAAGCAGGTCTATGTCGCTCGGTGCATCCTTGGGAATTTTCCAGATGGAACATTTCATGGTGGAGCAAATTACCAAGTAGATATGATCCTTGGAAAAGGCAAATAGATGGCTTTCGAAGTCAAATCGCGGTCGTATTTGATTTACATCTATTGTGTTCTTCCCATCCAAATCTGCAAATTTAAAACTCTTGGAGTCATCATCATACCAGTATATTTTCTGTGTCCGTTGGTCAATGTGTATTCTGCAGTCCGACATACTCACATTGCCGGTTATGGTTTCCCTCTCGGAGCCATCGAATCGAGACTTCTGTATATTTAAGTCTCCCGTGATCCAGTGAATAAACCTGAAATTTTATTTTATTTTTTTATTTTATTCAAAAAGGAGCAACAAACAGCTGCAATATAAAACATAGAAATAAGTAATACACAAAACTTATAGACAATATTGCAGCCCACAACGCTGTTCACACCTTAACTATAGGATACGTAACAGTGAAAATAATCGCTAGGTAACAAATACAAAATACAAAAATGTGTATAAGAAAAAATCTTTATAAAATGTTGTATAAATATTCAAGAAAGCTCCTTAAGTATAAGACTTTTAAACTTATAGGGAGAACATGCAAATAATTTGAATAGAAATTTTATTTTGTGTTGTGCCCGGTTGATAACAGTACGATCACTCCATATTACGTGGGAGTTAAACGTAACTGGTGTAATGTGGTTATTAGATCCAGGAGTAAGGTTTATACAGGGTGTAAACGGACCCTTCACGAAGCCGTTAACCAACCATTAGATATGTATATCAAGCTAAGTAACTTTTCGCAAAAATTATTGCTGGGGAACGACTTTTTTTTTGGGATGAAAAATCACGTTATACGGAAGGACTCAATGTACCGTACTCAAAACGTGGTGCTGATGGAAGGATTGAATAGTACCGGAATTGTGGAGGTGTTTAAAGTAAAAATCTTCGATTAAAAAAAAAAACTTGTAAAAAAGTTGAAACTTTGACCCCCAATATCTCCGTAACAAGAAGGTTCCCAGGTATGGTCTAGAACAAAAAAATGAT
The DNA here is from genome assembly GCA_905220335.1 of Noctua pronuba. Lineage (NCBI taxonomy): Eukaryota > Metazoa > Arthropoda > Insecta > Lepidoptera > Noctuidae > Noctua > Noctua pronuba. The sequence continues at coordinate 8,553,135 of LR999918.1, read as the reverse complement.
CGCAATGACGGGGAGAACAAGTGCCTTTCGGCTTCGTTAAGGGTCTTTTTACACCCTTTATACATCATTATGAAATGTAACCTTCTAAATTAATGAATTTTCACAAAGGTAAAATTTATAATATTATAATTGTTAGTGACTTACCCTCCGCAGATATCGACGGTGGCCATATGACAGAAATAATTTGAATAAATTAATTGTTTTTCGTTAGTCCTGTTGTTAAATCCAATTTTCAACGAAAGTGAATGAATACTTTCGACTTCTTCGTTCCAAAAGAGTAACTCTGTGGCCGGGTCGTAAGTCATACTAGTAATAGAACTGTTTGTAATTGTAACTAACGTTTCTATTGTCTTTGAGGCTATTTTAAAGCTATATATATTATGTCTGTCAGCAAACAGCACCCTGTTATGTACTGGATCGTAAGTTATTGTTTCAATATAACCCGGAGCAACGACTTCTGTGTGCGTCACTGTTCCGTTTATATCATAGAATTCTAGTCGTTCGCTCGTGCGGGTGACAATTTCTGAAACAAGAGAATATTATAGTATACATACAAGGTGTAAACAGACCCTTCACGAAGCCGTTATCCAATCATTCTGTACATCAAACTAAGTAACTCTACACAAAAATTATTGCTGGGAAATGACTTTTTTTTTGGGGTGAAAAATAAGGGTCGATCTCCAGAGGCATTTTTTTTCGTGTCGGACCGGATAAACCCATTTTAAAATCGAAAAACGTTTTCAAAATATTTTTTTATAGACAGTTCGGTGTCTAATCTACGTGGTACAAGGCTAATATTATGAATAAGTTTATTATAAATATTTAAAAAAAAATCTTAAACCCTAAAATCCTGATCGCTCTGGGTTGACCCAACTCCCGATTGAATGAAAAAAATATTTTTTAACTTTTTAATGAGAAGGATCTTATGAAACAACTTATTTAGATTACATAACAAATAGTTAATCTACATAGTAATATATTTTTTTTGTTATATTAACAATACTTTTGCCACAGTTTGAATTTAAAATCGTGACCGGGCATTTTATCTCATCGCTCTGCGCTGAGGTAAAACATCGCCCTCATCCATAGTTAGGCATTATAGACACTCTATTCCCCTCCCGCGGGGCAGCGTTGGTAGTGGTCTAACCGCCGAGGAGGATACCTGTGTGCCACGTTCCCGCGTTCCAACATTACGAAGGTAAGTTTATGATTGCTCTGGATTTGGTTCTCGAATTTTATGATTGCTATGGCACGTTATTTAAATTCAATAGTAAGCTTGCGAATGTGTTTGTTATGTGAATTAAGTGATCGTTATGATGTTTTTTATGAGACATAATCACAACTTTCTACTGCTTTTAAATTCGGCTATATTTATGATTTTGTGACTTTTTCTGATTGCTCTGTCCAAAAAGACCAGAGCGATGATATTTTGCATTAATTGTACGTTATAAATCTATTTTAAGTAGTAGTATCTATACGCAAAATGGCTTGTAAAGTCAATAATACATTTCTTTTAAATGTAATCTGATACACGTACACTGAATATGACTGAAAACGGCTAAATAAATAATATTTTATCAATATTTATTTTTTTGTTTCACTGATTTCACCATTTATGATCAATTATGATTGCTCTGGTCGCGAAATTTTTTGAACTTAAATATTTCCATAACTGTTTGTGTAAATAGAAGGCCACTTGTAAAAATATACCATTTGAATATCATTCTTTTTAATGAGATATTTAATTACCATTAAATATCAATATCTGAAAAGCACCAGAGCGATCACACGAATACGCCCGTTTTGGAGATTGACCCATAACCTTTTACAGTAAAACTCAATGTTACGCATTCAAAACATTGTGCTTATGGATGCATTGAATAGTAAACGGGTCATGGAGGTGTTTAAAGTAAAGTTATAAACTTAAAAAATAGTATTAAAAAAAACTTGTGTAAGTTATAACTCCGTAACTAGAAGGTTCCCAGGTATGGTCTACAACAAAAAAAATATCGCAACAGCGGGGAGAACAAGTGCCTTTCGGCTTCGTTAAGGGTCTATTTACACCCTTTATAAGCATAATCAGGCTATAATGTTCCCACTGTTGGGAAACAGGCCTCCTCTCTATGAGAGGGAATGGGCTGAAATTAACGGGGCGGGCCCGGTGCGGGTTGGTACATGACACATTCTTCGAATTTTTGGTTCTAGGACATAACATACTCGTACATGTGAATCAAAGATAAATTTGCATTCTCAGCAGTATGCCTTCCACAGTACCTGCTACAATACTAACTACTTATGTCAATAGTTTTACTCTCTCGTAGTTTTTGCTCTTTCCTGTTTCGTAAGAACATTAAAATTTGTTCGATTCTATTGCATAGCGTGTGTTTTATTCTAAACTAATAGTACGCGAGACTGTCAGCGAATTAAAATTAATAGTACGTAAGACTGTCGGCCAATTAAAACTAATAGTACGCGAGACTGTCAGCTAATTAAAATTAATAGTACGTGACACTGTCAGCCAATTAAAATTAATAGTAAGTGAGACTGTCAGCCAATTAAAATTGATAGTACGTGAGACTGTCAGCAATTAAAATTAATAGTACATGAGACTGTCAGCCAATTAAAATTAATAGTACATGAGGCTGTCAGCCAATTAAAATTGATAGTACATGAGGCTGTCAGCCAATTAAAATTAATAGTACGTGAGACTGTCAGCCAATTAAAATTGATAGTGAGACTGTCAGCAATTAAAATTGATAGTACGTGAGACTGGCAGTCAATTAAAGAATAGAATAAAAATTAAATAAAAAAATTAATCAATTAAATAAAAATTAATAGTACGTGAGACTATCAGCCAATTAAAATTAATCGTTCGTGAGACTGTCAACAATTAAAATTGATAGTACGTGAGACTGTCAGCCAATTATAATTTATAGTACGTGATACTGTCATCCAATTAAAATTCTTTGCTTATTAAAACAGATTGATAAACAGCACAGCACTGCCCACATAAAAAAAATAGGACAACACACCTTCGTTCTCATAGTTTCAGATCTTTATTCCCACGACCTGAAAATATAAAAAAAATGGTGCATGGTCTCTGAAATACTATGACGACGTGGGATCTATTCCGACCTTCAAGGTAGTCTGTGATTCTGTGATGTAATGATTCTTGAACTTACCCCAAGAAAAGGAGTGCGCCAAACCCGCGTGCAGCGATAAAAACGCTAACACACATAGCGTTATATGCATTTTGTATAGACAACGTTACTTCAACAGATTTTGATGTTGCGTCCACACTTGGGATCCCACTTGTGGGATAAGAAGCAAAACACTAGTTTTGAGCAAACAGATCAATTCTTTTATACGCAATCAGGCATATTGATAACCTGAGAGGTCGTCTGATAGGAGGCTAGTAGAGATATCGTGCAGTTATCCTCTACAACTGCTCGCTGACCCTACTTCGTCTGTTGAATTTTACAATTGTGTGAGAGCCCCCTTAAAAAAAAAACGATTCTTATACAATCATAGAAGAAATTTAAAAACGATTCTTATACATAGAAGATTTTTTATTTTATTTAACCACGATATTTTTACGGGTGAATATCAACAACGTGCATTTTTATTCAATTTTGGTGGCGAAATTTTTTCTTCATTATTCGTGAAAAATAAGGGGCTGGTATAAAAAAAGAAACTCCAAGCTGGAAGGATCTTCAAGAGGTCTGAGAAAATCTCGATAACTTTTTGAGATATTTTAGTTCAAAGTCTAGTGTGGCCACCAAAATTGAAAATCGCCCACCAAAATCGAAAGTGCCCACCAAAATTGAAAATTAGTGGCACCAAAATTTAATTTCTCCGTCACAAACCTCAATCTCACTAATAAAGCTCAATGTGATCTAATCTAAATCATCTATCAATCGAAATCTAATCTATAATCTCACAAATTCTCATTCTAATCAATAACTTCATCGGTTAATAAAACTCTCAGTTGTTAAAAAATATTTATTATTATTTATCTGATCTATCATTATTAGTTTATGAAACAAAAAAAACGAAAACAAAAATCATAAATATTTTTATTGTAAACAAAATTAATAATCAAGACCAACTGGTAATAAAGACCAAATCTAGTGGAGATAAGGTCGTTTCGAAGCCGGAGATACTATCAGAAGTCGAAAACTTCTACGGCAAGTTGTATGCATCGCATGCATCTCGACCTGATCCTGAAAATAAGGATTCCAGAGCCACCTTAACCCGCCATTTCACAAAAGACTTACCAGAATTCAGCCAAAACAAAATCGGGGCGTCACTTAGACAGTTTAGAAATGGAAAAGCGCTTGGTGAGGATGGGATAACGACTGAGCTCCTGAAAGCGGGAGGAAGTCCTGTATTAAGAGAGCTTCGGGAGCTTTTCAACTCGGTCCTGTTCTCTGGGAGAACTCCAGAAGCGTGGTGAAGGAGCGTGGCCGCTCTTTTCTTTAAAAAGGGGTACAAGACCCTATTCAAGAATAACTGACCCATTTCGCTCCTTAGCCACGTGTATTAGCTGTTTTCAAAAGTCATCACGAATCGTCTTGCGCGAAGACTCGACGACTTCCAGCCACCGGAGCAGGCCGGGTTTCGAGGAGGATTCAGCACCATAGACCACATCCACACAGTGCGGCAGATCATACAGAAGTTCGAAGAGTATAATCGGCCGCTGTGTCTTGCATTCATGGACTACGAGAAGACTTTTGAGTCTGTCGAGACCTGGTCAGTTTTGGAGTCTCTGCAGCGACTGGCGATACATCCAAGTGCTGAGAACTCTTTATGAAAACACCACAATAACCATTCAAACTAAGAACCAGCAAACAGAGCATATCCCATTGCGTCAGGGGGTGAGCCAAGGGGACGTAATTTAGCCAAAATGGTTCACCAACGCACCCCGCAATCATCAAATGACCCCCCCCCCCGCTCTGGGTGGAGTGGAAGGGAGTGTCAGATTTGTGTACATGTTACTTCTTAGCCCTTTGTGTTCCAGTGCCGCGGTATCTCTTTCGAACAGTCCCGTAGCCCCTCACCAATGCACCTGGCATTAACATCAATGGCGACTACATCTCACTCTTTAGATTTGCAATGCAGATGAAATCGTCGTACTGGCTGAAGCGATGCACGACTTTGCAGCAGATGCTGGATGGCCTAGTTGATTCATCAATACACATTGATCTCAGGGTGAACTTGGACAAAACCCAGGTTATGTTCAACGAACACGTCACCCGGAACCAGGACCTATTCTCAATGGCGGTCCTATCGAGGTTGTTCGAGAATATGTTTATCTCGGGAAAACTCTGCAGTTTGGTAAGAACAACTTTAAGAGGGAGACTGACAGAAGAATTCAGCTGGGCTGGGCAACTTTTGGGAAACTTCGTAGAGTCTTCTCGTCGCGTATTGCACAGAGCCTAAAGACTAAGTTCTTCAACCAGTACGTCCTGCCTGTTAAGACTTACAGGGCTGAAACGTGGACACTATCGGTACGGCTGGTCCATAAATTCGAGGTCGCTCAGCGAGCTATGGAAAGGGCTATGCTTGGACTGAATGCTTTATGATGTAATTTTTTGTTGTTCCAAACAAAATAAAAAATATAAATCCAAGGAGAGACACAGTGAAACATCAAATAGATCATTACCATTTCACCAACGCTCTAGTGACTAAACTCTGCAGATTTCAGTTAAACTAAAAAACCTTAACTCAATATTTGGATGCTAATCACCAGACTAGATCAATGGTTTCTGCAATCAGTCTTTAAATCAAAGAAAGGAATTTGTAGTTTTCAAATATAAATCTTCTCTCATCTTTACTAAAAAAAAACTCGTTTTCGTTTTCCTCACAACTCTGTTTCGCAGTGTTTCAGCCTGTTTGGGATAGCTCTTTATTTTTGCTTTTCTTCTTCTTTCTGCCGTTCTCTTTTTAACCAGTCTCTCTTCGCTGGTCTGTTTTGGCATTCTTAAAAGCAACAAAATAAAAATATATGAATAAGAAACTTGATCATTAGTATGCCACCCTTATAATATAGGTCTTACTTACTGCCAAGTACATAACATTTATTTGTTTGCTATTCAAACTGTCCTGCAACGTAAAAACTGGCTATATAGGTACAAACCATACATATACAGTACAAACTTAAAATTTGGTGGCTCATTTTTAATTTTGGTGGCGGGGAAACGCCACCAAAACCACCAAAATTGAGCCACCAAAATTGGGACCAGGCATAAAAAAAATCTTTAAAAATAGGGGTTTTAAGTTCCAATTAAATTGATGTTACTGATTTATACGAAACCCTAATCACTAGCTATAACGTGTAGCTTACTATTAAAACACTTTAAAATCGGCAGCAAATCGATCCACCAAAATTGAACAATTCTTGTCCCCCGTGCTACTCAAGGTGAGTACTTACGTTTTTGGGGTGTAATCACTGCACTAATCACATACCTGTTTCGTGCAAGTGCTGGCCCAAGACTTAGAGTTGCGAAATAATAAAACACTATTGATCACACACGCCCGAAGCTTCGTGTTATAGTTAATTGAAAAAGTGCCAACAAAATTTTGATTTTTGCTTGGACAAACTTTGATCGAGTGTCCTGTGCTGAAAATTAGATTTTCTAATATGGTTTAATTGTTTTTAGATAGTGTGTCTTATGTATCTACTAAGGAAATTGTTTATTTGCTATTTTACCCCAAATTGTTACTTTGGTGAATGCAATTATATCAAAAAATGGAACTGGGACAAGCCACCAAACTTGAATTTTAAGATGACTTTTTTTTCCTGGTTATTTATATATACTTATAAAAACAAAAAACGTGGCCCTAATTGAACCAAGTTACGTAGTTCACTATAAAAAAAAATAAGAAACATCCTATCATTTTACACCTCGATTCTCAACGTGGACACGTAAAATTTGCTGCTGTGATATTCACCCTTACACAGCCGCTATCCAAACCGGCGAAACCAAAGAACAGACCTAGACCATGTTCCTATACACAAATGTTTGTCTGTCTATTTGGCCGATTTGACCACATCAATATTAACTATGCGACGACTCATCCGAACTTGCGGATGATTCGTCGCCTACCAATTTTCAAAGGGTAACGTTTCATCCGCGGATGAAATATTTTGCGGTTGAGTAGTCGACTAAGCCTTAAAAATACCGTATGTACAAACGGCGGCACACGAAGCTGTACATCTCCAGTATAACTTGGCCTGGCCTTGTATAGATTTTCTATACATTGAGAGACCAACATGAATGATGTAACCAAGATCTTGTAAAAATATGTTGATTGAAAAGAGTGTCCATGGAGTTTCTTGCCCATTCTTCTCCATAGAGATCTACGATTTGGAATGGGCAACTACGGTACTTTCACAAGTTATTATAATTTGTGTCTGGGACTGTAGCTTCGCCTTCTTTGTTTTACTGACGTTCAAAAGTGCTGTTATGGTCTAATTGAAATAAATGCTTTGAGTTTGAGTTTGAGTTTGATCCGCATAAACTGGTTTTGTATAGCTTGATTGGCCGTCGTGCGTACCTATTTCGTAAACGCGAGACTTTTTTAAATGATTTCGGAAACCACATCACAATTCATTATGATGTTAAGTTTATAACAACTGGGCATATACACGCAGACAGTAAAAGCGATTTTGTTTCATAATATTTATATTACAACCCGTGTGTGGGATTTCCCAAATTTTGTTATCATTTAAAAGTAAAAACCAGAAATGATAACATTTCGAGGTGAAAGGGCGAATTAATTATATTATTTATAACTACCATCATCTGCCTAGCCTTTTCCCAACTATATTGGGATCGGCTTTAAGTCTAACTGGATGCTGAACACCAGTATTTTACATGGAGCGACTGCCTATCTGACCTCCACCACTCAGTTAGTACTGGGTAACAGTATACCTGTCAGACTTTCGGGCAACTGATTACCTAAAACGACTGACTGACTGTCATAGAACTACAAATGACAGCCGGGACCAACAGCTTAAAGGGATTTCCGAGGTACAGAGGAAACTCGGTGTGTAATGGGTGGACTTAAAGCTTAACAGCTCTGTATTTAGTGTGTACATAAATTATTAAATAAATAAACAGTCAACAGCTGACGTGTGAAATATCGTGTTAAGGAATTTCATAGAAGGCCGTACATATTATGGAAACCGTAAGAAAAAAAAAATCTGTAGGTATGATTTTTATTGCAAAGATAAACTTAATCTTAAGTAAAAGTTAACATATTTGAAAAGAATGAGAATACATAACATCACGCCCTTAATCCCCGAAGGGTTAGGCAGAGTGTATCTAATAGTACACCCACATTTCGCCAGCTATGTTTATATCCCATGTAATAGGGGGCGAACCTATAGCCGATCAACCGGGAGAAATTCCAGACTCCGTGGCTGCTACAGAGAAATTCCTGGTGGAAAAATCCAATAACACTTGCCTGACTCGGGAATCGAAATAAGGACCTCATGCTCAGCAGTCGTGCTTGCGACCACTATACCAACGGGGCAGTAAGCAAGAAGAATATAATTAAATATTTTCAATTTTTTGTTGTAAATTCAAAATTGGGAAACAAACAATGACACAGAACCATTCCTACGACGTACCCCTGGGGTGTATTAAAAGAAAAAAATAAACAAAAACTAGCATGAATAAACTAAAGATAAAGAAAAGATAGATAACTAAGATAGGACAGACAATTGATAAAAGGTATCAAACAATCAATTCAGCATATAGCAGTCTACTGCCTCTCCCAAGATGCGCCACAACAGCCACTTCTCCGCTTTCTGCATCCAGTCTGTCCCGGTCATCTCTTGTAGACAGTCGATCCATCCAGCTGCGAGGAGCACCACGCTTCGCTAACTTATTTTTTATTTTATTTTACTAATTTATTTATAACCAACTTATACTGACAGTTTACACCACACATACAAGTTATTGGTTGAACATAAAAATCAAGTAAAACTACATAAAAATTAGAATTAAAAATAAAATAAAAATAGTAAAAATATTAGAAAGTAAACAATATGGTATATGTAAGAATAAAGCAAACAAAACATTTTTAGTAGACAGAATGAGACAGAATGAAATTACAATAAAATGAACAAAACTAGTATCATCGTAAAACTATATACTTTCTTAACTTATTAAATAAAAGTCAAATTAAATGTTTCAAAATGCTGTGGTCAGTAAGGAAGTATATTCTGTAATGACGACCAATAATTGGTATCAGGGCATTACAGATTTTTGTCGATAGATGGACAACTTATTACTAAATCTGCTGAAAATATATTTTGTACTAGTGAGCAGTACATAGACAGTAGATGTGAAAGTAAACTCTTCAACGGCTTCACATCTTGTGCTCATTCCGAACAAGCGGCGTGTTTTCAGACAACAGTTGAAGGAGCTGAAGTACTCGTCGACTTCACTTTGCCTTCAGTAACCGACGTCACATCTGTAAAGAACGTGTAAAATGCAACAATTAATGCACCTAAGGGATTAAAAAAGCAATCGTACATGACATCATCAATCAGAGCCTACGAATCTGCGGCACGTCGTTCAGTCTGACAAGATGTATTACACATACTTACGAGATCATGTACGACACGATGTTAGTTGCAACTACTAGATAATAGTGATCGTTCCGATCGATGTGAACGATCGATCTGGAGTCCGGTACAGAACGACACAGTACGAATTAAAGGTTTATGTTCAGGACAAATGTGTAGATAGAACTGATCATGCTCAGATCTGCATTTAGACAGATTACAAAAATTCTTACCTGTCTTTGGAATGCTCCGCAACATTGATTTAAATCTGTTTTTCATTTTTGTTACAAAGACTGGAACATCGCATCTTTCACCCACATAATCTCCCGCGCATTGACACACTGGCTCACTGTTCTCATTCAGGGAACAGACACCGCTGTTCAGACAGTATCCCTGGCATGCGTAGACTTCACACCTTTTCCCGGAGTAACTGGCATAACATCTGAAATAAAGAAACTTATGAAAAATGGCAACTTGACAAAAAAGGGGGACGAGTCGCTGAGAGCATTTCAAGGCTTTATGGCAACCAGTCTTACCAAAAGGTAACGTTACCCAGTACTAACAGGGTTGGCGAGGGCAGATAGGCCGTCGCTCCATGTAAAATACTGGTATTCAGCTGCATCCGGTTGGATTGGAAGCCTACACCAACATAGTTGGGAAAGGGCTAGGCAGATCGATCAGCATCTAACGCGCGCGCGCTCGAGCGCCTGCTATATCTAGTCCCTAATGCGATGAACATGTTTTACCTGCATGCAGGTTGTCCCTCAGCACTGGCACTACACTCTCCGTGTAAACAGTAGTTGTGACACACTGCAACATCGCGTCTCTCACCGCTGTAACCCTGGGCACATTCACAATGAGATCCTCCGCTAACTTTCGTACCATGGACACACAGCAGGCTTACATCTGAAGAAACGTTGGTCACTGTGTTATTTGGTAGCAGACTCGTCAGAGCTTCACAGTTTTGATTTCCACGAGTCAGATCTTCAATGTTATAGTTGGCGGCTATATCCCAAATACCCGCGCTATCATGATCCATTATAAATGTACGTTGCACATCTATGTCACGAGGTGGATTCTTTGGAATTTTCACGATCGTGTCACTTATTTTCCAGTAAATAAAATCCTTTGATATGGTCAACTGACTGTCCGAATGTTCTGGATATGTATGTATTGTTCTTATGTTCTTTCCATTTAAATCTGCACATTTTATGTAACCCGTAAATGTGAAAAAAGTACCGGCCGTCACCATGACATTTTTATCCGTCGTTCTATTAAGCCAGTATATTTTCTGAGTCTGTTGGTCAATTTTGAAATAGAAAGTATTGATATTATCGATTACAACTTCTCTGTCGGAGCCGTTGAATCTCGCCCTTTGTAAATTGTTTGTGTAGATACAGATCCAGTAAATAAACCTGAAACGTTTCGTAAATGTTATGATTATACATTTTCACAAAATTCAATACTCATTGCTGATTTGTTTTAAAACTATAAATAATATTTTTGTAGTAACGTACCCTCCACAGCTATCGACCTCAATATTAATGATACCGTGTTGAGACAAAACCAAGTGTTTCTCGTGCATCTTGTTGTTAAATCCAGGTTTTAATGAAATAGAGTCAATGTTTTCGAGGTTTTCATTCCAAAAAAGTACCTCAGTGGCCGGGTCGTAAGCAAAACTAAAAACATTACTGCTAGTTCTAACTAAATATTCTATTGTCTTTGTAGCTATTTCGAAGCTATATATATTACGTATGTCGGCAACCAGTACCCTGTTGTGTACTGGGTCGTAAATTGTTTTTCCTATTGCACCCGACGTAATGTTTTCTGTGTGTGTTTGTGTTCCGTTAATATCATAAAATTCCAGTCGATTTCCATTGCCGATGACGATTTCTAAAACAAGAAAGTATTTTTTTTCAAATGCGCGATTGCATGTTAGGGGCATTTTTAGGGTTATAGATTCCGTATGTCACAGCCATTTTACTCCGAGACTGTTGGCATTGCATAGTTGAAATTTGGAGAGAAGTTGCCTTCTATAAACCGCTACACAAAAGTGACATGAAATTATCAAAAAGTGAAATTATCAAAGTTTGTCATTGCATTTAATGTAGGATTGCAGCCAAACGTGCTATGGTTTTGCGACGTTTTTGACACTGCTCGAAAAAGTAAAAAAAAATACTTGTGATTTAATTCCAACATTATCTTCAAACTCTGAGATTGCTTAGGAGAATAGATTGCTGGGAAACAATATTATAGCCTCGTAAGGCCCAACGACCTAATTTAATGACAAAAAAATGTTGACACTCCGGTCCAAGACACATTTTAAAATCATTAAATTTCGGCCCAGCGACCTAAAATTATGACATGATTTTAAACGTATTTTTTGGTTTAAATAAAAAAAAGACTGACCTAAAAAAGGACATATAATTTCAAAATGTTTTTTGCATGTTTAATAAAAATTTAGGTATAAGAAATACCCCTTAAAATAATTTAGCCAAAAGCATTACATTTAAACATTTTTTAACTAAATTAAAGTTCTGGGCCGCAACTATTTGCACCTAATTTTAGTACATTGGGTCGTAAGTATTATTGTATATCGACCTAAATTTAGCTTGGGCCTTACGAGGTTAAGTAGTACCAACATAATGTCTCGTCTGGTTTATACCTACACTTTGAAAACAAACAAATGCACGGCAAATTGAAATTGAATGATTTAATGTAAGTTATACAGGATATTTGGTGCATCATATGCCGAAAGGAGGGGTCCGTGTACACACGTCTCGCATGACGCATTCGGAGTTGTTGAGGATATGAGTTAAAGTCTGACTCCGTACCCGAACGGTATCCAACGGGACCCTATTACTGACCCTATTACTAAGCCTTCGCTGTCCGTTCGTCCGTATGTCTGTCAGCGGGCTGTATCTCATGATACGTAATAGGTCGACAGTTGAATTTTCACAGAATGTGTATTTCTGTTCCCGCTATAAAATCAAATAATAAAAATAAACTAAAAATTAAAGGGGGCTCGCCTAATACGATGTTACGGAACCCTTCACGCGCGAGTCCAACTCGTACTTGGCCGGTTTTTAAAACATTGTAATTAGATTGATGCATTAACAATCAAAATAACTATGCAACAGATTGTTGACATAATTTACAGTTCAAAGGCCGAAACACACCGGATCCGTACACGTAGACATGCACGTGCACGTGCACGTACATGTACCACGTAACTCTACGCATGTACGCACACGTGTACGTCACGTGAGCGGTGTGCTATGTCTCTATAAAGTTTCATATATTACAACGTCATGGTACGTGCACGTCTACGTGTACGGATCCGGTGTGTTTCGGCCTTAATACAGTGCGGTGAATAAGTCAGGTTGGTGCCGCGAACTACTATGACGACGTGGGATCATTTCCGACATTTACAAGAGTAAAAGCTAGTTTATGATGTAATGATTCTTGAACTTACCCCAAGAGAAGGAGTGCGCCAACCCTACGCACAGCGATAACAGCGCCAACACGCATTGCGTTATATGCATTTTGTACATGTTGCGTCCACCCTTGGTCACCACTCGTGGGATATTGAAGCAACACCTTAGTTTTTCTTCAACAGGTAATTCTATTTATACGTAGCTTAATTAGGCACCTACCATTGATAACCTGAGAGGTCCTCTGATAAGGGGCAGAGTAGGAAAATCGAGCATTTATCCTCCACAACTGTTCGATAATCCTACTTCGCCTGTAGCATTTTCTTCAAATGTGAAAGACGTTTAAAAATAACTTCTGCAAGTAGTAAGACTTTCTTAAATGATAGTAATAACAGCATCAAAGTCTCTGACTTCTCACTTTCAATACAGGGTGTAAACAGACCCTTCACGAAGCCGTCAACCAAGCATTCTGTATATCAAACTTAGTAACTTTACGCAAAAATTATTGCTGGGAACGACTTTTTTTTTTGGGGTGAAAAATCACGTTTTACTGTAGGACTCGATGTAACGCACTCAAAGCATTGTGCTGATTGATGGATGGATTTAATCTTAATCATTAATTTTTTTAATCTTACATTAAAAACATGTATTTTAAAAAAAACGCGTGAAAAAGTTGGAACTTTGACCCCCAATATCTCCGTAACTAGAAAGTTCCCAGGTATGGTGTGTAGAACAAAAAAATTATCGCAATGACGGGGAGAACAAGTGCCTTTCGGCTTCGTTAAGGGTCTTTTAACACCTTTTATATATGCTCTGCGCACAGCAAGAATCTTCGTTCCTCCAAAAATCGTCTTCTACGATGTCCTTCTCACCGCTCTGGTTTTCTTAAATCCTCTTTTCTTGTCCAGGCGGTTTTCCTTTGGAATGCTCTCCCTCAGAATATCAGGACGGCTAGCAGTCGGTTCACATTCAAGGTAAAAGCTCGCGAACACTTACGTAAGAAGTTGACAGACTCGTCTCACAATTATTTTTTTGATTTTTTTCATCTATGTATCTTTTTTACTTTGTATATTTTGTTTGTATGTATGTATTTATGTGGTTTTTTTAATTTCTGGAAATTTTCTTTACTATTGCACCTACTGTTTTGTCTCTGCATCACCCTAAGGTAGACTGGTAGAAAATGCCCAAGGCATTTTTTTTTTTTTTACGCATTTGAATTCATCAAATGACTTCTCCCGCTCTGGGTGGAGTGGGAGGGAGTGTCAGACTCTTACTGACTCTTCTCTCCCTCTCACGTCCCGCCACCTCCTTCGCTAGCATGACTGCTTCGCAGAAGGAGGTGACGGCTTCCCATTCCCTCTCGCTCCGGACCATGGCCTGAACCAGGGCCGGGCGCGAGGTCGCCGCCGCCGATCGCCGCTACGAGGACACGGCGGAGCTCCGCCCAAGCGGGGCAGACCTCCACGGTGTGCGCCACCGTGTCCTCCGGATGATCCTCACATTGATAGCACCCGGGCGTTTCCTCCCGCCCGATTCGGTGCAGGAATCTCCCGAAACAACCGTGTCCGGTGAGGACCTGCGACAGGCGGAAGGTGAGGGCGCCGTGGCGCCTCTCTAGCCACTCCTCAAAGAGGGGACTTATCGCCACTATTGTGGCGTGCCCTGCACTGGGTTGCGACAGTCGCTGTCTCCATGTCGCCATGAGATCGCGTTGGAGGTCTGTCCGCTGAGCGGTGATTTGCCGCGGCAGCGGAGTTTCCCCCCGACGTAGTGCCTCCGCGCGCCATTCATGCAGGCGCGCGAGGACTATCGCCTCCAGATCCCATGGCGGCAATCCGGCTAGGAGACTCGCCGCCTCGCGGGAGATCGTGCGGTACCCCCGGATTAGCCTTACGGCTACGACCTTTTGGGGCGCGTTCAGGTAGTGGGCGGCACGCCGCTTAATTGAACGCGCCCACACCGGGGCCCCGTAAAGGGCCATGGACCGCACGACCCCCGCGTAGAGCCTACGGCAGGAGGCGTTTGGACCCCTCAGGTTGGGCAAGAGCCGCTTGAAGGCGGCCCCGGCCCGTTCCAGTTTGGGAGCCAAACGTCGGAAATGCTCAACGAAGTTCCACCGGCTGTCGAGGACGAGTCCTAGGTACTTCAAAGTCGACTCGACGCCGATGGGAACCCCTCCTACCGTCAGCGTGGATCCCGACGGTGGCGCATTCCGAGGCCCATGAAAGCACATGGCCTCGGACTTGATGCCCAAGGCATTAAGTCCGCCTTTGTACATTATGTGCATAAAGTTTTAATAAATAAATAAAATCAATTGTGATTTTGCGAAATTAAGAAGAACAAAGCACAAACACACGGACACTTAATGCGACTTTGTTTTATACTATTTATTAAATTACAAGCCGTGTTCCTGGTGGGATATCCCACATTTTGTTGTTCCCATTCTAACGAACTAGATGATATAATTTCAAGGATATAATAATATGATTATAACCATGCTATGTCCACGTGGACGATAACTATAAAAAAAAAAAACGAAAAAAAACCCACTTTATTTTTTGCAAGTGATGTTAAAATTACGATTATGCTTATTTCATTCAATCAAAATAAATTCATGATAAGAAGCATATTGTTGCAAAAATGAGATGTTTTTTTAAACGCAACATTTAAAATAATAAAAAGTTAAAATAATAATCTATCAATAATACAGCAAGCGATGTTGGGCCACAAAAGGGATGAATGAAAGGCATTTGCTTGTGGTTGAGATGAGAATGCAAAAGTGAATGTGTGGTTTTACGCGAATGGATAAAATAAGAAATGAGTACATAAGAGGAAGTCTGAAAGTGGCGCCGTTACTGAAAAGTTGTGTGGTAATCGGTTGTCGTGGTATGGGTATGTGATGTGGAGGAATAAGGAAAATGTTGTGAGGTAAGTTTTGAGTATGAATGTGGATGGATATAAGAGTAGAGGAAGACCAAAGAAACGATGGATGGACTGTGTGAAGGATGATATGCACGAAAGGAGACAAAAGAGCAATAGAGAATCTTAAGGGCTTTGGCCTTCTTGAAACACCCAGCGAGTCTCATGACAAAACCAAGGGACTTCGAAGCTTTTGCTACTATTTGTTCTATGTGCGCGTTGAATAAAAGTTTGGAATCATGAAAGACACCCAGGTCGCGTACACCGTCACATCTCCGTAATAGCTGCCCTTTAAGTATATACGTTGTAGGGAGAGGGACGCGTTTCCTGCTAAATGAGATTACTGAACATTTAGCAGGGTTCAAATCTAGTTTGTTAATTAGACAATAATCATCTAATCGCGCCAGGTCACATTGAAGAGCATCCACGTCGTCATCCGATGATATTGCAGAGAAAATCTTCATATCATCAGCGAAACATAGTAAATTTGAGTTGTGGAAACACGAGTCGATGTCGCTAACGTAAATAATAAAGAGTAACGGACCCATCAAGGAACCTTGAGGAACACCACTGGGAGCTGAAACCCAGCTCGACATGTAGTTACTGATAACGACAGCTTGAGATCTATTTTCAAGGTATGATGTAAACCAACGGAGTAGATCTCCTCTGATACCATTGTTGAAAAGCTTGGTTTTAAGAATGTTGTGGTCGATTCTATCGAAGGCCTTACTGTAATCAGTGTAAACAACGTCGACCTGAACCCCATTATCCATTCTGTCCGTTAAAAAGTCATTGAGCAAAGCCAGATTTGATACAGTTGAACGACCCTTAAGAAAACCGTGCTGAGAGGGGTTATTATTGTGTATATGGATAAGCAAATTAAATTGATCATTTATAAAATTATTAACTACCTATGTGGCTTAGTTGGTTGGTTATGTGTTTTTTATATGTTGTATTGTTTCTCAATAAAAAAATAAAATAAAATAATTATTTATACGCGGTATAGGATGCAATGATTCGATGGTTCGAATCGCGTCCGGGCATGTGAATATTTTTTGTATTATTCTTAAGGATGTATATGTTTGAATTGCAAAGTTGTTGTTAATTTTAATACAAATGGGGTAACCTCGTCGTTTACATCGAACGAAGTAGTTATAACTTGAGGGCATGGATTAATTTTATAAAGAAAACGTAAGTAAGAAAAATTCATGGATACCCTCAAATTATACATCTATCGATTAGACAGAAACGTAAAGATAAAGTGACTCAGACGATAGTAGACAACAATTTCATCGCATTGCATATGGGCTCGCTGGCTAGTTCGTCAAACTGGTGGTATGAGTATGACTGCATTGGATGTTGCGATGGCTCGAATCCAAGTCGAAACAATGAACTCTTTTTGAAGGATTCTTTAGATTATTCGTAACGAATTCAATTTTGTAGCAGAATAAAATTTTAAAGCTTGAGGGGTTAGCACTTACTGACGCTGTGTGTACATACGGTATTTTTAAGGGGCTCTCACACAATTGTAAAATTGAACAGGCGAAGTAGGGTCAGCGAGCAGTTGTAGAGGATAACTGCACGATATCTCTCTCGACCTCTCAGGTTATCAATAGGCTGCTTGCGTATAAAAAGATCGATCTGTTTGCTCAAAACTAGTGTTTTGCTACTTATCCCACAAGTGGGATCCCAAGAGTGGACACAACATAAAAGTCTGTTGAAGTAACGTTGTCTGTACAAGATGTATATAACGCAATGTGTGTTAGCGTTTTTATCCCTTCACGCGGGGTTGGCGCACTCCTTCTCATGGGGTAAGTTCAAGAATCATTACATCACAGACTAGCTTACGCTCTTGTGAAGGTTGGAATGTATCCCACCTCGTCATGGTGTTTCGTGACCATATCTAAATAAAAGGTCACTCACTCATTCATCCTAAATATCGAAAACCGCTTGACGTATAAAGATGAAATTTGGCAGGGAGATAGTTTATAGTTAGTAGACGTCCGCTAAGAACGGATTTTGCTACAGGGCCGGACTGAGGAGGTCTAAGGGCTCTCGCAACTTTGAATGAATGGCCTTCACTTTTTGTGCTACGAATTTGAAATTTGGCAGTGAGGTAGTTATCGCAGACTAAGTCGCGGAGCAGCTAGTTTATAATATTCTCTTGTTTCAGAAATTGTCATACGCATGTTCAGCCGACTAGACTTCTATGATATGAACGGAACACTAACGCACTCAGAAAAGGTTTCATCGGGTTATATCAAAACAGTAACTTACGACCCAGTACACAACAGGGTGCTGTTCACTGACAGAAATCATATATATAGCTTTAAAATAGCCTCGAAAACAATTGAAACTATAATTACGACTACAAACAGTTCTATTAATAGTTTGGCTTACGACCCGGCCACAGAGTTACTCTTTTGGAATGAAGACTTCATGAGAATAAATGCCATTTCATTGAAAACTGGATTTAACAACAGAACTACCGAAAAGCAATTAATTTTGGCGAACGATTTTTATCCTACGACCGCCGTCGATATCTGCGGAGGGTAAGTTACTAACAATGATAATATTTTAAAGTTAACAAGTAACACTTCATAATTATGGAACTGGGTAGGGTACAGCCACTTCTTTATTGACTATCCTTTCAACTGGTTTCTCGATTTCCACTCTTACTGGTACTGGTCTGTCCACGGGAACTGGATACAGTACTTTATGTTCTACTGGGACCCGGACTTCATAAGGAATTCCTACGGGAGTTGGTACAGGAACTGGGTGCGATATATGTTTCTCCACTATCCTATCAACTGGGTAGGGAATATGTATGGGACGGTCTACGTATACCTTCTGTTGTACTGGATAAGGGACCTTAACTTCAACAGGATAAGGTCTAGGAACCTCAACCGGATATGGTTTATCAACGTATTTAGTTACTTCTACAGGCTTTTCTACAATCTTCTCATAAGGTACCTCTACACGTACAGGTCTATCAACAGGTACTTGCACCTCTACTCGCTGAGGGTATGGTACCTTTTTCTCAATGAACCTGTCAACGAATTTAGTTATAGGTACTTCTTTTTCTATAATAATAGGCTGGATTATCTTCTGGTTATCATTGGCGTAGTTGTAATAATTAACCTGTTCGCTTCTCTGAGCATTTGTATCTTCTTGATTACATCACGCCAGTATTAATTTAATAACCACATTACACCAATTATGTTTAACTCCCATGTAATAGGGGGCAATCCTATTGTTATCAACCGGGCACAAATAAAAATAAAAACTAACCAAAGAATCAGCATTGCCATCTAACGTGGCAATGCTGCCAACCTTCTGGGCACTTTTCCTGTTGACAGCGATGTGGACGAATTTTTTGACGCCCTGTAACCGTTTTGATACTTGTCCATATTTTTTTTTCTTACTATTATAGATTTGTAGTTTGTATATCATCATCTGCCTAGCCTTTTCCCAACTATATTGGGGTCGGCTTCCAGTCTTAACCGGATGCAGCTGAATACCAGTACTTTACATGGAGCGACTGCCTATCAGACCTCCACAACCCAGTTATTACTGGGTAATACGATACCCCTTAGTAAGACTGGTTATCAGACTGATTTGTAGTTTGTATATAATGTCATTCAATTCACTTGTTGTCAATAAATACCATAAAACTAATTAAATGATTTCAGGTTTATTTATTGGAACTCAGGAGACTTAAACATACATAGGTCTCGATTCGATGGCTCCGAGAGGGAAACCATAACCGGTGTTGTTGATTCAATAGACTATAAAATAGACATTGACCAACTGACACAGAAAATATACTGGTACGACGGTGTTTTCAAGAGCATTAAATGTGCTGATTTGAATGGGACGAACACAAGAGAAATATATCAAGTACAACAACTGCGATCAGACCAAGACATCCATCTATTTACGTTTACCAAGGATCATATCTTCTTGAAAATTTGCAACATCGGGAACTGTTCCATCTGGAGAATTCCAAGAAATGCATCGAGCGACATAGATCCTCTTACTGAATCTAATCTTTTTATTAAACATGATGTTGACTTAATTTGGGGAATAGCTGCCAGGTACAGCATTGAGGATCTGATTCGAGGAGTTCAGAACTGTCAACGTCTGAAGAGTCTGTTACCAAATTACTCTGTGGCCAAGGGTTGTTCAGATGTAAGCCTGCTTTGTCTCCCTGGTCGCTCAAATCGAAGATCGAAATCCCGAAGACTAAAGTAATTCAATTTACTCTCTCTCTCTCTGGACGTTCTTAATGTGCACGTCTTTCTACATCGTTCTCACATATATGTATTATCTCAACATGAATGATGTAACCAAGATCTTGTAAAAATATTTGATTGAAAAGAGTGTCCATGGAGTTTCTTGCCCATTCTTCTCCATAGAGATCTACGCTTTGGAATGGGCAACTACAGTACTTTCACAAGTTATTATTCCTTGTGTCTGGGACTGTAGCTTCGCCTTCTTTGTTTTTCTGACATTCAAAAGTGCCTGTAATGGTCTAATTGAAATAAATGCTTTGAGTTTTTGAGTTTTTAAACCACCAAATTCACCTAAACTGTCAATGCACTCGAATAAAATAATAGCCCATATTTGTCACGATGCCTCTCCATTCGATTTTGTTAGATAATGTAAGTTAGAGTATCTGTATCTTGGTGGTAATAACATCGTATTGGCGTTATAGCTGTTACGGTGTTATTTACGGAAATTTAAATAAATATTATCTGCACCTCGGACGTAAACAACATTATGCGCCAAAACACAAAGAATAATGGCGAACTCCCAAACAAATTTTTGTTGATGTTTTTTTTGCGTCTTCCTATGAAAAATATGTAAAAGTATAGAGTTTGAATTCCTGAACATTTTTGTCTTTGGCTTTTCTTTTATAGAAAGTCAGGAATTAAAGATATTCCAGTTTGAAATTCTAGAGGCTATGTCTTGTCAAGAATAGACTAATCGAAAAAGAAATACCTACTTAAAACTTAAAATATCATTAATATTTCCAATTGTTTGTGAATGTGTGAACATTGTACAACAGGCTTTGTAGATTCTCAGCTGCTAGTTTACTAGTAACTCTTGTTCTACATCTTTTGTGTAGTAGGTAAGCAACGACTTATTGTCGGGCCTACGCTATCCCCCCATATATAAGTACAAATGCTGATAAGATGCCCATACAATAGGCACCTTTTGCGTTAAAGACCCTCTGCTTCTTCACATGCATTAAAGATGTGCTTTAGTAAAGTGAAACCGGAGTCAGTAGTGCAACGACCTTTGGTGAAACCATATTGTTGATAATGTAGGATGTCATTTCGATTAAAATGATTGAGCATTTGATATTATCATTACTTTTTCAAATACCCTGCTGCAAACTGGCAAAATAGATACGGTTCTATAATTATTTGTGGTATAACTTTATTATACTTAATTAAATCTGGAAATACCCCATGGTCCACAACCAACCACAGTGTCATTCTAGATACCATACTACAGTCATTGTATGAGCCCAACATCCAACAGTTCGTCTTCCAACTAATTTCTTAAGTACATGTCATAAGGCCGGTTGGCAATTTCGAAAAAAATGAGTTATTGCTGTACACCTCTGAGGTATGGACATTATTTCTGGTTGTTCTCGTCTGGCTAACGGCGAGTACTTGCACAGGCACAATCAAGTAGCCAGGATTCTTCACCACCAACTTGCCTTGAAATATAAACTTGTGGAATCTGAGGTACCGTACTGCAAGTATGTGCCCGACCCAGTTCTCTAGAAAGGCCATGTCCAGCTATACTGGGATCAGTCTATCATTACTGACAGGACTATTGTCGCCAATAAGCCTTACATAGTGGTGATCGACCGATCAGCGCGCCGCGTAATGATAGAGCCGATGTTACCGTTCCGTATGACGAGAACCTCGTTGGCTGAGAAATACAAACAAATGTAATATCTCGACTTGGCACACGAGGTTGTTGACATATGGAATGTGAACACGGCTATCATTGTGTCGATTGTCGTAACGGCCAATGGCCTGATGACCAAGAGCCTCGATGATCATCTTTCGAGGTTGTCGCTAGGCGGTTGGATTAAGGGCCTCATTCAGAAGGCAGTACTTCTCGATACGCATTCCTGTCTCTGGAGCCCTAACCATCGGTAGCTTGGACCCTGCTCCCGACATCGGCGGACCACTATTTTTTAGGTGGACAGGTCCACTCAAATCTGTGGGATTCTTTCTTCAAAAGGCCATCTCAGACACTAATCTGCATAGCCCTCATGTGAGTTGACCAAGATTATGTCTGGACCTTACAAGAGACTATGAGCTCCGAGTTTGTTTCGGCTGTTTTCACCGGCCGTGTTTGTACAAATCTATTTGCAAAATAAACATCATTATTTTATCATTTATCAATAATAATAATTAAATACCCATACATCCGGGTTTTCAGCGTTTTTCTGTTCGTATGAGTATTATTCAATACTGTTTGTTATGTCAGGCCACTGTCTAACAATATCGGGTAACATGAGAGTGATATATCAACACGCCGTAAGGGTACGTTCTGATGGTGCGATTAAGCGATTGTTTACTTAAGACTTTTAAGTCG
The DNA here is from genome assembly GCA_905220335.1 of Noctua pronuba. Lineage (NCBI taxonomy): Eukaryota > Metazoa > Arthropoda > Insecta > Lepidoptera > Noctuidae > Noctua > Noctua pronuba. Next base: position 8,530,578 of record LR999918.1, on the reverse strand, counting down.
CAGCGTTGCGGGATGACGGAATTGAAAAATATTAGACATCATCAAAAAAAAAAGTTGATATCTCGGGTAACAGGGGCTCGTGGCTAATAAATAACAGTCTTGAGTTAAGCAGTGCTTGCCGAGGTTGGTCCATGAATGAGTCACCATCCATCATCTTACATACCGAGTTCCCTACATGCCTAAGAAAATTGGTTCTTTTCTGCTTTTATACCTACATATTTTAATTATTAATTAAAGTTGGTTTAAATAAAGTTTTGTAAATTATATAAATTAAGTTAATTTTGGAAGAGCAGCGGTGGCCTAGTGGTGGCGGCCACGACATACGAGCGGTAAATTGCGAGCTCGAACCTAGGCAGGCGCATTACTTTGAGTAATTTATTTCATCACCACTGCTCCCAAAACGGTGAAAGAAAACATAGTGAGGAAGCATGTCCTAGAACCAAAAATTTGAAAACATGTGACATGTGCCAACCCGCACTGGGCCCGCGTGGTAGATTTAGCCAAAGAGATTTAAAAGACATATAGAGAGGACATTGGGAATATTGTCATACAATAATTTTCATCCTGAATATTTTCGATTTTGACACACGAATACTACCTGACAAGCGGGCGTATGACACAGATGACACTAGACAGAACGAATTGTTACTAAGTAGTAACAAGTTTTGGATTACGATTTTCTTCGTCATGACCCGTCTATAGCTAGGAAATATTTAAATGTCTTTGTGTCATATGAATGCGACCTGACAAGGCGACGTATCGCACTGGACTGATCGACTTGTTACTAACATGTAACAGGTTTTGGAATTGTCAGTTTCTTGGTCTTGTCCCGTCTATAGCTAGTTATATTTGAATGTCTTTGGTTTTAGCCCATTCCCTCACATATAGAGGAGGCCAGCCCAGCAGCGGGAACATTATAGGCTGATTATGCGAAGTTAATGAGTATTTTCAATTTTAAGTTCGTATTTGCGTTACGTTTACACCGAGCGCTCGTGCTTCAGGTTAGCGTGTTCAAAACGACTTTACCTAAGAACAACGCGAAAAAATATTTGCTAGTTCAGAATTCTAAGTGAAAACGTGGCTTGACGACATAATTTTCTTTCATTTCCTCACAGGAAGAAAAAAAGTAAATTGTTTTACTTTTTTAAGCTTAGCGAAAACGAAATTTCTTTTATACAAAAATGTGAAGAATGAAGTTAAAAATAAACAAAATACTCGAGGGAGAGAATACAATGGAGTTTTTATTTTCATGTCCCTAATCCAACAGTCTTAAATAAGATGAATCGAAAGGGTAGGTAGGAGGAGCTCGTGGCTAAATAATAACAGCCACTTGGGTCTATCTTAAGGTTACGTCGTGCTTGCCTAGGTTGGTCCGTGGTCGATGACCGCCCATTACATACCGAGTTTCTTCTGTGCCTCAGAAAGTACGTTAAGCCGTTGGTCCAGGCTGTCATTTGTAGATCTTTGACAGTCGTTACAGGTAGTCAGTGGCCCGAAAGTCCGACAACCATTCTTACCAAACGGTATCGTATTACCCAGTACTAACTGGGTTGTGGACGTCAGATAGGCAGTCGCGTCATTTAAAATACTGGTATTCAGCTGAATCCGGTTAGACTGGAAGCCGACCTCAACATAGTTCGGAAAAGGTTAGGTAGATGATGAGGTAGGAATCTCATTCATCAAAAGAGAAAAAATAAATTCATAAATAACGCTTTATAAACTAATACTGTCACTTACGGGATATCTTCCGTGATTGTTCATTATTTTGAGCTCCCGATATTTCGACGACAAAGATAGAGGGTAGACAGATTTGTCTGCTCTTAACAATTTATTTTCCATCCAGGGTGCATTCTCCAGTTATCCCGCGATCATGGCGCTTGTAACAGCGTCGGAATATCGGGAGCACCCCTAAAGTACGTTGCGACAATCGCAGAAAATGTCTTCCCATGTGATCTCAGCTTTATCGCGATATTGTTTATTCTTCATTTTCACAAGTGTGGTTTGGTTTATGTTCTTCAGTTCTGGTTTAGATGTCAGTGCCTTCAGACTCGTTCATCATTCAGGAATATATCTGTAATGGTAAGTCATTTCTTCATTTCAGATTAGGTTATCCGAGAATGTATAAGTATGTTTGTAAATTGTAATGAACTTTCTTCTTCTTTATCGTGTGGTTAGTGCCTAGCCTGGTGTCAGAGTTTTTATGCCACCCAAGGGTCTCTGACTTGGCTTTAAATGCTGTCGAGAAATATCTCTAAGGCATGCTGTTTTACGAAATTTTCCTTTATTACAATGAACACGACGATTTGCGAGTGGAGTGAGACAAGGGTCACAAGTTAACCCATTGAAGACTCAGGTCATCGTTGGTGTCAGCTCGAGGATAATCGCCAAGATAGATAGCTGGTCGAAGCTACCTCAGGTTCAGTTCAGCGGGACCGCTATCCCATTAAGCGAGAAAGTTGAAAATCTTGGTGTTTGGATCGACCGTCATCTTTCTTAGGGTCCCCAGCTATAGGACATAAGTCCCAAAATTTTTGCATTTGCCAAGTCCTTAAAAATGCGCTTGCTCAATCCTTTTTACTTCCCATCCTTGATAACGCTGATGTCAGTTATCTCGATCTTACTGAGATACAACTAGATAAACTTGAGCGACTTCAAAATTTACGCATAAGATTTATATTTGGCATGCGCAAAATGATCACATTTCTGAATTTCGTGCAAAGCTTAAGTGTCTTCACATACATCTTCGCTCGAATGCTAATATCTTGTTTCAGCTCTCCAGTGTTCTGTTCAATCCTACAACTACCTCGTACCTTTCTAGAACGTTTCAAGTTCCTTCATCACAAACATAATAGATATCTAGGAGGAGGAGGTCATCGGAAAATCTGAGACTGGAGATGCCGATGCATTCTATCAGCTTCTACGACAAATCTTTTACAGTCGAAGCAGTACAGCTTTGAAATGGATAGCCTGTGTCAATTAGGCGCGCCCAAACCTTAATTTTGCGAGGAATCGGTGCAAGGTCTGCATCCTATAGGTGTGGCGGGGATGGGCATGGGCAAATCCGACACAAGCGTATGTCATAATGGGGCTGCGGGACTGTTCCAAAGAGATACCGCGGCCCTGGAACACAAAGGGCAAAGAAGGAACATGGATGGGTTTTAGTCAGTAAAAGTAGAAGACACTCCCTTCCACTCCACCCAGAGCGGGGAGGGGGGGGGGGGTTATTTGACGATTACCCATCCAAAAAAAAAGCGTATGTCATAATGGGACAAATCACAGAAGTGTAAAGTCGTAACTTGCACCTAAGTGACAACTTACTCTTTGCCGTTAGCATGAAATGGAGTCTACCCATAGCAAAAGGAGCTCGGTTACGACCTGATCTTATATGTGCCGTGAAAGACAGGTGGTGGTGGAGTATGCCTCCTAGGTATTTGGCTCGGTTCTTCCAAGGGATAGGCTTGCCGTACATAGTGACCGGTTTGGGTAGTAGCTTTTAAAATAATTAATAGTAATTAGAAATTGATGTGACCATTTGGACTCGATCCTGACTGATTGGCCTGAGAAGGCAATATACCGGGAGAGTTGGAAAGGAATGGGGGATGCCTTTGTCCAGCAGTGGGACAGAACAGGCGGATTAAAAAAAAAAAAAAAGTCACGAAAAAAAAAGAGAATAAAAGTCGAATAAAATAAAATAATAATCAAATACATCATGTCTTTCAACCAGTCTTACCAAAGGGTATCGTATCACCCAGTACTAATTGCGTTGTAGAGGTCAGACAGGCAGTCGCTCCATATAAAATACTGGTATTCAGCTGCATCCGGTTAGACTGGAAGCCGACCTCAACTTAGCTGGGAAAAGGTTAGGCAGATGATGACAACACGTCATTAAAATAATCATGTTAATAAGATCATAATTATTGTATATATATATTTTAATTTTATTTTATTTGTAATCGAATACAAAATGTCAATAAAATGTCAATAAACAAGTAGTAAAAGTCAATCCATTATGATGTGATTATCTGAAAAATCATTCAATGAATAATGGCAATTGTTAATTAATAGTTTTCCGGCTCGTGCTATAAATATTTTATAATTTTCATCCATTCTTATATCATTAGGGAGTTTGTTATAAATTTTTATAGAGGTAGTGCTATGTAAGTTTAGCTTTGATTATTTTATTTTTATTACGAGCGTGTTTTTGGATCGTGAACACGGTATATAATAAGCAGTGATCGGAAAATCGGGCGCTAACACATGCCTTTTTTTTTTTTACGGATGGGAAATCATCAAATGACTTCTCCCGCTCTGGGTGGAGTGGGAGGGAGTGTCAGACTCTTACTGACTAAAACCCATCCATGTTCCTTCATTGCGCTAATATGCCTAAACTTCACTTTTATTCCCACGAAATAATAATACGGACATGCAGTGGCGAAGGTTCTATACAACTCGATTCCTACCGGCTTCCCTTTGAAAAATGGCACAGTCAATATTCTATAGACAAATAATAAATAACATTAAAGATATGTACTCCAGCTAACTTCTTACAAAAATTGACCCTTCGCTACTGCGGACATGCCTTTCAGAATCCCGGATCCCGGAATCGTTTGAAATTCCTGAGTCATATTTTTTGTCTTCTGTTCGTATAAAATACAATAAATTAGTCGATTCGATCACTAATCTGTTAGATAGAAAAATCAATTTCCACTACTTGACCACATTGTGCACATTATCATTTTTTATTAATATTGCATTTCGTGAATAAAATAAAGATACTAAATAAAAATAACCACTGCTATGATTTCATTAAGTTTGTCATATGTAGTTGTTTTTACAAAATTGTTCAATCCCGAGAACTGTGGGAAGAAGTTTAGGTATACAGGGTGTAAACGGACCCTTCACACGAAGCCGTCAACCAAGCGTTATGTACATCAAACTAAGTGACTTTACGCAAAAATAATTGCTGGGAAACGATTTTTTTCTTTTGGGGTGAAAAATCACGTGTTACGGTAAGACTCAATGTAACGCACTCAGAACATTGTGCTGATAGACGGATTGAATAGTGCGGGGGTCATGGAGGAATTTAACTTAAGGTTATTACCTTAAAAACTAGTATATAAAAAATACTTGTGAAAAAGTTGGAACTTTGACCTCCAATATCTCCGTAACTAGAAGGTTCCCAGGTATGGTCCAGAAGAAAAAAATGATCGCAATGATGGGGAGAACCAGTGCCTTTCGGATTCGTTAAGCGTCTTTTTACACCCTTTATAAGCGCCCGATCCGATCACTAATAATAAATGATACTAATTCAAAAACAAAAACAGGCCAAGTCTTCATTATATTGTATTTATGTTTATTTTGTTTAGCCTGCACACATAGTTATATTTTTGTATTGTGCTTATTATATTTATTTTAGGTAGTTGTTTTATATTAAAACCCGAGTACTGTTTATTTTATTTTCATATTCATGTAAAAAATATTTATGCAGTCTTGGCTTCCGTACGTTTTTCCACGAGTGACCACTGAAAACCAGCGCTTTGCTGTGGGCTCCCCATAGCACAGCATTATGCTGAGTGGTAACCTGCTTGTCGCAGTCACGACGTCCTGTTGAATTTATAAATATTTGTTATGCGATGTGTGTTTATTATATTTTTTTGTCATTTTGTATGATGCACGTCATGTCCCTGCGACAAATAAATATTGTTTCTTTCTTTCTTTCTTTAATTTTGAGTTTCACCAACTGGACAGTCGTGTCCAGTCTTTCGTGTCGAGTTGGTGACAAACCCATATCGGCGAGGCTAAGCTCGAAGGGCTATACACTACGAATTGTTTTTTCTGTGTTTGTTTTCCTGAGTTCAGGAGCTCGTGGCTAAATAATAACAGCCGCACGGGTCGATCTTCAAGGTTAAGCCGCGCTTGCCGAGGTCGGTCTGAGGATGGGTGGCCATCATTACATACCGAGTTTCTTCCGTGCTTTGAAAAGCACGTAAAGCTGTTGATCCCGGCTCATATTTGTAGATCTTTGATGGTCGTTAGTTAGTAGTCAGTGGCCCGAAAGTCTGACAACCAGTCTTATCAAGGAGTACCATATTACCTAGTACTAACTGGGCTGTAGGATCAGACAGGCAGTAGCCTCATGTAAATTACTGGTATTCAGCTGCATCTGGTAAGACTGGAAGCCGATCTCAATAAATTTGGGAAAAGGCTAGGCAAATAATGATGCACTTTTTCTGTTAAGTAAGCCACAATTTTGACTGTCCCGTGTTAGTCAAGTGGTACTGGGTGTAAAGTGGAATTCGAGGTAGGTATTCCGGATAGGGCAGCTATTGGGTTATTCCATCAGAAATTTCTCAGTAACACCTTGGAGTCTAGAATCTGTCCGGTTGATGGCAATAGGCTCGCTCCCTATTACTTGGGGCTTAAACATAACCGGCGAAATATGGTACTTTAAGTAAACTTCTAAAGCGCAACACACACAGGGAGCGGGTGCGGGTCGTTACAAAAAAATATCAGTTTCACAGTTTCAAAAATTATACAGGGTGGGTAAAAAATCGTGGATCAAACGAAACAGGGCGATAGTTGGGGTTATTTGCAGTAAAAAATATTTCTGAGGCAGAGTTCTAACTTGATCTCTTTAAAAGTTCTGACTGCTTGAGTGTTTTTTTAAGAAAATACCAAAATTTTTACTAAATAGGTAATTAGAGGAAAAAGTTAACCTATTTTAAAACATAACATGGTGTGTAGTTGCTTCTAGAAAATGTATCATCACTACAAAAGTGCTTTTATAACAGTGTGAACCATGATTTATGAGTATTGGCAATTTTTTCAATACCTTTTAAGTCTCACGAAAAATGATTTACCTAGAAACTTACTTTTTACTTTAAAAAAGTACTTCCAAAAAATTATCCTGTATAAGTTGCTCGAAATATACGTTTGTACCAGGATAGTAAAAAAAAAAAAAAATGAAAAAAAAAGCAGTTTCTTCGTAGCAACCGCTGCAGCTATCAAGTCGGCCGCGCGGCCGCGCCTGACTCGCTGCTGACACGCGCCCGCGTTGAACAGCGCGTCTCACGCGACGGACACGACCCAACCCGCGCCCGACTTGCTGCTGACACGCGCCCGCGTTGAACAGCACGTCTCACGCGACGGACACGACCCAACCCGCGCCCGACTTGCTGCTGACACGCGCCCGCGTTGAACAGCGCGTCTCACGCGACGGACACGACCCAACCCGCGCCCGACTTGCTGCTGACACGCGCCCGCGTTGAACAGCGTGTCTCACGCGACGGACACGACCCAACCCGCGCCCGACTTGCTGCTGACACGCGCCCGCGTTGAACAGCGCGTCTCACGCGACGGACACGACCCAACCCGCGCCCGACTTGCTACTGACACGCGCCCGCGTTGAACAGTGCGTCTCACGCGACGGACACGACCCAACCCGCGCCCGACTTGCTGCTGACACGCGCCCGCGTTGAACAGCGCGTCTCACGCGACGGACACGACCCAACTCGCGCCCGAACTGCACCCGTTATATTTATCGCTTGACCTTTCGGTATTATAGATATTTATTTTACGTATTTTTTTCTGTTTAGTTGGCAAGGCTAGTGGTTGCTACGGCACTCACACTCATAGGCAGATCGGTGCATACCACAGCATGGAATGAAGATCTATTTGATGTAAGTCACATTTGTGCAGTATGTGCCATCTTGTCCTATAAATGCCGCCAACGCCGGATGTATAGGGTAGGATGGCAGCACTTTTCACATATCGCCCTATACAGGGTGTAAACGGACCCTCCATAAAGCTGTCAATCAAGCAATGTGTCCATCAAACTAAGTATAATTGCGCAAAAATAATTACTGTGAAACGCCTTTTTTATTTACTTTTTGGCTGAAAAATCATGGTTGATGGATGCATGGAATAGTACATGGGTCATGGAGCTATTTAAAGTAGTAGATAAAGGGTGTAAAAAGACCCTTAACGAAGCCGAAAGGCATTTATTCTCCCCGTCATTCCCCGGCGATCATTTTTTTGTTCTAGACCATACCTGGGAACCTTCTAGTTACGGAGATATTGGGGGTCAAAGTTTTTAATGGTATAACTTTACTTTAAACACCTCCCTCACCTCCGTACCATTCAAGTCATCCATCAGCACAATGTTCTGAGTGCGTAACATTGAGTTTTACCGTTTCACGTGATTTTTCACCCCAAAAAAAAAATCGTTTCCCAGCAAAAAGTTTTGCGTAAAGTTACTTAATTTGATGTACAGAATGCTTGGTTGACGGCTTCGTGAAGGGTCTGTTTACACCCCGTATAGCGCACTCAAGACACTGTGTTGATGGATGCATTGAATAGTACATGGGTCATGGAGCTATTTAAAGTAAAGATATAATATTTAAAATCTTTAATTAAAAAAAAAGAAAAAAAAAACGTATCAAAACGTTGATCTTCCTTTTCTCTCTCGTGTCTGTCAGATCTGTTTAAGGTGTTTTACACCTTCTATGCGTAAAATTAGGTGGAAAGAGCAACTCTGTATCCATCATGTCTGCGGCATCGCATCAACTAATCTAATTTGAACTTGTTTATATAGGTCCCATTAAAATAGATGGACAAACTTTTACAAATCATTCAGACCACCAAAATAAGGACAAGGGAAAAAAATATAAGAAAAACGCATTCGATACTTACAAGAAAAAAAATCAGCTAACGAAAATACACTAAAAATGTTGTACTATGGTTAAATGCCGAATGATATTAACAGAACTGACTAGGTACCTACTTACGAGAACGCGTGCGGCGGAACGCGAGTGCAAGTACCTACCCATAATGGATGTGTTAATTCTAGAGTGCCAGCAATTTATTATTTTAGGTCAAAATAAAATCACTTTAATCAGTGTTTTTTTTGCTCGGAAATCTTTGGTTAGACGTACTGAACGCTGTGTTAAAATTTGTCCATTTATTTTAATGAGACCTTATACACCGTGACTTTTTAGTCGTCTTACAAAAGTGGTCCACTCAATGTACCCGACATAAAATAGCTCTAGGCGCGTTTCTTTTTACCTACCATAATAAGTACAAAGAAAAATAAATAATAGTACATAAGAATAAAATTATGAAACATCCTGTTAATGATGTTTACGTGTCAAACGGGAGAACTAAGCTACCCGATTCCAGTAGATCGTCACTCGCAACTAGGTGTTTTAACTACGTCATAATACTGAATTATATTTTTATTTTTAAATGATTAAAATCTCATAAATACCTATATTTTTTGAATGAAAGTTTAGTAGTCATTGGATACATGAATTGGGCTGCCGTTGTATGACGACTAAAAAGTCACGGTGTATATTTGCAGGTCCAATATATCGCCAAACTATTCCACGAGGATGACATGACGGCAGAATTTACAGAACAGCTGGGCAGCCACGACCATACGTCAGATGTAACAACACGGAGAGATATCGACAAGGGAGATAAATATGGACCATCACAAAATGAAGCCAAAACTCTTGCGCGACGTGCGGCTGGTTTGTATCACCCCCCATTTTGTATTAGGAGCCTTATTGCGCAGCTCCAAATGAATGTATTTTTTTATGTAATTTACATGACTGCCTTGTTGGTCTAGTGATACTGCTGCGCATGAGGTCTTGGGTTCGATTCCCAGATCGGGCAAAGTGACCACAGAGCGCCACCTGCTACGATTCTCTGTGTGTGTATGACCTTGACCGTGGACGAGGCAAAAGGAGTATATAAGGATTCATGATTTATGCTGTCGAAAATACAAATTTTTCAAACTATACCTTGGTTTTTATTTATTAAACAAACCAAGATTTTCATAAGCAAAAATGACGTAATCCCGTACAAACAGTCGTCTCCTGTTTTATGGAATGAACTTTCTTAAGCTCACCTTCGCTACGGAAAACAAAAAAAAAACAACAACACAACACAACACAACACAAAACACAACACAACACAACACAACATAAAATCAACCAAGTTTTTTTTTTTTTCAGAGAAAGTAATGCACCATGTCTTGACGCGTAGTGCATTAAAGGTGATGCCACCATGGCTTCTACAAAAGGCTAATAATGCATCAGGTGATAGCAAGAAGGCACCACGAAATATTAACCATGAGGATGTAGATATAGTGGACCGAGAGGACCATGTCACTCAGTACCTCTCGGATCAGATGGTTAATACAGATAGCGAGATTACTTGTCTTCAGGTGAATTTGACATTCTGAAACTTAGGGACCGTTCAAGTATTACGCAAGCTGATTTTTTGCAATTATTAACCCCTCCCCCTCCCCCTCGTCGGCAAAAGTAAGCAAAGCTCCCATGCTTACGTAAATATTGGTACATGAATTTTTCAATGTGTTCTGGTTTCTTTATTGATTCATGAGCAGCAGTTATAAGTCTAGAAATAAGGAATAGAATTGGAATAGAGGACTTTAACGCACTTAATATTTATTTAATCTAATTTTATTGACATGGTATTCAGTTATTATAATCTTAAAATATTAACTTACAAAACAAACTTCTTTTAAAATTTTGGTATATTCATTCAAATAAACAGCCCTCAGTCACACACGAATCCATGACTCACAACTCCTCGATGACATTGGAAGTTTGCTGCAAAATGTTGTGTCGGCTCACTTTCGTGTGATTTTCGAATATCGACATCCTCCTCTTCGTTCCATCTTGGTCATTGGTGCTCGACTAAATTTTGTAGGAAATTCGAAAAAATAAATACTGCTGACGTAATCACTCTCCAGACCCCCCCCCATTCCCCATGTCATCAAAAATAAGCAAAGCAAAGACCCCCAGCCCCGCTATAATGCTTACGTAATACTTGGATGGCCCCTTATGTCTTTATAATTTTCTATTTTTCTCGAATTATGACTTAGATTTTGTCTGACCAGTATGTAGTCACCTGGACAGTGGACAGCACTGTCTTTCTGTTGGCTGTTTGTCTCATTCAAGTCCTGGTGGGTACAATTCGTTGTTGTTTTTTTATAATGTTCAGACTAGGACAGACAGACAGGCAGTTTCTCCAGGTAAAATGCTGGTATTTAGGTACATCCGGTCAAACTTGAAGCCGACCCAGCATAGTTGGAGAAAGGCTAGGCAGATGACGAATGTTATAACTAATTTTGATATTATCTGTTTTATTTTATAACGGCTGACGCTCGTAAAAGGGACTCGTAGCTAAGTAATAACAACACGGGTCGGACGAAGGTTAAGCTACGCTTGCCGAGGTCGGTTCATTGATGGGTGACCACTCATATATATCTAGTCCACCTCATGCACGTTAAACCAGTGGCGAACCTATCTTACAAGCCGGAAAGCCGGGCTTGCCTAAAAATCAAACTCAAGAAATAAAAAAAACATTTTTACAAAAACATAAATTTTTGTCAAACAAGAACAAAATTCGCTATCTCCACAACTGTATCCTCTATGACAGAAATTATTTTAAATTCGCGCGCTTATTCTCCGATGCCGGCCTCGATACTCTGGCTCGCTCTAACACTATACAAAAAAAGAGTTAAACGTAGAATTTTAGTACGCAATCGTACCTACGCGCGCTCGCTAATGCTTTCTCTTTCTCACCCACTGGCTTGCATTTGGCTTCTCTGACCTTTCAGTTTTCCTAACAAAATGTCTCTGTTATTGATAACATTGGTAGGTACTGATTTGAGAATTTGTATAGAGTTTAAAGCTGGGCTTTTCTTTGAATGTGTGCGTGTAAGTCTGTGTAAGTTTGAGAGAGAAGTGTGTTCGCACCGAGGATGCGCGCAATTTATATGCGCTTCGCGCGAATTTTGATAGGTACAAAGTACGATTTCATGATAGTTCGTATTTTAGTTAGTTTTGAGTGATTAGGAACTGGTGCATTTGTTTTTTGTGGTTTGATTTTTTCGATTTCTTGGGATTTAAAGTTTTTTGATTAGTTATTGCCGTAATTAACTATGTTTTGAAGTGAACACTAAAATTAATTCGGAAACGCAATTTTTCCTTGTGAAGGATTAAAGTGTCTGTAATCGGTACCTACTTAGCAAGATAAATACTTTGAGTTTTACAGAAAAATATAATCTCGTTACTTCACCTAAATAAACCTACCCCTGATTTGAATATTCTCAGAAAACTAAAACCCATAATGTGCATTTTAGTCGATCAGCGTAGGTTAGCGTGTTCAATGGCTGTTCGGCTGCTCTCATTCAAACAATTTGAAAATCTATCTAGTAATAGATACGTGGTGACTTCTGTGTACTTTGTTGTTTGTCATCTGTCCGGGGTAAAGAAGCGAATAATGAAGAGTTGAATTATGGCTGTTTACATTGTGAGTAATTACAAACATTTTCAATAATGTGTAGTTAGAAACCAATTTATTGTTCGTGCGCCATCTCTAACAAAGCGAGGGAAACAATTACGAATTGACTCGAAGAGTTGAGTTGCTACATTTAAGTCAATAGATGGCTCTTATATCATTTACTTGATACTGACAACTTAATTGAATTAGTTGTTGTAATTTTGTGACGGTATATAAAATATGAAAAGTTAATAACCACTATTTGTATTTTATATTTAGGCATATTTAAATAATAGGAAAATAAAACCGGCGTTATTAAATACCAATGTCAGAACTCGGAACAGATTTTCTCGGTCAATTCCCCCCCCCCCCCCTAAATATTTTCAGTTGTTTATTCAAGGCTTTGACTCGATTTCATGCCGAGCACGCCACTGCGTTAAACGTGCTTTCCAAGGCGTTTAACGGCGTTTAACGGTTGGTTCCGGCTGTCATTCATCGATTTTATAACAGTCTTTCCGCGTATTCATAAGCAATTAAAGTCTGTCAACCAATCTTACCACTGGTAATCCAGTACCTGGGTTTTGGTGGTCAAATAGGCAGTAGGTCCTTCCCATTTCCGTCGTTCAGAAGAGTCATTTGCTTGAGCGAGGAGCAGAGCGTGCTGCTGCGTGTGATAGCACTCCAGCAGCCCGTCCTCAGCCCTTAGACTAAAAACCGACCCCAAAATTGTTGAAAGAAGTCTAGCCAGATGATGTTAATAGGAGCCCAGTCTGTATAGCCCTAAACTTAATAGACACTCTTGCCTGGAGAAGAAGCGGGCCGTTATTTGCCTAGCCTTTTCCCAATTATATTGGGGTCGGCTTCCAGTCTAACCGGCTGCAGCTGAATACGAGTATTTTACATGGAGCGACTGCCTATCTGACCTCCACAACCCAGTTAGTACTGCGTAATACGATACCCCTTGGTAAGACTGGTTGTCAGACTTTTTTTGGGCCACTGACTACCTGAAACGACTGTCAAAGATCTACAAATGACACTCGGCTGCAACGGCTTGACGTGCTTTCCGAGCAACGGAGGAAACTCGGTATGTAATGGGTGGTCACCCATCCACAGACCAACCTAGGCAAGCACGGCTTAACCTTAAGATCGACCCGAGCGGCTGTTATTATTTAGCCACGAGCTCCTCCGCGCCGTTATGTAATACTCGTAAATACAATTTTTAAGCCTAGTCTTATCGAAAAAACTGAATGAAATTATGTATTTTCAGGCCAGTGAATCAGAAGACGAGTCAGGGAGTGGAAGCGGGAGTAACGAGTAAGTAGTACAGTTAATTTATTTTTATCAGTCTATTCGTCAATATTCAAACCTTTTTACCAAAATCTGTAGATGTGTATACCATGTGCGACCATAACATACATTTCGCGAAAGGCACTTGTGCGAATCCACTTGCGCGAAAAGTCAAACACGTTTCATTTTGACTAGCACTGAAAATTATACACATTTAAATTAATAATAAAAAAAGGCAATTCCCTTCCCGTCTGTCTGGGACTTACCATACACAATCACATCTCAGCCCATCTTTCAAGCGACAACAGGCGTGATTTTATGTTTTGTTTGTAAATATTAGTCGCGCAAATGCCTATACGTGCATATGTCCATTCGCGCAAGTGTCCATGCGCACAAATGTCCGTTAGCGCAAAAGTCCATTCGCGCAAAAGTTCATGCACGCAAATGTCTTGTCTCGTACATGTCCTTCGCGCAAATGTCCTAGATCCCATTCTGAGACATCAGGGTGGCGCTGCTTGCTTCGAAAAACGTCATCCATCTGTCAAATTCAGTAACAGTTGTAGTTCCTAGTTCTACAGCGTCTCAAGTAATATTGGTCAAGTAACAAATCCTTTACATTCAGGTGTAAAAGGACCCATCACAAAGCCGTCCACCAAGCATTCTGCGCCAAAAATTCGTGCCTTGGCAAACATGTTAAGGCGTTGGCCAACGTTAGGCTGTCGTTTGTAGTTACCAAGGGGTATCGTATTAACCCCGTCCTAACTGGGCTATCGAGGTTAGATAGACACTCATCATCATCTTCCTGCCATTGCCCCATTCTATTTGGGGTCGGCGCAACACGTTTTCTTCTTTCATTCTCCCCTGTCAGACGTCACGGCATCATTTACTCCTTTCTCTTTCATATCATTCGTCACACAATCCATCCATCTTTTGTTTGGCCTTCCTCTCCCTCTCCATTCATCAACATTCATGTCCATCACTCTGTTAGTCACATGCGTTTCATCCCTCCTCATTATATGTCCATACCAAGACAAACGACTTCCTTTCAATTTTTCTGTAACAGGCTCCACTTTCAAACTTCCTCTAATATACTCATTACTTACTTTATCCATTCTTGTCACTCCACACATCCATCTCAACATTCTCATCTCCAGTACATGCAATAGTTTTTCATAGGTCGGATGCCTCATTCGCTCTAAGTAAAATACTGGTATACAGCTGCATCCTGTTAAACTCAAAGCTACCCCAACATAGTTGGGAAAAGGCTAGACAGATGATGGAGGACCGGAGGATGCTGATGATGCAAGAATATGTAGTGGTCGTACCAAGGTCTATTTCACATTTGTATTTAATTCAAAACCTTTTAAGTAAGACTTGGCATTGAACCGTGTTTGCTAAAGTTGACATCATCATTGAGATGGCTCGCATACAAGTCATGTCTCATAAAGATTGGCAGAGGATAAAATAATGTATCCTGCCCTTGAGCTCATTTGTTTTGGTGCATATGTTTTAGTTAACGAAGCATGTAGGTGTGATCTGTTTAAATATTATTTGATGAATTTGTAAATAAGGGTGGTGTGATCAGGACGATGTTTATGGTACGGTCGAAGTGACCAAACGACAGTCGCTCGTTGTAAAATACTGGTATTCAGCTGCATCCGGTTAGACTGGAAGCCAACCTTAACATAGTTGGGAAAAGGCTAGGCAGATGATGATGGTCAAAGCGACCGGACTGGATTGCGGAATCCGAACTTTGACAGATAATGTACTGAAATACATATATGTCAAAGTCCGTAATCCGGACTACTCGGTGTGACCCCACCATTACGAAATCAATCATTAAAGGCAACACAATTACACATTAATACAAGTTGTAAACGAACCCTTGACGAAGTCGTCAACCAAGCATTATGAACATCAAACTAAGTAGCTCGACGTAAAAATATTTGCTTTAAAACGACTTTTTTGTGTGAAAAATTACGTTTTACGGTAGGACTCAATGTAACGCACTCAAAACATTGTGCTGATGGAGGCATTGAATAATACGGGGGTCGTGGAGGTGTTTTTAAAAGTAAAGTTACAACATTGAAAAAACTTCTGAAAAACTAGTTTTTTTTGAAGTGGTGCAATTTCAACTTTGCCCTCCAATATCTCCGTAACTAGAAGGTTCCCATCTATGGTCAAGAACAAAAAAATATCGCAAAGACGGGGAGAACAAGTGCCTTTCGGCTTCGGTAAGGGTCTTTTTACACCCATCCCACCCATTATATTCATGTTTCAACGATACGTCGTCAACGCATAAAAAAAACGTGGTGTGCAAAGGCCCTCAAGGGTTTGAGCTTTTTAGTATGGCAGGAAAAGAAAGTTAAACTAAAATTGGTCCAGTACCAGGCCAAAGGCCATCTAAGTCCATTTTTATTGTTCGGAAAAAGTTACTCTACCGATATACATAATCTGGCTTTACTTGTCGATTGTTTTAGTCATGTGGCACTTTTCGAGTTATTCCCGACTCGTCACTGTTCCGATTGGTCACAATTTTTTTTTCATACAAGATGTCTGGATTCGTCAACTTAAAAAAAGAAATGAATTTTTATTTAATTTTTATGTTCCCGATTCTTCAGTACACATTTCACACATTTTCAGTATACATTTGCGTGTCAAAAAGTACAGTTTGTCAGAAAAGTAAGTAAGTATGTTTTTTAAACCAATTTATTTACTACATCTTGAAACTAAAAAAAAATCTTACAAACATAATATCTTCATATAGAAATAATAAAATTTTAACTTGTTTGTATTGATACCAGCTATCGATTAATATACGTATAATGCAAGACTGCAACTTTAAAAAAAAAAATGGCGCAAGTTAGGCCTGCCAAGCTTCATACAAAAATCTTCCAAGCTTTTGGTGACCAATCGGAAAAGTGACGAGTCGGGAATAACTCCTAACGGTAGACCTAGTCTCTACACCATCGGTCTTGGTTATTGTGCTATCTTGTTTCAGGGTAAAAGCAGACAAGTTCTTTGATTTTCTGACAGGTCTGGAAGAAGCCGTTGAGGTCGACGGCGCATGGTCAAGACCTAATACCGACGACTATATGAAGCTTCCAATGAGTGGACATAAAAAAGACAACGCCATCACTGATGATAAATATAAAGATTAATGTAATGGTGTTGTTTTATTTACTAGTACCAGTTTTGGACATATTTAGTATACTGTTTTAAGCTTTCACGGTTTATCTTCCGTGATTGTTCATTATTTTGAGCGACCGATATTTCGACGCTGTTGCAAGCGCCATGATCGCGGGTTGACTGGAGAATGTGGGTGGATGGAAAATAAATTGTGTCACGGCAAAACACACTCACAGTATCACCAGGTTTTGTGGAGGCCTTATTACGATGTCGGCTGCAACTTTTGAGCTTACTCAAAACTGGATTCCACGTACTTGACAATTTGAAGCCATCCTCACGATTGAAGTTTTTGTATTTTCTTATCATGGCGCTTGCAACACAGTCAAAATATCGGGAACTCAAAATAATGAACAATCACGGAAGATATCCCGTAAACTGTGACAGTATAAATTTATTTAGTACAGCATAGTGTTGCCTAGTAACTGGGATGTGGAGGTCTATAGGAAGTTGATTCATGTACAGTCGCTAGTGCATCAAGTTACTACAAACTTAAAGATCAATATTTTATGGCTTAAAATCATTTGGAGAAATTTACTAGTTTGTGGTAACTTGATATGCCTGGCTGTACAACACTGGTTCATTAGATTAGATTCGAAGCATATTTCTATAATACAGGGTATAAGGGATAGCCCCCCACAAACTGATGGGGTGAATTCAGTATAAATCTTACTAAGATGATCGGTTCAATAAATTATTTCAGGAATGTTAAGGGAATCCAATTAATTTGATTTGTTTTATTTCCTCATACGAATGTTTCGTTATCGCGGCAAAACGCAAGTAGTGAATGGCAAGCGCGACGACGAGTTCGATGAATTCTGTAGCTAGGCAGGAAATGAACAGCTGATTTCACGCGTCGTTCGTTAAAGTATTTCAACATCCATTGATGATTTTTTTATTTTAGTCGTATTATTTACATAAATGGAGTGCTGCGTACAGTGTCTGGCGGGGTTTTTTTACTATACAAAATGTCTGGCACTGGAGGAGGTGAATCATCAACCCACATATAATATAAAAAAATCACACTTTATAGTATGACGTAACTTTGCAGCTATTTAGCATACCTTTGATACCTGATATCTGCCAAAGCCACCACGACCGACTTTTCATAGTATACAATTGTTCTTACCTACAGGGTGTAAACGGACCCTTCACGAAGCCGTCAACCAAGCATTCTGTACATCAAACTAGTTAACTCTACCCAAGAATTATTGCTGGGAAACGATTTTTTTTTGGGTGAAAAAATACGTTTTACCGTAGAACTCAATGTAACGCACTCACAAAATTATGCTGATGGATCCATTGAATAATACGGGGGTCGTGGAGTTATTTAAAGTAAAGTTGTAACAATTAAAACTTGTAATAAAAATTAAAAAAAACTTGTGATAAAGTTGGAACTTTGAGCCTCAATATCTTCGTAACTAGAAGGTTCCCAGGTATGGTCTAGAACAAAAAAAATATCGTAATGACGGGGAGAACGAGTGCCTTTCAGCTTCGTTAAGGGTATTTATATGCATCATGTAAGGACTTAGGTACAGAAAAAAACCCGGCCAAGTGCGAGCCGTACTCACACGCACACAGGGTTCCGTAGCACCAAACAGTATAATAAAAATATTTTGAAGGCTCATTCATATGTTGTATGAAAACATTCATATGTTAGTAAAAACAAATTTAGTTTTGCTGTTGAATATAATAAACATTCAACAGCAAAATTTGTTTTTAATGTTCGAGTCGTACTCACACGCACACAGGGTTCCGTAGCACCAAACAGTAGGTATAATAAAAATATTTTGTAGGCTTTATTCATATGTTGTATTAAAACATTCATATGTTATTAAAAACAAATTTTGCTGTTGAATGTAATAAACATTCAACAGCAAAATTTGTTTTTAATGTTCGAGTCGTACTCACACGCACACAGGGTTCCGTAGCACCAAACAGTAGGTATAATAAAAATATTTTGAAGGCTTTATTCATATTATTATGTTGTATTAAAACATTCATATGTTATTAAAAACAAATTTTGTTTGGAAAATTGTATGAAAAGCAAAATTTGTTTTTCATACTATATTAATCAAACGAAAAGTTACTGTTGCAGTTTGATGAAAAAGTCCCATATCTCAAAAAATAAACATCAAATCTTATTGAAACCAAATTTCGTTGAATGTTTTTTTTACTTACTACAATCCTACATTTTTTCAGAATTTTTCTCCTCTTACTTTAGAAATTAGAGGGGGGGGGGACACATTTTACCACTTTGGAAGTGTCTATCTTTCAAACGATTGACTTTGAGAAAAAATGGTTTTAGGAATCTCGAAGTCATTTTTAAAGACACACTTATATGTTTTATGAAAAAATAAAAAGTTTCAGTTCCATGTATGGGGGAGCCCCTTTAATCTTTTATTTCTCTAGTTTTCATATAAAAATCGTAAAGCGGTTCACAGAATACATCTACCTACCAAGCTTAACTGTGTAGTCCTAATAGTTTCGAAATAAAGTGGTTGTGACATACGGACAGACAGACAGATAGACATGACGGATCTATAAGAGTTCCGTTTTTTGCCATTCGAGGAAGGTCTGCCGGTCGCGGGCTCTCCCTCTCTCTATATTTATTCTTGACAATGTTCCACCAATAGATAAAAGGTTTTGAGTCACCTGCCCAGGGTTATCATCATTATGCAAGTCTTGTGCAGGTCAATATCGAAGCGTGGTCTGACCAACAATGAGGGATAGAAAAAATACCTTTGATTACATAAATGTACGAGATTCGCGAATTTAATTACTATATTTGGCCATGGGGCTATGGTAAATAGGTTTGTATTGTGTGTTAATTATTTTGCTTAATGGTACATACTTTCACGAATTATTTACACACACATAATACGGAGTGTAAACGGACCCTTCACGAAGCCGTCAATCAAGCATTCGGTACATCAAACTAAGTAACTTTATGCATAAAATTTTGCTGGGAAACGACAATTTTTTTTTGAGGTGAAAAATCATCTTTTACGTTAGGACTCAATGTAACTCACTCAGAACATTGGGCTGATGGATGGATTGAATAGTACGGGGGTAGTGGAGGTGTTTAAAGTAAAAATCTTACTTTAAAAACATGTATTTAAAAAAAAAAACTTGTGAAAAATTTGGAACTTTGACCCCCAATATCTCCGATTTCGATTTCTGGAACAAAAAAATGATCGCATTGACGGGGAGCACAAGTGCTTTTCGGCATCGTTAAGGGTCTTTTTACATCCTTTATAACGTCTCGGCCCAACGACTGTCGGATCAGGTGCGGGTCATCCAACACAATCACATGTTGGACGATGCCGCACTTGATAGGCTGCGCTCAGAGGCACTGAGCAACCGTATCATCTTTACTCAATCACCAACGCTTGCAGCGTCAGCTATAAATGCAATCCCACCACGTTCTAGTCCTGCTGTTGAAGAGGAAGATGATAGGGTTGCTATGGTAACCAGTGCAATGACCGATTGATAATAATGAGGTAGTAGACAAAGCCTGTAGGCAAAATCGATCTGTGTGCTACGTTCTGGATGAGGAGCTCGTGGCTAAATAATAACAGCCGCTCGGGTCGATCTTTAGGTTAAGCCGTGCTTGCCTAGATTGGTCTGTGGATGGGTGATCACCCATTACATACCGAGTTTCTTCTGTGCCTCGGTAAGCACGTAAAGCCATTGGTTCCGGCTGTCATTTTTAGACCTTTGACAGTCGTTACTGGTAGTCATTGGCCCAAAAAGTCAGAAAACCAGTCT
Organism: Noctua pronuba; assembly: GCA_905220335.1. Lineage (NCBI taxonomy): Eukaryota > Metazoa > Arthropoda > Insecta > Lepidoptera > Noctuidae > Noctua > Noctua pronuba. Next base: position 8,510,022 of record LR999918.1, on the reverse strand, counting down.
TACCAAGGGGTATCGTATTACCCAGTACTAACGGGTAGTCACCCATCCACGGACCAACCTAGGCAAGCGCGGCTTAACCTAAAGATCGGCCCGAGTGGCTGTTAATTTAGCCATGAGCTCCTCAGCTGTTTTTTTTTAATTACCGGTAAAAATGATGATTCAAAATGATGTACTGAATACGTGGTAATCGTTTTAGAGTCGGTGTTCCTTTCACCTTGTATTTAAGGAAACTGGGCTTATTTTACGGCTAATAATAAACAAAGGATATTTCCAGGTAAAATTCGGCAGGAATCAATATTCCAGCAAGGTCAAAATCTAAATGATCCTTGAAGTATGAACGTAGACAAACGTAGTTGGGGAGTCTTTTTCCAGAACAAACATATGTCTGTTGTTCTGCGCTCGCTTTTCAGGACAACTGCGCCCTGTACCGTTGCAGCAGGTCGTAGGGTCCGCATGGAAACTATGCGGGCTAGCTAGCAAAAACAAGAAAAATGTTTATTGAACATCACAGTGCTCACAAAATAAAAGATTTTTATAAATTTTTAAGCCTGTACTGTCTCATTGCTGGACAAAGGCCCAATTTCTTTCATGAACGTTTTTTCCCTTACCTCTTCGAACCAGCCCTCGCGGTACGCGTCCAGATGGTCTCGCCACCTCTTCCTGGGCCGTCCTCGGCGATGCCGTCCGTCTTCTGGCATCCATCGTGTGGAGACTTTTGCCCAGCGGGAAAACAAAACTAATAAAGTTAAATATAAACAAAAAGATATATAATTTTGTGTTTTGAGAGTGATGATGACCTGCGCAAGTGCTCCAGCACTCCGGCCAGAGGTATTTGAAGAGGGCGGAGGAAATCTATGAGAATTTCCACACGCAAAAAGCTAGATCAGGTTAGATTAGACCACAGATGGCTAAAGGCTACCATTAGAAATAATAGAGAATATTTACATTAGAGTCCATCTCATAGAGAGGAGGCATTATAAGCTGATTATGCTGCTGTTTACATTATCACTATTTAATTTCTACAGTTAGTAAGAAACGCCTACAATAACTGCTCAAACTGCTTAATGTTCTCGACGTATGCAGATCAGGTCCACACTCAACGGTTGCCAGTGAATGAGGAAACACGTCACCCAATTATGACACGCACGTAATTCTGTGACATTCAATCGTAACTGTGGAGGTGGTGACGAAAATACACCTGTCGGTTTTATTTTGCATATAAGTGACTGATTTGGAAGTAATTGGAGCAGCGGTGGCCCAGTGGTGGCGGCACTGACCTACGAGCAGTTAGTTGTGGGTTCGAACCCAGGCAGGCGCAATACTTTGTTTAATTTTTTTCATCAGCACTGCTCTCAAAACGGTGAAGGAAAACACAGTGAGGAAACCGACATGTCCTAAAACCAAAAAAATGAAGACATGTGACATCTACTAACCCACACTGGCTCCGCGTGGTGGATTACAACCCACCACTTCTCATAGAAAGCCTGTGTCCCAGTATTGGGGACATTATAGACTGATTATGCTACTGCCACTTGAACAAACATCAGCCATATGCTAGTGCAGTTCTTCTTCTTAGGAAAACCTGCTCAGGTGGAGATTCATTGATGACTCTGCCCTGGAGTGTAAATTAATAAAACAGGCTAGTGGTTTTCAATAGACTAATTTATTGTCACTATTGTACATACATTGGTACATAGATGGCGGTAGCAGTTGTACTGTTTTGTTACTTATTAACACCTCCGCTTAACAAAACAATACTGAAAACAACTATAAAACAGGTAAAATACCAAGCTTTTTCATAAAATAATAATGTTTAACAGACCCTAGACTTTTGGTCAAAATATCTGCTGGCATTTCAGCTGTTTCCAAATAAGCTATTTTAATAAAATTATTTGTTACTGCCTCTCTGACGAAATGATATCTAATATCTATATGTTTCGACCTGCGATGAAAAACTGGATTTGAAACTAATTTCTGCGCACTCTGACTATCATTAAATAGAACAATTGATTCTGAATTTCCTACGATTTCACACAGTAAATTTTTTAAATATATTGCCTCTTTACTTGCTTCTGACATCGAAATGTATTCTGCTTCCGTTGAGGATAAAGCTACATTTCTCTGCTTCCTACATTCAAAAGCAATCACTGTATTTGACAATAAATTTAAAACAAAATCCCGAAAAAGATTTTCTATCATTTACATCAGAACCCCAGTCTGCATCTGCAAAACCTTCTATGCAAGAATTATCTTTACTAAATACAAGACCATAGTTTTTGGTTTTTTTTAAATACCTTAACACCCTTTTCGCATGTTTCCAGTGAGTCTCATCATAAGAGTTATTAAACTGACTAAGAAAAGTCACACTGTAAGCAATATCAGGCCTGGTTAAAACCGCTAAATACATTAAACCTCCGATTAGTTCTCTAAATGGATAATCTTCACAACCATTTTGAGACCTTTCTAATTTTAAATTCATCTCCATAGGGGTTTCTGCAGTTTTACAATGTAACATATTAAATCTCTTTAGTAAAGTGTCTACATATTGAGCTTGATCAACTGTTATTACATTTTCATTAATATTAACTCTCAAGCCTAAACACTTTTTTAACTGACCTAAGTTTTTTATCTTAAATTTACAGCCCAGTTCATTTACTAATTGTTCAGTTGCTGTTGTACAATTCGAAAAAACAAAAAAGTCATCAACGAAAAGTGCTATAATAAGCTTAACTTTTCCTTCAAATTTTGTATACAAACATGGCTCGTACTTTGACTTTTTATAACCTAAATCTATCAAGTAATCATTAACTCTCTGATACCAAGCTCTAGAAGACTGCTTAAGACCATAAATAGCGCGCTTTAATTTTAACACTTTGTTATCATCCATACTAGATTCATAAGTAACAGGTTTTTTCATGTACACAGTTTCATTCAGAAAACCGATTAAAAAAGCTGTGGTGACATCTAGATGACTTATATCTAAATTTAACTTGGCTGCCAGAGCAAATAGCAATCTCAAGGTAGAATATCTAACAACTGGCGAAAAAGTTTCATGAAAATCTAAACCTGGTTTCTGACTAAAGCCCTTTCCTACCAATCTTGCCCGGTAACGCACATTATTAGAACTGTCAAACTTTTTTTTAAAAACCCATCTACACTGAACTACTGTACTATCTTTAGGATGATCAACTAGCTCCCACGCGTCATTCTCTTCAAACGAGTCCAACTCTTCCTTCATGCCTGCTCGCCAAAACTTACTCTCAGGTCCATTTAAGGCCTCTTCGAGAGTGATCTCTTTGTCATTATCATCACACTCTGTGATACATAAATTGTTATAACCAAACCGATCAGGCTTCTTTCTCTCTCGTTTTGGTAGTTTTGCTGGTGTACCTTGCTCCACTACTGTAATTTCTGGTGCTGTTCCACAAACAATGGGGCACTTAATATCGTGTCCTGCGTGCCCTGTTGTTTGTTCACTACAGGAACTGATGGACGCAACCGAAAGCGCCAAATTAGTAGCTCAGTTCTGGGCCGACACAATTTAGATTGCCATCGACACGCTAAGAAGAAGAAGAAGAAGTGCAGTTTAAAAAGTTGGTTTCTTAATCATATAAAATATGTTGTATTGCAAATTGAACTTTATGCGTACCTATGTTTATGCTTATGCTTGTGAGTAATTGAGAAAAAGGAACAAGGAAGGAGGTTGGGCATGACACCTGGCAAGGCGCGGTGATGGCAGGGGGAGTAAAGCTGTAACTAAAGATTAAGAAAGAGAAGTGTTGGTCAGCGGCGAGATGGGTAGACGAAATTGTTGCCATTGCGGGTAAAACCTGGATGAGGAAAGCACAGAGGTGACTGAACCGGAATAATTAAACTGCAATGTGCAACAGTGTGACACGTTGGGAACCCTCCTGGAATAAAAAGCTTGCAACGAGACAGTGTGACTCGATGGGAAAAATAATCCCGAACCGATTGGATTTGAATCGGTGGGAACCAACCTAGGGTGACGATTGGTTCAAATAAAGAGAGGCCTATATACAGCAGTGGGTGAAAGTCGGCCTGTGGATGATGATGACGATTTGTCACAGGAACGAATGCTTTAAAAAAATACCTAAATATAATAAGAAAAATTAAAAAAAACTTGCGTGATTCATATTTCATCGACATACAATCTGGCACTGACCTGAAAATTGCAAAAAACATAAGAAAATTTGAATTTCGCGATTTGTTGCCTAGCCTCCAGTCAGGGGATTATACCACCACCACACAAATAACACAATTAAATAATTAATTACCACAGCGCAATAAACCGATAAGTGGGGCAAAGTGGACATCAAATATTAAAAAAAAACCACTTTGTGCCACCTGGTGAGACAAATCAGTGGGGCGGAGTGAAATTTTATATTATGATTGACTGCCTCGTTGGTCTAGTGGTCGCAAACACGACTGCTGAGCATGAGGTCCTGGGTTCGATTCCCGAGTCGGGAAAAGTGTTATTGGGTTTTTCCATCAAGAATTTCTCAGTAGCAGCCACGGAGTCTAGATTTGCACCCGGTTGAAGGCTCGCCCCTATAACATGGGACTTAAACATAACTGGCGAAATCTGGGTGTACTATTAGATACATCTCTGCCTAACCCTTCGGGGATTACAGGCGTGATGTTATGTTATAATTAGATACGGAACCACTGCCTTTTCTAGTTTGGCCAATTTTCTGTTTACCGCAAACTTTACTAAGCCCATGGTCAACATGGAAATTCCCTCCAAATTGTCCTCGAAATCTTGACCATCACAATTTAAACACATGACTTGGTCATTGATATTCAACCACGCATTCCCAAATGTAGAAACGTGGTCCGTAATGAATAACAAAGCATTCACAGCTGATCCATTGAAATTTGAGATTGGAGATAGCCTTAATATGGTTTAAATAGGCGTGTTCTTGGGTTAAAATGAGCTACCGTATGTATAGTCAGGGACATAAAGGGGTAAGCGTCTTGATATTGTAGTTAATCGAATGGTCACCCATCCGCGGGCTTTCCTCGCCAAGCGTTGCTTAACCTTGAATATGGGCCCATGTGGCTGTTAGCCCACGAGCGTTTTATAGCTCGTCAACGCATTTTTTTTTGCGCTGAGTTAGGTACTTAGTTTGATGCACAGAATGCTTGGTTGACATCTTCGTGAAGGGTCCACTTACACCCTATATTTATGTAGATTGCCGGTAACATACACACGTTTTATTTTAGCTTATTACTGCACCCACACAATGAACCCTCTTCATTGTGCATAAACAACATAGCTGTTTTTTTTCACGATTTCAGAATTCGTTTCATAGCATAAAAATAGTCCATTCATTTGTTGTTGATGAGTGTATTCATTTGTTGTTGATGAGTGTTGATGTGAATGCCCGTTAAGAGTTTTAGGGTAAACTAAAACTAAGGTTGTGTTCCAAACATTGGTGATGTAGAAAACTGTCAAATTAGCCACGAGTAGATGGCGCTACACGTTTGTTACTTGCACGGCTGCCATGGAGTTCCTTGTTGAAAGCTCTGCCGCAAGATGGCGCTGTTTTATCATGTCGCCGATGGTCGTTTCTAATGCAAGATAACTTCAACAAGACATAAATAGTGCCATTCAGCGAAGAGGAATTCTCTGAATCTGAAAACCACTGAATGTATAATACCAATCATAATAATTCTCCTGCCCTTATCCCAATTTATTTGGGGTTGCGCAGCATGTCTTGTTCGTCCATACTGTTCTATTACTCGCCATCTCTCTTTTCTAAACCTATCATTCGTCACATAGTCCATTCATTGTTTCTTTGATCTAAAAGCTTTCCTCACATCACATGCCCATACCTTTATAATCGACTAGTACATTGCCCGCGACTTCGTCCGCAAAACTTGTGATAGCTCGACTAATATGCATGATATAAATACAATTTATAGCCTATAACACCCACGAATAATGTAGCTTTCTGCCAGTGAAAGAATTTTTAGAATTGGATCATTAGTTACCAGGCCCGAAGGCATCGACGAAGCCGATTCCTGCGAGCTTCCCTTCGGGAAAAAGCCACTTTACAGTGTTTAGGTGTCTACTGTAGTCAAATATTATATTAAAAACACATCTGTGGGTATCACATCACAGTGCAGACATTTAATATATTATAGGATTAATAGTTCCGGAGATTATCCCCTACTTTTAGTATGATTTCCACTAACTTTTCAGTCACCGGCGACACTTTAAAACTTTCTGCACAACTACAATTTCATCATCATCATCATCATCAGCCTATAACAGTCCACTGCTGGACATAGGCCTCCTCAATCGCACGCCACTCAACTCGATTCTCAGCAACTCTCATCCGGTTGCTACCAGCCACGCTGCGATCTGCAGATTGTCACTCCATGAGCCTGAGGGCGTCCCACCTTACGTTTGCCGATTCGCAGTCTCCAATCAAGAACACATCTACCCCAACGGTCATCGGTTCTACGGCTGATATGACCGGTCCATTGCCACTTCAGCTTATCGATTCTGTGACCTATGTCGACAACTCTGGTTCTCTGCCGGATCACCTCGTTTTGGATGGGATCCCTCAGAGAAACTCCAAGCGCAATTTACAACACCAATATTTTCCATAAACATAATATCAATTAATACTGGTTGTAACAGACATGTGAACGAGCCTTATTCTATTTACAATTCAGGATGCTCGCCAAATATAACAATGGATTCACTTGGATCCCGGCCAGTGCACATTTTAATATTTCTCTTAGCCACCTTATAATAAAATGAAAATTTAATAAATACGCCAACGGAAGGACGTGGACGGTGCTTTTTGTCCTGAGTATGATGGATCGTTTGAGAGAATTGAATAAGATTTTTGTGTGAAGATTTGAAATTGTTTGGACGCAGCAGGATTTTGTGGTTGATGTAGCAGGAATTGTACTCGTGATACTGCTTGTGTAGTAATGAAATAATCCTTTTTGTGTTTTTTTTTGTAATGACAGTTATATTCAAAGAAATTTAAATATTTACGAGCGATAGACGGGACAAGACGAAGGAAATCGTAATCCAATACTTGTTACTACTAAGTAATAAATCGTTCTGTCACTTTGTTGTTTATAATGTCAGTTATTACAAGATGTGAACGAACTCTTCACGAAGCCGTCAACCAAGCATTACGTACATCAAACTAAGTAACCCTAATCAAAAAATATTGCTGGGAAACGCCTTTTTTTTTGGGGAAAAAAATCACGTTTTACGCTAAAACTCAATGTAGCACACTCAAAACATTGTGCTGATGGTTGCTTTGAATAGTAAAAGAGACATAGAGGTAATTAAAGTTATTACCTTAAAAACTAGTACTGTGAAAACATTTGGATTTTTGACCTCCAATTTCTCCGTAAATGGATGGTTCCCAGGTATGGTACAAAAAAAAAATTGCAATGACGGGGAGAACTAGTGTCTTTCGGCTTCGTTAAGGGAATTTTTACACCCTTTATTGAACATTAATAAAAAAAAAATGCTTTAATGTGTAACGTAAAAAATATTCTTTGCCTATAAGAATTTAAAAAAAGGCTTAAAAATTGAACGTGATTGAAGGATGGCCCCTTTAGGATGATTTCCACAAAACGGCTCGCGTTGCATCAGATCGGAACGGATTTTACAATCTTTAAACGATATTAAATCGTGTACTCAGTAGTTAAAGTCTATATTACCAAGCCACGCACAGCTGCTTGACTGCGTGCGTCTTCCGCGACAGGCGATCGCAGCCAGAATAGAATAGTATGCTGCAACACACGATCGGCTCCATTCGCCTGTCGTCGTATCCTTTCGAAAATTAGAACAGGTCAACCAACACGGTAGGAATTAAACTATTTGACTAGGCGCAGAAACGGATACGTTCATAAGCGACGGTACGAAGCCGATCGTATGCGTCAACACCCTGCCGGACGCGATCGGCTGTCACCGCATCCGTTCGTACCAAAACGAACCGTTTGATGGAAATCATCGTTTACTGGTATAGGTAGGCTGAACAAATTTTCTCAATTATTTTCTCTCAATATGTAGTATTCTTGTAGGTTTATTCCAAAGTGTCTATAAATTGAATTGAAGTTGTAACAAAAAGTTGTGCTCATAAGTTGCCACTTACAATATGTTTTCGTTCCCTTGAGTTATCACTTATTGGGGGTCGAAAAATAGCTAATAAAACTTAGGAGTAACCCAAATTCCATAAACCCTGACCTAAATTGTTGACATTTGTTACCTTCAATACTTGAACCGTCTCGATAGTCTCGTGGTCGAAAGCGCGACGGATGAGCACGAGGTCTTGGATTCAATTCCCAGGTCGGGCAACGTGTTATAGGTTTTTTCCGACATATTTTTTTAATTCTTGGGTCGAGCTACCCTTGGAACCAAGACTGAAACTTTACTGGTAAAACGTTGTTTTACTAATATAGGCTCCTACACATATTCGGGGATTACAGGCGTGATGTCTTGTAAATATTAGCTGATGCCTACGATAGGAGCTCGAGGCTAAATAATAACAGCCGCTCCGATTGATCTTTAGGTTAAGCCGTGCTTGCCTAGGTTGGTCCGTGGATGGGTGACCGCCCATTAAATACCGAGTTTCTTCTGTTCCTTGGAAAGCACATTAAGCCGTTGGTCCTGGCTGTCATTTGTAGATCTTTGACAGTCGATACAGGTAGTCAGTGGCCCAAAAAGTCTGACAACCAGTCTTACCAAGGGGTATCGAATTACCTATTACTAACTGGGTTGTGGAGGTCAGATATGCAGTCGCTCCATGTAAAATACTGGTACTCAGCTGCATCCGGTTAGACTGAAAATCGACCCTAACATAGTTGGGAAAAGGCTAGGCCGGTGATGATGCCCACGATAGTAACACAGGCAGTCGCTCTCACGAAATTTACCATAGAACTAGTCTGTTCGTCTGTTTGGGGTAGACTCCCTAAACTACTGAACCAATTTTGATGGCATTTGCACTGTTCTTCTACATACGCCAGGGAAGATTTCTGGCAAAAGTCATTGCAACAGCTAGTATTTGATATTTTTTTCAAACACGACCTGAATTTCATGATGCCGTCTCGTCCCTTGGGTTTTCATAGCGGGAAGCTGAAACACCGCCCTTTCAATAATCACGGTATAAGATTTTGACGGAACACGTAAAATATGAAAAAATGCCAGAAATAACACATGCTTAAAATTCTCTGCTTCGACTGGGGTTTATCCTGCTTGGTCCATACAGGGTGTTAGGGACACTTGATCTATACAGGGTGTTCGTTACAAGGTGTTCGGGACACCGATGCTAAAACGGTTACCACGTATTCAGTACATCATTTTCAACCCCCCACATAGAATTTTTCGTCGCTTATTAAAAAAAAACAGCTGTTCCATACATTTTGACCGTGTAGGTGCCGGTAGTGAAGGGCTATTTTTTGTAAGAGGTAAGCCGGAGTACATATTTATATTAAATGTGATTATATTGTTTGTCTATAGAATACTGACTGTGCCATTCTTCAAAGGGAATGCGGTAGGTATAGAGTTTTATGGAACCTTCGCCACTGGTAGGTGCAGTTTTGTTGGAAGCGGCTGTTTTTTTTAAAATAAACGGCTAAAATTTTCAGTAGGCGATTTAGTGACCCTTATTTAACAACTTTCTCAAAGAAGGTCACATCCGATTATTGAAAAAATAAATAAACAAAATACCATACAATAGTAGACTGACTATTTCAATGTATGAATGAAAAGCAATTTTTTTTTATCCAACTACGGCAAATCCAAAAGGAAAGGTTATGATTTTAGCAGTCTACGTATGTATGTATTTACGGATGTTCGTCCGTAATGCCTAAACTATTCATCCGATTTTAATGAATAAGGTGTCAATCGATTCGTTATTATGGCCCGGGTAACATAGGCTACATTTTAACCGACTTCAACAATAGGAGGAGTCGATTTTACCTTGTAAACCCCGAATTTAATTTAGAGCGTGATTTTTCAGTAGTCGGGTTTTTTAGTTGTAGTATACCACACAAATTCTTGTTACAAATCGGAAATGAGTTTATTTAACTACATCGCCACCCTGTATATTTACTATAGTGCAACAAAAACAGCACTACAAAATGACAGAATATAATACCATCTTATAAATTCCACCACGTACAACGAGTAACAATTTATAGAAGAAACAATATTACATAAGTAAGTACAAAAACTATGTCAAAACGCGACAGACTTCAAACAGACGTACGGAACGTGTTCACAATCGCTAGGGGTTTTTCTTAACACCGACGGAATGCCAAAACGGGTTGTGGTGAATGACTGTGTAAGTAGGTATCTTAGTAGTAGGAATATGGTTTGAAGTCATATGCCCGCCATAACCCAGTAGCTGGATGGGTAATAAAGGTAAATAATACAAGGTGTAAACGGACCCTTCACGAAACTGTTAACAAAGCATTCTGTACATCAAACTAAGTAACTCTACGCTAAAATTATTGCTGGGAAACGTTTTTTTTAGGGTTAAAAAAAAATTGACTCAAAAATTGTGCTGATGGATGTATTGAATATTACGGAGTCGTTGAGGCATTTAAAGTAAAGTTATAACATTAAAACTTGTATTAAAAAAAAACTTGTGAAAAGGTTGGAACTTTGACCCCCAATACCTCCGGAACTAGAAGCTTCCCAGGTATGGTCTAGAATAAAAAAATGATCGCAATGACAAGGAGAACAAGTCTCATTCGGTTTCGTCAAAGGTACTTTTACACCCATTATAAGAATAACCCTTGGTAAGACTGGTAGTCAGAATGACGCGCTTCTGAAGTTCTGACTATCCATAGCAACGTCAACGATATACAAAGAACAGTCAGTAACAACGGCATAACTTATAATGGATGGTCACCCATCTACGGGCGGGCCTCGGCAAGCGTAGCTGACCCTTCGATCGACTCAATTGCTTGATAGTATTTCGACAGGCAAGTCAATGAAATCAAAATCAAAAGTCATTTATTTAAATTTTGCTCCTTCTTCTTAGCGTGTCGATGGCAAAAAGTTCAGATGTTATGTTCAGCCCAAAACTCAGCCACGCGAACCCCACTCACTGATGCAGTAAGCAGATCATCAAGTGCGCAGGTGATAGGACATGCGGTGCAAGATGGAAGCTGGGTCATTGTCTGTGGGGAGACGCCGCATACGCACTTGAGGTCTGAGCCGTCCATGAACCCCCATCTGCAGAGATTGTCTTTGGTCCGGCCGACTTGAGTTCGATATCTGAGGATTTCCAAGGCGGCCACGGCAACGGCAACGGTTATGCTGATAATCAGCACTTTTTGAACGTCGAAGTTTACAAGAAACAGTCGCTCAAAAGGGCCTAGTGCCTAGTGTTGTAGCTGAGAAGAAGAAGTGGAGGAACAAACTCCCCAGGAGTATCAAACACGTTAGTTGTAATGCACATTCAGGGGCTGCGGGACTGTTCGAAAGAGATACCGCGGCCCTGGAACACAAAGGGCAAAGAAGGAACATGGATGGGTTTTAGTCAGTACGAGTCTGACACTCCCTTCCACTCCGGCCAGAGCGGGAGGGGTCATTTGATGATTTCACAACCGAAAAAAAAGGGTTAGTCCACGGAGTCCTATTTCCTAGTAATATAAATCCGAGACCTTGTGAGGATGTATTGATGTCTGGATGTTTGTTACTCTTTCACGCAAAAACTACTGACCGGATTTGGATGAAATTTGACACACAGGTAGTTTATAACCTGGATTAACACATAGAATACTTTTTATCCCGGTAGTACGATTCTGTGGGATAATTTTTGAACTCCATGCGGGCGAAGCCCCGGGCATAAGCTAGTGATTTATAATTAACTGAAAATCATTTAATCTCCGAAATCTGAAAAAAACTTAAAAAAAAATGGATTTTGCGAAAAAAATGAGTAGTCAAATGAGTGCCTCTTAATTATTTTAGTACCTGGGCGATCGACCTCTGCTCGGGTGAAAATACAGAAAACGAAGTTTCCCAGATAATATGAGATCTCGCTAGATCGATTTTTCACCCCCGTTAACCCCTACATTGCAACTTTCATCGTTAGAGCCGTTTTGGTGAATGAGATTACAAAAATATTAGGGGTTAAAGTATGAAATTGCCGATTTGTATGGACGATTTCGTGAAAAGTGTTATTTCCGTTCTAACATTTTTTTCTTCTAGAAAACGTCTGAACCAATTATGTATGATGCAATTACAAACTATAGTGTGAAAAAAGCTGCGATGCACTGCGTATCTTTAACTCTCAAAACACAGTCTGTGACAAAAATATACCTACTTAAAGTAGTGAAACCGACTGCACATTGAAACAAGTGTTTTGACACACTACCATATGAGATAATATGCAACTACTAGTACGGCTTTTAAACTGTAAAAGGTACGTAATATAACAATTAATCCAATAAGAGCCTCGACCAATACCTGAGGAGGCTCTCGTTAGGCACCTGGATCAAGGGCTTGATTCAGAAAGCGGTACTCCTGGACACGGCTCGTATTGTTAGGACGTTCTTCTCTCTGGAGCCCTGACCGCCGTTAGCTTGGACCCTGTTCCCGATACCGGTGAGCTAATTTTTTTAATATTTTTAAATGTCTTTTTCTAAGAAATATTTGAAAATGTAATTAATTTGTAAAGATATAAATAAAGGAGAAGAAAGAAAGAAGAATCCAAGAAAAATGGAATTAGGAAAAAATATAACTATACGTCACAGTTACAAACAGATCAAAATGTGAGAAAAAAAGGCAATTTCATAGTTAAAGACATATTATGCAAATTTTGCTCATTTAATAGTGATAGGATACGTTTTAACGACTTCGGACATCACTTGGTCCATTTGGCAGGTTTAGGGCCAGTGATGAGTCATATTTTGCGTAAGTTATAGGGCTGTCAGTGATTTTACTTTTACTTTCAAGTGTTAATTAATTAATTGCTTAGTTGACACTTCCCGTGACCCAAGGGCTGGCTTTTGCCTTGGCCAAAGGCTTAGCGTTGCCATACAACGTGGCAACGCCGCCAGTCTCTTGGGTACTTTACCAGTTGACAGCATTGAGGAAGAGTTTTTTGACGCCATTTTTAAGTTAGTTACTTTAGTTTATTTTAATTTATTAATGTATATAATATTTAGCTAATAAGCTGAGCGCGTGGCAATAACAGCCGCTTGGGTCGATCTTTAGGTTAAGCCGTGCTTGCTTAGGTTGGTCTGTGGATGGGTGGCCACCCATTACATACCGAGTTTCCTCCGTGCCTCGGAAAGCACGTTAAGCCGTTGGTCCCGGGTATCATTTGTAGATCTTTGACAGTCGTTAGGTAGTCAGTGGCCCAAAAAGTCTGACAACCACTCTTACCAAGGGTTATCGTATTACCCAGTACTAACTGGGTTGTGGAGGTCAGATAGGCAGTCACTCCATGTAAAATACTGGTATTCAGCTGCATCCGGTTAGACTGGAAGCCGACCTTAATATAGTTGAGAAAAGGCTAGGCAGGTGATGATGAATATTTAGCTAATAAATAATTTCAATAAAAAAAGTAAACAAATAATTAAGGCTTCTTTTAAGGGTCTTGGTTAAATTAGTAGTGGCCCAGTGGGTTCGAAACAGGTGATTTACTTTGTATAGTTTATTGTAACACTACTGCTCTATGTCGGTTCTGGACTGAAAAATCGAAGACATAATATGACAACTACCAAACCGCACTGGGCTCGCGTGGTGGGTTATGTTCTGCCCTCTCATTGACCGAAAGCCTGTTCAGAGGAATCGTGATTAGTATCTGTTTCTGTTTTGTTTTTGTCTTTGGGAGTGTATTACTAACATAGTTTGTAAGTACTTTGTTACTAACACTATGAGTCTTGTTGCTCAAATTAAACTAGTAAGTAATAATTAGCCCAACTATTTTTTGTTCTTATTTTACATGTTCCTCAATACGTTTGAAACAAAGTTTAGGTTGACATAAATATTACAAGTGACAAAAACCGTTTATCAGTAAGATCAGTTAACAGTATCCGTGCGATGGGAATCTTATTGTTTATTTACGAATTTAATAAAAAATCTTGTTCATTGTACAGTCAATCAATGGATTTGAATTTTGGTCAAGATTTTTTCCTTGTTCTGTTGAGTGGTTCTTGCAAGAAGACTGGGATATGATGAGTGGGAAGAGGGAAGAACTGACGTAAAAGAGGGGGAGAGGGGGCTTTTGAGCTGCAGCTATGCATTTAATAAAAGTCTTTCACCTGCCGAGCCTTTATGTTGGCGTGGGCTACCAGTCTGACCGGATGCATTTGAATTCCAGTATTTTACTTCGACCTATTATATTTCTGACATTCATAGCCCAGTTACTCTTAACACGAAACCCTCACAAAGTTCTTAAGACTGATTGTCAGACTTTCAGGCTTCTGACGTAATGACTGACAAAGATTTTATATTTCACAAAATAAATGAATTTGAAGATCTACGAAGGACAGCCGGAACCAACGGCTTAACTTACTCCTCAAGACTCGGATATCGGGGGATAGTGCACGTAATTTTTCACTAAAATTTTATAAATAAAAATGGAAATGGCGGAGGTTAGGTAGGCTGCGCTTCAAACAAATATCTTCAGACCCCTTTTAGGGTTCCGTACCCGAAGGGTAACCAACGGGATTATGCGACCCTATCACTAAGCCATCGCTGTCCGTCTGTCCGTCCGTCTGTCTGTCAGCGGATGTATCTGTAGCTAATGAACCGTAATAGGTAGACAGTTGAAATTTTCACAGAATGTGTAAGGTCTCAGTATTTCTGTTGCTACTTTAACAACCAAAAAAAATATAAATAAAAATCAATTAAAAATGAAATCCGACTCGCATTTGGCCGGTTTTTCATATTTAATCTTGCCACGCAGGCTGAAACAAGATTCCAGTTTTCTTTACCTTGTAAGTAATTTGTAGTTCATTATTAAAAACCCCTGATCACCTTGCATCTTTTGAAACTGCCAACCCTAGCGATCTAAGGTCGATACAGCGCGCGCATCGAATGTCAATGTGCGAACACTATTGTCTATAAAAGCGTTGCGCGGGCGACGCATGAGAACGAAAGTCGATGAAAATGAAGGTGATCACACGTTATTCTTTTTTTAAAGTGTTTGGTTTTGTGTGTGTTTGTGATTGTGTTCGGAATTTGAACTATTTTTCATTTTTTTTTTTGTTTTTGTAATGGAATTTTTGTAGGGTTGTCGTGCATGCGTTCTGGGTGTTATTTACTTTTGTGGGTTATTTAATTTTGGTGAAATAATTATAATAACTACTTTATTATAGCTTTTGAACAATCGAAAGTATCAGCCTACTACATAATATAATAAAATTAATTCAGTGGAAATAATGCACCTAATGTTTTAACCTTAATTAATACCTACGAAAACTTTTTAAATAATTGCTAAAATATACAACAACATTTATTGTTACAATAAAAACATTGAAGGAGTATGGCAGTATCTATGTCAATTCAATGAAAATAAAAGAATAAAAAATTAAATTAAATTGGGCCTTTTTAGAGCCCCTGAGTTAACCCAACTGGGTTTGTTACGCAATGCGAAAAACCCTAGAAGTCTACCTACCACCTTAACATATATTATGTTGTAACCACTTGAAGCCATGTATAGTAAAATAACAATAACGTAATATAGAATCGCTTTAGTAATACATAAGTAGTATTATAGTACATAACACCATTGATCAACTGATATCGTATTATCCAGCACTAGCTGGGTTGTGGAGGTCAGATAGGCAGTCGTTCCATGTAAAATACTGGTATTCAGCTGCATCCGGTTAGACTGGAAGCCTATCCCAACATAGTTGGCAAAAGGCTAGGCAGATGATGATGACACCTTTTATCAATACGTAAAGTAGGTAACCTATTGGGAATTGGGGTCTAAAAGTTAGGGTGCGTAAAAAATCGTGGATCAAATTGAACAGGGCGATAGTTGGGGTTATTTGCAGTAAACGAAATCTGTGGCAGAGCCCTTACTTGAACTCCTAAAAAGTTATGACTGTTTGAGTGTTTTGTAAGAAAATACCGAAATTTGTAATAATAGGCAATTTAAGGCTATTTTAAAACAATAAATGGTGTTTAGTTGCTTCTAGGAAATGTATCATCACTATGCTTTTATGACAATTGGAACCGTGATTTATGAGTAATTAATTGATGAGTTAGTAATTAGTAGGTTATACTATAAAACGGTGGCTTTAAAAAACTTCTACAAGATTGTCTCAATCCGTTTCACTAAGTATATTTTACTAGCCTATGCCCGCGGCTTCGCGCACCTGTAGTTCGGTAATTGTTCCACAAGATCGTACTACCGGGATAAAAAGTATCCTATGTGTAAATCCAGGCTATACACTATCTGTGTACCAGACCCGACGGCACCTAAAAAGCCGATTCCTGCCGGGAATAAGACACTTTACGTAGTGTCTAGGTGTCTGTGTACCACATTTCATCCAAATCCGTTCAGTAGTTTATGCGTGAAAGAGTAACAAACATCCGTCCTCGCAAACAATTGCATTTTTAATAGTAATAAGGTGAGGTAGTCGTATGCAGGGTGTAAACGCACCCTTCACGAAGCCGTTAACCAAGGCATTATGTACACCAAACTAAGTAGGTAACCCTACCCAAAAATTAATGATGGGAAACGACTTTTTTTTTTGGGGTGAAAAATAACCCTTTACGGTAAAACTCAATGTAACGCATTCAAAACATTGTGCTTATGGATGCATTGAATAGTTAACGGTATTTAAAGTAAAGTTATAACCTTAAAACATAGTAGGTATTAAAAAAAAAAACTTGTGAAAAAGTTGGAACTTTGACCCCCAATAACTCCGTAAATAGAAGTATGGTATGGTCTAGAACAAAAAAATACCGCAATAGCGGGGCGAACAAGTGCCTTTCGGCTTCGTTAAGGGTCTATTTACACCCTTTATTATACAAACGAAGACGCAGGAACAGCTATTCAAAATAAATGACAAAATTCACTACACCCACTATTCACTAAAAATTAAAAGCCCGCTTACCGAGAAATCCCGTTATTGTTTCAATTTTAATTCGCATCCCCTACCCAAGGGTTGGCCGAGGGTCCGTCGATACCGACCCTTATGAACCCAGCTTTAATCACTTTTGCAAGACTTAAATACTCAACGTTACACAATATTGTGAAGATTTTGGCCGGGAGCCTCTATTCCAGAATTGGGAAAGATTTAGACTGTTAGATGTGCCATCACTGAACTTTGGACGCGTGAAAAAGTGCTTTTTGTTTAAGTTAAAATAATTCATCGGTCAAAAACTGTATGGACTGGTTTCAATTAAAACCTTAATTAGGTTAAAACAGGTAACATCATAAAAAAAAAATCTATAAACATTAAAAAAATATATTCTTTTAAAGGGTCACAAAAATATAATAAAATGTTTCTAAGAAAAGTTAATAATATTTAATTAAATAGTTGTTTGTTGTAACCGGACAAAAGTAGTTTTGTTTGATTTACAGTTTTGTCTTTTACGACGAAGCTTGTACATGCTGCAAGGAAACGAAAGATACGGTTTTCAGTCAGAGTGAACGCGAAAATACTATTCAAATGTCAAAAAATCCATACATAGACGAAGAAAAAATGCATATTATAGAGGATAACTCATAAAGTACCAAGGCAAAGTTAATAAAAATACATGAGACCACCGCGCGAGCTTCCTCTACCAAATGAAAAAGGGATCACTTAAATTGGACCAGTAATCACGGACAAATCGGTGAACATACATGAAAAAAAAAGAAGCTGATGGAATACATAACCTCCTCCTGTTTTAGAAGTCGGTTAAAAATCACAAACCTAGTAATTTTTTCAAACGGCAGGGCGAATCTAATCTTACGATTTAAATCTTTGTGAATTTGGATGTTTTAGGGAATTGTGTCAATATTAGTTTAAGTAGGAAGCTTAATTCTGGTTTATTTTGACTTAAATTATAATGTCAGGGTGTTAAAATCACTGCAGGGTTTTGATACAGAGAAGGAAGAATGTTGATTTATTTAGGAAAGGATTTATGAATGGTATTTTGTTGGTTAAACAAGCTCTTTTGGGTTAAAATATGACGGTTTGAACACCGAAGTAAAAATGAAAGAAGAATATCTAGAATAACCTGTAGCGAGAAATGCAGTAAAATTTGAGATGACTGTCTGTTGCGGTACCGAGAAATGATGATTTTGATTACATATGTATTTTATTTTGTGGGTATTCTGTAATGGAACGTATTCTGAATTAAGAGGGAACAAGGGCTGCGATTCTCCTTACAATTTTGACGAAATCGACGTTTTTGCAGCTGTCCTTATCGCACTCTACGGGGGTAAGCGGGGCGGCAATAGTTTCTTCAAATATCTATTTTTCAAAATTCCTCGCAAGCTCTGTTCTCTCTTAAGCAGAAATAGATCTTAAAAAGATTATTTGTGTGAAAGATAGGTTAAATAAAGAAGAAAGAGAACGTGTTGAAATTAAAAAACAAAAGTTCTCTTGACAAGAGGAATGAAACAAGGATTCTTGTGCGGATGTGGGTTATGACCAAATTAGAAAAAGATAGGACGAAAGTAAACACGAGATGATAGCAGAAGTGCCGACAGTAGGGCCATTTTACACCAATGGAACCGAACGCAATCATCGTATCTGAACCACGTTCAAGAGTGATGACGCTGACAAATGTTGAACGTAGTTTATACTAGACTTGCTGACCGCGTTCATGATTGGTGAAATTGGCCCTAAATGTTCATAAATAAACTGAATTTATTTTCGATCTCAGGAGCTGTTGGCTGTGATATCGTTGCTTGTGAGCGGAGCGGTGGCGGAGCCTCAGGCGCCCTACGCGCCTAGTGGGTGGAGGCCTGACGGACCTGCCTTCGTGTTACCACAGAACGGACAAGAACAGGTAAACAATAGCTAGAAGTTCTGTTTTTATTCAACAACGTGTTACAGGACGTCACTCAAGACTCATTACTTAAAGTTAATTTCAACCAATCAAATGGCTTGAAACTCGTTTGAAGTATCTTAAGTTACGTTTTATAATACGGGCCTTGATGTACTCACATATAAACAGACAGATTGAAGGGATAAGTATAGTCATAATGGACTAGATAAGGGATAAGCCCTGGTTCCTAAGTTCCTATCAGTAAGTTAAAGTAAGTTGCTTAAATTATTTAGAAATCTATTGGCTTGACTCAGTCAACCTTAGGTACTGTTTGTGTAATCCTTAATCATAAATTTATAAGCAGTATAATATTAGACAAGTAACATAATACATTCGATAGTTTTGACCCCAATGTTATGGAATCACAAATAAATGCCCCCATATGTTGAAATTATACATTAGCTTGCAAAGCTCGTGGCTAAATAATACAACAGCTGCTCGGGTCGATCTTCAGGTTAAGCTGGGCTTGCCTAGGTTGGTCCGTGGATGGGTGACCACCCATTAAATATCGAGTTTGCTCCGTGCCTCGGAAAGTACGTTGATCTCGGCTGTCAATTGTAGATCTTTGACAGTCGTTAAGTAGTTAGTTCCCCGAAAGTCTGACAACCAGTCTTACCAATGGATATCGTATTACCCAGCACTAACTGGGTTGTGGAGGTTGTGGAGGAGAGAGTCGCTCCATATAAAATACTGGTATTCAGCTGCATTTGGTTAGACTGGAAGCCGACCCCAACTTAGCTGGGAAAAAGGTTAGGCAGATGATGATGATGTTGAAATTATACATTGTTTATGGATGTTTCTAATCGAAAGTAGCGGCTGACCAATGTCTGACCTTGCAGCATTAATCCCGACTATGGGTAAGCGCGAAAAGAACAATGGCGCACTCTACGTCACTAATTTTTATTTATTATTTAGCAGCCTTCACAGTACCAGCCACCATCAGTACAGCCCGTGGACCCTCGCAATCCCAACCCGAACGTGGAATACGGCACTCCTAATGAAGATGACATAACAGTTCAAGGCTTGCCTCCTCCAAGGGAGGAAACGCCTTTCTTCCAGCGGTCACCAGTCAATGGAAGGCAAAATGTTGGGCAAAATTTCAACTCCGATATCCAGAACTTAGATCAGAGATTGAAGCAGACCCAGGTAATTTTACACAATGCTTTATGATTTTTGATTTGTTAGAAGTATCAGAATACTTGAGACTTGAGAGAACAGGGCCTGTGGGGTAGGTATTTGAAGAAACTATTGCCATTGCGCTGCGTCAAGCTTGCCACCGTAGAGTGCGATAGAGACAGCTACAAAAACGTCGAATTCGTCAAAATTTGTATGGAGAATCGCAGCCCCTGTTCCCTCTTAATTGAGAGTACCTTCCATTACTGAATACTCTCATAATAAAATACATATGTAATCAAAATCATCATTACTCACATATTTATATTGTTTTTTTTTAAGTAATATTTATAAATGTAAGAAATTTATAAAGAAATAATCAACTAATATTTATAAAAGAAACAAACCTTGAAAATATAGATTCATAGATAACTAACGTAAACACAAACTATTCCACTTCAAAAATAATAAAGTAATATTATTTATTTTCAGTACCAAGAACAACAGCAGCGCTACCGCGAATTCGAACGGCAGAGACAGAGAGATGCCGAATTCAACGCAGCAAACAGACTGCCGAGACCCCAAGTCCCTGCACAATTTGTCCCTAGAACCACTTCGACCACCACCACAACCGAAGTACCAACAACTGACGCATCCACTCAACCATCAACCACGGAACAGAGCCTTAACGAAGGCGAAACCCTCGAATCTCCTAAGAAAGAAACTAAAGTATCAGTTGAAGTAGCCAGACAGAAGCTACAGGAATATCCTGGTGAATTCTTCCTCAGTTCTCTGGCCCAGCTACAGTTACAGCCCCAGTTCGTTCCTCTCCAGCAATTTGGACAGCTCCGATCGCCTTTATATCTTCAACCAGTACAGTCTCAAAAGCAAGTGGCAGGGTTCGACGCTCAGGCGCACTTTGCAGCGCTTCCTTCGATCATAGCTCAACAGCAGCTACAGCAGCAGAAAGTTGAGCAAGGTTATCAGAATCCTGCTGTGTTTGTTGCTGAGCAACCTCGAGCTCAAATCCAGCCCGTCACTGCTTACCAACAACCACAGTTTCAAGCAGAGCCAGCATCAGTTCAGGCTGCTCAAGCTGTTCAACCCCAAGGTTTCTATGGACAGCCAAACGCTGAGCCTGTTCCACAATACCAAACTGTAAATGCTTTCCCGCAGCAACAGTTGCAGCCAGTCTCCCAATTTTCTGCTCAACCAGTAGTCTTACAAGCTCAGGGTGCTAATCAACTGCCGGGTCAGTACCAACCACAACAGCCAGCTCCATTCCAACCACAAACTGTTCAGTTCCAACCTCAGCCTGATCAGTACCAACCCCAAACTGTCCAGTTTCAGCCTCAGCCCCAACAGCCTGATCAGTACCAACCACAAACTGTCCAGTTTCAGCCTCAGCCCCAACAGCCTGATCAGTATCAACCCCAGACGGTTCAATTCCAACCTCAGCCAGCGCAGTTCCAACCCCAGCCAGCTCAGTTTCAACCACAACAGGGCCAATTTCAACCCCAGCCGGCCCAATTCCAACCCCAGCCAGCCCAATTTCAGCCCCAACCCGGCCAATTCCAGCCACAACCCAACCAATTCCAACCCCAATCTGACCAAGAAAGCCAAGACGTAGAAACCAACGTCAATACCTCTTACCAACCTCAACTATACCAGCAACCAATGCTAGTCCCAGCCAACCAATACCAACAACCACGCTACATTCAGGCCCAACTCATCAACTACCCAGGCCAAGATCTGAGCCAACTCCAACAAGCTCAGTTGTTCCAAAGTCAACTTCAGCAAGGCCAATTTCAGCAACAGAATCAGTATCAGCCAAACCAAGGCCCTGATGCTCTCCAAAGTGGTATAGATGCAAACCAGCAAGGAAATGATATAGAGGAACCTCAAGATCAAGAAGACGACAGCCAAGACGAAGGTAGAACGGCAACAGCAGTCGCAACGGCCTTTGGAGCAAGGTTAGATGAAGTTCCCTTAGAATTTTAATGTGAGGATAAGAGGTGATGCAGATATGCGATTGTTTTCTAGGTTATGTTTGTATGTCGCGTTTTGTAGTTCTGTTTTGTCGCAATCGAAGGTTGCCGTGTGTATTGAATTGATAATAACTTTTGAGGCGATTTTATTGTCGGGTGTACGGATAATGATAGACATTAGGATCAGATTGATGTAAGGATTTAAACAACGGTTATCACTTACGTAAGAAATAGCTTTACTTGTGTTGGAATATTGATTTTCATTTCAATTAAATCTCAAAGCTTTATTGTGACAAATAAATATAATGAATTATGAAGGACTTGCATCTTTGCTACGTTTATTCTATTAATTGCTGATAGAGTATTTGAAAGAAGAAATGGCGTTTGTGTATCGGCAACGTCCCCCCTAGTACTTTTCAATAGCTAGCAGTTCCCCGCGACCTTCGTTCGCGTTAATTTATTATAAAAATACAATTTTTCCCGTTTTTGCAACATTTTTCATTGTTGCTCCGCTCTTATTGGTCATGGTGTGATGTTATATAGTCTATAGCCTTCCTCGATAAATGAAAATCAAACAATAAAATAATTTTTCAATTCGAACCAGTAGTTCCGGAGATTAGCGCGTTCAACCAAATAAACTCTTCAGCTTTATAATATTAGTAAAGATATCATTTCCTATCAAAATAAAAAATGTCGTTCACTTCAAAATCGCAACTCGTGCGGGTAATCTTACCTCACGATCACGTACAACAGCCGCAGCAAATGTAAATTTTCTCGACACAATAGAGACATTGCCCTATTTGAGGGTGAATATTGATGTATTTTAATGTATTACGTCCTGCACATTGGTAATGAGACTGTTTATGTTCTGATGTTGGCACATTGTCTGTGGTAAACTGCAGTATGAGACATGAGTCGGTTTTGCTATGGTATTTTGACATACGTATATACAGAGTGTTTTTTTAAGTGGCTTTGGTGGCCAAATCAGAAACTATGAGGAATAGCGAGAAATACTTAAAGGAGTCTTGCACCCGATTTTGGCGAAAATAAAAACTGCGTTATTAGATTTTTAAAAAATCAATATTTCTAGCCAGGAATTGTACCCATTGATATCGGAAAAAAATACACTCTGTATTATTACACCATTCGCTAGTGTCGCTAATAAGGATTCAGTTTTGGGAAATAATGACATACGGCAAACTAAAGGAAAGAGTTCAATATTGATAAAATACATAACAGTTAGTAATCAACGAAACGTCGAAAAAAATCACTATTGGCGCCAACTTACTCGTAAGGGGCCATCCATTAATCACGTGATCTTTTTTTTGGCATTTTTTGACCCCCCCCTCCGCCTTGGTGATACGTGGTGAGGTTTAAGACTACCCCTCCCCCCTCCCCCCTATATCACGTGTATTTTTTCGTACCTGCAAAAAATCTATTTTTTTATTTATAAAAAAATACTGGTATAAGTATCATCTAATTTTAGACTACTATAATAAACGTTCAGAGGTAGAAAGAAAGGTTGCAGTTTGTTTTTGACTGACATAAAAATAATGAAAGAAATGCGAAAAAGTTTTTTGTACTAGTACATGAACATTATTTAATATACAATATTTTCGGACCACGGATTAGCAAGACTTTCTTCAACACCTTAACAACAACATTTTGTACGCGTTTGACTAAAAATAAATACATGTAACGCCGCTTTTCGGTTGAGTATCGCGCGCTTGACGAAAAAATAAGTACACGTGATATAATACTTTACCCCCCCTCCCCCCTTGTGATATTTCGTGGTTTTTTATGGACCCCTCCCCCCCCTTTCGAGCCTCACATGATTAATGGACAGCCCCTAAGTTCTAGATTCAATAGTTTACGATTTTTTTTCTTTTACTGTGGCCTTTAGCCGCGAAGAGTCAACAAAATTTTAATTAGAACATAATGTTGTGAAGATCGACTGCGCTGCGGGTGTCTTCAATCAAGGAAATTAATTTAAAATATGATAAAACATAAAATTTAACATTTTTCTTAAGTTGCTCTCGGGCTCGAGACTCCTTTATGTGATACTGTGGAGTTTAGCCAACTAATTTTAATCGACCGTTTTTTTTTTTACGTATGGGAAATCATCAAATGACTTCTCCCGCTCTGGGTGGAGTGGGAGGGAGTGTCAGACTCTTACTGACTAAAACCCATCCATGTTCCTTCTTTGCCCTTTGTGTTCCAGGGCCACGGTATCTCTTTCGAACAGTCCCGCAGCCCAATTTTAATCGACCTTATATAAAATACAATATGTTTTTGTTTGTAGGACTCAGCCGCGCCCGCGCGTGTCACCACAATACGGCGCTCCCTATCCACCGAAAGTGCAGGCAACGCCCGAAGGCATCACTACTACAGAATCACCTGTTGAGGTAAATAATATGAAGAGTTATCTCGATTCAATTAATATAACGACCCTTCACGAAGCTAAAAGACACTTGTTCTTCCCGTCATCATCATTGTGATATTATTTTTGTTCTGGACATATTGGAGGTCAAAGTTTCAAAATTTTCACAAGCGTTTTTTTAATACAACATTTTTATGTAGGAGCTCGTGGCTAAATAATAACAGCCGCTCGGGTCGATCTTTAGGTTAAGCCGTGCTTGCCTAGGTTGGTCTGTTGATGGGTGACCACCCGTTACATACCGAGTTTCCTACGTGCCTCGGAAAGCAAGTTAAGCCGTTGGTCCCGGCTGTCATTTGTAGATCTTTGACAGTCGTTACAGGTAGTCAGTGGCCCAAAAAGTGTGACAACCAGTCTTACCAAAAGGTCGTATTACCCAGTACTAACTGGGTTGTGTAGATCAGATAGGCAGTCGCTCCATGTAAAATACTGGTATTCAGCCGCATCCGGTTAAACTGGAAGCCGACCCCAACATAGTTGGGAAAAGGCTAAGCAGAAGATCATAAATTAACATGGGTATAATGAATAATTTAGGGAACAAAGATAATAGTATTGAAAGACAGTCAACTTTTTACCCGACTAAAGCGAAGCCAAAAAGAGGGTTATTAAGTAATTGAGTGACTGACTTCGCCTATTCACATTTTATCATTAACACTAGAAACGGGATATTTACCGTGTTTACTGTTTGTTTTGAGTTCCTGATATTTCGGCGCTGTTGCAAGCACCATGATCACGGATAAACTGAAGTTATTGCGGGTGGGTGTTTATGAGCAGACAAATCGGTCTACCCTCTTTCTTGTTCGTTTTTTAGTAAACATGTTAAATGTCCCGTTTCTAATGTTAATGGTATTGTTAGTTACCATGACAGTTTAAAAACTTATATTCACATTTTGTTTCTTTTTTCAGGAGGTGACAGATGAGGGTCCTGTGGTCGCTCAAGCAGTTGCCATAGCTGACGGCAACAGGAAAAGAAGCGGTAAACTAAGGTAACCAAGCTTTGCCCATCTAGGGTATAGGGTCTTAAGTTAACTTTTTGACCACCAAAGCATAAACACACGCGCGTGCCCTCCACGCCAAGCTACATTTTCACCTACTATTTTGTTATATATTTGTGTCGTTTGGCGTATTGGCACGCACTTGCTTGTCACGTATATGTGTCGATGGCGTTCAAAAGGTGTGGAAGAGTGACAAAATTTAAAGTCAGAGAATTAAACGAAAAATTAAGTTTGAATTTATACGTAAATATGGGATAGATGTAATTAATATTAATTGGGTTTACAATTTGGTATCACCATAACATTTTTCCGACGGCACGGTTGGCGCAGTGGCTAAGCGATTGGCTGCTTCGCTGCGTGTCGCGGGTTCGATCCCCGCGCGGAACAAATATTTTTTTGACCTATAGGTAGTTGTTCCGGTTCTAGCTGTTTGTGTATGTGAGTTTAGATGTTTGTAAACGCACCCACGATACAGGAGGAGAAATTCCTAGTGAGGGGCACGGATTAAAAAAAATGCGATTTTTATCATATCCACAAAAGTAGGTATAAGAAAGTTAACCTTACCTTAATCTTTCAATCCAAGTTGGTCGCACAGTAATTGCTTTGTTTGGGTTAGTAAGTTAAAGGTTAGTAGTAGTAAAACCGGACTGGCCTATTAGCCGTAGAACCGATGACCGTTGGGGTAGACGTGCTCTTGAGTGGAGACCGCGAATCGGCAAACGTAAGGTGGGACGCCCTCAGGCTCAGTGTAGCGACGATCTTCGCAGAGTGGCTGGTAGCAACTGGATGAGAGTTGCTGAGAATCGAGTTGAGTGGCGTGCGATTGAGGAGGCCTATGTCCAGCAGTGGACTGCTATGGGCTGATGATGATGGTGATGATGATGGACTGGCCTAGGACAAACTAGTTTGGCCCGGAATTGGGAATTCCATCCCGTTAAGGGTCTTGTTACACCCTTTATTTAGAGACTCCTGCATGAGCTGTTTTAAAATTCCTTCATTAATAAAATCTGTATCATTTCAGGAGTCGTCGAGTCCGTCCAGTGTTCACTGTGGACAGATCTGGACACTTAGTATTGGCGCAAGGACAATAAATAACGACTTGAAACAAACTTAATACCAATAAATACAACTTTCACATCTAAGGCGACGTTTATGCTGAGAAAACGCCACGGTATCGCTGCGTAACCGCTGCGTAACCGCTGCGTAATCGCTGCGTTAACGCAACGATGAAGTTTTGTGCAACACCCTAGCGCAACGTTTACTTTGCGTCTACCAATGTCAGATGTGAAGCCATTCTAAGATACCATTAATATTTTTCGACAGAATTTTAGTATAAATTCCGTAACCCGTTGCTTGATAATATTATTGTTTTATTTTATTAATATTATGTTAGTATTATACAGGGTGGAAGGGACACCGAAAACGGTTACCACGTATTCGGTACATCATTCTGAACCCCCGAAGCCTTCTGAAGCAAATTGCAAATTTTTGGTCGGTTATTAAAAAAAAACAGCTGTTTCTTACAAAACTGCAATACCTACACGGTCTAATAATTACCGATGAAACATTTCCATGCGTTCAGACTAAAATTGCCTTATATAAATCTTGTTTCAAGTTCGAAAATGTTGTTAAAATTCTGTTGAATATAATCTGTTTATTTAATTCATACTTAAAATAGTACGAGTATTATTTATAATTTAAATTGTGATATTTATTTCCTTCACATGAGTCAATAGAAAAATAGCATTTTTTTTAAATGTTTTTTGCTTCACATTGTCATCATAATATTCCATTCAAGAGTTTTCAAAACGCTTCCTTATTTGTTTTTTCAAATAAAAATATAATTATTTGAATTGTATCCGTTTGTATTTATTTAACCTTTGACGTGATGTAAAAAAAACTACTACGTCTGTTGGTAAGCCCCGATGGGCTAGGCAGAGATAAGATATCTAATAGCAAAGCCATTCCGCCAGTTGTGTAAGACTCGTACAATAGGGGGCGAGCCTATTGCCATCAATCGGAGTCAATGGCTGCTTTTGAGCAATTCCTGATGGACAACAAATAAATAACACTTTGCTCGACCTGGGAATTGAACACAGGACCTTATGCTCAGCAGAACTTTATTTAACACAGATTTTAATTGGTCTTTGAGAGGGACTACCTATTAATTTCAGCGGGTCAGAAAATTTTAAAAGGAGCTTGGCAATATTGTTACTTTCTAATTATGAAAAGAAGGTCCTAGCGTCGGTAGAGTTCCGTAGTTTGTGCCTACCTCCATGGCACAATAGCGTGAGTTAGTGACATGTGTCTATCAAAGAACCAAGAATAGAGAAGTGGTCCTGTCAATAAAAATCAAGTTAAAACCATCAAT
Source organism: Noctua pronuba (assembly GCA_905220335.1). NCBI lineage: Eukaryota > Metazoa > Arthropoda > Insecta > Lepidoptera > Noctuidae > Noctua > Noctua pronuba. The sequence goes on along the minus strand of LR999918.1, from coordinate 8,482,103 downwards.
ACATATCCATATTTGTATTAGTAAGTAGTTAAGAACTAAAATAAAAACAAAAACCAAACAAAAACTAGTTTTTTGTCATACTTTGTGTCACGTTCAGCACGCGTAACATGCCCACCGTAGGAACGGGTTTCAGAAAGAATCGACAAATTGACAGATTTCTTTTGTTGATCTGGCATTTTGTCGATTCTTCCGGCGACAAAACCCGTTTCTACGGTGGTCATGCTACGCGTGCAGGTCCGCTGCTCGAAATAGACCTATACAGCAACATGCACACAACACGATCCTCGGGACCTCGGTTACTCTCATCCAGAAGCCACAATTATACCTGTCACCATACCAAGTTCCGTGCCCCAACTAACCAAGAAATAAAACTCCAGAATCACTCACCGAAATTACCAAGGTTTCATTACGACAACAATAACACCATATAAACAGAAAAGAACAATGAAGAACGTCGGAACACTTGTCATTATAACCATATTTTCTCTTATAACTTTGAAGGGGCAAGAAATCAAACGGATTATTCGACTAAAGCTCTTTACAGTTGAAAGCTCCGTAGTAGCCGTCGAAACCGTCGCAGTGTCACCCTTACCTTCCTCTATAGACACACTGTCAGTTATATGTGCAACTGGCGGTTTCAATACTTCAGTATGATCTTTCAGAAGTTCAGGTGGCTTCAGTAATTTCATAGCCTTCTCGGAAGCTGGATTGAGTTTCGGTATCAAAGACAATTGAAGCATCAGCTGATCTATTACTTGTTTTTGTACCAAGTCGCATTGGACGCTTTCGTCTACGTCAAGTTTTAGATGTTCTTCTTTAACAAATACTGCTTTATGAAGAGTTGGTATTGGTCGTTCGTCATTGAGTGGTGCTGCTGTGGTCGTAGATCGTGAGATTTCTGCCGTTGGTTCTTTGTACTTTGGCTGATTGAAGATGGGTAGTGATTCTTTTATATCGTTTACTATCCTATGAACGAAAGCCTCCTCCAATCTTTTCACGGTTAAATCTATCACTAAAGTCACTTGCTCCCACATTTCGCCCATATTTGTAGGATATTTATTTCCAACCTCGTCAGCACATGACCGTTTTTCCTCCCTTGTTTCTTGTAGTTTGGCTTTTATAGCAACGTCGTCTGGTAAACAGATATTATTTTGGAAGTAACTCATATTCCCCACCTCAACGAGTTTCCTTAAAACGCTTGTTTTCTTTTCTGTAGAGCAAACGTCACTAATATTTTTCGTATCTCTAATAAACGACCAGTTAGTGTTTATATTATCTGTAACCAGTACGTCATTCGATTCAGAGTCGATATTTGTACCAGAACCAATAGGTATTGTAATGGGATAAAATCCCAGAGTTTTTACCCTATCTAACAGAGCATTATTTTTAGAAATATCGTTTGAAAAGTTTTCGTTGGTAGGTAAACTGGATTGCATACTTTCAGAGTGACCCGTTGTTTCTGAGTCAATTTGAAATGTGAAATTAGATGACATGTTCGATTGATTAAGACCCGAACTTGTTAGAGCGTTCACAAAAGTATCATCTTCACTATACCGTTCTACAACAGTATTTACTGCTTGAATGTTAGTGTAATTGCTTTTAATGTTTTCAATTATATTCATGGGACTCAAGTCATTGTAATCGATTTTATAAGTTTTGGGTTCCTCACTTAATAATGTATTCGACGTAAGTTCCGTAGTATTATTTTGTAAAAATGTTTCCGAGCTGGTTAAATTTTCTTTATGCATTAATTTCTCATTACTAATACTCCAAGCAGTTTGATCGGCGTCCTGTTTATCTGAAGTCGCTTGAATGACGGAATTTACAGCATGTATGCTGCTACATTCTTCTTCACTTCTTGATGAAAAAGATTCCTTGTATACTAATGTTCTCTGACTTGTATGACTTAAAAAAGATACTCCACTTACTGGCGAACAATCAAGACATTCGTCATCATTATAAGAGGAAACATCGCCGTTTGATGAAATTCGCTCGGAATCGAGTAAATTTTGTTTTGCCAAAACTTTTTTTAACACTCGCGATCTAGAAACAACCATTGACAGATCGTTACAATAAATCTTTTTCTGAATTTGTTCAGAATTTGGTGTATTCAATTTCGCATTTTCGTAATACTTTTCCAGTCTTCCAGTAATACTATTTTTTGGTTTTTTATATTTAAAATGAATATTAGTAAACTTGACGACACGTTTACTTTTTTTAGGTTTCTTTCTTGGATATTTATTGTTTTCTTTACATCGTTTAATGTGTTTAGGTGCATTAAATATAATTTCAGGTTGCTCGTCTGCTGTTCCTTTATCATAGTTGGTGAATTGAGTAGACGTTTTTTCTGTTACATCTCCACATTGGTTTTCATCTACAATATCAATTTTTACTTCTTTCAAATTTGTTATATCGACTACGCTAGGAAGTGTTTCAGTGGGAGAAATAGTGAATGTTCTTGTTGAAGTAGAATCAGTGGGTGAGATTGATTTAATACTGTTGGTACTGTCAGCACTCCGCTTGTTAGTAATTTGTTCAAGTTTATGAGGGTCATCAAGAGTTTCCTGTACAGCAAACGCAACTACGTACGTAGGCATTCTTTTAGGGTATCTTGTTGGTGATTTAGGTCTTTTTTCTTTTTCTATAACTGCTTCTTTAGTTGATTCCATTTTGATTTCGAATTTTTTCTGATTATCTGAAACAAACACGAAATAAGGTACTCGTTCCGGAGGACACGGTGGCGCACACCGTGGAGGTCTGCCCCGCTTGGGCGGAGCTCCGCCGTGTCCTCGTAGCGGCGATCGGCGGCGGCGACCTCTCGCTCCCGGCCCTGGTTCAGGCCATGGTCCGGAGCGAGAGGGAATGGGAAGCCGTCACCTCCTTCTGCGAAGCAGTCATGCTAGCGAAGGAGGTGGCGGGACGTGAAAGGGAGAGAATCTCACGTCCCAGCCGCCGCGGGCGAAGCACCGGGCGTCGGGGGCCACGTGGTGGCTCCCGGCCACCGTAGGCGCGGGCCTGTGGACGGTGAGTAATGGGTTAGCTCACCGTCCGTCCGTCTTATGACGACAGGCCGTGTCGACGGCGCGTTCGTGTTCCACGCGCGCCTCAAAGAGATGTCAGCAACCAAGAAGGGGCCCGCAAGGGCCGATGCCTGCCGGGGCTGCGGGACTGTTCGAAAGAGATACCGTGGCCCTGGAACACAAAGGGCAATGAAGGAACATGGATGGGTTTTAGTCAGTAAGAGTCTGACACTCCCTCCCACTCCACCCAGAGCGGGAGAAGTCATTTGATGATTTCCCATCCGTAAAAAAAAAAAAAAAAAAAAAAAAAAGGTACTCGTGGAAATCAAGCAACGCATAAAATTCAAAAACTCTTTACGCATTCATTAAAATAATTCTAAACAACGTCAGTAGAAATAAACAGATAGCCAATTAAGTTTTTTATTTATAACTCAAAAAATATATAAAACTATACAATAACGACAATGTATTAAAATCCTAAGTCGGAGAGACGAACTGAAGATTGGCCCTGTATAACATTATGTCGTCTTAAATGTGCCTTGTCTGGTTCATTTTGTGATATAAATTTAATTCTATCTTTCAAAACATAAGCATAAAAAAAACCGATTATTAAAACTATTGGGATCCACAATAACACACAGTACACACAGCCCTCGCCAAAACCCATTCCTCTGCGTTTTTTGCATCTGATCTGATCCTGAGCTTGCTCATCTTCACAAACAGTGCAACAGCTCTTTACTGGTTCCGTATCTGGTTCAAATGGACAAAGGACTTCATTAGAAGAGAAAGAGTGTTGCTCAGGATCTTGCTGTGGCTCTGGACTATACATTTGTATAGAGTCGGTACCGTTCGTGTCGGATCCACAAACACACGGTGGAAATTCTGGTGTGGTATTGCTCTGCTGGCAGATAGCTCCTTTCTTCGATGTCCAGCAAAACAACCTTTTTAAATGTTTATTGCTTTTTTCGCTAACAGAAGAAGGCGAATGATTACAATGCACACTACAAACGCGACATTGAAGATTTTTTCGATAACCATCGCAAAATAAGGAGACCAACTTTCGTTTCTTTGACTGTTCAGATGTTAATTCAAATAAAGATTTGGACTTTTGTGTGGAACGTCGAGTAGTTTCTCTAGTCTCTGGAGTGTCAGTTGGCTCGTTCAACTCATTCGCTCCTGAAGTCATGTCGGTAACTCTTAGAACAGATTCACTATCGATAATGCGATATGACGTGCTCTTCTTTACGAGTTTATTGTAAAAATCAAAAATTTCTTTCTTCTTCGGTTCCTTGGTCACTTTTAATCCGCTTAGTAGTTTTTGTTTATCAATAGACTCTTTTGAATATTGTATAGCTTTAGACGGATTTCTAAGAGTAATAACTGCTTCAACTTTTGAACTAGATGTATAGTTGCTCGGGTTGCGCGATATGACAGTTTCAGCATTTGATTTATTGGACTCTCTCCTCAGTTGTTCATTGACGAATTTTTCTGCTGCAGCAGCTAGATCTTTTATTACTGCTCGAAGTTCACTAATTTCTTGTACTATTTCCAATTCAGTTGTTATAGTGCTTTGTTCAATACGGCTATTCTCGTCCATTGTCGGTTCAGGTATTATTTCAACCTTTTCTTTTGAGTTCACATCAAAAATGAACTTAGTTTGACAGACTGAGCTATCAAGTAAAGGAATGATTTTAGGAGTAAGTTCTTTCGAATGTTTAGGCAGATGATGATGTTCTTTCGAGTAGTTTTCGTTTTCAATTTTGTATTTGACTGGTTCTGCGTCCATGTATACTGTTGTTTCTGTTTTAGTTGGTGCAATATTATTCAGTAAAGTAGGATTAAATTTTATATCATAAACACCCAAAGTCTGGTAACTAACATCTGTGCACACATCTTTTTTTACAGATGGGCCCGTTGGGTACACATTTATTTGCACATCTAACTTTATATTGTTGTTTTTGTATTCTTCAAAAAACTGCATTATGTTTTGGCAGTGTTTTAAAAATTCTCGTCCCGGAGACGTTTGACTTTGTGCTTTCTTGTAAAGAAACGTAAATTGCTTGTTGTGGATGGTTTGGAATGTGGGCCGCTGCCTGAGCTTGTTAATCTTACCCCTATTCGTAGGCTTCTTACCGTTATTTTTAGTTTTTGGAAGTTCCAAACTAGATTTTTTGGTATTTGTATATTCTATTCTACGATCTGTAGAAGACACTGCGGCAAAAGATTTGCTTTTATTTTCTTCAGGTAAGTATTTCTCTTTGGCTTGTTTGGCGTAAATATCGTTTGCTATTTCATTGGCTACTTTAGCGTTATGTATTGTAACTTCAGAAATAGAGTTATCTTCGGTCATTGTGTAATTATTGTTTTGGGTACTACGAGAAAAATGGATATTTTTGTCAGGCATAATAGGATCGCTGGCGTAGAGACTTTCTAAAAGACTTGGCATGGCATCTAGCCGGTCTTTGTCAACATGGATGTTTTTAATTTGTAAGTTCCCATCATTTGCTGCACTTGAAGAATCTGTTGCGCTTTTATAAAATGGTTTTGGAAAGAATACAATATGTCGCTTTTTCTTTTTGGATGTTGTCTCATTATTCGTAGACCTCTTTGTAAGAGATTTAGTTGAAATCGCCACTAAATCAAAACTTGACGCATTCATGAACTTATTATTTGATCGGTCAATGGATAAGACTAAATTTTTGTGTTTAATTTTTTTCATCCTGTACCAACTGCTTTGCTCCTTCTTTTCTTCTAATCCCCTTCTGTGGAAACTTCTTGGTATGCTCAAAGTAGATATAATTCTTATATCATTGTAATTAAAAGGCGTAGTGACCCCGAAAGACCTCTTTTGACTTACACTGCTAACTGCTGCTGAAGAATCAATGTTCACGTAACGGGCTTTGTGTTTGCAGCACTGACAAGTGAGGGAAGCAGTTTCAATTTTTTTATTCTTTACTTCTTGTTTGCCAGCCTGCTTATGTAAAATATAAGTGGAACCCGAAGATGAAGCCAGATTATTTCTTGCTTCTAACTTACGAATCAAAGAATCTAGCACTGTATCTATTTTTTGTTTCGTGTCCTTGTTTTGTATTAAATGTTTTTGTATCCATTGGTTGAGTAGATCTTTTAGATTGTCTATCATAAGAGATGCTATGTCAAGTGGTGGATTGCTCTTTTCGGTATCGTTGTCAATATCCCCACACCCACTTGTATCTGGGTATTCTTCTATTGTTTCGCATTCAGTATCAACTAGTGTGGAATATCTGGACTTCGCTGAGGTTTCCCCGAGCAAGCTATTCTTCTTCTTTCTGTAATACCTTCGCAGAATACAAATATCGGTTTCTACACTAAAATCTCTTTTCATTTTCCCTCTGTCCGTGTAATACCTATGATGGTTGGTTCCCGAATTCTTCTTCATTTGTATTATACCGCTTCTTGAATATAACTGTGACACGCTTGATATTGTTCTTGAACGTGAAAAAATTGTAGCATTTGATTTTTTGAATAGAATTTTTGTGTCTCCATCATAATTATCATTGAATTTCAGTCCAGAAGTTTTGCCCATTTCAAGAATCTTCTCTCCTCTTCTGTAAGCAAAATATTTGTATTCTATTCATCTTTGTCATTTTCTTTACCTATATTGTTGGTTGTGTAATAAGAATTTCTTTCTAAAATTCTGCTGCCAAGTATCGGACTGATACTATTGTTATAGGGCCGACCAGTTGGTGAAGTTCGCATATAAAGTTAGTATTGAACTAAAATCACTGAGAATAACACTCACTAACTAACGAAAATTACCCGGAAAGCTAGCAGTTCAAAACATAGCATTTGTTCGAAATAAGAACTATTTATGAATTGTAACATAATGTAAAACATACAGATTGGATATATTTTTTTTAAAATTTATATTAGGATAAGGGGCTCGCAAATGGTGTTTGCGACCAATAATTAATTAAGAATAGAATGTACAAAGTTTTATGAAACCAGTCTGGGTTCTAGATCTTTATATTTTATCTAAAAATTGAATCCTTGGACGCAGAATGACAAAAAATTAAAGTAATCAATATATCGATTCATGGAGTCCCTAAAATTAACATTTTTGACCAAGAAGCTTTTTTGTACAACTACATTTCGCCAGTTATGTTTACGTCCCATGTAATAGGGGGCGAGCCTATTGCCATAAACCGGGTACAAATCCAGACTCCGTGGCTGCTACTGAGAAATTCCTGATGGAAAAACCCAATAACAATTTGTCCGACCCGGGAATCGAACCCGGGACCTCATTGGCAGCAGTCGCGTTTGCGACCACTGGACCAACGAGGCAGTCCAGTCTTTGTCATAATAACCATCGTTTGACGATACCAGTAGCTACTCTGTTACCTAGTAGCGCAAAAACTAGTGAACATTTGGGTGGGTCGCTCCACGAATTACAAAAATCACACAGTTGACAGCACTGGACTATTTGCAATGTCACGCGGCCCCATCATGCTTATGTGCAAACCTGTCCCACCGTTTGTGGAAACATGATACAGACTGAGCAAGGATCGTAGCAGGTGGCTTCTGTGGTTTCTGCCTACCCCCAGCGGAAAAAGAGGCTTGTGTCCATATATGAAAATATTTATTTCACTATCAACTAAAAACGAGAAGCTTGTTTGACAGAGCTCTTTCCGTTTAAACAATCAACTATTATACAGGGTGGAATTTTTCAACGCCTGGACGGTAAATACTTTAAATACTGGAGATAGATAATTTTCCTCAAAGGAAACATTCTTTTATTTTTTTTTAATAAATAAATCTGCATTATTTTCGAAAATTCGTTTGCCACACTCGTGAATGGAACCGGCTAAATTTCAAAAATATAACACCCTGTACTTTTATGGCATCAATCGATAGGGTCAATCATAAGGATCAAATCTCTCTAATAAACATGATAAATTAAATGAAAGGAGAACCATGAAATAATAGAAAAAATCATTTTGTTAATTAGAAAATAAGTATAGTCTAGAGGCCTCGGGATCATGCTCTAATATGAAACTATTTACTGACACGGATCCTACAATATTTTCTACGATCCCGGGGAAAAAAAAGCCTATATATAGTCAATGGCTTTCTGATTGCCGATGGGGCATGTCCCCTTACACCCACACTATTTTGACAATGAGTGAACTTATGAACAAAGTTAGAAATAAAATTCGAAGTACTAACCAAATATTCTCGGACCTCAAATCATTTTCCAAAACAGCTGTGTTAGGTACGCAAGATTTTCGTTGGTTCAAGTCTATTTGTAAATTACTTAGGATCACATAAGAAAATTTTGCAATATTGACATCTCCAATGACATTAATATTCTTCTTTTTAATTGTAATGTCTTCATTTATATTTTCATGCCTATTTTTGTAAGGGATTTAAATTCTTTTTTTGGAGCAATGAGGTTTTATGTTTTTGGCGAGATATGTTAAGCTGGCCACAAACGTAACGTGTGTGGCCGGCATTAAGTCCGGCCAAACTGAAGGGAATCCCACCGTCTGTGAGGGACGACATTTGCCGACTCCGATTGTGTCAACTAACTTGTATGGAGGTGTTGAAACTGGTGCGCATCGTCGCGTGACTTCGCGATCATTTAAAATTTTAAGCAATAGACGCGCGTCCCGGGTCAGGTAAGACACTCGCTTCAGTTTTGTATAGTACTTTATCCAAATGCCATGTTAATACATTTCTTCCAATCCGAGAATGGTCTCCCAGATATTGAGGACTTTATTTTAATTCAACTGAACTTGTTACTTTCCACATCGCTGTCAATGTGGTGAAACAGTCGACTGCCTCGGACACCATGGCCTTTCTTGCAGAAAGAGTGCAGGTCGGATTGCGCGGCACGCTAGCTATTAATGATCTCCTCCGTCGAGCTCTTGCCACCGCCAGGGTGCCAGCTGTCTTAGACCCAATGGCGCGGCACTCGTCGATGGTATAAATTCAGAAAGGTAACTTCCTCAGATAATAAACTTTATCTTAATTCGATTTAACTTGTAAAACTAGAATACGTCCCTTTGAAGGCTGACAATTTTAACTGAAGAGTTTTGTGGTCAAGAGTAGAACTGGGTATCTGACATAAACACAATCATCACACCTGTTATCCTCGAAAGGTTATGCAGAGGTGTACAGACACGAGCACCAATATGCACTTTCCTAAATTTAAAAGCAATTTTCGCGAGAAATAACGATTGTAACTTGGATATAGGATCTTTTTCATTAAAATATGAGTTCCAGAATACTATGTTCGTCACAACATGAAATTTTAATCAGAACAGTAGGAGAAAAACACTTTTAAAAGTTGTTAAGTGTTTACATATTGGTGCTCGTGACTGCACCTAATATGAGTACACCCACATTTCACCAGTTATGTATAAGCCCCATGTAATAGGGGGCGAGTCTATTGCCCCTGACGCAAATCCAGACTTCGTGGCTGCTACTGAGAAAATCTTGATGGAAAAACCCAATATTACTTTATCCGGGAATCTAACCCAGGACCTCATGCTCAGCAGTCGCGCTTGCGACCACTAGACCAACGAGGCAGTCAGACAGGTATCTGACAATGTTGTAACTATTAGAGGGCTGTTGTAACTTGGCCAAGTGTTTTCGGTCAGATTCCTTTACAGTTTGAGTGTAGTTAACGTTATTGTTACTTAATTAAGTAGCTACGAAGACGAAACTACTGTAAATACTTCAATATTAATTGTTTAAAACCGTTAATTTATTCAAGTTAATTTTGATGTATATTTGTTGGTAAATAAGGTCCATAAAGTCCTGGGTTCGATTTCCAGGTCGGGCAGAGTGTTATTGAGTTTTTCCGTTAGGAACTTCTCAGTAGCAGCCACGTAGTCTGGATCTGTGCCCGGTTGGTGGCAATAGGCTCGCCTCCTATTACATGGAGCTTAAAGATAACTGGTGAAATGTGGGTTTACTATTAGGTACACCTCTTCCTAACCCTTCGGGGCCTTTGGGGATTACATGCGTGATATTATGTTATGTGTTTTAGGTAAATCCCTAAAAGACTGTGTTTTCATCTATTGTGACAATCTTTGAGTGTGGCATGGAACTAACTTCTTTATTCATTTGGAACATGACGCCCAAACAAAATCCTTACTAGTAATATTATAAATGCGAAAGGAAGTTTGTTAGTTTGTTTGTTACCTTTTCACGCCTAAACCACTGAACCGATCATTCTGAAATTTTGCATATACGGTGTTAGGTGTACAGAAACGGACATAGGGTACCTTTCCCGAGGAAAACAACGCTAACGATCTTATGATAATAGATGGCGCCACGTGTCTTTTGAATCATGATTGAATTGTATTATTTCAAGCAGAGTACAACCCGAATTGATTGTCAAATTCTTAATTAATAGACAGAGTAGGCTGGACACAATTTTTTGTGTCCAGCCTACTCTGTCCCACTGCTGGGCAAAGGCCTCTCCAAATCATGCTTAGAAAGCATTTAGGTTAAGAATGAGTCCAGATCGAGTAAATTTAAGAAATAATTTAAATCTACGATTGTAAAAACCATCCTTCACAGTCGAGTAAAATACCTTCCAAAAAATGCCACATACCACGTTCTACAGAACACCAAACCAGTAGTTATCACAGTCTTGATTAAAAGGCTCTTGAAGGTCCTCCATTGGTCCACAAACAATGTCTCAAGAACTAAGTTTGATTGTAGAAGGCATAATTACATTAAATGTTTTAAACTCCGACAATGCTTGCTTGATTATAATTTTGGGCGAGTCTTATATTGTTTGACGAGATTGAAGGAAAATATTGAATTGGTAAGATTGGATTTGAGTGTTGAAAGATCCGTGACTAAAGACGTTTTAATATAAAATATTTTAAGTCTCTTTGCCGTGACTTAATTTTGTCGTTGTCGAATATAGAACTTTTTAGTAAATTGCAAAGGATTAAAATAATAATTAAATACGCGAATGGGTAAAATAAGAAATGAGTACGTTAGAGGAAGTCTGAATGGCGCCGGTGACTGAAAAGTTGAGTGGTAATCGGTTGTCGTGGTAGGCATGTGATGCGGAGGAATGAGGAAAATGGCGTGAGGAAAGTTTTGAGGAAGAATGTGGATCTGTGGATGGGTATGAGAGTAGAGGAAGACCAAAGAAACGATAGATGGACTGTGTGAAGGAGGATATATGGCACGAAAGAAGGTGTCTGATGAGATGACGAGTTATAGAGAAGTATGGAAGAAGAAGACATACTTCACTGACCCCAAATGAATTGGGAAAAAGTGGTCAAGCTGAGGTTAGGGAATAGTATCGCTGCAGCTTCTAGCAGTTGCGTTGAGGTAAAAAAAAAAAAAATCAAAAATCATTTATTGCGCAAATAAGGTACAGAAGGTTGGTAAAAAATATAAAATTGTTCTCTTATTCTGCCTTTAATTTCGGCGTGCAAATTTAAGATAAAATTAGAATTATTATAGATCAAAGTCATGCAGTCATTAGCAGATAATCTCATTACAATTGTATTATTGAATTAAACAAATGTCAAAATAATAATAAAAAAGTTCTACACAAATATTAATAATAATGGTAGAGATTCACCACACAATGATATATCAAAACAATTTAAAATGACCGTGTAATTTCCCACACTTACAATTCATTATCTAAATATATTTTAGTACACTATATATTTTATTTTATTTACTTGATCATAATCATGCAATCATTAAGCAGATAATCTTATTAAAATTGTATTCTAGAATTAAATAAATGTCTAATTTACTAACGGAAAAAAAAAATACAAAAATAATAATAAGCATAAATGTCAATAATAATAATGTCAATAATGGGAGAGATTTGTGGCACACTAATAAACGACACAATAATGATTCAAAATGACTGTGCAATTCACAAAACTTACTATAATTTATAATCTATTCTAAAAACTCATGTACACTATAAATATATTTTATTTAAATTAATTATTGATCATAACCATGCAGTCATTAAACAGATAATCCCATCAAAATTGTATTACAGAATTAAATAAATGTCTAAGAAATAATGAAAAATAATAATAAGCTTATATGTCAATAATAATAATGTCAACAATGGGAGAGATTCACCACATACTACTAAACGACACAATAATTATTTAAAATGACTGTGCAATTAACAAAACTTACAATTTATAATCTAAAAACTCATGTACACTATAAAAGCATTTTTCAATTAAAAACCTCGTCAAATTATTTTTAAATCTAGAAAATGGTAGCGTTTTTATGGAATTTGGTATTTTGTTATACAATTTTATGCACATAATATAGCTGTTGTTATCAGTAAGTGTAAGATTCGTCCTCGGTTTAGATAACTTATTATTATACATAGATCGTGGAGCATAGTAGTTTGTCGCTTGCTGGAAAAGTTTCTTATGTTTGAACACAAATATACAGCATTCTAATATATAAATACATGGCAGCGTTAGTATTTTATATTTTCTAAAGAATGGACGACATGACTCTACTTGCTTCAACCCAAATATAGCTCTTAGACACTTTTTTTGCGTTACGAATGCTTGATCTATCTCCACACAACGCCCCCACAGGATAACGCCATACCTTAGAGTGGAGGTTATAACAACTTGGTAACAACAAAATGTCGATGTGGTTGCGTTGTCGCTAGTGGTTGCGATGTGGTTACGTTGTGGTTAGTGTTTGCAGACATACAGGTCGTAGGGCGCAGGCGTACAGGGGGCGTTCGCGCGCTTGTCGTTGCATCGCCGATTTGCCGCCCTCAGATTTTCACCTGTTTCGGTCTCTTCAGAATTGTTTGGGTAGTATTAGGTTAACATCAAGAGAGGTGATAATTTTTTTATATTAAAATAAACTTTAAATCATTTTATTTTTTATTTTAGATCACGTTTTATATCGATTACATCAGTACTTTCACAGCACATGAGTTTGACATCTGTCATTTTAATAAAGCTAAGGTCTTGGCTGAGGTATAAAACCGCTATGTCATACCTACCGCACCTATGTTCTTGTGGTATGATCACGTAAAAAACAAAAAAGAAAACAATTAAGTGGCTAATGATTTATTTAATCGAACGTAACGAATTTTCTTGACAATAATTACTAGTCTATTCCCTCCTATAATTTTGATATAAACATCATTAAAAAGTTTATTTGATAATACATTCCAAAAAAAAAAACACTTACAATTTAAGAATCAATGATTATTTATTAACATAGTTATTCTTGGGTTGTAATTTTCGAAACTTTTTTTAAACAGAAAAATTTAAAAACCCCCGACACAAAAAAGCTCTAAAAAGGAAAAAAATATGTATTTAAACATTGCCCCTTTACATTTAATATTAGAAGATTATTTCCAAGCGTCGTCGCATCGGGTGACCGCTTTGTTTGTTACTTTCTGTACTGTTTTATGTCCGTCACATCACCATCTCAGGTCCAGTTGAAAACCAGCGTCGGACACTATAGACCGACCGCTTTAATGAGTCCTCCGCCTTGCCCCATCAAAGGCACATTAAGCGTCCACAAAGTCCTAACAATATCCCCAGGTTATTTGTTTCAAAATAACCATAATCCACGCAGGTTACGATACTAATTGAACCAATACGTGATCAACCTTCAGAATATTCCAGTTAAATTGATACCTTCGCGAGGACTCATTAAAGCGGTCGGTCCATAGCTGCACGGCAGTTTGCTGAACTGGGCCTATTCAGCGCATCCGTGAGACACACAATATTATCTCTTTTTTTCTGTTTAGATTTAAGTTTTTTATTTTAGTTTTGGTTGTGTGCACTTGTGGCATGAGCCAAATAAATATGTTTTCTTTCTTTCTTTCTTCTTTGTTTCTGTGCGTATCTCATCTGCTTGTATTAAGCGGTCTACTTAGCGGTCCACCGACGCAACGACGCTTGGATAAAAACCAGAACAGATGGCTTACCATGACGTCATAAAGCAGGAGTAATTCCAGTGTGGGAAAGAGATGGCGCTACACGACCTGTATAGCTCTGTCTCTTTCCCACACTGGAATTACTGCTGCTTTAAGATGTCATAGTTACTGGCTAGGAGGAAAATGAATTCTAAATTAACGAAAAGTAGGACGCTAAATATGAATATTACACTTTTTTGCGATAATTTGACGTAAGCGGTAACGCTGATTGGAGAGCAGCGGTGGCCTAGTGGTGGCGGCCCCGATTTACCAACAGTGGGTCGTGGGTTCGAACCCAGGCAGGCGCATTACTTTGTGTAATTTATTTCATCACCACTGCTCTCAAAACGGTGAAAGAAAACATTGTGAGGAAAACGCCATGTCCTAGAACCAAAAACTCGAAGACAGGTGACATCTACCAACCCACACTGGGCACGCGTGGTGGGTTATAGCCTATTCCCTCTCAAAGAAGGGAGGCCTGGGTCTCAGATCATTATAGGCTGATTATGCTTACGCTTATCTACACTAATATTATAAAGAGGAAAGATTTGTATTTTTGTGTGTGTGTGTTTGTAATGAATAAACTCAAAAACTACTGGGCCGATTTCAAAAATTATCTCACCATTAGAAAGCTACATTCACCCTGAGTAACATAGGCTATATTTATTACTATGACAATTACGAGGGGAGGGGGGAATTAGGGGAAAATAAATCTCCACCCGTGCGAAGCCGGGACAGGCCGCTAGTCGCTAAATAAACTAGTTAGATTTAGTTCAACTGAACTTCGTAGTGACTGCTTCTCATCTTGTGCTCATCCCGAACATGCGCTGTTTCTTCAAGCAAACGTCGACCTTTGGTCTCAGTAACTGACGTGACATGTAAAGAAAACGTGAAGATTTAACAATTATATAAAGGGTGTAAATAGACCCTTAACGAAGCCGAAAGGCACTTGTTCTGCCCGCTATTGCGATCATTTTTTTGTTCTAGACCATACCTGGGAACCTTCTAGTTACGGAGATATTGGGGGTCAAAGTTCCGACTTTATTACAAGATTTTTTTAAAATACATGTTTTTAAAGTGAGATTTTTACTCTAAGCACCCCCATGACCCCTGTACTATTTAATCCATCCATCAGCACAATGTCCTGGGTGCGTTACATAGAGTCCTACCGTAAAACGTGATTTTTATCCCAAAAAAAGAGTCGTTTCCCAGCAAAAAAAAAATGCGTAAAGTTACTTAGTTTGATGTACAGAATGCTTGGTTGACGGCTTCGTGAAGGGTCTGTTTACACCCTGTATAGGTAATGCACCTAGAAGATAAAGGCACACGTGAAACTTATACATGAATGGTGTTCAAACATTTCTCCATGGAACAAATTTTAATATGGACTTGATGAATTTAAAAATCTTTTTTGAAAGATGAAGAAAAAAGTTTTTATTTTACCCTTTTTAGTTGTGGTATCTTACACAAATCTTTGTTAAGTATCAATATTACATTACAACTAGAAATTCCTAGCACATCATCCACATAGACGAAGAAGAAAAAATGTATATTATAGAGGATAACTCATAAAGTACTGAAGCAAAATTAATAAAATTTATATGGGACTACCACGCAAGCTTTTTCTACCAAATAAAAAAAGAGTCACTTAAATCGGATCAGCAATCACGGAGAAATTGGCGTAATACATGAAAAATAAGAAGCTGGTGGAATCCATAACCTACTTCTTTTTAAGAAATCCGTTCTTTCTTTGGTGGTGGTTAATGCCTAACTTTGTGTCAGAGTTTTTATGCCACCCATCGGCCTCTCATCCACTTGGCTTTACATGTCGTTAAGAAATATCTCTCAGACATGCTGGTTTCCTCACGGTGTTATCCTTCACCGAAGCAAGATATATTATACAATACAAAAACTCAGGGGTAAGAAAGAAAGAAAATACGTTTATATGGCACATGCCACTAGTGCACACATAGCCTGGGCAATGAATGATTGTGGTTGGAAAAGTTGAAAGCAGAAAATCTGACTTATGAACTTTGTTTGGACTAGTTAGAAGATAAACATATTAAAAGTCCTGACCCCACCGAGGTGAGCCCGAGGGATGGGGGGGCAAAGAAGGTCCTGTAATACAATTGAAAACGATGCATCGTATTAAATTTTGTTGTACTACATAATAAAACATCATAAAATTCTCTTCAACGTTGCTTTTCAACTTTTTTATCTATCTCTTATCGTTGAATTGGTATGAGCTCCGAAAAACGAACAATTTTTAAAAAATTGTCCAATTCTCTGTCCCGTTCGTCTTCGTTTTTGGTTTGCATCTCGAAAACGGTGTGTCGCACGAATACTTGTTGTACTACACAATGAAATCTGATAAAATTCTCTACAACTTTGCCCTTTTTTTTTTTGGAGATTGATAAAAAGTGTGACAAACAAAGTTGTAGAAAATTTTATGAGGTTTTATTATGTAGTACAACAAAATTTTATACGACGCATCGTTTTCGAGATATAAGCAAAAAACCAAAAAATGGGACCTTCTTTGCCCCCCCATCCCTCGGGCTCACCTCGGAGGGGTCAGGACTTTTACTATGTTTATCTTCTAACTAGTCCAAACAAAGTTCATAAGTCAGATTTTCTGCTTTCGACTTTTCCAACCACATACCCCTTTTGAGCACTCATTTACCAGACTAACAGTATAAAAAATAAAAGAAAACAAAAAATTAAATAATGTAACACTGTGCGCCTCACGGCTGCGCCAAATAGGCCCAGTTCAGCAAAATGCCGGACAACTAGTGCCCGACGTTGGTTTTCAACTGGACCTGATATACTGAGAGAAAGATTATTACCTTCGTTTAGAATCTCGTTCAACTTTATAATGGTTTTTGTAAACAAATCTTGCAAGTTAACGGGAACTTCGCATCTGTCACCCTCATAATCCTGTGTGCATTCACAGACTGGTGCACTCTCCTCATTCAGGGAACAGATGCCATCGTTTAAGCAATACCCCTGACACGCCTGCACTTCACATCGTTGCCCCAAGTAACCGGCATAACAGCTGAAAAAATGTTGCTTTTATTATTTTCCTTGTCATTTATCATACATACACGACGTCACGGTTGGCGCAGTGGTCGCGGGTTTTATTCCCGTAAGGAACAAATATTTGTATGGCCTACAAGTACCATACAAATACCTAATAAACCCAGAACAACTTACTGGGTCTGGCTCATCTGGCTGTTTGTGTATGTGAGTTTAAATGTTTGTAAACGCACCCACGATACAGGAGGAGTTCCCAATGCGTGGACACGTTTTTTCAAAAAAATATACTTGAAAACATGCCATTTTCTCAATTCAGAAACTATGGTTGCTGAGTGTGTGATCAGCGTTCGGGCGGCTGTTACCTTATAACATAACATAACAACACACCTGTAACATCCCCGAAGTGTTAGGCAGAGGTGTCCCTAATACTCCACCCACATTTCACCAGTTATGTTTGCAAGTCCCATGTAATAGGGGGCGAGCCTTTTGCCATCAACCAGGCACAAATCCAAACTCCGTGGCTGCTACTGAGAAATTCCTGATGCTAAAACCCAATTACACTTTGCCCGACCTGAGAATCGAACCCAGAACATCATGATCAGTAGTCGTGCTTGCGACCACTAGACCAACGAAGCAGTCACCTTCGAAACTTTTACCTTATAACTAATCTGCAAAGAAATGAACATAATATTTACCTGCATCTAGGTTGACCTTCAGCACTGATACTACATTCACCTTGAAAACAGTAGTATTGACAGACAGACACATCGCATCTCTCACTAATCCTCGATTCTCCACTAACTGTCGTTTCAGGGTCACGAAGCAGGTTTACTTCTGTAGATAGATTGAGGGAATCGTCGGTCGCTGAATCATTTGATGACACACTCTTCAGAGCTTCACAAAGTGGAGTTCCCTGAGTTTGTTCTTCAATCTTATAGTTGGCAACTATATACTGGAGAGCACGTGGTGTAGTATTAATCAAAAATTGTTTGGGTTCTATATTTGTGTCGTTTGATAGATTCTTTGGCAACTGGCGAATGGACATTTGGTCGACTATCCAGTAGATAAAATCTTTGGATACAGTCAATTGATATGGTAGATTGCGTGTTATGTCACGATATATTGTTTTTATGTTCTTCCCATTCAAATCCGCACTTACAAGAGACAATTTGGCATCCAAATAATAATTGAATTCATTTTCACAAAAGTACATTTTCTGAGTTTGTGAATCAATTGTCAAGGCGTGTCTATACATTTTTCCACCGTCTATTATAATTTCTCTGCCGGAGCCATTAAATCGAGCTCTTTCTATTCTGTTAGTTTCATTGTTTGTGGTCCAGTAAATATACCTGCAATTTATAAATAACTGTACTGAGTAAACATTCCGAAATTATTTTGATAACATAGGGTGTAAAAAGACCCTTCACGAAGCCCTTCACAAGTACCACTGCAAAAATAATTGCTGGAGAACGACTTTTCTGGTGTGAAAAATCACGGTTAATGGTAGCGCTCAATGTATGGTATGTTATGTCAAAACATTATACTGTTGGATGCGAAAATTTACAGGGGCCTACCATGACGTACTAAAATTCCAGAGCGGGAAAGAGATGGCGCTATACGTCCTGAATAGCTCCGTTTCTTTCCCACTCGGAAGTGACATTAAAACGATATTGATTTAAGACGTCATGGTAACCCCCCAAGTCGTCAAAAAACACGCAAATGTGTGCGTCCGATTCACTCTAAGCGGATTTTGTTGCAAAAAATGAACGAAAGTGAAAATAACTTACCCTCCACAGCTTTCTATAGCAAATTCCATTGGTTGCGCATCAACGACGTCGTATAAGGAATCCATCACAAGATTTCCGTCTCCGACTTCGTTGTTAGATCCAGATTTTATGAGAAACGAGTACACTGATCCTAGCTTCTTTATAACCCCAAATAACAATCCCGTGGCAGGATCGTAGACGTAGGAATCAGGGTCTATGTCTCGACATGGGTTACTGTTAATCAACGGTTGGGTTTTTCTGGTTGCTATGTCAAAAGTATATATACATTTTCCATCCTTTAATTTATTGGAGAATAGCACCCTGTTGTGAATTGGGTCATAAGCCCTCCAAGCTATAGAAATATCTGACTTATCCAACGATACTGAGTGCGTTAATTTTTCTTTATTATAAAATTCTAGTCGATTATCTCTGGACACGAGAATGTCTGAAACATAGGAATAACATCATCATCATTTTCATATTTATTTGGGGTTGGCGCAGCATGTCTTCTTCTTCCATACTTCTTTACTGCTCGTCATCTCAGCAGTCACCCCCTTTCTAGCCATATCATCCTTCACGCAGTCCATCCATCTCTTCTTTGGTCTTCCTCTACTCTTATAGCCATCTACACTCAAAATTAACATTTTCCTCACTACATTTTCCTCATTCCTCCGCATTTTGTAATTTATAATGTAATCTTTCCCTCCCTAGCTGTTGCTCTTCTTTTTACAAAATAAATCTATCATTGAGTTCAAATTCATTCTCGTCAGAATGCTTTGACAGCTGCCAGAGCAGTGCTGGCCTAGAGGTAACAGCACTAGCTTATGGTGGGTTCGAAACCATTCAGGAATTACTTTACGCTATTAATATTATCACCACTGTTCTCAAACGTGTGAAGGAAAATATCGAGAGGAAAACGGGCATGTCCTAGCACCAAAAATTCGAAGACACGTGACATCTAGATTTGGTAAAAGAGCCTTTACTTAGATGGGCCATTCCTTTACCGCAAATTGAATAATAAAATAGAACTATCACTAATGACTACATCAAAAAGCAAGTCCTATATCAAAATTTATATTGCAAGCTTGGATTACGATGACACAGTTCAATTCTGCAGTATTTTGAAACAATAAGCTATACGTTAATAAAACCATATTATTTTTGGAGATGCATTTACACCCACATGCATAAACCCACACACTCACCCTTTACTCACCCCCTCACACACACACACCCAACTCACTCCCTCACAGTCACACCCACAGAGACCTAAGAACACACACACACCCAAGAAGAACTGCGGCTGTAAAAAGGTGTTGGAGTCCACATGTTAGTCATGCGGTCCAATACTTTATCTCAAGAAAGGCTAAGCAAGTATTGAACCAAAAAAAAACTATTATTTTACTCACCCCAGGAGAAGGTGTCTGCCAACCCTGCGTACAGAGCTATCAACGCCAACACGCACTGCGTTCTATACATTTTTTACTCCAGACGACGTTGTTACGACAGGTATAGTCGATGCGTCCACTCTTGGCGACTGCTCGTGGGATATAAAAATAATATACATTGCAAAATTTGAGATATTGATAACAATAGCGGCTCTCTGATAAGCAAATGAGTGAACCAGGAAATTCCTCTTATTGAAAAAAAAAAATGTTATATTTTTATATCCTTATGAGTAAACTAGCTGTGCCCCGCGACCTCCATCCGCGTGAAATGATTAATTATTAAAACATTACTTCCCCATTTGAATCGGATTTTGTTAACAATAAGGGTTTTAATTTGGTTGCACGGAACACTAATTCATAGCCTAAGTTACTCCTTATAACATCAGCATCTACGGGGTGTAAAGAGACCCTTCACCAAGCCGTCAACCAAGCATTCTGTACATCAAACTAAGTAACTTTACGCAAAAAATTTTGCTGGGAAACGAAATTTTTTTTTGGGGTCAAAAATCACATTTTACGGTAAAACTCAATATAATGCGCTTAAAACTTATTGCTGATGGATGTTTTGAATAGTAAACGGACCATGGAGGTAATTGGAGTAAAGTTAGAACCTTAAAAAGTAGTATTTAAAAAAAAACTTGTGAAAAAATTGGAACTTTGACCCCCAATATCTCCGTAACTAAAAGGTTCCCAGGTATGGTCCAGAACAAAAAAATGATCCCAATGATGGGCAGAATATGTGATTTTCGTTTTCGTTAAGGGTCTTTTTACACCCTTTATATGCCAGTAAAAGTCCTGTTAAAATCGGTCCAGCCGTTTCGGTGATTAGCCGGAACAAATGGACCAAAATTTTAAAAAAAGTTTTTTGTTTTATGTGCCTTAAGTACTTTCATATGCATTCATTGAAAACCTGTTTTTTTTTTTAATTACAAACATACACTTCATTCTTATTTATTTGTATACAGGGTGTAAGGGCCAGTCCTCCACAAACTGATGGGATGAATTCAGTATATCATAGTAAGATGACCGGTACAAGAAATTATTTCAGGAATGTTATGGGAATCCAATAAATTTGGTTTGCTTTATTTCCTCATACGCAATGTATCGTTACCGTGGCAAAACGCACGTAGCGAACGGCAAATTATCAAAGTGCGAAAGTAGGCATCATCTGGACGGATTAATTAAAAATGTAAATGAATGAAATATAAACAGGTAAAGGAAATAGCGATAAAAATAAAATAATAAGTTTTTGTTATATGATTAGAACCGTCGTCGTTATCGTGTTATTAAAGTGAAGTTAATTACCCTCGTTTGATAAACGACTATAAGTGTAGTAACGTAATCGTAATTCTAGATGTTATCAAGGTTACTCTGCCATAGTGTGGAGTCAACTCATTCCATAAAGGGTCATATTTAAGATGGAGGCACCACACAGTTTTTTTAAAAAAAAAAACGTTGGCCCACACTCGGAATTTCTCCTGTATCGTGGGTGCGTTTACAAACATTTAAACTCACATACACGAACAGCCAGACACGGAACAACTACCTGTAGGCCATACAAATATTTGTTCCGTGAGAGAACCGAACCCATCGATTCTCTAAGTTCATTTAACCCCATTGAATGACTTTTTCTGAAAAAGTTATTGAATGGGATTACATGAACTTGGAGGGTTGTATTAATGATTTTAATGACTAAAATGCTGTATCTACATAGTAGTGAGGAGCTCGTGGCTAAATAATAACCAGCCGCTCGGGTCGATTTTTAGGTTAAGCTGTTCTTGCCTAGGTTGGTCTGTGGATGGGTGACCAGCCATTACATACCGAGTTTCCTCCATGCCTCGGAAAGCACGTTAAGCAGTTGGTTCCAGCTGTCATTTGTAGGTATTTGACAGTCGTTAGGTAGTCATTGGCCCAAAAAGTCTGACAACCAGTCTTACCGTATTACTCAGTACTAACTGGGCTGTGGAGGTCAGATAGGCAGTCGCTCCATGGAAAATACTGGTATTCAGCTGCATCCGGTTAGACTGGAAGCCGACCCCAACATAGTTTCGAAAAGGCTAGGCAAACATTATCCTCAAAGAAAAAAGTCCTAAAACCATTCAAAATTTATGAGCAACTCTACACAAGACTACGATACATCTTTTCAAGCTATTGGTCACCTTTTCCATATCTGAGGGTCCTCGCACGAGGCTATAAATCATAGAACGAATGTCAAATAGAGCTATATCTCACCACCAAGTGACGGGTTGGCCGATAGAGGCAAGGAATGGGAGGTAAGGATGATGTGGCATTTTTGGTACATATTTATCGGTATCGTTTTACCCAG
Source organism: Noctua pronuba (assembly GCA_905220335.1). Lineage (NCBI taxonomy): Eukaryota > Metazoa > Arthropoda > Insecta > Lepidoptera > Noctuidae > Noctua > Noctua pronuba. The sequence goes on along the minus strand of LR999918.1, from coordinate 8,459,559 downwards.
TACATTTTGAGGAGTTCGTGCTTAAATAATAACAGCCGCTTGGGTCGATCTTTAGGGTTTAGGCCGTGCTTGCCTAGGTTGGTCTGTGGATACACGAGAGCCGATGCCTGCTGGGGCTGCGGGACTGTTCGATAGGAACATGGATGGGTTTTAGACAGTAAAAGTCTGACACTCCCTTCCACTCCGCCCACCCGAAAAAAAAAGCGTCCTCGCATGAGGCTATAAATCACAGAAAGAATGTCAAATAGAGCTGTATCTCACCACCAAGTGACCGGTTGGGCGATAGGGGCAAGGAATGAGAGGTCAGGTTGATGAGGCATTTTTTTACCGATCTGGGTTGTGGATGTCAGATAGGGAGTCCCTCCGTGAACAATATTGGTATTCAGCTGCATCCGGTTAGACTGAAGCCGAACCCGACATAGTTGGGAAAAGGTTAGGTAGATGATCATTTCCGTTGCTTTATAACATAACATCACGCCTGTAATCCCCGAAGGGTTAGGCAGAGGTGTGTACCTAATAGTACACTCACGTTTCGTCGGTTATGTTTAAGTCCCATGTAATGCGGGGCGAGTCTATTGCCATCAACCGGGCACAAATCCAGACTCCGTGGCTGCTACTGAGAAATTCCTAATGGAAAAACCCAATAACACTTTACCCGACCCGGTAATCGAACGCAGGACCGAGTTTGTGTACCAAGCTGTAGTTATTTTTAATAAATTTCCAATCTTTTGCTCTTGATGACGTCAGAGATGGTGGTGAAGAGTTTGATATCTTTGCGCCACGTACAGTACAAGAATGAAGCACCTTTTGACGGTTATAGCTTTATAACAGACTATACATAACTGGCAAAATTAACTTGTACCCTACACCTCTGCCTAACTCTTCGGTGATTACAGGCGTGATGTGTATTTTCTTTGATCATTCGATAATAATTAATGTATCTCCTCCATTTTTTGTAGATCTACGTCCAATGTATAGTTGCCAAGAATACGTGGACGTTGGGAAAATTCAATTTTATACTTTGCTTTTAAAGTGAAAAAACAAACATTCAAGTTATATTAACTTAAATGTTTGTTTCAAGTGGCATCCACTATATAACATCACGCTTGTAATCCCCGAAGGTTTAGGCAGAGGTGTACCCAAAAAACTATAGTACGCCTACATTTCGCAGGTTATGTTTAAGTCCTGTGTAATAGAGGTCGAGCCTAATGCCTAAACCGGGCACAAATCCAGACTCCGTGGCTGCTACTTAGAAAATGCCTGACGGAAAAACCCAATAACACTTTGCCCGACCCGGTAATCGAACTCAGGACCTCATGCTCAGCAGTCGCGCTTGCGACCACTCGACCAACGAGGCAGTCGAGGTTTATATGAATATTTTTATTGACCTATGTGAAGTTGGTACTGTAACTGTAACTGTAAACTCAAACTCAAAGCATTTATTTCAATTAGACCATAACAGGCACTTTTGAATGTCAGAAAAACAAAGAAGGCGAAGCTACAGTCCCAGACACAAGGCATAATAACTTGTGGAAGTACTGTAGTTGCCCATTCCGAAGCGTAGATCTCTATGGAGAAGCATGGGCAAGAAACTCTGTATAAGACGGTCCACCATTTTGATCGTCAACCTCTTGATCTTTACCTGGGTTTCTTTCCATTTACCAGGATTCTCTCCAGACAATTATAAAAAATTAGACATATGCTATTTGTCCTTTGGTAGCCGAGTTATATTCATAACCTTTTCCCTTAGTAATTTTCCAACAATCCATACTAAATATTATAAATGCGAAAGTAACTCTGTTTGTTTGTTTGTTTGCTACCTTTTCACGACTAAACAGCTGATCGGATCGTAATGAAATTTGGCGAGCAGATAGATTATATCTTGGGGAAGGACATAGGCTATCTTTTTTTGCCCTCACTCATAATCATCAAAATTACCACGCGAACGAAGTCGCGGGCAACAGCTAGTGTACTATAAAACCTAGTATTTCTGTTACAAACAGTGTTACCAGTAAAAATAAAAGACATAAAATACTGTTTTTGTTCCAATAGCAGCAGGTGGTTCTACAATAAATTAAAAACATAATTTTTATTGTGGCAACCCAAGAGTCCAACAAGAGAAATAAATGGGAAAACTTTGCTCGGAATTTCCTTTATTATGTAATTTTATATTGGTAGGTAGCCGTTATTTTAATGTAACTTTAGGTTTTAGGTAAAAATCTGGTCCTACTTTTTGAACATCACCCGTTTTCCAAATTCTAGGAGCTCGTAGCTAAATAACAACAGCCGCTCGGGTTGATCTTCAGGTTACGCCGCGCTTGCCTAGGTTGATCCGTGGATGGGTGACCGCCCATTACATACCGAGTTTCCTCCGTGCCTCAGAAAGCACGTTAAGCCGTTGGTCCCGCCTGTGTATTGTAGATCTTTGACAGTCGTTACAGGTAGTTAGGGGCCTGAAAGTCTGGCAACCAGTCTTACCAAGGGATGTCATATTACCTAGTACTAACTTGGTTGTGGAGGACAGATGGGCAGTCGCTGCATGTAAAATACTGGTTCAGCTTGTGACCACGAACCAACGGGTACCTAAGGTAACATACATAATTAACATCACGCCTGTAATCCTCGATGGGTAAGGCAGAGATGTACCTAATAGTACAACCAGTTATGTTTGAACTCCCATGTATAGTGGACGAGCCTATTACCATTAATCGGACACAGATCAAGACTCCGTAGCTGCTACAGAGAAATTTCTAATGGAAAAACCCAATAACACTTCGCTCGACCCGGGAATCGAACCCAGGATCCCCCGCTCAACAGTCGCGCGTGTGACCACGAACCAACGGGTACCTAGAGTAAATAATCCAATAACACATACAAACAGTAATAAAGATTCACGATATATCACAAAATATTATCACTCTCCCGACATCATTGACTTAGTATCGAACACAATAAAGCCTAGCTCACACACGCAATACAAACGGCAATTAATCTCCCGGAGACATTAACAATCAATATAGCGTACAACGTGTGGTAAAGAATTATAGTCGTACGCATTTCTGAGTCGATAAATTACAACTCTATGTACACTGCGTACGACTGTTTGTTCAGACATTTGGGACAGAATAGAATTGAATAATAATAATTTCTTGTTGTTTATTTATTTTTGGAATTCAAATATCTAGATCTGGCTCGTGAGGTTGTCGGCATGTGGGTGAGTACAGCAGTCATTGTGCCGATAGTCGTGTCGGCCAATGGCTTAATAGCCAACCAACCTCTGAGGAGGCTCTCGCTTGGCAGCTGGATCAAGGGCTTGATTCAGAAAGCAGTACTTCTGGACACGGTGCATATCGTTAGGAGGTCCTCTCTCAAGAGCCCTGAGTTTTTTTATATTACTTTGTATAGGAATATTTAAAAATGTAAATTATATGTCATCATCATCTGCCTAGCCTTTTCCCAACTATGTTGGGGTAGGCTTCCAGTCTAACCGGATGCAGCTGAATACCAGTATTTTACATGAAGCGACTGCCTATCGGACCTCCACAACCCAGTTAGTACTGGGTAATACGATACCCCCTGGTAAGACTGGTTGTCAGACTTTTTGGGCTACTGACTACCTAATGTAAATTATATGTAAAGAACATAAATAAAAGATTTATTGTTGTTATAGGTGGGTCGACCTTTCTATCTCATTTAAGCGTAAAGCTCGTCGACATGGTGTATCTTGCCTAACCTAACCTATTTGCACCCAGGCTTGGTCTTTGGAGGCTCAGAAGTCAAAACCCAAGGCTTGCCAAAGTCACCGATAGAATACGCAACACCACAATACGCCCCAAGACAGACATCGCTGATGTTGGCGATAAGTCTGCGAGGTTAAAACGAGACTTAGCGTGTCACATTTCCAGGATGTATATACATGTAGGCGACCTGTCGCTCCGGACCATGGCAGTCATGCTAGCGAAGGAGGTGACGGGACGTGAGAGGGAAAGAGCCTCACGTCCCAGCCACCGCGGGAGACGCCCCGGGCGTCGGCCACCGTAGGCGCGGGCCTGTGGACGGTGAGTTATGGGCTAGCTCGCCGTCCGTCGGTCTTATGACGACAGGCCGTGTCGAAGGCGCGTTCGTGTTCCACGCGCGCCTCAAGGAGATAACAGCAAACAGGATGGGGTCGCAAGGGCCGATGCCTTCCGGGGCTGCGGGACTGTGCGAAAGAGATACCGCGGCCCTGGCACACAAAGGGCAAAGAAGGAACATGGATGAGTTTTAGTCAGTACTTGTCTGACACTCCCTTCCACTCCACCCAGAGCGGAGCTATACGCAAAAAAAGAAAAAGTCCCCACGCTCAGCAGTCGCACTTGCGACCGCTAAAAGTAAGATGACTACTGAGACGAGTAACTGAAAAATATGGAAGAAGAAGACATGCTGCGCCGCCAAGAGAATGAAGACGTGAACGCTCTCAATGTAGACACGCAAAAGAAACTCCACAATATGTAAACAACATGATTTCCCTAATAAGGTTAACAATACAGTAACCGACGATTAATCACACGAGTTGTTTAGCAACAAATAAAGTGTCAGAACAATGTATGCACGTTTAACAGTTAATTATGACAAAGCCGAATTTCGCAACCTTTTTCACCCTTGTTTTAACAAACTGTCTAAAACCTTATTTGTATTTTTAAACTGGTTTTTTAAGCTTAAACCGCGTTTAAATTAAGGTATACATCATCATCTGCCTAGCCTTTTCCTAACTATATTAGGGTCGACTTCCAGTCTAACTGGATTTGAGTCTATTTTACATGGAGTGACTGCCAATCTGACCTCCACGACCCAGTCAGTACTGGGTAATATGATACCCCTTGGTAAGACTGGTTGTCAGACTTTTTGGGCCACTGACTATCTAACGACTTCCAAAGATCTACAAATTACACCCGGGACCAACTGCTTAGCGTGCTTTCCGAGGCACGGAGGAAACTCGGTACGTAATGGGTGGTCACCCATCCACAGACCAACCTAGGCAAGCAAGGCTTAACCTAAAGATCGACCCGAGCGGCTGTTATTATTAAGCCACGAGCTCCTCGAAACTAAGGTATACATCATTTAGGCTAAATAATAACAGCCCCACGGGTCGATCTTCAAGGTTAAGTCGCGTTTGCCAAGGCGGTATGTGGATGGGTGATGATCTATCACGTTAAAGTACTTTAAGAATTGGTCCCGGGTGTCATTTGTAGATCATTGACAGTCGTTACCGGTAGTCAGTGGCCCGAAAGTCAGACAACCGGTCTTAACAAGAGGTATTGTATTACCCAGTACTAACTGGGTTGTGGAGGTCGGATAGGCAGTCGTTCTATGTAAAATACTGGTATTCAGCTGCAACTGGTTAGATTGGGAGCCAATCCCGACATAGTTAGGAAAAGGCTAGGCAGATGATGATGATACATCAAGTAGAATGATCATATTGTAGAATACATTATGATACATCAAGTAGAACACATGATGTATCAGTAATACTCAAAAATTCTTAATGGAAAACTCTATAACTCTGACAGTTCGATGCATAGTGCATTTGGAAAGATGGTGGATTTGAGAGACTTTGGTGTGCCATAGTGAAATGAAATACCAGACCCCATATTGTTTCATAGACCACAAAAACCTGCCTCCTGGTCTAGCCATTACTGCCCGACTACCCGGATTGCAGCATGCGGATTTAGCTTCAAAAACGTACAAAAATTCAGACACGCAGAACATTTGCAAATATTTTGTCGGGCAAAACTCTAAAAAACATAATATGGCCGACGGAATCCGAATATACGAGCCGGCTCGAATACAGCACGACTGAATGTATCTACGTAATGGTGTAGAAACGTGTTTTTCGACAGTCAGTCTTTTCATACCCTAACATTTCAGGGAAAAGGCTAGGCGGATGTCGAATACTATTTGATTTGATAGCGAAACTTATTGAGTTTCAAAACCCTTCATCATCAAGTGAGAAAACTGATAAGTCTTAGAACCAAAAATTCGATGACATATGAGATCCATCTACCCGCACTGGGTTACACTTAACAAATTTTAAAAGTGGTTTTCTCCTACTGTTCTGATTAAAATGTCATGTTACGATCATAGTATTCTGGAACTCATATTTTTATGAAAAAGATCCTATCTCCAAGTTACAATCGTTATTTCTTGCGAAAATTGCTTTTACATTTAAGAAAGTGTATACATATTGGTGCTCGTGCCTGTACACAGTATGAGATTCAAAAAGTTTGAGGAAGGGAGACAGGAGCTAAGCAAAACCTGTGCTACTGGTCTCCTGGTATCCTTATATCTTATAAATTTTTGCAACAGTGAGCTCTTACAGCTAATGAACAATAGAATGTAACAAAAATTAAGAAATAAAGAAGATAGTTTTTTACCTAGATAAACACATAGGATAATTTTTATCCCCATAGTACGACCCCGTGGGACAATCACCGAACGAAGCCGCGGGTATAAGCTTGTTTAGTTGTATTGCAGTATTTTCTTCCTCGTCCATATAATCTTTCCATAGACTGCGCTAACCTGCACTGACACGGAGTAAACTATCATTAATTGCCTAGATTTAAGATGAATCTCAAAGGATGCGGGATGGACCCTCTTTCGATTATCTTGACATTGAGAGGAATCGTATCGGATGCTTCCGACTTGCTGGGTTAGAAAGATAAGTTTCATTAAGCTTTGATTGGTTCTTTTGTCATTAATTAAATGGCTGAGAACAATAGAGGGTACTTATTCAATTGTGTCGGGTTTTATAATGGACAGCATTGTTAGAAGTTACATTGAAAAGAGGCTTCCGTCTTCATTTTAAGACAGTAAGGGATCTCGCTGTCAAGACTTTTCGTATGACCTGCCGGGATCACGAACAAAACTGGGTCGGACGCCCGCTCTTGCGACCAAATTTTGTTTCTGGTTGCAGCTTCTGCGGCAAAAAGTCGTGGTTACTTGGTGCTAGAGGCCTTCATCATCTGCCTAGCCTTTTCACCAGATGCAGCTAAATACCAGTATTTTACATGGACCGACTGCATATCTGATCTCTACAACCCAGTTAGTACTGGGCAATACGATACCACTTGATAAGACTGGTTGTCAGACTTTTTGGGCCAGTGCCTACCTGTAACGACTGTCAAAGATCTACAAATGTCAGCCAGGATCACCGAGAGGGCCGGCAAGGGGTGGCAAGCCGCAGCAACAAAGTGACGAAAGTTTCTGTAAATGGCTACTTTAACCAACAAAGAGAAAGGTCTCTAGGCCTTCACGACACTCCTTCCATAATTTTTCTTTTGTTTGTTTATTAATGAAAGAACAAAACAAAATATAAATAGAAATATCACACAAACCTCAATGGGTTTGTCCGGATGTTGAGACACTTTTAAGCTATCTTAATACTAACGTAGCAAATGATCATTGTCAATTTATGTTCAACACATAGTTTATTACAAATTGTGAGGTAGTTCGTAAATAATAACTAAGAAAGATTTCAAAAACAACGACAGCGCGGGTCAGACATCGTGTTGATGCTAATTACTAATTGAATGAAATTTAAACAGGATGATGCATTTTCAGAGAGAGTCAAAGAATTGTTTTTATTTATTTTTATAACTACTATTTGTTATTTCCAATTGAATATTTGTTGGAACGGCATTAATTAGAGTTGGTATTAAATAAGCGACGGTTCGGTTACGTAATAGTTCTTGTATCTCGGTACTACCAGTTTTGATTGGGCTGACAATCTTGTAGCTATGCTAGAATTGAATTGATGTTGTGATTCTTTGTTGGTGAACTGTTCTGTTGTTCTGTACTGTTTATTGTTATGTTATATAGTCAAGCCATTCTAATTTCTGGACGGCCACTTCAGTTTTGAACCCTTTATTCAAGCCTGCACAAGTGTACGCGAACCGCGGCTTGAAACCATTAATACTGGCGTGGTATCACCACTTGTTACTATTAAACGACACCACGTTTATCAAGTGTTTGTTAACTATTCTCCATTCCTGTTTTCAGTTGTTTATTGAAATTTCAACTCACTGTTTTATGGAAACGTGGGTTTAAAGTCACTACTCAATCATTTATTGCATTCAACAATGTATACCAGGTCAATATGCAGGGTTGTTTATGTGAAGTACATACGAAAGTAACGGTCACACAGTCGGGCACGAAAAAAGGCTTCAGTTTACAATATCAATACCTAGATAAAAATTCCATTTAACTACGCTACGGTAAACTTATGCTACGCTTGTAGCAATGCGTGGGCTTGTAGACGCGTAGGCCCGTAGACGCGTAGGCCCGTAGACGCGTAGGCTCGTAGGCGCCACTCGTAGCAATCAGCATCGGTTCAAGTGCAACAGTTATATAACCCTGAATCTCATTTTTTAAAGTAACCACACTAAGCTTTATTAACATACCATTAAGCGAAAAAGATCTAAATTCCTCTCATAGAGAGGAGGGCTGTGACCCATCAGTGGGAACATTATAGGCTAATTATGCTAAGCGAAAAAGACGATATTTGATTCGAAACCGCGTCCAAAACTGTATCAAATGTGGTCATTCCAGTACAGGGTTTTTTTCAATTGGAACCCGTCATGTCCATATGTCACAGCCAATTTACTCGGAGATTATTACCCTTTTAAGTTCACCCAGGTGCGACAATCACCAAAGAAATTGAACTGCGAATTAGATGCTTAGTAACAAATGTGAAGAAAACGAATTAGTTAATTAAAAAAAGATCATCTGAGCTCCATTTCTCATTAGGAAACGGGGGGTAAGTGCAAAAGGCAGTAAAAGCAAGCCTACTAGGTAATATACGGGCGACGTCATCTGTCGATCCGATGGAAGCTGCTCGTAAAATATATACGTAGTAAATATAAACCGGTCGCCTGGCAAAATGGCGTAACCGGATTTTCGCAGAAAATTAATGCATTGGCGGCTGTTCGTTTCGTACGAAGGTTGTTCTACGCTTGAATAGTTTTTGTTGGTGGTTTTACTAAAAATGTGCTGATGTTTTTAAGGTATTTTGTAGAACATTTTCGATGCGGTTCGGTTTAGTAATTGAGGGTTCTAGCGATATTTACAGAGTTGCAACGATGTTTTGGCGAACGAATGGCGGTAACCCAGGGAAGCTGTTAACATTTTATTAGACTGTTCTGTGAAATGTATTGAAAAAAACGAGATGGCGCTGTTAGTTCCAATTTTGATCACGAGTAATAAGGTCATTTTACTTGATAGTATTTTAAAATAGAAAGAAAGAAAGAAAACATATTTATTTGGCACATGCCACAAGTGCACACAACAAACAAATAAAAATAAAAATAAAAAACTAAATAATAGCTATGCTATACGTAGGTACGAAGCTGTCTAAGTATTTTTATTTCTTTATAGATAATTATAAACGAATTAGAAATAAAAACAATAAAACGTGGGTTTTCGTTAAATGAAATGTGGTGGGGATTGAATTTGCAAAGGTCCCTCTATGATATAACTACTTTACTGTGCTGCAAAGTTTAAAAAAAAAAAAGAAAAAAAAACATTTGATATGATGGGCGAAAGAATGTGCCCAAACAACCCATTTTTTCTCTATTTCAGACTTATACTATTTTCTTTTAGAACCGAAAACATAAAAACCGTGTCAGAAAAATGTATTGGAGCGACAAAATATTTACTACAGGTACTGTTAGTGACTGGTTTCCGATATTTCGTATATTTTACACACATTTACAAGTTTTTACGACATTGATCACTTTCTGTCGGAGATACCTAAAGAGGAATTACTAAAGTGACTCTTGAAAGGTCAATGAGGCCTCTAAACTTAACTTTTAAAATATGGATCCCTCTTTAAGATCATCATCGTCTGCCTAGCCTTTTCCCAACTATATTGGGTTGACTTTCAGTCTAACCGGACGTACCGCCGTCACGCCTACTGGCACCATGGATTCCATATCTGGATGATTCTAGGCAAGGCGTTTAAATTGTGTGGAGGTTATTAAAAATTACGGTCAAAATGTATGAAATATCTCTTTTAGTAGGAAAGATTTTTTTTTAGTTATATTTTGAAATACATCAGTGAGCTTGTTCACGCAACAATGCGTTACATTGGATTTTCATCGCTTGATTCAACGTGGACCGTTAAGATTCTAGTGCGCGATTAAAAAACGCTGCCTTAAACTCAAACTCAAAGCATTTATTTCAATTAGACCATAACAGGCACTTTTGAATGTTAGAAAAACAACGAAGGCGAAGCTACAGTCCCAGACACAAGGCATAATAACTTGTGAAAGTACTGTAGTTGCCCATTCCAAAGCGTAGATCTCTATGGAGAAGAATGGGCAAGAAACTCCATGGACACTCTTTTCAATCAAAATATTTTTTCAATTTTTAAATCATTCATGTTGAGATAATACATATATTTGAGAACGACGTAGAAAGACGTGCACATTAAGAGCGTCCAGAGTAAAATATTAGATCAACAATTTAAAAACAAAGTAGTTAAAATAAACCGTGGCAGTTAAGAGATGAAGACGCACTAGCGCTTGAAGATGCGCTTTTATGGAACCGCGACGACGGTAGTACAAAGGCAACCATTATGCTGGAACCCACTTCAAAAAATAAATCATACGAATGTTTGTGCCGAGAACAAACTCTGTTATATTCCCGACTGCACTATTTGTCTGCGTAATTAATAGCGATTCTCAAACAGATAAGGAAAATATGATTAATTAAACAAATGTATACATTAATATTAATTTATGCAACAAACATTTGTTTTTGTTGGTTGTAGTGTAGACCAGAATATCGTACTGTTCAGTGTATGGTTGCGGTTAGTAATGGTCTTCCATTGGGTGCCCATTTAGGCACACATATCTACCTGCTGTAAGAAAAAATTGTGATAGAAAAATATGGCAAAAGGCGTTTAAAAAGGGATTCAACTGTTACTTCGTTGATTCGCATTTTCCAAGGGTTCCCTACCATCGTAGTAGAGGAGCCCCCCCCTTTAATTTTTAATTTATTTTTACTATTCGTATGTTATAGCGGCAACAGAAATACACATTCTGTGGAAATTTTAAATGTCTACCTATTACGGATCATGAGATACAGCCCGCTGATAGACAGACGGGCGGACGGACGGACAGCGGAGGCTTAGGAATAGGGTCCCATTGGTTACCTTTTGGGAACATTAAAAAAGAAAACCAGAGCGATAAAATGAGATTCTGTCAGCGATAAAAATGATGAGAGATAAAAGTCAAACATGTATTGGATTCACATGCACTAACGAAATGCAAAATTCTTTGAAACCAAACGCTACTCATATAGGGCCGCTGTGCTTGAAAAAGCCCTCAAACTCACAGATGATTAATACGAATAATATCTATGGTTTACGGGAAGGCTGAAGGCCGACAGGAAAAGCTCGTGGCTAAATAATAACAGCCACTCGGGTCGATCTTTAGGTTAAGCCGTTCTTACCTAGGTTGGTCCGTGGATGGGTGACCATCCATTACTTACCGAGTTTCCTTCGTGCCTCGAAAAGCAAGTTAAGCCGTTGTCTGTTATTTGTAGATCTTTGACAGTCGTAACAGCTGGTCAGTGGCCTGAAAGTCTGACAACCAGTCTTACCAAGGGGTACCGTATTACCCAGTACTAACTGGGTTGTGGAGGTCAGATCGGCAGGCGCTCCATGTAAAATACTGGTACTCAGCTGCATCTGGTAAGACTGGAAGCCGACCCCAACAACAACATAGTTGGGAAATGGCTAGGCAGATGATTACGGGATAAAGAAATCGTGTTATCTATGTCTGATCCTAGGTTCGCTTCCAAGGTCTAGTAATATTTGGTTTTACCGTAAATCTCAGTATAATCGAATACAGCAATAGCTTTTGTTTTGGGATGGGAAATCATCAAATAACCCCCCCCCGGTCTGGGTGGAGTGGGAGGGAGTGACACTGACTAAACCCATCCATGTTGCTTCTTTGCCGCGGTATCTCTTTCGAACAGTCCCGTAGCCGTACAGCAATAACTTCGTTTCCAAATAAATTGCACTTAATCACAACTATGCACAATGTTTGCCACGCACCTCTGTATTCCCACACCCCTTCAGTGGTACAGGCGTGATGTTATATAAACAAAACTACTATGATTGAAAACTTACCTCCTTGCGATCGAAATAAACTTAAGTAATAGTAAGTTTATGAAGCTGTTACGTCGTGGTTAAAGTTAAGTTGTACTTACGTAAGCGAAAAGGGTGCAGTTCCATTGCTGCATACGACTTTTTCTTTTTTTTTTTTAGGGAGGGCCACTCGCATTTAATTGAATTATAATTAAGAATAATGTATGACAATGTATAGCTTATGGCAATGCATACCTTTAAAAAAAAATATATATTTGTACGCCGTTGACGATAAAACATATCGATCTCTCTCTTTATATGTACATCTTTTTACACCTATGTTTAACAAATAAAAATCTTTGACTTTTGACTTTGACTTCAACTCTGTAAGGTTGCAATACTTCTCAATCGGACTATACTTTGGTGACCTCAAATTAATTTAGGTAAGGCCCCCCGCCAAGGCTTATAAACTAGGATATACAATTAAATGACCACTCGCTAAGGGTCCCCCTGTGGAGTTCGGACCTCGGCTCAGGGCGTCATTGAGAGGAGGGCAGCTAAGGACAGGCTGGGTCGAATTTTAAACGGCTATGCTATAGGTAAAGTTGCAAACATTGTAACAGCAACATGTTTTGTGTGTTGCGGGAAATGTCATAGTCTTCTTATTTTACTTTATAAGTTTGTGAGGATGTATATGGATGTTTGTGACTCTTTTACCCCAAAACTACTAAAGTGATATTGATGAAACTTTACAGTATTATACGGGGTGGAACGGGACACCGACGCGAAAACGGTTTCCACGTATTCAGTACATCATTACGACCCACCCCTCCCCCAACCTAGAAAATTTACCAAAGGTTATTAAAAAAAAAAATTGCTGTTTCCTATAAAAGTGCAACACCTACACGATCAAAATGTATGGAAATAGGTCATACCTAAATAAAGTAAAAATCGGTCGAAGCCGCGGTTGGATGCAAGTATATTGTAGTGTATTTGCACAACAAAATTATGGTACAGTTAAGCTGCTTACTTCTTACACATCCTTCGCAACAGTGGAGTACAACCTTTATTCTTATATTGCGTGCTGTTGAAATCAAAGACTTCTCTCTCGCAGAAGCTGTTTATAAAGAAAACTTATCTGCATTGGCTTGAGTTATTTGCTATAAGTAACCTGGGGTAGTAAATTTGCACTTAGTTGCAGTCTGAAACATGGCAGCTACTAAAGTGACCTTTTCAATTTCAGGTTTACATTCAAAGTTAGCTACATGAGCTCGTGGCTAAATAATAACAGCCGCTTGTGTCGATCTTTGGGTTAAGCCGTGCTTGCCTAGGTTGGTCTGTGGATGGGTGACCACCCATTACATACCGAATTTCCTCCGTACCTCGGAAAGCACGTAAAGCGGTGTGCCCCAGGTGTCATTTGTAGATCTTTGACAGTCGTTAGGTAGTCAGTGGCCCAAAAAGTCTGACAACCAGTCTTACCAAGGGGTATCGTATTACCCAGTACTAACTGGGTTGTGGAGGTCAGATAGGTAGCTGCTCATGTAAAATACTGGTATTCAGCTTGGAAGCCGACCCCAATATAGTTGGGAAGATTAGGCAGATGATGATTCTAAGTTTAGTTCTTAAAACACCTAGAACCTAGTGGAAATCGAAAATATTTAACACGAGTCTGTGGAATTCATTTCTGGCTTCCCTGTTTCCCGATCATTATAATCTAGATCACTTCAAAGTTCCAGTGAATCGGTTTATTCTAGACAAGCATGCCCCACCCTAGGCCGTGTCATCGCTTCACATCAGGCGAGTTGCGGCCAATCGCAAGCCTACTTAACGTAAAAAAAACAAATGAAAGAAATAAAGAAAGAAAATATATATATTTGTCCCAAAGACATGATGTGCATACAAACAAAATGAGTTAACAATAATCATACAAAGCTTAACAAATATTATAAATACATCAGGACAGAAACAAAAAAAATAGTTTACAGCTGCACGTCGTGACTGCGACAAGCAGGTTACCACTCAGCATGATGCTGTGCTATGGGGGACCCATAGCACAGCGTTGGTTTTCAGTGGTCAACCGTGAAAAAACCTACGGAGGCCAAATGAATTTAATTTGTTCTTTTAATTGGATATGGATTCACTTTTACACGTCACATTTCTTTTTAAATAAGCAGACTTAAGAAGACTACCTAGAAGGCTACCTTGAGAAGAAATGGAATATTAAACTCAAACGCGGGATGATTCCACAACATACCTAACAATTCTGCCAAAGAATCAGCATTGCCATCCAACGTGGTAATGCTGCCAGCCTTCTGGGCACTTTCTCCGTTGACAGCGATGCGGACAAACTTTTTGATGCCCCTTAATTATTTTCTATTTGATACATGTACAATTCAACCAATCACAATTTGAAAGTCGTGAGAAAAGTTTTGAGTAGGATACCTATAAGATTAGACGAAGATCAAAAAACGATGGATGGACTGTGTGCAGGATGAAATGGCTAGAAAGGAGGTTACTGCTGAGATGACGAGTAATAGAGAAGTACGAAAGAAGAAAACAAGCAGCGCCGACCTCAAAAAAATTGGGATAAGGGCAGAAGAATGATGATGACATATGAGGATGTTGAATAGTCAACATGACAGGACATTAGTATGACACAAAACTACCCCGACAAACCTAAATCACCATGTCATAAAAACTGTCGACTAGGCAATACAGCTCAATAAATAGTCCAAAACTTGGCACTGAGCCACAACATACTGTGAATTTAGTCAATAGTTTACGAATCAAATGTTTGCCAAATATGGTTTCAATTAATGTTTTGGCAGTAATTCTAAACTATCGCAATAGGGGCCGCCAAATGCGATGTGAACAGGAATTATGGATGGCGACGTAAAGGTGTCGTTCCACAGCGGCCCATCGTATACCGAACGTGACCGAACGTATTTTTTTATTTATTAAAACTTTTTAGTATCCAAAAATTATTATAACTTGACATTCCAATTCCCCATTATGTTTATATTTTAAATTTTAATTATAATATGTATTAGTTTTGCACACCTGTTAGGGTAGGATATGGTCCTGAGCTATATTTATTGTGCGTTCATCCTTATGTATACCTATATTCAAGCAAAACTCATGATTTGATTTGATTTGAAAAAAAATATTTAAAAAAATGAAAAGCAAAATACAAGCATATTTTGAATAAAAAAATTCGAACTTCACAATATGACGCCCAAAACCGCCATCCGCCATTTTTCTTAGTTTTTTATTTTATTTTTATGTAAATTTTAAAGTTTTTTGTGTGCTTATCAAAGCTTTCCGTAAAAAAACTCCTTAAACCTTTGAAATTAAGGTAGTACATGTAACACGTCTCTACGTGTCTCTATGTAAAATAGTTTTAACAGCGTCCACAGTTCAGGTTTACGATTATAGACAAAGTTAGAACGGCTTTATGTAGAGTCTAATGTAGAGTCATTTGAAACTGTAGAGCCAGTTTCGAGTTCTGTACAAAGATAGCTTAGGATGATTGCAAGTGCATTTTGCGAAGGAATATAGATTTAAAAACTTTTTTTTATAATAATCTGAGAGTCAGAGTAGAGCTCTTCGTGAAAGAGCTCTGAGATAAAGTCCCTCCGGATTTGTTCACAGATAAGAAGGTGGAGTTGGTGGCTAAATAATAGTCGATCTTTAGGTTAAGCCGTGCTCGGCTACGTTGGTCAGTGGATGGGTGACCGCCCATTACATACCGAGTTTCTGCCTCCGTGCCGTTAATAGTCGATCTTTAGGTTAAGCCGTGCTCGGCTACGTTGGTCCGTGTATGGGAGACCGCCCATTACATGCTGAGTCCCTTGCTTCGTGCTGTGCCGGAAGCACGTTAAGCCGTTGGTCCTGGCCGTCATTTATAGATTCTATCTTTGACAGTTGTTATAGATAGTCAGTGGCCCGAAAGTCTGACAACCAGTCTTACCAAAGGGTATCGTCTTACCCAGTACGATCTGGGTTGTGGAGGTCAGATAGGCATCCGCTCCATGTAAAACGATATTTCCGAGGCTTGGAGGTAACTCAGTATTTAATAGGTGGTCACCCATCCATGGTCCAACCTAGGCAAGCGTGGCTTAACCTGAAGATCGACCCGAGTGACTGTTATTATTAAGCCACGAGCTCCTCACCCCCTCTGACACGGAAAGAACTGGGTAGGTACACCTCTGCCTGACCCTTTGGCGAAAACAACAAAATACACGTCATTTTGTTGTATTTTACCATGGCCTAAGAACCTTAATATTTAATTACGCCTAAGGAATTGTCGAAACACGTCTTGAAATATCCAACCGGATATATTTTGTCAGCGCCCTTTGAACGTCATTTCCGTTGCGACGGATCCGGAAATATAACTTCTGTTTTCCTACAACTGAGTTTGTGCTGAATGTTTGACAGTTTCCGGTGACAGTACTACCAACATTAGTACTTTAATATTTATCAGAGAAAAACGATTTTAAAAGTTTAGGTGATGTTCTTACCAAGGGGTATTGTATTACCCAGTACTGGGTTGTGGAGGTCAGATAGGCAGTCGCTCCATGTGAAATACTGGTATTCAGCTGCATCCAGTTAGACTGAAAGCCACATAGTTGGGATAAGGCTAGGCAGATGATGACGAGGTGATGTTCTTCAGAATGATCAGGTGCGAAGAGGCATGAAGAAGTGCATGTCACGGGTTCGATCCCAGCACGGATCAATTATTTTCGCAAAATCTCCGACTATTAAGATCGTCTCTGCGTACTTAGTTTAGGAGCCCAGAAAGCTGGCAATAATTTTAACCTTGGTAGTACAACCCACTGTTTCCATATGCTATGTACTTTGCTGTTGTTTTTCATGTACTAATAAACTAATACGGGGTGGAATGGACACCAACGCGAAAACGGTTTTAAAAAAAAATTTGACCGTGTAGGTGTTGCACTTTTGTAGGAAACAGCTACTTATTTTTAATAACTGGTGAAAAATTTCTTTGTTGGGGGGCTCAGAATGATATACTGAATACGTGGTACCTAACCGTTTTCGCGTTGGTGTTCCTTACACCCTGTATATTATTTGTATGGCCTACAGATAGTTGCCCCGGGTCTGGCTGTTTGTGAATGTGAGTTTAAATGTTTGTAAACGCACTCACAATACGGGAGAAATTCCTAGCTAGTGCAAGGAATAGACCGTGCAATGGCCCTTTAAAAATCTATATAACCACCGATGGAGCAAATTCTCAAAAATACTTCTAAGATAGAATTTCGTTATCTACCCTAGTTTTCCCCGTTTGTTTTTTAAACGACCAAGAATATTCTTTATTCGTAATAGCCTCTTAAGTATTTATTATAAAATATAGAGAGGGAGTGCGCCGCTTGACATTATAAACCTATAAACCGTAATACTTGGCCCGGTTTACAACTTTCTTAGCGTGGTCCAAGTTAGGAGCGGAAAAAGAATTTGTTTTCTTGGTACGCACGACACCCGATCAAGCTATACAAAACCAGTTTATGCGGATCTCTCACTGTACAGGAAATCTATACAAAGCGAGGCCAATTTATACTGGAAATGTACAGCTTCATGTGCCGCCTTGTATACCTATTTAAACAGTCGCGTCAGGACTGTTTGCTGAGCCCATTCCTAACCCCGCTACACCCATAGGACCTTGCAGAACCGATTCCTCCGTAAAATCACGGGAGCCCCCTTCTAAGTCAGAAATTACAGTCTACACTTAGACGTCAGAATGCCTACCGAACTTCCTACTGTCCTAGAACTGATTATTTTAAAACAATTGTGCGCAAACGTAAAGCCTCCCTGAAACTTAGAGTGTATGACAGTGCCAGCAGTATCTTAAACACCTTTATAGAAAGGGTTGATTGCCCTCTTGTGCGTTACTGGAACAGTGAGCACACGGGTTCTAGGTCAACAGTTTTTAATGTAAGATAACTTTTACTAAGAAGCTTTTAAATCACAATTTATGAATATTTTATCTGAAATAATATAATGTTTTAATATAAACGGTAGAATATTACATATTTTTCTCATGGGTAATAATCACGGGGAAGACCTATTACGTAACACGTACTAAAATTCAAAGAAGAAATCGTTTTGCTTCAATTATATTTACACGTCTTTGCACTACTTAAGTTTATTATTTTGAAAATTGAACATCATTTATTGCGAGTGTTTTTAGGTTTAAAAAAAAATAATCCGATTATGATTTAAAGATAAAATCAACAATTTATCGATCGAGTAAGAACACGGAGACGGTTCATTGTCAGAGCGGCTTTTCCGTACGTCAGTAGTTTCAGACATGTTAAGAAACATAGTTTTTTTGTCATGAATTGTAAGTTAAGTTATATTTTTGACAATTTAGGTTTACACAATGGTTCATGACGTTACACTTACCATAGCCACAGATAATACCATAGCGAAATTTAACAACACCAATTAAGTGCTTATGGTTCTTATGGCGCGTGGAATCGGAATTAACGAGGCGATCTTGTTTTTATAAACTTAACTTGCCTTGTTAGTTAGCTGGTTAGTTGGCATATACTGTTTAAATCTTGCAACTGAATTTCGAATCAATTCCCCCCAACCGGTTGAGCTCAAATTTTGAACACACCATTGGTTCCGATGATAGTATATTTTTATAATAGACATGACTTGATCCTGCAGCCCTCCTCACGAGAGAACTCCTAACTGGAACACGAAACTTTGTATACGCGCTCAATGTTGATAGATAAACCTATTATTTTCTTTTCATATTAATAAAAGCTGTTAAAAAAAAGTTTTATATCAATACAATTTTATTAGATAGTTTCACAAATGTTTACCAATAGCTCCCTGCTTATTATGTCGTTCAAGCGTCAAAACACTACTACACAATTCATCAAACGCTACTCGCCTATAACTTGTACCACACCACAAACGTGCAAAAGCAGGCCAGATTATGTTCAAGATCGCTACTACTTAGGAAAAATAGTGGTTTTGTCACAAAAATAACCTGTTTATTCATTCATTCGGAGACTTACTGCCCGAGTTTCGGGAGAAATGTACTCCATTGCGGTTTGAATGCGGTAAACTTCGTGTAAGAAATGCTGAGAAATTTTTGTCGCATCGCTTTGAGTGTGACTTCGCATTTATCATTGTGATACGGGGCATGACTTTATTTTTGTAAGTTTAGCTGTAGAGTTGCGCTAGAAATGGGACGTACTTGCCCAGTAGTGGGATAGTTAGTGCAAGTGGTAGTAGAGATCATTGCGTATGGTTTTCTTGTGAAGCCTCATTCCAATTTAATGGTTAGTCCTAGTTGGACTAACAATTAAATTGGAATGAGGCTTTTCACATTTGTCTCTTCGGTTAGTTAGTGATCATCTGCCTAGCCTTTTCCCAACATGTTAGGGTCGACTGCTAGTCTAACCAGATGCATCGGCATACCAGTATTTTAAATAGAGCGACTGCTCACCTGGCCTCCACAACCCAGTTAGTACTGGGTAATACGGTACTCCTTGGTAAGACTGGTTGGCAGACTTTCGGGCAACTGACTACTTGTAACGACTGTCAAAGATCTACAAATGGCAGTCGGGACCAACGGCTTTTTTTTTTTTTTTACGGATGTGAAATCATCAAATGACTTCTCCCGCTTTGGGTGGAGTGGGAGGGAGTGTCAGATTCTTACTGACTAAAACCCATCCATGTTCCTTCATTGCCCTTTGTGTTCCAGGGCCACGGTATCTCTTTCGAACAGTCCCGCAGCGGGACCAACGGCTTAAGGTGCTTTCCGAGGCACGTACTAGGCAAGTGCGGCTTAACCTGGATCGACCCGAGCGCCTGTTATTATTTAGCCAAGATCTACTCTAAGTTTAGTTTGTCATCAGGCGTGTATACGTAGCGATAACTACTCTCCAATTAGTAGGATACCAGGGTCTAGGTCTAGATAGAAAAGTCAAAAAGGATTAAGATGAAAAGATTATAATTAGTTAGACCTGATTAAAATCGTTTGCTACTTGCCTGGGCCCTAAGATCCTGCGTCCTTCATCTAAGACTTAAATGATATTTATTTTGTAAGTAGGTTATTAAAAATAAAAAATTGACTGCCTCGTGGGTCTAGTGGTCGCAAGCGCGACTGCTGAGCATGAGCTGCTGGGATCGATTTGAATTTTTCCATCAGTAAGTTCTCAGTAGCAGAATTGGAGTTTGGATTCGTTTCGAAAACTCAGACGTCATTTGAAGTCCAGACATTGTTTTGGCCAGGTCATGTGAGGAGCTGCATGTCGTAAAGCAGCTCTGTATACCTAGTAAAACAAAAAAAAAATGTGTCTCCCTTTTTTTTGCAATCTGGAGCACAACACGGCGTCATATTTATAGTATTTAATTATTTTCGATATTAGTTATTTCGATATAATTAGTATGTATTTTGACAGATGACAGAACAAAATTAGGCAAAGTCGATCATGCGACCTCTGGTGGAATAAAAAGGCAGTTTTACACACTATTCAAATCGATTTAAACTTCGAAAGCTGTTACTGAAAATAGAAACCTTCAGATGTAAGTTTTCCTCTTTAATCCTACTCCAAATCTCGGTGAGACCAATTTGTAACAGAGACGGTGCAGGTTAAGCTGGGTTGCGCCAAAAACTGCATTTAGTATGCCTTACAGCTTGCGTTTGGGCATGGAGCGTGACTTGCGATCCCCAGGCCAAGTTATAAGCGGAAAGCGAGTTTTACGTTGAGAAAATTTTTACTAGCTTCCGTTATAATAAAAATAAATAATAAACAAATTGTTTTTATTCATTTATTTTCTTAATTTAGGCAAAATACCCATATACAACAAACAATATAAATTGAGATAAAATAAAAACAGTAAAGTAGGTAGGTAATCTGAAAAAAATATCACCAAAATGCTCGGAAATTATTCCACGGGAACGCCTATGACACGCAAGGATCAAAACCTCCCCGAAAGATATAAAAAATATCATTAACACTGGAAACATGATACCTATTTACTATGTTTACTATTTGTTTTGAATTCCCGATATTTCGGCACCATGATTACGGATAAACTGAAGTTATTGTAGGTGGGTGTTTATGAGCAGACAAATTGGTCTACCCTCTTGTTCGTTTTTTGCACACGGTACCGCTACCTTTTTTCGGCACTGAACTGTGTCAAAACCGAAAAAGTGCCGAAAAAAGTTCGCGAGCGAACACAATGAGTTCCGTGTGTCGGGAACAGAATCGAGTTGTGAGTGACAGTGATAGCGGTACCGAATAGTGAACATGGTAAATATCCCGTATTCAGTGTTAATCTTCTTATTTGCGTGTCGATGAACTCAAATTGTGTTAGACCAGTATATAACCTGCACAGCTCTAAAATTTGCTTCAATTAAATTTTGGTAGGTGCAAGTGGTTGTGCAGGATGGGCAGAACAACAGGTGGAGATATCCTGCAGAGTGGCTCCACACTAGCAATCTGTTTGAGATGAATCGAGGATCTCCCATTTCGCCAGGTTATATCTACAGCGGCCAACCTGGGCTCGCAATCGGTTAAGTGATTTCCAGATTGGCCACTGCAGTTCGTATCTGGGCGACAGGTGTTCTTCCAGATTGATGAAATGTGGAGGGGTGGGATGTTTGCTTCTCCACAGTTTGCATCTCTCGTCTGACGAACCGTCTACTAAGGGGATCGTCAGTGTTAATGATAAGGTTAGTGACCTTGCCAGTTTGCCTGCCTGCCTAGCCTTTTCCCAACTATATTGGGGTCGGCTTCCAGTCTAACCGGATGCAGCTGAATATCAGTATTTTACATGGAGCGACTGCCTATCTGACCTCCACAACCCAGTTAGTCCTGGGTTATACGATACCCCTTGGTAAGACTGGTTGTCAGACGTTTTGGGCCACTGACTACCTAACGACTGTCAAAGATTTACAAATGACACCCGGGACAAACGGCTTAACGTGCTTTCCGAGGCACGGGGGAAACTCGGTATGTAATCCACAGACCAACCTAGGCAAGCACGGCTTAACCTAAAGATCGACGCGAGCGGCTGTTATTATTAAGCCACGAGCTCCTCAGTGACCTTGCCAGTTTAAAAACCGATATAAAAATGACCCGTAATAAACAATTCTCAAGAGTCGCTACCGCTTATAGTTTAAAACATTGTACGTGCATTGTGCAGCTTTTCCCGCGCAAATAGTGAAAAATAAAAAATGGCGTCGCTTGACCCGCTCAAAAACACGTGATGGCAAACAGCCTCTGAAATGTAGCCGACTTTGTTTAAGATCTTGAAAGGTTTTTGCATGCATTTTTGTTATTAAATAATGCAGTTTTTCGTTTATTGATTATTCTTAAAGTTATTTATATTTTGGGGAAGTAATTGTGACTGCCTCGTTGGTCTAGTGGTCATAAGTGCGACTGCTGAGCACGAGGTACTGGGTTCGATTCCCAGGTCGGGCAAAGTGTTATTGGGTTTTTCCATCACTAAATTACCAATGTAAATCAGGCTATAAGTTCATTGATTCTCTGCTGAAAATGACAGTTAATAAATCTACATAGCGCCTGCTAACTTGTCACTGACGTACACAAGTTTAACGCGCACACACACTCTCATAAACAGAATAGGCGCTCAAAACTTTTCAGTACTATAATCTGCCTAAAGATGCGGTTAAAACAACCGGAATTGACTCTGGACCGGTCTGCGGACATCGGACTTGAACAGATTTATTTAATTAGCCTTTATTTTTCTTAACATTACATTCCTTACATTTCATAAAACATACTGAAATATCTGTCAAAGTTCTATGTCTGCAGGTAGTCGGCAATCCGAACCGCTCTGTTTACCCGCATCTTAAATACAAGGTGTAAACGGAACCTTCACGAAGCCGACAACCAAGTATTCTGTACATCAAACTAAGAAACCCTACGCCAAAATTATTGCTGAAACACGTACACAACATTCTTTTTTTTTTTTGGGCTGAAAAATTACGGTCTCCAGTAGGACGTTAGGTAATGCACTCAAAACCTTGTGATTTTTTTTTTTTTTTTTGTAAAACATTAAATATACAACGCATAACAAATACTTATAAATACAACAGACGGAACAAAAAAAGTTGACAGCTTGCACGCCGTGACTGCGACAAGCAGGATACCACCAGGTAAAGATGTGCTGATGGATGCATTGAATAGAAAGAAAGAAAAAGTATTTATTAGAATCACACAGTACAAAACAAAAAAAAAATGGTTGAATTAAAAATAAAACAAAAAATAGATAAAAAAGTGAACATAAGAAAAAGATAAAACAAATGAAATTGGTCCTGTACGAGGCCAAATCTCAGCATGGTGCGGTAGAGGGGTCATGGCGGTATTTTAAAGTAAAGGTATTGTATTTGTGAAAGAAACTTGTTAAAATTTGAAATTTTGACCTCCAGTATCTCCGTAACTAGAAGGTTCCCAGGTACGATCAGGGATCGGGGTGAACAAGTGTATTTCGGCTTCATTAAGGTTCTTTTACACCCATCACGTGCAGCTTAACAAAAACTAATCTAAGGCTAGCCAGAAATTAAGCCCGGCAAAGCCAGCTAGTTCGCACCAAATTTTAATTACTTTCGATCAAAATCTATTGCCTGGTACTTCAGTACTTCAGTTTCACGATTCGCTAGCTGATAGCTCTGGCCATAGCCTGCCCGTATCCGGCCGGTGATCGATAGGGCTTGATTATGTGGGGCACAATCTAGGTAGGAAACTATTAATCAGTCACATGTAGCCAGGAATGGGTTGGATTTATTGTATGTAATGAGGTTGGTTGGTTGGAAGAAGATTGGCGTTGTTATGGCGGTAATTGCAGCGTGGTTGGTAATGATGAGGCCTGTTTTGTGGGATTGTTTCAAATGTGATGGTTATCTTCGTAAGGAGGAGGTTTCTTTCACCATACTATATCATCATCTTCCTGACATCGAAGAAAACGTGTTCCGCTGACACAGCGTCGTTCTGCCAACTATTAAGTTAGCGTATAACATAACATCGCAATCCCGGAAGAGTTAGGCAGAGGTGTACCTAATAGTACACCTACATTTTGCCAGTTATATTTAAGTCCCATGTAATAGGGGGCGACTCTATTGCCAACCGGGCGCAATTCCAGACTCCGTGGCAGATACTGAGAAATTCCTGATGGAAAACGCAATACCTCTTTGCCCGACCCGGTAATCAAATACAGGAGACCTTTTCCTCAGCAGTCGTGCTTGTGACTACTAGACCAACGAAGCAGCCAGATCATTTGGCGTATATTCCTCTACATTCCATAACTTACATCTAAGTGTATAAAAAATTTAGTTCTTAATTCAACGTCTTTCTACATCGTTCTCACATAAATGTATAGTCACCAAATGAATGATGTAACCAAGATTTTGTAACAATATCCTGATTGAAAAGAGCGTCCATAGAGATTCTTGCTCATTCTTCTCCATAGAGATCTATGCCTTGGAATGGGCAACAGTACAGTACAGTTTCACAAGATATTATGCCTTGTGTCTGTGACTGTAGCTTCGCTTTCTTTGTTTTTTTGTGACATTCCAAAGTGCCTGTAATGGTCTAATTGAGCTGCGGGACTGTTTGAAAGAGATAGAGGCCCTGGAACACAAAGGGCAAAGAAGGAACATGGATGGGTTCAGTCAGTAAAAGTTTGACACTCCCTCCCACTCCATCCAAAGCGGGAGGAGTTATTTGATGATTTCCCATCCTTAAAAAAAAATGGTCTAATTGAAATAAATGCTTTAAGTTTGATTTTGAGTTTGAACATTTAATCCTGCACTTTCCTTGACAAAAATATAATATAGAAAAAACTCCTCAAAATTGTAATGCCACGTCCCACAAAGTGAGAGAAGCGAGCCTTGTTTATGCGATGACGGCCATTAGGATTCCTCTCAACCGAGCCTGTTTCTCAACAACCCATCCCTTTACGTGGGTTGAGAGTTAAACAACAGAAAGCTATGATATCGTTCAGGTTTTAGACCCAAAAATATGAGATAAATCTTGATGGAATCTTTGATTTGTGCTGTAGAATAGAATTTAATAAATTCTAATATTTCTTATATAATATACAGGGTGTAACAAGACCCTTCACGAAGCCGTCAACCAAGCATTATGTACATCAAATTAAGTAACTTTACGCAAAAAATATTGCTGGAAAACGACTTTTTCGTTTAGGGTGAAAAATCACGTTTTATGGTAGGACTCAAAACATTGTGCTGATAGTTGGATAGAATAGTACGGGGATCGTGGAGGTGTTTAAAGTAAAAATCTTACATTAAAAACATTTATTTAAAAAAAAATGTGTAAAAGTTGGAACTTTGACCCCCAATATCTCCGTAACTAGAAGGTTCGCAGGTATGGTATAGAACAAGAAAATGATCGCAATGACGGGGAGATCAAGTGACTTTCGGCTTCGTTAAGGGTCTTGTTACACTTTTTATAGTAAAAAGAGTAAAGAGTCAACGCATCTGTCTGTTAGGTTAGTTCAATATTTATAGACATATTATGTAATGAGGAGGGATCACACGCATGTGACTAAAAGAGTAATGAACATATAAATATTGATTAATGGAGAGCAGGAGAAAGACCAAAGAAAGCAAGATATTATATTGTGTGAGGAATATAATTAGGCTTAACATAGACACCGAAATGTTAGCTAATGTTAGTTATGCGTTATTTAGATTTTAGTTTTATTATTTTTTTGCTGTTATATGTATATGAATTGTGTACTGTGGTAAACATAAATGTATTTACATTCTTCGTATATCCATACTGATACTGATTATAAATGCGAAAGTAACTCTGTTTGTTTGTTCGCTACCTTTTCACGACTAAACAGCTGATCGAATCGTAATGAAATTTGGCGAGCAGATAGATTATATTCTGGGGACGAAGTGCTACGTTGCTTGCAATTTTAATAATTTGGGTAATACACGTTCAGACGCCAGCACATCAAGCTACTACAATCTGTCAAATTTCTTTAATAGGTTTTGAACTTTATTTTTTAGCTTAAGAATTAGGTTCAAGGTCGATTGGGAAAAGGCTAGGCAGATGATGAAATCAGATCAAACCAACAAAAAACACAAACATCTACAAAGAAGAACAAGAAGACCTTTATCTACAAAGATTACAAACATTTTCAGGTGAAAACTAAAAAGTATTGCTTTCCTAACTCCATTCCTGTTGGGTTTGTTTCTGCAGCATTGTACTAGTACGGGTTCCTGTTATTTCCAACACCTTCACATCTTGTCCCATCATGTTTCCCAACACATTGACAGAAAGGTTGAGCCATCTCGTTGAGGGAACAAACACCTTTGTTCAGGCAGTATCCGTGGCACGCGTACACCTCACACCGATTCCCCGAATAACCGGCATTACATCTGAAACAACGACATTGTTAAAAAGTCTAATTTCAATAAACAAGGAAACTAGTCCTACTCCTCCTCCTCCTTAAGTCGTATTCCTCATTACTGAGGGTCGTGATCCTCCCTTGAAAACATCTTTTCCCTGATGATGTTTCGCCATCTCTGTCTATCCTTGGCCAAATGAAGCGTATCATGAACTTTCGTATCAAGAGAAGAGCTTATCTGGTTGAACCATCGTAAAGGGCTACTACCTCTCGGTCGTCTACCATCCACCTTGCTGGCAGCCATCAGTGGTTCGAGGTTATTGCCATCTTCTCTCGCTATATGGCCGAAAAATTCCAAAACTCTGCGGAGACAGGTCGTAGAGAGTCTGGTCTTTATTTTGAGCTCACTTATGTGCGGAATGTGGTCCAGGGTATCTGTCCAAGAATTAGAATAAGTTTTACCTGCATTTAGGAAGTCCCGCATCATTCAAACTGCAGTCTCCTTGCAAGCAGTAGTTTTCGCAGACTGACACATCGCATCGCTCCCCGATGTAACCAGGCGTGCATTTGCAAAGAGATTGTCCATTAACTTGCATGCCATGAACACAAAATGGCCGATCATAGTTATTTTGTACGAGACCCTTAAGTCGATCGCAATTTTGATTTGCAGGAAGTTGATCTTCTATTTTGTAGTTGGCGGCAATACCGACTGTGAGACCTGTTGTGTGCAATGATAAAGTTCCATATTGGTTCTCTGATGTCTTCGGAAATTTCAAAACACCGATTGGGCAAGTTGGGCAGAAATCCACAAAGTAGAGGTATGTTTTTGCTATGGCCAGAGTATTTGTTGATGGATGTAGAAATGTTTGTTCCCAACCTACTAAGCTTGATACAAAGACTTTGTTTTTGCCATCCAAATCTGCGTAGTAAATATAACTTTCTGTTGGAATTACGGGCTCAATCCAGTACATTCTCTGTGACTGTTGGTCAATAGCCAGGCCGTATGGTTCCAGTTTGTAAGGTGAATTGATAGACACTAAAGTAATAACAACTTCCCTCTCGGAGCCATCAAGCCGAGCTCTCTCCATTGTAGGTGGCGTCAGGTTTGTGTTGATCCAGTAAATGTACCTGTAAAAAGAAAACCTGTTTAAACTATCACGAAGAGCGATACAATACTGGCGGCCCGTCCCGGCTTCGCACTGGGCCTATGTTACTCAGGGATAATGTAGCATAATAATGGTGAAAGAATTTTTGAAATTCGTCCCGTAGTTTTTGAGTTTATTCGTTACAAACATACAAAAATACAAATATTTTAAAATTAAGGTAAACGTACCCTTTACAGCTGTCCACAGCAATATCTGTGGGGATCCCATCACCCGTATTGACTAAAAGATTTCCATCAATATTGTTAACTGATCCACGTTTTAAAGAAATCCAATTAATGCTCTTCTGGCGTGTGTCACTGAAGAACAGTTTCTCTGTGACTGGATCAAAAGCAAGAGCGTGAATTTCTCGTCCGTTTCTCTGAGTGAAACATTTCTTTTCTGAAGAAGATATGCCATAACCACATATCGCATCGTTGCCGCTCTGTTTGTCGACAAACAGCATCATGTTGTGAACTTCATCGTATGCCAACGCTGTAAGGTTTTTCGATTCCAAATGTACAGACTCTGTTTTGATACCGTTGGTATAAAATTCTAAGAGATCTCCTTTAGTTGCGGCAATGTCTGAAAAAAAAGAAATAAAGGGTGAAAAAGACCCTTAACGAAGCCGAAAGGCACTTGTTCTCCCCGTCATTGTGATATTTTTTTTTGTTCTAAACCATACCTGGGAACCTTCTAGTTAGTAGATATTGGAGATCAAAGTTACAACCTTTTCAAAAGTTTTTTCTTAAATACACGTTTTTATGTAAGATTTTTACTTTAAACACTATTTTTCACTTTTTTGTGTTTTTGAAGTCGGTTTTATTTTTTGCAAATTTTTTATTTTATTTTTCCATTTTTAGTTGTAATATCCTATACAAAAAATTTGTTATGCATTTCTTTTACTTTGTAAACATGGTAATATAATAGACGTATTCCCAATAAAATGGAACTTAATATACCTAACGGTCAAAATGTGGGTGTACTGTAAACATCTCAGAGCATACAGGCGTGATGTTATGTTATGATGTTGTGTAAACAGTAAACATCCAAGCGGTCGCAGCAATCACAACAGATTTGCTGTCTATTATTAAAGAGTTCCGTTCCATATCTCTGAAGTCCATAATCAGATCATAACAATATTTCTATGGGACCAATTTGGAAGTATATTCTTTCAAACAAAAAAAGAATTTTCCAAATCGGTTCAGGCGTCTTCGAGTAATAAGTGAACATACATGAAAAAAAAAATTCCGACGAATTGAGAACGTCTCCTCCCTTTTTGAAGTCGGTTAAAAAAAAACGTAGACTAAGGAAAACAACTCACCCCAGGACTGCACTACCCCGACGTACAGCGCTATCAGCGCCAGCGCACACCGCGTTCTACACATTGTATTCAGAATGTCAATGTTGTTACAACTGAGATCGATGGTGCGTCCACTCCCGGAGATCACTCTTGGGATAGTAACGCAAATGCTGACTTGTTGCCTTATAAACACGCCTAGGTTAGGCATATTCCCAGATAAGAACTGTCATTAGCAAAAGAGGTAATCCCAACTCATTATAAAATATATTTTGATAACCTATCGGGTCACGTTATCATATACCATAATAGATATGTTTAAGAAACCCTGTCCGATCCAAAAGGGGGATATAGGAAAGAGAAGTGTTGGTCTTCCGGCTGTCAGATGGGCAGACGACATTGTTGCCATCGCGGGAATATCCTGGATGAGGCTGATACAAGAACGTGAAGCTTGGTGCAAGCAAAGGGAGGCCCATACCCAGCTGTGGGAGAAGTCGGGCTGTAGATGATGATGATGAGACTGGCATCGCCCTAGTCGATATCTTTTATTGGGTTTTTTATCAAGAATTTCGTAGCACTCTGGACCCTGGACTTGTGCTTTATTTTTAGCAAAAGATTCGCCCCCTATTACGAATAACTTGAACAAGCGTTTTGTGTAATAAGAGGGCACCTATTGTAGGTACACTTTTGCCTATGAGGCACTCAGGTGTGATCCTTACTAATATTATAAATGCGAAAGTAAGTTTGTTTGTTACCTTTTGACGCCTAAACCACTGAATCGA
Source organism: Noctua pronuba (assembly GCA_905220335.1). Taxonomy (NCBI): domain Eukaryota; kingdom Metazoa; phylum Arthropoda; class Insecta; order Lepidoptera; family Noctuidae; genus Noctua; species Noctua pronuba. The sequence continues at coordinate 8,429,817 of LR999918.1, read as the reverse complement.
TCATCCTGAAATTTTGCAAATACGTTGTCAGGTGTACAGAAACGGATATAGGGGACCTTTCATCCCGAAAAAAAGTACTGTTCCCGAGGAAAACAACAATAACGTTCTTATGATGATAGATGGCGCCACGTGTCTTTCGAATTATGATTGAATTATATTATTATAAGCAGAGTACAACCCGATTTTTTTTCAAATTCTAAATTAACGCGAGCGAAGCCGAGGGTAAAAGCTAGTGCTATTTTACGTAGGTAGGTAGCAAAACGTTGTTCCTACGTATCTGGAGGGTCTCTTCAACACAGAGTTGAGACTTTGTCCTAAATGTTTTTGTCTCGACGTGGGTATAGCTACTCAGATAAACTCTTTAACCTAAGATTTATTTGATTTTATGAAGATAAATAAACAATTTTCGCCTTCTTAGAGTATACACAAGTTATTACATTGCAAATTGGACAAACCCCCGATAAGCATAATCATGCTTCTAATTTTAAACATCTTTATCATGTGTCTTTTTCTCGCTCGGAGGAGCTCGTGGCTAAATAATAACAGCTGCTCGGGTCGATCTTTAGGTTAAGCCGTGCTTGCCTAGGTTGGTCTGTGGATGGGTGACCACCTATTACATACCGAGTTTCCTCCGTGCCTCGGGAACCACGTTAAGCCGTTGGTCCCGGGTGTCATTTGTAGATCTTTGACAGTTGTTAGGGGTATCTTATTACCCAGTACTAACTGGGTTGTGGAGGTCTGATAGGCAGTCGCTCCATGTCAAATACTGGTATTCAGCTGCATCCGGTTAGACTGGAAGCCGACCCCAATATAGTTGGGAAAAGGCTAGGCAGATGATGATCATGTGTCGTTTTCTCGTGTCGAAATTGGCTTTCAGTAAATGCAGTTGAAAACTATCATTATTACCCGACTATAGCGGAGGGTTATGATTTCACCCCGTATGTATGTAAGTGTGTAATTCTAAACGAATTATTATGATTTGACAAATGAGATAGCGTTAGAAGCGTCTTGATCGTCCGCTGGTAATAGGTATCACACTGAATTCATTATTACCATTTTACGCTTTCTAGGTTACATAAAGTTATAAATTGAAATATTTGTCCGTGTTGGGTATCAAATGAAAAGGCTGAGTTCGCACAATCATTTCAAATACTATATGTGTCGGATCAGGTCGTTGGTACGAGCATGAAAGAATTGGAAAGCGTGCCTGTGTGCAGTGGTGACATCACGCGACCTACGAACCAGTCTACCCACAGCACAGCGTGCTTCTACAGAGCCCTGATGTTCAGCTCGAGGCGAAGGCGACAGTCAATGTCTGATCGCGGCGGAGTTGAGACGTCTTGGAACTGTACCCGATTCACTGAGCCCCGTGTTATTGTGTTAAGTTGTAATCTCAAGTAATTCGTTAGTTTTGCTAGAAACAGTGTATCGCACCCAGTGTGTTTTCATAGCACGAAACCCATCGTCTGCCCACATGATGTAAGAGCCTTAGGGAATAAATCCTGAAATATCCGATCTTAAACAAAAAAAAAAAAAAATTACCACTCAGTGGATACCAAATAGCAGGAAACGACAACGCGGCAGGCCCAGAAGGAGATGGCGGGATGAGCTGGACTCTTTCGCAAAGGATTGGCCTACAATCGCACTAGATCGCGAAATGTGGAAGAAGGGAAGGGAGGCCTTTGCCCTGCAGTGGGACAATATAGGCTTATAATAATAATAATAATCCGACCTATGTATATTACAAATATATATGTTGCTTGCTGAACACAGTTAGATTTAAATGATTATATTTAATTTTATTGTTAGGTTTATACTCTTTCTTTCGTACTTTTCAAGTAGTAGGGTTTTAGTTCTTAAACTTATAAATACTTGTTTTACATAAAGCGGATTAGGCAGTTGCTCATCTCCACATCTCAGGTTCTTGGTAATACGTCATCGCTTACGTTTTTTTTCGCTTTTATTCGCCAAATTTAAAAGATCAGCCACGGACAAACTACTGACCGGCTGACACCGGACACTCACAGACATTTCGATAATATTTGTATAGATATGAGTCCAGAGCCGCCTCCGCAATTCGTCAATTGCAGACCAGACGGACACGCTGTCAGATACTAAGAATATATCCGTCTGAAGGTGACAGAATTATGGTGCATCTTCAGCTCGCCGAATTTAAACTTGCACCCCCTTACCCCCGACGCCCACGGCTCTACCAGAACTCCTGAAAAAAGAACCCGGAAGCACCGTAAACCTATAATTTATTACAATATCATTTGTCCGGAAGCGAATCTTACCAAAATGGCGTCATATCTAATGATAAAAAATACTCAAATATCGGAAAATGTCAGCTTATGGTGAAATACATAATAAATGGCCCCAGAATCTATCAAAAAGAGTAATGGTGTGCACCATTATAACAAGAACTGTTGGCGCAATTTATAAGCGACTAGCTGACCCACGCAACTTCATCTGCGTCACATAAGAGAGAGAGAGAGAGGGTTAGAGAATTTATTTATATAGGATGACTGCGAATTAGTGACCGATACTTAAACAGGTGATTGTACTCATGATAACAAGCAACTTTCTCAAAGAATCATTTTTTTAATACTCATTCAATTTAATCACAACAACACGACAGCGAGCCGTATGATATTCGCGCGCGCGCGCTTTTGACCTATCAGCTGTTAGCCGCATGACGTCGTTCTGTCCCATTAATATCGTACCGTGCAACAGTGGGTAGGCAGAGCACATAATGCTTGGTTGACGGCTTCGTGAAGGGTCCGTTTACACCCTGTATTTCAGAAACTTAAAGCTTTAGAAAATTTTGTCACATACAAGACTTCTTGTTTGTACGATAAAAAATGGATTTTCGATAAATAAAACAATGGCGGACTAGTAGGGAGGCAAAACTATTCAAACCTCGTTTCAGTGAGTTTTGAATCGAAAATCGCTTTCCGCTCATACTTAGACTAACAATCACAGAAAAAAGTTTTGGTGTTATCGTGGGGTCGGTAAATCAAAATATATTACAAGTTATATCGTCCACTATCGCAGCTCGCTCGAGAGTGAAACTATTTACTGTTTTTATTTATTTTTACCGTCGTTCGCCATGTTGGATGTCGGGTGATATTGAAAAGGCCCGGGAAATAATGCCATAAAAATGCTTCGGTGGATTTGTGATTTTCGTTGTACATATATAGTGATGGTAAATATCAATATTGAATGTTTCACGTATGTAAAGATTGAACCTAATAACTTTAGCTCACGGTGGCTTTTTGAAGATATGGTCACACATGTCGTAAATGCGCTTATGCATCGCTGCTATCGAGCGTCAACAAAATCAAAATCAGTTTTATTTGTTTATCATAGACTAGCTGTTCCCCGCGACCTTCGTCCGCGTCAAGTTATTAAAAATACAATTTTCCCCGTTTTTGCAACATTTTTCATTGCTGCTACGCTCCTATTGGTCGTAGCGTGATGATATATAGCCTATAGCCTTCCTCGATAAATGGACTACCCAACACTGAAAGAATCATTCAAATCGGACCAGCAGTTCCAGAGATTAGCGCGTTCAAACAAACAAACAAACAAACAAACAAACACTGCAGCTTTATAATATTATAGTATAGATAGTGAATACAGTTCTTAAATAAAAGATCATAGGTCGTTATGTTATGCCAAGAGGCGTACAAATATATGGTAGTATGCGAAATAAAAAAATATTAATGCGAGAGGTAAACACAAATTATTTGGTAAAAACAGAATTTATAAATGTCACAATATTGAGTTGTTTCTACAGTCAATGCTTAAATAAATAATCATAAATTACAATCAGTCTCATTATTCAATTAAAAATGGTTTATTGTGTGTATTCTCCAATCGAATAAATAAATAAGTCAGCATCGCTACTACATCCATGCAAACGCTGTCTCGACGGATCCCATCTTGCATCAGCAACGTTCATAGGTATTTCTGTATTGATGCTGAATTGCGTTTGAAGCATGACAGAATCGCGACAATATTGATCCAGAATCGTGGTTAAGTGGGCGAAGGTAGACAGCAAGCGACTGCATCGCGACCTTATCGCGGGCGTTTTGCGTTTACGTTGCTACTAGATCGCTGCAAAAAAGCGGTGGCAAAGGCCCTAAACTGCTCTTATATTAATTGTCAGTTAATATTTTTGTCAAGGAAAGTGCAAGATTGAATTAGGAAAAAAAACATTCAAATATTTACGAGCGATAGACGGGACAAGACGAAGAAAATCGTAATCCTAACCGCAGTCTTTTAAATGTCTTTTTTTTCTTTTTTCTTTTAAATAACGTTGCCCCACACTAGGAATATCTCCTGTATCGTGGGTGCATTTACAAACATTTAAACTCACATACACAAACAGCCAGACCCGGAACAAAAATTTAAAAAAAACGGAAAAAAAAAACGGATTTCTACCTGTAGGCCATACAAATATTTGTTCCGTGGAGGAATCGAACCTGCGACACGAAGCGCAGCAGTCAATCGCTCAGCCACTGCGCCAACCTTGCCGTCAGTTTTATGAAACGACCTTGAGTTCGGACCAAGTTTAAAATCTTCATCAAGTGAACTCATTGATGATTGGCAGGTTTTTGAGAAATTTTATATTGAAAATGTTGTCGCCTTAAAGCGCAGGCCACACCGCCAGCTCTCAAGCGAGCGAGCGAGCCGGGCATCGTTTCACCTCTTCTTTGGTTCACACTGCGAACTACCGAAAGAGCCGAAACGAAGTATGAAAAGAGGCTCGCCCGGCTCGCTCGCTAGCTAGCGGTGTGGCCTGCGTTTTAAGATAGGTATTTTTTCTATTTTTTATTTAATACATAGATAAAAAGAAAGATTATTTTAATATGCCTCGTATACATTTGAGGGTGAAATGTTATGAATGATTGTAATTTGTTACAACCAGACTTTCTTGTAAGCTAGGAGCTAGAGCCGCACTTTATATTTTCATCTATACTAATATCATAACGAGGTGAACTATTTTGCTTTGTGAGTTTGGATTTAAGGTGTAATCTTCGGAAATACTGATCCAGTTCAGTTCGTTCAATGACATGACCATGAGCCTACTAATGCAATGCTTTGCCACTATTAGATGTATGGAAGTCCTTGGTAGCCTTCCAAGACCTCTTATAATGTCATTGTGGAAAAGAGACGGCGCTAGAAGTCCTATATACCTCGATCTCTTGCCCACACCAGGTTCGGGCCTTAATGACAAATGAACCGATGAACGCAATATGTATAAGCAGAATTCCTGACTCCGTGGCTGCTACTGACAAATTCCTAATGATAAAACCCAATAACAGTTTTTTTCTCGCCCCTTGAATCGAACCCAGAACCCCACGATCAGCAGTCGCGCTTACAATCGTGAGACCAACGGAGCAGTTCTACAACTAAGCAAGTAAAACTAATTAATCAAAGTTAATTAAAAACACAGTTTGTTTACACGATATAATGTAAACCAAGATGTTTCGCTTTTCGTTTAGTAGATATCACAGAGTCCGTGTTAACTGAGATTAACAATAAATTTGTTAATCCTCGGATTAAGTCCGTAGCGCCGATTTTATGTTTATATAAGCTTATAAAATATCTTAGGAGACAAAGAGAAGCCTGTTTTTGTTAAGTAATTAAAAATAAAGGATTTTGTTTTCGAATTGAAAATGAACAATTGAAAAAATAAAACAGACTTGAAGGAAAACATCGTTATCAACCAGCATGTGCCAGAACCAAAAAAATTAAGACATTAATAAACTACCTGAAATAATTAAGTGTGTTAAATGCCTTTAGATAGATTCAAAAAGTCCCTTAAGGGGATACTAGTTGACAAATGCTATTACAGAGTGGATGAATATTTAAATGATGATTTTTTAGTATAAATAATTCTGATTTGTGATTTTGTGATTTTCAATTGACATTTTTCATTTATTTTTTATTTTATTGGCATTTTATTATTTGTAACATTTTTAGTGATATTTCTTATTTGTGATTTTTATATATACATTTTTTTTTAATTGACATGTTATATTCGTAATCTTTTATTTCAATTGACATTTTATTTGTAATTTTGATAAGCTGTTTCCAATTTGTATGTCAGTAACGACAAAACATAGCAACAACCTTTACTATTTATAAGATCCCTAATGTGTATACCTATGTTTAACAAATAAATTATTCTGATTCTGATTCTGATTCTGTGACATCCACAAACACGCACTGAGCCCCTGCTGTTTCCCCACTGAAGACACGGTATACAAAGATCATGCTAAGCTCGTGCTATTTGATTTGTGAAATTTCTCAGTAGCAGCCACGGAGTCTGAATTTGTGCCCGGTTGATGGCAATAGGCTCGCCCCCATAGCATGGGACTTAAAACATAACTGGCGAAATGTGGGTGTTCTATTAGATACACATGTTATGTGTGTTATTTGTTTATCTAGAAGACACAATAAGTGGCTTAACTATAAATATCCTGTATAACATGGCCTCGCCCTATATAGAGTTCCAGTACAATGAAAGAGCCGCTTATACTGGTTTTGTATAGCTTGAATGTTCGTCGTGTGTACATACCTAGGCATGACTGAATAGTGTGGAAAACTGATTTACTAGGTCACACAGTTATTAATTTAGTCGCAAGTAACAGATGTGGCTTAAGTTGTGACCTCGCTCCATATTAGCTTCTTAGTTAGCAAATGTTGTTTGAGCTCACTTGAGGATTTTCAGTGTTATGATAGTAATTTATTATCAAAATGTATCTTCTGATGCAATTAAAATACCTACTTTTGGAAGAAACAGTAAATCAGTAATGTCTTAATATCTATATCTATCTATACTAAGTTAATATATAAAGCTGAAGAGTTTATTTGGTTGAACGCGCTAATCTCAAAAACTTCTGGTTCGAATTAAAAAAATCTTTGAGTGTTGGATAGCCGATTTATTGAGGAAGGCTATAGGCTATAAAGGGTGTAAAAAGACCCTTAACGGAGCCGAAAGGCACTTGTTTTCCCCGTCATTGCGATCATTTTCTTGTTCTAGACTATAGACCTGGGAACCTTCTAGTTTCGGAGATATTGGGGGTCAAAGTTCCAACTTTTTCACAAGTTATTTTTTTTAAATACATGTTTTTAATGGAAGACTTTTTCTCGGCCTTATACCTAGCAAATAATCGATATCAAAAGAGCACTGAAATAAAACAAGATTTTAATTCAAACTCAAAAACAATTTGGATTCTAGCATTTTTAATGTTTTTTGGAAGGGTCAAAGCCTCTGTTGCGAAAGAAACCGGCCAAGTGCGAGTCGGACTCGAAGGGTCCCGTACCATCCTAATAGGGGAGCCCCCTTTAAATTTTTAATTAATTTTCTTATTTTTGGTTATTGCGGCAACAGAAATGCACATTCTGTGAAAATTTCATCTGTCTATCTATTACGGATCATGAGATACAGCTCGCTGACAGATAGACTGACGGGCGGACAGACGGACAGCTTAGTAATTTGGTACCGTTGGTTACCATTTGGGTACGGAACCCTAAAAAAGCAACAGTCAAATTGCGCTTACTCTCTGTGTAAATGGTTAAATATCTACAAGTTTGTAGCTTCGTATAATGCAAGTAATCAGCCCCATTACCTCTAGACAGACTAGCTAATACTTTTAAAAACACTGTGTTTATTTGAGAGGTAAGAAAAAAATTGTTTTCCTGTATTTTCGGTGAAGGAAAATTCTGAAAATAGACTCATAACATAATTTAAAAAGTCATATATACACATTCTTATAAGGTTTCGACGATCTCGTGTAAAAAGGTTGTTAAACCCCAATATTATGATAAAAAATAAATATGACTCCCTGTCTCTTGGTCTAAGTAACGTTCTCAGCGAGGGAGGGGAAATGGGGTGTCAGAAATTAATGGAACCATCGATGTAACGAGTGTTGTAATTTTTCTCTGTGGCCAGTCATTTGTCTTACGACGAAATTATATTAAAAAAACCCCCAAGTTCCCCTTTGGTACTCCTTGGAACGAAAAAGGGATTAATTGTTACTTTTATATCTGTTTTATGGAAAGCTGGTTTTGGTTTTTAGGTTTAAAAGTCAAGTTTTTACTCTATTGCTAAAGAAGGGTTATGTTTTTCGCGCGTATGTTTGTTTTTTGTAAATTTCTTTATTACCTTGTATGTTCCAAATGATTTCGACGATTAAGGTATCATTAGATTTGTCTCAAAAACCCACGTGTCCTTAGTCCTTATAGGTGTTTAAAAAAAAAGCAAAATGGCGGATTTTTGGCGCTAAATTGTAAGTCGTTAATTTTTTTTTCAACCAAACCTATCGAATAGGGTATCAAAATGAAGGAAATTGAAAGGAGATTACAAATATACATTGGTATATACAAGGTGTAACATAATAAACGCAAGACCTCCCGTGTGGTCTCTCGGACCATGAAACTGAACAACTTTTGTTCTACGAGTTCTTCGAAATTCGAAAAAAAAAAGTACTTTCTATAGGAATTGACGCGATCAGCTGATCAACATGTATGGTAAAACAAAAAAATAAGTTACGAATTTCCAAAAGCCATAGAACAAAAGTTGTTCATTTTCATGGTCTGAAAGACCACACGAGAGGTATTGCGTTTATTATGTTACACCTTGTATATAGGTACATAATAAAAAATTTAGTCGGGTTTTTTGATAGTTTTAATTAAATGTTAATTGTTTAATGTGTGAATAACTAGGAAAGTCTGTGTATCTTTGACTTTTGTCATGACTTAATACTACTTATGACTTATGACTTTCTACTAAGTCCCTAGCACGAGCGCGCGGTATAAACGTAACGTAAATACGTCGATCTGAAAATTAATGAAAATACCTGTTTCACATTGAATAGTTATTGAATGCTATAGGATAATTGTATTTCCGATTAAAAATCGAAGTATTTGCGTAACGTTTACACCGCGCTCGTACTAGGGACTCAGATCGACAATCGTTCCATGTAAAATACTGGTATTCAGCTGCATCTGGTTAGACTAGAAGCCAACCCCAGTTGGGGAAAAGCTAGGCAGATGATGATCTTTGAATTCTTAGATATCTACCACAAGTAACCATTTCAAAGTTAATTTTACACCTCCACAACATAATCCTTTTGCCAAGCGAACTGCCGACCCAGAAATAGCAGCCATCATTCTACTAATATTGTACAATTTACTTTCACAGAGCTCATAGGAACAAATTGATCCCACTCGAACTACACTGGATCACTGATTACCCTAATTCCGGACGGTACTGGCAACATTACTAGCCTTATTGCTATATTGCGGTGAATATTTGCTGGTATTGTGAGCATGGTTGGTCCTGCAAGATTGGTGATTGGTAGGATTAAACGGAATGGTAGGATAAAATAAATTCTTGCGTTTCTCGAGGTCGTGGGTCAAACCCTGCCTGGGTTTGACCCAAGACAACTACGTTGGGGCCGGCTTCTAGTCTAACCGGATGCAGCTGAATACCAGTATTTTACATGGAGCGACTGCCTATCTGACCTCCAGAACCCAGTTAGTACTGGGTAAAGCGCAAGCCACACAGAAAAGACGTAAGACGCGGACGGGGCGCAGACATATGTCTCTTCCGCGTCCCTTTCATACAAAATGTATAGAAGCGTCGTGACGCAAAACATATAGAAAAGACAGGGCGCGGAGACGACGCTTACTCGTCTGCGCCCTGTTGTAAAACATATAGAAAGGACGGGGCACGGGCGCGAGCGGAGGAGGGGCGGGCAGGGTGGGGCTTATATACTTCTTGAAAACGATCTGGATAAATATGTAGTTCTCCATTTTTTTCAAAATCTATTGTCTTCATTGCTTCGCCATACCGGATGTACCCAGTAACGTCTAACCTTCTGCATATTAGCGAGATACACCAATGCTAATCTGGTGCTGATCTGGTTGAAGACTGTCATCTCTCGCGACGTCCCGCGTCACGTCTGTGCCTCGTCTTTTCTATATGTTTTAAAAAGTCGCGACGGCACCCCGTCTGCACCCTGTCCGCGCCCCGACTTCGTCTTACGTCTTTTCTTTGTGTCCAGCGCTTTATATGATACCCCTTGTAACCTGTAACGACTGTCAAAGATCTACAAATGACACCCGGGACCAACGGCATAACGTGCTTTCCGAGGCACGGAGGAAACTCGGTATGTAATAGGTGGTCACCCATGCACAAGTCAACCTAGGCAAGCACGGCTTAACGTAAAGATCGACCCGAGCGGCTGTTCTTATTTAGCCACGGGCTCCTCTGCTGATCCTCTGATTTCACTGCAGTCTGTGAAATAAATATCAGTTTCACAGTATGGCTGTTACAATGAGCATCATTCTATTGACTGCATTGTTCGTATTGCTACATAACTAGACGGGCACAAGGTGTAAGAGTTTATTTAGAAAAAAATGGATCATCAATGCGTTATTGTATGCGTTGCCGTACTCCTCCGAAACGGCTTGACCGATTTTGATGAAATTTTTTGTGCTTATCCGGTATCTATGAGAATCGGCTACTATCTATTTTTCATACCCCTAAGTGACGCAGACGAAGTTGCGCGGGTCAGCTAGTCTAATATATAAAATTCTCGTGTCACAGTTTTCGTTCCCGTACTCCTCCGAAACGGCTTGACCGATTCTCATGAAATTTTGTGAGCATATTGAGTAGGTCTGAGAATCGGCTACTATCTATTTTTCATACCCCTAAGTGACGCAGACGAAGTTGCGCGGGTCAGCTAGTATACTATAATATTATAAAGCTGAAGAGTTTGTTTGGTTGAACGCGCTAATTTCAGGAACTACTGAATCGATTTGAAAAAATTCTTTAGTTTTGGATAGCCTATTTATCGAGGAAGGCTATAGGCTATATGTAGCATCACGCTACGACCAATAAGAGCAGAGCATCAATGAAAAATGTTGCAAAATGGAGAAAAATGTTTTTTTTTTATAATAAATCACGCGGACGAAGGTCGCGGGCAACAGCAAGTTAGATCATATGGATGGATTATGTCAGGAATTTTATGAAAGAAAAAGGAGTAAATGATAGCGGGACAGGAGAATGTAATAAAAAAACCTATTGCGTCGACCCCAAGTAACATGGGACAAGGTCAGGAAGATGATGATGAATCCTATCCTACTAATATTATAAATGCCAAAGTTTGTGAGGATGGATGGATGTTTGTTATTCTTTCACGCAAAAACTACTAAACGGATTTGGATGAAATTTCGAAGCTGCGGTTATAAGCTAGTGCATCATATTAGAAGCCGATAAACGTTTATAGCTGATCATAGCAGTTCCAATCAACGCTGTAATAACCACGATTTAAGGTACACTTCCGAACGCAATCACGACTTCAACCCGCAACAAAGCCGCGCCAATCGCTGTACCAGACCGCAGCGACCCAAATTAATCTATAATCAGTATTTTTTTTAATCAATAATAATGTTTATTACTCAAGAAAGTGGTTACAAAATTGAGTGAAGTCCCTGACTCCTGTGCTAGGTGATAGACTTGTGGTAGAGAAAATTTTTGCAGCTCTCTCAAAATGCTCTCGTAGATAGCGTCATTGCCGCCTGACGCTGCGGTCTAGTGGCGACCACAGACCGCAAATTAGTAGTCCCGTCACTGGCTGTCACTAATACAGCGACAAAATGTTTTTATTTTTTGACTTTCGCGAAACTAAAGAAGAGAAATGCCGCTGCCGGTGAAGTTGTGACGTCACGTTCGGTTTTAAAAACTTCAAATTCAAAATTGTTTATTTCTTAACAAGATTCCAACATTTAGTTTGTGATTGGATCTTTCTTTTAAGCAAACAATGCCTGTATTAGAAGACTTCGCTTTTCCATAACAAAAGAAAGACAAATATTAATAACATATTTAACATGGGTAAGTAGACAACAGTGGCGAAGATTCGATACAACGAGGTTCCTACCGAATTCCCTTTGAAAAATGGCATAGTCAATATTTTATAGACAAATAATAATCACTTTAAGATATGTACTCCGGCTTACCTCTTACAAAAATTGACCCTTCGCTACTGGTAGACAAGATTGACATGAGTATAGTTTGTGTGTATGTGCGTGTGTTGTGTGTTTGCATGTGTTTGTATGCCTGTATGATAGTATAGGTTTTGTCGTAGGTTTCAAAAGTTCTTCCGTTTCCTCAAAAGTAAGTGGTTTGATCTATTTCAGTATCATTTTTTTGCAATCATAAAATTGGTTTTTGTAAAACTGTAACAGCACTGTCGCTTGCGTTCATTGGCAACCGCAACCGAAGTCTTGCGGTCTGTCTTCATCTTCGGCAACGTACCTTCTTCTTTTTTGGTTTGAAATATTTTATATAAATTAGAAGCATTATTTGAGTTTTTGTAAGTGTGAGTACCATGTAGACTTTCTATTATGGTTAGTAGGGCTTATCCTAATCTTTATGGTTTTAACTGTAGTTTTGTTTTATTTTCCTATCTCTGCATTGTGCTCACATATAGAAACAACAATATTGTACCCAGGACTATGTAATATATAACTTGATTTGAAAAGAGTGTCCATGGAGTTTCTTGCCCATTCTTCTCCATGAGTTCTACTATTTTCGAATGGGCAAATACAGTCCATTCACAGTTATTATGCCTGTGGCGGGACTGTAGGTAGCTTATTTTTGACTATGCAAAAGTGCCTGTGCCACGGGTCTATTTGAAATAAATGCTTTGAGTTTGAGTTTGAGTTTAAATCACCCTTGATTTAATATTCCATTCCAAAAATAAGAGTTAGTTCTGTTTATCCCATTATTCCTAAGCCTATTGCCAAAGCAAATAACGTTGGCCAGTGCATTCCAAAGTTTCGCTCCTAGTTTCAAACTCGGACCGCTTGCATTGCCCGGGGCATTGCAATATAAGTTACTGGCGCCAATACTGGAAGCTAGTTGGTTGCAATATGGCAGCGGTGGCGGTCGCAACAACTATATTGCATATTGCTGCTCTGGGATTAGAATCGCAATTATTGCTGTAATTGTGCCATTGTAGGGGTATTCTAAGATTAGTTTCTGTGGAATCTTACTTAATATTATAAAGAGGAAAGATTTGTATTTTTGTGTGTGTGTATGTTTGTAATGAATAAACTCAAAAACTACTGTGCCGATTTCATTTTTTTTTTAAATTTTTTCACCATTACAAAGCTACATTATCCCTGAGTAACATAGGCTATATTTTATCCCAAAATGTTTAAAAAATAAATGTCCACCCGTGCAAAGCCGGAACAGGTCGCTAGTTTTAAATAAGATGGGTAAGAGAATAGGCGAATTGTGTTAAAGGGGATTTATTTTCTCCTTTTCTGGAATTCTGGGGATTTTTGCAGAACAACTCGTACACTCGTACTCGTGCACTCGTCTGCATTGTGTCAAACTCATATTCGACACAATGCAGATCACGGTGTACTCAAAAACAGATTTTTTTGTATAAAATACTAGCTTTTGCTCGCGGCTTCGCTTGCGTTAATTTAGAATTTGACAATCAATTCGGGTTGTACTCTGCTTGTAATAATATAATTCAATCATGATTCGAAAGACACGTGGCGCCATTTATTTATCATAAGAACGTTATTGTTATGTTTCTCGGGAATAGTACTTTTTTCGGGATGAAAGGTACCCCTGTCCGTTTCTGTACACCTGACAACGTATATGCAAAATTTCAGGATGATCGGTTCAGTGGTTTAGGCGTGAAAAGGCAACAAACAAATTAACAAACTTACTTTCGCATTTATAATATTAGGATGGAAGTATGGACACCATCAGTGCATTTTTGGTCTCTTTATATCAAGCCCTTAGCTTCTAAAAAGATTAACAACTTGTCTTTGTGTGTCAACACGGTTAAATAAGTTTATGTATTTTACTTATACCATCTACGAAACAGCCTGGATAAGTGGATAATGTAATAAAAATGCCAGCTGTCTTCCAACGGTCTGTATGATGCAATACTTACTTATTTCACTCTCAAAATATTAAAGACGAAGCATTAATATTTAACACTATGTATCATAACCACAGTATTTAGTGCCCAATCAATTGCTAAGTGTTAAATAAAGACCGTACATTTTACATACTTTGTAAAACCACTTAAAATATACGTACAGAAGATCAGCTCCCTACAACGCACACTAAGACACGCTTCACGTACAATGCGTTTCAAAAAAGAATAGGAACGTCAATGACCTCGATCTGTCAACTGTCACTTAAAAAATACGGCTTGTTATTAAGATATGGTTCTCCACGCACACATAGGCACGCTTGACGTACAGCGAGTGCAAGCGCGGTCGCGACTATCAGTTGTTTGAGATCGCCGTACGTACGTGTCTATGTGTGCGTGACCCTGTTTTTGATCGTTGTATATAGTTGAGCTTCTGTACTATTCTATGGTAGGTTAATCTGTCGGTCAATTTCTGTGAAATCGGGCGAGCCAGGCGTTGGCAACATGCTGTTAATTTTTCAATGTTTAAGACACCATCAATCCTTTTTATGAGTACGGTATGCGATCATTTTTGTGGGGTGACCATAAGTTGGGATATTTTTGGACAATGAACGGATTATTTGGAGATAAATATTTTTTTAGTACGCTTCTGAATACAGAATTATTCATCATCACATAAAATATAATCTTGATTTAGACTAACTTTAAAAAATAACCTCTTTAAAAATAAAACTGCTGTCATTTGCACATTTTTTTGACAGTCGTTACAGGCAGTCAGCGCCCCGAATCTCAGAAAACCAACCTTTCCAAGGAGTATACTAGAGTAACTGGTTGTGGAGGTCAGACAGGCAGTCGCTCCATGTAAAATACTGGTATTCATCTGCACCCGGTTAGACTGAAAGGCGACCCAAATATAGTTGGGAAAAACAGCCAGGGTAGATGATGAATTATCATTAATATTAGAACAATAAATTAAACATACGTAACCGGGCCATAAAGCATAGCTTCTGGCGGCTTTACGAGAGCTCCCTGTTGACACCGTACGTTTTGAAGACATATGGCTATTCAACCATTGTGCTGCGTGTGCTTTATTGAATATCTTTTGAATAGGAGAATATGAATCGAGTTTTAGTACTATGCAGAGTTGAATTTCAAAGCTTGGTTCGTATGTATGATGTTTGAATTCAAAGTCAATGTATTCTCGTTCGTGGTTTGCCTGTTTAATAACATTGAAGTCTAAGTAAATAGGAGTTCGTGGCTAAATAGAAAAGCTAAATACAGGTCGATCTTTAGGTTAAGCCGTGCTTGCCTAGGTTGGTCTGTGGATGGGTGACCACCCATTACATACCGAGTTTCCTCCGTGCCTCGGAAAGCACGTTAAGCCGTTAGTCCCGGGTGTCGCCGGGTGCCGGGTGCCTAACTGTCGTTAGGTAGTCAGTGGCCCAAAAAGTCTGTCAACCAGTCTTACCAAGGGGTGTTGTATTATTCAGTACTAACTGGGTTGTGGAGGTCAGGATAGGCAGTCGCTCCTTGTAAAATACTGGTATTCAGCTGCATCCGGTTAGACTGGAAGCCGACCCTAATATAGTTGGAAAAAGGCTTGACAGATGATGATGAAGTCTAAGTATATGAAAGTACCTGAGTAGGTACAGAGGCCCTAGCATGAGCGCGAAAAAATATATGTGAAACGGGTATTTTTTAATGGAAGACGTTCACACCGCGCGCCCGTTAGGCCCTCTGAACACCATTCTTAAGTCAATCTAGTTCGGAAAAATTGTGGACCGGCTGCAGACCGGACACTGACAGATACTTCAGTTAATAGTAGGTTTTGAATGAAGTTGTCCGTGCCCCGACCGAACTTTTGGCCAAACTTGCACGTGGCGATTACGGACACTATCTACTGCATAAAAATATGACCATTAAATAAATATTGATAACGAGGTAATATTTTAACTACTTACATTCAATAAATAAAAAATATGAACCCATTATAGCGAATGAGCACCGAAGATACACACTCGCTTATAAATAATTCTGTCCCAAATATAATTTCCAAAAGCAAGGGCTCCCTATTTGAGAGGAGCATTATTAAACATTAATTTGCAACTGTTCCCTTAAGTAGCCGTCTTGCAAGTTTTATTGATTTAAATTATACATTGCAGCCGCTCGTTATACTAGCCAGGGATCGTCAACCATTTGAGAAACAAAATGGGTGAAAGATTCCTCGGCGGCCTTCTTTTTTAGTGTTGCTGACAAAAAAGCGAGTGAATTACGCTTATTTGTCATCTACTACGAAATATTCAACTATTTTAGGTATTTAGCGACTTAAGAAAAAGTTTACCTGATGCCTGAAAATCAGACTTGACGTTGTATTCCTTAATTTAATCTTCATACATAAATTTACATTTTTAAATATTTCTTAAGAAAACATAGAAAAATAACATAAAAAGTATATGTTGTATTCTTATTATGTTTTTAGCGTGCATCTGGCAACCCTGGTTGTTTTTATAGGCCACTCAATCTATTATTCGTTCATGACATTCGCTGTCATTTTTCGATGCAAGTAAACTGACAGCCAGCCTTCTTGTTCGACGATCAGTGAACACGACAACAGTAACAGCGTAGTAAATTGGTGTAATTAAAATTCAGATCTTGGCAAGTAAGTACAAGACTTATTATTTTAGTGAAATTGAAGTGTTTTTTTTTCAAGTTTAGTTGAAAAGGAAACAAATATGTTTGAGTTTAAATATTGTTTGGTTTTTATTGCTAAGAACTACTGTTATGAACCGTAGCTTACAGTATGTTTCAGGTAGTGTTTTCAATTTTTTTTATCTTGCAGTGCATGAATGACATGTCTCAATGGGCAAATTGTTGAATGCCCCAAAATGTTTACCACTCCTGGTTTTATATTGCCCATGGCCAGTATTGGGCTTTTTTCTACATAATGAGGCATACTTAGGCGATTCCTTTCGTTTGAAAACATGCTTAAAGCGTGTGAGGTGCTTAATTTGAGTTTTTTTTCTATTTATTTTTTCCAAACGAGACGATATGAGAGTATCTCACGAGTAGGTTCCTCAAGTACCTCACGCCTTTTCCCATAGAAGTAAACTATAGAATGCCTCCTGCTACGATCCTTACGCTTCGTACACGACCTCAGGTGAAACGACTTGCCTCAAACAAAACGCGCGTGGTCGCCTGCTTCTGTTCGTCCTTCCACAAATCGTGCATCCAAACAGCATACTCCGAATATTTTTTTTATTTGTTAGTATACTCAAAATATATTCTTTTATTTATTTTTAACATGCTTATATTAGCTTCACCTGTAACTAACTATGTATAAGAAGAAGAAGAACTTAGAAGTTAAAGACCCACTTCCTGGTTTCCTGTAATGTATAGTTACCTAAGTGACATCATTCTAAATGTAATATGGCGGACTCCCAAAGATGGCGAACTAGTTAATTTTTAGCAATTTCCATGATATGGATATCAAATGAAAGGGCTTGCTGAGAAGATTACGAAAAAGCCTGTTTTTCATTTTTTTTCAACTACGAGTATAACATTATTTGTTTTTACCGCAGTCACTGTCAAAGCACGCATATCACTAAAGCGTGTATCTTGTGGCTAAACTCCATGAAAACTACAGTCTTACGTAGAAAAGGTATAGCAAAAATATCAAGACAAAATAGCTATTTAGTAAAAGATGCGCAGTCACGGCCCTACAGCGATTGTTCAAACATTTTTCCTCTGCCCTCAAACGTTAGGGTCACTCCACATTAGAAGACACAGCATCACCTAAAATATTGAGAGCTCCAATCGCTATAGAGTAACCGTTGTAGTGTTCACTAGAAACACTAGTTAGAGTTTAGAATAAAACCACCAAATTATCAGTAAGTAGATGAACTACATTAAGGGTACGTGCACTCGCCCGGGATAAGTGAGGACTAGTCGACACGGAACCTTAAAGCGTCACGCTACGTTTATTAGTTTGTCACATCTCTCCGTTACTGAGGAGAGGAGCTCGTTGCTAAATAATAACAGCCGCTCGGATCGATCTTTAGGTTAAGCCGTGCTTGCCTAGGTTGGTCTGTGGATGGACCACCCATTACATACCGAGTTTCCTCCGTGCCTCGGAAAGCACGTTAAGCCGTTGGTCCCGGGTGTCATTTGTAGATCTTTGACAGTCGTTAGGTAGTCAGTGGCCCAAAAAGTCTGACAACCAGTCTTACCAAGGGGTATTGTATTACCCAGTACTAACTAGATTGTGGAGGTCCGATAGGCAGTCGCTCCATGTAAAATACTGGTATTCAGCTGCATCCGGTTAGACTGGAAGCCGACCCCAATACAGTTGGGAAAAGGCTAGGCAGATGATGATGATGCTCATGTCCATCGACCTAAGTTGATTCTTCATCAACTTATACAGTTCCCACTGCCAGCACACAACCCTCTCTATGGCGCGAATTATACAGAAACGGCGTAAGGTGGAGGTGCGGAGCAGGCATGATGCCGCTTCAAAACGTTTTCATACAAATTATACGTAGGCGACGTGTCGCGAATTACACTCAAGCGGCGCGGCGCAGGCACGCCGTTCTTTCGTTTTGTTATAAATTCCACGCCTGCGCCGCGCCTTCACCTTACGCCGTTTCTGTATACTTCGCACCTATGAGTAAGAATGGACTGGGTTCTACGAAGCGGTGACCCGTCTGTCCCGCGTTTTCAGACCGATTTCATCGTACAGTGTGTAAACGCCCTCAGATCACGTTCTATTTGGTGTTGCAACGTTGCAGGGTTCCGCGGCAATATTGACAATATTACAGTTAGGGTTTCAGACACGTAGGGTTTTTTTTGTTTATTTATTAATAAACTGTAAGTATCTACTTTTGTTTTTTTTTCAGATCGGTTTTTATTGCTGTCTTTCGTTTTGGTGCAAGTAATATTGCAGGTATGTAGGATTTTTTTTTAAATTTAATTGCCATTGTCCATACTTATACCGGGTGTAAACAGACCTTTCACGAAGCCGTTAACCAAGCATTCTGTACATCAATCTAAGTAACTTTACGCGTTGGAACTTTGACCCCCAATATCTCCGTAACTAGAAGGTTCCCAGGTATGGTCTAGAACAAAAAAACCGATTGCAATGACGGGGAGAACAAGTACCTTTCGGCTTCGTTAAGGGTCTTTTTACACCCTTTATGGATGGCTGAATAAAAGCGCCCTCCATACTAACATCACGCCTGGGTTATACACCCACATTTCGCCAGTTAAGTTTAAGTCCCATGTAATAAGGGGCGAGCCTATTGCCACCAACCGGACACAAATCCAGACTCCGTTGCTGCTACTGAGAAATTCCAGAAGCAATAATCAGAAGGGCTTGTCTTGAGTTCGAACTTGGGACCTATGACTTGGCAGTCCGGCAGTCACACCACTAGCTACACTGCTTAAGGTTAAAAGTCTTATAAATAGCTATTAAAGTGCAGTTGTGTTAAAATTAGCGCGGGCTCGGGTGTGACTCACAGTTTGAGTTAATTACGATTACGACGATACCAATGTTTATTTGTAATCTTGAGAGGCTAAAAGCTTATACATCAAAACATTGAGTTTGTATATCTTATCAGCCCCTACTATTGGCATTTTTATTCGAGAAAGTTTTGAAAAAAAAATGCGTTGAGCGTGGTGAAGGAGCGATAACATACATACTACAACAAAAATGCAATAGATGGTCACCCATCCACATACCTTGACAAGCGCTGCTTAACCTTGTAGATTGACCCGTGCGGCTATTATTGTTTGGCCACGAGCTGCTCGTTTTAATACTCATAATTTGAATGCCTCGTTAGTACAGTGGTCGCAAGCGCGACTACTGAGCATGAGGTCCTGGGTTCGATTCCCAGGTCGGACAAAGTGTTACTGAGTTTTTTGATCAGGAATTTCTCAGTAGCAGCCACGGATTCAGTATTTGTGCCCAATAATGGCAATAGGCTCGCCCCCTATTTAAACATAACTGGCAGAATGTGTACTATTAGGTACACCTCTGCCTAATCCACCTCTGCCATCTCCCTTTGGGGATTACAGGCGTGATGTTATGTTATGTATGTCCTTCTCGTGAAAAAATATTATTAGATACAGAATTGAGAATTTTTTTACACGACGACTGCCCAAAAAGAGGAGTTACTTTAAGCGTTTATAATAATCAAAAAATCAAATCAAATCTTTTATTTTCATCAGATCATAAAATCCATTTTTTTAGTAATACATACACATCTTAAAACACTAGTGTTAGTACGTACATAATTATATTTGGAAAATTTTTGGTAATAATGTCAAAATTATTAATAATAAAAATGTCAAAATCATAAACAATAATGTCGTAATCACCATCAATCATGGCAAAATCATTACTAATACACTAATCAGGAAATAAATAACGGAAAAATAATCAAGTTAGCAATAAATTAAAGACATATTATTAATAATAGTAATTACTTACTGTTTCCCGCGAACTTCGTCTGCGTAAAATTATTATAAAAATAATATTACTTCCCATTTGTATCGAATTTTATGAACAATTTCAAGGGTTTTAATTTTTTTGCACGTAACCCTAATTATTAAAAAAGGAGCCTAAGCTATTCTCATAACATCAGTTATTTGCCAGTTAAAGTCCCGTCAAAATCGGTCCTGCCGTTTCGGAGATTAGCCGGAACAAACTGACAGACATATAGACAGACAGATAAAAATGTTTTTTATTTTTATTTTAATTACTGTATACATACAGGTTGTAAACAGACCCTTCACGAAGCCGTCAACTAAGCATTCTGTATATCAAACTAAGTAACTCTACGAAAAAATTATTGCTGGAAAACGACTTTTTTTTGGTGTGAAAAATCACGTTTCACGGTAAAACTCAATGTTACGCACTCAAAACTTAGTGCTGATGGATGCTTTGAATAGTTAACGGGTCATGGAGTTAATTAAAGTAAAGTTAAAAGCTTATAAACTGGTTTTTAAAAAATAACTTGCGAAAAAATTGGAACTTTGACCTTCAATATCTCCAGAACCTGTGGTTTCCCAGGTATTGTCTAGAAGAAAAAAATGATCCCAATGATGGGCAGAATACACGTGTTACGTGGTTTTCGTTAAGGGTCTTTTTACAACCTTTATACTCTTATAAAGCTGGTAATTTGATGTTAAAAACAGACACCTCAATTTTATTTATTTATAGATTATTGCCAAACTATGGTTTTATCTGAACGAACCAAAATCAAATTAATCAAATTACTGAAACTGAATATCAATTAAGTTTCCAATACGTGACGATAAGTCTGAATAATTAAATCAATAATTACATTTGTAATGAGATTTGCTCGTAGTAATACCGCTCACAGCATAATGTTTACACCGGGCTTCGCCTGTGATATTGTTTATGTCGTGTATTTACTTTGCCAATGAGAGTGGAACGATTTGGTCAGATAAAATGGTTTGAATGTTTGCAGGTGCATAAAATAATAACAAGGAAGGGGCTCGTGGCTAACTTACAGCCAGACGCGTCGATCTATTAACCTTTTGGAACGCCATTGTCACATCTACAGGGTGTAAACGGACCCTTCCCGAAGCCGTTTATCAAGCATTCTGTACATCAAACTAAGTAACTATACGTAAAAATTATTGCTGGGAAACGACTTTTTTTTTGGGGTTAAAAATCACGTTTTTCGGTAAAACTTAATGTAACGCACTCAAAACTTAGTGCTGATGGATGTTTTGAATAGTAAACGGGTCATAGAGTTAATTAAAGTAAAGTTAAAACCTTTAAAAGTGGTATTTAAAAAAAAACTTGTGAAAAAGTCGGAACTTTGACCCCCAATATCTCCGTAACTAGAAGGTTCCCAGGTATGGTCCAGAACAAAAAAATGATAGAAATGACGGGGAGAACAAGTGCCTTTCGGCTCATTAAGGGTCTTGTTACACCCTTTATGTACGTGACAAACAAGCGTGTGCCCTGTACGCCAACGACATAAATATGTGACAAAAAATGCGTGGTGCACTAACACGAAATAAACAATTAAATAGTTTTGGAATCCCTATTCTATTTGTAGGTAAGGCTTTTATTTATTTATTTAAACTTCATGTACAAAAGTGGTACATAGGCGGACTTAATGCCACAAGGCATTCTCTACCAGTCAACCTTAGGGTCAAATAGGACAGCGTAGTGATACTTAGAGTACAAAAAAAAAAAGTTGTTTTTTTTTTCTTTTCTTTTGTGTGATTTTGCTTTCAAGATTTTGCTATAACTAAGGAAGTAGCTACTTATTACATGTTTCGAAGAGAACAAAATTAAGCTCAAATCTATACTATTTTTAGGAATGTACGTAGGTTAAGCAACTCTAACCGCGATCGGTCCGCAGATGGGTGATCACCCATTTCAAACCGAGACCCCTTCTTGTCTCGGAAAGTACGTTAAACCTTTGGTCCCTGATTTCATTCGTAGATCTTTGACTGCAGTCGTTATGGGTCGAGGGCCGAATGTGTGATAACTAATCTTGCTAAGGGGTATCGTGTTATCAAGTTAGTGGGCTGTGGAGGTCCCCTAGACAATCGCTGGAGATCTGGGTCTTATGTAATTGCTAGATCAGTTTGGCGCTCTTATGCCCCACGCACTTGCCGATTGTTTAGTCGGGTCTGCGAGCGCTCTCTTCAAAATCCGCCTCATCTTCTTCTTCTACCTTTGGCCACCCAATGCTGAGTGTAGGTCTCTTCCAAATCTCTCCACTTTTGGCGGTTTTGTGTCATGGCTATCGAGTTTCTTCCAGAGTTGAGCGGGGATGTGTAGCAAGGGATGTGTGTGAAACTAACGAATAATATTGCTTCTTTTTCTAGCTATGTGATTGGTTAGTTCCACACACACCCTCGCTCATCTCTGGTGGAAACCCAGCCTAATGAGATCGTCTATCCACCAAGACGGTTGCCTTTTCTTCTCCTCCGACTCGTCCGTGATCTCCACTCCAGCACTTTCTTCCCCCATCTTCTCTCCCGTCTACGGCATATATGGCCCGCTCACCAAATAAAATGAAAATCCGCCTACCAAATAGCAAATTGTTCGAGCGCAATCGACCGACGGTTGGTCTGGTTTGCGCATTCATCACCAACCCGACCGTTTAGTTGGCCTAGTGTGTGTGTTGGACTCACATCCCCCGGGACGAGGCCCACAGATCAAGCGGGTCGGCACTAGTCCGGGGCGGCGTAAGTCGCATTAGATCCCACTGCCCCGCGACACAAGTGTGCGAGGGAACACCGGTGTGGTCTGACAGACCCCGATGCTCTCCCCGGGGCGGAGTTAATCTATTGTGGATGTCCACATCGAGAAAAATAAAAGTGTGCGGACTAGAAGCCCAGCCCAACTAAACTATCGGCCGACAGAAAGTCTGCAGTCTGCAGAGCTCCAAAATTGTTTATTTAATTTATACAGACAGACAGAAACTACCAATTACTGTATTATAATTGATATCAAGTGCGTTCTCCGATCATTATAACCAGATGTAATGTTAATGGGAATCAACATTGATTGATTGACGTGGGTTCGAGCCCCAGCTGATGTATTTTAAAAGAGTTTTCATTCGATTTAATTTGGTGTGTATTGTGAAATGTTAGGCAGTTTTAGTGATTTATGTGTTTTGTTATTGGGTCCATGAATAGTTATACAGCGTGTAAACAGACTCTTCACGAAGCCGTCAACCAAGCATTCTGTACATTAAACTAAGTAACTTTACGCAAAAATTATTGCTGGGAAACGACTTTTTTTTTTGGGGTGAAAAATCACGTTTTACGGTAAAACTCAACGTAACGCTCTAAAAACATTGTGTTGATAGGTGGATTGAATAGTACGGGGGTCGTGAAGGTGTTTAAAGTAAAAATCTTACATTAAAAACTTGTATTAAAAAAAAAAGTTGGAACTTTGACCCAAAATATCTCCGTAACTAGAAGGTTCCCAGGTATGGTCTACAACAAAAAAATGATCGCATTGACAGGGAGAGCAAATGACTTTCGGCTTCGTTAAGGGTCTTTTTACACCCTTTATTTTGATCTTGTCAGTGCAGTTTTGTAGGAAACAGCTTTTGTTTTTTTAATAACCGTTTCCAACCGAGACCGACCCCTTATTTTCTCAGTAGGGGGGTTCAGAGTGATGTACTGAATACGTGGTAACCGTTTTAACTTGGTATCCCTCACACCCTGTATGAAAATCTCGCGTCACCACCGATTTCAATGAAACTTTGTAAATGTGTATGGTTAGTCCAGCTCGAAAGATAGTCCTAGAGAGTCCCGGTAGGTGGCGCCTTGCGAATCACAAGCAAACTCAAACTCAAAGCATTTATTTCAAATAGACCCGTGACAGGCACTTTT
Organism: Noctua pronuba; assembly: GCA_905220335.1. Classification (NCBI taxonomy): domain Eukaryota; kingdom Metazoa; phylum Arthropoda; class Insecta; order Lepidoptera; family Noctuidae; genus Noctua; species Noctua pronuba. The sequence continues at coordinate 8,405,446 of LR999918.1, read as the reverse complement.
GTATAGTCAAAAGTAAGCTGCCTACAGTCCCGCCACAGGCATAATAACTGTGAATGGACTGTAGTTCGAAAATAGTAGATATCATGGAGAAGAATGGCAAGAAACTCAATGGACACTCTTTTCAAATCAAGTTATATTTATTACACAGTCCTGGGCACAATATTGTTGCTTCTATAAGGGCAGGTATAAGGGCAAGGGGCGGGACACAAGAAATTTATAAATATAAACTAACAAAGTCGCTTTTGTCGTTATGTTTCTGTCCTTGTTTCGTTTATCCATTTAGATAAATAATTTCAGAAGATTTTATGTGAAAAATTGTATATTAAAATGAAACTTACATAAAACAGAATTCTCGACAATTTGTCAAGACGTAAAGACCATCCGAAGCAAGTTATCACTAACCGATGATAAAAAAGTTATTTCTAGAACCCAGTTAACTGCAGCGTTCAGTCTTGTACTGAAAGCTAACTGAAAGTTAAAGTTTAAACAACGGCTCTTTGTCGGGAGCTAAGTCTGCTGATCTTTGACATAGCGAGTCTGTTTACTTTCTTAGTCGCGCTGTGAAGAGTAAGATTATATTACTTATCTTTTTCCAAGCTATACAGTAATATGAAATACCTTGAAATTAAAGTAAGATCAAGCCTGTACACCTCTGCCTAACCCTTCGGGGATTACAGACGTGATGATGATAAGTTATAGTTAAGTTGGAATTAAGAGTATCATAAATATCCAACATCACAAAAAGTTAGTTCATCCACTGCATTTTCAACCATAAGTTATAGACAGCTTTCAGACAGTCACAGTGACAGTTACAGTGGTTAACCTGGAATATATATATATTGAATTTTATAATTCTTTTATATTATATTTATTTGAGCAAAGTAAATGAAAATATAAAAGAATTATTAAATTAAAAAATATAAAATTTCATCGATTCGTATTCTAAAAAATCTCAACCATTTGTGCAAAGGTGGGTCAGCTAAGTGCTATAACTCACTGTAAGTCATCATCATCATCTGCCTAACCTTTTCCCAAATATTTTAGAGTCAGCTTCCTGTCTAACCGGATTTCTAATATTCCATCCTAAAAGGGTTGTCGACCTCACCAAAAAACATTTACCAACAAAAAAATATATAAGAAACAATTCAAATAGCAGCCAGCCACAGAAAAATGTCTTTCAAACATACCTACCACAGAGCCTGAAACATTCAGCAAATAAATCCTTGTGCTAAATATTACTCTTACACTCATAAGGGCTTGGGCACACCGTACGAGTTACTGCCTAGACAGTAGACAGCTACTGACATTGTGTACTATCAAGGCATATAAAGGGTGTAAAAAGACCCTTAACGAAGCCGAAAGGCATTTGCTCTCCCCGTCAATGCGATCATTTTTTTGTTCTAGACTATACCTGGGAACCTTCTAGTTACGGAGATATTGGGGGTTAAAGTTCCAACTTTTTCACAAGTTTTTTTTAAATACATGTTTTTAATGTAAGTTTTTTACTTTAAACAACTCCACGACCGCCGTATTATCCAATCCATCCATCAGCACAATGTTCTGAGTGCATTATATTGAGTCCTACCGTCAAACGTGATTTTTGACCCCAAAAAAAAAAGTCGTTTCCCAGCAAAATTTTTTGGGTAAAGGTACTTAGTTTGATGTACAGAATGCTTGGTTGACGGCTTCGTGAAGGGTCTGTTTACACCCCGTATTATAGAGAGCAGCGGTGGCCCAGAATGGCGGCGGCTCCGACTTACTAGCTTTACTGTGTGATTTATTTCATCACCACTGCTCTCAAAACGGTGAAGGAAAACATCGTGAGGAAACCGGCATATCTTAGAATCAAAAATTCGAAGACATGTGACATATAGTACCAACCGGCACTGGGCCCGCGTGGCGGATTATAGCCCAATCCCTCTTATGGAAAGGAGGCTTGTGTCCCAGCATTGGGAACAGTGTAGGCTGATCATGCTATGGCAGTAGTTCTGTAAGGCAGTTTGGAGTAACTGCCTTACGGCACCGCTCTTCTGCCCGGCTGGCGATGAAGACGATCTCACGTCGCATTCGCTTGTATGAAATCGCGCAGATGACCGGCACTCACCGCATCTCCACGCGGCGCACCGCTAACAAAATAGGATTAAAAAACGATCAGACTTGATAAGTACTAGATATGTTACTAAATTGTCTAAAGACTTTAGACCAACCAGACTTTTTACGAAGGAGCATTAATGCCCGCGCCAATTTCGATCATCACTCAATACTATGAAAGTGACTAGTGTATGAAGCAGTCACAAGTAGCAACTTACTAACCATGCCAGCACGCTTGCTCGCCCGGTGTGACCAAACCCTAAGACAAAACATTTTATTGGAATACCAACGGCTGATACAGGAATCCACGTTATTTGATACTTTTCGCGGAGACTTCGACGCAAACTGGGTACGACGTATATACGGTATATACCCGTACTTTCTTAGACCTACTTCGAGTTTAAAGCGAAGTTTGTTGAAGAAATGGAATCTCTATAGATTGGGTTTCGAAGGCATTTTGGGTTCAAGGAGTTGAGGGTTTGTTCCATTTAAATTTTCGTTAGTAGTGTTAAAACGTGTTTTGTTAGTCAAGTTATAAGAAACAAATTAATCTATGCAAATAAATAAAATCGAAGTGTCTGTTTGTAATTTCTTACGTTACTTAAAAAAACTTTATTTTTTATTTATGTCGGTCGGTCTGTCGGTCTGTTCCGGTTAATCTCCGAAATTGCTGGACCAATTTTGACGGAACTTTTACCGGCAGGTAGCTGATGTTATAAGTAGTAAATTCGGCTACTAGCTTACTTTTATTTTATAAAAAGGATTAGGGGAACCCCTGATCCTTCCCTCTACGTGTAAAGACCACCCTGTATAGATAACCAGCCTGGGTATACCTACAGATTTTGCTACTACGGACATACAACTTCTTGTAATTTTGCCCCGCAATTTGTATTGGCATGGCACTCAACAGATTTACTATTAATACTTGGCACAAACATACATAACATCACGCATGCAATCCACGAAAGGATAGGCAAAGATGCAAGCAATTTTACCACATTTAGCCAGTTGTCTTTAAGTCGATGCGGCGGGGACGAGCCTATTGCCATCAACCCACAAATTCAGACTCGGGGCTGCTACTGACAAATACCTGGTCAAAAACCCAATTACACTTTGCATGACCTGGGAATCGAATCAAAGATCTCCTGCCCCTACGACCACTAGACCAATGAGTCACTTAGACCAGATAACAAATGCAAATCCAAGTCTTCGTAAGAGCTTAACTAAATGACTTCCCCACCTCCCCTCAAAAGGAGATTGCCCATATTTTTCCCCTTTTATCAAACCACGTAAAGCTTCACATTATTTTGTTGAAAACGTTTGTAATAATAAACGTGCTTTGAGAATATAACCAAGTGTTAATATGGTCCCCGTATTCGAACAAAGGAGTCCAAATTTTAAATTAAGGGGCGGGTCCTCTATTCTGTATAGACTGGGAGCTAGTGGAAAGTTTTTTCTCAACTGATTGTGTTTTTTTTTTATTACACGATTGTCCAAACAAGGAGTATGTTTTTTTAGGGTTTATGTATGTATGTGTGTTAGTTATATATTTTGTCTCAATAATTGATATGAATTTATTCTTCTGTTTTTCATGGATTTATGCCCAGTTGATGGCAATAGGCTCGCCACTTATTACATGGGACTTAAACATACTTAAGTACGTAGAGGTGTACCGAACCAACTCCTCGGAGATAATTGGTGTGATGTTAATTAATATGAATAGCTTCTTTTGTGTTAATCATTCTCAGAAAATCATCAATTTATTTCACGTTTCATTGCTTTATATTGCTATCATTGGTCAGATGACTTTATTCTGTCTTAGAAGTTTATTTTAACAGACAAAGATGATAAGTGATGAGGATGAATATTTATGTTTAAAACAGCGATTTACAAAACGATATTTCCGATATATCAAAGAAAAGTCTACGATCGGATACGGCTGAGATCTATAAACGTTACTTAGCACGTACTTTGCATTCGCGCAAATCAGCAATAGGAACACCTGTTGCTGTCACACAACTGTCCAACTAGAAGAGCAAGTTACAGTCAGGAACATGTCTAAGTCAAAGTACGTCCTAAGTAACTAGCTAGGAATAGCTAGCCTTTGATAGGGACAAATAAACCAAGTATCGAATTCGCACTGTACATTCTATTAGCTACTAGCTTTTGCCCGCGGCATTGCTCGCGTTAATTTATAATTTGACAATCAATTCGGATTGTACTCTGCTTGTAATAATATAATTCAATCATGATTCGAAAGACACGTGGCGCCATCTATTATCATAAGAAAGTTATTGTTGTTTTCCTCGGGAACAGTATTTTTTTCGGGATGAAACTATAAAAGGTACCTTATGTCCGTTTCTGTATACCTGATAACCTATATGCAAAATTTCAAGATGATCGCTTCAGTAGTTTAGGCGTGAAAAGGTAACAAACAAACTAACTTTCGCATATATAATATTAGTACGGATGTTGTAGTAATTTATCCAAGCGACTCAAGATTCTAACATTGCCCTAAAATATTCCTGTAGAAATAGCTACAAAAACAGGAAGAAACCCAAAGCGAAAATTCAAGTAAATTTCACTCAGTTTGCTGCATACAAAATAATATTTAACGTTCCTTACTTCTAAATAGACTGCATATTTTTATCTTTCTCCATAAATCTGTTCTTATCTTTTTGCATCAGTCCCAGGCTCCCAGACTATATTTCGTTTTCAGTAATAATGCGGTTTCTTTTATCTTTTCCTTATTATCTTCGCCCCTGTTTATTTCGAAAATTAGAAAATGTGGAACTCCATGTAATGAAGTTAGAGAAACATTTTCTGGGAACTGCTTTCGGTTCATAATTTTCTTGTTTCTCGTAGTTATTTTTGGTTAGCAGTTATAAAAGTGTCAAGGTTATTTAGTTACATAATTGGATAAGACTTGTTTATAATGGAAATTATGTTTTTCCTACTCCAACGCTATTCTTTTATGTTTGTTTGTTGCGGGATCCAAAACAGTTAAATTGTTTCTCTGGGACTTCGTCGAGCTTCATTGTCTCGGCGGTTTTCTGGTGGTCGCCACTGTTGATTCTGGCATTCAGGAGTTGCAGTGGTTTGGTAATACCGTGCTGGGCTTGTCCCAAAAAATATATTATGTTTGGGAAGGAACATTAATTTTTGCGTGAGTACAATACAATTTTTCCGCAATAAAGTCGGTCTGCCCTCAACTATGAGTTTTGAGTAACAAAGCGTCGTATGGGGTAAATATTTTTTTAGTTTTTCATGTTTTTCATAGTTTTATATTGTAAATAAGTTAATTTTAAGTCCGCGCTATCGCATTAGGGATACAACTGTAATGATAGTGTAAGGGAGATTTTAATAAATAAATAAATTATCTTTTCAATTAGATACTTTTATTAATATCTCCTACGTTCGCACTCAGAAATAAGCATAAAATTAAATATTTTAGTGGAAACAACATCTATTTAGAAACAAGGAATTAATTATGGAATAATTGATCGTTATTCATTTTTGTTTCCATATTCAGTTTTTCCATGCAACCTAGTGGCAGGTAAAAACTATCGTTATATCGTATCCATGTAGTCGTAATAATGTGCCAAAATTGTAGGAAAAGGTATCCGTAGTGAAAAAACGTTACCCAACACTAGGAATTTCTCCTGTATCGTACGTGCGTTTACAGACATTTAAACCCACATACACTAACAGTCAGGCCCGGAAGGACGATATGTGGGTCATACAAACATTTGTCCCGTGTGGTGATCGAACCCCCGACACGCAGCATAACAGTCAATCGCTCAGCCAATGCGCCAACCGTGCCGTCCGCCAATTGTGACACCAAAATAAGGTTAAGTTCGATATAAAATTATAGCTTTCAAATAATATTACCCAGTATAATGGCTTTATGCCCGTCCGTTTAATTTTTTTTCTAAAATAGGCAAACGTTACACCAGGACATGGAGTAGATAGTTAATGGAATGTTCAAATTTATCGAATCTTACTGACTGTGTTTGGTAAGGGCAGAAGTAAGTACTTCCTTGTTGCGTTGCCACACTACATAGGCGATTTTAATCTTACCTATTGATATTTACAGGCCAGAATTAGTTGCGGTACTTTCATACAAACCTAAAAGCTTGGCTTGCTCTTAAAACCTACTACTCTTCATGATGTTAGAGTTTCTGAACAGTCTGCTTGCCTTATGTGTTCACCGTATTTTGCCCACTAGGCACGCCACTGGCCGGAATATATAATTATTTATCATAAACACCTCGCTCACTCGGCTTTAGTGATTTGGCAGCGCCAAAGGCACAAGACTAATCAGGGTACGTTTTTGACTTTGTGTACTCCTTTTTGTTTGTACCACTGCTAAAAAACTTTTACAATTATGTTTCTACAAAGACTTAGACCATAAATTTTACAGTAGGTTATGTCAATCCAAGATGTTTTTGACATTTTCATCATCGTTCTCGATGTTAGACTGTGACTTTATCTAGGTCTACTTGTCTGATCACTCCATTAGTTACTTACTCTGTGGTCCAGTACCAGCATAGTGTTGGCACGAATCTTTCAAATAAATTGAGGAGCCATTTTGATTGTAAATTATGTTCGTCCTAGTTTATTTCGTCTGCGAGTAATCAAAAGTTTTAGTTAATGTTTAATTCAGACTTGACTAAAACCAGGTGCCGCATTGTTCGTAGTTACTTTATTAATTGTTTTGAAACTGGTGATTTATATCGAGAAGTTCAAAATTATGACAAATTAGTATCTAGGATAGGAATGGTTTTAATTTAATTATAATTTCGACTGCCTCGTTGGTCTAGTGGATCGCGACTGCTGAGCATGAGGTCTTGGGTTCGATTCCCCGTTCGAGCAAAGTGTTATTGGTTTTTTCCATCAAGAATTTCTCAGCAGTAACCACGGAGTCTGGATTTGTGCCCGGTTGATGGCAATAGGCTCGCCTCCTATTATATGGAAAATGAAATGTGGGTGTACTATTAGGTACACCTCTGCCTAACGCTTCGGGGTCACTTATTTACTTCGAGCAGGGACTGTCACTCCGCAAGTTGCGGAGATTCGTGAAATGTTTTTTTTAAGTGACTAAAAAACAGGCTTTGGAGTAATGACATTTTATTTTTCGTATTGTTATCAGCAAACCCTTTCATTTGATACTCATATCGTGGGAATGCATAAAAAATAACTAGTCCGCCATCTTTGGGAGTCCGCCATATTGGATTTAAAATGACGTCACTTCACTAACCATGCATTGTAATCTAAATTAAACATTAATACAAAATTACAGCTCAATCGAAAATCGGAAAGTGGGTCAAATTGAACTTCTAAGTTTTTTTTTACATAGTTAGTTACAGGTGAAGGTAATAAAAGAGTTTTAAAAACGAAAGAAATTGCTTGTTTCATTTATTGTTTTATCCACAGTCGTTATCTAAACACGCGTGTCGTTGTGTAGCTTGCGGCCAAGCGGTTAGAATGTCAAACTATTACATCACTATTCCAATTACTTTAAAATTAGAACCAAAAACGGTTCTACCAACATAAAACAAACTAGGCAACAAAACACCAGTAGGTTTGCCACGCTAATTCCCTTAAAATACGCGTTACCAACTTTCAGCAACCAACTTTGGACCACAACGACAAAGTTTATGTCGATAAAATACTGGCAGAAAATGTTTTAACCTGACCTTAAGCTGGTTAATGTCTTTTTCCTGTAACAGTAGAGTGTATGAGTGGTTTATTTTAAAGATTTTTAAAAGCGCCATCTAGCGGTGACGGTTGGGATGCGTTTGGAAAAGAGTTGTTTTGTGGAGTAAACTTTTTTTTGAGAAAATGATTTGTTGTATAATAATAGAACTTCCATGAGCGGCCATATTTAAATGTAAATCTTTTGAAACCTGGACAGTCAGCCTGGCTATCAAGTTTCTTAGACTTGATCATACTTTAACAAGTACATAGGTACGGTAGGTACCTACATGAGATATTTCTGCACGAATCTCTCAGAAATAATAATTATCACGCCTGTACTTTCTCCAAGGGCTTAGTAAGAGGTATACCTATAATCATGTTACACCTACATTCGCCAGTAATGTTAAACCTCTTGTTTTATTGAAGACAATTACCGAGTACATTTTTGTCATAGCACGTTAAGCCGTTGGTCTGACAACCAGTCTCACTAAGGGGTATACCCAGTTAGCTCACCGTCCGTCCGTCTTATGACGACAGGCCGTGTCGACGGCGCGTTCGTGTTCCACGCGCGCCTCAAAGAGATGTCAGCAATCAGGAAGGGGCCCGCAAGGGCCGATGCCTGCCGGGGCTGCGGGACTGTTCGAAAGAGATACCGTGGCCCTGGAACACAAAGGGCAATGAAGGAACATGGATGGGTTTTAGTCAGTAAGAGTCTGACACTCCCTCCCACTCCACCCAGAGCGGGAGAAGTCATTTGATGATTTCCGATCCGTAAAAAAAAAAAAAGGGGTATACCCAGTATTACCCAGTACTAAATGGGTTGTGAAGGTCAGATAGGCATCGCTCCATTTAAAATACTGGTATTTAGCTGCATCCAGTTAGACTGGAAGCCGACCCCAACATAGTTACGAAAAGGACGAGGAGTTTTGTCTAACAATTATTCGGAAAAAGGAAGCCGCAAAAAAATAACTCGCAAGCGGTGTAATCGAGTTCACAAAACAAAATAAACGTGAAGACGTTTTTAAGTAGGATAAGACACAGAATTAGGAAAACAAAGGAGAATGCCTATCTGATGTTTGTTGCCAAAACCCAAACGGTATAATGTTTTAAAAAGTAATGAAATCCATTAAAAAAATCTTCTTGAACTACTGAACCGTTGATGGATAGAACTTAATTAATCCAGAACATATTTTTCGAGGACCCAAACGAAAATTAATTTAAATTAAGTCCACTTGTAAAGAGGATACTTCCTTAAATTATTATATTTTAATAAAATCTTCGCAGAACAGTGTTAAATAAATGTTGGATTGGTTACCTTTGAACCTCGGGAAGATTATTAAACTCAGGAATAAGTACGTCAAGCTGAAAAGAAGACCTGTAATTTTTATGATTCTTGTCGATTTGATTTTATTACTCTTCTTTCTCTCGTCTTTTCGAGATTATTAGGTATAAAATTATAGACCGACGAATCCTAACAATATCCCACAGGATATTTGCTTTAAAACAACCATAACCTACGTAGGTATTATGATACTAATTCAACCAATATGTGATCAACCTTCAGAATATTCCATTTAAATTGATACCTTCGCGAGGGGTCATTAAAGCGGTCGGTCTATAGATGGGTTTGAGGTCTCAGGTCGCGGTTATAACCTGCTGAAGGTCCATCTGCCTTTTCTTTTCGTATCGAAATGTCCTCAATGAATGTCCTTCGCCGTGGGGCAGGCGGAGGAGTCTGTCAGACCACATGGCTTCTGGCTGGATTGCAGGGAAACAATTGCATTTTCTACAATCACCCCAGCAGTGATGGTTTGTTGGCGGCAAACCCCATCTCAGGTACGGGGGAGGAGTGAGGTGCTCCTCGCCCTGAAAAGTCCATCTGCCTGCCTTTACTAAACGATACTTATTGTGATCTACTTCCAGTCTAACCGGTTGCAGCTTTATACTAGTGCCTTACACCACATTTGCCCATGTTCCTTTTGATCAGCTGTTTCTGAGGCGAAAATTGGTCCCGATATGCAATGTACAGTCACCCATCCGCTCCATGTAAAATACTGGTATTCAGCTGCATCCGGTTAGACTGGAAGCCGACCCCAACATAATTGGGAAAAGGCTAGGCAGATGATGAGTCACCCATCCACGGACCAACCGCGACAAGCGTAGCTTAACCTTCGTTCGTCTAGTCAATTTCTTTAAAAATGCGATTACCAATGTGTAGTCGCTTGAGTAACCTTCGAACTTGAATGAAACCCTACAGAATTACACTACAGTGCCTAAATATATACCCAATCCGGTTCCACATATCCAGATTTACTCCTGCGCTTCACAAACACACATTTATCATAACTAGACTTCCATTATCACCGTCTCCACAGCCCCGACATTGATAAATTGATTGTCACGTTATGTATAATAATACCAACCTTACATGACCTACCTCACGTCCCGCTACCCGCACAGAATACGGCAACACAGGGGTGACAGTTCGTCATGTGACAGGTCTAGAAAAGATGGTTGATGGAAAAGATATTATGTGATTTTTTTCCCGATAAGGTTTTTGAGATGAATATTTATAGAGTTGTCATTTGTGCAAGATATTTTTTTGTTAGTTCAGTTGTTGGTACCTAATTACTTGTTCAAAAGATATAATAATTTTTTATATACTAGGAGGAGCTCGTGGCTAAATAAAAACAGCCACTAGGATCAATCTTCAGGTTAAGCCGCGCTTGCCTAGGTTGGTCTGTGGATGGGTGACCACCAATTACATACCGAGTTTCCCCAGTGCCTCGGAAAGCCCGCTAAGCCGTTGGTCCCGGCTGTCATTTGTAGATCTTTGACAGTCGTTACAGGTAGTCAGTGGCCCAAAAAGTCGGACAACCAGTCTTACCAAGGGGTATCGTATTACCCAGTACTAATTGGTTTGTGGAGATCAGATAGGCATTCGCTCTATGTAAAATACTGGTATTCAGCTGCGTCCGGTTAGACTGGAAGCCGACCCTAACATAGTTGGGAATAGGCTAAGGAAATGATGATTTTTAAGATGAAATTGTGTATATTCATCTATGGACCTGAGTTGCCCGATAATAAAATAATAATTCTTACTTGAACAAAATTCAGAATAATCATGTTGCATGCCTCCTTGCAGGATAGAACGGAAAACTAAAGATTTTATTTAAATCAAATACTGGCGTTAGTTCACGAAATTATGTAGACAGAGTCATGGACTAAACCTAGCAGGGACGTCATCAACCACACACCATGTTTTAAGTCCCAGGCGGCGAGCTTATTGCCATCAACCGGGCACAAATCCAAACTCCGTGGTTGCTACTGAGAAATCAAAAAACCCAATAACACTTTGCCCGGCTCGGGTATTGAACCCAGGACCTCATGCTCAGCAGTCGCGCTTGCGACCACTCAACCAACGAGGTAGTCACCACACATTAATAATTCAAAAAACCACCATGTACCTACCGTTCTACCAAAATCAGCTCAACCCTCCATCCGGCATTTAACCCTGAATTAATCTATCAAAAACCACAGAAATAGTATCGAAAATCAACAACCGCAAACGACAGCATTTCCGGCAAACCCAGCCGGTTCCGAGCCGGTTCCGGTTTTGAGCCGTGCAGTTCCGCATTGGCTATCGGCGGTCAAGTCCCGTTGCGGGGAAAATACCCGGAAGTACTCCCTGTAGACCAATAAATATGAAAACATTTGCGTAGAGGAATTATGTTAAATAGCTGGTCATGTATGTCTGATAAAATATTTATTTTTTATCGTATTCTTGTTGAATCGCGGGGGTCAAAAGTTGTATCATGTGTCTAGCCTTTTCTCAACTATATTGGGGTCGGCTTCCAGTCAAACCGGGTTGTTTTTGCAGGTTGTTGGAAACCCGAATGCCTGACAACCACTACTTGTTTGGCGCTTAGTCTTAATGCATAATATATTTTTTTATTTGGTATATGTTACGGTTACGGCTAAAAGCCGAAGTAAGGTTACATCTAGTTCTAGCCGGCTATACCTAGGTGCGGCCGGTAACAGTTTGTTATAATGCAACCAATTTGGATGTAGCGCTCGGTCGGCTCGCGCGCTTTTGGTCACAGTTCTAACCTAACCCAATCCATTTGGATAAATAAAAAGGATAGTTACCAGCCGCACCTAGGTATAGCCGGCTAGAACTAGGTGTAACCTTACTTCGGCTTTTAGCCGTAACATATACATATTATACTTATATACTCACGCGTTTTGCCCATGGGTGTAGGCAAAAAGTACAGAATGATGCCACCTGCAATGATCCTTACGTCATTAAAGATAAAGGAGAATGCCATAAAGCAGGTTGTAGCTGCGTCTTTTCCATTTTTATGCAAAAATCTTCTTTTGAATTATCATTTCACATGTATTTATTTTAGCCTGAAGCAACTACTACTAAAAAAAGGAAGCTTTAATATTGGCAATGATTTTTATTATGCTGGTAACCTTAGGTCAATGTCAGAGTGATTGACATAAATGTATTTTTTTTTCGTCTTTGATATGTCTATTGTTATAATTTATTTGAATACGTATTATTTTGTGACAGACATTTCAAAACTTAAATGTCTCTGTGTAAGCAAAGAGATTACATACCTACTTTTCCGCCTAAGATGGTAGCACGACATCACAATAATTGTAATATTAAAAGTCCGATTTATAAAACTGCCATTCAATACATCAATGATTTTTATTAACATAAGCCGGACTACATTTCCTATATTTCACGATGACTCTGTCGAGACGCAAGAACATCCGAACGCAAATACAAAATTGGGCATACTCCTTTAGTTCTGCCGATAATAATTATAATTATGCATTGTTTAAACCACCCGTCCATATTTCCCTGTAAACCACATAACACAACCCCGAACTACGCAAATACAGCAGGAATATAATACCTGCATCCACCAACGAACAATACATTTAATCCACCACGTATTTCATAAAACTACCCCTGGGAATACCCCTAATTACTGGACCATGTTGCCATAGTTTGAAAATCACCCCGGGGTGGTTTTGATGTATCCCGAATTGGATACCTTATGAACAAGTTGTGAGTAGGGTTACCATATCGTTGAGAAAAGTCCGGATATTTATTTTTAGAGTATGTTACAAGATTGGATTTTGGTGTCTGGACTTGTGATTTTGGTTGATGGCAATAGGCTCGGCGTACATGGCGTTTGAACAAAACTGCCGAAATATGAGTGTACTAAAGGTACATCTTTTCCTTATCTAACGGAGAACGGAGGCGAAGTGCCCAGAGGGTGAAAGAGGAGCTCGTGGCTAAACGGACCGTGCTTGACAAGGTGAATACGTAACGACTGTCAAAGATCTACAAATGACACCCGGGACCAACGGCTTAACGTGCTTTCCGAGGCACGGAGGAAACGGTATATAATGGGTGGTCACCCATCCACAGACCAACCTAGGCAAGCACGGCTTAACCTAAAGATCGACCCGAGCGGCTGTTATTATTAAGCCACGAGCTCCTCACAGATTTTTTACTGACTTCTTGGTCGGCGGACGGTTGGTCTAGTGGTCGCAAGCCCAACTGCTGAGCAGGACCTCTCCTGGGTTTGATTCCCGGGTCAGGCAAAGTGTTATTGGGTTTTTCCATCAGGAATTACTCAATACCATCCACGGAGTGTGGATTCCGGCCCGGTTGATGGCTCGCCCCCTGTTACATTAGACTTAAAACACCACTGACGAAATGTGGGTGTACTGTTAGGTACACCTCTGCCTAACCCTTCGGGTATTATAGGCGTGATGTTATGTTCTTAATTTCAAAAAACTCCTCCGTTCCGTTATGTCCGAACAAATTAATAATTCGGATGGGACTATAGGAGGTTAAAATACCGGATATGTCTGGAGAAATTCGGATGCCTGGTAACCCTGTTATATGAGTACAGTTGTTTGCCCGCGGGTTTGCTAGTTATTTTATGTAACATATCATTGGGTATTTTTGAGTGATGAGTATCAGGAAAATTTATTGTGTTTCCATTGACAAATGTCCTGCCGAGTTCGCTGACGATTGACCACTTTTCAACCTTATTCATCAGGGCCTAAGGCTGAAAACTGGTCGACCAACAGTGAGCCCGATACTATTTCCAGGAATAGTTACAAGTCTAAGGGATTTTTTTTTAAATTTAGTTGATAAATTCATAGGAATATGTTGATCTTCCGACCGTGGATCATCATTATTAGTTACATCAGTATTATTAGTTTACTACGTGTCTCCGAAAACACGTTAAGCCGTAGGTCCCGGCTGTCATTTGTAGATCTTTGATAGTCGTTACGAGTAATCTGAAGCACGAAAGTCTAACAACCAGTACCAAGAGGTATTACCCAGTTATTGGGTTGTGGAGCAGCGTATTCCCAACTATATTGAGTTCGGTTATCAGTCTATAAACCTGTATTTCAGTATTCTACATATAGATATGGGATTGGTATTATTCCTTGATGGCCTACCATGACTTCTTAAGACAGTATTGTTTTAATCTAAAGGATGATTTACACCAAACGGCTCGCATCGCATCGGAAAGGATACAAACGGATGCGGCAACAGCCGATCAGGTCCGGCAGGATTTCGACGCAAATCGCCCCGGTACCGTCACTTGCGAACGTATCCGTTTCTGCGATCCGATCGTATACAACGACAGGCGAACGGAGCCCATCGCGTGTCGCAACATACTTTCGGCTACGATCACTTGTTGCGGTAGATGCCCGCGGTCAAGCTGCTGTGCACGGCTTGGTAATATAGAATACTGTGTACACGGTGATTGTAAAATCTTTTCCGATCCGATGCGATGCGAGCCGTTTGGTGGATATCATCCTTAACTGTTCAGTGTGGGCAAGATATTGTTATGGAGCTAGACGTCCTGTATATCCAAAGACATTCAAATACTTCCGAGCGATAGACGGGACAAGACGAAGAAAATCGTAATCCAAAATATGTTACTACTTAGTAACAAGTAGGTCTGTCAGTGTCACAAGCCCGCTTGTCAGGTAGCATTCGTGTGTCAAAATCGAAAATATTCAGGATGAAAAATAAAATCTCTTTGTGTACATCTCTGTCTCTTCTCAAAATAGTCACCAAAACAAATGAAAATCATTTTCCAGATTTTCCTCTCCACGGTTCCCGCTTTTAACACCTGCCAAGGGAAGCGATGTTTGCTATGTTCCCAAAGGATAGTTCACTATCTCTACTCGAACAGTTCACAGCCGGAATATTGCACATTCACACACAATAATTAGATATTTCCAAAGAGATTCAAAACACATATAGAGAGGACATTGGGAACATTGTCATACAATAATATCATTGTCATACAATAATAACATCCTGAATATTTTCGATTTTGACACACGAATGCTACCTGACAAGCGGGCGTATGACACAGATGACACTAGACAGAACGAATTGTTACTAAGTAGTAACAAGTTTTGGATTACGATTTTCTTCGTCATGACCCGTGTATAGCTTGGAAATATTTAAATGTCTTTGTGTCATATGAATGCGACCTAACAAGGCGACGTATCGCACTGGACTGATCGACTTGTTACTAATCTGTAACAGGTTTTGGAATTTTCAGTTTCTTGGTCTTGTCCCGTCTATAGCTAGTTATATTTGAATGTCTTTGGATATTTCAGTCATTTCCTACGTTGAGCTGTAAATTAGGTATTTAATGTTATTACGTGTTATCTTTGTTGTAATTACGAATTATTCCACAACAAAAGTAAGGATTATTTTTAAGCACGTTAAGCCGTTGGTTTAGGCTATAATTTGTAGACTGGATAGTCTTAACAGGCAGTCAGTGGTCTGAAAGTCTGACAACCAGTCTTACCAAGGGTTTTCGTACTACCCAGCACTAAGCGTTCAAGGAATTTCGGTAGGGAATGGATGGTCACCCATCCATGGACCGACATTGGCAACCGCTGCTTAACTTTGAAATTCGGTCAGTTTGGCTGTTATTATTAAGCTGTAGGTATGATTGTACACTATAAAGGGTGTAAACAGAGCCTTAACGAAGCCGAGAGGCACTTGTTCTCCCCGTTATTGCGATCATTTTTTTGTTCTAGACCATAACTGGGAACCTTCTAGTTACGGAGTTATTGGGGGTCTAAGTTCCACCTTTTTCACAAGTTTTTTTTAAATACCTTCTTTTAAGGTTAGAACTTTACTTTAAATACCTCCATGACCCGTTTCTATTCAATGCATCCATAAGCACAATGTTTTGAATTCGTTCCATTGAGTTTTACCGTAAAAGGTTATTTTTCACCCCAAAAAAAAAAAGTCGTTTCCCAGCAATAATTTTTGTGTAGGGTTACTTAGTTTGATGTACTTGCTTGGTTAACGGCTTCGTGAAGGGTCCGTTTACACCCTGTATTATTCAAAATTTTCACCTTTCATTATTTCTGTCCCAATTCGGACGGCATCTTCCCCTAATTCCAAACCGGACAGGCTCGTTTATAATTCACAACAAGTCCAGTAAAAAGCTTACTCTTCAATTTCGGATGCCGGACGAGACCGGGTGTCCGGATTAGAGGCGGACGTGGGGTAAGGCACGGCATGGATGGAAGCGTATAGATGAGACGAGGTATTGGTAACGTCTTAAGGTTCGGGCAAACCGGTAAGGACAGATTATGGACCAGCTGCGGACACCGACAAATATTTCCGTACATAATCTGGCCAAGTCCTGTGTGAAGGATGATATGGCTAGAAAGGAGGTGACTGCTGAGATGAAGAGTAAAAGAGAATATGGAAGGAAGAACACATCTATTTTTAGCCTATTACGGCGAAGCCCAAAAGGAGCGTTATGTGTTTGACCTGTATGTATGCATGTCCGTTTCTTTGTTCGCTCGTAACTCTTAAATAAATGAGCCTATTTGGATAAATTATATGTTGTTAGATTGGTTTATGTGGCGCAAGTGTCACTGAATACATTAAAATAAAATAAAAAAACAAAGGAAAATGGCGAATTTTGGGCGCCATATTGTGGAGTTCCATTTTTTTTTTCTTACATTTTTAAATATCTTTGTAACATTTCATAATAACGACCCCCTTTTGTGCAAAAGCTTCCCAACTATCACTTAATAGCTTTAAATATATTATTCATACCCCAGGGTCAGTCCCGTAATGCAAACTGGGCCATGGCTTCTAGTCTAAAATCTGCATTGAAGGCGATACAGAATTACTTAGTTAAGTCTAGAAGCACAGATCTAAAGCTATGCTATAAGATGTTGAAGCTAGCAGAACAGCTTCTTGTGAAGCTACTGTCTGAAGCATTTCGCTTTATGTTTAAGATGGCTACGCATTCGTGATATTGTAGATGTCTATTGCCTCATTGGTCTAGTGGTCGCAAGCGCGACTGCTGAGCATAAGGTCCTGAATCAATTCCGGGGTCGGGAAAAATGTTATTGGGTTTTTCCATCAGGAATTTAAGTATTAACTCTTTCGGTGCCCAGCCAGCCCAGTCTTCGTTTTAATTAGCTATAAATTACTTGTATTTTAAAATTACCATTTTTATATCGAAGCCTCGGATACGGGTTGTGGGCACACGAATGAATTATTGTTGGACCCATATGCTGGGCACCGAAAGGGTTAAGTAGCAGCCACGAGGGTTAAGTAGCAGCCACAGAGTCTGGATTTGTGCCCGGTTGATGGCAATAGGCTCACCCCCTATTAAATGGGACTTAAACTCAACTGGCAAATGTGGGTGTTCTTGTTAGGTACACCTCTGCCTAACCCCTCGGGGATTACAAGCCGTTATGTTTGGATTGCCATCCAAATGTATAAGAAACCTGGCTCGTTTTTTTTTTTTTTGTAATCTTTGCCCCACACTAGGAATTTCTCCAGTACTATGGGGGCGTTTACAAACATTTAAATTCACATACATAAACAGCCAGACCCGGAACAACTACAGCAGTGCAGCAGCCACTGCGCCATCGGTGCCGTCAAGATACATTTCGATATGCAATGAAGAAGATTAGTATACTAGTATAATGCTATAGCTGTCTATAACTTCACCATCGTCTATCTTGGCCTGTCACACAGCCCTAACCACCAGCGTTGTCTCATTAACTATACAACCGTCGAAGTATTCCCTAGCTATCGCTGATGTAGCCACAAATTCTTCAAAATATTATCCTCGATACTGACTATCTGTTCATTATATTTTTCTAAACAGTGATATGGAGGAAGAATTTTCTTGAAGGTGGGGAATGATGTTGAATAGGTTATAACTTTGGTACGGCATGAGGCCCTGCGTTCGATTCCCGGGTCGGGCATAGTGTTATCGGGTTTTTGTATCAGGAATCTTTCAGTAACAGCCACGGAGTTAGGATTTGAGCCCGGTTGATGGTATTAGGCTTGCCCTATATTACTTAAAATATAACTCAGGAAATGTGGGTGTAACTTGCTATTAGGCACGCCTCTGCCAGACCCTTCGGGGATTACAGGCGTGATGTTATACAGTATTCAAAATATCTTTCGACTACTTTTCATTTAGCCCCATTTGTCCTAATTCCTATTCATTCTGCCAACCCCTAAATCCCAAGAAGCATGAGCACATATCACCGATAGTGTACTAGCATTTAGCTACTATCCCGGCCTTACACGTCAGTGCAATTATCTGATACAAGCCCAGTAGTGGCGCGATCACGCGGAATAATTCAGCTGTATACATTTGTGTGCACCGCAGTGTATCGGCTTTGACTTGCGTTTGAGATACGGGGTGTGTGTAATTTTAAGCATTTATTTGGTAAGAATAAGCTATTTGATATCATCGAAAAAAAAAGAAATGTTTAGTCCGTCAGTTAGATCACCAAAAAATGTTGGACACGTATTTTTTCTTTTGTCACATAATCAAAAAATGACAACGATACAGCGCATCAAAGTTCAAGAGAGGGGGCTTGTGACGTCATTGGACAGTAAAAAGTAACAGAAATTGTGAAGTCACGCGAGATTTCAACGCGCTGTATCGTGGTTGGTAATTTTTCGTTTACATGACAAAAGAAAAAATATCTGTCCAATATTTTTGATAATCTAACTGACGGACTAAATAGATTTTTTCAGGCAAATACCCTATTGTAACTGCAACTTTCCCTTTTGTTAACATAACATCAGGCCAGTACTCCTGAAGGGTTAGCCAGAGGTGTACCAAACATACACCCATATTTGGTCAGTTAGGTTTATGTCCAATCAAAATCAAAGCATTTATTTCAAGTAAGCCAGTTACAGGCACTTTTGAACTGTCGAAACAAAGACAACAATAAAATGAAGCTACAGTCCCTGTCACAAGTCCTAATAACTGTGAAAGTACTGTAGTTGCCCATTCCAAAGCGTAGTTCTCTATGGAGAAGAACTGGCAAGAAACTCCATGGACACTCTTTTAAATCAGGATATTGTTACAAAATCTTGGTTACATCATTCCTGTTGAAATGGTATATTATCGATACCTTTAGGCTCAAAGGGCGTAACCGCCATTTTGGCCAAAATGAGATTTTAATGCAGTCATGCTTAGTTTTTCGTCTTCTTTCGATTGGTATATTTAAAATTTTGATATTCGCAAAAAAAAGCGCTAAATGTTGATTTTCTTTAAATTTTAGGGTGTATAGTACGAAGTCTATTTTTTTTATTGTTAGATTTATGTATTATTCTACGATGTTCTTTATCTCAAAATTCTAACAAGTTTTGTATTTATAAGCACAAAAAAGTTATGTCGGAAAACAGTTTTGTTTCTTGGCTCTACTGAAAAATCGTGTTTTGGTGGATACGTCCTTTGAGCCTAAAGGTATCCTTATGTGAGAACGATGTAGCAAAATGTGCACGTAAAAAGTGTCCCTATTAAAGACAATGTAGGTAAAAGGGGACGAGCCTGTCGTCATCAACAGGGCACAAATCCAGACTCCGTGGCTGCTACTGAGAAATTCCTGATGGAGGACACAAATAACATTTCACGCGACTTGAGAATCGAACTCATGGTTAGTATGTACCGCTTATGGTCCCTTTTGCAACAATAAATCAAAGTTTGAATAGGTGCTTGTTTGAGTATTTACGTACGTTTGTTGCCTTATTTTGTATTTGGAGTTTTTTTAGGGTTCCGTACCAGAAGGGTCACCCATCTACTGTCAGTCCGTCTGTCAGCAGGGTGTATCTCATGATCCGTTATAGGTTGACAGTTGAAATTTTCACAGAATGAGTATTTCTGTTACCGCTATAACAGTAAATTATAAAAATTTAATTAAAGGGGGAGGCCCTATTAATTTTTATTTTATTTTTACCCCTTCATGTGCGAGTCCGACTCGCACTTGGCCGGGTTTTTTCAATTTGTTCCACCAAACAAATAATAAATTGTAAAATGTGCTGCTAATCCATTTTTTAAGATTATTGTTAAGTTAGTTACTTTAGGTTATTTTAGGGAGGAGCTCGTGGCTAAAAAATAACAGCCGCTTGGGTCGATCTTTAGGTTAAGCCGTGCTTGCCTAGGTTGGTCTGTGGATTACATACCGAGTTTCCTCCGTTAAAACATTGGGCTGATGGATGCATTGAATAGTACAAGGGTCACGGAGGAATATAATTTTTAAGAAAAGTTATAGCATTAAAAACTTTTCGTTTTTTTTTTTAAGTGATGCTAAAGTTAAAAGTCGTGGTAAACACCTGGATAAGGGTCGCACAGAACTGGGAAGTGTGGCAGAAAAAAGGGGAGGCCTATACCCAACAGTGGGTGATTCCGGGCTGATAATTATGAAGATGATGATGATGGAAAAGTTGGAACTTTGATCCCCAATATCTCCGTAACTAGAAGGTTCCCAGGTATGGTCTAGAACAAAAAAAATATCGCAATGACGAGGAGAACAAGAGCCTTTCGGCTTCGTTAAATATCTTTTTACACCCATTATCCTGCCTTACAATCTTTGATCCTGTCTTGACTTCAGAATCTAAAACTTTTAACTACGTCTCTTTTCTTTAAAAAGCAGATCCCGAGAACTTGCTGATAGATCTTTTGAGTTTAAGTTTCACTTTGTGCTAAAGTTTTTTCATTTTGAACACTTCAGATACTTGAATAATTGATTTTTACATTGTTTATAAACGGCGCCATCTTCAATTTATTATAACTGCTAATAAAACTGGAATATATCATCACGCCTGTAATCCCAGAAGGGTTAGGCAGAGGTGTACCTAATAGTACACCCACATTTCGCCAGTTATGTTTAAGTCCCATGTAATAGGAGCGAGCCTCTTGCCATCAACCGGGTACAAGTCAACACTCCGTGGCTGCTCCTGAGAATTTCCTGATGGAAAAACCCAACAACAATTTGACCGACCCGGGAATCCAACCTAGGACCTCATGCTCAGAAGATGCGATTGCGACCACCGGCCTACCGATAACCGATACCGATTTTCCTATAACCGATTTTTTTTTTGCCTTATGGCCTTTTACTTTCGAGTTCCGTAAAAATATCTAGCTTTCATACTAATTCTGTTCAACAATAATGATTCCTACCCATAGCTAGTGACTACCATGAAGTAGAGTAATAATCCCCAAAGCTCGAACAGTATTTTTTAACCCCTCAATTTACTTTCGATTTCCACCCCCAAATAATCCCGTTTGCAATCTACAAAACCCCAGCCATTTATCTGACACCCCTAAATCTCTCGCCAGCCTATTACAAAGAAAAAGATAACTTACAACCTAGGAATTGACGTACGATTGTGACGATTGACTCCGATAATACCGCGGCCATTTTTCATCCCGTTTCAACCCCCCAATGCCGACCTAAATACAGTTTTTTATTGGAATCTAATTTCACCCCTCGGAGACAAGTAGGTATTCGAATTATCAGATTGCTAGTCACAAGACGATCGATCAATGTTTCTTGTGCTTCTATGAGCATAAGTAATTTAAACTTTCTTCCTTATTTCGTGAGGGATCTTTTTCCTATTGTACGTCTAACCTACGGAATCGTTTTTTGATAAAAAAAGATGGCTGTCACGAATCTGATCTCTGTTTTGATGTGTTGTTTGGACCTCGAATTTCAAATGTATGTTGTGCTTACTGTTATTCACATAACATCAGGCCTATAATCCGCGAAGTCCAATGACATAGGGGGCGAGCCTACTGCCATCAACCGGGCGCAAATCCAGACTCCGTGGCTGCTACTGAAAAATTCCTGATTTAAAAGCCCAATGACACTTGGCTCGACCTAGGGATCGTACCCAGGACCGCATGCTCAGCAGCAATGTTTGAAAATAATATTAATTATTTTATTGTATTGTGAAAAGCTGGCACCGCACTGGGCAATAAACTCGCGCTTTATTATATGGGATTTAGACATAAGTGGCAAAATGTGGGGTACTCTATGCACACCTCTGCCCAACCCTTTGGTGGTTACGGGCCTAATCAGTATTGAGAAAAAACGATCATCCTTGAACGTGATTCACATTTAGAATATCTGAGTAAATCACATTTCATATTATTTGGTTTCATCCCTTTTGACATTAACCCTTAAAAAATTACTGGAAAATATTCGCCCAGTTTTTTCCACCCAGCTTGCAGCTCCCCTATAGCCTGGGCAATGAATGATTGTGGTTGGAAAAGTCGAAAGCAGAAAATCTGACTTATGAACTTTGTTTGGACTAGTTAGAAGATAAACATATTAAAAGTCCTGACCCCTCCGAGGTGAGCCCGAGGGATGGGTGGGCAAAGAAGGTCCCGTTTTTTGGTTTTTTGCTTATATCTCGAAAACGATGCGTCGTATAAAATTTTGTTGTACTACATAATAAAACCTCATAAAATTCTCTACAACTTTGTTTGTCACACTTTTTATCAATCTCCAAAAAAAAAAAAAAAAAAAAAACGAAAAGAAAAAAAAAAAATATGGCAAAGTTGTAGAGAATTTTATCAGATTTCATTGTGTAGTACAACAAGTATTCGTGCGACACACCGTTTTCGAGATGCAAAACAAAAACGAAGACGAACGGGACAGAGAATTGGATAAATTTTTAAAAATTGTTCGTTTTTCGGAGCTCATACCAATTCAACGATAAGAGATAGATAAAAAAAGTGACAAACAAAGTTGTAGAGAATTTTATGAGGTTTTATTATGTAGTACAACAAAATTTTATACGACGCATCGTTTTCGAGATATAAGCAAAAAACCAAAAAACGGGACCTTCTTTGCCCACCCATCCCTCGGGCTCACCTCGGAGGGGTCAGGACTTTTAATATGTTTATCTTCTAACTAGTTCAAACAAAGTTCATAAGTCAGATTTTCTGCTTTCGACTTTTCCAACCACATACCCCTTTTGAGCACTCATTTACCAGACTACTAGGGAACCGACGCACTCAGTTAGGCAGGTCACGGTGTCAAAACTGCGCAAACTCTAAAAGCTTTGGCTGGTTCACGAAATAAATACTGGAACGAAAAAGAACTCGAAAACAGGTTTTCATTTGTGTTTCGTTACGTCGCTTTTCGGGTGAAGCTCTTTAGTTTGCTCTTTAAACGTTTAAAATTATATAGGTTTTATTTTCAAAACAAAAACTCTTAAAATAATTACAAACATGCAACTTTATTTTGTGAGCCATTTGGTAAATTTTTGCATCTTTGTTTTATATCTTAGGTCCTAGGGGGTTGAAACAAGTAAAAACAGTTCTTTATCAAATTGTAAGTGTCATATAACAAAAATTAAACACAGTCACACAGTTCACGCAATAATAATTAAACCAGCTTACAATTTCCCAACCCGACGAAAGCACCGTAAATACCAACTCCCATTCTTCATTCGTTGTTTAGCCTAAATAAATAACATTTAAATGCGACAAAACAGCTAACTTTTGCACAAAACACGTACAAACAAATGGCTGTTAGCATATGGAAACAAACGCCAAGTTTTCAATCCATAATAAAATGTAATGTACCGAGTGCATTATGCATGAGAAAATTTCACCCCCCAAGTTTCACCCCTACCTTCGCAAGTTTAGGGTTGAAATTGAAATGGCTAGAAATCAGGAAGCTAGGAACACGTTAGTAAGTATGTTGATGCTTAGTTTTTAGTGGATATCAGATCAGAAAAATAAAATGATATTTTTGAGTTAGAATGGCAATATTGTAGGTATTGTTGTCGTATTTGGTTCCGTGCAAACTGTTGTTTGTGTTATTGGAAAGATGTGAGTTTTATTTTATGTTTGCATTTTTTTCAATTTTTATTCTTGCTGTCGGGAATGTTGTCACGTAGAAAAATAGTGGGATATCGTGCAGTTTCAAATTGCTTAGACAGCGCACATAACAGAGATAAAATAGTTCTGTTTTTCATAGACAGAATACGTAGTTTTGTCTTGTCAGAGTAAAATCGTTTTGCTGTGCACCACGTAACTTTATGAGTGATAATGTTTGGAAGGGTATGGAATATTCCAGATCGTCTTGGTATCTTCTTTGCTTATTCGGTCATGATGTAAGTTTGAATAAGCTATGGCCGCAAATAGTAATCTAGCCTCTTCTAAGTGAGAAGGAGTTTTAGCTCGTAATACTTGTACATAAAACACGAGAAACCCAGAAATAAAAGAAAAACCACAGAGGCGGTCATCGAGAAAATTACGTTAGTTTGGTATCCTGGGTCGCTCAAAGAGCTATCAGGGTTAATTTGTAAGCCTCTCGGGGTTTGAAATAAACTTAACCCTATTTTCGACAAACCGACTACACAAACTACCACTAGTACTATGTAATGTAAAGTAAACTTCAAACTCCATTGCCATATTTAAACAAGAAAGGCCAAGTCTTCGTCAACATCATAAAGATTTCTCTAAGACGTGTCAGTGACACGCCCAAAGGAAATCGAACGGGGGTAATATCCTGGGAATTGATAGATCTCTACCGATGTGTTGACTTGGATACAATCTATCTAGGATTGGATTAAACTGAGTTTGTGGTGGATTGTAACCACTGTGCTAATATTTATGTTCCAGGATTTTAAAACGGCTCCTATATAGGAATTGTAGGACGTTCAAACCCAGAAAGGCGCGTTTATTATTATCTGCCTAACCTTTTCCCAACTATGTTGAAGTAGGTTTCCAGTTGAACCTGATGCAGCCGAATACCAGTATTTTACATGGAGCAACTGTCTGTTTGATCTCCACAGCCCAGATAGTACCGGGTAATACGATACCCCTTGGTAAGACGTGTCAACCCGCACTGGGCCCGTGTGTTGGAATATGGCACACTCCCTCTCAGAGTGGTGTCCCAGCAGTGGCAACGTTATTTTATTTCAACTCTTCCTATTACTGCTTCCAATCTCCATAGGTGACTGACTAAGAATGAATAAATAAAGCTTAGATTAATTTAACATGTCACATTTTTTAAAACTATGTTTACAAACATTGAAACTCACATACACAAACAGCCAGACCCGGAACAAAGCTGTAGGCCATTCAAATTTTAGTTCCGTGCGGGGATCGAACCAGCGACACGCAGCGCAGCAGCCAGTCGCTCAGCCTCTGCGCCAACCGTGCCGTCAAACCGTTACCAATAACCCCCAAAATTCGCATACAACACTCAAATTTTAATAAAAAAAACAATACCTACATTGTACGGACGTTTTGAAAGTTATTTATTTAGTTGAAATGCAATTTCCAACGAATTCTTTTCAACGAAACGTTTTGTACGACGCGACCGTTGAAATTAAATTTCAACTTCACTTTTTGTTATTTTAACTTTAGTTTTACGGTGTCGTGAACCGTGATTCTTCTAACTGTAGGTAGGGTTGTGCTAAATTTGGGGGTGAAAATATTCATGTGGGGGTGAAATTAAGTTTCGTTTGGTATTTTAGGGTTGAATTGTTATTTTGATAATGGTTCAAGTAGTTTACGAAATTAGGAATGTTTTAATGATTTATTTGATAAGAGGAATATCATGATATTCTATTTAACTTTTGAATAGAATTACAATAAAATTAATTCTGGAATATTTTCATTTTAAGCTAGATAAACGTACACAGAGCATCATAATCAGAATTTTCTTTTTAGATTAGTTTTACCAAAATATTGTAGCAAATAGCCTTTTACATTGCTGGAAAAAAAAACCACGAAAATACACAAGGAAATATTGTACATAATTAGAGTGAAACGAAATGTGTGAATTTAACAATTTTATTAAATGAAATTAAATTAAATAACACTGTCTCATTGGTCGAGTGGTCGCAAGCGCGACTGCTGAGGGGTCGTCGGTTCGATTCCCGGGTCGGGCAAAGTGTTATTGGGTTTTTCCATCAGGAATTTCTCAGTAGCAGCAACTGAGTCTGGATTGGCCCGGTTGATGGCAATAGGCTCCCCCCCTATTACATGGAACTTAAACATAACTGGCCAAATGTGGGTGTACTATTAAGTAAACCTTTGCCTAACTTTCTGGGATTACAGGCCTGATATTATTCTGTTATTTAAATAAAATAACTGTTACGTGGCAACCCCGACAGTGTCGCCCCAGTTCCGTATTTTCTTATGTTTCATAAATGGCACTCGCCGCGCGTATCCGCTAATATATCTCGCGGAGCACATACCTACATTCCAAGTGGATGTAAGTTATCCTCAGTGTACACCGTCTTGTAGCAGCGGATAAAAGACTTCTACAAAAGAAGGTTTTTTTAAGAGGAAAGGTACGTATACCCCTGTTTTCTACCTGTAAAATAAAACTAGAGCTAAATATACAAGGTGTAAACAGACCCTTCACGAAGCCAAAAAACCAAGCATTCAGTACATCAAACTAAGTAAGTCTACGCAAAAATGATTGCTGGGAAACGACTTTTTTTTTTGGGTGAAAAATCACGTTTTACGGTAAAACTCAATGTAACGCACTCAAAACTTAGTGCTGATGGATGCTTTGAATAGTAAACGGGTCATGGAGGTAATTATTTTCACAAAAATTGTTTAAAAAAAAAAACTTGTGAAAAAATTGGAACTTTCACCTCCAATATCTCCGTAACTGGAAGGTTCCTAGGTATGGTCCAGACAAAAAAAATATCTCAATGTCGGGGAGAATAAGTGCCTTTCGGCTTCGTTACGGATCTTTTTACACCCTTTATGGTTGTATGTCATGCATATAGGTTGTATGGTTCATAGTTACCTGGCCGGACCTGAAACCCTATAGTTATACCTACGCATTAAATATGCGTTGATCAATGGATCTATGCGAATGTTATTGCGCCACGAGCCTGTACCTGTCGCCGTGTCGACGGCGCGTTCGTGTTCCACGCGCGCCTCAAAGAGATGTCAGCAACAGGAAAGGGCCCGCAAGGGCCGATGCCTGCCGGGGCTGCGGGACTGTTCGAAAGAGATACCGCGGCCGGGCCCTGGAACACAAAGGGCGAAGAAGGAACATGGATGGGTTTTAGTCAATAAAAGTTTGACACTCCCTCCCACTCCACCCAGAGCGGGAGGAGTTATTTGATGATTTCCCATCCCTAAAAAAAAAAAAAGCCTGTACCTATAAATAATGTTTTTGTATAAATTTACATTTTGCACGTTACAACACGGTGTTACATTAAAAAGTTACGCTTAAGTAATTTTATATTCTCTAAATGAAAAATGTGTGCGCAGTAACTCTCAGTGCACTCTGCACTTAACTTATTTATTATTTTTAACTTACCAACTTTCTATAGTGCTTGAAATGCTTTAAATTAGTAACTGTCGGAACTCATTGCTTTCATGCTAAAGAATTTTGCAATTCGATTTTTACTTGAAATGGTTCAAAATATATTTGTTTAGCAAAGCATTAAATAAAGGGTGTAAAAAGACCCTCAACGAAGCCGAAAGGTACTTGTTCTCCCCGTTATTGCCATTTTTTTTTTGTTCTAGTCCATACCTGGGAACTTTCCAGTTATGGAGATATTGGGGATCAAAGTTCCAACCATATAACAACATAAGATTTTTACTTTGAACATCCCCACGACCCCCGTACTATTCAATCCGTCTATCAGCACAATGTTTGGAGTCCGTTACGTTGCGTCCTAGCGTAAAACGTGATTTCTCACCCCAAAAAAAAAGTTGTATCTCAGCAATCATTTTTGCGTGAATTTACTTAGTTTGATGTACATAATGCTTTGTTGACGGCTTCGTGGAGGGTCCGTTTACACCCTGTATTATTCTCTTATAACGGTAAATATTTCAAATAATAAGTTTT
This sequence comes from Noctua pronuba, assembly GCA_905220335.1. Classification (NCBI taxonomy): domain Eukaryota; kingdom Metazoa; phylum Arthropoda; class Insecta; order Lepidoptera; family Noctuidae; genus Noctua; species Noctua pronuba. The sequence continues at coordinate 8,377,456 of LR999918.1, read as the reverse complement.
CACGGTATTTACTTCGCGTAAGATAGTGAAGTAATTTTTACCTTCCGTTTTCTCCAAGGTATAAATCATGGTATTTTATTGTATAAAACATGCAGGTAACATGCTTGTAGCATAATCAGCCTGCATTGTCTCCACTGCTGGTACACACAGCCTTCCTCTCTATGAGAGGGAATGGGCTATAATCCACCACGCGGGCCCAGTGCGGGTTGGTAGATGTCACATGTCTTCGAATTTTTGGTTCTAGGACAAGCTGATTTCCTCTCATTGTTTACCTTCACCGTTTTGAGAGCAGTGGTGATGAAATAAATTACACAAAGTAATGCGCCTGCCTGGGTTCGAACCCACGACTTACTGCTGTTAAATCAGGGCCGCCACCACTGGGCCACCGCTGCTCTATATGCTTGAAGAAAACTTGTCAAAAAGGTGGACAAAATTGCTATAAAACAAGTCTGAAAAAAAATCTCATCCTATAGATTCAACACTTTCAAAACACATCAGGTACAAGTTGCTCCAATTTTCACCGACAAGAGAAAAACAAAAAAAAAAAAACAAAAATTTAAAACAATTTCCTCAAAAAATTACATAATATTTATTAAAGCAGCGTTTAAAAAAATACAGAAACGAGGGTTGAAATAAAAAGCGCAGAGGCTTGAACATGAGCTGTGCTGTGTCGCGGAAGTTTTACATCGTCCAAGGAGCCAAAGGGGGTGAGCAAGGGGGGTGAACGGGGGGCCTTATCTCCGCCTGAGGGCTTTACAGACTTGTGATGGTATAAGTTTGCACTACTTTCTGTCTTGACGCGTTTCGGTATCAGAGGGTGAAATGTTGTGATCTATCTTTATTTATTTTTTATTTGAGTTTATTTCGAGTTCCTATCCGAGTTGGGGAGTCTTGGGAAGATAATATGTTTTTATCGATGGTCTAGTGGGAGCTTCTAGGAAAGAGTGCTTCAAAACAGGCAAGTGGCGACGAAACGCAAGGAAATTCGTGTTACACAGCATCATAGTACAACAAGTACAACAGTGTTATTATGACACAAATGAAATTAAGATCAAAATTCTAAATCGCGCAGTTAAAGTTATCCGCGAAAATTTTCATTTTCATTTTTTTAGTTTTATTTATGTAAAATTACATTATCTGTACGCAGCACTCTATTAATGTAAATAATACGAGTAAAATCAAAAAACCAACAATGGATGTTGAAATACTGTAATGAACTTCGCGTCAAATCAGCTGTTCACTTTCTGACTCGCCGTCGCACTTGCCGTTCGCTACGTGCGGTTTGCCGTGGTAACGATACATTGCGGAAATAAAACAAATCTAATTTATTGGATTCCCATAACGTTCCTGAAATAACTTCTTGTACCGGTCATCTTAGTATGCTATACTGAATTCACCCCATCAGTCTGCGGAGGGCTGTCCCTTACACCCTGTATAGAACAACCCGACAGCAACTTTACTGTAGCCCACCAGATATAACAGCCGTCTGGTCGGAGGATCCTCCCTTTTCTATGGGGGATGAAGAACTGTATACCTTGTTCTTCAAACAAGTTTTGAGCAAGAGATTCTGCGTTTGGTCCTCATGAGACTACAACATACCTAAACTGACGATAGCTTTGAGACGAGTCCTCCCAAATGTTTATATCGTGGCTCTTTATCTTTTAAACACCATATACTTACCCATACCTGTTATCTGCTTAAAGAGAGACGACAAAGAGAATGCAATCGCCTTTTTGGTCACATTACCAGCGCAGTTTCCATCCACTTAAAATGGAAACGCGATGGAAACCGTTTGAAACGAATAAAAAGATAGTAATCGTATTGTTTCCTGCAACGAATGCTTACTTTGGGATCCAAACTGTTATTTTGGTTGCGAAACCCAGAGTATTTTAACAATGTAGAATTCTATTCTTTAGCTATTGTGCAGTTCGGGTAATTGAGCATGTTTCGCATTACATTACCCCTGTAATTTTAGGGAAAGGTCGCCAGCTATATTTAAGTCCCATGTAATAGGGGGCGAGCCTATTGCCATCAACCGGGCACAGATTAAGACGTATCTACTACAGAGAAACTCCTCATGGAAAAACCCAATAACACTTTACCCAACCCGGGAATCGAACCGGTACACAGCAACAACATAGTGTCTCTCTGCCTCGTTGGTCTAATAGTTGCAAGCGCGACTGCTAAGCATGAGATCCTGGGTTCGATTCTCAGGTTAGACAATGTTATTGGGGTTTTCGATTAGGAATTTCTCAGTAGCAGCCACGGAGTCTGGATTTGTGCCCGGTTGATGGTAATAGGCAGACATGGGACTCTCAGACATACTGGCGACATGTGCGTGTACTATACGCCTTATTTACAGAACTACCACATCAAAAAATATGTGTTTGTTTTAATTTCAAGTCAACGCAACTCTGGCCCCCAAGATACGTGCGCCGCCTAGTTTGGGGCCCTCTGTTTACTAATTACTATGTTAAAATTTACTTTGTTACGATTATATCATAGCTCTAAGTTAGATTAAGAAAATGTTTGTAACAATGGCTTAATTTTCTTCTTATTCTTATTAGATATCTGCCTAACCCTTTGGGGATTAAAGGCGTCATGTTATGTATGTCCTCAATTTTTTTCCTTAACAGTTTTGAGACGAGTATCCTATGTGAGTTTTTAAATATATCTATCCTTAACATTCTCAAGCCACGCTGCCTCTATATCCTCCGGTAGTAAATAACGCCAGATAATCTTATCTACCCTCCTTCCTACCGCGGATCTTTGTCGCGGCATTACTTACTTTGATAGCGAAACTAACGTTTTTTTGCGTCCTGCACTTTGTTGAGCGTTTAGAAGGATAATGTTTAATATGGTTATGGTTGCAGATTAATCGACAACAACAGGGCTAGTGAAGCAAAAAAACAGTTGTGGCTCCTAAGACATCCCCCTCCGACACATTATGTCGAAGTTGCGGAAAGACTCCCACCGGGACACCTGCTGCCATGGCCTACCTGGAAGACCCTAAACCGATTGCGAAGCCAGGTGGGCCGCTGCAGATACAACCTGGTCCGGTGGGGGTATTCCGATGAAGCCAAGTGTGACTGTGGTGCCTCAAAGCAAACTATGGCTCACCTCCTATCCTGCACTATGTGTGGTTCCACGTGCATTTTGAGGGACCTGTCCGAGGCCACCAACAACGCTGTCGAGGTGGCAGAGTTCTGGATAAAACAAATTTAATTTTTAAAAAAGGGGAAGTCATCGGCACGCGCTGAAGAAGAAGGTTGCAGATAAGTCTCTCTATCTTCGTTTAAAGTATTTTTGAAGACATGTGTCCACCTGCCGGGGCTGCGGGACTGTTCGAAAGAGATACCGCGGCCCTGGAACACAAAGGGCAAAGAAGGAACATGTATGGGTTTTAGTCAGTAAAAGTTTGACACTCCCTCCCACTCCGCTCAGAGCGGGTCATTTGATGATTTCCCAACCGAAAAAAAAAGACATGTGTCCAACCTGCATGTGTGGTGGGTTACGATTATAGCTATTTGAACAGGCGTTTTAAATGAATAATATTTCTTGAACACAACGTTTTACTAAACTTCTTATATGTACCTAGAACAAAATGTCATGAGAGGAGCTCGTGACTAAATAATAACAGCCGCTCGGATCGATCTTTAGGTAAAGCCGTACTTGCCTAGGTTGGTCTGTGGATGGGTGTCCACCCATTACAAACCAAGTTTCCCCCGTGCCTCGGAAAGCACGTTAAGCCGTTGGTCCCGGGTGTCATTTGTAGATTTTTGACAGTCGTTACAGGTAGTCAAACCAGTCGACAGTCTTACCAAGGAGTATCGTATTACCCAGTACTACTTGGATACTGGGTACTACTGGGTTGTGGAGGTCAGATAGGCAGTCACGCCATGTAAAATACTGGTATTCAGCTGCATCCGGTTAGACTAGAAGCCGACCCCGTTATAGTTGGGAAAAGGCTAGGCAGATGATGATGTACTTGTTTTCATTTGTTTTTATTTTGTGTGATATGGCTAGAAGGGAGATGACCCTGCGCCGACCTCAAATGAGTTGGGAATATTGGGATAAGGGCAGAAGAATGATGAAATGTTTTTTTCTTTCTATCCTCATTCTTTTGCATCTATTTACAAGTAACATCGACTCGCCGTGTAGTGTCAACAACTTTAATTTTGATATGATAACTGTTCGGGGTTGGATTAAGATAGAGATAAAGGATGAGAGAGATGATAAGAGATGAAAGTCAGTTTAAGATTAATAAATTCACTGTATTGTCTGTTTCCACAAATATACGATTAAGATTAATTTATACTAGGATAATGGTGAACGATATGGGATTATGAGTCACGCGCACGGTATGTCGCCGAATTACGTACTGAACTATTGCGGTGTAAGTGCAATAATATAAATGATGGAAACATACTGAGTGGGTGGCGCAATAATGATGTGGGTCATCATAAAACGTACTGTACGGAGGTTGGCCCGTACATGCTCCCGGGGGTAAAGATAGGGGTTAGTAAGATAAACGACAAAAAAATTTTTGGGGGATTTGAGATCTCCCAAAAAATTTTACGGGTACTTAATCATATGCTGAATTCATGGCAATAGTTTGCACATCTAATGTTCCTTATACCGTGTAGTCCATTTACACAGTGGCTTTATTTATCTATCTACAATCCAATCTGACCGCAGACTGGTCCGTACAGATGTGTAGCCATTTGTCGGGCAGCCAGTGCGACCGCATTACTTCCGACGCTGCCAAGTGGGCATTTACATACATTGTACTAGTCTCGTTCCCTTGTGGCTACAGGTATGGATTGATCTTCTAGGTCAAGCTATGCTTACCTAGGTCAGTCCATGGATGGGTGACTAATGATCATCCATCACATATAGACCTGCCTTCTTTACCGATTGTTTGTGAATGTGTGAACATTTTAGGCTTTGTAGATTCCCAGCTGCTTGTTAACTTTTTACGTTTTTAGTGTAGTAAGCAACGACTTATTGTCGGGCCTACGCTGTCACCTCATACTTTCGTACTAATGCTGTTTAACATGATAATATTGCAATACCAAAAGATTTGAAAAGGGTAACCATGGACTCTTGCCGGTTCTTCTCCATAGGAAACGACCAACCCGAACCATGAACCATTTTTCGACGTTTTTTAAGTGCCCATGTAGGCCTATGTGAAATTAAATATTTTGATTTTGCCTCGGAGCCCTCATTTGCTTTGTCACTTAAATGGAATTAGTCCAGCCAATTCTAATTAGTAGGGACTAGTCTACCTAGATGATGATCCTAGCACTTTCCAACGGTACCTATCTTTTGTTTAGTTTATATCCAAGTTATTTCTTCCAAAGTTTTATAAGTATTTGTTCAAATACTCTCCCCCTTTTTTTCGTGTGCTTAGTGTCTAACCTGGTGTCAGAGTTTTTATACCGCCCATGGGCCTCTGACTTGGTTTTAGGTACATGCCGTTGAGAAATATCTCTCAGGCAACCTGGATTGATTTTAAGTTGGGAGCAAGTGATCATTACACAATACGCACATGAATCCGTAAAATCAGAGGGCGTGTCTTGGGTTCGAACTCGACACCTGTGACTTGGCAGTCCGACGGTCACACCACTAGGCACTCTCACTCTATCACTGCTCAAACAGTGTTTTTTTATCCATCTACAATGTCCCTACAGTCTATCCCGCAGTCGTACCTAACCATTTGTCGGTCGGCCAGTGTGACCACATGACTTCCGACGCTGCCGAGTGGTCATTTACATAATATCTTGTACAGTCACGAGCACAAATATGTATACACTTTCCTGAATTTAAAAGCAATTTTCACGAGAAATAACGATTGTAACTTGGAGATAGGATCTTTTTCATAAAATTATGAGTTTCAAAATACTATGCTTTTAACAACATGAAATTTAAATCAGAACAGTAGAAGGAAAACAGTTTTTAAAGTTGTTAAGTGTTTACATATTGGTACTCGTGACAGTACCTAACTACCTACTTTTTTTTTTTTTTTTTTTTTACGGATGGGAAATCATCAAATGACTTCTCCCGCTCTGGGTGGAGTGGGAGGGAGTGTCAGACTCTTACTGACTAAAACCCATCCATGTTCCTTCATTGCCCTTTGTGTTCCAGGGCCACGGTATCTCTTTCGAACAGTCCCGCAGCCCCGGCAGGCATCGGCCCTTGCGGGCCCCTTCTTGGTTGCTGACATCTCTTTGAGGCGCGCGTGGAACACGAACGCGCCGTCGACACGGCCTGTCGTCATAAGACGGACGGACGGTGAGCTAACCCATTACTCACCGTCCACAGGCCCGCGCCTACGGTGGCCGGGAGCCACCACGTGGCCCCCGACGCCCGGTGCTTCGCCCGCGGCGGCTGGGACGCGAGATTCTCTCCCTCTCACGTCCCGCCACCTCCTTCGCTAGCATGACTGCTTCGCAGAAGGAGGTGACGGCTTCCCATTCCCTCTCGCTCCGGACCATGGCCTGAACCAGGGCCGGGAGCGAGAGGTCGCCGCCGCCGATCGCCGCTACGAGGACACGGCGGAGCTCCGCCCAAGCGGCGTCCGGCTTAAGGTGGGGCGTCCGGCTTAAGGTCACTAAGACGGGCGCCCGCGTGCTGGAGATCCCCGGAGGATCCAGTGTCTCGTCCGCTGACGCTCTGGCTGAAAAGCTCAGAGCGTCCCTAAATGCGGACGAGGCCCGAGTGTCCAGGCCCGTCAGATGCGCAGACCTGCGCATCCTGGGGCTGGACGACTCAGTTACCGAGGAGGAGGTGGTGGCCGCCGTCACCAGGACCGGAGGGTGCCCTGCCGAGCAGGTCAAAGCAGGCACCCTACGTCCGGACCGAACGGGCATGCGAACCATTATGGTGAGCTGCCCTGTGACGGCGGCTAGTAAAATCGTGGAGGGCGGAAGGCTCCTGGTGGGCTGGGTCTCAGCGCAGGCGAAGCTGCTGGAGCCCAGACCTCTGAGGTGCTATCGCTGTCACGTGGGTCACCACGTGTCAGCTCAGTGCACCTCGGAGGTGGACCGCAGCAACCTCTGCTTCCGCTGCGGTCAGCCCGGTCATAAGGCCGCGGCTTGCCTCGCTGCACCGCACTGCACCGCATGTGCTGCAGCTGGCAGGCCGGCCGATCACCGGGCAGGGATGAAAGCCTGCGGGGCTCCCGCCAAAGCCAGGGGCAAGGGAAGGCCCTCCAACACCACCCCCACCGTCGCCACCGCCACTGCCGCCGCCACTGTCGCTGCCGCTGCCGCCGCCACAGCAGTTGCTGCAACACCTGCAGCGGGGCCCTCGCAGGGGGCCCGGGAGGGGGCTGAAATGGACTGCCAATAACGGCTCCATTAAGCTTCCTCCAGGCGAACATCAACCACTGCGCCTGCGCTCAGGATCTGTTGCTCCAGAGCATGGCGCAGTGGTCGATCAACGTCGCCGTGGTCGCTGAGCCGTACTTCGTCCCGCCCAGGGATAACTGGGTGGAGGACCTTAGCGGCTCAGTGGCCATAATTTCGTCGGCCGCCGCCGGTACCCCGACCCATGAAAGTGTCAGGAAGGGTCAGGGGTGCGTAGCAGCACGGTTCGGGGAGATTGTCGTAGCGGGTGTCTACTTCTCCCCGAGCCGAACTCTCGCCGAGTTCCACAACTCCCTCACGGAGTTGAGCGTCGTCATCGGAAGCCATTCCCTCCCCGTGCTTGTGCTCGGGGACTTCAATGCCAAGAACTTGGCTTGGGGTTCTCGTTACACAGACGTGCGGGGAAGGATGGTGGAGAACTGGGCTCTGGAGACAGGCCTAGTCGTCGTTAATCGGGGTTCTGTCCCCACGTGTGTGCGGATGCGGGGCGACTCGGTGGTGGACATCTCGTTCGCCAGCCCCGCTCTGTCACCGCGTGTCGTTGACTGGCGCGTCATGGAGGGGGTGGAGACCTATTCCGACCACCGGTATATCCGGTTCGACGTCTCCGCCCAGACCCCAAGCGCGCCGGTCCTACAGGCCCCGAGTGGTCCGCGATGGGCGCTGAAGCAGCTGGACCGGGAGCTCCTCCTGGAAGCCGCGATCGTGCAGGCCTGGGTGACATCACCGGACAGGCCTGCCGACGTAAACAACGAGGCGGGTTGGTTCCAGGAGGCCATGTCCGACATATGCGACGTGGCAATGCCCCGAGTCCGGCCAGGAAGCGCCCGGCGTCAGGTGTACTGGTGGTCGCGAGAGCTTACGACTCTGCGCGAGGCGTGCGTCGCCGCGCGCCACCTGTACACCAGGCATCGCAGGCTCCGCATCCGCCCTCCGGATGCGGCAGCCATCGAGGCGGAGCTGTACGAGGGTTACAGAGCAGCGAAGACCGCCCTCCAAGAGGCTGTCCAGCGGGCCAAGGATCTGGCCCGCGAGGAGATGCTGAGGACTCTCGACGGAGATCCGTGGGGGCGCCCTTATAAGATGGTGCGGGACAAACTCCGCACCTGGGCCCCCCCGCTGACGCAGAGTCTCCGGCCTGAGCTCGTGGAGGACGTGGTGAGCGCTCTGTTCCCTTCGCGAGGGGAGCATACTCCCCCGCCTATGGCTCCGCCGCTTGCGGTGCCGGAAGCGGACCACAGCGACGACGATGACGACGTTCCGGAGGTGACTGGGGTAGACCTGAGAGTGGCGGTAGGCAGGCTTAAGGCCAAAACTGCCGCCCCGGGACCCGATGGCTTACCTGGCAAAGCCTGGGTCTTGGCCTCTGAGGCTCTCGGGTCCCGACTGGAAGGGCTCCTAAGCGCATGCTTGGAGAGAGGCCAGTTCCCGCTTCGTTGGAAGACGGGCAAGCTGGTCCTCATACGGAAGCCAGGGCGCCCTGCGGACTCTCCGTCCGCATACCGGCCCATTGTGTTGCTCGACGAGGTGGGCAAGCTCTTTGAAAGAGTCATTGCAAACCGCCTCGCCGGGCACCTTGCGGGAATGGGGCCGGATCTTGCGGAACACCAGTTTGGTTTCCGCAAGGGGCGCTCGACGGTGGACGCCATCATGCGCGTGCGAGCCCTCACGACGGGGGACGCGGTGTCCCGGGGTGGGGTCGTCTTGGCGGTGTCGCTCGACATCGCCAACGCCTTCAACTCCATGCCCTGGAGCTGCATTAGGGAGGCACTCCGGTATCACCGGGTGCCCACCTACCTCCGTCGTGTAGTCGGGGACTACCTGTCTGACAGGTATGTCATCTACCCTGGTCCCAACGGAGAATGGAACCGGCGAGAGATGTCGTGCGGTGTTCCACAGGGGTCGGTTCTAGGGCCGCCCTTGTGGAACATCGGTTACGACTGGGTGCTGCGCGCCGACCTCCCTAGCGGCGTCAGCGTAGTCTGTTACGCTGACGACACGCTGGTACTGGCACAAGGGAGGTCGCACGAGGCGGCGGCCGAACTGATGACACGCGGGGTTGCGATAGTCGTTGAGAGGATCCGGCAATTGGGTCTCGAGGTGGCCTTGCACAAGTCCGAGGCCATGAGCTTTCATAGGCCTCGGAATGCGCCACCGTCGGGATCCACGCTGACGGTAGGAGGGGTTCCCATCGGCGTCGAGTCGACTTTGAAGTACCTAGGACTCGTCCTCGACAGCCGGTGGAACTTCGTTGAGCACTTCCGACGTTTGGCTCCCAAACTGGAACGGGCCGGGGCTGCCTTCAAGCGGCTCTTGCCCAACCTGAGGGGTCCAAACGCCTCCTGCCGTAGGCTCTACGCGGGGGTCGTGCGGTCCATGGCCCTTTACGGGGCCCCGGTGTGGGCGCGTTCAATTAAGCGGCGTGCCGCGCACTACCTGAACGCGCCCCAAAAGGTCGTAGCCGTAAGGCTGATCCGGGGGTACCGCACGATCTCCCGCGAGGCGGCGAGCCTCCTAGCCGGATTGCCGCCATGGGATCTGGAGGCGATAGTCCTCGCGCGCCTGCATGAATGGCGCGCGGGGGCACTACGTCGGGGGGAAACTCCGCTGCCGCGGCAAATCACCGCTCAGCGGACAGACCTCCGACGCGATCTCATGGCGACATGGAGACAGCGACTGTCGCAACCCAGTGCAGGGCACGCCACAATAGTGGCGATAAGTCCCCTCTTTGAGGAGTGGCTAGAGAGGCGCCACGGCGCCCTCACCTTCCGCCTGACGCAGGTCCTCACCGGACACGGTTGTTTCGGGAGGTTCCTGCACCGAATCGGGCGGGAGGAAACGCCCGGGTGTTATCATTGTGAGGATCGTCCGGAGGACACGGTGGCGCACACCGTGGAGGTCTGCCCCGCTTGGGCGGAGCTCCGCCTAACTACCTACTTAAGTTAACATCATAACTCATTAGTCTAAAACCACTTTTATTCAGTTTTCTAATACATACTGCGCAGCATCGGCATCTAGTTTTCGGTGGTTTATATATGGAACCCTAAAATTATATACATACTAGCTGTTACCCGCGGCTTCGCTCACGTTAATTTAGAATTTGAAAATCAATTTGGGTTGTACTCTGCTTGAAATAATACAATTCAATCATGATTCGAAATACACGTGGCGTCATCTATTATCATAAGAACATTATTGTTGTTTTCCTTGGGAACAGTACTTTTTTCGGGATGAAAGGTACCCTGTGTCCGTTTCTGTACACCTGACAACGTATATGCAAAATTTCATGATGATCGGTTCAGTGGTTTAGATGTGAAAAGGTAACAAACAAACAAACTTACTTTCGCATTTATAGTATTAGTAAGCATAAGGATAGTCCTCCTGACCGTTTCTGTCACAGCGGCCAATCTTAGCGCAGATTAGCCATCGGCGCGGGAGATATTATAGTGCCCAAGTGTGTGCGCAGACACAGGTGTACTCTCTGTTCCTTTACTCTGATAGTCCGATGGGACGGCAAACTCAAACTCAAACTCAAAGCATTTATTTCAAATAGACCCATGACAGGCACTTTTGCATAGTCAAAAATAAGCTACCTGCAGTCCCGCCACAGGCATAATAACTGTGAATGGACTGTAGTTGCCCATTCGAAAATAGTAGATCTCATGGAGAAGAATGGGCAAGAAACTCCATGGACACTCTTTTCAAATCAAGTTATATATTACATAGTCCTGGGTACAATATTGTTGCTTCTATATGTGAGCACAGTGTAGAGATAGGAAAATAAAACAAAGCTACAGTTAAAACCATAAAGATTAGGATAAGCCCTACTAACCATAATCGAAAGTCCACATGGTACTCACACTTACAAAAACTCAAATAATGCTTCTAATTTATATAAAACAACTAGCTGTTCCCGGCATGCGTTGCAATGCACCTTTTTCCTATCCTACCTACCTATTCTACCTACCTACTTACCTACCCTACCTACCCTACCTACCTACTTACCTACCCTACCTACCCTACCTACCCTACCTACCCTACCTACTCTACCTACCCTACCTACCCTACCTACCCTACCTATCCTACCTACCCTACCTACCCTACCTACCCTACCTACCCTACCTACCATACCTACCCTACCTACCCTACTATAATTTGAGATTTAAACTATCCTATCTCTCAAGTTGGATCGAACTGCACATGGTGTGCGAATTTTATTATAATCGGTTAAGTGGTTTAGGAGTCCATTGAGGACAAACATTGTGACACGAGATTTATATATATTAAGATGGTTATCAAAGTAACAAAGTTTCGAAACGAGAAAAAAAATAAAAGAAATGATGAAAGAACTAAAGGGGGAGCATCTCTTCCAAACATTAAGATCTTAGTATGTGAGCCCAAGTGGCAGTGGAGCAGGACCAGCATTGAGCCAAGCATTTTTATCTATGATATACTCTTCTAACTTATAATATGCTCGCTTACATAGTGTTTGTTTTATGCATTTTTTAAATTTCTTCTCATTCAGTTGTAAAATGTCAAGTGGTATTTTATTGTAACATTTTACACAGTACCCCATAAAAGATGTGCGTACTTTTGACAATCTGAAACGTGGTTGATCTAATTTGTCCTTATTTCTAGTATTAATATTATGCCTGTCGCTTATTTTACTAAAAAGATGAATGTTTTTCCGAACAAACATAATGTTTTCATAAATATATTGACAAGGTACCGTCATGATGTTAATCTGTTTAAACAATTCTCTTAGAGACTCGCGTCTGCGTAGGTTATAGATGGCTCTTACAGCTTTTGCAGAATAAATATGGCAATCCGACACGACCGGAGAGAGATCAGGCGGACCCTAGAATTGGGTCCATATTGGCTCACCTAAAGTTCTTTTCCCGAAATTGTTCTTCCTAACGATTTGTAATCCGAATGATCACTCTTCCTAAAAATTTTCATCCTAAAGTTTTCATTCATACTATTTGTAGTGCTACCGGCGATGTTCATAACACTCATGTTTCGGAAAATTGTAATTAATAATATCATTAATGTAAATATATTTAAACTCCTACTGTTTTTTGTCATAACGCTTTTATCCCTAAACATAAGTACAGGTCAGAGTCTCGTCTTGGGGGCACTATGAAAAAAAAACTTAGAAAAATTTCGCAACCAATTTCGAAGTAGCGTAGTTACAGGTCACAGTTCTAACCTAACCTAACCTATGGATCCCTTCCACATCGTTTTTACGACAAACGGTTAGTCGGAGAAAAAAAACACCAAGAAACTTTATTCTTACATTTAGGTGTTTTATACGATAGAATCGAGAAAATAAACGGTTTGCAAAAATAACACTTGTTTGGCTAAATTTTTCTAAGTCTAAACAAAAAATATATGACTTTGAATAATAGTGTAAAAGATGGTTATGTTGAGAAAACATAGGAAAACAAATAAAAGTGTAATAGATGTTTATTGCTACTGACATTATGAAGTTGAATGCTTCGGAATGATAAAATTAGAGACAGAGTAGTTAGGAATTGTGATTGTTAGGATGAAAAATGTTAGGAAGAACATTTTCGGATTTCCAATTATCGGAGTTGAAAATTTAGGTGAACTTTGGCGCACCCCCTAGAATTACTTTAATAAAGGGTGTAAAAAGACCCTTAACGAAGCTGAAAGGCACTTGTTCTCCTCGTCATTGCAATCATATTTTTGTTCTAGACAATACCTGGGAATCTTCTAGTTACGGATATATTGGGGGTCAAAGTTCCAACTTTTTAACAAGTTTTTTTTTTTTAACATATTTTTAATGTAAGATTTTACTTTAAACACCTCCACGACCCCCGTACTATTCAATCCATCCATCAGCACAATGCTTTGAGTGCGTTACATTGAGTTCTACCGTAAAACGTGATTTTTCACCCCAAAAAAAAAGTCGTTTCCCAGCAATAATTTTTGCGTAAAGTTACTTAGTTTGATGTACATAATGCTTGGTTGACGGCTTCGTGAAGGGTCCGTTTACACTGTATGCGATACGATGTAACTTATTTCGTAGAACTTAGGCTGCAAAGTATCAATAACTCCGCAATAAAAAGTCCGATCCAGTTCTTGCTCCACACCCCATTATTTTAAACAAAATCGTTAAATATTCCGATTCACCTCATTATCTTCTACACCTCGACAATTAATTTAAATGGGCCTGTAATCTCAGCAAATGACTACAAAATGGCCTCAAATGAGTATCAAAATTGTTACTGACCAAAGTTTTAAGCGTTTTGGGCTATATCATGGATGCTTTTTAATGGTGTGACGGAATAACGATACAGTTCGAACGGTGTGTGAACTTAAGCTGCGCTTGTCAAGTTCAGTCGTCAGATGGGTGCCCGTCAAGGTAGATACTTATAAAATAATACGCTACTATCAAGGTATTTGTATTGAGCTACATCTGGTTAGAGACTGGCAGCTGACCCCAACATAATTGGGAAAAGGCAAGGCAGATTATGATGACTGACTGATACAATTTTCCCCTTTTTTGAAACATTTTTCATTGATGCTCCGCTCCTATTGGTCGTAGCGTTATGTTAAATAGCCTATAGCCTTTCTCCATAAATGGACTATCCAACTCTAAAATATGTTTTTCAATTCAAAGCAGTAGTTTCTGAGATTAGCGCGTTCAACCAAACAAACTCTTCAGCTTTATTATATTAGCGGTGTGAAATATACTTTTTTTTTTTTACGGATGGGAAATCATCAAATGACTTCTCCCGATCTGGGTGGAGTGGGAGGGAGTGTCAGACTCTTACTGACTAAAACCCATCCATGTTCCTTCATTGCCCTTTGTGTTCCAGGGCCACGGTATCTCTTTCGAACAGTCCCGCAGCCCCGGCAGGCATTGGCCCCTGCGGGCCCCTTCCTGGTTTCTGACGTGTGATACTTTACGACCTATTCTCATACCTACCAAATATACATAAAAATTTCATAATAATTGGTCGAGCCGTTTCGGAGGAGTATGACCACAAACACCGTGACAAGAGATTTTTATATAAAAGATAAGTATAGATCATTTGCAAACTCACTTGTGCAGTATAATATCTCCGATGGCTAATCTGTATCGATCAATAACTTTTATCCAAATCACCGCTGCAGGCTTCAAAATTACCGTTTATATCGTAAAAATAAAATCAAAAAAATATCACACAATTATTTTTGATCGTTGACAGGTAAAAATATTATTTAAAATGCGAAATAAATTGAGATATTTCGACAATAAACGCATTACAATTTTGCAAATGGCGGCGATGTATCGCTTCGAATTTCGGGCGTTTTTTTCGTGATATTTAAGTGTTATGATGGTGATGCAGTGCCAATTGGTTATAAATTAGGTACTTTAGTTGTAACCCAGATTTATAGTACTTAGTTATTCGTTATTGTGGGCAATCAGTTGAAGTTATTTTATAAGACCATAAAGGAGTAGAAAAAAAAATACACAAGATAACTGTTGGTAACCGGTTTTTTTTTTCATTAGCGCTACGTCTTTTAACCTCTCTAATCCAGGTCCAGTTGGAAACCAGCGTCAGGCACTAGTTGCCCGGCATTTTGCTGAACTGGGCCTATTTGGCGCAGCCGTGAGGCACACAGTGTTAATTTTTTTATTTTGTTTGTTTAGTTTTAAGTTTTTTATTTTTGTCTTGTATTATTTTGGTTTTATATTGTGTGCACTTGTGGCATGTGCCAAATAAATGTATTTTCTTTCTTTCTTTCTTTCTTTCTTTCTTTCTTTCTTTCTTTTTTTCTTTCTTTTAGATCAGTCACAAACCATACTTAGCCATCACCTCATTTATGTTTTTCTTACTCCTCTGCTATACTTTGCTGATTCATTTCAGTTATCCAAGACAGTTAAATGGCGTTGTACTTCCTGGTCGCGCCACAAAAGCAATTTGGATTTGAGTTCGTAATTATGTTCATTATTGTACATGATTTAAAAAAAAGGACTTAACGGTTTGCGAGAAATTTTCAGGAAAGGGATTTTCAGAGGAATATTTCTCGCTTTCATTTCCTAGTTTGGGGGCGAGCCTATTTCCGTCAACGGCGATTTTTTTTTTAAAAGGCTTACACTCACTAGTTTTTGCAGAAATGTACATATTTTCTAATACCTACAAGGACATTTCTACTTGTCTAGCAATTACCTAACTAACTGGGCTTAATATATTGCGAATCCCTGAGGGCTAATTTAATTGGATTGTGGAGTAGGTACAATTATTGACAGATGGTTAATAACGTATCCACCATACATACAGGGTGTAAGGGACAGCCCTCCACAAACTGATGGGGTGAGTTCAGCAGGTATATCATACTAAGATGACCGGTGCAAGAAACTATTTCAGGAATGTTATGGGAATCCAATAAAGATTTGTTTTATTTCCTCATACGCAATGTATAGTTACCGTGGCAAAACGCACGTAGCGAACGGCAAGTGCGCTGACGAGTTCGATGAATTCTGTTGCTAGGCAGGAAATGAGAGCTGATTTCAACATCCATTGTTGGATTTTCGATTTTAACCGTACTACTTACATAAATGGAGTGCTGCGTACAGGGAATGTAATTTGACATTGAAAAAAAAGGAAGGGTAAATGAAAAAAAAAAAAACCTGGAGAAAAATTCTGGTGGAATAATTATGATTCAAAATAAGGAGCTGAATGCACCCTGTCATTTTGTGGAGGGCTCTCCCTTACACCCTGTAGGTATACGTAAATAACGCAAGAGCACCTACTTCGCGTGCCTGGCTTAAGCATTCTATCTTTAACGTGGCTACTGTCCCAACAAGCAATTTAATAATAATTGTTCAAGCACTTAATTCTAGACTCTAAAAGAACAAAAACATTGTCTGTTTTGTATAGACACTTGTTTGTATAGTAACTAAATAGTGCTTACGACATCATAGTAGGTAGTCAAAAAATGGGTACTTGCGTTATCTAGATATATCTATATCTGTGCTGTCCACACTGTCCAAACTGTCTTGACCACTCATGTCAGTGCTGTTTCAAACTCAAACTCAAAACTCAAACTCAAAGCATTTATTTCAATTAGACCATTACAGGTACTTTTGAATGTCAAAAAAAACAAAGAAGGCTAAGCTACAGTCCCAGTCATAAGACATAATAACTTATGAAAGTACTGTAGTTGCCCATTCCAAGGCGTAGATCTCTATAGAGAAGAATGGGCAAGAAACTCCATGGACACTCTTTTCAATCCAAAGACATTCAAATATAACTAGCTATAGACGGGACAAGACCAAGAAACTGACAATTCAAAACCTGTTACAAATGAGTAACAAGTCGATCAGTCTAGTGCGATACGTCGCCTTGTCAGGTCGCATTCATATGACACAAAGACACTCAAATATTTCCGAGCTATAGACGGGTCATGACGAAGAAAATCGTAATCCAAAACTTGTTACTTCTTAGTAACAATTAGTTCCATCTAGTGTCATCTGTGTCATACGCCCGCTTGTCAGATAGCATTCGTGTGTCAAAATCAAAAATATTCAGGATGAAAATTATTGTATGACAATATTCCCAATGTCCGCTCTATATGTGTTTTAAATCTCTTTGTTTCAATCAAACATTTTTACAAGATCTTGGTTACATCATTCATGTTGAGATAATACATATATGTGAGAACGATGTAGACAGACGTGCACATTAAGAGCGTTTACTAGATGCCTGCTGTAATACTGGAAAGATGCAGAAAATAATAATCGTCAATCACTGTTTTAAGGCACTCACCGTGTGAGTGTGTGTGGTATTTCACTTCACATAACAATCTCGGATCTTATTTTGAGCATTACGTTATTACGTGTTATATAACCTATGGTAGTGTAAGCATCGGTATATATCGCTTTTTTATCTTTAAGTAATATTATAAATGCGAAAGTAAGTTTGTTTGTTTGTTTGTTACCTTTTCTCGCCTAAACCACTGAATCGATCATCGTGAAATTTTGCATATACGTTTTCAGATGTACAGAAATGGACGAGAAAAACATCAATAACTTTCTTATGATAATAGATGGCGCCACGTGTCTTTCGAATCATGATTGAATTATTATAAATAATTATTGTAGAAACTTTACTAGTGTGTAGTTTAATTGTCAAATTCTAAATTAGCGCGTGCGAAGCCGCGTGCAAAAGCTAGTTGGATATATTTCGGAGAGTGTGCTTTGGAATTAGACAATTTCATCCCCCTATCCCCATTCTATCATCGGGCGAGCAGAGATACGGCGAAGCGTCAACGTTGTATCACAGAGCCGAACACAGCACTTTGTTTTCACGTTTATTGTGCGAACCGCCAGTCTGTAGAATTCACTGGCGGCTTCTCTGTTTCCCGATCATTATAATCTGGAGCTCTTCAAAGTTCGAGTGAATCGTTTTTTTCCTGGCGTGTTCCACCCCAGGCCTCATCATCGCTTCACATCAGGCGACTTGCAGCCTATTTAATGTAAAAAGTACGGTCGTGTTCGATATAATAACAATAAAAAAAAATCGTTATTTTGTTTTATTTTTTAAGAAAATTAACTATATCAAAATGAACTTATACTGTCACTTACGGGTTATCTTCCGTGATTGTTCATTATTTTGAGCTCCCGATATTTCGATGCTGTTGTATTGCAAGCGCCATGATCGCGGGTATCACGGAAGATATTCCGTAAGTAACAGTATAAGTTAGTTGTAAACCGTGAAAAAACAGTGTTTACATCGAAATAACTACAACACTATATCATAATTGTCACAAAAAGTGAGGCAGTAAAGTCCTATAAATGACATTATTTTAAGTCTTACGAAATTAAATTCGCTACATTTAAGTAGTTTTTGGTAGGCGATGCAAAAGAGAACATTTTTCAAAAAATACTTAGATCATTTAGCACTTTTTATGTCCCTTTTCTTCGCAAAGTATCCGAGTTCCAAGACTCGCTTCACTTAGTATTTTAAAAACTACAATAGTGCCACGTTCCCTCAGTCGACTTCCTACTGAATTGGGCAGATAAGCACTTGATGTATTATGCTTTAAAGTCTTTCCCTTTCTGAGAATAGAGAAAACGTTTTATAAATTGTAAAACAGACTAAGTTTTTGAATCCTAAGTGAAGTGATTTAGTGAGTTGAGGCATCTATTAAGGCAAAGGGAATATTTTTCCCACCATATTTTTCAGCTCATTAATTAAATAATGTGTTCCTGTTAGATATTCTATTGTTGTACAAAGGTGGTTTAAAGACTTATCAATAACTCATAAAATATTCAAAAAAAAAAAAAGTGAAATTTATTTTCTACCAATATTACCTGTGCCTATTTGGCATTATTTTCCGATTCCCAGATCGTTATGCCTGTTAAAGGGTTAAGAACTAAATCAGTGTTGTGAAGTGACTTATAAAGAACGCATAAAAAAGTAGATAGTTATCATCATCATCATTCTCCTGCCCTTATCCCAATAAATTTGGGGTCTGCGCAGCATGTCTCCTACTTCCATCATCATCATCGTATCAGCTCAGAATCACCCACTGCCGGGTATAGGCCTCCCCTTTCTTTTTCCATACTTCTCTATTACTCGTCATCTCACCAATCACCTCCTTACTAGCCATATCATCCTTCTCACAGTCCATCCATCGTTTCTTTGGTGTTCCCCTACTCTAGATATCATCCCATAGTAAAGAGTAATAACGTAAAAATATTGTTTTTGAAGGTTTTTTTTATACCCATACCGAAACTATTTATAGTATAAAACAAAGTCACCCACACAGACAGATACGGAAGTCTGTGTATGTGACCACTTTGATCTTCGAAACCAATGGAATTTGATGCGGTTTTCAAACCGCCCGCGCCCCTCCGCTACTTACGCCGTCCTGATATGTCGACTTGTTGAAGCGGGGAGATTTCATACCTTTATCTAAGTTCAATATGAATATTTTACACACATATACCTTCTGATCTTAGGCCTAGTTCAGAGCGAGACCGGCGCCGCACCCGGTCCGGCGTTTTGATATCCAGAGAATTGTATGAGAAGTGGCTAAATAATTACAGCCGCTCGGGTCGATCCCTAGGTTGGTCCGTGGATGGATGACTAATCGTTACATACCGAGTTTCCTCCGTGCCTCCGAAAGCACAACTACTGTCAAAAAGTCTTATCAAGGGGTATCGTATTACCCAGCACTAATTGGGTTGTGAACGTCAGGTAGGCAGTCAGTAGACAGGCAGGCACTCCATGTAAAATATTGTTATTCAGCTGAATCCGGTTAGACTGGAAGCCGACCCCAACATGGTTGGGAAAAGGCTAGGCAGATGATAATAGCGTTCACTGTTCAACGTGCGTGTTAAAATCACAGTAAACGAAACGCCCGACCGGCGCACGCAAACGGCGCCGGTCTCGCTCAGAAAATGGCCTTAATGCTCCAAATGAAGGTACAAACTACATTAAAATCCATTGCGAAATAGAAAAGATCTAAGCAGTCACAGACAGACAAACCCAGAAGTGTGCGCAGGAGCTCCATGACCTGATCCCACCATCACCTTTTTACCACCGGGCTAGCAGACGTACTGCGGCGTACAATCCACATTTAGTTGATATCCCGACGAGTCGTACTCAGCGCTTCTCTTCTACGTTTATTATGCGCACAGCCAAAGTGTGGAACTCTCTGCCGGCATCTGTGTTCCCTCCCACATTTAACCCGTCTGCCTTCAAAGCAAGAGTGATCAGGCATCTTCTGGACACGCTCTTTCCGCCATAAACCTCATCTATCGCTTTCCATCAGGCGTGATCGAGGTCAAGAGCACGCCGATTTCGATATATAAAAAAAGCCCGACTTTGTTTTATTCTCTCAAAAAGAATCCAATACAATCAATAGCATTTCTGTCCCTACCGGTGATACGGTGTTAGCAGACTATTAACAAATATTGATCCCAATCGGACCGCAGTCAAAATGTTTACATAATTAAGTTCCCATGTCGTGTATGGGTAACACAAATAGTGGTGTTTGAGTTCGTTTGGTTCTATGGGATAATGCGATCCAGTAGCGTTGAAACAACAGTCTTGAAATCTATAGTATTTTAAATAAATAAAATTGAAGTGTCTGTTTGTAATTTAAAAAAAACAGCTTTTTACTGAATGCACATGAAAGCATATGCAAGCAGATATTTTGAAATAATAAAAATAAAATATATAAAAAAAAAGATGATGATTATTAATGATTGTGTGATTGTGTTTTTCATTGTTGATTAAATGAAATAAAGTGTGTTTTTGGGTAAGTACCGTTATATAACACATTTTATTTTATTTTTGACTATCAGTCTGTCCGTTTGTTCCGGCTAATTTCCTAAACAGCTGGAACGATTTTGAGGGGACTTTTACTGGCAGATAGCTGATGTTATAAGGAGTAACTTCTTTTTTAGAAAAAGGATTAGGGTTCCATGCAAGAAATTAAAACCCAAGAAATTGTTATCAAAATCCGATTAAAAAATGGAAGTAACACAGTCTGTCTGTGTGTAACATTTTTAGCAAAGATATTTGAAAGAGTTATGGAACGGCCATTTGGTAACACTGTCATACAAAAATTTTGATCTCGAACATTTTCGATTTTGACACACGAATGACACCTGTCAAGCGGGCGTTTGACACTAGATCGACCGACTTGTTACAAGTAATAACAATTATGTATTGGATTACGATTATCTTCGTCTTGTTCCGTCGTCGTTGTGAAACTGCTTCGTTGGACTAGTGGTCAGAAGAGCGACTGCTGAGCATGAGGTCCTAGATTCGATTCCCAGGGCGGGTAGTGTTATTGGGTTTTTTCATCAGGAATTTCTCAGTAGCCGCCACGGAGTCTGGATTTGTGCCCGATTGATGGCAATAGGCTCGCCCCCTATTATATAGGACTTAACATAACTGGCGAAATTTGGGTATTAGGTACACCTCTGCCTAACACATCGGGGATTACAGATGTTATGTGTGTATAAAAACAAAAATATTCCTCCCAGGGTCGCAACGGGTGTAAAACAGGGGGCGATGAAAAAACCTTGGCCCGACCTAGGAATCAAACCCAGGACTTCATGCTCAGCAGTCGCGCTTGCAACCACTAGATCAACGAGGCAGTCTTTAGAGGTTTGTGTGGGCATTAAAAAGCACTTAAACCTAACCCATCATGGGAATCGAGCCCAGAATCTTATATTTCGAGGCTGAGTGTGCAGTCTTTGAGCTTGAGCTTAATTCGAAACTTGTCATTTTTTAAATAAAAGAAACAAACGTTTTATTATAAATTCACATTTATTATTTCCAAAGGAATTTTACATCACAAAAAACCAAAACAATCACTTAATTTTTTTAAACAAAATGCTAGTAAGTAATTATTACTGAAAATAATTATTAAAATTAAATGCTCAAAGCAAAAGGTACAGTCATTTACGGAAAGAGAAAAAAATATATAGGTTAGTATTTTTATTTCTTTAAAGTTACCTTTTTAAATAAAAATACTAAAATGAATAATCTAAATTTTTAGCTTTATTAAAATATTAATAGATGAACTCAACATGGAACATGGTAACTAAAATAATTTAATTAGTGACTGTACCTTTAAAAAATCTATAAAATCTAAGTCATGGTACTATGTTTTTACAGTTAAAACAATAATTATGCTAATGTACAACTAATCCGCAATAAATTTTGGTCTGTTTAAAACTCAATAAAATAAGAATGAAAAAACTATTTTGAATTGTAAAACATTAATCTCAGTACTCAGTTCACGAACTTTTAATCAAAAGAATAAACTCTTTTCATATTTTTAAACTTTTATCTTTTATAATACAAAAAGATTTTATCTTACAAGTAACAGTAAATCAAATGAATTATTGGCGATGGAGAAAAACTGTTTTTTATTCTATTAGGAATTTATTATGTACTTTCTTACTTTAATGTAATTTTACTAGATAACATTTTCTTATTAAAAGAAGTGATCTTTTTTCACTGTTTAGAAAAAAAAAAATCAAATCACTAAAAAAGTTTAGGCCAAATTGGAACGCGTTCAATACATTTTTTTTTCCTATCGTGAACTGAGATATCATTCATGCAACTGTTATCACATTAAGTATTCATATTTATAATATTTTATATAATTTACATTTAAACAACATCGCTTTTCCCTCCACGAGTAAGCTTTCAATATTCCGAAATATTTTTAAAACAACAATCCGAAGATATTAACATTCAATACGTTTTTTAACATTTCCACTTTACAAGCGTCGATAGTATCTTTCTTTTCGTATATCTTTCGGGAAATAATCACCTTTCCTTGTTCATTATCTTTTTTTATACAACACAAAATTAAATGATAATTATCATTCATAACATAAAAGCTCGATTTTGTGACAATAATTATTATTTAAGATACATGTTATTAACTATTTAACTAGTATGGCAACTTTTCGTGTAACATACTTATAATTATTTACACTATTTACATTCACAACGTACTTAACTATATTTGTTTTAGCTAGTCTCCTTTAAACCAATATTTTTTATTAAAAAAAGATTTTTGTTATTGTAAATGTGTTATTTTGCAAACAATACAATGATCTTTTACTAAAATAAAATAAAAAATACTTTGCGCTGTTTTTTAAAATGTAATCATCTTAATAATTAATTACAACAATGTAATCAAATAATTGTTTTATCTAAACATGTGTAACTCCTACACAAATTCAGTCTTATACATCTTAGGGAAGATGCAAAACTATTTTACAATCTAGGTATTTTTTCATTCTATCAAATTGACATTTATCGTTCATTCTATTAATCAATAATTCAAAAATCTATTTGCACATTATTTTATTCAAATAAATTAACTGGCAGTTTATTTTTTGACAAAAAATAAATCGATTGTGTTAAATAAAATTTGTCGTTAGAAATAATTCAACTGAAAGAAGAAAAAAAACACTTTTTTATAAAAGAAACAGTTAAAAAAATCACAACGGACGGGTCAAAGTTCCAAACCGATTTTTACCGTATTTTATCACATTAAATGTACACTTTTTCAAAACCACTTTAACTGAGGCCTTTTTTCTAGGCCACTGGCCTATAATTGTCCAACTTTGAGGCCTTTTTACCTAGTCCACTTAGATCACTTTGTCTACACGATGTAACACTAAAGATGTTTTGTCTCTTTTTTAATATTTCTTGTCTCAGTCGCACTCTTTAGTAACTTTAGCGTGTTCTAGAGAAGTGTCGGTAGATTTTGTCGCACACTTTGGCTCACTTGGCATCTGAGTTGGAGAATTTCCTGAAAAATAAAAATAATTTTAGGTTTTGCAGTTACAGTAGAGGACATACATCAGGAACAGACATAATGTTTATTACCCACAGATGTGTGTGTAATAAAGGGTGTAAAAAGACCCTTAACGAAGCTGAAAGGCACTTGTTCTTCCCGTCAATGCGATCGTTTTTTTATTCTAGACCATACCTGGGAACCTTCTAGTTACGGAGATATTGGGGATCAAAGTTCCAATTTTTTCCCAAGTTTTTTTTAAGTACCTACATGTTTTTAAAGTAAGATTTTTACTTTAAACACCTCAGTGCATCATACAAAATAACAAAAAAAAAATACAATAAACATAGGTAGGTACAACGCATAACAAATATTTATAATTTCAACAAAACGGGACAAAAAAAGAAAAGAAAAAATACGTTAACATCTTGCACGTCGTGACTGAGACAAGTAGGTTACCACTCTGATGCTGTACTACCCACAGCACAGCGCTGGTTTTCAGTGGTCACCCGTGAAAAAAAAAACACGTACGGAAGCCAAGACAGCATAAATATGCTGAACGCTGAATGCTTGGTTGACTGCTTCGTGAAGGGTCCGTTTACACCCCGTATACTATTTGACTACAGCAGACACAATGTAGAGTGCCTTGTTCCCGAAGGGAAGCAGGAATCGGCTTCTTAGGAGCCTTCGGGCCTGCCATCCCCAACATGATTGGGAAAAGACTAAACAATGTTTAGCCTTTGCCCAATCCTGCTGGGGATGGCTTCTAGTCCAAACAGATGCAGGTCAAAACCAGTGACTCAAGCGTTGCAGCGTTGCAGATCCAGTTTCACTGTCAGGAGAACCTTAGCGGCTGCCTATCTTACCACCACAAACTGTTGTCAGACAACCGATATTAGAGTCATCATCATCTGCCTAGCCTTTTACCAACTATATTGGGGTCGGCTTCCAGTCTAACCGAATGCAGCTGAATACCAGTATTTTACATGGAGCGACTGCCTATCTGACCTCCACAACCCAGTTAGTACTAGAGTAAACTGTAAATAATAAGTAACCATTTTATTTTTGTAAAAAATAAGCTAACTGTACGTTACCAAGCGGAAAGGAGCTCGTGGCTTAATAATAACAGCCGCTCGGGTCGATCTTTAGGTTAAGCCGTGCTTGCCTAGGTTGGTCCGTGGATGGGTGACCACCCATTTCATACCGAGCTTCCTCCGTGCCTCGGAAAGCACGTTAAGCCGTTGGTCCCGGCTGTCATTTGTAGACTTTGACAGTCGTTAGGTAGTCTGTGGCCTAAAAGTCTGACAACCTGTCTTACCAAGGGGTATCGTATAACCCAGTACTAACTGGGTTGTGGAGGTCCGATAGGCAGTCGCTCCATGTAAAATACTGGTATTCAGCTGCATCCGGTGAGACTCAAAGCCGACCCCAACATAGTTGGGAAAAGGCTAGGCAGATGATGACGTTACCAAGCATTTTTTACCAATTAAACATTTTCAAGTTTTATTCCATCGAGTCCTCGAACCGTTCCATATTTTCTGGACGAACTCCTTTCCAGCCATTATTTTACATAACTAATGAGAAAACATTTATCTTTCCATGAGCCTGAATATAATTACGTGATTATATCAGTTTATTGAGTACTGAACATTTCTGTTTACTGAACATAATGAAAGGAAACCACAGCGAAATTAATGTAGAACAAAAGCATTTTGTAAGCTGGACCAGTTGGTTACTTCATTTAAAGTATCTTTTATTAAAGCTTTATTTGTGTTATTTATACGGTTTTTGGGGTTATTTATACGAGTAGGTTAGAGAGAGTAGTCAGTTTAGAGTTTGATCTAATATTTTAATTGTGAATTTTTTAAGCGAAAAAGTAACGGATTTTGCTCAAAAATGGCGAATATCGTCCTTAAGACGAGAAACTCTGTTAATTTATTATAATACATTATCAACTCCAACCCGCCCCGGCTTCGCACGCGAAAATTTACTAATAAAGAAATTTAAAAAATACCAAAATTTTATTTCATAAAAACCTCGTCCTAAATTTTACAAAAAACACAAAAAAAACCAGCCAAATCGGCCGAGCCGTTCCCAAGTGATGCTCCGTCATATATGTGGCAATTCATTTTTACGAATTATTTGCATTGATTCCTATATTTTCATGCTGAAAGTATTCTATTAATGAATCTCATTTCAAATATTTTAAAATTATCACTTTTTTTTTAAACTGACTGTAAGTTATCACTTGTACCATCTTGTCACACATTAAAGAAATCGAACATTTGTAACTGTTTTTTTTTTCCTTGCCCCACACTAGGAATTACTCCTGTATCGTGGGTGCGTTTACTAACATTTAAACTCACATACCCGAACAGCAATACATGTATATGCATATGCTTTGTCATAACAATCGTCAAAGTAACAAAATGTTCGAATTCATTTAAAATAAGTAACCCGTTTCAGAAAATATTGCTCTATGCAGGTATTTTACAAGATACCAATACAAGATTTTGCAGAAATCGTTTTAAAATTTAGCATGTGATATGATATATCGTTCAGAAACAGCACAGTCCATAGGCTGCCAAACCAGGCAAATCGAGTTCAGATATCTATTTGTTGAATTTTATATCATTCCAGAAAATAATATGGTGTAGAGGAAAAGTATCGCAAACGTATTTCTTAAACTGGATTTCAAGATTTACGTGGCTTGAGAAGGAATCTGATTTTGGAGTTAATACGGTCGGATAATACTTTGATAGGATTTTTGTTTAGTCTCTTTATTGCAATTTATGACTGGACAATTTTCAAATATCTGACATTTTCCTCCGATCCGGGAGAGGGGATATGCTGTAATCCACCACGTGGGCCCGATGCGGATTCGTAGATGTTTTAAACATACCCTTAACAGAAGCCGAAAGGCATTTGTTCTCCCCATCATTGCGATCATTTTTTTGTTCTAGATCATACCTGGAAACCTAGTTACGGAGATATTGGGGGTCAAAGTTCCAACTTTTTCACAAGTTTTTTTTTTAAATACACGTTTTTAATGTAAGATTTTTACTTTAAACACCTCCACGACCCCCGTACTATTCAATCCATCAATCAACACAATATTTTGAGTGCGTTATATTGAGACCTACCGTAAAATGTGATTTTTCCCCCAAAAAAAAAAAGTCGTTTCCCAGCAATAATTTTTGCGTAAAGTTACTTAGATTGATGTTGATAATGCTTGGTTGACGGCTTCGTGAAGGGTCCGTTTACACCCTATATATCCACCAGTGGACTGTGATTGTCCTAGTTCATTAAAATAACACGTATCTTTAGAAAACTTTAAAACACTGGTTCCACCAAGAAACCAACAAAGCCATTTGAGCCAAGCACACTTAATTCTACACCAGTGTGTTCGTAAGAAACAAAAGACGATTAATTTTAAAAAGAAACTGTGGAATGGGCGGTCGCAAGCAGCTATCTATTACATTACAGGCAAGATAAAGCTAACAAGGAAAATAATTATTTTTGCTCTAAAAAGCTTGTTAAGCCCTGATAGAAAAATACTATTTTCACCCACATTTAACTAGTATTTTAAGATCCTGGGGCCCTAACACGAGTTTTGACATTTTTCGTAAAGTAAATACAACGATTTTAAAATTAAAAATACTCGTTTCACAAATAATATTTTCGTAATTTTTGAATTTATTCATATCTATGGATGATACTGAGTGTGCTTGTTGCAAACAATTTAACTAAAATGCTGTAGGATAATTGTATTTTAGATTTTTCAAAAATCGACGTATTTACGTTACGAAGATTATCAAAACTCGCGCTCCGTTGAAAAGTTTTGACCTTAGTTGGTTTTTTGCAAAACAATTAAAAAAACAATAAAGGTCTCACTTTAATTTTCGGAAAATTAAATTGATGTTGGTTTTAAATGCCACATAAAAGCTGAATAGCTATTGAATAGAGTAAGTTATCTGTCAGACCAAGTTGTTAATTGATTTAGTGTTCAAAAACGCACTGTGTGCAGTCATGAGTGAGCATAGGCGCAATCACTTTTTAACGTTCCCACTGCTGGGCTACAAGCTTGCAGTACGGGTTATTAAAGGGGAAAGCGACAAGGTAGCCCGCTAAATTCAAATTTTCTTAGTTTTTTGCGATTTGCAGGTCACCCTGTACATCAATGGGATTAAATGATCTTAGAGGGTTTTATTGACTATTTTAATGATTATAACTCTGTAAAGCCATATTTGTTACGGTCGCGAATCATGTTTTGTTTAACATACAGCCTGACACTGACCTGCAAATCGCAAAAACCTAAGAAAAATTGTATTTCGCGGACTAGCTTGGCGCATCCCCCTTTTATAACCCGTACTGGGCCCGCGTGGTGGGTTATGGTCCGTTTCCTGTTATAGGGAGCAAGCTTGTAGCCCAGCATTAGGAACGTTAAAAAATGATTGCGCCTATGCTCACCCATGACTGCACACAGTGCGTTTTTGTAAACTAGATCAATTAACAACTTGGTCTGATAGGTAATTTACTCTAATCAATAGCTATTCACCTTTTATGTGGCATTTAAAACAAAAATCAACAATTTTCCGAAAATTAAAGAGATACCTAAATTAATAAATAAATTAGGTGCACAAAACCATAGCACGAGTTTTGACGTTTTCGTTTACGTTTTCGTTTCTGTAGTAGTAGATAGTAACTTTGTGAAGCCGTATTTTTTCCGGTTGCAAATCATATTTTAATCAACATACAATCCAACACTGACCTAGAAATTGCACTGACAGGAAAATTTGAATATCG
The DNA here is from genome assembly GCA_905220335.1 of Noctua pronuba. Classification (NCBI taxonomy): domain Eukaryota; kingdom Metazoa; phylum Arthropoda; class Insecta; order Lepidoptera; family Noctuidae; genus Noctua; species Noctua pronuba. Next base: position 8,348,984 of record LR999918.1, on the reverse strand, counting down.
CAGATTACCCTGGCGCTTTCTTTTAAATGTAACATGTTTCAGATCATTTGTTTCAAAGGCATGCCAGTTTCCTCACGATCTATCCCAAAACCGTTTCAAATCTGATTAAAAATACCTCAGTAACAGGGAATTACTACATTTCCAAGTGAATACCTACCTTACTTCTACCTTATTAAGTCCTACTTTGATTAAGTTTCCGCCTACAGCATAATTTATGCTAGACCTTCCCGGCCGACCCGAACCACGAATAATCCTTGAGACTCTTCCAGTTCGCTTGACCTTACTCAAGTATACTTACCTCATTAAATCTTTTAGACCCATCCTTCAACACTTGATAGGATGAGCAGAGAATATTTTACAAAATAGAGTCTAGTTAAGATGAGTTTCGTTACTAAAAGGACTTAGACAAACTTTAGTGTAAACATCATCAACTGCCTAGCCTTTTCCCAACTACATTGGGGTCGGCTTCCAGTCTAACCGGATGCAGCTGAATACCAGTATTTTACACGGAGCGACTGCCTATCTGACCTCCACAACCCAGTTAGTACGCCTTGGTAAGACTGGTTGTCAGACTTTTTGGACCACTGACTACCTAACGACTGTCAAAGATCTACAAAAGACAGCCGGGACCAACGGCTTAACGTGGTTTCTGAGGCACGGAGGAAACTCGGTATGTAATGGGTGGTCACCCATCCACAGACCAACCTAGGCAAGCACGGCTTAACCTAAAGATCGACCCGAGCGGCTGTTATTATTTAGCCACGAGCTCCTCTAGACTTAAGTGGAAACATACGCATGCTTTTGTATACTTAATATTCTAAAGAGGTAGTTTGTATGTAGGGAGTAATCTCCGGAACCATTGATCCAATTCTAAAAATTCTTTCACTGGCAGAAAGCTACATTATTCGTGGGTGCTATAGGCTATAAATTATGTTTATATCATGCATATTAGCCGAGCTATCATAATCTTTGCGCACGAAGTCGCGGACGAAGTGCTAATTTTGTGTAAATCAGTTCATTTTTGTGTGATTTTTGTTTATTATGTTACGGGCAGTAAGAACACTAAATACCTGACAACCATTATTATCAAGGAGTATTGTATTACACAGTAAATGGTCAAGGTCAGATAGGCAGTCGCTCCATGTAAAATACTGGTATTCAGCTGCCCGATGACGCCTCCGCAAACTGACAATGTATTCAGCTCCTTATTTTGAAACATATTCCAGCGCGTCGTCTCGCTTGCCGTTCGCAACGGTAACGGTACATTATGTATGAGGAAATAAAATTAATGTGGGTTCCCATAATGTTCCTGAAATAATTTCTTGTACCGGTCATGAATTCACCCCATCAGTCTGCGGAGGGCTGTCCCTTACACCCTGTCTAAGTGTCTACCAAACATTTTATACTGTATTGGACTTCAATGGTCACATGGTCCTTAATCGGTGACTATAAGTGTTTCACAAAAATCTTTTGGCGCGACGACGAAATCGGTACAAACGACGCCATTTTGTTTTAACAATACATTATACAAGTCGTAAAAATTCTTACCATTCATCCTAGTAGGCTTTAAATGTGGCAACGTATTCGTAGTTCTGTCCAGCACGCTTTTACTGTAATACACACTGTTATTCTCAGGGATGAATCGGACTGGAGGGGAGTTGGAGCAACTTCTGGAGTCCATCGCTAAAGACCTGGGTTCCAGGTGGTATCTGGGTTCTAACTCTGGCATCTGAGTGAGGTTCAGTGGGTTTCTGTTAGGGTTGCTGTAGAGAGATGGCGGTGGTGGCGTTGCGTATAGCTCTGGTGGGAGCAGTTGTTCTGCTGGCAGCTGTAATAGAAATGTTTTGGTTAGTTTTGAGGTTTTAGTTGTAAAAAATGGTATTTGGTCCTTAATTCTGGAAAAAGGTCCAAGATGCGCTTTCTATTTAAGATGCTAGATCCTAAGATGCAACCACCTCAAAATCAAAATATTTTATTTCACATAGGCTTTATAAAATGTCGACAAAAAGGTGCCCGGTTCGGGTTGGTCATATGGAGAAGAACCGGCAAAAACTCCATGGTTACTGTTTTCAAATCATGGTTTTGAAAACAGTAACCATGTTTCAAGTCACGTTTTGGTATTACAATATTATCGTGTTACAGCATTTGTACTTCCGTATCTGAGAAACAAAACGCATTCCAAGTCACATTATACATGTTACACTCGACCGAATTTTGGTTTGGGAGATCAGCCAAGTAATTATACTATTTGGTTACAGTAGACACTACGTAGAGTGTCTTGATACCGAAAGGCAGCCGCAGGAATCGGCTTCTTAGTTACCTTCGGGCCTGCCAAGTGCGCAGGAGATATAAAAGTGTACAAGAGTGTGCGCTAATTCACGTGCACTCTTTGTTCTTTTACTCTCATAGTCGGCAATTGGAAACGACCGGGGAGAGAATAGGTGCTGTTTCCAAGGTACGGGGATAAAACACCGTCGCCTTCCATACTTTGTGTCCTACTCAGAAACTTCAAATTGAAAAACCCAATAACACTTTTTCTGATCCGGGAATCGAACTAAGGACTCCACACTCAGCTGTACTCTACGGCACGAGACTAAAGGGGAAGGACAAGTAACTAATCTTCTTCTTTTCGTGTGGTTAGTTCGTAACCTGGTGTCAGAGTTTTTAGGCCGCCCATGGGCCTCTGACTTGGCTTTACATGCCGTCAAGAAATATCTCTCAGGCATGCTGGTTTCCTCACGATGTTTTCCTTCACCGAAAAGCAAGTGATAATTATACTATACGCACATGTAACTAATTATAAAATAAAATAATTTAATACTCACCAAACCACTTGTATTCAACGGCAAAGCATTCTTATACTTCAGCCAATCCTCATAGACCTTATCATAAGGCTGTCTATGGCAATCATTGGGCCCAACATTCGGCATATGCAAGCTGCTCATTGGCCCCAAACTTTGTATACTAGGACCAAGATTGGGCATTTGCAACGTTGGCGCATAAGTTGGCCGTCGGTATTCCATCGGTCGAACTTGTATATATTGGTTGCAAGGATCAATATTGTGATCATAAAACCGGTCGCAGTTGGTAGACATGTCGTATTTGTCTGTCGTCTTCGATATGAGTGGTCGTATCGAGCTGTAGTCGGTTGTGGACGATTTATTTGAGCAGCTGTCACTTATTTTACCGTCTAGTGGTATTATATCTGGGTTTTTATCTGAAAGAGAGGATAATATATTCTTTTTAGTGCGCAGTTTTTTGGTTTTTTTTTTTGTTGGCTTCTAACGTGAATTTACTTGAACGAGTGCTTTTGATGTTTTCGGTCTGTAATTACAAGAGCGTTTTAGCTGTAAAATGACTAAGAATTATTAATTATAATAGCCCTGGTATTTTTGGGAAAATATTGTTAATTTTCTGAGGTTTTAAAAAATCTAAAAAAATACATCAGTTTTATTAAATATTTTAAAAAAACCTGTCCGATCCGAAAGGGGCATATAGGTATACCAATGAAATTGCCAAATAAAATAAGAAATATATAAAATTCGTGAAAATAAATATATTATTAAATTTAAAAATGCATGATTTTTGTCCCAAATCACCACCGATTCCTTAAATGCTAACAAATTTTTAAAACGTGACAACACTAACTTCGGCATAAGTATGTACGATCTTTAATTGTTTTTTTATGACGTCACTAAACGAGAAGCGACCGCTCGCGCCCGTGTGTTGCCATATAAGTTTCCTCATTTTAGTATTTTTTATTTTATTTTCATCGGGGTATTTTTTTTTTACTAGTTCTCCAAAAAGGATTACATTAATAGAATCTAATCTCGATGCCTAATAATACCCTCACGGATCAGACAGGTTTTTTTTAACATGTTGTATATGTAAATTTTGAATAACAAAAGTTCTTTTCAGGCAAGTAAAACAGAAAGAAAGAAAGAAAGAAAAAAAAATCATTTGTCGCAGGGACCATCATACAAAATGACAAAAAAAAATACAAAAAACATACAACGCATAACAAATATTTATAAATTCAACAGGACGAGATAAAAAAAAGGAAAAAATACGTTCACAACAACACACCGTCTTCACAAAGGATTTGGAAAATCGTAGTATTTCGTAAAATCTTTTGCTTCCCTGAAATTCATATCGAGATATCGACTATTTTCGATGGTCCCCTTCAAAGGCTTCCGACAAGCTCGTATTTCTTGGAAAAACGTAATCAAAGCCTTTTACAAGCGAAATTCAGCTTTTCAGCACTACCGTCTATTGTTTTTCAAGAATAGTTATTATGTAATAAATGTATTTAAAATAACATCACGCCTGCAATCCCCGAGGCACAGGTGTACCTTATAAATAGTACACCCACATTTTGCCAGTTATGTTTTTTAAGTCAAATATATAGTTTTTTTTTCAGCGATACATTCTTATACAGGGTGTTAACAGACCCTTCACGAAGCCGTTAACCAAGCATTCTGTACATCAAACTAAGTAAGCCTACATAAAAATTATTGCTGGGAAACCACTTTTTTTTTGGGTGTAAAATAACATTTTACTTTAAAACTTAATGTAACGCATTCAAAAGATTGTGCTTATGGATGCATTGCATAGTAAAAGGGTCATGGAGGTTTTTAAAGCAAAGTTATAACCTTGAAAATTAGTATTTATTTTAAAATTGTGAAAAAGTTGGAACTTTGACCCCCCATAACTCCGAAACTAGAAGGTTCCCAGATATGGTCTAGAACAAAAAAAAATCGCAATAGCGAGGAGAACAAGTGCCTTTCGGCTTCGTTAAGGGCCTATTTACACCCTTTATGAAACAAACTAAACCTTTTTTCAGTTTTTTTTTGCAATTTGCAGGTCATTGTCAGGCTTTATGTTGGACAAATACGATTCGCGACCGTAACTCTTACGCAGTTACAGAATTATGATCATTAAAATCATCAATACAACCCTCTAAGTTTATTCAAAGACTATTTCATGAAAAAGTAATTCAAAGATTTTAATGAATAATTCTGTAAAGCTACATTGTTTACGGTCGCGAATTGTATTTTAATCAACGTACAACCCTGATACTTACCTGCAAATTATAAAAAACTTAAGAAAATTTTAATTCAGCGGACTACCCCGGCGTTTCCACCTTAAATATCACTGTGATTTTGACAGATTTATCAGTGACAGTAAACCAATATCAATCTTATTATATCCACTTTAAACATCACTGTAATTTGGCAGAGATATAAAATCAAAGGTAAAACTGGAACCGATTTATTCATGAATAAAACTGTATTTTCGTCCAAGATAAGTCTTTAAGGACATTTTCCAGTCCGTGAACCCCAAATTCAACCCTCAATTCACCCTAAACAAAGGAGCAGAACTTAAGCCTCCTACCCTCACCAAAAGACCAGAATACTATTCAAATTACACACAATTCTGAGGGTAGTTCAATTAAATATTCAGGCTAGTATCAGTGGGTAGCCAGGGTTAGTAATTCATTTGTCTAGCTTTTGTTCACTTGCTCTGAGGAGGTCTTACGGTCCGGTCGACGGTCAGGACGGCTTATGGTTTAGCCTGAGAGTACAGGTATATAGGTCTTAACGTCTTTATACAGGGTGCCCCGTTTTTAATGGTCGAAAACTTTTTCTTAGGTGCGTCTTTTCAAGTGCTTTACGAAATACTCCAAGTGTGTTTTGGATTTTTTATTGTTTAGGAGAAAATTAAGCCCAAATGGTGTGGTTTTTTAAACTGTCAGTAGCGGTGACTGCAAAAAACGAACAAGTAAGAGGGTAGACCGATTCGTCTGCTCATAAACACCCCACAATAACTTTAGTTTATCCGTGATTATGGTGCTTGCAACAGCGCCGAAATATGGAACTCAACACAAACAGTAAACATGGTAAATATCCCGTTTCTAGAGTTAGTGGTATGTTTTTTTATTTTATTTCCAGTCCCCCAAAATGTCATAAAAATTTTTGCTAAAGGCTTTTTAGTCGTTTTAAAAACTGTTATGGACTGTTGGCTGAAAATAGAGATTGGTATCATGGATTCATTAACAATATTTTCATCATGGTTGCGCTTTGAGGAATAAACATATAATATTTTTAATTTGAATTTGTGAGCGCAACTAATGGTTGCGCTTCGAGGAATAATTTAGTTACACTTAGTTGGTTGCGCTTAAAAACAGTTGCGCTTTGAGAAATACCCCAGAAATAAAGGCTATTTTTATTTTCTTTTATAATATAAACGGGCCACCCTGTATATTTACCTGCTCTATGTGTATATCTTGTACTGTGATTTCTCTAAGCTTGGCTGGTACAGTGAAATGAGATATGATGCTCAAAGATAAGGTGTTTGTGTCCCGCTTTGTAGAATTCAGAGGAAGCTTGTATGTGTGTATGTCGTTTAGGGAAGCTATGCATCTGAGAGGCAAGTACCGTATTTCTGAAAACGTTCCCATCCAAAACACAAATGACTGACGTTGCTCAAAAAGCCCCTCAGCTAAAGTGGGACTGGGCTGGCCGCATGCTCGACGAGCTGTGGGGCAAAATAACCACGATGTGGAGACCTGACACAGCCAGAAGGCGATGCGGTAGACCTCGCAAAAGATGGCGGGACGACCTGGACAAAACTAACGACCAGTGGTCCACATTGGCTGGACCGAAGAATTTGGAAGTCATGGAGAGAGGCCTTTGCCCAGCAGTGGGATGACACAGGCTAGCAGTATCAGTATCCCATTCAATCAAACTCAATTCAATCTGTTTGTGTAAGTCATCATCATCTGCCTAGCCTTTTCCCAACTATGTTGGGGTCGGCTTCCAGTCTAACCAGATGCAGCTGAATACCAGTATTTTACATGGAGCGACTGCCTGTCTGACCTCCACAACCCAGTTAGTACTGGGTAATACGATACCCCTTGGTGAGACTGGTTGTCAGACTTTTTGGGCCACTGACTACCTAACGACTGTCCAAGATCTACAAATGATACCCGGGACCAACGGATCTGTTTGTTTAAGTATGTGAGTTTAAATGTTTGTAAACACACCCACGATACAGGAGAAATGCCTAGTAAAGGGGTTTTAAAAAAAAAAACTTAAGTCAGAATTTTTCAAAATTACTCTTAATTTACATTTTTTTTTTCAAATGGAGACAATCTCGAAAGGCTCGGAATATTGATGGAATGATTTCTTAAATATTCCGTTGAAAATCCAATAGAACGCTTTTATGAACGCATTACTTAGGTGTCAAAAAACGCACAATTTGATTGTCTTTGATATGAGATTGCGACTAGATTTTGGTCATTTTGATATCTAAGAATTATCACGTCTTTTGACATTTGATGTCACAATTATTTCAACAAGTTCGGTCATAGCAATAAAATATATAAGCCAGAGATTTAAATTGTAAGATTCGCCCTACCGCGTCAAAAATATATTACGATTCTGCCTCGTTTACCATGACTCTTTCACAAGTTTTTTTTTTAATACAAGTTTATAATGATATTATTTTACTTTAAATACCTCCTACTAATAAATTTAACCATCAGCACGATATTTTGCGTGTGTTACATTGAGTCCTATCGTAAAAAGTGATTTTTACCCTAAAAATAATCTTTTCCCAATAATAATTTTTGAGGAATTACTTTATTTGATGTACAGAATGCTTGGTTGACGGCTTCATGAAGGGTCCGTTAACCTGTATAGTTACATGCGGGATATGCGAGCTCATTCTTTTCAATTTGTACACTTTTTCGCATGACCTAAGAATGATCAGGGTCATCTAACGATCTAATTCCTTGGTATACCTACGTTTATTTTTATTTATTAACGCCATTTCAGTATCACTTATATTTTTATACTTGAAGTGTCATTACTTGAGTAACGTTATGGCTTTTGAAACAAACTAAAGACAGACGGAATAGTGGTCATAAAACGCCAAATACAGCTTTTATTACCAACGTAAACCTATTTATAACGTACAAAATGCCAAAATAATCTGATAAATGAAACTGGCGAATTTCGTCTACCGTCAAGGCTAAAAAATAACTACCCTGAAGTGCAAAAATGATTTTGACAAAAAAAAACTCACTACACCACGTCATATCTACAAAACAATTTAAAATTCTTTCAATAGTATTAGCCATTCTGAAATTAACTTTATTTTTATGATCATAAAGTGGATATTTGTTTAAGCGAAAATAACATCAATTTGGAAACATGGATTTGAATATATAATAGGTGCAATGGTAATCGATTTTTTCTTTTAATAGAGACTGATTTTTAGTAATTACAAAGAGCGCCTTTAACACATAAAATAATATCACCCCTGAAATCCCGAAGGGTTAGGTTAGGTTAGGTTAACGTGTACTATAGTTCCCGTCACGTAAAAAGAACGCTGACAGTTCAAATAAACCTTCTCATTTTTTTTATTCCAGCCTTTTCCAAAGTGCTAAGTAGCTAGTAAAGCACCTATTACGATTCGACAATGAAACAACTATACTTATATTATAAAACAATAGCTTAGTACTATAGGACGCGACTGTAAAACGTGCGCAAACACATCCCCTCCCCTGTCGCTCAGCGTTCTTTTTACGTGACGGGACTTATACCTCCAAACGGGCACAAATCCAGACTCCGTGGCTGCTACTGAGATACTCCTTATGGAAAAACCCAAAAACACTTTGCCCGGCCCGGGAATCGAACCCAGGACCTCATGCTCATGAGTCATGCACGAGCTTTTAACATAAATATTAAACTAATTGAGATCTCACCTAAACTATCAACACTTTCCGATTCTTTGGTGCCAGTGAGTGGTATATTCGATGTCTCATCCTGTTGTCTTTTGTCCTTTTCGTGTTTTCCTGAAAATAAAAGAAGAATTAAATCCTCTGTCATCTGTGTCTGTGTCTGTGTGTCGTAACGTGTCATTAAAGCTTCGTACATCGACATAAACTATCTGAAAATAACCAAAATCGGAATCCTAAAATAGTTCGTTAGGTTAAGAGACAAAAAAAGTAAAACAGCGCCATCTATGACGCCAATGAAGAACTAACATCAAAATCCTGAATCGCGCAATAAAAGTTATCATATAGAAAAACGCGACTACAACTGTCGGCAGTAGCCCACCAGACAACAGCCATTTGGTCGGACGATCCTCCCTTTTCAATGGAATATTGAGGAACTTTTACACCCTGTTTTTCATAGCTCCTAAAGTTTTTTTTTTGGTTTTAGGGCATTCCGTCACGATATTTTCCTTCACCATTTTCAGAGTAGTGGTGATGAAATAATTTACACGAAGTAAAGTGCTAGCTTGGGTTTGAACCCATGAACAGTCATAAGCCGTCACCACTGAAACCTTTTGCTCCTTTATGAAGAGTTTCTTGGAAATCTCAAACAATTTTCCACAGTGGACATTGATTAAATTCGGTGAAAATTATAAAGAGCAAAATGAAAGGATTTACTTGGAATTTAATTACGTTATGAATATAATAATTAATATTTTAACCCTTCAATTGAAAACATTGAATATTTACAGATACGGTTTTTAAAACATTGAATTTTAAAAGGAACATATTTTTAATTTGATTAAAAACGGATTGCTTTTAATTAACATTTTTAAATCTTTTTGAAGAATCGACCTTTTCACAATATGACTGAAAGTTCTTTTCAGAGTTATTGTAATAGTATAAGATCCCGATATACAACGACCTTCACCGAGATGCTTATTTAATGAAACGTATTTTATATTTAATTTAATATGTCAATAAATATAATCCATATGGGTTGCCTAGCAAATTTCAGTCCAGAGTATGTTTAATTAATAATTAAAAAAATATATTTTTTTAAACATTTCACCGGTATGATTATTAGATAAATTCTATACCAATCGAAAGTATGAAGCCCATAGAATATGCAAACGTTAGGTTGCCTATTCTTTTCCGGTCACAACTATCGGGTTGCCAGATATAAACAGGTAAATCTGTACTAGCATTTTGCAACGGTCTGTTTATTGAATGAAATTTAAATGAAATTAAAGATTATTTTATTCTGAACAGGGTGGTATAGGGTTGCCTGCGAAAAATCAGTCCAGAATTGCGGTTGTCGAATTTAAAAAAGTAAAATATTGCTCCGAGTGAATGTGTGCGACTGAGAGGTCCCAACCGACCATCCCATGCGATAGAAGAGGACACAGCATAGCAGCTGTTTAAAGTCCGCCCACTTAAAGAAAGAGAGTGCGCATGCTATTTGGGCTTGAAAAAGAAAAGGATAGCGATAGACTCGTATATACTATGCATCATTTTGGAGTAGAGTGTCGCTATAAATACAATCGAAAAAACGTGCTACTATTTATCCGCCAGCTTCGTGGAAGGCACATTGCCTTCCACACCTACTCTCTGCCAGAGGAGACGCCCACCCGCGTGGTGATCCCCAAGGAACACCCTACCGAGGACATTCTAAATGACCTCCAGCTTCAAGCTATCCCAGCCACAGCTGTCCACCGCCGTCACAAGGCTCGCAGTGGCGACCAGTACGACATGGTACTGGTCGTCTGCGACCCGGTCGAAGGTCACCACCCGATTTTTAAACTAAAATCGGTATGCAGCCTCACAGGCATCGCGATCGAGAAACCTTACCGCTCGAATCAAGTCGGACAATGTCACCGTTGTCAACTTTACGGGCACAGTCAGAATAATTGCTTTGCGCCACACAGGTGCGTTAAGTGCCTGGGTGACCACAGCACGGCTGACTGTTCCCGCCCCAAGGACATAACTCTTTGCACAGAGCCACCTAGCTGTGTTCTCTGTGGTCAGTCTGGGCACCCGGCTAATTACCGCGGCTGCCCAAAAGCCCCTAAGGCTTCTTCTACCAAGCTGGCGAAGCGTTCTCTCGCCCGCCAACAGAGAGAGAGTCCCTCCGTGAGGATACCCGAGAGGCTCGGCCCCCAATGGCCCTCCCCGTGGACCCCGATGAATCACCAGAGAGCTTTCCCAGCTCTCGGCAAGGCAATGGCCAACCCCACCCCCGGGCTGTTAGATGCCCCTATCTCTCCCCCTATACCCCTCGTGGCCGCTCCCGCACCCGCGGCTAAGGCCGCTCCCGTAGCCAAACCCGCGCTCACTCACCCCGCGTCTCCCCTCCTCGAGGACGCCGATGAATCTACGTTCGACACGATCGCTAGGTTCCAGGTCTTTGTCACCCCTGAAGCTGACCGCATGGCGGCAGAACTCAGGGTTGCCAAAGACTGGAAAGAAATCCGTAAGATTTTTAAGGCCTATCCCCAAATCGAGTCAGCCCTCCGCGCTCTTTCCAAATAATCAATAATGGATTTACAAAAAAAATTAGCAAGTACGCAACTCCGGTCCGAAAGTAAAACCTTTTCAGCAATTTTCGAAAAATGAAAAATATCAAACAGTTTTTGTATCATTAACAGATGCTGCTGATATTTTCATTGATGAAAAAATGAAGACCGTTCAAGAATTTACGGCTAGTATGTACGGTATCAGGAACTGCACCAGTGTGAATGATGCGAGACATCGTATTTTTATGAAAAATTACTCTGCAAAAGAAGACAGCGAGCACTTTTAAAAAAAAATAAAAGGCTTCGACTCCTACTCCATACCACCATGCTGGATATCATTAACTCAGAAAATTTTACGAACTATTTTCGTAAATTCCATGTGGCTTAATGCAACGGATCCAATATGCGTCAAACTTGAGCCTGAGAACTGCGGATGGTTCTTAGATGAATATTTTAAACCAATAGGATTCATTGGGGATCATACACCTTTAAAGATAGAAGACATTGTCGAAAAAAGTGAAACAGAGAGTGATGACGAAGAAGATTCAGAAGTTGAAGATCGTAGTTTTATGTCCGATGACTCAAATTCGACAACCGCAATTCTGGACTGATTTTTCGCAGGCAACCCTATACCACCGTGTTCAGAATAAAATAATCTTTAATTTCATTTAAATTTCATTCAATAAACAGACCGTTGCAAAATGCTGGTACAGATTTACCTGTTTATACCTGGCAACCCGATAGTTGTGACCGGAAAAGAATAGGCAACCTAACGTTTGCATATTCTATGGGCTTCATACTTTCGATTGGTATAGAATTTATCTAATAATCATACCGGTGAAATGTTTAAAAAAATATATTTTTTTAACTATTAATTAAACATACTCTGGACTGAAATTTGCTAGGCAACCCATATGGATTATATTTATTGACATATTAAATTAAATATAAAATACGTTTCATTTAATAAGCATCTCGGTGAAGGTCGTTGTATAGCGGGATCTTAGACTATAATATATTTATCCAGTTATAAAATAAAAACAATATAATCAGTAACTTTAAATACACTCATGATCAATTAAAGTCTTTTTTACTTGCGTATTCGTTTTATACTCAAAGACTCTTTTCAACTAGAATTAGAGTATTAAAGTTAAAACTATAGTTCCAATTAAATAACACCCCAATTTCTATTAATATAAACCTAACGTTTCAATTAAATTTCACCCATTTTCAATTAAATTACACACTACAAGTCTTTTTTATTTGCGTATTATTTTTACAATACAATATACGGTTTTCAACTAAAATTATAGTATTAGGTTAAATCTATAGTTCAAATTAAATTACACCCCAATTTCTATTAATATATACACCCAACGTTTCAATTAAATTTCACCCAGTTTCAATTAAACTATACCCAGTTTCAATTAAATTACAACCTGTTTCAATTAAATTACAACCAGTTTCAGTTAAACTGCGCACAGTTTCAATTAAATTACACCAATACTTACTCTCTCTCTTATTGCAGTACTTGCAGCAGAAGATAACAGCCGACACAGCTGTCATGGCGGCGATCACTCCTACTGCCCCCAGGACTATTATCAGGACTGTTGTCAGCTCCACCTTCACGGGGACTTGCGCTGTGGGGAGAACTGTGGCTTTTATTTTTCACGAATAACATAACAGCATGCCTGTAATCCCTGAAGGGTTAAACAGAGGTGAACCTAATAGTACACCCACATTTCACCAGTTATGCTTAAGTCCCATGTTATAGGGGGCGAACCTATTGCCATCAACTGGGCACGAATCCAGACTTCATGGCTGCTACTGAGAATTTACTGGTGGAAAAATCCAATAAGTCTCCGCCCGAACCGGGTATCGAAACCAGGACTTCATGCTCAGCAGTCGTGCTTCCTACTACTAGGTTAATGATGCAGTCAGACTGAATTAGAAAACCTTTAAAAACCCCCTTTGTGCAGTTTTGTGTGGTGTGATTTGTTTTTGATTATTTTAATTACTAACATTATTTTTAAGTGTACCTACTAACAAAATTATGGATCTTTGTGTCTGAATTAAATAAATTGAATTTAAAAACTTTTTCCTAAAGAAAGAACATGTACAAATCTTATTAGAAACCTGATTTTGAAATCATACCTGTATGCCGTTGAGGGTATTTCAGCAGACTTGACGTCAGGGTCAGGGCCTCACTGAATCCTTTCCTATTGAAGGCTCTCACTGATACTGACAAGGAGTTACTTGCTGATAGACCAGATACTTCGAACTCGGGGTCGTCACTGCTGAGATTGCGGAGAAGCTGACCGGTTGTCATGTCGATGATCTGTGAGAAGAATAGAAGTGTTGGAGAAGAATGATTATTATTATAATAGTGGTTCTAGGGGTACTTGTGGCTAAATAATAACAGTCACACGGATCGATCTTCAAGTTAAGCCGCCCTTGCTTAGGTTGGTCTGTGGATGGGTGATCACCCATTACATACCGAGTTTCCTCCGTGCCTCGGAAAACACGTTCAGTCGTTGGTCCCAGGTGTCATTTGTAGATCTTTAACAGTCGTTACACTAAGTCAGTGGTCCGAAAGTCTGACAACCAATCTTACCGTGTACTTAAGGGGTATCGTGTTACTCAGTACTATCTGGGTTTTGGAGATGAGATAGGCAGGCGCTCCATGTAAAATACTGGTATTCAGCTGCATCGGTCAGTCTGGAAGGCGATCCCAGCAGAGTTGGGAAAAGCTTAGGCAAATGATGATGGGAGCCCGAAAGTGTGACAGTCTGTCTTACCAAAGTTATTGCGGGTGGGTGTTTATAAGCAGACAAATCGGTCTACGCTCTTTCTTGTTCGTTTTTTGCACTCAGTACCGCTACCACTGTCACTCGCGAATCAATTCTGTTCGCGACACACGAAACTCACTGTGCATGGTCATCATTATGGTCTGTGATGTGTCTCATAGTGCTTGCAAGAGCGCCAAAATATCGGGAACTCAAACCAAACAGTAAATATGGTAAATATCCCGTTTCTAGAGTTAATACTAATGACTGATTGAAGATTAAAAAATACCACAAATATTTTCCTAAACACCAAAAAAAAGTTATTGGACCTAAAAAAACGTTTTAACAAAATGTTATTTCTTTTTTCAGACAAACGTAATACATTGTCTGTTCGCAAAGGCTTTTATGTCAACCGAGATTTATTTATACCGAACTAAGTGACGTTAACAAGACATATTGAAGCCTATTGATATCTTTAACGCAATTTATGAAGCCCACTACAAAAGATACACTATTTCTTTTTTTGTTAATAAATTATGATTTATTTTATGAGGGTTTTCTTTTTTTGTTTTTAGCTGTGGAAACACCTAAAGGGAACGCCCTAGAAGGACATAATCCGACCTAACGGTGATGATCAGAGTTGGTGATGTGCTTCGGAAGGTTAGGTACGTAGTTCTTGCAACCGGTGTGTGCGTGTTTGACTAGATGTATGAAGTTGACGTGGTCGAAGCAAAGGATTATAGCAGGTGGCGTTTTGGCGTTTCGAAATAAAAGACAGGTCATTTCAAAGATTTTCAAAGATCGCATAAAATATTTTTTGACGTGACAACGTCTGCTGCTGTCGTCGGCTGTTGTGCACATACGGAAAAAGTGCTTGGTGCAGCAATACACAAATTTTAGATTTCATTTCACTCCTTCTTTGTATCCATACAAAATAGTGATAATTCAATAATAAAAAAGTATGCAATCATTTCATCAATATTTTTTATGACGTTGTCACGTTGTCCGTAAACCAACTTTACAGACAACCAATTTTTTGTGTTTTTTAATCAATAATCACGACGGACGGTTTGAAATTAAAGTGCTTCGATTTCGAACGTGTCATTCTTTGACGCAAACAATAAAGAGACTGTCAAAAAAATATTATTAAAAAAAACAAAACAAATTATTTTCGTGTCCACGCCAGTCAGCAACAAAAAGCCCTCAAAACATTACTTGAGAAAAGAAAAATTAATAGAACCTTCAAATATTTCCACGAAACGATTAGAAGTTAGGAGACATTTTTAAAAACAAATGCTGTCGAATCTTCCAAATTATTTCCCAATTAAAAGTTATTTGACAATTGACAGCCGGAGAACAACCGCTAATTGTGTTTTTATCACAAAATTGTTCTTAAGTTATTGTTTAATAAAAAAAGTTTATATTTGTTTAAGTGGAAATACCTAATTTGGAAACAGGAAAAAACTTTGAGCGTGGTTGGTCACAGTAATTAATAATTACAGATAATTACAATGTATTATCTACTAGTTTTGGCCGCAGCTTCGCTCGCGTTAATTTAGAATTTTACAGTCAATTCAGGTTGTACTCTGCTTGTAATACTAATATAATTCAATCATGATTCCAAAGATACGTGGCGCCATCTATTATCATAAGAACGTTTTTGTGATTTTTCTCGGGAACTGTATTTTTTTTCGGAATGAAAGGTAACCTATGTCTGTTTCTGTACACCTGACAACGTATATGCAAAATTTCAGGATGATCGGTTCAGTGGTTTAGGCGTGAAAAGGTAACAAACAAACAAACTTACTTTCGCATTTATAATATTAGTAAGGATTTGCAAACTATCTCGTATATTTGTAGTGCAGGCTGCTAATCAGCAAACTGAATAATTCGACTAATTACTAATATTCCCAATTAAATTGTTG
Source organism: Noctua pronuba (assembly GCA_905220335.1). Lineage (NCBI taxonomy): Eukaryota > Metazoa > Arthropoda > Insecta > Lepidoptera > Noctuidae > Noctua > Noctua pronuba. Next base: position 8,332,975 of record LR999918.1, on the reverse strand, counting down.
AAACTAGGTAGTAATTTAGCTAAAATTTCAAACATAATAATATTTACTCTGTAATAAATGTTGAACATTTTGTATGTGGGCAAATTAATTTTGAATATAATGCGGAATAGCTACTTGCAAATTGGAAACTAATAGCGAGTCCAACTGAATATTATCATAGTGCCACGCACGGTTCACGAAGTACTTTATTAGGCCCTCCACACCCTCACCCTCACTCCTCCTTTAGGGGAGACGTGAGGGAAACAAATGACATCTTTTTGAAAAAATATTTGGATGAAATGAAAATATTTTATTTCACATAGGCCTAGATGGGCACCTATAAAACGTCGGCAAAAAGGTGCACGGTTCGGGTTGGTCATTTCTGATGGAGAACAACCGGCAAGAAACTCTATGGTTACTCTTTTCAAATCATTTGGTATTATAATATTATCATGGTTACAGCATTTGTACTTAAGAATGGTGGGACAGCCTAGACCCGAGAATAAGTCCTTGTTTACTACAAAAGATGTAAAAAAAGATACAAATTTAACAAGCAGCTGGAAATCTACAAAGCCTACAATGTTCACACATTCACGAACAATCGGTAAAAAAGAATCTATGATGTTATAGGTATAACAATAAAGAATCATCATCTGCCTAGCCTTTTCCCAACTATGTTGGGGCCGGCTTCCAGACTAAACGGATTCAGCTAAATACCAATATTTTGCATAGCGTGACTGCCTATCTGACCCTTGCAATGCAGTTACTGGGAAATATGATATTCTTTGGTAAGACTGGTTGTCAGACCATCGGGTTTCTGACTACCCGTAGCGACTATCAAAGATCTATAAATGACAGCCAGGACCAACGGCTTACCTTGCTTTCCGAGACTTGCAGGTATGTAATGGATGTTCACCCATCCAGGGACCAGCCTCCGCAAGATCTACCCGCGGGGCTGTTTTCATTTAGCCACGACCTCCTATAGTAATTATCACACACTTACCTCCAATAAGAAGGACTGGTGGATCCCTCCATCATGTCCTGGGGTGCAGTTCAGCGTCAAAGAGTCGTAAGTGACGTTGGTGATCTCACACGCTTTGGGGGTGGATGGTTTATCTGCACAGAAGAGAAAGACATTGAAATTAAATGAAAAAGAAGAAAACAACATTTTTTTTTTGTTTGTAACTAATTGCTCGTGCTCTTGACCTCGATCACGCCTCATGGAAAGCGATATATGAAGTCTATGATGGAACGAGCGTGCCCAGAAGATGCCTGTTCAGTCTTGCTTTGAAGGCAAATCCAGGCTGGTAAACTGTTCAAAGTGGAGAATTGCAAGAATAGACCAATAATAGGAGAGACAAGAGACGCAATAAGGATTTCAACCAATGTAATTAGACAGCGCGGTTGGCGCAGTGGCTGAGCAATTGACTGCTGCGCTGCATGTCGCGGGTTCGATTCCCGCACGGAATAAATATTAGTATGGCCTACAGGTAGTTGTTCCGGGTCTGGCTGTTTGTGTATGTGAGTTTAAATGTTTGTAAACGCACCCACGATACAGGAGAAATTCCTAGTGTGGGGCAAAAAACTATATATATTGGCCGATTCCGCTCCGTTCTGCTCGTTTTCACATTGGTGGAATTAGGGCATTATTCCGAAATTCCATTAACAACAACACAACACATTTTGCGTTTAGTTGGTTGATGTGATCACGGACATTGAAAATGGCACATATTCTGCAAAATTAAATAACTCTTGCAATGGCAGAGTGTTACGCAATACAACTGGCTGTCAAAGAACATAACATAACATCACGCCTGTAATCCCCGAAGGGTTAGGCAGAGGTGTACATAATAGTACACACATTTCGCCAGTTATGTTCAAGTCCCATGTAATAGAGGGCGAGCTTATTGCCATCAACCGGCCACAAATCCAGACTCCGTGGCTGCTACTGAGAAATTCCTGACGGAAAAACCGATATAACTTTGCCCGACCTGGGAATCGAACCCAGGACCTCATGCTCAGCAGTCGCGTTTGCAACCACTAGCTAGGCTAATAAATCGCTATACAAGATGTAGTTTTGCATCCTCGTCAAAATTCAGGAGGTTGTCATAAAATAATCAATTTAAATTATGGGATCGGTCAATAATTAATTGACGCCACTTTTTTTAGTTCTTTAAATTTGTCAGTATTTCAGAATAATCGCCTTCAAAACAGAAAAAAAAACAGAATAGGCGTGGGGAAGTGGTTTAGGGAATAAGAAATTATCGAATAAAAGTTTGAGTTTGTTTATGTGTGCGAAAACGCGGTTGTAGGGAGAGGATAAGACACTGGTGGTTAAAACTTACCGATTTCCATTTAAAAAAAAAAAGTTTTTAAATATTAATATTGATTCGGGTAGAGAATCAAAAGCATAGTTACCTCCTTGAATTTGAGGAGGATGCAAAACAACGACCTGTATAATAGCTAGAGCATCTTACAAACAGCAAAATCACCCCGTATTATCTCGTACCTTATGTTGACAACCGACCTAATAATTTCCACCCACACAGGAGACCTGTCTGGCACAGGAGGAGCATCATATTTTATAGGAATAAGCTTCGGAAATTGATCGTACTTCAGCCTGTCTAGCATTTAACGACCAAAGGTCTTTGATTTGTACGGAGCTGACTGTGGAATTTGGTATTTTATTGGCTATTCCTTTTGTCTAGATCTTTGTTTGGAAATAGGCCATTGATATGACAGTGTACTAGAAATACGGCCACTATATAGGGTGACTGGTAGTTACTGACCGATACTTAAACACGTGATTGTACTCGTGATAACAAACAACTTTCCCAAAGTTTTTTTTTTATACTCATTCACTTTTATTACAATAACACAACAGCTGTGTGAAACTCGCGCGCGTATTTGACCTATCAGCTGTTAGCCACGTGACGCCGTACTGTCTCATTACTATCGTACCGTGCAACAATGGGTAGGCAGAGCACCCGCGCGGCTCGCAAGCCCGCTCCGTAAACGGCGCCATACGGCATTCATACGGCTGTTGTGTTATTGTGATAAAAGTGAATGAGTTTTAAAAAAAAATCTTTGGGAAAATTGTTTGTTATCATGAGTACAATCATGTCTGTAAGTATCGGTCACTAATTACCATTCACCCTATATATTAGCAAATTGTTATAAATGACAATTCTCTTGTCAAATTATTTTACTGGCTGCTATTTAAGGTTCTGTAGGTGCTCGAATAGATAGACAGATGGTGTAAAATGTATTGTAGGTACACTAAAATTATTACACAGCTCTTACACAGTTTTCCATGGGTACAATGGTGGCCTTACCACAAGATAACGTAATAATAACCCAAACATTTGTAAAATGTAAAGTTTTTTGCCACGCGCCAAAACATCCTTGTACAGAAGAGAATGGCAGATTCGGTTTCCTGTCCTATGAAGATTTTGTTCAAGTGCGCATTTATTTTATACGTGAAACATTTTGCATGACACTGTTTTTTTTTTCTTTTTTTTAAATACGTTGCCCCACACTAGGATTTTTTCCTGAATCGTGGTTGCGTTCACAAACATTTAAACTCACATAAACAAACAGTCAGACCCGGAATAACTATCTGTAGGCCACACAAACATTTGAACCGTGCGAGGATCGAACCCGCAACACGCAGCACAGGAGTCAATCGATCAGCCACTGCGCCAACCGTGGCAAAAATTCAGTCACATGTGTCATGTTCAGCTTGTCAGTAGATACGTCAACTAATTGAAGAACTCACCAGCAGGTAATATATGGAAGAGACACGGCTTCGTCTGCCGGCCCACGGAGTTGGTCCCCGAGCATTGCACCCAGCCATAGTCTGATGAAGTATTCACCATGTAAATGTATGTACCTTTAAGAAACGTCATAAGTATATTATGTGCTTTAAGAAAATATAGAGGAAGAGACAGCAGAAAATAATTTAATCATGCCTGTAATCCCCGAAGGGTTAGGCAGAGGTGTACCTAATAGTACACACACATTTCGCCAGTTATGTTTTTAAGTCCCATGTAATAGGGGCCGAGTCTTTTGCAATCAACCGGGCACACATCCAGACTCCGTGGCTGCTACTGGGAAATCCCTGATGGAAAAATCCAATAGCACTTTGACCGACCTGGGAATCGAACCCAGGACCTCATGCTCAACAGTTGCGCTTGCGACCACTAGACCAACGAGTCAGTAAGCCTGTATTTAAAGTGAGCGCAATCAGCTTTATGTTTCCACTGTTAAAACTCAGGCCTCTCTCTCTCTGAAGGGGAGTGGGCGTTATCCAGCTCGCAAGGCCAGTGCGGGCTGGTGAATGCTGATCAAGTATTTTATAAATTTTAGAAATAATATTTTGGTCCACTCTGAGAATCGAACTCTGACACTAAGCACAATTTGAACCAAAGTATCAAAAAAAAAACTTAATCAAAATCGGTTTATCCGTTCAAGAACTATGACGCCACAGACAGGCAGACAATCACTTCAAACTTATAACACCCCTTTTTTTGGTCGGGGATTAAAAATTCTAAATTGTTGACCGAAATAAGACTCCTACCCGTCACCACCTTCTTGTGTTTTAGTTGGGAACAAGAAGTAGTAACTAACTCCTTAGTAAAACAACACACCTGTGTGCAAGTCACACCTTAGAAATTCATAGACATCTTTATGATATAGAAAAAAAAACCACAGTTACAAAACGAGAAAACTTACCTGGCAAATTGGGCACAGTGGTCATCGGCGACGTCGTGAGCTCGTGTTTACTGTGAGCAGAGCTGTTGAACCACCAGTGGTACGACATTGGTTCCTATGGACAAGAAAAAACAGTTTAAAATTGTATAGCAAAAGATGATACTAGGGTGGAACGAGGCAGTTGTTCCGTGATTCCGAGTATCGGAGAGCACGTTAAGTCTCTGGTCTCGGCTGACATTTGTAGATCTTTGACAGTCGTTACAGGTAGTCAGTGGCTCAAAAGTCTGACAACCAGTCTTACCAATGGGTTTCTATTACCCAGTACTAACGGGGTTGTGGAGGCCAGACAGGCAGTCGCTCTATGTAAAATATTGGTATTCAGCTACATTCGGTTAGACTGGAAGCCGACCCCAAGGGATGGTATTACTTAATACCAGATGTGACGAGGTGAGACTGGCAGTCGCTTCATGTAAAATACGTGTATTCAGCTGCAGAAGGTTAGATTGAAGGACGACCCCGATAGTTAGGAAAAGGCTATGCAGATGGGATGATATCAACGAGGACGTCACCAGAAAATAATACTTAAAGATAAGGGTTCGTATTCATCATTATCGTATTCAATGGAAGTAACATTATTTGCACTATCACGTCTTATCTCTATCTGTATTTCCTTAATGGTTAGGCACGTTAAACTACATTATAAAGCACCCACATTTCGTCATTTATGTTTGAGTTCCATGTTTTTTTTTTTACACATTGGCCCACCCTTAGAATTTCTACAGTATCGTGGGTGCTTTTACAAACATTTAAACTCACATACACAAACATCCAGACCCGGAACAACTACCTGTATGCCATACAAATATTTGTTCCGTGCGGGATTCGAATCCGAGACACGCAGCGCAGCAACCAATCGCTCAGCCACTACGCCAACTGTGCCGTCAAATTGGAGGCAACACACCCTAATTCTAGGTTACTACTGGGAAATGCCTAATACTTAATAACATACAGTTTAAAATTTTCATGAAAATTAAGCCTAATAAAGCTATATTTACAAGGAAACATTTGTTAATTACCCGTTTCCGGGGACAGAATTCATGTGGTTTCGAAAATTTAAATGTCAGTTATTATGCATAATTATTTCTATTTACCGAAAAACATACGTGGTGTTTTAGAAATAGCACGTAACATAAGGCCTCGTTCACAGCCTCGGGCGATGCGATTGGTGTCAAGCGACACGACCGCGCATTACTTGTTCTTGCTTGAGTACCATCGCTCCGTCCGCAAATCGCCACGCGATGAATTATTGCATCATCATTTGTCTAGCCTATTCCCAACTATGTTGGGATCGGCTTCCATTCTAACCGGATACCAGTATTTTACATGGAACGACTGCCTATCTAACCTCCACAACCCCGTTAGTACTGGGTAATACGATACCCCTGGTAAGACTGGTTGCCAGACTTTTGGGCCACTGACTACCTGTAACGACTGTCAAAGATCTACAAATGACAGCCAGGACCAAAGGCACGGAGGAAACTCGGTATATAATGTGTGGTCACCCTACCACAGACCAACCTAGGCAAGCGCGGCTTAACGTGAAGATTGATCCGAGCGGCTGTTATTATTTAGCCACGCGCTCCTCCATGTGATGACTCATTGCATGCTCTAAAGAATATCATTTGTTTTATCTACAACTTCTGAAGCAAGACGCGTGCAGCTCGTGGCCTAGGGGTTATAATGGTTTAACAATAATTCATCTTTCGTAACAAGAACATCCAAATCATTAGTCGTTGATCCCTTAAAATATTTACAATGGGTTATTTGATTACATATTGATTTCAACACCTAATATTAATTGGTTTCCAAACTGGCCCAATGGCCCATTTCGTTCGGAAATACATTTCAGCCGCAGTTATTACAATCCTTTGCCATGGGACGCCATTTTGATTATTTCAATTTGGAATTAACTTTGTATGGACAGCAATGAAAGTCGGTTAGCATTTATAGCTTTTGCATAAAGTCAAAATTGTCAAAAAAAATGTTGTAAGCTTTTCTCGTTTTCAGTAAGTTATTATTTATATACTTACTAAGGAATTTAGACTTTAGACTGCCTCGTTGGTAGAGGAGCTTGTGGCTTAACAATAACAGCCGCTCGGGTCGATCTTTAGGTTAAGCCGTGCTTGCCTAGGTTGGTTTGTGGAAGGGTGACCACTCATTACCTACCGAGTTTCCTCCGCGCCTCGGAAAGCACGTTAAACCGTTGGTCCCGGGTGTCATTTGTAGATCTTTGACAGTCGTTAGGTATTCAGTGGCTCAAAAAGTCTTACAACCAGTCTTACCAAGAGGTATGGTATTACGCAGAACTAACTGGGTTGTGAAGGTCAGATAGGCAGTCGCTCCATGTAAAATACTGGTATTCAGATGCATCCGGTTAGACTGGAAGCCGACCCAAATATAGTTGGGAAAAGGCTTGGCAGATGAGACTTCCTCGTTGGTCTAGTGGTCGCTAGCGCGTCTGCTCAGCATGAGGTTCTGGGTTCGATTCACACGTCGGGCAAAGTGTTATTGGGTTTTTCCATTAAGAATTTGTCAGTAGTAGCCACGAGTCTAAATTTGTGCTCGGTTGTTAGCAATAGGCTCGCCCCCTATTACATGGCATTTAAAAACATAACTGGAGAAATGTGGGTGTACTATTAGGTACACCTCTGCCTAACCCTTCGGGGATTACAGGCATTATGTTAGCAAAGAATTTGTCGTAGTTTTTTTTTATTATGGAAAATAGGTTCCCACACGAACACATTTTCCCCCGTTTTTCTATTTACGTGAGGATTTTAAACGCTTGACTTACTTAGCACTAAGAGTTGAATTACCACACAGCGCTTTTCTAATGCGCTAGAAATGCGCTCTGTTGAATTATAAACCTTCAGTTCAACGCTAAAAAATCAAGAGCGTGGTAAAAACAATCGCTTAAGAAGACGTGGGTTTATATGGGTCGCTGAAGAGCTTGATGCACAATCATTGTTTTTAAAACGGGAGTCTATTTTTATTGATGACGCTACTCGTTCAAATAATTGTATCGTATTACTGAATTTTGGGAATCCCAACACTAAAATAGTCGATTACGCGCACATCACTAGCCGCGTCGCGTTGTATTCGCGCCCTACATTTTGCCATCTTTAGCTTGTAGGTTCCACACGGGCCACTGACCGGTGACAAAGGGAGCAATAGTTTAAACACATTATTAGTTTAAATAAGTTTAATAATTTGTTGTGTCCTATCAAAGAGATTAACACATATAGAGAGGACATTGGGAATATTGTCATACAATAATTTTCATCCAGAATATTTTCGATTTTGACACATGAATGCTACCTGACAAGCGGGCGTATGACACAGATGACACTAGACAGAACGAATTGTTACTAAGTAGTAACAAGTTTTGGATTACGATTTTCTTCGTCATGACCCGTCTATAGCTCGGAAATATTTAAGTGTCTTTGTGTCATTTGTGTCATGTGAATGCTACCTGACAAGGCGACGTATCGCACTAGACTGATCGACTTGTTACTAATTTGTAAGAGGTTTTGGAATTGTCAGTTTCTTGTTCTTGTCCCGTCTATAGCTAGTTATATTTGAATGTCTTTGTGTCCTATAAAGTCCTTTGTCCGTAATTAAAGTATGAACTCAAATACATCAAGCGTTTGGCATCTCAACCTCTTACCCACACTGAATCTATTTGACGTAATGAGAACAGTCGCGTCTCGTTTAAAATGGCGGATATTTCATATGTATTTCACGATGTTGGTTTCCTTTAATTACGAGTTTACAAGAAGCACTTTTCTGTTGAGTTTCATTGACGTTAAAACAATAGGGTATTTGCCTGAAAAGATGTATTAAGTCCATCAGTCAGATTATCAAAAAACATTGGACACGTATTTTTTCTTTTGTCATGTTAATGAAAAATTACCACGATGTAACGCGAGATTTCAATGCGCTGTGCATTGAAATCGGGAACTATATTTTCTATCACCAAAATTTATATTTGTCATCAAGTTGTATCACCTAATAAATAGATCTATCGCCACGAAATATTTTCGTTCTCAGATAAACAAAAATTGTTCCCAGGTATGAATTATCAAATTAATGTTAATATATGTGTAAAATAAGAGATCGATAACCAATAAAATTATATTGCATTACATGAATATAAACTTCGTTCTTATAATAACAGTTTTGTTACTTAAATAATAGCTCTGTGCTCAGAATGGTAGATCTGTCACCAAATAAATCGATTATCGATCCCAAAGCTGCAGGGTTTGTTTGTTTGTTTGTTTGTTTGAACGCGCTAATCTCTGGAACTACTGGTCCGATTTGAATGATTCTTTCAGTGTTGGGTTAGGTTAGGTTAGGTTAGGTTAGGTTAGGTTAGTTAATTAATGTTTAATGCAATTTTCTAGTAACATAATATGATTTATTGGTGATCTCTTTAAATTAGTTTGCTTAAATACTTATTAGGACACACCTATTATAATACATACAAAAACATTTATTTGGTACTAGACCTTATATCTCAGGATTTTAGGTGATTTATTGTGGAACTGATTTTGCATTGTTTGGTGACTACATTTTGGTGACAGATCTACTATTTTGAGGACAAACCCTATTATTTAAGAAACACAAAACTAATTAAATTGGTGATAGCTTAAATGATACCCATTGAAATCTCGCGTTACATCACAATTTCTGTTACTTTTTACTGTCTAATGACGTCACAAGCCCCTACTCTTGAACTTTGATGCGCTGTATCGTCGTCATTTTTTGATTATGTGACAAAAGAAAAAATACATGTCCAACATTTTTTAGTGATCTAACTGACGGACTATTTTTTTTTTTTTTGATTTTGTCAAATAACCTATTAGTAAGGGAAGGATAGTTTAAGTGCTTTTGACGATTAGTATCTGAGTGTGGATCACTGATAAGATATCAGTGATCCACTCCCATAAAGGATCAGTTGAGGACGCGGCTCCAGATACCAGACGCTGACCGATATTGTACCGAAGTGTCTCTACAGTCCGGGGTCAACAGTCGATCCAATTCAGTCAAACTATTAAGGATTTTAGCAAGAACACTAGAAGTTTAAAAAGTCGTATCATGACTTCGGAAACAGTAATTTCAGTACATGCGAATACGGAGTTTGAAAATCTTAAGGACTTCTTGTTAGTTTTGTTTTCAAATTACAGTACTTTGGGTTTTGAATACACTTCTTATTTCAAGCATACAAAAAGAAATAGCAGATATACCTTACAGTAGCGAAGGGTCAATTTTTGTAAGAGGTAAGCCGGAGTACATATCTTTAATGTGCTTATATTATCCTTACTAATATTATAAATGCGAAAGTAAGTTTGTTTGTTTGTTTGTTACATTTCACGCCTAAACCACTAAACCGATCATCCTGAAATTTTGCATATACGTTGTCAGGTGTACAGAAACCTTTCATCTCGAAAAAAGGACTGTTCCCGAGAAGAACAACAATAACGTTCTTATGACAATAGATGGCGCCACATGTCCTTCAAATCATGATTGCATTATATCATGAGCAGAGTACAACCCGGATTGATTGTCAAATTCTTAATTAACGCGAGCGAAGCCGCTGGCAATAGCTAGTTTGTCTACAAAATACTCGGGAATCGGGCAGGAATCGAATTGTATGGAACCTTCGCCACTGTAAGGCATCAGTGGCGAAGGTTCCATCCTCTTCTTTCTATCTTTCTTTCCTTTCGACAGTACATCCAACCTATTCTTTCTTCGTTGTGTCGACGAATCCCATGATTATTTAAGTTAAATTAACTGCAAACTGACCTCTGGCACATCGACGGGGTGTTGAAAGTGGCTTTGGACTGGCTATGTTTGGCTGTTATTTTGAAATTAAAATGGCGGAAGCCAGGCATGCCAAAAAATTCTAAACCCTTTGACTACGCGAAACTTGCCGTATCAAACTCAAAGCATTTATTTCAAATAGATCCATGACAGGCACATTTGCATGTTCAAAAATAAGCTACCTACAGTAATGCCACAGGCATATTAACTGTGAAGTCCATTCACAGTTAATATGCCTGTGGCATTACTGTATAGTTGCATATTCGAAAATAGCTGCAAATACTGTAAAATTGTTGGAAAGTATTTTAGGTAAGTGGTTAGGAATAGAGCTAGGCGTGAAATCTAAAACGTAACCAGAAAATTCGGGGAAACTGAGTAATCCACGGGAGAATTTTGCGCTAAATTACGGCTTGAAATTTGATTTTCCAGTATTCCCTATCCCTTATACCTTTTCCCAACTATGTTGGGGTCGGCTTCCTGTCTAATCGGATACCAGCTGAATACCAGCATTTTACATGGAGCGACTGCCTATGACACAGCCCAGTTAGTACGGGTAATACGATACCCCTTGGTACGACTGGTTGTCAGACTTTCAGGCCACTGACTTACTGTAACTATTGTCAAAGATCTGCAAATGACAGCCGGTACCAACGGCTTAACGTGCTCTCCGAGGCACGGAGGAAACTCGGTATGTAATGGGTGGTCTGGTCACCCATCCACGGGAAAACCTAGGAAAGCGCGGTATAACCTGAGGATCAACCCGAGCGGCTATTAATATTTAGCCACGAGCTCGTTACTTTGCACCTATCACCGATAGACTATAAAAAAAAAACGCCTACGCGAAAAAATATAGTTCATTTAACTTGCTCTGCCATATTTCCCCCTGTACAGTCACGAGCACCAATATGTATTTATTTATTTATTTAAACTTCATGTACAAAAGTGGTACATAGGTGGTATACCGGGTGTAAACAGACCCTTCACGAAGCCGTTAACCAAGCATTCTGTACATCAAAGTAAGTAACTTTACGCAATTTTTTTTGCTGGGAAACGACTTTTTTTTGGGGGGTAAAAAATTACGTTTTACGGTAGGACTCAATGTAACGTAGTCAAAACATTGTGCTGATGGATGGATTGAATAGTACGGGGGTCTTGGAGGTGTTTAGAGTAAAAATCTTACATTAAAATCATATATTTAAAAAAAAAACTTGTGAAAAAGTTGGAACTTTGACCCCTAATACTCCGTACCTAGAAGGTTCTCAGGTATGGTCTAGAACAAAAAAATGATCGCAATGACGGGGAGAACAAGTGCTTTTCGGCTTCGTTAAGGGTCTTTTTACACCCTTTATGTACCTACCTATTCACTTCGCATCTTCAAAAAGTGTTATTTTCATACAATATTAAGTGCAATTACATGTTGTTATGAATAAAATATTTTGGAACCTATGTTTTTTTTAATTAAAATAGGTATTATTTCAAAGTTACAACCATTACTTCACGAAAAATTCTCTGAATTTAAATAAGTGTCTACGAGTATATTACAGATGAATGGGTGTGCAAATAAACCTAAACTCAAGTTTATCCGCAACCCTAAAAAATCTTCAATCTGATTTAAATAGAATTAAAATTGGAGTATCTTCTTATAACTATAGCTTTGTTTAGAACCATGACCGACCAGAGCGAGCTGAGATGGTCGCCGAAACAAAGCTAGGACACCCCGACCAAATGGGATAGGCTAGATTAGAATTGTGAGTAAAGGCGCGCAAGCCGAGCGAGCGAAGCGAGCCGTGCCGAGGTCCAAGTTGGTTGCATCAAATTTCCAGTAACAATCATATTTTTAAGGCGCCCTGAACATTCTTCATTTTTAGTCAAGAAATTGCGGCTAATTTTAAGTATATCTTCAGAGTTCAGACCCATCTTTGGCCTTAACTATAATATACGGTGCTCATGACTGTACCGACAGCGAAAAGTAAACAAAACAAAAATCTGGGGTAAAAATATACGGCAGTGCAGGTAATATAGCACGCTGATGGAGTATTATGTTATTCATGAGGAACACTCGCTTTGGGATACTGCACGGATGCTGTGTTATTATGATCTGCTACCGATAAAGATACTCTGTACCATTTGTTTAGAAAAGTTGAGTCAGTTTTTCTTGGATAGAATAAAACGAGCGATGTTAACAAAAATGTGTTACATTGTCAGGAACTTAAAATGAACCCGATGTCTTTCTTAGAAATAATGGTATTTTTGCATTACCAAACGTTTAATTGGCTTAGTCGCAAAACATCTCTTTCGCAAAATGTCTACTGGTTGTAAAATGTCTCTTTCTAAAAGCGACATTATGATGTCGCTTTCGCAGAATGACTCTTTCTCAAAAGGTCGCTTTCTCACAATACCTCTTTCATAGAATGTCTCTTTTTTTTTGTTGGCGCAGTGGGTGAGCGATTGGCTGCTGTGCTGCGTGAAGCGGGTTCGATCCCCGCATAGAACAAATATGTGTATGATCTACAGGTAGTTGTTCCGGGTCTGGCTGTTTGTGTATGGAGTTTTAAATGTTTGTAAACGCACCCACGATACAGGAGAAACTCCTAGTGTGGGGCAAAGTTTTTTTTTATTTAAACATATATGTATATATGAAAAACCTTTTTTTAAACCTGGCTACAATTTTATTCTAAGTTACTAACGCGATATTTTGCGAAAGAGACATTTTGCGAAACAGGCACTGTGACAAAGCGACCTTTTGAGAAAGAGCCATTCTGCGAAAGCGACATTATGATAAAGAGACATTTTACAACCATTAGACATTTTGCGAAAGAGACGTTTGCGACTAGCCGTTTAATTGATACAAAGAGTGATTTATATTTACGGTACAGCATTTGGGAATTCAATCGAAATAACAATCACAGAAAAACAAATACTGTCAGTTTTAAAAATAAAGCTGTTTCTATCAGTAAGTAAGTTATAGCATTTTCAATAAATATGCATGAGCTTAACCGTATAGTTTTACTGTTACAACATTTTAACTAACAAAACGCAAATTTTTTACGCACGGTGATCATTCAAGGTATAAAAAACCAGTTTAAGCGGATCTCTCATTGGACAAGAAATCTATACAAAGCGAGGCCATGTCATACTGGAAATTTATACTAGGTGCGTGTACGTAAAAATTGAAAATAACTATATTTTTGGGACACTAACCATTTTGGAAGTGTCAATATTGATAAAATTTAATGAAGCCTGCTTTCATTATTTGTATGTTGTTTTTTACTGCTATTTGGCAATATAGTACTAAACTGGTTACAGTTAAAGTTTAAAATCATTTGGCATGGATTATGTTTTATTAAATCTGATATTTTATGGTATAAATTATTCAGATCTTTGCTAATTGGTATAATAATTTTAATACCTATTGGAATTAATTTAAACTAAAATTCATTTTATATCATATTTGAACAAGCAACTGTATATTAGTCGAAACACAAACGAGGTATGAAAACCTGCTATGAAATAAAATTAATAATATAAAAATCACTTGAATGGTTTTCCTACATATTACACTTTTTTCGAGGAAACGAAATCTTTCCTATTTAATCAAATACCAAGGAATCACCTTAACCAAGATATTAAAAATACATATTTGAAGCCTACCAGTTTTTCGCGAATAATACTTTTTTGCGAAAATATTCTGGATGGATTTATTAATAGGTAAATACTGTAAGCAGCACCTGTAGCAAGAATTGTGTAGAATATAGATTATAACATAACATCACGCCTGTAATCCCCAAAGGGTTAGGCAGAGGTGTACCTAATAGTACACCCACATTTCGCCAGTTATGTTTTAAGTCCCTTATAATAGGGGGTAAGCCTATTGCCTATTATCCGGGCACAAATCCAAACTCCGTAGCTGCTACTGGGAAATTCTTGTAGGAAAAATCCAATAACATGTTGCCCGACCAGGGAATCGAACCGAGGTCCTGCTCATGCTCAGCAGTCGAACTTGCTAGCCATTAGTAGCGAAGGGTAAATTTTTGTAAAAGGTAAGCCGGAGTACATATCTTAAATGTGATTTTATTATTTGTCTATAGAATACTGACTGTGCCATTTTTCAAAGGGAAGCCAGTAGGAATCGAGTTGTATGGAACCTTCACCACTGCTAGCCATTGACCAACGAGGGAGGTTTCATTAAATACTGAAACTTAGCCATGGGAACTGCCCCCCGACTATTATTAATCAGTTTAAAAAAGCACGACACACACACGACACAAGACAAAATAACTAACATAACTTAGGGAAGACAACTTGTAGCAACAATGCAATTCAAGATTTAACGGCCGTACCGTAAAACAGAGTGAATAAAAACACAGGAGTGGATCGAGATCTCTAAATAATTAATGCGACAAGATGATGTGATCTCGTATCTAAGCTTTATTGGAAAAAACTTGCAATTTTTTACAAAAGATGATTCTTAATTTTAATAAACGCTGACTAACCCATTAATTGAAGATTTAGGTAACCATTAGTGACGCTTCGATAATATGGACACAGAGTAGTCAAATGTAGAAGCCCAACTTTGTATTGAATTGTATTACAAGCTGGTGCCCGCAACTCCACGTCAAAGCGTGTATTTTGCGTGCGGATGGGAAATGTATTCGATCCATCCTAACTCTCCGTAATAAAAGACAAAGCCTAACTTTAATAGGGGGTCGTCAGTTCGTCCCCTAACTTTTTTCGAAGCAGTAATAGTTATGTGGCTACGTCTGCCACACTTAGATCCAGCCTAGCCCCTTGCTGACCTCCTCAGCGATGCCCTAAGCCGAGGCTCGTACCCCACAGGGGGTGCCCTTAGCGTGCGGAGGCTAAGTTTACAAGTTTTTACCTTATACTCAAGGCATCCACTGGATAGTCTGGTTAAGTAGAAGCAAGCCTCATAGGTCGACGTGCGAGATGCCATTACCAAAAAAAAAGATAAGTACGTCTACCACACCCTGGGCTAAAATAATTTTGTCACACAATCACATACTTAACAAAACTGTTTCTAACCTTCGAAGTCTTCGAAATAACCATTTGACAGGCGCCGAAAGATGAGACACAACATAGCTTGAGACGAATGCAATAGAAAATTTAAAGCATGGTAACAACAACATGGACTCGACTTGACTCTTGATCGAAAACAAAAGAAATCGGGTCGGGTTCTCGAGCACGAGTTATATGTGTATATAGTTTTTATACTCATTCACTTTTATCACATTTTGACCTATCAGCAGTTAGCCGCGTGACGCCGCTCTGTCTCATTACTATCGTACCGTGCAACAGTGGTTAGGCAGAGCACCCGCGCGGCTGGCAAGCCCGCTCCATAAGCGGCGCCCACGCCACAGACCGGCCGCCACATCCCGTTATCGGTGTATTATTGTGATAAAAGGAATGAGAATTTAAAAAAACTTTCTTTGGGAAAGTTGTTTGTCATCACGAGTACAATCACGTGTATAAGTATCGGTCACTAATTACCAGTCACCCTATATAATGGAACTAATTCACTCAGATATCTACGAACCGAAAGTTGTCCTACTGTAACTTTTTACCTGCGGCGCCTATCGAAGAAAATTCTAACAAGAATCATCTTTCAAGGTCGGAAATTCGCGTCTTAACTTTCATATAAAGCCATTGTAACCAACGTTATGACCTTGAGGTAGCCTTGAATCGAACTTCCCTTCTTCAATATCTTTTGTGGTATAATCTTCGAAAATTATTTTCTTGAACGAGTTATTATTTAAGTAATTTTGGTCGTTTAATGGGCCTTCCCATTAAACGACCAAAAATACTACTATTAGAGGAAAAATTATGAGAGGAAATAAGCCTTTTAATGATGTTGGGACAAACTTTGAGTAAATAGAAGTAACTGGAGCAAGCGACGGAGTTTACTCGTGGCTGATTAGATAGCCACTTAGCTGGGTAATAACTTATCTATCATTATAAACAAGTATCTTAAAAGTTATAAGTAAATATTTTGATTATATTGAAAGTCGATTAAATCGACTCAAAATACTGTGAAGAGGAGGCGACAGGGCGATGAAAAATAACCACTTTGCTAAGGCTGCCATCAGACGGACTGCATCGCAGCAACCGCGCGCAGTCGACATATTGTACGTTCAACTTCGTTCAGTCATGATATCAACTCCACGCGGTCGGCTGCAGTCGTATGAAGTCAACTGCATACAGTTGTGACTTCAACTTTACGCGGTCGGCGACAGTCGTGTAGTGTCGACGTACGCTGTCCATCGCTAAGGCTGCAGTCAATGCAGTCCGTCTGATAGCAGCCTAACTGTCAAACAATTTTTGGCCAAAGACTTTTGGCCATTCTTGACCATCGTTAGCTCTGTAAGACATGGCAACGGTCGAAGGCATGCTCACTACTTCATTTTCTTATAAAAACAGTTCCATGCACTACGATAAATCATCATTAAGGTGTTTTCTTCAATGTAATATCGCGAAATTGAAAATTACTGTTCGAAAAAAATCAAAGAAGACCTAAAAAACGATGGATGGATTGTGTGAAGAATGATATCGCAAGAAAGAAGGTGTCTGATGAATGACGAGTAATAGAGAAGTATGGAAGAAGATGACATGCTGCCCCGACCCCAAATAAATTGGGATAAGGGCAGGAGGATGATGATCTTATAGTAAAGATAAACGAGAATATCTCTTTAAGTTCTTACCTTAGGATTAGCATCCAGATCACAGTCGATGTCAATAACCTCTCCTCTTGCCGCCCTCACCACGATTGGAGCTGATGACTTGCATGTTGGCACAACTGTAAACAAATAAATGGTTTAGTACTTTATTGTGGTATTTCATTTCATTGAATCTGACACCCAAACAAACAAACAACAAAAAATAGGACTAAAACAATAAACCAATTCGAGTTGAATTTTTTCCCACATTGCCGAATTTTGCATACCTTTTATCTGTGGTATTCGATAACAAAATTGAAATATTTATGAATAGACATAACTTTGCAAAACAAACGAATAAAACTGAATCTAAACCATAACTAAACTTAGTAACTTCACTTGTGTTAGCTAAAGTTATCTACTTTGACAGAAATAGCACAATAATACAGCCAAAGATCTTTTAGCACGTGGCTAGAATCAGAACTAGCGCGGCCGCCATCTTGTTAAGACACAACAATGCATGACATTTTCTGGAAACTATTTACCAATAACGCCCACGGTCAAGATCTCTTTAGTACTGTATAAGGTAGGTCAAGAACATTTCTATTCTATTCTCAATGGCCAGCCAAACCAGCATACGCCATTGTGTAAAAGCACTAACAAATTCTAGTATTGTGACATAAAACATGAAGGTTTAAGTTGTGAAATCAATATGGCGTCGGGGTGAAATATTAATCATTGGAGGTTGGGTCGCGAAACGAAAACTTATACTTTAACGTCAAGTTTTAAGATATAAATTATAGTATTTCTTGAAGTTGGGGATAGAAATATAAGATGGGATTTAGTTTTGCTTTGAAAGTTTGAGTTTTAGATAAATTATTTGTGTTTGGAAGCGATGTATCGATCGTCAAATGGTGTAATGGATAAACAGGATGATTTTGGCAGTCACCAAGTCTTGTATGGAGACTTAAGTAATAGCAGTTTTTCTATTAGTAGTCAGTAGGACCTGTAGGAAGGTACTCTCTATTTTTTACTGATCTTGTATAAGTACAACGGACAAAGGCAGTCGAATTATTTTTGCATTTTTATTGAAATCTTTGTTACCTGTTTGATACTATGTATTTTATTTTAAAAAATCGTAAAAGAGTCGGTATAGTACGTCAAATTTTAAAATAGGAACATTTTTCAATTCACCTTTTTTTTGTTCTTTTTTTTTAATATTCTGTTTTTAAACGCCATTTTGAAAATAGAATACGAATGTCATCACCAGTTTTACTTACACTTGACATCCAGTACGAGACTTTCAGAAGATCCTTCACCCAAGGAGTTCCTGGCTGAACAGACATAAGCACCAGCCGCTTTTCTCGACACCCGCTGCAGGACGAGGCTCTGATTGGCTAAGAGGACTCCTGGACCTGGTTTTACTACCACACCCTGGTGGAAAAAGGGAATGGTTAGAACATCTTAATCATCATGTTTTTATCCCCATGGGGGACATACTCTTTTGTTATACACTCATCCATAAATCTGGTCATATAGGGTGACTGGTAATTAGTGACCGATAATTAAACACGTGATTGTACTCATGATAGCAAACAACTTTCCCAAAGAAACATTTTTTTTAAACGGCTAACAGCTGATAGGTCACAGGCGCGCGCGTGCGAATTTCATACGGCTGTTGTGTTATTGTGATAAGTGTGTGTATAACAAAATGGGTCTTGGGAAAGTTGTTGTTTATCATGATTACAATCACGTTTTTAAGTATCGGTCACTAATTACCAGTCACCCAGTTACGTACCTGACAGAAATTTCATAATAATTTTCATCTGAATTTAAATGAGTGCAAGAAGTAAAATTTTTTGACAGCCTTGTCATTGGTCTAAATGGATGGATCCCCCAAGGTCTAATTTGTCAATTGTTATCAAATTGAGATCATTCATTCGATAATAATTTTCTGTATTGATGGATAGATTATGTTTTATTTACTGTACAACAACATATAAGCAACCAAAAGTCTAGCTGTGACCAACTATAACTTAAAAATATGTGCCAAAATGTGGGTCTTACTTTGCATGCACGTTCATACAAAATTCGGTCGTGCGGACGCGTACGGAAACGCACGAACGACCCCGATTCCTTTCAAGTTTGATGGAGTCGGTCACACTGGACGTACAGTCACGAGTATCAATATATATATACACTTACTTAAATTCAAATGCGATTCTCTCGTGTAATAACAATTGCAACTTTGAAATAACATTAATTTCATAGTAATAAGGGTTCCAAGAAATTATGTTAGTAACAACATGAAATTACAATCAGTAAAATAGAAGAAAATCCCTTTTAAAAGTTGCTTAGTGGATACATATTGGTGCTCACGACTGTACACCACTTCAGGGAGTACAGATATACATACATAAATAACCTCGAGTCTTTTGCCATGAGGTTAAGCAGGACGCCACCTGCTACGAACCTTATACAGGGTGTAAACGGACCCTTCACGAAGCCGTTAACCAAGTACATCAAACTAAGTAACTCTACGCAAAAATTATTGCTGGGAAACAACTTTTTTTTTGGGGTGAAAAATCACTTTTTACGTAAAACTCAAAGTTGCGCACTCAGAACTTAGTGCTGATGGATGCTCTGAATAGTAGACGGGTCATGGTGTTAATTAAAGTTAAGTTAAAACCATAAAGATTGGTTTAAAAAAAAACTTGTGAAAAAATTTGAACTTTGATCTCCAATATCTCTAACTAGAAGGTTCCCAGGAATAGTCCAGAAAAAAAAATCGCAAAGACGGGGAGAACAAGTGCCTTTCGGCTTCGTTAAAGGTCTTTTTACACCCTTTATACTTATTTTGCATCGGCCACGTTCATATATGAACGTGGCCGAAGCAAAATAAGTATAAGAGAATACAGTTGTGATATGAGCGTTCTGCTACAATGTACTAACCCACATCCAATTTTTTTTTAGTAAACGCTAATTAATTTCTAATGTGTTCTGAGCATACGTTTTGGTATTAAGTAAAACCAGTCTCATATACATTATGAGACTGATTTTACTTACTAGTAATATACGTTGCTCACATTTAAAAAGTTGTTTTATAAAGTATTTAACTGAATTAATAAGAAATTGTGGGTTAACTCATTTTAGCAGATCAGGTCCATATTATTACTTACATTATGTGTAAAATACACATGGTTGTGCCACGGGTTTGCTCGTACTCTGCAGTCTAGGTACACGTCAGAACCTTCCACCACTTTGCTGGCGTCTAGATTGGCACCCAGCTCCAGTTTTGCTACCGGTAGATCTGTCGGGAGGGACGCAAAATGAGGAATTAGATGCCGTTAATGTAAAGGTCAAGAATTAACATTATTTGGCAACAACGTTTCCACTGTTGCACATCATCATCATCATCATCTCTATAAAAGTCTTTTTATTTACCTACTTTTGCCCGCGGCTTCGCTCGCGTTCATTTAGAATTTGACCATCAATCGGGTTGTACTCTGCTTGTAATAATATAATTCAATCATGATTCGAAAGATACATGGCGCCATCTATTATCATAAGAACGTTATTGTTGTTTTCTTCTGGAACAGTACTTTTTTTTGGGATGAAAAGTACTCTATGTCTGTTTCTGAACACCTGACACCGTATATGCAAAATGTCAGGATGATCGGTTCAGTGTTTTGGCGTGAAAAGGTAACAAACAAACAGACATCCTTACTTTCGCATTTATAATATTAGAGTCGAAGTACGGATTCTTAGTTCAGTAGGCAAATTGACTTAGGCCTAATTTAAAAAAAAATCAAAAAAATCAAAAATCATTTATTGCGCAAATAAGGTACAGAAGGTTGGTAAAAAATATAAAATTGTTCTCTTATTCTGCCTTTAATTTCGGCGTGCAAATTTAAGATAAAATTAGAATTTGCAAAACTAATATTTATACCAGACTGTACTGTAAAGTGGATGTTTTTAATTTTACATTTATTTACAAGGCATTATTGAGAGGCTTGATCTCAAATAAGGCGGCTTCGCATTTTTTGCGCGCGAATATTTTGATTGCTATTTTTTGCACGATCTGCCTAGCTTTTTCCCAATGCAGCTGAATACCAGTATTTTACATGGAACGACTGTCTGTCTGACCTCCACAACCAAGTAAGTACTAGATAATACGATGCTTTCTGGGTAAGTTTTCAGACTCCTGGGCCACTATAACGACTGTCAAAAATCTAAAAATGATAGCCGGGACCACCGGCTTAACAAGCTTTCCGAGGCACGGAGGAAACTCGGTATGTAATGGTGTTCACCCATCCACAGACTGGTAATCTATGTCGTAACCCCGGTAGTTCTGTTTCTATCCGTATCAGACAGACTAACAGTGTTATGTCGCATTAATGTTTTTATTTTTTATTAGCCTATTCTGTCCCACTGCTGGGCAAAGACCTTCCCCATTCCTTTCCAACTCTCTTTTTTTAATAAATATATTTTTTACAGACTTTTATATCATGAAAAATATGACTCACGTTGTATCTCCATCTTCCACCCATCCTCATGGGTAGAATGCGGCAGACTAGGCTGCACAGCCCTGCAGGAGAGGACCCTCCCAGCGTCTTCTATGGTGGGCACGAAGGTCAGGATGCTACTGGTGATGTTCCCGTCTGTTGATGTCTGGAGACAAAGAGGAAGGTTATAAAAAGGTTATTATTTTCCATTTTTTTTTTGTAGTATGTTTGTCCTATTAAACCCAAAAGTTGAGTGATAGATAATACCGTTGCATTAGCGAAGGGTCAATTATTGGAAGAGGTAAGCTGGAGTGGAGCTGGTTCTTTAATGGGATTATATTATTTGTCTATAGAATACTGACTGTGCCATTTTTCAAAGGGAATCCGGTAGGAATCGAGTTGTATGGAACCTTCGCCACTGATACCTTGTGGCATTAAGTCCGCCTATGTTCGACTATTGTACATGAAGTTAACATCAATAAATAATTTAATGATTAATTAAAGATAAAAGAAAAGGAGGGAAAAAGGAGTAAATAATTGTGACGGTTGAGTGAGGAGAATGGAACATGGTATTGCGCCGACCCCAATTAGAATGGGACAAGGGCAGGAAGATGATGATGACTCAGTAAAGGTAAGGACGTAGTGAAAAGGTGTTGAATAATCAACGCAAGAAATAATTTATGAAAACAAATCATCAATTATTTCTTTTAAAAATTCAAACTCAATAAGCTAGCTAAATTAAGAAATGTGCAGCGCCATCTAGTTGAAAAATTGGCATTCATTCCTGGGGACGCATGGTTGCTACGCGCCGTAAAGTCAACCATCCGTCCATAAATACTGTTATGACTTTGAAATAGTGGCGCTCAGAAAGTCAAATTACTCCAAAAACTGTGTGGACTGTATTAGAAATCTATTTGAACTTAGTTCTGCGAAAATGTTCTAAGCCACAGTCTGAATTATTCAGTTCATACACATGGTTATGATACTATTCACATCCAGCAAAAAGAGTCCACGCAATATAAAACCAAAAATGTAGATGTAATTTGAATGCAAACATTTTTATCTGTATTAGCAAATATGAATAAGCGTCATAATATTATTAATGAAAAACAGATAAATGAAACACTTTTGACCAAGTCACTAAGTAACATTTGCATCTGTCTGTCAAAGAATTCTGAGGGGACGGCGCGTACGCAGTCCCCACTACCAAAAATTTCGCATCCGAGTTATCCACATTAGGGATAATCGCAGGGGTCAACCTAACCGCAGTGCAATGGGAAGGCCTCGCCCTGGGGGAACCGCCTACTTGATCACGGTTTCCCCTATGCCAGGTAAGTATGATTTCTTTAAAGTACCGCGCGAGGGTCGTTCAACGGCGGAGAATCTTAACACCGCGATTCAGAAACGTGACGTAAATATACAGCGCCATCTAGTTTGCAAATTGTAACTAAATCGTGGGGACGCATCTGTAAACTAGTCGCACAAACTTCTACAACGAAAATCTCTCTTACTGCTATGAAATAAAAGTTATGCTCTCAAAAGTAGATTAATTTATTACTTAAGATAGGCCTGGCTGTACTACAACTAGATTTGAGATAGTTCTGCCAAAGCGATCCAATCCATGTTTCACTTTTGATTTGCAGTGAGGCTGTCATACACACAGATGAATGGAGCTTAGACCAGTCATTGTTAGATTCGCAAGACCCTGCAAACCAGAAGGCATTGCTTCACAGTTACGCCCGATTCACCCCTTTGTCTGATCTTAGTTAGACAATATAGCGGCTTTAGAATGGTACAAACTATTTCTAAAACGTCCATCCATTGCGTCAAAGGAAATCACTAGGTATTCCTAGACTTTGATGTTAACAGTAACCTGGCTATAGGTGAAGGAATATGGCCAATATACTGACTAATTGAGTATAGATAGTCGAAATAGTCGTTCGTTTTAAAGCTACCGAATTTGCTTAAGCACCTAACCCTGGAATAAATAGAGAAAATTTGGATAAACTACTTTATTCCACAACAGGATCGAAACCAAATACAATAGAAGAAACGAAGATGCAACAAAAGAAAATACACAGAACAATAATCACATAAATCCAGTCAATTTACTGGAGAAACCAATAAGAATCATTTACGTCAGGAAAAAAGATCATGACAAAGTCATAAATCCCTTATCTGGATATGCAAAGTATATAGTACTTAATCCCAGAAATCGTTGTAAAAAAAACAAAAATAAATGTCAACAGTGGCCCTATCAATCGATTTAAATGGAATCGTTGCCCATTCTCGATAGCATCTTAAAGATCTCCTTCAGCCAATCAAATGATGCAACAATCGTACTCCTACTTCCGAAAGCGACGGCAGTTAACGGCAAACGACAGTGCCGCTGCGATTTATATTCCAGATGGTGACATCCCATCTTCGTCGGTGCAGTTTTTACGCAGTTATTTTTTGTCTAACAAAAACCTTAACAACAAGAATAAAGGTTACTGTACTACACAATCAGAAATGACTATGAAAGGACAGTGAAGTAGTGGCATTTCTCTTTTTCAGTTTCGCGGTAGACAATATTGTCAAACAAAAAGACCACGTCTTGTATGCTAGTGATAGTCAGAAACGAGACGGCACTATATTCCTGTCTCAGTTAAGTTGCGCCTAGCTATGAAGGTGGAAGCGCCAGAGGAAATTTTCTTACGTGTTTTGCAGGTCAGTGTCAGGTTGAATGTTTATGCAAATATGATTCGCAACCGTAACAAATATGGCTTTACAGATTTATAGTCATTAAAATGATCGATACAGCTCTCTAAGTTCATTTAATCCCATTAAATGACTTTTTCATGAAAAAGTCTTCCACCTTAACTGTGAGAGAACCATGCTTGTTTTGGGTCTATGGTCGCCCGCTCAACCGCAGCGGCATACGGCACTGTCGCCATCTACCGAAACGTTTAATAGAGCTAGTAGTGTCACTACGGTCAGGATTCGGTCGTTTTCGGAGTTGTACTGTCACTCAACGAAAGTTCTTGACATTTGCTAGGCTTCATGAAAAACGCGGTAAAACCAGAAGCACACCTATTTAACTCGATTAAAAAGCGAATGTCAACCCTACTATTCAATCAATCGATTTGAATCAAACCATTACCGATTCTCGATTCCGCCCTCAAGGTTTCAATATACAACTTCCAGTAAATGACAGCCTACCATTGTGCTGTCCATGTCAATCTAGATCGTCGTAATGCTATGTAATTAGGTTCGTTGACTTGAAGAGGGCATCGCGATCGTAGCGACATCTATTAGAGTAAGAATTAGTTTCGCGTTTTAGTTCTGGTTTCGGTAAAGAGATTGCGTTAGTAGTTACATTCATCGACGCGGACTATTATTATACTAAACCAAAGCTATGATAAATTGATACGTACATGGCTCTTAACTTTATGAATTTAGTCTTTTGAAAATTCCGACGACTATTTTCTGTAGTAGAAAGTAATTTCATTTAAAGTGTTAAGACTGCTTAATTAAGCAAAACTTAGTTATCAAGATATATCCAGTATAAAATAGGTAATAGAAATCTGGATCAACTTTAATCTAATACTAAGTTTATATTAAACCGTCTTAATATCTTTTACAAAATAAATCTTCAATTATTATACTTTAATTAAGCTACTCCTGCGTTCCTTAAAACATTTACTTCACTTGTTTTAGTTTCCAAAAGAAAGTGAACAATGGAAAGAAAAACAAAGAATTCGGATCAGCATATTGTAAACGAAACGATGTTGTTTGGAGTCTGTTTCTGTAGTGTTGCACCAAATTGTAAATTAAGTTTCGGCTTTCAAGTTTTATTTTGTCAGGCAAAAGCCGAAACCTAATTACAAGCAAGCTTGCAGTCTAACTGAATAAGGTTTCGAAATGGTTGGTTAAGATATATTGCGGGTTTCAATTTGGTAGCCTATTTTGATCACTGTTAAAAGATTGTACGAAAATTTCAAACTATTTCTAATGGATAAAATATATAATTATACGTAGTATGAATTTGAAATAGCCTGTATCTGTCTGACTGTTATCTTTTCACGGCTTCACGGCGGATTGGATATTGATGGAACTTTTCACACAGACAGAATCCGATCTGAGTGACTTTTTTATCCCGATAGTGCGTTTTGGTAGGACGCAGGTAAAAGCTAATCAGAAATACCACTTTTGCAATGCAAATATAGTTTTTGGTTGACTTAATTAAAAGTTAAAGCATATATACCGTTACAACATGTACTGTTCTCAATATGAGGAGAAGAAACTGCAAGCTACTGCCATGAATATCACAAGACCAAACTTTCGTCCTAAGTTTAAGTTTCGGCCGAAACTATAACCTAATTTTGGGGTGCAGCACTAGTTCGTATTTATCGTTTGCAGAGGCCATCTGGCGTGAAATTCGATGCAATGTAAACAGAGTTCGCTTCGCAAGCTCGCTGGACTAATGTTGCGATAAGCTTATCATGCAAATGCCTAGGTTTTGGTAGTAAGCAGAGTATTGGGTGGGTCATGATCTCAGTTGTTTTTGGGCTTTTCACGCGTGGGTGACATCCATGACGTGTAGCAATAGAATTAGTTATCTTTGCAAAATTTTGTCTCCTATTGACATCCGTGTTATCATTTTAGCAAACTACATCTTTTAAACGACTAGACTGTACAAAAAAGGGTGTTATGTTTTAATTCCCCAAGTTGTTATTTTAAAGCAAAAAATTGTCACAGGATTAATTAAATTTATTTTGTAAGTAGATTTTTAACAACACTTTTACATATTATTTATTTATAAACTAATTGAGGTCAGTGTTTTTTATCTGACGACTCTGAGAATAAAAAGCCGAAACAAACTCAAAGGTCGTAGTCTCTTTTAAAGTCCAGACATTATTTTGGGAAGTATTCCAGATTTTGATATTTTTCGCACTAGAATAATAATAAAGCCTAACCTTACTTTTTTTTTTGTTGTGTGCACTTGTGGCATGTGCCAAATAAATATGTTTACTTTTTTTCAACCCTTCTACTTTCTGTCATAACATTTTACACCTTACACTCATATAAGTATAACATAGTATTGTATTTTGACATTAGTACGAGGGGTCGAAGCCAACTCGCAAAGGCCAGTAAGACTCTTTAAATGGAATGAAGCATTATTGTGGATATTAATTCCTTAATTTTTTCTTTACATATAATTTAAATTTCCCCCCCGGCATCGGGAGCAGGGTCCGAACTATCCGTGGTCAGGGCTCTTGAGAGAGGAACCTCCTAACGATACGCGCCGTGTCCAGAAATACTCCATTCTGAAACAAGCTCTTGATCCAGCTACCAAGCGAGAGCCTCCTCAGATGTTGGTCTAGGCTATTGGCTATTAAACCATTGGCCGACACGTCTATCGGCACAATGACTGATGTACTCATGCCACACATGTCGACATTCTCGCGAGCCAGATCGATATATTTGAATTGTTTATCTTTCTCTGCTTTCACGAGGTTCTCGTCATGCGGAACCGTTATATCAACAATCATTGCGCGACTCTCAAATCGATCTATCACCACGATGTCAGGCTAATTGGCAACAATAGATTTTAATTATTATTACTACTCACAGTTTCTCTAACAGTTTTCAGCCTGGTTCCTCCCTTCCACCAGGATATGGTCGGCTTGGGCCTAGCTCCAACAGCTTGGCAGACCAGCTCGGTGCTCTGCCCAGCCACCAGAGGGCGCTTGCCGCCTTGCAGACGCACCCAAAGTGGTCGTACTGTGGACAAAAGTATGATTAAGGTTTAGATTTTAAGATTTATATGTTTGAGGAGTTTTCGTAGGGCATCATTATACACATAGATACAGTTATAGTCAATTTATTTAACACTAGCGGTCCGTCCCGGCTTCGCAAGGGTGGACATTTATTTTCCCCTAATTTTTTCTAGCAATAAATATAGCCTATGTTACTCAGGGTGAATGTAGCTTTATAATGTTGAAAAATTTTTTGAAATCGGCACATTAGTTCTTATTCTATTCTTATTCTTTATTGCACACAAAAAAAAACAAAAAAATATATGGGGTGTAAACAGACCCTTCACCAAGCCGTCAACCAGGCATTCTGTACATCAAACTAAGTAACTTTACGCAAAAAATATTGCTGGGAAACGACTTTTTTTTTTAGGGTGAAAAATCACGTTTTACTGTAAAACTCAATGTAACGTACTCAAAACATTGTGCTGATGGATGGATTGAATAGTCAGAGGGTCGTGAAGGTGTTTAAAGTAAAAATCTTACATTAGAAACATGTATTTAAAAAAAAACTTGTGAAAAAGTTGGAACTTTGACCCCCAATATCTACAAAACTAGAAGGTTCCCAGGTATGGTCTAGAACAAAAAAATGATCGCAATGACGGGGAGAACAAGTACCTTTCGGCTTCGTTAAGGGTCTTTTTACACCCTTTATACATACAAATTGCGATAACATAGCATATGTACAATGGCGACCTTAGCTTAGTTTTTGAGTTTATTATTATATTTGTTTTACACACAAAAATACAAATCTTTCCTCTTTATAATATTAGTGTAGATAATCATAGCTTTTTTTTTTTTTTTACGGATGGGAAATCATCAAATGACTTCTCCCGCTCTGGGTGGAGTGGGAGGGAGTGTCAGACTCTTACTGACTAAAACCCATCCATGTTCCTTCATTGCCCTTTGTGTTCCAGGGCCACGGTATCTCTTTCGAACAGTCCCGCAGCCCCGGCAGGCATCGGCCCTTGCGGGCCCCTTCCTGGTTGCTGACATCTCTTTGAGGCGCGCGTGGAACACGAACGCGCCGTCGACACGGCCTGTCGTCATAAGACGGACGGACGGTGAGCTAACCCATTACTCACCGTCCACAGGCCCGCGCCTACGGTGGCCGGGAGCCACCACGTGGCCCCCGACGCCCGGTGCTTCGCCCGCGGCGGCTGGGACGTGAGATTCTCTCCCTCTCACGTCCCGCCACCTCCTTCGCTAGCATGACTGCTTCGCAGAAGGAGGTGACGGCTTCCCATTCCCTCTCGCTCCGGACCATGGCCTGAACCAGGGCCGGGAGCGAGAGGTCGCCGCCGCCGAGATAATCATAGCTTAGATCAAGTTAAGCAACGTTTAGGATTTAAAACGTTGGTCTGTAAAAACAGTATGTCGCAAAGTTTCTAGGCGTCCAAAGATTCGAGACTACCTACGAATATACCTACCATGTAAATTATTAATCTATATAGTATTTAGGTACTATTGCTTGTTCACCAGAAGTAGCTTCCTGTATTTTTTATCTACATCTTTAATCTTCAACTTTGCTACCAATCTCATGTTACTTTCGCTTAAATCGAAAAGCGAAAGCTCATGAACTAACAACAAAAAATATAATCAATTTACGTAATAATCAAGCTTTTTAAAACAAGTCATTCTCACTTCCCAACTCAGCACCCATTGATTAACAATCCCCAAATAAGGATAAGATCACTTCACGACAAACTAATTGAATTTTAATGGCATTTTTGAATTATTCAATTAAAATGGGATTCCATTCTTCCGCGCTGTCGGAATTGGATTTACTTACGCGTATCAAATATCAATCAATCAATTTTGGAATTAAATTAAGTAAGTATTGAATAGGGGAGAATACAATCGAGGAGCTCGCGCGGTTAAGCCTAGGTTGGTCTTTTTGACGGCCCATTACATACCGAGTTTTCTCCGTGCCTCAGTTGGTCCTGCTGTCATCTGTAGATCTTTGACAGACGTTACAGGTAGTCAGTAGCCCAAAAAATTTGTCAACCAGTCTTACCAAAGGGTATCGTATTAAACAGTACCTACTAACTGGTTTGTGGAGGTCAGATAGGCAGTCGCTCTAAGTGAAGTACTGGTATTCAGCTGCATCCAGTTAGACTGGAAGTCAACTCCAATATAGTTGGGAAAAGGCTAGAATTTAACCTGAATTCAGAATCTTTTTATACCTTTAGACTTAGAGCTAAACGTCATTGCCAAAGTTATCGAAAACTTGTATTAATAACAAGATGAAGCCACACACAAATCTTCAAAACTAATATTACAACAGGGTGTAAACGGACCCTTCACGAAGCCGTCAACCAAGCATTATGTGCATCAAACTAAGTAACTTTACGCAAAAAATATTGCTGGGAAACGACTTTTTTATTTGGGTGAAAAATCACTTTTTACGGTAGGACTCAATGTGTCGCACTCATTATGCTGATGGATGGATTGAATAGTACGGGGGTCGTGGGGGTGTTTAAATTTAAAAAAAAATAACTTGTGACTATATATAATAACTATATATATTGTTAGGAAGAAATAAGGTTGTACGTTGCATTAGGAAGAAACGAGGTTGCATGCAGCACGTCGTGTTACCTCTATGGAAAGGAGTGACATGGAGATTGTGGCTGGTCGGTTGACACGCTGGTCAGGAACATCGTTCAAGGGGCTGTAGGATTTATAATTTCCCATTTTGTTTACTTTCTCACTGGTTTTGAATGTTATAACGTGTGAATTCAATTCATTATGTTTCGTGGTGGTTTAGGATAGTTTTCTGTGGATGTTGTTTTGTTCCTAAGTTATAATAAATGGTTGTGTTTATTATGTTATGGATCTTGTTGTCTTTTTATTAAACATCTTCACTTCTGGTTGCTAAATTCAGAAGTGGGATAAAGAACTTAGATTGCCCACTAAAGTAAAAAAAAAACATTCAAGGAACAAAAGAGCAATTACTTTTCAACCCGTCATTTTTGACTTTTCGTTTTATCCTTGTCGTTGCTATTATTTTTCGTGTGTGTGGTTGAATATCAGACCTTTTGCTAGTTATGCCGAGAAGGTGTTACCACCGTTGTTCACGAGATCAAACTAGAGGTATTCCGCGAGGCTGGACCCCTAGTAGTGAAACCGTCAATAGCTTGCGTTACAGATCACGACAGAGCCGCCGCCGCCGTCGTCGAGAACGAAGCGATTCGAAGAATAGTTCGTATTACTGCCGCCGCGTCACGGGCAGATAATCAATCACATTAGTGCTAACCCTGAGGACCCGGTTCGTGAAGTCACTTCGTACCCTCGTAGCCCCGTGGACTTGAACGATGTTCCGCAACGAGTTCGTACCGTAAACAACTCCGATGGTATTTCAACAGTCATTCGTACAAATGAACCAATCGTTCACGGTTCTGAAGCCCCGTCCACTGCAACCATGCTCGCGGAAGCTTTAAAATCTTTACAACCCGCAAAATCGGGTTCTTACTACGTACCCAATTTCGATTAAAACATACACGACATTGACTTGTGGTATGATGAAGTGGACCGTGCTGTAGTCGCGAGCGGTTGGAGCGACTACGAGTGCTTGTCGCGAGTAGCTTCGTGTCTCAGTTCAGGCTTTTCAATAAATTTGAAGAAGTGCTCATTCCTGACTACCGAGGTCGAATATTTAGGCAGAATAATAAGCTTTGGTCAGGTGTGGCCGAGCTTATGTAAGCAGAAGACCACTTAAACCTTAGCCATCAACTTAACGATTGGTACTGACGCTTCTAGGTACTTCAGCCATACGGTCGCTGGTGCGTGACCTAGCCGCAAGCACTCCAGAAACCAACAGAGAAGCTCTGCGGGAGGTTTGTCGAAATCGCGTAGTGAACTCCTGAAGAGCAATCAAGGTCAGCATAATGTCTCGCCTAGTCGGTTCAGACGCTCGCCACGTGAGTACAAGGTTGATGACCTTACTTATGTAATAAAGTACTCGCAATCAACGGGTAAATTAGACCCTGGGATTCGAGGACCGTACAGGGTAACCAAAGTTTTGCCTAACGGTCAGTATGAACTTAAACTGCTAAGTGGAAGATTTGGAAAAACCACTCAAGCAGCCTCCCAATACATGGTGCCATGGAAAGGAGAATGGTGCCCAGAAACTTGTGCCATATTTTTTGAAAGCGAGTGCTGTTTTTAACTATGGTTTCAGAGATTGCGTGTGGGTGTGCTCCCAACGGCGTGTGTCGCCCAGCGTGTGGGTGTGCTCCCAACGGCGTGTGTCGCCCAGCGTGTGGGTGTGTTCCCAAAGGCGTGTGTCGCCCAACGTGTGGGTGTGTTCCCAAAGGCGTGTGTCGCCCAACGTGTGGGTGTGTTCCCAAAGGCGTGTGTCGCCCAACGTGTGGGTGTGTTCCCAAAGGCGTGTGTCGCCCAACGTGTGGGTGTGTTCCCAAAGGCGTGTGTCGCCCAACGTGTGGGTGTGTTCCCAAAGGCGTGTGTCGCCCGACGTGTGGGTGTGTTCCCAATGGCGTGTGTCGCCCGGCGTGCGGATGTGTTCCCAAAGGCGTGTGTCGCCCGGCGTGTGGGTGTGTTCCCAATGGCGTGTGTCGCCCGGCGTGCGGGTGTGTTCCCAAAGGCGTGTGTCGCCCGGCGTGTGGGTTTGTTCCCAAAGGCGTGTGTCGCCCGGCGTGTGGGTATGTTCCCAACGGCGTGTGTCGCCCCGCATTTGGTTGTGTTTCGCCGAAAGCGTTGGTATGTGTTCCCCCTCAAAGAGGTGAGTTGCTCAAACGTTGGTATGTGTTCCCCCTCAAAGAGGTGAGTTGCTCAAACGTTGGTATGTGTTCCCCCTCAAAGAGGTGAGTTGCTCAAACGTTGGTATGTGTTCCCCCTCAAAGAGGTGAGTTGCTCAAACGTTGGGATGTGTTCCCCCTCCCAAGGCGTGTGTTGCTCAACGTTGGTGCTTGTCACCCAGATAGCGTCAGTCGCTATGGTAAAGATCTCGGCAATAATATAGGACGGTTGGGACGCTGACCATTTTATATTTTTGCCAATCTGAACTATTGTCTTAAAATTTCTTCGTAGTCAGTATGTGTTACTTATACGAAAAATCTTCGTAAACTTTTTCAGATGACGAAATCGATGTTGTTGAAGATGACCTTAACCATTCTGCAAGTAAACGAGCCTGTACGTGTGTGCCGTGGCAGTAGGGACTGTCTATGCCTGACCTCGATGCTGAAATTGGAGGTGTCCAGGCATACCAAGATCATCGCATTGCAGACCCAACAAGTCGAGGGCGACTTGGCGTCAGGAGAGGCCGTGTTAGGAAGAAATAAGGTTGTACGTTGCATTAGGAAGAAACGAGGTTGCATGCAGCACGTCGTGTTACCTCTATGGAAAGGAGTGACATGAAGATTGTGGCTGGTCGGTTGACACGCTGGTCAGGAACATCGTTCAAGGGGCTGTAGGATTTATAATTTCCCATTTTGTTTACTTTCTCACTGGTTTTGAATGTTATAACGTGTGAATTCAATTCATTATGTTTCGTGGTGGTTTAGGATAGTTTTCTGTGGATGTTGTTTTGTTCCTAAGTTATAATAAATGGTTGTGTTTATTATGTTATGGATCTTGTTGTCTTTTTATTAAACATCTTCACTTCTGGTTGCTAAATATATAATAACCAGAAGATTCCCAGGTATGGTCTAGAACAAAAAAAATATCGCAATGACGGGGAGAATAAGTACGTTTCGGCTTCGTTAAGGGTCTAGTTACACCCTTTATATAAGTACTAGCTGTTCCCCGCGACCTTCGTCCGCGTAAAATCCCGTCCCGTTTTTGCAACATTTTTCATTGCTGCTCCGCTCCTTTTAGTCGTAGCGTGATGTTGTATAGCCTATAGCCTTCCTCGATAAATGGACTACCCAACACTGAAAGAATCATTCAAATCGGACCAGTAGTTCCAGAGATTAGCGCGTTCAAACAAACAAACAAACAAACAAACAAACAAACCCTGCAGCTTTATAATATTAGTATAGATATTCACGCTTTTTTCCCATGGGGGTAGATAGATTAGATTTTTTGTAACCGCCTTTCATTACTAAATCATTTTTTTAAAGGAGCTAGCAAATGCAAACAAAAATAATTCAAATTACCACCAAATTAATAAAAAAATACTCTAAGCCCAACTTTTTACCGCCGACTGTTTAAAAAATTCATTGTGGGCAACCACAATAGCCCACTTGTGGGGAAACAAAGGTCTAACTTAACTACAATTCAAAAGAATCCGAGCCCCTTTTTTTATTTAGACCACTTAAGACAATTAAGCCGAGTTTTTTTGTTGGTTCTAACCCTTTTTAGGGTACCGCAAGGTTGTGTCATAAAACCTTTTTGTAATGGAGGGACATGGAAAAAAAGCATCAATCATGGAAGCATCGTTTTATATTCTTGGTTTAATAATAATAATACCAGCCTGTTACTGTCCCACTGCTGGGCAAAGGCCTCTTCTCATACAGAGAAGGCACGAGCATTGATCACCACGCTTGCTCAAGACGGGTTGGCGATTTCAGACTTATATTAATTATAAGTCCAGGTTTCCTCACGATGTTTTCCTTCACCGATGTCTGTGATGTCCAAGATAAACTTAGAAAGTACATATGAATTGAAAAAGTCACATTGGTACTTGCCCGGATTTGAACCCACATCCTCATGCATGAGAGGCGAGGCCTTAACCTCTGAGCCATCACGACGCGTTCTTGGTTTAAGTGAGAATAAATAACAATTCATCAGAAATAAACACATCCGCAAGAAAACCAAGGTTACCGACGTAGCCCGAAGAATTGCCAAACTTAAGTGGCAATACGCAGGGCCATTGCTCGCAGAACGAATGGCCGATGGGGCCGAAAAGTTCTGGAGTGGCGACTGCGAACCGGAAGACGTTGCGTTGGAAGGCCTCCCACTAGGTGGACCGATGACCTGGTAAAGGTTGCGGGGATCCGCTGGATGCGAGACGCACGGAACCGTTCAATGCGGCTACACTTGGGGGAGGCCTATGTCCAGCAGTGGACGTCTTTCGGCTGAAATGATGAAGATGATGAAGTAACAATTTATTTACCGTTTTCTCTAATTGTCAAGTCAAGGGATTATCAAAATTATTAATCAACATTCCGAATACGACTTTTATAAATGATACTCCAGCAACCGACAAAAGCGGCCATGATGATCTTGTTTTTTAAGCCTAACATCATAATGATGAATGAATGAGTATTGTAAATACAAGGTGAAAAGAATATCCTGACATAGACTTCTAGCATCGATATAGTACATGGTTTTAGACCCAGCTGCGTTGAATGTGTTTAAAGCATTGTAATGGCCTAAGGCTTTGAGTTTGAGTCATCTTGGTGAAAGGATTGGTCAGCTAGGCGCACCCTGGATAGCTAGCACTTGGTAGCGCAGAGTCGGTACCGAGTGCTAGCTGTCCAGGGTGCGCCGGGTGTTTGGAATCGCAGTAGGATATTTTTAACGCCGCTAGGGGAGGCTCCTTTCATGCACCCGCTAACCGTTTGCGGGCTACGGTTGGCCGCTGTAGAAAAAATCTGGCCAAATGGGGTATCATCGACTCGACCCTAACACAATGTCAGTGTGGAGCCCCTCTGCAGGATATGCCCCATCTCCTTTCTTCCAGGATTTAAACGAAGCCAACGACAGAGCTATGCAGGTGGCTATATACTGGTCGGGTATTATTTGAGTCTATCGACACGCAAAGAAGAAGATTGTAAAGGCCAATATTAGCAGCCCATGTGAGGCAGTGATCTACTTATTGACTAAGTTAATAATGATCGATGCTAATCTAGATTAAATCAGCCCAAAATGTCTTGGCCTAATAATCAATTAATTTGCTTATTTGGGCAAAACTTGGGTTCTTTCAAGACAAATCGTTTTTTTTTATATCATACCGCAAAAGTCACTGTGACATTCTTTGCGTTCAAGACACACATCGAGATGAAAGCCTAACCCGGCCACATATCGACGGACTCAAGCCAATCGCTGAGATCTTCCACACGACGCACAATAACGCGTTTGCTGCTCCCGGCGTGAACATACTTTCCGTTTGGAGTTTCAAAAGTAATTCATCATCTGCCTAGCCTTTTCCCAACTATATTGGGGTCGGCTTCCAGTCTAACCGAATGCAGCTGAATACCAGTATTTTACATGGAGCGACCGCCTATCTGACCTCCACAACCCAGTTAGTACTGCGTAATACGATACCCCTTGGTAAGACTGGTTATCAGACTTTCTTGGCCACTGACTACCTACCGACTGTCAAAGATCTACATATGACACCCTAGACCAACGGCTTAACGTGCTTTCTGAGGCTCGGAGGAAACTCGGTATGTAATGGGTGGTCACCCATCCACAGACCAACCTAGGCAAGCACGGCTAAACCTAAAGATCGATCCGAGCGGCTGTTATAATTTGGCCTCGAACTCCAATAGTACTTAAAATTTTAAGAAGAATATCCGTTTTAAATCGACGTTTGGCCTCATTTCAGGCAAAAAATAACAACCGGACTACATGAAAACTTCAGTATGCCTACCGCAGTGTATTTTTGTAAAAGCGAGATCAAAAATGTATGATTTATAATTCCATACAAAAGGCAGATTTTAAATATGAAATGCATCAATTACGCAACGCCTGTGAAGGATTAAACAATTTTGCATGCAGTGAATAAAATCGATAACTTTTAAAGCTACGGATCCCACGGTGTAAAAAACAAAATCAATTAAAATTGTAACCTGCTACAAGAGAAACTGAACTTTGTCTCAAAAGCATAAAGTTGGTTTTTGTATGAGGTTAATTCTGTTCTACAAAAAACGGGAAATTGTTCATCAGATTTGGACTTAACATTGTTCTGGTTAGGGTTTAAAATCCAATGTAAGTTCGTCAATAAATGCAGATGCAAAAAAACAAAAGTTATAGTGTGAGAATATTTTCAAGTAAGTGCGAAATTTTTAGCTTATTGTTTTTAAGTACCGTGATACGATAAAATTCAATTTTCTAAGGTGTTTTTGTTAAGTGAACAAATCTTTGTTTTTTTTTTGTTTTATAGTTTTTGTTTATAGCTGTGAATGAGTATTGAAGAATGCTGATTAAAATCGGGTGTTTTATATTTAAGAGAGATCCTTTTCCAGGTGTGGTTTTTGAAAAGGAAGTTGGTTTATTACTTCAATAGGAGTAAAAGAGAAGGAAGTAAGTAGCCAAGACTGCCTGAAGAACTTACTAGATTTTTTAATGTTTTCATCTGCCCAGCCTTTT
Organism: Noctua pronuba; assembly: GCA_905220335.1. Lineage (NCBI taxonomy): Eukaryota > Metazoa > Arthropoda > Insecta > Lepidoptera > Noctuidae > Noctua > Noctua pronuba. Next base: position 8,296,153 of record LR999918.1, on the reverse strand, counting down.
CCCAATTATGTTGGGGTCGGCTTCTAGTCTAACCGGATGCAGCTGAATACCAGTATTTTACATAGACCTGCTGTCTTTCTGACCAGGAATTATAAGGTGCGGGGTGTAAATGGACCCTTCACGAAGTCGACAATCAAGCATTCTGTACAAAATAAGTAACTCTACGCAAAAATTATTGCTGGGAAACGACTTTTTTTTTTGGGGGGGGGAAAATCACGTTTTATGGTAGGAGTCAATGTAACGCCCTCAAAATATTGTGCTGATGGATGTATTGAATAGTACGGGGGACGTGGAGATATTTAAAGAAAAGTTATAAGTGTTGTAACATTAAAAACTTGTATTAAAAAAAAAAGTTGGAGCTTTGACCCCCAATATCTCCGTACCTTCCAAGGTATGATCGCAATGACAGGGAGAACAAGTGCCTTTCGGCTTCGTTAAGGGTCTTCTTACACCCATTATAATCTGGATTATTATGATCATGTTACGGTATCATTAAATACCAATTAGAAGCTGAATACAATAAAGAACAAAGCATAGTATCTACACAAAAATATACCCCTCATTTTAACCCGTAACTGCTTGGCCACGCTCAAACAACACACGTATTCTGATAGCGATTTCAGAATAGGCAAATTAAAGAAATTGCTTCGACCATACCACGAATATAAGTGACGCTAGACGGTATTCGCATCGCCTGAGGTCGTGGACAAGGCAGAACACTCAACTTCAAAGCTACACCAATGAAATAAGGTGCAACTTACTCCAACTTTGATAACTTCTAAGTTCACTTGTTTCTCCCGGAAGGCGCCATCTTTAATTATTTTGACAGATCAACTTTGAGATGCTAATCATCCTACCTTTGACGTTTGACGGGCATTTTGAAGTCTATTAACAACACAAGTTACAACACAAGTTAGATAAGGTTAAGTGATGGGTACAAAGGTAGGGAAGTAGATGGGTTAGCGTTTGATGGAGTTGATGTTAAATTAAGTAATGGTTGATCAAAGGAGAGATGCGTTATTTGTTGATTGGAGAATAAAAACTTTGGGTTCATCAAAGAGTTTACTGCTTAACTGTTTATTATCGTTCAAAAGTTTAATTAACGGGTAATTTTCGGTGTGACTTTGTTGTGTTATTTCGTGTTATTGTTTATTTCGTTGTGCTAAAATAAATGAGCTTTATTATGAAAAGCTTGCATCAATTATGTCACAGCTTAAGTGATTGTAGAAATACGAAACAGTTTGAAAGCGATTTGATACCTGAGGATGTCTATATTTAAGAAGTACTAGACACCTAAGTGCGGTCGATTAACGGCCTCAGTCGGCTAATGTTGTGAGTCCAATTCTTGCTTACCCTACCTATGATGATGACTATGACGAAGGGAAGGTCTCATGACATTGGTTGACTAATACCGCTGAGTTTGGTGGCTTTGATTGTCCCATTGCCTTAGTCTTAATTTTACAATAACCTAGTTTTTTGATTAAATAAATAAAAAAAAGTGTAGCCAGTTGGTCGCGACATTTCGACCCTCACGCGTCATTCTTAGTGACTGCTTTAATGCCCTTTTTAATCTCCGAAAAAAAAAGAGGGACCGTGTTATAAGTTTGTAGTGTGTATCTGTGTGTCTGTCTGTGGCATCATAGCTCCTGAACGGATGAACCGATGTTGTTTCAAGTTTTTTTCGTTTGAAAGGCGACGACGCTTGGACTTGCTACTTATATTAAACGTAAAGGGAGAGTATTTAGATAATATTTATTTTCCTTTTAAGAGGATTTAGTGTCGGGGCTTTTTCTTAATTTTAATACAATAATAAAATAGTACTTTCCTTACTCCATATCTCCACCAGTTTCAAGATAAAACATACAATCATATATTACAGAAAATGGCGTCGGTTTCATTCCACAGAATTAACTCCTCCTTTGTGTGGCCATATTGCATTTTAATGATAATCTCTTAATGTTTTCTTGGAGTTTATGGTACGTTTATTTGCGTGGTATTTTCCCTTTCAGATGCGAATTCGCAAATATAAATTCTGGTGGATGTCGTATGTAATGACTAGCTCAATCCATATGAGTTCTATAAGGGGCCCGGTACGATATAAAGAAAAATAACAGAATATAGGATATAATGTAAAACTTGCATGAATTCATATGGTACGTATACAGCAAATTGTTTTTTTGAAATTTAATGATCATAAAAGTTTAAAAATTATTTTTCTCTCAGGTCTTCTAGAAAAGAAGAAAAAAAAGTAAAAGGATAAAAACGTATTATTGGGCTTTTCCATCAGAAATTTCTCAGTAGTAGTCACGGAGTCTGGATTTGTTCCCGGTTGATGGCAATAGACTCGTCCGCTAGTCAAGGGACTTAAATATAACTGGCGAAATGTGGGTGTACTATTAGGTACACCCACACTCCTTAACCCTTAGAGGATAACAGATTTTTTTCAATGTTTAATTAGCTATTTAGGCGCATAATATAGTGTATGAATGTAGTGCTCTTCTTTAAGTAATGAGGCACTTAATCTTAAGTTTGAAATGATTTACTATAAAGAGTGTAAAAAGACCCTTAACGAAGCCGAAAGGCACTTGTTCTCCTCGTCATTGTGATCATTTTTTTGTTCTGGACCATACCTGGGAACCTGCTAGTTACGGAGATATTGGGGGTCAAAGTTCCAATTTTTTCACAAGTTTTTTTTTAAATACTACTTTTTAAGGTTCTAACTTTACTCCAATTACCTCCATGGTCCGTTTACTATTCAAAGCATCCATCAGCAATAAGTTTTGAGCGCATTATTTTGAGTTTTACCGTAAAATACGATTTTTGACCCCAAAAAAAAAATTCGTTTCCCAGCAATATTTTTTGCGTAAAGTTACTTAGTTTGATGTACAGAATGCTTGGTTGACGGCTTGGTGAAGGGTCTGTTTACACCCCGTATTATAGGTAATAGTGTACTCATTGTTGAAGAGCCAAATAAAATAAAAAAATTATATGTAAGTAAAAGTCAAAGAAAAGAAAAGCTCACGCCGTGATAAAAATATTGCCCAATTAGCCAAGAGGCTGACTACCCAGATTACCACCTTATCCAAGGAGGCTGTTTTTATATCCACACACCCGGCTGCAGATTTATTACAACTACATCTAGGTCATGTTCTAGGCTAAAAATAAAATGTCAGGCAAAGGGTTTCCTTTATGTACCCGGGTCCGAGTAAACAGGCTGGAAAATATGAGACTGGGAGATAAAAAACACTAAGATAATAATACTAGGTTAAAAATGGTTCCTCTACGCCTAACGTCGACAGAGACATGTGTTTTTTTCTTCTTTATCCAGGTTTTCCAAGGGGTATCCTATTGGCCAGTACCAACTGGGTTGTCAGGTCAGTTCATGTAAAATACTGGTATTCAGTTGAATCCGGTAAGACTGGAAGCCGATCCCAATATAGTTGAGAAAAGGCAGGCAGGTGAGGCAGATGATATCCAGTCATAAACATGAAATATAGTACATACAGCCGAGAACTGCAGTAATAAATCCCCACGCGTATCAAACGACGTTGCTCAATTCACTTTCGAAGAAATAAAATAAAACGGAAAGTATTTTTGTCAGGAATTATTAGGGAACTATGATTTAATTTGCTTAGCCTAATATGAAAAATAGAAAATTCAAATATTTTTTAATTTAGAACGCAAATAAATGTTAATTTGTTCATAAAAGTAAATATTTGTTTTAAATAATCATGTCTATCTATGATATTCAATTTAAATACTCAATAAATATTTACGCCGTAAAGACGCATATCTCTTTGCCGAGATTTAAAAAAAACAAACACCTCCGACTATAGTCATTGAAACCATTTGGACTTAGTATAAGTATAGTTATCTGTCGAGATTTTTATTTCCGCACGTGTGCACGCGGCATTTTAAGAGGAGAGGACGGCAAGAATCTTTCATAAAAAATATATGAAACGTATAAATGTTTACATTACCATTATATATTACAACATTCATTAAACAAATAGCATTAATTATCACTAACAAACATAAATAAATAAAATTACATTGATTAAGACCGGTTGCAAAATATTCAACAAAACAACTGTTAATACTCAATCATTAAATACTTACACATAAACTATGAAAGCAGGATAATAAGTCACTGGTTTTAATTGATTAGGTGTCATTAATTAATTTCTTTACAAGGATTTCTTGCAGTGCAATTAATTGGCAATTAAGAAAAGTTAGTTTATTAGTGATTTGCGTAATGTGACTTATTACTAATAGTAAGTAAATGAGGATATTTTCCTTAGTTAATTTGCATAATGCGATTTGATTTTTTTGTTATACTCATTCTTATTTTTATTCTTTATAGCACACAAAATTACAAAAAATAAATAATGCAATAATGTAACTTATGTACAATGGCGATGAAAAAAAAAAAACTGACTTACGACTCGAAATTATTAAAACTACGAATTTGAAACCTTAAATCCTAAAAACCTTGTAATCTTAGTAGGCAAAATTACACAACAGACTGAAAACAGATAAATAACCTAGCTTACCGTACAAAAGAAAAGCTATTTCAAATCTCAACAAAATTCACAAAACATCAACTGTAAAAAATTCAAATTAATTTATTGTTTGTCACAGTTGTACTAGTAGTTCAGAATCAGAGTAAGAATTACTTGCTTTGAATGTAGTACGCACGACGGCCGATCAAGCTATACAAAACCAGTTTATACGGATCTCTCATTGTATAGGAAATCTATACGAAACGAGGCCAATTTATACTGGAAATTACAGCTTCATGTACCGCCGTGTGTACTAGTATATTATGTTGTACATTAATTAATGACATCGGCTACAGTCTACTTTACGGCGTGCAAATGATTACACAAATTAAAATATTAATAAAAACAAAAAAATTTCAACAAAACATAACAGAAATTAAAGTGAAGACAATTTAAGTGAAGATAATATAGTCAGGTACATAAGACTCGTAGGTCTTATGACTATTACATAAAGGATCGCTGTAACATACCTGGTGTACAATATTTAATGCTGGTACAATATTTATTTAACATTATGTTAACAAAATGGTATTTTTATTATTTATTTTTTGTACTCTATCACAATGCTGTCCTATTTGACCCAAAGGTAGAGAATGCCTTGTGACATTAAGTCCGACTATTTACCACTTTTGTACATGAAGTTTAAATAAATAAATAAACATATAAAAACATTATTTGTCCTAAGTCTACGTCCAACATTCGTCATCTTACTAATATTACAAAGAGGAAAGATTTGTATTTGTGTGTGTGTGTATGTTTGTAATGAATAAACTCAAAAACTAATGTGCCGATTTCAAAAATTTGTTCACCATTGGAAAGCTACATTCACCCTGAGTAACATAGGCCATATTTATTACTAGAAAAAACAAATGGGGAGGGGGGAATTAGGGGAAAATAAATGTGCACCCGTGCGAAGCCGGGACGGGCCGCTAGTGTATTAATATAGTTGTTCATTCACATAGTCAAATTTAAACAAATTAAATAATACATAAACAGTCCCAAGGCACCCACAGGATAGTCCGGTTAAGCAGTCGCCAACCTCTTTGGTTGAACTGCGAGATGCCATTTACAAAAAAAAAACAAAACAGTCACAGCATGCTGAGTGATTAGCGTGAATGGGACACGTCTTGAAACTTATTTTTTTTGGGTCTTTTCAAGTCACGTTTAGTGCAAATATTTTTTTCTTTTTTACAAAAAAATCGGCAACAACATCAATGAAAACACACCTTTACCAAAAAAAAAAACATACCAGAAACGCCGCATCCATACAACTCCCATCCGTGTCGGTACACTCGCAAACAAAAGTATATCATGCTGTCAATTAGACTCCTTTAGATTATCATCTCCGAGTTATGTATGGCATGATTATATCGTTCGGCTTTTTTCGGGGATTTCCGTGATTTACGACAGGTCACGATTTTGGCGGCAATATGGCGTTTTAAAAGGTTTCCAGAAGGGATTCTGATTGGATTTTTGCCGTGTTGAAATATGTGAGTTTTGTGAAGAATGTTTTGTTATATTTTTTTGTGAAAGGGAATTTGTGTTTTTTTTCGCAGGGGCATTAAGGTTTCTCGGAAATTTAATCTCATGATTATCCAAGAGTTTCAGTTGAAGACAATTTTTGACATTTGACACAAGGTGACACAAGTTGACATTTGAAACAACTGCTTGACAGTTCTTAGCTATTTATTCGTAAATTGTTCGTTGTAAAGAAATGCTTTGTATTTTAGGGCATCCGTATTTTAATTGTCAGCAGTAGATTATAGCGGCCTGGGTTGATAAATAATAATTTGAGATGCTTTACTATTTTACTAACTGGTAGTTTTGATAAAAAATTACAGGTGCATAAACTGAAAGTTGACCCCAACTTACTCGGCAGATGATTATGATGACTATTTTGCTACCATCATCATCTGCCCAGCCTTTTCCCAACTATGTTGGGGTCGGCTTCCAGTCTAACTAAGTAATTTTAAATGGAGCGACTGCCTATCTGACCTCCACAACCCAGTTAGTACTGGGTAATACGATACCCCTTGGTAAAACTGGTTGTCAGAGTTTTGGACCAACCTAAGCAAGCGCGGCTTAACCCTAAGATCGACCCGAGCGGCTGTTATTATTTAGCCACGAGCTCCTTCTACTTCTACGCTTTGCTACCAATCTCAATCAAATCGAACACCATCCCGTCGTAATCTTACAAACTAAAACGATAATAACAAATTCAATCCCATGATTCAGCATAATCTTAAAACACATCCCAAACTTTCGCCTTCACTCACCAAAACTCCAAACATCAATATTAATCAAAACTTTAAACTAATCCAACAAACCACTTTTGTGCTCACATGTACAAATCAATACACAATACCATGCGTATAAATATCGACAAGATAATCCCATCTCGTGGGAGAGAGATGGAAGATTTTGTGCCTGAAGTATGAGAGAGTCAGCAATATATACGGTACGTGCAAGTCATGGACAAAATATGTATAATCTGGAACGGTAATGATGCGTCAATCAGGGTGATGCAGGGTTATGTTACGAGTGTATCGTGATATGGGAACTGATTTTGTTTGGTGCTGTGAGAGAGAGAGATAATGCATGTGGAGTAAAGAGGTTATAGTGTGCTGCGGGACTGTTCGAAAGAGATACTGCGGCCCTGGAACACAAAGGGCAAGGAAGGAACATGGATGGGTTTTAGTCAGTAAAAGTCTGATACTCCCTCCCACTCCACCCAGAGCGGGGGGGGGGGGGGGGGGTTATGAGTGGTCGCTAAGCTTGACTGTTGAGCATGAGATCCTGGGTTCGATTCCCGGGTCGGTCAAAGTGTTATTGAGTTTTTGTATCAGGAATTTCTCAGTAGCAGCCGCGGAGTCTGGATTTGTGCCCGGTTGATGGCAATAGGCTCGCCCCCTATTACATGGGACTTAAATATAGCTGATGAAATGTGGGTGTGCTTAATACTATTAGATACACTTCTGCCTAACCCTTCAGGGATTACAGGCGTGACGTTATGTTATGTAGTATTGTCAGGGTAGAATAAAACATTATTGTTAGTGCTGTCTTTTAACAGTTATTTTAAAGCTTGCTATTAAGTTATCTAACGTTAGCTTTGTTTAAAACAGAAATACATATCATCATGAGTGGACCACCAGAGGAAACATGTGGATTTTGTCTAGTTTTTGCCAATTGCCATCATCATCTTCTGCATAGTGTTTCCCCAACTGTGTTGGGATCGGCTTCCAGTCTTACTGGATACACTGAATACCAAAGTTTATAAAGACCTTACCTCCACATCCCAATAACTGGGTTATACGATAACTCTTAGTAAGACTGAAGCCTATTGCCAGCAACCTGACAAAAACTGACTACGCCCTGCTACTTAAAAAAATCTCATGAAAAAACCCAATAACACTTTGTCCGACCTGAGAATTGAACCCAGATCCTTACGCTCAACAGTAGCGGTTGCGCCCAAAAGACTAACTTAATGGTAAAGAGTCCATGTAATATTAATCACTAATTAAGTACTTAAAACTAACTTATATACTTTACTAGAACTATACTCCAATAATAGGAAACTCCGACCTAACTAAGTTAAAGTTGAGTTTAATGAATGTCTAATAAGCGCCGACTACTTAACTTAAGTTCGACTTAAGTTACCGTACGTTGTATCAACGTTTCTTAAGACTTTGTCTTGAGATTAAACTTAGGATAGTGATGGGCTTAACGCTGATGTTGTAACTTTAAGTTTAGTTTAAGTTGAGATTTAGAGTGGATTTTGTTTGTTTATTACCTGTAAATATACAGTACTAGCTGTTGCCCGCGACTTCGTCCGAGATAACTACCTCCCTACCAAATTTCAAGTTTGTAGCACAAAAAATGAAGGACTTTCATACAAACTTGCGAGAGCCCTTAGACCTCCTTAATCCGGCCCTGTAGCAAAATCTGTTCTTAGCGGACGTCTACTAACTATAAACTATCTCCCTGCCAAATTCCATCTTTATACGTCATGCGGTTTTCGATATTTTGTGATGAGTGAGTGAGTGACCTTTCGCTTTTATATTATTTGGATTAGATTTCTGGCCAACCAACAATTGTATACGGGGTGTAAACAGACCCTTCACTAAGCCGTCAACCAAGCATTCTGTACATCAAACTAAGTAACTTTACGCAAAAATTTTTGGTGGGAAACGAAATTTTTTTTTGGGGTCAAAAATCACATTTTACGGTAAAACTCAATATAATGCGCTCAAAACTTATTGCTGATGGATGCTTTGAATAGTAAACGGACCATGGAGGTAATTGGAGTAAAGTTAGAACCTTAAAAAGTAGTATTTTTAAAAAAACTTGTGAAAAAATTGGAACTTTGACCCCCAATATCTCCGTAACTAGAAGGTTCCCTCCCAGGTATGGTCCAGAACAAAAAAATGATCACAATGACGAGGAGAACAAGTGCCTTTCGGCTTCGTTAAGGGTCTTTTTACACCCTTTATACTGTTACATGTTAAAATAAAGATTCTTTTATCATAGGTTAGTATAATAATTTCTTATAGGTTAGCACCGCATGCCCCATAAAATAATTAATGTTATCAGTTACATTAAATTCTAAAGTAAAACAAACTTTAAAAACAGAACTAAAATAAAAACAAAAAATACAGTACATCATTCTGAGCCCGCCCACATAAAAACTTTTCATCGGTGTTTAAAAAAAAATCAGCTGTTCCATACATTTTGACGTGTAGGTATTGCAGTTTATTTTAATTTCTTTGTGGGGTTGTTCAAAGCACTGAACACGTGGTAACCATTTGTGCGTCGGTGTCTCTTCCACTGTATTTGTATTTTATGGAACCAGGCAGGATTAGATTTAAAACACCTGTAACTAACGAAGACGAAAAACATCCTAATTACGGTAAAATAGACAAATGAAATAAATTAAAAATGCTCTCAAAAGCTAAGTTTTTAAGTCCCGAAGTATGTAAGTCTTTAGTGGCCGTTTTTTTGTCTAAAACAAGGCGACATCTAAAAGAATACGCACTCTTGAACTTTCAAACAGTAACAGAAATAACAACTGCAATATACAGAGTGCATAAGAAAGGTGTGGTCATATCTCAGGGTGTGATTCAGACCATCAAAATCAAAATCAATTTTATTTGTGTAACACAGGTAGTGAATACAGTTCCTAAAGACATCATAGGTCGCTATGTTATGCCAAGAGGCGTACAAATACACAACTTTTTCCATGGCACCACCATCGAAATCGTGAAAAAAATCAGCTGCCCCATACATTTAGGTCGAGTAGGTATTAAAGTTTTGTAATCAACAGCAGATTTACACAGGATATGTATAGCTTGTTGTGTCGTCGTGTGTATGAATTTATCAGGAATACTTACGGTTGACATCAATGGATATGTTTTCTGAGACTGGAGCTATCACGGGATCCGTTACAGCCTGTGAACAAAATACAGCAAAGTTAATGTAGTGTATAGCAGTCAGCGTTAATAAAGTGTTTAACACTAAAGTATAATTGATAACATGAGTGACATTAGTTTTTATGGTTTGTCTGACAGAAATAAGACAAGGATTTAATAAGTAAAGTACTGACAGAGCATATTAACTGAATTACGTCGTCTCTTATCTATTCTCTAATATAATCTAATACATATTAATGTCTAGTGTGTGTGTAGTCTAAAATAACTCGAAATCATAACAGGATTATATTATGAATCACGTTTCAATTAGTTAAATGATCACTATGTGCCAATTCATAAAACTAACTGCGTCAGTGACCATTTGAAGAATTTTAACGTGATTCATATTATGACTCCTAAAGCGGCAATTTTAGACCCCCTATTGTGTGCTCCTTGTAGGAACTCATAAACGTCACAGAAGGTGCCAAACTCGTATCCCAGTTTTATACCGACCAGTGGCGAAGGTTCCATTCAACTCGATTCCTACCGGATTCCCTTTGAAAAATGGCACAGTCAGTATTCTATAGACAAATAATATAATCACATTAAAGATATGTACTCCGGCTTACCTCTTACAAAAATTGAGCCTACGCTACTGATACCGGCTCTATTAAGTTTGCCATCGACACTCTAAGAACAGCATTGGAAGTCAAAGATATACTCGTAAATTTGTTTCAGTACATGCTTACCTGACATATAATATCCGTCCCGTAGTCCGACCTCTGTAGCCGGAAGGAGACGGTGGCCCTGGCTTCGGAGTTGGCGAGGAGTGCGTGAGACTTCCACCAGGATACCCGGGCTGTTGGACGACCTGGACAGACAATGAAGTAAGGGTTAAAGATGATGTAGCTAGGGGTAAAACGGGAACTCGGTTTTTGAAAAATTAATTAAAAAAAATGCTGTTAGATTTCTTGATAGGTGTTGTGATTTGTTGATTAACATTACTTAAACTTCGACTCTCTAAACTCTCAATTTTTCTCAACTTTCGCCGATGTTGGCGATATGTCTACGAGGTTAAAATGGAACTGAGCGGGTCACATTTCCAGGGTGGGACAGGATAGATGGGCACGAATCTTCACACAGTGGGTGCCTGAAGACTGTCGTCGTTACTGAGGCAGTCCCAAGAAACGCTGGTATGAAGATTTGAACTCGTTCCTGACTGATTAGCCAGTCCTCTAGCCAATCAGTCAGTAACTCAGAAACTCTCCCGGAGAGTTGCCGAGGTCCTGACTACAAAACTCCGGGTGAGTTAGAAAGGGATGGGGAGGCCTTTGCCCAGCAGTGGGACAGAATAGACTAACTAAAACAAATGTTTTAAACTGAGTGTAGACGCGAAAACTCGTTGCGAATTGTCAGTAGCTACATATACGCTGGGCTGCTTCTTCTCCTTCCAGCGTACTGTTTACTAGTAAAGATTAATCCTTTTTAGCTATTTACACTGTGACCAACAACTAAACAAAAAAAAGCCTTTTGATGTTGCTTGACTCGACACCACGAATGAATGCTTCTGACGTTTCTCTCCTCAAAAGACTTCCTTAAAAAATAAAATACAACCAACAGTTCAGAAATGCGCCACTTTTTGCCTTCCCATGTCGAAAAACAGCGAAAATTATTTTCCATGAGCAGGTTTAAAATAATTTTCCTCTTTTCGACAAAAGCTCCTGCAACGCCATTTCCTTACTTATTCCTCTTAAAGCTAACAAAAACCTATTCACAGCCAAAAAGTTTTCAAAAAACCGGCCATTTTGGACCCACATAATTACTGGTTGGGTACAAAAGGCCAGACATATAATTGTATACTTTACATTGTGAGCGGTGAATGGCTTGAGTGAATAAAAAAATCGTGTAAAACAATGGCGTCGGTGTAGCACAGTGTACCCATGTCAAGCAAGGGTGCGAGGTGTGGTACAAGGCTGGAGCGACAGCAGATTTTATTTTTGGTTTTAAATGCAAGTTTTTGAGAATCTTTCACGCAAAAACCTCTGACCGGATTTGGATGAAACACAGATAGTTTATAACCTGGATTAACACATAGGATACTTTTTATCCCGTTAGTATGTTCCCCTGGGGCAATTATTGAACTACACGCGGGCGAAGCCGCGGGCATAAGCTAGTAGAAAATAAATACGGCAACAATAATTGTAAGAGGTCACCGAAGTCTATGAATATCTGCATTACCTCTGGCAGGTGCATTGTAAACGCAGATACAAAGCTGAAATGAATATGCTAGTGCACCCATTATAAAGCATCACCCAGAATTGTTTAAAGAAGAGCGCAGAAACACTGCGCTTTGGCAAAGATAGTTTAGATAGTGGTTTCGTGTGACCCAGTAACTGGATTGTGTTACTGTGTAGGTCGGATATGCAGTCGCTGCATGCACAATACTGACATTTAGCGGCATCCTGATAAAATGGCTGCCGACACCAGCATAGCTGAACAAAGGCTAGACATTTGATGATGCTAATATTCTTCATTCATAAATACAAAGCCCTAGTCTGCGTTTATCAAATCCTTTTAATAATAACTTTAACGAAAATTAAAAGTAATATTTTGTCACCCGCTACCGCTTATAACCCACACCACAATCAAATCGTGTGCGTGAATCGGACATTTTTCGTGAAAACGGAACACCCTCTGGTGACGGCTGATACAGGGTGCTGCAGTCTTGTGCCGGCACACCACTTTGTTCACGATATTTGCTATTAAAGTTTTTACGACCTAACGTCGTGTAAAAATATTTTGCTAAATATCGTAAGTTTCTGAATAAAAGGTTTCAGCAATAGAAGAAATATGAAAAGGGTAGTTAGCAGCACAATTGCTTAACATACTTTCAATCACAATCTGAAGGATTTTGAAGAAAATTATTTTTCCATTGCTCCATATGTTTGGAAAATTAGTATGCTCAACAACGTTAATAACGCAATGAATATCGTTGAACTGCCAAAACGAATGGCATTGCCATTGTGAAGCCAAAACATGGCTGCCTTTTGCAGAAACGCTGAGGAGAAGAGGCGTCGACTTGATACTATTTATTATACTCGATACATACTTAGATGAGTATACAAATAAGTAGTTCAGATAATTAATCTAAAATCATATTACACTAATCATTTACTAGCTGTTGCCCGCGAACTTCGTCCGCGAGAAATTAATTTTAAAAAATTTGAATCTGATTTTGTCAACAATCTCGAGGGTAATATTTTTTTTTGCACTGAACCCTAATTATTTTTCTAAAATAAATTACTTCTTATAATATTTACTATCTGCCAGTAAAAGTCCCGTCAAAATAGGTGCAGCTAATTCGGAGATTAGCCGGAACAAACCGACAAACAGATAAAAAAAATTTTTTTTTTTGTTATGAGTGCTGTATATTATTTTTCTTTCTTATACGTACCTGGTATAACCTGGTTGTTTGAAATTACAAACAGACACTTCAATTTTATTTATTTGTATAGATTGTATCGCCTTAATACACTAGTACACTGTGTCAACAAGCAAAACAGACAAGGTAAAATAAAGATTCCGTATTACAAGAAAACCTTTTTTATCAGATTGCTGTTCTTTGCTTATAAACAACTGACAGCTAAAGTAGTTAACAAAATGTCTGGACCGGGCTTACATCAACATATTGTGTTTGATAGCACGCGTGATTTGGCACGCGAGAAATTGAAAAAGGAAAACTGAGATAATTTATTTTTGGGAAATGTAGGGCAACAAAACTACAGGGTGTAAACAGACCCTTCACGAAGCCGTCAACCAAGCATTATGGACATCAAACGACCCTACGCAAAAATGATTGCTGGGAAACGACTTTTTTTTTTGGGGTGAAAAATCACTTTTTACGCTAAAACTCAATGTAACGCACTCAAAACTTAGTGCTGATGGATGCTTTGAATAGTAAACGGGTCATGGATGTAATTAAAGTAAAGTTAAAACCTTAAAAAGTAGTATTTCAAAAAAAACTTGTGAAAAAACTGGAACTTTGACCTCCAATATTTCCGTAACTAGGAGGTTCCCAAGTATGGTCCAGAACAAAAAAATGATCGCAATGACGGGGAGAACAAGTGCCTTTCGGCTTCGTTAAGGGTCTTTTTACACCCTTTATGTGTTTGATAGATTTAATATGGAGTCACTGTTTTAAGCATTCACGGTTTACAACTAAACTTATACTGTCACTTACGGGATATCTTCCGTATAAGTTTAATATGGAGTGATGAATATCTTGTAGGTAGTCTATTGGAATGTTCTTGCAAAAGAAATCAATAATCTTTATAACACAAGAAAGTGGTTACATAATTGTGTTACGCCTCTGACTGCTGTCCTGAGCTAGGTGATAGACCTGTGTTACAGGAGCCAGTGCCCTCTACCAAGAGGAAAATGGGGGGAAATACGGTCACAGAGAGCCATAAATGGTGCACAAGAAAGTTGACAAGACTAAGTAAGATTTAGAAGCTGAAATAGCGACGGATAGAGTCCTCAAATAAATTGCAACACGCTCATAATAACAATGAACGCTATTTTAACCTCCCCTTACAAAAATAAACATGAAGAAAACTACCTTAATAATTTCTTTAACAAACCCATACCCGTATTACTGTCATACATAAATATCTAATGTTCCCTTAAACAGCGCAATGCTTACTCCACCGCATCACCCTTATTAGGGTCGTCTCACACACGTTGCATGTTCCCATTGCGTTAGAATAAACTGTTGTTCAAACCACACCCCTGACATGTTGTGCATTTAATGCCCCGTTCACGACCTCAGGAGATGAGATGCAAAACACGCGTGTGTCACTTGTTTCTTTCGCGGGAGTACCGTCGCGCGTCGCCGTGACTACAGTTAAAATAACCTGTCGACGGGAACAGCCTAACCACAACCCTATTTGTAGCGAGAATAAAGAGGATTATGATTTAAATAAAGATATAAAACCAGAGATATAAGAGATAACTCTTAAAGGATTGTAGTATGCTTTAAGTTTAAACCATCGCTTTAATTTGTTTACCCCGCAGTAACTGTCGCAAGACGCTTGTCATTTGACTGCGAAACTCGTGGCTTATCGGTTAAACAGCGCACTACTTACAACACTTCTATACAAACGCTGCAAGTGCGGGCGCCGGCTGTACTTGCAGCCGATTGGGCGAGTCCCGACGGTGACTTGTCAACCGGCGCGCGGTAAACAGTGAAAGCTATCATACAAGTCTATGCATATAAAAACGCGCGACCCCCTCAGTAATAGGCCATAGGGTGGACGTACACGTTCAAAGTGACACGTGCAAGCTCTAAGCAACTTTTCTGTCGCAACACGCATGTCGCTCGAGCGTGTAGGTCGTGGCCCAGCATCACCCCTATACAGGGTTGTCTAACACACGTTGCATGTTCCCATTGCGTCAGAATAAACTGTTGTTCACCAACACACCCCTGACATGTTAAGCGTGTAATGCGTTATTTAGAGGGGGTGAAATTGAGGTAAAAAATGTAAGGTTGTGTTAGGGAGGAAATGGGAGTGAACGGAGGGAAATGTTGGTAATGGTGTTATAGTGATCTTAAAGAAGTTATTAAGGATGTCTTTTTAGTTATAACAGGTAAAATGGAACTTTTTCTTATTTACATTCTCTATTATGCGACTATCATTACTGGGTTACATGTCCTCAAAAGATCATCTCAGATACTAATCTGCACGCTCCACAAATGACTTGACCAATTTTTGGACTTTAAAAGAGACAGTGACCTCTCACACAGATTTTGTTTTAGCTGTTTCTTCTCAGAGTAGTCAGGTCTGAAACTCCTGTTTCATCTACTAAAGGGTTTTCTTTAAACAAATTTGCAGAAATAAATGTGATTTTTGAATATATTTATTTATTTATGATTTATGACAATAATCACTTTTGTTACTTTTTACAAACAATGCATTTTTGTGAACTCACTCACAGAACAATGGAATAAATCAACGTGCAGCTATGAGGTTGAGAGTGCGGAGTGCACTAGTGCACTTTTTTTATTGGGGTAAGCCCGCCACACTATTCCCAAACCACTGCAACTCCTGAAAGCCAGAATCAACAGTGGCGACCTCCAGTGCCGAGACAATGAAGCTCGACGAAGTCCCATAGAAACAATTTAACTGTCTTGGATCCCGCAACGAAATAAATCAGAAAAGAATAGCGGAGGAGTAGGAAAAACATAATTTCCACTTAACAATTTACACTTTTGCAGTTTGGTTTGGTTTGGTGACAGCCCACGTCGTAACAAAATGACAGATCAACAAAAGAAATCTGTCAGTTTGTCGATTCTTCCGTCGACAAAACCTGTTTCTACGGTGGTCATGCTATGCGTGCTTGTGAAAATACTATATGAAGTTATTGAAAACATAATTAAATTCAAAGACAGTGTAGACAGTGTGTATTTTCCCATAATAATTATGAGTTCGTTTTTAGAGAATTTTCGAATTGACGGTACCTGAATTTGTTTTAGACGCATTCAAAATATTAAGTGTCAAAAGCATTCGTTGAGTTGCGTAGTTGTCCAATGTTCTTTGTACGCTTCATGAGATTTGTCAATCGATTTTCTGATCAAAGAATTAATCAGGCTTTCAAATTCGGCGACAACACTTTGAAATTAATTACACAGTGATAGCCCAGTGGTGTGACCGTCAGACTGCCAAGTCATAGGTCTCGAGTTTGAACCCAAGAAACGCACCTCTGATTTTTCGGATTCATATGCGTATTGTATAATTATCACTTGCTTCGGTGAAGGAAAACATCGTGAGGAAACCAGCATGCCTGAGAGATATTTCTCGACGGCACGTAAAGCCAAGTCAGAGGCTCATGGGCGGCATAAAGACTCTGACACCAGGTTAGGCACTAACCACACGATACAGAAGAACTTCGAAATTAGGATCCTAGGGAGAACTTGGAAGTTTCTTACCTCCGACAGCAATACATGTAAGGTTGACTTCAGTTCCTTCATCATAGGGTCCCAGGATACCGTTCCTGATCTCGTTACTCTCATGGTTCAGGATTATCAGCCGTTCTGGTGGTACTGGAAAAAAACAAAAATGTTAGAATACGACCGACCGAGGGGACTTTGACATGGAGAAATTCTATTAGGGATAACTTCATCATCTGCCTAGCCTTTTCCCAACTATGTTGGGGTCGGCTTCCAGTCTAACCGGATGCAGCTGAATATCAGTATTTTACATGGAGCGACTCCACAACCCAGTTAGTAATGGGTAATACAATTCGCCAATTATGTTTAAGTCCCACGCAATTGGCGGTGAGCCTATTGCCATCAACCGGGCACAAATCCAGATTCCGTGTGCTACTGAGAAATTCCTAATGGAAAACCCAATTACACTCTGCCCGACCAGGGAATCAAACCCAGGACCTCTTTCTCGACCACTAAACCAACGAGGAGTAATATATCTAAAGAAAAACCCAAATTAGTCCTCTACAAATACCCTAATAATCATTATGTTCATTTGAGTCTAGGCTAATCTTTACAAACGACATACTTAGGTTCTACTAAATATCACTAATGCCCCTTTTTCCTAAGACTAAGTTACACCTACATTAATGCCTACATAAAAGCACTCTGTCGGCTTTCCAAAGTTTGACTCGGTTACCAACGAAACATAACATCACGCCTATCATTCCCGACGGGTTAGGTAGAGAGTACCTAATAGTACCTACACTCACATTTCGCCAGTTACGTTTTTAAGTACATGTAATCGGGGGCGAACCTATTGCCGTCAACCGGGCACAAATCCAGACTCCGTGGCTGCTACTTAGAAATTCCTGATAGAAAAACCTAATAACATTTTGCCCGACCCGGGAATCGAACCCAGGATCTCATGCTCAGGAATCGCGCATGCGATCACTAGACCAACAGTGTAATTTCATTAGGTATTTATTTTGATGTTGTCTGGACTTAGAGATAATGAACATTAGGCTCTACTTAGTGTCACTTAGATTACTTTTAAACTTACTTAGTACGGTGAGGTTCAGCCTGGTATTCTTGGTCGGCGACTTGATGAAGTCAACACGACATCTGTACTGCCCACTGTCTTCAGGCCTGAAAGGAAAAGATTTTGTTAGTTTTTTAGCTTAATGCAAAGAATTCAGGCAGAGGTTGACCCAATAGTAGACCCACTGTTCGGCAGTTATGTTTAAGCCATGTAACAGAGCGAGCCTATTGCCATCAATCGGGCACAAATCCAGACTCCGTAGCTGCTAAAGAGAAATTCCTGATGGAAAATTCAATAACACTTTGACCGACCTGGGAATTGAACCCAGGACCTCCGACAGGCGTCCAGTGGGTGACGATCGTGGCCGATCTCTCCGGGCGCATTCGTGCTACGTGGCCAGCCCAAAATTATAAATGTTAATAGTTTATTTATCCTTGTCAATATGAACCAGAGACATCAACGCAAGGTTTTAATAGTCTACCATGGAATTAACTATTATCTTTTCGAATCAAATTGCCTACATAGTCTTCATGTGAGAAGCTCGTGGCTAAATAATAACAGCCGTTCAGGTCGATCCTTAGGTTAAGCCGTGCTTGCCTAGGTTGGTCTGTGGATGGGTGACCACCCATTACATACCGAGTTTCCTCCGTGCCTCGGAAAGCACGTTAAGCCGTTGGTCCCGGGTGTCATTTGTAGATCTTTGACAGTCGTTAGGTAGTCAGTGGCCCAAAAAGTCTGACAAGCAGTCTTACCAAGGGGTATCGTATTACCCAGTAATAACTGGGTTGTGGAGGTCTGATAGGCAGTCGCTCCATGTAAAATACTGGTATTCAGCTGCATCCGGTTAGACTGGAAGCCGACCCGAATATAGTTGGGAAAAGGCTAGGCAGATGATGAGTCTTCATGTGAATAGATTTCCGATCGCCATTACATCACTAGTTCCCTCTTCCCTTCCCTTAATCAATTATTCACCTCAGCCTTCCCTAGTCCATCAAAATAGCCTCTACCTATGTGGATACTAAAATACATCTGTCGCACCTAAGGATGCCATTGGGGTACCTGCATGAATAGAACGAGCCTCCAGGAATAACGATGTAGGGATATACAGGGTGTAAGCGACATCGACGCACAAGCCGTTACCACGTGTACAGTACATCAAACTTAATCAGTAGTGGCTAGGGTGCTCCGGACGCAAGATTAAGCCTCGTTCGTATCCACTAGGCAACATTTGACGCGCGACATGTTGCTCAACATGTTTCGCAACTTGTTGAATGTTGACGCGGAACATTTGTTTAACAACGTTGTCTGTCCACACATTCTCAGTCGTCGACAACATGTCGCCAGAGGAACTTGTGTTGATTTCAGCGGCAGTGGTTATAATTTTATCGAAATCAAAAAGAAGGAAACCACGTTGGTGGGTTAGAAAATACCTACAAAATAAAGAAAATGTATTCAGTGATCTCCGTGTGGTTGATGGATCTTTTACGAATTTTACCCGAATGAACAAAACAGCCTTATGCTCTTAAACAAACAACAAGCCGCGCGTCATGTTGCGCGCCAGCTGGCAACGTCGCACGCTGTTGTGCAGCGTTGCCGTACATGTTGAGATTCACGTGTCGCGCGCCAAATGTTGCCTAGTGGATACGAGGCTTTATCTATACACGAAGGCACAGTTAATGTTGCCGATGGTATGTAGTTGAAGCACAAACGGAAACCACGTATTCCGTACATCATCTAAAATGAAAGACATTCAAATATAACTAGCTATAGACGGGACAAGACCAAGAAACTGACAATTCCAAAACTTGTTACAAATTAGTAACAAGTCGATCAGTCCAGTGCCATACGTCGCCTTGTCAGGTCGCATTCATATGACACAAAGACACTCAAATATTTCCGAGCTATAGACGGGTCATGACGAAGAAAATCGTAATCCAAAACTTGTTACTACTTAGTAACAATTCGTTCTGTCTAGTGTCATCTGTGTCATACGCCCGCTTGTCAGGTAGCATTCGTGTGTCAAAATCGAAAATATTCAGGATGAATATTTTAACTTTCTGAAATACTCCGAATTACTGTTTTAATGAACAAAGTACTTTCATAGTTTCATGAACGAACACTTAGAAAAAAATAGGCCATATCTAGAATAGGTCTTTTTAAGAATAAGTCTTTCTGCGAATGAGTCCAAAGTAGAATAGGTTATTTCACGAATAAGGCTTTTTCAGAATGAGGCGTATCGCGAATAAGTCCATAAACGACTACAGGTCATTTCGCGAATAAGTCCAATGCCTACTAAGCCGAAAATTGGTTTAGTAGATATAGGACCTATTCGTAAAATGGCTTACGGTGAAAAAAAGGACATGTTCTCGGAATGGCTTATT
Source organism: Noctua pronuba (assembly GCA_905220335.1). NCBI lineage: Eukaryota > Metazoa > Arthropoda > Insecta > Lepidoptera > Noctuidae > Noctua > Noctua pronuba. The sequence goes on along the minus strand of LR999918.1, from coordinate 8,275,781 downwards.
CTTCAAATGACTTGTTCTCATAATACCTCATTCTGCAAAAGACTCATTCGTATAATACCTTATTCGTGTAATGACTTATTCTTGGAAGGACTATTTTTTTTAAATAACTGCCTAGTTTATCGTTAACACCAAACAACTGGTAATATCAACACGCGGTTATCACATAAACTATATTATTTTGTACTTGCTCTTGCCTGCGACTTCGTTCGCGTGGAAATTTTGGTACGTATTTGTGAGACTGCGTCGTTGGTCGAGTGGTCGCAACCGCGACTACTAAGAGTGAGGTCCTGGGATCGATACCTGGGTCGGGCAAAGTGTTAAAAAAAAATGTTTATTTCAATTACATAAAGTTATCACCGCGTATATCCCGCGGAAGTGCAGAGGTCGTGGCTTCTTAAATGCTAAGACCTTGCACAACTGCGAGGTATGCAGTCTCACTCGAAACCGACGTGGGGATGCACCGAGATGTGGTATCAGTGGACAAGGGCGTCACCCCGCTCTCCTTGGCTAACGAGAACTGGCGCAAACCTGTGGTATTGGATACTAATGATCGCAGGGAGGTATGGCAGAGCAAGGAGCTACACGGACGCTTTCCGGGCCCTACATGGGCCTGATGTAGACCTCTTGGCGTTCGTATCCTAGCTACGATTCGGTGACCTCTTTGTGAAACCGTAGATTTTGTCTGTGCGTTTATAGATGGAATTATTATGATGAACTATTATCGGAAATACATTGTCAAGCACGGTACAGTGACATCTCTCATCGTCCCGGTGAATCGATCCGACATATTATTTCCGGGTTTTCTCGTCTTGCTAACGGTGAGTACTTGCACAGACACAATCTAGTGGCTAGGATTATCCACCAGCAACTTGCCTTACAGTAAAAACCTTGTGGGTTCTGAAGTACCATACTACAAGTATGTGCCCGACCCAGTTCTCGAGAACAGTCATGCCACATTGTATTGGGATCAATCTATCATCACGGACAGAACTATTTTAGCAAATAAACCTGATATAGATAGTCGTTACGGTTAATGGATTATTAGAAAAGAGCCTCGACTAACACCTTAGGAGGCTCTCATTGCGCGGCTGGGTCAAGGGCTTGATTCAGAAAGCAGTATTCCTGGACACGGCACGCATAGTGAGGCGGGTCCTTTCTCTGGAGCCCTAACCACCGGCAGCCTGGACCTTGTTCCTGATGCCGATGGGCCATCTATTTTTTATATTTTTAAATGTTTTGTTTACTTTCGTTTTAATTTTTTTTGAATGTAATAAATAAGAGAATTGATGAATAGAGGACTATCCGGGAAACATTTTTTTAATTACGTAATCTTATGGTGGTTCTTGAAAAAAGCCACGACCTCCGCACTTCCTCGACAATATAAAAAAATATTTTACCTTTCCTTAAAATTTTGTTGATTTTTATTAAAAAGATAATAAGTAAATGAAGTTTTTTTTCTTATCTAAACTTATAGCTTCATTTAAATTGAATTATTTTACCTTTCTGAAATACTCCGAATTACTGTTTTAATGAACAAAGTACTTTCATAGTTTCATGAACGAACACTTAGAAAAAAATAGGCCATATCTAGAATAGGTCTTTTTAAGAATAAGTCTTTCTGCGAATGAGTCCAAAGTAGAATAGGTTATTTCACGAATAAGGCTTTTTCAGAATGAGGCGTATCGCGAATAAGTCCATAAACGACTACAGGTCATTTCGCGAATAAGTCCAATGCCTACTAAGCCGAAAATTGGTTTAGTAGATATAGGACCTATTCGTAAAATGGCTTACGGTGAAAAAAAGGACATGTTCTCGGAATGGCTTATTCTTCAAATGACTTGTTCTCATAATACCTCATTCTGCAAAAGACTCATTCGTATAATACCTTATTCGTGTAATGACTTATTCTTGGAAGGACTATTTTTTTTAAATAACTGCCTAGTTTATCGTTAACACCAAACAACTGGTAATATCAACACGCGGTTATCACATAAACTATATTATTTTGTACTTGCTCTTGCCTGCGACTTCGTTCGCGTGGAAATTTTGGTACGTATTTGTGAGACTGCGTCGTTGGTCGAGTGGTCGCAACCGCGACTACTAAGAGTGAGGTCCTGGGATCGATACCTGGGTCGGGCAAAGTGTTAAAAAAAAATGTTTATTTCAATTACATAAAGTTATCACCGCGTATATCCCGCGGAAGTGCAGAGGTCGTGGCTTCTTAAATGCTAAGACCTTGCACAACTGCGAGGTATGCAGTCTCACTCGAAACCGACGTGGGGATGCACCGAGATGTGGTATCAGTGGACAAGGGCGTCACCCCGCTCTCCTTGGCTAACGAGAACTGGCGCAAACCTGTGGTATTGGATACTAATGATCGCAGGGAGGTATGGCAGAGCAAGGAGCTACACGGACGCTTTCCGGGCCCTACATGGGCCTGATGTAGACCTCTTGGCGTTCGTATCCTAGCTACGATTCGGTGACCTCTTTGTGAAACCGTAGATTTTGTCTGTGCGTTTATAGATGGAATTATTATGATGAACTATTATCGGAAATACATTGTCAAGCACGGTACAGTGACATCTCTCATCGTCCCGGTGAATCGATCCGACATATTATTTCCGGGTTTTCTCGTCTTGCTAACGGTGAGTACTTGCACAGACACAATCTAGTGGCTAGGATTATCCACCAGCAACTTGCCTTACAGTAAAAACCTTGTGGGTTCTGAAGTACCATACTACAAGTATGTGCCCGACCCAGTTCTCGAGAACAGTCATGCCACATTGTATTGGGATCAATCTATCATCACGGACAGAACTATTTTAGCAAATAAACCTGATATAGATAGTCGTTACGGTTAATGGATTATTAGAAAAGAGCCTCGACTAACACCTTAGGAGGCTCTCATTGCGCGGCTGGGTCAAGGGCTTGATTCAGAAAGCAGTATTCCTGGACACGGCACGCATAGTGAGGCGGGTCCTTTCTCTGGAGCCCTAACCACCGGCAGCCTGGACCTTGTTCCTGATGCCGATGGGCCATCTATTTTTTATATTTTTAAATGTTTTGTTTACTTTTGTTTTAATTTTTTTTGAATGTAATAAATAAGAGAATTGATGAATAGAGGACTATCCGGGAAACATTTTTTTAATTACGTAATCTTATGGTGGTTCTTGAAAAAAGCCACGACCTCCGCACTTCCTCGACAATATAAAAAAATATTTTACCTTTCCTTAAAATTTTGTTGATTTTTATTAAAAAGATAATAAGTAAATGAAGTTTTTTTTCTTATCTAAACTTATAGCTTCATTTAAATTGAATTATTTTACCTTTCTGAAATACTCCGAATTACTGTTTTAATGAACAAAGTACTTTCATAGTTTCATGAACGAACACTTAGAAAAAAATAGGCCATATCTAGAATAGGTCTTTTTAAGAATAAGTCTTTCTGCGAATGAGTCCAAAGTAGAATAGGTTATTTCACGAATAAGGCTTTTTCAGAATGAGGCGTATCGCGAATAAGTCCATAAACGACTACAGGTCATTTCGCGAATAAGTCCAATGCCTACTAAGCCGAAAATTATTGTATGACAATATTCCCAATGTCCTCTCTATATGTGTTTTAAATCTCTTTGTCTAAAATAAATCAGCTATTTCCTACAAAAGTGCAATACCTTCACGGTCAAAATTAACGAAACAGCTGAATCTATTTTCAATTACCGATGATAAATTTCTATGTTCGGAATGTCGGCAATACAATACCCCTTGGTAAAACTGGTTGTCAGACTTTTTGGGTCATTGACTACCTGTAACGACTGTGAAAGATCTACAAATAACAGCCGGGACCAACGGCTTTATGTGCTTTCTGAGGCACGGAGGAAAATCGGTATGTAATGGGAGGTACCACAGACCAACCTAGGCAAGCACGGCTTAACCTAAAGATCGACCAGAGCGGCTGTTATTTTTTAGCCACGAGCAAATCGATATGATATGAAAATTCGGATTTACGGAAAAATAGGAAACAAGCAGCAAACAACATATCGTTTAAAAATACCCTTAAGAAAAGAATCATAGAAAACCTTGAACAAAAATAGTAACAGTTAATCGATAAACTATAAAATCCGAGACCGATTTTATCGATAACAACGCTGTCGTCGAGTCGAAACGGATATCTCATATCGATAATTTGATACTATAAATCTTCTAAGGCATTTTGAAGCCAGAAATTGACGAAACTAATTGGAACGTCGGGCAATATGTGAAGTCGGGAGAATATTGCTTGGAGCAATATATTTTATGATGGAAGCGCCGAAGTAACGATACTTGGCTATAAAAATATGTCGATTGCTGGTACATTTTAATGTTATTGTTGTGAAAAATTCAAATGGCATATCAAAGTTTTAGTAGGTAATATTTAAGGTTATGTTCACACATCGGTTGTATGACTCAAGATATGTTAAATTGCTTACCAACGATTACTCACTGAATTTTTAACAAAGCTTTAGTGACGAATTGCAAATTGTGTTTAAGTACTCAGTAGAAATACATACAAGGTGTAAAAAGACCCTTAATGAAGCCGTCAACCAAGCATTATGTATGTACATCAAACTAAGCAACTTTATGCAAAAATTATTGCCGGGAAACGACTTTTTTTTGGGGTGAAAAATCACGTTTTACGGTAGGACTCAATGTAACGCACTCAAAACATTGTGCTGATGGATAGATTGAATAGTACGGCGGTCGTGGAGGTGTTAACATTAAAAATCTTTCGTTAAAAAAAAACAATATCTACGTAACTAGAAGGTTCCCAGGTATGGTCTAGAACAAAAAAATATCACAATGTCGGGGAGAATCTGTACCGGTTTCGTTAAGGGTCTTGTTACACCCTTTATACAGGGTGGAAGGGACACCGACGCAAAAACGGTCACCACGTATTCAGTACTTCATACTTTAAACCATTTTATGCACTAACCAGTCTTATTAACATTACATATAACAAACTATAAAGCATAAAGCAACCTTAATTCACAAAAGCTACATTTCCAAGAGGATACCTCTAGAAAAAAATAGCTAGTGCTTCTCCCCCTCCATCCGGTAATACATTTCCCGTAGCCAACTCGACGAGTGGCCAATATATCTCACCTGCTTAGCCCCCGAGGAGCACGGTAATGTAATCAACGGTATTAGACGATGCATTTGTCTTTAGTCGGAACAAATTGGCTTCTTTAGTATCGGAGGTAGTTTGTGCAGTAGAAAATTGTATTGGGTAGCTGTAGCGAAGGGTCATTTTTGTAATAGGTAAGCCGCAGTGGCGTACCTACCATACAAGCCCAGAAGCCCGGCTTGCCTTACAATCAGCCTATAAATAAATAAGACAAAAACACATTCCATAATAGCAATAATTTAGAAATATCAAAATAATAATAACATTTAATTCCGCGCACCAAGCGCCAAAAGTCATATAGTAAATATTTTATAAAATTATTTCCCAAAACATCGGTAGTTGACTAATTGGGCTGGCCTCCGTTCTGACCTAGCGGCACACCACTGGTAAGCCGAAGTACATATCTTTGATGTGATTATATTATTTGTCTATAGAATACTGACTGTGCCATTTTTCAAAGGGTATCCGGTAGGAATCGAGTTGTATAGAACCTTCGCCACTGTTGGGTAGTCTGCAAGATGGTAGTAGGGCAGAATTGGATAGTTCAGACTCTCAGACTGTTTGTAAACCCACACTTCATCAACATAACATCACGCCAGTAATCCTCGTAGGGTTAAGCAGTGGTGTACCTAATAGTACACCCACATTTCGTCAGTTATGTTTAAGTATCATGTAACAGGGGGCGAGCCTATTGCCATCAACCGGGCACGAGGCTGCTACTGAGAAATTGCCGATGGAAAAACCCAAGAGCACTATGCCCGACCCGGGAATCGAACCCAGGACCTCATGCTCAGCAGTCGCTTTTATTAGACTGGTTGTCATATTTCCGGGCCACTGACTACCTGTAACGACTTTCAAAGATCTACAAATGACAGCCGGGACCAACTTAACGTGCTCTCCAAGACATGGAAAAAACTCGGTATGTAATGGGCGGTGACCCATCCACAGACCAAACCTAGGCAAGCGCGGCTTAACCTGAACATTGATTCGAGCGGCTGTTATTATTTAGCCACAAGCTCATCTCCATCATCTTGGATTTACATAAGCTATCTTAAAGTCTATTTCAAACGTGTTAAAGATCGTCTCAGAAATACGAGTACGATGTGCTGTGAAACGATTACCATTAATTGCCTTCAGGGTCGATAACGCAACATTTTCCCGGAAACAAGAAAATAAAACCCATTAATACCATCAACATCTCTAAGCAATTAAAATACAGCCTCATATTTCCCAATAAACAAACATTTACTTCCCTTTACGTAAATGTAATACCATACCAATAAGTAATTTAATCGAATCAATCATGTCGGAATTTTCCACATATTTGCTTTGATCGTAAACAAGCCGTAATGCCCTTGTTCACGACCTCAGGCGATGACTTGCGACGAAACTTGCGACGCAACTTGCGACGAAACTTGCGACGCAACTTGCAACGACACTTGCGACGCAACTTGCGACGAAACTTGCGACGCAACTTACAACGAAACTTGCGACGCAACTAGCGACGTAACATGCGACGCAACTTGCGACGAAACTTGCGACGAAATTTGCGACGAAACTTGCGACGCAACCTACTACGATACTTGCGACACGTGTGCAACACGAGCGGCGTTAAGCGAACCGTGCGTGTATCATTTCTTTGCGGTGACTCAAGGCATATTTGCACAGCCACCTGAATCTTTCAGGATTTGAACGAAGCCAACGAAGGAGCTGTGCAGATATAAAGAGTGTAAATAGACCCTTAACGAAGCCGAACGGCCTTTATTTTGCCCGCTATCACATGACCTGATCCTACAGCCAGGATCGTCTCCTCAAGAGAACTCCTCAACGGTTAATAGCACGGACATGAATCTTTGCGTACGAGTTCAATTTTCATTGATAGACATGATTTTCTTCCTGTTTTTAGTAGAAGTCCTTTTTTATATCTTTCATTTATTTCATTTGTTTCCTCCACAATCGCATCATTCTGTACATTTATACCCTTTATAATAAGGATTCGTAAGTAATCAAATCGGAATTTGATATTTTGTGTAACAAACCATCTTTGGTGTTTGAGAAACACGGATTAAATTGATCTCATATCTGGGAGGAAATGTTTCCTGATTATTGTTGATTGTTTATATTCTAAACACGTGTAAGTTTCAGAATTTTTTCATTTAGTGCCGTAAAATATAGGAAAATATCGAGTTTTACGTATGCTACACACATTTGTCGAAAAACAGAAAAAAATGTTTTGGGGAAAATAACGCACTCAAAACATTGTGCTAATGGATATAAAGTTACAACATTACGAACTAGTATTTTTTTTTTACTTTTGACAATGTTGGAATTTTGACCCCCAATTTCTCCGTAACTAGAACGTTCCCAGGTATGGTCCAGAACAAAATGATCTCAATGACGAGGAGGACAAGTGCCTTTCGGCTTCGTTAAGGATATTTTTACACCCATTAGGTAGTCGTTTTGCCGCCCAGTCGTGTCGAATCATACCAACTAGAACTGTGTGCGTAACACACCGAAGACACATTTTCCTATGTTTTTCGCAAACATTATGTAATAGGTGTAACCTATTACGTAGACTAATGTACGTCTGTTTTAATGTTCAAACATTTTTCGTCAAACTGAAACCTAGCTGTTTTAGTAAGTGGCAACATTATATGTAGTAAAATATTACACGGGTCTACACTTACTAGGCTAACAAGTCATTAGTCGGCGGCCATATTGCGCCGTTGTGTTCTAGCCTTAATTAATACCATGTTTTGGGCTATAAAGCTTGGTACATACGAGCGGAGTTATGTCCAACTGGGTTTTAGTTTATCTTTGTGCTTTATAGTTTTCGTAATCTAGGTTTAGTAATGGAGGGATTATCGTTTTAGTTTAGGTGGGATTTTAAATGAAGAGAAAAGCTGTTTTAGAATCCAGATTTGTAGTCTCAACATCTGCCAAGCCTTTTCCCAACTATGTTGGGCTCGGCTTCCAGTCTCACAGGATGCATGTGAATACCAGTATTTTACATGGAGCAACTGCCTATCTGATCTCCACAGCCCAGTTAGTACTGGGTAATACGATACCCCTTGGTAAGACTGGTTGTCAGACTTTCGGGCCACTGACTGCCTGTAACGACTGTCAAAAATCTACAAGTGACAGCCGGGACAAACGGCTTAACGTGCTTTCCGCGGCAAAAGCGCGGCGGAGGAAACTCTGTATGTAATGGGTGATCACCCATCCACGGAGCGACCCAATCTGAAGATCGACCAGTCCAGTCTCACCGGATGCAGCTGAATATCAGTATTTTACATGGAGCGACTGCCTATCTGTTCTCCACAACCCAGTTAGTACTGGGTTATACGATACCCCTTGGTAAGACTGATTGCCAGACTTTCAGACCACTGACTTGGAAGCTATCAAACTTTATGGGGGCTCGGACCTTCTAACGTGGTTTAGCAGAACACAATTTAAGGGTATCAACGGGGCGCAGGGGATGCATCATCTTGACTCTACACAGGGTGTAAACGGACCCTTCACGAAGCCGTCAACCAAGCATTATGTACATCAAACTAAGTAGCTTTACGCAAAAATTATTACTGGGAACCGACTTTTTATTCGAGGTGAAAAATCACGTTTTACGGTAGAACTCAAAAACATTGTGCTGATGCACGGATTGAATAGTACTGAGGTCGGTGAGGAGTTTAAAGTAAAAATCTTACATTAAAACCATGTACTTATTTTTTTTTTAAATTGTGAGAAAGTTGGAACTTTGACCGCCAATATCTCCGTAACTAAAAGATTCCCAGGTATGGTCTAGAACAAAAAAATGATCGCAATGACGGGGAGAATAAGTGCCTTTCGGCTTCGTTAAGGGTCTTGTTACACCCTTCATATGAGCAGACCGTCACTCGCAGCTAACTTCAGAGCTGTCATAAAGTTTGAACAGAACCATAAGTAAGTAACGCTTACCTTAACTTGGTGAGGACCAGCACGGCAGGTCTGGTGTCGCTTCTGAAGGTAGCTCTGACTCCCAGCGTGGAGTCCGCCCAATGAGAAGTCACACCTTCTCGAGTGTCCAGTCTGTAAACAAAAAAGGAATGTAAACATACGCAACAAAATCAATCGAGTAGAAAGAGTGGGGTTGACTGCCGAGCCTGAGGTCCTGGTTTGATTCCCAGGCCGGGCAGTGTTATTGGGTTTTTCATCAGGGATTTCTCAGTAGCAGCCACGGAGCTTAGATTTGTGCCGGGTGATGGTAATAAGCATGTATTACATGGGACTTTAAACAAAACTAGCGAAATGTGGGTGTACAATTAGGTACATCTCTGCCTAACACTTCGAAAATTACAGGCGTGATGTCATGTTATGTACTAAACTACCAATAAATTCTTGGCTGCCGAGCTACGTAGTTGTGATCCCAAGTCAAAGGTAGGAAGAGGTATTGGTGTAGGCACCTGTGATATTTTAGCTTGTATATTGGAAAGCAAAGCCATACACAATACCTCTCATACTGCAGATATGCAAAAGCAGCTCTGACAACCACCTGAGAGGTCACTAGAATTTGTGCCATCCAATAAGTTTTAAAGTGCTTTGCAGCAGCTTTTGCAGCGCTTGTTCATTCAAAATAATGGTTTTGATTTAAAAATAAACTTAGTAATGTATATTTTAAAGAGACCATTCCATACCGAGTTTCCTCCGTGCCTCGGAAAGCACGTTAAGCCGTTTGTCCTGGCTGGTCACTTGTAGATCATTGACAGTCGATACAGGAATTCAGTGTCCCAAAAGTCTGACAACCAGTCTTACCAAGAAGTATCGTATTACCCAGTACTAACTAGGTTGTGGAGGTCAGATAGGCAGTCGCTCCATGTAAAATATTGGTATTAAGCCGCATCCGGTTAGACTGGAAGCCGATTGCAAAATAATCGGGAAAAGGCTAGAATTTAACCTGAATTCAGAATCTGTATATTTATGCCTTCAAAGCTAAACGTCATTGCCAAAGTTTTCGCGAAAACTTCTATTAATAACAAGATGAAGCCACACAAAAATCTTCAAAACTAATATTAAAACTTATAACGTACTCGGCACTCGTATGAAAAGATTTCAAACACTCATGGAGCAATCTAAGTTTTTAATAAAGCCGTATAAGATCACTTACAAACGTTATTACGTCTTGAGGTTAAATCCTCAATATACGTCGTCGATTTGTGGCAGATATTAAAAGAAAAAGTCTCAAAATTTTCCCATCCTCAAACGGGTAATAATGCAAGGTGTAAATGGACCCTTCACGAAGCCGTCAACGAAGCATTCTGTATGTTACCGGAAATGTATGAAACCTAGGAATTGTACACAATTTCTAGGAAATATATACAATTCCGGGCCTACTTAGGAAATATGTAAAATAATGTTACAAAGATTAATTCACATATTTCCTGTGACATGTATGCATTTCCTAGGTATTGTATACAATTACGGATTACATACTTTTCCGTTAACATGTACATCAAACTAAGTAACATTGCGCAAAAAGTATTGCTAGAAAAGGACTTTTTTAATTTGTGTGAAAAATCACGGTTTACGGTAGTTGTCAATGTTACGCACTCAAAACATTGTGCTGCTGGATACATTAAATAGTACATGGGTCGTGGAGGTATTAAAAGTAAAGTGTTTAATAACATTTAAATTTTTTATTAAAAACAAAAAAAACGTGTGAAAAAGTTGGATCTTTGATCTTCAATATCTCCGTAACTAAAAGATTCCCAGGTATGCACATCCACAACAAAAAAATTATCGCAATGACGAGAAGAACAAATGCCTTTCTGCTTAGCAATCTCTTCAATATTTGAAAACATTCCAACAATATTGTTTATTCTAAAAAAGTAAAATGAATTACATTCATTTTAAAAACCGAAACTAATAGCACGCTACTATATAACATTAAAAATAACGTGTTACAGTAACGACTAATAAAATAGTTAAATAACGATTCAGTTTATCGTTTCGGTTATCGGTATAGCTTCGAGAACAAACAGGCCGACCCGTCTTCAGTCAGTTATTTAAGCATAGAGGTGACCGTAAAATAATTATGATAATGTTAGTAAAGGAATAGCTTTAGTAGACGCTATGCCATGACGTCAACGTATATGGTTGAGTTTCTGTTTTACTTTATTTATTTATTTGGTACACCAACAAAAAAAATAGAAAAATAACATACTAAGAATTAATTTGAAACAATAAAAATAACATAAAGTGCTGGTATGTATGCCTATTATAGGTATACGCAGCATTTACGAACAAAGCGCTATGCTTCCAAATTTATTGTGCTAACCACCAGTCTGTGGAATTCACTGCCGACTTCTACTTCCCGATCATTATAACCTAAATCTCTTTAAAATTCAAGTGAATCGGTTTCTTTTAGGCTAGCGTGCTCCACCTTAGGCCGCGTCATCGCTTCACATCAGGCGAGTTGCGGCCAAACGCAAGCATATTTAACATAAAAAAATGAAGTATCTGCTCGGTCAAAGACTGAGATCTATATGCGTTTTGTAAGCACGAACTTTGGCTTGTTATCTTGTCCCCGTCGCACAACTGCCAAACTACAAGTCGAAGTAAGAGATTCGAACATCTCCGAGCCAAAACTAGCCTTAAAAATCTCAAAGATATCAAATAAGAGGAATGGGTTCCTTTGCTTTCAGGCTTCAATTATGAGAATTTTGTTTTTCTCCTGTCTTATGTCAAACTAGCCTAAAGACTTTTCAACAAATGATGTCTTAAAAAATGCTGCATATTCATTGCCTGCTAAATTTAAATTACTCGTGTACCTACTACACTAAACATTTTTAATGAGCACTTCCTAGCTCGCCTCGTTAAAAATGCAGGAAAAAGTATGAACTCACAAATTTCGGAAAGGAAGTTTAAAAAGTAATGAGTGACTCACGTGAGTTTCTTCTTGTAACGCATACTAAAGATGTTTTTTTTCAAACTATCATTTCAAACAGACTACTTAAAACTATCGATTAAATATTCAAGAATATAGCTTATTATTAAAACCATTTTAGTTTCAAATGTATGGCTTTTATAAATTTCAACAGTTCATTAAATAAATTAAGGGTTTTGGTTATTTATTTAAAAAACAATATTGTTTGTAGTTTATGTTTTACGATATCAGACTTTGGCATTTTTGTATCGGTTTTTAATTGACCCTGTTTCTTATTTACATAAAATTTGACAAAAATAACATTGGTAAGAACTTCTTCAAAATGATTGCTATGCTAGTCGAGTTTCTTTAGAATTCTTGTTATTCTGTTATTACAAAAACCATTTTGTAACTCCTCTATTTACGATATTTTATACAAAATAAATATATTTAATATTGTACAACGCTTCTCTTGTCTGTCCGTATCAGACTGCGTTTTCTCTAAACTAATAATATATTTTGATGCGGTTTCCTACATTATTTAGAGCATCTAACGTGTCATCTATCTGATTTGCTGTAATTTTTTGAAGAGTTCCGTTGTCTGTCTCCGAAACTCATCATCAGATCTATGTGAAATTTAAATGGGACCATTTCGGCATAAATCCCTTTCGAACAAAAAAATAATTTTGCAAATCCGTCTATATATGACGGAGTTATGGCCGAACATACATAAAAAAAAAAAAACATCCGAATTGATAACCTCCTCCTTTTCGAAGTCGGTTAAAAATTATCGCAATGACGGGGTAAACAAGTACCTTTTGGTTTTGTTAAGGGTCTTTTTACACCCTTTATACAGATGCACTTAAAGCAGACATTATGCCTTACATTATAAAAATAAATTAGATACTTAAAATTGTTCCCTCAACTCAAAGTTTCAGTCAGTCTCCTAAGTATTTTCCTCCGCGAAATTCTTCCTGAAACTGTTTTCACTCAAAGTTTTCCGTAACAACCCTAACGCAATTAATATCGCCCAGCTTCGTAGTTTCTTTTAAAAGATTTTTCAGAAAATAGCGAGTTTCAACGTTGTTTGATTTGGTAGTTTATTTCATGGGCTTGTGTGAGTAAAACTTTGATAAATAGTGAATCATTGTTAATGAATGAATTCCAGTTGTACACAGAACTTGAGGATTCCATACCCAGTTGGCAGATGCAAGACGGCGCAGCAAGTTCGCCTTAATTTTCCGTCTCGGAGTAAATAATCGTAAATAATAACAGCCGCTCGGGTCGATCTTTAGGTTAAGCCGTGCTTGCCTAGGTTGGGAGTTTCCTCCGCGCCTCGGAAATCACGTTAAGCCGTTGGTCACGGGTGTCATTTTAAGATCTTTGACAGTCGTTAGGTAGTCAGTGGCCCAAAAAGTCTGACAGCCAGTCTTACCTATTCCATGTATCAGAAGAAGCCCAGAAACAGGATTTAGGCCCGATGATGGCAATAGGCTCGCTTCTATTCTTAAACATAACTAGTGAAAATTGGATGTTCGTATTAAAACTGCTGAAACATTCGGATATCACAAGCTTAATGTTATGGATTGAAAACAAAGAAACACAACCTATTACACCACTCCAAACCGATCCCATTTAAAGTCATGTCCCACATACCAACCACGTTACAACCAATTATCCCCATACGTCCGTTAACCCCAAAATGCCGGCGTCATTTAAACCCAAATCACTTGATCACGACGTAAGCCTTCGATTGTCAAAAAAAAAAAACATAACATCTCTATGACAGCGACAGGAAACGGTTGACACCATAGACACGGGATCCAAATTGACAGATTATAAGGATTAATGCTGACTAGTTTGTGCCGCGGCGCTACTTGAGTTTTGTTATCGGTTTTTTTCGTGAGAAGTGGTTAGAATAGTGTTTAGTTTTTCTTTTAGGCGGCATTGATGTGTTTGTTAATATTTTTTTAAATAAAGGATGGGAGATGTTTTTAAACTACCGTTACGCATTTTTTGTTTTTAGTTTGCCCTGGTGTCATTTGTAGATCTTTGACAGTTGTTAGGTAGTCAGTGGGCCAAAAAGTCTGACAACCAGTCTTACCAAGGGGTATCGTATTACCCAGTACTAACTGGGTTGTGGAGGTCAGTTAGGCAGTCACTCGATGTAAAATACTGGTATTCAGCTGCATCCGGCTAGGCCGATGATGAGTTTGTCACAGTTGAGCTTGACCACATTTGAACCGCGGAGACTGGAGAATGTGGTATTATGCGACAACATAAGAAAAGGCTAAGGTGTAAAACTAAGGCTAAAGACATATTTGTGCACCTTTTTGAGTTTTCAAACAAGAAGATAGCAATTAAGCCAAGCAAAACTCAAATCGATGTGGCCTGCCCAGTTCCATTTTAATTTGGCGGCTGTGTTGCAAACGTTTGCGATTTGGGACCTAGTTTTAAATAAAACTAAAACTATACCTAAAACTTCCACCATAATTTACTTCCTGAAAACCCATGGCCCGTACTACGCACCATAAACAGAACTTTCGGCAACCACATAAAAACGAATTGAAAATTCAGAGAATGCCATCAGAAGTTGGTACATTAAGACGAAACAAAGAGCGCTTTTTGTTAGTTTGTTTGTCGTTTGTTGCCAAGAATGGGAGGAGTAATGGGGGGAAGTATCACGCTGTTTATCGTTATATGGTGGGTAGGGATGTATGTGGGTGAAGTTTCTGTTTTGAATTCTTTTAGAGTGAACTTTGATATGAGCTCTATTTCGGGTTGAATATCATAGGCTATTTGACAACATGTAAAAAAAAAATTTGTCCGTCATAAAAATATCCCATATTTTAATAGGTATACGAAATGATCTATCTGTGTACAAATTATATTCAAATCCATCCAGCCACCTTTGCACAATGGAGGGACAAACGTTTCGACAAAAAAAGTTGATAAAATCTACGTCAGACGGCCCAGTATAGGCGTATCTACATTTACGTGAGTATCTCTTAGGTGCGAATTAAACAGAAACGGCGTAAGGTGAAGGCGCGGCGCAGGCATGATGCCGCTTCAAAACGTTTTCATACAAAACGTACGTAGGCGACGTGTCGTGACCTAAGCGGCGCAGCGCAGGCACGCCGTTCTTTCGTTTCCTTATAAATTCCACGACTGCGCCGCACCGTCACTTTACGCCGTTTCTGTGTATTTTGCGCCTTACAGGCTATTTTAATACACCCTATCTTCCATCGAGAGCTTATGGCTAACTTCAGTCCGATATTTCAGTCTAATCCTACACATACAGAGCGTCTAGAATTAATCCAGGTCTTATCTAGCCGTCTTAGTCTATGCTATGCCTGATCCTCGAATCAATACGAGACTGTCTGAGTGAGCTAGAGCTCCTCGTCTTTAGATATTGTCTCTGGATTGGGTTAAGCTTGGTGTAGCTTGATGTATTATTGTAATAATTATGCATTAATTAATGTTGAAGAAAAACACCGTATTTCGTATGCATCTTATAATTATTATCATGTAGAACAATGACATGTTGTCCTGTTGAATGTCTATTTCATAAAATTATACCTTCTGAGAAGCTCGTGGCTTAATAATAACAGCCGCTCGGGTTGATCTTTAGGTTAAGCTGTACTTGCCTAGGTTGGTCTGTGGATGGGTGACCACCTATTACATTCCGAGTTTCCTCCGTGCCTCGGAAGCTCGTAAAGCCGTTGGTCCCGGCTGTCATTTGTAGACCTTTGACAGGCGTTCCAGGTAGTCAGTGGCCCAAAAAGTCTGAAAACCATGTTAGAATGGAAGCCGATCCCAACACAGTTGGGAAAAGGCTAGGCAGATGATATACCTTTTGAGAGCAATTCTAACTTACGGAGCTTTATTGATGATTCTTAATCCAAATACTTAATTGTAACAATCTCGCATCATAATAATTTGATAAACATGCCACACCTGATACAGTTTATTTATCATCTCTCTTACACTATCTTTACAGGTGTAAAGCACGGTCTTAAAATTAACTTATTTACAATATAAAACTATTTCTGCATACAATTCTAGTTCTGCTTACATAAACTCAAGCTTTTTTCAAATGGGGGTAGGTAGAAACTACACAATGTCACCTGCTATGATCCTTAACTATTCCTATTAATGTCCTGCGAATTACAAAAAAAATAATTACACGGAGTACGTTATCCTTATTAAACGGAGTTCATAAAATAAACAATCATACTATAAAACTATACCTAACTATAGTTTACAACTCTGCCCATGTAATCCTTACTAATATTATAAATGCGAAAGTAAGTTTGTTTCTTTGTTACCTTTTCACGCCTAAACCACTGAACCGATCATCCTACAGTTTTGCATATACGTTTTCAGGTGCACAGAAACGGACATAGGGTACCTTTCATTCCGAAAAAAAAATACTGTTCCCGAGGAAAACAACAATAACGTTATTATGCTCATAGATGGCGCCACGTGTCTTTCGAATTATAATTGAATTATATTATTACTAGCAGAGTAAAACCCGAATTGATTGTCAAATTCTAAATTACGCGAGCGAAACCGCGGGCAAAAGCTAGTAAGAGATAAAAGTGTTAGTATAAACAAGTTGTAAAATCGAAGTAACTAATGATGAAGCTCTCAAAGATATAGCTAAGTCAGCTATTATAAGCAACATTGTCTTACAAACAGATGAGAACTGTTTCCAATGTAGTTTACGATACGATATTTTAATACCCTATACAAGTTAGTTTGTCTTTGTTGCAGAGGTATTGGAAGAGAAACAATATTTTATTTAATGTAGAAAATTTAATGTAAGTTTAATATTAGTGTGTAATAATTTATTACCTAAATATTATATACATTAATAAATTAAAATAACCTGAAGAAAGTAACTTAACAGTGAACTTAAAAAATGGCGTCAAAAAACTCCTCCTCAACGCTGTCAAGAGATTGTCCCAAGAGATTGGCGGCATTGCCACGTTGTATGGCCAAGATAAAAGCCAGCCTTTGGGTCAAGGGAAGTGTCAACTAAGCGTTTTGAAATGTCCTTGAAAAGGCTATGAGCACTCAGACCCCACGGTCCTAGAGTTTCAACCCCAAACGGCTCGAAAATATAGTTACCAATAAGGTTACTATATTTTCGCCACAGCATGAAGAAAATTAAGTTTTTCTATCAAATATCTCAGAGCCTTTACCTGCTGCTAACCCTGTAAACCGCTAAATGCTAATGTTGCTTGGTAACAGCTATATTCAAACCACAAAAGTCGTGCTACAACGAAAACGCGCGCAATCTTAAATCGGTCTAATGCTTCAGTAATCGTGTTACGTTGCGGCGTTTTTGATGCACGACTGAGGTTAGTAGAGTATTAACAGCCTTAGATCACACTAGCTGTTGCCCGCGACTTCGTTCGCGTGGAAATTTTGGTATGTATGTGTAAGACTGCCTCGAGTGGTCGCAAGCGTGACTACTAAGTATGAGGTCCTGGGATCGATTCCCGGGTCGGGCAAAGTGTTAAAAAAAAAGAATGTTTATTTCAATTAGATTCATACAGTTATGACACACATGATTTGGAGATCACCTTTTAAGCAAGGAGATGCTTGGGTTAGGGTGCGTCCATTAATTACGTGAGGCAATTTTGGCGATTTTTCAACCCCCCCCCCTCTCCCCTTGGTGAGATGTCGTGAGATTTTGCTTTTAATTTACAACATTAAGAGACTTTTTGCGACAGCCCTTAGACCTCCTTAATCCAGCCCTGCCGCAAAATCCGTTCTTAGCAGACTTTTACTGACTATTTATTACCTCCCTGCCAAATTTCAAGTTTGTAGCACAAAAAAAAAGGACTTTCATACAAACTTGCGAGAGCCCTTAGACCCCCTTAATCCGGCCCTGTCGCAAAATCCGTTCTTAGCGGACGTCTACTAACTATACTATACTAAACTACCTCCCTGCCTAATTTCATCTTTTTACGTCAAGCGGTTTCGATGTTTCGTGATGAGTGAGTGACCTTTCGCTTTTATATATTTTTCTTTTATTTTTTTAAGATTTTGCTCTGAAGTTAAAATGCTAGTGCAGCCACATCTAAACGTTAAAGACGT
Source organism: Noctua pronuba (assembly GCA_905220335.1). Lineage (NCBI taxonomy): Eukaryota > Metazoa > Arthropoda > Insecta > Lepidoptera > Noctuidae > Noctua > Noctua pronuba. The sequence goes on along the minus strand of LR999918.1, from coordinate 8,257,614 downwards.
GCTGCGAGTGAAACAGTTATAATCTCAGTTATTAGTTATTTTCGTTATTTTTCTTCACTCCACAATTGTAAATAAAGCCTGCTTAGTATAGAAAAAATGCCTAATACAGCCCTCCCCCCCTCCCCCTAACTGTTCACCGAATGAAAAATATGTTGAATATACATAAAAAAAATAAATAAAGCCTGCTTAGTATAGAAAAAATGCCTAATACAGCCCTCCCCCCCTCCCCCTAACTGTTCACCGAATGAAAAATATGTTGAATATACATAAAAAAAACTAAAGTCATCACCAATAGCGTAAAAAGTAGGGTTGAGGTAGATGGGCAAGAAATTCACTATAATGTCGATGAGTATATTTGAGTTTGAGAGTTGCCGAGTCGAGAACGCCTGGAAGAGCTACTGGTCCATGAAGTCGCTGATGAAGGGTGACCTACCTTTATCCCTGAAGCACAATCTCATCGACATGTGCATTCTGCCCATCCTAACCGGTCAGGGACCAAGTTTGAGCACCGTAATGCTCAAACTTGGTCCCTGACCGAGTCCCAAAAGTCCAAACTCAAGGTTGGCCAAAGGGCGATGGAACGTAGCGTATTGGGTATTAAGCTCAGCGACAGAATTCGCAATACCACAATACGCTCAAAAACTGGAATCGCTGATGTGGGCGATAAGATTGCTAGTTTGGAGTGGGATTGGGCGGGCCACGTCTGTAGAATGCATCAGGACCGGTGGGCCAGAGTCGTCACGCAGTGGGTGCCAGAAGACGGGCGTCGTCGCCGAGGGAGGTCTAGAAAACGCTGGTGTGACGACTTAGAAGCGTTTCGGACAGATTGGACGAAGAAAACCGCACGGAGAGAAGAATGGAAGGCAATGGGGGAGGTTTTTGCCCAGCAGTGGGACAATAAAGGCTAAAAAACATTACTTAAAAATTATAACGAATGGGTTGCCTAATCATTAAGTTAAGAATATTTTAAACTGCGACAGACGCTAGGCTTGACCGCTTTTACTTAGACAACGTTATACTTTCGAATCTCATTTAAGTGTAAACTTTTCGACTTGTGTATCCTGCCTATCCTAACGTATGGTACCCAGACATGATCTTTGACGGCAGCTGAAAAGTCCAAATTCAAGGTTTGCCAAAGAGCGATGGATTTTAAACATCAAAATCACCGATTGAATACGCAACACCACAATACGCTCCAAGACAGGCATCACCGATGTTGGCGATAAGTGTAAGAGGTTCATATGGGACTGAGCGGGTCACATTTCCAGAATGGGTCAGGACAGATGGGCCAGAATAGTCATACAGTAGGTACCTGAAGACTGTCATCGTCACCGAGGCAGGCCCAACAAACGCTGGTTTGACGATTTGGACTCGTTCCTGACTGATTGGCCAGAGAAGGCAAAACACCGGGAGAGTTGGAAAGGAAATGGGGAAAGCCTTTGTCCAGCAGTGGGACAGAATAGGCTAATTAAATAAACAAAACGTTATACCAGCGTGTTTGTTATAAAATTACCTATCTGTTTTTTAATACATATTTTAATGAGAAAACAGATGAGTGTATATAGTACCTAGTACACCCACATTTTGTCAGTTATGTTTAACTCCCATGAAATATTTAGCGAGCCTATTGCCATTTTGGGGTATAAAGAACAGGTTGTAAAGTTCTTCATCCCCATAGAAAAGGGAGGATAGTCCGACCAGACGGGTGTAATGTCTGGTGGGCTACTGCCCAACAGTTGTTGTCGGGTACTTCTATAAAGTCTTAAATCGCGGATAACTTTATTTGGTCGATTTATTTGACCCAGGCAGAATTTAGACGTATTTCGATGTTTAGTTTATCACCTGCGTCATAGATGGCGCTGTAGTACTTTTTGTTATATGTTGCTGTAGTACTTTTTATAGTGGCGATACACCATCAACCGGGCACAAAACCAGACTTCGTAGTTGCTACTGAGAATTTGCTGGTGGAAAAACTCAATAACACATTGCCCGACCGGGAATCTAACCCAGGACCTCATGCTCGCTTCTGAACACTATACCAATCTATAAAAGAACAATAAAATTCCAAAATAAAATTCCAAACTGCGATTGATTATTGATATTTTGCAAATCGAGAAGGAAACAGACTTCTAGTACAGCAAGAACTTATTGTAGAAATCATCATCATCATTCTCCTGCCGTTATCCCAATTTTTTCGGGGTCGGCGCAGCATGTCATCTTCTTCCATACTTCTCTATTACTTTTTGGAGAAACGTTTGAAGAAAAAGGGAGAAAAACGGAAATGCAAACGATGTCAATACAAAACAAAATGGAAATCTAAAAGCATCAAAAAATATTCAAACAAATTACAAAAAGTGAAAGTAATAGTGGGGTTTGAACTTGCGACCAGTAGCTTACAGAACGTTCAAGAACCCGCTAGGCTGTTTTCTCTGTTGACATAAGCTTTAAATAGCCGTTCTGGTGCTTGTCATGACTGAAAAGTCAAACAAATGAAGGATACTGACATAATGCAATATTGCTCACCCCCTTAAGCGAGTAGCGTGATAATATATAGCCTAAGTTGTGAAGAAGCCTATAAGGAATATTTGTGCAAAATTTGAACAGGATCTATGCAGTAGTTTTAGCGCCAAGTCGGAACATCCAATTGGATTTTTACGATTTTATTATATGTATAGATACCATTAGTAGGGATAAAGTATCGATATCGATTCTGAAGTATCGATACCTGGATTTGTCGGGTATTTTTGAAGGGTCAATTAAAGTGATGTCCACAGATGGCATATGTTTATGTTTTTAGTTTGCCCTGTTATGACCTTGCCAGGAATTTCTCAGTAGCAACCACAGAGTCTGGATTTGCGCCCAGTTGATGGCAATAGGCCCCCCCGTTACATGGAACTTAAACATAACTGACGAAATGTGGGTGTACTATTAGGAACACGTCTGCCTATTCCTTCGGGGATTACAGGCGTGATGCTATTATGGTCTTTTTCAAAAGCTCGTGCTGACCACGGAAAATGGTTGATAAAGATGTTGATAAGTACAATTCCCAAATTTTATTGGAATGAAAACATTCGATATCCTTTTAAAAGTATCGAGTATGTAATACTAAAACAGACAACAGAAAAGGTATCGATACTATTAAAGTATCGATATTATTTCGGTATCTATCCCTACCCAGTATTAGATGACGTATCATAAGCCGATCATATGAACGGGTGACTCAAAGGAATGGGTGTAGAATGTCCATTCTAAGAGCCTTTATATATTTAACGGGTTGCGGTCAACTCCTGGGTTAATATGTGAAAGGTACCGGTGTTATATTATTTGGTATATCTTTAAATTAAGTTCTGTGAATGATTGACACAGATACAACTAACCATTAAAACCTTAAATGAAAATGGTGGTTACTACTGGGTAATACGATACCCCTTGGTAAGACTGGTTGTCAGGCTTTTTGGGCCACTGACTACATAACAACTGTCAAAGATCTACAAATGACATCCGGGACCAACGGCTTAACGTGCTTTCCGAGGCACGGAGCAAACTCGGTATGTTACGGGTGGTCACTCATCCGCAGACCAACCTAGGCAAGCACGGTTTAACTTAAAGACCGACCAGGGCGGTTGTTATTATTTAGCCAAGAGCTCCTCCTCTATCATTTTGGGCACAATAAAGTATATTCTATATATCTAAAGAAGTATCGGTGACCCATTGACAACGGATTACTGGTTATAATTCGTTGACCGTGAGTTTGAACAAAGCAAGGCACTTTACCTTGCGCTGCTCTTAATACGGTTAAAGAAAACACCGTTAAGAAATCAGCATGGCTTCGAATTACCCACTCCCTGTCACAGACATGAGATAAGTTTCCCAGCTGTGGGAACATTGTAAACTGTTTATGGTTATGTGAAAAATAACCGACTTACAAAAAAAACAAAGAATCACTTAAATCGGACCAGTAATCACGGAGTTATGAGGTAACAAACATAAATAAAATAGAGCCGATTTGAGAACCTCCCCCTTTTTAGAATTCGGTTAAAAATATCGGTATATATGTGGCCCATGGTGTCATGGGCAACATTATATTAGTTAGTCAAACCAAAAAAATCGCCAAAAATTAATATCAATCTCTTGTTCAGAGTACACAAAAATCTCTACACAAATAGAGCACCTCTACAAACGCCCCTCAGACCATCTCTACACTAAGTAATACGTATAATCTACGCTCAGTAACTCTATCCACGTATTACGACGCTACCAATCAGTATCAGGGCTGTCACTAGTAATTGGTATTCATCTTGTCGTCACACATTAGCTGTGCTCGTTACTTTGAGTCAAATGGCAGGAGTGGTACAGTAAAACAAGTCTGAGATGCCCTTGGTATTGTGGCGGCGGAGAGTGTTCATGGAGATTCTTGCCCATCCTTTTCCATGGAGATCTACGCTTGGGAATGGGCAACTACAGTACCTTCACAAGTTATTATGCCTTGTGACTGGGACTGTAGCTTCATCTTTTTGACAGTTCAAAAGTGCCTGTGATGGTCTAATTGAAATAAATACTTTGAGTTTGAGGCATCTACAACGCCAAATACGAACTGCGCATCACATCCTAAGTTACGCAAAATCCTGCATCGCGCAAGCAGAGTTACTCACGAGATTAGGATATACACAACAGTTTTGTGAAAACAGTAACGCTTGTAAGGCTTTGAAGACGCTAAACGAAATACCAAATAACTTTCATTAAAGGTACAGATGCCAGCACATCAAGCTACTACAATCTGTCAAATTTCTTTAATAGATTTTGAACTTTATAGCTAGAGCATTAGATTCAAGGTTGATTGGGAAAATTTGACAGTTTCGGGTAACTTGATGTGCTGGCGACTGTACATAAAAATGAAAATGCCTGATTCCCTGAGTTTTTTCCTAGCTCAAGCCTTTTTATAATATTTGTCCTTTTGATGTGAGTCTTCTGTATCTTCCTACATAGTGGCACACGTCTATATGAAGGCAGACTCGTCTAATTTTGATGTTTATTCAGTTATAGTCTTATAGGTAACGTCACAAGATTAATTAAGTCTTAGTCTAGTTTTTGAGCATCAAGGCTTGTTTACTTAACGGAGTTAAGTAGACCTTGTAGTTGAAATATTGGTGTTATAATAGTGTTGTATTTAAGCTTATCCTAGTGTGTGCGTGTGTAAAAATACTTTGAAGATTTGGAGATTTGTTGTACAGGATGGCTTAGTCGGACGTACAGGTTGATTGGAGGTTAAGCTATGCACATCGAGGTTGGTTCGTAGATCGGTTACCAGCAGAATACCTACACACTGAGATATCACTTGATTCGGAAAATTGGGACCAGCTGTCGTTCGTAGATGTTGGCAGTCAGTTGCCCGAAAATTTTGGATGTCTTATTACATTGAAAAATACACGTTTTAAAGTCAACTTTGCTTTTAGTCAAGAGGTTTTTATAGAAAGATAGAATATGGTTAGCAGTCTAGAAACGATATAAGTTAAGTTTTGAAAAAATCTTCCCGCTTTTGTGTGAAAAATGTCGATCAAAAGTTGACGTAAAGCCTCTCTCGAACACCATAAGGATAACAAAACGTCAACAATATAAGTACTCTATCAACCATTTAAGTACCTCAGGTATTTACTCGTAGTATTTGTAACAAAGCATATTGATTTCAATCATGATGAGTACCGCTGGAGTACTCAGCTGTCAGTCTGAAGTACTCTTGGCATGATTAGTAATTATTTATTGTTTTAATGACGGGGCAATATGGAGGTTAAAAGGTTTGAGTGCTTGAGTGGTGGGTTATGTTTAACCGCTTATAGGATTATGGATTACAAAGATTTTGGGGATATGATATCCTACGGGTATTTTTTTTAAATATGAAGATGTCAATCTTTGGAATTATATTCTCAAACTAAGATTTAGATGAAGGCTTGTAGCATCACCTCCATCTGTCTAGCCTTTTCCCAACTATGTTGGAGTCGGCTTCTAGTCAAACCGAATGAATACCAGTATTTTACATGGAGCGACTGCCTGTCTGACCTCCACAACCCAGTTAGTACTGGGTAATACGATATCCCTTGGTAAGACTGGTTGTCAGACTTTCGGGCCACTGACTACATGTAACGACTGTCAAAGATTACCATTAACAGCCGGGACCAACGGTTTAAGGTGCTTGCCGAGGCATGTTTTTATTTGAATTTATAAATAAAATATATTTAGTACTCACGTATAAATCGGCGACTCATGTCCCTGCTTGTACCAAATGACGAGCCCCATGCGGTCGTCAGGTAGCGCCGGTGTGACGTCACAAGGGAGCTCCACCCCGCCCCCTGTCGGCGCGTGGAGAGACTCGATTGATGCTGCAACAATAGAAAAGAAGTGGGTTAGATATTTTCAAGGTCAAACATTAAACGGCACTTCTGAACTTTACACAGAAATAGAACTGAATAAGTTGCCCAAGAAAGCTAGTTTTGTATGTAGAAGAATGAGCAAGCTAGGGAGCTGTGGAAACTATCAAAGCAGATGAGGTAGGTTTATATGGTTTAACAGACCCTTCACGAAGCCGTTAACCAAGCATTCTGTACATCAAACTAAGTAACCCTACACAAAAATTATTGCTGGGAAACGACTTTTTTTTTTGGGGTGAAAAATAACCTTTTACGGTAAAACTCAATGTAACGCATTCAAAACATTGTGCTTATGGATGTAATGAATAGGAAACGGGTCATGGAGTTATTTAAAGTAAAGTTATAACCTTAAAAAATGGTATTTAAAAAAAAACATGTGCAAAAGTTGGAACTTTGACCCCCAATATCTCCGTAACTAGAAGGTTCCCAGGTATGGTCTAGAACAAAAAAAATGATCGCAATAGCGGGGAGAACAAGGGCCTTTCGGCTTCGTTAAGGGTCAATTTACGCCCTTTCTAATTTACACCTAACAAATTCAATTTACTTTTTTCCATGGGATGCAGAAATCATAGAATCTGCTACGATCCTTACATACTTCTTTCACCTCGTTAACGTTCATACATCTGGTCATACACGCACGCCGGTTGCCAGTACTACGCACCTAACCTTTTTGAATAACAACATAAAGAAAGTAATTCACACACTGTGAATCATCCTCTACCAACACATTATCCTACGACAGTCGCTACAGGCCAAAAATAATAAACAAAAACGCATTACGCACTTTGTTACCTTGTCGGTTAAATATAATGCAAAATTCGAACATCCAGAATTATGCCCGAAAGCAATCATTAAAATAATAATGCCCCCCTGCTCCCTGGTGTATCATTTTAGCCCAATAATTCTTCACGGATCGCAATTTTATCGCGATAAAATAACAGTGATATGGAACAGTAACTGTTATTTTTTACCTGTTATTATTGCACATCCATCTGTTTACAGCTGGGGGGAAATTTGATAAATGATTACTATATTTTTTTATCGTTGATGATCTGCAAATGGGTAAGATATTAAGTGTCATGTGATTGGTGGTCTTACAAGATTGTAATGGGATCCCTTCTATTTGCATAATATTCTTTTTCCTAATATACTTTGGCATAACAATTTTGGCATACTTTATTTTGCCATAATAATACTTTGCCATATATTTTTTTGGCATACAGTTTATGTTGGCATAATTATCTTGGAGACTAATTTGTTTTGGCATAATAATACTTTGCCATATTTTTTTTTGGCATACAGTTTATTTTGGCATAATTATCTTGTAGACTAATTCGTGTTGGCAAAAATTGAATTCGCAAAATGTTACTAGGCATACTAACTATTAGCGTAATTAAAATTAAAATATTGTCTTAAAAATTCAATATGTTGTGCTACAAAAGTGAGTGCAGAATGGAATCGCTGCAAAACCGACTCCACGTAGTCTTGTCTGCCCTACCCCTAGAGTGTAATTTAAGCCCGCGCAGGCGCGGAGGCGCGAGGGGGCCCGCGAGCTGAGGAGCAGGTGGTTTTAACGCTCGCTGCCGCGGCTGAGGCTGGCCGGCTTAGCCGGCCAGCAAGCCGAAGCTGCGGTGGTGAGCGTAAAACACATCTGCGACGATAAGCTCGCGTGGGACCGCCGGAGCCCCGCAGCGCCGGAGCTGTGACAGAAACCATGCCTGCTGCATGTTGCATGCTGCATACTTGCTTGCATGCTGCATGCTTACTTGCATGCTGCATGCTTGCTTGCATGCTGCATGCTTGCTTGCATGCTGCATGCTTGCTTGCATGCTGCATGCTCGCTTGCATGCTTCTTACAGGGAAATAAAAATCACATAAAATGTTCACAATCAACTGTTTTATAATGATGAATGTTTTGATTGATTGATTTTCTGCCGTTTAATGACTATCGATACGAAATGTATGCCAAAAGACGACTCTGACTGTGAACTTTCTGTGATAAGATGGTTCTGCTTTTTAAAAATAAGTATTAGTCTCTAACATTTTAGGAGTTAGTTATTATTTTGCGTACTTGTTATGCCTATAATTATGTTATAAATAATTATGTTTTAATATCATTATGCGTAAGTAAATGTATGCTTTAAAATGTTATGCTTAATCATTATTAGGAGTAGAAAAATTATGCTTAAAAAAATTATGCGGAAGCTGTTATGCGTAAGTAATGTTATGCGAAAATATAATTAGGTTAAACAAAAGTATGCCAAGTCATATTAGGTCTTAAAATTTTATGCAAATGGATAGGGAACCGATTGTAATTCAGTAGTTAAGGTAAATAAGTTATTATTGACAGTGGGTGTTTTCTTTTGCCTCAAAGCGGCCATCTTTGGGGAGGGTGACGCCATTTTCCTCCAAATTGGCTTGTCATGCGCTACTGTAATCTTGGTTTTATATATTTACATCGGTGTTTATTTTACCCCGTGTTTATCGCCGTACATCATTTCAAAGGCATTATTTATTGATAAAAGCAGGCTGCAGGATAAAGAGGGCTGCGGGACTGTTCGAAAGAGATACCGCGACCCTGGAACACAAAGGGCAAAGAAGGAACATGGACGGGTTTTAGTCAGTAAAAGTCTGATACACCCTTCCACTCCACCCAGAGAGGAGGTAAGCATTTGATGGAAAAAATAAAAGATATAGCAAGATAAGAAGAAACTGTGGGCCAAAATAGTACTGACACAGTGAGGTCGTCGCGGCAGATAATGAAGGAGATGGCAGGATGAACTGGATAGCTTGGGGAAAGGAGAATGAGCCACTGCTTCTCTAAGAGAACACCAGCAGTGAGGACGTAATAGGAACACGGCACCATTTAAAATAACCACAGCAATTTTATGAAACTGAAAGGTTTTGTGTCGTTTTATTTAAATCTGTATCACAAATTCACGATCGAAACGAATTTCGTCTAGGTACATTTTGATTAAAAGCTTTATCGTTTACAATATATTTTTAGTAAAAAAAAAATCGATACTGCCAATGGTTTTTAACTCATCCTACTCAAGTAGGATGAGCTTGATGAGTAGGATGAGGTTGAGTGAGGTTTTACTGCAATTTGAGTTTGAGTTTGAGTCATCGTGGTGAAAGGATTAGTCAGCTAGACTCTGCATTACCGAGTGCTGTCCAGGGTGCGCCGGGCGTTTGGAATCGCAGTACGAATTATTTTTAACGCCGCTCGGGGAGGCTCCTTTCTTGTACCCCCTGCAATCTAATACCGATGGATGGACTGTGTGAAGGATGGTATAGCTAGAGAGGAAGTGACTGCTGAGGTGACATGCATAGAAGAAGAAGAAATGCTGCGCCGACCTTAATTACAGCAGGAGAATGATGATGATGATGACATCACGCTTACTGCTCCCTGAGGTATACCTGATACAACTTTTTTTTTTTTTTTTTACGGATGGGAAATCATCAAATGACTTCTCCCGCTCTGGGTGGAGTGGGAGGGAGTGTCAGACTCTTACTGACGAAAACCCATCCATGTTCCTTCTTTGCCCTTTGTGTTCCAGGGCCACGGTATCTCTTTCGAACAGTCCCGCAGCCCCGGCAGGAATCGGCCCTTGCGGGCCCAAACGTTGGAAAACCTTGAGTTTGGATTTTTTAATGTTTGACAGAGACTAAGTCTGGGACCAATATTAGAAGAGATAACTAGAAAACTGGACACCTTGTGGTACCTTGTGGTAGATTTTGATCATCATCATATCAGCCCGGAATCACCCACTGCTGGATATAGGCCTCCCCTTTTTTCTGCCACACTTCCCGGTTCTGTACGTCCCTCATCCAGGTGTTTCCCGCGACTTTGACGATATCGTCGACCCAACGAGCTTTAGGACGGCAATGGTTTCTTTGCCCTAACCTTGGCCACTACTCGGTCAAAGCCTTGCTCCATCGGCCATCTCCGCGTCTAGCCAGATGTCCTGCCCAGGTCTACTCGAGGCGCACCGCCCGGTCCCCGATTTTGATTACTGGAGCTATTAATAAATAGGCTTGCCCCTATTACATGGGATGTAAACATGTACTGGCTGAAATATGGATCTACTTCATTATTATAAATTAAATTAATTTCACCGTAACTTGGAAACAATACGTAAGTACGTAATATGGTTAAATTTCAAATTAACAAGTACAAATACGTCTGATCAAATATTAATTAGGCAAGTCAATTATTTGTTCCGTGTAAGGGCCTCGACACACTAACGATGCAATCACGTGCTCATTTAATCAGATTATTAGTTTTGTTAATTGGCTTCAGCTAATTAGCAGTTCCGGTAGTTAGGAATGTACCTACTAGTGGTTTCCGGCAAAGAATAGGTGACGACGTTAACCGCTATCACCAAATTTGAACGACTTGCAGAGACGTCTGCGTCACCAGCTATGGAGTATGAGCAGCGGTGGCCCAGTGGTGGCGGCCCCGACTTACGAGCAGTAAGTCGTGGGTTCGAACCCAGGCAGACACATTACTTTGAGTAATCTATTTCATCACCACTGCTCTCAAAAACGGTGAAGGAAAACATCGTGAGGAAACCGGCATGTCCTAGAACCAAAAATTCGAAGACATGTGACATCTACGAACCCGCACCGCGTGGTAGATTATAGCCCATTCCCTCATAGAGAGGAGGCCTGTGTCCAGCAGTGGGAACGAGATAGGTTGATTAAGCTTATGAATATAGGCAGCTCTTGAACGCGATTTAAATAATATGCTGATCGCGTTAAGTTTCCTTGGTGTTTGCTCTAAATATGGCATTGCATTGGCAACTCAACTTTGCCAAGGGTTGCCATCCTTAATGGCAAAGAAAGAAGTTAGCGTTAGTCATGGACCAAAAGTTTTGTGGGTTGGTAGAAAAATAGAATTGAACCAAGGCACATAGCTCTCCTGCATCTATCTTTACGCCAGTGGGCAATACACCCAGCGACCTTCTGTGGAATATAAACAAAAAAAAAAATAAGTACAGAGAGCCGGCTACATACAAGGGCGAAAACAGGCGCTCGCACACGTACGAGTACGTACGGCGATCTCAAACAAATTACAGTCGTCGTGATCACGCTTGCACCCGCTGTACGTGAAGCGTGCCTATGTGTGCGTGGAGTTTCAAACAACTGACAGTCGCGAGTGAGCTTGCACTCGTTTTACGTGAAGCGTGCCTATGTGTGCGTGGAGGTCTCAAACAAATCCCAGTCGCGAGTGCGCTTGCATTGGCTGTACGTGAAGCATGTCTATGTGTGCGTGGAGGTTCAAACAAATACCAGTCGCGAGTGCGCTTGCACTGGCTGAACGTGAAGCGTATCTATGTGTGCGTGGAGGTTCAAACAAATGCCAGTCGCGAGTGCGCTTGCATGCTCCTTGTATGCAGCTTACCTTCTGTACCTATCTACTCTGTGCCTCAGCAGAATATAACCGGGATGAACATCAATTTGCATGCTAATCAATCCGGCTCATCTTTACGCAGCCTCCCGTATTGGATTAATGCATGCTCATCTTACTAATTATTATTGTTAGTGGGATTAAACGTATTTGAAATTATATGGTTCAATTGATTGAGTGTAGAGTATATCCCCCGCTTATTATTAATTATTAATAATACGCGTGGAGTAAAGTTACATCCCATAGCGTTTTCAAGAATAACTTTAACATAACTTCACTCCGTGTTTATTAATAAGGGAATAGGCTGTGCCGACAACAAATACTTTATTTTAAAAGCAAAAGATGATAAATTAAAAGAGACAAAAGTGTAATATAATTTTCACCATTATAAGTTCAGGCTCTAACATTAAAATACTGTTCAATTTTGCATGTCATCTATATTTGACTATGTAGTCGCAAAGTAAGTCGTCAAATTATCAGTAAGTAGATGAACTACTTTAAGGGTACGTGCAGTCGCTGCCCGGGATAAGTGAGGACTAGTCGAGACGGAACGATACGCAACCTTAAAGCTCACACTACGTTTATTAGTGTATCACATCTCTATGAACCTCAACTGAGTTTAAGACGAAAACGTTTCAATACTTATTAGATAGAAGAATATAATAGAAAGATTATGATTATGATAGTCTCAGCTTAAATCTGTCCTTCGCTAACCTAGCAGATTTTGGCACAGTCCAGAAGAAGCGCCGAACAAAAACTTGACAAGAGCGCTGCAAAAAATCCAGCCGCTTTAAAAAAAGCCTGGCATATTTATTCACTAGACGGTACATGGCAACTTTTATTAAAGCGCCCATCTGGCATTTTGCCAAAAGTATGGCAATGTAGCAGATTGCATGTGACGTCATTTCCTGTTAAAACTACCCTCGTGAAATTAAATCGAATTGGTTTTAACGAAGTTTTTACTCTGGTTAAAATGTTAAACTGATATATTCATTATGGAGGGTACTTTAATTTAATTAAGCTCATAGGTCAGGTAAGAATGATGCCCAAAATATTCACTCGACAAAAATTCTTTCCTTTTTTCGGTAAAATAAAATGCAGGTTTTTTTCCTGTTATGTGGGTGCTTTTTCAGCCGGATTTTTTGCTACGTTGTTTTAATAAGAACTGCTACTGACCTGAAAAAATGTGATACGTTCGCTGCGCTATTAATAGCACTAAATTCCATCATAATATGTAGGTCGGATGGATGTATGTGTGTATAGTATAAGGTGCAACATCGGTTTCCACGTTCTAGGATAAAATAGTAAAGATTCTTTATGAAATTCTCCATTAGCATAGTCTGGAGTCTGGATTTGGGCCTAGTCGTTGGATAGGTTCATCATCATCTGCCTAGCCTTTTCCCAACTATGTTGGGCTAACTATATTGCTTCCAGTCTTACCAGATGTAGCTGAATACCAGTATTTTACACAAAGCGACTGCCTATCTGACCTCCAACCCAGTTAATACTGAGTAATACGATATCCCTTAGTAAATCTGACGGTCAGACTTTCGGGCCACTGACAACCTGTACCGATTGCCAAAAATCTACAAATGACAGCCGGGACCAACGGCTTAACGTGCTTTCCGAAGTACGGAGGAAAGACGGTATGTAATGGGTGGTCGCTGGATAGGTCCATCCCCTGGCGAAATGTGAGAGTACTGAGGACCAGAGAAATGATGGGAAAGCAAAAATTGTAAATTCGTAAAAGTAAATTTTAATGAAAGTCGTGCCATTATTTTATACGAAACGGTTTTATAGCAAGCTAGCTTTTGCCTTCGTTCGCGTTCATTTAGAATTTGACAATTAATTCCGGTTGTAATCTGCATGTAATAGTACACCTAATTCAATCATGATTCGAAAGACACGCGGCGCCATCTATTATTATCATAAGAACGTTATTGTTGTTTTCCTCAGGAACAGTACTTTTTTTCGGGATGAAAGGTACTATGTCCGTTTCTGTACACCTGATGACGTAAATGCAAAATTTCAGGATGATCGGTTCAGTGGTTTAGGCGTGAAAAGGTAACAAACTTACTTTCGCATTCATAATATAACTTAGGATGCCGCTTGCCCGCCTACACCTCTGCTTTATCCCTGGAAGACTTACAGGCATGATGCTTTATGTCGTAAAGTAATTGAGAACAAAGGATTGAAGTTTTATTACTATTGCGTTAATAAATAATTGTTGTAAATCGATAGTCCACGATCGTGCGATCGTTGATCACGATCCAGCAATAATAGTACAATCTGTTCGTTTGTTACACATGTCAACGATTTGCGTGGAAACTGACTAATTGTTTTAACGAACCAAGCCGTGATAGCCTAGTGGTGTGACCTGCCGACTGCCAAGTCATAGGTCTTGAGTTCGACCCCAAGACACGCACCTCTGATTATTCGGATTCATATGTGTATTGTATAATTTTCACTTGCTTCGGTGAAGAAAAACATCGTGACGAAACCAGCATGCCTGAGAAATATTTTCTCGACGGCCTGTAAAGATAAGTCAGAGGCCCATGGGTGGCATAAAAAGTCTGACACCAGGTTAGGTACTAACCACACGGAAAAGAAAAAAGAACGAACCATTTCAAAAGTGTTCATAGAATATCAAGGCTATCAGTGGTAGTAGTGTGATTGAGAAAAAGATTACATAATCAGCCTATAACGTTCTCATGTCGGTAGTAGTCAGTGGCCCAGAAAGTCTGACAACCAGTCTTACCAAGGGATATCGTATTACCCATTACTAACTGGGTTGTGGAGGTCAGATAGGCAGTCGCTCCATGTAAAATACTGTTCAGCTGCATCCGGTTAGACTGGAAGCCGAACCCAATATAGTTGGGAAAAGGCTAGGCAGATGATGATGAACGTTCTCATGGCTGGGGCAACATAAGCCCGAGACCGAACCGATGCGGGCCGAGCTCTGTGACAGGGAGTGAGCCATTGTACCACCACGTGGGCCCAGTGCAAGCTGGTGGATGTCACATTAATTAAAACTTTTGGTTCTAGGACGTGTCGGTTTCCTCACGATGTTTTACTCCATCGTTTTTAGAGCAGCAACAGCACGTGAATAAAAAGCACTGAAACCAAATAAAAATTGCAAGTAAAACAGTGAAATAACGACGTTACCACTGAAAACCTTGAACGCAGCCCGCTATTTTCATGATGTCCTGAAATTGACTTCAATTAATATCATAATGGCTCAATCAGTGATACCTCAGGGTTACGTAACCAGGAAATTACCTCGGTTCCCAGTAATCGTTACAGCAAGGAATTATTATTATTTTTGCCGAAAAAGAATCCGTGGTTTGGTAAAAAATAAGTCATCAATCGACCTTCTTACTCTGTCATTTCCGGTTCCGTAGTCAAATTATAAAAACGGAGTCCATCATTTTTAATTTTACAGTGATATACAAGACACACCCAAATAAGAATGAGTATGAATGTGGATAGGTATAAGAGTAGAGGAAGATCAAAGAAACGATGAATGGACTGTGTGAAGGATGATATGGCTAGAAAGGAGGTGTTTCTGATGAGAGAAGTATGGAAGAAGAAGACATGCTGCGCCGACTCCAAATAAATGGGGGATAAGGGCAGGAGGATGATGATACAAGATGAACCCAAAAACCAATACATATTCACGCTTTTTAGTGTAGATAGACAGAAATACTTTTTATTATAAAGGTTGTAACAAGACCCTTAACGAAGCCGAAAGGCACTTGTTCTCCCCGTCATTGTGATCATTTTTTTGTTCTAGACCATACCTGGGAACCTTCTAGTTACGGAGATATTGGGGGTCAAAGTTCCAACTTTTTCAAAAGTTATTTTTAAATACATGTTTTTATTGTAAGATTTTTACTTTAAACACCTCCACGACCCCCGTACTATTCAATCCATCGATCAGCACAATGTTTTGAGTACGTTACTTTGAGTCCTACCGTAAAACGTGATTTTACATCCAGAAAAAAAGTAATTTCAACGTTACTTAGTTTGATGAACATAATGCTTGATTGACGGCTTCTTGAAGGGTTCGTATACAACCTACAAATTATACATCTATACTAATATTAAATACAGGTAAAGTTTGGATGTAGGTATTTATTCTGAACGTTCCTATCATATACTTTTCGGACACAACGGAGGCGAGGCACGGGTAAAAAAGCTAGTAAAAAATAAAGAGTTATTCACGGAAAAATCCATATCAATAATAATATGTAAATCCCCATGGAAAAGAGCTCTTATATATTAAAATGATCATTGTGATGCCAATTTTCAGCATTACTGGCTGATGTAAATAATATGATGTCAATGCGATATTCAAAAGGATATATTATTGTATTCCCGCAGAAAATTCTCGTTATGCAAATTAAACAACACTCATTTAATTGCGACGGATACTTATTTAAATGTTATACGAAACTGAACATAAATTTAATGTATCTTTTGATCACAATTCGATATGTTAATGTGTGAACAATTACGGATTCCTACCACGAAAACCAATTTGCTGTCCGAACGGCAACGGTAGAAAAAAGAAGCAAAACAAATATTTTGTTTAATTGCGGCCTACCCCTCTCATAGATTGAATATCAATAAAGGAAACATATTGAGGTTACGCGGCGGCGGGTTTTAAATTTCATTTTTGTGGGAGCCGATATTTTTTATTGTTTTTTTTTTTTGGAAAAATTGTGCCCTGCGTGTTGGTTTTATTAAATTGGAGACTATTTTATAGGACATCCGAGTAAAAGCTGGTACGTTGTATAGTTAATTGAAGTCGGTGTTAGTTACAAAAAATCTGTTAACTTGTACCAATATTTAGAAAATTTCATTTTTTATGTTTTGATTGTTAAAAATATTGAATTATGCTTTGTAATTTATTACAGTAAAGCTATATGCTTATGGTACATAAACTGATGATATTTTGACATTTAGTCTTGGCTTTCTAAGGCAAGATGTTTTGTGTCTTCTGAAATCCACATTCAGGTGGAATACAACAAAGTTTCCATCGTCCTACACCTCTGCCCGCTTGCTTGATATTATAGACATTATATATATTACAAGCTAATTAACATACTAACACGTTACAAGGTACAATGTCTATATCAATTACACTGGTTTACCGCTAATTGTTCATACAACGCCTCGCAAAATTTAGCAGGTGTTAAATAATTACCATAGCTACAAATTATCAATTAACGCCGTAGGTAACTAATTACTTGATTTATGCTTGTATTGGGAGATGTTTATTAATTTATATTTTGCGATTGTTTCTAGGGTGGATACTGGCCATAAGATTTCAAGGTTGTTCCTTCTTATTAACTCTTAACAATCATATAAGAAATTCTCCCATTGATGACTGCCCTAGGCATTTTCTACAAGTCAACGTTCGAGCGCTGCAGGAAAAAACAAGAGTGCTAGATCCAATTCCGAAAAATTTAAGAATTAAATTGAATTCTTAGTACTATTATTTTGTACATGTAAAATTTTGTCAGGATGAGTGGTTGGATGGATGGATGTATGTTACACGACGGATGTATGTTACACACGAAATCTAATGAAAGGATTTTGATGAAATTTGGCACACAGATAGTTTATAGCCAAGAGGTTAACAGATAGGATACTATTTATCTCGATCCACGCAGACAAAGTCGCGAGCCGAAGCTAGTAATAGATAAACAGGCATCTCAAAAAACTGCACGAGTTATGTGGACATAGAGTTAAACTTAAATATCCTGATCTAACTAGGGCACAGTTAAACGGGAATTTTACTATCTTTTTTTTATAAAAAGAACAACATAATTATCACACACTGTAGTAAAAAGAAACGAAGTTACTTCCTAGCCCGAAGACGGATGGCGACAGTTTTTGTGTTGCAGTTCTTTCCTTGTAAATTAAATAGTTTTACTCTTTTTCTCTCTGCTTATTTAGTATCGTATAGTCGTTCCATTTTTAATGAACTACTGGATAATACCAAGCATCGGGAACACCACGTGGAAATCAAAAGTAAATTATTCCAACTAGGCTGAAAATCAGTATTTTTTAACGGCAAAATTATATTAGACAGTCCCCCGAAACGCCCGCTCTTCATCGTATTGTAGTGTTGTTGGAACATCTCCAAAATCAAAGACCATAAGGGCAGCTAAGTCAACTTCAGAGTGAAATCAGCAGCATTTGAGTATTTGCATAAAAAAAAACTTTTATTTATAGATCCAGGATTAGCTCAATATTTTTTCGATAATAAAAACAAACATACCACATCTTTCTAAAGTAAATCCTCTGCAAGTAACCGAACCCTAGTGACGTCACATTTCTTCACTTAACGTAACCTCAACATGTTAATCTCGATCGAAGTGATGTATTCGATCTTCTTTGTGATAACAATACGTTTTAATTTTATTTTACTTTAATTTAAATCCCTTGCTTGTTACTTGTTCTTATTTATTACTTCCTTTGGTCACCCGCGGCTAGGATATACATTTAAATTGAAGGGTGAGATTATACCAGGTGTAAACAGACCCTTCACGTTAACCAAGCATTCTGTACATCAAACTAAGTAACCCTACACAAAAATTATTGCTGGGAAACGACTTTTTTTTGGGGTGAAAAATAACCTTTTACGGTAAAACTCAATGTAACGCGTTCAAAACATTGGGCTTATGGATGCATTTAATAGTAAACGGGTCATGGAGGTATTTTAAGTAAAGTTATAACCTTAAAAAATTGTATTTAAAAAAAAACTTGTGAAAAAGTTGGAACTTTGATCTCCAATAACTCCGTAACTAGAAGGTTCCCAGGTATGGTCTAGAACAAAAAAATGATCGCAATAGCGGGGAGAACAAGTGTCTTTCGGCTTCGTTAAGGGTCTATTTACACCCTTTATTGTTAGAAATATAGTTTTGTTTGATAATGTTATGAGAGGACAAGAATGGAACCAATTTATCATCATGATATTGCCATCACAGTAATTTAGGATTGACACATGAATTAGCGAATCGTTAATTTTGTTTTATAGTATTAATTGTATTTATTAACATTGATACTGAAATGAGTAACGTATGCGGAGGGTGAGTTTACGTACAAAGAGTCCAAGGAAATTTTATTGTTATAACATTTGAATAGAACTAAAATTGCAATCATTGTTTCCGTAATCGCTGTGCATTAGCCAATGATTAATGATTGTAGCATTTAGGCTAGATTGGGCTACGTGAAGAGATACCGCGGCCCTGGAACACAAAGGGCAAAGAAGGAACATGGATGGGTGTTAGTCAGCAAAAGTCTGACACTTCCTTCCACTCCGCCCAGAGCGGGAGGGGGTCATTTGATGATTTCACATCTGAAATAAAAAAAAGGCTAGATAAATTATTTGAGACAACCCAAATATAATAAATATCATCATAATAAATGACACCACCTAATCACGTCACGGTTACACGGTCTCTTATAATGTAAATAAATATTGAAATTATATAAACAACTTAAACCTTTTTGCTATAGTAAAACAGCGTTTTTAGCGTAAGATATTGCCAGTAACGTTCCCTATGCCTTGGTGCGTTGGTGGTTGTGGTGCACATCTTGCTACATCGTTCTCACATAATGTACAGTCACCAGCATATCAAGCTACCCGAAACTGTCAAATTTTCCCAATCAACCTTGAACCTAACGCTTTAGCGATAAAGTTGAAATTCTATTAAAGAAATTTGACAGATTGCAGTAACTTGATGTGCTGGCATCTGTACTATCTCAACAGGAATGATCTAACCAAGGTTTTGTAACAATATTCTGATTTAAAAGAGTTTCCATGGAGTTTCTTGCCCGTTCTTCTCCATAGAGATACTACGCTTTGGAATGGGCAACTACAGTACTCTCACAGTTATTATGTCTTGTGACTATAGCTTCATTTTGTCATTGTTTAGAAAATTCAAAAGTGCCTGTAACTGGCCTACTTGAAATAAATGCTTTGGTTTTGACTTTGGTTCTATGAATGCAATTAATTTAGAAGATTCTTCAATTGTTTAAAATATCCTTTTTTTTTAATCATAAATCAAGTTTACTTAATGTAAATTGGTTTGAAAAACACTTTTATACGTCACATTATGTTTTGTTTTAAAACTAGACGAAGACGGTGTTTCGTACCTGACTACTCTAAGAAGAATCAGCCGAAACAAAGTCAGAGGTCACTGTCTCTTTTCAAGATGGCCTACCATGACATCTTAAAGCAGTATTGTTTTTAATCTTATTCCAGAGCGTGAAAGAGATGGCGCTAGAAGTCCTTTATAGCTCCGTCTCATAGTCAGTGACATTACAACAATACTGCTTAAGACGTCATGGTAACCCCTAACATTGTCATAATTTTGGTCAAGTCACATGTTACCACGTCACACGATAATTTTCAACACAAAATTCTAAATTCAAAATATCGTAAAAATAATACGCTAAGCAGTAACAAGAAAAATGTTCACGCCACCAACAATGGGGGTAAACTTGAACGTAATTTTCAACGGTTTTTACAAAGACTGGCAGGCAAGAAAGTTTTTATTTTTTTCGAATCACCCACGTTGAGTGAGCTTGAAGTATTTTTTTTCATTCAAAGATTTGGAACGACTGGATGAGTTATTGAGCGTAGTATTGTGTTGATACTGAGCGTAGTTTTTATATTTCTCGCAATTTAAACAAGGATTTGCACTTTACGAGTGCATTTATGTAAAACCTATCAATGTTGAATGTTGTATTTTAATTTATTTCTTTTTTCTGTAACAGATTTTAAAATTGTAAAATGTACCAGTATCAGCAGTCTATAAAATTAAATTAAATTGAAGAATTTGCTTGTAATTTCAAAAGAACAACTTTTTACTGAATGCGTATGAAAGTATTACGGTACTAAAAAAAAAATTGTGTCTGTCTGTATGTCTGTTTGTTCCAGCTAATATCTGAAACGAGTGAACCGATTTTGACGGGACTTTTACTGGCAGATAGTTGATGTTATGAGGAGTACCTTAAGGACTTTGTTATTTAAGAAATGAATTAGAGTCCCGTGCAAAAAAATGAAACCCTTGAGATTGTTACATTAAATCCAATTTAAATAGAAAAATATTTTTATAATAATTTCACGGGCAACACTAGTCGTTAAATAAGTTTAAAACATTTTTAATTTAAAAACTATCATTCCGTCAGTAGCGTCAAAAAGTTACGGGCAAACCGGTATGGACAAACTGCAGACATGGCTCCGGACTCTGACACTTTACACATCATTGATTGAAAACAGAAAATCGTATTGTATCAGTACTTACTTTCACAGTTAAACTCTTTCATAAGTAGCACTATTATTTTTGCTAAACCTATTAATGTCAAGTGTTGTAATTTTGGCTTGTCTAAATATAGAACTTTTAAAGATGAGCAATAATGTTCGATTGTGCCAATTTTAAGTCGGGCATTGCATTTTGAAGTGGTGTAAGTGGGTGACTAATGCCTAAATGTGGGGCAGTTGTACAATTTTGATGTAGGTTTATGTATCATCGGCAATTTATTTTCTTTCACAGAGTACTATTGTGTACAAAAATAAGTTTCTTTATTCTGTATAAATAAAACGCCCATTACAAAATAACAAGAAAAATATCCAAGAATTTCATAATGCACCTCGATGAGTCTTTTCGCAGTTATTTTGACAGTGAAAGCAGCCCAAGCAACAAGCTACTAATAACCTTATAGTTACAAAATAAAGATCAATGTGTTGCTAAATGAGAGGTCGCATATTACTGGTACTCTCAGCTTATTTAGTTTAGATTTCATAACATAACATAACATCACGTCTGTAATCTCCGAAGGATCAGGCAGAGGTGTACCATTAGAACACCCACATTTCGGCAGTTGTCTTTAATTCCCATGAAATAGGGGCGAGCCTATTGCCAACAACTGGGCACAAATCCAGACTCCGTGGCTGCTACTGAGAAATTCCTGATGGAAAACCCAAAAAAAAAAATCCCGACCTGGGAATCGAACCAAGGATCTCATGCTCAGCACTCGCGCTTGCCCCACCACTAGACCAACGAGGCATTTCAGAGAGAGAGGACTTTCCCAATTTCATGTCTCTCATATTTAACTAGGGGTATTCATTTCTGTTGTAAGGCTTAGAAAGCACATTGTAAGGCAATTTCATAACCAGATTGGTACACACACCTCTATTTACATCGCAACCACAACAAAATCCCATTGCGCACTTCCTATATCCCATTCAGTCTCAAAACACTATAAAACAAAGACATACGAAATCTGCGGCCCCAAATCCCGTCAACCCGGATCTAATTCCCTCCAAAAACGGATATAAACGGGCTCATGACATTCATCAAATGTATTGTGTGCCAAACTAAGGGGTGTAAGGGGGTATTGTTTAAGCCCCTTCCATACGGACTGAGTCTGTGTTCTCCACGATATTTTGTGCATATGTGCCTATTCAGAGTTAAGCGTGCTGGCAGGAATGCCTTTGTAGTTCAATTTTACGATCTTACGGTCTATTGTGCAGGGATGGGGGTGTTAATTAGATGTTGGGGTGTCGATATCGATAGTTTTATTTATTCTTAATTAATATGCACTACAATGCAAAATGCATGTTTTAGAGCTGTAGTATATTATCTTGAGATCGTTGGTTTTGCAATCATTAAGCCTTTGGTCCCGGCTGTCATTTGTAGATCTTTGGCAGTCGTTACAGGTAGTCAGTGGCCCGAAAGTCTGACAACCAGCCTTACCAAAGGATATCGTATTACCCTGTACTAACAGGTTTGTGGAGGTCAGATAGGCAGTCGCTCCATGTAAAATACTGGTATTCAGCTGCATTCGGTTAGACTAGAAGCCGACCCCAACATAGTTGGAATAAGGCTAGGCATGTGTTGTTGGTTTTACAGTCATCAGTTGTTTGGCGATCTCGTTTTCCCTATCATTGTTACAAAGAGATAGAAGGTTTTTTTTCATTTTAATCATTATAAAAGAACAGAATATTATTCGAATTTTACAGGTTCCATTTATGCATAGTCATGACTCATTATAATTAACATTTATTAAGTTAATTTTAGCAACTTCATTGAGCGTGTGTAAAACGCAAGTCATGACATGCTTTGTTTTAAGTTATATGTATATGTTTTGTGCCTAATCTTCAAATCTGGTTTGTATCTTATTTGAAACATAGAGAACAAATAGTTGAAATCGAAAATTACAACAACAGCAAAAATGGGGAGCCTGCCGTTTTGCCGAAAAGATTTTGACCAAATTTCATTACCCAAACAAATTTTACCAACTTTTTTTTTACCATTGCAATATTTCGAATGATTTTAGTACGCATATTTTTATTTGGTCAAATTTTTACTTGGCAAAATATTACCAAGTATAATGTCATTATGGCATTTGGTCTTTACTCAAATGATTTATTACAGCAAACAATCTTTAGACAACAAACGTTTGGTGAAATGATTTGTTAAGACAAAAAATATTATGGCAAAAAAGGGTAGGTTAGGTTAGGTTAAAACTGTGACCCCCTACGCACGAGCCGAGCGAGCGTAGCGAGCGGTGCCGCGGCAGCGGCCGGCGAGTGCCAGAAACGACTTTCATTAATAGAAAAACGATTGTTTTTAGTAGGTTACCCGGAACTGAACTATTTAGATTAGGATAACTACTTATTTTAAAAAAAAATGGTTAGGTTAAGTTAAAACTGTGACCTCCAGGAACGACTACATTATATAGAAAAAAAAAATATGGAAAAAAAAGCTACTAACTAAAAAAAAAGAATAGTTAATATTCGTATTATTATAACCTGTTTAGAATTTGTCTTATTTGATTTTGCGTAAAAACTGTTATTCCAACTGAAATATTTGACTAAATAAAAAATGTTAAAAGTACTTGTTGGTAAACAAGTTATAGTTTAAACGTTCACTTCCCAAACATTAGGTTTGCGTTACAATTTTTTGTGAATAGATTTTTTGCTAAGTAATAATTTGGCAAATGAAATTACGCGAAAAATTTTTTGGGTAGTGAAAATTTGTCAAATGCCTTTCGGTCAAACAAGGGAGACCCGCAAAAATGAAATAGAATTAATCAGATCCGACAGCAAACAAATCACCGCCTCTATCCCGCAAGGAAGCGTAATAGGGTGTTTCTTATTTCTTGTTTACGTAAACGACCTTCCTAATAATATAAATGAGCCATGTGTCCTGTTTGCGGATGACATATCTGTACTTACCTCATGCGAAAATAACATCAATTTAAATGACAAATTAAATTCTATACTAGATTCTACAATAAACTGGATGACTGAACACAACCTAGAAATTAACTTCAATAAAACTAAAATAATTTCATTCCACCCTCGCCAAAAAATACCAATAAATATAAACTTTAGCTTTAAAAATAATATATTAGAAGTAGTTGATAAATTCACCTTACTAGGCCTAAACATTGATACACAAATTAATTGGAAGTCACACATTCAGAAAATACGAGCAAAAATATCTAAATTTTCATACGCTCTCCGCGAGATTAAAAAAGCAACAGATCTTAAAACTGCACTAGTGACGTACTACGCGTACGCCTACGCATGGCTTAAGTACGGTGTCATCTTATGGGGCAACAGCACTGACGCGCCCACGCTATTTACTTTACAAAAAAAACTTATTCGAATCCTAGTAAATATTGAAATCACCGATAGCTGTAAACCCTACTTCCAGGAACTAAAGATTTTATCCCTACCCTGTCTCTATATATTTGAAGTTTGTAAGTTCGTTCGTAAGTATCCAGATTTCTTTACAAAAAGAGAGGACATACAAACGAAAATTATTTTAAGACATAAAAATAGACTAAACTTACCAAAATCGCGTCTAAAAATGCACTCTAATAGTACCTTTGTCATGTCCATAAAAATTTATAATAAGTTACCAGAAATTATAAAGAATTTAAGCAAATATAACATCTTCATCAATAAATTAAAGATTTTCCTTGAAACCAAATGCTACTACAGCATAAGCGAATACTTAAATGATAAATTATGAGTAACTATCTATCTAAAAATAAATTACATGAACCGTCCAATAATTAACTTACTTAGGGGTAACAAATATTCATTACGTAATAAATATAAAATTAAGTAAATAAAATAATAAAAAATAATTTAAAAAATAAATGGTTTTACAATGTTACTAAATAAATAAATAAATGTATAAAATTTATAAAACAATAATTATAAAAATTCAATCCTGTTTTAACTTACTAAAAAAATGAAAATGTATCACAATAAACAGCCAGTGTTCTTCCTCCTCTCTCCTACTTTATCTATGCTGTGCCCGACAGGGTCCATAATTGTTACTAATATATTTGTTTCCATACCAACTACTTACATTATGGTACGCAATAAAGAATTGAGAATTGAATTGAGAATTGAGAATCTTAAAGAAAATGTAGGTGTGAATATATTACCAAGATTTATGATAATATTTCGAGTCGTTTGAAATATTATATTTTCTAATTTCGCAGACGTTAGCGTTAGGTACTTGGGTAATTATACGGTATTATTAATTTAAGACGTATAACTTCGAAACGGCGTAATAATATATTACTGAGATTTTAGGCTCTGAAGAGGTTTCTTAATTAAGCCTGATTTTAGCACACGAAAGCTTTCAAGTTTCGATTGGATAGTCTTGTTTAGTTTACAGAAGAAAATGTAGGTAAGCTATTAATGAACCAAACGCACTACATTATTAAACGTAATCAGACTTCAAATAACATTTTAAGCACTGGCATAATTACAAAATATTACAGTGTACTTATTTATTTATTTATTTAAACTTCATGTACAAAACTGGTACATAGGCGGACTTAATGCCTCAATGCATTCTCTACATGTCAACCTTAGGGTCAAATAGGACAGCATAGTGATAGAGTACAAAAAAATAAATAAGAAAAATACCATTTTGTTAACATAAATTCATATACATAAATAGGTACATACTAATACTCATATATACAAATAAAATGAAATAAACTAAGATATATTATAATACATACAAATAGTCCAAAATACGAGAATACTTAAAATATGTTAAATACTTAATACTCTTAATACTCTTACAAAACTCAAACTTTCTGCAAAGCGAAAAACAAAACAAAAACCTTCTGCAAAGCAAAAAAGACACCAAAGCAAAATCTCATTCCATAACTCAAATCAATTATATCGACATAAAATATCGATAACCAACCCTCGCCCCACCACTAACAACTACAAACGAGCCACGCCAGGTGTTCCCAATCTCTGGTCCAGATTCCTTCTCGACAAAGAGCCCGTTCATTTCTCGTATAATCTAGCGATCGTTCCTCGAAACTGAGATAATCGACTACGTAAAATCGATCCTTTATTCGATTATTTTGTGGAATAATAATGAGGTGCCATTGACGCCTGCCGGTCACAAAAAAAAAGAAAAAAAGAACATGGCCGCCCGTCAAAGACGTTTTGTGCGTTCCCGCGCATTTGTTGTTTTTTTTCTGTGATTTTGTTAGAAATATGTCTTGATTGTGTCACGGATTTCGGAATGGGTTTATTAAGTTAAATTTCTGGATACTCAGGAATGTTTGCGTGTCCTTTTTTGACAGTTGTTGTGATGTTCCGGGTAGATATTTATGCGACAGAGGTTTGAATTAAACGGTTCCATTTTCATCAGCCGACATTTTTATTATATTGTTTTTGTGTGTGATGAACATTTATAAATGTGTTTTTAATAGTTTAATCGTTGTGAACGAGAGTATGTCGTTATTTTTGGGTACGTAATTTTATATCAATACCAATTCATTTGTTAATTCTTTTAAAATGAAAAAATAAAACATCTTGAGGATACTGACACAAGAAGTTTAACAAGCATAGAGGCTTGATTACAGCCCACTACTTCTCACAGACCCCAAGTCCCAGCAATGGGAGCATTACAGATCAATAAGAAAGCATCATTTCCAAGTCAAATACAAACATATACTATTAACCAATTAACTAATCATTAGTGCCCCCAATGTTCCCTAACTACGTCTAATGACTGAATTAACAGCAAATTAATATGACATGAGGAACACAGACTGTGATTGTAGCCGACAATGATGACTATCAAGAGCATCAATATATACAGATGTCCGGGGAGATGTATGGATGTGACATGTGTGTGAATGTGCATGTTGAGATGTCAATCTTGGTCTGACATGTATGTTTGTCTGTTACAATCATCATCTATCTAGCCTTTTCCCAATTATATTGGGGTCGGCCTCCAGTCTAACTGGATGCAGCTGAATACCAGTATTTTTACATGGCGCTCCACAACCCAGTTAGTACTGAGTATTACGATACCCCTTGGTAAGATTGGTTGTCAGACTTTTTTGGGCCACTGACTACCTAACGACTGTCAAAGATCTACAAATGACACCCGGGACCAACGGCTTAACGTGCTTTCTGAGGCACGGAGGAAACTCGGTATGTAATGGGTGGTCACCCATCCACAGTCCAACCTAGGCAAGCACGGCTTAACCTAAAGATCGACCCAAGCGGCTCTTATTATTTAGCCACGAGCTTTTCCGTCTGTTACAAACAGTATTCATAAAACACTGGGTTTTGCCCGCAAACATCCTAGAAGAAAGTTAGTAGGACACATATATGGATAATAGCCAAACACGTTTGTAGAGGTATTTGAGAAAGGCTCATGTATATCATTAGGATCAAATGTAACAAGAACGCCATGAAATAACATCAAAACTTGCTCCATTGACTTGTCATCCAGTTTTTATATCATTTAACATCACTTTGATCCAACTTTCAATACCTTCTTGAGGAAACTAGTTTGACGTGTTCTCAACGAATAGGACCACCCTATCGACACCTACGATTGTTATGCGACTGAGGGTGAAGGTATCAAAGGGACCACCTCTATGTGATAATTATTTGATAAAGTTGTCAACACTGATTTTGTGGAATCATTTGTTGGAGCATGATAGGCGTAATCAAATGATAAATAGGTAGACAGAATGTCTTGAATGACACTTTGTTTAGTCCCTCTGAGAGGAAATTTTATCGAAAACGATATTATGATTTATCGTAGAGTGATAAATGTATTGGGATCGTTTCAGCGACACCTAATGCTCTTAAAGCGATTGCCAGACCATCAGGTGCTTATCACTATTTGTAGCCTAACATAGCGTCACGTCTGTTATCCCCGAACGGTTGGGCAGAGGTATACCTAATAGTATATCAGCCAGTTATGTTTAAGTTCCATTTTTTTTTGTAAGTTCCATTAAGGGCCGCCCTGTAATAGGGCGGCCCTACTGCCATCAACCGGGCAAAAATCCAGACCGTGGCTGTTACTGAGAAATTCTTGCTGGAAAAACCTAATAGCACTTTGCCCGACCTGGAAATCGAACTCAGGACCTCATCCTCAGCAGTCGCGCTTGCAGCCACTAGACCAACGAGGCAGTCTCCATTTACTCGTATAATAGAAACAATAAACCAAACAGATTTTGTATCTAACGCATATAAAAAACTGCTGAGACGTTTTGGTCATTGTCAGAGGATGAATTTAAGGCAACTAAATATACATTACCTTATTACAAGGCGTGAGAAGTGCGTATAGACGTGATGGCCCAGAGGTTAAGGCCTCGCCTCTCATGCATGAGGTTGTGGGTTCAAATCCGGGCAAGTACCAATGTGACTTTTTCAATTCATATGTACTTTCTAAGTTTATCTTGGACATCACAGACATCGGTGAAGGAAAACATCGTGAGGAAACCTGGACTTATAATTAATATAAGTCTGAAATCGCCAACCCGTCTTGAGCAAGCGTGGTGATCAATGCTCGTGCCTTCTCTGTATGAGAAGAGGCCCTTGCCCAGCAGTGGGACAGTAACAGGCTGGTATTATTTATTACAAGGCAGATGTGCATGGAAACGCCGGAAGGATAGATCTATACCTACAGACCTAATTGGGAATAATCTTCAGAAAGGTTCGATGTATAGCATTCGCAACTGGCGTGCCTGATGTATGCACGTGGACAAAGCGAAAGCACTAACATAAAGCAGATGGCGTTGTGTAGTTTCTACCTACCCCTATCGGATAAGATATGTGTATGTAACTGAAATTGCCTTGTCACGGAAACACACTCGTACATTCTAACGTTTTAATAAAATAGCAATCACTTCACAAAGCAAAATATTTGCCAAAACTATCTGAAAAATTATTTCGAAGAAAAAGGGAACGAATGAAAAAAGTCCACATCAAATATTACAGGATACGAGTCAAACCTTCAAATGTTTTCAGAGTCAAGATAAAAAGAAATATTCTAAGTGTACCGAGGGCTAGGGCCCCAGTCGGTAAAGGTCGGGGTAAATCAAATCAACAGGACATGATGTGTGGTGCAAGTCAGAAAATTTGGTCAAAAACAACTTGAATTAACAGTTAAAACCACAAAAAAATATACGAGAAACCTAAAGATACCTATTCAATAATTCCCCAATTAACATAGGTCGCCGACTTTTTGTTTTTTTTTGTTTTTACAATATGGCGTCTGGTCGGCGCCATATTGAATTTTGATAACTGTCATGTTTTTAATGACACTTGCAAGATTACGACAAATTTGACGAGTGACATAAGAATCATCAAAATCAGGCCGCGGGTTTCGTCTCTAGAGTAACAAACATACATAAAATATAGGCTGATAAACACATTACCCTCACTCAGTCGGGTAAAAGCCAGCTACACCTATAGAAACCCAGATAGAAAAATCATCAACATCTTATACCTAATCATGGCTGAATTCGACGCCAATGCACGGTAAAAAGTGACTAAAGTATGGTGATTAGGGTTCTTGCAATGTTGCAAATAGTAATTAGCCCCTTCGGATATAGAACGTACCTAAACACAACTGCATGGCGAAATGTTTGTAAAACCAACACACCTCTGCTAACCCTCGAGAGAATACTGCTGTGTTGTTGTGTTATC
Organism: Noctua pronuba; assembly: GCA_905220335.1. NCBI lineage: Eukaryota > Metazoa > Arthropoda > Insecta > Lepidoptera > Noctuidae > Noctua > Noctua pronuba. Next base: position 8,227,748 of record LR999918.1, on the reverse strand, counting down.
TTTGCCACGCATATTAACAACTAGCTTTTACCCGCGGCTTTGCTCGCGTTAATTCAGAATTTGACAATTAATTCGGGTTGTACTCTATTTGTAATAACATAATTCAATCATGATTCGAAAGACACGTGACGCTATCTATTATTATAAGAACGTTATTGTTGTTTTCCTCGGGAACAGTTCTTTTTTTCGGGATGAAAGCTATCCTATATCCGTTTCTGTTCACCTGACAATGTTTTTGCAAAATTTCAAGATGATCGGTTGAGTGGTTTGGGCGTGAAAAGGTAACAAACAAACAAACCTCGCATTTATAATATTAGTTAGGATAAGGATTTACTACGCAGAGCCCCATGTTTTTATTCCTTTTTTCTTCTTCCTAGTCGTCCACTCTTATGAATCGGTCGTGGTCATGGGGCTTCGCCCACAACTGCGGTCCCTGCCTTCGCGATCCATTTCCACCGGTCTCTATTGGCCGCATGGCGAGCACATTCTGCCAGAGGGATCTTGGTGACAGATTTGATGGAGTCTGTCTATCGGGTTGGTGATCGACCACGTCGTCTCGTGCCTTCGACTCTACCCTGAATCACCAAACGCTCCATGGAATCATTGTCCGCCGTGTCCCAAGAATTTGAGGATTCGCAATTGCACAAGCGACGACAGTCTTTGTTCAATATTGAGTTCTTGGAGTATTAACGTTAGTCCGATGAGCGGTCCAGATTAACACCACTTCTCCAGGGCGTCAATCATTCCAAAAATCCTTTTTTACAAACACTCATCTCTAGTTTAGTGCAAAAGTGCATATATTATTTGGCCTTATAACTTGGTTGCAATAAAAATATATGCAAGTGTAAACACAAAATCAATATCTTAGCCAAAACTGGCATGGAACCCAGATCGAATATAAACTAGATTCAAAATAGCGCTGTCTCAAAACTTTTGCAATTTCATCTTTCCGTTGGCAGACTGCCGTTGAATTTTATGTATTTTATTCAGCGATCAGAATAATTATTTCATGATAGCTGAGCATTATTGTAATAACGTCAAAGTTTTAGTTAAAGAGTTAAAGATTCTATCTCCATTCCTTTTTCCTCATCTTTTTAGCGGGTAAAGACTTCAATTTTCTTTGTAAAGAGTTCTCATTTGACCCATTTACCACCAAAACCTATTCAGCACGCACTCGGCTGAATGCTAACTTTTTTAAAAGCGTGTAGTGTTTTTTTTTCTTTTTTTCCCGCGTCAGTAATAGTTAACCTGGTGTCAGAGTGTTTATAGTGCTTATTGTATCTTGTTATTTAGTGATCCTAAGATTTCTACTATCTTTTCTGTGTTTACTCGTGAGAACCTGTAATTGGCTCTGTGTTGCTTATACAATTGTTAGTCATTTGTCATAGCTGTTGGTTCTCTTGCCTATAAATAAATAAGTTAAGTTGTAGATGCACAGTCACGAGCACCAATACGTGGACACTTAACTTTTAAAAGAGTTTTTCTCCTACTGTTCTGAATAAAATTTTATGATGATCTGGAACTCATATTTTTATGAAAAAATCCGATCTCAAAGTTACAATCGTTATTTCTCGCGAAAATTACTTTTTTTTAGGAAAGTATATAGGTACATGTATGCTCGTGACTGTACTCGCAAAATTTGGGCGGGCCGCAGTTTGCGATGCTCTGGGGCCCGATGCGGCTGGCGTATTATCATTATGTGCTGGGCTTAATAAAGATCAATTTAATGTACAAATAGTAATGATTTTGATATATTCAAGTAGCCGTATAAGACTGTTGGATATAAATAGACATTTGACTTGAAATGAAGGCAACATATAATTTTTCAATACCAGTCGCGTTAATATATCACAACAGTCAGTTTGTTAATGAAGTAACTTAACTTAACAAAAAGTTGAAATATGGCACAATCATATTTAAGTGTTACTAATTTTTTTTTTACCGCTGTAACGTTTAACTTAGACCCCACAACAACTCGTTGGCAATCAAGTAGCAATCCCAAATTTCACGGAATCTTAATTAAATTACCCACGAAGGCGTCACAAATTACTGTAAGTGGAGCTAAATTAAGTTATTACTGTTCCTAATTCTGTTTATAAATATAAACACAAACTCAATTCTTTTGGACATAGTGGTAGAAAAGAGTAGAAAATGCAAGTTAGCAGAGCTTAGATAGCATAACCGCACGCTTGTTGTCCCCCAAGGTTTAGGCAGATGTGAACACAAAGTGAAGTGCAAGTTTTTAGTATGAATGTGGGTGGGTATAAGATTATTGTTACAAGCCTATATTGTCCTACTGCAGGGCAAAGGCCTCCCTTCCCTCCTTCCACATTTCGCGATCTAGTGCGATTGTAGGCCAATCCTTTGCGAAAGAGTCCAGCTCATCCCGCCACCTCCTTCTGGGCCTGCCACGTTGTCGTTTCCTGCTATTTGGTTTCCACTAAGTGGTAATTTTTGCCCATTGCTTCTCCGACATGCGGCAGACGTGACCAGCCCAGTTCCACTTCAACCTAGCAGCTGTAAGGCCAGCATCAGCTATTTGAGTTTTGGAGCGAAGACCAAAGAAATGATGGACGGACTGTGTGAAGGATGATATGGCAAGAAAGGAGGTGACAGAGAAGTACTGAAGAAGAAGACATGCTGCGACCCAAAATAAATTGGGATAAGGGCAGGAGAATGATGATGAAAGTTAAGTGAAATCACGACCTACATACAACTCAAGTCTGAATCGACACCACTGAGCCACCACTGCTGCCAACAAACATTTATCGAATATAGAATAATCATCACCATGGCTCGGAAACAAATACAAAATAAGAACAATAATCTAATAAGAACGATCCACATCTACATCCATACATAAGTAATTTCCTCAATTCAACCTTCACTTGTCTCAACCTTCCTTCATTTACCCAAACCTACACACACACACACACACACACACACACACACACACAACCATACATACGCACAAACGCACCTAGGCAGTAGCGAACAGTCTTCATTTCACGGAAGTCGGTAAACAATCCTAATAATCTATTAAAAGACGTTAAGGAACGGAGGAAAACGGTAGCATTTTGGAGAATACAGAATTTGGAGGAATTTCATTAAAACGTTTTAGCACAGAATATATGAGTACAGAAGGATGGGTCCGCACAATGAGCGAGAACGCACGCACACATAGACGCTTCACGTACAGCAAGTGCAAGTGCACTTACGACTGACGATTTGATTGAGATCTGAATTCTTCTACGTGGCCACAAACACGGCCTGCCGAAGCAAAGTATCGTACCTCAATAGGCCTACCGCATAGCGATCTTACTGATAACAACTTTGTGTAATTTATTATAAGTAAAGAAACAACGGCGACTTGCGCAAAATTACACGCGCGTATGTAGCTTGTTTTCTTTGCCGGAGTACGCACGGCGGCTAATCAAGCTATGCAAAACCAAATTAAGCTAATCTCTCATCGTACGGGAAGCTCATACAAAGCGAGGTCAGATTATACTGGTTTTGTAAAGCGTGATGTGCCGCCGTGTGTACCTTTGCATCGCAAACAGCGGTGATTCGTAGCAAGCTCTGAGTAAGTTCTTCTATTTGTTTTCTCCGCATTCTCTGTTAAAACACGCGTGTGACTTCAGCGTGTAGCTCATAGTCAAAAATTAAAATCGCAGTACGTACGCGTCTATGTGTGTGAGTGTGTTTTCGCTCGCCGTTCGAAGTTATTCTTCTGTACATCTATCTATTCTGTGCCCCAAGTTTGCTAGGATTTCTTAATGGTTGTTTGAACAAGACTCGTATGCAAATATCTTCTTATGATCAATAAGAGGCGTCGTACGAAGATATGGTGACGTTATGGGAAAATTATGGGCGATTCTGCCGTAATGGTGGACTGTTAAATGTCTGAGGATGTATTCTGTCGCGGTGGAAATATTGAATGGAGTAAGATGAGTTTTTAAATGGTTATTTTGGTTGGTGAATCCTGATTCTCATACTTGCAATGTTTACCATAAAAAAAATTGTGTCTTATCAGAAAAGAATTCGAGAGGTCGTGGCTAAATAATAACAGCCGCTCGTGTCGATCTTTAGGTTAAGCCGTGCTTGCCTAGGTTGGTCTGTGGATGGGTGACCACCAATTACATACCGAGTTTCCTCCGTGCCTCGGAAAGCACGTTAAGCGGTTGGTCCCGGGTGTCATTTGTACATCTTTGACAGTCGTCAGGTAGTCAGTGGCCCAAAAAGTCTGACAACCAGTCTTACCAAGGGGTATCGTATTACCCAGTACTAATTGGGTTGTGGAGGTCAGATAGGCAGTCGCTCCATGTAAAATACTGGTATACAGCTGCATCCATTTAGACTGGAAGCCAACCCCAATATAGTTGGGAAAAGGCTTGGCAGATGATGACGTCTTAGGTCTAGAAACTGATGGCTTTGAAGATAAACCATGACAGAAGTGTCGGCTCTAATGTTATATACTCTAGCATCTCTAGACGTCGGTCAATTCCGTTCTCTATGGGTGAGGCCGAGTGACACCACTCAAAAGACGACAATCACTACCCTAATCTCAGATTACGGCATCAAGCTAAAATCACCAACATAACACTATCTGATAACGAGAACGGATCCGGTTAATCCTTGTTATTCTGACCGGGTTTAACCTAATGACGCTATAAGACCGGCTTCAGTTGATATTTAAAACAAATGTTTAATACTTGGTGAGTCATCGGAGTTAAGATGTTAGTTGATATCTGGGTTAAGGAAACTGCCTACTGGATCCTCAGTGATATCTGTAATCTTGAGAAATCGGACTAAGAACTATAAAGGGTATAACAAGACCCTTAAAAAAGCCGAAAGGCACTTGTTTTCCGCGTCATTGTGACATTTTTTTTGTTTTAGACCATACCTGGGAACCTTCTAGTTACGGAGATATCTTCAGTTACGAGTCAAAGTTTCAACTTTTTCACAAGTTTTTTTTTAATACATGTTTTTAATGTAAGAAGTTTACTTTAAACCCCACCACGACCCCCGTACTATTCATATTCAATCCATCCATCAGCACAATGTATGGAGTGCGTTACATTGAGTCCTACCGTAAACCGTGATTTTTCACACCAAAAAAAAAGTCGTTTGCCAGCAATAACTTGGGTAGGGTTACTAAATTTGATCTACAGAATTCTTGGTTGACGGCTTCGTGGAGGGTCCGTTTACACCCTGTGTATGAAGAAACAAGCCGTGTGTCTGATGTAATTTAAATTGGAAAAAAATATGAACTTCCATACGTTAGGGGATGAAAACTTTCATCCCGTAACTAGCTCATTTTTTAACGTAAGGAAGGTGCAACAGTTCATGCTTCTGGACCCAGAGATTTTTGCTGTGGTCTTTGTTAGTGAATTTAACATATTCATTAAGTCGAAGATTCCTCAAGTTTTGCAGAAGAGCTTTTTGCAAAATACCTTCTTCATCTGTGAAGATAATTAGGAACAACTTTATCTTATTTTTATCCGGTTCTCAGTATCATACATGATATCCACAGTATGCCCTTCTGAGAGTGAACGAATCCCATCTTGTACCATTGATGTTTCAAAAGAGAGCAAAAAGGATAAGCAGAAGCATTAATCATACCAGCAATAAAATAACAAACACCAGCCCCCAAAACTCTACAACAGTCACCGACAAAAACCGAAAACTTGTACCGTAAACCGTAAAACTCCGTAATTTCATGACTTGTGCCCAACGAAACACCGTAAAACTAATGAAGAAATACCGTTAAAACATTTAACTAAATATTTTCTTGTAAATAATGGCCAGTTTCGTTTTATTTACGGTAGTGTCAGGCATGGGGGTCCTGTGGGAAAGATAAAACGCTACTTCAAGGACTGTGAAAGGGATTTTTTCACCATTTACCGTCTCTAGGGATGATCCTTGTACGGTTCTTGTGTGGATTACGGTTTTTATTTAATACGGTTTGTGTTAGTGAGATTGTTTTTGGTAGCTGTTTATTTTTGTTAAATTATCTTTTGTTTAGGTAACAGTTTCGCCAAATTCTGGTGTAAGTATTTAATCACTATTAAAATTTGACATTAGAGATATTCCAGTCAGAATTTTAAGGACGACCACCTATACAAGGTGTAAACAGACCCTTCACGAAGCCGTCAACCAAGCATTCTGTACATCAAACTAAGTAACTCTACGCAAAAATTATTGCTGGGAAATGACTTTTTTTTAGGGTGAAAAATCACGTTTAAGGTAAAACTCAATGTAACACACTCAAAACTTAGTGATGATTGATGCTTTGAATAGTAAACGGGTCATAGAGTTAATTAAAGTAAAGTTAAAACCTTTAAAAGTGGTATTTAAAAAAAAACTTGTGAAAAAGCTGGAACTTTGATCCCCAATATCTCCGTAACTAGAAGGTATGGTCTAGAACAAAAAAGTGATCGCAATGACGGGGAGAACAAATGCCTTTCGGCTTCGTTAAGGGTCTATTTACACCCTTTATATCTGTGTATCAAATAAACATGCATGACTACAGAACCTCAGTTCTGTGGGTTCCCTGAAACACGGCATCACGCTGACTGGAACACCCACTATGACAGTATAAAAACTTACTCCAGAAAAACTTATGTACATGTTTTCATGAACGTGCTCCTGTGATTTTACATTTTTTTTATTTCCTTTTATAAGACAACTGGACATCATCATCTGCCTAGCCTTTTTCCAACTATATTGGGGTCGGCTTCCAGTCTAACTGGATGCAGCTGAATACCAGTATTTTACATGGAGCGCCTGCCTATCTGACCTCCACAACCCAGTTAGTACTGGTTAATACGATACCCCTTGGTAAGACTGGTTGTCAGACATAAGACAACTGGACAATCAGTTTAAAGTCCTTTCAGAGATCTTCATCATCATCATCCACAGCAAGACTTCACCCACTGCTGGGTTTAGGCCACTCTTTGCTCTGAAGTAATGTTTACATATTATACAGCATATTTCAGAAAAGTGTGGTCATATATAAGGATGTTGTACAGATCATCAAGCTGAACAACTTTCTTGTATGGACCATCATCAAAATTGCCACAAAATAAACAGCTGTCTCATACAAAACTTCAATACCTACTCGTCTTAAATGTATGAGACAGCCGTGAATTTTTCGCAATTAAGATCTTTCTAATACACACTGTAAAAAGCTTTCTTTATCAAGAGTTATTTTTGCGCAAAAAAATCTATTGATCACCGCCTTTGACCCAGTTCGGTATAAACAGCTTGTCAGCTAAAAATGGCGTGTCACCGTGATTATGGTGATCGGTAAAGTATCGACTACTGTGAAGTCACCTGAGTGTGATTAAATAGAAGTTTACCTTCCTTTTACTTTAAAAAATCTCTTGACTCTTCGATGTTGTGAAAGGAAAATCATCTTCTTAGCGTGTCGATGGCAATCTAAATTGCGTCAGCCCAGAACTGAGCTACTAGTTTGGCGCTTTCGGTAGCGTTCATCAGTTCCTGTAGTGAACAAACAACAGGACACGCGAGACATGATATTAAGTGCCTCATCGTTTGTGGAACAGCACTGCATTTACACTCTAGGAAAATCATGGTGTTGTGATTGTCAATAAAATCTTTAGCATCTTCTTCTTCAACCTTTGGCCACCCAATGCTGAGTTAAGGTTCTTCCAAATCTCTCAATTTTTTGCGATTTTGTGTTATACTCCTAAAGCTATCCAGTTTCTTCCGACCAATTCATAAGACCACCTAGTGGGTTGTCTTCCCACATTTGGCTCATGCATGTCAAAGAGACACCGCCATGGTACTTATGCAAAGGTAACGAGTGACACGTGGGTGACGCTTGACAAAAGTCGCAAGTTGCATCGACAAAGGTCACAATCGAGACCATAATTTTTAAACACCGTGCACCTCTTTTGATGACCAACGCGAGTGTGAGCAGGTCCACCGAGCGTTCGTCACTATTAGCAGCTCAAAATGTCGTTTATTGCACCGTAAAGCTTGTTTTTTTGCTCCAGCTATAAAAATAGCTGCTCTCCTTACTTCTTAAATGATTTAGCGCATAAATATCTGAGTTTCACGTCATAACGTAAACCAGGTCTTACGTCATGCCACGTTAGAGCCATTTAAAACGCTCTAAAAACTTTGAAGCCGAGAGAAACATGCTTCGAAGATAATTCAGGTCACAGCTACGTTGGAACATGGAGTATTAAGGAATGGAGTACTCGTTGCAAATGCATCAACCAATAATGTTCCCAGTGGTGAGACTAAGAGCTCGTCTCTGTAAGAGGGGATGCGCAGAAGTCTTAATTTTTTTGGTTCTAAGAGTTCTACAAAAGCGACAGAAAACAAATAAAATAAGTAGTTTAGAGTATGCCACAAATCATTGAGACGCAACTTTTGGGGCTGTGGTACTCACTCAAAGGAAATAAGTGACGCACGCGGCAGTCGCGTGACGCAATTCGCTTCCACCGGGGTTATGAACGTGAATAATCAACATAGAATTTTATATGCTGGAATTGTGGCGGTCTTTCTAGAGAGAGAATTTTAAGCGTATGGTGGGTAATATTCGGAATATCGCGGAAATCGTGCCACATCTTGAGGTAATCTGTGCTGAGTTTCTTAATCTGTTCTAAAATGTAATAAGCAGACTCATTAGTAGAAATGGGTTTCTTACATGATTAAAATTTGATTAAGGTGCTAATTTAAAACAATTGAGATTGTTATAATTACTATATAAGATGTAATTTCTAAAATCGTGTACACGGTGTTTTTTAAAACCGACGACAAATTTCAACGCTCGTGGGTCATATACATATGTAATGAATTCATGTAACAATTTTCGTGTTGGTGTCACTTACGACATCCTGTATACGCCGACATAGTTAGTTAGTTAGTGCAACTTTATGTTCAACTCTGTAGCCAAGCAATAAAATAGTTTAAATTACTTCATACAGTTGTTGTTAGTAACGCACACAGGTTGTAAACTGCCCGCTGTGACACGGTTACAACTCTCACAATATTCAACAATAAGTTCTACAGCGATGTTTCCTAAGTAAAAAAATTATGATTCAATTTAGTCCGTCACTTAGATTACTCAAATCAATAAAAATTAACGAAGATAAAAAACATCAAAAATCATGAGTGGGGGCTGGTGACGTCACTTTCCGGTAAAACGTGTATCGAAATGTGACGTCATACAAGTTTCCGACGGACTGTATTGTCTTCATTTTTTGTTTACATGAAAAAAGAAAAAAATTACTAATTAGATTTTTTTGGCCATCTACCCTATTTACTTCTAATTTTGCATCACAATCAAAATCGCAGGGGTATTTATTGTCGTCACGATAAGATTGATTTTGGGTAGCTGCTACTAGCAAGTCTGGTAAAATCACACTGTTCTTAATTCACGTTAACATAAGGTGATTATTGCGTTGATACTGGCAGAGAACAAACAACTGACTCACGTCGACTGACAAACGAGTAGTTGTTGCATATTAGCGCTCCATTCTTTCATACTCTGTGACCCAAGCTATTATATTCCTTTGAGTATAAGCTGGATAACGTTCGCTGTTGTTCGTTTACTGTTTTATACAGATACTGTATAAACTTGGCAGTAAAATTCAATGGAATAATAATCCGTACTAATGCAACGCGAAAGTTAGTCTGTCTGTGCGTCTCGTAACTTTTATTTATTTAAACTTCATGTACAAGAGTGGTACATAGGCGGACTTAATGCCACAAGGCATTCTCTACCTGTCAACCTTTGAGTCAAATAGGACAGCATTTGATAGAGTACAAAAAAAATAATAAGAAAAATACCCTTTTCACGATTTAATATTACCTTGCGAGCAGCCGGAGTCTAGATTTGTAACTGGGTTATGGTAATCTTCTGGATTCGAGAAGCACAAAACCGGTGGATTTGGCGACTCTTGGGGGAGGTTTCTTCAAGGCAAGCGAGCTCCACTCTAGGCGGCATCATCGCTTCACATCAGACGAGTGATAACCTAGCAGCTAGCTAACAACAGTGATAGCCTAGTGGTGTGACCGTCGGACTGCCAAGTCATAGGTCTCGAGTTCGAACCCAAGGCACGCACCTCTGATTTTTCGGATTCATGTGCGTATTGTACAATTATCACTTGCTTCGGTGAAGGAAAACATCTAGAGGAAACCATCATGCCTGAGAGTTTTCTCGACGGCATGTAAAGCCAAGTCAGAGGTCAGAGAGTCAGAGGCGGTATAAAACTCTGACACCAGGTTAGGCACTAACCACAGATAAAGAAGAAGATCAGGCGAGTTGAGGCCAAGAGTTGGGCAAGCTGATCTATCTATACATATAATACTATTGTAAAAGGCCGATGTCTGTACATTGTAGATATTGAAAAAATATATATATGGGGAGTCTTTATTAGAGCAACAGAAGCCAAAACAACAGTTTTTATAATTTTTGTCTTTCTATCTTTCTTTCTGTATTTTTGTATGCAAAAAACTACTGCTTGGATTTGACCGCAATTTTCACCGCTCTACTGCAAAATGGTCATTTTTTTTTCGTACGAAGTTACACGCAAAGTTACTTAAGTATAAAAACGGTCTATTTCCAGCAGTGGGCAGTCATTCGGCTGAAATGACGACGATGGATAGCAACCAAGGCAACCCTATTAAATTGTGTTTAAACTAGCGAAACGGGGCTTTATTAAACTCCTCTACTGACCCCCTTTGGGAATTGGGTTTCAGCGAATTACTCCCGTATTGTAGAGTAACGAACACGAAATCTCAATTGAACCAACAGCCAGACACGGAACAACTATATGTAGGCCTTACAAATATTTGTTTTGTACAGAATTGGACCCGAAACGCGGAAGCCAATCAATCTACCTCTGTTGAAACTCGTGTAATAAAAAGTGTGTGCTTTTTAATCAAATTGGGCTCAAAAAACTTCATCTTAAGTTATAGTACTTAATTACTGCCTCGTAGGTGTAGTGGTTGTAAGAGCTACGGCTGAACATGAAGTTTTGGTTTCGATTCCCAGGTCCGTCAAAATATTATTGGGTATTTCGAAAACAAATTTTAGTAGTAGTCCGAAATCTGGATTCGTGTCCGGTTGATGGCAATAAGCTCATCGCTTATTACAAGGAATTAAGACATAAGTGGTAAAATGGCGGTGTATGGATTCATATCTGACCAGGCGTGTGCATTGTAGTTAGGGACTGACTATTTGTCTACCTCATAAGATCCAATTATTAAACTATATAACTCACTTTAATAAGTATGATAGATATAATAACTATATGACTGATATATTTTATTCTTCTTCTTTACGTGTCGATAGACTCAAATAATACCCGACCAGTATATTGCCACCTGCACAGCTCTGTCGTTGGCTTCGTTTAAATCCTGGAAGGTGCAGGTGGCCGTGCAAGATGGGCAAGAAAGGAGGTGGGGCATGTCCTGCAGAGGGGCTCCACACTGACATTGTATTTATTTTATATTTTATTTATTGATGTAGTGATAGTTGAAGATTGTTTGATTGGATCTTATGGTAGACAGTGCTCACCTGCAATACACACGCCTGCCTCTGACTACCCTTCAGAGACTACAGGCGTGATGTTATTGCTCACTGCGTGAACGCAGGCCTCTTCTCTGTGGAGTAAACTAAATGGATTAAGTTATCACGACCACAAAGGACTTTTCGAATAAGGTCATTCTCTAACGAAATTCCCAATACCAGGGACGGATATAGAGATACGGTAGCCCCTAATCTTTTGAAACCTAATATCGTTATTGGGGAACTATGTGGCCTGATGAACTTGTACCTTTGTACGTAAAATACTGTTACACTAGCTGGTAAACCATTTGTTTTGAAGTATTTATACCGATTCAATATAATTCGACATTTAAAAATAGAAAAAAACATGGCCGCCCAAAAGACTTAACAAATCGTTTGACATCTCGTGTTCCATTTTTCGCTGGTTTCCCTCAAAGGAGAGACGAGACGAGACGACGACGACGACATGACGAGAGTGTTATTGGATTTTTCCATAAGGCATTTTTCAGTAGCAGCCACGGAGTCTGGATTTGCGCCCGGTTGATGGCAATAAGCTTGCTCCCTATTACATGGGACTTAAACATAAAAAAATGATACATAAACGAAATGGGGGTGTACTATTAGGTACACCTCTGCCTAACCCGTCGCGGAATATGTACGATCTACAAATGAAACCCGGGACCAACGTCTTAACGTGCTTTCTGAGGCACGGAGGAAACTCGGTATGTAATGGGAGTTCACCCATCCACAGACTAACCTAGGCAAGCATGGCTTAACCTAAAGATCGACCCGAGCGGCTGTTATTATTTAGCCACGAGTTTCTCGGGTGATAATATAATAATAACGACGTAATTCCACTAACTTATTTTAATTAAACGTGTATCCCACATTCGATCCCTATAATCATGGTCACACGAATCGTATCACCATCAAGTACAGACAGCAGCAATTATTCAATCTATAAACTCGTCAGTAATAGGATATGTCGTCGTTTTATACAACTAGTTGTACAACCGCAAGACGGATTGATCAGAACAATTTGTACCGACAACAGAAGAATGCGTTACTGACATTATTTTTGATATTGTAAAGTTAGGAATCGGAAACGGACCCTTTACGAAGCTGTCAACCATGCATTCGGTACATCAAACTAAGTACTTAACCGGAAACAAATTGCTGTGATAATACTTTTTTTTTGGAGTGAAAAATCATGGTTTATGGTAGTACTCGGTAAAACCCACTCAAAACAATGTGATGATGGGTGCATTGAAAAGTAGTAAAGCGGCCTGGAGATATTTAAAGTCAAGTTATAATATTAAATTGTACTTGTATTTATTTTAAAACTTGTAATGACTAGGAAAAACAAGTGCCTTTCGGCTTCGTTAAGGGTCTTTTTACACCCATTATTTGAGGAAGTTTGAAATTGGCTCAAAATTTTAAGGGAGTCGTCTATTCTGATGATGAGGAGGTATGATTTATTTTTTTTGATGATCGTCATCATCATCATAGCCCATAATCATCCTCTGCTACTGCTACTTCTTCTGTGCATCCCTCATCTAGATGTTTCCCGTCACTTGTACGCGCTTTTTTTTACGTCAATAATTACTTTTTCTGCAACGCTCCCAGCTCCATGTTAATTATTGTTTAGTAAACAACTTTATTGAAATTCCCGGGCCTTACTTTTATTAATATTTACTGCATTTCCAGTCTTTTAATATTTTCACAGAGCCTGAATACCAACCTCGTTGCCAATTAATTTTATTTTCTAGCTAATTTTAAAAGGAGAGGAGAGCTCTTTTTTAATGTTCAACAACGTTGTTTGATTAAAAGGAATTTTATAGTGTTGTCTTTTGTGCTAGATAGTTGCTTTTTGTATATATTTTTTTCAAAGGAGACGCGAGTGTTGAAATGTGAGCAAATTCTTTATTTAATTAGGTTATTTGTAGTACGTACAAGGAATGTTTTTTTCTATGGACTGCATAATACGCTGTGCCTGCAAAGCTTTTAATTGTATTCCTTGGAACACCGTCAACGTCAATTCTAGTCAGTGGCGCACCTACCATACAAGCCCAGAAGCCCGGCTTGCCTTACAATCAGCCTATAAATAAATAAGAAAAAAAAAACGTTCCATAATAGCAATAATTTATTAATATCAAAATAATAATAACAGCTATGTTTTTAAGTCCTATGTAACAGGGGGGCGGGCCTATTGCTATCAACCGGGCACAAATCCAGACTCCGTGGCTGCTACTGAGAAATTCCTGATGTAAAACCCAATAACACTTAGCCCGACCTAGGAATCGAACCCAAGACCTCATGCGCAGCAGTCGCGCTAGCGACCACTAGACCATCCAGACAGTCTTAATCAGAACAATAACCTAATATCATATGACCATAAAAAAGAAACAAAAGAAACAATAACACACGACAAACAATAAAAACAAACGATAACAACATAAACAAAAACAAAAAGCACAGAGTTTGTCTATCAAGCCAATAACAATAAATTAAGCCGGACTAGTGTGACAACGACTTTAACAGGACCCGAGACAGTCCTGGCGCCAAAGTAATTGCGATCAATCCACACTGTATTTATAGATACCAATAAAGATTCTAGATAGCAATAATGATTTCGATAGCAATTATTATTTATAGCTATTTCGATTGCTATTTGCCACTTGTTTATTTTGTTGTTTTATTGCGGTTCAAAGAACTTGTGGAGAATTTTCCTTGAATATAGGAGCTATTAAGAAATGTTGATAGACATTTAATTAAGGGCCCGTTGCTTTATTTTATCGTGATTTAGTACCTTTATCACGTCAATCAGATTACAATACATAACACAAAACAGCGCCATGTGACCATATTTGGAACTAAATAACGACATTTTGTCAAAATATGTATGACACTTAATAGTAGTAACCTACTTTTCTCATAATACTCAACATTGTGTTGTCTTCTAAGTTACTGATACAGAAACATTAACGGCACAAATTGCGGTTAAAGGGCGTCATGTAAAAAAACGATGTTTTTGAAGAAACTAACGTCAAAATCATTAGCCAGTTCATCATAGCAGAAACACGTTTCTTATTTGCTCTTGTTCTATGTCACTTGTGTTCGGTGCAACACTTCTTCTATTCTCCCCACCACAACGCTATCACTCTCTTTCCTGGTATTTCAATAATCGGCCTTTAAAAAATGACTTCAAAACTGTCATCACTCCACAGTCGTGAAACGTACGTGAACGTCAATCAATCAATCAATCATTTATTTATTTATTAACATAGGTACACAATAAATACAGATCTTAGGTTAGTTAAACAGGGCGCTATGTTATGCCAAGAGGCGTACGAATTTGCAATTTTAAATAATAATAGTTCTAAATTAATTCATTTAAATATTCGTCAATAGTGTGATAACATTTATCGATTAGAAATGATTTCATTAGTTTTTTGAAATGTGTGACATTTAGTTTTTTTATGGCGTCTGGAATTTTATTGTAAATACTAATAATAAAATACTCTTTTTTGCTAATGCAGTTTTACATTTATGATTACACAGACAGTTTTCGTACTGACTACGAATTGGAACATCCTGTACCATTGTAATTTTTTCAAAAAGGTTCGGGATTGTTTTGACGAAAATACTTGTTTCTAAAATGTATATTGCCTGTAGTGTAAGTATTTTAAGAGATTTAACCCTTTTTTAGGTAGAGGCAATATACGAACCACCAACAAAATTATTATTTATACAGAAATATCACCACTTTAGTATGGACAGCGGCACAGATACTGTTATCAAATTTTCCACATATTTTCCGGCAATTAAAAAAAAAATACAAAAAAAAATTAAGTAGGTTTGTTTAATATTTTTATGAAAAAAAATGAAAAAAAAATCTTAATAATCATATAAAAATATCCTTATTAACATACATCAATTTCGTTTTCCTACAACTTCCGGTTTTCTCTGCCTTATAAAGGGTTAAAGTAAGGTGTACGGCTATCACCTGTTTTCAGACCTCGTCAAAATTTTAACGAACGCAACACGAGTACGTACTAATACCGATGCTCTGAAACTTTATAATCTCCTGGTACTACTGAACCTAGATATGCAGAAGTTTGTTCGCTTAGCTTACATAACTCGCAAGTTCAACAGTCTGCATAATGGATCTAATAAAGTTAAACGTAGGGATTTTTCATTACTGAAAGATCAAGTGAGCTGAGAAAATGAAGAATTTTAATTCGATGAAGTTGTAGAGAAAATCCTTTTTTTTTTTTTGGTATTGGCATCTCGTCATCTATCATCTCGTCTCTATGAGGCTGGCTTCTGCTTAACCGGCCAGGGGCATAAAACTTATAAACTAAGCGACCGCGCGCTAAGGGCACTCCTGTGGCGTACGAGCCTCGGTTTATGGCGTCGCTGGAGAGGGCAGCAAAGGGATAGGCTGGATCTGAGTGAGATTATTTAGAGGCTGGTTTAAAATTACTGGCTCAGCATCGCGGGCTGGCTCAGGCAAGGGTCTGGGGGGGGGGGGAGTGAACGGGAATATTGTTCTAGTCATAAACGATTTCTGCAATGATATAGGTAATTAGGCATTTTCTGTCATAAAGTAAGTATTCGTGACATTGTGGTATCAAAAACAGGCGCATTCCTAGGTTTGTAGTAGAGGGAAGATCAGCAAATTCTTTGGCTTTCTATTATAGGTAGATGGACCACTTTTTGTTATACATCGGACACCGTAATATATAAATTATTAGATATAAATGTCGCAAACAAATTGGCCAAGCTCTTGATGATCTCGATGACCATCACCTTTTTACCACCGGACTAGCAGAAGTACTGCGGCGTACCATCCACACTTGGATGATATCCCGACGAGTCGTACTCAGCGCTTCTCCTCCACGTTTATTATGCGCACAGCCAAAGTGTGGAACTCTCTGCCGGCTTCTGTGTTCCCCCCACATTTAACCCGTTTGCCTTCAAAGCAAGAGTGAACAGACATCTTCTGGGCACGCTCGTTCCATCATAGACCTCATCTATCGCTTTCCATCAGGCGTGATCGAGGTCAAGAGCAGGGCCCATGTTGTAATAAAAAATTAAAAAAAACATATTATTACCGCTCAGAATGATACTTCGTTCACCCCCTCGACACTAAATCTCTTCAACCAATACCCCAGGGAAGGCCAAGACCTGGAACGGGTACTTACGCAGGAAACATAAAATTATTAAAAACCTAATCTACATCATAAGACATCAAGAATTTTTATTACCCTATAACTCTAGCACATCTCATTATATATCAAGCGTGAACACAGTTTCGTTGCAAATAGAGAATAATTAAATTTTAATGTACCAAAGGGGGTGAGTTTCATCCCTTTCGTTTCTAATTTAGGCGTGTACCGCGGTTTGTGTGTTATGGGGTGAAATTCTATGGGAGAGAAAATCAGGACTGTATTTTGTTTTGAATTTGAGTTGTATGAGGGTAGTCGGATAAATATACGTGGTGTGAACTTTGTCCTTTGGGGAAAAAAAATTGTGGTGACAAAGCACTGTCGTTATATTCTGCATGCTTTTAGTACCGCAAGATATTTTGACCAATTAATTGCGGGATGAGCTGGACACTTTCGCAAAGAATTGGCCTACAATCGCACTAGGTCGCGAAATGTAGAAGGAGTGGAGGGAGGCCTTTGCGTTGCAATGGGACAATATAGGCTTATAATAATAATTGTGACCCACTTTTAATCTCAATTAAATCAGTGTGGCTTTCTTATATGAAATTGAAGTGTCTGTTTGTAATTTCAAAATAACAGCTTTTTACTGATTGCATGTGAAAGTACATTCGGTACATATTACAAAAAACCTTTTGTTAAATTTTTATCTGTCTGGCTGTCTATTTGTTCCGGTTTCTCCGAAAAGTCTTTTACTGGCAGATAGCTGATGTCATAATCAGTATCTTAGGCTTATTTTAGAAAAAGAATTAGGGTTCCGAGCAAATAAAAATAAAACCCTTGAAACTGTCAACAAAATCCAATTCAATATTTTTTTTATTTCCTGCATTGGCCCACTGCTGGGCAAAGGCCTCCCCCAATAGTTTCCATGTGCTCTTTTCTCGTGCCACCTCGAATCATCCTGGGCGGCACCGTCCATCTTCCGGCAACCATCGCGTGGAGGCTTTTGCCCAGCAGTCATTGTGCATACGGCTAACGTGACCCGCCCAATCCCATTTTAGCCTAGCAGCCTTCTTGCCGACGTCCACTAAGCCCGTTTTGGAATGCAGCGTGGTGTTACGAACCCTGTCCTGTCTTTTGACACCCAATTCAAATAGAGAAGTAATATTTTTATAATAATTACTTACAGGCAACACCTAGTTATCTAATAAACAGAAACCATCCACTAGTTTCCGAAATAACCCAAACAAAAATCTCTTTATAAAGACACTGTAAAATAACGAGCCAAAAATATCTGCCTCTCCAACCATTACAGCCATTCAAGCATTACTTTAATTTGGAGCTGCCTCTTATGCCCGACCGACTTAGCTTTGAGCTTAACTCTCTGTAAGCACTGAACCGAATAAATGAATTTACCAGATCTTTTGCTATTAGTACGTAAATACTAGCTTTGAAACGATTCAAATGTGTGTAATTGTACTCTCATTTAGAGTAAAGACCCTTAGCTTTCAAACTCAAACTCAAAGCATTTATTTCAATTAGACCATAACAGGCACTTTTGAATGTCAGAAAAACAAAGAAGGCGAAGCTACAGTCTCAGACACAAGGCATGATAACTTGTGAAAGTACTGTAGTTGCCCAATCCAAGGCGTAGATCTCTATGGAGAAGAATGGGCAAGAAACTCCAACTTTAGTTAGGCTAGGTTAAGCTGTTAGATAATGAGAAACAATACTTCATCTGCCTAGCTGTTTCCCGACCATATTGGGGTCGGCTTCCAGTCTAACCATATGCCGCTGAATATTAGTATTTTACATGGAGTGACTGACTATCTGACCTCCACAACTCAGTTAGTACTGGGTAATACGATACCCCTTGGTAAGACTGGTTGTCAGACTTTTTGGGCCACTGACTACCTAACGACTGTCAAAGAGACTACAAATGACACCCGGGACCAACGGCTTAACGTGCTTTCCGAGACACGGAGGAAACTCGGTATGTAATGGGTGGTCACCCATCTCTAGACCAACCTAGGCAAGCACGGCTTAACCTAAAGATCGACCCGAGCGGCTGTTACTATTTAGCCACGTGCTCAGAAACAATACGCTACTTATTAAAATAGCTAAAAGCTTGAATATAAATTCTTCAACTAAAATGTTTTTTTTTATGAGCAAGTAGCTCGTAAGTTACTCAGGCGAGTAAACTATCGTTGGACCAGAATATAAATTGATAAGAAAAATTTAATGAGATTTTTTGTAAAACTGAAACTTGGTCTCAAAACATGGCTCTTTTTTTTCTTTTCGGATGGGAAATCATCAAATGAGCCCCCCCCCCACCCCCGCTCTGGGCGGAGTGGCAGGGAGTGTCAGACTTTTACTGACTAAAACCCATCGATGTCCTTCTTTGCCCTTTGTGTTCCAGGGCCACGGTATCTCTTTCGAACAGTCCCGCAGCCCAGAACATGGCTCTTGAAAGTTATTGGCGGTGTTAGCAGTATCTACAGCAAAAAAAAAGCTATGCTTGTTATCATAGGCATATGACGAATGACATTTGACGAATGACATATGACGAATGCCATATGACGAATGACATATGACGAATGACATATTACAAATGACATATTAGGTTAGGTTATGATGCCGTCATATATTATTGACTAGACGCTGATCTCGATATAAATTCCATGAGGCTGATAGTAACACTTTTATGCACTTAGTAAAGCCAACATAGTAGATTGCACCAGGCAGAGAGGTTCGGAAGGAGAAAGTGGAGGCCTTTGCCCAGCAGTGGGACGCAACATAAGCCGACGTTATCAACTACACGGCAAACGTTTCCAATCCTTCTTTCAACTTTTCTCGATCATAAGGCCTTTCTTTAAAAATGGGCCAGTCTAGCTGATCCCACCATGTCCTTCTGGGCCTAGGCTTATAAAAACAAATAAAGACAGCAAAAAAACCATAAACACGATCAATACCTCATCAAAACCCAACATAAAACAGAGTCCTAAGTAGAAATTTAATAAAAATACGCCTTTAACGCCTCTTAGAACTCAGATCACGTAGACGTCCTTTAAAAATGTTGTCCTTGGGAGCCCGAGGGCGGAATACCAATGCCACCCGGCAAAGATACATGGATTCGCGTCATGGTGTAAAATATTGGGGCAGTAAAACACAGATGGGGTAACTGGCAGTTAAACATTGTCGCGAAAAATGAGGACTGAGACGTATATGGATTAAGTAGAAAGGAAGCCTGGTAAATAATGCCTTTGGAAGATATTAAGTCTGTGAGCATTTGTTGTGGAAGCTAAGAAAATAAAGCAACTAAATTGGTTTCCAAATTTATAGCACTAATATTGTGATTGGGTATAATTGGGTCGACAGTTGTAGATTTTTTTTGGCTAAATGCACAAGCTGATTTAAGCTGGTATAAATATGTCGGATATGTCAGGATTTATTTCGTTAGGCTTGTATATCATGTGGGTAGATGATGGGTTTCGTCCTATGAAAACACACTGGGTGTGGTACACTGTTTCTAGCAAAACTAACGAATCGCTTGAGATTACAACCCAACACAATAAGTACGGGGCACAATGAATCGGGTACAGTTCCAAGACATCTCAACTCCGCCGCGATCAGACATTGGCTGTCGCCCTCGCCTCGAGCTGAACATCAGGGCTCTGTAGAAGCACGCTGTGCTGTCACTGCACACAACCGCGCTTTCCAATTCATTTTATGTCCATACTAACGACCGGATCCGACAAATATATAAGCAAAATAACATAAAAGCTATGACGACTAGATTTCCTCGAAGGGTAAGGCCGAGATATACTTACCCATAGTACACCCGCATTTTGCCAGTTATGATTATGTCCCAATAAGGCGTGCTTATTGCCAACAACCGGGCTAAATCCAGACTGCTACTGAGAAATTCTTGGTGCCCATGCCCAAGAGTAGGATTTGCAACCATTAGACCAACGGAGCAGTCTCTAAGCAAGTTGTTAGTAATTTAAATAAATCTAAGCTACTACTAACTTCTAAGAATAACAGCATGGCTATTCACAAACGCTTCGATTCGATTTCGATTCGACATGTCGTATGTCTATCTTTTTTTGTCATTACGAAAGCGAGCGAGATAGACATACGACTTTCCGAATTAGAAAAGCTATGGTGTAGAAAAATAACCACATCGTCTAGCTAGATCATAATGCGAATCGACATCTCTCTCTATCAGGTAGAAATTAATACGCCTCTTACATTATTTTATTTGCGAAACATCACACGATGACCACAGAACAAATTACTGAGGACTTATTGGTATCCTGTCGTGAGAAATCATTGCTGTTTGGACATGAGCAGTTCCAGATCAGTGAATACTTGGCCATGTGGATTATTACGAGGCTATTTTAAATGATAATTATGTTTTTTTTTTCTGTTTTTATTTAGTTTCTAGGTGGAGTAGGATCGATTGAAGACGATGATCTTGAGGGCGTAGGAAGAGCTCGTGGCTACATAATTACAGCCGCTCGGGTCGATTTTTAGGTTCAGCCGTGCTTGCCTAGGTTGGTTTGTAGATGGGTGATCACCCATAACATGCCGAGTTTCCTCCGTGCCTTGGAAAGCATTTTTGGTCCCGGCTGTCATTTGTACCTATTTGACAGTTGTTACAGGTAGTCAGTGGCCCATAAGTCTGACAACTAGTCTAACCAAGGAATGTCGTATTCCCAATACTAACTGGGTTGTGGAGGTCAGATAGGCAGTAGCGCCATGTAAAATACTGGTATTCAGCTGCACCCCGTTAGTCTAGAAGCCCACTCCAATATAGTTGAAAAATTCAAGGCAGATGATGATGATGACAAAGTGACATAATATCTGCTATAATGATGATATAAAAGTCTAAAATGAATTTAAAGGTATAAGGAACAGGGTGCAAAGTCCCTCATCCTCCGACCAGATGGGTGTTGTATCTGGTGACGGTTATAGCCGAGTTTTACTATATGCTCTTAACTCGCGGAGAACACTGATTGCGCGATGTAGGAATCTGTTTAATTCCTTATTTGCGTCACAGATGGCACTATACCACTATTTGTACTATGCTGCTACAAAATTGATATATTTAAGTTATCGAAAAGCTCATGTCAATTCCGTGGAAAGTCGTTCTACGAAACGCTTTGAAAGCGAATGCATCTTATCTAAGCTCTCTGGTTTTATAAATACTTCATTCGTATCGAAGAATGATTTCAAAATCATTCTTATACTAGCGTCAGGGCACGTCCAGTTTTTCATTCGGAGGTCTTTTCTGAGCTATAGACAAAATATGTTTTAAGGTTTTATATTGCATTTTTTTACAACTCTCGGTACTGCCGAAAGACAATGCCTCTATTGTAATTTAGGTCAAAACCCTACAGCGCTCGTAGCGTTTGACTACGAACAAAGGATTGGTTCAGTGGGGTCTGATTCCACAGAAATATATCGAGCAGTTTCTCCCAGTAGGTTTTCGGAATAAAAAAATACATACATTATAACGTCTCATAAATATTCACCCAGTTTATGCATCATAAATAACGTTATTATATCTCTATAAGACCCTTACTTAACAAAATGTCAATATAACTTTATTCCACTAGTGCTTAAAAGTAAAATAGTCTGCCTTTAACTACCCGAAATTCAATTATAGCCAATAAATTATCCGGTCGTCCGAATAAATTTATCCAACATGTCAATTTAATACCAAGTAATAAATTATCGACGAGGGCACTAATATTAAAGTCCGCGGTAATCCGGACGTGTGGTCACCGTATTACTGACGTCACAATATTTTGACATTATTATGTTATTATGACAATATTAATTAATTATCTGATGGTGATATAACGTGTTCGAAGGATGGTATGTTGTAACTACGAAGAATATTTGTTTTTGAGCTTTGGTTTAAACACACGCGTTTTTTCCATACGACTACGACTATGACTCTTACCTACTTCTTTTACTTCGTCACGTTCATAGCCAGTTAACAGTATTACGAACCTGACCTTTTTGAGACACATCGCCAAGGTTTTTATGTTCAATAAGTATTTAATAAGCTTGTTAAAATGTATGTAGTTTTGTTCAACACCCGTTTGGTCGGAATACAGGCAGAATTACAGAACTCCGTTTCCCATACCTCAGAATTACTATTCAAATAGTATTTCGTCAGTCTAAACTAAAGTTTATTTAGAAAGTTCCACACAGTAACAGAACCACAAGCCAACGTTTGCAACTTTGTTGTAGTTTAAACTCAACAGTTTATCTGCTATTGCGAAACATAACTTTTAACCATTTCCGTTTACTACATTTGCAATCATAACTTCATATCTACAAAAATTCAATATTTTTGATGTTGCTGTAAATGCGTAGCAAAATATAGCTGATTTATCAAACTCCCCACAAATGGCCGGTGATAATGTCTAATAACAGACCACATTTATCATTATGACGTTTAGGGGGGTAGCTGAAACAAATAAAACTACCCCAAGCGGTTATTGAGGGTATTAATGAAATACCGGGGAGACCCTAATCTTGAACTATTGTCCGCATTCTTCATACACATGTGGCCGTGCTATAATGACAGTAGCAGGAATGTTTTCAATATTGTGGAAATACCGTGGCCACCCTACAATTTTTGTTTTCTTGAATTATTTATTATGAAATATTTTATAACGTCAAGATTTTGGTTGCCAGGTCCGAAAAATATAAATTGGTTTACTTGAAAATGCAAATGGGTTTAGTCCTACATAGGTCTTACAGAAAAATAACATTTTTTAGGTACTTATTTTAAAAACAGGTTTCTCTGGTGTAAGAAAGAGGGATATTATCTTTATACTTGATGATGCTTCTAGAAGAATAATGTTCTGCTACGAAATTCCCAAGATTTATTGAATAATTCTTGTAAATTGTGACTACTTTAACTTATTGATATTTTTGATATTGATTAATTATTGCGAATATAAAAGGAGGTTCCTAGCCAAACCAACGACTGTTGCGTTTTTGTTGGGGATCTCCCACGTTGGGAGCATTGGCCTGTAATGTAACAGTTTCACTTGTTTCTGTACAAAACCGAATCTTGGATTATTACTGGCGAATGTTCTTGGTGAAAGAGCGCCTTTCGGCGTACCCATCGCACCGACAGAGCCATCCGATTTTCTCAACAAAAAATGCGTGACATATGAACGCGACGATCGCGTATTCTTTCTTTCAATCGCTTTAGTTACGACGTGGCGTAAAACTTTCTGGATTACGCTAAGAGGGTTAAAAGTAGCGTCTGTCATAACTTTATCGTGATGGATTCTGCATCATCTTTCAACATTGCTTCCTCTCTAGGAGAAGGAGGAGCCGTAATCCCACCACGAGGGTCCAGACCGTGTTGATGGATATTACATGTGTTCGAATTTCTGGACCAAGGAGATGCTGGTTTACTTACGCTGATCTCCTTCACCATTTTAAGAGCAGTGGTGATGAAATAAATGAAGTACACAAACTAAAGTGCCTGTTAGGTTTCAATGATAGAAAAACATAGTTTTTCTTTTAATAAACATTTTTACCTTTAGTACGTTCAAAGCGACATTCTAAATTGAGTATAAAATTTAAATATGAAACCTTTAAAAAATTGAATAAAAAGAAATACATTATGTAAAACATCACTCCAATATTATTTTTCAATTTCGCTCCTCATTTTTTTCCATATAAAGCTCCACCATCCATGTACAATCAATTTAAAGCTTAAACTACTTGACGTGAAGTCCAAAATCGTTTGTAGGTAAAGCATTGTGAACTGGTTTGATTCAAAAGTAATAATTCCATGGCGACAGTTTCGAGTATGAATATGTGTTGAAAATAATGAAAACTTGTTTTTCATACATCTATCATTGTATTTTACTTGAAATATTTTTGAGAAGTTCGTAGCTTAATAATAACAGCCACACGGGTCGATTTTTAGGTTAAGCCGTGCTTGCCTAGGTTGGTCTGTGGATGGGTGACCACCCATTACATACCGAGTTTCTTCCGTGCCTCGGAAAGCACGTTAAGCCGTTGGTCCCGGTGTCATTTGTAGATCTTTGCCAGTCCTTGGCTCAAAAAGTCTGACAACCAGCCCTACCAAGGGATATCGTATTACCCAGTACTAATCCATGTAAAATACTGGTATTCAGTTGCATCCGGTTAGACTGGAAGCCGACCCCAATATAGTTGGGAAAAGGCTAAGCAGATGATGATGAAATATTTTTGAACATATTCATAAGATATTTTGACTACTTAGTGAGTTGGGCTTATCTTATACTTCAGTCGCATGGCCGAATAGATTTGAGAATGATTTATGAGTTTTAGCAATACAGTCTAGGATATGTGACCGGTTCATAACAATAGGCTCGTCCCTTATTACATGACTTAAACATAACTGGCAAAATGCGAGTGTCGTATGGTACACGTCTGCCTAACAATCATCATTCTCTTGCCCTTATCCCAATTCTTTGGGGTCGGCGCAGCATGTCTTCTTCTTCCATACCTCTCTATTACTCGTCATCTCAGCAGTAACCTCCTTTCTAGCCATATCATCCTTCAAACAGTCCATCCATCGTTTCTTTGGTCTTCCTCTACTCTTATAGCCATCTACATTTTCCTCATTCCTCCGCATCACATGCCCATATCACGACAACCGATTACCACACAACTTTTCAGTCACCCACACAACTTTTCACCTCTGCTTACCCTTCGGGGAAATTCAGGCGTGATGTTTCATAATTCAACCTGTCTAAACACCACCGAAAATTAACCCTAAACTGGTCAACATAAAAACCGCACAGCCACTAACCCTCTCTCCGCTATCAAACGCCGATTTTAACCCACAAATGTCGCACGTCAACACATCATGCCTCATATTGCCACTGCCATAGTGCCAGAGGTGACAAACTGGCAATTATTTGGCACACAGCCATACCTGACTGATTACGGAACGAGCAGAACGCTTCAATTGTTCTGCTAGCTGTACCGGCTACAGCCGTTTCGTATGACGGCAATTGGATGTACGGTGTGCAGAGAAAGTAGGGGAATATTTTTTTAAGAAACATGTAGACAAAAAAAAACTATCATTATGCCTCCACTCCTTCAGTTCATACTTCAGTTCAATACATCATTCTGACCCTACATAGAAAATTTTCATCGGTTATTTAAAAATAACAGCATTTCCATATATTTTGGCGGGAAACAGTTGTTTTTTTTTAATGTAAAATTTCTATGTAGGGTCACTCAAAATGATGTACTGAATACGTGGCAATCGTTTTCGCGTCGGTGTCCCTTCCACCCCGTATGTAGGACGTAGATGTCACCATTTCGCTAATTATATTGTACACTAGCGGCCCGTCCCGGCTTCGCACGGGTGGACATTTATTTTCCCCTACCCTATTTTTTTCTAGTAACAAATATAGCCTATGTTACTCAGGGATAATGTAGCATTCTAATTGTGAAAGAGTTTTTGAAATCAGCACAGTAGTTTGTAGTCCAAAAAAAATTCAAGATAAAAAATGGTTGTTGTGCCTCACTCGACATAGATAGGTATAGTGTGTCGCGGACTTTTTTGTAGATATTTATAAGATCTACAATTAATTAGAACATTTTATGGTACTATCTTTTATAGTTTAGGCAGCGTACGCAAAATAAGTAACTTTTCTGGTTGATTTTTTACACCTTGTGTCCGAAAAACCCAAATATCTTACGGAATCCTATTTTTTTCCAAAATAAAATTTAGCCTATGTTACTCGTGGATAATGTAACTTTCGAATGGTGAAAGAATTTTTGAAATCGGTCCAGTAGTTTTTCAGCCTATTCATTACAAACAAACAAAGTTTTCCTCTTTATAATATTAGTGTAGATCTCATGTACTAGGAGGCGAATTTGTTTTATATATTTGTTTTAGTTATCCCTTATTGTCCCACTTTTGGGCAAAGGCCTCCCCCCATTCCTTCCACTTCTCTCGTTGGTGTGCTTCTTCTCGCACATCCGTGAGGAAGCCATCCAAGCCGTCCCGCGGTCTCGTCATCTTTTCTTCGGCCTGTCGCGACCCCGTCTAGCTGTCTCAGGGCTCCAGTCTTGCGATATTCGGGCTCAGCACTGAGGACGACCACATATTAAGTCTCTAGGCTGCTACTGAGAGTTCCCTCATGAAAGCAGC
The DNA here is from genome assembly GCA_905220335.1 of Noctua pronuba. Taxonomy (NCBI): domain Eukaryota; kingdom Metazoa; phylum Arthropoda; class Insecta; order Lepidoptera; family Noctuidae; genus Noctua; species Noctua pronuba. The sequence continues at coordinate 8,200,837 of LR999918.1, read as the reverse complement.
ATGAAAAAACCCAATTACAGTTTGCCCGACGCGGGAATCGAACCCAGGACCTCATATTCAGCATTCGCGCTTGCGACCACTAGACCAAAGAGGCAGTCAAACAAAAGTCAGTCAAAAATACATAACTTGCAATAATATCAATTTTTCTGCCAACCCTACCTCCAGCACTCGATCTGATCAGCCAATTTACGCTGATTGATCGAGACATTTCTCTTTAATTATAACAACGCGTAATAGCTACGTCTCTGATGCACTTCACCGACTTTACGGACGGGGGGTAATGGGTTTATAGTGTGAGAGAGAAAGAGATAGAGAGAGGTTACGGGCTTCGGGGGCCACCTGGTGGCTCCCGGCCACTGTAGGCGCGGTCCTGTGGACGGTGAGTAACGGGCTAGCTCATCGTCCGTCAGTCTTATGACGACAGGCCGTGTCGACGGCGCGTTTGTGTTCCACGCGCGCCTCAAAGAGATGTCAGCAAAAGGAAGGGGCCCGCAAGGGCCGATACCTGCCCTTGCTGCGGGACTGTTCGAAAGAAATACCGCGGCCCTAGAACACAAAGGGCAAAGAAGGAACATGGATGGGTTTTAGTATAGTTTTAGTGGTGATAAGACTCGGTTTCCGATAGAATCTGCATTACATATCAGTGATGGCATGGTTGATACATTGGGGCATGGTTTAGTTTCTGCACTTCTTACGCATGAACGCAAATGCATAGCATAATCAAGCCTTTAACGTTTCCACTGCTAGGATCATCATTCTCCTGCCCTTATCCCAGCTTATTTGGGATCGGCGCAGCATATCTTCTTCTTCCATACATCTCTATTACTCGTCATATTAGCAGTCACCTCCTTTCTAGCCATATCATCCTTCACACAGTCGATCCATCGTTTCTTTGATCTTCTTTTACTCTAATAGCCATCTACATTCATACTGAACATTTTCCTCATTCCTCCGCATCACATGCCCATACCACGGTAACCGATTACCACACAACTTTTCAGTCACCGGCGCCACTTTCAGACTTCCTCTTTTGTACTCATTCCTTATTTTATCCATTCATGTAACAACACACAACCCCCTTAGCATTCACATCTCAGCCACATGCAGATGCCTTTCATTCATCCCTTTTGTGGCCTAATATTCTGTTCCATACAAGACAGCAGGTCTAACCATGGTTTTATAAATGAATTAATTTATAATTCCCACTGCTGGGATTCCAAACAGAATTCCTAGAACACAGTTTGGAGTAGGTAAACCAATATGGCGCACTTCTCTTGAGACGGTGTGGGTTAAATAAGAAACCCACGTGTATCTTTGAAAATAACTCAAAAATAACCTCATATAACTTGCCCTCACGCCCAAAATAAACATCATTGGGAAGAGGGATGTATTCCGAGAATGGATATCTGTCGAGAATGGATATCTGTTAGTACAGCAGTATATGTATTTATTTATTTATTTAACAATTTATGTACACACTAAATACAGAAAAGAAGAAAGGAACAGAAAATAGTACAAAGGTGATGCTTATTTCTAAAGAAATCTCTTCCAGCATACCTGCGAAAGGAGATTATAAAAAAAGAGATGTAGACATAGTGTGTAAAAGAAGAAGAGAAAATTGAAAACATAAAACAAAACTATTTAAAAATAATATACCATATCTGGTATTCTTAAAACAATATACTAACAAACTCATAAATACAAAGACAAGACATATAACAATACTATTAATACAATAAAATAAATAATGATAAATCTATATACATATAATAAAACAGTAAAAAAACTGTGTCTGTACATTGATATTACCCAGTACTAATCCATGTAAAATACTGGTATTCAGTTGCATCCGGTTAGACTGGAAGCCGACCCCAATATAGTTGGGAAAAGGCTAAGCAGATGATGATGAAATATTTTTGAACATATTCATAAGATATTTTGACTACTTAGTGAGTTGGGCTTATCTTATACTTCAGTCGCATGGCCGAATAGATTTGAGAATGATTTATGAGTTTTAGCAATACAGTCTAGGATATGTGACCGGTTCATAACAATAGGCTCGTCCCTTATTACATGACTTAAACATAACTGGCAAAATGCGAGTGTCGTATGGTACACGTCTGCCTAACAATCATCATTCTCTTGCCCTTATCCCAATTCTTTGGGGTCGGCGCAGCATGTCTTCTTCTTCCATACCTCTCTATTACTCGTCATCTCAGCAGTAACCTCCTTTCTAGCCATATCATCCTTCAAACAGTCCATCCATCGTTTCTTTGGTCTTCCTCTACTCTTATAGCCATCTACATTTTCCTCATTCCTCCGCATCACATGCCCATATCACGACAACCGATTACCACACAACTTTTCAGTCACCCACACAACTTTTCACCTCTGCTTACCCTTCGGGGAAATTCAGGCGTGATGTTTCATAATTCAACCTGTCTAAACACCACCGAAAATTAACCCTAAACTGGTCAACATAAAAACCGCACAGCCACTAACCCTCTCTCCGCTATCAAACGCCGATTTTAACCCACAAATGTCGCACGTCAACACATCATGCCTCATATTGCCACTGCCATAGTGCCAGAGGTGACAAACTGGCAATTATTTGGCACACAGCCATACCTGACTGATTACGGAACGAGCAGAACGCTTCAATTGTTCTGCTAGCTGTACCGGCTACAGCCGTTTCGTATGACGGCAATTGGATGTACGGTGTGCAGAGAAAGTAGGGGAATATTTTTTTAAGAAACATGTAGACAAAAAAAAACTATCATTATGCCTCCACTCCTTCAGTTCATACTTCAGTTCAATACATCATTCTGACCCTACATAGAAAATTTTCATCGGTTATTTAAAAATAACAGCATTTCCATATATTTTGGCGGGAAACAGTTGTTTTTTTTTAATGTAAAATTTCTATGTAGGGTCACTCAAAATGATGTACTGAATACGTGGCAATCGTTTTCGCGTCGGTGTCCCTTCCACCCCGTATGTAGGACGTAGATGTCACCATTTCGCTAATTATATTGTACACTAGCGGCCCGTCCCGGCTTCGCACGGGTGGACATTTATTTTCCCCTACCCTATTTTTTTCTAGTAACAAATATAGCCTATGTTACTCAGGGATAATGTAGCATTCTAATTGTGAAAGAGTTTTTGAAATCAGCACAGTAGTTTGTAGTCCAAAAAAAATTCAAGATAAAAAATGGTTGTTGTGCCTCACTCGACATAGATAGGTATAGTGTGTCGCGGACTTTTTTGTAGATATTTATAAGATCTACAATTAATTAGAACATTTTATGGTACTATCTTTTATAGTTTAGGCAGCGTACGCAAAATAAGTAACTTTTCTGGTTGATTTTTTACACCTTGTGTCCGAAAAACCCAAATATCTTACGGAATCCTATTTTTTTCCAAAATAAAATTTAGCCTATGTTACTCGTGGATAATGTAACTTTCGAATGGTGAAAGAATTTTTGAAATCGGTCCAGTAGTTTTTCAGCCTATTCATTACAAACAAACAAAGTTTTCCTCTTTATAATATTAGTGTAGATCTCATGTACTAGGAGGCGAATTTGTTTTATATATTTGTTTTAGTTATCCCTTATTGTCCCACTTTTGGGCAAAGGCCTCCCCCCATTCCTTCCACTTCTCTCGTTGGTGTGCTTCTTCTCGCACATCCGTGAGGAAGCCATCCAAGCCGTCCCGCGGTCTCGTCATCTTTTCTTCGGCCTGTCGCGACCCCGTCTAGCTGTCTCAGGGCTCCAGTCTTGCGATATTCGGGCTCAGCACTGAGGACGACCACATATTAAGTCTCTAGGCTGCTACTGAGAGTTCCCTCATGAAAGCAGCATGAAAAAACCCAATTACAGTTTGCCCGACGCGGGAATCGAACCCAGGACCTCATATTCAGCATTCGCGCTTGCGACCACTAGACCAAAGAGGCAGTCAAACAAAAGTCAGTCAAAAATACATAACTTGCAATAATATCAATTTTTCTGCCAACCCTACCTCCAGCACTCGATCTGATCAGCCAATTTACGCTGATTGATCGAGACATTTCTCTTTAATTATAACAACGCGTAATAGCTACGTCTCTGATGCACTTCACCGACTTTACGGACGGGGGGTAATGGGTTTATAGTGTGAGAGAGAAAGAGATAGAGAGAGGTTACGGGCTTCGGGGGCCACCTGGTGGCTCCCGGCCACTGTAGGCGCGGTCCTGTGGACGGTGAGTAACGGGCTAGCTCATCGTCCGTCAGTCTTATGACGACAGGCCGTGTCGACGGCGCGTTTGTGTTCCACGCGCGCCTCAAAGAGATGTCAGCAAAAGGAAGGGGCCCGCAAGGGCCGATACCTGCCCTTGCTGCGGGACTGTTCGAAAGAAATACCGCGGCCCTAGAACACAAAGGGCAAAGAAGGAACATGGATGGGTTTTAGTATAGTTTTAGTGGTGATAAGACTCGGTTTCCGATAGAATCTGCATTACATATCAGTGATGGCATGGTTGATACATTGGGGCATGGTTTAGTTTCTGCACTTCTTACGCATGAACGCAAATGCATAGCATAATCAAGCCTTTAACGTTTCCACTGCTAGGATCATCATTCTCCTGCCCTTATCCCAGCTTATTTGGGATCGGCGCAGCATATCTTCTTCTTCCATACATCTCTATTACTCGTCATATTAGCAGTCACCTCCTTTCTAGCCATATCATCCTTCACACAGTCGATCCATCGTTTCTTTGATCTTCTTTTACTCTAATAGCCATCTACATTCATACTGAACATTTTCCTCATTCCTCCGCATCACATGCCCATACCACGGTAACCGATTACCACACAACTTTTCAGTCACCGGCGCCACTTTCAGACTTCCTCTTTTGTACTCATTCCTTATTTTATCCATTCATGTAACAACACACAACCCCCTTAGCATTCACATCTCAGCCACATGCAGATGCCTTTCATTCATCCCTTTTGTGGCCTAATATTCTGTTCCATACAAGACAGCAGGTCTAACCATGGTTTTATAAATGAATTAATTTATAATTCCCACTGCTGGGATTCCAAACAGAATTCCTAGAACACAGTTTGGAGTAGGTAAACCAATATGGCGCACTTCTCTTGAGACGGTGTGGGTTAAATAAGAAACCCACGTGTATCTTTGAAAATAACTCAAAAATAACCTCATATAACTTGCCCTCACGCCCAAAATAAACATCATTGGGAAGAGGGATGTATTCCGAGAATGGATATCTGTCGAGAATGGATATCTGTTAGTACAGCAGTATATGTATTTATTTATTTATTTAACAATTTATGTACACACTAAATACAGAAAAGAAGAAAGGAACAGAAAATAGTACAAAGGTGATGCTTATTTCTAAAGAAATCTCTTCCAGCATACCTGCGAAAGGAGATTATAAAAAAAGAGATGTAGACATAGTGTGTAAAAGAAGAAGAGAAAATTGAAAACATAAAACAAAACTATTTAAAAATAATATACCATATCTGGTATTCTTAAAACAATATACTAACAAACTCATAAATACAAAGACAAGACATATAACAATACTATTAATACAATAAAATAAATAATGATAAATCTATATACATATAATAAAACAGTAAAAAAACTGTGTCTGTACATTGAAGATAAAAAAAAAAAAAAAATTGGGTGTGGTTTAGAAACAGCAATAGAGCACGAATCCAAAAAAAAAATTCTGTCTGTTTGTCTGTTTGTCTGTTTGTCTGTTTGTCTGTTTGTCTGTTTGTTTGTACACGCTAATCTTCGGAACTACTGGACGGATTTGAAAGATCTTTTTTTTGTTGTATAGGTATTGAGTCTGGGCAACATATAGGCTATAATTTATCTTGGAAACTTGAACATCTGATGCAGAACCGCAATAGACCAGCTAAACTATAAGAGATACAAAAATAGTACCATAGCAAAAATTGTTCCACGTGATGAGCATTTTCTGTTGAGAGAATAAATTTGAAGATCTGGAACACCTGATGTGGAACTCCAAGAGCCCAGCTACACTATAACATATATAGGAATGACGTCTTAGCAAAAAGTTTTCAATCTGATGAGCACTCTCTGTTGATTTATAAAAATCGAAGATCTGGAACACCTGTTGTGGAACTCCAAGAGCCCAGCTACACCATAACACATATAGGAATAACATCTTAGCAAAAAATTTTCAATCTGATGAGCACTCTCTGTTGATTTATAAAAATCGAAGATCTGGAACACCTGTTGTGGAACTCCAAGAGCCCAGCTATACCATAACACATATAGGAATGACGTCTTAGCAAAAATTGTTCAATCTGATGAGCACTCTCTGTTGATTTATAAAAATCGAAGATCTGGAACACCTGTTGTGGAACTCCAAGAGCCCAGCTACACCATAACACATATAGGAATGACGTCTTAGCAAAAATTGTTCAATCTGATGAGCACTCTCTGTTGATTTATAAAAATCAAAGATCTGGAACACCTGTTGTGGAACTCCAAGAGCCCAGCTACACCATAACACATACAGGAATGACGTCTTAGCAAAAGTTGTTCGGTCTGCTGGGCATTTCCTGTTGGCTTATAAAAATCGAAGATCAGAAACATCTGATGTGGAAATCAAAGCTAACACTAATTTAACTGTATAATTATAAAATAACATAAGCTGGGAGTACCTCCACGCGGTGAAGGCGGTCATTGAAAATTTGACTCTACTGGACAAAACTCCCATTTATTTTTTTATTTTATCGAATAAATATGCCTTCGGGCTTATGTTATTTGAGTGTTTAATTTCCTTTTCCACTTATCTTCGTGACACGGTAGCCTACCCGGTGACGCAGGGGAACAGTCACTTAGATTTTAATTGATCAGGTATCTTCACAATAAAACTATAACCATGCCTAGAAAGAGGTCAAATCTTTCCCAATGTTTCAAAGGAGCTAAAAGATTGAGGATCATAAGATCCCAAGAACGAAGAACGTCAGGAGAGACTTGATGCTGTTCGGAACATCAGGCTGCAACTCGCTCCGTGGAAACCTCTTCGGATCGCGAAGCACGCCTGCGTTCTCAGGGTATTTACGCATCTACTGTGAAGAATATGATGCACGACTGACCGCTGATCGTGAACGTCATGCATTGTCTCGCGAGTCGGAGACGTTCACGGAAAGAAAATTACGCTTGAGTTCTCAGCGTGTATACACATCGACTTTGAGGTATCTAGAGACAAGTGCGGAACGTGATGCACGACTGACCGCTGATCGTGCAAGTCCATGCATTGTCTCGCGAATCGGAGACGTTCAAGGATAGAAAATTACGCTTGAGTTCCAAGCGTATTTACGCGTCGACTTCTAGGTCTCTAGAGACAAGTGGGGAACGTGATGCGCGACTGACCGCTGATCGTGCAAGTCCATGCATTGTCTCGCGAATCGGAGACGTTCAAGCATAGAAAATTACGCTTGAGTTCCAAGCGTATCTACGCGTCGACTTCTAGGTCTCTAGAGACAAGTGGGGAACGTGATGCGCGACTGACCGCTGATCGTGAGCGTCACGCATTGTCTCGCGAGTCGGAGACATTCACGGATAGAGAATTGCTCTTGAGTTCCAAGCGTATCTACGCATCGACTTCTGACTTACAAAAATGAAAGATATGGAACGTCTCGAACCGTCTCGCGCATCCCGTTGTTTTCCCGTCCCCGGGCTCTTAGAATTCGACATCAGACGTTTCAGATCTTCGATTTTGACGACCCCGTTATCGCTGGCATAAGCAACAGGATCCGCGTACGAAGTCGCGGGCAGAAGCTAGTAAATAAATAAAAACTAAAAATTGACCTTTCGCTACTGTAAGCTAGTAACCTATAAACGGGCTGTTTTAACCCAAAAAACTCTAAAACACGAAACCAGCTAAAACCCGCCGTCTTTCAAAAATTAACATTTATCTCGAAACTGTCCCCTCTATTTGCAAAGAAATTAATTAAAATGACTAATTTGTTTTTGAAAATTTTGCTCCTCTTGTCCTACTTTAATTGCTTTCACAATTTATTCGTTAATAAGTTGTTGGTTTTGCTCCGTTTTGCTCTCATTATTTATGAGAGGACTCTTTGTGATACCAGGATTATATTTTACAAGATTATCAAGGAATAAATGGGGATAAATTTTGGATTAAGAAAAGTTACCCTTTGGGCTTAATTTTAAGCTTTGTTTCGAGAATTGACATTCATTATCACATAACCCTTAATAAGGCAAAGGGAATAGTTTTCCCACCATATTTTTCAGCTCATTAATTAAATAAAGTGTTCCTGGTAGGTATTCTATTGTTGTACAAAGGTTATTTAAAGACTTATCAATCACTCATTAAATATTCAAAAAACATAAAAAAAATTAAAAAAAATATTTTCTACCAATAATACTTGTGCCAATTTGGCATTATTTTGCGATTCCCGGATCGTTCTGCCCGTTTAAGGGAGACTTTCATTCTCACCTTTGCACACTCAGCCTATATTGTTCCCACTGTTGGGACATAGACCTCCTCTCTATGAGAGGGAATGGGCTATATACAAGGTGTAAACAGACCCTTCACGAAGCCGTCAACCAAGCATTCAGTACATCAAACTAAGTACTACGCAAAAATTATTGCTGGGAAACGATTTTTTTTTTTGTGGTTGAAAAATCACGTTTAACGGTAAAACTCAATGTAATGCACTCAAAACTTAGTGCTGATGGATGCTTTGAATAGTAAACGGGTCATCGAGTTAATTAAAGTAAAATTAAAACCTTTAAAAGTGGTATTTAAAAAAAACTTGTGAAAAAATTGGAATTTTGACCTCCAATATCTCCGTAACTTGAAGGCTCCCAGGTATGGTTCAGAACAAAAAAAATGATCGCAATGATAGGGAGAACAAGTGCCTTTCGGCTTCGTTAAGGGTCTTTTTACACCCTTTATAATCCACCACGCGGGCCCAGTGCGGGTTGGTTGATGTCTCATGTCTTCCAATTTTGGTTCTAGGACATGCCGGTTACCTCATGATGTTTTCCTTCACCATTTTGAGAGCAGTGGTGAAAAAATATATTACACAAAGTAACGCGTAGGGTTCGAACCTGCGGCCTATAACTGGAGACTCGGGGCCTTACCTACTAGGTGACCACTGCAATGCTGTACACTTTTTTTTTTGGATTGGATTTCATCAAATAACCCCATACTACTGACTAAACCCCATCTATGTTCCTTCTTTGCCCTTTGTGTTCCAGGGCCGCGGAATCTCTTTCGAACAGTCCCGCAGCCCAATGCTGTACACTGTGATAGTATTAACTATTGTCAAATGTGATCTTGTACCAAAAACTCGCAATTGAAAACGATATTTATCGCTACTCTTACTAACTGACGCTGGATATAGTATCGCACGTGTATCATACTACACAAGTCTTGATAAACTTGTGTTTTATTTGTTAACATAAACATCACGCCTGTAATCCCTTCAGGGTTAGGCAGAGGTGTGCCTAATCGTACACCCATATTTCGTCAGTTATGTTTCAAGTCAACTGTAATAGGGAGCCTATTGTCATCAACCGGGCACAAAGCCAAACTCCGTGGCTGCTACTGAGAAATTCCTGCTGAAAAACACAATAACACTTTGCCCGACCTGGGAATCGAACCCAGGACCTCATGCTGAGCAGTGGCGCTTGGGACCATTAGACCAACGAGTTGTAACCCTTAAATAGCCAAAACTACTTTATATCGGCCATTCATATCCCAATTAAGTTTACTAACTTCAGTTAACATTTGAACCGAAATCATAATTAATACGTGACCACGTTAAACTCTCCTAGGAGTACGTTAACTTCACGTAACCCAATAACAAAGTTAAGTAATTCGTTTCAGTAACTTTCAGCGCCTCTCATTACTGTGCTAACTGAACCCAATATAGTGGGTTCAACTTTGTGGGAACTGATTTTTAATAGTACAAATTGGTAAATGAAAGTTCTTACATAACATAACATCACGCCTGTAATCCCCGAATGGTTAGGCAGAGTTGCACCTAAATAAACCCTCGTTTCGCCAGTTATATTTAAGTCCCATGTAATAGGTGGCGAACCTATTGCCATCATCATCATCTGCCTAGCCTTTTCCCAACTATATTGGGGTCGGCTTCCAGTCTAACCGGATGCAGCTGAATACCAGTATTTTACATGGAGCGACTGCCTATCTGACCTCCACAACCGAGTTAGTACTGGGTAATACGATACCCCTTGGTAAGACTGGTTTTTCAGACTTTCTGGGCCACTGACTACCTAACGACTGTCAAAGATCTACAAATGACACCCGGGACCAACGGCTTAACGTGCTTTCCGAGGCACGGAGGAAACTCGGTATGTAATGGGTGGTCACCCATCCACAGACCAACCTAGACAAGCACGGCTTAACCTAAAGATCGACCCGAGCGGCTGTTATTATTAATCCACGAGCTCGTCCACCTATTGCCATTAACCGGGCGCAAATTCTGACTCCGTAGCTGCTACTGAGAAATTCCTGATGAAAAACCCCAATATCACTTTGCCCGACGTGGGAATCGAACCCAGGACCTCATGCTCAGCAGTCACGCTTACGACGACTAGACCACCGAGGCAGGAATTTTATTTAGTCCAATAAATATTAATTACCCACGTCATCATCAGATAACTCAATATTATGAAACGGTAATCGTATCGTATCGGATGAATCTATTCAACCGATTTGATTACCGTTTCATTAATTGGGACATCAAATATGACCACGATTATTGATAATATTTTGTTAGTAAAACCTTTGTTTTTGCATTAACAGATGGGCAGAGCAAATAATACTGTTGACCACAAACAATGTGATCTAATTGCACAAATATTTGTATATTTACTTTTATTTGTTTTGTGGTTAACCGCAGAACCAAGGGATATTTTAGTAGTTATAAATGATTAGTTCGGATTTGATACAGAGTATTCATTTTATACTGCACTAGCTTTTTCCTGCAGCTTCGCTCGTGTTATGGCCGGAAAAACCCAACGGGGATGTTTTAAATACAGGATGTAAACAGACCCTTCACGAAGCCGTTAACCAAGCATTCTGTACATCAAACTAAGTAATCCTACACAAAAATTATTGGTGGGAAAAGATTTTTTTTTTTTTGGGGTGAAAAATAACCTTTTACGGTAAAACGCAATGTCACGCATTCAAAACATTGTGCTTATGGGTGCATTGAATAGTAAACGGGTCATGGAGATATTTAAGGTAAAGTTATAACCTTTAAAAGTGGTATTTAAAAAAAACTTGTGAAAAAGTTGGAACATGGACCCCCAATAACTCCGTAACTAGAAGCTTCCCAGGTATTGTCTAGAACAAAAAATGATCGCAATAGCGGGGAGAACAAGTGCCTTTCGGCTTCGTTAAGGGTCTATTTAACCCCTGTATAGCCTATGACACTTGGGGATAATGTAGCCTCTTATTAGTGAAAGAATATTCAGTCATCATCATCATTTCAGCCGTCAGACGTCCACTGCTAGACATAGGCCTCCGCCAAGTGTTGCCACATTGATCGGTCCCGTGAGACAGACCGAGGAGAAGATGGCGGGACGCCTTGGATGGCTTTCTCGTTAATTGGCGAGAAGAGGTGTAACATCGAGGAAAGTGGAAGGAATGGGGGGAGGCCTTTGCCCAGGAGTGGGACAACTCAGCCTGATTAAAAAAAAAGAATACTAGTCTGAAATCGCCAATCCACTTAGACTTACAAATTATTCTCCAGGAGATTTAAAAATGATTAGAAGTTTTCAAGCTTGCCAAAGTAAGAAACTTCAATCATTTTAACTGAATCTATAGTAAAAATCCAGTTAAATGATAAACCATCCGGTTTGACTAAAATACGATTCTCCCTTTGAAATATTTCCCAGAGATTTTTGTGCAAAAAGTGGGGCCCCGAAGTTGGACAGCTCTACAAACTAAATGTCAATATATCAGAAAGTTTGTGAACGTCAATTAAAGCCACGCTCGATCGAGCTTGGTAACTGAACTTGATATTTTCAAAGGTTGCTATGGCAACCAACTTGTTAGTTGATAAAAAAAAGAAGAGGAATGTGTAAAGGGAACAAAAATGTGTAAATAATAGTAGATACTTTGAAATTGTTTCATACTCGTAGTATGTATCTTGTTTTGAATTCTGAGCGTAAAACAGTATTCCAGTAAATAAAATTGTTATAAAGAGTTTCTTTATACGTTTATAACATTACAAATACCCTCACTACTTCAGTGGTCTAGTGGTCGCAAGCGCGACTGCTGAATAACACAGAATAACACTTTGCCCGACCCGGGAATCGAACCCAGGACCTCATGTTTAGCAGTAGCGCTCGCGACCACGAAATCATCGAGGCAATCTGTTTATTTATTCATTTGGTACACCAACAGCAATACATACTAAAAATTAATTTGAAACAATAAAAATAACATAAAAGTGCTGGTATGTATGTATACGCAGCATTCAATCTGGTTGCTTTATTGGCCAAATAAATTACGACTTTAAATACAACGTTTTTATTTACTTCCGTTTCTCATATTGGTCACAACAAATCCTTTTGTAACAAACATTCCTCCTATGTTTGGTTAAATCAATTGTCGCTAATCCAGGGTAAACATTTGTACCCAAAGCAATAACGCTACAGGTGTGGGGTACAAAATAACCCCATCATAAACAAGGAATAAATAAATCTGTACCCCTCACAACATTGTAAATAACTCAATCATTCCTAACATAGGAGTTATAACAAACAGCTTATATTATATTGTCACGGCGCAGCAACGTGCGTTTTTATTGTCGCGTTACGTTACGACAATCGCAGTGCGATACATCAGCGGCTTTTAGGGGGCCACTGCTCATTTAGTGGCCACACACGGGCGTACAGTCGGGTGCAACGTTGTTTTTTAATAATTAAAATAAATCTGTTGCACTTACTCTTGTAATACTTTTTGTAAATAAAATTGCTTCAATAAAATAAATTATCCAACAGAAGTATTTTGGTGTTCATCCGGAATTTATACTGAATTTGATTTTTTTGTGTTAAAAATAAATCTCTATTTTTTGCGAGTCTTTTTCTGAGAAAAATTAAATGATGAATGACATTAACACTCACCAGGGCTTTCAAATACTCTAAGGACAGGGCACTCTCTTTCTTTTTATGGAAGCATTGGTTTATTTAATTTCTCGTATCAATTTGACATTACGAACCTGGCACGCTTTGGCGTTTTTTCTATAACTTTTATTTTAGCATGATTACAATACATTTCATAACACGAATTATCCCTTATTTATATCCTTTATTTCTAAATATATGATATACTTATACAATATAAAAAATACATTTAAAAATTTAAAAAATAGTAGCCCACCGGTATCGGGAACAGGGTCCAAGCTACAGGTGGTCAGGGCTCTTGAGAGAGGAACCTCCTAACGATACGCGCCGTGTTTTCTGAATCAAGCCCTTGATCCAGCTGCCAAGCGAGAGCCTCCTCTGATGTTGGTTGAGGCTACTGGCAATTAAGCCATAGGCTGATATGACTATTTTTTATATTATTTTGCAAGTTATACATTTAAAATTCATAGGATTGGTATCAGTAGTGTAGTGGACAGGACGCCCAAGAAGGACATACACTGACCTTATTAGCAAAGTCTCGAAGACTACACGAGGAATTGATTTATTTATGTACACAGAAAGTACTTAACAGGACATTACATGAAGATAAAAGAGTACAAAGGTACTGCTTATTTCAAATGAAATTTCTTCCAGCATCCTTGCGATAGGAAAGTTGGATTAAAAATGACATTTAAATACCTACAATAAAAAAAATCAACACTTTTGCTAGCGAATGCACACATAATAGTCATACATTAATAAACAACAATTTACAAAGTTTGTGTGCAGGCATTTTGGTTATTGCCTGGTTATCGTACGAATTAACCCCGGGCAGAGTAAGATATTTATTACATGGGGTTTACGGGGCGAACGGATTAGGGAAGTTTTTCGGAAAAAAGTTATGTTTGCCTTATGGGGTATAAAAGACCCCCAGCGTGTTTTAAATCATGTGTGATTATTATGAATCGGTTTTCAAGATTATCTATAGAATTTTATTTTGGGGTATTTGAGGCCACAAAGACTGCTGATACAGCTCAGCTGGAACAGGTTTCTTTGGCTTCAAATTATGTTTTTTTTTCTGTTTGACAAAATTGTCAGATGAATTAATGACATTAGGATTGCGTACGTCATCATTCTCCTGCCCTTATCCCAATTTGTTTGGGGTTGGTTTTCATCTTCCATACTTCTCTGTTACTCGCCATCTCATCAGACACCTCCTTTCTTGCCATATCATCCTTCACACAGTCCATTCATCGTTTTTTTGGTCTTCCTCTACTCTTATACCTCTCATTCAAACCCAAGACTATCCTCACGACATTTTCCTCATTCCTCCGCATCACATGCCCATACCAAGCTAACTTCACAAGTGTTCAGCCACCTAGGATTGCTCCCGTGTTTAGCAATAACCCATCTACCGAAAGCCATATATTGCTAATACAAATAACACACGTATAAATCAATTTCCCGTGACAAACAAACAAACAGTCAAACAAAGCCTAGATCAATAGCATTAAGGGTGACAATAACACAAATAATCCTGGGACAAGATTGATTCACTCAATCAATCAAATCAGTCTACAGACTGCGAAATAAAGAGTAAAAAGGATAAGCCTAATTTATTATTTGTGTGCAAGAAAATAGGACGAAATGAATTGGACTTTTTAAAAAAGAAATCTCTTTCAATAGCTTGTTAGATGGACTTATTGTAGAAAAAACTTTATTGAAACTACAATTATTTAGCCCCAGAGGTTAGTGAGTAATTAAATTTTTACCAAAAGATTTTTTTTCGTTTTCTTTTTGGATATTACAATAGAGGTTTTCATGTACATTTTATACAAACTACAAATATATCTAAAATAATTTAAAAAATTAAGAGGCGACCGTAGACCAAATGAGAAAAAAAAAATTTAAACTCATGTTTACTCAACTTCATTTTTGTCATTAAAACTAGAAAAATACACCCATCCGTAATAACTTCAGTTTATCCGTGATCATGGTGCTTGCAACAGCGCCGAAATATCGGGAACTCAACACAAACAGTAAACATGGTGAATATCCCGTTTCTAGTGTTCATGACAAGAAAATAAAAATAATACGAATGGACCTAAAATTTTTTTTTGTAGAAATAATGAACTATTTTTCTGAAAAAAAAACATTTTGAGGAGGCTGGCCTTGTCCTGGAACCAAAAAATCTAAGTTACAGCCCAAGTTATTTATCAACAGGGACTGGGCTTGCGTGATAGATATCAGCCCCTTCCTTCTCACAGAGAGATGGCTTGATTCCCAGCACTGGGAACAATGTGGGCTGATTTGAAGAGAGTAAGACTCGAGGTACTGTGTTCTGGTTCTTGGAATTTTTATTTCAACGACATGTTGTTAATGACGAATCGAGCTTAAATTCAACATTAGGCCTGTAAACCCCGAAGGGTTAGGCAGAGGTGTACCTAATAGTACACCCAAATTTCACCAGTTATGTTTAAGTCCCATGTAATAGGGGCGAGCCTTTTGCCATCAACCGGGCGCAAATTCAGACCTGTGGCTGCTACTGGGGAATTCCTGATAGAAAAACCCAATAACCCTTTGCCCGCCCTGAGAATCGAACCCAGGACCTCATGCTCAGCAGTCACGCTTGAGGCCACTAGACCAACGAGGCAGTACGAGCATAAACGATGATTGAGACAAAATAATTGCTTTCCTTGTTCACGAGAAGATAACAACATATATATATCATGTGGCTGATAACATAATATATCAGCCACATGGCAACAATGTGGGTACTTTAGTAGTATGGTGAGTATCACATCAATATCAATTTGAAGCGACAAAAAGATAAACACATCGGGTTTGATCTGTTGCCCGCAGCTATTGAGTGTAGGGTGGCAGTCAGGGTGATAGTCCTAGGACATTTTTATGGAATCAATCAATGAGTTTACTTTGTGAAAATTATATCATCACCACTGTTTTTAGACGGTGAAGAAAAATAGGTATCCTAGAACTAACAATTCGTGAAATGAATATTTGTGATATTCACCAAACCGTACTGGACATGTTTCATAGATTGTGGCCCTCTCCCTCGCACAGAGAGGAGTCTCGTGTTCCAGCAGTAGAAACGTTTGTATGCTGATTATGAAATCAATCTGCCTGTTACAATAACCTATCAGTAAAAATAAGTAAGGTTTAATATTTTGAAGGAGAATCTAATGATTGTTTAAATTAATTAATATTAAACAGTTACTTTAAATCTGAATTTTGAAACTGAATTATATGCCTACCTCGAGTATAATTTTTTAGGGTAGATATTACGACTCATCTAAAATAACCACAGTGACTCCATTGCCACAGCTTTTATTTTCAAAATTCGAATGACCTCCAGGCGTGAAGTAACTATTACTATTTTATGTATTACGAGACTAGTCCGCCAGTTGTTCACGCACCATGGTCCCCTTACTACTCAGTATTGCAGATTAAATTGAACAAACAGACTGAAATGAGATTTATTTGTGTATGTAACCCTGATTTTGAGTTTCATCACGATCTCTAGGTACTATGTCTACATTGGTTGAGTAGTTTTATAATACACTAGCTATTACCCGCAACTTTCGTCCGCGTGAATTTATTATAAAAATATTACTTCCCTATTTGAATCTGATTTTGTTTATAATTTCAAAGGTTTTTATTTTTTTTACACGGAACCCTAGTCCTTTTTCTAAAATAAATGTAGCCTAAGTTATATCCTTCTTATAACATCAGCTATCTGCCAGTAAAAGTCCCGTCAAAATGGGTCTTCGGCCTTTTCGGAGATATCATCATCATCATCATATCAGCCCGGAATCTCCCACTGCTGGGTATAGGCCTCCCCTTTTTTCTGCCACACTTCCCGGTTCAGTGCGTCCCTTATCCAGGTGTTTCCCACGACTTTGACGATATCGTCAACCCAACGATCTTTAGGCCCTGATTTCTTTGGCCAAACCTTGGCCACCACTCGGTCAAAGCCTCGCTCCATCGGCCATCTGCGCGTCTAGCCAGGTGTCCTGCCCAGATCCACTTGAGGCGAGATAAATCGAAACAAACTTTTGTTATGAATAAGCACCGAATAATATACATTATTATTCATACATAATTATCAGTGATCGGAGTAGGTAGATTGATTTTTGGTACTTGTATCATAAATGCACACAGAAAGAATAACATGGATAAGCCATTTTTCCGGAAAGTAATTCCGGTATTTCCGGATTCAATTAAATATTTTTAATGTTGGTAGTGATATTATTACTACTCAATTCAAAATTTAAAGGAAGGTATCAAAACTAAATTAATTCATTATTTATCTGTTGAATAATAAAAACAAACACACCAATAATCCACCAATTCCGGAGGAATGTCCATAGTAATATATACGTTTCGGATTAATGACCCCAGTTCAATCTACCTACTCCGATCACTGATAATTATGCATTCAGTAAAAAGCGGTTATTTTGAAATTACAAACAGACACTTCAATTGTATTTATTTATATAGACGAGTGTTGTAATCAGCAAACCTGTTCCAATAAGGACCTATATTAAATAAACTCACCTTGCAGGTCTTAAACCAATAAAAAATAAACATAAATAAATCAAACCTCTAAGCCCGAACAACTATATTAACACCACAAAGTGACAAAATAAAATCGATTCGATCGTATCTCGATAATATTTCAAAATCGATTCGGATTCCTTTAAATTGGACTCGATTACAGGTAGTAATTTGAATAAATAGGGGTTGGTTAAGGCGTGGCAGTAAATTCCTGTCTTATTTAATGGCCCTGTTATCGAGTAACTATTGGTATCGATTTTCAAGGCTTTTGTTTGTGTTAAGCTTGAATTAATATTATATTTACTAGTGCTACAGGAACTTTTTATGATTAGGCCCGAACCGTTTCCAAAGAATGATTAAAAACGAAAACATTATTTTGTACATGTGCTTTATGCTGTTTAAGTCCTATGTAATTAGGAGCGAGCCTATTGCCATCGACTGGGCGTCATGTTATGTTATGTTTTGCTGTTGAAAATATTTAATGGATATTTAAAGAGTTTTTTCTTTGTTGTTGTAGTTAATACTGCAGTTTAAATCTTTCAAATATGACAAAGCATTAATTTTAATTTTGAGATTATAAAAATATTTTATTTTCATTGCTCTATTTAAAACAAAGAGAGCTCGTGGCTAAATAATAACAGCCGCTCGGGTCGGTCTTTAGGTTAAGCCGTGCTTGTCTAGGTTGGTCTGTGGATTGGTGGCCACCCATTACATACCGAGTTTCCTCCGTGCCTCGGAAAGCACGTTAAGCCGTTGGTCCCGGGTGTCATTTGTAGATCTTTGACAGTCGTTAGGTAGTCAGTAGACCAAAAACTCTTACAACCAGTCTTACTAACTGGGTTTTGGAGGTCAGATAGGCAGTCGCTCCATGTAAAATACTGGTATTCAGCTGCATCCAGTTAGACTGGAACCGACCCCAATATAGTTGGGAAAAGGCTAGGCAGATGATGCTCTATTTGAAAGAAAAACGTAAAAAATTAAACCGATCCCAAACACTAGCAGAAAAATAATAAAAAAAGCCTTGAAATACCACTTTACATATTCCCAAGACCATTCGACTACCGATCGAGGACCCCCATTAAGTCCAAACCATACCGTTTTATGTTATAATTCCCTCATAAACTACCAAAGACAGGACTATCATGGTAAGGGCCAGACTATGGTGCTGGTCCCACTACCAGCGATTGGCGAGAAGCGAGTGTTCTGTACAACCGTAAAATATTTAGCACTACCTCCATATATTTTTTATAGTATTAAACTATTGTTGTTGTTGTTTATTGTTGTATATTGTTTGTTGTTGTTTATTGTTTTTTGTTGTGTATAGTTTGTTCCTTTCTTCTTTTCTATATTTAGTGTGTATGTTAACGGAAATGTATGTAATCCGTCATTGTGTACAATTCCTAGGAAATGTATACAATTCCTAAAATAGAAAATCTATAATATATTTTGTAATATTCACTTTTTCTAGGAAATCTATACATTTACTAAATAGTGAAAAATAAAGATCATCGATTTTTGTATGGGGAGGAGACCCCTATATTTTTTTACTTATTTTTTATTTTTATTATTTTTTGTGTTAGCGGCCATTGTAATACACTCTGTGAAAGTTTTAAATGCCTTCCTATTACGATTCAAAAGATTTAATTTTAAATAATCAAATACATCATACATAGCTTCTAAACGAAGCTTCTAGCGTAAAAACTATATTAATGTAAAGGGGATTGGGCGGGTCACGTGAGCCGCATGCATAACGACCGCTGGGCCAAGATTTCAACACGATGGATGCCTGACGATGGACGACGCCGTCAAGGCCGGCCGAGAAAGAGGTGGCGAGATGACCTAGACGCGCATCACGAAGGCTGGTTCGAGGTGGCGCAGGAGAAGAGTACCTGGAAGGATATGGGGGAGGCCTTTGCCCAGCAGTGGGACATTCAAGGCTATTAAAAAAAAAAAAAAAAAAAAAAAAAAATGTAAAGTTATATCAAAACCCGGTTAGTAATTTTCGCGTGCAAGAGTAACAAACATCCATCCACACAAACATTTTCATTCATAATCGTAGTAACATAGATAATCGCTTCCTCTCTTAGCGGTGGGACAGGGGTCTAAGAGACCAAACGAAGCGTTCCTATTGGCTTTTATTACAAGATGGCTGCCAGATAAGGCCTACTGATTTTATGGGATACGATCATGGGGTTTCAAGACATGGGGTTATGGGTTTATCTGTGATTTTGTAAAGCATTGTTTCACGGTGTTTTATTGGGATTTATGATGTGTAATTATCCTTGTCATTTTGATGTTGTACAGAATTGAGTGGCACTGTCGTCTTTGTCTGCAACCGTCAACTTTGAAACAAAACTTAATGCAGTTAACAGCAGTCAACAGCTGGATATAGGCGTCTCCAATCGCACAACAGTCAACTTTCCGGTAACTCTTATCCATCTGCTGATAGCCATGCTTTCTAAGATCATCGCTCCACCTAACCTGAGAGCCATACGTGGTGCTGGTGCGCTCTCACCACTAAAGAACACGTTCTTCCACGCGTGTATGGTATCCTAACTAACTTGTAGACAATGCACATACTAAAAAACGAAGGAAATAACAAACGAATTTCCTAAAAAAAATCACATTGTGATTGAAAGTGTGTTACGCAATGGCGCTACAGGGTGTTGCCATTTTAACTCGAAAGAAGCCTCAATATCTCCACATTTAATGTAATATTTCTTATTGGGCAGAGTTTGTCTTTTCTGTCGGACTTCTCAAACAGAGAAGCGAGATGAAATTGAACATTAATATAATTAAATTAAAACTTTTGTTCGGGACAAAGTTTGCGCTTTGTTAATAGGGTCGACAGCCAGCGTTTGATTAAATACAGAATGGTGTTTTTGAGATTGGAGTTGAGTTAAATTAGTCGCCCTGATTTTGTTTTACAATGTGTTGTAAGATAATGTATCACAAAATCTGAATACCACGACAAAAATTATACACAACGCTTAAAAACGCTGTAAAACTTCGATATGGGTCACTAAAATATGAGTACCTACTAGATAGGTACTTGGTACCTTAACAAAATATGTAAATACGCTCTTCACAATACTACAAGAGAGGAAGTATTCACATAGATAACGTTAAGCTGTTCTTCGGACCACTTCTAGTCTTAACCGTTATTAAAAAATAGAGCATAACAAAGCTATAAGCAGTACAGATTACAAAACAAAGATACAAAAATCAAAAGCACCCTGTTCATCACGGAGCATAAAATTAATTTCGAAACTAGTTGCAAAGTGATAATTAAATGAAGAAAATTTTATAAGATTCGGACGAGTCCATTATAGTTCATAAAGACTATTTCTTAGAAATATTTGTCTGAGAATTGTTATAATTCAGTTAAAATTAGTTCTAGAAGTTTTAATATTTATTTTAGACTCCCTTTGACCAAGTTTAATTTTAATAAAATGGAGAACGAATTCTTAAGCAAAATTTTGAAATCCATGTTTTAATAACTTTAAAGATATCTACAATATAAAATCACGCTGTATATCAGACAGGGAAATATTGTAAGTATATCATTCTGAACATAATTTTTTATTTTATTTTTTGCCCGTGGTAATTAAAAAAAAACAGCTTTTCCTTACATTTTGACCGTGTAGGTACTTATTGCAGTTTTTTTAGGAAACAGCTGTTTTTTTTAATAACTGTTGAAAATGTTCGTTGTGGGGGGGGGGTCAGAATGATGTAATGAATACGTGGTAACCGTTTTAGCTTCCGTGTCCCTTCCACCCTGTATGAACGACACACGCAGACGGAAGAAATATCCCTTTTTTTATTTTTTTTTCGTATGGGAAATCATATAATGACCCATCCCACTCTGGGCGGAGTGAGACGGAGTGTCAGACTTGTACTGACTAAAACCCATCCATGTTCCTTCTTTACCCTTTGTGTTCCAGGGCCGTGGTATCTCTTTCGAACATTCCCGCAGCCCCGGCAGGCATCGGCCCTTGCGGACCCCTTCCTGATTGCTGACATCTCTTTGAGGCGCGCGTGGCCCACGAACGCGCCGTCGACAAGGCAAGAAACATCCGTAAAGAATTAATTCTTACATAAATACAAATGTACAATTTCTAACAGATGTCTTTTCATAAGATACTTCTTTGTCCAACTTTCCCGCGACACCAACTTTTAATAATACCACGCGCGAACATGTCGTTTTCGACTCAAAGAAAATGGCGAACATTTGAGATTGCCAAACCGCAATACGGAGTAATTAACGTTATAGTATATAATATATGTTGAAAGATAATATACGTATGTTTTGCAAAGACATAAAGTGGGCAGATAGAAAGGGATCATTCCATGCAGACTTTGGTTCCTCCTTCTTTCAAATAATTATTTTTAAAGTAATAAATTATTGAAATTGTTAATAAAATCCGTCCGGTTCTATTTTTCCAGTTCCGGTTTTATTTTTTTACAAGGAAACCTTATCGTTTTTCTAAAATTAAAGTAAAATTAAGTTACTCGCTATAACATCAGCTGTCTACCAGTAAAAGTCCCGTCAAAATCTGTCGAGCCGTTTCGGAGATTAGCCGGAATAAACAGAAAGAAAGACAAACATTAAAAAAAATGTTTTTTTTTTTAAACAAAATATATAGGATATTGTTGATCTTCTTAAATAATTTGTGTTGCTCTACATTTATAAATATAATATTATGGTTCATATTAAAATATGTAATTATTTACTCTGAGGTAAAACTGAAATATGGAGGCAAAATGGGATTTTAAACTTAAATTCGAGTAACAGGTAAACGATTTTTCAGTTACATAATAATTAAATATGTTTTATATTTAAATTAATTCTTTTAAAGAACATTGAAATAAATCTATACGGAATGAGTTTTTAATATCGGAACATTTTTTTTTTTTCTTTTTGTCGGTAAACATATTTAATCCCGTGGTCTTTCAGCCTTATTCATTCGAATACACATTAAAAAATGTTGCACACATAAAAAAACAAGAAAAAATAACAAAATATTTAATTTGATTCTAAATTATTATAAATCACTGTAACTAATTGCATTAATTTATAATTTTTCAGAAATATTAAAATATAGGGTGAATTACATTTTTGACCGATACTTAAACACGTGATAACAAACAGCTTTCCCAAAGACACATTTTTTATACTCATTCACTTTTATCACAATAAAACTTACGGAGCTTTGCAAGCACCCACTGTTGCACGGTACTATAGTAATGAGACAGAACAGCGTCACGCGGCCAACAGCTGATAGATCACGTGTGTTATTGTGATAAAAATGAATGATTAAAAAAAAAGAAATCTTTTGAGAAAGTTGTTTGTAATCATGAGGACAATCACGTGTTTAAGTATCGATCACTAATTACCAGTCACCCTATATAATGTTTACATTGTATTGAACACATGCCAAGAAAAAGTTTACTTTTCTGTGAAAAACGGGTTTACATTGTTTCAGAACAATGTATTTTCACTTTGTTACTCTTACTTAGTCGTGATTTAAACAGTGAAAATAGAGCCAAGCACCGATTAGTACTACACTTGGCGAAGTGCCTAAGTATTTTCACATATTTTCAGGTTTAAAAACTATTTTTGTTGCAGTTTCTGTTAAATAGGTCATTTGACCACTTTTAAAGTAAAGCTGAGCCAACGTTTCCAATTTAAACTGAGTTTTTTGAGGATTTAAGGCTTTTACTAGAGTCTTAATTATAGTGGTTTACTGAAGAGATGAGCTTTGGGCCAAAATAACCACTTTCTCGAGCCCTGACACAGCCACAAGGCGTCGCGGCAGATCTCGTAGAAGACGGCGGGAAGAGCTGGACAAAACCAACGACCAGTGGCCCACATTAGCCCTGGATCGAAACAACTGGAAGTCATGGGAAGAGGCCTTTGCCCAGCAGTGGGATGACGCAGGCTAACTGTATCTGTACTGAAGAGATGGTGAATCATTAGTAATTCGACTAAAATGTTCTAGTTTTTGGAGTGATTTCGCTTTTGGAAAAGATTACCGTGAATGCCTGTAGGTGTGGTGGAAATCTAATTTTATAAACACTGTTTTAAGCCTTCAAGGTTTACAACTAAACTTCTACTGTCACTTGTCAACCCGCGATCATGGCGCTTGAAACAGCGTCGAAATATCGGAAGCTCAAAATAATGAACAATCACGGAAGATATCCCGTAAGTGACAGTATAAGTTTATCTAATTTTATATCATTCTGAAGTTTTCAATACCGTAATAAAAGTAAATCTAAATATTTTTGTTTAGCTGCCCCACTGCTGGGCAAAGGCCTTCCCCGTTCCTTTTCTCTCCTCCCTTGGTGTTTTGCCTTCTCAGGCCAATCAGTCAGGAATGAGTCCAAATCGGCACGCCAACGTTTCTTGGGCCTGCCTCGGTGACGACGACCGTCTTCAGACACTCACTGTGTGACGATTATGGCCCATCTCTTCTCCCATCCTGGAAATGTGACCAGCCCAGTCCCATTTTAACCTCGCAGACTTATCGCCAAAATTCTTATTTATCAAATTTTATGTTATTTTCTACACAATGAATTTCATTAAGAAATAAATGACTTTGACTTATGTCCCTACAGCAGTGAGAACATTAAAAGCTGATTATGCTGCTATTATATTCCATCACATCACAAGTTTAACTAATAAATTACATTCAAAAGGCACACTTCACTGGGTGAAGGATGATATATTATGGCTAGAAAGAAGGTGACTCCTGAGATGACGAGTAATAGAAGAAGTATGGAAGAAGAAGACATGCTGCGCCGACCCCAAATAAATTGGGATAAGGGCAAGAGAATGATGAATGATGATGATGATCATCATCTGCCTAACCTTTTCCCAACTATATTGGGGTCGGCTTCCAGTCTAACCGGACGCAGCTGAATACCAGTATTTTACATGGCACGACTGCCTATCTGACCTCCACAACCCATTTAGTACTGGGTATTAGGATACCCCTTGGTAAGACTGATTGTCAGACGTTTTGGGCCACTGACTACCTAACGACTGTCAAAGATCTACAAATGACACCCAGGACCAACGGATTAACGTACTTTCCGAGGCACGGAGGAAACTCTGTGGTCACCCAACCACAGACCAACCTAGGCAAGCACGGCTTAACCTAAAGATTGACCCGAGCGGCTGTTATTATTAAGCCACGAGCTCCTCCAATGATGATGATGATGATGGGGGACTATAAATATCCACTTTCATACTAATTCATCCAATTTCATTTCAACATAAATAAATTCATAGAATACCACAATCGTGACGAGTAATAATAAATGTAAAGGAGTTGAAATATATTAAAACCTTCTGCGTCAAAGCAATTTGAACGACAATGAATTTGTTTGAGGTTTTCAATTGAGTAGCTGATCCGTAACCCAATATTATTAGCGGTTGGGATTGGGGTAAAATTAGATCCTTTGACGACCCATTTTTACATTAAATTTAAAAATATATATTTAAATACAAATGGTGGACTGAGCCATTGGTTTTTACTATACGTACTGTAACAAGTTGTAGATGACATGGGTAACATATTATAAATAGGTTTTTGTGTCTTTCAGTGTAATTTTACCAGTAAACAATTTTAAGGGTACGTCCGTCCGTCCGTCTGTCTGTCTGTCAGCGGGCTGTATCTCATGATCCGTAACAGGTAGACAGTTGAAATTAATTCCACAGAATGTGTATTTCTGTTGCCGCTATAAGGACAATTAACCTACGATAGTACGGAACCCTACATGCGTGAGCCCGACTCGCACTTGGCCGATTTCTTAGTTCATTCACTATTTATTCACTCCAGAAAGTGTCTATTTTGGCACACAGCTCATTGGGCATGCGGCAGATCTCGTAGAAGATGGCGGGTCGAGCTGGACGAAATCAACGACCAGTGGTCCACATTAATAACCCTGGATCGAAACAGCTGGAAGTCATAGGAAGAAGCCTTTGCCCAACAGTGGGATGACGCAGGCTAACAGTATCAGTAATTTAATTCACTGACAAACTACTGACAGCCTAAATCGCTAGATCTAAAAATTCTTCACAGGAAAAATCCTTCGAAATTTTCGAAATTTTGTTTTGAGTCCTCTGACGAAGGCCAAACTAATAGGATTTTTAAAATAACCCTCGAAGGGATTAATTAATACATTGTATAACAATTGGTCCTTTATGTTGGCAATGGCAATTACCATCCAGCCGGTTTCTACAGAAAAATTACTCCAGCAAAGGAGAATGCCCACGGCGCTATGGACAAATGTACTCAATTCAACATTGCTGTGTCTTCATCAAATCATCTTTAAAATACTCAATGGCATGTCTAAATACTACCTCAAAAGATTTAACACAAACCACAATGGCATTTTCGAGATATTTACAAAAATTAAATCACTATTTTGAGGTTATGTTCGACCAAAAATTAGTTGGAAAAAGTTATTTGATACGGTCTGAATTGGTTTACGGGTGAGCTTTGTGCCTTTGAAGCACATTTGTGTAAAATCTGTAACGGTTCAGCTATGTCAGGTGGCCAGTTACTGGTGACCACCTGTGACTACCTCACCAAGTCTCACTGATTTAGATTTTTAGCATCTTCGTGCTTTAAAATCTTATTCGCGCGTTTCATGAAATTGCAAAGCATGAAAGAAATCATTACTAAGATAGTTAATCGCTCAGTGTTATATCTAGATCCTACTAAAATCATAGATTGTGTAATTCATTACATATTTAAATAATCATAATTCTGTGCAACTCTAGTCTTAAATGAAACAACATACAATTAATATTGAGAGGTATCTCAGAATACACTTAACTGATCGAAATCAACCATCCTAGTTTATAATTTGTTTATTACCAACACATAAGCAGGAGGTTCCTACCTACATAAGTAATTATTTTAAAATTCGGTAATTCAACTGGTGAGATGAGGAACAAACACACAGACGTGGATTGTACTTTTGTCCTCTAAGATTTGTTAATGGTACACAAACATAAAAGCGCAGTTCCTAAGTAAAAAATCATATTACCTACGTTAAAAAGACAATGTTTATTCTTACCGGCGTTGGTGAGATCCAGACTTCTAAAATATTCATGATGTTATTGGGAATCTCCGACAACATGAGTCTGCGCACAAGTGGAGTTAATCTCAAAGAGCCGTTGAGACATCGCACCACAGTCACACTCGCAATGATCACAACACAAAAAGTCCTTTCTTTAGTAATAAACAATACCACTTGGCGCCCATGCCGCCATTGACAACCACTGGTATTAGAAATACCAGCAACGACATGTGATTTAGAACTCTCTTATTACTTTACAATAATAGATTGAACAATCAAAACAAAATCGTTATCATTTTATTTTATGTGGGTAGGTAGGCACTTTACCCGTAATAGAATAAATTGACATCCCTAGAATGACAGGTGATAGTAAAAAATGGCGTACTTTATAGTCTGAAACTTAAAAGTACTAATTATTATTCAAAAAACTATCCCATTATAAATAATCATTAAGTCTTATTTAAAAAATATATTTTTATTTTAGATATTTCATGCCGTTTAAGGTTTTGAGACACACGTCATTTATCAAGAGTACTGTCCATGGGCAATCTCCTTTTTTCTCCAAATTAGTTTTTTTTTATGAGTTGCCGAAAAACAGCCAGTCTTTCTAGCGTTAACTAATAAAAATACGTACACAATAAATCTTTCGACTTTACACGACCATTTATTACGACCTATTTAAATAGAAACCTATTATTCCAAAGGGTAGAAAGGTAATAAATAGCTACAATATATTATGTTTTCAAATAAACCTTTAGGCTTTCGCTTGATATTCTGCCGCTGAACTTACCTGAAAAAACAGAAAATTACGTGATAAGTATTTTTATATAAGCACGAAAAAACATCAACCTGTAGGTATTTTTCAAACTTTAGTGCAGGGGTTTATTCTAATACGTTACATTTCAAATTTATCTTCTCAACGACAACGTACAGTCACGAGCACCAATATGTGTACACTTTCTTAAATTTAAAAGCAATTTTCGTGAGAATTAACGATTGTAACTTGGAGATTGGATCTTTTTCATAAAAATATGAGTTCCAGAATACTATGTAACAACATTAAATTTTAATCAGAATAGTAGGAGAAATATACTTTAAAAAGTTGTTATATGTTTACGTATTTGTGCTTGTGACTGTACTATCGCGCTCACTGACGGTCTGTCACTTTTCACCCTTGTACCCTAAGTGATAAGGTTCAAAAGTGGTCGACCGTCAGTCGTCACGGTAAAATAGGTACGCCAACAGTACATACATTTAAGATTTAATTAGAGTTCTTAATTTTAAGTGCGTGATAAAAGGGTGTTTATTATTTTTTTTAACTACACTATTATAAATGTTTTATTTTCTGTCAGTGTCTTAGATTAAATAACAAAATACATTTATTTTGGAATGTCATAACATATTCACATTTTCGAGATTTGGACCCGCAACCTAATTCCTAAAATGGGTCCAAAAACCGAAATCATAGGCTCCAAATACAATGTACTAAATAAAAACTTTTCTCATTTAAGTTAAATCAAAATGGTGGGAAACGTATGTTTCAGTCTAAGGTCTACATAGTAAATGACCTGAAAGATGGACCGAAATAATTACTTTCTTCATGGTAATTTCGGAATACTGGGAATATAATAATAATAATACCAGCCTGTTACTGTCTTACTGCTGGGCAAAGGCCTCTTCTCATACAGAGAAGGCACGAGCATTGATCACCACGCTTGCTCAAGACGGGTTCGCGATTTCAGACTTATATTAATTATAAGTCCAGGTTTCCTCACGATGTTTTCCTTCTCCGATGTCTGTGATGTCCAAGATAAACTTAGAAAGTACATATGAATTGAAAAATTCACATTGGTATTTGCCCGGATTTGAATCCACAACCTCATACATGAGAGGCGAGGCCTTAACCTCTGTGCTGGGAATAATTTAAATTAAATGAAAACTGAACTGCTCTGTCCCTATATCATCATCATCATTCTCCTGCCCTTATCCCAATTTATTTGGTGTCGGCGCAGCATGTTTTCTTCTTCCATACTTCTCTATTACTCGTCATCTTATCACACACCTCCTTTCTTGCCATATCATCCCTATAATTTATTAGATACTAGTCAGTGGCCCGAAACTCCGACAACCAGTCTTACCAAGGAGTATCTTATTACCCAGTACTAACTGGATAGTGGAGGTCAGATAGGCTGTCGCTCTATGTAAAATACTGGTTAGTACCAGTATTTTTCGGAAGCTGACCCCAACATAGTAGGGGAACGGCTAGGCAGATGATGATTACTCTATTTGAAAATCTGTTTTATTTTGTTCCAGGTCAAACCTTTATTTAAAATTCTCAAGTAAAACACATAAAGATGACACCTTTTTTCCCAGGAGGAGTAGACGAAGGTGTAGGTATATTTTTGCTAGTATCGTTCAATTCGTTGTAATAGGGGTAGTTTCTTTTACTAAAACCAGGCTCAAATCCAAACCAACCGAGGCTCGATGCTGGGATTTTTATAATGCTAGAATCTATAAACTTAACCCTACCATCCCTGCAGCATTCTAGATCAACGAGACCTCATTATTTTCCAAAAACAAAAAGACACAGAAAAAAACAAATGAGAGTTACTGTTTTTGGAACACAGCCATTCGAATTTCAAATAATCTAGAATACATTCACAAAACTTTAATGAACGGCACAAAAACTAAAGGGACAGTTAAAACAGTAACCGAATTAAAATTCAGTTTATAATTAAATCACCAATAATGTATCCCGACCTTAATAACTAACCTGCTGTGTATAAAGTGCAAAAGTTAACACAAATGCCACTCGACCGGCACAAAAAGAAGTACCACTCGGTACAAGTTAAGAAAATAAAAGTGTTTTTGAAAATAAGAGGAGGATCGATCTTCTGGTTAAGCCGCGATTGCCCAGGTTGGTCCGTTGATGGGTAACTGACCCATTACATACCGAGTTTCCTCCGTGTGTCGCGTTAAGCCGTTGGTCCCGGCTGTTAATTGTAGATCTTTGACAATCGTTACAGGTAGTCAATGACCCGAAATGCTGACAACCAGTCTTATCAAGGGGTGTCGTATTACCCCTTGATAAGACTGGTTGTCTAAGTGGGTTGTGGAGGTCAGATAGGCAGTCGCTCCATGTAAAATACTGGTATTTAGCTGTATCCGGTTCGGCTGGAAGCCGACCCAAAGAAAAGGCTAGGCAGATGATTTTTTTTTTACAAAATGGGCCTGCTCTTGACCTCGATCACGCCTTATAGAAAGCGATAGATGAGGTCTATGATGGAACGAGCGTGTCCAGAAGATGCCTGTTCACTCTGGCTTTGAAGGCAGATGGGTTAAATGTTGGAGGGAACAGATGCCAGCAGAGAGTTCCACACTTTGGCTGTGCGCTTAATAAACGTTGAGGAGAAACGCCGAGTACGACTCGTCGAGATGATGAGGTGGCCACATTGATTTTGGATTTTTTCTGACACTATGATCAACAACCCCCCTTTTCAAATTGTATTTGCAATGGCAAAAAAAAGATTTGTTGACCGACACGAACCTTCTGTTTTTCACCTCCATATTGCCCAACTGCCTGCATGGAAATGAAGAGACTTTGTTAATAGTGCCATATTTACCCATTCTCTGGGATGAATTCGGGTCGCAATTTGTGGGTGGCAACATTCAGACATGTGTGAACGTTTTGTATCGGCCGCCATATTGGTTTAGTTTATGGTATTGTCTAGTTTTAATGTGGGGATTAGAATGGGAATAGGAATAGTTTGGTCTAGACTTAGTGTATGTTTTGTTTGTTTACTGATGTGTTTACATTAGGCCGTCTGATTAGTCCCTAAAGCAGGAGGAATTTAACATTTATCACGCCTGTAATCCGCGAAAGGGTAGGCAGAGGTGTACCTAATAGTAAAACTAACATTTTTGCCAGATTAGGTAAAGTCTCATAGGCAGTCGCTCCATGTAAAATACTGGTATTCAGCTGCATCCGGTTAGACTGGAAGTCGACCTCAACATTGTTGGCTGTCAAAACGCAGATGATGATGGTTCAATAATGAATACGCTACTTAATACCCATATTTACTTAGCATAAAATACTGACTAAATAAGCATTTGTAATTATTTATTTCGTTATGACCAAAGCTACTAGTCTGTTTAGTTTGGCAGCTGTCAAAAATGACATCTGCCAAACTGAAACTGATTTTCGCATTTTATGGATTTTATACTAAACTATAGATTAAAATAAGAGATTGAAAATCTTTGGAAACTCGTGTGTGATTTTGACAACCCTGATATTAAGCTTAGGAGTATCAAAGCCTTCGTAACCGATTCAAATCTGTACAGACCAACCTATTTGATCTCTGCATTAAATATTTGAGAAAACTTAATATATTTTATATAAGCGTGTGTTTGAAATGTATTTTATTGGAATTGTGGTCGTATATTTTAAATCTTTAGCTTGCAAAGGGTTTAAATAACTAGTTATTTATTTTCGCAATGAAAATAACTACATATGTAAGCGATTTTTTAGAGCTAGCTACATAGTACACATCACGCCTGTAATCTTCGAAGAGTTAGGTAGAGGTGTACTCTTAGGTACACCTACATTTCGTCAGTTATGGTTAAATCCCATGCAATAGGGGGCGAGCCTATTGCCATCTATCGGGCTCAAATCCAAACTCCGTTGCTGCTACTGCGAAATTCACCCAATAATACTTTGCCCAACACGGGAATCGAACACAGGACCTCATACTCAGCAGTCGCGCTTGCAACCACTAGACCAACGACTCAGTTCGGAATTGTACCTTGCTTTTCGTAGATCACGTTTTTTTTTCAGTTATAAAAAAGGTCACCCATCACTAACGTAACTTCATAAAAAATCTCACATCGATCTCTAATTAACCCATATTCTTACTTCCCCGATATTTTCATTAACAATTTAAGTAATTACACTGTTTGCCAAACTTCTTGGCAGTATATGATTAGGTATAAATGAGACAAAAGATGTAGTATAGTCTGGTTATAATTATCCAAAGGTGCATCTTATATACTAACGACTACGTGACGATAACAGACAGTAGAAACATTTAATAGATATTGAACGTGCGATAAAGAACATAAGATTGCGATGTAGATTGTAGATACAGCACAAAGATATTGTACCGTAACAGTACACCCCCCTTTAAAAGAAAAAAAAAAAATATTATGGTAATAGTGTTTACAATATAAATTTGATCTAGACCTTACTAGTTATTTGCTGATGTATATAAATAATAATGCTATTGTACGCGGTGGAATTTGATGACGCCTGTTGTGGTGTTATTTGCTGACGTCTGTAATTTTGACTTAGCTGTTGCACGAGTGTTTATTATTTTTTATAGACGAACTACTGGCTTTACTTTACGTCCCGATCGTGTAGTGTACGTGTGTGAATGTCTGTCGTAATCCTTTGAATCTGGCACGTAGTTTGATTCGTCATTGATCATGAATGCTGGTTTCAATCTATCAATTGATATCACTGTCTCTTTATCCCTAATTCTAACGCAAAATGTTTTATCTGTTTTACTAATTACTGGGTAGGGTCCCTCATACGGCGGTGTCAGGGCCTTCTTCATTCTATCACACCGAACAAATACGTGTGAGCATTCTTTGAGTTCGGGATGCACAAATATAGCTTGGTTATGGTTTTTTCTTTTCGGAATTGATGTCATTTGTGTGATGTCCTTTTGAATTTGTTTTACAAATTCTTCGTACGTTGATAACTGTGCTGCTGATGACTCAAAAAATCCTCCAGGGAGTCGTATTGGCGTTCCATATGTCATCTCTGCTGAACTATAACCTGTGTCTTCTCGCAAGCTACTCCGCAACCCGAGTAAAACTGTTGGGATTTCTTTTAACCAATTTTCGTTGGATTCTCTTGTCATTAACGCTACCTTTAAAGTTCTATGAAATCTCTCTATCATTCCATTGGATTGCGGATGATAAGGTGTTGTCTTAATTTTATGTATTCCCAAAAATTGTGAGAGTGACTCAAATATTCTTGATTCAAACTGTCGGCCTTGATCCGTAGTAATGCGCAATGGACATCCAAAACGAGCAATCCATCCTTCGAAAAGTGTCTTGGCTACTGTTTCTGAAGTTATATCTTCTACCGGAAATATTTCGGGCCATGACGTACAACGATCTATGATTGTGATTAAATATCTCTTCCCTTGTGAAATCGGAAGTGGTCCGACGATGTCAATATGTAAATGTTCAAAACGTTGCGCTGTCATAAATGTACCAGGAGGTGATATCGTATGTCGTTGTATTTTTGATTTTTGGCAGGCTATACATGATCTACACCAATTATTGATATCTTTGTTCATATACGGCCATAAATACCTTTGGGTTATCATTTTCCTCGTAGTTCTTTTTCCTGGATGGCTCATACCATGAATGGTATCGAAAATTTGTTTGCGAAAATGCTTTGGTAAGTAGGGGCGGCTTTTTCCAGTAGACGTGTCGCAGGTGATGTTTATTGTGGAACCCGGAAGCGTAATGTTTTTGAATTTTAATCTTTTATTGTCATGTAATTTACTTAGTTCATTATCTGTTGATTGACATTTTTCCAATTCAGCGTAATCGATAGGTGATGGCACGTATATTTCCTCTATTCGAGATAAGGCATCGGCGGTAATATTGTCACGTCCGTTTATGTGTTGGATGTTGGTACTGTATTGTGAAATGAAATCTAACTGCCGGACCCGTCGCGGTGTATCGTTTGATGATGGTTTTTGGGAGAATGCGTATGTCAAAGGTCGGTGATCCGTAAATATTGTAAATTCTCTTCCCTCGATTAATCTGTGAAAATGTTTGACGGCCATGTATATTCCTAACAGCTCTCTGTCAAACGTCGAATATTTTTGTTGAGTTTCGCTCAATTTTTGTGAAAAAAAACCTAATGGTTCCCAATTGCGTCCGGATTTCTGTTGTAAAACTCCACCAACGCAAGTAGCACTAGCGTCGGTCATGAGCGCTAGTGATGCGTTGCGGGAAGGATGCGCTGTTAATACTGCGTTTTTCATGCTTTCCTTGCATTTTTCGTAAGCTTTGTCTGCTTCCGTTGTCCAAGGAACAGGTGAATTATCGTTCTTTTTTGAACCATGTAGATATTCGTTTAAAATTCTTTGATTTTCCGCTGCACGTGGAATATTACTTCTGTAGAAATTGACCATGCCCAAAAATCTTCTTAATTCTTGAATTGTTTTCGGTTTGGGAAATTCCATGATTGCTTTGTAATTTTCTTCGGTAGGTTGTATTCCTTGGCTCGTTATATGATAACCTAAGAAATCTATTTCCCTTCTGAGAAATTCGCATTTCTCGAGATTAATGGTTATTCCATTCTCGTGTAAACGTTTGAAAACCGTTTCTAAATGCTGATAATGCAAATCTTCGTTGTCCGATGCGATGAGACAGTCGTCTACATATATAAATACGAAATTTAAATCTCTAAATAAGGAATCCATGAATCGTTGAAATGTTTGTGCCGCATTGCGTAATCCGAAAGGCATTCTTAAGTACTCAAAAAGTCCGAAAGGTGTGATGATGGCTGTTTTCTCTATATCTTTAACAGGAATACAGTGGTATGCTTTGCGTATATCTATCTTGCTTAGTACCTTCTTATTTTCTAATATGTATGTAAAGTCAGTTAATCTTGGTAGTGGGTATTTGTCCGGTACTGTTGTGCTATTGAGCATTCGATAGTCTCCGCACGGTCTCCATTCGCCATTTTTCTTTTTTACCATATGTAATGGGCTTGCCCATGGGCTATCTGACGGTCGGCAAATTCCGAGTTCTATCATATTTTGAAATTCCTTTTTGGCTATGTCGTATTTTTCTGGAGGTAATGGTCTTGCCCGAGCTGCGACGGGTGGTCCTGTAGTGATAATGTGGTGTTCAATCTTATGTTTGGGCGCATTGCGTAGAGAGGACTCTTTCGTGATGTCTTCGTATTTGTTTAAAAGTTGCGTAATACGTGGATTCGTTCCCACTGCGATAGTACGAATTGTTTGCTGTGTCGTTTTTTCTGAAGTTACATGCGTTGTCAGCTCTGTAACTCTGTCGATAAGTTTGCGACCTGCTATGTCGACTAATAGTTTATAGTGCTCTAGAAAATCTGCTCCAATTATTGGTTGTGTAACATCGGCGATTATAAAATTCCATCTATAACATCGTTGTAGTCCTAAATCCAAGGTAAGCGTCTTCTCGCCGTAAGTCCTAATTTTAGTCCCATTTGCAGCGTATAGTGTGTATTGTTCATTTTGTAACATTGAATATCTCTGTTGCTTGCTAATGACTGAGATATTTGCGCCCGTGTCAATCAAAAACTTCATACCACTTTTTCGGTCGGTAATGGTGAGGCGATTGGATGGGTGGATTGCACAGAGTTTCGCCGTTGTCTGTGCTCTTATTCGTTTCCCTGGTTCCGTACGTAAGTCATTGGTTTCCAACCGCATGGTTTAATGCAGTTCCTTGCATATTTTCCGAATCTTTCGTGGTAGTAACAAAATCGTTTTGCTCCTCTATAGTTTGTTCTCGGCCTCATAACCGGGAATTGTTGACGTTTCTTGAAATGATTGTGCGTGTTGGGTCGATAGCCATATTGACCTTGCTGAATTGCGTCAATATCTATCTGTAATTTTGCTAGCTGGGTTAAAATGCATGCTGTATTGTTGTCGCTTGAAGTGTCGTTGCTAACAGCTGATATTTCGGTTACTTTTGAACTCATTATTACTTTGTCTGCAATTTGGCTCAGTTTGTCAATTTCCATGTCTTCCGTAACTGCTAGAACCGTAGTAACTGATGTTGGTAAAAGCCTGAACCATAGTAGTTTAATTGTTTCGTCACTGATTTTTCCTCTCCCGAGGACTCGCATTTGACGTAATAACTGCGAAGGTTTTTGATCACCGAGTTCTGTCTCTGATATTAACTTTTGAAACTGTCGCTGTTCTGCTTCTACAATCAATTAAACGTTCCTTGATGTTTTTGTATTTATCTGTAGTCGGTGGTGAAGTGATTAGGTCACTAACCTGTAGTATTTCTTCCTTGGATAACTTTGCTATCACTGTACAGTATTTGTATTCGTCTCCTTGCTTCTGTGGTGCTAATATGGCTTCTCTTGGTTGGTCTTTCCAAAATTCCGGAATGCGGGATAAAACCGAGGTGCCAGCAGCTACTTCAAATGTTCCTTGCTGATTTATGTTCGCCTTGCACGGTGATTGTGCCATGTTTCTTGCTGCGTATTCGCTCGTCGGGGTCACCAATTTGCCAAACTTCTTGGCAGTATATGATTAGGTATAAATGAGACAAAAGATGTAGTATAGTCTGGTTATAATTATCCAAAGGTGCATCTTATATACTAACGACTACGTGACGATAACAGACAGTAGAAACATTTAATAGATATTGAACGTGCGATAAAGAACATAAGATTGCGATGTAGATTGTAGATACAGCACAAAGATATTGTACCGTAACACACTGCACCAGGATGTAGACCACAGATTGTTGCGAAGTGCAAACTTGCGTCATCTCATCTGCTGCATAGCTGACGCAAGGCATGGTGTAGCGAAGTATTTGAGAAGTTTCATTCATGTTACTTAGATGTTGGGATGAATATTTTTTGGTCTTGGCTGACTTCTCCCGCTCTGGGTAGAGTGGGAGGGAGTGTCAGACTCTTACTGACTAAAACCCATCCATGTTCCTTCATTGCCCTTTGTGTTCCAGGGCCACGGTATCTCTTTCGAACAGTCCCGCAGCCCCGGCAGGCATCGGCCCTTGCGGGCCCCTTCCTGGTTACTGAGGCCAAGGCCTTACATCAGTGTAAGGCCTTGAGAGGTAGCCACAGGATAGTGCGGCTAAACAGACAAGAACCTCCTAGGTTGACCATCGAGACGGAACTCACAAAAAAAAACAAAAATGGGCCAAAACGATCATGGTGTCTTTGGCAGACCGTATTGTCTGTTATATAAGCTCCCTTCTGGTCAAAGGTATACGATAATAATATGTTTAGCTTTAAGTAGACGTAAATAAGTGGTCCAAGCACTAAGTCTAATTACTTTGCAATTATTTGACATAACAATTGACAACTGTCAGCTTTTCAAATGTAAATTTTGACCCTTGGTATTTAGACATGTATTTTTATCTACGAAAGTTGAAATCTGCTACCTAACCTAATGACGAAATAACGGATGACCCCTTCCCACCCACGGAAATAAAAATAGGAAATAAAATACACAACACATATTTATACGTCCGTACTGCAATACAATACACAACGAAACAAAACAAACGGGCGTCAAAATATCATAAAAATACTTTTTAAAGAAACGTTTCTTGGAGTTTATTTGTAAAATCAAACGGAGATAAAGATACCATCTTCAGCAAAGTGCTATAAAAGTCCCATGCTGAGACAAAATAACGAACAAAAGATACATAAATATTATATAATGTTTATATAAGTACTAACAATCGTTTTTGAATTTAATTTAGAAATGGTGATGCTCCATAACTCAAGTAGCTGATGTTGGAGTTAAAACAGCCAAGCTAAAGTGGGAGTGGGCTGGCCACGTCACCACGTCGCATCCGGAGAGGTAGGTAACGATCTTCACTCACTGGACGCCTGAGGGTGGACATCGCCGACGAGGTCGACCGCGGCGAAGGTGGTGTGACGATCTGATCATGTTCGCGGGGCAAGCGTGGCCAGAAATTTCACAAAACAGAGAGGTTTGGATGGAGAAAGGCGAGGCCTTTGCCCAGCAGTGGGACACAATATAGGCTTTGAAAAAATTAGTGATGGAAGTTCAACGGGATGCATAGATTTAAATCTTTGGATTCACTCTACCGCGTCAAGACCAGTCACGTTTTTGTTTCGTTAAGAAAATCGTTTATTTCATTGCAAACATGAGTCATTCATATGTATATGTATTTGTTTTCGTATGTTTTAGTTTTAAATAATAAAATGATCCATATTATAGCGTGTCACTGTATTAACTCGGTCACTCTAAAAGTCGTATCTATTGCTCCATACGTGATGTGTGAACACTAGTGATCGGATATTCGGATGCATATTTACCTAAAGTACGTTTTTTCCCGGCCTAAGGTACGAAGGTATGGAAGCCGCTTCTTAAAATGCCAATTTTTGTTGGGATCGCGGTATTTTAGAAATAATACAGTGTGTATAAAATGTAGTATTCAAAAGCAAAATAAATATTTAAAATCTATTTAAAACCAGGCAAGCAATTTGTTGAAAATAACACGTAAAAGTACAAAATTATACGATTTAAATTTTGCTGCTGAATATTCGTATAGGACAAAATGGTAAATATGACAATTCATTTGAACTAAAACACTAAAATGAAAAAAGACTGTATTTAAATAAACCGGGACTTTTTCCGTACTGACGCGCGCTCTATACTTGTCAACACTTAAACTTAAGGCAAATATGCATCCGAATATCCGATCCCTGGTGAACACACTTTTCACCAGTGTTGATTTTTCTTGTTACTAATAAAAAAAAATTGTATGTTTGTTACATTATTATCTGGGGGCGGAGCAATAACATTTTTCCTTCTATTCATCCCTGTCAACCTTCATGGTATCATATTTGACTCCCGCTCTATCCATCAAAATTTTAGTCACATCTTTGATTCAGTGAGGGAGGGCACATCGAACGATTTCATTCTTGACTGTATTATTACAAGGTAAGGTACCGCTAGAGGGTTGAATCTTGAGCCTTTAAGCTTTGTCAGCAATTGGGTTTTGAGCTCCAAGATTATTGTGCTTCCTATTTGACTGTGGGTTTGCTATTTTAATAGCTACTACTGAAAACTGAATCAAAAGTTTTTTGATGTTGGCAGCACCTCCGTTTCTAAGGCCTATTATCTATTAATATTACTTACTTAGCATTTGCTTTGAGGAGCTCGTGGCTAAATAATAACAGCCGCTCGGGGTCGATCTTTAGGTTTAGCCGTGCTTGCCTAGGTTGGTCTGTGGATGGGTGACCACCCATTACATACCGAGTTTTCTCCGTGCCTCGGAAATTACGCTAAGCCGTTGGTCCCGGGTGTCATTTGTAGATCTTTGACAGTCGTTAGGTAGTCAGTGGCCCAAAAAGTCTGACAACCTGTCTTACCAAGGGGTATCGTATTACCCAGTACTAACTGGATTGTAGAGGTCAGATAAGCAGTCGTTCAATGTAAAATACTGGTATTCAGCTGCATCCGGTTGGACTGGAAGCCGACACAATATAGTTGGGAAAGGGCTAGGCAGATGATGACTTTGCATTTGCTTTGACTCAGACATGTTCCCGTCTTCATCCTGCATTTGCCGTTTGATAGTTTTGCGAAAATGTTAGGAGTTACAACAACTAAGACAAAGTAGTTCAAAACACTGCAGAGTAGCGTTTATAGACCTCGGCCTGAAAGATCCTGAAGATTCTGTTAACATCAGCCATGATCATCG
The DNA here is from genome assembly GCA_905220335.1 of Noctua pronuba. Lineage (NCBI taxonomy): Eukaryota > Metazoa > Arthropoda > Insecta > Lepidoptera > Noctuidae > Noctua > Noctua pronuba. Next base: position 8,161,498 of record LR999918.1, on the reverse strand, counting down.
TGAATACTTTCTTGCGAACGAATATCTCTAAAAACCTTCAAAACACAAGGTTGGAATGGATATGCTTCGATTTTCTAACCACTGTCTTTCAGTTTGTTTTGTTTCTCAACCAAAAAAAATCCTCTACGTTCATTATATTTATTCCCAATATCACACAGTATTAATACTGTGCTAATATCATCGTCCAACGCAACAAGTTATGGACTCATAAACTCATAACATATTGACCACCCGATAACCTATCAACCTAGGCAATAAAACAGGTTCTAAACTTAGCCACAGGCATCTAATATTAAATCCCAGTAACTGAGCAATTTTTCATTCGATATCATAGAACGTTTGATGGGATTACATCGCCGCTATGCATGCAAAATGCAAATGCGTTTGATCCTGGAGCGGTAAATGGTAGAAGGCTCATTTTTATTAATTTATTATGATAAAAACCCGGAGCCCTGGTTAGCAATACATAGGTTCGCCCTGTGTATGGGACTTAAACATAACCGGCGGAAAAACAATGGATGGAATAACTATACAGGGTGTAAGGGACAGCCCTCCATAATCTGGAGGATTTAGTATATCAAACTGCGATAACCGGTACAACAAATTATTTCAGGAATGTTATGGGAATCCAATAAACTTGATTTGTTTCATTTCCTCATATGCAATGTATAGTTACCGTGGCAAAACGCACGTAGCGAACGGTAAGCGCGACGACGAGTTCGATGAACTCTGTAGCTAGGCAATATGATTCAAAATAAGGAGCTGAATGCACCCTGTCAGTTTGTGGAGGGCTGTCCCTTACACCCTGTATTAATGGGAGAAAAATGCTTCTTCTTCTCCGTGTCACTGCACTGGCATACGACAGTTTTTCTATAACTGCATAAGTTGTAACAAAATAATAAAATTGAGAGTAGTATGAGAAGTATTTAATTTCAAAGAATATTTACATTATTTACAAACTACAAATCTATAACAGTAATAAAAATATGTACAAGTATCAAAAGGGTTACAGGGCGTCAAAAAATTCGTCCACATCGCTGTCAACAGGAAAAGTTCCCAGAAGGCTGGCAGCATTGCCACATTCTGGGCTCTGGTCACGTGAAGAGTCGACCAATCACTTGGCGATTTTCAGAAATACTAGGTGGGCACTCGGACCCCATGGCCCTAGTGTTGCAACCCCAAGTAGTATGATGATGATCATGCCAACTGAAACTTCTGTCCCCAACTCCTCATTGTTACTAACCTGTCGCTACTTCAAACACGGGACGAGAATTAAAATGTTACGACACGATACATAGATACATACTCGATATGATATGTTACATCCTAGTTCGATCCGAGAGCGGCTGAGCACTCTACGAGGTGCAAAATTGAAATTTGTTCAACCGCCCGTAAAAACGAGTGGTAGTATACAACTTAGTTTTAATAGCTTTTCTGTTTTATTGATCGTGAGTACTTTGTGTGTTTTAGAATCGTTGCTTTGTAGACTAAATGGACACCTACCAAAGCGCAGCGATGGCCAGTGCAGTAAAGCTGTGACCGAGTGGCGTCGAAGGACTGGAAAGAGAAGTTTTGGTCTTCCGGTGGCGAGATGCGCAGACGACATTGTTGCCATCGCGGGAATATCCTGGATGAGGCTGGCACAAGACCGTGGAGCTTAGCACAAGCAAAGAGAGGCCCATACCCAACAGTGGGATGTGGATGATGACGAGTCTAAATAATGTTTGGTGAAAAAGCGATATTGCGTGGTAACTGAAAGAACTTAGGCCTGTAGGTACAAACATGAACAAAGTATTCTCGAGTTGTAGTTGATTTTGCTATAGCAGAATATTTGATAGTCTAATAAAGGTCCTGTTCTCAAAAGAAAAATGGAAGCTTTGATCACGTTGCAGCCTGTGGAATTTACAGCCGGCTTCTCTGATCCCGATCACTATAATCTGGATCTATTCAGAGTTCGAGTGAATCGGTTTCTTCTAGGCAAGCGTGCTCCACCCTAGGCCGCATCATCGCTTCACATCAGGCGAGTTGCGGCCACACGCAAGCCCATTTAGTATTGAAAAAAAAAAACGTTGCTTACTTCAATTTGACAAATGGCATTGAGTAAAACATAATTTCAAAAATCAGGCAATTTAGGTAAAACTTCCAACAACTATCAGTTATTATTGTAATTAATCTCTGACGGGTCCATATTGGCTCACCTAAAGTTCTTTTCCCGAAATTGTTCTTCCTAACGATTTGTAATCCGAATGATCACTCTTCCTAAAAATTTTCATCCTAAAGTTTTCATTCATACTATTTGTAGTGCTACCGGCGATGTTCATAACACTCATGTTTCCGAAAATTGTAATTAATAATATCATTAATATAAATATATTTAAACTCCTACTGTTTTTTGTCATAACGCTTTTATCCCTAAACATAAGTACAGGTCAGAGTCTTGTCTTGGGGCACTATGAAAAAAAAACTTAGAAAAATTTCGCAACCAATTTCGAAGTAGCGCTCGCCGGCCGCTACCGCGGCACCGCTCGCTACGCTCGCTCGGCTCGCGCGTAGTTACAGGTCACAGTTCTAACCTAACCTAACCTATGGATCCCTTCCACATCGTTTTTACGACAAACGGTTAGTCGGAGCAAAAAAAACACCAAGAAACTTTATTCTTACATTTAGGTGTTTTATACGATAGAATCGAGAAAATAAACGGTTTGCAAAAATAACACTTTTTTGGTTAAATTTTTCTAAGTCTAAACAAAGAAATCTAAACAAAAAATATATGACTTTGAATAATAGTGTAAAAGATGGTTATGTTGAGAAAACATAGGAAAACAAATAAAAGTGTAATAGATGTTTATTGCTACTGACATTATGAAGTTGAATGCTTCGGAATTATAAAATTAGAGACAGAGTAGTTAGGAATTGTGATTGTTAGGATGAAAAATGTTAGGAAGAACATTTTCGGATTTCCAATTATCGGAGTTGAAAATTTAGGTGAACTTTGGCGCACCCATCTCTGACATATTTTTAACTTAAAATTACACAATAAGAAATACCTCAAAACTCCTTAATGTTCACATTTTATTAAATACTAGCGTTCCGCCCCGGCTTCGCACGGCTGCAATATACATATAAACCTTCCTCTTGAATCACTCTATCTATTAAAAAAAAACCGCATCAAAATCCGTTGCGTAGTTTTAAAGATCTAAGCATACATAGGGACAGACAGACAGCGGGTAGCGACTTTGCTTTATACTATGTAGTGACTTACGAATTGCCAAAAATGCCACCAGTACGCAATAAAAGCCTTAGACGCAAGCTTTAACATTCCATTCAATAAATCCAACATTTAAAGTCAATGTTTTATTCATTTGAGCATAAGAAGAAAAAAACAAAAGCATCTCGATTTGAACCGGGAAGCCGTGACATCTCATTTCCCTAAACTCAGTTGGAGCATCGATAAAATTCGATTCTGCTCTAATGAGTCAATAAGGCCTACTTTGTCCTCTTAATTTTCAATAAAGAACCGGTCAAGTGCGTTTGGCACTCGCTGACGATGGGTTCCGTATCATCGTACAATTTTAAATGCATCATTTTTTTTTTAATTTGCAGAACGTAGCATGTAGCGTTTTGTTTATTCTGCCTACCCTCATGGAATAAAGGCGTGAGTTTATGTATGCATGTATGACCATTTTTAGAGATTGGGCCAAAAATGCCGAAAAAAACACATTCCTCGTATGATGACCCCCTTTAATTATTTATTGTATTTTTATTATTTGTTATTATAGCGGCCATCCCCGCCCTCTCCCTAGGTGGACCGAAGACCTGGTGAAGGTTGCCGGGACGCGCGGGACTGGTCGCTGTGGCGGCACTTGGGGGAGGCCTATGTCCAACAGTGGACGTCTTTTGGCTGAAATTATGCTGATGATAGCGGCCATAGCAATAAACATGTGAAAATATCAAGAGTCCTATTACGGTTAAAAAAATATAGCCCTGTGACAGACAGACGGACAGACATCGGAGCCTTACTGGGGTCCCGTGCCACCCTTAAGGTACGGATCCCTAAAAACATTCTATTTGCATAAGACACTAGGCCGCTCTCAAACTTACAATTGTCGTGTGTCGTTTAACATTTTAGTGGTAGTAAATTTAGTCGGAGGGAAGACATTTTAATTTTAAATGTGTTCGGTGTTTTACTGTAAACGTGACTACTCCCCGCTTTAGAATTAACATAGTTATTTATATTGTTTTAATTGTTTGTTTTTATTAATTGTTTTTTTGGGTTCTGTTACAGTTTATAAAGCCGGTGTGGTATTTATTTTAATTCTATAAATTACCATTTTATCATTATTACAATTACGTCGTAAGTCGTAACCGAGGCAGGCCCAAGAAACGCTGGCGTGACGACCTGGTCTCAGGCTTAACGGATTGGTCGGAGAGGGCCAATTGTAAACAGGATTAGAAAGGCCTTTGCCCAGCAGTGGGACAGAGCAGGCTGACATAATTTAAAAAAAAATACCAACGCCATCCAGTTTCTTCAGCGTTGTTGGTCTTACTGTTGATCTGTTTCGTTTCTTGCAGCAAATATGGCAGCTTTAGCATTTATACTTAGGTATAAATAAATAAAAAAAATGAACTTCTTCTTCTTCTTTGCGTATCGATGGACTCAAATAATACCCGACCAGTAGACAGGGTCGAACTTTCAGCAAGGCTGTAAGGAGAACTACCTTGACCGTTGCAAATAGACGAAAATGGTCTTAGGAGACTATCCATAATATTTCGTGACATTTTGATAACCATTTAAAAAAAAAAATACAGTTAGCAAAAAACTGGCCACTTTACACAAATAATTTTGTTGGTGCCAATGGATCCTGTTTCTAATACTGATTAAAAACTTCTATGGGACCAACCCAGGTTGGAGTACTAAAACATGGGCACGATGGGCAAGAAAGGAAGTGGGGTATATCCCACACATTATGAACTGGGACCAAGTTAAAGGATGTAAAGATCGTAGCTGGTGGGGATCTGTATGTTTCTGCCTACACCCATGAGAAAAAGTCGTGAGGTTATGCATGGTCGGAGTAATGAACATAGCTCAGACAATACAATTCCGTAACCAATTTACGTGTAAAACAAAATAACCACACAAAACATTAAAATAATAAAGAACAATATACTCAGTAGGTTACAACTTATAATAAATGTAACTGAAATATAAGCCCGCTTCACGAGACGACCTACTAAACTTAAATTACGTAAGACAATGCCCCACGCATAATCGTAAGTCGTAAGACTGTAACAAGTAGGGATGGGCCGACTATATAGCCGACTAGCCGAATAGTCGGCTGCGTAAATACTACTACCGACTAAGGGACCTCGAGCTCAAATGGAGCTGGGCCATCCACATCTGTCGCATACCGGAGGAGCTATAGGTAAACACACAATGGGTCTCAAACAGCTGCAAACTGCAAAGCAGCAGGCCCAAAAGGGAATGGCGGATAAAGAAAGAAAACATATTTATTTGGCACATGCCACAAGTGCACACAACAATAAATGAAAAACTCAAAGTAAACAGAAAAAAGAGATAATATTGTGTGTCTCACGGCAGCGCCAGAAAAGAATAACAACTATGGATAGGCATAAGTGGTAGGAGGGAAGGGAGGCCTTAGCCTTGCAGTGGATGACTCATAATAATGAGGAACATCGCACTCCGCGGCCAAGAACACGACTTTTGGCCGCAGAAGCTTCGACCAGGATCGCCAAGAAGAAAGTTTAGTCGTACAACCGGGTGTCTGACCAGTTTTGTTCAAGACAGCGGCTAATCATCTGTGTAGTGCGTGAAGTCCCTAATCGGCCGAATTCGGCCAAGCCGAATTTTGCTTCAGGTGGAGTTCAGGGAGCATCGGCAATGTCTTTGGTGTTTCATGTAGGTACAGTTGAGTCGCTGACATCACATTGTGTTTATAGAGCAGAGATTTTTTTTTCCTTTAAGAGTTGAAATTCTACTTTTATTTATTTAAGTTATTGACTACCTGCCATGCCGATTATAAAATAAAAATCATCAACAATACAGGTTATAATTTCGTTTCAATCACTCAAGCCGAGTCGGTGCTTTTTGCCGACTCGCCGCCGACTACAAAAATATGGCCGAATAGTCGGCTTTCCCGACTTGTCGGTACATCCCTAGTAACAAGCCTCATACCGTAGGAGGCCTTTTAACCAAACTTTACGGTTTGTTGCCGCCATAAACAAAAATATAAAACGTTAAAGTGAATAAGATTGTTATTAAAACAAATAAAAGTTAGTACTGGCCGGTTTGAAGGAAAAAAGTAGGGTTAGAATAAAAAAGAAGGATTTTGGAGGGAACCGACAGGTGCAGAGATAAATGTTTGTTTTAAAAAAGAATATTGTAATTATGTGTGATAATTGGTACTTGTATCCGGTTCTTAATAGGTATCGATGATCTGACAATCCCACCGTCAGTTAATTAAATAATGGCAATAGGTTCACCCCTATAACATAGAATTAAACATAACTGGCGAAATGTGGGTGTAACTGCTTTTAGGTACATCTCTGCCTAACAAGCGTGATGTTATGTATGTATGTGTGTATTTAAAACACCGACCTACACCTATCAGTTGTATATTTTGACGATGGCAGAAACCTTATGTTTTAAATAAGTTCCGTGACACAAATCTGAGATCAGAGATTTGTAGTGCAAGCGGGCTTAAGTCTTACTTAGACATTTAATATTATCTTACTATTATTATAAATGCGAAAGTTTGTGAGTATGTACAATGAAGTAATATTTATAGACGCGTCATGCATGAACATCACGGCGCCCGAAAACACCGCAAATACTATCGGTAGCTAGATAGCTACTTAGACGCACGAACGCATGTACTGCAGCGGAACTGGTTGGTTGGTACGCGACTAAATGGAGGTCCGGTAATTACCTTGCATTCACGTTGCCACTACAGAGCGCGGGCAACGCATCTATAGTTTATAGGTAATTGAGTATGTATGGATGTTTGTTCCTCTTTCACGAAAAAACGGTTGATCGGATTTGGGTGAAATTTGGCACACACATTTTATAACCTGGATTAACATAATAGGATACTTTTTATCCCGGTAGTACAATTCCATGGGATAATTAATCGGCATGAACTCAGCGCACGCGAAGCCGCGGGCATAAACTAGTGTAAAATAATATGTCCATTTTATTCGCATTTGACCCACCCAGCTGATATCATTGTAGTCTGTGACATTTATATGCGCCTGAGACCTGTTTAGACCTTTCTTTTAATAATAAAATACATTTTACGGTCCAATAAAAGCCCACACGTGAATTGTGGTTATTTTTAGTACTTATTGCAGTAATTTTGCGATCTTTGACCCTAAACATTGTGTACCTAGGTATTGCGCCCATTTTAAGGGTAAGCCCTATTGTCTGTCTGAAGGTTAAATCTATTTTATTGTTTTGGGTCGATAATATTTTGAACCTAGTTAATATTAGGGTGAAAGCACCAATATTCGGCTCAACATTCGAATAATTATTTTATTTAAACTTGATTAAAAGGGCATTAAGAATTAAGTGTTGAGAGCCTATTTATATTTTTTATAAAGTATGAGACTAGAGAGTGTAAAACTTCTGAGCATGAGGGCTTAAGTTTGATTTTTTCGGGTCAGGTTTTTGCAGTGGGCAGTGATATTAGATTTTTCCTTTTTTTGGCTAGAGGGCCATTATTACATGTGACTAACAAATAAATGCAAAATGTGGGTGTACCATTAGGTAAACCTTTGCGAAACCGTTCGGGGACCACAGGCGTGATGTTATGTAAAGTAACCAATTTGTTCCACTAAACGATACTCACAACTACCTTCTATTCATGTAAAAGTAACAAAAACCAAAAATAAAAATCAATTTACACTACAACATCATCAAATAAAACTTTATTACGACATTACTCGGTTCTCCTATTCAGAAAAAAACCTCAAGAAAAAGCCAGTTAAGACTGAAGTTGCAATTAAAACGTGATTTTTATTCTTTTTCTTAATAGATTGGCTTGGAGGTTGAATTTGAGAATTGCTTTCATTAAATAGTGGTAGAAGTCAATTAGTTTTTTTTTATGATTGCTGTATTAATTGGGTTGGAAATGTCACCGAGGCGCCATATTTTAATTTAAAAGCTCTCTGGAAAACTATTCTGCAGGTTAATAGATGTCACTGTGAAGAAATGAATAAAGTAAAATTGTTTGAAGGTTACACTGACATTATAATCCTCTGATTTTTCGGATTCATGGGCTTATTGTATAATTATCACTTGCTTCGGTGAAGGAGAAAATCGTGATGAAACAAGCATGGCTGAGAGATATTTCTCGACGGCATGTAAAGCCAGGTCACGGGCCCATGGCATAAAAGTCTGATACCAGGTTAGGCACTAACCACACGATAGCAGAAGAAGAAGAAAACCGAAAACTGTTTAGTCTTCAAAGCAATAATACTAAAACACACAAAGTGCTCATCATCATCTACCTGCCCTTGTCCCATTTAACTTAGGGTCGGCGCAACACGATTTTTTCTTCCATTCTCCCCTGTCAACCGTCACGCAATCATTTACACCTTTTTCCTTCATATCATTCCTCACACAATCCATCCATCGTCTTACACCAGGTTAGGCACTAACCACACAATAATGAAGAAGAAAGAAGATTATAAATGCGAAAGTAACTCAAGTCTGTTAACTTGACCCAGTTTATACTGTTAATGGATGAAGAGGTTTCGCAGTTTATCACGCTGGTAGACCATGAACTATGTTAGAACACCGGATACTTTTAATCTCAGTAATATGGGCGAAGTCGCGGGAAAAAGCTAGTAAGTAAAACTATAAAAAGGTCTCGGCAATACCAATTACTGGAAACATGTAAGTACTATAAAAAATGCCCTAGGAGTAAAACTATTTACCGTTCTTTTAAATTAAGTTAAACAGTATTTCATTGAACGGCCCTTTTCAATTGAAAAAAAAACATAAACCAATTTTCAATTACTAACAAAAACGTTTACTACAGCAAAAAACAGAACTAAACTAAAAAGCCTTACGTAAGCAATTACCGAACAATAAAATAGGATAAAAAGGAGCTACCTAATAACAATAAACATACTGGGTCGAAAATTGGGTACCTCACCCTACTTTAAAAACTAGACACAGAACTTATTTATCTTTTTACAAGTACTTAGGTATCCAATTAAGGATAAGCCCTAGGTAGGATCCGAATAATAGTATCGATAGCTAAGCGGTATCGATACTGAGAAAATTGTTGGATTCGATACTTTTTCAGTAGTACCTAATTTTGATTAGTACTTGATAATGTGATGCGGAGAAATGAGATAAATGTCATGAGGAAAGTTTTGAGTATAATGTGGAGAGGTATAAGAGTAGAGGAAGACCAAAGAAACGATGAATGGACTGAGTGAAAGATGATATGGCTAGAAAGGAGGAGGACTGCTAAGATGGCGAGTAATAGAGAAGTATGGTAGAGGAAGACATGCTGCGCTGACCCCGAATAAATTGGGATAAGGGCAGAGAATGATGATGACTTGATTATACTGGTTCAATTTATTTATTTATTTAAACTTCATGTACAAAAGTGGTATTTATTATAGACGTTAAAAATTATTATAGGTTTGCGTGACGCCTGTAAGCCCCTAAAAAGGTAGGCAGATTACGACCAGGCGTGTCTCCCCCAAGTAGAGGCTTTTTTACCCGACTACTACTTTCCGAAATCTATCCGTCCCGATTACTGACCATCTCGAGCTTCTTGGTGTTACTTTGACCTCGACCCTCAACCAAGGCCCAATTAGCCGCTAGAAAGCTTAAAGGGTATTCTCGCAAAGGTGCGAAAGTACTTCACGCCGGAACAGGTTGTCAATAACTGTTGGCGAAAAAAAAACCAAACATTATGTTTAGAACTACTCAATGCCACGTACATACAACTACAACACACCTTTTTCAACATGGCCACCTGCTGCGAATTAACACTTATTATCATAATTATATCCCGATAAAGATCTATCGATACTTTCTTAACGATACTTGCCTGCACATAGGTCTTTCCACCCTTTAAAAGCCTTAGGCACTTTCTTTACAAAATTAACTCGGTAATTGGAGGAACTAAATTGCGCAGCGTTATTCTCTACGTAAATGTTAAGAGCCTCCGTAAATGTAGGTAAATTCAATAATGTTTAGACTGGGGTAAGGGATGAGAGGAAGCGGGTAACACTGATGTTGAAATGGGGTAACACTGCTTGAAAAAAAACAGTTCTACAAATCTCGCAATCAAAGTAAGGTTTGCTGTAAGAAAACCCACTTCTGGGTTAAACTCGCCGTTGTACATAAGCTATATTTTGTGATTTTAAGTGTACATCTTTTAATTTTGTGTGCAATAAAGAATAAGAATGAATAAACGGTTGGTTGCATCAAGTCGTTCTAGAACGCAAGTTGGAATAGGTCGCTAGGTTTTGGTCTGACCATAAAACAGATCACAATTTGTACCCTCAATATCATCAGCCTCAGCCTAGAGCAGTCTACTGCTGGACATAGGCCTCTTCAATCGCATGCCCTTAACTCGATTGTCGGCTACTCTCATCCAGTTGCCAGCCACCAAGCGGAGATGGTCTCGATTCAATTTGTTTTATTATTTATCATCAAATTGGAGTTTTTATCCATACGGATACGCTTTGTATTTGATTTAGATCATACTTGCAAAAAAAAAGTTTCTAGTACTCCTTAATTTATGTGACTTACCTATTTTTATCACTAGCAACATAAAATGTGAAAAGTAAGGCTTGGTTTTGTGCCGTAACAACAGAAACCTACAGCTATTTTGTAGGAATGAACTATTGATTGCAAATATCAGTTAGCTAGCTAAATTTCCTCTTAAATGTAACCACCCACATTCCGGTTTAAAAATATTTGATCAATACCTATAAGGTCCAGAAAAAATGCATGAACTTTTGCCATGGAAAAGAGGGTCAAGAAGAGCGTAAGCCGCCCTTGCCTAGGTTTACAACAAAACAACTAACATATATTTACTCCTTAATCGCTTCCGCTTGTGCCTTAACCCGTGTAACACGCGTGCAAAGCAGTATAAATTAAAAAATATAATTAACTCCACACCGAGAACACATTTTCTACTCATTAAAACGAACTCCTCGTTAAAAACGATTCCTTTAAGTACATACTTAGAATATTATCACATTTATAATACATGAAACATTTTCTTTACATGCAAATTGGCATTAGGTATGGAGACAGTACAGACAAAAACATGTCATGAATATTTCTTAGAATAAAACCACTTTTTGCTTGTAAATGTGGTCTAAGAGCCGACTTTGTTGTAAGTTTCAACTCAAGCAGGCACTTTATATAATTGACTAGCTTCTCCTTCTAACATTAATTTAGAATTTGACAATCAATTCGGGTTGTACTCTGCTTGTAATAATATAATTAAATCTTGATTCGAAAGACACACACAACGTTATTGTTGTTTTCCTTGGGAACAGTACTTTTTTTCGGGATGAAAGGTACCCTATTTCCGTTTCTGTACACCTGACAACGTATATGCAAAATTTCAGGATGATCGGTTCAGTGGTTTAGGCGTGAAAAGGTAACAAACAAACAAACTTACTTTCGCATTTATAATATTAGTAAGGAAGTAAGGATAAGGATATTATCACCACAGCTTTCAAACTATGAAGAAGAACATCGTGAAACCGGTACGCTCTAGATCTAAACTGCATCATAATCATCATTCTTCTGCCCTTATCCCAATCTATTTGGGGTCGGCGCAGCATGTCTTCTTCTTACAAACACCCTCTCTTCTACACCTAAGATCGTTAACCTAAGATCTTTAATATAAGAACTGTATTCACTACCTATGTTACACTAATAAAATTGATTTTGATTTTGAAAGATCTAAGCGTACAGACCGCGTTAGCAACTTTGTTTTGTACTATGTAAAGATTTCATGGGTTTGAATTTTTTCCATGGAACCCTAATCAAATATAAAAGTAGAACATCAGCTATCTGCCAGTAAAAGTCCCGTCAAAATCGGTAAAGCCGTTTCGGAGATTAGCTAATACAAACAGATAAGCAAAAATTTAAAAAAAAATGATTAAGTACTTACCGCAAATACAATATGAGCCGAAAGGCACTTGTTCTGCCCGTCATTGCGATCATTTTATTGTTCTGGACCATACCTGGGAACCTTCTAGTTACGGAGATATTGGGGGTCAAAGTTCCAACTTTTTCACAAGTTTTTTTTTTTAATACATGTTTCTAATGTAAGATCTTCTTCTTCTTCTTCTTTGAAGAAAGAAAGAAGAATGTAAGATTTTTACATTAAACACCTTCAAGACCTCCATACTATTCAAAGCATCCATCAGCACAATGTTTTGAGTGCGTTACATTGATTTTTACCGTAAAACGTAATTTATCACCCCAAAGTCGTTTCCCAGCAATAATTTTTGCGTAAAGTTTGATGTACAGAATGCTTGGTTGACTGCTTCGTGAAGGGTCTGTTTACACCCTGTAGATGACCAAATACTTTAGCGTTATTTATTTCCGTACGAATTCATGTAATACCAGCTTAAAGATCAGGAAACTCGTTAAATCTTACAAGGAAACAGGGCGTAACAAGCTGAAACACGATGTGTTTACAATTTGTCTCAGTTTGGCAGAGTGCCACGGAGGGTTACTCTCTATAATTATGTCAAACGGGCCGTAAACAAGTGTTAAGTTTTACTTCAGGTCGTTACTTAGGTTAAGTCCATAGGGATTGCTATTTAGAGGAGCTATTTATGGTTAGAAGCGGTACTGAGCTAGCCTATTTCGACTACCTAGACCATAGATATAGATATATTTACCTAGATAGCGCAAGTATCACGATCCGTATGAAAACTAAGCCTGCCGTTTTTTGACTACCTACTATGACTATAAACAAGGTGTAAACAGCAGTTCACGAAGCCGTCAACCAAGCAGTCTGTACATAAAGCTAAGTAACTTTACGCAAAAATTATTGCTGGGAAACGAATTTTTTTGGGGTGAAAAATCACGTTTTACGGTAGGACTCATTGTAACGCACTCAAAACATTGTTCTGATGGATGGATTAAATAGTACGGGGGTCGTGGGTGTGTTTAAAAATCTTACATTAAAAACATGTATTTAAAAAAAGACTTGTGAAAAAATTGGAACTGACTCCCAATATCTCCGTAACTAGAAGGTTCCCAGGTATAGTCTAGAACAAAAAAAAAGGATCGCAATGACGGGGAGAGCAAGTGCCTTTCAGCTTAGTTAAGGGTCTTTTTACACCCTTTATATTACTATACAAACAAGTTACTATACATAATAGACTACGTTTTTGTTCTTTAAATGTCTAGAATTAAGTTCTTAAGCTGTAACGTTGTTTTTTTAAACAAATTAGCTTGCACAGCAGCCTCGTTAAGCATAAAATGCTTAACCTTTTTACCGCCATAGTCACAAATACGTGACAAGCAAGCGCGGGCCCTGTACGCCAGACGACACAAATATGTGACAAAATGGTGGGTGAAATTGTGGCTTCGCGTGGAGGGCACGCGCGTGCGTGTATGCTCTGGCATTCTAAGGTTAAGCCGGGCACGCGAAGTAGGTGCTCTTGCGTGATCTAGGTTTGTTTATATCTGTGACCTAGACTTTTTAAATAGGCTAGGTTGGGCTGTATGTACTTGAATGACAAAACAGTAGGATACAATGTTTCTGCATCATTTCTTTCAGTAAGTGACGAATAAAGTTAGATCTCTAGGATTCGATTTAAGGTAAGATTCGATAGTTCATAAGTCATAAGTCATTTAGTCATAAGTCGTTCATTGTGTAGAAAATAACATAAAATTAGATTAATAAGAATTACAAAGTAATAATCAAAGACATAAAAAATAACAATAACAAATTTTTAAAATAATAAAATTAATAGTAATTTAATTACCTAATAACGCATAAAAATAATAATAAAACTCAATAGAAAATATCGCATAAATACATGTCATTTGCCAAATGATGAACTCTTCAATACATCGATTATCATCCTATTAACGTGAATACATACATTCCTTGTACAAGTATTAAGCTTTGTTTGAAGTGGTTAGCGAGTTTGTGAAGTGGGAAAGAGACGGCGCTAGGCGTTTCGTATAGTTCTTTCTCTTTCACACTCTGGATTGAGATTAAAACAATGGTAACCCTCCCCTGTTACTAAAGTGACGGGGGTTGGTTAAACAGGGCACAGACAGTACTAGTCCGACCTAAAATCTTGAATTACAAGGAAATCATGTCCGCACTTTCCTCTAATTCTGCCGCGCTAGCGATATCAGCAGTAAGTGCAATTTTTGACAAAATGAGTTAAATATTGATCCTGAATCAGCGCAACGAGCTCTACCAGATGTGCTGACAACTGTTTTAATAGCTTATCGGGAACTGGTAAATTTCGTTAAGGATCAGTTTCAGTTGCTTCAAGTAATACTAGATATAAAAAGGATTTTCGTCATTTAAAACTATTCTAATTTTGAGTGAAGAATATAAAAGCGCTTTATTTGGGCTACACGTTTCAATCATCACAATTAATATAACTTAAAAAAAGAAGTCCGGAAAAACAAAATTGTAACAAAAACTTTGCACGCCAATTACTCAAAACTATGCAAAACATACTTACTGCTCTTATGCTTAGCGTGGCAGAATTTATTGAGCAATAAAATTCTTCAAAATCAGTGCACATTTCAATATTATATTACAGTACTTTTTCGCCCAAAAACATTTATTCCACCCAAAATATAATTTTATTACCCAAAAAAATCGTCTAGCACAAAATAAAAATATACCGCTCGGCCCTCCAATTAAAGTAAAGGTAAATACCATTTTTTGCCCAAAAATAAGATAATTATATAAACCGTGATCAAATTAAAAAGAATTGAAGACCCTCCCGTAATTAAAAAGAAGGCCTTTGATGGTTTTAATGAGATAGAAAATGGACTGGTTTTATTGGCCTTTGGGTGGCCTGGATTATCAGCCTAGTTATTACTCGTATCTCAGATACTAGTGCCAATTTAACACATGTAATTCGGCACTATTTACGTTGATGGATGGAGAGGGAGAGGAAGACCAAGGAAACGATGGATGGATTGTGAGAGGAATAAAAAAAACTAATTTGTTTATATTAATAAGTTTTGGAAGAGTGGAGTCTCCTAACACAGGTTTTAGACGCCTAAAACTCCAATCTATAGTTTGTAAGAAAAACTTGGCAAAAACAACAAAAATTTTTTTTTTTTAATTTTTCTTATCATTTTCAAAAAGAAGTAAATGATAGCGTGACGGTTTTCTGAGGAGAATGGAAGAAAAAAACGTGTTGCGCCGACCTCAAGTAACATGGGACAAGGGCAGGAAGATGATGATGAACTCGACCCTGTTCAATTTCTCCAGACGTTCATCATCTGCCTAGCCTTTTCAAAACTATATCTACATTGGGGCCAACTTCCAGTTCAGCTGAATACCAGTATTTGACATGGAGCGACTCCAAAACCCAGTTAGTACTTACGATACCCTTTGGTAAGACTAGTTGTCAGACTTTTTGGGCCACTGTCTACCTGTAACGACTGTCAAAGATCTACAAATGATAGCCGGGACCAACGGCTTAACGTGCTTTCCGAGGCACGGAGGACACTCGGTATGCAATGGGTGGTCACCCATCCACAGACCAACCTAGGCAAGCACGGCTTAACCTAAAGATCCGAGAGGCTGTTATTATTTAGCCACGAGCTGTAATGGTGTACATAGTAAAGAATATTCGATTCTCCTTTTATCCTGATAAAAATCCAATGTCAATTTGCCGGGTGCGCCAAAGTTCACCTAAATTTTCAACTCCGATAATTGGGAATCCGAAAATGTTCTTCCTAACATTTTACATCCTAACAATCGCAATTCCTAACTACTCTGTCTCTAATGTTCATATTTCCGAAGCATTCAACTTCATAATGTCAGTAGCAATAAACATCTATTGTACTTTTATTTGTTTTCCTATATTTTCTCAACATAACCATCTTTTACACTATTATTCAAAGTCATATATTTTTTGTTTCGATTTCTTTGTTTAGACTAAGAAAAATTTAGCCAAAAAAGTGTTATTTTTGCAAACCGTTTATTTTCTCGATTCTATCGTATAAAACACTTAATGTAAGGCTAAAAGTGTCTTGGTGTTTTTTGTCTCCGACTAACCGTTTGTCGTAAAAACGATGTGGAAGGGATCCATAGGTTAGGTTAGGTTAGAACTGTGACCAACTACGCGCGAGCCGAGAGAGTGAAGCGAGCGGTGCCGCGGCAGCGGCCGGCGAGTGCTACTTCGAAATTGGTCGCGAAATTTTTCTAAGTATTTTTTTCCTAGTGCCCCCAAGACGACACTCTGACCTGTAATTATGTTTAGGGATAAAAGCGTTATGATAAAAAACAGTAGGAGTTTAAATATAATTACATTAATGATATTATTAATAACAATTTTCGGAAACATGAGTGTTATGAACATCGCCGGTAGCACTACAAATAGTATGAATGAAAACTTTAGGATGAAAAATTTTAGGAAGAGTGATCATTCGGATTACATATCATTAGGAAGAACAATTTCGGGTAAAGAACTTTAGGCGAGCCAATATGGACCCCAATTTGCCCGACCTCTAAATCGAACTCAGGACCTAATGCCATCGTAGAAGCGCTTATGCCCGCTAGACAATCGAGACAGTCTCTCTAACAAACTAGTTAATTTATTAAGTAATTTCTCTCATCAATATGCTAATTAGTAAACGCTAAACTTAAGTGCGCAAATAGGCTCTTTAAAGATTATGCATCAAGTTTCTGAGATTAGCTCGTAAACAAACATATTAACAACTGGTCTGACTACTTAGGCCACCCACAGGGTAATCATAAAACCTGATCACTTTTCTTTTAATAAATAAGGAACTAGTAAGAAAATTCTATACAATATGTTTAAAAAACCCTGTCCGATCTGTGATGGTATTATTAGGTATCGAGATTAGATTATATTTATTTAATCCGTTTTGGACAGCAACTTAAAAAATTACCCCGATAAAAAATTAATTAAATCTACTAACATGAAGAAACTTACATGATAACAACAAACAATTGACGATCGAACATACAAATGCCGAAGATGGAGTTGGGTTTGAAATTAATGGTCGGCCTAACTTCTGCCATTTTTATTTTGTTTTCAAAGTTGCGGCCATGCATAAACCTTATATCAATCGATAGCTGGCATCAATACATACAAGTTTTGTATGAGACAAAATGTTCTAAAGTGTCACGTTTCCGAGATATGAGCTATCAAGAGAAGTTGAAGATCGACCTGTGCGGCTCTTATTACTTAGCTTAAGTCAATGCAGTACTTTTCCATCATCTTTATCAATTATTTTCATCTGTTTGTTTTTCAATACAACGTGACGGAAATAATAAAAACAAAGAATCAATAATTCAGATTTTGATATTAAGATAAACAGAAATCTCATTTGCAACGCCTACGGAATATAGTTTTTTTGTAATCATCTGTGAGAAGATTTAAGACTTTTCATTAAAGTAATCACAAAACGTAATAAAATAATACAAACTTACATAAGCTATTGAAAAAAAACTTTACACTTATGTATACTCTAAAATAATAAATTCTTTGATTAATTAGAAAAAAACGTGAGTCTATTGTTATGCCTACGACGTATATGAAGAAGGGTCTCAGCAGGGAATTAATGGTTACAAGATTATTCAAACCTTATAAGTAAGTAGTAGTAAGTACATAAAAATCTCATTAAGGATAACATGCATTCCTTAAAAATCTATACAAATAAATAAAGAAGTGTCTGTTTGTAACTTCAACATAACAGGTTTTTACTGAATGCATAAACGGAAAAAAAAAAGAAATTATTTACGGTGCTTATAACAAACATTTTTTTTATTTTTTATTTTGTCTGTTTGATCCTACTAATCTCCGAAACGGCTAGACCGATTTTGACGGGACTTCGACTAACAGATAGCTCATGTTATAAGGAGTAACTTAGGCAGAAAAAGGATAAGGATTCCGTACAAAAAAATTAAATCCCTTAAAATTGTTAACAAAATCCGCTTCAAATAGCCCAGTAATATTTTTATAATATTTTCACGCGAACGAAGGTCGCGAGTAACAGCTAGTCACAAATAAAAGAGTAAATTAAAATGTGTACTTGCAAGATAAAGGATGCACAGCATGTGTTGGTGGAATGTGTCCGACATACTAATAAGAGAAACGCGGTTCTCAATAGGATTAAATTATCGGTAATGGATGTTAGAGTTTTCCATAGTATTTTAGCTAAGCTGAAGCAGCAATAATATTATACTTTTTTATGGCCCAGAGGTTAAGGCCTCGCCTCTCATGCATGAGGTTTTGGGTTCAAATCCGGGCAAGTACCAATGTGACTTTTTCAATTCATATGTACTTTCAAGTTTATCTTGGACATCACAGACATCGGTGAAGGAAAACATCGTGAGGAAACCTGGACTTATCTATACATATAAAATTCAAAGTCCTGACTGACTGACTGATATATCAACGCACAGCCCAAACTGCTGGTCCTAGAGAAATGAAATTTGGAGGGTGTATTCTTTGTGAAGGAAAGGTATCCACTAAGAAAGGGTTTTTCGAAA
Source organism: Noctua pronuba (assembly GCA_905220335.1). Classification (NCBI taxonomy): domain Eukaryota; kingdom Metazoa; phylum Arthropoda; class Insecta; order Lepidoptera; family Noctuidae; genus Noctua; species Noctua pronuba. The sequence goes on along the minus strand of LR999918.1, from coordinate 8,142,749 downwards.
TTCCACCCCTAAGAGGGTGAAATGGGGTGTTGAATTTTCTATTTTTTTTTTTTTTTTTTTTCCTTATTAGTAAGAACCAAGTTCTTACTAGTTAATTGCAATCTAGCCTAAGAAGACTAATAAACAATTTAAATCTAACTTATTATGCTACGTTATAAATTATGTTAATGCTAAGAATAGTGTCCATAATTAGGTATGCACTTTTACACACGTTCGTAACACTTCCATAGAGTCTGGTAAAATTGATAAAACACTTTGTTCATGTGTTATATAAATAGCACAACATTGTTACTATTATTGATTCATTATATCAACGCACAGCCCAAACCGCTGGTCCTAGAGACATGAAATTTGGAGGGTGTATTCTTTGTGAAGGGTAGGTATCCACTAAGAAAGGGTTTTTCGAAATTCCACCCCTAAGAGGGTGAAATGGGGTGTTGAATTTTCTATGAAACTTTTTATTCTCGCAGTCGATTGACTTGAAAATTAGTGTACATACTTTTCAGATAAAATTATGAGATACGTGTATCACAGTTTTTCCAAAATCATCCCCCAATTTAAGAATTCACTGTCGACTGGCTGACTGATATATCAACGCACAGCCCAAACCGCTGGTCTTAGAGACATGAAATTTGGAGGGTGTATTCTTTGTGAAGGGTAGGTATCCACTAAGAAAGAGTTTTTCGAAATTCTACCCCTAAGAGGGTGAAATGGGGTTTTGAATTTTCTATGAAACTTTTTATTCTCGCAGTCGATTGACTTGACAATTTGTGTACATACTATTCCGATAAAATTATGAGATACGTGTATCACAGTTTTTCCAAAATCATCCCCCAATTTAAAAATTTAATGTCTTGATTGGCTGACTGATATATCAACGCACAGCCCAAACCGCTGGTCCTAGAGACATGAAATTTGGAGGGTGTATTCTTTGTGAAGGGTAGATATCCACTAAGAAAGGGTTTTTCGAAATTCCACGCCTAAGAGGGTGAAATGGGGTGTTGAATTTTCTATGAAACTTTTTATTCTCGCAGTCGATTGACTTGAAAATTAGTGTACATACTTTTCAGATAAAATTATGAGATACGTGTATCACAGTTTTTCCTAAATCATCCCCCAATTTAAGAATTCACTGTCGACTGGCTGACTGATATATCAACGCACAGCCCAAACCGCTGGTCTAAGAGACATGAAATTTGGAGGGTGTATTCTTTGTGAAGGGTAGGTATCCACTAAGAAAGAATTTTTCGAAATTCCACCCCTAAGAGGGTGAAATGGGGTGTTGAATTTTCTATGAAACTTTTTATTCTCGCAGTCGATTGACTTGACAATTTGTGTACATACTATTCCGATAAAATTATGAGATACGTGTATCACAGTTTTTCCAAAATCATCCCCCAATTTAAAAATTTAATGTCTTGATTGGCTGACTGATATATCAACGCACAGCCCAAACCGCTGGTCCTAGAGACATGAAATTTGGAGGGTGTATTCTTTGTGAAAGGTAGATATCCACTAAGAAAGGGTTTTTCGAAATTCCACGCCTAAGAGGGTGAAATGGGGTGTTGAATTTTCTATGAAACTTTTTATTCTCGCAGTCGATTGACTTGAAAATTAGTGTACATACTTTTCAGATAAAATTATGAGATACGTGTATCACAGTTTTTCCTAAATCATCCCCCAATTTAAGAATTCACTGTCGACTGGCTGACTGATATATCAACGCACAGCCCAAACCGCTAGTCTAAGAGACATGAAATTTGGAGGGTGTATTCTTTGTGAAGGGTAGGTATCCACTAAGAAATAATTTTTCGAAATTCCACCCCTAAGAGGGTGAAATGGGGTGTTGAATTTTCTATGAAACTTTTTATTCTCGCAGTCGATTGACTTGACAATTTGTGTACATACTCTTCAGATAAAATTATGAGATACATGTATCACAGTTTTTCCAAAATCATCCCCCAATTTAAGAATTCACTGTCGACTGGCTGACTGATACATCAACTCACAGCCCAATCGGCTGGTTCTAGAGACATAAAAATAGGAGGGTGCGTTTTTTGTGAAGAGTAAGTATTCGCTAAGAAACAGTTTTTTTTAATTCCACCCCTAAGAGGTTGAAATGGGGTGTTTAATATTCTGTGAAACTTTTTATTCTCTGAGTCGATTGACTTGAAAATTTGTATACATACTTTTCAATTAAAATTGTGAGATACGTGTATCACAGTTTTTTCAAAAATCAAAATCATCCCCCAACAGAGTCAAATAGGGCTTCGAACCTCACGTAGACCGGCGCATGGCGCGCAGCGTTGCGCGGGGCGTGCGGGGCGCGGGAGTATTTACCTATTAAGTAAGTAGGTAGGATTTTTCTGAGGTAGACGTCTGTAAATATGGTTTATTCCACCGATTTTCGCGTTGGCTCGTGATACGCGACATTGATATTAAATATTATGTAAAAGTTTTATGTCTATAAATAGATTCCTAATTAATCATTTGATTTTCGTCACCGGTGTCCAATCTCAAATCAAGGTATCAATATTCACATAACAATATGTAAAGTACGAAAATTGATATTACTATGAACTAATATTTGCAAGTTATAAGCAACTATATAAAAACCATGTATCTACTATACATACATAGATTACTTATTATCGCAGAAGTAAGATCCCGTGGGCAATTCCCGAACTCCACGCGGGCGAAGCCGCGGGCATAAGCTAGTAATTAATATAAGTCTGAAATCGCCAACCCGTCTTGAGCAACGTGGTGATCAATGCTCGTGCCTTCTCTGTATGAGAAGAGGCCTTTGCCCAGCAGTGGGACAGTAACAGGCTGGTATTATTATTTTTACTTTTTTATTAGATAAGTAATTAGATATAGTTCATTCTGTTTTGTGCAATTTTAATAAGCTAAATTAGTTTAGGAAGTAAGTTGATAATTATGTAAAAGTACGATGGCATTGACATCGTCGCATTTGTGTACAAAAATCCCTTAAATAAAAAAGAATAAAAAAAAAAAGTGTACTTCTATCAGAACCACAAGTTTTAACTATTAAGTTTTACTCGGTTTACGCCAGCATTCATATACAGTAATGATATTTGCAACTACTTTTCAGTAATTGAAACACTTTACAGAATATTACACAAACATTTAATTTCCTTTAGTTGGTACTTCCTGGCATCCTGTGGTTTCCGGAAAATTTCATTAAGTTGGTTGCAATCACGTCTTAAGGAAACAATTTCATGTTCAAAGCACATTTGAACGTAGTTCTACTAACTATAAGATGTAACTAACTATACATATAATATGACTTTTGATTAATACGGTATTTACCTGAAAAAATCTATTTATATATATTATAAATAAATAGATTATTTTTTATCTATTTATAATACCCCGATAAAAATTAAATTAAATTAACTAAAATGAAGAAACTTACATGGCGACACTCCGATACAATAGGGTATTGGCCTGAAAAAATCTAATTAGTCCGTCAGTTAGATTATCAAAAAATATTGGGCATGTATTTTTTCTTTTGTCATGTAAACGAAAAATGGCCACGATACAGCGCGTTGAAATCTCGCGTGACGTTATTTTCTGTTACTTTTTACTGTCCAGTGACGTCACAAGCCCTCTCTCTTGAACTTTGATGCGCTGCATCGTCGTCATTTTTTGATTATGTGACCAAAGAAAGAATACGTGTCTAATATTTTTTGATAATCTAACTGACGGACTAAATAGATTTTTTTCAGGCAAATACCATAATAGTCTATTTAATACAGTATCTCACGAAAATGCTCATTCAATCACTCACATACAAAAACCTGGACAAAATCCTTAAAACATAACATAACATCACGCTTGTAATCACCGAACGGTTAGGCAGAGGTGCACCAAATGGTACACCCACATTTCGCCAGTTATGTTTAAGTCCCACGTAATAGGCGAGCCTGTTGTCATCAACCGGGCAAAAATCCCGAATCCGTGGCTGAAAAAATCCTGATAGAAAAATCCAAAAACACTTAGTCCGACATGGGAATCGAACCCAGGACTTCATGATCAGCAGTCGCGCTTACAACCACTAAACCAACGACACACTGTAATGGTTTAAAACAGCTTTAAAATTAGTTTAAATATCCAAACCCGGACGTTGAATGTCCGCCATCAATCAACCAATGATTAATACGGACAGTTAACCTCAAATCATGTCAGATTTATAACAATATGTCTTAAATTACTTTACAAATTATGGTTTTATTATTAAAGTTAGTTTGGGTTATGTAAATTGGGTTAGATTATGATTGTTTTGTCTGACTCTTGGTCTATTTTTAGACCGATTTATCGCATAACATAATGAGGAGCTCGTGGCTAAATAATAACAGCCGCTCGGGTCGATCTTTAGATTAAGCCGTGCTTGCCTAGGTTGGTCTGTGGATGGGTGACCACCCATTTCATACCGAGTTTCCTCCGTGCCTCGGAAAGCACGCTAAGCCGTCGGTTCCGGGTGTCATTTGTGGATCTTTGACAGTCGTTAAGTAGTCAGTAGCCCAAAAAGTCTGGCAACCAGTCTTACCAAGGGGTATCGTATTAGCCGGTACTAACTGGGTTGTGGAGGTCAAATAGGCAATCGCTCCATGTAAAATACTGGTATTCAACTGCATCCGGTTAGACTGGAAGCCGACCCCAATATAGTTGGGAAAAGGCTAGGCAGATAATTATCGCATAACATAACATCATGCCTGTAATCCCCGAAGTGATAGGCAGAGGTGTACCCAATAGTAGACCCGCATTTCACGATTTATCATTGCATCCATATTATCTTCCCACAAAGAGAGGTTACAGAAATGTTCTTTGCAATAAACTTTCAGTATTATGTCGTTGAAGTGACGGTAAAAAGTCCCATAGAAAATACTCACCGTTTTGTTGAATGTCAGAATCATAAATCCCTCCATCCAGAAATCCTGAATTGAAAGGTTTTTAATCTAAATGTTTACTTATCTAGTACTACTGGCATTCCACCTCTTGTCAGTTGAGTGATAGTTGATCAAAATTTACCTGAAAAGAAAAAAAAACATAGAATTAAAATGTGATATTGTTTATAATATAGGTAACAATCATTTTACAGGAGAGAGCATTTTTTTGTTTAAACTTTGCCCCACACAAGGAATTTCTCCTGTATCGTGGGGCGTTTACAAACATTTAAACTCACACACACACACAGCCAGACCCGGAACAATTACCTGTAGGTCACACAATTTTTTGTTCCGTGCGCGAATAGAACCCGCAACACGCAGCGCAGCAGTCAATCGCTCAGCCACTGCGCCAACGTGCCGATGATTGAAACTGAATCGCCAGACCAATGATAGATAGAGGAAAATAAGAATCGCAAATAGCTATCTAGAAGGCATTAAAGCGTTTTGTATTTCGGCAGCGACTTTCACAAGAACTAAAAAAAAAATATTCAGGACCAAACATTTTGTACATTTTATACACCCACCAAACTGCGTAACAGTCAGTCGGCGGGATTAACCTTCGTGTTAATACATTTGGATCAAATAGTAATATTAAAAAAGTGTGTAATAAAAAAAGTTTATACGGACAGCAAGTACGAGTATTGTGTCAGCGCGAGCCGCCTCGCCGTCAGAATTACAAACATTTAGTCATCGCACCTTAGTTTATAAATTGATGTAAGCTTTTCGGCAGCTTTTGTTGAATGTCACTTTGTCTCGACTACATAATAAGATTCAAATCGACACGAAAGGCGAAGATATATGAATAGAATATACTTTATTGTACTGACCAACCCTGGATTGGACTCGTTTGCTGATGAATGGAAGACGACAATGTTAGAATGTTTGTGGTTCTGTGAGGAGACAGAGTAAAAGGATTACTTAACCTTATTAAGTATTAATTATAGGCTTATGCTATACTAAATGTAATAAACAAAATTGTAACACAGCAAAATTGATCGACGATTGCAAATTCTTTATCGATACCTCTTAAGACTAAATCTAAAGACAAAGAAACTACCCTACATTTATACCACTGACAATAAAACAACAAAACTATTCAGCACATTCAATTTATCCTATTTTTTTTCAAATGTATTAAGTAGTTTTGATTTTTTTTATATTATGAATGTACTATGTCGACCATTTGTGTTTAACTGTTAACCATTATTTTATTTTATTTTCAATGCAGTTGTCAATTTCATGAATGTTTGCCTAAGAAAAGGTAGATTGTACAAGGCTCACCCATATTAGTGTTACATCTTATTTTATGTACCTGCAATCTATGCAAATAAATTTTACTTTACTTTACTCACAAATCCTCTCTGCCCATAACTACCCCAAGTCTTCCTGACCTCAGTCACTTTTGACCCCCCTGATGTGTTCTGCCACTTCTACCAGTAATTTGGCGGCGTGCCTGCTCGCTCATGTCAACCACACTACTTGGCATAGTAATTGCTATTTGATAGCGTCATCGTTAATGTATGACTTTGAATGTGTACTCTGTGGTGGTGTATCTAGAGTACCTATTAAGTTTTCACTGAGTAAATTTCTGGAGGAATGGAGTGGCCTTAATTTGCGAGTTGTACGTCATTGGTTCGAATCCAGACAAACAGTTTTCTTTGAATAATTTATTTTACCAATATTGCTCTCAAAAGGGCGAGGTAAATATTTTAAGAGAACCGGCATGTACTAGAACTAAAACTTCGATGACATGTGGCATCAACTAAGTCGCACTGGGTCTGGTGGATTATGAGCCACTTCAGCTCAGAGTGGGACACCCAGCAGTGGGAACATTATTTGCTGATTAATTACGTGTATGTTATTGAACTGGACGGAGGACGCGCGGGTTCGTGAGAAGTGGAAGGAGTGGAGGGAGGCCTTTGCCCAGGAGTGGGACAGAGCAGACTAAGAAAAAAAAAAAAAAATGTTATAACTAAACAAGCTGAAGAATTACAAACCTGTACTGTTAAGGATGATTTCCACCAAACGGCTCGTATCGCATCGGATCGGAACGGATTTAACGTTGAGCCGATCGTATGCGTCGACATCCTGCCGGACGCAATCGCAAATATCGCCGCATCCGTTCGTATCCTTTCCGAACCGATGCGATGCGAGCCGTAAGGTGAAAAACCTCCTTTAGCCGCACGTAAGTGATAACAAAACCAGCATAAACATAACATAACATCACGCCTGTAATCCCCGAAGGGTTAGGTAATGATGTACCTATTAGTACACTCACATTTCGCCAGTAATACTTAAGCCTATTGCCATCAACCGCGCGCAAATCCAGACTCCGTGGTTGCTACTGAGAAATTCCTGATGGAAAAACCCAAAAACACTGCCCGACCTGGGAATTGAACCCAGGACCATGACATGCTCAGCAGTCGCGCTTGAGACCAGCATAAACTGACCTCTTATTCCATTAAAACTTCGTTCTACGCTAGGCCAGTTCAAGGCCACCAACGTACTACTATAATAACAAACATCAACTTCACAAAAAAAATCTAATAACCCATTCCATTGTACGATTATGATAAGCCCATTCAAAGTAGAAACCCACAAATCTGTTCAAAACCTGATTCCCAAACGGAATATTATAATAAAGTTACCCCTGAACCGTGACCTTCAAAGACCCTTCCGCCAAATAAATCAATATTGGACCAACCCTAACTAATTCTGAGTCAAACTATTAGGCAAAGGGCAATAAATTCTCATAAAATTCATTATTATTAGAATATTCCTTTTAACGATGTTTAATTTGTAAGGAATTGTAGGGCTGCCTCGTTGGTCTAGTGGTCGCAAGCGCGACTGCTGAGCATGAGATCCTACGTTCGATTCTCGGGTCAGGCAAATTGTTCCCGGGTCGTGCAATCGGGCGTGATATTATGTTATGCACGTGTAGGGTTGACTCGCTGGTGGATAATTTTGAGATTATTTTTTCACTGTACTTACATACTTACCCATTTTCTTCCAAAGAAATATTGTAGATGTAAGAATTTCTTATGTATTTGGCCCTCAGAACTGGCAATTTTTAAAAGAGAAACGACCTTTTTCGAGTACGTAGGTACTGGCTTTTCAAGGGACTTGCAACCATCATAATCTGCCTGGGACACACAGGGCTCTACTCTATGGGAGGGAAAGGGCTACTGAATCCACCACGCTGGCCCAGTGCGCATTGGTAGCTTACAACCAGAAATAAAAAACCCACACTGCGCTTTTTTGACACGCTGGGATTCACTCTGTAATGCTCAGCTCAAAACCGAAAATTGAAAATCAAACGCGACAAAAAATCGTCACTTTAAAAATCGCCTCAGCAAACGAGGAATTTTTCAATCACGAATTAACAGAAACAGATTTGGATAAGGCACAAAAACTAACGAGTAGTCTTTTGGATATTTTTGTCCGGGTACTTGCGAAGTTCCCAAAAGATTCGAGTGAGATTTTTCATACAAACACAAAGGTTATAAATTTTCAAAGGACAATAGGTCAGGGAACGACGAAACGGTAAGTCTGACTACCTTTGTAGCATTTGGTATTCCACGTATTTTTTATTCGCTCAACATTTTTTCCAATTGTCTGTGTCAATTTCAGTCAGCTTCTCGACAATTCTAATTTGACATAACACGCAGTTACAATACGTATGTCTAGCATACAAGTCTATCATTTATTTAGATTGGGGGACCAGAGGCCCCAGGAACAGTGATGTTCTACCAGCGATAACGACGTCGAGGTCGTGGCTAAATAGTGGCAGACGCTCGGGTCTATCTTCAGGTTAAGCCGCGCATTCCTAGGTTTGTGCGTGGAGAGGTGACCACCTATACCTACCGAGTTTCCTCCGTACCTCGGAAAGTACGCTAAGCTGTTCCGGCTGTCATTTGTAAATCTTTGACTGTCGTTACAGATAGTCAGTGGCCCGAAATTCTGACAACCAGTCTCACCAAGGGGTACCGTCTTCCACTACTAACTGGGTTGTGGAGTTCAGATAGGCAGTCGCTACATGTAAAATATTTGTATTCAGCTGCATCCGGTTGGACTGGAACCCCCGTGCCTTGGGAAGCACGGTAAGTCTTTGGTCCTGCACCTGATCCCTAGTCTACGGTCGTGTCGGATTGCCGTCCCATAGGAATAAGAGAGAGAGAGAAGAGAGAGTTTACCTGTGCCTGCGCACACACTTGTGCACTATAATATCTCCCGCGCCGACGCGACGGCTAATCTCCGCTGGGATTGGCGGCCGTGACCGAAAACGGTCAGAAGGACTATTTTATTTAGATCGTTGCTTATCTATGCTCTTAGATTAAACATCCCAACATAGTGGCATTGCATAAAGCCCAATGATGATACCCAATAGAACGGATCCTCCCAGAAATATACACGCTAGCCCAAATCGGCCAGATCTGCATGCATTTGCAATGATCATCGCACTTAATACAAATGGTGTCAAATCTAATATCGTTCACACAGCACTTCAGTACTGTGATAACTCTTCAGTTTAATGTGAACGCTAACTCGAATATTCGAATAACATGTTAGTTCGAATAACATGTTAGTTCGACTAACATTCGGAATCGGAAGTTTGCAAATCTCGATTGCGTATCGATAAGCAGTTTCGAACTCGAAATTATCATAGTTGAAATTATTGGGGCTTGCGTTCGGAGATATCGAAATGTTCAAGTTTTCGGTAATGGATTGTGGCGTACGTGGTGTTGTGTGGGGGAATTGGAATGGAAGTAAGCAGAGATGAAGCTTAAGAGAAGATGGAGTAGTGGATACAATTTTTGAGTGACGATTTGTGATTCTAGGATTACTGTAAGCAGACATTAAACAGTCATGTGATTTTGGTGATACGATATAATAATGAATAATCATTATTATATCGTCTCCCTCTTATATCGAGTGCGTAACATCGAAATCCGCCGTCGGACGAAAGTCTACGACGTCGGGAACCGGTGAGCCTCATGTGGATCCTGGCAGGACATCTGCCTAGACGCGGAGAAGGCCGATGGAGCAAGGCTTTGACCGAGTGGTGGCCAAGGTTTGGCCAAAGAAATCAGGGCCGTCCTAAAGCTCGTTGGGTTGAGGATATCGTCAAAGTCGTGGGAACACCTGGATAAGGGACGCACTGAACCGGGAAGTGTGGCAGAAAAAAGGGGCGGCCTATAGCCAGCAGTGGGTGATTCTAGGCTGATACGCTGATGATGATGATGACACAATAATATTGAAGCTGATGACGATATTGATTACGTGATTATTGTAATTGACAGTATACGTGTCATAGAGAAAGTAATTAGTACACACGGCGACCAATCAAGCTGTACAAAACCAGTTTATGCGCATCTTTCATTGTACGGGAAATCTATACAAAGCGAGGCCTTGTTATACTGGATATGTAAAACTTGATATGTTCCCGTGTATACAGGTAATTTGTTTGAGGGAGAGTGTAACAACGATTAAACGATACGTATCACGGAGGTGTTAATTACCCTTATACGTATCGACTCCCAGATTAACCCCTATGTTACCCATAGGGGTAAAACTTAGGGTACTTAGGTACCCCAAGTCTTACAACACTGTTACTGTGCTTTCATTTCAATAACCACAATTACAAACACTTCAATAATAGCATCCTGAAACGCTATAGTTTAATAAAGTTGGCACTCAATTACCCGTGTTAGCTGCATGCTTAATGAGAAGAGGAAATGTGTATACGGGCGGGAGTGCTTCCGTTGTGATGGGGATGGGTGCCTTTGTAAGCGATAATTCACTTTTGGGTGCTATAAAGCCAACCATAAATAAATTGGGATAAGGTCGGAAGAATGATGATAACAGCCGTTTGTCATTTGTAGATCTTTGACAGTCGTTACAGGGAGTCAGTGTCCCGAAAGTCTGACAACCAGTCTTACCAAGGGGTACCGTATTACCCAGTACTAACTCGGTTTTGGATATCAGATAGGCAGTCGCTCCATGTAAAATACTGGTATTCAGCTGCATTCGGTTAGGCGACATCAACAGAGTTGGGAAAAGGCTAAGCAGATCACGATGTTAGCTTGCATAAAGTCGAAGTCAAAGCCAAACCATTTATTTCAAGTAAGCCATTAAAAATCACTTTTGAACGTCAAACTTTGAATCAAAGGAAATATAATATTATCATTAACTCTAGTAACGGGATATTTACCATGTTTACTGTTTGTGTTGTGTTCCCGAAGGAAATATAGTTTATTCTGCTCATAATCCTGCTGTTGGGCAAATACTTCATAATTCTTCTCGTGACTACTTATAGTTCTTTCAATCAAAGGCTAGGTGTGTACCACTGGTATTTTTTAGTACTGCTTGTCACGCCATTTGCTTACTGGGTCAGTATCTATTTCAGGGCTCCACATAGTGGTTATTTTGACCCACAGCTCATTAGACATTTATGGTAGACATGACCAGCCGAGGTCCACTTTGACTCAAAAGCTTTCTGAGCAACGTAATTTGTATTTTGAAGCATAGCGTTCGTGTTCCACGCACGCCTCAAAGAGATGTCAGCAACAAGGAAGGGGTCCGCAAGGAGCGATGCCAGCCGGGGTTGCGGGACTGTTCGAAAGAGATACCGCGGCTTAGAACACAAAGGGTAAAGAAGGAATATGGATGGGTTTTAGTCAGTAAAAGTCAGACATTAAAGAGGGGGGGTTTATTTGATGATTTCCCATCCAAAAAAAAAAGCATAGTGTGGGTGGTTTTGTGAATATGGTGTTGACTTGACCGTTAGGATATTGGGTTCCAAAGCACGTTGAAAAATCTTGAATTTGGTCTTTTGAATATTTGACAAAGACCAAGTCTGGGATCTGAGGGAAGGATCAAAATGGGAAGAACTTACCGCCAAACCTAGAAAACCGAGTGAAGTTACTCAGTTTTAAGTAATGTAGTGAAAGGCTTTGTTTGTTGAGTTGTTGTGAAAGTTTTAAATTGAAATTGTATATTTAATTATTTATAAGTATTGCATGCCAAATGGTAGAATGTATCAGGAACAAATAATTACTACTGTAACAACACACGTATGTACCTACATTCAATGCAAATAAATTATTTCTATTCTATTCTATTCTGAGCAGACTGTTTGCGTCATACATCAATCGTTCTATTGGCAAACTTTTACTCGTAAAAACATTTGCAATTACTCTGTATAAGAGTGTAGACACAATTAAAGATAAACGACGCCATTCTAAACTTAATAACTCAAGCAGACAAAATATATACGAAGTAACGACACAGATTCAATAGTTTTAACAGAAGATTCATGCAAGAAGAAAAACAAACAGTCAGTTGAACACAGCGTTGGAAATTTAACCATACAAAAGTTGGTTTAACTTGTGCAACAGATTTGAGCACAGTGTTGCCATGACCCAAAAAAAACGAATATTCTCTTATCCTCCTAAGTGATGTTGTCGAAGTACGGTGGTGTATTTGCTTAATTTTGGCATGTTAACAAAAAAAAACCCAGTCGTGTAACTTCAGATAAAGCATAAAGCAATGATAAAAATAATTATTTTTACTACATACAAAAACTTCTAGAATATATAGTCCAAAAATGCATAGTTTCGAAGATATCATCAATCATAATCAATTAGTAGGTATCTAGGTTTCATTGATAAATACGAGTAATTTTTCTTTCAAAACAAATCATATTTAAAGCTAAGAAAACGCTACTTAGTCATATTTCACGTTTAGGGTGTTTTACGTTAATAATCGTGACTTTGTCGAATTATATTTTCCGAAAAATTAAAACAAAAAAAAAGATAACTGAAAAATAATTCATATATGCCAGTTGATTCTTTGATATGGCCTTATTCATACCCTAGAGTAATGGGATATAAAAAAAACCTTATATTAAGCTTTCTTTTACCCATTTTGATTGTTTGAGGAGGTCGTGGCTAAATAATAACAGCCGCTCGGATCGATCTTTAGGTTAAGCCGTGCTTCCTAGGTTGGTCAGGGTATGGGTGACCATCCATTACATACCGAGTTTCCTCTGTGCCTCGGAAAGCACATTAAGCCGTTGGTTCCGGCTGTCATTTGTAGATCTTTGACAGTCGTTACAGGTAGTCAGTGGCCCAAGAAATCTGACAACCAGTCTTACCAAGGGGTATCGAATTACCTAGTACTAACTGGGTTGTGGAGGTCAGATATGCAGTCGCTCTATGTAAAATACTGATATTCAGCTGCATCCGGTTAGACTGGAAGCTGACCCTAACATAGTTGGGAAAAGGCTAGGCAGATGATGATTACCCATTTTGATTGTTACAAGTGAGCCTTCTGTATTCGTTACACTATGTTCACAAACATAACCATATGAAGTTTTACTATTATTGTTTTTCGTATAATTTTAATAAAATTTTATATTCGAACGCCTGAAGGTTCTATAAGATGGCGTACCCGATTTTATTGAAGGCACAATATTGTTGAAACAATTTTTATAGTATTGGTGAATGTTAGGATTATTGTTGATTTTATTGTTTATTTGTGATTTGTTTTGTTTATGTCGCCTTTTATAAGGATTGGTAGGTATTATTCACGCACCGATTCGTGAAATTATTTTTATTTTGGTCTGGATATAGGAAAATGGCATAAATAAATACGATATGGGACTTAGTTTTTATGCCCTTCTCCTAGCCATCAAGTAACATAACATCACGCTTGTAATCACCAAGGCTAAGTAGAGGTGCATCGCATAGTACACCCACATTTCGCAAAGAAGCAAACGGCAAGTGCGACGGCGAGTTCGATGAACTCTGTAGCTAGGCAGGAAGTGAACAGCTTATTTCAACATCCATTGTTGCAATTTTTATTTTAGCCGTATTATTTACATAAATTGAGTGCTGCGTACAGGCAATGTAATTTTACATTGAAATAAAGGAATAGTAATTGAAAAAATTAAAAAAAAAAACCTGTGGAATGTGATTCAAAATTAGGATTTAAATGCACCAGCTGTCAGTTTGTGTAGGGCTGTCCCTTATACCCTGTATGTATAAGCAACAAATTCACCCAAAAGACATACCGCTATAACTGGGACCACACCCTTCATCGCACGAGTTAAACAAAAGTTTGAATCCCTAAGTTTCACACGGTACGTGATATCGTCGCTATAATATTTAGTTAAACGGTTACTGCGATATTGAGATTTTATTATTACATAACGTAACATCACGCCTGTGATCCCCGAAGAGTTAGGTAGAGATGTACCTAATAGTACACCCACATTTCGCCAGTTATGTTTTAGTCCCATGTACTAGGGATCGAGCCTATTGCCATCAACCGGACACAAATCCAGACTCCGTGGTTGCTACTGAGAAATTCCTCATGGAAAAACCCAATAACAATTTTCTCGACCTGGGAATCAAACCCAGGACCTCCACAACCCAGCTACTATGTAAAATACCCTTTGGTAAGATTGGTTGTCAGACTTCGCTTAACGACTGTCAAAGATCTACGAATGACAACCGGAACCAATGGAAAAATATTAGTCAAAATATTATTTTGGGCTGCGGGACTGTTCGAAAGAGATACCGCGGCCTTGGAACACAAAGAGCAAAGAAGGAACATGGATGGGTTTTAGTCAGTACGAGTTCTGACACTCCCTTCCACTCCATCCAGAGCGAGAGGCGTCATTTGATGATTTGCCATCCGAAGAAAAAAAAAAGAGTTTCGATTTTGGTACTGAGGTACGTAACCTCTCTACCCCACTACTTATACCCTATAATTCTAGTCACCCCACAAAATAGAGAGCGTGAACATAACCAAACTCATTACACTCAGGCTGCCGTTTGTCGGCAAAAACAAAAGAACCGCGGTGACGGTTAATTTTCGTGGAACTTCCTACTGGCCCGGATATATTATGCTATGAAGCCTAGATTAAATTAGGGGCTAAGCAGAATTATTTGTCAAAGGAATTTTATTCATTTAATTTCGTGGTCTGTCGCTGGGAGTTGAGGGAAATTCTATGAAGACTAGTTTTAGTGACTTTTGTCAAATAAGGCGTTAATATTTTTTAGGTATTTTCTCGGATTTAAAACAGGTTATCTATTTAAGTTTTTAAACTGTCATGGTCACTAACATTATCATTAACTCTAATAACGGGATATTTACCATGCCATTTACTGTTAACACAAAAAGTAAACATGGTAAATATCCCGTTTCTATTTGAAATAGAATCATCTAATCTAAAAAAGTAGTAATAAAGGTTCCACACGGACGGTTTGGACACGGACACCGCCATCTCACATCATCATCACCATCATCTCTCATCGGGTAATCTTCGGAACTACTGGTGCGATTCCGAAAATTCTTTTACTAACGGGAAGCTACATTATCCCCGAATGTCAGAGGCTACATTTAAAACGTTCCGTTTATTTTCGTACAAAACGGAAGCAAAGCCGCGAGCAAAAGCTCTAGTAATAGAGTATCTACTATAACATGTCAAAAATCCACAGAACGTAAAAAATATCTAAGTAAAAAACAACACAGCATCCCTAAATTAATTGAATGTTTCAATTTAATTAAGACTATACAAGAAACACGGAACAATGTAATTTAATTTCACACTGCAATTGAACATTTCCTATCCATCTTAGTACGTTCTACGAGAAAATGGTCTGACGTCATTTTGTTTAAATAGAAGACAGACTGAACCAGGAAATTTAAAAATAAAGGATGTTTTTCTTTGTAAATTAATTAATAAAATAAATAAATAAAATAAAATTCATTTATTTCAGGCATGATGCGCCGATACGGAAGCAAGTTTAAACAAATTACATAATTTAATTGAATTTCAGAAAATTTGAAAAATTACAGAAAAAAATAACAATTGCATTTAAAATGATTAAAAATAAAATAAATAAAAATTATTTAAAAATTGATGATGATTAATAGTAGTGAATTTGTGATGTACCCTGTACTAACTGGGTTGTGGAGGTCAGATAGGCAGTCGCTCCATGTAAAATACTGGTATTCAGCTGCATCCGGTTGGACTGGAAGCCGACTCGAACATAGTTGGGAAAAGGCTAGGCAGATGATGAATTTGTGATGTACCGAAATTCAAATATTAAATATGTATTGCATTAACATAAGTTACTGAATGGTATATGTTCATCATGTTCATCATCATCACCCACAGCCCGACTTCACCCACTGCTTGGTATAGGCCTCTCTTTGCTTGTGCCAAGCTCCACGTTCTTGTGTCAGCCTCATCCAGGATATTCCCGCAATGGCAACAATGTTGTCTGCCCATCTCGCCGCCGCGCGACCAACACTTCTCTTTCCATTCCTTGGACACCACTCGGTCACAGCTTTAATCCACCTGCGCCAATCCTGTTGCTACTGGAAAATTCCTGATATAAAACCCTATCAACACTTTGCCCGACTTGCGCATCGAACCGAGGAACTCACGTCTAGCAGTAACGGTAGCAAATACCATCGAGGTAAGAGTAACTTCCCAAAAAGTTGAAAACTAAAACCCATCTACGATAAAAACAGCAACTATTTATCAACAACTCATTGATGTATTTTTTTTCGGTTTTCGTTTAACCGGCGTCACACGTCATTATTAAATAAGTAATGTATTACAGATACATCCTGTCGTTTTGACATTTCACACGATAGGTTAGCAAAAAAAAAACCTGCGATCTTTCTTTTGGCTGTTAGCATCCGCCATATTGATTTTGTTCGCATAAATGTAGCCTATGTCACCCGGACCGTTATATTGAATCTATTGACTCCTCATTCATTAAAATCGTCTCAATAGTTTAGACGCTACGGTGGAACTTAAAGACGTTACAAACATATATAATATAGAGCTACATAAGCTATCATAACCATTTCGTAGCCCCTCTAGTCTCTGACTCAGCTAAAACTACCAAAACATATACCTCTTGCCTCGAAAATCAAGCCTTGTTTGTCTACCATCATAATTCTGGCTAAGCCTCAAGGTACTTCATCAATCCAGTTAGGGAGTTAGGCAGTAATCAAGGCCCATTCATTGGGATCCTGATCGCTAATAAATGAACTTCGATTGGAATCAATATTCGTAGTATAAGGGTGTGTGTTCAATGGAAAGGAGGAGAGCGAGACAGTGTTATGGAGCAGTGTAGAATACAGGGTGTAAACAGACCCTTCACGAAGCCGTCAACCAAACATTCTGTACATCAAACTAAGTAACTTTACGCAAAAATTATTGCTGGGAAACGACTTTTTTTTTGGGGAAAAAAATCACGTTTTACAGTAAAACTCAATGTAACGCACTCAAAACATTGTGCTGATAGATGGATTGTAGTACGGGGGTCGTGAAGATGTTTAAAGTAAAAATCTTACATTAGAAAAATGTATTTAAAAAAAAACTTGTGAAAAAGTTGGAACTTTGACCCCCAATATCTCCGTAACTAGAAGGTTCCCAGGTATGGTCTAGAACAAAAAAATGATCGCAATGACGAGGAGAACAAGTGCCTTTCGGCTTCGTTAAGGGTCTTTTTACACCCTTCATAAAGCTTGCCTGAAATGTTCCCACAACTGGGACACAGGCCACCTCTGTGTGGGGAAGAAGTTTAGAAAAGAACATTAAGTACATTAGAATATGCCATCGGTTCCAATGGTGGAAGCTGCTATTAAAAAGGTTAAGGTGGAATAGGATAGTCCGCGAAATTCATTTTTTTAACGTTTTTTGCAATTTGTTGTCAGTGTCAGGCTGTATCATCATCATCTGCCTAGCCTTTTCCCAACTATATTAAGGTCTGCTTCAAGCCTAACCGGATGCAGCGGAATACCCAGTATTTTACATGGAGCGATTGCCTATCTGACCTCCACAACCCAGTTAGTACTGGGTAATACGATACCCCTTGGTAAGACTGGTTGTCAGACATTTTGGGCCACTGACTACCTAACGACTGTCAAAGATCTACAAATGAGACCCGGGACCAATGGCTTAACGTGCTTTCCGAGGCACGGAGTAAACTCGGTATGTAATGGGTGGTCACCCATCCACAGACCAATCTAGGCAAGCACGGCTTAACCTAAAGATTTATTTTATTTATTTATTAAAACTTTATGCACTTAATGTACAAAGGCGCACTTAATGCCTTAGGCATTTTCTACCAGTCTCGTCAGTCAGTAAAGATCGACCCGAGCGGCTGTTATTATTAAGCCACGAGCTCCTCAGGCTGTATGTTGAACAAAATATGATTTGCAACCGTATCACGTATGTATTTACAGAATAATAATTATCAAAAGCATCAATACAATTCTTTGAGTTCATTGAATCCCATTAAACTACTTTTTCAGGAAATAGTCATTTTCCAAAATATGAATTTCGCGGGATTCCCTGGCGCTTCCCCCTCAACTGTGTTAAGAGCAGGGTGATGAAGTAAATTACAAAAAATAATTCGACTGCCTGGGTTTGAACCCAATGATGTTTTGTTGGGGCTGGTTGGCCACTGGCCCAAGGTACATCACATATGGCAGAGGCGTCTATTTACTAGAAGTTTTTTAAGTCTGATATCTACCAAAGGAGAGTGTAGTGAGTGTATTAAAGTACCGCCGTACTTTCATACAAGCCTAAAAGCTTGGCTTGTCCTTATAACCTAGATACTCTTCGTGATGTTAGGATTTTTGAACAGTTTTCTAGCCTTATTGGCTTATTGGCTCGGCCCTTACGGCACGCCACTGTTTCTCAACAAACCAAAATGCCTCCGTTATTTTTGAATCCATGCACTTTGGTGAAAACTTGGCTTTATATTTTCTAGGTCAGTACTCCTCCCCTTGTACACAGAAGGAGCCTTAGTTAGTCTTTAAGTGTCAATTAAGTAGGATATAATGAAGCAAAGAGTAGAGACCAAAGAAACGATGGATGGACTGTGTGAAGGATGATATGGCACGAAAGGAGATGTTTGATGAGATGACGAGCAATAGAGAAGACTAAGTATGGAAGAAGAAGACATGCTGGGCCGACCCCAAATGAATTGGGATAATTGCAAGAGAATGATGATGATTATTGAAGCAATTAACTAATTGCAGAGGTCAGGTGATATCGTGCTATCATGTACCTAGTAATTATTCAAATTGTAAACTGATCTAAAGGTAATTAACCGTAACTATGTGATCTTGTTTGTGTTAATATTGACACCGGTGGTGTGCATACCCCATTACTCTTAATTAGGTGTATTGTACTTTGAAGATATGCTGTCAGTATGTTTGTTTAGTTTATAATGATTGATTCTGCGATTTAGTTTACATTTGTTCGTCAACAACTTGTGATTCATGTCATGTCAAAGTTCTTAAAATGCATCCTAACCACATCCACTTCTTGTAGTTCAACATGGTAACGTTTGATAAACATCGTTATCCACTGACACGTAATTAGAAAACATATAATTGGAAAGCTTTAGAAAAAGCACGAAATATGTAATACTTGCCAATTTGAAGAAAGGCAAGAGCTTAAGCAATCTGGGGACCACACTTGGAGCTCGCGTACATTCGTAAAAATACTCCCAAAAGATAGGTCTCAGTCAAATTAAGATAAAAGGTAATCACAGCATATTTTTATAATATTGGATTTGGCTAGAATAACATAAATTATTAACCCACTTGTCGCGTGGGCAAAATCAGAACTAATGCCGCCATCTTATTTTTTCAATACATTTTGCAAATGTTTAGTAAGAGCGCTCTCCTGTCAACCTCAATGGAGCTTCAAAAGATCCATGTAACACTGTAGGATATCTTGTATTATATAGTGTATTATCTATGGTAGGATAGACAATTACGTCAGCCGTAATGTCATTCAAAAATATTTTCATTATTACACATCCAATATACCTTAATACTTTATTACAAGTACGTAGAATTTAAGGACTGTGTAGGTATTTAGCCTGCGGAGCCCGCACTTGCACAACCCATCACATTGTCTTATGATTTTGGTCGGCTTATTCTTTGATGGCGCAATTACACTAATCGAAAAACAAACAATGAAGCTGGACGAGTCTGCCCGAAGACGGACGTACTCGACGGCGTTCTTTTACACTTGGTCGTTTGACGAATTCCATGGGCAATCGAATTCGGGCGAACGACCATGTGTAATTGCGCCATGGACTAGGGCAAAAATGAAACATTAATTACAAGTTGGATAAAACATTTATTTTAATCAGCTTAACATTATAATCTTATAACAACTTCTTGAAATAACTGAGCGACCGGCGGCGCGGGCATGCCATCATCATCAGCATTACCGTAATCACTATATGATGCTCCTCGCACATACTAGCAGCAACTGTACTGTTTATGTTTATGGCATTATTTTAGCCTCTATAATGTCTATACACCTTGACTATACGTTTCTTTTGTTCACCACGAAACAAATAAAACTGTTAAACTAAAAAAATGCACAACTATCCACAACAAAACCACACATCTAGATTTTAAATGATCAAGACAGAGAAGTGACAATATTTATGACATTTATGACATATTCTGTTTTCATAGATGACATAGCTTTGAATGTTGCCATTTAAGCTAAATTCTCCAAAAAAAAACGTTACGTACGTACTTTACATTTTTAATATCAGCAGTCACTAATTAATCATTTATTTAGTAAAAAGGTAATTTTGTATAACAAAACTTTTTTTTTTGTTGCGAATCGAATAAGAGGCTGACTTAGAAGCAAAGAAAACATGAGTTTCCAAAGATAGGAGGAGTCTTACTCAAAAGGGCTTAGATTAGATGAGACAATACAGATAAAATATCGCAGTAATGTAAACGGCTTGTCTTATAATACTAGGTAGCAAACGACTCATGGTACCCACTATTACTACCAGCAAAATCATTAATTAGTATTATTATAGAAATATCATTTTCTGTTGAATATGGTAACTCCATTGCTTCCGTCACTATTTCTACGTTTCGATATTACAAATGATTGCGTTTAGATGTTCAGATTTAGTAAAATATTTGTTTCTTCTTTTTTTACTTTGTGCAGCTTAGTAAAAAAAAGATATTACATGGAAAGAAACGCCCCGTAATTGCCTCATATAATGTACATACTTTCATTGATGAACGCTTCTGAAATTAACTGAGCCCTAAAAAACCAATCTTCTTTGAGGATTGCCCTCGATTTCCCTGAGATTCCATCATCAAATCCTGACATGGTGACAAAAGAATTTTGAAAATCGGTCTACAGTTAATATTTTACTAAAGAATTATCCTCCAACTCCTAACCGTTAAGAAGATATACCTTCCATTATCAGCTCATCAACATGAGGTGATGACTCACAGATGCGTGTACTTGAATAGCTTTAGAAAACATGAAACACGTAATACGTGCCAATAAAATTTGAGGATTGCCCTCGATTTCCCTGGGATTCTATCATCAGATCCGATCAGATTAAATTATTTGAATGTAAAAACAAGCGCTTCTCGCCATCAAACTAAAAAGTTTGGCGAGTATATTGTAGATTTAAAAAAAATGTATGTTTGTGAACAATAAAAAAAAAATAAAAAAATCCTGACATGGTGCCAATAGGACCACCTCGGGAGTATACGATTTATTATAAAAAATACTTATTTTTTATAAAAAAAGAATTTTGAAAATCGGTCTACAATTGACTGAGATATCGGTGAACATACATAAAAAATACATACAGTCGAACATAGAACCTCCTTCTTTTTGGAAGTCGGTTAAAAATAAGAATTCGCTTATATATTCGATTACCCAATAATCCCAACAAACGAACAAAAAAAGAAGTTTGAAAATCGGTCTACAATTGACTGAGATATCGGTGAACATACATAAAAAAAAATACATACAGTCGAACACAGAACCTCCTCCTTTTTAGAAAAGGGTTAAAAATAAGAATCCGCTTATATATTCGATTACCCAATAATCCCAACAAACGAACAAAAAAAGAAGTTTGAAAATCGGTCTACAATTGACTGAGATATCGGTGAACATACATAAAAAAAATACATACAGTCGAACACAGAACCTCCTCCTTTTTAGAAGTGGGTTAAAAATAAGAATCCGCTTATATATTCGATTACCCAATAATCCCAACAAATTCACCGGCAGCAGAACGCAAGCACGAATCATATCAGAAGAATCTACTCACCAAAGATTAATCGTCGGCGATCCGGCTAAGAGATTTCCCCTGGGGCAAGTGAGGGTTTATTGCAAATATTAATGTCTTCTGTATCTTAATGAAGTGGTTGACAGCGAAAGGAATTGAGGAAAAAATGTGGTGAGGTTTTGTAATTTTGTTGTTTTGAAGTATGTAAACATACATACAGGATGTAAAAAGACCCTTAACGAAGCCGAAATGCACTTGTTCTCTCCGTCATTGCGATCATTTTTTTGTTCTAGACCATACCTGGGAACCTTATAGTTACGGAGATATTGGGGGTCAAAGTTCCAACTTTTACACAAGTTTTTTTTTAATACATGTATTCATTTTAGATTTTTACTTTTAACACCTCCACGACCCCCGTACTATTCAATCCATCCGTCAGCACAATGTTTTGAGTGCGTTACATTGAGTCCTACTGTAAAACGTGATTTTTCATCCCAAAAAAAAACTCGTTTCCCAGCAATATTTTTTGCGTAAAGTTACTTAGTTTGTACGTGATGCTTGGTTGACGGCTTTGTGAAGGGTCCGTTTATACCCTGTATAGGTCTGCCTCGTTAATCCTATTTCAATTCCCAGGTCGAGTAAAGTGTTATTGGGTTTTTCCATCAAAATTTCTCAATAGCCACCACGATGTCTGGATTTGTGCCCGGTAGGTCGACAGGCTCGCCCCCTATTACATGGGACTTAAACATAACTGGCGAAATTTGGGGGTACTAATAGGGACACCGCTGCCTAACCCTTAGGGGATTACAGGCATTATGTTATGTAAATATACATACAGGGTGTAAAAGGACTCATCACAAAGCTGTCAACCAAACTGTACATAAAACTAAGCAACACTGCACGAAAATTATTGCTGGAAGAGGATATGGTGTGAAAAATCACGGGTAACGGTAGAGCTCCCTGTTACGCACTCAAAACATTGTGCTTTTAGATGCAGTCAATAGTACTTAGTTATAAACGTATTTAAAGTACCTAATTTTCAGACTTATTACTAAAAAATTTAATAGATTTGTACACCAACTTCATTGGTAGGATATAGAGCTCGACTAAATTGTATACATAAGACCTTTATTGTAATACCTATGTTCACAAATAAAGTCTGATTGATTGATTTTTATTTTAAACGTACGAAAAAGTTGGAATTTAGACTTTCAATATCTCCGTAACTAGAAGGTTCCCAGGTATGGTCTAGAACAAAAAAGTGAGCAATCTTGAAGTTTATGTTAAATGGGTTGTGGAGGTCAGATAGGCAGTCGCTCCATGTAAAATACTGGTATTCAGCTGCATCCGGTTAGACTGGAAGCCGACCCTAACATAGTTGGGAAAAGGCTATACAGATGATGATGATGAATAGGGATACAATTTTTCATTACGGAACCCCAAAGCAATGTCTCATATATATTTTTTCTATTTCACTGCTAATCTAGCGTTAGACACAATTGTGGGAATAAACCTAAATCTTTTGAGTGCGTATGTACTTGTTTAAGTACATGCTACTCATTTATTACTCCCCAAAAGGGTTATCCGTCATTTTCTGTAGCTTTCTTCAAGAAAGATAGTTATTTATTTATTTATTAACTATTTATGTACACACAGTAGACAACACAGGAAAATAACATTATAATATATGAGTACATAGGTACTGCTTATTTCATAAGAAATTTCTGCCAGCAGACCTGCAAAAGGAGAAATGAAAAAGAAATGTAGACAGTAGTGTGTGAGAAAAGGAAGAGAATAATGAGTTTATGTGCCTTACCTAACTTAACCTAAAATATTATATAAATACACATATAAGTTAATATTAATATATACTTAAATAAATACATAATATTAAGATATACAAACTAATAAAAAATATAATAAAGCATGATTGAGAGGAAAGGTAATGCTCTTTCACTCTAGCTTTGAACAATGAAATGGTGTTCAAATCACGAATCTTTGTGACGTAATGTTATCTTTCTATTAGGTATACTATGTTTACAACGGTAAATAAAAGTTGTGATATTTTGTGTGTAACAAGCGTGTTGTGTAACATTTCGTGTACAAAACATGTATAAACATTGTGTCAGACATGTCTTGTTACCTATTCTTTTGACATAGGTAGCTACTTGACAAGTTTTGTAGACAACTTATTTTAGCTTCTTTTTTGTAATAATTCAAAGCTGTTTTGCTAGCAGGCAGGTACGTAACAAAAGGAAAATAACTTTTACTAGAAGAAATTAAGACTTATTTTTGTAAGGTTTAACGTGCTTTCCGAGACACGGAGGAAACTCAGTAATTTACAAGTTATAAACAAGCTATCAATGTAACATCAACCATCTCAATAATAAAAACACCCCACATTGAAAACAGCACAAAAATAAAGCAACAATCGGTAAAATATCCCAATTGACTGCACATTCATCATTTCGCAACGCCATATACAAAACAAATAAACAGGGACCCATTTAAAATTGTGACGTAATATGGCCTTTATTTATCTGAATGCCCCGTGGGGTCCATTTGTCACCCGTATTCCATATTTAGTTCAACATTGTATTCCATAATTATTTTTTCTACCTTTACGGGAGCACTGAGTTATGTGCGTAATGGTGTACTATTTGTAACACGTTGTATATAAGACTTATATGGTCAGGTACTGTACCAGCCTCTCTTATAGCTGTATTACTTTATTGTTATGAGTCAACGGCGTTCGAGGTTCGATTCCCAGTTCAGACAAAGTGTTATTTGGTTTTTTCATCAGGAATTTCTCAGAAGCAGCCACATCTTACAAAAAAAACTTGTGAAAATGTTGGAACTTTGACCCCCAATATCTCTGTAACTACAAGGTTCCCAGGGCCTGCAGTCTCGACATCAGATAGCTACAAAAATCGGTCGCTAAGTCGTATCGTTATCAAATTCCTTTAATAGATTTTCGACTTTATTTCTAAAGTATAAGGTTGAAAATGTATTAAAGAAATTTGACATCGATTACACTTTTTTTTTTTTTTTTTTTTTTTACGGATGGGAAATCATCAAATGACTTCTCCCGCTCTGGGTGGAGTGGGAGGGAGTGTCAGACTCTTACTGACTAAAACCCATCCATGTTCCTTCATTGCCCTTTGTGTTCCAGGGCCACGGTATCTCTTTCGAACAGTCCCGCAGCCCCGGCAGGCATCGGCCCTTGCGGATTACACTTAACGACCGATTTTTGTCGTTATCTAATGTCGAGACTGCAGGGCCAGGTCGCTCAAGAACAAAAAAATGATCGCAATGACGGGAAAAACAAGTGCCTTTCGGCTTCGTTAAGGGTCTTGTTACACCCTTTATATCTATTGGCCATTGTAGCCAAAAATAAATGATGTTATGTTTAAACCGTTGCCAATCAACATTCAAACTCCATCCCTTATAATTTTAATCACAAAACAACAACAATTAATCGGGCTAATCAATCAAGCAGACTCAAATCAATCAACTCGAGTCAAATCAATCGGTTCCCAGACATGTGATCTATCTTCAGAATTAAATTTGTGTAAGACCAGACCAAGACCCAGGGGACCAGACCTTGTTAGACTGTCTGAAAAGATTATAGAAAATATTTGAGATTTTTTTGATTTTTGTTTGTAAAAGTAATGTATTTTGTATAAGATTAGGTAAGTTATTTTTTTTTTACTCATTATTGAAGCGATTTTGATTGATCGTAAATTAATACTAGCTTTAGCTAGGCTCCCGTAAGCTTTTAGAAAATCAGAAACAATACTTCATCTGCCTAGCCTTTTCGTAACTATGTTGGGGTCGGTTTCCAGTCTAACCGGATGCAGCTGAATACCACTATTTTACATGGAGCGACTGCCTGTCTGACCTCCACAACCTAGTTAGTACTGGTAATACGATACCCTTTGGTAAGACTGGTTGTCAAACTTTCGAGCCACTGACTAACAGTAACAACTGTCACAGATCTAAAAATGACAGCCGGGACCAACAACAGCTTAACGTGCTTTCCGAGGCACGGGGGAAACTCAGTATGTAATAGGTCACCCATCCACGGACCAACTAAGGCAAGTACGGCTTAACCTAAAGATCGACCCGACCGGCTGTTATTATTTAGCTACGAGATCCTCTAACCCCATACTTTCGAACGGGTCAAAAATCTTTAGTCTATTAAAAGGGACGAAAATAAACTTGTGCGGAACCAAAGTCCATATTAATCTACAACTAACCTCTTTGTTATCCAATTTATAATGTTCACAAAAACAGAACAGATGTAAGCCTTTACCCTACTGTAGTTTGTTTTAACACAATAAAAGAAAATGCAGAAGGACCAGTTAAAAGAAGCTCAAAAATATAACGAGGATTTTTTACAGAAACCGAAGGTACATATTATGACACACTAGCTCATCGAGTCCGGTAATTACCCCACAGATCGTACTAAAGAGATAAAAAGTATTATATGTATTAAACCAGGTTATAGACGTTCTGTCTGCCAAATTCAATGCAAATCCATTCAGTTTTTTTGGCGTGAAATAGTAACGAACATGGAACATCCTTCTATTCACCTATCCTCATCAACTTTAGCATTTATACTTGTAATAAGCAAGCCCCATATACGCATGTAACTGCATAGTGACGTCATCTAAATTGCCATTACGAGCTTCAATATAATAGATGCTTAGGAAGTGGAAATTAAACAACATTACTTCACACACACAAGCCCTTAATTTATGGTGTTCATTAAATTAATTGCATACAAGTAGTAAACCTCTTCATGAAGGAACCCGTCTGGGGTAGATACAAGTGTGCCATACAATTACATAATATGATAAAAGATAATAAAACAAGGGACCTGCCCATGCTTCGCACGTTGCCACATATCGTGTCCCAAACTATCCTATCTTTTAAACTGGAACCAACCAGATCTACACACTCACAAAATTTCATTGAAATCGATTGCGTGGTTTTAGAGATTTGCGTGCACGAACATAGCGACACGTGGTTTTTATAGAGGGTGGAAGAGACACCGATGCACAAACGGTTCCCAAGTATTTAGTGCATCATTCTGAGGATCATCATTTGGAGAATAATTATTATAAAATATTTTTATTTCCAAATGGGCAATTAAAATGAATTCTACTACTACGCCCTACAGCTTCGCCCGCGTGGCGTTTGGTAATGTCCCACGGGATCGTACTACTGGGATAAAATGTCCTATGTGTTAAACCAGGTTATAAACTATCTATGTGCCAAATTTCATCTAAATCCGGTCAATAGTTTTTGCGTGAAAGAGTAACAAACATCCATCCATCCATCCTCACAAACTTTCGCATTTATAATTTTAGGCCCGATTGACGGTGGTTTGACTTTATTCTTAGCACAAAAATAAAACCATTTCTCCTACACCAAAACTATGATTTTACATCTTTTCAAACCTGCACGGAGTTGACCTTCTAACCACACTTACAGTGTGACCTCACCACAAGACCATTGCCACCGCGGGCGGTCCAATAATGTGTGCCTTACCTAATGTAAGGTTATCTTAAAAAAAAAAACTTCGGGTCATAGAACAATAAGGTTTTTATACCTACCTTCGTCCACGTAGGTGTTGATTTATGCATCAGGGTTTTTATGGTTGAAGGTTTATGGCCTTTGTGTGGTTTCCGAATGCAATTCGGTGGAGAATTCATGGGAATTCGGTTTTAATATCTGCAGGGATAAGTTTATTATGAGGTATTGTGTTAGTATGACTCATTATTTAAAAGATTTTACGAGTGAGTCGTTGTGATTCGTATGACGTAAGTAAAGGTTCTTTCAAATCAGTACGTACAGTCACGAGCATCAATATGTAAACACTTAACAACTTTTAAAAGTGTTTTTCTCCTACTGTGCTGATTAAAATTTCATGTTTTTACGAACATAGTATTCTGGAACTCATATTTTGATGAAAAAGATCCTATCTCCAAGTTACAATCGCTATTTCGTGCGAAAATTGCTTCTAAATTTAAGAAAGTGTATACATATTGGTGCTCGTGACTGTGTAGACTGTGGACCAGACTCTGATGTCGCTAACTTTGGCAGATAAAGTACTGAAGTAACTGTACAAGTCCGCAAGCTGTCCGCAGTCCGTGATCTGTCCGTTTCGATTCCACTGAATTAGACTGTGCGCTCTGCTACGCACCTTGCTGACCGGCAAATCTAATATCCAATTAGTACTGGGTAATACGATATCCCTTGGTCAGACTTTTTGGGCCACTGACTACCTAACGACTGTCAAAGATCTACAAATGACACCCGGCACCAACGGCTTAACGTACTTTCCGAGGCACGGAGGAAACTCGGTAAGTAATAAGTAATGAGTAAGTAATCACCTATCCACAGACCAACCTAGGCAAGTACGGCTTAACCTAAAGATCGACCCGAGTGGCTGTTATTATTTAACCAGTAGCAAATTTTCTGTATTTGTATCTTTAGATAATAACATTTCTGTACAAAAATCACTAACTTCGACTACCAATCAATCAGCTAATTCTAAACGCGATCAAATTCCCGAATCCCCTCAATTTTCAACCAAAATCTGTTCAGTCCTAATTAAAACATCAGATGTAATTAACAGTTCATCAGCTTTGTGCCGAAGTCTTTAATTAGGACTCGACAGCCGGTGATTGGACCAGCCAATGTTCAGGAGAGATATTAAATTACTAGCTTTTAGTAGAAACTATTACACGTTAACGTTCGAGCGCCGTTGAAGGGTAATTTTGGCCGTTTTGACACATTTTCAAGAATCTATGTAGAAAGTTTTGGAGGGTAGTCAGAATTAATTAACATGACCAGGCCATCTTACTACGAATCAATTAAAAGATCTTTATGAGTAAAATGAACCCTTGAACCTAATGCTTTAGCGATAAAGTTGAAAATCTGTTAAAGAAATTTGACAGATAGTAGTAGCTTGACGTGCTGCATCCGGTTAGGCGTGAAGCATACCCTAACATAGTTGGGAAAAGAGTAGGCAGAAGATCATGAGTCTGACTTTTATAGCAAGACTTTTTAACTAGATTATGCTTTATGCTGGTATGCTATGTATTTCTACAGCGTTGGTCTAGTGGTCACAAGCGACTGCTTAGTATAAAGCCCAGGCCCTGCAGTCTCGACATTAGATAGCTACAAAAATCGGTCGCTAAGTCGTATCGTTGTCAAATTCCTTTAATAGATTTTCGACTTTATTTCGAAAGCATAAGATTGAAAATGTATTAAAGAGATTTGACATCGATTACACTTAACGACCGATTTTTGTCGTTATCTAATGTCGAGACTGCAGGGCCTGGGCATCAGAATTTCTCAGTAGCAGCCACAGAGTCTAGATTTGTGCCCGGTCGATGGCAATAGGCTCGCACCCTATTACATGGGGCTTAAACATTACTAGCGAAATGTCGGTGTACCATTGTGTACGCCTCTGCCTAACACTTCGGTGACTACAGACAAGATGCTATGTATGTGTGTTCTACAACGACTTTCATCAGGATTGAGAGAAGTTTTTCAGCAGCTTTTTTTACCATCGTTATCACCTAGACTTAATCTCATTTATATTACAAATGTAAAAATATTTTGCAATTATACCTCCAAAATAAGTCATATGACGAAGCTGAAAAAATCTTAACATAAGTGGTGAACATGGACAAGCAAACACACACACACACACACTTATTTACCTTAAATAAAATAAAAAAGCGCAAACATGATGAAAAATAGAGAGGGGTATGATGGATTCATTAATGATATCGATAGACAGTTTATAATCATGGTTGCGCTTTGAGGAATAAACATATAATATTTTTAATTTTAATTTGTGAGCGTAACTAATGGTTGCGCTTCGAGGAATAATTTAGTTGCGCTTAGTTGGTTGCGCTTAAAAATAGTTGCGCTTTGAGGAATACCCCGTGTGTTCTACCGCAAAACACCATAGAGGTATTCCCAACCCCTCAAATAAGATTACTCCCTCAAGTATTCTTACAAGTCAGACTTGATAAAGATATATTAGGGGTCGCAAACATTTTTTACAATTTAGACCGCTGTACATGGAAAGACACTCGACTTGAAAAGGCCGGTAAGGACCAGTCATATTATATACTTTTGGGGGATTTCTCGTCA
Organism: Noctua pronuba; assembly: GCA_905220335.1. Lineage (NCBI taxonomy): Eukaryota > Metazoa > Arthropoda > Insecta > Lepidoptera > Noctuidae > Noctua > Noctua pronuba. Next base: position 8,112,484 of record LR999918.1, on the reverse strand, counting down.
AATTGTGAACGGGGGACTTTGTTTCTTGATAGAGTAGTCACTTGGGGGAGGAGTCACTTTGTTTTTTACTTAGACAGCAATTGAAGCTTTTTTGTTTTTTTTTTCGGATGGGATATCATCAAATGCCCCTCCCGCTCTGGGCAGAGTGGAAGGGAGTGTCAGACTCGTACTGACTAAAACCCATCCATGGGACTTCTTTGCCCTTTGTGTTCCAGGGCCGCAGTATCTCTTTCGAACAGTCCCGCATCCCCGGAGCAATTGAAGCTTGGTATGGGCATGTGATACGGAGGAATTAGGAAAATGTCGCGAGGAAAGTCTTGAGTATGAATGTGGATGGGCATAAGAGTAGAGAAAGACCAAAGAAACGATGGATGGACTGTGTGAAGAATTATATGGGAAGAAATGAAGTGTCTGATGAGATAACGAGTAATAGAGAAGTATGGAAGGACAAGACATGCTGCGCATGCTGACATCTCGCGTGTTATTCCTCGAAGGGTAAGGCAGAGGTGTGCTTAACATAAACCCGCATTTCACCAATTATGCTTAAGTCCCATGAGATAGAGGGCGACCCTATCATCATAAACCGGGCATAAATCTAAACTTCCGAGTCATCATCTGCCTAGCCTTTTCCCAACTATGCTAGGGACGGCTTCCAGTCTCACCGGATGCGGCTGAATACCAGTATTTTACATGGAGCGACTGCCTATCTGACTTCCGAAACCCAATTAGTACTAGGTAATACGGTACCCCTCGGTAAGACTGGTTGTCAGACGTTTTGGGCTACTGACTACCTGTAACGAATGTCAAAGATCTACAAATGACAGCCGGGACCAACGGCTTAATGAGTTTTCTGAGGCACGGAGGAAAGTCGGTATGTGGTATGGTGGTCACCCATGCACAGATCAATCTAGGCAAGCACGGTTTACCTAAAAATCGATCCGAGCGGCTGTTATTATTTAGCCACGAGCAAACTTCCGGGTGTTACTAAGAAATTCCTGATGGAAATACTCAATAACACTTTACCTGGTCGTATGCAGGATCTCATTCTTAACAGAAGCGCATGCGACGAATAGACATTACGTAATTACAACTTATTTCCCCAAAAATGTTTTTCTGATATTTTTTTACAAACCATGTTCCAAGTTCACAAGAAAAACTGAAAGAAATTGTATTTCGTTGGTTGAAAGGCGGTTGGGAAGGAGCCACTTTATTCCAAAGAGTACTTCATAGGATTAGGAGCGGAAGCCACTTAGCAAGGAAATGCCGGCATTTTAGAATAAAAAGTTACATATGACAGAATTAGCTGGTAACGAAAGGTATTTTGCTGTTTTTTTGTCGCAAATACAAAGGTTTTTTTTTTGAGGATATTTTTTAAACATTTCATATTCTTATGCGAGGAGGAGCTCGTGGCTCGTGCTCCTCGGGTCGATCTTTAGGTTAAGCCATGCTTGCCTAGTTTAGTTTGTGGATACCCATCCACAAACTTTTCATACTTATTGGTAGATGGGACTTAAGTATAAGTTGTAGATTTGAGAGTAAAAAGTTAACGACCAAGTCAGGACATCAGGAAATGCTTTGGAAAATAGCATTATCAACTTGTACATAGTCGGCAAAAGCCTTGGAAAGCTCGCTTAAGAATATCATTATCTGCCTAGCCTTATCCCAACTATATTGGGGTCGGCTTCCAGTATAACCGGATGCAGCTGAATACCAGTATTTTACATGGAGCGACTGCCTATGTGACCCACAACCCCGTTAGAACTAGGAGAAAAGGGTAATACGATACCCCTTGGTAAGACTGGTTGTCTGACTTTTTGGGCCACTGTCGACCTACCGACTGTCAAAGATCTACAAATGACGCCCGGGACCAACGGCTTAACGTGCTTTCCGAGGCACGGAGGAAACTCGGTATGTAATTGGTGGTCACCCATCCACAGACCAACCTAGGCAATCACGGCTTAACCTAAAGATCGACCCGAGTGGCTGTTATTATTTAGCCACGATTTCCTCTAATAACTTTTCTAAGCATAATACATAATTATCCAAAGGCACAAAGGTAAAAATAGCCTACTATTTTTTCTAGATTTACCGACAAAAACTAAATCCAACACGAAACAAGCTAAATTCAACAGAAATCTGATAATAACTTCAATTTCACGAATTCTTTACATTACGACTAGAAAACTCATTATAACAAAAAAAAGAAGAAAATACAAGGCTAACAAAAAGGTTTTTTCATGAGTCAGAATTATAATGAAAAATGTATTTTAGTATTGTAAGCTATTTTTGTTGTAGATTTTCCACTAAGTCATATAAATGAAAGTGGGTCAATTTCAGGAGAATCTGTAGGTTTCTTGTCTTATTTTTCAATGTCTGTACATAGTAGAACAAAATCTATACAAATACTAGCTTTTGCCCGCAAATTCGCTCGCACCCTAATCACCTGGTGGTGTGAAATATACTATACGACCTATTCTCACACCTACCAAATAAACATAAAAAGAATCATAAAAATCGGTCGAGCCGTTTCGGAGGTGTGCGACCACAAACACACACGAGATTTTTATATATAAGATTATAAAGAGGTTGGGTTGTCTGTTTGATGTAGGGTGTAATCTTCTAAAGATCGACCCGAGCGGCTGTAATTATTTAGCTCCTCTCCTTAACTAGTTATTTTCATTAACGAACAAAAAAACATATCATTTGCAGTCAAAATTAAAACGGAAGCCGATTGTCCGACATTGCTGTTTTACATCAATTGCGCTGGCTGACCAATATGGAATAATTTATTTTACATTGGAAACCTCAGGCCGGGATACAAAGTCGAATTCGTATTGTAAATTGGATGGCGCTGTAAAACTGTATAGAGTCAATCAATTGATTTATTTAACTGTATCATTTAAAATATTGGCAAAAACAAAATGTGCCATTTGTAATTTTAATATTTTATTATTTAAGTTTAAGAGACGTGATTTTAATAATAATGAGCTCTTGACCTAACTAAGTGATAGCTCACTTAGGTCAGGAGCCCAAAAGTCCTTCAGTTTTTTAATCAAAATTAGAGAGTAAAGTATTAAGAAAAGTTCAGATGTTAAATCCAGATAGATATTATATGCTCAACCATTACATAAAATGCTTGAAAGTAATGTAATTTTGGAACTTTTTATAACAAACGTAAAGAAGTAAGAGTGCCATCAATTTCAGGTGCTGAGCACACGTCTAGTGTAAGAGATATTTCTACAGAGATTTTTTCTTAAAACATGTAATTTTTTATTTTTTATATTTTTTCTTGAAGAAATATAGTGTCTTTATCTTATGTTCTGATCGGACAGCAAATAATACATTATTAATAGCATACAATATAATCATCATCATCTTCGTGCCCTTGTCCCATGTTACTTGGGGTCGGCGCAACACGTTTTTTCCTTCCATTCTCCTCTGTCAACCGTCACGCTATCATTTACTCCTTTTTCTTTCACATCATTGCTCACCCAATCTCTTCAACGTTTCCTTGATCTTCCTCTCCCTCTCCATCCATCAACATCGATTATTATCCATTACCATACAATATAATATACTTTTGTGGTTTTTCTAAAGAAGCTCGTGGCTAAATAATAACAGCCGCTCGGGTCGATCTTTAGGTTAAGCCGTGCTTGCCTAGGTTGGTCGATGGATGGGTGACCAGTGACCACCCATTACATACCGAGTTTCCTCCGTGCCTCGGAAAGCACGTTAAGCCATTGGTCCCGGCTGTCATTTGTAGATATTTGACAGTCGTTACAGGTAGTCAGTGGCCCAAAAAGTCTGACAACCAGTATTACCAAGGGGTATCGTATTACCCAGTACGTACTGGGTTGTGGAGGTCAGATAGGCAGTCGCTCCATGGTATTCAGCCGCATCCGGTTAAACGGGAAGCCGACCCCAACATAGTTGGGAAAAGCCTAGGCAGATGATGTGGTTTTTCCACACTAAAATCTCTAACCAGTTTTCTTTACAACGGAACCCCAAAAATCATACGCACTCTTTGACGACCGTTCCCAACAATATTAGTCCATGAAATATTCTAATTTTATAAGCGAATAAAGCTAGATAGCCGACATTTTTATATATGTAGTAGAAGATAAACAGAAAAGGCAACTCATGCAAAATGATTGTTTTGTATACAAATGGGTATTGTTTGAAATATGGTTTATTTACTTATACGAGGGAGGGCTGTAATATGAAATATGCTTAGGTTGGGTACACTTGCGTATGTAGATTTTTAATACAATGGCCGCTGGCCTTTTATATTTTTGGATATCAACTAAATTAAATTTAAATTATTTCTGTTTTTATTTCTTTGAGGTGAACCTCAATAAAAGGTTTTTATGAACCAGTTGCGGACGCTGTTCCGGATACGGACACAATTCGTATCGGACTACTTCAATTAATTAAAGATTAATAACATTCTACTGCGTTCCAAAACGACGTTGCTCAAAAAGCCGCTAAGCTAAAGTCTGACTAGGCTGGCCATGTCTGCTGTATGGCCCGACGACCGGCCATTCATACCGGGCCCGGTGGATGTCGAAAAGGGCACCGGGCCGACATTCGTTACAAGTAGAGATTGCATCCGGGCCCGGTACCCTTTTCGACATCCACCGGGCCCGGTCGGGACCGGCCCGGCCGGGCCCGGTTTGCAATCTCTAAAAAACATGATACACGGCTAATCGAGAACCGATTATCGATTTCAGCAATTATTGTAATCATATCGATTGTAAAGCACCTGTCCCTCCGGCGGCGATAAGCGAGGAGCGATTACAGCGAGCGACTCCAAACGAGTTGGTGAGCAATTACTCGCTGGTATGAGTGCAAGATGACGACTAATAGAGAAGTATGGATGAAGAAGTCATGCTGCGCCGATCCCCAATAAATTTGGATTAGGACAGGAGAATGATGATGATGTGTATGTACCAAGTGACAGTTTCTCAGCGAGTGTTCTGCCCGACATGAGAGCTCTTGTCGCTGCGACAAATGAGTACTCGTCGGCAGTGTCATGTCATTAGTATGTTTTTTTTAACAATGGCATCTCTGTGGCAACTTAGCAGGCTGTCGGCTGCTTAACCGAGCTATCTTGTTGTTGCAGCCAGGATACTCCGGACCCAGGTTGGCCGCAGCAAGGAAAACCTGCTCAGGTGGAGATTCATTAATGACTCTGCCCTGGTGTAAATGTGGTGCTGTTCCACAAACAATGGAGCACTTAATATCGTATCCTGCGTTCCCAGTTGTTTGTTCACTACAGGAACTTATGGACGCTACCGAAAGCGCCAAACTTGTAGCTCAGTTCTAGGCCGACACAATTTAGATTGCCATCGACACGCTAAGAAGAAGAAGCCAGGATAAAACTTTGAACCTAAGTGACTATGTGTAAAGGACACTCCTGGGGGAGGACGACAAGGGACAGACTGGATCGGATTAAGTGGTTAGCGACCAATGATTTATGTATGTATCTCTTTTGCCGACACGAGCGAGGTTGTCTTAATTTTCAAATTATCGATCGCTAGTGCGTTTCGTCGCTGTCTGTGGGGCAGATACTTTCAAGTTATAGGGCTGTCATTTAAAACATCGAATTGATATCGATCATATTTTTAATCTGTGTCGCTGTCAGATGTAGATTTATTTTGCAGTGTGCAGAATTTATTGGTTTATTAGAGACAATTTGTTATTTTAGTACTGGATATTTGTATGAGTTTTATGTAATGTGCGATTTATCACAATTATGTCTAATTACATCGGTGCTTGCTGATGTAGATACGACTAACTCAATTTGACGTTCCGACAAAGTCAATTTAATGCTCAAGATTTGATACTAAATTCGGTATGATATTACGTTTTATAATCTGATATTAGGGTAAACGAAAAATGACCACGATACAGCGCGTTGAAATCTCGCGTGACGTCACAACTTCTGTTACTTTTTACTGTAGTGACGTCACAAGCTCCGTCTATTGAACTTTGATACACTGTCTCGTCGTAATTTTTAGATTATGTGACAAAAGAAAAAATACGTGTCCAATATTTTTTGGTGATTTAACTGATGGACTAAATATTTTTGTTTTTTTTTCGATGTTGTCAAAGAGCCTATTAAAAATAGTATAAACCCATGTTATTCCACTACAAAGCAAACGGCTCCATCATCATCTTCCTGCCCATATCCCATGTTTGTTGGGGTCGGCGCAATAGTTATCTATATGTTTCTGCTAATAATTCCATAATATTCTCCGAATATCTGTAGTTCGCTGAAAGTGTTCACTATGAAAGTACATGAAGTAACTCATTAGTAAATTCTCCGTACTTTTCAAACATTAATGAATGCTTAAAGTTACTGGAATACGCAATTGGTTCTAGTAAGTTTTGCTTTGTGTGGTCTGTACTATAAATAAGACACTCCATCACCACTTTAAGGCCGCCATATTGTTTCAGTTAAGGTACCAGTAGGGAAGGGTCAATTTTTATAAGAGGTAAGCCGAAGTCATCATCATCTGCCTTTTCCCAACTATGTTGGGGTCGGCTTCCAGTGTAACCGGATGCAGCTGAATACCAGTATTTTACATGGAGCGACTGCCTATCTGACCTACATAACCCACTGGGCATTACGATACTCCTCGGTAAGACTCAGACTTTCTGGGCCACTACCTGTAACGACTGTCAAAGATCTACAAATGACACCCGGGACCAACGGCTTAACGTGCTTTCCGAGGCACGGAGGAAACTCGGTATGGTGTGGTGTGGTGGTGGTCACCCATCCACAGACCAACCTAGGCAAGCACGGCTTAACCTAAAGATCGACCCAAGTGGCTGTTATTATTTAGCCACGAGCTCCTCTAGAGGTAAGCCGGAGTACATATCTTTAATGTGATTATATTATTTGTCTATGGAATACTGACTGTGCCAATTTTCAAAGGGAAGCCGGTAGGAATCGAGTTGTATGGGACCTTCGCCACTGTAAGGTACAATATGTCATCACGCTTATACTTCCCCGAAGAGTTAGACAGAGGTGTGTCACAGTACATACACATTTCGCCAGTTATCTCTAAGTCCATGTGACTTAATAGGGGCGAGCGAGCCTGTTGCCATCAACCGGTCACAAATCCAATCTCCGTGGCTGCTACTGAGAAATTCCTGATGGAAACACCATAAAGGTACAATTTCAAAGCAAAACGCAATTGCTAACCGCAGCGGCAAAGCCATTCCGCATGTTTGACCAAACGAGTCGACTGGTTTCTATGTACTACCAAGTTCACTGACGGTCTACCAAATTTCACCCTTAATAATTAAACGATAGATGAACTGTGTAAAGAATGATATGGCAAGAAAGGAGGTGGCTGATGAGATGACGAGTAATAGAGAAGTATGGAAGAAGAGGACATGCTGCACCGACCCCAAATGCATTGGGATAAGGGGCTAGAGAATGATGAATGATCATGGTCTACCTAATATTATAATGATCTCAGTCAATTTAGAATACTTATGGCTTAAAAAGCAAGTGTCATAGTACCCGTCACCTAGGCAAACAAAGTAAAAATAGTCAAATGAGATTTCACCGACAGATCATCGTTCTCATAATGATCTGTCGGTGAAATCAGATGTATCTTATTTCCTGGATATACAGATCTTCCCTTTGAAAACACACCTATACCACGTGTAACAATTCCAATATTTACCGAAGGGATTACCTACAGTTCAACCAGAAATAATATGCGCTTCGGTAATCCTCGTATTTCCACACGAACGTTGTGTCACAGAGAAATCTCAAATAGAGGAAAAGCTTAAAATTAAAAATATATATATATCGTGCATTGTAGTATTTATATCAAAATATATAAGATTTATCTCAAACTTTGCAAACATGATATAAATGCAAGAAAGACCTTTTTGGTTGTAACAGCTCTATATGCGATAAAATCCTCGCGCATTTGAACTTTCGAAGATATACGCTGATAGCCGAAGTGCATACTTTTTCCGAAACATCTGTACATAACTTACTCAAATATAAAAATATAGGTACACAAAAGCTTTCCTCATCTAATATCAGAGACAAACTTCCGCAAACATACTTAAATTATTTGAATAATAAGGAAAAGTTTTTCTATTTATCTAAACAGTCTGAATTTATTACTGAGGCAAAAGCAAAAGTATCAAGAGTATTATATTTTTTTGTACTACGTAAACCACTTAGACGACACAGAAGGTCTGCTCAAAGAAGTCATCCAAATGCACGCACACATAGTCACGCTTCACGTACAACAAGTGCAAGCGCACTCGCGACTGTCATTTGTTTGAGATCTCCACGCACACATAGACATGCTTCACGTAGAGCGAGCGCAAGCGCACTCACGACTGTCTTATGTTTGACATTTCCACGCACACATAGACCCGCTTCACATATAGCGAGTGCAAGCGCACTCGGGACTGTCTTCTGTTTGAAATTTCCATGCACACATCTATAGACGCGCTTTACGTACAGCGAGTGCAAGCGCACTCGCGACTGTTTGAGCTCGCCGTACGTACGCATCTACGTGTAAGTGCGCCTGTTTTTGCTTGTTGTATGGAGCCGAACTTCTATGGTATACATGTCTTTCGGCCATTTTGCCAGAAAGTTGTAAACTGAGACCTTGGGAATAGGTTTGTGGGTACTTTCTAATTTCACTGAATTCGTTCGACAATTTTTCTTGGCTTGTTTTGCTGTTTACATTATTTCATTCAAATTAAACTTGGGTAAGTTTTGATTTAGATGGGCTTACTTATAAATACATAACATAATTAACGAAGAACGCTGAAATAATATGAGTTATTATTCTATTAAGTTATTGTTATATGGAATAAAAAATCGGATTGATTGCGTATTATGCCGTTCAAACACAGTTATCGTGTAATACCATCGACATCATCGACGTCAAGAGGAACCTATTCAATTATTTGGAGAGTAATCAGCATAGCAAGAAAATAGAATACCGTGCAAAAACAAAAATGTAAAAGAAAAAAGGTCTGCATTATCGCTATTGTTTCCTCTTCCTTAGTCATTTCCTCAATTCGAAAAGAAGATCGTTTCTCTTTTGGGTTATTTTTACCCGACATTTCTCGAATACCGACTCACTACAAAATATCCGAAGAATATATCTCCAAAACACAAAAATCATCACCATTATTCTTTTCAACAAATTGAAATATTTTTCAAAAAACAAAAAGATTACTAACCTTACTTAGTGAAATGAAAACAAGAGATCTAATACAATTTATTGAATCAGCAAAAATTTATACGGAACCATTGTCCGCCGTCAAATTTTCATTTATCAGTTACTTCTGTTGAACGAACAACTGAAGAAAGTTTCCGTTATATTCAGTTGACGCACCATTGCGTTTCTTTCTGAAAAATAACGCTAAATAACGTTGTTATTGGAAAATATTACAGGCACTGATATTATAAATAAAAAGAGGTAGGCAGTCGCATAAAGTAAATAAATTTAATTTAATTTAAAATTTAAAAAACCCCCAACGAAAAAATGAAAGATAAATACCCACTTTCATCCCCCATATCTAGTAAATGGCTGCACCGATTTTGATAAAACGTATCTAAAAACCATCGCCCAAAAACTAGCTTTCAAATAAAAAAACTGCATCCAAATCGGTTCACTCGTTTAAGAGCTACGGTGCCAGAGACAAACACACACACACACACACATTGCGGTCAAACTTATAACACCCCTCTTTTTGCGTTGGGGGTTAACAAACCACCACTATTAACAGACATCAGAAGACCACTTTACTTCAAGCCATGATCCTTTTATCATCCTCTACACCACGATTTACTCTTCGCAAGAAATCACACGGAATAAGTCTAAAGTCGGGTAAAAAATCTAATTTTGACGGTCGGATCGCCGCAGTGGCTTAGCTCCTAAATGGCTTTCCTCTGAGGATACCACGTCACAGGGAAGGAACAAATATTTGTCTGGATCCGAGGTAATTGTGTTGAGGCTAGGGAGCTTGGCTAACGTAGATATGTTCAGGATTTGGTGCTAGTTTTTAGCCTTAGGACAGGTAAAAAATCCTTACTAATCTTATACAAGGTGTTTTTTTCGATATCCCATAACTCTAGGGTATGAATGAGACCATATCAAAGAATCAACTGGCATATATGAATTATTTTTCAATTATGTTTTTTTTTTATTTTCATATTTATAAAAAATAATTCGACAAAGTCAAATTCATGTAAAATATACCCAATACGTGAAATATGACAACGTTGCATTTTATTAGCTTTAAATATGAATTATTGGTTCGAATGAAAATGAATTACTCGTATTTATCAATGAAACTTAGATTAATTATGATTGATGATATCTTCGAAACTATGCATTTTTGGACCACATATTCAAGGACTTTTTGTATTATTTTAACTTATAGTATATTCTATAAGTGCCCTTGAGTTATGGGATATCAAAAAAAAACACGTTGTATATGAAATTCTCGTGTCACAATGTTAGTTACCATACTCCTCCGAAACGGCTTGACCGATTTTTATGAAATTTTATATGCATATTCAGTAGGTCTGAGAATCGGCTACTATCTATTTTTCACAAGACGAAGTTGCGCGGGTCAGCTAGTAATATTATAAATGCGAAAGTAAGTTTATTTGTTACCTTTTCTCGCCTAAACCACTGAAACGATCATCCTGAAATTTTGCTTATACGTTGTCAGGTGTACAGAAACAGACATACGGTGCCTTTCATCCCGAAAAAGAGTACTGTTCCCGAGGAAAACAACAAAAACGTTCGTATGATAATAGATGGCGTGACGTGTCTTTCGAATCATGATTGAATTATATTATTACAAGCCGAGTACTTACAACCTGAATTGATTGTCAAATTCTAAATTAACGCAAACGAAGCCGCGAGCAAAAACCGTTTTCGAGAACGTGATCAAAAATATACAAATATTGCTCATTTAACAGGATAGGATAAATTGTCCGGTTCTGACTACGTCAGAAATGCACTGTTCTGAATCTCGATCTTTGTTTCATTAGATTTTCCAGTTGCATTCCACCAACAATCATTGCATTTAAAATGATTAAAAATAAAAGAAATTATAATACTAATGATAAAACTGTTAGCAGGAATATTGACAGTCATATACAAACAAATAGTTAGCTTCATATATGCCAATATTAAAAAAAGCACCATAACAAACGAACACATAAAAGATTCCCATTACATTATAATTAAAACCATAGCAACGAAACAAAAAGCCAGTATCTTCCAATAATACTCCCATGGGCATTGATTTCCCATCGAGTTGGGGACGAATGGCTCCAATTCTTGTCAATTAATTACTGTCGTCAGCTTCAGGGGATGAACGAAGCCTTTTTTTATTTGCCTCCGACTACACTTTACTTTGTAAGGGTGGTAATCATGATTGAGACTGTTGAGTTCTATTTCCTGGTTATAATTGAGGGGTAGGTGTCTTGGTTTTTTTTAATTGACACCTTATTACAAAAATCATGTAATAGACAGTTAAAAATGACCAAGTTACAGTAATTAAAGTAATTTTGTCTATGCCAAGTTCTTTTACTTTCAAGTGCAAGCTTATCAATAAATCCAATTGACCCTGTTCCTGATGCCGGTGGGCTACTATTTATTATATTTTTAAATGTTTTTTTTTTAATTTTTGTTAATTAAAATATTTAAAAATTTAAATAATATGTAAAGAAAAGAAATAAAGGAAATAATAATCTAATTAATTTCATTAGCTTATCTATTGAATGCAGCGCAGGCTATAGTTCGCCTCCTTAGAAGGTCCTGGGTTCGATTCCCGGGTGGGACAAATTGTTATTGGGTTTTTCCACCAGGAATATCTCTATATCAATGTCTCAATATTAATGTCTTTATAGGTTAATTACTGTCGTCAGCTTCAGGGGATGAACGAAGCCTTTTTTTATTTGGCTTCGACTACACTTTACTTTGTAAGGGTGGTAATCATGATTGAGACGGTTGAGTTTTATTTTGTAGATTTATTTCCTGGTTATAATTGATGGGTAGGCGTCTTGGCCTTTATTAATTGAATGCCTTATTACTAAATCATGTAAACACTGTTTAAGCTTTACAACTAAACTTATACTGTCACTTACGGGATATCTTCCGTGATTGTTCATTATCTTGAGTAAGTTTAAAAATCATGTAATAGACGGTTAAAAATGACCAATAATAATAGTAATTTTGTCTATGCCAAGTTCTTTTACTTCCAAGTACAAGCCTATATATAAATCAGAGTAATTTGTTATTAGCCAATCTTTTGAATTCAACACAGAGTCTTAAACCTTTCCAATTTAGCACAAAAGTTTCTTATACAATGCAAAATCTGGTCCTGGGTTCGGTTGCCGGGTCGAGCAAATTGTCATTGTCAGTGTATCCGTAGCAGCCACGGAGTCTGGATTTGTATCCGGTTAATGTCAATAGGCTCGCCCCCTAATGCATTGGACATAAACATAACTGGTGAAATGTGGGCATACTATTAAGTATACCTCTGGCTAACCTTTAGGGGAATACAGGCGTGATGTTATATTTTGAACATCCATACCAGTAAGAGGTGGAATAGGATATGGAAGTATGTATAAAAATTCATAATTTTTGCCGATAAAAAACACAAGCCGGCGCACAGCGTGCAAAGCATTAAATTTCAAGTTTAATTGGCAAGTTAGTCATCTGACAACACGATTGTACAGTGTCTTAAAAATTACTCGACAATCATTTGACCCAAATCAATTACTTTCCCCTCCATCAAAAAGCCAATAAAACACATCTGAACTGCACCCAAAAATATCCTCCGTACGAAGAGTCATCGACCTCAACTCAAGCAAACTTTTAACTCCCGAAACATTCCCTGAATCTCACACTTTGTAGTTTTCGAGATATCCTTACTTACCTCTATCTCTCTCACACAAACACTGGCAATGGCAAGAGAGAAAGAGATGCACGATAAAGTATCTAGTGTTGTTCGTCGGTCCGCATTTGTAATCCGATATCCGTGTGCGGGCAACGAGTGATGGATTATAGTGACGTGCACTATCGATTTATCGATTGTCGATAGGATTAATTAGCTGTGGGTTAGGTGACTTAGTTTGCGATGTTGTTGTTGGGTATTGGCTGTTTTCTGTGTAAATGAGAGTCGCGTTACGATAAATGGGTAATACGGAACTTTGGTCTTGTTTGTTTGTGACAAAGGTTTGGCCAATGTTGGTGAATTAATACAATAGAGGTTTTTGTTACGTTATATACATTTTAGTAATTAATACATTCCTTTCCGGGAATCTTCTAGGAAGACAAACTTTTTTATCCTCTCAAAAGTTCCACTATTCCTACTATCTGACTAACATTTTATCAGTTTTTTCTCTTGTGGATTCAACAAACATTTCTACTTTATAATGTTAAGGAATATAATATTACTGTTTGTGCTGTATCTCTGTTTGCAATATTGTTTTAACTATTTTTTTACAATTCATAATGGAATAGAAATGAAAAATACCAGGAAAATGCTTTTATAACTTATAATAATTTAAATGCTTTATGAAGTAACAACGGGAAAAGAATAAAAACTGGGAAAAAACTAGCTATCCGTCTGTTTACACGCAAAATAAAATGCAATGGACAATCGAGGTTAAACAGGCCAGGCAAGAGACAAAAGAAAAGACTAGATTGTTCCTGACAGCGTATTTATTTATTTGTACTTAAATCTTCGGCACACCACAGAACTTAATTAAAGAATTCCCTAACACCTTATCGCTAAAAAGTGTATTTTTTATTGGCATTTTACGTTACGTTGTACCTATCTTCATAATAAATGCTATTATTAAATTGAATTTACTAAGAGATTGTACAATTTTATTCAAACAAAAATATATTGACAATTTTTTTTTTATAACAAACAATATAAATAACCCATAAAACCAAAAAAAAGTTAATAAAATAAGAAAAAAAAGTCACATTAACAACTGTCAATTTCCTATCCAAACAACTTACCATAAAAACGAACGAAAGCAGAACTAAATATTTACAAATTATTTTAAGCCGGAACACATAACCGACAGTCGCTGACAAGTAATGATGCCCGGATGTCATCAATTACGAAATGTATCGATAAGAAATCCAATCAGTGCCCATCACTAGTGACGTGATCCCGTTAATTCAAACAGTGCTACTTACTTCATGTCAATTGTCATCTGTTTTTGACACGTGTGTAATGTTAGGGATGACAGATTTAGATTTGCTATTTTTTTTTCTGAATTTGACATAAAGATAAAGATTTGGAAATCGTTTTTTTATTCGTGCTGTTTTTGACGCGTGCTATGTCTCAGTTATGCTTCTTATAATAAATAGACAAAGCTTTCAAAGCTTCAGATTTGTTGGTATAGAGCTTTTTATTTCTTACAGCAAACAGGACCCTTGTCTTTTTAAAAGATGGATCGAAGTTTTTTTTAATGATTTTTTTTTTATTACAAAATGGGCCTGCTCTTGACCTCGATCACACCTGATGGAAAGCGGTAGATGAGGTCTATGATGGAACGAGCGCCCAGAAGATGCCTGTTCACTCTTGCTTTGAAGGCAGACGAGTTAAATGCCGGAGGGAACACAGATGCCGGCAGAGAGTTCCACACTTTGGCTGTGCGCATTATAAACGTGGGGGGGAAGCGCTAAGTACGACTCGTCGGGATATCAACCAAGTGTGGATGGTACGCCGAAGTACGTCTGCTAGTCCGGTGGTAAAAAGGTGATGGTAATCACAAGAATTATGACTTTTCGGTAGACCGAGAGCAGTTATGAGACCTGAACACCTATTAAAATCCTGGGTTGTCATTAGCAATTGATATGATTGTACTTAATATTTTTTACGACTGCCAGAGACGAGCAGCAGCTAGGTAAAAAGTTAGGCAAAGAAAGAAAGAAAGAAGAAGAAAATATGTTTATTTGACACATGCCACAAAAACACAATATGCAATAAAAGAAATAAATAAACATAAGTACTTAAATCTAAACAACAACAAAAAAAAAAAACAAAAAATAA
Organism: Noctua pronuba; assembly: GCA_905220335.1. Lineage (NCBI taxonomy): Eukaryota > Metazoa > Arthropoda > Insecta > Lepidoptera > Noctuidae > Noctua > Noctua pronuba. The sequence continues at coordinate 8,097,394 of LR999918.1, read as the reverse complement.
GATAATATTGTGTGTCTCACGGCTGCGCGAAATAGGCCCAGTAGCGGCTGCACCAAAAAAGTAGGTATTCAGCAAAAAACTAATTAACTTCAAACGCAGACGAATACACAAGCATATTTAACTAGTTCAAAACCAGCAGGACTGCCACAAAAATTATGACAGCCACAACACCACCCATAATATGTTATGTAACTACCCTCTTATGCATGAATATTTTACGATTACGATGCAACTTCATACAAATGGGGCACTATAAAGATTATGACAACTGTGTACAGACAATTAGAATATTCTAGAAGTACTACAAAGACTTATCTCAGACGGATTTTATGATTCACAAACATTTTATGGGTTTCTTTCATTACGTGGGGACCAGTGGCTAGTTGTGTTAGTGTGTTATGTAAAATAGGATGAGATGACAGAAATGTAGGTTGCTAGTGTTCTGATATGAAATACAGGGTGTAAAAGACTAAGTTTTGAAACTTCTAGTTGGTAGAATAATGATTTTATTCTAATATTTAATATTTTTTTTCAGAATTATTCGATAAGATTTCATGGTCAATAAACACACCGTTGGTGCCTTTAAAAAATTACAGCATCAATGAAGGCCTTTTTCTCCTTTTTGTATTGACGGTACACCTAGTTTATACTGTTTGGACTCAGAAAGTGGCCACGTTTATTGCAGCGCAAAAAACGTCGTTCAGATACTCCACGGACTCTCGAGGATCTTACAAGTTGAACAAAATATTATTCGCGACCGTAACCCGAACGAATCATCAATACAACCCTCTAAGTTCCCTTAATCCCATTGAATGACTATTTTATGAAAAATCATTTTTTTTTCAAAAACTGACCTGCAAATTGCAAAAAAAAATGTAAGAAAATTTGAATTTCGCGGGCTACCTCATCACATCCTTCTTAAGTCAATTAATACAGCTTTGACGTCTCCACCATCATTTTTGCGATGTCACATTGTCTATTCCCTAAACAAATTACGTTTTAACAAATCCTTACCAACCTAACAAAAACAATTACTCCCTGACCATTCCCCACAACTGTCAGCCCTGACAGTAACCCGATATATTTTGTACCATTTTCGGTCCGGTCCATATTTGGGACAGATTGAATGGCGGAGTGTTGTGTAACCATATATTATACGGTAAGCTTTTATAGCGACAGTCCCATTCAATGAAAAGGGTATCACGGTATGGGGTTTCTGTTAAACTGGTAAACAAAATGTAGTATGTAGGGTGTAGTGTTGGAGATACATGGATTTAAAACATGTAACGGAATATGTTGGTAAACACTGTAATAGTGAAAACAAATATTTGTTAGGTTAGGGAGGCGTTTTGACGCCACAACGTATTTTGTGAAAAAATTACTGGCTCTTTTTTTAACTTTTTCGTTTTGTTTGCTTTATTTTGAAATAGCTTATGCAGCTTTGATAGCTTATATCTCGGCAACGTGACATCATCATCATCATCATCCACAGCCCGACTTCACCCACAGCTGGGTATAGGCCTCTCTTTGTTTGTGCCAAGCTCCACGGTCTTGTGCCACCCTCATCCAGGATATTCCCGCTATGGCAACAATGTCGTCTGCCCATCTCGCCGCCGGACGACCAACACTTCTCTTTCCATTTCTTGGACGCCACTCGGTCACAGTTTTACTCCACCTGCCATCACCACGCCTTGCTATGTGTCCTGCCCAACTCCATTTGAGTTCCATAACGCGATTTCCAATATCGAAGTCCTTCGTACGTCTCCGGATTTCGACGTTTGGAACTCGGTCTATTATTTTTATGCCGAGCATGGAACGCTCCATGGCTCTCTGTGCTACTCTGAGTCTGTATATAGCCTCCTGTGAGAGCGTCAACGTCTCAGCACCATATGTCATGGTGGGCAGAACACACTGATTATAGAGACGGGTCTTCAGGCAGTGTGGAATTTTGGCTGATTTTAGAATGTCGTCCAATTTGCTAAATGCAACCCACCCTAGCTGGATTCTTCTCGATACCTCCGCTGTTTGATGCTCCTTGCCAAAGGAAAGAATATGGCCATATTAGACATAACGGTCAACCTGACACTTGATAACAACGGCAACGTGACACTTTAGAACATTTTGTCTCATACAAAACTTGTTTGTATTGATACTAGCTATCGATTGATACTGGTTTTACGCGTGGCTGATCAAATCAAAGTTGTGCTGAAGATGCCATCAGTGATTGGACTTAAACTTTGAAAGCTCATATCTCGGAAACGTGACACTTTAGAACATTTTGTCTAATACAAAACTTGTTTGTATTGATACCAGTTATCGATTAATATATGAGTTTATGCGTGGCCGCAACTTTGAAAAAAAAAAAATGGCGGAAGTTAGGCCAGTTAACGTATACAGAACATCATTCTGAGCCCCTCATACCTATAGAAATTTTTCATCGGTAATTTTTTAAATCATCTGTTCCATACATTTTGACCGTGGTATGGTAGTTTTGTAGGAAACAGCAGATATTTTTTTTAATAACCGACATTTTTTTATGTAGGGGTGTTCAGAATGATGCACGGTATACAAGTAGCGAAGGGTACATTTTTATAAGTAAGCCAGAGTACATATCTTTAATGTGATTATATTATTTGTCTACAGACTGACTGTGCCATTTTTCAAAGGGAATCCGGTAGGAATCGAGTTGTATGAAACCTTCGCCACTGATGTATACATCATCATTTGCCTAGTTTTTTCCCAACTATATTGGGGTCCGCTTCCAGTCTTAACCGGATGCAGCTGAATACCAGTATTTTACATGGAGCGACTGCCTATCTGACCTCCACAACCCAGTTAGTAAGTACTGGGTAATACGATACCCCTTGGTAAGACTGGTTGATGTACCACTGATGTATACGTGGTAAGGTTTTAGTGGCGGTGTTTCTTCCACCGTGTATATGTATTAAAACATACAGGTTGAATACAGAAGCTCCTATTTTTGAAGCTGTTAAAATATCTCAACACTACCTATCTAAATTCCGAACAAACTATTTTCAGTCTTCTACGTAATATCCGGATCGGATAAACTCCTAACTTCCGTTTTACTCAAGTCCACCAGGATATTACGCAAGAAATAATCGGAATTACTACCATAATAGACACATCAACAATTGTTTAGACAAATCAAGGAAACATTCACACACAAACATTTATAAAAGCTTTTTAGGGTTCCGTATCCGAATGGCAAAAAACGAAGCCCTTATAGATTCGTCATGTCTGTCTGTCCGTCTGTATGTCACAGCCACTTTATTCCGAAACTATGAGGAATAGACAGTTGAAACTTGGTAGGTAGATGTATTCTATGAACCGCTTTACGATTTTTATACAAAAATTTAAAAATAAAAGATTAAGGGGGGCTCCCCATACATGGAACTGAAACTAAAAAAAAAATTGTTCATCAAACCTATACGTGCGGGGTGTCTTTAGATAGGTCTTTAAAAATGACGTTGATGTTCCTCAAACAATTTTTCCCAAAGTCAAAAGTTGAAGGATAGACACTTCGAAAGTGGTAAAATATGTGTCCCCCCCTCTAATTTCTAAAGTAAGAGGAGGAAAATTCTGAAATAATTTAGCATTGTAGTACGTAAAAAAAAACTTTTAACGAAAATTGATTTGAATAAGATTTGATGTTTAGTTTTTGAGATATGGGACTTTTTCATCAAACTGCAGCAGTAACTTCGTTTTTCATTAACATACTATGGAAAACTGCTTTTTTTTTTGGTGCTACGGAACCCTGACTGCGTGTGAGTACGACTCTCACTTGGCCGGTTTTTCTAACAAAAATCGAGATGAAAGGGAAGACGCATTTAAGGTTTCCGGATACATCGAAATTGGGAACACTGATTGAAATCCTACCCTCCATCGTATGTGAGCGACGAACAGGGAATATCAAATAGTTGTTTCTAGGATTCGAATAAAGTAACATAACATCACGCCTGTAATTCCCGAGGGTGTAAGCAGATGTTTTACGCGCTCTCATCTCGCTGGTGAAAGTCCTATGTATTGATATTCAGGTTGTAAACAGACCCTTCACGAAGCCGTCAACCAAGCATTCTGTACATCAAACTAACTAAGTTTTTACGCAAAAATTATTGCTGGGAAACGACTTTTTTTTTGGGGTGAAAAATCACGTTTTACGGTAAAACTCAATGTAAGGCTCTCAAAACATTGTGGTGATGGATGGATTGAATAGTATGGGGGTCTTGAAGGTGTTTAAAGTAAAAATCTTACATTAGAAACTTATATTAAAAAAAAAAAACTTGTGAAAATGTTGGAACTTTGACCCCCAATATCTCCGTAACTAGAAGGTTCCCAGATATGGTCTAGAACAAAAAAATGATAGCAATGACGGGGAGAACAAGTACCTTTCGGCTTCGTTAAGGGTCTTTTTACACCCTTTATAGGATGGAAGGGACACCGATTACCACGACTCCGGATTCCAGTTACCACATAATCAGTACATCATTCTGAACACATTTGAAAGTCTGGCGACTACTAGACTAAGAAGCCAATCTGTATCATAACATAACGCTTATAACCCCTGATATAGGATTATGACATCTACATTTCGCCAGTTATACTTAAGTTCCATTTAATAGAGGGCGTGCCTATTGACATCAATCGGGCACAGGAGTTCCTGGCTGCTACTGAGAAAATCCTCATGGGCAAACTGAATAACATTTTGCCAGACCCGGGAATCGAACCCGGCCCTCTTCCTTAGAAGTTACAAATTACGACCACTAGACCAACGAAATAATAATTGTATTTTTCTTCTTCATAAAGTATCGTATCATATAACAGAACAATCAAACTTGGATCAATTGTCACCAACACAAGAAACTTAATTCAACAAAAATCAATCATGTAACAAAACAGATAAAGTTGATAATTGATTACAGTAAAAACGTCGGTGTCTCTCAAAGGCAGACAGGTTTAAAGATCAGAGTGTCCATTAGGTGTGACATGGTCGTTAGGTCGTTGACCCAGGGAGTACACTGAGGAAATATTCACAATGATTGAGAGGAAACGGCTCTAGCGGTACATGTCAAAGAAACAATCAAGAAAGGCATTTTTGGAGGGATACCTTGCTGCTTTTCTGACCCTTTCACGACTGGACAGATGTCATTTGTAGATCTTTGACAGTCGTTACAGGCAGTCAGATCCCCGATCTGACAACCAGTCTCACCAAGGGTATCATATTAATATCCCTGTAGCTGGGTTATGGAAATCAAATACTGGAATTTAGTTGTAGTATACAGGGTGTAAACTGACCCTTCACGAAGCCGTTAACCAAGCATTATATACATCAAACTAAGTAACTTTACGCAAAAATTATTGCTGGGAAACGACTTTTTTTTTGGGGTGAAAAATAACATTTTACGGTAGGACTCAATGTAACGCAATCAAAACATTGTGCTGGTGGATGGAGTGAATAGTACGGGGGTCGTAGAGGTAAACAATCTACAAATCTTACATTAAAAACATGTATTTAAAAAAAAAACTTGTGAAAAAGTTGGAACTTTGACCTCCAATATCTCCGTAACTAGAAGGTTCCCAGGTATGGTCTAGAAACAAAAAATATTCGCAATAACGGGGAGAACAAGTGCCTTTCGGCTTCGTTAAGGGTCTTTTTACAACCTTTATTATACTAAAAATACAGGGGATACAGGAATGTGGAGATCATTTGGATGAGGCTGACACAGAAATGTGGAGATCAGTGGTTAAGTCATAGGTGAGCCTGGTCATCGCCAAAGAGGTTTAGTGCCCGGAGGCGAGCAGCGCTTAACAGTTCTCGCAGTTCATATTGACTTACTAAGATTAGACTTACAATTATATTACTTTAACAACCAATAGTAATTTCACAAAATAATAAAGTAAGGATTCTTACTCCTTGAAAGGTACAACTTAATGGTCCATGAACTTTAGACGTCATTGTGCATTTGCGCATCGCATTTCGTCGTCAAAAAATACAGCGAATGTTTAGTTTTAGATGTAAAAAAGTATTTGGAAACTTTCCAAATGCCTTTTTTACAACTAAAACGGTTAGAACATCAAATTCAGTTTTTTAATTACAATTCATTATTAATATAATAGTTCACAATACAGTAATATTGCCAAATTAATTAAAACAGTTAAATATTTGACAGCTATTTGCGACGTTGCCAACTTTTTGGATGAATGCTCTTAATGCTTTTTTTTTTTTTTTTTTTTACGGATGGGAAATCATCAAATGACTTCTCCCGCTCTGGGTGGAGTGGGAGGGAGTGTCAGACTCTTACTGACTAAAACCCATCCATGTTCCTTCATTGCCCTTTGTGTTCCAGGGCCACGGTATCTCTTTCGAACAGTCCCGCAGCCCCGGCAGGCATCGGCCCTTTCGGGCTCTTAATGCTTGTTTGTTCTTCGAAGACGCTGTGCAGTAGGGTGTACATGTACAATGGCCGGTAAAAAAAAACAGTGACTGGGTAAAAACGAAAGCATATCTTTAAAAGTAAAGAAATATACGCGATTTCCCACGATAAGCTACCCAAAAAAAAAACCTTAAAAAGACAACATTTGACAAGCATCTCCATAGTGTATTTGCATTGTAAATACAGCAATAAAATGTACCAGCAACAAGGATGTTATATATATCCCCTGTAAAATGCAAACTTATACTGCAGCTTCCGCAATAAACTTTCAACTTTATTACTGAAACAATAAAGTTGTGAGCGTCGGTAATGCAAAGTTTGTCAATCTTGAAGTCCGTTTTAAGATTTATGTGGGTAGTAAAGTAATGCGAATGTATCCCACGTGGTTGGAATAGTAGGATGAACTGCAAATTGTTGTGAACATACAAGATGGCGGACTAAAGGGACTATATTAGTGAGTTAGGACGATCCCTGGGTGAGAATTAGCCGTGCCCATGTCATTTTACCCTGTACTTCCTCAGTTAATCTAATTTACGATGCCCTGAGGCGATGAGCGTACTTATCGACGCACAATCAGTAAGAGCCGATCACATACCGATACCTTTAGGGTCAAAGGACGTATCCACCAAAACACGATTTTTCAGGAGAGCCAAAAACAAAAAAACAAAAAACCAAACAGTTTTCCGACATAACTTTTTGTGCTTATAAATGACAAAACTTGTTAGAATTTTGAGATAAAGAACATCGTAGAATAATATATAAAGTAAATCTAACAATTAAAAAATAGACTTCGTAAACACCCTAAAATTTAAAGAAAATCAATGTTTAGCGATCCAAAAATGATGGCCGTATCCACCTTTTTTTTGCGAATATCGAAATTAAAAATTAGCTGTTATGATACAAAGTTGCTGCTTTTAATTAGAGACATATTAAAACTACGTAAGGTCTACTAGAGAATTCTTTCTACAGCACTTGAAATTTCAAATCGTGTGAGAAGTAAAATACAGTTAGATTTTCGGTGGCTCATACCCCACACCTTTTTAACAAGTGAAAAAATATCCGCCATATTTTTTTAAGAGATCAACCGCCATTTCCACAGTTGATTTTAGGAATTGGTTTTTAAAATTGGAAGTTTGCTTAACTTAACAAGTGCGGTGGTATTTGCATCACATATCCAGGGTGACTAGTAATTAGTGACTGATACTTGAACACGTGATTATGCTCATGATAACAAACAACTTTCACACAGAATTTTTTTTTCTAACTCTTCCACTTTTATCACAATAAAACTTAAGAAGCGGTCTTGCGAGCCGCGCGGGTGCCTGCCCAGTCTTGCACGGTACGATAGTAATGAGACAGAACAACGTCACGCGGCTAACAGCTGATAGGTCAAAGGCGCGCGCGCGAGTTTCATACGGCTGTCGTGTTATTGTGATAAAAGTGAGTGAGTGAGGGAAAACAAATAAAAATCTTTGGGATAGTTGTTTGTTATCATGAGTAACATCATGTGTTTAAGTATCGGTCACTAATTACCAGTCACCCATTATGAAACTATGTAGTAGCATATTCTCAGAGTTAATTTACTTGTGCAGTTGTATGATTTCGCCTCTCTTAATTTGAAATAGTTTAGTAAGGTTTCCAGACACCGAGGGTGTGGCTGATCGAGATCAAATATATTGAGATAAAGTTCAGTTTGAGGAGAAATTAAAGGTCACGGATATATTGAGAAGGTCAAAGACTTGGCTCTGGGTTGAGGTGTATTTATATGGCCTCTAAGACTCTATAATACAACGCACGGCAGAATCTATCTTAAAATGATATCTGGCGGACCCTGAAGAGTCAGCATCCTGGCGATTACCTTGCCGACTAGCTGTTTTTTCTGATCATCATCATCATATCAGCCCGGAATCACCCACTGCTGGGTATAGGCCTCCCCTATTTTCTGTCACACTTTCCGGTTCTGTGCGTCCCGTATCCAGGTGTTTCCAACGACTTTGACGATATCGTCAACCCAACGAGCTTTAGGACGGCCCTGATTTCTTTGGCCAAACCTTGGCCACCACTCGGTCAAAGCCTTGCTCCATCGGCCGTCTCCGCGTCTACCCAGGTATCCTGCCCAGGTCCACTTGAGGCCCCCGACGTTTTTTCTGATAAGAGATCAAAACAGAGTCGAGAGGCTATTATGTAAGAAAATATCTTAGATAGTACAAAACGGCCTCATTTGCCTTTAAACCACAAACCTCTCAACCTCCTTACACTATTATCTTCCCAATTACCAGAAAAATAATGAAGCTACCCCCCTAAATCCCCCACAACATCCCAAGTTCAACAATCCAACAGCCAATTACAGTCCTTCCCAAACAGACTTACTGATAACACAGATTACCCCTTATCAGGCGACCAGACACAATGATTTCCCTTCTATCGGAATACCTGGAACCTTGTTATCAAAAGGCTGGACAAAACAGGGTTAAACCCTTATATAAGCAATGCTAATATTGACTTCGCGAGGGTCAAACGTCCTTTTCAAGGGGTCCTATTCTGAAAATTCTCGGTAATGAGAAAAAGGATAAGTGTGTTTGCTTTTTTTTTCTCTCTCGGTTTTTTAATTGTTTGAGGTAAGTATGGTTTTGTAATGTATGAGGGTTTCTTTTTATGGTAATTAGATTTTTTAAGAAAGGAGGTTTTTTGGGTGCGTAAATATTGTGAATGGGTATGGGAGAACTTTTGCGTGAGCAAGATTGGTAGCTGAGATTGCAAGTGTGATACTTGTAGTAGTATTTAGTATTACTAAAAGATTATTACTCTTGTTCTTTTTTTAGAAATGACATCTTGCAGGCCAACCTAGAAAGAATTCGGGTGCTTTACCGGTTTTTACTATCCCGTGAGAGCTTTGATAGTACAGCCTACAGGCAGGCCAAAAGACATAAAAGTAAGTTACTAAACGCACTGTGGGATAGTATCCTCGGTTTAGGGCGTCGCTGGAGTAAGACAGCAAGGGTCAGGCTAGACCGGATCAAAACTTCTTGTTATATTTCTATGTAATTATATTTACATATTTTTTTCAGAATTCCGAAGGTGACCGCAACTGCAAACCGCAGCCGCAGAGCCGCGCAATCGAATTATCGCAGCGAAACATCCAGTGTCTATGGAACCCTATGAAAACCACAGCAGTCAACAATTTCCCCGTATACGGGACACACCTCCAAAAGTTCGTCAAACACTTACTACTAATTAGGTTATAACCATCCCAATTACCATATCCAATGTCCGTATTAATTTCATAATTACCTAATTAGCAAAAACCGCAAATGGATATAATTATAATAATATCGATACCATTATGTTCGTAGCACTATCGATATTAATATCAATCAAAACGATACCGTTAAAATGTTTTAGTTTTTGATATTACCTAATAATCCATTTTATCTGTTGAATCGGTATTTGTTTTAAATTTTTTCAATGTCAACTTTTTGTCTGATGGGAAAAGACAAACTTCGATCATGCAATCTTTCATCCCCTATTATTTTATTACCCCTGAGGCGATGAATTTTCAAAACATCAGTCCTTATTGTGCACCATACAAAAGGAAGGAAAAGTCAAGTTTCTTGACCTCCCGAATTGAAATATTCGGCTATCTTTCAGTATATGAATGAATTTTTTTTTTTGTTTTAGATTTAAGTTTTTTTTTTTTTTTTGTCTTTTTTTTTGTTTTATATTGTGTGCACTTGTGGCATGTGCAAATTAATGTATTTTCTTCTTCTTCTAATTTATGAAGAAGTGTCGATGTCAGGTGTCGATTGTCCGATAATTTTGAAATTTATTTTCTACTAGCTTAAGACCACGCTTCGCCCGCGTGGAGTTCGGTAATGTCCCACGGGATGATACTACCGGGATAAAAATGATCCTATATGTTAATCCAGGTTATAAACCATCAGTGTGCCACATTTCATTCCAATCCAGTCAGTAGTTTCTGCGTGAAAGAGTAACAAACATCCATCCATTATTCCTCACAAACATTCGTATCTACGAATATAATATTAATAGCTGTACCCGGCATGCATTGCAATGCAGCTTTTTCTACCTACTATTAGCTACCTTTCTGCCAAATTTCAAGTTTGTAGCACAAGAAATGAAGGACTTTCATACAAACTTGCGAGAGCCCTTAGACCTCCTTAATCGGTCGCTGTCGCAAAATCTTAGCGGACGTCTACTAACTATAAACTACCTCCCTGCCTAATTTCATCTTTATACATCAAGCTCCATATTTCGTGATGAGGGAATGAGTGACCTTTCACTTTTATATATTTAGATTAGACAGTGGGATTTCACTATTGGTACTGGATTTTCCTAATGTATTAGTGAGATACCCCAGCTACCCCATTGTGGTGCGTCAACAGCAGCCTCAGAAAATTCACCTTTAAAGAAAAAAAATATCGTGACATCACAAAAGCAATGACCACCGAAATAGTCCCCCAAATGAGACCAAAACGTCGGATTGACGGAATTCAAAACGAAGTAGTGGACCCAAACAGGGGTTAAAAGGATTAAGTTTTGGATCCAAATTATGGTACCTATGTATATGTATGTAGTGGTCACCGAATATTATACGGGCCTTTGAGGTTTTTAGCTCCGAATTAAACATTCTGATCTCTTTTTGTTATGGTTAGACGGTTTGGTCTTGTTAAAGGGATGAATAGAAAAGGGGTAAGGCATGTTTTATTACACCGATTTTATTAGTGACTAGCTGTGAACCGAGGTTTGACCCGCCGCTTCTGACTTGTTTTATTTTTGCGTACCGTGATGTTATATAGCCTATAGCCTTCCTCGATAAATGGGCTATCCAACACTAAAAGAATTTTTGAATTCGAATCAGAAGTTCCTGAGATTAGCGCGTTCAACCAAACGAACTCTTCAGCTTCATAATATTAGTTACACACGGCGCACAGCGCCACCTATAGGGCCCAAAACTATATCTAATGTAGTCTATATTTTAAGTTAAGCATCTAGCAGTAGAGCGGTGAACACTGCGTTTAAATCCATGCAGAAGTTCAATATAAATCATGATATTTGTAGCATTGTTGAGCCTATTGCCATCAACTGGGCACACACCAAGATCCCATGGGTCGGACTAAGAAGTTCCTGATGCAAAAAACCCAATAAAATTTTGCCCAACCTGGGGATCGAACCTAGGGCCATTTGTTCAGCAGTAGCACTTGCGATTCTGAGAACAGAACCTCAAGAACTGGGGCCCAAGTCTGCTATTTTTATAAATTTGTCATTCCAACACGATCCCATTATCATTTTGCTAAAACTTCGTAATCTGCTAAATTCATAATGGTCGACCATTGGTCGGTCAATGGTCTCGTAATAGAATTGTGTTATAATGACATTGTGGTATCGCCATTATTATAAAACCCGTTAGTAGAAATGATTTTCGAAAAACTACTACTGAATTTGAACATTTATTCATGCCAGATTTCATTTATATATATTTTTTTACATATTATTTATTTATTTATTTAAAATGTCGTGATGGCCCAGAGGTTAAGACCTCGCCTCTCATGTATGAGGTTGTGGGTTAAAATCCGGGCAAGTACCAATGCGACTTTTTCAATTCATATGTACTTTTCTAAGTTTATCTTGGACATCACAGACATCGGTGAAGGAAAACATCGTGAGGAAACCTGGACTTATAATTAATATAAGTCTGAAATCGCCAACCCGTCTTGAGCAAGCGTGGTGATCAATGCTCGTGCCTTCTCTGTATGAGAAGCGGCCTTTGCCCAGCAGTGGGACAGTAACAGGCTGGTATTATTATTATTTATTTATTAGTGTAATATTATTATTTATATTTGGGGACCGCGTGGCTGAGTTTTCTGAACTTTTTGCCATCGACACGCTAAGAAGAAGTGTAATATGCAATCTGAAGTAAATACGTAAATAGCAAAAAACATTAAAGTTAGTTGTAACGCGGATAAATGTGAAATTAAATAACACTTTGTCATTATGTACGAGATTACCATTCTATGCCATTTCTTTCAATGGAGTGTCAGTGGTAGACCATTGGAAAGTCATAATGACGCCATTATATTAGTAGATTACCAAACTTGTCAAAATCCACAATTATGAAATCAATGATAGAACATTCTGACTATTGTAATAGCAGACTTGAGGCCGATGAAATGACAATTCATCAATACTTTTTGATGGAAACGTCAGCTCGGCTCAAAACATCAGCAGATTCATTAATCTGAAAGCGTCTTTAACGTCATTTGTAGGCATAAACGAAAATTTAATTACGTCGTAATTATGTTCTTAATTACTTATCAATGGCAATGACATACAATCTCCTAAGATTAAAGAGATTGAAATTAATTTTATTTGCATTAATTTGTCTGATTGAGCCTTATTATGTAAACAAACAATAATGTGGAGGGTGAAAATTATTCAACGAAACATTGTATAGCCTAACATTACGCCGCTAGCACACGAAGGTTTAGGCAGAGGTGTACCTCATAGTACACCCACATTTCGCCGGTTATGTTAAACTCCAATGTGATGGGCGAGCCTATTGCCGCAGTCGCGGTTGCGACCACTAGGCAGTCTCGCAATGTTACCTATGTGAAAATTCCATCGATTTAACCGTTCTTTAAAAGGTTCAAAGATATATGTATATGTTAGGGCAAAAGCCTAAGTAAGGTAACACCTAGTTCTAGCCGGCTATACCTTGGTGCGGCCTAAAGAAAAAAAAATCTGCTGTTCCATACATTTTGACATTTTCAACCGTGTAGGTATTGCGCTTTTGTAGGAAACAGTACATTTTTTATTTTAATAACCGATGTAAAATTTCTATGTGGGTGGTGTGTGTGGTATCTCTCAACATGATGTACTGAATACGTAGTAACAGTTTTCGCGTCGGTGGCCCTAACACCCTGTATAGTCAAAAGTCAAAACTAGGTTACATCAAGGGTTCTAGCGGAAAATCAAAGTTTTGTAATATAAACATGAAATCTGCCGGGTCGCTAATCAAGAAGGCCAAATGTTAATTAGTTTCTGACTTTATGCCCGAGCTACAGTTTGATTTAAAGTAGTTTTCTCTTTTGTAGTTTAATTGATGGAATCAGAAAGCTTATGCCATAAAATAATCCGATAACGAAGTAGCATAATTATGAAGAAAAAGTAAACAATTTTCAATTAGACTCTTTTTTACCCGACTGCGCGAGGCAAAGGAGGGTAATGTGTTTATCAGTCTATGTATGTATTTAAGTTTGTAACACCAGTGAACTACTAACGTTAGAAAACAACCTGAGAGGAATTCGTTTACACCGAAAACCTTGAAAATAGATCAAAAACCTTTAGTACAAAGACGTCAAAAACACTTAACTTTTTACTTCGTTGTCTCACCCTAACCCCTCTGCTACGACCTACACGTTCAAGCGACAAACGTCGCGCGACAGCGATTGTGGATAAACAAATGAATGAAGCTTTTCATTGAAAATGGGACTGTTTAACCATTTTTTAAAGTAGAAAATTGTATGAATATCGACGCGGACGTCAAGCGTCGCCTCGCGCATGCTCGCAATTCGATCGAGCGCCTTTAAACTATGGCAATACGATCCTATTTTCAATGTAACCAGTAACTTGCTCGCGCATTTTTCGGTGTTGTCTGAATTATTCAATACGGAGCGACAGTTCGGCGCGATGGATAAGATGACGAGCGATTTGGCGCACGAGTGAATCAAATACGAGTATACTAGAAGCTATCAGCGAGGGTGAACGCGGCGACATGTCACCGTCGCGTCGCCTCTGATCGGTCGTAGCATTACATGGCGCGTGTCATTTGAAGCGCATCGCCCGAAGTCGTGAGCGAGTCCTAAGGGAATTTAGTAACCTATAAAGGTTTACTTACCTCTGCCCTTTATCAAATATAGAAGTAATTCCTACTCCAAGTATACCTTTGAGCTAACATTTGTCAACTCGACACGTTTCTACTTTTAGTTCAAAGTAAAATAATGTATTTGCCCTTTTCTCTTCAATACTATTGCTAAAAATCTATTACTTACATGTAATCGAAAACGTGACGAAAACTGAGAGGCAGAGGAAATTACATCATAGAAACATTAGGAGTAGTAGTGTTTGAATATCCAATTAGGTGTTAATGGCAGGCTTTGTAAATATAAGATGGGGTGTAAATAGACCCTTAACGAAGCCGAAAGGCTTTTGTTCTCCCCGTCTTTGCTATCACTTTTTTGTTCAACCTGGGAACCTTCTAGTTACGGAGATATTGGGGGTCAAGGTTCCAGCTTTTTCACAAGTTTTTTTTTCAACACAATTTTTAATGTTATAACTTTACTTTAAATACCTCCACTGATCCCGTACTATTCAATGCATCCATCAGCACAATGTTTTGAGTGCATTAGATTGAGTTTTACCGTAAAACGTGATTTTTCACACCAAAAATAAAAGTCGTTTCCCAGCAATCGTTTTTTTTGCGTAAAGTTACTTGGTTTGATGTACATACTGCTTGGTACTTCGTGAAGTACTGAGTGTTTGGATTTAACAACTTTTCTAGCCATATCATTTCTACCGCAATACTCTCATCTTTTCTTTGGTCTTCCCTCACACCTAAAGCCATCCACAATTCCACATTCATGCTTGAAACTTTCCTCATGACCTGATTTACATTCCTCACTTATCATGGACAACCAATTTAAACACGTGCGAAACACCAGTAATGGTCCAACGAAGGTTACTAAAACAACAGACACAAGAGTGATTCCATTAGGGTTCCCTGTTTTCATTCGGACGTCATCATCTGCCTAGCCTTTTCCCAACTATATTGGGGTCGGCTTCCAGTCTTAACCGGATGCAGCTGAATACCAGTATTTTACCTGGAGCGACTGCCTATCAGACCTCCACAACCCAGTTAGTACTGGGTAATACGATAAGACTGGTTGTCAGTTTTTGGGGCACTGACTACCTAACGACTGTCAAAGATATACAAATGACACCTGGGACCAACGGCTTAACGTGCTTTCCGAGGCACGGAGGAAACTCGGTATGTAATGGGCGGTCACCCATCCACAGACCAACCTAGGCAAGCACGGCTTAACCTAAAGATCGATCCGAGCGGCTGTTATTATTTAGCCACGAGCTCCTCGATTTTTCTTTTTTTTTAGCTCTCGATTCGGACGTACGGAACCTTAAAAAAGAAAGTGTTTCATTCCACTACCCAAGTTTATTGTAACATTTCGGCACTATAACAAATAGTACACGATCAGTCTTAAGTTCTAGGCCCAAAACTTTGACAGATAGCCCTAAAGTTAGACCAACTATTTGCCTAAGACTACCCGACATGGTTGTTAAGGCCCGCCTACACCCTTTCCTTTACAAAGGGTTAGTTTTCGGGGAGGTTCGGGGGAAACGGATACATGAGACGTGTCAGATTTTGTATTGAATAGTTTTGATTTATCGTGGTTTGTAGCTAAATACTGTAGACTAGACAATAGACATAGATATTCTTGTAATGGAGCTCCTTGTGAAATTAATTAGTAAGATTTCTTTCGTGGAATTGGTCCTTCACTTGATGGTTTTCGGTCATGGTGGACGACCTTAGTGGAGAATAATGATCGATCTTCATCATCTGCGTAGCCTTTTCCCAACTATGTTGGGGTCGGCTTCCCGTCTAACCGGATGCAGCTGAATACCAGTATCTTACATGGAGCGATAGCCGATCTGACCTCCACAGCACAGTTAGTACTCTGTACTACGATACCCCTTGGTAAGACTGGTTGACAGACTTTCGGACCACTGACTACCTGTAACGACTGTCAAAGATCTACAAATGACTGCCGGGACCAATGGCTTAGCATGCTTTCTGAGGCACGGAGGAAACTCAGTATGCAATGGGTGGTCACCCATCTACGGATCAAACTAGGCAAGTGCGGCTTAACTTGAAAATCGACCCGAGCAGCTGTTATTATTTAGCCACGAGCTCCTCTGGGAGATAAAATAACAAAAAAAAAATGGAGTAAGTCGAAAATGTCTTTTAATATCTTAAACTGATATTGTTCTTCTAAGAAAAAGATTTAATATTCTACGCAGTACAGTCACGAGCACCAATATGTAATTAATTAACAACTTTTAAAAGTGTTTTCTCATAATAATTCATAATTCATTTATTTATTGTTTGTTACAGGTGAAAAGTCAGATCTTATAATTACATTATTGTATCACTGTAACATACCCATGGGGTGTACAACTTTTATATGTGTATCAATATGTTGGCTACGTTAAAAAAATAATGAATAATAATACAATTACACTCTTACACTGGTTGGTGGTTGTTATCCAGGTGGTGGTTTAGTCCACCTAATTTTACATTCATTATTACATAATTTTTAAGTACATACAATTTCTCCTACTGTTCTGGTTAAATTGTCATGTTGTTACGAACACAGTATTCTGGAACTCATATTTTTATGAAAATGTTCCTATCTCCAAGTTACAATCGTTATTTCTCGCGAAAATTGCTTCAAAATTTTGGAAAATGTAGGTATACATACATAGTGGTGCTCGTGACTGTACGCACACAAAAAATATGATTAATCTTGAAGAAAGCTACAGAAAAAGACGAATAACCCTTTTAGTGGAGTAAAATATGAGTAGCATGTACTTAAACAAGTACACACGGCGGCACATGAAGCTTTACATTTCCAGTATAACTTGGCCTCGCTTTGTATAGATTTCCTATACAATGAGAGATCCGCATAAACGCATGGTTTTGTATAGCTTGATTGGCTGTCGTGCGTACACACGCACTCAAAAGATTTAGGTTGATTCCCACAAGTATGTATAACGCTAGATTAGCAGTGACATAAATATATATGAGATATTGCTTTAGGGTTCCGTAATGAAAAATTTTAACTCAAATTCATCATCATCTGCCTAGCCTTTTCCCAACTATGTTGGAGTCGGCTTCCAGTCTAACCGGATGCAGCTGAATACTGGTATTTTACATGGAACAACTGCCTATCTGACCTCCAAAACCCAGTACTGGATAACAGTAGCGAAGGGTCAATTTTTGTAAGAGGTAAGCCGGAGTACATATCTGTAATGCGATTTTATTATTTGTCTATAGAATACTGACTGTGCCATTTTCAAATGGAAGCCGGTAGGAATCGAGTTCTATGGGGCCTTCGCCACTGCTGGGTAAGACGATACCCCTTGGTAAGACTGGCATTTGTCGCATTAGCGTGACGTCGAGCTTCAATTTGTCGCACTTGCGTTCATTCGAACTGTGGTGAGTCGCGGTATAGTTTTGTCGCACATCCGTTTCTCGACCTCACGTAGAGCACTCTATAATTACACGTCACAGAACCCTTCATCACATATGTCACAACACGCACATACCATATCTTTTCTATAAAAGCTACATGAAAAGAAAGCGATTTTGAATCCTTTGATACAAAAAGAAACATCTAGTTTGAGTCATGTCACGTAAGATATAAGATATTTCGGCTTTTCCAATACTTTTCTAGGATAAAAGATAAAAAGATATGCTTCGTTCTGTTTGCGGTCGGTTTGTAGTATAGAATTTCTTTATATTTTCGCTTTATTTATTTCGTAAGGGAATTTGATAAAATGTGTGTTAGATTACTTTTACTTATATTTTGTTTGAAGCTACGTGGGTTATTAAATAACGTTATATTGTTACGCCTCGTTTTCTAGATAGGGTAAACAGTAGTTGCAGGTTTCTTGGTACGTTATGTTAACATTTATGAAGGTTTTACTTTCTTTTTGTGACCTAGGAAACAGATTTTCCGATGCAACCAAAGGATCCCTTAGTTCTCGCACAAACGGGTTTTTTTTTCAAAGCATTGATTTTTGGATCGAGCACTCGATTTTCTACTTTCGGTACTGATCTGAGCTTTGAAAATCCAAAGAGAAGAAAACCCAGCAGTATAAAAAAACCGGACAAGTTCGAGTCGAACTCTAGTATGAAGGGAATAGAAAAAAAACAAGGCCAATAGGCACAAAGTTCTCTGGTCAAGGTCACCATAAATTTTTCTTTGATACGCAACCCTCATTATATTCCCATTCGCTGTTTCCAACCAGAAACCCATTTTACTTTATACGGAACCCCATCATCTGTTTTTCGCCCATTCTCTAACCACGGAAATCCATATAAACCACATTTTAATAATTCTTCCTTTTGATTTATTGTTTCTTGCCCAAATTCGCGTAAAGTATTACGCTACTTTTACGCGTTCAGTTAGTGGGTAATAAATCAGATATACGACTTTCCGGTCGGTGTGTGCTTGTCCTTATGGGATTCCGAAATGTCCTCCTGTGGGTACGTAAAGAATTTTGTGACGGTGGATGTAAAAAACGTGTTGAAGGAGCCAGCAGATGTAGGAATGGTAATTACTTTTTTAGGAATGAGTTCAAGTTTTTAATTGTAAATTTCAGGTAGTCACTGGCGCGAAAGTCTGACAACCAGTCTTAGCAAGGTGTATTGTATTACCCGGTACTAACTGGGTTGTGGAGGTCAGATAATCAGTCGCTCTATGTAAAATACCGGTACACATCTGCATCCGGTTAGAATGGAAGCCGACCCCAACATATTACGTAGTTGGGAAAAGGCTGAGCAGATGATGATGAGTAAAAGTTAATTTTACAATATAAATATCTACCAAACGTCTTTAGTCGCAATTAGAAATTGAAAAAAAAAAACGCGGCATAAAGTTCTGCGACATATCCACATACCGACAGAAGGGCAGACAATAAAACATATACCTATGTATGGCAAAGTGTTCGATGTTTGTCAACAAAACTGTGAAAACCTTTATTAATAGTCAAATTAAAATAGACTTGTGCGAAAACAAACGATTTACCACAAGTAAACTGGAAAAAACATAAACATGTCGAGTTGAGAATCTCCTTCTTTTTTTCGTCGGTTAAAAAAGTATCGACAAGCTGAAGAAATCATTGAACGAATTAAAAACTTTATCTAAATAAAGCTTTTTCTAGAAAATATCTGCAAAAACCAAACAACTAACCAACAATAGAACCATGAAAGCAAACATCATAAGTTTTTAATCAGGAAGCACACTGAAACCTCTCATTGGGTACATTTCCATTTTCGCACTACCCAAGTTATCTATAATTCCCCCGGAAACTTCAATCGGAATGTCTAACCCTAAAATAACTACCCACAATTCTACAGAATTACTGTTTGAGATTGAGCGGAGTTAACTTGCTGCAAGAAGATTCAGAAGGATCGTTTGGAACAAATGATTATACACCGTGACTTTTTGGTCGTCTTACAAAGGTGGTCCACTCAATGTGCCTGACATAAAATAGTTCTAGGCGCGATTTTTTTTTACCTAGCATAATAGGTACAAAGAAAAATAAATAAACATTATAAAAATCCTGTTAATGATGTTTACGTGTCAAACGGGAGAATATACCTAGAATATACCCAGCGCTCGAGTCCAGTAGATTATCGCTCACAACAGGGTGTTTTAACTACGTCATGCGTCACAATATTGAATAATATTTTTATTTTTAAATTATTAAAATCTCATAACTACCTATTTTTTTTTAATGAATGCTTAGTAGTCATTGGATACATGAAGTGGGCTGCCGTTGTAAGACAACTAAAAAGTCACGGTGTATGTTTTTAAACTGATGGACTGATGGTCTCTCACTACAATATCATAAACACTGAAACGGAATATTTACCATGTTTACTATTTGTTTTGAGTTCCCGTTATTTATGTGTGTGAACCTGGCAGATCATTGTCCAGCAGATCAAAAATAAAAGAGAGTTCTTTTCGCATGCAGCTGAGTTCTACAGTTCCTGATAGTTTTTAGCAATAGTTCTGACGTTTTTACCTCGAAAAAAGCCGATTGACGAAATGATCTGCTAACTTCCCGTAGCCGATCATCTGGCAGCAGATCAGAAATAAATGCGAGTTCTTTTCGCATGCAGCTGAGTTCTATAGTTCCTGATAGTTTTTAGCAATAGTTCTGACGTTTTTACCTCGAAAAAAGCCGATTGACGAAATGATCTGCTAACTTCCCGTAGCAGATCATCTGGCAGCAGATCAGAAATAAATGCGAGTTCTTTTCGCATGCAGCTGAGTTCTATAGTTCCTGATAGTTTTTAGCAATAGTTCTGACGTTTTTACCTCAGAACATATTTATCGACAGGATAAGGTGCTAACTTCTCGTAATAGATCATTTTGCTGCAGATCACAAGATACAGATAAGAGAGTTCTGTTACGAATTCATAACAAAAAAAAAAGAGTTCTACCCTTTGGCAATTATTTCTAGTGATGAAAAAACATTTTCCGACTCTTCAATTCGTCCATCATGATCTGCATCACGATTGTAACGGAACTTCATCGCAGAACTCGATTCGAGTCGAAATATACGTTCTTTATCGATGCGAATCATTTTTAAAAGCTAGAACTCTTTAGTTTCTCGTGAATTTGTATCAGAACTCCAATACAGAACTCGATTCGAGTCCAGAAGTCACGGTCCTGTGCCGGCAGATCATGATATACTGTTGGAAAAGTCGAAAAGTACCTTTATGATCGATTCAAATCATTCGTAAAAGCTAGAACTCATTCGTTTCTTAGGATTTTGTATTAAAACTTCAACTCAGAACTCGAATCGAGTCGAGAACTCACGGTCCTGTGCTGGCAGATCATGATATACTGTTGGAAAAGTGGAAAAATACCTTTTTGATCGATTCAAATCATTCTCAAAAGCTAGAACTCTTTTGTTTCTTATGAATTTGTACCAGAACTCCAACAGAAAACTCGATTCGAGTCCAGAACTCACGTTCCAGTGCTGGCAGATCATGATATACTGCTGGAAAAGTCGAAAAATACCTTTATAATCGATTCAAATCATTCGTAAAAGCTAGAACTCTTTTGTTTCTTATGAATTTGTACCAGAACTCCAACACAGAACTCGATTCGAGTCGAGAACTCCCGTTCCAGTGCTGGCAGATCATGATAGACCGTTGGAAAAGTCGAAAAATACCTTTTTGATCGATTCAAATCATTTTCAAAAGCTAGAACTCTTTTGTTTCTTATGAATTTGTACCAGAACTTCAACACAGAACTCGATTCGAGTCGAGAACTCACGTTCCAGTGCTGGCAGATCATGGTAGATGGTTTAAAAGTCGAAAGATGCATTTTTCATCCATTCAAATAATTTCTAAAGGCTAGAACTCTTTCGTTTCTTATGAATTTGTATCAGAACTCAACAGAGAACGCGATTCGAGTCCAGAACTCACGTTCCAGTGCTGGCAGATCATGATAGACCGTTGGAAAAGTCGAAAAATACCTTTTTGATCGATTCAAATCATTCGTAAAAGCTAGAACTCATTCGTTTCTTCAGATTTTGTACCAGAACTCCAACACAGAACTCGATTCGAGTCGTGAACTCCCGTTCCAGTGCTGGCAGATCATGATAGACCGTTGGAAAAGTTGAAAAATACCTTTTTGATCGATTCAAATCATTCTCAAAAGCTAGAACTCGTTTGTTTCTTACGAATTTGTACCAGAACTCCAACAGAAAACTCGATTCGAGTGCAGAACTCACGTTCCAGTGCTGGCAGATCACGATATACTATTGGAAAAGTCGAAAAATACCTTTATCACCGATTCAAATCATTCGTAAAAGCTAGAACTCTTTTGTTTCTTATGAATTTGTACCAGAACTCCAACAGAAAACTCGATTCGAGTCCAGAACTCACGTTCCAGTGCTGGCAGATCATGATATACTGCTGGAAAAGTCGAAAAATACCTTTATAATCGATTCAAATCATTCGTAAAAGCTAGAACTCTTTTGTTTCTTATGAATTTGTACCAGAACTCCAACACAGAACTCGATTCGAGTCGAGAACTTCCGTTCCAGTGCTGGCAGATCATGATAGACCGTTGGAAAAGTCGAAAAATACCTTTTTGATCGATTCAAATCATTCTCAAAAGCTAGAACTCTTTTGTTTCTTATGAATTTGTACCAGAACTTCAACACAGAACTCGATTCGAGTCGAGAACTCACGTTCCAGTGCTGGCAGATCATGGTAGATGGTTTAAAAGTCGAAAGATGCATTTTTCATCCATTCAAATAATTGCTAAAGGCTAGAACTCTTTCGTTTTTTATGAATTTGTATCAGAACTCAACAGAGAACGCGATTCGAGTCCAGAACTCACGTTCCAGTGCTGGCAGATCATGATATACTGTTGGAAAAGTCGAAAAATACCTTTATCATCGATTCAAATCATTCGTAAAAGCTAGAACTCTTTTGTTTCTTATGAATTTGTACCAGAACTCCAACAGAAAACTCGATTCGAGTCCAGAACTCACGTTCCAGTGCTGGCAGATCATGATATACTGCTGGAAAAGTCGACAAATACCTTTATAATCGATTCAAATCATTCGTAAAAGCTAGAACTCTTTTGTTTCTTATGAATTTGTACCAGAACTCCAACACAGAACTCGATTCGAGTCGAGAACTCCCGTTCCAGTGCTGGCAGATCATGATAGACCGTTGGAAAAGTCGAAAAATAGGTTTTTGATCGATTCAAATCATTCTCAAAAGCTAGAACTCTTTTGTTTCTTATGAATTTGTACCAGAACTTCAACACAGAACTCGATTCGAGTCGAGAACTCACGTTCCAGTGCTGGCAGATCATGGTAGATGGTTTAAAAGTCGAAAGATGCATTTTTCATCCATTCAAATAATTGCTAAAGGCTAGAACTCATTCGTTTCTTCAGATTTTGTACCAGAACTCCAACACAGAACTCGATTCGAGTCGTGAACTCCCGTTCCAGTGCTGGCAGATCATGATAGACCGTTGGAAAAGTTGAAAAATACCTTTTTGATCGATTCAAATCATTCTCAAAAGCTAGAACTCGTTTGTTTCTTACGAATTTGTACCAGAACTCCAACAGAAAACTCGATTCGAGTGCAGAACTCACGTTCCAGTGCTGGCAGATCACGATATACTATTGGAAAAGTCGAAAAATACCTTTATTATCGATTCAAATCATTCGTAAAAGCTAGAACTCTTTTGTTTCTTATGAATTTGTACCAGAACTCCAACAGAAAACTCGATTCGAGTCCAGAACTCACGTTCCAGTGCTGGCAGATCATGATATACTGCTGGAAAAGTCGAAAAATACCTTTATAATCGATTCAAATCATTCGTAAAAGCTAGAACTCTTTTGTTTCTTATGAATTTGTACCAGAACTCCAACACAGAACTCGATTCGAGTCGAGAACTTCCGTTCCAGTGCTGGCAGATCATGATAGACCGTTGGAAAAGTCGAAAAATACCTTTTTGATCGATTCAAATCATTCTCAAAAGCTAGAACTCTTTTGTTTCTTATGAATTTGTACCAGAACTTCAACACAGAACTCGATTCGAGTCGAGAACTCCCGTTCCAGTGCTGGCAGATCATGATAGACCGTTGGAAAAGTCGAAAAATAGCTTTTTGATCGATTCAAATCATTCTCAAAAGCTAGAACTCTTTTGTTTCTTATGAATTTGTACCAGAACTCCAACAGAAAACTCGATTCGAGTCCAGAACTCACGTTCCAGTGCTGGCAGATCATGATATACTGCTGGAAAAGTCGAAAAATACCTTTATAATCGATTCAAATCATTTGTAAAAGCTAGAACTCTTTTGTTTCTTATGAATTTGTACCAGAACTCCAACACAGCACTCGATTCGAGTCGAGAACTTCCGTTCCAGTGCTGGCAGATCATGATAGACCGTTGGAAAAGTCGAAAAATACCTTTTTGATCGATTCAAATCATTCTCAAAAGCTAGAACTCTTTTGTTTCTTATGAATTTGTACCAGAACTTCAACACAGAACTCGATTCGAGTCGAGAACTCACGTTCCAGTGCTGGCAGATCATGGTAGATGGTTTAAAAGTCGAAAGATGCATTTTTCATCCATTCAAATAATTGCTAAAGGCTAGAACTCTTTCGTTTTTTATGAATTTGTATCAGAACTCAACAGAGAACGCGATTCGAGTCCAGAACTCACGTTCCAGTGCTGGCAGATCATGATATACTGTTGGAAAAGTCGAAAAATACCTTTATAATCGATTCAAATCATTCGTAAAAGCTAGAACTCTTTTGTTTCTTATGAATTTGTACCAGAACTCCAACACAGAACTCGATTCGAGTCGTGAACTCCCGTTCCAGTGCTGGCAGATCATGATAGACCGTTGGAAAAGTTGAAAAATACCTTTTTGATCGATTCAAATCATTCTCAAAAGCTAGAACTCTTTCGTTTCTTATGAATTTGTATCAGAACTCCAACAGACAACTCGGTTCGAGTCCCGAACTCACGTTCCAGTGCTGTCAGATCATGATATACTGTTGGAAAAGTCGAAAAATACCTTTATTATCGATTCAAATCATTCGTAAAAGCTAGAACTCTATCGTTTCTTGTGAATTTTTATCATCACGCCAACGTTGCGCTTGTTTCGAGTCCAAAACTCGCGTTCGAATGCTAGCGGATAATGATAGAACGGTCGAAACGACGGAAAATACTTTTTTTTTTCGATTCTAAAAATTGCTAAAGGCTAGACCAATTCCGTCCTTCACATACCTGTATCAGCACTGCTACCTATTACTCGATTTTCCCATGGAACTCACGTTATCGTACGAGAAGATCACAGTAGAATTGTTTGATCGTCGGAAAGTATGCAACGAATAAATGAAATTGAAAAGTATGTCGAATGAATATAATTTCCTTACAATATTGCGATCTAGTTAATCCTTCTTGTTGGATCGCGATTTTTGGTAATCCAATACAAATTGTGGGAAAAAAAATTAGGTGTGCGATATTTGTCTATTCGTAATCAACAAAACAGATTTACAGCCGCTAAATGTGATGGCCCATTTTTCCAAAAATTTTCGCCATCAATAATGTAACAGAAGATGTGTGAAGACTAAAATAACAGCGCCACCATAATAAAGCCAAAGAAAGATACAGCTTTTTTGAAACACGTTGCTGAACGATCTTGGAGAATTTTATAAATGAACGTCTTTTGTAATTCAAGGAACCAATACAAGCAATATACAGATAAATTCTACTTATCCATTTTTTTGCAACTTGTACCGATCAAAGTGATCCTCGTTACCTCATTCAAATTACGCGCGGTTTGGTTACATTTGGACACTCTGGGTTCCCCCGCCAGCATCGCTTGCGCATGCGTTTGAAGCTTGCTATCCCATAGCTTGCACATGCGTATATCGCTCGGTGGGCGTGACTGGGAGCAAGAGTTGCGACCGCTACCGTTAGGCTGCAAGCTTCACAGCCGTTTGTCGAATCTATCAGTGAGTAATCGAGGGTATCCCGACTGCGGTCGTTGTTTCACACCATTTGCAGCCTTTGCTTATACACTTGGATATAAGCTCATATGAGTTCATATACATATACATACATGTTTACATTATGTAGGATAACGTTGAACATAAGATTTTTTTTTCTCTTCATTGAATAAAATTGTTATCACTAATTGCGATTTTTTGGTACAGTCCTATTTTCTTTTTCTCAGAACGGTTGAACCGCCCACTAAAAGTGGTGGCCCATTCATTCAAAATTTTCTGCTATTAAAAATTAAGCAAAAGAGTAATGCAGAAAAAATCAATAACGATAGCATAATAAAAGAAAACGAAGATACGGTCTTTTTGAATCGCGACGAAACAATCTTTGGGAATATTGGAAATAAACATCTCTTGCAATTCACTCAATTCATACAAATACCATGAAGATAACTATCGCGTAACTAATCTTTTTATTTCGACCGATAAAACTGATCCGCGTCAGATCATTCAAATTACTCGCGATTTAGTTAGATTTGGACACGGTGGGTGACGCCTTCTCGGCAACATCGTTTGCGCTACGTTGCAAGCTGCTACTCCATAAGAAACAAAAGAGTTCTAGCTTTTACGAATGATTTAAATCGATGATAAAGGTATTTTTCGACTTTTAAACCATCTACCATGATCTGCCAGCACTGGAACGTGAGTTCTGGACTCGAATCGAGTTTTCTGTTGGAGTTCTGGTACAAATTCGTAAGAAACAAACGAGTTCTAGCTTTTGAGAATGATTTGAATCGATCAAAAAGGTATTTTTCAACTTTTCCAACGGTCTATCATGATCTGCCAGCACTGGAACGGGAGTTCACGACTCGAATCGAGTTCTGTGTTGGAGTTCTGGTACAAAATCTGAAGAAACGAATGAGTTCTAGCTTTTACGAATGATTTGAATCGATCAAAAAGGTATTTTTCGACTTTTCCAACGGTCTATCATGATCTGCCAGCACTGGAACGTGAGTTCTGGACTCGAATCGAGTTTTCTGTTGGAGTTCTGGTACAAATTCATAAGAAACAAAAGAGTTCTAGCTTTTACGAATGATTTGAATCGATGATAAAGGTATTTTTCGACTTTTCCAACAGTATATCATGATCTGCCAGCACTGGAACGTGAGTTCTGGACTCGAATCGCGTTCTCTGTTGAGTTCTGATACAAATTCATAAAAAACGAAAGAGTTCTAGCCTTTAGCAATTATTTGAATGGATGAAAAATGCATCTTTCGACTTTTAAACCATCTACCATGATCTGCCAGCACTGGAACGTGAGTTCTCGACTCGAATCGAGTTCTGTGTTGAAGTTCTGGTACAAATTCATAAGAAACAAAAGAGTTCTAGCTTTTGAGAATGATTTGAATCGATCAAAAAGGTATTTTTCGACTTTTCCAACGGTCTATCATGATCTGCCAGCACTGGAACGGGAGTTCTCGACTCGAATCGAGTTCTGTGTTGGAGTTCTGGTACAAATTCATAAGAAACAAAAGAGTTCTAGCTTTTACGAATGATTTGAATCGATTATAAAGGTATTTTTCGACTTTTCCAGCAGTATATCATGATCTGCCAGCACTGGAACGTGAGTTCTGGACTCGAATCGAGTTTTCTGTTGGAGTTCTGGTACAAATTCATAAGAAACAAAAGAGTTCTAGCTTTTGAGAATGATTTGAATCGATCAAAAAGGTATTTTTCCACTTTTCCAACAGTATATCATGATCTGCCAGCACAGGACCGTGAGTTCTCGACTCGATTCGAGTTCTGAGTTGAAGTTTTAATACAAAATCCTAAGAAACGAATGAGTTCTAGCTTTTACGAATGATTTGAATCGATCATAAAGGTACTTTTCGACTTTTCCAACAGTATATCATGATCTGCCGGCACAGGACCGTGACTTCTGGACTCGAATCGAGTTCTGTATTGGAGTTCTGATACAAATTCACGAGAAACTAAAGAGTTCTAGCTTTTAAAAATGATTCGCATCGATAAAGAACGTATATTTCGACTCGAATCGAGTTCTGCGATGAAGTTCCGTTACAATCGTGATGCAGATCATGATGGACGAATTGAAGAGTCGGAAAATGTTTTTTCATCACTAGAAATAATTGCCAAAGGGTAGAACTCTTTTTTTTTGTTATGAATTCGTAACAGAACTCTCTTATCTGTATCTTGTGATCTGCAGCAAAATGATCTATTACGAGAAGTTAGCACCTTATCCTGTCGATAAATATGTTCTGAGGTAAAAACGTCAGAACTATTGCTAAAAACTATCAGGAACTATAGAACTCAGCTGCATGCGAAAAGAACTCGCATTTATTTCTGATCTGCTGCCAGATGATCTGCTACGGGAAGTTAGCAGATCATTTCGTCAATCGGCTTTTTTCGAGGTAAAAACGTCAGAACTATTGCTAAAAACTATCAGGAACTGTAGAACTCAGCTGCATGCGAAAAGAACTCTCTTTTATTTTTGATCTGCTGGACAATGATCTGCCAGGTTCACACACATCCGTTATTTCCGTACTGTTGCAAGCACCATGATCACAGGTAAACTGAAGTTATTGTGGGTGGGTTTTTATGAGCAGAAAAATCGGTCTACCCTCTTTCTTGTTCGTTTTTGTGTCTCGGTGCTTTTCTGGTGGTCGCCACTGTAGATTTTGGCTTTCAGGAGCTTCAGTGGTTTGGGAGTAGTGTGGCGGGCATACTAGAAATTGCTGGTTATTTTTAGAAACTGAACTTTTTAGCGCTCGGTACCGCTACCACTGTCACTCACAACTCGATTCTGTTCCCGACACGCGAAACTCACTGTGTCCGCACGCGAACTTTTTTCGCCCCGTTTTTTTTTCGAACTCAAATCAAACAGTAAACATGTTAAATATCCCGTTTCCAGAGTTAATACGTCAACTTAACATCACGCTTGTAATCAGCAGAAGTGTACCTATTCAAATACACCCACATTTCGCCAGTTATGTTTAAGTCCCATGTAATAGGGGGCGAGTCCATTGCCATCAACTGGGCACAAATCCTGACTTCGTGGCTGGTACCGAGAAAACTGAACAAATGTTTGCCCAAGCTGAGAATCGAACTTACCTGATGTTCAGACGTAACGATTACTTATTATGATTTCCAGTATTTTGTCTATCCGAAAGACATCGACCTTTTCTCATAAAAACCACGCTTGCTGACCATGTGTTGATAAATTCAGTACATTCGCCTGCGTCCTTCCCACAGCTATCGGTCGCCACAGTCTTGTTTTCAATTCATTTGTCTTTCATCCAACACCTCTGTATAAGTACTACCACTAGCTTTTGCCCGCGGCCTCGCTCGCGTTAATTTAGAAAAAACTCTTAACACACTACTAAAGTTTCTATAATATTATCATGATTCGTCTCGTTCGATTCGTCCATCTATTATCATAAGAACGTTATTGTTGTTTTCTTCGGGAATAGTACTTTTTCGGGATGAAAGGTACCCTATGTCCGTTTCTGTTTACCTGCCAACGTATTTGCAAAATTTCAGGATGATCGGTTCAGTGGTTTAGGCGTGAAAAGGTAACAAACAAACAAACTTACTTTCGCATTTAAAATAATAGTAAGGATTTTACGAATCTTCTGAGTATGTCTACAATGTAGCTACAGACAGAAATAAAATTTTTAAGTGCACCGTCGCAGTTGCTCTGTCGGACGGCAGACAATGAGGTTAATGCACCAATTACCGGCGAGCGTTCGTAATTATAGAAAACTTTAAAAAATTTAATAGTTCCGCTGATTTTTCTTTTTGGTGCGATTTACGTCAGTTCAAAAAGTTGGACTAACTTCGTAAATTGCTATTTTATAGCATTTTAATGACAAATGAAGGCATGTCTGATGTCTGAGTGGTTTAAGGATTTATTCAAAATATAACTTTACCGACGAGGACCTTGCCTGAGGCGAGATTAGGGGATTTAAGATTTACCGTTCTAGTGAAATAACCACAAAAAGATAATATTGTTTTTAGGAAAACATGTCATCCAATGATTCAATCCACAATTCAATGTTCCCACTGCTGCGACAAAGGCCTCCTCTCTATGAAAGGGAGTTCAAGCCTTTTCAAAAAATGCTTTCATGGGCACAGACATATACATATAGCGACACATACACGAAGATATAGCTATATCTTCTACCACGTACCTACAGACTTAACAAAGTGTATAATTAATTAATCTTCCATCAATCTAAATCAATGATTCTCCAAAATTCGATGAATGTTTTATGAAAACTGGGGATTTATCAGTTTTAATCTTCCAGCCTGTGGTATGAACAAATTATGATAAATGGATCTATCTATATGTAAAGACGTATAGATTATGTAATAATAACTGGAGACATCTTACTAAGTTGGTATTAACCGCCATTTTAAATAGGCACATAAAAATAGGAAAGTAAAGCAGAAATTGTGAATTCAATTAAAACTTTGGCTCAACTAAAGAGAAACTATATAAGTTTAATCAAAGTTCGCTCAGCTAAGTTCAAGTTATTCAAAAATACTTTACGCGCGTCTTTTCTGTCTACAATGAATATTTTCTAGAAGTTTCCTTTTAGGTATTTCGTTTATAATGAGGCGAGATTAAGAAAATTACAGGGTTTTGGATGAATATTTTTTTATGTCACCTGTGGCAAAGCGAGCAAAAATAAATACATTGCACATCAAAAAACCCAAGCGTAGCTACGCTTTAATGCAACAGAATTTCGCCAGTTTTATTAAAATCCAATGTAATAGGGGGCGAGCCCATTGTCATTAACGAGACACAACCGCACAAAGACCCCGGGCTCGACATGGGAATCGATTTCAATACTCCATGCTCAACAGACGCTAGAGAGACCAGAAAGACAGTCAAAATAAAAAAATACAGAAACAATATAAATAAATGTGACCCAGTCATGTATATAGACCCTCTATTTCCAGAGCAATAGGCCCACAATGTCACAAAAGGACGAACGCGAAACCAATAAAATTCATTTAAAATTGCCACAACTAACGAGCGACAGCTAACTTTTTTATACAAAAAACACTAACTATTGTGGTGAGCCCGGAGTTGGACTGACAGACTTTAGGACATTTCTATTAGCGGGTTTTGTTCATGCCTGTCAATTTTTTCAAAAAAAGAACAAGGTTTTGTTTTTAATTATTGGGTCGAGACAACAAGTACTCAGAATTGGTACTCCTACCTTAAAAATGTGACAAGAATAAAAATTGTACTTATTAATGGTTTTTGTTTTTTCTTTATTAACGATTTTCTACTTTAGTTCTTTTAGTTTCAATTGGGCTTTTTGAGCAAATACAATACCTAAGTGAAGAAATGAGTCTAACTGGCCCCTTACTATTAAATTGGACTTAACATAACTAGTGAGATTGAAGTTGTTGACCAAATAAAAACCAACCAACCGCGTGCTGTCAACTCACCTAGCTGTCTCTCTATTTTTTTCCTATTTCCATCTATACTAATATTATGAGAGGAATTTATTTGTAAGTTTGTATGTAGGGGGTAATCTTCGGAACTACTGATCTGAATTCGAAAATCCTTTCAAAAATGGGAAGCCACATTGTTCCTGAGTGTATAGGCACTTTATACTTCAAACATTTCTTTTCATTAGGCGAGCGAAGTCGTGAGCAAAAGCTAGTCCTAAATATAAATATTATTTATGTTTAGGTCAGTCGGCAGACATAATTTCTACAGTACACCTGACAGCCAATCTACCTGTCAAGTGTCGCAGTTATTGAAATATTCCAGCCTTCAAAATTAAATAACACTCCCCTTTCGCCCAAAAATATTCACGCAAAAATATCACTCAGCCCACATACAGGCTGTGTACAAATTAAATTTCGAAACTCCCCAATTCCGTCGAAAGAACGGAATTATAGAAATTGAGTAGCAAATTGATTCGACGTTTCTGTAAAATGATGTTTTTTGACCGGTTCGAAAGAGCCGTGTTTTGTCGAAATTCGACGTCGAACTCTCGATTTTTTTATCGAACCGTTCGATTGCTTTATTCGTTATTCGGGAGCATTGAGCCAAAGCTATTAATTTATTGATACAAAGACTCGAGGAGTTCTTTTTATCTTTGCTTAGCAATTGAATTAAATTCGACGGGCATTTTCATTGGGAATTTTAAAGATTTTCACGATTTTATTTCGTTTGTACGAACGGAAAAGATTTTAAGTGTTATTGGCCTGTGATGGTAGAAGGAATTCTACGAAAGCTTTCGATGTAAACAAGCACCTTTTCGACAGGTACTGAGTTTTGTGTTTTCGAGGAAAACTACTGCTTTTAGCATTAAATAATGAAGCGATTTTTGGAACGTCATTGATTCTTATTTTCAGAGAGGGGGCTTTTCAGTTGCTTTCAACATTCAACTTTAGTTACTGACTTCTCTTGAAGCATGAAAAGAATAATGATGGAATACCCAAGATCAAAATTTCAAAAAAATGCCTTACTTACTTTTTCTTTACTTGCCCAATTTACTTTTTTTCTGTAGTCGCGTCATCATCTAGACTAGCCTTTTCCCAACTATGTAGGGGTCGGCTTCCAATCTAACCGGGTGCAGCGGAATACCAGTATTTTACATGGAGCGACAGCCTATCTGACCTCCACAACCCAGTCAGTACTGTGTAAAACGATTCCCTTCCGTAAGACTGGTTGTCAGACTTTCGGGCCACTGACTACCTGTAACGACTGTCAAAGATCTACAATTGTCAGCCGAAACCAGCGGCTTAACGTGCTTTCCGAGGCACGGAAGAAACTCTGTATGTAATGGTGGTCCAACCCAGGCAAGCGCGGCTTAACCTGGAGATTGAGAGGCTATTATTATTTAGCCTCGAGCACCTCACACTAGAAAAACAAACACTGAAAGCCTCTCTGTTTAAATCGCGCATTTTTAGGTCAAGCCTCTACATGACCGATTTTCCTTTCAGGCTATATTGCCCTCTTTGCTTTTACGGGACTCGCTACTTGGTTAATACTGCTCTGAACTATACATTGTGTAAACAGACCCTTCACGAAGCCGTCAACCAAGCATTCTGTACATGAGACTAAGTAACTTTACGCAAAAATTATTGCTGGGCAACGACTTTTTTTTGGGGTAAAAAATCACGTTTTACGGTAGGACTCAATGTGACGTACTCAAAACATTGTGCTGGTGGATGGATCGAACAGTACGGGGGTCGCGGAGGTGTTTAAAGTAAAAATCTTAAATTAAAATCATGTATTTAAAAAAAAAATGTGAAAAAGTTGAAACTTTGACATCTCCGTAACTAGAAGTTATGGTGGGTGTCAGGACCTGCATATTTATCTACATGGTGTATTTTTCTTTGATGATTTAGAACTTTTGCTGAGTTAGGTAGAAAATAATATTATTGGAATGATTTGGTTTTTCGATTATTCGCAAGTAAATTATAAATAAATAATAAATCTTAAAATCGGTAAGATGATTTTGAAATAAAAAAAACCCTTTAAAAATTCTTTTATTTTATACGATATCCTATTTAAGTAAGTACCCTAGACACTTAACAAATATTGACATCAAGTAAACCATTATGTAAATTCAAACAAGTTTCTGAACCAATAAATCCCTTTCGAAACCATTCATATTTACAATTTCTCAAAATTGCTAGTAAAAATTTCATATCTAAAAATTGAACCAAAATAGATCTTATGCTGAATAGATTAAGAGCTATGATGGTCGTAAATTACTTGTTAATAGGACTAATCCCTTGGATTCCCGCCAGAGGACGCTTCGCCAATATGGCCGATTATTATTCATTGAGTTTGATTGTAACATCATGCAAATTTCAAATACAAGCTAAGTTTCTAGTATTATATTTTAGGTCCAATTATGAAACTAAAATGGAGCAGCTGTTCTGAATTTGAATGAATTTTTTTTTTTAATTTTTGCGAGGATTTTTTCATTTGAATATAAAAAAAATATTGGAGCGGTATTTATCAAAGAAAACGCTTTTAAAATGCTTTACACTGATTTTTTGTGTAAGTGTATTTTTTCTTTAATTTCGACATCGACGCACCCGATTCAGTTTTTTTAAATTATTTTTTTACATAACATAATATCATCACGCCTGTAATCCCCGAAAGGTTAGGCAGAGGCATATCTAATAGTACACCCACCTTTCGCCAGTTATGTTTAAGTCCTATGTAATAGAGGGCGAGGCCCGTTGATGGCAATAGGCTATCAACCAAATCCAGACTCCGTGGCTGCTACTGAGAAATTCTTGAGAAATGGAAAAACCCAATAACAATTTGCCCGACCCGAAAATCGAACCCAGGACCCTATGCTCAACAGTTGCGCTTGCGACTACTAGACCAACGAGGTTGTTGGTTGTTGGTTGTTGGTTGTTGGTTGGTTGTTGTTGCTACTGCTAGGCATAGGCCTCCCCTATGTCTTTGCAGCACGCATAGTATGACTATCATAGAAACGGGTTTTGTCGACGGAAGAATCGACCAAATGACAGATTTCTTTTGTTGATCTGTCATTTTGATGAACGCGTGCTGGTACTCTTTTCGTGCGCCACCTCGAACTAGCTATCGCAGTGCGGGTCCAAGACACCTCGCCACCCTTTCTCAAATAATTAAATTTAAAAAAACAGTAAGTATTGTAAAATATTAACACTCCATTATATTTAATACTCCATGGTTTAAAATAAAATCAATTTATTGTTTCTACACAAATGGCCTTACCTAGAATCAATTAGTGCCAATGGGGTCAGGTCGTATTGTACCTAGTTTGAAACCCATTGCGCCATTCAGCTGGCAAATGAGGGAAAAGCCATTAATGACTGAAATACCATAAAACCATTAATATATGAGCATGCGGTTAAAAGGTAGCCGGTGTGTTTTATAGGCAGGTTTGTAGAAAAAAATGTTAATTTGCTTTCACTAGTAAACTGTGGTTTATGAGGAGCTCATGGTAGTCTTTAGGTTAAGCCGTGCTTGCCTAGGTTGGTCTGTGGATGGGTGACCACCCATTACATACCAAGTTTCCTCCGTGCCGCGGAAAGCACGTAAAGCCGTTGGTTCCGGCTGTCATTTGTAGATCTTTGACAGTCGTTAGGTAGTCTGTGGCCCAAACAGTCTGACAACCAGTCATACCAAGGGGTATCGTATTTCCCAGTACTAACTGGGTTGTGGAGGTAAAATACTGGTATTCAGCTGCATCCATTTATTGTAAGAATTAATATATCGCTGTGATTTTGATAGACTTGTCAGTGGCAGCAGTAGCTGTTCACAACACTTTGTATTTATATGTCGAGTTCGGTATGATGTACTGAACTTAATTTATCATCGGTTTTTTTTTTTTCGGGCGTCGTCGCCGAGGGAGGCCTAAAAAACGCTGGCGTGACGACCTCGACGCGTATTTGAGAGATTGGCCAGAAAAAACCGCACGGAGAGAAGAATGGAAGGCTATGGGGGAGGCCTTTGCCCAGCAGTGGGATAATAACGGCTAAGAAAAAAAAAAAAAAAATTTTTTTTTTTAATCACCTGTACAATTCACCCATACAATTTCACCGTGTAGGTATTGCAGTTTTGTAGGAAACAGCTTTTTTTTAATAACCGACGAAAATTTTATATGAGTTAGGCTGAGGCCAAATGAGCGTAATTTTTTGAGCTGTGAGTCGCGTAAAATGAGTCGCGGATTTACTCTGCATTTGGTTTCATGCATGCTATACTACTACTTCAATACGACGCAAAATGAGTTGCACTACACTGCGCATTTCGCGTCGCCGTGTGGTAAAAACATTTCGTTTGTGGACGGGCCAAGGAGCTCGTTTACACGCCCTTTGAAATTTCAACTAGAGAAGAATTAAAAGAAAGAATCCAAACGACTTTTCACGTCATGAAGCAGGAGATGAAATTAAAAATCACGACTACGTAAGTGAGAAGACGGGCAAGCGCTTGTATAAGAAACCGCGGTCAACATTTTGAACATGAACAATAAATTATTTTAACAAAAATGTTGCATTATTTTGGTATGTTTAAAAATTAAATATTCGACCTGAATTTGCTTTGTACATCCTTATTCCAAGAGTTGATGAGACATCTGCGTAAATAGTACCTCAAAAGAAAGGGCAATAACCAAGCATGTTTTTAAAAAGGTTTGAACAACTGAGGCTATTTTTTTTTATTTTTATTATGCCGTAAACAAAACATTTTCTTGATTTTTTAAAGATTCTTAAACTTCAATATGGCGTAGAATGTTTCTCTGATGACACAGATGCTTGGGAATTATTTTGTTTGAGTAATCACACATTACATAAATAAAAAATAATAACATAATAGCTTTTACTGGACACTATTAATAATTAATTGAAAAAAAATGGGTATTATTGTTAAAAACCTTAGAGTTTAAAAAAAAAAATACAAGGAACAGACTTCGTCTAAGACAAGTTTAGCTTAATAAGTTCTAAATGGTCTAAGTTATCACCCCCTTCAGGTTTTGCACCCATCTACCAAACACCCTGTATATTCTGCGAAGCAATCCTTTCAAGCAACTATCTTGGTGAAAGGGGGCCTTTCCTGACCCCAAACTGTACCCAACGGCAATATGCTAAACCCATGTAAATTCAAAATGGCTACCCATGGTTAATATTGGACACGTCATATAAAATTCGTTGCACGTAACCGTCCATTGATGAATATATGAGTACTTTTACATGGATGGGCTGTGACACTGAAAATGCACAGGCTGATTTAAATGGAAACCATTTTAATACTTCAGAAGCCAAATTATGTGATATCAAAAGAAAATCGAAATTCCGTAAGTATTAATAAAATTACTTTTTAATAGATAGGTAACATAAACATCAGCTCCTGGCTAAATAATAACGATCTTAAGCTTTACAAGGTTGCTCCGTGAATGGGTGACCATCCATAACATACAGGGTTTCCTCCGTGCCTCGGGAAAGCACGTTAAGCCGTTGGTTCCGGCTGTCATTAGTAGATCTTTGACAATTGTTACAGGCAGTCAATGGCCGGAATGTCTGACAACCAGTCTTACCAAGAGGTATCGTATTACCCACTACTAACTGAGTTGTGGAGGTCATACAGGCAGTCGTTCCATGTAAAATACTGTTATTAGTGAATTTAAAAAAAAATACTGGTATTCAGCTGCGTCCGGTTAGACTGGAAGCCGATCCCAAAATAGTTGGCCCATTATATATTGAACCGATCTACTCTTGACCTCAATCTTGTCTTGAGATCAGATATGAGGTCGACGCTTAAAGGAAGACAGACTTCCAACATCATTACAAGCCCCCACTACCTAGAAACAAGATCTTATCCCCAGAAACTTTCCTACGCGATTTTCCGCAGTTTCCCCAACAATTTCTCCAAGATCTTAATACCGTAGGATCAAAAGCTCCTTAATACCAGGAATGACGTAATATTTGTTCATAATTAGAGGACTGGTACGTCATAAGGGATCAACATTATCTTCGGAAGATAGAATGAGGGGATTAGTGCTTCGTCTATAGAAAATTCGGTGATTAATATTGGAGTGGTGAGTTTGCGAAAATAGACGCAAGTTTGTTTTAGGATCCTTTCATCTTACGGCTTCAAGGTTTATGATTCGTGACGGGGTAAACAGAGGTATTGTTGGAGACTGAATTTTGTTTTAGGAATTTGCACAAATAACGTTCATCATCTGCATGATAAGTCATGTCAGCAGGGAGTCATGAGGAGCTCGTGGCTAAATAAAAACAGCCGCTCGGGTTGATCTTTAGGTTAAGCCGCGCTTGCCTAAGTTGGTCTGTTGATGGGTGACCACCTGTTACATACCGAGTTTCCTCCGTGCCTCGGAAAGCACGTTAAGCCGTTGGTCCCGGGTGTCATTTGTAGATCTTTGACAGTCGTTAGGTAGTCAGTGGCCCAAAAAAGTCTGACAACCAGTTTTACCAAGGGTTATCGTATTACCCAGTACTAACTGGGTTGTGGAGGTCAGATAGGCAGTCGCAGATAGGCAGTCGCATGTAAAATACTGGTATTCAGCTGCATCCGGTTAGATTGGAAGCCAACCCCAATATATTTGGGAAAAAGCTAGGCAGATGATGATCTGCATGATAAGTCATAGGTTTCAAGTTTGAACCCAAGACACGCACCTCTGATTTTTCGGGTTCATGTGCATATTGTCTGATTATCACTTGCTTCGGAGAAGGATACATCGTAAGGAAACCAGCATGCCTGAGAGATATTTCTCGACAGCATGTAAAGCCAAGTCGGAGGCCCATGGGCGGCACAAAAACTCTGACACCAGGTTAGGCACTAACCACACGATAAAGAAGAAGAAGAAGAATCTGCATGATGAATGGTATAGTACAAATTCCTATTATTATCAGCCCATATTGTTCTAATTGCTGGTACGCAGGTTCCTCTTCCCTGAGAGAGAGTCGGCTGTAATCCACCACGCAAACCCAGTGGGAGATGGTAGAAGTCACATAGCATGACCAGCCTGTAATGATCCCACAGCTGCGATACAGTTCTCCTCTCTGCAAGAGAGAGTGGGCTGTGATCCACTACGCGGGCCTAGTGAGAAGTATTACATTTTACATGTGTCCTTGACTGTTTTGAGATCAATCGTGACGAAAATTATTACATCGCAAACTGCCTATTTGGGTTCGAACTAGTAACAAAACATAAAATCGCGCCTGTGATCCCCGAAGGATTAGACAGGGTGTCCCTAATAATACAAAAACATTTCGCCAGTTATGTTTAAGTCCCATGTAATAGGGAGCGAGTCTATTACCATTAACCGGGCACAACACTCCGTGGCTGCTACTGAGAAATTCCTGAATGAAAAACCCAATAACAAATTGCCCGACCCGGAAATCAAACCCAGGACCACTAGACCAACGAGGCAGTCGAACTTGTAAGTCAGCTTCAATACCACTGGCCCCCAATATCCTTTAACACGAGCTCTTGGAAACAATTTACCATGTGCGGCATAACAGAGGCAGTCTAACAAAATTCGGTGTATGGCTGGAACTAGAAGCCTGCAATTTGCAAAGCCAACACAAAGAGATGCGTTAGGATGTGGGCCTTTAGCCTAACGCTGGAACAGCTGGATTTTCGAGAGTAACTCTGTTTATACTGTTCATATTTCGGCAATGGAACTAGATAGCTAAGGGATTAAAGTGGTAGTTCTGCATGCCACAGAGTAAAGTTTGTGGGAAGGCCAATGTCCAACCGTGGACCGTGGGCCGTGGACGTATTTCAACTGTGAAGATGATTCCTCAGATATTACTAATGTCATTAGTACAGTTATGACCATCGTTAGGGAAAGCTTGGGGCCCTAGTCTGCAAATGAAATTGTGGTGGCGGCCGATCAACGACACCGTAGCTACAAGATTTTATTTCCGTACTTTATTCGTATGCACAATTCCAATACAATACTATCAAACTCAAACCATTTATTTCAATGAGACCATAAGAGGCACTTTTGAATGTCAGAAAAACAAAGAAGGCGATGCTACAATCCCAGACACAAGACATAATAACTTGTAAATGTACTGTTGTTGCCCATTCCAAAGTGTAGGTCTCTATGGAGAAGAATGGGCAAGAAACTCCATGGACACTGGATCTTGGTTACATCCTTTATGATGAGATAGTACATTTATGTGAGAACGATGTAGAAAGACTAAATCATCAAACGACTAATAAGAATTTCGAAGATTACAAACTTGACACAATGGTAATGACTTTAAAGACTTGGCCCCCTGAAAGCGCAACACTAAAAAAAAAAATGTGTCAAAACCATTTTGAGCAGAAAATGGCACCTCAGCGACCGACTCTTTTAAATATTATATTCTAAAGTGACCCAGTATTTATGGACACAGTATTACTCAAAATCTTCCCTCTTATAACACAGCAAACAAAATTATAAGGAAAACAAATATATTTACGTCCATGTCTCCCTTTTCGTTAAGCCCCAGACACTTTCGTCCGCGCCGTGCGGTCACAGTAATTTAATCATTCAATTTTGGCGGAGTTCGTAGAAGCGGAAATGGCCGAGAGCTCCCGAACAGTGGAGTATGACGTGGCGCTTCGCTAGTGGCGTAATTCAAAATGGGAACGCTACATATTTAATGACGGTTATGGTAGGTAGGATAATATTTTGAAAATGGAATATTATGGCTTTGTTTGATCGCATTCAGTCTTACCAAGGAGTACTGTGTTAACCAGTAACTAGTATTTGGTATTTAGCTGCATCCGGTAAGACTGGAAGCCGGTTCTGAAAAGGTGAGGCAGATGTTAATGATAACTTGCCACCATAAAACATGAACGTCTGGTTTTTGTTCAATCTGTCATTATACACCTCGTATAGCTTAAGCAGTATCAGCCTATACCAGTTCCGCTCCTGACTCACAGGCCCCTTCCGCAAAAGTTGTGGTTCCAGCACATGTCATCGAATTTTTGGTTCTAGGAAATGCTGGTATCTGTGTATGGTTGCCTTGGTACAGGCATGTGATGCGAAAAAATGGGGAAAACGTCGTGAGGAAAGTTTCGAGTATACATATTGATGGATATAAGAGTAGAAAAAGACCAAAGAAACCATGGATGGACTGAGTGAAGGAAGATATTGCTAAAAAAAGGTGCCTGATGAGATGACAAGTAATGGCGAAATGGAAGGAGAAAACATGTTACGCCGACCCCAAATAATTTTGGATATTGGGATAAGTGCAGCAGAATGATGAGGACAGGTGTTTTCATACCCCATTTTGAGAGCAGTGGTGCTGGAATAAATTACACGAATTAAAGTGTAAGTATGCCTAGGTTCGAACTAATGACTACACCTCGTATTTCAGGTCCAAATACCTAGACCTAGATCATTCATCATCTGCCTAGCCTTTTCCCCAACTATATTGCGGTCAGCTTCGAGTCTAACTGGCTGCAGCTGAATACCAGTATTTTACATGGAGTGACTGATATATCTGACCTCCACAACCCGGTTAGTACTGGGTACTGGGTAATACGATATCCCTTGGCAATACTGGTTGTTAGACTTTTTGGGCTACTGACTACCTAACGACTGTCAAAGATCTACAAATGACACCCGGGACCAACGGCTTAACGTGCTTTCTGAGGCACGGAGGACACTCGGTATGTAATGGGTGGTCACCCATCCACAGACCAACCTAGGCAAGCACAGCTTATCCTAAAAATCGACCCGAGCGGCTGTTATTATTTAGCTACGAGCTCAGACGTAGATCATTATCAAAAGGAAATCGTACGTATTCAGCCGAAAAATTGATAAGAACCTAAAACTTATTTACGATTGAGATCAAATATTTCAAATGGGATTTGTATGTAATATATATCAATTCCAGAGATGGGTGCCGGGTGCCCTTTTCATTAAAATCTGGATCAAAGCTGGTGCTTTGATCTAGATTTTGTTTAGGTCTCTTTATGTTTCTAGAAGCGTTTTAATCTGTAGCGAAATTCGTCGGATAATATTAAGCAGTGATAATTATACAGGGTGTAAGGGAGAGCCCTCCACAAACTGATGGGATGAATTCAGTATATCATACTAAGATGACCGGTACAAGAAATTATTTCAGGAAGTTATGGGAATCCAATGATTTGTTTTATTTCCTCATACGCAATGTATCGCTACCGTGGCAAAACGCTCGTAGCGAACGGCAAGCGCGACGACGAGTTCGATGAACTCTGCAGCTAGACAGTGAACAGCTCATTTCACGCGTAGATCGTTAGAGTATTACAACATCCAGGATTTTTTTTAAGCCGCATTATTTACATAAATGGAGTGCTGCGTACAGGGAATGTAATTTTACATTGAAATATGGGAATAGTAAATGAAAAAAAAAAAAAAAAATCTCCTGTGGAAGGGAAGGTGACGCACAAACAGTTACCACGTATTCAGTAAGTCATTCCGAACACCACCACATAGAAATTTTTCATCGACAATCAGAGACACACACCACAACCACACGATAAAGAAAGAAGATCGACAATCATAAAACAAACTAGCTCTTTCTAACAAAAGTTTTTAATTAAAAATTAAAATACGTCACAACTTTTAATAGTGATTTTCTCCTACTGTATTGATTATTATAACGTAGGTCTTATCTGGATGCAAACGTTATACCAAAAAAAAAATTGTTTTTCTAGTTTTACTCCTACATATTATTGCTCGTGACTGAACATATTTCTGTCTTACTCTCATGAATTAACATTATAGGTATGTAGTTCATCGAAATAAAATAAACCACATATAACATAATATCGCGCCTATAATCCCCGAAAGGTTAGGCATAGGTGTACCTAATAGTGCACCTACAGTTCGCTAGTTATGTTTAAGGCCCATGTAATAGGGGGCGAGCCTATTACCATCAACCGGGCGCAAATCCAGACTCCGAGGCTGCTACTGAAAAATTCTTGATGGAAAACCCCAATAACACTTTGCTCGACCCGGGAATCAACCCATGGCCTCTTGCTCAGACCTCAGACCAACGAGGCAGTAATAAAATAATTTTACTCCGTGTATACATATTATTGTTCGTGACTGTACTTATCATGTGTAAACATGTAGGTAAGTAGTTTATCGAACTAAAATAAATCAGTGTCTGATATAATGCGATTGCAGACTTCCCGATAACCCCACCAGTGGGGCAAGGCAGAGGGGCCAGCGGGAACAAAATTGCAGACTTCCCATTGACCCCACCAGTGTAGTAGGGTAGTGGGGCCAACGAAACGACGTTTTTTTATTTTTCCCGTTGACCCCATCAATGGGGCCATGCCAGTGGGGTCAATGGGAATTCACCGATCCAAAAACTAGCTTAATAGCAGTTCAAGTGTTCCAAATGGCTTTTGGAAAACGTTTTCAATGCATTAAATCCACTTCCCAAGCTACCGAAAGTCCATACATTAGCAAAATGGCCAATTCAAAAATTTATAGGTACTGTTGAAAGTCAAAAAAAAGTGGAAACGGTAAATCTCTTGAAGTCGTTTAACTTTTTTATCCACTTTGAGCTTGTTTTTTTGTTTGAAACTTTCAGCATATTTCTGAGAACATCTGAATTTGTTTGAGTAAGTACAAATCATATATTGAAAGTGAAATATTGTTTTCGAAGTTTTTCAATACATTATAATGGGTACTGGGGGATGATGAAACGAATTCGTAGAAATTGTGATTGTGAATTAAATTTATTTGATGTCGAAGTGGTGATTGAAGAAAAGATGGATGGATTGTGTGAGGAATGATATGAAAGAGAAATTAGTAAATAATGCCGTGACGTTTGACAGGGGAGAATGGAAGAAGAAAACATGTTTCGCCGACCCCAAGTAGAATGGGACAAGGGCAGGAAGATGATGTCGAAGTTGTGATTAAGTTTAAAAAAGAACATAATGATCAGCTCTTCATCATCATCTGCCTAGCCTTTTCCCAACTCAGGGTCAGGGTTGGGTTCAAGTCAAACCGGATGCAGCTGAGTACCAGTATTTTACATGGAGCGACTGCCTATCTGATCTGCACAACCCAGTTAGTACTCGGTAACTCAAGACTGGTAGTCATACTTTCGCGCCGATGACTACCTGTTACGACTGTGTGACCAACGTATTTCCGAGGCAAGGAGGAAACTCAGTACGTGATTGGTGGTCACCCATCCACGGACAGACCTAGGAAAATTGCTTAACCTGAAGATCAAACCGTCCTGCTTTTATAATTTTGCCACTAGCAACCTACCTACATACTTCTTTCAAAACTAAAAATAAACTTAATTTCATTTCAAAAATGCCTAAATTTCTGCAAAGAACGATGGGTAGATTCCACACTCGACTCTTAATGAAATAATTTCCCAAAGATTAATGGTGATCCGTCACAAAGAAAACTAGAATATTCCTCATTTTAATTACATTCTGTTGCCATCGTAGACATCAACACCAAATTGGGCATTACCATGATTATGTCAAAATTCGTCTCGACACGTAATCAGGGAGTACTATGCGGGTGATGACATTTTGGCGAATACGATCCTTATAGATTTGAAACTAAGGTTGAATTTCGTCTGGTTTAGGAGGTTTATTACACATTTGCCGTTTTCAACCTTATATGGTGAAGGATAAAGTTGAGTTTTGGTTGTGTGTTACCGTTAATTATTTATTTTATGGCGTAATGAGGGTCCATAGGTAATTAGTGGGATAGGTTTATTGAATTTAATTGAACATGTGTCGCTTCTTGTTTTTATTTACGTCGTAAATCTGTATTATATTAATATTTTGGGTCATAAAAATATGTTGGTCTATAAAATTATTAAAACATTCCAAATATTTGATTGATATGGTGTTCGTTTTACAAGTTACAATCAATTTAAATTATGAAGAAAGATGCGCTACGTTCACACTGAGCGGCGTTCAAATATCGTTGCGTTGTTACGACAGCGATAGATAATACGGAACGTAGGATACAGAAAGAGATAGCTATTGCGCTTGAAGAACTTAAATTACGACAATTGTCTTGAATTTGTCTGCAACAATTTGCGCGCACTAGTGCGATATCTACCTCTTTTTATTTATAACATCATTGGTTACACTACAGTTTATTGATACTTAGACATACTTTTACATACTTAGAGACCAAAATGGGACCCTTTGCAGCCCTTAACCACTTATACAGGGTGGAAGGGACTCACACGCACAACCCCCCCACATATCAACTTTCCATCGGAAAAATCAAAACTGCTGTTTTCTATAAAAGTGCAACCACACGGACAGGATGTACGCAACAGCTGTTTTTTTTTTTAATTGCGAACAAATTTCTATGTGTAAAAATGAATGAAGGAATGATGTACTGAATATGTTACCAAAATGGTATTTTTCTTATTTTTTTTTGTACTCTCTCACAATGCTGTCTATTTGACCCAAAGGTTGACTGGTAGAGAATGCCTTGTGGCATTAAGTCCGCCTATGTACCACTCTTGTACATGAAGTTTAAATAAATAAATATGTGGTTATCATTTGTGCATCGGTGTCCCTTCCACCCAGTATGTTTTGGGGTCCGTTTCCAGTGTCACT
The DNA here is from genome assembly GCA_905220335.1 of Noctua pronuba. Lineage (NCBI taxonomy): Eukaryota > Metazoa > Arthropoda > Insecta > Lepidoptera > Noctuidae > Noctua > Noctua pronuba. Next base: position 8,052,456 of record LR999918.1, on the reverse strand, counting down.
GGTCTCATTTTACATAAAGCGACTTGCTTCCTAAGTTACTACCCTAAATATCGTTCTAAAAGAAATGCTTTTGTAAAAACTCCTGAAAAAAAAATCCGTTTTTGACTCCAGCGTAGACCATTGTTTACCAACCAATCAAATTCATTCAGACCCAACCTCATCTCTAACTTCAGGTTACATCTCAAACGCCACCCAACATAGCCAGTGTTGGCAAACTCCCAGAACACGTCCAACAATGTTGGATTTACATCCCGTCCTATTATAGATTACAATTGATCTCAATATTGACTGTGGCAACCCTACGAATGATCTCAATTCGGGGTTATTTACAGACAGACTGTGTTTTGAAACACATTTGAGGTTACTTGTCAATGAAGTGTTGACTGGAGACGGATTAGCATTGAGTGATAGGAATCCTATCTATACTAATATATAAAGGTGAAGAGTTTGTTTGTTTGGTTGAACGCGGTAAACTCGGACACTACTGGTTCGAATTGAATAAATCTTTTAGTGTTGGATTGCCCATTTATCGAGGAAGGCTATAGGCTATATAACATCACGTTACAACTAATAGGAGCCAATAGAACAGCAAAAAAAATGTTGCAAAAACGGGGAAAATTGTATTTTTTATAATTTTACGCGGACGAAGGTCTCGGGGAACAGCTAGTTATAGGATAAACGTATACTGTCACTTACGGGATAACTTCAGTGATTGTTCATTATTTTGAGAGCCCGATATTTCGACGCTGTTGCAAGCGCCATGATCGCGGGTTGACTGGAGAATGCGGGTAGATGGAAAATAAATTGTTAAGAGCAGGCAAAACAAACTGAATATTCACTCACTTCGAAGAGATCCAGATTATAATGATAGGGAAACAGAGAAGCCGGCAGTGAACTCCATAGACTGGTGGTTCACACAATAAATGTGAGAGCTTTGTTCGGGTTCGTGGGACTTCGACCATATAACGTTGACCCTTCGCCGTACTCTGCTCGTCCGCTGATAAAATGGGGATGGGGGAATTCGATTGTGTAAAGCCAAAGCACACTCTCCGAAATGTGACCGATAAAAAACCGCTCACTGAAAAAGTCTGGTTTGAAACAGGCTCAATAGCGCTTTACAGTGCTGATGAGACCACCATATTAGTCATTTAAAGCAAGATCATCATCTGCCTAGCCTTCTCTCAAGTATGTTGGGATCAGCTTCCAGTCTAACAGGATGCAGCTGAATACCAGTATTTTACATGGAGTGACTGTCTATCTGACCTCCACACCCCATGTCGTACTGGGTTATACGATACCCCTTGGTAAGATTGATTGTCAGACTTTCGGACCACTGCTGCACTTACTACCTGTTACGACTGTCAAAGATGTACAAATGATAGCCGGGGCCAACGGCTTAACGTGCTTTCCGAGGCAAGGCAACCTCGGACTAACCTAGGCAAGAGCGGCTTAACCTAAAGATAGATCCGAGTGGCTGTTATGATTTAGCCACGAGCTCTTCGACACGGTGGTATACTGAGGTCACAATATTTAACTTTAAACGAACAAAATATTGAAAAACCAATCTTGCAAAAAGGCGCTAACAGGATTAGGGACCGGTGACCTACTTTCTGAAACCACGGCACCATGACATTTACCTTTCCCACGGAACCCCGTAAGTCCGTGATGTGGTGGAATAAATAAACATCACCCTTATTTAATCTTGTGGGATTAATGAAATGGTTTTAGGCAAGGAAAAGTCCGGCAGCTCAGTAAAGATACAGTTAGGTATTACTGCTCCAAGTGTAAGAATTAATGAAGTATTACATTCATCACGTGTTTCTTTGCCAAGGGTCAAGGTACACGCGGGCCTGTGGACGGTGACTAATGGGCTAGCTCGCCGTCCGTCCGTCTTATGACGAAAGGCCGCATCGACGGCGCGTTCGCGTTCCACGCGCGCCTCAAAGAGTTGTCAGCAACCAGGAAGGGGTCCACAAGGGCCTGCCTGCCGGGGCTGCGGGACTGTTCGAAAGAGATACCGCGGCCCTGGAACACAAAGGGCAAAGAAGGAACATGGATGGGTTTTAGTCAGTACGAGTCTGACACTCACTTCCACTCCGCCCAGAGCGGGAGTCATTTCATGATTTCCCATCCGAAAAAAAAGGGTCCTGAATGTATTAACTCTTACGGCCTCAGCCTTTTAAAAAAACTAAGTTTAAAAACCGAGGCATTTTTGAATTTCAAACTTTATTCCAACTCCGTTAAGAAGTTTTTAGCTGTCGTCGTGGTTTAGTGGTTAGTTCTGGATTAAATAAAATCTTGCGATCTCAATCTTAATACTCTTTCCGAAAATAAAATCGCCTTAAAATCCCAGCTTTGATCTTAAGATACTTTTATGAAAATCTTACCACAAAAAAAAAGGTATTCATTTTTAGGGTTCCGTAGCCCAATGGAAAAACATGGAGCCCTTATAGATTCGTAGCGTCTGTCTATCAGTCCGTATGTCACAGCCACTTATTCCGAAACTATTAGGACTACATCATTTAAACTTGGTAGGTAGAGGTATTCTGTGAACCGTTTTACAATTTTTATACAAAAATAAAAAAAAAAGATGAATACATGGAATTGTTCGTTTTTGAGATATGGGACTTTTTCATCAAACTGCAGCAGTAACTTTGTTTTTCATTAACATACTATGACAAACAAATTTAGTTTTGCTGTTGAATGTAATACAATACAACATATGAATGGGCCTTCAAATATTTTTATTATATTGTTTGGTGCTATGGAACCCTGTGAACGACTCGCACTTGGCGGTTTTTGTACTTATCACAATGCTGTCTATTGGATCCAAAGAGTGACTGGTAGAGAATGCCTTGAAACATTAAGTCCACCTTTATACCACTATTGTTAAAGGAGCTTAAATAAATAAAAAACTTCAAAAACTAAAACCTATCTTACCTGCTTCCTCAATGAGATTCTCCTGCTGACTCTCGACACAGTATTGGAGAAGAATGGTGAACAGCACCCCAGAGATCACGTGCGATCTCGAGAACGACATCGTGAACAACACTAGCTGTTTCTATCGATATGAAGCACTTTTGGGTGGCACATCACTAGCACTTGTAAACACTGGTGAGTTTGTCACTTTTTAGGATCCATTGGGGGTTCTGTAACAAAGGAAAAAAGATACTTAGGTGGTGTTATATAGGGTGACTGGTAATTAGTGACCGATACTTAAACACGTGATTGTACTCATGATAACAAACAACTTTCCCAAAGAAACATTTTTTTTAAACGGCTAACAGCTGATAGGTCACAGGCGCGCGTGTGCGAATTTCATACGGCTATTGAGTTATTTTGATAAAAATCTGTGTATAAAAATAGATGTTTCTTTGGGAAAGATGTTTGTTATCATGACAATAATCACGTGTTTAACTATCGGTCACGCTATATAGATAAACATTTATTTGTGTTTTAAATTAAAAAATATTCAACTTTAAAAGTAAAAACTAATATTACACATAATTATACGTCACATATTTAAAAGGATTACAGGGCATCAAAAAATTCGTCCACATCGCTGTCAATAGGAAAAGTGCCCAGAAGGCTGGATTCTTTGGCCAAAAAATCTCTGGTCACGTGAAGAGTCGAACAACCGCTTGGCGATTTCCCGAAATACTAGGTGGGCACTCGGACCCCACGGCGTTAGGGTTAGGTGGTGTTTATATTTCTGCTGATAGCACAATCCGATAGGAAACTTTGGTCTGATTGAATGCTTAACTTCTATACGGTGACTGGTAATTAGTGACCGATACTTAAACACGTGATTGTACTCATGAGAACAAACAACTTTCCCAAAGATTTCTTTTTTCATACTTATATCACAATAATACAACATCCAGAAGAAACTCGCGTGCGCGCCTTTGACCTATCAGCTGTTAGCCGCGAGACGTCGTTCTGTCTCATTACTATCGTACCGTGCAACAGTCGGAAGGGAGAGCACCCGCGCGGCTCGCAAGCCCGCTTCGTAAGTTTTATTGTGATAAAAGTATAAAAGTCAATGAGTGTAAATAAATGTTTATTTGGTAAAGTTGTTTGTTATCATGAGCACAATCACGTGTTTAAGTACCCTATATACTCATAAAATCGTTTGTTGCAAATCAATGTTTTTTTACAAACTTTTATTTAACTGACTTGTTGGACATACCATGTCCAGGTCGAATCTTGCAACTGAATTTTAAACCAGTTTTCCCAACCGAAAAATTGAATTTTGCGTACCTTTGGTTCTGGGAACAATGCACGGTTGGAGCAGTGGCTGAGCGATTCGCTGTTGTGCTACTTGTAGTCGGTTCGTTTCCGATCAAATTTTTCTATGACCTACATTTAGTTGTTCCGGGTCTGCTTTTGTGTATGTGAATTTAAATGTTTGTAAAGGCACCCAGGATACAGGAGAAATTCTTAGTGCGGGCCAAGTTAAAAATAAAAATACTTTTTTACCATTGCCACTCGAAAAAGGGCATTTTATTCATCGATAACAGTGAATAAAACGCTCTTTTACTCACTGAGTGAATAAAGACTTTTTGAATTTGGAACAAGCACGAATTATGAACAAAAATAAGTGAAACGTGCCAACAAGAATAAAGGTAACACAAAATTTCGAAAATTGTTCTAATTTCACCAAAAAAAAAAATGTATATATTCCTTTGTATGTTTATATTCATTTGTTCTCTTATTACCGATATAAATAATAAAATGTGATAAATACTCATCTGCCTAGACTTATCCCAACTTTATTGGGGTCGGCTTCCAGTTTAATCAGATGCTGCTGAATATCAGTATTTTACATGGAGCGACTGCCTATCTGACCTTCACAACCAAGTTAGTACTGAGTGGGCTATATGGTATCCCTTGGTAAGACTGGTAGTCAGACTTTCGGGTCACTGACTTCCTGTAACGACTGTCAAGGAAATGTAAATGACAGCCGGGACCAACGGCTTTACGTACTTTCCGAGGCACGGAGGAAACTCGGTATGCAATGAATTAGTGGTCACCCATCTGCAGACCGACCTTAGTAAGCGCGGCTTAACCTTAATGATCGACCCGAGTGGCTGTTATTATTATTAACCCACGAGAAATATAAATACTATACTTCTATTTATTTTCTCGCAGTCAATGGTAAAAAGCAGAGTACACAACTCGTGAAAAAAAAATTCATCTCGGTCCTTGTATCCCTCGCTTCGCTCAGGATTCTACTCTAGAATCCCTTGCTACGCTCGGGATTCTACTCTAGAATCCTTCGCTGCTCTCGGGATCCAATTTAGTCCCTCGAATTAAATTCCCTTTTTTTTCACTTGTTGTATAATCTACTATTCTACCATTGCCACTCAAAAAAGGGCATTTTATTCATCGAAAACAGTGAATAAAACTCTCTTTTACTCTCTGAGTGAATAAAAACATTTTGAATTTGGAACAAGCACAGATTAAGAACAAAAAATAAATAAAACGTGCCAACAACAATACAACACTAAATTTTGAACTGTTGGATAGTCTACTATTTAAACAGTACTTTTAGTGTGTTAGTTTAAGCACACCCAGTTTTTTTTAATTCCCAAGAAAATAATAATCTTATACGGGGTGTAAACAGACCCTTCACGAAGCCGTCAACCAGGCATTCTGTACATCAAACTAAGTAACTTTACGCAAAAATTATCGCTGGGAAACGACTTTTTTTTTAGGGTGAAAAATCACCTTTTACGGTAAAACTCAATGTAACGTACTCAAAACATTGTGCTGATGGATGGATTGAATAGTACGAGGGTCGTGAAGGTGTTTAAAGTAAAAATCTTACATTAAAAACATGTATTTAAAAAAAAATTGTGAAAAAGTTGGAACTTTGACCCCCAATATCTCCGAAACTAGAAGGTTCCCAGGTATGGTCTAGAACAAAAAAATGATCGCAATGACGGGGATAACAAGTACCTTTCGGCTTCGTTAAGGGTCTTTTTACACCCTTTATGTAAAATTCTCGTGTCACAATGTTAGTTACCATACTCCTCCGAAACGGTTTGACCGATTTTCATGAAATTTTATATCCATATTCAGTAGGTCTGAGAATCGGCTCCTATCTTTGTTTCATACCCCTAAGTGACACAGACGAAGTTGCGCGGGCCAGCTAGTATTGTTTCAAGTATTTGAAAGCTACTGTTAACCGATTTCAACATCAGATCCCAAAATTCAAAAGAAACACGTCTGAACCTCTTCAAGTCCTCACAAAGATCTATATCTGGCTGTCTGTCGAAATAAATATCTTGAGAGATGGTCCCCAGACTTCAGACTTGCCGAATGCCGACCTCAATGATCGATATCGTATCTTCAGATCTCTTTACGTTTCGACTGTCTTTTTTTGTGGTGGAGTGTCTTTCTGTTGTATTTTCGAATGGGCAACTACAGTCCATTCACAGTTATTATGCCTGGGACTGTAGGTAGCTTATTTTTGACTATGCAAAAGTGCCTGTCACGAGTTGAGTTGGAGGATTTTTTGTTATTTTTCTGGAGTGAATTTTGCAGAAAAACCTAAAGGGTTGTGCCTCATCTATCGACAAACAAAGCGGCATCGTCGATGCGCTCGACAGCACACTCTGTTTCTGTATCTTTCAACGACAGAAAAGCATGGATAAATGCGGTTCCGTTTTGCTAGATGAGGCGCAACTACTTTTTTTTTCCCATCGGTAAAAAAAAAAAAAAAAGGCGCAACCCTAAAGGAACGATTTCGAATGCAACTGCTATCTACGGTCTACACTCTAATTCACGTCTATCCCATCCCCAGCTCATCGGTTTACTGTTACTATTACTGTTTGCCTGTGTCATCCCACTGCTGGGCAAAGGCCCCTCCCCATGACTACCAAATCTTTCGATCCAGGGCCAATGTGAACCATTGGTCGTTGGTTCTGTCCAGCTCGTCCCGCCATCTCCTGCGAGATCTACCGCGTCCTCTTCTGGCTGTGTCAGAGCTCCACAACGTGGTTTTTAGGCCCACAGCTCGACGATTTACGGGATAATACGGCCAACCTGCACGCGTAACATGACCACCGTAGAAACGGGTTTCTTTGACGGAAGAATCGACAAAATGACAGATTGTGACAAGAAATGAAAGAAAGAAATTTTGTCGACACAACCTGTTATTTTGCCGTCAACTGAATTCCACAATAATCTACCATTGTTTCCCACATCCAGTAGCAACGTACAATTAACTTATTTCCCATAAAAAAAGCGTCTGATTGATGCTTTAATAAGCTGAGCAAATTAAGCCGTCAGTTCGACCAATCGCGTTTCCGTTAATGACGACACATACGATGCTTATTGGCTGATTAAAAATTCACGTTGCTTTGACAGCGGTCCGATTGGTTGTGTCGGGTTGACAGGTGGGTAAATAATTGTGTTCAAATTAATTATAGCTTTTGTTGGTGGAATTTTAAATGGGTCATTGTGATGGGGTGCTTGTTTATTGTGAAAGGTATCGTGAATTGAAAGGGGGAATTGGTTTTTGTTAGATTTTGTAATGAATGTTAAATTCTGCTAGCTGCAAAGAAAGATGTAATGGTATTAAGATTAATTTAAACAAAAGATAAGACTTAGCATTGATAAGCAGCGTATAATGTTTCTTTGCTTATTTTCTGTGAGAGGAATTGGGCCAAATTTGTCTACGCGGGAGAGTTCCAATTGATGAATGTCAACGATTTCTTGGTTTTAGGACATTTAAGGTATTTAAAAAAAAATTGCCCGTTTTGTCAGTATGACAAAAAAAAAACAAATTTCATGCTGTGTCAATTTGTTCTCAGAAGGTAACCGAAACAGTGTTTTGCCTACAATCGAATTCAGCCTCATTAACCCGATTACACGCAGGGTTCTCGTGTCAGTAACGACAACACTAGAATTATTATCAATTGCTGAACCGATAATTATGTACTGTTTTAAACTGAAGGGTAACTATTATCTGGATCTCTAGATGTAATCTTTAGATTATAAATATAGATGTTTTTAAATTGGGGCTATTTTTAGCTTAGGCTTAATTATTGTACTGAGAATAGTTCTTTTGAAACTGTGTTTTATTTATTTTTAAAACATGTTGTTGCCCGCGACTTCGTTCGCGTGGTAATTTTTATGAGTATGAGTGAGGAAAAAAAAGATAGCCTATGTCCTTCCTCAGGATATAATCTATCTGCTCGCTAAATTTCATTACGATCCGATCAGCTGTTTAGTCGTGAAAAGGTAGCAAACAAACAAACAGAGTACTTTCGCATTTATAATATTAGTATGGATAACATGTTATTTTCATTTTATCATGACGTACTACAGCACCATACTGAGATAGGAGCTTTTTGGCCTTGTACGCATGACGACCAATCAAGCTATACTAAACCAGTTTATGCGGATCTCTCATTGTTTAGAAAATCTATATATATATATATATATTCATGTGCTGCCGTGTGTACAGGACCAATTTAATTTTATGTCCGTCTTCTTTTTTTTATTTTTGGTAGTTTTATTTTTATTTAATTTTGATTTATTGTTTTTTCTTGTGCGAGTCAAATATATACGTTTTTTTCTTTCTTTATTATCACTATATTGCAATAGGTAATTTACCGGAGTCTGGATTCGTACCCAATGGATGGCAATAGGTTCGCCCCCTATTACATGGAACTTAAAACATAGCTTGGTGGGTATACTATTAGGTACAGCCCTGCCTAACCCTTCGGGGATTACAGGCGTGTTGATGGTATGCAAATTACCAATCATCAATCAGGCTTCTAGGGGGAACCCTGTCTTCCAGCAGTGGATACATTGTATAGACTTAAAAAGAAAAACCCAACTGAAACTTACCAAGAAAAATCTTATTGACGACTAGCACTTCGCTCGCGACCTCATCCGCAAAAAATGTGATAACTCGGCTAATATGCATGATCTAAATATAATTTATAATCTATAGCACCCACGAATAATGTAGCTTTCTGCCAGTGAAAGAATTTTTACAATTGGATCATTAGTTCCGGATATTACCTAACCCTACATACAAACTTACAAACAAATACCTCTTTATAATATTACTAGCGGCCCGTCCCGTTTTAACATTTAAATATAGCCTGTTACTCAGGGATAATGTAGTATTCTAATAGTGAAAGAATTTTTGAAATCGGTCCAGTAGTTTTTGAGTTTATTCGTTACAAACACACAAAAATAAAAATCTTTCCTCTTTATAATATTAGTGTTGATTAGTATAAATTGCAATTTACACTTAATCTCAGCATCTGTCTCAATACGGAACAAAAAATCGTCCTTTAAGTTAAATCCAAACAGCAACAACAAAATAAAAATCGAGACCACCATTTCGACCTCTCACCATTAATTGATCTGAATCGACATCAGTATCGAATGCCACATTCTTAACCCGAGTATCTACAATGGAGGGCGCCAGTAACAACACCCGACTCGATTGAACTCGGTCCAACTCGAATCGGACTCGATTACGTGCTCGGTTTTATTCGGAATTGCTTTGTTTGTCTCTTTTGTAGTGAGTAACGTTTTACTTTTGTAATCAACAGTTTCTAGTAGAGGACTTCACTATAAGTAAGTATTTCGGGTCGATCTGCAGGTTCAGCCGCGGTTGATCTGTGGATGGGTGACCACCTATTACATACCGAGTTTCCTCAGTGCCTCGGAAAGCGGAAAGCACGTTAAGCCGTTGGTCTCGGCTGTCATTTGTAGATCTTTGAGAGTCGTTACAAGTAGTCAGTGGCCCTAAAGTGACAAGCAGTCTTACCAACGGGTATCGTATTACCTAGTACTAACTGGCTTGTGGAGTTCAGAAAGGCAGTCGCTCCATGTAAAGCTGCATCTGGTTAGACTGAAAGCCGACACCAAGATAGTTGGCAAAAAAACCAGGCAGACGAGATGTTTTGGACGTGTTGAGAGGATGAATGCAAAACCACGAACAAAAGGAGTTTCACCTGAAAGGGATGCCCTGAAAGGACCAGTATATGACCTGCTTGATGATGTTCAGAATGCTCAGGTGAGCAGTAATCGCTAGCGTGCGTGTATGGAAAAATGCTGAGTATAATTTTTTAAGGGTTGGGGCAGAAGTAAATAAACTAAGTAGTAGGCAATTAAAAATGCTTTTTATTTACTGACTAACTAAATCTAGCTACAATTTCCTTTTCAAATGTATGTAGTGCTTCCCGAACCCTCTTTCTATGCACACTCATCATACAGAGGCCGACAAGACGGTTTTCTGTCATTGTTGACCTTAACCAAGTTTTTATTCTAATGTGAAAAATGTTAAAGTACCCAAATGAATATTTAATTTTGTCATTATATTAATTTTGCCTAAAAATTCTTAGCTTCGGGGCACCGTGGGTATGCCCATGGTCAGATGTATGAACGTGGACGTAGCAACAGTAGTAAGGATCATATAAAGTGGTGTTCTGTAATTTTCCCAACGGCCATGCCAAAAAGGTTTGTACTTAGTCATTTGATTAGTAGGTTATTCAACTAACTTAAAAATAATATGCTGTCGAAAAGTTAGTTTGCGACAAAGTTTTTAGTCCGGGTCATACAAAGGTTTAAAAAGTAGGTGGGTTTTATTTCACTTTGAAGATTTAATTTGAAGATTTTAATAGTTTTAATGAGGAAAATGTCGACTAAAGTTTCGAGAATGAATGTGGCTAAGAGTTGGGGAAGCCTGAAGACACGGTAGATGGACTGTGTGATAGATGATAAGACTAGAATGGGGACGGACTACTGATGTGACGTTTGGAAGCAAAAAATGCTGCGCTTACCCCAAATCAATTGGGATAAAGGAAGGAAAATAGTGACATAAATACAAGGTGTAAACGGACCCTTCACGAAGCCGTCAACCAAGCATTCTGTACATTAAACCAAGTAACCCTACGCAAAAATTATTGCTGGGAAACGACTTTTTTTTTGGGGTGAAAAATCACGTTTTACGGTAAAACTCAATGTTACGCCCTCAAAACATAGTGCTTATGGATGCTTTGAATAGTAAAAAGGTCATGGAGGTATTTAAAGTAAAATAATAACCTTAAAAACAAATATTTAAAAAACAACTTGGGACTACTGAAAAGTTAATATTATGTATGGTGGTGTAAACGGACCCTTCAATAAGCTGTCAACCAAGCATTCTATACATCAAACTACTGCGCAAAAGCTATTGCTAGAAAAAGACTATTTTTTTGGGATGAAAAATCACGTTTAACAGTAGGATTCAATGTAAGGCACTCAAAACATTGTGCTGATGGATGCATTGAATAGTACCGGTGTCATGGAGGTATTTAATGTAAAGTTACAACATTAAAAACTTCTGAAAAAGTTGGAACTTTGACCTCCAAAATCTCCGTAGCTAGAAGGTTCCCAGGTACGGTCTAGTACAAAAAAAATATCGCAATGACGGGGAGAACAAGTGCCTTTCGGCTTCGTTAAGGGTCTATTTACACCCTTTATTATGCCTGTCGCTAAAAATCTCCTCGGTTTTAACCGAGGAGATTTCTGATACCTAAAACAAAAAAAGGTTTACCAATAACCATCAAAATCATCCAAAGTAACTCTCACAATCATCATTCCCTAACACAATTCCTTTTAACACCAAAACATACTCCCTAATTAAAACTGCTAATAACAATAACGCTTACACCGGGAACCAATACACCGAACACAATAACAATAACATTACATAAATTGAACCGAATACTAACCCTTACGTACTAACACTTCGTTAGAGAAACCAGAAATGCGAATATTACCAAAATTGAAGAATACTGAGGTAGACGGGCAACTTGCGATCGCCTCTAGGGGTCAACGATGGCAACTTTTCACGTCAACGTTGGTAACAGTAGAGTCCTGTAAGGGCAACCGCAATTCGCTGCGTGTCACTCGCTGAATGTATGAAGTGTCTATGTTATCCGCGCGAGTACTCTAAATATCTCTTCAAAGTGCAACTTTCGTAGCTCAACAATGTCGTTAAACCGAGCCCAGTGCGAATCATGGTACTGTTTCGAAGACAGTGACTTGACTGGTCTTATGTAACTTTTTGAAAACGCTTCATTCGTGTCGCTGCGATCTGTCATGACAACTGGGAGCGACTTTAGCGCTACAGTTTGCGGCTGCCTTTAGAATTGTAACTTTACTGTGACAACAAAAAAAAATGAATGTTTGTGATATTGATGCAGCAACAAGGCCTCGTGATGGAATCATATTTCGTAAATTGGAGCCTTTCTCTATCATGTCATTAAGCGAATGCTGTTGAACGCGACGGAAAACTGTCGTAAGTATGACAATTTTTTTTAGCCACTATGATTGTGGCTCGTCTGTTCAAACCTTTACGTTACATCCTCCTTAAGCCAAGGACCTACGTGGTTGAAATACAAATGATATTATAATGATATTATATTTCTAACTAGGATGGCTCATTTGCATGTAGTAAGCATCTGGGTTAGGTTCGACGCCAGGCTGTGTAATAGACTGAACTTGGGAAGGGAATAAAAAAAGATTGGATTTTTGGGGACTTCATTATAGTCTGGTTGTGGTTTAAGAAATTTTGCTTGGGTGCTTGTAAATGAGAATCTTATAAAGCGTTACTTTGTGTTTCTTTTAAATAAGGTCAAAATTCTTAAGATTGGGGTTAGGTAAATAGTATTGAGACATCAAAGAAGTTCTTTTCGAAGTAATTAATTTGGCGGTATTAAAGGTACGGTAGTCGTGTCCAATTGACGGCAATAAGGTCACCCCCTATGGGTCTCAAACATAACTGACAAAACGTAGACGTAGGTAGTATAGGAAATTAACACCTCTGCTTAACTTTTCAATTAAATACAGGCGTGGTGTCATACAGCGCTTCTTCAAATAAAAAAAAATCAAATTCAAACAATCTATCAATCAATCTTTCAATTTCTTGTCAATAAATGACTAGGGTTTCCTTAAAAACAGATTTTTAATAGAGAAAACGAGTATTTCAAAATGACTGTTGCTCAGGGATATCTTCCATGATTGTTTATTATAATATCGGGAGATCAAAATAATGAACAATCACAGAAGATATCCCGTAAGTGACAGTGTAAGTTAAGTTTTAAACCGTGAAAGCTTAAAACAGTGTTTACTGTTGTTAACATCCACTATCAGCATCATCATTCTCTTGCCCTTATCCCAATTCATTTGGAGTCGGCGCAGCATCTTTTCGTCTTCCATACTTCTCTATTACTCCTTTCTTGCTATATCATCCTTCACACAGTCCATCAATCGTTTCTTTGGTCTTCCTCTACTCTTGGGTATCCACATTCATACTCATAACTTTCCTAACGATATTTTTTTCAATTCCTCAAACCAGCACCACAACCCTTAAGAGCAGCCCATTATTTGTAGCCCTTACCAATATCAATTACATTTTAATGTATGACGAATCTATGGATATTTTTGCAAGTACTGAACTGAGTCTCCTCAACACTGCTTCTCGATACCTGGAGTCCATTGCCACTCCCAGTACTATCTCCTCGGGGTAAACAAAGTGTTTCCCTTATAAAGTATATAGTTTTATAGTTTTATGATGATACTAGTTTTGTTCACTTTATTGTAATTTCATTGTGTTTGTTCTAATTCTGTCTACTAAAAATGTTTTTGTTTGCTTTATTCTTACATAAAGGGTGTAAAAAGACCCTTAACGAAAACGAAAACCACATATTCTGCCCATCATTGGGATCATTTTTTTGTTCTGGACCATACCTGGGAACCTTCTAGTTACGGAGATATTGGGGGTCAAAGTTCCAATTTTTTCACAAGTTTTTTTTTAAATACTACTTTTTAAGGTTCTAACTTTACTCCAATTACCTCCATGGTCCGTTTACTATTCAAAGCATCCATCAGCAATAAGTTTTGAGCGCATTATATTGAGTTTTACCGTAAAATGTGATTTTTGACCCCAAAAAAAAATTTCGTTTCCCAGCAAAAATTTTTGCGTAAAGTTACTTAGTTTGATGTACAGAATGCTTGGTTGACGGCTTGGTGAAGGGTCTGTTTACACCCCGTATACCATATTGTTTACTTTCTAATATTATTACTATTTTTATTTTATTTTTAATTCTAATTTTATGTAGTTTTACTTGATTTTTATGTTCAACCAATAACGTAGTGTGTGTGGTGTAAACTGACAGTATAAGTTGGTTATAAATAAATAAATAAATAAAAAATAAAAATTTCCACTCTCAAAAGTTTGCTCTCTTCCACCAATTACCACGAATATGAGCGCTTTGTTTTAAAAGCAAGCAACACAAAACTAATAAACCACATTCCGTCACTCTGTGTTTACCAACCCATAAAAAAAGAGTTCAAAGCTTTTTCCTCCACAAAGCCTTTTAGCCAACTGATTATTGTCAACGCAATATCCAATGGAATGTCTAGCAAATATTCATATTCATCCAACATCCAAATATCACAATCACGAACACATACCAACTTTATAGTCACGAGGAAACAGCCAAAATCGGCGAGCGTCCCAAAAATGGGCCAGGCCATTGTGGACTTTGAGAGCAAATATGTCACCCGAATAGGGTCCATTGTCACTCGAACATTGATGAATAAGTCTAAAAGGAATGAAGTTGCGTGTAATGAAGATCTTTGTAACACTTTTGTGTATGAAATTTTGGATTTTTGAAGGCTATTGTGGTTGAAATGGTTAGTTATGTGGTCGGTTGGGCAGTTGGGTCAACGTTCAACAAGATAAGTATAAGTATTGTGTTCTATACAAGGTGTAAACAGACCCTTCACGAAGCCGTCAACCAAGCATTCTGTACATCAAACTAAGTAACTCTACGCAAAAATTATTGCTGGGAAACGACTTTTTTTTTTTGGGGTGAAAAATCACGTTTTACGGTAAAACTCAATGTAACGCACTCAAAACTTAGTGCTGATGGATGCTTTGAATAGTAAACTGGTCTTGGAGTTAATTAAAGTAAAGTTAAAACCTGGAAAAGCGGTATTAAAAAAAAATCTTGTGAAAAAATTGGAACTTTGACCTTCAATATCTCCGTAACTAGAAGGTTCCCAGGTATGGTCCAGAACAAAAAAAATATCGCAATGACGGGGAGAGTGCTTTTCGGCTTCGTTAAGGGTTTTTTTTTTACACCCTTTATGTTAGATCCAGTGTTCTGATAAAGATGAGCCTGTACACGGTGTAAACTAACCCTTCACGAAGCCTTCAACGAAACATTCTGGACATTTAACCAACACTGCGCAAAAAATATTTTTGGGAAACAACTTTTTTTTTGTGTGAAAAATCATGTGATTTTTGGTACTGCTTAATGTAACGCAATTAAAACATTGTGCTGATGGATGCATTGAATAGTACAGGGATCATGGAAGTATTTAAAGTAAAGGTTCTGTATGACCTAGAACAAAAAATATCGCAATGATGGGGAAAACAAGTGCCTTTCGGTTTCGTTAAGGGTATTTTTACACCGATCATTTTATTTGTTTTTGTAGAAACATATACTGAATTCCTGACACTACTTGACATGATTTTGAAAGGGACTAGGTTAGGTACTTACTAAAACTGTGAATAAGGAAGATACATAACTTGGTTCTAACGACAACTCTTATATTGGCAGAGGAAGACCAGATGCCATGACACATATACCTAACAGAATACAGAACAGAATGAAATCAGCAGGAATATTTATATGCATAACCAAAACAGGCACAACATTGTGCATAATCTACAAACTTTAACCACTGGCCACACCTGTATTTTAGCAAATAAATTATTCTTGATAGACATAGAAACCTCTCATAAATTAATCCTTTTCAATACGATAATCGAAAACAAAATTATTACAAAGAGATACTGGTATTCCGACAACTGTTTCGCACGTAAAATTTTGCAATTAATAAATGCCAATAATGCTCAAAGGTCTTTGTAACTATTCATGGCATATCATAGAAAAAGAGGTCAATGGTTCATAAAAGATCTAATTAGACATTACAGCTATCTTCTAAGAAATGTACGTGACTGGTTTTAATAACATTAATATGTATTGTGATGATAAGTGCTATGATAATTTTAAGCTTTAATAATTTTGATTGGCATACCAATGTGAATCGCAAAGAAAAGACCTTTATTTTATTTAATAGTTGAAAAAGTTTTGGTCTTGAGAAGCGATTATTGAGGCAAAATTATTATTAGATTGGCTTTGGTTACACCACCCTAAGCGCCTTATTATTCTACTTGGGACAACTGAAAAGTTAATATCCCTTCAATAAGCCGTCAACCAAGCATTATGTACATCAAACTAAGTAACTACGCAAAAGCATTGCAGGAAAACGACTTTTTTTTGGGATGAAAAATCACGTTATATATAGTAGGACTCAATGTAAGGCACTCAAAACATTGTGCTGATGGATGCATTAAATAGTACGGGGGTCGTGATGGTGTTTGAAGTAAAGTTACAACATTAAAAACTTGTGAAACAGTTGGATCTTTGACCCCCAATATGTCCGTAACTAGAAGGTTCCCAGGCATGGTCTAGAACAAAAAAAAACTATGTTCTAAGTAACCTTTATAGACCTCAGCCTAAGGTTCAATTTAAATAAAATAGAAGGCACAACTTAAAGAATTTCTATAACGAAACATCTTGTTAACTGGTTAAGATTATTATGTAGCGCAGAAATTCTGAATATGGATGCCAATTGCCAATAAGACCATTTAACTAGCCTTTAAAAATTTGAGAATTCTGTGTTACATCTCAAAAATTTCCTACTTAATCCACGAGTGGGCAACCAATGGACGTAGTATTGACTAATTATGAACTAGAAAGTATTTACAAAGAATTTGTCTGTCGCAACATACTGTTGTGAGAGTCTGTAATTTATTAATGTACTCCTAATTAACATAGATCTGATTTTATCGCCGCATTTTATCACTGAAGGGTGTAAGGTATGAGCGGGAGCGGAACTCTTGTCATGCAATCAAAAGTCCTTATTTAAACTACGCTGTTAACCAGCACGTGAGTGCTCGAGGTTAAATAATATCAGCTGCTCGGATCGATCTTTAGGTTTAGCCGCGCTTGCCTAGATTGGTCCGTGGATGGGTGACCATCCATAACACACCAAGCACCTTAAGCCGTTGATCCCGGCTGTCATTTGTAGATCTTTGATAGTCGTTACAGGTAGTCAGTGGCCCGAAAATCTGACAACCAAGTCTTAGCAAGGGGCATCGTATTACCGAGTACTAACTGGGTTGTGGAGATCAGATAGGCAGTCGCTACATGTAAAATTCTGATATTAAGCCGCATCTGGTTAGACTGGAAACCGACCCCTACATAGTTGGGAAAAGGCTAGGCTGATGATGAACCAGCACTTTTTAACGTCAAAATTTACAAGAGTCAGTCCTCCAAAACGCCCGCCCTTCGCCACACACATTTTAGACTCTTATGGAGAAACAGCAGCAAATGGCAACGCGGCAGGCCCAGAATGAGATGGTGGGACGAACTCGACTCTTTTCAAAAGGATTGGCCAACAAAAACACTGTATAGGGATAAGTGGAGGGAGGGAAGGGAGGCTTTTGCCCTGCAGTGGGACACAAATGGCTGATAATAATAATAAAATAATCTTTTCATCTTTCTAGGCTCTCCTTGGGCGGTTGATTTAAGGGCCTGATTCAGAAAGCGGTACTCCTGGACACGGCGCGTATTGTTAGGAGGTTCCTCTCTCTTGAGCCCTGACTGCCGGTAGCTTGGACTCTATTCCCGATACCGGTGGGCTACTATTTTTTATATTTTTAAATGTTTTTATATCATTTTTGTTGATAAAAATATTTAAAAATGTAACTAGTAAGTAAGAAAAATTAATAAACGAATTAATAAAAATAATGGAGAAAACCTCTTCTAACTTGACCCAACACACGAACAATGATTAGTTCCCCAGTCCGCCTACCTTATTTGTTTTTCTAATTACAAAACAATTTCAATTAATAATCGAAATCCTACGCCATTACTTTTACGTTTTTCATTCATTATACATAGTTTCAATTAATTTCTTGACTAATAAAGGCGCCGCAGGGTCTTTTAATTTTTCCATACTATTTGCATTTTTCGTGCGTAGTGTAATCTCGGGTGAGCGGCATTTGGTAAACTGGAACTTATGTTTCGATCCAAAGATCCCTGAGCGCCTAAAAACCGCCTTTTCAACCATGTGTCCTGCCTACCTACGATGCCGAGACATGAACGCTCACAAAGGAGACTGTTCACCGACTATGAGTGGCACAAAGAGCCATGGAACGAGCCATGCTCGGCATAACCCTTCTAGATCGAGCGTGTAATACCGTTTGGATAGATGGATGTTTGTTACTCAAATACGCGAGAACGGCTGAACGGTTCTGGATGAAATTTGGTACAGAGATAGATTATAGTCTGTTTTTGTCTCAAATTAAATTTTTTACGCGATTGAAGTCGCGGGCAACAACTGTCAGTAGCAGCAATCACTTGTAAACTGCACTTAATTAACATACCAATTTCCAGTTGAACAAAGAAATGCATAATTAATTGAAACAAAAGTCTTCAACAGCAATGATATGAAGAGATATACAGGGTGTAAACGAACCCTTCACGAAGCCGTCAACCAAACATTCTGTAAATTTTTTTACATCAAAATAAGCCACTCTATGCAAAAATTATTGCTGTGAAACGACTTTTTTTTTGGGGTGAAAAATCAGTTTTACAGTAAAACTCAATGTAACGCACTCAAAATTTAGTGCTAATGGATGCTTTGAATAGTAAACGGGTCATGGAGTTAATTAAAGTAAAGTTAATAATACTTATGTATTTAAAAAAAAACTTGTGAAAAAATTTGAACTTTGACCTCCAATATCTCCGTAACTAGAAGGTTCCCAGGTATGGTCCAGAACAAAAAAATGATCACAATGACGGGGAGAACAAGTTCCTGTCGGCTTCGTTAAGGGTCTTTTTACACCCTGTATAGATATAGATATAAGAAGAGAACAGATAGAAGCTAGGAGTAACAAAAATGGATGGTCAGACATTTGTCACATTAGGTCTATTATTTGAACATCAATGTGGGCAGGCGGGTGGAAACGCCTAGATATAGATGAAAAAGTCATAATGATAAAAACTATGAAGGCTTTGATGGATTACTATGAAGCTGGTAAGATAATAGTACCTACCTACGTATGATCTGCTTATTGGGCGAAAAATATCGTGAAGACTAGTAACTGTAGAGACAAAGGGTTTTTTCTCTTATATTATGTCACGAACGATTGATTTACATTTGCATTAGTTAATTCTTGTAATAAGTTTCTTCAGTCTAAAAGTGATAGCTTTTCACTATGAAATACAGGTTGTAAACGGACACCTATTTTTTTTTTTTCCGGATGGGAAATCATCAAATGACTTCTCCCGCTCTGGGTGGAGTGGGAGGGAGTGTCAGACTCTGACTAAAACCCATCCATGTTCCTTCATTGCCCTTTGTGTTCCAGGGCCACGGTATCTCATTCGAACAGTCCCGCAGCCCCGGCAGGCATCGGCCCTTGCGGGCCCCTTCTTGGTTGCTGACATCTCTTTGAGGCGCGCGTGGAACACGAACGCGCCGTCGACACGGCCTGTCGTCATAAGACGGACGGATTGTGAGCTAACCCATCACTCACCGTCCACAGGCCCGCGCCTACGGTGGCCGGGAGCCACCACGTGGCCTCCGACGCCCGGTGCGTCGCCCGCGGCGGCTGGGACGTGAGATTCTCTCCCTCTCACGTCCCGCCACCTCCTTCGCTAGCATGACTGCTTCGCAGAAGGAGGTGACGGCTTCCCATTCCCTCTCGCTCCGGACCATGGCCTGAACCAGGGCCGGGGGCGAGAGGTCGCCGCCGCCGATCGCCGCTACGAGGACACGACGGAGCTCCGCCCAAGCGGGGCAGACCTCCACGGTGTGCGCCACCGCGTCCTCCGGACGATCCTCGCAATGACGGACCCTTCACGAAGCCGTCAACCAAGTATTCTGTGCATCAAAGTAAGTAACTTTAAAATGATTGCTGGGAGACGACTTTTTTTTGGGGTGAAAAATCACGTTTTACGGTAGGACTCAATGTGACGCACTTAAAACATTGTGCTGATGGATGGATGGATTTCCATAACCCAGTCACTGGGTAATACGCAGTGGCGTGCCCAGCAGCCAACAATAAGGCAAACCCTAAGACAGACTGTTCAGGAACCCTAACACCATGAAGAGTAGTAGGTTATAAGGGCATGCCAAACTTTTAGGCTTGTGTGAAAGTACCGCCACTAATAAGATACTTCTAAAGGTAAGACTAGTCGTCAGACTTACACTAAAATCAGTTAACATCTCCGAAACTAGTAAAATCCACCTATTTTTAACCGAAAAGCGTCATAAAAGGCGGCATCAAAGGATTCCTCCGTGCTAAATACACCACTAAAGAGATTTATACGACATTCTATTAACCAAATCGGCTCAAAATTATTGGCTAAATGGCTAAGACGCGCCGATTTAGCACAGTCACGCCCTATTAACTGACAAAAGAAACATTTTTGAATAAAGAATGAAGACTTTTTAAATTTAGAACATGGCCGTTAAAATGGCGGACGTGCATAATCCCGCGTTTACGCCATTTTGATGTTGCTGACGTGCCGCGAAACAGATTATTTGCGGTAGGATAACTTTGATGGTGGGTGTTTTTATTTATGGGAAATGGTGGAACACGAGATATCCTTTGTGTGCTAATAATAATCCTACAAGCGTAAAAAATGAGACAGAAGTTGATGTGTGGAAGTAATTCTCGTAAATTTCTGCGATGTTTTTGCATGATGCCGAATTAATTTTGAGCGCTTGATCAACTTTTGTGGTAGACTTAATAAAATCTGCTGTTTGTTTTTGTATACAACGACAAAAATCAACAATGCAAGATGATAAGACGATAAGGCGAGCAAAATTGTGAAGCGCAACACCTACAAAAATATTTTGGAAAATAGTATGCGGAGACTAAATCAGAAAGAGGAAAGTAATGTAACGTAACTCGTCATCATCTGCCTAGCCTTTTCCCAACTATGTTGGGGTCGGCTTCCAGTCAGCTGTGTCCAGTTAGGCTCTATAGCGCCTATCTGATTTCCACAACTCAGTTAGTACTGGGTAATATGGTACCCCCTGGTAAGACTGGTTGTGAGACTGTAACGACTGTTAATACCGTTACGTCACTGAAGTTACAATTTCGAAGGCATCCGTGAACGGAAACCACATCGGCAAACCCGACCAATCACTATGCAAGACCGCTGCACGAGTGGTTTCTTTGTAACTCTATGGAGACAGTTCCTTAGATGGTAACCGCCGGTAACCATAGGGCTTAAGAGAAAATGCGGGCGGAGAAACGTTTGAAAATTAGTTATTTGAAGAACTATCGCTGTCGACATTGGTGCGGTAAGGCAAGTCCGACTGAATAGCCTAAGTAAAAAGTCATAATTCGAGGTTTGGCTCTTGACAATTAGTCAAGAGCCAAACCTCGAATTATGACTTTTCCTCGAATTATGAATTATGACCTCCTCCAATATTCGACCAATTTAAAAGATATTTCATAAACTGAAAAAGAAGGATATATACTGTGTCTCTATGTTTTTCTTTTTCATTAATAGTTGTCAAATTAGTACACTTTGCCTGTTTAGACCGCTGTCAATAGAGGCCTACCTCTGTGTCTAGTGCTTACAAAGACTGTGTCATAAAAAGGAGAACATAGGGACATAGAAGAGGTTGATATTTATTTTACTGTAAAAATCATTACTTTAAATTTAAATTCATAAACCAGAAGGAAAGCAAGCGAGAGCGTTTGTATGGAGAAAAGACCACCCGTTTTTCCTCTTAAGGCCGCATCGAGCAACAAAGAACTGTAGGCAATATCTTTTACTAACAAGAAAAAATCTTCGGCGAAATTTTCATCGTTATTCAATCGGTATGCAAACAAAAAATCCAAGTTATTTAGTCTCACGGCTGCTCGTTTAAATACCGACGTGCATAATCCTTGCTTCTGCCTTTCTGATAGCACAGACAATCTGCGCTGTTGAGCAGATTAGTGCGGTAGGTTCACTTTGTGTTAGTTCCTAATAAAAAGTATTTAAATAACACAATTTCACTACAATTTCCGTGGGTGGTGATTTCCTTGCATATCAAAAAAATATAAAGACCCGTAAATGGGTCTAGGTGTGGCGCCAAGTGCACCGTTGGACCTAAGTGCACCCCATCTTTGTGGTACGACGACTTTAAGAAAATAGCTGGTTACATTGGATTCGGAATTCGGAGGACAGCATGTGGTGGCGCCAGGTGTGGACTGCGATACGCTGAGTTAATTGTTCTGATCTTATCAGTATTATGTAAATTCAGCGGAGGGCCGGGCACATTGCTCGCAGAACGGATGGCCGATGGGGCTGAAAAGTCCTGGAGTGGGGACCGCGAACTGGAAGACGTTGCGTTGGAAGCCTTTTTTTAGCTCATTTTGTTACCTCCTACTAGGTGGACCGATGACCTGGTGAAGGTTGCGGGGATCTGCTAGACGTGAAATGCGCGGGACCCGTCAATATGGCGATACTTGTGGGAGGCTTATGTTCAGTAGTCGACGTCTTTCCGCTAAAATGATGATGAAATCCAGCGGTACTTCTGTCTCCCCTACCCAACGCCACCAGGAATTATGTCCGGAATTCTGTTAATTCTTGTGCTGAATGGGATTCATATTTTTTTGTGGTGAAAATTCATGAGAGCGAGACCTTTTTGATTATATTATATGCGAACGAGCTGATTTAGGAGCCCCGTTTACGTTTTAGGTTATAAAGATGGCGTTTTTATACTTTTGTGGGGCGGTATTAAAGTTGTTTTTTTAGGAGATTTCGGTGTTTTGCCTGTATATGAGGTCGTTGAGTTGTTGTTTGCGGTTGTGCAGGATTTAAAGGCCCCTGTGCCACGTTTGAAGATATGTGGAGTGTTATTTTTTATAACAGGTAGTTATTTCAAGAATTAACGTTGGTTTTTTAACTTCTTCTTTCTTTCTTTATCGCGCGGTTAAGTCCTAACCTGGTGTTTTTTTTTTGGATGGGAAATCATCAAATGACTACTCCCGCTCTGGGCGGAGTGGAAGGGAGTGTCAGACTCGTACTGACTAAAACCCATCCATGTTCCTTCTTTGCCCTTTGTGTCCCAGGGCCGCGGTATCTCTTTCGAACCGTCCCGCAGCGAACAGTACTGCAGTCCGTATACCTACTCGATGAGATTTTTTGAAATGGTTCCTAATTTTTTCTTTTTCGGTTCTGGTGTCAGAGTTTTTATGTCGCCCATGGGCCTCTGACTTGGCTTTACATGCCGTCAAGAAAATATCTCTCAGGCATGCAGGTTTGGTTTCCTCACAATGTTCTCCTTCACCGAAGCAAGTGTTAATCATACATACGAAATTACGCACATTTTTACCTAGAAATCTACCAGATTATTACTTTTTTTTTCATTCAGAATCGGGGTATTTTCAGCATGTGACAGTGTTCTCAGTATTTTTTGCTGAAATAAGCCTGTAGTCGCTCCACGTACAGGAAAAGTTCAGGGCACTATTCGTGCTTTCTTTTTTAAACAGACTGACACGTGCAACAGGCGTCTTTGATCCTTCAATCAAAGAGAGCTAAAAATAAAACGGGGAAGTTAAATAACATTGTTTTATCAAAGAATACATTAAGTACACAGGTTTTCACTTAGTTTACAAACTCGTGTAGCTTTGCTCTGTTATTTCTATCTGAGTGATTATGAAAGCCTTGAAAATATTCTTCTTTTTTTTAGTTTTTAGTTTTCCGTACAGACCTCAATCGGCAAAAACGGAACCCTTATTTAACCCGGAAATTAGCGCGCGCGCCTGTGACCTAACAGTTGATAGATAACAGGCGGGCGCGCGCGAATTTCATACGGCTGTTATGTTACTGGGATAAAAGTGAACGAGTACAAAAAAAAGTTTCTTTGGGAAAGTTCTTTATTATCATGAGTACAATCACTTGTTTAAGTATCAGTCACTAATTACCAGTCACCCTGTATAGCTACTTATGACTATATACGCGAGCTATTTATCCAACTGTACATACATCTCCAGCCAAAGTTTAGCAACCAGCCTCAATTGGTACGTTAGGGCACTGACTTACCAACCAACTACCCAGAAACCTAAGTTAAAATAACCCGACCTTTTAGCCAAAAGTACTGAACCCAATAACTCCTAATGCCAACAAACAGAAGCCCTGGATAAAGTAAATACTCCTGTTCTTTTGAATTATTACCAGTTAAATTCAAACAAATTACAAGGTACAGTTATTCTAGTTTAATTGCTTTTTCACGCGTCGGGGGTTTCGACCGCCGCCATTTTGAAATTTTGTGAATATAAGGCTGCGGCCTGGACTATCGCGGTTTCAGGCCTCAAAATGGATCGGGGGATTTAATGGCCTTTGTATGGTAAAATATTACGCGTAAAATAAATAAGTAGGTTAAAGATGGGAGCTTGAGTTAAATTATGGCCCGCGGTATGAATAATAATTAATCTCAAAATATGTATGTCAGGATTTGGTTTGACCCACATTTGTATTTGTAAAACTTCAGTACATTCAGCCCTGCTCCTACTGCTGTACTCACAAGCCTCCGCTGTGAGAGGGAGTGGGCCTTTATCCACTAACCAGATCCAGTAAGGATAAAAAATATTAAAGCAGTATACTTGGTATATTTGTAAGTCAATCGAAAGCCTCTGTTTTCATAGTCCGTAGTTACTATAAATAATAATTGTTGTGAGAGGTTTGACGAGGCCTTTAAATAATGAAGTATGTTCTTGTAAAAATAATAAAAGTTAAAAAATATTTTTTGTTACAAGTTCTGTGACCGTACAAAAGGGGATATAGCATGGAATATTTACGAAATTCCTCGTAATCGCTGCGTTGAATCGTGTATCACTTATGACATGATCTGCAATATAGCTGTTCGTGTTTCCCTAAGCTTCGTAGCATCAAAAGCAATTTACTTATTGAAAATATACAAATCATACAAGATAAGGTAGCTGGTGAAATTAGTTAGCCAGAAACCAAGAGTGGAAGCAATGAATTTGCAGAACAACATAAGCAGTGGTAGGGCAGTGATAACAGCCCCGTTTTAAATACGTGGGTCGTGGATTTGAATTCAGGCAGGCAAATGCAAATTACTTCGAGTGTAGCCTGAACTGCTAGGCCGGTGGTTGCTAGGCCTCAAAATGAAGCAGAAATAGAACTCAGCAATGTCATAGTTGTGTATGTTATTGTTTTAACTATCAAGACCATGGGCTAGACTTGTTGTTAATCAGGCCACTAAATGGACTAACTTGTTGGTATATCTAAGTTTGTTAGATGTTTAGGTATTCACTTAGTAAATTCGGTTCAAGGGCCGAGATCCATAAACCTTACTTTGCGCGTGTTTTGGCTTAGACATGTTCCCGTCAGTATCTTGCTTTTGTAGTTTGCGATTCGTTGTCGACAAAGTTTGCGCTAGGATACGTTTAAAGAGCTCGGTCTTAGAGGGTTGTTCAGGCCACTTGACCAGTACATATAAAAAATCAGGCATGCAATTCCCAAAACGTTAGGCAGAGGTGTACCTAAGGGAGTAGATATTACCTACAACTTCGTCGCCAGTTATGTTTAAGTACCATGTAATAAGAGCGACGCATTGCCATCAACCGGCCATAAATCCTGCTACTGAGAAATTCTGATGAAAAAACCCATTAACACTTTGATCTGTAAGTACCTACATATTTCATGGACTGTCCCAAAAACGTGTAAATTACACGACAGCTTAGTATCCAGATCTAAACTGTAATTAATGTTTCGCAGAACACAGCACGACTGAATGGAATGCTTTCATTTAGGTAGTAGTTCATTTGGTTTTCATTTAGAAATGGTAGTTCATTTGCTTTTTACTTTATTGCTTCATTTCAGAATTTTGATTGGAATTTTTGGTTACGGTCGTTCAGGTAAACAAGAATTATGTGACGGTTAAAATTAATGGTTTATATTTAGATCGTTTTCTTAAACCAGTGTCCTTTTTAGGGTTCCGTACCCGAAGGGTAACCAACGGAACCCTGTTACTAAGCCTCCGCTGTCCGTCCGTCCGTCTGTCTTCAGCGGGCTGTATCTCATGACCGGTAATAGGTAGACAGTTGAAATTTTCACAGACTATCTTATCGAACCCAGGACCGCTTGTTCAGCCGTCGCGCTTGCTAGTACCACTAGTACAACGAGGCAGTCCAAAGGAAAAAATGTAATTATTACTCTGAGTCTAATTACTCTAAGTTTCCACCAATGTTGATCCAAATTACCAATATACAAGTACCTACTTACCTACATACATCCAAACTGAAATTTCTCACTTAATAACCCACTTACTTCAAGACATCTCACTCCAACTTTTAATTAAGTTATCATAAATAAAAAACATCTTATTTATAGTGCCATCGACGGCACAATATTCTATAGAAAATTTTCCCATAAAAAGATTATACCACCCATACAACAAAGGAGGTTTTAAACCAATTTATAGGTTGGCTTATAAAAGTCACAAATGTAGGTTGGTAGTATTAAATCAATTTAGTGGTTTTGTAATAAAATTTTATATAGGTTACCTAAATGAGTACTTAAAAAGTGATATTAAATCATCTTCCTGCCCTTGTCCCATGTTACTTGGGGTCGGTGCAACACGTTATTTTCTTCCATTCTCCTCTGTCAATCGTCACGCTATCATTTACTCCTTTATCTTTCATATCATTACTCACATCACACAATCCATCCATCTTTTCTTTGGTCTTCCTCTCCCTCTCCATCTATCAATGTTTATATCATCACTCTTTTAGTCACATACGATTCATCCCTATTAAATGTATGACAAAAATGCATGTCTGTCAAGTCATAGGTCTCAAGAACTGAACCCAAGACACGCACCTCTGATTTTTAGGATTCATGTGCGTATTGTATAATTATCACTTGCTTCGGTGAAGGAAAACATCGTGAGTTTTTTTTTCGGATGAGAAATCATCAAATGACCGGGGTTCTGCTCTGGGCAGAGCGGAAGGAAGTGTCTGACTTGTACTGACTAAAACTCATCCATGTTCCTTCTTAGCCCTTTGTGTTCCAGAGCAGCGGTATTTCTTTCGAACAGTCCCGCAGCCCTCCTAAATGAGTACTTAAAAGTGATATTAATTGTATGACAAAAATGTATGTATTACAGACCAGATGTTTTGTTATAATTGTATAACGCGCGTATTTTGTATACGAATTACACGGTTGCATCATTTTAAATTCCAAACAAAGTATTGTTACACATTATCTACAAGCGTTAATTCCGAAACAATACATCCACATTAAGCCCATCTATAAATACAAACTTGCCTTTTACTAAAATTGCCAATAACACTAAATGTTCTCATTATGACCCAGTAACTCGTGAGCCTGCATTGTTGATTCGGCCTCAGTAATTATCGCGTTGATGGAAAATCCGCTACAATTTATATGATGACGCCTAATGCCGGCAGCGCTGTATGTCATCGTTTGGGTTCGGCTTTGGTAGTATTTGTGCTGTCAGAGACATTAATTATTGTGTTTTCATGTCGTTTATGAGAGCAATCGAATGAAGCTTCCAGCATATCAACTTTTTTTATACGAAACTAGCATTTCAGCCGCGACTTCTACTACTAAATATAGGGTGACTGTAATTAGTGACCGATACTTAAACACGTGATTGTACTCATGTTAACAAACAACTTTATCAAAGAAACATTTTTCTTAAACGGCTAACAGCTTATAGGTCACAGGCGCGCGTGCGAATTTCATACGGCTGTTGTGTTATTGTGATAAAACTCTATGTATAAAAAAAGTTTCTTTGGGAAAGCTGTTTGTTATCATGACTACAATAACATGTTTAAGTATCGGTCACTAATTACCAGTCGCCCTATATAATTTATAGCCTATAGCGCACCCACGAATAATGTAGTTTTCTCCCAGTGTAAGAATTTTTAGAATTGGATCATTAGTTTTGGAGATTACCCCCTACATACTAACTTATAAACCAATTTGCCTATTATAACAACACTAGCGGCCCGTCCCGGCTTCGCACGGAATTAGGGAAAAATGAATGTCCACACATTCATTTTTCCCTAATTCCCCCCCACCCCCATATTTTTTCTAGTAATAAATATAGCCTTTGTTACTCAACAATAATGTAGCATTCTAATGGTGAAAATTTTTTTGAAATCGGCATGGTTGTTTTTGAGTTTATAGACACACACACAAAAATACAAATCTTTCCTCTTTATAATATTAGTGTAGATTAGTATAGATAGACTGGCGTTTGGTCTCAACTAGCCTGATGTGAAGTGATGATGCAGCCTAGATTATAATGATCGAGGAACAGAGAAGCTGGCTGTGAATTCCACGAACTGAGGGTTCGCACTATCATTGAGGAAGCATAGCGCTTTGTTTGGGTACGTGGAACTTCAACCATACAACGGTGACGCTTCTCCGTATCTCTGCTCGTCCGATGATAGAATGGGGATAGGGGAATTTAGTTATGTAATTCCAAAGCACACTCTCCGAAATGTAAGGGATAAAAGACAGGCTGACAACTTTGCGGTTACGTTTTATGACAGAAACAAAGGAAACGTTCATTTTACATTGTTTCAAACTGTTAAAGCTACGCAGAGGAAAAACGAGTATTACGAAGGGGGTATTGTTTTATATGTATTTTACAAATACCTACGACACCACTGGACCAGTAGTGTAGAAGGGAAAAAAATTACCCACGACACCACCAGTGGTGCGGCTTAGTAGTGTAGAAGGGAAGGAAGGTTGTTTTACGCAGTATTAAGAGCTCACATAGGCAGTCGCTCTATGTAAAAATCTGGCCGGTAACCTAGCTGTATCCGGTTAGATTGTATGCACACCCCAACATAATTCTGCCTAGCCTTTTCCCAACTTATTGGGGTCGGCTTCCAGTCTAACCAGCAGTATTTTAAAAGTAGCGACTGCCTATCTGACCTCTACAACCCAGTTCGTACTGAATAATACCCCTTGGTAAGACTGTTTGTCAGACTTTCGGGCCACTAACTACCTGGAACGACTGTCAAAGATCTACAAATGACAGCCGGGACCAACGACCAGGCACGGAGGAATCTTGGTGTCTCACCCATCCTCAGACCAACCTAGGCAAGCGCGGATTAACCCGAAGATTGATCTGAGCGGCTGTTATTATTTAGCCACGAGCTCCTCTGACGCACACCCCAACATAGTTGCAAAAAGACAAGGCAGGTATAATGATGATGCCAGGTCAACTCAGAGACCGACTCATCAAAACCCTAAATCCATTCCATCACCACCAACTCAACACACACCATTTAAGATACACGAGGCACTACACCCAGATAGACTGGCCACACTATTTGATGGCCTTAATCGCCATTTCCAACAATGTTATGTGGCCATAAGCCTCTATTCATGGCCTGAAACTACCCCCTAAACTTGAGCATGAATTTGAATGTGTTTAAGTACCTATCCATTAGAACTTCAACGCAAACAGGGTAGTAGTTTCGGAGTTTAGTTTTCTACCATTTGTAGATTATAATAGCGTCTGAGTACTTTAAATGTGTGTAGTTGGGTAGAGAGATAAATCATAGACATTAAAAACAAAGTTCCTAATCGCGTTCGTTTGTTTGTCTGTGGTTGGTAAGTGTGTTTTAGTTCGATTTTGGAACTAAGGGCGAGGACACATTGTGGCCGATACGAACACTAGGTTGGTTGCAATCTGTGACCGACATAACCCGCACTAGGCTAACGTGTAAAATGTATAAACTTTTAGAAATCATTCACTAAAATAACGACAATGGTAAAAAAAAAATAGTAAGAAAAACGCATGAGATACTTACAAGAAAAAAAATCAGCTAATGAAAATACACTAAAATAGGTCGGCGTGGAGGCTTATGGTCAACGCTCATAGAGAGGAAGCCTGTGTTCTAAGTGGTCACATTTTAGACTGATTAAGTAATCAGCAACTTGCAATGTTTTGTTGTGGTTTTACTGAAAGGCAGAATTCCCTAAAAATTGCAAACAATTCGCTAAAGTGATAAAATAATAATAATAAATTCATTTATTTTCAGGTAATTATCACCCATTGCCACACATAGATTCACAACAAGCAATTATAAATATGTCATATCAAATCAAATATAAAATGTCAATAAAAAAAAATAAAAAAAAATAATCAATAATACAAATCGAAACAAACATGTCATCCTTAAATTAAAATTAAATACTTTTATAAATTCTTAAAAAACAATCCAAAATTAAAAAAATAAATAAATAATAATAATAATATTTAATATTATCTGCCCCAAGCCCGATATACGGGTGATAAAGTAACGAAAGTCTTCTGGATTTAATGAAGGTTCTTCTGCAATTTTTTTTTTTTAAGTAATTCCTCAACCAAAAATTACATCATAAGTTTTTAAAGTGACACGGTCACTAACATTATCATAACAATGTAAACGGGATATTTACTTTGTTTACTATTTGTTTTGAGTTCCCGATATTTCGGCGCTGTTTCAAGCACCATGATCACGGATAAACTGAAGTTACTGCTGGCGGGTGTTTATAAGCAGACAAATCGGTCTACCCTCTTTCTTGATCGTTTTTTGCGCTCTGTCTTTCGGAACTCGATTCTGTTCCCGACACACGAAACTCACTGTGTCCGCTCGCGAACTTTTTTCCGCACTTTTTCGGTTTTTACACAGTTGAACCACTGGATTCCAAAACTCAAAACAAATAGTAAACATGGTAAATATCCCGTTTTCAGTGTTAATAAAAATGACATTTCTAAAAAAAAAAAAAGTAGCAACACAATCCATATTTATGTATACAACTTATGTTCTCCAGTACGAACGAAGCCTAATCTCGACCACGACGCAAACTAGTTTTAAACCGTTCTCATAAATAAAAAGTCTAATAGAGATATATCTTTTTATTATGAAGACATTTCAATTTATAGTGCGTAGGCGTAGATTGTTACACCTACAGCTAAACGAATAAAATTGGCTTATCTTACCAATAAAGTGGTGTATGTTTGTGTGTTGGTATCTCCGAAACGGCTGCACCGAAAGGTATCGCGTTGGTATTTTTGAGTAGGTTGATTTTGTGTGTAAGATAATCCTTTGAGGACCGATCGTGTTACTTATTTAATTTATAAGATATCGACGGCAGGAGAAACTGTGACCTTTTCAGGATAAGAAAAAAAAAATCTATTCTAGCTAATTTGGAACAAATATATGTTTTTTTTATACAAAGAGCATAGACAAAGCAATATTATTTCAGCGAATAATGATACGAAAAAATGGAATAGTCAAAAATGTATGAGATCAGTCTTATACATTTCTGACCATTCCATTTTTTCACAAGCTACCTAAAAGTTTATTTATTGCTTCGTGCTTAATTATGTCATTAGGTCAATCCTAACAGGATCCTAAGATGTCATCATCATTATCCTGCCCTTATCCCAATTCATTTGGGGTCGGCGCAGCATGTCTTCTTCTTCCATACTTCTCTATTACTCGCCATCTCAGCAGTCCTCAACCTCCTTTCTAGCCATATCATCCTTCACACAGGTCCATCCATCGTTTCTTTGGTATTCCTCTACTCTTGTAGCCATCCACTTTCATACTCAAAACTTTCCTCACGACATTTTCCTCATTCCTCCACATCACATGTCCATACCAAGATAACCGATTACCATTCAACTTTTTAATCACCAGCACACTTTCAGACTTCCTCTTTCAGGAGCCTAAGATGTCATCATCTGCCTAGCCTTTTCCCACTTATGTTGGGGTCAGCTTCCAGTCTAACCGGATGCAGCTAAATACCAGTATTTTACATGGAGCGACTGCCCATCTGACCTCCACAATCCAGTTAGTACTGTGTAATACGATACCCCTTGATAAGACTGGTTGTCAGACTTTCGGGCCACTGACTACCTGTAACGACTATCAACGATGTACAAATGACAGCCGGGACCAACGGCTTAACGTGCATTCTGAGGCACGGAGGAAACTCGGTATGTAATGGGCGGTCACCCATCCACGGACCTACCTAGACAAGCGCGGTTTAACCTTAAGATCGACCCGAGCGGCTGTTATTATTTAGCCACGAGCTCCTCAGGATCCTAAGATGTGTAAACGTTAAAGTCGACGTAAAAATACGAAACACACATATATATATATATATTTATATTTGTATATATGTATTAGTATCTGCCTATTTATGTATTTCAATTTATGTTAACAAAATGATATTTTTCTTATTTATTTTTTTGTACTCTATCACTATGCTGTCCTATTTGACCCCAAGGTTGACTGGTAGAGAATGCCTTGTGGCATTAAGTCCGCCTATGTACCACTTTTGTACATGAAGTTTAAATAAATAAATAAATAATAAATAAACACATTGAAAACTTCACTTATCTAGGCTCCCAGGTCAAGCTCATAAAAATCAATTGATTAATTCATCAATCTTCGCTCTATCGCCCATTCAGTTCAATTATTTTCTATCTTCACTAAAATATTGAGTTGCTGAATGAACTAATTGAATGAAGTTTTGAGCTTACAATTTAGAGCTCAGAATTTATAGTGTTGACTAAGCGTTATCGTGTTTCTGCACGATAAATTTTGAGGTTTGGCTATAGGAATATTTGATGACCTATATTGTACACTAAATGGAGGGTATATTATTTATTTTGTTGCTCTTTGTGGTGCTGGATTTATTTTGTTTTCATGCAGCCATGGTTAAGCCGTGCTTGGCTAGGTTGGTCTGTGGATGGATGACCACCCATTACATACCGAGTTTCCTCCGTGCCTCGGTAAACATGTTAAGCCGTTGGTTCTGGCTGTCATTTGTAGATCTTTGATAGTCGTTACAGGTAGTCAGTGGCCCAAAAAGTCTGACAGCCAGTCTTATCAAGGGTTATCGTATTACCTAGTGCTAACTGGGTTGTGGAGGTCAGATATGCAGTTGCTCCATGTAAAATACAGGTATTTTGCGGCATCCGGTTAGACTGGAAGCCGACCCTAACATAGTTGGGAAAAGGCTAGGCAGATGATGATGATGACAAGCTTCTGCCTCTAAAATGTTGGCTTGAGTTCCCAAACATCATCATCATCATCTGCCTCGTGTTTCCCAACTATGTTGAGGTCGGCTTCCAGTCTTACCAGATTTATCTAAATACCAGAATTTTACATGAAGTGACTGCCAATCTGACCTCCACAACCCAGTTAGTACAAGGTAATACGATTCCCTTTTAGTAAGACTGGTTATCAGATTGAGTTGGGTTCCCAAACATAATGCTTTCAAATATCTACACACTGGAAACCAGACCATTTCACATGCCAAGTAACGGCCCAAAAAATCAAATGTGTATAATATGCAACTCTCTTATCACCAATATCTTCAAGATACGGTCCCCAACCCCACATAATGTGTCATTAGAAGTATACTTCAGCCTACTCCAAGAGCGTTAAGTCGAAATTCACCCCATTACACGTCTACGTGAATGTGATACGGTAATAATCATTAAGAGCGATCTCTTGCCGAGCTCTTAGACTAAACAACGTTGTAAAACGTTGCTTTGGGTCGTTGTTTCGAAGACTTTGAATTGAAAGGGATGAAATTGCTCTAAATATTGGGGAGTATTTAAAACAATAGGCTTTACTTATGGAGGTAGTAGGAGTGATCTAAAGACAGGGATATTTTTTATAAAGGGTGTAAAAAGACCCTTAACGAAGCCGAAAGGCACTTGTTCTCCCCGCTATTGCGATCATTATTTTGTTCTACACCATACCTGGGAACCTTCTTGTTACGGAGTAATTGGGGGTTAAAGTTCCAGCTTTTTCACAAGTTTAAAAAAAAATACTAGTTTTTAAGGTTATAACTCTACTTTAAATACCTTTATGATCCTTTTACTATTCAATGCATACATAAGCACAATGTATTGAGTGCGTCACATTGAGTTTTACCGTAAAAGGTTATTTTTCATCCCAAAAAAAAAAGTCGTTTCCCAGCAATAATTTTTGTGTAGGGTTACTTATTTTGATGTACAGGAACTTGGTTAACGGCTTCGTGAAGGGTCCGTTTCCACCTTGTATAGGTGACTGTTAATTAGTGACCGATATTTATACACGTGATTGTACTCATGATAACAAACAATTTTCCCAAAAAAAAAAATGTTTATACTCATTCACTTTTATCACAATAACACAACAGCCGTATAAAACTCGCGCGCGTGCTTTTGACCTATCAGCTGTTAGCCGTGTGACGTCGTTCTGTGTCATTACTATCGTACCGTGCAACAGGGGGAAGGCAGGCCTGTCGCGCGGCTCGCAAGCCCGCTCCATAAGTTTTATAAATTCGAAAGTATGTCTGTCTGTCTGTTATCTTTTCACGCTTTAACAACCAAACGGAATAAGATGGCACAGAGGGAGACCATAACCAGCTTTAGGATAGAGAATACTCTTATCCCCAGAGTACGACCCCATGGAATATTCAGTGAACTCCACGCAAACTAAGCAGCGAGGTCTTCATAAGAAGGTAGAAATGTCTCAAAAACAATAAACTAAAGTGGGTGTATAATAATTCACGGAGATATAACATTAAACAGTCTCCCACATCTGCTAGTTGATATTCATTTACAGTAGTAGCTAGTGCATTGCATTTACTTTGTACATTTTTGGAAATATACGGGGGAGAATTTTATGCGGAGTCGCGACATTAGTAATGTCTCTTCGACCTTTTATTAATCTTCTTCTTCTTCTTTGCGTGTCGATAGACTCAAATAATTACTGACCATTATATCGCCATCTGCACAGCTCTGTCGTTGACTTCCTTTAAATCCTGGAAGGTGCAGGTGGCTGTGCAGGATGGGCAAGAAAGGAGGTGGGGCATGTCCTGCAGAGGGGCTCTACACTGACATTGTGTTTGGGACGGGTCGATGATACCCTATTTAGCCAGAACCTGGGCCCGCATTAATGAGTTCACATTAATTACTGTTTGACAGAATGTCAAACAGGGAAACTGAACTTTTAAAACCTGTTTTTTATACCATCAACAATGCAGTGTGTTTATTTTTTATGACACCATGATAATCATAAACGCTCGACACGTTGCGTATCAATGGTTATCGTGCCATTTTAAAATTGTTAGCAGTTCTTCCCACCGTGCTTTCGGATCAGAAAAAATATGTCCGTTTGAGCGCTTTTCCTAGCGTTATTTATGCGCACACGTACCGAATTTCTCCCCCTATATTTCCTTCTGCACCAAGTCACTTACATGTGCGATTGTCTTGGCGTTTGAACTTACAAGATATATAGCTCAGTGCAGCGTAGCTCACATAAATATGCAGTGTCGACAGTAATGCATGGAGAGCTGGCAACGTTTGACTTAGGATTTCGTGTACGGTAACGAGCAATGAAATGTGTACACGTAGCATTCGAGAGCGATTGGCTCGTGAAATGACGGTTGCAACTTTGATGAAGGATCTATTTCAAAACTAGCTTTTGCCCGCGGCTTCGCTCGCGTTCATTTAGAATTTGGCAATCAATTCTGGTTGTACTCTGCTTGTAATAATTATAATTCAATCTTGAATCGAAAGACACGTGGCGCCATTATTACTCGTATCATAAGAACGTTATTGTTGTTTTCCTCAGGAGCAGTACTTTTTTTTGGGATGAAAGGTACTCTATGTCCGTTTCTGTACACCTGACAACGTATATGCAAAATTTCAGGCTGATCGGTTCAGTGGTTTATTCGTCAAAAGGTAACAAACAAACAAACAAACTTACTTTCGCATTTATAATATTAGTAAGAAAAAGGAACTTAGGATAAGGATTGTATGGCTTCCAAAATAGTATGTTCGTAACTGCATTCAATTTCAATCAATACATTGGGAGGAAATCACTTTTAAAAATTGCTACCTGTGCACATGTTAGTGCTCATGACTGTACAATGGGAGATCCTGATGTTAAGTGGAGCTTTGGGGTACCAGCGCTACTGACTTGGGCATCAAATTATTACCAATGGTTATCTTGTAACCCCTATGACTTAATTGCGGCATACGGCAGCACCCCAGGTCTCTACCCACTCAGACGATATCTGACATTGACACGAGAAGAAGTAGAATGAGACTGCCTTGTTGGTCTAGTGGTCGCCAGTGCGACTGCTGAGCATGAGGTCCTAGGTTCGTTTCCCAGATCAGGCAGTGTTAGTGGGTTTTTCCAACAGGAATTTCTCAGTAGCAGCCACTGAGTCTGGATTTGTGGCCGGTTGATGACAATAGGGTCGCCCTCAATTACATAACTAGCGAAATAAAGGTATAATAATGGGTACACCATTGCCTAACCCTTCGGGGATTACAGGCGTGATGTTACGTTCAGAAAAGAATGGTTACCCGTTGTTAAGCCTTTTTCTCACTAACTAGACCTTCTACTTAGTGAGAAAAAAGCTTCAGGTCATCGTCATCATCGTCCAAAGCTTCGCATACACGCTGCGGGACTGTTCGAAAGAGATACCGCGGTCCTGGAACACAAAGGGCAAAGAAGGAACATGGATGGGTTTTAGTCAGTAAAAGTCTGACACTCCCTCCCACTCCACCCAGAGCGGAGGGGTTATTTGATGATTCCCCATCCAAAAAAAAAAGGTTCACACTGCCTCTCCAATCGCACACAATATGACTCAACCTCGCATATTCTCATCCAGCTCCTAACAGCTACCCTGCTCGTATTATTGATCATACCACTAGAGTGCATCTTGATGTACGTTTGAGTCTCTACTCAGAACACATCTACCCTAGATATAATTAGTTCTACAGCTCGCTTGCCTGACGCATACCGCACTGTCCGGGGAGACGGCTTAGTTACGTGGTGCTTGCACCTACTAAAAAACACCGCCGTGAGCCTACTGTCGCCTTGGTGGATGAGCCGCGAGAACTGCTACGCGTGACGTAAGCGACCCATCCGGCACAGCCCTCCGGACACCAAACTCCTTTGGCGATGTCCAGGCTCACCTGAAACATCGCCACCACTCATGAAGGCCGTGCAAAGACCTCCATCCACCTCCTAGTTCCACAGCTGGCCTAGTCTAACCAGATGCGCCTTTCTTCTTCTTCATATTTTCTTGTTCTTTGGCGGAATTCCAGAGGGTGTCACTTAGGATGTTGTCTACTGTGTAACTTGTGCTTCTACCCAGACCTGTAACTTGGGACTGGACAGTTAGCAATTTATGACTACTTTTGTTAGCTTCGGTCCGACCTGTTAAAACAAATGAATGTGTTAATGAATAAAATAAATAAATAAAACTTTTCGGAAGTGACAGCCACTGCTTGGCGGCAGGACTTGTTCAGTACCACATGATGAGCTGCTTTTCAAACAAAGACTACTCCCAAAACACACTCAATCAACTCAAACATAACATTAATGTACACGCGAGAAACAGCATATGTGTTCAAAACAACAATTTCGCTGTAGTTCACTTAATCGTCCATGCAGCACTATTTTATGCTAACTCCGCTGTTTGCAGCCGCTGGATACAGCAGCCGAGTTAAATTGAATGTCATGCTAGGTTAGTAATGTGTGTGAGGTATTTGATCGTTTAGTTTGATGCTGGATTGGAATATTGATTATTAACATCTGCCTAGCATTTTCCCAATCTTTTTTGGGTCGGTTTCTAGTCTTACCGGATGCAGTTGAATACCAGAATTTTACATAGAGCCGCTGCTGATGTGTCCACAACCGACTTACTGGGTAATATCGATACCCTTTGATAAAACTGGTTGTCAGACTTGTACGACTGTCAAAGATCTACATATGACAGCCAGGCAGAACGGCTTAACGTGCTTTCCGAGGCAGAAACTCGGTCTCGGCGAGGGAGGACACTCGGTATTTCACCCATCCACGGACCAACCAGTGCAGCTGTTTTTATTTAGCCACGAGCTCCTTTCGAGTTTTTGGTTTTTATTGGAATATTTTAAAATATAAAAAATAAGGAAGAAAATGAATAAACGAGTATACTTCCAGAAAAGTTCTGGCCAACCAATCAAGGAAACAAGTTCATCCAAATTCCGTATCTTTCGAGTTTGAAAGAGACCTTAGATCTCCAAAGACTTCATCAATCGCCTTTATCGAGCATGCCGATTACAAAAGAAACAATAGCGAGGGAAATCGGTAGTAACTTGTTTCAGTTAATTAAACGCTTCAGTGGATCTTGAGTGATACTCCGTTGTATTCTGGTGACGCTGGCTGACCAAAGATAAAACTTAAATAGACAATGTCACTAGAATTTTATGACGAAGTTCCCAGCGATGCCACTTTATATTTTTCGTTTGCATCGTGTCATAGTAACCAGCGACTGAGGGACATAAGAACTTGATGCCATTTAAAGAGAGCAAGAGAAACTGTTCAAAGATTGTACAATGACATGAGGTGGCCTAGCATACTATAGAGTTTCAATAGAATAACATGCCAAGCTTATGCTGGTTTTGTACAACAGTTTATGTTTTATATATAAAACATTTGATAAATATTGTAGTGGTATTTGGATAAATTGACAGCGCAGCGGCTACTCTATATGGTTACTTACGATGTCAATTACGAAGATATATTTTTTTAGCATCACATTGCAATTTGATTTTGATTTGAGGAGCTCGTGGCTAAATAATAACAGCCGCTTGGGTCGATCTTTAGGTAAGCCGCGCTAGCCGAGGTAGGTCCGTGCATGGGTGCCCACCAATTACATACTGAGTTTCCTCCGTGCCTCGTAAAGCACGTTAATCCGATCCGGGGGTTAAGGACGATGCGTGTGTCGGTGTCTCATCCACCCTGTTTATGAAATATCGTACGACATTTCATTTCGACTGCCTTGTTGGTCTTGTGATCGCAAGCGCGACTGCTGAGCATGAGATCCTGGGTTCGATTTCCGGGTCGGGCAAAGCGTTATTGGGTTTTTCCTTCAGGAATTTCTCAGTAGCAGCCACGGAGTCTGGATTAGTGGCCGGTTGATGACAATAGGGTCGTCCTCCATTACATGCGACTTAAACATAACTGGCAAAATGTGGGTATAATAATAGGTACACCATTGCCTTACCCTTCGGGGATTACAGGCGTGATGTTACGTTCAGAAGAAGAATGGTTGAACGGGCTAAGTGTTATTGGTTTTTCCTGCAGGAATTTCTCAGTAGCAGTCACGGAGTTTGAATTTGTACCCAGTTGATGGCAATAGGCTCGCCCCGCTACATGGGACTTAAACTGACGAAATGTGGGTGTGCCTACTATAAGATAAGGTACACCTCTGCCTAACCCGTAGGTGATTACAGGCATGATGTTATTTCATTTCGCTTTCGCCTATGTAACTTACATACAATAAACTCCAAAACGTCCTAACTTAATTGCAACTAGTCCAAGCAGAGAGCAGTATCACTGACATAGTGCTCTCGAAAGCTATGTACAGTCACGAGCACCAATATGTATACACTTTCCTAAATTTAAAAGAAATTTTCGCGAGAAACAACGATTGTAACTTGGAGATGGACTTTTTCATAAAAATATGAGTTCCAAAATACCATGTACGTAACAACACGTAATTTTAATCAGAACGGGACTGCCGCGCTAGCGATATCAGCAGTAAGTGCAATTTTTGACAAAATGAGTTAAATATTGATCAGCGCAGCGAGCCGCTGTTTTAATAACTTATCGGGAACTGGTAATTTTCGTTAAGGGTCAGTTTCAGTTGCTTCAAGTAATACTAAATATAAAAGGATTTTCGTCATTTAAAACTATTCTAATATTGAGTGAAGAATATAAAAGCGCTTAATTTAGGCTACACGTTTCAATGATTCCATTAATATAACTTAAAAAAAGAAGTCCGGAAAAACAAAATTGTAACAAAAAATTTGCACGCCAATTACTCAAAACTATGCAAAACATACTTACTTACTGCTCTTATGCTTAGCGTGGCAGAGTAGGAGGAAAACACTTTTAAAAGTTGTAAAGAATAAGAATAAGAAACTTTTATTTGCAAACAGGTAGTTACACGGTGTGTGAGATGTTACAATATACTTAGTTAGATTCTCTATGTTTTGCCGTGAAGCGTGCAAATCTGAAAAATAAATGAATTAATTTAAAAATAATTTAAAGTGTTTGTGTGTGTGTGTGTTTGTGTTTAAAGTGTTTACATATTTGTGCTCGTGACTGTACTAGACAGTCAGAGGCACATGTTGCGTCGCTTAATTTACGCAAACTTGCTAGTTTGTAGTCTTGAAGTGTGCTAGCTTCTAATTGAATGTTGTACGACTCTATTGTTTGTAGGAATGTACAAAATTTATGAAATACTAGCTGTGGCCCGCGACTTCGGTCGCGTGGAAATTTTGATGTAATAAATAATAACAATAATAATTTATTTCAAAACTCGGATAACAGAAATCCATAGTGTTAGTAGCGTACCTAATGTACGCTACCTAGTGTACGCTACTGACACTATGTGTATGTGTGAAAAAAAAGCTTTTCCATTATCTATCCCTGTGCCAAATTACATACAGATCCGTTCAGCCGTACTGGCGTGATTGAGGAACAAACATCCATCTATCCAAACTTTCGCATATGTAATAGTACTAAGATTAGTAATTAGTATATCAGTAAAGAAATTCTTCCAGATGTTCATTTTAAAGATGAATTGTATTTGATATAGGTACAGCCTATGTCTTCTTCAGGAAGTAATAAAAATAGATACCATTTGATCATCCGTGAGTGGCATAACATAACACCAGTTATACCCCGAGGGTTGAGCCAGAGGTGTACCTACAATGTACCCACATTTCGCCAGTTATGTTTCAGTTTCTTGTAGTGTGGAGCGAGCCTATTGGCATCAACCGGGCACTAACTCTCACTATGGGGTGCGAGAAATTCCTGATAGAGAAACCCAATAAAACTTCGTCCGACTTGGGAATGGAACCAAGAATTAACGATCTTCACCTAATTAGGTAATTTTTCTCCCAGCTCATCTCCTCTTTCCGTCCCAGCATCTCTGTACCTAAATCGTCAACAACACAAACTTCACCCCCTCCCCCCTCTCTTATATGCAAAGCGCGCCATTCAAGCTACCTCGTATGCAGCGCACCACGTTAAACTCAATGTCACATAACATTTGACGCATGGACGTCGTTACTTACAATAAGTTTGGAGCATTTTTCTTCGGTGAAGTTTAATTTGAGACGAGTGGAGTTGTGTTTATGATTTGCTGTGTTTTATAACAAGAGCATTTTAAGTGTGACTGTCCAAACACGGTTTCAAACACGTAAAATATTCTAATGTCAAAATTGACTGTTGAAATTGTGTTTCAATAAAATTCACATAAAACCGGTAATGGTATGTAGCAAATTGTAATTTACTATGGCTATTTATTTATGGCGAATTTTAATATGAGATGAGAGGATTGATGTTATGATTTGCAGTGTTTTATGACAAAACATTTAAGTGCGACTGTCCAAACACGGTTTCAAATCACGTAAAATGTACTAATGTCAAATTTGACTGATTCATATAAAACTGGTAATAATAGGTAGCAAATTGTAATTTTCTCGTAATATTCGCATTTTAATATGGCCTCTACTATGGAAAATCATTAAAAAAAGGAAACTACTAATGGTGAAAGGAACACCGACCAATCTCTCGAAAATGCCTCTACGCCAGCGATTTCTAGGTCTCCCTCGGCAACGATGCCAACAATACTATGCCTAGATGGTCGAAATATAAAAACAAAGAAAATTCATTTTAATTTTTTTATAACAGACACAAATGTTTAACGCTGGTGGGTGTCGATTTCTAGAATCACCAGTCCCTTACATATATTATAGCTTTGATTTGATCACAATAACATCTTACGTCTAACAACGATGCACTCGACGATGTTGCATCATACCTTCAATTTCCCAGCATCCCTTCATACATTCAACGTAACGCTTGGTTACACAGATGCGTCTAATTGGAGCCGGCATAGACTCCAGGTAGCTGTCAGGTGGTGCAGTTTCCTAAAGGAACATTATGTGCGCATCAGTGACAACTGGTATCTGTGTCTGCTTCATCGGTAGCTTGCCGATTGGTCTTAACGTCTGTCTATCGAAATCTAAGTTTCCAATTGCTGTTGTGAATATCAACTTAGTATGAGCGTGAATTAGGTTGAGTCCCGAATGACTGGTACATTTGTCATTTAAATGTTTGAAGTTGTATTGGAAACTGAACTTTATTCAAGTAGATGTTCATGCGGCTTTTAAAAAAATACATATTAAAGAAGAAGGAGTACGGTCCATACAAAATTAACCCACGTTCTACAGCAACGAAAAGTATTTCAAAAAAATGATACTCCATCCTTACAGTGTAACATATAAAAAAATTGCTATGAAAATTCGTTCAGGAGCAGAAATATCTACGATGGATATATAACAATATTGAGAAATACTTGGCTATCTTGATTTGACTTCAATTATTGAGTTCCATCAGCAAACTTTTTTTTTCTTTTTTTTTCCCCAAAAAATTTAGTTGTTTCCCTGCAATAATTTTGCGATGAAGTTACTTAGTTTGATGTGCAGAATGTTTGTTGCATCAGCATCTTGAAGGGTCCGTTTACACCTTGAATTCATTGCGGATTGCGGTTTACAAGTTTGGAAGTACGAGTGCACTTCTAACGTCTGATGTCACAACAGTGATGAATTTGATCGCTTATTGAGTCTGTGTGCCATTCAACATGGGAACATACCTTAAGTTGCCATATTTTCTTTTAAATACGTAAAATCATATATCCTGATAAATTCA
This sequence comes from Noctua pronuba, assembly GCA_905220335.1. Classification (NCBI taxonomy): domain Eukaryota; kingdom Metazoa; phylum Arthropoda; class Insecta; order Lepidoptera; family Noctuidae; genus Noctua; species Noctua pronuba. Next base: position 8,009,501 of record LR999918.1, on the reverse strand, counting down.
TACAGGCTTAGGAAGAGATATAAATGGAAGGAACTTTTCCAGCAGCTCCCTAAAGCAACATTACGTACGCACCGGTGACAACTGTTATCAGTGTCTACTCCGGTAGCGTGCCGACTGGTCGTAAGCATCGACGTTTTATGTCTGACGACGCTGACGTCACAGCAGTAATCAATGTAGGTTAAGAGCTAGGGATGTGGTTTGCTTGCTAAATGTTTGAATTATGTTTTTAAGTTATTAAGATTCTAAACGAAATAAAATCGAATTAGAAATTCAGTATGACGGTCGTAACCACATAGTTCTTTCTCGAGAATTTTGCAACGTAGGAATTAGAATTTTTGCATAATGTTAGCTCTCGATGCCGCTCATAGAAATTGCCAGTCAAAGAATAAGAAAAAGTGTTTCTTGTAGATTCATGTAGTTTTTTTTTCACAAAACAAAATAACGTTAATGATTTTGTTGTTAACGCAATCGTGTTTCGTGTTCGTCGAGGTATTCGTTAATTTGACATTATATCAATAACTGAGTACGCATTGTATTGTCAGAACAAAATCCTCGAAATAATCTAAGTATCCCATTTTCCAATCCAAATTTCGTGGAGCTCGTTATTACATAAAACCTGGATTATACGCACGTAATAAAAACAAAAGCCGTCCGTAAAAGCGTGTATACAGTGATTTTTAACAAACGGCGTATCGATACGCAAGTACGCACTCTTACAAACGCCATTACATGCCCCAAAAAATTGAACATAATTCAACGAAAACTGTCATCAATAAATGGGCCGGCCATTGTAACCCGATGTTTGTGACAGCCATTGTCAAAGACATAACAACAGAAATTGAACCTTATTTACACAAAACAAAACTCATATTGTATCGATCATATCACACATAAAACGTTAAGTTAATAGTCCGCCATTTTCCGCTTGTTTTCTTCTTAGGCGAGGAGACAGGGAAGCTGAACTTCGAAATATGTCGGACTTATTTGTTTTGACAATAAATACAAGCGGATTTGGTGTGGTTTATTGAAAATTATGGTAATAATAGTCAAATAGTTCACTAATCCGGTGGATAAGAGTGGTTATGCTATGGCATTATGACGTTACGTCATTGGATATAGAAGTGTATGGGCAAAGTTTGACACTAAACATCTTTTGCCCATAACTATATGTAACTCAATATTGTTTTCGCGCCTTCTAGTTGCTTCCTTAATTAATACAGAATGAATTACCTATTAACTGTTTACTGGGATGAGTAGATATCAGAAGCAAGTACCTGAAACAAAAATAAAATGATATTGTTACCATTTGTATAATCTCAGTATAACCCCGGAGTCAGGATTCCGTGCCATATCAATGGGCTCGCCCGCTATTACATAAGAATTAAACATAACTGGGATATATCTGCCTAACCCTTTGAGGGATTATAAGCGTGATATACGTTTATGTTAGTTATAATCTTAATACACTCCACGCACCCGGAAAAAGATGACTCATTTCCCAAAACGCTGGCTCCTAGACAATAATGTTATGTCATTCGCAGTACTACCCGACATTTGTATGTAAATGTTCGTCTATAGAAGATACCCTTGCGTAAACTTCAGCTAGTGAGGTGACTTATCGATATTTTTCAACTAAAACTTTCGACATTTGTTTTGAGAAGTTGAAAAAGTAAATGAAATATTAGTCGGATAAAATATCTGTGACTGGAAAATTCGAATGGAGTTTTCTTGAATCTGAATGCGTAAATATTTTTCAATGTTGCGGATAAATTATTGAGCTTTTTTAAAAATAATGAGTTTTGTATACAAAAGTCTATTAAGAATACTTGAAAGCACATCATTATATATTTACAAGTTTCTATTGAATTTTTAAAATAAAATACCATTGTCTAAAACCATAATTTAAGCAGGATTAGCTTTCTGAAAAGAAACTGGTTTCCGTACTAATCGGACCCGCGGCTATTAGCCTAATAACGTTAATACAACCCAAAGAATTTACAAAGGTTGTTTAGTGTTAAAAATGTTTTTTTCTTCTTAAATATATATCCTACTCTACTGACTATAATGTTTTGTGTTGTGGCTCAGGTTGGGCTCTCCTAAGCCTTTCGTAGTCAACTGCTGATCATTTGATCATGTCACTTTGGTAGGGAACAGCTGTTTTTTTTTAAATTACCGATGATAGATTTCCATGTAGGGTGGTTCAGAATGATGTACTGAATAAGTGGTAATTAGAAGGTATATAGACAATCACCACACACACCACTATAACATACTCACACACCCATTTGTAATTCTCAGGCACACTCCTAAACACTCGTTGACGCTACACTCTTAGCAATGTATGTATACGTATTAAATTGTAAATCCGTAATTGGCTGTACGATTAGTTTATATATTTTAAGATAAAATTTCAAAGAGCTGCGGATTTTGAATAATAAATATTTTTTTTTTTTTTTTTGAATAATAAATAAATAGAAATCGATTGCGCATCGGTGTCCCTGCCACCCTATATATGACAGTAATAATATTCTAAACGAGTCAACTTTGCCGTTGCTATTCAGTCTCTGCGTTGAACTTGGCTATTTGTAACGAAGTGCACGAGAAAATCTTTCAGAAATTAAAAAACTTTCATTTAACGTTTAAAAACAAAAGAACGCAATCGTTTCGAACGGATTATTGTCCTAACGAAGCGTGATTAAACAGTTATTGAGATATCAACATGAACGTAGTTTAAAATGTATGTACCGCAAGTTGCCGTGGAAAACTGCAGAGAATCGAAATCAAAGAAATTGGAGCATGCCTGGAGTCCCAGCGACGCGACGGTACCAACGCGAAGACAGCAAGTGACAAGCGTGTGTTCTGACGCAAGTCCCATTACTCGAGGACGTGACCGAGCCGTTTGTATCATAACACATGGTGCGCTGTCTTCATGCAGAATAGGCGTGATTTCTGCATGTATTCTCAAACATAAGTTTAATATGAATTTTATCGATATCTTCCAAGTCCCATCACTAAAACGTGACAAACGAATTACGTTGCAAAAAGGCGGGCGTGGATCCGCCAAACGGGTTCCATAAAAAAGGTCTGGTATAAAACAAAAGATTCCTGAATTTCATGGCTTGGGGTCACATAACACTATAGGTACCATGTGTGAAGTCATTTAGTGACAAATGTCTGTTCTTTAGTGCCAGGTGTCTTTATTTATTGGAGAAATGTTTGTTTATGGTGTTTGGTAGGTTTTTAAGGGGACTTTTATTAGCATTCTTGAAGTCGGTGGAAGAGTGGTATTACAACTAGTATAATTTAAGACCCTCCCAATGTAAAATTTTTAGACGCCACGGTTGACGCAGTGGCTGAACGATTGGCTGCTGCGCTGCGTGTCGCGGGTTGTATTCCCGCACGGAAGAAATATTTGTATGGCTTACAGGTAGTTGTTCCGGTTCTGGCTGTTTGCGAAAGTAAGTTTAAATGTTTGTAAAAAGCACCCACGATTCAGGAGAAATTCCTAACGTGGGGCAACGTTCTTTAAAAAGAAGTAGATATGAGACAGACAGAAGATAAAAATCTAAGATTTGTTAATGTGATTTTAATATTGGTAAATACTGTGTATAGGAACTTCTGCCACTAGGTATGGGATAAACATTTGCATAGAGCTTACCGTATGCAACAAACATCCTGGAAGATGCATGTGGTTATGCATGATGGGCAGTATAAAATCTCAAGAGAGTTAAGAGATTGCGAGATTGAACAAGTGGCAGGTCTTTTGCCGTGGTGATGAACTGTAGGAGATGAGTTTTTTACCATAGTTTAGCTTAAATTGTAACAGAGCTTTCAAATAAAATTCCTACTATTCCTTTGGATTCACTTAATCCAGATAAAACTTTATACACAAAGTACTGAAGTGACCCTATACATAAGAGTTTAGTACTAATCTCGAAGCCAGACGGCTCCTAATTTTACGAGGACGATTCATTACATACGTAGAGAACGAACATAAAATGGCGGACTTTATAACCTAGTTGTAAATTGTAAGGGGAAACTTTCTATTTGTGTTCGAGTGTTTAGGGCTTTATTTTGGGATCTTTTTTAAGGCTACTTTGTTGATGGAAATATCGCGATTTAGAGGTTCAGCTGTTCATTGCAATAATAAATCTTTATTCAGAATCCCAGAAAGTAAAATACCATATCAATCTAAAACTAACTAATAATGTATGATGCCTGTACTAGGCTGCGTCGTACAAAACGTCATACAGTAGTTTTTAATCACATAATTACCCAACCAGACGCTTTTCTTCTAAATCTCACAACATCACATCAAAAAGCATCTTTACGCACATACGTCCAACATTTACTTTCGAGCCATGCACACCACACGAACCAAGAGTGCTCGAGTGCTCGAGACCTCGAGCCACGAGCCACACAGCCCCGTCATTAGTACAGTCAGCCACTGATTATGGAGCTGAATGTCGCAATTAACGTTTTAAAAGTTTTTTTTTAAGTGTGTGTGCAGGTTTTTTTCTTGAGTTTTGCCTATGGTTGAGTGGCAAAGGAGGCTAGTGTTTGTGTTGGGTACAGCGAGCCAATATTGGATGGTATTTTGCTTTTATTCTCTAAAAAAAGTATTGAGGTAGGATAACTGACTGAAACTCGGTACACGTGAAGGGTATTTGGACTGGCGTTTTGTGGCTGCATCAATTTTGTGTCTCGTCACTTGTGCTATTATGTATTCTGTGGACTCGTGATGAACTGATGGAAAGTGTTCAGTGTGATCAACGACATTTCTGGCTAAGGCGATATCAGAGTCAACGCTGATGATTCGTCATCCAAAAGATTTGGTTGGCGGTAGAAACAGTAATGCCTTACCTCGACGAGACACGCAATTAAAGTTTAAAAAGATTTTTTTTATGTAGACTTTTTTTTTGTGTGAGCTGGTTTTTTTCTTGAGGTTTGGCTGTGGTTGAGTGGCTAAGGAGGCTTTTGTTTGTGTGATACATCGATTTACAACGTAGGATGTTTCTTTTAAATTAAGACGTCTCATAGAGGAGCTCTTGACTAAATAATAACAGTGTCTCGGGTCGATCTTTAGGTTAAGCCTTGCTTGCCTAGGTTGGTCTGTGGATGGGTGACCACCCATTACATTTCGAGTTTCCTCCCGTTAAGCCGTTGGTTCCAACTGTCATTCGCAGATCTTTGACAGTCGGTAGGTTGTCAGTGGCCCAAAAAGTCTGACAACCAGTCTTACCAAAGAGTATCGTATTACCCAGTACTAACTGGGTTGTGGAGGTCAGATAGGCAGTCTGTCCATGTAAAATACTGGTATTTAGCTGGATCCGGTTAGACTGGAAGTGAACCCCAATATAGTTGGGAAAAGGCTAGGTAGACGATGACATCTTCTAAGATTATCACATTTCATACAAAAGATAATTTCGAAAACTTTGTCAAAGTTTCTTAATAATAAATACAACTATTTCTAATTTACTTTCCCAACTTCCAATCAAGTGGGAAAGTAATTCTGGGAACAATCTCAAGAGCCCTGAGGTACAGCACCAGTTTATTACTTATTACTTGGACTTAATTAGAGGTCTATCCAATTATGTTTAGTTAGTAAGAAGGTCGCGTCTTGTTATTATAACGTTTATTTTAGAAAATCTTAAGATTTTACGATATATTTTAGGAGGAGCGAGACGATATCAAAACTTTCAAAGATCATACTTTCTTATTTTCTGTCTCATTCATACATTGTTTACTACACAGTACAGACCTTAAATAAAAATAAGAATTTGTACAAGTATCAAAAGCAGAGAAGAATTAAAGGGTGTCAAAAAATTCGTCCGCATCGCTGTCAACGGAGAAAGTGCCCAGAAGGACTGCGGGACTGTTCGAAAGTGATACCGCGGCCCTGGAACACAAAGGGCAAAGAAGTAACATGGATGAGTTTTAGTCAGTACGAGTCTGAAACTCCCTCCCACTCCGCCCAGTGCGGGAGGAGTAATTTGATGATTTCCATCCGAAAAAAAAAAATACTGGCAGCATTACCATGTGGGATGGCAATGCTGATTCTTTAGCCAAGAAATAGGCCAGGATTCTGGTCACAAAATTAGTCGACTAATCACTTGGCGATGTCCCGAAATACTGGTTGGGCAGTCGAACCCCATGGCCACAGTGTTTCAACTCCAAACGGCCAAAACACGTAACTACTAATTAAGTTATTTTATTTGCACCGTTATTGTCCTGAAATGATGCTCCGTCATACATTTGGCATGGCAATTGATTTTTATTTATATAGAAGAAGATACTTACTTATAAAGGGTGTAAAAAGACCCTTAACGAAGCCGAAAGGCACTTGTTATCCCCGTCAATGCGATAATTTTTTTGTTCTAGACCATACCCGGGAACCTTCTAGTTACGGAGATATTGGGGGTGAAAGTTCCAACTTTTTAACAAGTTTTTTTTTAAGTACGTGTTTTTAAAGTAGGATTTTTACTTTAAACACCTCCACGACCCCCGTACTAGTCAATGGATCCATCAACACAATGTTCTGAGTGCGTTACATTGAGTCCTACCATAAAACGTGATTTTTCACCCCATAAAAAAAGTCGTTTCCCAGCAAAAATTTTGCGTAAAGTTACTTAGTTTGATGTACAGAATGCTTGGTTGACAGCTTCGTGAAGGGTCTGTTTACACCCTGTATGTATAAATTACATGACTGCCACTGCAACTTACAAGCCAAAACATGACCACAAAACTTAAGTCTAATCTAAAACGTATAATCACTGACCGCAAACCGTTGTCATCATAATGTGACTACTCGAACTATATCTCCACTTTATGTCAACTTAAGACTCCCTACTCGGTAACCTGGCTGAGTCATACTATGGATTGCTATTGAAAACATTCGGGATGAAAGAGGGTCAGGGAATGTGGCGGTCGTTTGCAGTTTGAAAGCGGTGAAAATGAATAGAAAATTAAAATTTCTTGGCACAGGTTTTAGATACTCGTACATAAAGGTGTTAGAATAGATAACGCGGAAAGATATATAGAATATGCTTAAAAAGATTCTAGGTAACACACAAAATTAAGATTTTCCGCGGTATTTTCGTGCTTTGGGTTACTAATCCTTTCTTTCTTAATCTTTATTGCACACAAAATTAAATATATCACACAAATTGCAATAATATGTAATATGTACACCGGCGAGCTTAATCCAGAATTGGTAAACCTTGCTTTAATTGCGATTACCTTATTATTTACGAATGAAAGTTTGGAATTTGCCCCGACTATGAAATGGAGTTGTACCAACAGTCTTTTATTCGATTGAACTCGAATATCTACAGTACGTTAATAAGCAAGAAATTACGTTTAATAACCTCGTAAAAAATACACAAAAACAATAACTCAATGTTAGCTTTTATTTTTAGGATCCTTTGTAACTCCGCAAAAAAACTATATAAAATTCGCGGAAACATAAACTTAAAAGTACTTCTTTAGTTTTACGACAGTTGTACAATAAACTTTATATCCACTGACAAAACCGTAGCGTGCAAACACGCAATGTTGATCCGTATATTTTCGCGTAGAGATAAAATCGTTGCGGTTAGGACGCACTTTTATTGAATTTGTTTTTACTTGCTACCCTTAGGGATGGGTAACTTCCTATCATGAAGATCCCATAAGGAGTATTGGTATAAGTAACGGTTAAAGATTTTTGGATAGCCGATTAAGTCCCTGAGGATCAAAATACTCAGAGTAAAACGTTTGAAGATGGTTAAGTTCGATGAAAGATGGACTTCGGGTACAGCGAGCCAATATTGGATGTGATTTTGCTTTTATTCTGTAAAAAGTATTGAGGTGGAATAACTGACTGAAATTTGGTACACGTGAAGAATATTTGGAATTGGAGACTGGCGTTTAGGCTAAGTGCGCACCGCGATAAAAAATCGTTGCGATTTTTTTAATGCGAAATAAAATCGCAAACTACAATACAAAAAACAAAACGATTTATTTTCGCAATGCGCGGATTGTAGTGTATTTCTGTGGTTCACAGATTTGCGATATTTTTTCGCAACGATTTTTTATCGTAGTGCGCGCTCGCCCTTAGTGGCTGCATCAATGTTGTGAGTCATTTAGTTTGGTTTTTAAGTTATTACATGGAAAAACAGCAGGTTGCCCAACTGATGGAAAGTGTTCAGTGTAATCAACGACACTTTTGGCTAAGACGATATCAGAGTCAGCGCTGATGATTCGTCATCCAAGAGACTTGCTTGGCGGTAGAAATAGTAGGGTTATGCCAGTTTCCCTGGACGAGACCCTTCAAAAAAGCTCTTCTATTCATAATCATCATCGTATCAGCCCGTAAGACATCCATGAGCTTAAGCCCCAGCATCGCCACGTCGACCGGTCCTCAGCTCCTCGCATCCAGCGGATCTCACGGTCTTGACCAGTTCATACATACAGGGTGTAAACAGACCCTTCACGAAGCCGTTAACCAAGTATTCTGTACATCAAACTAAGTAACTCTACACAAAAATTATTGCTGGGAAACGACTTTTTTTTGGGGTGAAAAATAACCCTTTACGGTAAAACTCAACTAAAGTAAACGGGTCATGGAGGTATTTAAAGTAAAGTTATAACCTTAATAATTTGTATTTAAAAAAAAAACTTGTGAAAAAGTTGGAACTTTGACCCCCAATAACTCCGTAACTAGAAGGTTCCCAGGTATGGTCTAGAACAAAAAAAAAATATCGCAATAGCAGGGAGAACAAGGGCCTTTCGGCTTCGTTAAGGGTCTTTTTACACCCCTTCTGGCAAGCCTTCCAATGCTGCCCTTTCCAGTACCATCCTTCAAGAGCTGTACTATTATTGACTAGTAACAGGCCCAGTGTCACGACTAGACACAAATTGATAGCAATTCCAATTACGGATTCAGATTTCCGTGTCTGCACCCGGAAGGCTTGATTGCTTTACCGTCAGAGATGGGTGCATTTGTGACACTGAAGCAATTTGATCGTCTTAAACGTGGTTAACATACTATTACAGAGGATCCTTCAACATGTCATTACCCAGCTCCCTTTGCAAAAGATAAAGCGCAAGCCACACAGAAAAGACGTAAGACGCGGACGGGGCGCAGACATATGTCAAATGTATAGAAGCGTCGCGGCGTCGTGTCCGCGCCCTGTCTTTTCTATGTGTTTTGCGTCACGACGCTTCTATACATTTTGTATGAAAGCGACGCGGATAAGACATATGTCTGCGCCCCGTCCGCGTCTTACGTCTTTTCTGTGTGGCCTGTGCTTAAAGTGGAGTGCGTGGAAGAACTAGGTGCTCACAGCGACCAATCAAGCTATACATAACCAGTTTATGCGGATCTCTCATTGTATTGGAAATCTACACAAAGCGAGGCCATGTTATACTACTACAACTACATTTTATACTACATGGAGATGTATAGCTTTTGTGTCGCCGTGTTAACAATCACGAGCACCAATACGTAAACACTTAACAACTTTTAAAAGTATTTTTCTCCTAATGTTCTGATTAAAATGTCATGTTGTTACGAACATAGTATTCTGGAACTCATATTTTTATGAAAAAGATCCTATCTCCAAGTTACAATCGTTATTTCTCGCGAAAATTGCTTTTAAATTCGGAAAGGTGTATACATATTGGTGCTCGTGACTGTACACCTACACTTATGAATGTTACAGATTTGGTTACAAGAAACCAGCTTTTTTTATTTTAAGAACCCTTTGCCCCTCATTAGGAATTTCTCCTGTATCGTGTGTGCGTTTAAACTCACATACACAAATAGCCAGACCCGGAACAACTACCTGTAGGCCATACAAATATTTGTTTCGTGCGGGGATCGAACCCGCGACACGCAACGAAGCAGTCAGGCTTTGAGCAAGTTAGGCTCATACAAGGTACGGAAAACAATTTAACTAACACTGAACCATCTGTGGAACGGTCGCTGTACTGAATTACTTTTAGTTTTCCTAAAACCGGCCCAGAAAGAGGTGGCGAAACGATCTGGACGCTTACCGCGAGGGCAGGTTCGAGGTGGCACGAGAAAAGAGCACATTGAAGGAATTGGGGGAGGCCTTTGCCCAGCAGTGGGACAGTACAGGCTATTGCAAAAAAAAAAAAGCGAACTGGTACGTTAAATAAATATAAAACCGGCCAGGTGAGTCGGACTCGCGCATGAAGGGTTCCGTACCATCATGTTAGGGGAGCCTCCTTTAATTTTTAATTTATTTTTTGTTGTTATAGCAGCAACAGAAATACACATTCTGTGAAAATGTCAACTGTCTACCCATTACGGATCATGAGATACAGCCCGCTGACAGACAGACGGACGGATGGACAGCGGAGGCTTAGTGATAAAGTCCCGTTTATTACCTTTCGGGTACGTAACCCTAAGCACTATGTACCAAGACCTAAATATTGTGCCAGAAATAATATTTCTACGAAGATCTCGAGAAAAACTTCTGTATCTAGGTTCCCTATTTACTATGAAGTTCGAAGCCTTATAAATGAGCCGAGAGCAGGTGCAGTGTATGTAATGCTTATATACACTTGCTATATATAAATAAACATTGCAAACCAACCGTTCGACCATTCTCTAGCTACCCAATAACACAATAAACAATGAAAATTGTCACAAAACGTGTGGATATTGGCAGCACCGATCCAATACATAAAATATTAAGCTGCACCAATTGACTTGATTCTGTTGGCAAGTTGTTTATTAACTTGGAAAGCCATTTATTCTGTCAAAAGCAGAGATACAACAAATATAATGCAACGAAGAATAAAGATATTTACATAATTTACTTGGCTCTTGAAATGTAAATAGCAACTGAGCTAGTTTTAAGATTCTAGTTGACAATTCATTCTGATTTTGTCGTTTGAAATTCTGTTTCTTATGCGGAGTTTATTGCAAATTGTTGTCGTATTATAATGTTGTAAACTTGCGAAGGATTTAGTACAAAATAATGTAAGCATCTAGTTTTTGTTTGTACCAATTCATGGTTTGTATTACTGAGAATGTGAGCATAGTAGTTCTCAAAACGGTCTTGGCGCAGAATGTCCGATTCGCGGAATGTCATATTTTCAAAAGGGCCGATTTACAGATTGTCTGGTTAAATATTATATCCGATTCTCTCAATGCCTTAGATACTAGTATTTTTGTTTTTTTTCTTCGGTTTGAACGTAGTTTTAGTTGACATTCCTTGAATGTGACATTCTGGTCAAGACTCATAAAATTTGTGTGAAACAATGACAATACATGCATGGATCCATGATAAATGTCTTGACAACATGAAAGTTTTTCAAATATATTTTGAAATCAATTTTCACAACTTGTATTAGGATGCCTGCCGGGGCTGCGGGACTGTTCGAAAGAGATACCGTGGCCCTGGAACACAAAGGGCAATGAAGGAACATGGATGGGTTTTAGTCAGTAAGAGTCTGACACTCCCTCCCACTCCACCCAGAGCGGGAGAAGTCATTTGATGATTTCCCATCCGTAAAAAAAAAAAAAAAAAAAAAAAAGCACGGGGAGGTATCTTACATATTTTGACTTCTTTATTTTCTGTACAGTCACGGGCTATGAAATGTATACTTAGCAGAATTCAAAACCGAATTTCTACTATTGTATTGAAGATTTACATTTTCACAAACATATTATTTTGGAATCCAATAACGAAATATGTCTTATTCATTTTTGGAGGGTCATATTTTCTTTACTTATTAGGTGCTGAAAGAATGAAAATGACAGGGACCTGTCTACAGTAGACCTTGATTTTATGAAATAAAATTATTGCTCTAGAAGCATTATTCAGGAGGAAAAAATGGGAATACATTTGTATGAAGAATTGCAGCTCTGGTTCCCTCTTAATCTCAGATTTGAGGAAAATCGACAGGAACATACAAAACAATAGCTATGTAAGAAGGTAAGTAAGTAAATCCTCACAATTCTCCACAATCCCATTTATTGACGAATTTTTTCTTCCCAATTCGTCGTGTAAGTCATTAAGAGTAACAAAAACTAAAGTAGGCCGAACTCAGTCCGCCATTTGGCTAAACTTTGCACGTCCGAGCAAAAAAATGGGGAAAACTCTGCACGTTACGTTTACGTACGATCTTGTGTTGTGTTGTGGAGTGCAGGATAAGTTGGCCAGAAGTTGGATGTTTTTAATATTCTCTAGAGCCTAGGTGGTCAGGAAAATCTACGTTCATGTGTCTGTTGGTAGGAAAGTTTTGACATAAAGTATAAGGAATGCAAAAACAAATGGTACGTGGAGCTACTCTGGTTTATTGTATGTACAGAATTATGTGGACTAGTCAAAAAATACGTTTGTCGTAAAAACGAAAACACAAAGAAGTTCTACATCTGGATCTTTACTGAATATTGCTTAATTTTTAGGGTTCCTTACTTCAGTCAGCAAAAATCCTATAAGGGTTCCTCCCATAATATAAGGGAGGAATTTATATTACTTTGTTGTCCGTCTGTCTGTCCGTCTGTCCGTCCGTCTCTGTCAAAACCCTTTTTCTTAGAAACGCGTGGAGGTATCAACCTGAAATTATTACCAAATACTCAAATTTGCTACCCCTTGGAGCAGTGAAAAAAAATATCAAACTTGTAACTCAACGCGATCAAAGGATATGACTGTTTCTATCGCATATTTTGCGATTTCAAAAGGGAATCAAAACCTATAGGGTACTTCCCTTTGCCCTAGAATCATGAAATTTGGCAAGAAGCAATGACTTATAGCACATGTAAAGGAAAACATCTTAAAACGGTAATAATGTAGTTTAATAACAAAATACCTACCAGTTTAAAAGAAACGAACGAAAAAAGAAAAAAACCTCGGTGCGCGAGTCTAACTCGCACTTGGCCGGTTTTTTTTTCAAGAACCTCATATTAACCTCCGGAAAAACATATTAAATCTTAGAAAAACCTATTCTAAATTTCATTTCGTCTCTTTCACACCCCAACAAACTAATCTCTATTTAGGTTACCTACCTGTATTTAAAACAGTGACCCAATTTCTCTGCCCCTCACAACACACATAAGCGCATTGCAAATAAGCACGGCATCCCATAAAACTACACGACTCTGTTCCTGTACGATACGCACTTAAGATACATACCTTGTACTTACTACTCGCTATACGTAAGCCCTCACGAGTTACGATACGTTTTTCGTACTAACACTTAGAGCCTTCACACACCGCGACTTTTTCGCGATACAAACGCTAAACGGCCGCGATGCTGTCGAGATACTGTAGCTGGCTGAGTACCTTGGTCCACGTAATCAAGATTCTGGAATACTGTTTTTTTTATTTTCTTATATTTTATGATTTTCAAATATTTACGCTGTCTTGGCTTCTGTAAGTTTTTTCTCAAGTGACCACTGAAAACCAGCGCTGTACTGTGGGCCCTCATAGCACAGCATCATGCTGAGTGGTAACCTGCTTGTCGCAGTCACGACGTGCAAGCTGTCAACTTTTTTTGTTCCGTGATTCCGCCCTGTTGTATTTATATTTTTGTTTTGCGCTGCGTGTTTTTTTGTCACTTTGTATGCACGTCATGTCTCTGCGACAAACAAATTATTATTTAATTTAAATACAAGCGCGGCTTAACCAAAAGATCCACCCAAGCGTCTGTTATTATTTAGCCACGAGCTCCTCGTGTTTGCATTGCATAATATTTGCATCTTCTCTCGCACGTTGCAATTAATGCGACTAACACGCGATATCAGCGTTGCTGTTGCGTAAAAAGAAGCCGTGTGCGAAGGGCCTTAGACTTGCGATACGATTTTGGTACTAACAGTTACCTACATAGTACGAATCGTGTGTACGAGTTTTCGTTGCGTAAGTACCTTCTTCTTCGTCGTGTCGATTAAATTCCGGTTGTGGTGGCTCTGAAAAGTGCCTTTGTCGAAGGTCCTGGGAGGGACCGTGGGGAATCATCGTGGTGAGAAGATTGGCCAGCTGGACTCTGCGTTACCGAGTGCCAGCTGTTACCAGGGTGCGCCGGGCGTTTTATTATGGTCTGGACGCCGCTCGGGGAGGCTCTTCTCATGCACCCCTGTAGTACCTTGTAACTATGTCAATGGTAGCGGGAGGAATTGTTGTGAGTTTGGAAAGAACCCGAACAAACTTAAATTCACGCTTTTTCTCATGGAGGTAGGTCGAAACTATGGAACACCACCTCCTACCCTTTCACAACCACCGTTCATGTTCATACATCTAGTCATACAAGCACGCCAGTTGCGAGTACTGCGCACCTGATCTTTCTGAAAAACAATGAAGTCAGTTTATGTCTTTCTAAGTATAGTATAATATAATCAGCCTACAATGTTCCCACTGCTGGGACACACGGCGTCCTCTCTATGAGAGGGAATGGGCTATAATCCACCACGCGGGCCCAGTGCGGGTTGATAGATGTCACTAGTCATCGAATTTTTGGTTTTAGGACCTGCAGGTTTCCTCACGATGTTTTCCTTCACCGTTTTGAGAGCAATGGTAGTGAAATAAATTACACAAAGTAATGTAGTATGCGCCTGGGTTCGAACCTACGACATACTCCACGTAAGTCGGGGTCACAGCTGCTGTCTTTCTAAGGCGTCTCCTCCAATCACATCAGCATTGTAAATAAAGGGTGTAAAAAGACCCTTAACGAAGCCGAAAGGCACGTGTTCTCCCCATCAATGCTATCATTCTTTTGTTCTAGACCATACCTGGGAACCTCCTAGTTACGGAGATATTGGGGGTCAAAGTTCCAACTATTTCAGAAGATTTTTTTTAAATACACGTTTTTAATGTAAGATTTTTACTTCAAACACCTCCATGACCTCCGTACTATTCAATCAATCCATCAGCACAATGTTTTGAGTACATTACATTGAGTCCTATCGTAAAACGTGATTTTCACCCCAAAAAAGAAGGTCGTTTCCCAGCAATAATTTTAGCGTAATGTTACTTAGTTTGATGTACAGAACGTTTGGTTGACGGCTTCGTGAAGGGTCTGTTTACACCTTGTATACCTTTGGTTAGTCGCTGTTCACTCATCCTCTCATACAAACAAGTTAAGCATAAACTTTTCAATATTTGTCACTACATACTATATTAAACCGCAACTTGCCCTAGATTTCTAATGGGGTTATTCTGCCAAGCTTTGAGGTTATGGCAATATTCCCCCATGACTTATTGGGGGACTCATGTTTAACAGGAAGCGCTTATAGGCATACAGGGTGTTCCAGGGTGAACCAAGCATTATGTACATCAAACTAAATATCTTTACGCAAAAATTATTGATGGGAAACGACTTTTTTTGGGGTGCAAATTACGTTTTACGGTAGGACTCAATGTAACACACTCGAATTACAAAAATCACCCTTATTGCTGAAAAATAAAGATACTTTCAAGATAATATTGTAACCACTGTTATTCGACTGAATTGAATTAATAAAAAACCTATAAAGGATGTAAAAAGTCCCTTAACGAAGCCAAAAGGCACTTGTTCTCCCCGTCATTGCGATCATTTTTTTGTTCTGAACCATACCTGGGAACCTTCTAGTTACGGAGATATTGGAGGTCAAAGTTTTTTTTTAAATACCACTTTTAAAGGTTTTAACTTTAATTAACTCCATGACCCGTTTACTATTCAAATTATCCATCAGTGATTTTTCACCAAAAAAAAAAACATTTCCCAGCAATGATTTTTGCGTAGAGTTCCTTAGTTTGATGTGCAGAATGCTTGGTTGACGGCTTCGTGAATGGTCTGTTTACACCGTGTACCATCATTCTCCTAGCCACTTAGGCGCAGGACCAAAGCACCAACAATATACCTACGCCATAAGACATTAAGATTGTCCCATTAGTACAAGATTAAGTACTAGAACTGTTAGTTTTGTAGTGCATTAGCATTGTTTATCTAAAAATAAATCTTTTCATATCTTGTACAACGTCAGTTTGAGATAAAGCAGCGGTTCCACAAACTCAAGCTACCACAACTATCTTACTTAAACTTAGCTTACTTAAAACATTTCAACAATATTGTCTCAACAACATTATCTAGCTATTAAAACGGATTTATTACTGAAATTGTCCTTAAAACTGTCAGCAAAATGCAATAACAACCATGTCGCCGGAAAACTGAGGAATGCGACTTACATTGAAATTCTTAAGTGCTTGCTACTTATTGTTAAATAGTTGCAGCGTGTTTGTAAAGTTTACATCAGACGATTCATTCGAGTGAATGGTTCACTAAAGTGAATTTTCGTTTCCTTTTCACAACACACTGTTTATTTATTTAAAATAGGTATGCCAACAGTACTTACATTTCACATTTAACAATAAAAGTATAGGGTTCTTATGTAGGTACCAAGTATAGGTGTACACAACATTCTCTCAAGGAATACAGCTATATAATCATAAAGTTATAAAGTTATAGAAATAAAATGTCACAATAACATAGGAGTAAACTTTCATCTGCTTTATCATCATCATCATTTTGAGATGCTTGGTGCTGCAATCCGATATTGTTGAATCAGTTCACTAATGAATTAATTTTTAATTTAGATTAGTTTTGTGTTCAGACGTCTAGAGTGAAAGGCAAAATTGAACTACAATATAATTATAGTAAGGCGAATTAAAGGCGTTGGATCATCTGTAGATCAATCGTTGGATTGGTTTACTAATGGTGTTCCTAGTTGGCATAATGTTATTCCGTTTGAAATTATTGAAAATATGTATTTTTTATTGCTTTGACCATGTTGACATTTTTTTTTTTTTGGTATGTAATTCCAATGACAAACCACTTATTTGAAATTTATAATAATGCCCAAAACCTTATTATAAAAGAACATCTACCTATTACCCATGTTTGCAAAGAAATAAACGATTGGATTTGATTTTATTTCTTGAACAGACGTTTCACTTTGAGTGAAAAAAAAACAAATGAAAGACAAAAAGTGAAGTGGCTAATATCACCTTAACAAGATACAACGAATAGGAGAGGTGAAATGTACGAAACATTAGTAGGAAGTACGACGAAAACTTCTCGAAGAGTTTCCGGATATTTCCACTTGTGAGCAAGTGGTCCAGTGTGCGATACTGGATAAGTCTTATATAATTTGGAGCTTCGAAACTTGCTCTCCATTACATGGAACTTATATAACTGCTTAAATATAGGTGCACTTTTCGTACGACCTCTTTCAGAGATACAGCCGCGATGCCGTGCTTATTTTTTTTATTACAGGCTAATGTCCGCGGCTTCGTCCGCGTGCAGTGCGACAATGATCCCACGGTTTCGTGCATAGAACAAACGCAAGCCTATGTAGTGTAAAAAAAGAAAACGCCCAATATCACGTCAGCGTTTTTTAGGCTTCCCTCTGCGACGACGCGACGCCCCTCATCAGGCACCCACTGCGTGACGACTCCGGTCCTGATGCATTCTACAGGCATGGCCCGCCCAATCCCACTTTAACCCAGCAGTCAAAATTTCCGCACGCAAAGACGCGCTTTGACGAGAAGTTGCGGAAACCAGCCCGTTATACAATACAATACAATAATCCAGCAGTCTTGCTGCCCGTATCAGCGATCCCAATTTTGGAGCATATTGTGGTATTGCAAATTCTGTCGCTGAGCTTAATACCCAATGTGCTACGCTCCATCACCCTTAGGCAAATCTTGAATCATTGAAACCTTGAATTGCATTTTTCTTCTTTATAACGCGCTTTATACAATAAAACTTCCCTAGAAAAGTGTTGACGCAAATAAAACTGAAGAATGTTATTTACATCGCGAATGCCCAAGAGTTCGTAACTGCAGCCAACAAATGAAACTGCATGTTTCAAACTTACGAGAAACTAGTGTGAGCATGTCTTGAAAGGGTTTATGGATATTCTCTTCCTTATTTTAGTAAACTAGAGGAAAGATTGTGTGAGAAATTAAAGAAAGGTGAGGGAATGATATTGTAGATACCTCGGTTGACGGGGAAGAGTGGAAGAAGACAACTTTACGCTGTCCCCAAGCAACATGGCACAAGGGAAAGAAAGACTGAGGGAGATATGAAAGAAAAGCTGCGGGACTGTTGGGCTGCGGGACTGTTCGAAAGAGATACCCTGGAACACAAAGGGCAATGAAGGAACATGGATGGGTTTTAGTCAGTAAGAGTCTGACACTCCCTCCCACTCCACCCAGTCATTTGATGATTTCCCATCCGTAAAAAAAAAAACTTCTTCTTCTTTGGGTGTCGATAGACTCAAATAATACCCGACCAGTATTTTGCCACCTGCACATCTCTGTCGTTGCTTCGTTTAAATCCTGGAAGGTGCAGGTGACTGTGCAGGATGGGCAAGAAAGGAGGTGGGGCATATCCTGCAGAGGGGCTCCATACTGACATTGTGTTTGGGACGGGTCGATGATACCCCATTTAGCCAGATTACTTCTACAGCGGCCAACCTGGGCCCGCAAACGGTTAAGTGATTTCCAGATTCGTCACTGCAGTTCCTGTCGAGGAAAGGTGATGATTTCAGTAAACTAGCGTTATCCACCCTGGCTTTGAACAGCTGGAATGATGGTATTATATAAGGGGTGTAAAAAGACCCTTAACGAAGCCGAAATGTACTTGTTCTCCCCGTCATTGTGATAATTTTTTCTAAGTATTCCATACCTGGGAACCTTCTAGTTACGGAGATATTTGGGGTCAAAGTTCCAACTTTTTCACAAGTTTTTTTTTTTAAATACGTGTTTCTAATGTAAGATTTTTACTTTAAACACCTTCACGACCCCCGTACTATTCAATCCATCCACCAGCACAACGTTTTGAGTGCGTTACATTGAGTTTTACCGTAAAATGTGATTTTTCACCCCAAAAAAAAAGTCGTTTCCCAGCAATAATTTTTGCGTAAAGTTACTTAGTTTGATGTACAGAATGCTTGGTTGACGGCTTCGTGAAGGGTCTGTTTACACCCTGTATATGAACTTCTCGAAATCTTGTTGAAAACCGCATCTATATTCGCAAAGCCCAAAGAAGTAATAAGCGTATAAAGATTTATATTACGAGTACTTTTTAGAGATAGATGTTTTCAGACTGATGTCAGGGCATTTTGCTTAAAACAATGCACAAGGCCGACAGGTAAGAACACAAAGGTTCGACCTCGTCTCGTCGTCTATACGTGACATAAATCGGTACTTCATTTTCAATAAATAGACTTGAATCTTGAGGTGTCAGAAACTCACAAGAAAAGGCATTGTAGGTGTTGCTGAGACAACCCTTTTGCAGTCTTCACAAGAATTGCATAGAATTGTTGAATAGTGCAGTATTGTGAAAGATGAAGAGAATGTAGGAGAACTTGTGCTCAAATGTGATCAATTTATCTTACATACATAAGGTCACGCCCGTAATCCCCGAAGGGTTAGGCAGAGGTGTACCTTATGGTATACCCACATTTCGCCATCGTTATGTTTAAGCCCCATGTACTAGGGGGCGAGCCTATTGCCATCAACCGGGCGCAAATCCAGACTTTGTGGCTGCTACTGAAAAAATCCTGGTCGAAAAACCCAATAAAACTAAAATCAGCTAAAAGTAATATTTTCGCCTTTCTTTCGTTTCGATTTTCGTAAAGTTTTTTTTTTCTGAGAGACTATAACGTATACATAATATCCGTCATAAATCCCTCGTGCATGGTCACCCGACACTCCGTAAGTTTGTTCTTACAGTCCACTGAGGACTTCCCTAAAAGCTTACCTACATTTTCGAAGAAATCCTACGAGAACTAGACTGAATTTATACCTGGGTCCCACATTCCGTGGAATCTTCTAGATTTCGAGACAAGTTATTTCTTTAAAATTATTTCATGCTTTGTTGAGAGTCGAAAATAGAAGTTTTCCATATGAACATTCTTAGCTAGAACGTTTAGCGTGTTTTCTTGGGGAGGTCTGGTGAACAGCTTGGTATTTTGAAGCTTAAAATAT
Source organism: Noctua pronuba (assembly GCA_905220335.1). Lineage (NCBI taxonomy): Eukaryota > Metazoa > Arthropoda > Insecta > Lepidoptera > Noctuidae > Noctua > Noctua pronuba. Next base: position 7,989,516 of record LR999918.1, on the reverse strand, counting down.
GCTTCCATACCGTATTATCATATTTGAGGAGCTCGTGGCTTAATAATAACAGCCGCTCGGGTCGATCTTTAGGTTAAGCCGTGCTTGCCTAGGTTGGTCTGTGGATGGGTGACCACCCATTACATACCGAGTTTCCTCCGTGCCTCGGAAAGCTCATAAAGCCGTTGGTCCCGGCTGTCATTTGTAGATCTTTGATCTTGGTAGTCAGTCAGAGGCCCAAAAAGTCTGACAACAGTCTTACCAAGGGGTATCGTTACTTGTGGAGGTCAGATAGGCAGTCGCTCCATGTGAAATACTGGTATTCAGCTGCATCCGGGTAGACTGGAGCCCAACACAGTTGGGAGAAGGCTAGGCATATGATGATTATCTTGTTTACAGTAAAAAAGGCTAGTCTGAAACTGGCGCATGGTACAGGAAAGTTGAAAGGGGAAGAAATCGTCTACCCTGGTATGGAGAAGTGATGAGGGGGGATGAAACGCACGTGACTAAAATAGTGATGAAAATAAATGTTGATGGATGGAGAGGGAGAGGACGAACAATGACAAGATGGATGGATTGCGTGGGAAATTATATGTAACGCGTTACAAGTACTGTGTGCTGACCGCATATTAGTTTAGTTTATAACTAAGTTTTTTAATATACTGATTCTGCACTCTTATTAGGTAATCTCATTTTTACAATGAGGTTTGCTGTAAAAGAACCCAATTCTGGGTTAAGCTAGTTTGAAATCGTATGTTATCGCGGGCCTGTGGACGGTGAGTAATGGGCTAGCTCGTCGTCCGTCCGTCTTGTGACGACAGGCCCGCCGTGTCGACAGCGCGTTCGTGTTCCACGCGCGCCTCAAAGAGAAGTCAGCAACCAGGAAGGAGTCCGCAAGCGCCGATGCCTGCGGGGGCTGCGGGACTGTTCGAAAGAGATACCGCGGCCCTGGAACACAAAGGGCAAAGAAGGAACATGGATGGGTTTTAGTCAGTAAAAGTCTGACACTCCCTTCCACTCCGCCTAGAGCGGTAGGGGTCATTTGCTGATTTCCCACCCGAAAAAAAAAATCGTATTTATTTATTTATTTTATTTATTTTACTATTTATGTACACACAGTAGACAACACAGGAAAATAACATTATAATACATGAGTACATAGGTACTGCTTATATGCTCGTATGTTATTAGCAGTGATCGGAGTAGGTAGATTGAACTGGGGTCATTGATCCGAAACGTATATATTACTATGGACATTCCTCCGGAATTGGTGGATTATTGGTGTGTTTGTTTTTATTATTCAACAGATAAATAATGAATTAATTTAGTTTTGATACCTTCCTTTAAATTTTGAATTGAGTAGTAATAATATCACTACCAACGTTAACAATATTTAATTGAATCCGGAAATACCGGAATTACTTTCCGGAAAAATGGCTTATCCATGTTATTCTTTCTGTGTGCATTTATGATACAAGTACCAAAAATCAATCTACCTACTCCGATCACTGGTTATTAGGTCGAACCTCTACTCGTTAGAGCACAAAACTGGATTCAAGTTGTTGTGAGCTTCTTAATAGAAAACGACAACGATCCCAGGACCCTACGTTCAGAAGTCTCGCTTTGGACCACTAGACCGAGGCAGTTCATGTATAATTATGCCTTTCCTTTCTGAAAATCACATAACTAATACTAAACCCAAAGGGAATACGATTAAATGCTATAATCCTAAACCACATTAAAGTTTAAATATTTGACATGTCGCAGATGTTTTGCCCAAAATAGTTATCAAACGAGTGTTAGCTTGGGCACAGGAGGAATTTTGATGTTGCCCGGAAAATGTTAGTTATCACTGAATAAATATAACTCAGAGGGTCCAATAGTGTTATTCAACTCACTCACTCAACTGATCTACGTGGAATTACTTGAGTGAGTATGATTGACTGTGTAAGCGTGTTTATTTGTTTTCAAAATCAGCATAGTTCAATTTTTTTTTATGTTAATACTAGAAATATACGAAATTATCATAATCTGCCTAGCCCTTTTCTCAACTATTTGGGTTAACTTCCAGTCTAACCGGATGCCGCTGAATACCAGTATTTTACATGACGCGACTGCCTATCTGACCTCCACAACCCACTTAGTACTGGGTAATACGATACCCCTCGGTAAGACTGGTTGTCAGACATTCAGGCCACTGACTACTTGTAACAACTCTCAAAGATCTTCAAATATCAGCCGGGACCAACGGCTTAACGTGCTTTCCGAGGCACGGAGGAAACTCGGTAAGTAATGGGTGGCCACCCATCCACAGACCAACCTAGGCAAGCGCAGCTTAACCTGAAAATCAACCCGAGCGGCTGTTATTATTTAGCCACGAACCACTACCTAATATGATACCAAATGATACTTCTGTACCTCACTTAACAAACGGCCAGGATCCTAAACTAATCCGATTTGAAGGTTCCGTGAACATTCGACAAACTCAAACCTTTTGATCTTCAAATTAAGGATGTACGCTCAACCACAGCTTCAGTCAAAAACCTCATTAAACTGGGGGCTGCGTAGTTACAAAACGGCGTAGTTACAAAACGGCGTAGGTTGTGTAATGAGTTACTAAAATTGTTGGTACTAGATACAAAGACTTTGTAGGTACCTTAAATATAACTTGTGTCATGTTGAATAACAGCTTTTTCAAGCCCTATTTGTCATTAATCATTTATTCGGTAATTCATGAGGTATTTTCGTAAGACAAAATCAAAGACCATGGCCCCGGGCCGCAAATTGAGATGGGCACACGCCGCTTCTTTTATTTTCTAGCCTACCACTCCGTATTTACTTGATACAAGCACTTTTTTAGCCTGCGGCCCTGAAGCTCAATTAATGGTTAAAAATAAAATCCGAAATTTTCGGCGTGGACGCGCGAGGTCCTTCTAGGCGGGGTGCTAAAAATTTTTCAGTTCGCTCCACTCGCTCATGCTGTCTCTTACTTATTCTGGAACTTCTATGCAAAAGTTCAAAAATATTGATAGACCTCTTCAAATCTTGATGGCCCGCCGGTTGGCACTGAATCAAAATTTTGGCCCACCTTCAAAATAAGTTGAGCAGCCTTGCTCTAATCGTTGACAAACTCCTTCACCAAGAGCTAGGTACTAGAAGAGAGAAGAAGAAAACATATTTATTCGGCACATGCCAAGATGCACACAACAAACAAATAAAAATGAAATAAAAAAACTGAAATCTACACGCTAAAAAAAAAGAAAGATAATATTAAAAAAGAACGATAATATTGTGTGTCTCACGGCTGCGCCGAATAGGCCCAGTTCAGCCAACTGCCCAGCAGCTAGTGCCTGACGCTGGTTTTCAACTGGACCTGAGATGGTGATGTAACGGACATAAAACAGTTTTGTTTCTAATTAGGACTCTACTAGAAACTTCACCAATTTTATTGACGATACACCAAAGTATTATCATTCCTTTGAAAACCTCGAACTTTTAAGACCAGTCCCAACAAATTAAGTCCAGAATCTTTGTTAATATAAAGTTCTCAACATAAATATCTCCAAATTCTGAGAACAACTTGAAGTTTCATCAAAAACAGGGAAACAATACCAACTTAACTTGTTCTCTTAGGCTGAAACTTAGGACGTAATAATCTAGACGTCTTCTTGTAAACTTTCTCGATAAGATTAAGAATGAAAGCCTCTGAGATAAAAAATAATTGATCATTTCAATGGAAAAAGTTTTCAATTAATCCTTGTCACCGACTGGGGAGGAAATTAATTGGACTTCGGAGATAATGGAATTTTTATCCAATAGGTTGGCGGTCTGCTCGATGGATTACCTTACGGATAGAGTTTACTGCAGCATTGGGTATCTGTGAAATGTTATGTCATCATCTGCCTAGCCTTTCCCAACAGTATTGGGGTCGGCTTCCAGTCTAACCGGATGCAGCTGAATACCAGTATTTTACATGGAGCGACTGCCTATCTGACCTCCACAACCCAGTTAGTACTGGGTAATACAATACCCCTTGGTAAGACTGGTTGTCAGACTTTTTGGGCCACTGACTACCTAACGACTGTCAAAGATCTACAAATGACACCCGGGACCAACGGCTTAACGTGCTTTCCGAGGCACGGACGAACGTCGGTATGTACTGATCTATTTTCGGAATAAAGTGGCTGTGACATACGGATGGACAACGAACAGATATGACGAATCTATAAGGGTTCCGTTTTTTGCCATTCGGCTACGGAACCCAAAAAATATGGCGACTTTCAACAAAATCCATAGAAAGAGAAACTTGGATAAAAATTCTAGTGGTCGGAAGCACTACTGAGTACTGCTGAGTATGAGGACCTTGGGTTCGATTCTTAGGTTAGACCAAGTGTTATTGAGTTTGTCCACCAGGAATTTCTTAGTAGCTGCTCAGAGTCTAGATTGGTGCCCCATTGATGGCAATAGGATCGCCTTTAAAACATGCGACTTAAACGTAACTGGCGAAATGTGGATGTATTGTTAAGTACACCTCTGCCATACCCTAAGGGGATTACAGGCGTGATGTTTTGTTATGTTAAACGAAATTCATCAAACGACTCATGCGTATAAAGTACCAGGCTGTCATAAATAATTAAGAGCTTACCTAACATGTTTTGATAGCTAGAAAACGTCTAGAACGCGGGCTATTGAAATTACATTTACCTATTTATTTAGTGTTTCGGCTACAGAATATATAAACCTTCTTATAAATTCAATTCTTAAGACAAAGCCAAGTAATTTGTGTCTAATTACGTATAACTGAACTTAAAACAGATTCAATATCAAGATAAATTCTAAGACAGTTATCGGGAAACCAGAAATAGCAATTATGCGCTTCATATAAGCAGTAATTACGTCGTTCCTTTTCACGAAGGCCTGATATTAATAACCACATCTGAGTAAGAAACATTCAATCGTCATTACATTTACAAAACAGAAATGAAAAACATTTTCTTGGTACAGAATATGAGACAGTTTTCGACAGTAATTTGAACCCTTATTTCATCCCCATGTCACAAAATAGAAAGGTGAAGAAGGCTAGGTCCATACAAAAAGCGAAAACGCACGCACACATAGACACGCTTTACGTACAGCGAGTGCAAGCGCACTCGCGACCGGCATTTGTTTGAGATCTCCACGCACACATCGAGACGCCTCGCGTACAGCGAGTGCAAGCGCACTCGCGACTGTTATTAAAATTTTGTTTGAGATCTCCACGCACACACAGACACCCTTCACGTACAGCGAGTGCAAACGCACTCGCGACTGGCATTTGTTTGAGATCTCCACGCACACATAAACACGCTTCAAGAACAGCGAATGTAATTTTTAAGAAATCGTCGAACGTCGCGTCTATGTGCCGTCTATGAGTCGACCTTCTGGACTACCTATTTAACGCCCACGTCTTGAGTATACGTTAGATTTCTAATCAAATAAGGGACGTTATTATATGGCCGTGTTTAATCTAATTAAGATTATCTTTATTGGGGACTGTATTCCGTCTTTGAACCCCGAAATAGGGATCAATGGGGTCGAAAGAAGGTCTTTATCTGAAGTGTTAGGGCGTAGGATGTGAATGGTTGTGATTTATTAAGAATTAATGATATTGGGAAGGCTTTTGCCCAGCAGCGGGACTTACAAGACTACTAAAAAAGAAAGTTTTTCCCTGAAGTATAGATTTGTCACCTATTATAATATACGGGGTGGAAGGGACACCAACGCGAAAACGGTTACCATGTATTCAGTACATAATTCTGAGCCCCCCACATGGACATTTTACATCAGTAATTTTTTTTTAATCAGCTGTTCCATACATTTTGACAGTGTAGGTATTGCACTTTTGTAGGAAACAGCTGTTTTTTTTTTTTATAACCGATGGAAAAATTCTATGTGTTCAGAATGATATACTGAATACGTGGTAACCGTTTTCGCGTCAGTGTCCCTTCCACCCTGTATTTAACTAGCTTCCGCCCCTTCTTCGCATGGGTCTTATGACTTGATAAAACACTGAGTTTCCTTCACAAAATCAAAATCTTAAACATTTATGAAAAACTCACGTCGAGATTAATACACGAAATGATAGTGTAGACCGCATCGAAAGTTAAAAATAACAACTCGATAACACAAACAGATATGTATAATATAGATAAAATAGTACGAGAAATGTGGGTACTATACACCCCTTAGGGAAATAAAAGAGTGATGATGTTCCGATAAAACTTTACGATTCAGACCCAAATTCTAGGACATGGACATAAATCTTTATTCAAACTCGTTTTGTCTTTAAGATTACTTAACGTGTAAGCATCATCTGCCTAGCCTTTTCCCAACTATATTGGGGTCGGCTTCCAGTCTAACCGGATGCAGCTGAATACCAGTATTTTACATGGAGCGACTGCCTATCTGACCTCCACAACCCAGTAAGTACTGGGTAATACGATACCCCTTGGTAAGACTGGTTGTCCGACTTTTTGGGCTACTGACTACCTAACGACTTTCAAAGATCTACAAATGACACCCGGGACCAACGGCTTAACGTGCTTTCTGAGGCACGGAGGAAACTCGGTATGTAATGGGTGGTCACCCAACCACAGAACAACCTAGGCAAGCACGGCTTAACCTAAAGATGATCCTTACTTAACGTGTCAGCAACGCAGATAAACAACAAGTTAACATAGTAGGCAAGTACATATAAGTAAGTAAATTCGCCTTGCTCGTTGGTCTAGTGGACGTTAGTGCGACTGTTAAGCATGAGGTCCTAGGTTCAATTCCTAGGTCGGGCAAGGTGTTGTTGGGTTTTTCACCAGGATTTTCTCAATAGAAGCCACGGAGCATGGCTTTGTGCTCGGTTAATGGCAGTATGTCTGCTACTGAGACAAATTCCTGATGGAAAGTTACTTTTTAATTTTGCCCAACCTGGGAATTGAACATAGGACTTCCTGTTCAGCAGTAGTACTTGCGACCATTAAACCAATCAGGCAGTAAGCTTATCGTGTCAAAAATATAAGCAAATAAAATCCCGTAACTTCTTTTCTCTCTAGTTACCCAATTTGTCCCGCACACGGTTGCTGATTGGCTGGCACGTCCAAATGACAGCTATGACAGTTCCACAGATATTTCCGATAAGTGAGGGGAAATGATTGTGAGAAAAATCCTGGTAAATATGTGGTAGGAAAATGTAGAGGTGGCTTGTTTGGCAAATATGCAGAGATCGGCAAAAATATTTATTTTAGGATCCCATAGATTTACACGGTTTAAGGAATAACGTAATGTTATAAATAACTAGCTTATGCCCGAGGCTTCGCTTGCATTAGTTTAGAATTTGATAAACAATTCGGGTTGTACTCTGGTGCCATCTATTATCATGAGAACGTTATTGTTCTTTTCCTCGGGAACAGTTGAATGGTACCCTATATCCGTTTCTGTACACCTGACGACGTATACGCAAAATTTCAGGATGATCGGTTCAGTGGTTTAGGTGTGAAAAGGAAACAAACTTACTTTCGCTTTTATAATATTACTTAGGATGTAAGAAAAGTTTAGCAAAGTTCGATGGAATTGTTTTCTTCATTCACTGTTAACATCAGAAATGCTAAAATATAATTAAAGTAGCTGCGCCCGTCTCTTCGCTCGCAAAACGCTGTAGTATATTATTCTTTCTTTATCGTGTGGTTAGTGCCAAACCTGGTGAAAGAGTTTTTTTGCCGCCCATGGGCCTCTGACTTGGCTTTACATACCGTCGGGAAATATCTCTCAGGCATGGTTTCCTCACGATGTTTACCTTCACCGAAACAAATGGTAATTATACAATGCAGACATGAATCCGAAAAATCTTGGGTTCGAACTTGAGACCTATGACTCCCTGCCGGGGCTGCGGGACTGTTCGAAACAGATACCGCGGCCCTGGAACACAAAGGGCAAAGAAGGAACATGGGTCGGTTTTAGTCAGTAAAAGTCTGACACTCCCTCCCACTCCACCCAGAGCGGTTATTTGATGATTTCTCATCCTTAAAAAAAAAAAAAAGGGTCCTTTTTAATCCATAATGGATTATACTATTCACTCGCATACTAAGACATGTTCAATGTTTACCCCAGGCAAGACCTTTTCCGAACGAAATCATACGCAAAAATTAGTACCTACGGCTTAACCTCCGAATGAGTATTCTCACATAACCTTAAACAGAATGACAAGCGAATTTTCTTGTAAAATAGCTCGAGGTAAAATAATGGGTAGCCAAGCCATGTTCGTCCCACGGTTGGGCTAATTGGACAGGATAACGTGGGATAAAGTATAATCCGCCGTCTTTGAGGCGATCCCTAATTTGACTTTAGGTGTTGTCAGTTTGTTCTCATTAGGCGGTTTTAGGGTATTTTTTGGGGAGAACCTTTTTTTGTGAAAATTGAGGTTTCGTTTTTGGGTTAACACCTTTAGGAGCTTTTGGTAACCTTTGCATTCATATTTACTTATTACCTGATATAGTATTTTCTGAAGATTTTTTTGACAAACGAAAAATATTATTTTTCCTCACGAGGAAAACGTATGGGTTACGTGTTTAAATTTACAAAAACAGTTTTTCTACAGTAAAATTTCAGTTCCTGTACTAACTTTTATACTATAATAAAATCGTGCCCGCATTTCATATTAAATGCATCTACACTACAGCTAGTTTTTTTTTATTTCACTTAAAATAAGGTAAACTCCGTGATAATTAAAACTGTGCAAGCAAACCCTGGTTTAGATTTCAGTTGAAATATTCTCTTTGTGGCAGAAAAACATGGTGTTACTCTAATTTCGCCGAATACGCTGAATTCTGGCACACTCGTATATTAAAATGAGACGTATGTGGAAATATTTTACCTTGGCATATGTAGTATTAAAACTGTGTGTGTGTAATATTTTAAGCTGACTTCCGTAAACGTAGAAGTCAATTTGGCGTGACTCCACTTAGTCATCATCATCATCATCATGTACCTAGCTTTTTCCCAACTATGTTGGGGTCGGCTTCCAGTCTAACCGGATGCAGCTAACAGGACTAACAGGACCTCCACAACCCAGTTAGTACTGGGTAATAGGTTACCCCTTGATAAGACTGGTTCTCAGACTTTTTGGGCTACTGACTACCTGTAACGACTGTCAAAGATCTACAAATGACAGCCGGGACCAACGGCTTAACGTGCTTTCTGAGGCACGGAGGAAAATTGGTATGTAATGGGTGGTCACCCATCCACAGACCAACCTAGGCAAGCACGGCTTAACCTAAAGATCGACCCGAGCGGCTGTTATTATTTAGCCACGAGCTCCTCTTAGTACCATTTATTTATTCTGAGGAAAAAAGTGTGACTGCGGATCCATATAAACGATGTCCCACCTCCTCTCCTGCTCTTTGTGGAACTCCACTTGCTTCTTGGAGGGGCCTGTCCGAAGCCACTGGTATAAGTCCCGTCACGTAAGAAGAACGCTGAGGGACAGTGGAGGGGATGTGTTTGCGCACGTTATACAGTCGCGTCCTAAAGTACTAAGCTACTGTTTTATAATATAAGTATAATTGTTTCCTTGTAGAATCGTAATAGGTACTTTACTAGCTACTAAGTACTTTGGAAAAGGCTGGAATAAAAAAAAATAAAAAGTTTATTTGAGCGGTCAGCGTTCTTTTTACGTGACGGGACCTATAACTCGATGTGGCAGAGTTCTTGTCGAAGCTCATCTTACAGAAATAAAATAAAGATTTTTCGACCCGAGGAAGACTTAATGAAAATAGTGTATACATCCTCTTTTAAAAAATAACTATTTTAGTAGAAAAGAGAAATTGCTATTCCTGATAAAATACTGCCCACAAAGAAAACTAAACTAGATCAAAACAGAACACTTGAACAATTACTAATACAATTCCACGAGCAGAAATTTCTCAGAAACCTAGACTAGATACTAATTGGATTCTTAGGAACCTTTTACAAGACCTAACGTGTCCTAACCTTAGGTATTTAAGTGAACTACTATGTAATTTGTACTCTAACCCAGACGAAAAACGACCCTTGTAACCTAAAAAGATAGGCACAGAAGGACGTGTTCATACAATGAACAAGAACAGGCGCGCGCATTCATCAACGCGTACGTACTCGTAATCGCAAACAAATGACAGTCGCGAAGTGCGCTTTTACTGTACGTGAAGCGTGTCTATGTGTGCGTGGAGATCTCAAACAAATAACTATGTGTGCGTGGAAATTTCAAACAAATGACAGTCACGAGTGCGCTCGCACTCGCTGTACGTGAAGCGTGTCTGTGTATGCTGGAGATCTCAAACAAATGACAGTCGCGAGTGCGCTTGCACTCGCTGTACGTGAAGCTTATCTATGTGTGCGTGGAGATTTTAAACAAATGACAGTCGCGAGTACGTAAAACTTGTTTATGTGTGCTTGGAGATCTCAAACAAATAACTATGTGTGCGTGGAGATTTTAAACAAATGACAGTCGCGAGTACGTAAAACTTGTTTATGTGTGCTTGGAGATCTCAAACAAATAACTATGTGTGCGTGAAGATCTCAAACAAATGACAGTCTCGAGTGCGCTTGCACTCGCTGTACGTGAAGCGTGTCTATTTATGCGTGGAGATCTCAAACAAATGACAGTCGCTAGTGCGCTTGCACTCGCTGTACGTGAAGCGTGTCTATATGTGCGTGCGTTTTTGCTCGTTTTATATTTCGCCGACTTTCTTAACTTATCTACTTTGTGCTAGTAGCCTATTTAATCATTATCCCAAAGGCTTATAAAATAAGGCTGGACTAACGACTACATTTTCTTTTCATCTACAAATCTTAGCTGAAGAAAATAGCCTGGAATGACCTAATCAAATTGCGGGAAATGTTGGCTTGAACAAATGAGCTTAGCAAGGGCAATTGCTCACGAAATTAGTTCATTATTTCCATATTCTGTAGGTAATGTTTGCAGTATACATACAGGCAAAGTTTCTTGTCAGTTATGCCTGAAGATAATTGTTGCTATTTCAGGATGGCTTTAGTATATAAGGCTTTCATTGCACACACACAGGTCTCTACTCAGTCAGAAAGAGCGGGCAGTACGGGTTGAACCATACCTGTCAGTACAGAATCGCTTTCTTCTTTCCTTTTCTATCGCTCAGAACTGTCATTGGAGCGAGAAACAGGGAGTGCTGCCGATCGCACTGTCGATGCCGCCGCGTGCGATAGCATTCCCGCTCTATTTGCTCTGTCAAGTGTCGGTTGGTGAATGTCTTCGAATGATTGGTTCTAGGACATGCTGGTTTTCTCACGATGTTTTCCTTTGCCATTTTAGCAGAGGATATAAAATAATTTATATAAAGTTAAGTGCCTGCATGTGGGCGCTTTTATGAGTAATAAATATGTACGAATTAATTTTTGCGCAAAACATCTACCATATTCAAATATTCACTATTTCATTTACATGGAAATGCAAATTCATAAATGGCCAATTATATCGTTTTAATTTATTATTGTTTTGAAAAATAAAAAACTTACAAAAGCTAGTGCAAATAATTACGTAATGAAAGTAAAGTTCATTTGAAATAATTAATTTCAGTTAATTGGTGACTTCCGGTAATTTTGTTAATCAAATAACAACTCGTAAGGGTCAACTCAGCGACCCGCTCGGTAGAGAAGGCTCCGTTTATGGAATTCGCCGGAATTCCCGCGGCGCCGCGGGCATCCACGCGACTCGTTCGAGTTTCTCATGCGATAATAAGTATTAAAGAAATGAAAATAAAGTAAAAATTCATATGACACTAAAACTGCGCTCCGTTTCGCTGCGCTTCGACGCTCTTTTGGTGTGAGTTGAGCCTTATTCGCCTGTATTTTCCGTTGCTATCGGTCGATAAGGTTGTAAGTAAAGACGTATATTTTGCAAGAACCATAAAAAAGCGTCAGGCAGTTATAAAAACCATTTAAAGTGCCTGGCAGTTAAAGCACACACTAAAATCATAACATACTTTTCGGACAAATCAGTATTTTTGAGGCTGTTTCACACTTGTGCAAGTTTTAGTTGCAAACGAAAAAAGAAAACCAGGAGAGTAGACACAACATGGATATGTACCAATACATCATCATCATCTGCCTAGCCTTTTCCCAACTATGTTAGGTTCGGCTTCCAGTCTAACCGGATGCAGCTAAATACCAGTATTTTACATGGAGCGACTGCCTATCTGACCTCCACAACCCAGTTAGTACTGGGTAATACGATACCCCTTGGTAAGACTGGTCTTCTTAGGCCACTGACTACCTGTAACGACTGTCAAAGATCTACTCATGACAACTCGGTATGTAATGGGCGGTCACCCATCCACAGACCAACCTAGGCAAGCACGGCTTAACCTAAAGATCGATCCGTGCGGCTGTTATTATTTAGCCACGAGCTCCTCTCAAATACATGTTTTATACCTTAATGTAAACACAGGGTAGGTAATAGTTACATGTTTTATTCAACAGTTTACATAGGTGGAATTATATTGTCAAATGCCGCCAGTGTTGTACACAGTTTGACTGACATATTGTGTTCAGTGTTCGACTAAATTGTTAATACATGATACATTAGGTTTGTGTTACTATGTATTTAGAATAGTACATTGGTGTTAGACACGAATGTAATATTGAAGTTAGTAAAAACAAACAAACATTTCTCACAAATCGCAGTGGTCGTCAGTCGATATTTCTCGATATTAGGCGATATGTCGATTTTTTTTTAAGCAATGCTACTTTCATAACGAACAACACGGCAATCAGTATTCAGAAATTCTACTGTTATTAACGAAATAAAATAACTAATAGCTGCCTGAAGCTAACAATTAAAATGAAAAAAAAAATTAAAAGCCCAACAATTTCCTTCCAGCAATCTCTACAATAAAAACTGACAATACAGCCTGATCGTTTGCACTACCGAACAATGGACGTCCGTATTATTCCGAACAACGCAAAAACCACAAGTAATCAATCAAAAGAGAACTGTACTGCTTGCCCTACTTACCCCATTATAGCAAAATGTATACAGAAATCAGTTATGGAAAGGGGTTAATTCGAAACCACAAATCGTAATAAGGATGACTGCACAGAAAATCCTTAAAAGAGAAACAAGATTTTTTATTCGTAACTTGAGAAAAACAATCGAGAAATTCTATGAGCGAGTAGATGAAAAAGTTAACAATGAATAGCACTGGAAAACGCTACCGAAACACGTCGTTGCTGTTGAAAATCGTTTTAGCATCCATTTTGAACCTCATTTAAGGTGCAAACCCACCGCGGCGCACGGATAGGCTACGCACGTGTGTTAAGCTTCACTTTGCAAGAAAATGTATGTGATTGTGTCCACTGCAAACCACGGACACGCTATGCATCAAATTACTCCATAAGTAAATGCGTGGCTTGCTCGAATAAGGCGCTCACATAGCTCAACGCTGTCAACGTCATGCACGCTGTGCACGCGTACACGCTATACACGAATATTAACCCACGACTATGTCGCGGTGGGCCACGCACACTACAGTTGTACTGAGTAGTGTGTGTGCAGCGTGTACTGCTGTGGAAACGTAGACCCACGTTGTCAAACAAAAGAATCCACGCAGCTAAAATGCGCCGCGTGCTCGTGCAGAGCGTGCACCGCGGAAGGTTTGTGCCTTTAAGGGCCAATATCGATATCGAATTTTGCACGGCACTCGGGTGGCAATTGGCACAAATTTGTTTTTAAAGTTAATCATCGCGGATTCACTACGAATCTCATAGACAAGTTTAGAGAAAAAAAAAGCTTAAAACAAAAATAATACCAAAGTACTTTTTAAAACTAAAACAAAAGATCTTAAAAATTAGCCACAATTTTTACATGAAAATGTGCCAAAAATTATTCTTTTAACGTAACAAAATTAAACGCAACCATCTTTTTCTCAGAATTTCACTTTTAAAAAGTACTTTTCCTTTGTAAACAAAGGCTTTAAAAACCCTTTCACCTTTCGGAATTAAAACAGGCTTTCACTACCTTTTGGGGTCCCTGATTACAACGTCAAGAGTGGACCGTAATCACGTGGGTCGGGTTCCGCATAATTATGTAAAAACAGCTTTTAAAAGTGTTCGTTAAAAAGCAAACGAGACTACAGATGTTCGTTTAATTTATGAATTTCAGGAATTTTCAGGAGAGTAAGGGTGGATGGGCATTTATATTCGTAGCTGGAGCTTTGTAGATTGATTTTAATAAATTATAATACTGATTGCCTTTGAAGTTCGTTATGAAAGTTGCCGCTAATGTTGGATGGATGACTGCACCTAAAAATTAAGTTTCTAAAAATATCCAGCAGTTTCTAGTACGAGTATGCCACACTATTCCCAAACCACTGCAACTATTGAAAGCCAAAATCAACACTGGCGACCATCAGAAAACCGAAGAAAATGCAGCTTGACGAAGTCAAAGAGAACTAATTTAACTGTCTTGGATCCCGCAAAGAAATACATCAGAAAAGAGAGTTGCTAGTATGTTAAACTACTTTTTGTCTGTGTTAGGGTGCTTGTTCGAATTCATTCGGTTCGAGCCGATCTATAAACTCGGTCCGGACCATCGCTGATTCTCGTTCGGGTCGGCTCTAGGACAAAGCATTTTGCCTCACAGTTTTGTGAGCTGTAGAAATGATAAAAAGTATACAAAGTAAGAGTGGTTTTAGACTATCGTATTCCAGCGCGTGCACGCGCGCCACATTTTGGGTTTCAAAAAATCGAATGCATGTACACGCTCATTTCGTTTCGTACACTTGAACCAGTTGTTTCTGTGAGTAGCAATATGTCAGTATTCCTCGCGACTTGCGCTTGTACGAGTACGAGCTTATAAGCGCGTCAAGGCTCGTACGAGTTGCGCTATAAAGAACGAGCGCCGAAAATATGTTAATGTGAAACGTAGAAAGAGCTTGGAATGGCTGCAAGCGAACCCCAGATCTTCGACACGTAAGTTGGGGTCGGTAACACTGAGCCACCACTCCTCCATGACGTAGATTATTATCACCAAGAAATCTTATTTCATTCAGCTGAAAACTTAAAATCCTTGATACTTAACCAACTACAAAAAAATCTAGTACTACATCAAGTAAATCTATCACAATTAGTTCAACCCCAGTAAAATAACGAGGATCCAATCGGTAGTTAACACCGTAGCACTTGGGTAACAGCCAAATATGGCATTTTAAACTCTTTTGCTCCAGTACCGGGTGCTAGCAATGAGTTGAAAAAACAATTTCTCACCATTTTGCGGAAAACGATTACGATAACCAATGTTTATGAGGATCTGAAATTGGTTCAGTGCTTTTTGAGAAAATCGCGAAGCTTCAATTGGAGTTTGGAACGATATCTGGCTAGACGCGGAGATCACCAACCTAGCTTTGACCCAATGATTGTTAAGGTTGGGCCAAAGAAACCAGGACTGTATAAGGTTTTATTTCCGTTATTGTTTTTCACACATATTATTTACATTTTTAAATATTCTAATATAAAACAATATAAAAAAACATTTAAAATATAAAAATTAGTAGGCCACCAGCACTGGGAACAGGGTCCAAGCTACCGGTGGTACCGATGCAAGCCGTATCGAGGAGTACTGCCTTCTGAATCAGGCCCTTGATCCAACCGCCTAAGGAGAGCCTCGAAAGATGGTCGTCGAGGCTCTTTGCCATAAGGCCATTGGATTATTATTATTCTTAAACCTTGTTGGGTTGACAATATGGTCAAAATCGCGGGAAACATCTGGACGAGGGAAGGACTGAACTCGGAAGTACGGCAGAAAAAAGGAGACGCTTATATCCAGTAGATGATATGGGGCTAAAATGATGAGGATGTGAAACAGAAGGCTCCATTATCAATCTAGATAGGGAACAACTGCTAGATGTCCAACTGACCAAGAATCGTCGCGACAACCGCGTTCAACGCTGTCTTTTATAGCATAATCAGTCTATAATGTACCCACTGCTGCGACATAGGCCACCTCTCTATGAGAGGGAATGGGCTATAATCCACGACGCGGGCCCAGTGCGGGTTGATTGGTATCTTTTATAAAAAGCGAGATAATAAAGGTACAACGCGTCATTTTTCATGCAAAATAAACAAGAGTTCCTCCAAAATTAATTGAATAAAAACAATAAAAACCTCACACCGTGTACAGACCCCGAAAAAAGTGACAAGCAACATCCGCCAGCAGTCATCCCTTAATCCCATATTTGTTTATTTGTCACTCAGGTCATTTAACATATTTTTACTTTACACGCTGTATTTAGATTATACTAGCTTTTGCGCGCGGCTTCGCTCGTGTTAATTTAGAATTTAACAGTCAATTCGGGTTGTGATCTGCTTGTAATAATATAATTCAGTCTTGGTACGAAAGACACGTGGCGCCATCTATTATCATGACAACGTTATTGTTGTTTTCCTCGGGAACAGTACTTTTTTTCAGGATGAAAGGTACCCTATGTCCGTTTTTGTACACCTGACTACGTATATGCAAACTTTCAGGATGATCGGTTCAGTGGTTTAGGCGTGAAAAGGTAACAAACAAACTTACTTTCGCATTTATAATATTAGTAAGGATTTCTCATCCGTTCGCAAACGAAGCTTGTGTGGTTATGCAACTCATCGGGATGGAAAATACGGGAATTGTGGTAAAACCCCGGGATTTTCGTTGTTATGCCATATTTACCTACAAACATCGGGTTAGGAGTATAAATCCTGCTAGAATAACTTTGTGTGTTTTCAGAATACGGTTTTTGGCGTGGAAGATTATCTTGTATGATTAATTTGAAGTTGGATTTTAGTGCATAAATGAATGACTATTTTTGCTCTAGTTGGCGGATTCAGGTAATGATTACTCATACTTATAGAAGTTCAATATTAATATGTCAAAATGTTTCTATGTTTAAGTAATAATAAAAGATAATAAAGAATAATAAATTATCTACAAAATACATTAAATAAGAATGCATATATGCTTATGGCTAAAATTTGACATGATTCTTAATTTTGTCGTTAGCTACGCTGAACTGTCTTAAAAGTTGAGAAAAACGTTGCTCATTTAACAGAGCGTATAATTTATGTATTTTCTTGAAGACCGCATTTTATTATGGCGTCAAAACGCCGATCCATCACACTCGTCTCGAAAAATATATTGCTTTTAAAACGCATCGTAGAACCGTCATTGGCAGGTAATATTCAACAAAATAGAAAACGCGAAACCGGTGTTACCACGTAGCATATCCTTAGGGACATCCCGGACCTCGGAACCCCGGGAACCCGGAATCCGAGACGCCTGCCAACACTTGCCGAGGCTGATTTATTCGCGGCAAGCGAGAATTTAAATTAAAGCACATTAGGAGCATATAATGCGTATTTGTATATGCTTTTGTTGCTTTTTAATATGGTTTATGTATGTGGTGGAGACAAGATATTAGAGAGAAAATTTAGGCTATAAATTTTTGGTGCTTTTTGTAGGTTTACTATTGAAGAGAGGGTTTTGAAGAGCAACTCGCGTTGATACTTCCAAAATCACCATGCTTGGTTAACTGAATGGTGATTTTAGCAGTAATGAGCAGGCTTCCTTTTTTAATTGATCTTACTTAAGAACTTATTATAAATGCAAAAGTTTGTGTTTTAAGGACTAAGTGCGGAAACCAAAACCCTTAACATGGAACATGGTAACGCTCGTGCTTCGGTCCGAACCCAAGACATCATCATCTGCCTAGCCTTTTCCCAACTAAGTTGGGGTCGGCTACCAGTCTAACCGGAGTTAGTACTGGGTAATCCGATACCCCTTGGTAAGACTGGTTGTCAGACTTTCGGGCCACTGACTACCTGTAAAGACTATCAAAGATATACAAATGGCAGCCGAGACCAACGGCTTAACTTGCTTTCCGAGGCGCGGAGGAAACTCGGTATGAAATGGGCGGTCACACATCCACGGATCAACCTAGGCAAGCGCGGCTTAACCTTAAGATCGACCCGAGCGGCTGTTATTATCTAGTCCGAACCCAATACATACCACTCTTTACTCAGGACCGTTCACACCAGGCCATCTCTGATCTTACTTTAGCAGTCTTTCTTGACAGAAATATCTTGGTTAAACGTGAGGGTGGAAAAATGGTTGCTACATTCATTTTTGCCGAGTGTAATTCTCGTATTTAGGTCACGCTCGTTTTCTCTGGGGTGTTGTAAAAGGGGATTAGGGGATTGCAATGGCAAGGTAACCAGCAAGCAGGTGCCAGCATGGGCAGCATACACCTGTGGTCTGATGTGGTTGTAGGCAAGGTGAAAGGAGGTCTGACTGAGGACTGATGGGTCGTTTCAGTTTCCAAGTCATCATCTGCCTAGCCTTTTCTCAATTATGTTGGGGTCGGCTTCCAATCACACCGGATGCAGCTAGTATTTTACATGGACCGACTGGATATCTGACCTCCACAACCCAGTTAGGGCTGGGTAATACGATGATACCCGTTGGTAAGACTGGTTGTCAGACTTTCGGGCTACTGACTAACTGTAGCGACTGTCAAAGGTCTACAAATGACAGCCAGGACCAGCAGCTCAACGTTTTAGAGACACGGAGGAAACTCGGTATCTAATGGGTGGTCACCCATCCACGGCAAACCTAAGCAAGCGTGGCTTAACCTGAAGATTGACCCGAGCGGCTGTTATTATTTAGCCACGACCTCCTCCAAGTACAGAAGTTAGGTAGCGGTGTATTTATAGTATATCCACATTTCTCTTGTTATTTATAAGTAGGTTCCATGATCCTAATAAGGGGCGAGCCTAATTCCATGAGTCGGTAGTTTCCAAATTTTCATGATTCCGCAATGCAATGCAATGAATTTATCATAATGTACTTATACGTTTATTTTTGTCAAAAAAACAAAGTGTAATTTTGAAGTTATTGTAAAAGATTTGTTACCAACCTGTAACCAATAATACTATACTATGTTCATAAAACGCCAGAAACTAGCCAAACTAGAACATAATACAATGGTACATTTAGGTCCGCTTGCACCACGAATCCCTAAACGCGTTTTTAACGTAGAGCGCATTTAAAACATCGTGCTGTTTCTATCAATCGGTTAAAGATGACAGAGACATAATGATGTTTGAAATCTGTCTAGCGTTAAAAGCGTTAAGCGATTCGTGGTGCAAACGGGCCTTAAACAAAAAAACAAAACTAAACATTTATGAAAAACGATAACAAATTCAGAGCTAGGGGACGAATGATGAAAAATTCAGAAAAAACTCAAAACACACTGCAAACATTTCGACATTCGCTGACAATGCACCCGGATTGGCGAGTTTGTTCCTCGTGTCGGCAAATCCTGAATGAATTCGCCGACACCGCTTTCGGCGTCCGAGGGCCATTACCCGACACATTTCGCCGACGCGCAATTCACACGTTCAAATGGCACTTTGAATGGGTATTTTTATTTAGTGGATATTGCGTACATATGCTAGCATATTTTCTCGCTACATTTCCTCGCTAAAATCTGCAAGCGGATCTGCAAGCTCATTTAAAATAATTATATAAAATAGTTTATTATAGTTTAATAGGGTGCACATGCTCTAAAACTTTAGTTTATCCTCCGATGCACTCACTGCACTTATAAATTCTCCATTTCTTTTAACATAACCTGAAATAACACATATTTTCACAAAATGGACCTGTATGCCAAGTTGTCAAACTGCATGGAGGAGTTGTCTGCCACATTCACCACACGGATGGACACATATGAGGAGGATTTGAAGAATGTCAGCAGTAATGAGGCCTCACACAAGACAGTAGCCAGCCTCTCTCGGGACTTCATGGAGTTCAAGTGCTTCATTTGGAAAACGATGAGTGCGCTGAAGACTCAGATGGAGTTGCTGACTGCGGGCTTAGACCGCCATGAAATGGCATCTCGTAGGCAAGTTCTGCTCCTACATGGTCTTCCTGAGCAGAAGGATGAGGACTACACTTCCCAGGCTGTCCTTACTTTGACGGATAAGATGAAGATCGCAAACGTCTCTTCTTCGGACATCACGTCCTGCCATCGCTTGGGAGTTAGTTCAGGCAAGCCACGTCCTCTTCTTATTCGGTTCAATTGTTACAATTTGCGCAGCGAGGTATGGCGTAAAAAGACAATGCTGAAAGGGTCTGGTCTGGTTTTCTCGGAGTTCCTAACTAAGCCTAGGCACGACGTGTTTCTGGCCGCTCGCGATCACTTCAGTGTGAAGCAGTGTTGGACCTCCGAGGGCAAAATTATCATCATGCTCCCAGACAAGTCGCGTCGAAAGATTGAATCGGCTACCGAACTTCAACAACTTGTTGCGCGGTTTCCTGCATCTACACCTGCTGATTCGGCTGAGAAGGTAGCATCTTCACCTATTAGCAACCCTGCTTCGGACAAGAGATCGCGGAGGCAGGCCAAATGATCGCACACATCATGTTTTTTCGGCATACTTTTTTTTTATTATTTTATTATTTATCCTGTGTCGGTCACTCATAATATTCTTTTTAAATAATGTTTTGACATTTTGACAACTAAGTTTGATTGTAGCTTGCTCGTTCGGAAACTAAAATAATATATATATTTTTTTTTTTTAATGACTTGGGTACCCGCTATTTAATCTTTGTTTTATTGGCAAGGTGCATCGAGGATCTTTGATATAGAATAAGTAGAATTTTTATTTTAGTATTTATTTAGAAATAGCTTTGAATAATTTAGTTTAATATTTATATCATATTATGTCATGTTAGACAATATTGATGACAGTTTTGTTTCCTGCTCTTCTCCTTGTTCGTCTGACGAGAGCTATGCTAGTGCGTTCAATGATGATTCTGTACACTTACGCGACCAACTTTCTTCTACCTTTTCTTGCTACAGCAAATTTTTCAACGCAGTCCATATTAATGCTCAAAGCATACCAGCCCATCATACCGATTTATTATCCTCATTTGACTCAGATCTTACTCATGCTGTACTTGTCTCTGAAACTTTTCTTAAGCCTGCTCTTTCTTCAACGCAATATTCGTTACCCGGCTACAGGCTTGTGCGTAATGACAGAACGGGCAAGGGTGGTGGGGGGATCGCCATCTATCTTCGTGGAGATATTATTTACAAAGTTATCGATCAGTCTCCGAGTAATTATTCAAAATCTGCTGAACACCTTTTTATTGAAATAACATTTAATCACACAAAATTACTTTTAGGTGTCTACTATAGTCCCTCCTGTCACATTGATTATTTCCCTTCTTTTGAAACAAACCTTGAATATTATTCTTCTTTATATGACCACACTATAATCCTCGGAGACTTCAACACCTGTCTGATCAAAGATGATGTGCGCAGCCGTAAACTCAGGTCCCTTGTCTCTTCTGTCAACATGCACATTCTACAGCTCAACGCTACTCACCATGCTCCTCACTGCAATCCCTCACTACTAGACCTTATTCTAGTTTCTGACCCAAAGAAAGTAGCCACATACGGGCAACTTTCTGCCTCCTTTTCTTACCACGATCTTTTATTTATATCGTATAAAATTCGCCCTCCTAAACGCAAATCAAAATTTCTCTTGCTGCGTAGTTTCAAGAACATTGATCTGGAGCGTTTGGGAGAGGATGCGGGTAATATTGATTGGTCTCCTGTTTATGGCGGCAATGACTTGGACACTAAGGTGGCCGAATTTGCCAAGATAGTGTTGAAGCTTTATGATGTGCATGCTCCACTAAAAAAGGTCAGGGTTAAGCATCTACCAGCTCCATGGTTGTCTGAAACAATTAAAAGCGCGATGTCTAAAAGGGATAAGGCGAAAAGGCGACACAAAAGGGACCCTACTGATGAGAATTGGTCTCTCTATAAGAAATTGCGTAATCGCTGCGGTCGTATGTGTAGGGATGCTAAAAGGCGTCACATACACGACTCAATTAAAAACTCCAACACAGCACAAGTATGGCAATTTCTCAAATCCCTTGGAATCGGCAAAGTTGAGAATGACACCACGACTGATATTGACCTAAACACAATTAATTTACATTTTTCCAAATCACCAGTGACTCTGGATGACAGCGTTAAATCTTCCACTCTTAATAATCTCTCTAATCTTTCTCTGCCATTATGTACTTCATTCTCTTTTCACCCGGTTACAGAAGGGGATATCAAGCGGGCCATTACATCTATTTCTACCAAAGCAGTAGGTGATGATGGCCTTCAACTTCAGATGCTTCTTCCTATCCTTGATGACCTTATTCCTGTAATTTTACACATTGTAAATTATTCACTCTTTACTGGCTCCTTTCCTTCTGCTTGGAAGAAGGCCTACGTTTTACCTCTTCCCAAAGTTTCTAATCCCTCTTCAATAACCCAGTTTCGCCCAATTTCAATACTTCCAATCCTGTCCAAAGTCCTTGAGAGTGTTGTCAATAATCAACTATCGCATTACCTTTCCTCTAATAGCCTGCTTAGCCCTTATCAATCTGGATTTCGTCCTGGCCATAGCACTGTTTCAGCCCTAGTTAAAATAACTGATGACATCCGATTGGCCATGGAAAACCGACAACTTACGGTGCTGGTTCTATTGGACTTTAGCAGTGCTTTTAATTCAGTTGATTTTGACATCCTCTTAGGTATACTTTCCTCTCTAAACATATCTCCTCCTGTGACTGCTTGGTTTGATTCATATCTTCGGGGTCGCTCGCAGTCGGTACACTTAGATGAGGCTTGCTCTGATTGGTGCGATCTCTCTGCGGGTGTTCCTCAGGGTGGCGTCCTTTCTCCTCTTCTTTTCTCCATTTTCATCAACGCTGTCACTATGATATTAACTTCACATTATCATCTCTATGCAGACGACCTGCAGATTTATCGTCATTTTAAAATCGAAGAGCTTCCTGGAGCCATCGATGCCATCAATAATGATCTTCAAAACATCAGTCTGTGGGCTAAAAGTTTTGGACTGTTAGTCAATCCAACAAAATCACAAGCTCTCATTATTGGTGGCAGATACTTTGTCAATTTATTGAGTCATCAGTCACTCCCGCCTGTTATGTACGATGGTATCGGTATACCCTACTCCAAGAAAGTCAAAGACTTGGGTGTATTCTTGGACTGTAACCTATCTTGGCATGTTCACATTGCTGAAGTAAGCAGGAGGGTGTTTTGTTCGTATCGGTCTCTTAAGCGACTTCAGAAATTCTTGCCTTTTCAAACTAAAATTACTCTTGCTCAATCTCTTCTTCTTCCCCTTCTAGACTATGCTGATGTCTGTTTTCTTGATGCGACTGAGGAACTTTTTAATAAACTCGAACGTCTGCAGAATTTGTGTATCCGCTTCATTTTCGGGCTTCGTAAGTACGACCATGTGTCGGAATTTCGGAAGCAGCTGAAGTGGTTACCTATTCGGCAGCGTCGTGATTGTCACACTCTTTCTTTTCTCTTTTCCATTCTTCACAATTCTAAGGCTCCTTCATATCTTCGGGAACGCTTTGAGTACCTTGTTCCTAGAGGTAAACCTTGTCGCTCATCATCATCTCTTCTCCTTCGTTTCCCTGCTCACTCCTCAAGTCGGTATGATGGATCATTTACTGTTCGTGCTGTGCGCCTTTGGAATTCACTTCCACACTCCTTGCGGGATAGCCCTTCGTTAGAAGTGTTCAGGAAAGGAATAAGGGAACATTTCCTGACGAAATGATCAATATGTAAGCAAATAGGATTCTATAAGCATTGTATTGTTTATAATTATATTGTATGTATTACGTGTATTATACTGTATGTATGTAGTTTAGTTTATAAAATTCATTAATTTAAGTAACGAGATATTTGTTATGTTAATGCACATAGGTATATCCTCTTATGCAAATTTCGCTATCGAAATTTGGTTTGCTGTAAGAAAACCCAATTCTGGGTTAAGCTCGCCTTTGTACATAAGCTATGTTATTGCAATTTGTATATATATTTTTGTTGTTTTTGTGTGCAATAAAGAATAAGGAATAAGGAATAAGGAAGCGGAATCATAATACTCGGTCTCCATTTTTCAAGTCTCCATGAATCAAACAAACTAAAGCCTTTCAAAACACACGCAAACAATTCCATTTGCTGACAATGCAGCGGGATTAGCGCGTTTGTTCGACATGTCGGCATAGCCTGCGTTTCGCCGACACTGCTGACGGCGTCCGTCGCCCGTTAGCCGACACATTACGCCGACAGGGAACTCTCATGTTCGAATGTTCAGTTTAAATAAATGTTTGAATAGGGATTATGTTTCGTATGAGCTGCAATTGAAACTAAAATGGCTGATAGAATTAGAAGTTTTGGACGTTAGAATATAGTTATTATTCTGATAAGTTAGTTTTACAAAGGACTGTACCTACATTCTGCATTAGAAACTATGTAGGTAGATGAAATTTTGAAGTGGGTCGCGGTAGTCTTGCTATTGTACAATTCAAGTACCTTCCTACGTAATCTGATTCAGAGTTTGTTCAGGCATTTCTGTGTCTAGGTAGATATTTGTACTAGAATTGAGAGCAGAGTTCTTGCTGCATTTATGCAGCTTAGTGCCGTCACAAATCTTTGGAGTTATTTAGTGTACAAACTGTGCTAAACTGGGCACCCAAAATACGAATAAGTTTGCTTTTTTGGGAGTACAATACGAGCGGGATGATGATTAGGTATTATTAAAAGTGTCCATGGAGTTTTTTGCCCATTCTTCTCCATAGAGATCTACGCCTTAGAATAGGAACTATAGTACTTTCACAAGTTATTATGCTTTGTGTCTGTGACTGTAGCTTCGCTTTCTTTGTTTTTTTTTTGTGACATTCAAAAGTGCCTGTAATGGTCTAATTGAAATAAATGCTTTGAGTTTACAATAATTCATGGATTCTATATCACCAATGTGACCTAAATCACATGTTGATTAAGATCACCGTCACAATGATTTTACACTGATTTAGATTAATTACAGTCAAAGAAGAGTCTCGTTGCTCTACCGGTCGCACTGCTGAACAGGAGGTCCTGCGTTCAACCCCCAGGTCGGGCAAAGCGATATTGGGTTTTCCTACCAGAAATTATTTAGTAGCAGTCACGGAGTCTGGATTCGTTCCCGGTTGATGGCAATACCTTCGCCCCTTATTGCGTATGACTTAAACCAAACTGGCCAAATGCAGGTGTACTATTAGGTACACCTCTGCCTAGTTAAATAGCAGCTCAAGTGGAAAAGAAATATGTAAAAAATATCTTTAAACTGTCGTTTCTTAACTGTACATTGGCAACCAAGGGTACCAACGGGAGTGGCGGTAGGCAGGCTTAAGGCCAAAACTGCCGCCCCGGGACCCGATGGCTTACCTGGCAAAGCCTGGGTCCTGGCCTCTGAGGCTCTCGGGTCCCGACTGGAAGGGCTCCTAAGCGCATGCTTGGAGAGAGGCCAGTTCCCGCTTCGTTGGAAGACGGGCAAGCTGGTCCTCATACGGAAGCCAGGGCGCCCTGCGGACTCTCCGTCCGCATACCGGCCCATTGTGTTGCTCGACGAGGTGGGCAAGCTCTTTGAAAGAGTCATTGCAAACCGCCTCGCCGGGCACCTTGCGGGTATGGGGCCGGATCTTGCGGAACACCAGTTTGGTTTCCGCAAGGGGCGCTCGACGGTGGACGCCATCATGCGCGTGCGAGCCCTCACGACGGGGGACGCGGTGTCCCGGGGTGGGGTCGTCTTGGCGGTGTCGCTCGACATCGCCAACGCCTTCAACTCCATGCCCTGGAGCTGCATTAGGGAGGCACTCCGGTATCACCGGGTGCCCACCTACCTCCGTCGTGTAGTCGGGGACTACCTGTCTGACAGGTATGTCATCTACCCTGGTCCCAACGGAGAATGGAACCGGCGAGAGATGTCGTGCGGTGTTCCACAGGGGTCGGTTCTAGGGCCGCCCTTGTGGAACATCGGTTACGACTGGGTGCTGCGCGCCGACCTCCCTAGCGGCGTCAGCGTAGTCTGTTACGCTGACGACACGCTGGTACTGGCACAAGGGAGGTCGCACGAGGCGGCGGCCGAACTGATGACACGCGGGGTTGCGATAGTCGTTGAGAGGATCCGGCAATTGGGTCTCGAGGTGGCCTTGCACAAGTCCGAGGCCATGAGCTTTCATAGGCCTCGGAATGCGCCACCGTCGGGATCCACGCTGACGGTAGGAGGGGTTCCCATCGGCGTCGAGTCGACTTTGAAGTACCTAGGACTCGTCCTCGACAGCCGGTGGAACTTCGTTGAGCACTTCCGACGTTTGGCTCCCAAACTGGAACGGGCCGGGGCTGCCTTCAAGCGGCTCTTGCCCAACCTGAGGGGTCCAAACGCCTCCTGCCGTAGGCTCTACGCGGGGGTCGTGCGGTCCATGGCCCTTTACGGGGCCCCGGTGTGGGCGCGTTCAATTAAGCGGCGTGCCGCGCACTACCTGAACGCGCCCCAAAAGGTCGTAGCCGTAAGGCTGATCCGGGGGTACCGCACGATCTCCCGCGAGGCGGCGAGCCTCCTAGCCGGATTGCCGCCATGGGATCTGGAGGCGATAGTCCTCGCGCGCCTGCATGAATGGCGCGCGGGGGCACTACGTCGGGGGGAAACTCCGCTGCCGCGGCAAATCACCGCTCAGCGGACAGACCTCCGACGCGGTCTCATGGCGACATGGAGACAGCGACTGTCGCAACCCAGTGCAGGGCACGCCACAATAGTGGCGATAAGTCCCCTCTTTGAGGAGTGGCTAGAGAGGCGCCACGGCGCCCTCACCTTCCGCCTGACGCAGGTCCTCACCGGACACGGTTGTTTCGGGAGGTTCCTGCACCGAATCGGGCGGGAGGAAACGCCCGGGTGTTATCATTGTGAGGATCGTCCGGAGGACACGGTGGCGCATACCGTGGAGGTCTGCCCCGCTTGGGCGGAGCTCCACCGTGTCCTCGTAGCGGCGATCGGCGGCGGCGACCTCTCGCTCCCGGCCCTGGTTCAGGCCATGGTCCGGAGCGAGAGGGAATGGGAAGCCGTCACCTCCTTCTGCGAAGCAGTCATGCTAGCGAAGGAGGTGGCGGGACGTGAGAGGGAGAGAATCTCACGTCCCAGCCGCCGCGGGCGAAGCACCGGGCGTCGGGGGCCACGTGGAGGCTCCCGGCCACCGTAGGCGCGGGCCTGTGGACGGTGAGTAATGGGTTAGCTCACCGTCCGTCCGTCTTATGACGACAGGCCGTGTCGACGGCGCGTTCGTGTTCCACGCGCGCCTCAAAGAGATGTCAGCAACCAAGAAGGGGCCCGCAAGGGCCGATGCCTGCCGGGGCTGCGGGACTGTTCGAAAGAGATACCGTGGCCCTGGAACACAAAGGGCAATGAAGGAACATGGATGGGTTTTAGTCAGTAAGAGTCTGACACTCCCTCCCACTCCACCCAGAGCGGGAGAAGTCATTTGATGATTTCCCATCCGTAAAAAAAAAAAAAAAAAAAAGGGTACCAACGTCCGTCCGTCCGTCTGTCTGTCAGCGGGCTGTATCTCAGTTCTCATGATCCGTAATAGGTAGACAGTTGAATTTTTTACAGAATGTGTATTTCTGTTGCCGCTATAACAGCAAATAATAAAAATTTATTAAAAATAAAGGGGGCTCCCCTACTAAGATGGTACGGAACCCTTTAGACTCGCACTTGTCCGGTTTTAACTACAAATAGAATACCTACTGGGCGAAATAATGTCCCTTTTACTTTTGGCATGTCCACTTGTATAACTATTCATTGACCGTACATAGTAACACAATGCCGCCCAACCAAGGAGGTGGCTTCTTATTATTTTCCTATACCCTCGAGCAATATTGACAAAAAATCTTATTAGACCTTGTTTGACCCTCGAGGGTACCTCAAATTACGTCGGGTCGAATTGACCCTTGACATAATGCAAAAATTTAGACGCCATTGTGGATGGGAAGGGTCTTTCTTGAGTATGTAAAGATCAATTAAATTACTTTTGTTCGTATTGTCATGATTGTGAAGACTTCTAAGACTAAAATTCCAAATAATTCAAAATTCTTACTTTTTAGTAATATTATATATTTTTTATAAAACTTTCGCAGTTTATGAGGATGGATGTTTGTTAGTCTTTCACGCAAAAACTACTGCACGAATTTGGATGAAATTTAAAACACATATAGTTTATAACCTGGATTAACACATATAATGTCGATTCCTGGGTCGGGCAAACTGTAATTGAGTGTTTCCATAATGAATTTTCTCAGTAGACCACGCCACGGACACGGCCACGGAGTCCGGATTTGTGCCCGGTTGATGGCAATAGGGCCGCCCCCTATAACATGGGACTTAAACATAACTGGCGAAATGTGGTTGTATTATAATCGGGTACACCTCTGCCGCACGTCTCTTTATTGATCTCCTAATGAATCCAGGTGAATCTAAGGCCGATCTTCCAGCAGTAGGAACTGGTTATATTTTTGACTAAGACAATTTTCTTAAACGTCACAAGCAAAACTGCACTTTATCTTCAAAGAGTTATCGTCCTCTTTCCTTCACAGACAAAGATTATATACATATATCGTAAAACAAACGCGAAGCTAAATCGTAAGAAGCTTTTATTCACAAGATATGACAGAAACAAACATATTTCTGAAACCTCTTTATCGTGATTCACGACATAAATCTAGAAGGTAAAGTATATAAGCGTAGTCACATTATGTATAACACGAAAAACATTCAAAGAATCCTATCAGGAATTCACTATCGTGCCAGAAAACCCATATATATTCCCTACAAAATATTGGTTTTTCACCATTCAGCCGCTTGCGTGATTTATGTTCTGAGATGGAAAAATTCAGGTCAGCGCTGCACCGCTGGATTTCTAAAGGTTTGGGATTGTGGTAGCGCTTTTCAATGCTTGACTGGGCAGCTTCAATAACATGGTGGAAAACAATGATTCGTGTTTAAAAATATTTTGATGTTTTTAGGATTAGGTATTTTCGAGTTATCCGGACAAAAATTATCATAAACTCTAGAAACGGGATATTTACCATGTTTACAGATGAAAAATATATTTATAAAGGGTGTTAAAAGACCCTTAACGAAACCGAAAAGCACTTGTTCTACCTGTTTTTAATGCAAGATTTTTACCTTAAACACCTCCACGGCCCCCGTATAATTCAATCCATCCATCAACACAATGTTTTGAGTGCGTTACATTGAGTCCTTCACCCCTGAGTTTTTCAACCCAAAAAAAAAGTCGTTTCACAGCAATAATTTTTGCGTAAAGTTACTTAGTTTAATGTACAGAATGCTTGGCTGACCACTTCGTTAAGGGTCTTGTTACACCCTGTATTATTAATCTGCTTCATTGGTCTACCGGTCGCAAATGCTATTTCTGAGCAGGAAGTCCCGGGTTCGATTCCCCGATCGGGCAAAGTTTTTGGGTTTTTCCATCAGGAAATTCTCAGTAGCAGCCACGGAGTCTAGATTTGTGCCCCATTGATGGCAATAGGCTCGCCTCCTTTAACATCACTGGCCAAATGTGGGTGTACTCCTTTGCCTAACCCTTCGGGGATTACAAGCGCGATGCTTTGTTATTTTAATAAATGGATCGTATGTGTACCTGCAAATTTTCACCGACCGACTCAAAAATCTCCACCACGTTTCCCCATTCAGTGGCTCGATCGATTCTAGGAACAGCTAGCCAACACTCCAGCTTTGGCAAAACCTCAAGAAATTTGAGTGTGCTCTTTGTCTGCCACGAATTCTAAAAGGTGACTTATTGTCAGGGCACGGATAGAATACAAAGAGGTTTGGTTACCAAAAGGTATCTGTGCTATCTCCTTTATTTTTAACACTTTTGCCTAGAACGGTACAGAGGAGCTCGTGGCTAAATAAACACAGCCGGAGGGGTCGATTTTAAAAGATAAGCCTCGCTATCCTAGGTTGGTCCGTGGATGGGTGACAACACATTACTTACCAAGACCTCTCCATGTCTCGGAAAGCACGCTGAGCCTTCAGTTTCGGCTGTCATTCGTTAATCTCATTTCAGTCGTACAAGCGGTGATACCAAGGAGTATTGTCGTGTTACTCATAAACTTGGTTGTAGATGTCAGACAGGCAGTCCGTCTATGTACCTTGTGGTTATTTGGGCCCTAATTTTAGGATAGATAAGAAAGAACTACAAAACCCAGGGCCCATACAAAACTGCCCATTGTTCTTTATAAAGAACAGTGGCAATAGCTAGCAGTATTGCTTTTGTTAACTCTTGCATCTCCAACCGAATAATCCAGGTTAACCAAATTTGGTTATCCGTAGCTATTTCTCGCACTGCTGACAAAACGCAATTTTTCACCACAAATCATTCAGCATAGATATTGCACATGCAGCCGAAATATCTGACATCCAATTTGATTCCCGACCGCGATAGAAAAACGACGATATTTTCACGGTTTTCGTTTACAAGAGCGTGAAGTTTCAGAAATATTTGATAACAGTGCGAAAAGCCCGGAAAAGAATTTGTTATTTCACAGTCTTTTAATCAATATTCTTCAGTTTCTATTTTTATACTCACTGAATATTTTTGCGCCAAAATGTATTTCAGCTTACCTGAAACAGAAAAAAATCATTAGATAAGCAACTAAAGTATATAAATGAAAAATATAGTAAAAGTTCTTAGCCTCTTGTTAGCTAAGTAAATATCACAAATTCTTTCCATCGTCACCATCAGATCTCGGAATAGGTAGAGTTTATTTGAAAAACTTCAAGGACGTAAGTAACATGTCGATAATGGGTTCCCTCTATCTGGCAGAATCTTGATGCTCCGAAATTTATTTGGCTAATACGCTTGGCATAACCTTCTTTGAACGAATATTTTTAAAGCATAAAAATTATTTAACATAATTATTCTTTGCCGAATGTTTATATGTCCGAATTTATAATGGCATACTTTAAAGATGGCAGAATTTTATTTGGCATAATTACCTTTGGCAAAGTTAAAATTCCGCATTATTTCGTTTAGCATTACGTTTATATAAAGCGACGATTATTTGGAAGAATTTCAATTTCATTTTTAACCTTAAATTAAAATTAAAATATTGTCTTAAAAAGTCAATATGTTGTGCTACAAAAGTTAGTGACAGAAACGAATAGTTGTAAAACCTATTCCACGTAGTCTTGTCTGCCCTACCCCTAGAGTGTAATTTAAACCCGTGAAGGCACGGAGGGGGCGAGGCGGCTCGCGAGCTGAGGAACAGGTGCGGTGGTGATCGTTAAACACATCTACGACGATAAGCTCGCGTGGGACCGCCGGAGCCCCGCAGCGCCGAAGCCGTGACAGAAACCATGCCTGCTGCATGTCGCATGCTCTACTTTTTAATTCATGTTATGGATATAAAATGTATGCCTAAAGATAATTTAAAATTTACAAAATTATGAGTTTTGAATGTATGATTAAATGAGTGTTTGCCAAACGATTTTCTGCGAAACGAAGTTTATGCTATCCGCTGTTATGCAAAATAATATTATGACATAAAAGTTCTGCTGTAAAAGTAGACCCGTAGATAATACCTTCCTCTAATTCAACAGTTTTACATTGGAAATTAAAAAGCGAGGTTTTATCCATATGTTACTTACCTTCCTCTTATTTAACAGAACTTAAAAATGGAGGTATTGTATTGTATAACGGGCTGGTTTCCGCAACTCCACGTCAAGGCGCGTATTTTGCGTGCGAAAAAAGGGAGGTATTATCCACATGTTACTTACTTCCTTGCGGAGGTATTAGCCACTCAATCGAAATAATATTAGCCACAATCAGCATACAAGAATTGGTGATCATCACAACTCTAGTTTCAATGGAAATCAGAGGTTTGATTAGATAGATATTTCCTTAGTGCTCACAGCAGTCACGGAGTCTGGATAAGTGCCTTGTTGATAGCAATAGGCTCGCCCTTATTACATGAGACTAACACATAACTGTCGAAAAATTGGTGCACTTAACACCTCTGCCTAACCCTTCTGGGATTACAGGCGTGATGTGTTAATTTTTTTTTTTTTTCAGTGTCTTTGAATGCCCCACTGCTGGGCAAAGGCATCAATAATAATTTATTATTCAAGAAAAATCTTCAAGAATCCCTTTAACACCTTAAGAACGCCGTAGAAACCTTTGATGTTACTAAAACAAGTTTAATTGCCGTAATCAGACTCTCCTCAAACTTGGGAGTTTGTTCTGAAAACACAATTTTGCCGGAGGTATGGAGCTGGTCCGTGTGAGATGAATAGATGTGTTATGGGATGAGGAGATGTGTCAGTGATAGCGGGTAGCGATAAGCGACAAGTAGAAATACCCAGTTACAAAATTCACCCAGTACAAAAACAAAACTTTTGATGTACATAAGTGTAAACAAGACTTGGTCAGGTTAAATTTATGTTAAACTTATCCCTCCTGTTTATCGAATAAAGTCCGCTTTTAAAGTTGCTCCACACTAGGAATTTCTCCTGTATCGTAGGTGCTTTTACAAAAAATACTAATTTTTTTTTTAATTTTTAATACTTTAATTATTTTTTTACTTTAATTTTAATTAAGTGATTGGGTAGAGAGAGTCACGCGGCTAACAGCTGATAGGTCACAGTCGCGTTTGATAATATTGAATGAGTATAAAAAAACATGTTTCTTTGGGAAAGTTGTTTGTTATCATGAGTCCAATCACGTGTTTAAGTATCGGTCACTAATTACCAGCCACCCTATATACACAACTTCAGCTCAATCGGAAACCGGAAAGTGGGTCAACTTTAACTTCTTAGATTTTTTACATAGTTACATACAGGTGAAGCTAATAAAATCGTGTTAAAATGAAAGTTTTTCTTTATTCGTTTCTGTCGTACAATCCTTTGAACACTTCTAAATAACTGACAAAACATGAAATGGAAATTCAATATGCATGGAAACCTAAAAATTTCGCAGCTCTAGTCGAATATTAATGAATTGAATAGTAAATATTTTGCTTTTACTGACGGACTGACGGAATTTAATATTTTTGTTATTTCAATTTTGAAAATAGTTTTAAAATGTTGTTAGTTTCATTTAACAGGCATGTTTGTAAATGAGTGAAACAAATCAAATTGGTATCAAAAAAGTTGTTTTACGATACACATAACATATTCATACTAATATTAAAAAAGCGAAAGTAACTCTGTTTGTTTGCTACCTTTTCACGACTAAACAGCTGATCGGATCGTAATGAAATTTGGCGAACAGATAGATTATGTCCTGGGGAAGGACATAGGCTATTTTTTTTCCCTCACTCATACTCATCAAAATTAGCACGTGAACGAAGTCGCGGGCAACAGCTAGTTACGTATAATTTGACGTTCTAGTACAGTAATACTTGACGTTATACATGGTGTAACATAATAAGCGCAAGACCTCCCGTGTGGTCTCTCGGACCATGTAACTGATCAACTTTTGTTCTGAGAGTTCTTGAAATTCGCAAAAAAAGGACGAACGAAGGAATTCCAAAAGTCATAGATAGATAAAGAAAAATCGTTCAGTTTCATGGTCTCAAAGACCCCACGAGAGGTCTTGCGTTTATAATGTTTGTCATGAACGCATTGTCATCCAAACTAAACATGTATGCAAAATTTCAGCTCAATCGGACACCGGGAAGTGGGTCAAATTAAATTTCTACGATTTTTTACAGAGTTACAGGTGAAGCTAATAAAGCGTGTTAAAAAACAAAATGGCTGCGCTAGTTACTATTTTGTCCATGCAGCAAAAGGTCTTAATACAAGGCTAGGAAAGTCGACAGTCGATGACCCTGAATAAATTGTAAGGATAAGACTACGACCCCAAAGAAGGTATGTTCTACCTTATAACTAATGCTATCTAAAACTACAAAAGATAAATCTCTGTGAAGACGAACAGATTGAGATACATAAGGTCATTGCAAACGACAGTCTGGCAAGTTGCCACGAAGAGCATACTCCTGCAACTTTTAAATTGAAACATAGTGTTTTTGTTTTCGAGAAAATCTGCTGATCTATAAATTAAGGAAAGGTTACATTGATTTTTTGGTGGAGAAAAACATTTAAGGATAAAGGAGAATGGGCAGAATTGCCCTGGCGTCCAATAGCGTTAAGATATATACCAATGGATAGATCTCTTTAAGAAGAACATTTCTTATTATGGCGACTTCTCTCGATTCAGAGTCAGAGAGGAGCTACAGAGGTCTAATGTTGAGAAATTAAGTTAGATTAAATACTGTTATTTCGTCAATTTTTTAACTTTCATTAATACTGTACGTTTCAAACATCATATTATAAGCCTATAAACATCATTTTCAAAATATTGACATCTTAAAATGCTATTTTAGGAGCAAATCCTTACTGTAACAGTAACTTGGATAGATCGTTAACACAACCCCAACGCCCAATAGCGTCAAGATATGTATCAATGGATTGATCTCAACAAGAAGAATATTTCTTGCTTTGACAACTTTTCTCGATTCAGAGTCAGAGAGGAGCTACACTTCGGTGCCTAATCAACTACCTAGTTAGATCAATAAAACCGAACAGACTACGAATTAGCAAAAGTTGTATAGTAGCAAATATTCTAATTGAAAGCTCTTTCGAATGGTGTACGTCTTATAGCTATTGGTTACCCAGAAAATGTTAACTTCGGTGCTCAATTAGACACACATTTAGGTCAATAATTCCGAATAGACTACGAATTAGCAAAAGTGGTGCTAGTAGCAAAAGTTCTCTTTGAAAAGCTCTATCTAATAGTGTATATCTTATGACTATTAGTTGCCCGTAAACTCTTAATTGGTTGTAAATAAAATCTTAACTTCGGTGTCCAACTAGTACCTATTTAGGTCAATAACTCCGAACAGACTGCGAATTAGCAAAAGTTATGTTAGTAGCAAAAGTTCTCATAGAAGAGCTCTCTCCAATGGTGTATATTTTATTGCTATTGGTTTCCCAGAAAACGTTAATTTCGCTGCTCAAATAGTCACCTATTTATGTCAATAACTCCAAACGGAATAGGAATTAGCTAAAGTGATGCTAGTAGCAAAAGTTCTCTCTAAAAGGCTCTATGCAATGCATCATATGTTATAACTATTGGTAACCCAGATAACCTTAATTGGTTGCCAAGAAAATTTTAACTTCGGTGTCCAACTAGTCAGCTATTTTTGTCAATAACTCCAAACGGAATACGAATTGGTGAAAATCGTTAAATGGCAAAGGTTTTCCTTGAAAACCTCTATACAATGATGTATATCTTATTGCTATTGGTTACCCAGAAAATCTTTACTTCGGTGCTCAAATAGTCACCTATTTAGGTCAATAACTCCGACTGGAATACGAATTGGGAAAAGTCGTGTAATTGGCAAAGGTTCTAGTCAAAAAGCTCTATCTAATGATGTATATCTTATGGCTATTGGTTGCTAAGAGAATCTTAACTTCGGTGTCCAACTAGTCAGCTATTTAGTTCAATAACTCCGAACGGACAACGAATTGGCGAAAGTCGTGTTTCTGGCAAAGGTTCTCCTTGAAAAGCTCTATGAAATGGATTATATGTTTTTACTATTGGTTACCCAGAAAACCTTAATTGATGCCAAGAAAATCTTAACTTCGTTGTCCAACTAGTTACATATTTAGTTCAATAACTCCGAACGTACTACGAATTGCCAAAAGTCGTGTTAGTAGCAAAGGTTCTCCGTAAAAAGCTCTTTTCAATTATGTGTATCTTATGGCTATTGGACCTTGGGGCATATGCCTATACATCGATGCCCATTGTCCTTTAAAATATGAAAACGCTTTGGATCTCGTTTTGGCACGATCTTAATCATAATGTTAGGGTTGATCTGTCAGGAATTTCTCAGCCACGGAGTCCGGATTTGTGCCCGGTTGATGGCAATAGGCTAGCCCTCACATGGGCCTTTAAAACATAATTGGCAAAATATATATATTCTATTAGGTGTACCTAGGATTATTATGTTTTTAAATTAGCAACGAGGGTTTCATCAAGTTTTAATCGACAATCCGATCATTGATTTTGTCGTCATTACCAACCTCATAATGTGCGATGAGCTCGTGGCTAAATAATAACAGCCAATCGGGTTGTTCTTTAGGTTAAGCCGTGCTTTCCTAGGTTGGTCTATGGATGGGTGACCACCCATTACATACCGAGTTTCCTCCGTGCCTCGGAATGCACGATAAGCCGTTGGTCCCGGGTGCCATTTGTAGATCTTTCGACAGTCGTTAGGTAGTCAGTGGCCCAAAAAGTCTGACAAGGTCTTACCTGGTCTTACCAAGGGGTATCGTATTACCCAGTACTAACTGGGTTGTGGAGGTCAGATAGGCAGTCGCTCCATGTAGATTACTCATATTCAGCTGCATCCGGTTAGACTGGAAGCTGACCCTAATATAGTTGGGAAAAGGCTAGTCAGATCATGATGACCTACTTCATAATGTTCCCACTTCTGGGACAGAGTCCTCATTTTAGTGAGAATCTGAAAGAGAGGACCATTATCATGGTTTATTAATCCGCTACCTCCTAACAATGCACTACAGCTTTACTAAAACAAGGCCCTCGAAGTAAAGGGACCTCGTTCTCGGGCCAACACCATTGTTCATCTGTCTACTAAGGATTCTGTTGGGCAAACAAAACTGATATAATCATTACTATTATACTATCAATCCGAATTGAGTGAGATGAGATACGGGTACGTTACTTGATTAGAAAGTAGTTTTTTGTTCCGGATGACTGAATACATGGGGGTGTTGAGATTTCTTTTCGTTGGGTCCTTGGAGATAATAAAGGGAAGAAAGGAAGGGGGAGTAAAAACAAACTTCTAGACAAAATTAAATTCTAGCTACAATTAAGATGGAAAAGTCAAAATTTTTGTCGTTGCACCATTGATTTATGTTACCGGAAAGCTGTACACAGTCTAAATATGTGAACACGAGCGCGCTGTGTAAACGTAACGTAAATACGTCGATTTTAAAATTGAAAATACTCGTTTCACAAATAATATTTTCGTAATTTTAAGAATTTGTTAATATCTATTGACGATTCTGATTGTGCTTGTTGTAAACAATTTAACCAAAATGCTAAGGGGTAATTGTATTTTCGATTAAAAATCGACGTACATACTAACGTTACGTTTACGTCACAATTTTGACATCTTTTCAGTTTTGCTGAGGTTCTGTTGAACTCGAATGTCAAAAAGTAAAATCATCATCATCTGCCTAGCCTTTTCCCAACTATATTGGGGCCGGCTTCCAGTCTAACCGGACGCAGCTCAATAATGTCAAAAATTTAAATATGGATAGATAAGTGCATCTGGACGGATAAAAAACAGACCACAATGTAGTCGGGAAAAACTAGATAAAATTCTAAGTGTAAATGAACCAACAAAAGAGGATCAGCAAACACTCTATTTAAACCACATTTCAAAAGAAAAAAACAGCTACGCCACTAAAAGATAAAGATTGCCAGTTTAAAAACAAAAATGTCCCAGAAATGCTTGCTAAAACATCTCCCAAATGCTATGTAAATGACATCTCCAAACTTTTTGCTCAAATTTGGGGAGTTTCAAACAGTTTTAACCCTTCAAAAGTTAGCGTGTGGGAAGGGCGATGGGTCTTTTAGACCCCTTTCAAAATAATTGGTGTATCAAATTGTCTTATTTTGAAGTCTGAGGTTTATACTTTAGGTAATGAGCTTAAACTTTTTGAGTGAAGTGATTTAGACGGTAAGTTTAGAATAAATAGGTAATGTTTTGAGTTTTTGACTGCCTCGTTGGTCTAGTGGTCACAAGCACGACTGCTGAAGATGAGATCCTGAGTTCGATTCCCAGAGCAAAGCGTTAGAAGGTTTTTCATCAAGATTTTTTCAGTAGCCAGCCACGGGAGTCTGTATTTGTGCCCGGTTGATGACAATGGACTCGCCCCCAATTATATGGGACGTAAACATAAGTGGCGAAATGTGGGTATAGTATTAGGTACACCTCTGCCTAATCTTCGGGGATTACAAGCATGATGTAATGCTATGTTTAGAATTAATTGGTTACGTTTTAGGTTTTTTTTTGGTTCGGAAGTAGTAAATTAAATGTGGTATTTGGATTATCTAGCCTTATGGAATATTGCTGTGGATACCTACAGATTTTGATTATCAGTTTTGAAATCGTTGACTTATATAAGAAAAAAGCTCAAAGATGACCGGCGTAACAAAATGCTTGATACTTCTTGTGTGTGTGTCACTTTGTTTTCAATCACCGTTTTTATAGCAGTAGATATAGAATAACTTACAATTTAAAGTCAAATGCATGTTCAGGTTTGAATCTCATCACAATCTTCCTGCCCTTGTCCCATGTTACTTGGGGTCGGCGCAACACGTATTTTTCTTCCATTCTCCTCTTTTAACCGTCACGCTATCATTTACCCATTTTTCTTAAAAATCATTCCTCACACAATCCATCCATCGTTACCTTGGTGTTCCTCTCCCTCTTCATCCATCAACATTCATATTAATCACTCTTTTAGTCACATGCGATTCGCGCCCTCCTCCTCACATGCCCATACAAAGACAGTCCATTCCCCTTCAACTTTTCTGTAACTGGCGTAACTTTCAAATCTTCCTTAATTTATCCATTCTTGTCGCACCACACATCAGGTTTGTATCTACGATCTACAAATCTTAATTCGCGGTGTCCTCTCTTTGCTTTACGTGTCAATTTTGTATTTTTCCGCATTCTAACTAATAAGTCAATTGCAATACTTTTTATAAATATACGATCCTCGCCCAAAAGTCCCCACAATCGTATATAAGTCCCGTCATGTAAAAAGAACGCTGACCGCTCAAACAAACTTTCAATTTTTTTTTATTCCAGCCTTTTCCAAAGTACTAAGTAGCTAGTAAAGTACCTATTACGATTCTACATGAAACAATTACAGTACTAAGCTATTGTTTTATAATTTAAGTTTAGGACGCGACTGTATAACGTGCGCAAACACATCCGCTCCAGCGACGCTCAGCGATCTTTTTCCCAAACTCCTCACTTAACAGTTTAAAGACTTCCATCGCGAAAATCAGACCATTATCTTTTCCTCCGCAAATATAAGGAAAGGATCTTTTATAGCACTTACATCAAGGATCACAGACACTCTCAAGTCGGATCGTAACAAAATGGAATCCGTCAATGCCAGCTTATCGGCACCAAATGTTCGAGCCATCCATCATCGCGGTCTTAGGAATCAAATGGCCTATTTGGACCGCACCGCATTGCAAGGTAACGTCTTGCGGTCTATAACTTGATTGTGAGCGATGGGGGTTTGGCCAATGTTGGTCGGTCGTGTTGGACATTGGTGGGTGTTGGATGGTTCTTCGTTGCGAATGTTGGTGGATGTGACGTGTTTTTTTGAGTCACGTAATCTTTTGTGTCGAGATTTTCTTACATAACATCACGCCTGTTATATCCAAGGGGTTAGGCAGAGGTGTTTCTAATAGTACACCTACATTGCGCCAGCCACGTTTAAGTCCCATGTAATAGGAGGCGAGCCTATTGCCATCAACCGGGCTCAAATCCAGACTCCGTGGCTGCTACTGAGAAAATTCAGATGTAAAAAACCCAATAACAAGTTGCGCGACCCGGGAATCGAACTTAGGACCTCATGGTCAGCAGTCGACCACTAGACCAACGAGGCAGTCATACCCACACAAGAACGGCCGAAAATTTTAAAATTAGAGTGGTTAAAACTTTGTGTTTTCAATTTTATCGCTTAAGCATTAGGTTCAAGGTCGATTGTGAAAATTTCGGGTAGTTTTTTTTTTCGTATGGGTAATCATCAAAAGACCCCCCCCCCCCCCCCCCGCTCAGAGTATGTCCTTCTAGGGCGTCTCCTCCAGGCGTTGCCACTCACATCTGCCTTATTTTTTTTTCGGATTGGAAA
Source organism: Noctua pronuba (assembly GCA_905220335.1). Lineage (NCBI taxonomy): Eukaryota > Metazoa > Arthropoda > Insecta > Lepidoptera > Noctuidae > Noctua > Noctua pronuba. The sequence goes on along the minus strand of LR999918.1, from coordinate 7,949,556 downwards.
TCATCAAATGACCCCTTCCGCTCTGGGCGGAGTGAAAGGGAGTGTCAGACTTTTACTGACTAAAGCCCATCCATGTTCCTTCTTTGCCCTCTGTGTTCCAGGGCCGCGGTATCTCTTTCGAACAGTCCCAGGTCAATCAGTTTTGGGTAGGTTGATGTGCTGGCATTTGTATCAAAAAGTCTACCTAGGTTGAAACGCAGATTTTTGTAGTCACCAATCTCTCAACAGGTCCACACAATTAATTTTATCCTGTTCATGCATTCCTCCTTTAGTGCGCAACAATAAAAATGATTTAAGTACGCAGCTTCATTATATATTTCTGTTTACCAGTATGTCCGCCATTTTGGCAAGCTCACCAAAAATGCCCGCCATTCCTTTTTTAAAATTCAAGCTTTATTTTAATTTATAGTGTAATTATTAAAACTCGCTGACGTGCAAACAATTTTCATGATGGGATGTTAAATCAAAAAGATTAATTTTAACCTGGTTTTGCTTACCTGTATAAAAACGAGCTATATCTTATAGTACTCGGTAGTGCCATTAACCTTTTGACCAACAGAGTATAAACGCACGCGCGTGCCCTCACGCCAAGCCACAATTTCACCTACCATTTTCTCACACATTTATATCGTTTAGCGTACAGGGCATGCGCTTGCTTGTCACGTATATGTGACTATGGCGGTCAAAAGGTTAATGAAATAATTTCTGAAATTGGAAGAGTAGTTTCGGAGATGGCCTACATCAGCCAAACTTATAAACATTACCTCTTTATAAAATAAGTATAGAAGAATTATACCGGGTGTAAACGGACCCTTCACGGAGTCAACCAAGCATTCTGCAAACCAAACTAAGTAACAAAAACGCAAAAATGTTTGCTGGAAAACGATTTTTTTTTGGTGTGAAAAATCACGGTTTACAGTAGCTCTCAATGTGACGCACTCAAAACATTGTGCTAATGGATGCATTGAATAGTTCAGGGGTCATGGCAGTATTAAAAAAATAAGGTTTAGCTTTTAAAACATGTATTGAAATACCGGCCAAGTGTGTGTCGGGCCACGTACAATGTAGGGTTCAAAAAACCCACTTTACGTGTTCAGGAGATATCCAAAAAAAAGTACTATTTGATGAGATTTTATTTTACCACTTTGTTGGCGTAACTAATCTGTATATTCATGCCAAATTACAGGTTTCTAGTACTAAGAGTCTTTGAGCTAAGCTGTGGACGGTCAAGTAACAGACGGACGGACATGGCGAAACTATAAGGGTTCCTTGTTGACTACGGAACCCTAAAAATCTTGTGAAAAAGTGTGGAACTTTCACCTTCAGTATCTATGTAACTAGAAGGTTCCATATCGCAATGACAGGAAGAACATATGCCGCTCGGTTTCGTTAAGGGCGGTTTTAAACGCTTTATGTATTTTTCTAGGTGTTCTACTTATGTAGGTATATTAATAGTACTTAACTCTAAAGTGCTACCTCCGCATGCATATTAACCGTCTAATACCTACCCTAGAGCTCAACGCCCTAATTGCATCAAGCTACGTTGCTGTCCTCATTACTGACATTACCTGGAAATCTGCCTACCCTACAAGCGAGCAGCTTGAAGATACGCCTGTGTATGACAGGGCTCAACAGCCGGAATAATTTTAGGAAGTTTGAGACTGAGTTACAAAAGATAGATATATATTTAAGTATAAGTATGAATGTTGCGGTCAAAGTTAAGAGATTGGTGATAAGGAAAATGTTCTAGAAGAAAAAGATGGGTAGTTCTTCGAAATTTGATTCTGCGACTGATTCATATGGCCAAAATTTAAATAGGTAATAAATATAATAGGTAGAAAATAGGTATACCATATAACATACGGGGTGTAAACAGACCCTTCACTAAGCCGTCAACCAAGCATTCTGTACATCAAACTAAGTAACTTTACGCAAAAAAAATTGCTGGGAAACGAAATTTTTTTTTGGGGTCAAAAATCACATTTTACGTTAAAACTCAATATAATGCGCTCAAAACTTATTGCTGATGGATGCTTTGAATAGTAAACGGACCATGGAGGTAATTGGAGTAAAGTTAGAACCTTAAAAAGTAGTATTTAAAAAAAAACTTGTGAAAAAATTGGAACTTTGACCCCCAATATCTCCGTAACTAGAAGGTTCCCAGGTATGGTCCAGAACAAAAAACTGATCACAATGACGAGGAGAACAAGTGCCTTTCGGCTTCGTTAAGGGTCTATTTACACCCTTTATATGTTATATCGTATACCTATTTTCATCTGAACATGTGTTACAGAGCTGAAAGTGAAATAAAATTTTGGCCATATGAATCAGACGAGGAATCGGGTTTCGAAGAACTACCATACAGGGTGGAAGGTACATCGATGCGCAAGCGATTACCACGTGTTCAGTACATCATTCTGTAATAAAAAATGAATGTATGGAACTGCTGTTTTAAAAAAAAATTACCAATGAAAAATTGCGATGGGGGTTAGTTTTTTTAGATTTTTCTGTCTGTTTGTTCAGGCTAATCTCTGAAATGGCTGGACCAATTTTGACAGGAATTCCACTGGCAGATAGCTGATGTCATAAGGAGTAACTTTTATTTTAGGAAAAGTCTTACCGGATGCATCTGAATACCAGTATTTTACATCGAGCGACTGCCTATCTGACCACAACTCAGTTAGTACTAGGTAATACGATACCCCTTGGTAAGACTGGTTATCAGACTTTTTGGGCCACTGACGGTAGTCAGTGACGACTCAAAGATCTACAAATGACAGCCGGACAAACAGCTTAACGAGCTTTCCGAGGCACGGAGGAAACTCGATATGTAATGGGTCGTCACCCATCCACAGACCAACCTAGACAAGCACGGCTTAGCCTAAAGATGGATCCGAGCGGCAGTAATTATTTAGCCACGAGCTCCTCAAATAGGGAAGTAAATAGTTTTATGTTAATTTCACGCGAACGAAGTTCGCGGGCAACAGCTAGTGTTACTTAAAAACTTTTTTTTGAAATTTATAAAAAAATTATAAAAAAGTATAACTGAAATAACGCACATCGAACATTCAATTCAAACTTCCACAGCTACATCAAAACGGCTGTACATAAACTTCCTCGAATCAGGCCCAGTGTACGCCAAAGTAGAATTTTGGACAATCCAATTCAGAAGTATCCAAAACAAACTTTTCGTGAGCTCCTAATATACTGGTCTCTAAGAGAATTATAAGGGAAATCTACTTTACTCTGACCTCTTGGCTTTAGTCCAAGGATCCCAAAAGTGTTCCGGCTTAGTCAGGCCAAGGTTTTATGAATATTGGAGCGGTTATTGCTGTGTGGTCAGCCATGGAAGATATTCAAGACTATCGTTTGGAAAATGCGTATCGATAATCTTCTTGACTGATAAGTTGACGTTGAAGAACATGGAACCACTACCAACAAGACTTATGAATGCTTTCTCTATGTCGGTTAAAAAGATCTTTCACATAACGTCATGCCTGTAACCCCCGTAGGGTTAGGCAGAGGTGTACCTAATAGTACACCCACATTTCGCCAGTTATGTTTCAGTGCTATGTAATAGGGATATCTCAGCATTCATCTCCTTTCTAGCCATATTTATCATCCTTCACACAGTCCATATATTTATATATGGACTGTGTGAAGAATGATGATTGTCCACACAACATTTTCCTCATTCCCCCGCATCACATGCCCATACCTTGAAACCGATTACCCTAGAACTTTTCAGTCACCGGCGCCAATTTCAGACTTCCTAGAACGTAAGTATGAATCAAATAGATTCTGAGATGAATGAATTTCGAAACACCTAGTTGCCGCTTCCCGTAATCCATGGGCTGGCTTTTTTTTACCTTGGCCAGAGGCTAAGTGTTGCCGTACAACGTAGCAACGCCGCCAGTCTCTCGGGCACATTACCAGCTAATAGTGTTGAGGAGGAGGTTTTGGATGCCCCTTTATAGTTTATTGTTAGTTTAATTTAGTTTATTAAATAAAAGTGTAGTTTAGTGTGTGTATAGTTATTTGAAGTTTTATTGGGTTTTTCCATCAAGAATCTCTTTTGGGTTGGTGGCAATAGGCTCATCCTCTATTACATGGCAATTAAACATAACTGGTGAAATGTGGGTGTACTATAAGGTATACCTCTGCCTTAACCTTCGGGGATTACAGGCGTTATGTTATGTTATTTTTATAATCATCACCATTCTCCTACCCTTATCCCAGCTTATTTGGGGTCGGCGCAGCGTGTCTTCTTCTTCCAGACTTCTCTATTACTCGTCATCTCAGCAGTCACCTCCTTTCTAGCCATATCATCCTTCACACAGTCCATCCATCGTTTATTTGGTCTTCATCTACTCTTATAGCCATCTACATTCATACTCAACATTTTCCTCATTCCTCTGCATCTCATGTCCATACCACGATAACTATTACGATTAACATTAGATTGAAATAGATTCTCTGATTAGCCTATAACCCTAAAAAAACTGTACTATATTTATTTTCTGACAGCACTCAAGAAACGTATCAAGTCTCACCACAAATCAATGCCAAAACATATCGTCTTACCAACCCATTAACCAAACATTCTTAATACACCAAGTAAACATCTTTTGAAGTAATTGCTACAAAGTATGAACGGAATCTCGTCTAAGCACTCGCAGACCAAATGGCTGGTCTAATAGTTTCCATAAAAACATTTGGCAGGGCAAAACTAACATATCTCTTGTATCAACGTCTATTTGGTAGGATGCCAATGGCAGAGGATGTGCCATAAACATTTTCTGCCAGATTTTTTGTTGGATCTCATTGGGATGTGTTGGCGTCACTGTTTTATGGGGGATGGCAATGCATGGTTCCACTCAAGACTATTGTGTTGAATTTTCTGAATTGTGAAGAATAATTTGATGACGAACTTCTTCCAAATTAAAGCTCTTGTTACATCTTCTTTCTTTATCGTGTGGTTAATACCTATAATAATCTCTTAATCGTTTGCGGGCCCAGGTTGACCGCTGTAGAAATAATTTGGCCAAATAGGGTATCATTGATCCGTCCCAAACACATTGTCAGTGTGGAGCCCCTCTGCAGGATATCTCCCACCTCCTTTCTTGCCCATCCAGCACAACCACCTGCACTTTCCAGGATTTAAACGAAGCCAACGACAGAGCTGTGCAGGTGGCAATATACTGGTTGGGTATTATTTGAGTCTATCGACACGCAAAAAAAGAAGAGATACCTATATCTATATCCTATGTCCGTTTTTATGCCGCCCATGGGCCTCTGACTTGGTTTCACATGCCGTCAAGAAATATATTTCAGGCAAGCTGGTTTCCTCACGATGTTTTCCTTCACGGAAGCAAGTGATAGTTATACAATACAAAGATAGAAAAATCAGAGGTGCGTGTCTTGGGTTCAAACTTGAGACCTATGATTTGACAGTCCGACGGTAACATAACTAGGCTATCAATGCTTCTTTTTTCCTTGTTACATGATTATGATACATATATTTGTCGGATCCGGTCATTAGTACGGACATTAAATGAATCGCAAGCGCGCCAGTGGTGACATGAAGCGACCTACTTACCAGTCTACCTATTGTGCCCCGTGTTATTGCATTAAATTGTAATTTCAAGTAATTTGTTAGTTTAATAGAAACAGTGTATCGCACCCAGTATGTTTTCATAGCACGAAACCCATCTTCTGCCCACATGATGTACGAGCCTAACGGAATAAATTCTGACTATCCGACATATTTATAAAGATTTGTATATTATTTAATACCCGACTGCGCGACGCAAGGAGGGTAATGTGTTTATCAATCTATGTATGTATGGTTGTTCCTATGTAGAGACGAAACGTGACGGTCGATTTTGATGATTCTTACGTCAATCGATTCGTCTTAACCTTGCGAGTATGCATGTACCTAAATTGATACACTGCAGACTACCTGCAGTATTGTCTCTCCCTTTTAATGTAATCCATCCAAAGATTGTAATCCGATTCTTTAACTCCCTCTTTCTTCTTTTATATCATTCCTCACTCAATCCTTCCATATTTTCTTTGTTTTCCCTACTAATCTAATATTCTGTTCCAAAATCTTTCATCACCCATTTTCCTCTAAAATCTATATGAAAATTGCACAGAAATTCTTCACCGTTCCGTACAAGAGGAAGGCATTAGTAGATTTATGCACAGAGCGCAGTTTGCGGCATCGTAAATTGTGAATATATAGGATTCACATACTTGTTCCCGTTATGAGACAGGGAACTATGTTGTTACCTGGTATGGGCTGAATTGCTTGGTAAAACTGTGGTGTTAAAATTGAAAGGGTTAAATTTTTAGGGGTTAAATAATTTAAAGGGGATACATTTTTGGCAAGGATAGATATGGATAGTGTTTGAGTAGGGTTTTGTGTTACGTTCATTAAAAATGTACGATCGGTTATTTCAATGCAAGTTTTGATGGTAAAAAAATTTTGTTGAGAACATGACAGCAGGTATGATAATTTATATCTATTTCAATTAGTATTTTTGTATTAACACTTTTATTCGTCATTGTATGTTTTTTGACTGTCTCGTTGGTATATATAATCGCGACTTCTTGGGGGACTTCTGAAATAACCGACCATACATTTTTGAGGAACATAACATAACATCACGCCAGCAATCCTCGAAGGGTTAGGCAAAGGTGTACCTATTGTATTGTGTAACGGGCTGGTGTCCACAACTCCACGTTAAAGCGCGTATTTTGCGTGCGGGTGGGAGATCTATTCGATCCACCCCAACTCTCCGAGAAAGGCCAACAGCGCCTTGATGTTGCTGACAATCTCGCTGAGAGTACCTGGTGGAAAGGTGTACCTAATAGTACACCCATAATTTTGGTCGATTATGTTTCAGTCCCATTTAATAGGGGGTGTGCCATCAACCGGGCACAAATCCAGACTCCGTGGCTGTTACTGAGAAATTCCTGATGGAAAAACCCAATAACAATTTGCCCGACTAGGGAATCGAACCCAGGACCTCATGCCCAGCAGTCGCGACCAATACACCAACGAGGAAGTTAAACATTGGTATATTTTTATTACCTCCACAATCTCGCCCAAAACCAAACAAAAGAACAACACTGTGAAAGTAACAAGTTGAAAATAATATCCGTAATTACCAGCATTCATTTAAATTAAGTCAGTTATTTCGTAAACGCAGCTGCAATGGACACGATAAACGAATATGAATCTGAAACAAGTGCTGAATTCATTTCATTAAATACCAAATTGTATGGACATTGACCTCTGACCTAGTGAGGCAAGGAATAATTTATGGCCTGGAGTTGGCTGGGTAAATAAATATCTTTGGGAGAAATATTTAGGGGTGCTTGCACCACATATCACTAAATCGTACCTCTAGTTCCTTCTTTGCATAAAACGAGGTTTTAACTCTAAGGCAGTAATCAGACGGACTGCATCGCAGCAACCGCGCGCTGACTTTAGGTTAAGCCGTGCTCACCTAGGTTGGTCTGTGGATGGGTGACCGCCCATTACATACCGAGTTTCAAATTCAAATTCATTTATTCATTTTGTGAACATAGGGTAAAATATACTGATGTTATATACATAAATATTGGTCCATACTATGTCCCGCCAGAAGGCATACAAAATATAGTAGTTTAAATGTCAAACAACAACCATAAAAATCAAAAAATAAAGTCAAAACTAAGTAGTAGATGTCACAATTTCATGTCAAACACTTAACGCTAATAATAATATGTCAATAAATTAAGACGGCACATAAACAAGAAGGCATTATTTAGTCACTATTAAAATACATCAAATGTTCCATAATCAAAGACGCAATATACAATACAACATGTCAATAAAACTATCAATGTCATAAGGGAACAACATTTTACAGACAGATTTAAATTTATATAAAGATTATTTTAATTTAACATTAAGATATTCCTTAACAGAGTAATACGCCTTTCCTCCGTGCCTCGGAAAGCACGTTAAGCCGTTGGTCCCGGCTGTCATCTATATCTTTGACAGTCGTTACAGGTAGTCAGTGGCCCAAAAAGTCTGAGAACCAGTCTTACCAGGGGTATCGTATTACCCAGTACTAACTGGGTTGTGGAGGTCAGATAAGCAGTCGCTCCATGTAAAATACTGGTATTCAGCTGCATCCGGTTAGACTGGAAGCTAACCCCAACATACACATACAGATGATCTTGCAACCGATTTTTTAAATTAGGCTAAAGATCTGATCTTTTATAAAAATAAAGCTAAAAAAGATTAATGTAAAGTCTACTTCCCCTAGTACCTAATACTCGCAAAACGTGTATAAATTTCCAATAAGGTATTAAATAAAGATAACATCTTAGCGAGCTATGCCCTCAGGATACTCCGCTCGTGTAAGCCAATATTGAATAACTTCCCAGGTTTTATAATTACGTATTCAGTACATAAGCCACATTATAGAACAACCCCGGAGGCTGTAATTAATAACATCCATAAAAGATACTATATAGGCATACTAAATAGAAATCTAAAAATCGGGCAAATGCGAGTCGGACTCACACAACAAGTGTTCAGTACCACTGTATAATTATACTGAACATTACTTTGTAACCCCCGACGCAAAAAGGTGTGTTAGTTTGACCGCAATGTGTGTGTGTGTCTGTCTCTGGCACCATAGCTCTTAAAAGAGTGAATCGATTTGGATGCAGTTTTTTATTTGAAAGCTAGTTTCTTGGCGATGGTTCTTAGACATGTTTCATCAAAATCTGTGCAGCCATTTACTAGGTATGGGGGATGAAAGTGGGTATTTATCTTTCATCTTTTATTTTTTCGTTAGGGGTTTTTTAAACTTTAAATTTAATTTTAATTATTCTTTAAATGTGTAGTTAAAAAAAACGTTTCTTGCTTGAGCCCCTTTTAGTTTTTAACGCTATTTTATCATTATAATGGTGTTGTTAGAGCGGCTATAGTAATACGCACTCTTTGAAAATTTCATGTGCCTACTTGTACGTATCAAAAGATACAGCCTTGTAACAGACGGATAAACAGCATCCGTAGTAAGAGGGTCCCGTCAGCACTCTTTGGGTATCTACGGAACCCAAAAAATACAACATAGGCGTTCTATGTAAATATACACCTAAAAAAATATGCAAATACAAATATAACATTATCAAAGCAAAAAGGTTTAGTTCGCACAAACTGCCATGCCACATAAACACACATGCTAAAAAAGGACAAAACAAAAACATGAATATATTAACAGTACACCCAGCATTGTTTTACGACTTTGTTATACTGTTTCATTTGCGCTCTTACTCTGGGTAAAGGCGTCTTTCCACAGCGACCCACGGCTAAGCTAACGCACGTGTACTTAACTTATGTATGAATTTCTCAGAAGCAGCCACGAATTCTGGCCAGGTTGATGAAATATCCTGGATGAGGCTGGCACAAGACCGTGGAGCTTGACCCAAGCACAAGAGGCCTATACCCAGCAGTAGGTGAAGTCGCGCTGTGGATGATGATGATGATGATGGCAACAGACCCGTCCCCTATGACATGGGACTTACACATAACTGACGAAATATGGATATACCCACCCGTACGCAAAATACGCGCTTCGACGTGGAGTTGCGGACACCAGCCCGTTATACAGTACAATAATATGGATGTACTATTTGGTACACCTCTGCCTAACTTTTTGAAGATTACAGGCATCATGTTAATTGGTATGGCGGACAGTTTCAGCGGAGACTAACCATCGAGATGGGAGGTATTATATAGAGGACAAGTGTGTGTAGACTGTGTTTTCTCTTTCCACACTTTCATCGTCCGAGGAGACGGCAATTCGAAACGACCGGAGATAGAAGAGATACAAGATGCTTTTTCCACACTGAATTACTAAGACTTCTAGTATTCCAGCTATAAGAGGTACGGTCGGTACGGTCCCAAGACCAACAGTTTAAAGTGCTTTCCGAGGAATTTCTCATGGAAAAACCCAGCAACAGTTTGCCCAATCTGGGAAAAGCAGCTTTAAGCCGTTAGTCCTGAGCCTGAACTCTAGTCGTGACTATGAGAGAAGGGGAAGGGAGATTGCACCTGTATCGGCGAAGCGGACACACCTGTGAACTATAAAATACCTGAACAGCTGACTAGTCTCCGAAGAGACTGGCTATAAAAATTCGGTCTACAGGACTATATTTTTTATAGCAGTGGACGGTCGACTTTACCATTTCTACAAAAACAAAGTACTTATCTAACACCCGAATAATGTTGGCCATTTGTAAGGGTTTGCTCAGACGGCGTCGCATATGTCGCCTATATTTGAGTAATGGATCATATCGGGAGTGACGCATCGCGAATGTGTAGAATTGTGACGTGTATTTATGTAAGGGTAGATGTTCACAGAAGTGGGAGGATAAACTTAGTTACGAATGGAGTTAGTGTAGTTATTGTTCATGAAAGAGTTATGAGGTATAGGGGAGGCCATTCATCCTTCTGAATTGCTTACAGTTTGGTTTTAGTATTGTTTTTATGATTCGTATAGTGCGAGCGCACAAAAGTCGTGAGGAACTAGAGGTTAAGAACCCTGCCTTGGAATATACCAATGGGTTTTGTCAATTCGTGTGTATGTATGTACTTTACATACATTATATTTTGAGGAGCTCGTGGCTAAATACTAACAGCCGCTCGTTGGTCTGTGGATGGGTGACCACCCATTACATACCGAGTTTCCTCCGAGCCTCGGAAAGCACGGTAAGCCGTTGGTCCCGGCTGTCATTTGTAGATCTTTGACAGTCGTTAGGTAGTCAGTGGCCCAAAAAGTCTGACAACCAGTCTTACCAAGGGGTATCGTATCTATAGTACTAATTGGGTTGTGGAGGTCAGATAGGCAGTCGCTCCATTTAAAATATTGTATTCAGCTGCAGCCGGTTAGACTACTTTCTAAGTTTATCTTGGATATTACAGACGTCGGAGAGGGAAAACATTGTGAAGAAATGTGGACTTGAGGAACAAATTCAGCCATACATTATTAGCATGTAACTGTAAGTGTTCACGCGCACGCCATGGAAGCTCTCAAGATGCAAGAATTTTCCGGTTCCCTATCCATTTGCATAAAATTGTAAGACCTAATATAACTTGGCATACTTTTGTTTAACCTAATTATATTTTCGCATAATATTATTTACGCATAACAGCTTACGCATAATTTTTTTAAGCATAATTTCTCTACTCATAATAATGATTAAGCATAACATTTTAAAGCATACATTTATTTACGCATAATGATATTAAAACATATTTTTATAGTCATAACAAGTACGCAAAATAATAATTAACTCCTAAAATGTTAGACTCTAATACACATTTTTAAAAAGTAAAACCATCTTATCGCAGAAAGTTCACTGTCAGAGTCGTCTTTTGGCATACATTTCGTATCGATAGTCATTAAACGGCAGAAAAACAATCAATCAAAACATTTATCATTATAAAACAGTTGATTGTGAACGTTTTATGTGGTTTTTACTCCCTGTAAGAAGCATGCAAACAAGCATACACCATGCACTGCATGCAAGCAAGCATGCAGCATGCAAGCAAGCATGCAGCATGCAATCAAGTATGCAGCATGCAAGCAAGCATGCAGCATGTAAGCAAGCATGCAAGCAAGCATGCAACATGTAAGCAAGCATGCAAGCAAGTATGCAGCATGCAGCAGGCATGGTTTCTGTCACGGCTCCGGCGCTGCGGGGCTCCGGCGGTCCCACGCGAGCTTCTCGTCGCAGATGTGTTTTACGCTCACCACCTGCTCCTCAGCTCGCGGGCCCCCTTGCCCCTCTGCGCCTACGCGGGCTTAAATTACACTCTAGGGGTAGGGCAGACAAGACTACGTGGAGTCGGTTTTGCAGCGATTCGATTCTGTGACTAACTTTTGTAGCACTACATATTGAATTTTTAAGACAATATTTTAATTGTAATTACGCTAATAGTCAGCATGCCTAGTTTGCGAATTCAATTTTTGCCAATACAAATTAGTCTACAAGATAATTATGCCAACATAAACAGTATGCCAAAAAAAAATATGGCAAAGTATTATTATGCCAAAACAAATTAGTCTCCAAGATAATTATGCCAACATAAACTGTATGCCAAAAAAAAATATGGAAAAGTATTATTATGGCAAAACAAAGTATGTCAAAATTGTTATGCCAAAGTATATTAGGAAAAAGAATATTATGCAAATAGAAGGGATCCCGAATTTTCCGTCTTAGTTAATCATAACTCTAGCTTATTTATATTTATTTACATGATATATAGCTTATGCCCATCCGGAATAATGTACATTTCGAAGATTACTTTCCGCATACACAAATTCACAAAATCGCCAAAAACCCTCTCGTCTCTTAAATATTATTATTACTACTACTGTAGACTATAGCTGTCAATGTGCAGCAGCTTATAGGGCAGACATACTCGTTTGCACCACAAATCACTAAACGCGTTTAGGACTAAAAACAAAATTAAAACGTCACTCTGCTGTGTAATCTTCAAAGAATTGAAAGAAAATCAACAATGTTTTAAATTCGTTTAGCGCTCTACATGACTGGTCGTGAAACCGATTCTAAGAATCGTTCAAAAGACTAATTTTTGCTTATTTTTAAGGCTTCGGATCAAGTATAATAAAAGGTAAGCTGTTTATAGTGTTTATACAAACACGTTTAAAATCCAAAACAGTCTTTATCCATTAAAAGACGAGCGAAATAAACCTCCAAACGTAAACAAGAAATTAAAGCTCCCATTAAGAACTCGTACATTATATTATTAGCTCCATTATTTACACGACACTTCAATTAGCCTTACTTAACCCAAACACCGATATACAGCGAAAGTACCAAGATTCAAGCAACTTTTATAATGCAGTAACTCGCCGACAGTGTGACAACAATAATGTGTCCCTGTCTGAACGAGGCATTAACCTTAACTCTTGGCCACGACCACGAGATTCAAGCAACACGCGTCTTGCGGGGAAAAGAAATTTAAGAAATTGTTTAAAGCATAGTCAGCGTGACGCTCTTTGCGGAGTGAAGGTACTGTCGGGATCGTCGATAAATGAAAGCCGCTTCTTTCATTTTTTTTTTCATGTGATTAGTGCGTAACCTGGTGCAAGAGTTCTTATGTCGCCCATGAGATTCTGCGTTAGCTTTACATGCCGTCGAGAAATATCTCTCAGGAATGCTGGTACATTTCCTCACGATGTTTTTCTTCACCGAAGCAAGTGTTAATTATACAATACGCACATGAATCCGAAAAATTAGACTTGGCAGTCCGACGACTATGAAATGAGTGTTTATCTGCTCAAAATATAAGGAGGAAACAAGTGACACACGCGTGTCGCTTGACGCAAATCGTGTCGCCCGAAGCCGTGAACAAGCCTTTACTCCCAAGACTAATTTCAAGTGTGTGAACCGTTAAATTTGTTTTGGAAACTTCGAAACTCAATGGAAATTGTGTGGAAACTTTTGGCCTGTGATTTTCAAAGTTTTTTAATGATACCGCCTCTGCTAATGTACTCATTAACGCTGTCCTTTTTCTTTGGTACCGAGTTCAGTTTTAGACAGTTGCAGAGAAATGTTTACCACATTACGGAGTTCTGTTGTTGGTTTTCGAGGTATTTTTGGGTAGCCCTTAAGCTTAAGGGGCAGATTTATAAAACAATGGTTAGACCTGCTGTCTTGTACGGGTCAGAATGTTGGGCCACATAAGGGATGAATGAAAGGCATTTGCATGTGGCTGAGATGAGAATGCTAAGGAGGATGTGTGGTGTTACGCAAATGGATAAAATAAGAAAGGAGTACATAAGAGGAAATCTGAAAGTGGCGCCGGTGACTAAAAAGTTGTGTGGTAATCGGTTGTCGTGATATGGGCATGTAATGCGTAGTAATGAGGAAAATGTCGTGAGGATAGTTTTAATTATAGTATGTAATTATTCGAGTCGTAGAAGCCGCAAAACCACATAGAGTAAAGAATGAAAGGCTATAGAGGAGGCCTTTGCCCAGTAGTTGGACAAAAAAGGCAAAAAAAAAAAAAAAAATATTACTTCCTTATTTGAAACGGATTTTGTAAACAATTTCAAAGGTTTTATTTTTGCACGGAACCCTAATTCTTTTTCCTAGTAACTTAAAAGTCCCGTCAAAATCGGTCCAGCCGTTTCGGAGATAAACCGGAACAAATAGACAGACAAAAATAAAAAAACAATGTTTTTTTTTGCTATAAGTAGGTACCGTACTTTTCATATGCATTCAGTAAAAAGCTGTATTTTGAAAAAAACAAACTGACACTTCAATTTTATTTATTTGTATAGACAACAATTTTTTTGAATTTCATTCGGTATAAATTGCCCCCAAAAAATTGCAAGCTGCCTCCCGTGATATAACATATCTCTGATCATCAAACATTAGGTACTTCGCTATTATACAAGCTATAATTGTAAACCTCCATCACTATAAACAATCTTTAGCTGTGGCATAAAGCCTGATGCTGCCCAAGACTTTATAGTCTTGGGAAGGTATTTGTTGGGCTGCGGGACTGGTCTGGGCTGCGGGACTGGTCTGGGCTGCGGGACTGTTCGAAAGAGATATCGCGGCCCTGGAAAACAAAGGGCAAAGAAGGAACATGGATGGGTTTTAGTCAGTAAAAGTCTGACACTCCCTCCCACTCCACCCAGAGCGGGAGGAGATATTTGATGATTTCCAACCGTAAAAAAAAAAACAAAAAAAAAGGTATATGCTCAGAGTAAGATAATTTCAGCCTGATAATACCAGTAACACTAAAAAGTCAGTTTAAAGAGAATAAGTACAGCGATAATCACCACACTAAGTTCAAAATGAGACGTCCGAGTCTTTATTTCTTTGGCGAAAACACCCCATTAAATATGCACTCTAGATATTTATCTATTTGGCAAAAGTTCTCTTTGGCACCAGAAACATGGAGCAATAGATTACTTCGGCATGATTAAAATCTTGAAGGTAGACTTGTAAACAGTATTTCTGCATCGTTAGGCAGGATATTATTATTTATTTAAACTTCATGTACAATAGTGGTACATATGCGGACTTAATGCCACAAGGCATTCTCTACCAGTCAACCTTTGGGTCAAATAGGACAGCATAGTGATAGAGTACAAAAAAATAAATAAGAAAAATATCATTTTGTTAACATAAATTGATATACATAAATAGGTACATATTATACAGACTTTATGCTAGTCATGGTAGTAATTTTGAAGCAGATTTGATGAGCTCATCATCTCCCTTTTCCCAACTATGTTGGGGTCAGCTTCCAGTCTAACTAGATCCAGCTGAATACCAGTATTTGACATGGAGTGACTGCCTAACTGACCTCCACAACCTAGTTATTACTGGGCAATACAATACCCCTTGGTAAGACTGGTTGTCAGACTTTCAGGCCACTTTCTACCTGTAACGACTGTCAAAGATCTACAAATGACAACTTTCCGAGGCACGGAAGAAACTCGGTATGTAATGGATGGTCATCCATCCCTAGACTGACCTTGGCAAGCGCTGCTTAACCTTAAAGATCAAACCGTGTGGCTGTTATTATTTAGCCACGAGCTCTTCAGCAGATTTGACAAATTGAGGGTTTATTTTTAATGTTTGGTATTCGTATCTGAACCTCTATCTTGGGCTTCACAAATACATTCATCTGAAACAAAACAAGTCTATGAACAAGTATTCCGAATTATATACCGTAAAAGTACATGTTTTGAAGATTTTGATAAAAAAAATATTTTTTTAAGCAACCTTAGCATTGTCGTGTTCCTTTAAAATAAAAATATTGAAACAACTAGAAGAATAACGCATTTCTTTACTGAATTAGTAATGAAATAACTTAAAAAGTCTTGTCGACTAACTTCAGCGAATCTACCCACTGATTCTGAACCAAAACTACAGCATCATCATCATCTGCCTAGCCTTTTCCCAACTATGTTGGGGTCGGCTTCCAGTCTAACCGGATGCAGCTAAATACCAGTATTACATGGAGCGACTGCCTATCTGACCAAAACTACAGTATCATCGATAGAGCATCCACCTCAAAGAAAACCTTCATTTTTTTCACCGCAAAACAATCTTGATAGCGACCGCATTCTGAATGAGATATGGAATCCTTTGCATTACTACATTATACGTTGGAAGGCAGTTCTCCAGGGAGACATTAGAGCGAAGGTATCAAGTCATAAAACTTGAGAAACGTAACTGAATTGTGAACCATAAGAAGAAACCTTCTTTTTTACATAGTATCACGCCTGTAATCCCCGAAGGGTAATGCAGAGGTGTACCTAATAGTACACCTACATTTCGCCAGTTATGTTTTAAGTCCCACATAATAGGAGGCGTGCCTATTGTCATCAACCGGGCATAAATCTAGACTCCTCCGTGACTGCTACTGAGAAATTCCTGATGGAAAAACCCAATAATACTGCACAACCCGGGAATCGAAGCCAGGACATCATGCCCAGCAGTCGCGCTTCTTCTTTATGTGGTTACAATTCTGTGTTACAACATTCTTTTATCCTAAACTAGCTTTTGCTCATCAATTCTGGTTGTTCTTTGCTTGTAATAATATCATTCAATCATGATTCGAAAGACACGGCGCCATGTATTATCATAAATACGTTATTGTTGTTTTCCTCGGGAACAGTACCTTTTTCATGATGGAAGGTACCCTATGTCCGTTTCTATACACCTGACAAAGTATATGCAAAATTTCAGGGTGATCGGTTTAGTGGTAGGCGTGAAAAGGTAACAAACAAACAAACTTACTTTCGCATTTATAATATTAGTAAGAAATAAGATAAAATAAGAAGAAAGTATGAATTGGCTCCATATTACTTGGGATTAATGACTGGTCAAATATGCGATTCCATACTCCTGCTCACCATCTCCACGAACACAAGCACGATTATAACATTAATGTAACTTACTACAATTTTCAGCAAACGCCACTGGAGGACACATACCTGTAAACAATAATTAAAATTTAATTTAAAATTTAAAAAACCCTCAACAAAAAAATAAAAGTTGTAAGATAAATACCCACTTTCATCCCCCATATCTAGTAAATAGCAGCACCGATTTTAATAAAACATATCTAATAACCGTCGCAAAAAAACTAGCTTTCAAATTAAAAAAAACTGCATCCAAATCCGTTCACTCGTTTAAGAGCTATGATGCCAAAGACAGACACACACACACACATTGCGGTCAAGCTTATAACACCCCTCTTTTTGCGTCGGGGGTTAAAAAAGTCCACTATTAGTACTATGAACAATTTAAATGAGCAACTATTTCTCTCTCAGACAAAGTTCCACAACCACGTTTTCAGTTTTAATTAAAATTCCAATTACCAACTCACCCGAAAAATGTATGAAAATTATTTCTGACTAACATTTTAGTCCAGACTAATATGTCATGGTTCAAAGTTCAGACTACCCACATTTGTATGATTTCCCTAGGTACACACCTGCTTTCTGTCATGTAAGTAGTTCGTGTATTTACTATATACTATTTTATTTTACTAGAGAGGTCAAACTAAAAGTAGCTTGGGTTCAAAATCCTTTTAGGTAAGTACTTTTGAACGGTTGTATACGGGGTGGAAAAAAAATATCTGAATGATTTTTCAAAAATTCATTCTTCGTTATAATACTAGCTACCCGCGCGGACTTCACACGGGTGCTATTTTCTTATGAAGAAAATGAGAAGTACGCTTAGCAAAAAAAAATCTATCTAATAAAATCTGTCGAGACGTCAATTTATCATTCATTTATTTTGTTAAACATAGGTATGGTTACAGATAGTATATTGTCTAGAAGATTATAATTTGGAAACTCTGAGTTTTTTCAATAATTTTCTATTATCAATAAATTATTTGTGGTGTATGCTAATATTAGTATTAGGTCTTACATATGGGCACTCGGGGCCTAAATCACTATGGCGACCTGGCATTCCCCTTTATTGATTACAAGCCCTGTGCCCGATAAGATTTCCCATTGGTAAAAATGTCGGCCTTTCATCAAAAGTCATCCCCTAAACGAGTTAAATAGGGGTATTTAACTCGTTTAGGGGATGACTTTTCAAAAACCCATTTTTGGTGCTCTCTTACTCACTACTTCCTTAGTACGAAGTGAGCACCAAAAAAGGGTCTAAACAAAACTTCTAGACCAAGCCTTTTAAGCTGTGCGTAATAAATGAATTGTAGAT
This sequence comes from Noctua pronuba, assembly GCA_905220335.1. NCBI lineage: Eukaryota > Metazoa > Arthropoda > Insecta > Lepidoptera > Noctuidae > Noctua > Noctua pronuba. The sequence goes on along the minus strand of LR999918.1, from coordinate 7,931,259 downwards.
TTTTATTAATTTGATAATTTTCGTACATTGTTAAGGTACATTCTTAATTAAAAACTCACATTCAAGGACTTTCAACTTCTCTCCTACCCACTTTGAAACGATAAAACTTAGAACTTCAATAAATCAAGTCCTGAAATCGATACTCCTGTACTTTCCCTCCCAAAATACGCCTAAATCGAACATAAACCACATTTAACGAGATACGGATCGCTCAGCATTTGGGAACATTTGTTATCCCGATTACGTGTAACGGTGACGTCATCAATCATCGTATATACGTCATTAATATTAGAATTTGTTCGAACCATCGGCTGGAAGTACTGGAAGTTTGATCGTTACGTTGTTATCGAATGGTGCTGTTTTAGGTGTTGATTTATTAAATGGTTAGTTGTAAAATGTCACTAATGTTGGGGACCTTCGAAGTTTATAATTGCTAGCATATCAGTGACATAAATCTAATATTTACCTAATATCTAGAGCCGGAACAAAACATATCAAACTCAAACAAGTCAAAAATAAGCTACCTACAGTCCCGCCACAGGCATAATAACTGTGAATGGACTGTAGTTGCCCATTCGAAAATAGTAGATCTCATGGAGAAGAACGGACAAGAAACTCCATGGACACTCTTTTCAAATGTTATATATATAACATAGTCATATCACATATCATAGAACAGGGAAACATTTGGAAGGAATTCCATGTAACTAACTGTCTGTCACTGACATTGCAAGACAAGTAGAAACTAGATTAAAATCTAGGATCAAACGTCTCTTCGATTTACCGGACTAGAGTTCATCATCATCATCTGTCTAGCCTTTTGCCAACTATGTTGAGTTCGGCTTCTAGTCTTAACGGGTACAGCTGAACATGTTACATGGAACAACCTAGCTGATCTCCACAACCCAGTTAATGCGTAACACGACTATGCCCTTGGTGTCACTGTTTGTTACTTGTGCTTCCGACTACCAGTAACGGCTGAAGTGGTATCAATGCCGGGGCGAAGGCGGAGAGGATTTGTTATGGAGTGGTCATCATCATCTGCCTAGCCTTCTCCCAACCATTTGGGGGTCGGCTTCCAGTCTAACCGGATGGAGCTAAGCCAATACCAGTACTTTTCATGGAGCGACTGCCTATCTGACCACCTATACGATACCCTTTGGTAGGACTGGTTATCAAACTTTCGAGCCACTGACTTCCAGTGACGACTGTCAAAGATCTAAGAATGACAGCCAGGACTAACGGTTTAACGTGCTTTCCGAGGCGCGGAGGAAACTCGGCATGTTATGGGTGATCACCAATCCACAGACCAACCTAGGCAAGCGCGGCTTAATCAGAAGATTGACCAGAGTGGCTGTTATTATTTAGCCACGAGTTCCTCGCTCTCGAGCTATTGTGTACGGTGAATCCATCCAAATAGATACGGACCACGGCAAGAGAAACAGCCGTCATTAAATAAAACCACATTCAACAGACCAAAAATGAACTCCATAAAAATGTAAATAGGTATAACTATCCCCGAGTTTTCCATCCATCTTTTTTATACCGCTTTTTAAAAGCCTTGCTCAACTTTATAGCCCTCTAGAAACAACCCTTAAAAGATTTATATTAACTTTTAAAATATTCATTCAATTTGACGGTACATCTAATTTTCTCTGGAGGAAAAAAACTTAATCTTTTCTCAGTTAGGTGTTGAGGAAATTATACTAAAAGGTTTCTTTAAGCCAATGAATAGATTGGGAACTGCTGTGGTTAGTGATTCAAATGAACAAGATGACCTAAAAGTACGTTTAACATTAACAAGTTTTAAGCTTATTATATTATGTCAACTAAAAGGTTAGGTTTAAGTCATTTAATTGATCTCCAAATAATACATAGCATCACGCCTGTAATCCCCGAAGGGTTAGGCAGAGGTGTACCTATTAGTCCACCCACATTTCGATAGTTACGTTTAAGTCCCATGTAATAGGGGGCGAGCCTATAGCCATCAACCGGGCGCAAATCCAGACTCCGTGGCTGCTACTGAGAAATTCTTGATGGAAAAACCCAATAACACTTATATTAGCTGAGGTTTTTTCTTTCTTTCTTTTTTACATTCAAACTTTACTATACATATATACTCTTTATAATAATATTAAAGATAACGGTAGTATCTTTCCCGAATGAACTCTTTTCCAAGCTCTACCGTCTACAACGACAAAGGATATTATGTTATAAATATGTAAGAGGATACTTCAGAAGACTCGGCAACACTTTTATAGTATCCACAAGAAATAATGGAGAGATGTTTATCTTAAAAAGGTGACCGAAGGGATTCTGTAAAGCGGGAGAAATAATCCACTTATCTGGTATACTATCCTGTCCCTCTTAATGGTAAGATGCATCTTTTCGGAAACAGGGCAGGATAGGAGGTGGAACATAAGATAACATCACGCCTGTAATCCCCGAAAGGTTAGGTACAGGTGTACCTAACAATTCAACTCACATTTTATGTAATAGAGGGCGAGTTTATTGCCATCAGTTGAGTACAATTCGATACTCCGAGGCTGTAGAGAGTACTGAGAAACTCGTGATCGGGAAACCCAATAACAATTTGCTCAACCTGAGAATCGAAACTGCTGCCTCATACTTAGCAGTCGCACTTGCGACCACCAGACCACCGAGGCGCACAGTTTGCGATAGAGCTCCACACCGAAGCCCTGCTGCCGTTCCAGGAGGGACGGTACAGCAGGTTCCAAGATCTAGGTGATTCGGAGACGGTTTAAGGACTTGTAAGTGGACTACGGGAGGTACGATCCTGCAAGATGCTTACTTGGTGGTAGACAGTGACTATGGCAAGGTTGCTTTTAAATAAATCAATCTACACTAATAATTTATCAAGATGTGAAGTTAGGATGTGGAGGTAATCTTTGAACCGATTCCGAAAATTATTTCACTAACGGGAAGCTAGATTATCCCCGAGTGTCACAGGCAATATTTGAAAAAAAAAAAAAAAGTAGTTCCGTGAGATAAGTTCCAACTATAGCTGGACGAACCCTCATCATCATAATTTCAGCCGAAAGACGTCCACAGCTGGACATAGGCCTCTCCCAAAGGGGGGAGTTTTGCCATAATCGCCTCGCGTGGCAGGCGGGTTGACAAAATCCCCACCTTTTTCGATTCTTGACGAAACCTCAGGCAGAGCTAATTCTTTAAATTAATTTCAATAGAATTTTTATAACCTACAAGTCTCTAACCAATCTAGGTTTAAATACTAACAGGTAGTTAACAGTCTCTGATACTGAAGAACAGTTTAGTTTTATAAAAACTAAAAGTTATCCACGATTTCTAAGAAAAATCGTGTCCTGAAACCACTGAAGCAGACAAGGTGATCTTCACTCCAGCTGCCTTACAAAGTGAAAACTTAATTAAGAAATAATAAAAGAAAAAAGAAACTAAACTGAAAGCTCTTTCACACCTAAGATTCCAACTGAAACAATAAAAAGATACTCCAATAGATTATTTTTATTTCAACCTCTTTCAAGCTTGCCTGGTTTAAAACACCCTGTATAAAACATAAAAGAAACGTTACAACATAGAGAAGTAAAGCACAGAAGGTGTTTTAAATTGTGAGATTAGAGTTGTTATCGAATCTTTTTGTCAAGTGGTCGCAAGCGCGACTACTATCACTACATAGTATAAAGCAAAGTCGCTTCCCGCTGTCTGTCTGTCCCTATGTATGCTTAGATCTCTAAAACTACGCAACGGATTTTGATGCGGTTTTGTTTAATAGATAGAGTGATTCAAGAGGAAGGTTTATATGTATATTGCAGCCGTGCGAAGCCGTGGCGGGACGCTTGTAAATTATAAATAGTAATATATTTATAGTAGTAAAAATAATTCTTGTGTACATCACGTTAATTTAAGTTATGGAAGAGTGGGGTGTCCTAATACAGGCATTTACTTGCTTAAAAGGACTTCTATCACTAGATATGTTGTACAATCCCTGTGAAAGAAAAATAAGCTATTTGTATTTGTACTGAGCATGAGGTCCTTGAGTTCGATTTCCAGGTAGGCAAAGTATTATTGGATTTTTCCATCAGGAATTTAGCGATTAGAATTTCTTTCGAATCTTTCTGTGGAGTGGTCGCAAACGCAACTGCTGAGCATGAGATCCTGGGTTCGATTCCCAAGTCGGGCAAAGTTTTCTTGGAGGTCCTGCATTCGATTTCCAGGTAGGCAAAGTATTATCGGATTTTTCCATCAGGAATTTTGCGGTTAGAATTTCTTTTGAATTTTTGTGTCGAGTGGTTGCAAGCGCGACTGCTGAACATGAGGTCTTGGGTTCGATTTCCAAGTCGGGCAAATTGTTACTGGATTTTTACGGAGTATTAGTTTTCCACGGAGTTTAAATTAAAGCCCGACTGATGGCAATAGGCTCGCCCCCTGTAACATGGGACTTAAATATAACTGGAAAAATGTGGGTATACTTTTAAGTACACCTTCCTTACCCTTCGGGTATTACAGTCATGATGTTATATTACGTTGTATCGAGGTCCGTGTCCAAAGCCGCGTCTTTACTTAAATCGTACTAGCTTTTGCCCGCGACTTCGCTTTCGTTAATTTAGAATTTGATAATCAATTTGGGTTATACTCTACTTGTAATAATATAATTCAATCATGATTCGAAAGAGACGTGGCGCCATCTATTATCATAAGAACGTTATTGTTGTTTTCCTCGGAAACAGTACTTTTTTTCGGGATGAAAGGTACCCTATATCCATTTTTGTATTTCTGACGACTTATATGCAAAATTTCAGGATGATCGGTTCAGTGATTTAGGCGTGAAAAGGTAACAAACAAACTTACTTTCGCATTTATAATATTAGTTAGGATTTGTTCTAAGTGGGTATTCTGTAATCATTAATCTAGGTAAGATCTTCACAATGAGTAAGTGGGTCACGATACCGAGAAGTGGAGGATTCTCGTGTCAATCGTGGAGAATTGACACCTGATGTTGTGTAGCTCCATTAAGTTCTGTAAGCTCATGTTACGTTGACTGAGGAGTCCTTTCATTCAGCTTCATAGATTAGAAACCTTTTGTTTCGTATACAGGGTGTAAACGGACCCTTCGCGAAGCCGTCAGCCAAGCATTATGTACACCAAACTAATTAACTTTACGCAAAAATTATTGCTGGGAAACGACTTTTTTTTGGGGTGAAAAATCACGTTTTACGGAAGGACTCAATGTAACGTACTCAAAACGTAGTGCTGATGGATGGATTGAATAGTACGGGGGTTGTGGAGGTGTTTAAAGTCAAAATCTTCCATTAAAAACAAGTATTAAAAAAAAACTTGTGAAAAAGTTGGAACTTTGCAATATCTCCGTAACTAGAAGGTTCCCAGGTATGGTCTAGAACAAAAAAATGATCGCAATGACGGGGAAAACAAGTGCTTCCCGGCTTCTTTAAGGGGTTTTTTACACCCTATATATTCTTTAGTATTATAGAGGTAATAAAATACTAACCCAATATGGAGGTAATCTATTTGTGGTTCAAAAAGCATAAAAAAGTAATCGCCACGGAGAAAATTTCAAAAGAACTCTGTTTTCTTAGACTTTTTATATCTTTTGCTCACAAGACAAGCTTCTTATTTTTTATTATATCTTCTCAAAGACTTACAATTCAATAAATTCGCATACAAAGCTAAATAATAAATGATCTTTATGTTCACACCTTTACGCAAAAGATTGAATACACAAAAGCTTGTTAACAAAGATCAATCGTTATCTGTGTGTCAACTGTCGATTTCTTCCTCTTTATTTCATTACGAACCTTGTGTTGTTGCGATAAAGTAGATGTTTCATTGTCGAGTTGGTGAACGATGTTAAGAAAGGAAGAAAAAGTAAGTAATGTATGTATCAGTATTCAATTTATATGTACTTTCTTGAGTTGTTACTATAGCGATGGTTTTCTATACAATAAAACTTGCTTGTGGCAACTTTTTTAGGACCAATTTCGGATGCCTTTTAAGGCTCTAAATAAACTTTCGCAAAAAAAATGTGATTTTTGTAATATATTAGCTAAATGAGAGGGTTTATAAAGAGAAACAATTTTTTTTCAATCTTTGAAATGTCGAAATCTGTTTTCAAAATCTACCGTCAGTTAACCACTGTTTACGGGCCCATTCAAATGCGTTGGCGGGCCACATTGTATTGCCCGCGGGCCTGGGGTTGGGCAGCCTTAGTGTAAACGGACCCTTCTTTACTGTACTCTCTACCTACACCAAGTGAAAATAAAGAACAAAACATACATTTTTGATAAGAATTTTTTGTTCAAAAGTTTCCACGACAATTTTGGTAACGTATTAAAAGCATATACTTTACAAAAATAAAGGTAACATTATACCTAGATATAGTCTTAAAAGAAGATAACAAAATGTAAGTAGATATTCAAAGAATGTACAAAGGTAAGAAGTTAGATACACTCACTCAATTACCCTTAAGGAAAAAACCTTCTTTACATGTATAACTACATTTTCTAGTCAAAAACCTTTTTTTCAAATAATTAAATTTGATCTAAAAAAACGTTGTTCAGAAGTTTTAGACGAAATTAAATTATTTTTGAAGTAGCTACTACAAGATGCTGAAGTAGCTAAGATAATTTCATTTTTATTTTCTGGAAAAAAGTTTTTTTTTTTAGTGGTCGCTGTTTTCAAGAAAAATGTAGTTAGAATCTATATTTTCATACTAATATTTTAATGCGAAAGTAAGTTTGTTTGTTACCTTTTCACGCCTAAACCACTAAACCGATCATCCTGAAATTTTGAATATAAGTTGTCAGGTGTACAGAAACGGACATAGGGTAGGTACCTTTCATCCCGAAAAAATTTACTGTTCTCGAGGAAAACAACAATAACGTTGTTATGATAATAGGCGCCACGTGAATTTCGAATCATGATTGGATTATGTTGTTACAAGTAGAGTACAACCCGCATTGATAGTCAAATTATAAATTAACGCGAGCGAAGCCGCGGGCAAAAGCTAGTATACATATAAAGGTCACATTCTATTCCCATTTCTCCAAAGTATTTTTATTTTGCACTGGCAACCCGCCCGTGCTTTGCACGGTTATGAGGAGTCCACAAAGCATCGAGATTTATTATTTATATTTGTTAGTAAAATCTCATGTGTAAAAATCTCGTGTCACGGTGTTTGTGGTCGCACTCCTCAGAAACGGCTCGACTGATTTTTATGAAATTTTATTGTATATTTGGTGGGTATGAGAATAGGTCGTAGAGTATATATCACTCCACTAATTTCACGCTGACGAATGACGCGAGGGACAGCTAGTATTATTATAATATTATTTTATTTCCATTTTTTTTAAAAACGTTGCCGGGCTTACTAGAAATTTCTCCTGAACCGTGGGTAGATTTACATTTACACACACAGTGTCACAGTGACGTGACGTGAGTTGATGGCAAGTGCATGAGGCAAGCATGGCTTAACCTAAAGATCGACCAGAGCGGCTGTTATCATTTAGCCACAAGATCCTCCGAAAAGACATGAATCCCAAGAAAATAATGCCCTCGCTCTTGTCCTGGTCCCATGTATATTTGGTTCAAACGTACCCTGACGCAAAAACTCAAAATTTCCATGACTTAATAATTTGTACGGATCTGGGTCAAGCTCGGGCCAAGGGATGATTGCATAACACTGTGCATTTTTTATGCAACTGCGCATGATACAACAGATCCGGCCTTTGGACGATAAAATCAGCAATGTTGGAGTTGATTATTTTATCGTATTGTCAGATAATTTCATTGATAAGCGAATAAATTTACAAAACTGTGACACAGAACGACATTTGTGACATATTACAAAAGTCGTTCTTTGTCATTCGTATGGAATTGCAAAATCGGCCTATGTATCAACACGTATGAAACCTTTACAATAATTACTAGTTCTTTTTATAATTTACATTACAATAGAACGGACTCTTCATAATTTCAGAAACATTTTAAAAAGTAATTCACTTCCTTCCGTCTTATTCGCCAGTGCGGCTGCCATTTTTTTTTTAAATGAATTGAATAAGGTTTTAAGGTTACAAACAGAATAAAACGATTGAAAGCGCTATGTGAAACGAGCAACATCGACACTGACACTCGATGAATTGACAGATGACACTTTGACATTTGATAGTAATGACAGAATGACAGTCTCGTCATTTTGTCACTCGCAATTATTACGTTACCATTGGCCTAATTATAACCTCAAATACCGAAAGTGTTTCGGATTTTTTTTACAATTCTCAGAAGTGTCTTTGATTTTAATTTAGTTTCAATCGAATTAATGCATTATTTAGAACACAGAAAGTAAATTAACGTCTCTGTTGGTTCTGTGACACAGAACGACATTTGTGAGTTATAACAAAAGTCGTTCTTTTTCATTCGTATGAAATTGCAAAGGACATTGTAAAAAACGGCTTATGCATCAACACGTATGAAACCTTTACAATAATGACTAGTTCTTTTTATAATTTACGTTACAATTATTACAATAGAACGGACTCTTCATAATTTCGAAAACATCCTAAAAAGTAATTCACTTCCTTCTGTCTTATTCCCCGGTGCGGGTGCCATATTTTTTTTAAATTGAATAAGGTTTTTAGTTACAAACAGAATAAAGCGATTGAAAGCGATCTGTGATATGAGCAACATCGACACTGACATTCAACGAATTGACAGATGACACTTTGACATTTGATAGTAATGACAGAATGACAGTCTCGTCATTTTGTCACTCGCAATTATTACGTTTCCATTGGCCTAATTAAAACCTTAAATACCGAAAGTGTTTTCGATTTTTTTACAATTCTCAGAAGTGTCTGTGATTTTAATTTAGTTTCAAACGAATTAATGCGTTATTTAGAACACAGAAAGTAAATTCACGTCTCTGTTGGTCCTAAGGCGAACGATGTATGGACGCTGAACAATTTCCTTTACGTCCAAGTGTTTATTTATTTATTTAAACTTCATGTACAAAAGTGGTACATATGCGGACTTAATGCCACAAGGCATTCTCTACCAGTCAACCATTGGGTCAAATAGGACAGCATTGTGATAGAGTACAATAAAATAAAAATAAGAACAATACCATTTTGTTAACATAAATTGATATACATAAATAGGTACATACTAATACACATAATATGTACAAATAAAATAAAATAAACTAATCGATATTATAATACATACAGATAGTACAAAAACGAGAAACCTTATATTACTATGGCTTCTACTATCACTAGTTTGTGAGCAATTAAAAAAAAATTTACATGGTCAACAATTAAGTTCCTTAACTGTATGTATCTGTCATGGTTGACTCGGATCCATTATGATTATTGATGCTTGCATTAATTTCAATTAAGGTCATTTACATTACATTACCTTGGATTAAGACTTAAGCCATCAGCCATAACGAATTAGCAAGTAGGTAATCCATTTAAATAGAAGCTACATAAATAATGAGCCAATTATTTCAACCCATTTAACTTAAATCATCATCTTCCTGCCCTTGTCCCATTCTACTACAACAAGTTTTCTTCTTCCATTCTCCCCTGTCAGATATCACGGCATCATTTACTCCTTTCTCTTTCATATAATTCCCCACAAAATCCATCCATCTTTTCTTTGGCCTTCCTCTCCCTCTCCATCCATCAAAATTAATATCCATAACCTTTTAGTAACATGCGTTTCATCCTTCCTCATTACATATGTCCACACCAAGATAGACGACTTCCTTTCATTTCTTCTGTAACAGACGCCACTTTCAATCTTCTAATATACTCATCCCTTACTTTATCCATTCATTCCATTTAACTAAAATAATCGTTATTAAAACCATACTAGGATTATAAATGCGAAAGAATTTCTAGTAATCCGTTTCTAAAGGCACTCCCTCACTGGAGCAATCACCTGTAATGTAACAACCCAAGATCCAATGTTGAGCAATACGTTACAAATATATGCTCCCGGTGTGAGCATTCGCCTGTAATGTAACAATCCAAGATCCAATGCTAAGCAATTAGTTACAAATATACGCTCCTGGTGAGCAATCACCTGTAGTGTAACAATCCAAGATCCAATGTTGAGCAATACGTTACAAATATACGCTCCCGGTGTGAGCATTCGCCTGTAATGTAACAATCCAAGAACCAATGCTAAGCAATTAGTTACAAATATACGCTCCTGGTGAGCAATCACCTGTAGTGTAACAATCCAAGATCCAATGTTGAGCAATACGTTACAAATATACGCTCCCGGTGTGAGCATTCGCCTGCAATGTAACAATCCAAGATTTAATTTTGGACAGAAACAAGTGATGTTACAGATTGCAACATCACAGGTTGCGCCCTGTAATGGTCGATACTCCTCACTTACTAATGTAACGATCGAATCTGAATTGATACATTACAAGCGAATTTTTATATCGCTTGTAATGTATAAGGTTCCCAGGTATGGTCTTGAACAAAAAATAATCGCAATGACGGGGAGAACAAGTGCCTTTCAGCTTCGTCAAGGGTATTTTTACACACATTATACCTACTTGGCCCAAGAATTAATGCATCTTTTAAAACAAAAAACAGTAGTACAAAATAACCCGTAATTTGTGCATTTTCAACAATAACGACTAATTATGAAAACGTCAAAGAGTGCCGGCGTCCAATGTGATGGAAATTGGATGGCCGTACCAAATGAGCCGGCACAGGCTGACTTCCGAACTCGCGTGCATTCAATATTAACCTTAATTGATTTAATTTTAACTGTTAATAGTGACGGGTTTACTTTAAAGGATTAATTGTATTATAGGCTTTGTAGCTATTATCATCGTTATCTTAAAACGGCTTACTACAATTGGTAATAGGACTATAAAGGGTGTAAATAGACCCTTAACGAAGGCGAAAGGCACTTGTTCTCCCCGCTACTGCGATCATTTTTTTGTTCTAGACTATACCTGGGAACCTTCTAGTTACGGAGATATTGGGGGCCAAAGTTCCGACTTTTTCACAAGTTTTTTTTTTTAAATACATGTTTTTTAAGTGAGATTTTTACTTTAATCACCTCCACGACCCCCCTACTATTCAATCCATCCATCAGCACAATGTTCTGAGTGATATACATCGAGTCCTACCGTAACGTGATTTTTCACCCCAAAAAAAAAAGTCGAAACCTTCTAGTTACGGAGTGGGGGTCAAAGTTCCAACTTTTTCACAACTTTTTTTTTAAATATATTTTTTTAATGTTATAACTTTACTTTAAATACCTCCATGACCAGTTTACTATTCAATGCATCAATAAGCACAATGTTTTGAATGCGTTTCATTGAGTTTTACCGTAAAAGATTATTTTTCGGCCCAAAAAAAAAAGTCGTTTCCCAGCAATAATTTTTATGTTAGTGTTACTCAGTTTGATGTACAGAATGCTTGGTTAACGGCTTCGCGAAGGGTCTGTTTACACCCTGTATTGAGTTGCCATGGCTGACCTGGAAGTCTTTAAATAGACTCCGGACTCAGGTTCACTCACAAACGATGGAGCGCTTAATATCGTGCCTAGCGTGTCCTGTTGTTTGTTCGTTAAAGGAATTGATGGACCCAACGCAGTTCTGGGCCGACTCGATTTAGATTGCGATCGACGCGCTATGAAGAACAAAGCATCAAAGTGCATAGATTACCAAGTTTCCCTTAGTACAAACTTCGAGCAAAATTAACTACGGCATTGAAATATCAGGATATTGAAACACTCACGAATTCATCAAAATAAAAATGTTTTATTTCACATATGCCCAGATGGGCACTTATAAAACGTCGACAAAAAGGTGCACGGTACGGGTTTGTCGTTTTCTATGGAGAAGAACGGGCAAGAGACTCCATGGTTACTCATGTTATGTAATCATCACCTGAAGACTTAGAGAAGTGACATCCGCTTTAAAAGTGTTTTGTATTTCTACAATAAATGTCAACAAGATTGAATGAGCTTTTCATTATCTTAGGGGTCGTCCTTTACTCACGTGAGGTTCGAATAGAAGGAGGGAGGTGGTCAACAAAAAATCACGAATAACCAATGTGACAATCACGTGTAGTTTTTCATGGGACGCAAAAAAATTATGTTTGATGTGTAAAATATTTTTACCAATAGAAATTTGATTTGGATTTGTATCAATTAAATCAGTTTTATATTAAGCAAAACAGATTTAATTGACACAAATGTTTTAAAACTGAATCTAGAACAATCTGAAATTTTCAATAATAAAAAATACACGTGATATTGGAAGGGGGAAAACGGGGTAGCCTAAAAACACACGTCATATCACCAAGGGGGAGGGACGGGGTAAAAAAAGTGGCCTAAAAACCTCACGTGATACAAGGACGACCCCTTATGTCAATCCAGTGCGCGTTTACTTTTCTACCATATAATTTCTCGATGATAAATTGTCACTTAGTCCGGAGCCTTCTTACGCATAAACAAAAACAGTTCGACCTTAACAACAAAGTCTTTGTACTCAAAATAATTGTCCTCCTAACTTTTGACCTTAGTATTCACATAATTTATTATTGAAATGGACTTGAAAAGGCGACGTGAATTCTAAAGTAACCGTGCCTGCTTGAATCACTAGCAGGGCCGTCTGAATTTTTCAGCGCGCGTTTTCAAGTTTTTTTTCGCGAAGTTGTTAATGAATTTTTGTGTGTGTACGAAGTTTGGTTAGGTTTTCAATTGTTTTTTTTTTGTATAGGTAGGGAGCTGTGTTGTTTTTTTTGACAGGTTTGGTGAAAAATAATCCGATTCAGCAACTACATACTTTTGTCTGCAGTTTAGCCTTTCTTTAGTTTGTTTTACCATAATTTATTTGGTAGAAAAAAGTAAGCATAGATTGATAGTCTCTCTCCAAGTTCTTAATTATAATACTTACAAACAAATTATGTACTGAAAATTGATAAGAAAGATCAGCCACGATGCAACGTAAACCCCTAAGTAAAAGCCTAGGTTCGTATGAGGATCGTATTTGAAAAAAATGAGAATAAATAACAATGATTCGACACCAAAAAAATATACAAGTACAGGAACTGGGGGTCTAAAATGGCCGCTTTAGCAGAATCATTATAGGATAATAATATGAATTTCGTTACAATTCGTAAAATGGTCACAAAGTGGCAATTCAATTAAATTCTCAAGCCTTTATTGCGTACCATAATGTATGTAGTTGGTATGGAAATAAATAAACAGGGCACAGGGTTAATCAATTCATTCAACATTAAATGCGTCTGTGGCCATTTTAAGCATTTTAATGAGATTCATATTATTATCCTATTCTGAATCTGCAAAAGCAGCCATTTTAGGCCCCCTGAAAAGTTCATTGACACCACTCAAAACATTTTCTGTCTGTGTCTGAAAGCTTTTTAAAAAACAGCTTTTCCACTAAAAACAACACACCAAAACTACAAAGTTCATTAACCCGACACGATGAACTTGAAACCGCAAACTCGACACGACATTCTCAATTTGTTGAAACCTCCGAATATTCAGCCCCAATCTATTTCATCCAAAGAAAAATATCTTTCTCTTAACCATTACACACACGAAAACCTTTCCTTTCTTTCTTTCTTTGAAGTCAATATATTCAGACGTTTTGGGTGGCATATAACTCAAACTACATTATGGCCGCTGGGTACCGACAAATGACGTAATCTGTCACGATGCGATGATGTCGATAGTACTTTTAGACGTGACGTCAGCATTTTAGTTTCTGTCAAATGTAGAAAAACCTAGTAGAAATATGTTAGGAAAATATGTATATCGAAGTGTCTCAAGGATAATTTCGAAAGGATACGAACGGATGCGGCGACAGCCGATCGCGTCAGGCAGAATGTGGGCGCATGCGATCGGCTCCTCACCATCGCTTGCGAACGTATCCGTTTCTGCGCCTATTCAGTTTCATTCCTACCGTGTTGACGTGTTCTAATTTTCAAAAGGATACGACGACAAACGAGCCGATCGCGCGTCGCAGGATACTTTCGGCTATGATCGCGTGCATAAAAAATGGTAATTTTAAAATACAAGTAATTTATAGCTAATTATAACAAAGACTCGGATACGGGTTGTGGGCACACGAATGAATTATTGTTGGACCCATATGCTGGGTGCTGGGCACCGAAAGGGTTAAGTGTGTAGGATTCATTCAAACTCTGTACAGCCAGTAAATATCTTGGTCACATTGTCACTGAGAATTTGAGTGACGAATTAGACATTGTCGGTGCGTGGCAATATGTTGGCACAGGGTTCGCTGGGTGTACTGCTCCGGTTAAAATAACTATGTTCAAGGCATTCTGCCAGATGTTCTACACGAGCGGCCTGTGGGCAAACTCTACACAGAAAGCCTACAATGGCTTGCATGTCCAGTATAATAATGTGTTCTAGCCCTGCAGTCTCGACATAAGATAGCGACAAAAAACGGCCGCTAAGTCGTATCGTTGTCAAATTCCTTTCATAGATTTTCTACTTTATTTCGAAAGCATAAGGTTGCGTAAGGTTAAAATCTTTTAAAGAAATTTGACATCGATTACTCTTAACGACCGATTTTTGTCGTTATATTTGTCGAGACTGCAGGGCCAGGGCTCTGTTTCGGCTCCCTCGATACTGCAGTCCATCAGGCATGTTTATTGACGCCAGCGTAGACGACTTCTACGCAATTATGCGTAAAAAAGCTTCGTCAGTGGTGCGACGAGTACGGGGGAGCCCGAATAGCGTCCACGGGAAGGTTGGCGAGAGAACCGATACTGTCCTGCTCAGTAGGTCCACTGAACTTTGTGTTGCGAGACAGATGAGCCTACTGTGCAGGGGTAGACGATGTGTCTAGTTTCTTCTTTTAATTACTAACATTAGTTATATTATATATATATATAGCAAAATTCTTGTTACTAACAACCTTGCCTTGCTTATGGACTTTTTTGTCGGAAATAAACGGTTTTATTTTTATAGGAAAGTACCTATTTCTAAACTGTAAAAAAGTATGATTCTGAACGAGTGATTGAACGAGTGAGATAGACTGAGAAGTTTTAATTAACTGTTGTATCGAGTTATCTGGAGGAGCTCGTGGGTTAATAATAACAGCCGCTTGGGTCCATCTTTAGGTTTAGCTGTGCTTGCCTAGGTTGGTGTGTGGATGACTGACCACCCATTACATACCGAGTTTCCTCCGTGCGTCGGATAGCACGTTAAGCCATTTGGTCCCGGGTGTCATTTGTAGATCTTTGACAGTCGTTAGGTAGTCAGTGGCCGGAAAAGTCTGACAACCAGTCTTACCAAAGGGTATCGTATTACCCAGTACTAACTGGGTTGTGGAGGTCAGATAGGCAGTCGTCCCATGTAAAATACTGGTATTCAGATGCATCCGGTTTGACTGGAAGCCGACTCCAATATAGTTGGGAAAAGGCTAGGCAGGTGTTGATCGAGTTATCTGGCGTTTTCCTGGAGATCCCATACACTACATGAATAAAAAAAAAGAGAATATCAACCGGATATAAACCCAGATTCCTGTCTGCATCCGAAAAATTCTTGCTGGAAAAACTCAATATCACTTTGTCCGTTTAATACCACTTTCAGGTAAAAAGTCACCTACGCACACCGATAGGAGTGACGATATAAATGACGTCATCAATCTGTGACGCGTGTCGTGCGTGACGTCACTTGTCCCTCAAGTGATTGCTTTCCGTTACATGAGGTTTGACGTCAGGAGTATTTTATTTGAGTTTGTTATTACTCAGAGGAGCTCTAGCTAAATAATGACAGCCGCACGAGTCAGTCTTGCCATGGTCAGTCCGTGGATGGGTGACCATCGGTTCGGAAAGCATGTTAAGCCGTTGGTCCCAACTGTCAGTTGTAGATCTTTGACAGGTAGTCAGTGGCCCGAAAGTCAGACAACCAGTCTTACCAAGGGATTTCGTATTAGCCATGACTAACTAGGTTGTGGAGGTCAGATAGGGAGTCGCTTCATGTAAAAATCTGCCTTGCCTTTTCCCAGCTATGTTGAGGCTGCATCCGGTTAGACTGGAAGCCGACCCCAACATACTTGGGATGTGTGACGCATGACGCGACACGTGCATACATGAGGTTTGACGTCAGGGGTATTTTGTTTGAGTTTATCAGTACCGTTTGATAGCCTAGTGGTCTGACCGTCGGACTGCCAAGTTATAAGATCTCAAATTAGAACCCAAGACACGCATTTTAAATTTTTAATTATTTTAGGGGATCGTGGCTATTAATTTATTTATGTACACACAAAAGAAGACCACAAACCTTTTTCCTAAGTAAAACAAAATACTTAAAAAAAATACTACTCTGTATTCCTCTTCTCAACCAAACTGCTGAACATCAACCTTCAGGAACGTTTCAGTAAAGCTTGTCACAGTAAATATTTAAATTAAGCAACCTATAAAATCTATTGACCGCAAACAACACTTACCGAACCGCCATTAACTAAAATTACCGATCAAATAAATATAATCGGCCTTTATCATAAACGGCACCGAAAGAGCCAACAATTTCACCCCAAAACTTCGTAAAATATCTCTTTTCAAGTAATTAGTAAGCGTTGTAATTCACCTTGATCATAAAATTAAACTTTCCACGAAATTAGAACATACATTTCACCCTAAACTGCTTTAAATACTTTTGCTTCAATTGGGGGTAGTATTATATTCTGGCTGTATACAGGGTGGAACTAAATGTTGAGGAACATTTTGTAGATAAATATTTAAATGTACAACGATTTGTTTTGTGTAAAACAAAGGATTTATATTTTCAGGAATCATATTTATACAGTGCTTTGCTTTTAGCACAGATACAATATAAAGTATTTCAGAATTTTTAATGTTTCAAAAATACACGAATCAGAACGGATTTCTCAGAAAAAATACTTTTACAGCTATAAGTAAGTACAACAAAAACACGGATAACATTTACACGGCAAGTGCGAGTCGGACTCGCGCATGACGGGTTCCGTACCATTGTAGTAGGGGCTCCCCTAATTATATATATCCCTTTAATTTATTTTTTGTTGTTGTAGTAAGGGAAGGGGGCTGTTGTAGCGGCAACAGAAATACACATTCTGTGAAAATTTCAACTGTCTACTTATTACGGATCATGAGATACAACCCGCTGACAGACAGACGGGACAGCGAAGGCTTAGTAATATAAAAATATAGATATAAAAATCAACCTGTATTCAGTTATCTGACCACGCTAGTTCAAAAGCCATTAAAATAGTTTTAATGGCGGTCTATTATCCAACACCATGAAACTATGGGGGTATATTGATTACCCAAGTTTTGGGGGTAACAGACTGATATCGATGGGGTTAGCCAGTTATTGATAACAGGGATACAAGAGTTTAGATTAGGGTTTGGAGATTAATAGCGAGGTGGTAGGGTCTTTAAAGTGCAAATAGTGGGTTCAAACCTAGTTTTACTTTTAATGTTTACTAGCTTATGGCCGCGGCTTCGCCCGCGTGGTGTTCGATAATTGTCCCACAGAATCGTACTACCGGGATAAAAAGTATCCTATTTGTTAATCCAGGTTATAATCTATCTGTGTGCCACCCTTTACATACCAAGTTTCCTCCGTACCTCGGATAGTACGTTAAACCGTTGGTCCCGGCTGTCATTTGTAGATCCTTGACAGCCGTTACAGGTTGTCAGTGGCCCGAAAGTCTGACAACCAGTCTTACCAAAAAATATCGTATTACTCAATAGGTTAGGTTAGGCAGTCGCTCCATGTCAAATACTGGTATTCAGTTAGACTGAAAGCCGACACTAATATAATTGGGAAAAAAAAGGCACGGCAGATGACGTAAGTAAACGGTTAGGTGAAAGAATTTTTACTGTGATGAAAATGTGACGTTTACTGTCACTGTCAGCCTGCATTATCCCACTGTTGGGTAAACAATTCTCGCCATGACGTCCGGCGCTTTAGCCCAGGGCTAATGTGGACTACTGGTAGTCTGATTTGTCCAGCTCGTCCCGCTATGTTCTGCGAGGTCTCCCGTAAAGTCTTTTGGATGGGTCAGGGCCTCACGAAATGACTGTTTTAGCCCACAATTCATTGGGCATTGTATATACTATTGCGTTCACTGACAGTCAACCACTTTTCAATCTTACTACTAAGGGCATAGGGGTGAAAATTGGTCAACCGTTAGAGAACGTCGTAGTTCTTAATTACAAAAGGAACAATTTTAAACTAGAAATAACCACCTGGACTGTTGAACAGGTATAAGTGAGAGCTCTATACGGTATGCTTTTAAAAGAATCCTTTGTATAATAACACATAACACACATTGCAGCACAAAAATATCACAGAAACAAACGGAGAATAATAAAACCACAGTTTTATCTACCTCCGGAATAATAAAAATCTCGACCGTAATGTTACGCTCAAGTTGCGCTGTGATTAAGGAATTAAGTTCTAAGAAAACCCGCTTTAATACTAAACACAATTTTCTTACAAAAATAACACAACTACTTCTTATATTATGAAACAAGAAATTGTAATATATTTCGGTTTTTCCTGATATTTCGTAGCGAATCGAACCGTGAAGCGTAGCACGGAGCTACGCCGTAGCCGCGTAGCCCGTAGCTCGTAGCAAGTAATACATTCGCTATCTATATTACTTATTGAGAAATTTTCTTCCGAGGCAGATTTGGCGGGACTCGAATATTTATACCGATCGGTCATATTATTGGTGCGAGGAAATATCTTGTAGAGGTAATTTGAAAATCTTGTATGGTTGGAAAACTTGACGTTTTAAGGTAAATCGGTAATGTGTGTAAGAAGTTGTAGATGGCAACTGAGTGATAAAACGTTTTAAGTATTGGAATTTGACCATGATCTATTGAGGAAAGTATCGCCAAGACTGAAGAAATTATCAGTTTATTTTAGAAAATAAATGATATTAATTAATAAAAATTAGTTTTTCCATCAGGAATTTCTCAGTCGCCACTGAGTCTGGATTTGTGCCCGGTTGGTGGCAATAAGGCGACCTTATTACATGGAACTTAAACCATAAGCGAAATGGTACACCCATTACTATTAGGTACACCTCTGCGTAACCCTTCGGGGATTACAGGCGTGATGTAATGACATGTTATAAATTAAAATAAACAAAATTTAAGAAAAAGGTTTATATTTAAGGTTCAATTAAGTTTCTTAGTTCGCGACCAACCTAGATATTATATCAAAAGATACTTCTGTCGCAAAAAATAAAAAGTTTTTGTAAAAGTCTCTGTAATTAAGAGTGACTCTTTACTAGTTCAACAACTAATTTAACAGTCAACTACAGTGCTCAATTTATATCCTAATTTTTCTAAGCTGGTTTTATAGGGTCTAGAAAAGAATGTTGTAGCAGAAAGTCCTATTTTTTAAAAGCTATGGCTTTATATTAAATGTCACGCCTAGTTTATTGATTGGCATTTTTTATTATAATTCAGTTTACCATAATTTTGAAAGCGTAGTTTCTTTTCACGTGACCAGAGGGCTGGCCTATTTTTCGGTTAAATTCAGCATTGCCATTAAACGTGGCACTGCTGCTAGCCTTTTGGGCACTTGTCCTATTGACCGGGTACATGCCCATTGCGGATATGCACCATTTCACTTCTTTTCAATGCCTACTTTTCTATAAATTTAAGAGTTGCCCGGTTGATGGTAGGCTCGCCCTCTCTTACTTGGGACTTGAACATAACTGGAAATATGTGGGTGTACTATAAGTACACCTCGGCCTAACCTATCGGAGATTACAGGTTATGATATGATATGATAAGATCATGATTTTATGTTTAAAAATTACAAGTTTTATTTTTGCGTTACCTTATAATAAACTATTCTATTATTCATTACTAGCTTTTTCTCGCAGCTTCTCTCCCGTTAAGTACGTTCCGTTGGTTAATTGTAGTTTGTTAACTGTAGTTAAATGTAGCCTATGACACTCGAGGAAAATGTGATAATGAAGCTCCCCGTAAGTGAATGAATTTTTGGAATCTGATCAGTAATTCTGAAGATTACCCCCTTTTTTTTTTTTTTTTTTTTTTACGGATGGGAAATCATCAAATGACTTCTCCCGCTCTGGGTGGAGTGGGAGGGAGTGTCAGACTCTTACTAACTAAAACCCATCCATGTTCCTTCATTGCCCTTTGTGTTCCAGGGCCACGGTATCTCTTTCGAACAGTCCCGCAGCCCCGGAAGATTACCCCCTACATACAAACTTACAAATAAATTTTACTTCTTTATAATATTAGTATAGATTCTGTTTTCTGCAACCATCATCACTCAATTTTAAACTCCAATTTCGTCCATTCTCACATAACAACGCAATAATTTCTCGTCTACTCTTACAACGCCTTCGTGCAGCTCAGAGTAGGTACTTTATTTTTATATCCCAGCCATTCTCGCAGGAACACGAAACTTTACACTTCTTACAAATATAAGAGAGTCGTGAATTATTTTCTGATGTTCGCAACTTAGTTTGGTGCTATTTTTCAGTGGGGGGTGGCGGGGGTGTTGTGCGGTTTCAGGACGGCAATAAACTCTGATTTTTCTTGTTCTAAATGGGGTGTAAAGTTAAGTAGGGGATGATAGACTTTAGCTCACGGTACGAGATCACAGCACGCGTACCATGACCACCGTAGAAACGGGTTTCTTTGACGGAAGAATCGATATCTTGTATCGACAAAATTACAGATTTGTTTTCACAATTCTGTCAAAAAAACCCGTTTCTACGGTGGTCATGCTTCGCGTGCTGGTCCTTAATAGGCGCTTTAGTTTAGTCTTCACTAGTAGAATGTTTCCATATTGTTGTACCAGCAAATCGGCTACAACTTCGTCCGCAAAAATTGTGATAACTCGGCAAATTTGCATTCTATAATTTTATTTTATACCCTGTAGTACCCACGAATAATATAGCTTTCAGCCAGTGAAAGAATTTTCAGAATTGGATCATTAGTTCCGGAGATTACCCCCTACATAAAAACTTACAAACAAATTTTACCTCTTTATAATATTTGTACATACCTTTTCACGTCAGCAAAAGCCTGGCCGGCTTTAGATGAAATTTCGTAAACAAATAGACTATTAATCATTTTGGGATTACATTACCATGGGATCATTAACATTCTCCAAGCGGGCGAAGTCGCGTGCAAAAGCAGTCCGAAATCTGCACTCGATAAACCTCTGTAACTTTCCGACGAAAATACTCATTCGTATCACAAAATATTTCCAAACATCTCCAAAAATCTATCGACAACTCGAAATCTTGCAACATTTCCCTCGTATCCTATCCATCGGTATTCAACATTTTTTCGCAGTAACGTAACGCGAAAATTTTTCGCAGTTAAATCCAACGCTCGGTGCGGGTAACCAGGCGTCGAACAACACTTGAGGTTTCAACACGCTTTCAAATTCATGCGCTGAAATTTAAAATGCAAGCATGAAAAATTTCGTTTGAAATTTTATGATATTATGACGTCTCCGAGTTAAGGTTTTTAGCTCGTAAACGTATTGTTAAAGTTATGCCGTGGAAAGTGTTGTCTATTTTTGAGGTGGAATTGTTGTGCGGCATTTTCTATAAGCCATTCAGCAAAACTCAGTCTTCGAAATAAATTTCATTCATTTCATTCGTTTCCTTCATTTCATTCATTTCAGTCATTTCATTCAATTCATTCATTTCAGTCATTTCATTCAATTCATTCATTTCAGTCATTTCATTCATTTCATTCATTTCATTCATTCCATTCGATCATTAGTTTTTTTTGTTCATTTGAATTGAAAAAACGAAATTCCCACTGCTGGGACCAAGCCTCTCTTTCACTCTATGAGAGGGAGTGGGTTGTAATCCACCAAGCGGACCCAGTGCGGGCTGGTGGATGTTACATGTCATCCAATTTTCTGTTCTAGGATGTACTTAACGGTTTCCAAACGACATTTTCCTTCATCTTGTTGAGAAGAATTTCTCACTCATCATCATCACCCACTGCTGGGTATAGGCCTCTCTTTACTTGTGCCAAGCTCCACGGTCTTATGCCAGCCTCATCCAGGGTATTCCCGCAATGGCAACAATGTCGTCTGCCCATCTCGCCGCCGGGCGACCAACACTTCTCTTTCCAGTCGTTGGACGCCACTTGGTCACAGCTTTACTCCACCTGCCATCACCGCGCCTTGCTAGGTGTCCTGCAAACTCCATTTGAGTTCCAAAAAGAACACCTTCGTACACACGACGGCCAATCAAGCTATACAAAACCAGTTAATGCGGATCTCTCATTGAATTGGAAATATATACAAAGCGAGGCCAAGTTATACTGGATGTGTATAGCTTCATGTGCCGCCGTGTGTAAGTCTCCAGATTCCGACGTTTCTCGCTCATTGCACTGTAATTAATAAGCCACTCTTAACCCGTTTAGTTTAATTTGGTCATTGAAGATGATGATGATGCCATCTAGCCGATTACGGCCACAGAGACTGCATTCGATGGCTTTCTAGGGAGGTTGTCGAGAGCTTTGGTGTGCTGCTCTAGGGTGCGCCAAAGTTCACCTAAATTTTCAACTCCGATAATTGGAAATCCGAAAATGTTCTTCCTAACATTTTTCATCCTAACAATCACAATTCCTAACTACTCTGTCTCTAATGTTCATAATTCCGAAGCATTCAACTTCATAATGTCAGTAGTAATAAACATCTATTATACTTTTATTTGTTTTCCTATATTTTCTCAACATAACCATCTTTAAAACTATTATTCAAAGTCATCTCTTTTTTGTTTAGATTTCTTTTTATTAATAATAATCAGTACTATAAAACAGCTAAATGTAAGGCTAAAAGTGTCTTGGTGTGTTTTGTCTCCGACTAACCGTTTGTCGCAAAAACGATGTGGAAGGGATCCAAGGTTAGGTTAGGTTAGAACTGTGACCAACTACGCGCGAGCTGAGCGAGCGTAGCGAGCGGTGCCGCGGCAGCGGCCGGCGAGCGTTACCTCGAAATTGGACGCCCAAATAATAATCATACCCTCAAATTAAAACTATAAATATCATCTTCTACCCACATATATTTTTTATTACACTTGGTAAATGTTTCTTTCTGAGTATGAGTGAAAATATTATGGTAATTATGTTTAGGGATAAAAGTGGTATGATAAAAATTAGTAGGAGTTTAAATATATTCACATTAATGATATTATTAATTACAATTTTCGGAAACATGAGTGTTATGAACATCGCCGGTAGCACTACGAATAGTATGAATGAAAACTTTAGGATGAAAAATTTTAGGAAGAGTTTCGGATTACAAACCATTAGGAAGAACAATTTCGGGTAAAGAACTTTAGGTGAGCCAATATGGACCCGCTGCTCTATCATGTGCTCTCAAGTGGCTAGGATACCCAACTTTGGCCGAAAAACTCCGAGTACAAAGAACACAATTTGGTAATTATACAATTACCAAAATATATTTAGAATATTCAGTAAGTTTAGCTGCTTACCATCAGTTAGTTTAAATGTCAAACAAACAGACTAAACAAAACTTTCTAGACACAATATTAGCCTGTGTACCTTTCTCAAAACTAAATAATCTTATTAAATGCCTAACAAATCTAGGCAGAGCTCAAATGCTCATTTACACGAGGAGGTATTATCGCCCGTTGAGAAGCGAGAATATCCTTCTTTTTTTTTGGGATGGGAAATCATCAAATAACTCTTCCCGCTCTGGGTGGAGTGGGAGGGAGTGTCAGACTTTTACTGACTACCATGTTCCTTCTTTGCCCTTTGTGTTCCAGGGCTGCGGTATCTCTTTCGAACAGTCCCGCAGCCCAGCGACAATATCCTTACGAGTATCTTGGGTAAAACTCGCTAAGCGATTTTCACACACACGCAACAGGAACTAAAACTGGCCGTATGATATCATATGAGCCTCATCAGATGATTTTCTCAAACAAAGATTCAAAATGGGATTTTCATTTGCAAGTCGACTTTCGCTTTTCGACATACAACTCGACACACAAGTAACCTTCTAAGAACTGTCTTCCAGACGGGGAGCTATTACTAATCCTACGCTGTCTGTCCGGTTGTCTGTCAAATGGCTGTACCTATTAAAACATACATAACATGACGCCTGTAATCCCCGAAGTGTTAGGCAGAGGTGCACCTAACAGTACACCCACATGTGGCCAGTTATGTTTAAGTTTAAGTCCCATGTAATAGGGAAAGAGCCTATTGCCATCAACCGGGCAGAAATCCAGACTCTGTGGCTGCTACTGAGAGATTCCTGATGGAAAAACCCAATAACAATCGAACTCAGGACCTGATACTTAGCAGTCGCGCTTGCGACCGCTAGACCAACGAACTTATCTTCCACAGATAATGTGTTACTATGGCCTTAATTGAGACTCGCGAAAACCAGGGAAGCATAAGACACACAAGGGAGGAATCGTGTACTAAGCAGTGGGAAGAACACGGCTACCAATGAATAAACGGCCTCTAATCTCCTTTTGATAGTTGACCGTTTGAGGGCGAGAAAGTCTCTCCGTGTAAATAAGCTTTTACTTATAGCCTAGCTTGAAACTTGGTGGCTTGGTGGTCTCATAAATTTTAACTTAATTACTTGATTTGGATCAACTGACGGATGGCGGGTAGTGATTGCAATCAGCTACGAATCGTATTAATATTATATTAAAGGGAAGTTTTAGTTGGAACTAACTGCTACCCTTTGCCTAGTTTATGCGGGTTTGAAATTATTGGATTTTTATGTAAAACAGCACGAACTTTTTTTTTTATATATGGGAAATCATCAAATGACCCCTGCCGCTCTGGGTGGAGTGGAAGTGTCAGACTTCCGCGGACTAAAACCCATCCATGTTCCTTCTTTGCCCTTTGAGTTCCAGGGCCGCGGTATGTCTTTCGAACAGTCCCGCAGCCCCGGCAGGCATCAGCCCTTGCGGATCCCTTCCTTGTTGCTGACATCTCTTTGAGGCGCGCAGGGAACACGAAGCAAGCGTGCTCCACCCTAGGCCGCTTCATCGCTTCACATTAGGCGAGTTGCGGCCACACGCAAGTCTATTATGTATTAAAAAATCTTCGGAAAAAATGAATCTATGAGCCGTGTAATCTTGGTGTACAATAAAACATATTCTATCATGTCTCTTGTAAAAAATCTTCGACTTTGACGCCAAGTTAGTTTGAAAATTACACGCTTGGCAAAATAAATACCAAAGGTGCAAGCTTATAGCAATTTATGTATTTATGTCACCGTAAAATTGTAAATACCGTTAAATAATAATCTATCTCGCGAGACTCTAAACTGTCGTAAGATTGTGAACCATAACATACTGCTTACAATTTAAAGCATATTTTTCGGTAGATTATAATCTATCGAAGTGAAACCGTCAAATTGTGAAATGGCATGCAACGGAACGCACCTCGCGAGCTGATTGACATTTATTTATTGTGTTTATTGTCGTATTGTCGGCGCCAACGTGCATACCGTAAAAAAAAAATTGCAGGCAATGCAATATAAACTTTATCTTTATTAGTTAAGTAGTTATTTTCTTTGATAATACTCTTCCATGGAATCCACCTAGGCCTAATGCTCAATATTCAACATTTTGGTCGGTCCAATTAAGGATATAAATAATGTGCGATAACAAACAGTAAATGTGGTCAACACTGCGGGATTAGTTCCTGTGGTTGCAATACAGTAGCTAACACTATTGGTTATTTATTCTGTGATTTAGGTAACTACAATATGTGAGTATCGTAAATAAAATTTTGTAGTCAGTGACATATCCAATATTAAAAAATAAACATAGATTTATACTGTCACTTACGGAATATCTTTCTGGAGCTCAAAATAATGAACAATCACGGAAGATGTCCCGTGAGTGACAGAATAAGTTTAGTTGTAAACCGTGAAAGCTTAAAACAGTGTTTTGAATAACCTAGATGTAGAGTTCCTTGCAAAGCCACATCAGAAAGTGTCGTCGATCCACATCAGAAAGTCCAGTGAAAAACATCGCGCCTAGAACTATTTTATGTCGGGCACATTGAGTGGACCACCTTTGTAAGACGACTAAAAAGTCACGGTGTATATACCAAACAAAATAAATTCAAGAAACTCACGCACCACGTTATGACCTAAATAGCATTATATGAAAGAAGACATTTTCTCCAACGACACAAGAAAAAAAACTCAAATAAAATACAAACATCCCTTAATCTGCTCTCTGTCTTTTTACCAGCTTTAATTACAGCTTTAACGACGCCATTTTGAAAGCTAGCTTTTATCTAGGCACTCTATTTGTTGTCCTAATTGGTAGCGCCAGTTGACATAGTGTAAACTGCTCTTTATGCGTAAGGAATGGCGCGCGCTGACGATTAGTCGCTTTGAGTTTTTTTGCTTTTTTTTACGTTTGTGAAGTAAATATTTGAATTTAAGCAAAGACGTTCGGAAGGGGAGAGGGGGGGCCTATGACAGGCAGAAAAAAAAAAGAAAAATAAAAAAGTAGAGATATTCACATCGATACGAGTTCTATGCTATGTGAATATTTTTTTTTTTAGTTGCCTGTACTGTCCCACTGCTGGGCAAAGGCCTCCCCCAATTCCTTCCATGTGCTCTTTTCTTGTGCCACCTCGAACCAGCCCTCGCGGTAAGGGTCCAGATCGTCTCGCCACCTCTTTCTGGGCCGGCCTCGGCGGCGCCGTCCGTCTTCCGGCAACCATCGCATGGAGACTTTTGCCCAGCGGTCATTGTGCATGCGGCTAACGTGAGTAGTGGATTATTTATTTTGCAAAACGAATGTATCCTGCTAATGCGTATAAAGTTTCATTAAAATCGGTTCAGTCATATCGAAAAAAAAACGACTTGAAAGTTTATATGTATGTATGGTATGTTTGTATGAATGTTTGTGTTTTGTTTGTTTGCCATAAGTCGTAAACGCTATTAAAGTCAATATTTAACGCAAATTGTTGACTTTAGTGACAAAACTAGTCCACAAACAAGCTCTAAAACTAAGGTACTCTTAACATATTGAGTGTTATTTTTAAAATGTCCCTTGTGTGAAGCCGAAAGTAACTTGTCATGTAGTCTGGTTGGGGACGAGTAGTTGCTTTTACGAGTTGCGAGAGCTTTGGTAAAGGTAAAGTAACTATCTAAGGTTTCTAAAAGTTAAACATCACGCCTGCAATCCCCGAAGAGTTGGGCAGAGGTGTACCTAATATTGCACCAACATTTCGCCAGTTGTAGTGACTAAACGCATGTAACTAAAAGAGATGGACATGAATGTTGATGGATGGAGAGGGAGAGGAAGATCAAAGAAAAGATGGATGGATAGTGTGAGGACTGATATGAAAGAGAAATGAGTAAATGATGCCGTGACGTGGAAGAATGGAAAAAGAAAACGAGTTGCGCCGACCCCAAATAGAATGGGACAAGGGCAGGATGCTGATGATTTTGCCAGTTATATTTAAGTCCCATGTAATAAGGGGAGAGCCTGCTACCATCAACCGGGCGCAATTTCAGACTCCGTGGCGTGGTGAAATTCCTGATGAAAAAACCCAATATCTCTTTGCCCGACTCGGGAATCGAACCCAAGACCTTTTGCTCAGCTGTCGTGTTTTGCGACCACTAGACAAAAGTTAAAGTTATAAACATAATGCTGGAAAAATTAGTATTAACTTAATGATGGAGCAGTATTTTTAATACTGCTCCTCTTTCTGGCTGAGTAGCTCGTGGCTAAACAATTACAGCCACTCGAGTCAATCTTGATCTGTGACCACCCATTTTATAACGAGTTTCCTCCGTGCGTCGGAAACTGCCTTGTAGTCAAGTAGTCGCAAGCGCGGCTGCTGAGCATTAGCTCCTGGGTTCGATTACCGAGTCGGGCAAAGTGTTATTGAGTTTATCCATCAGGAGTTTCTCAGTAGCAGCCACGGTTGATTGTAATAGGCTCTTCCCCATTACATGGGACTTAAACATAACTGGCGAAATGTGGGTGTACTATTAGGTACATCTCTGCTTGACCCTTCAGGGATTACAGGCGTGATGTTATGGCATGTATGTTCTTGACCAACACAAGACTACTCGCATCGCAGTCGCCAATGCCCACCAGCTCTTAGTTCACGATTGACCGTACCGTGTCCCGACGATTAATGGCCGCAGCCCTATTTGAAATTCAAATCAAAGGCCCGCGGTCGTGTTAAAAGATTCAGTACCACCCCTGCTTTGTAGGGTTGTCACGTTGGCGGCGGCACAATTACAGGGGAGGAGAATGTTAGGTATTTCGAGGTGTTGAGAGATCTGATTTGCTGCGTAGTAGGTGTTGGAATTTCATTAGGGTATATTTTTTTTACTTTTGTCGTGTGTTTTATTTTTATACAGATATAATATCAGGTCAGGTAGGAGCTGGTGAGTGGTAGCTAAATAATAACCGCCGCTCCGGTCGATCTTTAGGTTAAGACGTGCTTGCCAAGGTTTGTCCGCGGATGGTTGACCACCCATTATATGCAGAGTTTCCTTCGTGCCTCGGAAAGCACGTTAATCCGTTGCTCCTGGCTGTCATTTGCAGATCCTTGACAGTCGTTACAGGTAATCAGTGGCACAAAAGTCTGACAGCCAGTCTAACCAGGGGGTATCGTATTACCAAGTACTAACTGGGTTGTGGATATCAGATAGGAAGTCGCTCCACGTAAAATACTGGGATTCGGCTGCATCCGGTTAGACTGAAAGCCGACCCCAACATAGTTGGGAAAAGGCTAAAAAACAAATAAATAAATTATTTTTACAAACTATTTCAATATCTAATCTTCGTCAACCCTATAGCTAAGGGTGTAGTTAAGGGTGGACAGAAGCGTCGGTTAACGAAGGTTCCCGTCAGTCCTTGTTACTTTGGGTTGCAAGGGAGGCAGCATGGTGGATTAATAATATAGAAAGGAAAATCAAATGGAACACCTTTATTTTGTGCTAAGCTGGGAGAGACTTCAGTTAACACCTAATAAAATGGACGTCGGCACAGACAGTCTTGCTGGGCTTTTCACTCTTCAATATTGTAAATGCAAAAGTCTTTCTGTCTGCTTTTCTATTATCCATTCATGTTTTACCGGCTGAATGAATTTAGATGGAATTAGCAAACGGACTGTTTTTTTTTATTTTTTATACTAAATAGGCTTGCGTTTGGCCGCAACTCGCCTGATATGAAGTGATGATGCGCCTTAGGCTGGAACACGCTTGCCTAGAAGAAACCAATTCACTCTAACTTAATTACTTGTTTGGATAAATTAAAATTAAAAACAAAAAAAAATTGTTTATTTCAATTACAATGGGCATTTCGATACATATTATTGGAGGTCACCTTTTAAGCAAGGAATTGCTTGTATTAGGAGACTCCGAAAACATAAAACCATATCCATTTATATCTGGTTTATACATTAATTAATTAAAATACCAGATAATCAAAAGATTATTAATTTATCCACTATTTTATTGTTTGTTTTATGAAATCTTTAAATTCAATCCACACTTAAAAGCGAAAAGAAGAAATCTTAAAATTATTACCACAAGTAAACATTAATACACATACACACACATTACATTACACACACACCCATACATTACAATGACTCATTATTTACGACAAGTCTACACCAAAGACCAAAGCGAACTTGACAACAAAATTCAAAAGCACGCCGGTTCAACTTAACCGTAGTTTAAACTAAACTATCTCGGACATAAAAATGTAAACGAAGCCCAGTTAAGTGTTTCCTTGCATGCAGTTAATTGTACAGTTATACTTAACTATGCAGAACATTGCTACGGTGAATCAACAAACTGTTACTACATTTTGTAAACATGAGTTTAACAAGGCTTCATTGTTTCGTTACGCTTTGAAACGTAAAAGCCTATTATGCGGTGTGTTTTCATGAGTTTTTGACTAAGTTTGTGAGTAAGAGAACAATAGGAAAATACACTAGTTGTTCAAATACAGCGGGCAAGTGATTGTCCTTCGTCTTGGGTAAACAAGTAGACTTTGTATGAAGTAAATACATAATAGTTTTAGCAGAACTCTTTGTGTAAGAATTCCAGGCAGCTTCGACTGCTGCGTCCACTTCGATTTATGATAGTACTAGCTCTTCCCCGCGGCTCCACCCGCGTTAATTTAGAATTTGACAATCAATTTGGGTTGTACTCTGCTTGTAATTCAATTATGATTCGAAAGACTTCTTCTTCCATTCTCCCCTGTCAGCCGTCCCGGCTACATTTACTCCTTTCTCTTTCATACCATTCCTCACACAATCCATCCATCTCTTCATTGGCCTTCCTCTCCTTCTCCATCCCCCATGTCCATCACTCTTTTAGTAACATACGTTTCATCCCTCCTCATTACTTGTAACTTAATCCATGCTTATTTCTACCGTCAAGCAGCGGTGCTGTGTTCCATTTGAATGGTGTAGTTACAACAGGGCTGAATCTACATGACAAATGTAGTTAGCAACCAGTGGATACCAAATAGCAGGAAACGACAACGCGGCAGGCCCAGAAGGAGAAGGCGGGATGAGCTGGACTCTTTCGCAAAGGATTAGCCTACAATCGCACTAGATCGCGAAATGTGGAAGGAGGGAAGGGATGCCCTGCAGTGGGACAATATAGGCAATTTTTTTTTTTTATTAGCCTTGAATGTCCCACTGCTGGGCAAAGGCCTCCCGCATATCCTTCCAGGTACTCTTCTCCTGCGCCACCTCGATCCAGCTTTCGTGATACGCGTCTAGATCATCTCGCCACCTATTTCTAGGCCGGCCTTGGCGGCGCCGTCCATCCTCAGGCATCCATCGTGTTGAAACCTTTGCCCAGCGGTCGTTATGCATGCGGCTCACGTGACTATTACAGGCTTATAATAATAACAATCCCGCCGACAAACTGTTACGCAGTTTGGTGGGTGCATAAAATTTACAAAATGTTTTATCCTGATTAATATTTTTTTACTTTAGTAATGCAAAAGAGACAGCTGCTCCATACAAAAGTTCAATCTACACGGTCAAAATGTTCGGTTAGGCAGTTTTTTTTTAACCAACAATAAATTAGCCAGGGCAGCAGGGCTGATCGCCTAGGGTGTGCCGGAAGTACTAAATTCAAGTATCATCGTGTAACCAGGTAGTCTATTTTGACCCATCCATGCATGTAATTGGTATAGGCGACATTGCGAATAGGAAATTGAAATTTGTTATAGGAATTCCTAGACTTTGTGTTGTTGAAATAATGAGTTAGACTATTTATCTATTGATAATCAAATATGAAATAGGGGACAGCCTCACGCACAAACACTGACACAAACCAATTTTCTTCCTCTTTCTTTAGAAATTAGAGGGGGGAGGGACACATTTTACCACTTCGGAAGTGTCTATCTTTCAAACGATTGACTTTGAGCAAAAATAGTTGTAAAAACCTCAATGCCATTTTTAAAGACCTATCTAATAAACCACCGCACGTATAGGTTTGATGATATTTTTTTTAGTTTCAGGTCCATGTATGGAGAGCCACTTAATCTTTTATCTATACTAATATTATAAAGCTGAAGAGTTTGTTTGGTTGAACGCGCTAATCTCAGGAACTACTGGTTCGAATTGAATAAATCTTTTAGTGTTGGATTGCCCATTTATCGAGGAATGCTATAGGCTATATAACATTACGCTGTGATCAAAAGGAGCGGAGCAGCAGTAAAAAATGTTGCAAAAACGGGGAAAATTGTATTTTTAATAATTTTACGCGTACGAAGGTCGTGGGGAACAGCTAGTTTTTTATAAAAATAGTAAAGCAGTTCACAGAATACATCTACCTCCCAATTTTCAACTGTGTAGTTCTAATATTTTAGATTTCTACGCCAGAAAAATACACAACAAAAACTACAAAACACACAACAACGTGCGGACACATCGTATTCTGCGATCTCTTAAGCTCAGACCACACCGGCAGCTGGCGGACGAACGAGCGACGCGAACGACGCCCTTTTCATACTTTGTTCGTATCTTTCGATAATACGCGGTGTGAACCCAAGTATAAAATGAAAAGAGGTGAAACGACGCGTCGTTCGCGTCGGCAGTGTGGCCTGCGCTTTACAGTAAAGTACCCTAAATATTTAGGCATTAGTCTAAGTGCCACTTAATGTTAGTACGAGCATGAGTTCCCTATAGCTACTAGTGTGCTGCGTTAACCAACTGTCTAGCAGATCGTATGCACTATTGAACTTGTGTGATTTACATGCCCGAGCAGTAATCCTGGAGGCGTGTAGCCTGTCTGTGGGTTTATTTGACGCCAGCACCGGCTTATATTGATAGATATTCGAGCTATGTGCTACGGAATATATTACCTACAGTTATTCACAGCCTCCAATATACAGGCTGTATTGTAATTTATGGTCCAAGTGTCCGTAAACGCCAGACGTGAGTGACGTCAGACTTGGGGTGCAGATCTTGCTATATTACGATGTCTTCCTCTTAGCGTGTGGATGGCAATCTAAATTGTGTCGGCCCAGAATTGAGCCAGTGTCTTTAAAAAATACTTCAACTCATCTAAAAAATCCTGGGTGTAAGCGGACCCTTCACGAAGCCGTCAACCAAGCATTATGTACATCAAACTAAGTAAACCTACGCAAAAATTATTGCTGGGAAACGACTTTTTTTTGAGGTGAAAAATCACTTTTTACGGTAAAACTCAATGTAGCACACTCAAAACATTGTGCTGATGGATGCTTTGAATAGTAAACGGGTCATGGAGGTGTATTAAAAACTAGTATTTTTTTTTAAACTTGTGAAAAATTTTAAACTTTGACCTCAAATATCTCCGTAACTGGAAGGTATGGTCCAGTACAGAAAAATGATCGCAATGTCGGAGACAACAAGTGCTTTTTTACCCTTTATATGAATGCCAAAAAAATACTCATCTTACCGTTTTGACTAGAGTTCCAAGCATTTAATTTGTTGTGTTAAGAAACGTTGTTCAGGACAGATATCTACATATTACTTATTTCCGGAAAGTTTAGGTACTAAACCCTGCCTATACTGATCTGCCTCGTTGGCGCGACTCCTGAGCATGAGGTCCTGGGTTCGATTCCCAGGTCGAACAAAATGTTATTGAGTTTTTGCATCAGAAATTTCTCGCCACGGATGATTGTGCCTGGTTGATGACAATAGGCACGCCTTCTATTACATAAGACTTAAACATAACTGGCAAAATGTGGATGTGCTATTAGGTACACCTCTACCTAACCCTTCGGGGATTACAGGCGCGATGTTATGTTATGCTATTCTGATCTCTGATCATCAGCCAACCAGTTCTCTTCTAGAAATTGCAAGTCTCGAAGCTCCACAAAAAAATTTCAATAACCTAATCAAAAAACCAATTCAAATCTCAAAAATCACACCAACAAAACAAAATTCAGTCTTCATCAACTGAACAGCTTAAAAATTGCACTTTTTCCATTGCCAATCTACTTTGATTGGCTGAAAAAAGTAGAAAATAATTAAGACCATCGCACCGGGAACCTCGCCACAAATAAATAGGTTTTCCGTAACGAACGGAGTAAAAATGGAAAAGTTGTTGGGAATGGGGCGGTCGTATCTTGTCCCCGACACTTTGGTTAACTGACGGGTATTAACTGACCACTTTATAACTGTTAATTCACGGTTTTTTAAGAGGGTAGAACGAAATCCAGGTCGTGCGTTTTGGATGTGGTTTACTTCGGCGTAAGTAGTTAGTTAAATCAGGGCCGTGCTAAAGCTCGTTGGGTTGACGATATTGTCAAAGTAATAGCAGCGGGGTGTGGTTGTGGAGCTGTGTCCACCTCCTATCCTACCCTTTTAGCCCAAAAACATGCAACCGAAGTGACCTTTGCGCTGCCACCGACGACGCGGTGGAAGTGGCGATGTTTTGGTCTAACAAAATATAAAACTTGTCGTGCCAGCGATACGAAGAAGAAGAATCTTCAAAGTCGTGGGAAACACCTGTACTCACAGAACCGGGAAGTGTGGCAGAAAAAAGGGGAGGCCTATACCCAACAGTGAGTGATTCCGGCATGATATCATGATGATGATGAAGTAGTTAAGAGGAGAACCGTTGGTCCCGGCTGTCAAATGTAGATCATTGACAGTCGTTAAAGATAGTCAGTGGCCCGAAAGTCTGACAACCAGTCTTATCAAGGGGTATCGTATTACCCACTACTAACTGGGTTGTGGAGGTCAGATAGGCAGTCGCTCTATGTAAAATACTGGTATTCAGCTGCATCCGGTTAAACTGGAAGCCGACTCCAATACAATTGGGAAAAGGCTAGGCATATGATGAGAAATGTGCAGTGATTTCTCACAAGTTTGCCTTATCCCGTACTGCAACTAAAGTACCAGTAGATTCCACTACACCCTACAGCACATACATCTTGCCTCACTGTATCGCTTTTCATGAAGACCGTTTGTTCTCAAGTATTTATGGGGCTTGCAATTTAAAACGGAATTGTTCTTAAGGCAAAGACGAACTTTGTGAAGTAACTGTTGAGTTTAAGTGAGTCCAATTTGTGGTCATTTCATTATGTTTAATTTAAACAATGTAGAGCCTTTTAAACTCAGAAGTCTTTAGAATACAAAGAGAGAATGCTTTAATAAATGATTTCTTCATAAATTTGAAAAAAGAAACCGGAGTAACGAGTGCTGCTGAGCTGTTCCTCCTCATGAAAGACAAGAACAAATATTTCAAGTTGATGGCCAAATTTCAAAAAAAATAATTTGAGAAAATCAAAGACTTTCAAATATTTACTAGCGATAGACAGGATAAGACGAAGAAAATCGTAATTCAATACTTGTTACTACTTAGTAACAAATCGTTCTGTCTAGTATCATACGCCCGCTTGTCACGTAACATTCGTGTGTAAAAATCGGAAATTTTCGGGATCAAAATTTTTGTATGAAAATATTCCTAATGTCCGCTCTATAAGTCTTTTAAATCTCTATGGAGAAAATATTTTCGTGAATAAATTCGAGACTTTGATTTAGTTGGCTGATTGATCTAGCAGATAGTAAACGGAATTAATAAAATCACTATTAACCCACTTTATTGTATTCAACTCTAGTCCTCAGACATACCATTGCAGTAGATAATTTCCACCTCCATGCAATGTATGGTCAAACATTTTGCGAACTAAGATCTCTGTTTTGATTGGATGACCACACTGCAACAGCACCATATCCTGTGTACATCCCATGTTTACCGCACGTTCGTTTAATGCAATAGCTTTTGGCTTCTGGGCGAGACTAAGAAGCATACACAGGGCGCGAGATATCAAACATACGAAACCGCAGTTTGTGTCTGTACTGGAGTCACTATGGCGGGTAGTCACACTTACAGTCCAAGTCAGAAGAATGCGCAGCTTAACGTATGCCGTCTAAACGCTACAACAATTCGGGATGCTTCGCCACGCCAGCTACCGCCTAGCCTAGTCACCATGCTTTCAACTTGACCCCTTTTTACCGACATAACTTGCAGAGTAAACAAGCTGAACTGGCAATGGGGTGGACGAGTTGGTCGAGGGATCGATGGCCCATGGAGCAAACAAGTTCTGGAGTGAAGACCGCGTATCGGAAAGCATATCGTGCGACGCAAACCGTGTCTTAGATACGACTTCAAAAAGGTTTCTGGGTCAGACTAGATGCGGAAAGCAGGTGTTGTTGCTAGTAAACCGCGATAAGCTGACTAGATCGACCACTTCATCGTCATCATCGTCCACAGCCCGACTTCACTCACTGCTGGGTATAGGCCTCTCTTTGGTTGTGCCCAGCTCCAAGCTCTTGTGACAGCCTCATCCAGAATATTCCCGCGATGGCAACAATGGCGTCTGCCCATCTCGCCACCGGACGACCAACACTTCTCTTTCCAGTCCTTGACCGCCACTCGGTCACAGCGTTACTCCACCTGCCATCATTACACCTTGCTAGGTGTCCTACCCAACTCGATTTGAGTTCCATAACGCGATTTCCAATATCGAAGACCTTCGTAAGTCGTCGATTACGCACTTAATACATGGAAAATCTACATAACTAAGCAAGTACATAGTAAGCAAGCTACACAAAGTACCAACATCTACAATCAACATACACGTCACAGTAACGCATGAACAGCGACGCAAGCTGACAAGATACATGCACTGCGATCGTTCTGACATTGCCACTTGTAGCTACCTGACATATGGGGTACGTTCAGGGGTGGCGTGACCAAGAAACGCATACGAAAAGGAGTTTTTTTTTGTAGGAATTGGGTGAGAACATCCACAACTGGTAACTGCGTAAGGTGATAGAATGACTCAGGAATAAAGAACTTAGTACTACTAGCTAATGCTCGCGGCTCCGACTGCGTGGAGTTCAGTATTTGTCCCACGGGATCTTACTACCGAGATAAAAAGTATCCTTTGTGTTAATCCAGGTTCTAAACTATTAGTATGAAAAATTTCATCCAAATCCGTTTGGAAATTTTTGACTGACAGAGTAAAAAACATTCATCCATCGATCCTCATAATTTTTTACGTTCATAATAGCAGTCAGATTCTTATTTTGTTCTCTAACACATCTGTAATACTAGAAGAATCTCGTGTATATCCATCCCAGAGGTAAAGGGGGATATTATGGCACACATGATCAGCCTATAATTTTCTCACTGCTGGGATACAGGCTTCCCCTGTGAAAGGAAATGGGCCGTGATCATACACGCTGGTTGGTCCACATGACCCGTGAGATTCCGGAACTCAATACTCAGAAAACTACACAGTTGCCTGGTGACAGAAAAAGGTATACTCCTTCACAGAGGTCTCTTTTATTATTATTATAAGCCTATATTGTACTGCAGGGCAAAGGCCTCCCTACCCTCTCTTTGCGATCTAGTGCGATTGTAGGCCAATCCTTTGAGAAGGAGTCCAGCTCATCCCATCATCTCCTTCTGGGCCTGCTGCGTTGTCGTTTCCGGCTATTTGGTATCCACTGAGTGGTAATTTTTGCCCATTGCTTCTCCGACATGCGGCAGATGTGACCAGCTCAGTTCCAAGCCAGCATCATCTCTGTTTTTAAAAAGAACCTTTAATATAAGTTTTATAAAAAACAGAGTGAGAACAAATAATGAACCAAACGGCTCAGATGCAACAACGTTTCTAAGCCAACCAGTTAATAAATTGCCCCACAGCTGTGAGCAAACTTAATTCTGGCAACCCTACCGTCTAGCTCGCTCTATCACTATTTATCTTCAACCTCGTTCTCGTTTACAGGGTGAGCACTTCCAGTAGTGGGTAGGGAAACAAAGTAAACAAAGCCTTCAAGATGCCTGGTCTTTGTAAAGCAGATCGTTCCAGTGGTTTTGTGAGATATAGGGGTCTGCCAGGGGCGTATCTCATCTCCAATTGCGTAACAGTTTTCTATTGCATTTCGAAGGAAATTCTTAAACAATGAGATTTAAAAGACTTATAGAGCGCACGGACAGATGAGTGGAAGGCTATGGGGGAAGCCTTTGCCCAGCAGTGGGACAATATAGGCTAAAGAAAAAAAATTGAGCAGACATTGGGAATATTGTCATACAGTTTCTGTTGTACCGTGGCATACCTACTAGATCATTTTGCTGTGTACAATGTAGACCACAATGTACTGTCATGTGCTTATGACGTCATAGTAGGTAGTCCAAAAATGGCAAGCTTCGTTGGTATACGGATCGTGGTACTTGCCTTATCTAGGTATATTGATCCTGAACATTTTCGATTTTGACACACGAATGCTATCTGACAAGCGTGCGTGTGATACTAGACAGATCGACTTGTTACAAGTATTGGATTACGATTTTCTTCGCCTTGTCCCGTCTATCGCTCCTAAAAATTTAAATGTCTTTGTTAGTAAACCATTTTTTTATATGTTTGAAAAAATTTCCTGCTCGACATCGTAAATAACGCAATTGATGTTTTGGTGACGTTTCACGCAATTGACGTAAGAACATGCTCTGTAGTTCTGTCTATTTTTTCATCTGTTCCTACCATAACTAACTCAAAAAACAGTCGCCACATAGATAAATCAAGGCATACATAAGGAAAGCCAAACAAAATGAAACGTAGTTAATCTAGGGGTCAAATGATGTCTCTAATAAAGTGGTCACTTTATTGAACTAATTTACGAAAATTGTGCCAAGAAAATGGTTGGAACGAATGACTGTGGTTTGCTGAGTTTTTGCGGCGGCTTCTTCCTTGATGATGAGGGGATTTCCGGGTAGATTATTGCCTTGTAAGCAAGACATAGAGACTTGAGAGCAGCGGTGGTCCAGTAAGTCGTGGATTCAAACCCAGGCAGGCGCATTACTTTGTGTAATTTATTTCATCACAACTTCTCTCAAAACGGTGAAGCAAGACATCGTGAGGAAACCGGCATGTCCTAGAACCAAAATTCAAAGACATGTGACATCTACCAACCCGCACTGGCCCCGCGTTGTGGATTATAGCCCATTCCGTCTCATAGAGAGGAGGCCTGTGTCCGAGCAGTGGGAACATGGCAGGCTGATTATGCTTATGCTTTTAGCGAAAGAAAGCGTGAGGAGCTCGTGACTAAATAATAACAACTCGGGTCGATCTTTACGTTAAGCCGTGCTTGCCTAGGTTGGTCTGTGGATGGATGACCACCCATTACATACCGAGTTTCCTCCGTGCCTCGGAAAGCACGTTAAGCCGTTGGTCCCGCGTGTCATTTGTAGATCTTTAACAGTCGTTAGGTAGTCAATGGCCCAAAAAGTCTGACAACCAGTCTTTCTAAAGGGTATCGTATTACCCAGTACTAACTGGGTTGTAGAGGTCAGATAGGCAGTCGCTCCATGTAAAATACTGGTATTCAGCTGCATCCGGTTAGACTGGAAGCCGACCCCAATATAGTTGGGAAAAGGCTAGGCAGATGATGCTTATGCTTTAAGCAAGACATACGTTCCAATTTTAGTTCTCCTCATGGTAGCTTGCAAGAATATCGCAGCAGGCCGAAGTCAAAACTCGTACCAGGATGATGGCAGGAGGCTCACTCTTATTATATGGGTCTGAGATAGTTAGCGATACGTGGGCGTAACTACAGGTTGCCTCTGCTCAACCCTTCGAAGGGAAGAGGAGTGATGTTATGCTTGACCTCATTTTGATGATTGGTAACGTTTTCAGATCCTGAGGAGAACTTCCAGCGTACCTAAGAGTGTCCATAATAAACCAGGAACTAGGTAAAACAACCACTGCTTTTTTTTTACACGTTTCCCCACACTAGGAATTTCTCCTGTATCGTGGGTGCGTTTACAAACATTTAAAATCACATACACAAACAGCCAGACCCGGAACAACTACCTGTAGGCCATAGAAATATTTGATCCGTGCGGGAATCGAAGCCGCGACACGCAGCGAAGCAGTCAATCGCTCAGTCAGTCAGTTTATTCTGCGGCCCTTTCATTTATGACCCAGTTTTATCCCTTCAGGAAGCACAAAGTTACAGCAGTATAAGTCGCAATAAAAAAAACACAAGAACTTGCGTACTAAAACTGACCCTGTCATCTGTTCCACAGATCAATAAAGATGGCAGGTGCGACGAAGTACTTCCCGACTCTTCACAGATGTTGTAAGTGACTGGATGTGGCCGTGTACAAGGTTTCATTAATCACTTCAAAATTTGGCTTGAAATATTTACACAGTAAAAATAAATAAGGCGTGTGTAAGTACCTAGGTTAGTTGAAACTAAAAGTATGTCGGATATGTCAGGATTTATTCCGTTAGGCTCGTACATCATGTGGGCAGACGTTGGGTTTCGTGCTATGAAAACACACCGGGTGTGATACACTGTTTTTAGCAAAACTAACGAATTACTTGAGATTACAACTTAACACAATAACACAGGGCACAATGAATCGGGTACAGTTCCAAGACGTTTCAACTCCGCCGCGACCAGATATATTGACTGTCGCCTTCGCCTCGAGCTGAACATCAGGGCTCTGTAGAAGCACGCTGTGGTGTCACCACTGCACACAAGCGCGCTTTCCAATTAATATTAAGGCCATACTAGCGACCGGATCCGACAAGTTTATCAGAATCTGTCCATAGCCTAAGTAATGGAAATTCTTTCTTAACAGCTAAGACCTACGACTTAACGTGCATTTTCAGACACGGAGGAGTTTCGATATGTGAAGGATGGTTACCAAAGGTCACTCATTCACGGTCTTTACTTTCCATCGGCCCTCGACTAACCCATTTTACCTGGACCAACCACTTAAATAGGTACTCCATTAAATAAATAAGTTTCTAGATTTTTTTTAATTTAATCATTTATCAAAGTTTACCATATTTTTGGTCTGATGAAAATATTGTGAAAATAATAAAAGATAAACTTAACATATTTTTCAAGATCTACCCTCGAAATATACATTTTATTTTTTAAGAAAAATAAGGTTGGTACCTACGCTTTATAAGTAATTCTTTTGCTGTCTAGTCATGCATAATTAAGTACCATAGACACCGCACTTGAATTTCAAATTAAGAATAAGAACTACTTGAATTTTTAAGCCTTTCAACGGACTTATTATTAAAAATCAACATTCATAACATCACGTCTATAATCGCTGAAGGGTTGGGCAGAGCTGTACCTAATAGTACACCCACATACAGCCAGTTATGTTGAAGTCGGCGATAGTATTGCCATAACCGACCATGAATCCAGATTCCGTGGCTGCTGTTGATAAATTCCTGATGAACCTAAAAATGTTTCTACTCTAAAAGAATATTTAGAGTCCAGCTTAAAATAACGACTTTCTCTGTACGAGTGGCTATCTGTCCTATAGAAACAATAAGATTTAGTCTGTCCTATTTAATTCCTTAAAAAAAATGTACTACCTGAAAAGGATGACATTTAATATTGCTGAATAATTGTTTTAAATTCACTTTTATTGACATTTCTATAATTTCAAATATAAAAGAAAATAATTAAGTAATAATAATGTTTAATGCATGCTCATTTAGGATGATAAGGGCAGGCGAATGATAAATTGCAATGCTTGGAAAAGGCTGCTAAGTCATAAGTACTAACATAAAATAACACCGCATTGTACAGTTAGTTCTCAATAAATGTATTGACTTTGACTTTGGAAAAAAAAAAAAACAATAACGATTTGCCCGACCTGGTAATACAACCCAGGACCTCATGTTCAGCAGTCGCCTTTACGACCACTAAGACCAACGGCCGACATTTTAATAAAAACACATTTCGCAATTCAAGAGGCACTTCTAGTCTGGCAACATTTTTAAAAATCGAAGACTCAATCCCGCTATATCGGTCGCCTTACAATGGAATAACACAAAGGAAATTCCGATTTATGTCGAAGCAATAAAACAGAAAGTGCATTGATATTTTAACCGAAGCGTTCAGATCGGAGATTTATTCCGGTTTTCGTTGAAGGCAAACGTTTATTTATAACTGTTTTCATTTTAACGTTATTAATCGGTCTGAAGCTTTGAAGGGTGAATAAATGAAAGAAGGAAAATTTTTCGTACAAAAATTGGATCGACTTAGATTTCAATACTCTTTGGTATTCGGATATTGTCTATGATATTGGATATTCATGGACTTTGGCTTTCAAGATCTGCAGCTACATGAAAATGTCGGGTTTCAGATAGGAATTGTTGGAGTTAAAGTTAATAAATAGACATCTACTGGGTTAGTTAGTTAGACAGCTAGGAAATGAGTTGAAATTGGACTGTGTTCGAACATGGAAATAGAAAAGTAGGCACCTACTTAATATAGTGAAACTATTGCTCCATACATGTTCAATTTTTTATTTATACTAAACTAGTTTTTGCCCGCGGCTTCGCTCGCGTTAATTTAGAATTTGAAAATCAATTCGGGTTGTACTCTGCTTGTAAAACAAATATAAATCAATCATGATTCGTATACAAATATAATTCAATCATGATTCGTAAGACATGTGGCGCCATCTATTATCATAAGAACGTAATTGTTGTTTTCCTCGGGAACAGTACTTATTTTCGGGATGAAAGGTACCCTATGTCCGTCTCTGTACACCTGACAACGTATACACAAAATTTCAGGATGGTCGTTTTAGTGGTTTATGCGTGAAGAGGTAACAAACAAACAAATTTACTTTCGCATTTATAATATTTGTAAGGATAGGCTTGCGTTTGGCCACATCTCGCCTGATGTGAAGCGATGACGCGGCCTAGGGTGGAGCACGCTTGCCTAGAAGAAACCGATTCACTCGAACTTTGAAGAGATCCAGATTATAATGATCAGGAAACAGAGAAGCAGGCAGTGTGTTCGACAGACTGGCGGAAATTCGCACAATAAATGTGGAAGCATAGCGCTTTGTTCGGGTTCGTGGGACTTCAACCATATAACGGTGTTGCTTTGCCGAATGTCTGCTCGTCCCATAATAGAATAGGGAGGGGGTATTAGATTGTGTCATTCCAAAGCACACTCTCCGAAATGTAACCGACAAAAAACTGATAGATTGGCAACTTTGCGGCGATGTTCAAGGCTTTGGAGCTTGCCTTTGACAAGGGAGTAATTGTCAGTGAGCCTCAATGCACGTCGCTCAATAGCAGCTGGTACTTCGCTTATTCATCCCAAAGGTGCGAACAGTATTCCATGCAGGATCAAACTTGTGCTTGGTATAATGATGGCACTTCACTTGACGTATTTGTCAAAATTTTCGCGATATTGGATCAAAACATACGATCCGCCGAGTTTCGCCTGATACGTCATCATTCTTCTGCCCTTATTTATCATTAGCCAATTATACCTCATTCTTCTTCCATACTTCTTTATTACTCGTCATCTCAGCAGTCACCTCCTTTCTAGCCATATCATCCTTCACACAGTCCATCCAACGTATTTCATCCATTCATCGCCTGACACGTAATGAACTGATATCGTCAACTCAAGAAGTAACCTAGCGTATTTTTAACGCTCTTTTTACTCCTGTTTTTCGCGTCACAAACTCTTTTCCTTATGACATCATTTCTAGGATTACACCCATTTATATACTGTGTTTGACGTTTCGTGAATTCTCGTCACGTAATTATACGTGTCATCTGTCTGTCTATATACTTATACATAGCTGTTATGTTAGAAATTGCTGCATTTCGTGAATATTCTTATGTCATGATGGGTTATGGGACAGGATTTAAGCGAAAGCCACACTGCCAAGGCGACGATAAAGACGCCTTTTTCATACTTTTTTCGTATCTTTCAATAGTTCGCGGTGTGTAGTAAAAAGGTTTATGATTGTAAACATTATCAGCCTAAATTGTCCCACAGCTGGGACGCGACCTCTTCTCGGTGAGAGGGAGAGAGCCGTATTCCACCTCATCATGATATCAATTACTTAGTACTTAATTATTTTACCTTTTTATATATATATATTTTTTATTAAATAAATATTGTAATTGAGGCTATTATTTATTGTTCTAAAAGTTAAATATAATATAATTAATAAAAAAAAATAACATAAAAAAATATTTTAAGTCATACCAGTTTCCTTGGAAAAAATTGGAGTTCAACTGAACTGGACAATATCAATTTGTCATGCTCAATTTTATGTGAAAAGGTTGTTAATTTTAGGCATTACTGATGTGCAGTGGAAGCAGTAATAAAAACCAAGCCTAGACTTATTATGAACAGAAATTCTCAACACGCAATGAAGAATTGCAGTGTTTATACCTTGTACTATGCCATTTACAGACCATTGCAGAAATGTTGAAAATTATACGGTTAGCCCTTTGTATAGGCAATCAAAACACTAGCATAATCACATGGTTTAGTCTCAAAACATTCAAGTTGCAAAATAACCATGGTTGCAAAACATTCATATCTCATATATTTGATTATTATTTGATTTGGATCTTATGAGATATGAACGTTTTGCAACCATATATTATTTTGCAACTTGAATGTTTTGAGACCAAAGGAATCACATGACCACGACTTACACGTTCAAGCGACGTGCGTGGTGCGATAGCCACTGCGAAGAAAACAAATGAAAGTTGCTTAGTCATGCCACGAGTCAACGCGATATAACATGCAACGCCAAGGAAACAAGTGACGGACACGCGTCTTTTGACGCAAGTCTGATCGTATAAGATCGTGGACAGTTCCTGCCCTTGTCCCGTATTATATGGGGTCGGCGCAACATGTTTTTTTCTTCCATTCTCCCCTGTCAATCGTCACGATATCTTTTTCTCATTTTTCCTTCATACCATTCCTCAC
Source organism: Noctua pronuba (assembly GCA_905220335.1). Lineage (NCBI taxonomy): Eukaryota > Metazoa > Arthropoda > Insecta > Lepidoptera > Noctuidae > Noctua > Noctua pronuba. Next base: position 7,886,911 of record LR999918.1, on the reverse strand, counting down.
ACAATCCATCCATCTTTACTTTGGTCTTCCTCTCCCTCTCCGACGACTCCATTAACATTTATATTCATCACTTTTTAGTCACATGTGATTCATCATTACATATCCATACCAAGACAGACGACTCCCTTTCATCTGTTCTGTAACAGGCGCCATTTCCAAAATTCCTATTATATGTCACTTCGATCGTGTACTATCATCAAGGCGCTTGCAACAGCGTCGAAATATCGGGAGCTCTAAATTATTAATAATCACGGAAGATATCCCGTAAGTGACAGTATAAGTTTAGTTTTATACCGCGAAAGATTAAAACAGTGTTTCTTATTATATAATATAATAATAATACCAGCCTCTTACTGTCCCACTGCTGGGCAAAGGCCTCTTCTCATACAGAGAAGGCACGAGCATTGATCACCACGCTTGCTCAAGACGGGTTGGCGATTTCAGACTTATATTAATTATAAGTCCAGGTTTCCTCACGATGTTTTCCTTCACCGATGTCTGTGATGTCCAAGATAAACTTAGAATGTACATATGAATTGAAAAAGTCACATTGGTACTTGCCCGGATTTGAACCCACAACCTCATGCATGAGAGGCGAGGCCTTAACCTCTGGGCCATCACAACATTATTCTTATTATATGCTCACTTTTTAATTTATCCATTTTAGTCACACAACACATCCATCTCAACATTCTCATTGCTACTGCATGCATACTTTTTGCAACGTGGATAGGCCTTTAAGGTGATGATATTGAAAAAAAAAATAGTTTTTCTATTTCGTGTAACTTGTTAATTATGTGGAATAGGGATTTCACATTTTGGTATATGTTTTTTGACTCTTTGGTCTAGTATCATGTAAAAGGAATACACGATTCAATGAATTTTTCTCGATACAAAAACATTGCAAAGTTATATCTATTTGTTTAATTTTTTCGACATCACGACGTAACGCTTAAGAGTTATTCAATGGAATTTACTTTAAAACATAGAGAATTATCATATCAAAGTTTACTCGAAGCACTTTTAATTCATTTCTTTTGTTGAAAAAGGAGTAAATTCGTTTTGGCACAGACGTCGTTTTATTCCGAGCGCACGCACATTATAACCATCTTTTCTTTTGCGTTTCAAAAGTAACTACATCACATTCGCTCGCTTAGTAGATCAGTCGAGCTACGATTTATTTTCGAGGTAGCGCCTTAAACGTAAAAGTAACTACAAAGATGTCTCACTTAAACAGGAAACACGGGATTTTCCCATTTAAACAACTTAATTATTTTCACAACATCTTTTCACCAAATAACCGAATGATTTGATCCTAAACAACGATTAGGGTACTTCTAATTGGGCCTCACCCCTGTAGGTACCCACTTGACCTTATTCTTTTAAAGAACTCTTGAAAACGAGGTCTTCATTTAATGAAATACTTACATTTCGTTAATTCGACTTCATTATTAATTCAGGAGGCTTCATACCTGGAATTAGAAAAAGAAATTGTTAATTTTTGTAAAAAGTATGTTTTAATTGATGGGTTACAACACGGCCTAATTAAATCACTGAGAATAAGTACATCGCATTTATAAATAAATTGTTGGGTTGGGTAAGGCCTTACTATTCACAGTAAAATTTATGGAGCTATAAGCATGAAATCTTTCGATATAAGAAAATAATTTATATTATGCTAAACGAGCAGACACCAGTGGCGAAGGTTCCATACAACTCGATTCCTATCGGATTCCCTTTGAAAAATGGCACAGTCAGTATTCTATAGACAAATAATATAATCACATTAAAGATTATGTACTCCGGCTTACCTCTTACAAAACTTGACCCTTCGCTATTAGCAGATACGACCTTTTTTAGAAAGGTGTAATACAATCACCAGTAAATAAACATTTACACAAACAATAACTTCTTCTATTCCCATAATTTTGCTAGCTTCCTTCAAAAAAACCCAGCAATTGGATCCCAATTCTCCCCGTGACTCAGGCCACTGTCAGGCCCACAATGGGCCAATCGGAGTCTGCATGTCAATAGGTTATCTGTTCGCATTGTGCGTCCTGATTTTGTTCCGGTACGGAATGGTGGAAACATTGATTCGGCAGCCATGTTAGTTTGAGATGAAGAACTTTAGTTGAGTGAAACTAGTGGTTTATATTCGTACCAGCTCAAATGATATCGAATAGGTATCGACATAATAAAAAGGAGTAAACAGAACCTTCATGAAGCCGTCAACCAAGGATTCTGTATATCAAACTAAGTAACACAACGCGTTTATTTTTTCGGGTGACAAAACACAGTTTACGGTAGAATTTAATGTAACGTACTCAAAACATTGTGCTGATGGATCCATTGAATAGTATAGGGGTCATGGGGGTATTTAAAGAAGAGTTATAATATTTATTTAAAAACATGATTAAAAAAACTTGACCTCCAATATATCCGCAACTAGAAGCCAGGTATGGCCCAGAACAAAAAAAAACATCTCAGTGCCGGGGAGAACAAGTACATTCCGGCTTCGTAAGGGGCTTTTTACACCCATTATAATTTCGTTAAAAAATCTTACACCTATTTATTAATGTTTGGATGATAACGTAACTGACAAAATATCGTCCTAATAAATAGCGGAAAATTAGGGGTGAACCATAACTTAATGGTAAATGCTCCATAAAGTGCTTTTCAGGTACATGAATAAAGTAGCTCAACAGACATCCCATGAGACGGGTGACCGGAAGGACGTGGGTCTGATAAGCGTCTGCTAGACCACACAATTTGAAGATTGAAGTCTGTGTGTAGTTTCGCTCATAAAATGTTGAAAGACGTTTCACTTCTTGACAATTGCATACATTGGCTGTCGCAAAAATAGTTTTACTGAGTACCTAGTTTAAAAAAAGAGGTTTTATGATATCAATTTCACTCTCATCGGCAATATGGTCAGATGTGATCAAGAAAGCTATTCAAGGTAGCTTGTACCGAGCGGTACAGGCTAGTGATCGCGATCATCAGCGTTGAGGGAATGACGAAGAATAAGTAGATTCTCCCACTGCACCGAGCTCCGTCGTGTAGCGCAGGACCGCAGATTTTAACATTGTAAGAAAGTATCTGAATTTGAATAGAAAACACGGCTAGGACAACATACTGACAACGCGTCGGCGTAGTGTTAAAATCTGCGCTACGCACTACGCGACGGAGCGCGGTGCGGTGGAAGAACCGCCTAAGGCCGCCATCAGACGGACTGCTTCAGTCATGATATCAACTTCACGCAGTCGCCTGCAGCCGTGTGAAGTCAATATTAACTGCATACAGTCGTGACTTCAACTGCTGGCTACAGTCGTGTAGTGTCGACGAACGCTGTCCATCGCAAGGCTACCATCAGACGGACTGCATCGAAGCAACCGCACGCAGCCTAAGGCGAGAATTACACAGAAACGGCGTAACGTGAAGGCGCGATGCAGGCATGATGCCGCTTCAAAACGTTTTCATACAAAATGTACGTAGGCGACATGTCGTGAATTACACTCAAGCGCCGCGGCGCAGGCACGTTCCTAAGTTTCCTTATCCACGCCTGCGCCGCACTTTACGCCTTATGCCGTTTCTGTGTAATTCGCGCCTAACACTGATCAACAAATTGCAAAAAACGTGAGAAAATTTTAATTTCACTGGCTATCCTGTCGCTTTCACCTTAAACATCTCTATTACTGAACAAAATGACCCATTAACTTCTTGACCACTATCACTCATTGACACAAAAACCTCCTTTCAAAATAATCTCAAGCTTGAATGAGAGCCTCATACAAATAGGTGAAGGCCCGTAAGAAATATATATTTCCATAGACTATAGACGTTCCATCGCCGCCGGAGTTAGGTCAAGCCTTTGTTCGGCAAATACTGAATGAGGACGCTTGAAAAATGTTATTTTTCGTACGCTATCCGTTGGAGAGTTTTTTGTGTATTTTAAGAATAAAAGTTATTTCAGTTTTTGACTTTAAATTATTGTTGTAGATTTGAAAGTTAAAGGAGCAATCTTTTTTATTATAAAAGAGAAGGTTTAGGGAATTTGAAATTCTATCAGCGATAAACTATGATGGTGAAATATAAAAACAACGTAATACACAAACAAAAAACATCTTAAATGTCTTGAATAGTCAACTTACGGCATGAGGATTAATGGATAAATTTAATAATTATTTATTTATTTACAACTAATTATAGCAACATTACAGACCAAGTCCAATACGATGCTATAAAACATAAAATAAAACAATATAAAAAAAAGTAAAATCACACCCGGTAAAACCCACCCGGTTGGTAGCTATAGTTAAATGACCAACAATGTTTATAGTTATATACATACCTTTTTCAACTCTAATTTAAAAAAAAAAAAATTGAGTCACCTTCGTTTTGCGGACGACATTATAATAATTTATGATAATCCGGATCAGCTGCAAGCTATGCTCAGTCAACTTGTAGAAGAAAGCCAAAAAGTAGGTCTGCAGATGAATCTAGCAAAAACGAAACTGATGATACATAAACAATCGTGCGAAACCACTCATACGGGTCAACAGCGATCTAATAGAGTTTGTAGATCAATACACCTATCTTGGACAGGTTTTTGAGACGTTAATCTTCGGAATCCATCCAGTCATTTGGAACATACGAGGTAATAAAGAAATTTACAAAAAACAAACATACAATATCCCCGCGAAAAACATAACCCTTCCTTGGCAGTCGGGTAATAAACTACGGAAAAGCTTAAGTTAATACTGTTTTGTAGAAATACATAACGCTTTCTTCTTGTATATGTTAACAGAAAAGTATGTAATTCGTCATTGTATACAATTCCTAGGAAATGTGTACAATTCCTAAAATAGGTAGGAAATCTATGATATATTTTGTAATATGCACTTTTCCTTGGAAATCTATACATTTCCTAAATAGCGATCGGAAAAGAATTACATTCTTGATGTTCTTAAGTACAGCGGGGATACCGGTGCGAGGGGCGACTATACACAGTCGAGAGCGTCTATCATACTCCTATTTTTTTATGTTACACACTACACCAACATAAACAAGGCATTGTGGCAAGGAAAACTTAGGATGTAGGAGCGAGCGAAGCGAGCTCGCGTCTTGGGGCGGGGCGCTCGAGTCCGGACTGGTCCCCTTTTTTTTTGTGTTATGTTACTTAAACCCTGCAGACAGAAATAGGGGTCTCGTAGCGGGGCTACGTTGACTACGACATTTTGATATTTACCTTGATGTTGATTTTATTCGCGTTTTATTTATTTTATTCACAGAGAGCATTAATGTTTATACATTTCCTAGTATCATCTCGGAATTGCATAAAATTCCTAGGAAATACAAACCTAGGAATTGTGTACAATTCCTTGGTTTCAAACATTTCCGGTAACATAAATAATACAAAACGCTTTTCTCTTTTATAGACAATAATGAAAATAAGATTGTTAAGTTCGTGTTTTTGTTGAGAAAATAAAGACAGACATGTCTTCAACTTAGAATAAAAGTGAAAAGATTTTACTTTGGACGTCAAAGAAAAAATTAAATGTACATACTTTGTTCTTTTGGGAAATGTTTCCGTAACATTTTAATTTAATACAAACACCTAACAAAATACTTTGAAGGAAAACATCGTGAGAAAATAAACGTTTAAATTCTCAAACACGCATTGCAGTGATTTACGGTTGTTATTTCTCTGTATAAGGAAGGGATTTTCCTTTTAAATGTAATAGGAAAAGAGGATGGCAATCACAATTTACGCTTTGTAATCCCAGATGGATAAGGCAGAGGTGTACCAGTTCTGTTTAAGAACATGATATAAACCGGGCACAATACAGACTCCGTGACTGCTACTGAGAAATTCCTTGGAATTGCCAATAACCCTTCCCAGGGAAAGACCCAATAACCCTTCGTCCGACCTGGGAAACGAAATCAGGAGCTCATACTCAGCAATGGCGGAAAGGAAAACCTGCTCAGGTGGCGACTTTAACGTCGATTCCAGCCAGTGCAAATGTGGTGTTGTACCACAAACGATGAGACATTGTGTTTTGTTTGTTTTGATGCCTGCACGCCACAGAAATTGATGGACGCTCATGGCGCTAAACTCGTACCTAAGTTGTAGGCCGACGAATAATGGGTGTAAATATCCTTAGACAAGCTGCGAGGCACTTGTTCTCCCCGCCATTGCGATATTTTTTTTGGACATACCTGGGGACCCTTCTTGTTACGGAGATATTGGGGGCCTAAGTTCTAACTTTTTCACAAGTTTTTTTTTTTTATTACCAGTTTTTAATGTTATGACTTTAAATACCTCCTGAATCCGTTTACTATTCAATGCACCCATCAGCACAATATTTTGAGTGCGTTACATTGAGTTCAACCGTAAAACATGATTTTTCACTGCAAAAATAAAATCGTATCCCCGAAATAATTTTTGCGTAGAGTTCTTAGTTTGATGTACAGAATGCTTGGTTGACAGCTGCGTAAAGGGTCCGTTTAAAAACATTATATTGAAGAAGATTATATCAAACAACCAAACCACAGATGATAACCATACCCAATGTTCCAGCCTACAAAACTTGAATAACCCAAAAACATAACATTAATGCGTAAATAAGTATGCATCCAACGCCAAAACATTATCAACACTACGTGACAGAATTAAAATAATTCAAATTGTATAGAAGCACCTTTATTTAGCCGCGAAGGAGCTTATCTCCACAAAGTTAACGGTTTCTTGTAATTATGAATGGAAATTTGAGGGTAGTAGAAGAAAATTTTCTCTTTGAATTTGACGGTAGTCTTCGTTTTTGTGTGGGTGTTGTAGTCACCACTAGGGAGTTATATCAGGTATCTTTTTGGGGAACCATAATATCATAACGTGTTTTGTGTTCGGGCTAAAGATAGACCCACTTCGAAGTTAGGTGTTGTAAGCGAAAGTAAGGCTTTATTTTTAGGATAGGAGAATACATAAAGATAGGAGCTCGTGGCTTAATAATAACAGCCGCTCGGGTCGATCTTTAGGTTAAACCGTGCTTGCCTAGGTTGGTCTGTGGATGGGTGACCACCCATTAGATAGCGAGTTTCCTCCGTTCGGATAGCACATTAAGCCGTTGGTCCCGGGTGTCATTTGTAGATCTTAGACAGTCGTTAGGTAGTCAGTGGCCCAAAATGTCAGACAACCAGTCTTACCAAGGCGTATCGTATTACCCAGTACTAACTGGGTTGTGTAGGTCAGATAGTCAGTCGCTCCATGTAAAATTCTGGCATTCAGCTGCATTCGGTTAGACTGGAAGCCGACCGAAAAGGCTCGGCAGATCAGATCATCCCGATCGACCCGAGTGGCCGCTATTATTTAGCCACGAGCCCCTCCCAAATGACCTTTACAAAAATATTTTATAACATTTCCCAAAGAACTGTGATTCCCAAACATTTACTTACACGCGCACAATAACATGAGGAAAACGTATGAGAAAAGGGAAAAATACCGGATATTCTAGCGGGTTTCCTTAACATAATGGTATGGTATCGTAGTGCTGTGATTTACTTATGAAAATAAAGGATAGGCCGTACTCTATCCATCCCTCCCCGTAAATATCGGGTACGTGACCTCTATGTGTGGTGTAAGTTAAAAACTGAAAGCGAGTACGATGCTATTAAAGAATAAAATTTGCTTGTGGCTGAGGTGAGAATGCTGTGTGGTGTTATGCAAATGGATAAAATAAGAAATGAGCACATAAGAGGAAGGCTGTCAGTGGCGCCGGTGACAGAAAAGTTGTGTGGTAATCGGATGCGGAGGAATGAGGAAAATTTCGTAAGGAAAGTTGTAAGTATGACTGTGGATGAGTATAAGCGTAGAGGAAGATAAAAAAAACGATGGATGAACTAGGTGAAGAATGATATGGCACGAAAGGAGGTGTCTGATGAGATGACGAGTAATAAAGAAGTATGGAAGAAAAAGACATGCTGCGACGACCCCAAACGGATTGGAACACGGGCGAGAGAGAATGATGAAGCCATTTAAATAATTGTTTCATTCTACACGTTTTCTTTTCAAAGTTAAGGTAGGTACAGACTCTCTTTGGAATCTCGAAAAGCTAAGTACTGGTTGTGTCATACCTCAATAGCCACGTAAGGGTAAATATCTAAGCTAGTAGGGCAGATTTGTGTAGCCTAGGTACTGGTAGGCAGTGACCGCTTCATCTTTGCACTGAAAGGTGACCCTAAATAGCTTAGGTAAAGCTCTAAATTTTTGTTAAGCCTGAAAAGACAATGGCAAGCTGTTTTTTTTTTATTAAATTCGCGTTAGCAACAATTGCACTAAAGACTACATACAAGCGAGGAAACCCTGCAGCCTGCAGTTTGCCAATCAATCAATCAACGCAGCCCATTACAGTACACTAGTGGTTATGGCCAATGGCCTCACCTGTCCTTCGCCAAAATCCTGTCCTTCGGCAAAATCCTGTCCTTCGGCAAAATCCTGTCCTTCGTCTTCCATTTACAGTCCATCCCAGCCACATTTTAATGTGATCGGTTCACGGTTGTGCCCCAAACTGTGCTCCCCGACCATCGGTCCTGTCACAAACATGGCCGCACCACAAAATGACAACCATATTTAACCCTTACTTAAATAAATACAAACCACCCTCCTCCTATAACTTAGCCACAATATCTTATGCATTCCCGTGGCGTGCCGCCGCGGAGGGTCAGTTAGACAAATGACGTCATCAATGATGACGGATCGCCTCCACGTCTAAGTTCGACATGCCTTGTCTTATTAAATGATACCGTGTTTTTGTAGGACGAGATAAGGAAAAAGTACTTTTGTGGTTTTGTTATTTTTTTTTTGTTTTATTCGGTACTTGTAATGGTGGAGGCGTTCGTCTGAGGCAGTGCTTCAAATGTTGGCTTCCTGTTTGTTCATCCATGGAGCATTTTTGTATTCTAGTAGGTATGATGATTGGTGCATGTGTTATTGCAGACACAAATACTTATTACATAACATCACGCCTGTAATCCCCAAATAGTTAGGCAGAGATTTAGGTACATAAATAGTACACCCATTAACAAACTCCAAACTCATTAACAATTTGCCCGACCTGGGAACCGAACCCAAGACCTAATGCTCAGCAGTCGCGATTGCGACCACTAGACGAATTCTATTATTTGTTATGAAACAATCGTAAAGTGTCCACAAACCAACACTGGGCCCACGTATGGATTATAGCCCACTCCCTCTCACAGAAGGCCTTTGTCCCAACATTGGGAATGTTTTAGGCTAATTATCATCATCATCATCATTTTAGCTGAAAGACGTCCACAGCTGGACATAGGCCTCCCCCAAGTCGCCACATTGACCGGTCCCGTGCGACTCGCATCCAGCGAAATTAATAGTTATGCTTATCATAAAATCGTGCTTTCCAGCCAAACAATTATTAGCTCTGAAACCCCTTGTTTATTCCAAACAAATTGTTATTTCATAAAACTTTATTATTTAATTTTTCAAGCCACGTATGCAACAAAGCACTAAAGAAACTACACTTTGCAACATAATTCAAAACCGCTTGACATAACGAGCTAGTCAACCGCCATATTTCTTCCAATTAAGTTAAAAATATTCTTATAATAACAGTTTGTAAGGAACTCCTGTAATAACACGACCAACAAACTGGGACATGGTCTTATAACTATTGAGTTATTGATTATTTTAGGTACAGTCATGAGTATAAATATGTCTTGCACTTCATCAGCCTACAGCCACTCAGATCCAGCCTATCCATTTGCTGTCCTCCCCCAGCGACGCCCTAAGCCGAGGCTCGTACCCCACAGGGGGTGCCCTTAGCGTGTAGTCGCATAGTTTGTAAGTTTTTTTGCCCTGGCTGGAGGCCTTGCATTCAAGGCACCCACACGATAGTCCGGTTAAGCAGACGATAACCTCCTTGAACTGCGAGATGCCATTCACAATATAAAAAAAACAGCCTACAGCAGTCCACTGGTGGGCATAGGCCTCTCCAATCGCACGCCACTTACCTCGATTCTGGACAACCCTCATTCAGTTGCTACCAGTCACCGTGAGATCTTTCGCTCTACCCAACCTGAACGCTTGCCAATTCGCGGTCACCACTCAAGAACACGTCTACCTCAACGGTCCTTTGACCGTTGGGGTATCGTGGACGAGTGTTAGACTGACCATATTAGACTTAAAATCAATTTTCTACGGCTAATCATTTGGAACTAATCTGTAATTGTCTAAGTTTAACAACACGTTAAGCTACGGCGCAGCACTGTGTCAAGATCATATATTTATTTATTTAACACTTCAAACAAAGAGGTCAGAGACGGACTTAATACCATAGGCATTTTCTATTAATCAACCTTTGGGTGATGCAGACATAGTGGTAGGTGTAAAACTGAAATTATTTTTAGTCTATACTAAAATAAATATACTACAAGCATAAAATACTAAAAATATGTTTATATCAAAACATACATAAATATGTATAAGTAAACTACTTACACGGACATCTATATTTTGAAATAAAACGACAATGTGCTCGGGAACTTATATTTTAATTTACGCCTTTTTAAACATTTTAAGGATTCTTCCCTAGATTCAGTCAACCAGTATAACCCATGTATTACCCGATTACCCAGTACCTTCGTGAAAAAGCCAGGAAGGCAGTAGCTACATCGAAAATGGTCTGCTGCATCCGATTAAACTGGGAACCGACCCCAACATAGTTGCGAAAAGGCTAGGCAGATTATGGTGATCCCTGTCTACGTTTATTCCGGTACTTTAATAACAACAAACGTTAATAATCAAGCTTAAAGCTAAGACCCTATACTTTTCAATTAATACTAGACAACTTAGCGAGAAACTTGCTAGTTATAACCCAACTAGGTCCCCTGCAAACTGAGACATAATCTCATTACACTAAAGTCTGAAGTTGCAGGATTAGAGCCACGGACTTATGACAGTTTGGTTTTATTATAATTACTTTTCAGATCTATGGAGGAAATTAAGTGGGGGTATTAAAGGGATAGTGGAGGCAGTAATCTAGTTTCCTCCGTGCCTCGGAAAGCACGTTAAGCCGTTGGTCCCGGCTGTCATTTGTAGATCTTTGACAGTCGTTACAGGTAGTCAGTGGCCCGAAAGTCTGACAATCAGTTTTACCAAAGGGTATCGTACTACCCAATACTAACTGAGTTGTGGAGGTCAGATAGGCAGTCACTCCATGTCAACTGGTATTCAGCTGCATCCAGTGAGACTGGAAGCCGACCCCAAAATTGTGGGGAAAAGGCTCGGCAGATGGTGATGGAGGAAGTAATCTTGTGAGGACAAGGAGAAGACTAAGGCTGTGTACAGACCTGACTAAAGATTGTCTTGAGACTGATTAATTCGTCCATGAGAACAATGTCCACTGACCGTAGTAACTCGACCGATTTCAACGTAACTTGGTGACAACGGCAACAGGCGGCCATGTAGTGAAATTGCCGCCTGAAGCTTCATTGTTACCACTATCTAAGGAAGCGCCTCCGGAATTGTACCTTGATTGTGTGCTTTGCAAATAAAATCATCTATTGCATTTTTTCAGACGAAAACTGTTTTGTTAACAATTATTATGGTTGCGTATAAGTTAGGTGATAGCAGGAAAGGTCCAGACCTCATTGCACAAGGCCACGCCGTAACCAGAGCGAACATCGCGCGAGCATACGATTCTTCGCGAGCATTCGAGTGAAAAAAATATGAGAATTGACATTTTACTAGCTGTTAGTACTGTTTTTCCAAAATCAGTACAGTTAGAAATTAATCAAAATGTTAAGGAGAGTCTCGTTGAATAGTCGAGAACCGCATCATAACAAAAAGGATTACATTAAAAAAAACTCCCTACAGCGAAGCAGAATAAACACAAAGACCGTTTCATTTCAAAACGGGTTGTATAATCTCATTAAAATGTGAAGTTTCTCGAGATTCTAACAGTGTAGTGGTAAAGTGCTGCGACTTATGTCAGTTCTGTTTCATAGTCTCTGGTTTGCTCTAGTTTTTCGTAATAAACATTTAGTAAAAGGTACTAAGTTGCACTTCATCTTTTATTTCTTCTGTTATAGAATTACTTGTGGCTGTGGAGGTAAGATAGGCAGCCCATATACAATAACATCACGCTTGTAACGCTAACAGGTTATGCAGAAGTGTACCTAATAGTACACTAACATTTTGCCAATAAGGATAATTCCTGAGTAAAAAAAAAATATTTCATTTAGTCCGTCAGTTAGATTATCGAAAAATATTGGATACGTATTTTTTGTTTTATCAAATCAATAAAAAATAACGCAGAGAAAACGCATCAAATAATCGAAGATGGGGCTTTTCGGGGTGCACCAAAGTTCACCTAAATTTTCAACTCCGATAATTGGAAATCCGAAAATGTTCTTCCTAACATTTTTCATCCTAACAATCACAATTCCTAACTACTCTGTCTCTAATTTTATAATTCCGAAGCATTCAACTTCATAATGTCAGTAGCAATAAACATCTGTTATACTTTTATTTGTTTTCCTATATTTTCTCAACATAACCATCTTTTACACTATTATTCAAAGTCATATATTTTTTGTTTAGATTTCTTTGTTTAGACTAAGAAAAATTTAGCCAAAAAAGTGTTATTTTGCAAACCGTTTATTTTTTCGATTCTATCGTATAAAACACCTACATGTAAGAATAAAAGTTTCTTGGTGTTTTTTGTCTCCGACTAACCGTTTGTCGTAAAAACGATGTAGAAGGGATCCATAGGTTAGGTTAGGTTAGAACTGTGACCAACTACACGCGAGCCGAGCGAGCGCAGCGAGCGGTGCCGCGGCAGCGGCCGGCGAGCGCTACTTCGAAATTGTTTGCGAAATTTTTCTAAGTTTTTTTTTCATAGTGCCCCCAAGACGACACTCTGACCTGTACTTATGTTTAGGGATAAAAGCGTTATGATAAAAACAGTAGGAGTTTAAATATATTTACATTAATGATATTATTAATTACAATTTTCGGAAACATGAGTGTTATGAACATCGCCGGTAGCACTACAAATAGTATGAATGAAAACTTTAGGATGAAAATTTTTAGGAAGAGTGATCATTCGGATTACAAATCGTTAGGAAGAACAATTTCGGGAAAAGAACTTTAGGTGAGCCAATATGGACCCGGCTTTTCGACATACTGCCTTCATTTTTTGTTTTCGTGAAAAAAGAAAAAATACGTATCCAATATTATTTGGAAATCTATCTGACGGACTAATTCGATTTTTTTGGTCATCTGCCGCATTATTTTTAGGTCCCATGTAACAGGGGGCGAACCTATAGCCATCATTATGTTACGTTTCATTTTATTTTCCTTTACCAAAACCTCAACAAAAATAAACCGAAAATGATACAAGGCCCAGTCAAGAAACTCTCCTGAGATATACCAAAATCTATACAGTTAGTTACTTAGTTACTACTAGCGATACCTAAATATAACTAATAGGTACATAAGTACGGCACATCGAAGCACGAGGGAGTATTATCTAATGACTACCGAAGCACGACGGAATATTCCCTAGCGGCTGTTGTAAATAGTCTTTAATTGTAAACACGCTCATTGTGTATACTTACCCCTTTGCCACGAGCTTCACGCTTAAGCGACAAGCGTTTTGCGATAGCCTGTAATGTCCCCACTACTGGGACACAGTCATCCTGTCTTTGGGAGAGAGTGGGCTGTGACCCACTACGGTCCAGGACCGGTTGGTAGAAGTCACATATCGTCCATTTTTGACGTGAATTCGTATTCATGAAGGTCTATTCGCAGTGAACTGGGCGCGCATATCAGGCGAATTGTCGTAATCGCATTCCTGATATGCACTTCGCATATCAAGAACGCGATTAAGACAATTTGACTGTACTTTGCGCGCCTTATATCTCTAAACGTGTAACAGATGGCGGGACGGCAGTTGTACCATCGTTTTAGGCATATGAGCCTAAACGGAAAGGTACCGGGTAGGTGACATTGACTCGCGTGGGCGTGACCTTGTAGCGTCTAAAAATAGACACAAGAAATTTCCTTTTACATACGAATTCACGAAACAGTAACGGCAGTATCACCCAAAGATACTCTTTTTGGTCCTAGGACACATCGGTCGCCTCACGATGTTTTCCTTCACCGTTTTGAGACCAGTGGTGATGACTTAGATACACAAATTAACGCGTCTTTCTGGGTTCGAACCTATGACTCATAAGACGTAGACTGGGGTTGATGATAATGTGACGAAAGGTGCGTTCATAAGCTTGAATAACCACTGTTCTAATTTCCGAGTAAATAAAAGAAGCTGTTTAGAGCTCGTTCTATTTGCGGAGCGGCGGCGGTAGTCAGGCGAAGGAAACAAATGACGCTCAAGCGTGTCGTTTGACGTAAGACGCATTGTCCGAGGACGTGAACGGAACTTTAGTCTGTGTATTGAGTTCCAATTAAAACAGTAAATGAGAACTGTTGAAGTAATTAAGGTAGTTCGTTTTTAGGACACTGGGAAATAGGCTTTGTGTTTGTTAGTTTTAGAAGTAGGTTTTATGTAAATTACTGTTTTGTAGAACTCAATTTAACGCAAGTAAATTTATTACTATTTCAAGAATTTTCAGATATAGAGGGTTGTAGGAACAGAGTGGAATGTTCCGCGTCCTTCATAGGAAAGGGAGGATCCTCCAACCAGACAGGTGTTATGTCAGGTAGGCTACTGCCCGACGACGGTTGTTGTTAGATAACTCTTACAGCGCGCTGTCGGATATGTCAGTGTAAACTTATACTGTCACTTACGGGATATCTTCCGTGATTGTTTGTTATTTTGAGCGCCATGATCACGGGTTGACTGGAGAATGCGAGTGGATGGAAAATAAAATGGTTAGGAGCAGACAAATCTGTCTACCTTTTTTCTTTGTCTTTTGCTACGCCCACTACTGGAACTCGACACTAAGATATTGGTTAATTTATTTTCCATCCACCTGCATTCTCCAGTCATCCCGCGATCATGGCGCTTGCAACAGCGTCGAAATATCGTGAGCTCAAAATAACGAATAATCACGGAAGATATCCCGTAAGTGACAGTATAAGTTTAGTTTTAAGCCTTGAAAGCTTAAAACAATGTATGTCAGTGTAGTGCGCAAAGGGCGATATACATTTTGCCAAATTTTTAAACATCATAGCAAAATAGTGAAATATTCGAATAAAATTCAGAATCCTACCCATCCGTAAGTTCGCTGTCAGCCCAAACATAAAATAAGCCGACGTATTCCATACAGTCTTATATCACATATAACAACGGAGAAGATAAAGTTTTGCTGGCTTTAGTTATTTCAGACTAGTTTTCTAGATGCCAAGGAGTGACACCATTGCTGTGTGGAATGCTTATCATGAAATATATTAATGTCTTGCATGTTCAATAGAGAAAGAAGAGTTCGGGGCTAAATAATGTCAACCATGATGGTCACCCATCCACGGGCCAACCTAGGCCAGTGCGGCTTAAACTTAAGATCGACCCGAGCGGCTGTTATTATTTAGCCAATAATGTCAACCGCTCGGACCAATCTTCTTTTTTTCAGGTCTGTGGATGGGTGATCACCCCTTACATACAGTTTCCTCCGTGCCTCGGAAAGGACGTTAAGCCGTTGGTCCCGGTTGTCGTTTGTAGATCTCTGACAGTCTTTACAGGTAGTCAGTGGCCCGAATGTCTGACAACCAGTCTTACCAAGGGGTATCGCAATACCCAGTACTGACTGGGTTGTGGAGTTCAGAGAGACCGTCGCTCCGTGTAAAATACTGGTATTCAGTTGCATCCGGTTGGACTGGAAGCCGACTCCAACATAGTTGGGAAAGGGCTAGGCAGATGGTGTGTCCAATAGAGAAAGTGAGCCATAAATGCCATATCTGAGAACTCGTTTTACGCTCGTGTAATGAATCATGATTAACCCATTACCTCTTGCAGAGTGAAAGTGGAACCAATTTAACAAAATGGGGTATAATCGACCCATCTCGGACACAACGCGAGTGTGGAGCCCCAACACAGTATATGCCACACCTTCTCTCCTGCCCGTCGTGCACAACTAATTACACCCACCAGGACTTGAATGAGGCAAACGACAGAGCTGTCCAGGTCGCTACGTACTGGTAGGACAAAATCTGAGATCGATTCAAGAATAAGAAGACTTCTGGGGCAGAGACCTCCCCGTTTGTGCCCCAGAAGTGAAAAGATTATAGGCTGATTATGTTGCTATTTTTCAAGCTACTCCTTTACGCTTCAAGAGCTACAGTGTTATAGCTTATGCCATGCTGCAAGATTTTCAAATCAGTAAAGTTGGTATTGGAAGCTTCCTAAAAGGACTTCAAACTGAAAGGAATCCCGGAATCTCGCGCGACATTCAGGAGGCGACTGCGAGTGTCAATTGCTTAAGTAATAAGAGTATTCATGCTAGTTTGAACTTAGAGCATAGCAAGGGACTTCGGCCACGACCATGAGTTGTAGCATGACCGACCGGTATCTCGAACAAAACTGGTCGGACCCGCGCTCGTGCGACCAAAATTTCTTCCTGGTAGAAGCTTCAGCGGCCAAAAATCGTGGTCGTGGCCTTGTAGTGTGCAAGGTCCCTCAGCGTGAGCGAAGTCCACCCCTCAACCGCATGGGATCGACTAAAGTTTGACCAGAGCTAACTATAACTTATGAAGGCGCTTCCAATGCATCTAAAATGACACCAATCAAACTTGAACTTTCACTCAACTTTCCCACAGACTCCAATCTAAATAAATTTCTCATCAACATGCATATCTCTTCACCCCAAAGGAACCAAAGCGTGATGATATACAACATAACCCAGCACCGAATTCCGTGTTTAACTGCGTCAAAGGCGAGCGACATAATTTTGTCCACATAGCTTGGGAAAGTCAATTTAACTTAAAACTTCATGTTTGAATAACTTTCTCGCTTTTCAGTGGAGTGTCTCGCACTAGTTTATATGACAAACGTGTGGGTGACGTCTGAGATAGATTTAGTTCTACATTCCGTGGAAGCTATTGCAGTGCGGGTTTCGTTGTGTGTGCAAAATTGGATGGAAGAATATTTGAGGCTAGTTTATGTCCGCGGCTTCGCCTATCGATGCTGAATCGTGCTACTGGTATTTGAATCCAGGTTATAAAATACCTGTGTGCCAAATCATCATCATCATCCATCCAAATTCGTTCAGTAGTTTTTGCGTGAAAGAGTAACATACACCTATCCTTCCTCACAAAATTTCGCTTAGTAGTAAGATTGGTACATTTTCTGAACAAGAGGCTTCTAGGCAATAACGGTCGCGATTTAAGCTCTTTCAAACTACACCTTTCGAGATTGGTCCGTGAATAGGTGATCATCCATTGCACGACGAGAATCTTCACCAATGGCTTCGGTGGTCATTCATAGATCTTTTTCAGTCGCCATAAAGTCTGAGAACTAGAACTGCAAAAAGGGTGTTGCCCGTAACTGAGTTTTAGAGGTTAATAAAGCAGTCATCCAAGGGCTAGTACTGAGTTCCATCCCCCCTCCGACCCTTGCTTGAGCCAGCCCGCGATGCTGGGCCAGTAGGTTTAAACCAGCCCCTTGAATAATCTCACTCAGATCCAACCTGTCCCTTTGCTGCCCTCCCCAGCACCGCCCTAAGCCAAGGTTCGCACCCCACAGGGGGGTGCTCTTAGCGCGCTGTCGCTTAGTTTATAAGTTTTATGCCCCTGGCTGGAATCCTTACTCTCAAAGCATCCACAGGATAGTCCCGTTAAGCAGAGGCCAGCCTCATAGGATGAAAAAAAAGGCTAGTACTGAGTAATAACAGCCGTACAGGACGATCTAAGGTAAGGCTACATAAGGCGATGTCAGTCTGTAGATGAGTGACTATCCATTACAAACCGAGTTCCCTCTGTACCTAGAAAGCACGTTATGACGGTCCAGCTGTCATGTGTATATCTTTGGGGGCCGTTGCGAGTTCAGTTTCATTATTGCTGTGGTTAATTGACATCGACAGCTCTTGAACACAGTTTAAACACGCCGATCGCGTTCAATTCTATGAATGTAAACGAAAATAGGTTCTGTGCATCTCTGAAATTCAGTTACTACCAAACACGTTCCTACATACCCCATAAAAAAACACAACCACATCCACACCCATTCTGGCAAAACAGTACAGCTTTAATACCCTCGATCCAGCAGTAACGAGCTCCCCCTATCGCCGAGATAGTTACAGCCGTACTCACAGACTCACTGAATTCCCAGATCGCCCCTTTGTCCAGCACTCGCCTCATTTGGCACAAAAAGCCAGTAAAATAAAAGGAAAAGGGACTGTTAATCGCATTGGAATAGCGTATTATAGTGATGTGTGTATTCTAAGGTGGAGGTTGGGAATTGGGATTATAAAAAAATAATTGTTTGTGGCCATTTTTTTTTTAAATTGAGTATTTTAACTGGAAATATAAGGGTCTACTAAACACAAACTGCTTAGTACAACCAAATTCTTCACTAAATTCTCAGTTATACTCGTATAATTATATTAAAAACACATTTTGGTTTCACAAACTATTGCACCAATTTATTCCGAAAAATTATGGCTAAAAGACAATGACAATACTGAAAATCATACCAATTAACTAACCTAAACTAGATTAATATTTCATTTTTTGAGAAAAAGATACGTTCACTATTTCTGATAGCAATCTCGGAAGCATTCAATAACACAGTGTTCCGCAAACTTTTGGGTGTTCACGGTACATCTAAGAAATCGGAAAATTTTGGAGGTACACCATAAATAAAAAAACAATTTTCCCAAAATGTTAATCAACATTATTCTCGTTTATTCATTTTTCTTACTTACTAGTTTCATTTTTGAATATTTTTATCAACAAAAATTATATAAAAAATTAAAATAATAAAAAAAATAATAGCCCACCGGTATCGGGAACAGGGTCCAGGCTACCGGCGGTCAGGGCTCCAGAGAGAATTTAATTTCAATTTAATTCAACTTCATCAACATTTATTATTAAAGTTTTGCAGCTGTTTAAGTAGATATTTTTCTTCCGGCCGTCTATTTAACTATAAGAGATAACATTATTTTTCCGACTAATGACCACGGTACACCAGTGTGCCGCGGCACACACTTTGCGGAACACTGCAATAAGACACTATTTCAGTGATACGGCAAAGCGTCACCGATAAACGGTTGAAGTTCCACGAACGTGAACAAAGCGCTATGCTTCCACATTTATTGTGCGAACCGCCAGTCTGTGGAACTCACTGCCGGCTTCTCTGTTTCCCGATCATTATAATCTGGAACTCTTCAAAGTTCGAGTGAATCGGTTTATTCTCAGCAAGTGTGCTCCACCCTAGGCTGCATCATCGCTTCACATCAGGCGAGTTGAGGTCAAACGCAAGCCTAATATTAAAAGAAAATGCTACAGAAAGGATAGTAAAAAATAATAAAAAAAGAAAATAAAAATAATAAATAAATTCCAAATTAAAGTAGTCTAAGCTGTGGCGGACGTGGGTGTATTTTGCCCACGGTCCTTTCGAAAATAATACATTTCGTAGACAGGGCGTGTTAGCTAAACTGGACTCTATGATAACAAGACAAGATTTATTTCACGTAAACCTACGTGGACACTTATGATACGTCAAAAGATAGGTGCACACGTGGTTCGGATTTGTCGTTTCCTATGGAGAAGAACCGGCAAGCAATTTCATGATTACACTTTTAAAAATATTTTGGTTTTACAATATTATGACATGACATGCTGGCACTTCACATGGCGTATTTGTCAAAATTTCCACGATATTGAATCGAAACAAATTGTTCTTTATACTTATTGACATAAAGTTCACTTTGTCTTAATAGTAGAAAGCGAATATTTGTCCAGATCTGCCAAGTGTAGTGCCACCATTACAGAGTCAGTACTTAAACTTATCAGAGGATAACGTAGGTCTGACAACAAGTGGGTACTTGCTTAACAAAACCATAAAAGAATATTGGAAAAAGTAGCAAACCGAAGCATCTAAGAAGCAACAATGTTCTCAATTTCATACTTGACATGCATGATGATGGCACGTCAAGTGTCAGGCCATCATTATCTGCTAAACCTTTTCCCAGCTATGTTGGGGTCGGCTTCCAGTCTAACCGGATGTAGCTGAATACCAGATTTTACATGGAGCGACTGCTCCTCTGACCTCCACAACCCAGTTACTACTTGACAGGCCATGTTAACTAAACTGAATCTAGAAGACTGGACAGGATTATGCAAAAGTATTTGAAAAATCTAAAAAACCCGGCTGAAAAAACTGAAAAGCATAAAACAAGCACATTTGAAATTAAACAAAAGTTGGGAGCAGGCGGGGCCCATTTGGGCTGCGGGGCTGTTCGAAAGAGATATCGCGGCCCTGGAACACAAAGGGCAAAGAAGGAACATGGATGGTTTTTTTTCTCCCACTACACCCAGAGCGGGAGGAGTTATTTGATGATAACCCAACCCTAAAAAAAAAAAAAAAGGTGGGGCCCATTTGAATATAAAATTATGAAAATGGAATGGGCCCCATCTGCTTCCAACTTTCCCTCCCGTGCGTCGCGCAGTCGGGTAAAAAGCCTGCGAACGTACACGTGTGCTGGCTTTGTTCCGATGTGCCTGGATTCTAGAGTACCTAGGTTACACTCGGACGCCTAACTAGCGGGCTTTGGGGGAACTGGTAACGACCTGTGTTGATGGTGTGGTCCAAGGTAGAAGATTGTGGAGTTTTACACGTTTCGAAGTTTGATTGAGATGTGGAGCTTTACTTAGAATTTGCTTGAGTGACGACCCTATTTTATACATGGATTGTAAAGCTTCCTATGATTGACATAGATTGATTCTTGCCTGATTTGATTAATACGTAATTTATAGATAGTTAAGTAGTCAATGTTGTAGAGATAAATGTTATCGAGAACTTTCAAAGGTACCTTTTCATTTGATATTAACCAACAGGCACTCGGATGACGATACAGAGAATTCAACATTATTTTACAGCAATTGGAAGGTTAAACTCGAAGTTCTACAATTTAAGAAAAAAAGGAGACTAAACATAACCGCTATTCATTTTTAACTTGCACCATATCCACGAAACTCAAAGGTAAAATCGCACACGTAAGCCCTTCCACATGAACATTGAAAACTGCAGTTTAATACTTTATCCAACTATCGAAATAGTTTAATTTACCGAAAGTACGTCTAGATTCTAGATGGAGTACCGCGATCGATTCTATATGAAATTATTTCGTGCTTATACTGAAAAAAAGCATAATATGCCTTTGAAATTTTCCACTGCTAGGATATAGGCCTCATACGTACATAACGCAACACGCTGGCATGGCAAAGTGCGGGAAAATCTTCCAGGCTTCTGATTATTATATCTACATTGACAAAAGAACATTATTAACTACAATTTAACAGCTAAAAGAATAAAGTAAATATTATTTAGTATCCTCTTTTTATTGAGTTTTCAAAGAAAAGATAAAAATAACTAACTACCCTCCATCTAGTTGTCAAAGTTTCCTTCGTCCGTGTTGAAATTAGAAAATAAATGGAATCTCATCTAGATTTATATTTCCTGATACAGAAATACTTTTATTCCTGTTCTTATAACTTTTAATTAGTTATTGTTTTGCAGAGAAATAAGATTTCGTATTTTTATTTTTATTTGATGATAAAAATGATTTCTTTATCAACTAATTTGTTGTATTGCCACGATGATCTGAAATGAAGATCTGTTTCCCAGGCAATAAGCTCGCTTTGGAGGTGACTGGGACAAAACTTGAACTTTCCTGGCGAAATGAGGCCTAGGATATGCTGATATCCCAGGAGGCTAAACATATAATCACTCCTGAGTGAGTATAAAGGGTGTAAAAAGACCCTTAACGAAGCCGAAAGGCACTTGTTCTCCCCGCCAATGCGATAATTTTTTTGTTCTAGACCATACCTGGGAACCTTCTAGTTACGGAGATATTGGGTGTCAAAGTTCCAACTTTTTCACAAGTTTTTTTTAAAATACATGTTTTTAAAGTAAGATTTTTACTTTAAACACCTCCACGACCCCCGTACTATTCAATCCATCCATCAGCACAATGTTCTGAGTGCGTTACATTGAGTTCTACCGTAAAACGTGAATTTTCACCCCAAAAAAAAAATCGTTTCCCAGCAAAAATTTTTGCGTAAAGTTACTTAGTTTGATGTCCAGAATGCTTGGTTGACGGCTTCGTGAAGGGTCTGTTTACACCCCGTATATTACTTAGTTAACTTTTTGTTGTATCATCTCATCAAAATAAAATCTATTCCCTCCGTATTTTTAAAAATGTAATTTGACGACAGATCCAATAGAATAAAAGTGAAAAGAAAGTAAATCAAGCAACTGAAAAATAAGTTCAGGCAACTTTATCGCTACTGTTTAAGTTACTACCTAGATAACGTCCTATTCCAAGCCCAAACAGACACACTTATCGGAAAGATAAAAATCACATTTGACCTAAAAAAAACAGTAAAAAATAGAGTTTATTACCCTTTATACAAAAGTTTATGGCAACATTAAAGGGTATTACAAAACATTTTATTAGCGGGTAGGCAACAAAATTTCAATAATCGTTGGCGGTCGAGTGACGTCATGCAGGTATCGGATTTTGCCAATGTCACGTTCGCTGTCGGAGAGAATGGACGTGTGAATGTTGGGAATTGTTGAGCGAAGCTATCAGCGATTTCGGAATAGTTTTTGATTGGAATTTTACACGGCAGATGTTTGCACGTAAAAACATTGATTTAAAATTCGTAGTTATACATTACCTACCTATTATGCTTGGCCTTATCGTAAACGCAATTGTTGAACACGAGATCTTGAGTTCGATTTCCATTGCTGATTTTCTATCAAGAATATCTCAATAGTAGCTCGGAGTGCCAGGTTGATGCCAATAGGCTTATGCCCTTTTCCGTGGAACTTTAATATGACATGCGGGTGTGCCATAAGTACACTTTCCACCTAATCCTTCAAGGATTAAATGGCATGATAGCAGCATATTACGTAGATTAAAACGGATTAATATTTGAAAAAAAAAAATCTTTGCATTTTTAATTTACCTGGCTGTAACTAAGGAAGCCTAGTCCGTGAATCTTTTAAAATTCAGCTTTATATTCATACTCAAAGGAATAATTATTCGTGGTAATAATAAAAGCAAAGAAGGTACTCCTTTCAGGCTGCGGAATTAATTCCTTACTGAATATTCTGTTGGCCGCTGGGAATTAAGTAAATACGTTGACACATCATAAGACAGAGATTTTTATTGCCATAGATTCAGTATGTAAGTATGATTTTTTTTCGGTTATTGAAGAAAAAAAAAATTATTGCTCCATACATTTTTACTAGGACAAAGAATCATGAAACCAGTCCTAAAGGAAACATTATTTTTATAACCAAGAGGAGGAACTTTTCGATCTGTTTGATTCTGTTTCTATAATCACTAACGTTTACTTACTTTTCAATAGAAGCGATTCTGTGGATTTTCAAGCCATTGAAGGAAGGAATTGGCAATCCTTAGATAAACAACCAAGTCATCCAACCACTCCTTCGTGGTCTAACTTAACCTTGCATTTCCCCCTTCTTTTTTTTTCGGATGGGAAATCATCAAATGACTCCCCCCCCTCCCTCCCGCTCTGGGCGAAGAGGAAGGGAGTGTCAGACTTTTACTGACTATAACCCATCCATGTTCCTTGTTTGCCCTTTGTGTTCCAGGGTCGCGGTCCCCTTCTTCAGAGAATCAATCCTGTACTATTTCAATTCATTTTATGCCGTCCATTAATCAAAAACCCGCGGATTCTATCTTTTGCTTAACGCCTTAGATAACAACAAAAGCCAGGCATACCAACACCAAGCCACCGGATACATCCCCTACTCATTCCGTGCTAATAAACCATCGTTTTCACCAACGGACACCATAAAAACGTGCTTTGATCAACGATTAAACCGATACCCATCTTTAACAGCTTACCATCACGCTAATGCCGTAAGGCGGAAGCTTAGTTAAGTCACAGAATAGATAGAATAGAAGGCCGGCTTTGTACAAGGAGAAAAAAAGCACGCACACATAGACAAGCTTCACGTACAGCGAGTGCAAGCGTACTCGCGACTGTCATTTGTTTGAGATCTCCACGCACACATAGACAAGCTTCACGTACAGCGAGTGCAAGCGTACTCACGAATGTAATTAGTTTGAGATCTCCACGCACACATAGACACGCTTCACGTACAGCGAGTGCAAGTGCACTCGCGACTATCATTTGTTTGAGATCTCCACGCAAACACAGACACACTTCACGTACAGCCAGTGCAAGCGCACTCGCGACTGTCATTTGTTTGAGATCTCCACGCACACATAGACATGCTTTACGTACAGCGAGTGCAAGCGTAGTCGTGACTGCAGTTTTGTACGTGCGCCTGTTTTCGTTCGTTGTATGTAGCATGCCTTCTGTACTTCTGTATTTTGTGGTTACGACTTTCGTAAAACCTATTTTGGTTGCTATGTGATTCTAGCTAGGAATAGATAAGTTTTTACGACTATGTACTTAAAGACCCTAGAGAGACTCTTATATGAAAGAAATGTAAAGCTTAGGTTTTCTGCGCTATGGGCAATATCTTTATATTGACGTAAAGATAGACTGCTATGAGGAGAATTCTGGCAGAAAATTATTAACAATGCTTGGAAGTAGTTAAGACTGGTAGTTTCCTATCTTACTGAAATCTATCATCTGTGTTACAGTACAATATCTTTGTGCTGTATCTACAATCTACATCGCAATCTTATATTCTTTATCGCACGTTCAATATCTATTAAATGTTTCTACTGTCTGTTATCGTCACGTAGTCGTTAGTATATAAGATGCACCTTTGGATAATTATAACCAGACTATACTACATCTTTTGTCTCATTTATACCTAATCATATACTGCCAAGAAGTTTGGCAAATTGGTGACCCCGACGAACGAATACGCAGCAAGAAACATGGCACAATCACCGTGCAAGGCGAACATAAATCAGCAAGGAACACTTGAAGTAGCTGCTGGCACCTCGGTTTTATCCCGCATTCCGGAATTTTGGAAAGACCAACCAAGATTATGGTTCACGCAACTAGAAGCCATATTAGCACCACAGAAGCAAGGAGACGAATACAAATACTGTACAGTAATAGCAAAGTTATCCAAGGAAGAAATACTACAGGTTAGTGACCTAATCACTTCACCACCGACTACAGATAAATACAAAAACATCAAGGAACGTTTAATTGATTGTTACGAAGAAACAGAACAGCGACAGTTTCAAAAATTAATATCAGAGACAGAACTCGGTGATCAAAAACCATCGCAGTTATTACGTCAAATGCGAGTCCTCGGGAGAGGAAAAATCAGTGACGAAACAATTAAACTACTATGGTTCAGGCTGTTACCAACATCAGTTACTACGGTCCGGTACGGTCCTAGCCTTTTCCCAACCACTACTTTTTCTAAAGGAATATGTTATGCTTTTTTGGGGTCGGCTTCCAGTCTAACCGGATGCAGCTGAATACCAATATTTTACAGTTTCTTTTTTTTCCAATTTGACCTCCACAACCCAGGAAGTACTAGGTAATTTATGATAACCCTTACTAACTATATCACAGGCTCACCAACACCACCAAGCCACCAGTCCTGGGTACGCTTCACCTTCCAACTTCCTCCCACTCTCGGTGACTGACAGTTGTCATTAATGACAGCTACCTGACTACTTGTGGCGGTGAGACAGTGTTTCTATATATCTATTAAATAGATACACTACAACTCCAATACAAACTAATTTAAAACACGTGAAAGTTCAACGATTTCTAAAGGTGCATCCTCATCAATTACTTTCAGTTGAGCAACATTTTGCTACATGACAACATCAAGTAACCTTATAAAGGGTGTAAAAAGACCCTTAACGAAGCCGAAAGGCTTTTTCTCTCCCCGTCAATGCGATCATTTTTTTGTTCTAGACCATACCTGGGAACCTTCTAGTTACGGAGATATTGGGGGTCAAACTTCCAACTTTTTCACAAGTTTTTTTTTTAAATACATGTTTTTAATGTAAGATTTTTACTTTAAACAACTCCACGACCGCCGTACTATTCAATCCATCCATCAGCACAATGTTCTGAGTGCGTTATATTGACTCCTACCGTCAAACGTGATTCTTGACCCCAAAAAAAAAGTCGTTTCCCAGCAAAAATTTTTGGGTAAAGTTACTTAGTTTGATGTACAGAATGCTTGGTTGACGGCTTCGTGAAGGGTCTGTTTACACCCCGTATAACTTTTGCTAAAATGTATTGGTATCCGTTGTTGCCCATTTAGGTCCAGCACACACTGGCGGCACGGCACGGCACGGCACGTCCTTCGGCATCCGTACGTATAACGCACACTCTCTCACTGTAACTTTGTCGCCTTATCCTTAAGTATACCGCGACGTCCTTAGGCACACCGAGCCGGGCGGGGCGTGGACGCTGTCTTGCCTACCAGCATACCGAAGACTGCGGAGGTATTCCGAAGGCTGCCGACGCAGCTCGCCTAACAATTGCAACCGTTGCTCGACAAAAAGTTATCTCGTTATGGTGGCACTACACTTGGCAGATCTGGGCAAATATTCGCCTTCTATCATTAAAAAAAAGTGAACTATATCGCAATAGGCATAAAAAACATTTTGGTTTGATCCAATATCGCGAAAATTTTGACAAATACGCCAAGCGAAGTGCCAGCATTATGAACGTTCCTCAATAAACCTAGCCCGGAGCAACATTCTCTCATTCAAGCCACAAGAACAATGAAGGTTTCACAAAGGCCTATAACTATATTACACTAGAAACCTAAGAATCTACTAAACTATCTTATCAGTCAGACCGCAGAATCTTAAACGAAGCAGTTTCTGAACGGAACCGCGTGTTTGAACGGGTACGGTTTATCTATAGGTTCTGCGGTTAACTGTCCAATCGTCTGGTTAAAGGGTAATAGGTTGTTTTTGGGTAACCTAGATGTTTGCAACAAAGTCTGCTTTGGATTTTATGATTAATTTAACTGATATTATAGATTTTGATTATAGGCAATCAGATATCGTGGTTACGCGGTAGACCGCTTAGAAAATGGCGACAAAATTAAAGACGAATATTAAACCTTTACGATAATCTCCACGCCTCCGCTTATCTATGTCCAAACAATAACCTACAAACGCTACTCTTGACGACCTTGCTGCCCCATATGATGGCGAAAAACCGATTTCCACATACATTTAAACCCACCAGCACGTATACTTTCAGACAATCGAAATTATTTCCAATCGAAAAACACGAATAGAAATTCGATTCGATTTGTTTTGACCAATAAAAAATCGATTTGAAATCGGAAAACAGATTTTGCAGACAGTAAAAATGTTTTTTTTTTCATTCAATTTCATTATGGCTGCGATTGTTTTGCGCGTTCAAAATTCAAATTTCATTTGGAATGTGTGAAATGAAACGGCGATTCGGTTTGCAGTCCTTTCATGTCCGCGGGCATCGCTGACAAAATTACAGTGATCTTTATAGCGTAGCATTATGGTAGTAATTAGTGTAATAAAATACTTAGATCTTTATTATTGTTTTAATAAGGCTGTGGTTGGATTGCAGCTGTCACATGTAAAACAACAGTTAAAGGACTGTAGGTGAAACATTTTTATTTTCAATTGACATTCTGCCATTTTTTTTATCGGGTGCTTCAGTAAATTGTAGACATTTGCTAAATAGGATTAGCAATTTCAATAATAAAGATTTAGTACCTGGATGTCGAGAGAACTGGTGGAAGTTGGGATGCGTACCTGAGAAGAAAATAATAAAAATGTTATTGCAAATAGTCATAAGTCAGTCATTGGACGGTATTCAACAATCGTGTTTTTTGCAAATAAGGGATGGCGGTGAACACACTTCACGCGGATTCAGCTTGAGCGGAACGGATAGTTTTAAGTCCTTGCAGTAAAAGTGCAAAAACATATAATTCGCTTGGATTTGGTTTGAATGAAGAAAAGACACAACACCGAACTAAATGAGGCGATTAGTGATCGGCTCAGGTTTATTCCGTGTCGATACTCTTATAACTTTTTTGTTCCGGCCTGTTGTGTTTATTTATAAATATTTGTTACGCTTTGTATGTTTATTGTTTATAATAATTTTTCGTTGTTATTTTTTATGCACGTCATGTCCCTGCGACAAATAATTTTTATTTTCTTTCTTACTGTTATACAATGAAATGTTTTTTAAGAATCCATACTTCTAAAATTGAAACAGTGGGCTTAAAAAATAAATGAGATTTTTTTTACCACAAATAAAATCGCTCGCTATTTTTTTTAAAGCGTGCTTACAGAACATTTATACTAGAAAAGACGAAGAAAAGGGATCCCTAGATAATCTCTCTTTATTTCTCCCTCGAGCGCCGATACGATAGGATATTAACGATCCTTTCAGTCCACATCCGGAAACCACACAAGATCCGGTCTGCGTGAACAGATTTAAATATCGAAGGTCTAAAGTTTGACCAGTAAATCTTGACCCAGTGCGGGCGCCACTTGCAAAGGCTTATGTCAAAATGTGACGTTTAACTTTAGTTCCGCATTTTGCCACGGGTCAAATTATAACGGCCATAGGAACATATTGAGCATTTTTTTTTTCATTTTCATGAAACTGAATACTGAAGCAATATTAATAATATTATGGAAACGTAACCTATAATATTGGCTTTTTTAATTACATTTCGTAGGATTCCGTCGGTGTATTTTACGTGGAAAATCATATTCTGCATCAGTATGTTTCTGTCTGATGGTTCTTAAGGCTTTTCCGTCAATTATATTACTATATTTTTAATGTATTTCGAGATTTTTTTGCATATTGCTAGTTTATTTACGACGCAGTTTATCCAAACTTACAAACTTGACCTCTTCATAATATTAGTATGGAACAAAGAAATAGCAAGATGTTGTTTTTTTTTTGTTTCAAAGAATATTCCACGCGTCAGCAATGATATAGAATCCCGCTTCTTGAATTTTTTTATAGCCTTTTCTGTCCCACTGCTGGGCAAAGGCCTCCCCCATTCCTTTCCAACTCTCCCGGTGTTTTGCCTCCTCAGGCCAATCAGGTAGCAACGAGTCCAAATCGTCACGCCAGCGTTTTTTGGGCCTGCTTCGGTGACGACAACCGTCTTCAGGCACCCACTGTGTGACGATTCTGGCCCATCTGTCCTGACCCATCCTGGAAATGTGACCCGCCCAGATCCATTTTAACCTCGCAGACTTATCGCATACTTGAAATTAATGTTGCAAAAAAATCTGCTGTTAAATCGCATCTTAGCAACTGTAATTCATTTGCTCATTCTGGTCAAATGCTCGTCTTTCTTATTTGTCACCTCTCATCATCATCATCTGCCTAGCCTTTTCCCAACTATGTTGGGGTCGGCTTCCAGTGTAACCGGATGCAGCTGAATACCAGTATTTTACATGGAGCGATTGCCTATCGGACCTCCACAACCCAGTTAGTATTGGGTAATACGATACCCCTTGGTAAGACTGGTTGTCAGACTTTTTGGGCTACTGACTACCTAACGGCTGTCAAAGATCTACAAATGACAGCCGGGACCAACGGCTTAACGTGCTTTCCGAGGCACGGAGGAAACTTGAAATGGGTGGTCACCCATCCACGGACCAACCTAGGCAAGCACGGCTTAACCTAAGGATCGACCCGAGCGGCTGTTATTATTAAGCCACGAGCTCCCCCCCTCCCTCTCACCGTCACCAATGCATCTCATTTATTACTATTTGCTTAAGAAGGTCTTCTATCTAAGACCGGCTATCATAATATTCGCTAAATAATTAGAAACTTACTGCCTTGACTGCCTCGTTGGTCTAGTGGTCGCAAGCGCAACTGCTGAGCAGGAGGTCCTAGGTTCGATCCCCAGATCAGGCAAATTGTTATTGGATTATTACATCAGGAATTTCACAATAACTGCCACGGAGTCTCGATTCAAGCCCGGTTGATGGCAATTGGCTCGTCCCCAAAACCACGGGACTTCGGGGTTCGATTCCCAGGTCGGGCAAAGTGTTATTGAGTTTTTTCATTAGGTTTAGGATTATCTCAGGGAGTCTGTTTTTTTATTTTATTTTTTTAAATTCTTATTCTTATTTGTGCCCGGTTGATGGCAATAGGCTAGCCTCCTATAACTGGCGAAATGTAGGTGTTCTATTAGGTACACCTTTACCTACGGGGATTAAAGGCGTGATGTTTATGTAAGTCGAAACTTAAAATATTTTTATCTTCAAGAAACATTCTAGAACAAAATTCCTTATGCTCAAAACTTTTCCAACTGAATTTTACACAAAGTTGAACTACGTTATCAATAAATTCTGAAGACATCGTCTTTTGTTAGGAGCAGTATGCAAAATATTTTGAATAGCTACCTACGTCTGCATATCCGTACTTGCATCGTAAACCTTCATAGATCTGACTGCATATCTGCATTCGAAACACAGGTACATACAGGTAAATACGTATTCAAGGAGCAAGCTTGGGCTGCGGAACTGTTCGAAAGAGATACCGCGGCCCTGGAACAAAGAAGGAACATGGATTGTTTTTAGTCAGTTAAAAGTCTGACACTCCCTCCCACTCCACGCAGAGCGGGGGGGTTTATTTGACGATTTCCCATCCAAAAAAACAAAAAAGGAGTAAGCTATATAGTAAGGTATATTACCTACTCAATTTTTTTTTTTTTTTTATAACGATGCCCCACACTATGAATTAATCCTGTATCATGAGTGCGTTTACAAACATTTAAACACACATACCCACAACCTTACATAACACACATAGACAGACCCGGAACAACTACCTGTAGGCCATACAAATATTTGTTCCGTGCGGGGATCGAACCCGTGACACGCAGCTCAACAATCAATTGCTCGAATTGCGTATGCCAGATAGTCACAGACACCCACGTAGACAACTTGTCAAAATAAGTGGGATTGGTACTGGTACGAAATATTCTGCTGATGTCAATTGCCGAACTTGGTTTGACGCACTTTCGTGACCAATAGGAAAGTGACAGGTCCAGTCGACTGCACAGCGGTGAAAAGACATCATCACACATCTAACATTTTGAGCTGGTCTACTGTAGTACGGAATTTCGTTGGAATAAGAGGCCAGTTTATACTGGTTTTGCTACCAAGGACTGGCACCATACTACGGCAACATACACATTTCTTGCTAAGAATTCCACTAATTATATTAAAAATTGTTTCCAAATTACAAAGAAAAGAACTTGCAACTTCAGACCCATATTTAATTAGTTCTACCTACCATCTTCAAATTTTCTTTTAAAACAAGACGAGAACCACGAAAACGTCGAAACAAAAAAAAATACATGAAAAAAAAGAGAGCGAGCTTTACGCCGTAATTATAACTTCTCAAAACCACTGCGAAATAATTTAAAGTACTAAAAACCTGAGGTACAAACGGCCAAAATTGGTCAGAAGAACCATAATAATTCCTTTCAATCTGGAGCTAAATCTATACGACAAAAACTACTGAACGAAGTTGGATGAAATATGGCACACAAATAGTTTATTACCTGGATTAACACATTTTTATTTAAAAACATCTAGCTGTTACCCGCTACCTTCGTCTGCGTGAAATTATTACAAAAATATTACTTTCCTATTTCAATACAATTTTGTTAACAATTTCAAGGGTTTTTTTTTATTTTGCGGGGGGTAGTTGCTCCTTATAACATCAGCTATAGCTACAAAATATGCTAAGAAATCGCTGATATGCGCTCATCAAGCATGGTGATGTCGTGATGGCTCAGAGGTTAAGGCCTCGCCTCTCATGCATGAGGTTGTGGGTTCAAATCCGGGCAAGTACCAATGT
Organism: Noctua pronuba; assembly: GCA_905220335.1. Lineage (NCBI taxonomy): Eukaryota > Metazoa > Arthropoda > Insecta > Lepidoptera > Noctuidae > Noctua > Noctua pronuba. The sequence goes on along the minus strand of LR999918.1, from coordinate 7,854,867 downwards.
GATTTTTTCAATTCATATGTACTTTCTAAGTTTATCTTGGACATCACAGACATCGGTGAAGGAAAACATCGTGAGGAAACCTGGACTTATAAGTAACATAAGTCTGAAATCGCCAACCCGTCTTGAGCAAGCGTGGTGATCAATGCTCGTGCCTTCTCTGTATGAGAAGAGGCCTTTGCCCAGCAGTGGGACAGTAACAGGCTGGTATTATATTATAAGCATGGTGAATAATGTCAGTTTCTACTTCCTTGAGAGTAAGGTCTTCCTTGAGAGTCTCGTTCTCAGAGATAGCTAGATATGGAGATTTGTTTATAGTGGTTCTTCTGCAGAAATAATTTTGTGATATCGAGGACAGGAGACCTGTTTGCAATTTAATTTAAAGAAAAACAAGGCTGAGAAATAGAGTTTGTAACTTTTTCTTTACCGGAGATTAATCGGATAGGATCTTGCAGTGGGAAGGATGCATAATAATAAAGATCTGCTTCTTGATTCTAGGTCTAAGTTTGAGTTGAGCTAAGCTGTTAGAGATTTAGAACTTGGAATATTTGGTATTAAACCCGATGTTCTAAGTCTTACCAAGAGCAAGAGGTAGGTTGTGGAGGTCAGATAGGCGTTCAATGTAAAATACTGTTATTCAGTTGCATTCGGTTGGACTGGGGCCAACCCCAACACAATGGGAGAAGGGTATGCAGACAATTAATAGCTAGTCCTAAACGGTCCTTCGAGCCGGATTTTTTTACTTTTCTAAAAACGCATTGAAAACATTTCGTCTTACAAGCAGATGACACGACATTTTTGTTTCACAAGAAAAGAAAAGATGAGTCAAAGAATTCAAGAGAAAGAGATCAATATGAATGAAAGACTTGAGTCCTTTCTTTAGCTTGACAACTGTGATGAAGCGAAAACCTTATCAGAAATCTTCAATTGTGATTGAAAGTCTTTCGTCTGACATTAGAAAAGATTGCATTTGACATTTTAGAGAGACGTAAAATACGGTGGGAATGAAGGGTGCTGAAGCATTCTACATTGATTGGTGTTAGATACTAGTTCTACTTGTGACTTTGCCTGCGTAGACCGGTTTTAGTATTAGTGCCTGCAGGCAACTTTTTTTTTTTTTTTTTTTTTCCTAGCCTGCTCTGTCCCACTCCTGGGCAAAGGCCTCCCTCCACTTCTCGCGAACCCGCGCGTCCTCTTTGCAGGCAACTGAAATGCTTAAATATTGTAGAATAGTTAATTTTTTTATTGCGTTCAGCAGTACGTTGAAAAATTAACAGTGTGCTTTATTTAGGCTTTACTCCATGTAAAATACTGGTATTCAGATGCATCCTGCTAGACTTGAAGCCGACCCCAACATAGCTGGTAAAAGGCTACGCAGATGATGATGATGATTTCGGGTTTATAATCAAAATTGGTTCATTGCTTAAGTATTCATAAATCGTAACGAAATGCAAGAACAGACCGACTTCCTTTCACATTAAAATCTAAAATGCTCGAGCATGTGTTCTTATTAATATTTATGAGCATAAAATCAACTGGAAATTTTCTTGACAGCCAGCTGTGCAGCTTTAATTATAATTTTCATATTTAGTCTTGCTTAGACGCGAAGGTGACCTCTCGACAATGTAAAGTTAAAAATAATATTAAGACGTTAAAATTAATAAGAGTGTAAATCGATCATGTTCAACGTCAAGTTAAGGTTAAGTAAACACAATCACAGCATGTACAATCGACGAAGTTGACCGCTGTCCACTGTTCACTGCTGTGACAAGCTTCCTATAGGTGAGAGGGCGTGGACCTTAATGAACCACGCAGGTGGGAGAGAGTAGTGGTGAAGAAAGTGTCTGTTTGGGCTCGAACCTACGACCTACACCCCGTGACTTGCAGTCATTTCCACGGATCCACCACGTTGATGGCAATAGGCTTGTCCCCTATCACACATGACCCAAAAAAATTACATAACTGGCGAAATGTGGGTGTTCCATTGGGTACGACTCTGCCTAACCCTTCAGGGACTAGAGACGTGATGTTATGTTACGTTCATGTAAGATTGAAAAGTTGTCTAGCTACTAGCCAACCGCGAATTTGCCAGCTATACTTTCCACTTAAGAATCCAGACTGCATACGGAGACGTATCGTATGTGTTTTGTGGTCGCGATCCTTTGCAATGCGGGAACAATGAAGAAGTAGAAAACCACAATCATATTATTAAAGATAGATAACTTTAAAGAAAACTAAAAGGTAATGAAGTGACCTTAATTCAGTGAAACTTCGAAAACAATGAAATTCCTAGCATTTTCCCTCAAACATTTAAGATGAGAAATAACTTAATCCTTTTATCGGCAACAAAGCATATTTATTACTTAACAACTGATTGTACTTCATAAAATTAATCAACAACGACTCAAAAACAAACAGAAATACAAATATCAATTTATTTTTGCAAGTAATAAATTAAGAGGCATAACAAAGGCGACCCCTGGCGGAATTAAAAATTAAATTATGATATATCTTAAAAAGGGACAGCGGTCGACGTTTGTACTTGATACGGAGGGTAGCCAGTTTCCGGCCATTTTTAATTTTTGTGTGTAATTTTATGAGCTGACTGCCTCGTTGGTCTAAGCGTGAGGTCCTGGGTTCAATATCCGGGTCGGGCAAAGTGTTATTGGGAATTTCCTTGTAGCAGCCACGGAGTCTGGATTTGTACCCAATTAATGGCAATAGGCTCGCCTTCTCGAATTTAGAACATGATTGGCAAAATATGGGTGAACTATTAGGTACACCTCTGCCTTACCCTTCGGAAATTACAGGTGTGATGTTATTTTATGAGCATAAAAAGACTGGATACCAAGATCGTGAAGTTTGTTAATCAGTTTCAGAGGCCTCAGCTAACCTCAGGCTGAAGTAAGACTGATTTTCAAGATTGAGGAACTTTTCGTTTAAAATACATGAAAATTAAGTTTAAAAATTAAAAAACCCCAACGAAAAAATAAAAGATGCAAGATAAATACCCACTTTCATCCCCCGTATCTAGTAAATGGCTACACTGATTTTGATAAAACGTTTCTAAGAACCATCGCCAAGAAACTAGCTTTTAAATTTAAAAAAAAACTGCATCCAATTCGGTGCACTCGTTTAAGAGGTACGGTGCCAGAGACAGACACACACACACATTGCGGTAAAACTTATAACACCCCTCTTTTTGCGTCGGGGGTTAAAAATAGGAGAGAAACAAAATAAGATATAGGACTGATACTTTTTATTCCGTTAGTATGTTGGTATGTTCATTGCGGTTTCACAACTGCGGGTAATAGCTAGTCTACCTTTATATCAAGAGATTGAAGGCAGACAAATTCAGTATTTAATTAAGTTGATAGAGACAGCCATGCGCAAAGCTTACTAACAGGGAATCAAATATATGATATGAGCTTCCAAATGGCCAAAACGATTTACTGTGAAAGAGGAAATTGCGATATTAACTACGATACGCTCAAATACATGGAATACACTATTTGATGTTAATATCATCTTTCAAAACTATTCCGTGATATCTGACATAGGAAATAATTTTGAAAAGCCAACCATCATCTGTCTACCTAAAATTGAATTATTCGGATTCCAGTTTAACTAGCCAATTTCTAGTTTGAGGAGCTCGTGGCTAAATGATAACAGCCGCTCGGATCGATCTTTAGTTTACCTTGCTTGCCTTGGTTGGTATGTGGAAGGGAGACCGTCTATTACATAGAGAGTTTCCTCCGTGCCTCGGAAAGCACGTTAAGCCGTTGGTCCCGGCCGTCATTTGTAGATCTTTGACAGTCGTTACAGGTAGTCTGTGGCTCAAAAAATCTAACAACCAGTATTTTTACCAAGGGGAAGCGCGTTGTGGAGGTCAGATAGGCAGTCTCCATGTAAAATACTGGTATTCAGCTGCATCCGGTTAGACTGGAAGCCGACCAGATGATGATGAGTATTTACCTTATTTCCACAACACAGTTGACAAGACTTGGTAAGACTGGTTGTCGGACCTTCGGGGTTTGGTCTAAGTAAAAACTGTTAAATATCTACAAATAACTGAAGGTCAACACCTCTTCTTTGAGGTCTAAAATGTTTTCTGCTCCTGCGTTATGCCTGAGGTCACCCATCCACGGAACGGCAAGTGTGGCTTTACCCTGGATCATTCTGCGAAGCTGTCGGTATTCTTGTTTATTTAGCTACAATCATGGAAATCCATTTAATTTTATTAGTTAGTCAATTAAAATGGCGGTGCACTCGAAGAGAAGGACCAAAAAAAACAACCTCATACCGTCTTAGAATAAAAAGGTGGCTAACAAAAATTGCTTTTTATATTCAAATTCGGTGTTTCCCAGCATTCGTTGTTTCTCCAACACTAGAAAATGTATCCACCAGGGAAATAAGAACAAAATCTAGTACTGATTTAGCCGTAGTTGTCCCCAAAAAGCAATTTAACTTGTATGTAGAAAACAATAAGGTTCAAATTATAATGAAAACATCGAGGGACAAAATAAAGTTGTATTTTGTTTCTTTGATAGTAAACAACGAAATTAGTTGTTTCTGTGTCACATGAAATATTCGAAATTAATTAGAATGTTGGCTGTTCCCTAAAGGAATAGTGTCACGAATAACCTATATTAATATAGTACTTTGTTGGACTAAGCGATGGGTTTTATGCTGTGCGGGCAGGCAAGTCTTGAGGGAATTTTATAGCATGTTTATTAAAAACGTAAATTACGGAAGTCCTTTAAACGCAAACCTAAACATAGTATTAGATGCCAAAAAGGCTTAGTTTTCAGTTAAAAAACCTGACTCGCAAATTATACTAACATAATAAAACAAAATATTTTTACTCCGAAGGGTTAGTACTTAGTACACACTATCGCAAATGGCCAGTTCTGTTTACGTCCCATATAAATGGGAGGACCTTGTTGCCATCAACCGGTCACGAGACCAGCTAGGCTTTTAGTGAAAAAATCCTGATGGAAAATCCAAAAAAACTTTGCCCGAGGGCAATCGAAGACAAGACAAGACCTCATGCCTCACAACCTCAGGATCTCAGAAGTTCGGTACCACTAGACCAAGAAGCATTCCTGATTATTATAGTTTTACACACCCATACTGGTCTTCAATGATGGAGATCGCGTTATGGAACTCAAATGGAGTCGGGCAGGACACCTAGCAAGGCGCGGTGATGGCAGGTGGAGTAAGGCTGTGACCGAGTGGCGTCCAAGGACTGGCAAGAGAAGTGTTGGTCGTCCGGCGGCGAGATGGGCAGACGACAGTGTTGTCATCGCGGGAATACCCCTGGATGAGGCTGGCACAAGAACGTGGAGCTGGGCACAAGCAAAGAGAGGCGTGGGTGAAGTCGGGCTGTGGTTGATAATGATGATGATTGAAATTGATGAAATATCGTAAACAGCTTGACGTATTAAGATGAAGATGATAATTTGGCAGGGAGATAATAATAATAAAAAAATAATAAATAGAGTAAATAGACGTCCGCTAAGAACGGATTTTGCGACAGGGCCGGATTAAGGAGGTCTAAGGGCTCTCGCAAGTTTGTATGAAAGTCCTTCATTTATTTGTGCTCCAAACTTGAAATTTGGTAGGGACGTAATTATCGCGGACGAAGTCGCGGGCAACAGCTAGTCAGTAATACAAGAGACCAAAGGTTCGTCGATGATTTAAAACGGGAAGAAACACATTGCTAGAAAATTCATTAAATTATTTATGTTTTACAAACAAAACTGGCTACTGTTTAACTAACACAAATACAGAAGAAATTTCCATTACATAAGATAAATATTTGATACAAACATGAGTCTGGACAGAAAATGGATAAATAATGAAAAACATCAGTTACAGATTCCACTAAAAACATTTTAATAAACTGGATACCTACCTATTTCTTAAGAATTTCGAAAGAGCTTTGAGCATTGTCTAAAAAGGGATCACTTAGGTATTTCATTCTGCTTTGCTAAGTACAGACGGTGAACTTAATAGTTTATCAAATTGACATACTTCGTCAATTTCCTATGTTATTATTTTACACAATAATTGTGAAGGAATGACAGTAGTATTTGAATACACAGACAGTTCGAGTGAGTAGGCACATTGACAAACAATTCTTATGTAACTGACTCAAACTCAAACTCTAAGTGGTTATTGCATTCATGTGTACATTTAGTCGTTACATATACGGGGTGTAAACAGACCCTTCACGAAGCCGTTAACCAAGCATTCTGTACATCAAACTAAGTAACCCTACCAAAAAATATTGCTGGGAAACGACTTTTTTTTGGGGTGAAAAATAACCTTTTTCGGTAAAACTCAATATAACGCATTCAAAACATTGTGCTTATGGATGCATTGCATAGTAAACGCGTCATGGAGGTATTTGAAGTAAAGTTATAACCACAAAAAGTAGTAAGTATTTTTTTTAAAAAATTGTGAAAAAGTTGGAACTTTGACCCCCAATAACTCCGTAACTAGAGGGTTCCCAGGTATGGTCTAGAACAAAAAAATGATCGCAATAGCGGGGAGAAAAAGTGCCATTCGGCTTCGTTAAGGGTCTATTTACACACTTTATTTCAGTAAGTTCCAACATGAAACCCGGTTAGGGCACGGCAACATAATAGATTGCACAAAACAAGCATCCAGTGAGTAGGTAATTGCTAAACTCAATAATGTTTTCAAATGAATAGTATCTACTTAGTATCACAGTTCATTTTTTGAGCCTCAAATGGCGTAATTACTATAACCTTAGTAATAACTACAGTTTCGAGCCGTTTGATATGAATGATGTAACCAAGATCTTGTAAAAATATTTTGATTGAAAAGAGTGTCCATGGAGTTTCTTGCACATTCTTCTCCATAGAGATCTACGCTTTGGAATGGGCAACTACAGTACTTTCACAAGTTATTATGCCTTGTGTCTGGGACTGTAGCTTCGCCTTCTTTTTTTTTCTGACATTCAAAAGTGCCTGTTATAGTCTAATTGAAATAAATGCTTTGAGTTTGAGTTTGAGTTTGGGATCGTTCCCGGATGACAGCGATGCAGAGGAGTACTTTAACGCCTAAGAGTCCTATTGTCGTTGTTGTACACTTTTTTTTTCAATAGCCTTGAGAATGTCCCATGCTGGGCAAAGGCCTCCCCCATATCCCTCCAGTTACTCATCTCCTGCGCCACCTCGAACCAGCCTTCGTGACGCGCGTCTAGATCATCTCGCCACCTCTTTCTAGGTCGGCCTTGGCGGCGCCGTCCATCCTCAGGCAGCCATCGTGTTGAAACCTTTGCTTTTTTTTTTGTATACAATAATTATAATTTATATATATATATTTCATGAATAGTGTAATATTAATGAATTTTAAAATGCGTGATTTTTGTCCCGAATTAACACCATTTCCCTAAATTGTAACAAACTTTTAAAACGTGTCAACAATATCTTCGACATAAGTATGTTCGATCGTCAATCGTTTGTTTATGACGTCACTACCCGCACCCCTGTTGCCATGTAAGTTTCCTCAATTTAGTACATTTTGCTGTACAATGTTGTGATGGCCCAGAGGTTAAGGCCTCGCCTCTCATGCATGAGGTTGTGGGTTCAAATCCGGGCAAGTACCAATGTGACTTTTTCAATTCATATGTACTTTCTAAGTTTATCTTGGACATCACAGACATCGGTGAAGGAAAACATCGTGAGGAAACCTGGACTTATAATTAATATAAGTCTGAAATCGCCAACCCGTCTTGAGCAAGCGTGGTGATCAATGCTCGTGCCTTCTCTGTATGAGAAGAGGCCTTTGCCCAGCTGTGGGACAGTAATAGGCTGGTATTATGGTACATTTTGTTAAATTTTCGTTGGGGTATGTTTTTTTACTTGATATCCAAAAAGGATTACATAAATAGAATCTAATCTCGATACCTAATGATACCGTCTCGGATCGGACAGAGTTTTATTATTATTTTAGATCTATTTATAGTTTCTTTATGTAAGTTGTACATAGTAAGGAGTAAGCAATTTATATTTTCTTACCATAAATAAGCCACAACCTAACAATTTTTCTTTCTTTAGTAAAAAATACCTCAACAAGAAAAAAAAACTAACTTATGTATGTTACACTCAGCTGCTAAAACACGGGTATTCATTATTTTCCTTTATGTAACTTCGTAACTAGTTTTTCACTTCGCTTTTACATAAAAGCGTGTATCGTTTAAGCTTATACGTAGTTTCTTTGGAAGTTAAATACTCATTAACTGAGGTTCAAAGTTGAGACCGTACGACGGTTAGTTTTGAAACTGTTGGTTAGGTATGAAGTGTTTTCTTAAGAAAATATAACTTGACGCCTGTAATCTTCGAAGAGTTAGGCAGAGGTGTACGAGATCATTCGCCAGTTATATTTTAGTCCCAGTAGTGGGCCTATTGCCATCATCCATTCCCCAACTATGTTGGGGTCGGGTTCCAGTCTAACCGGTAAAAGCAGCTGAATACACCTATACGAGACATTTCGCCAGTTATGTTTTAGTCCCATTATGTAAGAGGTGGCCTATTGCCATCGTCCATTTCCCAACTATGTTGGGGTCGGGTTCCAGTCTAACCGGATGCAGCTGAATACCATAACGCCGTACTACGCTAGGCCAGCTCAATGTCAAAGACGTTGGGTCAAAGGGTGGTCCCATCCGAGCCTATTGCCATTAATCGGCAACAAATGCAGACTAGCTGATGCTCGAAAAAACGAGCAATAACCATATAGAATGAGAAATAACTTTTGAATAAGTAAAAATATTTATTTCCTACGTAAAAAGCCGGGAAAAGTCTTATTGGGTTTTTCCATCAGGAATTTCTCAGAAGCAGCCACGGAGTCTGGATTTGTGTCCGGTTGCTGGCAATAAGCTCTTCCCTATTACATGGGACTTAACATAACTGGCGAAATGTGGGTGTACTATTAGTTACACCTTTGCGTAACTCGTCAGAGATTACAAGTGTGATCTTATGTTATTTACTCAATTTTATTAAATTAACACATTACGTGAATACTTACATACATTTTTAGCAAAAAAAACACAGAACCCGTATCTATGAAGCATATAACATAACATTGTATCCGCCGAAAACCATTCAAACACATGATAATTTTACGAAAATCTATACATCTATAGAGTTTTACGGGAAAAGGCTTTTGTTAAGTCTAAAATGCCCTTTGACCGTTAAGCTGAACCGACTTTTCAGAAGAAAGGTATTTACTCCTCAGAATGAGATGAAAAGGAGAGATTTTACGCCATTTTATTCGGAAGTTACAGTTACTTCCAATTGTTATGGGGCAGATAATGGGTCATGGCCTTAATGGCTTAGTGGTGAAGTGTTTGGCTTTCCGACTGAGGGTTGTAGGTTTGATCTTTGTGTTTTGTGTAGTCAGTTTATTGTATGATATGATAAGTGGTTTTGGGTGGGATTTTATTGTGTTTGATACTTGTAGTAAGATCCTTCTGTGCACGGAGTGGGGCAATAAAACAGGGAGCGTATTTCATCTATACTAATGTTATAAAGCTGAAGAGTTTGTTTGGTTGAACGCGCTAATCTCAGGAACTACTGGTTCGAATTGAATAAATCTTTTAGTGTTAGATTGCCCATTTATCGAGGAAGGCTATAGGTTATATATCATCACGCTACGACCAATAGGACAGTAGCAGCAATGAAAAATGTTGCAAAAACGGGGAAAATTGTGTTTTTAATAACTTTACGCGGACGAAGGTGGCGGGGCTAGAGACTATAAAGGGTGCAAAGGAAATCATAACCCAAGAAAAAACATGGCTGTCTACTGCTTACGTTGAATGCATTTAATTTATGTAATGATTTCCCTTTTACCGTGCAGAGGTTTCATGATATAAGTAACTGATAATGATATATAAAGTAACTCTTGGTATTTCAGAAGGTGCTGTCAGTCGGGGCTGCGGGACTGTTCGAAAGAGATACTGCGGCCCTGGAACGCAAAGGGCAAAGAAGGAACATGGATGGGTTTTAGTCAGTACGAGTTTGACACTCCCTTCCACTCCTCCCAGAGCGGGAGGGGTCGTTTGATGATTTCCAAAGAGAGAAAAAAAAAAAAAAGGTGCTGTCAGTGATGATACATACTCAAATACGTCGTACATTTACTTAGCTGAAATAAAGTAATTGGATGATAATAATTGGGTCCATAATCTTAGAAATAAACCACAAACTCAAACTCAAAGCATTTAATTTATTTCAAATAGACCCGTGACAGGCATTTTTGCATAGTCAAAAATAAGCTACCAACAGTCCCGCCACAGGCATAATAACTGTGAATGGACTGTAGTTGCCCATTCAAAAATAGTAGATCTCATGGATAAGAATGGGCAAGAAACTCCATGGACACTCTTTTCAAATCAAGTTATATATATTACATAGTCTTGGGTACAATATCGTTGCTTCTATATGTGAGCACAATTTAGAGATAGGAAAATAAAACAAAATCACAGTTGAAACCATAAAGATTAGGATAAGCCGTGCAAACCATAATAGAAAGTCTCCATGGTACTCAAACTTACAAAAACTCAAATAATGCTTCTAATTTATATAAAACAATGGTTATCAAAGTAACTAAGTTTCCAAACGAAAAAAAAGCAATGATGAAATAACTATAGGACTAAACACTTTGGACAAGAACATTTAATCAGATAACTATTTTATGTACCACTTTTACTACTTACTACAAAGGCAGTAGGTACATTCTAAATCTATCACTCTTAAATCGTTCACGTACATTTCTACCCTTAACCCTCTACGTTCACAACTACGTGTATAAACGCTTATTTTGAGGGTACTTAGCAATTGAAGAACACTCGTGCGCCGGTACTTGGTGCCTAGGTACTCGTATCATAAAATGTTACGTCTTATAGCACTAGCAAATGTTAGGGTATATTGTCAATCAGTATGTAATGAGAAGCTAGGATCATATGTTAGAATTAATTGTGAGAATCAACTTTTATGGGTACTTTAGGTAAATGTACAATCACGAGCATGAATAGATACTTAACAGTTAGTGTACAATTCTCAAAGAACTCTCTCCCAATACGTCAAAATAAAACAAAAACTTTCAGGTCACATGGAAGGTCGTTATTTTGCGGAGATTCTTTCGATTCAGCATTATGACGTAATTATACAGTACCATCTATGATTAAAAAACGAAACTAGTTTCACACATCATTCAAAATTAAAAATAGGAACTAACACTAAGCGGGTAGACTTCCACTCTAACTGGATGCAGCTGAAAACAAGTATTTTACACGGAGCGACTGCCTATCTGACCTACACAACCCAATTAGTACTGGGTAATACGATACTCCTTGGCAAGACTGGCTGTCAGATTTTCGGGCCTCTGACTACCTGTAACGACTGTCAAAGATCTACAAATGACAGCCGGGACTAACGGCTTAACATGCTTTCCGAGGCACGGAGCAAATTCGGTGAGTAATGGGTATTCACCCATCCACGGACAAACCTAGGCAAGCGCGGCTTATCCTGAGATCGACCCGAGCGGCTGTTATAACTTAGCCACGAGCTAAGAGGGAAATGTTTGAGGACCTAGGGTCCTCAAACATTTCCCTAAAATTCCCATCTCCGCTACCCTCATCCCTTGGACCATTCCAAGATAATCTGAAGCCTTTCACGCACAACGATAAACTGTACTAGGAATGGAAATATTCAAGAAGCGTGGACTATTTCAAATTTGCTCCTAATCTCCTGGTCTTGGAGGCGGTGAGGATTCTCTCGTTTACTCTCAGATTATGCTATGAGATTTGGAATAAATTTTCTCGTCGTAAAAGGCTTGAGATCTTTAGGGGTGGTTTGTGAGCTGTATTTTTCGAAGTTTTTTTTAGGAATATGTGATTAAGTTACACAAAACAATAACACGTCTGTAATCCCCGTAGGGTGAGGCAGAGGTGTACCTAAGATTGCACCAGTCATATTTTTAAGTCCCATGTAATAGAGGGCGACCCTTTTGCCATCAACCGGGCACAAATCTACAGTCCGTGGCCGCTACGGAAAAAATGCTAATGAAAAAACCACGTCATTTTACTTCAAATAGATGGTGTTTCGTATCACGTCTCTTTGAAGAAACGGCCGAAAAAAACTCAGAGGTCCTGTCTCTTTTAAGGTCCAGACATAATCTTGGTTGACTCACATGAAGACTATACAGATTTGTGTCTGAGTTGGTCTTTTGAAGAATTAACCACTTAGATTTGAGTGGACCTGTCTGGCGCGACCTACTTACCAGTCTACCCACAGCACAGCGTGTTTCTACAGAGCCCTGATGTTCAGCTCGAGGCGAGGGCGACAGTCAATATCTGATCGCTTGCTAGAAACGGTGTATCGGACCCAGTGTGTTTTCATAGCACGAAACCTATCGTCTGCCCACATGATGTACGAGCCTAACGGAATAAATCCTGACATATCTGACATATATTAAAATGAAAAAAAAAAACAAAGGAGATTCCCAGAAGCTAAAATTCACACCCTCACACCCATAACAAAGAACAAAGGGCACTCATATCAGAAAATATTCACAAAAATTACGAAAAAGAAACGTCAAACATTTTGCACGAAAGATAAAAAAAAAACTCCCACCCCACTGGAAGTATGAAAATATGAAAATTTTAAAGCTTTTAATATTCAATTAATTGTCTGAAGCCCCAGAGCTATTTAATCAAAAAGTTTAAACAATAACGTGATTTAATATGGCTACGTGGGCTATGGAGAACGTATTTATTTAATGTTGGAAAAGAAACGTTGGTTGAAAAAAAAATGGCTGTTTTATGCGAACGAGAAAAGGCAGATTTAACAGGTGGAAAATTTAGTTATAGTTGTGTGAGTGTGATTGGCTATTGTGCTGTGTGTCGCGGGTTCGATCCCCGCTCAGAACAAATATGTTCCTAATACAGGGTGTAAACGGACCCTTCACGAAGCCGTCAACCAAGCATTATGTACATCAAACTAAGTAACTTTACGAAAAAATTATTGCTGGGAAACGACTTTTTTTTTGGGGTGGAAAATTACGTTTTACGGTAGAACTCAATGCAACGCATTTAAAACATTGTGCCGAGTAATGGATTGAATAGTATAGGGGTCGTGGAGGTGTTTAAAGTAAAAATGTAACATTAAAAACATGTATTTAAAAAAAAAACTTATTAAAAAGTTTGAACTTTGCCCCCCAATATCTTCGTAACTAGAAGGTCCGCAGGTGTGATCTAGGCCAAAAAAAATGATGGCTTTCGGCTTCGTAAAGGGTCTTGTTACACCCTTTATGTGAGTTTAAATGTTTTAAAACGCACCCGCGATACAGGAGGAATTCCTAGTGTGGAGCTACGTTTTTTTTTTAAGAAAGAAGAATCGTAATTTTAAATTAGCTGCCAGACATAAGGCTGGTACTTAAGTAGCCCATATTGACGGTCATTTGGAATAAGCATAATCACAGGACACAGGCCTCTCTATGAGAGGAAGTGGACTATGCCTATAATCTACTCGCGGGACCAGTGTGGGTTGGTAGGTGTCACATGTCTTCGAATTTTTGGTTCTAGGACATGCCGTTTTCCTCACGATGTATTCTTTCACCGCTGCACTAGTGATGAAATAAATTACACAAAGTAATGGAGATGCAGATTTCCTCACGATGTTTTCCTTCACCATTTTGAAAGCACTGGTGATAAAATAAATTACACAAAGTAATGAGTCAGCCTGGTTTCGATCCCACGACCTTCAACCCGTAAGTCGGTGCCACGGCCACAACAAACACTAATTCGGACCTAACTCAATATAAAAAATCATAATTCACACCGAAACAACATTAAACCAAGTCTTTGTATAACATAATTTCATAATAAAATACAACAGAAAAATTACCCTTTGGCCCCAAAAAGCCTAGCAATTTCCCTAATGCCTAAAATTTTCAGACCCAAAGAGTTTGATTAATGAATTTCACCTTACCTTGCCAAATAGGTATTTAGGTAAAAGGTGTCGGCATTTTAGCCTGCTTAACCTCATAGGGGACTATAAACCTAAGCTTTTACACGTATATGTAGGCATTTAAGTGGTGAAAAGACGTTACATAGGACCAAAAGTTTGTACAGAAGGACCGGATCATAAAGCTAATCTATACTAATATTATAAAGCTGAAGAGTTTGTTTGGTTGAACGAGCTAATCTCAGGAACTACTGGTTCGAATTGAATAATTATTTTTAGTGTTGGATTGCACATTTATCGAGGAAGGCTATAGGCTATACAACATCACGCTACGACCAATAGAAGCGGAGCAGCAATGAAAAATGTTGCAAAAACGGGGAATATTGTATTTTTAATTATTTTACGCGGACGAAGGTCGCGGGGAACAGCTAGTTTATTTATATAGGGTGACTGGTAATTAGTGACCGATACATATACACGTGATTGTACTCATGATAACAAACATCTTTCCCAAAGATACATTTTTTTTAATACTCATTCATTTTTATAACTCAACAGCGGGCCGTATGAAAATCACGCGAGCGCGGCTGTGACCTATCAGCTGTTAGCCGCGTGACGCCGTTCTGTCTCATTACTATAGTACCGTGCAACAGTGGGTAGGCAGAGCACCCACGCGGCTCGCAAGCCCGTTCCGTAATACAAATTTTCAATACATACACGCACGCTTTTTCCAATGGGGGCAGACAGAAAGTGCAGAACAACAAATGTTAGTATCAATAGTTTTTGTATCTACATCTCTTTTTATCTAGTCTCTTTTCGAGGGTGTGCTAGAAGAGATTTCTTTAGAAGTAAGCATCATCTTTGTGCCTATTTTTATGTTTCTTTCTTCTTTTCTGTATTTAGTGAGTAGGTATACAACGTGTAACAGAAAGGGTAGAAAAAAATATCAGCTGCCTTACATTTGGGTCGAATAGGTATTGAAATTTGTATAATTTTTTCGCATTTACGATATTGGACCCATGGAGGAAGTTGTTCAGTTTGATGGTCTGCAGCATATCCTTTCTGTTACGGTATAAACTGGTAAATAAATAAAATAAACGATAGGCTTCAGGCATTTTAAGGATTGGACCTTCTGTTTCCCTCTACCACACGACTAGTCTCGCCCTCAGTAAGCGTACACCTTTATTTTAAACCGCTTGACATTTCAAATGAGGTCGGCCTGGCCGAAAATGGATCGTCTGAATTCTAAGGCTGGTTTCGAGGTCGAAAATAGTGCTGGGCATTTTGTAAACACTGGACTCTAGTGTTTTTATGTGTGTCTAAGTTATTTGGTAAAGAAAAACTAAGTGGATGAGATTTACTGTGTGCTTTTGAAGATAGTATTTTCGGTTCAGCGCAAAGAGTTGAAAATCCAACGGAGCAATAATATTTAGGCATTACATTTAGCTCCCCTAATCTTAATGAAAACGGGTATAAGTGGATGGGAATATTTTACTGTGCTAAGTCTAGACTTGAAGATAGTGTTTTTGGTGTAACGTTTGCTCACGACCTCGGCATTTACGACGCAACTTGCGTCAAGTGGCACACGCGTGCGACGCTTCTCGTGAGTACCGGCGGCGTCGCATTGCTTTGACTTGTAATATGCTCAAAGCAATTTATTTCTTTCATTCGTTTTCTGCGCAAAATCAAAATATTTTATTTCACATGGGTCTAGATGGGCACTTATAAGACGTCGACAAAAAGGTGCACGGTTCGGGTTGGTCATTTCCTATGGAGAAGAACCGGCAAGAAACTCCATGGTTACTCTTTTCAAAACATTTGGTACTACAATATTATCATGGTTACAGCATTTGTACTTAAGTATGGGAGGACAGCGTAGGCCCGACAATAAGTCGTTGCTTACCTACTACACAAAATATGTAGAACAAGATAAAAAGTTAACAAGCAGCTGGGAATCTACAAAGACTACGGTGCGCAATCGCTGACGCTTCAGCGAGTAAATCCAGGTATGGTCCAGAATAAAAAAAAAATCGCAATGACGGGAAGAACATTTAACATGCCTTTCGGCTCCGTGAAGGGTATTTTTACACCCGTTAAAAACCATTCGTGTCGTTGCAGGTGAGTGGCTTTACCGCAGCGGGTCGCTTTCAGATTTATACTTTTTATTCTTGTTTTATTCACCTAAGAACAATGGAGATGGCTATACTCGGAATTTCCTTGCGTGATCAAATCAGAAATGAGGACATCCGCAAGAGAACCAAGGTTACCGACATAGCCCGAAAAATTGCCAAACTTAAGTGGCAGTGGGCAGGGCACGTTCCTCGCATAACGGATGGCCGATGGAGCCGAAAGGTTCTGGAGTGGCAACCGCGAACCGGAAGACGTTGCGTTGGAAGGCCTTCCGATGACCTGGTGAAGGTTGCGGGGATCCGCTGGATGCGAGTTGCACGGGACCGGTCAATGTGGCGACACTTGGGGGAGGCCTATGTCCAGCAGTAGACGTCTTTCGGCTGAAATGATAATGATGATGATTCTTTTTTTAGTTGGCATGTATTGTCCCACTCCCGGGCAAAGGCTTCCCGATCACTCCTTCCACTTCTCTTCATGGTGTACTTCTTCCTTACCTTTATTTAGTACAGAAAAACTTAAGTGGATGAGAATATTTTACTGTTTCAGGTCTAGACTCTTGAAGATAGTGTTTGTGGTCCACCGTTAACTTAAGTATATGGCTGTGACACTTTGTGGGGCTTGAAGTTTCTTTTATCTTTTTTATGGGATAGACTTGGTTTACTTATGTGATTCTATAGAGGTTTCTTGACTATGTTTTAGGCTTAGTCGGAGTAATTGAATATTGTGTGGCGAGCGTCCTTGTACCTTATTGGCCTTAAGGAGCGAATTATACAGAAACGGCGTAAGGTGAAGGCTCGGCCCAGGCTCAGCGCAGGCATGATGCCGCTTCAAAACGTTTTCATACAAAATGTACGTAGGCGACGCACACAGGAGTATTCGACCTCAAAATCCGGTTAAAAGTCACAAAAAAATATTTTAACAATTGACACTCAATTTGCGTTGTATGCACACTTCACTAATTGTACTAGTATAAACCGGTTCCAAACACGGCTTGAAAGGCGCCCGCTGTGAGTGCAGGTAGTCTAAACCTAGTCGATGTTGAATACGCACGTCTTTGTTTTTGATACGCCCTACTTTATAATAACTTTGCAGTTTGTGTTTTGAGTCATTTGTGGAGATATTTGTGCACATTTTCAATGGATACCGAAGCACAGGGTATGTACTTAATTATGATACTAAAATATGATTTTTACTTTTGATATTTAGTTTCTTTTTGAGATTCAAATGACTTATACTAAAATATTGATATTTTTGACTAAACTGTTCAGAAAAAAGGTGTTTTTGTAATAGTTCCGGGCATGATCGGGCAAAAATCATTTTTTTTATAGCTAATTACAGATATTTGTTATGCTATCCAAATAAAAATATTTCACCCATCTTGCCACCATTTTTTTTAAAGACAGTTTATATTTTGAATGTATTTTCTTTTGTTATTTTGCACATTGACTTAGAGTTTGTTTTTTTCATTTTAGGTTCAGTCCCATGTGACATCAAAAGGTCTAGAAGCACTAAACGAAAATTAGATCAAAAATCGGGATGATCTGAGACATTTTAAATCCGATTTAAAGCAAGGATGGTGCTTAGCCAACAATACAGAAGCACGTTTTCTCAGTCAAAATATTAACTGGCTGGGCAGTTCCATAACAATGCATAGCTGTTCAACAATGTCTACATCAAAACAAGGGCGACCAAGCAAGTCATTCCAGGAATTAACTGATCGCAGCAAGAGAACTTCTACAGAGACAAAAGAACTTCGAGAATAAGTGCCTGTCCAAGAATTAACATAGGTTTACAAGAAAATTCTCGAGAGAAGAATGTAATAAAGATGTCTTCAATAGGCTTCTGTTGACTTCAGATCCATTTATGAGCTGTGGGCGAAAACGGCAGAAGCTGAGGAGCAGCCGGTGTTTCTTACCAGAAACTCTAGGATTATTTGTAGAAGTGGGTCCTGAAAATATCCAAGAAGTGAGTGTGGAAGGTTGTACTGTCTGAGTTAGTAGTAGTACTCGTAGTAGTTATAATTTTATTGTGCGTGTTTGATTAATATTTTTTTTTGAATAAATCTTAAGTATTTCATATGTAGTTTTATTTTTTTCTAAGATTATTACGTTATTTAAACGACATAGCATTGAAGTCAACATTTTAAATCGTTTCCATTAAAAAAATAGCAAGAAATAATTTTAACCGGATTTTGAGGTCGAATACTCCTCTGTGCGACGTGTCGTGAATTACACAAGCGGCGCGGCGCAGGCACGCCGTTCTTTCGTTTCGTTATAAATTCCACGCCTGCGCCGCACCTTCACCTAACGCCGTTTCTGTATAATTCGTGTCTTATGGGTATGCCTACAAAAAAAATCTACAATTAAAAAACTTGTACCTACAAGTACAGTTTGCCATTTCAAATATTGGAAACAATTCCAAAAAACGTACAAAGGCTTCAGACAAAACAACGGACTAGATGGTATTCGAATAACTTTGAAAAACCCATCGCAAAACAGCAATAACCGGTGCTTTGGACCAGTTATTCGGATCTAGTGGAAAAGTTCCACGAACAGCCAATGGGCCAGGTACTTGATGAATAGAAAACATCGAAGTTGGAAAAATGCTGAATCAATTTTCCAATAGTGTATCATGTTTGAGTAGATTTTTGATGCAGGTATTTTCCGACTCTGTTGTGAGTAAAGTGCAGGCCACACCGCCAGGTGATGGAGGGGCGAGCGAGCTGGCGGGCGAAGCGAGGCGATGGCAACCATACAACATGTAACAGAAAGGGTATACTTAGTCATATGAAAGGATATGCTGCATACCATCAAACTGAACAAAATTATCAGCTCTCCCATACATTTGGGTCGAGTAGGTATTGAAGTTTTGTATGGGACAGCTGATAATCTTTTCGCATTTACGATATTGGACCCATGGAGGAAGTTGTTCAGTTTGATGGTCTGCAGCATATCCTTTCATATGACTACAGCCTTTCTTTTACACGTTGTATAAACTACGCGAAGATATGGCGGGCTAAACTATGTTGGGTTCACACCGAAAACTACGGACGGGCGAGCGAGCGAGCGGGCGGGAGAGAGAGGGGAGTGTTCCATCTCATTCCGTCGCGCACCGGGCGACGCTGGCGACTTGAACGAATAGCATCGCTGGCATCGTCGGATCGTTTGTATCGCTGACGTAGCTTAGCTCGATAGTTCGCGGTGTGAACCAAAGTAAAAAAAAAAGGTGATTCGATGTCTCGTACGCCCGCTCGCCCGCCCGCCAGCTGGCGGTGTGGCCTGCGCTTTAGGAAGTTGATAGTTTTCTTCTGTAGGTAATAATGACTGTAAGCGTTTGTAGCGATAGGCGCGTATTTTGTAATTACCTGACCCAAGGATCAAAGTACAAAGTATGCCTATGTAGTTTCCACTGCACTGAGGAGATCGTGGCTAAATAATAACAGTCGCTCGAATCAATCTGCAGGTTAAGCCTAATGACTGTACCCCTAATGGGGCTACCCATTGCCTTGTACGTACACCTCTGTCTGGCCTTTCAAGGATTACAGGCGTGCTGTTATGTTATAAAAAAGAACACTTGACGTAAATATCATTTTTTTTATATCGAAAAAACTTGTTATTTTATAATTGTTTCTCCGAGTTCACTTAAAACAAAATCAAGTTAAAAAAGCTGTCTATCTTTATACCCTTATTTTGACGGAAAATCTGAGCATTTGGTATTCAACAGAAATATATTTAAAATGGCATTCTCCTGTGAAGGAAATCAAGCGAAACGGGCAACAGGAAGCAGACTGATTGAATTGAGAAAAAAATGGATAAACTTGCTGAATTTTTTACCCGGCTGCCAAAGAAAGGTTATGTTTTTCGCGCGTATCTTGTATGTTTCTTTGTAAATTTCTTAATTACCTCGTGTTTGCGCTGGTTTTTTTTCTAATAATTCAATCAACCAAAAATTGGCACAAAAAAAGAGTGCGGAGTAGCGTACTGATATGGAACACAAGAAAACGAGCAGTACGCTTATAAGGAAGGTTTGCACATACCTCGATTCCCCGGAGCAGCTTCCTGGAGCGTGGCACATAACACGGAGACAAACGAAAACGAGAAGATCACACCAATTTCACCACCTTTTGTAAATATATCGAGAGCTTGTGTTAACGCGGTGGTAGGTCGTCAGCCATTGCGGTTTTTCATAGACAAACGGAGGTTCTGTGCAGGAATGATTAAGAGGTGGGGATTACCCGTGCCAATCAACAAACTAATTCTAGTCTATGTGTCCGCGCAACCACCTCGTATATTCCAAATGGCTGGATCGATTTCGACGATTTTATGATATCATTAGACATTAGATTCGTCTCAAAAACCCAAGTGTCCTTAGATAAGGTGTTTAAAAAAACATCCAAAATGGCGGATTTTTGGCGCTAAATTGTAAGTCGTTAATATTTTTTTTCAACCAAACCTCTCGAGTAGAGTATCAAAATGATAGAAATTAAAAGGAGATTACACGATAATACAATTTGTAGTCGGGTTTTTTGATAATTTTAATTAAATGTTACTTATTTATATTAGAATTTTGTTCTTTTTGGATCCTGGACTAACAAGGTGTCTAGACAGCCAATTTAGAGCTTGGTATATTTTTTTACTCGACTAAACAGTTGCTACAGCACCATTATGATTAGTTTAACACTTTTATCGGATAGATCATCTGCCTTATCCCAACTATATTGGGGTCGGCTTCCAGTCTAACCGGATGCAGTTCAATACCAGTATTTTACATGGAGCGACTGCCTATCAGACCTCCACAACCCAGATAGTACTGCATAATACGATACCCTTTGTTAAGACTGGTTGTCAGACTTTTTGAGCCACTGACTACCTAACTACTGTCAAAGATCTACAAATGACACCCGGGCCCAACGGTCTAACGTGCTTTCCGAGGCACGGAGGAAACTCGGTATGTAATGGGTGGTCACCCATCCATAAACAAACCTAGGCAAGCACGGCTTAACCTAAAGATCGATCCGAGCGGCTGTTATTAAAAGCACAAACAAAAAAAAATTGCACAACACGTTCCGCGGTGTACAGTCGCGGAAACAATCGCTTCCAATGACGCTATGCACAAAATGAAAAGAACAATAATGAAAATAAATGAGAAATATCGACTGTCAATAAAAAGCACGCTCGAGCGAATACCAGTCTTTAACAACAAACGATAAGGTTGCAATTTAAATGTCAAACGTTTATTGGAACATAGATTTATCCTCTGGTCTGGAAATCAAATAAATGTGTAACATTCATGTTCCAACTGTTTATGATTCGGAACACGTTGGAACATTAAAATGGCGGAAACAGGATATTTTTGACGTCGAAAGCGTATTTTGGAGGGAACGATTGTGGTATATTGTGTGAAGATATTATTTTGTGGTTTGGTGACTGCACTTCAATAGATTGGTAACTGAGAATGTAGTTTGGAAAATGATATTGGATTTAAGCTAAAATGGACCTTATTGTAAAGGGATAACAACTATTGCCAAGATTAAAAACTGAACGCACATTTAAACCGCGTTCAAAAGCTGTCAGTGTCATTATTGTCGTGAAATATTGACACCAACTGATTTTGAACACAGTTTTTAATTTGGAATCTAGAACTGAATCCTGATAGAGAACACTTCCTGGTATAAATGACCAAAGTTGGTAATTCACGTCCTTGTTCAGTCTCAATTAATTTTAGACTCGGAAGGTGAAAAAACAGGTTTTTATTTTATCTACTAGCTTAATTTTCTTCGCTCGCGTTTTAGAATTTGACAATCAAGTCGGGTTGTACTCTGCTTGTAATTTTATCATTCAATCATGATTCGAAAGACACGTGGCGCCATCTATAAGAACGTTATTGTTGTTTTCCTCGGGTACAGAACTTTTTTTCGGGATGCAAGGTACCCTATGTCCGTTTCTGTACACCTGACAACGTACATGCAAAATTTCCGGATTTATCGGTTTAGTGGTTTCGGCGTGAAAAGGTAACAAACAAACAAACTTACTTTCCCATTTTTAATATTAGTAAGGTGCCCTAACCACGCTATCTAATTAAATTTCGAGGTTTAATTAAGGTACGGGCTTCGTTCGAGTCCAAAAACATTCGAGCAATACCAAAATATGTAATCAAGTAAAACATATATATTATATGTATTGTATATTGACATAAAAAAACAAGTTTTCCAACGCCAAAAGCCAAGAGCATTCAGCGAAACGAATGCAACAAATATTAATAAAATTTTTGCTCTGTCCCGCATATTTTTGATAGTACTCGTAAATCATAAACTTTGAACACTGAAAACAGTGACGCAATCTGTTTTCCCATATTTTTATGTCAGACTTAGTTTCACAAACAAACGTTTGAAAATATATTGTTGATCTATGTCGAAAAGTTAGCTTTTTCAAACATATTGAATGAGATTTCGCCATAGATTTTGTCTATTTATTACCCGACTGACGGAAAGTGTAAATGGATCTTGTGCAGCCTAAAATTATACATAAATTGATTTTATAGGCATGGTAGATACGTACTTTACATACCTAAACCTCAACGGTGATTTAAGAAGAATGCCATGCACGTTAAGAATAAATAAACATTAGAGTTAAAAAAAAATGTCACGGGAATGCATAAAAAATAACTAGTCTGCCATTTTTGGGAGTCCGCCATATTGGATTTATATCGAAGTCACTTTGCTAAACATAATTTCCAAATGTGTCTTGTCATCATCTGTCTTGCATCATTTAAAGCAGTTTTCAAATGAGCTATTTAAAATAAAGCTCTTCGACTATACTACTAAAAGTTACTTTTACATATGTTACGGCTAACAGCGGAAGTAAGGTTACACTTAGTTCTAGCCGGCTAAACATAGGTGCGGCCGGTAACATTTTGTTATAATGCAACCAATTTGGATTAGCGCTCGCTCGGCTCGCGCGCGTTTGTTCACAGTTCTAACCTAATCCATTTAGTCGGTGTGTCCTAGCAATAAAAAGGATAGTTATCGGCTGCTCCTAGGATTAGCCGGCTAGAACTAGGTGTAAACTTACTTCGGTTTTCAATAAAATCAAAAGAAAATTCCCTAATTACCGCTCAACAATTTCGCACAAAGTTTCATTATACACCAAAGCATTTCACAACAAAAAACTCTTTTACCAAACCAAACAAGCTCTCAAGTTCTCCACAGTCGTAAGTTCAAATAACAAGCTATTTAATAGCACAGCGCGAGCTACAACGGAAATTAAGCTATTCAAGCTGGACGGATATCTTTCAATATCATTTGCA
The DNA here is from genome assembly GCA_905220335.1 of Noctua pronuba. Lineage (NCBI taxonomy): Eukaryota > Metazoa > Arthropoda > Insecta > Lepidoptera > Noctuidae > Noctua > Noctua pronuba. The sequence goes on along the minus strand of LR999918.1, from coordinate 7,831,441 downwards.
GTTATAACTAGACTCATAACTTTGAAAGCGGTTCTAGCAAAAAAGAAAGAAAGAAAATAATGTAAAATGAACGACTTTGAGACAGAAACGTGACTATAAAAATGTGGTGGAAAATATTGAGGAATAGATGTGGCTTCGGGAGTGTGATAGGTTTTTTTTTTGTGATAAAAAGATGGAAAGGACACCGACGCTAAAATGGTTACCACGTAGGTATTCAGCAGTGGCGAAGGGTCAATGTTTGGAAGAGGTAAGCAGGAGTACGTATCTTTGATGTGATTTTATTAGTTGTCTATGAAATTCTGACTGTGCCAGTTTTCAAAGGGTAGCCGGTAGGAATCGAGTTGTATGGATCCTTCGCCACTGGTATTCAGTACATCATTCTGATTCCAAAAATAGCCGTTTCCTGTAAAACTGCAATACCTACTCAGTCAAAATGTATGGCATAGTTGTTTTTTTTTATAAATTACCGTTGAAAGTTTCTATGTAGGGGGGGAGGGGGAGTTCAGAATGATGTACTGAATACGTGGTAACCATCTTCGCGTCGGTGCCCGCTCCACCCTGTTTAACAGCGAGTTTAGTCGATACATTCATCTGTTAGGTAAGGGACTCGTATATGTTTGAGTGTCACGTTGCGTGCTAATTTATCGCAACTTTTCAAGTACACGTTTTTGCGGGCCGGAGAACCGTGTTGTAGCTATTTTTTATTTATTTTTTAAATTACAAAATGGGTCTGCTCTTAACCTCGATCAATCTTGATGGAAAGCGGTAGATGAGGTCTATGATGGCTGTTCACTCTTGCTTTGAAGGCAGACAAAGCGAATTAAATAAAATAGTAGTATTTAGTGAATTTAAACAAAATACTAGCCTATCGTTTTACCAGATTGTTATTATCAAGCATTTCCTCAAAGAAACGTCCTTAACCCTAGATCACTAACCTTAAATCGGAGTAACACTATCACTAACCATTCGATTCACAGACTACGCAATGAAACGCAAATATTTTCAAAATCGTTGTTATTTATTTTATAAAAGAAACAAAAACTTAAAGTCCTTTCTTTAAGGAATCAAACAAAACAATGAAAAATAAACAATATTAATTCTTACAACTACTACAAATAGGAACTGAGTGCTCTCCACAAATGGCCTTTTTGCAGTATGTACAACAATATTTTGTCATACGCCTTTTTTTTGCTGGGCAAAATCCACATATTTTTCTTGTTTTATGTAGCTCTTGTACACAGCTTTCTTGTGGCACTTCAATGTTGAGAATATCTCCAATACTATTTTTCACATCACGCTGCAAAGTCACCGTATTGTAGCGCTCGAGTAGCCAGGGTTTGATTAGTTCATCTGCCATTTGCAAGGCAAATTCTCTCCTCTTGAGCGGTTTCTTATGGTCTCGGATCATATTGCATACGTAAACAACATACGCGTTTATGATATAATGTTTACAGTATCATAGAACAAGCATTGCGGCCATCTATTGGTTTTGCGACCAGTGATCCAAAAATATTCATAAACTCTGCAAAATAAATTTTCCCTTTACTTTTATTCCACAAAATAATAGTACATTATTCCTATTTTACAATTAATAGGTAAAAAACCGAGTAGCGTAAAATATAATAAAAGTAATCTTGAAAATAGAAAAATATTATAACTAAAAATAATGTTACACAATCACTAACCTTTCGTCTGTCAGACGACGCGACGGCTGTATGTCCTGTTCCAAAGCGCATGCGACCGCCACGAGTGCACACGGGTCACTAACAGGACCAATCAGGAAGGTACTGAGCGGGGGAGGGAGTGCGGGTGCCGCGAACCTACCGAACTATGATATGCGGGGCTATGCGTAGTCTGAGAGACGAATGGTTAGTGATCTAGGGTTAAAAAGAAAATAATGAAATAAAAAAAAATTAAAAAGAGCGACTTTGAGACAGAAACGTGACTATAAAAATGTGGTGGAAAATATTGGCTTCGGGAGTGAAAGGTTTTTTTTAGTTGAAAATATGCAGTTTTCTAGGTTTAATGTTTTACATTTCATATTCCTCAAGCGGAGGAGTTCGTGGCTACATAAAAACAGCCACTCGGGATCGACCTTGAGGTTAAGCCGCGCTTGCCTAGGTTGGTCCGTGGATAGGTGGCCACCCATTACATACCGAGTTTCCTCCGTGCCTCGGAAAGGTTAGACGTTGGTCCCAGCTTTGACACTTTGACAGTCGTTACAGGTAGTCTGTCTGTGGCCTGAAAGTCTGACAACCAGTCTTACCAAGGGGTATCGTGTTACCAAGTACTAACTGGGTTGTGGAGGTCAAATAGTCAGTCGTACCACGTAAACTACTGGTATTCAGCCAATGTCTTTTAATTCCGAGAACCCAACACAATTTAGCTTAAGTAAAATTTGTGCAAAAAAAAAAACAGATTTTGGTCTATTGCATTGTTTATTTGGTTGTGCAAAGATTAACATACAGGGTGTAAACAGACCCTTCACGAAGCCGTCAACCAATCATTCTGTACAACAAACTAAGTAACTTTACGCAAAAAAAATTGCTGGGAAACAATTTTTTTTTTTGGGGTCAAAAATCACGTTTTATGGTAGAACTCAATCTAACGCACTCAGAACATTGTGCTAATAGATGGATTGAATAGAACGGGGGTCGTCGAGTTGTTTAAATTAAAAATCTTACTTTAAAAACTTGTATTTAAAAAAAAACTTGGGAAAAAGTTCGAACTTTGACCCCAAATATCTCCGTAACTAGAAGGTTCCCAGGTATGGTTTAGAACAAAAAAATGATCGCATCGATGGGGAGAACAAGTACCTTTCGGATTCGTTAAGGGTCTTTTTACACCCTTTATAGCAATGAAAACCATTTCAATCAATTAAAATCATTGAAATCAGTATTCAAAGCGCATTAAACTATTTGCGCTGTTGAAAACTGTCGGTCACTTAATGATATAAAACATTGATAAAACCACAAAGCGACGCAAACCTACTAATTAGCATGTTGTTTTACTAAATTGAAACTGGAATAATGATGTGGGGAAAGCTTCGTTTTTGGACTGATTTTTAATTAATGAAGGTGGATGGGTGACCGTCCATTAAATATCGAGTTTCATCCGTGCCTCGGAACAATATCCATAGCAATTTTAGTGGTAGTTACTAGGAGAGCAAAGCAGAGCGAAGCAAAGGAGAGCAGAATCTGAATTTGGGCCCAGTTGATGGCAATTGGCTCGCCCCCTATTACATGGGCCTTAAAACATCATCATCAGCTGCCTAGCCTTTTCCCAACTATGTTGGAGTCGGCTTCCAGTCTAACCAGATGTGGCTGAATACCAGTATTTTACATGGAGCGACTGCCTATCTGACCTCCACAACTCAGTTAGTACTGAGTAGTACGATACCCCTTGGTAAGACTTTTTGGGCCACTGAATACGTGTAACCACTGTCAAAGATCTACAAATGACAGCCGGGACCAACGGCTTAGCGTGTTTTCCAAGGCACGGAGGAAACACTTTATGTAATGGGTGGTAACCCATCCTCAGACCAACCTAGACAAGCACGGCTAAACCTAAAGATTGATCCGAGCGGCTGTTATTATTTAGTCACGAGCTCCTCAGATAAGGTAAATACTGTTAGACTAAAATTAGCCAGTTAAACTGGAATCCGACTAATAAAATTTTAGGCAGAGAGATGATGATTGGGTTTTCAAAATTATTTCCTATGTCAGATATCACGGAATAGTTTTGAAAGATGATATTAACATCAAATAGTGTATCACGTGTATTTGAGTGTATCGTAGTTAATATCGCAATTTTCTCTTTCACAGCAACGATACCCCTTGGTAAGACTGGTTGTCAGTCTTTTTGGGCCACTAAAACATAACTGGCGAAATGTGGGTGTACTATTAGGTACGCCTCTGCCTAACCCTTCGGGGATTACAGGCGTGATATTGTTTTATGTTACTAGGAGAGCAATATCAGCAGAAGGTATGTTGAGGATCTCACAACGTTCCAAATCCATTTTTCGCAGAACTACCGATACGAAATAAAATCCCAACAGTCTACCAGACCCGAAGGCAGCTAAGAAGCCGATTCCTGCCGGCTTCCCGTCGGGAACAAGCACTCTACTTAGAGTCTTTTCGGGGTCGCTGATAACGAAAATGAAACTAGAAGAGTCTTTTCGGGGTCGCTGATAACGAAAATGAAACAAATTTTTTTTCGTCACCCCGTATACTATACGGGGTATGTTAAAAGCAGGGGATATTTAAAGTCTCAATTTTTCTTCGGCTTCCCCTGATACAAATTTGACCCTTTGCCACTGCAGTCTACTGAAAATTTTATCGTCGAAGACAAACTTCAAAATCCTACAACGGATGAACGAGCAAAACTCCTCCAGTTTTGTAAACTGGACATATTTTTTAATGCTTTTTCATCAGTGGTCGAGTTTTTCAACTTTGTCCCCCATTTTGATTGAATCGTAGTTCCCAAATAAATATTAACATAAGAAACTACGAACGTAGCTAGAAAAGAAAACATTATCTTCGGGTTAACATTTCGGACTTTAATTAGATTTCGTCCAGATATTTGGACTCGTAATAGTGTATTCCTCATATTATCAGGAGTCTGGAGAATTTAGTGTTCTCCATTCAAGAGAAATGTTTCAACGTAAAAATACTTTCCGGTTCGCAGTCGCCACTCCAGAACTTTTCAGCCCCATCCGGAATCCGTTCTGCGAGCAATGTGCCCTGCCCATTGCCACTTATGTTTGGCAATTGTTCGGGCTACGTCGGTAACCTTGGTTCTTTTGAGCATGTCTTCTTTTCTGATGCGTTTTCTTCGTGGCGTTAGAACGCCGCACACTAGGTGGACTGATGAACTGGTGAAGGTTGCGGGGATCCGCTGGATGCGAAACGCACGGGACCGGTCAATGTGGCGACACTTGGGGGAGGCTTACGTCCAGCAGTGGACGTCTTTCGGTTGAAATGATGATAATGAAAAATACTTTTGGTATGACAGTCATTGCATTGCTCAGGTTCATGTGCGTATTGTATAATCATCACTTGCTTCGGTGAAGAAAAACTTCGTGTGGATCACGTCTGAGAGATATTTCTTGACGGCATGTAAAGCCGAGTCAGAGGCCCATGGGCAGCATAAAAACTCTGACATCAGGTTAGGCACTAATCATACGAAAAACATGAAAAAAACTCTTTGCAAGATGCTCAAGACTTTTATTTAACTCCAAAATTAAACGTAGTCCTTCGAGCCGGATTAAACATTATCAAATTAAAATTCACAATAAGGAAAAACATAATAAAAATATGTAGTACGCCATAATAAAAATATGTAGTAACCTTCCACGAATGCAAATAAAAGTTAGCTAGCTATTAACTTTGTTTTTTTTTTTTCAAAAAACTTTCAGCTTTAATAAATACTTCTTTCTATCTACGAAGTTTTTTTCTTTAGAAAGTGTCACTAACAAGATCGTTTCATCAAGAAATTTTCTTTTTTCCATCTTGTATTTGCAGTTTCTCTCTTAATAAATATAACTAGGTATGCATGCTCTCCAATATGATTTATAACAATATACATAAAACAGTCACAAGAAAACTAATCAATTAGCCGGATACATAGCATAAGTAAATAAGTTATGGCTGCTAGATAACATGGATACAAGTTTAGCCAGTCATATAATTTATCAGGCGGGACTGCCATACTTAGTATACACTATACATGTGTATCAGTACAAGATATGCTATTGCTATTTGAAGCGAGTAAGAGATACCGTGGCCCTGGAACACAAAGGGCAAAGAAGGAAAATGGATGGGTTTTAGTCAGTAAAAGTCTAACACACCCTTCTTCTCCGCCCAGAGCGGGGGGGGAGGGGGTCATTTGATGGTTTCCCATCCGAAAAAAAAAAGCGAGTAAGTCTGTGCTGGCTTCAAGAACTAAGGGAATTTGGGGAGCTCTTTGTGATGATAGTCATCCAAAGCAAAGAACTTTTGTAGAAGCTCTACATATTTATTAGAGGTCGCAAGCACGATTGCTGAACATGAGAGCCTGGGTTCGTTTTCCAGGTCGGCCATTTCAGGAATTTTTCAGTAGCAGTCACGGAGTTTGGATTTGTGCCCGGTTGATGGCATTAAGCTCGCCCCTTATTACATGGGCCTTAAACAAAACTGGCGAAGTGTTGATGTACTATTAGGTGTGCGTGGTGTTATGTTTTTATTCCTGCCAAAAAACTGCGTTGCTTCTGGTTTGTTGTAATTGAGCGCATAATATTACGGGAATTTATTTTTCTAGAAGAACTGAGAGGATACACAAATAACAACAAAGAGTTTTTAATTGTGCAACGACTTCCAACATGATCGGTATGTTTTTCGGTCTCTTTTCCCCGTATCCCAGACCAACCATGATGTAAAATATCGTTAATGAATCCATCATACCCGTCTCTATTTTTCATCATGGTTGCGCTTTGAGGAATAAACATAAAGGGTGTAAAAAGACCCTTAACGAAGCCGAAAGGGTCTTGTTCTCCCCGTCATTGTGATCATTTTTTTGTTCTAGACCATACCTGGGAACCTTCTAGTTTCGGAGATATTGGGGGTCAAAGTTCCAACTTTTTCACAAGTTTTTTTTTAAATACATGTTTCTAATGTAAGATTTTTACTTTAAACACCTTCACGTTCACGACCCTCGTACTATTCAATCCATCCATCAGCACAATGTTTTGAGTGCCTTACATTGAATTTTACCGTAAAACGTGATTTTTCACCCTAAAAAAAAAAGTCGTTTCCCAGCAATAATTTTTGCGTAAAGTTACTTAGTTTGATGTACAGAATGCTTGGTTGACGGCTTGGTGAAGGGTCTGTTTACACCCCGTATAATATTTTTAATTTGAATTTTTGAGCGCAACTTATGGGACTGGGCTTCGAGGAATAATTTACTTGCGCTTAGTTGGTTGCGCTTAAAAATAGTTGCGCTTTGAGGAATACCCCAAACTTTGGTGTAGAGAAATTAATAGCTTCAAGTGCACAACATACCGATTAAACACAATACCCATATCCATACAAGTAACTTCGGATTAAATCTGATCCCGCAGTTTACTAACAGAAGATGTTAAGATAGGGCGATATACTGAACGTGGTTTAAACTTTAGTTAAGGAACTGTTAGTGATATTAGATGTTCAACTTGATTCCGGTAAGTGGTTGGATGTTAGGGAGCTTGGATGTTCATTTTAGAGGTATTTTGATGATTAGGGATATTGGATATAGGCGGTGGAGGGTGAAATGTTTATTAATATTCGTTGTGGGGGATTGAGTTTAGTATAATTGACATGAAAATTAAGGGAGGCACCCTATCGTAAAGTTATATAGGTGAATGTCGGTAGTCCCCCTGGTTGGAGGTTCTTAACTTGGGTAGGTTTTTTATTTATTTACTAGCGCTACCTATCGGGTCCAAAACTATAGCTAATGTAGCCTATATTTTAAGCAGTACAGCGGTGAAAACTGCGTTCAATTCCATGCAGTATTTTTTGCGTGATGCGCGTACAAACATACAGACGGAAAGACAGACAGAAAAAATCTAAAAACTGTTATATATATAATATATATATTTCAATATCTTCGATGTACAGACTTCGCCTGTAACAATTTTTACATGGAGCGATTGCCTATGTCACCTTCCCAACACTGTTAGTACTGGGTAATACGTTACTCATTGGTAACACTGGTTGTCAGACTATAGGGCCACTGACAACTGTCAAAGATCTACAATTTTCAGCCGGGACATTTTAACGTGCTTTCAGAGGCAAGGAGGAAACTCGGCATGTAATGTCTAGACCCGTGAATATACAGGGTCTAAAAGTTCTCATCAAATATACGTTCGGCTTCGTTAAGTGTATACATGTCTACATGCCGAAGATTTCACAGTCTTTTAGACGCAGAATAAAAAGATAGCAACCAAAAAATACTGTTTTCAAAGTCTTTTAACACATTGTTTGACGCAATATTTACCGGGTAAAAGATACCATTACACATCTAACAACGCGTTAAAATGAGTTAGAATACAAACGAAGAGGAAAATATAAAGATACGATTTTCTCAGTAGAAAGCAGAGGTATTGCAGCTTATGCCGCCTGAAAGGAGTATCGAGTCCCATCCGACACTTATTGAACATGTGCTTCTGTTAAATAAAATGTAGTGAATACTCTTTGTTATATTTGGTTTATTGAATATCAAGTTCTCCGTTGGTCTAGTGATCGCAAACACGACTGCTGAGCATGTGGTCTTGGGTTCGATTCCCTGGTCAGGCCAAGTGTTATTGGGTTTTTCCATTAGGTGTTTTTCAGTGGCAGTCCGTTGTCTGTATTTACGGCCGGTTAAAGGAAATAGGCTGGCAGCCAATTTTTTTTTTTTTATGAGTCTGATGCGTCCCACTGCAGGGCAAAGGCCTCCCTTCCCTCTTTCCATTTATCTCTGACTTTGGCTATTTGGCCCAATCCTTTTGACAAGAGTCCAGTTTGTCACGCCATCTCCTTCTGGGCCTACCGCGTCGCCGGGTTCTGTTATTCGGAACCCAATCTATTGCAACTTTGGCCCAATTTTGATGCACCATGCGGCAGATGTGGCATGCCCAGTTCCATTTTAATTTGGCAATCTATTACATGAGACTGAAATATAATTAGCCAGGACAATTATACCTCTGCCTGACACTTCGGGTGAGCAAGCATGACGTTATACACGGCTTCTCTGTTCGCGAACATTATGATCTAGATCTCTTCAAAGTTCGACTGAATCGTTTTATTCTAGGAAAGCGTGTTCCACCCTAGGCCGCGTCATCGCTTCATATCAGGCGAGTTGCGGATAAACGCAAGCCTAATTAGTAATTTTTTAAAGCAGGGTATTGAAATGTGTCGGCAAAATGGAAGGGATCTGCAAGGGCCTATGCCTGCCGGGGCTGCGGGACTGTTCGAAAGAGATACCGCGGCCCTGGAACACAAAGGGCTGAGAAGGATCGTGGATGGGTTTTAATCAGTACAAGTCAGAGGGGTCATTTGATGATTTCCGAAAGGGAAAAAAGAGCCCCAAGATTTCGAAGAAAATTTGACCGAGAAGCACCAGTTTTCAGTTAGAAGTAGACAAAGCCACTAAGCTTACGACGTGACTGTGTAACCCAAAGATAGAAATCCGATATTGCAATTCCGTTGGATGGTATCTAAAAGTAAAACTTTTAAAAGAGAAAAAGCATTTATTTCAAATAGCCCCTGTAATCCCCGAAGGCAAAGGTGTACCTAGTAGTAAACCCACATTTCGCCAGTTATGTTTTTAAGTCCCATGTAATAGGGGCGACCCTATTGCCATCAACCGGGCACAAATGGACTCCGTCGCTGCTACTGAGGAGTTCCTGATGGAAAAACTCAATAACACTTTGCCCAACCTGGGAATCGAAACCAGGAGTTCCTGCTCAGCAGTCGTGCTTGCGACCACTAGACAAACGAGGTACAGGCAAACCCCGCTCACTCTAGCTTGGAGCAAAGACATCTCTGTTAGTAGTCGCTGCATGAGTCATCCCCTTTCTAACAAATCCAGGAATCAAACCCACTAGGCACTTTTGAATTGTCAAAAACCATAGGATGAAACTACAGTCATAATAACTGTGATAGTAATGTAGTTGCCCAGTCCAAAGCGTAAGAGCAAAATCTGTCCTAACCTAAGCTTAAGGACCTGTATCTTCTAATACCACAAATTATGACCTTAAACCCTTTCAACCCGACACAATAAGAGCAAAATCCATCCAGCGAAAAATGACCTCCCACAATAACAATATCTACCCTATTTACTCTTATCAGATCCCCCACTTCAGACCCCTTAAAACCATGAGATAACACTTCTTTGCCACTAAAAGTGTCACAACACTGATCTGGTACTTTAAGTGCATTACAAGCGACTTCAGAACGCACTTATGTGGAAGATCTTTTGTATGAATTATTCCGAAAACGTTTCGGAAGAATTCACGGATTTATGAATGTACGTGCTTAGACGTGCGTGGTGGAAGTTTTAAGTGGATGAGGGTAGCAAGACAATGTATTAATAGGTTTAGGGAAAACTTTTGTTGAACAGATCTAGTGACGCCTTGAGATTTGTTGGAAAAAAACGTTTCCTTGTTTTGTAATCGAACATAACAACACGCCTGTAATGCCTGAAGGGTTAGACTGAGGTGTACTTAAGGGTTGAACCACATCTATTACCACGGAATCGCATCATTCCATGCTCCTATCCCTTTCTGTCGTTAAGAACCGAGAACACAGAATAGAGCGGGAGTGCTATAGCACGATGCAGCATCGACGATGCGCTCGGCAGCACGCTCTGTTTCTCGCTCTAGCACATGACAGTTCGGAGCAGTGGCGAACCTATCTTACAAGCCCGAAAGCCGGGCTTGCCTAAAAATCAAACTCAAGAAATAAAAAAAACATTTTACAAAAACATAAGTTTTTGTCAAACAAGAACAAATTTCGCTATCTCCACAACTGTGTCCTCTATGGCAGAAATTATTTTAAATTCGCGCGCTTATTCTCCGATGCCGGCCGCGATACTCTGGCTCGCTCTAACACTATACAAAAAAAGAGTTAAACGTAGAATTTTAGTACGCAATCGTACCTACGCGCGCTCGCTAATGCTTTCTCTTTCTCACCCACTGGCTTGCATTTGGCTTCTCTGACCTTTCAGTTTTCCTAACAAAATGTCTCTGTTATTGATAACATTGGTAGGTACTGATTTGAGAATTTGTATAGAGTTTAAAGCTGGGCTTTTCTTTGAATGTGTGCGTGTAAGTCTGTGTAAGTTTGAGAGAGAAGTGTGTTCGCACCGAGGATGCGCGCAATTTATATGCGCTTCGCGCGAATTTTGATAGGTACAAAGTACGATTTCATGATAGTTCGTATTTTAGTTAGTTTTGAGCGATTAGGAACTGGTGCATTTGTTTTTTGTGGTTTTATTTTTTCGATTTCTTGGGATTTAAAGTTTTTTGATTAGTTATTGCCGTAATTAACTTTGTTTTGAAGTGAACACTAAAATTAATTCGGAAACGCAATTTTTCCTTGTGAAGGATTAAAGTGTCTGTAATCGGTACCTACTTAGCAAGATAAATACTTTGAGTTTTACAGAAAAATATAATCTCGTTACTTCACCTAAATAAACCTACCCCTGATTTGAATATTCTCAGAAAACTAAAACCCATAATGTGCATTTTAGTCGATCAGCGTAGGTTAGCGTGTTCAATGGCTGTTCGGCTGCTCTCATTCAAACAATTTGAAAATCTATCTAGTAATAGATACGTGGTGACTTCTGTGTACTTTGTTGTTTGTCATCTGTCCGGGGTAAAGAAGCGAATAATGAAGAGTTGAGTTGTGGCTGTTTACATTGTGAGTAATTACAAACATTTACAATAATGTGTAGTTAGAAACCAATTTATTGTTCGTGCGCCATCTCTAACAAAGCGAGGGAAACAATTACGAATTGACTCGAAGAGTTGAGTTGCTACATTTAAGTCAATAGATGGCTCTTATATCATTTACTTGATACTGACAACTTAATTGAATTAGTTGTTGTAATTTTGTGACGGTATATAAAATATAAAAAGTTAATAACCACTATTTGTATTTTATATTTAGGCATATTAAAATAATAGGAAAATAAAACCGGCGTTATTAAATACCAATGTCAGAACTCGGAACAGATTTTCTCGGTCAATTCCCCCCCCCCCCTAAATATTTTCAGTTGTTTATTCAAGGCTTTGACTCGATTTCATGCCGAGCACGCCACTGGTTCGGAGCGACAGAAAAGGATAGGAACATGGAAAAATGCGATTCTGTGCTAATAGATGTAGTTCAACCCTAATAGTACACTGTTTTTTTTTGTGAAAAAATGACCCCTCCTGCTCTGGGCGGAGCGGAAGGGAGTGTCAGACTTGTACTGACTAAATCCCATCCATGTTGCTTCTTTACTCTTTGTGTTCCAGGGCCGCGGTATCTCTTTCGAACAGTCCCACAGCCCGTTCTCTCCCCGACTCTCAGTTCGCCAATCGCAGTGATAACCTAGTGTTTTTGGACTGCCAAGTCAAAGGCTTCGAGTTCGAACCCAAGACCTCTGATTTTTCGGATTCATGTGCGTACTGTACAATGTCACTTGCCTCGGTGAAGGAAAACATCGTGAGGAAACCAGCATGCCTGAGAGATATTCCTTGACAGAGGCCCATGGGCGGCATAAAAACTCTGACACCAGGTTATGCACTAACCACACGATAAAAAAAGAAAGTGTCGCCAATTATTTTTAAGATCCACGTAATAGGCTGAACCTGTCAACCATCGAATCAAATTCCATGGTAAATGTGATGGTAATACTTTGAATATACTTTTGTAAATAAGTTCATAGCTACTGCTCTCAAAACGTGTCCTAGGATAAAACAATCAAAGACACCTGACACCCGTACTGAGGCCGAGTGGTGGCCCACTCCCTCTCATAGAGAGGAGGCCTGAGTCCAGTGGGAACATGATGGGCTGATTATGCAACTCGTATGGAAACATATTACATATAGGTATTTTCTAAATCATCATCTGCCGAGCCCAACTTTATTGGGGTCGGCTTCTAGTCTAACCGGATGCAGCTGAATACTAGTATTTTACATGGAGCGACTGCCTATCTGACCTCCACAACCCAGTTAGTACTGGTACGATACCCCTTGGTAAGACTGATCAAAGATCTACAATTGACACAAAGGACTAACGACTTAGCGTGGTTTCCGAAGCACGGAGGAAACTCGGTACGTAATGGGTGGTCACCCATCCACAGACAAACCTAGGCAAGCACGGCTTAACCTAAAGATCGATCCAAGCGGCTTTTATTATTTAGATATTTTCTAAATATAGAATAAATAAAACCTTGTGACACGAATGTGATCAGCCCACGACATCATAGAAGCTACATAGTAATATGATTTTAAGGATCGCGCCCACTCACTCCTGATCTAATCTTGAACGAGTCTCAAGTGACGTGAATTTCTAATGAACAGTTGGAAATAGAATAATTTATCGTTTTTGTAGTATTTCATTACATAATATAAATAACATCCCGCCTGTAATCCCCGAAGGGTTAGGCAGGGGTGTACCTACGGCGCGTTCGTGTTCCAAGCGTGCCTCAAAGAGATGTCAGCAACCAGGAAGGGTCCCGCAAGGGCCTATGCCTGCCGGGGCTGCGGGACTGTTCGAAAGAGATACCGCGGCCCTGGAACACAAAAGGCAAAGAAGGAACATGGACGGGTTTTAGTCAGTAAAAGTCTGACACTCCCTTCCACTCCGCCCAGAGCGGAGGGGGTTATTTCATAAATTCCCATCCGGAAAAAAAAGAGGTGTACCTAATAGTACACCCACATTCCACCAGTTACGTTTCAAGTTTTATGTAATAGGCTGCGAGACTATTGCCACCTATCTGGCACAAATCCAGACTCCTAGGCTGCTACTGACAAATCCTTGATGGGAAAACCCAATAACACTTTTGCCTGTCCTGGTAATCGAACCCAGGACCTCACGGGACCACCCAGAAGTTACGAGGACACAAAGTAGTGGACATACATAAAGGTCAAACACATAACCCTCCTTTTGGACTTTGCCACAGTCGAGTAAAAAGGGATAATGGATTGTTTGAACAAACCTACTCAATAAGCAAAGAAATCTGAGATATCTCTAAAATCGAGGCCAATTCAACAGAAATACCCAAAAAAATACACTACACGCACCCTTTCGTTAGATACGCCGCCAATAACTTGAATTCGTAAAGAAGGTATGAAAGTACTTACGTAGGCGAGATTCGGTCAGAAAATATAACAGAAAACGAGGGCCGACAGGGGTACTGAAATCTTTGGATAAACGTCACTTTAATAACTATTTTGCGCCTCAATGTCAAATGAATTGTCTAAGTTATTTCGATGTTTTTTAAAGAATCCTTCTTCTTTCTTTGTTTTGTGGTAAGTGCCTAACTTGGTGTCAGAGTTTTTATGCCTGACTTAGTTTTACATGCCGTCAAGAAATATCTCTCAGGTTTGATTTGAAGAATTGAATTTAGAGGTATAGATTGTTCCAAATAATTTGTTGAAAGGGTAAAAGGGGTTCAGGTAAAATTCTTAAAATGACTATAAAGGGTGTAAAAAGACCCTTAACGAAGCCGAAAGGCACTTATTCTCCCCGTCAATGCGATCATTTTTTTGTTCTAGCTAGACCATACCTGGGAACCTTCTAGTTACTGACATATTGGGGGTCAAAGTTCCGACTTTTTCACAAGTTTTTTTTTTAAATACATGTTTTTAAAGTAAGATTTTTACTTTAATCACCTCCACGACCCTGCTACTATTCAATCCATCTATCAGCAGAATGTTCTGAGTGATATACTTTGAGTCCTACCATAACACGTGATTTTTCACCCAAAAAAAAAAAAAGTTTTCCCAGCAATTTTTTTTGCGTAAAGTTACTTAGTTTAATGTACAGAATGCTTGGTTGACCGCTTCGTGAAGGGTCCGTTTACACCCCGTATTAGTAACAGATCGTGGCCTGCGTGTCCTGTTGTTTGTTCATTACACGAACTGATGGACGGGTGCAAGCCCATTACATACCGAGGTACCTCCGTGCCTCGGAAAGCACGTTAAGCCATTGGTCCCGGTTGCCATTTGTAGATCTTTGACAGTCGTTACAGGTAGTCAGTGGCCCGAAAGTCTGACAACCGGTCTTACCAAGGGGTATCGTATTACCCCGTACTAAATGGATTGTGAAGGACAGATAGGCAGTCGCTCCATGAAAAATACTGGTATTCAGCTGCATCCGTTTCGACTGGAAGCCGACCCCAACACGGATGGGAACAAGCTAAGCAGATGATGTGGTGAAATCAAACCAGTCAATTTGCAAGTGGCACTACAAATTGGTATCCAGATTATATATGGATATTATATTATTATTATATTTGTATTCAGCTGCGTCCGGTTAGACTGGAAGCCGACCCCAATATAGTTGGGAAAAGGCTAGGCAGATGTTGATGACTACAAATTGGTATCCACAAGATCCTATCATCCATCTGTTTATATTTCCATAAAACACTTTTAGAACAAACATACAACTTTGTTGATCCGAAGTCTTAAAACCTACCTAGAATCTCAACAATCTAAAATAACAATCTAGTTTTTTTGCCTCCTGAAAATCTAGAAAGCAAACTACTGGAATAACAGTAAATATTTGATCTATCCCTCAATTTCAGACAAGGGGTCTGTTTTCTTTAGCGAGAAACTTATTTTCGTCGTGTCGTCCATTTTGAAGTTCTCGGTTATTTGCCACTATTTTTCGTTTGGACGAATAGGCTTTTTGGAGGAAAAATTGAGTGTAATTAACTTTGACATAAAAAGAGCTTTGTTATTATTGGAATAGACTAGTATTTTTGCTTGTTAGACAAAGTATTGGTTAGTTGTGGGATTGTTTTTAGAGAGCTATTATAATATAGTTCGCATCACGTAAAAAGAACGCTGACCGCTCAAATAAACTTTCCAAATTTTTGTTATTCTAGCCTTTTCCATTGTAGTAAGTAGGTAGTAAAGTAACTATTACGATTCTACAATGAAACAATTATACTTATATTATACAACTTAGCTATAGCTTAGATAGCTTAGTACTTTAGGACTCGACTGTATAACGAGCGCAAACACATCCACTCCTCTATCGGTCAGCGTTCTTTTTACATGACGGGACTTTGTATTTCAATAATTCAAGGACATTGTATTTCAAACATATGTAACCGACATTAGTTATTATGAATGTACCCAGAAAAACAATGACTAAAATAGAAGTGTTCTAATCCGTAATATTGTAAAAAAAAAAAATTTCACGAGGTTCTCGTCATGCGGGACCGTTATATCAACAATCATTGCGCAACGCTCCAATCGATCTATCACCACAATGTCAGGTTTATTGGCAACAATAGTCCTGTCAGTGATGATAGATCGATCCCAGTACAACGTGATGTTACCATTATCAAGAACTGGGTCGGGCGCATACTTATAGTATGGCACTTCTGATTCCACAAGGTTGTACTTCAAAGCAAGTTGCTGGTGGATAATCCTGGCAACGAGGTTGTGTCTATGCAAGTACTCTCCGTTAGCCAGACGAGAACACCCAGAAATAATGTGTCGGATCGATTGTCCCGGACGGTGGCATGCCCGACATATGTCAACCGTGCCATCCTTCACAATGTATTTCCGGTAGTTATTCGTCATCATAACTTCGTCCATTATTGCACAGACAAAACCTTCGGTTTCCCCGAAGAGGTCACCAAAACGCAACCAGGATACGGACGCTAAGAAGTCTACATCAGGCCCATGTAGGGCCCGGTAAAAGCGTCCGTGAAGCTCCTTGCCCTGCCATACCTCCTTGCGATCATTCGTGTCTAATACTCTAGGTTTGCGCCAGTTCTCGTTAGCCAGGGAGATAATTATGTTTATTTTTATTGTAGGCGTAGATGTTGGACAGGATTTATTCCGTCAGACTCGGCCATTATGTGGGTCGAAGATTGGTTTCGATCAATGAAAACCAAGGGTACACTGCTTTTATGAAACTTACAAATAACTTGAAATTAAAATGGGGATTATCCATTTTTCAATAATTGTGCTACTTACAAAACCATTTCCATTACGTCTCGTTAAAATAAAAAAATACTCCCTATCTATACATATAAAATTCAAAGTCCTGACTGACTGACTGACTGACTGACTGACTGACTGACTGACTGAGATATCAACGCACAGCCCAAACCGCTGGTCCTAGAGACATGAAATTTGGAGGGTGTATTCTTTGTGAAGGGTAGGTATCCACTAAGAAAGGGTTTTTCGAAATTCCACCCCTAAGAGGGTGAAATGGGGTGTTGAATTTTCTATGAAACTTTTTATTCTCGCAGTCGATTGACTTGACAATTTGTGTACATACTATTCAGATAAAATTATGAGATACGTGTATCACAGTTTTTCCAAAATCATCCCCCAATTTAAAAATTCAATATCGTGATTGGCTGACTGATATATCAACGCAAAGCCCAATCCGCTGGTTCTAGAGACATGAAATTTGGAGGGTGTATTCTTTGTGAAGGGTAGGTATCCACTAAGAAAGGGTTTTTCGAAATTCCACCCCTAAGAGGGTGAAATGGGGTGTTGAATTTTCTATGAAACTTTTTATTCTCGCAGTCGATTGACTTGACAATTTGTGTACATACTATTCAGATAAAATTATGAGATACGTGTATCACAGTTTTTCCAAAATCATCCCCCAATTTAAAAATTCAATGTCGTGATTGGCTGACTGATATATCAACGCAAAGCCCAATCCGCTGGTTCTAGAGACATGAAATTGGGAGGGTGTATTTTTTGTGAAGGGTAGGTATCCACTAAGAAAGGGTTTTTCGAAATTTCACCCCTAAGAGGGTGAAATGGGGTATTGAATTTTCTATGAAACTTTTTATTCTCGCAGTCGATTGACTTGACAATTTGTGTACATACTATTCAGATAAAATTATGAGATACGTGTATCACAGTTTTTCCAAAATCATCCCCCAATTTAAAAATTCAATGTCTTCACTGGCTGACTGATATATCAACGCACAGCCCAATCCGCTGGTTCTAGAGACATGAAATTAGGAGCGTGCATTTTTTGTGAACAGTAAGTATCTGCTAAGAAACAGTTATTTAAAATTCCACCCTTAAGAGGGAGAAATGAGGTGTTGTATATTCTGTGAAACTTTTTATTCTCGCAGTTGATTGACTTGAAAATTTGTGTACATACTTTTCAGTTAAAATTATGAGATACGTGTATCACAGTTTTTTCCAAAATCATCCCCCAATTTAAAATTCAATGTCATGTCTGGCTGACTGGTATATCAACGCACAGCCCAATCCGCTGGTTCTAGAGACATGAAATTTGGAGCGTGTATTCTTTGTAAAGAGTAGGTAGTCACTAAGAAAGGGTTTTTCGAAATTCCACCCCTAAGAGGGTGAAATGGGGTGTTGAATATTCTGTGAAACTTTTTATTCTCTGAGTAGATTGACTTGTAAATTTGTATACATACTTTTCAGTTAAAATTATGAGATACGTGTATCACAGTTTTTTCCAAAATCATCCCCCAATTTAAAATTCAAAGTCATGTCTGGCTGACTGATATATCAACGCACAGCCCAAACCATAGGTCCTAGAGACATAAAATATGGAGGGTGTATTCTTTGTGAAGGGTAGGTATCCACTAAGAAAGGGTTTTTCGAAATTCCACCCCTAAGAGGGTGAAATGGGGTGTTGAATTTTCTATGAAACTTTATATTCTCTCAGTCGATCGACTTGACAATTTGTGTACATACTCTTCAAATAAAATTATGAGATACGTGTATAACAGTTTTTCCAAAATCATCCTCCAATTTAAAAATTCAATATCTTGACTGGCTGACTGATATATCAACGCACAGCCCAATCGTCTGGTTCTAGAGACATGAAATTTGGAGGGTGCATTCTTTATGAAGAGTAAGTATCCACTAAGAAACAGTTTTTTTTTAATTCCACCCCTAAGAGGGTGAAATGGGGTGTTGAATATTCTGTGAAACTTTTTATTCTCTGAGTCGACTGACTTGAAAATTTGTATACATGCTTTTCAAATTAAAATTATAAGATACCTTTATCACAGTTTTTTCCAAAATCAAAATCATCCCCCAACAGAGTCAAATAGGGCTTCGAAGCTCACGTAGACGGTCGCATGGCGCGTAGTGTTGCGCGGGGCGTAAACTATTTAGTAAGCAGGTAGGATTTTTCTGAGGAAGATGTCTGTAAATATGGTTTATTCCACAGATGGCTCGTGATACGCGACATTGATATTAAATATTATAAAAGTTTAATGTCTATAAATAGATTCCTAATTAATCTTTTGATTGTTGTCACCGGTGGCCAATCTCAAACCAAGGTATCATATTTCACGTTCAAATGTAATTTAATTGATATTACTATGAACGAATGTTTGCAAGTTATAAGCAAGTACATGTAAATCTATGTATGTACTATACATACATAGATTACTTATTATCCCAGAAGTAAGATCCCGTGGGCAATTCACGAACTCCACGCGGGCGAAGCCGCGGGCATAAGCTAGTTCATTTATATTTTTGAAGAAATGCGGTTAACCTTTATTTGGCCTTTAATGACGTTATCTAAAGAAGGAATATCGTGAAATCCGATTTTTATAAATCGGGTACAGTTCCGGGACGTCTTAACTCCGCTGCGATCAGAATCACTCTGATCTGGTTTGAAAACATCACGACTCAGTACAAGCTGTAGCTGTGGGTAGACTGGTAAGTAGGTCGCGTGTTGTTACCAATGGCGCGCTTGCGATTAATTTTATGTCCCTGCTAATGACCGGATCCGACATGTATAATTTGTTATCCATGCTTATTACTTTTCTGTTACGTAGATACATGAAATGACAACCGAAAACCCAATTCTGGATTAAGCTCGCCATTGTACATAAGCTATATTATTGCAATTTGTATGTATATTTTTTGTTGTTTTGTGTGCAATAAAGAATAAAGAATGACTCATTTCTCACTAAAATAGATCATGTTTTTTCCTCTGTCTTAACCCTTAATCGGTAGCGTGGGGTATTACACACCCCAGCGCATCGTTAAAGATTTAGAACTTTTTAAATTCTGAATTTTGAGCGTTAAAGTTCCCGTTAACTTCATAAAAACACGTGTCCTTTATGATCAAGTATCGCGCATAATCTTGATTTTGCATGTATTTCGTATTTGATTTATATAATCGGAGTCTCACGCACCCCACGTGACAGTTGACGTAACTTTTTAGGCGCAACCAATTCAGGATTAATTTCAAGTGATATTCGATTAGACTCAACAAGTAATTTTACTAGTAAACATTTCTAAACAAAAATACAGTCTACTCTAGTTTAATTACTATAGAAGAAGGAGACTCTCTCTTTGGTCGACTCTTCACGTGACCAGAGGGCGAGCCTATTTTTTGGCCAAAGAATCAGCATTGACATCCAACGTGGCAATGCTGCCAGCCTTCTGGGCACTTTTCCTGTTGATGTTGACGAATTTTTTGACGCCCTGTAACCGTTTTGATACTTGTACATTTTTATTTTTTCTTACTATTATAGATTTTTAATTTTTATAAAGGGTGTAAATAGACCCTTAACGAAGCCGAAGGGCACTTGTTCTCCCCGCTATTGCGATCATTTTTTTGTTCTAGGCCATACCTGGGAACCTTCTAGTTACGGAGATATTAGGGGTCAAAGTTCCAACTTTTTCACAAGTTTTTTTTTAAATTCTAACTTTGCAGGTTATAACTTTACTTTAAATACCTCCATGACCCGTTTACTATTCAATGCATCCATAAGCACAATGTTTTGACCGCGTTACATTGAGTTTTACCGTAAAACGTGATTTTTCACCCCAAAAAAAAAGTCGTTTCCCAGCAATATTTTTTGCGTAAAGTTACTTAGTTTGATGTACAGAATGCTTGATTGACGGCTTCGTGAAGGGTCTGTTTACACCCTGTATAATGTCACTTGTTAGCAATCAATTATTAATTTACATAATAAAATAGTCTACTCTAGTTTAATTACTATAGAAGTAAGTCTTAGATTTGATCTATGACAGTCGATAGGAAAAAACCAATTTATCATGAATCATCATTCATTTAATTCAATAGCCTTTAAAATATTTCTTTTTTCCTACGTCTAGTACACTTACATTCAAACTTCAATTCTATCCTTTCACACACAAAGCCCCTTTTTCTTCACCTGAAAGAAGCCACATGTAATATGTATGTGATGTAATAAGTAAATAAGGTAAGAACTATAATAAAACTCTTTCTGCCAGCTGACATACCCGTATTTTACCTTAGTCTTAACCCTACGTAAAAATAAGTGAAATATTAAGTAATGAATAAAATATATCTTTGTCTGCCTCCCGCCCTCGTAACTACTTACAAGTATAGAGGGAACAGAAGGTTCACTTTTAGAACATACAGGGTGTAAACGGACCCTTCACGAAGCCGTCAACCAAGCATTCTGTACATCAAACTAAGTAACTCTATGCAAAAATGATTGCTGGGAAAAGACTTTTTTTTTTTGGGGTGAAAAATCACGGTTTACAGTAAAACTAAATGTAACGCACTCAAAACTTAGTGCTGGTGGATGTTTTGAATAGTAAACGGGTCATGGTCTTAATTAAAGTAAAAATAATCCCATTAGTTCTACCGTACAACTAGTGGGAATGAACTGATAATTATACCTATCGATAAATTGTCGAGGTGTTTTAAGTTACTTTGTACAAAGTAAACCTTTTGGTCTTCTCTCCATGATGCCATAACTGCGAACTGGCCAGACCTTTTCATCAAAAAACCCCTTTTTCTGTTACGTTATTTATTTTACTTGTTCGTACAATACAATAAACAATACAAATGGAATTATTGTTTGAAAACCGTATTGTTGAACCAATTTTATATACCTACGGTGTATCGGGCAGGTTTGGCTTTTCCTTTTAGTTCAATAATACTAAGTGCTAAGATAGGAAACCTAGATGTAGATAAGCACTAAGATAGACAGGTGTTCTGTCTTGGTATGCCTTCAGGGCATATGTTGGAGCTGTGAGAAATAGAGGAAAGTGGTGTAAGGCAGCACTTGCAATGAATTGTAAATGGCCAAATAAGTTTTATCCGTCGGATCAGACATTTTTGTTATTCCTGCAAACATGTAGGCTTCTTGTTCAACCCTTGTCTTCTGTGTAACTGTGTGTGTAAGTTTAATGTTAAACTCTATACACAGTATGTTTTTGTGACAGTAGTTTTATTTAGAATTTCCTGGAATGAGTATCAAAAACTTGCCTTGCCTAGCTGGAGTATACGAGTACATATATATTCGTGCTCAGTTCTTCTTCGCGTGTCAATGGCAAATTTTCATTAAATATTGGCCCAAAATGCGAATGCGCTCGCTGATGCAGTCATAAAATCGTCAAGGGCGCAGGTGTCGGGGCGTGCAGTGCAAGATATAAGCATCAAGATAGAAGGAAGGTTGGCCATTTTCTGTGCTCAGTTGAAGAGAATAGTGTCATCGCATATCACAATGAAGTTGAAACATAGCCGGAAACTTCAAGCTAAAACATCAATTACAAAATACACTTCTGCAATTTACTTTACGGGTTCTGTCCAGTATTTTTACCCGACTGGGGGACTGTTTATCAGCCTATATATCCAGATTCTCTAGAACGTCACACGGTACAAAAATACATACGTTCCTTTATGGCTTTCTAGAGACCAAATGCGTGGGCCGATTTCGATGATTCTTTCGTTAATCGATATGTCTTAATCTTGCGAGTAAGACAAACATACTTTCCATTACTAACGCATTCCACGTTTTAATACACTTTACATTTCAATGTGTCACGCCTGTTTCCAAATGCGCTTATTTTCTGCTTTCCCGTCGGGTTTTTCATCCCTTGTAGGATTACAGGCCTGATATTAAGTAACGTTTACGTGTAAACTCAAACTCAAAGCATTTATTTCAATTAGACCATTACAGGCACTTTTGAATGTCAAAAAATGTCTTAAAATGGTTACCTATCAGACAACGCAGAGCGCTAAGGGCTTTGACGACTTTGTTTTCTCTTCTAGACAAACCCAGTTCTCCTTCCTATCTGACTTCTCACCTTCAATATTTATACTCTGCGCACAGCAAGAATCTTCGTTCCTCCAATAATCGTCTTCTACGATGTCCTTCTCACCGCTCTGGTTTTCTGAAATCCTCTTTTCTTGTCCAGGCGGTTTTCCTTTGGAATGCTCTTCCTCAGAATATCAGGACGGCTACCAGTCGGTTCACATTCAAGGTAAAAGCTCGCGAACACTTACGTTGTTTGTTGTGTAAGTTGGTAGACTCGTCTCACAATTAATTTCGTTGATTTTCTTCATCTATGTTTTTATATCTCTTTACTTTGTGTATTTTGTTTGTATGTATTTATATATGTATTTATTAATATATTGTTTAGTTGTTGTACATTATGTGCATAAAGTTTAATAAAATAAAAAAACAAAAAAAAAGCGAAGCTACAGTCACAAGGCATAATAACTTGTGAAGCTACTGTAGTTGCAATCATTCAACAATTCATCAAGATCAACACTTCCATTCCAAGACCGTCCATCATAGTTGACTAAGTGAGTCCTCAGTCCAGTCACTGCGGTTCCTCCGAGTGATGGATGTGCGGAAGTGCTCTGAGGGAGGTTTCCTCTTCCGTGTAACTCGTTGTGTTTCCGGAGATCCCTGTGAGGAGGGAACTGACTGGAGTACTGTGGACTTAGCTACTGATATTGTAGTGGGGAGAGTGATTGTTTCTTTTTTAATTGTTATTCATGGTAATATATAATTGTTATTCATGTATAGGTACAGCGCATTCATGGATCTTACGGCGCTTGACGTTCAAGATAGGAGCGTTGTAGGTAAAGATTTGATTGAGAACGTTGAACGTTGTTGAGAACGTAGTATGTTAAACTGAAACTGTATGTACACTATTTGCATGCCCATTGGACGGTAAAATGTGGAGAACTTGGTTTTAAATATGAAACATCTATGTATTTTTTTACCCATGTTTGCAAAGAAATAAATGATTTGATTTGATTGTGAACGTTGGTCGAGTGGTCGTAAGCACGTCTGCTGAGCATGAGGTCCTGGATTCAATTCCCGGCAGTCAGGCAAAGTGTTATTGGGTTTTTCCATTAGGATTCTTTCAGGAGCAGTCACGGAATCTGGATTTGGGGGGGGGGTAGATGGCAATAGACTCGCCCCGTATTACATGGGACTTAAAAACATAACTGGCAAAATGTGGGTGTACTATTAGGTACACCTCTGCCTAACCCTTCGGGGATTACAGGCGTGATGTTATGTATTTATTTCATAAAACTGTATTTAAAAAGAAGATGGCGTAGTTAGTTCTAATGTTACCCACATGTCAAACTATACATGCAGAGTGTACCTACTTCGATTGAATAAGGGTGATGTGAGCACCGAAGCGGATTTCAGTTTTTGAATTATGACTTTTTGCAAAGGAAACTATAACTACATAATCTATATCTAAGAATCTTCGTTCGTTAAAATCGGTCAAGCAGTTTTTGGAGAAAATTTTAATATACGACAAACACACAAGCTGTCGTGTAAAATATAAAATGTAAAATACAGGGTGTAAACAGACCCTTCACGAAGCCGTCAACCAAGCATTCTGTACATCAAACAAAGTTAGTTTACGCAAAAATTATTGCTGGGAAACAACTTTTTTTTTTGGGTGGAAAATCACGTTTTACAGTAAAACTCAATGTAACGCATTCAAAATATTGTGCTGATGGATGGATTGAATAGTACGGGGGTAGTGAAGGTGTTTAAAGTAAAAATCTTACATTAGAAACATGTATTTTAAAAAAAACTTGTGAAAAAGTCGGAACTTTGATCCCAAATATCTCCTTAACTAGAAGGTTCCCAGGTATGGTCTAGAACAAAAAAGTGATCGCAATAACGGGGAGAACAAGTACCTTTCGGCTTCGTTAAGGGTCTTTTTACACCCTTTATAAGGTGCTAGTGGTACCTTTAACTTAGGTATGACCTGACTACACATAACTTAGCACTTAGATGTGTAGTGATAACGCGAAGTCGGTTAATAGCTCATAATATGTTAAGGCGTTCATTAAGACGACGTTTGATATTATGAAGGTACTGTGTTTGACTTGGTGTGGGGTAGACCACCCAGGTTTGGGGACATCCTAGATTGAGGATATCATGGTCTTACAGAAGGCTTTAATAAAAAACTGGCTTCTTGGGTTTAGGCAGAGGTGTACCCCTACATTTCGCCAGTTATGTTTAAGTCCCATGTAAAAGGGGCGAGCTTATTGCCATCAAACGGGCACAAATCCAGACGCCGTGGCTGCTACGAAGATATTGCTGATGGAAAAACCCAATAAAACTTTGCCCGACCTGGGAATCGAAGGACCTCATGCTCAGCAACCGCGCTTGCGACCACTAGACCAACGAGGACTCGCAAGCAATCCAAGTCAAAATATATTTCTTTAAAAAATACACGAAAAACGGTCGAATAATTCTCGGTAAAGCAGATAAAGCCAAAATCAGTTCTTTTTTACTTTTTCAATATAGTTGATATTCTTTTAAACGAAAAAACATCAATATTACAAGGATTTGAATAGACGTTTTAAATCGACATTTCTGCTTGCACATTGCACGAAGTCATAAAATACGAACCACAGAAAGGTACGAAATTAAGACTATAAATTCACTTGCAGCTCGGTATGAAAGCCGTCTGCATACATGATCTAGGAATTCAATGTTGAAATAATGGAAAAGTCGTCTATTCCTCCAATATGTGTTTAGATAGAAAATACATAAGTTTTATTAAAAGTACAGATTGTAATACGTCGTTATTCGCGTTTACATTAAGGTATGACACATAATTCGTTTTGAAACTTCTAAAACAAGTTTTAAGTCTAAAAGAAAGTTGTACCAAACTTGTCAAAAGATATAAAAAAAAATTAAAAAGACATGACTCAAAAAAAGTAAATACATGTTTAGAACAAGTCTGACACAATACTTGTACTTAATACTAAACACATAACAATACGTCTGTATCTCCGAATGGTTAGACAAAGGTCACCCACTTGTCGCCAGCTCTGTTTATGTCCCATGTAATAAGGGACGATCCTATTACCATCAACCGGGCTCAAATCCAGACTCCGCGGCTGCTACTGAAAAACTCCTGATGAAAAAACCCAATAACACTTTGCCTTACCCGGGAACCCAGGACCTCATGCTCGGCAGTCGCGCTTGCGACCGCTCGACCAACCAGACAGTCGAAGCAGTCGATATACATACAAAGTATTATTACAAATCCCAGTTTTCAGCATTAGTCTGGCACGCTTCCTAACCACATCCCAGCTCAGTGTTGCCAGGTAACCGTTTCACGTTCTCCCGAAATCCCCCCAAAATTGAGGTTTTGAAGAAAAACTCCCCCAAAAAATGGCAAAATAATTTTTTTAAATGAAATCTACAAATTTATACTATTTCAGCAATAGCTTCCATTACAGAATCCGCATCTTCACTCGCGTTGATTGCAGTTTCGTACACTTTTTCTGAGTTAGATCTCTTTAGCATAACTGAACTAGGTTTAAAATGGCAAATCCTTCTAACAATGAATATCTTATTCTCAAGATGGATTTGGCAGTGTGAATGGCTACGTAACGACAAAATTCCTAATGCCAATTTGCTAACAAAAATATCATAAAACTCACCTAATTCCCACCAAACCCATTTTTTTTCTCATCCACGTATGGCCTAAAAATACTGTCCCCCCAATTTTCCCCTCCATCACTTAAAAAAAAAACCCCAGATTTGGGGGGTTACCCCCAATCTGGCAACACTGTCCCAGCTTTATCCATTATGTATTCAGATCCATTTTAATAATAACATAAGCCACTCAGAAGTCCAGTGTTCTACAAAAAGGGTTGAAAACAACAAACAAAAAAAAAACGCTAAAATATTCACAAATACAAATGTCCTATTGAAGAGAATTCATTTTAACGTAAATGATTGATGGCAATCCCATTTACTTTCGATCTACGGAACCCGACACACGATAAAAACAAAAGTTGTTGGCATGTAAAAAGATTTTCTGCTTTGTACATACGTTCTGGGATCGGACGTATGTAGTTCTGTCATAATGAGCCCACAATTTTAATTCAATTAAATACGTAAAAACGGCGCAAATACAATAATTTAATTGGTATTTATGTGTTTGAGCCGTTTGGGGTTGAAACACTAGGGCCATGGGGTCCGATTGTCCACCTAGTATTTCGAGATCTATGATCACCTAGTAGGTCGACTCTTCACGTGACCAGAGGGCGGGCCTATTTTTTGGCCAAAGCATTAGCATTGCCATCCAACGTGGCAATGCTGCCAGCCTACTGGGCACTTTTTCTGTTGACAGCGATGTGGACGATTTTTTTAAAGCCCTGTAATCCTTTTAAATATGTTAGATATAATTATGTGTAATATTAGTTTTTATTCCGAATAAATAAAATTACAAATTGTCTGCGTGAAACTAACTGAAAATACATACGTTAAATACGTAATAAAAACTAGTCTAACATTCTTCGACTATGTTGGGGTCGGCTTCCAGTCTCACCGGATGCAACTGTATACCAGTATTCTACATGGAGCGACTGCCTATCTGACCTCCACAACCAGTTAGTACTGAGTAATACGATACCCCTTGGCAAGACTGGTTGTCAAACTTTCGGGCCGCTAACTAGCTGTAACGACTGTCAAAGATCTACAAATGACAGCCGGGACCGACGACGAGGTCGATTTCCGAGGCACGGAGGAAGCTCGGTATGTAACGGGTGGTCACCCATCCACGGACCAATCTAGGCAAGCGCGGCTTAACTGGAACATCGACCCGAGCTGCTGTTATTATTTAGCCACGGGCTCCTTATAATCCGGCTTCTAAATGTGGTTTATTACTATTCAGTCAAATCAGTCTCATTTATGCACACCCAAAACGTATGCTTTAGCAGATTTAATATGGCCCGGCATTTATTATCCAAAATCATTACGGAGATGGTACATTTTAGCAGAACTACGCTCAATTATAATGGCGGGATAATATTCTGGGAATCCGTTAAGGGTCTAGAAGGAAAATTGTTGGAAATGGATCGAGTTTACAATAATAATTGACTACAAAACCGTGTAGGCAGGCGGTAATCATGTTTTCTGGGAAATGGATACAGAAGATTCTACTAATTTGTTGGAAATAAAGCCAAATTCAGAATACTGACTCCGTTTAATACAAATATAGAAAAAAAAAATTGGAAGAAATTTTCTGTTGCCTTGCGATGAACTAAACGAAAAAAAAACAAATAACTATCGTAGGACTATTGCGACGCAGCCAACACGAAAACGCCAACGAGAAAACATTAGGAACTTAACAGATACTACAAACTAACAACAGTGGCAATGGACCGGCCATATTAGCCGTAGAACCGATGGCCTTTGGAGTAGACGTGTACTTGAGTGGAGACCGCGAATCGGCAAGCGTAAGGTGGGACGCCCTCAGGCTCGGTGGAGGAAAGATCTTTGCAGGGTGGCTGGTAGCAACTGGATGAGAGTTGCCGAGACCTGCGATTGAAGAGGCCTATGTCCAGCAGTGGACTGTTGTAGGCTGATGATGATGATGAATCCATGTCGTCCTAATGGTGCAATATCAAGCTAGCTTTGCCAAAAATACACAACTTAACTGTCAACCTGTACCTTAGTCAATTCTACCTAGATTATCTATATCCATCTAAGTAAAGTTATAAAAAATGCGGAAAGTATCTCTCCGGCTTGCAACAATTCAACTATTTCATTTCTGGTTACGGAAAGAGATTATAAGAAAGAAATTCAATTCGAAAAAGTACTTGTGCGGGATAAGTTTGCCTCGTAGAGATTAAGGATTAAGTCATAAGAGGTAGCGGACGGGGTACACGATATCGGACGATGCGAATTCGCGTCAAGCTCACTTTTTACCTTTGCGTGAGTGTCGTCGTCACTCAGCAAGTCGCGTCACAATGACTCGTGGCAGCTTCTTTCAATTGGTTTCTCCGCAATCGCTGTAGCAACAAGCGTGGCGTTTAAGCATTGGGTGAGCATGACGTGTGGCTGGCTCATAATTATCAGCTAATTAATTACTCCGGCTTGTAATTCCCTTAAGTGCAACATTCCCTCACTGAAAACTTGATGAATTGTCAGATTAAATAAGTACTACTCCTAATACAAAAAATATCTGTCAAATCGATCTAGTAATCGGCAAACTAATGACTGTCATAAAAAATTGACAAGAACATGAATAGGTACAAAAATTCAAGTCTGTATTTCAATCTTCAGATAACTTTAATCTCAGACAAGTTTTGTACAGAAAATATTTTAATCAGCCATTTTTTTTTTCAATGAAATAATAAGCCCCGAAGTCGGCTTTTAGAGTATACATCGTTATTAGCGGGTTTAAAAACTCACCATGTTATTAAAATATGAAATCTATTGCATTGGTTTTCATTAAAAAAAACTTTACTTAAATCTTGAATAGCGTATCATCTTAGTTACATATGTTGATATAATTTATTGTTTTCTAAAAAATCTTCATCATCTGCTGCCTGAATTCACCCAATATTAGGTATTTCTTTTTTTCTGCCACTTTTCGCGGTCCTACACCAGCCAATTTTATTACCCGATCATAATTTAAAGTAACTAAAACTTAAAACTTCTATTAATAAAGCAAGTTTTATTACAAGATCAGCATAACAATTTTCTAAAAATAAAACAAAGTACCCATCAGAATCTCGTTACGGTACATAATTCAGTACATTAATGGGTTCTAATATTAAAACTCCATTTTCTTTAGTTATATTCTGGCATCGTCCGTTTCGCTCGTTAAGTATTAAATTGAGCTGTTGTATTCAAAATGTTTATTAAATTATTTACATGTTCACGGATTAGGCACCTCGCGCACTACGCGGCCACGACCACGACTTGTCGCATGACCGGCCGCAATCTTGAACAAAACTGGTCGGACGCCCGTTCGTGCGACCAAATTTTCTTCCTGGTTCCGACCAAAAGTCGCGTCTGCGGCCAGAAGTCGTGGTTGTGGCCGTGTAGTGCGCGAGGTCCCTTAAAGTCTCGTACGCCATGTTTTCAGGCGATAGGACTTTGGCAACGCAAAGGTCACCTCGGCATGTGTATGTTTTTGGGCTAACAGGGCAGGATAGGAGGTGGAGCATAGCTTTCCATACAGCTTCACAAACACTTCCCGCTGCTGTTTCATTGAGGTAGTCCCACTTAACGAGGAGTTACACCTTCCCACTTGAGTCCGGAGACGGTTCAAGGACTTCAAGGAGTACTACAGAAGGTTAGATTGCAGGAAGATGCTCACTTGGCGGTAAGTAGTGCGTGGGAGGGGGGACAGCTATTTTTCCACAGCAGCGCTGCAAGTCGCGAGTCGCGACTCAATGACTCGTGATATTCTCTAAGTAATAGTAAACAGTCACGGTCATTAGGTGCGAGTTTGTAGCTCGTAGTTAACGGACAGAGATTTTAACGAAGCGGAAGAGTGTTGGAAGGCAAATGACTGTCACTGTGTCTATGAAACGTCACCAAACACCTCACGCACCGCGCCGCTACCTCAAGGGCCGTCTCAGTTAAGCGGTAGGTTTGACAAATCAAGTCATTTAAGAGTTTAAACATAAACCTCATCACTCTAACATTTTTAATAGTTCAAAATCGCTACCGCTTATACATCGCGCCATACATCTGTCGTAGGTGCTCATAAAGAATATTATATGACTAAAGTGTTAGGATACGAGCGTTTTGGGAATTATAACTCGGGCTGGACGCGCGAATATATATCATTTGCGATTTAGAAGAGTCGGGGGTTGAATCCCAAGTTTTTGCCAGGTTAAGGTGTGGACATAAAGGGTTTAGAAGTTTTGGGGTTGTTTAGAATGTTATAAGCACCCGTTCAGATTTTGCCGCCGTATTGGTAAGAAAATAGGGTTGAAATTAGGATGTCAATCTATTTTTGTCAATCTTCAAAATCTAGAAATAGGTCTGATGCATGTATGAACTTGCAGAACCTTGCTGTTTTTATTTTAATTTCGGACAAATATGCTTAGCACCTCTGCTGCATTAAGTAAAAAAAAGTCGTTGCATTTTCAACCTTTGGGGTAGTATTGAAAAGAGTCATATGCCTACAAGTTATTGGTCTTTAACTGAAGCCAATGTTTGGTGCCAAAAACAGAGGTACATAATTATTAGGGGTTGGTCTTTCTTGGACTCAAACCTCCTCATTAAAACACGCGAAGTTAAGTTCCAACCAGTTAAACCTTCAGAGTTACCATACATATTTCAAAGTTTAAGTTTGTCCTAACTTTACTTCGCTTTTAGGAATAACAGGCTAAGCTTTGCTACGATGAAACCAGGGTTAAAGTGAAAATCAAGATTCTTCAAAATATACGTAGGGGAGACGACTTTCTGTGATGAAACATGTACAGAGCCAGCACATCAAGCTACTCCAATCTGTCAAATTTCTTTAATAGATTTTCAACTTTATCACTAAAGCATTAGGTTCAAGGTTGATTGGGAAAATTTGACAGTTTCGGGTAGTTTGATATGCTGGCGTCTGTAAATACCTCTGTCTAGAAATGAAAATTTGAAACCATCACAGTCATCATCTGCCTAGCCCTTTCCCAACTATGTTGGAGTCAGCTTCCAGTCTAACCGCATGCAGCTGAATACCAGTATTTTACATGGAGCTACTGCATATCTGACGTCCACAACCCAGTTAGTAGTTCTGGGTCATACGATACCCCTTGTTTATCAGGCTTTCGGGCTACTGACTACTTAACGACTTATAAAGATCTACAATTAACAGACGGGACAAACGGCTTAACATCCTTTCCGAAGAGCGGAGGAAATTGGGTACGTTATGGGTGGTCACCCATCCACAGACCAAGGTAAGCGCGGCTTAACCTGAAGATCAACCCGAGCGGCTGTTATTATTTAGCCACGAGCTCCTCTTGAAATCAGCACAGCAAATATTACAAAAAATATTATACCAAATCCTAAGCTTTGTGAACCAGCCTTACCCCTAACCCTTCTTCAATAGTTTTCCAAGGTTTTGCCTTTCATAGTATATTTTGTATCTACACATTTTTTTCAAAAGAAAATTTTCTATCTATACGGAAGATGGCGTTCTTACGTTTTCCGGTGCTCACATAATCGGTAATCCTTGCTGACGTGGGGATACAAAATATACCGGGTTTTAGTTGCTTATTGAAAGGGTTACATTGGGAGAAGCGAAAGGGTTACATTCGGAGAAGCAGAGGGGTTATTGCATTGCTTTAAATTCTGGAACTTTCTACAGCTGGATTATTGGATATTGGATAGACAGGTCTTATAAAATTGTATGTTTTCACGCGTATGCAGGAAAAGTATAACTGGGATAAAAGTTATCTTATGCTCCAGCCCAGGTTTCCTGTTAGTTAATTTTAGCGCAATGTGAGGCAGACGGACAGAGTTAGTTTTCAATTTATAATATTAGTAGGAAAGTCATCATCATCGTCTGCCTAGCCTTTTCTCAACTATGTTGAGGTTGGCTTACCCAGTTAGTACTGGGTAATGCGATACCCCTTGGTAAGACTGGTTGTCAGATTTTCGAGCCACGGGCTACTTGTAACAACTGTCAAAGATTTATAAATGATAACCGGGACCCATCAGCTTAACGTGCTTTCTAAGGCACGGGGTAAACTCGGTATATAATGGGTCCCATCCACGGACCAACTTTGGCAAGCGTGGCTTAACTTGAAGCTCGACCAGAGCGGCTGTTTTTATTTAGCCACGAACTCCTCGCAAGCTTAGTGATCTCTCAATATTAGTAGGAAAGTATGAGTTACTTTAAGTTTTTAGTATTGTTTTTTCTATATTTACGAAAGAGCTTATCAATTATGCTGGGAAATATTGTTGCCGTTCAGGCTGGTATCGAGAAAACTGGATTCAAAACAATGTTTTGTCTATGTTTTTTGTTGCTTTCAAGCCCTTATTTATAATGGGAAAGCATGTTTAGTTTTTTCATAGCTTAAAAGCTTTTAAGAATAACAAAATTGCAATCACGGATTATTTCTGAATACTATTATTTTAAAATATTTTAAGATTCATATAAATTCATGTCTAAAATTTTCGGTTTCTTTAAATTCTCTATTTTCTCAGTCTACTTACTAAGATTAATTGGAAAGCCAGTTTACTTGCCAACAAACTCATCTACTTTACGTTGACAGTAGGAGTCAAGATGTGGCTTTTGGAGAAGCCACAGTATTTTGTGGCGATGCCAAAACTGTCAACTGAATGTTTTATTTGACTTTATTATCTATGTTTAACTGAGATTTTGGGGATATCACAGGGAGTAATAATTCTGATTTCTTTAGGTAACAACTTATTATTTTTCCCATACAGGCGTCCGTGTGGAATATGTGCAGTTACACACCACACACACATACATCACACACACTTATCACGCATGCCCAACTCACATAATTATAACATATACAAAACGCACACTCATTTAAATAAGATAATGTAATCTGTAATGTTGTATTTCTATGTTACTTTAATTTTCTTCCACGAAATTATATAAATTATTTAAAATAGTAATACCGGGTGTAAACAGACCCTTCACGAAGCCGTCAACCAAGCATTCTGTACATCAAACTAAGTAACTTTACGCAAAAATTATTGCTGGGAAACGACTTTTTTTTTTTGGGGTGAAAAATTACATTTTACGGTAAAACTCAATGTATCGGACTCAAAACATTGTGCTGATGGATGGATTGAATAATACGGGGGTCGCGAAGGTGTTTAAAGTAAAAAAAATACATTAGAAACATGTATTTTAAAAAAAACTTGTGAAAAAGTTGGAACTTTGACCCCCAATATCTCCGTAACTAGAAGGTTCCCAGGTGTGGTCTAGAACAAAAAAATGATCGCAATAACGGGGAGAACAAGTACCCTTCGGCTTCGTTAAGGGTCTTTTTACACCCTTTATATTAGTGGTAGTTAACATAATTCTTGTATGTACAATACGTTAATTTAAGTTATGTAAGAGTGGAGTGTCCTAATACAGACATTTACTTGCTTAAAAGGACACTTCTAAAGGGTGTAAAAAGACCCTTAACGAAGCCGAAAGACACTTGTTCTTCCCATACTTGCGATTATTTTTTTGTTCTAGACCATACCTGGGAACCTTCTAGTTACGGAGATATTGGGGGTCAAAGTTCCAACTTTTTCACAAGTTTTTTTTTAAATACATGTTTTTAAAATATATTTTTTTACTTTCAACACCTCCTCGACCCCCGTACTGTTCAATCCATCCATCAGCACAATGTTTTGAGTGCTTTACATTGAGTACTACCATAAAACGTGATTTTTCACCCCAAAAAAAATAGTTGTTTCCTAGCAATATTTTTTGCGTAAAGTTACTTAGTTTGATGTACAGAATGCTTGGTTGACGACTTCGTGAAGGGTCTGTTTACACCCTGTATGTACTACAAACCCTGTGAAAGAAAAATAAACTATTTGTTTTTGTTTTTGTCCGTCCATTTCTTCCATTTTCTTTTTATTCTTTATTCAATTCTCAACAATTCAGGTCAATAACTATTTAATTATGGTGGAAGCACCAGGTAGTCCGCAAAATTTAAATTTTCCCATTGAATGACTTTTTTATGAAATAGTCATTCAATTGGATTAAATGAATTTCGAGGGTTGCATTGGTGATTTTAATGATTTTAATTCTGTAAATACATACGTGTTACGGTCACGAATCACATTTTGTTTAGTCTGAAACTGACCTGCAAATTGGAAAAAACGTACGAAAATTTAAATTTCACGGGCTACTTTTACCTTAAAATAATGTTGGTATAAATTTTCATCAACATTGTTGTTTTACACACTGTTGGTTGGGCATATTCGTTCTTCATTTTGTGTCATACTTTGCTGATCCCGATTTTTTTCCTATTTTTTTTTTACAAATCCTATCCTTGATTGTTATACTCCTTTCTTTTTTTGAAGAGCTAAAAATAGCCAAGCAAAGTTTAGCCATCAAACTTTGTTGATGCAAAAACAGGTGAATTGGATCCTAGAACTAAATCGATATGAGCACTAACAACGCTTCTGCATCCAATATAAGGTAAGTAGCTATCACCGGGAATTCCGACCATAAATACTTTGACACGTGAGACCGGAATGAAAAGTCAAGCGTATACTTTGAGGAAATTTGAAAATTCCCTACATTACACGAACCTGAACTGCTGAGTAACAGACCATGGAGACGGGTTAAATCTCAGGTTACATAGCCTGTAACCAACGGACGATCATGACTCCTCAAACGAGTGATTTGTCGAATGAAAAGAAATGATAAAGGATGCCGCCAAACGGCTTGCATTGCATCGGATCGGAACGGATTTTACAATCTTTAAACGATATTAAATCGCGTACACAGTATTTACCAAGCCGCATTGGACTGGAACTAGAACTCATCAACACGGTAGGGATGAAACTATTTGACTAGGTGCAGAAACAGATACGTTCGCAAGCGACAGTATGCGTCGACTTTCTGACGGACGCAATCGGTTCTTACGATCCGATGCGATGCGAGCCGTTTGGTAGATAGAGTTTAGGAAATCATCCTAAAGCGGTTTAGTAATTTTGAGGGAACAGATGAACATACACGTACATACGTATGTACGGGCTCAAATTAGAACCCTACGCCGAAGTCGGGTAAACATTAGATGTAGTGCTTCAAAAAAAAGAGGATGCCCGTGAACTTAAGGGTCTGGAGAAGAATTTACAGTAGAAGAATTGCAGGCAGTTCAAAAAACTTAAAGATGAAAACTTACCCACTTCAGCATAATCATAACACAAAATATGACGTCACAAAGTACCCTAACCCTCGCTCACCTCTCAAACAAACGCCGCAGTAACGAAGGGTTTGGAGGTAAATCGGAAGGGTTAACACACGCGGCCCTTATCCGGATCTCGGAGACAAGATCCACTCAGCAAGCTTATTGGACGTACCTGCGAAAAAGAGAAGAGGTTTCAGATAAAAATATACCTAACTACATAGATATCGATGAAACAGTTGTCGTTTTATTTTTTGGTTATTTTAAACATACATAGCATCACGTCTGTAATCCCCGAAGGGTTAGGTAGAGGTATACCTATTAGTACACCCTCATTTCGCCAGTTATGTTTAAGTCCCATGTAATATGGGGCGAGCCTATTGCCATCAACCAGGCACGAATCCAGACTACGTGGCTGCTACTGAGAAATTCCTAATGGAAAATCCTATTAACACTTTGCCTGACCTGAGAATCGAACCCAGGACCTTATAATCAGCAGTCGCGCTTGCGACCACCAGAACAACGAGGCAGTCAAAAATCTATCTAGTCTATTTTTAAACTGTTACTAAAAAAAAAGGTAAACTCAAAGAGTGCATTAAAAGCGACTCCTTGAATGTGATGGCAATTACTAACAGTAGATCGGTGCATCCTAAGTTAATGGCTTTAGCTTGTCAACAAGCTATTAGTGGTACCTGACAATATTTCTCACGTAAGTATGGAAGATGAAGACATGCTGCGCCAACCCAAATAAATTTGGATGAAGGGCAGGAGAATGATGAGACTTTCATCAGGATTGACAGTCTTTCGTTAGCTTAATCAAGTCAATCCAATTAATTTTTGACTTGGCAACTAGTCAAGCCCCACATAGAGAGAAACTGAAATCCTAGTGACGTTAAAACCTGACAGCTTGTAAATTATTTTATACCTAGTTACGAAACGCTAAATGGGCAGTCATCGATTAACTTTGTATAATGATTCGCAGACATACCCTCAGGCAAGTTAGTAACCAAGTATCAAAAGTAATTAGCTTCCCAGATACTTAAGTTTAATCCTCATTTACTTAAAAACCGGCCAACTGCGAGTCGGTCACGCGCATGAAGGGTTCCGTACCATCGTAGTAGGGGAGACCCCTTTATATTTGTTGTTACAGCGGCAACAGAAATACACATTCTCGGAAAATTTCAACTGTCTACCTATTACGGATCATGCGATACAGTCCGCTGACATACAGACGGACGGACGGACAGCGGAAGCTTAGTAATATAAGTTAGTACTTAGTAATAGGGTCCCTTTTTTTTTACGGATGTGAAATTATCAAATGACTTCTCCCGCTCTGGGTGGAGTGGGAGGGAGTGTCAGACTTTTACTGACTAAAACCCATCCATGTTCCCTCTTTGCCCTTTGTGTTCCAGGGCCACGGTATCTCTTTCGAACAGTCCCGCAGCCCTTTGGTTACCCTTCGCGTACGGAACCCTAAAAACCCCACACCATTACCTACCACCCGCCTACTCATTATGTTTTAAAACATCATGAAAATAATGACTTTTTAAGACTACTGTATGCTCATTTTATCCATATTAATATCAGTTCAGTACGTAGTGACAAGGAAGTGTCAAGAATGTAAAATACGCCCGCGAGCTAAATTAAATTCCCAGAAAAAAAAAATCTTGATGTGACTGACTGCACAATTATTGGGCGAGAAATTGTACAGATGAGCGATTGCGATTTTGTACCCTATGTCCGACACGATACGGTTTTAAATACGAACAATAATTGGAAAAAACACTTTTAAAAGATGAGCGATTGCGATTTTGAATCGTATCTCTCAGTGTTTATAGTTTATATTACAACTTCTTGTTGATTGCTGTAAACTAAAGGTATCTACAGATTGGCAGAATTTTATCGTAATATTAAACACTAGATAAGTGTGGCGTATAGATGGGACAATCCCAACTAAAGAATGTATTTCTTAATTGACACATTTGATATTTGAGGCGTCCGTACAAACTTGAATGTTGGTGGTTTGTCCATCACGGTAATCAGGTCTCAAAGTTTGAAAGGTAAGTCGGATTGAAGAACAAATGTAATTTTGCGTTTAAAATAATACTCTCCCATACATCCTTATATGACACGTTCAATTCTCTAACTGCAAATGTAAACTTGTAATCGCAACAAAAAAGTGTGATATAACTACAAATAAACGATTTTCGGTCTTTTCCTTAACTTGTACTGTCAAATGGCCATATTTTTTTATTGCATTAACTAAGAAGCTTGATTTTTTTACAGCTCCAAGGGACCGTAGACCTTAGTATTTGATATTAATTTCAACTTAATAACACCACGCATTCTTGAGAAAAACGGTATTTCCAGACGGACAGACGGAGAACGAAGTGGTCCTATAATAGTTCTTTTTTTTTCTTTTGAGGTATGTACTAAAACCAAGTTACGTAACATTTTACGAGAAGTGCTGTTTAAGGACGCAGAAAATGTATACCAAAAACTTGTATACTTGTATAATTGTCATAAGTCATAAGTAATTTATTTCTTAACAAAATACATTGTGTAGAAAATAAATTAAAATTAAATCAATAAGAATTAGAAAGTAATAATCAAAAATATAAAAAAATAATAACAATAACAATTTTTTACAATTATAAAATTAATATAATAGTCATTTAATAAAGAAATATAATGTCAAAAGATGAAAATAATAAAATTAATAGTCACTTAATTACCTAATAACGCATAAAAATAATAATCAAACTCAATAATAGAAAATATCGCATAAAAACATGTCATTTGTCAACTGATGAACTCTTCAATACTGTAACAGCCCTTCCTCAGTAAATATGTCCTTAATTTGTTTTTAAATAAATTTACACTGGTTATGCTTTTAAATTCTAACAGTTACATTGTCACTTGTCACATGTGATAAAAGAGGTCCCTAAACTCACATAATCCGTACATTTACCGTAAACAACACTAACGAAGTATTAATAAACAACGAAACAGCAACACAATTTACTCACAAACTCAATAATTCTCCAAACATGAACTCTTAACAGCATTAGAGTAAAACATCGTGAACGCGTTCAACACATTTAAACCCAATTGCCTACGTCACAGTTCCTACGTCATGTGAAATTTAATTAATCACACCGTTTCCGGGAGCCGTCAGTTTCGGGATTCACGCCGGTCCCGGAATTCTCGTGTTCAATTGATGAGCTTCGAATTTTGGTAAGTTATATAGATTACGGATTGGTATTGTTGAATTTAGGAACAAGTACAAAAGGTGTAAATAGACCCTTAACGAAGGCGAAAGGCTATTATTCTCCCTGTCATTGCGATCATTTTTTTCTTCTGGACCATACCTGGGAACCTTCTAGTTACGGAGATATTGGTGGTCAAAGTTCCAACTTTTTTACAAGTTTTTTTTTATTACTAGTTTTTAATGTATTACTTCACTTTGAACACCTCCACGACCCATTTACCATTCAATGCTTCAATCAGCACAATGTTTTGAAAAAATGTGATTTTTCACCCCCCAAAAAAAAGTCGTTGCCCAGCAATAATTTTTGCGTAGGGTTACTTAATTGGGTGTACAGAATGCTTGGTCGACGGCTTCGTGAAGGGTCTGTTTGCACCTTGTATATTCGATAGGATTGAACATTATTAAACAATCTAGCAAAAATTGCGAAAATATAAATAAACGATTTCATTTTTGTTATTTACTTCTCTTTGTATGTTTATTAAGACGAAAAATCCATAGATTTTCTCTGATTAGGTGCGTGTTGAGTTCTGTGTTTACCCTTTATAATTGAAAATCTATTTAATCCATTTGATTAAAAGGCTGTTAATTGCAATAAAGCTCAATTAAAGTAAGCTGGTATTAAGACCTACTTACATCTCCAATTCTCCATGCAATTCTATCTGACAAATGACTTAATTCAAACTAAATCGCAATCCAACACATTATACATTCAAATTAATGGAACAACCCCCAAAGGACATCACAAGACGACAGTTAACACGACAACGAAACGCAGCGACAGATTATGCACGTCAGTTCGTCTGAAGCGTCCTGAACTGTGACAAATTGAATTAATTACCTAGTATTACCAGTTCTAGAACATGTCAGCCATGCAATTTCCTTCAGTAAATTAGTATAATTGTTATATAAATTCCGATTGGCGTAACAGAGTCTAATATTACACAGAATATATAGATCATACAGAAGGCTGACTCGATACAAAGAATGAAAACAGGCGCACTCACACATAGACGCGTACGTACGGTAGTCTCAAACATTGATGACAGTCGCGAGCATAGACATGGAGAATGGACTGAGCGTTCCCTATCCAGCTGTAAAGTACATACGGGCAGAAAAGTGTGAGAGAGAGAGAAAGCGATCGTGCGGGCAGTAGTTGTCTTTTTTCAGAATTTGATTGGTCCACGTCACAGCCTTGTTCCTGCAAGGCAGTGGCGTAGATGAATTCTACAAGTCACTACGTATTTGGAGGTTACAGTTGCATTTACAGCGTTGTACGTTGAGTGTACACGTTTTGTAATATTATTTTTAATTGATAAAGGAATGAAGTTATTACTGAGTAATCAAAACATGGTTTATGCGTGATTTTTGTGCAAGTGCAGTTCGTGCTTACGTCACTACAGACCTACAGAAAAGAGTCAGGTATTGGCGCACGGTCGCTTTCTCTCTTTCTACAGAGTGGCCAATTTCATGCGCGTATTGCTCAGTCCATTCTCTGTCTATGGTCGCGAGTGCGCTTGCAATCGCTGTACGTGAAGCGTGTCTATGTGTGCGTGGATATATCAAACCAATGACGGTCGACCTTCTGTACCTACATATTCTGTGTCAGTAATTAGGGATTGATTAGGTTTTACGCCAAATTAACTTGAGAATTTGAATTAGGGATGGGAATTAGGCTGTCTACGCTTGGGTTTATGAAGATTTGAATTATTATTATGTTTCAGAGTAATTTTGGAATAGTAATTTATATTAATAGGCTGTGCTCTGATGTTTGTTCCGACTCAAGAACTCGCTAGTACTACTTACATAGTTGCTATAAAAAGATGAGATATAACCTTTTGTAAGGAAACTCCTTTGTCGAATTTCAACGGACCAATTATTCCGAATCAATTCTAAATTAAAGGCTCACAGACTGAGATTTTCATGTTGTTAAATAATAAAGAAGTTATAGTCCCGAGTTAAAACACGTGAAGAAGGTTTTTCTAAGCATTTTTTTTTTGTTAGCCTGAATTGTCCCACTCCTGGGCAAAGGCCTCCCCCCATTCCTCCCACTTTTCTCGATGTTGCACCTCTTTTCGCCAATTAACGAGAAAGCCATCCAAGGCGTCCCGCCATCTTCTCCTCCGTCTGCCGCGACACCGTCCAGCTGTTTCTAAGCATTGTCTCAATAATTATATAACCATTGTTTTATATAAATTAGAAGCATTATTTGAGTTTTTGTAAGTGTGAGTACCATGTAGACTTTCTATTATGGTTAGTAGGGCTTATCCTAATCTTTATGGTTTTAACTGTAGCTTTGTTTTATTTTCCTATCTCTACACTGTGCTCACATATAGAAGCAACAATATTGTACCCAGGACTATGTAATATATAACTTGATTTGAAAAGAGTGTCCATGGAGTTTCTTGCCCATTCTTCTCCATGAGATCTACTATTTTCGAATGGGCAACTACAGTCCATTCACAGTTATTATGCCTGTGGCGGGACTGTAGGTAGCTTATTTTTGACTATGCAAAAGTGCCTGTCATGGGTCTATTTGAAATAAATGCTTTGAGTTTTGAGTTTGAATTGTAATTGATAAATCTTTGTGCCCAATTACCAAACCACGTTATGCTTTATCATCATCTAGCCTCACTGTTACCCAACTAAGTCGAGATCGACTGCCAGTCTAACCAGACGCAGCTGAATACCAGTATTTTGCATGAATCGACTTCTTCTTTTGTATTAATGGTACAGACTTATTTAATTTTTTTGGACCCAGTATGTGGTTGGTCGTCCGGCGATAAAATGGGCAGATGACGTTGTTGCCATTGCGGGAATATCCTGGAGGAGGCTGGCACAAGAACGTGAAGCTTGGCTCCAGCAAAGAGAGGCCTACACCCAGCAGTGGATGAAGTCGGGCTGTGGATGATGACGAGTATGTGGCGACGGAATCGACCAATTCGAGCGT
Source organism: Noctua pronuba (assembly GCA_905220335.1). NCBI lineage: Eukaryota > Metazoa > Arthropoda > Insecta > Lepidoptera > Noctuidae > Noctua > Noctua pronuba. The sequence goes on along the minus strand of LR999918.1, from coordinate 7,789,629 downwards.
TATGCCCAATTAAATGCCCAGAGAGCAGAGACTTAGACATCGAGCAACCACAACACGGAGGCGACACCGCTTGTCAAGTTCTTAATTACAAGTAACATCGAATGAAAAAGGTGAAGATGATTGTACACCGAAATTCGACGATCGTCGGTAAATAAGTGGTAGTCAGCTGAACCAATCAGGCACGCAGACTGACGGGATGATTTTATGATTGCTGGGTAGCGTCAGTGTAATTAGTTTGGCTGGTTATTTCAAATTTTTTTTTTTTGGATATGCTAAAAAATATACGTGAAATATTTGGAGGTTCGTATTTGTTTTGTGGCAGTGGATATCTTTTAGCTGCTATTTCGATTTGTTTTAACTCAACGGAATTTAGTGTGACCGACTTTTAAAATTTAGAAAATTCTTTAAGATTTATAAATGTGCCTAATTATCAACTTTCTTCTCCAAACTTATGTGATTTTCCCTTATTTATTTTTAAATACAAGGATCATTTGACTCTTGAATGACTGAAAAAGGGGCGTTGTTGGTAAACATTTATCCTTGTACTGACATCATCTGCCTTTTCCCAACTATATTGAGGTCGGCTTCCAGTCTAACCGGATCCAGCTGAATACCAGTATTTTACATGGAGCTTCAGCCTATCTGATCTCCACAACCAAGTTAGTACTGGGTAATACTATACCCCTTGGTAAGACTGGTTGTCAGACTTTTTGGGCCACTGACTACCTAACGACTGTCAAAGATCTACAAATGACACCCAGGGCCAAAGGCTTAACGTGCTTTCCGAGGCACGGTGAAAACTCGGTATGTAATGGGTGGTCACCCATCCACAGACTAACCTAGGCAAGCACGACTTAACCTATAGATCGACCTGAGCGGCTGTTATGTACATTCATCCAAATCAGACTTCAAAGTTATTTGTCAGCTTTTTGATGATGATGATGATGACTGAAATACTACAAATCAAACTTAATACTTTGATTTAGGTTAGTACTCGTAATTCCTATTAACTAACCAAATCAAATCATAAACCTCTTAATTCACACTTTAAATAAACCAATCAACGAAATACAAAAACTTCTACAACCGTCAGTACAATACAAACGTACAATAAAAACACTAGGGTGATAATTCGGGGAAGCTAACAGACGTGTGGAAAGTAGCCGGCGGGCCGGTCGCTAATCACTGTAATCAAATAAATAAGAGGTTTTCGAAACAACTTCTAGAAGTGTGGACTTGAATGTATGGGAAATGTGTTTTTTCAAGATTATGTAGGTACTTGAAAAGTGGGGCGAAAGCGGTGCAATACGCTTTCGGCTCCACAGCGCGTAAATTCCAACCTTGAGTGCAATGACAAACTTTACGCACTTGCATCAAAATGTACTGTTTTTTAAGGAATACTAATTTCACAATAAAAATATGACTCGGTTTTTTTTTCGAGATCGTTCGACGATTTTCAGACGTTAAGAAAGCCCCTATTCATGAGCTTTGCACATAAAAGAAACATTAAATGATATAAAATATTTTTCATTTAAGCGTCAATACACAAGATAAAAATATCTTTTTCATTCATCTTTAAACGCGAACACGCGTGGCCTTTGGAAAAAACATTTTTTTATGAAACATATGAGTAAAATTTGGGGTAAAGCAAAATGAATATCGTTCCTTTATTTTTTCATCAATTATGCCTTATTTAAGGATTATTTTCACTCTGAACGAACATTTTGTCCTGATCCACTTATACTGATCACTTCCCTACTTATTTTGAACGAATGGCTATTAATGCTCTCTACATTCACTCGCCAACCGCAATGAAAGAACATGTTCGTTCGATGAATCCCTTTGCGGTTATTGTAAGGCTTATGTAACATTCCATGTTTGAACGGTAATTTATACAAATAAGGATAATGAATGTCAAACGAATGCGATGGGTTCACATTCGTAATTCAAATTACGAAAGCGTGCTGTCCTGTTTTGTAATTTTGACATTTATTTGAATCAAGAACGCATTTGCGGGATCGAATATGTAGACTTGCAGAGTCTCTATTCTTAATAATGGTCTTTTTACCAGCCTGAATCAGAACGAAAACGTATGACAGAAGAAAGGGGAAGCCTATATACTCAGCAGTGGGGATTCCGGCCTGAAAAGATGTTGCTGATAATTCCTAATTCTGATAAAATCTAATTGAGGCATTTTTCTGAACGCAATCGTATCTGATTAAGGTAATAACTTTCCATAAGCAAGAATGTCGTCTTTTTTGCCAACACATAAAAGAATTCAGAGCAAAAAAAGCGTCCCTGTTTATTTTTATTTCCCTTCAGCAAAAGGCTTAAAGATAAGCTTTTAAGACCCAAGTTGTCAAAGAGGTCCATTAATCAACAACAAATTTAATAAATACCAAGTCGTTGTAAACTAACAAAGATGTGATTAATCGTCCTAGTCTTAAGTCCTTCAACGTTGAAGTTCAAATATCAAGACTTGTTTGTTGTAAAACAATTATTTAGTAGTCGCAATAATAGAAATTGATGGGCACTTAAAGTCTTGTTCGCACGAGACAAGTAAAGATACCTACATGTTTCCCTACATTTCGACACTAGTGTCTGAAAAATTATTTTGAGTCGGCACTGCGAAGGTAAATTGTTTTGCTGATACCAACAACATTTATGTATCCTACACATGTTAATACAACTATTCATTGGTGAAAATCGTGGTTAGGTATTTAACTGTTTTTTGGTACTTTGTCATCTTTTTACTGTCAGACCGATTTTCAATCATATCAAAGTATACAAATTAGGCAATTTTGACAACTCAAAACAAAAACAGCAGACGTCGCAAAAGCCGCGTTCACTACTAAACGAAATCACTAGACGGCATCGTGTAAACGTAGCTTAAGTCCAAAGTTTAAGTGCTCCCTCGGCCAATTACTTAAGAATCAAGCTTGCGAGCGAATCATAGCGTCAGAGCAAACAAGTCCAACTTAAATGCAAGTTATCTCTAAGAAACGCTTTATTATAGTTCGTTCTTAACCTTTCGTTAGCGAAGAGAAATAAAAATGGTGGAGATTTTAATAATGGTAAGATGGTGCACTTTATTATAGAAGTATGACTAGTTTTTAGGAGTCCGTACCTCAGTCGGCAAAAACGGAACCTTTATAGGATCACTTTGTTATACGTCCGTCTGTCAAGACCCTTTTTCTAAGGAACGCGTGGAGGTCATCAACATCTTCCTGCCCTTATCCCATGTTACTTGGAGTCGGCGCAAAACGTTTTTTTCTTCCATTCTCCTCGGTCAACCGTCACGCTATCATTTACTCCATTATCTTTCATATCATTCCTCACACAATCCATCCATCGTTTCTTTGGTCTTCCTCTCCCTCTCCATCCAATCAACGTTTATATTCATCACTATTTTAGTCACATGTGTGGAGGTATCAATCTGAAATTAATATCAAATACTCAGGTCTGCTACCCTTTGGAGCAGTGAAAAATCCAAACTTGTAAGTCAACGCGATTAAAAGATATGACCGTGTATGGCGCTTATTTTGCGATTTCACCAGGGAATCAAAACCTATAGGGTAGTTCCCGTTGAAATGAAATTTGGCAAGAAGCAATATTAATAACAAAATACCTACAAGTTTGTAAGGGACCCTCGGTGCGCGAGTTCATCTCGCACTTGGCCGTTTTTTAAGGATAAAGGTTTATAATAATCGAAGTGTTTTTAATGAAGAGAGATTGATATTTATTTGATTCGTTCAGAATACAGATTACACAAAGTCTAATTAATAGCACACTGAAGATTCGTACGAATCCAAAACAAACCTTATTTCGCTTAAAGATCTTGAAGTATACAGGGTGTAAACGGACCCTTCACTAAGCCGTCAACCAAGCATTCTGTACATCAAACTAAGTAACTTTACGCAAAAAAATTTGCTGGGAAACGATTTTTTTTTTTGGGGTGAAAAATCACGTTTAAGAGGTTCACGTTTTGAGTTTCACGTACGGTAAAACTCAATGTTACGCACTCAAAACTTAGTTCTGATGAATGCTTTGAATAGTAAACGAGTCATGGAGTTAATTAAAGTAAAGTTAAAACCTTAAAAAGTGGTTTAAAAATAAAAACTTGTGAAAAAGTTTGAACTTTGACCCCCAATATCTCCGTAACTAGAAGGTTCCCAGGTAGGGTCTAGAACAAAAAAATGATCGCAATGACGGAGAGAACAAGTGCCTTTCGTTTTCGTTAAGGGTCTTTTTACACCCTTTATATTTTTAATCTATTGTTATTAAACAAGATTTAAGCAGATCTTCTTCTTTGCGTGTCGATAGACTCAAATAATACCCGACCAGTATATCGCCACCTGCACAGCTCTGTCGTTTGCTTCGTTTAAATCCTGGAAGGTGCAGGTGGTTGTGCAGGATGGGCAAGAAAGTAGGTGGGGCATATCCTGCAGAGGGGCTCCACACTGACATTGTGTTTGGGACGGGTCGATGATACCCCATTTAGCCAGATTATTTCTACAGCGGCCAACCTGGGCCCGCAAACGGTTAAGTGATTTCCAGATTGGCCACTGCAGTTCCTGTCCAGGAGGAAGATGTTCTGCTGGATTGATGAAGTGAGGAGAGTTGGGATGTCTGTTCCTCCACAATTCGCATCTTTCATCTGACGCACTGTCCTCTGAGGGAATCGTGTGTCTCACGAAGCTTTATTAAGCAGATTAAAGGAAACATCAAGAACTGGTCGCGATTCTCTGGGCCTCATCAAATCTGCCTTTTCTCAAAAAAGTCAGGATCAGCTTCCAATCTAACTGCACGCAGTCGAGGAGCTTCCAGCATTTTACATGAAACGTCTGCAACTTTTTTGGGCATATAACCTAACCTTTAATCCAGCTGTCTGCGACTATGTATTTAACCAACTGATTACATTATCACAGACTATTATTACATCTAAAGTTGGTTAAAATATTCATGAAAGGGGGTATTTAATCATTGCTTAAACGAGAGACTGCATGTAATATTTTACAGGGAGCATCACGAATGGAACATTTATCTAATTTTAGTTTAGTCTCGTCTGGCAAAACATTTATTTAAGTTGTACAAACATTTATAAGTATTTTAATTAATCAAATTGTAGATGCTTACTTTACGAGTGCAAACTCAAAACTCTGCAAAGCGATGCAAATCATCCTCTGCCTAGCCTTTTCCCAATTACATTGGGGTCCAGTCTTACCGGATACAGCTGAATACAAATATTTTACATGGAGCGACTGCCTATCTGACCTCCACAACCCAGTTAGTACTGGGTAATACGACACCCCTTGGTAAGACTGGTTGTCAGACTTTTGGGATTTTCTAAATAACTTGTCCTGCCCAACTCCATTTGAGTTCCATAATGCGATCTCCAATATCGAAGACCTTCGTCCGTCTCCCGATTTCGAAGCTTGGTACTCGGTGTATTAGTTTTATACCGAGCATGGAACTCTCCATGGCTCTTTGTGCTACTCTGAATCTGTACACAGCCTCCTGTGAGAGCGTCCACGTCTCAGCACAGACTGTTTCTCATACTCCTAAAATACCATCGAGGTTGATTGTTCTAATTAGTTTGAAGGAATCTGTCAAATAGATTATGTGTATCAATATTAGCAACTAACTGTGGCCAGCGACTTTGTCATAGAAATATTCAGAATGATAAGTAGCTTATGGCCTTCTCTTGATCCTAAGCTACCTATCAGTCAAATTTCACAACGATCGGTTCAGTGGTTCAGGCATGACAAGGTAACGGACAGACCAACGAACAGAGTTAGTTGCGCAATTACAATATAAGTATGGTTGGAGAAGACACCTTAAACATTTTCACATCTCTTAACCGACATAAATTGCAACAGTTTACTTGGGAATGTAAGTTAAAAACATTGTATCATCTAATTAGTAGTAAGCTAGCTCGTAAGTCGCAACTTTGTAGGAGTCAATTAAGGGAGCCACAGAGTTGCAATGAGAAATGGAGGTGGCAGGACAAGTCAGTTACAATTTGGTAGTTTTTATATGGTTTTTTTTTTAGTAATTTGATCTTTGTAAGTCATAGATGTTTTGTTTCTAATTACATGGTTCAATTTCTATTTTTACGATGCTTTATTGAACTTAAGAGGATGTTGTATATGTCACAGTCAAAACTACTTTTGACCTCTGTTAATCAACGGTTAAAATCATCTTAACAATCACTAACATTTACGTAGAAACTTATTAGGTTGTTAGGTTTTTTTTGTGACCCTTTGCAAAATATTTTGTTGTAGTAATTCTAGGACTAGGTAATTACAACTTTCTGAAACAACTTAATTATCTTAAATGGAGAAAACGCATTTTAACATAATAAGGGTTTTTACTGACACTAGTCAAAAGCGGTTTTGACCGATTAACAGTTTTGACTGTAACATATTCATCTGTAATTAGTAGGTGGGTACCTACATAAGAACCTTCAAAACTTGTCAAAGTGCGGTTTATGGATCTTGCCCTAATAATTTTGAACACTTGAGGTACAGCTCAGAAGCAGACTTGCCTACAAAATGCGGCCATTTTAGACCCCCAGGGGGGTATTAGCAGAATCACATTAGGATAACATTATGAATCACGTTATAATTCTTCAAATGATCACAGACTCAGTTAATATTAAGAATTGACACTTTGTGACCATTTTACGTAATTCACGTTTATCCTATCACGATTCTGCTAAAGCGGCTTTTATAGGCCCCCTGGGGGTCTAAAATGGCCGCTTTTTTATTTTAGCTATTCATATGTGGAATGAATATAGCGGTTTGACACCTTTAAAAGAAAAGGTAAACTGACATTTATTCTTCAGATTACAGTCAGACAGTTATTTGACCATTGACAAATCAGCTCTTAATATAGTGCTTTTTTATTTACCACAGTTACTAAAACACTTACAAGTTCTGCCTACCCTCGTTCACATAAAAAGTCGTAGTAGCTGGAACGTTGTAATGCAATGTCTAGACTCCATTTAGCGCTCAATGAAATTCAATCAATTTTCTTTGATGTCACGTGTTAGAGTAATTAATATTGCACTATCAATTAGGAGTTAATTAACGCAAGAAGATGCGGTGTTTTATTTTAATTTATTTTTTAATAGAATTTTGCTCTTGCAGGGTTTCAAGTGCAGTGTTGGTAGCGATTTTATGGACTTGGTTTTGAACCCAGACATTTATTTGTCACTTAGCTGTTGTGCCCGCGACCTTCGTCCGTGTGAAATTATTATAAAACTAGCACTTTGCCCGCGACTTCGTCCGCGTGGGTTACGTACTTCTATAAGATTTTCCATACAAACAAAATTCCCCCTTTTCACCCCCTTAAACGTTAAATTTCCAAAAACCCCTTCTTAGTGCTCCCCTACATTATAATAGGAAGCCGTGTATAAAATTTCACATTCCTAGCCCCAGTAGTTTCGGCTGTACGTTGATATGTCAGTCAGTCAGTTCTCCTTTTATATATATAGATATATATAATATTTATATATACAATGTCGCCCATGCGCATGTGACCGCCCGTAATTTTCTGAATATTCATGAAGAATTGTCGAAAATAAACTTCAAAAGGGGGGGTCTATCTATAACATTTTTCATGTTATTCAATTTTGAATTTTTTAAGTAGAGTTTGTAGATTTGCTTTCTATTTTTTGACACATCTCCGAAGTTTATGGGTCGATTTGAATTCTGTTTATTATTTCTAAAAGCTTATGAGTTATTTTAACAGGTTAATTAACATTTTTACTAAAAATTATCGACTACGAAAAAAAAAACGGAATCGAAGTCATTTTTTCGGTAATTTTTTTAATATTTATTTTAAAAAAACTTGTGTAAGTCCATAAATTATCCCGATAGGACGACTTTTTTAATCATTAGTTGTAAGCTACTACATAACAGCTACAAATTCTCAGAACATTGTTGATACCTATCTCTAAAGAAAAAACAAGGGCGGGTATAACAAATCATCGCAATCTCCATGTGTGGGCCACTGAAAATCCACATGTCATTAGGGAAACAACTTTCCAGATTCAATTTTCCATAAATGTATGGGCTGGAATGATTGACGATGAACTTATTGCCCCTTTTGTGTTACCAAACAGACTAGATCAACACGCGTTTTTAGATTTTATAGTCAATACGTTGCCGTTGCTTTTGGAGGAAGTACCGCTGGAAACAAGAAGGCGGATGTATCTGCAATTAGATGGAGCTCCAGCACACTTCGCACGATTAGTTCATGATTATTTAAATCAAAACTATCCGTGGTGGATTGGCAGAAGAGGTGCCATTGCTTGGCCGCCGCGATCTCCCGACCTTACACCCTTAGATTTTTATCTTTGGGGCTACATGAAACAAAAAGTGTATGCCGAGCCCATCGAAAGCCGCGAGTAATTAATGGCTAGGATTTTTGCTGCTGCTGTGGAAATAAAAGAAAACCGTGAAGAATTACGTCGTACAGTCAAAAGTGTTGCCATGAGAGCTTTGGTTTGTTTACAGGAGAGTGGGGCCATTTCGAAAATCTAATTAATTAAAATTCTTGTATTTTTTATTTTTTTAGTAAAAATCTAGCTATTGCTTGTTTGTTTTTAATTCCATTATCATCCTCATTATTAATTTAACCTTTTAGTACTCACTGCTAAGAGCAACATTCAATTGACTTTCACATTTTCCTAAATTCTTTCTTTTCCTAAATTTGACTCATCAGAGTTTTAGAGTTTTACCTTGGATTTAGTTACAGTTAGGTATCAACAATGTTCTATGAATTTGTAGCTGTTATGTAGTAGCTTACAACTAATGATTAAAAAAGTCGTCCTATCGGAATAATTTATGGACTTACACAAGTTTTTTTAAAATAAATATAAAAAAATTACCGAAAAAATGACTTCGATTCCGTTTTTTTTTTCGTAGTCGATAATTTTTAGTAAAAATGTTAATTAACCTGTTAAAATAACTCATAAGCTTTTAGAAATAATAAACAGAATTCAAATCGACCCATAAACTTCGGAGATGTGTCAAAAAATAGAAAGCAAATCTACAAACTCTACTTAAAAAGTTCAAAATTGAATAACATGAAAAATGTTATAGATAGACCCCCCCTTTTGAAGTTTATTTTCGACAATTCTTCATGAATATTCAGAAAATTACGGGCGGTCACATGCGCATGGGCGACATTGTATATAGATAGATGATTACTTCTTTGTCTGAATCGGATTTTCTTAACAATTTCAAGGATTTTAATTTTTTTGCACGGAACTCTCATCCTTTTCCTAAAAGGATTAGACCACCTTTTTCTAAAATAAAGTAGCCTTTTTTTTCTGGATGGGAAATCATTAAATAACCCCCCACCCCCCTCCGCTCTTTAGTGTCAGACTTTTACTGACTAAAACCCAACCATGTTCCTTCTTTGCCCTTTGTGTTCCAGGGCCGCGGTATCTTTTTCGAACAGTCCCGCAGCCCCGGCAGGCATCGGCCCTTCTTGAAATAAAGTAGCCTTCGTTACTCCTTATAACATCAGCTATGTGCCAGTAAAAGTCCCGTCAAATAAACTCTACCTAATCGATATCTGCTTATAATCGATATAAAATTAGAAATACATCAAAGTTGTTCACACCATTATTTAATAACGCTTTAATAGTTATTACCAAATTAATTTAATTTATGTTTCTTGGTTTACGATAAAACCAAGTTTTAATGTTAAACAGTCACGGTAAACTATTAAATTAAATAAATTATATATAAAGGTTCGTCGTGATGGCCCAGAGGTTAAGGCCTCGCCTCTCATGCATGAGGTTGTGGGTTCAAATCCGGGCAAGTACCAATGTGACTTTTTCAATTCATATGTACTTTCTGAGTTTATCTTGGACATCACAGACATCGGTGAAGGAAAACATCGTGAGGAAACCTGGACTTATAATTAATATAAGTCTGAAATCGCCAACCCGTCTTGAGCAAGCGTGGCGATCAACGCTCGTGCCTTCTCTATATGAGAAGAGGCCTTTGCCCAGCAGTGGGACAGTAACAGGCTGGTATTATTTATTATTATATATAAAGTTACTTTATGAGGTTCGAACATTTATTTAATTAAGAGTCACGAGGTATTGTAATAAGAACTTCAAAAACTTTTTTTTTTTTCACTGGGTACCCCGATGGTCACCATCCGCACATGGGAGGAGGAACCGTTTCCTCTAAAAAGACCTGTCCGGAGCCCTCTCTGTGCAACGCCTGTTAAGGCTAGGGAACTTCAAAAACCTACTTAGTAAAATAAACCCATATCAGATCACACTTATATTTTCCACTTTAAAAAGCAGTGATAGTCTAATGGTGTGACCGTCGGACTGCCAAGTCATGGGTCTCGAGTTCGAACCCAAGACACGCACCTCTGATTTTTCGGATTCATGTGTGTATTGTATAATTATCACTTGCTTCAGTGAAGGAAAACATCGTGAGGAAACCATCATGCCTGAGAGATATTTCTCGACGGCATGTAAAGTGAAGTCAGAGGCCTATGGGCGGCATAAAAACTCTGACACCAGGTTAGGCTCTAACCACACGATAAAGGAAAAACATACAGGGTGTAAACAGACCCTTCACGAAGCCGTCAACCAAGCATTCAGTACATCAAACTAAGTAACTTTTCGCAAAAATTTTTGCTGGGAAACGACTTTTTTTTTTGGGGTGAAAAATCACGTTTTACGGTAAAACTCAATGTAACGCACTTAAAACTTAGTGCTGATGCATGCTTTCAATAGTAAACGGGTCATCGAGTTAATTAAAGTAAAATTAAAACCCTTTAAAAGTGGTATTTTAAAAAAAACTTTTGAAAAAATTGTAACTTTGACCTCCAATATCTCCGTAACTAGAAGGTTTCCAGGTATGGTCTAGAACAAAAAAATGATCGCAATGACGGGGAGAACAAGTGCCTTTCGGCTTCGTTAAGGGTCTTTTTACACCCTTTATTTCCCGAAGAGGAATACAATTTTGCAGGAGAATAAGTAACCTACATGGAATGGACAATAAATCTTTAACAAATGCGTTCGTTTTCAAATTAGTACATTATAGAATACCACCGCTGAACTTTCAACCATTGCCAATACATCACGTTATTTATTCATTTAAATGTTGAACAGTAATGATGGCATTATTACACGCAATAAACTAAATAATATAATGTAGTTATTGCGTACGCATGTCGTATAAAACTCATCGGTGGTATTAAACGGTGGAATATTTAATTGTTTACCACTGTGCAGTTGAGAACAGAAGGTTTACTTACTAACAAGTAACATTTATTTAAAAGTATCAAAAAATCCGACTACAAATTGTTTTATGTACCTATGTATATATTTGTAATCTCCTTTTAATTTTCTTCATTTTGATACCGTACTAGACAGGTTTGGTTGAAAAAAAAAATTTACGACTTACAATTAACGCCAAAAATCCACCATTTTGTTTTTTTTTAAACACCTTTGTAAGGACACTTGGGTTTTTGAGACGAATGTAATGATACCTTACCTAATCGTCGAAATCCACAACATCACATTAATTATACAAAAATTAAATGATACCATGAATTTAATCTTTAATGATTTACCTATACGAACTTTTTTCGTACTTTAATACCTAACTACTTACAGTCCCCATTGTTGGGACACAGCCTCCCCTCTCCAAGAGAGGGAGAGAGCTGTCAATTTAAAACGCGAGCCCAGCTACACACCTGCCTGGATTCGAACCCATTACCAATCCCAGGCGAACGGGAACCGGATCAAGTTTTATATCATTAGGTACTTCTGTTATCCATTTTATTGGGACCAAGCTACTTAATATCGTGCAGAGCTTTCCTGCTGTGAATTTAATAATAACTTTGTATGTATGTTTTTGAACATAAAATATCACTACGCACGAAATTAGAAAAGTATCTATGTCAGAACTGTTTACTTTGAAGTCTGCCGACTGTTCTGTGGGAACATTTGACTAAGACCTGAAGATTTACATGTCGGATCCGGTCGTTAGTATGGTCATGAAATGAATCGGAAGTTCGCCGGTGGTGACATCACGGAACCTACTTACAAGTCTGTCACCATAGCGTGCTTCTACAGAGCCCTGATGTTCAGCTCAGTTAATTAACTCCATGACCCGGTTACTATTCAAAGCATCCATCAGTACAATGTTCTGAGTGCGTTATATTGAGTTTAACCATAAAACATGATTTTTCACCCCAAAAAAAAGTCGTTTCCCAACAATATTTTTTGCGTAGATTTACTTAGTTTGTTGTACAGCATGCTTGGTTGACGGCTTCGTGAAGGGAACGTTTACACCTTGTAGATTAGGTTAGGCACTAACCACACGACAAAGAAGAAGACCATAGATTCATACCTTTGCTTTCCCTCTCACATAAAAAACAAACTTAAAAAGCTATCCCTTACAGCATCTTGAAACTCAAAGCCGTGTTTCCAATTTGTTCCGCCATTCCAGGACTCCTCTATTTATAGGTTATTCAATACTTTTGGGTCTCCGATATCAAAGGGTTCTCATCCCAATTACTGTAGAATTTGTTGTGTTTACCGTAACACGGCGTGTAAATATGGCTACCTTATGGTGTTTCATGGCAGGGCTGCTAAACCTTCGGAATGTGTATGACTTTTTTTTTTTTTCTTTTTTTATGAAAACCGAGGCCACTTCAGCTAACTAGGAAGTGGGTGGAGGGTGGACAGGGTTGCCGGGGCTGCGGGACTGTTCGAAAGCGATACCGCGGCCATGGAGCACAAAGGGCAAATAAGGAACATGGATGGGTTTTAGTCAGTATGAGCCTGGCACTCGCTTCCTCTCCGCCCAGAGCGGGAGGGCTCATATGATGATTTCCAATTGGAAAAAAAAAGGGTGGAGCTGCCATACATTTTATTTTTAAGTACTTACAAAAAGTGATTGCTGTGCTGATTATCCGCGTAATATGAACAAAAATGATTTATGAATTCGGAATGTCTGCGCATTTTTATTAATTTTTTGGAAGACTTGAATTCGACTGTAGCTCAATACAAGGTGGAAGTGACACCAACGCTAAAACGGTTTCCACGTATTCAGTACATCATTCTGAACAACTTTTTTTTTATCACGGCAATTAACATTCTCGTTTATTTCTTGCCCATACGAGAGATAATAACTAATACTCTTATAGCCATCTACATTTACTACAAAAGGCTTATGAGTAGGTAATTTTAATACACCCACAACCAGTTCCTTACTAAACTTGCAAGAATAATGTCTGTCATATTAAACACACCAACTTGGCTATGAACCTATTCACAAACGCTTCGATTCGAATTCGATTCCGAAAGTCGTATGTCTATTCGCTCGCTTTCGTAATGACAAAAAAAGATAGACATACGACTTGTCGAATCGAAATCGAATCGAAGCGTTTGTGAATAGGTTTTCTGAACTTCTAACTTTGTTGAACAATATTGTTCATGTTACCTCAGGGGCAACCAAAAATTGACCTTTGAACCAAATTGTTTCTTCTCAAAACTAACAAGTAAAAGGTCAATCTATTTCACGGCGTCCTTACAATTTCTACTTTTACGGAGAATAATTTAAAATTCATTTATGCATGAAATTAAAACTTAACTAAAAAAACTAGTCTTTTACTTCTCTTTATTTTAAAATATTAATTTATAGAAGTATTGCTAAAGGCAGAAATAATACTGAAAGCCTACTAGTTGAGAATGAAACCATCCCAACCAATTTAAAAACTAAATAATTTTAAAACTACATATTGTATTGTATCAACAACGATCACCCCATTACCTAGAATAAGTTTATTACATAATATTCATATATATTCTCGTGTAAGTGGCTCTTTTATCTTTTTGAGAATAAAGTATACAGGGTGTAAACGGACCCTTCACGAAGCCGTCAATAAAGCATTCTGTTCATCAAACTAAGTAACTCCTCGCACAAATTATTGCTGGGAAACGACTTTTTTTTGGGGTGAAAAATCACGTTTTACGTTAGTAGGCAATGTAACGCACTCAAAACATTGTGCTGATCGATGGATTGAATAGTACGGGGGTCGTGGAGATGTTGAACATCTCTCATTGAATAGTACAGGTGTCGTGGAGGTGTTTACAGTAAAAATATTACATTAAAAATATGTATTTAAAAAAAAAAATGTGAAAAAGTTGGAACTTTGACCCCCAATATCTCCGTAACTGAGAGGTTGCCAGGTATGTTCTAGAACAAAAAATGATCGCAATGACGGGGAGAACAAGTGACTTTCGGCTTCGTGAAGGGTCTTTTTACACCCTTTATTAAACCTAATTTAAATTGTAAAATTCTTTAAAAAATAAACGTAAAATCTATTTCAAAAGCAAATTTTACAAAATAAAATCATTCTTCTACTCTTATTTGGGATTAGCTTTTACCCACGGCTTCGCTCGCGTAATGGTCGTTAATTATTTCACGGGAACGTTGTAAATATAGCTAGATAAAATGTAGCTTCCCGTAATCGGATCAGTAGTTTCAAAGATTACCCCTACATTTACCTATTAATAATATTATAGTATACAATATTATATAAGATCAACGTAGCACACCATCTTTTACCAAACTTCTCAATCACTTACCTCCATTCATCTAAAACACATCACGAAAATGTTTGTAGCCCCTGCCTAACAAGTTCCTTGTACATCTTCAGATTTCCTTAGAGCATCCCAGGTTGTAATTCGAATGCATCTCTTTGATTTCATACATGCCTGGTACTCGCCAATCAGTGAAATAGACGGTTAGTGCCTGCAATTTGCAGCTAGCAACAGGAAACATGGCCTTAGAATTAGTCGGCCATCTTGGAATTTAAATATGAGGTGTTCGATGTTTAAATTGTGTTGCTTGGAGGAATATTTTATTGGAATAATTTTCATTTTTATCATGCCTAAGGGGTTTTAGCTTCGATCAGTTATAAGTAGCTTATGTTGTTATTAACTATATTACCTGGCCGGTGGAATCTATCGTGATATACAGAGTGTAAACGGACCCTTCACGAAGCCGTCAACCAAGCATTCTGTACACTGTACAGAATGCTTGGTTGACGGATAACTTAGTTTGCTGTACACTGTACAGCAAACTAAGTTATCCTACGCAAAAATTATTGCTGGGAAACGACTTTTTTTTTGGGGGTGAAAAATCATGTTTTACCGTAAAACTCAATGTAACGCACTCTAAACATTGCGCAGATGGATGCATTGAATATTAAACGGGTCATGGAGGCGTTTAAAGTTAAGTTATAACCTTAAAAATAGTATTAAAAAAAACGTGAAAACGTTAGAACTTTAACCTCCAATATCTCGGTAACTACATAGAAGGTTCCCAGGTATGGCCCAGAACAAAAAAAGAGAGCAAGTGCCTTTCGGCTTTGTTAAGGGTCTATTTACACCTTTTATAGGTAGGTACGTTTTATAAGTCTGACTGAGTCAGCATAACATGGCTTTTTTTCGACAAGGAGTATAAAAGTGCAGTAAATGAAGAATTTTTGATTGAAACAGCAGTGGTCAGCAATTTCTGTGGTGCTCAGAATGATGTACTGAATACGCGGTAACCGTTTTCGCGTCGGTGTCCCACCCTGTATACTTTAATGTACACCAAATTGAAACAACTGTTTAACAAAATTGCTAATTCTATATTTACAATGTTATACATTAAGTCTTTTACTGAATAAACTACATTAAGTTGACCTGTTAGCTTCTACGTTTCAAGCACTTAGCTGCACTCACGATCACAGGTGGCCTGAATTAGCCTTGCACATTAATGTTCTACATAAACCACTTCGATGTTAAACGCAAGCATACAAGCTCAGCCTTCATAATGTTCCCACTTGTGGGACTCTAGATTTCCTTCTTTGTGAAATATTGGACCTGGGCGGGTTGAGGTTGTCAAAAGGCGTAAAATTATGGGTCGAGGACATGCCCGCGATGTTTTCATTTCCCGATTTCAAAAGAAGTATAAAGACGTGCATTTTTTTTTTTGTTATATGTTGATTCTCAGGAGACCGCTCGTCCGCGTGGTCGGACGGAGGCGGCGAAGATTTTGAGGCCTTGCATTGCGCTGGAGAGGCGGTGAGCGCCAATTGGTAGGTATCAATAGATTTCATACTGTTACGAGCTGGGTTTGGGATAAATTAAATACTACCGATTTAACACGAAATAACTTTATTAATTTCAAAACACTTAAAACTTAATCACAAGTACACTACTGATCACTATTCGTTTAGATATCGCAGTTCTAGTTCACTTCGATTCACTTCGTTGTGTAGCCAAAATCAGACTGACAGTTCCCGCACACACGACGGTTATTAATTTTTGCCGACCGATCCTTTGAGAAGGTTCCACAACTTTCAGGAACTTTCTTCACAGTTCTTAGTGGAACATCATCCTTCAGGAAAGTTCCACAACTTATTCGAATCTTCTAGACAGTTCCATAGTAGAACATTGTCCTTCGAGAAAGTTCCACAACTTTCTCGGATCTTCTAGACAGTTCTATAGTGGAACATTCTAGACTCTAATCTTCTAGACAGGTCCCTACTGGAGACAGTTCGTTTCGAGACTCGCACGTAATCTAGAATGTTCTCGTAAAGCAACCGACAGACCGCGCGGACGTACGGTGTCGAGTTAACCGCTTAATATACGATACTTTCGCAAATTATTTCTTCTCTGTCCGATCTCAAACGCACCCTTGATTAATTCCAAAAACAAACAACAAAATAAACACATTATAACCCGGTCAACATAAATCTAAAGCCGAAACTCTATGTGCAAATGAAATCAGTTATTTATAACCCGGAAAATGTCACTTTAATCTATAGTTTGGGGAGCAGAGAGAACTCTAAAATAGTTGTTTTGTTACATTTATGATATATGTTTTGAGGTTAAGTCGTACTTTACGGTAATGGCCAGCTATTTGTCAAAATGTTAGGCCGTGGCCTGGATTAAGGCCTTATTTAGAAAAATGTGAGTTTGGGGACTTGCGAAGTGCTAGGAGAATGGAACTGGTCCACTCAACTGATCTTTTAACCGACTTCAAAAAAGGTGGAGAGGTTTTTATGTATGTTCACCAATTATTCGAAGACCCTGAACCGATTTGGAAAATTCTTGTTTTGTTTGAAAGTGTATGATCCCAAGTTGGTCCCATAGAAATATTGTAATGATCTGATCATGGACTTCGGAGATATGGAACGGAACTCTTCAATAATATACAGCAAATCTGTCGTGATTGCTGCAATTGCTTGCATGTTTATTGTTTACACAACATCATAACATAACATCACGCCTGTATGCTCTGAGGGGGTACGCGGAAGTACACCCACATTTCGACAGTTAGGTTTGTTAAGTTCCAGTTTATTGGGGTTAAGCCTACTACTACGAAATGTATTGTTAACAACGTGCGGTGAAGCGTATCTCACGTCGCATAGGCTTGTATGAAATTCGTTGATGCCTTACACACGTACAGTCACGAGCACCAAAATGTATACACTTTCCTAAATTTAAATAAAATTTTCGCGAAAAAAATTGTAACTTGCAAATAGGATCTTTTTCATAAAAATATGAGTTCCAGAATACTATGTTTGTAACAACATGAAATTTTAATCAGAACATTAGGAGAAAATCACTTTTAAAAGTTGTTAAGAGTTTCCATATTGGTGATAGTGACTGTACACAAGAAGACCGCGCGGACGACCGGCGCAATTCCAATATATTTTCTTCGCAGCCTCCACCTGACCCCCGAACTAGCGGTGTCTTTTTAGAATCGCTTTAAACACGGCCTTCAAAATCAACTATACACATAGCATAACATATAGGTCCCTGAACCAATACGAGTACAAAACTAACTTGGGAACGTATGACCATTTCGCATACTAGGATAAATGTCAACTAAGAACATAACTTCCAAACTTCATAAAGGCTTTTCTGAGTCGTGGCCTCGTATAAATGGCCTTTGATAGTTTGATCCCAGGCCTCCTTTGAGTCGGTTCCACTTTGACGTATTTACATAAACGATGACATAAAGCTCCATTCACACGACTTGCGTCAAGCGATTTCGCGTGCGTACTATCGCAAGTAGCATCGCGATGACTCGTGGCTTGCTCTTTATGACTTTGGCTAATTTTAGCTAAGCCTACCTCTGAAGCATCAAAAATATTATATACCTTTTTATTAAATAAGGAATTAGATTAAGTTCATTCGGTTTGGGGTTTTTTTTTATAAGCTAAATTAGTTTAGGAAGTAAGTTAATGTATGTAAAAGTACGTTGGGATTGACATCGTCGCAATTGTGTACAAAAATCCCTTAAATAAAGAAGATTTAAAAAAAAACTTTGGTCCAAGATCCCAAGGTCGACAGACCTTATTTATTTTTTTATTAACGAAATGGTCTACGATTAGTCTAGCTACTCACAATAAGTACTGAAACCTTAGTATCAAATATAAAAATTCTCAGCCTATGAATCAAATCACGTAATTTTTACCGAGCTTGAAAGCGTCTGGCACAAAATATTCACCAAAGGGAAGCGTCTGGCAATGTTGATTATTAATTATTAACAAATTTCTATATTACATAATTTAAAAATCAGCACATAGATCAGGGCAGGACACCTAGCAAAGCGCGGTGATAGCAGGTAGAGTAAAGCTGTGACCGAGTGGCGACTAAGAACTGGAAAGAGAAGTGTTGGTCTTCCGGCGGCGAGATGGGCAGACGACATTGTTGCCATCGCGGGAATACCCTGGATGAGGCTGACACAACAACGGGCCTATACCGAGCAGTGGGTGCATGCCTTATGCATGGAAAACCCGCGCATTCACGCAGTCTCTACAAAACTTAAGTAAATAATTTTGTGTCTGGAAATTCAATTAGTTGATTCAGAGAAATATCTTATCAGACCATCTCATTGTAAGGAGAATCTTTCGAATGGCGCTGTCTTCGTGTAATGAAAACTATCATTAACATTATCTGGAAATAACCAAGGCTGTGCCTAACAACCACAGGCAGTGCCTTATCGAGATCTCGCCGGGTAATGAAAATTGTTGTGACAGGATTTTCCTAGCGAAGTGGATATCTACTTGGGGACGTTTTACGCATTTTATGGTAGATAAAATATTCTTTATATTAATTAATATTGGATTCGGAGTCTTAAAATGCGATCTTATAGGCGGTTGTATACAGGGTGTAAATAGACCCTTAACGAAGCCTTCAACCAAGCATTCTGTACATCAAACTAAGTAACTTTATGCAAAAAAAAATGCTGGGAAACGAGTTTTTTTTTGGGGTGAAAAATCACGTTTTATGGTAGGACTCAATGTAACGCACTCAGAACATAGTGCTAATGGATGGGTTGACTAGTACGGGGGTGGTGGAGGTGTTTAAAGTAAAAATCTTACTTTAAAAACATGTATTAAGAAAAAAAACTTGTGAAAAAGTTGGAACTTAGACCCCCAATATCTCCTCCGTAACTAGAAGGTTGCCAGGTATGGTCTAGAACAAAAAAATGATCGCATTGACGGGGAGAACAAGTGCCTTTCGGCTTCGTTAAGGGTCTATTTACACCCTTTATGTAAACTAACAATCTTTAAAAGATTTTACAATATTTAAGTAGAATTAGAAAAGCTATTTGTGTAGCCAGCTGATTATAATGAGCTAAAAAATACTGAAACTAAAAAAATAAGTAACATAAAATAAATATAAAAAACTATAGACTAAACCAGAGTTTCCTCGCGCGTAGACGATACTTACTACATCATCAGATCAACTTTACACAAATAAGGGCCGATTTCACAATTGAAACTGAACGCAATCAATCCGTCTCAACCGCGTTCAAGACCGGTCAGTGTCATCAATATTACGGAATATTGACATAGAGGTCTTGAACGGGGTTAACATGATGATCGTGTTCCGTTTCAAAGGGTTAGTTTTAAGTCTATTTTCGACGAAACGAGTTGAACATTCTCCTTTTTATTAAAAACCGTACAATTACACTAAAAGAACTTACACGGCAGTCAAAAGAGCACAATTTACAAAGTACTACCCAGACATTAATGGGTAGTATCCAAGATGATTCTATGAGAATTTATTACCCAGATCTTCACGTAACAGGAATATTATTACACCAATTACGGCCCGGAGCTTCGTGCCTTGTAGGCCATAAAGCCATTGTGTGAAAGGGGGTTGGCAGAAGTCTGACTTGGGACAACCTTGACTAGGATAAGACAGACAGTAATAGCTTATGTATGATTCTAAGATAAATAAAAAACAAACGGACGTCGTAGCTTTTCCTAGTCAAAAGTTAAACTAAGTGGAAAATCTCGATACGCAGCAAAGTGACCTCAAAATGGCGGCCTTCCCCCTCCACCCCGCGCGATGTCACAGTTCTCACTTGGCTTAATGAATTCTTTGATTCTTTAGCTGTCTAATGGTGTAATTGAATTCAGGATGGAGATGATAGATATGAAGCCGCAACACCAAACTGTATCCCCCGATTTTGTTATCATTCGTTTTTTTGACTTGCCTCCCACTATGGAAGCAATTTTATAGACTCATTCACGTCAAAAACAGTACACATAGGTCCAGAGTTCAACCCGGTTTTGGGCCTTTCCATTATGAATTTTTTAGACTACAGGTTACATAGTCTAGAATGTAGCATAGTTGAAGGCACCTAACATACCTACACTAGTCGCCCCTGCCCATTGAAGCATGAAGTTTTGTACAAAGGGAAAAGAAAATACAATTCAAGCGAAATTGATTGAATCGTAACAAAGAAACGAACTTTGCATGAACTACATTGATCATTGGCGTAAACTAACTAACGGTAACGTTAACATTGAATGGTGTCATTTGGCCTTCTGGGACCTTCTTTTCTCATGGTTAAGCCATGGAGGTGGCGTAGCTTATTAAGGCATGCCGGCAACCCTATTACGGGCTGCAAAAATGCGGATTACGTTAGGATATTAAACGGTTAAATTATTTTTGTTAAGTTTGTTATGACGTGCGGGAGATTTAGGCCAATTATTTCAGTAGGTTTGAACGGAGTAATTAATTAACAGATTTTACTTTTACAGTGATATCTTGCAGATCATAGTATTTTCTGGAGATTTCGGTGGTCCACCTTCACATATAAAAGGTCACCGGTGTACTAACATTCAGTCGAGTCTTCTTCTTAGCGTGTCGATGGCAAATAGTTCAAATATGGCACATAATTCTGCATTTCAGTCCACATAACTTGTAAGGAAGGTTATCTTGAAACATTACACTTACTTATAAGTTCCGTCAAGTAAAAAGAACGCTGAACGACAGTGGGGGGCTGTGTTTGCGGACGTTATACAGTCCCGTCCTAAAGTACTAAGCCATTGTTTTATAATATAAGTATAATTGTTTCATTGTAGAATCGTAATAGGTACTTTACTAGCTACTTATTTGAGCTGTCTTGTCTTAGTACTTTATTTGAGCGGTGAGCGTTCTTTTTACGTGACGGGACCTATACATTACATTTACTAGTTAAGTTTTCAGTTTCTCGAAAAAAACCTTCCTATAATTTGACTCACGCCGTACCAAATCGTAATCAGTGAAAATATTCAGTAGACCATCCGAACCAAAATAATCAACGACAACCAAAAACCGATCAAAATAATAATAACTTAATACCCAAAGCCCGGTTCAAAGGAAGTTCCATTTCCAAGTGGCGACATGAAAAAAAAAAAGCAGTTCATTAAGCCTCGCCAACCGCGAAATTAGATTCAACAGTAATTAACATCGAAAGGCCAAGGTTCTTTCCCAACTAACTTTATATCGATTTTGATACTGATGAAATTGTGAAGGGAAAGAATGTGAGAGAACCAGCAAAAAAAAAAAATTGCTGGCTTCCCGTTGACCCCACCAGTGGGGTGGGGTAGGGTAGTGGGGCCAACGAAACGACGTTTTGGATGTTTCCCGTTAACCCCACCAGTGGAGCCATCCAGTGGGGTCAACGGGAATGCACCGCATGTCCTTGAACAAAAAATTTGAAGACATGTGGTAACCACCAACCCTTACTGGGGCTGCGCGGTGGATTATAACATCATCATCAGCCTATAACAGTCCACTCCTGGACATAGGCCTCTTCAATCGCACGCCACTTAACTTGATTCTCGGCAACTCTCATCCAGTAGCCAGAGCAGCAGAGCATAAGGGCGTCCCCCTTCCGCTTGCGATTCGCGGTCTCCACTCAACTCGAACACGTCTACCCCAACGGTCGTCGGTTCTACGGCTAATATGGCCGGCCTATTGCCACTTCAGCTTACTTATTCTGTGAGCTATGTCGATAGCTCTAGTTCTCTGTCGGATCACCTCGTTTTGGATGCGATCAATCAGAGAGACAAGCATAGCCCTTTCCATAGCTCGCTGATTGACCTTGAATTTATTATATTTTGAAGTCATAACAGGCAGGACGCACTGGTTGAAGACCTTACCTGGAGAACAACAGCCTCTTACAAAGTGGAGAACTGGGTTCCAGCATTGGGAACGATATAGTATTAAGTGTGTGTGATACTAACCTGGGCAGGAACCTTAGAATTGGTCAAGTCTTTGAGAAGCTTGTTCTGGATGAAAATTGTGATGAACGTGATACTGACCTGTGAACAAAAGAGAAAGTTACGATTAATTATGTGCTTCAATATTGGATGGATGGACTGTGTGGATGATGACATGGCTAGAAAGGATGTAACTGCTGAGATGACGAGTAATAGACAAGTGAAGAAGAAGACATGCTGACCACAAATAAATTGGGATAAGGGCAGGTGACTGATGATAATGATGTTTAGTGGGAAGGAAGATTGAAGAAACTGTGGGGGATTGTGTGAAACATGATCAAGAAGAGTTAAGGAGGCTTTAAAATAATCTGGGGTAAATGTAGGAGGATCATGATGATGAGATGACCCATTTTGTAACCCTTAGTTTGTTTATTTGTCTGTGTGTGTTTTTAAGCGTGGTGTAAATGTTCTCTTACATCACTATTTTCAAATAGGGTATTTGACGAAAAATTACCACGATACAGCGCATTGAAATCTCGCGTGACGTCACAATTTCTGTTACTTTTTACTGTCCAGTGACGTCACAAGCCCCCTCTCTTGAACTTTGATGCGCTGTATCGTCGTCATTTTTTGATTATGTGACAAAAGAAAAAATACGTTTCCAACATGTTTTGGTGATCTAACTGACGGACTAAATATTTTTGTTTTTTTTTCGATGTTTGGGCTTTTTGACAAAAAAGCCTATTGTAAGTGCATGATAGTAATAGTATACACTATTACTATGCTAAGTCTATCAGAAGTTAAAATTGGCATCACAATGTCACAAAGTTCTCAAAGATAATCCATAGTTACATTTTTTATCATAAAAAATACTTGTAACATAAAACCAGCTTAATACGGCTTATAATCCAAGCATTGTAAATGTCAAGCGACCCAAAAATATTGCCAAGGGGTTCAAGCTATGGGCCTCCATTACTTATGACAGTGGAGCCCCATTAAGGGGTGCCGTCTTACGCACTTTTATAAATGAAAGTCATTTTTGGTGTTATTGTTTATATTCAAGCGGTTCTGCGGTTTGGGGGTTGGTAGGGTAGCAAGTTGAGTTGGAAGTGTGACTTGTAACTTTAGTAGATGGTTCTTAAAATGTGGTGTTTTTTTTAAACTTATTAACAGTGTGTTCAAGATGAAGAAAGATGAATTTAGAAGATGGCGGGACGAGCTGGACAGAAACAACGACCAGTGGCCCACATTAGCCCTGGATCGAAACAACTGGAGGTCATAGGGAGAGGCCTTTGCCCAGCGGTGGGATGACGCAGGCTAGCAGTATCAGCATCAGTGTTCAAAGCAATTGGTTTTACCTGTGACGGCTTAGTACTGTACCACCGCGCTCACTGACGGTCTGCCACTTTCTCCCTTATGCCCTACGTAATAAGTTTGAAAGTGATCTCAGCAGTACCTAATTTATTGTTTTTGTGTCGAATCTAGGCTTTGCAAGCATTTCTGTGTTACTAACAATTTTATTTATTTATAGGAGAACCAACAGCTATGACAAATTAATAACAATTGTATAGACAACACGGAGCCAATTACAGGTAATGGATGTATATCTGAAATAAATGAATATTTTATTTATTTATTTCGCAGTAAGACTAGGGACCCATTCGACTAACGTTAGTTTGAATTAATATTTTAATCTATAGCCAGTCCGGTTCAGTAGTAAAATGCAGAATACGGATAGAAAATCTATTGTAGTTCACTATTGGAGAAAGGCCTTTCAAATCGCACGCCACTTAGCACAGTCCTTTAAACGATCTCATCCAGCTGCTGCCAGGCCACCTGCGAAGAAGTCTTATACATCTTATTTATTTAAACTTCATGTACAAAAGTGGTACATAGGCGGACTTAATGCCACAAGGCATTCTCTACCAGTCAACCTTGGGGTCAAATAGGACAGCATAGTGATAGAGTACAAAAAAATAAATAAGAAATATATCATTTTGTTAACATAAATTGAAATACATAAATAGGCACATACTAATACATATATACAAATATAATGAAATAAACTAATATATATTATAATACATACAAATAGTCCAAAATACGAGAAACATTATAATAATTACTATGACTACTAATGACAAGCATATGAGCAATTTAGTCAGATTTCAAATAGTACTTCCGTACTGTTCTTTTGAAAGCCATTTTGCTTTCAGCTTTTTTAATGCCAAGGGGTAGCGCGTTCCAGAGCTTTATAGTTGAGACAGCGTAAGAATTGGACATAAAACCAGTACGATGTGAGGGAATTTCAAGGAGTAAGTTTTTAGAAGCTCGAAGGTTACGATTGTGTGAACTGCCCAACACTTTGAAATATTCTTTTAGGTAATCGGGAGCACGAGGATCCGTCAAAATAGTGAAGAGCATACAGAGAGATCTGAGGGACCTCCTGAGTCGGATAGGCAGCCACTTAAGCTGAGAACGATATGAAGAGATGTGATCGTACTTGCGAAGGCCAAAAACAAAGCGAATACAATTATTGAGAAGACGATCCAATTTGTTTAAAAGTTCTTGGGATAGATCAGAGTAACAAACGTCAGCATAGTCGATAATGGGAACCACAAGTGACTGGACCAAAGTTAATTTAGTGCTAGATGGAAGAAAATGTTTGAATCTATAGAGACCGCAGCGAGTAAGTGACTTTCTGGCAAACCTGAGCCACCTGCTTATTCCAACTAAGTGTCTCGTCAATGTGCAGGCCCAAGTCTTTTACGTGTGGTGAGAGAGAATACATCTTGTATCAGTGGCGAAGATTCCTTACAACCCGATTCCTACCGGCTTCCCTTTGAAAAATTGCACAGTCAGTATTCTATAGACAAATAATATTCTAACAGTAAAGATATGTACTCCGGCTTACCTCTTACAAAAATTTACCCTTCGCTACTGTCTTGTACCTATATATTTTAATAAGACGTTACCATTTGCAATCTATGGGGCCATCCATAAATTGCGTCACAGGTTAAAAGGGGGAGCGGATCAACGAGGTGTGACATTGTGTGAGAAGGGGTGGGAGGGCTCCTAAATTTCGTGACGTCACATTTCACGAAGTTTTAACTGTTAACGAAAAACGTAAAAATATTTCCTATTCTTCCTGTATGAACATGTAAAATTGCAAAATATGTGACGTCACACAAGGGAGGGAGGAGTCTCACAAATGTGACCAGCTGTAAGAAGGACGGGGGGGGGGTCCAAAAATCATGAGATTCGTGTGACGTAATTTACGGATGGCCCCCTTGCTGTCGGTAATATTTGAAACACTTAAGACGATTCAACGTTCGTTTCTTCTTTTTCTTCTGATAACCTATGTACCTGCTTACTGTATTACCAGGATGATATACCATTTTCTATTTAATATTCTAGGTAAACGAGAGTGTAAACGGACCCTTCACGAAGCCGTCAACCCAGCATTCAGTACATCAAACTAAGTAACTTTACGCAAAAAAATTAACTGAGAAACGACTTTTTTTTTGGGATGAAAAATCACGTTTCACGGTAGGACTCAATGTAACGCACTCAGAACATTGTGCTGATGAATGGATTGAATAGTAAGGGGGTAGTGGAGGTGTTTAAAGTAAAAATCTTACTTTAAAAACATGTATTTAAAAAAAACTTGGGAAAAAGTCGAAACTTTGACCTCCGATTTCTCCGTAACTAGAAGGTTCCCAGGTATGGTCTAGAACAAAAAAATGATCGCATTGACGGGGAAAACAAGTGCCTTTCGGCTTCGTTAAGGTTCTTTTTACACCCTTTATTTCTAACAAGACAGCATTTATTTCCAAATAAAATGTACATAACTCCTCTTTCTGTAACACAGGATATGTCTATTCAAACATAAAACTAAGTAAGTAACACGCACGAACCTTCCAGTTCCCGAAAACACTCAATTCACCCCAAATTACAGCTATTCAACACCTAAGTTAATTGGTAAAAGTTTTTTAAGTAAAGTGATGATCACTTTGAGCGGAAACGGTAAAACTATGGGCGGAAGTTGTTCATGTCTATTAAGTATTAATGAGGATACTATTGTCAAAGTTCGACTTATCACTAAATGATTTGAGGCTAAGAGAGGTGTAATGATGTTACATATAATAACATTGTAACAGGGTGATGTCTATATATTGAAGATATTGAAAAATAAATAAATAAAAAATAAACTTTATTCTAATTCTAAAGTCTGTGCCCCACTATTTTTTTTTTTGCTCTAGCAACACAAGGCAAAACAACAGTTTTTAGAATTTTTGTCTGTCTGTATGTTTGTACGCGCATCACGAAAAAACTACTGCATGCATTTGAACGCAGTTTTCACCGGTCTACAAATACATAAGAAAATGTTCTATCTCAGCGCAACCCCCATAAATATTTAGTACACTTGTTTGAGGTGTTGTTGTGTGATAATTTGAAGGTTACTAGTTAATTATTGTTGGTTAAACCAACAATAATAACCTAACACCAACAATTTTAACTTGAAAACACGCTTTGAATGCCTCTTTGTTTGTGACACTCTTGTAGTCGCAAGCATGACTGCCCGGCCGAGCGTGAGTTTCCTTAAAATATTCTTTTAGACCATAATATTCTGAAACGTTACTAGGTACTGATCTTTTTTAGATCTTTGACGTTACATGTAGGTCTCAGTGGCCCGAAAGTCTGACAATCAGTCTTACCTAGGAGTCGAATTACCCATTACTAACTAGGTTGTGGAGGTCAGATAGGCAGTCGCTCCATGTAAAATACCTACTGCTGAATCCCAGTATTTATCGTGGAGCGACTCCCTATATGACCTCCACAATCCAGTTAGTTTTGGGTACTACGATACCCTTTGGTAAGACTGGTTGTCAGACTTTCGGGCCACTGGCTACCTGTAACGACTGTCAAAGATCTACAAATGAGAGCCGGGACTATGCCGATAGTTGGGAAAAGGCTAGGCAGATAATGAATAAACGCCAGTCATTAAACAATCACTGGAGTGTTTGAATATTCCTGGGTTTGAGCACCAGCTCACGTTATTGTTTTTTCTGGAGGAAATTCTCGTTGCTAATTAATCTTAGTGGATTAATGAGTGCCCTAGTTAGCGAAATATGTACAAGATATAACTTGAGGTAGAATGTAATGTGTAATGTCTTACAACGAAGATTTAGAATTCTGGGACGGCTTATAATAATTGCAATGAAGGCAATCACCTACCTAACTTAATGAGCACAATAAAAGCAGCACATACCCTGCTTACCCGACGCCGTATAAAAGTCGTAATCAACTCGTATTAAAATTATGACAGTACTTCTAAAGTAATTCGGAGATACTGAGGGTGATTACAAAAATGTTTTGTTTTTGTATTCTGTCCCTACTGTACTGTTGCATAATTTTCCTCCAAATCTCAAAAACTGAAGAGATGTGTATACTAAGAAGTTAGAATATTTAAATCTATAGATGTGCTTTTAGCGTAGTTCACGCGTATTTTCACACAGCAGAGTAAGGCCCGGATCCCACCAAAGCGGAGACGAGCGGAGCGGAGAGGAGATGTGCAAGATTCAACCAATTACTAGAGAGACGAGAGACACGATGTAGATATAAATTAATGTGATTGGTCGGTGTCCGCACGTCTCCTCTCCGCTCCGCTCGTCTCCGCTTTGATGGAGTCCGGGCCTTACGCAACGAAAAAAGTTTGCGCTTAACACATTTTTGGAGCCATGTCTTCTATTTGACTGCCTCGTTGGTCTAGTGGTCGCAAGCGAAACTGCTGAGCATGAAGTCCTGGGTTCGATTCCCGGGTGTCAAAGAGGGGCAAAGTGTTATTGTGTTTTTCCATGCGGTATTTCCCAGTAGCAGCCATGGAATCTGGAGTTGTGTCCGGTCGATGGCAATAGGCTCGCCCCCTATTTCATAGGACTTAAACATAACTAGCGAAATGTGGGTGTACTATTAGTTACACCTCTGCCTAAAACATCGAGGATTAGAGGCGTGATATAATGTTATGTTGACTTTCATACGGGGTGTAAACAGACCCTTCACGAAGCCGTCAACCAAGCATTCTGTACATCAAACTAAGTAACTTTACGCAAAAATTATTGCTGGGAAACGACTTTTTTTTTGGGTGAAAAATCACGTTTTACGGTAAAACTCAATGTAACGCACGTACGGGGATCGTGAAGGTATTTAAAGTAAAAATCTTACATTAAAAACATGTATTTAAAAAAAAAACTTGTGAAAAAGTTGGAACTTTGACCCCCAATATCTCCGTAACTAGGTTTAAGGTTCCCAGGTATGGTCTAGAACAAAAAAATGATCGTAATGACGGGGACAACAAGTATCTTTCGGCTTCGTTAAGGGTCTTTTTACACCCTTTATGTACTTCCATCATGACACCTCTATTCTGTGGTACTCGTAATTAATTACCAAACCAATACAGTAATGGTAACCAACGCAGCTATCCAAACATTATTTCATTAACTTTTTCCAGTTCAAAGCCACCACAGATATTATAAATAAAACCAGCGACAATAAAAAAATAACGAAGCCAAACCATAACTATCATAAACAACCCCGTGTTTTTTTGTGGTAAACCTTTAATGAGAGCCCATAAAATCCCATAAAAAGGATCTGGAGGTTTACAACTCATACCGGTGGCTTGATTATGACATCCCATAAAATTGTTATGGCGGCCATACATTGTGGAGACGTGGTGTTAGCTGTAATTATGGGTAACTAATAAAGGGAATGGAATTTGGAGCAATTTCTGGATGAAGGAGTGGCCTCTATCGTATTTAGTGGGTCTTGAA
The DNA here is from genome assembly GCA_905220335.1 of Noctua pronuba. Lineage (NCBI taxonomy): Eukaryota > Metazoa > Arthropoda > Insecta > Lepidoptera > Noctuidae > Noctua > Noctua pronuba. The sequence continues at coordinate 7,760,239 of LR999918.1, read as the reverse complement.
AAGCATAGCAAGATGTTTGGGATTGATCATCATCTGCCTAGCCTTTTCCCAATTATATTGAGGTCGGCTTCCAGTGTAACCAAATGTAGCTGAATACCAGTATTTTACATGGAGCAACTGCCTATCTGACCTCCACAACCCAGTTGGTACTGGGTAATACGATACCCCTTGGTAAGACTGGTTGTCAGACTTTTTGGGCCACTGACTACCTAACGACTGTCAAAGATCTACAAATGACACCCGAGACCAACGGCTTAACGTGCTTTCCGAGGCACGGAGGAAACTTGGTATGTAATGGGTGGTCACCCATCCACAGACCAACCTAGGCAAGTACGGCTTAACCTAAAGATACGACGCTTCGCCGTATCTCTGCTCATGCGAACTTTCGGATTGTGATTAGAATTAAGACATAACATCATGCCTGTAATCCCCGAAGGGTTAGGCAGAGGTGTACCTAATAGTACACCCACTTATCGCCAGTTATGTTTTAAGTCCCATGTAATAAGCAGTGATCGGAGTAGGTAGATTGATTTTTGGTACTTGTATCATAAATGCACACAGAAAGAATAACATGGATAAGCCATTTTTCCGGAAAGTAATTCCGGTATTTCCGGATTCAATTAAATATTGTTAATGTTGGTAGTGATAATTATTACTACTCAATTCAAAATTTAAAGGAAGGTATCAAAATTAAATTAATTCATTATTTATCTGTTGAATAATAAAAACAAACACACCAATAATCCACCAATTCCGGAGGAATGTCCATAGTAATATATACGTTTAGGATCAATGACCCCAGTTCAATCTACCTACTCCGATCACTGGTAATAAGAGACGAGCCTATTGCCATCAACCGAGAAATAAAAAGTGAGGATTTACACAGCCATTTATTTCTAATCACCAGCCAATGATAATAGCTACTGAAACGAGTCCAAAGTATTCTATTACAAACTTCATAAATACAGCTGTTTTGAGGAAACCAGGCAACTTTGTCACAGTGACACGTAACCCCCCCTCTGCCCCTCCCTTTCCATCTTTGCCCCCCCAACAGAAACAACTTTAACAAGAACAGAATAGTGACGGGACACATCCCGGGACAAGTTGTCCCCGTTTTAGTCCCGTCAAAAATCACGATGTACAACCACACCCCATAGGTTCAACCCTAAAAACTCTCCCTATTAACGGAAAGCCTTTGTAGATTGTGTCGGATATAAATCAGGAAATCGCATGCATATGTAGCATGAGCCCTGTTTCCTACCGCCATTCATTGGGGGCGCATACATTAGCATAGTTTGCTAGTAAGGGTGGAATTTAAAATCTTTTGACCGTTGGACGGAGGTGGAAGATGGAGTGACGTTGTAGGTGTTTTGTTTTAATGTCATGGGGTGTTCAGCTTACAAACTGCTGATTGTAGTGCATCATCATCTTCCTGCCCATGAACGTCGGCTTCATCATGTTAATGTCGAGGCCATCCAGCTCCTCGATAACACAGACATAGTGAGAAGGACTAAGCGTTTTGAGTTAGTGTAGTGTAATCTATTTGTGACTTGACCGCGAGTGTAATATAGTATCTAGCTATTTATAAGGACACAAGCACAAAGTGACTTCGCCTTAACAGACGATAAGTAAAGGCAATGGACGTGCTCTTAGATATTATTTTACTTTTAGCAAATTAAGTTAGATTATAATTGCTTATTAGCCTTATTACGCTAGATTTGTAAATAATAAACAAATATAAAAATAAAAACATCTTCCTGCCCTTCATAATCCGCCTAGCTTTTTCCCAAATTCATTGGGGTCGGTTTCCAGTCTTATCGGATCCAGCTGAACACCAGTATTTTACATGGACCGACAGCCTATAAGACCTCCACAACCCAGTTAGTACAGGGTAATACGATACCCCCTGGTACGACTAGTTGTCAGACTTTCGGGCCACTGACTACCTGTAACGACTGTCAAAGATCTACTCTGCGAGATCGAGGTTCTGCTCTCCGAGGCACGGAGAAAACTCGGTATATCATTTTCCTGCCTTATCCCATGTTACGTGGGGTCGGTGCAACACGTTTGTTTCTTCCATTCTCCCCCGTCAATCGTCATGCTATCATTTACTCCTTTTCCTTCATATCGAACTGCTAATTGCAGTTATTTGTCAAATTCTAGAGCTTATTTCAAATTTTTTTGCAAGCCTTATGTGCCCGTATCTTATCGAGCGAAAACTTCCTCCCTTCCATTTCTCTCAATATTGTGTCTTCATTAAGTCAATTCTCGAAAAAGCCATCCAAGGCGTCTTCGTCTTCTCGTCTCTGACGCGAATTTCGAAGTAGGTACTATTGTGTAAATAATGCCAAAAACATTACTAATTGGCTGTTCTTTAAAACACTGGAACTTTACATAATTTGCCTTTCTAATTGAATTCTTTGAAACGTGGTTTTACTTTATACTGACTTGTTGAATTTGCGGTTGGCGTGGTATGGGTATGTGATGCGGAGGAATGAGGAAAATGTTGTGAGAAAAGTTTTGAGTATGAATGTGGATATAAATGGGTATAAGAGTACGGGAAGATCATATAAACGATGGATGGACTGTTGAAAGGATTACATGGCAAGAAAGGAGGTGTCTGATGAGATGACGAGTAATAGAGAAGTATGGAAGTAGACATGCTGAGCCGACCCCAAATAATCTGGAATAAGGGTAAGAGAATAATGATGAGTGGTCTATACTAAGTAATCTTAAACTTGCGTATTCTTTAAGAATAGACCAACTACTAAATCAAAGACCATTCCAGGAACATACCAACTAATTGTTCATTCACTCGGAAGTGCTCTTAAAAGTCCTTTCACAAAATCTTGCGCCTTTCTTACACGCTCACCGCTCTCGAATCGGTCGAATTCCATTTTCCGTGAAATTCTATCTAATTCACTCGCTACAGAACTTTAATTAAAAATTAAACCCATTAATTTAATGAAAAGGACAGTTCGCTGGTCTTCAAAAATGTTCAGTTTGGATCGCATTTGGTCCCAAAATGTACCTTTAAAATTATAAAAAGATGCCTTGACAATTCTTTGAATTAGTCCCCCGTAGAATTCAATTAATTCGTTTCAGGACGATTAATTTGAATACAAAGTCTCCCGTTTGAGGATCTTCACATCTGCAGTTTTTTTTTTCGTCATTCTTGGACATTTAACAAGTGGAGGAAGTAATTAAAACTTTAGTGCTTGACGTCAAATAAATTGAAAAAGTTTCGTCAATAGCATGTAATTTTATCCCGTGTGATAGGGATGGGATGACGCGGGATTCGGCCGCGGGAAAAGTTTAGGTTCTCCTGCTTTGTTTTCCCGGGACAAGTAAACAAGGGGTAAATATAATAAAAAATAAATTAAATTTTATACAGAGTGTTAGGGACAGCCCTCCACTAACTGATGGGCTGAATTCAGTATATCATACTAAGATGACCGGTACAAAAAAAAAAACAGGAATGTAATGCAAATCCAATAGATTTGATTTGTTTTATTTCCTCATACGCAATGTATCGTTACCGTGGCAAAACGCACGTAGCAAACGGCAAGCGCGATGACGAGTTCGATGAACTCTGTAGCTAGCCAGGAAGTGGATAGCCGATTTCACGAGTCGTGCGTGAGTATGGTACAGTATTTCAACGTCCATTGTTGGATTTTTTATTTTAGCCGTATTATTTACTTAAATGGAGTGTTGCGTATACGGAATGTAATTTTACATTGAAATAAAGGAATAAAACTGAAAAAAAAAACCAGAGAAAAATTCCACTGGAATATGATTCAAAATAAAGAGCTGAATGCACCCTGTCAGTTTGTGGAGGGCTGTCCTTTACACCCTGTATACCTTTTTTTTTTAAATAACGCGATAATTAAATAAAAACATGTTGGGTGGATGCGGGCCTTTTGGATCACGCAATTCGTTACTTTATTTTTTTTTCGTTCCGTCTTTTACATGGTAATTTCGGTACAAAAGAAAAACTTGGTCAAACAAAGAGTAATTATGTTCTTACCTGTTATTTTTTCTTTATTGAAGTTTATGACTGGCTTAATATCTCCACCACGACATGCTATGATATTCAATGTAATAGAATAAACGAAAGTTCAGAAAATACAGTCAGGGTGTCAGAGTTATCAAAATACGTCAATTGGCAATACTGCGTTAGAATAATACCACGCATGTAATCCAGGAAGAGTTAGACACGGGTGTACCTAATAGTATACCCACACTTTGCCAGTTATATTTAAGTCTGATAGAATAGGGGGCGAGCCTATTGCCATCAACCGGCCACAAATCCAGACTCCGTGGCTGTTACTGAGAAATACCTAATGGAAAAACCCGATAACACTGCCCGACCTAAGAATCGAACCCAGAACCTAATGCTCAGCAGTCACGCGACCAGTCTACCAACGAGGAATTAATTGGTTAAAATGTTCTGAATTATTACTGAATCAATTATATGCTGTTGAAGTACCAAACCGCGGTGCTTTTGGGCTTCGTCGTCTCGTGTATAGTTTACATTAAATTATAATAATATAAAGGGTGTAAAAAGACCCTTAACAAAGCCGAAAGGCACTTGTTCTCCTCGTCATTGCGATATTTTTTTTGTTCTAGACCATACCTGGGAACCTTCTAGTTACGGAGATATTGGAGGTCAAAGTTCCAATTTTTTTACAAGTTTTTTTTTAAATACCACTTTGAAAGGTATTAACTTTACTTTACTTAACTCCATGACCCGTTTACTATTCAAAGCATCCATCAGCACTAAGTTTTGAGTGCGTTACATTGAGTTTTACCGTAAAACGTGATTTTTCACCCCAAAAAAAACAGTCGTTTCCCAGCAATAATTTTTGCGTAGAGTCACTTAGTTTGATGTACAGAATGCTTGGTTGACGGCTTCGTGAAGGGTACGTTTACACCCTGTATATAGTTCGTGTCAACACGACACAAAAGAATCCTATCCAAACCCGATGCATATTTTCTTCCATCCTCAACATACATGTAACAAGATTCATCACAGACCGAAGCTTGGCCAAACATGTCGCAACATCCCCTGATTACCCTGCAACAGGCACCAACAGGCCTAAGCAAACATGTCTTCAAACTTCGTCCCTACTCCCTTTGCTCGGGACTTTTATATAGCTACTGTTTACATGGTCACATGACCATGTAAACAGAAGTTACATATAGCTATATATCGGGCCTGCCAAACCCCTTAAGCCACGTGGTTTTAAGGGGTTTGGCAGGTCCGATACTTTTGGCGTCGTCGTTTTCGGAAACTACTGATTATACAACATATAGAAAGGTGTGCTCATAATAAACGATGCGGTATAGACAATCAGATTGAACAACCTTCTGAACCGTCTCCTTGGGGTCATTATCGTAATCGCGAAAAAAATATTCAGTTGTCGTTACATTAGAGTTCGACTGTAAAACATAATTTTCCACCCCAAAAAAAAGTCATCCCAGTATATAATTTTTGCCTAGAGTTATTTGTTTTATGTACAGAATGGTTAGTTGAAGGCTTCGTGAAGGGTCCGTTTAACACCTTGTACATAAGAAAGGAAAGGCCCTAAAATTTAAAGGATGACCACATCTGTACAGAGAAAGTGATGAAACACGATAAATAATAACAAGAACTGAGACTATGGAAGAAACCTTTGAGACGATACCGATGTAAATTGGAACAATTCTCGTAAACAAACAGGAAAATTCAACAGTAGCTTTATTAAAAACGAAGCATTTAATCTATACAGTTGAGCGCTTACAAACTGCACTAAGTAAAAATTCTAGGAACTTAACATTACGCTTGATAACCCGGAAAGATAAAACTGAACCCACATTTCGCCAGTTATGTTTAAGTCCAATATAACAACGGGCGTGGCCATTGCCATCAATAGGACACAAGTCCAGGCTGGCGAAGGCAGACTGTAGATACGCTTCTACGTAAATCTGCACTAAGTGAAAATTCTAGGGACTCCGACTTCGAAGTACCAAGAAATTCTAATGAACGCCTTGTTCGTATTGATTGCGGGTCTGGTTCTTAATATCGAGAGTCAATACATCGACGGTCGCTGAATCTAAAATGTTCCATCGACGGGTTAATGAATCGACAGTACCCCAATTCGATGGTACACTACATCGACAGTACACCAAATCGACGGTACGGTACATCGACAGTACATCAAATCGATAGTGCTGCTAGGGAACCAGTGGGATGGGTCAATGTATGGACTTACACGGAAATGATACAAGCAATTGAAATAAATATAGCGTTTGTGGTTTGAATTCCTGCAATATCAATTGCTGTGGCTTCTATTTTGCATTCTCTATTAGTTATCAACTAGTGAGACAAGTTTACATAGATCAGGTAGAAACGTCGCCGAATTCTAAAACACATCTCAATTTTAACTGCTTCTTTGGTCCACTTCATCTTCAAGGACCCACCAAGCAGACCACCACCCACCGGTGGGTCTCCGAATACTCCCAAGACCTACTGACTGGTAGGACCTATGTGACTATTTATTTATTTTGTTTTTTTATTTATGTCTAGTGGTCGCAAGCGCACAGACAGCTGAGCATGAGGTCCTGGGTTCGACTGCCAGGTCAGACAAAGTGTTATCGGGTTTTTCCTTCAGAAATTTCTCAGTAAAGAAATAAAAAATATTTATTTGTCGCAGGGACATGACGTGCATCATACAAAATGACAAAAAAATACAATAAACAAACGACAGATAACAAATATTTATAAATTCAACAGGACGGAACAAAAAAAAAACGTTAACATCTTGCACGTCGTGACTGCGACAAGCAGGTTACCACTCAGCATGATGCTGTGCTATGGGGGGGCCCACAGCACAGCGCTGGTTTTCAGTGGCCACCCGTGAAAAAACGTACGGAAGCAAAGGAGCAATGACTTAATAGGCCTCATTCAAGTCTTGGAGGGTGCAATTAATTGAAATTGACAAAAATCCGTTCATAAAAGTTCGTCAGAATATCTTTAGAGAATTTGGGGGTAACTCTGGGCCGTATTTTAGGGCCTAATAAGATTCAAAGTCTAACAAGCTTCCGAAATACTTTCGGAAACCCTTGCATCCTTAAGACATTTACAAAGAACTTTCAGCGTAATTGAATTTATTCTAAGAGAACTTGGAAACAACAGTCTTGTACTCGTAATAATGCAAGGCCCGTACCGCCGGTTCATTAAGTTAAGTATGCTGAATATTCCGTAGAAACTTCCCCCAAGCCCCCAACTCGGGGAGAAAAATACTTATTGATTTCTTAAGGAGCCGCTCGTTACACAATTAATCTTTTTCCGTCGCTTTTGGACGAAGTTAATTTAGTTTAACGGCTTTTTGTATGGAGCTACGGCGAGCTGGTTCATTTATTTTCTGGATCTTTAGTTATTTTCGTTTTTTTTTTTATTGGATTGGCGATTGGCAATTTTAGCAGGAGGTATTGTAATTCAATTTGCGAGTCCTTAACGTAAGTTACGACATCATCGTCTGTCTAGTCTTTTCCCGACTATTTAAGGGCTTGGGTCGGTTTCAGTTGAATACCAGTATTTCTCAAGGATCGAATGCCCACCTGACTTTCACAACCCACTTACTGGGTAACAGACTTTCAGCATTCTGATTACCAGAAACGACTTTTGACGATCTACGAACGACAGCTGGGACCAACAGCTTACCGTGCTTTCCGAGGCATGGAAGAGTCAGTAAGTTAGAAAGAAAGAAAGAAAAAATATTTATTTGTCGCATCGACATGACGTGCATCATACAAAATAACAAAAAATACAATAAACATACAACGCATAACAAATAGTTATAAATGCAACAGGACGGGACAAAAAAAAGAAAAAAATATGTTAACATCTTGCACGTCGTGACTGCGACAAGCAGGTTACCACTCAGCATAATGCTGTGCTATGGGGAGCCCACAGCACAGCGCTGGTTTTCAGTGGTCACCCGTGAAAAAACGTTAGGGATGGTTGTCTATCCACGAATCGACCTAGAAGACGCCCGTGCGGCTGCTCTCGTTTAGCCACGAGTCCTGAAGAAGACTGCCGTATCCAATAACAAAACAAGTCAAAACCAGAGACACTCCACTCAAATACAGATACAAAATAACCGTATAATACAGTACCTAAACCCAGAAAGCCAATTCATAGAGACTAAGTTAATGTGGTCTGCGATTTATCGCGCGGTTTCAATAAGACGCTCAATATAAAGAAGTAATAAAACCTTCGCGGTTTATCTCCGAAGAATTACTGGTAGCTGAAGATATTCGGTTATCCGGTTAGATATAAGATGACTTGCAAATGGGTACGTTTATTTCGAGTGTAATTTTTCAGAGAGCATATTGGTGTTTTGTGTTATTTATGTTTTTGAACGAGACTGGCGAAAATTCTTTCGTGGTTTTTATTTTGAACTTAAAACAGTAGTATTAATTTTGTATTTTGTCCTGAATTGAGAATGTATTCGTTTATTTATTGTCATAAATCCAATGTGTTCAGTCAGACATAGTGAATTCCATACTAAGTAGCTATTAGTTCCGCACGACAATCAAGCGCATAACCCGGTTTTCAAGCTGATATGATGTTCTCAATACCATTCGTAATCAATAGTTCAGAAGGTCTCTACAAGGTGGCAATTTGTATTTCAACGACAGCTTTTGTTCGCGGCTTCGCTTCTGTTTCATACGGGAATTAACCCACGGAAACGATTTAAATGTAGCTTCCCGTTAGTTAAAGAACGTTCGGAATCGGATCAGCAGTTCCGAAGATAACCCCCTACATACAAACTTTCAAACAAATACCTCTTTACAATATTAGTATACATTTTCAACTAGATTGACATAAGCTTTTCAGTAGCCTATAGGGTGTAAAAGGACCCTACACGAAGCATTTTTTACATCACACTAAGTAGCTTTACGCAAAAATTATTGCTGGGAAACGACTTTTTTTAAGGGCAAAATAAAGTTTTCCGGTAGGACTCAATGTAACGCAATCAAAACATTGTGCTGATGGATGGACTGAATAGTAAGGGGGAGAGTCGTGGAGGAGTAAATATATTACATTAAAAAAAAAAAAAATTGAAAAAGTTGTAACTTTGACCCCCCATATCTCCGTAACTAGAAGGTTCCCAGGTATGGTCTAGAACAAAAAAGTGATAGCAATAACGGGGAGAACAAGTTCCTTCCGGCTTCGTTAAGGGTCTTTTTACTCCCTGTATAATGCTGGTAGCAAGTCCCTTTTTCTAGAACCTCACAACTTTTCCTGACCTCTTTAATCCAATACAGCTGCACAATCAACTCGATAATTAACATCAGAATCCATAAAACTAATTAAAGCTACAACCTCTTTGGAAGAAACTGTTAGTGTTTGAATAAACAGTAATAGCAACCGACACTCAATGAAAACAATTAGGACCACCTTGCGTTTCTACTAATTAATAGACGATGAAATCTCGATTCTTTAAACTTATTTTGAACCTTATTTACCAGTTTTAAGGTTGAGAATTCTCCATCTTAGTGCAGCAAATTAAAATGTTCGCGCAACTTCCATTGTTTCTTAGTTTTGACTTTAATAAGTGAGTAAGTGAAATAATTGCACTTTCGTTTGGTTATTAAAACATCTTGGTAGTTGGGAACTGTTTTGTTTTGACGCTCATCCTGGAAATATAAGGGTTGAAGTTTTATACAGCTCACTTTATAAGAATGGATAAGGTAAGGAACGAGTATATTAGAGGAAGTTTAAAAGCTGCGCCAGGTACAGTTAAGTTGAAAGGGAATCGACTGTTTTGGTATGGACATATGATGAAGAGGGACGAATCGCATGTGACTAAAAGAGTGATGAATATAAACGTTGATGGGTGGAGAGAAGAGGAATACCAAAGAAACGATGGATGGATTGTGTGAGGAATGATATGAGAGATAAAGGAGTAAATGATAGCGTGACGGTTGACAGAGGAGAATGAAAGACAAAAACGTGTTGCGCCGACCTCAAGTAACATGGGACAAGGGCAGGACGATAATGACTTTATATTATAAAAAAATATTACTTCGCTTTGAATCAGATTTTGTTATCTATTTCAAGGGTTTTATTTTTTTGCACGAAACCCTACTTATTATTCTAAAATAAAAGTAGTCTATGTTTAGACCTTATATCATCAGATTATGCCAGTCAAAGTCCTGTCAAAATCGGTCCAGCCGTTTCGGAGATTAGCAGTAACAAACAGACAAACAAAAATTTTAAAATGTGTTTTTGTTATTAGTGCCGTATTATACTCTCATAGACATTCAGTAAAAAGCTGTTATTTTTATATTAAAAACAGACACTTCAATTTTATTTGTTGTGGGGCAACAGAAATACACATTCTGTCACAAACTTTCAACTGTCTACCTATTCCGGATCATGAGATACAGCCCGCTGAAAGACAGACGGACGGAGAGCGGAGGCTTAGTAATAGGGTCCCATTGGCTACCCTTCGGGTACGGAACCCTGAAAAAGAAGGGGAATTATTCCATAGTTGATAATTGGGAAGGACACCTAGCAAGCTGCGGTGAAGGCAGGTGGAGTAAAGCTGTGACCGAGTGGCGTCCAAGGACTGGAAAGAGAAGTGTCGGTCGTCCGGCGGCGAGATGGGCAATTGGGCAGACGACATTGTTGCCATAGCGGGAATATCCTGGATGAGGCTGGCACAAGACCGTGGAGCTTGGCACAAGCAAAGAGAGCAGACCCAACAGTGGGTGAAGCAATGGATGATGATCATGAAATAATAGTTCTACAAGCAAACATACATTATATACAGGGTAGCGCAGACAATACGACAATAAATTAAACTGATATACTTCATGACGTTCCCAGTCTGCATACAAAAAATCATTCGAATATATCCAGTAGTTAGTCAAAGGACATTATTTTTCATTTACAGCATTTTCTACATGATGTAGATCAATAGGCTAGCACCGACAGGTTAACGATCTGCCAACTCGCTTCTTCAAAAACCTTTGCAAAATTCGTTCCTTAATTTTATTTCCAGACGCAAATTATAGCTAAGTTTTTTTTTTTTGATAGCCTCTATTGTGTCCCACTGCTGGGCAAAGGCCTCCCCTTTCTCACTACAAACCTCTCTGTTCTGTGCAATTTCTGGCCACGGTTGCCCCGCGAACATTATAAGGTTACTAAAACAAAATTTATAAATGGTGTTGTATTTCATTGACAGTTTTATGATATTTATTTTGTACGATTATTTTGTTTTTAGTTCGATGATAGGATTTATTTGATAGTTTAAACATATTTCTATGAACTAGTGTTAACAGAGTTTTCATTTATTGTCGTAGTGTCGACGCCAACCTGTATAAACTCAATTTAAATGCAATTTTTCCCAGTAAACCCTAACAAAGGGGTTCTCAATAATACCGTTGTTGTGTGAGTCGGGGACTTAACAAATCCTTTTCAATACCCTTTTTGACTCATTGTGCAAGCTTAATTTGTTTAATTAAGCGTCAACTGAATGGCCGTTGTTGATCGATCCAAATATCACGTGTTAGACCCCCTTCTGTATTGTGTGACAGTTTTTTGAACTTTATGGAGCTCGTGGCTAAATCATAACAGCCGCACGGGTCGAAACGCAACTTTTCTTCCTTTTCTTTTTAACAACAATTGTAACTTGTCAAAGCCCTCAGGAATTGCAAACAATTGATTTATCTATCTATACAAATAAACAAAATTGAAGTGTCTTTTTGTAATTTCAAAATAACAGTTTTTTACTGACGGCATATTATGCAGTATGTACGGTACTCACAACAAAAAATCTATTTTTAAATTTTGTTTGTCTGTCTGTTTGTTCCGGCTAATCTCTGAAACGGCTGGACCGATTTTGACGGGCCTTTTACTGGCAATTTTTATTTAAGAAACGGATTAGGTGTCCGTGCAAAAAAAAAAAAACTTGAAAATTAACAAAATCCAATTCAAATAGAAAAGTAATATTTTTATAATAATTTCACGCGGATGAAGATCGCTTAGTTTCAATTAAATATCGTGATACAAATTGCTTAAACAAACCTACGTTAGTTTCTTCGTACCCACAGGAAAAGACTTTTACAATCAACTAACTCTCGAATAGACCAAAACTTTCACCACCAACGCGCAACGGTCGCTGTATACGAAACCAAAAAGTATCAACATTCAAACTGTTTCTACGTTCCGTTTCTTTCTGACCATATGAAAGAGATTTAATTCCAACTTTTGCCTTAGTTTTACGTTTCTTCAGCTTTGAACTTTCAAAGAAAACTTCAAGTGTAGCCTGTGGTAATTTTCTAGCGCAAATTATAAGTCAGAAATGAGAGGAAAGTTGGAACTTACGAGAAGTCAGGCTTTGGAATGGTTAAGTACATGATGGCGTGAAGTTCGTGTGAAGCGTCTAAACTTGAAGTTGTTATTGCTATCTTTCTCTAAGTGGTAACGTTAGAATGAGTTGGAGATTGTATTGCGCGTTTTTAAGTGGCAGAATTGTTATTTGATTTTAGATTGTAGTGTTTTAATTGTTTTGGCTTAAATAATCGGTTTGTTTCTTAGAATAGTATTTAATCTAAGGGTTCTTTGAACAGAGTATTTAATTTTATAAAGGTTTTAATAAGAACTCACTTAGTTTCTACGGAGCTACATATTATATATATAAGGGTGTAAAAAGACCCTTAACGAAGCCGAAAGGTACTTGTTCTCCCCTTCATTGCGATCATTTTTTTGTTCTAGACCATACCTGGGAACCTTCTAGTTTCGGAGATATTGGGGGTCAAAGTTCCAACTTTTTCACAAGTTTTTTTTTAAATACATGTTTCTAATGTAAGATTTTTACTTTAAACACCTTCACGACCCTCGTACTATACAATCCATCCATCAGCACAATGTTTTGAGTGCGTTAAATTGAGTTTTACCGTAAAACGTGATTATTCACCCTGAAAAAAAAAGTCGTTTCCCAGCAATAATTTTTGCGTAAAGTTACTTAGTTTGATGTATAGAATGCTTGGTTGACGGCTTGGTGAAGGGTCTGTTTACACCCCGTATACACAGTGACTTTTTAGTCGTCTTACAACGGCAGCCCACTTCATGTGTCCAATGACTGCTAAATATTCATTAAAAAAAAAGGTATTTATGAGATTCTAATAATTTAAAAATAAACACCCACCCTTTTGTGAGCGATGATATACTGGACTCGAGCGCTGGGTAGGTATGTTCTCCCGTTTGACACGTAAATATCATTCAACAGGATATTTCATATTTTTTTCTAATGTTTTGTTTATTTTTCTTTGTACCTATTATGGTAGGTAAAAAAAAAAATCGCGCGTAGAGCTATTTTATGTCGGGCACATTAAGTGGACCACCTATGTAAGACGACTAAAAAGTCACGGTGTATATCGTTTCACAGTAAACGCACATTTTCCGCGAAATAACTCAAAAACTCAACTGATGTAAATCTTATGATGAAAAAATATATTAGGGGCCCATAAAACACACCACGTTTATACTTTAATAGAAGAAAACCGGCATTTTTTTACGCGTGCTAAGCATAAGAATCATGCACAGAAATTCAAATATGAAATAATGTATTGCAGAAGAAATGGAGGGAGATATTTAATTCGGTTTTTGAATAAAATGGTTTCTGAGAAAATGTTGCGCTTCCCTGGTCTGGAAGTTATCGTCCATTTTTTGTATGAGCAAATTGGTTTTATTTCGACGGTTAAAAAAATAATATTATGACATCGTTAATTCGGATTTTAAAAACAAATATTATTGACTTTAGTAAGCATGTTTTATTATAATTTTCAGTTTTTTTTTTTTTTGTAATTTATAGCGCCAGGGTACCCCGCGAAATTCAAATTTTCTTCCGTTTTTTATTGGCAGGTCAGTAATCACGTTGTATGTTGATGAAAAATATGTCACGCAAGTAACACGTATGTAGTTACAGAATTATAATAATTAAAATCATTAACTCAACCCGCTAAATCCATTTAACCCCATTCGTAACTATTTCATGAAAAAGTCATTCAATGGCTGTGTGTCCCAGCAGTGGGGACATTATAGGCTGATTATGCTCATAAGCAGCTATCGAAAAGATTATGACAATCCTGAAGAAAGTGTTGTAGAAATACAAAATGTTTTGAAGGCGTGTTATAGATTTTCTGGTTTGTGTGCATGCTTCAAAACAAGCTTTTAGTTACTTTTCTGCAATGACCATTCAATTCAGGTCTAGCTACATTCTTTACGTTTATTCAAGAAAATAATCTTGAATCAAATAACCTTGTAACCAGTCCGGATCTACAAATACCAGTGGCACCGGCTATGTATAGCCAATAGGCGATGTTTATCTGTTTGTACTAGTATCTGTAACACAAAAAAGACAAGTACAGAATATCAGCTTCCATACCACGAGCAGAAACAGGTGCACGCACACAGACGCGTACGTGCGGCGAGCTCAAACGATGACGGTCGCGAGTGCGCTTGCCCTCGCTGTAGTAAGTGAAGCGTGTCTGGGTGTGCGTGGAGATCTCAAACAAATGACGGTCGCGAGTGCGCTTGCTCTCGCTGTACGTGAAGCGTGTCTATGTGTGCGTGGAGGTCTCAAACGATGACGGTCGCGAGTGCGCTTGCACTCGCTGTACGTGAAGCGTGTCTATGTGTGCGTGGAGGTGTCAAACAAATGACGGTCGCGAGTTCGCTTGCTCTCGCTGTACGTAAAGCGTGTCTATGTGTGCGTGGAGATCTCAAACGATGACAGTCGCGAGTGCGCTTGCTCTCGCTGTACGTAAAGCGTGTCTATGTGTGCGTGGAGATCTCAAACAAATGACGATCGCGAGTGGGCTTGCACTCGCTGGACGTGAAGCGTGTCTATGTGTGCGTGGAGGTCTCAAACGATGACGGTCGCGAGTGCGCTTGCTCTCGCTGTACGTGAAGCGTGTCTATGTGTGCGTGGAGGTCTCAAACAAATGACGGTCGCGAGTGCGCTCGCTCTCCCTGTACGTGAAGCGTGTCTATGTGTACGTGGAGATCTCAAACGATGACGGTCGCGAGTGCGCTTGCATTTGCCGTACGTGAAGCGTGTCTATGTGTGCGTGGAAATCTCATGACTGCGCTTGCACTCGCTGTACGTGAAGAGGTGAAGAAGAAGTGTCCATGTGTGCGGGCGTTTTCGTTTGTTGTTTGTAGCCGATCTTCTGTACCTATCTATTATGTGCCAGATCTATGTATAACCAGTAATTGAAGCTTGAACTTATAAATAGTTGTGTTACACAACTAATCATAGATTGCAAATCAATGTCTATCCCACGGGTACCTCTGAACCCGTTTCTACACGTGATTTATTTTAGGAAGATTGCTCCGAAGATATCTTTGTTGAGCAATATCTGTGAGACTCTATGAACAAAAAAAATTGGAAGAGACCAGTTTCCGCTGTGATATTTTAATTAGTGAAACGGTTGTCGAGGTAAACAATGTAATGGCGAGATTTACATTTCACATTTAAGGTTTTAAGTACAGAGTACAGACTAACAAACTGACCTGATTGAATTTTCTACACTGGACTTACAAAAAAAAACAAAATGGACTCTGATTGGAGAATATGAAGTTGAGAAAATGTCAAACTCTAATTTAGCATCAAATTTTGAATATTGTAAGTACTTTTACTGCTAAAGAAGAATTTGACAGGTTCTCAACTTCAAATCCTCAATTCAAAAACTGACAATAAGTCAATTTAATTCAATTTCCATTTTAATTTTCCTCGTCATCATTTCTGAAGCGAATCGCATCCATCCCGCCGGGAAATAGAGTTGTGACACATATTTTTGATGAGCCAGCTCCAAATCAGGCTGGAAATGAGGTTGGCACTAGCAAATGTGATGCAAATGATAGGGTTGCCCGTATTACAGCAACGATTGCGGAAATGGAACCGGGTATCGGATCGAATGGGTAATTAATCTGATAACCTCATGAAGGCAGGTTGGTGGTAGGCTAGCGAATGGTTACTGATCTGTGCGCGATAAATGTTCAGGTAGTGTTTATGAATTTGAATTTTAGGTTATGGGAATATTAGGTTGTGAAGTTGAAACGTTCTTAGAAGGAAGCGTTGCTACACTGTGTCATAAGTAAGACCGTGCTAGGAACGTATCAAGCAAAAAATGTGCTTTGCATTGAAAACTATGAGACTATGCGTCAACTTTGACAGATTTTCTTCTTCGCTATTTTGAGAGTAGTGCTGCAATGTTGATGAAATAAATGTCACAAAGTAAAGTACTTTTTCGGGTTCGTACCCAAAACCGTGGCCGAGTGAGAGTCGGACTCGCGCATGAAGGGTTTCGAATCATCGTAGTAGGGCAACGGAAATACACATTCTGTGAAAATTTCAACAGTCTACCAATTACGGATAATAATATACAGTCCGCTGACAAACAGACGGACGCACGGACGTATGGACGGACGGACGATTAGCGGAGGCTTAGTAATAGGGTTCCGTTGGTTACCCTTTGGATACGGAACCCTAAGAATATGGGTCTTAGCGCTACAACGCTTTCTGCTTTGGCAGCGACCTTGCCGCTAGGTACGAGTACAAATGTATTGTTTATGCAAATATTTTAAAACAAAATTCTATTAATACAACAACCTAGGTCGCAACTTAGACAATAATTTATACATGTTTTAGCTCAGATAACAGAATTGCTTTAACTAGTACTTGTTGATTAATTAAAGCCCTTGAGTTATCTAGCCACCTGCCCAATACCTAGTATCTAGTACCTAGACTACCTAGGTAATAGGTGTGAATACTAGGACAAATAGACGGATAGCCTATGAGAAGCCTTGGAAATTTGCAGATTATTGAAATTAATAATGCTTAATGCATTCTGGGGGAGTTAAGATGTCAACGATTATGTTTGTTTATGGTTTTATGAGTTGTCTAAATTATTTAAGGTGCATGCAGATAGTGGAAGCCAAGTGCTTCGTACTTCTTTGAATGGTCAGCCACCAGTAGCGAAGGGTCAATTTTTTTAAGAAGTAAGCCAGAGTCCATAATCTTTAGTGTGATTATATTATTTGTCTATAGAATACTGACTGTGCAATTTTTCAAAGGGAATCCGGTAGGAATCGAGTTGTATGGAATCTTCGCCACTGATACTGCGACGTACCAATATTAATACGCACCGGTCAGCTCGATACTCGGACGGCCGGCAGTGTTCACTTAGCTTGAGTTAAAGTCGTACAAAAACTTGTGGTAGTTAAAATAGTGTGTCAAAAGTATAAACACAAAGTTTTCTCTCTACTCCTAATTGACTTTATGACCCATCCCAAAGACAATGCGTGGAGTGTGGTACCTTTTTTCAGGATATGCCTTACCACTTTTGCTGTCCATCCTGTGCAATCACTAGCACCTTTCAGGATTTAAACTAAGCCAATGTTAGAGCTCTGCAGGTGTGTACATGCTGGTCGGATAAATTTGGGTGAAATCGTCAGTCGTCACGTAAAGCAGAAGACGGCTGAGGCATCTAAAATTTGAAACAATGCAGTCAAGTCCCATAGATACAGAATAAAGGGTGTAAAAAGACCCTTAACGAAAACGAAAACCACATATTCTGCCCATCATTGGAATCATTTTTTTCTTCTAGACAATACATGGGAACCTTCTAATTACGGAGATATTGGAGGTCAAAGTTCCAATTTTTTCACAAGATTTTTTTTTTAAACCGCTTTTTATGGATTTAACTTTACTTTAATTAACTCCTTGACCCGTTTACTATTCAAAGCATCCATCAGCACTAAGTTTTGAGTGCGTAAAATTGAGTTTTACCGTAAAACGTGATTTTTCACCCCAAAAAAAAAAGTCGTTTCCCAGCAATAATTTTTGCGTAGAGTTACTTAGTTTGATGTACGGAATGCTTGGTTGACGGGTTCGTGAAGGGTCCGTTTTCACCCTGTATACATCAGTGTCAATGTTTTCAAGTCTAAGACGTCGGGGACCGGGCGGTACGCCTCAAGTGGACCTGGCCACAACATCTGGCTAGACACGAAGATGGCCGATGGAGCTAGGCTTTGACCGAGTGGTGGCCAAGGTTAGGCCAAAGGATCCAGGGCCGTCCTAAAGCTCGTTGGGTCGACGATATCATCAAAGTCGCGAGAAACAACTGGATAAGGACCTGAAAGGACCAATTTTTATGTACTCTATCACAATGCTGACCTATTTGACCCAAAGGTTGACTGGTAGAGAATGTCTGGTGGCATTAAGTCCGCCTATGTACAATTCTTGTACATGAAATTAAATAAATAAATAAGGGACGCACTGAACTGGGAAGTGTGGCAGAAAAAAGGGGAAGCCTATACCCAGCAGTGGTGATTCCGGGCTGATATGATGATGGTGATGATGACATCAGTGTACACCAAAATTGTAACACAGCAAATTTAAAATATTGCTAATTCTATGGTTAGAATGACAGTCTGGACGCACCTTTACGCATGCCCAAAACGAACTACAGCTGCGTTTTAACTGCACGACAGCACATTCGGAATTCGAATTTCGGTAATACTCGTGCATCTTCGTCACTTGTCGTGTCCGAGTTGTTTATGGACTAATGATTTTATAGGCGGTCTTTTTAATTAACTAGTAAAACTTAACAGGATATATTGGTTAATATGTGTGTCATTTTACTTGGGAATCAGTTCAGACATTTATTAAATACACATATTTATATTATGTCGTGATGGTCCAGAGGTTAAGGCCTCGCCTCTCATGCACGAGGTTATGTGTTCAAATCCGGGCAATTACAAATTTGACTTTTTCAATTAATATATACTTTCTAAGTTTATCTTGGACAGCATTGACATCGGTGAAGGAAACCTGAACTAATGTAATTAACTTTTTGAACGCCAGAGCATAAACGCACAAGCGTGTCCTCCACTCCGAGCCACAATTTCACCTACTATTTGTCACATATTTGTGTCGCTTGGCGTACAGGGCACGAACTTGCTAGTCACGTATATGTGACAATGGCGTTCAAAAGGTAAATGTAAGTCTGAAATCGCTAACCCGTCTTGAGCAATCATGGTGATCAATGCTCGTGTCTTCTCTGTATGAGAAGAGGCCTTTGCCCAACAGTGGGACAGAAAAGGCTTGTATTTTTTTAAATTTTCTTTTATCAAATAATACGGAAATCTGAAGCAACTTTTACATACCATTAAAAGAATATTAAATGACAATCATATTTATTTAAACCATAAAGGAAGTAATAATTATCTTTACTTATTTGGTAAATAAATTAACAAACTATGTAGGTCAAATATTATCGATTAACATACAAAGAATTTCATTTTAAGTGAGAACCAATTTATTTCCGACTAGGGTAACCATACGTCCAGAATTTCGGCATACTGACAAACTCGGGATGGCCTTGTCATTTTTCTGGACATTTCGGCATGAGATACTTTTTGGTAAAAGCAAAAACTTTAATCTTTTTTTGTTTTTTTTTTTAGATTATTTTGATGTTAAAGGATAGTGGGCAGAAATGTATGGGCGGCACACCCACGTCCGCCACAGCTTAGACTACTTTTGTTTGGAAGGTATCACAGCCATGTATCTCTGTGCCAAAGCGCATCAAATTCTGTCCCAGGATTCTCTATTTATTTTGAGTTGAACATTATTGAAACAAACCTAACCTAACCTAACCTTTTGTTTAGTTTTGGGGCACACCCACGTCCGCCACAGCTTAGACTACTTTTGTTTGGAAGGTATCACAGCCATGTATCTCTGTGCCAAAGCGCATCAAATTCTGTCCCAGGGTTCTCTATTTATTTTGAGTTGAACATTATTGAAACAAACCTAACCTAACCTTTTGTTTAGTTTTGGGGCACACCCACGTCCGCCACAGCTTAGACTACTTTTGTTTGGAAGGTATCACAGCCATGTATCTCTGTGCCAAAGCGCATCAAATTCTGTCCCAGGGTTCTCTATTTATTTGAAGTCGAAACTTACCGATCATTATTGAAACAAACTTAACCTAACCTAACCTAATCTTTTTTTACTTTCAGGGCACACCCACGTCCGCCACAGCTTAGACTACTTTTGTTTGGAAGGTATCACAGCCATGTATCTCTGTGCCAAAGCGCATCAAATTCTGTCCCAGGGTTCTCTATTTATTTTGAGTTGATCATTATTGAAACAAACCTAACCTAATCTTTTTTTACTTTGGGGGCACACCCACGTCCGCCACAGCTTAGACTACTTTTGTTTGGAAGGTATCACAGCCATGTTTCTCTGTGCCAAAGCGCATCAAATTCTGTCCCAGGGTTCTCTATTTATCTTGAGTTGATCATTATTGAAACAAACCTAAAATAACCTTTTGTTTAATTTTGGGGCACACCCACGTCCGCCACAGCTTAGACTACTTTTGTTTGGAAAGTATCACAGCCATGTTTCTCTGTGCCAAAGCGCATCAAATTCTGTCCCAAGGTTCTCTATTTATTTGAAGTCGAAACTTACCGATCATTATTGAAACAAACTTAACCTAACCTAACCTAATCTTTTTTTACTTTCGGGGCACACCCACGTCCGCCACAGCTTAGACTACTTTTGTTTGGAAGGTATCACAGCCATGTATCTCTGTGCCAAAGCGCATCAAATTCTGTCCTAGGGTTCTCTATTTATTTTGAGTTGATCATTATTGAAACAAACCTAACCTAACCTTTTGTTTACTTTTGGGGCACACCCACGTCCGCCACAGCTTAGACTACTTTTGTTTGGAAGGTATCACAGCCATGTATCTCTGTGCCAAAGCGCATCAAATTCTGTCCCAGAGTTCTCTATTTATTTTGAGTTGAACATTATTGAAACAAACCTAACCTAACCATTTGTTTAATTTTGGGGCACACCCACGTCCGCCACAGCTTAGACTACTTTTGTTTGGAAGGTATCACAGCCATGTATCTCTGTGCCAAAGCGCATCAAATTCTGTACCAGGGTTCTCTATTTATTTTGAGTTGATCATTATTGAAACAAACCTAACCTTTTGTTTACTTTTGGGGCACACCCACGTCCGCCACAGCTTAGACTACTTTTGTTTGGAAAGTATTATAGCCATGTTTCTCTGTGCCAAAGCGCATCAAATACTGTCCCAGGGTTCTCTATTTATTTGAAGTCGAAACTTACCGATCATTATTGAAACAAACTTAACCTAACCTAACCTAATCTTTTTTTACTTTTGGGGCACACCCACGTCCACCACAGCTTAGACTACTTTAACTACTACTTTTACTTTCTCTGTAACAATGAACTGTGTACAAGTTAAAGGAGCTATTTCTCTAGTTTACCCGTATCCCATTCTGTGCCCGCAACTGTTTGACACTAAGTAAGTCACTCAGTACGTCCTGGCCAGGGTCCTATGTGTCAGGATGCGACACATATATATATCTATAGATCGTCGGCAGAGGGCGGACGACGCCCTCTTCCGGCCCCCCTAAATAGGTCCAGGGGCGATGGATTCAGGGACATCCGTCACCCCCCATCACACTAGACCCGAGACGGCGACGCGTAGTGTTCCACGCGCGCCTCTCCTAGATGTAAGCGGGCCGGCACTAGTCCGGGGCAGCGGAAGTCGCATTAGATCCCGCTGCCTCCCGGCGCAAGTGTGCGAGGGAACACCGGTGTGATTTTAGTCAGTAAGAGTCTGACAGACCCTTCCGCTCTCTCCATGGCGGAGGACATCCATCGGGGATTTCCACGCCATGGAAAAAAAAATGTTAAGGTTAGGTTTAGGTTAGGCTTAGGTTAGGTTAGGTTAGGTTAGGTTAGGTTTGTTTCAATAATGCTCGGTAAGTTTCAACTTGAAATAAAAAGAGAACCCCGGGACAGAATTTGATGAGCTTTGGCACAGAGGAACATGGCTATGATACCTTTCAAATAAAAGTAGTCTAAGCTGTGGCGGACGTGGGTGTATTTTGCCCACTGTCCTTTAGATGTATTGTGTGGTGTGATTTGTCTTTGATTATTAAATTACTAACATTATTTTTAAGTGTACCTACTAACAAAATTATGGATCGTTGTGTCTGAAGTAAATAAGTTGAATTAAATTGAATTTTTCGTGTAGTGTCCGAACCTTGTGTCAGAATTTTTAGGCTAACCACAACTTGGCTTTACATGCCATCGTGAAATATCTTTCTAGTAATAACTTTAATGAATTTTGAAAACAGGATGATCATCAACATCATCACCATTCACATAGGTATCCACTGCTGGGTATATGCGTCTCTTTTATTGTGCCTATCACCACGTTCCTAAAAAATAAAAAACAAAAAAGTTTTTTTATTCAGACTGTTACGCAACTGTCCGGCTTCCGGACTTTCCAATATCGAAATGGTTACCCTACTTCAAACCCCAAAACAATCATCAATGAAACTTTTCTATAACACAATGTATACCATAAAAAGGTAAATTATTAATAGAATTTAGTAAACATTTAATAATATATTCATTGATTAGCCGGTACCTTAGTGGCGCACGCGAGGAACAAGATGCCGACTCCATGTAAGAATGAAGCAGTAATTTTAATACAAGCTACGCGATTTAGTATTAAAGTGAGACATGAATTTAATTTATTGCGAGTAATATCAATAAAGTTAGGTTTAAGTTCTGAGAAAATTACTTTGCGTAGTTCATCTTAAGGAATTCGGTACCTCAGTTCACTCTTGCAAAGCGATGGCGAAGTAGATCGTAGTGTTAAGCAGAGAATTAACACTGGATGGGTGAAGTATGGGGGAGGAGCTCGTGGCTAATTAATAACAGCCGCTCGGGTCGATCTTTAGGTTAAGCCGTGCTTGCCTAGATTGGTCTGTGGATGGGGGGAACACCCATTACATACCGAGTTTCCTCTGTGCCTCGGAAAACACGTTAAGCCGTTGGTCCCGGGTGTCATTTGTAGATCTTTGACAGTCGTTAGGTGGTCAGTGGACTGTTCGAAAGAGATACCGTGGCCTTGGAACACAAAGGGCAAAGAAGGAATATGAATGGGTTTCACTCCACCCAGAGCGGGAGGAGTTATTTGATGATTTCCCGTCCGTAAAAAAAAGGGTAGAAGAATGATGAGTTCATCTTGAAGAAACCAGCTTGTCCTAGAGACAAAAAGGCAACTGACATCCTCCGCATTGGGCTTGCGATGGTGGATGCTGGACCGCCCCCTCTCACAGAAACGAGGCTTGTGTCCCAATAGTGGGAACCATATCTAGGCAGATTACGTTTATGCTATTTTTCGTTTTGTTAACAAGTTTATGTTAATTTGTGAACTGAAATATTATTGAAGCGATATTACCGAGAAAAAGTTGGTTTTGTGTTTCGAAAATTTATGTTAAGTCAGATTCTTATTCTTATTCTTTACACAAAATTAAAAGATATACACACAAACACAAAATATATAGCTTATGTACAACGGCGAGCTTACCCCAGAATTGGGTTTTCTTATAGCATTTTACTTTGATCCAATCATATTCGTAGACTGATAGGTTTTTCTTTTGTTTTGAACCAAAACTAAGTTTTGAAAAAAAAACAGTAAATAAAAATAGATGCACCGAAGATAAGAAATAGCATAGCAAAAACAAACGAGTAAAAACAAATAACTCCTCAACATTTTCATCAACGTGAAAAAAGAGCAACATCAAACAGTTTTTCTTAATTGAATGGTTCAACAAAAGCAATATCAGCTACTCTTATTATTTATAAGCTTATTGTTTTAAAGATGTGCTTACATAAGCAATTGAATGCCTGGAATATAAGTGAAAGATCTTTGGCAAACGCGCCCATTTCTTGTGGAAATAACTACCGTCATTTTGGTAAGTAATAGGTACATTGCTCTTTGAGCAAACTAAGGAGGGGAAAAAGAAAAATATAACGTTGTGTATTTTATTTTTCTTTATGTCCAATATCGTTATTTGGCTTAATAAACAGGAAGTCTTATTATTACACGTTTCATTTGTAATTGTATTGATGTCTGTTTTTTATTTGTTTAGGATTGGATAAGAGGCTATAAAAGATGGTATTAAAAGAGGTTTCGTGAGGTCATCGGTATTTCAGTCTATCTGGCGCCTTATAGGCTGTCTGTCTTGTTGCTAACCTGACTTTAGTCCTTTTTTTCGGTTGTGGAATCATCAAATGACCCGGGAAGGGAGTGTCAGACTTGTACTGACTAAAACCCATCCATGTTCCTTCTTAGCCCTTTGTGTTTCAAGGCCACGGTCTCTCTTCAACAGTCGCGCAGCCCCGGCAGGCACAGGTACTTGCGGAATCCGTCCGATTTGCTGACATCTCTTTGAGGCGCGCGTTCCCAACATTTTCCTCATCCATCAGCAACTGAATATTTTTATCGACTGCCTCATTGATCTGGTAGTCGCAAGCGCTAGTCCCAGCTTCGATTCCCAGGTCAGGCAAAGTTTTATTGGGTTTTTCCTTAACATTAGCAAAAGACTCGCTTCTTAGTACACGGGACTTAATCATAACTGGCTAAATGTGGGCTTACCTAAAGACATCACTGCCTAACCCTTCGGAGAGGTAAGATGTTGTGTACTGTAAAGTAACTACACTGAATTTTATTTCTTTTTTCGGGGTATTTCTCAAAGCGCAACTATTTTTAAGCGCAACTAAATTATTCCTCAAAGCGCAACCATGATGAAAAATATCGTTAATGTATCCATCATACCATCTCTATTTGTCATCATGGTTGCGCTTCGAGGAATAATTTAGTTGCGCTTAGTTGGTTGCGCTTAAAAATAGTTGCGCTTTGAGGAATACCCCCTTTTTTCGGCACAATCCGGTAGTTTTTACGACAAACAAGATCGATCAAACATAACATTAAACAAAAAATTAATCTTGATACCATCTCATATTGCATAACAACATCCAATTTCATAGTACTACGTCCAAATGAGTACTATGCACGCAAAAGGGGCATTCGATGAAACAAAATACTGTTTTACCTATCCGAGCGTCCTTAGGCTGCGAGTATAACGGAGATGAGCTAAGATGCGTAGCGAGGAATGTATCATGAATATGACACCAACCAATGCTTAACTTTTGACAAAGTGATTAGATTTAAAATAATCGTTGTTCTTGCGAAGTAAGGTCACAAGTGAAAATGTCAAAAGTGACATAAATCCTATTGAAATCTATGTCAGTTTGCCATTTTCACTTGTCAATTTAGTCTCAGGGATTAAAAAACAGACTTTAGACGGTTATGCCCCATAGACGGAATATACCACCCTGACCTTACCTATTCCATTTGTAAAATAAATACCACCCCTAAGGGTAGAAAAATAGGGGTTGATTGATATTTTTCCATCTGAATCGTTTTGTCAAGATGTTAACGGACATGAGCTAAGCTGCGTAGCGACGAATGTGTTATGAATATCATACTAGCCAATAGGATAAGCGCTGAGCGAAAACTGTTCGGCTGACAGGCATTCGCAGAATCGTCACTGGCTGGTTTTTATGAGAAAACCTACTAAAAAAGAACTAACAAAATGGCACGCTTGATATTATAGAAAGTGTGTGTGACAGTAGTCACCGAGGCAACTCCGAGATCTTCTTCTTCTTAGCGTGTCGATGGCAATCTAAATTGTGTCATCCCAGAACTGAGCTAGCAGTTTGGCGCTTTCGGTAGTGTCCATCAGTTCCTGTAGTGAACAAACAACAGGACACGCAGGACACGATATTAAGTGCCCCATCGTTTGTAGAGCAGCATCACATTTACACTCCTTGATCATGAGAGCTTAGGACTCAAGATAAGGATGCGAGTTAAGGATTTTAGTAAGGGATTAGAAAATAGTCCCTCCTATCGACAACATCGAAAAAATGGATATATATTTAGTCCGTCAGTTAGATCACCAAAAAATGTTGGCCACGTATTTTTTCTTTTGTCACATAATCAAAAAATGACGACAATACAGCGCGTCAAAGTTCAAGAGCTTGTGACGTCCCTGGACAGTAAAAAGTAACAGAAATTTCAACGCGCTGTATCCTGGTCATTTTTCGTTTATATGACAAAAAAAAAATACGTCTCAAATATTTTTTTGGTGTTCTAACTGACGGACTAAATAGATTTTTTCAGGCAAATACCCTATTTCGTTCCGTAGCTTAGTTTCAACCTTCAACCTCGTTCACTACTTAGCTGCCTCGCTCATCTCCAGTGTAAACACAGCCTTAGGGGTGGTCAGTTTAAATTATTTCACTTAGAAAACGTAATGGAATATGAATTATCGGGTGCATTTCATCTTGCACTACGTTATGTGATAAATGGTGTATTTTCTTGGAAACACTGGTAATATTAAACGAATGGACTGGTTGAAACGAACTTGGTTTTTGTATGACTTGGTTTTTGAGGTCGTTAAACTCATTTTTATTGCCAGGGAACTATTTTTAGATTTCTATTTTTTCAGGTCTTTTTGCCGTGATGTGTTGGCTGGATTATTTGAAATGGGTTGCATCTAGGGCGTCTTCAAGATAGCAAGGATCTTCGCAGGGTGGCCTGGATGCTGGTGAAGAGTTGTCGAGAACCGAGAAGAATGGCGGGTGAGTTGAG
This sequence comes from Noctua pronuba, assembly GCA_905220335.1. Classification (NCBI taxonomy): domain Eukaryota; kingdom Metazoa; phylum Arthropoda; class Insecta; order Lepidoptera; family Noctuidae; genus Noctua; species Noctua pronuba. The sequence continues at coordinate 7,733,626 of LR999918.1, read as the reverse complement.
GGCTATATGACTGAAGATAATAGTGAACACTACATGATAAGAACCTACACGAAAAAAAATAGGTGGGGCATCAGAAGCGAAGAGTCAATTTTTGTAAGAGGTAAGCCGGAGTAGATATCTTTAATGTGATTATATTATTTGTCAATAGAATACTGACTGTGCCATTTTTCACAAAAAAAAAGGAATCCCAGTGGGTAGGAATCGAGTTGTATGGAATCTTCGCCTCTGTTGGACATCTTCCTCTGTTTCGGTATTTTATTTTCATCAATGAGCAATTAAAACACGACAACTCACTCAAGAAACGAACAATAAACTAACTGTTCGTTCCGGACTAATTTCAATTTATTGAAAAATTATATCGGTTCCATCTTTTTCCGGAAGTTCCCTACGAGGAAGATTTGTTAATAAATCTTTTAATCTATAAATTTACCAATAATGACTTTGAAGGAATTTCAACCACGGGATGGTATCTTAGATGGCGATATTAATTTTGATTTAATTTTAATTCTGATTGTGATTTTGATTATAATTTAATTTGAATTGTGTATTTAAAAACCACAGTTGTGTGCGGTGAATACCTAACTACTCACCGCACACAACTATGGAAACAAAGTGCAATTACGTTTTTTTTGCAAATAGAAAATCTCAGTTTCATTTAAATGTAATCCTAAACCTTAATAGAGAAAAATTAAAAATTTGTTGCAAAACATGATAGTCCTCGCGCGCCAGCATGAATGGCGCGCGGGGGCACTACGTCGGGGGGAAACTCCGCTGCCGCGGCAAATCACCGCTCAGCGGACAGACCTCCGACGCGATCTCATGGCGACATGGAGACAGCGACTGTCGCAACCCAGTGCAGGGCACGCCACAATAGTGGCGATAAGTCCCCTCTTTGAGGAGTGGCTAGAGAGGCGCCACGGCGCCCTCACCTTCCGCCTGACGCAGGTCCTCACCGGACACGGTTGTTTCGGGAGGTTCCTGCACCGAATCGGGCGGGAGGAAACGCCCGGGTGCTATCATTGTGAGGATCGTCCGGAGGATACGGTGGCGCACACCGTGGAGGTCTGCCCCGCTTGGGCGGAGCTCCGCCGTGTCCTCGTAGCGGCGATCGGCGGCGGCGACCTCTCGCGCCCGGCCCTGGTTCGAGAGGGAATGGGAAGCCGTCACCTCCTTCTGCGAAGCAGTCATGCTAGCGAAGGAGGTGGCGGGACGTGAGAGGGAGAGAATCTCACGTCCCAGCCGCCGCGGGCGACGCACCAGGCGTCGGGGGCCACGTGATGGCTCCCGGCCACCGTAGGCGCGGGCCTGTGGACGGTGAGTAATGGGTTAGCTCACCGTCCGTCCGTCTTATGACGACAGGCCGTGTCGACGGCGCGTTCGTGTTCCACGCGCGCCTCAAAGAGATGTCAGCAACCCGCTGGGGCCCGCAAGGGCCAATGCCTGCCGGGGCTGCGGGACTGTTCGAAAGAGATACCGTGGCCCTGGAACACAAAGGGCAATGAAGGAACATGGATGGGTTTTAGTCAGTAAGAGTCTGACACTCCCTCCCACTCCACCCAGAGCGGGAGAAGTCATTTGATGATTTCCCATCCGTAAAAAAATAAAATTAAAAAAAAAAGCGTTTACACATATTTGTACTTTACTTATTAGTCCTTTTCTGTAAAGAAATTCCAATGCATTATGTATTAAATATACATTTACAATCGACTTACAATACATAATATAATAAATCCAATGCTCTACATAATGCGCCGATCGAAAAGAAAAACCTTAAAATTTGGAAATTCTCGAGTTTTTTCAATAATTTTCTTTTATCAATAAATTATTTGTGGTGTAAACTAATATTAGCATCCGCCTTACATGTTACTAATATTTCAGTCTTACATCTGGGCACTCAGGGCCTAAATCATTGGCGGCCTGGCATTCCCCTTTACATCTTTACCGACAACTTTTCACAACAACAACGTCATTTTCTTGTTCATCAATTTACAGTAGGTACTATTACAGGTTTAACTTATTAATACCATCAGTCATGTTAAGCAAACGAACTGACGGCATGCGACTCAAAATGGCGGCCGAACACGGCATTACCTCATAGAAGAGACAAGGGCAAGTAAATCTTAATAAAAATTGACGGGAATAGCCCCCTGATGAGTGGCTAATGTCTCTGGAGGAATAGAATGGTTTCCATAAACGATATTGTAGGAAATATCTGTCATACTAAACTAACGAGTTATTTTGTAGTTAATAATGTAGCTCGTGGCTAAATAATAACAGCCGCTCGGATCGATCTATAGGTTAAGCCGTGCCTGTCTAGAGAGTAGTTACATTCCGAGTTTCCTCCGTGCCTCGGAAAGCACGTTAAGCCGTTGGTCCCGGCTGTCATTTGTAGATCTTTGACAGTCGTTACAGGTAGTCAGTGGACCAAAAAGTCTGACAACCAGTCGTACCAAGGGGTATCGTATTACCTAGTATTAAATGAGTTGTGGAGATCAGATAGGCAGTCGCTTCATGTAAAATACTGGTATTGAGCTGCATCCGGGTAGACTGGCAGCCGACCCCTACATAGTTGGGAAAAGGCTAGGCAGATGATGATATCGCTAATAATGTTCCTGAGTGCATTGGCAAAAAAATTATATTGCTGCACTTATTTGTTCCAGTTAATGGACTTCTGCCTGCAAGTAAATACGGAAAGTATATACTGTACCTACGTACAAAAAAAAAAAGAAAATTGTCTGGCTGTATGTGTCTGTTTGTTTGTTCCGGGTAATCTCCGAAACGGCTGGACCGTTTTTTACTGACAGATAGCTGATGTTATAAGGAGTAACTTGGCTACTTTTATTATAGAAAAAAGAATAGGGTTCCGTGCAAAAAAAAAATAAAGCCCATGAAATTGTTATCAAAGTCCGATTCAAATCGGGAAATTATATTTTTATAACAATTTCACGCGGACGAAGGACGCGGGCAACAGCCAGTCTAGAATTAATTTAAAAAAAATGACCTCAGAAAAGTTTCGCTACATAATTTTTTATTTGACATATAAATATAACATCAGTATATTTTAGCCGATGTTCACAAAATGAATTTGAAATTTGACAATCAAATACACAATCCCAAGACACACTAACAACCAATATGATACTGTATACAAAATCTTGCCAAAATCACCCAAAAACTCGTCCATCCCAATCGACCAATCCCTGCCCTTGTGACGAAATTAATTATAGCACCCTTTCAAATTAAATGCCTATTTGTTAGACCCACTTCAAAAGCCGACATACACAACGCTGGAATGTCAATAACACCCGACACGAATGGATGTCGGCTCATGAAAGAGATAAAATCATTGTTCCATTTAGTATGTGAAACATTAGAGATAGCAATCGTAATGAATTAGGTCTAAGGTCACACTGACAAAGATGACCTTGGATCTAATATGACCTTGTTCCGGTCCAAGGTCATCTTGTTTACTAGAGTCAGATAGTTTTGTATCTTTACAACAAAGTCGCTCCCGCTGTTTGTATGTTTAGATCTTTAAAACTAAATAACGGATTTTGTTGCAGTTTTCAACAATAGATAGAGTGATTCAAGAGGAAGGTTTATATTATGTAGTACCTGTGCGAAGCTGGGGCGGGTCGCTAGTGTTTTTTAAACAACAGTTATGTCTCCGACCTTAGAGGACAATGGTATTTAGGTTATTCAGCTGCCTCCGGTTGGACTGGAAGCCGACCCCAACATACAAAAAGGCAACATCATCCACACGAACAGATGCTTTATGAAGTCAATGTTCCCTGGGTTGCGTGAAATATTAGAGACAGCGACAATAATTAGGCCTGAGGTTACGCTGACAAAGATGACCTTGGATCGATGTGACCTTGGTCTGGTCCTAGGTAATTCTTCTGTTGTATTAGGACAACGTAATATTGATGAACCAAAAAACGCGCGTTGATTATTGTAGAGAACAATTTTGTCTTTATTTGGTTGGACTGAAAGCCGACTCCAACTATCCACGAGACCAAGGGGGCAGCAGAAGCTACCAGTTCCGTCACCATCGGCAGCATTTGCAATGCCGGAGGCATCGCTGGTGCGTTACCATCATCGGTAACTCTAAAATGTCTCATTTGCTACATCGACACGGTTTCAAAATGCAACACAGCATAGCTTCTTGGTAGCAGTACTTCCCCGGACGAGCTCGTTTATAAAGAGCTGAAGATCTTCCGACCTTCTCTTCCTACGTAACGCGTATAAACAAAGATATATATACACCTACACAGTGGGTTAACACACATTCTAAGTCAATATAATTTCCTAAGAATAAAAGGTCGATGGAGGAGTAATCAATTTTCTTTTTATTGTTAGGTTAGGACTAAATTATAGGAGACAGCGGGTATATAAGTTAACATTACCAACATCATGTTGTCTTGGCTGATCTGGAAGAATCCGGACACAGGTTGGTTCAAGCAAAAAAGTCGCGCGCGTTTGACGCAAATTGCATCGCCCGGGGCCGTGAAGAGCCTTACGGGGCCTAAGCGCAAGGCACACATAAAAGACGTAAGACGCGGACGGGGCGCAGACATATGCCAAATGTCAAATGTTCTATACATTTGACAAATGTCCGCGCCCTGTCTTTTCTATATGTTTTGCGTAACGACGCTTCTATACATTTTGTATGAAAGGGACGCGGAAGAGACATATGTCTGCGCCCCGACCGCGTCTTACGTCTTTTCTGTGTGGCCTGCGCTTTACGTCGTAGCAAAAGGGACGATTTTCGTAGTACAAGTATTTACCCCTAACGAGCATATAACTATACAAATTTATCGGTACCTTTAAATTCTTTTTGCAGTCAGTTCCGCCATCAATCTTGCTGGATATTTCATCTTTTGTCAAAGCATGTTTATCCTCGTGTAGTTTAATTCACGTACGCAAAATCTTGTTTTGTTAATATTACCTGAAAACAAAGAAAAACAACAATTAAATAACTTATCCATTTATTTATTCACTCTCGACAACGTTTTCTTCATTTCGTTCGTATAAATAAATTAAAGAACCCATTCAATCGATCGCGCGATTGTGAATTCGTTCAATTCGTTCTTTCGTTCACCAGTCAATATTTGATTGTCAACAACATTGGTAAATATTGAACCCCTTTCAGGCCTGTTATTAATTAATCCCCTTTTTTCCCTTCCGGATGGTTTAATATTTTTTTGAAAGCGTATTTTACCTCAATTTTTTCTGTTACGTAGGTACTTATTAATTTACAAGGTTCTCTTTTAATCGAATCCATAATTAGGGACATGGGAGCCGAAAAAAAGGGTTTGTTAAAAAGTGTAAGTCTGTCTCTTTTTCACTAAAACAAGGCGAAGGTTAAATTAACGAATGCCTAATAAAAAGCGCACTGTTGAGTTCGCAATTTTTGTCGCTGGATCGACAGATGAGGATCCAGCAGATCGCTTTTTTTAGCCGTAACTTTTGGTGTTACCTACACCTAGTGTTGGTAATTATCGGGCAACAGACTTTCTCAAACGTAGCCGTTTGAAAGAAAAAGAAACAAAGAAAATATGTTTTTTTGCCACATACCACAAAAACTCAATTTTTAAATAAAAGAAATGAATAAAAAATCTAACCAACTAATCTATGGTTAGTAGGGCTTATCCTAATCTTTATTGTTTTAACTGTAGTTTTGTTTTATTTTCCTATCTCTACATTGTGCTCACCTATAGAAGCAACAATATTGTACCCAGGACTATGTAATATATATAACTTGATTTGAAAAGAGTGTCCATGGAGTTTCTTGCCCATTCTTCTCCATGAGATCTACTATTTTCGAATGGGCAACTACAGTCCATTCACAGTTATTATGCCTGTGGCTGGACTGTAGGTAGCTTATTTTTGACTATGCAAAAGTGCCTGTCACGGGTCTATTTGAAATTAATGCTTTGAGTTTGATCTAAACAAAAAAATAAGATAATATTGCGTGTCTCACGTCTGCGCCAAATAGGCCCAGTTCAGAAAACTGCCGGGCAACTAGGTGCCCGACGCTAGTTTTCAACCGGACCTGAAAATGAAAATGTTAATAAGGGCTCATTCACACTGGGTCCGCCACGGACGATTCGTCAAAAAAGACGATACGTAATGACGGATGAAAGTTCACATTGCATACGGAATCGAGTTTTTTCACGATTTCAATATTTTTTGATAATCTAACTGGGTAAATTACCCTATTGTTAATTGAATAAATGAACACACTAGTAGTGTGCTACTCACAGAAGTAACTACTACCAAGAACCATCTGCAAAGAGTTACTGTAAGTCCCTTCCCATGGTCAATTTAAGAGCTCACGAGTCATACTTACTGTCCAGGTATACGACAACTTGTCCCTTTTTTATGGGAATACCCCAAGTAATGGTGAGTGGACCCATGGCTTATGGGGTAAGGGGAAATGGAGGGATAATGGTGGTTGATGTAGCTGAAAAAACTTACGGTGTTTTTTGGTTTATGTGATGAAGGGGAATTTTGACGTGAATGTAGTTTTTTCTTTTTGTGGGATTTATTTGGTAAAAAAACATTTGATGAAAATGATGTGTTTTCCAACCAACGAGCCCGTCTTGTTGGTCTAGTTGAGCATGAGGTCCTGGGTTCGATTCCCGGGTCGGGTAAAGTGTTATTGGGTTTTTCCTTCAGGAATTTCTCAGTAGCAGCCGCGGAGTCTGGATTTGTGGCCGGTTGATGGCAATAGGCTCGCTCCCTATTACAAAGGACTTAGACATAACTCGCGAAATGTTGGTATGCTTTTTACTTACACCTCTGCCTAGCCCTTCGAGGATTACAGGCGTGATGTTGTCACTCAAGCATATTTTCCTATCCTTTTACAACACAAACCTAATTACCTCTCGCCATACGACGTGTATTAACAAAACAAGCACAAATTCAAAAGGAGACTGCTCAAATAACGTTTTAAAATGCATTTGAAAGAAACTTTTTACCGGATAATCACTGCAAGTAAGACCCGAGTGCATGAAAGCGCTCGAAACGAGGCGGGCAATAGAAAAAGTACAAGACGCAAGAATATAATCTGGAAGGAAATAGTAAGAATTTCTTTCGAAACAGATAATCAGATAACAGTACGGAAGTACTATTTGAAATCAGACTAAATTGCTCATATGCTTGTCATTAGTAGTCATAGTAATTATTATAATGTTTCTCGTATTTTGGACTATTTGTATGTATTATAATATATAAGGTCTAACTTTTTAAACACGAAATATTTCAAGAGTAACTTCTATAGGTCGTAAAGTCACCATAGCAACGAAATTTTTTTTTTATCTAACTATATTTTTATTAAAAAAAAAAAATTAAAATTACTTGACCCACAAAATAAATACTGTCTAAAGGTTTAAAAAGTAAAAAAAAGTTTAAAAAAGTAAAAGTAAGTAAGTAAGTTTAAAGTTTGTAAAGGTTTTATGCAAAATGTCGCAAGAATATTTAGAACTATAATAATTTCGTAAAAATAAAAACATTCAGAAAAAAATTTTTTTTTCGTTGCTATGGCGACTTTACGACTTGTAGAAGTTACTCTTGAAATATTTCGTGTTTAAAAAGTTAGACCCTATATATTAGTTTATTTCATTTTATTTGTATATATGTATTAGTATGTGCCTATTTATGTATTTCAATTTATGTTAACAAAATGATATTTTTCTTATTTATTTTTTTGCACTCTATCACTATGCTGTCCTATTTGACCCCAAGGTTGACTGGTAGATAATGCCTTGTGGCATTAAGTCCGCCTATGTACCACTTTTGTACATGAAGTTTAAATAAATAATCATTTTCGAGATAGAAGAAGAAGAAAGAAAATACATTTATTTGTCACATACCACAAGTGCACACAATAAAACAAAAATAATACGGGTTGGAAGGGACACCGCCGCGAAAACGGTTACCACGTATTCAATACATCATTCCATAACCCCCCCCCCCCCATATAAATTTTTCAGCGGTTATTTTTTTTTTAAATCAGGAGTTCCATACATGTAGACTGTGTAGGTATTGAACTTTTGTAGGAAACAAATAAAAATAACCATGAAATTTTTTTATGTGGGGGGCTTAGAATGGTGTACTGAATACGTGGTAACCACAAAAAAAAAATTCGTAACCGTTTTCGCGGTAGTATCCTTTTCACCCCTTATTTGTGTCTCACGGCTGCGCCAAACAGGATGTTTAGCAAACAATTTACCAGTAGGGGAATTGAATGTTAGATATAGGGTACTTTTAGTGACAATTTCACTTAAGTGATTGGTGGCAATTAACTAAAGCTCTATACTATAGTCGCATCCCTTATCTTATCGCTTGAAACTGATATCATAATTTTCACAAAGTGGGCGTACTACTACGGACTAGTCACCACTTCCAACTTCTTAATAATAAAAATTAATTTAAAAATTTAAAGAATTCCCCCGACACAAGAAACCTCCGTTTACGTTTAATATAAGTTGAATATTTTAATCCAAGCGTCGTCGTTACATCGGAGACCGTATCTATAAAAATAAATAAAACTGATGTGGCCGTTTCTATCAAAATAACAGTTTGTTACTGAATGCATATGAAAGTATTTACGGTACTTATAACAAAAAAAAACACTCTCTAATAAGAAGTCTGTCTGTTTGTTCCGGTTAATTTCCAAAACAGCTAGAACGATTCTAACAGGATTTTTACTGGCAGAAAGCTGATCTTATAAGAAGTAACTTAGGCTAGTCATTTATTTTAAAAAAAGAATAATGGTCCCCTGAAATTGTTAACAAAATCCAATTCAAATAGGAAACTAATATTTTATGTACTTAGCGGTCCCCCATTGAAATATCCATTGTAAGACTTACATTGTTAAGTTTCCCAGCAACAGGTCGTCTTAAAGAAAACTAGAAAAGATTCTTTTATCTTTCACTCTATCTTAAGAGCAAAAGAAACATTAAAGCGTTACTGTTATTAGTTCACAATGCAGACTTGTTGCTGTGATTGCAGTTTTTATAATGCAGAGATTGGCGATTTTTATCATTAATAGTTTTTACAATAAAACAAAGTTTTTTTTGGTTTTAACAGTGACATGGGGTCGCGGCAGACCACGAAGGAGATGGCGGGACGAACTGGATGTCTTCCTTGAGAATTGGAAAGAAGTAGCACAGAATCGTGACCTTTGGGAGGCATGGAGGGAGGCCTTTGCCCAGCAGTGGGATAGTATAGGCTAGCTATAATAAATAAAGTTTTTGTTTTTTGACTGCCTCGTCTTCCGTCCGAAATGTATTTCTTGCAAAAAAAAAAAAGAAAAATGGGCTATTTTTCATTTTATGACACAACAACATGTTTTTGTTGTGACAACATCCTGTGTTTGTTTTGTTTTAAATTAAATTAAGTATTGTTTTCTTTTTTTTACTTGAAAAATATTACTCTTTGTGGATGCTCCTCTCTTGAAATTTATATTTTCCGAGTTTTTTTGCTTTTAAGTATGTTATTTTGGGTTAAGCTCGCCGTTGTACACACAGCGTCAGTAAGTGCTAACCCCTCAAGCTTTAAAATGTTACACTGCTACAATATTGAAAATATGTAATACTAGCGGCCCGTCCCGGCTTTGCACGAGTGGACATTTACTTTTTAAACATTTCGGGATAAAATATAGCCTATGTTACTCAGGGATAATGTAGCTTTCTAATGGAGAAAAATTTTTTGAAATCGGCACAGTAGTTTTTGAGTTTATTCATTACAAACATACACACACACAAAAATACAAATCTTTCCTCTTTATAATATTAGTAAGATATATTGAAAAAAAACTTGGATCAGAAATTGCTGATGGAAAAACCCAATTACACTTTGCCCGACCTGAGTATCGAAAATAGGACCTCAAGCTCAGCAGTCGCGCTTGCGACCACTAGACCAACGAGGCAGTCCGCCTCATGTAAAGTACTGGTATTTAGTTGCATGAGGTTAAAAGTGGAAGCCGACTCCAACATATTTGAGAAAAGCCTAGCCGAATAAAAGCCTAATTCACAAATCGCTCCTAACTCATCCCCCACACCACAGGACACGCCCAAATTAAAGGCAATTTACTACCATTGTGGAAATTAAATTATTGAGTAATTTACCTAGCTACACAAAACCATTCACTCTTGATTAAAATGGCGGCGATGACGTCAGAACTGTCAAATACGTCACAATAGGTCCGAAGGGTTTGTCGGGTATTGGCGTATTGTTGGAACTTCTGACGTTTATTGATGTCTTTGTATATAAACTGGAGTTTTAGGCAATCATGTCGATGGTAAGTAATCTTTAGTAGTGATTAGGGGATTATGCACGGGTTGTTGTGTAAGGCACCTTCGTAATTAAACAAAAGTTGGAAGCAGGCGGGCCCATTTGAATATAAAATTATGGAAATAGTATCGGCTATTTAAATTGTGCTTGTTTTTGATTTTTTTGTTTTTTTAACTACTTTTTTAATACTTTGGGACAAAAATATTAATGGTTTTATTTTAGTATTCACCTTAACAAAAGAAAAATCTAATAAGCACCGCTTTTCTAAACAAGAATGAATACACTATCTCACATCACAATTCTGTCCTAAAATCTTGCATTTGGGAAAAAAGAGTACCTAATATCTACATAAGACTATACGCAAAAATAATAAACATTTAGCATCTTCACTACAATTTCATCTCGCAACAATACAATTTATACAAAATCGCGATCTGCGGGTAGTTGTGAATTCTGTCCGTGCTACAAGCGGGTAGGTGAATTGCGTTAGTGCATAAGTAGTGACAAATCGGTCGGGCCTTGCTGCTCAGTCGTCGCTGACATAGACTAATGGCATGACGTGTGGTGCATGTGCAATTTTACATTATTATAATGTTTTCTGGTGGTGCAAGTGCATTATTTTTTAAATATCGAATTTTATAATAAGTAAAAGTGTAACCGGCCTGAAAAGTTGTGGAAACAAGTACGGTTGAAGTAGGAATGCTTTGATAATCATAATTTTGCTTTTCAAAGAGGTCTGCTTACTTAACATGGTGTACTGCTTTAGGTTTGAAGTCGAAACAAATCATCTTTATCCATCAGTAAAGTTTCGCGTCCGCGTTATTAACCGTTAAGGAGTTCTCTCGTGAGGAGACGATCCTGGCCACAGGATCAAGTCATGAATGTAATAAAAATGTATTGTCACCAGAACTTATTATGTGTGCAAAATTTCAGCTCAATCGTTTGGTGGGAAACTGTTTTAAAATTCAGTTGCAAGATTTGACCTAAGACAAAAAAATAATAATATCTGTCTCTGGAGCCCTAACCACCGGTAGCTTGAGCCCTGCTCTAGACACCGGCCAACAACTATGTTTTATATTTTTTAAAGTTTTTTCTATGGTTTTATTTTAAGAAAAATGTAACTTATGTATAGAAAGGGTGAATAAAGGAAATAATAAATAAAAGCTTATAATTGGACCCTGCTCCCGACACAGGTGGACCACTATTTTTTTATATATTTTTTTTTTATATTTTAAAATGTAAAAAATGTGTAGATAAATAAATAAAGGAAATAAAAGCTTGTAAAAACACTTGATTTCACAGAAGAATATAAATCATAAAACAGTACGTTTTATACATAAATAGTCTAATAAAATAAGTGTCAGCCAGCTATCGCCTGTAGTGACTAGATATTTAATATTTACTATGTTATTATCTATTCCTCTTGGGTTGGGAAGTATTCAAAATTGTCTTTATGCAGATTTTCCCCACGGAGCTCGCAAACTGAGAATTTTAATGCTAAAGTATTGGATGAACAATTTTTATTTATAAGTTTTGGGTACTGACTGAGAAAATCTATTTAATTTATTTTAGAGTACGTAAGCCATTTTTAATTAAAATAACTCGATGTTTTTGTAAGAAAATGTATTTCTAGATGGCTCCTCGTCTTCAATGAATTTTAGATTTGTAATAAAATAAAAAAAATTATGTTATTATTTTTTCTTGTCTTATTTGAATTGTCAACTACCTATTCAAATAAATAAAATTGAAGTGTAGGTTTGTAATGTCAAAATAATATCTTGTTACTGAATGCATATGAAAGTATATTATATTATGTGGTACTTATAATTTTTTTTTAATTTTTGCCGGTCTGTCTGTTTGTTCTGGATAATCTCCGAAACGGCTGGACCGATTTCAACGGGACTTTTACTGGCAGATAGCTGATGTTATAAGGAGTAATTTAGGTGGTATTTACCTTTATTTTAGAAAAAAGATTAGGATTCCGTGTGAAAAAATTAAAACCCTTGAAATTGTTAACAAAATCCGATTCAAATAGGGAAGTAATATTTTTATAATAATTTCACGCGAATACTTCAGTACTTCGGTACATTATCTGACAGTGTCCGGAGAAGCGTCCGCAATTTACCCGAACCGGTTTAACTGAACCTTTACAAGAGCACAAACAGAAGAACTACCCACCTATGAATCAGAAATACTCGTAAATAATTTTACCACTAAAACCAAGACATATTGACGCCATTTCGGACAACGATATTCTTTTTTTTACGATAAGATTCAATCAAAAACATTTATTTTTTACGACTACCCTCCAATTGTATGGCTTTGTTGCAACTAGTTGTAAAACTTTCGTGAGTTATGTAACCGTAAAAATTATATTACATACCTCATCTGGGGTAACGATCTAGTGTTATTCGTAAAGATCAATGATATAGTGATGTTGTTTTATCAGACATTTTTATATATATTTTTTTAATAACGATCATGTTGGTTTTAGAGGAGCTCGCTAAATAATAACAGCTGCTCGGGTCGATCTTTAGGTTAAGCCGTGCTTGCCTAGGTTGGTCTGTGGATGGGTGACCACCCATTTCATAACGAATTTCCTCCTTGCCTCGGAAAGCACGTTAAGCCGTTGGTCCCGGGTGTCATTTGTAGATCTTTGACAGTCGTTAGGTAGTCAGTGGCCCAAAAAGTCTGACAACCAGTTTTACCAAGGGGTATCGTATTACCCAGTACTAACTGGGTTGTGGAGGTCAGATAGGCAGTCGCTCCATGTAAAATACTGGTATTCAGCTACATCTGGTTAGACTGGAAGCCGACCCCAACATAGTTGGGAAAAGGCTACGCAGACGATGATGTTGGTTTTAGAGATAGATTCAGGTCATCCTTAGTTCCATACATACATAGATACATAAACTCAGGCTTTTTCCCATGGGGGTAGGCAGAAACCACAGAACGCCACCTGCTACGATACGACTCTCTCTTGTCCAGTTCATACATCTGGTCATACACGTTAGTTTCATACTAATATTATAATTGCGAAAGTTCCTCTGTCTGTTTGTTTGTTTGTTTTTCTGACTAATACCATTTGAAGCCTTGCCTGCTAAACGTATTTGGATGTTTGGCACTCGGTTAGAACATGTACAGGAAACAGTATTCTTCTTGTCCAGATAGACACGGTGACACATCAAGCTGTACTGTTCCAGTATACCACGGCATCGCTTTGCATAGATTTCCCGTACAATGAGAGATCCGTATAAACTGGTTTTGTATAACTTGATTGATCGTCGAGCGTAAGGTCCTGGGGGTCGCCCTGGCTGTTGGAAATTATCCGACAGCCAGTTGGGCGAAGCCGCAGGCATAAACTGGATGGAAAATTACTCTTGCGCATTTCTCTGGGAATATAGCAGTGATAGCCTAGTGGTGTGACCGTCGGGCTGCCAAGTGATAGGTCTCGAGTTCGAACCCAAAGCACGCACCTCTGATTCATGTGCGTGTGTATAATTAACACTTGCATCGGTGAAGGAAAACTTTGTGAGGCAGCATGCCTGAGAGATATTTCTCGACAGCATGTAAAGCCAAGTCAGAGACCCATGTACGGCATGAAAACTCTGACACCAGGTTAAGCGCTAACCTTACGATAAAGAAGATGTCTCTGGGAAATATTAAGTACAGGCTTCGACTTCCACTGTTTCGTTAACATAGCATAGCATAAGCATAATCAGCCTATAATGTTCCCACTGTTGGGACACCAGCCTCCTCTCTATGAGGGAATGGGCTAAAACCCACCACGCGGGCCCAGTGCGGGTTGGTGGTTGTCACATGTCTCCGACGTTTTGGTTCTAGGACATGCTGGTTTCCTCACGATGTTTCCTTCACCGTTTTGAGAGCAGTGGTGATGAAATAAATTACACAAAGTAATGCGCCTGCCTGGGTTTGAACCCACGACTTACTGCTCGTAAATCGGGGCCGCCACCACTGGGCCACCGCTGCTCTCTTTTTGTTAACAACTTGCAATAAATTATAATTAAGACAGAGTTATCTTAGTGTTCAAATTCTCACTTCCATAATTCATTAAAACATGATAGTTATGATATGATCATAAATTGCAATTAGTCAATATAGATTAAACCTCAAGGTTGAGTTACCACAACACCGTACCCTTAATTAAATATTATTAGTAATGAATATAGCAAATCATTATTCTGCTCTATAATATCGTCTTTCATCTGAGGAGCTCGGGGCTAAATAATAACAGCCGCTCGGGTCGATCTTTAGGTTAAGCCGCGGTTGCCTAGGTTGTTCCGTGGATGGGTGACCACCCATAACATACCGAGTTTCCTCCGTGCCTCGGAAAGCACGTAAAGCCGTTGGTGACGGCTGTCAATTGTAGATCTTTGACAGTTGTAACAGGTATTCAGTGGCTCGAAAGTCTGACAACCAGTCTTACTTAATGAGTACCTGTACTAACTGCGTTGTGGATGTCAGATAGGCAGACGCTCCAAGTATTTACTGGTATACAGCTGCATCCAGTTAGACTAGAAGCCGACCCCAATAGTTGGGAAAAGGCTAGGCAGATGATGATGAATATCGTCTTTCATCACATTACTTACACATGAGTTGCTGGGTAGTTTTTTCTTTCCAAGTAAAACACTAGTCTTTTCTGAGTACACGTTTTGATTGTTTTTTAATAAATATAGTCCCACACTAGGAATTTCTCCTGTATCGTGGGTACGTTTACAAATATTTAAACTCACATACACAAACAGCCAGACCCGGAACTACCCGTACGGCCATGCAAATATTTGTGCCGTTCCCGAATCGAACCCGCGACACGCAGTGTAGCAGACAATCGCTCAGCCACTGCGCCAGCCGTGATTTCATATTATATCTCACACAGGCCATCCATCATTTTATCATATATCTTTTTTTTGTTTTGGCAAATTGAATTAGAATTATTTAATAATGTGTGATAATATTTTTTTATTTTATTTTTTGTTAATTATTTTATAAAGATGCTGATTATTTATGATAATAAGCATGTTTTTGAAATAATATTTGTACGCCGATGACGGCTAAACATAGCGTTCATTAATAATTACAACATCTGTACCTAACCTACCTATGATCAACAAATAAAAAAACATTTCTTCGACCTTTCTCTTTTCGGTCCATCCCTATTTGACCAAAATCATTTCAAATAAATTCAAACAATTTACCATTTCAAAATTGACTTATTTATTGGTTCACATAGAAAGCCAAACTTGTAATTGCAAGGAAATAAACAAAGGGAACCAAACAGAATTATTAATGAACTTGTTTCGAACTTATTTATCAATATTAATTTTATTCTCTTGGATGTCGAGCATTAATATTAACGATTTGCTTCGTAATAGGACTGACTTTAAACAGGGACAATATTGCTGTGATTTAGGATTTATCAGAGATTATTTAATGGTCTGATGAAAGCTTGGCATCATAACTAAGCCTGGGTTTATGATTATTAGCATGAGCTAATAATTATGATTACAGAGGTGCGTCTTCGAACTCGAAAGCTATGAAGGTTTCGAGTTCCAAGACACGCACCTCTGATTTTTCGGATTCATGTGCACATTGTATAATAATTATAATATAATATAAAAAATTCAGACCAGAGATCCATAACAACTAAAACAACTTTTTACTTACTAACAAACACATTAAACAAACATCACAAAATCAATCATTCATCATCAATTGTCATTTGCTTCGGTGAAGAAAAACATCGTGAAGAAACCTGCATGCCGTAGAGATATTTCTTGACTGCATGTGAAGCCAATTCAGAGGCCCATAGCCGGCATAAAAACTCTGACTAAAAAAGAAAGAAGCCCAGGAAGCACAGGTCGATCGAAGAGTAATCCACGTTTGCCGAGGTCGGTCCTTATGGGTGACTATTGGTAGCCATCGAGACCCCTCCGACGGCTCTTAAGGCACGCTAAGCTGTTGGTCCCGGCTGCCATTTGTTGACTTTTTGACAGCTCTCTTAGAAAGGAAAGACAAAGTAGTGATAGAGAATCCATTTCAGAAAGACTTTTCTTGCACAATATTTAAAATTACGAAAATAAATGCCACTTTATCATCATCGAGAAGATAGAAGTGGTCATACTACACGAGAACAATGTAAGTTTCTACCTATCTTCATCTGAATCCAAATTTTCCTTCATCATTATCTGCCTAGCCTTTTCCCAACTATATTGAGGTCGGCTTCCAGCCTAACCGGATACAGCTGAATACCAGTATTTTACATGAAGCGACCGCCTGTCTAACCTCCACAACCCAGTTAGTACTGGGTAACGATACCCCTTGGTAAAGACTGGTTGTCAGACTTTCGAACCACAGATAACTATATTTCCTTTCCTTTCCTAAGCCCAAAAGCTGGTCCATTACACAGACTATAACAATCAGCACTTTATTTCAAGAAGCCTCTTCACTTTTTACGAGTTCCCACTAAATAACTACAATTTACTTGACAAATTCTTTCACAATTTGTTTGGAGACATTCTGTGGACCACTCTGTCTGATGAAAATAATCTTGGATAGTAAAGTTTATTAGCAAAATAAAAGGAATGACAACGAATTGGTTTCTTAGATAAAGAGTGATGAGGACTTTGGTTTGATGCTGGAGTTGGGACAAGAATAATGTCGGCCCTAAGATTGAAAAATGAAAATTTATTGAGAAAGCTGTTAAGATTACTGCCAAGAAGGAGTTTTAAAGATTATTATGTTCTGGTAGCTTTTCTTAGTCACTTTTGTTCTTATTACAATGACATGATTGTCTTCATCATTATTTAGGGGGTATTCCTCAAAGCGCAACTATTTTTAAGCGCAACTAAATTATTCCTCGAAGCGCAACCATTAGTTGCGCTCACAAATTCAAATTAAAAATATTATATGTTTATTCCTTTTTTTTTTTTTTTTTTTTCAAATGACTTCTCCCGCTCTGGGTGGAGTGGGAGGGAGTGTCAGACTCTTACTGACTAAAACCCATCCATGTTCCTTCTTTGCCCTTTGTGTTCCAGGGCCACGGTATCTCTTTCGAACAGTCCCGCAGCCCCGGCAGGCATCGGCCCTTGCGGGCCCCTTCCTGATTGCTGACATCTCTTTGAGGCGCGCGTGGAACACGAACGCGCCGTCGACACGGCTTGTCGTCATTAGACGGACGGACGGTGAGCTAACCCATTACTCACCGTCCACAGGCCCGCGCCTACGGTGGCCGGGAGCCACCACCTCAAAGCGCAACCATGATGAAAAATAGAGAGGGGTTTGATGGATTCATTTTTCATCATGGTCATATATTATTGGAATAATTTAGTTGCGCTTAAAAATAGTTGCGCTTTGAGTAATACCCCTTATTTAGGTGTAGTGTCTATCTGTGTGTGTTTAAAATGTGGTAGATTCCTTAAGAGACGTCCTGATAAACTTGAAAAGGGCTGGATTTTTTAAGTTTATGATACGATTTCTTTAAATCAAGCGTTTGAAGACTACACTTAACTTCAGGAGTTCTAGACTTTCTGATTATTCCGTCTAGAATTTTCGCAGCCCACCTTGCCTGATTATTCAACTCGACAAAGTTTATAGACGCCATATTTCTTTTGTTACTTTCAAATTATTTAGATTTCTAAGTTTGTAGCGATGAAAATAACTTTTGTCAATTTTAGAAAGCTCTAAGCAAAAACGAAAAGATGAGAAATGGGAAAACCATTTCAGTTCAGGATTGGCTCGATGGCAACTATTAAAGAGGGTAATTTTAGATATTCCAAAAGCGCCTTTAGGCTTCTATTTCGTCAGGAATAACAAAAAATAGATCCGCGTAAGGCGCGAATTACACAGAAACGGCGTAAGGTGAAGGCGCGGCGCAGGCATGATGCCGCTTCAAAACATTTTCATACAAAATGTACGTAGGCGACGTGTCGTAAATTACACACAAGCGGCGCGGCGCAGGCACGCCGTTCTTTCGTTTCCTTATAAATTCCACGCCTGCGCCGCACCTTACGCCTTACACCGTTTCTGTGTAATTCGCGCCTAAAACCGCAGGCACAGCTAGTTTTATACAAAAACACATCTTGCACTTCTCATGCAATTGCAACACATAACAAACATTACTCAACTTTAAAACAACCACGGTACGTGACATAGAGCATCTTTCCAAGCATACTGGCAAATGGGAGTCGTAAGTAGAGTAACTTTCATAGCGTACTGGCAAATGACGTCATATTCGCAGTATGAGCTAAGTACCCTCCCTTCCTTCTAAGACGTGATTAAAGGATTACTGCAGCATCTTGTAGACACCAAACGTGTCTCTTGATTCGTGTCGACATGAGTTCAATGAAATGATCTTGGTGAAAGATTTTGTTCAGCAAGGTTTGGTAATGGCCTGGCCCTGCAGTCTCGACAAATATATAACGACAAAAATCGGTCGTTAAGTATATGATGACAAATTTCTTTAATAGATTTTCAACCTTATGCTTTCGAAATAAAGTAGAAAATCTATTAAAGGAATTTGACAACGATACGACTTCGCGACCGATTTTTGTCGCTATCTAATGTCGAGACTGCAGGGGCTGATCAATGAGTGACTGACGTGCCTAAAAAGGTTTAACGTTATTCTAATAAGTTCGTGGCTAAATAAGGAGCTCGTCGTATCTTTAGGTTAAGCCGCGCTTGCCTAGGTTGGTCCGTAGATGGGTTACATACCGTGTATCCTCCATGCCTCGGAAAGCTTGATAAACCATTGGCTTTCATTTGTAGATTTTTACAGGTAATCAGTGGCTCGAAAGACTGACAACCAGTCTTCTAATTCCGTTGTGGAGGTCAGATAGGCAGTCGCTCCATGTAAAATACTGGTATTCAGCTGCATCCGATTAGACTGGAAGCCGACCCGAACATAGTTGGGAAAAGACTAGGCAGATAATGATAATAAGATCGGTAGGCTGAATGACCATGGCATAAGAAGTTTAAGAAAAAGTTTGGCTCTGTAGAGGGTCCACTCTGTTGCTGATACAAACATTAAGTCAGGCAGTCTGGGTTAAAAACTCCATTGCAAAACGAATTCTAACTTCTTTCAGCCGATTTTGTTATTTCGAACCTTATTCCGACTACAAGATAAAGTTCGAAATACAAAATTGACAACTAAGTCTCGGTTTTGAAATGACTTTTTTGAGTTTAGAACTCGAATGTTGAAAAAGTTTGAAATTCAAAAACGACAAACCATCGTCTAAAGAGACTAAGGTTTTGTCGTTTTTGAATTGCTTTTGTAAGGTAGGATAAAATGTCACAGTTCAAACGTGAAAAACAATGTGTACGTGTGGGCGGTAAGATTTACTTTAAGGTGTCGTCTAATCTTCAATCTAGTTAAGTTATTAGGTACTTAATCTTTGTACACATTTGCTACCTACGCCTTCAACTTGCCCTTAAGAAGTCTTTTGTTAAAAACTTAAAACTAATATTTTAACTCACGCGATTTTATTCAAAATCGGGTGCTTAGGACTGCCTCTACAACTCAAATCTGCTGCAAATACTCGTAGCACATCTTAATATAACATCATAAATGCGAAATTTGTAAGGATGATTGTTACTCTTTCACGCGAATAATACTGATCGGATTTGGATGAAATTTGGCACAAAGATAGTTTATAACCTGGATTCACATATAGGATACTTTTTATCCCGGTAGTATGATACCGTGGGACAGTTACTGACCTTCACGCGGGCGCAGCCGCGGGAATAAGCAAGTAATCTGTTTTTCACAAAATACACAAAAACGTTGTTAATATTCTTCAAAACAAGTGGTTATGTTTTAGAATATGTTGTTTCGTAATATTTTTGTGATTTACGATTTTCCTAAATAAGGTAAAACGCGTGAGTGTGTATATCTATAAAGTTTTTATGTTTACATTACCATATAAAAGAAGATGGAAGCCATTTTGTCATCGCTGCCGCCACGTAAATAAGCAGATTTATTTAATTTTTTCAACTATTGGAGACTTTTTGTAGGGACTTAATCAAGTAACTAAGGTGTAGTAGGTAAGTAAATACTCGTACATACAAAAGACATGACATAACATCATTCCTGTAATCCCCGAAGGATCAGGCAGAGGTGTACCTAATAGTACACCCATCGCCAGTTATGTTTAAGTCCCATGTAATAGAGGGCGAGCCTATTGCCATCAACTGGGCGCAAAGTCAGACTTCGTGGCTCCTACTGAGAATTTTTTGTTGGAAAAACCCAATAACACTTTGCCCGACCTAGGAATCAAACCCGAAACCACGTACTCATGATTTTACAAAAATTGGGAGTACTGATAGGACAATGTTCGAAAACGCGGTCGTAGAGTGTAAAGACCTAGATTCGATGTCCAGATAGGACCAAATTGTAGAGTAGGATTAGCCAATCATAATCACAGGCAGTTAGTGTAGGTGTACCTAGAATTTAATCTAGGAAACTTAGTACGAAATTAAAATTATAATTCTACAAGCCGTGTAGCCAAAAGGTTTTCTGTTGGAATTTATGACAAACTTACATAGTAACTTTTTACCCTTATTTAATCTGTTTATGGGATAAATTTTCAAAAAGTCGTTACTTATAAAATTTCGTGTAACATTTTTAATCTTTTGAGGGCTAAGTACGTTTCCAAAAAAATCCTTCCTACTGCTACCTCTCGTGAATGTAAAGAACTCCTGTGCAAAATTCACTCACATTTTTCTTAACCCAAAGGTTTCAGTGAATTAGAGTTTTTAAACTAGATATTACTTTCTAGATTTTTATGATCGTAGGTTGGGTTTAAGCAGATATATAGGGTGACTGGTAATTAGTGACCGATACTTAAACACGTGATTGTGCTCATGATAACAAACAACTTTCCCAAAGCATTTTTTCATACTCATTCACTTCTATCACAATAAAATTTACGGAGCGAGCTTGCGAGCCGCGCGGGTGCTATGCCTACCCACTGTTGCACGGTACGATAATAATGAGACAGAACAACGTCACACGGCTAACAGCTGATAGGTCAAAGTCGCGCGCGCGAGTTTCATATGGCTGTTGTGTTATTGTGATAAAAGTGAAAGAACATAAAAAAAAAACGTTGGCAAAGTTGTTTGTTTTAGCTACTTACACTAGTACTAAATTATATTATTGTTTACTAACACGTTGGATCATTGTTGTCTGAAAACATCCGACTACCATAAAAAAACGAAAAACACAGCTAATTTAATGAAAGAAAACATATAGATTGTTCCTACATTATCTCTCATAAATGAGTAATATCAATCAACTGTAACGTTCTCTTAATTACAACCCCTATGACACCAACTAATAACACAAGATGACAATCCAAAAACACCCCACTTTTTTTAATTGACATCGCCGCTATTTTGACAGAAAAAAAAACACTTTCCCACCTTCTTCCATTCTCTAATTAATCAAAATAAAAATGGCGTCAAAACAACACGTTAAAGTCGCGTGACTGTCAACTTAGAACAACATTTCCAACACAGCAGTTTCTGAGAATGGGATACACAAACATACACACCGTTTTCTTTATAATTAGTGCTGTTTGGACTAGACTGCTGGCACGGAAGGTGGAAATAACCACACGGCTATTTATTTCACAGGGGTGGGGCAGAAAGGGTGCATATAGAACGAAAGTTATACCTACGTCTGACTTGCATCTAGTATTGATTTTTTTAGCATTTATGAAATACACAAAGGCTTTACAATAGTTTCTTTTTTAGGGTTCTGTACGTCAAAAGGACAAAGGAACCCTTATAGAATCACTTTGTTGTCCGTCCGTCTGTCTGTCTGTCAAGACCCTTTTTCTCAGGAATGCGTAGAGGTATCAAGTTGAAATTTATATTAAATACTTGGGACTACGATCTTTTTCAGCTGTGAAAAAACTTGTGAATCAACGCGATCAAAAGATAATATGACCGTTTACCGTTTATGTCGCATTTTCGCATATTTTGCGTTTTCACAATGGAATCAAAACCTATAGGGTGCTTCCCGTTCATCTATCATCATCAAAGGCAATGCCTTACAGCACATGTAAAGGAAATAATCTGAAAACCGTAAACATGTAGGTAGTTTAATAACAAAATAAAGCGAGTCCAACTCGCACATGGTGACAGGGCCGGATTTTTATTTTAAAAAAGTGAGTAGATACGCACGACGGCTAATCAAGCTATGCAAAACCAAATTAAGCTGATCTCTCATTGCACGAGAAACTCATACAAAGCCAGGTCAAGTTATACTGGAAATGTACAGCTTGATGTGCCACCGTGTGTACTAGGCACTGGACTTAATAATTCTTTGTCTTCATTTTAAAGAACAAAAAACAAGTTCTTAATTTGAAAGATAAAAAAAAACATAACTTATCCCTCTTCTGATGTCTTTGCCCATAAATATTAGAAAGTACGATCAAGACGCACGAAAGCACGATACAAACATCAGAATTTACAATAAAAGCAGTAACAATATTTATCTCAATGTCGGATTGAAACAAGACAACTCAAGACCTGGACTTCTGCCAAGCTTCAACAAACAAGATGTTCCATGTTACGTTATGTAAACCACGTCATGTCTTATAACTTAGAAACACAAGTCAAGCTCATCTATTATAACGTTACTTAACATATTTACTAGGTTTGGCTCGCAGCTTCACTCGCGTGAATTTCGAAAATAATGTCACCGTGGCCACATCATGTGCCTAGCCTTTTCCCAACTTCATTACGGTCAACCGGATGCAGCTGAATACCAGTATTTTACGTGAAGCGACTACCTATCTGACCTCCAAAACTAAGTTAGTGCTGGTAATACAATACCCCTTGGTAAGACGGTCAAAGATCGACAAATGATAGCTGGGACGAACGGCTTAACTTGCTTTTCGAGGCAAAGAGGAAACTCATTTTGTAGGTAATGGATGGCCACCCATCCACGGACCGACCTTGGCAAGCGCTGTTCCATCCATCAATATTCACCACTCTTTTAGTCAATTACAGTACTTTCACAGTTTTTATGCCTTGTGACTAGGAATGTAGCTACATTACAATGTTGAATTTGTTTCGATAATTTTATAGTGCCTACTTGAAATAAATACTTTAATTTTGTGGGAGCTCGTGGCTTAATAATAACAGCCGCTCGGGGTCGATCTTTAGGTTAAGCAGTGCTTGCCTAGGTTGGTCCGTGGATGGGTGACCGCCCATTACATACCGAAAGCACGTAAAGCCGTTGGTCCCGGCTGTTATTTGTACATCTTTGACAGTCGTTACAGGTAGTCATTGGCCCGAAAGTCTGATAACCAGTCTTACCAAGGGGTATCGTATTACCCAGTACTAAGTGGGTTGTGGAGGTCAAATAGCCAGTCGCTCCATGAAAAATACTGGTATTCAGCTGCATCCGGTTAGACTGGAAGCCGACCCCAACATAGTTGGGAAAAGGCTAGGCAGATGATGAATTTTGTCACATGAGATTCGTCCTCATCACATGGAATCAATTACTAATTATTTATCACGCCTCTTACTACTATTTTAAATGTGAAAGTTTGTGAGGATGGATGTATAAATGGATGTTTGTTACTCCTTCGCGCAACATCTACTGAACGGATTATTGATTTGGCTCACAGTTTATAACCTATCTGTAGATAGGATACTTTTATCCTATCTGTAGTTTTTTTTTTTTTCAATAGCCTTGAATGTCCCACTGCTGGGCAAAGGCCTCCCCCATATCCTTCCAGGTACTCTTCTCCTGCGCCACCTCGAACCAGCCTTCGTGATGCGCGTCTAGATCATCTCGCCACCTCTTTCTAGGCCGGCCTTGGCGGCGCCGTCCATCGTCAGGCATCCATCGTGTTGAAACCTTTGCCCAGCGGTCGTCATGCATGCGGCTCACGTGACCCGCCCGTCTGCAATTCCGGCTTTTGAGCGCAGCGTAGTGTTTCGTATTTTATCTGCTCTCTGTACACCCAAAATGCTATCTGCAGATAGGATACTTTTATCCTGGTCATACGAACAACAATTACCGAACGCCACGCAGGTGAAGCCGCGGGCATAAACTAGTTTATAATGTTAATATGAATATGTTAGGAAACCTGTCGGCGTAACTTGTATTAATTTGATTGGATCTAGAATCTAGGTGCAAGTTACTAATAAAACTATGAATTTTATCAGCTGGTTAGTATTCCTCAGGATTGGAGTGTGGGAAGGAGGGCAATGAGGTCGCTGAGGTAGTAATCTACCAGTTTAATCTATGGCATCTTCTGGATTTGACTTTATAATGATTTATTATTTTAATTATAACTTGCATACCATCTGCTTCGCACGATTTTGCAACTTGGCAAGAGGTTTCATATTATGTACTTGTAGAGCAGGAAGAGCTCCTGGGTTCGATTCCCAAGTCGGGCAAAATGTAATTGGGTTTGCCATCAGGAATTTGTCAGAAGCTTATGTGTGCCTGGTTGATGGCAATGGGCTCGCACCCTTTTACATGGGATTGGAACATAACTGACGAAATATGATGTTATGTATGAATGTATGATAGAAATTCGAATAGAAAACATAGTAAATAATACTGCAAAAAAATATTGGAAAACTAAAATTCTTTTGTACTGTCAGGTATCAATCACAAAATACACACAGTTCTGCAAAAACAATTAAACAAATAAATAACTGAAATATTTGTAACTCGCATTTGATAACCTGAATTCGGCAGTGCTATCAAAACAAACAGATTTTTTTAAACAAAATGTAAAATAAAGGTACGGCACCGAATATAGGTCTATATTCTATCAAACTAAACAAAGAATACTAAGCTGACCCATCCAAAATTTTAAACACCTTCTGGAGCCCAAAGGATATTTTTTATTTTTTCGCGATTACGATGTTGGTCCCATGAGGAGCTCATGGCTAAATAATAACAGCCGCTCGGATTAATCTTCAGGTTAAGCCGCGCCATTGCATACCGAGATTCCTGCGTGCCTCGGAAAGCGCTTTAAGCCATTTTTCCCGGCTGTACATCTTTGATAGTCGTTACAGGTAGTCAGTGGCCCGAAAGTCTGGCAACCAGTCTTACCAAGGGGAATCGTATTACCCAGTACTAACTGTGTTGTGGAGGTCAGATAGCCGCTCCATGTAAAATACTGGTATTCAGCTGCATCCGGTTAGACTGGAAGCCGACCCCAATATTGTCGGAAAAAGGCTCATCAGATGATGATGATGTTGGTCCCATAGAGAAAGCTTTTTAGTGTGATAGTCTGTACCAGTGGCGAAGGTTCCATACAACACGATTCCTACCGGCTTCCCTTTGAAAAATGGCACAGTCAGTATTGTATAGACAAATAATATGATCACATTGAAGATAATAATATGTACTCCGGCTTACCTCTTACAAAAATTGACCCTTCGCTACTGGTCTGTACCACACCCTATAATATGACCAATCTTTTCTGACACAAACTGTATTTAAAAAAATGGAGCGCCATCCCACTACAAATTATTCGCTTAGAATCTGCGCTTCTGTTATCGGCAGGATTTATCGATAACGTTATAGATAACGTCCAACACTTGTGCTTGAATAAAGAAACGTACTATTAAACTTTATTGATATTAGTATAATAAAAACTTCCATTTACAGAAGGTCAAACTAGTAGTCGATTTGTTGCCGTGATAAAAAATTTACACTGGCTCAATTTTTTTTGTTGTATTTCGCAAAGATAATTGTTTTGAAATCACTAGACATGAGAACCAATACTAACGGCCGAAACTGGAAATGTATTTAAATTTCAATTCGCTGTCATTTTAAAACAGATACTGTCCCATTTACGCCTACCGTCCTCAATAAGGCACACCTTCAAATCTACCCAATTTTTTTTTTATGTACATGACAGGTTTAGTTCAGCTACGTTATTGTCGAGGTTCTAGTGCGTCTTACGTACTATATCAAATAAAGGGTGTAAAAAGACCCTTAACGAAGCCGAAATGTACTTGTTCTCCCCGTCATTGCGATCATTTTTTTGTTCTAAACCATACCTGGGAACCTTCTAGTTACGGAGATATTGGGGGTCAAAGTTCCAACTTTTTCACAAGTTTTTTTTTAAATACATGTTTTTAATGTAAGATTTTTACTTTAAATACCTTCACGATCCCCGTACTATTCAATCCATCCATCAGCACAGTGTTTTGAGTGCGTTACATTAAGTTTTACCGTAAAACGTGATTTTTCACCCCAAAAAAAAAGTCGTTTCCCAGCCAAAATTTTTGCGTAAAGTTACTTAGTTTGATATACAGAATGCTTGGTTGACGGCTTCGTGAAGGGTCTGTTTACACCCCGTATATTTTGAAGAATATGCCCAGTGTCCCCATTTGACCACGGCATGTTTTTTTCTACCTAAAAAAAATATCTATTTTTTTTTTGTTTTATTTTCAAGCTCCCTATTCTCCACCAGTTAATTCAAGGTATTTCATTTTTCTGCGGCTACTTAAGGTCTCTGCACACAGCGGGCGCGGCGCGGCGGGACTGGACGGCGACGCGACACTGAGCAGTTGTAATGTACTAGATATTACGGACGACGCCACACAGAGCCGTCCCGCTCGACGCGACGGTAACCGTCGCGCCACGCCGCCGCCGCGCCGAGCGGGAATACAAGTCAGAAGCGGCGGGAATAATAATATAACGTGATCGCGCCCGCAGTGTGACCGATGCCGCCGCGCCAGCGCAGCGTCGCCGCCCCGCCACGCCGCGCCCCGCCACGCCACGCCGGCTGTGTGCAGAAACCTTTAGACTTGGGCTAAGCTAAGCGCTTCGGCAATATTCGGGTTTCCGAATTTGCACGAATGACACACCACAGGGTAGTAGTTTTAAACTGAAAATAAGGTCGTACTGTCCAATACTGGTCGGTAGATAAGTAAACTTTTGCTTGTTTCAAGAATTTGCCTTCTGAACCTCCGCTATTACGTCGCGAATGAAGTATCAATTTCATTGCAACACTGATAGAAGTCGTAAAAGCGAATGTAAACTTTAATGCCACAGTAATAAAGTTTAAAGTGAACTGGTTTAATGGTCTATGGCTGTTTGACGTCTTAGCTCGCGTAGTTAGAACTAGGATTACTAAGGATGTTTGCATAGACATAAGCGGAGCGGGGGAAGAGATTAACGGAAATTGTACTTAAATTACTTACTTTGAACTTTCATTCCGATCTCATGTTCTTGAAAGAAATATTCTTTGAATTAATTGAGTCTGAGACAGATTTCATAAGAAATTATTTTAAATTGCTTTAAGATTTATTCCCCTAAGTAGTAGGATTCGCCTAATTAAATGACAATTTAAGTACAACCTTTGAAAATATAATACATTTAGAACAGCTTTTGGTCGCGGCTTCGCCCGCGTGGGAATTGCTAATTAACCCACGGGAACGTATTTTTAGGTTAAAAAATATCCAGGTCATTGTCTACTCGTGTGCCAAAATCTGTTCAGCTGTTACGGCGTAAGAAGCTAACAAACATACGGACTACGAACAAAGACGAATGTAAAGAAATGAATGAATGATTAGGTACTTGTCAGTTTATTTAATTCAACAGTTTCGTTGATTAGTCAGTTTCGTTGATTAGTCATTTTCGCTGATTGGACAGTTTTATGTATTTGTCAAACGCATGCGATTTTATATGTAAATACATAGTGTGACCTTAGCAAGAAACAGTTGGTAAAAAAATATTGATTTAACAATTTTTTCATAAACAATGTCCCTAGCAATATAACCTTCCAAATTCCAATATCGTCCAACTATAATACCATGTAATCTACTACGCGTGCAGGTAATAACTACACTTTCAAAACACCTTACACCTTTTAGAATTCAATTATTTGGACCACAAATACTATCGAACAGGTAGAACCAATCCCACCGTTTTTTTTTTTCATTCAAATCCATTCAATTGAATTGTGATAGCCCTTGTACACAATGGTTAACTTTGGCCCACACAATGGTTGACTTTGGCCCATTATTACATGACTATTGATGACGTATAGAAACTATTTTGATTTGTTTGTATGAATGAAGCGATGGATGACAAAAATGTGGATACAATACAATCAAATGCGAAGTTATTTGGGACAAGTTATAAAAGTCATTCGTGGAAAAAATAATGAGTAAGCGGCCATTGCACATTTTGTTCAAAAATATGGATGGAATTTCATAGTAGCAATAAGATTGAAGGATATACATATACTTGAGACTGAGATTTCAATTAAATTACCAACGTTTTAAAACTTTTAAGTCTGAAATCTTCAAAAGATTTGTCCCAAATCCAGTAGGTACATCATCAAAAAATGGGAACCCACAGCATTCATAAACGAAACAATCAGAAAAGAACATAAAAAAAGGTCACAAATAATAAGGCTCACCCCAACCCCGGCAATCATTCCGTTAAATTGCCCAAATTAATTCGCTACCAGCCGCATAAAATAAAAAGAAAATGTTACATCCCACACGGTTCAATTTTCAAATCCTACGCATAATTGACTTGCTCGTAAATATAGAATACCTTTCCCTTTTGTCGGTGACAAAGGGCGAAGCGACAGGCATAAGCGTATTTTACGCCGCTCAAAGTGAGAAGACGAAATTACGCCGACCGGTTTTTTATTTGGTTTAAATACACGTAGGAACTTATTTTAACTTTAAAAAAAGTTATTTTGACAGCTGAAATTATGCTCAGTTTATGCTCTTTTCTGATCCTAACCGCTTTGCCACAAGCTACACATTTACGCGGGCCATAGACGATAGGTTATGCATTGCAGTTATAAATGTTCATGCAAAACCGAATTCCTTAGGAGACCAAACGTAACTGCAAGCCTATCGGTTGGCTCATTTGCAAGCATGATCTCTACAGATGGGGTTCATGGACGGCTCAGACCTCAAGTGCGTATGCGCCGTCTTCCCACAGACAATGGCCTACCTTCCATCTTGCACCGCATGCCCTATCACCTGCTCACTTGATGACCTACTTACTGCATCAGAGAGTGGGGTTCACGTGGCTAGACAAAACATTGGAACTTTTTGCCATCGACACGCTAAGAAGAAGAACGGTAACACACGTCAATATGTACCGCTCAGGCATATCCAAGCGGAAAAAATATCTATTTGGATATTCTCTAAGATTGCATTTACAATTGTACAGGACAGAATAACTGTATAGTTTTCTCCTACACGTTCTTGCGTAACCTAGCGTCTATGGCCGCGCGTTGTGTGTGACGGCGGCTGCGGAAAAACAAATGAAAGTGCACGAGCCACCACGACGGAATCAAATGATATGGTAGGTACGCGTGTGTAGCTTGATGCAACTCACCGTCAAAGTAGCACCAACTGAGGTCGTGATTAGGGAATGCGGAACCCGGTTTCGGTCCCGGTTTTACTATAGGTTCCGTATGCCCTAGTCGTGATACTCGTGATCCATGCGTAAAGGAAATATTTTATACAATCCATAAGGCAGCAATGTTTTGTATAGTGTCTACTAACTGCCAACGAAAAACTGCAATTCTAACTAATCTTATAAATGCGAAAGTAAGTTTGTTTGTTACCTTATCACGCCTAAACCACTGAACCGATCATCCTGAAATTTTGCATGTACGTTGTCAGGTTTACAGAAACGGCCATAGGGTAAAATTTATCCCGAAAAAAAG
Organism: Noctua pronuba; assembly: GCA_905220335.1. Classification (NCBI taxonomy): domain Eukaryota; kingdom Metazoa; phylum Arthropoda; class Insecta; order Lepidoptera; family Noctuidae; genus Noctua; species Noctua pronuba. Next base: position 7,703,621 of record LR999918.1, on the reverse strand, counting down.
TAGTGTTCCCGAGGAAAACAACAATAACGTTCTTATGATAATAGATGGCGCCACGTGTCTTTCGAATTATTATTGAATTACATTATTACAAGCAGAGTACAACTCGAATTGATTGTAAAATTCTAAATTAACGCGAGCGAAGCCGCGGGCAAAAGCTAGTCATCAATATTTAAAGCAATAGCTGTGTTTATTTTACCTTCAACAGTGAACAATTAGATACAGACTAACAATTTAATAACAAACACAATAATTAGAATTAAAATCTCCCTCTATTTAAGAAAGCGAATCAAACATGTTTACCCGCGTTCGCGCCCAACATAAACACAGTCTTACCCCGTCAGGCGACTAACGTTGTTAAGATTAGGGATTAAAGAACAGATTCCTTTGACGGGTTATGTTAAGGATGTTGAGATAAGGACAGGAAACGTTGGCAGATGTTTTGATAAGAAGACCTGTTAGTATGTCTTCGGCGCAAACATTGGCAGACTGTGTTGCTTGTAATGTGTGAAGATTATGATTTTATTTGTTGTACAAGTATGTTTTTGAAAAAAAAAAGTTTTTTACGGTAAAAAAAAATGGGGAAAAAAAATGCCGTGTTCGAGTAGCAGAATTGCAAAGTAAAAACTGTGAGTGATATTTTTTTTTTTCTAAGACGACAGGGAAGTTCGCGAAATTCAAACTTTTTTTTTGTTTTTTTTTTGCAATTTGCGTGTCAAGAATATATTCTTACAGGATTATAATAATTGAAAATACATGACCACTTATTTTTTTTTCGGATGACAATTCATCAAATGACCCTCCCGCTCTGGGCCTAGTGGAAGGGAGTGTCAGACTCGTACTGATTAAAACCCATCCTTGTTCCTTCTTTGCCGTCCACAGGCACGCGTCTACGGTGGCTGGGATCCACCACGTGGCCCCCGACGCCCGGGGCGTCTCCCGCGGTGGCTGGGACGTGAGGTTCTTTCCCAAATACATGCCCGTTAGTTAGGAATGACCTCGAATGATTTTATGTAAATACAATAAAATATGTACATCATCCCTATAAATGTCCCCTCTACCCTGCTTTGCGTGCATTTTTATTTTATATAAGGTCTAACTTTCTAAACACGAAATATTTCAAGAGTAACTTCTATAGGTCATAAAGTCACCATAGCAACAAATTTTTTTTTTTTATTTAAGTCTATTTTTATAAAAAATAAATTAATTAAAATTACTTGACCCACAAAATAAATACTGGCTAAGGGTTTAAAAAGTAAAAAAAAGTTTAAAAAAGTAAAAGTAAGTAAGTAAGTTTAAAGTTTGTAAAGGTTTTATGCAAAATGTCGCAAGAATATTTAGAACTATAATAATTTCGTAAAAATAAAACATTCAGAAAAAAATTTTTTTTCCGTTGCTGTGGCGACTTTACTACTTGTAGAAGTTACTCTTGAAATATTTCGTGTTTAAAAAGTTAGACCCTATATTCAGTTGGTTTTTTCGTCGACATTTTTTCTAACCTTGAGCTACTAACCAAATTATTTACCTCCATTGTTAGGGCCCCATAATGACGGTGACATCTGCATGGCATTCGGTAAATTATGCAAATCGAGGGACTTAATTTTTTGACGAAATTTTCTGTTTTACGGCAACGTTTACGTTCACATAAAAAACGTCCCCGCTTTGCAAAACACATATTTATCATGCCAAAAGAGAAAACTGACTTGTTAACGGAACCCATATAAGGTAAATTCTTTTTTTGTAAATACAAAAGAAAAACGAATCTTCCGATCTTTTAGACGCACAAAAGAAAGTAAATGACATCCATAGTGAAGTCAATATAACAAACACAAATTAGAAAGAAGAAACAAGATGGCCGGCACAAACTCAATGACTATAGACCGACCGCTTTAATGAGTCCTCCGCCTTGCCCCATCAAAGGCTCATTAAGCGTCCACAAAGTCCTAACAATATCCCACAGGTTATTTGCTTTAATAAGCCACGTAGGTATTACGATACTAATAGAACCAATACACCTGATACCTTCGCGAGGACTCATTAAAGCGGTCGGTCTATAGAAGCCCAAGATAAAAAAAAATAGAAGTCTTGGGAGTGTCTGCCAAGCGGTGGGATGACACTGTATGTAAGCAATAAACAAACTGTTGTTATAATACTTATAATACACCAAATAATACGAAAAAAAAACTACTGACTATCTGCCTCGTTGGTCTAATGGTCGTAAACGTGACTGCTGAACATGAGGTCCGTGGGTTCGATTCCCGGCAAAGTGTTATTGGGTTTATCCATCAGGAATTTTTCAGTAGCAGCCACATAGTCGTGATTTGTGCCCGGTTGATAGCAATAGGCTCGCCCCCATTACATGGGACTTAAACATAACTGCTATTAGGTAGGTACCTACACCTCTGCCTAACCCTTCGGGGATTACAGGCGTGATGTTATGTTATGTAATACGAAAAAAAACACACGTTCAAAGCGTCGCCTACCACAAACAGCAAAATCATGATTTCATGAAACATGACGAATCAACATCAAAATTAGTCAAGAAAATCCTTTCATCACTGTGAAAACAGACATAACAAACACAATAAACGATAAACTCAAAATACCGTACCCTTCCCTTTGTTAGTCGGTTAAAAATAGCCGACCATACCGTTCAAGCGAAAGTTTATTTATCAGTCTTTCATCCGAAAGCCCAATTTCTAACATGCCCGGTTGCATAATAATAACATCACGGCTTTCCCGGAATGGGCAGGAATGTTCTGGAACTGACCGACTTAAAAAAAGAAATGGAACTGTAGATGCGTAGGTATGACTTTTACCTTTTTGATCACGTGGGGAAACCTTTTAATTTGGACCGGGCGGTGCGCCTCAAGTGGACCTGGGCAGGACACCTGGCTAGACGCGGAGATGGCCGATGGAGCAAAGCTTTGACCGAGTGGTGGCCAAGGTTTGGCCAAAGAAATCAGGGCCGTCCTAAAGCTCGTTGGGTTGACGATATCGTCAAAGTCGTGGGAAACATCTGGATACGGGACGCACAGAACCAGGAAGTGCGGCAGAAAGAAGGGGAGGCCTATACCCAGCAGTGGGTGATTCCAGGCTGATGATGATGATGATGATGGGGAAACCTTCAAAAGGCGACCGGTCTTTGGGGATAAGACCGGAGAGTGTGGGATTTCTACCTCACTAAAACCACCCCGGTGGTCACCATCCGTGGATGGGAGGATGCACCTGTCCAGAGCCCCTTCCGTGTAATGCCTGTTATGGCACATCCCTGGGGAGATTTTAAAGAGGTCTCCCCTGAGCCACGTATTTCATTTTATCTATTTCAGTTACTTTTTTTACATTGTATCGAAACATTGCAAAAAATTATAAAATTTAAAGAATTACAATAGAATCATTATTATAACAGTAACCAAATAAATTAATTAAAAAGTAAAACAATGGCAATTCAAAATAAAAAAAAATATAAAAACAAATGCAGACTCACCATTACAATAAATAATAAAATGCCTGCTAAAATTATTGACTTTTAATGCTCAAAGTAGTTATAATTAATTATTTCAATTATTACAAATGCTGATATGTCAATGAATGGAGAGGGAGAGGAAGACCAAGGATACGATGGATGGATTGCGAGGAATTATATGAAAGAAAAAGGAGTAAATGATAGCGTGATGGTTGGAACAGGAGAATGGAAGAAAAAAATGTGTTGCGCCGACCCCAAGTAACATGGGACAAGGGCAGGAAGATGACGATGAATCCTCAAATAACCTAATGATTGCCACGTTCAAATGCTAATTATTTAACACACCAATGAATTATAATCGGTCGGGGTCGTTATCGAAAAGTTCCGAACCCAGGGTAGATACAGCCGAACACAGGCATTTTACAAACTGCCGTTATGTCCAAAATTACGCTCATCGTTAAACCGGCAGCAAACGGCCGATATAATGAGCTGCTACTTAATTTGCGTTCTACAAATTAAGGCCTTTTATTTTAAACGTTATAGACACGCAGATGTTTTTTTTTTGTTGGCAACGGTAAGTAGATGAGTAGTTATTATCTGTGGTTTTGTTTGGTGTAGTCTATGCTTTTTTAATGGCATTGGGGCTTAGAGAGAAGAATTGTATGGGAGCGGTCGAAATCATCTTGTTTTGTCTATGTTCGGTTGGGAAATTACCATCTTTCTAAGCTATTTTCTTTGTGTATCATTGCTGCAGCATGAAATAAGTCAGAATAACTAATCAGGATCCTAAGATTCATTGTATTGTGCTCTTCACTTAAATACGACACTGAAAAGTACGATTGTCTCTAAAAACTAATAATCCAAAATTAATTAAAATCAAAACACACATGAATCTTACAGACAATTAATCTTAATCGTATAGATTTTTATTTAATAAGATAACACATATTACTAAAAAATCAACAAAGAACTAACCATTAATTTCATTCACAAAATTATATCACCAACAAGCTTAGTCAAAACATAACCTACATATATCTGTCAACTTTTCCGACAAACGACAGACAGACTGTCAATCCCGACTGTCAATCTGACGGACAAGCACGACGTATGTTTTTACAATGGCAACGGAATTTTAACAATCGTGACCTGCTAATCTTTGCTTCTAAAATGTCTAACAAGCAGGAAATGTCTGTTTCTGAAATGTTGGGGGGAAATAATCCCCCAATTATTGTTATAAGGAGAATATTATTAAAATGGTGCTCAGGACACGACAGCCTGTCAAAAGAAATGTCAAAGCATTTATTTTTAATTAGATTTGTTAGTCGTGTTCGAAAGTTGGAGGAATGGGTAGGAAACTTAAATTAACATTTGTAACGTTTTTTTTTACACTAAACTTGGCCTGATGTAAAGCGTTGATGCGGCCTAGGATGGAGCACATTGCCTAGAAGACACTGATTCACTTGAAACTTGGAGATAGCCAGATAATGATAGGGGAACAGAAAAGCCGGCAGTAGGTTTCCCAGACTGGCACTCATGTTCTTCACCGAAGATATTAAAAAGTGGATAAAATTTGAAGCTTGGAGATGGCTCAAACTATGTAGCAAGTAAGCTTATAGCGGGGTCGATTGCTCATCCTTTCTCCAGGATTCGCCGAACGTAGAAGAAGTATCAATACAAATAGAGGGTGTTTTGAGGAGCTCGTGGCTTAAATAATAACAGCCTCTCGGGTCGATCTTCAGGTTAAGTCACGCTTGCCTAGTATGGTCCGTGGATGGGTGACTACCCATTACATACAGAGTTTCTTCTGTGTCTCGGAGAGCACGCTAAGCCGTTGGTCCCGGCTGTCAATTGTAGATCTTTGACAGTCGTTACAGGTAGTCAGTAGACCGAAAGTCTGAAAACTAGTCTTACGAAGGGGTACCGTATTACCCAGTAATAACTGGGCTGTTGAGATCAGATAGGCAGTCGCTCCATGTAAAAAAACTGGTATTCAGCTGCATCCGGTGAGACTGGAAGCCGACCCCAACATAGTTGTGAAAAGGCTGACCAGATAGAGGGTGTTTTTCGCTCTTAAAGCAGGCTAGCTCTATTTTAAACCAGAGAAATCAAATGCCCCGATCAAAACTATTCTCACAACTGTAGTCACCCGTAAAAGCTAATAGACATTTGCAAGCAGAAACAAATTAACATTAACGGTTTAATGCTGCTACTGCGACTGAAACTTAACTGCATCTTGTAAGTTTTACAAGCACGACGAAGGTTATGCAAACAAGGTTATCAAAGCGTCTGAGAGATAGGATCTTATTTGAGCTTGCTAATTAAAATACGCGTCGCAGCTGGCTTTCGCAAGGTGTGGGTGGAGGTAGTGATGTGCAAACTGCCTTTTATTACGGTGATGATCATGTAGTGTTTTAGGAAGACTTCATAGCGCATGAATGCAGCGAAAACCTAATTGGATCCTTAGAAATACCTGCAGCAACTCAGCCCGATTGAAAGACTTCCAAAACCAGTGTTTCACTGTTCTTAAGCTCCCGGATTAACTCGGACATTTACTAAGATTCAAGTCACCACTACCCACTCCGCCATCCCGAAAAGTAAGCATGGATTATGGTACTTATACACAGATGACTGAAATTAAATGCGAGTCAATCTGGGCGTTGTAATTGTCACCAAACTTGTCAAACATCATCATCTGCCTAGCTTTTCCTACCTTGTTTGGGTTCGTCTTCCAGTCTAACCGGATGCAGCTGAACACATTTCTACATGGAGCGACTGCCTATTTGACCTCCGCAACCCAGTTAGTGCTGGGTAATATGATACCCTTTGGTAAGACTGTGTAACGACTGTCAAAGATCTACAAATGATCGCCGGGACCAACGGCTTAGCGTGCTTTCCGAGACACGGAGGAAACTCGGTATGTAATGGGTGGTCATCCATCCACAGAACAACCTAAGCAAGCGCGGCTGAAACTGAAGACTGATCCGAGCTGCTGTTATTACTTAGCCACGAGATCCTTCAAACTCCAAACTTAAAACAAATGGACAGTAATATCCTTTAAAAATGAGCTTTCTGTCCTCTTGCAATGATTGTAATGATGTTTAACTTCCCTCCAGTAACTCTATCGAAAGCCGTCAATAAAAACTGTCAAGTCACACTGACTCATTGAAGTGTAAATACCACTCCACCAACCGGCGTCGTTTACTCTCGCATTTCGATATTTTTTTACCGGACTAAGCTTGGATTGGATCGATCAGTCGGCAGTCTTCGCCTTTTGCCAAGTAAGAACTTATATTAGGGTCAGTTCGTATCTAAACAGATGGGGTGGAATATCAGTATTTTGACGGAGTAAATGTCGTCTGACCTCCACAAATGCTGGGATATACGAGGGTTCATTTGCTACTAAGCAGAATTGCTGCGTTTCAGTTTTACAAGAAAGTTTTGAGGTCTGAGGTCAGAGACTGTGCAATTATAGCAAATAAGTCTTTGGAAGATTGTCTCTGGATGAGAGTGCACTGCAGTATAGTACAGTATTAATAGCGTAGTGGTGCCGTCGGACTGCCAAGTTATAGGTCTCGAATTCAAACCCTAGAACCTCTGATTTTTCGGATTCATGTGCGTATTATGTAATAATAATTATCACCTGCTTCGGTGAAGAAAAACATCGTCAGGAAACCAAACCAGCATGCCCGAGAGATAATTCTCGTCCTTGAGCGGCATAAAAACTCTGACACCAAGTTAAGGACTAATCACTAGTGCAATATACTCACACTCTGGCCTTTGCCCGCGACTTCATTCAATTCAATCGGACTTCAGACACAATCCACCGGGAATGTCACACTCATACAAAGCCTTAACTCACGTCATAGAGTGCCTGTATTCCACATTACATCTTAATCCTTTCAGCCGTAAAGGCGTTTAAAATAACAGATGATAGCCAGAATTACCTACTAGTGTAGTGCAATTAGACAAAAAGAGGGAATGAAGTTTCTAGTAGTCGGATTTTCATGGGACTTAATTTTGAGTTCCTAGAAGTGTGGATTGTATTGCCTCATTTTTAAAAGACTTTATATATTATTAAAATTAAGTTTAAAATTTAAAAAACCCCTAACGAAAAAATAAAAGTTGAAAGATATGGAAAACACACTTTCATCCCCCATATCTAGTAAATGGCTGCAACGATTTTGATAAAACATGCCTAATTTCAATATACACATTATGCGCTTTCATTTGATACCCCACTTGGGTATTTGAAAATATTCGATTTTTCATACCCACTTTCATCCCCCATATCTAGTAAATGACTGCACCGATTTTGAAAAAACGTATCTAAGAACCATCGCCAAGAAACTAGCTTTCTAATTTAAAAAAAAACTGAATCCAAATCGGTTCAATCTTTTAAGAGCTACGGTGCCAGAGACAGACACATTGCGGTCAAACTTATAACACCCCTCTTTTTGCGTCGGGGTTAAAAACGACTTACACCAACAAGAATATTTCCATGGTATACCCACAAAATGAGAAAATAAAAGAGATCAGAGTATTAAAGACAAACCATACCACCATCTGCAATAACCCCATGGCCAAACATTATTAATAAGAATCGAACAACAGCACACCACAAATTCCCCTCAATAATAACTTTACTTACACCAGTCCAGCCTTGCGGAAACCAAACATTATTGCAAGCGGTTGAGGAAAACAAAACCATTAATGCTTGTAAGTGAACCAAAGTGCTAATGTTGCCAAAATTAATTTCCTGACATTGTACCCCTACATTTTCTATTTTCCCCCAAAGCCCCCAAATAAACCAGTGGCGCACAGGAAGTCACGCAGTTGAAATACAAGGGTAATGTTGTATATTTCTAGCCTCCATTACACGTAGAAAAATGTTAATGAAATACGTATTTAGTTTTATTTTTACAAGCTTTTATTTAATTTGCAATGTTTGTATGTTTGCCTGTCTAGGTCAAATCTTGCAACTGAATTTTGAAACAGTAATCACCAACCGATTGAGGTGTAATTTTGCATACATGTTTAGTTTGGATGACAATGCATGGTGAGCTAAAACCAATATGGCGGACTCCCAAGATGGCGGCCTAGTTATTTTTATGCACCCCCCTGATCAGGGTATCGGGTTTGGTGAGCCTTTTTACATGCTTTTTCTTGAACTTGACTGTCTCGTTGGTCGAGTGGTCGCAAGCGCGACTGCTGAGCATGAGGTCCTGGTTTCGATTTCCCGGTCGGGCAAAGTGCTATTGGGTTTTTCCATAAGGAATTTCTCAGTAGCAGCCACGGAGTCTTGATTCGTGCCTGGCTGATGGCAATAGGCTCGCCCCCTATTAAGTACATGGGACTTAAACATATTATTAGCTACATCTTTACCTAACCCTACAGGGATTACAAGGCGTGATGTTGTTATATTTTCCTTAAAAAATAAAAACAAAAGAATCCTTTTTAAGAGTCACCCAAACTGATTTTAAGAGGCCCCAAACCGAATTACGTTTGTCCCCAAAGCATAATGAGAGAGCCATAATAACTAAGTTCAAAGTTACAATTTCTTAAATCAAAATGGACATATCCTATCGTCCTGAGGGCCGGTTTAACAAAAAAGTTATTATTTTTAACGTATTTCCTCAACTGGGTCAAAGTGAGACTCTTTTGTAGGCGGACATTATTAGAAATATTTCTTGGAAGAACTTTTAAAAGGATTCCGATTCAGTTTTGGTCGTATTATAACTTCAGAATTCTGACTATAACTGCGTTATGAAAATTGCAGCTTTATTTTTTTATTGTGGAAACTATTGGAAATTTAGTACAGTCTGCCCATCCAGACTACCAAACTATTAAATCAAAATGCATTTAGTCAAATTAGATAAATAATCAGCACTTTTTGAACGTCTTTGTAAAAATAATCGTCTCCTTCTGTCGTTTTGTTGTATTTGGAAATTCAGTACAGTAGCAGTAGCCTTGTATGGTAGCCTGCACTTACTATTAAATAAAAAACCATTTATTCAAATTAGGCTGATAAATAATCAGCACTTTTTGAACGTCATAGTTTACAACAGACGCGGGCGGGCGTTTTGGGGGGGGGCTCCCCCCAAAACGCCCGCCCTTCGCTTTTTGACACCTCAAAATTTTTATTATTTTTGAAGAAACAAATCAAATCAAAACCAAGAAAACAACATAACATAACATCACGCCTGCTCCCCGTAGGATGAAAGCAGACCTACCCTCAAAGAACCTTCACCCACATTTCGCCAAATCACAAAAGATCAGTCAGTAAACAAAGGAACATTTAGGACAAGTAATTTCCTCTAGCCTTATCACATGTCCCCAAAACGAGGGCTATGAAGTCAATCTGCGGATAATATTCGTCTTCAACAACAAACCCCGAGTTTTTATCATTTAGGAACAGACGTACGTAGTGGAGACATGTTGGAGAAGGTCAAGTCATTTTTGTCCTTAAAATAATTCTTTAGTAAATTGACTTTGTATGATTCCTGCCTATTAGCTAGATATCGTTTTCAACGTAGGATACAAATAAAATACAGTTAGCATTAGGTAGCTGGCTAGGAAGTTGAATTTAAATATTTCATTCGTATTTTAAAGTTTCATTTTCGCTCCGTGTAGAATACTGGTATTCAGCTGCATTCGGTTAGACTGGAAGCCGACCCCAACATAGCTGGGAAAAGGCTATGATGGTAATTCGAAACTTTAATTTTAATACTTTGAAACTTCAGAAAGATTCTAATACATTACAATAATTGAAGTTACTCGGTAGGGCAATCTAATACAATCACGGTAGGTACAAGGATCTGACCAAAATCGGACCCAACTCTGCCATTGTGTTTTTTTTCAATGTTTTTACACATGTTGACCAACAACGCCCCCTATTACTGGCCATTTACAAACAAAACTTTTCAACAGTCAATCAATCTACCATCGCTTAGCCGGTTATTCAAAAAAAAAATAGAACACACAGTACCAACCACACAGTTTTACACAGTACCAACCACACAGTTTATTGAACCATATCAAAAGCCTGGCTGGATACACGACAAAGATTTTCAGCCGACCTAAATGTCAAGGGGAACGTCGGCCTACAAGCTACACAGTTAACGTCGAGGGCCCGATAGAAGCAGCAGAACAAATATTAGTATGGGAACGGATAGTTCGTGCATGTGATTCGAGTCGACTGTGGATACGAAGTCAGGGAGACTGATCTTGTTTGTTTATTGAGCTTGGAGATAGTTAGTAGAGGATTTGTTTTTATTTTTTATTAATTAAAATCTCCCTTACGCTATCTTTACAGGCTATCTATTGCGATAGCGCGGTCTTAAAATTAACTTGCGAATTTAATTATTTGATTTCCATGTATATTTTATTTCAAATTTTAGATTTCACGAATTAGATTTTTTATGTATCTTCCTTTTATTAAATTTTGCTGTGCCCGACGGGGTCTACAACGGCTCGTAGCTCTAAGCATTTTGTTAACACCATGTTTTTACCTTGTGGAACGCAAATAAACGAATAAACTTATTTACAATATAAAACTATGACAAATGTAAAAAACTAGTAGTACTTATAATAATATAATAATATTTTAATACCAGCTGTAAGATTTTGCCCGCAATAAGTACTAGTCTAGTTTTTTTTTATTATACGACTTCAAAAAAAAAGGAGAATCAGGTTCGTGTGTATGTTTTGCTGTTTGCATTTGTTTGTTTAGACTGCAGCCCACAAGTGCAGCAAATAAGAGAACCGAAATAATTATCTCTCAAATAATTATAAATTATACTCTCTATGAGGAATTGAGGACTGAGGAGAGGCCTTCGCCCTGCACTGGGGCAATTATGGGGTGTATTATATTTTTTCGATATAAAACGAATAACCAACTCTAGGCCCTGAGTTGATCAGTCATGATCAACACCAGCACAATAGCATAGTTATGTAACCATTTGACCATCACCGAAGTGGAACGTTGCAGTCATAATTTTTCTACACAATAGAACATGTTAATGTATTATTAAATCGAGCAAGGTCATGGATAATTCATGTTAGTTTTCATGATAGGAAAGAATACTGTCTATCATGAAACAATATAAAATTACAAGTCAAGCTTTAAGAAAATGCTACTTGTATTCATACAGCAAACATAATTATGAAGATCGAAACCTCGAGGCTTCTTTTAATAACTATGGAGTTTCTTGCCCATTTCTTTTCAAAAATATCTTAGCAAATGCGCAACTAGAATCAGTTCTATTTACTTGTTAATATGCAACAGTATACTCATTCTTGGTCTTAGGTTCAAGCTATTCTTACCAAAAAAAAAAAAAAATATTGGAAAAGATTTTTTGCGATTTCTGTTTTCTATTAAACCTTAGTTGGCCCCACAGAATACTTTGATTTAAGTAACAGGATCTATTGGCAGTATTAGCATCAATTTTTTTTTTTATGCCGATTTTTTACTGATTTGTACACTTTACTGCCCCATGTCAAATTCAAATTCTTTACGCGTGCGAACTAAGTGTCAATATTTTGAAGATGTTAACAATAGGTAGGTTCTTAGAACTTAGTTGCCTGTTAAGGCATTGCAATTCAAATGGTTTAAAAAAATATACCTACTTAATATTACAGTTTACATTGTATTAATCTCATTAGTCCACTCTACATAGTCTATCTATCAGTAATACTAACAACATTACTTAAGAACAATAATGTAACAGTAATTCAATTCACCAGCAAAAAAACAATGACGTCACCAACACATCTTCCGCCATTTTTTTTGTTCGACTTCTGTTTTCCCTGTACAGTGGCCAAAAAGTCGTGGGATGAAAAATAGCCTCTCTGGGTTGAAGGTTTTTGTAGAGAGCGGGGTCTTGTCGACACCTTTTGTTTCAAAGGGGTTGACTTTTTAGGATAAGAGGGTTGATTTGTAGGATTCCATAACCAGGGGCCAATGTTAATGGGAATAAAACTGCGGACTTTTGAATGTAAAAATTTGTAAGAGGTTTTTGTTGTTCGGTTTCATTATAGGGTTGGATTTTATTGTTTTATTTATATTTGCGGTGTGATTTTATTTCTAAGTCTTTACACTCTTTGCAAATAAAGAAATGTGAGAATTTCGCGTGAAAATATAATAAGAAAAAGGTAACAAAGAGTCTTTAATCAAATTAAAAGAGCTAATTGAATTTATCCACGACTAGTTTTTGCCTGTGGCTTTCGCCAACGTTGATGTCAGAAATTAGCCCACGGGAATGTATCTACTATCGGGACTAAAAGACGTCTCCTATGTCCTAACTATCCTATCAAGGTGATAGGTAGAGTAGCTTTCGCATAAGTAATCCTTCCTAGCTACTATTATAAATGCGAAAGTAAGTTTGTTTGTTTGTTACCTTTTCACGCCTAAACCACTGAACCGATGATGCTGAAATTTTGCGTATACGTTGTCAGGTGTACACAAACGGACATAGGGTACCTTTCATCCCGAAAAAAAGTACTGTTCCCGAGGACAACAACAATAACGATCTTATGATAATAGATGGCGCCACGTGACTTTCGAATCATGATTTAATTATATTATAACAAGCAGAGTATAACTCGAATTGATTGTCAAATTCTAAATTAATGTTCTTATGATAATAGATGGCGCCACGTGCCTGTGCAGAATACAACGCGAATTGATTGTCAAATTCTAAATTAACGCGAGCGAAGCTAGTATGCTATGTGGCAGTCTACAAATCCATTTTGAAGAAAAAAAAAAAAATTCGCCATAAAATGTAGATGGTCCTGCACTGACGCCGACGTTTTATCTTCTACGAGACAATATCCGATACAATAAACAGGCCACACAAGCAGATGGCAATTAATTAATCATTAATGAACGAAGCATTATCTTTAATGGCATGTCAGTCATAGCGGCCGGCGGTGCTTTTACGTTCACACTGTAATATTATGAGTAAATGTCAACTGCTGTTATATTATATGTGTAGTATTTTTTTTAATGTAAGTACTAGCTTATGCCCGCGTGGGTAATTGTCCCACGGGATCATACTACCAGGATAAAAAGTATCCTATATGTTAATCCAGGTTATAAACTATCTATGTGCCAAATTTCATCCAAATTCGTTCAGTAGTTTTCGCGTGAAAGGATAACAAACATCCATTCATCCTCACAAACTTTCGCATTTATCATATTAGTAAGATTGTGTTTTTAAAGAATAGTGCCAAAAACATGTCCGGTGAGAAGTTTTAACTGTCAAACGTTGATTAAAATGCTTATTCAAAGTAAATAGAAACCTATTATAACCCATTGGAATCTATAGTTTTTCGGTTATTTTTAAGATTCCATCTCAGGTACATACCTATAAGGATCGAACCTGACACTCGAAACAGAATGCATAGGCTCACATTTACAACGGATATCCTCATTAACTTAATATTAGAAATGTGAAAGTGAGTTCGTTTATTTGTCACGCCTTCATACCTTAACGGGTGAACGGATTTGGATGAAATTTGAAATACAGATAGCCCATAAACAGCATTAGGAAATGGTGGTTCTGGGCTGATATGATGATGATGATGATGATGAAAAGATGAAAAAAGATGATGAAAAGGACGTTCCCGAGGTTTAATTACCGACTCCCATCCGAGCGAAACTGCGAACTAAAACCTAGTAACTTAGAGCAAAATAAAACAAGCTTAGTAGTGCTTAACATGTATTTAGCACAAAAAAAATCCCTCTGTAGCCGGAAACACTTACACTATCCAGGCCAAAATAATATTTTGGTAACATTTCTACATTGATGAAGATATCTTAGTTTAAGAAAACGTTAGTAAAACAAAGACTCATCTTTCAATTACGTCTCGACCCATGTAATATGGGACAAGAGCCTAAGGAAATTGTGGGATTGCCTATAATAATATTATTTGTAAGATATCTTATGCTATGTTATGTTATTTTTAGTCTGTTACTTACTGACAAACGTTTTGGGTATTTCGTGGTCATTGACTTCGACTCGACTTCGAGTATCTTGTAAAAAGGCTACGAAGTTCAATAGGGTATTTGCCTGAAAAAAATCTATTAAGTCCGTCAGTTAGATTATCAAAAAAAATGGACACGTATTTTTTCTTTTGTCATGAAAACGATAAATGACCACGATACAGCGCGTTGAAATCTCGTTTGACGTCACAATTTCTGTTACTTTTTACTGTCCAGTGACGTCACAAGCCCCCTCTCTTGAAGTTTGATGCGCTGTATCGTCGTCATTTTTTGATTATGTGACAATAGAAAAAATAGGTACATGTCCAAAATTTTTTGGTGATCTAACTGACGGACAAATTTTTTTTTTTTTTCTATTTTTCCTAATAGCATAATCAGTAGTTTTTTCGTGGAAGAGTAACTAACAGCCATCCATCCTGCACCAGACATTAATATGATCACGCTACTTTCGAGTAGGTAATGATAATCAACATCATGATCATTCTGTTACCCTTATCCCAATTTATATTATTACATTTTAAAGGGTGTAACGAAGCCGAAAGGCACTTGTTCTCCCCGTCATTGCGATATTTTTTTTGTTCTAGACCATACCTGGGAACCTTCTAGTTACGGACCTATTGGGAGTCAAAGTTCCAACTTTTACACAAGGTTTTTTTAAATACATATTTTTAATGTAAGAACTTTACTTTAAATACCTCCACGACCCCCGTACTCTTTAATCAATCTATCAGCACAATGCTTTGAGTGCGTTACATCGAGTCCTACCGTAAAACGTGATTTATCACCCCAAAAAAAAAGTCGTTTCCCAGCAATAATTTTTGGGTAAAGTTACTTAGTTTATGTACAGAATGCTTGGCTGACGGCTTCGTGAAGGGTCTGTTTACACCCTGTATATCAGATAGGTGTGCTCATAATAAACGATGCGGTATAGGCAATCAGATTGAAGAACCTTCTGAACCGTCTCCTCGGGGTCATTGTCGAAATCGCCAACCAAGCAATATGTACATATTGCTTGGTTGACGGCTTCGTGAAGGGTCCGTTTACACCCCGTATAATTGTTTAGCGACAGATATCTTCCTCTTTCCTCCACATCAAATGCCAATGCCATGACAATCGAATAAAAACTTGATTTCAATACCATTAAAGCCATATTTTTTACGTAAATAGGTACATTTTCAACTAACGAATATTCTCACAAAACATGACCTAGTCTCTAAAATACCAACTCCACTCTTAACAGATGACAACCGAATGTGCAATTCCAAATTCAAAATTTCCAACCCCGTTCAAAGAGAGAATGAATCAGAAGCGAGCGAGTGAACTAAAAAGAACGAACGGAACGAACTTTTATTACATCATGTCCTGTGGAATTTATTCAAACGGCCAGTACATTCGTTCGTAAATTATTTAAAGATGGAATATTAGTTTTCTATGGAAGATGGTTTTCAAAAGGATAACGGCCGCATTTAGGTTCACGATTTCAAGTAGTTTTTTATGAGAATACAGCTCGTATTTTTAACCTAACATCATGCTTGTAATACACGAAGGGTTAGGCAGAGGTGTCAATAATAGTACACCCACATTTCGCCAATTATGTTTTAGTTTCATGTAAAGGGGCGAGGCTATAGCCATCAACCTGGCACTAGGTCACCGTGGCTGCAGGCTACTGAGGAATTTCTGATGGAAAAGCCCAATAACACTTTACCCGACCTGGGAATCGACTCCAGGACCTTTTTATTTTTGACAAATGTAAATAGTCTTATCCTCAATCAAACCATTTCACAAAATATTTTTTAAACAATGATACAAATTAATAATACCTTATAAAAGACCCAGAAAGAGATAGTAATTTGAAATAATGTGTAATTAAATTAATTAACAAAATACAGGAGTATTTTAAATAGTAAATGATGTCGGACAAGGTCAATTAAAGAAATAAACCATTTTTAAACGCAGGGGGAACTGTGAAAAGAATGTCAATTAAAACTGTAGTTAAAAACATACCGCAAAGAAGGGTTATGTTTTTCGCGCGTATCTTGTATGTGTCTTTGTTTGTTTGTTTCTTTGTAAATTTCTTTATTACCTTACCGTATGTTCCAGATGGCTGGATGGATTTCGACGATTACGGTATCATTAGATTCGTCTCAAAAACCCTAGTGTACTTAGATAGGTGTTCAAAAAAAATGGCGGAATTTTGACACTAAATTGTAACTCTGTAATTATTTTTTTCAACCAAACCTGTTGAGTAGGGTATCAAAAAGAAGGTAATTAAAGGGAGATTACAAATATAAATATAGGTACACAATTTTTAGCCGGGTTTTTTGATACTTTTAATTAAATGTCACTTGTTTTTTTTTTGTACCTGTCAGGAAATAAATTTTTCAACAAATTTACACAATGTGTCAGTTTTTCGTGTTATAGATAGACAAAGAGTGACACTTTGACACTTTTTTTTCAAAAATTAGCCGTTGTACAAAGGTTCCATTTTTTCGTTCAGACTTACAGAACCCTAAAAAAACATTTTACCACTATATTGATACTTTTCAATGACCGTCATTATAAATAAGGGTCTTATCCAAGGACTGCCTCGTTGGTCTAGTGTTCGTGAGCGCTACAGCTGTGCAAGAAGTCCTGGGTTTGATTCTCAGGTCAGTCAAAAATGTTCGTCGTTCATAAAATAATTGTCATTCTGGATTTGCAATACGCTCGCCCCCAATGTACTATGGTAAACAAAGGCTCACCATCGTTCCAGAGATCAAATAACCTCACCAGTTCAAAATCACGAATACGCTACTATACTGATCTGGTATCAAAGCAGACTATAATCATGTTTAGCTTTGTCGCTAATGTGAGGCTTATTCGTCAGATTCAAAAGCATGATTTTATGCATGACTCTGTATCGAATGTCTATCGACATGAATTGGCAACCCTAGTTCATAACTAGGGTTGCCAATTCGGGGTAGGTATTCCTCAAAGTGCAACTATTTTTAAGCGCAACCATGATGAAAAATATTGTTAATGAATCCATCATACCGATCTCTATTTTTCAGCATGGTTGCGTTTTGAGGAATAATTTAGTTGCGCTTAAAAATAGTTGCGCTTTGAGGAATACCCCGCCAATGTGGTTCATGTCTCATCATCTCGTTACCATTTAAATTCTGAATTTGCAAGAAAATTTGAAATCTTTCTTTTTTTGTTTTTCAGGTTAGTTTCTTTATAACATAACATAATCCCCAGAGGTGTACCTACTAGTAGTACACCCACATTCTCCCAGTTATGTTTCAGACCCATGTGATAGGGGGCCCTATTGCCATCAACCGGGCACAAATCCAGACTCCATGGCTGCTACTGAGAAATTCATGATGGAAAAACCAATAACAATTTGCCCGACCTGGGAATCGGACCCAGGACCTCATGCTCAGCAGTCGCGATCGACCACAAGACCAACGAGGCAGAAATCCACCTTAATGGAGCTATGACCCTAAAAAGGTGGCTAGGACAGCAAACTGAATCTGGAACACGGAGGTAAGGGTGTAGTAACGCAGGTTGGGAGAGGCCATAAGTGGCCTAGCGTATGTCTAGTCTTCTAAGCCTGTCGATGGCAATCTAAATAGATTCAGCCCAAAACATGGCGACAATGTTTGGCACTTTCAGTAGCGTCCATCAGCTCCTGTAATGCACTAGCAACAGGACAGCCAAGTCCCATTGTTTGCGGAACAACACCACATTTTCAAAACAAATGACAGAGATTTCTTTTGTTGATCTGTCATTCTGTCGATTCTTCCGTCGACAAAATCCGTTTCTACGGTGGTCTTGCTACGCGTGCTGGGCAGAGTCATCTATGAATCTCCACCTGAACAGGTTTTCCTTGATTCGGCCAACCTGTGTCTAGTGGACTGTGATAAGCTGAGCTGATTGATTTGATTGAAAAGAAGTCGCCTTACATCGAACAGGCTGTTCTCAATCAAAACATTTCCGGAAACAAAAGTGTCCATTTTAAGAGTCCCTCAAACTGAATTTTAATCTCCCCAAGCTATAATTTTCCCAGCCCATGATTTCAAACTCACCAATTCTTTCAAAACGAACACATAACGTCATCGATCGCACGGGGAGTAAGAAACCCGGTCATAAAATCAAAATATTTTATTTCACATGATGGGCACTCATAAAACGTCGACAAAAAGGTGCACGGTTACACCGGCGTCACCCAGATCCGCGAGGAGACTCTTGGAACACCAAGGTCCCTTGCGGATGTCCTGAGAAGACCGGGAAGTTTGATCTGCTTCTGGAGGGAGGTGGGCTGGTTGGAGTATCGGCCACCATGGTTCACGTACAATGGTCCACTTTAAGGACTAAGTGCTGAAACCAAATCCCTTAACATAGAACATAGATAGAAGGTGCACGGTTCGGGTTGGTCGTTTCCTATGGAGAAGAACCGGCAAGAAACTCCATGGTGAAACAGGTGATAACCCTAGTCACAGCTTACAGCTAAATATTTAGTCACTTCTGCGGGCTGAACTAATGAATGGAATTCGACAGAAGTGGTGAACTGATTGAGTTTAGGCTTGTTGCCAACAATTGACTTGCACATCATTTCGGGTCGAGGTCTCTGTAAATACGGCTGGCTTAGGCTGTTATTTTGGCTGAAATCGTTTATTTATTTGAATGGTATAGTACAGATTAATTAGTACAGAGGAGCTCGTGGCTAAATAATAACAGCGGCTCGGTTCGATCTTAACGTTAAAGCGCGCTTTCCTAGGTTGGTCCGTGGACGGGTGACCACCCAATACTTACCGAGTTTCCTCCGTGCCTCGCTAAGCACGCTAAGCCATTGGTCCCGGCTATCATTTATAGATATTTGACTGTCGTTACAAGTCAGTGGCCCAAAAGTCTGACAACCAGTCTTACCAAGGGGTATCGTATTACCCAGTACTAACTGGGTTGTGGAGGTCAGATAGGAAGTCTCTCCATGTAAAATACTGGTATTCAGCTGCATCCGGTTAGACTGGAAGCCGACCCTAATATAGTTGGGAAAAGTCTAGGCAGATGATGAATGTGGATGGTTATAAGAGTAGAGGAAGACCAAAGAAACGATGGATGGACTGAGTGAAGAATGATATGGCTAGAAAGAATGTGACTGCTGAGATGACGAGTAATAGAGAAGTATGGAAGAAGACATGCTGCGCCGATCCCAAATAAATTGGGATAAGGGCCGGAGACTGATGATGAGTACAGATGAATCAATTCATCTTTTCTTCCTCTAAAATCCTATATTCTATGACTTAATGGGACTTTGAATCATACTGATAGATACATAGAATTCCAGTAAGTCCAGGTTAAGATTTTCCAGGTGTCTATAAGTAGTTGACTGTCTTGTTGGTGTAGTGGTCGTAAGCGCGTCTGCTAAGCTTAAGGTCGTGGGTTCGATACCACCCAGGTCGGGCCGTCGGACAGTGTTATTGGGTTTTTCCATCAGGAATTTCTCAGAAGCAGTGGTTTTGTGCCCGGTTGATGGTAATATACTGGTCCCATATTATATGGGCCTTAAATATAACTGGCGAAATGTCGGAGTACTATTAGGTACACCTCTGCCTAACCCTTTAGGGATTAAATATATGCGAATTATCGTTCATTATATCACCTTGATATCTATTTCAGGCATATTTTTATTGATATTTGGCATGTCATGTCTGTGTTGATATAATGAAGGTGAGCGGTTCGTGTTTCATAAAACTTGGCATAATTTTCTAAGCTATTATGTAACTAACTAAGGCATTATGGAGCTAAACCTAGATTATATAATTTGAAGGTAGGTTTGGTTTAAGAAACTAAGAAGGAAAAAGAATAAAAGAGGTGCAAGGAAGTCTAAAAGAAAATGGAAGATATCTTAGAACTGTGGGTGTTTCAGAGCGGTACTACTTGTTATTAATGTTGAAAGTAATTTGATAAAACAACATAACATCCATTCTCGAGGTGTACCTAATAGTACACCCACATTTAGCCAGATATGTTTAAGGCCCATATAATAGGAGGCGGCAGTGAGTTCCACAGACTGGCGGTTCGCACAATAAATGTGGAAGCATAGAGCTTTGTTCGGGTCCGTGGAACTTCAACTATACAGAGTGTAAACAGACCCTCCGCGAATCCGTCAACCAAGCATTCTGTACATCCAACTAAGTAACTCTACGCAAAAATTATTGCTGGGAAACGAATTTTTTTTTGGAGTCAAAAATCACATTTTACGGTAAAACTCAATAAAATGCGCTCAAAACTTATTGCTGATGGATGCTTTGAATAGTAAACGGGTCATGGAGGTAATTGAAGTAAAGTTAGAACCTTAAAAAGTAGAAAAACAAACAAACAACAACAAACAAAGTTTAAAAAAAAACTTGTGAAAAATTTGGAACTTTGACCCCTAATATCTCCGAAACTAGAAGGTGACGATCTGCCGTATCTCTGCTCGTCGTCTACATTTCCTCAAATACGTATATGCTACACAGCGCTAATTCAACTATTTGCTTTGAGTATCGCTGGAATAACACTAATGAACTCAAACCGCAGTACATATTTACTTGTAAGTAACATTGCGAGGTGTAAACCACTAAAGCTACGCCTATTGGTCCGAGCCAGTAACCTGTGTCTGAGTCATCATCCGAAGCCGACCTCAATATAGTTGGGAAAAGGCTAGGCAAGCCTTTTCCCAACTATATCGAGGTCGGCTTCTAGTCTAACCAGATGCAACTGAATACCAGTATTTTACATAGAGTGACTGCCTATCTGCCTCCAGAACCCAGTTAGTTCTGGGTAATACGATACCCTTTGGTAAGACTGGGCCACTGACTACCTAACGACTGTCAAAGATCTATAAACGACACCCGAGACCAACGGCTTAACGGGCTTTCCGAGGCACGGAGGAAACTCGGTATGTAATGAGTGGTCACCCATTCACGGACCAACCTAGGCAAGCACGGCTTAACATTGACCCGAGCGGCTGTTATTATTAAGCCACGAGCTTCTCTACTTCCCACGCTTCACTAAAAATGTCTAATTATTGATGACGTATTTGACATTTATTTCGATTATAAATGTTATACTAACTATAACCACCCTGTACGTTAATCAGAAAGTTTTAATTAGGTACCTTAGTAATTATAGGCTTGTTTATTTAACTATTCGTGTGCCAGGGGAAATTAGCTGGTATCTATCATTATAAGACGGTTTGTTATTGTTCAAATACAGTTTTAAATTAAGTAGGCACGTGTAACTGCGATAGATTCAAGTGCAAACAGCTAGTTACAAACTTGCTTTTGCATGTGGCTTCCCTCGGGTGTAGTTCGGAAATTATCGTAAGAAAGTAACGGCCGGGATTCGAAGTATCCTAACTAGGGAATCCAAAACCTCAAACGCGGGATCCCGCACCTTTTTTGCGGGATCTAAAATGTGGGATTACACAAGCGGAATTTAAAAAAAAAATGAGCTCAGACGACTGATTATTTTTAAAAATCGAAGTAAATAGCGATCAGTAGTGTAGTTGTGATTAAGTTTTATGTGTTTTGTAATTAATAAAGTTATTTCGTGTTTCATTGGTAGTATTTAATTTATCCCATATCCAGCTCGTAACAATATAAAGGGCGTAAAAAGACCCTTAACGAAGCCGAAAGGCACTTGTTCTCCCCGTCATTGCGATCATTTTTTTGTTCTAGACCATACCTGGGAACCTTCTAGTTACGGAGATATTGGGGGTCAAAGTTACAACTTTTTCACTAGTTTTTTTTTTAAATACATGAATTTAATGTAAGATTTTTACTTTTAACACCTCCACGACCCCCATACTATTCAATCCATTCACCAGCACAATAATGTTTTGAATACATTACATTAAGTTCTACCGTAAAAAGTGAATTTTTACCCAAAAAAAAAAATCGTTTTCCAGCAATAATTTTTGCGTACAGTTACTTAGTTTAATGTACAGAATGCTTGGTTAACGGCTTCGTGAAGAGTCTATTTACACCCGGTATATCTAGCGTTCTTTAGTCCTCTATTTTAACATGATAAAACAGATTCAAAAGTCGACCAATACGGACCAACCCATCAACTTCATAGAGACAAATACATTTAGTTTGGGCACAAGTCCAGTGGAGCAAAGTCATTGGATTTAGTTGGCATCACTCATAGACAGGTTACTGGTACGGACGAATAGACGTAGCTAGCTTTAGTGGTTAGTAGAACACCTCGCAATGTTACTTACAAGTACCTAAATACAGGGTGTAAATAGACACTTCACGAAGCCGTCAACCAAGCGTTCTGTACATCAAACTAAGTAACTTTACGCAAAAATTATTGCTGGGAAATGACTTTTTTTTTGGGGTGAAAAAACAAGTTTTCCGGTAAAATTCAATGTAAGGCACTCTAAACATTGTGCTGATGGATGGATTGAATAGTAAGGGGGTCTTGAAGGTGTTTAAAGTAAAAATCTTACATTAGAAGCATGTATTTTAAAAAAAACTTGTGAAAAAGTTGCAACTTTGACCCCCAATATCTCCGTAACTAGAAGGTTCCTAGGTATGGTGTAGAACAAAAAAATGTTTGCAATGACGGGGAGAACAAGTACCTTTCGGCTTCGTTAAGGGTCTTTTTACACCCTTTATGTACTGCGGTTTGAGTTCATTAGAGAAGCTCGTGGCTAAATAATAACAGCCGCTCCGGTCGATCTTAAGGTTAAGCTGCGCTTGCCTAGGTTGGTCTGTGCACTCATTACATACCGAGTTTGCTCCGTGCCTCGGAAAGCACGTTAAGCCGTTGGTCCCGGGTGTAATTTGTTGATCTTTGACAGTCGTTACAGGTAGTCAGTGGCCTGAAAGTCGGACCACCAGTCTTACCAAAGGGTATCGTAATACCCAGTACTAACTGGGTTGTGGAGGTCAGATAGGCAATCGCTCCATGTAAAATACTGGTATTCAGCTTCATCCGGTTAGACTGGAAGCCGACCCCAACAAAGTTGGGAAAAGGCTAGGCAGATGATGAGTAAAGCGTGGGAAGTTATCGATGACCCATACTACTAAAGGCGCCATTTTCAGTAATACAGGCGAGACCTAAATAAATATGAAAACTAAGTAAAATTGACGGCACAATCAGCGCAGTGGCTGAGCGATAGACTGCTGCGCTGTGTGTCGCGGGCTCAATTCCCGCACGGAACGAATATTTGTATGACCTACAGGTAGTTGTTCCGGGTCTGGCTGTTTGTGTTTGTGAGTTTAAATGCTTGTAAACTCCCTCACGATACTGGAAAAAATCCTAGTAAGGGGCAGCGATTAGAAAAAAAAAATTGTGACTCTACCCCGCGTTCTATTGTAAAGTTGTGATGCCTAATTGTTTTCAACAAATTACGAATGATGAATTAGAGCTTATCAAAAAAATGGAAACCGTCAAACAACTTTGTGTTGACGTTGTTTTAGACATGTCTTGTTTACTTTTTTGTTCAGCTTCTCATCTCTTTCAACGTTCAACATCTCTTTACAACTTATTTGAGGTTAAACTAGAATTTTAGTAAACTTAACATTATGTGACTGCCTCGTTGGTCTAGTGGCCGCAAGCGCGACTGTTGAGCACGAGGTCCCGGATTCGATTCCCGGGTCGGGCAAGTGTTATTGGGATTTTCTAAGTAGCAGCCACGGAGTCTGGATTTGTGCCCGGTTGATGGCAACAGGGCCGCCCCCTATTACATGGGACTTGAAACATAACTGGACAATGTGGGTGTACTATTACATAAGTACACCTCTGCCTAACCCTTCGGGGATTACAGGCGTGATGTTAAAAGTATAGATCATATTTTTTGACTTTGTATAAATACAGGCTGTCAGCAAAAAATAAACCAGGTTAAAAATCTTTAACCTACAGAGTATCTTTCTAATAATCTCTAAAATAGATCGATGAGGTCCCTAGGGAGGTCTCAATAAATTCAACAGCATTATGAATGAACTCGGATCCAGCTGATAACATCTCAGAACCGGAAAATGTGGGTAACGAAGGAAAATGGACAGAAAAGCATTTTATTTTATGTATGAGAAGTACTTTGTAGTTTTTAAACGGGTGATATGCTTGGCTCCTAAAATCTAGGTGTTATTTCTAGGTGGTAGTAGAACTAAAAGATGATTTCCACTAAACGGCTCGCATCGCATCGGATCGGAAAGGATACAAACGGATCCGGCGACAGCCGATCGCGTCCGGCAGGATGTCGGCACATACGATCGGCTCCAAAAATGTACACTTCTCAAAATAGGACTTCTCAAAATGAGCACTTATCTAGATGAGCACTTCTCAAAATAAGCACTACTCAAAGTGAGCATGTATTGAGAATTTGAGACTATCAAATAGTTGATAGTTTGTTTCAAAATGTTAGGCAAAACCTGCTCATATTGAGAAGTACTATTTTGAGAAGTGCATATTTTGCGAAGTGCACATTTTGCGAAGTGCACATTTTGCGAAGTGCACATTTTGCGAAGTGCACATTTTGCGAAGTGCACTTTTTGCGAAGTGCACATTTTGCGTCAAGTGCACATTTTGCGAAGTGCACAATCTGCGTCAAACCCTTCCAAACGAGTCAATGAATTAAGTGTATGTCGGCAAAAGGGAAGTGCCGTTTAACGAGCCGAGATTGGCCAAATTGGCCTCTACACTGGATATACAGTCATAATTACTACCTTGGCTGTAAACAAGTTACTGCAGCCAATGAGATGCTTTTATATTATTCTATTTATAACCTGAGTGAAAAACAGGTTACTGTGCTTACGCCCATCAAGCAAAAATCCATTTCCTTTTCAATTTGTTTTTACAACTGCCCATAGTTATTACTTCTATATGTATTTAAGTTTCAAAACCAAGAACAGTGGAAATAGCACGAACGAGCACAGTCAACTTTAAGAAAATTCACACGACTTTTAGGTATACTCATCATCTGCCTAGCCTTTTCCCAACTATATTGGGGTCGGCTTCCAGTCTAACCGGATGCAGCTAATTTACATGGAGCGACTGCCTATCTGACCTCCACAACCCAGTTATTACTGGGTAATACGATACCCCTTGGTAAGACTGGTTGTCAGACTTTTTGGGCTGCTGACTACCTAACGACTGTCAAAGATCTACAAATGACAACCGGGACCAACAGCTTAACGTGCTTTCCGCGGCACGGAGGAAACGCCCATCAAGCAAAAATGCATTTCCTTTTCAATTTGTTTTTACAACTGCCCATAGTTATTACTTGTATATAGGTACGTATTTAAGTTTCAAAACCAAGAACAGTGCAATTAACAAAGACGCGCGGAGTACACACATAACATCACGCCTGTAATCCACGAAGGTTTAGGCAGAAATGAATCTAATAGTAACATTTCGCCAGTTATATTTTTCAGACCCATGTAATAGAGGGCGAGCCTATTGCCATCAAACTGGCACGCGCGGAGTAAACGTTACGAAAAGCGTAATGTGTAATTGGTAATATCTAACTAGGAATACTTATAAGCACGCACAGCTGATAACATAACATAACATCACGCATGTAATATTCTAAGATTTAGGTTGGAGTAAGAGAGTCAATAGAAATCGAAAAGAGAGTGGAAAGCAGAAGGTGTACCCAATATTACATCCACATTTCTCCAGTTATGTTGAAGTCGCATGTAAAAGCGGACGAGCCTATTGCCATCAACCGTGCGCTTAACTCTGAACTGTTACTTTGAAATTCCGAGGGGAAAAAGCTTAGAGCTAGATAGCTAGACCATAGAGTAGTACCCACAGATAATAAATAAAATTTTAAAAGACTCGATGATTTAGTTCGAGCCAACTTGATTGACCCTACTGCCTATCCCCATCATAAGACAGTCGTAAAGATCACAATATTATTTAAATATTGTAGAACCAACAGAATTAACTAAACACCAAGATATTGACCTCAGATCAATTAATCATGTACTAGTCGTATTAGGTACAGTTAACGTGTTCAGTTTATTACTGTCGTATTTCCACGAATCAAGTTCAATTTTATCTAGTTATTAATACAGTAACTACTACTTACCGACGTAGATTCTGAGAAACAAGTTAAATTCTGTATAGAATGTAATTTTCAGGACATAAAATTAAAGAACTGTGGATAAAATCAAGTTAAAATTATAGTCCTATTTTAATTTTACGCTTCGATACTCGTTAGAGGAGCTCGTGGTTAAATAATAACAGCCGCTCGGGTCGATCTTTAGGTTAAGCCGCGCTTGCCTAAGTTGGTTCGTGGATGAGTGACCACCCATTACATACCGGATATCCTCCGTGCCTCAAAAAGCACGTTGAGCCTTTGGTCCCGGCTTTCATTCGTAGATCTTTGACAGTCGTTATAGGTTGTCAGTGGCCCGAAGTCTGACAACCAGTCTTACCAATGGGACTCGTACTAACTGGATTGTGTAGGTCAGATAGGATACGAAATATAGAGCTGGGTATGATGGATTCATCAACTATATTTTTCATCATCGTTGCGCTTTGAGGAATAATTTAGTTGCGCTTAAAAATAATTGCGCTTTGAGTAATACCCCAACAATTCAGGCATGCAATATAAAGCCCTAAAGTCTGTTTTTTTAATAAATAGACAAAAAGTGAAAACGTCAAAACTGACTTAAATGCTATTGAAATTTATGTCAGTTTGATATTAGTACTTGTCAATTTAGTCTCCGAGATTAAAAAACAGACTTTAATACAATGCGATCACCAAAATTTCTCGTGAACTTTGTTTGTTTAGTCAAGCGAGCAGGTCGCGAATGTCAATTAAAACACATGATTGGGTGCTCGTATTATACATATCCTGAAGGGAAGCATTCAACCGCAAGATGTCTGATGTTCAAAAATTGTGTGCAACAACGTAAGAAGTCAAGACGACACGACACGACATACCGCTCTCTTTTGCAATAGAGCTAGCGAAATGTGGATACACCTTACTCTCCGGGGTATATAGGCGTGAAGTTACATTGTTATGTTTACGAAATATACTTTTAAAACCGACATCATCATCATTGGCTTCCAGTCTAACCGGATGCAGCTGAATACCAGTATTTTACATGGAGCGACTGCCTATCTGACTTCCACAACCCTGGTATCTTTCTGCCATTGTCTCATTTTCCTTGTCTGTCTTTTAGAATTAAGACAGACTATGTCAGTAAACAAAAGTTAATTACTGTTGTGCACCAGTTCGTGCTAGAAGCACAATAATAATTGTTATCGCGATGTAAACTCGTCATGACACGCGCATATCTACGAAATTTGTGGTTACAAAATGGCGGATTTTCGTTCAACAACATAACCTAACATCACGCTTGCAATCTCAAGAGTATCTAATAGTACAACCACACTTCGCCAGTTATGTTTAAATCCCATGCAATGGGGGCGAACCTAATGCCATCGAGCGGGCGTAAATCGAGACTCACGATTCATCTGCCTAGCCTTTTCCCGACTATACTGGGGTTGGCTTCCAGTCTAACCGGATGCGGCTGAATACGAGTACTTTACATGGAGCGACTGCCTATCTAACCTCCACAACCCGTTAGTGCTGGGTAATACGATACCCCTTGGTAAGACTGGTTGTCAGACTTTCGGGTCACTGACTACCTGTAACGCTTAACGTGCTTTCCGAGGCACGGAGGAATCTCGGTATGTAATGGACAGTCACCTATTCACGGACCAACCAAAAACCATTTCATACGACCAAAAGGAACACCCATACATCAGGGGCGTGCCGTCCATAGAGGCAATTAGGCCTAGCCTACCTTATCAATCCTATCATAAACGCCAACTCAAGTGCAATTATTATACCTTTGTAATAAAAATCGTTTTAAAAGTTAAAACTCCTGTTATAGCACTTATAGCAACTTGTCGCGCCCGTGTGACGTAACACTCACAAAATACTGTGAGCTAACCACGCGTCGTCAATTGTAAGGCGAAATCGGTTGTAGAGTATTTTCGATTCATAAATTTACGCACACTGGTGCATATTTTCGTGTGTATAAACGGCACACATGTCTAGATTATAGGCGTGTCTCCCGGGAAAGGAGACGGCCTGTGATTGGTTAAATAGATTAACATGAATGAAGATCAGAGTTGCCATTTGTAGAAATTAAACCGAAATTCCGGCGAATTCGAGAAACAGACTACACACAAACACGATAGTTTTCTTAATGACTACTATAACCAGTTAAAAAAATAGGGTGGTATTTTTGAATTTATACCTAAAAAATAGCAAAAGGCCTATAAAAATAATTAAAAACTATATGAATTTTATTTTTCGCTTTGATTTTCGGGGAGTTTTTAAAATAAGTATGACAAGCACGTGCTGTCAGACTCAGTATTATCCGGCAAAATTTTGTTAACAGATTTTACATATGATTTAGGTATGACAATGATGCAATTTAATTTGGAAGTGTTTTTTTTAACAAATTACGAATTAATTTTTTCCTAGTCACGCCATTATTATTTCATGTGACAAGCAAATTTAAATGCGATTTTGAATGTTATCATATCTTACCAAGTTAAACCTTATCAGTTATTCGTTTTGAAACGAACATTAATGTAAATATGATTTGTTGTTTAGTATTTGTTTATTTACTTAAAAATGGTGTTCTGTTGTGATACTTGCGCAGAAAATGTGTGTTTGTTAGAAGTTAAAAGCAGTAAGTTTTCGCAATTATCGTTTAATGATAAGATTCTTGTGGTGTCGAAAGGTAGATGTACACCCGAATTACGAGAATTAATCCAAAAATCTGATAATTCAGCTCGTACCTGCCATTTCAAACCTCAAAATTATGCAACATTCAGCCGGCTATGTGGTTGTATACACACAAATAAATTATTCTGTTTTCCGTGCATTTTGTTTAATACTTCCAGTAAGTGGAGTGAGGGGTACATAGATTTGCATAATTTTCATTCCTCGGCAAAAAAGCATGACCTATCAGAAAAACATCTAGAGGCTTGCTTAAAGTTAAATACATTTGGTAAATCACGTATTGAAACTAGTATTAACGGCCAGTTAAGGTTAGATATAGAAAAGCATAATTCTAAAGTAGATAGGAATAGAAATATTTTTCATTTCATTTCATTTTTAACAGGCCGCTTCGGATATCTTGCAAGTGACGTGTTCTGTAACTATCACCCACCCACTTGGGTTAGATATTTGAGGTGGCCGAATCTTTCTTCTGTTTGCATCGTCAGAAAATAGTGATTTGAACCTTGAATAAAGTGGTGAGTTCTTTATTTATAACTTTTGTTTTTACAGGCTGATTTTCATTTTTTTTTTTTTTTTTCATTTTCATTTTTTTTTTGTTTCTTTTTTTTTTTTGGATACCGATACCCGCGATATATGTGCGTGGCGGTGGCCTACCCTCCGTGGTGAACCACTGCACGCCACTGCCATACATCCTAAACGTTTTGACGACCTTCGCAAGATCTAATCCCAAGCTTCTCCGACAAACATCATAAAATTCCGTTTCAAACTTTCCTCACAAAAAAACAAACATGTAGACAGTTTTTTCCCACATTTATTTTTGTTTGAAAGTGTTAAAACGGTCTAGAATTGTCTAGAAACACCTACAACGTTAGTACATTATGTAAACGTAACCCTACTTGTTATCCGGCCTTTTTGTCCGTAAGTACTGAAAGTTCTAGTCGAACAAGTCTATTGTTTCTGACCAAAAAACTTCTGAACGTTACGACAGGCTATGGAATCTTACTAATATTATAAAGAGGAAAGATTTGAAGTGTGTGTGTGTTTGTAATGAATAAACTCAAAAACTACTGTGCCGATTTCAAAAATGTTTTCACCATTAGAAAGCTACATTATCCCTGAGTAATATAGGCTATATTTTATCCCAAAATGTTTAAAAAATAAATGTCCACCCGTGCAAAGCCGGGACGGGCCGCTAGTCGAAAATAAAAAGAAATGATAAATTCCTCTTGCCTTTTGTCGGAATGCCTAAAGGCTTGGAAAACTGATATATCGATACCTTTAGGCTCAAAACCATATACCACCAAAACATGATTTTTCAGGAGAGCCAAAAAACAAAACAGTTTTCCGACATAATTTTTTTGTTTATAAATGAATAACTTCATAGAATTTTGAGATAAAGAACATCGTAGAATAATATATAAAGTAAATCTAACAATAAAAAAAATAGACTTCGTATACTTACACCCTAAAATTTAAAGAAAATCAGTGTTTAGCGATCCAAAAATGATCTGTATCCACCTTTTTTTTTGCGAATATCGAAATTTTAAATATACCAATCCAAAGAAGACGAAAAACTAAGTATGACTGCATTAAAATCTCATTTTGGCCAAAATGGCGGTTACACCCTTTAAGCCTAAAGGTATCGATATTCTGTCGTGTCTTGTTTACGGCGCTTGTACACAAATGCGACGCAACTTCGCGACTAATCACGATTGACGTAAGCTAGAACTTTAGATTAAAGTGGGCTGTGGCGAAGGTTTTATGCCCTCTGATATCAAACCAGAGTCCTAACTCTCTGGTTTGATACTCTGGCATAAAAAAGTTGGAATTGAACACTTGTCATTTTTAGCAAGCATGACAAAGGGACGATGATACGACTCTTCGCCACTGATACATATTATTATAAACAGTTAAATTAAAAATAAAATAAACTGTCGTCTTACTTTTACTCTTCTTTTTAACATTATTTTAGTTCTATTTGTAGTCTGTATAATTATAATTCCGTATAATTTACATAATAACCTAACTTAAAAAAAAAGAAAAGAAAAATTAGTTTAATTAATAGCCTAGACTTTCACACGTCATCCCTATTGGAAAAAAACTAAATTTAAAAAAAATCCGTTTGTTTCCAACACTACATTTTTACGTCTAAAATAAAGAAGCGATTTCATGGAATTTCGACCGAGGCGTGGCAACTTTTCATAACGGAAAATTAAAAAGTTCATATAGTGATGGGAAAGCGGAGAAACAGAAAGAGTCGTTTTTCTAAAATGAATTAGGTGGCCCATAACCAGAGCACTGGTGGACGATAACCGAGTGAAAAGGCCGATAACCGGTATATTCGCTATTTTTACGAATATTATATATTTTTTTAATTGTGTGTCACTTATACGTCTATAAAAGTTAGGACTATTTTAGGCTGAAATGATTTTTTTTTAAAGTCTTCGAGTAAAATAATGATAGAAATCAACTCTGAAGTCATTAAGCCGCTTAAACGGCCGATAACCAGTAAGTTTATTCTAATAGCAATAGCCTGGTCCGGAGTGTAGCGAACTCTGGGCTGTCAGCCACATTTTTATTTTGATAATGGCATCTTTTGATGAGGCATGCTTCTGATTCATGTGATTCCGTGGGTGCATGAGTGTAAGGCCTCCAGCCAGGGGCTATGCTACCACTAACTTTCTGCCTGTCATACCTACATTTTAACCACGACGCGACGTGAACTATCCCCAAAATTAACAAATAGGATGTACCTACCTGATTAACGTAGTTCGTTCCGAAAATTGAGAAAAATAACTTAAGTTTCTATCTCATACGTCACAGTGGTTTTTAGTCTTTTTTTTTTT
Organism: Noctua pronuba; assembly: GCA_905220335.1. Lineage (NCBI taxonomy): Eukaryota > Metazoa > Arthropoda > Insecta > Lepidoptera > Noctuidae > Noctua > Noctua pronuba. The sequence goes on along the minus strand of LR999918.1, from coordinate 7,671,558 downwards.
AAATCAGTTTTCAGTTTCACACATTCACTTTTTCCATCAGAATGAATCGTAAAATTTTATCTCGGTAGTTTCCCACATATGTGTCCACATATGTGTCATATGTGTTTCTCTGACCAATTATTATTTTATTAGGTTGAACCTACCCGTACAAAAATAGGATTTTTGTCGGAATAAGTGGATACTTCAACCTAAGTAGCTATGTCGCCGGGACATCCTATCAGTACCTACTGAATTACCCGTTTTTTAAGCCTAAACTGTCTCTGATGATGATCAGAAATATAGCTGAAACGGTCAGATCAGAAGACAAAATTATAGGTATCAGTAGCGAAGCGTCAATTTTTGAGCCGAAGTACTTATCTTTAATGTGATTATATTATTTGTCTATAAAATACTGACTGTGCCATATTTCAAAGGGAATCCGGTAGGAATCGAGTTGTATGGAACATTCGCTAATAATAGGTATTTATTTATTAATTTAATATTTTAAGCACACAAACTTAGAGGCGTACGCCTTAGCATTTTTCTACCAGGCTTACTTACATTTTCGTATAATTATATTCTAATAGTGGGCCTAGCAATCCGATTAAACGACAGATTTAGAATAAGATTTCTAGGGAATTGCTAAGTGGGTAGGGATTATGACTAAGTTTAGCAGGTAGGTACGTACCTACGCATCATAAAAACGGCTGGACATTAAATTATTATACGTAATATTTTTATGGCCTGTTTCCTACAAGAAAAGAACTAATGAGATACAATTAGGATGGAATATAAATAAACCTACTTACATTCTTTGTAAAATGGAGGTTGGTAGGCCTACTTATTTTTAATAGAATGAGCCTACTCAATGCGGAATTTATAACTTTAAAAAATGGCAGCTGTTTCGAAAGATATCCAAAATCTTTATTGAAATAGATGCGAAGCGGCAGATACCACTATTAATTTGTTTAAAACAAATTACATTTGAATAAAATAACGATTAAATGCATCTTTTATGCGGGCATTGAATTGTTTAAATTTTAAATGTTTGATTAACTAAACGGAAATTAAAAATGGTAGGTATTTCCGATGCTCCACCAATAATCTATTTTGAAACAATTTAGGAGCAATGTCCTGTTGTCCCGAGGTAGCGACCTAAAATACCTACATTCTACCTAGATCGGGAGAACAGACTGAAAATAGATGTCCTAGATTTCAGATAGGGTCTTTCAAATTCTAGGGTACCTACCCAGTTTTATTACGAGAACTATTCATCCGTTTACTAGGTATCAAATTTAAAAAATCTGTCGTTTGAATTCCGAAGGACTGTGATCGATCTATTCCACGAAAAGGCGTAACGGATTTCTTTTTCCAAAAATCAAAATTCGAATGGATATCTTTTTTACACAAACGTAGAATGCCAGATAGGCCTATGTAAGTCCCTATCTAAATAAACAAAATAACACGCCTACAATCTTGGTTCCCGTGCGTTATCGGCCAATACCACAGATAGTAGGGAGGATAGGCTATTTCTTGAGAACCGCCGTACGAGTTGGACAGGTAGGTTTAGTTTAGATCATTTATGTGCCTAGCCCTACAGCTTAAAACTAGCAATCAAACATCAAACTAACCTGTTATATTACACAGACACTAAAATTCCCAGAATTCTCTTACAAGTCAAACACAAAACACACCACAATGCAATAAATCTTAATTCACATAATCCCGTCACACTAAAACATTTTAAATCACACACCAAACTCCATAAAAATGCCCCATTTGTGAGCTAAAACTTCATACTGTTTAACATTACACTGAAATCCATCTGTATATCGTCAATTTTACGAGCGACGTAATTTTGGAGAGAGAGCGCGCGACGACCCCTCACATCCGTACGGCACGAGCGAGGAGGCTCGACTGACGCGCGCCGCAGCGAAATCGTGTAAGCTCGCACAAAAAAAATAGAGCGGCGTTTATCGATATTCCAAATTCGAATTTTTAATTAGGGTGTAACCAACTGTTGGCTTCCTGATGAACACAAGATGTTATGTTAATATTTTAATTAAATGAATGAATTCGTGTACAATTTGTTAATGTTAGTTGTGTTGTATGAATTTTAATAAAGATTTTAATATCGGAGGAAGGAAGTTTTTTATAGCTGTTTTGTTATTGTAGGTTCTCAGCAAATTAGTGTTGCGTGGTAATAAACTTTGAAACGCCAACTTTTTTTTTGAACAGCCTAGGTTCTGCCTAGACATGCCATTTTTCAAACTCGTTTTTTTGTACGTTTTAATTTATAAACCTTAGAAATAATGTAATTATTCAACAAAGCAGCTATGTAAACTTAATTTATATTCTAACTAAAAATAAACCCATGTCACGCACGACACGGAATCGATTGACACCTTGTCAAATTCGGTCGAGTAGTTTTGGCAGGATAAGGGATCATCCCAACTTTCATACCTAAATATTTATAGGTTAGGTTTTTATGTTTACATTGAAACTTCTTCCACACACATTTTTTTTCCTATTTTGCCCTATGATATTTTGGCTTATTTTATATTTCTTAAACCCTGAAATTCAGGAATGGTGTGGTATTGCTATTTATATTTCGAGACCAAAGAAATAAATAATTTATGGATGGATACGGAAGTATGGAATAAGTCATGCTCTACCAACCTCAAATAACTTCGGAAAAAGAAAGGAGAATCTGGAGAATAAGGATGATTCCTAGCAGACTATTTCATTTTAAATGAAAAAAAGAAACAAACAGGGTGATACTGTTTAATTTGACAAACGGTGATAATTAGAAATATGTCTATAAAATATATAATTATAATTAATAGCGGTACTCCTGGACACGACTCGTATTGTTAGGAGATTCCTTTTTCTAGAGCCCTGACCGCTGGTAGCTTGAACCCAGTTCTTTTGTAGTTAGGTCGGTGGGCTAAAACTCTTTTTTATGTTTTTCTATTGTTTTTTTTTAATATTTGAAAATGTATGCAATTTGTGTGGATATAAACAAAGAACATAATTTATAATTAATACTCTTTAATAATGAACACCTTTAATTTCTAGGCACTCCGGCTGTTACACACAATAATATACCCCAGTTATTCTGAACCCTACGACTCACCTATTCTTACGAGTTCTAGCCCATTTAACTTGTCTGAGGGGTAAACAGGGACACGATAAACTCACGTTTCTATTATGTATTAAGTAGGTACTTGTCATAACATCACGACTGTTTTCTCCAAAGGTTAGAGCTGAGGTGTTCCTACCTTAGTACACCCACAATTCTCCATTTATAGGTTTTGGTACTTATTTTATGATAACTCTGTGTGAGTGATCACTTTTATTCTATTATTATAATGGCAAGCCGATGTTGACCAATGCAAGCGTGTTTAACTAACATGTAACATAACATAACATCACACCTGTAATCCCCCAAGGGTTAGGCAGAGGTGTACCTAATAAGTTTACTGATTTCGCCAGTTATGTTGAAGTCCCATACAATGGGGGCGAGCCTATTGCTATCAATCGGGCAAAGATCAAGACTCCGTAGCTGCTACTGAGAAATACTTGATGGAAAAACCAAATAACGCTTAGCCCGACCCGGGAATTGAAACCAGGGCCTCTTGTTCAGCAAAACAAAAATATAATAATACAATAACTCAGATTTAACAAATTATTAAAACAAACATAAACCACACCAACGCAGACAAAATAATGCAGTAGTAACATTTTTTTTTTCTTTTTTGTAATAGCCTTGTATGTCCCACTGCTGGGCAAATGCCTCCGCCATATCCTTAGAGGAACTCTTCTCCTACGGCACCTGGAACCAGTCTTCGTGAGGATGGAATAACTTTTAAGGAAGTATAATAACTCATATTTTTATATTATTGTGTCACACACACTTGTGCACTACTTATAAAAATCCTGTTTCAATGCCTAGTCTCTATTACTACTACAATGACTAATAATAACCCTCTTCCACCAACTAGGCTGCAAATCGTGAACTTGACCTGAATAAATTATTGAACAAAATTGATTTCATTAGAAACCACAACTACAGAAATATCGACTGGCTAAGTGCAATATTATCGACTTTCGACCACCTCTATTTATGTCAAAAGAACTTTTAAAAGTTTTGCTGTTGTGGTCCATTGTGTACACTGTAGGTAGTTAACGTGATTTAGTTTAGTACGACGCGATGGCGGCCGCTCAGGTGTAATACAAAATGTTAATCCTTTAATCGCGAATTACACAGAAAAGGCGTAAGGTAAAGGCGCGGTGCAGGCATGATGCCGCTTCAAAACGTTTTCATACAAAATGTACGTAGGCGACGTGTCGTGAACTCGTGAATTACACTCAAGCGGCGCGGCGCAGGCACGCCGTTCTTTTGTTTCCTTATAAATTCCACGCCTGTGCCGCACCTTATGTAAACTGTTTGTGAAGGACTTGTTTTTAGATCAAAATATTGGTGTGTTTCTATTTTAAAAGAGGGTGTTATTGGATTATTAGAGCTTATTTTAAAATAGAACTTCTTATGTTTAGTAGTAATAAATGTTTGGAGAAGGAAATAAGTATGTATTTCGCTTAAATTTTGTTTTTAGTCGACTGCCACCGAGCGGTGTTTTTTGTGTTTTAAAGGATGCAACCAGACTGAGGTCAATTATTTTATTGACTGCATCAATCAATATAGCCGTGGTGCGTGAGTCGTGACATACCTACCTATTTTGGTGTGGCGGCGAGACGCGATGGTCGCAGTCCATCGACCGACGCCGTCTGGTCACCGATATGATTAAAGTACTTATTTATTTAATAAAAAAAAACTAAAAATAACTCTCATAAAAAAAAATGGCGACACAAAAAAATTGTATACTTATATCATAAAGAGGTGAAATTGCGACACAAAAAATACTGTTTTATCTACAATACTAATATAAAATTTGTTTCCGGAACTAATGACCCAATTCTTAAAAATTCTTTCACTAGCAGAAAGCTAAATTATTCGTGGGTGCTATAGGCTATACATTATATTTATATCATACATATTAGCCGAGCTATCACAATTTTTGCAGACGAAATCGCGGGCGGAGTGCTAGTTTTAAATAACGTAGGCAATTATAATTAAAAAGGAAGATAAAACAAAACACTATTTCGTTAGAAAAAATACCTACAGGCAGGTCTGCCTAAGTAGGTAGTCATTATCAGACATGCAGCATGCATGACACTACTTTTTATTAGGTACCCAACAAATGAGATTCAAAGAAATCATTCATTAAAAGTCTAGCCTATAAGGAGTAGCATTTTTTGTCCAACAATGATTGAAAGCCATCAATCTTCATATTCTTCATGTAGATTAACTTTTTTTGTCTCTGATATTGATCCATTACATAGAATTATTATCGTTTAATTATTTTTTGCTGGCAACTTTAATAGGCTTACGTATTTTATTGCCCCGGAAAGCATGTTAAGCTGTTGGTCCCAACTGTCATTTGTAGATCTTTGACAGTCGTTACAGGTATTGGACCCAAAGCACCAGTCCTACCAAGGGGTATCGTATTACCCAATACTAACTGGATTGTGGAGGTCAGAAAGGCAGATGGTTCCTTGTCAATTATTGCTATTCAGCTGCATCCCTGTTAGACTGGACGCCGACCCAACTGGCTAGGCAAATGACAAAGAAATAACAGAATTATTGTCGTTTATTTTTTGCTGTGGCAACTTTAATAGGCTTAGGTGTTTTTATAAGAACAGGTGAGGAATAAAATCATAATGAGGTGGAGGCGCCGAAACTGGAGCGCGTGTAAAGGTACTAAAATACCTATTGATGACAATGTAAACACCATATAAGGCGCGAATTACAAAGAAACGGCGTAAGGTGCGGCGCAGGCGTGGAATTTATAAGGTAACGAAAGAATGGCGTGCCTGCGCCGCGCCGCTTGTGTAATTTACGACATGTCGCCTACCTGCATTTTGTATGAAAATGTTTTGAAGCGGCGTCATGCCTGCGCCGCGCCTTCACCTTACCCCGTATCTGTGTAATTCGCGCCTAAGACGTTATGTTGAGCTATCAGCGAATCGTGATGATTGTGTTACTAAATTCACACAGCATCCGAAGATCATTTGTTTGGTGTATTACATGGAACTTAAACATAACTGGCAAAATAATTTAGCACTGTCGGAATGCGATGCGGATGCTGAACCGAGCTTTGAAATCCAATAATGCGCTTTTGTAATCGGGCCTCACCTATTAGATCGATTCCATGTACATACAGGGTGGAAAGGATACCGACGAACAAACGGTTTCCACGTATTTACAAGAGCTTTTAATAATAAGGATTTGAGCCCGGTTGATGGCAATAGGCTCGTCCCTAATTACATGGGACTTAAACACATAACTTGCGAAATGCGGGTGTACTATTAAGTGCACCTCTGCTTAACCCTTCAGGGATAATAAACGAAGATAACATAACATCGCACCTGTAGCGATGTTATGTTATCTTCGTTTATTATCTCTTATTAATAACAATATTATATACAGGGTGTAAGGGACAGCCCTCCACAAACTGATGGGGTGAATTCACTATATCATACTAAGATGACCGGTACAAGAAATTATTCCAGGAATGTTATGGGAATCTAATAAATTTTGATTTGTTTTATTTCTTCATACGCAGTGTATCGTTAACGTAGCAACACGCACGTAGCGAACGAAATTCCTGATGTAAAAACCCAATAATAATTTGCCCGACCTGGGAAACGAACCCAGGACCTTATGCCCAACAGTCGCAATTGCGACCACTAGACCATCGAGGCAGTCGTCAATAGCAAAACAAGTGTAAATAAACACCACACACAACGTACACATTTCTGTATACGTGTTCTCGTTGTACAGTCATGAGCAGCAGTATGTATCACTTAGCAAGAGTAAAAAGCGATTTTCATTTAAAAAAACTTTGAGATAAGACCAATTTCAGAACAATGTGGTTCCAAATACTATGTTCGTAACAACATAAAAATTACTATCAATACAATAGGAGAAAACTGTTTTCAAAAAGTGCTCAGTGTATTCACAATGGGTGCAAAAAGACCTATAACGAAGCCAAAAAAAAAAAAAAAAAAAGCCAAAAGCCAAAAGATTTTTTTTATTCTGAACCATTCCTGGGAACCTTTTAGTTACGGAGATATTGGAGGTCATAGTTCCAACTCTTTAATTTTTTTTAAATACATTTTTTTTATCTCATTATTTTAAATACCAACATGAGCCCTGTACTCTTCAATGCACCCATAAGAACAATGTTTTAAGTCCATTACAACACACACAGACATACATACACACATACACGTGCATTGAGTCCTACCGTACAACACGATTTTTCACTTAAAAAAAAATCGTTTGCCAGCAACATTTTTTGCGTAGTTACTTAGTATGATATACAAAATGGTTGACAGCTTCGTGAAGGGTCCCTTTATACCTTGTATTGATAAAAATGAAAAAGCGTTTATTTGTGGTGACATCATATTACAAAAATGCCAATCTGCAAAGCAGTTTGTTGGCAGATGTAGCTCCCAAATACAATTTTATATACCTACTTGTTAGTACTTTTCTATTAATAACGAGGTACTTATACATTTACTGCTAAACATTATCTACAACTAAACACTAATATTTTACAGTAGCACAAAGGCTAAATCTATTAATTTAATCTACGTATTTCGATTTATGAGCTTTTGACAAAAAAGTGTTAAAAACACTTTCCCATTTATTTTAAAAGACATTTTTGTTTTACAGCTACTTTCAGTGTTGCCAGTCGGGTCTTGTCAAAAGTTACCTGAAACTGATAAAAAAGTAACCTTTTTCTGTGAAAAATAACATTTCATATTTTTTCCAGGATTAAAATTAAAATTGGATAGACAGATGTTGGTTGTATTAACGATGTTGGTTGTATTATTGAAGTTGAAACGTTGTATTATGCGTTTTACAAATTCCACAAAATCACCTTAAAGTTACCTTTCGAGTCGTGTAACCTAGAAGTAACCTGTGGGCTTACCATGAGTTTGAAATGTATTATTCGTTATCGAATACTATCGCCCTGTCTCTTTCATATTCATCGACTGCTTTACGACACGAGAACATATCCGATAGTTTTCGATATCGAGGACAGTTTTTCACAAACTCATGGTAAGGGCACTGGACGAGTCAAAAAGCACCTAAAAGGTTACAAAAGTAACCTTCTAGCAACGCTGGCTACTTTCTAAATCGAATGGTATGTCATTAAAAATTGTTGCGACTAAGTATTGCACTTGACTGTACTCGATGTTCCCCTATAGTCGCGACTCTATTTCCCGCTTGAGCGCTTCGACGCTGTATCTCATGAATGGCATGCGTTGGAATCGCGTACATTTGCGGAATTAAACATCCGATGCTTTCCTTGAATTTCTAGTTACTTGAATAGTAAAGTTTGTTTGGAAATTGCAGCTTAACGTTCGACACTACATTCTTCAGTTCTTACAGGTCGCTACGCACTTGGTCGGGCAAAACTTGAGTCATCGATTCGAGAAGAAGAAGGAGTGGACTTCATGCGCTCTTCTTACTTTTTAATGGACTTTATGTACTTATTATAATTTTAATTTTTGACTTTGGATATTATTATTATTTTTATATTGACATATTTATAATGGTATATTTGTGTTTTTTTTTCTTGTGCGACATGTAAATATTTCAATGAATTTTTATGTAGATGATTTTTTATCGAGTTATGTTTTTTTTTTCTGTTTAATTAACTATTTTTTTTTAATGTAACAAATTCAGACACAATGTACATTGTTTATTGAATAAATGAAATGAAATGAAATGAACTTACATGCGCCATACCTAATCATCAGTGATCGGAGTAGGTAGATTGATTTTTGGTACTTGTATCATAAATGCACACAGAAAGAATAACATGGATAAGCCATTTTTCCGGAAAGTAATTCCGGTATTTCCGGATTCAATTAAATATTGTTAATGTTGGTAGTGATATTATTACTACTCAATTCAAAATTTAAAGTAAGGTATCAAAACTAAATTAATTCATTATTTATCTGTTGAATAATAAAAACAATCACACCAATAATCCACCAATTCCGGAGGAATGTCCATAGTAATATATACGTTTCGGATCAATGACCCCAGTTCCATCTACCTACTCCGATCACTGCTAATCATTGATCGCTGTGCTCAATGAGACCTAATAGTACCTACCATATTTCGCCAGTTATGTTTTTTTAAGTCCCATGTAAAAGGGGGCGAGCCTATTGCCATCAACCGAAGAAATCCAGACTCTGGGGCTGCTACTGAGAAATTCCTGATAGAAAAACCCAATAACACTGTGTCCGACGCGTGAATCGAACCCAGAACCTCATGCTCAGCAGTCGCGCCAGCTAAAAAACTTTGAAATCGGAGAAGGGCTGAGGCCTATAAAACCGGAAACTGCTACATCTACCTACCCCCTCTAAGTAAGTAAGCATGTCTTCCCTAATACCCATATCCGCTAAAACTTCGCACTAAAGTTCAGCGCTTAAGTTTAAGTCCTCGTGATAACTTAACCACGCGGTAAGTTTCGAGTCACGGGTTCACAACTTGAGAATTGGGACTTTCCTAATACAAAAGCAGATGGTGTTTGAATAGTTTGTTTTAAAAGTGAAAGCAATTGGGAACCCAATCCTGGGATCGGTTAGGGAAATTGGTTTGTTTAAATTCAGTTGTATGGTTTTTATTTTTTGGATCGGAAGTCATCAAATAACCCCCCCCCCCCTGGACGGAGTGGGAGGGAGTGCCAGACTTTTACTGCCTAAAACCCATCCATTTTCCTTCTTTGCACTTTGTGTTCCAGGGCCACGGTATCTCTTTCGAACAGTCCCGCAGCCCCGGCAGGTAAGGTTTGAGTGTAAGGTTTGACTACTACATCTCTTCTTCAACCATTGGCCATCCAATGCTGGGTGTAGGTCTCTTCCAAATCTCTCCACTTTTGGCGGTATTTTGACATGGCTATCCACTTTCTTCCAGCCACTTTAACCAGATCGTCTGTCCACCTAGTCGGTTGTCTTCCCACATTCTTCGTCCCATCCGTGCTTTCCACCAGTGGCGAAGGTTCCATACAACTCGATTCCTACCGGCTTCTTTTTGAAAAATGGCACAGTCAGTATTCTATAGACTAGTATAGACAAATAGTATAATCACATTAAAGATATGTATCTGATCTAATCTTTTACTCTGGACGCTCTTAATGTGCACATCTTTCTACAGCGTTCTCACGTATATGTATTATCTCAACATGAATGATGTAACCAAGATCTTGTAAAAATATTTTGATTGAAAAGAGTGTCTTTGAGTTTGAGTTTGTACTCCGGCTTACCTCTTACAAAAATTGACCCTTCGCTACTGCTCCCCTCCAGCACTTTCTTCCCTCATCTACCATCTAGTCTACGGCATATGTATAAGGCCCCGCCCACTTCCACTTTCTTTCTGCTATCACTTCTGCTATGTCCTTAAGTTTCGTCTCCGTATTTCAGCCAATACATACTAACAAACAAAGAAGGAGCTCGGGGCTAGATAATAACAGCCGCTTGGGTCGATCTTTAGGTTAAGCCGTGCTTGCCTAGGTTAGTCTATGGATGAGTGACCACCCATTGCATACCGAGTTTCCTCTGTGCCTCGGAAAGTACGTAAATCCGTTGGTCCCGGCTGTCATTTGTAGATCTTTGACAGTCGTTACAAGTAGTCAGTGGCTCAAAAAACCTTACCAAGGGGTATGGTATTACCCAGTACTAACTGGGTTGTGGAGGTCAGATAGGCAGTCGCTCCATGTAAAATACTGGTATTCAGCAGCATCCGGTTAGACTGGAATCCGACCCCAACATAGTTGGGAAAAGGCTAGGCAGATGATAACATACAAACAAACTAAGTAACAAGGCAAGTAAAATATAAGCTTGGAATAAAAACCAACTGAACGTTAAACGATTGAAAGTAAACACGCAAATAACACCAGTTCGACTAAATGTATACACGAGTCTGTTTCGTTTTATTATTCTAATGTGTCGAGATACAGAGCTAACGTAATTATTTATGTTATAACTAATTATGGAAATTATAATCATGTTAATGTAAATAAAATGTATCGTACTGGACGTTATTTGTAAATGAAACGCGTGCTTGTAAATGTTGATTTTTGTTTCTAATAACATAACATCTCGCCTTGTTATGCTCGAAGGGTTAGGCAGGGGTGTACAGTCACGACCACCAATATGTATACACTGTCCTAAATTTAAAAGCAATTTTCGCGAGAAATAACGATTGTAACTTGGATATAGGATCTTTTTCATAAAATATGAGTTCCAGAATACTAAGTTCGTAACAACATGAAATTTTAATCAGAACAATAGGAGAAGTGTTAAGTGTTTACATATTGGTGCTCGTGACTGTACCTCACAATTCACCAGTTGTGTTTAAGTCTCATGTAATAGGGGGCGAGCCTATTGCCATCAACTGGGCACAAATGTAGACTTCGTGGGTGCTATTGAGAAATTCCTGATAGAAAAATCCGTGTTATTGTGCCCCGGGAAACGAACCCAGGACCAGCCGACCACGAGACCTACGAAGCATCCTATTGTTTCTTATGTTAGAAGGTAAGAAAGGTTGTTTTGGAGTGTACCTATTACTTAATTACTAAAGCCATATACATTAAGTCCGCACGTCATTTAACATGCCGCCTAAAAATCCTAGAGGTTCAAGTAGAGATGTGCCTTCGAACATGCAGTAGGGGACGACCCTATTACCATCAACTGAGACACATCCAGACTCCGTTCTGCTAATGAGAATATTCACAATGGAAACAACTAATGCCACTTTAACCTACCCGAATCGAACCCAGGACCCTTGAGCTTAGTAGTAGCGCTTATCAACAAGCTAGTTTATGTAACGTAATGTACCTAAATCCCTAATTGTCGACCTAATGGCTATTCCTCTTGAGAGCTCACCAAAACGGGTACCTAATTTGTCTCTATCTAAAGATAGTATTGTTACGAGCTGGGTATGGGATAAATTGAAACACTACCAATTAAATACCAAATATCTTTATTTATCACAAAACACTAATACCACAAATCACAATTTCTGATCACTATTCACTTATATATCGCACTTGTAGTTCACTCCGGTACGCTTCGTTGTATAGTCAAAATCAGACTGACTGCTCCCGCAAACGCGACGGCTATTTATATGCCGACCGATCCTTCGAGAAAGTTCCACAACTTTCTAGAACCCGCTTCAAAGTTCGATACTGGAACATTCTAGACACGAACGCAATCTAGAATCTTCTCGTAAAACAGTCGACGTAACAGTATTTAGCAGTCCAGTCCTAATCTATTTTCGACTACATTTCCTTTCACACTGTGTAAACTACACAAATTGTGTGCCCTGGGCCGTCAGGTGCTGAAACTCGCTCAAGCCCGCTGAATGTTTCATTGGTTCCGTATCGAGCGTAACAATCGGAGGCTGATTCCGCTTCAGCGCTTTTTGTAGCTTCAGTCTAACTTTGAAGTGGGGGTTAAGGGACTTCTTGCGGTCAAATCTATGAATGGGTGACTGTTTTGACTGACTTCCAAATAATGCATGTTTTAGGTGCCGATGACTTTGATTTTAATCCTTTTGAATCCCACGGAGAACACCTTGAGGAGCTCGGGGCTAAATAATAACAGCCGCTCGGGTCGATCTTTAGGTTAAGCTGTGCTTGCCTAGGTTGGTCTATGGATGGGTGACTACTAATTACATATCAAGTTTCCTCCATGCCACGGAAAGTACGTTAAGCCCCATTGGTCCCGTCTGTCATTTGTAGATCTTTGACAGTCGTTGCAGGTAGTCAGTGGCCCGAAAGTCTGATAACCAGTCTTAACAAGGGGTATTGTTTTACCAAGTACTAACTGGGTTGTGGAGGTGGTCTGTTAAACAGAACTGGCGAAATTTGGGTAGACATTTAGGTTGTCCTCTGCCCAACCCTTGTGGGACTCCGGGCGTGATGTAATGTCATTTGAATCCCTGGCTAAGGCTGGGCTAGCTCATAGCTTAGGTGCCTCTTGCGACCTTTAAAAAAAAGTATAAATACATACAAAGGTGAACTTTTTCTAAATAATTTTTGTTTCACCTTCTTCAAAGTATTACTTACAGCTAAAAGTGACTGAGTGGCTGTCAACCCACTCCCCGAGGGCACGGCGAGATGATATGAATGTTTTAATGCTCTTTTATTTATTGAAGACGTCTACAGTAACATTTGTCTAACTAAAGTTACTATTTTTCTTTAGTTTTTGTTTCAGGTGAATAATTTCAGTTTCAAACCTCGAGGAGGAGCTCGTGGCTAAATAATAACCGCCGCTCAGATCGATCTTTAGGTTAAGCCGTGCTTGCTTAGGTTGGTCTGTGGATGGGTGACCACCCATTACATACCGAGTTTTCTCCATGCCTCGGAAAGCACTTAAAGCCGTTGGTCCCGGGTGTCATTTGTAGATCTTTGACAGTCGTTAGGTAGTCAGTGGCCCAAAAAGTCTGACAACCAAGGGTAGGCAGATGATGATGAATTTCAGTTCCAAACCTGCTCAGGTGGAGATTCCTTAATGACTCTACCCTGGAGTGTAAATGTGATGCTGTTCTACAAACGATGGGGCACTTAATATCGTGTTCTGCGTGTCCTGTTGTTTGTTCATTACAGGAACTGATGGACGCTACTGAAGGCGCCAAACTAGTGACTCATTAATTCTGAGCCGACACAATTTAGATTGCCATCGACACGCTGAAAAGAAGATTTCAGTTTTTTACATTTTCCGTTTGTTTTAAAACTCGTCGAAGAATGAAGGAATGCTAGTTAAATCTTTAGTTTAGACTGAAAAACAGATGAACTTCACGCGAGATCTTTTATTTGATGCAAGATTTAAGGCGCAAACCCACCGCGACGCACGGATATTCTGCGCCCGTGTATTAGCTTCGCTTTGCAAGAAAATGTATGTGAGTTTGTCCACTGCAAAGCACGGACACGCTATGCATCAAATGACGTCGTTAGTCTATGCGTGGCTTGCTCGAATAAGGCGCTCACATCTAGTTCAACGCTGTCAACGCCTTGCACGCTGTTCACGCGGTACACGCTATACACGAATATTAACCCACGACTATGCTGCGGTGGGCCACGCACGTGTACTACTGTTAAAACGTAGACCCACGTTGTCAAACAATTGAATCCACGCAGCCAAAATGCGCCGCGGGCCCGTGCACAGCGGTGGGTTTGCGTCTTTAGGCCGAATCATTTTGCCCGGATAGTTATCGAGTGGTCCAGTATGTTACGAATGTGTAGAAGGTAACTTAATCACTAGTAACTTAATCAGTAGTATATGAACTGGTGGACTAAGGCTGTCACCGAATGACTTCCAAGAACTGGAAAAAGAAATGTTGGTCGTCCGGCGGCGAGATGGGCAGACGACATAGTTGCCATCGAGGTAAAAATGGATTGGTTGAGGCGGGCATGAAATAGGCTCAAGAAAATAGAGGCCAATACTCAGCAGTGGGTACATTCAGGCTGCTGATGATAAATATGATGATATGAATGATAAGAGACCAGTACATGACTCACTTGCTGGAATTTACAAATCAAATCAAATTTATTCGTAAATGTAGGTTTCATCACAATTGGATGTAATAATAAAATGGTCAGTTCGCTGCATTTTACTCGAGAGCATACAAATAGTAATAATAAAGTTAGTTGTGTCTAAACCACTGACACACATTTAAAATAAAATAACTCTATTACTTACACACTAACACACAGTTTCTAATGTCAACATAATCGCTTTATGGCCAAGAGCCTCGACGACCATCTTTCGAGGCTCTCCTTAGGCGGTTGGATCAAGGGCCTGATTTAGAAGGCAGTACTCCTCGATACGGCTCGCATTGTGAGGAGGTTCCTGTCTCTGGAGCCCTAACTACCGGTAGCTTGGACCCTGCTCCCGACACCAGCGGACCACTATTTTTTATATTTTTTTATATTATTTTGTATAGAAATATTTCAAAATGTAAATTATATATATAGTAAATAAATAAAGGAGATCTAAATGTTCAATTAATAACTTAAATCTACATTGAAAATAACAGAATCAGCCAATAAAATAACTCAATTACAATGTGTCCCTACACCTGTACATTAGAGGACTTAAATAATGCCGTTGATTCTGCAATTAACATGGCCACCTACTGATGAAGAAAATTAAACTCAAACTCAAAGCATTTATTTCAATTAGACCATTACAGGCACTTTTGAAAGTCACAAAAAAAAAAACAAAGAGTGAAGCTACAGTCACAGACACAAGGCATAATAACTTGTGAAAGTACTGTAGTTGCCCATTCCAAGCGTTGATCTCTATGGAGAAGAATGGGCAAGTTAGAAGAATGGATAAATTAATTAGTCCTACCATCGATACGAAAGGAGAAACCGCGAGAAACTCGATACTATAAAATCGCGTAGATCCATATGTTGGCAGAGACAAGGCCTATTCATAATTTAATCATCATTTTATTAATTATTCTTGTTTATCTAGTAACCTTTTAATTAAAGTATTTTATGGTAACTGCGTCCATTTTTATTGGCAATTGCAGATAATTTTTATCTCAAACTATAAAACGTAGGTCGACTATCTCAAGAACTGCACTTGCGCCGGCTGCGTTTTCAAAACCTATAAAATAACTGTACAAAAGTGGGTAATTTTTTATTTATTTTTTAATTTTTCATACATACCTACACATACCTAATTAGAAATAAAACTGTTTTATGTCCGTCACATCACCATCTCGGGTCTAGTTGAAAACCAGCGTCGGGCACTGCTCGGCAGTTTGCTGAACTGGGCCTATTTGGCGCAGCCGTGAGGCACACAATATTGTCTTTTTTTTCTGTTTAATTTACGTTTTATATTGTGTAGATTTAAGTTTTTTATTTTATTTTTATTTGTTTGTAGTGTGCACTTGTCAAGTGGCATGTGCCAAATAAATATGTTTTCTTTCTTTCTTTCTTTCTTTAATTATACCTTCATTACTCGTGTATTTCATGAATGTCGTGACAATTCAATACTCGCTACCCCTGGGTCTAGCACTTTAGGCAAGCAAAAATTGTAAAATATTCGTTTTCTTTTTATTTAATTATACACCGTGAGTTTTTAGTCGTCTTACAACGGCAACCCACTTCATGTATCCAATGTCTACTAAACATTCATAAAAAAATAGGTATTTATGAGATTTTAATCATTTAAAAATAAACATATTATTCAGTATTATGACGCTTGACGTAGTTAAAACACCCTGTTGTTAGCGATGATCTACTGACGCTGGGTAGGTATGTTCTCCCGTTTGACACGTAAACATCATTAACAGGATGTTTCATAATTTTTTCTAATGTTTTATTTATTTTTCTTAGACCTATTATGGTAGGTAAAAAAGAAAAACGCGTCTAGAGCTATTTTATGTTGGGCACATTGAATGGACCACCTTTGTAAAACGACTAAAAAGTCACGGTGTATACGTTTATAAATCAGCAATTAAAGAATTTATTGAAGTTCCTGGCTGCATCCTCTACACAAACCATTACCCAAACATTTCTTAGATATTCTGGCTCTTGTGCAACAGGAACTCCTAGTACAAGAGCCAGGGCTCCACTGATGTTTGAGCAATCACTTGTCAATAAAGACCTTTTTTACTTTATTTAATCCGCAGGTTTCAACCTGAAAAGAAAAATTTGTTTTTTTTTCTTTTAAAAAAAGGTAATCTAATTCACCATGGATTTCCTTGCCGGTTATTCTCCATAGGAAACGACCAACCCGAGCCGTGCATCCTTTTCTCGACGTTTTATAAGTGCCCATGGAGGCCTATGTGAAATACAATAAATTATTAGAATCCAGAATGGCCTAAGCTTTGTTATTTTGGATACGACTGATTTATAGTATCATCTATCACCCGCCTTGTCTTTTCCCAACTATCTTAGAATCGGCTTTCAGTCTACGGATACCTCATATACCAGTATATTATTTATTACATGGAGCAATCGGAAATAAAATAAAAATCACCAACACACAATGTAACAAAACCTTCACGTAAATTTTGTAGTTCAATGTCCAAAATAATTAATAAACTTGTATGAAAACAACCATTATTCTACCTAGTTAGACAAAACAGCAATGTTATGCTAGTGAACAGAGTAAATTGCCCATGAAATATCATGCTACGGACAATTTATGAACAAAACTAAAACACACATGTTTTACTAAACAAAGGTAGTAAATCTACTCGTTGATACGCTTAAAACAATTATATATGTTACGGCTAAAAGCTGAAGTAAGGTTACACCTAGTTCTAGCCGGCTATACCTAGGTGCGGCAGGTAACTATCCTTTCTCTATCTGTGATGAAGGTTCCATACAACTTCGTTCCTACCGGCTTCCCTCTGAAAAACGGCACAGTCAGTATTGTATAGACAAATAATATAATCACATTAAAGATATGTACTCCGGCTAGCCTCTTACAAAATTGACCCTTCGCTACCTATGTGCATCTCCATGTGGTTTTCTCCGGTCAATCTATCACAAACGCATCTAAGTGAACACGCCAGCGTTTTCTAGACCTTATTGATATCTTTTGTTATTCGCCTTTCATACTTCCTCTCAACATGACCAAACCATCTTAACAATATACTCTCTTGTTATGTAAAATACACTGAAATATTTCAACCCAAAACACACACAGAATTGTCACGGGTAAAAGCTAGTCGTACTTAACTAAAACACAGACAGTTATAAATGTGATGTGTAAGAAATTATTATTCATAGATGCAATGCAATTACACTCACGCTTTGCTCTCAAGGAAGTAACGTCATTGCAAAATGGCGGCGCGCTTCTCGCTAAGCTACTGGGTGCATGAGTGTTGGGAATTTTCAGTTTACATTATTCTGTGTGGATAATATTTGCATCTAAAATTTTTTTTACCATTTATCCTTAACTTCTATGGATGGATGGAGAGGAAGAGGAAGCCCAAAGAAAAAATGAATGGATTGTGTGAGGAATGATATGGAAAATTATTTCCTTTATTTATTTCTGTACAAATATAATTACATTTTTAAATATTCCTTAGAAAAAACAATATAAAAAACATTTAAAAATATAAAAAATTGTAGCCCACCGGTATCGGGAACAGGGTCCAAGCTACCGGCGGTCAGGGCTCCAGAGAGAGGAACCTCCTAACAATACGAGCCGTGTCCAGGAGTACCGCTTTCTGAATCAAGCCCTTGATCCAGCTGCCTAACGAGAGCCTCCTCAGATGTTGGTCGAAGCTCTTGGCAATTAAGCCATGGGCTGATACAACTATCGGCACAATGATCGCTGAGTCCACATCCCACAAGTCGACAACCTCGTGAGCCAAATCAAGATACTTGATTTGCTTATCTTTCTCGGCTTTCACGAGGTTCTCATCATGTGGGACCGTTATGTCAACAATCATTGCGCGCCGCTCTGATCGATCCACCACCACTATATCAGGCTTATTGGCTACAATAGTCCTGTCAGTGATGATGGATCGATCCCAGTACAATGTGACACAGCCATTTTCGAGAACTGGGTCGGGCACATACTTATAGTACGGTACCTCCGATTCCACAAGGTTGTATTTCAGAGCAAGTTGCTGATGAATAATCCTGGCTACAAGGTTGTGTCTATGCAAGTATTCTCCGTTAGCCAGACGAGAACACCCGGAGATAATGTGACGGATTGATTCGCCTGGACGGTGGCATGCCCGACATATGTCAACCGTACCGTCCTTCACAATAAATCTCCGGTAGTTATTCGTCATCATAACTTCATCCATAATTGCACAGACAAAGCCTTCGGTTTCTCCAAAGAGATCCCCGGAACGTAGCCAGGCTACGGACGCTGATAGGTCTACATCGGGCCCATGCAGGGCCCGGAAAAAGCGTCCGTGAAGCTCCTTACTCTGCCATACTTCCCTGCGGTCGTTAGTATCAAGCACTACTGGTTTGCGCCAGTTCTCTTTAGCCAAGGAGAGAGGGGTGAGGCCCTTGTCCACCGCGACTACATCTCGATGCATACCCACGTCGGCTTCTAGGAAATATTCCCTAAGACTGCATATCTCGCGATTGTGGAGAGTCTTAGCGTTTAAAAAGCCTCGACCCCCACACCTCCGCGGGATATACAGTCTCATAACCGAAGAACGCGGGTGATGCATTCGATATGCCGTCAACAGTGTACGGACCCTCCTATCCAGGGCGTCTAGTTCTGTTTGAGTCCATTTAAGTATGCCAAAAGAGTACATCAAAACCGGCATGACCCAACCGTTGAAGGCACGCACCTTATTTCCGCCTGATAAAAGACTATTAAATACTTTTTTCAGGCGGCCAAAGAAGCGTTCCTTCAACGATTGCTTCATGTCAGCGACATTGATGCCCAGCGCTTCCGACATACCCAAATACTTATAAGTTTCGGTTGCTGAAAGAGATCTAAGATTTATGGAATCCGAGAGCTGGGTTCTCACAGATTCCACAATCTCCCCTCGCTTTACATGCATGACCGCACATTTGTCCACACCAAATTCCATCCTGATGGCGCTACTGAAAGTTTCAGTTACCTTCAGTAGCTCCATCAGTTGCAAATCGTTGGGGGCAAAGAGTTTCAGGTCATCCATGTAAAGGAGGTGAGATATAACTTGACCACCTCTCCTCAACCGATAACCTAGACCTGAATCCTCCAGCAGTGTGCTAAGAGGATTCAAGGCTAAGCAGAACCAAAGTGGACTCAAACTATCGCCCTGAAATATACCTCGCTCTATCCTTATCGGTTCGCTATCCCTCTGGATTTGCCGACATCCTGGATAGCGAAGGACTGTCCTCCATTGCCCCATACACGACATCAGGAAGGTGCGCAGAGTTGTATCAACTTTATACAACTCTAGCACCCTCATGAGCCATGTATGTGGTACCGAGTCATAGGCCTTCTTATAGTCTATCCAACATGTCGACAGATCCCTTCGAAAACGGCGAACCTGTTGACTAATGGCCATATCAATAAGGAGTAGCTCCTTAGTACCGCGGGACCCGTTCCTACATCCATTTTGAGAAGGAGACATGATAGAATTGTCATTAATGTGTTTGCTAATTTTAGTTCTCAAAATGGAAGTAAGAACTTTATACACTGTCGGAAGACAGGTAATCGGTCTATAATTTTTGGGTTCCGCAGTACTACCCGATTTATGGAGCAGGTGGGTTATACCTGTTGTCAGGAACTCGGGCAGCGACCCTGACTCTAAGGCTGACTGGAATAGAGTCGCCAGGCGAGCGTGCGACCTTGTGAACCATTTAATCCAGAAGTTGTGCAGCCCATCCGGCCCTGGAGATTTCCAATTAGGCAACGGACGGACTGCACAAACTACGTCTTGGGGCCTGATAGTAATTGCCCCCATTTCTTGTACTGGATCGCACGCTCGCTCGACCTCCCGAGTCCATTCATCCTCGGTGTGGCTAACAGGCACCGACCAGATGCTGCGCCAGAATGAACACATGGCGTCATCATCCGGTAGGCGCGTGTCAGCCACACCTTGGTCCGGTCGCTCCCAAGCCCTATAAACCCACCTTTCATCTCTTTGGAATGTGCGATTCTGAGTGTATCTATCCACCCGCCGTTTATACCTACGAATACGGTTTGCCCATGCATATACTTTCTGCTTCAGGAAGTCGATGCGCTCTGTGACACGGGACATGTAGTCTCGTGGACTGATATCAGTCCCCGAGAACGCCCGCCTCACAAAACGCATCACTCTAGGGCGAGTATTGCCCTCCCTGAAGCAGATCAGTTTGCCGATGAGTGCTCTGGCCCCACCAATACGTCGTTCAATCCTGTACTGCCATGCTGGTACGGCTGGTTTAGGTCGTGTAGCTCTGTCATCTGAAAATTTGACGTGAGCTACACGACATGCCGCTACAGCCGCACAATACAAGATTGAGTGAGCATCGGTGAGGTCTTCGCAATTGTCAAAATAGTTTGACAACTGCGAATCCAGAACAGCCACCAGCGCCCTATTTTTGTTATGCATGGGCAAACGAGGTATGCGTGGCCTAAGGTCGGGTTGCATGGACCGATATTCTCGAATCGCACCCTCCAAAGCACTCCTTATTTCCTCATTGCACTGGGTACTTACATTAGTAACCATGTCATTACTCTCGTCATTAGCGCGATTCGGTATTGTGTTAGACTGTGGTAGTACCACAGCCTGCGCCGACGGGGTAATGACATGGCTACTCTGCATTTCAGTTCGCAGGCGATCAAGTACAGTATCATCCAACATACGATTACGCTGGATGACTCGCACCTGATCCGATAGTCGTTGCGCCGACACGTTGACAGCTGGCTCAAGCACCTGAAACAGAGAGAGCATCCGAACACGGTACGCGGTCCGGTTGTTTCCCCCCTCTGTAGCCCCATAGTATGAGCGCATGACATTTTCATTGATGGATTGCGTCCATCGCATGCGCTGCACACTCCCGCCGAGAGCTGGGACCCTATCAGAGGCCGGTGGGCCTCGAGGTCCTAAACCATCCGGCGGCCGGCGTCCTCTCCGTCGACGAACTGGTGGTGGCGTCGTGGGCGGAGAGAAATACTCGTCGCTCGAGCTCGACGCAACTGCCACGGCCGGTGTCACAGCACTCACGATGGGGCTGGATTCCGGCAGCGGCGAGGCGGAGCTGAGCGACGGGTCCGGAGGCGATAGGCGTGCGCGTCGTGCTGCTGCTCTTGTCAACATTATCGTGATTATCGTTTCATTTTTCACAAATCCTGATTTTCACATTTATGACGTAATATGTCATTTGTGATCCGAGTTTTTTCTTCGATATAAAATTGGTTCATTTTGTCGTTTTTGTTGAAAATGTAAAAACTATTATATTTAAAAAGGAAGAGGTGATATTCAGGTTGTTTAAAAATATATATTTATAATGTAAATTGCAGAAAATTTGAAAATGAAATTTGAACGATGTTGACTTAAGTGTTGCCAGCTTATATACTTAAGTGTTGCCAGCTTATATGAAAATTAAAATTATTATTATTATCAGCCATTTGTGTCCCACTGCAGGGCAAAGGCCTCCCTTCCCTCTTTCCACTTATCCCTATCCAGTGTTCTTGTTTGCCAATCCTTTTCAAAAGAGAAAACCCATGGACATGTGCATTCTTCCTACCCTCACCTATGGTCTGTCAGCGAGCAATGGAGCGCAGTATCCTTGGAGTTAAACTTACTGATCGTATAAGGAACTCGATACTGCGTTCCAAAACTCAAATCGCCGATGTAGGTCAGACGGCTGCCAAGCTTAAATGGAACTGGGCTGGCCACATCTGTCGCATGCCGGAGGAGCTATGGGCTAAAATAACCACACTGTGGGTCCCAAACAGCAGCAAACGGCAACGCGGCAGGCCCAGAAAGAGATGGCGGGACGAACTCGACTCTTTTGATATGGAAAAGAAAGGAGTAAATGATGACGTGTGACAGGGGAGAATGGAAGAAGAAAACGTGTAGCAACCCCAAATAGAATGGGACAAGAGCAGGAAGATGATGATGACCCTTAACTTCTATAATATTATAGTAGAAAAGGGCGAGTTTATTGTCAATATTCCATCAGGCTGCCAAATCCTAGGTCTCAAGTTCGAACCCATGATTTTTCGGATTCATGTGCGTTTTGTATAATAATCAAGGAAATCATCGTGAGGAAACCAAACCAGCATGTCTGAGAGATATTTCTCGACGGCATGCAAAGCCAAGTCAGAGACCCATGGGCGGCATAATAAACTCTGACACCAGGTTACGCACTAACTACACGAAAAGAAAGATTGGTCACAAATCAACACTCCGAGCTACTACTCCAAACTTCCAATTGGAACAACCCTATTCAGCATTTTGCTCAACCTGAGGATCGGATTTTTAAGCTCAGCGATCCCGTAAGCATCCACTAGCTAGACCAATGAGCAGTCAATTCGAATAAGGTAAATTTTCAGGAAAATCGTATCGTAATCGTGGGCATATCGACTATTTACGATATCGGCAATTTCCATTTGCTCTTCGGTTAAGGCTTCACAGATAATATTAATAAGCCTTAGGATCATCATCATCTACTTAGCCTCCTACCTATGTTGGGGTCGGCTTCCAGTCTAACCGGATGCAGCTGAATACCAGTATTTTATTTATTTATTTATTTAAATTACGTAAATAACACCTTAACAGCTACAACGCCAATGCGATGTTACTACCTCATGCGATGTTTACATGGAGCGAGTGCATATCTGACCTCCACAACCCACCTAGTTTTGCGTAATACGATAACCCCTTGGTAAGACTGGTGGCCTAAGCATAATCAGCCTGAATTGTTCTATTTGCTGGGCCTCCCCTTTCTTGGAGGAAGTGAACCGTAATCCAACACGCCCACCCAGTATGGATTGGTGGATTTCCAAGTCTTCGAATTTTTTACTCTAAGTGCCCATTTACGGAGATGCGGTGCGTCGGGCGGCGCGTTGCGCGGGGCGTCGCGCGGCGCGGTGCGCGTTTTTTCCGTTTACGGAGAGGCGGCGCGTGCAGCGGTCCGCGTTATCACACGCCCAAACACAAACATATGGCAATGTACGATGTTGTTTACAGAGACGCGGCGGGCGATGCGGCGGTATCATCTGCCATATGTTGTATTTGCGCGTTTGCGCGTGCAACGCCGCGTGCACCGCCGCGTTCGCCGCCGCGTTCGCCGCCGCGTTCGCCGCCGCGTTCGCCGCCGCGTTCGCCGCCTGACCACTAAGGCGCGACTTACACAGAAACGGCTTACGGTGAAGGCGGGCGCAGGCATGATGCCGCTTCAAAACGTTTTCATACAAAATGTACGTAGGCGACGTGTCGTGAACACAAGCGGCGCGGCGCAGGCACGCCGTTCTTTCGTTTCCTTATAAATTCCACGCCTGCGCCGTACCGTCACTTTATGCCGTTTCTGTGTAATTCGCGCCTTAGACATACTATTTTATGTCCTCACAATGTTTTCCTTCACCGTTAAATTTTCATCGTTCGTTCATCTATTTATTATTTATTTATTCGTGAACTAAACCTATAGATTAGTCGGTACCGTATTCAGTAGCGGTAATGGCCCGATTCTGGCTAGAACCGCAAGCTTATGCATTGTTGATATCCTAAAATATCGACTGGTGTTACCTCGTAGTGAATCAATATTTCAGAAGACTAATCTACATCAGAGAGAATAACTACTAGAGAAGGTTTTTTTTCTGTCTTTTTGTATCTCTGCTTGTTCTGTTTTATCTAATTTTAATTTATATTTCATGAATTTAATGTAAATTGTATAACAATAGCTTTTATTTTGAGGGCCAGTTAAATTAATGATTGCTTTGTTTAGGGGCCCTTTGTTGGAAATGTAAACGGAACTCAATCGATTTATGTTACTTTATGGTTTGTTCTGTCTGTCTCGTCTCTATGGACACTTTTAAAAAAGGAACTGTCAACTGTCTCTATCTAACTGTCGCTATCCAATAAATCCCATTTTATCTTAGTCAATCGTGTCTTTTCTTTACATTAATTTCATCAATATTGTGTTAGTTTTAGAAAATTACTTACAACTTTCTTTCTTTACCAGCCTATTACTGTCCCACTGCTGGGAAAAGGCCTTTTCTCATGCAGAAAAGGCACGATCGTAAATCGGTGACAGCGACCGTCTTGAAATAAATATAGTTATACTAAACTAAAATAATATACTTGGATGTTATAAACTAACTGTATGTTTGTGTAGATAAATGTTTTACCTAAAACTATTATAATGATTCAGAAACATTCAAGAACACAGAAGCTTATGTACATATATTATGGAAGCCTCTTAGTTGTACATAGTACCTAGCTAGAGATTTTTGAATAGAACCTTGCCTGAAAAAATAAACAACACCATGACTGATTAGCACAAAGTTCTATGGTAGGTGAGTATGAACTGCATTGCGATGTTTCAGGTAATTTCCATTCGGTTTCAATACCTCAGGCATAATAAATACAAATAAAGCTAATTTTACTGTCAGTCGCCATTTTTATCATAGTATTCTTCCAGAACAATATAAAAATAAAACCAAAAAGAAGTGTTCGACCGTGACAGGACTCGAACCTGCAGTCTTCGGATCCGAAGTCCGACGCCTTATCCATTAGGCCACACGGTCCTTGTGAAGAAGGCTACAATAGGCCTTTCTGTTTCACACATAGACGGCATCTAACAGAATATATTAAAGCCCTCTTGAAATAGCTCCACATAACATCACGCTTGTAATCTCCGAAAGTATAGGCAGAGGTGTACCTAATTACACCTACAGCACATAGTTTTGTTTATATGTCCCATGTAAAGATAACAGGGTCAACAGTTTTTTTTCTTTTTGTTTATTTACTAGTATATTAATTTGAATATTCAAATTAAAAAAAAAGGAAAATGGTGTGAGTTGGATAGGAGGTGGAGCATAGTTTGCGACACAGCTCCACAACCACACCCCGCTGCTTTGTTTGAGGTAACCCCACTTAACTAGGTTGGAGTTACATCTTCCCACTTGAGCCCGGAGACGGTTCGGGGACTTCCAGGTGGACCACGGAAGGTTAAACTGTTTTTTTTTTAAATACGTTGCCCCACACTAGAAATTTCTCCTGTATCGTGGGTGCGTTTACAAACATTTAAAGTCACATACACAATTGAAAAAGTAATTTCTGAATAGTTTAAACTTTCTATGTGTACGTCTATTATCCCTCACATCGTAAGGACCGTGTGGCCTAATGGATAAGGCGTCGGACTTCGGATCCGAAGACTGCAGGTTCGAGTCCTGTCACGGTCGAAAATCAATATTTTTTTAACTTTGGTGCAAAGCTGTCTTGACGAGTTAAACTCTTATTGACGCGGTTTAGCAGAGAATAATGGAAAATGGAATAATAGGTATTGATTGTAAAATTCTTCTTGGGTCGATGACAAAAATATTTCTATGTGTGGTCTAAAATTTAGTGCTGCGAGTACTTGTTAATAAAGTTTTTATTCGTAGGGCATCGTCTTTGTAACTAATACATAACATGACATCACGCAAAGAGGAACCTGCTAACAATTTGTATCGTAATCGTTTTTTAAATGAAGTTTACCATAACATAACCTCACGCCTATAATGCCCGAAAGGTTATGCAGAGGTGTACCTAATAGTACATCCACATTTCGCCAGTTATGTTTAAGTCCCGTAATAGGGGCGAGCCTATTGCCATCAACCGGCACAAATACAGGCTCCGTGGCTGCTACCGAGAAATTCCTAATGGAAAAACTCAATAACACTTTGCCCGACCTAGGAATCAAATCCAGGACCTCATGCTCAGCAGTCGCGCTTGCGACAACTGGACCGACGAGGCAGTAACTAATACATGTGTGATAATCTCTTTCTACAACTCGATTTGCCATATTAATGTTCAGTTATAGTATTTTCTAGACATTCTTAATTTCTTACTACGGAATGGATGGATTGATGGATGTTTGTTACTCTTTCACGCCAAAACTACTAGTAGTAGTTCATAACCAGGATTAACACAAAGGATACTTTTGATCCCGGTAGTACGATCCTGTAGGACAACTACCGAATTAAACGCGGCGAAGCCGCGGGCATAACCTAGTGAAAACGTAATAATATCTTGTAGAGGACCTTATTGAAATGTTCGTTAGTATACATAAAGGATGTAAAAGACCCTTAACGTAGCCGAAAGGCACTTGTTCTCCCCGTCATTGCGATCATTTTTTTGTTCTGGACCATACCTGGGAACCTTCTAGTTACGGAGATATTGGGGGTCAAAGTTCCAACTTTTCCACAAGTTTTTTTTTTACACCTCCACGATCCACGTACTATTCAATCCGTCTATCAGCACAATGTTTTGAGTCTGTTACATTGAGTTTTACCGTAAAACATGATTTTTAACCCCAAAAAAAGCCGTTTCCCAGCAATAATTTTTGTGAAGGGTGACTTAGTTCAATGTACATAAAGCTTGGCTAACGGCTTCGTGAATGGTCCGATTACACCCTGTATATGCTTACAAGTTAGACTGGAATGCATTTCTAGAAATTCTTCCATGTATAAATTATTATGACGACGTTTACAAGTCAGCGATTAGATTCAATTGCAATAAAATTGCAATGGAGACCATTTGCAATCTTATGAGTTGATTAGAATGTAGATATTGAAATGAATGTGTGTTATTACGATTCCGCAATCACAAGGAGATACATTTTACATAACTAGTTGTTCCTTGTGACTTTGTTCACAATATAAACTTATTTTTGATTCCACTGACTTTTATTTATTTATTAACTAGCTAACCCGCGCAACTTCGTCTGCGTCACATAAGAGAGAGAGAGGATTAGAGAGAGTGGATCTTAGCCTATTACACAATTCTAAAGGAGCACACCACAAACATCATTCCGCATAATGAAAAAGCGCGCGCGGTACTTGATCATTATTTTTCTGCAGAGTTATTTAAAACTGTGATATCTCCTAAGATATTCATTGAAATCAAATGTTGTTAGAGAAATTTTGTTCAAAATTAAATACTTGTTTATTAATATACACTGCCGGCCAAAAGTTTGAGACCACTTGTAAAAATCGTTCTCACCAACAAAATATTTTAAAACTACACAAGATAAAGAGCTAATTTGAACACCTAGGTATTCAATTGTTATTAAAGAATTTCTAAGAGACATTATTTCTGTATATTTTTAAGTTATCATCCTATAAAGGTTCATTATTTCAAAACATCAATGAATGCCGCGCAAGGACCAGGTGGTAGAGTCATTTCAATAATTTTATGTGCTACTCATTACTAATTATTTCGGTTTTGTTTCGCGTTAACCGAAATTCAGGATTATTTTAGCTTCCTAAAACATGATTATTACCTGAATTTTCATGGAGTACAATTTTTCTCTATCTTAGTTAGTCTGAGCTCGTCGTTGTTACAGTAAGACATGATAAAATGGGAAAAGTGCGCTAAATTAGCAGTGAAACTGGTTCTGCCATAGTTGTTTTACACAACGAAGGCAAATCTGAACGTGTTATTGCCTCTCAACTTAAGTTGTCGAAACTTGTGTTCATAACACAGTAACCCGATACAGGGAGACTGGTAGTAATCAAGATCGTTTGCGATCGGGAAGGCCACGAGCTACCACTTCTAGCAAGGATAATTTCATTATCGTTACCAGCAAGCAGAATAGACGCCTAACAGCACCAGAAATCCACGCAGAAGTGAAAAAATCTCGGTCTAAACCTTGACAATGACTGCAGTAAAAAGACGATTGAGAGATGCTAAGTTATTTGGCCGCGTCGCCGTTCGAAAACCACTAATAAGGCCACAAAATAAAAAAGAGACGGATCCAGTGGGCCCTTACCCATCGAGACTGGACTGAAGAAGACTTTAAAAAAATTGTTTGGTCAGGTGAATCCATATTTGAAATATTTGGATCGAAACGACAAATTTTTGTTCGATGTAGCGCCGAGGAAAAGATGATGCCAGACTGTGTGATGTCAACAGTTAAGCATAGTGGTGGTTCCATTATGGTCTGGGGATGTTTCTCGGGCCATGGAACCGGAGATTTGGTACGAGTCGAAGGAATCATGAAAAAGGAGCAGCATAAACGAATACTACAGCAAAATGCCGTTCCGTCTGGTTTAAGATTAATTGGAAATGGATTTTTTTTCCAACAAGATAATGATCCAAAACACAGTTCAAAATTATGCAGGGGTTATTTAGAACATAAAGAGACAGAAGTGGTGTTAAAAAACATGGTGTGGCCACCTCAGAGCCCGTATCTCAACCCAACTGAGCTTTTGTGGGAAGAGCTTGATAGAAATGTGCGCAGTTGTTGTCCCTCCTCGCAAGAAGACATGTGGAAGGCTTTTCAAGAAAGCTGGAACAATATTTCACAAGATACAATCGACAAATTGATTGATCGCATGCCGAGACTAGTGAAAAAAGTAATAAAATGCAAGGGAGGGTTTTTTGACGAAAAATCTGTTTATAATTTGTGCGGCATTTTAATGTATATGGTTGATATTTTTCTTTCTTTTTCTTTTTCTCCTTGATGTATTTGTATTAGTAAATAAGTATTTTAATTAATAATTAAACCTCTTGCTTTCTATTTAGAGTTTTATTTCATTTTACTTCTTTGATGTAAGTGGTCTCAAACTTTTGGCCGGCAGTGTAGGTTCACCAACAGCTTGTGTGTACAATATATCTTAAGTATACATAAGTTTTAGTCTTGTACTTACACAGTCGCCAATTACAGGTTAACCAGCATTTACAAAAATAAGTGATAACTTAAGAAAAAAAAAAACAAAAATTAGACGAGTGGTTCTAGATATCAAATTCAAAGTAACCTTTATTATTTAAGGGTTTACTTAGCTTACGAAATGTAATTTAAAGAAAATCGGCCTCGCTTCTATTTTACTAACTAATTACCACTAAAATTAAAAGAAAATATAAAAAGGATTAGTGCTAAAACAAATTAAAAATGAGATTAAAACTGAGATCTTAACTGAGATCACAACTATTAATAAAAACAAAGACTATTCACAACTATTAATAAATACTTGCCATGTTTGAAGAGCTCGTGAATAATAACAGCCGCTTTTGGGGATCTTAAGGTTACCCTTCGCTTGCCTAGGTTGGTCCGTGGATACAGAGTATCCTCCGTGACTCGGAGAGCACGTTAAGCTGTTGGTCCCGGCTGTCTTTTGTAGATCTTTGACAGTCGTTACAGGTAGCCAGTGGCCCGAGTGTTACCAATAGGAATCGTACTAACTGGGTTGTGGAGGTCAGATAGGTAGTCGTTCCATTCGGTTAGACTGGAAGCCGACCCCAACATAGTTGGGAAAAGGCTAGGCAGGTGATGACACTAGCTTGCATTTGGCTACAGCTCGCCTGATGTGAAGCAACGACGCGGCCTAGAAGAAACCGATTCACTCAAACTTTGAGGAGATCCAGATTACAATCAGGACTATCCAATCAATCGGGGACTTCAGCTTTTGATTGAACGGATTTGCGAAAGTGACTATCGCTTGTAAAGTCTAGAACGACTTTTAATAGGAATAACATAGACTTTTCCGTAGTTTATGTCAAAGTATTTTGACTTTTCCTGTTATGACGGAATAGGTGTACCCGAATGAACTATCTTTAGAAGGTTAAGCACAGGGAAAGGATAAGCCAAGGTTTAAGGGCAGGAGACTGATGGTTGATATACTTGGCCTTGGCCAAGTTGTGTCTATCAGCGATAATCATGATAGAAAATCCAAAAATGTGTTGAATTCACACTGTCATCACCAGTCTTCAGTAGTTCACAGCTGGACATAGGCCTCTTTAATCGCACGCCATTTAAGAGCGTTCATCCGTTAGAACCACGCTGGAGTCAAAACTGATGATTTCCGACGGACAATTAAACGATAATCTATTTAATTCGTAGATAAGTTATTGACTACAAACTATTGAGGATTTCATAATCTAATGCATGGCTGAAAAACTTTTCAAATATTGTATAGTTTTCTTATTAGAACAGTTTTTAGTAATGGGTTACCTCACCGTCCGTCCGTCTAATGACGACAGGCCGTGTCGACGGCGCGTTCGTGTTCCACGCGCGCCTCAAAGAGATGTCAGCAACCAGGAAGGGGCCCGCAAGGGCCGATGCCTGCCGGGGCTGCGGGACTGTTCGAAAGAGATACCGTGGCCCTGGAACACAAAGGGCAATGAAGGAACATGGATGGGTTTTAGTCAGTAAGAGTCTGACACTCCCTCCCACTCCACCCAGAGCGGGAGAAGTCATTTGATGATTTCCCATCCGTAAAAAAAAAAAGCCCTTTCTAAAACTAGCGGTCGATGGTCTACGCAGATGTTAGATAATAGTAAAACCATATACAACCTTATAACAACATTACTATTAAAAAAACAATTACATTCACTAGTGCATTAATTCGATACTGTGCAACTCGCATCCAGTTTTTATTACCCGCCACACAGCAAATATCTTCGGTCCCCCTGAGCCTGAGGACCCTACATCATACAGTTTTCCAATTCCCGGTCTCTACTTAAGAACACGTCTAATTTGTGGAAAATATGCGGCACATTTATATTTTAATGTGTTTTAAAAACTTGTAAAGTGCTCTAAAAGTACTTACATAGTGGTCTACCATTTCAATTGCTTCTAGTGCTTATCTTAAATGTACTAACACCATGTTTACTTCCTACTTATTAAGTAACGAAAAGTGTGAACTGAGAGCTCCTATTTCTAGCAACAATATTGTATCTTTTTTTTTTAACTATATAGCGTGTAAACGGACCCTTCACGAAGCCGTCAACAAAGCATTATCAATATTAAACTAAGTAACTTTACGCAAAAATTATTGCTGGTAAACGACTTTTTTTTGGTGTGCAAAACCTAAAGAGCGGCTGTTATTATTTAGCCACGAGCTCCTATGTATATTACTTTAAGTGCGAACTGCGAAATATACTCAGATTTATCAGACAGACATACTAAAATAATCAAGCAATACTATACCTACGTACTAATACAGATACGAAAGATATGATCAAAGGCGTAGACTGAATCCATACGTATAATAAGAATCCAAGATGAGCACCCAAATTAATATTCAGCTTGTGATCAGCATAAGTAAAAGTAACGGATATTACAGATATTTACCGTTAAATATTACTGATATCAGATTTCTGTGAGAATATATATCATAAAGAATAGATATTATTCGCATACAGGGTGTATAGAGGATAAATGAATTGGTCGTGCTCTCATTAGTAAGGATCAATTTATTCATCCCTTGAGTTAACCGGTTGGGATGTGAATCGGAAATAACTATTTATGGAAGGATTTATTTATATGAATATTTTTTCTTTATTGTTTGCTCTATTTATTTATTGAATTATTGTAGAACATGGTTTGAGGAGCTCGTGGCTTAATAATAACAGCCGCTCGGGGTCGATCTTTAGGTTAAGCCGTGCTTGCTTAGGTTGGTTTGTGGATGGGTGACCACCCATTACATACCGAGTTTCCGGTTAGACTGGAAGCGGGCCCCCAATATAGTTGGTATATGCAGATGATGTAGAACATAGTTTGAGGTATTCAACCCAGAGCCCACTTTTAACAGCACGAAAAGTATTTCAGAAAGTGCACACTTTATAGAGAGGGACATTGTCTTTGATTGAAATTAATATATAATTATGACAATTTTAGCGTTCCAAAAAAAAAAAATATAACTAGCTTATGCCCGCGGCTTCTCCCGCGTGGAGTTCGGTTATTGTCCCACGAAATCGTACTACCGGGATAAAAAGTATCCTATGTATTAATCCAGGTTATAAACTATCTAAGTGCCAAATTTCATCCAAACCCGTTCAGTAGTTTTCGCGTGAAAGAGTAACAAACATCCATCCATCCATCCTCACAAACTTTCGCATTTATAATATTAGTAGGAAGATAAACAATTTTATTTTAGCAGCCTTTATTTAATATCTATCATTTGTGCAAAGGCCTCCCATTGTATCGTTCCAGCTACTCTTCTCCTGCGACACCTCAAACTTTTTTTAAACTATCTATATTTTAAATCACTAAGTGTGCGCTTTGTAGAATACATTTCGTGCTCTAGATGTCATCATCATCATCTTCCTGCCCTTGTCCCATGTTACTTGGGGTCGGCGCAACACGTTTTTTTCTTCCATTCTCCTCTGTCAACCGTCACGCTATCATTTACTCCTTTATATTTCATACCATGCCTCACATCGTTTCTTTGGTCTTCCTCTCCCTCTCCATCCATCAACGTTTATATTCATCACTCTTTTAGTCACATGCGATTCGTCCCTCCTCATCATATTATGTCCATACCAAGGCAATCGATTCCCTTTCAACTTTTCTGTAACTGGTGCAACTTTTAAACTTCCTCTAATATTTCGTGCTCTGGATGTAATACCTCAGAATGTCTTGAAAATCAATTAAATATGTGTGTACTTTCTTTCATTGTTTATCAAAATTAAACACAGCAGAATAGCCGATGTCCTCTTACTTTGTTAAAACAAATTAACCTGTTTTTCATTAACTATTAAGTTAATGAAACACATATTTCCCTACAATGTAAAAGCGAAGCATATTTAAAGTGAATCGTCTGCGTTGTTCGAAATTCCGAACGTCAAAAGAATGTTTTCGAGATCTCGATTTTTCGGCCGTTCGAACAAAGGTCCGGTTCATCGAATGAGGAATCTAGCATGCATAGAAAGATATACCCTGTATGCGCATTGTTTGCGAGACGGTAGTAATAGTGTTTTTAAAATGCATATCGTATTTTTATGCATGAACCTACATATTTGTGCATTTATGAAAGAATGAATATCTTGAATATTTTTCCTGGATGGTATGGAAATAATATAAGAAAAAGGAGTTTATAACACATGCAAAACTATTATCTAAATGCAGCCTTGTCTAAACGGCACATTTCTTTCAGCAGAATTTACATAAATCAATGAAAAAAAAGATTCAATCGGAACTAAAATGTTTAACTTAAAAATATCAACTCGATCCTAGTGTCAATAAATTTGATTTCAGAATGACAAATAAACATGTTTTCAATTGTAGCCCAAACTGAACTTCTGTGGATTTTAAAGTTTTTCCAAAGATCACATGTTTGTTAACTGTTTAGAAAATTTACAATGTTGTTACGTCTGTACTGATGATCAATATTCTAGTGATAAATACCTTAATAATTTAAAACTAGAGTAGACTTAAAATAATTTAAAAATAAAATCTTCAAAACAGGTTGTCCTAATACGAAAGCCATTATGTTTTAAAATGTGATTAACCCTTGGCCACGGGCTGTACGATTAAGCGTCACGCGTCTTGCGACAGAAGTTGTTTGGAGCACGCCACGAGTCACCGCGACACCCTAGCATGAGTTTTGACATTTTTCGAAACGTAAAATCTAAAATACCCATTTGACATATAATATTCTCATAACTTTAAGAACTTATTCATATAAAGCACAATCAGTATCTATAGTAGATACTGATTGTGTTTGTTGCAAACAATTTCACTAAAATGCCATAGATAAATTGTATTTTCGATTAAAAATCGATTTATTATTGTTACGACGTTACAACGCGCGCTCGTGCTAGGGCCTCGGGGCCTAAGTTCGAAATGCTTTACCAGGAAAAACAGCAAAATTTTCTTGTTCTTGTGATGGGAAAGTTACGCCATGTTTTCTCTGTTATAATTAAAATGAATGAACCGACTGTTACTAGGGGAGTTTTTGGGGTTCCGTCAAATAACAAATAATATTTACATTCATAATGTGTGTTTTGTATGTGTTTCCGAGATTTCTTAAAAAAAATGTCAACTAGGGACTCAAACCTAGAACCCAACACTGAGCAGACGCGCTTGACACCAAGGTAAGTGAAACGTTAGTGAAGTCTCCATTCTTCAAAACAATAAGTTAATTTCAGAACAATATTTTTGAGACCGTACATAACTTAATCAAGTACCCCCTTGGCCCAGATTAAACGTACCTATGTATCTTACCACGTTCCCTGCCCAAGATAACCGTCTCTATCCAGCAAATGTAGAATGGCAGATGTGAGACAGAGACAGCTATACTGCTCAGCCAAAACTAACGAACGTGCGTCAATCTCGGCACTAGACTTTGTCTGCAAAAATCAAGATTCCTAAATGTAATCAAAGCTAGGTCACACAGACAAACAGCACTCTCACGTAATTGTGAAGATGCTAATTAAGACAAAAGTTCCTAAAATGTACTTGTATACTTCCCAAAGTCGGAGAGATAAAGTTTTCTTACGCCCTTGACCTTCCCTTGGTATAATGCCAAGAATACTGGCATAGATGGTGAAGTATGTTGCGTTTAGATGCGACACTCCTGTTCTGAACGCTAGGACGGAGATGATGAGTAGGGGAAAACCGACCTTAATACTAATATTAATATGATTTAGGAAAGCAAAACTTTATAAGCCTAGGGTAATTTAGGAACAGTCACATAGGTCATAGAGAAGTATGGATGAAGCAAACATATCCCATGTGATATGAGCAGGAGAATGATAATGACTACTGTACTGAACGGATTGCAAGTGCCTATGTTTCCGGGACTAGAATAGGGGAAGGGGGGAGGGGAGAGGAAAAATTCTACCAGCGTCAAAGATGATGGAAAAGTAGATGATCAAAAATGAGTATCGGATTGACATAGGCAACGGAAAAGTCGGATTGACATGTGCAACCGAAAAGTCTGTGTCAATCTTGAAGAGGGTCGTTGTAGAAATACGCTTTAAATACTACGAGTATTGCCATTTGTCAAGGTCCTCGGCCCCGTAGACTGAATTATAATAAATAGAGACCGGATTATATGAAAATGTACATTATAAGATTTTTATATTATGGATGTTTTTTTGAAGATAATGCTTATTTCAGCTAATATCGGTTATCATGCATTTTTGGGCGTTTCCATTAATTTTAACTTATCTAATTTGAAAAATGCAAACATGCCAGATGTGATACCCACAAAAAAAACACAACCTAAATTCAACTAGGGCACTATTTGACCTAAGCGGAAGTAGAGATTTCAAGTTACAAAAAGATATTTGAATGAATAGAAGGATCAATCGTTCTACTGATAGTTTTTAGATATCGTCAGAAATGTAGTAAATTAAAAATCAAAAATTATTTAGTTACAATTTCAATTTTAAGTTGCATATTTTGGCACTCTTGTTGCATATTTCGAGCATTTACGTAGCATATTTGCGTGCATATTTTGACGACTTTAGGTTGCTTAAAAGCCGATCTCCATTAATAAAGTTTTTGCTACCGGAGTACAAGCCAACTTGCAATATCCGGGATACTACTGAAGTATTCCTGGTGGAAATACAAATACCGCTCTGCCCCTCCTGGGAAGAATCGATACCAGGACTTCATGCTCAGCTGTAGCACTTGCGATAACTACACCAACAACAACAAGATAGTGTCGCTTCTGTCCAGTTCCATTACTCTATGCTGGTGACTGTAACTTTTTCTTAATCCTGCTCTGTAGTGGAATAAAACGCTTGATTCATATCAGTTTACTTAAAGAGCTGACCTCTTGAGAAGGATGTATCTTCTATCTTCGTTATTTTGTTCAACTACTTTGGTCTAAAAGATTGGATAGTTCTCGTTTGTGTTTTATTTTCTTACAATGTAAATTAGACCTTACTGTTCGACCTGAGAGTTTAACCTTTTAACGACGAGTTACATGCTCAATCGAAACGCGTTCAGCAACAGCAGCTACAGCAAAAAAAACGTTTCAGAGCATCCAACGGAGTCTCCGTGATGCAACTTGCGACACGAAGGTATTCACGCAAAAAACAAATGAAAAACGCGCGAGTCATTCGACGCATCATCTGAGGTCGTGAACGGAGCGTAAGTGTTAGTAAGCCAATAGTACCGAATGTCGTTTGTTCATCTCAACGGACGACCAACACTTCTCTTTCCATGTTTCCCGTCACAGCTTTACTTCACCTGCCATCACGGTGCCTAGCTAAGTGTCCAGCCCAACTCCAGCTAATTTCCATGACGCGATTTCTAATTTCGAAGAACTCTCAACTGATCGAGATCAATAACCGTTAGACACATATTTACACGACGTTTACCCAGTTCGAACGCTAAAGATTGCCAATGCACTCTACGGCTTTCAATATTCAAAGCGAAACTAATTAAAATGCAGGAAACCATAGTCTTAAAAGGTGACAGTAAAAGCCCGACGCCCACGTCTAGGTTAGGGCCTATACAGACGATACCTTTTCTAGGCGCGTTTCCTGAACGAGTATCTTTTGCACTTATAACAAATGCAACAATTTATTTCTTAAGAGCCCTTTTATATTTCGGCGTTACGCTAATTTTACAATTTACCTAAAAGGCATCATCTGCCTAGCCTTTTTCCAACTATATTGGGGTCGGCTTCCAGTCTAACCGGATGCAGCTGAATACCAGTATTTTACATGGAGCGACTACCTATCTGACCTCCACAACCCAGTTAGTACTGGGTAATACGGTACCCCTTCGTAAGACTGGTGGTGGTTGGTCTGGGTGGCTGATTTACCTAAAAGGCATGTAACGAAAATGTATTCTATTATTATAAAAGTATAGGATATTCGTGAGATGAAAAAAATTTTGATGAGCTATATTCAATAGAATCTACAAATTAAAGGTCCCAAATAAGGTCTCTTTGAGTTTTTGCCTAAACATGCATCGGGAGGATAATATTATAAATGCGAAAGTTTGTGAGGTTGTGTAGATGTTTATTACTCTTTCACGCAAAAACTACAAAACGGATTTGGATGAAATTTTGCACACAGATAGTTTATAACTTGGCTTAACACAAAGGATACTTTTAACCCCGGTAGTATGATCCCGTGGGACAATTATCGAAATCCACGCGGGTGAAGCCGCGGACATAACCTAGTTACTAAATAAACAAATAAGATATCTAAAATTCACTTTATTATTATTGTAGTAGAGAAAACGAACTATTTTTAACAAGTAATTTCTATTTCAAGCAACGAAAGAAAAACATACAATTTCAACGAAGAAACCTTGCAGCTTCGCGTTTTTTTCTTGTAATACCCCTCTTAAGAATGTTTTTTTATTTATTTATTTATTAAAACTTTATGCACATAGTATACAAAGGCAGACTTAATGCCTTCGGCATTTTCTACCAGTCTACCTTAGGGTATATATATCTTACTTAATATTATAAAGAGGAAAGATTTGTATTTTTGTGTGTGTATGTTTGTAATGAATAAACTCAAAAACTATTGTGCCGATTTCAAAAATTTTTTCACCATTAGAAATCTACACTATCCCTGAGTAACATAGGCTATATTTTAACCCAAAATGTTTAAAAAATAAATGTCCACCCGTGCAAAGCCGGGACGGGCCGCTAGTATTTTTATTATATATATATATATATTGCATCACATACACCAATTTAAAGAATTTCAAAACTTGTGAAATGCTATTAAGACGTTCAAGTGTTTAGCTGAAAGCACTACCAGAAATCCTGAAAAAACTCGGTTTGAAAATAAAGAAGTCTATGGAGGTTACGGGTGTGTAACGCGCGACTCAATTCATGAATTCGTGAATTGCGCAAAGGCTGCGATTGCACCTCATATCCTAGTTGTTTGCATTGACTACTGAGGTTGGTTCGGGTGCATTTAAATAGGCTCGGCGATATTGATGTACGATTGCATCTGCGGCGGCTCTGGGTAGTCCTCCGTGTCAGCAAGAAAATGTTCTTGCTACTTATTCTCATATTGTCTTTGCTAATACTGGAGAAGAAGGAGACTTGGTATGAAGTATCGTCATCATCCTCATCATTTTCTTGCCTGTATCCCAATTTATTTGGAGTCCGCGCAGCATGTCTTCTTCCATACTTCTCTATTGCTCGTCATCTCAGCTGTCACCTCCTTTCTAGACATATCATCCTTCTCACAGTCCATCCATCGTTTCTTTGGGCTTCGTCTACTCGTATACTGCAGCGCTAGCGATATCAGCAGTAAGTGCAATTTTTGACAAAATGAGTTAAATATTGATCCTGAATCAGCGCAACGAGCTCTACCAGATGTGCTGACAGCTGTTTTAATAGCTTATCGGGAACTGGTAAATTTCGTTAAGGATCAGATTCAGTTGCTTCAAGTAATACTAGATATACAAGGATTTTCGTAATTTAAAACTATTCTAATATTGAGGGAAGAATACAAAAGCTTATTTGGGGTACACGTTTCAGTCATCACAATTAATATAACTTAAAAAAAGAAGTCCGGAAAAACAAAACTATGCAAAACATATTTACTGCTCTTATGCTTAACGCGGCAGTATAGCCATCCACATTTATACTCAAAACTTTCCTCACGACATTTTCCTCTTTCCAACGCTGGTGCTGCATCACATTGCGCAGAAAAAAAAAGTGTGAACATCCCCTTAGCATTCAATTTCTCCAGCTTTAACCACTTTTACTCGATACTCACGAAGTGCTAGTAATAAATTAAAACCCGATGTGCACCTTTCCATTGGTTGGTAGTAATGGCGAAGTGATTTCCATGAGAATACTGATGGAAGACTAGTTACATCAATCTTTTATATTGTTTGTGGGTGTGTTTTGACTGCTGTTGCGTCGGTCCCGGTTGTCGTTCACACATCCTAACTTAATACAGGGTGTAAGGGACAGTCCTCCACAACTGACAGGATGCATTCAGCTCCTTATTTTGAATCATATTCCACCGGTTTTTTTCACCAGTTACTATTCGTTTATTTCAATGTAAAATTGCATTCCTTGTACGCAGCACTCCATTTATCTAAATAATACGGCTAAAATCAAAAATCCAGCAATGGACGTTGAAATACTCTAACGAACAACGCGTGAAATCAGCTGTTCATTTCCTGCCTAACTACAGAGTTGAATGGGCAAGAAACTCCATGGACACTCTTTTCAATCAAACATTTTTACAAGATCTTGGTGACATCATTCATGTTGAGATAATACATATATGTGAGAACGATGTAGACAGACGTGCACATTAAGAGCGTCCAGAGTAAAAGATTAGATCAACAATTTAAAAACAAAGTAGTTAAAATAAACCGTGGCAGCTAAGAGACGACCAGTCCCAACTGACAGCGCCCGTTCACGAACATGACGCATGGATCAGCACCATTCAGCTCAACCATTTTGAAGGGAACTAAATGATCCGACACACCCGCCACCATCAGCGAGACATTTGAGTGAGCATGACATTCTCTCAACCGCCAGGGCAAATTCGAGTCAATGAATGATAACTAAATGTAAATGGTAGCTTTACAGTACATAGTACTCACTTATGCGCTATGCAATTATATAATACTAAGTGATTGAATCTATACAATGCAAGGATATTTTTACAATCTTCTGCAGCTTCCACAATAACTTCACATGGTAATCAATTAGTTTGCCCCCTGTGGTTGTGGAGCAGGACCAGCATTGAGCCAAGCATTTCTATCATCAATGTAATCCCCCAACTTATAGTATGCTTGCCTACATAGTGTGCGTTTAATACAAGATTTAAATTTCGTCTCATTCAGTTGTAAAATGTGGGGAGTTGTAAAACTTTAGTAGTGTGTTAAGAGTTTAATTGTCAAATTCTTAATAACGCGAGCGAAGCCGCGGGCAAAAGCTAGTAGAATCATATTTTTTTACTCAGTAAACATTCCTATTGACGAGAACTTTACACTAAGATCAACGTTTCCTCTTAAACTTCACCTCTCATAACAAACATACATTCATAGCACAGCTGTCGATTAAACTACGATCAAAACTCTACCGTGAGTCGACGACTCTACGAGTCTCTACGCAAAGTAACGAGTACCGTAACTTGCTCTAACTTTTGCTTAAGATCGTGCAAAGTAGGGCTAAGATTCTCCCAACATGAGATGCAGATTTAATTGCGTAGCATTACATAATATCTGTTAAAATTGGCATGCAGATACACTGCATGCCAATTTTCTAATGTTAAATGCATGCCGTGGCAGCCTTTAATTAAGGCTACACTATAATATGTTAAATGTAAAAGGAGTTCTTAAACATGTATTTTTTGGTGTATGCTTTGTAATTGGTAGTCATTAAAAAAAAAAAAAAAAAAAATTTGAATACTTGCCCGCGAATTTTGTCCGCGTGAAATTGTGATAAAAATATAACTTCTTTATTTGAACCGGATTTTGTTAACAATTTCAAGGGTTTTAATTTTTTGCACGGAACTCTAATCCTTTTCCTAAAATAAAAGTTTCTTATGTTACTCCTTGTAACATCAGCTATCTGCCAGTAAAAGACCCGTCAAAATGAATCTAGCCGTTTCGGAGATTAGCCGGAACGAACAGACAGACAGACCGACATACAGTGAACATTTTACACATAAACCTAATACAATCTGTCAAATTTCTTTAATAGATTTTCGACTTTATCGCTAAACCATTAAGTTCAAGGTTGATTGGGAAAATTTGACAGTTTCGGGTAGCTTGAAATGCTGGTCTTTACATTCATATGCATTCAGTAAAAACTGTTATTTTGGAACACTGGA
Source organism: Noctua pronuba (assembly GCA_905220335.1). NCBI lineage: Eukaryota > Metazoa > Arthropoda > Insecta > Lepidoptera > Noctuidae > Noctua > Noctua pronuba. The sequence goes on along the minus strand of LR999918.1, from coordinate 7,630,301 downwards.
CCAATGCATATTGTTATTATAGGGCCCGTCACGTAAAAAGAACGCTGTCCGCTCAAACAAACTTTCTAATTTTTTTTATTCCAGCCTTTTCCAAAGTACTAAGCAGCTAGTAAAGTACCTATTACGATTCTACAATGAAACAATTATAGTACTAAGCTATTGTTTTATAATATAAGTTTAGGATGCGACTGTATAACGTGCGCAAACACATCCCCTCCACTGTCGCTCAGCGTTCTTTTTACGTGACGGAACTTATACTAATAGTGAATATTCAAAATACCTTCCGTTAAATAACACCCAAGGCGAAAAATACGTAGGTTTAAATAGCCTCCACACAATATAGCCTATACCCATTTATTTGTCGTAAAACCGTATAAAGCGGAGCACATAATATTCTCCGAATTTTCCATTCTTTGCCCAAAGCCAGCGTATTATCGCTTAGCTTGCTAAAATGTTCGGGAACAGCCTTTTAGTAAATTAACTCCCTCAGAATTTTAGTGGGTTAAAAAAACCGGCCAAGTCCGAGTCTTACTCACTTAGTCTTACAAATATTTTTAAGGCTCATTCATATGTTTTATTGTATTAATATTCAACAGCAAAACTAAATTTGTTTTTCAAAGTATGTTAATGAAAAACAAAGTTATTGTTGAAGTTTGATGAAAAAGTCCTATATCTCAAAAACTAAACATCAAGTCTTATTCAAACCAATTTTCGTTTGTAAAAAAAAAAAACTGAAAAAAAAATATGTAGTGTACTACATATTTTTTTTTCAGTTTTTTTTTTAGTTTCATTTCCATGTAACGGGAATCCCTTAAACCCTTAATCTTTTAATTTTTATATGTTTGTATAAAACTCGTAAAGTGGTTCACAGATTACATCTACCTACAAGTTTTAATCATAAGTAATAGTTTTGGAATAAAGTGGCTGTGACATACAGACGGACAGACAGACAAGACGAATCTATAAGGGTTCCGTTTTTTGCAAATGCAATAAATGACTTGCAGAGTATGGGTTCCGCACCAACAAAACCATTGTGTTTACCTTCTTTGTGTAGTCGGCCATGCGTCCGTGGTAACTTTATCTTTGACCTTGACCTGGCCTAACTCAGTTAGGAGTTTCTATAGAATGTGAGGCTAGCTTTAAGTGGTTTTATTGGACGTGAAGCTTACTGTCCCTATTATTTTTAAATAGAGGATAATCTGCACAGAACCAAAGTTGATACCAAAAAGTAATACCGTCTTTAAGAGGACATTTAATGCTGAAATGTCCTTTTGATTTTTATTACTTATCCCGAGAGCAGTCACATTTTTTTTTGTCAGCTTGATTTATCCCACTCCTGGGCTAAGGCCTCCCCCCATTCCTTCAACTTTTCTCGATGTTGAGGCGCAACATCGAGAAAATTTGATGATTCTCGCCAATTAACGAGAAAGCGATCCAAGAAAGCAGTCACATGTTCTAAAAAAAATATTCAACGTTTATAATGGTCCTTAAGATACCCACCCTACCCTGCCCTGTGACAGTCATACCGACATACGGTGTCAAAGGGTTACGTTGGCACTTCTTGATCACGGATCCCTAAAATGAGGATAATCCAGTGCAGTAAAACTTCTAGCTTGAGCCTAGATTTTCCAGTGCTAACACTAATCGAGCTGACGTCATGTAGGGTGAATGCACCAATTTCCATACCTCTCGATAACTTTTTTCTTTTTGCATGTTGTAGAGTTAATGGAGAATTCCTCATAACTATAAAGCTGGGTTTAGATCAATTTTTATGAAGTTTTTTTCATGTTTGTTTATTTATTATGAAATTTGTTTTGATTTTTCAACAGTTGGTATGTATCGCTCGAGTGTACCCTAGTATATTTTGGCGACGAAAGTCATAAATGTTGAGTTTTTGATTTGTTTATTTTTAATTTAATTCAATTTGATAATACCATTTGGTACCGAGCATTTTATGGTAACATGTTAGGTACTTGAGAGATATAAACTGTAACGAACTTTGAAGTCATCACTCTTAAACTTTATCTTCTGAACATATATCAAACAAAGCGAATAGTTAATTTGCATAATTAGCTCTAGCAGTTTTAGTAGCTAAGCAAACGAATATCTCGCTAATTTTCTCGGAGGGTTTGCCAGAGTTGAACATGCAAAGAATGTTTTTATGTCGTAAAAATAGATTTTATCTATTTTAGTTTATACTCATCTCACAGAATTCCAGACATACTGAAATGATTGTTACACTACAGGCGCTCCCTTACCGGGAGTATTCGCCTCACATCAGTGAGTGAGACAAACGGAACATTACAGTGCACAATCTGTGATGATTCAATTAGTAACAGCTACTAATGTCTATACAAAATTGTATCTTGGATCGTTGCGTTACAGGTGAAAGCTCTCACCGGGTGCGTCTATTTCTAACTTGATGCTCAAAATTGAAACAAAAAAATTCAAAGATTCCAACACAGGCAAATACTCCGGAGAAGCTCGTGGCTAAATAATAACAGCCACTCACGCCGATCTTCAGGTTAAGCCGCGCTTACCAAGTTAATACCAAGTTTCCTCCGTGCCTCGCAAAGCACGATAAGGCGTTGGTCCCAGCTGTCATTTGTGGATCTTTGACAGTCGTTACAGGTAGTCAGTGGCGTGAAAGTCTAACAACCAGTCTTACCCAAGGGTATCGTATTACCCAATACTAACTGGGTTGTGGAGGTCAAATAGACACTCGCTCCATGTAAAATACTGGCATTCAGCTGCAACCGGTTAGACTGGAAGCTGACCCTAACATAGTTGGGAAAAGGCTAGGTAGATGATAACAGGCGAATACTCCGGTGAGCACATCACTCGTCAAAAAAGAACGTCAGAAAGAATAAATGAAAAACCATGTCTGTTCTATCAATTGTTTTTCTACCCTGTAGCTTCACAATATTCCCACACATTTTGAACCGCCTCGATCCTGCGAGGAGCAACTAATAATGTTCCTGATTCATACATTTTTAATGAGATTATACTCCATCTACGCTATGTGTAGTGTTCACATAGTAGTTTCATCGCTCTTGTGCAAATATAGGTAGAGGTGTACATTAGGTGATGGAAGAAATATGATAACGATTTTTTCTTGAATATTTTGACTGCCTTGCTGGTCTAGTGGTCTCCAGGGCTACGTCAGAGCACAATTGCTCAGACAGAACATGTGATCAAGTACAGTTCTAGGACGTCTCAACTGCACTGCGATCAGACACTCAATGTCGTCCTCGTCTCGAGCTGTAAACATCAGTGCTCTGTAGAAGCACGCTGTGGTGTGGGTAGACTTGAAAGAAGTTGATGCCACCACTAGCGTGCTTGCGATTCATTCAAAGTCCGTACTAATGACCTGATCTGACAAGTAAATCATATTGAAAGTCGTTGTGAAAATACGGAATGCTTTGAGAACTATTGTTTCATTGAGGTCTAGACCCTCAGGTCTTTCAATTCAAAACTTATAATGGGTTTGAAAAGACCCTTAACGAAGCCGAAAGGAACTTGTTCTCCCCGTCATTGTTTTTTTGTTCTGGACCGTACCTGGGAACCTTCTAGTTACGGAGATTTATTGAGGGTCAAAGTTCCCACTTTTACAGTTTTTTTTTTAAATACATGTTTTTTAGGTAAGATTTTTACTTTAAATACCTCCACGACGCCCGTACTATTCAATCCATCCATCAGCACAATGTTTTGAGTGAGTTACTTAGAGTCCTACCGTAAAACGTGATTTTTCACCCAAAAAAAAGTCGTTTCCCAGCAATAATTTTTGCTTAGTGTTAATTAGTTTGATGTACAGAATGCTTGGTTGACGGCTTCGTGAAGTGTCCGTTTACACCCTGTGTTGCTAAGCAGGAGCAAAAACTAACAATGATCCAAATAATGTAAGCTTTGAACTGATAATACTTCTCCGTACCTTCCTGCATACTACTGAAATCTCTTCAGTCAACAGTTTGAACAACCAACTTTACGTTGATGTAATATGAAGCCTTTTGTTCAGGCATAGTTATATAACAGGAGAGGATTTCAACGGAAGTTTTGTCTGTCTGGAAGAGCTCATTAAAATGTTTAATTGACGTAGTTTGGAAATGCCTATTCTAGGCCAAAGAATTGAAGAGTTAGGTCCAATTTTATATGAGGAGTAACAGATCAAAGTGTTTTAACTCCATCAATGTAACTTTTAAGATACAGGCATAATCCATAATACTTTAAAGAGAGCACACAAACAAACAACTTTTTTCTATAATAGGGTTTATTAGCAGTCAATTCAGCAAATAAAACTGTAATCCACATACATAAAAAATAAAATTTGAAATAGATAAAAATCCATTTGTACTATTTTTATTATGGTGGGTGGAGTTAATACACTTTGATCTGTTACTCCTCATATCTCTTCAAAAGAATCCGATTGATGTAGGGAGTATGGAACCGGTATTTATGGTGATGCATGACGATAAAGACCTATGACTATCCTATCCATTTGATAGACCTCCAGGTCTATCCTCCTGGAGTCGAGCTACCCTCTTCAGCGACTCGTCTGAGGCGAGAGCGATTGCGCAAAAAACAAATGAAAGTAATTGTTGTCTTTTTCTTTACGAATCGATGACTTAGATTTTGTTCAACCAGTACGTAGCAACCAGGGCAGCTCTGTCGTTTGCCTCATTCAAGTCATGAAGGAAATTGTTTTGAGCATGTGACATGACGGCACTCACGCGCAGTTTGTGGGTGTCGCTTAAGTCAAGTGCAGTGGATTTCTTTCGACTAAATGATGATACAGATGTTCCTCTCTTTTCTAGCAATATTTAGGATTAAGTAATCACCTATTTAGCTGTCAAAATAGTTGATTATGTCTGTTAAAGTGATCACATTTCGTATCTTGGCGATTGGCTGAAAAAATGTCTATTAGCTGGACACGAGGGCCTATAAGAATTTGCCACAATACTCGGCTTCAAACCCTACTTACTCCAAACTCAAACTCAAAGCATTTATTTCAAACAGACCCGTGACAGGCACTTTTGCATAGTCAAAAATAAGTTACCTACAGTCCAGCCACAGGCATAATAACTGTGAATGGACTGTAGTTGCCCATTCGAAAATAGTAGAGCTCATGGAGAGTGTCACTCTTTTCAAATCAAGTTATTACATAGTCCTGGGTACAATATTGTTGCTTCTATATTGAGCACAATGTAGAGATAGAAAAAAAAACAAAAACACAGTTAAACCATAAAGATTAGGATAAGCCCTACTAACCATAATAGAAAGTCTACATGTTACTCATATGGTACAAAAACTCAAATATGAATCCAAGTAAAACTTAACTAGAATCTAACTTCCAATAATCAGCTATATTAGTTTCTTTCACATATAATCCGTTTTCTTCAACCCGTTCCGTTCGTATCAAGAAATCCAAATACTCTTAACTTACCTCTGTGGTTTCAAAAGCTGCATTACGCTAGATAGGATTTCTCTAAGCTGGAATAGGAACGCTGAAATCCTAATCTTGTTGAATGTGAACACATTGCAGTCTAGCAATTTTGACTGTTAGGATCTATAATTGGTCCTACTAAAGTCGGTGACAACATAACGGAACATTTTTGCAAAAAAAAACGGCTAAATTTACAAAAAAAAAGTTTTTTATTTTAAACTTTTTAGTTGTAATATAATACCACACAAATTCTTGTCATGAAACAATTTTTTACATTGTAACTTTAAGATACGAAGGAACTACATGTCGTCAACATAGGCCAAGAATAAAAAACCAAACTATTGAACCGATGGGCTAATCGGAAAGTGTATCCTTTCACATAAAAAATATTTTTTCAAATCCGTTAATAAATGATGGAGTTATGAGGTAACAAACAAAAAAATTACAATCCAATTGAGAATCTCCTCTTTTTTTTGAAGTCACTTGAAAATGACAATCAGCTTCAACGCCACGTCTCATCGATGGAGTTCTTTATATATTTTTATTTTTGATATTGGAGGTCAAAGTTTCAACTCTTTCATAAGTTTTTTTTTAAATACAAGTTTTGAATGTTATAACTTTACTTTAAATACCTCCACTATTCAATGCTTTTGCATTGCATTTGCACATTAAGTCCAATCCTACAGTAAAACGTGAATTTTCACCTCAAAAAAAAAGTCGTATCCAAGCAATAATTTTTGCATAGACTTACTTGTTTGATGTACATAATGCTTGGTTGACAGCTTCGTGAAGGATCCGTTTACACCTTGTATAGCCTTTTCTCTTTTCGACGCCGAATTGGCATTAAAATATCACTGCTACAAGAGCTGGTGGTGCAGACCCTGGTGTCGTCTTTACCATAGCTGAATTAAGCCATTCAAGTTTGTTGATGTTAAGGATAAAGCGCTTGGAGACGTATGATATTTTCCTCTGTCTGGCGTAATGCCAGAATCGGCTTTGTTGGGCGAACTGTTTGGTGGAACGGCTCTTTTGAAAGGGTAGTACAATGTTATTCAATCAGTTTAAGCGTGTAGATACAACTTGTTAGTTATGACTGGCGTTTAAGTATATTGGTAAGGTCGTGAGTTGTATTCTTACTCGATGCAACATAACATAACATCAAGGCTGTAATCCCCGAAAGGTCAGACAGAGGTGTTACACGCATTTTTCCAGTTATGTTTAAGTCCCTTGCAAAAGGCGAGCCTATTGCCATCAACCGGGCACAAATCCAGAGTCCGTGACTAATACTGAGAAATTTCAGATGGAAAAACCCAATAACACTCTGCCCGACCTGGGAATCGAACCCAGGAATTCATGCTCGCATTGCATTCGCACTTACGACCGCTAGACCAAAGAGGCAGTCGATGCAACGTTGTCGTATAATAATTATTTGGACTCTCTTTTGACTGACCATCATAGTTATACCTATAAATGGATATGAGAATCAGCATTTTTGAAAAACATACGAGTTTTTTTACCCACAAATTCATTATGACAAGGATATCAGATCGGTCTGAGCACATCTCAAAAGCGTTACCTGTATACTGACCCTCCCAAAATAATTTAAAACACCGGAAAACATCCTTTAATTCCTACCTAGGCCAAAAATACTAACACCTAAATGACGTAGGTAAAATACTATGTGTAATATTCATAAGTGGATCAACTTGTAATACCTACGCTGTTTGTCACGAAGTATATAATAGATAGAATAGATAGGTACCTACAGAAGGTCGGCTAAAGGATTGGTCAAGTCGGACACTGACAGGTACCACAGGTCGGTATGTGGATCAGTGACCAGCATACCGTACCGAGTTTCCACCGGCCTCAGAAAGCACGTTATGCCGTTGGGCCCGGCTGTCATTTGTAGATCTTTGACAGTCGTTAGGTAGTCAGTGGCCCAAAAAGTTTGACAGCCAGTCTTACCAAGGGGTACAAATATTACCCAGTACTAACTGGGTTGTGGAGGTCAGATAGGCAGTCGCTCTATGTTAAATAATGGTATTCAGCTGCATCCGGTTAGACTAGAAGCCGACATTAACATATTTGGGAAAAGGCTGGACAGATGGTGATGGAGGTGTTCGACCGCGTCTGCTACCACGAGTGCGTGTGCACTCGCAACTGTCATTTGTTCGAGATTGTCGTACATAGGCGCCTAAGTGTGCGTGCGTCTGTTTTTGGTCGTTGTTTGGACCCGGCCTTCTCTGCTCATATATTCCGCGCAGCCGGCGTCAAATAAGTCACTTCTACTTCAAACTAAGAACTTCTGGGAACTAATTAGTAATATGAGAAAACTCTTGCGACCTATTTTGGCAGAATTTGGCGGTAGGATGTATTAAGTATGATTATATGGGAAGGTGTATGAGGTTTGAGGGATATTTATGTTAGGTTATGTTTGCTCCAATTTTACAGGCTGGTGGGCGACTCGTTTGTTTCTCGAGTAGACAGATCCTTTTTAACCCCCGACGCAAAAAGAGGGGTGTTATAATTTTGACCGCAATGTGTGTGTGTCTGTTTCTGGCACCATAGCTCTTAAACGAGTGAACCGATTTGGATGCAGTTTTTTATTTGAAAGCTAGTTTCTTGGCGATAGTTCTCAGATACGTTTTATCAAAATTGGTGCAGCTATTTACTAGATATGGGGGATGAAAGTGGGTATGAAAAATCGAATATTTTCAAATATACCCAAGTGGGGTATCAAATGAAAGCGCATGATGTGTATTTAAAAAAAAAGACATGTTTAATCAAAATCGGTACAGCCATTTACTAGATATGGGGGATGAAAGGAGATATTTGATTTGGTGATCTTTCATCTTCTTTTTTTTCGTTGGGGGTTTTTTAAATTTAAAATTTAATAAGTAGATAAACGTCCTTAATCGCTTGTTTTAACCGACTGAGGAGGGTAATGTGTTTATCAGCCTATTTATTTATTTTTCTTATTGTTCCTTTGTGGCGCTTCGAACAAACGCGTCGGCCGATTTTGATGATTCTTACGTCAATCGGTTTGTCTTAGTCTTAAGAGTGTTACTAAAGACATGACAGTAATCTAAATTCAATATTACGACAAACAGACGCCATTTTGTGAAAAATAATTGGGCTATCTTGAATAGGTATTTGAAAATTATCTTGAAGTTTCTTATGTCATCTTCATTTCGAATGCCCCTTTAGGATTTGTAACGATTTAAAGTTGGTTAAGTATTCGAAGTGAGGAGCTCGTGGCTAAATAATAACAGCCGGAAACTCGGTATGTAATGGGTGGTCACCCATCCACAGACCAACCTAGGCAAGCGAGCTTAACCTAAAGATCGACACGAGCGGCGAGCTCCTCTAATACAGATTATAAACTGCAATTCGTTAAATAGTTTTTTCGTGAAAGACTAACAACCATCCATCCTTCTTCAAACTTTCGCATTTATAATAGTAGCAAAACTATATTTTACCCCACCCTACCCTAGTTCTTTCAGCACAACGTTTAAAGACGTAACATTGATACTCCTGTAATATATTTCTGTTCAGAGAAAGGCACAGCGACCTCGGTACAAACGAGCGGAGATCCGGTGGCAAGCTTCCGTGATCACACGGCGCTGAGAGCTAGGGAAATGTCTGGAAGAGGCTCGTCCAAAACTTATGTGTTATGTGTGTAAGTTTCATTCAATTTTCAATTCAATTGGGAAACAATTCACATTGTGTTTGAAATCATAAATAAAAAAAAATAAAAAATCACTATCATTAATATTATAATACTAACACATTCATGGTACAGTAAATTATAGAAAAAAAAACAATTCATTACAAATTAAGAAATCAATAGAATAAAAAATTCAAAATGTGAATTATTATTTCCTTTATATATTGTCTCTCTGCTAGGCAAAGACCTCCCCCATATCCTTCCAGGTACTCTTCTCCTGCGCCACCACGAACCAGCTTTCGTGATGCGCGTCTAGATCATCTCGCCACATCTTTCTAGGCCGGCTTCGGTGCTAAACAACTTTTAGCTAGCTTTTAGCGGTTAGCTTCTAGTCAGGCTGTAAGGAAACTGAACTCATTCTTCAAATCACTAAAGATAACAGCATTTACAACAGTAACTGCATTTTTCAATAGCCTATGTGGATTTTTATTTCCTCCTAGCTTATGTACGCGGCTTCGCCCGTTCGAGTTCGGAAAAGTCCCACGGGATCGTACTACCGGGATAAAAAGTATCCTATGTGTTAATCTAGGTTATAAACTATCAGTGTGCCAAATTTCATCCAAATCCGGTTTGTAGTTTTTACGTGAAAGAGTAAAAAACAAAGACATCCATACATCTTCACCAACTTTAAAGAGTGGTGTGGCCTGCTGACCGAATATCGCTTTTGTCTGACTTGTCTTATGCTGTCGCTTCCAGCATTTCAGTAAATCTTGAATGATAACCTAGAGAAAAATATCAAATATATTATTATGTCCGATATCTTTGAGCGAACAATGTTTTATACGTGCAGTCTTACGGTATTCCTTGTAGTTATATACAAAAGAAATCAAAAAATTTCTTTATCAATAAATATCGTAGTGTTATAAACAGCTGTACCTTTTACTGTATTTTTTTTCGAAGTATTATTTTTTGCACCTTTAAAATCGCAAAAACCATCATCTGCCTAGCCTTTTCCCAACTACATATATTGGGGTCGGCTTCCAGTCTAACCGGTTGCAGCTGAATACCAGTATTTTACATGGAGCGACTGCCTATCTGACCTCCACAACCCAGTTATTACTGAGTAATACGATACCTCTTGGTAAGACTGGTTGTCATAATTTCGGGCCACCGCCTACCTGTAACGACTGTCAAAGATCTACAAATGACAGCCGGGACCAACTGCAGCTTCACGTACTTTCAAAGACACGAAGGAAACTCGATATGTTATGGATGGTCACCCATCCACAGACCAACCTTGGCAAGCACGGCTAAACCTAAAGATCGACCCGAGTGGCTGTTATTATTTAGCCACGAGCTCCTACCAAAAGGAACCTCGTAAAAGAAGCTTACTAACTAACTAATATTCCCCTCAATAAACATAATACGTACACAATACTTGATATATCTAGCTCGTATGTACACACAAGTTTTATTAGAGCGTGTCGATTCAGGAGCGTCGGAGCGTGCAGCCAGTCAATTGAGTGGTCAGACCACCAAGGATGTGGACTTTGGCTCACGGGGTCATGTGGATTTTGTAACAGCTGATGTGTCTGATGTATGGGATTTTGTAAATGTCTAACTTTTATTGATTTTATTTATTAATGTAAAGAAAACTTAACGTTGGATTAGAATCCAAGAGATCATTAAGCGCGGCCAGAGTGCGAGGAATTGGCGACCTAGCACGTATGATATATAGAAGATTAATATTAGCAGAAGGCCAATTACAGGGTTTCACTTTTTTAAACTTATGTATAAAACTGACAAAACGGCATAAGCAGCGTGACAGTTAAACATAGAAATATCTGAAAAGAATAAACAAAAATAAAATACATTATACTACAAAGTTACACTTTAAAGAAAAAGTTACTTAACTTTTTTTTTCTGGTCACTATTTGTAAATAAATCTAGCCCAACATGCACACCATGTTGAACGTTCGACATGCTCTTAAAATATATGAATTTTGCCTGTAGATAGTTTACACAATAGGTACATGAAGGAGTCGAGGTGTCCGAAGAAACACAGACGGTACACGAAGTCCAATCTTGGCCACCAGCTCAGGGACGTCAGCAAATCGGTTCATTTAAAAAAAATATAGGTACAGTTAGTTTTATAAAATTCCATCATCATATTAATATTATTTTAAACTTGTTTCCTTTAGTTTATTATGTATTCATTTTATAGTATAATGCTTGTGGTGGTTAACATAATAGCTGTACAGCTATTATGTTAATGGGTCATGATTCATCTTCCACCAGTGGGGACAGAGGTAGGAGCAAATGCGACTGAATCAGACGCAACCACCACCAGTGGTGGTGGGGAAAAATAGTTGCAACTACCACCAGGACAGACCTATGATTACGGGGATTGCGGTGCTTACCTGTAAGAAATTGTTATAATAACCTTAGATTATGGTAGATCATTACTATACGGGGTGTAAACAGACCCTTCACGAAGCCGTAAACCAAGCATTCTGTACATCAAACTAAGTAACCCTACACAAAAATTATTGCTGGGAAACGACTTTTTTTTTGGGGTGAAAAAAAACCTTTTACGGTAAAACTCAATATAACGCATTCAAAACATTGTGCTTATGGATGCATTGCATAGTAAACGCGTCATGGAGGTATTTAAAGTAAAGTTATAACCATAAAAAATGGTATTAAAAAAAAACTTGTGAAAAAGTTGGAATTTTGACTCCCAATAACTCCGTAACTAGAAGGTTCCCAGGTATGGTCTAGATCTAGAACAAAAAAATGATCGCAATAGCGGGGAGAACAAGTGCCTTTCGGCTTCGTTAAGGGTCTATTTACACCCTTTATATATTTTCAGTGTGAACAGCATGGATCAAGGAATATTAAATAAAATCTTCTTGACGAACTATGTATTTCCCATATACAGTTATTCGCACCAGAACATCAGTATTCGCGACCAGTTCTGCCGGGCGCCGGTGCGTCGCCGCGTGAGGTATGGCCTAACGGATCATCCGGCTTAGTATTATTTACACGGACCAGTCAACACATCATACAAAATATTCATAATTCTGTCTGTGTTTCTGTCTGTGTGGTAAGCGATTTTCGACCTTAATATTTTGTGGTATTCAGGATGGGGTTTGTATTAAACCAAACTCTGTACCCAGAATATCACAAACCAATATATAAGTTCATAGGTGGTAATAATAATGTAGGAGCTCGTGGCTAAATAATAACAGCCGCTCGGATCGATCTTTAGATTAAGCCGTGCTTGCCTAGGTTGGTCTGTGGATGGGTGACCACCCATTACATACCGAGTTTCCTCCGTGCCTCGGAAAGCACGTTAAGCCGTTGGTCCCGGCTCTAATTTGTAGATCTTTGACAGTCGTTACAGGTGGTCAGTCGCCCAACAAGTCTGACAACCAGTCTTACCAAGGGGTATCGTATTACCCAGTACTAACTGGGTTGTGGAGGTCAGATAGGCAGTCGCTCCATGTAAAATACTGGTATTCAGCTGCATCCGGTTAGACTGGAAGCCGACCCTAACATAGTTGGGAAAAGGCTAGGCAGATGATGAGGTGATAACAATTATGCTCTTGAGCTACTTGGTCGAAGCACAGCCGTATTTCGTTTTTAATGTGACTGTGCGTATTCAGTATAATAATTGCTTCTTTAATTACGCCATATTGCGCAAAAAAACAAATTCTATAGTATCAAGAGCGCGGTCTAGTTCTAACGGCATCCTAAGTATGGCTATGGAGAAGTATGACGCACCTTGGTTGTCGCACGCTGTGGAGGTGCTGGACAGAAGAACTAACACCTAAATTTTGTTTTTGTTTTTGTTTCTGTGTTTGTTACTAACAATAGTTTTTAAGAACAATGTTACTAACAATTGGGCCTAGTTGCCATAAATAAATGCCATAGTTTAATTTAATTTGTACTCTGTGCCAGCCATGTCGAGGTGAAACCAAAGATAACGCATCAAAAGCAAGAAAAATCACAAGTCGAGGTAACGTGAATCGACATAGCGGGAATGATTCGAAGAAGTGATTTAAAAGCTGTGTTAGAAAATAGCTGTCTTGGGAATGACAAACAATTTCTTACTTTAATAGTTAATTTGATTGATGCTATATCTTCGCCGATATACGGATTTCCCTTACGATTTCAAGTCTCTCTATCCCTTTCCCGTGTCCTAACAAAAGCGATCCGTTACGCGAGTTTTCCATTTTCACGCTCATATTTCACTCATTAGTTCGGAAAACTAGGAAGCGGACTGTCACCGCGGGACAGCCCTCCACAAACTGACAGGGTGCATTCAGCTCCTTATTTTGAATCATATTCCACCGGAATTTTAACTACTATTCCCTTATTTCAATGTAAAATAACATTATACGTAAATAATAAGTTAAAACCAAAAATACAACAATGAATATTAAAATACTCCAACGAACGATGCGTGAAATCAGCTATTCACTTCCTGCCTAGCTGCAGAGTTCATCGAACTCCGCGTCGCGCTTGCCGTTCGCTACGTGCGTTTTGTTACGGAACGATACATTGCGTAAGAGGAAATAAAACAAATCAAAGTTATTGGATTCCCATAAAATTCCTGAAATAATTTCTTGTAGCGGTCATCTTAGTATGATATACTGAATTCACCCCTTCAGTTTGTGGAGGGCTGTCCCTTACACCTTGTATATGAAATGAAAAATTCACAACAGTACTTGCCCAATGTTGTGATAGCCCAGAGGTTAAGGCCTCGCCTCTCATGCATGAGGTTGTGGGTTCAAATCCGGGCAAGTACTAATGTGACTTTTTCAATTCATATGTACTTTCTAAGTTTATCTTGGACATCACAGATATCGGTGAAGGAAAACATCGTGAGGAAACCTGGACTTATAATTAATATAAGTCTGAAATCGCCAACCCGTCTTGAGCAAGCGTGGTGATCAATGCTCGTGCCTTCTCTGTATGAGAAGAGTCCTTTGCCCAGCAGTGGGACAGTAACATGCTGGTATTATTATTTATTATTATTATAGTACTTGCCCGGATTTGAACCCACAGCATCGATAAATAAGAATTTTCTATCAAGGAAACTCGATATCGCTTAGTTAGATTTCCAAATTAAATGTAACAAAAACGAATACCAACTGCAATACTAAGTGCTACCCCACCGAGCTGAAACGTTCCAAGAAAGGGGGACATTTGTAACCCACTAGTCCTGAACCGCGACGAAGTACTAACATTACTGGCTGTGAGCGAACTATGGGGGACAAATGTACCCAATAACGGTGGGGACGATGAGGTGAAATGTTACCTTACATAAGTTATAGTGATAGAAGGTGATAGTCGTAATGGTTGTGTAAGATATCAACCATTTTTGAACCTTACTACTAAGAGCACAAGGGTGAAAGTTGAGCTGTAGTACTTTCGTGTTCCTCTTAGAAGGGTAACATGATCAGCCTTTAAAGTTCCCACTGCTGGGGTCAGGCTTCCCCTCTGTGAGACGGAATGAGCTGTTAATAGGGCATGCAGAACCGGAAAATTTATTTCTTAAATTAAAAAAAACCGGCTGTTTCATACAAAACTGCAATGCCTACACTTTCAATATGTATGGAAAAACTGTTTTTTTTTGTTAGTAAAAGAATACTATAATATGATGTACTGAATACGTGGTAATCATTTGTGCTTCGATGAATTGTATTGTATTGTATTGTATTGTATAACGGGCTGGTGTCCGCAACTCCACGTCAAAGTGCGTTTTTTGTGCTTCGATTTATTCCACTCTGATAAGCACTCTATACTTCAAGGCATGGTGGATGTAACAGCCAAATTCCTATCCCAAAGAAGAGGCCTGTCTGAGGCCTAAGGCTGGGATACAGGCGTTAAGGTGGGTACCTATAGGAACATTAAAGATTATGCTAGTATTATGTTTCCATTAGAAAGATCAGTTAGGCCAAGTCAGAGGCCCATGGGCGGCATGAAAACTCTGACACCAGGTCAGGCACTAACCACACGATAATGAAGAAGAAGATTAGAAAAATCAGTCTTCATTGAATTGTTTTATTTTCTCAGCAGTTCTTCATATTTTTCTTATTCTCTGTTCTTTCTAAGTTTATCATAATATCGTGATCACGCTCAATAACTTAATAAAGTTTACATAACCTAGGGAAGGACGGAGCGAATTACAGAGAAACGGCCGAAGGTGACGGTGCGGCGCAGGCGTGGAATTTATAAGGAAACGAAAGAACGGCGTGCCTGCGCCGCATCGCTTGAGTGTAATTCACGACACGTCGCCTACGTACATTTTGTATGAAGACGTTTTGAAGCGGCATCATGCCTGCGCCACGCCTTTACCTTACGCCGTTTCTGTGTAATTCGCGCCTTAAACAAGCATACTATTTGCTTAAACGGATTTTCCTTATTGTATCTAGATTAAGTTATGTAAGTTGAAGTAATACACATTTTTTTTTCATATTCTCATTCCATCATAGCAAGAAAAACCAGGCCAAAACAATATAGCGAAGCCAACTAAAAGAATACCGTTATTATTGTCCGTTTGGTCAGTGTCCGGTTGAATCATTTGTTTGTCAGGATTTCGCACAAGATTGACGGAGACATATGTTTTGTTTGCTGGCCATATTGAGACATTGATCTGGTGAGAGGTTTCGTTTTATCTTGGCTTTCGTTTCTGTTGAGATATTGAAAGGGTTTATGATTACAGAAACTAAAGGGTGTAAATAGACCCTTAACGAAGCCGAAAGGCACTTGTTCTGCCCGTCATTGCGATATTTTTTTTGTTCTAGACCATACCTGGGAACCTTCTAGTTACGGAGATATTGTAGGTCAAAGTTCCAATTTATTTACAAGTTTTTTTTTAAACCTCTTTTAATGGTTTTAACTTTACTTTTATTTAACTCGATGACCCGTTTACTATTCAAAGCATCCATCAGCACTAAGTTTTGAATGCGTTAGATTGAGTTTTACCGTAAAACGTGATTTTTGACCCCAAAAGAAGTCGTTTCCCAGCAATAATTTCTACTTACTTAGTTTGATGTACAGAATGCTTGGTTGACGGCTTCGTGAAGGGTCTGTTTACACCTTGTACATTGATCTATAGACCGACCGTTTTAATGCGTCCTCCGCCTTGCCCCATCAAAGGCATATTAAGCGTCCACAATATCCCACAGGTTATTTGCTTTAAAATAACCATTATCCACGTAGGTATTTCGTTACTAATTGAACCAATACGTGATCAATCTTCAGAATATTCCATTTAAATTTTGATACCTTCGCGAGGACTCATTAAAGCGGTCGGTCTATTGGCTAGAGTCTACAGTCGGAAACTAGCCAGATGTATTCTGCCTCGTTGGTCTAGTGGTCGCAATCGCGACTGTTGAGCATGAGGTCCTGGGTTCGATTCCCAGGTCGGGCAAAGTGTTATTGAGGTTTTTCTATCAGGAATTTCTCAGTAGCAGCCATGGAGTCTGGATTTGTGCACGGTTGATAGCAATAGGCTCGCCCCCTATTACATGGGATTTAAACATAACTGGCAAAATGTGGGAACACCTCTACCTAACCCTTCGGGGCTTACAAGCGTGATGTTATGCACCTGTCTTCTCTTTACCACGAGTATGTTAAAGATGCCTTTTACGATTTATTATAATTGGTAAATGATGGGTGCCCTGCCAATGCATCAATCGGTTCGGGGCATTTGACCGACTTTGATGGTTTGATTTACGCACTACTCGTTATTTATTACCAAGAACTTTTGAAACGATTTGAGGAATGCTGGCGCACCTTTTAGTTGTGTGCGCTTAGAAGTTACCTTATGGGGAAAAAATCCAATACTTGATGTACCAGCGGAATACTAAATTCGATTCGATTTAAGAATCGAAAATACAATTATCATACAGCATTTTAGTTAAATTGTTTGCAACAAGCACAATCAGTACTATCCATAGATACGAATAAATTCTTAAAATTATGAAAATCTTATTATTTTGTGAAACGAGTATTTTTAATTTTAAAATCAACGTATTTACGTTAAGAAAAACGTCAAAACTCGTGCTAGGACTTCTGATTTTGAAGGAAGAATGAGAATAAAAACGATAAAGGAAAGCAATAAGAATAAAACCGTACCGTGGTGTACCTTTAGTTTACCCCAGCTCGCTAGTTATGTTTAAGTCCGACGTCAATATATGAGCGAGACTTTTGCCATTAACAGGGAAAGTTCACGTCAGAAAAAAAAATATCCCTTTATCTGACTTGGGAACCGAAGACCAAGACTTGGGGATCAAGACCGCCGCGCTCTGCAGCATCATTTGCGCCCACTAGACCAAAAAAAACATCATAACCTAAAATTTGCGCCGCACACCAGAGACCAATTTTCAACTTAGTTTATAAATAGGTGATCCAATGACCATAAAAACAAAATCAAAGAAAAAGATGATTATGATATCACTATGTAAGAAGAATATTTTAACAAAGTTCTAAGTAAACCATCGAAACACTGACTGACTATTCCATAATACTTATTTACGATAAAACGGTCGAGTAGTGATGTGCCTTCGCTCTATTTGTTACTTACTCGATATTTTAATTAAACTTAGTAACTGTTATTAAAATCGTTGCCTCTGACGCCCTTGCAAATAGTTTACTGGTGACTTACATGATTGGGAATGGGAAATTTACTAGACAGGACAAAATCGTAATTAGCTTGCAAGAACCAAAAACTGGCCATTGCTCGCTCGTCTAGTTCTAGTATAACGTCACAATTATATTTCATTTCGCTTTAGTAGGATCAAATTTTTATGAAATTTCTTCTCATAGGCACATCTATCTATACAATATGTAAAAAAACGGTGTCCGATCCGTGAAGGTATTATTTGGTATCGAGTTAGATTCTATTTATTTAATCCTTTTTGAATAACAAGTAAAAAATACCCCGATAAAAATTAAATAAAATCGACTAAAATGAGGAAACTTACATGGCAACACAAGGGCGCAGGTAGCGACACTCCAGTCGCTTCAAATTCAAATTCAAATTCAAATTATTTATTGCAATTCATTACCCGTAATGACATAAACAAACAATTGACGATCGAACATGCTAATTCCGAAGATGGTGTTGTCACGTTTTAAAAGTTTGTTAGATTTTAGGGAAATGGTGGGAATTTGGGCTAAAAACTATGAATTTTAAAATTAATTAATATGGTTACTTTCATGAATATTTTATGTGGTAATGTCATTGGTATATATCGGACAGGGATTTTTTAAACATATTGTTAGTATCTTAAATCTTTATAGTTCTAAACGAGAATAGCTCAGAAACTTGAAAGAAAGGCAGTAGGATTGATTATCCACAATCCGTAATAAGATTCAGTGATTTGCTATGACAAGCTAAGATCCAGTATCACCATCTTCGTCCAACGCTATCTACGACAAAATCACCATCAATTTCATTCATCAGACGTCAAACAGTATTAACTAACTATCCTATATTACTTACAAGTCCAATAGGGAACCATGAAGATACACAAGTAATTATTATCCCATTGATTTTGATTTACGATGCATGAACATCACTGAGCTCACCGCTTTAGAGACGGGAAATAATTGTATCGATAAATTAAAGTAATATCAAACGGGTAGAGATTTTATGGGTCACGTTCTAAATATCGATAAAATTTTAATGATCACGCCACTATTATCTGGATATTGTGGATTTTACTGTATTTGTCACTTGTTTATTGAAGCTTCGGGGTTTTAATTGAGTTTTGTTGAAATGAAAGTTGATTGGCGTTAATATTGCAAGCTTTCAAATGACTGTGAAATCAATTAAGTGAACAAAGCTGTCAATTTTATAATTGCATGTTTTAATAAGGGTCGATAAGTGGGTTTACTGTTGAACTAGTTTTGTATATATTTGTTGGCAACTTTGGAGCGAGCGCCATCTGTATTGGCGCCGCCCGAAACTGTGGGCCGCCTAGCTAGCCGTGAGGTTGGCATCGGACCACCACTACTGCACGTGGTGGGGAGGTGACGGGCTGGCGGTGCGTTGGCTCGGCGCGCCGGGTCTTTTTGCTGGTGGACCGTGCAACGGAACAGTCATCTTTAGTTCGATTATTTTGGGAACAGTTTATTATTATTTATTTTGTTAACTAATCAGTTCCTACCCTTCATTCGCTTGTTTTAAAGGTTTTGATTTAATATAAATGTTTGTTGAGAATTAACCTTATAGTTTGATTTATTTGCTCAATAATAGTTACAAGTTTCCAACTTTACAAAATACCCGCAACTAAGCATTAAGATATTGATAATTGTGTAGTATTATTGTCTTTGTGTTAATATCAGAAGTGTGATCCACGCGCCATGGGCAAACGCAGGCGCTATCGCAGGCGAGCACAATCGTCAAGTAGCAGTAGCACAACGAGTACAAGCTCCAGAACGCCGTCACCTCCGCCCAGAAGGAAGTCAAAGGTATCTCGTCATAAAGATGCCAAAGCTGTGAGTACCTTAAACAATATTATACCGGAGTTTGACCCTTTACATGATGATATAAATGCATGGCTTAATATTATACAATCCTATGCGGCAACGTTTGATTGGTCCGATGAAACGATACGTTATCAAGCTCTTAATAAGTTGAAAGGCTCTGGCAAAGTCTGGTATGACTCGTTGTTGCGCACTGATAGTCAGTGGCCTACATGGAAATGGAGTGATTGGAATCGGCGTTTGGCTAATAGTTTTCAAACCCGTCGTAATATGTTTGAATTATTAAAAGAAATCATTAATAAAAAACCAGTAGAAAACCAATCACTATACGAATTTTATTTTGATATCAAATGTAAAGTTGATCGATTATCTTTAAACTTTACTGAACAAGATATTATATCTGTAATTGTCGGGAGCATAGGCGACAGCAATATAGGAGCATCTATTGAGGCAAGTAATTTTAAATCTTGCCATGATTTAGCTAGTTATCTTCATGGTCGTACCTACAAAGGCAAAAACCCAAAACAAACCAGTTCGGGTAGTACACGTGAAAATCAACATAAAACAGTGGATCAAACGAATAATTCTAGCCCGCCGTCCACGAACGTTACCTCTTCAAATAATAATGCCAATTTTCGTAATGCGCTTGAAAGTAATCAAACCGGTTCAACACATATTCAGAAACCTATTAAATGTTACACTTGCGGTGGAAATCATAGAAGGAATCAGTGTGATCTCATTAAATGTAATTTTTGTAAAAAAAAGGGCCATGTTGAGGCTGTGTGCCGTAGTAAGAAGAGTACGGGATTAATCAAACCGGAAACTGAGGAAACCAAATTGATACACACCTCTGATCCGCGAAATAAATTCGTAAAAACTGTTAACATTGATCATTTTGTCCACGAGGCATTTATTGATACGGGAAGCAGTTGCTCTTTAATTTCTGAATCTTTGGTTGAAAAATATTCGCTTCAAACCAGTGTACTACCCTCGCCAGTTTTGTTACAAGGGTTTACTAGGCATAATTCTAAACCGGTCACTCGAAAAGTCACTCTAGATTTAAAAATTGACTGCGTGTCTTTAACTGATGTGAACTTTTACGTCATTGATGACTTGGTAGGTTGTGATATACTAATTGGCCGTAACATAACGGAGCGAAATGATTTGATATATTCACGTGTAGGTAATTCATTCAAGTTTGACTATGCGCAATCACTTAGTGAATTTTGTGACGCTATACATGAGAATAAGATTGATACTGACACTCACTTAAATGAATTGATTTATTTATTTAGACAATATAAACAGTGTATCGCGTCGGACATAAAAGAGTTAGGGAAAGTGAATAACCACGAGATGGTTATTACACTGACAGATCCACGACCGGTGCAGTGCAGACCTTTTCGAGCCTCTCATTCAGATAGAAAGATTATTCGAGATATGGTGCAGGAATTAGTCGATAATAAAATAATTCAAGAAAGTAAATCCCCTTACGCGAGTCCCGCTCTCCTTGTGAACAAAAAGAATGGCGAGAAAAGACTCTGCATTGATTACCGCGCATTGAATAAAATAACAATTAAGGACAAATACCCAATGCCCCGAATAGAGGATCTTATAGATAGACTACAGGGCTATAAATATTTCACAAGTCTTGATCTAAAAAGTGGGTATTACCAAATTATTATGAGTCCACAGTCCATAGAGAAAACGGCATTCATTACTGAAGATGGCCATTATGAATTTCTGCGGCTCCCATTTGGTTTGGCGAATGCACCATCTTGTTTTCAACAAATGATGAATAAAGTATTAGGTAACTTAAGGTTTGAGAACGTCATTGTATATTTAGATGACGTTTATCTTATGTCAGAAACTATTGAGGAAAATTTAAAGCTCTTGGAAAACATTTTACAAATATTTAAAAATAATGGTTTAACTTTAAATTTAAAAAAATGTCATTTCCTTAAAACTGAAATAGAGTTTCTCGGATACAGAATAAAACAAAACTGCGTAATGCCAAATGAAACCAAAGTGGAAGCCGTTAAGAAATTTCCTGTACCCAAAACTGTCCATCAGTTGCGACAGTTTCTGGGGCTAATTAATTATTTTCGCAAATTTATTCAAAACTGCGCTATAATTTCTGCCCCTCTTACTAAACTATTAAAAAAAGACGCTCCTTGGTGTTGGGGTTCTGTGCATGATCAATCGTTTCAAATATTAAAAGCAAAACTAACATCAGATAGTGTATTATCTATTTTTGATCCAAATAAAAAAACCGTTTTGTATACCGACGCTAGTCGAGATGGCGTTGCAGGTATTCTTGTTCAAGTTGCTGATGAGGGTGAAAAACCTGTGTATTACTATAGCCGTCAGACAACTGAGGACGAAAAGAAATACCACTCATTTGAGTTGGAACTCCTAGCAATCGTAAGCTCACTTCAAAAATTTCGTCTTTACTTAATTGGTTCACCTTTCACCGTTATCACAGATTGTAACGCGGTTAGGTACGCGTTGACTAAAAAGAACATTATTCCCCGGATCGCACGATGGGTTCTTTCGACTCAAGAGTTCATGTACGAAATAAAGCATAGAGAAGGTACACGTATGCAACATGTGGATGCCTTGAGTCGAAATCCCGTTCCCTCAGGTGAGAGGTCGGAAAGGGAAATAGTATTATCAATAACCGAAGGAGATTGGTTACTTTCTGTACAAATGCAAGACCCTGACATTGTGAAAATTAAAACTATTTTAGAATCTGGTGAAATAGATGAAAATAAAATCACTTTTGACACGTATGAACTGTTAGGTGGAAAAGTGTACAGAAGAACAACCCAAGGGCGACGATGGGTCGTACCAAAGAGTTGCATATGGCAAATAATACGATACAACCATGATGACGTGGGTCATTTTTCTGTCGATAAAACGTTGGAGAGAATAGGGCACAAATATTGGTTTTCTCATATGCGTCACATAATAAAGAAATACATTAAAAACTGTTTAAATTGTATTTATTATAAAAATAAGGGTGGTGCTAAGGAAGGAGAGTTACACCCGTTGCCAAAATACGCGCAGCCTTTTCACACTTTGCATGCGGACCACTTAGGCCCGTTCGTTAAAACACAAAATGACAATCTATACTTACTGATTTTAGTAGATGCATTCACTAAGTTTGTGTTTATCTGTGCGGTAAAGTCTACAAAAACATCTGATCTCATAAACGAATTAGATAATATAACCAAAATTTTCGGTAATCCAAAACGTATTATTTCCGATTCAGGGTCATGTTTTACTTCCAACATGTACAAAGAATACTGTAAGAGCAAAAATATTCGCGCGCATATTGTGGCAACGGGTATGCCTCGCTCAAATGGACAGGTAGAGAGATTTAATAAGACAATTCTAGAATCTTTAAAGACTATTGGGGCAGATACTACTGAAGATAGGTGGGATAAATATGTTAAAATAATACAGCAAGGGTTAAACAGTACAATCCATAGAACTATTAATGCCGTTCCTAGTGAGGTTTTATTAGGATATCGTTTGCGGGTTGATAATGACAATGTAGAACCAGAGCTTGATGATGAATCGCTAGTGGACGTAACGGAGTTGCGAGCAAAGGTAGATAAAAATATTAAAGCCAGTGCAATATCACAAAAACAAAGGTTCGATAAAACTCGGTCAAAAGCCAAGATTTACGAAAAAGGAGATTTGGTTTTGATCAGAATACAAAGCCAGAGCAACGATGGTCGAAGCAGAAAACTCCTGCCTACCTTCAAAGGACCATTTAGAGTAAAAAAGGTTCTGGGTAATGACAGATATGAGGTAACAGACCTAAGGGGTTCTGAAAGGAGCAGTAAACCGTACAATGGCATTGCAGCTGCTGAAAATATGAAGTATTGGATACAAATAGATGACTGGAAATTGGAGTAAGCTATAAACAATAAGGTCCGTGTTGGCAAGTAATCGTTTTAAAGGTATGTACTGCACTTTCTTGTCTGCTGTAATGGTTAATAAATACACTACTTTATAATTTTATTGCAAATAAAATTAAATAGCTACACAGTCTCACATATAGTATTGCTACTGCTTGTATTTTACTCGCGAGGCTAGATAAAACACTTGTACCATAATCCTCGCCAGGATAGAAACACCAGCAAATGTGATTATAGCTTGGAAAACAACTTGGTACGTTTAAGTGTAGCGAAAAGCTCTTTAAATGCAAGTGATTCCAAGTGGTAAGCTCAAGGAAAACCATGACTCTTAAGTGTGGCATAGTCCCTTTAAGTGCGGTTGACCTAGCAGCAATATGGTTGGCATTTGCTGATGGTTCAAAAGCGTATTATGGCTTGTGGTTCATATTTGTAGATTGAGAAAACTAGTTCTGATGTTGGTTTTGTTTCAGTGTTTTACCTAGCATCGTGGGGCGCCTGGGACATGCGCCTTGCAGAATGGCCGTGTTGGCAACTTTGGAGCGAGCGCCATCTGTATTGGCGCCGCCCGAAACTGTGGGCCGCCTAGCTAGCCGTGAGGTTGGCATCGGACCACCACTACTGCACGTGGTGGGGAGGTGACGGGCTGGCGGTGCGTTGGCTCGGCGCGCCGGGTCTTTTTGCTGGTGGACCGTGCAACGGAACAGTCATCTTTAGTTCGATTATTTTGGGAACAGTTTATTATTATTTATTTTGTTAACTAATCAGTTCCTACCCTTCATTCGCTTGTTTTAAAGGTTTTGATTTAATATAAATGTTTGTTGAGAATTAACCTTATAGTTTGATTTATTTGCTCAATAATAGTTACAAGTTTCCAACTTTACAAAATACCCGCAACTAAGCATTAAGATATTGATAATTGTGTAGTATTATTGTCTTTGTGTTAATATATTTATTTTGATTATATTTAGTTTTTTTATAAGAGAGTAGCGGTGCTATATGTTTTAGAGCAGTTTAAATTATGCTTTTGGTCGTGCTGTACGCGTAAGCGATTGCCGTCGCTCAGTCTTCCGACCTACGAGTTCCAGCTCCTGGGTTCAAACCCAGATAGACGTGACGGTTTGTGTAATTTATTGCATCACCACTACCCTCAAAACGGTGAAGAGAAATATTGTGACGAAATGGGCATGCCCTAGAACCAAAAAATCCCGCCACGATGGAAAAAGGGAACCAAACAAAAACGGGCCCATTCTGTCTCACTGAGAGGAGGCGTATGGGTATGCTGGTACCACCAGCAGTAGGCCGATTATAAATTATGCTTAGGCTACGCGTGTAACTAAAATATCGATACTTTATCTCAACTGACTTTTCCCATTACTAAACGGGCGTCAGCTAGACTGACCACAGCGTTTCCTCCTAGTCTGTTCCGAGCTCTGATTATAAATTGCGGGCCCTTTATTGTCCTTATAAATAGTGCTGTGCCTTGTGGTCGCCTTAGGTGTCACTTCGTGGTCTTTGCAGTCAGATTGTCGTCTTTAGTGATAATAAATTGTCTAGGGATTTCGTAGATTTGTGTGTGGTGTGATTATTTCATGGGTTAATGAGCCGTTTTGGTTTTCAAACTGTCTAGCGAAGCGGATTGGTATTGAAATTGTGATGACAACTGACAGACCAGACAATATTCAAGATGAGCAGATAGATGTTTTACATAACATAACATCACGTCTGTAATCTCCGAGGGGTTAGGCAGAGGTGTATCTATTAGTACACCCACATTTCGTCAGTCATGTTTAAATCCCATGTAATAGGTGCTATTGCCATCAACTGGTCGCAAATTCAGACTCCATGGCTGCTATTGAGAAATTCCTGATGGAAAACCTAATAACGCTTTGCCCGACCTGGGAATCGATCCCAAGATATCATGCTCAGCAGTCGCGCTTGCGAACACTAGACCAACGAGGTAGCCTAGATGAGATGTTTTATTTTGAGTTTATTCCGCCATTTCTTACTTATCCACAACTATGGAGTTACCATTTGTTATGCTATTCTAAAAGTAATGATTCGCAGCCTAATTTAAATACAAGAATAAAATAAAACAATTTAATCCATTTTAATTTAATTTATTTAAATCTTGTCTACTTACCTATGTTAAACATGTTATTAATATTTTTCTTTCCTTTCAAAGAGATTTAACACACATATAGAGAGGACATTGGGAATATTGTCATACAATAATTTTCATCTTGAATATTTTCGATTTTGACACACGAATGCTACCTGACAAGCGGGCGTATGACACAGATGACACTAGACAGAACGAATTGTTACTAAGTAGTAACAAGTTTTGGATTACGATTTTCTTTGTATAATGAAATATTTAAATGTCTTTGTGTCATACGAATGCGACCTGACAAGGCGACGTATCGCACTGGACTGATCGACTTGTTACTAATTTGTAACAGGTTTTGGAATTGTCAGTTTCTTGGTCTTGTCCCGTCTATAGCTAGTTATATTTGAATGTCTTTGTTTCCTTTGTTATGGAAGAGCGGAGTCTTCTAACACAGGCATTGTTTGCGTAAAAGAAGGCTGCAATCAGAAACGAATTGTTATAATCTTGTTCAAAAATAAACAATTTTGAATTGAATAAGTATAGAGGATAGATATGGATGAACTTGACTCTTTTAAAAGTCACTTTGGTACTAACTAGATTTAAAACCTCACAACATGTTACCTCAAAATCGGGTCTCTAAAAGTCTTAACCTTCGGTCGACCATATTTAAAATTATTTCCATTTTTCACTTTTCACAAATTCGGTTTAGAACTTTCTGTGACACGTATTTAGTGTTGCCTGTGCTCTAATTATACACAACAGCTGTCTGACGCCGCAGTGAGCACTGTGGTCGCTCTAGTTGACTTTATGCGGTCATACGAGTTGGTTTATTGTCTTAACTTACTCTAAATTCAACTATGAATGTTGTTACTTTTTGGTATGTGTTTTGTATGTATGTGTGAGGTAGGAAAGATGGTCCTTCGAGCCGGATTTTCATAACCTATCGAATAAAACCATATGTTTTGTGTTTAAACATCTAATATTGCAGCAACTATGTATATACGCGTTAAAATAATTTTTAATTTTATGAAAGTAAATCACTTAAACATGTGCTTTAACATATGTGAATCACTACATAGTATAAAGCAAAGTCGCTTCCCGCTGTCTGTCCCTATGTATGCTTAGATCTTTAAAACTACGCAACGGATTTTGATGCGATTTTTTTTAATAGATAGAGTGATTCAAGAGGAAGGTTTATATGTATATTGCAGCCGTGCGAAGCCGGGGCGGGACTCTAGTAATCTTATAAACCTTACAAGCTTAGTTTAACCTAAAACGTAGTAGGAGTCGTTTGAAGGCAATCACTTCCCATCAATATTTTTTACAATGAGAACGACCTTGTTAACCAAAACTAAGGTTTTAAACGAAAACTATGATTAGTTTGATCCTGACTCCTTAAGGTGAAAGGCTAGGTCAGCGTCAGGCTGTATGTTGAACAAAATATGATTCGCAATCGTAAAAAATATGGTATTACAGAGCTACAATCATTAAAGCCATCAATACGACTCTCTAAGGTGGCGTCCATTAATTACGTGTTGCAGTTTTGGCGATTTTTCGACTCCCCCTCTACCCTAGGTGAGATGTCGTGAGATTTGGCTTGACCCTCTCACCCCTCCCAAAACTAACGGGAGATTTATGAAAATGTGTAGTTTAGTATAAATACGGTAATATGTGCTTAATTGCGTTGAATTCATTAAAAAAAAATATTTGTTTAATTTTTTTTTCCATTTTTTGCCATATTTTGGTAGAGAAACGTGTTTGCTTAATTAAACCCAGTTTTCTCGCAGTTTTAGTTTCTTGCGGGAAAAAATAATTACGTGCTATTTGCCGAGACCTCTCCTTTGTGAGATTGGGTGAGATTCGGCTCGACGCCCCCCCCCACCCCTTAAACACCTCACGTAATTAATGGACGCTCCCTTAAAGTTCATTAAATATCATTGAATGACTTTTTCATGAAAGTTATTCAGAAAGTTTGAGTTTCGCGGGTTACCCTTAAGTCTTTTTGTCCACATACTTAATTAAATTTTGATCCTTGGAGTTAATTCCATGTCTCAAACGCTAGTAAAGTTAATCAGTTACAGTAAACACTCTGCGGTCACTCTTGTTACTTAATCTTAAGCACTAGTCTAGAAACTTCGATAATAGTACTTTAAAGTAATGCACATTAAGTGAAGTTCACTTCGGAAAGAGTTTTATTGCGAATCGAGATAGCTTTGCAACGTTGAGACGGGGCGGTTAAAGAAAAAGTATAAGTTCTTGCGTCAATATAGGTTTGAAGAGAATAACTAATGGAGTAGGGAATTGTATGGACTCGTGGTTAAATATTGTCTCTTTTTTTTCTGTTTAATTTACGTTTTATATTATGTAGATTTAAGTTTTTTTATTTTTTTTTTATTTGTTTGTTGTGTGCATTTATGGCATGTGCTAAATAAATATTTTTTCTTTCTTTCTTTCAAAAATAGTAACAGCAGCGTGGGTCTTCTAGATTATCAATTCATTTAATTTATTTCAGACACAACGATCCATAATTTTGTTAGTAGGTACACTTAAAAATAATGTTAGTAATTAAATAATCAAAGACAAATCACACCATACGATACTATTACACCTCAAAATAATCTACAAAAATTAAAAAAATAAATTAATGCAATATAGCTTATATCCATGTCAAATAAAATGTAAAATGTCCATAATCAAATGTGAAAATATAATAAAATAAGTTAAATTAAAAATAATAAATATGGTCATTTGAGATTGATTATGCAGTGCTTGCCGAGGTCGGCCCGTGGATGGGTGATCATCATTACATACTGAGTTATCTCCGCGCCTTGGACAGCACGTTAAGCCGTTGGTCCTGGTTGTCCTTATCTTTGACAGTCGTTACACGTTGAGGAGCTCGTGGCTAAATAATAACTGCCGCTCGGGTCGATTTTTAGGTTAAGCCGTGCTTACCGAGGTCGGCCCCATGGATGGGTGATCATCATTACATACCGAGTTTCCTCCCGCGCCTTGGACAGCACGTTAAGCCGTTGGTCCTGGTTATCATTTATCTTTGCAAGTCGTTACAGGTAGTAGTGGCTGAAAGTCCGACAACCAGTCTTACCAAGGGGTATCGTATTACCCAGTACTAACTGGGTTGTGGAGGTCAGATAGGCAGTCGCTCCATGTAAAATACTGGTATCAGCAGCATTCGGTTAGACTGCAAGCCGACCCCAACATAACTGGGAAAAGACTTTCTTGAATACCCATTTATTATTTGTTACTAAATTATTGGCGCGGCTTCGCCCTCATTTAGTTCGCCAATTGTCTTACAGGGTCGTACTACCGGGATAAAAAGTATTTTATTAGTTAGCCCTGGCTATAAACTATCTGTGTGCCAAATTCCATCCAAATCCGTTCAGGAGTTTTTGCGTGAAAGAGTAACAAACATCCATCCTCACAAACTTTCGCGTTTACAAAAGTAGTAAGATGAAGAATGAGCTCCATTTAACAACAGTATTCAACACACCATATTCGAACCATATCCTAATTCTCCTATTATAGCATATGATAAATATTTACCTTTTAAAACTTGCGCACGCGTCGACCGCGTAAACCAAGATTAACTACGCGTATATCAATCTTAACCCTTTGTAGTAGAGTTATAAATTACCCAGTTAACCGTCGTTTAACTGTTGTTAAAGGTTAATTTTAAACCGGTTAGTGTAAACTAGGTATTTTTGATACTATTGAAGTTTTAATTCGTTTTTATAGGAGTAAGCTTACGCGTCCATGTTTGGGTTGTAATTATATTTGATTTTAGTCTAGTTGTGTAATGAATTTTTTTTTGTAGAATTAACATAACATCACACCTGTAATCCCCGAAGGGTTAGGCAGAGTACCTAATAGTACACCCACATTTCGCCAGTTATGTTTAACTCCCATGTAAAAGTGGGCGAGCATATTGCCATCAAACGAGTCGATTTTAAAATTAAAAATAGTCGTTTCACAATTTTATAATTTTAAGAATTTATTCATATATTGTTGCAAATAATTTAACTAAAATGCTCTTCCTAAAAAAAAATAGATGGACAAATTCAAATCCAATTATCCTTAATTGGATTTGAATTTGTCCATCTATTTTAATGGGGTTAAAGACCTCACACTACCAAATTATTTTTTAATTTTCCAAAACTATATTGTATTGATAATATGTTAGTGTTTTAATCTAATCTTACGAGAAAATCCTATTAAATCGATGGTAGAATCATTTCTTCAAAACGACATACGGATCATCAGAAAAGATAGTCCTAGAATTTCGTCTGTCAAACGTAATAAAATTACTATACTTGGTAGACGAATTGATTCTTAAGATACTTAAATAAACACTTCGTATTGTAAAACCCGCTTTCTACTTAAATAAGCTTAAATCTACTTAGTAACAAAAAGTGTAATTTTTGTATATAATAATTTATTTTTGTTAACCAGCTTAAAAGTTCAACGTCCTCTTATCTTCAAGTTTTCATGTAAAATTACAAGCGATTACCGTAGATTACGCGGTATAAATAAGACGGATTAAATATTAAGATTATGGTAAAGTTTTACATCAAAAGATTGTGCCGTTTTTATGGAAATCCTTTTAATACTAATTAATCTTCCTTGTAGTACGATCTCGTAACTGTTTTACTACTATACCCTGTTTATAAGAATTTCATTAAAGTTGAATATATGTATACATGTGTCCATACAAATAAATAAAATTGAAATGTCTGTTTGTAAAATCAAAATAAAAGCTTTTTACATATACAGGGTGGTACACTACATTGAGTTGCACCAGAAACCGTAAATCTTTATTAAAAAAAAACCGTAGGTACCCATCATAAATTTTTGCGTAGGTAGAGTTACTTAGTTTGATGTATAGAATGCCTAGTTGACGGCTTCGTGAAGGGTCCGCCTACACCCTGTATGTATGGATAATGCGTAGGCTTTTACGAAATACGTTATCCATATTCATGATTTTAACACTATTTATTATTCAATATACACTATTTATTATTCTTACCAAATGAATCTTTAACACAAAATAAAAGACCCCATCCATTGTTTATAAAGTCCGTAAAATGCTTGTTTTTCTACTTTTTCTCTTTAAAACAATTTATGACCTTACCCTGGGGGGTAATGTGAGCGCTTTGTTTTCTATTAAGTGGGTACAGACCTATATTTATTGGGGGTACGCGATTCAAATACCTTTGAATTTACATTTTTAAATGGCCGTTTGGGAATGAAGAATGGAAAGCACTTTTGTTAAAAAGGTATCTCTAGTATTTTTACACAGATTTTTGTGTAATATGAACATTTTTCAGTTAAATCGAATGTGACCAAAGGACGATGAATATAAATGTTGATGCATGGAAAGCAAGAAAAGCTCGTGGCTAAATAATAACAGCCGCTCAGGTCGATTTTTAGGTTAAGACGTGCTTGCCTAGGTTGGTCAGTGGATGGGTCACCACCCATTACACAACCGAGTTTCCTCCGTGCCTCGGAAAGCACGTAAAGCCGTTGGTCCCGGCTGTCATTTGTAGATCTTTGACCGTCGTTACAGGTAGTCAGTGGCCCAAAAAGTCTGACAACCATTCATACTCATAAGGGGTATCGTATTACCCAGTACAAACTGAGTTGTGGGGGTCAGATACACAGTCGCTCCATGTAAAATAACTATAACGACTGTCAAAGATCTACAAATGACACCCGGGACCAACGGCGTTACGTGCTTCCCGAGTCATTCAATAGGATTCAATGAACTCAGAGGGTTGTATTGTTGATTTTAATGATTATAACTTTGACAATTTTAATTTCGCGGGCTACCGGCACTTCCACCTTTAACTGTTTCCAGAAAGTATCTTCTTTCTTCTTTCTGATCGTCATCCTGAATAGGACAGAATAAAAACATAAATAATTTAGGTACAGAATAAAAACATAAATAAAAATCAATTAGGTTTTTAATTATAACCAGTAACAAATCTTTGTACAGTTTAAAAAAAAATACCATAAACCATGAAGCGAAATTCAATTAGGTGTTATTGTCACATTTCAGAGCAGTATTATGCCGAAGGTATGTTCCGTCGAAATAGAGATCGACCGAAAAAGTGCATATCGAAGAAGGGTTCTGTCGAAGTAGTGTTTTTCGAAGGTGTGTGTTGTCGAAGTATGTTCTGTCGGACTAATGCTAGTCGAATATATGTTCTGTCGAAG
The DNA here is from genome assembly GCA_905220335.1 of Noctua pronuba. NCBI lineage: Eukaryota > Metazoa > Arthropoda > Insecta > Lepidoptera > Noctuidae > Noctua > Noctua pronuba. Next base: position 7,598,421 of record LR999918.1, on the reverse strand, counting down.
CAATGAGTATCGAACTATTGTTTTTCGAAATTGGGACCGTGTCGAAATAATTAACTGTCGAAATTCAGGATGACAGTCCTTCTTTCTGAGCATATAAAAATTTCCTCTCCATATTTCCGAACTCCTTAAACAAAAAAAATCTATGTCAACATTAAAGTCCTAGATCTCAACGATTCTAGAATTTATTGGCTAGGTTTTATAGGCCATAACATTTAATACATAAAGGTCGGGATGACAGTCAAATAGGGTTCTTAAGTAGTAATTGGTACTTACTATTGAGTTGGTTTACATTTCCATACAAATATAATATTTTTTTGATGTCTATTTTTATTAGATTTTTTTATTTTTTTGGGTAATCCTGCGTTAGCGTATCTCGTATATATTCCTGAAAGAAGTAAGCAGATGTGTTCAGTTCATCCACTATTAATGATTGAATTCCTATAACATAATATCACGCCTGTAATCCCCGAATGGCTAGGCAGAGGTATACTTAATAGTACACCCAGATTTCGCCTATTGCCATCAACCGGGCACAAATCCAGACTCCGTGGCTGCTACTGAGAAATGCCTAAATTAATTAAATTAAAAAAATACAATATTAAAGTAATCCTTTAGCCTGTGACCAAAGGCGCGCGAGCCGAGCGAGCGTAGCGAGCGGTGCCGCGGCGGCGGCCAGCGGGGGCTTCATCCAAATTGGTTGCATTATAGAAAGAAAGAAAGAAAATTAAAGAAAAAATATTTATTATCACAAACTGCTACGGGCCGCACCTAGGTATAGCCGGCTAGAACTAGGTGTAACTTTACTTCGGCTTTTAGCCGTAGTATATGAATTTGGTCCACCAATGATTTTGAGTTTGACATGGCTACCCCAGAAGGACATACACTGACCTTATTGGTGAGGTTCTTCAGAAAGGTCAGGTGCGTAGTACTCGCAACCGGCGTGCGTGTATGACCAGATGTATGAACGTGGACGAGGCAAAAGGAGTATGTAATGCTAATGATCGTAGCGGTCGGAATTCTGTGTTTTCTGCCTACCCCCATGGTAAAAAGTCGTGTGTTTATAAAGGGTGTAAAAAGACCCTTAACGAAGCCGAAAGGCACTTATTCTCCCCGTCATTGCGATCATTTTTTTGTTCTGGACCATACCTGGGAACCTTCTAGTTACGGAGATATTGGGGGTCAAAGTTCCTAATTTTTTCCAAAGGGCACTTTACTTTAAATACCTCTACTATTCAATACATCCATAAGCAATCCAATTTTTTCACAAGTTTATTTTTCAATACCACTTTTAAAGGTTTTAACTTTACTTTAATTTCCTCCATGACCCGTTTACTATTCAAAGCATCCATCAGCACCAAGTTTTGAGTGCGTTACATTGAGTTTTACCGTGAAACGTGATTTTTCACCCCAAAAAAAAAAGTAATTTTTGCGTAGGGTGTCTTAGTTTGATGTATGTACATAATGCTTGGTTGACGGCTTCGTGAAGGGTCCGTTTACACCATGTATAGTATGAATTATAAACACACCTTTTAACTAGGCCAGAAAACATACGTGAAATAGAATAAAATATCAAATTAATAGTAGCATGAAAGTAATGGCTAAAATATTCAAATGTATGTAGGCACTCCACATATTTTAATGAACCGTCTGTATATAAAATTTTATGTTTTACGTTATCGAAACTGTTATTCGTACCTATTACTGAAACTGTTTAATATTCAGGAATGTTTTAGTTACAAATGTAAATGTGTAGAGGAGCTCGTGGCTAAATAATAACAGCCGCTCGGGTCGATCTTTAGGTTAAGCCGTGCTTGCCTAAGTTGGTCTGTGGGTGGGCGGCCACCCATTACATACAGAGTTTCGTCCGAAAGCACGTAAAGCCGTTGGTCCCGGCTGTCATTTGTAGATCTTTGACAATCGGCAGTTTGGCAATAGGCTCGCCCCCATGGGACTTAAACATAACTGGGGAAATGTTGGTGAACTATTAGGTACACCTCTGCCCAACCCTTTGAGGATTACAGTCGTGATGTTATGTTATGTTATGTTATTATCTGTGAGAATCCAGTTGCCGTAATTTGTTTGAAGGAACCTTAACCCCATTTTTGCGACTTTAATTTCAGGAAAAAAATCTGTTGCACCTACATCAACATCTGCCTAGCCTTTTCCCAACTAGCTTAGGGTCGGCTTCCAGTCTAACCGGATGCAGCTGACTACCTAACGACTGTCAAAGATTTATAAATGACTCAAATTTAACTCAAACTCAAACTGTTTATTGCATTCATGTGTACATTTAGTTGTTACATATATTTGAGTAAGTTCCAACATGATACCCGGTTAGGGCACGGCAACATAATATTGGACAAAACAAGCATCCAGTGAGTGTTAAACAAATCTAATTATTAGCTATAATATTACTAGTATTAGGTTTAATAGTTATTTTAATTAACATCATGAGGTTATTAAATTATTTTATATACGTGTATTAATTATTTAATTTAATTTGTATTAATTAGCTATTATATTTCATTAATTTGTATTAATAATTATATTTAATTTGTAGAGCCGGGACCAACGACTTTACGTGCTTTCCGAGGCACGGAGGAAACTCGGTATGTTATGGGTGGTCACCCATCCACAGACCGACCTAGGCAAGCACGGCTTAACCTAAAGATCGCCCTAGCGGCTGTTATTATTAAGCCACGAGCTCTTATTCTATTGGACCTACATTAGCATTAATTAGGGTTGGGTGAAACGCTATAAATACGGTAAAGTAACTAAAACTTCACTAAATAAGCAAGGCCTGCCCTGCTGGCCTCAAACATTTATGGCCTATTCCCTTTTGGGTAAAAAATCGGTTTTCAATAGTCTAGGGTCTAGTTTCGGTACGATACCTGGAGGTTTCAGGAGAGGGATTCTATAATAAGTTAGTGAAACAATGTAGACAACGTAAAGTTTTAGGCAGAAGTACAACTTAACACCTTACATTGCTGCGGGACTGTTCGAAAGAGATACCAAACTCAAACTCAAACTCAAAGTGTTTTTTGCATTCATGTGTGCATTTAGTTGTTACATATATTTCAGTAAGTTCCAATATGAAACCCTGTTAGGGCACGGCAACATAATATTGGACAAAACAAGCATTCAGTGAGTAGGTACACTGGATTGCAAGTTTGTTAAACAAATATAATTATTAGCTATAATATTACTAGTATTAGGTTTATGTAGTTATTTTAATTGATAATTATTATATTTTATTAATTTGTATTACTTAGCTGTTATATTTCATTAATTTGTATTAATTATTATATTTAATTTGTTTTGTTATGTGGAAGTGTTATGTATGTGTGCTTTTTGTGTAATATATCAATGACTATAAGAATTTATCTATTTATCATTTTTACTAAATATGTTATTCTAAGTATTCTGCAACCTAAGTATACCGCGGCCCTGGAACACAAAGAGCAAAGAAGGAACATGGATGGGTTTTAGTCAGTACGAGTCTGACACTCCCTTCCACTCCGCCCAGAGCGGGATTGGTTATTTGATGATTTCCCATTCGAAAAAAACCCCCTACATTACCTGCACCCTTATTTAGCCTCAAGTGATCGGTATAGTGGACTTTGTAAGTGGAGCAACGATCTTCACAGGGTGGCTGGTAGCAACTGGATGAGAGTTGCTGAGAACTTGCTGCCTAGCCCTTTGGGGAATTCAGGCGATATCTTATATTAACTTGGATTACTGTTTTTTTATAATTTTCTGTATATTGGTGAGCTTTTTCGGAAATGAAGTTTTTATGGAAATGGTTTTGTATGTAACCTACATATTATACTTTAGGCTCAAAAGAAATCGCTCATGTGTACTGTGAGTTATCATCCTCGTTCATTGATAAATATTTATAGGTATACCTATGTATGTTCATGTTTTATTTAGTGAAGTCTTGTACTAAATATAGGATCCCTAATCTTTTGTACATACATGTTGTAAGGAGTTTCAAAAATACTAGTATTAAATTACGTAGCATCACGCTTGTAATCCTCGAAGGGTCAGGCAGAGTCGTACTTAATTGTACGCCCACATTTTGCCAGTTATGTTTAAGTTCCATGTAATAGGGGGCGAGCCTATTGCCATCAACCGGCAACACATCCAGACTCCGGGGCTGCCACTATGAAATTCCTGATGGAAAAATCCAATTACAATTTGCCCGACCCGGGAATCGGACCCAGGACCTCATGCTCAGCAGTCGTGCTTGCGACCACTAGACTAAAGAGGCATTAATCAATGGATAATTTAATCTCAAATTAGTTTTAATTTCCACAATGCGGTTTTCAATATAAGAACTGGTCGTTCATCCGTGAAATGGGCACGCACATTGTAATATATTCGTAATGAATTAAATGACACAACCATGTAAGTTACACAATATAGGTATTTACATGCTTTTAGTACTAAATTGATTTCATTGAGTAGTAGTGGTTGTGGGGCTCTTAGAATGGCGGAATTAAAGTAAGAATTGTTGCAGGAAAATGAAACAAGATGGGAGTCTTCGCGAATGTTTCAATTTAAATGGAATATTCTGCAGGTTGATCACGTATTGGAACAATTAGTATTGTAATACCTCCGTGGATTATGATTATTTTAAAGCAAGTAACCTGTGGGATATTGTTAAGACTTTGTGGACGTTAATGTGCTTTTGATAGGGCAAGGCGGGGGACTCATTGAAGCGGTCGGTCTATAGTAATATACCTAATTAACTGGGGAATTCAGTCTGCCACCAAACGCACTAACAGGTTCATGTACTCTCCATTAATGACCCGGATGTAACTCATGCTAACACGACTGAAAGGGACCATTATGTACTTCGCCTTTTCTCTGCTATTTTGGGGTCGGCTTCCAGTCTAACCGGATGCAGCTGAGTACCAGTATTTTACATGGAGAGACTGCCTGTCTGACCTCCGCCACCCAGAAAAAATGATACCCCTTTACCCAGTAAAAACGATACCATTTTTTTTGTCGGATGGGTAATCATCTAATGACCCCTTGAAGATTGGTTGTCAGACTTTCAAGATCCCATATACTATATGCAAAAAAATAATTTTGACTTATGTCGCGATTTCAGTGGCCACACACGCAAAACGCTTTATCAATTTGTATTTGAATACGTATCTCAAAACGCCATTCAGCTACACATTCACATTCATCTATTTTGATCTTTAATCCCTTGTATTAAGGTCACAATATGTTTATGTTATTAAACTTTATTTACTTCAGCTCCTGTGGTACCCACGCGATGTCAAAGTATTAATTTAGATATCAGTTTCTGCCAAAGGAATGTAAACTCTATCACCACATGAAATATGGTTTAGTTTTCCTTGTGTAAGTTTTCGAAAGTTATGTAGGCGTGAACATTGGTACAAATACTAGATAAAATAGTTTATTGGACTAATATCTAGTTTTGATATTGAAGTAAACGAGTTTTCCTAATGGGGGCCTAATGTATATAGTTTAGTATGGGAATATTGGAAGTCGGTAGCCGGGTGTAGGGTTACATACATAATCATTTGAATATGTATTGCAAATTATTATGACGTGGTCATCTAACCGTTTTCCACCGACTATGTAATGTCTATTGCCATATTTCATATTAGCATTAAATTGAAATAGCATTCAAGAGTTGTGAGGAGCTCTTGGGTTAATCTTTTGAACACCATTGTCACATATACGTGACAAGCAAGCGCGTACGCCAACGACAAAAATATGTAACAAAAAATACGGTGCACTATAACACGAAATAAATTAGTTGTCATTAGTGCGAGGTTAAATAAAATTTCAATGGCAGGATTACACTCAAAAATGTTATAATAATATTGTTCTTTTTGTAGGTATTTGCGGTGAAATTGTGGGTTGGCGTGGAGGGCACGCGCGTGCGTTTATGCTCTGTCGTTCAAAAGGTTAATAATACCAGTCATTCCGGTTGATCTTTAGGTTAAGCTGCGCTTGACTAGGTTGGTCCGTGGATGGGTGGCAACCCATTACATACCGAGTTTCCTTCATGCCTCGGAAAGCACGTTAAGCCGTTGGTCCCGGCAGTCATTTGTAGCTCTTTGACAGACGTTACAGGTAGTCAGTGGCCCGAAAAGCGGACAACCAGTCTTATCAAGGGGTATTGTGTTACCCAGTACTAACTGGGTTGTGGAAGCTGACTTCCTCCGACTAGGCAGTCGCTCTTCGCTCTTCCATCTTCCACCTTGTAGTTTCGGAGATATTGAAGGACAAAGTTCCAATAAATTGTTTCAACAAGTTAAGAAAAATATACACCGTGACTTTTTAGTCGCTACTTATATCAGTAGCGAAGGGTAATTTTTTTGTAACAGGTAAGCCGGTGTACATATCTTTAATGTGATTATATTATTTGTCTATAGAACACTGACAGTGCCATTTTTTAAAGGGAATCCGGCAGGAATCGACTTGTACGGAACCTTCGCCACTGATATATATAATGTTATAACTTCACAATCGCCTTGTGTCTCATAGGAGTACTCTGAAGTACTCTCAGTAATTGCTACGACTTCTAAATCACTAATACACACCCGACTATTTTGTACATATCTCTTAAATTAACGACACGATTACCCAAACGTGACAGCTGCCCACTTAAAGTTATTACAAGTCAGTACAATGACTCAATCCGTCTAAACTGAGATAAATAACGTCAAACTGATCACGTTCTAGGGATCTAGATTAAGAACTGGTTTTGGAAGATAAGATAGGTAGGCAAATGCAGTGGATGCCCTTGGGAAGAGCGTGTGAATTGAGTAAACGGACTTATGTTCACAAACTCGGTTTAAATCCTTATAGCTTCTGTCCAAGACTTCGATAGGAAAATTACCAAGAGAACTGTTTAGGCAGATGCTGACTTGGGTGACGTGCACCGCATACAAAAATAATCCTGCATTACTTTCGTACATTTTTGCTGCGGGGCAGTTCGAAAGACATACCGCGGCCCTGGAACACAAAGGGCAAAGAAGGAACATGGATGGGTTTTAGTCAGTACGAGTCTGACACTCCCTTCCACTCCGCCCAGAGGGGAAGGAGTCATTTGATGATTTCCCATCCGAAAAAAAAAGCTCTACTCTCCTAAGTAATCATAGACAAAGAGCCTAGTAATTATCATAAGTATATCTTAAACAATTATTTACCCAGCTGTGAAGAGAAACAACAGATAACGTTCTCAGGCATCTTTATAGCAGTTTTCAAGGCAGTTGCCCACACTACATACATTCCCAAGTACTAAGTTTTTATGGAGAACAATATACTTTTTGTTTTGCGACATATATTTTAACGATGCTCGTACAACTTCTATGTTTAATTCCCTTGTAGTAGGGGGCGAGCCTATTGCCATCAAACAATTTGCCCGACCCGGGAATCGAAACCCGGGATCTCATGCTCAGCAGATGCGCTTGCAACCAACGATAATAAATTAGGCTATAAGGGCATTAAGATTATGATGAGCTTACCTTAACAGCCGTTGTTTTTCGCGAATTGAATTATATTTTCATTCAATACAGGGTGTAACCCTGGGACCCTTAACGAACCAACCATTCTTTACATCAAAATATGTGACTACGCAAAAAATTTTGCTGGGAAAGGACTTTTTTTTTGGGGTGAAAAATCACGTTTAACGGTAGGACTCAATGTAACGCACTCAGAACATTGTGCTGATGGATGGATGGAATAGAACGGGGGTCGTGGAGATGTTTAATGTAAAAATCTTACTTTAAAAACATGTATTAAAAAACAAAACTTGTGAAAAAGTTGGAACTTTGACCCCCAATATCTCCGTAACTAGAAGGTTCCCAGGTATGGTCTAGAACAAAGAAAATATCGCATTGACGGTGAGAACAAGTGCCTTTCGGCTTCGTTAAGGGTCTTTTTACACCCTTTATATCAATGCTTTTCCATCATCGTTAATGCTGATAGCATGTCACTTTGTCTTATAATTGATATTATTTTCAAGTCGTCACAAAAGCTTCGTCTGGGCAATGAACTCCGAAACCATAAGAAAAATCTGCCTTTTGTCTTCCAAAACATACAATGGACTCCTTTTACAGTTTGATGTGTCGTATTTATAGATGCTAAACGGGTTTTAAACGATTTAAAACCACAATTAGCGGTTTAATATTGTTTAAAATGTTTTTGTTTTGTTTTTATTGTCTGCACTTGTGGCATGTGCCAAATAAATGTATTTTCTTCTTCTTCTTTTTTCTTCTCTCTCCTCATACCCTACGTTACGATTTTGGTAGCAAATTGCAAAATAAAAATACAACATTGCCGTTATAATAATAATAATAATATAATAATAATATAATAATAAATTTATTTGTTAGAATATTGTTGTTACAGGTGTTACACATAATATGATGTCCATAATATTCTGCTGTTTCCAGCGTATCTATATTTTAATAAACACGCATTTCATGATTGTTTTCAGACTGTCTAATCCTAAAAAGTAGTATAAGTATGATATATGACTTCACATATATTAATAAAAATGCTAAATGATTTCAATTAGTCTTTTAAAATAATTTATAATCAATGTACAGCCCACGTGGTCGTGGTTTTAAACCGTTTTAAACCAATTTAAAAGCGGTTTTAAACCACGGATTTTGGTTTAAAACGGTTTATTTACAACTATAGTCGTGTTTAAACATCATAAGGTACTTGTGAATAAATTTGTGAGAAGTGGTTTTTCTACAGAAGCTAGATTAATTCTCCAGGATACTGCAGATTTAGCGATGGTAAGGGGGTGTACTTACTGGCGGAGAAGACTTCAAAATTGAAAGAGGTACTGTCTTATTGAATTTAATTTTAAACAAGCTTTTATCAAGTGATTCCTCACTTCACAGGGGGTTTTCTTTAATAAATTATTAGTTCATTTACTGAAATCAATCACTATAAAAAAACCAGCCAAATGCGAGTCGGAGTCGCAAGTGAAGGGATCCGTGCCATCGAAGTAGGGGAGCCATCTTTAATTTATTTTTATTATTTGTTTTTATAGCGGCAACAGAAATATACATTCTGTCAAAATTTCAACTGTCTACCTATTACGGATCATGAGATACAGACAGACGGACGGACGGACGGACAGCGGAGGCTTAGTAATAGGATCCCGTTGGTAACCCTTAGGGTAAGGAACCCTAAAAAACGTAACTTTTTAATCATCAAACTAAGAATAATTTCTTTTTCTACTTTTGGAAATACGAAAAGTGAATATTAATCTTCCAAAAGTAATTTTATTCAAACGATCACGCACTGCCAACAATCCAATATGTTCGATAAGGCTAGATATATTTCTTACGAATATTACGATAATACCAAATCTCCTCATCGTAATGGGCTCATAAGAGGCTTATACTCAGCAGAATTCTACGTGCTGACAAGTAAATATTCCAATAATTATAAGTCTAGACTAAAACATCACTTAGTATTCATACCACTATTGCCTTATAAACCTATTTTCGGTAAAATACAGGGTGTTAGGGACATACATAATTCAAGACCCGCAAGCGTTGAAATTTTTCGTCGATTTTTATGAAAAAACATCAGCTGTTCCTTACATTTTCACCGTGAAGGTTTTTTTTTATATTTTAAGAAAGCTTACAGACTAAAAACATAATAATAACAAAATATTGATTGATTCAGAAAGCGGTACTCCTGGACACGGCGCGTATTGTTAGGAGGTTCCTCTCTCAAGAGCCCTTGACCACCGGCGGTTCGGACCTGTTCCCAGTGCTGGTGGCCTACTATTTTTTATATTTTGAAATGTTTTTTTTATGGTATTTTGTATATGAGTATTTAAAAATGTAAAAAATATATGTAAAAATAAATAAAGTTAACAAAATATATACCTAAATTGCTAATAAACAAGCCTCCACAGATAAAAAAAAATGATTAGTTCCTTACAGCATAAGTTACTTCCTAAATTATATATTTTATTGTATCACAAACAATACAATAAAAAATCCAACACTGTAATACTGTCAAATTATTGACTAATTTAAAAAGTTGGTCCATTTTATATAAATGTTATAAATAAGTTAATTTAAAAAAAATAAACGGTTCAGGTTTATGCTAAATAGGCTCGTAACTCGCCTGATCTGAAGCGATGACGCGGCCATAGTGGACCACGCTTGCCTAGAAGAAACCGATTCACTCGAACATTGAAGAGATCCAGATTATAGTGATCAGGGAACAGAGAAACCGGCAGAAAATTCCACAGACTGGCGGTTCTAGGTACTGGATGTTTGTATGTAATGGTTATATTTTTTAAATAACAGATAAAAAAAAACCATTATGGGAATCTAGAATCATAATAACAGATTACGCGTGAATGCCCCTTACACCCTTATATACATACGGGGTGTAAACAGACCCTTCACGAAGCCGTCAACCAAGCATTCTGTACATCAAACTAAGTAACTTTACGCAAAAATTATTGCTGGGAAACGACTTTTTTTTTGGGGTGAAAAATTACGTTTTACGGTAAAACTCAATGTAACGGACTCAAAACATTGTGCTGATGGATGGATTGAATAATAAGGGGGTCGTGAAGGTGTTTAAAGTAAAAAAAAAACATTAGAAACATGGATTTAAAAAAAAACTTGTGAAAAAGTTGGAACTTTGACCCCCAATATCTCCGTAACTAGAAGGTTCCCAGGTATGGTCTAGAACAAAAAAATGATCGCAATAACGGGGAGAACAAGTACCCTTCGGCTTCGTTAAGGATCTTTTTACACCCTTTATGTATGTAGGATCCGGTCGTTAGTAATAGTATGGACATAAAATGAATTGAACTGCGCTTCTGTGTGCAGTGGTGACATCACGCTACCTACGTACCAGTCTTCCCACAACACAGCGTGCTTCTAAAGAGCCCTGATGTTCAGTTCGAGGCGAGGGCGACAGTCAATATCTGATTGCGGCGGAGTTGAGACGTCTTGGAACTGTAGCCGATTGATTGTGCCCCGTGTTTTTGTGTTCAGTTGTAATCGCAAGTAATTCGTTAGTTTTGCTAGAAACAGTGCATCGCACCCAGTGTGTTTACACAGCACGAAACCCATCGTCTGCCCACATGATGTACAAGCCTAACGGAATAAATCCTGACATATCTGACATGTATTTATATACATTGTAGCAAGAATGTCTATAAATACATATCCAAACAATAAGTCCCCAGACTTCCAAGCCACTTCCATTCCCAACATTGTACACTCAGCTTTACTTTCGGCTCAGAGTGACAGATCCCTGTTGACAGTACTGTATTGTAGGCTTTGCCGGGTACACCCGGGTACTTTGCGTAATGCCCGGGTTCTTTCTTTATTGTTTTATTTAGAGGGATCTGACGGTGTTATGTCAATTACGATGTGACGACTTTGAGAATGGCAATGGAGAGTAAATTTGTTTGTTTTTTTCATGTTTTAATAACTCTGTATTGGTCATGATTTATTGAGTTCTAATAGTCATCATCTCCCTAGCCTTTTCCCAACTATATTGGGGTCGGCTTCCAGTCTAACCGGATGTAGCTGAACACCAGTATTTTACATGGAGTGACTGCCTATCTGACCTCCAGAACCCAGTTAGTACTTAGTAATACGATACCCCTTGGTAAGACTGGTTGTTAGACTTTTTGGGCCACTGACTACCTAACGATTGTCAATGATCTACAATGACACCCGGGACCAACGGCTTAACGTGCTTTCCGAGGCACAGAGGAAACTCGGTATGAAATGAGTGGTCACCCATCCACAGACCAAACTAGGCAAGCACGGCTTAACCTAAAAATCGACCCGAGCGGCTGTTATTATTAAGCCACGAGCTCCACGAGCTCTCTATTGAGTCCTAATAGTCTAAGATGTAAATCGAATTGGTTAGCCAAAAAGGCCGACATTTATTAATGATACTCAGCATATGCTTAGATTTAATAATATTCCAAAGTTTATAACAAAGTAATTGCCAAGATGTCGATGTAGAATCGCATAGATGTCGGCCTGCGACTTCTAGATTTCCAAAACATATTTTAAGGAGCTCAAAAGCATGACGAAGAGTGGTATATAAAGGGTGTAAAAAGACCCTTAACGAAGCCGAAGGGTACTTGTTCTCCCCGTTATTGCGATCATTTTTTTGTTCTAGACCATACCTGGGAACCTTCTAGTTACGGAGATATTGGGGGTCAAAGTTACAAATTTTCCACAAGTTTTTTTTAAAATACATGTTTCTAATGATTTTTTTTTACATTAAACACCTTTACGACCCCCTTATTATTCAATCCATGCATCAGCACAATGTTTTGAGCCTGTTACATTGAGTTTTACTATAAAACGTAATTTTTCACCCCAAAAAAAAAAGTCGTTTCCCAGCAATAATTTTTGCGTAAAGTTACTTAGTTTGATGTACAGAATACTTGGTTGACGGCTTCGTGAAGGGTCTGTTTACACCCCGTATAATACACCTACCTGAAGTACCTGATATCTTCGTAAAGGTGAGATTATATTGGTGGAAAGGACACCGACGCACAAAAGAAAGAAAGAAAATACATTTATTTGGCACATGCCACAAGTGCACAAAGTATAAAAAATATAAAAGAAAACCAAAAAATAAAAAACTTAAATGTGCCTCACGACTGCGCCAAATAGGCACAGTTCAGCTACAACTAGTGCCCGACGCTGGTTTTCTAATGGACGTGGATTAGTGAGGTTACGGATGTGAAGCGTAATGTATGCAGTTCATCATTCTGACCCCCCCCCCACATAGATATTAATGTATAATTCATACCATTTCAGCATTGCATTGGTTTGCTTACAGAATAAAGCATTATTATCATTTGACTAAAATATTTTACAGGTAAGTACATAAAATATTTACCAACAAAATACATTTTATTTTTAGTCAATCTAAAAGTCATGAAATAGACAGTATACTTTGTTCGTTTTCCACAAGCACAAGTTTAACTTCGACGTTGCAAAGTGTCTCGACGACCTCATTCCCATCTTCTCTATAAAAACAGTAAGTTATTTATCTTAGCCCAAGTGTATCCACTAGTAGAAAGCACTGACACGTTCCTAGATCTCAGATATGACATGTGTGGCGAACCACTCAACCTTCGAGTATTAATTATGCTGTAGAGTAGAGATTGCAACCCGGTATGTTTTTCAACCCGGCCGGGTCCGGCAACAATCGCCGCAAACCCGGCCGGGCCCGGCCGGGTTGATGTGTTAGGATGAAACCGAAAGTAAATGAAGGAAAAATACAGTGATTCAAGGTTACGGAATAATATTTATTTCAAACCAGCAAATCAACAATAATCAGTCTTAATCAGTCTCAAAATCACAAGTTTTTAATACAGAATTAGTTAGTTTCACTTATGAACGGAATAGTAACATTAGTGTTACTAATTAAGTTTAAGCAAGCATTAGTATTCAGTAATTAAGTTTGGGATAGAAATGATCTTCCACGCGCTGATGAAATGCCTGGATTTAGAGGATTTCGAGAAAAAGTTTGGAAAGTAGTCAGATTATTTTAGAAGTCGCCCGCAATTTAATTACTAATACTATACAGAATAAAGAGATAGACCTGCTTGCTTAAAGTTAATTACTAATACTAATGTTACTATTTGAAAACATAGTATTAGAATAAGAAGCTAATAACGCAGCCTAATATACTAAACTTGTCTTATCAACTTCGATAGATAAACTTTGGTAGCTTTAGTAAAAACAAAACAAATTCTTAAGAGCAATAACAATATTCTTTTGATAATAACAATAACTTTAGGTATTATGACTATTGAGTGTTAATATACTTAACTATAATTGAGCAAATAGCAAAATCTTATGCCAATTTGCTACAAGTTGGGGCATGGCCGGGCCCGGTTTGCAATCTCTACCGTAGAGTGCTGTTACTTATTTTTATTTATGTAGCCTAAACCATTTCTTGCAAAGCATTTCATTTAACATTTCATTAAACAATACATTCTTCTTCTTCTTCTTCTTTGCGTGTGTGATAGACTCAAATATTACCCGACCAGTATATGGCCACCTGCACAGCTCTGTCGTTGGCTTGGTTTAAATCCTGGAAGATGCAGGTGGCTGTGCAGGATGGACAAGAAGTGGGGCATATCCTGCAGAGTGGCTCCACACTGACATTGTGTTTGGGACGGGTATATGCTACCCCATTTGGCCAGATTATTTCTACAGCGGCCATCCTGGGCCCGCAAACGTAAAGAGATTTCCAGATGGGTCACTGCAGTTCCTGTCCAGGAGGAAGATGTTCTGCTGGATTGATGAAGTGAGGAGGGTTGGGATGTCTGTTCCTCAAACTCAAAAACAATATAGTTAACATTTCCTTTAACAAATATTAACATTTCATGAAACATAACATTTCATTTAGTTTAATATTTTAATTCATTTAAGAATATTACATTTCGGTTCACATTTAATTTCATTTAAAATTAACATTACATCAAACATACAATACATGTATCATTTCATTAAAATCGTTTTTAGTAGAGTGCTGTTATTTGATTACTATTCCCATTCATCGTACTTTGGTTGTCTAGCAACAAGTAACTGAAACCTACTGAATCGTTATGTTATTATTTTAACCTGTTTTTTGTTTCAAATTTTGTTTTTGTGTCCTTCTTGTTTTTGACCGTGAAAATTACCAATCGCAAGCAATTGCCGATTTTATCACCCAATGTTAATTTTCTCTAGTTTCGATGACATGAAAAACTTAAAATTTTTCTTGGCCTACATCATCGCTCAATTCATAAAGAAGCTATTAATAACATCTGTTCTGTAAAGAAATAAAACGAATTATTCGTTGATACAAAAAAATAATTCAATTTTTAATTACTTTATTATTTATGCACAGAATCATGTCCTTTGGAAGTGATGGAGAGAGGCCTTTGCCCAGCAGTGAGACAATATGGGCTAGCTATAATAATATAATATAATAATTACTAGCTGCATAACCAGAAAATGTGTGAAACTGTGTATGAAGGATACACAGTTTCACACATTTAATCGCCTACTCATCCAATTGGATCAGCCTGCATTTTCTTTACACATTCTAGGCACTCTATATCTTCTCTTCATACTCAGAGCCGCCATCCCCATATAGTTGTGACCTAAATAACTCCAAGTTTCTACGCGTCATTATAGAAATATTTGTTACTTACGCCTTATGCTCACAAGTCCATAGAAATGTAGGATACTTCGTCTTATAAGTACACAATTAATTCTTAATGAATGATAGCGGCAGTAGTCCAATGGTTAAGGTGTTGACTGGCGTTGAGAGGTTGTGAGTTCGATTCCATCCTGTGGCATTATTGTCGTGAAAATGGGCCAAGTTCTAATATACCAAAAGAGGATTACAGGAATATTACATAGCATAACATCACGCCTGTTATACAGGGTGGGTAAAAAATTGTAGATCAAACGAAACAGAGCGATTGGTGGGATTTTTTGCAGTTAAAAATTGGCAAAGTTCTAACTTGATCTCCTTAAAAGTTATGACTACTTGAGTTTTTTTTTAAGAAAATATCATTTTTTTTACTAAATAGGCAATTAGAGGAGTTGCTTCTAGAAAATGTATCACTACTACAAAAGTGCTTTTATGACAGTGTGTACCATGATATATGAGTATTGGCACTTAATTCAATATCTTTTAAGTCTCAAGAAAAATTATTAGTAACTTCAGAATCCGAAAAAAAGAAATCACTACCAAAAAAGGACCCTGATAACCCCAACTATCACCCTGTTCCGTTTGATCCACGATTTTTTACACACCCTGTATATCGGTACACCCATATCTAACCAGTTATGTTTTAAGTCCCATGTTAAAGGCAGCGAGCTCGTAGAGCTCCTGGCTTAATAATAACAGCCGCTTGGATCGATCTTTAGGTTAAGCCATGCTTGCTTAGGTTGGTCTGTGGATGGGTGACCACCCATTACATACCGAGTTTCCTCCGTGCCTCGGAATACACGTTAAGCTGTTGGTCGCGGCTGTCATTTGTATATCTTGACAGTCATTACAGGTAGTCAGTGGCCCAAAAAGTCTGACAACCAGTCTGACCAAGGGGTATCGTATTACCCAGTACTAACTGGGTTGTGGAGGTCAGATAGGCAGTCGCTCCATGTAAAATACTGGTATTCAGCTGCATCCGGTTAGACTAGAAGCCGACCCCATCATAGTTGGGAAAAGGCTAGGCAGATGGTGATATCGGTACGAACATGCTGTGGTAGCTTTTACAACAGCATGCTTCGATTTTGAGTAATATTAAGTAGCCTAATAAAAAGAGGACTGGCACTGGGTCATGTAAAGCTTAAGTTTAACATGCAACGAGCATGAGCGTTGTTAACCGACTTCTAAAAAGGAGGCGGTTTGTTACCTTACAACTCCGTGATTACTAGTCTGATTTACGTGATTCTTTTTTCATTTGGTAGAGGAAGCTTGTGCAGTGGTCCAATGTAAAGTACCTATAAAATCACTATAGACTGGAAACTAACTTTAGAAACTCGGTGGCGAAAAAGCCAATGAAAAAAACAAAAGTCTTCCGGAAGTAAAGTTATTTTTCACTTTTTAGTGTTTTTTTTGTAGAAGTCGGCCGCTTGGGAATTAATGTATGAGATTCGTATCTTTTTAGAACAAAAGAATGGAGTACTTTGGGAAAACCCTGGTTATTTATTTGCAAAATAGTTTTTTTTTTGTAATTTTGGCATTTCCAAAAGATAATGACTGGGCTCCCGATGCACCAGTGTATTTTATGCATATTGAAAAATAGTTTACCGTGCATTTTCGAGGAAGATCATAAAAAACAACGTCACTCATGAAAGCTGGTGTAGATAGAACACTCATGCTCGGCGGTACATCATAACTTTTGTACCCACAACCCGTTGCGGCTTTCTCATTTTCAAAATTTTTAACTATGAATCTAGAAACTCTGCGAAATAACACGTGTTTCCAAGTTATAAACACAAAGTTATCGTTGACAACTTCAAGAATTTCTCAACTACATGGTTGACCTATGGTTTTAAAATGAACTAACTTTTGCTAAAACTTTCGTAGTTTGCGTTGCAGTATTTTTCATGTAAGGGACTTTATTTCTTTATTAGGTTTCGTAAAGTTAAATAATTCATCAAGCTTAGCCTTTTTGTGACTTTTTTTTGACTGGCTTCTAGTCTAGCCGGATGCATCTAAATACCAGTATTTTACATGGAACGTTTACTTATTCTCTAAAATCCAGTTGCTGGGTTACAGATATCCTGGATGAGGCTGGCACAAGAACGTGGAGCTTGGCACAAGCAAAGAGAGGACCCAGCAGTGTGTGAAGTCGGGCTGTGCATGATGATGATGACGGGTTACAGATTACGATATGTAACCAATGACCGGCCATCTACTGACTGACCTTGGTGAACAAAGATTAATCTTTCATGGAAAAAATCTTCTATACGCAAAAAACGCTCTTTGGACGTGAAATTATACAATATAATCTTCCATGGAGTCGTGTGGCTGGTAGGGTTGCCAACTTTTATTAGTAGGAATAGAGTATATCTGATTTCAAAGGAGGTAAATAAAGAGTACGGACTTCCAAAAAAGAGTATCATTTATTTTATATTTTTTGTACTTTTTGCAGCACATAACAATTTTTCCTGGTTTTTAAAAGAATTTTATGACTCCAAACATTCGAACTCAGATCAAGAGCTCATGTTTCAAGCTTTGTTTCTCTCTTCCCGACACTTCACATTCATGACCAAAAAGACTCTCTCAGTAAATGCTGAAGTGGCGGGAATAGAGACTATATAGCTATTAATTTACATTAGTGGCTGCGTTCAGAAACGTCCGAATGTAACTTGGAGAATTGGGGTTACCAACATATTAACGGTAAATAGTCGACTTTTTTGGTTATGATAATGGGTTTGCATAATATTACATGACTGGCATTAGTATAGTACCAGTCAACAAAGTAAACATTGTGTAAAAAAGAGTATTTTAGCATACTTTATTAGTGTTATAAATTATAGAGTACGCCTACATGATATAGAGTACAATACTCTATTTTAGAGTACGGTTGGCAACCCTAGTGGCTGGTAATATTTAGCCACGTCTCACAATTCGCGAAAACAATTTAAATATAGTATCAAAATCACGGTATTATTAACTAACATCCGACTTCGTGGCGGCCAGTTTTAATACTAAAGGGTGTAAATAGACCCTTAACGAAGCTGAAAGGCACGTATTCTCCGCGCCATTGCGATCATTATTTTCTTCTGGACCATACCTGGGAACCTTCTAGTTACGGAGATATTGGAGGTCAAAGTTCCAACGTTTTCACAATTTAAAAAAAAAATACTAGTTTTTAAGGTTATAACTTTACTTTAAATACCTCCACGACCTCCGCACTATTCAATGCATTCATCAGCACTATGTTTTGAGCGTGTTGTTGATTTTTCAACCCAAAAGAAAAGGTCGTTTCCCAGCAATAATTTTTGCGTAAGGTTACTAAGTTTTTCACGGAACCACACATAATTTTCACAAATCGATCTTAGTCCATTTTTTTCCATTGTGCGTCAATGTCTGTATGTCAGACGAACTAGCCGTTGATAAGATTTCAGGCCCAAACCTAGAGTGAGTGCTGAATATTTATTACATTTCAGGCATTCTATCTTGCAATGTTATTAGCTTTTTTTCATAGTTCGTGTCTGATCGATGTTTGTCTGTATTTCCAATTCGATTTTTACCCGACTATGGAGAAGGGGTTATGATTTTAGCAGTCTATGTATGTACGTATGTATGTCTGTTTGTATTTACGCATGTTTCTCCGTAGCGCCTAAACTATTCATCCGATTTTGGTGAATAAGGTGTCAATCGATTCGTTATTATGGCCCGGGTAACATATGCTACATTTTATTCAGTAGTCGGGTTTTTTAGTTGTAGTATACCACACAAATTCTTGTTATGCTACCGGCGTCGCGGTCGGTAGGGTTAATGATCTTGTAATGTCATTGAATATTTAGACAGTTAGATGTCTAGTTCTGAAGGATGGATTACACGGGCAGATCTGACCTCCACAACCCAGTTACTGGGTAATACGGTACCCTTTGATAAGACTGGTTATCTGGCTTTCGGGTTCCTGCTTCTGTTTCACAAATGCAAAAACTTAAAAGCCTTCTTACGTTTTGGCGTCACGTTAATTTTACATACATTTACCTACAGGGCATATAACGAAAATGTATTGAATTATTATAAAAGTAAAGGATATTTGAGAGAAGAAAAAAAAAATGATAGTCTAAATTCAATAGAATCTACAAATTAGAGGTCCCAAATCAGGTCTCCGTAAGTTTTTGCCTAAACATGTATCGGGAGAATGATAATTACTAATGAAATAAATAAGTTATGTAAAACTCGATTTATTATTAATGTAGTACGGAAAACGAACTATTTTTAACATGTAATTGTTATTTCAAGCAACGAACGAAAAAACTTACAATTTCAACGAGGAAATCTGGCAACACCGCGTTTTAAGAAAATTGTTTTAAATCGATCCTTACCGATTCTCGGAGTATCAGGAAATGGTCAGAACAACCGTAGATTTTACCCCTAACCGCAGACCTCATCATCTGCCTAGCCTTTTTCCAACTATATTGGGGTCGGTTTCCAGTCTAACCGGATGCAGCTGAATACCAGTACACCAGTTAACCACAATAATAATACCAGTGTACCTATTTACCAGTATTTTACATGGAGCGACTGCCTATCTGACCTCCACAACCCAGTTAGTACTAGGTAAAACGATACCCCTTGGTAAGACTGGTTGTCAGACATTTTGAGCCACTGACTATCTAACGACTGTCAAAGATCTACAAATGACTCCCGGGACCAACGGCTTAACGTGCTTTCCGAGGCACGGAGGAAACTCGGTATGTAATCGGTGGTCACCCATCCACAGACCAAGCAGTAAGCACGGCTTAACCTAAAGATCGACCCGAGCGGCTGTTGATTATTTAGCCACGAGCTCCTCCCCCTAACCACAGACCTATTAGGATATAAATAAATAGCCTTGGCTATTAACCCTATCGACCTCTGAACTTATAACCTGAACTATTAATAAGGCTCAGAATTATTGAATACATTTGCTTTGGAAACTGATTTAAGAGGGTTATATTTTATTAATGGGTATTTCAAAGGTTTTGCCCGTCAAATACGGGTAAGGGTGGAAACAGATTTGTAACACGTAATGGCTGTATCGTTTTCGCTTGTTGTAAACAAGCTCATTAATAGTAATCATTAATAGTTGTAATCTCAGTTATGATCTCACTTTTGATCTCATTTTTTATTTTGGTTATAATTTTTATCTATTTTTTTTGAATTTTTAGTCGTAATTAGTTAATAAATGTCGTGATGGCCCAGAGGTTAAGGCCTCGCCTCTCATGCATGAGGTTGTGGGTTCAAATCCAGGCAAGTACCAATGTGACTTTTTCAATTCATATGTACTTTCTAAGTTTATCTTAGACATCACAGACATCGGTGAAGGAAAACATCGTGAGTAAACCTGAACTTATCTATACCTACATATAAAATTCAAAGTCCTGACTGACTGACTGACTGACTGAGATATCAACGCACAGCCCAAACCGCTGGTCCTAGAGACACGAAATTTGGAGGGTGTATTCTTTGTGAAGGGTAGGTATCCACTAAGAAAGGGTTTTTCGAAATTCCACCCCTAAGAGGGTGAAATGGGGTGTTGAATTTTCTACGAAACTTTTTATTCTCGCAGTCGATTGACTTGACAATTTGTGTACATACTCTTCAGATAAAATTATGAGATACGTGTATCACAGTTTTTCCAAAATCATCCCCCAATTTAAAAATTTTATGTCTTGATTGGCTGACTGATATATCAACGCACAGCCCAATCCGCTGGTTCTACAGACATGAAATTTGGAGCGTGTATTCTTTGTAAAGAGTAGGTATTCACTAAGAAAGGGTTTTTCAAAATTCCACCCCTAAGAGGGTGAAATGGGGTGTTGAATTTTCTATGAATTTTTTTATTCTCGCAGTCGATTGACTTGACAATTTGTGTTCATACTCTCCAAATAAAATTATGAGATACACGTATCACAGTTTTTCCAAAATCATCCCCCAATTTAAAAATTTTATGTCTTGATTGGCTGACTGATATATCAACGCACAGCCCAATCCGCTGGTTCTAGAGACATGAAATTTGGAGCGTGTATTCTTTGTAAAGAGTAGGTATTCACTAAGAAAGAGTTTTTCGAAATTCCACCCCTAAGAGGGTGAAATGGGGTGTTGAATTTTCTATGAATTTTTTTATTCTCGCAGTCGATTGACGTGACAATTTGTGTACATACTTTTCAGATAAAATTATGAGATACTTGTATCACAGTTTTTCCAAAATCATCCCCCAATTTAAAAATTTAATGTCTTGATTGGCTGACTGATATATCAACGCACAGCCCAATCCGCTGGTTCTACAGACATGAAATTTGGAGCGTGTATTCTTTGTAAAGAGTAGGTATTCACTAAGAAAGGGTTTTTCAAAATTCCACCCCTAAGAGGGTGAAATGGGGTGTTGAATTTTCTATGAATTTTTTTATTCTCGCAGTCGATTGACTTGACAATTTGTGTTCATACTCTCCAAATAAAATTATGAGATACACGTATCACAGTTTTTCCAAAATCATCCCCCAATTTAAGAATTCAATATCGACTGGCTGACTGATACATCAATGCATAGCCCAATCGGCTGGTTTTAGAGACATACAATTTGGAGGGTGTGTTCTTTGTGAAAAGTAAGTATCCGCTAAGAAACAGTTTTTTTTAATTCCACCCCTTGGAGGGTGAAATGGGGTGTTTAATATTCTGTGAAACTTTTTATTCTCTGAGTCGATTGACTTGGAAATTTGTATACATACTTTTCAATTAAAATTATGAGATACGTGTATCACAGTTTTTTCCAAAATCAAAATCATCCCCCAACAGAGTCAAATAGGGCTTCGAAGCTCACCTAGACGGGCGCATGGCGCGCAGTGTTGCGCGGGGCGTACGGGGCGCGGGAGTATTTACCTATTAAGTAAGTAGGTAGGATTTTTCTGAGGTAGACGACCGTCTGTAATTTATATGGTTTATTCCACCGATTTTCGCGTTGGCTCGTGATACGCGACATTGATTTTAAATATTATGTAAAAGTGTTATGTCTATAAATAGATGCCTAATTAATCATTTGATTTTCGTCACCGGTGTCCAATCTCAAACCAAGGTATCAATTTTTCACATAATAATATGTAAAGTACCTAATTGATATTACTATGAACTAATATTTGCAAGTTATAAGCAAGTATATAAAACCATGTATCTACTATATATACATAGATTACTTATTATCCCAGAAGTAAGATCCCGTGATCAATTCCCGAACTCCACGCGGGCGAAGCCGCGAGCATAAGCTAGTAATTAATATAAGTCTGAAATCGCCAACCCGTCTTGAGCAAGCGTGGTGATCAATGCTCGTGCCTTCTCTGTATGAGAAGAGGCCTTTGCCCAGCAGTGGGACAGTAACAGGCTGGTATTATAATTGGTTAATAAAATAGTAGCGATACCGTTTTTCTTTATATTGTATTTGGTAAGCTAAGTAAATCCTTAAATGTAAGGAGGTTACTGTTAAATTTGTTATCTAGAGCCACTCGTTTAATTTCTGTTGTTTTTTTCTTATGTTATCACTTACTTTTGTGAATGCTGGTTAACCTATAATTGGCGACTGTGTAAGTGCAAGACTAAAACCTATGTATAATCATGATATGTTGTACACACAAGCTGTTGGTGAACCTATATTATTAAATAAATAAATAAATAAGCTTTTGCCCGCGGAATTTTGAATTTGACAATTAATTCGGGTTGTACCCTGCTTGTAATAATATAATTCAATCATGATTCAAAAGACACGTGGCGCCATCTATTATCATAAGAACGTTACGGTGGTTTTTCTTTGGAACAGTACTTTTTTCGGGATGAAAGGTAACCCTATGTCTGTTTCTGTACACCTGACAACGTATATCCAAAATTTTAGGATGATCGGTTTAGGCGTGAAAAGGTAATAAACAAATTTACTTTCGCATTTATAATATTATAGTTAGGATTGACTTGTCTAGAAGTGCCTACTGTCTCGGAGTCAACTCTAGGAGCCAAGAAATGCTATTGAAGTTTGAAGAGTTGGTGCTGATTAAATTACAGGTACAGTTTCATATTGGTAAGCGGGTGAAAAAACATCCAAGTTATCGAAGCCGAGATGCACTTAATCTTCTCGTCATTGCGATATTTTTTTTAGTACTGTACCGTACCGGGGAACCTTCTAGTTACTAAGATATTGAAGGTCAAATTTTCAACTTTTTCTTATCACAACTTTACTTTAAATACCTCCATAACCGTTCTACTATTCAAAGCATCATTATCAGGAAAATGTTTTGAGTGCGTTACATTGAGCGGTATCGTAAACCGTGATTTCTCACACACAAAAAAAGTTATTTCTCAGCAATAGTACTGCAAAGGATTCGTCTTAATCTTGGGACCAAGCCCATAACATAACATCACGCCTGTAATCCCCGAAGGGTTAAACAGAGGTGTACCTAATAGTACACCCACATTTCGCCAGTTATGTTTAAGTCCCATGTAATACGGGGCGAGTCTATTCCCATCAGTCGGGCACAAATCCAGTCTCCATGGCTGATACTGAGAAATTCCTGATGGAAAAACCTTATAACAATTTGTCCGACCCGGGAATTGAACACAGGACCTCATGCTGGGCAGTCGCGTTTGCGACCACTAGACCAACGAGGCAGTCACGCAACGTTACTGTCCTTAGTCATAAAATCATACCTGTGAGCTGTGTTTACGTGACAAATATATCCCCTAACCCTCGGTTATCGCACATAGGTGAGTCATAAACTAAAGTTTATGACTAAACTGACAAAAGTGTTCACAGTTAAACTATAGTTAAAATGACGTTAATAAACGATGAATAACTGTATCCATCCGGGATTGGTGTAAAGGGTTGTAATTTGGGAGAAAACAGGACACACAATGCGTTTGTTTTCTTCTACTGACTTGTGCCCGCAGCTTCGCCCGCGTGGAGGTCGATAATTGTCCCACGGGATCATACTACCGAGATAAAAAGTATTCTATGTGTTAGTCCAGTTTATAAACTATCACAGTTTTAAAAATAACTCCGTGGCAAAATAATGATCAGGTAACGCGCTCGCATTTTCATTGTGCGGAATTATGCGCTCCTTTAGAATTGTATTATAGGTGGTCCACAGGCCACCGTAGGCGCGGGTCTGTGGACGGTGAGTAATGGGTTAGCTCACAGTCCGTCCGTCTTATGACGACAGGCCGTGTCGACGGCGCGTTCGTGTTCCACGCGCGCCTCAAAGAGATGTCAGCAACCAGGAAGGGGCCCGCAAGGGCCGATGCCTGCCGGGGCTGCGGGACTGTTCGAAAGAGATACCGTGGCCCTGGAACACAAAGGGCAATGAAGGAACATGGATGGGTTTTAGTCAGTAAGAGTCTGACACTCCCTCCCACTCCACCCAGAGCGGGAGAAGTCATTTGATGATTTCCCATCCGTAAAAAAAAAAAAAAGGGTCTGTTTACACCCCGCATGTGTGCTATATTTCTTCTAAATCCGTTCAGTAGTTTTTGAGTGAAAGAGTAACAAACATTCATCCATCCATCCATCCTCACAAACTTTCGTAGAAGTAGTAGCTAACTACTACTACTACGAAAGTTTAGTAAGAAGTAAGCTTAGTAGGTTTAGTAAGATTTAAACTAATTGTGTAGTACATTTATAACAAACTTAAATTATTCGTATATTAAATTCACAACAGTCATTCTTTGGCATAAATACATAAACTCACGCCTTTTTTTCTATGGGGGTAGGCAGAAACTACAAAAGGCTACCTCCTACGATCCTAGCTTACTCCTTATAATTTGTCCACGTTCAGGAGGCCGTCAATGATAACGCGATTCATCAGGGGGCCTAGAATTGTAACGGGATTCATATTGTATTGTAAACTTATTTAGCTATTAGGTTACAAATACAAAATACTAAGTCT
Organism: Noctua pronuba; assembly: GCA_905220335.1. Classification (NCBI taxonomy): domain Eukaryota; kingdom Metazoa; phylum Arthropoda; class Insecta; order Lepidoptera; family Noctuidae; genus Noctua; species Noctua pronuba. The sequence goes on along the minus strand of LR999918.1, from coordinate 7,573,246 downwards.
TAAAGACTTTATTTCCTATTTCTGTCTTTGTCTACCCCTAAACATAGCCAGCATCCATCTCACTCACTCCACAATACAAGACTGCACTTCCTTGGTAATGACTCAAAGATCAATTTCGCCAATAAATCTGTCCCGCTCTAGCACGTAGACTAATATATTTACCTCTCGTTCATACATCAGCCCCATTTACGGGTGTACAATAAAATATTAGTGGCATTCTTCAATAGAACCTAATTATGACCAAACTTGGGTTACTTAAGTGGAGTGGGTATAACTGGGATAAATATGGTAACCATTCTCAATAGGGTGGGGTTTGATTCCGAGCGAGTAGTGTTTGGAGTCTCTCTGAGGGATCCGAAACGAGGTGGTCCGACAGAGAACCAGAGATGTCACAAACTCAAACTCAAACCATTTATTTCAATTAGAGCATTACAGGCACTTTTGAAAGTCACAAAAAAAACAAAGAGCGAAGCTACAGTCACAGACACAAGGCATAATAACTTGTGAAAGTACTGTAGTTGCCCATTCCAAGGCGTAGATCTCTATGGAGAAGAATGGGCAAGTCACCATAGCTCACAGAATAAGTAAGCTGAAGTGGCAATGGGCCGGTCATATCAGCCGCAGAACCGATGACCGTTAGGGTAGACGTGTTCTTGAGTGGAGACCGCGAATTGGCAAACGTAAGGTGGGACGCCCTCAGGCTTGGTGGAGTGACGATCTTTGCAGGGTGGCTGGTACCTACTGGATGAGAGTTGCTGAGAATCGAGTTGAGTGGCGTGCGATTGAGGAGGCCTATGTCCAGCAGTGGACTGCTGTAGGCTGATGATGATGATGGATGTTTGAAGGCTACAAGTTATACAGGTTTTTTTGTAGGGAAACATCATTTGTTGACCTATAATCAGAGTACAAGGAAATAATTCAGTGCAATAAAAAGCTATGAGACAGTCAGTGGCCAAAAGTCTGACACCCATGCTTACCAAGGGGTATCGTATTACCCAGTACTAACTGGGTATGTCGAGGTCAGATAGGCAGCCGCCCCATTTAAAAGACTGGCATTCAACTGCATCCAGTAAAATTGGAAGCCGATTTCAACATAGTTGGGAAAAGGCTCGGCAGATGATGATGATAGAGTAATGAGAAGGCTAAGGCAAGTAGCGTCGCTTTCAAAAGGTTTTGTATATCTACAACTTTTTGTACATATAATAAAATTGTATCAAACCCTAATAATTCAGTGTAGTCGCTATAACTTAAGCCTTGATAAATTACGTTGCTGTAATACGAACAAAACCTATCCTAGGTTTAAATAGGTTAGAACAAGCAGGTATCTATGAACGGTTGGAGCCCCGATAATAACACACAACATCACGCTGGTTTCCCCGCAGCGTTGGTTGAGACGACACTCACATTTCTCCATTTATTTTAAAGTTACTTATTATAAGGCCTATTGCCATCAACCAGGCCCAAATCCTGATTCTAGGCTAGTACTGAGAATATCCTGATATAAAAATTTGCCCAACCTGGGAATCGAACTCAGAACCTCATGCTCAGCAGCCGCTCTCACAACAATTAGACGAAATAGGCAGTTACTAAGCAATAAGGCATAATTTCGGGCAGCAAGTTTACCGTAGGCCGGGATAATGCCTTTGTGTGAAGATTCGGCGTTGTGTATCAAGCTTAACAGTTGCATTGAATACATTGAGAGATTACAGGAAGCGGTGGATTTCGTTACATCGATGTATTAGGTGGGGAAGCTATGTAATGGAAGCGTAGCTATCAAGAGCTACAAATTTTTTGGATGAATTTATTCATCATCATGCTCCTGCCCTTATCCCAATTTATATGGGCTCGGTGCAGCATGTCTTCTTCTTCCATACTTCTCTATTACTCGTCATCTCAGCAGTCACCTCTTTCCTACCCATATCATTTTTCACGCAGTCCATCCATCATTTCTTTGGTCTTCTTCTACTCTTATAGCCATCCCCATTCATACTCAACATTTTCAGTCACCGGCGCCACTCTCAGACTTCCTTTTATGTGCTCATTCCTTATTTTATCCATTCGCGTTACACCACACATCTCTATTAGCATTCTCACCTCAGCCACATGCATTTATTAACTTAGTTGTAACGCTTAGTTAGAATGAGAAACTGTGCGTGCAAACGGAACATCCAACAATCTGTGACCTTCGAGGTCTACTTTGGTATTTGGGCACGGGAGGAACAAAAAGTCTCACAAGTTCACCTATTAGTTCCGGGCCACTGACTACGTAGAAACGATGACCGTTGGGGTAGACGTGTTCTTGAGTGGAGATCTGGATTGGCAAGCGCAAGGTGGGACGCCCTCAGGCTCGGTGAAGCGACGATCTTCGCAGGGTGGCTGGTAGCAACTGGATGATAGTTGCTAAGAATCGAGTTGAGTGGCGTGTGATTGAGGAGGCCTATGTCCAGCAGTGGACTGCTGTAGGCTGATGATGATGATGATGAGACTCTCCACAAAGTACACGTCCTGTTCTAAGACACCGGTATAAAAACGGAATGCTTTGAAAGCTAGGGAGGAGCTCGTGGCTTAATAATAACAGCCGCTCGGGCCGATCTTTAGACTAAGCCGTGCTTGCCCAGATTGGTCTGTGGATGGGTGACCACCCATTACATACCGAGTTTCTTCCGTGCCTCGGAAAGCACGTTAAGCAGTTGGTCCCGGGTGTCATTTGTAGATCTTTGACTATCCTTAGGTAGTCCGTGGCCCAAAAGTCTGTCAACTAGTCTTACCATGGGGTATCGTATTACCCAGTACTAACTGGGTTGTGGAGATCAGATAGGCAGTCGTTCCATGTAAAATACTCGTATTCAACTGCATCCGGTTAAACCAGAAGCCTACCCCAATATAGTTGGGAAAAGGCTGGGCAGGCAGATGATGATGCTTTGAAAGCTAGGACTTGTGTAGCCAAAGCTACACATAAGCTACACATCGCGGCTTCGCGAAGCTTCCTATACCACTCAACCCTGACCATTACCATACAGAATAATACTCGTAGAGCATCGAATTTGGCCCAAATCCTATCCCTGATAGAATTTACAGTTTATGGCCAAAGATATGGCCTTTAATGGGCCATTCCGATGAGGGCATATAATCTTAGTGACCTGTTTTCCATCGAGTTGTATAGATTTCTACTCGAGTTAGGAATTAGAAGATAATATTGGAGTTAGTTAAGCGAGTTAGATCTACTAACACTGGGTTTTAGTTATTAAATTGTTTGCTGAAATATCTTATTGCAAAACAAACTGGAGACGTTGTTAACATAAGAGCGTTAACGACTTACGGCATTGCATACAAAGTTTCAAGTCCTTTTTTGTTCGAAATGACCGAACCGATTTTAATGAAACTTCATACGCTTGCAGGATTCATAGATCTAAAAAGTTATAAGAGAACATTTCCGAAAAAAAATAGTGTTACAGCTAAATTAGACAGATTTGAGATTTTCCATAGAAACAGAAATTTCCAATTATCTTTTTTTTTGCCTAGATCGGTCTGAGGATGGGTGACCATCCATTACTAGTTTCTTCCGTGCCTCGGAAAGAAATTTAAGTCGTTGGTCTCCTCTCGGACCCCAAACGAAAAGTCTAAGCAGATTAAAATGGTAATTTAAATTGGGAAAGTAGGTGATTTTCCTAAATAATTTCTAAACTTCTGAGAAACTAGCCATCTTTCAGGGCTTCGACGAAGCTGATAAAATAAAAAGATATTAATAAAAAGTCATACTGAGATAGTTTCATTAAAAGCAAATTTTAAGTTTTAGCAATCTTGATTGTAATTAATATGCCAAATTATTTGTAGCTTAATTAAACAACCCATTAAAAATGATTTAAGTTAAGTACAAAGTTAAAATATTTTAATTAAAAATGGAGCAAGAATTTACATTTATAAGTATTTAAAGTCTTATAATGAGGGCTATATTACTTATGTAATTTTAATTTATAATATACCTACGTGACAATATTTTATACTAAAAAGTGGCACATAAAGAATTCTATCAATTCTATCACGAATTAAAATCGAAAAGTTCTTCATCATCATCATATCAGTCCGGACCTGCTGTCCCACTGCTGGGTATAGGCCTTTTTTCTTTAACACTTCCCAGTTCAGTGTGTCCCTTACCCAGGTGTTTCCCACGACTTTTACGATATCGTCAACCCAACGAGCTTTAGGACGGTCCTGATTTCTTTGGCCAAACCTTGGCCACCACTCGGTCAAAGCCTTGCTCCATCGGCCATCTCCGTGTCTAGCCAGATGTCCTGCCCAGGTCCACTTGAGGCGCGACAAGTTCTTAATCAAGCCAAAAATATTGTACAGACACAGTCAAAAGCGTTACCAACAATTAACGATTACAAAAACTCTTGTTCGAATTTTTTCACGCTTGAAACATTATTCCCGAAAAAACTTTCTTGAATAAGTCGAGAAAGCCCGCATGTTCTTACCAGTTCTGAAATTCCGTATAAATTACTTCAACTCAATATGAAATACCGAAGTTAAGGACTTCAGATGTTTCTAATTGGCTAACATCCTGAGATTGTGAGCGAAAATAAATCACGGCCCTTATTAAATTACTTTTGAGGGTTTTAAGGCCAAAATTGAAGGATTTTTTTTCGACTTTTCTTTTGAGAGGTCTTATTAGTCTAGACCAGAGGTTGTCAAAGTGGTGTATGAGTAGGATTAGCTGTTTTATCATTTCAAGCTAATCATAATGTGAAGCCGCGGTGTGAGATACCGCGGCCCTGGAACACAAAGGGCAAAAAAGGAACATGGATGGGTTTTAGTCAGTAAAAGTCTGACCTCCCTCCCACTCCACCCAGAGCGGGAGGAGTTATTTGATGATTTCCCATCCGTAAAAAAAAAAGCTAATAAAAAACATTCAGGCACTGCCCTTTGGAGCAATCGCGTGTAATGTAAAAAACCCATGTTTTTTTTTAACGTTACCCCACTTAAGTAGTTTCTCCTGTATCGTGGGTGTGTTTACAAACATTTAGATTTTAGACTCACAGACCAACCAGACCCAGAACAACTACCTGTAAGCCATACAAATACTTGTACTGTGCGGGAATCAAATCTGCAACATGCAGTGCAGCAGCCAATCGCTCAGCTACTTCGCCAACTGTGGAGTCAAATTGATTGCAGTATGTCGCAATTAGGATATTCCCCGGTAAAGAAGCATTCACCTGTAATGTAACAATCCAAGATTCGATTTTGTACAGAAACAAGTAATTGTTACAAATTGTAACGTTACAGGTTGCGCGCTGCAGTAATGCTCGGTTCTCCTCACTTATCATCTGCCTAGCCTTTTCCCAACTATGTTGGGGTCGGCTTCCAGTCTAGCCGGATGCAGCTGAATTTGGAATCGAGCGACTCCCTATCAAACCTCCACAACCCAGTTAGAACTGGGTGATACGATACCCCTTGATAAGACAGGTTGTCAGTGTTTTTGGGTCTCTGACTACCTGTAACGACTGTCAAAGATCTACAAACGACACCCGGGACCAGCAGCTTAACGTGCTTTCCGAGGCACGGAGGAAACTCGGTATGTAATGGGTGGTCACCCATTCACAGACCAACCTAGGCAAGCATGGCTTAACCTAAATATCGACCCGAGCGGCTGTTATTACTAAGCCACGAGCTCCTCAAGCAGTAATGGCAAATGAGTTATAATATTAATTGAGTGGTTAGTGTTTATGGAGTAAAGTATGCGTACCAAAATTAATGGAATATTTGAGAAACACTGAAGCATCTCGATATTAAAATGTAGATTTTAAACTTTGAACTATCAATGACACAAAATGACTCGACGTTTTTGTTAGCTTTTTATGGAGATAATAATCATGATTAAAGGTTGAAGGCGAATTAAATAGATCTCGACCGATATTATTTTAATCTATACAGGGTGGGTAAAAAATCGTGAAAAAACGATTTTTTGGCAGTAGTTGGGGTTATTTGGGTAATTTTTTGGTAGTATTTTTTTTCAGTTAGTTTTTGAAGAAACAAATAATTTTTCGTAAGACTTAAAAGATATTGAATAAAGCGCCAATACTCATAAATCATGGTGTGTCATGGTACCCACTGTCATAAAAGCACTTTTGTAGTGATGATTAATTTCCTAGAAGCAACTAAACACCACTAATTGCTTATTTAGTAAAAAATTTGGTAATTTCTTAAAAAACACTCAAGTAGTCATAACTTTTAAGGAGATCCAATTAGGACTCATAGAGATCTACGCCTTGGAATGGGCAACTACGGTACTTTCATAAGTTATTATGTCTTATGTCTGGGACTGTAGCTTCGCCTTCTTTGTTTTTTTTTTGACATTCAAAAGTACCTGTAATGGTCTAATTGAAATAAATGCTTTGAGTTTGAGTTTGAGTTTGACTCTGCCACAGATATATTTTTTACTGCAAATAACCCCAACTATCGTACTAATTCCGTGGATAATTTGATAATTCTTTTATTGAAATATTGAAAAACTTCTTTAAAGCTATTTTTTTTCCAAACCCTCCGACAGTTCCAAGCACACATCCATCTTTCAAAACGTCTATTTTCTTATCTAAAAATTCTAAAATAATATCTCTCGAACATTTGACAGAACCGTTTACGTGAAACCCCTGTAACACGAATATGTGTGACGAAAACGAAATATTTAGCACGAACTGAAAGGACGTAAGAGGGGTTTTGTGAATTTTGGGCTAAAATGCTGGAGGATCTTAGAAAGATGAAAATCTTGTACGGACCAATAGGATACAGGCAGCTATCAGTTGGCTCAACTGCCTGCCTGATGATAAATAATAGTAATAATCTGCCTCGACCTCGTGAAAGCCGAGAAAGATAAGCAAATCAAGTATCTTGACTTGGCTCGCGAGATTGGCGACTGATTGTTGGCTTAATTGCCAAGAGCCTCGACCAATACCTGAGGAGGCTCTCGTTAGGCAGCTGGATCAAGGGCTTGATTCAGAAAGCGGTACTCCTGGACACGGCTCGTATTGTTAGGAGGTTCCTCTGAAGCCCTGACTGCCGGTAGCTTGGACCCTGTTCTCGACACCGATGGGCTGCTATTTTTTATATTGTTTTTTCTAGGGAATATTTAAAAATGTAATTGATTTGTAAAGATATAAATAAAGGAATAATTATCTGCCTCGAACAAACTGCCTCTTTAGTCAGTGGTCGCAAGCACTACTGCTGAGCTGCGGTCCTGGGTCGAGCAAAGTGTTATTGGGTATTTCCACATTCGCCGGACTCATCCCCAAAGATCAGTCACCTTTTGCAGGTTTCCTCCCGAAAAGCTTCAAGACTTTCTACACGTTCTACACGTGCAACAAAAAAGGAGCATGGGGGATTTTGTATGCTTCGCTTCGAATGACACCTGTTTCGGGAGGATCATCATTTTGATCAGAACTGTAAAATCGATTTTTCTGACATAGCGCTATTTTAGTTCACAGCTGGCAGAGTATTTCCCATCGCAAATGTTTGCTGCTGTGACACTCAATTTGTGCCTGTTATTGACACGGCCACATTTTTATACAAAATATCACGGGAATATGTCCACATGGATATTTTTCAGGGGTCCATATTGGCTCACCTAAAGTTCTTTTCCCGAAATTGTTCTTCCTAACGATTTGTAATCCGAATGATCACTCTTCCTAAAATTTTTCATCCTAAAGTTTTCATTCATACTATTTGTAGTGCTACCGGCGATGTTCATAACACTCATGTTTCCGAAAATTGTAATTAATAATATCATTAATGTAAATATATTTAAACTCCTACTGGTTTTTATCATAACGCTTTTATCCCTAAACATAAGTACAGGTCAGAATGTCGTCTTGGGGGCACTATGAAAAAAAAACTTAGAAAAATTTCGCAACCAATTTCGAAGTAGCGCTCGCCGGCCGCTGCCGCGGCACCGCTCGCTACGCTCGCTCGGCTCGCGCGTAGTTGGTCACAGTTCTAACCTAACCTAACCTATGGATCCCTTCCACATCGTTTTTACGACAAACGGTTAGTCGGAGACAAAAAATACCAAGAAACTTTTATTCTTACATTTAAGTGTTTTATACGATAGAATCGAGAAAATAAACGGTTTGCAAAAATAATACTTTTTTGGCTAAATTTTTCTAAGTCTAAACAAAGAAATCTAAACAGAAAATATATGACTTTGAATAATAGTGTAAAAGATGGTTATGTTGAGAAAATATAGGAAAACAAATAAAAGTATAACAGATGTTTATTGCTACCGGCATTATGAAGTTGAATGCTTCGGAATTATAAAATTAGAGACAGAGTAGTTAGGAATTGTGATTGTTAGGATGAAAAATGTTAGGAAGAACAATTTCGGATTTCCAATTATCGGAGTTGAAAATTTAGGTGAACTTTGGCGCACCCATTTTTCAGATCTATATTTAGATCATTGATCTGAGTTCTAAATATAAGCCCCTTATAACGAGGACTTTTGATCCCTTTGTCTGTTGTGTTTTTATGAATAGTTAGTTAAAAAATATTGTTTAAAGCCTGTTTATTTGTTTCTGGAACACAAAGGGCAAAGAAGGAACATGGATGGGTTTTAGTCAGTAAGAGTCTGACACTCCCTCCCACTGTGGAGTGGGAGGGAGCAGACCAGAGCGGAAGAAGTCATTTGATGATTTCCCGTCCGTAAAAAGAGAAAAAAAAAGAAAAAGGATAGCCTGTTTTTACTTACACTTGCTCCCTGTTTAAATGAGGTTTACCTCACGGTAAACCTCATTTAAACAGGAGTGTTGAATATTTGCAGAAAAAACTGATTTCCAAAAAAACACAAAAAAAATCTAAAATAGCTTTTTTTTTTGTTTGAATTTTTTGTCACCGACTTCCGAAAGCAAAGTTATAACAGACCTTTTTAGTGTTTTTTGGAAGTCGTTTATTTTGTCTTATAGTTTTTTGTTTTTCCCATTTAGTTGTACACAAATTCTTGTCATGAATCAATTCTACATTTTAACTAGAGACCGACCGTTTTAATGAGTTCTGAGACTGCCTATCTGAGCTCCATAACCCAGTTAGTATATATTGGGTAATACGATACCTCTTGGTAAGACTGGTTGTCAGACTTTAGGGCCACTGACTACCTGTAACGTCAGTCAAAGATTTCTAAATGACAACTTTCCAAGGCACGAAGAAAAAGCGGTGTGTATTGGGTGGTCACCCATCCACGGACCACTCCTCAGTGGCAAGTGCTATTATTGCTGTAAAATTAATTATATGCTGATTCTAATGGCACATTTATACATCATAAACTATGAAATCTGGTATTACGATTTTGTATGGAAACTGCACAAACGCGAAAAGCGAATAAATTAATATATTAACGGTAACATTTTGCGGTTATATTAATATGATGTTATTATGAATTTTATGTGAAAATTGTGGCATGTTATTCAATTTTATTCATTAATGATGTTAGCACTTGGGAATGAAATTAATTCAATTTTAGGGAAGCTTTATGAGTTTGGGGAAAATGCTTATTTTTTTTAAGTTTAACTTACTTTCACAAAAAAATTCGGAAGTCGGCGGCGAAAAAGTAAACGAAGCAACTAAAAGTCACCGACTTCCGAAATTCAAGTTTTTTTTTTGGCATTAGTGTTTCTTTTTCGGAAATCGGTTGTTTTTTTGCAAAAAAGTATTTTTAATGAAACTTCAAAATTGCTTTTATCATTCAGTAGATTTCCGGACTCTGACATGTCGAAAGGTAAATGCAACCACTAACCGTAGCCACAACGTCGCCCAACCGCAACGACAGACAGCAGCGACATGACAGGTTTCTACGTAAATAAACTTTGCAAGAAAACACTTCCTTAGATTTGGTAGTCAGTAGGTAGTAGTTTGATTGTGTCTGCGACTGTAGCTTCGCACTTTGTTTTTTTGTGACATTCAAAAGTGCCTGTAATGGTCTAATTGAAATAAATCCTTTGAGTTTGAGTTTGATTTTCATTGCCGCTGCGAATTAAGATGGAAGTGACAGGGTAGCCCGCGAATTTCAATTCCTTACATTTTTGCAATTTGCAGATCAATGTCAGATTGTTTGTTGAGTAAAACATGATTCGCGGTACAAACTTAAAGCCCTTTCGATAACATCGTTTACTCTACATTTTAATATTGCAATAACAAACCAGTTTACTGTTATAAAATTTATTGCCATCGATAAATAATGTCATAATAAAAGTTAAAAACAGAAATATAAAAAATGAAAGATATGATAATAATTGCGCTTTAAAGTACAAGATGATAATTTATAAGCACCTTCAGGTAGTTATATTAATTGAATGTCTTAAAGCGGACTTTATTAAAGTGCCATTACTGACAACCCTGAGGGCTTAAGGCTGGGTTCAAGATGGCGACTTTCGATCGCCATTTTTTTCGTATGGCGTTTAAATACTGAAGTCTGCGACTGTTTAGAACGGTTTTCTATGTTCAATTCTCAGGTCAGATGGTGTTAAAGGTTTTTATATTAGTTAATTCTCAGTACACCATAATGTGGATGTGTGTCAAATTATAAGCAATAGCCTTCATACCAGTCTGTTTTATCGGCAAAAATTTGGGAGTTTTGGACATCTATGGCAATAAATGTCACATAGTGCACATTCTAAGGGAACGTGATAAACGAGGTAGATACTGCAGTAATGTTATGATCAATTGTGGGATTCTTTCTTTCCTCTAAGTGCCAGTCCAATAATTCGCAGGAAATAAAAAATTACCGACTTCCAAAAAAAAAAAACAAAAATTTAATGTCGGAAGTCGGTGGAAAAAATTCAATGAAACAAGAAAAAGGTCACCGACTTCCAAAAAATCACTTCAATTGAAACTGAAGTCATCCGTTTCGACCGTTCGTCCCCTTTTTAGTTGCGATATCCCACACAAGCTTTTGTTATATTAATATTATGTAAAAACATTGTAACTAGAAGTTATTATGGTATACCAAGGGCAATGACGAAAAAATACGTATTAAAGGAGCTAACTCATAAACTTCTCAAGTAATGTGAATACATAACTTCCCCCTTTTTTAGAAGTCGATTAAAAATAAAAAGCTGCTAATTCTATTGTTAGTCCTTTAGCATTACAGCAATTATGGACGATTTCCATTTTAATACGGTCATAATAATTTGTGATTTCGCTTTACATTGCATTCCCTCGCTTGCATGAAAATTGCTCATAATTTGAACCCTGTAGCAATTCTCATGCAACTACTTTGTTAAGTAAACATGAAGGTATTAGGTAAATTAAAGTAACGAGGACTTCCAGTTCAAGCCAACAGACTTTTCCATGTCAAACATAGGATCTTATTTTCATTTTAAGGTGGAAGCGCCAATTTCTTACATTTTTTGTAATTTACCAGTCAATGTCATGCCGTATGTTGAACAAAATATGATTTGCGGCCGTAACAAATATGGTTTTACAGGGTTATAATCAATAAAGTCATCAATACAACCCCTTTTTTTTTTTTTTTTTTTTTTTTTTTTTCGGATGGGAAATCATCAAATGACTTCTCCCGCTCTGGGTGAAGTGGGAGGGAGTGTCAGACTCTTACTGACTAAAACCCATCCATGTTCCTTCATTGCCCTTTATGTTCCAGGGCCACGGTATCTCTTTCGAACAGTCCCGCAGCCCCGGCAGGCATCGGCCCTTGCGGGCCCCTTCTTGGTTGCTGACATCTCTTTGAGGCGCGCGTGGAACACGAACGCGCCGTCGACACGGCCTGTCGTCATAAGACGGACGGACGGTGAGCTAACCCATTACTCACCGTCCACAGGCCCGCGCCTACGGTGGCCGGGAGCCACCACGTGGCCCCCGACGCCCGGTGCTTCGCCCGCGGCGGCTGGGACGTGAGATTCTCTCCCTCTCACGTCCCGCCACCTCCTTCGCTAGCATGACTGCTTCGCAGAAGGAGGTGACGGCTTCCCATTCCCTCTCGCTCCGGACCATGGCCTGAACCAGGGCCGGGAGCGAGAGGTCGCCGCCGCCGATCGCCGCTACGAGGACACGGCGGAGCTCCGCCCAAGCGGGGCAGACCTCCACGGTGTGCGCCACCGTGTCCTCCGGACGATCCTCACAATGATAACACCCGGGCGTTTCCTCCCGCCCGATTCGGTGCAGGAACCTCCCGAAACAACCGTGTCCGGTGAGGACCTGCGTCAGGCGGAAGGTGAGGGCGCCGTGGCGCCTCTCTAGCCACTCCTCAAAGAGGGGACTTATCGCCACTATTGTGGCGTGCCCTGCACTGGGTTGCGACAGTCGCTGTCTCCATGTCGCCATGAGATCGCGTCGGAGGTCTGTCCGCTGAGCGGTGATTTGCCGCGGCAGCGGAGTTTCCCCCCGACGTAGTGCCCCCGCGCGCCATTCATGCAGGCGCGCGAGGACTATCGCCTCCAGATCCCATGGCGGCAATCCGGCTAGGAGGCTCGCCGCCTCGCGGGAGATCGTGCGGTACCCCCGGATCAGCCTTACGGCTACGACCTTTTGGGGCGCGTTCAGGTAATGCGCGGCACGCCGCTTAATTGAACGCGCCCACACCGGGGCCCCGTAAAGGGCCATGGACCGCACGACCCCCGCGTAGAGCCTACGGCAGGAGGCGTTTGGACCCCTCAGGTTGGGCAAGAGCCGCTTGAAGGCAGCCCCGGCCCGTTCCAGTTTGGGAGCCAAACGTCGGAAGTGCTCAACGAAGTTCCACCGGCTGTCGAGGACGAGTCCTAGGTACTTCAAAGTCGACTCGACGCCGATGGGAACCCCTCCTACCGTCAGCGTGGATCCCGACGGTGGCGCATTCCGAGGCCTATGAAAGCTCATGGCCTCGGACTTGTGCAAGGCCACCTCGAGACCCAATTGCCGGATCCTCTCAACGACTATCGCAACCCCGCGTGTCATCAGTTCAGCCGCCGCCTCGTGCGACCTCCCTTGTGCCAGTACCAGCGTGTCGTCAGCGTAACAGACTACGCTGACGCCGCTAGGGAGGTCGGCGCGCAGCACCCAGTCGTAACCGATGTTCCACAAGGGCGGCCCTAGAACCGACCCCTGTGGAACACCGCACGACATCTCTCGCCGGTTCCATTCTCCGTTGGGACCAGGGTAGATGACATACCTGTCAGACAGGTAGTCCCCGACTACACGACGGAGGTAGGTGGGCACCCGGTGATACCGGAGTGCCTCCCTAATGCAGCTCCAGGGCATGGAGTTGAAGGCGTTGGCGATGTCGAGCGACACCGCCAAGACGACCCCACCCCGGGACACCGCGTCCCCCGTCGTGAGGGCTCGCACGCGCATGATGGCGTCCACCGTCGAGCGCCCCTTGCGGAAACCAAACTGGTGTTCCGCAAGATCCGGCCCCATTCCCGCAAGGTGCCCGGCGAGGCGGTTTGCAATGACTCTTTCAAAGAGCTTGCCCACCTCGTCGAGCAACACAATGGGCCGGTATGCGGACGGAGAGTCCGCAGGGCGCCCTGGCTTCCGTATGAGTACCAGCTTGCCCGTCTTCCAACGAAGCGGGAACTGGCCTCTCTCCAAGCATGCGCTTAGGAGCCCTTCCAGTCGGGACCCGAGAGCCTCAGAGGCCAGGACCCAGGCTTTGCCAGGTAAGCCATCGGGTCCCGGGGCGGCAGTTTTGGCCTTAAGCCTGCCTACCGCCACTCTCAGGTCTACCCCAGTCACCTCCGGAACGTCGTCATCGTCTTCGCTGTGGTCCGCTTCCGGCACCGCAAGCGGCGGAGCCATAGGCGGGGGAGTATGCTCCCCTCGCGAAGGGAACAGAGCGCTCACCACGTCCTCCACGAGCTCAGGCCGGAGACTCTGCGTCAGCGGGGGGGCCCAGGTGCGGAGTTTGTCCCGCACCATCTTATAAGGGCGCCCCCACGGATCTCCGTCGAGAGTCCCCAGCATCTCCTCGCGGGCCAGATCCTTGGCCCGCTGGACAGCCTCTTGGAGGGCGGTCTTCGCTGCTCTGTAACCCTCGTACAGCTCCGCCTCGATGGCTGCCGCATCCGGAGGGCGGATGCGGAGCCTGCGATGCCTGGTGTACAGGTGGCGCGCGGCGACGCACGCCTCGCGCAGAGTCGTAAGCTCTCGCGACCACCAGTACACCTGACGCCGGGCGCTTCCTGGCCGGACTCGGGGCATTGCCACGTCACATATGTCGGACATGGCCTCCTGGAACCAACCCGCCTCGTTGTTTACGTCGGCAGGCCTGTCCGGTGATGTCACCCAGGCCTGCACGATCGCGGCTTCCAGGAGGAGCTCCCGGTCCAGCTGCTTCAGCGCCCATCGCGGACCACTCGGGGCCTGTAGGACCGGCGCGCTTGGGGTCTGGGCGGAGACGTCGAACCGGATATACCGGTGGTCGGAATAGGTCTCCACCCCCTCCATGACGCGCCAGTCAACGACACGCGGTGACAGAGCGGGGCTGGCGAACGAGATGTCCACCACCGAGTCGCCCCGCATCCGCACACACGTGGGGACAGAACCCCGATTAACGACGACTAGGCCTGTCTCCAGAGCCCAGTTCTCCACCATCCTTCCCCGCACGTCTGTGTAACGAGAACCCCAAGCCAAGTTCTTGGCATTGAAGTCCCCGAGCACAAGCACGGGGAGGGAATGGCTTCCGATGACGACGCTCAACTCCGTGAGGGAGTTGTGGAACTCGGCGAGAGTTCGGCTCGGGGAGAAGTAGACACCCGCTACGACAATCTCCCCGAACCGTGCTGCTACGCACCCCTGACCCTTCCTGACACTTTCATGGGTCGGGGTACCGGCGGCGGCCGACGAAATTATGGCCACTGAGCCGCTAAGGTCCTCCACCCAGTTATCCCTGGGCGGGACGAAGTACGGCTCAGCGACCACGGCGACGTTGATCGACCACTGCGCCATGCTCTGGAGCAACAGATCCTGAGCGCAGGCGCAGTGGTTGATGTTCGCCTGGAGGAAGCTTAATGGAGCCGTTATTGGCAGTCCATTTCAGCCCCCTCCCGGGCCCCCTGCGAGGGCCCCGCTGCGGGTTCAATACAACCCCTTTAAGTTTAAAATTTGATTTTCGCGGGCTATCCTGGTTCCACCTCAATATTGTACTAAACACATTATTTTATTTTTTGTTTAGATTAAGTTTTTTTTTTTTTACCGTGAGCATTTGTGGCATGTGTCAAATAAATTTGTTCTCAGATAATCAATGGGCAGAGATGGCTATGAAAACCATTGTGACATTGAAATCCACTATAATTTTAAAACGATTTAACTATTGTCTGTGAATTTGGTATTTAGGTTATAATAATTATCTTAAATTCATATGAGATTCAAAACCGTAATATCATACCTTGAGCATTAAACGGTTTTGTCGCACCTATTGGAACGTTAAATTGACTCAGTCGCAAATCAGCAAATATCTTACATTCAACAAAAACACACGTAACTATGATAAATCGCACATAAAATGAAACTGATACAAATATCAAACACTAAAATAACAAATTGTCTCTAATAAACCAATAAATTCTCCCCACTGCAAAATAAATCTACATCTGACAGCGCAACAGATTAAAAATATGATCGATAGCAATTCGATGTTTTAAATGACAGCCCTATAACTTTAAGGCACAAGCTTCGCAGACGGCGACGAAGTGAACTAGCTATCGATGATTTTGTCGCTTAAGAAAAAGAAGATTTTAGGTCCCGTGTCAGCAAATAGGTACTTACATACATAAATCGTTGATCGCTGACAGGTTGCTTAATCCGATCGAGCCTGTCCCCTGCTTAGTCAAAATCATCATCATCTGCGTAGTCTTTTCCCAACTATATTGGGGTCGGCTTCCAGTCTAACCAGATGCAGTTGAATACCAGTATTTTACATGGAGCGATTGCCTATCTGTCCTCCATAACCCAGTTAGTACTGGGTAATACGATACCCCTTGGTAAGACTGGTTGACAGACTTTTTGGGCCACTAACTACCTAACGATTGTCAAAGATCTTGGTAAGCACGGCTTAACCTAAAGATCGACCCAAGCGGCTGTTATTATTAAGAAAAAAAAACAAAATCAAAAGTCATTTATTCAAACTAGGCTGATAATCAGCACTTTTTGAATGTCAAAGTTTACAAGAGACAGTCCCCCAAAACGCCCATCCTTCGCCACTTCCTAGTGTCCTGCCCCAGAGTCACTTTCAGCCGGGGCTCGTATCCCACAGGGGACACCTCACTTTGGGTTTAGTCACTTAGATTTTAAGTTTTATCCCGGCTAAGCCAGGCCAGGCTGGTGGCAAGGCCTAAGCCTTACTCCCAAGGCACCCACACAAGGTTTCCCGGCTAAGCAGTCAACAGCCTGCTAAGGTGATCAAAGATATGCCATTTTTAAAAAGAATACTGTTGACACTGCCGATGAGTACTCGTTTGTCGCATCGACAAGAGTTCTCTCATAGGGCCGAACACTGGCTGAGAAACTGTCGCTTGGTACATCAACATTCTCCTGTCATTATACAAATTTATTTGGGATTCATACTTCTCTTTTAGTAGCCTCTCTTATACAGGTTGAATTTTTCAAGTGGGCGTGGATGGCCAAATCCGAAACTACGAGGTATAGCGAAAAATACTCAAAGGTGTCTTTAGCCCGACTTTGATGAAAACTAAAACTGCAACATTAGATTTTTGAAAAATCAAAATACCTAGCCAAGAATCGAACCTATTGATTTTGGAAAAAAACACATTGTATTCGCTATTCCTCATAGTTTCAGATTTGGCCATCCAAGCCCATTTGAAAAATTCACCCTGTATGTACATACTAGCGAGTACTCCGTCGCGCATTGGCTGTTGCTCGCCAACTCGTTTTTAGTCGCTAGCTGTACTCGCTCCTCGCTTATCGCCGGCGGTGGGACCGGTGCTTCACAATCGATATGATTACAATCATGTTGCTGAAATCGATAATCGGTTATCGATTAGCCGTGTATCATGTTTTTATAATGTGGAACAAATGCCCTTCGAATGATTTCGTTCCTCGAGGCGTCGGCTATTTAAGGTGCAGTACACACAATTTAACTTCGTCAATTTAATTATTTTAAGATATTAATATGTATTGAGCCAGTAATCATCATCATCAACCGAAAGACATCCACTGCTGGACAAAGGCCTCCCCCAAGTGTTGCCATATTGACTGGTCCCGTGCAACTCGCATCCAGCGGATCCCCGGAACCTTCACCAGGTCATCCACCTAGTGGGAGGCCTGCCAACGGTACATCTTCCGGCTAAACAGTAATACATCACAAAACATCACGCCTATATTAACCGAAGAGTAAGGCAGAGGTGTAGCCATGACTCACTTGACTTGACTAAAATATTTAGTCCTTCTAGCTGAGGCAGAGGGTTTCCACAGTTATAGTCCTCTTTTGCGAGGTGTATCCATAGTAAACCCAAATTATCATGTAACAGGAGGCCTATAATTGCTAGTATTCGGGCAAAAAACCAGACTACCGAGATTCCAGATGAAAATATCCAAGAAAAATATTGCTCGACCAAGGAATCGATCCCAGAACCTCATTCTCAGAAGTAAAGCTTCCGGCTACTTCACTAACGAGGTAATTTCACGTTGACACGATATTAATGTATTTTGTGCCAAGTTATTAATCTTAAATTAATTGAGGAAGTCCTTGGTCCCACGGCGCGGTCTGATTTTAGCATGTTTCAGTACTTTATTGCTGGTACCTGTGTAAAGATTAACGCCATTTTCCGTTTTACATGTTAGACTAATTCCAGCCACCACGTTAGAAAAGGGATGAGCCTATTGCAATCTACAGGGCACGAAACCTGATTCCGATCTGCTACTTGAGGTTTCAGATGAGGAGCTCAGGCTAAAAAATTACAGTCGCTCGGGGTGGATCTTCAGATTAAGCCACGCTTGTCTGGATTGGTCCGTGGATGGGTGACCACCCATTACAAACCGAATTTCCTCCATGCCTCGGAAAGCACGTTTAGCCGTTGCACGTTGGTTCCGGCTTTCAATTGTAAATCTTTGACAGTCGTTAAGTTAGTGGCGTGAAAGTTTGACAACCAGTCTTACCCTTGGTAAGACTGGTTGTCAAACTAACGGTAACGCATTACCCAGTCCTAACTGTGGTGTCGAGGTCAGATAGGATGTCGCTCCATGTAAAATACTGGTATTCTGCTGCATCCGGTTAGACTAGAAGCCGACCCAAACCTAGTTGAGAAAAGGCAGGCAGATGATGACTTGATCCTCTAGATGGACACCTTGCCCGGTGGAAACGATCCCAGGACCTCATGCGCAGTAGTAATGCTTGCGACCAGACTAACGAGTTAGTTAGAGACCAAAAACCAGCAGTTTTCTGTGTCTAAGGACGTATCTGAGGCATCACAGACGTGTAACCCTACCCTACAGACTAAGTTAAAACGCCCCGAGTGCCTTTAAGCAGATAATGTGCACAAACCCTTATATTTTTTACACCCTTTTTAGCTTACATCTTTGTAATGTAGCCGGAGTAGTTCAGATTAAAAACTAGACTATAAAACAGTTAATTTACATAATTGCCAGCATATCTTGCCTAAAAGAGTAGGTCGATATGGTGAGGCGTAAATAATTTTTGCTCTTTTATAACCTTAACGTATATTGTCGTGATAGCCCAAGGGGAATGGTGAAGTTTTTGAGCGTGAAGCTGTGGGTTCAAAACCTGGCCAGTAACAATGTGACTTTTTTATTTTTAAGCGACTTAAAAAAATCGGATGTCTATATATTTTTTATGTATGTTCCGGCATAACTCCGTCATATATAGACGGATTTGCAAAATTCTTTTTTTGTTCGAAAGGGGTTTATTTCGAAATGGTCCCATTTAAATTACATATAGATCTGATGATGAGTTTCGGAGACTGACAACGAAACTCTTCAAAAAATGACATGTATATGTTTACGCAATCACACAACATAACATCACGCCTGTGCACTCGAAAGGGCTACGCAGATTTGTCCATTACACCCACATTTCGACAGTTAGGTATGTTAAGTTCCATTTTATTGGCGATAAGCCTATTACCATGAAATGTTTTGTTTACAATGTAAAATAAATGCATTGCAAATATTTGTGTAGGATATTACAACTTTTTTTTTTAGCCTGTTTGGGTGTCGTACTGCTGGGCAAACACCTCCCCTTTCTCCTTCCAAAAAATATTACAACTAAAAAATGGAAAAATAAAAAAACTTTTTTGCAAAAAGTAAAACCGACTTCAAAAACACAAAAAAGTGAAAAATAACTTTGGCTTCAGAATCAAAAGTCGGTGACAAAAAAACTAAATCAAACAAACAAAAGTCACCGACTTCTGAAGCTTAAGTTATTTTCACTTTTTTGTTGAAACTTCATTTTACGGTTTTATGTTTTGCAAAAAAGTTGTTATAAACTAGTGTAGCCCGCGTCCTTCGTCCGCATGAAATTATTATAAAAATATTACTTTCCTATTTCAATCCGATTTTGTTAAAAATTTCAGGCGTTTTAATTTTTCTACTCGGAACCCTAATCCTTTATTCTAAAATAAATTCCTTTCATATGCATTCAGTAAAAAGCTGATATTTTGAAATTACAAATAGACACTTCAATTTTATTTGTTTGTTTAGATTTACAAGTTGTCAATATCATGTGGTTTTCCCTATAAACTTAACAATAAAAACACAATATTTTATTCTGCGGTCTTGTGTGCATAGGTAGCGCCATTTTTTATTTATAAAATAATTGAATATGTTTCTACTTCGCATCCGGTATAATTCTGTGAGCCGCAAATGTTGTAAATTATATATTTTTGGTCTGTGGTTATTGTGGGAAACCGAGGAAATACAGGGTAATTTTATACTAATGGAAATATTTTTAATTTGGGTTAAATTAATTAGTTCATTTAATCACGGTAATGAAATAAACTACATATATATCTATTATATTTTTCTACATTGAAGCTTGAACTAAGGCGCTTCATTCATTAAAAAATCACATAAGATAAAACTCCATTCCAATAGGAAGTTTTCTATAGCAGTTGTAAGTATGTATTTGTGACCGGTTGATGGCAATAGGCTCGTCCTAATACACTTGTTATACCTGGCGAAATGTGGGTAACTTTAAACTTCTGCCGTACCCTTCAGGGAAACAGTCGTGATGTTGGAAAAACTTTGCAGTCTTTAGTATCACCACTTGTGAGGGTTTTTAAAATGGCGACTGATATTAGGAGTTCTTGGCTAAATAACAGCCTCACAGGTCGATCTTCAAAGTTAAGCCGCACTTGGGAAGGTCGATCTGTGGATGGGTGACCAACAATTACATACTGAGTTTCATGCGTGTCTCAGAAAGCATGTTAAGCCATTGTTGGTCTCGGCTGTCGCAGGTAGTCAGTGGCCCAAGAGTCTGACAACCAGTCAGGGGTATCGTATTACCCAGTGCTAACTGGGTTGCGGGGGTCAGATACGCAGTCCATTTAAAATATGGGTATTCAGCTGCTTCTGGGCCCCAGAATAGTTGGGAAAAGGCTAGGCAGATGATGACGTCAGAAGATGAAATAAGAATGTTTACATTCACTTTTGAATTGAAATCAGAAATAATTCCTACAAAAGGTTTTATTGTTTTAATGGCTTCATTTGTTGCCCAATATGACTGTCCTAGGTTTTTCACCCGCCAGAGTTGTACATTAGTGATGGGGGGTAAAAATGTACCCCAAAAGGGGTATTTTTGCGGTTTTACGGTTATATCTCGTAAAGGACTTACAATATCGAAAACTGTTCTTCATAAAAGCTGTAGGGCATTTAATCCTGCATAGAATAAAGCCAGATTCATAGTTTTGGATTCCCCGTTCTGATACTAATGCTCATCAAAGTTGGGCGTATTTTACATTCTGTGAAAAAAAAAAAAAATACTTGCAATGCTTGTATGTTTTTTTAGGTACATTTTGCAACAGATTTTTAAAAAGTTGTCGCTAACCGATTCAGCTGAAATGATTGAGTGACGTCCTTTTAAATCCAATATAGCGAGCTCCCACAAATGGCGGATTAGTTATTTCTTATTCACCCCCATGATATGGGGGTATATTTAGTCTGAACGGCCCAAATCGAATGGCCCACGGGCCGTAAGGCCGTAGAAAAAAATTGTTAACGTTCCAAAGGACCGGTGATAAAAACTTGTAAACAAATGCAATGTCATAAACTACATTAAGTACACGAAGCAAACTTAATAAGTTTACATTCACACGCACATTGGTAACTGTCACTTTATGAGCTTACAGCCGTTCATTATTATTGTGTGCGTAAATGGATTCTACAAACACTAGTAAACATAAACGGGTCCACAAAGATACCCAACTTTTTATACTAATGAAATATGGTAACCATAGCTGATTGGCGTAAGCGCCTGTGATAGCTACTGATCTAATCTCGGCGACGTGAGTTCGATCCCAGCTGAGGAATTTTGTTTTGCTGTTTTTACTTTTTGTTTTTATTATATTTATTTTGTGGCCAATAAAATCACTCAAGCAAAAAAGTAGAAAGGTAATTAAATAAAACCAATAAAATAATTTGATTTTATATTAGATAAACATTAGTATTGCTTGGAATGAGCGGGTCATTCGTCTCGTTTCCTCCAATATGTTCCTTCCTTACATTGCATTGGTTGTTTTAAGGTTCAATTTGGTGTGGGCTAAAAAACTTGTTTGCCGATACAATGATTTAATGAAAACTGGTTTTAAACATTCATAGGCTTTAGCTATCCATAATAGACGTTCGAATGAGTAAAACACTGTTGTTTACCAGTTTTTTTTTTACAAAGAAAAAGTTTTTTAGTGGTAAGGAT
The DNA here is from genome assembly GCA_905220335.1 of Noctua pronuba. Taxonomy (NCBI): domain Eukaryota; kingdom Metazoa; phylum Arthropoda; class Insecta; order Lepidoptera; family Noctuidae; genus Noctua; species Noctua pronuba. The sequence continues at coordinate 7,551,390 of LR999918.1, read as the reverse complement.
GGGCGTAAATAAATTGTCAAAGTAGGTAGGTATATAAATTGAATCAAAGTAAAATTAGTGGTGAAGTGAATCAACATGTTAGATAGTAAGAAGTTATGACAACTTCTAACCGCATAACAATAACATCACTTCACCAGACTTTCAATAATACGAGTTGTGGTTTTAAAACGAGGATTAAGACAACATGACGTATACCTAGGTAATTATTCCTAAAGTTTGTATTTGTTCACATTCGCTTAACAAATATGAACATTATGTGTATAAAATAAGATTGATAATCGTCTACTAATAAAATAAATTCGACATCCAGCCCCAATACCCGACAGAAATTCGGCCACTAGTCCTACAAGGCAGAAGGTTACATTCTTTATACCGTTCTCCAACTTTTCGCCACAATATTTTACGCCCATCATTATCAGACCTAAACGTTTTTTCATCGCTAAAAATAACCGCATTGTTCTCCCAATCGAAATCGATGTATGACCTAGCGAACTGTAGTCGGTTTTCTCGGTGCGCAGTGGAAAGCAAAATCTTTCGCGCTGGCTTGCTGCAACGTAAACCAGCAGAATGCAGGTGATTCCTCACGGTTTACTTATAGATTTACTTTATTTTATTTACTTTTATTTATAGAATACTATTTACGTTATTTGAAGGCTTTTCTTTAATCTGTCTAAAAACACGTGCCGTAGTATAGGACACACCATGGAAAAAATGGGCTAACCAAGTTAATTTTATCATTATCTACACTAATATTATAAAGAGAAAAACTTTGTTTGTTTGTTTGTTTGGTTGTAATGAATAGGCTCAAAAACTACTGGACCGATTTTAAAAATTCTTTCACCATTCGAAAGCTACATTATCCACGAGTAACATAGGCTAAATTTTATTTTGGAAAAAAATAGGTTTCCGTAAGATATTTGGGTTTTTCGGACACAAGGTGTAAAAAATCACCAGAAAAGTTACTTATTTTGCGTACGCTGCCTAAACTATAAAAGATAGAACCACAAAATGTTCTAATTAATTGTAGATCTTATAAATATCTACAAAAAAATCCGTGTCACACTATACCTATCTATGTCGAGTGAGGCACAACAACCATTTTTTTATCTTGAATTTTTTTTGGACTACATTTAAACGCATTTATTTTACTCATGCTAGAATCCTTATCAAAATAAATTATTTCATCACTAAGTACAGTTTATGTAGATAATATTTGATATTTGAATCATTCAAATTGGACGTTTGGTTTTGAAGTTATGGCGAAATTAAAATATTACGATTTCTGCTGCACGGCCAGTTGCGAAGTGGGCGTCACCAAGGCGGGGTGCGCGTACGGGAGGGGAGTTTAGATCTATGAGTAAGGTACCCGCGTGGCTCAGACGCTAACCCATTACTCACCGTCCACAGGTCCGCACCTACGGTGGCCGGTAGCCACCACGTGGCCCCCGAAGCCCGGTGCGTCCCCCGCGGCTGCTGGGGCGAGAGATTCTGTTCCTCTCACGTCCCGCCACCTCCTTCGCTAGCATGACTGCTTCGCAGAAGGAGGTGACGGCTTCCCATTCCCTCTCGCTCCGGACCATGGCCTGAACCAGGGCCGGGCGCGAGAGGTCACCGCCGCCGATCGCCGCTACGTGGACACGGCGGAGCTCCGCCCAAGTGGGGCAGACCTCCAAGGTGAGCGCCACCGTCTCCTCCGAACGCTCCTCACAATGATAGCACCCGGGCGTTTCCTCCCGCCAGATTTGGTGCAAGAACCTCGCGAAACAACCGTGTCCGGTGAGGACCTGCGTCAGGCGGAAGGTGAGGGCGACGTGGCGCCTCTCTAGCCACTCCTCAAAGAGGAGACTTATCGCCACTATTGTGGCGTGCATTGCACTGGGTTGCGACAGTCGCTGTCTCCATGTCGCCATAAGATCGCGTCGGAGGTTTGTCCGCTGAGCGGTGATTTTCCGCGGTAGCGGAGTTTCCCCCCGACTTAGTGCCTCCGCGCGCCATTCATGCAGGCGCGCGAGGATTATCGCCTCCAGATCCGGCTAGGAGGCTCGACGCCTCGCGGGAGATCGTGCGGTACCCCCGGATTAGCCTTACGGCTACCACCTTTTGGGGCGCGTTCAGGTAGTGGGTGGCACGCCGCTTAATTGAACGCGCCCACACCAGGGCCCCGTAAAGGGCCATGGACCGCACGACCCCCGCGTAGAGCCTACGGCAGGAGGCGTTTGGACCCCTCAGGTTGGGCAAGATCCACTTGAAGGCAGCCCCAGCCCGTTTCAGTTTGGGAGCCAAACGTCGGAAATGCTCAACGAAGTTCCACCGGCTGTCGAGGACGAGTCCTAGGTACTTCAAAGTCGACTCGACGCCGAAGGGAACCCCTCCTACCGTCAGCATGGATCCCGACGGTGGCGCATTCCGAGGCCCATGAAAGCACATGGCCTCGGATTTGTGCAAAGCCACCTCGAGACCCAATTGCCGGATCCTCTCAACAACTATCGGAACTGTGGGGAGCCCCCCTTAATCTGTTATTTTTTAATTATTGTATAGAAATCGTAAAGCGGTTCACAGAATACATCTACCTACCAAGTTTCAACGGTTTAGTCCGAATAGTTTCGGAATAAAGTGGCTGTGACATTCAAACGGACAGACAGACAAGACGAATCTATAAGGGTTCCGTTTTTTGCCATTTGGCTACGGAACCCTAAAAATCGTGTTTGGGCTCATTTCATACACCTTGATGAGAACTTTAGAATTAGCTGGAGAATGACTTTCATCGAGGGACTGACGATGGAGCGGAGGGCAGCTGCAATAGGACCGCAAAAGTTTACAGCATCTATATCGTATTCGGGCTCATTTCATGCACCTTGATGAGAACTGTAGATCTAGCTGGGCTCTGGCTGTCATCGAGTGTCTGAGGATGAAGACGTAAAGGCTGTCGAGGGCAGCCCTTATTTGGAAAAAACATAATAAGAATAGTTTAGTGATTCTTATTCTGTATTGCACACAAAATAAAAAACGCCGAAAATTTATTCCTTTTGAGAGCTTCCGTTCCGTCCGCTGCGTAAACGGTTAAAGTTACGCAGCAATCATGTATGACGGAATTGTTCCTTTTAAAAGTTCTAAAAAAAGTCCGTGATAGCATATGTATATCTTTTAACTTACACACTCATCTTTTTTATGGTTCTCAATTTTCATCAAAAATTATGCATTATTTTTGCAAAGGTGTTTTTGTAAACATGGTATTTATCCTTATCCAAATAAATACGTTATTCATCAGAAGTATTTAATTTTGAACGAATCTGCTCTAACATCATTTGATTCCAATGAATATCTTATTCATTTTCATTATGTGTGTGATGTGCTCCTTTAGAATTGTATAATAGGTGCCTACGACCCACCCTCTCTAACCCTCTCTTATGTGACGCAGACGAAGTTGCGCGGGTCAGCTAGTCATCATATAAAAAAATACATTTATGATAATAAGTATTATTATAACTATGGTAGGTATTCCATTTTAGTTACATTATTATTTATTCCTAGGTAAACATTGAAAGGTTAGATGATTTAGTTAAGTTGAAGTAGATAATATAATATATAATATCAACGTAATATCTAACTGTTACTCACCGATATCATTAAGCGCCTTGCAATTTCACTTATAGATACATTTTGCTCATGCAGAACAACGATTTCTGCCTTTTTAAGCATTGATAAATGGTGCATGGTTGGATCCTTAGAAATAAATCCGCACACGAATATGAGATCAATAAACTCAGTTAAGCAAATACTCGTAGATTGACAACTAAGAACACGCACTTTTTATAAATTAAGGTATTTGGAAACTATTTTTTTTTAAATGTCGGTAGTTATTTTCTAAACAGTCAAAATAAAATGTCCTGAGAGTTCTGTGGTTGTCTCAAACGTTGTAAACTTCAATACTCATTCATAGACGGGTTCGAATCGTTATAATATATTATACTTTATTTAATGTTTTAACAAATTAATGAATACAAAAAGAACATTGCTGCACCCATGGTTTGAACTCACGACTTCTCGTTCACTGATCAAATACTATAGCCATTGTGCCATGATAACGATAGTAAATCTGTGCGAAATATTATATCTCATTAGGTAACATAAATGAATGATTACTATATATTGGTATACGATTACTGAAGTGCCTTACGCACACTAATAGAAACAGAGCTCGCTCGTTTTATTAAGTGTTACTTTGTGTGCATAATAACTATGACTTCACTCACACATGTAAGATGTAAACCAAATACTTGGTTAGTCACAATAATAAAACGTTTACGCACACAATAATAATGACCGGCGGTGACAGTTACCAATGTGGGCGTATGTAAACTTATAAGCTTTGCTTTGCGTACATTCGGGTGCAAAGGTTTTAACATTGAAATAATAGATTTAAATGGTTATGTTTATGAACAAATGCGAGAGGCTTGCAAAGTTAAAATTAATGTTAAAACTACTTTTAGGTATAGATGAGGTAAGCTCCTACTTGTTTATGGCAGCCTGGTACTTTACTTATCTATACTAATATTATAAAGCTGAAGAGTTTGTTTGGTTGAACGCGCTAATCTCAGGAACTACTGGTTCGAATTGAATAAATATTTTACTGTTGGATTGCCTATTAATCGAGGAAGGCTATAGGCTATATAACATCACGCTACGACCCTTAGGAGCGGAGCAGCAATGAAATGTTGCAAAACGGGGAAAATTGTATTTTTAATAATTTTACGCGGACGAAGGTCGCGGGGAACAGCTAGTTACTTTATAATTTAGTTGTTTTTAAACATGTGTATTTACTTAAAAGCTTATTATCTAAGCTATTCATGTAACTGATTTCATAAACACAAAAAGTTAAGCCCATGAACCATAGTTAACTACAACTACAGTTAGTTTATACACCGTCATAACATGGAAACCTCAGAAACTTGTTAAAATTAATAGCCGGCTCAAATGAAAGTTAGTCACGTTACTAAGTGGAAATGTATTTACATTGAAACTGTTTGTTTGTCTATTTATGTAATGTTTTATGTAACTGGGCACGTGGCTCCGAACCATCGTGAAGTTTTTTCTTTGTTACATAACATTCTTTCTTAGTTTTTGCGTTGTATACAAGGTGGGAGGGACACCGATGCTAAAATGGTTACCACGTATAAATGTATGTGTTACGGCTAAAAGCCGAAGTAAGGTTACACCTAGTTCTAGCCGGCTATACCTAGGTGCGGCCGGTAACTATCCTTTTTATTGCTAGGACACACCGACCAAATGGATTAGGTTAGGTTAGGTTAGAACTGTGACAAAACGCGAGCGAGCGCTACATCCAAATTGGTTGCATTATAACAAACTGTTACCGGCCGCACCTAGGTATAGCCGGCTAGAACTACGTGTATCCTTACTTCGGCTTTTAGCCGTAACAATTTTTCATCGGTATTTTTTTTTAAAACCAGCTACTCTATACGTTTATTAGCCTAGCCGTTTATTTTATCATGTAGGTATTACAGTTTTGTAGGAAATAGCTGTTTTTTTTAAATAACCAACGAAAAATTACTACATCAGGTTTCAGAATGATATACTGAATACGGTCGGTTTTATAAAACTCAGCGATTTTATTTGCGTAGGTATAACTCAAGTATCATTTATGAAAATTAAATGTTTACGACTTAATGACTTTATGACTTAATTAATTATTCCATAAGAAGAACTCTTCATTATCTCATCTGATTTATCAACATAATTACTAAAACATAGCCATGTGAAATTATCTAAAGAATATAATTGTAGTTGGTAAACGTAAGCAGACTGTAATTAAACCTCGTTGGTCTAGTAGCATGAGGTCTTTGGTTCGATTTCCAGGTTGGGCAAAGTGTTATTGGGTTTTTCCATCAGGAATTTCACAGTAGCAGCCACGGAGTCTGGATTTGTGCCCGGTTGATGACAATAGGCTCGTCCCTCTTGGGTTCGATTCCCGGGTCGGGCAAAGTGTAATTGGGTTTTTCCATCAGGAATTTCTCAGTAGCAACCACGAAGTCTCGATTTGTGTCCGGTTGATGGCAATAGGCTCACCTCCAATTCGCCTCCAATGTGGGTGTACTAGTAGGTACACCTTTATCAAACCCTTCGGGGATTACAGGCGTGATTTTATATAATCTCCTAAGGCTAAAAACAGACAAACAAACACCGCATTAAATTCCATAAAAAAAACTTAAAAATGACTAAAGCGGTAAAAAATAAGTAACGAAACGCGAGTAAACCCGAAGTATTTAACACGTTTTCGTTGATAAAAGTTAATGCGTCCTGACTTGTTACGAATTAATTGATACCGAAGAGCTAATTATGTCCAACATGAGTAATGGGCCTCGTTATGGCGCTATTTTTAACATTCATTCATGTTATTTTCTGTAGTAAAAGTGTTTGTTATTATTTTCCTATGGGCAGGTAAGTAATTCTTGAGTTGTTAAGGGAATCTCATTCGATTTGAATTACTGTTGTCGTCGAATTTTTTATTTGTTTTATTTCTTACTAGCTTTCGCCCGCGGCTTCGCTCGCGTTAATTTAGAATTGGACAATCATTTCGGGTTGTACTCTGCTTGTAATAACATAATTCAATCATGATTCTAAAGACACGTGGCGCCATATTTTATCATAAGAACGTTATTGTTGTTTTCCTCGGGAACAGTACATTTTTTCGGGCTGAAAGGTACCCTATGTCGGTTTCTGTACAGCTGACAACGTATATGCTAAATTTCAGGATATTAGGTACAGTGGTTTAGGCGTGAAAAGTTAATGAACAAACTTACTTTCGCATTTATAATATTAGTATGGAAGTATAGATTAAAAACCAACTCCAACCAACATAAGTTAGTTAGTAGTATACAAGTTGTAGGTATTTTTTTGTGTGGTTAGTGCCTAACCTGGTGTCAGAGTTTTTATACCGCCCATGGGCCTCTGACTTGGCTTTACATGCCGTCGAAAAATTTCTCTCAGGCATGCTGGTTTGGTTTCCTCACGAACGGTTCCTTGGCTTTCACCGAAGCAAGTGATGCAACGTGGTGTTTTGCTTCGGCTTGCCCAAAGGTCCCTTGAACTGGGTTCAATTCAAATTTGAAACTGTGACACAATGAGGGTCTTTACGGCGCGGCCACGACCCGTCTTCTAATGCTTTCGCGCAATTTTGTAATACCCCGCTGCGCCGCGCCGCAGCACTAATTTGCGCTTACCCCGTTTATTTTTAAATATCACCGTGCACACATACATACCAACATTCTCGTTAATTATAAATACTCATAAGTTCTGTTTCACACGATCCTGTAATTATACGTTTAAAAATCGAACAGAAGCCATGATTATTATCATACAGGAGTCCAACGGTTCTTAATTCAATCTTTGTTAAAACGGTAACTCCCACTTATAAACAAGAAAGATGTAAGTAACAGTAAAAAGTTACAAGCGAATCACGCCCTTGCTGCAAATAAAATATTTAAAAAAAGAGCGAGAATTGAATGGTTTGTTTTGCAAGTACAAGAATTCTTGACATTTGCGTCGGTGCAGCCTTGTTTTTCGTTTTGTCTTAAGCGACAAGACGGTGCTGTACTTTTATGAGCCTTTTTACATAAAAATAGGGTATAGTTTTGCTTGTTTAAAGGCCGTTCGTTTATTATTTCTTTGGGTCATAATACCACCCATTTTCTCGTCAATGAATAGGCGCCAGTTACCAGTTTGACCGGTCGTGCGCACTTAACTTGGATTCGAAAATGTTGGAAGAGTAACTAATAAATTATTGGTTAAGTCAACGCAATTAGGTAGCTGTTCTATTTTAATTAGTATTTGGATAAAACTAGGAAACTTTAGTTGTGTTCGGAGGAGTGAAAAGTTTATCCTTTTTAGTTGTGGTACCTCACTCAAATCCTTGTCAAGTTTCAATTATATATTGTTACCAGACGTTATTAGCACATCTGCTACAAAGACGAAGAAGAAAAAGTGCATATTATAGAGGATAATTCATAAAGTACCGAAGCAAAGTTCATAAAATTTATATGAGATCACCGCGCGAGTTTCTTTGTTGAAATAAAAAAAGAATCACTTAAAAATCGGACCGGTAATCACGGAGAAATCGGTGTACATACAAGAAAAAAAAAGAAAAAAGATGCTGGTGAAATACATAACCTCCTCTTTTTTTAGAAGAAGGTTAAAATGCTGTTTTATACACGAGCGCAATACCTACACAGTCAAAATGAATAGAACAGCTGCTTTTGTTTCATATGAAAAGAAAAATTTCGACTTTTGTGGTTAGAATCATAAACTGGAATCACGCTAATCATTTGCGCGTCAATGTTCCTGATACCTTGTATTTTGTAAACGTTTTTCTGTCTAACATTTTATCTAACACTGTGTCAAAAAAATGCCTTGCAAATCACCCGATATTGGTTCAGAAAAAATATTCAACAAACCATAACGTAGCCGTGTAAACATCGATAACAGAAATCGGAACATAAAACCGCACACGGAACAATAAAAAACAAAAACAACAGAAATCATAATGTCAAAACCACAAACGCACAAATCGATGATCGCCGCATAAATTCGTGAAATATTCAAATATTGTTCATTCACATTTAGTTTACTTCTGATTGGGCACCATTGTCAAATGACAGTGAGCTTTATAGCCGTAACAATAAGGCTGCTGTTCAGTTGCTGCCTTTGACAAGTCTGCCAAATCACAGTGAGCTTTATTCCCATTACTATAAGTTTGTTGTTGGGTTGTAGCTGTCAGACGTTAACTTACTGAGCAAGGACTGTACGTACCCATCACGCAGTTATAGAGAGGTACCTACCAATCTGTTATCATTTTCCCGCATTTCCGGGACACGGGATCGCTCCACGATATTTATATACAGGCTTATAAACCACCTGATAAATTTGTATGTCACAGAGTAATTGCGAAAATGGTTTTTTGCGAAAAATCTTTGGATTTTTGCGAAAAAAACCAGTTTATCTTTGGTAAATCGCTAACAATGACGATATATATGAACATTGATTAGCTGATATGAATTTTATGCACTGACAGATGTGTTCTTTGGTTAACAGTTTCACCCGAGTCACGTCCAACCAAGCAGAACAAAGCGATTATGAATTCTTCTTCTACTTTGCGTATCGATAGACTCAAATAATACCCGACCAGTATATTACCACCTACACAGCTTTGTCGTTGGCTTCGTTTAAATCCTGGAAAGTGCAGGATGGGCAAGAAAGGAGGTGGGGCATGTCCTGTAGAGGAGTTCCACACTGACATTGGGTTTATGACGGGTCGATGATACCCCATTTGGCCAGATTATTTCTACAGCGGCCAACCTGGGCCTGCAAATGGTTAAGAGATTTCCTGATTGGCCACTGCAGTTTCGTTCAGTTCAGTTTTTATTATGATTTGACTCCTAAAGTCAATCACTAATCAAGTTTCCAAAAATTCCAAGCAGACAGCGTTCAAAATTCTAAGAATTTTCGCAAAGAACCGACTCTTCCTTTTATCTTGCGACATATACAGCCTTATAAACAATTTGATATACGTTTTTTCGCTGTTTGCATTTACCTCGGAGCGTGGAAGCCGCTTACACATTTTTTGTGAAGTAAACTTTAAATCAGTTTTTCGTCATATTTTTCCTTTTACAGTAAACAAGTTTGTTGTTTTTTGTTTTAAAGATGGACTTTACTTTTTAAATAATGTAGTCTTACTAATATTATAAGGAGGAAAGATTTGTATTTTTGTGTGTGTGTATGTTTGTAATGAATAAACTCAAAAACTACTGGGCCGATTTAAAAAAAAATTCACCATTAGAAAGCTACATTATCCCTGAGTAACATAGGCTATATTTTATCCCAAAATGTTTAAAAAATTAATGTCCACCCGTGCAAAGCCGGGACGGGCCGCTAGTTTTGTATAAAGAAGATTTAGTATTTTGCTAATAATCTTATTACGAGGGATAATCCTCACAGATTTAAGTGCTGACAAAATTTTGCTTTGATTTTATGTATAAAACTTTGGTTTTATGTAGAATGTCTGCTGTAGGCGTATTTTCGGTAGAATCTAGATTTTATTCTTAAGCTGAGACAGAAGTTTCTCTGTGTTAATTTAGAAATTGTTTTCCCAAACTTTAGAACAGAGACTTTGAGAGCAATCACCATTTTAGTTAAGATATTTTTGGCCACAGGAAAGAGCACAGAAACTGTTTTAAACTCTATTTGCATAAACATTTATTTTAAAACTAGTTATGCCCGCGGCTTCGCCCTCGTGATGTTCGGTAACTGTCCCACGGGATCATACTATCGGGATAAAAAGTATCCTACATCCAGGTTATAAACTATCTATGTGCCAAATTTCATGCAAATTCGTTCAGTTGTTTTCGCGTGAAAAAGTAACAAACATCCATCCATACTCACAAACTTTCGCATTTATAATATTATTAAGTTTAACTTGTGAAATTTATGTATAAAGATAAATAAAGGAAATATAATAATAATAATATATTTATTTGCTTAAACACGGTATAAAAAGGTCTTACATAAAAATGAGATCATACATGTTTAGCTTAAAAATAAAGCATGCAAAATTGTTAAGCACAAGCAAGTGCAAGATGCAAGTGTTGCATGTTGCTAATATTAGTGTTCTAGGAAATCCTTAATACTATAGAAATTAATTATTTAGCAGCTATTAAAATAAAATACAATATTAATGTTTTCATCTAGTGGTGCATTACCTTATCAAATTAATGAAATACCATTTTAAATATTTTCACATACACAAAATCAAGTTAGTATTTTTTTCAATTTTTTTGTTTTTTATTTATTTTAATTATGCGTCGAGTTTAGTGCAAAAAAAAAACCTTATTTCATTGCACTTCTTATCCAACTTCAACGAATCCAAGCCAATTCTCTCCTCCTACCACGGCGGCTTACTTCAACTTCCCCGTTAATGGTATCAGTTGATCACATCAAAACATCTGCCTCACCTCAGTAATTAACGTATTAATAAAGAGACCCGACCGATATAAAATAAGACCATTTCGGTACGGGAAGATTTATTACCTACGTTCCGTTTGTCGTTGAGGGCGCTTCAAGGAGGTAGTTTTGGGATTAATGAATGAAGACTTTTATATGTACTTTTTGTTATTTGTAAAGTAGGGATAATTTGACGGTTTTTTTAATTTTCATTTATTTATTCAAAATCTGTAAACAACAACTCATAAAAAGTCAGCCAAACTGCAAAAACAGTTTGTCGGCATTTGTTCTCTTTTCACAATATAATTGTAACGATTTTATAATAAAATAACGTATAAAAAGGAAAGTGAATTTCTAGAAAGAAGCAAATTTTAAACCTATGGAAAATTGCTATTGTCCGTAGAGACAAAATTAGCTATAGACACAATGAGAGGTATTGTTTTTTAAGAACATTATATATAGTTGGCAACGTCGCAAATAGCTGTCAAATATTTAGCTGTTTTAATTAATTTGGCAATATTACTGTAGGTATGGAAATAAGAAATATGGCTAATTATTGAACTAGAATATTAATAATGAATTGCAATTATAACACTGAATTTGATGTTGTATCCGTTTTCGGTGTAAAAAATCCCCGCAACTTCCACCAGGTCATCGGTCCACCTAGTGGGAGGCCTTCCAAGGCAAGTGGAAGTGGGCAGGCCACATTGCTCGCAGAACGGACGGCTGATGGGGCCGAAAAGTTTTGGAGTGAATAAGGGAATACAACAATAATAACACAAGGTGAACTCGACACCGACGCACAAATGGTAACCCCGTATTCGGTACATCATTCTGAACCCCCCCCCCACACAGAAATGCTTTATCGGTAACTTGCTTTTACCCGCGGCTTCGCTCGCGTTAATTTAGAATTTAACAATCTATTCGGGTTGTACTCAGCTTGTGATAACAGATTTCAATCATGATTCGAAAGACACGTGGCGCCATCTATTATATTTAAGAAAGTTTTTGTTGTTTTCCTCGAGAACAGTACTTTTTTTCGGAATGAAAGGTATCCTATGTCCGTTTCTGTACACCTGACATCGTATATGCAAAATTTCAGTATGATCGGTTCAGCGGTTTAGGCGTGAAAACGTAACAAACAAACTTACTTTCGCATTTTGATATGAGTAAGTAAGTATGGATTTATAGAAAAGTCCGCTGTTTATAAATTGTTTTTATGTGGCTTACATTTGTTGAGTGGTTACAGCTGCCGATAGACAACATTAGAGGTATTATTCTGATTCAAAGATCTTTTTAAAGGACTCCAAAATGAGCTTTGTCAGTTGAACTGCTGCAAAGCGTAGTCACTTAGCAAATAATTCCATTGTCGCTTTTTACGTTTCCTCCAGAATGAGACTTTAATAAAGTAGATTCATCTTTTTTCTAAAGGTGTAGCAGACAGACTAAATTAAGACTTCAGAGGGTCCCATCTTAAAGGTTTTTCATTCATTTTGTTTTTTTTTTCTTGATCTTTTACTTTTTCATAGTGTTACGTGACTTCATATAATTAGGTTTTAGGTACACAGGTTGTAACAGAATAAGTGTAATATCTCTTAGGCGTGAATCACACAGAAACGGTGTAAGGTGCAGGCGCGGCGCAGGCATGATGCCGCTTCAAAATGTTTTCATACAAAATGTACGTAGGCGACGTGTCGTAAATCACACTCCAGCGGCACGGTGCAGGCACGCCGCATGCGGCAATCTTTATAAATTCCACACTTGCGATGTGCCTGTGCCGCACCGTCACCTTACGCCGTTTCTGTGTAATTCGCGCCTTAGGTGGTGATTCAGACCATTAAACAGGACTACATTCCCTACGGAATATGGGTAGAAAAAAAAATGGAATTCGTAATGATAATCAAGTTTTTTTTGGAACCGTTTATGTATTTTAGGGAAAGTTGTCTAGTTAATAATTATAACATACAGTATACTTCAGTAAGCCTTGTATATACAGCCTAGTTTGTAAGTCAAACCTCTATCAATATAGTGTAGCCCGCAAAACACGAGTAGAATTCATATAACATCTGAAGGCGACCTCTTGAATAATTACACGAAGAGCCAAAACACAGACCCATTGAATAAACTTCAAAAGCTTACACAATAACCAAAAATCGGAGAAACGCCACCGAATTCTGCTCACCAAACTTAATAAGCATTACTCGCAATATAAATGCGAACCTTTTACTTATTCAGATATGGAAATATAAAAAAGCAAAGTCGGTCAATAGGAAGGTAAAAAAAAACTAATATAAAATGGATGTTATGCCGTTCAAAGGGAGTCAAGTAAAGTAAATCTCAGAATGAATGACTTCTACACACCTTTAGTAATATACGGGGCGGTGGTAAATCAACGTTGATGTACAGGCTGGTGTTTTTGTGAGAGTTGGGTAATTTGCGTTGGGTATGGAATACTGCCCAGCGTACGATGAAGATTTCATTGTCACCATTCGTGGGCACTATTTTAAAATAAAATATATTTATTTCAGACCAAGTCATTGTCTAAAATTGTGAGTTACTAAGGTCTTAAAACTACGCTAGTATTGCATCATTCAATAAAATTCGCAATCTTAAATGCATCATAAATTATTAGTGACGTCTTACCAATTTGCACAAACAAAATATGGGCTATGTCTTATGTCGTAATGGAGAATTTATCTTCATTTAAGATTTATGCAAGCCTTAAAGCTATTCTTTTACATTATTCATTAAAATTGATACTGCATTAATTGCCCATCATCATCATTCTCCGGCCCTTATCCCAATTTATTTGGGATCGGTGCATCATGTCTTCTTCTTCCATACTTCTCTATTACTCGTCATCTCATAAGACACCTCCTTTCTTGCCATATCATCCTTCACACAGTCCATCCATCGTTTCCTTGGGCTTCCTCTACTCATATACCCATCCACATTCTTACTCAAAGTTTCCTCACGACATTTTCCTCATTCCTCCGCATCACATGCCCATACCAAGCCAACCGATCACCACACAACTTTTCAGCCACCGGCGCTACTTTCAGATTTTTCAGCCAAATTCATTAAACAAAAGCCCAACAAAGTATTACAGACTTATCAGCCACCTAATACACTAACAATAAACCATTCTTCCTCGCCCATTCTTCTCCACAGTTAGCCCACCACCCTGTATACGAGTAGTAACTCTCCATTGATATATGTATAGCTAAGTTAACGCGCTGGGTCGCGGCCTAGAATTTATTTGAATAGAAAAATGTGGTTTATGCGTTGAGTAATGGCGATACGGATCGAGTCACGTAATATTTTTTGGCGTTAGGATGAACTGTTAGGGAAACTTTTAGTGAGTAGTTTTTATGTCTAGAAAGAAAATGTTTCTTGGTAGAACATTGTTTTTTACACTAAATAGGCTTGCGTTTCTCTTCTTCTTCTTTATCGTGTGGTTAGTGCCTAACCTGGTGTCAGAGTTTTTATGGGCCTCTCACTTAGCTTAACATGTCGGCGAGAAATATCTCTCAGGCATGCTGGTTTCTTCACGATGTTTTCCTTCACCGAAGCAAGTGACAATTATGCAGCTGATTACTAGTATTTCACATAGAGCGACTGCCTACCTGACCACCACAACCCAGTTAGTAAAGGATCCAGTCTTACCAAGGAGTAATACGATACTCCTTGGTAAGACTGGTTGCCAGACTTTTTGGGCCACCGACTACCTAATGACTGTCAAAGATCTACAAATGACTGCCAGGACCAACGGCATAACGTGCTTTTCGAGGCACGGAGGAAACTCGGCACGTAATGGGTGGCCACCCATCCACAGAACAACCTAGGCAAGCACGGCTTAACCTAAAGATCAACCCGACCGCCTGTTATTATTTAGCCACGAGCTTCTCATACCGATTGATCTAATTCATTTAAAACAAGACTGCAGCTGCCATTTTTTCTCCGAACCAAATTGATCCGACCTAACGAAGATCCAAAGCATTGAAAGTAAATTATTAACGAAACGGTTCCCTTGTAAAAACCTCGCGATCGTTAAAGCGGCGACTTTTGAATTTAATTCATTGTATTTATTAGTTCTGTCCGAGATTGATTGTTGTTTATATTAAGGAATGGTTGTTTGTGAGTTTGAGTTTTATTGGAATTTTGATAATCTGTTGGAGGCTTTTTTTTATTACGGATGGGAAATCATCAAATGACTTCTCCCGCTCTGGGTGGAGTGGGAGGGAGTGTCAGACTCTTACTGACTAAAACCCATCCATGTTCCTTCTTTGCCCTTTGTGTTCCAGGGCCACGGTATCTCTTTCGAACAGTCCCCCAGGCCCCGGCAGGCAATGGGACAAAAGAGGCTTACAACGTCTCCAAAATCTTTAATTGTAGAATTATTTGCGAGAGGACTTTGTCCAGCAGAAGGGTAGTACAGTCACCAGTCACAGGGTAGTAGCACCAATATGTATACACTTTCCTAAACGTAAAAGCAATTTCCGCGCGAGAAATAACGATTGTAACTTGGAGATAGGATCTTTTTCATGAAAATATGAATTCGGGAATATTATGTTTGTAACAACATGATATTTTAATCAGAACAGTAGGAGAAAAACACTTTTAAATGTTGTCAAGTGTTTACATACTGGTGCTCCTGACTGTACATCCACTGATATAAATTGAACGTGGCTGAAAGGATCTCCATCATCAGGTAGGCAAAAGCCTAAAAGCCTGATATCTTGTCCAGGGAATCCTGTTACCCAGTAGGTAAATGAGATATCGACACCCAACATAGCTAGAAAATGGCTAGGCAGAAGAAGTAACATACGAACAGAACCAGAAGTGCACACCCTGTTAAGTGACTTTCTTACTGGCTAGTTGACTAGTTAATACTAAATTTCTACCAAGGCGTGAGCTCTACAAAGTTCAGATACGAGAAAAGAACAAGAATTGTATCAAACATGGGATTTTAATTTGGTAGAACAGCTAGTTTTGTGAATAATGTAATATTGAAGAGGTTTTCGGAGTTTGGATTTGGTCCCGGTTGATGGCAATAGGCTCTCGCCTAATACATAACATATATATACATGTACTTTCTATTTTATGGTTTATATAAATATGTATGTTAGTCTATAAGGTATATATGTTATGGGTCTTTGTTACCTGAAATAAATGATATATTATGATTATAACATTATTGACGAAACGTGGGTGTACTATAAGTACACCTCTGGTTTACGACCCTACTGGTGTTATGTAAAGGTCAAATGTAACAAAATGGACACGTCTGACATTTCGCACAGTCCTAACGAAAGTGACCGAACTCAAAATTACGGCGAATTGAGTTAAATACCTAAAACTACTCCTAATTACATAGGCTATCGTCAAGTGAATCAAAAAGTGATGATATCGTGCTAGAAAAGGAGAAACAAAAACATTCCGTCTCTTTCATTTTCGCGAACACGAACTAAAACACGAACACCATTTTGTCATTTCCCACAAAACGCAAATTTCGAGTTAGGTCACTTTTGTTTTCAGATTTATACGTAGATAACTATCTTAACAAGATAAATAACTTAACATATCCATTATTAATCCATATCGTGTAAGGACTGTCCTATTTATTGGACAGTAACATTACTTCCATCACATTTGGTCCACAAAACCTCTTATATCTTAGATCGAAAATAATTCACATAACAAAGATGAAAGAATACTAATTTCCACGACCCCCTACAAAGTAAAATCAACCTTAACTTTTCAAGTACATGGTGTGGTGTCAGTTGTGTTGCTGTCGAAAGGAAATCCAAGTTACAAAACTATGTGTGTGGTCCCTAATGATGTTGATACACTGGCGTGCAAAAAATTCGTGCCATTTTCTGAATATTTGTTAGCGTTTAGTAGTATGTGCGGCATTTGGTTTCATCGCCAGTGTAGTTGATGGCAAGATTATGGATACAGTGTCGGGTTAATTGGTTGATTAATGTGTAGATTTTTTCGATAAAGAAACCGACTACCAAGTTTTTCTTTTATTTTAATGGAATGAGCTTGTTTTTGCACACGTTTGTGAAAAAGAGGCATTTTCCAATTGATCTGCTTGGTGACGCATCAAGTCATCGTGATGATCGTTCATCATTTGCCTTGCCTTGGTTCAGCTTCCAATTTTACCGGACGCAGCTGAATATCAATATTTTACATGGAGCGACTGCTTATCTGACCTCCACAACCCAGTTAGTACTGAGTGATGACTTTTAGGGGCTCATCAGCGTAAAACAAATACTATTTATTGCAAACGAATGTACCTTAAAATACCGCTTAATCTGTTTTTGAATAAGATTATGAGTGCTATCAATTTATTTTTTGGACCTTTGTTGCACTTAACTTCATACATTACACAAAGACATTCAAATATTACCGAGCGATAGATGGGACAAGACGAAGAAAATCGTAACCCAAAATTTGAATTTGTACTACTTAGTAATATAAGTCAGTCTTTCTAGTGTCATACACGCGGTTGTCATGTAGCATTCGTGTGTCACAATCGAAAATATTCAGGTGAAAATGATTGCATGACAATATTCCCAATGTCCGCTCTAGGTATATGTGTTTTAAATCTCTTTGACGTTACACGACCCCTGGCTGGAGGCCTTACACTCAAGACACTCACTGAATAGTCCGGTTAAGCAGAAGCCAGCCTCATATTTTGACCTACTCGGAATAGCACTTCATTCAAAAAAAAAAGAACCATTACACAGCACAATTTTAACACAAAAAACCATTTCACGCAGCCAATTTTTCTGCAACCATCTGTACCTAAATCTTAAAAATAAAAATAGACATTGTCGGTGTTCGTAGAAGTCTAAAAGACCCTTTTTATCATCGGTGGGACGAGCATGAACATCATTTATCATCATCAAGCTGCGAACCAAATATCTACTGAAAGATACCGGCACTTGAGGGGGGGCACTGAATGGGTTGTGGGCAGAAGGTTCAGGGTTCTTGGAGATCAAAATATGGGGGGGACTGAGATGATTATGCATGTCTAAATAAATAAAATTGAAGTGTCTGTTTGTAATATCAATTTTTTTTTGTCTCTTTGTTCCGGGTAATCTCGAAACGACAGGATCGATTTTAACGGGACTTCTACTGGCAGATAGCTGATGTTATAATGTCTAACATAAGCTACTTTTATTTTAGAAAAATAAATAGGGTCCGTGCAAATCCGTGCAAAACAATGGAAAGTCTTGAAATTGGTTCAAAACAAAATTCGATTTAAAAAGGGAAGTATTTTTTTTTTAAATAATTTCACGCGAACAAAGGTCGCGGGCAACAGCTAGTACCAAAACATATTTCTTAAAAAAAATTGTTTGTCTGTCTGTTTGTTCCGGCTTATCTCCGAAACGACTGGACCGATTTTAACGGGCAGATAGTTGATGTTACAAGGAGTTACTTAGACGGAATTAGAGTTCCGTGCAAAACAAAACTTAGGACAATGTGCAAGCAATACTTGCTATATACCCATATGTGGTTGATGATGTGATTTTAGACCAAAAAAGAGAAAGATAGATCCTTCGTTGGCCACAGCGGGGTTTTCGTTTAATCACAGTAAGTAGGTTTGGTTTGCTGTAAGAAAACCCAATTCTGGGTTAAGCTCGCCATTGTACATAAGCTATATTATTGCAATTTGTATGTGTATTTTTTTGTTGTTTGTGTGCAATAAAGAATAAGAATAAGCCTTCTGCTATCTTCCTATTCAGTGCACGAACCTTCGAAAGTGGGTCCGGGTAGTAAGATCCCTTCATCGTGAGGGGGATGAACACCTCATTTGTCTTGTATTATCAAAGTTATGATTAGATAGGCTCCGTACTTAAAGTTTGTATTACAAAATGGAAGAAAAGTCGAAATAAATGTTAAGATAACATTGTAATGGGGAATCTGAAGACCTAGGCTAGTTGGCAATCGCTTTAAAGCGTTTTGTATTTCAAGAACGACTTTCAAGAGGATTGGAGTACAGTGACACAAGAATCTATACTAATATATAAAGGTGAAGAGTTTGTTTGTTTGGTTGAACGCGGTAAACTCGGGCACTGCTGGTTCGAATTGAATAAATCTTTTAGTATTGGATTGCCCATTTATCGAGGAAGGCTATAGGCTATATAAAATCACGCTACGATCAATAGGAGCGGAGCAGCAATGAAAAATGGTGCAAAAACGGGGAAAATTGTATTTTTAATAATTTTACGCGGACGAATGTCGCGGGGAGCAGCTAGTCTTTTATAAAATAAGATTTTGAAAAAACTGGCCAAGTGCCAGTTGAACCCGCACATCGAGGGTTCCGTACAAACTTGTAGATATTTTGTTATTAAACTTTCAGATTTCTTCCTTTACATGTGCTGTAAGACATTGGTTTATGTTATTTATGACATGTGTTAATTTGGTTTTTTCAAATTTCATGATTCTAGGTCAACGGGAAGTACCCTATAGGTTTTGATTCCCTTGTGAAAACGCAAAATACGTATGGGAAAATATGCGACATAACAAAAAAAATCATAAATATTTTGATCTCGTTGACTTACAAGTTGATATTTTCACAGCTGAAAGAAACCGTAGATCCGAATATTTGATATAAATTTCAACTTGATAACTTTACGCGTTTCTGAGAAAAAGGGGTCTTGACAGACAGACAGACAGGCGGACAACAAAGTGATCCTTTTCCTTTTTTTTTCCTTTTTCCTTTAGAGGTACGGCACCCTAAAAACAAGATGAGTTCATTTTGATTTTGACCACGCACTAAAATATCTGTGTACTGTACACCTATACCATATAGGTGTACAGTACACAGATATTTTTGGTAGCTTATTATGCCATCGATATCGTTGATAGAATATTAGTTTATCGATTTACTCTTACATAGGATTACTTTAGGATCTTGTAAAAATGTTTGATTGAAAAGAGTGTCCATGGAGTTTCTTGCCCATTCTTCTCCATAGAGATCTACGCCTTGGAATGGGCAACTACAGTACTTTCATAAGTTATTATGTCTTATGTCTGGAGCTTCACCTTCTTTGTTTTTCTGACATTCAAAAGTGCCTGTAATGGTCTAATTGAAATAAATGCTTTGAGTTTGAGTTTGAGTTTGATAGGGTTACCAGATCTACAAATTCTACGAGATTTTTTGTGAATGTTTAAAAATCAATTAATTAGATATATAGATAAATCATTTATGTGCACTTAGCACACAAAATACATAGCACAACACACAGAAGCACAATTAAATAATACAAATTACACGACTGTATAACTATATACAAATACTATATAAAAACAATACATATTGTTTCTTTCACCAAAGCATTTTCTGAGCGGAATCTATTCTGGTTTTCGGAGCGAAACAGTTTGCCAAGGAATTTGTTTCTCCGTTGCTAGTAGAAAATATGCAGACTGGAAACTAAGTAGAAATGTAATAGTCTTGAAATAACTGAAATAAATGTACTTACTGTCTCTTCCTTTGGACATGGAATTCGTTGATAATGTTGGGTTTCATGGAAAGCAGTAAATATATGTTTAGAGTCATAGTAGTGCCTAGTAGAGATAGCTCTATTTTTTCTTTGAATTATTTACAGGTGGAGCATAATTATCAAGTATTTTGCCCGCGGCTTCGCTCACGTTAATTTAGAATTTGGCGATCTTTTCGGGTTGTACTCTGCTTGTAATAATACAAGTCAATCATGATTCGGAAGACACGTGGCGCCATTTAATAAGAACGTTATTGTTGTTTTTCTCGGGAACAGTACTTTTTTTCGGGATGAAAGGTATATGTCCGTTTCTGTACACCTGACAACGTATTTGCTAAATTTCAGGATGATCGGTTCAGTGGTTTAGGCCTGAAAAGGTAACAAACAATTCGCATTTATAATATTAGTAAGGAGTAAGGATAAGGATTTGCGAGAGGACTTTTTTTAGTAGTGTGAGTACAGACGCCAGCATATATCAGGTTATATCCTTAAAACTATTCCTAATAACATGGGCTATCGTCAAGAGAAGCAAAAAGTGACGAAATCGTCCTAGAAAAGGAGAAACAAAAACATTTCATTTCCAGGAACTAACACTGAAAACGGGATATTTACCATTTGCCATTTTTTTTAAATTCCTGATATTTTTGCGCTGTTGCAAGCACCATGACACGGATAATGTTTCCGTGATTATGGCTCTTGTTAAAGATAACTCTTCTAGTATTTAAATGGGAATATACACTCAAGTCCTAACATTGCATCAGCCATCTTAAAGAGATCTCCCGATATTTCGACGCTATCGCTGTCGCTGTCGTCCTCCAGTCAACTCGCGATCATCAACAGCGTCGAAATATCGGGATCTCAAAATAATGAACAATTACGGAAGACATCCCGTAAGTGACAGTATAAGTTTAGTTGTAAACCGTGAAAGCTTAAACCAGTGTTTGAGATACTACTTGCTTGCAAAAATCATCTCAATGAAAACCCGTACCTCGTCCGTTTTAATCTCCCTAATCACACAACCACAACCCGTTTGATATCCTTTCGAAATAAAAATCAACTTGTCAACTCCTTATAGCCGGTGGCACACTACACGATAATGGGGAATACATTGTGTATCGCTACGGATACGAAATGGTTCGTATTTCGAATAACAGATAAGAGACGAGGATACTTGAGTGTTTATAGTCGCGCAGGCACTGAGGAATTTGCTTGTGCGAAAGTTTTTTTTTTGTAAACATTTTATTTTATAACCACGAGTGTAATATAGCGCCATTTTTATCGACACAAGAACAAAGTGACTTCGCCTTAACAGACGCTATTTAAACGCAATGGACGTGCTCATAGACATAATTTTACTTTTAGCAAATTAAGTTAGAATAAAATTGCTTATTAGCCTTATTAGGCTAGGTAGTAATATAATAAACAAATATTTAAAAAAAACAGAGACCAAAGAAACGATGGATGGACTGTGTGAAGGATGATATATAGGCTAGAAAGAGGTGACTGCTGAGATGATTAATAGAGAAGTATGGAAGAAGAAGACACGCTGTGCCGTCCCCAAATAAATTGGGATAAGAGCAGGAGAAGGATAACGATTTTCAACGAAATAACTAAAAAAGACTAAGCAACGAAAGAATACGTCAAAGAGAGCCAGCAAATGCAAGAGCCCGAGGAGACGCTTAACTAAAATGCTACAAAGATCTATTGCCTCTATCTTGAATAAAATTGGAAAATATGGGAAACATTTGTGAAATATTTCTTTGTAAAAAAACACGTTAGTTCCGTTTTTGGTTACACGCTAAAGGATCCTTGAACATTACTTCTTGAAAGTCTGACAAGAGTAGAGACAGAAAGAAATCTGCAAAATCACTTAAAAAACAAAAGATAATAATTGCCGCCAATTTGCCTTAAAACAAACCTTACTCAAAACCCTTATTTCAAATCTGATGGAAAGTACGCAAAACATAACACGAACCCAAATTCCTGGCTACACCTAAAAAACCTAATGGAAAAACCCAATAATGCTCTACCCGACCTGAAAATAGAACCCAGCCACTCACGCTCAGCAGTAATGCTAGCGAACAATAGACCAATGAGACAGTAATAAAACGAATAGGTTTATTACTACTTAATCTCTATTATTATCGAATTTAAGATAAACAATAAAAAAGATGGAAATCAACTATACCTCACAGCGGCTGCCATCACATAAAACTGAATTAAAACCTCTTTTAAGTTGTTAAACAAGAAACCCGCCTGCATGCTGTGCTCTCCGAGAACGAGATGAACTTGTTGCATCTATTAACCACTTACTGAGGATATTATTCCTTATAAGGTATGTCATACTCATTTGATTTTAATGACTCAATCTTTAACGTGTAAAAAGTTATAAAACAGGATAGATTGTTAATAAGTTAAATGGAGCTTTGGTCACAGGAAAAGTTTGTCGTCAATTTATTATACCGTATTACTAAGTATTTTAATTTTTAGCAGAAAAAAAACAAACAAAATACAAGCATCACTTTTGCAGTATTTTCTGTTCCTTTCTTCTTTTCTGTATTTAGTGTGTATGTACATAAATTGTTAAATAAATAAATAAATAAAATATTTGTTAAAATTATACTTAACTTACAGGAGAAGAGTACCTGGAAGGATATGAGGGAGGCCTTTGCCCAGCAGTGGGACATTCAAGGGTATTGAAAAAAAAAACTACTTTCTGCTTACGGCTTTGTGTGAAGGTTGGAAACAATCCCCCAGGAACGTATTATTGGGATAAAACGTGTCCTAAATGACCTAACCCAGCTCATAGCCTACCTGCGTGCCATATGTAATCGAATTCTTGACTTCTCAACTAGGCAAATTATGCGTTTTACTAAGGCAAACAGCCCAAATAAAAAATATACAAACTAACTAAATTGATTTATTTAAAAAAAAAACACCAACCTTCATTAATAAAATAACTCATTATTACTATTAAATCGAGATTAAAAATAAAAGGACTAAACCATCTCAGTGGATGGCCGACTAACTCAATTCCGGCGCGCCTGGGTCGCGTGGCCATACTTTTTGCTTGTTAAAATACCTGCCCGCAGTGAATGAAAGAACGAATGGTCGAGTGAATGGTTGAGTGAATGAGTCCCGGCGGGACATCGGCGCAATTATCTTTTTTACTTGGAACGTGTCGTACGGAAATGAAACGACTTTATAATAGGGATGATTGAATGAACCTTGTTGGGCTTGTAATTATTTGAGAGGATTTTTGTTTGACAACTTCTTTGGGTTTTTTGAATTGTTTTATATGTTACGGCTAAAAGCCGAAGTAAGGTTACACCTAGTTCTAGCCGGCTAGAACTAGGTTTTTATTGCTAGGATACCGACCAAATGGATTAGGTTAGGTTAGTTTAGAACTGTAAACAAAGGCGCGCGAGCCGAGCGAGCGCAGCGGGCGTTGCCGCGGTAGCGGCCGGCTAGAACTACGTGTAACCTTACTTCGGCTTTTAGCCGTAACATACGTACGCGAATGAATAAAGTAAAGTAAGTACTGTTACTGTTAGCCTGCGTCATCCCACTGCTGGGCAAAGGCCTCTCCCCATGACTTTCAGTTGCTTTGATCCAGGGCTTACGTGGACCACTGGTCGTTGGTTTTGTCAAGCTCGTCCCGCCATCTTCTACGAGGTCCGCCGCGACGCCTTCTGGCTGTGTCAGGGCTCCAGAAAGTGGCTATTTTGGCCCACAGCTCATTGGGCATGCGGTAGACGTGGCCAGTCCAGTCCCATTTCAGCTTAGCGGCTTTTTGAGCAACGTCATTCATTTTATAATTAATTTTAATGCGATTGCGATGCGGATTTGGATAACATATCGCTCGTTTGCGACAAGGATGACAACTCAAAAAAAAATGTGATGTTGTTTGTAGTTGAATATAAAATGAACAGAAATAAGTATTAAACTTAGTTACTAAATACGTAACATAAACCTTTCACTTCGTGAGCAATTGGCAATGTAATGAAAATATTTTAAGACTAATTTAAAAAAAAAACGCTGTCATGTATTTCCCATTTTTCGAGTTATGTCATTATTGTTGCAATCAAGTAATATGGCACGCAGATAGTTTATAACCTGGATTAACATATAGGATACTAAGTTTTTAAATATTATGGTCACTAACATTATCATTAACTCTAGAAACGGGAGATTTACCATGTTTACTGTTTTTGTTGAGTTCCCGATATTTCGGCGCTGTTGTTGTTGTTGATTAACTGAAGTTATTGCGGGTGGGTGTTTATGAGCAGAAAAATCGGTATATTAGTATATTATGAGTATACTTTTATCCCAATTACCTAAATCCACGCGGGTGAAGCCGGGGGCATAAGCAAGTGCTACCTAAATCTTAGATGGAGAAACCGCAGGCATCAGCCTCCCTAATCAGCATGTAATGGAGTATGTCACACGTGTCTAGTAAGATGATCGTCCTATTTCGAGCTCAATTAATTCTCTATACTGGTGACTTAATGCCCGTGAAATCTGTTGTAGGTCTAATGTATGCGTAGTGACTTATCGGCTTAAAGCGGGCTTTGGACCGAAAATTAATAGTATACCATTTTCTTCACAGCTTTTCATAAATAGAATAAGTGTGTTTTATTATTGTACAAAAACATTTACTTTCTTTGTTTAATACTCAAGGTGATGGGAAATCATCTAATGACGCCCTCCCCCTGCTCTGGGCGGAGTGGAAGGGAGTGTCAGACTTTTACTGACTAAAACCCATCCATATTCTTATTTGCCCTTTGTGTTCCAGGGCTGCGGTATCTCTTTCGAACTCCCGCAGCACTAGGCTATCACTGCAATAAATTCAGTATATTCTTACGGTAGGTATTTCTAGCATCAATAAAAAGAACATTGATTTATTTTTCTAATGTTTAAACGTTCCGTGGCCTTCTATTATGGTCATCAATTTTACGCTTCAATTTTCCACCATTTAACGTCATAGCTGAAACATTGGTCTAGTTTGTTACTGTAATTGAAAGTTCCTTCCTCTTCTTGAGATCGCTTACAAGAGATCGAGTGGGAAATTGATGATTAACCATCTATTACCCGATCTTTTCCGACTGCCTCGTTGGTCTAGCGACTGCATGAGGTCCTAGGTTCGATTGCCAGGTCAGGCAAAGTGTTATTGGGTTTTGTCATCGGGAATTTCTCAGTAGCAGTCACCGTTTGATGGCAATAGGCTTTAAATTTTTTATTTATTTTTATCATTTTTTGTTATAGCGGCTACAGAAATACACATTCTGTGAAAATTTCAACTGTCTACCTATAACGGATAGTGAGATAGAGCTCGCTGACAGACAGACGGACGAACAGTGGAGGCCAAGTTTTCCGTTAGGGTTCCACTGGTTACCCTTCGCGTACAGAACCCTAAAAATGGCCAAGTAAAGTCAGAATGGAAAGGGTAACCACCTCAAGCTCAACTTTTAGTTGCATAGTGCTTTTTTTTCTTCACCACTACAAAGGTACTGTTAACACTATGAATGAAATTGACAGCTAACCGGGAGACTAAAAAGGAATGTGTTAGGGCTTAATCTTTTCATTCCGTGACCATACTACAGGGATTCAGCAGAATATCAGCGCCAGGTGCATGCCTGACACATGCTGAGCTGGACTCCCATTTGGTGCAACCTTGAGACGCACGCTCGTTATTTGAATTGAAGTATGTCATGGTGTTACTATACTTTTTTCGTAAATATGTTTGTCTTTTTGTATATTGGCGCCTTGTTTTTACATAGTTATGTCGTGTAATTTGTATTATTTAATTGTGCTTCTGTGTGTTGTGCTATGTCTTTTGTGTGCACTAAATAAATGGTTTATCTATCTATCTATCTATCTATCATACATAAAGATTGCAGATACAATTCCTTTACGAACACAATCAAGTCTGTAGAGATGAAACAAAGGCACAAAAGGAGCAAAAAAGCACGATGGAATTACAGTCCCGCAAACTGAGAGCTATGCGCATAGCACGTGCGGTCTCCGTGCCAATTAGTGGACTGTGTCTGACCGATACGTAGTGTATGTTGTGTCTGTGTAGAGGGGCTCGTGGCTAAATAATAACAGCCGCTCGGGTTGATCTTTGCTTGCCTAGGTTGGTCTGTGGATGGCTGACCACCCGTTACATACCGAGTTTCCTCCGTGCCTCGGAAAGCACGTAAAGCCGTTGGTCCCGGCTGTGATTTGTAGATCTTTGACACTTTGTAGATTTTTGATCTTACCAAGGGGTATCGTATTACCCAGTACTAACTGGGTTGTGGAGGTCAGATAGGCAGCCGCTTCATGTAAAATCCTGGTATTCAGTTGCAGCCGGTTAGAAAAAGGCTAGGCAGATGATGATGGGAGGAATTTTGAAGAAAGTTGTTTAGTTTGATGGTGAGTACTATAATCTTAAATGCATAACATAACATCACGCCTGTAATCACAGTAGGGTTAGCCAGAGGTGTACCTAAAAGAACTCCCACATTTCCCCAGTTATGTTTAAGTCCCATGTAATAGGGGGGAATCTTTTACCATCAACCGGGCACGAATCAAAACTACGTTGCTGCTACTGAGAAATTTCTGATTGAAAGACCCTATAGCAGTTTGCCCGACCTGGGAATCGAACCCAGGACCTCATGCTCGGCAGTCGTGCCTGCGAAGACTCTACCAACAAGGCAAGCCTTTAAATATAACCACTCTTTTCTAATTCACGCTGTATAAGAAATCCCTAAAGTAGGAAAGGTATATTATATGTAAATAAATAATCATTTTAGATGTTAAATAAATAGGTTACCAAACTTACACGTGTATTTTCCTAACTTATTACAGAACTCAAGGTCCACGAAAATTGACGGACCAATATTGAGAAATTTCCACTTACTGACCAAAGTATAATGTTTCTTGGAAATATTTTCCAAGCAAAGTAGAAATACAATACGGAATCCTTGGAATTGGGTTATTGGCTTGTCAGTTACAAGATCCTACAAAGCTGAAAAAGCCTTTAAAACCATTGGATAAAATAGTTACAATAAATGTAGGAGGTGTCAATGACCGCTATTGCCATGCAAGAATGCAACAATTATGAATAGATTTGAACGTTTTGAATGATGTATGAGAAATGGTCTTTGAAATACCACTAAATGAAGTTACCCACGGCATAAAAGATTGCTCAAAACGCACAATGGAAGGCAAAGAATTGTCTGTCGGGATGCCTTCGAAAATGTCTTCAAAATCTTGCATCGCATACCCTATCACCTGTTCATTTGATGACCTTCATTAGTAAACACAGTTCGCGACTTTGCATAGCTGAATTTTGGGCAAATAAATGGACGTTATTCGGCTTCCATACATCGTTCGCCTAAGAACCAACAGAGACGTGAATTTACTTTCTGTGTTCTTAATAATGCATTAATTCGATTGAAACTAAATTAAGATCATAAGCTGGGTACTCACTTAACAGCGTAGCACGTAACGTATCAGATACGGTATCAACCTGTATGACCACTAGCGGGCTCGTGCCTACGTACTCACTTGATACCGTATCTGATACGTTACGTGCTACGCTGCTAAGTGAGTACCCAGCTCTAGACACTTCTGAGAATTGTAAAAACATCCAAAACACTTTCGGTATTTGAGGTTATAATTAGGCCAATAGAAACGTTATAATTGCGCGTGAAAAAATGATGAGACGAGTCAAATGTCAAAGTGTCAATTCATCGACTGTCAGTGTCGATGTTCCTCGTTTCACATAGCGCTTTCAATCGCTTTATGCTGTTTGTAACTAAAAACCGTATTCAATTCAATTCAAAAATAATAAAATATTTTTTTAAATGTTTTCGAAATTATGAAGTGAGTTCTATGGTAATAATTGTAATGTAAATTATAAAAAGAACTATAGTTGCTGCCAGTTAAGATGGCAATAGCGGTCATTGCTCTTTCCATAATATCTCTTCGTACGAGCCAAAACAAATGAACCATGTATCGTTTTTCATTAGAAAAGATGTTGAAGATCACGATAGATGACGATTCAAGACATGAACAGGCTTATTTGTGGATTTCAAAGTTAAGAACTTTAATAAATGTAGGTGGGTCAATGACCGCCATTGCCATCTTAACTGGCAGCAACTATAGTAATTGTTGTAAAGGTTTCATACGTGTTGATGCATATAGGGTGACTGGTAATTAGTGACCGATACTTAAACACGTGATTGTACACATGATAATAAACAACTTTCCAAAAGAAACTTTTTTTTTTATACACATTCACTTTTATCCCAATAACACAACAGCCGTATGAAATTCGCGCGCGCGCCTGTGACCTATCAGCTGTTAGCCGCGTGACGCCGTTTTGTCTCATTATTACCGTTTCGTGTAACAGTGGATAGGCAGAGTACCCTCGCGGCTCGCAATTTCATACGGCTGTTGTGTTATTGGGATAAAAGTGAATGAGTAATAAGAATGTTTCTTTGGGAAAGTTGTTTGTTATCATGAGTACAATCACGTGTTTAAGTATCGTTCACTAATTACCAGTCACCCTATATAGGCCACTTTTACAAAGTCCTTTCAAGTTTTCGCCATCGATACGCTAAGGACAATAGAAACGCACACACTATCGGCGCCTCACTAATTAATGTTGCAGGTACCTAATACGGGTTTAAACCCAACACCTCATTGTTTTTACGATTAAGGCTTTATTTGAGCCTCGTTATCGTAACGTATAGAGGGTAGAAGGACCTTTTGTTTAAGAGCCTTCGGGTCAATTAACTTTGCTAGGTTTCAACGATTTCGGACGTGTTTTAATGGATTTAAATTGATACTAAAGAGAGACGTGTCAATAAGAATGTTAAACAATTAGGTTTGTGTTCGATCATCATCTGCCTAGCCTTTTCCCAACTATATTGGGGTCGACTTCCAGTCTAACCGGATGCAGCTGAATACCAGTATTTTACTTGGAGCGACTGCCTATCTGATCTCCACAACCCAGTTAGTACTGGGTAATACGATACCCCTTGGTACGACGGGTTGTCAGACTTTTTGGGCCACTGACTACCTGTAACGACTGTCAAAGATCTACAAATGACAGCCGGGACCAACGGCTTTACGTGCTTTCCGAGGCACGGATGAAACTCGGTATGTAATGGGTGGTCACCACCACCATCCACAGACCAACCTAGGCAAGCACGGCTTAACCTAAAGTTCGACCCGAGCGGCTGTTATTATTTAGCCACTTAGTTTTAATGGATTTAATTTGATACTAGAGACTTGTCAATAAGAATGTGAAACAATTACGTTTGTGTTCGATACGTTTTTAAAATTGATTTAGAATCTTACTTCTAGTGTGTGCTACAAGGGAGCAGCTGTGGTCCAGTGGTAACGATCCCGACTTATGTGGTTGTGGATTCGAATCCAAGCAAACACTTTACTTCATGTAATTTACTTCATTCATTACCACCACGCTCAAAACGGCGAAAAAATCGTAAGGAAACCGTTGTGTCGTGTTGTGTTATTGTGATTAAAATGAATGAGTATTCAAACAATGTTTCTTTGGAAAAGTTGTTTGTTATCATGAGTACAATCACGTGTTTAAGTATCGGTCACTAATTACCAGTCACCCTATACACCGTGACTTTTTAGTCGTCTTACAACGTCAGCCCACTTCATGTATCCAATGACTACTAAGCATTCATAAAAAAAATAGGTATTTATGAGATTTTAATAATTTAAAAATAAAAATATTATTCAATTTTATGACACATGACGTAGTTAAAACACCCTGTTGTGAGCGATGATCTACTGGACACGAGCGCTGGGTAGGTATATTCTACCGTTTGACACCTAAACATCATTAACAGGATGTTTCAATTTTTTTTCTAATGTTTATTTATTTTTCTTTGTAAGTGCCTATTACGGAAGGTAAAAAAAAAATCGCGCCTAGAACTATTTTATGTCAGGCACATTGAGTGGACCACCTTTGTAAGACGACTAAAAAGTCACGGTGTATATTCCTGCATTGTTTAACAATAATTGATGGCAAGGGCTTAATGGACACCATCACCACCACCTTTCGACAGTAAAGAATAAAAAGGAAACTCGTAAAGCTTCTAAAAGGAACTCGTTAAAATACGTTAATAAAAATATCTAAAAATAAGGGTAACAATGATGGGAAAGTTAAAAATGTATTGTAAGCTAGCTTTTGCCGCCAGTGACTTTACCTTCGAGTAGTTCAATTACATTGCGGATCTACCAGTAGCGAAGGGTCAATTTTTGGGTGTATTCCCGTTGACCCCACTGGATAGCCCAACTGGTGGGGTCAACGGGAATAATGAAAAACGTCGTTTCGTTGGCCCCACTACCCTACCCCACTGGTGGGGTCAACGGGAAGTCTGCAATTTTATTCCCGCTGTCCCCACTACCATACGCCTTTAATGAAAAAGAAGATTACTATAAGAAAAAGAAGATTACTGTGAGATTCCTATTTTAGTCGTGAGGTGGCAGGAACTACTAGGAGATCAGAAAAATGAAGGAATGAAACAAACTTTAATGAAATAAAAAATAAAAAAAATGTAATTTTGGGTAGGAACGATCTTCTAGTAATAAATACCATCTTGGATTCATGCCAGCCTAGTACTGTTGGTATATTACACATATTATGTATGTTAAGGTGGTGGACGATTATAGTAATTCTGGGTAGAGAATCTTCTAGTAAATAATACCCTCTTGGATTCATGCCAGCCTAGTACTGTTCGTAAGGTGAACTGTACTAACACTACTCGATTTCATACAATGTTTTTGGGTAATATTATAATACTCAAAAAATAGGTAAAAAAACTTTTTAAGTTAAACGGTTTTATGTTAAACATACATTGCAATGTTTAAGATAAATGTACTAAAAACCAAAAAATAATAAAATAGATACAGTCGTGGGAATTATAAACATATGCATAGACTAGACTAAAATAAAACCGTGGGGCACGTCAATTGTCTACAATCGTTGATTAAAATGTTTGTTTTGTAATGTTACACTATAATTAGGCAGTTGTTCAACCGACAACGATGGACGTGTGATAAGTAGGGCTAGAATGTGGAAACAAGCTAGCAAGCTCGATTATAAGCGAGTTTTAGGGTTTCATAGTGGTGAGCGAGTAGTACTTTTATCATATGTTTTGTCGATTAAAGACAAACTACGAGCAGTGAAACGATTCCTCGCCAGCCAGCAGTGTGAATGTCCAACGATAAATAAACTAGTTGAAACATCTCTTTTATTTACATGGAGTGTATAACTATTGGAATTTCCATGAGCAAGAAAATAGTAAGTAATTTCCTCACCGTCTGCGGGCCAACTGCCTATTTTAACGACGAATTAAACGATTCTTCTATCGCACATTAAGTCGATAATTTGTAGACAATTGACGTGCCCCACGGTTTTATTTTAGTCTAGTCTATGCATATGTTTATAATTCCCACGACTGTATCTATTTTATTATTTTTTGGTTTTTAGTACATTTATCTTAAACATTGCAATGTATGTTTAACATAAAACCGTTTAACTTAAAAAGTTTTTTTACCTATTTTTATTTTCTAGTTTTTAGTTTTTATTTCGCATTCTGTTTAATTCATTTAGTGCTTCATTATTGCAAGGTTTCTTGCCCGTTAGTTTATTGCAGTCCAACTCCTCTATACGTAGTCCCTGCAAAGATCTTACTCTACTAAGAGCCACGTAGGCTTGACCTTCTTCAAACAGTTTCGCACATCATTTTTATCCACCCTAATGCTATACAGTTCTCGGCGCGTTTTAACCTTTCACCTTAACTTGGGTACCGCTAACGACGTATCATTTTTAGCCACCCTAACGCCACACAGTCCTCAACACGATACAAAATCTTGACTTGGGTGGTGGATTCAGGCTGGATTAATCAGATACCTAAATTACAGATTCAATTTCTAACTTTAAATCTTATTATTATACGCCATTTGGTGGCTGCGCCCATCTTAAATATTGAGGTTGTATAGTGCACTGTATTCTTCTTGTCAAGCCCTTTTATTTGATACCCATATTGGTGGGATTGATAAAAAATTGTTATCAGCCATTTGGTAGCGGCGGCCATCTTAGATTTCAATTTTGCATAGTAAATTGTATTCTACTTGTTGAGACCTTTCATTTGATACCCATGTTGATGGGATTGATAAAACCTAAGTTATCCGCCCTTTTGTCGAGGCCGCCATCTTGGATTTTGATTTTATATAGTACATTGTATTATACTGGTTGAGCACTTTCATTTGATACCCATATTGATGGGATCGATAAAACCTACGTTATCCGCCCTTTTGTAGCGGCCGCCATCTTGTATTTCAATTTTTTATAGTATATTGTATTCTGCTTGTTGAGCCCTTTCATTTGATACCCATATTGGTGGGATTGATAAAACCTACGTTATCCGGCATTTTGTAGCGGCCGCCATCTTGGATTTCAATTTTTTATAGTATATTGTATTCTGCTTGTTGAGCCCTTTCATTTGATACCCATATTGATGGGATTAATAAAACATAAATTATCCGCCATTTTGTAGCGGCGGCCATCTTGAATTTATAATGATAATTAATAAACATAATTGTATTGTCACCAAAATCCAAAGTGTATACAAAATTTCAGATTAATCGGTTGACAGGAAGAGGGTGAAATTTGAATTACTAAATTTGACCCAAGAATAATAAATAAATAAAACAAACGGGGTGAGCTAAATAAAACCGTTTAAAAAAATATGGCAGGGCCAACGGGAACAATTTTTAATTGTTTTAATCAATTCCCGTTGGCTTCACTGCCACGCCCCACTGGTGGGGTCAACGGGAATAATTTTGAATTATTTTATCAATTCCCGTTGACCCCACCGCCGTGGCCCCACTGGTGGGGTCAGCGGGAACAATTTTCAATTGTTTTAACCAATTTCCGCTGACCCCACCAGTGGGGCCACGGCGGTGGGGTCAACGGGAATACACCAATTTTTGTAAGAGGTAAGCCGGAGTACATATCTTTAATGTGATCCATCAACATTTATACACCGTGACTTTTTAGTCGTTTTACAAAAGTGGTTCACTCAAAGTATCCGACATAAAATACCTCTAGGCGCGATTATTTCTACCATTAATTAAGATAATAAGTACAAAGAAAAATAAATAATACATTAGAATAATTAAACATTCTGTTAATAATGTTTGCGTGTCAAACGGTAGAACATACCTATACAGCGCACGAGTCGAGTAGATCATCGCTCGCAACAGGATGTTTCAACTACGTCATGCGTCATAATAATGAATAATATTTTTATTTTTAATTTTTCAAATCACATAAGTACCAATTTTTTTTGTACGCATGTTTAGTAGTCATTGGATACATGAAGTGGGACTGCCGTTGTAAGACGACTAAAAAAATCACGGTGTATTCATCACTCTTTTAGTCACAAGCGATTCTTCCTTTCTCGTCACATGACTTTTAAGTCATAGTTTATCGTCACGAAAAGAAGAAGGAAGTAGAAGCGTCGCAACAAACTTTAGCAGCGATTGCTCAATAATTGAACAACCGACAAACAATTCTCTCTCCCTAAAACTACACGATACATTCACATAAACTTAAACAGAATAATACATTACCTAGTTCAAAACTTATTAGGCATTTAGAAAGCCTGTCTCAATTATCCTTATATGCTAGTTATAATTGACTCCCTTTGTTTAGGGCACAATGCGGGCTCGGCTATTATTTGGATTGGCCGACGGGGCACGAATTGGACAGTAGTCACTAATCAAATATTGTAGGGGAAACGTTCTTTGTTCTATTCAAATTGGGCTGTATTGGTTTGGATATGTTTTTTTTTTGTTAGTGCGTGATAGTGTTGGATTTTAGTTTTTAAAACACATCTATACAAATAAATTAAATTGAAGTGTCTTATTGTGATTTCGAAATAACAGCTTTTTGTTATAAAATTTTCAATTTATAATATTCTTTTTATACATTTCATAAGATAGTTTTAAGAAAAAAATGCGTTTTTGTTTGTTCAGACTAATCTCCGAAACGGCTGGACCGATTTAATGGGCCTTTTACAGGCAGAAAGCTGTTGTTATAATAAAATGAGTAACTGAGGCTCGTCACTTCGTCGAAAACTTATTACGTGAGCCTTGGATTGTATGTACCATATAAATGTAGGTGAACCTCTGACTCACCCCTGAACTGACCTCTTGGGATTCAGACATGGTGATGTGTTATAATTTCTATGAATTCTTTAACGGTGGCGTTGTCAAAGAAATACGCGGGTAATTTCCAGTAAGTAGGTAATGTTATTTCACCGTATTGTCACAAAGTAGACAGGAACAGAAGGCCGGCTCCATCCCGCTACAAAGAGCGAAAATGCACGCGCACACAGGAACGCTTCACGTACAGCAAGTGCAAGCGCCCTCGCGATTGTCATTTGTTTGAGATCTCCACGCACACATAGACACGCTTCACTTACAGCAAGTGCAAGCACACTCGCGACTGGCATTTGTTTGAGATCTCCACGCACACATAGACACGCTTCACGTACAGCGAGTGCAAGCGCACTCGCGATTGTCATTTGTTTGAGATCTCCACGCACACATAGACACGCTTCACTTACAGCAAGTGCAAGCACACTCGCGGCTGTCATTTGTTTGAGATCTCCACGCACACATAGACACGCTTCACGTACAGCAAGTGCAAGCGCACTCGCAACTGTCATTTGTTTGAGCTCGCCGCCGCCGTACGTACGCGTCTGTGTGTGCGTGCGCCTGGTTTCGCTGGTTGAATGGGTCTGGCCTAGTAATAATGGAGTCAGGAATGAATAGGTATACAAGAGGAAGTCTGAATGTGGCATCGGCAACTGAAAACTTGTTTGGAAATTGGTTGTCATAGTAAGAGCATGTGATGCGGAAGAATGAGAAAAATGCCGTGAGGAGTTGATCTTCTGCACCCTATCCTTATAGTGATATAATGTTGGTTCAGTTACCCAAGTTTATAGCTAATTTACCTGCCTAATACACACAGGCACAATAATGTATCAGCTGCTAATTATAAATGACAAATACGGGAATTAGGTTATTGTAGTGAGTCAGTAGCTTACTTTCATATTGTTATGAGTGCGACAAATGATTCATTATGAACTAAATTGTAGAATAAGATTGTAAATGTAGAATTAAGAGCTAACAAGCCACGAATCGATAAATTAATATAGTTTATTGATCAATTCGAATTACAACATTTAATAATTATGTCAAATGAAACTCTAGTGGCCGGTAAGGTTTCAAATTATTACGTTTAGTTTCAAACGAGTTCACAATGACTATTGCGAATAACTTTTAAATTAAGAAAAGCCATACACCTAAATTGAAATTAGAGGGCTTTAACAAAATTAAATAAGTAAATAAATCAAGCAGTAAGATGATTCGGCAAGAAAGGAGGTGTCCGATGAGTTGACGAGAAATAGAGAAGTATGGAAGAAGAAGACATGCTGCGCCGACACCAAATGAGTTGGGATAAGGGCAAGAGAATGATGAAGTAAATAAATCAAGTAGTTGTGATTTTCAGTACTACATATTTAAAAACCCTTTTCAACGTCGATGATGTTTGGATGAGGCATATCTCTAGCAGTCTACATCATTATGCTGAAGTGATGATGATGATTTGATCACCGGATACAGCTGAATATAGTAGTTTACTTGGAGCGATTACCTATCTGACCCACAACCCAGTTAGTACTAGGTAATACTATAGCCATTGGTAAGACTGGTTGTCAGACTTTCGGGCCATTGACTTGCTGTAACGACTGTCGAAGATCTACAAATGACCAACCGCTTAACTTGCTTTCCGAGGCCCGGAGGAAACTGGGTATGTAATGGGTAGTCCATGGACCAACCTAGGCAAGCGCAGATAAACCTGAAGATTGAGCCGAGCGGCTGTTATTATTTAGTCACAACTGGACTAAAGTTGCAGTATGTTTTATTTTTTCCTAGCTAAATTGAATCTTGTGTAAATATAATTGAAGCTTGTGTGCTACAAGTACCTTAGAATTATGATGATTCGTGATTGAGTCAGTGACAAAATGAAGAAACTTTGACTTGCAATAGTTCATTAACTACGAGTTCAAATTGAATGTAATTCAGGTTTATACCTAGGTATAATATGCCCTCTTAGTAACTGAAAATTCAGGCTTCTAGCTTTATCTACAACGAAGTTGCGGGTCCTTGCGGGATAGCCCTTCGTTAAAAGTGTTCAAGAAAGGAATAAAGGAACAATTCCTGTCGAAATGATCAATATGTAGGTAAATAGGTTTCTATAGGCATTGTATTGTATATATGTATATTGTATGTATTACGTATATTATATCGTATGTATGTAGTTTAGTTTATAAAATTGATTAATTTAAATAATAAAATGTACCCACTGTTAATGCACATAGGTATATCCTCTTATGCAAATTTCACAATCGAAATTTGGTTTGCCGTAAGAAAACCCAATTCTGGGTTAAGCTCGCCATTGTACATAAGCTATATTATTGCAATTTGTATGTATATTTTTTGTTGTTTTGTGTGCAATAAAGAATAAAAGATAAAAAAAGTTACGGAGGGTCAGAAATGGCCTGAATGGCTTCGAGAAAAGGGTGCTACGGCGCTGCCAGTTTTTAACCATCTAAGCTCAATAGAGGTTAATATTCAAAAACAAACATGAAATTGATAAACAGAGAAAAAAAAGCATTATCATTCAAAAACGCTCCCGATAAAGTTGTAGCAACAACCGGTCGTTATCAACAACTAGTCGTTACAAGTATATCGATGTAATTAATTCAGGGAACAACTAAATTATGTTTAATGGCCCACATTATAGGCTGGACGTTAGTAGAATAAGTTTATTAGGTTATTTACATAGTGGGGGCAGAATATTAATATAGTTTATTTAGGGTTTTAGGGCCCAAAAGCAAGCATATATTTTAGAGCTAGCCATCCCGCAAGGCCTCATTTGAACTCATTTCCATAGTCAACATAAGTTTTACTAGAAATATTAATTTACCATCTATACACATAATAAAATTGTCTGTACATTGAGAATATTGAAAAAATATATATATGAGGGGTCTTTATTAGTAGCGGCGATCGGCGGCGGCGACCTCTCGCTCCCGGCCCTGGTTCAGGCCATGGTCCGGAGCGAGAGGGAATGGGAAGCCATCACCTCCTTCTGCGAAGCAGTCATGCTAGCGAAGGAGGTGGCGGGACGTGAGAGGGAGAGAATCTCACGTCCCAGCCGCCGCGGGCGAAGCACCGGGCGTCGGGGGCCATGTGGTGGCTCCCGGCCACCGTAGGCGCGGGCCTGTGGACGGTGAGTAATGGGTTAGCTCACCGTCCGTCCGTCTTATGACGACAGGCCGTGTCGACGGCGCGTTCGTGTTCCACGCGCGCCTCAAAGAGATGTCAGCAACCAAGAAGGGGCCCGCAAGGGCCGATGCCTGCCGGGGCTGCGGGACTGTTCGAAAGAGATACCGTGGCCCTGGAACACAAAGGGCAATGAAGGAACATGGATGGGTTTTAGTCAGTAAGAGTCTGACACTCCCTCCCACTCCACCCAGAGCGGGAGAAGTCATTTGATGATTTCCCATCCGTAAAAAAAAATAAAAAAAGGGGTCTTTATTAGAGAAAAGAAGCCAAAACAACAGTTTTTAGAATTTTTGTCTGTCTGTCTTTCTGTGTGTATGTTTGTACGTGCATCCCGCAAAAAGTACTGCATGGATTTGAACGCAGTTTGCACCGCTCTACTGCTAGATGCTTAACTTAAAATATAGGCTACATTAGATATAGTTTTGGACCCGATAGGTGGCGCTGTGCGAAGCAAGGGCGGGTCGCTAGTGGTTTATAAATTCAAGGTCACTCAGCGAGCTATGGAACGGGATAGGCTTGGTCTCTCTGAGGGATCGCATCCGGAACCTGGTGATCCGACAGAGAACCAGAGTTGTCGACATAGTTCACAGAATAAGTAAGCTGGAGTGGCAATGGGCCGGCCATATTAGCCGTAGAACCGATGACCGTTGGGGTAGACGTGTTCTTGAGTGGAGACCGCGAATCGGCAAACGTAAGGTGGGACGCCTTCAGGCTCGGTGGAGTGACGATCTTCGAAGGGTGGCTGGTAGCAACTGGATGAGAGTTGCTGAGAATCGAGTTGAGAGGTGCGCGATTGAGGAAGCCTATGTCCAGCAGTGGACTGCTGTAGGCTGATGATGATGATTAATTTACTGGTTTCGAAGTCAGTATACCATCATCATCTGCCTAGCCTTTTCCCAACTATGTTGGGGTCGGCTTCCAGTCGACATGGAGCGACTGCCTATCTGACCTCCACAACCCAGTTAGTACTGGGTAATACGATACCCCTTGGTAAGACTGGTTGTCAGACTTTTTGGGTCACTGACTACCTGTAACGACCAAAGATCTACAAATGACAGCCGGGACCAACGACTTTACGTGCTTTCCGAGGCACGGAGGAAACTCGGTATGTAATGGGTGGTCACCCATCCACAGACCAAACTAGGCAGGCATGGCTTAATCGAAAGATCAACCCGAGCGGCTGTTATTATTTAGCCACGAGCTCTTTGAAATCAGTATACCAACATAAGATATTTACCTATTCTGCACTAATGCAAGCACAGTAAGAAAGTTCTTAGCAAAGCCATTTTAATGTACACAAAAG
Source organism: Noctua pronuba (assembly GCA_905220335.1). Classification (NCBI taxonomy): domain Eukaryota; kingdom Metazoa; phylum Arthropoda; class Insecta; order Lepidoptera; family Noctuidae; genus Noctua; species Noctua pronuba. Next base: position 7,512,108 of record LR999918.1, on the reverse strand, counting down.
GCACCTGCTAGCTGCACTTGAACTGTTTATTGGTGAAGCTTTAAATAAATGATGATAAATTAAATTACGTACACCAACTTCGAGGGTAAGTTAATACTTGTTAACATAACGTAACATCACGCCAGTCAATTCCGAAGGGTTAGGCAGAGGTGTACTTAATAATACACCCACATTTTGCCGGTTATTTTTAAGTCGCATGTAATAGGGGGCGATCCTATTGCCATCTATCGGGCCCAATTCCAGACTTTGTGGCTGCTACTTTGAAATTCCTGATGGAAAAACCCAATAACACTTTGCCCGACCCGGGAATCGAATGGGTTCGATTCCCGGGTCGGGCACAGTGTTATTGGACAAAATTGTTTTTCTTTCTTAAATTGTACTACTAATACTTTTGAAGGTATTGATAGGTCATCGAAATCATCTTGTGTGGTCTTCAATAAATACATCGATTTAAACCTTATAATTGCTACCAATATTAATAATTACTTACTACTGTAAGGTCTATTAACGAAGAAAACCAAAGATTCAAATCAAGGGAAAAAATTAAAAAAAAAACGGCCAAGTGCGAGTCGGACTCGCGCATTGGGGGTTCCGTAGCATTGTAATAGGGGAGCCACCTTTATTTATTTTATTTTTTTGTTCTTGTTATAGCGGCGAGTTACAGATTGAGTTTGTAACCTACTCTGCCTAACCCTTTGAAGTTTACGGGTGTGATGTTATGAATGTAGAGTTACTTTTCGTAATTATCAGAGTGGGTTACCATACCTAAAAACCGGCCAAGTGAGAGTAGGGCTCGCGCATGAAGTTTTCCCGTACCATCTTAGAAGGGGAGTCCCTTTAATTTTTATTAGTTTTTGTGATAGCGAAAATTTCAACTGTCTACCTATTACGGATCATGCCTGCTGACAGACAGACGGTCGGACAGCGGAGGTAGGAGGAATATGGTCCCGTTGGTTATCCTCCGGATACGGAACCCTGAATAGTGTACAAATAGAACAAGATTCTTAACATGCTTGACGCTATAAATAAAATCTAATTAAGGTATCGTTATGAAAACGTCTCGATTAATCGTTAATCGGATCCGTAGATTAATCAATTTAATTGAATCGATTCTTTGTGTGTGGTCGGATGTTAGAAGTTTGTTTAGATCACTGATACACTCTTTCTGTAGTACTATTTATGGCCTAAGTGACTTAAGCCGAGATCTACAAACGATACTTAACAAGCGCTTTGACTCATCTTGCGTTTGTAGTTTGTCACTCAAATGACAATGAGAAGGATAACTCAAAGTTCGTGCTAAGTAACGTTTATAGATGTCGATCTTAGTTTAGATTCAATTTATGCTTTATTAAAGGATTATACCGGTTGACTTTAGATTTTTGGCAAACTTTTAAGGGCAGATCGCAAAATGAACAATTTTTAGGCACCGCCAACTACTGAGTAAATTCAGCGCTGAATATGTTGAAAATATCATGTCATGTCATCTTCACAGTATTGACAGAAACAAAAGTGTTAGTTTAGCGTTTAAGAGAGTTCGTCCAAAAACTTGTAAACGTCGCAAATCGCTGTCAAATATTTACATGTTTTAATTAATTTGGCAATATTACTGTAAAGAAATAAGAAATATGGCTAACTAGTGAACAATTTTCTAATATTAATAATAAATTGCAATTAAAACACTGAATTTGATGTTGTAACCATTTTAGGTGTAAAAAAGGCATTTGAAAAGTTTCCAAATACTTTTTTAAATATTCGGTGTTACGGTATTAATTATTGCATTTCATAATCAATATTTTACTTCACTAGTTAGCCATATTTCTCATTTCCATACAGTAATATTGCAAAATTAATCAAACCACAGAAATATTTGACAGCTATTTGCGACGTTGCCCACTTTCTGTATAAACGCTCTTAATATGCTCAATGACTTGGATTTAAGGCCGGTGCTGACCTAACAGTGGGACCTACTATGAAAAGACTTCAAGGTGAATTGAATAGTGCAAAAGTCATTCGTTTCACTGTGAATAATGCATAATTATATTTACATACATAAACTCACACCTTTTCCCCATGGAGGTAGGCAGAAACCACAGAGCGCCACCTGCTACGATCCTTACATACTCCTTTTGCCTCGTCCACGTTCATACATCTGGTCATACACGCACGCCGGTTGCGAGTACTACGCACTTGACCTTTCTGAAGAACAACACCAATAAGGTCAGTGTATGTCCTTCTAGGGCGTCCCCTCACGGCGTTGCCAATAATATATTTCTGTATTAAAAGAAGAAGGAGCTCCTGGTTAAATAATAACAGCCGCTCAGGTCGATCTAAGGTTAAGCCGTGCTTGCCTAGGTTGGTCTGTGGATGGGTGACCATCCGTTAAATACTGAGTTTCCTCCGTGCCTCGGAAAGCACGTTAAGCCTTTGGTCCCGGCTGTCATTTGTAGATCTTTGACAGTCGCTAGGTAGTCAATGGCCCAAAATCTGACTACAGTCTTACCAAGTGGTATCGCATTACCCAGTACTAACTGGGTTGTGGAGGTCAGACAAAATGTAAAATACTGGTATTCAGCTGCATCCTGCTAGACTGTAAGCCGACCCCAATATAGTTGGGAAAAGGCTACGCAGATGATGATGTATTAAAAGAAGATACATGTTTAGCTTAAATCTCATAGTACTTAAGTCTTTAACACTTTGTACTTTCACACCCTCCTCTTCGAACCTCATTAAAATTACAATTGTTTCGTAAACATTCTATTAAACGCCTACTCCAGCTCCTCCTACCGTATCGAATTTCAACAAGCCTACATCATCATCTGCCTAGCCTTTTCCCAACTATATTGGGGTCGGCTTCCAGTCTAACCGGATGCAGCTGAATACCAGTATTTTACATGGAGCGACTGCCTATCTCACCTCATCGGGTGGTCACCCATCCACAGACCAACCTAGGCAAGCACGGCTTAACCTAAAGATCAACCCGAGCAGCTGTTATTATTAAGCCACGAGCTCCTCAACAAGCCTACATGAGTAGTAAAATATTATGATTTAAATAATGCATTAACAATAAAATAATTACTTTAACAAACACAATTGCTCTTTGAGTACAAATAAAGCTATGGAGCTCACTAAAATCTTATGTTGTCTATGTGAAGGACAATCTGTCAAAGCAATGAAAATGACATTGACACTACAGTGACAGTGGCAATAAACCTCTTAACCCTCTTTTATGGTGTGTTTCAAGACCAAGCCTGGCTCTCAATTTCTTTGTGAGAGAGCTTTTTGTTGTTATTGTGCAATTTACTTAAAGTTACAGTCTAAGTAAGCTTTGAAGTAATGAGGACATGACCCTGTACCCTATGTGACCGCTTTGAGGGGCTAGACATATTCTACATAATGGATGTAAAAGTACCTACCCTCAACGAGGCACTTGTTTTCTCCGTCATTGCGATCTTTTTTTCTTCTAGAGTCTAGACCATATCTGGAAACTTACCAACTTTTAAAGGCTCCCTATCCTTTTCAGACACGCACGAAAGTTTTTTTTCAATAGACTTCCTCGAAAACTGGCTGATATCGCACTATGATTAGGTAGACACGCACGAAAGCATTTTTCAATACACTTGCTCGAAAACCGGCTCATATCGCATTATAAATAGTTTCAACATGCAATGTATTTCACACACGTGAATTTTTTCATTTATCACGTGTGCCGATAAATTCCACAGACTACATACATAATTAGTATCTAATATCATAAGTTCAAATTGTTTCAATTCCTATAGTCGGCGGTGCATGACTGATTGTTTTTTTTAATCTGACCAAGAGATATGCGTCTTTGCGGCGTAAATTTCCGCCTCAAATGCAATAACAAAGTTTCTCCACTTATATCAAAATGATCACTATTTACGGGAATTACACGCCTAGCGCTCTGTCATAATAATTTTCTTGCACTTGTACATCAAGCTACTACAATCTGTCAAATTTCTGTAATCGATTTTCAACTTTATCGCAATAGTATAAGGATCAAGGTTGATTGAGAAAATTTGACAGTTTCGGGCAGCTTGGTGCTAGCGTCTGTATCAAATTATTGACTGCTATTCCTTTCACATCAACCCTCACACAACCCATCCATCCTTTCTTTGTCTTCCTCTCCCTCTCCGCCAATCAAAATGTATATTCAACGCTCTATAGTTTATATTTATACTCTGTGGAGAGCATATAGAAAGCCATTAGCCTTAATACCAACTCCCATTGATTGACAAAATTATTTGTATTACTGTTTTAGTATTGATTGGAAAACTTTAGTGGTCTCTTTGAATACGATTGCTGTATTCAATTGAATTGGTTATTTGGTACTTACTATTGCTAAATAACATATTCTAAGCCTTAGTTATCTAAATATAGGATTCAAGGTCTTGAAGTTTAGGATTTAACGTTTCATTACGAAATATCACGACTGTATATCTTCTCGTAGGAGATGGACGCACGAGCTGGACAAAACCAATGCAATGCAAAGTCATGGGGAGAGGCCTTTGCCCAGCAGTGGGATGTTACAGGCTAATAGTAACAGTATGACTTCAAAGATTTAGGCAGAGTGTACTTAATAGGTAGACACATTTTTCACTAGTAGGTTAGACCATATCTGCCTAGCCTGGATGGAGCTGAATACTAGTATTTTACATAGACTGCGACATACGACTGTCTATCTAACCTCCACGACCCAGTTCCTACTGTAAGTAGTAGGTTAGATCACATAGACCTAAAATAAGTATCTACTAGGGAGCAAGTTTAACTGGCTATAAGTACAGTTTCCAGGCCGCTTATGAATTTTCTAAAGAAAAGACTCCAATAACTCTTTGCCCAACTTGGGGAACGAACCCAGCATCAACGTAAAACAATCGCGCCTTCCACAACAAGACCCATGGTAAAAATAACCATTTCTTATAATACATTCTTTTGATACAAAATCAACCCTTCGCAGCTACTCAAAATTCAAAACAAAACGTACCCAATCGCCTTCAAAAGATATGTATCAGTAAAACCATAAAAGTAAAAGGCGGTAAACGCGTAATATATCCGTAGGAAACGCGTTAACCCGTCAATATCGATAGGAAACAGTAAAAAGGTCGGTTGAGACGTAAAATGAAGTAATTTTGGCTGGCGAATAAACGATATACATGTTTAAACAGATACTAGAGTCTGTGAGTGGGTTTGTCTGCGATTTTAAGTGGTATTTTACAGAAATAAATTTGTAGCTGCATTTTGTAGATAACTTGACAGTTATTTGGTTTCCCTGAAACCTTCTAAGTCGGTTTCATTCGAGAGATTGGTAGACAAAGGGTTCTTATATTAAGATCTCCACGAAAATAGCTTATTTCACATAGCTTTTATTCCATAGCGGAATTTTGTCAAAAATTCTAATTGTCAATCATATTACTACCGAATTGTATTGTAACGAATTACCTACATTACGATGTTGAGTTTGTATAATTAAACAATTTTAATATGCTAACAATTTGTTATGTTAAAAATACTTTAATAATTATTATGTTAACAATTCGTTTGTAGTATTTAACAGCAAAATTTTGCTATGTGTTAGTTAATTAAACTATTAGCGATATTTTACTTTATTTAGTTACCTATGTACCTAATTTAATGTTTGTGTATAATATTAATATTTGCATGCTATTTTTATAACAAGGCTAAATGTGTCATTGCACTATATGTTGTGTTTACCACCTTTTGTACCGCATTTACCGCAAATAAATAATTTTGACTTTGACTTTTACTTTGAATGAAAGTAATTAGGTAATATGCTAAACTCCAGGTCCTGACCTAGCGTAAGGATTCCTGTAACCTATGAGTACTGTAGGTTAACCGACCAGAAACGGAACGTTCACTCATCATCATTCTGTTACCCTTATCCCAATTAATTTGGGGTCGGCGCAGCATGTCTTCTTCTTCCATACTTCTGTATTACTCGTCATCAAAACAGTCACCTCCTTTCTATCCATATCATTCTTCACGCAGTCCATCCATCGTTTCTTTGGTCTTCCTCTACTCTTATAGCCATCCTCATTCGTACTCAAAACTTTTCTCACTACATTTTCCTCATTTCTCTGCATCACATGTCCGGTTACCATTCACTAGTTAGTTAAATAATCCCATAAAAGGGTTTTTTTCGGAAGACATTATAATTCTCGGTACTTTTTGCTATGCAATTTCGCTAATATTTACAAAAAATCTTCGATATAAAAGAATTACATACGTATGCAATGTAGCTATGTACCTATTAAAAAAGAAAATTGCAAACAAAACATACAAAAAAAAAACAATGGCCAAAACAAAACACAAACAATCATTTTATACCCACCATATCGTTTACACAGAGTGTTCCCACAGTTTTATGCGCACCCTGTATACAGAAAGTGTTCTTCTAAATGTGTATTAATTTCGTTTGAATGCGTTTCACATAGGAAAGGGTTTTTCGACGCCATTTTAAGTTCTTTGTTACATTTCCTGGTTGCAGAACGTGGTTCCCGAAGTAATAAAAGAAAAGTAAATGAAGCATATTCGGAAGGAAAAGAAATCAGAACAAACGTGGTTAAAATTTAGATTGTGTAGATTCTACTTAATTGAAAAGAATTGATTGCATTATTGCTTATACTTGGTGTGAGGGACAGCCCTCCACAAACGGATGGGGTGAATTCAGTCTATCATACTAAGATGACCGGTACAAGAAATTATTTCAGGAATGTTATGGGAATACAATAAATTTGATTTATTTTATTTCCTCATACACAATGTATCATTACCATGGCAAAACGCAAGCGCGACGACAAGTTCGATAAACTCTGTAGCTAGGCAGGAAGTGAACAGCTGATTTCGTTAGAGTATTTCAATATCAATTGCTGGATTTTTGGATTTTAGCCGTATTATTTACATAAATGGAGTGTTGCGTACAGCGAATGTAATTTTAAATTGAAATAAAGGAATGGTAACTGAAAAAAAAACCGGAGAAAAATTCCGGTAGAATATGATTCAAAATAAGGAGCTGAATGCACCCTATCAGTTTGTGTTGGGCTGTCCCTTACACCCTGTATTTGAAACCAACTTTCTTTGTACTAATAAACAGAAAGCAATAAGGAAGTGATGTAAGTATTTCTTGTCCACCAATAACAAGAGAATTATTTTTAAAATCATGGCGCCTGACTTCTCTTCTCCTTCCGTGGATTTTGTTGGGGAAATTATTTGGTATTTCTGGTAGAAAACTCCCTCATCAGTGGCTGAGCGATTGACTGCTGATCTGCGTGTCGCGGGTTCGATCCTCGCACGGAACAAATATTTGTATGTGACCTACAAGTAGTTGTTCCAGGTCTGGCTGTTTGTGTATGTGAGTTTAAATTTTTGTAAACGCATCTACGATACAGGAGAAATTCCTGGTGTGGGGGCAAAGTATAAATACTCGCATTGGGAAAAACAAAAAGGTATTTTGCTGTTCTGCTTACGTCACACGCACGTTCTATCTTCACTCTACCCAATTATTTTTATGCAAACAGGGACAGAGCATTCTTCGTTGATTCAATCATACTAAAATGTCAAGAAAATCAAGAAAGTTGTTGATCCGATTCTACGATCATTTGGTCCCAACCCAGCAAAGTTTTTCGATTGTTCATCCAGTCACAACTCTCTCATATAAAGAGTGTAAATAGACCCTTAACAAAGCCGAAAGGCACTTGTTCTTCCGGCTATTGCGATCATTTTTTTGTTCTAGTACATACCTGGGGACCTTCTAGTTACAGAGATATTAGGGGTCAAAGATCCAAGTTTTTTTTTTAAATACATGTTTTTAATGTAAGAACTTTACTTTAAACACCTCCACTACCCCCGTACAATTCAATCCATCCAACACCACAATAATGTTTTGAATGCGTTACACTGAGTCCAACCGTAAAAAGCGATTTTTCACTCCAAAAAAAAATTAAGTAACTTTATGCAAAAAAAATAATTTATGCATAAAGTTACTTAATTTGATGTAAATAATGCTTGGTTGACGGTTTCGTACTTATTTTTACTAAATCCGACTCAGAAATAGTAAGTAGCGTCCAACGTATTGAGCCAATCAAAATCATTCAGCAATGCAGCCCGCGTCCGCGCACTGTCAATATGACATCATCAATCTAGCTAAAGTAATGACAGTATGTCAACCGAAGGCGTATTTACTGTTATGGCTCAGAATAAGTTAATAAATAAATAATTTAAAAGGCTCTAGTTGCGTTCTCATGGCTTTGTTAGTAAGGTAGTAAGTATGATTTGTTTTATGTTCGTAAAAGTGAGATAGGATCTTGTTTAACCGATGTTTTAGTGTCATAAGACTTTCTTGTAGTTATTGTCTCATTGGCCCTGTGAACAACGATTTCTTTTATATTTCTATTACAATAAAGTCATGGTTTTACAGGAGTATACCGTTGTACGAACCTTTACCATTTTTAACCGACAGCAAATCCGAAAATGAAGGCATTGAATTGATAACCTATTTATTGAACTTCAATAGCCAAAATATCACTGCACGGGTAACTTCTAATATCCCAGATATTTTTTTAAAACGTTGCTCTACACTAGGAATTTCTCTTGGATCGTGGGTGTTTTTACAAACATTTAAAACTCACATACACAAACAGCCAGACCTGGAACAACTACCTGTAGAACACACAAATATTTTTTCCGTGCGGGGATCGAACCCGCAACCGCAGCGCAGCAGTCAATCTCTCAGCCACTGCGCCAACAGTGCCATCAATTTGTGTCTAGTTTGTTATTGAACGCATCCACGGTACAAAACAAAATAAAACGCTTCGTGTATTTAATTAAAAACACACCCAAAATAGAACGAAAATAAACTTTCAACACATTTTCTTTTTTTATTAAACTGAGACAGAAAATGCTTAACATTTTGCTTAAAAGAAAAATAAATCTACAACACTGGAAAATTTTCCGTCAACATTCATCAAATTGTGACAGTCAGAAATGAGTGCAAATTGTGAGTTGTGGCGTGTCAATTTGTGCCAGTGTATCCCAGTCTTTATTATGCGAGATACTGAGGACTAAACCAGAATGAGAAATCCTAAATTTTGGGCATATACTAGTGGTATACTGCGGTTGTGTTTAGGGTATAACAAAAAAAAATAGCGGACTTCAAAAAAATACGTTTCAAATGGTCATCATCTGCCTAGCCTTTTTTCCAACTATGTTAGGGTCGGCTTTCAGTCTAACCAGATGCATCTGAATTCAAGTATTTTACATGGAGCGACTGCCTATCTGACCTCCACAACCCAGTTAGTACTGGGTAATACGATACCCCTTGGTAAGACTGGTTGTCATACTTTTAGGGCCACTGACTACCTAAAGACTGTCAAAGATCTACAAATGACATCTAGGACCAACGGCTTAACGTGCTTTCCGAGGCACGGAGGAAATATTTACAAGAAACTACGCTACCTAAATGAAAAAAAAACCTCTCATTCTTGTTTCTTTGACAATAAAACAATGTTTCTTTCTTTCTCAACAAGAAACATGTACAAATAACCAAGAACTCTTAAAAGTCGTAAATCATTTCCTAAAACAAATACTGAAGTAGGCGAGTAAAAACTTTTTTAATAATATCATCCACCCTACGCTTGGCAGGTCCAATTAGGACACTCCCTTTAACATCCATTAATTTTCTTCGGAACGTTGTCGGAAGCTGTTAAACGTCCATCAAGGAACATGGGGTCCTTCAGAGGCTGGAAACGGAATCTCAATTCATTTTGACAGTACTACAAAAACTATTGCTTCATTTGTTTGAAACCTTTGTTGGCTCGACTGGAAAAATAACGCAATGGATATTGTGATCCAGTCGACATGTCAAAAAAGGTGAGGGTAGCTGGAAAGTATTCTGAAAGTAATGGAACTTAAACAGGTTCTTTGGGGTACATGAAATGTTATTGTTGAAATGACAATAAAAAATGTATAAGATTTTGTATTTAGACAGTGACGTTATAGCAACAACATCGATGATACAAAAGTAGTTTTTGTTTTTATGGACTGACATCATCATCATCTTCTTGCCTTTGCCCCATGTTACTTGGCGTCGGTGCAACACCGTTTTTATTGACTTAGGCTTCGGTAGCTTGTACTGACGTACATAATCTACCGAAAACCCACCGCGGCGCACGGATAGGCTACGCCAGTGTGTTTAGCTCCGCTGTGCAAGAAAATATATGTGATTGTGTCCACTGCAAACCACGGACACGATATGCAAATAAAATTGTAGCGAATTAATACTCCAAAGATCTTCACTACTCAGTATATACTTATAATGTGAGAAATAAAATAACAATAATAAAATAAAAAGATATGAAAAAGTACAAAAAAACGACCGAAACTGCTATAACACAGTCAACAACCGATAAGTATGTTCATCTATGAAAAGAGAACTTTCTCTTTCTCTAGAAATTGGACAGTGACTGGTACTTAATAATCTAATAGGAAGACCAATTCTTCGCCATCAAGACCAGACAGACGACCAAACACTTTAATATTAGCGATACAAACCCATTACGGAAATATTCACGCCGCGACTCGTCGACAACCGCCATACAATGAGTTTTTATACTATTATAGTATGAATGTATTCTGGAATAAATTGTACAGATGAATAATTCAGCGTTCTTCTTCATAAGAAAATAGCCTTGATGATATTTGACGTTTAATTTTAAGATTTCTTCCCCCTTTTAGGGGGGATGCAGACGGGAGGATGATTGTGGCTGTGCTTTTGCAGAAGAACATAGACTATCATTACTTCTTCTTCTTAGCATTGTAATTCTAGTCTTCCATTGTAATTTTAGAATTTTAATTTGTATTATTTAATTAATTATTTTATAATGGGTGTAAAAAGACCCTTAACGAAGCCGAAAGGTACTTGTTTTTTTGTTCTAGACCATACCTGGGAACCTTCTAGTTATGGAGATATTGGGGGTCAAAGTTCCAAATTTTCACAAGTTTTTTTTTTAAATACATGTTTGTATTGTAAGATTTTTACTTTAAACACCTTCACGACCCCCATACTATTCAATCCACCCACCAGCACAATATTTTGAGTGCGTTACATTGAGTTTTACCGTAAAATTTGATTTTTCAACCCAAAAAAAAAAGTTGTTTCCCAGCAATTATTTTTGCGTAGAGTTATTTAGTTTGATGTACAGAATGCCTGGTTGACGGCTTCGTGAAGGGTCCGTTTACACCCTGTATAGGGTGACTGGTAATTAGAGTTAAACTTTCCCAAAGAACAATCTAAATTGTGTCGATCCAGAACTGAGCCACGAGATTGGAGCCTTCAGTAGCGTCCATCAGTTCCTGTAATAAAAGAACAACAGGACACGGTAGGGCACGATATTAAGGGCAGGCCATCACTGCTGACATACTTCGTTAGTTTAGTGGTCGGTAGTGAGATAACTATGCATGGGATGGTGCAATTTCCAACTTGGGCAAAGTGGATCTGGATTTGTGCCTAGTTAACGGCATAAGCTGCTCCCACTTAATAGGACTTTATCGAAACTGCTGAAACATGGGTGCACTAAATACCGCTGCAGATCCGATCTAATGTAATAATTGCGATCACTTTTTTGTTCTAGACTATACCTGGCAGTCCTCTAGTTACGGAGATATTGAGGGTCAAAGTTGCAACTCTTTCACAAGTTTTTTTAAAATACAAGTTTTTAATGTTATAACTTTACTTTAAATACCTCCACAACACCCGTAGCAATGTTTTGAGTGCATTACATTAAGTCCTACCGTAAAACGTGATTTTTCACCCCAAAAAAAAGTCGTTTCCCAGCTATAATTTTTGCACAGAGTTACTTAGTTTGATGTACAGAATGCTTGGTTGACGGCTTCGTGAAGGGTCCGTTTACACCTTGTATACCATCTATAAAAGGTTTAAACCTACACAATATATACCTGGCCATGGACCTATGCCCGCATTGGAACACATGCCATTGGACTATTCAAGCCCAACATGCCCCGATTACAATCGGAAAGCAGATTATCATCCAACCTACAAATTAGACGTGTGTAGACAGCCTTAGCTTTAGTTTGCAGCAGACGCTCATATTTTGAAGTAGTTTCATGAATTTTCTTATGTAATTAAGTAGACTCAGTTCTTATTTATGAATAAAGCATGGCGTGCAAGAATCTCTTTACTTAATCTTGCGACTTAGACAGACTCAGATGAGTCAAACAAGCGCACCTCTTTGCTTGCGACTCGTAACGAATTCGTAAAGTGTTTTAACTTAGACATTTATGTACTTGTTGGTCTAGTGGTCGCAAGCGCGACTGCTGAGCATGAGGTCCTGGGTTCGATTCCCGAGTCGGGCAAAGTGTTATTGGGTTTTTCCATAGGCAGTTTCTCAGTAGCAGTCACGGAGGCTGGGTTTATGCCCGGTTGATGGCAATAAGCTCTCCCCCAATAACATGGGACTTAAACATAGCTGGAGAAATGTGGGTGTACTAGGTACACCTCGGCCTAACCCTAAGAGGATTACATGCGTGATGTTATGTTATTCCTGTACTTAGTCTGTCAAAGTTCGGTGTCCGCAGTATACATCACGCATACTAGTTATTATTGAATAGGAATATTTTTTTTTCTTTTTTTTTTTTTTTTTTTCTTTTTTAAAAACGTTGCCCCACACTAGGAATTTTTCCTGTATCGTGGGTGCGTTTACAAACATTTAAACTCACATACACAAACAGCCAGACCCGGAACAACTACCTGTAGGCCATACAAATATTTGTTCCGTGCGGGAATCGAACCCGCGGCACACAGCGCAGCAGTCAATATGAACCATTGCACAAGAGATCTTGAAAGAGGAAACATTTTTTTAAAGTTTAAGGAGTCTATACACCCTCGTGGACACGTGCATCCTGCCCGTACTTACATACGGTGCACAAATCTGATCACTTACTGAACAACGGAAGTTCAAACTCAAGATTTTCCAGCGAGCCATGGAGCGCAGCATAATAGGTGTTAAGCGGACAGATCGCGTCAGAAACACCACCCTGCGCTCCATAACTCAGGTTGTAGATGTTGCAGAAAATACAGCCCAGCTAAAGTGGGAGTGGGCTGGCCACGTAGCACGAACGAACCAGGGGAGGTGGACTGGACACCTGATAGAGGAAATAGACCGCGGCGAAGGTGGTGTGACGATCTGATTTTGTTTGCGGGGTGAACATGGCCAGTGAACCTGAGAAAATAGTGAGGTTTGGAAGGAGAAAGGGGAGGCTTTTGCCCAGCAGTGGGACACATGACAAGCTATAAAAAAAAACAAACTACCTTTTATCTGTGCAATTTTCAATATTTTTTTCTTTGAACAGATTCGTTAATTTTGCCATCGGGGAGACGTCTTGTCGTACATAAATTGTCCAAATAAATACCCACCCCGCCAAAGAAGCGTCATAAAATATCATAGCAGAATCGTAATTTATAAAATTTTATTAAATAAATCCCCCTTCAGTACTCTTTTACGGTACAAAATCAAAATCTGTTCCATATTGCTACTTAAAAATATTTTAAAGGACTCTAAACCGTCCGATATTCCTCCTTATAATCTTGGAAATGCAGTTAAAATATACGATAAAAGTTTATCATCTCATGATATACCTCAGTAAGGCACAGATCGTTTCCTAAACTGTAGGAAACCTCTCATAGGATAACCAAAACCAATATAAAAAGATCCTTAAACAACACAAAAATCTACATCATGATATTTCAACTTACACTGGCCGTTGAAAAACAATAACCAATATGTCACGACCCCTGGTTTTTCTTCCTTTTATTAGCAAAGTGAGGTTATGTTAGGGGTCAAAGGAAATTGGCTCTAAATAAAACGATATCCATGATCGAGCGTTTAATTTATATCCGTTGTAAAACACGAATAATATTGCTTTGCTATTGACAAGAGATATGAGTTTTGGTAACCCTTGTTTTATAGGAGAACACAGAGTAACAAAATAAACGAAAATTCCGAACAAAAATACAGTACGACAATTTTTAATCCAGCATGTTGCACTTAGTCTGTGCCATTTCATAGGGTTGCGAATCACGCGAGCAAGTAATTCGAGAAAAATATATCGATACTAGTCGAGTTAGATTACCTAGAGTAACGGATGGAAGAAATAATTGGTCTGAACGTGTCGTAGATAACAATGAAATATGGCTGTGTTTTATAGTAACAAACGAGAAACAAGAGCTATGAGAACGTAATAGTGAATTTCTCTTTGTTATTATTTTGATGTCTGCGCAAAATAATGATTTGTAGTGAGTATTAAGATAATGAAGTAACTTTTAGACAGCTGGATTCTGGACAGTTCTGTTGTAAATCCGAAAAACTATTGTCGATCAGATGAAATGGCCTAGCTAGACTATGGCATAACACATTATTGTGCATGTTCACATAGATTCAAGAGGTGCTGTAAACGACAACGTGGTGCGGTAAGTAACGCTGTTTAAAGCATATTGCATGTCGATGTACTCGGGGAGCCTGTGGTTCAGCTACACCCAAAAGACCTACAGTGCTCTGCGGATCCAGTATAACAACACGTTTAGGTTGCTGTTGCGTCTGCCTCGGTTCTGTAGCGCGTCATCTATGTTCGCTGAGGCTTGTACCGACTATTTCGATGATGTACGGCGTAAGAAAGCGGCCTGGCTGCTAAACAGACTCCGTGGTAGTCCCCACAGCATTCTGATAGCCATAGTCGGGAGGCATGACAGCCCGTTGGTGAGGCACCTGTACACTGTCTGTGTTTTTAGTTAAGAACTAATCGTAGGTTAAGAATATTGTTACTAACCCAATGGATCCTTGTTATCTTAATAAATGTATGAATATATAAATATATAAAGCTTGCTAAAACGAACATGTCATACGAACTGAACTAACTAATTATCTCTGAGTTTTTTGGAAAGTAATGGATTGTTTTAATATTAATTTATCTTCACTAGGTTAGACACTAACTATACGAAAAAGAAAGAAAGAAGAATGTATCGTCCACAAACGGAGCATGTTATGACCAGATATTCGGATCATTCTCCGCGACTTAAGACGACAAATAAAACCCGACAAGAACTGTTGGGCAGTAGCCCACCAGACCAACACCCGTCTGGTTGGAGGATACTCCCTTTTCTATGGAGTAGAAAACTTTACACCCAGTTCTTCATACCCCTATAAAGGCATGAGTTTATGTAGCTAATCTCCCACCAATTTCCCAATTAAAAAGTCTAAAAGTTAAAGTCTTATGCCATTCTATTTTAATATTTTATCATTATGTCTATCTCTTGAAAACTTTCAATAATAACCAAAAAGCTAAACACAAACAAAGGATTTCAAATTTTAATATAACTATCGAAAACCA
Organism: Noctua pronuba; assembly: GCA_905220335.1. NCBI lineage: Eukaryota > Metazoa > Arthropoda > Insecta > Lepidoptera > Noctuidae > Noctua > Noctua pronuba. The sequence continues at coordinate 7,496,670 of LR999918.1, read as the reverse complement.
ATTCAAAACAAAACACATCACCATTTCGCAAACAATATCGATAGTCAAGTGAACGACCCAGTAATCGTTTCCCCTCACTACTCGTAACTCGTCGTACCGCATAATTCGGCACTACGCTGTCATCCACTCACGACATAACTGCTCGAATGTCGTAGTTCTATCGATTTTACTTGATTCTTGTTTATGGTAAAGCCTTGCATCTTGGTTAAGGGTTTTAGTATAGTCATAGAGTACAGGAGAATAGCTCTTGGCGTGGTAAAATAGCTTGACGGTAGAAGTACTTTAAAATTTAACTTAGGTGATCATTTTCCATTCCACGATCTCAAAAATTGAGTATGATTAAGGTTACGATAAAATATTGAAAACTAGCTTTAGCCCGGTGCTTGTAATAATATAATTCAATCAAGATTCCAAAGACACGTGGCGCCATCTATTATCATAAGAACGTTATTGTTGTTTTCCTCAGAAACAGTACTTTTTTTCAGGATAAAAGGTACCCTATGTCCGTTTCTGTACACCTGACAACGTATATACAAAATTTCAGTATGATCTGTTCAGTCGTTTAGGCGTGAAAAGGTAACACCAAAACTTACTTTCGCATTTATAATATTAGTAAGGATCAATGCTGGTAAAAGCTAGTAATAAATAAATGGATAAATTCTTTGTATTGTCTGAAATGATACGAAAAAGACAAGAAATCAACTCCAACATTTCCCAAAAATAAACACCAAAAACGTCGTCACACAAAAGCGAGTAAACTATCTCTAATCTTCCCTCCCCTAATCTTTTCACATCACACGACTACCCCCCGATGTTTGTCGCATAATTCCGTACTAAGCTACTGCCGAGTACCGATTCCCGTATCGATTCACAGAATCGAGATAAGTGCCGATGTTAGGTTATCTTAATAGCCGCTTTCCTTTTGAACCGAGCCAAGGAATATCGATGGAAATACGGAGATATAGTTTTCCTTTATCCTAGAGGTAATTTTGATAATGCTTAAGCTCGTTAGTATCATCATCTGCCTAGCCTTTTCCCAACTATATTGGGGTCGGCTTCCAGTCTAACCGGATGCAGCTGAATACCAGTATTTTACATGGAGCGACTGCCTATCTGATCTCCACAACCCAGTTAGTACTGGGTAATACGATACCCCTTGGTAAGACTGGTTGTCAGATTTTTGGGTCACTGACTATCTAACGCTGTCAAAGATCTTCAAATGACACCCGGGACCAACGGCTTAACGTGCTTTCCGAGGCACGGAGGAAACTCGGTATGTAATGGGTGGTCACCCATCCACAGACCAACCTAGGCAAGCACGACTTAACCTAAAGATCGACCCGAGCGGCTGTTATTGTTTAGCCACGAGCTCCTCAGTTAAGCTCGTTAGTATAATACCTATTTCGTTTTTTGTCAGTTAAGTCAACCTAAATATCGATATTTAGCTAGAATATTTAGCTTGACTTAGGAATCGGTGTACTAAGCCTTAAGTAACCGTACCGGCCGTTTATCATTTGTTTCTTAGGCGGTTAGCACACGACACTGCTCACCGCAACGGATGGCGGAGAGCGCGCCTATCCGCGCGGATGAGTTTCGATCAGTCGTGCAGTCGGATCACAGACCCACAGTAATCCGCGCTGTTATGTTAAGTGTCAAGCGATGTACCGCGTGGAAGAGCCGAGGGGGCGCGTGCGCCGCTCATGCGACGGAATGCGGTGCGCGCACAGCTGCCATCATGAACTGCCTTCAAAGTCGTCAATTTCTATACGTCTTTTGTGTGTGGAGCTGAGATAAGCAATCGCTCCATGCAAAATACTGGTACTCAGCTGCATATGGTTAGACTGAAAGCCGAACCCAACATAGTTTGGGAGCAGGCTAAGCCGCCTCCAGCAGCAGCCGCCGAAACGTCTCCTTGATCTGTGGTAAATAATCTTTGAAACAATGTCAAACAAAAGTCTCAATGATAATGAACACTATCATTGAGACTTTTCTACTAAGGGACAGCGTCCTTAGTGTCCTCTTGTCCGAAAATAATATACCGGACAAATGGGGGATTATAGCTAATATTTGCTTAATTATTTTTCTCGGAATCAATGTATTTAATGTACTATCTTTTATTTGTATTATGTTATTCTATATACAGATTGTAAACAGAACGAAGCCGTCAACCTAGCATTCTGTGAATCAGAAAAAGTGACATCACGCAAAAATTATTGCTGGGAAACGATTTTTTTTGGGGTGAAAAATCACATTACGGTAGGACTCAATGGAACGCACTCAAAACATTGTGCTGATAGATGAATTGAATAGTACGGGGGTTGTGAAGATGTTTAAAGTAAAAATCTTCCATTAAAAACGTGTATTAAAAAAAAAAACTTGTCAAAAAATTGGAACTTTGACCCCCAATATCTCCGTAACTAGAAGGTTCCCAGGTATGGTCTAGAACAAAAAAATGATCGCTATGTCGGGGAGATCAAGTGGCTTTCGGCTTCGTTAAGGGTCTTGTTACACCCTTTAAATAAAGTCTGTAACCTGGATAGGCTAAACTAATATAATGGGGTGTTCACACTGTTCACTGCCCTACATATTCTATTCAAAGGTTCATATCAGATCCTTTACAAACATGGGGTTGATTAGTCTTTAATAACCTAACGACTACCTAAACAAATACTGACTACGTGAGGAAACCGGCATATCCTAGAACCAAATTAGTGATGACTAATGTTTATACAGTAATTTGGTTTTAACGAACACGTGTAAAGCAAATTATTAAAAACTAGTTGTTGCCCGCGACCTTCAACCGAGTGAAATTATTATGAAATATTACAAATAATATTTTTGCACGCATTTATTTTTCTAAAATAAAAGTAACCTAAGTTACTCCTTATAACATCAGCTATCTGGCAGTAAAATTTTCGTCAAAATCGGTTCAGCCGTTTCGGAGATTAGCCAGAACAAACAGACAGAAAAAATAAAAAATATTGTTTTTTTTTAGTTATAAGTACCGTATTTACGAGTACTTTTATATGCATTCAGTAAAAAGCTGTTATTTTGAAATTATAAACAGACAATTCAATTTTATTTACTTGCATAGATGATTTGTATAGATAGCTGTAAGGCTGGTGTTTTTTTTTTTTGAAACAAACTCCGAGGTAAAATTCGAAGACATATGATATCTTCTTTGGGTATCCTTCCTCTCTCCATCAAACCACATTAATAGTCATCACACTGTTTTCTCGCATGCGTTTCGTACGCACGACGGCCAATCAAGCTATACGAAACCAGTTTATGCGGATCTCTCATTGTATAGGAAATCTGTACAAAGCGAGGCCAAGTTATACTGGAAATGTACAGCTTCATGTGCCGCCGTGTGTACGTCGACCAACACAAAAATCGAATAACCTTTCAAAACATCGTACTGAAACCAAGCCAATGGTTTTCTACTTTGCATACACAGACGTGACCACATTGTGAATCTTAAACCCAATATTACCAGATATGTGACTTGGAGTAATGCCAGTTCTAAATTTTCTAACACTGGTTCGAGTTTTGAAGGGAAAATGAGTGTAAAGTTTGATATAAAAAAATCTGTAAACCAGAATCAGCCTTGCCACTTTTTCAGTTGACAGTACGAGGGTGGGTCAAAAAGTTCGCGGAATGGAGGGGTTAGAGTAGGGAGGGGAGGACTTTTTTTACCTGTCACTACTTGGTGACTCAATACAACTATAAATACTAATTTTCAGCCCAATCGGTTCATTAACCTTTGAGATTTCGCTGAAAAAACAAGTAAATCGGGAAGTGAACACTGACTATGGAGAAAATTGAGTTTCGTGCCGTGCTAAAGTTCCTTACTAAGCAAGGTAAAACGCCTCAGATTATTATGGAAGAGATGTCATCTGTTTATGGGGACTCTTGCCCTGGAAAATCGATGATTTACAAGTGGCATAGTCTTTTCAAGCAAGGCAGAGACTCGATTGAAGACGATCAGCGCCTGGTCGGCCGATTGAGGCAACGTCTTCAGACATTGTTGAAAAAGTTGAAAAACTTGTTCTCGAAGTTGCTCATCTGAAGAAAAACAGATCGCAGAGATGACTGGAGTATCGTTTACGACTATTTTGAGCATTTTCCATGACCATCTTGGCATGTCTAAGGTCAATGCAAGATGGGTGTCTAGAATGCTCACACCGCTTCAAAAACAGCAGCGCGTAGAGTGTTCTCGCGAGTTTAGGATCTGTGTAGCGAGAACAGGAATGAGTTTATGACCCGAATTGTGACAGGGGATGAAACTTGGGTTCATCACTATGAACCTGAGTCAAAACAAAAGTCCATGTAGGGGCACAAAAAAGGCGCAGCACCGCCTAAGAAGTTCAAGGTGTCACAATCCGCCGGAAAGATTTTGCTTCAGTTTTTTGGGATTCAGAGGGGATTTTATTGATCGATTATAAAGATAAAGGTGTCAATATCACGGGGCAATACTACGCTACGCTACTAGAAAAATTAAAAAATTCAATTCAAGAAAAAAGAAGGGGAAAGTGGCCCCGAGGTGTGCTCCTTTTGAACGACAACGCACCCGTTCACAAGAGCCATGTTGCGATGGCTGCCTTGCATAAGTGCGGCTTTGAAATTCTGAACCACCCATCCTACAGTCTAGATTTGGCCTTAGTGATTATTATTTGGTCCCAAACATGAAAAAAGAGCTTCGTGGAAAGAAATTCACCGATGATGAAGAAGTGAAGTCGGCTATTTCTGCCTATTTTGAGGGCTTTGACGAATCTTTTTTTTTCGAAGGTATAAACCAATTATTTGAATGGTCTGAGAATTGTATTAGGGTTAAGGGAGAATATATTGAAAAGGAAAAATAATTTTATGTTTAATTTCACCACCCTTCCTTTTCATTCCGCGAACTTTTTGACCTCCCCTCGTAATGCGAACGAAATTTTTGAAGTCTTGTGATCTCCTTGTGATACTTGTACATATTTTTATTATTATTTTAAGTCTACTTATAGTTTTTAAATAATGTACATATGAAAAGTAAATTAAAACTTCGTACCCAAGTGAGCCTTTTCTGGAAGGGAAAATGCTTCCCCGCAATAAAAATCTGAATGATTTTGAACTACGAAGTCTTAAGGGCCATAGCTTTTTTAAGGATTTCGTATTTCTACAAAGTCTTTCAACAGATTCGCTTTTAAGCATTTGTGGTCCTTCGAGCCGGATACGATTGGTATTCGGTACCGTACGCAGACGTAGGTTTGCGGACACCAACCAAATATACTACACCAATACAATATAGTATGACCAGTTTAAGTGTGCAGTAGCTTGTCAAGAAACTTTTCGTCTTTATGTCAAAATTTTTAAATTTATTTTAGTTCTGTGTTTTCCCGCCTGCACTGATAAGTTGGTTGAACTGTGCAAAGATTTTTGGTAGTTTATCAATCAAATACATTAATTTAATTTTGTAAGATCATTTTGATCAAATTCAATTCTTTAAATGGTTAGAATGCACACATGTAATTTAATGCCCAGTAATCAAAAATTCAGTGTTTTTTTTGTTAACCTTGTGAAAGTCCCAAAGGCCTCCCCTTTTTACAAGTTTTTATTTAGTTTCACTTGTCCCTTTGTCTGTCTGTAATCAAATCTTGCAAGTTTTTGACACACTTCCCGGTTTCCGATTGACCTGATTTTTTCCCCTTCCAAACCTCTCCATGTTGTGCGATATGCAGGTACTTACATAATTAAAAATGGAACAGACACGGGTGCCCGAATTTAATCCATCCTAATTTTGGGCAGTGGGACAGAGAAGGCAAAAAAAAAACAATTTTGGGCAACCAGAACATTATTAGGCGGATATCCTACTACATCATTTTTTTTAATTTTTTTTAACCCTATTACCACAGTCCGCATAACTTTACTAACGGAAATGGTCATTTAAAAAACCAAAACACAAATATTTATGTTAAATAGTGACCCCAATTTCCATATTACTTTAATCTGTTTTGTCCACAAAAAAACATGCCACATGATTGTATGTATATTCGTCGCGTTTATGACTAAAAGCCTACCGGAAGTCGGCTAGGGTTGCTTTCATAGAGCATCCGGCACGCGACCGGAAGTACATATCTACACATGAGTAAGAGACGGGAAATGACGCCGGTTTGTCGTCGCCAGTTTTATGAATAAAAAGTTGTCAAGTGTGTGTCGTGAAATTATAGGAGCAACAATTTTTAATTAAATTTTTCAACCGGTACATTATTTTAAAAGAGCCAGGAGTTACGTATGAAGAAAGAAAGAAAATACATTTATTTGGCACATGCCACAAGTGCACACAATATAAAACAAAAATAAAACAATAAGAGACATGTGTGTATATTTTGCAACAGTTTTTTACGGCGTACGTCGAAGTTTACTTGAATACATAAACTCAGGGCAAAATAAAAACCAACAATGAGTTATGAAACATGCACAACATGTTGGTTTCGGCTTCCAGTCTAACCGGATGCAGCTGAATAGTACTTTACGTGGAGTGACTGCCTATATAACCTCCACGACCCAGTTAATACTGGGTAATACGATACCCTTGGTAAGACTGGTGGTCAGACTTTCGGGCCTGTAACCTACAAATGACAGCCGGGACCAACGGCTTGACGTGCTTTCCGAGGCATGCAGGTAACTCGGTATGTAATAGGCGGTTACCCATCCACGGACCAATCTAGGCAAACATGGGTTAACCTGAAGATTTAACCGAGCGGCTGTTTTATTATTTAGCCACGAGCTCGAACATACACAACTACTCTTTATTATTATAAATAATCAGTAATTATTTTTAACCTGTTTCAGCAAAATATATCTATAGGCGAACTTTAGGCTATCTCTGCCAGTCAACTAAATGTGTTAAAGAGATAACATGGCATTTTTTTAATGAATTATATATGTAATTTTGGAAACGACAGTTTTGAATGATGAATTCTCAGGCTAAAAGCCAAACACAAACAAAAAAATTCAGGCATCTATTCTTTCAGGTATATACAACTGCACGTATGGAAACATAATCCCAAAAAAACCAAGGCCGAAAAACAAAATCTCACACTCAGTCTCCACATTCAAATAAAAGTCCTCCCGACCCTCCCGAAGCCTCTTGTAGTAACAACGCTCTCGAGGAGGCTCCAAACTCGCAAACTTGTCGACAATTCCGATACAAAATTAGTATGGACTGTCAGCCAACCCTCTCGATGCTGAGGAGTTACATGCAAAGCCGTTACACGACATGCGAAGGCCTCTTGAAAGTGGATGTGAGGTTGGGTGCTACCATTGGAGGGTTAGTGGATTGTGAGTGAGATTTGTGTTCTGTTTGTAGCGTTTTGTGTGATATTGGGTAAACAATGACGTATTGTTCCGTGTCTTGGTAGGTTCAAATACTGAAATTACGAAAAACAGCATTTTTTTGCTAATACAATTCATTACTTGTATGTGCCGAATGCAATTTTTCTGAATTATTAATTATATTTATTAGTTACCCCATAGCCACGTAGTCTAGATTGTACACGGTTGATGGCAATAGGCTCGCCCCCTACTATATGGGACTTAAACATAACTGGCGAAATGTGGTGTACTAATAGGTACACCTCTGCATAAGCCTTCGGGGATTACAGGCGTGATGTTATGTTTATGTAGTTACCTCATTTGGTAGTAATAAATCATTTGCTTCTGATTCTACTCCTGACCGGGATATACACTATTGAAGTTACCATCTCAAATCAAAAGTCTGTCAATTGCTCGGATTTTGATCAGATTTTCATCATCACTTAGAGAATTTGTGAAATACTTTAAATTAAACTAATATTATTAAGAAATCTCAATATTTTGTTAAGTCTTAAAGTCATGCGAAGCAGGGGTGGCTCGCTAGTATATGATGTACGGACCTCTAACCTCTTAGATCCTCTAAAGATCATAGCTTCTGAGTATCCGTCATCTATCAATCATCAGTGATTTGGCTTTGCTTTGGCAAGTTCGTCAGAGATTGAGTGAGTGTATGAGTGAAAACATACCAAAAACACCGTGACAAAGTAACAAATAGTACCCCCCGACCGTGGGTTAAGTGTGACCAGTCTCAAACTCTTGTGAAGGGCACTCGGACTTCGGATCATCTTATGTAACACAACACATATATTATACTAGCTTTTGACCGCGGTTTCACCCGTACGGAGTTTAGAAATTGTCCCACTGTAATGAACAGCCGTGATTACAAGTACGATTTGTCCTAACCCAGGCTATGTAACAAAGAAGAATGGCAGGATTCCATAAATTTTGAATAATGCATTTAGACCTCGCGTACATTCCCAGAAATAGATAGATCTCAGTCAAATTAAGATAAAAGGCAAAACTTGTATTATTGGGTTTCGGCAAAATACGCTGTTAATATATATTATGTTAATATATTTCATAAACAACTCTTTGTTTATGAAATACTTTAAGTTGTTAACTCTTAATTAGTCGCACCTTAGAAGTTATGCAAACGGACGCGTGGGGTGCGTGACATACACCCGATCATATAAATAAGTAAAACACGAAATACCTACATGCAAAATCACGATTATGTTCGATACTTAATCATAAGGGACAGTTGTTTTTATGAAACTAACGACAATTTCAGCGCGCAAAATCCTGAATTAAAAAAGTACAAAGTCTTCAAAGATGCGCTTGGATGTGTAACACACCATGCCTCAAATTAGGGGTTGAGGCGTTAATAATATAGATAACAAACAGACAAACTCACTTTCGTATTTATAATATCAGTAAGGATACTCATAGATATTATATGTTACACTGTGACGGATTATTATACTTCTCGTTGTTCGGGATTGAGGAATATTTCGTGAACGGATACTTACTTGGTCTTGTTTTATTGGAGTGCATTGAGAGCCTTCACGATTGAAGATCGTTAGAGTACTGAGCATCCTAAGGGCTAAGATAAGTAGCAATCGCTTTCAAACCGTTTAGTCCTACAGTGCGCCATGATTCTTTTTTCAATTGAAAGAAACTTTCAGAAGAGGGCGCTGTTGGTAGGCATTTTTTTAAATCGTCTGTAATTTTTTTATTGATTAAACTTTTCAGTCAGGTTTTCAGTCTAACTGGATGACCCTGAATACAAGTATTTTACATGGAGCGACTGCCTATCTGACCTCCACAACCCAGCTACTGGGTAATACAATACCCGTTTGGTAAGACTGGTTGCTGACTTTCCAACTTCTGACTACTCGTCACGGCTGCCAAAGAGCTACAAATGACAGCCGGGACCAACGGCTTAACCTGCTTCCTAAAGCACGGGGAGCATCGGTGTGTAATGGAAAGTCACCCATCCAAGGACCGACCTTGGTAAACCTAGCTTAACCTTGAAAATCGCGCCGTGTGGCTGTTATTATGTACCCACGAGCCCCCTTCATTACATAATATAGAGTGCGCAGTAATACAAGTCAAATCAAACATTACCTAACTCATATATTTATATCGTCTGTCCTTGCTGAATATAACGAAACACGTGCAAGATACCATGTTGTTGTAAAGTTATGAAATATGATTGATTGTAACTGACTATTTTTATAGAATTGTAGTGGTAAAAGTGTTCTGATTTAAGTATTTTCATGTACATATTATAACGCCCTGTTACTACAAGTTACAATTTCAAGCTGTTTTTTCTATCCGGCTCGAAGGACCAAAAAACATTTCAAGTAAAGAAGAGTATGTAACTAGAAAAAGCGGATTTGGACGGGAGGTTTAATACAATTTAAGATTTTCTCATTGTAGTTAACATTACTGTCAAAATCTTCAATAAATCAACCATTTATAAGGCTGAGTGCGTTATAAATGGTTGTTTCACGCCATATTTACACAAAAAAGCATAATCAACGACTAAACATTTGACTTTCAAATGTGGACGTCCCGCAAAATGCCCGACGTTAATACTTGCACCGCAACACGTGTGTGCGGACGAAAAAATAAAGAAAAACGCAAACGTCCTGCGCCCTGAGATAACGTCAATTAGTAAGATGTATGGCTGTTTCGTAAAGTGTGGCCTGGTGACATTGCAGGGGAGGAGAGAAGGTCAATGAACATAACATATCTTCACGCCTGTAATCCCCAAAGGGTTATGCAGAGGTGTATCTAATAATAGTACAACCACGGACCGCTAGTTATGTTTAAGTCCCATGTAATAGGGGAAAGCCTAATGCCATCAACCGGGTACCCAGCAGTCGCGCTTGCGGCCACTAGACCAACGAGGCTCTAGACTAAGATGTAATAGGAAAATATCACAATCATGTCTATTTTTTTTTAAAGATTTTGTATACCTAGCTTGTTAGTATTTATTGGTCAAAAGCAACTGAATTTCAAACTCGTTCCCCCCAACCGATTGAGCTGAATTTTTGCACACACCGTTGGTATTGTTGACAATTTTTTTTTTTTTTTACCGATTGGTAGTCATCAAATAACTCCTCCCGCTCTGGGTGGAGTGGGAGGGAGTGTCAGAATTTTACTGACTAAAACCCATCCATGTTCCTTCTTTGCCCTTTGTGTTCCAGGGCCGCGGTATCTCTTTCGAACAGTCCCGCAGCCCCGGCAGGCATCGGCCCTTGCGGGCCCCTTCCTGGTTGCTGACATCTCTTTGAGGCGCGCGTGGACATGACTTGACCCTGCAGTTAAGATCGCCTCCTCACGGGAAAACTCATTAACGGTTAATAAGCACGGACACAAAATATTGTATACGCGTTCAATGTTGATAGATAAATCTAATTCATGCATTTTAATAAAAGTTTTTGTTGAAAAAAAAGGTTGTCTAATGTCTATGCCAGCCAACGTTAAAATATGGACAGCCACTGGCTGAATGCATATAATACAAATAAATTTCTTAAAAATACGGCGCTAATATTCTAAGGGACGGTGCAAAATGAGACTTCTGCCTTCCCTCTGCGCACTTTAGCAGATATAATAATGTATGAGATGATTATACGATCTCATTGTGGAGCAGTGACCACCCGAATTAGTGTCGCTATATCTCACCGGGCGTTAGCACATTCAGGGATGAAGATTGTAGGCCTTTGTTTAGCTCTCCAACGGTAGAAAAAAAAATAGAGCGTTCTACGTTTTGTGTTCGGGAAAAAGTAAAGGGTGTAAATAGAAACGAAGCCGAAAGGCCCTTGTTCTCCCCGCTATTGCGATCATTTTTTTGTTCTAGACAATACCTGGGAACCTTCTAGTTACGGAGTTATTGGGGGTCAAAGTTCCAACTTTTTCACAAGTTTTTTTTTAAATACAATTTTTTAAGGTTTTAAGTTTACTTTAAATACCTCCATGACCCGCTTACTATTCAATGCATCCATAAGCACAATTTTTTGAATGCGTTACATTGAGTTTTACCGTAAAAGTTTATTTTTGACCCCAAGAAAAAAAGTCGTTTCACAGCAATCATTTTTGTGTAGAATTACTTAGTTTCGTGTACAGAATGCTTGGTTACCGGCTTCGTGAAGGGTCTGTTAACACCCAGTATAAACAACTTAAATTGTCTGTGTACATCGTGTTCGGATGCAAGGAATCACACACGTTTTGGGGATGATTTTGGCCCGTCTTCCACACAAAAGTGGAGATGAAGCAGAATCAATCAATCACACTGCTTGTCATTTCAACGACCCTCAACAACCTTTGTGCCTATTGGCCTTGTTTTGTTCTGTCTCCTGCTGATATTAAATTAAATTAAAATTCATTTATTTCGGACAACAGTGATCCATATTTTGTTAGTATTACAAACAGCTTATATTCTAGTGTTAGTAACATTGATATAAAATTATATTATTAAAGCAAAGGACAAAAACAAAGCACGACCAGGCAGGAACACATGTTTCCTACCTAATCAATCTCCGCACAAAAGTCCTGATATATGGCGTATAGCTCTCCGCCACAGCTCTCAGGATATAGTTGCGAATACTCCGCACTTTGCACAGCAGCGGTGCCGTTTTTTTGCGTAGTATGGCATGGTGATGGTCTCAGCAAACATTCCTGAAGCGCTACAGAACCGGGGCAGTCAATGATATGGAGGGAAGTGGAAATTATACTTTTCCTACTCCACCACTATTCTTTTCTGATTAATTTCGATGCGGGTTCCAAGACAGTAAAATTGTTTCTCTGGGACTTCGTCGAGCTTCGTTGTCTCGACGTTTTTCTGGTGGTCGCCACTGTTGATTCTGGCTTTCAGGAGTAACAGTGGTTTGGGAATAGTGTGGCGGGCTTGGTAGTCATTTGTAGATCTTTGGCAGTTACTACAGGTAGTCAGTAAAGCTCTGACAATCAGTCTTACCAAAGGGGTGTCGTAATACCTAGTAACTGGATTGTGGAGCCTCTACTGCCTAGATCGAGTGGTGGCAAACGCGACTGCTGAGCACGAGGTCCTGGGTTCGATTCCCAGGTCGTGCAAAGTGTTATTGGGTTTTTCCGTCATGAATTTCTCACCACGAAATGTGGGTGTGCTATTAGGTACAGCTCTGCCTAACCTTTCAGGGATTACAGGCGTGTTGTTATTTCGTGTTATGGATTGTAGAGGTTGGATAGGTATCATCATCATCATCTACCTAGCCTTTTCAAAACTATGTTGGGTTCAGCTTCTAGTCTAACCGGATGCAGCTGAATAGCAGTATTTTACATGGAGCGACTGCCTATCTGACCTCCACAACCCAGATAGTACTGGGTACCCCTTGGTAAAATTGGTTGTCAGATTTTCGGGCCACTCTGTATCTGCAACGACTGTCAAAGATCTACAATTTACAGCCGGGACCGACGGTTTAACGTGCTTTCCGAGGCATGGAGGAAACTCGGTATATAATGGGTGGTCATGCATCCACAGACCGACTTGGGCAAGCGCAGCTTAAGCTGAAGATCGAACCGAGCGACTGTTATTATTTAGCCACAAGCTTCTCCTTGCACCTTGCGAACTGACTATTGACTAGATGTTTTTAAAACCATTCATTCTTTCCTACACAAGAGATACATACTGAAAATGTAACAAAACAAAGATATAAAACCCACCTTGCTGTCTCCCAAACCATAAATATGTCATACAAGCCATCTCAATCATATAAGGGGAACCATGTTTCTACGTCATTGATCTTATATTACGTATAAAGGGTGTAAAAAGACCCTTAACGAAGCCGAAAGGTACTTGTTTTCCCCGTCATTGCGATCATTTTTTTGTTCTAGACCATACCTGGGAACCTTCTAGTTACGGAGATATTGGGGGTCAAAGTTCGAAATTTTTCACAAGTTTTTTTTTAAATACATGTTTCTAGTGTAAGATTTTTAATTTAAACACCTTCACGGCACCCGTACTATTCAATCCATCCACCAGCACAATGTTTTGAGTGCGTTACATTGAGTTTTACCGAAAAATGTGATTTTTCACCCTAAAAAAAAAAGTCGTTTCCCAGCAATAATTTTTGCGTAAAGTTACGTAGTTTGATGTACAGAATGCTTGGTTGACGGCTTCGTGAAGGGTCTGTTTACACCCTGTATTTTATCTGATTTTACATCTCTCCCGTTTATAGATTCACCATGATGAAGAATGGGATAGTAAAATATATTATTATATGCGGTTGGTTTTATTTAGCTTTTATCTTAATAAGCTATTTTATTTGTGTTCTTACGCGGGTTTGCTTGAAAGGGTGGGTAGAGTCAATGATATATAAACTATATATACGTTGCCCGCGCTCTGTAGTGGCAACATGAATGCAAGGTAATTACCGGACCTCCATTTAGTCGCGTACCAACCAGTGCCGCGGCTGTACGTGACATTAAAATAACTTGTGTGAATAACTTCCTCAAATAACAAAAAAAAATGCCGTACCGTGTTTTTAGGAACTGTAAAAATTATACTGCAACTGTGAAAGATAAAAAAGTATCATTTCATGCGTATTTTTATTGTATTTTCTCGTAATTAAATAAATATATTTATATCTCTCTAACAACACGAATTCCGTAGATGACATAAAATTTTCTTTGCTTTTCTTCGGGCGTCTAGGTAGCTATTTAGCTACGGTACCGATAATATTTACGCCATTTGCGAGTGCCGTGATGTTCATGCATGACGCGTCTATTTATATTACGTCATTGGGTAGAGTACAGAGCCGGTCGATCTTGCATACAGGGAAGTCAACGGTTTCATGTTTTACATCCCATGACACCCCCATGTAACAAAGAGTCACAAATCTTTATAGCTATGTTAAGAGACACGAGTATTTAAAAATCCTACTGGACTCACTAGAAGGAGAAGGCAGTGGAACCAGTAAAACAGTTCAGTTAATATAAATATAAGACTATGGATGTTTCATTTTTTTCAAGTGAGGCAAATGGACTATGTAAGGATCGTAGCAGGTGGCGTTCTGTGGTTTCTGCCTACTCCCATTGGAAAAAGGCGTGAGTTCGTGTATGTTTGTGTTGCACTATTATTTTTCTTAGTGTATACAGGGTGTAAATGGACCCTTCACGAAGCCGTCAACACATACATCAAACTAAGTTTCTTTAAGCAAAAATTTTTGTTGTAAAACGCCTACTTTTTTGGGGTCAAAAATCACGTCTTACGATAAAACTCAATGTTACGCACTCAGAACATTGTGCTGATGGATGGATTGAATAGTACGGGGGTCATGGAGGTGTTTAAAGTAAAAATCTTACTTTAAAAACATGTATTTAAAAAAAACTTGTGAAAAAGTTGGAACTTTGAGCCCCAATATCTCCGTAACGAGAAGGTTCCCCTTCCCGGTATGGTCTAGAACAAAAAAATGATCGCAATGACGAGGAGAATAAGTGACTTTCGGCTTCGTTAAGGGTCTTTTTACACCCTTTATATCTCCTGCATTTCCGAACAGGTTTAATTAATGTTTTTTCAGTAAAAACCAGTTTCTCGATCAATCCCATAAAATTTTAGGCAAGATATGAAGAAGAGTTTTTGAAGTCTTTGAAAGATACATTTCAATGAATACAATACTATGCTAATCATTCAAAAGTTTAATTTTGCCAATAAAAAGCCAAAGTAAACTAAAAATGGGTACCTAAGCTAAAATATAAGTAAAAAAAGTTTCAAGATAATAAACCCTCGAGATTTACTTTCAACTGAAAAATTTTTAGACAAAAAGGCTTCACAAACGCTTCTCGCAGTTATTTGAAAACTTTTTAACAAGTTACCCCTTTTTGCTGGGAGAACTATGTTAATCTACCCTTTGATATTCGATGTAAAAATGTAATGAATATGTTACGTATATGTGTAGGTATCCATACTACTCCATACTATCATAAATGTGAAAGTAATTCTGTCCGTCGATCTGTCTTTTACCTTGTCACCATACACACACTACACGTGTTGCGACAGTCACTCATCATCTTCATACCTTGTCCCGTGTTGCGCCGACCTTTAATTGCACACCCAGTTTTTTCTTCCATTCTCCCTTGCAATAAGGAATAAATGCGCTATCATTTATTCCTTTTTCTTTCATATCTTTCCTCACACAATCCGGCTACATATTCACTTTGGACTTCCTCTCCCTCTCCATCCATCAACATTTGTATTCATCACTCTTTTAGTTACATGCGACTGCGGAGAAACAAATGAAAGAAGTATGCCACGAGGTAAAGTGACCGGCGACGGAGCGAAAAACAACTGACGAACGCGCGTGTGGCTTGACGCAAGTGGTATCGCCTGAAGTTGTGAACGAGGTCTAACGGCAGAACGTATTTCGTTGACATTGGAGCCTAGCAATACATTCTTATGGGTTAATTTCAGATATCCACATAAGTGAAGCCGCGGGTATAAGCTAGTGTACGCATATACATACAATGCATTTATGCATGAGAACATTTTCAAAGTCAAACTTTAGTTTCAAATATTTATCAGGTGTGTAGGACTTTTGTGTATTCATGTTTTTGGAACCTACCTATGTTCTATGTTAGGGATTTGGTTTCCGCACTTAGTCCTTAAAGTGGACCATTGTACGTGAGCCATGGTGGCCGTTACTCCAGCCAGCCCACCTCCCTCCAGAAGCAAATCAAACCTCCCGGTCTTCTCAGGACATCCGCAAGGGACCTTGGTGTTCCAAGAGTCTCCTCGCGGATCTGGGTGACGCCGGTGCACTCGAGGAGCATATGCGCCACCGTTTCCTCCGCCTCCATGCAGGCTCTGCACAGGGGGCTGTCAGTGATACCTAGGGTGTGAAAGTGTTTGTTTAGTGAGCAGTGTCCAGTGATGGTCCCCGTCACCAGTCGCAGGCTATCTCTGTCCAGGCGCAGAAGGCGCTTGGTCAGCTTTCTATCCAGAGATGGCATGGCCTCCTTGATTTGCCTACACCCTGGTAGGACCACCATTTCTCCGCTTGTGTTTGGGTATGATAAATTGGAACCTACCTATAATAGTAAAATATTACTACCTACGGTCTCGCCGCCTCGTTGTTATAGTGGTCGCAAGCACGGCTGCTGAACCTGAGGTCCTCGGTTCGATTGCCAAGTCGGGTGAAGTGTTATTGGGTTTTTCCATCAGCAGGAGCCACGTAGTCTGGATTTGTGCCCGGTTGAAGGCAATAGGCTTACCCCCTATTACACGGGACTTAAACATAACTGGCAAAATGTGGGTGTACTATTAGGTACACCTCTGCTTTACCCTTCGGGGATTACCGGCGTGATGTTATGATGTTACTACCTATATCGATCCCATGGAGAAAGTTGTTCAGTTTAATGTTCTATAGCACATTTATATCATCATCTCGAAAGAAGTCTACTGCTAGACATAGGCCACCCCCAAGTGTCGCCCCATTGCCCGGTCCCGTGCGACTCGCATCCAGCGGATCCGCGCAACCTTCACCAGGTCATCGGTCTACCTAGTGGGAGGTCTACCAACGGTACGTCTTCCGGTTCACGGTTGCCACTCCAGAACTTTTAAGCCTCATCGGCCATCCGTTCGACACATCTATACAATTAAATAAAATTGAAGTGTCTGTTTGTAATTTAAAAAAAAAACAGCTTTTTCCTTAGTAATTATAAAAAAAAAAAATGTTTGTTTGTCTGTTTGTTGCGATTTTGACGGGACTTTCACTGGCAGATAGCTGATGTTATTAGGAGCAACTTAACATAGGCTACTTTTATTTTAGAAAAAGGATTAGGGTTCCGTGCAAAAATAAAAACTTTGAATTTGTTGACAAAAACCGATTCAATTAGGGAAGTATTCCTTATCCTTACTAATAATATTATAAATGCAAAAGTATTTTATTTTGTTTGTTACCTTTTCACGCCTAAACCACTGAACCAATCATCCTCAAACTTTGCACACACGTTGTCAGGTGTACAGAATCGGACATAGGGTACCCTTAATCCTGAAAAAAGTACTGTTCCCGAGGAAAACAACAATAACGTTCTTATGATAATAGATGGCGCCACGTGTCTTTGGTATTATGATTGAATTATATTATTACAAGCAGAGTAGGTACAACCCGAATTGATTGTCAAATTCTAAATTAAAGCGAGCGTAGCCGCGGTCGAAAGCTAGTATTTTTATATAATTGTACGCGAATGAAGGTCGTGGGCAACAGGTATTCCTTAAATATGACCACACCGTTTTAATACATGAGAATATTTTGAAGTCTGTACGACTTCAAAATATTCTATCTCCGATTAATTTACTAAAACTTTTTGAAAGACATCGGGTCATCCATTGTAAAGCGACTTAGTACCTTCAAAAGCCTTTTCTTTCTCGATAATAGCTCGTTAGACTATTAAAAAGTATTGAAGAAGTTATGGTAAACTCGTTTAAAATCATTTTTAATAATACTGTTGAAATGTAACTTTAAAGTTAAAAAATAAGTTCTGAAGATTTTTCTTAGAACTATTTACTCGGTAAAGTCAATATAATAAAGCTTATATTAGGGGGCGACCAGATAGATATGCGGCTCTCCGTAATCTGTTACATTTCATGGAATAAAACACACCAACTACTACTAATTTTATTATTGCTGTGATTGAGCAATAATTAAAGACTTATCCTGTAATAATCTTGAGGAGCTCATGGCAAAATAATTACAGCCACTCGGGTCGATCTGTATGTTAAGCCATGCTTGCCGAGGTTGATCTGTGGAAGGGTGACCACCTGTTACCGATACCTTAAACCGAGTTTCCTCCGTGCCTCGGAAAGCACGTAAAGCCGTTGCTCCCGGCTGTCATTTGTAGATCTTTGACAGTCGTTACAGGTAGTCAGTGGCCCAAAAAGTCTGACAACCAGTCTTACCAAGGGGTATCTATTACCCAGTACTCACTGGGTTGCGGAGGTCAGATAGGCAGCCGCTCCAAATAAAATACTGGTATTTAGCTGCATCCGGTTAGACTGGAAGCCGACCCCAACATAGTTGGGAAAAGGCTAGGCAGATGATGATGATCCTGTAATAATCTTCTAAATAAACGAGGCAAAATAAAGACACTCGTCTTTATTTTTGAAACCACTACCACCAAAATCCTAAATATTGTAAAATATAGAAATGTTATTCCCTCCTGAATAAAGGGTGTAAAAAGACCCTTAACGAAGCCGAAAGGCACTTGTTCTCCTCATCATTGTGATCATTTTTTTGTTCTGGATTATACCTGGGAACCTTCTAGTTACGCAGATATTGGGGGTCAAAGTTCCAATTTTTTCACAAGTTTTTTTTTTAAATACTACTTTTGAAGGTTCTAACTTTACTCCAATTACCTCCATAGTCCGTTTACTATTTAAAGCACCCATCAGCAATAAGTTTTGAGCGCATTATATTGAGTTTTACCGTAAAATGTGATTTTTGACCCAAAAAAAAAAAGTCGTTTCCCAGCAATAATTTTTGCTTAAAGTTACTTAGTTTGATGTACAGAATGCTTGGTTGACGGCTTGGTGAAGGGTCTGTTTACACCCGTTTTTAATTAAAGCTCTTTAACTGCTTCATACGGGATGGAAGGGTCACCGACGAAAAAATGGTTACCACGTACTCAGTACATTATTCTGAACCCCCCTATATGGAAAGTTTTCATCGGTTATAAAAAAAAATCTGCTTTTCCATACAATTTCAAAGGGCCCCTGATGACCCGGGGGTCAGAACAGAACAGTTTTGATATTACAAACAGACAATTCAATTTTATAGTTAGAATATGTAACATAATGGAAAATAGAGATACATGCTAACTCACGCAACCCCAACCCCATTTTCTCTAAAATATAATTTAGATGCATCGCTTTCTAAATGTAAAATAAAGCTTTCAATATACGATATTATCTATTCTGTTGCGATATATATTTCTTTCTTTATGAGACGAAATCTTTGTTAAAACATATCTTTAATCTGAATCTAATTAACTTTTATGTTCAAGTTACTTTTTTCGGTCATAAAATCTTTCTGAACAAAAATAAAGCCAAAATATATATTGATATTTTAAAACGTAACACGATTTGTCACGAAAACTACACACACGTTTAGAACCAAAAATATCTAATCTTTTATTTGTGCTGATAAAACATAAATGGTTTATTTTCGAAAACTGCTTATACCTAAGTTAAAAGATTTTATAAAAATTATATATAAAATCACGAAAAATTTTAACATATCTATCTTTTACCGGCTACATAATACAGTAAATCAATCCTTCACGAAGCCGCTAACCAAGCATTCTGTACATCAAACTAAGTAACACCGGCCGCGGTATCTCTTTCGAACAGTCCCGCAGCTTCTGTTTATACCCTGTATTCTCATTCATAATTAAGAGGAGCTCGTGGCTAAATAATAACAGCCGCTCAGGTCGATCTTTAGGTTAAGCCGTGCTTGCCTAGGTTGGTCTGTGGATGGGTGACCACCCATTACATACCGAGTTTCCTCCGTGCCTCGGAAAGCACGTTAAGCCGTTGGTCCCGGGTGTCATTTGTAGATCTTTGACAGTCGTTAGGTAGTCAGTGGCCCAAAAGTCTGACAACCAGTCTTACCAAGGGGTATCGTATTACCCAGTAGTCTCGGGTCCAGTTGAAAACCAGCGTCGGGCACTGGCTGCTCGGCAGTTTGCTGAACTGGGCCTATTTGGCGCAGCCGTGAGGCACACAATATTGTCTCTTTTTTTCTGTTTATGTTACGTTTTATATTGTATAGATTTAAGTTTCTTATTTTAATTTTTTTTATTTGTTTGTTGTGTGCACTTGTGGCCGTGTGCCAAATAAATATGTTTTCTTTCTTTCTTTCTTTCTTTCAGTAATAACTGGGTTATGGAGGTCTGATAGGCAGTCGCTCCATGTAAAATACTGGTATTCAGCTGCATCCGGTTAAGACTGGAAGCCGACCCCAATATAGTTGGGAAAAGGCTAGGCAGATGATTCTCGTTCATAATTATTAAGAATTGGAGTCACCAAACCAAAACACACTAATGCTGCTTGGTAGCCCAATAGATCTTGCGGTGGCACGACGCCCACAATAAAAAAAAACTGGAGCTTCAAAAAGTTAGGTGCAGACAGCATCACATAATAAATTCTTAGTTAATTTTACCAAAATGTCACTTTGTGTCACGTAAACTCGGGAACCGCTGTGTGATTTTCATGTAATTTTTGTTACCGAACGTATAACTTTGTTCTTTCAAGTTACAAGTTTGAATTAAAGTCAAGTAACAGAAACTAAGTTATTTGCTAGCGGGATCGCTTTGTAATTTTAGCAATTAGCTAATTTGGTTGTTTACTATGTTACAAATATACAGGGTGTAAGGGACAGCCCTCCACAGACTGATGGCGTGAATTCAATATATCATACTAAGATGACCGGTACTAGAAATTATTTCAGGAACGTTATGGGAATCCAATAAAGAACGGCAAGACGTCCACATAGAGAACGGCAAGCGCGACGACGAGTTCGATAAACTCTGTAGCTAAGCAGGAAGTGAACAGCTGATTTCACGCGTCGTTCGTTAGAGTATTTCAACATCCATTGTTGTTTTTTTTTATTTTAGCTGTATTATTTACATAAATGGAGTGCTGCGTACAGGGAATGTAATTTTAGATTGAAATAAAGGAATAGTAACTGAAAAAAAAAACCTGAGAAAAATTCCTGTGGAATATGATTCAAAATAAGGAGCTGAATGCGCCCTGTCAGTTTGCAGAGGGCGTCCTTTGCACCCTGTGTATTAGAGAGAGAGAGACAGAAAGGGAGTCTCGATGGTAAATAAAATCAGATGGTGACCTATTGGAATCGACGCAGTTCGAAAGACAGCAATCCAAACTCGATATCAAGCAGGGTGTAACCCATACACATATGAATAGGAAATATTACCTACATTAATTCACATACATTTGAGGAAACTCGATAATAACTTACTCGATGTTCGTCCCCATTACACTCGTTGATGATACGTAATAAATATAATCTGAACATTATATTCCACATTTGACTGCTAAATTCATATTTACGGCCATTTTACGAGCTACGACTCGTTTCTAATGAAGACATTAAATTAATTTCAGTCTTTACGATTCGTTTGGTGACGAACGATCCAGTAAATTACTAACTTGGTATTTTTAAACGGTGTCTTTTTAATATTTAATTTCTACGAAATTGGGTGTTTTTTATGATAGGAGGTCGAAATTTTCCTTGTTTTTCATTTTTTCTTTTTATCAAAGGGCACGCAAGGGACGCATTTATACCTGTATTTATCAATAGCTGGAATCAATACAAACAAGTTTTGAATGAGACCAAATCTTCTTAAGTGTCACGTTTCTGACATGTAAGCCATCAAAGTTACAATGTAGCTCTATTTAGGAAACTCACTTTAGAATATTTTGTCGCAAACAATACTTTTTTGTGATGAAGGCAGCTATTGATAATACAGGTTTATACGTTGCTAATAAAATCAATGTTGTACTGATTGTTGAATCAGTGAATAGCTTCTAATTTTGATAGCTTATATTGTTGTCTCGGAAACGTGACACTTTAGAAGATTTTGTCTCATTCAAATCATAATCATAATTTATTTGTTAACATAGGTAAAAAAAGTACAGATCTTATGTTTGATGAACAGAGCGCTATGTAATGCCAGGGGGCGTATAAATGTGGTGTGCAAATCTAGCTGACGATTACAAATTATTTACTAAAATATTTGAAAATCATGCATAATTATGGCATTAAATTAGAAAATAAATTGAACAGTCACATATTATTTAATGCTCCAATTATGTCAGACCTAAATGCGGAATTATTAAAATGTCATAAATCCAATCAAAACTTTTTGTATTGATACCAGCTATTGAATTATGCGTGGACCCTTGATTTGCATGTAGGAGAAATTATTCTTTGGGAACAAACTACGGGAACAAAAATTATCCTATGTCCTAACTCAGGTCATGGTTTATCAAATCAGTTTGAGTTCCTCCAAATCTATTTTAGCATGATAGTGTAACAGACAGACAAACAAAGTGTCTTTCATAACATAATAATTACATAACATAGTATCCTTTTATACGGAAACGCAGCAATTTGGTAGGTCTTCCCAAAATAATCTTCTACAAATAAAAAAACAATAAGCGGTCGTGAATTATAAATAAAGTAAGCCTTCTGTTTCTCAGAAATTGAGCCAAGAGAATCAATTAAAAACCCGACATTAAAAATAAGCTAAATTGGAAACAATTTCTTACCAAAAGAAAAGTAACCAAATCTTTATTTCCATCTTCAAATATCAATATCCATTTACAAACATAATGAAATCACAATTAGGCCAGCAATAAGTCATAACAATAAAAAAATAAGAATAGAAATACGACCTCATTTCTCGGAACGGCTTCATGCCATAGACAATTAAAAATAAATTAACGTCATGGCGAAAAGTTGACGTTTTGGATGCAAAATGGCGGCGATATTACTTTATTACTATTGAGTCGTATTATTGCGTTTTACGGCCTTTTCACGCAATCTAAATTTCACTGTATTTAATGATTTTAATATGGTTTTGATGCCAAATGGGGCAGGAAAACGGGTCGACGATTAATCGGAGGTATTAAAATGTTGTTGCGCAAACATGGATGGTTGGAACTATTAAGTAGTTTGAAACAGTTTCTAATTATTAAATTGTTTTCATAAAACTGCTATTGGCTTTAGATTAAGTGGTTTCCAGAAATGAATAAGACAAGTCTTATTCAGATAAACTCTTTTTGATTCAGTGAATTTTCATTATATTTTACTCAAAGAGATTTAAAAGACTTATAGAGCGGACATTGGGAATATTTTCATACAACAATTTTAATCCCGAACATTTTCGATTTTGACACACGAATGCTACCTGACAAGCGGGCGTATGACACTAGACAGTACGATTTAGTTACTAAATAGTAATAAGTATTGAATTACGATTTTTTTCGTCTTGTTCCGTCTATCACTCGTAAAAAAAATGTCATTGATTTTACTCCATAAATCAAACCCACTATGTTACCATGTATGTAGGTGTTGCCAGTTCATAACATAATAATTTTTAGTAAGAACAACACCACAATTTTCGCTTGACAACTTTAATTACTTGCGAAAGTAGGTCAGTAGGTAAATTCAACATCAAAAGTTGCGTTTTTAGTTTCAGTTTTTCATGAAGAAAACGTGGTAACTTAATTCTCTTGGGATTTTTTTGAGCATAATTAGTTGAGTGCATAAACTAGCGTCCACGAAAAAGTGATGATACTTTAATATAACCAGCGCACCCTGAGTAGCCTGGGGCTAGAGCCGAGATCTAAAGTTACTTGGAACTTTTAATTTATTTATTTAAAAGCCTTTCATCTGCCTAGCCTTTTTCCAACTATATTAGGGTCAGCTTCCAGTCTAACCGGATGCAGCTGAATACCAGTATTTTACATGGAGCGACTGCCTATCAGACCTCCACAACCCTGTTAGTACTGTGTAATACGATACCCCTTGGTAAGACTGGTTGTCAGACTTTTTGGGCCACTGACTATCTAACCGACCAACGGCTTAACGTGCTTTCCGAGGCACGGATGAAACTCGGTATGTAATGGGTGGTCACCCATCCAAAGACCAACCTAGGCAAGCACGGCTTAACCTAAAGATTGACCCGAGCGGCTGTTATTATTTAGCCACGAGTTCCTTTTATAAGCCTCGGTATTCTGAATTTATTTTTGTTTTTTTGTGTGTTATTATACAGGGTGTTTGGTAGATGGGTGCAAAGCCTGAAGGGGGTGATAACTTAGACCATTTAGAACTTATTAAGCTAAACTTGTCTTAGACGAAGTCTGTTCCTTGTTTTTTTTTTTGAAACTCTAAGGTTTTTAACAATAATATCCATTTTTTTCAATTAATTGTTAATAGTGTCCAGTAAAAGCTGCTATGTTATTATTTTTTATTTATGTAATGTGTGATTACTCAAACAAAATAATTCCCAAGCATCTGTGTCATCAGAGAAACATTCTACGCCATATTCAAGTTTAAGAAACTTTTAAAAATCAAGGATATGTTTTGTTTAGGGCATGATAAAAAAATAAGAAAAATAGCCTCAGTTGTTCAAACCTTTTTAAAAACATGTACATCAACACACAGTACATCAAAAGAAAGGGCAATAACCAAGCATGTTTTTAAAAAGGTTTGAACAACTGAGGCTATTTTTCTTATTTTTTTAACATGCCGTAAACAAAACATATCCTTGATTTTTAAAAGTTTCTTAAACTTGAATATGGCGTAGAATGTTTCTCTGATGACACAGATGCTTGGGAATTATTTTGTTTGAGTAATCACACATTACATAAATAAAAAATAATAACATAGCAGCTTTTACTGGACACTATTAACAATTAATTGAAAAAAAATGGATATTATTGTTAAAAACCTAAGAGTTTCAAAAAAAAAATACAATGAACAGACTTCGTCTAAGACAAGTTTAGCTTAATAAGTTCTAAATGGTCTAAGTTATCACCCCCTTCAGGCTTTGCACCCATCTACCAAACACCCTGTATATCTCTTAATTCAGCATATCTCTTGGCAAAGGCCTCCTCTAGCTGTTTCCATTGTTTTTTATCACGGGCCACTCTCCTCCAGTAAGGGCCCGCTGTAAAGGCGCAAAACCACCGCGGTGCACGCTGTGCACGGGCACGCGGCGCATTTTAGCTGCGTGGATTCATTTGTTTGACAACGTGGGTCTACGTTTCCACAGCAGTACACGCTACACATCCCCAACTAAGTACAACTGTAGCGTGCGTGGCCCACCGCGGCATAGTCGTGGGTTAATATTTGTGTATACCGTGTACCGCGGGCACAGCGTGCATGGCGTTGACAGCGTTGAGCTATGTGAGCGTCTTATTCGGGCAAGCCACGCATGCATTAATGCGGTCATTTGATGCATAGCGTGTCCGTGGTTTGCAGTGGACACAATCAAATTCATTTTCATGCAAAGCGAAGCTTAACATACGTGCGTAGCCTATCCGTGCGCCGCGGTGGGTTTGCGCCTTAAGTCTTATCTCATTCTCCCATCTCCTTCGTGCTTTTCCCCTGCTCCGTTTACTATTTCTGTAATTATTTTGCTCCATTTCTCCTGTTTTGATCTGGTCGGGCTGGCCACTTGGGACTTTCTTAGCGCTATTCCTGTCGCTGTCGCACAACTGACAAACTCCAAGTGAGAGACAGAGACGTGAGGTAAATTCTTAGGCAAAGATCTAGAGCGAACTAGACTTAGGTCAGCTTAGGTCAGTCGCGCTTCATCCGATAATTAATCTTATTTGCACATAGTTAATGTTCTTTTTCGTATGATGCGCTTGATCATTGTCGCTTGTAGGAATTTGCACACTAATTTTATACGAAAAAGGTATGTTTTCGAATGATGTGCGAATGAGTTAAACTAAGTTCGTTCGACAAGAAGTGATGTCAGTCTAAGTCAAAACTCGGGCTAAGTAACGTTTATACATCTCGCCTTAAGAAACTTGCATATTGACTAACCTTTTCAGGTTTTGTCTCGTCATGAGATTTCATTTAAAATCTCGTAATACAATACAAAGTGCAATATTTTTTATGCAAATAAAAAGGTTTTATTCTGAAGAATAAGCTTATATGTGAAGTATTAGTGTTATTGAAAAACGCTTCAGAACATTGAAAAACTTTTGACGGCACTTTTTATGAAAATAAAACACATAAAACCGATAAATTCAAGTAAGTTAAGATTTAGCAATATCAGTTTCGAAGCTTTCGAATTTCTATTTCAATCCATATCACTATATCTATACAAATAAATAAAATCGAAGTGTCTGTTTGTAATTTCAAAATAACAGGTTTTTACCGAATGCATATGAAACTATATTCGGTATTTGTAACAAAAAAATAATTTTTAAATTTTGTCTGTTTGTCTCCGCTAATCTCCGAAACGGCTGGACCGATTTTGACGCAACTTTTACTTGCAGATAACTGATAAACTGGTTTATTTTAGAAAAAGGATTAGGGTTCACTGCAAATAAATTAGAACTCTTGAAATTATTAATAAAATCTGATTCAAATAGGGAAGTAATCTTTTATAATAATTTCACGTGGACGAATGTCGCGGGGCACAGCTTGTATATATGTGAAAGTAATGTTCTCTCTGTCTGTACCCTTTTCACGTCTTAATGGCTAAACGGATTTAGATGAAAATTTGCACACGGCTAGACCATGACCTACGTTAGGATATTTTTTATCCCGGTACTACGTTTCCATGGTTCCGACGACCTCACAGACAAAACCATAGACAAAAGCTAGAGTTATTATGAAAGAAAAACTAAATCGATTTGACATGTCAGCTCTTTTCAGATATTATAGTTTTTCTGGCGCGCGGGGTTGCTTGTAACAAAAAATCTTTTGTTTGATTTCTGCTGACTTTTACGTTGCGTTTGAAATGTATTGGGGGTTTATTGTTGGTATTGAGGACTTGCGATTTGTTGTTCGTTTACCTTTGATTTTATTATACTTCACTAGTTGTTGCCCACGAACTCGTCCGCGTGAAAATTTTGACGTGTATGTGTGAAAAAAAAAGATAGCCTGTGTCCTTCTCCAGGATATAATCTATCGACTCGCCAAATTTCACAACGATCCAAACAGCCGTTTAGCCGTGAAAGGGTAACAAACAAACAAACAGAGTTACTTTGGAATTTATAATATTAGTATGGAAGTATTATGAATTGAACTGCTAAATAGTGTGTTTTATGGGCACATGTAAATTGACTGAGTTGGTTCTTCTATACTATTACAATATATTAATAACTAGGTTTTGTCCGCGGCTTCGCTCGTGTTAATTTATAATTTGACAATCAATTCGGGTTGTACTCTGCTTGAAATAATATAATTCAATCATGATTCGAAAGACACGTGGCGCCATCTATTATCATAAGAACGTTATTGTCGTTTTCCTCGGGAACAGTATTTTTTTTCGGGATGAAAGGTACTCTATGTCCGTTTCTGTCTACCTGACAACGTATATGCAAAATTTCAAGATGATCTGTTCAGTGGTTTAGGCGTGAAAAGTTAACAAACAAACAAACAAACAAACTCACTTTCGCATTTAAAATATTCGTAAGGAAGTAAGGATAAGGACAACAGCCGCACGGGTCAATCTTCAAGAGTCGGCAGCTCTTGCCCAGGTCGGTACGTGGTTCGGTGACCATCCATTACATACCACGTTTCATCCGTGCCTCGGAAAGCACGTTAAGCCATGGTCCCGGTTGTCATTTGTAGATCTTTGACAGTCGTTGCAGGTAGTCAGTGGCTAGAAAGTCTGACAAATAGTTTTATCAAGGTATTACCTAGTTGACCAAGATTGTGTCTGGACATTCTTCTAAGAGTAGTCAGGTACGAAACACCGGCACCACCTGGTTTCAAAGAAAAATGACAAGTTAAATTGTTTGCAAAAACCTATTTGAAAATAAAAATCATTTATGTTATATACGAAAAATGAGATATTAGTTGTTGTTAAATTACATGTATATCGAATTCTGCTACAAACCTTCATAAGTGCCACAAAGTATCAAATATGGAAGTTTATCACAAATGTAATCAGCAGCACCACCATTAAAAATCGTCCAAGAGAAAAAAACAATCCGATCTTCAATTATTTTACCGTCAGCAGTAACATAAACAACGCGTTTTATTTCTTAATTCCATATTCAAACAAGTTGAAATGAATAAACGAACACCAAATAAAGAATTTAAAAAAAATACTGACACTACATTTTTTTAAACGCGACCATAAATACGACCGTTTCGGTTTTTAAAAACTTTAGGTACATGGAAATTGAGTTATAAAGTTGCCAGTTGCAAAAAAAGATTTAAAACATGGTATTTTAGTAATAATGTGAGATTTATTGGCGTTCTGTGGGTAGTAAGCTTGCATACCGGTATTCGGCTGAATGGGTTGATGTATTACCGCGAAACGCACCGATTTCGGTAGAGTAAACTCGGGAAATATGTGCGGTATTTACCGCTTTAAATTGAAAATAATAAATAAGAATATGTAATAGCAGCGGTTCTGTACGACGAATATTTATAAACGTACGGAAAAAGATAAGATAATAAGTATACCATATTTAAATATAAAGGTAAGTTAGAATTATGTGCAAGTACAGGAACATATATTTTCAACTTTTCATCAGAATTGAATTGTTTTGGAAATTAAATTTAGTTTTTGACCCTGTCGGTGACGTTCCCAGAATTAGATAAGTTAGCCTATCTTGGAACATTTTCCAAAACGTATGAAATAAAGAAACATTTCATTTTGTGAAGCAAGGTAAAAAAATCGCTCTCTTGGTGATACAGCTTATTTTATTTAAACGTTTGTCAATTTGTTAAACCTATATAAAGTCCACCTTTCAATTTATTCTTACAAATTGCTTGCAAACACGACGAAATATTATTTTGTTGGCAATACTTCCACGTGCCAATTAATATTTCTTTCTCTCTTTACACTTCCTGTATGACTTATATATTTTCAATTTTATAGAATGCCTTTATGTTTTAAGATAAAAGAAAAAAAAAACACTCGTAGTAATAGATCAACTGTCAAACTGAACTTCGTATTTTAAATTTCGAAGTTCAGTATGATAGTCTCTATAGTGTTTTCGTTCAAATTCTTTGAAGTAAGTAGGCACCCTTTTTTTTTGGATGGGAAATCATCAAATAACCCCCCCTCCCGCTCTGGGAGGGAGTGTCAGACTTTTACTGACTAAAACCCATCCATGTTCCTTCTTTGCCCTTT
The DNA here is from genome assembly GCA_905220335.1 of Noctua pronuba. Lineage (NCBI taxonomy): Eukaryota > Metazoa > Arthropoda > Insecta > Lepidoptera > Noctuidae > Noctua > Noctua pronuba. The sequence goes on along the minus strand of LR999918.1, from coordinate 7,467,414 downwards.
GTGTTCCAGGGCCGCGGTATCTCTTTCGAACAGTCCCGCAGCCCAAAGAAAGTACCCTACGTTCGCAATTTAGTTTCCAAATATACAAATACAGTTCACTTTGCGACACAATTTTAACATTTTTATGAATTTTTCAATAGTTTACTAATCATTCTGAAAACGTAACACAATGTATTTGTTTTGCAGGTTTGATCAACAAAGTAAACAGAATCTTTACTAACTAAAGAGGAAAAGTTTGTAAGTTTAGATGCACGTGGAAATATCTGAAACCTCTCATCCGATTTCAAAAATTATTTTACTGATGGTAAGCTACACTATTGCCAAGTGCCACAAAATGGTTTTTACGTGAGTGTCGATCACGGGTTAGTGTGGTACCCGAAGGGTTAGGAAGAGGTGTACCTAATAGTACTCCCACATTTCCCAGCTATGTTTCTTTTAAGTCCCATGTAATAGGGGGCGAGCCTATTGCCATCAAACCTAGTGATTTATAAACATATTTGCTACTCTCCCGGTCCTAAAGCTTGATGAGGTAAAACATTTTTTTTAATCCAAACTTTTTAATTACAAAAAGGCTACAATTAATTAAATCAATTCTCTTAACTAATTACAATGGGATTAGAAATTTAACACCAATTTGTAAAAGTGTTTTAAAAGCTTTGCATTTAAAATTAAAGTTTTTGTTCAAAAAGTAAAATTTATACGAAAATCGATGGCAAGAGTAAACAAGATTACTTTTGCATATTTTGACTACTCTATGGTACCGTCTATGGTATTACAATAAAGATAACATAGATCAGTATGAAACCATGCGTGGAAAATTGATCATTATAACATAACATCACGCCTGTTATCCACGAAGGGTAAGGGAGAGGTGTACCTAATAGTAAGTAGTAAGTCCCATGTAATAGGGGACAAGCCTATTGCCATTATCCGGGCACAAATCCAGACTCCGTGGCTGTTACTGAGAATTTTTTAAAGGAAAAACCCAATAACACTTTGCACGACCTGGGAGCTCCTAAAAAAAATGAAACAAACAATGATCACCAATATTCATCTACCAGGTAGCTGATAATTACGGACATGCTTCATCTCGGAGTGTTTGTTGTATACATTGCAAAAGTAGAAATAAGACTGAATTTAAAGATTTTTAGAGCTTGTTGGAACCCTGTTAACGTAATTCATAAATCATAGGTGGGGCTATAAAGGGTGTAAATAGACCCTTAACGAAGCCGAAAGGCACTTGTTCTCCCCGCTATTGCGATATTTTTTTTGTTCTAGACCATACCTGGGAATCTTTTAGTTACGGAGTTATTGTGGGTCAAAGTTCCAACTTTTTCACAAGATTTTTTTAAATACTAATTTTTAAGGTTATAACTTTACTTAAAATACCTCCATGACCCGTTTACTATTCAATGCATCCATAAGCACAATGTTTTGAATGCGTAACATTGAGTTTTACCGTAAAAGGTTATTTTTCACCCCAAAAAAAAAAGTGGTTTCCCAGCAATAATTTTTATGTAGGGTTACTTAGTTTAATGTACAGAATGCTTGGTTATCGGCTTCGTGAAGGGTCTGTTTACACCCTGTATACGAAACTAATTTTAAATTTTATACTGTTCCACAATATTTCGACTTTAAGAAACCTCTGAATTTTATAATACTTATCTATTTTTTAAACAATTTCGTGAAGGGCCTTTAGTCCCCGATGGCGGACAATCATATTTGTTTCGGGTACCATGGTCCCCCGCAGCACTTGAATGGTTAGCCATTACTTTAAGAACCCTAACAGAGCAGCTACAAACTTGACATTGCCAGAAATAAATTATCACTAACCAATCTTCTAATTAAACGTAACTTTTCACGAAAACTCAGACAAAAGTACAATCCAATATTTGTTTAATTTAACTTCGAGATTCCATCGAAACAAAAGTACCTACCAAACTTTCCCGTATGCGAAGGACAGAATAATTCAGTATAATATACAGGATGTATCATAACTTTGCCATTTCGTAATTATTTATCAAAATACTCGGAATATTGGACAAAGTTCCAAGCTTAACATGAGCTCACTGTTTAAAACATATTTATGTTTAACTGGGTAGATTTAAAGTTGAGTTGAAATGGAATATTGTTTAGTATTTGTGTTCGTGGGGTTTTTAAACCTTTTTTAATGATGAATGAAAGTTAGAATGTGTGCAGTTCTGAGTAGATTTAATGTTTGTTTGTTTTTTGTAATTATACAGGATGTAAACGGACCCTTCACGAAGCTGTCAACCAAGTATTATGTATTTCAAACTAAGTAACTCTACAAAAACTATTGCTTGGAAACGACTTTTTGTTTTTACGTAACGTGTAACGTACTCAAAACATTGTGCTGATGGATTGAATAGTACGGGGGTCGTGGAGGTGTTTAAAGTAAAAATCTTACATTAAAAACATGAATTGAGTCGGAACTCTGACCACCAATATCTCCGAAACTAGAAGGTTGCTAGGTATGGTCTTTAACAAAAAAATGTTCGCAATGACGGGGAGAACAAGTGCCTTTCGGCTTCGTTAAGGGTCTTGTTATACCCTGTATGTGAATTTAACTGCTGTAGGTACTGGATAAAAAGAAAAGATGGAGGCACAGTGGTCACGTCCTGCCGTGCACTTGCACAGTGAGGCTCAGGGGAGACCTCTGTATAGCCGCTCCAGGGATGTGCCTTAACAGGCGTTGCACAGAGGGGGTTCCGGACAGGTCTTTTAAGAGGAAACGGTGCCTCCTCTCATGTGCGACTGGTGACCACCGGTGTGGTTTTAGTGCGGTAAAAATCCCACACTCCCCGGTCTTATCCCCAAAGACCGGTCGCCTATTGAAGGTTTCCCCCCGATAAAAAGAGGTACTGAATAAAAATATAGATCTACTGTCCAGACTTGTATGATAAATGCGAAAGTCAAAAATCTTGCTACCCTTTTGTTCAAACTATGTTGGGATCGGCTTCCAGTCTAACCGGATGCAGTTGAATACCAGTATTTTATATAGAGCGACTGCATATCTGACCTCCACAACCCAGTAACTAGGTGATACGACAATCCTTGGGAAGACTGGTTGTCACTTTCGAGGTTCAGACCATTCGTAACGACTGTCAAAAATCTACAAATGATAGCCGAGACAAACGGCTTAACGTGCTTTCCGAGACACTGAAGAAACTCGGTATGTAATGATGGTCACTCATCCAGGGACCAACCTCAGCAAGTGTAAGTTTATCCTTAAGGCGCGAATTACACAGAAACGGCGTAAGATGATGATGCGGCGCAGGCGCAGCACAGGCGTGGAATTTATAAGGCAACGAAAGAACGGCGTGCCTGCGCCGCGCCGCTAGAGTGTAATTCACGATACGTTGCCTACGTACATTTTGTATGAAAACGTTTTGAAGCGGCATCATGCCTGCGCCGCGCCTTTACCTTACGCCTTATATGGGCAGAAAACCCCGATGGTTTGTGAAATTTTTAGTATCCGATTAAATTAAAGAAACCATTCTCTTATTCTCACATAAACCCATCCAAGACTAATAAGAAAACGATCACCTGTCGAATTAACTTTACCGACATTCACCGCCTCCATATTTTACAAATACGACCAAAAAAATCTGCACATCGTGTACAATTTGCATGAAAGCTAACAAAAAGGTTTATACTTTTTACTGCCCGCCGGTGTACAGATTGTGACTATTTGCATTCTAAATTGCAAATAATGGAATTGAATATTTTAAAGCTTATTTTCGTAACTGGTGAACTTTAATTTAAAATGAACAATATGGGTACTAAATGTTGTTAGTTGTAATTAATTCGTGTTGATTGAGTTTTCATGCTAATTGCGTAGGTGAATGAAATTCGATATTTAAATTATAAGTTTACATTGCAAACATAACTTTTGCTAGTAAAATTAGTTTGTAGAATGTTAGAATTTTACATTTAATTTTGGGAAATATTCAACTGGTCATTTAAAAACATTCAGGTGTTCTAATGAAAACCGCAGTTTTATTAAAAAATAAATAAGTTTCTTTTTTCAAAGTTGATAGCAGTACCTGGCCTAGTAACCTGGGCCAAATGGGATGGTTAGGTTAGAACTGTTACCATCCACGCGGAAGGGCTTCTATCCTCTATCTATGGGATTTTTTTTTATCTTTAGTATTTTTCATCATCATCATCAGCCTACAGCAGTCCACTGCTCGACATAGGGCTCTTACATCGCACGACACTCAACTCGATTTTCAGCAACTCTCATCCAGTTGCTACAAGTCACCCTGCGAAGATCGTCGCTCCACCGAGCCTGAGGGCTTTCCACCTTACGTTTGCCGATTCGCGGTCTCCACTCAAGAACACGTCTACCCCAACGGTCATCGGTACTACGTCTAATATGACCGGCCCATTGCCACTTCAGCTTACTTATTCTGTGAGCTATGCCAACAAATAGTATTTTTAGGATATCAAAATGGCAATTATTTGAAGGTTAGAAGAAGAGGCTCATTTATTATTACAGAATGCTCGTTATTATTTTTAAAAGTAATTATAGGGAGGTAATTCGTAGTTCGATTAAAAACGTTGCTCATAATATTTCGCGACCTAACCATTTAATAAGGTCATAAGTGGTTCAGCACCCAGCTTGAGTAACAAAGATTTTTAAGAAAAATTATAATCCATTGCTTCATAATATTTTTGATAATTTTGTCTGGTCAACAACGTAAAAACACAATGAAGATTTAAATAAAAAAATTAAAAAAATGTCGACATGTGGGACGTGAGTACAGCAGTCATTGTGCCGATAGTCGTGTCGGCCAATGGCTATAGCCAATAACCTCGACCAACATCTGAGGAGGCTCTCGCTTGGCAGCTGGATCAAGGGCTTGATTCAGAAAGCAGTACGGAGGAGGTACAGTTAGGAGGTTCCTCTCTCAATAGCCCTGACCACCGGTATCCCGGACCCTGTTCCCGATGCCGGTGGGCTACTATTTTCTATATTTTTAAACGTTTTTTATATAATTTTTGTTATTAAAAATATTTAAAATGTAAATAATATGTTAAGAAAATGAATAAAGGAAATAATAAATGTTGTTGTAGTTATTTTAATATTGTATTGTACGAATTTTCAAAATGAATAGAATGTTTAGTTACTAACCAATTCAAATGTAGTGCACACGTATAAAGCCGTAAATATACTTAAATACAATGCAAGTGTTCCTGTTTTCCATTTGTTAAATTTATGTAGGCAGCCTCGGCACTAAAAGATGAAATATTATCTCGAAGCATTAACCGCCTCAGGTGTGAAAAATGTAATGGCCGCTATTACAAGCACGCCAGTGTAATATTTGGAGTAAAAGAAAAATAGTGTAGGTATTTTTCTTAAAAACATTTTTTTTACGAATGAATTTTTAAAACTTAATAAAACAACTGATTGCTTTTTTTACTTAAATTGTTGATGAAACTGCTCTTTTTAGCTAAAATCCGGCCAAGTGAGAGTCGGGTTTGCGCATGAAGGGTTCCGTACCCGTTATTTTTTTATTATTAGTTGCTATAGCGGCAATTTAATAGAAATATACAGTTTCAATTTCAATTGTGTACCTATTACGGATCATGAGATACAGCCCGCTGACAGACGGACGGACGGACAGCGGAGGCTTAATAATAGGGCCCCGTTGGGTTACCCTTCGGGTACGGAACCCTAAAAAGTAAAACACATGTAACCTTGCCTACATATTGTCATAGGTAGGCAAAGATGCAAGAGTTTTAGTTTTAACAGTAAATCTGCTTAGCGGTAGCGAAGGGTCAATTTTTGTTAGAGGTAAGCCGGAGTACATATCTTTAATGTGATTATATATATTATTTGTCTATAGAATACTGACTGTGCCATTTTTCAAAAGGAAGCCGGTAGGAATCGAGTTGTATGGAACCTTCGCCACTGCTACTTAGATATTTTTATGAGAGCATTGTCTGTAATAATATTGATTAATTACTCCCCAGAGCTTCTGCGGCCGAAGTCGCAAGACAAATCTCATACCTATTACTGCTCATCTATACTATAATATTATAAAGCTGCAGGGTTTGTTTGTTTGTTTGTTTGTTTGAACGCGCTAATCTCTGGAACTACTGGTCCGATTTGAATGATTCTTTCAGTGTTGGGTAGTCCATTTATCGAGGAAGGCTAAAGGCTATATACCATCACGCTACGACCAATAGGAGCGTAGCAGCAATGAAAAATGTTGCAAAAACGGGGAAAATTGTATTTTCAATAACTTGACGCGGACGAAGGTCGCGGGGAACAGCTAGTAACTCATAAAACCAATCTATATAATCCGGTTAAGCAGAAGCCAGCTTCATAGATTGACCTACGAGGTGCCATGACGAAAAAAAAACCAATTTCTAAACACAAAAAACTAAAATCCTATTCTATTCCATCTATCCCGAGAGTACTTTATAAGTCAAAGACCTGCCGTTGCTTTTAAATGAACATTGCTTGAAAAATATGTGAACACTACTTTGCTTCCAGACTTTGCTTGCATCCAATTACTGCTACTGACTGCCTGTAAAAATTGTCAAAGTACAAATGACAGCCGGGACCAACGGTTTCACGTGCTTTCCAAGGCACGGAGGAAACTTGGTATGTATATAATGGGTGGTCATCTATCCACAGGCCAACCTAGGCAAGCGCGGCGTAACCTAAAGATTGATCTGACCGGCTGTAATTATTTAGCCATGAGCTCCTCTAAAAAAAAGACGTATCGATTCGAAAGATTTCAATTTTTTTCGGATAGGAAGGCTTCAAATGACTCCCCCCCCCCCGCTCTGGCAGAGTGGAAGGGAGTGTCAGACTTTCACCGACTAAAACCCATCCATCCATCATCAAATCCACCCATTCTTTGCCCTTTGTGTTCCAAGGCCGCGGTATCTCTTTCGAACAGTCCCGCAGCCCAGGCCGGCTGGCCGGGATACGCTTTCAATCTTATTCTTGTGCTACAGCAAAAATATTTACAACAAACAAACAGACGCGGCTGCATTTTTACAAAAACATAGATTTGTGACTACGTATTTTGCATTCTGCCAACGCTCCCCAATTTTAATATACTCGTAGAGATCATATCTAAAGATATGAGCATCTTATTATCTCGTGTAGGCTCATCAGATGGTATTATGACGTTGTAGGGACTGTTGCAATTAGGACTTTTAGTGTAATTTCTAAATTAACTGCATAAATGTTGTCATGGTTGAAATCTGTATTTAAAAATTGGGTTTTGTTGAAGGTACTTATTTGCTAGCCGCAACGTATCTAGGAAATAACGAAAATATGACATTAACAGATTAGTTTTCATAGTACATTTTGATACTAGTGGGGAAACTTTGTTATTGCAGCCGCGGCGAATTCAGTTGTACTATTTCAATTCACGACTCTGCAAAGTACTTTTAAACTAGCGAAACAATATTATTTTTCGGTTACGCCATTAAATTCGTGACCGCAGTTAAAAAAATAAATCACACATCGCCCTTGCTTACCTTTTAGAGACTATGTTTTGGGTAGTAAGTTCTCATCATCTGCCTAATGTGTTGTGGGGTCGGTATTTTACATGGAGCAACTACCTATCTGACCTCCACAAACTACTGGGAGACACGATAATACTGGTCAGACTAATTGTCAAATTTTCGGGTGGTACTATGTTGGACAGTATCTGCCCGGGAATTTATTAAAATATCTGATTTCATGTGATTACAAGCAACAAAACACGCAACGCCCCGGGCAGCAATGCAAATGATTATTTGCTAAAAATAAGTGTACAACACTGGAATGTAATAATTTCCATCGTTAAGTTAAACCTTTTTACTTTCATTCAGCACTTGTGTTGACAAAGACTTTTCATCGATCTTGATTATTTTGTCAATTCATGATCAATTGATGACGATAACGTCGTGTTTTTTTTAAATATGTTTTTTTTTTTATCACATACTTACGTTTACTTTTTTCGAAATTAAAGCGTTGACCTAAGAAGAAAAACCTGCTGCTGCGCCGACCCCAAATAAATGGGGATAACTGCAAGAGAATGATGATGAAGTGTTGAACTAATCTGAAAAACGTCTAAATGCGTAATCATTCGATCACTTACTTTAAGGACAACAGAGAGCCTAATAACATAACAACACGCCTGTGATGCCCGAGGGGTTAGGCAGACGTATATCTAATTCACACCCTCTAGTACACCCTCATTTCGCCAGTTATGTTAAAGTCCCATGAAATAGGGGGCTAGCTTAATTCCACCAACCGGGCACAAATCCTGACTCCGTGGCTGCTACTGAGAAATCCCTAATGAAAAACCCAATAACACCTTGCCCGATCCAGAAATCGAACCCAGTACTTCTTGCTCAGCAGACGCGCTTGCGACGACTAGGAAAACGAGGCAGGTAATTTTATATCTATCCTGCCGAAAATCATTGCAGCAATAAGAAAAGATTTCAAGCGATTGCCACTTGTCAAGTTTTTATCATCAGTGTTTAGTCAGTTACACACACAGTAAGTTATTCACACTCTTCTATTCAAAGTAAAATCCCTATAACACATGTATCAGCACAGATATCGAACTTTATCACAGTTTATGCGCCAACCAAGCATGAATAGAAGCCCAAAAACTAAAAAAAGGAACGATATTGACGTTCGAACGCTACCACACTCGTCCATTTTGTTTTGGCGGGACGGCCGCCCCGCCATCTTTGTTTTTTACTTTTTTTAAACTTTAAAAGCGGGCGCAGTAATTGACAGATGCGGTCTTCGATTTGTGATCTCTTTGCTCATATCTTCCAGGTAATTTATTCGGTATTTAATTTTAAGTGGCAACCGGAAAGGCAGCCAGTTATTTATGACGAGATTAAAAGTATTAAAAGTTATATTTTTGGTTCCCATTGCATATCTTGATGCGAATTAAATGGGATTATGTCTTTTGTGTTTTAATAATGCAATGTCCTTTTTGGACTTATCAATGTCAAGTTCGTTAATTGTTTAAGATTGAAAGGTATTTAATTAAGCTTGAAAAATAAAGAAGGGCCGTAATAAGAATATTTGAGACGAATTACATGTGAAATTCGAGATAACGTATCGGAGGATTGCTGATAAATTACATGTTTGAACTGACGGCCATCACCATCCATAAAGTTTAAATTTCATATTGTTATTTTATTTATTTATTTATTATATTTAGTACAGCATAAACCATTAATACTAAATGAAGTTATCCTTTTATTCGGTCTTCTCATAGAACCACAAACTTCTAACATTATCGTCTTCCATTCATGTTATGTAGTTTGAAGTTTATCTATGTGTACTTTTTAAATGACCATGTTAAAATAAACGTCAGAGTGCTACAAACTGTCGCCCTTCATTTTCCTTCGCATTTTTATATTTGTTACGGTTGTTAAGGTTACACCTAGTTCTAGCCGGCTATACCTTAAATAAATTTAAATTTGGAGGTTTGATGCAATTGGTTGCATCAAATCAATTTGGATGTAGCGCTCGCCGCCCGCTGCCGCGGCACCGCTCGCTGTGCTCGCTCGACTCGCGCGCTTTTTGTCACAGTTCTAACCTCACCTAACCTAATCAATTTGGTCGGTGTGTCCTAGCAATAAAAAGGTATAGCCTTTTTATTGCTAGGATAACAAACAGGCCGCACCTAGGTATAGCTGGCTAGAACTAGGTGTTCGGCTTTTAACCGTAACATATCCATATTATTCCATCCATAATCCATCAGCCTATAATGTTCCCACTGTTGGGTGACAAACTCTTTGTGTGAGGGAGTGGGTTATAATCTAACTATCCTACTAAAAATTATAAAAGCGAAAGTTTGTGAAGATTACTCTTTCACGCGAAAACTACTGAACGGATTTGGATGAAATTTTGCACACACATAGTTTATCACCTGGATTAACACTTTTTATCCCGGTAGTACGATTCTGTGGGACAGGAACCGAACTTTACGCAGGCGAAGCCGCGAGCTTAAGCTGGTCATAGATAACTCTAACACGCGGACAGTATTTAGGAAGGATTAATATCAATTAATCTAGGCCCTAAGGTGCTATACTACTGGACAAACAAAAATCCTGTAATATAATCCCCAAATAACTTATTCTAACACAAATCAACCGGAAATCCGATCATCATAAATTATTCCAAATGCGACAGCATTTAGTTCGCAAAGAGGTGTCTAACAGTTTCAGCCGCTCATTATACTCTCTAAGAAGGATCGTCGACGAGGCTCCAACCACTAGTTGTGCCTAGAACCCAGTAGTAGGCGAACTTCCCAGGCGGATTTCCTAGGAACTTCGTGAGGGCCTCAATTGGGGACGCTCGTTCAAAGAGCCTTATAAGTTATAACTAAGTCTGTGTGTCTTGAAATTCAGAATTGGGTTGATGTTGAGCATAATTTGGGGAGTAGATACCAAATAATAGGCAGAAACCAATTTCATTGTTTTCATGATCAAAAAAAGATATTGTATGGAATATGAATTATTGTGTGGATGAGATAGTGAGTTAATAATAACAGCCGCTGGGGTGGATCTTTAGGTTAAGCCGTGTTTGCCCAGGTTGGTCCGTGGATGGGTGATGTACCTATATACACTACCCTACCTATCCTACCTACCCTACCTACCCTACTCTACCTGCGTGCATAAGCTGTCAATTGCGGAAATTGCCAAACCTAATTTATTTAAAAACTCTTTTTTTTTCGTGAACTTTCAGATATTTTAATGTTATTTTGCTATTCGGGGCGGAGACGAATCCAAAAAATCAAAGATCATTCAAATCGGTCCAGCCGTTCTTGAGTTATAAATGGTGTAACTAAACCAACTTTGTTTTATATAGGTACTGACAGGGTACACAAGTCCCTTAACGAAGCCGTTAGCTAAACATTATGTACATCAAATTAAGTAACTTTATGCAAAAAATGTTGCTGGGAAACGCCTTTTTTTGGGGTGATAAATCCCGTTTTATGGTAGGACTCAATGAAACTCACTCAAAACATTGTGCTGATGGATGGATTGAATAGTTCGTCGTAGAGGTGTTTAAAGTAAAAATCTTACATTAAAAACTTGTATTAAAAAAAAAAGTGAATAAGTTGGAACTTTGACCCCAATCTCTCCGTAACTAGAGAGTTACCAGGTATCGTCCAGAACAAAACAATGATCGCAATGACGGGGAGAAAAAGTGCCTTTCGGCTTCATTAAGGGTCTTTTTGCACCCTTTATAGATTATATTACATGGGACTTAAAAATATGGCAAAATATGTCTGGACTATACATATACGTCCGCTAACTTCTTTTGAAAATTCAGGCGTGATGTTATGTTCAAAAGAATTATATTTGGAACAACACACAAAATCTCGCACGTCAAGTTAAAACATAAAAGTTAAGATGAATGCCAACAGTATCGAAATACCAAAGAGCGTCAATGTTGCCAGCGCAAAAAAATCAAACTACAGCGAGAATGCGGAGTGAAACTTCATACAAGTTGTATCGGTTTTTCTTATAAAGAAAACTTTGTAGAGAGTTTTAGAGATACACACTTACTTGGAGAATGTAAAACAAAAATACACTTGAAAAAAAAAACAAGATATACCAAAAGTTGGACAAGAACATCGTAATGATGCGGACAGAACCTCACGATCAACCAGATGTGCGACTACTTAGATCAACGAAGTAATTGAAGATAAAAAAGACGAAAGGAAATAACAGAAAAAGCAACACCAATAAGATTTAAAATTTATTATGAATATTTACATTATTTACAAACTACAAATCTATAATAGTAAAAAAATATGTACAAGTATCAAAACGGTTACAGAGCGTCAAAAAATTCGTCCACATCGCTGTCAACAGGAAAAGTGCCCAGAAGGCTGGCAGCATTGCCACGTTGGATGGCAATGCTGATTCTTTGGCCAAAAAAAGGCCCACCCTCTGGTCACGAAGATAAGCCTGGGCCTCAAAAATGTATACTAAAATATGGCAAAACCTCTGAAAACCGGACAAAAAAGTGAGATTACAAAGGTACCAATTTTTCTTTTTAGGTCACAATCTTAAAAAAGAAGAATTAAAAATAAAATAGAAACTAAACAGTAAGTACTGACGCCATATTTTAAACGTGATATTTCTGCAAACCCAACAAATCGGGAAAAAATATAATAGAATTAAATACAAAAGAACCCCAATTTCCCTCTTCACGCATGCTTGACAAACTTTCCTTACATAATGTACAGAACCTATGACCCATCGATAAGACACTGAAAGAAAAAAAATAAAAGACGCAATGATACACTAGAGGGAGAAAGAAGCAAAGTAAAACAAACTCTTGTAACTTTGATCTTAGAGTGCAAATTCGCTTGGGGGCTGTTAATAGTTTGGGAAGGTAGCTTCATCAATGCAGCGGAGCGGATGAGTTGATTGACAAGCGAATGTAGAAGTTTGTTAGTATGAATAGTTATTTACGCCCTTTTGTTTGACGAAGTTCGTAAGAAAATGGAGGTGAATTCATCAGGATTTGTTTCTGAATATGTGTAGCTGTCAGTTAGTTTTAGTCAATTGAGGAGCTTGTGGTTAGCCTAGAACAGCAGCAAGGGTAAATTGAAAGTTAAGCTGTGCTAGCCGTGGTCGGTCCGTGGATGGGTGACCGTTAGTGATCATCCGTAACTCAAGACCCTTTTGTGCCTCGGAAAGCACGTGGTCACAGCAGCTATTTGTAGTTCTTTGTTAGACTTTACGGGTAGTTAGAATCCCAAAAGTATGACGATCAGTCTTACCAAGGCCGGGGTATCGTTCTACCCAGTAGGTATCTTGGTTTTGAAGATCTGATAAGCAGTCGGTTTATTTAAAATACTCGTATTCAGCAGCAAAGAAACGATGGAAGGACTGTGTGAAGGATGATATGGCTAGAAAAGAGGTGACTGCTGAGATGACGAATAATAGAGAAATAAGGAAGAAGAAGACATGCTGCGCCGACCCTAAATAAATTGAAATAAGGGCAGAAGAATGATGACTGGTATTCAGCACCATTCAGTTAGATTGGAAACCGACCACAACGAAGTTGGAAAAAGGCTTAGCAAATGATGATCACCTTATTCACCTAGCCGTGCCCGCGACTTCGTCCGAGTGGACTTAGATCTTTCTCGGCAAAAATAATGAACTTTCCCCGTTTCTGCAACATTTTTCATTGTTGCTCCGCTCCTTTTGGTTGTAGCGTATGATATATAGCCTATAGCCTTCCTCGATAAATGGGCTATTCAACACTAAAATAATTTTTCAATTCGAACCAAAAGTTCCTGAGATTAGCGCGTTCAACCAAACAAACAAACTCTTCAGCTTTAAAAACTTATACTTTATATTTTTAATAAATTTTATTATTATTTATTATTATTATTTTATTATTTATTTAACCTTCTGTTTATTAAAAATATAAGGTACAACCCTTATATTTTTAATAAATTTTATTATTATTTATTATTATTATTTTATTATTTATTTAACCTTCTGTTTAAGGTGATCATCATTTGCTAAGCCTTTTTCCAACTTCGTTGTGGTCGGTTTTTCAGTTTTTCTTAAATCTATGTCAAGTTCACCCATGTTTTGTGCCTGAACTAGGTAATCCTGTGTTTCAGGCGATTGGAGGTAACATTAATTGATTAAATAATCACATCTCATTTAATCTTATTGGTACCTATGTAAAAAAGGTATATAAAAAAGGTATATAAAAGTTATATTATCTTAACTTAGCTAACTAATTAAAAATAACAACAATACGAACAATATTTATTTTAGAACAAGTAATAACTTCTCTGTATCTTCATAGGACATAGTTTGAAGAGCTTCCTTAAGGATTTTCTTGCAGTTACAGTACGGTTGCCATAAGGTAGTTAAAAAAACGATGATAATAATAAAGGGGAAGTAAAAGTAAGTTTCGGCTTTATTACGTGTCTTTTTACACCACTTATATTCGTGCGTTCCATTCCTCTGTGGCGGCATCTATCACGGTATGCGGCGGTGGAAAAAAACAGCTTTTTCCTACAAAACTGCAGTACCTATACGGTCAAAATCGTTTTTTTATAACCGTCAAACAGGGGACTACGGGGGGGGGGATCCAGAATGATGTACAGAATACATGGTAACCGTTTTAGCGTCGGTACCCCTTCCACCCTGCTCATGAACTACGCATCACATGACGTCATGCTAAATCCTACATCTACATCAAGAAAATATACACCACGGCTTGACATTAACCGTGGACCAGTGAGCTCACCAGGCTCACCCATCTGATCGGAGGATCCTTCCTTTTTCTGTTCCTCATACTTCTATATTTCCATGCCTTTGAACCCTCTTTCTCATACATTACATCCCAATCTTTAAAAGAATATCCACACAATCTTTCCGCTTCCGCTATATGCATGGTCTCTCCCTAAAAGGAACTTGGCTAACAAAACTTTCCTCCACCGCGTCGTGGTTTTTACCCTGTCAAAACTTCCTCCTACTTTGACATAGGGATATGTTATGGAAATATTATTTTCTTCATCTTCGGAGGGTTCTGTAACGCTAAACGAAATAATGGATCCGGGTGTTATTGTTAGGGGAGTTTATCCGGAGGTTGTGAATCAAAGGTCGTTTATATTTTTGTGATGACTATACGTCTATGGGCGTTACAAGGAATTTTGAATCAACTTTTGAAAGCGATTTCTTCCTACTGAATTGATTAACGTTTTAGATTCACGTTTTATACGTCACCCTGCCTCGGAAAGCACCGTTATACCGTTGGTCCCGGCTGTCATGGAGGTATTGAGTCCACAACTGGACTCTAACTCGTATACCATGTGAATCCCGGCGCATTTCTGCGAATTTCCAAGCTGCTAACAAAACCACTCTCTCTTCAAATGGGAATTAAAGCTATATCTCTGTCACACTTGAAAGCTTTTGGGATTAGACGATGCTGTAAAAAGTTAAAGTTTTTCATAACATAAAGAAAGAAAGAAAGAAATAAAACATATTTATTCGGCACATGCCAAGATGCACACAACAAACAAATAAAACAAAAATAAACAACTGAAATCTACACAATAAAAGACTTAAAACTGGGTGCGCCAAAGTTCACCTAAATTTTCAACTCCGATAATTGGAAATCCGAAAATGTTCTTCCTAACATTTTTCATCCTAACAATCACAATTCCTAACTACTCTGTCTCTAATTTTATAATTCCGAAGCATTCAACTTCATAATGTCAGTAGCAATAAACATCTGTTATACTTTTATTTCTTTTCCTATATTTTCTCAACATAACCATCATTTACACTATTATTCAAAGTCATACATTTTTTGTTTAAATTTCTTTGTTTAAACTTAGAAAAATTTAGCCAAAAATGTGTTATTTTTGCAAACCGTTTATTTTCTCGATTCTATCGTATAAAACACCTAAATGTAAGAATAAAAGTTTCTTGATGTTTTTTGTCTCCGACTAACCGTTTGTCGTAAAAACGATGTGGAAGGGATCCATAGGTTAGGTTAGGTTAGAACTGTGACCAACTACGCGCGAGCCGAGCGAGCGGAGCGAGCGGTGCCGCGGCAGCGGCCGGCGAGCGCTACTTCGAAATTGGTTGCGAAATTTTTCTAAGTTTTTTTTTCATAGTGCCCCCAAGACGACACTCTGACCTGTACTTATGTTTAGGGATAAAAGCATTATGATAAAAAACAGTAGGAGTTTAAATATATTTACATTAATGATATTATTAATTAAAATTTTCGGAAACATGAGTGTTATGAACATCGCCGGTATCACTACAAATAGTATGAATGAAAACTTTAGGATGAAAAATTTTAGGAAGAGTGATCATTCGGATTACAAATCGTTAGGAAGAACAATTTCGGGAAAAGAACTTTAGGTGAGCCAATATGGACCCCTTAAAACTAAACAGAAAAAAAAGAAAGATAATTTTGTGTGTCTCACGGCTGCGCCGAATAGGCCCATTTCAGCAAACTGCCGAGCAGAACGTAATAGAACACCCACATTTCGCCAGTTAAGTTTTTAAGTCCCAAGTAATAGGGGCGAACCTATTGCCATCAATCGGTCACAGATTGTGGCTGCTGTGTGCGTACTGAGAAATTCATGATGGAAAAACTCAATAACACTTTGCCAGACCTGGGAAGCGAACCAACCCAAAGGTAAAAACCCTAAAGTTAAAAAATAGTATTCACATTACCATATTTCCATTCCATACCGTTCCTAATGTAATGTAATAGGCCGGCATTGTGTTTCGGAAAGTGTCTGCCTAGTTGGTCTAGTGGTCGCAAGCGCGACTGCTGAGCGTGAGGTTCTGGGTTCCATTCCCAGTTCGGGCAAAGTATTATTGGGTTTTTCCATCAGGAATGTCTGAGTAGCAGCCACGAAGTCTGAATTTGTGCCCAGTTGATGGTAATAGGGTCGCCCCGTATTACATGGGACATAAACATAACTATTGAAATGTGGGTGTACTATTAGGTACACCTCTGCCTAACGCTTCGGGGATTACAGGCGTGATGTTATGTTATGTTAAAATTTAATTGTCGTATCTTTACATCACCATATTATGTTATCACCAACCTCATGAAGTAAACCAAACTTTAAGTCCCAACAACAAAACTAAGTGCACATTCTACGTATTGGTAATGGTAATTAGTGACCGATACTTAAACACGTGATTGTACTCATGATAACAGACAACTTTCCCAAAGAGACTTTTTTTTTTAATAGACATACGTATACTTTTGTGGCGGCTGGCCTGTGGCGCGGGTCTCGCCTACCCACTGTACGGTGCGATAGTAATGAGATAGAACGGCGTCACGCGGCTAACAGCTGATAGGTCAAAGGCACGCGCGCGCGAATTTCATACGGCTGTTGTGCTATTGTGATCAAAATGAATGAGCATTAAACAAAAGCGAAAAAGTTAAAAAAAAAAGTTTTTTTAGGAATGTTGTTGGTTATCATGACTACAATCACGGGTATAACTATCGGTCACTAATTACCAGTCACCGTTTATATTCAGAATCACCCACACATACAGGTCGCAGAGTTAATCTGCTTAGATCGCAAACTGCGAACTCCTTGCTAGGTTTAACTAGCACGACATTAGCAGTTAGCGTCTGTACTTGCAGCTATAATCGTTCTGGAGAGGGTAATTATGTTCTGGTGAAGTAAACTGAAGTATTATTTGAGTGTTCTTATTGATATTAATACTTTTTTTCGCTTTCCTTTTTGCTGGCTGGCATTTTTTTTCAATGATTATCCTCCTTTTTTTCGTCGGTTACAATTAGAAATCATTGCGATTGGTGTGATTACTTACTATTTTCATAATTAATTGTTACTTGTGTTTTGCTGTGCTGTGTCACGCTGAAAAGTCAGTTATAAACTGTCGGATACATCGAAATATATCCATTAGTTCATAAGTTAATTTCGCGGTAAAATGAGCAACAGTTCTCAAGAAAATCAGGCACATACAAACATACACCTCAACCAAAGAACCATTTTTTTTTCCAAATCACTAAAAATGCATTAAATACTCACAGGTGTTCTAAAACTAACTCCAAACTCTCCATATATTTACCATATCGCACTTGTAACTGCTTTACTTCAGCCGTTCACGAACATTTAATGTTAATGGTCGGAATAAGATTTTGTTAGAACAAGATAAGCCAATGAATGGGTGGTTTTAGTGGCGGAAATAATGATAACAATACTTATTTACTGTGACCACTGTGTAGGTTAGTGGTAAAAGTACCATTTCTTATAACGACCTTTTTCTTCTGGCATCGATGACTTTGATTTTTCCGACCGTGCGTGGAAAAATCTGTATTTCTTTGTCATTTGTCTCATTCAAGGCAGAATGAATAAAACACGATAAGAAACTCCCTTCATAGCCGCAAGACAATTACGGACTAATTGCGGACCGGCTGCGGACACCGGACAGTGACAGATACTTCTGTATTATACAAGGTGCAGTTTTGCATCCTGATCAAATTCAAGGAGGTATCTATGCTAATGATTCTCGACCCGAATCAATAATAAAATGGGTAGGTATTTTTTTCTTATTTACGGTAATGGGTAAGTGTGGACAGTGGCGGTGGCGCGGCGCCTTGCACAGATCGTCGACACTCACGCACACAGCGACATATCGCGCGATGGGTGATTCTGTTTGTTTTGTTGAAATGTAAACACGAAAGTATTCGATTATTCTGAAATACTGTCTAATTAAAACAATTTAAAATAGCAGCTTTATTCATTATTGACCAGGTACCGTAATTTAAATTGATTATTTATGTCTTTTGTGACAACCTCCTGAATTTTGACGAGGATGCAAAACTGCACCTTGTATAAAGGGTGTAAAAAGACCCTTAACGAAGCCGAAAGGCACTTGTTCTCCCCGTCATTGCGATCATTTTTTTGCTCTAGATCATACAAACTCAAACTCAAAAACTCAAAGCATTTATTTCAATTAGACCATAACAGGCACTTTTGAATGTCAGAGTACCTGGGAACCTTCTAGTTACCGAGATATTGGGGGTTAAGTTCCAACTTTTTCACAAGTTTTTTTTAAATACATGTTTCTAATATAAGATTTTTACTTTAAACACCTTCACGAGCCCCGTACTATTCAATCCATCCATCAGCACAATGCTTTGAGTGGGTTACATTGAGTTTTACCGAAAACGTAATTTTTCACCCCAAAAAAAAAGTCGTTTCCCAGCAATAATTTTTGCGTAAAGTTACTTAGTTTGATGTACAGAATGCTTGGTTGACGGCTTCGTGAAGGGTCTGTTTACACCCTGTATGTATACAGTCAGTTGAGTTCGTAAAAGTGCACGCAATATGTCCAAACCAATTCGCCCGATGCTTTAGTAAGCTACGGTATTTGTCAACTTAAATTTTATAAGTTTTTGAAGAAGATTTCATACTAGGTTAAAGGCATTTATAAGTTAGTTTATAAATGCCTTTAACCTAGGTAAGGTTAAAGGCATTTATAAACTAACTTACGTAAAAACAGAGGATTTCGAGAGTTCTCGAATTTGAGAATTCGTTCTAACGATACTTCTGCAATTTCTGGTTTGTTTCGTGACAGCCACATAAAAGGGGGTTCAAGGGACACCGAAAATTGTTTTCGTTATAATCTCCAAATGTTTATGTTGCAATTATAATAAAATAACTTGAACTCTTATCCTCTTTGACTTTTAGGATAACTTTTATTTGCGTAAATCATTTCCAGTGCTGGAAAATGGCTACCTGATAAAGTGACGTTCTATCAGTGGTTAAGTTGAAGAAACAGTCAGAACAGTAAGGGCCTGATACTAAACCCCTTTTAACTGATATGAATTTGAATGGAACAAATACATGCAAAGAAACTGTCGTATTGACGTTTTACTGTAAATAAGAAAGCAAGACCCAGGGTCCGCGGCGCGTTCGTGTTCCACGCGCGCCTCAAAGAGATGTCAGCAAAAAAGAAGGGGCCCGCAAGGGCCGCTGCTGGGGCTGCGGGACTTTTCGAAAGAGATACCGCGGTCCTGGAACACAAAGGGCAAAGAAGGAAAATGGATGGGTTTTAGTCAGTAAAAAAACACTCCCTTCCACTCCGCCCAGAGCGGGTTACCAATAACTGGGCTGTGGAGGTCAGATAAGTAGTCTCGCCATGTGGAATACTAGTATTTAGATGTATATGGTTAGACTAGAAGCTGACTCCAACATAGCTGGTACAAGGCTAGACAGAGGACGATGCGAAAGAAACGCACGGACAATTGGACATGCTTGCAGTAAACAAACAAAGGAAAAATCGATTAATTTGTCATAATCATCAGTATAGTTTAGTTATCACAGGATGTTTTAATAATCAGTTTTGTAAATTCTGCTGTTCATATCATTGAGGATATTAAAACTTTGTAACGTTTCGTATAAGGAAATGCTGTAGTATAATCATACGTAATATTTCAATAAAAATTACGTTACTCAGTAAATATTTCATTGTATCATGGGCTGACTCATAAGCAGGTCGGAGTTAGGAAATTGGTAGTATTATACCTCCGTGCTTCGGAAAGCACGTTAAGCCTTGTCGATCTTGCACTTGAGTGCCCGGTGTAAATGTAACGTAAGTAAGTCAATTTTAAAATTTATTTTAGTTAATTTTTTTGCAACAAGCATAATCAGTATTATCCATAGAAAATTAATTATGAAAATATTAAACTTAGACTGTCACTTACGGGATATCTTCCGTGATTGTTCATATCGGGAGCTCAAAATAATATACACACACACATATGAACATATCCCGTAAGTGACAGTATAAGTTGAGTTGTAAACCGTGAAAGCTTAAAACAGTGTATGAAGATATTAAACGTGATTTACGTTTACACCGCGGGGTCCTGCTAGGGACTCTGATCTCTCTCCAGTTGTGTTGGATTGCCGTGCCATCGGAGAATGAGAGAAAGCGAAGAGATAGTTCAATTGTGTTGGTGCAAACACTTGTGCATTACAACATGTTTTCCGTACTTGTCTAGTCTCCGTTGAGATTATTCGTCGTTACCGAAATTTAGGCAGCAGGATATTATTTTTGTGTTATCTACTTAAGGAAAACTGTTTAACCAATACAAATCCCCAATGTAGCTACTTTTTCCGCACAGTAATTGAAATGCTTAATTGGAGAGGCAGCCATGATTACTAAGCACTGTAGAGTCAGCTCCAAAAAGATGTAAACACGATGACGTCATGCCCATCACGACTATGTGGAAGCCCGATATGGTGTGGGTAGACTTGTAAGTAGGTAGCGTGATGTCACCACTGGCGCGCTTACAATTCACTCTATGTCCGTACTAATCACCACAAACCAGATCCATCATATGTGTGTGTGTAAATAGCTGGTGGTTTTAATAAATTAGGAAGCCCGTAATAGAGTATTTACCCAACAATGCAGCTCGCATTTAACAAATAGTGATAAACAAAGGCTTGAAATTACAAACTCATTGTACAAAATGAATCTAAACACGTTAATTATAATTATTTCAAGCAAAGCACACTATGAGGATAGAGTAAAAATATTATAGAAGCGGAAAACTTAAGGCCACCAATCAGAAGAACAAGATTATCAGACACTCATTTACAAAGGTGGAGCCTCGCATTGGGAACGTTATAGACTGATTATGCCATTAAGGGTGTGTGTGTAGTTAAAAAATAATTGCTTGGGAACGACTTTTTTTAGTGTGAAAAATCACGGTGTACTATAGCGCTCAATGTAATGTAAGACAGTACTCAAAACGTTTGGTTGATGGGTGCATTGAATAATACAGGGGTCATGGAGATTTAAAATAAAACTAAAATATTAAAAATCTTATTCTATTGTCTATTTGTTTTTAAACGCGGTACATTGTTTTAACTTTGACATTCATTATCACCGTAACTAAAAGACAAGGTATGGTCCAGCACGTGAAAATGATTGCAATTACGGGAAGAACAAGTGCCTCTCGTCTTTGTTGAGGGATTTTTTACACCCGTTACAGGCGAAACGTAAACTGCAATCGATTTGTCAGACCACAACTAACAAACAACAACTACTGGGTTCTTCTACATATATAGAATTACTGATAATTAGTGACCGATACTTAAACAGTGATTGTACTTATGATAACAAACAACTTTCTCAAAGAAATTTTTTATACACACACTTTTATCACAATAACACAACAGCTGTATGAAATTCGCACGCGCACGCCCGTGACCTATCAGCTGTTAGCCGTTGAAAAAATTGTTTCTTTATAATTTGAGTAGGTACAATCACGTGTTTAAGTATCGGTCACTAATTACCAGTCACCCTATATACTCTTAAGTCGAGGATAACTTTACTTGCGCGATGTAGGATTTACATGTATTTCGATGTTTAGTTTATTATCGGTGTCATAGATGGCGCTGTAGTACATTTTGTTCTATGTTGATTAGTACTCTTTTTAATGCCGGTACAACACCATGAGAGGTCGCACAGCACTGGTTTTCAGCGACAACTGAAGTAATGAGCGTCACTTCTACACGGTTTCATTAGGCTACGCCAACAGTCATCAGTTTACAAAGCGAATCGGTCGAATGGGCTTGTGTACGTGTCATTAAATATTAGTGGCCACGATAATTGAAAACGTGCTGCTCGAGGTTAGATCTAAATGTTTGCAGGCTCACAATAGGATGTTCAGCACTAAATCACTGAATTTTGGGTCACCATTCAAATTACGGTGCATTCAATTGGTTATTTTTTATTGGACTGCCTCGTTGTTCTGGTCGTAGGTGCGATTGCTGAGCATGAGGTCTTGGACCCTAGAATTTCTCAGTAGTAGCCACAGAGTCTGGATTTCCGCCTGGTTGATGGCAGCAAGGTCGCTTATTACATGGGACTTAAACATAACTGGCGAAATGTGGGTGTACTATTAGGTACACCTCTGCCTAACCCTTTGGGGGTTACAGGCGTGATGTTCTCGTTGTGAGCGTGAAATGTGAACGAGGCTATGTAAGCATCTTAGCGGTGGGCATTCTATAGTTTCTACCTATCCCAATAGGAAAATTATAAAATTTATTACTCTATTGTACAAAAAATCAGTAGGTACTATGCACGGACAAAAGTCAGTAAATTGATTTAATTTCTAAACATTTTCAAACGCGTTAACCACATATAAGTAGTGAGATATAAATTAAAGCTAAATGAAATAGCATTTTGCTATTTTTATCCTTGTATAATATTAAAATATTACATAATAATTCTATTTAAAAATTAAACAAAAACAATTTCTGCTGTACCGTGTCGGAGAATCCTGGAACAACATTTAAAAGATACCTATTACAACATTTCAATGTTATCATTAAGTTTAGAAACGGGATATTTAACATGTTTACTTTTTTATTTAAGTTCCCGATATTTCGGCGCTGTTGCAAGCACCATGATCACGGATAAACATCATATTCTGAATAGTTAAATCCATGGGGTATTCCTCAAAGCGCAACTATCTAAGCGCAACTAAATTATTCCTCGAAGCGCAACCATAATGAAAAATAGAGATGGGTATGATGAATTCATTTTCGATATTTTTCATCATGGTTGCGCTTAAAAATAGTTGCGCTTTGAGGAATACCCCAAATCCATATGCTACATCCATTAAAAAGCAAAACTAAAAAGAGAAAGACGATGTTACAGTCAGTCTTATCGCTAAATGAATTCCTTGTTGTTGCAAAATGAATAAAAAATGCAAATTCAAAGAATTGCAATTTAAAGTAAACTGTAATAACAAACATCGTGTTCGCTAAACATTAGGCTGTAGCGCGAATTACCTTTGTCTGTCTAGTTCGTTTCTAAGGTCAGGTCACAGAGTGAGCGAGTGAAGTTTGTGAAAAACTGACGAACTGGGTTGTGGAGGTCAGATAGGCAGTCGCTCCATGTAAAATACAGGTATTCAGTGATCCTGTTGGACTGGAAGCCGACACCAATATAGTTGGGAAAAAGCAAGGTAAATGATGATGATGTTATTTATTTATTAGTACACACAATAAAATTCAACATAATCTGACCTCCACAACCCAGTTAGTACTGGATAATTGGTAAGACTGGTTGCCAGACTTTCGGGCCGCTGACTACCTGTAACGACTGTCAAAGATGTACAAATGACAGCTGGGACCATCGGCTTACCGTGCTTTCCGAGGCACGGAGGAAATTCAGTATGTAATGGGCGGTCACCCATCCATAGAATCGCTATGAATCCAACCACAGCCTCCAAGTTAACAGTAACAATACCTATAAAATTGCCACAAATTGCACCAAGACTGAACATCTAGCAGTCTGTTATTGCTAAGTTTGTTGAGTAATTTGTGCTCAATTGTTTATAAGAACAGCGCACACAATCGCTTTTGTGATTTCGTACCCAAGGCGTGGCAAGGGGGTCCTAGTAATAAGGCACCATTTTCTGCCCGTCCGACCGTCCGTCAAAAGGCAGTACTTTTTGAAAAAATTTAGACTCGAAAAGTTTCATAGAGTGTGTTGACATACTGTTGCTTTTAAATTTTCATACATGCTTCGATACAGTCATAATCATAATTTGGAAGAACCGTTACAGAAGACGTATTCCTTTCATTATAGACCGACCGCTTTAATAAGTCCTCGCAAAGGTAAACTAAAATGGAATTTTTTGAAGGTTGATCACGTATTGGTTCAATGAGTATCGTAACACCTAAGTGGATTATGGTTATTTTAAAGCAAATAACCTGTGGGATATTGTTAGGACATTGTGTACGCTTAATGTGCCTTTGATGAGGCAAGGCAGAGGACTCATTAAAGCGGTCGGTCTAGAGTTGCCGTTCTCCGACACAAAATCGTAAATGTGCGCCTAACCTATTTTAACCTAAACTTAATTTAAATGTTAATTTACGTTCACTTACATTTCAGTACGTATACATTTTCGTGTAACTGTAGTGTATTTGCAACGGCACAGTAATTTAAGTATATAAGTTATGCATAGGTCCCTAGTACTTACACCAAATTTATTTTGATTAAATTATGCCTTGATTTTTTTTTAAATACGGTTTGTAAAATACTGGTATTCAGCTGCATCAGGTTAGACTGGAAGCCGACCAGGCTAGCCAGGCAGATGTTCGTCCCTATGGTATAATTTCAGACCTCCAAAAGAGTAAAGCTGTGTATAAAGGCCGTTAAATCTGCCTGGCCTATTCCCACTATGTTGGGGTCGGCTTCCAGTCTAACCGGATGCAGCTGAGTACCAGTATTTTACATGAAGCGACTGCCTATATGACCTCTACAACCCAGTTAGTACTGGGTAATACCATACCCCTTAGTAAGACTGGTTGTAAGACTTTCGGGCCACTGACTACCTGTAACGACTGACAAAGATATACCAATGACTGCCGGAACCAACGGCTTAACGTACTACACGGAGGAAACTCGGTATATTTGGGTGGTCACCCATCCACGGACCAACTTAAATAAAGGGTGTAAAAAAACCCTTAACGAAGCCGAAAGGTACTTGTTCTCCCCGTCAATCCGATCATTTTTTTGTTCTAAACTATACCTAGAACCTTCTAGTTACGGAGATATTGGGGGTCAAAGTTCCAACTTTTTCACAAGTTTTTTTAAATACAAATTTTTAATGTTATAATTTTACTTTCATTACCTCCATGACCCGTTTACTATTCAATGCATCCATAAGCACAATGTTTTGAATGCGTTACATTGAGTTTTACCGTAAAAGGTTATTTTTCACCCCAAAAAAAAGTCGATCTTCAGCAATAATTTTTATGTAGGGTTACTTAGTTTGATGTACAGAATGTTTGGTAAACGGCTTCGCGAAGGGTCTGTTTACATCTTATATACCCATAGACCATAGCTCAGAATAAATTATCCAATTCATAATTTTGACAATTTTAAATAATGGAATTTATTGTATTTTTAACTTTTCGGTATTAATGCCAATGGTGATTAATTCATAGAAATTACTCAAAGGTTGATTTACATATAGATGTAAAGCAACTTCTGGGTCACGTACAGGAAAACTGTGGCAGGAGCAATTAAGAACATTTTGGTTAATTTTTTTTTTAGCCTGTACTTTCCCACTACTGGGCAAAGGCCACCTTCATTCCTTCCCAACTCTCTCGGTGTTTTGCCTCATTTGGCTGATCAGTCAGGAACGAGACCAAATCGTCAATATTGATTGAAATACAAAGATAATCAAATATCTATAACACATTACAAAAAAACACCGGACAAGTGCGACTTTGACTCGCGCACCAAGGGTTCCGTATAAACTTGTAGGTATGTTGATGGTTCCTCCATTACGGAAATCAGGTCTCATAGATTTATTTCTTTATTTAAATGCCTTAAACTATCATTAAAAGTTTATAACCTAATGCAGTAGTCAGGTCACACATACAAAATTAAAATTAAAGCACTACACATCTCAAGATCATTGTTTGTTATACAGTGTAAACAATAGTACTTTTGCGAATTCATCCAATTGACATGTAAATAAAGGGTGTAAAAAGACACTTAACGAAGCCGAAAGGCACTTGTTCTCCCAGTCAATGCGGTAATTTTTTTGTTCTAGACCATATCTGGGAACCTTCTAGTTACGGAGATATTGGGGGTCAAAGTTCCAACTTTTTCACAAGTTTTTTTTAAAATACATGTTTTTAAAGTAAGGTTTTTACTTTAAACACCTCCACGACCCCCGTACTATTCAATCCATCCATCTGCACAATCTTCTGAGTGCGTAACATTGAGTCCTACCGTAAAACGTGATCTTTCACCTCAAAAAAAAAGTCGTTTCCCAGCAATATTTTTAGCGTGAAGTTACATCGTTTGATGTACAGAATGCTTGGTCGACGGCTTCGTGAAGGGTCCGTTTACACCCTGTATACATAGATGTAGGAATAATTAAATTAACTCGAAAATATCGAAATACACAGTGGTCGATTTACCTTGTTTTTTTTTCGATTTGACTTCATAGGAACATTTTGGGGGGGAAAATGTAAATTCTGATTTCCAATAGATTTTGACAACAAATTCCATATTTGTGTGTAAACACTGTTGATGTGGTACTTCCTTATTCCGCGGCATTTAAAATGAGGAAGCTCATTTAAAATGACTATATAATGTTTCAAACATTATACAGTTTTAAAAATTCTTGTAAAATAAAACATTATTATTCATTTGATAAATGATGAATAAATAAAGTAAAAAATAATAATACGGGATGGAAGGGACACCGACGCGAAAACGGTTACCACGTATTCAGTAGGTACATCATTCCCCCCCACATAGTTTTTTTTCATCGGTAATTTAAAAAAAAAACAGCTGTTTTATACATTTTGACCGTATAGGTATTGCACTTTTGTAGAAACAGCTGTTTTTTTTTTAATAACCGACGAAATATTTCTATGTGGGGGGTTCAGAATGATGTACTGAATACGTGGTTACCGTTTCGCGTCGGTGTCCCTTCCACCCCGTATACTTAACAAAGTTAATATTCATTTCAAATCATTAAATGTCTCAGTATATAAAAGAAAGGAACTTATCATAATCATCATCATCATTTCAGCCGGAAGAGATCCACTGCTGGACATAGGCCTTCCCCAAGTGTCGCCATATTGACCGATCCTGTGCGTCCAAATGAAATTCGAAACTTCGACATTCATTAGAATAGAAAAGAATAGAATATTATTTATTTCTGAGTATATACGGTAGGTAAATAATGTGCATTTGTGTTTTAGAGTCTTGCTGAGATCATTAATATATATTAAGAATAAAGGAGGCCCTAAAATGCTCCCCTGCGGAACACCGCAACTGTATTGATTGATTTGCCAAACTTCTTGGCAGTATATGATTAGGTATAAATGAGACAAAAGATGTAGTATAGTCTGGTTATAATTATCCAAAGGTGCATCTTATATACTAACGACTACGTGACGATAACAGACAGTAGAAACATTTAATAGATATTGAACGTGCGGTAAAGAACATAAGATTGCGATGTAGATTGTAGATACAGCACGAATAGTACGAATTGTTTGCTGTGTCGCTTTTTCTGAAGTTACATGCGTTGTCAGCTCTGTAACTCTGTCGATAAGTTTGCGACCTGCTATGTCGACTAATAGTTTATAGTGCTCTAGAAAATCTGCTCCAATTATTGGTTGTGTAACATCGGCGATTATAAAATTCCAACTATAACATCGTTGTAGTCCTAAATCCAAGGTAAGCGTCTTCTCGCCGTAAGTCCTAATTTTAGTCCCATTTGCAGCGTATAGTGTGTATTGTTCATTTTGTAAAATTGAATATCTCTGTTGCTTGCTAATGACTGAGATATTTGCGCCCGTGTCAATCAAAAACTTCATACCACTTTTTCGGTCGGTAATGGTGAGGCGATTGGATGGGTGGATTGCACAGAGTTTCGCCGTTGTCTGTGCTCTTATTCGTTTCCCTGGTTCCGTACGTAAGTCATTGGTTTCCAACCGCATGGTTTAATGCAGTTCCTTGCATATTTTCCGAATCTTTCGTGGTAGCAACAAAATCGATTTGCTCCTCTATAGCTTGTTCTCGGCCTCATAACCGGGAATTGTTGACGTTTCTTGAAATGACTGTGCGTGTTGGGTCGATAGCCATATTGACCTTGCTGAATTGCGTCAATATCTCTCTGTAATTTTGCTAGCTGGGCTAAAATGCATGCTGTATTGTTGTCGCTTGAAGTGTCGTTGCTAACAGCTGATATTTCGGTTACTTTTGAATTCATTATTACTTTGTCTGCAATTTGGCTCAGTTTGTCAATTTCCATGTCTTCCGTAACTGCTAGAACCGTAGTAACTGATGTTGGTAAAAGCCTGAACCATAGTAGTTTAATTGTTTCGTCACTGATTTTTCCTCTCCCGAGGACTCGCATTTGACGTAATAACTGCGAAGGTTTTTGATCACCGAGTTCTGTCTCTGATATTAATTTTTGAAACTGTCGCTGTTCTGTTTCTTCGTAACAATCAATTAAACGTTCCTTGATGTTTCTGTATTTATCTGTAGTCGGTGGTGAAGTGATTAGGTCACTAACCTGTAGTATTTCTTCCTTGGATAACTTTGCTATTACTGCACAGTATTTGTATTCGTCTCCTTGCTTCTGTGGTGCTAATATGGCTTCTAGTTGCGTGAACCATAATCTTGGTTGGTCTTTCCAAAATTCCGGAATGCGGGATAAAACCGAGGTGCCAGCAGCTACTTCAAGTGTTCCTTGCTGATTTATGTTCGCCTTGCACGGTGATTGTGCCATGTTTCTTGCTGCGTATTCGTTCGTCGGGGTCACCAATTTGCCAAACTTCTTGGCAGTATATGATTAGGTATAAATGAGACAAAAGATGTAGTATAGTCTGGTTATAATTATCCAAAGGTGCATCTTATATACTAACGACTACGTGACGATAACAGACAGTAGAAACATTTAATAGATATTGAACGTGCGGTAAAGAACATAAGATTGCGATGTAGATTGTAGATACAGCACAAAGATATTGTACTGTAACAATTGACATTGAATTTGATAAACATTATAGTAGGCTTTCAGATATAGCTTCTCTTTTATGAACGATTTGAATTTATTAACGCTTAGTGCTTGAATATGGCTCGAAAGTTTATTATAAAAACGTATCTACATATTATAGGGTGACTGGTAATTAGTGACCGATACTTAAACACGTGATTGTACTCATGATAACAGACAACTTTCCCAAAGAAACATTTCTTTTAATATTCATTCTCTTTTATATAGTGGTTCATACCAAGGCATTCTCTACTAATCGACCTTTAGGTTAATAATAATTCATTCATTTATTAAGACAATCAGGATCCATTGGGGTAGTAACAATATTCTTAACCTATGTTAGTACTTAACTAAAAACACAGACAGTGTAACCTATGTTAGTACTTAACTAAAAACACAGTCAGTGTACATGTGACTATTGACCTCACCAACGGGCTGTCATGCCTCCCGACTATGGCGATCAGAATGCTGTTGGGGCTGCAACGGGGTCTGTTTAGCAGCGAAGCCGCTGTCTTACGCCGTACAGCATCGAAACAGTCGGTACGATCCTCAGCGTACATAGATGACGCGCTACAGAACCGAGGCAGACGCAACAGCACCCTTAACGCGTTGTTATACTGGATCCGCAGAGCATTGTAGCATTGTAGGTTAATAAGACAAGATTGTCATAGAGGGTACCTACAACAGCCATTCTGTTTTCAAAAATAAATAAACATAATTCAATAATAATCATCAGTACAGCAGTCATTGTGCCGATAGTCGTGTCAGCCAATGGTTTAATTGCCAAGAGCCTCGACCAACATCTGAGGAGGCTCTCGCTTGGCAGCTAGATCAAGCGCTTGATTCAGAAAGCAGTACTTCTGGACACGGCGCGTATCGTTAGGAGGTTCCTCTCTCAAGAGCCCTGACCACCGGTAGCTCGGACCCTGTTCCCGATGCAGGTGGGTTTTTTATATTGTTTTATATTAGAATATTTAAAAATGTAAATAATATGTATATAAATGAATAAACGAATCATCACTACATAATTATGCACACAAATACTACAAGATATCTTCAAAATAATCTTGAAAAAATTTTTCCAGAACTGAGGGATCTTCTGTGGTTGTGGTTGGCGCACACCTTCCGTCTGAAAATGTATGCATATTACCAGGACATTGTGATGACCCATGTAAACCTTGGCCGTCGGTGTCAATACCCATGTACGACATAAGCACTACGTCATAGAGATACAGCAGCACATGGACAGGAGCAGCGCCCTCCAGTATCGTGGGGACTGGCTCAGTGTTCTTGGAGATCTCGGCAGCAGCAGTGGCGACTGCGATCAGCAATATTACTGCCCTCATTGTAGCGATTCGAGACAGGTGACCTGGAAAAATTAAGATTGTTCTCAATTTACCATGGCCAGAAGCTAAGCGTTGCCATACAACGTGGCAATGCCGCCAGTCTCTTAGGGACATTTACCAGTTAACAGCGTTGAAGAGTAAAGCTTGGTCAAGAAACTTTCATGCGTATATTTTGAAGGATAATGTTCATAATTTTCCACATCACTTTGAATTAATGAATAAGATAGATCTTCGAGATTATTCCCAAGTAATTTGTTCGTTAATTTACCTATACCTTTAATCGTAATTCTCAAAAATGTGACATTTTCGTAACTTTCGTGACACAACTTTCGTGGTTATTTGTCCACGAAAGTCAGCTAACGCACTACAACATATATATATCTCCATTAAATAATAACTATAGAATTTTTGTAAGCCGCAAATGCATTTAGTCGACTGTCGTGAAGCTCAAAAGAAAGGTGTTATGTAGTTGTATAAATATTTATATACATGGTATGTGTTTCAATTTTTTTCTTGTAACGACTCGTAGAATGTCTCGTAGCTAATTTAAAAGTTTACCCCACCCCAAACTGGGCTGTTTTGCCAATTGTATCCCTCTTTGGCGGCGTCTTTCGTAACTTAACTGACATAGATTGCTGCTTTGATTGCTGATTGTTGATTGATTGATTTACTGATTTATGTCAGTTTTGACATTTTCACTTGTCAATTTAGTCTCAGGGTTTAAAAAACAGACTTTAGACGGTTACGCCCCATAGACGGAATATACCACCCTGACCTTACCGTGGACATGGAAGTGGACCGTAATAGGCCCAGTGCGATTCGGTGGATGACACGTGTCTTTGAATTGATGGTTCTAGGATATGCCAGTTTCCTCATGATGCTTTCCTTCACCGTTTTTAGGGCAGTGCCGTTAAAATAAATCTCAGAAAGTGAAGTGCCGGCTTGGGTGCGACCGACGCGACAATACTTCTGATAAAACACAAAAAAAGTGAAAAATAACTTTAGTTTCAGAAGTCGGTGACTATTTGTTTCATTAACTTAAATGCCACCGACTTCCGAAAGTAAGTAATTTTTCACTTTTTAGTGTTTTGTTGGAAGTCTCTTCTTTGTTTTTTTTTACCTTTATCAGTTGACATATCCTACACAAATTATTGTCATATACACCGTGACTTTTTAGTCGTCTTACAAAGGTGGTCCACTCAATGTGCCCGACAAAAAATAGTTCTAGGCGCGTTTTTTTTTTTACCTACCGTAATAGGTACAAAGAAAAATGAATAAACATTAGAAAAAATTATGAAACATCCTGTTAATGGTGTTTACGTGTCAAACGGGAGAATATACCTACACATCGCTCGAGTCCAGTAGATCATCGCTTACAACGTTTTAACTACGTCATGCGTCATAATATTGAATAATATTTTTAATTTTTAATTATTAATATCTCATAAATACCTATTTTTTTTATGAATGCTTATTTGTCATGAAGTGGGCTGCCGTTATAAGACGACTAAAAAGTCACGATATATAAATGTTACTGTGTAAAGAGAAGTTATTTTGATGTCGTCATGTCATCAACACAGAAGAAAAAAAAAGTTTTATAAAAGATAACTCCTAAAGTACCCAAGTTATGGGCTGCGGGACTGTTCGAAAGAGATGCCGCGGCCCTGGAACACAAAGGGCAAGGAAGGAACATGGATGGGTTTTAGTCAGTACGAGTCTGACACTTCCTTCCTCTCCGCCCAGAGCGAGAGGGGTCATTTGAAGATTACCCATCCGAAAAAAAAAGTACCCAAGTTAAGTTAATAAAAAGTTATTTTTAAACGGGACCATAGCGCACGCTTGTACGAAATAAAGAAAATCGGACCAGCAATCACAGAGAAATCGATGTACATACATGAAAGAAAAAAAAGCATGCTGGTGGTCGTTTTTTAGAAGTCGGTTATAAAAACTTTAAATGTTCTTTTTCAACAAAACAACCCAATTTGGACTCTAAGTTATCGTCAAATTGTTACAAATTAGCTCTATTAACACCCATTTCAATGTTTATTAATAATCAATCAGCCTGTAGATTTGCGTCAGTTCACTGTTAGAATTTTAAATGCTAAATAAAATAAAAGTTTTGTAATAGTTACCTTGTAATAAAATTGATTCACAAATGGCTCGGGCACAGTACAGTAGAACTTGTGATTCTTTGATTTTAGAAGTATTATTTTTGTATACACTTATATTTACGTGTAAATATTGTAATAATACACAAGGATAATGCCACTTGGCCTCCAGTTACCAAATGCCATTTGATGTGATTTTCACTTCTATTAATAATACATGCCAGTGTAATATGTGATATATTTACCGTGTTTTGACATAATAATTCACCACATGCGTGGAGTTTCTATATTTAATTTTACCTTGTATACAGGATTATTTGTAGTTGAGCGCATTCTTTGAAATGAGTACTAGACCTTATTTGCAACAATTTTGACCACTATTAGGAAGGACTTTTATACAAGGGATGTATAGAGGATGTTAGGGACAGCCCTCCATAAACTGATGGGGTGCATTCAGCTCCTTATTTTAAATCATAGTCCACCGGATTTTTTCTTCGGTTTTTTTTTCGGTTTCTATTTCTTCATTTCAATGTCCCACGAACCACAAGCAAGCGCAAGCGCAAGTTGCGGCGGCCATGATGTGATGTTGTCAGATTATGTTACACAATAAGGATTTCCGTTACAAGGTTGCCATAATTGGTAATACGGGACAGGTATGAAATATAAAAATGAAAATAAAAATTTGATCAAAAATGTAACAATTATGATCAAGATAAATTTTATAAATTAAATTAGAGAACTTAATTATTTGATTTTCTTATTGGCATTAAAGTTGGGATCACAGAGACATCTATCGATAATTATGAAACTAAGTAAAATTCTCTCTCTCTGTAAGAAAAAATAGATGGCGACTCTTCCTTTACTGAAGTTGTGTTTGTTCTAACTGTCTCCCCACTGGAGCATACCTTGGAGTGGGGTTGGTGATATTGGTGAGCCTGTGATATACTTAGTAAATTGTGTTATCAACCGATTAGCTCTGCTACAAGTGGATACTACAACAAGGTTATCATATTTCCCAGTACTATCTGTTAGGTTGTTGCAGATGAAACCTGATTCATGGGGGAAGGGAGTGGAGGGGACCCCCTCCCCTTTTTTTTTACGGATGGGAAATCATCAAATGACTTCTCCCGCTCTGGGTGGAGTGGAAGTGTCAGACTCTTACTCACTAAAACCCATCCATGTTCCTTCATTGCCCTTTGTGTTCCAGGGCCACGGTATCTCTTTCGAACAGTCCCGCAGCACCCCCGCCCCTTTGCATGAGTCTTGCATTAGTTGCGTTCCGATAAGGACGTGTTGCTGACGCCTATATATATAGTTATTCTAATCGCCATGGATCAACCACTTGTGGCGAATGAGTTACTGGCGTTCCTGCAGCAGAAGTTGAATATTATGAACGAGGTGTCCGCGGTTCAAATCTGCGCTACGAACTTCAGTGAAGACGACATCGTTGCTGCCAAGCTGCTGCTGTACCGGTTGCTCAACAAGAGTGACCAGATGGTGTCCCGCGGCCCGAGTGGAGACGTCGTGTGCCTCGGCACCGTGATAACCGTGATAACCGTGATAACTAGGCCACCTGCAGCTATACCCTACAATTTCGTCAATAGTGTTCTGACATGTCCGCTTTGTACTCGGAGTTTTTCGGCCAAAGTTGGGTATGCTAGCCACTTGCGAGCACATGATAGAGTAGCACACCAAAGCTCTCGACAACCTCCCTAGAAAGCCATCGAATGCAGTCGCTGTGGCCGAAATTTGCTAGATGGCATCATCATCATCATCAAGTGACGGGACATCATCACGCTGCTAAAGGACACCGACCTTGACGACGTGCCGACGTTCGTGGCGAAGGGCTTACACAAGCTCCCTCTCGTCACTTTCGACCACGCAGCTTGCGTGCGAACCCCTGACCTGCCCAAATCGTAAGTAAGGGTAACTTCCTCATTATAAGTCATCATCTGCCTAGCCTTTTCCTAACTATATTGGGGTCGGCTTCCAGTCTATCCAGATGCAGCTGAATACCAGTATTATACATGGAGCGACTGCCCATCTGACCTCCACAACCCAGTTAGTACTAACTAGGTAATACGATACCCTTTGGTAAGACTGATTGTCAAACTTTTTGGGCCACTGACTACCTAACGACTGTCCAAGATCAACAAATGACAGCCGGGACCTACGGCTTAACGTGTTTTCCGAGGCACGGAGGAAATTCGGTATATAATAGGTGGTCACCCATCCACAGTCCAATCTAGACAAGCTTGCCTTAACCTAAAGATCGATCCAAGTGGCTGTTATTATTTATTTATTTAATATATTTAGTACAGCATAAGCCATTAATACTAAATGAAGTTATCCTTTTATGCGGTCTTCTCACAGAACCACAAACATTCTAACATTATCGTCTTCCATTCATCAGCAAACAAGTCCAATCCAGTGTTGGTCTCCACGAGCGCGTTGAGCATCCTAAGCATACGCGGTATAGGGGAAGTGGATCGAGCTACAGTGCGACAAAATGGGACATTAAACAATTTATGCTTTCTAGAGCGATTATAATTATTTGGAACAAATAATTGACACAGCTCCGCATGTAAATCTGAGGCGTCGGTATAACCATGTAAAATTTTATACGCTGTTGTCATTTGGTCAATAGCACGCCTAACTTTAAGGGAATTAAAATTCATACATCCTAAAAGAAAGTTAGTAGGATACATGTATGGATAATAACCAAACATATGTTTGTAGAGGTATCTAAGAAAGGCTTTTTGTACTTTTTCCAGCATGAGTGTATAGGTAACCTCGTGAGGATTCCATACACAAGCGCTGGTTTCGAGCTTGCACCGAACTAAAGCGTTGAATAAGAGTCTGATAACAACCTGGTTTTTAAAGCTTTGACAGTTACGTAAAATAAAACCTAAGCGTCTGAAAGATTCTTTCGCCAAGCTTATAATGTGTGTATGAAAGGTCAGTTTGCTATCAAACAGTACACCAAGGTCTTTTACTGTCGACACTCTGGCTATAGACTCGTTGTTCAAACTGTAGTCGTACTGTATAGGACTCCGCATGCGGCCAAAGCTCCACCACGAACTCCTTATTATAAGTTACAGGCCTAATATTATAATGTAACTTCTACATCGACTTTTAACTAATTATGTCATTATAAAATAAAGTCACTGCGTGTCTTGAAACTTTGCAATGGACTTTGATGCGGTTTGCAGCAGTGGCCCAATGGTGGCGGCCCTGACTTACGAGCAGTAAGCCGTGGGTCGAACCCAGACAGACACATTTCTTTGTCTAATTTATTTCATCACTACAGCTCTCAAAAAGGTGAAGGATAACATCGTGTGGAAACCGACATGTCGGGAGGGAACCAAAAATTCGAAGACATGTGACATCTACCAACCCGCACTGGGGCCGCGTGGTGGATTATCATTCCCTTTCATGGAGATGAGGCCTGTGTCTCTGCAGTGGGATCATTATAGCTTGATTATACTTACACCATCACTGAAAAAAATATTCCAAAAGATTTACATTGAAATCACGTAAGGTGTTTCAATGTAAACCTTTTGGAATATTTTTAAACCTTGCCTTTGAGGGCATTTACCATTAAAGCATTACAAAAGCCACGACGTAGTACTCACAGTTCTATTGAGGCAAAGTCCACAAACACAACACAAGATATAGAAGGAGAAATGCGTTTTCGAGACGTCAGATATGCGCACGCGTCGTTGCGAGGCTCGTACCGACTGGAGGTCAGCTAAGGGTGTCAACGACCGCGCGCTGCTTCCCACCGCACTAGCTCACTACACGTCACAGTGACGTAGCTCGGCCGCGGTGCGATCCCAGTATACTATGTCCCGGCATCATCCGACATTTTCTTGACGTAGACAATATAAGCTGCCGTTGATGTATGATGAGTGATTATTATAAATACATGTAAATAAATCTATTTTTTTGTGTTTGTTGTGATGTGTAATGTACAATACAAATATATAAATTAAATATTAGACGTATGGTGTATACCCTACACAAGTCAAAGCAACTTCTGTGTATCGAAAAAAGGTTGGTCATTCGGTGCATTCCTTGAAATTAGTGATACCAGTGCTAATTTGCAACTGGATCGTTTTGAAAAAGTCGAACTTTCACAAAAAAAGGGTTTTTTGGACGGCTTTTTTTTTCAAATATATGGAAACTTTTTAATAAATAGACTTTCGATGGATTTATTTGTTCAGCAGCTAACGGAAAAATATTTTAATTTAAAAGCAGTTTATGGTAAAGAGGTGTAAAAATTCCAATATAGAAGTTTTGTTTCTCCAAAACAACCCCTCCTTGGAATCTAAGTTATCGTCAAAATAGTTATAAGTTAGCGATAGTATCAACCATTTCAAGGAATGCACCAAATAACCAATCAGCCTGTAGATTAACATCAATTCACTGTTAGAGTATCAAAACTTAATTAATTTCTAGTTTTAACTTGTTCATGCATGATGTGTCTACCAGTGGCGAAGGTTCCATACAACTCGATTCCTACCGTATGCCCTTTGAAAAATGGCACAGTCAGTATTCTATAGACAAATATTATAATCACATTAAAAATATGTACTCCAGCCCTTACAAAAATTGACCCTTCGCTACTGGTGTCTATCGCATCATATTGTTCACTTGGTGTGTATTTTAGCTTGTGTTATTAGAGTAAAAAGTGTTACTATTGTAGATAGGCCAACTAATACATAAATAAATAAAAAACAAAATAAAAATGTCATAGTTACCTTGAAATTGTTTCAGGAATGAATCTGGCACAGTACAGCAGAAATTGTGATATTAAATGAATTAAATTATTTGTTAAGTAAATATTTTAATTACACAAGGATACCTCTTGGCTTAGAACTAACAAATTGGAATTTGACGTATCCCGAGTTTGTCTCCATATTTATAATAATCTTTATTTATTTATATAAAAACAGATTGCAGTACATGTAACAGATTTCACAAAGAAGTTAGTATTATGTATTATCTGGCAATCAGGTGGGTGACGTGCTGTTCTCCTTGCTAGGCTATGAAATAGCCTGTATTAAGAAGTAACAGTGCCGATCCCCTCTAATTGTATTACTACAATTTTATTTTTACCTCTTATTTTTTTTAAATTTGACTTTTATAAAATTAAAACTTAATTTATATACATATATGTACATGTAAGTACATGTGGTTGTGGCGTTTTAAAATGTTGATAAAAGCAATTTCCTGGCTATTTTTCCTCTGTGGTGGTGCTAATGAGTACCTACTTTTTTTGTACAATGATACATTTGTTGTAATTTTGTTAGATATGTTTTCCCATTTATGGAGTTAGTCGGTAATTGTAATTTAAAGGAATATACCGAATACCCAATCATCCTGTAGATGTACGTCAATTCACTGTAAGAATTTAAAAAGGAAAATAAAATATAAATACTGTAATAGTTACCTTATAATTATTTCACAAATGACTCTAGCACATAACTGTGACTCTTTAATATTAGAAATATTAAATTTAAAATAAGTAAATATTGTAATAATACACAAGGATGACACTACTAGGTGTCCAAGTGACCAAATACAACTTGATGTTTTAAACGCTATACAGGGTGTAAACAGACCCTTCACGAAGCCGTCAACCAAGCATTCTGTACATCAAACTAAATAACTCTACGCAAAAAATATTGCTGAGAAACGACTTTTTTTTTTTGGCGTGAAAAATCACGTTTTACGGTAAAACTCAATGTTACGCACTCAAAACTTAGTGCTGATGGATGCTTTGAATAGTAAACGAGTCATTGAGGTATTTAGAGTAAAGTTATAACCTTAAAAATTCGAATTAAAAAAAAACTTGTGAAAAAGTTGGAACTTTGACCCCTAATAACTCCGTAACTAGAAGGTTCCCAGGTATAGCCTAGAACAAAAAAATGATCGCAATAGCGGGGAGAACAAGTGCCTTTCGGCTTCGTTAAGGGTCTATTTACACCCTTTATAATTTATTATATTTTTTATTATTTCAATTATTTTTTATTAACTTTCGAGTTTTATTCAAATATCCCAAGTTTATTAAACCAAATCATGGGATCTTCTGTGGTTGGCGCACACTCTCCGTTTGAAAATTTATTCATATTACCAGGACATGGACCTGTCGGTATAAATGAACCTTGTCTGTCGGTATCAATTCCCATGTATGACGTAAGCACTACGTCATAGAGATACAGCAGCACATGGACAGGAGCAGCGCCCTCCAGTATCGTGGGGACTGGCTCAGCGTTCTTGGAGATCTCGGCAGCAGCAGTGGCGACTGCGATCAGCAATATTACTGTCCTCATTGTAGTGACTCGAGACCAAAACTGGAAATTAAATTATTACAGCATGTGAAAAGACTTACTTGACTTTACCAAGGGGTATCGTATTACCTAGTACTAACTGGGTTGTGGAGGTCCGATTGGCAGTCGCTCCATGTAAAATACTGGTATTCAGCTGCATCCGGTTAGACTGGAAGCCGACCCCAACATAGTTGGGAAAAGGCTAGGCAGATGATGATGTGAAAAGACTAGTCACTAGTGTTTTTTTTTAAGTTTATTAATGAAAGAACAAAACAAAATATAAACAGAAACATCACAAAAACCTCAATAGGTTTGTCCGGATGTTGAAACACTTTTAAGCTATCTTAATACTAACGTAGCAAATAATGATTGTTAATTTATAGTTAACACATAGTTTTTAACAAATTGTGATGTAGTTCGTAAATAATAACTAAGAAAGATTACAAAAACAACGACAACACGGGTCAGACATCGCGTCGATGCTAATTACTATTTGAATGAAATTTAAACAGGATGATGCATTTTCAGGGAGATTCAATGAAGTGTTTGTATTTATTTTTATAATGACTATTTGTCATTTCCGATTGAATTTTTGTTGGAACGTCATTAATAAGAGTAAGTACTGAATGAGCGAAGGTTCGTTTCCCGTAATAGTTAGACTAGTGGTTGTCACAACTCTCATTAAAACAGCAGACTTGTTTCCCTGAAAGCCTATACAAGTGACAAAGTCTTTTTTTAGCCTATTTTCCCACTGCTGGGCAAAGGCCTCCCCCATAGCCTAAGAACTAAAAAGTGACAAAATTAAGTTTATTGGCGATCCAATGTCAAATGTCAGTATATCTAGGGCCCCGGTAACTTTAATATTTACGTAATTACGTTAAGCCATTAGAAAAACAAAAAAAAAACTTATTACCTTGTAAAAATATTTGGCACGTTGATGGCACAGTCGACAGTTAAAATTGTTTTATGAAATTCCACACAAGGGTAATACCACTAGGCTTCCAACGGTGAAAATGAAATTTAATTTCGTAGTATCATTATTTTATACATGCCGTGGTAACCTATAATGACTGTCATTGTACTGCATCATTGTATCGCTAACCACTAAATTCCCGTTTTGACTAGAATGCGTCACTTCACTTAACTAAACGTATTTTGCCTGGTAACGAAATTACCCACAATTAGTGCATTTTTTCCTTAACATATCATAATACGTGTAATAGCCAATTTATCCTATAAGTCATCATCTGCCTAGCCTTTTCCCTACTATGTTAGGGTCGGCTTCCGGTCTAACCGAATGCAGCTGAATACCAGTATTTTACATGGAGCGACTGTCTATCTGACCTCCACAACCCAGTTAGTACTGGGTAATACGATACCCCTTGGTAAGACTGGTTGTCACTTTTTGGGCCACTTTCTACCTAACGACTGTCAAAGATCTACAAATGACACCCGGGACCAATGGCTTAACGTGCTTTCCGAGGCACGGAGGAAACTCGGTATGTAATGTGTGGTCACCCATCTACAGACACACCAAGGCAAGCACGGCTTAACCTAAAGATCAACCCGAGCGGCTGTTATTATTTAGCTACGAGATCCTCCAAATTTATCCTATAGGTAATTTTTATCCTAAAATGTCAATAACTTTTTCCCGTTTTACCCATGACAACAATCTCGAGCACGAATATGTATACATTTAGCAACATATTATATGTATACGTTACGGCTAAAAGCCGAAGTAAGGTTCACCTAGTTCTAGCCGGCTATATCTAGGTGCGGCCGGTAACTATCCTTTTTATGGCTAGGATCTCGGGCTGACTGCATCAGTGAGTGGGGTTCGCGTGGCTGAGTTTTGGGCTAAACATAATATCTGAAAATTTTTGCCATCGACACGCTAAGAAGAGATGGCTAGGATACACCGACCAAATGGATTAGGTTAGAACTGTGACCAAACACGCGCGAGCCGAGCGAGCGCAGCGAGCGTTGCCGCGGCAGTGGCGAGAGCGCTACATCCAAATTGGTTGCATTATAAAAAACTGTTACCAGCCGCAACTAGGTACAGCCGGCTAGAACTTGGTAAGACTGAATTGGAAACCTTCTATGGGTTCAAATTACGCACTTAAAAATAATAATATTAAAATAACAAACAATACAGTAGGAAGCAGGATAATTAGTCAGGACATTATTTTAAGTACACATAGTAAATATTTCAAAACGTTACTGTCAAAGCTTAAAATATGGTAAATCCTAAGAATGACCAAGTTTTGGGTAATGGTACAGACGAGTGACCGCACGCAAAAAGAGCGGAGCATCAATGAAAAATGTTGTATAATATTTTTATAATAATTTCACGCGGTCGAATATCGCGGACAACAGCTAATTGGTAAATAATTAGAAAAAAGAAAGAAAAAAAAAATTGTCTCAGAGACATGACGTGCATCATACAAAATGACAAAAAAAATACTTTAAACATTAAACGCATAACAAATATTTATTCTTTTTTTTTATTTATTTCAACAGGACGGGACAAAAAAAAGAAAAAATTACGTTAACATATCTTGCACGTCGTGACTGCGACAAGCAGGTTACCACTCAGCATGATGCTGTGCCATGGGGAGCACAGCACACCGCTGGTTTTCAGTGGTCAACCATGAAAAAAAACGTAAGGAAGCCAAGACAGCATAAAAAAAATAAAGAGATACGGTGTAAAGAGAGCTGATAAAATACGGAACACTACGCTGCGCTCAAAAACAGGGATCACAGACGTAGGCAAAACGGCTGCCAGGCTGAAATGGGATTGGGCGGGTCACGTGAGCCGTCCGTGTACGAACCGTGTAACGACCGCTGGGCAAAGGTCTCAACACGATGGGCGCCTGAGGATGGACGGCGCTGCCGAGGCCGGCCCAGAAAACGGTGGCGAGATGATTTAGACGCGCATCGATATGGGGGAGGCCTTTGCCCAGCAGTGGGACATACAAAGCTAAAAAAAAACATTAATAATATTGACTAATGTTCAGTGTTTTACAGTGACGAACACTAAAGTATCCTTGTTTTTTGCAGCATTGTAACAAACATTGTGCTGTGCCAATCTCTTCCTGAAGTTAAAACAGAGTAAGTCATTTTAATATTTTTAATTTTACAAATAAAATAAAGTTCTGTTTAATGAAGTATAGAGTTAAATCGATGGAAATAGGCTCGACCCCTATGACACGAGATTTCAATACAAAGTTCTCTGTTCCAAAAGTATTTGTTGAAAATATTAACAAATGTCTCGAAAAGAGTACTCATTCATGCCAATTTTTGGTGGTATTTATAAATTGATTGGTTAGATTATATTATTTGAATTCTCAAAACTACAATTTTAATACTTAAAACTACAATTTTAATAATTATGTTTTTCATTTGACAATGATGAGTAGTTTTGTCAAAATGTTCCAAAGTATAATAATAATTTCTCCCATTTAAAAAAAGTTTTCAGTTTATTTATTGATGATTTAAGATAGTAAACACTGATTGATTTAAATGATTTTGAATAATTTTGGATGTATTTGATACTGACTGTAATTTAGAATGTTGGACTAGTTTGAATATAGGTAAGTTTAATTTAATAAGAAATTGTGGTTTCATCGATGATTTTTCAATTACCTACTTTTTAATAATTGTTGAAAAAAGTGTTGAGATATTATAGTAGGGGAGCCCTAGAAGGGATTTGTGGATTTACTAAAGCGCGGCAGATTAATATACAGGGGGATACCTTGTACCCGGTTAAGTACCTCCACCAAACATGAGGCCCATATATAAGGCCGCCCGTGAAGGATACAGGATCAGATTAGTAAAAAAAAATTGACCATCAGAAATTCTCGAGCGCGTCAGATTAAGGTAGGGTGAGTTAATTACATCCTAAAAAGTGTATATTCCACTAATCTGACAATTTGAGAGTGACGTAAAGAAAAGGGGGGGCAGCAAAGTTGTAAAAAAAAAACGTCATCTCGACATTCTCTAGCGTAGCTAATTTTTATTTTATTTTAAAGGAAATAATTCAAGAATAATGAAAAATATATAATCTGACGATTTCCGCAAGCCGAAATAACAAAAATTCGTCGATAAAGTTAAATGCTGTTAGCTGCGTGATGCCTACATTTCCTTCTCCGCGTTTCTATTCCTCTCTCACTCTTTCTCTATCTATTACTCTCTCACTCCGTCCCCACTCTGGTTTCTGCTGCCATGACGCCATCACAGCTGATCATAAAGACTCGTTCGTGGCATACTGTTTACAACGTGTTTCCAACGTTTTGGCTTTTTTTGCTATTTTAATATTATTTATGTGAATTAAAGTTTATAAATATTTAATATGAGTGATATTAATTTAAAATGTGTATTTTGTGGTGAAAGTACCTTACAAAAAACAATTAAATTTACAGTAGAAACATTAAAAAAATGTGTAAATATTTTGGAATATCGTCGGAGCAAGCCGGTTATCCGAAAGTCTCGAGGAACATATGATAACCTCGAATTGTCGATGGAATCATCATTAAATGATTTATATCACGCACAGTGCTATAAATTATTTACTGCAATTAAAATACCTCGAGACTTTCTTAGTATTTACAAGATCAAAGTGTAGTGGAACATGACAATGCACCGAAAGTTTCGGGAAATAGCTCCGAAACACATGTTACATGTCATAAGTACAATTTTAAGCGCCCAGGAATGGAATTAGCGAGAAGTTACAGGGATGGCCTTTAGGGTGAACCGTTTTTCTAATGTTATTTTGTCAGATCAGGCGAATCCCTCTAGATAATCGTCAGATTATGAGACAGTACGTTTAGAACATAAAGATGAACCATATATATCTTAATCTGACGCGCTTGAGTATTTCAAAATGGCGAATTTTTTTTGCACATTATGAAAATGGCCGCGAGTTTGCGTCCCATCGAAATCG
Source organism: Noctua pronuba (assembly GCA_905220335.1). Lineage (NCBI taxonomy): Eukaryota > Metazoa > Arthropoda > Insecta > Lepidoptera > Noctuidae > Noctua > Noctua pronuba. The sequence continues at coordinate 7,423,570 of LR999918.1, read as the reverse complement.
TCAGATTAGTGAATGAGAGCTTTTTTTTGGTGCACTTAACACTCCCTTAGAAAATCTGACGCGCTCGATTAAATTTTTTTTTTTTTCATTTTCAACCTTTACATACAACCACCCGCATCATGCAAACGATCAGATTAACATACGTACATTATTAAAAATACGTAGGGCATTGATGCTATCAATATCTGACGCGCTCGAGGATGTCCATGCAACAGTTTTTTTTTACATATTTAAAAATCTATAGCCGCTTCCCCCACTGATGAAAAGGTATATATCATATAACATTTTTTTCTTCTTATCATCTAAGCTTTGCAACCCAATAGGTCTCTTCGACGCTCGAGTAAATCCCCATTTAGCATCGTGGGCTCCCCTACTATTAGACAAAACGAAGCCGAAAGGCACTTGTTCACCCCGTCATTGCGATATTTTTTTGTTCTGAACCATACCTGGGAACCTTTTAGTTACGGAGAAATTGGAGGTCAAAGTTCAAATTTTTTCACAAGTTTTTTTTCCCTAAAGGTTTATCTTTACTTTAATTAACTCCATGACCCGTTTACTATTCAAAGCATCCATCAGCACTAAGTTTTGAGTGCGTTACATTGAGTTTTACCGTAAATTTTCACACCAAAAATAAAAGTCGTTTCCCAGCAAAAATTTTTGCGTAGAGTTACTTAGTTTGATGTACAGAATGCTTGGTTGACGGCTTCACGAAGGGTCTGTTTACACCTCGTAATAACAATATTTTAAACGCTCATTCATAGGTCAATTTATACCCAACAGCTAAATTAAATTGGTTTTCGTAGCATGTTAGTGATATACCCAAGTAACACTATGCATAAATAATGGCTGGGAAACGACTTTTTTGGTGTGAAAAATCCAAAATATTGTGCTAATGGATGCATGGAATACGCATCGCATGGCATTGCACTGTACATACAAGAGTCATAGAGGTATTTTAAGTAAAGTAATAACATTAAATTTAAAACATGTATTTCTTTAAACATGAAGTAGTTGGTATTTTGACCCCCAATGTCTCCGCAACTAGAAGGTTCCCAGGTATGGTCTAGAACAAAAAAAAATATCGCAATCAGTGGAAGAACAAGTGCGGCTTTCGGCTTCGTTAAGGGTCCTTTTACACCTTTTATAAGGAGCCTAGGGTAACAAGAACTAAAGGACATTGTGAGAAATGGCCTATGCGTCAACACGTATGAAACCTTTACAATAATCACTAGTTCTTTTTATAATTTACATTACAATTATTACAGTACAACGGACACTTCATAATTTCGAAACATTTTAAAAAGTAATTCACTTCCTTCTGTCTTAAATATTCCCCGGTGCGGGTGCCATTATTTATTTAAATTGAATTGAATAAGGTTTTTAGTAAGAACAGAATAAAGCTATTGAATGGGTGCGTTTAGCCGACACAACATCTTGGCAGCACTAAAAGAAAAATGGCGATTGCTGAGTAGCATAGGCTGAGGCGGCTGAGAAATGCTAAGTGGCAATATTCAGATTGGATAGACACGTGGTTTTAGACACGTGTACTTAGTGAACTAAAAACTAATTGAACTAATTCTGTGTCTTCTATTTCAACCATTCTGCCATCATTTAAGTTATAATTTTTTTTTTATAATGGCCATTGTACGACTTAATTCCAATAATTTTACTAATGCACTGATGTAAACAAACATTCAACTACCGGAATTTTGACAATCTCAAAAAGTAATATGGCGGAATATTCAAGTGCTAACTGCTAACTTCACTCTCGTCTAACTCAGCATGGTTTCAGCCGATAATTCAGTCAGCATAGCTGAATGCTGTTCAGCATTTTCGATTTCTGTCCAGTCTTTCTGTCGGCTAAACGCACCCAATCGTCGGCAAACCCCGTTTCTAAGGTGATCATGCTACGCGTGCTGGTGTAGTGATACTGTCAAAGCCAAGTCAGAGGCCTATGGGTGGCATCAGAGCCACAGCAGATTCCAACGGTTAGGATTGAATTGGTTCAATTCTAGGTTTATATGTAGATTTTACGTTAGAAGTACCCAGACTCTTTGACATTTGACAATAATGACAGAATGACAGTCTCGTCATTTTGTCATAATGTCAGAATGACACTCAAAATTATTACGTTTCTATTGGCCTAATTATAACCTCAAAATAATACCGAAAGTGTTTTGGATTTTTTTACAATTCTCAGAAGTGTCTGTGATTTTAATTTAGTTTCAATCGATTAATGCATTATTTAGAACACAGAAAATTAATTCACGTCTCTGTTGGTTCTTAGGCGAACTATGTATGGACGCCGAACAAATCCTTTGAATACATTAATGTCCCAGGTACTCTGTCCCGAGTCGCAACAATGAGGGCAGTAATATTGCTGATCGCAATCGCCACTGCTGCTGCCGAGATCTCCCAGAACACTGAGCCAGTCCCCGCGGTACTGGAGGGCGCTTCTCCTGCAGAAGTGCTGGTATACCTCTATGACGTAGTGCTAACCCCACTCATGAGCAGTGACATCAACAGACAAGGGACAGTTCCAAATCATGACTGTCTTGGTAATACGGGAGAATTTGAGAATGGAGAATGTGCTCCACCAACTACAGAAGATCTGGAAGCATTAAAACTCATTGAGGAGTTGGCATTCAACGATTCTAAATAAAACTGTTCAAAAAATTATATTAGCTGTTACCCGCTGTTAAGCTATTAAACGATTGTCCCCTCACGACTTCCTTTGTTTTTTTGTGGCTCTCTGATGATTGTCGTTTTGTGTTCATTTTTTATGTTCTATCATCGGTTTATACGAAATGTGTGTAATTTGACTTTAGTAGATCAAATTATAAATAGTTAAATTTTAAATGTTTATAACATTTATAATTTAAAAAAAACTTTTTTTTTCTACTCTTTTGAGAGTAATGAGCTGTGGGCCAAAATAACCACTTTCTGGAGCCCTGACACAGCCAGAAGGCGTCGCGGCAGACCTCGTAGAAGATGGCGGGACGAGCTGGACAGAACCAACGACCAGTGGCCCACATTAGCCCTGGATCGAATAAACTGGAAGTCATGGGGACAGGCCTTTGCACAGCAGTGGGATGACGCAGGCTAGCATCAGTATCAGTATCTTTTGAGAGCATTTATCTTTACACACGGGCGCCAAGGATGTTAGGGGAAATTTAAATAGAAAAGGTGGATGACATTGTGGAAGAAGTCAGGAACTTACGAGTGATGCGGCTGGTGTTTAGAGTTGTGGCTTTTTGAAGCGTGTATTGGGTGAGATGGCATGGCATGAAGTGGGTGAGATAGCATGGCATGTAGTGGGTGAAATCGCATGACATGTAGTGGGTGAGATGACACGGCATGTAGTGGGTGAGATGGCATGGCATGTAGTAGGTAGGATGGCACGCATGTAGTGGGTGAGATGGCATGGCATGTAGTGGGTGAAATGGCATGACATGTAGTGGTAGGGCAGGAGAATGAATGACTGTCATATGTGACAGAGTATGAGTGACAGACCCTTCAATTATGTGAGTGATTGAGGCCAAGCAGAGCTTTTTCTGAATCTGGAAGCGCCATATTGACGGCCGCATACTTCTTATGAAAAAAATGCAGCCTAAATTGAGCACCCTTCGCCTATACAAAATACCATACAATAAGGAGATGACCAATTAACAATTCACAACAGGCGACCAATATTGAAAAACTTGCCAAAGATCCAAATTGCCATTAAAGTAATTATTATTCAGAAGACAGTTCAAAGTTTTAATTAGATTTTTTTTTCTGTGAATAACTCGTGAGCAGCGGTGACCGAGGGGCAATGACAAAACCTCGTGGGGAAGCCAAAATGTCCCAAAACCAATCCTCGGGACGAAGCGAAAATATCCCAGAACCAAATTGTCGAGAGGAAGCCGAAATGTCCCAAAACCAAAACCTAGTCAGGAAGCCAAAATGTCCTGGAACCAAATCCTCTGGAGGAAGCCAAAATGTCCTGGAACCAAATCCTCTGTAGGAAGCCAATCCCCGAAACAAATATTTGGGAGGAAGCCAAAATATCCCCGAACCAAATCCTCGGGAGGAAGTCAAAATATCCCAGAACCAATAAATCAACAGTGGGGACCACCCGCAAAGGACCGCGGCAACCTGTCCGACGCCACCACCAACACCGTCGAGGTGGCAGAGTTTTGGATAAAACAATTTTTTTTTTTAAGTAGAAATCATCGACACGACGAAGAAGAAGTAAAGCTAGAGGACTCCGGAGAAACGATTCAGCTGGGATCCCGCAACGAAATTAATCAGTAAAGAACAACTAATAAAAGGTCCCTCCATAGTAAGCAGGAGACAGACCAGCGCAAGGCCAAAAGGCACAAGAGCCTCGATTACAACCGAAAATCCCAGTTGTCTAGCAACACAAATTAAAATCATCTGCCAAGTCTTTTCCCAACTATATTGGGGTCAGCTTCCGGTCTAACTGGATGCAGCTGAATACCAGTATTTTACATGGAGCGACTGCCTATCTGACCTCCACAACCCAGTTAGTACTGGGTAATACGATACCACTTGGTAAGACTGGTTGTCAGACTTTATGGGCCACTGACAACCTAACAACTATCAAAGATCTACAAATGACACCCAGGACCAACAGCTTAAGGTGCTTTCCGAGGCACGGAGGAAACTCGGTATGTAATGGGTGGTCACTCATGCACAGACCAACCTAGGCAAGCACGGCTTCAATAAATAAATAAATAAATAAAGATCGACCCGAGCGGCTGTTATAATTTAGCCACGAGCTCAACACAAATTAATATTAATGTGTCCTGAATTGTGAGCTGCTGTTTTCGAAATTATGTATTAACGGAATCACTATCAATACTGAAAAGTTGTGTGGTAATCGGTTGTCGTGGTATGGGCATGTGTTGCGGAGGAATGAGGAAAATGTCGTGAGAAAAGTTTTGAGTATGAATGTGGATGGGTATATGAGTAGAGGAAGACCAAAGAAACGATGGATGGACTGTGTAAAGAATGATATGGCAAGAAAGGAGGTGTCTGATGAGATGACGAGTAATAGAGAGGTATGGAGGAGGAAGACATGCTGCGCCGACCCCAAATGAATTGGGATAAGGCCAAGAGAATGATGATGTATTATCGAAATCACTGGCAATGCGCGGTCTGGTGTTTACCTCTACCATTCTGTAGGACAATTTTAGTTCTGACATGTACCTATCTAACCATTTATACTTATATAATGTAATATTTAGACTGTCTCGTTGGTTGAGCGGTCGGAACCGCGACTGCTGAGCACGAGGTCCTGGGTTCGATTCCCGGGTCGGGCAAAGTGTTATTGAGTTTTTTTATAAAGAATTTCTCCGTAGCACCCACGGACTCTGGATTTGTGCCCGGTTGATGGCAATAGGCTCGCCCCCTATTACACACGGTACACCTCTGACTGTTCGGGTATTACGTTGAGTACCTATGTTAGGTTATATAAAATATTTTTGCAATTGTTTTTCCTGTTACATTACAATGTTATAAGTACAAGCATTTAATTAACTCCTCAATTTATACTAATAACTTTATTTAAATCAGGAAAAATAAGTTTAAAACAAAACCACAATTTCCTCATTACCCAAATGATTACAAAACTGTGACTTGTTAAGTTAAATATATTTAACTTTTAAAGGAAACTGTTAATAATCAAATATTATTCTCTCGAATAAATACATATTTTTATCGCGCGGCTTCGCTCGTGTTCATTTAGAATTTGACAATCAATTCGGGTTGTACTCTGCTTGTAATAATATAATTCAATCATGATTCGAAAGTCACGTGGCGCAATCTATTATCATAAGAGCGTTATAGCTGTTTTCCTCAGGAAGAGTACTTTTTTTCGGAGTAAAAAGTACCCTATGTCCGTTTCTGTCCATCTGACAACGTATATGCAAAATTTCAGGATAATCAGTTTAGTGATTTAGGCGTAAAAAGGTAACAAACAAACTGCTTTCGCATTTATAATATTAGTAAGGATTATATCACACAGCTGCACTAATTGGTCGGGCTTGTGTTTCCTTAGTTAACATACGAGTAATCATCATCTTACTACTGCCTTCTCTCATGTTACTTGGGGTCGGCGCAACACGTTTTTTTCTTCCATTCTCGTCTGTCAACCGTCACGCTATCATTTACACTTTTTTCTTTCATATATTTTTCACTCTTACCGGATGCAGCTTAAAACCAGTATTTTACATTAATCGAGTACCTATCTGACCTCCAGTTAGAACCCAGTTAGTACTGGGTAATATGGTACTCCTTGGTAAGACTGGTTGTCAGACTTTCGGGCCACTGACTACATAATATAACGACTGTCAAAGATCCATAAATGACAAGCAGGACCAACGGCTTAACGTGCTTTCCGAGGCACGGAAGAAACTCGATATGTAATGGGTGATCATCACCTATCCACGGACCAACCTAGGCAAGCACGGATTAACCTGAAGATCGAACCGAGCAGCTGTTATTATTTAGTCAATATTTCACCCAAAATAAAATACTTTAATCAATCTTAAACTCTTCAAATAAAAATAGAAGATCAAACTAAACACTGGAAATGTGTAAACAGAACTATAGAAACGGTAACCGATGTTTTTTCTTTGAAAATCAACAAAGAAACGTATCGAACAAATGAAAACGCTTCGTTGTGCTATAAAAACAAAGATGGTGAACACGAGCGAGTCTCCAATAAAATGCTAATGACAAAAACTTCAATTTCAGTATTGAAATATTGAGAACTGGAGCGCCTAGGAAATCGTGGATTCGTAGTACGTACAAGGGTTTTTTGTAATATGTCTGCTATATGAGTTTTTTAAGGAATGATAACTTTAGCTTATTCAACTGGAATATTATACCAGTAACTAGATACTTCACTAGAGGAACTGTTGCGGGTTCCAAGAGGAATCGTCGTCATCATCATCATTCTCCTGCTCTTAGCTTAAACATAAAGAGTATATAGGGTGACTGGTAATTAATGACCGATACTTAAACACGTGGTTGTTCTCAAGATAACAAACAACTTTGCCAAAGAAACATTTTTTTTTACTCATTCACTATCACAATAACACAACAGCCGTATGAAAATCGCGCGCGAGCGCCTTTGACCTATCGGCTGTTAGCCGCGTGACGCGCCTATTTAATTTCATGCGCGCGAGCCGCACGGGTGCTCTCCCTATCCACCGCTGCACGGTATGATAGTAATGAGTACTAATGAGACAAAACAGCGTCACGCGGCTAACAGCCGATAAGTCAAAGGCGCTCGCACGCGAATTTCATACGGCTGTTGTGCTATTGTGATAGAGAATAATTTTAAAAAAATGTTTCATTGGCAAAGTTGTTTGTTCTCATGAGAACAACCACGTATTTAAGTATCGGTCACTAATTACCAGTCACCCTATATAATGTTCCCACTGCTAGGATACAGGCCTCCTCTCTCTGAGAGCGAATGGGCTGTCCAATTTTGTTCCTAGATTATGCTGGTTTCCTTACTATGTTTTTTTAAACCCTTTTAAGGCCTACTGTCAGAGCTTTAACCCGAGCAATCTATGGGTCAGCTACACTAAGAGATCGCTGGATGTCCTGCGCGTTCAATATAATAATGCTTTCAGGATGTTGATGCGACTGCCCCGGTTCTGTAGCGCTTCAGGAATGTTTGCTGAGACCCACACGGATGACTTTCCTGCCATACTACGCAAAAAAACGGCATCGCTGCTGTGCAGAGTGCGGAGGAGTTGCAACTATATCCTGAGAGCTGTGGCGGAGAGCTATACGCCAAATATCAGGCATTTTGTGCGGAGGTTGATTAGGTAGGAAACATGTCTTCCTGCCTGGTCGTCCTTTGTTTTAATAATATTATTTTTATATCAATGTTACTAACACTAGAATATAATATATAAAACAAAATATGGATCACTGTTGTCCGAAATAAATAAATTTTAATTTAATTTAATTTAAGAGCAAAGTGGAAAAAGGAAAGAGAGGTACTTGCCCAGCAGTGGGCCAACACAGACTGATGTAATCTATCATCCAAAAAACAAATTAGCAGACACAAATATCTAAACAGTAATAAGCAACGATACAAAACACGAATTAGTATGATTTACATCGCAAATAAATACAAAACGTTGAGGAAATGCAAGTCTTTGTAATGAGGAAGCAGCTGAGATTGATGGTCATAACTGTACCCTCGTTAGAGGAAAATGTGAGGTAAAGGAGGCTGTGTAATTAATGAGAGGAGCGAGCTAATATTGTATTTTGAAACAAAGATATGAGAGAAAGTAAAGATTTAATTTTGTAAACTCTTTACTCTATTGAACTTTTCAGTTGCAGCCACGGAGATTGGATTTGTGCCCGGTTGATGTCAATATGTTCGCCCCCAATTTATCATCTGCCTATAGCAGTCCACTGCTGGACATAGGCCTCCTCAATCGCACGCCACTCAACTCGATTCTCAGCAACTTTCATCCAGTTGCTACCAGCCACCCTGCGAAGATCGTCACTCCACCGAGCCTGAGGGCGTCCCACCTTACGTTTGCCGGTTCTACGGCTAATATGACCGGCCCATTGCCACTTCAGCTTACTTATTCTGTGAGCTATGTCGACAACTCTGGTTCTCTGCCGGATCACCTCGTTTCGGATTCGCCCCGTATGACTTTTGACTTAAACATAACTGGCGAAATGTAGGTCTACTTTATTAGGTACACCTCTGCCTATTAAAGGCGTGATGACATTAACTTTGAAATTAACTTTTTAAATGAAGAAATGGGTACCCCCAGTACCCATTTCTTCATTTAAAAAGTTAATCATCGCGGATTTTCAACGACGTATGCGTATTTTATAAGACAGAGCGATATTTGGATTAATATTTAGGCCCACTTTAACATAGTTCTGTGTCCGTCTGTTTCAAATTTATATCAGAAATAGAAAGATGTGTTAAATACTATGACAAGCACTAAACGGGTCTCAAAAATAACGTTTATTTAATTACATACTAAGAATTTTTAATATGTATTGTTTCATCCAAAGCTCAATTAGACCTATATTTTATTACATAACTAGCGACTCGCCCCAGCTTCGTACGGGTGCAATGTAGATACACATATACATACAAATCTTCCTCTTGAATCACTCTATCTATTGCTGAAAACTGCATTAAAATCCGTTGCGCAGTTTAAAAGATCTAAGCGTACAGACAGAAGGGGCGACTTTGTTTTATACTATGTAAAGATTTACTGTGAATCAACGGTAACAAATGATTAAGCTAAAAGGTTCCTCGTACATAAATACCTATTTATTTACGATTTAATTTACTCGCCCGTTTCATCCAATAGTTGTAAATATGTCAACGCTGTTTTTGTTTATTTGTGTTTTTTTTCTTCTTCCTCATTGTTTTTTATTGTTATCCCTAAATCAGTTACTGGGTCACGATGATATTAATGGATAAGAACAATGATTTTATAAGAACTAACTCTAAGAATTGGGGTTGAAACGCTAGGGTCCGAGTGTTCACCTAGTCTTTCGGGATTTCCCCATTTTTGTTTGACTCTTCACGTGTCCAGAGGGCAGGCCTTTTTTGATTTATTTTTTTATTCAAAGATATAAGGGAAAGTAAATGATTTTATTTATTTATTTTATTTACTAGCACTTTCAGTCAGTGAAGGCACTGCTGGTTTGTGATCTTTGGTCGCAGCGTCAGGTAGCATAGAGCTCTCTCGTGTCACTGCAGTCTGTCTCAGCTTTGCTGGTGCGGTTTACGTTTGCTGTCGCCCCCTTTATGCACTGTAAAGATAGTGTAAATGGGGTTGGTCCGCGGATGGGTGACCGTTCATTACATAGCGAGTTTTCTCTGTGCCTCGGAGAGCACGTTAAACCGCTTGGTCCCGGCTGTCTTTTGCAGATCTTTGATTGTTGTAACTGCTAGTCAGTGGCCCTGAAGTCTGATATCAGTCTTGCCAAGCGGTATCGTATTACCCAATACACATTCAGAAGACGTTTACGGCAGTACCTAATTGAATCGCAACGAAAGTTGGATTTGGTCGCACTGAATGTCTCAATTATATGATGTATGTACAAACTATCCTACCTACCTATCTACCTATCTAATTTAGTTTGATCATGGAACAATATCTTTGTCGACTAATGCTGCACAAAAGTATAAATAGCTGATGTATACAATTTCTGCTCATGCTTACGTTCGGCTTGCTTAGGATTATGCCACCTGTCTCCTCAGCTGGAGCAGTGTCGGGGTATCCGAGGCGCCGCAGCGACCCATCGCATTTTGTGAGACCTGCGGTATGTAAAAATAGCACACTAAAACAATAGCCTATTTTATTTTTATTTTTTAACCTACACAAGTATGCATTGGAGCAACGCATGCCTACGGTCTTACCTAATGTGCCTGGCCCACGTGCATGCGACTGGAACAAACGGCGTCGGGATGGCTCCCTTCACTATCCATGCCATCCTTTGCACTCATATCTGGCAGGATCCCGAGTGTAATCGGTACCTCTGTCTTTAGACTTGACAACTGTAAAAAAAAAGAAAATCACAAAGGTGTCTTTAAATTCTACATATTATATAACACTTTTTTATCAACTTTGAACTGGTTTACCTTTTTGTATCTTATACTCTTCATATGTCTGCGTTTGAATAATAATTTTGCTCGATTTTTCGTCGGAAATGTAATATTTTGCCGTTCTTATGTACCCACACAATTGCCATCGCATCTGCAAATTTTTCCGTTTCACTTCTTACAAATATTTATAATTAGTCCATCGCGCTCGGTTGCTTGCAGCGTATTGAGCGAGGAAATGCACGGATTCATGACATATTAAGCGTCTACAAGTTGGGAACGTGCAAAACAGGTTTATGTTTCTATGCGTCCGTTTATCTATTTATGTACCTTGAGTTTTTTTGTTTTGTCTTGCACTTTTCTCGATTTTTATATTAATAAGTACCTACGTATTTTTATTTGTTAAAACTAAACACAAGATTGTTCTATTTAATTACCTATTCATACACATACCTAATTAGAAGCAAAACTGTTTTATGTCCGTAACCTCACCATCTCGGGTCCAGTTGAAAACCAGCGTCGGGCACTAGCTGCTCGGCAGTTTGCTGAACTGGGCCTATTTGGCGCAGCCGTGAGACACACAATATTGTCTCCTTTTTCTGTTTAATTTACGTTTTATATTGTATAGATTTAAGTTTCTTATTCTAATTTTTTTTATTTGTTTGTTGTGTGCACTTGTGGCCGTGTGCCAAATAAATATGTTTTCTTTCTTTCTTTCTTTCAATACTAACTGGGTTGCGGAGGTTGGATAGGCAGTCGCTCCATGTGAAATTCTGGAATTCACCTGCGTCCGGTTAGACTGAAAGCCGACCCCAATATAGTTGGGAAAATGCTAGGCAGATGATGATAATGGTGGAAGAACTGACGTATATACAGCACCACAAATGAAGAAAACTTACCACTTTAATTCAGATAAACCAAACAATAGGAAGATGAGGTAAATCACACGACTTTCAAACAATAGTTATATTAAAAAAGAACTCGCAAAAATCCGCAACACCTGCATAAAAACATAGAAAGAGGAACGGTGGTAATATTTTGTTCTCGTACAAACGATCAACCACCCCCTTACCCCCCAATACGGGGGATTTAGTGGCGATGCACGATAGTGCCACCAGCCAAGTTCGCGCCAAAATGTGACGGCAAATGAGCGGATTTTATCTCTGATTTATGTTACCGGTACATGTGTGCTGCAAGCCCATACTTTATCCGGGAAGCTACACCTGGGAGGGGATTGGCTATGCCGGATTAGGTTAGGTGTGAAATAGGTGATTTTTTTTTTTAGTCATGCATTTTGTATTATTTTATGATATCAAAAAGGGTAGGAAAACTCACCATCGTGGAGCCACCTAGTTTTAAAATATATCGGCGGTGACCTATTAAAGGATTGATTGATTACCAATCAACACACCTGGGGCTGATTCGTAATCAGTTAAACGGTGCTGAACATGATGTTCAGCAGGAACCCCAAGTCGGGCAAAATGTTATTTAGTTTTTTTTTTCATCAGGAATTTCTCAGTAATACCATAGTGTCAACTTGTGACCGATGGACAGCTATAGAATTGCCCTCTATTACATGGGACAAAAACATAACTGGCGAAATGTGGGTGTACTAAGAACACCTGCCCGAAACTCTTCGGGGAAAACATGCGTGATGTTGTTTTTAGTTTTGCTGTAAATATTAGTAAACAGAACTTAGCAAACTCTACCACAATTCGCAGGATTAACCTAACACGCTGTCTTTACTCGTGCATTCTATAAAATCTTATGAAATTGTAAATAGCAAACTGTTTCATGCAGTATGTTTTACGACTAAAATAATGAAATCTCACCTGTTTTTAATAGAAAATAATAGTGCTGTATTCATATTTATTATTTATCTTATAGTGAATGTGAGGTTGTTTGTTTATGAGGAGTTAATATCAAATTCATAAAAACTGTATTATCCACTGTTATGCGGAACTAGTTCAATCTGACCAAAGGCCGTAGCACGAATGTGCGATATTTTTTTGAATCAAAAATACACCTACTCTATAGCATTTTGATTTATTATTTTGTCACAAGCACAATAACTACGAGTATCACTCTTATAAATGAAATAATGATTAAAACTAAAAAAAATATTATGAGTGAAACTCTACTCCGTGCATTTGTGTCAGGCTCACTGAACGCACATTTCATTCGCGCAGGGCTCTGACATTGTTCATAAGTACCTGTAATTACATGGCACCTTTAAAACAGGAACACAGCATACTGCAGCAGAAACATGGCATGGTATTAGTAATTAGAGGTTCTTGAAAGTGCCATTCCGCAAGGATGTTCCTTCTTCTTCTCCCGAATGGATGATCATATGCCTAGCCTTTTCCCAACTATGTTGTGGTCGACTTCCAGTCTAATCGGATGCAGCTGAATACCAGTGTTTACATGGAGCGACTGCCTATCTAACCTCCACAACCCAGTTGGTACTAGGTAATACGACAGTGATCTTTATTTTTCAGGCAATAAAGTTGCTGTTGGACTGCAGCTGTCAGGGATAAAAATTTTGTGAAAACACTGTACTGCAGAATTCACTAACGGTATTCCGGTTCCCACCTTTATGCCCTATATAATAAGGTTGAAAGTGGTCGACCATCAGTGAATTCGGTAGTACCTAAACCATAAAATTCTACCTAGGAACGAAATCTTTACCGTAACATGCATTTGGCACATCGAATATGACATGATGTCTCATTGAAAATGCAGAAGAATGAAAAATGTTTGTTTGACTTCAAAATATTTTTGGCAAACTGAATGTTTCTCGAATTACGTAGACTCCAGTCGGGGATTGTAAAAGAAACGAAACTGTAGTTAATAAATTTAATTTAAACCAAAACTATAAGCTAATTTACATTAAGGTGATTACTGCTCGAAGTGTGAAACAATAATGTCTTAAAATTCTATCATACAGGAGATTATAACGTTTGTCTCAGTTTGGACTTAGGACGACGTTGGTAACACGTTCACGGTCACACGTTGATCTGCACGTTCAAGACAACTTCCGCAAGAGATGCAGTTCGTGTAAAGATGTTGTTTTGGGTCATCGCTTATGCTAGCGACTTCCGTGAATGGCCTCACGTAACACCTCCCCCCGAAGAACAGCGATTAATTGAAGACGGAAGTCGTAAATTGAGCTGGCGGTTGTTTGGGATCAGCTTGGTTGGAGTCTGGAAGGGCATAGATAGCTTCTTGTTCACGCGGTTCCTCCTTTTGAGTTTTTAAGGAACTTTTCGTGCGCCGTATGTAATAGTACAGACCGCTACCCAGTACGCATGCACTTAATATTACCACGTACATAGGTATAGTGGTATGATAGAGACTGTAGTTGATCTCGTTATCCGTGTGCACAGGCTGTTGCAGAGATAACTTCGCGTTGACTGCATGTAGGTTATTAAGATGAATTGATTGCAATTTTAGTTCTGGTGCTGATGTTGGAGTAATTGCGGTATCATTTACTAAGTCGAGCAATTTGAGCGCTTGTCCTTGTACACGATCGTTCTGGTTGATTATAGTGAATTGCGGTGTTTCTATATAGCATTGATGCGGGATGACAGCGAGGAAGCTGCCCTGTAAAGTCTCGTAGGAGTCCTGAGTGCAATGTAGGTGAATTTTCGTCGCGAAGGGAAAGCTGACCGTGTAATGTCTCTCGTCCAGTTTTTCATAGGCTGCTCTGTCCAGTGATATTTTTATCGGGTTGCAGTGGTTGTTCATCTGCTGCGTGGTAACAAGTTGCTGGATACAATCATCTGGTGTTCGGCGTTGCGGGCTCGATGTCTCTTCACATAAATACCACTTGGTGGTCTTCGGGCATTCAGCCTCTATGTACCTGAAGTCTTTCTCAAAGGTTGCTAGGAACGGATAGGGTGGTGATAGGATCTCATGGTTTTTATTTGGGACTATAGAAAGTTTATACATATCATATATAGTAGGTAGGACAATGGGGAATTTATATACTATGACTATTTCATTCCCTGTGTAATAGGAACCTAGCTTAATTACATCAAAGTATTCCCTATAGTTTAAATCTACGATTTTATCACTCCCATAAAGTGACTTAAGGCTGCTAATCATAGTGCGTAAGGTAGGCAAATTTAGAACGGCGTGGTGCATAGTGGATGTTTTAATAAAAGCTAAAATATTCTGTAAGGTACTTAATTTTTGGGAGATAGAGTCTACATTGTCACCTAATATCATAAGGACTTGAGCTAAATGTGCGTATTTGACAAGTTCTTGATCCCTGCCGGTTTCAGTTCCATTAATTTTATTAATTAAGGTTGCCATTCGATTCTGATTTTCTACGATGTTATCTAATACTTTAGTGTATTCAGAAGTCCAGTTCTTAGATAGACTGATATGCATGTTTAATTCTGTAATTAGTTTGTTCTCATTATTCTGGAGGGATTTAAGAGCTTGATCATAACGGATTGCATCAGTGTAATCGAGATTACCTGTTATGCTTTTTATTACCGACCCGAAACCGTCCAAGAGTCCTCTTTTAACACGGATTGATTCAAATGTTTGCAAATGTTCCAATAAGCTGTTGAGTTTATTCTTAAGATGAACCGTATGAGGTTCGAACAAAGAGCTAGTTCCTAGGTGAAATTTAGGTGCGACATTATCTAATTGGGTGGCAACTGAATCAATTTTACGTTGTAAATCCTCTAAGTTGACGTATTGTAGGAATGAGTGGTAATTGGATATAATTCTAGCGGAGCCTAGTTTAAAAGGAAGGACACCAGGGCTATTGTGAAGACTTTCAAGTTTTATTTCTTGCATTAGACTTGGTTGTATCAGAGGAAGAAGGATCAGGAACATCCTGGAACAATTTAGCTGATTTAGGGACACGTTTAAGCCTAGTTTTCGCTATGGGACCTAGTTTTTTCTTGGTATATATATGGATTGGAAGGTCGGCCGTTACGGTATCTTTAGTATATTTGGATGCTAGTTTTTGGCGGGAAGCAAGTGGATTTTTAATAAAAATCTGTTGTTCCGGCAAATATTCCGATTCTGGTTCCCTAGTCTCATTACGTTTGATAATCTGGTCCTCACGAGACACCTTCGAGAGTTCTTGGATCGTGCTATATGCTATAAGCATTTTATCCTTATGATTAAGCATATATTGTTGAAGTAACTGTGAGGAAATATCCATATCAAACGGGTCGCGGGGGTCAAAATGACCAGTTACTATTTCGATTGGTCTGCACTTAGTGTGACTATGAATACTGCTGTTGTAAGCTAGGATTGCGTATGACATGAGGTTTGTAATAGATTCTGATTTATGACTAAGTTTCAGAATGCGAAGATGTTCCAGTACTGTTGAGTGAAACCTTTCAACCATGCCATTTTCGTTAGGTGCGTGAGGCGCTACTCTGTGGTGATGAATTTTGTGAGCTCTAACAAATTCCGCTACAAGTTGGTTAGTAAACTCCGTGCCGTTGTCAGTAACTATGGTGATAGGAATACCGTGATGCGTGCAAAAGATTAGTAAGGCTTGCAATACACTAACTGCGGTACCATCTCTCAGATAGTATGCTTGACCGTACTTAGAGAATGCATCAACAATGGTAAGGAACTTTTCACTTTGAATGGTTAGAAGATCTAAGTGTACCAATTCAAAAGGCTTAGTGGCGGGTGGTACTATCCTAAATTGTTGTTTAATAGGATTGCGGTCGTATTTCGCTTGTCCGCATAAGGTGCATTCGTTGATAAATTTGGTGATATTTTCTCTCATTTTTGGCCAGAAATATCTGTGTGATAGAGCTAGGTAGCACTCATTGATACCTCGATGATTTGTTTTACCATCGTGGTATTTATTAATGATTTCCTGTTGTTTGAGGTATTCCTTTACATTCTCTATTTCCCGTTTAGTTAATATAATGTTCATGGATGAATTTTTAAATGTTTTTTGTATGATGGGTATGATGGTATACATGGCTAGTGGTGGATTGATTAGTAAACCTGTCTTAATTTTCGGATGCACGTATTCCTTGATGGCATTAATAACATCTTCCTCTAAGTTAGGGTCAGAGAGCTGAACAGATATACGAGTGTGTGTCTCGAAAGGTTTAGTAATTACGGGTCTACCTTTAATTTCACCTACTACATTAAAGACTAGTTGCTTAGTGAATTTGTTTAGAGGTTCATCAGAAATTGGTATCTCTAAGAAAGGGTTTTCGTTGTCAGTATGCACTGTGTCAGTTCTAGAGTCGGTTTCGCCATTCGTAGCTGTCAAAGTACGTGAGTCGTCTAATGTCGGTGCACTTTCGGATGGATTAGCCACTATGGACATCAATTCCTCATTGTGGATCTCGATCCGGGAGAGGGCGTCGGCATTGGTATTATTTTTGCCCTGTTTATAAATTACTGTGAAATCATACTCGCTGAGTTTCAGTCGCCAACGTGTAAGTCGTGAATTCGGTTCCCTTAGATTCATCACCCATTGTAAGGGTTTGTGGTCGGTAATTACTTTGAATTTGCGACCGAATAAATAGGGCCTAAAGTATTTGGTCGCCCATACTATCGCCAACAACTCTTTCTCAATAGTGCTGTAGCTGCACTCGCTGGAGTTTAGGGTTCTAGACGCATAAGCGATCGGTTTATCTGAACCTATAAGTCCCTGTGACAGTATAGCACCTAAGGCTACGTTACTGGCGTCGCATGTCAGTATAAAGTCTTTTGTAAAGTCAGGATAGCATAAGATGGGGTCGTTCGTCAGTAATGTCTTGCAATGTTCGAAGCATTCGGTGTATTTCTGGTCTAATGTTACTTTGGAACCCTTTTTGAGACATTGTGTTAGTGGTTTAGTGATGCGTGCGAAATCAGGAATGAACTTCCTATAGTATCCAAGCAAACCGAGAAAACGTTTGATTTCAGTGGCGGTTTTTGGTAGGGGGTAGTTTCTGATGGCTTCTATTTTGTTAGGGTTGGGCTTAACGCCGTCTCTACAAATTACATGGCCTAAAAATTCAGTTTCTAACTTCAAGAATTCAGATTTGTCCATCTGGATCTTAAAGTTAGACTCACGTAATTTTTTGAATACTTTTTCCAAGGCTAAAATATGTTCCTGAAGGGATGTGCTGAAAACGATAATGTCATCCAAATAGCCAAGGCATATTTCATTCTGTAGACCTTTAAGAACATTATCCATCACTCGCTGGAACGTAGATGGGGAATTTTTTAATCCCATGGGCATTCTCAGGAATTCAAAATGGCCATTTTCAACGTTGAATGCAGTCTTGTGTATGTCTTCAGGGGCCATCTCTACCTGGTAAAATCCACTCGCTAAATCGAGGGTTGTGAAATATTGACACCTGCCAAGTTTGTCGAGTACGTCAGTTATATTCGGGATAGGGTATTTATCATCAATTGTTTTCTCGTTTACTTTTCTGAAGTCCACAACAAGACGCCATTTAGTTTTGCCTGAAGCGTCCGCCTTTTTGGGTACAATCCAAATTGGAGAGCTCCATGCTGAATCTGAAGGTCTTATGATGTTTTGCTCAAGCATTTTATTAATTTGGTCTCTGACTTCTTGTCGGTGGACGTAGGGATAACGGTAGGTTTTCGTATGTACTGGAATTTCGTCAGTAGTTTTGATCTTGTGCTTTATTTTATTCGTAAATGATAAAGACTCGCCATCTAAGTAAAATACATCGGCATAGTTAGCACAGAGACGTTCAAGGTTAGCGCGTTCTTCCGGGTTTAAATGATCGACTCTGAGGCGGGAAAGGACTTCTTTGGCGCGACCTGATAAAATTTCAGTACACTCGCTTTCGATATTAAATAATTGAGCTTCGACAGGACGGTCCATGGAAAAAATTATATCATTAGGTGAGTGATTAGCTATCTCGACCCAACCTCGCTTATTTACTACGTTAGTCACACAATCGGAAATAAGGCAATTACAGATTACTTGATTTTCAACAAATACCTCTCCATCTGACGTATTTACTGGCAATCTAACGAGCTTTGATGAGTTGGCTGGTATTATTTCTTCGTATAAATTTGCGTTACGTGAGTCGTACATCTGGATAGGTATTTGTGCGTTACGAGTAATTAGTAATCTACGTCTAAGGTCAATGTTTGAGTGCCAATTATCTAATAAGTCAAACCCTAAAAGTCCATCAAAGTAGTTATGGAATTTGTACACGAATAATGTTAGTTTACCCTGTTCGCAAAATTCGGGAAAGCATGGTAATGTAATGGAGTAGTTATTTTTACAAGTAGCATGTACGTTAGTTACTTCAAATGGGTCGTAGTTTAAAGGTATGTGGCTGAAATATTTTTCGACAGCGTCAGGGCTTATGAAAGACTGATTGGCTCCCGTATCAACTAGAAATTTTAAGGGTGGGTTAGATATTTGGATATAACCTAATTGCCTTTGTATGTGAAAATTAAGCTCTATTTTGGTTTTTCGGTATTCGACTCCTTGAGAAAATTTCCATCCCGTGACGGGGTTGAGGGTTGTTCCACCTCTTCGACCGTCGTGGGTTGTTCCACCTCTTCAATCGTCGTGGGTTCTTCATAGCAATATTGCTCTAAGTTAGGATAGCCGAAATGTTCTAATGGACAGTAATTTTGATCACAGCCTGTATAATTGTCTTGATTAAAATAAGGGTTGTAGTCAAATTCATTGAAATTAACTTCCCGGGTTTTGAAATAGTTCCCCGGCGGAGGGTTGCCCGATTTATTCCAATCATGCAGGGTTGAGGTTAGTGGTAGTTGTCTAGGTATAAATGGACGAACACCACTCATTGGACGTGAACCATTACTTCCAGGGTAAAAAGATTGCCGTGGTTGTGGTCTATTAGACAATTTAAATGCATGGGACTGGGAGTTATAATTTTGGGGTGGAGCGCGCATCATTTGCATCGTCCGAGTGGGACCACGATTCTGTTGCCCAGGCATTGGAAAGCTAGATCTCCATCTTGGGGTAGGCTGGGATGGCATCGGATGCTGCCATGATGGGCCAGTCATACTTATGGGGAGTTTTAGGGCCGTATTCATTGCCATTGGTTTCGGAGCAAAATTGTGCAGAGGTAAGTTATGATTTTGAGACATTGGTTGATCCTTTTTATTGGAACCTTCATTGCGCTGCTGGAGGTAGAGGGTATTCAGTTCCTCCTGAACAAGTTCTAAAGCCATTTCCATAGATGTCGGTCTCATACAGCGTATTCTACAGCCCAACGGATCTTTCAAGCCTCTCAAATAACACTGAAGGGTAAGTTTTTTGTAAAGGTTGCGTTTAGCCTCAATCGTAGTGGCCACTGTTTCGTGTAAACTAATGTAAGTCATTATTGTACTAAAAAGATTTTGGCAGCGTTCGTAAAACTCTTGCGGGGTAGAGGACCCCTGTGTCTGTAAGGACAGGTCATTATATAAGGCTGTCTCGTCTCGATGGTCAGCAAAGTTATTTATAAGGGCATTCCGGATACCCTGCCAGTTATCAGGAATACCGTTTGAATTTATAAGCCTAGCCGCGGAACCTGTGACTTTATTTAGAATTCCATTTATGAGGGACACATTAGATAACTCGTGACCTGCCTCGGTATTAAAATACGTCAAAACTAACTGATCACATACCTTGATGAAACGCGTCAATACGTGGGGATTTCCGTCGAAATCGGGTACGAACCGGAGAGCTTTGTACATAGCATCCATATCATTATCTTGAGCCATATCTGTATCTAAAAATCTCTGGTCGTCAAATGTACTGAGCCTACTAGACGCCCTACTACTACTATTACTACCTAGGCTAGAATCACGTAATCCCCGTGGGTGAAAAATTTTGAAAACCTCCTATATATGCACGCACAAAGATTTCAATATCTAACTAAAAGAATAGAAAAAACATTAATTAAACTCACACCGAAGTTATATCGGTTCTAAAAATAGAATTGCACTATCTGCATAAAATAAATTATAGCAGTGCAAAAAAAAATGGAATTGCACTATCCAATTGCAATAATAGTATGAGTCATGAACCTTGAAACGTTAAGATTATGTAATACGCTCGGAAAATAATTCTTGTGGAAGGTCAGTGTACCTATGCTTTTACATAAAAAGTACGTATGATATTACCTACTAATCTAATATGTGAACATTAATTATTATAAATGAATTAGTACGTATTTATATGAAGAGAAATATCATGAAATATATTATTATATAGAATAGGATATAGGTGTAGGTAATATTAGGAAAGTAAGGACAAAGAAAGATTCAGAGTACTTACAACATGATTTCTTTTACTGAATCGATGTCTGGATTCACCCCTGGACTGCAGCCACTGTAGATTCAGGATACTCGACTGCGGAGCTTGATAGCCACCCGGGCGGCACGCGAGCGCGGATGTCTATTTAAGATGTCCCTAATATTCGCGAACCGGCCCGCGAGTATCCTACCGACTGCGCCAATTACGTAGACTCCAGTCGGGGATTGTAAAAGAAACGAAACTGTAGTTAATAAATTTATTTTAAACCAAAACTATAAGCTAATTTACATTAAGGTGATTACTGCTCGAAGTGTGAAACAATAATGTCTTAAAATTCTATCATACAGGAGATTATAACGTTTGTCTCAGTTTGGACTTAGGACGACGTTGGTAACACGTTCACGGTCACACGTTGATCTGCACGTTCAAGACAACTTCCGCAAGAGATGCAGTTCGTGTAAAGATGTTGTTTTGGGTCATCTCTTATGCTAGCGACTTCCGTGAATGGCCTCACGTAACACTCGAGATAATATTATTTTGTGACTTCACGGAGCGCGTATCAGTTTGAAAGATTTTTGTTTGTGAAATACTAGGTAAAATTACAGTAGTGAATAAGAGGTTTTTCCCAAGTTTTTTGTTGCAAGGAAAACTTATTCAGGTGAATATTCATTCTGCTTTTGAGTGTAAATGTGGTCCCACGTGTTCTGTCGTTTGATCATTACAGGAACTGATGGACTCTACTGAAGGCGACAAACTCGCGGCCAAGTTCTGGGCCTTACTTTAAATTGCTGTCGATACGCAAAGAAGAAACAGAGCATAGTGGACCTTATTGCTTAGTGATAAGATTGTGTCACCCTTTTTATATATTTTGTATATTTATAGGGTCTTTTATTCCTAAGTTCTAAACTGTAATATCTGTAATGTGTATAGTGTACATAATAAAGAGTATACTGTCTACGATCAACATTTTTGGCGCGGTGCCCTTTCCCTTAAAAAGACTGGTTGTCAGACTTTCAGGCCTCTGATTACGCATAAACTCTGCCAAAAATGGTCACCCATCCACAGGCCGACCTCGGCAGTTGTTAAACCTTAAAGATCGGCCCAAGCGGCTGGAATTATTTAGCCACGAGTCCTTCTGCCTTGCCAAAACTTCTAACTTAAAAGACAAAAAATAGTGCAACCACATACGAGGGGTATGTGGTTGCACTATTTTTTGTCACCATATTTATCTACCATATTTTCTGCTGGCCTATAAGTAAGTGGTTGAGCTACTGTCGACACACGGAGACTGGAGCTCAAAGCCTCTAAGTAGCTTACAGCTCCTTATTGTGCCAGCTGTCGCCGACGAGCACTTAAACAGAATCTAAGTACAAATGTGAAAATTTTATTGCGTTGAGCTTCTGAGATAGTTTTGTTACGAGCGGCGGTTAGAGAGCCGTTTGTTTTGTTTAAATAAAGGGTGTTAAAATACCCTTAAAGAAGCCGAAAGGCACTTGTTTTCATCACTGCGATATTTTTTTTTACTGGACCATGCCAGGGAACCTTCTATTTACGGAGATATGGGAGGTCAATCTTCCAAATTTTTTTTTTTAAATACTGGTTTTTAAGGTAATAACTTTACTTTAATTCTATTTAATTATCTTCATGACCGATTCCCGGGTCGGGTAAAGTGTTATAGGGTTTTTCCATCAGGAATTTCTCTGTAGCAGCCTCGGAGTCTGGATTTGCGGCCGGTTGATGGCAATAGGCTCGCCACCTATTATATGGGACTTAAGACATAACTGGCGAAATGTGGGTGTTCCATTAGGTACACCTCTGCCTAACCCTTCGGGGATTACAGTCGTGATGTTTTGTTTTTATGTCAAGCCGACGTTTTAATTATTTAGACCACGACGTTCTTACAGAGACCTACATATAAAATTAGTTTCATAACTAAATACAAATTGAAATAACCGCTGTAAAGCAAGACTTGACCTGTAAACCTGAAACAATCTAAACAGAACTAAACTCACTGCGCGGGAAAATATTTTTTTTATTATTTTCCGAGATAAAAATATTTTGGTGCAAGTCATGAAAGACTAAAACCTTCCATATTTAGACGTCCAATGGCTGATGTCAGTAAGGACATACTCGTTAGATACGGAAAATCTTTTATAAAAAAATAAAAGACTACTACCGAATTAAGTAAAACAATTAAGTAAAAAAATTTCCCATACAGAACTGGAAGGAGTATGCACGGGTTCGCGATAAATGGAAAGAGTGGCGGGAGGCCTTTGCGCTAGAGTGGGACAGAACGGACAAGGAAAAAATAAAAAAATAAAAAATTGGATCTATGCTAGATAAACGTATAGGAATTGTGTTTTTTACTTACCTGTATCTAGTTGCGAAAACAAATTAGGTAGTGTAATAGGGAACGCAATTATATTTGTATTTTAAAAAAACCTACGAAAAATAAAACAAAATTAAAATTCAAAAAACCAGACTTACAGAAAAAAATACTAAAACATAAAATTCAACTAGTGATAGGTCCTGCACGAGGCGAAAAGTCCCTAACTCAGCATGGTGCTGCGACATTTAAAAAAATGATATCGCAGCAAGCATTCCGATGAGGCCTAAACAAAGTGTTGTCGATACTCACCAAAAACAATCATCAAATATTTAATTTTTAATTAAGAATCAGCATTGCTACCCAACATGGCAATGCTGCCAGCCTTCTGGGCTCTTTTCCTGTTGATAGCGATGTGAACGAATTTTTTGGCGACCTGTAACCGTTTTGAAACTTGTACATTTTTATTTTTTCTAACTCTTATAGATTTGTAGTTTGTATATAATGTAAATGTTCACTTGTTGTCATTAAATATTTTTATTTAACCCAGTGGTACCCAGTATTCCCACGATCACTTGTGCGGGGTTTCATAATTTAATTTCACTTTGTTAAAATAACTAGACACGAATCGCTTATAACCTAACCCTCACACCACCGCCTATATTCTTTTTTTAAGACGGCCGGACCTCAAAATTGTAAATTCATGTCTCTGGTCTACAATACCAGCGCTGGCGCACTTTGAGGGTTAATTAGGGTTGTTCATTTTTTTTTATGTATTCTTAATGGTTTCGTAGCATTGCGTTCAGTTGTTTGTTACTGCCGGGACTGAAGTATTACTGTTTTATTTGTTTACTTTTGAGTTTCGTGTTTTTGTTTTGTTTGCTTTGAATTGGAAATTAGTTTTAACCGACTTCCAAAAGGAGGAGGTTATCAATTCGTCTGAATTTTCTAAAAATTATCTAATAGGAAGTTCTATGTTCGACTATATGTAAAATTCTTTTTTTTTCGAAAACCCATACTCCTGAGGGATTCCAGGGAAATCGAGGGCATCCATCAAATTTTATAGGCACACTTTCTAATGCAATTCAGATATTTGTGCCTGGTGATCATCATCTCATGTTGCTGAGCTGATGATGGAAGGTATAAGTCAGGATCTGATGATGGTATCCCGGTATTAAGAGCAACCCTCAAATTCTATGGGCATTGTTCGAAACATTATACTTCCCATGTGGTCCCATGGACATCCGGTCAGGATCTGATAATGGGATACTGGAGAAATCTAAGAAACTCTCCAAATTTTATAGGCATTATGCCTGATAATCATCGCTGTGTGTATGTTCAGCGATATTTTCGCCAATTGTGAACCGATTCAACAAGTCTTTTTTATTTGGAAGAATGTTATTCCACATTGGTTTGTTTGCTAAGCCGTTTAAATTTGGTGAAGATCTGAGGCTGATCTTCGGAGATATACAATGGAACTCATAAATAATAGACAGCAAATCTGTCGTGATTGCTACAATCGCTTGGATGTTTATTGTTTACACAATATCATAACATAACATAACGCCTGTATGCTCGGTGTGTACGCAGATGTGTACAGTTCACCCAGATTTCGACAGTTAGCTATGTTAAGTTCCATTTTATTATAGATAAGCATATTACCATGAAAAGTATTGTTAACAATGTAAAATATATGTACCTATAGCAAATATTTGAATAGGATCACAACTAAAATTGGAAAAATAAAAAAAGCTTTTTTGCAAAAAATAAAACCGACTTCAAAAACACAAAAAAGTGGAAAATAATTTTAGTATCAGAAGTCGGTGACAAAAAAACTAAATTAGACAAACAAAAGTCACACAACACACACACACAACAAAACACGCCCAACCTACGAATCAAACCCAGGACGTCATGCTCAGCAGTCACGCTTGCGACCACTAGACCAACGAGGAAGTCGAAGTCGTCAAAAGAAACATTACAGTCATTTCAAAGAGACATTAAAATCAGAAAACTACTACCAAACGAGTCCAAGTTTCAGATATAAACTAACCACTGAGCAAAGAATCAAGCAAATAATATATTCAATAGAAATATTAAATAAGTAGGTACTATGTGCTAGGGCTAGGGTAATTGAGTTAACAAATGTGGTACAACCCTATGATTACAACGCTTTTATCATGCGATTAGAAATTATAAGGGCTTGAGTAGACGAGAGCATTTCATTTTTTGTACAAAAATGTGCTGCATTTAAAGAAAAGTTTTGGGTAGTATGGAAGGAGAAGACCAAGCCGTTGGTGACATTTGTAGATCTTTGACAGTCGTTACAGGTAGTCAGTGGCCCGAAAGTCTGACAACCAGTCTTACCAAGGGGTATCGTATTACCCAGTACTAACTGGGTTGTGGAGGTCAGATAGGCAGTCGCTCCATGTAAAATTCTGGTGTTAAGCTGCATCCGATTAGACTGGATGCAGACCCCAACATAGTTGGGAAAAGGAAAAGGCTAGGCAGATGATGATGGAAGGAGAAGACCAAAGAAACTATGGGTGGACTGTGTGAAAGATGACATGGCTGGAACTACTGAGATGACTACGAATAGACACACATGGCCGAAAATTGAGATAAGAGATGGAGAACTGGGGAAGAGATGTGATCCAAATAATGTAAACGTAGATCTGCCATTGACCGATAAACATTGATACACGTCAAGTCTACAGTTTCCCTTAATTTAATTTTATTACAACTAGAATTGATTCTAATTCCTTATATATGTTGACATTCAAATGTACCTTTTTTAGGCCTAATTTACCTAAAATACTTGACTTTCGTTACAGAAAACGCTTCTTCGTTGTAAAAACACCGCCCAAGAGAGAAGTTCTATTCTAAGAACCTAGCTCCAATCTAGCTAGAATAACTTATTATTCTACTAAGTCTATGTTGAAGTAAATACTTAGAAACTTCTGTTGTAATTCAGAAGCCCGTCTCTATAAGTATTACCTCATTATGCCGGCTCACGCTTGGCCAACCCTCCTCAAACATCAGTCCTTCAGAACGTAGTGAAAGACCTCTATAGTATATGTATAACTAGCTTATTCCCGCGGCTTCACCCGCATACTGATCAAAAGTTATTGCACTGGTATATCCTACTATCCAAATAAAAAGTCCCAATGTTGAGTTAGCAATGCAACATTTTCCTTAATTATTTAAGTGGCAACATTCTGCACTAATGTCATTTATCAATATGTCAATGTCAAATAACTTGTGTCAAATTCTCTGCTTTGCTACGTTAATTATAGTCGTTTTTTTATCCGTTGTTTTTTTTAATTCATACAGTAATCACTCGTAACCCATCATAAATCTGTGTGCCAAAGTTCATGAAAATTCGTTCTGCTGTCTATGTGTAATAACGTTACAGATAGTCAGACAGACGGACATACAGACAAAGTTACTGTCACATTTAAAAATATTAGTATGGATATTATATAGCATGAACATACATGTATACCTATTATACTTATCTATTATTCTTTGGTTTGAAGGACTTTTGGCGTTAGGTAATGGAAACATTGGAAAATAACTTGGAGGAAACTGTAGGAGTTCCAGGAAAGTAGTTCGGGAACATACAGGGTGTATACAGACCCTTCACGAAGCCGTCAACCAAGCATTATGTACATCAAACTAAGTAACTTTACGCAAATATTATTGCTGGGAAACGACTTTTTTTTTGGGGTGAAAAATTACGCTTTACGGTAAAACTCAATGTAACGCACTCAAAACATTGTGCTGATGGATGGATTGAATAGTACGGGGGTCATAAAGGTGTTAAAAGTAAAAATCTTACATTAGAAACGTATTTTTTTTTAAACTTGTGAGAAAGTTGAAACTTTGACCCGCTATCTCCGTAACTAGAAGGTTCCCAGGTATGGTCTAGAACTGTAGAACAAAAAAATTATTGCAATGACGGGGAAAACAAGTACCATTTTTTTTTTCTTATACTTTGCCCTACACTAGGAATTTCTCCTGTATCGTGGGTGCGTTTACAAACATTTAAACTCACATACACAAATAGCCAGACCCGGAACAACTACCTGTAGGCCATACAAATATTTGTTCCGTGCGGGAATCGAACCCGCGACACGCAGCGCAGCAGTCAATCACTCAGCCACTGCGCCAACCACGCCGTCTTCGCCCCTTTCGGCTTCGTTAAGGGTCTTTTTACACCCTTTATATGCTCGTCTGATAGGATGTTATGTACAGCCGCCTGAACATCAAGCTACTACAATCTATCAAATTTCTTTCATAGATTTTCAACTTTATCGCTGAAGCATTAGGTTCAAGGTTGATTGGGAGAATTTTACAGTTTCGGGTACCTTGATTTGCTGGCGTCTGTACGTTTTAGTTTCTATGCAGAACTTTTGGTGTATTGTAAGGCGATTCCAATCAAATCAAATGCATCTGAATACGTTTATTTTATCTGACCTCCATAACCCAGTTTCTACGGGGTACCTTAGTCATTCGGGCCGCTGACTACCTGTAACGTCAAAGATCTATAAATGACTGCCGGGATCAACGGCTTAACAAGCTTTCTGAGGCATGAAGGAAACTCGGTAAGTAATGAATGGTCACCCATCCACGGACCAACCTCAGCAAGCGCTGCTTAGCTTTGAAGAACGACCCGTGTGGCTGTTATTATTTAGCCTAGCCTAGGTAACATAACATTACCGAAATTACTAGAATCTCATTCTAGCCCCAGCCTTACACCCCTGAGGATTCGAAGCTAGTTATATGACTTGTATATCTCATAATTATTTATAGCTAGCCTGCTGGGATTCAATACTGATGGCTAGATTAGATAATAAAATTGCTTGGCTATAGAGGACATTTTCATGTTTTATTTACGGTCGTAATGGATTTGTAGGTGGTCTCGGCTATCGCTGTACATGGATCTATTGGCATGTGGCTAGAAATCGAAATTACACGGCCTTCTTGGTTTTTTAATACATTACGTAAATGGCCCCGCCGTTTCCCGTTGCCTAGCCTTTGGTCCCGGGTGTTATTTGTAGATCTTTGACAGTCGTTAGGTAGTCATGAGCGGCCCTAAAAGTCTGACAACCAAGGGGTATCGTATTACCCAGTACTAACTAGGTTGTGGAGGTCAGATCAGTCGCTCCATGTAAAAGACTGGTATTCAGCTGCATCCGATTAGACTGGAAGCCGACCCCAAAATAATTGGGAAAAGGCTAGGCAGATGATGATGACATTTCGTAAATAGTTATTAACAGCAACAGCGCCTCTCTGTCAACATCATTTGAGCGCCGAAAGATCCTCGGAGCGCTGTAGCTTGATTTTACTATCGGCCTAATCATAAGTATGGTTATTCTAACCCCATTCAAGTCATCATCATCTGCCTAGCCTTTTCCCAACTATGTTGAGGTCGTCTTCCAGTCTAACCGGATTCAGCTGGATACCAGTATGACCTCCACAATCCAGTTAGTACTGGGTAATACAATACCCCTTGGTAAGACTGGTTATCAGACTTTCGGGCCACTAACTAGCTGTAACGACTGTCAAAGATCTATAAATGACAGCCGGGATCAAGAGATATGGAGAAAACCCCATTCAAGTGACCGCACACATTTAAAAAACAACTAAAGCTGCTTTCAGATGAAGGACCTTACGCTATAATAAGTATAGTAAGTAATAAATATACACCGTGACTTTTTTGTCGTCTTACCAAGGTGGTCCACTCAATGTGCCCTCCATAAAATAGCTCTAGACGCGTTTTTATTTTTTACCTACCACAATAGGTACAAAGAAAAATAAATAAAACATTTAAAAAAAATATGAAACAAGCTGTTAATGATGTTTACCGTGTCAAACGGGAGAACATACCTACCCAGCGCTCGAGTCCAGTAGATCATCGCTAACAACAGGGTGTTTTAACTACGTCATGCGTCATAATACTGAACAATATTATTTTTAAATTATTAAAATCTCATAAATCAATCATAAATACCTATTTTATTTATGAATGTTTGGTAGACATTGGATACATGAAGTGGGCTGCCGTTGTAAGACGACTAAAAAGTCACGGTGTATAGTACAGTACAGTGTGAGCGTGTCCATAAATGTATGGTGCGCGATATTGTTGTGCTATGAGCTATATACTATATGCTATAATATTATAGCGTAGTCTGAAAGCAGCTTCATTTGTTTTTAATTAAAGAAAATCATCGCGGATGCACAACGAGATTCGAATTTCGAAGTGATGTGTTGAGAATAAGTACTGTTTGAGGTACATACGAAACAAACATTTGTATGGCGTATGGACAGTCCCGCTTCCTAGACTGGGTATTTGTGCAATGTGATTTGTGTGTCCACGTACAGACGCCAGCACATCAAGCCACAACAATCTGTCAAATTTCTTTAATAGATTTTCAACTTTATCATTAAAGCACAAGGTTCAAGGTTGATTGGGAAAATTTGACAATTTCTGTGCTGGTGTATATTGTATACGTTACAAGTGACATTCTCGTGGGAGGGTGTTTGGTTATGCTAGTAGATGACGGACTACTTTAACGTCCTAGAGTGAAACTGGTCTTGGTAGGCCCAAGCCCAAGCTTTTAGCGATAACATAAAACTTCAAAGTGAGGTTTTCCATGATTTTGGAGTATGTGCTTTTGTTAGTGAGTTTACCTAGAGACTATGTAAGAACTACTTGTTATGCTATGTTAACAAAGGGTAGTGGCATAAAATCACTAAGTCATGCGCATGTTGACTGCTGCCCATTTTTTTAAATGGAAGTTTACAGACCAACATGATGAAAAAAGTAAAATATTCAGTCATTTATCCAAAAATATACTACCCAAATAAATCCGCGAACAGTCCAATCCATCATTCACAAAAACATGCTATAGATAAAAAACGGCCAAGTGCGTGTCCGAACGCGTATATAGTGAAGGGTTCAGTAGTCGGGTTGAATTATTTTTATAATTTATCCCAAGAACAAACTGAACATGTATTCCAACTGCAAAAGTAAGTTTGTACGCACAATATTGAGAGATTTACCTGATTTTCCATGTAATTTTGTAAATTAACGACGACGGTCGAATTTTTTCCTTAATTTTTCTAAATAACCTTGCGTCTTGCCCATGATTATAGCTCAACGGGAAGTATTTGCTTACTGGCGTGGGTTAAAATATTCGGTAAAAACCTTTGTATCTTTTGATTGTGTTGGCGTAGGGGTCGACCTTTAATCACGTAAGGCCACTACCACTACTAGGACACTGTTATAGCCCCTCCAGCTGTTGATACGTCGTTAGTCTTTTTGGCTGCCCCTCCTTCTCCCTCCCCAATATCACGTATAGGTACTTATAGTTTTATATTAAAAAGATCAGATAGTTTTAAATTCAGTTTTAAAACCAAAAAATAAATCTGATTTTAAAGACACAAATTCATTTGTCAGGGATTTTAATTTATTATTGGTAAAAATGTTTTACACATCACCCAGCAAATTATTTTGTATGGTCCCACGACAAAATGCTTGTGATTGTCATATTATAACGTCCCTCACCCCCACCGTGATTACATGTGATTCTGATGATGATCCCTTAGGGTTGATTTTTTACAGCTCGAAGAAACTATAGACTTAAGTATTTAAAAGTGTGGAGGACACGTTCCTGAGAAAAAGGGTCTTAACTGACCGACCTAGTATGGACAATAAAGTGTTCCGGGTTCCATTTTTTCCTTTTAAGGTATGGAACCCCAAAAATGGCGGCCGTTCCGTATAGCGAGGCACTTGCATCAGTTATCTGTGCCTGAAAACCTTTCACACATGTCACCCCAAATCATGTCGAATACTTCCCTGAAAGATAACATACTGGCATGCACACAAGTGTTGAAGAGAATTTTCTTTCTGGTTTTTTTTTTAATACATTCAAAGATTTTGTCTTTACAAATGAGATTTAAAATACTGAGATATTTCAACAGACACTGATAAAGATAAAGATATTTTATTTGTTAAAAACATGCGTTTACATACAAATTAAGCATGCAAGATCTTAGTGAAGTAGGGTAGGGTAGGTCCGTGCATGTTTTACGTGGTGAGCTGTACAAATTTGTTTTTTTTTTACAATTATACAGATTAACACTGCTTCATTGCTTTGTTATTTAAATACAAAACAAACAATTGGCTTAAAGCCGAAAAGTCCAAAACTAAAATAAACAAATGCTTCTTTCCTCGAATTTCCATTGATAAAAAAACCTTTTCACAAAACTGAATAAAACTATTGAAATAAAAAAACTGGATTTGAAATAAATTCGGCCATACGTTTTAAACTTGCATTTCACCGCATACGAATATTATAAATATTCAGCATACATAAATCATGAACTCGACTGTACCGGGCGCAGTGCCAAAGATCTATGACCAATATATGATATGACACAGTGATGTGGATAACCCGTTATATTTTATTCACTCAAGGGAATTATGAAATTGTATTGATATAGTCTTTTGTTTCTATTTGGATATGGACTGGCATATTATAGAATACTCGTAAGTATTAGGGGCTGGCTCCATTGAAGCGGAGATTAGACTAGAGGAGAAGAGATGAACAATCATTATTTAGGCCAGCCTCCAAGTGCGGAGGCGATTGTGGTGAGTGAGTGGCGGGCGGTGAGCGGTGTGCTGTGAGCAACGTGCGGTGAGCGGTGTGCTATAAGCGGCGTGCAGTGAGCTGTGTGCTGTGAGCGGTGTGCGGTGTGCTGTGAACAACGTGCGGAGAGCGGTGTGCTGTAAGCGGCGTGCGGTGAGTGGTGTGCTGTGAGCGGCGTAAGGTGAGCGGCGTGCGGGGAGCGGTGTGCTGGGAGCAACGTGCGGAGAGCGGTGTGCTGTAAACAGCGTGCGGTGAGTGGCGTGCCGCTTTGCACATCTCCTCTCGTCTTCACTTTGGTGGATTGCGGGCCTTAGACGGCTATTTTTTGGTTTTTAGGGTTCGGTAGTCAATAAGGAACCCTTATAGTTTCGCCATGTCCGTCCGTCTGTCTGCAGCGAAGCTCAAAGATTCTTAGAGAAAGCTGTAATTTGGTATGAATATACAGACTAGACGACGCTTGTCAGAAATTGTACTGATGTTATTTCAGACTTCTAGATACCTACCTATTGTTATCTATAATGCTCCTAATCCAAATATTGTATTGTTTTGTATTGTATTGTTGTATAAGTTACTTGTCTCTACAACTTGTTCATTTTATTCTTTTGTATTATAAACGCAGGATCAGGTAATATGCCTTAGTACTGAACCCAGAAAGCTAAATATTCAAATTTTCCATGTATATGTAATGTAATAAAATAAAGTATAAAGAATACTAATGTATTCTTTATACTTTATTTTGTGTTTTTTGTCTTTAGTGTTTGGAGTTGAGGATTCTTATTCTTTATTGCACACAAAACAACAAAAATATACATACATATTGCAATAACATAGCTTATGTACAATGGCGAGCTTAACCCAGAATTGGGTTTTACTTACAGCAAACCAAATTTCGATAGCGAAATTTGCATAAGAGGATATACCTATGTGCTTTAATATAACATCTCATTACTTAAATTAAAAATAAATCTCCAAACACTTTGTACATATTTACCACGAAAGTCCCGGGCACCCCGCCAAAGATACTATTTGACCAATATTATAACCAATATGACGTACAGATATCAGATACTGATGTAGCTCCAACCTTGTAATAATCTCACCCCAAGGAATAAATGAAATACACTGTCCACAATAAATTCTGACATTTACACATACAATGGGTGTTTAAGCACCGAAGCCGAAGGCACTTGTTCTTCCCGTCATTGCGATCATTTTTTTTGTAGTAGACCATACTTGGGAACCTTCTAGTTACGGAGATATTGGGGGTCAAAGTTTCAACGTTTTTAGGAAGTTTTCAATGCCTATAACTTGACTTTAAACACATCCATGACCCTGTATTATTCAATGCATCCATCAGCACAACGTTATGAGTGCATTACATTGAATCTGAGTGCGCCTCTGGAGTCTCAAACCATGGCCCACCTCTTGACCTGCTTTTTGTGCAACTCCACCTGCACTTTAAGGGACCCGTCTGAAGCCACTACCAACGCCGTCGATGTGGCTGAGTTCTGGTCGAAACTTTTATGAAAAGGTTCCAAATAGCATCAAGGAGCAACCTTTGAGAATTTTTTAAAAACAGCTTACATCGTTATTAATACAAAAATGTTATTATTCTGTATCAGATTTCCTAACAGATAAAATATAGCTGTATTATTATGTTACTTTATTTTGATTAGATTTTTTATCACAAGCTAATTTGTTGAATTGTTGTGAAAGTGTTTAAATTGGAGTTGTATATTTAATTGTTTATAAGTATACATTTTTGCATGCCTAATGGTAGAATGTACCAGGAACAAATAATTACTAATGTAACAACTCATGTGTGTACCTACATTCAATGCAAATAAATTATTTCTATTCTATTCTGAAATAACACTATGGGAACCATCGATACTAAGAAGATCGTGCCAAGAATCACAGCATCAAATTTAACATAGAATCGGAACATAATACTTATACTTATACCTTATCTATATTTTCTTTCAATTTCTCTTAATAGACATCTTTAGAAGCGCTCTTCGAATTAATTTATCTAGCACGATAGCTATTTTTCTTCCATTTAATACGGCAATAATACCCATCTTTATATGCATCACATGTGTTTTATTACTCATTCTCGACTTTTAATAAAGTCATGAACTGATTTTATTATACCCGTATCTGGGTGACCCAGAAATCTTTTGTTAAAATAAGTGCGTGGACGTGATATGCAGTTTTTGTTTTGTTAATTTTCAATTAAAAGGAATTATTATAGTTTGCTTGGTCATGGTTTGTGAGTGGGTTTATGTGCATTTGTAATTTCATGCGACATTTATACAAGTTTGAGTTGGAATTGGGTAAACAAGGAGCACTTTTTTTTTAAACTGTTATAGATGTCTGACCACCCACTTACATACACCTTTCATATCCTTTTATTTATTAATTTTACATTGGCGACAAGGTAACATTAATAAATATAAGGATTTTCATTGTTTTCATTGTTTGTGGTGGTGTTCCACAAAGAACACAGGTTATAGTGTCCTGCGCGCTCTGATGTCTGCATACTACTGAAATTCATGAAAGCTAGTTGTTAGCGCCAAAGTCATAGCTAAGTTCTGAACCGGATCAGTATAAGAAAAAGATTTGTTCGGAAAAGAATAAGTATTTATTGGAATCTCACAGGAAAAACAATAAAATATGAAATATTAATCAAAGGAAACAAAGCTAAAATTCAAAATCCAGAGTAGCAAAACAAAAAAAAACGTAAAATTAAACTAATTATAGGTCCAGGACGAGGGAAAAAAGACAAAAATAAAACTCAAAATCATCTTCATCTGCTTAGCCTTTTCCCAACTATGTTGAGATCGGCTTCTAGTCTCACCGGATGCAGCTGAATACCAGTACTTAACATGAATTGTTTGACCTACCCAACCCGTTAATACTGGGTAATACGATACCCCTTGGTAAGACTGGTTGTTAAACTTTCGGGCCACCTGTAAGGACTGTCAAAATTCTACAATTTACAGCCGGGACCAATGGCTTAACGTGCTTTCGGAGGCACGAAGGGAACTCGGTATGAAGTGGACGGTCACCAATCCATGTACCAAGCTACGCCGGCGCGGCTTAACCTGGAGATCGACCCAAGCGGCTGTTATTATTTTGCCACGAGTTCTGTATGGACTTTTCAAAAAAACTGATATAATATTTTTTAGCTAACTACCCCATACTTATCCATCATGTCTACGAAGTCCTTCCTGGTAGATTAAGTAGTTCCTGATGGACATATAAATCTACACGAGCGAAGCCCCGGGCTGGAGCTAGTATATAATGTAGTAGTCAAACCAGACATATTAATTGATACTTTCTTGACGTATTTAAGATAGTCTGATAAAACGCTTCGTATCAGTTATAAGAGGGTAGTATGATTGAGACGAAATCGGTGTAAGTGTTGAACTAAGAGCGTTTGCTGGGACTAAGAGAGGAGTCTTTAAGATCGAAACACACCGTATAATCGTAAAAAAATCTGATCGTAGGAGCTCGTGGATAAATAATAACAGTCATACAAGTCACATGCTGAGAAAAGCTTAATTACCAAACACGTTTGGCGGCGTAAAACAAAGCTAAAGGACCTATTTTTCAGTAATGCTAAGCAACCCCAGAGAGCTCGTGGCTAAATAATAACAGACGCTCGGGTCGATCTTAAGGTTAACCCGTGCTTGCCTAGGTTGGTCTTTGGATGAGTGACCACCCATTACATACCGAGTTTCCTCCGTCCATCGGAAAGCACATTAAGCCGTTGGTCCCGGCTGCCATTTGTAGACCTGGACAGTAGTTAGGTAGTCAGTGGCCCAAAAAGTCTGACAACCAGTCTTACCAAGGAGTATTGTATTACCCAGTACTAACTGGGTTGTGGAGGTCAGATAGGCTGTCGCTCCATGTAAAATACTGATATTCGGCTGCATCCGGTTAGACTGGAAGCCAACCCCAACATAGTTGGGAAAAGGCTTGGCAGATGATGACTAAGCGACCCCAAATATTGTCAAGATAAAAGCACTCTGTTGGAATTTGAAGTCAGCTCAGCAACGAGAATACCAGTTACATGTAACTGTTGGATTTCATCAACAGTTCATTAATATTTGGGTGATGCTGACTGTTAGTGAAACTAGGCATAAATCTACTGCATAAGCATAATCAGCCTGTAATGTTCCCACTGGTAAGACACAGGTCTCCTCTCTATGAGAGGGAATGGGCTATAATCCACCACACATGCCCAGTGCGGGTTGGTAGATGTCACATGTATTCGAATTTTTAGTTCTAGGACATTCCGGTTTCCTCACGATGTTTTCCTTCACCGTTTTGAGAGCAGTGGTGATGAAATAAATTACACAAAGTAATGCGTTGCCTGGGTTTGAACCCACGACTTACTGCTATCTAGTCGAGGTCGCCACCACCGGGCCACCGCTGTTGCACTCTTATTTAGCTTTTATATCACAACTAGTGACCTGCCCCGGCTTCGCACGGGTCGAATAAACGTTCTAATAAATAAAATGAGAAGGACAAATAGCATTTTTGCTATGCGTCCTTCTGAAAAACAAAATTTTCTTTCATATACCCTGTCCAACAGCCAAATCGGTCGCCCCGACCTGACGGGACGCTCTGTCATACACGTTGCAATAAATGTGTTGTTGTTGTATTTATATACTGGTTCTCTGAATAGAGTCTTTCATAAGCACGTCTTTTACAAAAAAATGCTACGATTTTAAAATCGCTGACCACTCTGAACTTACAACACATCCATCACACTTATTCAAGTTGAGTGACACGGGTGCACTTAGTTAGTCTGGTACTATCGCCAGCAAAATTCATTACTGTACAGATACTCCATTTAATATTAATCTACTAGATGAGATTGCATTCTGATTGAATGACTGATGTATTCAAATTTAAATTGCGTTGTCTAATAATAATAAATCATTTGCGATGTATTTTATGTTGGAATTATTTGCTAAAAAATGTTTTTTTTGAATTAGAGTTTTTTTATGATAAAAGATACGAGTCATTAAATTATTTATTGAATTATGTAAAGTGTAAGACTCGTTTTGAGCAATTTTTCAATTCTATCCAATTTTTCATGTTACAGTCCATTCCACTATTGATTGAAATTTTATTCAAAGCATTTGAAAGAAATCTTGAATAATGTGATTGTTACTTTAAACGATAATTGGATTGTACTATTACAATATGCATAATCATCCTATGTAGTTCCCATTGCTTGCACATAAGCTCCGTCTCTATAAGAGGGAGTAGTCTGTAATCCACCATGCGGGTCCAGTTGGTGAATGTCATAAGTCTTGGAAATCCTGGTTCTAGAACCTGCTGGTTTTGTCAAGATCTTTCGCTTTACCGTTATAATACTTAATTCAAAGAAAAAAAACGAAATATATTTTTTTACCTTCTCTATAAAGGGTGTAAAAAGACCTTTAACGAAGCCGAAAGGCACTTGTTCTCCCCGTCATTGCGACCATTTTTTTGTTCTAGACCACACCTAACCTTCTAGTTACGGAGATATTGGAGGTCAAAGTTCCAACTTTTTCACAAGTTTTTTTTAAATACATGATTTTAATGTAAGATTTTTGCTTTAAACAGCTACACAACCCCCATATTAAACAATCCATCCATCAGCACAGTGTTTTGAGTACGTCGCATTGAGTCCTACCGTAAAACATGATTTTGTACCCCAAAAAAAAAGTCGTTTCCCAGCAACAATTTTTGCGTAAAGTTACTTAGTTTGCACAATGCAGAATGCTTGGTTGACGGCTTCGTGAAGGGTCCGTTACACCCTGTATGTTAACACTTCCGTAACCGACTGTACTCGTTAGTACTTCTCACTAACTGACGTACCTAGATAAGTTAATTGAAAAATCAGAAACTACTTCCTTGTGGTTAACAACTGTTCATAATTATCACTATCTATGAATATCTAATTCCTAAACATGCTTTACTTGCAAATATGGCCATGTCATTAGAGATCTTCTTGTGATAACTCTGTTTTCGATTAGATTTTTAATTATATTTGCTGTGTGTGGTATCAAACAAGCTACCTGATGGTAACTAGTCATCTCGTCATCATTAGCCTAGCTTTCTCTCAATAACAGGTCATCAAAAAATTCGTCCGCATTGCTGTCAATAGGAAAAGCGCCCAGAAGGTTTCAGCATTGCGTCTTTGTATGGTAATACTGATTCCTTGGCCAAATAAAAAGCCAGCCCTCTGGTCACGTGAAGAGTCGGCCAACCGCTTGGTATCCCTGATAGACTAGGTTGGCATTCGGACCCGATAGACCTAGTGTTTCAACCCCAAACGGCTCAAACGCATAACTACCAACAAAGATATTGTATTTGCGCTGTTTGAGGTTTCAAGAACATATAATTGACGTAAAATTTGATTTCTTTAGAAATAGGCATCACCTTTGTAGCTATTTTTTTCTGTTCCTTTCTTCTTTTCTGTATTCAGAGTGTACATAAACTGTAAAATAAATATAAGAAGTTTCTATAAGATTTCCTTAGTAGGTGTAGACTGAAATACAAATACTAGATAAATATCTGTTTTGTAAAAAAAAAAAAGAATCCATCTAAAACTGACTTCTGTAGAAAACAAAAACATATACACAATACCTTTTACAAAACTAAGTAAACAGAAAGATATATTTCTTTTTATTTTCTATCTATTGTCATCGCATATTTATATAAGAATCCCTTTATCAACGTTATTGTTCAATTATTAAAGGTTTTATTTATTTTTCTGTTCATTTTCTTGTCCTTATTTGTTTTGAGAAAACGTATTGTTGTAAATAAAAATGTCTATCTACTATTTATAGACATGAGCTCGTGAAGTTTCTAAAGAACCTGAATAATGGATGAGTGTTCATATTTCTCTATTATTTTATGAAAATAACTCTCCCGCGGCTTCGCTCGCGTTTATTTAGAATTTGACAATCAATTCGGGTTATACTCTGCTTGTAATAATATAATTCAATCATGATTCGAAAGACACCTGGCGCCATCTATTATCATAAGAACGTTTTTGTGATCTTCCTCGGGAACTGTACTTTTTTTCGGGATGAAAGGTACCCTACGTCTGTTTCTGTACACCTGTCAACGTATATGCAAAATTTCAGGATGATCGGTTCAGTGGTTTAGGCGTGAAAAGATAACAAACAAACTAACTTACTTTCGCATTTATAATATTACTAGTAAGAACTAGTAAGGATAAGTATTGTTCTATTGTTCATTTATTGGATTAAGACCGTTTCTCGTACAGTTAAGATATAAGCTGTGATCACTTGAGACCGAATTCTATGCAAGTACATTATGACTGTATTTTTGATTAGACAGAGGTGTACCTAATACTACACCTACATATCACCAGTTATGTTTAAGGCCTATGTAATAGGGGGCGAGTCTATTGGCATCAACCGGGAACAAATCTAGTCTCCGTGGCAGCTACTGAGTTCCTGATGGAAAAACCCAATAACACTTTGCCCGACCTGGGAATCGAATCTAGGACCTCATCCTCAGCAGTTGTTTTTTTTTTTCAAGATAATACATATTTTAGCGAAAATCAGTATTAGTAAATCAAGCTTTGACCTATAAAGGGTGGAAGGGACACCGACGCAAAAACGGTCACCACGTATTCAGCACATCATTCTGAGCCCCACAAAGAAATTCATCGGTGATTTAAAAAAAACAGCTGTTTCCTACAAAAGTGGTATGGAACAACTGATATTTTAAAATATTATACCATTTAGTTAAATTTTAGGTCCCATTAAAATAGATGGAAAAGCTTTTAGAAATCATTCAGACCACCAAAATAAAATCAGCTAACGAAAATACACTAAAAATGTTAGTCCACTGAAAGTTACTATGGTTAAATACAGAATGATATAATAATAACAGAACTGACGGGTACCTATTTATGAGAACGCGCGCAGCGGGGCGCGAGTACAAGTACCTACGCATAATACGCCTACGCCTAGAATGCCGGCAATTTATTATTTAGGGTCAAAATAAAATCACTTTAATCAGTGCTTTTTTTATGATAGACGTACGCTGTGTTAATATTTGTCCATCTGTTTTAATTGGACCTTATGTAGTGTTATGCACATCGTCATCTGCCTATCTGATCCTCACAACCCAGTTAGTATTGGGTAATACGATACCCCTTGGTAAGACTGGTTGTCAGACTTTTGGGGCCACTGACTACCTGTAACGACTGTCAAAGTTCTACAAATGACAGCCGAGACCAACGGCTTAACGTGCTTTCCGAGGCACGAAGGGAACTCGGTATGAAATGGGTGGTTTCAGAGTTATCCCTATACAAAAGTCGGGAAAAAATGTGACATCAGGCATTATGAACAGACAAAAATCAATTTTCATGGCTCCAAGTTTACCGTGGGATATCTTAAACATTATAAAACAACTAAAAAATACTAACAGCGTGGGTTATGACGGTGTCTCTACCAAAATAATTAAATCAGTTGGTGATATAATATGCAGCCACTTAAGTCACATCGTGAATTTATGTATCAGTACAGGTACCTTTCCTGATGGTATGAAAACATCAATAGTCAAACCACTATTTAAGAAAGGAAACAGAGACCTAATCGAAAATTATAGACCAATAGCGCTGATACCAATTATATCGAAGATTTTTGAAAAATACATTTACAAACAATTATATACGTATATGGAAAAAAATAATATTCTTTGTAGTGAGCAAAAAGGTTTCAGACAAAATAAGACAATCAATATGGCGGTTTATGATTTTCTACACACTGTAATGTTACGGATGGATGAAAGGACTCCCACTTGCGCTGTGCTTTGCGATATGACACAAGCATTTGACTACGTTGACCACACTATTTTAATTAATAAACTTGACTCGTATGGAGTGAGAGGCAATGTTCTTAAATTAATTGAATCCTACATGTCTAATAGAAAGCAAATCACAGCAATCTCCAGAATAGATCGTACCAAAAAAGCGACTACGTATTTTTCTCAAGAACGTATAGTGAAATTCGGTGTACCCCAAGGAAGCGTTCTGGGACCATTATTATTTATTATATATATAAATGACTTTCCGAGATCTATTGAGCATCCAATGACTCTTTTTGCAGATGATAGCACAGTCACAATAGCATGTAAGAAAACTGACACCTATGAACTTGACATTAATAATGCTTTAGCTTCTATAATTGACTGGTTGGATAATAACAATCTGAAAATTAATTTAAATAAAACACAAATCTTGCATTTTAGCCAAAGAATACCAGTAAAAAATGACATTAACTTAAGCTATAAAAATCACACCATTTGCAGAGTTGGTAATGCCAAATTTCTTGGACTAACCATCGACAAAAAACTTGATTGGAAAGATCACATTGAAGAAATTAGTAAGAAAATTAGTAGTTCTTCCTACGCATTGCATAAACTCGCCCCAATCGTAAATACGGATACATTGCTTACTGCCTATCACGGACTTGCTGCATCGATCCTTAGATACGGCATTATTTTCTGGGGAAACTCTACATATAAAGACGTTATATTTAGAAAGCAAAAACGATGCATAAGAGCTATGTTTGGTCTTAAAATTACAGACAGTTGCAAACCATATTTTATGAAACATCAAATTCTCTCACTTCCTTCCTTGTATATATTAGAAACAGTATTATTTGTTAAAAAGAATCCCCAACTGTTTCCGAAGTATTCAGATGGTTCCGAAAGAAGTCAACGTGATAATCGGATACTTCGTTTACATAGTTCAAAAACAGCTCTCATGGGTAAGAGTATATTCTGTATGGCCCCAAAACTATACAACAAGGTACCAAAGGCATATAAAGATTTGAATATTAATAGTTTTAATAGAAGCATGAAGAAACTTTTAATAAATAAATGCTACTATAATGTTGCCGACTATTTAAATGATGTAATTTAGACATTTTCGTTATTATTGTATTTGTACGCCTTTCTAGGGAAAACATTTTGAAACTTTATTTATTTTTTGTAATCGTTCCAACTGACTGTAAACCTTCACGTGTTTTTGACAAATAAAAATGTATCTTATCTTACTTATATTGACATAACTCTGACATTCAATGCATGCAATTTTAATATTGACATAGACGACATAAAATTATGTAATGTTATCGTTTGTTGTTTTTTGTGCTGTGTTATTTGATGATTTTAATTATTTAATTAACCAAATTGCATTGTTATTTATTGATTTTTTTAATTTAATTTATTTTTTGACACAATTTAATTTCATGTACTTAATTGGAGAAACATTTTGTATGCCTAACGGCGGGACATAGATAGTTTCTGAATTTTATATATTATACCACCTACCGTTTACTTATGTTCACAAAAATAAATGAATAAATGAATAAATAAAGTGGTCACCCATCAACAGACCAATCTAGGCAAGCACGGCTTGCCGACCTGAGCGGCTGTTATTATTTAGCCACGAGCTCCTTTGTAATAAATGCAAACATTCACCCACACAAGCAATCATAATAATTTACCGACGTACATATTCACCGTCTAATTCCACAGCCGTATAGCTTGAATTTCAAGCGAAATTAGCTTCGCTACATCAACGGTTTGTAGCTTAGCTTAATAATACCGAACAGTAACTTGCAGCGTGTTGTGATTGTACCTAATTGTTGTTTTAATAACTTTACCTGGGAATTGTGTTGTTGTGTTTACAGTGAACTGTTTTAGATAGGTACATATTATATTTGAAGCGAGTACAAACTCTAGGCTTTATAAGCATAATTTAGTCTGAACACGCGATGCTTTCTTCAGATTCTGATTAATTTATTTGCCTGAAATATGGTATTTTACAGATTTTATGACATACACAATAGTTCTTCATATTCCGCCTACTTAATTCGGCATGCAAATGTGACAATAACAGTGATTCTAATTGAAACAAAAGAATTAAATTCCAATTTAAAAAAAAAAGTACTAAATTAAGACTTTTCTATATATCACATTACAAATGTCAAAGAAAAATAACGCTATTTTTACCCGACTACGGCGCAGTAAAGAGGACGGTTATGATTTTGACCGGAATGTATGTATGTTCATCTGTTCCCTTATAATAACTTCTGAACTACTTTTCATAATTTGACAAATAATATCGTTATCGGTATCTTTGGAAGCGTCTTGATTGTCCGCTGGTATATAGGCTATGTGACGACACATTAAGTTGGATATGGCGCCCTCTAGCGACCAAAAGGCATGAACTAAGAAAACCGGACCACGGCTATCTTCTGAACATCACTATGAATATTTGTTAAATACATTAAAATATATAACGTGTAAATTGTTTATTTAATAAACGATAAATATTGAACAGTTTGTAGGTGCATGACGTAACCTATAATATTTGCAAAACATGTATGCTCTGTAATGTCTTTCAGACGAAAGCGTAATTTTTCAGTAGTCGGTTTTTAGTTTTTGAACTTATTTTTTTGAGAGCAAAGGTGATGAAAAAATTTATGCAAAGTAAAATGAGAATCTTCTGGTATTGCTGCAGCCGGTTAGACTGGAAGCTGACCCCAATATAGTTGGGAGGAGGCTAGGCAGATGATGTTGCAGAAAGTGAGAATCTTCTGCCCAACTCTCATCGCTAAAATATAAGTCTCCAAATAAAATTTCTGCGGGATATCTGGCACAGACGGTCGGACAGGCAGGTGGACATATTGAAATTAAAAGGCTTCTGTTTTAAAGAAGTTTTTTTTTTACTTTGACTAAAAGTCTATAAAAAATCAGTTACCTGGTGGCCTACTTCCAGTGTGGGAACGAGATGGCGCTAGACGACCAGTATAGTTACCGTCATAGTAACCCCCCAGAGTTTTTTTCTTTACATACGACCATTTCAATACATTACATAACATCACGCCTGTAATCCGCAAAGGGTTCGGCAGAGGTGCATCTAATAGTACACCCATATTTTGCCAGTTATGTTTAAGTCCTATGTAATAGGGGGCGAGCCTATTGCCCTCAACCGGGCACAAATCGAAACTCCGTGGCTGCTACTAAGAAATTCTTAACGGAAAAACCCAATGACACTTTTCCCGACCTGGGACTCGAACCCAGGACCTCACCAAAGTAAAACCTAAACTCACGGATACGCTTATACGGTCAGCGTACAAAATATTTCATACATCTTTTATAACGTCATCCAATCTGACGTGAGCTGACGCATTTTGACGTCAGAAGTTGTGACGTCAAACAGGTGCTGAACTAACAAAGTTTGATAGGGAAGTTTGAACACATGACTATGTAAGGTAGCGGTAAATAAAATATATACTTTCGCTTGTTTATAAGGAAAATATATTCTGTTTTATG
Organism: Noctua pronuba; assembly: GCA_905220335.1. NCBI lineage: Eukaryota > Metazoa > Arthropoda > Insecta > Lepidoptera > Noctuidae > Noctua > Noctua pronuba. The sequence continues at coordinate 7,379,339 of LR999918.1, read as the reverse complement.
AGTCAAGTTCTATTAGAATATAAGCTGCGGTTTTAAAACAGGAAATGTACCAGTTTTGTGCGATAAATTAATACCTATAACATCCTTATCCTTACTTATATAATTATATTATATAATATAATATTATATTATATAATACCCAAATATTAATTATAAGTCCAGGTTTCCTCACGATGTTTTCCTTCACCGATGTCTGCGATGTCTGAAATGTCTGAAATCGCCAACCCGTCTTGAGCAAGCGTGGTGATCAATGCTCGTGCCTTCTCTGTTTGAGAAGAGGCCTTTGCCCAGCAGTGGGACAGTAACAGGCTGGTATTATTATTATTTCCTTTATTTTTCTTTATACATATTTTTTTCATTTTTAAATATTCTATACAAAATACTATAAAAAACATTTAAAAATATAAAAAATAGTGGTCCGCCGGTGTCGGGAGCAGGGTCCAAGCTACCGGTGGTTAGGGCTCCAGAGACAGGAACCTCCTCACAATGCGAGCCGTATCGAGGAGTACTGCCTTCTGAATCAGGCCCTTAATCCAACCGCCTAGGGAGAGCCTCGAAAGATGGTCGTCGAGGCTCTTGGCCATAAGGCCATTTGCCGTCACGACAATCGGCACAATGATAGCCGAGTTCACATTCCACATGTCGACAACCTCGTGTGCCAAGTCGAGATATTTTATTTGTTTCTCTTTCTCAGCTTTCACGAGGTTCTCGTCATGCGGGATGGTAACATCGACTATCATTACGCGGCGCGCTGATCGGTCTATCACCACTATGTCAGGCTTATTGGCGACAATAGTCCTGTCAGTAATGATAGACCGATCCCAGTACAACGTGACATGGTCTTTCTCGAGAACTGGGTCGGGCACATATTTGTAGTACGGTACCTCAGATTCCACAAGTTTATATTTCAAGGCAAGTTGCTGGTGAAGTGTGTATTATTATTATTATTATAATACCCAAATAGCCAAAGACAGAGATAAATGGAAAGAAGGAAGGGAGGCCTTTGCCCAGCAGTGGGACACGACAGGCTCATAAAAAAAAAAAAATATTATAATTGCGAAAGTAAGTTTGTTTGGTTGTTTGTTACCTTTTCACGCCTAAACCACTGAACCGATCATCCTGAAATTTTGCATATACGTTGTCAGGTGCACAGAAACGGACATAGAGTAACTTGCATCCTGAAAAAAAGTACTGTTCCCGAAGAAAACAACAACAACGTTCTTATGATAATAGATGGCGACATGTGTCCTTCGAATCATGATTGAAATATATTATTACAAATACAGTAAAACTCGAATTGATTGTCAAATTCTAAATTAACGCGAGCGAAGCAGCGAGCAAAAGCTAGTAAATCATAAACAAAACCTATAATTGTATTCTGGTATTCTTATGAAATTACTAACTGCTCTTGCCTCGGTTGGTCCGTGGATGGGCGACCGCCAATTGCATACCGAGTTTCCTCCGTGCCTCGGAAAGCACGTTAAGCCGTTGGTCCCGGGCGTCATTTGTAGATCTTTGACAGTCGTTAAATAGTCAGTGACCCAAAAAGTCTGATAACCACTCTTACCAAGGAGTAACGTATTACCCAGTACTAACTGGGTTGTGGAGGTCAGATAGGCAGTCGCTCCATGTAAAATACTGGTATTCTGCTGCATCCGGTTAGACTGGAAGCCGACCTCATTATAGTTGGGAAAAGGCTAGGCAGATTATGGTACTTCTAATGTTTACCACGTTAATGTACTTAACAACCAAGTCCCACCATTAAAACTCAACGACCCCACCATCACTCCACAGGTCGCCGGTCGCCAACAATATAAAACTACCCATAAAACTTAACAAAATAAATCCTTCAACTGCCAACTTTCTATTTAATCCTGAACACCGCCATCTGGTGGCAGTTTCCGGAAACCGGGCGAGTAATAAAAATGCTTAACATTCCGCCTTTCAAGTAGAAAGTAGGAAAAGGGGAAATTCAGGCATCTGCTGTCTACGTAAATGGAATACTGTTTGGTAGTGAATAGTCTTAGCTGAAAATTATATCAAATCAAATCAAATCAAATAATTTATTCGTAAAATATGGGTTAGTAGGTGGTATATATAAATGTTACATTACATAATATAACAGTAAGAATCCTCATATTGACCATTTCTGGTATACGAAATATAAGTATAATAGTAATATAAGTGTTAACTTCTTGATTATGCAACTGTTTCATTTTCGTAATTATGAAAGAATTACTCTCCAGTATTTGCAGCGGTAGCCCAGTGGTGGAAGCCTACTTACGAGCAGAAAGTCGTGGGTTCGAACCCAGACAGGCGCATTACTTTATGTAATTTATTTCATCACCATTGCTCTCAAAGAGCGAGGAGCTCGTGACTAAATAATAACAGCACCTCGGGCCGATCTTTAGGTAAAGCCGTGCTGGCCTAGGTTAGTCTGTCCTGGTTAGACTGGCCTTAACAATTACGAGACATCTCCTATCTTCTGCTCAACCGTTTCCACTAAAGCTAAGCGGGGGCGAGAAGTGTAAATAACGAAATTGTATTGGTGGTTTACAACACATCTCTCGTCTCGTCTCGTCTCCGCTTCGGTGGAGTCCGGCCCTTACTATGGAATTACTAATGCTGTCTGCAATTAAGCTCGTGAGACATTCCACCTTTGTCTCAGCATGACGGGCATAATATAATGACTCGGTGCACGTCCTGAGGAGACGTGATCTATGGGGTATTGCAGTTTGTAGGCTAAGCCCTGTTAACAACCTCGGACGATGCGACTATCGTCAAGCAACAAGCGTATGACACTCGTTTCTTTCGTGTGAGTGCGCACAGTGCGGCCGGACTCAGTCAAAAACCAATTTCGAAAAGTTGGCTGTCAGAAAGGAAGTCGATGAAGTTAAGTCGACTGTCAAAAATCTACAAATGGTGAGACGTGATTTTGTGAAATGATCCATGGGAACCCATCCACGACTTACTGCGGCAAGCGTTGCTTAACCACGAGCCCTCAGTCAGTAACGACAGCCTAACTTAAAACAGGTTTGAAGTCGACCAGTAATGAATGTCAAATGCCGATTACACTTTTGGTGTAACGTAACGTGCAATGTAACACGAATGAGCCGTTCAGACTTATGCAATGCAACATGTAATGTTACCCAACAACAAGCCGAATTTGTTTCAGCGTGTGTTACATTTCATGTTACGTATCACCAATGTATTAACCAGCAAAATATTATACCTATAGCAACCAACGCGTGGTTGAAAGGGCTCACAAAAGACAAATTGAATGATATCTTTTTTCATAACGTTTCGTTACGATACCTTTATTCGATTATCTTTTATCTTTTGGAGACAAAAGTAAGTAATAAAATGTTGATTAAATAAAACTCTTTCATCGTATCATGAAACGAATTAAATTAAGCGGGGAAGCAGTAATATTCTGTATTTACTGATGTTAATTGGTATTTTGTTATTATGAGACTTTGTGACGATGAATAATTGAAAAGTTGTAATTAAGTATTGGAATTCGTTCACTTTATTCGTGTATTAATATACTATTAATTGAATTTATTTGTCAATTTAATATGAGATTTTTTTTTATATCCGTAAGCAGATTTGTCCAATCCAGCTCCATGAGGATCACCGCTGGTGGGGTTATGCCGCAGAGCTACCAATCTTCAAGTACAAATCAACACAGGAACTGGTACGGGAGCTGGAATCTTCTCCGAGAATGTCAACATCCATATAGCCACGCCATTAGGGGTCCACAACACAGTGTTTCAGGCAGAATGCATGGGCATCTCCTTGGCTACATCTGCCATCTTACCCAGCGGTTAAGGATCACTCACTTCGCTTACTCTCAAACAGCATGGCTGAACAGCAAGCGCTAAACAGCCGCACAGTCAACTCTGGGCTGAACCACGAGTGTCACCAGCGCTTAAACCAAGTTGATAATCTCAACAACACAACCATCCAATGGATCAAAGGACACAGCGAATCTGGGGGCAACGATGCAGCCGATGAACTCGCTAGAAGGGGATCAAGCATGGCAGCAATGGGTCCCGAACCCATCGTACCACTCTCTTTCCGGTACCTATGCATACTGGTATGGAAAGCCACCAGGGAACAACACCACAAAATGTGGCTAGACTATAGTGAGTGCAGACAGGCCAAGGAAGCAATTACTGCTGATGATGATGCCATCTAGCTGATTTCGGCCACAGACTGCCTGACCTGACTGGCGGTTGTCGAGAGCTTTGGTGTGCTGCTCTATCATGTGCTCTCAAGTGGCTAAAATATCCAACTTTGGCCGAAAACCATTGATGACATTGTAGGGTATAGCTGTAGGTGGCCTAACTTTAAGGTCATCGCGCTTTAAATCTAACTACGACCTTCTTCTCTCTTCAAAGACGTTGACTTCCTAGTAGGAAGTACACCTCTGCCTTACCTTGCAGGGATTACAAGCATAGAGAAATTATCGCTCATTCACAACGAGACATCATTCGCATTCCGAAGTGACATTTTCAGAATAACACCGCAGCAATTGATGAAAAAAAAAACCATCACGGAAATAAAATTAAGTACCTGCCTGAAAAGAACTCACGAAATTAATAAATCTAATTTTAATAAATTTGGAAAGTTGAAAACCTTCGGCTTTATAATTCAATATGTTACCAACTTTTCAGCGTGGCTTCAACTTTCTTACAACTCGAAGGAGTAAGGAGGAAAGTAAAAAAATCGAATTTACTTTAAGTATCCAAATGGTTTCGGTAATGTGAAAAGTTGTATTAACTTTCAGAATGTCTAGTGTATCGTTTGGTACATTGTTATTTACTAGATGTGGAATCCAATTTGTGTTTTTGTCGTCTTTTTAAAAGTATTTTTGTGGGCTTAACTTTGTTTGGCAATGTTTAGTATTTGGATGACATTGACCTGTTGACAAGAGGAGCTCGTGGCTAAATAACAACAGCCGCTGGGATCGATGATCAAGTTAAGCCGCGCTTGCCTCGGTTGATTCGTGGATGGGTGACCTCCCATTACATACTGAGCTTCCTCCGTGTCTCGAAAAGCACGTTAAGCCATTGGTCCCGGGTGTCATTTGTAGATCTTTGACAGTCGTTACAGGTAGTCAGTGGTACGAAAGACTAACAACCAGTTTTACCAAGGGGTATGGTATGAGGTATTAGTAAAGTATGATTAGATTTTCCCATCAGGTATTTCTCAGTAGCAGCCACGGACTCTGGATCTGAGCTCGGTTGATGGCAATAAGCTCGCCTCCTATTACATGGGACTTAAACATAAGTGACGAAATGTGCGTGTACTATTAGGTACACCGTTGCCTAACTCTCTGGGGATTACAGGTTTGATGTTATGTTATGTTAAATATGATTTATTGAATAAAAATAAATAAATAAATCGTTTAATCGTTCGTTCGTTTCATGTTCGTTTCGTTTCGTTCGGTTCGTTTCGTTTCGTTTCGTTTTCATTTCATTTCATCTGCATACTTACATACCTAATCGTTTTGCTTTTTCCTTGATCATACATATTATTGTATCATACAGAAACACCGGCAGCGAGTACTATTCACCTGACCTTTCGGAAGAACATCACCAATAAGTCCTTATCTCTTACTATAGGATGCCCCCTGCCGACTGTTTTTTCTAACAACTATGTCTTTGAGTGTCAAGCTCCAGTTTGTGATGCTGGTTGTCTCGACTAAATGAAACTGGTGCTTTTCGATATGAAGACTGTATAATATTGACTGGGTGGATTACAAAAAACAAAAATGGCTGATGTATGCGCATGGTAAGTGACGAGCAAGGCTCCCCCGGTATAATCGAGGGCCTAGCGTAAGGGGGGCGTTACGATGACGTAAAATCGTCACTGGACGGCGCGATGTGATCGTCCAGAACACTGCAATAGTGAAACAAACATCGTCGGTAGTTTGTTGGAAACCCTTAACACATGCAAGGTCAGACAAATATAGTAGAATGTAGCCGGTTTAAAAAAAATATTAATTAGGCTTGCGTTTGGCCGCAACTCCCCTGATGTGAAGTGATGATGCGGCCTAGGGTGGACGCTTGCCTAGAAGAAACTGATTCACTCGAACTTTGAATAGATCCAGATTATAATGATCGAAGAACAGAGAAGTCGGCAGTGAATTCCACAGACTGGCGGTTTGCACAACAAATGTGGAAGCAAAGCGCTTTGTTATTTTTGCGCGGTGTATTAAAAATTTAGGTACGATGATAATATCAGAATCAGCTTCAAATCAAATACTTATTTTCCGACTTTCAAGACTACAGTAAAGCTGACACAATCTATCTTATTTCATTCCAAAAAGGAATTCGCCAAAACTCGCTAAATCTTCATTAAAAAGCGATTACGCAGAACGAACAATTTTATTTTCTTTATTTCACGCTTTTCCGCTTTGCTAGTAAGATCCAAGGAGCGTCAATAATGAGAACTAATGGTTGACTTACTAACAACTACTTTCCACCAGTAGGACTGAGGAGCAAGCCTATCTACCACCTAATGGATGTCTTCTTCATCGTGTGGTTAGTGCCTAACCTGGTATCACAGTTTTTATGCCGACCATGGGCCTCTGACTTGGCTTTACATGCCGTCGAGAAATATTTCTCAGGCATCCTGGTTTCCTCACGATGTTTTTCTTCACAGAAGCAAGTGATAATTATACAAAATACGCACATGAATCCGAAAAATCAGAGGTGCGTGTCTTGGGTTCGAACCGAGAGCTATGACTTGGCAGTCCGAAGGTCAAACCACTAGGCTATCACTGCTTACGGGTGTAAAAATAACTTCTTCTGCCTTAAGTTCTCCCTGTGATTGCGATCATTTTATGTTCTAGAACCTAGACCATACCTTCTAGTTACGGAGATATTGGGGGTCAAAGAACCAACTTTTTCACAAATTCTTAATATTTATAACTTAACTTTAAATTCCTCCCCTGTGCTATTCAATGCATCGATCAACAATGTGTTGAGTGCGTTACATTGAATCTTACCGTAAAACGTGATTATTCAACCCAAAAAAGCCGTTTCACAGCAGTAATTTTTGCGTAGAGTTACTTAGTTTGATGTACAGAATGCTTGGTTGACGGCTTCGTGAAAGGTCCGTTTACACCTTGTACAAATAAAAGATGGCTGCAGACACCAGACTCTGACAGATATTCCTAGGTGGTTTCAAGCGCGTCTGATGAGCATGAAGTACCGGGTTCGATTCCCAGGACGGGCAAAGTGTTATTGGGTTTGTCCGTCAGGAATATCTCAGTTGCAGCCAAGGAGTCTGTGTTTATGCCCGGTCGAGGGCAATAGGCTCGCCCCCTATTACATGGGATTTAAACATAACTGACGAAATATGTATGTATATACTGCCTATTCCTTCGCAGTGTTCCGGACACCGGATTTTGATGATAATCCGGTCCGGGCGGTTTGCATCTTAATAACATAACGTAACATTCATTTATTTTCAGGCTACTTTGGCCCATAGATAAATAACCATACTGCTGAAGCGGTTGGTGGACTCTTCACGTGACCAGAGGGCTGGATTTTTTTTGGCCAAATAATCAGCATTGCCTTCCAACGTGGCAATGCTACCAACCTTCTGGGCACTTTTCCTATTGACAGCGATGCGAACGAACTTTTTGACGCCCTGTATTATTTTCTCATTTTGAACATATTTTTATTATTGTTTTATAGTTGCTGCCAGTTAAGATGGCAATAGCGGTCATTGCTCTTTCCATAATATCTCTTCGTACGGACCAAAACAAATGAACCATGTATCGTTTTTCATTAGAAAAGATGTTAAAGATCACGATAGATGTCGATTCAAGACATGAACAGGCTTATTTGTGGATTTCAAAGTTAAGAACTTTAATAAATGTAGGTAGGTCAATGAGCGCCATTGCCATCTTAACTGGCAGCAACTATAGCTCTATTTGTAGTTTTTAAGTAATCCTATCTTACATCCTTACTTACAAAGCTAAATTTTCTTAATGCTTTAGTTTTTTACCACTACAGTTCGCTAAACAAAACCCACAAAATAAAACCTTCCAAAGAGTCTAAATTATTTCTTTCCCAACACAACTCACACTTGACGTTTCTATTTCTATTTGGGTATTAATTCATTAGAGCACAACAGGAACCCTTCTTAAGGCAGGAAGGGTTCTGTACAATGGTAGGGATCCTTCTTTTTTGCCAAGGAAAGAAAACGTGTCGAATAAAACCCACCCTTACAAGTGGGCCGTTGAGCTGCGAATGAGGAAATGGAGTAGGTATATAGGGTGGCTGGTAATTAGTGACCGATAATTAAAAACGTGAGTTTACTCATGATAACAAACAATTTTCTCAATGAAACTTTTTTTTTTGACACAGGTACTTTTGTGGCGGCTGGCCTGCGGCGCGGGCGCCGCTTAAGGAGCGGGCTTGCGAGCCGCGCGGGTGCTCTGCCTACACACTGTTGAACGGTACGATAGTAATGAGATAGAACGGCGTCATACGGCTAACAGCTGATAGGTCAAAGGCGCTCGCGCGCGAATTTCAAACGGCTGTTGTTATTGTGGTAAAAATTAATGAGTATAAAAAATTTTTCTTTGGGAAAGTTATTTGTTATCATGAGTATTATCACGCGTATAAGTACCTATAAGTTACTAATTACCAGTCATCCTATATTTTGAGGTGTGTTCTTTTACCTTATCACGGTGAGGGTCAAACCGAGGATATTTTTTTTGTATTTTACGTACTAGTATAGATGCAGTTAATATTATGAATTGTGACTATGTGACCATTTTACGAATTGAAACGGAATTCATAATATTACCTTACTATGATTACTCTATTTGAAGCAGGTATGGATTATTAAAACGTAAATAACTCCGCCTGTCTGGTACATTTTCACGTCGTAACAGCTGAACGGATTTTGATAAAATTTTGCAAACAGATAGACCCTGACTTGAGTTACGACATAGGATACTTTTTATCCCGGAAGTAAGCTCCCACGGGATATTTTCCAACATCCACGCAAACGAAGCCGCTGGCAAAATGATATGCATATACTACAATAATATGCATATGCTTATAAAGGAGGAGCTCGTAGGTTAATAGTAACAGCCACTCGGGTCGATCTTTAGGTTAAGCCGTGCTTGCCTTGGTTGGTCTGTGGATGGGTAACCAACCATCACATACCGAGTTTCCTCCGTGCCTCGGAAAGCACGTTAAGCCGTTGGTCCCGGGTGTCATTTGTAGATCTTTGACAGTCGTTAGGTAGTCAGTGGCCCAAAAAGTCTAACAACCAGTCTTACCAAGGGGTTTCGTATTACCCAGTACTAACTGGGTTGCGGAGGTCTGACAGGCAGTCGATCGATGTAAAATACTGGTGTTCAGCTGCATCCGGTTAGACTGGACGCCGACCACAATATAGTTGGGAAAAGGCTATGCAGATGATGATACTTTAGTCTTATAAAAAACACATTACAGTTATGTAAATTACAGTAATACATAAACAAAAACCAAATGAAAACACTTCAATAAGTTCCTCACTTAATTAAATAATCCATTTCCCAATAAGTTTCACATTACAGTCATTAATTTGATTAACTTTCGTTTAGTCATTCGTTCAATTATTCGTTCACTCATTCGTTCAATTAAACCGATATTTGTGAACTCTATTATGAGCACTCGTAGCGTAATGATTTTCGATAATTATTGTTTTACTAGCCGCTGCCCGCGGTTTCATTCGCATGGTAAAGCAATTATTATAAACGTTATATTACGCCTGTCATCCCCCAGATTTTACCAAGTCGTGACCTATTTTCATCAATCGGGCATAAATCCAGACTCCAACCTAGAACTACACTTTGCCCAACCTGGGAATCAAACCCCACGACCTCCTGCTTGTCAGTAGCTAAATAAGTTGTATCAGAAAGTTCAAAAAGTACTACAGCAACATAGCGACACCTGCAATTTTTTTTTTTCTTTATTTCCTTTGCGTCAAGATGTTTAGCCGCAGGAATGAGTGAAAAAAAAATCTGCATTTTTTGTACAGCAAGAATATGATTGTAACTCAAAATTGCCTAAAACTGAGTTACAATGTTATTGCTTGCAGGTGTCGATAGTACAAATAGTATTACAGCGCCATCTATGCCCCAAATGAAGAACTAACATCAAAATTCTGAATTGCGCTATTAAAGTTATCCACGACTTGAGAACATATTAAAAAACCCGACAACAACTGTTTGGCAAGTAGCCCACCAGACAACACCCTGGTCGGAAGATCCTCCCTTTTCTATGCGAGATGAAGAATTTCACACCCTGATCTTCCCTATAAAGTTATCAATATTTTAAAAGTTCCTTTATGATAAATACAGATCATAGTTTATCTATTACGTGTAGTGTGATAGAGTAACAAACAAACATACGATCTCCCAAACACATTCGCCGGCCCCCAAGATACAGGCGCAGCCTAGTTTGGGGACCTCTGTTTTCTAATTACTAAGTTAAAATTTAACTTGTTACGATTACATCATAGCTCTAAGTTAGATTAAGAAAATGTTTGTAACAATGGCTTAATAAATTTTATTCGGATTATTTTTTAATTATCTTCCAGTATACTTGTATTAACACTTGGCCACAAGCTGCGCGTTTAAGCGATGCGCGTGTTGCCACAACGACTGCGGGGCAAACAAATGTTAGAAGTTGTTTAAAGCGCACCACGAGTTGCAAAAGTACTCACGTGATAGAAACAAGTCGTTTAACCCAAGTTGCATTGCCCGAGGTCGTGGACGGACATTACGTTAGGATTATCTGGTTTTAAGCATAATGAATAGTGTTATTGAAAATACAGATAGTTATTATTAATTTAATGGTTTCGCTGAAACAGTAATAAATATTAATAATGAGTGAGAGGTTTATTATAGTATGTTTAAATTATCTGTAATAAGCAGCTATGCAAATTTTATGCTCATTAAGTAATTAATTTGTTTTATATTACTTTTAGGCATATTTATCCATTTGCGAGGTTTTAAATGTATTTGGACGTTCATTTTACTCTAGTTGAATTCAATAAATGATTTTATACTTTGTATGTAGAGGACTCAAAATGTTATTTCGCATCTGCACATTAGTTTGTATTAAGACTTAAATAAATAGACTACTATCGAAAAGAATAACGACAAAATAAACTTTGATTCCATTTGATCCAAAAAAAAAATAGTTCCATTCACTCCAACATACCTTCGTCAATAAACCATTCACTCACAATTTCTATTCAATTCTTTTCTTAAAATCTTCAAAAAATTTTACAGTAAAATTTTGTAACAAAAACAAACAACATGGCGACATAAGTATTAAATATGGCTTTGTCTGTTACGGAGAATTACTTCCACTCAGATCCAGCCTGTCTCTTTGCTGTCCTCCTCCAGCGACGCCCTAAGCCGAGGCTCGTACTCCACAGGGGGTGCCCTTAGCGTGTCGCTTAGTTTGTTAGTTTTTTTTGCCCTGGTTGGAGGCCTTACACTCAAGGCATCCACAGGATAGTCCGGTTAAGCAGTCACCATCCTACTTGATTGAACTGCGAGATGCCATTTCGAAAAAAAACGGAGAATCACTGACTCCTAAGTCACAGGTACCTACCTACACCTAGTTTAGGAGTCAGGGTATCTAAATTATTGAGACCTAGTAGTAAGCCTTCTTATGTTCTTAGTTTTATGAATATTGTAATGTGATGGCTTTTGGTGAAATAAAGAATTTATTTATTTTCTAGCGATTGCACAAGAGAAATTATTATAAAAATATTTCTTCATTTTCAAGGGTTTTAATTTTTTTGCACGGAACCCTATTCATTTTTCTAAAATAAAAGTTACCTTTATAACATCAGCTATCTGCCAGTAATAGTCCCGTCAAATCGGTGCAGCTGTTTTGGAGATTAGCCGGAACAAACAGACAGACAGACAAAATTTAAAAAAAATGTTTTTTTGTTATACGTACCGTATATACTTTCATATGCATTCAGTAAAAAGCTGTTATTTTAAAATTACAAACAGACGCTTCAATTTTGATTCATTTGTAGAGATTTAAGTTCCAATTTTCACCACGCGCCAAGAGATCCATGTACTACTACAGCCCTCTCCAACATTTTCGCACATCTTGTCCCCCAGACGGTATGAGATAAGAGTCGTCTCGTTCCGTGTGAGGGTTGAAAAGGGTGCCCGGCTGTGCCAAGAAGCCCTGATTAGGACCTGAATCTATTCCCCAAGATATATTGCCTTTATTTCCCCCTTTTTTATTATTCCACCCTCTAAAAACATCTGTTTGACTTTTATTGCAATTTACTTACTTGGCCCTTTCTTTTTACATTGTGTTGAGGTTTTTGCGAATGAACGAAAAGTGAATGGCTGAGATTGACGCGTTGAAAGATTGAATGGTTCACTTCTCAGTGAATGGTTGTGTGGAGCGGTTTCGGAGTATGTTTTTCGATATCTGTGTCTTCTTATTTCTTTTAGTGAATGGGATGGAAATAGAAGAGCTTATTTTGAAATGGTATCTGACATATCTTCTGTATTTGTACGAAATGTTTGAATCGTGGAACATACGTTTTGTTATTTGCTTTTACTGTAACAGCGTTGCCTTTGATCGACAGTGAAAAACGTTTAATCTGATAAACTGAATGTAATTAAATGACTTTAAGTTATTAGACGACAATTTATTTTAGATGAAGCGTCTTTTTTTTTCGGATGGGAAATCATCAAATGACCCCTCCCGCTCTGGGCGGAATGGAAGGGAGTGTCAGACTCGTACTGACTAAAACCCATCCATGTTCCTTCTTTGCCCTTTGTGTTCCAGGGCCGCGGTATCTCTTCCGGACAGTCCCGCAGCCCCGGCAGGCAGACGAAGCGTCTTAGGCCGACATTTATGCTACTTACTTAACACGTACGGTACTGTGCTGCACGTCATTCCTGTCGCTGTCGCACAAATGCCACTACAAGAACAACATCATATCATCACACCCACAAGTCCTTCATCTAAGTACTTTTTGCCCACGCAGAGACGAACCAGCCCTCAAATAACCTAAACGTGAAAATCATCGCGCTACCTCTTCTATTACGTAGGTTTGGTTATTTATTGAACAGCATCATCTGCAGCTGAATACCAGTATTTTACATGGAGCGACTGCCTATCTGACTTTCACAACTCAGTTAGTACTGGGTAATACGATACCCCTTGGTAAGACTGGTTGTCAGACTTTTTGGGCCACTGACTACCTAACGACTATCAAAGATCTACAAATGACAGCCGGGACCAACGCTCAGGAAAAAAGCTCGGTATATAATAGGCGGTCACCCTTGTACGGACCAACCTAGGCAAGCGTGGCTTAACCTGGAGATCGACCCAAGCGGCTGTTATTATTTTGCCACAAGTTCTGTATGGACTTTTCAAAAAAACACACACAGCGTAACGTGCTTTCCGAGGCACGGACGAAACTCGGTATGTAATGGGTGGTCACCCATCCACAAACCAACCTAGGCAAGCACGGCTTAACCTTAAGATCGACCCGAGTGGTTGAGCCACGAGCTCCTCAGTAGTGATAGATATATTTATTGAACAGTATTGTGTAGAAAAATATCGAAACCAATATTTTAATAATAGTCTTTCACGCAATATTTCATTTATATTGGAACTCAGTGAGCACCAAGTCCCAACTTGTTCAACTTTGTTTGTTTCGCTTGTTCAATTATTAATTCAGATTTGAACACACAAAACTGTCTTCAAGAATTTCGAAACAATAGAACCATTGACAAGATACAAGTTTTCAAGCAGAAATAATTGTTTTTTTCTTGAACAAAAGTTTTGGTCGACAGATGTTTCGAAAATATCAGATGAAGTTCAATTTGGTAGTTCAAAGAAATCTTTTTAGATTTTAAACAAGTTTTTAAATAGCTTTTTTGTTTTAACAAAGCATTTCAAATTTTTGAATTTGTTTTTATCAAAATTTTTGTAAGCTTTGTTAAGAACTATTCAGTTCATTAGGCTTCAGAGTTTGCGATAGTCTGTTTGATTTGATCTGTGGTGCGTTAAATTTAGCAAAATAATCCACGCTAATATCATAAAGAAGTAAAGGTTTCAAGGGTGAGTTGTCTATGGCGTTGTAGTGTATTCTCCCCGTCTTCACCTATGGTGCACAGACTTGGTCTTTGACTAACATCCAGAAGTCCAAACTCAAGGTTTGCCAACGAGCAAAGTAGCGAGTGTGTCTGTGTGAGTGAGGTGTTGAATCGTGTTGGAAATACGATACTAAGCTCCAAAACAACTGGCGTGGCTCGAAAGGCTGCCCAACTCAAATGGGACTGTCTACTGCTTGCCGGACAAACTGTGGGCCAAAATAGCAGGAAACTGGTGAAAAACCGACACAGTGAGGGGGGGTCACGGCAGGCCACGAAGGACATGGCGAGATGGACAGGTTCTGTCACAACTGAAAGGAGGACGCGCGGGTTACAGTGGTGGGAGGCCTTTGCTCCGGAGTGGGACAGAGCAGGCCAGGAAAAAAAAGGTTCTAAGTTTGTAATTTTCGATTTAGGGGGTAATCTTCAGCATTAATGATCCGATTCTCAATTCCGATATCACGAAATCCATCGGCCATTTGAAACATACGAGGTAATAAAGAAATTTACAAAAAACAAACAAACACGCGCACAAGAACGCGCGAAAAACATAACCCTTCCTTGGCAGTCGGATAAAAAGTAAACATTTTCCAAAAAAAAAACGCAATTTCGTAAAGAAAACAACCGAAAGTCAACTAAGATTAATTAATCTTCAACCGCGACCCATCCAATTACTGTCCCCGCTTATCGCCGCTTCACATCAAGACAAGCTATTAAGTCACCCTCTCTCTTACGATACTATTAATCATTGTTAAACTACAGGTAAATAAAGTACTACTATATTCCGCTTTCTTATTTGTCTTATTCTAGTTCTTTAGTATTTTTACCCAGAACACATTTTTCTTTCATAACGTATTTTACACATAAGGACTGCCTCGTTGATTGAGTGGTCGCAAGCGCGACTGCTGAGCATGAGGTCCTGGGTTCGATTCTTGGGTCGGCAAAGTCTTATTGGGAATTTCTCTGTAGCAGCTACGGAGTCTGGATTTGTGCCCGGTTGATGGCAATAGGCTCGCCCCCTGTTACATGGGCTTTGCAAACATAACTGGCGAAATGTGGGTATACTATTAGGTACACCTCTAAAAATCTTTCACCCACATTTCGCCAGTTATGTTTCATCATCATCATCATCCGAATCACGCACTGCTGGATATTATGGGCCTCTTCTTTTTTCTGCCATAATTCCCGGTTCTGTGCGGATAAGGTTATCCAGGTGTTTCCCGCGAATTACACGATATCGTCAATCCAGTTATATTCAAATCCCAAGGGCGTAAGCATATTGCCATCAACCGGGCACAAATCCGGTTTCCGTGGCTACTATTGAGAATTTCCTGTTGGAAAAACACAATAACACTTTTGCTTGACCTGGGAATTGAACCCGGGACCTCGTGCTCAGCAGTCGCGCTTGCGGCCACTTAACCAGTGGGGGAGTACTTAAATAATAATACAATGTTAAAAACACAATACCATACTGTACTGCCCTAGTTAGCCACTACTGGTTTTTGCATCATTTTTTTGCATGTTATGAGTATGACATAGTGTGTCTTCCGATACATAATTCACGAATCCTAAAAAGTTTTAACACGCACGCAACCATAAAGCCCCATACACGACCTCATTCGATGCAATTAGCGTCAAGCAACACGCGCGTGTGTAACTTGTTTAATTCACGTGAGGACCACCGGTCATAAGTTGCGTCGTAGTGACGTGGTATGCTCCAAGCAAATAATTTCATTTGTTTGCTATATTCGCTGTTGGAACATGCATGTAACTTGGGCTTGGAGCTCGTGGCCAAGTAGTAATAAATATTGTATACGAAGCACAAAATGACAGTAGGTGGACTTTTAACCGTACGTGCTTAATGCACCTGCATTCGGACTCGAGGAAGTCTTGTACAGCAACCTTTTGCTAAACTATTACGCATTCTTTTGCAGGTGTTATTTTCAACCAATTTAAGAGTAAACAAGCGAACCCAAAAAGTTTTGTACCGGTCCAATCTGCAATATTTAGCATATACTTCGGGGTCAATGGGTGAATAGGAAAACAGGTACAAAGTAGAAACGTACAGAAGGTCGGCTCCATACAACAAGACACACATAGACACGCTTCACGTACAGCGAGTGCAAGCGCACTCGCGTCTGGCATTTGTTTGAGATCCTTCCCTCATTCCGGGTCTGGCTGTTTGTGTATGTGAGTTTAAATGTTTGTAAACGGACCCACGATACAGGAGAAATTCCTAGTGTGGGGGCAACACAAAAAAAACTACCTTACCACCCTACGCAAACATTTTTGCTGGGAAATAACTTTTTTTTTGGGTGAAAAATCACGTTTTACGGTAAAACTCAATGTGACGCACTCAAAACTTGGTGCTGATGGATGTTTTGTATAGTCAACGGGTCATGGAGGTAATTAAAGTAAAGTTAAAACCTTAAAAAATAGTATTTTGAAAAAAACTTGTGTATAATTGGAACTTTGACCTCCAATATCTCCGTAACTAGAAGGTTCCCAGGTATGGTCAAGAACAAAGAAATTATGGCAATGACGGGTAGAACAAGTGCCTTTCAGCTTCGTTGAGGGTCTTTTTTCACCCTTTATATGTTTATGCTACGGCGTCTATGTGTTCTGGGACCTATACTTGTGTACCTATCTGTTCTATGGCAATGCGACCCTGTATTGTTTAGGTTTCTATGAAAGTGGTTCTTTTTTGTTTTCATCGTCTTTTGTTCCTGCATTTTGTTTCTATTGTCGTGAAGTACCGGAGGTTACAAGCTATTTTAAGTTTAGTGAATTACAATTTCCCACTTAGAAACGCGAGGAATATTATAACTTATGTTCAAGGATTGTGTGAGATATGAAAGAAAAAGGAGGAAATGATAGCGTGACGATTGACAGGGGAGAATGGAAGAAAAAAACGTGTTGCACCGACTTTGTTTGTTGAAACCACGATACAGAAGAAATTCCTAGTGTGGGGCAAAGTTCTTTATAAAAAAGCATGTTGATTCGGCTTCGAGTTTAACCAGATATTGCTGAATAACAGTATTTTACATAGAGCGATTGCCTATCTCACCTATCTGACCTCCACAACCCAGTAACTGAATTATCCGATCCGCCTTGGTAAGACTGGTTGACCGTCTACTCATAACGTCTGCCAAAGATCTTGGAACAACAAGACATGAAGGGATCTCAATATGTAACGGACCTATCCACGAACTGACTTCGGCAACTGTAGCTTGAACTGCCATCGATCCGTGCAACACAGCGGTGACGTCTTCTTAACCACGAGCCACTCCGTTAGTATTAACACAACATCATGCCTGTAATCCCCGAAGGGTTAGGCAGAGGTGAACTTAATAGTACAACCACATTTCACCAGATATGTTCAAGTCCCATGTAATTGGGGCTATTGCCATCAACCAGGCACGAATCTAGACTCCATGGCTGCTACTGAGAAATTCCTGATGGAAAAACCCAATAACAATTTCCCCGACCTGGGAATCGAACCCAGGACCAAATGCTCAGTAGTCGCACTTGCGACCACTAGACCAATGAGTAGGTAAACTTCTTAGAAAAAAATGTGCAACAGTGTTTTTGAACGATATTTTAATACACCTGTTTCTAAAATCAATATTAGGATTAAAACCAAACGTGTCGTCACAAAAGACCGTACCCAGTCTGTGGTTGCCTGATTAAAATTAATAATTTATTGTAAGCTACGGTGTGATTTAATTTCATCCGTATATAAAAAGTAGGTAATTTATTTGCAGGTGGCAAAATATTAGACGGTTTATAGGGACATTAAATTATTAATAATTTAGGTCGATACAAAAACTCAGCATTCTCACTTTTCAAAAAGAAAGATTAAAAACCCGGCCAAGTGCAAGTTGAACTCGCGCACTGAAGGTTCCAGACTTTTCCGTTTACATGCGCGTGGCTTAATAATAACAGCCGCTCGGGTCGATCTTTAGGTTAAGCCGTGCTTGCCTAGGTGGTCTGTGGATGGGACAGTCGTTAGGTAGTTAGTGGCCCAAAAAGTCTAACAACCAGTCTTACCAAGGGGTATCGTATTACCCAGTACTGGGTTGTGGAGGTCAGATAGGCAGTTGCTCCATGTAAAATACTGGTTTTCAGCTGCATCCAGTTAGACTGGTAGCCGACACTAATATAGTTGGGAAAAGGCTAGGCAGATGATGATGTGCTGTAAGACATTGCTTCTTGCCACATGATTCTAGGTCATCGGGAAGTACCCTATAGGATTAGGATTCCCTTGATATGCGAAAATATACGACATAAATGGTCATATCTTTAGATCGCGTTTACTTATAAAGTTTGATTTTTTCACAGCTGAAAGACTTTTTGATATTTGATGTAAGACGCGACGGCAAATGAGAAAGGAGATATTTAATGAAAGTATTAATGACTCAGGCAAAACCTGGAGTGACAACTAGAGAACGTATACTAATTGTTCATAAATTTTCAATTACACGGCACACATGAAACGAAATTCATTAACCGCGTTAAACGAAAATGTGTCAAAATTAACCGCAGTTAAGTGCGCAGGTATTGAAGAGTTCATAACTTTTTGGGGTTAATCATCTGAACGTGATTAGAAAGTAACCACTGATCTGGAAATAGAAGTTTGGGTTTTCAATTGCACTGAGTCCTGAATTACTACTACATTCATTTTGATACTTTATTTCATAGTGAGTGCAATCTTTATAAGCTCTTTAACACAATAACAGTGTACAAATAAAAAAACAAGAAAAATCGTTTGAATACCAAAATCTTACATACAACAGCATCATCTTCCTGCCCTTGTCTCATGTTACTTGGGGTCGGCGCAACGCATTTTTTTCTTCCAATCTCCTCTGTCAACCGTCACGCTATCATTTACTCCTTTTTCTTTCATATCATTCCTCCCACAATCCATCCATCGTTTCCTTGGTCTACCTCTCCCTCTATATCCATCAACATTTAAATTCATCACTCTTTTAGTCACAAGCGATTTATCCGTCCTCCCCATATTTCCATACCAAAATCTTACATATCAGTAAATTAAATAATGCAAGTCAGAGCCGCACACACAGGATTCCGAGAAAAAACGTTGAAAAAACACGTTTATATTTACAGACCTCTTTATTTTAATTTTTAATGTTGTTATAACAGTTATTTATAGTAATACACACTCTGTGAAAGTGTCTGCCTTTTCCGGTTCAAAAGATGCAGCAGCCCTATGTCAGACGGACGGACTGACAGACAGCGGAACCTAAGTAATAGGGTCCCGTTAGCACCGTTTTCTTTTTTCGGATATTAAATCAGCAAATGACCTCTCCCGCTCTGGGCGGAGCGGAAGGGAGTGTTAGACTTGTACTGGCTGAAACCCATCCATGTTCCTTCTTAGCCCTTTGTGTTCCAGGGCCGCAGTATCTCTTTCGAACAGTCCCGCAGCCCCGGCAGGTATCGGCCCTTGCGGAACCCTTCCATTTTGATGACATCTCTTTGAGGAGCGCGTGGAACACGGACGCGCCGTCGACACGGCCTGGCGTCATAAGATGGACGGACGGCAAGCTAGCCCATTACTCACCATCCACAGGCCCGCGCCTACGGTGGCTGGGAGTCATCACGTGACCGGGAGTCAAAACGTGAGCCTGGAGTCACCACGTATACCGTTGGCACCCTTGGGTACAGAAAAAAAAAACTGGGAAAGTATTTAAAAAACTTTCCCTTTTCCATTTTAGCGGGTAGTCTGTTACAATTTGTGCAAAAATAACAAATATTTACGTTTCCACGTTTCTTTCGTTTACAAATCAACATGGAAGCCAAAGTAATAATTTGTAAATAAGTGTTAGCATACGGGAGAGTAGTGTGAACGGGCTGTATTGCGTTTGAATATTGTAAAATCTTTCTAGAAAGACTGTATTTGGTTAAATAACAGGGATTATTTACATTATTTACAAACTACAAATCTATAATAGTAAAAAATATGGACAAGTATCATATGTAAAAGGGTTACACACTTTGGATGGCAATGCTGATTCTTTGGCCAAAAAATAAGCCCGCCCTCTGGTGACGTGAAGAGTCGACCAACTGCTTGGCAATTTCCCGAAATACTAGGTGCGCACTCGAACCCCATGGCCCTAGTATTTTAAATACTATTCTTTGTACGTTAGTAAATAACCTGTGTGTATTTGAAATAACTAGATAAACATAACATAACATCACGCCTGTAACCCACGAAGGGTAAGGCAGAGGTGTACCTAATAGTACAGCCATACTTCCCCAGTTATATTTGAGTAAATGAATGTAATATAACTCGATGCAGCTTCCTGGACCCTGCTCCCGATACCGGTGGGCTACAATCTACAAATATTAAATAAAGAGTAAAATTTGTTTGTAAGTTTGTATGTAGGGAGCAATCTTCAAAACTAATGATCCAATTCTAAAAATTTTATCACAGATAGAAAGATACATTATTCGCGGATTCTATAGGCTATAAATTATATTTATATCATACATATTAGCCGAGCTATCACAATTTTTGCGGATGAAGTCGCGGGCGAAGTGCTAGTTTTTTTTTGCCTTGTATGTCCCACTGCTAGACAAAGGCCTCCCCCATATCCTTCCAGGTAGTCTTCTCCTGCGCCATCTCAAACCAGCCTTCTTGATGTTTTTTTTAATATTTTTAAAACTTCATCATATTGTTTTTTTTAGGTATGTTATAAAATGTATAAAATTTGTAAATAAATAAAAGGAACTCAAATATGGCGATAAAAATCCTCCTCAAGGTTTTTAATAATTATAAAACGTAATCTACTATAATCCATTAGAAAGGTAAGCGATACCCCTCATTTTCATGTTGTCAAAAGCACACTATCATTACACTACCATTTTATAATGTTTGATAAATGAAGAACAACAAAAACATACAAATAATGTTGCATGTGTTTGACAAAATAATGAATTGTAGTCGGGTCGGCCCACCCTTGGCGTTCACACTTATGATATTATAATAGCTTTGACGGACCCTCTTTAATAGATAAAACGTAATACTGAATAACTGATTTTCTAACTGAGAAAATATGTATTTTGTTGATTAATTTAAAAGAATAATTTATTAATTCTAACCGGATGTAACTGAATAACAGTATTTTACAAGGAGTGCTGCCTATCTGACCTCTACAACCCAGTTAGTACTGGATAATACGATACCCCTTGGTAAGACTGGTTGTCAGACTTTTTGGACCACTGACTACCTAACGAATGTCAAAGATCTACAAATGACACCCGGAATCAACGGCTTAACGTGCTTTCCGAGGCACGGAGGAAACTCGGTATGTGGTCACCCATCTTCGGACCCCTAGGCAAGCACGGCTTAACCTAAAGATAGACGTGAGTGGCTGTTATTATTTAGCCACGAGCTCTTTCTTTATAAAATACTTTATAAAATAATCTGGTCATTAAAATGTAAATGTAGTAATGTCATGTTTCATAAATAATGTCAATGTTTGCATGCCGAAAGGTTAAAATATGGCTGAGCTCTGATGTATCGTAATAACTATTAGGTATTAACCATATTTGCAAAATAAAATTCTATTCTATTCCGACTGAAAAATGGTAATTTTCCAAAAATAAACCCTACTAGAAAACTTAATAATACGTAAATAAATAAATGTTTTTTTTTTTTTTTTTTGTCAGCCTGAACTGTCCCACTCCTGGGCAAAGGCCTCCCCCCATTCCTTCCACTTTTCTCGATGTTGCGCCTCTTCTCGCCAATTAACGAGAAAGTCATCCAAGGCGTCCCGCCATCTTCTCCTCGGTCTGCCGCGACCCCGTCTAACTGTCTCAGGGCTCCAGTTTTGTGATATCCGGGCCCACAGTTTTTCCGGCATCCGGCAGACATGGCCTGCCCAGTCCCATTTCAGTTTAGCAGCTTTTTGAGCCACGTCGGCAATTTGAGTTCTGGAGCGCAGTGTGGTATTCCTTATTCGATCGGTAAGTTTAACGTTAAGTATGCTGCGCTCCATTGCCCGTTGGCAAACCTTGAGTTTGGACTTCTGGATGTTAGTCAAAGACCAAGTCTGTGCACCATATGTCAGTATGGGGAGAATACACATGTCCATTAGCTTACGTTTTAAGGGGATGGGTAAATCGCCCTTGAATAGCTCTTTCATTGACCCGTAGCTCTTCCAGGCGTTTTCCGTGCGTCTTGCAACTTCTTTGTCTTGTCTCGCCTGGAAGGAGACTACTTGGCCCAGGTAAATATATTCTTGGACATAGTGTATTCTCTCTCCGTCTATGTGCACGTTGATCGGTGAGCTGTTGGTCATGAGCTTAGTCTTCGACATGTTCATCTTTAGTCCAACCTCAAGGCTTGCATTGCTTAGCTCTTGAAGCATCTCTTCCAGTTCCGCAGCTGATGAGGAGAAGAGGACAATGTCATCAGCGAAGCGCAGATTTGTTAATCTCGCCTCGCCGAGACAAATACCTCTCTCTTCCCAGGCGGTCGCCAATTTTCTAAACACTTCTTCTAGGGTACTGGTAAATAGCTTTGGAGATAGCGGGTCACCCTGTTTGACTCCCTTGAGAATTTTGAATTTTGGACCTATCCGTTCCAATTTTATAGCTGCTGTACTGCTGGTATAAATATTCTGTAAAAGATGTATATAACTTGATTCTACATTTTGTTTTCTAAGAGCATTAAAGATGGCAGAGTGTGTGATACTATCGAATGCTTTCGAGTAGTCCACAAATGCAAGGTAAAGCGGGATATTAAATTCAAGATATTTTTCTATAATCTGATTGACTGTATGCAAGTGATCTGTGGTAGAAAGTCCGGGACGGAAACCCGCTTGCTCGGGAGGTTGTTGCTTGTCTAGCTCTCCAGCGATGCGATTTTCTATGACTTTTATAAAGATTTTATAGACATGGGAGATCAATGTTCATTGATTCAAAAACATCAAATTACGCACAAGAGTTGAACAACCTAAATTGACCCTGCCATACTCAGACATCACTTAATAACAATCACTCCAAAGCATATATTGAAATGTCAGCAAAATTAAAATGCTACAGTGTTTTTAAAAAGTATTTGTAAATCTATTCTATACACACACAGGTTGGTGCCGACATATTGACATAAATTGACATATCTAAAACTGCTGACATATCAATAAATGCAAAAAATTATACAGGAATATTTTTAAACCATGAAATTAATTATAACATCAAAATAAAAAAAAATACAAACTAAGATGGTGACATAAAAATATAATACAACACCATTTATAAATATCGGTTTACTAGCCTAAGGTACAATTTGCACTAGAACTCAATGTAACGCACTCAAAACACTGTGCTGGATGCATTGAATAGTACGGGGTTCGTGGAGGTGTTTAAAGTAAAAATCTTACATGAAAAACATGTATTTAAAAAAAAACTTGTGGAAACAGTTGGAACTTTGACCCCCAATATCTCCGTAACTAGAAGGTTATCAGATATGGTCAAGAACAAAAAAAATATCGCAATGACGGCGAGAACAAGTGCCTTTCGGCTTCGTTTAGTTAGAGACTTTAGATAGTATAGGTAAATTCACTCGTAGCCGTCGCGTAGCGCGAGACGTCTACCTGCTACGGCGTAGCAGTGACGTCAATGCGGCCGCTACGTCGTAGCACCAGTGCTATTATTTTATTCGGTAGCGGAATTTCGTATTAATATTCAATTACTATGAGAATAATAAACTAGAATTATAAAACGTAGTTTAATTAATAATGTAGCGGTGTACATTGTGGCGGGCCATTTACGTGGCATCAGATTTTTTTTCATGGTACTTTTTATACTTAGCATGTCGATGGAAATGGATGGCAATCGCGACTGCTGAACACATGGGCCTAGGTTCGATACCCGGGCCGGGCAAATTGTTATTGGGTTTTTCTATTAGGATTTTTTCAGTAGCAGCCACGGAATCTTGATTTGTGCCCGGTTGATGGCATTAGGCTCGCCCCCTAATACATGAGACTTAAAGATAACAGGCGAAATGTGGGTGTACTATTAGGTACACCTCTACCTAACCCTTCGGGGATTACATTCGTGATGTTATGTTGGGTTATATTGCAAATTGGTTTTACAAACACTCTTACACGGTCATTTCTTTAGACGGCGTGGATGGCGCAGTGGCTGAGCGATTGACTGCTACGCTGCGTGTCGCGGGTTCGATTCCCGCACGGAACAAATATTTGTATGGCCTACAGGTAGTTGTTCCTGGTCTGGCTGTTTGTGTATGTGAGTTTAAACACAATACAGGAGAAATTCCTAGTGCTGGGCAAAATTTAAAAAAAAAAAAAAACACTTTGTGAGGCCTGTAAATTATTGTGATTCCGGTATTTAATTTAAAGAATAAATAATTTAATTTCATTATATACCCGCCGCGTTTTTCGTCCTTATTAAACTTACTAAGTTTCCGCAGAATTCAATACCATCTTGTAATCGATACTTCAGCTGACGCTCGTAGGCTTTACGAAATACATCTCGCGGTAAACAAACTGCGTTGAGTGAGAGGAAAGGGGCTTGTGGCTACGTAACAATCGCACCACACGATCGATCTAGGTTAAGCAACGCTAGCCGAGGTCTGTCTGTGGATGGGTGACCATGACCATCTATTTTATATCGGAACCCCTTTGTTATTCAGAAATGTCTCAACTGATCAGCAGATCTTTGGCAGTCTTTGCCAGTCTTACCAAGAGATATGAAGTTCACCAAGAACTGGGGTTTGGAGATCAGAGAGATAAACCATCTATACAATGTGTAAACGGACCCTTCACTAAACCGCTAACCAAGCATTCTGTACATCAAACTAATAAACTCCACGCAAAAATTATTACTGGGAAACGACTTTTTTTTGTGTGAAATTCACGATTTACGGTAGGACTCAATGTAAGGCACTCAAAACTTAGTGCTGATGGTGGTTAGTGGGATGTTTTGAATAGAAAACGGGTCATGGAGTTAATTTAACTAAAGTTAAAACCTTTAAAAGAGGTATTTAAAAAAAAACTTGTGAAAAAATTGGAAATTTGAGCTCCAATATCTCCGTAACTAGAAGGTTCCCAGGCAAGGTTCAAAACAAAAAAATGATCGCAATGACGGGGAAAACAAGTACCTTTCGGCTTCGTTAAGGGTCTTTTTACACCCTTTGTGGCTCCACTTATCTTGAACTCTCTACCAAACTTTATCACTGATCTTCCGTACACAAATTCTGCAAAGTTCTGAAAAAATGGCTTATTCCACATAGGTAGCTTTTATTCCATAGCGGAATTTCTCAAAAAATCTAATTGTCTATATCACTACCGAATTGCATTGTAAATAATTACCTACATTATGATGTTGTGTTTGTATAATTAAACAATTTTATTACGCTAACAATTTGTTGTATGTTAAAAATATTTTATAATGTTAACAATTCGCTTGTAGTATTTAACAGCAAAATTTTGTTTTGTGTTGGTTAATTAAATTTAGTGATATCCTACTTTATTAAGTTACCTAGGTACCTAATTTAATGTTTGTGTTTATTAATATTTGCATTCTATTTTAATGGGGAAATTTGTCATTGCACTATATAAGGTCTAACTTTTTAAACACGAAATATTTCAAGAGTAACTTCTATAGGTCGTAAAGTCACCATAGCAACGAAATTTTTTTTTATGTAACTGTATTTTTATTAAAAAAAAAAAATTAAAATTACTTGACCCACAAAATAAATACTGTCTAAAGGTTTAAAAAGTAAAAAAAAGTTTAAAAAAGTAAAAGTAAGTAAGTAAGTTTAAAGTTTGTAAAGGTTTTATGCAAAATGTCGCAAGAATATTTAGAACTATAATAATTTCGTAAAAATAAAAACATTCAGAAAAATTTTTTTTTTTCGTTGCTATGGCGACTTTAC
The DNA here is from genome assembly GCA_905220335.1 of Noctua pronuba. NCBI lineage: Eukaryota > Metazoa > Arthropoda > Insecta > Lepidoptera > Noctuidae > Noctua > Noctua pronuba. The sequence goes on along the minus strand of LR999918.1, from coordinate 7,353,246 downwards.
TACTTGTAGAAGTTACTCTTGAAATATTTCGTGTTTAAAAAGTTAGACCCTATATAGGGTGTAAACAGACCCTTCACCAAGCCGTTAACCAAGCATTCTGTACATCAAACTAAGTAACCCTACACAAAAATTATTGCTGGGAAACGACTTTTTTTTTGGGGCGAAAAATCACGTTTTACTGTAGGACTCAATATAACGTACTCAAAACATTGTGCTGATAAATGGATTGAAAAAATAAAGATGGAGTAAAAATTTTAAATTAAAATCATGTATTTAAAAAAAACTTGTGAAAAAGTTGGAACTTTGACCCCCAATATCTCCGTAACTAGAAGGTTCCCAGGTATGATCTGGAACAAAAAAATGATCGTAATGACGAGGAAAAGAAGTGCCTTTCGGCTTCATTAAGGATATTTTTACATCTTGTATATAATACTAGAATTTAGCTGAATCCAGACGACCTAAACTTAGTTAGGAACGCGCACACGAACCTACTGCTCCTAATTTGTTTACAGCAAAACCTCAAAAGTTTTTCGTCCCACTTCAAGTGTCTGTTTCCAAAGAATTCAATACCTTCTCGTAATCGATACTTCATCCGAAGCTCGAAGGCTTTTGTACGAACATTACAAGGAACATCGTGCGGTAAACAAACTCTGTTGTGTAAGAAAATACGACGGTTTCGATGATTGAAGGAAGTATTTCCTTTATTGGGTTCAAATGGATCGGATTATTGTTGATTTCTCTATTATTATCCGCTTATTTAAGCGACAGCCTCGCTCGCCAGCTCGAGGCTAAATAATAACAGCCGCACGGAGCAATCTTCAGGTCGATTTAAGCGACAGCCTCGTTGGTATAGTGGTTGTAAGTGCATCTGCTGAACATCCTCGGTCTATTCCTGGTTAGGCAAAATGTTATTAGGTTTTTCCATCAGGAAATTTTCAATAGCAGCCGCGGAGTCTGGATTCGTGCCCGGTTGATGGCAAGCCTCGCCCAATCTGTACTTTTATCTTCTTTATCGTATGGTTAGTGCCTAACCTGGTGTCAGAGTTTTAATGCCATTAATGGGGCCCTGGCTTGGCTTTACATGACGTCGAGAAATATCTCTCAGGCATGGCCTACGGGGTTGGCGCAGCATGTCATATACTTCCTCCCACACCACCTTCTCAGACACCTCCTTTCTAGCCAGATTATCCTTCACACAATCCATCGATCGTTACTTTGGTCTTCTTCTACTCTTATAGCCATGGTAAAGCAGCATTCTCTATATAAATATGGAAAATGCTGCAACAAGAAATTAAGATGTAAAACCGGCCAAGTGCATGATAGACCAAGTCAGTGCCCAAGGCCAAGCCCTGCCGCCGCCACAGCCGGTTCCTGCAATTTCACTAACCCTAAAAATAACGATCTGGCTTTCCGTAGTTGAAAGGAATCGCAAAACAGAATGTAATTATGATATTGAGTTACATAAGAAAGAGTTTGATTCAAACTCTCAAACTCAAACTCAAAGCATTTATTTCAAATAGACCCATGACAGGCACTTTTGCATAAAATAGGGTATTTGACTGAAAAAATCTATTAAGTCCGTCAGTTAGATTATCAAAAAATATCGGACACGTATTTTTTCTTTTGTCATGTAAACGAAAAATTACCACGATACAGTGCGCTGAAATCTCGCGTGACGACACAATTTCTGTTACTTTTTACTGTCCAGTGATGTCACAAGCCCCCTCTCTTGAACTTTGATGCGCTGTATCGTATTTTTTTGATTATGTCACAAAAGAAAAAATAAGTGTCCAACATTTTTAGGTGATCTAACTGACGGAGTAAATATTTTTGTTTTTTTTTTCGATGTTGTCAAATAGTCGTCAATAAATCGTAATGTCAAGTAGTCTACTCAATAATTCACAAACCTAAGTAGGTACTACCGCGCTCACCAACGGTAGACCACTATTCGCCCTTAAGTACTTAGTAATAAGGTCGAAAAGTGGTCGAACACCAGTGAGCGTGGTAGTACCTACCCACTATTTACATAATTCATAGTAACCAACTAATTGAATCACTACCAATTCAATAATTTAAACATACAATTAAATAACTAATACATTTACAAAGTCCAATGCTTATCGATAATGTTGAAATGTTGCAATAGAGATAATTTTTAAAGTATCGATAATGTTGTTTTGTAACGGATTAAAATGAATGCATTTTAATCTGTGCTTTTCAATGGTATTATAAACTTGCGAATTTAAATGCTGTTGATAATAATTATGATCAGAAACAACATAGATATAATTTTGTTTATGGATTGGATAATATGTTTGTTTATGTTTCTATTAATCCTTTAAATGGAACCAGTGTTTATTACTGTGTATCGACAAGGTGTATTGTTAAAATAACATAGCACCTCTACTGATATCTCTGCAGGGATATACAGAGCTTGAGCTGAGCTGTATGAAATGCAGGGTAACCCTTTTTATAAAAAAAACGTGGCCCTACACTAGGAATTTCTCCTGTATTGTGATTGTCTTTACAAACATTTAAACTCACATACACAAACAGCCTAACCCGGAACAAATATCTGAAGGCCATACAAATAATTGTTCTGTACGGGAATCGAACCCGCGACACACAGCGCAGCAGCCAATCGCTCAGCCACTGCGCCAACCCCCAATTTACCAGTTATGTTTACGTCCCTTGTAACTGGGGACGAGTCTATTCCATCAACCGTACTGAGGAATTCTTGATAGACAAGCCCAAAACACTTTGCCCGACTTGGGAATCGAACCCAGGACAGTTATTGAACGTAAGATCCGCTTGACCGCCCAACCGTGAAGACGAGCGATGTCGTGTGAAAACCGCCATAATTATGCTTTCTTTTTTTTGGAATATTCATTAAATTCGACCTTATGCCACTTCACAAAAACCTAGACTTCCTTCCTTTCATACGTCCTTAATACGACTTTAATTTTCCTTTTCAGCTTATGTAGTACGAATTTGTACCTACCAACCAGTATACAGGGTGACTTTTCCAATACTGCGTTGTCTGCGAAATCTGAAACTTTATTGAGAAATAGCAAGAAATACTCTAACGAGTCCCACCGTAGGTGACCGTACTAAAACTGCAAAATAATCAGATTTTAGAAAAAGAATCAAGCTTAGGTAATGGCTAGAAAAGGCGTCTCACGAGATGACGAGTAATAGAGAAGTATGGAAGAATGCAGATGATGAAGAAAAAGTTTGAGTAAAGTGAAAATACGAAAACAGTTTTAAAAATCAACATGTTCAAATTAAAAATGAATTAAAACTACTTAAAGTAGAACAAATATTAAAACTAAATATTTACAAATAAAAAGGAAAATTGATATAAAATAAACTAACCAACTAAATAAACAACAAGACGCTTAGACGTGTAAGTACTCTTCTACATCGCTGCCTTCCGGAAACTTGCCCAGAAGACTGGCAGCAGTGCCACTTTGAATGGCAATGCTTATTCTTTGGCCAAAGAAGAGACAGCCCTCTGGTCATGGGAAGTATCAACCAGTTGCCGAGAAATTTCCTTAAAAAAGAGACGCGCACTTGGGCCCCATGGCCTGAGCGTTTCGATCGCAAACGGCTCAAAACTAAACAGTATTTACACCGTTTGAGGCTTTCAGCAGCCGCAGCAGCAACTTTTTCTTTAAGTATGCCGTCTCTCTTTAATTTCTATATCTTTGTCTTTTTTCCGAATCAACTTGTACCATTACCAGCTTCGAACATATTCAAAATTCTAATGATGTCGCTTCAGTTTTTATTAAAACGTACCTGAGACTCCTTTTATGATTTTTTTACTCCCTATTTCATATTACTAACATTAACACTAAAAACAGGATATTTACCCTGTTATACGTGTACAAATTTTAATGTAAGTGTTAGTAACCATGCCAGTTTAAAAACTTATTTCATATATTTAGTTTCAATTTTAGTCATCAACGCTCACTTGAAAAATTCACCCTGTATTTATTTAGCCAAGGCAAGGCGACCTTACACTAAAACTAAGGGTAAGTTTCTTTCTGCTAACGATGAAACTTTTCCTTTTGAAGTGTAGTAGACTTGTTATTAAGAAGACCCTAAGTGGTGTGTTCATTTTGTGGTCAAATAAACTGCATTGAAAACTTTTTCTTAACGAACTCACTAAGAAAACTCTATCGATTAGTAGTTTATCGTTTGTAAAAGAATTTCATGCTGAAGTGACTTGTGCTGAATACCAGTATATTATATGGAGCGAGAGCTTATTTATTTACCAATTTATGTACACAATAAATACAGAAAAATAGAAAGGAACAAAAATAGTACAAAGATGGTGCTTATTTCTAAACAAATCTGTTCCATCATACCTGCGAAAGGAGATACTAAAAAAAGAGATGTAGACATAGTGTGTAAAATAAGAAGACAAAATGGAATACATAAAACATAAAGTATAACTATTATATTTAAATATAATAGTTTTTAACAATACTATAAATACAATAAAATAACGAATACTAAATACAAACTATGACGAAATGGAAAGATAATGTTCTTTCTGTTCGACTGTCAAAGATCTGTAAATGACAGTCGGGACCGACGGCTTAGCGTGCTTTCACGCATGGAGAGAACTCGGTATGCCTCGGTGGTCACCCATCCACGGACCAACCAAGGCAAGCACGGCTTAACCTAAAGATCGACATGAGTGGTTGTTATTATTTAGAAATAATAAAACATTCACATGCATAATTAAAACGATTTCAAATCGAAGTCTTTCATCGCATCACATTTGAAGTAATAAGTATTTTATTAGTTCAAATGAAAAACACACACATACGAAATCTCAAGCTTTTTCTTGTAAGCAGAAATAACGGAACGAGAAGGCAATTTATTTTTTGAGATGGGGAATCATCAAATGACCCCCCCCCCCCCGCTCTGGGTGTGTGTGGGAGTGTCAGACTTTTACTGACTAAAACCCATCATCCATTTTCCTTCTTTGCCCTTTGTGTACCAGGGCCGCGGTATCTCCTTCCTGGTTGTTGACATCTCTTTGAGGCGCGCGTGGAACACGAACGCGCCGTCGACGTCTTCTTAAGACGGACGGACGGTGAGCTAGCCCATTACTCACCGTCTACAGGCCCGCGGAACTAGAAGCCTTGAATGGATATCGCAGCATTTTTAACATCGAACCGACTTCCTTCTGATCTTCATTAAAACTTACGACATTTTATGGTTTTCAATATTCGACAACTGAAAAAGAAAATCAAAAATATTAATCAACATCTAATTACCAACTAATTACATCCCCAAAAACCCTCAATTTGACAAGAAACAATCCCAAAAGCCTCTCCAAGAAACTTTCAACAAATCAATTATGTTTGTGCGAACTAAATCGAAAATTCTGTTCGCCAACTCCCGAATTTTACAAAGAACCCTCAATACGGGCTGAATTCAATTATTTCCTAAAAATAGACCCTCTTTAATTGGGCCACAAGTTGTCCGGAGTTCTTTATTTCAAGGTTTTAAGACAAAAAGCCTCGCTGGTCTAGTGGTCGCAAGTGCGACTGCTGAGAATGAGGTCCTGGGTTAGATCCACAGGTCGGGCAAAGTGTTATTGCGTTTTTCTATCAAGAATTTCTCAGGAGAGCAGCCACTGAGTCTGAATATGTTCCCGGTTGATGGCAATAAGCTCGCCCGCTATTCATCGTCTCCCTAGCCTTTTCCCAACTATGTTAGGGGTCGGCTTCCAGTCTGACCAGATGCAGCTGAATACCAGTATTTTACATGAAGCGACTGCCTATCTGACCTCCGCAACCCAGTTAGTACTGGGTAATACGATACCTCTTGGTAAGACTGGTTGTCAGACTTTTTGGGCCACTGACTACCTGTAACTACTGTCAAAGATCTACAAATGACAGCCAGGACCAACAGCTTAACGTGCTTTCCGAGGCACGGAGGAAACTCGGTATGTAATGGGTGGTCACCCACCCACAGACCAACCAAGGCAAGCACGGCATAACCTAAAGATCGTTCCGAGCGGCTGTTATTATTTAGCCACGAGCTCCTCGCCCCCTATTACAAAGGACTTAAACATAACTGGCGAAATGTAGGTGTACTATTAGATACACCTCCACCTCCACCTCTGCCTAACCCTTCTGGGATTATAGTCGTAATGTTAAGGCGAAGAGAGGTAGTACTTAAGGGGAAGTTATTCGGAGCTCCGCTAAGGAGTGGCGACATCTTGAGGCAGTAATCTGTTGAGTTGCTTCGCAACCGAGCATGAAGATAACACTGCGTTGGAATCGGACATACGGACTTGTAGTGGAGACAGCCGGTCGGGTTAGATTTGCAGGGCATTATGGCTTTTTATACTTGATAGGTAGGCTAAATCATTACAGTGGCTAAATAACGACAGCTAGGTCGATCTTCTGGTTAAGCCACGCTCATCAAGATGAGTCCGTGGATAGGAGACCATCAATTACATACCGAGTTCCCTCCGTGGCTCTGAAAGCACGTTAAGCCGTTGGGTCCCGGCTGTCATTTCTAGATCTTTGACAGTCGTTAGTGTCCCGAAAGTCTGACAACCAGTCTTACCAAGGTATTACCCAGTACTAACTGTGTTGTGGAGGTCAGATATTCAGTCACTCTATGTAAAATGCTGGTATTCAACTGCATCCGGTTAGACTGAAAGTCGACCCTAACATAGTTGGGAAAAGGTATCTGTCTGTCTAAGATGGTGCTTGATAGGCTGGCGCTGATGCGGTCAAATGGGTTAAATGCTTGGAAATAACTTACACTAGAGAGACTTGAAAATGTTCCAATTTCTGACCAAATTAGGTTTCCTCGTATGTGAAAGTTAGTTTAGGCATGTTGTCTGAAACTTTGATTACAATTCTTCAATATTTTTTTAGCTGATAAGGTAGGTATCATGTTAAATATTCAGTAGAATTCTGGAAAAATATTCATACTAGTTTCTACTAGTATGACATGCGTCTTTATTTTTATAACCCTCTTAGAACAAGATCCCAAGGCCACCAGACCTTACTTATTTTCTCATTAACTAAATGTGTGGCATCAAGTAGTGTTTGTATGTACTGTGAGCGTATGCATACCTGCTAACTTGGGGTCCCCTATGTTGTTTCGAACGCCGCTGTTGCGAATTATTTTTCCACTGCCTCACAGGTTCGAAAGCTCATGGACTCGAATGAAGAAGTCGCGAAAGACGCTGTTTCGTAAAACATTTTCACTTCGTAAACCCGCTAACTTGTGCCGACGGCCAATTTTTAAATGTCAGGTGCTAAAGTTGCGTAACAATAATTTAAAAAATCTTAAAGCCCGAGTGCAATTTTTTTTAAGTTATTATTAAAAATAAACCGTCTTCAAAAAACACCAAAATATGAAAAATAACTTTAGCTCGGGAGGTCGGTGCCCAACAAATTTGATCATTCAACAAAAGTCGCCGACTTCCGAAGCTTTAAGCTCAGTCATGTACTACGTAACTTTCTGTTTGAACCATTTCTGCAACACTTTTTTTATCGAAAGCTCGCCATCTTCCCTATCCATGAGTCCTGAAGGTTCAACAATGCACTTTCAACCATTGCAGGCGAGGCAGTACGCGGAGAGACCATTAAATTTTATTGTGCTGCAAAATCGCGGCATTTGTTCACGCGACTCTAAGCTTTGCTGTTTTGATTGATGTTGCAGAAATTTTAAAAAATTCTGTGGAAAGTGGGTCTACATTTGTAGGTTAAAAAAACAGCTCCGCTGATTACATTAGTGTGAGAAATAGGATGTAAATCATCCTCATTCTTCGGGGTTGTTCTGTTGCAAAGACATTCAAATATTTACGAGCGATAGACGGGACAAGACGAAGAAAATCGTAATCCAATACTTAGTAACAAATATTTCTGTCTAGTGTCACACGTCCGCTTGTCAGGTAGCATTCGCGTGTCAAAATCTAAAATGTTCGGGATCAAAATTTTTGTATAAAATATTCCCAATGTCCGCTCTATAAGTCTTTTAAATCTCTTTGTTCTGTTGTTGTCAGGTTTTCGCGATTTGTCTATTTCTCAAGCTCGTTGATGCTAATTCTATACAAGGTGACTGGTAATTAGTGACCAATACTTAAACACGTGATTGTACTCATGAGAAGAAACAACTTTCCCAAAGATTTTTTTATACTCATTTACTTTTATCACAATAACACAACAGCCGTATGAAATTCGCGCGCGCGCGCCTGTGAACTATCAGCTCTATTAGTCGCATTACACCATTCTGTCTCATTACTATCGTACCTACCATGCAACAGAGGGTAGGCAGACCACCCGCGCGGCTCGAAAGCCCGCTCCTTAATGCTCAGTTGTTGTGTTATTGTGATAAAAGTGAATGAGTATTAAAAAAATATATTTCTTTGGGAAAGTTGTTTGTTACTATTAGTACAATCATGTGTTTAAGTATCGGTCACTAAATACCAGTCACCCTGTATAGCATTCTGCGTGACGTATCACCTGACGTCACGCAGAATGCTAAACAAGAAGACAAAGTGAAGGAAAAGTGAAGTACAATAAATAGTAATTTCTTTGAGGTGATCTAGGTTGAGTTTAAACTCTGAAATGATAGTAAACATATCTCGAAATAAATGGTAAACGCTTGTTCAGTTTGTCGATTAAATTGTCATACAATGTCTTAACAAATTGTTTATTATGTATTTGCAACGAAGCTCTTGTGTATGTGGGATTTTTGTATATAAATTGCACATAACTTGAAAATATTCCAATGTTTGACACTGTGTTTGACACTTACTGAAAAAGTCTTCGTTAGCCTTTCTTTCTGCAAAAAGATTGCACAACATCTTCCCTAATTCTTCCTTTCAAACTAGACCTACTTCAAAAACCCCCAAATATTCTTATAATAAAACAGAAAGAGTTTTTAATAAACGACTATCTCGCATGCTAGCCGTCGTTAGCCGCTGAAAATTTCAACTGGAACATATTAATGGACGCTGTTTTACCACAGTAATAACAGGAAGGAGGAAATAAATTAGTGTAGTTGAGTAAACGTAAAGTTTCTATTAGTAAGGCGCACTATACGAGCAACTTTGTTGAACATTTTACTGGCCCAGACTAGACACAATATTCCATGAGCTATAGAGCCGATGAAAAAGTTAAAAGCCTTATAATTGATACCCATACCATGGGGGTGCATAAAAAATAACTAATCTGCCATCTTTGGGAGTCCGCCATATTGGATTTAGAATGACGTCACTGAACTGACTATGCATTGTCATCCATCCAAACTAAATGTGCGTGCAATTTCAGCTCAATCGGTTTGGCATAATGGTTTTAAACATCAGTTGCAAGATTTGGCCAGTTCTGTGAGAGATTTACGGACCTCTGATTATCAATAACGACTGTCTCAGATCTATGAATTACTTTATTTTACTTTGTTTCTATATTTACCTCACTAATTGCTCCTCCGGCAACTGTTGCCGGCAACAATTGCCCGTGTAACTTTAATAGAGCGTGCAAAAAGTAACGGTGAAGTTTCGACAAGGAAGACATCGAAAGTTTCGGAGGACAACTTTGTAAGAAGAAGTAGTTTTGTAGCAAAGGAAGTGTTTTCAATTATGTCATTTAGTTTCAGGTCAGTTTCTGACAGTTAATTCATTTCGGCGGTTAGGAGAGGAGCGGTGAGGAGGAAAATTAGCAGACTGGATAAGAAACACCACACTGCTCTCCTGAACTCAAATTGCCGTCGTAACTTATAAAGGTGCGAGGCTAAAATGGACTGGGCAGGCCATTTCTGCCGGACAGCTTTTTTTTTGTGATTGGCATCTCGCAGTTCAACCTAGGAGGTTGTCGTCTGCTTAACTGGACTATCCTGTGGATGCCTTGAGTGTAAGGCCTCCAGCCAGACCAAAAAAAACTTACAAACTAAGCGACTACATGCTGAGGGCACCCCCTGTGGGATTCGAGCCTCGGCTTAGGGCGTCGCTGGGGGTGGTCAGCAAATGGACAGGCTGGATCTGAATGGGCTCTCTGCTGGATAGCTGTGGTTTGTGCCCAAATATCGCAAGACTGGCTCACGGCAGACCGAGGAGTAGATGGCGGGGCGCCTTGGATGGTTTCCTCATAAATTGGCGAGAAGAAGCACATAATCGTGAGAAGTGGAAGGAATGTGGGAAGGCTTTTGCCTAGGAGTGGAGCAATACGGGTTAGCTAAAAAAAAGGAGAGGAGCTCTGTTTATAAGTGGACGTGTCTTTCTTCATCTGGCTTCAACCACCGCGTGTTGGTGTTCGACCACGACTGTATTGCCGTAAGAGCTAGGCAGAGGTATAAATAATTCCCACATCCACATTTACCCAGAATTATGTTTAAGTTCAGGATTAGTATTAGGGATAAGTTGGGTTCAGGACTGCCTCGTTGGTCGACTGCTGAGAATGAGGTCCTGGGTTCGATTCCCGGGTCGGGTAAGGTGTTATTTTGTTTTTCTATTAGGAATTTCTCAGTAGCAGCCACGGAGTCTTGATTTGTGTCCGGTTGATGGCAATAGGCTCGCCCCCTATTACATGGGACTTTAAAACAAAAGAAAACATAAATTCTGGTGAAATGTGGGTGTACTATGAGGTACACCTCTTCATAACCCTTCGGGGATTACAGGCGTGATGCTGTATAATGTTATGTTCGGGATAGTGACGATTTTAGACTTGTTAATTCTGTCAATTTGTCAATCTGTGTGTGTTGTGTTCAGCTTGTTGTGTGTTGCGTACAAAGAGATTTAAAAGAATTATAGAGCAGACATTGGAATTATTTTCATACAAAAATTTTGATCCCGAACATTTTCGATTTTGACACACGAATGCTACCTGACAAGCGGGCGTATGACACTAGACAGAACGATTTGTTACTAAGTAGTAACAAATATTGGATTATGATTTCCTTCGTCTTGTCCTGTCTATCGCTCGTAGATATTTGAACGTCTTTGTTTGTGTATGATGTTTTTCTTAATGTAACCACAATTCCAGAATGTATGTAACATGCATACATACATAAACCCACGCCTTTTTCTCATGGGTATAGGCAGAGACCACAGACCGCCACCTGCTACGATCCTTACATACTCCTTTCGCCTCGTAAACTAGGCTTAAAACCTTTTCAAGGATCTTTATTTACTTCACACAAGTTCATCCATCCGTAATGTTAAGGCACACGAGCGGAAACAGCTCCTAAACTAATGAATGTAACACACATGTTCGACACATTAATTTACTTACATATGTACCTATTTATTGATCTCAGAGGTGCTCGTGGCTAAATAATAACAGCCGCATGGGTTGGTGTTCAGGTTAAGCCGCGCTTGCATAGGTTGGTCCGTGGATAGGTGATGGGTGATCATCCATAACATACCGAGTCTCCTGCGTGCTTCAAAAAGCACGTTAAGCCGTTGGTCCCTGCTGTCAATTGTAGATATTCGACAGTCGGTAAGTATAATAGTCATTAGCCCGAAAGAATGACAACCAGTCTTACCAAGGCTAGGAGTGTCGTATTACCCAGTACTAACTGGGTTTTGGAGGTCAGATAGGCAGCCGCTCCATGTAAAATAATGTTATTTCACCCATCCACGACATCAAGATCGACCCGAGCGGCTGTTATTATATCATGGCTATCCAGTTTCTTCCGGCAACTTTAATCAGATCATCTTTCCTCCTAGTCGGTTGTCTTCCCCCATTCCTCCATCCCGTCCGTGGTCTCCACTCCAGCACTTTCTTCCCCCATCTTCTATCCAGCCTACGGCATATATGGTCCGCCCACTTCCAATTTCTTTTTGTCCGTAAGTCTCCTTCGTATCCGAATTTTGATGTTTTTCACCCGGCCGAAGCCCAACACGGCTAGTTCCATAGCTCTCTGAGTACCGAACAAGCCGAGCCAAATATGTGTAGATATAGCATCGCTCAAACAGAATCATGCGTTAAATTTTCCCAGCACATCCCTAGATTTCGAAAGCCAATCTCCCTCCCAATAAAACATTGTCAGAGACATACGTACTCGAACATAAATCGAGCTCCTTGATTAAAGCGCATGTTTAGCCAACATGACGCAATGTACATGAATACCAACCGAAGGGAAATACAATGGATAGACAGACGGTAGCGATTGTTTCAAATTGTCTCAGTGATGCCAGATGTACTGAGTTTTTGATATTTCTACCTTCTCTTATACGCTATGGTGAAACACTAAATCGCCAATACTGATTGTGGCTTAAATTATTTATTACTGAAACGAATACCGAGGGACAAAAATGTGTTACAACCCCAATTAATATAGGAGAAAAAACACAAGGGTATTGAGCCTTCCTAATTCATCATCTGTCTAGCATTTTCCCAAATATGATGGGGTCGGCTTCCAGTCTAAAAAAATGCAGCTGAATACATGGGACGACTGCCTAACTGACCTCCACAACCCAGTTAGTACTGGGTAATACGATACCAACGGTTTAACGTGCGTTCCAAGGCACGGAGGAAACTCGGTATGTAATGGTTGATCACACGGACCAACCTAGGCAAGCGCGGCTTAATCTGAAGATCCTGGGATCTTGTTCTATTAGCTTTTTATCACACTAGGCAATGTCCGCGTAGATCACGGCAGTCTTGGAGCATCAAGTAAGTACTACTCTGTCAAGAAAGTAGCGGGAAACGATCAATAATACATTAAATGTGAGTTATTCATCCAAAATTATTTTACCGCCTTCAAAGTATGCTCCTTTAGAAACGGTACACTTACGCCAACAAATAATCCTCCAATCATCAAAACATTTTTTAAACGTTTTTTCCGGAATTGAGTTCAGTTCTCGCCGCAAATCCTCCTTTGTGTCTTCTACCGAATGAAAATGGGTGCCTAGTTTGCCTAGTTGACTAGTTTGCATGTCAACCTCGTAAACCCATGTCTCGTCACTAGTAACAATGCTTTTCATGAATGCTGGGTCGGAATTGACTCGTGCTAACATGTCCTCAACGACGATTTCGACTTATGCGATTGAGTTTTTGGAGAAAATTCAGATCTTTTGGGACTAGACAATGTTTCATACCCAAAGTGATTATTTAAAATGAAATGGATCGACTCGTGAGACACAGAAAGTTGAGCGGCTGTCTCTCTCAAACTTGAATGAGGATTTTCAGTCACTATTTAATACACTTTTGCGATGTTAACTTCAGTTGAAGACGTTGATGGCCTACCAGAACGAGGCAAATCTTCCATCACATTTCGACTCTTTTTGATAAAGTCTATTCACCGTAAGCCTTCTGTAACATTTTCAGGGACTCCGAACACAAAATTCCATTGGCGAACACACAAACAAACTCTTTGTTAGATGTTTTTGTCCATTGTGAAATTCACAATACACACTAGATATGATCTAACTAAAAACAACACTGTATTTAATCTAAATAACAGATGCAACTCAAACTCCAAAATGGAAAACAGTTGTGCCAATCTAACAACAACAAAAAAAACGAAATATTGAATTTGGAACCATCAACAAATCATCCATTCCCGATACTTTTTTGACTGAATGTATATCGCAGGATAAATAAAATATTTATGTAAAAATACGATTTTTTCAATTACCCTGCGTTATACTCGTATGTTATTTCAAATCACAACATAGAATCCTAGGTGCAGACGGAATGATAGATGCACTTTGCGGTTTCTCGAAATCAAGAATGGCACTTTCTACCGGTCGTACGTGCCATTCGAGGCACGGCGGGGCTCAATCGCATTGAATCCACGGATTGACCGCGGCAAGCCCAGTTTAACCTAGGAGATTAATCGATCGGAGGTCGGATAAAATCGGGGTGCATTCAAAAAGCCTTCTGCTGTGACAATTTCCTGAGGTCCTAAATATTGTATCAGCAATAACAATAGGGCAACGTGTTATTGGGCTTTCCATCAGAAATTTCTCAGTAGCAGCCACGGAGTTTGGATGTGTGACTGGTTATGACAATGGGCTCGCCCTCTTTTACATTGGACTCAAACATAACTGGCGAAATGTGGGTGTACTATTACGTACCTCTGACTAACGATTACAGGTGTGATGATATGTATGTATGATATAATTTTTAGTGACCATAACATCATAAGTTATTTTAAGAGTCTAAAAATATAAAACACACTTTTTTTCTACCAAAAAATGGCAACATCTACCGATTCCGCTACCTATTGTTCGACACGCTGATTCCACGCTCCCGTCCCGCGCCATCCCGCCCCGTCCCGCCCCGTCCCGCTCCCATGTCGTCCCGTCCTTTTAATTTCACCCCAACTGAATTAGTAATGTGTAGCGATGTAACAATTGTTCGTTTTCTACTCTCAAATAGAACAAGGTAACCTATTTAGTTTTTATTTTCTTGTTGATAAAGGAACTTTAACAGTTACTCGGTCGTTTGAGGAATAAATTGGAAGGGCTCTGTGATCAAATAGACTTAGAAATTCTGTAGTATTATACTTTCTGAAGATATATTGTCTTCGATGGCTGGTTCGTTACTGTGCTTCAGAAGAATTGTTTCTAGAATTAGTAATATTTTATTCTTTTACTAACGTGTATTTGTTTTAAACTAACTTACGAATATGCAGGAAATTATTTGCAGGTATAGCATTTGTTTCAGCAGTGAAGCTCTGGTTAAACTGTCAGAATACCTTGGGATGGCGAGAACATTAGCTCGTGTCGAAGTAATTTACTGGCTAATTACAAATTCTAAGACTTCCTTTTTGTTATAACCTTTGTTGTCCCACTGCTGGGAGAAAGTTTCCCCTACATTTACCTGCGCAGGATTTGCTATTCACTGTAATATATAGCAGTGATAGCCTAGAGGTGTGACCGTCGGACTGCCAAGTCATAGGTCTCAAACCCAAGGCATGCAACTCTGATATTTCGGATTCATGTGCGTATTTTATAATTAGGTATCCCTTGCTTCGGTGAAGGAAAACATCTTGAGGAAACCAGCATGCCTGAGAGGTATTTCTTGACGGCATGTAAAGCCAAGCCCATGGGCGGTATAAAAACTCTGACACCAGGTTAGGTACTAACCACACGAAAGAAGAAGACTGTTACGACAACGTACCTCACAACGAACATCGAGGAAACATAAATAACACAATAAACACCAACATAACTCAAAAACCCGTTATGCTTTTTCATTTTCAAAACAAAAAGTAAAGACTAACTAAGCACACCCAGAAAGGACACTTGACAAACATTAGAAAAGGAAACAACGTTCCTGCCTACACATCCGTGCGTGTGTATAGAGCCAGCATTGTTCGCACGGAGACATTGTAACTGGTTTTGAGAAGTATACTGACAAAGCTTTGCTTGCCTACGCAAATATAGATATGGAGGGTGTCTAGTCTAGATTTAGGAGCGCTAGATACGACATCTCTATAAATAAATGAAGTGGAAGTGTCTGTCTGTAATTTCAACACAGCAGGTTTTTACTGAATGTAATTATGAAGGTATATGCGGTTTATACAACAAAAACACTTTTTTTTTCGTTGTCTGTCTGCCAGTTTGTTCCGGCTAATCTCCAAACTGACCGATTTTGACGGGACTCTAACTGGCGGATAGCTGATGTTATAAAGAGTAATTTAGGCTACTTTTATTTTACATAAAAGCCTAACCTATCAGCTGCTAGCCACGTGACGCCGCTCTGTCTCATTACTATCGTACTGTGCAACAGTGGGTGGGCAGAGCACCTGCGCGGCTCGCAAGCCCGTTCCGTAATGTAGAGTATTTAAAAAAAAATGTTTCTTTGGGAAATTTGTTTGTTATCATGAGTACAATTACGTGTGTAAGTATCGGTCACAAATCACCAACTCAAATATTAAATGTTATTTTCTTGTGTTGTCTACCGCGTGTAAATAAATAAATAAATACTGGTATTCAGCTGCATCCGGTTAGATGGAAAACTGATCGACATAGTTGGGAAAAGGCTAAGCAGATTATAATGAGGAAAATTACTGAAATTTAAAAGGTGTTTTTTACGCTATTTCTGGAGGAGATTATTAATTTATGTTGCAGGCGCGATTTGATTACGCAAGTGTCAAGTTCAAACTAAGTCATACAAGTTGTAGCTTGTATGCAGGTTTGTTCAAGATGTATGCAATTTGCAACTTGCATACAAGTCAAGTAACTTGCCAAATGAAATCGCATCTTGAGTGCCAGTAAATGTAATGAGAGTTTAGAAAAGTGTTTTCTCTGTGTCACTCGTTCTCTTATGACAATCTCTTTTTAAAACTGTGGGTACCCGTGTGGAAGAGGAGCTCGTGGCTAAATAATAACAGCCGCTCGGGTCGATCTTTAGGTTAAGCCGTGCTTGCCTAGGTTGGTCTTTGGATGGGTGACCACCTATTACATACTGATTTTCCTCCTGGCCTCGGAAAGCACGTTAAGCCGTTGCTCCCGGGTGTCATTTGTAGATCTTTGATAGTCGTTAGGTAGTCAGTGGCCCAAAAAGTCTGAAAACAAGTCTTACCAAGGGGTATCTTATTACCCAGTACTAATTGGGTTGTGGAGGTCAGATAGGAAGTCGCTCCATGTAAAATACTCGTATTCAGCTGCATCCGGTTAGACTGGAAGCCGACCCCAATATAGTTGGGAGAAGGCTATGCATATGAAGATGACCTGTGTGTGTCTGTTTTTATGTGTGTGTGTAACTGTGTGTCCGTGTGTGTGTGTGTGTGTGTGTGTGTGTGTGTAAACTCCTGGGAACTGTAGATACTTACTTTAAGTTGTCACTCACAAGGCACATCCGACAAGAACAAAGACATGGGTAGGTACGTGCGGATAAACATCAAGGATTGGAGCCATTGACTGTCCCCTATATCGTACTTACTGGTAACTATCATCGGCTTCAACTCACTGCTGGGCAAAGGTCTCCTTATTGACTTCCAGGTGTTTCAGTTCAGGGTCCGTTGCGTACTTGCAAACCAATATTACACTACTTTACCCAATGTTTCCATATATGTTAACTGCAGCACTACAAAATGGACCTCGAGCATAAGCCTTTTAAAAAAATAACAAGCAGAAAGTTTTAACAATTGGGGAAAAATAAAGGGTGTAACAAGACCCTTAACGAAACCGAAAGGCACTTGTTCTCCCCGTCATTGCGAATTTTTTTTGTTCTAGACCATACCTGGGAACCTTCTAGTTACGGAGATATTGGGGGTCAAAATTCCAACTTTTTCACGAGATTTTTTTTAAATACGTGTTTTTAATGTAAGATTTTTTCCTTAAACACCTCCACAACCCCCGTACTATTCAATCCATCCATCAGAATGTTTTGAGTGCGTTACATTGAGTCTTACCGTAAAACGTTATTTTTTAAACCAAAAAAAAAAGTCGTTTCCCAGCAATAATTTTATCGTTAATTTACTTAGTTTGACGTACATAATGCTTGGTTGACGGCTTCCTGAAGGGTCCTGTTACACCCTGTATGTATTGTTAGGTTCTTATAGCTTTCTAGGAAGATCTGCCATCCTGTCTGGGTTTTGTAAACTCAAAGAGGTGTTTCCTGGTAAGAGATTTTTAACTAAACCATAACTAAATGCTTTTAAATAACAAATAATATTAAATTCTTAGAACAAGGGATACAATTTATTTTTAATTTGCATACTTTTATGTGCTTTTTAATATTACACAGTAATAATGTTGGACCAAATAATGAGAACTTGTGCGCTTCGCCGCGTCGCTCATCTGCGCGGTCGGGCGGTATACGTGTGTTAGAGCGGTTCCAGACTAGCGTATATTTCGGCGCGTATAAGCTCGTCTCGGTGTAATACTCCTAATTTTGTGCTTCAAAAAGTCGAACGCGCGTACACGCGCTAGTAGGCGTGTTCGCTCGAACTGGAGACTTCTGTCAGTATCTCTCGCGGCTCGCGCTTATACGAACTTATAAGAGCATCAACACTCGTACGAGTTGCGTGTGCTTGTAAAAAAAAGCGCTCGTATACGCGCCTACACGCGCTTTTGAAAAAGGAGCTAAGCGCCGAAAATACGCTAATTAGAAACGAACACAATTTAATGCAACGTGATTCGCGTCACCGGCCGACCGCGCGGAGTAGAAGTGCCAAGTGAAAACCGCCAAATTCTACTAAAAGATTTTCTCAAGCATAGTTGCTCGCAGTCTAGAATATTCAAAACAGTCTCCAAAATTAGATATACGGAGCTACCCAAGGAAGAATACATAATGGATCACCGAGTTTACGCCTCAACAATTTCAAAGTCAAACAGTATAAAAGTTTTGTCACAAGTTGTGCGACGAAATTTTGGTTGGTTTATGTAAAATACATAGCGAGTTGGCCGCTGTGGTTCTTGGGCCAAAAATAGACAGTGGAATTTTCTTCCTGTATTCAAATTTTTATGTGCGTTTTGTTTTATTTAGCAGGGACAGATACACTTGGACCTGGGTTCTGTTTCTGGGTCCCAGGTTCGATTCCCGGGTCGGGCAAATTATCATTGGGTTTTTCCATCAGGAATTTCTCAGTTGCCACGGAGATTTGTGCCCGGTTGATGGTAATAGGCTCGCCCCCTATTACATGGGACTTAAACAAAACTGGCAAAATGTGGGTGTACTATTAGACACACCTTGGCCTAACACTTTGGGTATTTCAGGCGTGATGTTATGTTATGTGCACAGATATAACTGCAGGGAAAACTTACACAAGTGCTTTGAAAGATTCATTATTTTGGATTTTCGGCAGCAAACATCATTCCCTGCGTCCTAACTAAAGCGATCGGTCACGTGCGCAATCTACGCGCTCATATATCAACCAATAATTTGTTCTGAAAAAAGGAATACCCTCGGCGACTGTTCGCGTGAAGATCACTTTGGTTAGGCAACAGCGTAATACACCAGTTTTCGGTAGTCATGTGTGTGTGGGGTGTAGAATGGGGAGACCTGTTGACAGAGCCTAATGAATACGCAAATCACTTAAAATGGATTTAATCTCATTTAAAAAGAAGAGAAGGCGAAAAATAAAATGCTTGACTAAAATGCCAAGGGTCAACGAAATCACTTAACAATCTATACATACAACATACTCGTCCATATTTACTTACATACAAATAAATAAAATTGAAGTGTCTGTTTGTAATTTCAAAATAACAGAATTTTACTGAATGGATATGAAAGTATATACGGTACCTACTTTAAAAAAAAAGTTTTTTTTAATTTTCGTCTGTCTGTCTGTCTGCTTGATCCGGCTTATCTCCGAAACGGCTGGACCGACTTTTACAGGACTTATACTGGCAGATAGTTGATGTTATAAAGAGTAACTAAGGCTACTTTAAAAAAAAGTATTAGGGTTCCGTGCAAAAAATACAAACCCTTGAAATTGTAACAAACCCGATGCAAATAGGGACCTAATATTACAAGAACCGCTTTTGAAAGTTTCAAGTTATTATTTTAACATCAAAACCCAGCTAATTTACATCTGTGTAACCGCCAGTATTCTTACAAACGTCTAGTTCACAACGGCTGGTTAGGTACTAGCTACTACGCGTACTTCGTACTTATAACTACTAGTTACACTTACTTACGCCTCTGTCGTGCTGACGCATACTTCACAGTACACTTTTGTTTAAGTTTTAACTAGCTGCGAATTCGGATTTGTCTGTGTAGAAAGTTTTTTTCTTAGATGGAATGTAGAAACGTGGAAGGGAACTCTGTGTGTGTTGTGTTGGTCAAATGGCGGGTTAATCCCAAAGAG
Source organism: Noctua pronuba (assembly GCA_905220335.1). Taxonomy (NCBI): domain Eukaryota; kingdom Metazoa; phylum Arthropoda; class Insecta; order Lepidoptera; family Noctuidae; genus Noctua; species Noctua pronuba. Next base: position 7,333,491 of record LR999918.1, on the reverse strand, counting down.
ATTTGGTCGTAAATATTTTAATGTGTTTGGTTGGTATATGATAAGTATTGATGTTTAGCTGCATCCGATTGGTCTAAAAAATATCTCTATGGCAGAATCCTAACTAAAAAATGAGATACCAACTATCGCCCTCTTTCGTTTGATCCACATTTTTACATACTGCCAGCTTTTTACGAATGAGCTCGCGAACTTTGTTTTTAAAGATCTATCCTAACGCGGCACGGCCAAACTCGACTGTTGGTGTCGTGGTTGCAAGCAGTACTGCTGCACATGAGGTCCTAGGTTCAATTCAAAGATCAAGCGAAGCGTTATTAGGCTTTTCCATCAAGGATTTCTTAGAAGCAGCCCAGAGTCCAAAGAACCCGGCTGATGGTAATAGGCTTGCCCTTATTACATGGATCTTAAACATAACTGGAGAAATTTACCCACATTTCGCCAGTTATATTGAAGCACTATAAGCACACATTTGCCTGATGCTTTGTACATAAACAGGTGTGAATTTACGTTACGTTATACAACAAGGATCATAATATCATTTGATACAGAATTTCGTATAGCTCTATAAACTATCATACATGACTGACTCAAAGCTCCTAGCTCGAGACGCAATATACCATTGAGGTCTTGTTCCCACGTCGACGACACGTCGACGGAGCGTGATTTAGACACAGACTAAGGACTGGCGCACACTGGCAGAACGGCACGGAAGGGGATCCCTCGACATCCCTACATGTAAGCACACACTGACCGTATCCGTGGGTAACCATAGATAAAAATCGCCGTCATTTCGGCCTCGCCGGATAAGAACGGTTGCGGCGACAGCCGATCGCATCCGGCTGGATGTCGACGCATACGATGGGCAACGTACCGTCGCTTGCGATCGTATGCGTGTCTGCGCCTAGTCAAATAGTTTCATGCCTACCGTGTCGGACGACAACAGGCAAACGGAGCCGACCGTAGCATACTTTCGGCTACGATCGCGTGTCGCGGAAGACGCGATTCAAGCTGCTGTGCGCGGCTTGGTAAAATAGACTTTAGATACTTTGTACACGATTTAATATCGTTCAAAGATTGTAAAATCCGTTCCATTCCGATCCGGTGCGATGTGAGCCGTTTAGTGGAAATCATCCTTAACGCAGATTAACAGAGACTAACAGGCTAGACTAAAAGCTAAAGATAGCTTTTACCTAGAATAGCGTTGTGAGACGTTTGAGCTTGACATAGCATGTAAGGTGAAGTTCTCGCAATGGTTTAGTAATATTGGTTGTGATATATGGGTGTGTTAGTGTATCTGTATAGTAACGTGTTTCTTGAGGTCATGCTCCCTGGCGGAACCACCGTTGCTGTAACAAGTATAAGTTACATAAAACAATCTATGGAATGTCTATAAAATTCTAGTCCTATTAAAAAAAAAGTCTATATCTCTAGTTTCGACGTAAACTTTTATTTAAAGTGGTTGCGCTGCGGAGTATTCTTCCCGGCGAAACTATCATGATAATATCTATTATTACATGGTATTTTGTACTTGTAGGAGCGCTGACGCAGCATTTTGTATTCGTCGTACGCGCAGCGCTCGGCGACGTCGCCCGTAACCACCAATAGCTATAGACGCGCTCTCAATTTAAGTAACTACTTCATTGTAACATTTGTAAATTCGCCGATTATTATTTCTCTCCGTACACACTTACCTAAAGACATTACATACACGCACACTAAATACTAATACATAAAAAAAATTAAAACATCGCATATTCTTGAAGCACCTTATAGCAATATTACCATAAACATAAAACTCATTTTAAACTAACATATTATCATGCCTGTAATCCCCGAAGGGTTAGGCAGAGATACAGACCTATAATACAGACACATTTCGCCAGTTATCTTCAGTTCCAATGTAGTAGAGGCAGTGGCGTGCAGTGGTTCCCCACGGAGGGTAGGCTAAGCCCCACGCACATTGACACCCAAAAAAAAAAAAAATTATTTTGAAAAATATTTTTGGATTAATTCTCGTAATTCGGGTTTACATCTACCTTTCGACACCACAAGAATCTTATCATTAAACGATAATTGCGAAAACTTACTGCTTTTAACTTCTAACAAGCACACATTATCTGTGCAAACTTCACAACAGAACACCATTTTTAAGTAAATAAACAAATAATAAACACAACAAATAATATTTACATTAATGTACGTTTCAAGACGAATAACTGATAAGGTTTAACTTGGTAAGATATGATAACATTTAAAATCGCATATAAGTTTACTTGTCACATAAAACAGTATGGCTTCAATAGGAAGGAGTTGGGTACATTTTGTTTATAACCAGCACATATAAGAGCCATATTTGCAAAACAACGCCCTCTAGCGGATATTCTATGAAATTAATTTGGATCCAACTTTTTGCGACTTGCTACTCGCCAACAGATGGCGCTTAACACAATGTTTGTGCCTTTATTTGCACTTTAAAATTTCTTTTCATAAGTATTTCACTAATATACAATTTAAAGGGATTCTGCGTACCTTTTCATGGTGATTGGTACTTGTCCCAAAGTTTTCTTCAGTACCTGATCCTCAAATAACGTGTTTTTCAAAAATCCCACGGTTTTTTCCACAGGTTTGAAATTTGGTCGTTATTTGGGAAAAGTATAGTTTTCTTAAGTATTTATGATGTTAAGCTTAGTACTACACTTCTAGTCACTGAAGGTCTTTATTCACTTGAACTTTATTGACTTTTTGTCCCAAGTTAAGCACTTAAACTATTTTTAACGTTTTATTGTCTACTGAGCTGATGTTTACGTGCGCACAGTAGCGCCCTCTCTCCCTAAATTGGCTTGGCAACTCTGATTCAACTAACTTCATTCATTTTAATCTACCTAGCCAATCACCGGCCGGCTACACTCGCGGGAGACACGCCCATATTCTATACATGTGTGCCGTTTATACACACGAAAATATGCACCAGTGTGCGTAAATTTATGAATGCAGAGTTCTTTACAAACGTCTTTGCCTTAAAATCGACCACGTGAGTTACGTCACACGGGCGCGACAAGTTGCTATAAGTGTTATAACAGGAGTTTTAACTTTTAAAATATTTTGTATCATTTTATTAAATAGTTAAAATAAATGGCGATAATAATAATGGAGTTTCGTAGGGCAGGCTCGGCCTAATTGCCTCTATGGACGGCACGCCCCTGAGTAGAGGTGAGCCTATTGCAAACAACCTAAAAAAAACCAGATGGAAAAACCTTTTTTTTAATAATACTTTAAACATTCGATTCCATTTAAAACTATTTGCAGGAAATTGCATAGGTACACTGAATAACCTAATTTTCTTATCTAGCTGTACATTGTATATTTTTACTCCACCACACACACACAAAATTCCCTCACAAATAAAACTTACCTACCAAAAATCCGGCAACATTACACTTGAGGCGCAAAAAGTTAGTAACACCCGCGCCGTACACTTGGGGCCGTAACGAGGTGTGCAGCGTCGCCGCCATCTTAATTGTACCGTCAGGTGACAATGTTACCGACATGTGGACTGACGTAATATGAAGGGAAAGAAGGAAATGTTAACAGAGGAATATTGTTACGAATATATCGGAATATTTACTGTGTGTGTGTGTGTGTGAGTTGATTTCTGCGAATAGTTAGAAGTAGTGGAGGAATTTTAGTTATTTAACTTATTTAAGCTTTTTAAGATATACTCCTTAGTAGACGGTGCGTCCAACGAGAGATGCGAACTGTGGAGAAGCAAACATCCCACTCCTCCACATTTCATCAACCCTGAAGAACACCTGCCACCCGGATACGAACTGCAGTGGCCAATCTGGAAATCCCTTAACCGATTGCGAGCCCAGGTTAGCCGCTGTAGATATAATCTGGCAAAATGGGGTATTATCGATTCATCCCAAACAGATTGTCAGTGTGGAGCCACTCTGCAGGATATGCTCCACCTCTTGTCCTGCCTATCCTGCACAACCACTTGCACCTACCAAGATTTAATTGAAGCAAATGTTAGAGCTGTGCAGGTGGCTACATACTGGTCTAACACAATTTGAGTTCATCGACACGTAAAGAAGAAGAAGAAGTTATTTAACAAGCGTGGATAGCCTTTTACAGAAAATACATAATATTCGATGTAGTTGAAATTGCAATAACTGTCGATTCAAAGACTTCGTTACTTCTTGTAAACAGTCTTGGTCATCATTTTGTTTTACAGCCACTGAGGACCAAGAATGGGAATCGCTTTCAAGTCGTTTAATTACTCCAACTCATTATTCCCCTGCCCTTATCCCAATTTATTTGGGGTCGGCGCAGTATGTCTGCTACTTCCATACTTCTCTATTACTCGTCATCTCAACAGTCACCTCCTTTCTAGCCATATCATCCTTCACACAGTCCGTCCATCGTTCCTTTGGTCTTCCTCTACTCTTCTACCCATCTACATTCATACTCCACATTTTCCTCATTCCTCTGCATCACATATCCATACCTTGATAACCGATTACCACACAACACTTTTAAGTCAACGGCGCCACTTTCAGACTTTAATTTAATTACTACAAATACTTTCAATATTTTAATGACTTTTTTATCATAGTTATCGCTATTTCAAAGTTATTTTGTCTATGACTCTAAGCCTTCTCGCAATGCACAACGAATGGACCTAGATACAGAATCAGATAATTGTTATATTTGCCAAATACATTTCACATCACATCTATTCAAAAGTCCAAAGCTAAAGCTTGTTTCACCAACACAGAAAACAACATTTCCCATTAAAATCTTTTAGAATAACACAACAAATTGCAAACTGCAATCACTCTATTTACAAATCTAGCGTTGCAAAAACAAAGCGTGAAATTAAACTTGTAACATTTTAACAGCGTGTCGACCGCGCCACAAATGGAAAAGCTCACAAAAAACCGCGAACGAGTAGAAAAAACAGGTGAAAACACACTTGAAACGCGTCAGTGTTTGTGACTAGTGAGTACCTACCTGTGTAGCCCGGTCGCGACGCCTGTCTTTACATAGGGCTGCTGTTCTGGCACAAGTTAGGAGCAGAGCGGTTTAATTACAAAAATAATGAAAAAGCGTTTATTTAACAAAACAACAACTACAATAACATCCATTCATTTCTCCTTTTTTTGGGTAATTCATGGTGACATATTAAGCATTACAAAAAATGTTACTTCTGCCAAACTGTAAAGCAGTTTGTTGGTAAAAAAAAAAAACTATTTGTCATACTGCTAATTTAACCGACTTTTGGGTTTATTGGCGCAATAAAAATTGGTTGTTTGGCCCGAATCCGATTGCATTTGGAATTCAGACAACCCGAATACGGGCGACCAAGTGTATTAGCGCCTTTAGCCATCGTTTTTGACATACTATTATTATTGTGACCAGAAAGCCTAGAGTCATAGACAAAATAACTTTCGAACAGCGATAACTATGATAAAAAAGTCATAAAAATTTTATGATCATTACAGAATTTAAGTTATACAATAAAAATATAATTAAACATAAAACATCTCAGAGATTTCAACGTAGTATCGATCTCTTCGATGGTTCATATTTACATCAAAAGCGCTCTTTCTTGCTTGTGTAGCGTCATTACAAAAAAGTAAGTCAAAGTCAAAACAGCCCACCAGACATAACACCCGTCTAGTCGGGGAACCTCCCTTCTCTAAAAGGGATGAAGAACTTAACACCCTGTTCTTAATACCCCTATACCTTTGTCTACGTAAGGATCTGATGAAAACCTTCTAGACCTTAAATACCAGCCTGTTACTGTCCCACTGCTGGGCAAAGGCCTCTTCTCATACAGAGAAGGCACGAGCATTGATCACCACGCTTGCTCAAGACGGGTTGGCGATTTCAGACTTATATTCATTATAAGTCCAGGTTTCCTCACGATGTTTTCCTTCACCGATGTCTGTGATGTCCAAGATAAACTTAGAAAGACCTTGAAAAACCTTATTTTAAGATTTAATAAAGTTCACTTCAAAGTTATACGTAAAATTAGAAAATATTCCATAACATCGTAATCAAAGAAGTTGTTAAGAACACTAATCATTAGTTCACTTTTTACATCAAAACTATAAATTTTCGCCTGATGTTATAATCAAGAATCACGCTAACAAGCAATTTAGTTTTATTAATTACATAGGAACGCTGGACCTGCTTTTAATATTTTGTAGTTACCAGTTATTTATAGCAACGTAATTACCAGGCAAATAAAATCTAGAAAGAAATAGTGTTTCTATTTCAATTACATGCACTACATTATATTTAGATACGGAAAAACATTGATGAATAAATAGTGAATGAAAAGAATAATGGCTGGGGTCGATTTCCAGTCTTACCGTATGCAGCTGAATACCAGTATATATTTATTTAAACAGTCTACTGCCTATCTGACCTCCACAACCCAGTTAGTACTGGGTAAAACGATACTCCTGGGTAAGACTGGTTGGGGCTTCTTCTTCTTGTGTCGCTGGCATGACATCATATTTTATTAGCCCAAAACAAAAAACATCGTGAGGAAACCAGCATGCCTGAGAGATATTTCTTGACGGCGTGTAAAGCCAAGTCAGAGGCCCATGGGTGGCCTAAAAACTCTGACACCAGGTTACGAACTAACCACACGATAAAGAAGAAGAAGAGCCCAAAACTTCGGGCCTCTGAATACCTGTAACGACTGTCAAAGTTCTACAAATGACAGCCTGACATTTAGTCACGAGCTCCTTTAAATCCCCGACGCAGTTTCAAATCAATGGAGAGACTGGTGGTTCAGGGCCAGATGGAGGGCAAGAGATCACGCGGATCACCGAAACGCTGGACTGACCTGATCGGGAAAGCTACTGAGTCCACCATGGTCCAGTGTACTCGCAACGTCTCCAACCGGCAGAAATGCAAGCACATCGCGGAAAAAGCAGTCCTCGGGGAAGTCAACGACCCACCGAACATCTCTCCGTGTACCTTGTCTCGACCCTCGACCCACGACCACTCTGACAAGTGTTTCGACTATGAAGAGTTTCAAATCGCTCCCGCTACCGCCTCCACCATAGACCATTTTCTAAACCCAGCCAGACTACGCGAGTGGTGTGCATGAACTATTCAGTACACTTGTCGTGTAGCTAATGTATTTCTTCCTGTATTTATGTTTATATAACACTAGTGAAGCGCCCCGGCCTCTCACGGAATTTTGACACGTGCTTCGGACTCTTGAATAATGGTGCGAGTTTTTATTGCAAAAATATAAAGTTTTTGCAAAAAAAGCTCTAAAAATTTGGAAAATTACTTTGGCTTCAGAAGTCAGTGACTTTTGATTAATTTTGCCACCGACTTACCTTACCATTTGACAAGTGCTGACGACTTTAGGTCTTATCTGACCAATGTTGGTCTAGTGATCGAAACCGCGACTGCTGAGCATGAGGTCCTGGGTTTGATTTCCGGGTCGGGCAAACTGATATTGGGTATTTCCATCAGGAATTTCTCAGCAGCCACCACGGAGTATGGATCTGTGCCTGGGTGATGGCATTAGGCTTGCTCCATATTACATGGGACTTAAACATAACTGGCGAAATGTGGGTGTACTATTAGATACACCTCTGCCTAACCCTTCGGGGATTACAGGTGTGATGTTATGTTGTAAACATTAATTACGTGTTTTATAGAGCATTTAAGAGAGTGATAACACTTATCACTCATGACAGAAATCCGTACGACTTTCACGTGATGGACCATCGTGATTCTATTATAACATCGTGGTCACTTAGCCTAGCCTTTTCGCAACTATGTTGGGGTCGGCTTCCAGTCTAATCGGATGCAGCTGAATACCAGAATTTGACTGCCTATCTGACGTCCACAACCCAGTTAGCACCGAGTAATACGATTCCACTAGTGGTTAGACTTTCGGGCCACCGACTATGTGTTACGATTGTATACATATTCGGTACAAATGACAGCCAACACCGACGGTTTAAAGTGCTTTCCGAGGCACGGAAGAAACTCGGTGCGTAATAGGTGGTCACTCATCCAAGGACCAACCTTGGCAATCATAGTTTAACCTAAAGATCGACCCAAGCGGCTGTTACTATTGTGTGCTAGACACATAGACATAGACAAGCTAAGTTTCCAAGATAAGTAAACAAACAAACAAACAGGCAGACACACACAATCCCACACTCTCAATGCAAGTTTGTAATAACGCTCGTCTTTTCCTGCCTTGTCGCATGACTTGCTCTCTCGAATGGCTCGAATTTTTCTAATTTCGAGCTAAAACAGAAGTTCGCAAGTGAAAAGCTTGTACACCTTAAGCTTGCAGCTTTTCATGTGTTTTTCTTTGTCGACAAGGTGTATTATGCTTTGGCAAACTTTTAAGTAGTTACCTGGTAGAGTTAATTTAAATTGTGTGCCTAGACGTTCATTATAATTATGGTTTTTATGTCATTGGTCTAGTGTTCGCAAGAGCAGGTGTTAAGTATGAGTTCCTGGGTCCGATTCCCAGGAACTTTTTAATTTATTAATTGCATTTTTATCTAAATTTAAATGATGTAATTGTTATGTCTAATTACTAAATCTGCACTGCATGCTATAAAGGGTGTAAAAAGACCCTTAACGAAGCCGAAAGGTACTTGTTTTCCCCATTATTGCGATATTTTTTTTGTTCTAGACCATACCTGGGGACCTTCTAGTTTCAGAGATATTTGAGGTCAAAGTTCCAATTTTTTCACACATTTTTTTTTAAATACCACTTTTAAAGGTTTTAATTTTACTTTAATTAACTCGATGACCCGTTTACTATTCAAAGCATCCATCAGCACTACGTTTTGAGTGCCTTACATTGAGTTTTACCGTAAAACGTGATTTTTCACCCCAAAAAAAAAAGTCGTTTCCCAGCAAAAATTTTTGCGTAAAGTTACTTAGTTTGATCTGTTTACACCCCGTATATAAGTATAACCAAGATATAAAATCTAAATATTTGTACGGCTGAAATGCCAAATATAGTGAAACTCGTAGATCATAAGAACTTATGTCACTAACTTATATTCTTGCAAATAAATATATATCATTCATTCATTAAATGGAATATTCTGAAGGTTGATCACGTATTGGTTCAATTAGTATCGTAATACCTACGTGCTTTATGGTTATTTTAAAGCAAATAACCTGTGGGATATTGTTAGGACTTTGTGGACGCCTAATGTGCCTTTGATGGGGCAAGGCGGAGGACATTTTTTTTTTTTAAACATGTCCCCATGTTTTGCCGAAATTGTCGCGACAACAAACAACAAAGCAATTTCAATTTTCGCAAACTCAACCGAAACTCAATAAAAATGTTGACCGGCTTTTCATACGGATAGGTACCTACCCCGGGCGTCAGCTGACGGGCCGGGTAAACCCGGATATCACGTCAGGACCAATCACCGTCAGGTATCAACTTAATCCCGACCTGATTGAATGTGATGGCATAATTTTATGCCTGCATAATTTTTAAATTATTATTTCGTGAGTCCTTTTAAAACTGGGTAAGAATTATGAAATACCAGCGTATGCCCGCGGCTTCGCCCGGCATTGTCCCACGGGATCGTACTTCCGGGGTAAAAAGAACCCCATGAGATAATCCAGGTGATAAACTATCCGTGTGCCGAATTTCATTCAAGTCCTGTTTAGTAGCTTTTGCATGAAAAAATAACAAAAATCCATCCATCTTCACAAACTTTCGCATTTAAATAATAGTAGTAAGACATATAATAAGATAAGATTAACAAAAATGAGTGTTACAAAGATTCAAAAATCATCAAGGAGAAGATTTGATTTGATTTGTTTGTCTCGATCTATCTATGTTAAAACAAATTGTGTGAGGAATGATATAAAAGAAAAAGGAGTAAATGATAGCGTGACGGTTGACAGAGGAGAATGGAAGAAAAAAACGTGTTGCGCCGACCCCAAGTAACATGAGACAAGGGCAGGAAGATGATGATGACATAACACCCGTGAAGTCTTAAATACTACTTACAAATTGTATGGGAACTGTAACCTGAAGACACCAATTTAAAAAGTCTCATCACGGCATCCAAAATTTGCTGTTCTAAGGACACACCAATCGAGTCCTACTTGGCATTGAAAAGGCGTCCGATTTAAGTATCAGACCAGACGAAATTCCCAGAAAAAAAAAGCAATATCCGTTTATCCGGCGACACAAAATGCCTATAAATCTGAAACAAAGCCTACAAAACCCAACACCAAAGACATTCAAATATTTACGACCGATAGAGACAAGGCGAAGAAAATCGTTATTCAATACTTGTTACTTATAGGTATACTTAATTCCACTCTTTACTTGTTACTACGTAAGCCTAGATTACGAGGCGAAAGGAGTATGTAAGGATCGTAGCAGGTGGCGGTCTGTGGTCTCTGTCTACACCCATGAGAAAAAGGCGTGGGTTTATGTATGTTACATACATTCTGGAATTGTGGTTATATTAGGAAAGACATTATACACAAACATACATCATACACAACCAAAGACACTCAAAGGAAAAGGAAATCGTAATCCAATATTTGTTACCACTTATTAACAAATCGTTCTGTCTAGTGTCATACGCCCGCTTGTCAGGTAGCATTCGTGTGTCAAAATCGAAAATGCTCGGGTAAAAATTTTTGTATGAAAATATTCCTAAGTGCGCTCTATAAGTCTTTAATGGTGGCACTACACTTGGCAGATCTGGGCAAATATTCGCCTTCTATCATTAAAACAAAATGAACTATATCGCAATAGGCAATTTTTTTACAAATACGCCAAGTGAAGTGCCAGCATTATAAACTCTTTGCCCAACACTAAAAAGGTCATATTAAACATCTCAAACCAAAAACAGAACACGATCAGAAGCGTACACACTCGCTTTTTAAAACCAAATTGGTTATCCGAACGCCGTGGTTCCCAACCTTTTTTTGACAAGGGACACTTTATTCAATTTAAATATGGAACGCAAGGTTCAAGATAAATAAACTATGTCAATTGAAACGTAATAAGGTGCTGGCTGGATATAATATGCTGGATCGATTTTTAAGACTGGCCTTCATTCGCATTAGTTTAGCATCGTGTCCTGCGTCCTGTTGTTTGCACATAACAGGCGCTGATAGACGCTAGTGAAAGGCGTCGAATTTTGAGCGGAATCAATTTCGATTGCCTTCGACACATTAAGGAGAAGATCTCGGAAAGTGGAAAGAGGGAAAGTAGTCCTTTGGTCTACAATGGGAGCTCCTCAAAGGATCAGAAAAAAAATAGAGTCTTTACTTATACTAAATACGCGTTTGGCCGCAACTTGCTTGATGTGAAGCGATGATGCGGCCTAGGATGGAGCACGCTTGCCTAGAAAAAAACCGATTCATTCGAACTGTGATGAAGATCCAGATTATAATGATCGGGAAGCAGTGAAGCCGGCAGTGAGTTCCACAGACTGGCGGTTCGCACAATAAATGTGGAAGCGTAACGCTTTGTTCGCGTTCGTGGAACTTCAACCATATAACGATGACGCTTCGCCGTATCTCTGCTCGTCCGATGATAGAATGCGGATGGGGAAATGAGACTGCAACTTCTCAGCAAGTTAAAATTGGCGTGGACCTTATTTTTACTCTTTTGTGGACCACTGGTGGTCCGCGGACTTCAGATTGAGAATCAATGTCCCAACCCCTATCTCGAGTATCGATAAGTCGACATCGATTCTGAGGGTTCCGTCAATAACCCTCCAGCAACCCTCGTCATATAGAGTGACGTCATCATATCTTGATGCAAAAATATACATGATTTAGTATCGTTGGTGATAATAGTCAAAATATTAAGATAAACAGAAAACCATTTATTTAGGCCAATGTTGTGAAATCAAACGCGGGTGTTAGACGTGTCTACTAAACTATGCATTGCTACTAGTACTTCGTCTTGAGGACCTCGTGGCTAAATAATAACAACCGCTCTGTTCGATCTTCAGGTTAAGCCGCGCTTGCCTAGGTAGGTCCATGGATGGGTGACCACCCATTACATACCGAGTTTCCTCCGTGCCTCGGAAAGCACGTTAAGCTGTTGGTGCCGGCTGTAATTTTTTCGCTTTCTTTCGCTTTTCGCTTTGGCAGTCGTTTCAGGTAGCCAGTGGTCCGAAAGTCTGATAACCAGTTTTACCAAGTGGTATCGTATTACCAACTACTGACTGAGTTGTGGAAGACAGATAGGCAGTCGCTCCATGTGAGATACTGGTATTGAGCTTGGTCCGGTTAGACTGGAAGCCGACCACAACGTAGTTGGGAATAGGATAGGCAGATAATGACACACACAAAACATAACCAATACGTCAGGCCCAACTTACTCACGAGTATTCTGTTACCTGAAAAATACTTAGAATTTGTGTAAACGCTTGGATGTATGTGTGAGCCGACCATCATCATAATCATTCTTCTGCCCTTATCCCAATTTATTAGGGGTCGGCGCAGCATGCCTTCTTCTTCCATACTTCTCTATTACACGTCATCTCAGCAGTCACCTCCTTTCTAGCCATATCATCCTTCACACAGTCCATCCATCGTTTATTTGGTCTTCCTCTACTCTTTTAGTCATCCACATTCATACTCAACATTTTCTCACACATTTTCCTTAGCCGACCATTTGTTCCTAATTGATATACTGTGTGTACTAGTGGCGAGGGTTCCATACAACTCGATGCCTACCGGCTTCTCTTTGAAAAATGACACAGTCAGTACTCAATAGACAAATAATATAATCACATTAAAGATATGTACTCCAGCTTAACTCTTACAAAAATTGACCCTTCGCTACTGTTAACTCCCCAGTACTAACTGGGTTGTGGAGGTCAGATAGGCAGTCGCTCCATGTAAAATACTGCTACTATTCAGCTGCATCTGGTTAGACTGGAAGCTGACCCCAATATAAAGGGTGTAAATAGACCCTTAACGAAGCCGAAAGGTACTTGTGCTCCCTGCTATTGCGTCGGGGGGGGGGGGGGAAGTACCAACTTTTTCACAAGTTTAAAAAAAAAATACAAATTATTAAGGTTATAACTTTACTTTAAATACCTCCATGATCCATTTACTATTCAATGCATCCATAAGCATAATGTTTTGAATGCGTTACATTGAGTTTTACCGTAAAAGGTTATTTTTAACCCCAAAAAAAAAAGTCCTTTCCCAGCAATAATTTTTGTGTAGGGTTACTTAGTTTGATGTTCAGAATGCTTGGTAAACGGCTTCGTGAAGGGTCTGTTTACACCCTGTAGTTGGGAATAGACTAGGCAGATGATGATGATATACTGTGTGTTAATACTAATATGTCTATTGTACCATGGTTGAGGTCGCGGGTGAATTGGTAATGCCGGCTGGATAAGTAATGGCTTGGTTGCCACTACCGGGGGTTGTTATGACAGGTTGATTATTATCTGGTGGAATAAATAATGCCTTAAAAGTGTCTTTGAAGAGTGATGACACATGAATATTATTACGTCTGTTACGTTATTGGCAGTCGAGTCTGCTATTGACATTGACATTCTACTTTTTTCCCACAACTGAATCACAGAGACTGTATATAGGGTGACTGGTAATTCGTGACCGAAACTTGAACACGTGATTGTACTCATGACAACGAACATCTTTCCCAAAGATTTTTTTCTTTTTATTCTCAATCACTTTTATCACATTAACACAACAGCCGTATGAAACTCGCGTGCGTGCGTCTTTGACCTATCACCTGTTAGTCACGTGACGCCATTCTGTCTCATTACTATCGTACCGTGCAACAGTGGGTAGGCAGAGCACCCGCTCGCAAGCCCGCTCCGTAAGTTTTATTGTGATTAAAGGGAATGAGTATAAAAAAATGTTTCTTTGGGAAAGTTGTTTGTTATCATGAGTACAATCACGTGTTTAAGTATCGGTCACTAATTAATTACCAGTCACCCTATATACGGTCCATGTTATAGAACAAAAGACACTCAAGAAACTTGTCAGATTTTGACCGTGTAAATGCACATAAGGAGTATTGTGAGATAGACGATGTTTAAATCCCATGCAATAGGGGTGAGCCAATTGCCATTTTCATCAAAACTTACCCCTGGATTCGATTCCTTCCAATGTCCGGCAAAGTGTTATTGGATTGGCAAACACCTGAGTTCAATTCCTTGCGTTCGCTTACTGATCGTGATGGCAAGACATTGTGCTTACCAGTGGTGACTACTAGGCCAACACGCCAGTCATGACTTCTATTAAGTTCATAACATCGCGCCTGTAGTCCCTAAAGGGTTAGGCAGCGGTGTACCTAATAGTACACCCAAACGCCAGTTATGTTTAAGTCCCATGTAATAGGAGGCGAGCATATTACCATCAACCGGGCACAAATCCAGCCTCCGTGACTGCTACTGAGAAGTTCCTGATGAATAACCCTTTGCCCGACCTGGGAATCGAACCCAGGACCTCATACTTTACAGTTGCGCTTGCGACTACACCAACGAGGCAGTCACAACAACATACAGAAAAAGAATACTCAAAAGTGTCATCAGAATCTGACATCCATTTTAATATCAAAAACAGAACAGTCTTTTGAATAAACGTACGGGTATCCATTCGCGACAGCTTAACGAATCGTGAAAAGAATGTAATCCTCGGATTGGGGGCAGACATAGAATCATACGAGATGTGGATATACAGGGTGCTCTTTTAATTAAAATGATTTTGAGCGAATATTGGACTCATTCAAATCCTTGCAAGGTTAGAATAAGTCGTATATTGAATTATTTGGTATTTTGAATCAATTTGTTTAACTGAAAAATGAAAAACGATTGCATGTAGCGGAGATGAGAACTTTGAGGTGAATGTATGGACTTATGAAGTGACTAGAATGGATAAAATAAGGAATAATTAAGTATGTATATTATTAGCCTGTTACAGAAAAAATTAAAGGAAGCCGTTTGTCTTGGTATGGGCATGAAATGAGTAGGGATGAAATGCATGTGACTAAAAGAGTGATACATATGAATGTTGATGGATGGATTATGTGAGGAAAGATATAAAAAGAAAGGAGTAAATGATGCCGTGATGATGAAGATGCGAACGTGTTGCTGACCCAGAGTAACATGGGACAAGGCCAGGAAGATGATGATGTTAAACTGAAAAATAAGAACGTTGTTATTCAAGAAATGTGTAGCTAAGTTAGATTAAGCAAAAGTAAAAACCGTAGCAAAAATAATTAAACAAAACCTTTAGATTTATTTCATTATATCGATATAAAAAGGGACAAACCGTGTTTAGACATCGATGCCTACCCATAACTTTAGAGGAGTTTCGTTAGCTAATTTACTTTGACCTTGTATTGTAAACCACTTTTAAAAATTAATTTAATAGTATTTAAATAGCTGGTCTTCAAAATAATACAACCCATATTATATTTGCCTTCATATTTGAGGAGTAACACCATTATTTGAATTGTTAATTGTACCTAATTTATAATTTATGAGGGGTATAATTGATCCTACCCGCCTTTGTGGGGTTAATTCCTACCACCATTTGTAATGGCCTATATTCTTGCGAAAAGATTTCAATCAATTATTCAATCACGATTTAGTATCAAAACGATTTAGTATGGCTTTTGTAGGAAATTCATAATCGTATTTTATTTCTATTCGTCAATTTGACACCGTAAATTGGCATTGCAAGTGTTAAGATGAACCTTTTTTTTCTGGCGCGTGGCCATAGACGGAACTATCGCCGCCATATTGTTTTTTTTTTAATTTCATTACCACAGACAATATCACAAATGCTTATCAACGACACCCTTCTTCATCTTCCTAGCGTATTTGTCGCAAAAACTTCAAATATGTTTGACCCAAAATTCAGAAACGCGAAAACCATTCTGGCAATGTCATTCAATTGCCTTAAGAAACATGCTGCACTAATGCAATTACCCCGTAGATCTTCAAAGCGAAATAACATTACGTCGATACCCATTTACCCACAACATTATTACCTTCATACCTCTATTAAAATCGAATCCACAATCGACAAAACTCATGTCACCATTATGATTGCAGGTCGCATAAATAACAACACTTGGCTGAAAATTGTTAAAAAAACTGGCGCGAACACAAAGGTGGGGGCGACCCTTTGATATTCGAGACCAGAGACAATACAGAGTTATACTCCGGGAGTCAGGGTTTTATATGAAAACTATTTGACAACAACAAACCTTTCACAATCCTTCCAAAATCAATCAAATCAATTCAATCCTTTGGACAATCCTTTCACAGTTTATTTACGGCTAGCTATTGAGGGGTCATCCTTTCATTACATAAGGTTTTTTAGGCCACTTTTACAGCCCCCCTCTCCCCTTTGGTGATACGTCATGAGGATTTAGGCTACCCCTTCTCCCTTCTCCCAGCATCACCTGTATTTTTTATTAGCAACAGTTAACTTTGTTTTTCATTAACACGTCTGTAATCCTCAAAGGGTTAGGCAGAGGTGTACCGGATCATCCACTTTTCGACAGTTCTATTTTAAGTCCTATGTAATAGGGGGCGAGCCTATTGCCATTAACCGGACACAAATCTAGACTCAGCGGCTGCTAGTGAAAAATTTCTGATGGAAAACCAGTTACACTTTGCCCGACCCAGGTATCGATCCCAAGATAGCATGCTCAGCAGTCGTCATTGCGACCACTCGACCAACGAGGCAGTAACTAGCAAATAGTCCTGAAATAACTCATTCGGTTGCTAGTACAGACGCAAACACATCGAGCTACCCGGACCTGTCAAATTTTCCCAATCAACCTTGAACCTAATACTTTAGGGATAAAGTTAAAAATCTATTTGAAAATTTGACAGATTGTAGTAGCTTGATGTGCTGACGTCTGTGCATACAAAAATATATACATACAAAAAAAATACTTAAAAAAAAACGCTGACTCCCAGTCTAGTCTAAATCGGGGAAGAAATAAAATAATATTGGTAGGTACGCCTTTGTCGTAAATCTCAGCTTTCTTAAAGATTGATTTGAAGAGGAAATCCTTTGAATAACGGAGATTAGAATTCACAGGTATATAGATTTTTATCCGATTGAAACGACTCCATTCCTTTGCTGTAGTAAGGAGAATTCGAAGCTTTTATTAAAAAATCCTAGTAGTTCGTCGAACAAAGGATTGAATCTAGAAGAGGTGTAATATACGCCGTTCATGTTTGTTTATTTATTTATTTGGCTCACCAAAAAATTAATACACTGCTTCAAAGATATGAGATACATCCAATAGAACCACAGACAAGTGTATCAACCTCTTACAGGTAAGCACATCATGCACTACTTATTTCTCGTTGGGTGCCTACTTAAAATCAGATGAATACCCAACTACTCACCGTACATAACTATGATTTTTAAATATGTCGGATCCGGTATGGACATAAAATGAATTGGAAAGCGCGCGTGTGTTCAGTGGTGACACCACAGCGTGCTTCTACAGAGCCCTGATGTTCAGCTCGAGACGAGGGAGACAGTCAATGTCTGATCGTGGCGGAGTTGAGACGTCTTGGAACTGTACCAAATTCCTTGTGCCCCGTGTTATTGTGTTAAGTTGTAATCTCAAGTAATTCGTTAGTTTTGCTAGAAACCGTGTATCGCACCCAATGTATTTTCATAGTACGAAACCCATCTGCTGCTGCCCACATGATGTACGAATCTAACGGAATAAATCCCGACATATCTGACATACAATTAAAATTAATTAAAAACATGAAAGCCTTAACACTAAAATTATTTTACAAGTTTTTGTAAATAATACTTCTGAACTCACCAAGTGAGTCAGAGTGCACATCTACAAGATCAATGCAGTTGCGCTTTTTAATAATTTACATAGGTGGGGGATAGGCGAATTATCAGCAATGAGCAAGTACAGAGGAGCTGGTGGCTAAATAATAACAGCCGCTCGGGTCGATCTGCAGGTTAAGCTGTGCTTGCCTAGGTTGGTCTGTGGATAGGTGACCGCCCATTACATACCGAGTTTCCTCCATACCTCGGAAAGCACGTAAAGCCGTTGGTCCCGGCTGTCATTTTTAGATCTTTGACAGACTTAGGTAGACAATGGCCCAAAAAGTCTGACAACCAGTCTTACCAAGGGGTATCGTATTACCCAGTACTAACTGGGTTGTGGAGGTCCGACAGGCAGTCGCTCCATGTAAAATACTGGTATTCAGCTGCATCCGGTTAGACCCCAACAGAGTTGAGAAAAGGCTAGGCAGATGATGATGAGTTAGTCAAGAAGTGTGTATCCAGTTAGTCAAGAAGCCAACCCCATATTTGGGAAAAGGCTAGGCAGATGATGATTTTGTGTTGTGAATTTGTGGGTCACATCAAAACGATTGAGAATAATTTTAAGATTTATGTTCAGTCCATTTTAAAACTTTACATAACATCGCGCCTGTAATCCCCGAAGGGAGAGGCAGCGGTGTACCTAATAGTAAATAGTACCCACATTTCGCCAGTTATGTTTAAGTTCCATGTAATAGAAGGCAGGTCTTTTGCTATCAACCGAGCACAAATCCAGACTCAGAGGTTGCTACTGAGAAAATCCTGATGGAAAAACCCAATAACACTTTGCCCGACCTGGCGATCGAACTCGGACCTCAGGTTCAGCAGTCACCAACGAGGCAGTCTACTTTAAAACTGAAATAAAATTGGTTTATTTAAATATTTTTTAAACATGACCGTCATCACTTATCGTTTCGTTAGCAAAATCTAAAGTAAATAAATTTCGTAAAGTAGCAGATACACGACCAGCTACTTATAACTGGGCCACAGAACGGCGGATACTGAAAGCTCTTTAAAAAATCTGCATAAATCTACACACCAATTTCTCAACAAGATCTTGGTGTAACAAATTCGTAAGTAGTTTACGAGTTGCAAAGAGTATTCCCTCGCGGCGGTATCGTGGTCATAGCCAACAGCTCACAAGTTAAGACTAGACTTCAGACAATCTAGTATTATACTGTTTTCCACTCAACCCTCAACTCAGATTGGATTACGTTGAGTGGTGGTTTTTGCTACGGGTCTTTTCATGATATTGTCACAAAGTAGATATTGCAGGGTTGGTTACACAGTACATTTTGATACAAGTGGGCAAACTTTGTTATTGCAGCCGAAGCGGAATTGACACCCGAGCCGAAGGTGAGGATGAAAAGCAGTCGAGAACTGCAGTGACAAATACCCACGTGTGTAAAAGGACTCTTTTTATTGAAAAACGGCGTTTGATACACTTACGAAGAAATCTATATATATAAAATTCAAAGTCCTGACTGACTGACTGATATATCAACGCACAGCCCAAACCGCTGGTTCTAGAGACATGAAATTTGGAGGGTGTATTCTTTGTGAAGAGTAGGTATCCACTAAGAAAGGGTTTTTCGAAATTCCACTCTTAAGAGAGTGAAATGGGGTGTTGAATTTTCTATGAAACTTTTTATTCTCACAGTCGATTGACTTGAAAATTTGTGTACATACTCTTCAGATAAAATTATGAGATATGTGTATCACAGTTTTTCCAAAATCATCCCCCAATTTAAAAATTCAGTGTCTTGATTGGCTGACTGATATATCAACGCAAAGCCCAAACCGCTGGTTCTAGAGACATGAAATTTGGAGCGTGTATTCTTTGTAAAGAGTAAGTATTCACTAAGAAAAGGTTTTTCGAAATTCCACCCCTAAGAGGGTGAAATGGAAAGTTGAATTTTCTATGAAATTTTTTATTCTCGCAGTCGATTGACTTGACAATTTGTGTGCATACTCTTCAGATAAAATTATGAGATATGTGTATCACAGTTTTTCCAAAATCATCCCCCAATTTAAAAATTCAGTGTCTTGATTGGCTGACTGATATATCAACGCAAAGCCCAAACCGCTGGTTCTAGAGACATGAAATTTGGAGCGTGTATTCTTTGTAAAGAGTAAGTATTCACTAAGAAAAGGTTTTTCGAAATTCCACCCCTAAGAGGGTGAAATGGGGTGTTGAATTTTCTATGAAATTTTTTATTCTCGCAGTCGATTGACTTGACAAATGAACTAATATTTGCAAGTTATAAGTAACTATATAAAAACCATGTATCTACTATACATACATAGATTACTTAATATTATCCCAGAAGTAAGATCCCGTGAGCAATTCCCAAACTCCACGCGGGCGAAGCCGCGGGCATAAGCTAGTAAAATTATAAAAAGAAAAGTATTTTTGTTAACTATGATTTGATTTATTTACCCACTCCTTTCCTGCGCAAGTTGAAGGAGAAGCAAAGCTATAAAGCAGTAAAACAGCCAAATATTAAAAATATGAGTTCTACAAATAATAATGTTTCTTCCATTTATAAATACAATTCAAAAATTATAAAATATTTAGAGTTTAAAGGCATGCGGAAATATTTGATTATTTTTGCTGAGATTAACAAAAAAACCAATCACCGCCTTCTATAGGAATTGAACCACGTTCGACTTAGTTTAGATAATCTGTGGAAATAAAACACTAGTAGAAATAAATTTAAAAAAAACAAGAGTGAGAAAAGCATTGCGTTCGTGCGATAAGAGTCAGTTTTCGAGGAAGTGTATTGAAATTTTTATTTTATGCTTGTTTTTTGTAGTGAAATGCGGGTTTATATTAGGCAGAGATGTGCAGCGACCTGCTTTATATTATTCGAATTTTGCCGAACATCATTCGTACTTGACAGAAACAAAAAAGGTTTCTGGATACCAATTTTCAGGTCTCGTAACAAAAAAAAAACTACGTAAACTTAGATTATTATCATAAATTGACTTGAAAATAAAACCTAAGTAAGTAATAAAACAACAATTTTCGCTGAAAACATTTCAAACTTCAGTAGCAATTTTATAACATTGCCGAACTCAGGTGCTTAGGTCTTTGCGCAAACTTAGGCACCAGTTTCTGAGGTGTAACTTTAGATGTACTAATTTTCAACTTGTCTAGACAGATCAGAATTACCTAGAGTAAGTTAAGTCGAGCACTTGATAAGCCAATTAGATTATTATCTTGTTCCAAACTTAAGCTACTAGTACTAGTAGACACGACGACAAATCAAGCTATACAAAACCAGTTTATGCGGATCTCTCATTGAACGGGAAATCTATATAAAGCGAGGCCATGTTATACTGGAAATGATCCCAATGATCGTGTGTGTCACTGCCTCGTTGATCTAGTGGTCGCAAGCACGCAAAGTTTTATTGTGTTTATCCATCAGGAATTTCTTAGTAGCAGCCACGGAGTATGGATTTGCGCTCGGTTGATGGCAATAGGCTCGCCCCCTATTTCATGGGACCGGGACTTACTCAAGACTGTTGAAATGTGGATGTACTATTAGATACACCATTATTGTAGCCATGGGGGCGGGCGCTTTGAAAAAGGGACTTAGAAAATTTTGGTTTTTTTTTTTGCCCCGAAAGTTACCGATTTCCTGTAACGACTGCCAAAGATCTACAAATGACTGTTATCACAAATCTAAGTACTCGAACAGATACCTGACCATTCTCTCAGTAGAGTTTCCAAAACCTGCGCCATCTTGAAAAGATGTCTATGTTTCTACTAACAACAATCAAAAATGGAAGAAGCAAAACAAACGACGATCGTAGCACCAGACGTTTTGTAGTAACTGTCTTCATGCAAGAATAGTTCTTATTGCGTGTAGGTATAGCTATGTTTCTGTCATAGTACCTAACTGCTACTCGTCTTTGAATGACTAACTAACAATAGAGTCTACTCCATGCAAACGTGGAGGCGCCTTTCAAACTTCGTCGGTGCGTTTGCGAGGGACGCACTGGTATACCTACCTAGTAATGTAAGTAGATATGCAACTGTGGGAAGTAGTAACTATCTAGGTAGCTACGTATGTTTGTTTATGTTCATTCTCAGATTGGCTTTGAAAAGACTTCTGGCGCAATTACACATGTTGGCTCGCCCGAATACGATTGCCTATAGAATTCGGGGAAATGAACGCGGTCGAGTACGCGTCTTCGGACAAACTCGTCACGCTTCATCGTTTGTTTTTTCGCAATTTTAAGCTAGTATTCCATTACGATACATATTTGCGATGACTATTGTAATAAATGCATCGGATGCCCGAATTAGAGTCAAGTCATTAAAACACTCGAATACGGGCAAACGACCAAGTGTAAATGTGCCAGTACGCCCCCGTTCACGATTTCAGGCACCTATCGGCACCTTGGCGCCAAGCGAGGGTTATTTGTTTACTTCGTGTGACTTTTTTGTTTTCTTCCCAGTTGCTGTCGCAAGACTCGTGTCGCCAGACTGTGAAGCTCGTGGCCAATCGGTTAGAGGGTTCGCACGCGCACGGCACCGCTCGTCCGCGCGGTCGGGCGGTGAAGCGATCTCCCGTCGCATTGCATAATCAGCTTATAATATTCCCACTACTGGGACACAGGCCTTCTCTCTATGAGAGGGAATGGGCTATAATACACCACGCGGGCCCACTGCGGGTTGGAAGATGTCACATGTCTTCGTATTTTTTGTTCTTGGGCATGCCGGTTTCCTCACTATGTTTTCCTTCACAGTTTTGAGAGCAGTGCATGGTAATGAAATAAATTACAAAAGGTAATGCGCCTGCTTGGGTTCTAACCCACGGCTTACTGCTCATAAGTCGGGGCACCACCCTTGCTCTCCCGTCGCATTGACTTGTATGAAATCATATCACATTGATGTCTAGCTAACACACGGTACCTCACCGCACCGCGAATACATGTCATTTTGCTCGACCGCGTTGACGAGCGGTGTCGTGTGAGAATCGCCTTAGTTCTACTAGTAGCCATAGGGTGTAGTGGTGGTTTTACTTTACGATTGATAGCCAAATCGTCAAATAAAATATAGGAAGGTATTTTAACGATCAAATCTACAAATAAGAAACGGTTCCATATTGTAATTTGGTTGATAGAAAAAGCACATCAGGATTTTTTTTTTCAGAAAACCACTCAACAACTCAACTTTTTGTTATGCTGTTGTGTTTATAAATATTTGTTAGATAAGTACCTTTGCTTTGTGTGTTTCATATTTTTGCTTTCTTTCACTCGTGCGTATTAGGTACGTTTGAGAAAATTGGAGGGCTCGAACTACTTTGTGCAACTTGGTATGTAGATATGTTATACCTGATATCCACGACCTGCTTAATCACCAAAGGGGGACCCTACATCGGAACAAACTTACAGTGCTTACACTGTCGAGCACAGTAACACACCTACACTGCGGCACGTCGTTTTACCTAATAACAAAATAACATGACACGCAGTGGTGTATTATACCGGCTAATTAACTTGACCGCCAGTGTATTGTGTCACTGTAAACCACTTAGGTATATAAGACCCTTTTTATACGGAAATAAGTGAATAATGAATAGGCATTTTATGTAAATTGTTATAATTGTTCAAATAAATTAAAACAAATTACTGTAGTTTTGTTTGTTTTTTGTTTAAACATATGAGGGTAGGATTACAATATGATTCGTAAGTGATGTTTACGTAATGTCTACTGATTATACTTATGCTAATTTTATTGTTTGGTTTTTCCCATAATTTTAAATGATAATAATGGCTTGCTAGCTAAACACAAGTCTATTTCTACCATTCTGTTTTTTTTTTGAACCGGCCATTTGCTTGGACACGATACCATCGTAGAAGGGGAGACCCTTTTAATTTATTTTTATTATTTGTTAGTATAGCGGCAACACAAATGCACATTCTGTGAAACTGTCTACCTATTACGGATCATCAGATACAGCCCGCTGACAATTAGGCGGACGGACAGACAGCGGAGGCTTAGTAATATAATAGGCTCCCATTGCTTACCCTTCGGGTACGGAACCCTAAAAAGCAGTGATAACCTGGTGGTGTGACCGTCGGACTGCCAAGTCGTAGGTCTCAAGTTCGAACCCTTTCTTGCCCATCCTGCCCATCCTTTTCATAATGCAGGCTGGTATTTTTGTGAAGGAACACTCTAAATTACAACATACCAAAACAATTTAGAGAACTCCCTTTAAAATATTTTAAATGAAAATTACATAAATGGCTTATTGACAATTGTTTTTATAGTGTAAAAGAATTTCTTGAAAAAAAAGTAACTGATAGATATGGCTACTGAGTTCTACAAAATATTTTAATTTGATAAGTATATCTTTTTTTAAATTATTCTTTCATTTTAAGAGTCTATTATTATTAAGATTTCGAATAGATACGAATCCTGAATTGTAAGTATTATTCTTATTACCTAGTCATATAATAATGTTAACATTTACACTAAATTGATGTTGTATTAAAATTTAACGTTTAAGACGTTCTAATATTTGTATGCTATTTTATGGCGAAACATGTAAGTTCACAACCCTATTTATAAGTCCTTATTGTACCATGTTTTTACACAAATAAAAATTATTCTATTCTATTCTGTTCTGCACCTTCCAGAATTTAAACAAAGCTAGCTAAAGAGCTGTGCAGGAGTGCAGGTGTCTATATAATACTGGTCAGGTAGGCATTATTTGACTGAAGTTTCCGCTTTGGACCAACCACACTACAATCTTATCTATTCCGACCACACAACATCTAAATTCCCTTAATAACAGAAACATATTCTACCCACAAAATGAGCTCTCCAAATCTCAACGCATCGTGCTTAGAACAATAAAGCGCTTGATAAAATTAAGATTACCTCAAACACAGATTGTCGCTGCAGCGCTGTTTTGGCATCGTGACAAGACCACATACGCGTGGACTGTGGGCTCATTTGCACTTGTACTACAAACCATGATAAAGCCACTAGTTTGATTTAGTGGACTGTATTCTGTTCCCACCTCTAGTGGAATTTAGAGGTGGAGAAGAGACAAAAGTTGATGTTATCTTTGAAAATGTCAGATGGTGTTCCAGATTTTATGAATAGTTAGTTGGTTGGTTTTGTTTTCCTTCCATATTCAAAAAATGCGTAGGTATGGTTTTGTTTTATTTTTTAAATTACGAATCCTTACTAAACCTAGTTCCAACCTTCATAGTGGCCAGTACAAGAACGATAATTTGTTATAGTTGGTGTTCCCGAGACTTATTTGATGTGTGTAGATTATTGTATTACCTACTTCCTAGATGTGTTTCTGGGCGTATCATACGCCCTGATGCTGTTAACTTAGAGCGATGTATTGAATGCGTTCGAGGCAGGAGCTTCATGTTACATAACACCACGCCTGTGGCCATCGTGCGAGACTGAGGTGTGCCCTATAGTAAACCCACATTTTGACAAGCCTGTCGCCATCAACCAGGCAGTTTTTCTTTTGTAGTATTATTTATTTTACAAATATGTCAGTCACTTTATTGTTGATACAAACATAAACTCGCCTTTTTGCCATTAGGGCAGGCAGAAACGATAGAGCGCCACCTTCTACGGTCCTAACATACTTCTTTTACCTCGTCCACGTTCATACAATCTGGTCATACACGCACGCCGCTGGTTGCGACTACTATGCACCTACAAATAAATAAAATTGAAGTGTCTGTTTGTAATTTCATAATTACAGATTTTACTGAATGCATATGAAAGCATATATTGTACCTACTTATAAAAATAAATAAAATAAAATTGTCTGTCTGTTAGTTCCGGCTAATCTCCGAAACGGCTGGATCGATTATGACGAGACATTCAGCAGTAACTTAGGCTTTTTTTTTTTTTTTACTGATGGGAAATCATCAAATGACTTCTCCCGCTCTGGGTGGAGTGGGAGGGAGTGTCAGACTCTTACTGACTAAAACCCATCCATGTTCCTTCATTGCCCTTTGTGTTCCAGGGCCACGGTATCTCTTTCGAACAGTCCCGCAGCCCCGGCAGGCATCGGCCCTTCCTGGTTGCTGACATCTCTTTGAGGCGCGCGTGGAACACGAACGCGCCGTCGACAAGGCCTGTCGTCATAAGACGGACGGACGGTGAGCTAACCCATTACTCACCGTCCACAGGCCCGCGCCTACGATGGCCGGGAGCCACCACGTGGCCCCCGACGCCCGGTGCGTCGCCCGCGGCGGCTGGGACGTGAGATTCTCTCCCTCTCACGTCCCGCCACCTCCTTCGCTAGCATGACTGCTTCGCAGAAGGAGGTGACGGCTTCCCATTCCCTCTCGCTCCGGACCATGGCCTGAACCAGGGCCGGGCGCGAGAGGTCGCCGCCGCAGTAACTTAGGCTTAACCTTTTGTTTGAGAAAAAGGATTAGGGTTCCGATCACAATTCTTTTTTTTTTAAAAAAAAACGTTGCGCCTCACTAGGAATTTCTTCCTGTATCGTGGCTGCGCTTACAAACATAGAAACTCACAAACACAAACATCCAGACCCGGAACAACTACTTGCAGATCATACAAATATTTGTTCCGTGCGGGGATCGAACCCGCGACACGCTGCGCAGCAGTAGATCACTCAGCCATTACGCCAACCGTGTCGTCAAAACTTTGAAATTGTAACAAAATCCGATTCAAATAGGTAAGTAATAATTTTAAAATAATTTCAAACGGACGTAGGTCGAGGGCAACGGCTATTCAATAGGTATAGTTAGAGACCTATAGGACCAGGAGGGCAGTCGGTTGCCCAAGATGATGATGAAAAGAAAAATCTCGATTATAATATAACAATTTTGACAGCAACATTTAATTGAATGTAATCCAATAACAACACATAATACTAGTTTATTTTTTCGGAGAAATAAATAATCCTAAGGTCTAGGTTTAAAGCTTGGTCTTATGCTAGAGATTTGTTTGCGGGAACACCCAGCCTCAGTCGGTCCCGAAGTCTCAAAAGTCGTTTATACATGAACAGTTTGTTCATCGGGAAACTTACTTTGACGTTTTTCTCCTGTAAACAAATTATTTATTAATTAAAACTTTATGCACATAAACAAGATTCTGTGTACCTGGTACCTGTACTACAACTAAAAAACCCGACTACTGAAAAATCACGCTCTAATTAAATTCGGGGTTTACAAGGAAAAATCGACTCCTCCTACTGTTGAAGTCGGTTAAAGTTTTACCTATATTATCCGGGCCATAATAACGAATCGATCGACACCTTATTCATCAAAATCGGATGAATAGTTTAGGCGCTACGGAGGAACATAGGTAAATACAAAAATATATACATAGACTGCTAAAATCATAA
Organism: Noctua pronuba; assembly: GCA_905220335.1. Lineage (NCBI taxonomy): Eukaryota > Metazoa > Arthropoda > Insecta > Lepidoptera > Noctuidae > Noctua > Noctua pronuba. The sequence continues at coordinate 7,306,255 of LR999918.1, read as the reverse complement.
CCCTTCCGTTTGGCTTAGCCGTAGTCGGTTAAAAAACTGTACAAACAGAATGCCTTGGGTAAATTAATACATAGGTTTTGATACTCAGTGAGTGGGCGAGGACCGAGATAATGCGTGTGATTGGCTAGGCCTATTTCCAGCGATGACTGCTACATTAACATCAAGCCTTGTAATCCCCGAAGTGTAAGGCAGAGGTGTACCTAACAAGTACACCCACATTTCGGCAGTTATGTTTAAGTCCCATGTAATAGAGGGCGAGCCTATTGCCATCAACCAGGAAGGGATACAGACTCCGTGGCTGCTACTGAAAAATTCCTGATGGAACAACCCAATAGGTAGCACTTTGCCCAACCCAGGAATCGAACCCAGGGCCATATGATCAGCAGTTGAAGACGAGGCAGTTTGAAGATTATTACATTCTAGAAAAAGGCCAGCCATTGCAATTATTATAATAAGCCAACTTTTTAAATTCAAAAACTTATCAAATTATGAGGCTAGCAATATGTAGGTAATTTGATTCTTTTAGTAGATATATTTTGCTGGGCCCATATATCAATATTTTCCAATCATAGAATAAATAGTTCTTAGAAGTAAAAAGTTTAACTTACGAGAGGAAAGAAATCAATCTCCACCAGCATAATCTCAAAGAATGTTGCCGCCATAATAACGGGTCCAGACTTCCTTTCACAAACATCCAGTTGTACAGCATATTTTTCATCTGGCAACTGTGCTATAACTTCAAAAAAAGGCTTACTACCCCCTTTCTGGCATGCCAGACGATACAGTAATATCTCACCAGCTCTTGTACCAATCAGAACAAAGTCCCCATAGAATTGTAAGGCAGTGATTGGTGGAAATTCTAAATACAAATGCTGGTATTTGTCAGTCTCAATTTTGAATAGATTTCTGGAATAACAGACAAAGTTTTTGTCATCAATCGCACAGATGTGTTTTATTTGTTTAAGCCATTCAGGAGGACAGGCTATTGGTTTGACAGATACAACTCTGTCTTTATCTATGGTCACAATTTTACCACAATCAGTAAAGATACATAATTTTCCTCTATAATACTGAATTTCTTTTATATCATAGTCGCAGTGAAGGATCAACTTTGATTCAAGATTCTTCACAGTCAGGTCACAGATGAAAATATCTCTGTTATTGAAGAAATACAGCTCTTTTGCTTGTAGAACGAAGTTATCTGCTTTGAAATATCCTTCAGCCATAAAAGTCTGATCATCAATTGTTCTTTGGAGGAGTATTCCACATTTTAAAAGTAACACAGTTGCAACATCATTACTTTCAATCTTGTAGCAGTTTTTTTCTGGTACTGCTACAGGTATATTCTTCAGTGAATTTGCGTCATACAGCATTATGCCTCTTGCGTCTTTTAACGGCATGACCCCATAGTTAATGGGTAAAGCATGATTTTTGTCATGTGACGTGAATTTATAGAAATCACGAGCCTCTGAGTGAAATTGTGTGATTTTTGGCCACATTGACAGGTTTCTATAGATATAGTACCACTTACAGTCCTTGCCAGACTTCTTTTTGGCTATTGAGGAGGAGTATTCGAACTCTTTGATGCAGATTTTCTCCCAAATGTAGTCATTTTCGTCTATGGCTTCGACCCATTTTTTGCACACCCTACGGCATTTTCCAACAGTAATACCGTCGGTTCTGATTAATATTTCTATAAAAGTCTCTATTGGTAAGCTATCTATATCCATTATTGTTTAAATTTTCGCTGAATGTTGTTAAAACGACCGGTTTTTCCTTTAGATTTCGTTTCTCACATATTTTTCGCGTTCGACTGAAATTAGTTAAAAGTTAACATTAGTATTTATTAGAGTAGTTATTTTTGTACGATTGGTGTATTTAAGACCAATTTTTTCTCAAAATAACTTACCGTGTTTACAATTTAATCTCGTATCAACAGACTGATAAACTCGTGATTTTGACGTTTTGTTTTGCAATGTTGGTGTCTCTGACAGTTTCCATGCTACGTTCAGAAACGCGAAAGGACAAGGTCCAATTTCAAAGTAATGTTGTCACAACATTCACAATAATATTGTTTAACTATTGGTTTAACTGATACTGTTAGCATGCGTCATCCCACAACTGGGCAAAGACCACTCCCCGTGACTACTAGTTTTTTCGATCCAAGGCTAATGTAGGCCATGAACCCCCACAGATGGGGGATGTCTTTGCTAGGTAATATGATCTAAGTTTTCATTTTTTTTGGTGTTAAAAATTTATTATTCTATTTTACAAGCTTCTTTGATTTACAAACTCGGGAACAGTGCCAAACGTAGACAATGACTAAATAGAAGAGAATGTTGAACGAGAAACTTCAGGAATACCAACTGATATAAAACTGTTAAGGCGCGAACTACGAAAACGGCTTTCATCTTCTGGTGCTGTGTATTGTTACTTCGGAGAACATTCTAGATTTCGTTCGAGTGAAGAATCTTTCACTATGCAACTGTCTAGAAGATTGGAGAACAATCCTAGAATGTTCCAACAGTAGGTATCCTGTCATTCTCCGAAAATTAATTTACAATTTTTCATTTGACAAGCAATGATTGACAAAAACATGATTGGTGATCATCATTTTACAACAAGTGTGCCAAATAATTCTAGGTTTATCACCCATGGTGTTTTAATTGGTCCCATTCCCAACTCGTAAATATATTCCAATCTTATGAAGATATTTTGCAATCGAACTATTCTGAAGCCACGCCAGTATATTGTAGCATAATATAAGTTGATTCTTCGGACACAACTATCAGAGGTACCGTACCTTTGGCTCCGTTAAGTAATTAACCAAAGCGCTTGTTAATTCTTCTCTCGTCGTTACTAAAGAATAGTATAACTCATATTGAGGTATTCTAGCCCAAAAACAAGGGGACTATCTGCGCCTGCCGGGGCTGCGGGACTGTTCGAAAGAGATACCGCGGCCCTGGAACACAAAGGGCAAAGAAGGAACATGGATGGGTTTTAGTCAGTACGAGTCTGACACTCCCTCCCACTCCACTCAGAGCCGGAGGAGTAATTTGATGATTTCCCATCCGAAAAAAAAGAAGGGGTCTATCTGCCCAGTTGGGGTATCAACAGGTATAGTATCCCCACTCGTGCAAGTAATATTTCTTATAAATAGGAAATCGGTTGGCAAAAACACGAAAAAACCCAACAAATGCAATGTTTTATTACACCATAACAAATACACATTGAAAATTCACATAACATTTACCATGTCACGTTTATAGATAGATTGAGAAAAATAGAGTTGGATTTAAACCTCTGGACTAGCGGAATATATCAGTGAGTTACAGACGTTCGCGTTCCGTTGAAGTCAGACGGTGAATGACAGCACGAGCATGCGTCATCCCCCCCCCCCCTTCCCCCTCACACACCGCGTGCCTATCTAAAGCACCGTAATCAAGACGAGAATTAGCAACAAAGAGCAGAATACTTATTCCAAAATTGAAACTCGTGTTTTGTTTTCTCGTTGACTTAAACAATAACAGCCAATGAAATCACTTCAAATAAGATATTGTTACCACAGTATAAATCTGCCTTTCAAAAGCCGGAAGTTAAAAAAAATTTGGTTCTACAGAGTCCGCTAATTCAGAGGTTTAAATTTCTTTATTTAGTTCTTACCTGATTTTATACGTTAGAAAATGAGTATACATTATCTATACATATAATAAAATCGTAAAAATCCAATTTTATGTTCCGACTTGGCTCAAAAACTACTGCATAGATCCTGTTCAAATTTTGCACAAATATTCCTTACAGGCTTCTTCACATGTTAGGCTATATATTATCACGCTACTCGCTTAAGGGGGTGAGCAATAATGCATTATGTCAGTATCCTTCATTTGTTTGACGTGTCAGTCATGACAAGCACCAGAATGGCTATTTAAAGCGTATGTCAACAGAGAAAACAGCCTAGCGGGTTCTTGAACGTTCTGTAAGCTACTGGTCGCAAGTTCAAACCCCACTATTACTTTCACTTTTTTGTAATTTGTTTGAATATTTTTTTGAAGCTTTTAGATTTCCATATTTTTTTTTGTATTGACATCGTTTGCATTTCCGTTTTTCTCCTTTTTTCTTCAAACGTTTCTCCAAAAAGTAATAGAGAAGTATGGAAGAAGATGACATGCTGCGCCGACCCCGAAAAAATTGGGATAACGGCAGGAGAATGATGATGATGATTTCTACAAAAAGTTCTTGCTTTACTAGAAGTCTGTTTCCTTCTCGATTTGCAAAATATCAATAATCAATCGCAGTTTTCATTTCATTTTATTGTTTTTTTATAGATTGGTATAGTGTTCAGAAGCGAGCATGAGGTCCTGGGTTAGATTCCCGGTAGGGCAATGTGTTATTGAGTTTTTCCACCAGCAAATTCTCAGTAGCAACTACGAAGTCTGGTTTTGTGCCCGGTTGATGGTGTATCGCACTATAAAAAGTACTACAGCAACATATAACAAAAAGTACTACAGCGCCATCTATGACGCAGGTAATGAACTAAACATCGAAATACGTCTAAATTCTGCCTGGGTCAAATAAATCGCCCAAATAAAGTTATCCGCGACTTAAGACTATATAGAAGTACCCGACAACAACTGTTGGGCAGTTATAGCCCACCAGACATTATTAACACCCGTCTGGTCGGACTATCCTCCCTTTTCTATGGTGGATGAAGAACCTTACAACCTGTTCTTTATACAAAATGGCAATAGGCTCGCTAAATATTTCATGGGAGTTCAACATAACTGACAAAATGTGGGTGTACTACTAGGTACTATATACACTCATCAGTTTTCTCATTAAAATATGTATTAAAAAACAGATAGGTAATTTTATAACAAACACGATGGTATAACGTTTTGTTTCTTTAATTAGCCTATTCTGTCCCACTGCTGGACAAAGGCTTTCCCCATTTCCTTTCCAACTCTCCCGGTGTTTTGCCTTTCCTGGCCAATCAGTCAGGAACGAGTCCAAATCGTCACATCAGCGTTTGTTGGGTCTGCCTCGGTGACGATGACAATCTTCAGGTACCTACTGTATGACCATTCTGGCCCATCTGTCCTGACCCATTCTGGAAATGTGACCCGCTCAGTCCCATTTGAGCCTCTTACACTTATCGCCAACATCGGCGATGCCTGTCTTGGAGCGCATTGTGGTGTTGCGTATTCAATCGGTGATTTTGATGTTTAAAATCCATCGCTCTTTGGCAAACCTTGAGTTTGGACTTTTCAGCCTCCGTCAAAGATCATGTCTGGGTACCATAGGTTAGGATAGGCATGATACACAGGTCGACAAGTTTACGCTTAAATGTGATTGGAAAGTATAACGTTGTCTAAGTAAAAGCGGTCAAGCCTAGCGTCTGTCGCAGTTTTAAATATTCTTGACTTAACGATTAGGCAACCCATTCGTTATAATTTTTATATAATCTTTTTTTAGCCTTTATTGTCCCACTGCTGGGCAAAAACCTCCCCCATTGCCTTCCATTCTTCTCTCCGGGCGGTTTTCTTCGTCCAATCTGTCACAAACGCTCCTAAGTCGTCACACCAGCGTTTACTAGACCTCCCTCGGCGACGACGCCCGTCTTCTGGCACCCACTGCGAGACGACTCTAGCCCACCGGTCCTGATGCATTCTACAGACGTGGCCCGCCCAATCCCACTCCAAACTAGCAATCTTATCGCCCACATCAGCGATTCCAGTTTTTGAGCGTATTGTGGTATTGCGAATTCTGTCGCTGAGCTTAATACCCAATACGCTACGTTCCATCGCCCTTTGGCCAACCTTGAGTTTGGACTTTTGCGACTCGGTCAGCATTACGGTGCTCAAACTTGGTCCCTGACCGGTTAGGATGGGCAGAATGCACATGTCGATGAGATTGTGCTTCAGGGATAAAGGTAGGTCACCCTTCATCAGCGACTTCATGGACCAGTAGCTCTTCCAGGCGTTCTCGACTCGGCAACTCTCAAACTCAAATGTACTCATCGACTTTATAGTGAATTTCTTGCCCATCTAGCTCAACCCTACTTTTTACGCTATTGGTGATGACTTTAGTTTTTTTTTATTTATATTCAACATATTTTTCATTCGGTGAACAGTTGGGGGGGGGGCGGTATTAGGCATTTTTTCTATAATAAGCAGGCTTTATTTACAATTGTGGAGCGAAGAGAAATAACGAAAATAACTAATAACTGAGATTATAACTGTTTCACTCGCGGCACGTCTTTAACGTTTAGATGTGGCTGCACTAGCATTTTAACTTCAGAGCAAAATATTAAAAAAATAAAAGCAAAAATATATAAAAGCGAAAGGTCACTCACTCATCACGAAATATCGAAACCGATTGACGTAAAAAAATGAAATTAAGCAGGGAGGTAGTTTATAGTTAGTAGACGTCCGCTAAGAACGGATTTTGCGACAGGGCCGGATTAAGGGGGTCTAAGGGCTCTCGCAAGTTTGTATGGAAGTCCTTCATTTTTTGTGCTACAAACTTGAAATGTGGCAGGGAGGTAATAAATAGTCAGTAAAAGTCTGCTAAGAACGGATTTTGCGGCAGGGCTGGATTAAGGAGGTCTAAGGGCTCTCGCAAAAAGTCTCTTAATGTTGTAAATTAAAAGCAAAATCTCACGACATCTCACCAAGGGGAGAGGGGGGGGGTTGAAAAATCGCCAAAATTGCCTCGCGTAATTAATGGACGCCCCCTAACCCAAGCATCTCCTTGCTTAAAAGGTGATCTCCAAATCATGTGTGTCATAACTTTATGTATCTAATTGAAATAAACATTCTTTTTTTTAACACTTTGTCCGACCCGGGAATCGATACCAGGACCTCATACTTAGTAGTCACGCTTGCGACCACTCGAGGCAGTCTTACACATACATACCAAAATTTCCACGCGAACGAAGTCGCGGGCAACAGCTAGTATCATTATAAAATATTCACATAGGTATAAGTTTGGTAGTTATTATTGTAAGATTTTTCAAGAATATTTACATTAATCTGTGTGTTCTGTTTTGTTAATTGTCGATTATTACCATGATTTTAGAAATAACTTATGGAATAGTTTAAAAGGCACATCCAAATAAAATTCCAATATTAATAAGTACCAAAATGATATACCTAATACAAAATGTCCAAATTCGAAGTCTTTTTTTAAATAATATAATAACTGCTTTGAATAAATTTTTTCACAGTATTTCAAAGTACAGTAAAGCAATAATAGTCATACAAAAGGAACCCAATAATCAAAATGTATAAATAATAATCATCATCGAGTTATCAGTTCGAGTAACAAAATAAATAATAAATAATTAAACGAACATTATTTGTAAAAAAAACTAAACTAAACATTAGCACTAAAAATTTGGTACAAAATTTGTGATCTTGATTAATAGGGGAATATGCAAGGTGTCTTATTACTAATTTGATTATATCGTTGTATTGCCAATTTGACGTTACTAGCATACCAAGTGACGTCATCTGACACGTCAAATACAAACTAAGTTATCCAATGTTACCCAATTACTGGATTGTGGAGGTCAGATAGGCAGTTACTGCTCCGAGTAAAATACTTGTATTCAGCTGCATGATGAACACAACAAGTTACCGCAAACTGTCAAATTTCTCCAAATGATTTTAAACCATAAAAAGTTGACAGTTACGTTCAAAATCGAATGAGATTTGTCAGTTGGTGGTTACTTGATGCGTTGGCGACTGTACTAAAATCGAACCACGTAATATTTTGGGAAAACACAAACGGGCAGACGACAATTTAAAAAAGAAACCTGTATGCATATTCCCTGTTACATAATAACACCATTACCCAAATGCAATAAATAGCATAAAAAATCTTAAATTACAATGCATTAGGAATGCTTAAACAATAAAATGGCGTTGAGAGACGTCAACGCACTTTGGGCTCACAAGTAACTCACTGGGTCCAATGATTTTTGGCCGAATCAACAGTTTAAAATTCAACATTTATCAGTCGCCAGCGCATCAAGTTACCACAAACTGGCAAATTTTCTCATTCGATTTTGAACTTAACCATCAACACTTTATGGTTTAAAATCATTTGGAGAAATTTGACAGTTTGTGGTAACTTGATTTGCTGGCGACTGGACATGATCATAATTATTATAAAATGCGTACTATGTAAATATATAATACAGTTGCACTATGGTAGTTAAGGATATAAGCCCCGCCCACTTCTGCTGAACTAAGTTCAGATAAGGGTTGCCCATCATCTAGTAGCACGGGATCGTATTTTTCCATGCTCCTATCCTTTTCTACCGCTCAGAACCGCCATATACTAGAGAGAGAAACACAGCGTGCTGCCATACTACCGCGTGCGATTGCATACTCGCTCTGTTGATAGCATTCATGCTGCTAGATGAGGTTGAACCCTAAAACTGACGTTAGCCGACTGCAACTTAGTCAGTCGATACGGCTAACAACAAAGATCTTCACAAAATTAAAGTTTTTATTCAAACTGTTAAGCGACCAAAAATCAGTTCTGTCTCCAATAAAATGGCAGTCAATCGTTAGTAGAATAAGTGTCTTTTTGGTAAATTCTTTCGAAATTGGTCAAGCCCTATGACCTTTTACACAATGCCAGTTTTTAGTTAAATCACGAGTGTGTTATACAGGGTGGCGGGCGCCGAAAATGCTGAAAATAAAAATAATGTCCTGTGACTAAACTACTGGATTTATTCACATGAATTTTTGAATGCAGACTGGGAACGTCATGAGATATACGCAGTTGAATTTTTTGTCGTATTGTCGGCGTCACCCTGTATAACTTTGAAAAAAAAATGTATAATTTTTAAATTGCAGTTGTTGCTCCAATTTACTTCACCAGTTAGGACACTTATTCCAGAACGGAATTAATTTAATTAGGAATGATATAAAATTTAAAATAATAAATAGGATTGATATGAATAACATGCCTTCACTAAATTTGACTTAAAACTACAACTAGTCTTATTGAGGTCACAATTACCTACTAATTTCAATATATCAGAAATATGAAGGTATCTACAGGGTGTAAACGGACCCTTCACGAAGCCGTCAACCAAGCATTATGTACATCACACTAAGTAACTTTACGCAAAAATTATTGCTGGGAAACGACTTTTTTTTGGGTGAAAAGTAACGTTTTACGGTAACGCACTCAAAACATTGTGCTGATTGATGGATTGAATAGCACGGGGGTCGTGGAGGTGTTTAAAGTAAAGGTCTTATATTAAAAACATGTATTTTAAAAAAAACTTATGAAAAAGTTGGTACTTGGACCTCCCCTTTCGGCTTTGTTAAGGGTCTTGTTACTCCCTTTATAGGTACTTACATGATTTGATTAAAATATTACAAGATTATTATAGTCATTTCGATTAGCAAAATGAGCAATATTTAAATAGTGATTAAATATTCAAACAAATAATTATATCATAAAATGCAGTTAAATATTGTAATAATTATTGAATCAATTAATTGTATCATTAAGACTATGCACTCACTTCGAGACATTGTTTTAAAAGCTTTAAAATCACTTGACTAAATATGAGGTCGAGTTTTATCGAGACAAATTGATTACTTCGTTAATTATTTAAAATGCTACCGGTCTCATTGAGACTCTTGTAAAATAGGTACAAGTATACTGACACTCTTTAATCCTGACAATTTCAAGTGTACTTATTTACTTAAAATAAATCACCACATAGGAACAATCAATAAAAATAATCATAAATACTGGGTGGTAAAAATAGTGAAGTCAAAAAAAAAATCCATATGCACACATTTTCATTCTTTAACGTTAAATCGAGGCATTTTCTAATCTCATTAGCATAAAGAGTAACAAAAAGCCGTGTAAAAATAAAGATGGTTTTTTTTTTAAAGGTAAATTATATAGGTTAGAGTGTAGGCTTAGGGGCGCTATGGAGCAAGGAATTAGAAAAAAATCCTACTTAGTTTTTTTTTTCGTAAATTTCCTAATTTTATTGCAGTATCGGGTTAACCTAGACCATAAAAACCATTTAGGTTCTGAGACGCATTGTTCTCCGATGCACCGTTTCCGAATTATGGGAAAACTAAAAAAATTGTAAGTCCCAAAACCATTTTTTTTTGTTTTCTTTTGCTACTCATAGTGCCCCTAAGCGTATACTCTAACTCAGACAAATCCGAAAGACGACCCACTGACCGAAATTATAACTCGAAAACTATCAGGAATCGCAGAACATATAGTTCAACCAACTTATCTGTGCAGGCGGGAAATCACAGAACTAAAATAAACGTACTAAGTTTGACATATTGATGCATTTTTTCTTGACAAGTAGCGCCACCTTGAACTGCACACTTAAAGTGGTCATACATACATGGGGTATTTTCAAATTGTTTTATGACTTCACTATTTTGACATGGGTTGCCCTTAAAATATTATACAACCAACAAAATAAATTAAATAAAGTTCGAAAAATGTTATTAATATGTTTTAAAGCAAAATAGTAGACATCTAATTTCTGTTGCGTTTCTATTTTTCCTATCTATACCATAATTTGTTCGTCAATTGACCCATTCCAGTACAATAATGTAAATTTACTAAAACCCGCTTCTATTTTTTGTTTTAATAAATAAGGTACAATAATTTAATCCAGAGGAGGGTATTAGTTAGTTTACATTCATAAATTGACAGTATATAAGTTGTCTTAAATGTACATTTTTCGATGTAAAAAGTGTAGTAAAGGTACAACAGTTCCGCAACTGCAAACGGCACCGGCGAAGCCGCTATGGCAAACCGCAGCGACACGGCCCGTTTCTTTGTAACTAAAATGCTTCCGTAACTGCTGGCTTTGCATATTTGGTTTGCGGTTTTGGAACTGATGCCGACGCCAGCACATCAACCTACAACGATCTGTCAAATTTCTTTAATGGATTTTCAACTTTATCGCTAAAGCATTAGGTTCAAGGTTGATTGGGAAAGTTTGACAGTTTTGGGTAGCTTGATGTGCTTGGGTCTGTACTTTAAGGGCGAAATCACATTTGCGTGTACGGATCAGCTTTGTCGAGTATTTCTATCTCATTCTGTCATGTAGAGGTGTCATTTGATGGAGCGAGAAGTCCAGTCGCAAGCATCCGGATTCATTCGCATCGGAAGCACCTCTTAATTAAGTGAGTTGCAATTCTAAGTTAAATGCTGATCTGTGCTTGTAAATGTGATTTCAGCATAAAAGGAATATTTCACTTATTTAAACCATCCATTAAAAGAAAAAAAAAATCATTAGAAAAAACAATGATCAGATATGTAACACGAATTAACATTAAACATACATAAAAGCGCTAAGTTTTCTTGTTCTATACTAAACAGCGAATTAAAAACTTATTCTAGAACGAATAGAGCCTATTTTCGCTTATCACCTGTTTTTGAGTAAGTCTGAAACGGCTAGCATTGTAAAGCTGCCTAATAGATAAAGAGCTGCCGGTATCGAAGCCAGGAGCCTGTATCTTTCTTCTGTAACAGAAAAAGATTAGAATTTATTAGTAAAAGAACTTTTTTTCAAACAAAAGATATAAAAAATCAATCAGCACACAAAATTCCCGTTTAAATCATGTACATGTGACCCAAATCAAATGTATTGTGAAAAAGATGCGAAATTTTGTGATCCCAAAACAAAAAATGTTAACTTATAAAGAACTACGCATAAAGCCAGTATGTTTACTCAATGAATGAGTGAATTGAAGGTAATAATTAAATTCAAAATACTTATCGTTTTAAATCACAAAATTCCGCTAAATCAGGACTGCAACAACACGTTGAAATTGTAGCACTTTTACACTTACAAATCTTTATATGTAGTATATAAGTCAGAAAAATATTATTTGTTCAGCAAATTGACATTCAAATCACAACTGCACGCGTAGCATGATCACGACAAAATTACAGATTATGTCGACAAAATGACAGATTGTGTCGACAAAATGACAGATTGTGTCGACAAAATGACAGATTGTGTCGACAAAATGACAGATTTCTTTTCATAATCTGTCATTTTGTCGATTCTTCCGTCAACAAAACCCGTTTGGCAAATTGGTGTAGTATGTCAATTTGATAAACAATTAACGTCCCTGTAGGTATTTGTAGGTAATGTGACTTATGCATGTAAGGTTTAAATTACAATGCGTTCATGGGATGCACCAATTATACTACTAGTGTCAAAATTGAGAAATGGACAAGATGAAGTAATGGTTACCGTAGATTATTGGCAATTGAATATGCTCTAACAGTTAGGCGGGTTCCACAACAACGATCGCGCGTTCGCAATTGTGTAAACCGCCTAAATGTATTATTTCCATATGTTTATGACACCAAGGGGAGTTTCTGTGTTTGTAAAAATTGTGTACCTATAATGTACCCATAATCGAGGATTAATCTATGTAACAGTACTATGAGTTATTGTTGGATTACGTATAGCAATTCCACATTTATTATTTCTTCATTTTTATCTACATGACATTTGCAAATTCTTTCTACTTATCTTAAGATGAACAGTTATGTCGTTTATTGGGGTATATAAACACTTGTTTCTGTGATATAATTGACATTTTTAAATGCAGTCTCTTTTGGAGTCTACTCTTAAGTATTTTTTATAGGTAAAATAATTTACAGATTAAATAAAAAATGCAAGATTTTCGTGTCTAAATGATAGTAAAAAATTAATAAAATCATGCGATGAAATTAGAGATATTTTTTATGTGACATGCAAAAACTAGTCGTGCAAGGAGTAACCAAAAATAAATTAAAGACCCAAAAAGGATAAATAAATATTTTTATTCAATATTCAAGTTAATACCAGTCTTATTTTAATGTTAGTAAAACAATAACAATAGACGACACAGTTTTCTAGCGAAAATAAGGAACTAAAAATTATAAAAAAGCACATTTTATTGCAAAGGGTCACATAAAAAAAGAGATTTTACATATTTTTATTCAATTACTATTCTATAGGACTATTCGAAGTAAGGAACGAAGTTTCTAGACCTCCAGTATTAAATACTGTTTAAAAATACTTGAAGCATAAATTGGAGCATGCATAGCCTTAAAAAAGACCAAAAAAATTATTAAAAAAACGGTAACTTAATTTTTATTATTTTCAAACATCTTCTTAAAAAATAAGATAAAACTATTTTAGATTATAGTTCATTCGATTTTTAAAAGACCCAAATCCATCAAGCGCAGTGCTATTTCTACACATTTTTTTTTATAATTGAGAGAGTAATAAACTAAAAATGTCTTTTAAAAATACCTCGGGGAACAGAAATACACAAAATTTGGCTTTGAGGAGTATCGCAATCTAAATTCATTATATTTAAGAAAAATCTAATTCTAGTACTTTCGACTTTTAAGTACAATAAGCCTAAAGAATTTCAAACAATAATTCGAAAATATCACATTTGAATAATGAATAACAAGTAGTACAAGTAGCTACGTAACAATTGATAAAACCTAAATATATTCGTTGTATCCCGTCTTTTTGACGTCATTCGACATACATTCGACTTTTGGAGCAACTTTTTACCAAGAATAAGGATTCGATTTGTCTTTTCGTACTTTGCATGTTTTTATTTATCAATCTCGATATTTAAGCGTGTATTCGTTCAAAAATAACACTTAGTAACAACATCCTAAAGTTTCATAGGAACTTTACTATGGTAATCCGTAGCTAGGCCTTTATATAGGGTGACGGGTAATTAGTGACCGATACTTATACACGTGATTGTACTCATGATAACAAACAACTTTCCCAAAGAAACAATTTTTATATAGTTATTCACTTTTATCACAATAACACAACAGCTGTCTGCAATTCGCGCGCGGGCGCCTGTGACCTATCAGCTGTTAGCTGCGTCACGCCGTTCTGTCTCATTACTATCCTACCGTGCAACAGTGGGTAGGCTAGGCAGAGTCACGCGGCTAATAGCTGATAGGTCACAGGCGCGCGAGCACTAATTTCATACGGTGTTATTGTGATAACTTTGAAAGAGTATAAAAAAATGTTTCTTTAGGAAAGTTGTTTGTTATCATGAGTACAATCACGTGTTTAAGTATCGGTCACTAATTACCAGTCACCCTATAAAGCCCCAAAGTAAAATAGTTATTTAAATTACTACACTATTAAAACTCACAGAAAACATTCACGTTAAAGGACTGGAGATTTTATTGTAAATAGACTTAAACAAAGCCGGGAGTTTGTCGAAATGGATTTTTTTGCTCAAACTCGCGGCCCCTATATGTAACGCAGAAGTTAAGAAGATTGGCTCAGCCGTTCTGACACGTTCAACCATAATAGGGTTGTCATCCGAATCGAAAATTATTTCTGGATCGTTCTCTATGATCTGTTCAATCGATTCCCAATTAGTTTGAATCTTTTTCTCGACAGGGCAACACTCGCACAAGCCATAGTCACATTCCTTTTTACTCATAAAATATTCTGCATCGTCTAAGATAGTATGTTCGCCTACACGTTTTTTAACTGGGACAAACATTGAGAATTTACGGGCGGAATATTGTAGTAATTCTTCAACGTAATGATTGACTCCTTCGTCGAAGTTTTTGTCGTTTTTTATGTCTAATAAGTTTAGGTTATGGGGCTCAAAGAGAGAGTTTTTCCTACTATCCGGTAGAGACGGAGCATCAAGACTTGGTGTCTGTGGCATCATGCTACACTTTCGTTTGGCCTGACCTGTCATGGTGAATGATTTTTTAGTCGTCGCCCAGCCGAGAGATCGTTGTACCGCCATCTTCCATTTGGTGTATCTTGCGTCGCGATCTGTAATAAATATTCTTGTTAATATTACTTATTTCGGATACACTATTTTCCTACTGGTATCCAAAAAATATGAATATGGTTGGTTCTGTTAAAATATCAAGTCAGCGGCAGACCATTAAGAAGTTGGGGGTGGGGTGGGGGGAGGAGCTTGAAAAACCCCTCAGTCAGGATATATTTTATAGCTGTAAAGTGATACATAAGAAAAGTAATTCCGAATCTGGTTCGCAATCGACAATTTTGGAACTCCAAAAGATGCATAATAAATCTTCTATTGAACACGTTAGAGTCACGCAGATGGCATGTCTATAGCCAAATTCCCCCTCTACCGGTTCTTTTCACCCGCCGAATGGAAGGAAACTTCAATTTAAAAAAAAAACGAGAATAGTGCAGGGCACTGTAGCCTCCTTGCTAGGTTGCATTTGGCTGTCTCTGTTATGTGTCACCTCCTGGGGCCAAAAGCCAAAATATTTTATATAAATATATTTTTTTTACGCCAATTGGGATTGCTTTTGGCTTTAACTCGCCTGATGTGAAGCGATGAAGCGGCCTAGGATGGAACACGCTTGCTTTGAAGAACTGATTCCCTCGAACTTTGAAGAGATCCAGATTATAATGATCGAGGAACAGAGAAGTCAGCAGAGACTGGCGGTCTGCATAATAAATGCTTCAACCATTATAATGGTGACGCTTCGCTTTAAGTGAGTGTTCAGCTACGTACCGTCATCAGTAGTGGTAGGTAAGAAGGTATCGTTGAGAGTAGCGTGAGTGCGCCACTTGTCGGTGCTCCACACGCCGACGGCTCCGCCGGCTACCACGGCCACGCCTAGCGTCGACATGTCCCAAGCTTGAGCTCGTACTGTGACCAAATAATTACATGTTAGATAATAAACCTAATTAGTGTAGGCTAGATTAAGGCTAGGCTAGGTTTACCGACACCAAGTTTGAAAAAAAAAAAGAATTTTGCGAATACTCAAAGTCGATACTTTAGTTTATTTGAAATACTTTCAAAATCTTGTTTTTAATCCCCTTAAAGGGTATCAGTGAACTCAAAACCATGTGTTTAGATCCCAGCAAGTGATTTTAGTCCTTCTGAAGAAATCAATATTAATTGTGTAATTGTTGAATGAAGTTACAATAACTCCAGAATTTAAGAATCCCATCACGATTTCTTGAAACTTTTTGAGTGGTTATCCTTTTATCATAACCTAGTAACCATTATTTACCCAGTGTTGTAGACTATACATAACATAACATCACGCCTTTAATCCCCGAATACCTAATAGTACACCCACATTTCACCACATATTCTCATCAACCAGGTACAGATCCAGACTCCGTAGCTGCTACTGATAAATTCCTAATCGAATAACCCAATAACATTGCCCGACCCGGGAATCGAACCCAGCAGATGCACTTGGGACCACTAGACCAACGAGTCAGTCTATATTAGACGGATAATAAATAAAACGGGTACTTACACACAGGTATACCAATCAGGTCTGCTTGCAGCTGCATCAGTAGATCATTGGAGGTCATCCTGCCGTCCACGTGCAGCTTAGCGAGAGGCATGCCGCAGTCTTTGTTCATTGCTTCTAAGATATCCCTGAACAAGAAACATGTTTACATTTAGATACCTTAGTCAATAGATTACTATCCCCTGTATAATTATCACTTGCTTCGGTGAAGGAAAACATTGTTAGGAAACCAAAATGCCTGAGAGATATTTCTTGACGGCATGTAAAGCCAAGTCAGAGGCCCATGGGCGGCATAAAAACTCTGACACCAGTTTAGGCACTTACCACACGACAAAGAAGAAGACTATGTATTGTGTATGTCTTTATATAACAAATTTTTGAATATTACTACTATTATAAATGCGAAATTTTGTGCGGATATATGGATGGATGTTTGTTTCGAGCAAAAACTACTAAATGGATTTGGATGAAATTTGGCACACAGATAATTAATAACCTGGATTTACACATAGGATTTTATTTATACCGGCTAGTACGATCCCGTAGGACAATACCCGAACTCCACGCGGGCGATGCCGCTGGCACAAGCTAGTTATTTATACAGTATGTATCAGGAAAAATTATCAGCTGTCCCATACATTTAGGTTGCGTAGAAATTAAAGTTTCGTCCGGGACGGCTGATAATTTTTTCGCGATAATGATCTTGGTCCCATAGAAAAAGTTGTTCAGTTTGATGATCAATACCGCATCCTAAAATATGACCACACCTTTCTTGTACACTCTGTATTATTTAATGTCATAAAACTTTAGTTTACTTTTACGACATCCACGATTAGAAAAAGGCTGGGTAAACTTTACAGTTCTTATAAGATGTTGTCCAATGGCGATACCCACTAAGTCTGTGAAGTTTCGCTAAGTAATTTAAACAAAGATGTTTAAATTAATTAGCGAAACTTCAGTTTTACAGGATATCTTGTCAATACTTCGATGTTGATATTTACCTGGTCTGGAAACACACAGCTTCCAAAGCCGCCCTTATGATGTGGTTCTTGGTCGTAAATGCAGTGAGACCGCAAATAATTCTGAAACAACAAAATACATTTATTATTTTGCCTTTTTTTCTAATTTAAATGTTCTTTCTTTCTTCTTCTTTCTTTCTTCTTTTTCGGCGGAGCTGCGTTTATATGGCTCCCCTAATTTACAATGCTTTGCCTAGGTCAATAACTCAACCACCCTTCAATAAGTTTTGTGTTGCGTTGCGGAAGTGGTTGTTACAAGAGTGTTTTTATTCGATAGATGAGTTCTTTCAAAATTGTCCCTGTAAATTTTATACATTAAAGCATAGACTTATTTAACCGTTATCCTAAGTATGTAAACTGTAAACTTGTACTATTGCATGCTATATATTGGTCAAATGTGTGTTTCTAAATATTTTATATAAGAACTTCATGTACCTACCATATTTGATGCAATAAATGAATTGAATTGAATTCTTCTTTCTGTCTTAACAGTAGAAGTAACACTATGATGTCTGCCTACCCTCTCGCGTCCTTCCTCCAGTAGGGCGCGTACAGCCCGCTGAAGGCCGGCACGAAGTACACGTCGCCCGTAGAGAACACTTGGCCGGCGATGTGCTCAGTGTCCATCACTACGTCTTTGATTAGACGGAGGTTGTCGCGGAGGAACTTCATCGCGCCTCCTGCTACGGCTATGGAACCTGGTGAAGAAGAATATATTGTTTAGATGGTTGTTTTCCTTTTAAATAAAAAGAATCTTCAAACACTGTTTTAAGCTTTCACGGTTTACAACTAAACTTATACTGTCACTTGCGGGATATCTTCCGTGATTGTTCATTATGGTGGAAAATAAATTGTTAAGAGCAGACAAATCTGTCTACCCTTTTTCTTTGTCTTTTGCTATGCGCACTACTGGAACTCGACACTAAGTCACGGCAAAACACACCCACAGTATCACCAAGTTTTGTGGTTTTATTTTCCATGCACCCGCATTCTCCAGTCAACCCGCGATCATGGCGCTTGCAAAAGCGTCGAAATATCGGGAGCACAAAATAATGAACAATCACAGAAATTGTACCGTAAGTGACAGTATAAGTTAAAAAAAAATCTTGTATCCGTGCTTAATATAAGAATTTAAATTAATATAAGAAAGAAAGGACATTTGGGTAGGCCACATAAAGTACACTAACTGCCAGGCAATCATTACAAATCGCAGTTCTACTTACCCTCGAGCGCATACACGGCGGGAGTGTTAGGTCCCAGCTTATAAGCCACGGTGGTGATGAGACCGTGTGTGGACTGCACCCGACGAGTGCCCGTGTTGTACAGTAAGAAGCACCCGCTTCGGTACGTGTTCTTGGCTTGGCCGGCTTGCAGGCAGTTTTGGCCCACTAAGGCGGATTGTTGGTTGCCTAGTATCTGAAAGAGAAAAAAAGTTTGAGAAACTGTTTTTTATATATAAAAAAATATTTCTGATAAAACTAAACGCTATTATTATTTGAGATAACACTCATACAACGTGGGAGTGATCATCATCTGCCTAGCCTTTGCCCAACTTTATTGGGGTCGGCTTCCAGTCCAACCAGATGCAGCTGAATATCAATTTTCCATCTTGTCTAGTAAGTAAGTCTTGGTAAGACTGGTTGTCAGTCTTTCAGTCCACTGACTACTTGTAAAGACTGTCAAAGATCAAATGACAGCCGGGACCAACGACTTAACGTGCTTTCCGAGGCCCGTCCACAGACCAACCTAGGTAAGCGCGGCTTAACCTGAAGATTGATCAGAGCGGCTGTTATTATTTAGCCACGAGTTCTTCAGTGATGGAAAAGTAATGAAAATATTCTACTGAGCACATTTTTACACCCAGTACAATGTGTTGGGGCATTTTGTAGTCCAATTGACATTCTATACATTAGAACGCACTGCATCCAATCCAAATTGTAAATCGAGATCCGAATTCGAACGGATGAAATTTGGATCATACAGCTACTAGGGACCGACATAATATCTCGGATGTAGATCAAATACAGTGTTCCATCGCTCTTACCGTCCCTCTCGCACATTTTATGACCGTGTCTGCAAACATGGCTTAAGTAACAGTTGATGACTTACCCCAGATATCCTGATCCCGTCCATGATGGAGCCATCCTTCACTGTGCCGTATACTTCTGAGCTGCTGTGAATTGTGGGCAACGAGTCTCGATGGATGCCGAATAACCTGGTAAGCAAATTATACTATTTTTAGATAAAATAATTTTTAGGGGCGAGAATCATCATCTGCCTAGCCTTTTCCCAACTATGTTGGGGTCGGCTTCGAGTCTAACTGGATGCAGCTGAATACCAGTATTTTACATGGAGCGACTGCCTATCTGACTTCCACAACCCAGCTGTAGTACTAGGTAATACGACATCCCTTGGTAAGACTGGTTGTCAGACTTTCGGGTGAGACTACCTGTAACGACTATCTCAGATCTGCAAATGATAGCCGGGACCAACAGCTTAATGTGCTATCCAAGGCAAGAAGGAAACTCGGTATGTAATGGGGGGTCACCAATCCACAGACCAACCTAGGCGAAGCTTAAGCTGAAGATTAATCCGAGCGGCTGTTAGTATTTAGCCACGAGGATCGAGAATATACTCTCAAATGCAATAAGTGGTGTATATCAAAGTGGGCTAGCCATTTCCATAGAAACGCATGCTTCAATGATGGCTATTCCTGGTTTTTATTGTTTCATTTGCAAATCGTTCCAAATATGCTAATTTTCTCATCTATTACTGATCATTATCACAAACAATTAGTATTAGTTACTAATACAAACGAAAATGAAGCTTACCTCATTAAAATAGGGTCCCAATTCAAAGTTTCCAGATTCATCAGGAGGGTTCTAGACGCGTTTGTGACGTCAGTGATGTGTAAGCCGCCGTGGGGACCACCGGTCATATTCTGAAATGGGAAAAAAACATTTATATTTTTTATCATAAAATTATTACCGATCATGGTCCCTGAGATATTTACTGAGAACTTTAATAGAACCCATGTAGTTGCATTTGAAAATGTGTGGAAATGTTTTAAAATTGTTGATTGATTGAGTATTAATTTTACCTTAAACATGACATGTATTTTATACTTTTGCTGTTGTATTTTATATAGGGCATACATAGCTTTAAGCCATTGTAAGCTTGTAAGAGTGTCCATGGAGTTTCTTACTCATTCTTCTCCATAGAGATCTACGCTTTGGAATGTGCAACTACAGTACTTTCATATGTTATTATGCCTTGTGACTGTGACTGTAGCTTTGCTTTTTTTGTATTCTGACATTCTGAAATTCAAAAGTGCCTGTAATGGTCTAATTGAAATAAATGCTTTGAGTTTGAGTTTTAAGATCTCCTCTGCCTTACTTCGGGCATTACGGGGCGGCGTGATATTATGGTATGTGGTGAAAGAGCTCTTTACTGTGCTGCGACTCTTCAGTCCTGGTAATAATTACTAAAAGTTCCCTGATCGAACTCACCCACACAATCCAGGTATCAACTGTGCCAAACAGCAGTCTCTTATCCCGACTAGCCCTCCTCACAGCTTTAATATTGTCCTTCATCCAACGCATCTTCAAAGCGCTGAAGTACGGAGATATGGGCAGACCGCAGATGTTCTTGAAGTAATTCTTGTTGCGGTCGGGGATTTTGGCTAGGATCGCGTCAACTGTGCAGTCTGTGCGGATGTCGTTCCATGCTGGAATTGAAAAAGAATTTAAGAACATTTATTATAATCTCCTTTATTTATATCTTTACAAATCAATTAAATTTTTAAATATTCCTTAGAAAAAACAATATGAAGAACATTAAAAATATACAAAATTGTAGCCCACGCGGTTCTATCTCATTACTATCGTACCGTGCACAATGGGTAGGCAGAGCACCCGCGCGGCTCGCAATTTCATATAGCTGTTGTGTTATTGGGATAAAAGTTAATGAGTATAAAAAATGTTTCTTTGGGAAAGTTGTTTGTTATCATGAGTACAATCACGTGTTTAAGTTTTTTAATCGGTCACTAATTACCAGTCACCCTATATATCCTTGTATATCGTAGTATAGCTGTTCCCCGCGACCTTCGTCCGCGTCAAGTTATTAAAAATACAATTTTCCCCGTTTTTGCAACATTTTGCTGCTACGCTCCTATTGGTCGTAGCGTGATGATATATAGCCTATAGCCTTCCTCGATAAATGGACTACCCAACACTGAAAGAATCATTCAAATCGGACCAGTAGTTCCAGAGATTAGCGCGTTCAAACAAACAAACAAACACTTCAGCTTTATAATATTAGTATAGATTAATTAAAATTATTTCAGATATAGATACACCTATCACTGTTTGTCTCTTAATCACCCAAAGGTTGACTGGTAGGAAACCTATGGCATTAAGTCCGCCTCTGTACCTTGTGCTCGAAGTGTTAAATAAATAAATAACGACCTCAAAAGGTTTACATTTGTAAAAATAATTACCTATAGCTGCATGCAACGGCTCGCCCGTATATTTGTCCCAAGCTATTGTTGTCTCCCTCTGATTCGTGATGCCCAGCGCTACTATGTCATCTTTGGTATAACCTGAAAACAAAACAATTTGCACTATAGTGTCATTGCAAAAGAAAAACAGATGTACAAATATCACAAGTTTTACACCCGTAACAATAAACAAGTCAAAGTGATTACTTGAGTAAAAGGCATTATTTAAGATATGATTTTTGTTCAGTAGTGTAGTTATTTCTTGAATTTAGAACTGTCAAAAGTTAGAACTCTTAGCTTCGCTTTCTTTGACGGTTCTTACTTCGTTTAAATTGTTGTTTTTTGCATAATTTAAAATGTTTATTATGTAATTACTTAAGCTCCAGTAATTACTTTAACTAGAGTATACAACAGATACGAGTTTTGGAGGTTACATGAATATTTTAGTGTTAATGTGAGAACAGCATGAAAAGGCGCACAATATGTTGATTAAATATTTGTCAAGTTTAAATGGCGGCACTTTTCTGGTAATGTCACTGCAAAAATTTGAAAATCTTTGGTTTCATAATCCTCATATTTTTAAGCCATTTATTTTAAAAATCCTTTACCCAAATCTTTATACCCATCACAATGAGGTTAGCTAGATTTTTTTTATCACCAAAACAACTATCTCGACACGAATTATAGAAAATCAAAACTTCGGCCCAAAACGAAGTCAAAGTCAAACAGGTTGTTTGTTAATAAACAAAGTAATTAAAAAACTAATTATTCATAAAACAGTTGATTGAACTTTGATAGTTAATGTATTCGATGACACTGATTCAAATAACACGTGCCATTAAATCATTTCAAGTAAAGGTGGAGACGGTTTTTCGTTAAAATATAATGTTTTGTTTGGCTCTAGACCTCATTACTCGGTAACGTGAAGACTTTCTTTGACCGAAAAACAGACATAATAATTATCACCTTGAATCGTAAGTGATCAGTTGATCACAAGGCAGGGAAAACTTAAATAGCAAATTCACGGTGTCATGAGTTCCAATATAGATCGTTGTAGTAAAAAAAACTAAATGAATTTTACTACAATGTTTGGTATGTTACATTGCGATAAGCGATAGTGCTCAGACGCTGACGTCAGCAACAACATTATTTAGCAAGGATTTGTTACGATATATTATTTCGCATTTATTTTTTTTACTAATAATGCTTTATTATTAATTTCTGAAATGTCGGCCATTTTAATTTGAGACAAATAACACAATTTGGGAAGAAGCAAAAATTATGATATCATCCATATAGGCAATATTTCCATATTGATATTTAATTAGTACGTATGATTATTTTTAAACCACGTATGTTGAATATATGCGCTAACCAATCCAGACGGGATTGCTAAGTAGTAATACAAGAGAAAAATCAATAACTCTCGTAGGGTAAACTGACGCTCCTACAAATGGCATTTCGATTTGATGATATCCCTTACCTAGCTCCACTAATTGATCGCAGGCATTTTCCGCACACAATTTTATGTGGTGCATAATTTCTAGAGGATCTTGTTCACACCACCCCTCGTGGGGCTGGATTTCTGTTTTGTCCATCTGGTAGGAAACCAGCTCGTCTGAACGGCCGGCTTCATATACCTGAAAGAGTAAGGAGAACCTTCATTACTTATATTATTTTTTAAATTTATAATGGAACAATGGAGGTTTCAATGAAGACACGAATGTTTGATGCAACGTAACTTGTGACAACCTTATAAAGGCGGCTGGGACAGATTAAATACAGATGAAGAAGAATTTGGTTTAGTGGCATCATTTGGGAGAGGCCTAGGTCCAGCGACAGATAGTAACAGGCTGAATTGATGGATTGTAGACTTTGCTAGAGTAGATAGTGTAGATCCTTGTCATCATTACCAGGTGTATTGCTTATCTCATTGATATAAATACAAAAACCAAGCAGTGTGGTGATAACCTATTCAAAAGTGGATACTATCAATCATTGACTGCAATATCATTCATCAGTAATGGAAAAAAAAACGATTTATGAATAATCTGATAGGGATTGTATTGAAAATTATTACACCACTGTTACGCCTAATTTCATTGATAATTAGCAATATTTTTCCAATATGAGAGATACTGGAAAAATACTGTCATTCTCTTACGTCAGTAAGTTATCAGTAGACTGTGCTCACGACCAAATGTTTACTACAAAAAATGATA
The DNA here is from genome assembly GCA_905220335.1 of Noctua pronuba. Classification (NCBI taxonomy): domain Eukaryota; kingdom Metazoa; phylum Arthropoda; class Insecta; order Lepidoptera; family Noctuidae; genus Noctua; species Noctua pronuba. The sequence continues at coordinate 7,282,190 of LR999918.1, read as the reverse complement.
GATACAAAAATTAAGTTACGACGATAATGTTCTTGGTATATCGGAAAAATACGCTCTCAGACAAAATAATAACAATCAAAGCAAATATTTTGATAATTAACATTTCTTGTAACAACAGTAAATAAGTACCTAAAACTCCCAAGTTCAAAGGTTTCTGATTACAATTGTTATCAAAACCACGCCTTCTATCTATCAACGACCTCGTAAATATTTAATTTGGATTGTACTGTGTTAATAAAAACACACTGCGATAGGCCAGCTTAATTAATTGTATAAATTGGGATGACCTTTAATTCGGTCCATCGAACTGAACACACAGGTGTACTAGATATAAAAATGCTCAAAGAACCACTTACAACGTTTTCCCTACAAAACACATAAACATAATTAGGTTCACTCATTCTACATTTTCCAATGTGTGAGGAATGATATGAAAGAAAAAGGTGTAAATGATTGCGTGACGGTGGAGAATGGAAGAAAAAAACATGCTGCGCCAACCCCAAGTAACATGGGACAAAGGCAGGAAGATGATGACAGTAAGTTTTCCAATGGATCTATGTTCATAATATTCACACAGACAACTATAATAGTTATATAGAACGATAGATTTTTGATAAGGTTTTAAGAATGACTGTACGTATGCAATTATTGTGCATGAGTGGTTTTGTTAATAGGCGAACCCCGATGAAACGGTGGATGGGTTGTGAGAAAGATGATATGGGTAGAAAGGTGGAGATAACGGATGAGATGTATGGAAGAAGATATGCCGCGGTGACCCTATAATGTTAATAGGGATAAGGGCAGGAGGATGTTGCTACGGCTAGTACAGAAACTATTACGTCACTTACCACAAATCTAACAGTCTTGGTGCCATCATCGACGACTCCGACCAGCGGCCGCTTAGAGCCGTCTCGTACAGGCATCTCGCTGACTGAAAATAAAATGAATAAACACTTTCAATATTCACATCATGTGCCCAAGTAGACGGTCTAAAGTAGTTAGAGAACGCTAGGAAACGAGGTCAAGGTCACTTTGAAAAATATCCGTTATAACAAAAATAAAATGAATCAAGGGCATAATAAGGATTTAATAGTCACAATAAATCACACAGTAGGCAGTACCGCACAAATCCTTTTAAGAAAACCGCTAGTAATATTGCTGAGAACACAGCACACCAATTGGATAAAACTCACTAAACTAATTATTTCATCATTCCACACATCGATAGCCAAGTAGATTAACGAAAGGTTACCATGATTAAGACCGTAAGTCGCTTATCAATCTTAAAGTCGTTAAGGTTATAATAGCAGACGGATTACCGTAGCGTTTGCAGACATAACTAGAGAATTATAATCTTTATTGGTAAGAAATTCATAAACAAATGTCGGTCCTACTTGATGATTCTCTGAGGGCAAAGAGCAATAATATCTGTACTGATAAAACTATATCATTCCATACTGATTGAACATCGTCAGATATTTGAAACACTGAATTTTGTTAAGAGAATTTTCCATGATCTACGAAAGCATTTAGAAGGGCAATACCCTGAATTGGTGGAACATAATAAATTTATTACGTTTGTTCATCGTCTAGCAGATAAGTGGGTATTATAACAAATCCTTCATATTGTAGTAAACTAATCTTTATGTTAATTGTTGAAACAAATACCGTGAGTACTGTAGTAAAATTTATTAGTAGATAATAAAATAATAATCCTAAATGATAGTCTGTGTTGACTCATTTATCCATACGCATACAAAATATTGGTCCTTTGAGCCGGGAATATTCCACGTTAGAAAGGCTCTATCATCTTCCTGCCCTTCTCCCATTCTACTTGGGGACAGTGCAACACGTTTTCTTCTTCCATTCTCCCCTGTCAGACGTCACGGCATCATTTACCTCTTTCTCTTTCATATCATTCTTCACACAATCCATCCATCTTTTCTTTGGCCTTCTTCTCCCTCTCCATACATCAACTTTAATATCCCTTAATTTCACTATTTTAGTAACATGCGTTTCATCGTCATCGTCTCACGTCACAAACTGAAAATGGAGCCTTACATTAGATCTCATGATTAATGAAAATGGAAGGCTCCAGTTTCAGTTTATCTCCTGAACCTAAACATGAGATCGGTTCGGGTATGAATAGAAACCGCAGCCGGATGTCGTCCTTAGCCAAAAATACAAATTCAGAAAGGGCAGACAGGCCTTAGAAGATGATGTTACTCAAAATATTTACAGTATTTCTTTATTTGGTTTTACTTTATAATCCAACTGTGTAATAATAAGAAGTTTTTTCCAATACACTTGGTCGGAGTTGAATACGCTTCATACATGTGAGCTAACTTTGTTATGGCGATTGATATTCTGCTGGCTTTTCCCAAATTGAGGGGTTCAATAATTTACCTTAAGCATTTTCTTTTTTAAGACTTAATTCCTTTGAGATTTACAAGCAATTCATTACATTATTGGCCTTATTGATTTCTGTATTACTTCTTTGTAAGAATCTATATAAATTTTCCTTTCAAAGTGAATATTCGAATGGTGTAATCTCTTTCACTTTGAAATCGATACTTTTAATATTAAAATTGGCTTTATTAAAATGTAAAGAATATTGTATTTCTATGAAAATGAATTGCTTGTTTTCAATAATATGATTGAAACAGCAATTTGTGTGATGGGGAGGGAAGCCTTAGTTATTGTGATTGCATGGCAGTTACTCGCAGTGAATTGCATTAAACAAAATAGGTAAGTCTATTGTAGGAAACACAGCGTATAAAACTTGATCGGATGACGTTTTAACATAATTGTAGACCATTCTTGGAATATGTTGTTATTATAAATTACTAGGTTTAGCTTTTGCTCCAAGGGAACTTGGGGATGAGGTTTAAGTAAATTAACTCCTACATAGAACTGCAATAACAAGCAATAATGCAGATTAAAATATTTACGACCCAAGATCCAATTAATCAATTGGTAACAGTAGAGTAAATAACTCAAGCTATTGCAATGCCTAGTCGGATCGGATAACTGATTAAATACGTTCAGAACGTTCTAATGACGCAACAGATTTAGAAAAACACGGAGATTACTCTCAAATCATAACACATAGACGGAAATCCGATGTATGCGAGAAGTACAGGAGACTTCGGCTTCGACTTTCGGCTGATATGATTACGATGTTGAACACAGGTACAAATCACATCACAATAAACGTTTTTCCTGATGAACGAGGCCAGCGATATTTGTCTAGGGGAAACCCGAGTAAAATTTCTAATTGGGCCTGACGAATGCCTGACTAACCCACGAAAGATATTGATGAAAACTATCCATACCACAGTCATAGTTGGGAAGCTACGAAGCCAATCATGTTTTGTTTTTTAGGTTCTCGTTCGGCCTAATTTTTGTGCCCAATCCGGCCGGCTTGGCCAGTTTGGTTAGGTTTTGTTGTCCGTATAATCAAACTTATTTCGCTTGCTCGGATTTATTAAAATCAACTACGTTGCTATAATAAACAAGTACGAAGCAGAAGGAGAATGTATGGATCGTAGGAGGAAGTGTTCTGTAGCGTGATGACTCCCATGGCCTAACTCGTGATTTTATTTATGCCTCGCTAAATAAAGACATGCTGTTTTTGTCATGTTTTGATCCAACAGCATCTAGCTGTTAAATCTAAGAATAAACTGCAATAGTTCAGGCAATCTGTGCAATAGAAAATTTACGGCAAGAGCAAGACTCATTACACCTGCAGGAAATGACACCAACACCAATAAAACCTAAGTTCCCCTATATGGCAATTGTTCTCCAGATCAGACCATTTATCTTTTCCTGCACGTGATTGCATAGTTGCATCAGCCTTGAGTAGCGGTTAAGGAAAATCTTCAATTGATCGCGTCGGAGTAAATCTATGAAGTGGCAAGGGAATTACCACCGTCCTGCTATCATTAACACCAACTACTGAAAGCCATTTATCGCTATCAAGTAACTATGATCCCGGAAAATAATGTCGTTGTTTTGTGGTTACATACGTTTTTGCTTATCTCGTTGGGTTTACTGTGAAATAAGTTCCGAAAAATGCTTATTTATAATGCCGCCAATGACCTACTCAGTCTCTCTTCTTATGACAGCAATATCTACTTCAGAAAGGAGGAAACTAGAACTACTTTGCCAATATACCAATCATCATCTGCCCAGCCTTTTCCGACCTACGTTGAGATAGTATTTTAGTCTACTCGAGTACAGATTATCTGATCTCAACGGCCCAGTTATTGGGCAGCAGACTTGGCTAGGGGTGCTTGCATAAAGATACAGGTTCTTCGAGATTTGTCAGGACCAGAAAACCTTTTTATTGTTTTTATGCACCTTTTTAATACGCGAGCGCATATGGGACAAATTTTGACTCCATGCCAACTTCTCCGTCCTGGGAACCTACATAAATCTTTATGTAAGCACCCTATTGTATAATACCAAAGACAAGAAACATTATTGACAATCTACATCTTACCTTTGAAAGAGGAAATATGACAAAGATCGTTGATCGGGAAAAGCATGTTAAAAAATTGACAACGAATGCGAGTCTGGTATGCGGTATGCCACGGCTACATTACTGAGATGCAGATTACTATACATTGTATTACAGATTTGGCAGATCAGACTTGTTGTTGTTATTATTGTGCTTCGTCGCTGACAGTGTGATAGGCGTGGCGACCGGGCTCAAATTAGTCTACATAAGAATCTATGTTACATCGATCATCTGCCTAGCCTTTTCCCAACTATATTGGGGTCGTCTTCCAGTCTAACCGGATGCAGCTGAATACCAGTATTTTACATGGAGTGACTGCCTATCTGACCTCCACAACCCAGTTAGAACTGGGTAATACGATTCCCCTTCGTAAGACTAGCTGTCAAACTTTTTGGGCCACTGACAACCTAACGACTGTCAAAGATCTACAAATGACACCCGGGACCAACGGCTTAACGTGCTTTCCGAGGCACAGACCAACCTAGGCAAGCACTGCTTAACCTAAATATCAACCCGAGCGGCTGTTATTATTCAGCCACGAGCTCCTCCTATGTTACATCGATATGACAAGAATAAGAAAGTCGTTCAAATTCACCATCCCCCTTCTTACCTGTTGTCTCATTTTACTTGGGGTCAGTGCAACACGTTTTTTTCTTGCATTATCGCCGGACAACATCGTCGCGTCTACATTTAGTCTGTTTTCTTCCATATCATTCCCAACACAATCCATCTATCTCTTCTTTAATTTTCCTAGAAAAAGTCGCCCAAATTGCAAATTGTGGCTTGTTCAGTCACCCTGAATCTTTATAGTCGGAAAATATTCTTAATTGTCACACTGGAATGGTAATTTTCCAATTAAGCTAACTATGGGAATATGATCCTTATAAATCAAATCAACTTCAGCGATTACACGGGTTGTATGATTTTTATCAAATCTACATAAATCTAGTTATTCAAATACAAATAAAGACGAAACAACTAGCTGTTGCCCGCGACCTTCGTTCGCGTGAAATTATTATTAAGAAAATACGACTTCCCTTTTTAAATCGATTTTTTTTACCAATTTCAAGGGTTTTAATATTTTTTGCACAGAACCCTAATTATTTTTCTATAATAAAAGTAGCCTATGTTAGACTTTATAACATCAGCTATCTGTCAGTAAAAGTCTCGTCAAAATCGGTCCAGCCGTTTCGGAGATTAGCCGGAACAAACAGACAGACAAAAATTAAAAGAATGTGTTTTTGTTATAAGTGCCGTATTTAATTATTTTCATATGCATTCAGAAAAAAGCTATTGTTTTGATATTACAAACAGACACTTCAATTTCATTTATTTGTATAGATGTACAGATAGTGCACTATTACAAGATGTACTTATTGGAGATACACGCCTTTACGATATTTGATATCCGTATAAATCGTTATCAATAAGTAGATAAACACTTAAGAGTTGACAGCTTGAATATAATACTGAATAATTGATTGTTGATTAGGTACCTACGACCTACATGATTCATCACAAGTTTTGTTCTAGAGATAGGATTCCTTTATCGAAATAGATTGTTATATCAGGTTAGCTTAATATAGCAGATAGGACGGCAGGTGGCCACAGTTTGGGAGTACCCAATATCTCAAGAAAAAGGTCGGAGCTAGACTGAAAGCGTGATAACCTTAAAACTAGGCCACCTGCAGCTATATGCTACAATTTCGTCAATGGTGTTCTGACATGTCCGCTTTGTGCTCGGAGTTTTTCGGCCAAAGTTGGATATGCTAGCCACTTGAGAGCACATGATAGAGCAGCAACACCAAAGCTCTCGACAGCCTCCCTAGAAAGCAATCGAATGCAATCGCTGTGGCCGAAATCGGCTTGATGGCATCATCATGTCACAAGATCTGACGCAGACAATGTCTGGACATTAAAAGAGACTGTTATCTCTGAGTTTCTTTTCCTCTGGGTTTTTCTTCTCGGAGTAGTCAGACAGCCGAAACACCGAACTCAAATTATAATTAAAGAAAAAATGCCGTGTTTGTAAAAACCTACTTTCAGAAAAGATATCATTTGCATTTGAAAATTGCCATACTTACATGTTAAATAGTAATTTACAACTAGGTATCAACATTTTGAAGCCTGACATTTGGGAACAACGAAAACCAAACCGGAAACTCGTTTTAATAAAACTAGTTTGATGAGGAAAAAAGCAGTTGGGGGCGCGGCCATAAGTATTTCGGACTCAAAATACAGTACTTCTAAATATTTCGCCAGAAAACACAAAGCCAACTCCGCTGGACATATCGTAAGCTCAATTCTGTGTCGGTTCTTGACGGCAAGACAAATTTAATTTTGTACGGTCTTTCGGTAGGCATGTAAATAATAAAATTCACTCGAGAGCTGTTCGGATGGAAGACAAATAGAACCTCATCGTTATTCGTTGTTAGCCCGTCAAGTGCGCCACTGCTGGGCGCCATTTATCCGGATTTTAAAGGACTCCCTTTTCTCCTTCCAAACCTGTCTAACTTGTGCGATCTCTGGTCATGTTCGCCCCTCAAACAAGATCAGATCGTTACCACCTTCGCCGTGGTCGTCGAAAATATTAAAATGTTATAAATCTTCTCGTATATAACTTTTTGTTAAGCATCTTTGCTGCTTGTAAAGCGATCTTCCTTGTGCTGCCTCAGCAAAGTAAGGCCTACAGCACGTGTAGCATGACCGCCGTGGAGGCGGGTTTTGTCGATGGAGGAATCGACAAAATTACAGATTTCTTCTGTTGATCTGTCATTTTGTCGATTCTTCCATCGACGAAACCCTTTCCTACGGTGTTCATGCTACGCGTGCTTGTAGGGTAATAGATGAAAATAGCTCAGACCTTGGTGAAATTATAGGCAGTTCGTAAGTCAGGCAGTAGCCAGGTGGCTCCTCTACGGTGGTAGAGGAGCCACTTGTCTACCTGGCTAGGACACGTCAGATAGGTAGGTAAGGAGGCTAGGTATACTTGACAGTTTAATAGTACCCGTAAATAGATTAATTAAAATAAAGCTTTCGAGTGTGAATACCAGACACACTGAAGTGTCGCCACTATTAGACGCAATTTAATACCAAAGCTGTATGATGCAATTTTACCATTAATTTCGAAGATACGGTATAATATCTACAAATATTTAAAACTTAAAATTGAATAAAATTATAAGTATTTTCAAACCAGTTTTGTACCCTTGACTGCTCAGGTAGTAATTACAAAAAAAAAACCGCTTTGATTTGTAAAACCTGTTGATAAGGAAAACCAAGTATTTTCTGTCTAGACATTTTCGATATTTTCCTTGCTTATATTGTTTTATGTACTAGCAAATTGATAAAACTGGCAGGCATTATATTATGTGTATTTAATCATATTCCAAAGGTCCCAAAACGCGATATGCACAGTAATTAAACGAATTTATGGAAAACAATACATGGACTTTGATTGTTTGTAAATTTTTCTTTGAATTAATTGATCAACAGTGTCCGGAGGTCAAAAGATAAAATATGAGTCTGTGTGTCACTGATTACGACGAATTTTTAAGGAAAAAAATACATAATAATATCCACAAGTAAAACTGCGGAGCAAAAGAATAGATTACACGAAATGTCACAACAAGGACCAAATACGATTTCGTGTTTAATAAAAATAGAGCATGAGGTCCTGGGTTCGATTCCCGGGTCGGGCAAATTGTTATTGAGTTTTTCCATCAGAGGATTTTTTCAGTAGAAGCCACGGTGTCTGGATTTGTGCCCGGTTAGTGGCAATAGGCTTGCCCCCTAATACATGGGCCATAAACATTAGAGAGTAACAGCATGAGATTGAAATTGGCTATGATTTGTATAGCAGGGACGGCTTCCAGTTTAACCGGGTGTAGCTGAACGTAACTATTTTACTTGGAGCGACTGTCTACCTGACCTCTACAGCTCAGATCCTGGGTAACACCACACCCCTTGGAAAGACCGGTTGCCAGACGTTTGGGCTTCTAACTGTGACCGACAAAAATGTTGATAAATTCACATTCTATCCGGTTTTATTTTGCGATAAATACTTCATTAATAAATTATTCATGCACATATTTATCGCTCACGCCTTTATATTTCGATATGCAAAAATTTCCTCTTACTAAAATTGTAACCAAAGCAATATTTTGCCAAATAGCTTGACGAGTTTGTTTTGATAAGGCCACAACTAGCTATGGTTCCTACATAGAGTTTTACAGACAGGCAAGAGACCAGGGAACGGACAAAAGGATGACGACCAAAATGATGGACCGATCCGAACCTCCAGTTATTGGGGGCTATGTTTTCAGGAAGCCTCAAGGATAGCCCAGGATCAACATATCTGGCCCAACCCAATCTTCTTCTTTACGTGTCGATGAACTCAAATTATGTTAGACCAGTATGTAGCCACCTGCACAGCTCTAACATTTGCTTCAATTAAATCTTGGTAGGTGCAATTGGTTGTGCAGGATGGGCAGAACAAGAGGTGGAGCATATCCTGCAGAGTGGCTCCACACTGCCAACCCAATTCAATAAGTCAACAAACACTGAGGGACCTAGTAGTGTGCAGAAGAAGCCATCGCTTAGGATTTGCTGGGCTTCAAAAAAGAACTGAGGTATGAGAAAATTCAATGCTGAATAGAACAACAGGGGGGTAACATTAACCCTACTTCCTTCCTACTTTCTTACTAATCTTATAAATGTAAAAGTTTGTGAGGATGGATGGATGAATGTTTGTTACTCTTTCAATCAAAAACTACTGAACGGATTTGGATGAAATTTTGCACACATATAGTTTATAACCTGGATTAACACATAGGATACTTTTTATCCCGTTAGTGTGATCCCATGGGACAATAATCGAAATTCACGCGGGCGAAGCCGTACAAGTAGGGTACTTTTTGTCTTACCGCTACAGAAATCGGGTTTGGAATTAATGATACGAAAGCGATGAAAGCAATAAGAATACCAATTTGCATATCAAACTGACAGCAACAAATTGGAATCACACACTGTTAATTATTTCACTAAAATATTTCAATGACTTGTCATATATACAGTGAATTATATAGTGAATTATTTATAATTCACTGTGTATATGTGACAACTTGTTGGCCGGTAGACAAACGCTAGGCTGATCTATTTCACTCGATATTATTACAGGTAATGAGCCAATAATATTACAGAATATTACTTACGATAATTCAGCACACTTGTTACGTAAGACACTAGCAAAGACAATAATTCATTTTGACAATATTCAATGAGTTATTTCTTCAACCGGGCTGACGATTATTCTGACGATAATAATTTGCGGAGCTGCGAATATTTTGTATTTTCATTTTCATACTTTGATAAAGCAATTAGGGTGCATAGTGTGATTATTTCATTATTATAGTCTGCCTAGCCTTGTCGAAATTTTGTTGGAGCCGGCTTCCAGTCTAACCGGACGCTTAACATGCTTAATACAGATAATTTTAAATGGGTTTTTAAAATTATCTGAATTAAGATCATCTATCAAATTCATATCGAAAAGGAAGAACTAATACTATCTGTTGCAGTAATGGACGGTTTTTTTTTTAGATAAAAGAATCGTGGCCTCGTTGGGGCACGAGAAAGAAGTAAATTGGGGTGCGTAGGCCGGACGTAGGCGCAGGGTGCTTACTCGTAGTGCGTAGGCGTTAGGTGTGGTCTTGTAGGGTACATATGTACGGGTCGTCTGTATCTCAGCCGTGGAAGTTTATCAGAAGCAGCACAGAATATAACTTTGAATAGGTAAGTAATTAGATAAATTCATGTTTTGATAGTTCAACTGCATGATAACATTCACAAATAAAAACTTTTCGAAAGTCGATGGCAAAGAAGTCAATAAAACAAACAAAAGTCACCGACTTCCGAAAATAAAGTTATTTTCCACTTCTAAGTTTTTTTTTTTAAACGGTTCTTTTTTTTACCCTTTAAATGTGTGTCTGTGAGATATCTCCCACAAATCCTTGTCACGTAGCAATTTTACATTGTAACTAGAAAAATATTTATATCGCTTCAAGTGTGCCTACAAATTTGAAGAGGTTCCTTGATTTCTCCAGGATCTCATCATCAGATCCTGACCTGAAGACAGTGGGATCACCTGGGAAGCATACTCTCAAATAAAAAAAGAATTTCCAAATCGGTCCAGGCGTCTTCGAGAAATCAAGGGAACATATTAAAAAATAAAAGATTCCAACGAATTGAGAATCATCCTTTTTTGACGTCGGTTAAAATAGACCGAAGGACCAAAAAAATAACGTTGTTTTGTATTCGTTTAAAACTGGAATCTAAAACTGTCTGTGACTTTTTGAATAAATATTAGCGACTTTCATATGTTTATACTAGGAAACAGAACGAGAAACATTATTTTGTTTCAAATATTTTTGCAAAGAAATACCTAAAGATAATGAAAGATTTTCCTTAACGTGACGTCGACAATTATGACAAACATGTTTAGAAACTCAAACCGCACACAATTTAAATAATTACATAGGTATTTCATTAACAAACTAGAATCTTTTAATTTTATCAATTTATACGAATTAATTTACAATTGAACAGACAATTATCAAACTACGGTCTGCAAAAGGAAACTGCTTAAAACCACAAAAGTAACTACAATATTTTAATTTTGCAACGATTCAGTCAATGTATAAAACATTCAAATATGAAATCTGAGTTTCTTTCAGAGGAGTATCGTGTTAATGTTCCGGAAGTCACTCCTTATGGACACAATAAATAATACTCTGAGTACCATTTTTTTAACCGTAACTTACCGGTAAAGCATACATTGAACCGGTAAATTACATCACACATAACAACATAAATATTATAAGTATCAAGGTCACTGAAAAACTACAACTGCCATTTACTTAGTTCGAACATAATCTGTATATAACCTTCTTTGTAAAAGATGAGTAAATTGTATACCAAAGTCAAGGTCTCGTTTGTGGTTACAGTAAACAATGTTGCGCGGAAGGAAAACCTGACACTGACGCGACGCCATGACATGCGAAAAGAGCGGGAAAACTAATAGACTGTCATTTGTTTTTTTTTATTATAGGTTATTATTTTACAAAACAAAGGTGTTAAGTAGCTTGTAAGTTGTTATTCAATTAACTTCTTTTTTATTTTTACGGCCACATTCATGTTGGTACTTAATGTTTTTTTTTATTTTTACACTAACTTATGCCCGCGGCTTCGCCCGCGTGAAAGTCGGTAACTGTCCCACGGGGTCATACTACCGGGATAAAAAGTATCCTATTGTTAATCCAGGTTATAAACTATCTTTGTGACAAATTTCATCCAAATCCATTCAAGAGTTTTCGCGCGAAAGAGTTACAAAAATCCATCTGCATTTATAACATTAGTAAGATTTATTAAAAATTGTTGATTGTTCGACCACCAATTTAACTCAAGGTAAAGATTTCTAAGAAATCTAAGGATTTCCCCTTTGGATGTCAATACAATAGGCAGTTACGTACTGTTTTAATAATAAATTCGCTATCGGACAACGATGAAATCGACAAGTTAAGCCCTAAACCAAGATACCAAGTATTGATAAATAAAAATAGTATGTAGTCGACTTTTTACTTTTACATTATCCACATCATACCTAAGTCAATTCGAATGGAATGAAGATGATTCCCAAAACCATAAGAAACTAGAAATCTTTTTGAATACAACAAGGTACTTTCTAAATACTTTCTGATATCAAAAAGAGAATGTTAGACAAACAACAAAATTGTATGTTACTTTTAACAAAGTATACAAACAGTAATTTTCTAGCTTATCAGAAATAAAGTATATTAGGTATTAAAATTAATAATCTCGACTCTAGACAACGTTGTAAAGATTAAGACACAACATAAAGTAATCTTTACTGAATATTATAAACGCTGATTAGGTTTCCAAGATCCGCAACGCAGTTTGTAATTTATCAGTTGATAAACTTGTAATTAAAAAATTAATATATTTTTGTTTGATTGAGAGCTTTGCATAAAAAAAATTAGGACACTTTTTCTAGTGATGCAGAACCCAATTCATGCGACCAAATTGATTTCGCGACTCTTAGGACCAAACTCATTGAAAGCATAAAATTTTTGTATTAGAAAAAATATATATTTTGGGTACCTTCCTATTTTCACATAACTGGCGAAATATGGATGTGTGCTATAGGTACACCACTGATTGACCCTTTGAGAAAAACCAGTTGTATTGTTGTTGAAAAAAAAGTACTAATAGTATTTTTTTGTTATTTTGGATATTTTTGTTTCATTTTGTTAAATCTTGCATAACGATTAAACCATCATACACCTGCTATTTCCCTAGGAATTCCCCTAACGGTGGGTGTACTATAAACACTCACAATTTGCTGATATCCCGCTTAAGTTCAATACGATAAGACGATATCGTAATCGGAAGAATCAAATTGAAGCTATTAACCTAAAAAAATAAAACTTTGTTGTTTTGTTCTTTTAGGAAAGGAAATCCGATTTGCCAAAGTAAAGACTTTTAGTCAAAATCCGAAAAATTACACCCGTAGCAAATAAATAATGTATCCGAAAAAAAAAACGCGAGCGGCCAGTACTTTAAATTGTTATTTTCCAAAGAATGCATGAGTCAACCAAAAACCTTTGTTTTCCTTCAGGACATATTTTCTTTGTCTCATTTCCAGCCCTTAACAATTGACACCAATTTCTCTTTATCTTTAAGTACGCACTAATAAAATGGACTATTCGATTCCATTATTTGTATTTACATTTTCCTCGATTTCCCGGACGATAATCCACTTTCTGGTTCTTGCTAAGCAATTAAAACGCTACTTGTAAATGTAGATACCACGGCACTTGTTTTGTTTAATAAAAGGAAGTCGGTAGGTATCTTTTTGATCGTGAGACACAAAAGTGAAAAGTCGACTGCCTTGATCTAGTATGGGGGATATAAACCAACCTGTCATTTGTTCAAACATACATTTTAGTTGTTCAGAATTATAAGGGCATAGCCAAGTCTGCCAAAAAAATATTCACGAAAAAATATTAAGAAAAAAATATCCTAAACATACCTCCATTCATATTTATTTACAAAAATAAATACACAACACTGGCCGAAATAATTAAATCAAATACACTCTTCACGATATCATTTAAAATATTTCAGCGGGAAATTCAATTTTGGAACACTCAAAACGCGCTCGTTCCCGCGCAAACTTGTAGTCGAACTGCGGAGGCGCGGCGGTTTACACACCCACGCGACGTGTTATCACTCCGCCGCACGATGACGTAGAAAATTTAGGTATAAAACAATAATTACGCGAACATAAACTCGTATATAATCATTATTGGCGGCAGAGCGCAATTTCGCGGTTTTATCGCGACAGAATGTCGTTTAACAAAAGCCTTATTTATCGATCGATAATGACTGGAGCATTAATAGCAACCAACGATACGATTTATTCACAATTCACATTATTTTAACAAAACATTATCAAACATAGAAACTTAAAAAAAAAAACTTACGGATTTCAGTTTTACGCTTTTTCCGAATATGTTCCACTTTCACATCTCTCATTTTCACAAATATCACAACCACAATTACCACTAAAACAGGAATTATTTTTTCCCGATACATTACGAGCGTTTGACCAATCTGACCATTAGCAAGTTGTGTAAGGTTGAACAATATTAAAATAGAACAACAGGTATGGACACACTGGCCAAAACTATTTAATTGCTTCTCATAAATTAAGATACGTGGAAATGCTGGGATATTCGTCCGTCACGATTTCCAAATGACACTGATGATAAAATGCAGGTAACATTGAATGAAAGTAAGCTAGAACTATGGCGATTATCCAACATGTCTCGCCCATTCGTACTTGTCACACCCTATAATTCGTGATCCAAAATAAATCTTGCGACAAAAATATTGCTCGGTGCAAGTATGATTAATTCGATGGATCTGCGATTACGTAATATAAGTTTTGAAGCAGACGTTTACAAAACAAATTAACAACAAGTAGTACAAAAATAGTTCATCACGACAATGTCAACATGCGTCATGGCGTACGCAACGCTTTTTTTTATCGCGCCTGGGTATCATGTGTGAACTTTTGCACTAGTACAAGTACGTACGATTTGATACATCAAAACAAAATATATTTCGAATATTTTTTAAGTACCTACGGCAGGAGCCAAATAACAATAATAAATCTTTTAATTGCCAAATAAATAATAAACAAACAAAGAAAGCGAATGTTACTGCGTAAGTGTGCATCTTTTCGGTGCATGTACCAAATAACCGCCAAAATATAAAAATAACGTTTGAGAACTCTCCACGTTTGAAAACAAGGCTTTTGTCTCGGATGTCCCAAAAGTGATTCATTATTGGACTTGGGAACCCCACCCACATTCGAAGGGATTGTTCGTTAAGTCACCATGCTTGGCGAGCTCATAGAAGGGGCTGTTACTATCGCGCAGTAGACACAGTCAAAACCCCAGGGGTCTCACAATTCTAAAAAACTTCGGGATTTATTCTTATGGCCACATCTCTTGCACCTTATATTACCTTCTGTTTAAGAGATCGTTCCGTGATAAAATACAAGCCAGTCTGCAAAATGGTAGCAAGACTGACTGCGGAAGATGCGCCACTCGTGGGCGCCATTTTTTTTTTTCACCCTTGCCTTCAACTTCATTCGGTGAACCTATTTCGGTAGTAATCGTCCTTATCACCATAAGAAAGGAATGAAGACAGAATAAACGAGATACCGCACCCAGTTTCATCAAAACAAGTGTTTCGCAAAAGCTCACAATACATCATGTCTGTCGCATTATCATAAACAGTCGCGAAATTAAGAATATGTATTGTATAAACAGCTTAAAACTATTCATCATGCCCTTGATGTATACTTCGCCTACGTCAATTTTATTTTTAAAATACAATTGCGCTGTAGGTGCACAACACATCGTGTCACAAGATGTGTTTTATTGCTAGTCTTCCGATCCGAATCATACGAAAGTTATTTACTTTTATTAAGTCATGTGCCATGCGGTCTCTATCTTAAAAGACTAGTGCCAATACCTCTTGCCGTGGGCGTCATTAGGGGCTAAAAGTAAGCATCACGCATGGGTTGAGTGACCAGAATCATCTCCAAGAATCACAACAATGTATCGATCATTTGTCATTAGCGTGATAATGTCTTACCGTCCAGATTCGTGCAAAGTGTGTCCCAGTTTTAATTGTTTCCCAAGATACATAACAAATGTAATGATAATTTTATTCGAATGTAAACCTTCTGTCGCCTCACACGTATACACAGAAACTTGCGTCAATGTCACCTTGACTGCTAAAACTGCTTTCATATAAAACAGTTGGGGGTGTGTCCGTTTGCCTCTCTTACGTAAACACTATCAAACGAAGGCCGATGACGTTTTTATTGGTCGAAACTGCTATGCCACTGTTTGGTGAGTTTGGGTAAACGAAAACTGACGTGGGACAGTTTTGCCAATAGAGGAATGATAGATGGCATTGGAAAGTGATGCAAAAGTAAATGAAGTTGTGAAATAACATTTTTAAATTGTACCGAAAGACCAAAATTCTAATTTTCACGTACAGACTACTAATTTTGACTTAATTAAATGTATTGAAGCCACTGTTTCGAATACAAAGCCCGGTTAATAAAGTCGAAAACATACGACAGGTAAGACTTATTTTTGGATGAAGGACCAAATTCAGAGACCCTGATTTAATTACACCTTTGGACGTTTAAAGGTCAAGCTTTACCTATCCAGTTTGACTAAGATAAATAAACAGCCACACCTTCGACTTTTTTTGTCAATATTCTGTATACATTATACAAATTCATTCGCATAGACTGTTAACGAAACGCATAAACAACTGTGACGTAACAAAACACGTTTCGGCATTGGTAAATGTCACTATAGTTTTAATAAACAGCATTTTTCAAATACATTTAGAATATTTTCTGCAAGCATTTCCTCCGTTTTCAATTCATTTAGTGATAGAATAAATGGTATTTAAATACATTTATTTAAATTACCAGAAAGATCGAGAAGAAGAAGAAAATACGAAACATTTACTGTTAGTAGACCAAACCTGTTTAACAGCTCTTGCATAAAGACCGATATGGTGAAGGAGGCTGCTAGAAAGACTTCAAGAGAAGGCATTACAGTTGGTACAGGACTTAACAGATATCAGGAAGCGACTGTGAAGAAAGCATCAGATAATTAGCCTGGTAACTGTCCATCAGATTGAATCAGTCAATTACGTATCCGATATAAATATTTAAGAGACCAATTGCTAACTGACGTTTGACAAACAGAAATTGGAATAAACAGATATTTTCTGAACTTCGAACCATAAGTTTGTCTTTGTTGCAATCGGTTCCATGTCCCACGTTAATTGTAATGTATTCAAGTGTTAGCGCTGATGTCATCATGCGGCGATCTTTGAGCCTACTGAGAAGCGAAGTAATTAATTAATTAATTTTATGTACTGGTTTACCTACTTCCAATTTCAACTTTAGTATCTTGACTTAAATTTTTGCTACAAGTAATCTCATTATATCTAAGCCGGAGAGGTGATCTGTAACTCAGAACCTTCCTATTTTAGACACCTTTCTCTATATAAGATTACGCATATACCAGCGCCTGTAATTTCTGACGTCGAGATAAAATAAAGATTTATGATTATGAAGTTTTTACGATATTAATGGCAAATATGTTGTGCAGATTAAAGAAGGAGTTGGTCATCTTGTGTTGTGTGTGAAGTAGAATTGGTAAGAAGTAGATTGGAAGAATCTTTGTTAGAGAAAGAAAAAGATTATGGAGCAACAAAACAGTTGGAAGTATTTTAAGAGGTACTTTCATATTTCTGAAATTTTGGTCCTTTGAGTTTTTATGGCATGGTCGCCTAAACGTAGGCACGTTTATTGATTGACAACGGCCTACAAAATAAAATACCCGGCATAGAAAGAGTACTGAACTCTTTGACACAAATGAATGTAGAGCAAACGTTTTTGGGGCCGTGTTTTATCTGATTGTGAACACTCAGAAAGTGGTAATTAGCTTTAACCTATTTCGAATAAATGGTCCTTTTAAGAAAATAAGGGTTTTGGCAAGACCCCAAGCAACACGGGACAATGGCAGATGATGATGAATTCATTCATTCCTTTTAAGGTAAAACAGTTAGAGGAAGGTAAATTCGCCTTTTTCGTTCAGACTTTGTAGTTTGGACTTTGCTATAACACTGATTCATCGCAAACTATTATGATTTTTCCTGCAATTAAAGAGATTCCCCAGCTTCTAGGCTAGCTACTACGTTACAGAATCGATATGGGCCGGTATGCTAAGGTTAGATCAGCTGTCAAACATATCCGGGGCCGACGTACCCGGCTGTGAGAATATCGTGCGACAGACATGGCTATTTTTATTCATTCTCTCTGTTAAGGTCGTTAGACATTACTAATACATGGAGAATGAATAGACAACCACATGTCAGGAGAAACAATTGAACCACAAAAATCGCACACTTCAAACTAAACTTGAACAGGATAATCGGCCTACAATGTGCCCACAGCTGGGACGCAAACCTCCTCTGTGAGAAGGGACCCTCCACCACGCAGAACCACTGGGTGATTTTTTCAGTGCTAGGACAAAGCCGCATCCTGCTTGGAAAAAAGGACACTGTCAATGTCAAATTGACGCAAGAAGAGCCTCCTTTCTCGAAAGGTCGCAACCAAACTCAGCTGAATACATCTGCGACCTCCCTATTATTAAATACTTAGGATTGAAAATGTATACTTATATGATATTAGGTTCTGGCTCGATTTAACATCGGTCATTAGCATTACATTGCAGTTTGGAATACTCTTGCCGTCGTTATTCGAAAAACGAGTCCAAAATGATACCAAAATCATCTGGGTCCTTAAATAACACATGAACTTTTCAAATAAAATGAAATATGGTGCACAAAGTTGGTCACTTACTGAACAACAGAAGTCTAAAGGTTTCAGCTACCATGCATAAAATACGGGCTTTGGGCGTAGAGTTGCAGACACCAGCCCGTTATACAATACAAGGTTTCGGCTACTATGATACAGGTGCAAATACTGAGATACAGATACGGTTTCTGAAAATGACGGTAACTTAGAGGCATGAAGGTGATTAGGCACCTATTCAAGAAGGCCAGTATGGACATGGTAACTGCAGCACAAGTCACAACCCTATATAAGGACTGATCTGGGCGGTTGCCATTTAAGCATATGATTCAGTGCAGGGTCTCGTGACTTAAGAAAAGGGGCTCATGGCTCAGATGGCTCATATTTTAATAATAGATCCATTCAGCGATTGTCAAGAGCTTGAATATTTATAGTGCAGTTACTACTTACGTAAGTAATTCTCTCTTCTAATTGTTGATATTCTTACGAGAATTGCCTCCACGATTCTTCAATTAGTTCTTATCTTTAATTAAATGACAAATATGCCGCGACTGGACAAAGTGCGATGGATTTAAGGCTAAAGGCCAAATAGTCAATGGCTATATTCATTAGCTTTATCGTTTTAATATTAAAATGATGGCAGTGGTCAAATGTCAGGCAGTCTTTGAGAAAGAGCTCTTTCTGAGCAGTAGTGGCCCTGTGGTAATGACTGTAAGTTGTCGAGGGTTCAAACTTCTGTATCAATTATTTAATCACCACTGATCTCAAAACGGTGAAGGAAAGCATTGTGATGGATCCGGCATTTCCTAGATCGGACAACTCGAGGACATGTGTCATACACCAATCCACCCTTGGCCTACCCAAGTGTAGTCCCTCCAGAGAAGAGCCCTGTCTTCAGCTCTGGGAACATTATAGGCTGATTTTGCTTTAAGTACTGTTTTGCGTCATCTACCTGCCTAGCCTCAACTATGCTTGTAGTTGTTTTTCATTCTAATCAAATGCAGATGAATACCAGTATCTTGTAAGGAGTGCCTGGTTTCATAAACCATTAACTGGGTGACACGACAGCGCTTTATATTTCTGGTTGAGTTCTATCTTGGAATACTACAGCAGATTTAATTATTAGCGGATGGGCATGTAAGTATCAGTTGACAGGGCTACTTTGCAAGTATTCCTATTAATCAGTCAAATTCTTATCTCAAATTGGTTGATAATAACAGTGTGCTGCCTGATAATTTTGTTAATCTGCACCGAAAAAACGTTTTGTATAAAATCACTAAGCAAATCTGTTGTGTATGTGTTGTAACATTTAAATATTAATTTGTTCAAAATTGATATGCAAGGAAACTGCTTAACTGTGGGTCATTTGTACAGACAAGAGACAATGGTTCTTAAAATGTGGCCTAAGATAATTCATATATTGTACATAGCTCAGCTTGAACATTAGATGAAGGTAAAGAATAAAAAAGGAAAGAAAGAAATTATATTATTTAAAATACAGTACAAAACAAGTAACATTTAATTAAAAGTATCGAAAAACCCGACTACAAATTGTATTATGTACCTATATATGTATACATATATTTGTAATCTCCTTTTAATTTCCTTAATTTGATACCCTAATCGATAGGTTGAAAAAAATATTAACGACTTACAATTTAGCGGCAAAAATCCGCCATTTTGTTTTTTTTTAAACACCTATCTAAGGACACTTGGGTTTTTGAGACGAATCTAATGATACAGTAATCGTCGAAATCTATCCAGCCATTTGGAACATACAAGGTAATAAAGAAATTTACCAAGAAACATATTTACAAGATACGCGCGAAAAATAACAGTTCCTTGGCAGTCGGGTAATTAAAATTAATATAGGTATATGCCATCACGTATCTGTAAAGCTGGAAAGTAAATTAAAAGATAAGAAAAAAATAATTGATGACTTTCCTATCAGAGCTCTATACTTTATCAACAAAAAATTAAGAAATGTTACGTGTGTCGAGATTAGTATGATACTAAGAATTTAAGAAAATTATATCAAAACAATTGCAAGCTTTTAAACTGTCATGGTCACTAACACTTAAAACGGGATATTAACCGAGTTTTACAGATAAACATCCGTGATCATGGTGCTTGCAACAGCGCAGAAATATTGGAATTCTAAACAAATAGTAAATATCCCATTTTCAGTATTAAATAGCTTGAAATGATAATTTCAAGCTATTTAAACCATGAAGCTCTGCCTGATTCATGAGTTTACTTTTTCTACTCAATTATTTTCGACAAAACTTAAAGGTTTTTGATCTGGCAGGATTTTTTTAAAGTTCAGTTACGGTATCAGGTATTCATTCTTCCATAATAATTAAAGTATAACACGGTTGTTGCAGTGGCTGAGCGATTGGCTGCAGTGCTGCCTGTCGCGGGTTTGATTCCTGACTGAATGGAACCAATGTTTGTATGGCCTACAGGTAGTTGTTCCAGGTCTGGCCATTGTGTATGTCAGTTTGAATTTTTGTAAACACGCCCATGACACAGTAGAAATTCCAAGTGCAGGGTTTTTTTTTTATTATAATACAAAATTGATTGAATGTATTTCCATAGAATTTGGCACATGGATAAATCAACACCTGGGTGAAATCCTGGGGATGGACAACAGATAGTATTATATATATATTTAGTATTATATTTATTTATATAAATATACTTTCATAAAAAACAATACATCATTATTTGTGTGACAGTTGTTTTAACTGTTTTTCCTCTGAATTAGGCTGCGTTTCCACCAGAGATGAGTGAGGATTTGTAGCGAGGGATGATATTCATTTTTTATTTATTTAGAATTCCGTAAATAACACCTTAACAGCTATAACGCACACATCCTCGCTCATCTCTGGTGTAAATGCAGCCTTAATCTGGCAAGTAATACAACACAAAAAATAGAAAAAAAAAAAAATTATGTGGGTGTGGAAACTAGAATTCCTCGCTAAAGTTGTCTAGACCTAATTATAAAACTGGTCTGACCAGTGACCTAATAACTACTAACCTATAATACTCTATCAAGATTCCAAACGTTTTTTTTGTTTTTTTTTATAGTTCACGGGACTTGTTTTTTTTTTAAGTTGTATTTTTGTTTGTCTCATCTGGCTTACTCTGCAACTTTCCGTTTCATTTAAGGTTAGATAACTTATCCTAAAGTTTAAAAATAAAATTAGTTCCTAACAACAACAAAAAATCTCAGAAAGCAAAACAATTTTTTTATTTTTTATTAATGAAATGATGAATTTACAATTTTATTAAAACAAATTCACACTTAGTGCAGTGCCAGCTGGTGTAATAAATGTAGGAAATCCCAACTATTTTAAATGCAATTATGTAATTACTTTGATGTCATCACTCCAATATGACCTTAAGTACCCATAAAGCTTCCTGGAATTATAAGCTTTATTAAATCACAATAAAGTTTAGATTTGTTTGTTTCTTTGGTTCCAGTTAGGTCATTCTAGACTTAGATTTTGCATCTCTGCAATGCAAGGAACCAGCTGAGTGGATCGGGGAAATCTATAAGAGGTTATATTGTATGAAATAAATACATGTGAATAATACGCAAGTTCCTGCCAAAACATTGCAATATTCCGGATTACCGGTCGAAAAAATAACAAATCGTCGCACGAAATCAATAATTTTAACGAACACATTTCACGTAGGAAACGAGCCGTGAAACACGACATTAAGAAACAAAAGACATTTTTAGTAATTTTAATGTCCACTTTTTGTTATAAAATAATCAGATTGTAATCGTTTCAGTCAATTTTAGATGAAAATATTTCTTTGGAGAAACATGAATTATGATGACTTACCTCGAGTAAATTAACTTTGTAGAATTAAAAATGCACAATTAACACAACACAGGGCACGATTTACATGCTTTTTCTTAATTGTTTTATTTAATTTTATTCAGATAGAAATATAATGTCCCAAAGTATGCGAATGACGTACCGACATACGAACGAAATATACGAATACGATAAGACAGCGAAGGGTGACATAATATTTTATCTGTTTTCGCAATGAATGTCACAAAAAATAATTATTGTACTCGACTAAAATAATAAAAAAATATAATTTTTCACCAATTCAACATGGAAGTTTGGTAGGCTCAGGAAGTAAACTTATGGTCTTATCTCTATGCAGTCTGTTGGAAGGAGTAGAATGCAAGATATTTCTTCAAACTGGTAGAGTCCATCTTATCTCCCTATTACGGTGGGCTATTCTGGAACGGTTGTTAAATAAAAATAATGCTATATAATAATAATATATAATAAGTATAATAATAATGTGCGGTCATGCATGTAAAGCGAGGGATGATTATGGAATCCGTGGGAACTCAACTCTCGGATTCCATATACCTTAGATCCCTCTCCTCAACCGAGACCTACAAGTATTTGGGTATGTCGGAAGCTTTAGGCATCAATGCTACCGACATGAAACAATCATTGAAGGAGCGCTTCTTTGGCCGCCTGAATAAAGTATTAAAGAGTCTTTTATCGGGCGGAAACAAGGTGCGCGCCTTTAATGGTTGGGTCATGCCGGTTTTGATGTATTCTTACGGCATACTCAAATGGACTCAGACGGAACTTGACGCCCTGGATAGGAAGGTCCGCACACTACTGACCGCAAACCGGATGCATCACCCACGGTCATCGGTGATGAGACTGTATATCCCGCGGAAGTGCGGAGGTCGTGGCTTCTTAAATGCTAAGACCTTGCACAACCGCGAGGTATGCAGTCTCAGGGAATACTTTCTCGAAACCGACGTGGGGATGCACCGAGATGTGGTCTCAGTTGACAAGGGCCTTACCCCGCTCTCCTTGGCTAACGAGAACTGGCGCAAACCTGTGGTATTGGATACTAATGACCGCAAGGAGGTATGGCAGAGCAAGGAGCTACACGGACGCTTTTTCCGGGCCCTACATGGGCCTGATGTAGACCTCTTGGCGTCCGTATCCTGGCTACGATTCGGTGACCTCTTTGGGGAAACCGAAGGTTTCGTCTGTGCGATTATGGATGAAGTTATCATGACGAACAATTATCGGAAATACATTGTCAAGGATGGTACGGTTGACATTTGTCGGGCATGCCACCGTCCCGGTGAATCGATCCGACATATTGTTTCCGGTTGTTCTCGTCTTGCTAACGGTGAGTACTTGCACAGACACAATCTAGTAGCTAGGATTATCCACCAGCAACTTGCCTTGCAATACAACCTTGTGGGTTCTGAAGTACCATACTACAAGTATGTGCCCGACCCAGTTCTCGAGAACGGTCATGCCACATTGTATTGGGATCGATCTATCATCACGGACAGGACTATTTTAGCAAATAAACCTGATATTGTGGTGATAGATCGCCGAGAGCGCCGTGCAATGATTGTTGACATCACTGTCCCTCATGACGAGAATCTCGTGAAAGCTGAGAATGATAAAAAAATTAAGTATCTTGATTTAGCACACGAGGTTGTCAACATGTGGGACGTGGACTCTGCAATCATTGTACCGATAGTCGTTACGGTTAATGGACTAATAGCAAAGAGCCTCGACCAACACCTTAGGAGGCTCTCATTGCGCGGCTGGGTCAAGGGCTTGATTCAGAAAGCAGTACTCCTAGACACGGCACGCATAGTGAGGCGGTTCCTCTCTCTGGAGCCCTGACCACCGGCAACCTGGACCCTGTTCCTGATGCCGGTGGGCTACTATTTTTTATATTTTTAAATGTTTTGTTTACTTTTGTTTTTTAAAATATTTAAAAATGTAACAAATAAGAAACGTAATGAATAAAGGATAATGCTATATAATAGTATAGTATAATAATAGGCTCGCGAGGTTGTCGACATGTGGGACGTGAGTACCGCAGTCATTGTGCCGATAGTCGTATCAGCCAATGGCTTAATTGCCAAAAGCCTCGACCAACATCTGAGGAGGCTCTCACTTGGCAGCTGGATCAAGCGCTTGATTTAGAAAGCAGTACTTCTGGACACGGCGCATATCGTTAGGAGGTTCCTCTCTCAAGAGCCCTGACCACCGGTAGCTCGGACCCTGTTCCCAATGCTGGTGGGCTACTATTTTTTATGTTTTTATATTACTTTGTACAGAAATATTTAAAATTAATGTAAATTATATGTTTGTAAATGAAAAAAGATGCTATCTATGTATGTACAGACGCCAGCACATCAAGCTACCCGAAACTGACAAACATTTCCAATCCACCTGAAACCTATTGCTTTAGCGATAAAGTTGAAACTCTATTAAAGAAATTTGACAGATTTTAGTAGCTTGTTATGCTGGCGTCTGTCTGTACAACAACATACAAAATGATCTGACCAAGATTATGTCTGTAGTCTAGTTTTTTTAAACATTACTTATTGTGATGTGTAGAAATATATTTTTAAACCAACTTACATGAATAAGTACTTAAACCAGCCCGTTATACAATACAATAGAATACCTTATCTCTAAAATTATTTATCATTGGTCTACTTTGATAGTGTGTTTTGCCCACCATGACGTACGGTGATGAGACGTGGACGCTCACACAGGAGGCTGAGAGTAGCACAGAGAGCCATTGAGCGTGTCATGTTCGGCATAAAACTAGTAGACCGAGTTCCAAACGTCGAAATCCGAACGAATGTACAATGGTTTTCGGTATTGGAAGTCACGCTATGGAACTCAAATTCAGTTGAGAAAGACACTTAGCGAGGTGCGGTAATGGCAGGTGGAGTAAAGCTGCGACTAGTGGCGTCCAAGGACTGAAAAGAGGATTGTTATTGACGAGATGAGCAGACGATACTGATGCTATCGTGGGTATTTCCTATAGCAAAGAGAGGCCTATACCCAGCAGTGGGTGACTGGCTGATGCTGAGTTTGACAATCACTTCATTATCATCATCACTCCGTTAGTAACTTAGTTTCAGGAAGTTAGAAGTCTCAAAAAATAAACTGTCGCTATGCACTAGGCTAGGCCAGGTTGTTACGACTATGAATAATATGTACGTGCATGTCGCTGTAGCGGCACTTCAAATAGTACTACGGCAACATAGAACAAAAATTACTACAGCGCCATCTATGACACAGATGATGAACTAAACATCACCTAAAATCCTGCACCGCGCCAGTAAAGTTATTCGCGACTTAAGAGTACACAGAAGAACCCGACAACAACTGTCAGGCAATAACCCACCAGACATAACACCCGTCTGATCGGAGGATCCTCTCTTTTCTACAGGATGAAGAACTTTACACCCTGTTTTCCATACCCCCAAATGCCTGTTTATGCCATTTTTAGATAGAAAAGAGAAATAAGTTCTAGAGTTGGCATAGCTGGACTTACTTCTCTGACAAAGTATGTAACTTCAGCTTCAGAAGTCGGTGGCTTTTGTTTGTTTGATTCACTTTTTTGTGTTTTTGAAGGCAGTTTTATTTTTTGCAAAAAAGTTTTTTTAATTTTTCTATTTTTAGTTGTAATATCCTATACTATACAAATAGTAGCTCACTGCTCCAATGATAAAATTTTTCAAAAACCGGTCGACCGATTTCAATACAATTTAAATGGGACCTCCTGGGAAGTATACCCTACGAAACCAACCCTAACAATTTTCTAAATCGGTTCAGGCATCTTCGAGAAATCGGTGAAATTACATAAAAAAAAGATTCCGACGAATTAAGAATCTCCTCCTTTTTTAAGTCAGTTAAAAACTGGTTCATTCGCCAACAGACGCCATGGTGAATCGTTTTATGTCATAAAATCTACCTTTTCAGGAAGAGCTTCACTTATAGTGGCTGAGGTAGTGATTCTCGTTGATGATTTTCCCTTTTACTCATTAAGTACTATTGAATTGCTGTGTTTTCTCACAAAAGTATGAGCAATATATAAGGTCTAACTTTTGAAACACGAAATATTTTAAGAGTAACTTCTACAAGTCGTAAAGTCGCCATAGCAACGAAAAAAATGAGTGTTTTTATTGTTACGAAATTATTATAGTTCTAAATATTCTTGCGACATTTTGCATAAAACCTTTTCCCTATTTTATGAATGAGACGCGCCCCGCACACGCCGCGGCGACGGGCGAAGCGCGGCGTCTTGTTTTAAACAAGTTGTTTATTCTATGCTAGGCAGGCAGCGCGCGTGTGAGGTTGTGTTCGCACGTCATGGTAGCGTGCGACCGGGCAAGAATAGTAATAATTTCGCGTCCTGACTGTTACCGCACTTCAACTCCACCCACAGTAGTCTATGTGAATCTGGAAGCAAACACCTGCCCTGACCTGCTATTACATGGGGCGTAACAATATCTCTAGTGAATTAATGTAGGTAGTGGACATTCGAAAATACACCTCTGCCTATCTCTTTGGGGAATGCAGGCGTGATGATATTAAAAATAGACCAACGTATGAACGTAGGTAGACTTCATAATGCGATCTAGTCTTACAATAATAATAAATGTGAATTTAAATAACAATAGGTACCATCTAAACCTAAGAAGATTTACGTTAAATAAATTCCCTCCGTAAAACTTTACGAAAAGGAACTTAGGTGCGATCAAAACAAATCATAATGTCTAGCATCTACCTACCTACACATCTGTAAACTAATAAACAGCTGATTGCAATTCATATTTAAAATTTTTGTAAAAATCTCGAAACATTTCGTAACTCATATCGACTATGAGCGAGCGTCGAACTTCGAATATTCGTCAGCTGATTTTTGGTTGTAGCTATCTACCTACTCGTACTACTGATGTGAACTATCAGTTCGTAGCGCGGATTGATTTGAAAAATCGTACTAGAGAGTTAGGTGTGGACGTGACATACCGACTTAACTGTTGCAGGTGAACGCTGTTTCTGAGAATTTCTTTACCTTCAGAAAACTAGTATTTGTAGGTAAACAAAATTATTAGTCGATCTGTAGTTGAATTATGGCTTTTAAACTCAATGCGATTGGTAGTGTAGTGTTTATCTTAATTTATGAATACCTAACCTAGTATCTACTAGGCAAAATTTGACGAACTATCTGTAGTCTAGGTAGTAATGCGTGGTCTAGGATCTAGGTACAATTCTACACTACACTTGACTAGCAAGACGCGTAGGACCGGTCGCAACAATGTAGTGATTTGTTTATTTAGTGTTTGATTCCGCATGGAACAAATCTACAGATATTTGATTCTGGTCTCGGTGTTCGTGCATACTTAGACATATCCACTACACACCATAAATATTACGTGTGCGGCAATGTTTTTATAAAAAGAAAAACATAGGTTATTGGTTCTAATTCCCCATCACACTTCATCCGGCTTTGGACTGGCGAATTATTGATACAATAATTTGATTAGGTAGGGTACCTACCTGTTACCGTAGGGTAAAGCTGTAGGTAATTACCACAAAAATAATCAATAATACAATTGTTATGGTACGTCAACGTATTTAGTTAGTTGGAAACATGTCTATTTTAAATTTAAATCAGTAACCCTATGATATCCTGCAGGTACCTTTTACGAATTACTGTAACAACAATTTGGCGTGTTTAAAAATTAGAATCAACTTATTTACAATAATTAAAAATGTACATACCTAATACCTACGAAGTTATTACCTATTTAAACACTATTTACACCAGTTGTTGCACATATCCACCCTGCTGTTGGACGCAGACGGCTGCACGTTTTATAATGTGTCTTTGCACTTCTAATAATGTGTCTCTGTCACTAGCCATCACTGCAAAAGCGTTCACAATTCTGAGTTTTAATTGTTCCGCACTAGATATGGTGTGGCCGTCATTACCATAAACCAGGTCTTTAGCCCTACCCCACACATGAAAGTCTAACGGCGTAAGATCAGGAGAACGAGCTGGCCAGGGGACCGGGCCTCCCCGTCCTATCCAACGATTGCCGTACTCGTTAGACAAGTATTCCCGAATGCGCCTATCATAGTGTGCTGGTGCACCATCGTGCTGGAAGTACATCGACATTGTTCTTAAATAAATAAGTGGAATGTCTTCCAGCATGGTTGCTAGTACACCTGTCAAAAACTCCATATAAGTTTGACCATTAAGCCGATCCAGGAAAACAGGTCCCAACAGTCTATCACCGAGTAACCCAGCCCACACATTAACACTGAACCGGGTCTGGAAATGATCCGGTCTAACAACACGAGGATTTTCTTCTGCCCACCAGTGCGCGTTGTGGATGTTGAACAATCCAACACGTGTAAAGGTGGACTCGTCCGTCCACAGGATGCTCCGCGTCAGGTCTTGAAGCAACCAACGGCAAAATTCCACTCGTGGAGCCAAGTCCAGCGGCTTCAATTCTTGCACCCTCGTAAAGTGGTACGGGTGCAGCCCCTCATCCCGCAGAAGGCGCCAAACCGTCATATTGCTCACGCCGAAAACGCGAGCGGCGTCTACTGTGCTGGCCATTGGATGTCTCAAAAAAAAATCGAGGATGTCATCCTCAATTGTTGCTGACACTCGTTGCCTGCCTAAGTCTGCAGCTGGTGGTATGTAGACCCCATAGTCCTGGTGCCGCTGTACAGCACCTAGGATCGTCTGCAGAGATGGTCTTCTGCCATAACGCTCCAGGAAGAGGGCTTGTGCTCTGAGCAAAACATTTCCAGATTCCCGGTAGCACTCCGCCATGTTCTGGTACTCCTGGTTCGTGTACCTGTAGTTCGGCATTTTTACGATTGTTGCGCGACCGACTGAATGTGTTTTACTAGCGCCTGCGTCGCGTCATGCGTTCCGAGCGGGACTGAAGGAAGAGGCGCGGGGGGTGGAGCGCGGCTCTATTGTATCTAAAAGCCGCGCGCGCTTTGATCGCACCGCCGCGCTGGCGGCGTGGCTTTGACGCCGGCGCCGGCGCCGCCCGCTTCAATGACAGTAGGCAAATACGACGTAGTAGTAAGCTTGCGTAATGGATGTTGAAAAATAAGGAGCCAGTATTATTTTGTGGGTCAAGTAATTTTAATTTATTTATTTTTTTATAAAATACACAGATTACATTTTTTTTTTTCGTTGCTATGGTGACTTTACGACCTACAGAAGTTACTCTTGCAATATTTCGTGTTTAAAAAGTTAGACCCTATATGTTCTAGCTTATCCATAAATAACATATCCATGCTATTGATTTCTTGTTGTTCATTTGGACAAAATAGTTCAATTAGAATATAAATACATACAATTCACGGTTTATTCTGAAATAATTAATGTCCAGTGATTTGCTCCCCACCAACTCTAGAGCCTTTTTCTCGATGAAATTTACCTGTTTAGTCGATTTTGTAGAAAAGTCGTGCATGTGATGTTTCAGTGATGGGCATCACTAAAACAGATTGACAGAGATAGAAAAAAGACATTGATTGACGTTTCATAAATTCGTAATTTAATTCTGTCAGGTTCGAAGTTTGTTGAATTTTATTTTATTTACTCTTCCAACTTCTTCGGATGATAAAACTACTAAAACCTGAAACTATTAGCAGAAAATGGCATCAATAAATAACGCTTTGAGCAGCATTATAAATAGGAAAAAAGATTTCTGCTGTTTGTGTTTGTGTTCTTTAGGAGGGGAACCGATTCGATTAAATGACGAAGTTATAGTTAATATACATAGTTATGAATACGAAACAGTCATTTCAGAAGTTTTGAACTTTGTTTTTGATCAGGAGGTAAGATAGCTGGTGTATTACTTTCCTAATGAAAACTTTTTCAAAGAATGTTTATGTTGGGCCTAGTCATGTCCTTTTGTCTAGTTAAATCTGTAGGAAACATGTTTGTCTCTAACCAAACCACCCTCAAGATGTTTTCTTGTTGTTTGAGTTGCTCGCAAGGCATGCCAGTACCTATTTAAAATTTAGTGGGCCCAAAACTATGGCACTTACACGGCGTCGCCGGTGGCAACGCACAGGTCATGTTTTCGGGCACAGAAGGCAGGATTGATAGTGGAACATAGGTTCGCGACATAGCTTCATACCCTTCATGATCATAAAAGTACATGTTTATAAAATACTAGCTGTTGCATACTTCTCTTTTGTAATCGAATTTTGTTACCAATTTCAAGAGTTTTATTTTTTTTGCATGGAACCCTTATTATTTTTCGAAAATAAAAGTAGCTTATGTTAGACCTTATAACATCAGCTATCTGCCAGTAAAATTCCCGTCATAATCAGTCCAGCCGTTTCAGCTGAGATTAGCCAGAACAAATGTTGTTGTTGTTGAACAAATGTGTTTCTGTTATTTTGATGTTACAAACAGACACTTCAATTTTATGTACATATTTGTATAGATTTAAGAAAAATTGCAAACAAAACTTGACTATAAAAAATTATAAAGGCCTTAATTTAATATATCTAACCAATTTCTATTATTTTAACAAAATTCTCTACTTCATTATTTAATTTTACATTATTAAATTTAATGAAGCATATTTATTCATTTATATATTTCTTTTTCCAGATGTGTTCCTATGTAAGTACATTCAATGCACTGTGTAACCAGTGCACAAAATCAGCAATAAGTTGCTACAGATTCAAACATATGTGTCTGAAGAATGCTGAATATCTTAATGATGTTCTTGATGGAGTCGCAAACAACTTTGAATATGCTACCAATGAATTAAATGACTGTAAATCTCTGTATGTCTCTCTTAATCTTCAAAACTTGACTAGCAAACAATTCTATGATACAAAAAAGACTGTGAGTACCCCCAAAGCTGCTTTACGGAGATTCCTTACACTTGATAATACCAATAAAATTAAGGATGAAGACACAATAATCCCAAAAAAGATAAAAAAAGAAGTAGACTATGAAAACCGTCCTGGAAAAAGAACTAGAAAAAAGATTGACATTCCTAATAGTGAAATGTTGTTTGATAAGAACAACCCTGATTTGATAAGATGTAGAGAATGTTACAAAGAATATCCAACTATTTGGAATTTGAGGAATCATTTTGTAAGAGTACATGCTCCTAAAGTCTTTAAATGTCCTGAATGCCCTAGAAGTTATGGTTCTGCATCATTCCTGGAAGCTCACAAGTCAGACAGTCATTGCACGGTAGTTTGCAGCGAATGTGGAAAAACTTTCAGTAATAAGCATACTCTAAAGATGCATGAGTTGGGCCATCACTTGAGCTTGGTTTGCCACGACTGTGGCCGAAAGTACAAAAATAAAACTACATTCAAAAAACATATTGATCTGAATGTTTGTGGAAAGGAGACTAGGGCTAATCCAGCAGAAGCTACGTTCACTTGTGATTATTGCAATAAGAAATACACTCAAAAAGTATCTTTAAGAGTTCATATTCAACACGAACATGGAAATTATAAGTCTCATGTCTGTGAATGGTGCGGGAAGAAATTTTGGGCCCAGAGCCGATTAAAAGCACACTCCGTTAAACACACCAAAGAGAGAAACTTCCCTTGTACGATATGTGGAGGAAAATTTGTTACTAGGGAGTCTCTTTTGTATCACACAAGAACCCATACGGGTGAGAAGCCATACAAGTGCCCGCATTGTGAGTGCAGATTCCTTTCTGCTTCCCGTAGAACAGATCATGTCAAACGTCACCACTTAGGAGCCACACTAGAATGCGAAATTTGCCATAGCAAATTTAATTCAAAAACTTTCTTAATGAAACATAAAAAGTTTCATATGAAATCGGAGAACAAGGATAATTTAACTCGTAAAGATGCAAAAATTGTGATGAAACCAAATTACGACGGCCAAAGCAAAAGATTAACGGAGTCAAATTGTGAGAGTAAACCAAGAGATCTTTGGCAGATAAGTAAAGTTGATGATGATACAAGTTTCCAGAAGATGATTGATTCCAGTGAAGTGGACTTAGAACAGTTTACTGAACAGGTCTACGAGGACGACGATGAATCACGAACGACTTTAGAGGATGAAAAAGTGTATTTAGAAGTGTCTGACGATGCTGATGACTATATAAAAATATTAGGTGTTTAATTTTAGGCAAAAAGCCTTGGTTTTAAAGTTAGCTCTGATAAAGAACCTGTGGAACAAATGTTTATCAGCATTTTTAAGCATGAAGAACTTGGTACCTGCTAATGAAAAACATTGATAGTTAATAGTGAAAATGATTTTTAGTGCAATTTCTGCACATTTCCTATTTAAGAGTAATATAATAACTTTCAGTGTGGTTATGGGTTAATTCAAAGCATTTCTTAGTATGGCGGCTGGCCTTGCAACAATTTACTGATAGTAATATTGTTTTGTTATTTGTAAAACCATATTATATGATGTTATTATGTGTAAATGTTTTGGCTAAAGATGAGTATGAACATAAACTGAAGAGAACCCACACACCCATTTACACTCATCTTTAGCTGTAGCATGTGCCTATAAGTTGTCTTTTAAAAAGTAGTTTTTGAGTCACTAGATAGAAAATTATACATATGTGCAAAATTCTCAATCTTCCTCATACAAATTAATCTAGGTACCTAGTTTCTTTTTTATTTAGTGGAATTTTTTTATTAAATAAAATTTGTGTTATCTAAATTGTTTTTTGTTTGAGTAACAGTTTCATCTTGCCCTCACCTTAATGTATGTTTATGATGTACGCACGACGGCCAATCAAGCTGCACAAAACCAGTTTATGCGGATCTCTCATAGTATAGGAAATCTATACAAAGCGAGGCCAAGTTATACTGGAAATGTACAGCTTCATGTGCCGCCGTGTATACCATCAAACTACCCGAAACTGTAAGATTTTCCCAATCAACCTTAAACCTAATGCTTCAACGATAAAGTTGAAAATGAAAAGAAATTTGACAGAGCAGCTTGATGTGCTGGCGTCTGTACCTACCCATTACCAATATTGTATAAGAGCTGAGATTGTAAAAGTATATTGTATGGATCACCTAACTTAACGCATTTAATGTCCGAAGGGTTTGGCAGGATTGTACCTATAGTTCACCTACATTCTGCTAGTTTTGTTTAAGGCTCATATGTGTGACAACTGTAGCAAGCCTACTGCCATTCATCATCTTCCTGCCCTTGTCCCATGTTATTTGATGTCGGCAAGCCTACTGCCATTAAGCTGGTATAAGTCCAGACAGATCTAATGGAGAATTTATACTTGTGTTCATATAATATCTCGTAGATGCACCATGCAAGTAGCATTTTATCCAAATACTACAAGTTTTATATTTTGGGTTGGGTTCTTTTAATTTCTAAATAAACAAACAAACCAAAAAAAAAACCAGATATTCGAAAAGGTCAGGTGCGTAGTACCGGCGACCGGCGTGCGTGTATGACCAAATGTATGAACGTGGACAGGATGAAAGGAGTATGTAGAAATCGTAGTAGGTGGTATTCTATGTCCGTAAGGATTGAGGAGTCTCATGAGCAAAAAGACGCGATTTTATACAAGGTGTAACATAATAAACGCAATACCTCCCGTGTGGTCTCTCGGACCATGAAACTGAACAACTTTTGTTCTACGAGTTCTTCGAAATTCGAAAAAAAAAAAAGTACTTTCTATAGGAATTGACGCGATCATTTGATCAACATGTATGGTAAAACAAAAAAATAAGTTACGAATTTCCAAAAGCCATAGAACAAAAGTTGTTCATTTTCATGGTCTGAAAGACCACACGGGAGGTATTGCGTTTATATAAAAGAAGTAAGTAATCAGAATCATGGCAGGAATTCCGTAGTTGCCACTTACCCCCATGGCAAGAAGCGTGAGTTTATGTTTCCTCATGTGATTTTTGTTCAATACGTTATTTATGGAAGGAACTAATAATAATTATAGCCTTGATTCTGTATACATAGTACCTGGTACCAAGGAACTTATATACTAACTGGAATGTGCACGAACAATATTTACATATCAAAAAACCGTTCGAAAATGAACTTTATTTCAAAGTGATAGAGTTCGTATTACTTTGATTAATTCAAAGGGGGAAGAAAACTTCAGAGCGAGAAAGCGACGAGAGTGGATTGTGTCCTTGTCTAATAATTGCCAGTAATCAAAAAATAAACAAATATTTTTCCTTTTTTTTTTATATAGCAATCGGAAATCACGTTGATAGCTAAACTAGCACATAAATCGTAACCGGAATTATTTGATATTTAAATACCAAATATTAAAATAATAATTTCTTGCGAAATTGAATTATTTAGCAGTTACTTTCATTACATGAATGCCAAAATTAATGAAGGATGTAAAAAAAAAAAAAAAATGGCCGAAACGGTTTCGCGTTGCAGTCGTATTTTTGCTTTCTCAGGTGCTTTTTATTGTATTTAAGTGAAATCTTCCACTATAATATGGTGAAATCGTGTTGTTTGAAGGGGTGTAATAGTGTGACGGGTTGATGGATATGCAATTTCTTTTTTCAGGTACGTTCGTTTAACTTTGTTTACAAATTACGACTAGGGTGACAATGTTTTACATTTGTAAACGGGGATTATGAAAATATTGTAAAGAATACGCCTTTTCTATTATCCATATCGGTATTTATAATCTTGTGCACATGCGTATTAAATACAAAACATTGTTATTTATAATGCAGTAGCAAAACTTAATCATTTACTCAATTTAATATTAGCAAAAGTAACTTCTTGAAAATAAACATTTGAATTTAATCTTTACATTTTTAAACCTTTCCACTTTGGCGGCAACTGTCGATTAAACCATTTTTTTTTCATTCGACACAAAAGTCTCGAGTCAAATCCAAAAAGTCTAAATAAACTCCTTGGTCAGGTAAAATACTATTAATTTATTTGAAAAAATCACAGTAATGTACGTCGCGTAATACACTCTCATTTCGCGAGTTATGGAAATCATGGCAATATAAATCACTTTTAAGCATTACAAAATAGTTAAGTTCATATTTTTTTTCATAAATGAGAAAAATCACTGATCGGAGATCACACTTGTTGCGCGCAGTAGTTTGCTGTAACTTATTAATAATACTGTTCTGTTTCCATGCAGACTCCGCAACAATGAGAATCTTCAGCAACGGTGGCTTGAAGATGTCCCTTTAAAGAAAAAGTATTCAACCTTTTGGCTAGTTTGCAACCGTCATCCATCATCAGCATCTTCGCACTTACAATTACATAAAACCATATGTTTAATAACGTATAGTGTGATTAATAAATTTATCAAATACGATTAAGTTGTTTGAATATGCTACATGCTCATGCTTAATCTATGCGAGCATTGCAGCCCTGTACGCTTTAAAATCTCTATTTACAAATGAAGGATATAACCTAACATTAAACCACCGTGAACGAAAATAAGTGTACGTATTCTTCACATCATCAACCTATCCCAATACAGGGTTTTTTTTAACTGTGGCACCCTTGGAAAACTAAAATTTATGGAGATACGTTACCGCTGGTACATGCCGGCAGCAGTCAGATGAGGTTTTTTAGTATTATTATACCTTAAAATAAAGTAGATTTTTTTTTACAAATGGCTCTGCCTTAGATGAACAGTATGCGTAGGTTTCGGCATCGCCCATGCAAAGCGGGGAGCGGGATACTAATAAGTTATAACAGAATAACTGTCCCAAATGTAAGTACAATTAATGGACACCCTATTAGAAAGGGATAACATCCACTCTTGATGTTCTCTCACTCGGAACGGCTTTGCGTTGCACGTAATCATTCCAGTTAGTATATAAGTTCCTTGCCTGGTACCTAGTAGTTCCATGGCATGAATCGACTTGAAGTCCTGGTATGTTGGCAAACCCTGACTTGAGTGACTTGTCAATGTCAGCCGATCGGCTGTCATTTTACGTCAAACTTGTTCTGTTGTCTACTTTTTTCAATTTTTCAGTAAATTGTGAAATGTTGTAAACAAATAGTTTGTATCGAAACAGAAGGATTAGCGGCGGATTAAATGCAAGATGACGTTCTTAGAGGATACGTTGATAATATTAATATCGCAAGTAAGTTGAATGTAAACAAAGTCGGAGGTTATGTATTGGACATTATAAATTTTACGGCAATAAAAATAAATATATAATTACTAGCAGATAAAACAAGTTTAATTAATATTTGGTACTATATTTTGCGTTAAAATACCGTAGTTTTCCAGTAATTATCTTAATACTTGAGTCTTATTAGATTCTTATAAAACATCACTAAATTCAATTGAAATCTACTTGAAATATTGTTGTTGTTGAAAATTCATCTAATTGTTCTTTTCCACGAATTATCGGAATTCTCGTGTATTCTCGTATGTTCCATCACCAAGAAAAAATAATATTGCTTTTTTTACCAAGAACTAAATACGAAAAGATCATATGAAAAGCCAAGGTATTATATGAAAAGATCATTAGATTGAATAAAAGAACAATAGTTTCCATTTTTATTTATTAAAAATATGGATTTTTCTTGTAGTCTCTATGAAAGTTTATAATGAATAAAAGAATAATAATTTAATACAAGTAAATTCTAAGGAGGTTATTAAATTATTTTAATTAAATAGCCTCATGATGTTAATTAAAATAAGTACATAAACTTAATACTAGTAATATTTTAGATAATAATTATATATGTTTAACAAACTTGCAATCCAGTATACCTACTCACTGGATGCTTGTTTTGTCCAATATTATGTTGCCGTGCCCTAACCGGGTTTCATGTTGGAACTTACTGAAATATATGTAACAACTAGATGTACACATGAATGCAATAAACACTTTGAGTTTGAGTTTGAGTTTATATATCTTGTGTGGTCTGTAAGTACCTAAAAGGTTAATAAATAGAAATACGTTCACAAACTTCCAGATAGTCTTCTTCGTTGGTGGCTGGATATTCTTCGTGAAACAGCTGTTCCGTGACTATGAGGTTCATCACTTGCTGGTCCAGCTCATCTTTTCTGTGACCTTCGCTCTAAGTTGTACCATGTTCGAGCTAATCATATTTGAAATCATTGATTATTTGGATTCTAGGTAAGAAACTACCTACATATAATAATCTTGTTAGAAAATATCTTAAAGATTTATCCACTAACTATGAACACTGATAAACACTAATTAAACTGTAAAAATTATTGAAAAACATCCTAAGAAAAATAATTATCATTTATCATCAAGTCTTGATAAATAAACTAATAATCAATCATAATAAAAAAAAAAGACTAATAAAATGTCCAACTAAAATCTAAAGATTTTCAAATAAACTAACCGTGTTTATAGTTTCATATCACCAAATTATAACAATTAGTTTTCCATCAATTTAATTGCTTAATTTGTTTTGTAAGTCTGTAACTGTTATGCCCCACTCCTGGATGTGAAACTTACCTCATTGTACCCATAATGTGCATCATGCATTTCTTTGCCCTTAGAGTAATTAGACTCAGAGTGCTAGTTTCACTCAAAATTTTAGCAACAACACAATGAATGTGTGCATAAGCGGCACATAATTATGTTCACCGACACCCACACAAGCCCATGAAAAATAAAGTATGCACAAGTCATATGTAATCATTAAGAGTGTTCATCCAAAAAGTTGGCAACGTCGCAAATAGCTGTCAAATATTTACCTGTTTTAATTAATTTGCCAATATTACTGTATGGAAATAAAACGTTTTTTACACCTAAAGAACAGAAAATAAGAAATTTGTTCAAGACACTTTTTTTCACCAAAAACATCATTTTCAGTGTTTTAATTGCAATTCATTATTAATATTCTAGTTCACTAGTTAGCCATATTTCTTATTTCCATACAGTAATATTGCCAAATTAATCAAAACAGTGAAATATTTGACATCTATTGGCGACTTTGCCCACTTTCTGTATTAACACTCTTAAAGGCTAACTTGAAATTGCTTCACTACTCGTGCAACTGCTGCTGTTCTAACGCTATTAATTCTAGGTTTTTGCCTATACAGATGCTCTCTTCACAATAATATAGTAATGTAATTTTATATGCCTCCCAGCTCCCGATACTTCCACTGGAATATGGGTCTCTATTCCCTGCTGTTTATGGTGATTGCATTGATACCGTTCTACATTGCTTACTTCTGCATCAGCAATATCACATTTGGTAAGTGTTCTTTTATATTGATGGTGGAAATTCCAAATGATGTCATTCGAAATTGGGATGGGATATTGGGTTAAATGCCCCTTCTTTTTCGATCGCGAGCACCTATTACGCACACATGGCGTATCCAAGTAATCCATTAACCCTTTCGACTTACATATTAAATTTCCTTCGCCAGTATCATAGTTTTACATTCGTGAAATTGTTTTTGCATTGTGAATTTTGGGCGAAATGTATTTTGAATTTTGGGCCAAAAATGTTTAATGAAAATCTGTCATTGACACGCTAAGAAGATTCGTAAAATTGTAGATTCATCATGATTTGAAGTTCCATACACAGCAATAACTGTGTCCATCAGAATCCATGCTTACCTTCACTCTTTATATTTTGCATTTTAATACATTGTAATATGGAAAGAAATAATGTGAAAGACTGTACATGAAACACTAAAGGAATTTTTAAAGTAAAATTATGAGGTACTGCAATTTTTTTTTTATGCTATATCATCTTGCGTTTGGCAGCAACTCTCCTGATGTGAAGCGATGACGCCGCCTAGGGTGTAGCACGCTTCCCTAGAAGAAACCCATTCACTCGAACTTTGAAGAGAGAGTTAATAAAAATATTTTGCTTTCAAAGAATGGCTCAATAATCAGATGTCTTTGTTTGTTTCAGTATCAAAGAATATGATAAGGCCATTGACCATGTTTGTGTGGTTCATTTACTTATACTTCTTCTGGAAGCTCGGAGATCCATTCCCCATTTTGAGTCCAAAACAGGTAAGTCGGATGATTTTATGTTTTGAAGATTAGTTTAAAGTTCAGCTGAGCTCTTTCTGCAGTTGAGGAACTAATGGATACTACATCATATTAAAGGCGTAATTCTCAAGGCGACCGCAACTCGTAGATGGCGCCTCTGTCGCTTTTGGCTGTTTACACATTTATAGGCCTATGTAGTTGCATTTATTTTTTATTGTCAACCTATACAGTACCAGTAGTCTGTAAAGGTGACCCATGGAAATTCTCCGCATAAATACATTATTTATACAGTATTTTTGTATTTATTTTTCAGGGTATATTCTCAATAGAACAAGGCGTATCTCGTATAGGAGTTATTGGAGTCACTGTGATGGCCTTACTATCTGGATTTGGTGCAGTCAACTACCCATACACTTCTATGGCAATCTTTATAAGGTATAACAATTTAATCAACCTTTATTGTTCCACTGCTGGGCAAATTTCTCCCCCATTTTTCCCCTGTCTTTCGTAAAACTGCAATTTACTTGAGTTTTAAAAGTCGCGTCGCTAAATGGGATATCATCAATCCATCTCAAACACTGTGAGTGTGGAGCCCCCTCACAAGAAATGCCGAATCCTCTGTTCTGCCTGTCGTCGTGCACAACTACCTGCAGCCTCCAGGTCTTAAAGACGCAAACGACAGAGCTTTCCAGGATGCTTTGTACCGACGTTATTAACACGAGAAACGAGGTTTTAAATAATGGCTTCTGTAATGATGATTCTCGAACTACATATTTTGTTCATGTCACCATAGATCAAAATTTAATCTTCAAATAAAATATCTCTGCTGTGAGTCAAGAACAGTTTAAAAGATAAATCACAACTATACATAATGTCAGCACAATTGGCACATTCCTCATAATTGCTGTTGGCAACATTCCAGTCTAGATCAGACGATTTGAGTTATATCACTGCACACTCGAGAGAATACTACAACATGAGTTATTGCAACACCTGAAGAGAGAAGGACGTTATAACTCAGTATAATGATTTCTATTTTGTTCAAGATATTATTTATTTGACAGAAATTTGCACGACATTATAAACATAAAACCAAGTTATTGCACAGTTCTGCCAATGGCATTGTCATCATGAAATTGTTAGTGTACTAGTGTTCTTTTTTTCTCGATTTTATTAGTAGTGGTCTATCAGAATGATTTGAAACAATAATCAAATTAATCAAAAAGTAAAGGAAAATCTAAATTATCAAAATCATTATTTGATAATTATCACGCCTCCAGTACCTTCATGCCTGCGGTACTCGCCTCCGGTAATAGCTGGCTCAATCATATCTGCTCAGAGTTCGAAATTATCAAGATCATCATCATAAAATTTATCTTGATATCAAAAAGATCAAGATATGAATCATCATAACTTAATCTTTTAAATTTTTGACTCAAACCGCTTTTTCTAGGTCAACGGAAAATACCTTGTAGGTTTTGATTTAACTGCGAATATTCTACTTAAATAGTTCCAAGGGACCGTTATCTAAGTATTTCATATTCGTTTCAACTTGATACCACCACGCGGTCTTGAAAAAAAGGGATTTGATAGGCAGACAGACAGACGGAGAACGAAGTGATCCTAAAGGGTGTAAAAAGACCCTTAACGAAGCCGAAAGGCACTTGTTCTCCCCGTCAATGCGATCATTTTTTTTATCTAGATCATACCTGGGAACCCTCTAGTTACGGAGATATTGCGGTTCAAAGTTCCAACTTTTTCACAAGTTTTTTTTTTAAATACATGTTTTTAAAGGAAGATTTTTACTTTAAACACCTCCACGACCCCCGTACTATTCAATTCATCCATCAGCACAATGTTCTGAGTGCATTACATTGAGTCCTACCGTAAAACGTGATTTTCCACCCAAAAAAAAAAGTCGTTTCCCAGCAAAATTTTTTGCGTAAAGTTACTTAGTTTGATGTACAGAATGCTTGGTTGACGGCTTCGTGAAGGGTCCATTTACACCCTCTATAAGGGTTCCATTTTTCCTTTTGAGGTACGGAACCAGTATTTCTCTGTAGCAAAGCCCCCTACTCTACAACTTTACTTACCTCTTTGGGGACAACAGTGTGTGTAAAACAAATCATTTTGATTTCAGACCAGTAACACAAGCAGACGTGGTATCCATCGAGAAGAAACTCCTTCAAACTATGGACATGATTCTCGTGAAAAAGAAAAGGATAGCGCTAGCCGAAGCCAACAGCGTAGGAGCGAGACAGCAATACAATATGTTGGACCAGTCAAATGTTAAAAATAGGGGCGGATTCTGGACTAATATACTGTCTAGTGTTGGGAGTATTACTAATACTTTGGGTCATGGGACGGAAAGTGAGTATTCGTGAATTATCATCATTTTCAATCCGAATTTATATGATCTTCCTGCCTGCCTGCCTCGTTGGTCTAGTGGTCGCAAGCGCGACTCCTGAGCATGAGGTCCTAGGTTCGATTCTCGGGTCGGGCCCAGTGTTATTGGATTTTTCGATCAGGAATTTCTCAGTAGCAGCCACGGAGTCTGGGTTTGTGCCCAGTTGATGGCAATAAACTCGCCTCCTATTACATGGGACTTAAACATATAAACTGGCGAAATACAGGCAGTCCTAGTCCGAGGGAGTCAGTTGATAAAACTGATTTATCAAAATAAAATTATTTTCAAACTCAACCGCAAAAAGTGGCCAATCACAGTGTAAGACAGCAGCGACAATACTAGTTTCTATTTAACTCAATAAAAACGCTTCCATAGATGGCGACATTGCCGCCTGTTTCCGTTTCCATAGTTACATAGAAATCAGGCGTTGCCGCTATAGTTCGCGGTTGCGGTAGGATTTAAAATTGTACCTTCAGTGAAATAGACTTAAGAGCTAATATTACCCACGTGAAAATCTATCTCTATGACCTTCCAGACATTACCCAACTCCGCCAAGAGATCTCAGGCCTGGAGGAGCTCTCCCGGCAGCTGTTCCTCGAAGCTCACGACGCGCGCACCATGAGGGAGAAGATCGAGTGGTCGCACACCTTCCAGGGGAAGTACTTCAACTTCCTAGGGTACTTCTTCTCGTTGTATTGTATTTGGAAGATTTTTATTGTGAGTACATCGTTTTGTTTTTACTACTTGGTCTAGTGGTTGCAAGTGCGACTGCTGAGCATGAGGTTCTGGGTTCGATTCCCAGGTCGGGCAAAGTGTTTTTGGGCAAAAGCCAAAGCCACCAGAGATTTTTCAGTAGCAGCCACGGAGTCTGTATTTGTGCCCGGTTGATGGCAATAGGCTCGCCCCCTTTTACATGGGACTTAAACATCCATGGCGTAATGTGGATGTACAGGTACACCCCAGCCTAACCCTTTGGGGATAACAGGCGTGATATTATGATGTTAATCTGTATCTCATTATATAAAACAACACCTCATTGTCCATCATCATCATTCTCTTGCCCTTATCCCATTCATTTGGGGTCGGCGCAGCATGTCTTGTTCCATACTTCTCTATTACTCGTCATCTCATCAGACACCTCCTTTCTTGCCATATCATTCTTTACACAGTTCATCCATCGTTTCTTTGGTCTTCCTCTACTCGTATACCCATCTACATTCATACTCAAAACTTTCCTCACAACATTTTCCTCATTCCTCCCCATCACATGCCCATGGCCGATTACCACACAACTTTTCAGTCACCGGCGCCACTTTCAGACTTTCTCTTAAATACTCATTTCTTATTTTATTCATTCGCGTAACACTACACATCCCCCTTAGCATTCTTATCTCAGCCACATGTAAATTAATTTCATTTCTTCTTTCATACCTTATGTGGCCCAACATTCTGATCCATACAAGACAGCAGTTCTAACCATTTTTTTATAAATCCCCTTAAATTTAAGGGGAATGCGGGTGTCGCAAATTGTTCCCGTGTCCTGTCGCCATTTCATCCATCCCGTGTTAATTCTGTGCTTAACACTACGATCTATTTCGCCATCGCTTTGTACGAGTGAACCGTGAATGACTCTAATCATACGTGCAGATATCGATAGGGAGCGCAGGGCGTTGACGGTCAGGGCTAATAATTATTTTGTTCAGAAGATTTACGTCTTGTTCAAAAGAAGTCGAAGTTACACTATTTAAGGCTCAATGTCAAAACTTCTATGGCAGTAGCTTATGGACAACATAAAAACCCTCAACACCTTGCGTATCGTTTCAGCCACATGCAAATGCCTTTCATTCATCCCTTTTTGTCCACAGTCAACAATTAACATAGTATTCGACCGAGTCG
Source organism: Noctua pronuba (assembly GCA_905220335.1). Lineage (NCBI taxonomy): Eukaryota > Metazoa > Arthropoda > Insecta > Lepidoptera > Noctuidae > Noctua > Noctua pronuba. The sequence continues at coordinate 7,238,562 of LR999918.1, read as the reverse complement.
GCAAGAAGGACCCAGTGACCCGCGGCCTAGAGATAGTGGTCCACTGGCTGGGATGGAACATCGATGTCGCCTTCTGGTCGCAGCACGTGTCGTTCATATTAGTCGGCTGCATCGTACTGACCAGCATTCGAGGACTACTGCTTACACTGACCAAGGTAAGATCATCATCTCCTTAGCCTTCTCCCAACTATGTTAGGGTCGGCTTCCAGTCTAACCGGATTCAGCTGAATACCAGTATTTTACATGAAGGGACTGCCTATCTGACGTCCACAACCCTGTTAGTACTGGGTAATACGATACCCCTTGGTAAGACTGGTTGTCTGACTTTTAAGCCACTGATTACCTAATGACTGTCAAAGATCTACAAATGACACCCGGGACCAACGACATAACGTGCTTTCTGAGGCACGGAGGAAACTCGGTATGTAGTGAGTGGTCACCCATCCACAGACCAACTTAGGCAAGCACGGCTTAACCTAAACATCGACCCGAGCGGCTATTATTATTTAGCCACAAGAACTGACAAAGGTAAGGTGATTTATTTAATTAGAACTGGTGGTCAAGGAGCCAGATTACATTATTTAACACTTAGCTTCATTTTACCCAATAACTGAATGTTTTTGTGATTTCAGTATTGATTTTATTTTTAAGTTTCTGATAAAAATTGTCCGAGGATTTTAATTATATTTACAAAAAAAACTTCAGCTAATTAGTAAATAGTGGTTCAAATTTCCAATTTCGTAATGGTACGTTTATGATCGGAAGACCAGCGTCAGACAGCATGGCATGAATGCTGAAATGGACCTTTTTGGTATACCCGTGAGGCACACAGCATGTATTTTTTTTTAAATATTTTTTAATTCGTCATTTATTTTTTATCTTTTTTTATTCTGTGTGCTTGATGAACTGACGTTAAATAAACTTTATTCTTTCTTTATTTCATGAAGGCAACATTGTAAAAAGAAAAGGTCAATATTTCGCTAGCTCCGAACTTACTCAGACGCAAAGAGAACCATGACACAATCATTTTCTAACGAAATTTTTTTGTTGCAGTTCTTCTACAAAATATCTTCATCAAAATCGTCAAACATCATAGTACTAATTCTCGCTCAAATCATGGGCATGTACTTCTGCTCCTCCGTACTCCTGATGCGGATGAACATGCCCTCAGAATACCGCATCATCATCACCCAGGTCCTGGGAGATCTGCAGTTCAACTTCTACCATCGATGGTTTGATGTTATTTTCTTGGTAAGCGCTTTGACCAGCATATTTACGTTGTATCTAGCTCATAAACAGCCTTCAGTCAGTTAGAATAGTTGATTATATGATGTGTAAGAAATGTTAAGTTAAAATGTGCATTATTGTGTGGAACATAAAGTAGAATTTTCAAAGGAAACTTAATTTTAAGTCGCTGTAAACACTCGGTTTTTTTAATTGACAAGTTATAATTGATGAATTATGTATATTTTTTAAGTTATGCTAAAGTTGGGTTTGAGAAGCTCTCTGCTTCATTTCTCAATTCAGAAATCGTGTTTCACACTCGCATCTATAAACAAGTCCAAGTGATTACTTGAGTGAAAGTTATTATTTAAGATACGATTTGTATTCTGTAGTTTTGAATTTTTAGCTTTGCTTTCTTTCACGGTTCTTACTTTGTTCAAATTCTTGTTTATTGCCCAAAAATGTTTACAAAAGTAATCACTTTAACTCAAGTAATTACTTTTACTTGACTATAGATGGTATTTTGACTATAGATTGATTGATATTGATTTTTGACAGTTCTAACTTCAAGCAGTTACTAAACTACAGATTAAAAATCGTATCTTAAGGTATTACTTTTACTCAAGTAATCACTTTGACTTGTTTATAGATACGGATGTAAGTCCCACGCTGTCACTTGAAAAAAACCTTAAAAACGTGTTAAAGTTGAGTGTTGTTTGAATATTCGAGTGTGTCCTTTTATTTTCAACATGTAATGATGCCTCAGCAAAGATGCAATACAAACGATACCAAAATTCAAAAGTATTTGATACTATAATTATTAATTTTTGTTGTGAAATCGGCCATTTAAGATTATGAATGTGATAAATGAAGTATCTGAAAACATTAGTCATAAATACATGTACGCAATATTTAATAGCAATTTTCAAGTAAAATAACTTTTGGTACTAATTGTATATTACCTATTATTTGTAACACCATCAAAATTCTTTCAATACTTGGGTAGAAAATTGCTCTTGAATCTTGCATAAGTGCACAGTATTTATGCTCGTGAGTGTACTGCGGTATGTTTTGTAATTCTATTTATTATATTTATGTCTATATACTTATGCTATTTAAGGGTCAGTTCAGACAGAATGAAAAAATCCTCGCGCAATTTACTGGATGCATTGAAAATAGGGCCGTATTACCATTGCTTAAAGTCCTAAATTGTCTCGCGACACGACCGCGCGCGCAAATGCTCGAGAGTCCTCGAGGGTACCCGAGAACGCACAGGTTTTGATGTCCCTAACGGTTTCAGTGGTTGGTGTGAACTAGAGAAGACTCGAGTCTGCGCGAGGATTTTTCTGTTCCGTCTTGACTGACCCCTATGCACACAAATGCTTTTATTCGTACTTAGAAACCCATGATCACGTGATGAAATAGATACTGTCGGTAAAACAAATAACTATGCAGATTATAATACTGGTCTAATTACGATTTCATTAAATCTGTAGCTTATAATTAAAATAATATGCAAACGTTTTACCCGACTGCCACAGGAGGGTAATGATTTCAGTCAGGTTTTTCAACTCCTGCGCACAAAAAGTGTTAAAAACAGAGCAATAATTAAAAAAACGAAAACAATGTTACATAATAGTTTTAAGTACTATTAGTTTTTTTAAGACTGATACCTTAAAATTAAGGAAAAATAAAACTTCTGCAAAATTAAATTAAATAGTTTTATTTAACAATTTATTTATTTATCTTACATAAACTATATCGAAATAGTTAAAATAGAAAAGTTTATATGGAAAGGCCACCTTAAGTTATACTTACTTAAGAAATAGAAAATGTATCTCTTTCACTCTAAGTATTTATTTATATATTTAGAAATTTCGAGAATTTGAACTTTACGATGAAGCTATATTTTGATATTTTATTTACTTAAATGATTGAAGTAAAGATTCTTTTTCTTTAGATTTTATTCCACAACCACGATTTACTAAATTTGGAAGTTCTAATAAGAAAGCAAAAAGATATTAAAATAAAAGAAAACTAATATCAAAATCATAAAAAGATGTTACTTAAACAATCAATCATCAAATCCATAAATTATTTACAAAATCATAAATACATCAATCTCAAAAAACTTCTTAAAATACTTTTCGAATCTTTACAAAAATCTTTGGAGAATTCTATGAATTGGTGTTACTTGAGCAATAAATTCGAGATTGCTAGGATAAAGCGAATGTTCTATGTTATCTGTGGCTAGACTCCTAGAGGGATGGTTGTCTATTCTCCCATCAGATCTTCGTATTGCTTTCTGAAACAGTCTCCGACCGGGAAGAAGTCCCAGCATCTTTGTGTGTACATGTTCCATACGTAGGTTTCCTGACCTGGAGGAATAAAGAGAAGTATTAGAAAAACAAGTGCGACTGCTGAGCATGAGGTCCTGGGTTCGATTTCTAGGTCGGACAAAGTGTTATTGGATTTTTCCATCAGATTTTTTTCAGTAGCAGCCACGGAGTCTGGATTTATGCTCGGTTGATGGCCATAGGCTCGCCCCTAGTACATGGGACTTAAACGTAACTGGCGAAATGTGGGTGTACCGTCATGTTATGTTATTTTTTGTACAATTAATCTCATCTTCTTGTTGAAGACAGTCAGCAAAAGGGGTAAGTAGCTAACTATGTATATCTGCCTTTAAGATTTTTTCCTGTTCAGGCCAAAAACTGGGCCTAAATTGTGGATTTATGGGTTATGGCCCACTGTGTTAAAGAGAAAAGGCTTGTGTCCCAACTGTGGGGATGTTAAAGGTTGATTATACTCGAAATCTTGAATCTTTTAGGTAGTTTTTTGCCGACTGTGTTTCTATTTAGCTATAGATAGGAGGATATTAAGGAAATCTTTTCTTGACGACGTAAAAGTTTCAAAGACATTGTAAAATAAACTTTTCTATTAGTGCCACAAACTCTCGTGGTTTAGTTTGGACTTTAAAACTCTATTATAAAGTTCAAAATTCAATGCTGATTCTTACCTGTATACTCCGTGTCGGGTTTATTAATGAGATGCATAAGGAAGAACATGTAGTTCGCGAGGTTATGCTCCCGCTGGACGTGCGTGTCGAACCCGTGCGGCACCTGTACAGAAACAATGATTAAAATACTGTTTACTTCGGGAAATTTAGTTTTCGATACACCCTTCATGATTCTTCTACCCTTATCCCAGCTTATTTTGGGTCGGCGAAGCATGTCTTCTTCTTCTATACTTCTCTATTACTCGTCATCTCAGCAGTCACCTCCTTTCTAGACATATCATCCTTCACAAAGTCCATCCATCGTTTCTTTGGTATTCGATACACCCATCCCAAAAAAAAATATCGATAACTAAGGCGATAGTCTAATCTGAGTAAAACCCCCTTCCACCTGGATATGAGTTGCCTTAGCTAACATGGAAATTCTGCTCAGGTGAACATTGATAGAGGATTCCCCTCTGGAGTATAAATGTGGTGTTGTTACTTAAACGATGGTAACGTGTCCTGTTGTCAGGTTGAACTGATAGACGCGACAAAACACCAATTCGTAGGCAAATTCAGGGCTAATTAAAATTAGATTGCCATGGGTGCGCTAAGACGAAGAAGGGGTAATTTCTATACTTGAAACAGTATTTTCTAATTAGCCGTTTTATCTGCAGTTTTTCTACAAAAAATTAGATGCCAGAATACTTACTTTATCAAAATAGTCTTTATTGATGCCACATATGAAGCAGTTGGACTCCATGTCCTCTTTCACCGACTCCAGTTGGTCACGGAGCTCTCCGAACGCGTCGATGATCAAACCTGCGCCAATATTGTTTAGGGTTAACAAAATAATTACAGGAAGAAATTATCCAGGAGAACTACGAATATTTGTGTAAGCCTATTGCCGTCAACCGGGCACAAATTCAGATTCCGTGGATTCTACCAAGAAATTCCTGAAGAAAACCACGATAACACTATACCTGACCTGTTAATCGAACCCAGGACCTCGTGCTCAATAGTCGCGCTTGCGATCACTAGACCAGCGCCATCCAAAAGCTCGTTAGGTTGTCAATATCGTCAAAGCTGCGGTAAACATCTGGATGAGGGACGCACAGAACCGGGAAGTGTGGCAGAAGAAAGGAGAGGCCTATACCCAGCAGTGGGTGATTCCGGACTGATAAGATGATGAATACTAATGATCTTCAGTACTTACCCTGCAGGATAGCCAGCAGGATGACGATAATGAAGAAGAAGAAGGTGATGTCGAATATGATGCGGTACACTTCGGAGTCGTCTCCGTCGGGCGGCTCGAGCTCGTCTCCGATACCGCCGCCCGCGCGCACGCCTTTGTACAAGTTGAACACGAAACACTGAGGACAGATAAATATAACAGATAATAAAATAGAACAGACGTTGTGTGGTAATCGGTTGGCTTGGCGTGGCATGTGCTGCGAAGAAATGAGGAAAATGTCGTGAGGAAAGTTTGAGTGTGAATGATGTGGATAGGTATAAGAGTAGAGGAAGACCAGAGAGACGATGGATGGACTGTGTGAAGGATGATATGGCAGGAAAGGAGGTGTCTCATGAGATGTCGAGTAATAGAGAAGTATGGAAGAAGAAGACATGCTGCGCCGACCCCAAATAAATTGGAATAAGAGCAGGAGAAAGATGATGAATAAAATAGAACAGACTTTTTAACAAACAATGGACTCGCAAGGGAGACTAAAGGAACGATCGATAGATGGTATAAGGTCTCAGATGAATAAAGGAATGGCGAAGAGATGTGATGAGTTTCGCGGATATGTGACGTATAATATCTTCCAATTTGTTCTTCTTGCATAAAAAAATAAAGCACTTGTTTTAACCGACTTCTATAAAAGAATTTAGACTTTTATGTATTCCACCAGCATTTACGTTCACCGATTTCTCTCTGATTTCTGGTCCGATTTTCATGTTCTTTTTTCATTTGGTAGAGGAAGCTTGTGCGTGGGCCCAAGCAAATGGGTAGTTTATGAGTTATCTTCTATAATACGTATTTTCTCTTCTTCATCTATGTTGATCACATGATGATACTTTGTTTCCACCGACCACCGACCGATTGACTTTATTGTCACCGACTTTCGAAAGTAATGTTTTTTTTATGCAAATAAATGTCCTTTCTCTTTTCTTTTCCTTCATAAAAAACATAATCAGTACTTACCGTCAACATGTCATGACAGTTCCTGTTGACCTCGTCGTCCTCCTCTTGCACGTAGAACTTGCGGAAGAAGTTGAACGCGATCACCGTGTAGATGTACACGATGATCGTTAGCAGCATCACCGTGAGGACCAGCTGGGGAGAGAAACAATGTTAGTTATTAAACAGAAAGAAGAGACGAAGCCGAGGATGAAGAGGAAGGATTTGCTCAGGTTTGGGATAAAATAGACTGACAAATAATCAGTAGTGATTAAACTAATAATAATTTAAAACTTAGGACCGTAGAGTCCATAAAGCATTATGCTGAGTACGGCCAGTGTGGTTTGAAGCGAATCATTTGCAAATTGTCTAGGAACCATCTACAGAGATAGTCTAAATCTGGTTGTGCTTCTTCAATTATCAGTTCGATACTGTTGCCAAACAAAAAAAGGGTTGTTTCATCATCATATAATAGTTACCTGCCATATTTAGTTTGCGTAAATCGTTAAAGTATTTTTTGAAGAGCAGCGGACCAATAATGAATCCTTGCGGTACACCATAAGTTAAAGTCACGCAATTCATTTGCACAACACCAACCTGAACTATTTACGTTTTTTCTTAGAGAGATAAGGCTGAAATATGTAGTGCCAGTGCCCCTGATGCTGATATCATACAGTTTTTGAAGGAGGAGGCTACATTACCTGCTTCCCGTTATGCGTGACAGACTGCAGGATAGTCCTGAGGGTCTTGAAGCCGACAGCCACGTCAAGCAGATGGGCCGCAAAGAAGAAGTTGTTGAAGTTGCCCATCACAGAGAACGAGAAGTACCATAGAGAGTAGAGGAAGGAATTGTCTGTGATCGTAACTCCGGCCTTCCATACTTGGTAGCGCCAGTCGATGTTGATTATGCTGTGGAAGGTAGGAAGTATTTGTATTAGAATATGGATGACCGCTGATTTTAATTGCTTGTTAAATACATTTGTTTTTAAATTATGACTTGTTCACAGGTTGATCTCGAATCTGCTATTAAAAAAAAACTAAGAACCCCATCTGTTCCACCAGCTGAAAATCTGTTATCTGGAAATGAGTTTTTTTGGCTAACCTGGAAGCCTTTAAGCAGACTCAGCCAGGACCCAGCATAGTCCGGAACAAGGAAAACCTGAGATGTGCCCTGGAGTGTTATTGGGTTTTCCCGTCAGGACTTTTTCAGTAGCAACTACGGAGTCTGGATTTGTGCCCGGTTGATGGTAATAGGCTAACCCCCCCATTGTGGGTGCACTATAAAGTACTCCTTTGCCTAACCTTTTCGGGGATAACAGACGTGATGTAATGTTATGTTACTTACTAGTGAATAAGTCCCTTGCTGCCTTCCTCTTCCTGGGCGGTGAAGGAAGTCTTCTCCATGCCCAGCATGTTTGAGATGGAGTCGAAGTCATAAGTCTCGGAATACTTCGCACGGACTTTTTTCTTCACGAACTTGTCCCAATAGTTTACGGGGAATGATCTGTCAAATAATATTATTGAGATGAGTTTCCGACATATTGTTTATTTTTATTATTGTTTTTGGTTAGGAAATAAAGCTACTTTTACAACTGCATGGTGACAAATCGACATTGACCAAGCATTTAATGTCTCAGCAGCAAGGGCGGTTTTCGTCAATCAAGTTTTACTACTGCCGTTATCTGCAAATTACCAACCATACGAATTTACAGGAAGTTATGAAGTTTCTCTTGGGACAAAACCTAATATAGCCACCACGTTTTTTACAGTAGGATTAACTGTATTAAACCATATAAAATTTAGATTCGTGTTAAAAATTGCTTGGCCACTACAAGAGTGATAGAATGATAGTGAGGTACTATTAGGGATCAATAAAATTGGTACAGTTAATTTTATATTTTTTCAAAACTATGCATACTTGGCAGATATAACGAGCTTGTCCCAATGACTCTTGAGGTCATCGTCTTCCGGCTGCTCCGCGATGTACAGTCCGTCGAACTCCAGCTTACGAGCGATCTCCTTTTCGCGCTTGAAGATGGCTAGCGGCACCTGGAATTTTGAGAATATTTCGAGTTGAAGAATAAAAAAATATATGGCAATTGAGAAGAAAATTCACGATCAGTCTTACCAAGGGGTATCATATTACCCAGTAACTGGGCAGTGGAGGTCAGATAGGCAGTCGCTCTATGTAAATACTTTTATCAGCAGCATTCGGTTAGACTGAAAGCCGACCCCAACATATGAGATGTTGGGAAGAAAACTGACAAACTAGTTTCACGTAGATGGCGTTAAGCAGTCTCTGTTACTTTCGATCAGCTGCCATCGAGTTTGTTCCTGGCCGCTAGATGGTTCTACGTTTTTTGTGTTTTCGTCTTTTGATCGCTTTTCATTATAGTGATGAATATATATGTTGATGGATGGAGAGGGAGAGGAACGCCAAGGAAACGATGGATGGATTGTATAAGGAATGATATGAAAGAAAAAAAGAGTGAAGGAGACAAGGGCAGGAAGATGAAATGATGATGAGGGATTCGAAGCCTGGTCGATCTTAAGTTACGCTTGGCAAGGTTGCTGGAGCTTCTCACCTTAAGATGGTAATACCCGATGAGTATAGCGAGCGATACAACAGAATGCAAGGCGGCGGCCACTTTGATCACATGCTCCATGTAGAAGAAATCTTCGTCTATGTGCACCACCTCTATTGCATCGTCGACTTCGGCTGATTCGCCGCTACCACCTGAAGAAGTAAAATGGAGTATACTGACCCATCATAACACGTGTAAAAATAACTAAAATTTAAATTTAAAAAACCTCCGAAAAAATTAAAAATGAAAGATTGACTGCACCGATTTTGATAAAACGTATCTAAGAACCATTTCCAAGAAACTAGCTATCAAATAAAAAAAACTGCATCCAAATCGGTTCACTCGTTTAAGTGCTACGGTGCCAGAGACAGACACACACACACATTGCGGTCAAACTTATAACACCCCTCTTTTTGCGTCGGGGGGGATAAAAACAATCAAAACGATTTAAAGTAACGTTCAGGTGACCTACCATGACGTCTTATAGCAGCTTAAGGAATTAAAAAATTCAGGGTTAATCTTGTGTAGATAATAATTATTCATTTGTAAACAATGATTTTTAAATTTAATTATGGAGTAAAAGTATATTTAAATATAAGTACCATCTCCACTGCCAGATCCAGATCCCGAGCCAGAGCCAGCGCTGATGATATCAGCGATACCGGAGCCTTCGCCGCCTTCCACCTCCAGCGTAGATACCTGGAGAGCAATTTGTTACTTGAGTAACACATTGTATGGAGCGAAGTTGGAAAATATTGTAATACTCATTGGAAAAGAGAAAAATATATGTTGTAGTGTGATGGGTTCAAATCCAGACTCCGTGGCCGACAAATTCCTAATGGAAAAACTCAATATCACTTCTCCCGACCTGGGAATCGAACCCAGGACCTCATACTCAGCAGTCGCGCTTGCGTCCACCACATCAACGCAGCATCAGCATCGAAATATCGGGAGCTCAAAATAATGAACAATCACGGAAAATACCCCGTAAGTGACAGTATAAGTTTAGTTGTAAACCGTGAAAGCTTAAAACAGTGTTTGACCTTCAAAAGTGATATAGAAACCTCTTACCTTATAGAACAGCAGCACGAAGTTGATACAGAAGGCTAGCACGAGTGCGACATACTTCAGGTTGTAGAAGTTTCGCGCCAAGAACGAGACCGCACGTCGGGTGTACTGCGACAGGTCCACTTGAGACAAAGCTGATGGTGCCGGCACTTGGACTGCCTGTGGGACATAATTTCGTACATAAACTCACGCTGTTTCCCATGGGAGACGGGAGAAATTATGAAACTCCTGTTACGATCCTCCATTCTCATTTTCCTTCACCCACGTTCATATTCGACATTCGTGAATCTTTTAGAACAGTGTGTTTATACAATAATACAGTGTGCGGTGCGGAAACTTTAATATAAAAAACATAAAACAAAAAGTATTAGATACGTCAATCCTTATTTATTTTATTTTACATACCTACGTTTAAAGTTTTTTTTTCGGCAGTTGAGCACTCTGTGATATTTTTTTATGTAATATCTTTAATTTTTGTAGTCAAAAAACCTTGGATGAGATGAAGAACCACTATTCGTGCTCTTATTGTCCACATCAATGCAGACATTCTGGTCAAAATAGATCGAAGCTATCGATTTTGACTTTCCCGACCACTTTGAAGATGTATGTAAAATAAAAAGAATTAAAATGATCTAACTAATACTTTTTGTTTTATGTTTTTTTTTTAATAAAGTAGTTCCCGCGCCTCACCCTGTATATTAAAAGACAATGCTATTAGAATCTTCGGAGCGATGACACAGTAAAAAGCAGTATGTAAATGTGACTGATTTACCTTTTTTGGCCTTAAAAACGATATCGAGCGTCCTCGCTGCGTCAAATGGCAAAAATGGAAATGATAATAATGATTATTTTTTAATTTATATTGCAAATAATCTAAGTGGAATACATATTTAAGTTGGATAATTACTTTAGCAAGCTGACTGATTTTAAATTGCAGTTAATTGATGCGCAAACTATTTGTATTACTCTGGTCCTGTCTTATACAAACACAAATATAATTAACTTATAAAAGAACACAATATAATAAAAAGCACAGAATAGGTGAAGAGTAAAATGAAATGAAAGAGGTATTTCTTAAGATACGAAAGCTGAACTAAATGATAGTAGTACGTGTAAATAAAATAATTAAAAAAAAAACAAAAAAAAACAATCTATTATGGCCAATATTATGACTTGTTCTTGATCAATAAAATACAGGGTATAAAAACACCATTGACAAAGCCGAGGCACTCATTTTTTCCGACAAAACGATATTTTTTTGTTATGGACCATACCTGGGAACTTTCTAGTTACGGAAATATTGGAAGTCAAGATCAGACAAGATCACACAAGATCATTGGAAGTCAGATCCAACATTCTAATTATTTTAATACTAATTTTGATTGTTATAACTTGACTTTTAATACCTCCATGACCTCTGTACAATGCATTCGTCAGCACAATGCTCTGAGTGCATTGAGCGCTACCATAAACCGTGATTTTTTACACCAAAAAATCGTTTCCAAGCAATACTTTTTTGGCTGTGTTACTTAGTTGGATGTAAAGAATGCTTGGTAGATGTCTTCGTGAAAAAAAGCGACTCGATACATTAAACGAAAAGCGTCAAATTCGAAAGGGTCGCCGTTACCGAAATCGGTATGGAGGACTATACAATGTCGCCCATGCGCATGTGACCGCCCGTTATTTTCTGAATATTCATGAAGAAATGTTGAAAATAAACTTTAAAAGGGGGGGTCTATCTACAACATTTTTCATGTTATTCAATTTTTAATTTTTTAAGTATAGTTTGTAGATTTGCTTTCTATTTTTTGACACATCTCCGAAGTTTATGGGTCGATTTGGATTCTGTTTATTATTTCTAAAAGCTTATGAGTTATTTTAACAGGTTAATTAACATTTTTACTAAAAATTGTCGACGACGAAAAAAAAAACGGAATCGAAGTCATTTTTTCGGTGAAAAATCGTGTATTTATTTTAAAAAAACTAGTGTAAGTCCATAAATTATCCCGATAGGACGACTTTTTTAATCATTATTTGTAATCTACTACATAACAGCTACAAATTCACAGAACATTGTTGATACCTATCTCTAAAGAAAAAACAAGGGCGGGTATAACAAATCATCGCAATCTTCATGTGTGGGCCACTGAAAATCCACACGTCATTAGGGAAACAACTTTCCAGACTCAATTTTCCATAAATGTATGGGCTGGAATGATTGACGGTGAACTTATTGGCCCTTTCGTGTTACCAAAACGACTAGATCAACACGCGTTTTTAGATTTTATAGTCAATACGTTGCCGTTGCTTTTGGAGGAAGTACCGCTGGAAACAAGAAGGCGGATGTATCTGCAATAAGATGGAGCTCCAGCATACTTCGCACGACTAGTTCGTGATTATTTAAATCAAAATTATCCGTGATGGATTGGCAGAGGAGGTGCCATTGCTTGGCCGCCGCGATCTCCCGACCTTACACCCTTAGATTTTTATCTTTGGGGCTACATGAAACAAAAAGTTTATGCCGTGCCCTTCGAAAGCCGCGAGCAATTAACGGCTAGGATTTTTGCTGCTGCTGTGGAAATAAAAGAAAACCGTGAAGAATTACGTCGTACAATCAAAAGTGTTGCCATGTGGGCTTTGGTTTTTTTACAGGAGGGTGGGGGCCATTTCGAAAATGTAATTAATTAAAATTCTTGTATTTTTTATTTTTTTAGTAAAAATCTGGCTATTGCTTGTTTGTTTTTAATTCCATTATCATCCCCATTATTAGTATAACCTTTTAGTACTCACTGCTAAGAGCAACATTCAATTGACTTTCACATTATCTTTTCCTAAATTTGACTCATCAGAGTTTTAAGAGTTTTACCTTGGATTTAGTTACAGTTAGGTATCAATAATGTTCTGTGAATTTGTAGCTGTTATGGAGTAGATTACAAATAATGATTAAAAAAGTCGTCCTATCGGGACAATTTATGGACTTACACTAGTTTTTTAAAAATAAATACACAATTTTTCACCGAAAAAACGACTTCGATTCCGTTTTTTTTTCGTCGTCGATAATTTTTAGTAAAAATGTTAATTAACCTGTTAAAATAACTCATAAACTTTTAGAAATAATAAACAGAATCCAAATCGACCCATAAACTTCGGAGATGTGTCAAAAAATAGAAAGCAAATCTACAAACTATACTTAAAAAATTAAAAATTGAATAACATGAAAAATGTTGTAGATAGACCCCCCCTTTTAAAGTTTATTTTCGACATTTCTTCATGAATATTCAGAAAATTACGGGCGGTCACATGCGCATGGGCGACATTGTATATAATAGGAACAAGGCTATGTGCAAGCCAAGTTCAGTAGAAACATAACCCTGTCTTGGCTGTCGCGCAGTCGGGTGAAAAGGATGAAAATGTTACCTTTTTGCTCTCGGCTTCAATAGCGGACATAGCTGCTTGTTGAGCAGCTTGAGCTTCGATTCTTTCTTGAGCTTGCTTCTTGGCCTGTTCACCTCTGAAAAGAAAAATATCAATTATTTGAAGTCATTATAAATAATGTTCATTTTGGTTCAGAATCTCCTATTCCCTAAGTGAAAAGTGCCCACTACACAAATGACTTTAACACCTAATTTTCAAAGAAATAGATAAATGTTGTAAAATTCTGAACCTTAAGTGTGCTACAGATTTATTCAGATAGGCTGGCATGTTTCGGCACTGCCGGGCGCCAATCTTCTTTATAAATAAAATTTTTATGTTAGTATGTTTGTCCTCTATGCGTCCCTAAACCATTGAACCAATTGTGATTCAACTTTAGTGGGTTCTTCTACACAGACGCCTGTGAAGGTTTCTGGTCCAACAAATCTATATATTTACGTCGCGTTGCAACGGTACAACTGAATTTAAGTTCTGCCTTTAATTTAAGAAATATTTGCAAAACACATACCCCAGCAAATCAATCAAAGATGGCGGCCTCTGTTCTTCTGAGTGTTCGGTTCCCTCGTCCGGCGACACCTCTGCCTCCTCGCCTGAAGATGGCGTTGATGTGCTCGGTGACTCGTGCGGTTTTACTTGTATCCTGGGTGAAGAACAAGTGGTAAATGGTGGGCAGTTGTGGGCTCCAGGGTAAATTTAAGGATGTTGCATCACGCAGGGTCTTGTCAAGGTCAAGGTCACGTCGAAAAACGGACATTGTCTCTGCGTAGCACGGACTTTGATACGAAGTAGCTCATTCTTTGCTACGGCATAGCTCATACTATGCTACGACGTAGCTCATACATTGCTACGGCGTAGCACATACTTTGCTACGGCGTAGGTCATACTTTGCTACGGCTTAGCCCATACTTTGCTATGGCGTAGCTCATACTTTGCTAAAGCGTAGCTTGTACTTTGTTGCGGCGTAACACGAGTATTTCAAGCATTATTGCTCATATTAAAAAAATATATTAACTGTTATACATGTGAAATAAAATATACATACTGTCCATCTCCTTCTTTGGTTATATCCAGTCCGAATGCTGAGACTTGCAGTTGTCCGGTGTCATCGGCAGGTGGTAATGCTGGTAGATGTCGAGAACCTGGATAGTATAGAGTTTTTTCGTATCATTACGATCTATACTGTGATGACAGTTTTTTCTAATGTTGGCCCTTTGTTTCTTGTTTCATCATCATGTAGTATGTTTGTGTGATTTGTGTGTTGATTTAGGTTTGGGTAATTTATGATGTTTTTCTTGTTAACGAAATTGAAAAAGAAATGGTAAACAGTCGGCGTGGAAATCTGTAGTACCAGAAACACCACAGACTTTAGAGACTTTAGAATATTTTAAATTTAGGATCATCTTCATCTGCTTAGCCTTTTCTCAACTATGTTGGGGTAGGCTTCCAGTCTAACCGGATGCAGCTGAATACCAGTATATTACATGGAATGACTGTCTCGACCACCTAGTTAGTACTGGGTAATACGATACCCCTTGGTAAGACTGGTTATCAGACTTTCGGGCCACTGACTAATTGTAACGACTGTGGTCACCCATGTACGGACCAACTAAGGCACGTTCGGCTTAACCTATAAATAGCCACGAGCTCTTTCAAAATTTAAGTTTAAAATTTAGGATATGGTAACTATATTAAGGCCGGAATAATTCAAATGTTTTAAACCATTAGTGAAAATAAACGACGACAGTAAATAAACACAAATATTCACAGATTTACAACAATATTAAGCTGCAGACATATTGTTAAGCGTTTCACAACAACTTTTGCAACTTTATCCTATCATAGACAGTCCCATTTATGTCTTTGTGATTTTAGACGAGTTTCGATACATTAAGAGCCAGTGACTACAAAAATATATTGATACTGAGAACTGTAATTCGGTGAGGCATGCAGCAAATTGACCCTTCGCTACTGGTATCTACAGTAGCGAAGGGTCAATTTTTGTAAGAGGTAAGCCGGAGTACATATCTTTAATGTGATTATATTATTTGTCTATAGAATACTGACTGTGCCATTTTTCAAAGGGAATCCGGTAGGAATCGAGTTGTATTGAACCTTCGTCGCTGATAGATACATACATAACCCAAGCATGACTCTGTGTAGCGCCTCCGAAGTTTACTATGAACTTCAAATGTAACTCATTTTTAAAGAATACTTTAAGTTTCAAACATGATGACAAAGAAATCAGAATAAAACAAAAAAGAAAAAAAAATGATTATAAAAAAAATAAAAAATATAGATTTAGAAAAATGCAGTGAAAAGTAAAAAAACTAAACTTATTGTTTTTGTCAAACACTACGGCAATTAAGATTGACAGAACCTCTAAAACATTATACATAACATTAAGCCCACCACGCCTGTTATGCCCGAAGGGTTACGCAGCAGAGGTGTGCCTAATGGGACACCCACTTTTAGCCAGTTATCTTTTAAGTCCCATGTAATAGGGGGCGAGCCTATTGCCATCAACCGGGCACAAATCTAGACTCCGTGGCGCTACTGAGAAATGCCTCAAAAAATCGTAACTAACTTCATTTAACGTAAAAATAAAAGAAAATAACAAAAGCCGAATGGTCACTGGCTCTTAGAGTACATAACCTCAATAGTTGTTAGCTTACCTGTTATTTCCCAAAAGCAGATTTGTTACACCATCAAATGTTATAATTAATAATTAATGCCAATAATTAATAGATAATTTTGAAACCATTAGGTGTTACATATTGTTGTTAAACCTGCGTTTGGCGATTAAAGTGTTTCTTGTTGTTCATGCGTTTGGTCACTGTTCGGCTAAAATATTATGTAACCTTAAGTACAAGAATTGAAATCATCATCTGCTTAGCCTTCTCCCAACTATATTGTGGTCGGCTTCCAGTCTAACCGGATGCAGCTGAATACCAGTATTTTACATGGAGCGACTGCCTATCTGACCTCCACAATCCACGATGGTTAATACGATATCCCTTGGTAAGACTGGTTGTCAGACTTTTTGGGCCACTGACTACCTAACAACTGTCAATGATCTAGAAATGACACCCGGGACCAACGGCTTAACGTGCTTTCCGAGGCACGGAGGAAACTCGGTATTTAATGGGTGGTCACCCATCCACAGACTAACCTAGGCAAGCACGGCTTAACCTAAAGATCGAACCGAGCGGCTGTTATTGTTTAGCCACGAGCTCCTCCTCAAGTACAAGAATTGAAATAATTATGCGAAATAAAAATGCGCTATGTAATTAATACTATAGGTACTTTAAAAGTTGCTTCAGTGTTGAATTTTCTATTTCTACATAACATCACGCCTGTTATTCCCGAAGGGTTAAGCAGAGGTGTGCCTAATAGGACACACATATTTCGCCAGTTATGTTTAAGTTCTAAGTAATATTTAGCGAGCTTATTGCCATGAACTGGGCACAAATCCAGACGCCTTGACTGCTATTGAGAAATTTCTGATGGAAAATTTCAATAACACTTTGCCCGACCTGGGAATCGAACCCAGTACCTCATGCTCACCAATGAGGCAACTTTTATAAACTGTAACAATAAAAGTGACTAACTGAGTGAGCATCTTATGAATCTGATTTTAAAGGCGGTTTTTATGAGACATTAATCATCTGCCTAGCCTTCTCCCAACTATATTGGGGTCGGCTTCCAGTCTAACCGGATGCAGCTGAATACCAGTATTTTACATGGAGCGACTGCCTATCTGACCTCCACAACCCGGTTAGTACTGGGTAATACGAATTCCCTTGCTAAGACTGGTTGTCAGACTTTTTGGGCCACTGACTACCTGACGACTATCAAAGATCTACAAATGACAGCCGGGACCAACGGCTTAACGTGCTTTCCGAGGCACGGAGGAAACTCGGTATGTAGTGGGTGGTCACCCTATACAAAGGGTGTAAAAAGGCCCTTAACGAAGCCGAAAGGCACTTGTTCTCCTCGTCATTGTGATCATTTTTTTGTTCTGGACCTTTTTGTTCCATACCTGGGAACCTTCTAGTTACGGAGATATTGGGGGTCAAAGTTGCAATTTTTTCACATGTTTTTTTTTAAATACTACTTTTTAAGGTTCTAACTTTACTCCAATTACCTCCATGGTCCGTTTACTATTCAAAGCATCCATCAGCAATAAGTTTTGAGCGCATTATATTGAGTTTTACCGTAAAATGTGATATTTGACCCCAAAAAAAAATTTCGTTTCCCAGCAAAAATTTTTGCGTAAAGTTACTTAGTTTGATGTACAGAATGCTTGGTTGACGGCTTGGTGAAGGGTCTGTTTACACCCCGTATTATAAATATACTTCTTATGTAGGTACAGAATGCTTGGTTGTCGGCCTCGTGAAGGGTCCGTTTACACCTTGTATTTTTTTTCATTTTTATTATTTACCATAATAATCCTTCTTAAGTTCTCCATTACTAAAAAGTTATGCTTTCCTTACCAAATACTTCCAACTACAAAAGTTCCCCAGTGACCAAACGCGGCGTGCTAAGCGTCACCCTGTGTGTATACCTGCGTTGTTCTTACTTTGTGTGGCTAGCAACCTGTGCCTCAACTGACCGATTTTCTCCTCTTCCGTCGGCTCTGGGGGCGGTTCATCTGTCTGAGGACCTCGCATCAGACCCAGGAGGACACCGAATATGTACCTGGGTGAATGGAAGGGTTAGTTTTTTTGACTTGGCTGGTGATACTGCAGTGTATGCAATGGCCGTCAAACATTGAAATAACTCAATACCAACAGTAACTTTGCATTGAAAGAAGAAGAAAGAAAGAAAATGTATTTATTTCATACAGGGACATGACGTGCATTGCAAGGTGAAGTTTGTAATGCGTCGCCAATGACTGTCACTTCATTTTGGTAGACTGTCCATTTTTGTAACATTAGACGATATTAAGGTCACATTGATATGTTTTACTTTGAGCTGAGTTGGTTTTCAGTAATTTCGGTGTGTGAAGGCAATACGGCCACATTTTCACTTGCATGAAAACTTATCCAATGTCTCTAGTAAGTTACAAGTTAAAATACAAGGTGTAAAATAATAATCGCAGAACTTCTATTGTGGCGTTTCGGACTATGAAACTGAACAACTTTTGTTCTAAGAGTTTTTTAAATTCCCAAAAAAAAGATTATGCTTTCTGTAGGTATTGTCACCATCAGCTGATCAACATGTCATCATCATTCTCCTGCCCTTATCCCAATTTATTTGGGGTCAGCGCAGCATGACTTCTTCTTCCATACTTCTCTATTACTCGTCATCTCAGCAGTCACCTCTTTTCTAGCCATATCATCCTTCACACAGTCCATCCATCGTTTCTTTGGTCTTCCTCTACTCTAATAGCCATCTACATTCATACTCAATACAGCTGATTAACATGTATGGTAACTTAAAAAAAAAGTTATGAATTTCCAAAAGTCATAAAACAAAAGTTGTTCAGTGTTATAATCTGAATCACCATACGAGAGATTGTGCGTTTATTATGTTACACCTTGTATATGTCACCGTAAAACTGTAAACACCATTATATTGTAAACCGTCGCATGCCATTTCACAATTTGACGGTTTCACTTCGATAGATTATAATCTACCGAAAAGTAATGCGTTAAACTGTAAGCAGTATGCTACGGTTCACAATCTTTCGACAGATTACAATCTCGCGAGTTAGATTATAATGTAACGGTTTTTACAATTTTACGGTGACATTTCTTGTAGGCTGCTTTCGGAAAGGCAATTTCGAAGAAGTTTTCTCGCATGTGGAGATGTGGTAGGAAAAGGTGCGAGGGTTTTTCTTAGAGAGGCTGTGTTCAAGAAGGACTCTAAGCGATAGTGGTGCCATCTAGATCTACAGTCTCGTCTCTACGACAACACTGACAATAACCCTCCGTTTCTAAAAGCTTCAGTTTAAAACTCTGGCAAGTCATATTTTTATGACGACCAGTTATAATAACTTAATACGGCAGATTTACCGATGAGATATTTTTATGGCTGCCAGAAACCTCAGGGTTATTTAAACTGACAACACATTTTATAACCATAAGACTTAAAAGTCACGTCAGTCACTTTAGCATTAAAATTTATTTTTCAAGGTACAATCTAGTATTTTAAACATAATGGGTGTAAAAGTACCCTTAATGAAGCCGAAATACACTTGTTCTCCCCGTCATTGTGATATTTTTTTGTTCTAGACCATACCGAGGAAGCTTCTAATTATAATCTAGTCGATGTTAGGGACAAAGTTCCAACTTTTTCACAACTTAAAAAAAACACAAGTTTTATTGTTAGAACTTTACTTTAAATACTTCCACGACCCCCGTACTATTCAATGCATGCATCAACATTGCATCATGCACAATGTTTTGAGTGTGTTACATTGGGTCTTACTATAAAACGTGATTTTTCACCCGAGTTATATAGTTTCATGTACAGAATGCTTGATTGACGGCTTCGTAAGGGGTCCATTTACACATATGTATAATTACATTGTGCTCGTGCTAAAGCTACTACTACAGATATTTGTGCACTAAATTATGTATACAAATCCCTAATCTATGTACACACATTTTATACACAGTTTTTTCGTACACACATGCACAACTTGCACTAGAATAGACACAGAGTAATCAAGATATGTGGAAAGGATAGGTGAAGAAATAGCAGAATGTGGATGAAGAGGAAACCCAGTGTATCTATAAGTAAAGGTTGCTTTATCATCTTGTGACGTATCTTGGAGATAAGTTTTGGGGAGAGAGCAATCAGAGTGGAACCTCCATTTTCGTATTAATAATTTTCCTTTGCATTGTAATTCTGTAGTGTTTCACTGCCAAAAAGGCTATCGGTAAAACAGTAAGTTTTTTGCTATATATGTGAGAATGATAATCAGCCAAATACGTTGTCGGTTAAACAATAAGTTTTTTACTAATGTGAAATAATTACAAAGAATATGAGCAATAGGGAATATGCATGTCATTTTTTCTGCATTTAAATCAATAAAATATAATACTATACACCCAAGAAAATCATTAAAAGTTAAGTTCAAATACTGCTTGGCGCTCAAAAAAAAAATTAAACTCCTACAATTTTCTACGACAGTTCAAACGTCCGTGACTGTCGCGGCCATTCATGTCATGTTATGTGACGTCATTTACCTCTATCTGCCGTGTTTACATCTAATTTTTTATCCTTAATAAGTTAATTTTACTAATTGTATATGCTTTTTTCAAGCAAACATTGCAACAACAATATTTTAATAAAATCTTAGTGAAACTTTAAGTACTTTTGAAATAAAAGTGTTTCTTTGACACATAGACTTTGACGTCACTACCGGCGCTATCGAGAGATGATGCGCTTTGAGTTTGCGTTCCGTTTCACCAAAAACACGCTACATAAAATATTAAATTGTAAAATAAGTGTTGTATTAAAAAATTAAACAAGTGTACCACAATGTTTTTATGGATAAATACAAGGCATTTTTAAGAAATAAAGTAAGTTTTGGATTTCATGCATATTCCCTATTGTCACAACATCAAATAAAGTTATCAATATTTTTGTTAAAACTTATTTAGACTTGGCTAGACCCACTACAAAAACTATTTTACTACTTTTTTAGTACCAGGACACAGAGTATTTTGAAAATATAATAAATTAAAACATCACAAGTCAATAAATCACCCTAACAACCACAACTTTTGAAAAAATGAAGCATTTACCAATGACTGTGCACCGAAAGTAGCGTGGAACACAAACGTAACAAATCACTTATGACGTTCGGTTGATCATCGACCTTATCATTCACAAAATACAGCTCAAAGTTCAAACTCACCTGACCACGACGACCACTCCATAGCCTAAATAGTAGAATAAGTAGAAGAACATTTTGAAGAAGCCCACTGCTAGTTCTGCGGGCGGCATTTGTTGCATGTCTGCGATTTTCTGCTTTATGTTAGATGGAGATAAGGATGAAAATGCTGTGGAGATTCCGTCTTTTACCGACTGGAGTCCTCGACGGAATGGATCTTTGCCGGCTCTGAAATTGTTTTTACCAGATATTGTATTAATATGTAAAACTTACAGCATGGCATAATCTAAAAACAAAATTAGCAGCATAATCTAAAAAAAAAAGTTAATATCAAAACAGTACTATACACACTAGCATATTATATTATCATAGTCTTGTCGTTTCCATTTTAAGGTTTGTTTCATATTGGGGCAAATTTACCTAAAGGGAGAGTATTTTTAAACCCCAAAACCGCTGCTTACGAGCAATATTTGGCTTATTAAAGTAACAGACAGCTGTGTTGCATTTTTTAAAAGTCATAATTTATTGACATTTCCGTGCCGTTCCATTTTAGAAATTGCTCCTGTACCTCAGGTTACTCCAAATTAACTTTTGTGCGAGAAAGAGATAGCACAATACATGTTATACAGGGTAGAAGGGGGAAAGGAAATAGACGCACAAACGATTTAAAAAAATCGGCTACTTTCTACAAAAGTGCAATATCTTTTTTTTTAAATTACCCATAAAAAATTCTATGGTGGGGGTAATTTGGAATGATGCACTGAATACGTGGTAACCGTTTGATCGTCGATGTTTTTTTCACCCTGTATAGCTTCATCACTTTTTTAAATCGTAACTGCTGTGGATTCATGTAACTGGATGAACGATAAGATATGACATTGATAATTATATTGTCCCCTAATTTCTTTTTAAAGCTCAGATCTTATTTCTTTATATAACATAACATTAGCACATTAGGCAGAGGTGTACCTAATAGTACACCCACATTTCGTCAGTTATGTTTTCGTCCCATGTAACAGGGGCGAGCCTATTGCCATCAACAGGACACAAATCCAGACTGCGTGGCTGCTACTGCGAAATTCTTGATGGAAAAACCTAAACATATTTTGCCCGACCCGTAAATCCTACCCGGGAGCTCATGCTCAACAGTTGCGTTTGCGACCACCAGACCAACGAGTATCTAGTTCTTTACTACCATAAAAATGCAGAAGAAGCTTACCTTTCATCATCATCGTCCCCCATATACATATAGCTGGCCTCCCTATTCTTGGTTCCCCCCACCGACTCCTCGGAAGCCGCCATGAGACCGGAAGCGTGCGTCATTTCAAAGATGGCGTCTTCGCAGAAGTTCACGAAGGCTTCCAGCTTCTCCTTGTCACCTCCTTCTGTTACTATGCTGTAGAAGAACGCGCGTTTGGATTCCTGGGGAAGAAGTAGTCGATTTTATTTTTATTTTTGAACTGTGGTTCAAATTCAAAAATTCAAAATTGTTTATTTCTTAACAAGATTGCAACAATTAGTTTGTGATTGGAGCCTTCTTTTAATCAAACAATGCCTGTATTAGAAGACTCCGCTCTTGCATAACAAAAGAAAGAAAAATATTAATAACATGTTTAACAAGATTTGCATAATTATAGTTTGTGTGTGTTGTGTGCTTGTATTTGTGTGTTGTGTGCTTGTATGTGTGTTTGTGTGCCTGTGTGAGAGTACAGGTTATGTCGTAGGTTTCAAGAGTTCCTCCGTCTCCTCTTAAGTAAGTGGTTTGATCCATTTCAGTATCACTTTTTTGCATATATAACCTAGCAGACCGTGTATTGAATTGCATGGAGGCAAGGAGATTATATCTTTTAACTCAGGACACTCTTAGCTTGCACTTCTTAATACATCGTTCTCACCATGCAAGTATAGTCTCCACATGAATGATGTTACCAAGATTTTGTAACAATATTTTGTTTAAAAAGAGTGTCCATGGAGCTTTTTGCCCATTCTTCTCCATAGAGATCTACGCCTTGGAATGGGCAACTACAGTACTTTCACAAGTTATTATGCCTTGTGTCTGTGACTGTAGCTTCGTTTTCTTTGTTTTTTGTGAAATTCAAAAGTGCCTGTAATGGTCTAATTGAAATAAATGTTTTTTTAAGTTTATATTATGGTTCTGGTTTTAAACTATAAAGGTTCCTTTATTCTTTAGGAACCTTTATAGTTTCACTTTTTTGGTCCATCTGTCAAAGAGGTTATTACAGAGGCTTTTTTTGTTGTGTTCGTAGTGTGTTAGAAAGATTTTTTTTGGAAAATAACGGAAAATAAGGGGATATTCTTTTTTAATGAAACTCTTTGTAAAAAATGTTGCACCCGTGCAAAGCCGGGGCAGGTCGCTACTTATATAAACATATATTTTTTTAATAATTTTATCATACCTTAATTTGAGGCTTCTCCCACTGCTCAATGTTAGACTCCTTGATCTCGAAATAGACTCGCTCGATACGCTTGGAGCCACCCATGATCTCTATACGACCCAGGAACGGCTCGAAGTAGTTCAGGACTGAACCGGCTGTCTCTAGGAAACGGGCCAACCTAGGACATAGACCAAATGTGAATTAGTATTAGCAGTTTTCTTTTATTTGGATGTTATTTTTAATCTAGCGTGATCATTAAATCTGAACAAAGTAACAATGTGAGGATATTAAATAAGCCCACTTGTACTACAAATCACTATAATTATAAGTATAAAACGCATAGTCATCTTTAAACACCTACTTATCGCTTCCCGTTACCAAAGGACAAAAAAGGGCAAATAGATATTTAAAAAAAAAATACAGAAACAGAACAATGTTTTAAATATGCTCAACCCTTAAACAGTTCGGTGGCTTTGAGGAGCAGGCGAGTCTAAGACTAACTACAAAGGGTTCCACAACTAAAAAGGGTTTATTTTTGCAGATAAAATCATCAAGTTCCGAAAAATAACACTAAAAAGTGGGAAATAACTTTACTTTCGGAAGTCGATGGCAAAAAAGCCAATGAACAAGTCACCAAAAAAAAAAAAAAAATGGACCATCCAATTCATGTTATTTACTCTCCCTTTTGCAGTCATCTTAGAGTATGTATGATTTATGATTTTTTTCTCGAACCGATTGATAACTTGAATGAAACTAAATACTAACATTCCAAAATTGGTGTGTTATGTTACTTTACTTACCTAGGCTCATTGGGCATATGTTCAGAAAGGTTAGTCAGCAACACAGCCAAGTTGAAACCGATTTCTTTGGCGGGCTCGTGGAACCGGTCGCAGAAACCGACGTAGTCCAGCTTGCCGTCGTGGTTGGTCTCGCAGCACGCTAGGAGGAACTCGATCTCCTCTCTGTGGATTACAAAATGTGGGTTCATTTTTTGGATGGGATGTTCTTGGTTTGTTGGACAACTAAGTCTAACATAACATCGCGTTTGTATTTCCCCAAAAATTAAGACAAAGGTGCATCTTTACAACAATCCTATTTCACCAGTTGTTATATATTCAAGTCCCATGTAAAAGGGGACGAGCCTATTGCCATCAACTGGGCACAAATACAGACTGCGTGGCTGCTACTGAAAAATTCCTGATGGAAATATCTAATAACACTTTGCCCGACCTGGAAATCGAACCCAGGACCCCATAGTCCACAAGCTCAACTTAAGAAATGTAAAAACTCACGGCGTATAACTCTTCTGTTGTTCCATCTTCTCTTTGAAGTCCTTGGGCAGCACCCAGCCATCGCTGTTAGCGTCAATCTCCTGGAAGGAGGCGCTGGAGGTCAGGTCCTTCAGCTTCAAGAACATGTCGAAGTATTTCAGGATCAGTTCCACGTTGGACGCGGATTCTACTAAGGTGTCCACCATTTGTTTACCGATTGTACCTGAAGGAAGAAATAATATTGAATTGGAATATTCATTAAAACACGACGGTAATAACAGTGCCAAAATTACTTGAAAAGTTGGAAACTAACATAAACCGATTAATAATGAATTGGAAGCAACCTTTGTAATCAAATATTTAATTTAATTTAATTTTTAATCACCAAAATGCTCCAAAGAATAAATATGCCGTATTATTCACATAAATGAAATATTACGGCTACAATCAAATTTCCAACAATGAATATTGAAATATTGTAACGAACGACGCGTGAAATCAGCTGTTCACTCCCTGCCTAGCTACGGAGTTCATCGAATTAGTCGTCGCGCTTGCCGTTCGCTACGTGCGTTTTGCCACGGTAACGATACATTGCTTATGAGGAAATAAAACAAATCAAATTTATTGGATTCCCATAATATTCCTGAAATAATTTCTTGTACCGGTCATCTTAGTATGATCTACTGAATTCACCCCATCAGTTTGTGGAGGGCTGTCCCTTACACCATGTAATTTTTTAATTGTTATCTAAAAATGTTTACATAATTGGAATCGAATCTCGATACCTAATAAAAATAACACCTTCACGGATCGCACAAGGTTTCCTTAACATATTTTAAAGTCTTATTCAGCCTCCATTAAAATGCTTATTTATGACAACACACCACTCACCATTAACAACGTTTCCTTCCAGCATAGACAACATCATAGTGATCATGTCTTTCTGCAGGTTCAGCAGCTCTTTCAGCAGATCCACCTGAGACGAGTGCTTCGACAGCTTGTCCTGCATGTGCGAGAACAGGAACAAGAAACCTCCTACTGCGTCCCATAACCTGATGGACACAAATAATTACGTTAATTATATAACTTCGTAAGGCCCAACGACTTAATTTAATGACAAAAAAGTTAACACTCCGACCCAAGAGACTTTTTAAAATCATTAAATTACAGCCCAGCAGCGACCTAAAATTATGACATGATTTTTAAACGTATTTTTTGGTTTAAATAAAAAAAACTGACCTAAAAAAAGGACAAATCATTTCAAAATGTTTTTTGCATGAAATAGTTAACTTTAGTTATAAGAAATACCCCTTAAAAGAATTTAGCCAAAAACATTACATTTAAACACTTTTTAACTAAATCAAAGTTCTGGTCCGCAACTACTTGCACCTATTTTTAGTACATTGTGTCGAAATGTACATCGACCTAAATTTAGGTTGGGTCTTACGAGGTTAAACCGAAGTGAGCTGCGCTGGGGCGGCTGCTGCGGCTGCTGAAAACCTCAAACGGCGCAAATATAATAATTTAATTGGTAGTTATGTGTTTGAGCCCTTTAGGGTTGAAATACTAGGGCCATGGGGTCTGAGTGCCCACCGAGTATTTCGGGTAATCGCCAAGCGGTTGGAGGACTCTTCACGTGATCAGAGGGTGGGCCTATTTTTGGGCCAAAGAATCAGCGTTGCCATCCGACGTGGCAATGCTGCCAGCCTTCTGGGCACTTTTCCTGTTGACAGCGATGTGGACGATTTTTTAATTAAATAAGTCACACAGAAAATCTATAATCGGTCTAATTTAGATGTACTTAACACTATTTTTCGAAAAGTTCTCTGATATCTTAGTAGACTTATGTGTCCTGCATATGCGTATGAAGTTTCAACAAAATCGGTTCAGTCATTTCGAAAAAAAGGACTTGAAAGTTTGTATGAAATGCCGTAAGTCGTTAACGCTCTAAAAGCAGGAGTAATTCCAATGTGGGAAAGAGTTGGCGCTAGACGACCTGTATAGCTCTGTCTCTGTCCCACACTCATCATGTCATGTCATGGTAACCCCCCTAAAAATGAACAATTTGTGCCAGTTTTGGTATAAAATACCTGGAGTGAGCCAAGGCTTGTTGATTCTGCGTACAGGGTCCCTGGATGACTTCAGTGAGGGTGTTGAACACTTGTGACGCGACGCCTATCGCCTTGAAGAAGTTCGCTTTGCCGGCCGGGTCGATTAGTTCCTGAGGAATTAGGATAGTCGTATTAATTTAAAGAAAAAAAAACACACATAATCTTACTGGACTTGCATAGAACTTTGTTTTGATTAATTTATTAGTTAGAGGAAATTAAAGATAGTACAGCTTATACGCAATTTAATAGCAGATTTACAGATTTGACATTTAAATTGTATGAACTTGGACTGCGGGACTGTTCGAAAGAGATACCGCGGCCCTGGAACACAAAGAGCAAAGAAGGAACATGGATGGGTTTTAGTTAGAGATTGCAAACCGGGCTCGGCCAGGCCGGACCCGGCCGGGCCCGGTGGATGTAGAAAAGGGCCCGGGCCCGGTTTGCAATCTCTACTTGTAACGACTGTCGGCCCGGTGCCCTTTCAGACATCCACCGGGCCCGGCCATTCATACCGGGCCAGGTGGATGTCGAAAAGGGCACCGGGCCCGGTTTGCAATCTCTAGTTTTAGTCAGTACAAGTCTGACACTCCCTTCCGCTCCGCCCAGAGCGGGGGATGATTTCCCATCCGAAAAAAAAAACTGTATGAACTGTCATACAGTTTTAATTTTTACAGCGTGCAGTGCGTATTTTATATTGAAGTGGTGCCCAGTGTTAGCAAAAACGATAAGTGCGATGGTTGAAGGCTTTCCTTGATTCAACAGGCTATACTGAAGAACATATCAAAATTTAGTCGTTACAAACTCAAACTCAAACTCAAAGCATTTATTTCAATTAGACCATAACAGGCACTTTTGAATGTCAGAAAAACAAAGAAGGCGAAGCTACAGTCCCAGACACAAGGCATAATAACTTGTGAAAGTACTGTAGTTGCCCATTCCAAAGCGTAGATCTCTATGGAGAAGAATGGGCAAGAAACTCCATGGACACTCTTTTCAATCAAAATATTTACAATTTTTTGTTACAATAAGATATCCACTTACTTTGCTGGAGTAATGCCAGTAGAAGTCCATGATGGACTCCTGTAGTCGCAGCAGGTAGTCCACAGTGCAGATGACCACATTGACTGTTGTCGTATTACCGGCTTGCGTTCTCAGGTAGTTCTGCCAGTCTGTAGGCCGAATAAGATTATCAATGGTTAAAATACTACAGAAGATTTCAATTTAACGCCGTTTGAAGTTTTCAGTTATACTTATAAAAGTTTGAAACTCATGTAGGGTGACTAGTAATTAGTGACCGATACTTAAACACGTGATTGTACTTATGATAACAAACAACTTTCCCAAACAAATTTTTTTTAAACGGCTAACAGCTGATAGGTAAAAGGCGCGCGCGTGCGAATTTCTTACGGCTGTTGTGTTATTGCGATTAAAGTCTGTGTATAAGAAAAACTGTTTTTTTGGGAAAGTTAACTGTCATGACTATAATCACGTGTTTGAGTATCGGACACTAATTACCAGTCACCCTATATATTTCAAGTTGTGATTTTCCGTTCCAAAAGTAAAAGTTAAGGTAAGTCAAAGTTAATTTTGCAAATATTTACAACCATTGGAGAGCATGTGTATGTGCTATTTCCCGGCATTCTATACTCTCCTACCAGAATCTTTGCTAAGCTCCTAATGAACATGAGATCCCTTGCCAAATATGACCGCTAAACATATGAAACGTTCATAACACAGTTTTCTACGATTGATCACCATAGCTAGATGTTACTTACCCAAGTTGTGTCCTTCGCAGGTAAGTTGTATGAATCTGAAGAGGGCACACGTGAACTCAGCGTCGTGCATGTTCTTCTCACCAGCCGCACCCTCTAATCCGACTCCCAGACCTGCAAAATTAATATTAAAAGTTTATATTTCATTCGAACTCAAACTCAAAAGCATTTATTTCAATTAGACCATTGCGAGCACTTTTGAATGTCAAAAAAACAAAAAAAAGCGAACCTACAATCACAGTCACAAGGCATAATAACTTGAGAACGTACTCTAGTTGCACATTCCAAAGCGTATCTCTATGGAGAAGAAATATTTTGATTGAAAATAGTGTCCATGGAGTTTCTTGCCCATTCTTCTACACAGAGATCTACGCTTTGGAATGGGCAACTATAGTACTTGCACAAGTTATTATGCCTTGTGTCTGGGACTGTCGCTTCGCCTTCTTTAAAAATCAACGCACAGTTATAAGCACTGCACGGGACCAGTATCCAAGAGTCGTTTCAACATACTTGGAACACAAAATTTAAAAGAAAATTCTTCAAACAAAATAACCTTATGAAATCCTTCCCGAATCCCTTGCATAAAAAATTTACCCACACCGGTATAAAACAGATACTTCATATTCACACGGCCGATTACAGATATAATATATGTTGACTTACCTACATTTGAAGTATCATACAAATATAATTGCTTACGCTTCCAACCAACAGACTTCAAATAATAATTCCACCACATACATACTTCCATGGTCCAATTACAATAATATTCATAAATAGGTCGCAAGTGCACATTAACAACCGGTTCTTTAATGTCAGCGAACATCTTTTGTAAAAAACGATAACAAAACCGTTGATGTATAACAAACGGATCATCAAAGCGAAACCACAAAGTTCACCTAGCCCAAAGCCTTATTCTGATTCCCTACAATTACATAAACAATACGCATCTTCCTTGGAACAATAAATAATACAAGACTTCCTTGATTTACAAGGTTGTAAATCAAATCTTGCGCCATTCGGAAAAACCTCAATATACTGGCGCAGATGCTCAATTAAACTCGGAACATTAAACTCCAAAAAACAATGTAAATGGTAACTTACTCATTTCGAAGTAAAAGATTCCTCGAAACCAAAAACAAAATGTCAAAACATCTTCAAAATAAACACTGTCTACAATTAGATGTATAATCATAAAATTCAAAAGTAAAAAAAAAATTGCCAGGACGCAAATAATTCTGTTTAGACACAGTGCCAGCAACTGAGCACTTACAGCACACACACCATCTACAGGACTAAGGATAACTAAAGGATTCTCTGCTACGTTCCCAGCGGACGCGCCGGCAGGGTGTTCTAGACCGGCATGCTGTGCGGTTGACGTCATAATCTATAAATAGAATTTACGCTGAACATGTGTTCGAAACGGGCGTAAAAAAAAAGCTGGTGCCTTATATCCCGTCTTCGAGGTTTCGCTTTAATGATCCGTTTGTTATACAGCATCGGCTTTGTTATCGATTTTTACAATAGGTATTCGCTGACATTAAAGGAGGAGCTCGTGGCTTAATAATAACAGCTGCTTGGGTCGATCTTTAGGTTAGGCCGGGCTTGCCTATGTTGGTCTGTGGATGGGTTACATACCTTTCCTCCGTGTCTCGGAAAGCACGTTAAGCCGTTGGTCCCGGGTCATTTGTAGATCTTTGACAGTCGTTAGGTAGTCAGTGGCCCAAAAAGTCTGACAACCAGTCTTACCAAGGGGTATCGTATTACCCAGTATTAAATGTGGTGTGGAGATCAGATAGGCAGTCGCTCCATGTAAAATACTGGTATTCAGCTGCATCCGGTTAGACTGGAAGCCGACCCCAATATAGTTGGGAAAAGGCTAGGCAGATGATGATGTATGTGTGTATGTTTTGCATCATTAGTTAAAGATATGTTTCGAGTATGAAGTAAAAATAAATAAATAATCCACACATAGGTACTGACTAGATTTTCTTCCATTTGTCTTCGAACACATCACAATCAAGTGAGCGTTGAACGGATGGAGTGTGAGTGGAACTGGAGACTGGGCTCCAGCTGTTCGACTCCCAGCCACGGTGAACTCTCTGGGCGTCAATAAAGCCTATAGTTTATAAAAAAAATCGTGTGACAAACCTTCAGCCTTAGTGTTTCTTTCGAAGGCGTCCAGGTCCAGTACGGAGCAGGAGTTCATGAGACCTGCGATCGATGTGAAGAAGCCCACGTCTTTCTTGTCTTTCAAGTGGTTCAGCATACCCTGGAAATTAAACAAAATCGTGGATAATTTTTGATCATCATCAGATCAGCCCGGAATCACCTACTGCTGGGTATAGGCCTCCCCTTTTTTCTGCCACGCTTCCCGGTTCTGTGCGCCCCTTATCCAGGTGTTTCCCACGACTTTGACGATATCGTCAACCCAACGAGCTTTAGGACAATTTTGGATAATTTTTAGCAATAAAAATATTTTTGGTTCTAAAGTTAGTCAGTGCAGATAAAGATTATGCGACCGATTTTTATTAGATATGAACTAGTTAACGTCATCAGCCTAGCCCTTTCCTACAGTGTTGGGGTAGGCTGTCAGATTAACCGGTTGCAGCTGATTATAACAGTATTTTACATGGAGCGGTTGGTAACACGATATCCCACGGTGACTGATTGTCAAACTTTCGGGCTTCTATCTACCCGTAACCGTAACGACTGTCAAAGATCTATTAATGACAGCCAAATTAACCGCTTCACGTGCTGTCCGAGGCACGGAAGGGTCTCAGTATAAAATTTGGTCACCCATCTATTGACCGACCTCGGTAAGTGTTGCTTAACCTTACAGTTGTTATGACCTAACTACGATCCCTAATTATCTACTTACCATCTGTATATCAATGTTGCCTCCCCTCAGTATAGATATTCCGAGTTGTAGCGTCTTCATGACCATCTCACTGGGCAGGCCCTTGGACGCCGATATGTGTAGCAGCACCATCTCCGCCACCCCTCTGTCTGCGAGCCGGGCTTGATGGAAGAGGAGCTTTTGTTTCTCCATTTCTTGTTCCTGATTGTGAGAAATAGTAGTGATATAAAGCTTGTAGCAAGTTTCTTCTTCTTTCTAAAGAACGAACGAGCTGCGTAGCGTCCACCATTTTGAATTGAAGTGAATTCAAAATGGCCAATGCTACGCTGTTAGTTTGTGACGTGTTTTAGCCTGCAGTAGATTTAAGGCTAACAAAATACAAGGTAGAAGGAACCCAGACGCTAAAACGGTTACCACGTTTTCAGTACCTATATCATTCTGAACCCACATAGAAATTTCTATCGAAAATTAAAAAAAAACTGCTGTTCCATTCCAGCGTCGGTGTCCCTTTCACCCAATATAATATCACCCTCCACCCTTGTAATCCCTCCAGGGTTAGCCAGCGGTGTGCCTAAAGTACAAACTCACTTCGCCCGTTATGTTAAAGTCCCATGTTATAGGGAGCGCATATTGATATCAATCGGACACAAATCCAGACTCTGGGATACTTCTAAGAAATTCCTAATGGAAAAACCCAATAACACTTTGCCCGATCTGGGAATCGAAACCAGGATCGCATGTTCAGCAGTAGCGCTTGTGAGCACTAGATCGGCAAGACCATCTGAATTTATTATTTTGATTAAATAAAATACAGTTACACAAATACAGTCTCGGGAATCGAACCCAGAACTAAGCGATTGTAATCAAATAGTAACGAGGCTGTTCTTTTTAATTTTTTTTTTAAACTGTTCAAATACATACCATAAACATATCCACTGTTTTCTGCGTGTAACATACAAATAGTTTTTAAGAGCATTCAACGATATAAAACCCTTGCCTCCAATCTCAACCTTGCAACCATGACAGTAAAGTATATTATTGTGTTGAAGCCACCCCTTTAGTAAGGATAGGACATTCTTCTCCGTAGTTTTTCCGTTAAATATAATCGTAAGTAACGGTTAATTTTATATTCCGAAATGCGACCGTATCCCTAAGACAAAAAAGTCGTAATGGCGACTTACGTGTATACTAGCTCTTCCTTCATCCTCGGCCTCAGCTTCCCCACCTCCCTCCTCTTCCTCCCCGCCACCCTCTTCCTCTTCTTCTCCGCACGACTTCGCAATGATGTGGGCGTATGACATGTATAGAGGATCCTCCTGTAAATAGCATTTGTGTGATGTTTAGACATAAAGAATACACATTCTGACATTAATTTTTCACTTAAACATGACATAACAACACGCCTATACACCTACATTAAGCCAGTTATGTTTAAGTCCCATGTAATTGAGGGCGAGCCTATTGCCAACAGCCGGCCACAAATTCAAGCTCGAGACGAGAGAGAAAATTCCTGATGGAAAAATCCAATGACACTTTGTCGGTCTTGGGAAACCCACCCACTCGACCAACGAGGCAGTATTCTTAGTGCACGTCGGAATCCCTTCTCTCTTGAAAGGCTTTGTTAGTAAGACACGGTTTGTTTTTGAAAAATTAAAATTAATCAGCCGTACCTGCAAAGCTCCGGACCTCTCAGTCATGGCACCACGACAGAAGGTGGTGACCAACTGTGTGAGAGGGTCGGGCTTCTCTCCTTCTTCCACTACGTCACTCTTCTTTAGCTCAGCGTCTTCGAAAGATTGCTGGGAAAAAAATTGTGTGTCATTGATAATGCATTCTTGACATTTCAGTATTAAAGTAATATTTGCATTACACCTGGACTTTTGGAAGCTATAAGCTGGTAAGACACTCTTCGTCTATAGTTATAATCCCATGTAAGACGAACTTAGTGGAAACAACTCTATAATACTTTGGCGATTTGGGGAACAGACCCAATAACCTACTGTGTTGCGTTAATGATGACATAGATGACATGAATAACAAGGCGAGACCATTATTATTATCAGCCAATTGGGTCCCACTGCAGGGTAAAGGCTTACCATCCCTCTTTCCACTTATCCCTATCCAGTGCTGTTATTCGCCAATCCTTGTGAAAAGAGTCGAGTTCGTCTGTTTGGGACCCATGGTACATTAGCCCATTGCTCCTCCGGCATGCGATAGATGAGGCCAGCCCAGTTCCATTTGAGCTTGGCAGCCTTGTGACATACATCGGCAGTTTGAATTTTGGAACGCAGTAACGAGTTCCAGACGAGACCAAAAAGAGAAAAAACTCTTTTCAATTTTTCGATTGATCAATCGATTAGTGTTTGAAATTAGCGAACTTTGATTGATAGGCTCTCTTTCTTAAACAACAAGAGTATTGTAACAGCTGATTTTTTTAACATAAATAGTCCTCTATCATTGTTAGTTCCATTGTAAAAGTTGCTTATATTTATGAGTACTTTAATCCTTAAAAGTATTGCCCGCGTTTAACCAATCACCCTGTTTAAGTAGATAAGGCTGTCAACTTACCGTAAGATCTTCTATCATGACCTCTTGTCCAATGTTTTCCTCTTCCAACCACAGCTCGTAGTACGTCCGAGCAAATATGTTGCATGCTCGATGTCTGTAAAATACAATAAAATTTAAAGGTTTTGAAGGATTTAGTGTTTTGCGCTGTTTACAATAAGATACTATGACGAAGATTTTGCCAAAAAACGGACATTGAAGTTAATTAAAACAGCATGCAAAAGTGTTAGATAAAACTACACTGGGTGGATTACTTTAGTTTTGCACTATAAGTTCTTCAAAAAACATTCCCCTCCCATTAATAGGCAGCCCGAAGCTCAAAATACATGTTTGATAGGCTAAATTTTTAAGAAAATCTAGCAGTTTTTTTACACTAAACAGGCTTGCGCTTGGCCGCATCTCGCCTAATATGAAGCAATAATGCGGCCGAAGGTGAAGTACAATTGCCTAGAAGAAACCGATTCACTCGAACCTCGAAGACATCCAGATCATAATTATCGGACTCCCAAACCAAACCTACCGACTCATCTTATAAAGATGTATAGACCGGAGACACGCTATAGCGGCCCGTTTCCGAGCCGCGCAGAGCACCCTCTTCCACACATCTGACCGTTGGCGCGGCTTCGTCGCCTAGTCGGGTCCAAAGGCAGCATGCACAATCACACATACGTACAACATTTTGTTAACAACCATTTGACTTGGGACTAGGTAACTAGGATTGGAGAGAGTGTTTTTTCATTTCACTCAAAACTTACCAATTCTAAAAGAATTATTTTTGTTCAACTCAAGCTTAAATTTATTCAAAAGTAATTCGATTTTGTTCATCTAAATTTTTAGAGTGAGATTAGATCAATAATTTGCATTTTCCTAGCTTGCTCTGCCTCTCTCCTGGGCAAAGGCCTCCCTCCACTCCTTCCATTTCTCGCGAACCCGCGTCCTCCTTCCTGTTCTGACGGATCCTGACTAGTTCGTTCCGCCATCTCCTTCGTTTGCAGATTTATGTGTAATTAAATAAATGTTAATAAAAAACAACACCTGCACTCAAGTACGATTATCTACACTCATGCTTGCAAGGTTAACGTCATCCTATGTAGATTTTTATCAAGAGAGTTCGCTGATACGGTCAGTACGAAAATCATTCACAAAAAAAAACTCGATTGATAGATCGGTTGGTGTTTGAAATTAGTGAACTTTGATTGATAGGCGCTCTTTTGTGGCTTATTTTGTGCCTATCGCATTAGCATGTAGAGTTAGTAAACAACAGCACACATCGATGACTTTAATAAAAAAATAGAATCAATTTTTCTATAAATAATTGCTAATCGAAAAAGATTCCATGAAAAACTAGAACCAATTGTTCGATTGATAAATCAGATGGTGTTCGAAATTAGCGAACTTTGATTGATAGATTCTCTATTGGCTTGTTTTCTAGTTTTCTACCTAAACATTAGTAGGTACAGTTAGTACACAACACCACACATCTCGCACACACTATAAGGACCTCGGCAGAGAGTGAAGTGACGTCTGTCTGAAGCAAGCGATGACGGCGCGCTTGCGCTGTATCGAGACCACGGAGCGGTACACGTTCTTACTCATTTGTTGAGGATGGTCGATCTATTGTGGGGTAAATATGGTGGGAAATGTACATAAATAATAGTTATTTGAAAACTTAAAGATAAATATTTTTCGTAACAAAGCATGAAATAATTCTTTCATTTTATTTTATGAAATCACATCCTCATCAACTTAAATTAAAAAAGAAAAAGAAAATTAGTTTCAAGAAAAAATATGTAACTATCAAATACATATTTAACCTTTGACTGGTGACATGGTTTTTGAGTAACGCAACTGGTGACGAGCGGCCTGAGAGGCCGCTGCCGTATCTGATCTATAGCATAGAGATTCGATAAGGTAGTTTAGGGCTGTCTTTAAAAACAGTTTAATAACATATAAAAGGATAAAATAAAACTAACCAATAAACTCTAAATGTATTTTTAATGAAGAACTTGCTATTACAATGTATGTAGTAACTAAAATCAAAAAACTAGAGATGAGATCAATCAACATATTATAACAAAAATACAATTTTTCCCTTATAGTTAAGATACTAATTAATAAAAAAATAAAAAATGCTTTAATCACAAGTATCATTTTACAAAACTGACAATGGTTATGACCATTGTCAGTTTTGTAAAATGATTTTTTGGTTTATTTTTATTGGCAGTCAGGGCATAATTGTTTGGCACACTGCAAGCACACATGTTTTTTACACGAATTACATTGGTAATTGGATTTGCGATTTAACTTAGGAGGACAACTGGCACAGGTTTTCCGTGTTTTTGGCGTGTCTTCAGAGTTTTGTGGTTCAACAAAATTACTTTTAAAAGTTACGTAAGTGGTGACATAAGGTCTGAGAGACCGCTGTCGAACTTTACATCGATGTTACTTACAAATTTGGGAATACACGACGCAACTGTCCCTCTCTACGGCGTGAACGCAACTAAAGTCGAAGCTACTCAGGTGTTGAAACAAAGTAAGCGCGGGGAAGGGGGTGACATGATGTTTCACTGTTACCGCTCGGCCTGTGAGACCGCTTGTCACCAGTTAAAGGTTAAATTAGACACTTCTTTTCAATCAACAAAAAATAAATATAAATACTATCAAGATTCACGTTTCCTTCTGAAATAATTGACTTTAAACACCCCGTTTAGGTTAAGTTGTGGGCTTTGCATAAATTCTATTTAAATACACATAGCTCTTAAACGCAATGCCTCACCCAAATAACCTAAGACAAGAAATACAAATTTTCAACCGACTAACAAAAGAAGGAGGTTACAAATCAAGTATTCACTTACCATATGCAATCCAAACAAGACTTTGCTCATTGCGACGATTCTTTCCACGGTATCATCAATAATCTTGGCCTTATTCTCCGCCGTCTCGACGGTAATATTGCTCTTACTCTTCGAGCCAAGCTTGCTGTACAGGTAATGTTGCCAAGACATCTCATCAGCCGGGTCTATTTTGTCCGGGAGTGTTAATTGGGTCTTCGCAAATTCGGCTACGTCTTGTTCGGACATTTTCTGAGGATTTAATATTGGGGCGTTTTGATAAGTAATTTTGTTTTTAAAAGCTGCTGGAGCAAAGCAGGGTGTCTTGAATTGCCAGGGGTGTCATAAAAGATGACAAGGGTTTGGCTGAGGTATTTTTTGAATCTAGCTTGGGCTTACGTCGTTTCAGCAGTTATGAAACGGCGCTAAGACTTCGTTCACAATACGATGCTCATTAATTATATATCATTTATGGATCCCATTGAAGTTTCATAATTCATTGGTTTTTACCGTAAGATCAGTGGGATGTTGACGTATGATTTGATCCATCACCACTGTGTGAACAGAGTCTTACGCCGCTGCGCCGCGTCACAACACCGTCAGTATTTTGCGATAGTGTGTACGCATTGTTTGCGCGATGCCAACCAACGCTAGATGCAATAATATAGGTAGGTAAGGAGCGTTACAACAACGTCCTTCTGTGTTTTTAGGTCTATCAAAATGCTACAATCACCTATCCCTTTCTAACCTTGCCTTGGCACCACTCCTTCTTTCACTTTTTGAGAAAGTAATGTGTCCCACTGTCTGTGATAACTCGCTCTTTGATAGAGGAAATGAAGCAATATAGGACCATGGGTACAACAAAACCACTCTTCAATCATGCTATTATGAGTGCCTCAAGTCTGGTATAGGATGTGCAGAAATAACGTAATTATATGGTGTATATAAAAATAAATAATATGTATAAATAAAATAAAATAGGTACTGATTCAAAAAACAATTGCACCATATTTAATAACGTCCTTATGGGACAGAACTCGAATACATGTTTATTGTGAATGAGTGGTAATGTCTCAATGTACACACGGCGATTCATCAAGCTACACATATCTAGTATAACCTGACCTCGCTTTGTTTGACCTACGGGTACATTGAGACATCAGCTTAATTTGGTTTTGCATAGCTTGATTGGTCGTCGTGCGTACAAACATAACACACCTCATAAATGACTCGAAAAAAAATTAAATTTTTGTTTAATCGAACTCTTCAAATAATGATGCAAAAAGTTTTTAATCAGTACAAAAATAATATAATTAACTTAAAAAGATGGTATTAATGAGGAGATAGATTACCTTAAGGGTTCCTACCTTCAGGAACCTGTCTTTACAATGTTGGACCAACTCTTGCTCTCTGCCCGCGAATAGGTTCAAACCTACAGGCAGTAGCCTCTTGAGGCAGGCCACCATCAGGGATGCCTGGACTTCCTTGTCTTTATCTCGCTTCTTGTCACGGTGTTTCTTCTTTTTCTGTTTTTAATATAAATACATAAACAAAATATTCTTATGTAGACGTTTGGGTGTATGATAGGAGTAAAATGTTAAAACCATTGCTACAAAGAATTCTTAAAAATATCCTTTGAATTTGGCAACTAGGGACTAAAAGCAGAAAAGTATTTTTGTAAATTTTGCACTAAGCGCATCACGTTAAGTTGAAGGCCCCGACAAAAATGGCGTCAATTTTGATGACCATTAGCTTTTAGATATTTATTGTAGCAAAGGTTTTAAAAGGTAAAATGGATAACTTGTTTTATGTAAAGTGTAATGAATTAAAAAATAAATCAATACTGCCAATCAATGAAGGGATAAAATCGCAAGAAAAAAAATTCTGGTATAAATCGATTAAATACTTTTTTCTGTAGTGACTAGAAGTTTTACCAAAATAAAACATACGAATTGTTCATTTCAAGGTATAAGAAGCCAATCAATCGACATTAAGGAACATAAAAGGCAGTGACAGTGTAAAAGTAAACTCATAATCATGAATACTGAAGTAACGATAGACAAAAAAACAAGTTTCTTACACAAATTCGAATCAGGAAAGACATAAAAAGAAAAATAACAGTCTGTGTGTAAACATGTACAGTTAAAACCCAACCAATCAAACGGTTTATCAATCAGAAAGTTTATCAATCATTTATGAACCAATCAAACAATTTATCAATCAAAAAGTTTATCAATCATTTGTGAATCAATCATTGGTCGATATCAATCAATAAGTAGGTAAGAAATAGACCAGTTTGTTGTGCAAGTGCTCTTAAACCTGCATATCGTTTTGAATCCCATATTCAATCAATCTGTCTTGAATACTTACGAGTAGCTTCGCCTAGAGATAAGTCATTGTGTATTAGTGCTTTAAATTAATAAAGTGCACAAAATTATAATAAATAGCACAAAATTATTATAAAGGTGCGCCTGGACCTGAAAATTTTGCCTTGGCTTATTGTTTATCTTTAGCCAATGAATAACTGGCTGAATCTCAAGGCCTGCTATTTTACTTCAGAACAAAAAAAAAAAAAAATCGGACAATGTAAATGTTAAAGTCTAAACGCACCTATAAGTATTTTTAATGTTACGTTTAGTGTTCAAAGTTATTTGCTACTTAGGGTACCTATTCGTCTTATATTTCAATAAAGCAATATTACTATTTAATGTTGGTTTAATATAGGTTTATTTCACGGTAAGCAGGAAGCGCCAGGGTGGCCCGCGACTTAATCATGAAAAAGTCATTCAATGGGATTAAATTAACTGAAAGGGTTGTATTGATAATTTTAATTATCATAATTCTGTAACTACATACGTTGTTAAATATACAACCTGACACTGAACTGCAAATTGCAAGACACTTAAGGAAATAAGATTTTGCGAGCTACCCAGTCGCTTCCACCTTAAGGTATGCGGAAATAACATTTAAAAAACCAAGCACAATGTAGGGTTCCGTAGTTGCCCATCAAAATATGCGGATTTGCCTCCGAACGATGATTTTTATTATAATAATAAAAAACCAACTTACATTTGCAGTTAAAAAACCTGTGCTCCCATTATGTTTAGGAAAATATGTTATCCAAGTACATTTTATAAGTTGGTCAACTATTACTCGTAAAACTTGTAAAGCCTACTAAACTGTGATGGTTTTCCTTTTAATTTTGTTATATACACTACCACCGTGAATTTTTTCATATACCCAAATACAACCGTTTAGCTGGTAGAAAGGGGAGACACTTGAATCTAACAAAAATTAGCACTTTAAAGCTTAATATTTCACAAACGAATCCCTTAATCGAAAAATTATTTGAAAAAACTCGCAATATTATTTAAAGACCTATCCAACGACATACCACACTATGGGGTAAGCGAGAAAAAAAATCCCACTTTACGTGCAGGTAAAGGAGATACCCTAAAAAAATTACTTTTCGAGATTTTATTTTAGCACTTTGTCGGCATAACTAATTTGTATATTCATGCCAATTACAGCTTTCTAGTACTCTTTTTCTCTATTTTTCTAGTAGTCTTTGAGCTAAGCTGCGGACAGACAGACGGACATGGCGAAACTATAAGGGTTCCTTTCCTTGTTGACTACGGAACCCTAAAAATTAATAATTTTGACTGAAAGCGTTTAGTTACAAAATATTTAATTGTTAAATTGATAATACCTTTCCACCAGCTTGAGGAGTACCATCTGTAACCGCTGTCACTCTTCTTGTGGCTGTTGGCATGATCAGTACCTGTTACAAAAAGAGAGTTTTAAATCAATATCTGTACAGTGCAACCACTCATTTTATAATTGCAGTCTCTTCAAAATTCATACGCCTAGTCTTCATGCCCTTCTCCCAAGTACTTTGGGTCAACGCAATATGTATTTCTTCGTCTTCCCCACTCCACCGCCACGCTATAATTTACCCATTCTTACATATCATTCCTTACGCAGTAAATCCATACATAAATATTTATATACATCACTCTTTTAGTATCATGCGTTTCAACCACCCTCATCATATTCTCATACAAAGACAGATGACTTCCTTTCAAGTTTTCTGTAACAGGCGTCACTTTATAACTTCCTCTAACATACCTACCATAATTCCTTATTTTATCCATTCTTATCATTCACTCCTAAAACCAATCTCAGCATTATTTTCACCGCTACAACTCTCACTCACCATATTATCGATCTCGTTAGCTGAGATAAAGTTCTGCTCCTCCTTCAAGAAGTACTGACTCTTGGACCAGATGTTGAAAATCTCCGCCACGTGGTTGTAAAGCTCTTCCGCCTCTGTTCAATGCAACACAGTGATTATAATTTTTTCGCAATATTATTGATTGATAATATCAAAAGATTGATTTATCAATTTATTGATTGATAATCAAAAGATTGATTAATCAATTTGTTGATTGATAATCAAAAGATTGATTTTTAAAATTTGATTGATCGACAATCAAAAGATTGATTGATTACAGACCTGGAACATTATTCCTCAGCCAGTGGTTTCTCTGCAGGTCTACGTATTTGATGAGCAGCGGGTAGAACGAGTAGATGTCGCGAACTAACAGCTGCCAATCTTCCTGGATCTGTGACTCCACTTGTGATGTATCGTCTGTTGATGACTGGAAGGGAATAAGGAATTATTAAAAAATTAGGTACAGATTTAAAATAAACTATGACGGTACGTAGATTTTACCTGTTTTGCTGTAAAAATAACAATGAAAAATAAAATAATTGCTCTGAGAATTTCATGTTTTCTATTTTCTATTTTGAGGCCGTTTAGGTTGTTTAAAAGCGGTTTTCGAACTCGTGATTCAAATCAAT
This sequence comes from Noctua pronuba, assembly GCA_905220335.1. NCBI lineage: Eukaryota > Metazoa > Arthropoda > Insecta > Lepidoptera > Noctuidae > Noctua > Noctua pronuba. The sequence continues at coordinate 7,196,561 of LR999918.1, read as the reverse complement.
AATGTTAAATACAAAAATGTACCCTTAAGTTAACAGTAGGCCATTGACTGGACTTTCTTCTTGTAATAGCAATCTATGTGGTAATTGGCATATTTTAAAATTTTGACGTACAAGACTCCCTCACACCGAGTGCGAGTGCGGCGCGCTTGATCAGACTATGTCCCATCTGCTGTTCTCCTGCACCCTGCACCCTTGACTAAACAATACCTCTGACACCGCCAAAACCGTGGCTACTTACTGTAACTGGGCTCAAACGTTATAATATTATGGATGTAATGCCGTCACGAAAACAAGAAGAAGCCTATGAAGGTTCCCTATGCGCACAACACTTGAAAAAAAGGATACTAAATCAGACATTTGGCAAGCAAAATCCCTCAAACAATGAATAATCATCTTACCTTAATAAACCCTCTCAAACTCTCCTCCTTATGGAACATATTATCGGTCCTCTTCCTGACCCTCTCCGCGAGAGGCAGGAAGGAGTCCCTCAGCAGCTCCTCAGAGCTGTTGATGATGATCTGTTGCGTGTAGGTGGCGATGCGCGTCATCCAAGGCGCGTTCTCGTTGCCGATGTTCTTCTTGATGAGTTTCAGGACGTTTTTGAGGAGCTGGTTCATGTGTTCTGCTGTTACCATTGTTACGTGGTTTCTAGAAGTTAAGGTTTTAGTTAATACCATATCTGCAAAGGTTTTTCTCTTTATTAGATTTGTTTATCCACTAAGGCGTTAAGCCTATAAGGATATTGTTGGATTGGATCCCAGAAATCAAAATATTTCGTTTGTGACATATGGAATAATTGCAAATACATAACTTCTTCGTAGTTTCGTCGAGAAATAATATTAAATACAAACTTGTTTTGGGGCTGATAAAATCGATGCTGTGCATTCGTTAATAAAGAAAATATAAACATAAAGCCTTCATTGTGCGTGGACTAATACGTACTTGAACGGCTTTTCTATACCATACTAGTGTAGGACTCTCCCGTTAGTAGGAGTGACATTATCAGGTCCCAGCGCCCACCAAGACGGAAGATACGAGTAGAGTAAAGGCAGCATCACGTCGGCATCTCGTTGTATGTCTTATCTATGCTAGTCTAGTACTCACCCGCCAGTAGGAGTAACATTATCAGGTCCTTGCGCCCACCAGAAGGGCAGGTACGAGCAGAGTAAAGGCAGCACCACATCAATAATGTGCGGTGCCTCGTTGTATGTCTTGTCTGATTCAACGAACTGGTCTACTTCACCCAGGATCGTTTCAAGCGTCGGCATGCATTGTTCCATTTTCTGCATTATGTCTAGGGGCATACAGTTTAGAATTAGTTTTGTGGTGTGCAACAAAATATTTTTTATGTGGTATTTAACTTTTATATTCTTGAATACATTCAAGGTGAAAAAATAGTGTATTTAATGGAGGGCGATTTATTTGTAATGACTAAAATCATTGAAATCAGATTTGAATTGTGGCGATGGCAGACTCCCGAGACTATGTTTAATAAGTTCGCTTTCAATTTTTTTTTTCAAATTTTTCGAAGACAGGTAGGTGGCATTGCTAACTTTTTGCCAAGTTATTTCTCAGTTTAGGAAGATAAGTCTCCATAGGGACCTCAAGTCAAAATGCTAATGCGAAACATCATCACGCTTGATAGGTGTACCCTTAAAGAACACCTACATTTCACCAGTTATGTTTAAGTCCCATCTAATAAGGGGCGAGTCTATTGCGTTCAACCGGGCAGATTCAGACTCCGTGGCTGCTACTGAGAATTTCCTGATGGAAAAACCGAGCTGAGGACCTAATGCTCGGCAGTTGCGAAATTAAAATGAATGATATAACATATCTTACCTTGGGCTTCCAACGAATGGTCGGCGATCCTGTTGAGTAAAGAGAACTGGTTGTGTTTGTTCAGATGCGGTTCCAGGAACGCCACCGGGAACGTGGAGCTGAACGCTCCTAGACACGAACCCTGGAGAAAAAGAACATTGACTTATATATCTGTGCAGGTTTAACATTATAAACTATGTTAGGGTCGGCTTCCAGTCTAACCGGATGCAGCTGAATATCAGTATTTTACATGGAGCGACTGCCTATTTGACCTCCACAACCCAGTTAGGAATAAGTAATACGATACCCCTTGGTAAGACTGGTTGTATGACTATTTAGGCTACTGACTAAATAGTCAGAATAGTAACGACTGTCAAAGATCTACAAATGACACCCGGGACCTTGGTTGACCGCTTCGTGAAGGGTCCGTTTACACCTCTTATTTATTAGAAAAGATTCATTAAAAAACTTACCAACGCAGGTTTATGCCTCTCGATCTCAGTCTTGAGGTACTTCCGATCGTGTGTGAGCGTAGCGTCTGTGCCCAGCGCGTACAGCGAGCCAAGCATCTTGTATGACGCCACTTGAATCTCGTCCACTGTGAGGAAACATGAATGTTTAGTTATATTTCAATCAAGATCTTAACATAACATTACGCCTGTAAACCCTGAAAGGTTAGGTAGAGGTGTACCTAATAGGATCCTATATAATAGTGGGCGAGCGTATTGCTGCTGCGAATTTCCTAATGGAAAAACCCAATAACACTTTGCCACACCTGGGAATCGAACCAAGAATCTTATACTTAGCAGTCGCGCTTACGAAGACCAAGATTATGTCTGGACTTTGAAATGGACTGCGATATTTGAGTTTGTTTTGATGTTTCTCCTCACAGTAGTTCTTGGGTAGAAAACATTAGAGTCATGTCACTCACGTCAGAAGTCGGTGACTTTTGTTTGTTTGATTTAGTTTTTTTGTCACCGACTTCTGAAGCTAAAGTTATTTTTCACTTTTTTGTGTTTTTGAAGTCGGTTTTATTTTTTGCAAAAATGTTTTTTATTTTCCATTTTTAGTTGTATCTACACAAATAATTGCTATGCATTTATTTTACATTATTAACAACCCATTTCATGGTAATAGGCTTATCCCCAATAAAATGGAACTTAACATACCTAACTGTAGAAATGTGGGTGTATTGTATACATCTGCGTAACCCTTTCGAGTGTATAGGCGTGATGTTATGCTGTTTGATTGCGTAAAGAATGCATATTTATGCGATAGCAGCAACCGCGATTGATTTTCTGTCATTTTTTGAAGAGTTCCGTTGTCTGTCTCCGAAATTCATCATGAGAATGGGACCATTTCGGAATAAACCCCTTTTGAACAAAAAAAGAATTTTGCAAATCCGTCTAAATATGACGTAGTTATGCCAGAACATACATTAAAAAAAAAATCGAATTGATAACCGCCTCCTTTTTGAAGTCGGTTAAAAACCCTTTTTTAAATTTTTGTCTGTCTGTCTGTTTGTTCCGGCTAATCTCCGAAACGGCTGAACCGATTTTGACGGGACTTTTACTGGAAGATAGCTGATGTTATAAAGTCTACGTAGGCTAATTTTATATAAAAAAAAAAAAAATAGGATTCCGTGCAAAAAATTAAAACCCTTGAAATTGTTAACAAAATCCGATTAAAAAATAATTTAAGTATTATTTTTTTATAATAATTTCACGCGGACGGAGGTCGCGGGCAACAGCTAGTAATACATAAAATAAAATGGTAATTGTGAAATAAGCAATAAAACACGTGTTGACATGGAAATTGTTTTCTTTTGTCGTATAAAATTTGTTTCTTTAGTAATTTAAATGTTGTTTCACAATGTGCTTTGTGTGTATTTCTTGGCTTTACTGGTATTTTTTCTTTATTTATTGGTTTAATCTTAGAATACGTAAACAGCTGTCCCATACTAAACTTTAATACCTACTCGACCCGAATGTATGGAACAACAGATTTTTTTGTGAGAGTCATGGAGAAAATTGTTTTGTTTGATGATCCGAATCACAACCTTAAATATGATCACACCTTTCTGGTACACGCTGGATAATGACGAACATTTAATTTCCAGGCCCCAAAAATTGAAACAAATGCTGAACTGCAAGCCGTATCAGAGAAGCCAGAAGCAATATTCGCTGATGTCATCAGGAATATATCACGAGTTAACAGCGAATTACAAGATTTGATCAATAACTACGAACAATTTAAAAAAATGCAAATTTCACAAGAAAAATTCGACGAAAATGATGATCCGGAAGGAGGTCCAGTCAATAGAAATAAAAAAAGTATCGGTTATAAGCGAGTATCTTCAGGCACTACCGTAAAATATCAAACAAAAATGATATTTATGGAAGACGAAGTAGAGAAAAGCAGTCAACCAGAGATGAACAGTGAAACAGAAAACAACAGTCAATCAGAGAATAACAGTGAAGCAGAAAAGAGCAGTCAATCAGAACACAACAATGAGGAAGAACAGAGTAAAGTAGAACCCACAGGGTCCTTGGAAAACACAAACAAGAAAATGCGAAAAATGCAAAAAGCCAGTACAGAGGCAAACATTGTTAAAAAACCGACATTTGAACGAGAAACTGAAAACCAAGAAAATATCGACATTCATTATTCGATTAACACGAACAAAGAGCCAGAAACCATAATAAAACAGACCTCTAACGAAACAAGAAAGAGAGAAAAAGAAACGCAAGCAAAGTACTCTGGCAGCGATTCACACCCAGAAGGTGAACAAGTAAAAGAAGAAGAAGGTGCTAGCACTCATAAGAACCGAGCCTCTGACACCAATGAGGACGTCACGAGGGCTGAAGTGACGACTAGAAATTTTTCAAAAAATGGAACTGATGTAAGTAGCACGGCCAAGAAATTGTTATATTTCCAAACTGGTTTATTTTTACGCAAGGTGTAAAGAACACCGACGCTAAAATATTTTTCATCGGTAATTTTAAAAAAATCCGCTGTTCCATACATTTTAATATTGCAGTTTTGTAGGAAACAACTGTTTTTTTTTTATAACCGACGAAATGGTTGTACTGAATACGTGGTTACCGTTTTAGCGCCGGTGTTTCTTCCACCCTGTGTAGTTACTTAGTTTGCTAATGGTCAGTAAAACAGGGGTTTGGTTAAAAGGAATGAGGGTTTGTTCATTGTCGTAAAGTATTACATATTTCAACATTCACATATTATGCAAGATGACATACAGGTGGCTGCTGCAGTTGCTGAAAACCTCAAACGGCGCAATTACAATAACTTAATTGGTAGTTATTTATGTGTTTGAGCCGTTTGGGGTTGAAATACTAGCCATGGGGTCCGACCCACGTAGTATTTCGGGATATCGCCATGCGGTTGGTCGATTCTTCGCGTGACCAGGGGCTGGCCTTTATTTGGCCAAAAAATCAGCATAGCCATCCAAAGTGGCAATGCTGCCAGCCTTCCGGGCACTTTTCTTATTGACAGCGATGTGGACGAAATTTTTGACGCCCTGTAATTCTTTTCCCATTTTGGGGCTTGTACATTATTGTTATTATTATTTAGATCTATTTGTAGTTTGTAAAGAATGAACATACTGAATTCTGAAATATTGGAATAGGCTTTCAAAAAAAAAAGTTTAAATATGCAATGGTTTGTTCAAGGACGAAATGTCTGGCTCAGGATCTTAAGAGTATTTTCTTTGTTATAACACTGGCCATCAGACAAATCAGATCAGATAGCATAAGTCTCAAAGCTGTTGAAATTATTTGACACAAACACATTTTTTTTTCATTTCAGGAACCAAAAAGTGCATCTTCAGAACTAAGTGACAATGACATAGCCTTAAACAAAGATGTGTTTAAGACAAATATTTTAAGGGAAGCTTATGTGGAGGCATGCTTGAAAGTAGTCATCAGAAAATGTTATAAGGTAAGAACACCTAGCACGTCGTGATGATGGCAGGAACTTGGAGTCCAAGGACTTGACAAAAAAGTCTGATGGTGACATGTGCAGATGATATTGTTGAATCGCAGGTAAATCCTGAATGAGACTAGCACATAAACGAGGAGAAGCCTATACCCAGCAGTGGGTGAAGTCAGGCTGCGAATGATGATGGCTATAGTACATCGGGACACTGGGCCGGAGTCATAATGCAGTGGGTGCCAGAAAACGGGCCGAGGGAGGCCTATGGAACTATGGCGCGATGTTTTGGAATTGTGTGGACGTTGATGAGTGATTGCGCAGAGAAGACCACACATATGGAGGAGTGGAAAACTAGGGGATCTTTGCCCAGCAGTGGGACAATATAGATTGATTAATAACTTAATCACCGAAATCTAGATTGCGCCCATACGAAGCGGGGGTGGATCGCTATAGTTTTCAATACTATAATTTATTTTAAAGGCATGCAAATCAGCGTTAACCGTTTCGTGCCGAGCAATAAAATGCAAGAGGGTTTTGAAAGACTATTTCATTTCGAAGACTAAAACCGAATGCATTGAAGCATTTAGCAACGATTCAAAGGATGAGATGGATGACACCCTCCGAAGAGGTTATTCGTGAGAGTCTTTTAGTTATTGTATCAAGGGCAAAAATATGTCACAAATTTTGTCGGGTGAGGACACGAAACCAGTATAAGCTGGCCTCTTATTCTATTGAAACTCCGTAGTATGCCAGGCCAGTTTAAGGTCAAAGTGTTTCTATAGACGTGCGGATGTTGTACGAGAAACTCGGTTTAAATCTTTCTAAAAGCATCCATATTTTTGTCCTTTTTGCCACGACGTTCGCTTGCAAGATTTATTACGCAAGCACTCTTTATAAGTAAAAGTTGCAGGAAGTCGGTTGCAAAACTTGTAGACTTTACTTGCACTAATAAACTTGCCAGTGGACATGCTTATGGAAGGTCTATGTTTAGATAAGGACGTCGCCTAATCATCATATTCAAGAAACAAATATTAAAGTCGTTTTTTATCATTTCAAAGGCATGTAAAAATACTCTTAAAAATTCAATGAGAGGTTCATGAAGGGTAAAACGGAAATTAAGTCTTATTTTAAAAAGCAATACAAAGCCCGATGTGATGAAGTTTTTGAAGACAATTCACGTAAAACAACATTAGCCAACGAATGGGTGTCGTTGGTGACGCCGGCAACGTTGACGTAGCGGCGAAATTTAAAAAGTGAGATAACGATCTATGAATCAATTACTTTTTTTTTTCACGAAGACGTCCGTAAGTGAACAAAGATCTCCCTTAAGATAATCGTAATAATATAAGGTCCCATTAAAATAGATGGATAAACTTTTAGAAATCGTTCAGACCACCAAAATAAGGACACTGGTAAAAAAATTAATAAGAAAAACGCATTAGATACTTACAAGAAAAAAAATCAGCTACCGAAAATACACTAAAAATGTTGGTTACCCAATGCATAAACACATCCATGTCTTTGTTATCTCATAATTCTGATACTAAGGCGCACGTGACTACATCACCGCCCGCCGCGTTCATTGTTCAACTCATATTTTAGGTCAAAACAAAATCACTTTATCTTCATCACCATAGCTAGGCTCTGACTGAAATCCTGACTGACTGACTGTTATATCAACGCACAGTCAAAACCGCTGGTCCTAGAGACATGAAATTTGGAGGGTGTATTCTTTGTAAAGAGTAGGTATCTACTAAGAAAGGGTTTTTCGAATTTCCGTCCCTAAGAGGGAGAAGTGGGGTGTTGAATTACCTGTGAAACTTTTTATTCTCTGGGTCGATTGACTCGAAAATTGGTGTAGGAAGCGGAAGCAAAATTTTTCAACAATCTTTAAATACATTTATGAAACAATATTAATAATAAATAAAACATAGGCAGTACTCCTCGATACGGCTCGCATTGTGAGGAGGTTCCTGTCTCTAGAGCCCTAACCACCGGTGGCTTGGACCCTGCTCCCGACACCGGCGGACCACTATTTTTTATATTTTTATATGTTTTTTTTTAAAGAAATATTTAGAAATGTAAAAAATGTGCAGATAAATAAATAAAGGAAATAAAACATAATTGATAAGACCTTTTTACATGAGATTTAACATAACTTACATAAGTGGATGTAATCATAGGTCACCCATGCCACGCCATGTTGTTATATTATGTTATTCTCATCATCATCTGCCTAGCCTTTTCCCAAATATATTGGGGTCGGATGCAGCTGAATACCAGTATTTTACATGGACCGACTGCCTATCTGACCTCCACAACCCAGTTAGTGCTGAGTAATACGATATCCCTTGGTAAGACTGGTTGTCAGACTTTTTGGGCCACTGACTACCTAACTACTGTCAAAGATCTACAAATGACACCCGGACCAACGGCTTAACGTGCTTTCCGATGCACGGAGTAAACTCTGTATGTAATGGGTGGTCACCCATCCTTATGTTATGTTATTTCTCATCAAGTTTATTAATAATTCTGATTTCAGATGGCACATTAAATAAGGGTGCTGTGACACAAAACGTATATTTATCAATGGCTTGCGAATCGCAAATGGTAAATATCTTAATTTTACCTTTTTTTTTAATGGGTGTAAAAAGACTCTTAACGAACCTGAGAGGCACTTGTTCTCCCCGTCCGTCATTGCTATTTTTTTTGTTCTGGACCATGCCTTTTTTTTGTTAGGAAACTTCTAGTTACGGAGACATTGGAGGTTAAAGTTCCGAATTTTCACAAATTAGAAAAAAAAATACAAATATTTCATATTTTTACTTTCAAGTACCTCAATGACCCACCCATATACTATTTAATGCATCATTCGGCACAATGTTTTGAGTGTGGTAGGACTCAGTGTAAGCTGAGTTTGTTTGTAATATCAAAATAACAGCTTATTACTGAATGCATATAAAAGTATATACGGCCCTTACAAAAACACATTTTTTTAATTTTTGTCTGTCTGTTTGTTCCGGCTAAACGCCGAAACGGCTGGACCGATTTTGACGGGACTTTTTTTTGTTGGGGTGAAAAATTACGTTTTACGGTAGGACTCAAAAACATTGTGCTGATTGATGGGTGCATTGAATAGTACGGGGGTCATGGAGGTTTTTAAAGTAAACTTAAAACATTAAAAAAATGTATTAAAAAAAAAAAAGTTTGAAAAAGTTGGAACTTTGACCTTCAATAACTCCGTAACTAGAAGGTTTCCGGGTATGGTTTAGAACAAAATAATCACAATGAAGGGAAGAACAAATGCCTCTGGGCTTCGTCAAGGATGTATTTACATTTACACCCTTTAGATCTTGCAATTCAAGAGTGTACATCCATCACTGCATTTTTAACCGTACTTCAATGACATAAACTTAAAAATCAAATAACGCGCGCTCGTGATTTGCAAGGATTATTATATCTACATCCTTATTTTTTCAGCCGATGCGACGAAACCTCGTGAACGTCACACTAGGTCAAACCGCCGCGCAAGTAAACATACTAAGAGATCAATACGAACGAGCTTGCGAAAGAATTTCCCGAAATAAATGTAAGAAGGCTTGCAACAATGCCAGAGAAGCCACTTGCAAGAAATACGAATGTAAGAAACGTTTGAAGAAGAATTTTATAAGAAACTGTAATTCAAATTGCAAAAATGCTTATTCTTCTAAATATAAATCTAAATCTAGTAGTGACAGCGACAGTTGTAGCGATAGCAGTAGCGACAGCGATAGCGATAGCGATAGCGATAGCGATTACGACATCGATAGTGAATCTTAGTTTCGTATTCTTTCGGCTGAATTTTCAAACGATGCTGAATTTTCAAACGCTGCTGAATTTTCAAACGCTGCTGAATTTTCAAACCCTGCTGAGTTTTTAAATGCTGCTGAATTTTCAAACGCTGCTGAATTTTCAAACCCTGCTGAGTTTTTAAATGCTGCTGAATTTTCAAACGCTGCTGAATTTTCAAACCCTGCTGAGTTTTTAAATGCTGCTGAATTTTCAAACGCTGCTGAATTTTCAAACCCTGCTGAGTTTTTAAATGCTGCTGAATTTTCAAACGCTGCTGAATTTTCAAACGCTGCTGAATTTTCAAACGCTGCTGAGTTTTATGTTATTAGCCGATAAGTTTCGATTAAATGCTTTATAACGTCTTTAATTTATTTGTCGTTTGAGTATTCGAAGGTAAGTCTTTTTGGTTTATGCCTGTAGTTTTGATAATAAAATAAAAATTGTGTAATAAAATGTGTTCTTGGAATTTATTTGAATCCTTATCATAAAAAGCAACTACGATTGGCTAGTAACAGCACTGGATAGGGATAAGTGAAAAGAGGGAAGGGAGGCCTTTGCCCAACAGTGGGACACAAATAGCTAATAATAATAATTTAAATTGATTTGTTCGCGAGGACTGATTAAAGCGGTCGATCTATAACTACTTAAATAGGAGCTTGACGCTATCAATATCAATTTCTGTAGTGTGCAGGCATCAAATTACGCAGGACACGATATTAGGTATCCCAAATCCAAGCTAATGAATAGGGAAGACCCAATATTGGCCACACATATTTTCAATACTTACAAAGCAAGTCAGCTCCGTATTCGCAGTTGGCTAGATGGTCGAACTTGGCAGTCAGTATTGGTAGCAGCACACCATTGATGTAACCTAGTGAGGTGGAAGTCTTCAGGTGGGTGCCTCGGAGGTGTGCGTATTTACCCTGGGTGAGAAAAGGTGGGTTTAGGTTGATAGGATCTTTCTTCTTTGTCATGTGGTTAGTGCCTAACCTGGTGTCAGAATTTCTATGCCGTCGAGAAATATCTCTCAGACATGCTGGTTTCCTCACGATGTTTTCCTTCACCGAAGCAAGTGATAATTATACAATACGCACATGAATCCGAAAAATCAGAGGTCTTGGGTTTTAACTCGAGACTTGGCAGTCCGATAGTCACACCACTAGGCTATGCTTTAATACTTAACATCTAGGGTGACTGGTAATTAGTGACCGATACTTAAACACATGATTATAATCATGATAACAAACAACTTTCCCAAAGAATCATTTAAAAAAAATGGCTAACAGCTGATAGGTCACAGGCGCTGGCGTGCGATATTTCATACGGCTATTGTATTATTGTGATAAAAGTAAAAAAAATGTTTCTTTGGGAAAGTTGTTTGTTATCATAACTACAATCACGTGTTACGCCAGTGCCAAGTATATTAAAAACGATAGTTTTGGATAGTTTACACAACTATTCTTCAGACAATTGAGTTTTTAATGCCTGCCTTGTTGGTCTTCCTCCTGCTTTTGTCGACTGCTGAGCATGAGGTCCGATTCTCGGCCCGGGCATACTGTTATTGAGTTTTTCCATCACGATTTACTCAGTCGTAACCATTTGTGCCAGGTTGATGTAAATAGGCTCACCGACTATTAAATGGGACTTAAACATAACTGGAGAAATGTGGGTGGAATACACCTCTGCCTAACCCTTCGAGGAATACAGGCGTGATGTTATCTTATTAGTTTTAAATGATCAATTAATACCTGCATATTTTATTCGTAAAACAACGTATCTTTAAAACACATACCTCTTGTAAATTCAATATGGTATGGCCGACATCATCGGCCACGTTATTGAAGAACGTCAGCATAGAGGTGCGGATGAACTCAGGGCAGTTCTTCACGAGGGACTTGGCGTCAATGCCCTTCACCAGCACTTGCAGGCAGCGGACTGTTATGCGGACATCGGGACCGAACGCTGCGAGCCTGAGGATCAGAGTGGCGAGTGAGCAATTTTCGACGATTTAAGGTAAAAAAGTGGTTTTGAGTATTTTATAAATAGGTGCGTTCACTTGAATTAAATAGTTATGCAAATACAATCTACGTTTTTAGTTCACCAATTATATCAAATTGTTCTTTTTTACAAACAAAAAAACAAAAATTATAAGTTTCAATAAAACTACGCATTTAGAATTAATCGTGATCGCTGACGCTTTGGACATTCAGTATAAGAGTCTTAAGGCTGTTGACGTCATAGGCATCCAAACACCTTATCATTTTGCCGCCATAAACCCATTCTGCTTACGATGTAATTTAAAGTATATGGCGATGGCAGCGATCAATAATGGATATACATCATCATTCTACTGCCCTTATCCCAATTAATTTGGGGTCGGCGCAGCATGTCTTCTTCTTCCATATTTCTCTATTACTCGTCAGTAGTCGCCTTCTTTCTAGCCTTATCATCCTTCACACAGTCCATCCATCGTTTCTTTGGTCTTCCTCTACTCTACAAAGGATAAACATAACACCAAAAAGTATTTATTTAATCTTTCTACCAACCTAGACCTCAGCAAGCTAGCTAGCTTACAGAACAGAGCGGCAACCATCTCTTTTTCCTTCAAACTGGCCGCACCCACGTTGTTAGTCGCCGTCGCCACCGCTATAAAGTAGTTGCGATGCGTCGAGAAATATTTCTCCATTAGAGGCAGCACCACCTGGAAATTGGACCTTATTGTAGGTAAGGGCAGAGTGAATTTTGGGATGTCGCAGTGATGTGTGGGTTAGCTATGGTTGGTTTGTGTAAGATTTTTTATTATTAAATCGTGAAGGTTGATGTCAGCTTTTTCATGACAAGAATCTTATGAGCTAGTAAAGTGTCAGTGAGTGGATAAAATAAATTACAATATTTTTTGGAATATCGAAAGAAGGTTTCTTTGATATCCGTTTGTGATGTAACACCTTTTTATTTTTGGGGTTTTAATATTGTGTTTGATATTTAGATTATTTTGATAAACTATTTGTCTACATGACAACGTCAACATGCAATCATATAGATAATTAATTAAATTAATTTGTTGTCTAAGCATTTTTTTTCTAGTGTCAGCAAGCATCGGGCAATGGAGTAGCTGTATTCCCTGTAAAATGCTCCTTGTAATTATTTTCTATTTAGGCAAATAAAATTGTATAATATTGCGGTATATGGAAGCAGTCTATTTTCAGCAGAATTTAATTAAAAACTCATTTAGAGATAAAATATACGGGGTGATTGGTTAAGGGTGGACAATACTTTAAAGGAGTGGAATATTCATAAATAAGACCAACTTTAATATGGGAGTAACTATGAAATATTATAAAAATCTGCTTTTGCCTGCATTTTATCAAATAACAAGACGACGTATGGAGCAGCTGATGTTTTTTACACTATTTCATGGTCGGTCCCATAGTAAAAGTTGTCCAGTTTCATAAATATTACACGTCCCTAAAGTACTGCCCACGTTTACGAAATCACTCAGTATGTAATTTCAATATTTTGCTTTAATTTCGCAAAAAAGGAGATATTGCATTTTTATCGCACCTTTTGCATGTGTTCTACGGCGTTCACTGCCAGTTGACCACTTTTCAACCTTATTACTATGGGGCATAAGGTTGAAAAGTGGTCGACCTTCAGTGAACTCGGCGTTAGTACATATTTTTGCGAGTGGCAAGTGCTGCATTCCGCATCCAAACTTGGATCGGGTTATTAGCGGAATCAAAACGAAATATTGAAATAACATAACGTTTTATTATCACGGATTTCTGCAAAGCAACGCTTGATTCCATAACTTGTATTAATTTAGCATTTAATATAATAAATAAGTCCATCAGTTCTCTTCCCAAAAAGGGAGGAAGAAAATGAAAATTCGTGCAAAATTCATAAAACAGTATGATGCGCAGGATTACATGGTGTGTTCACGCTCTAAGACACTTATGTACCTTCTTGAAGTACTTTAGTTCCGACTTGTGTTGCTTGGAAATCAATACAGAACATTATAGCATGCTTTTATTGTAATCAACGTCTTACATAATAAACGCAAGACCTGTCGTGGGGTATCTCAGACCATGAAACTACACAATTTTTATACTATGACATTTGGAAATTCATAACTTTTTCTTAGTTTCACCATTTATTTGTTTATTTAAAACATTTAGTACAGCAGAAGCCAAGAATACTAAATTAAGAAATCCCTTTACTCTGTCTTCTCACAAACTACAAACATTCTTACATTATCGTCTTTCATTCATCAGTAAACCAGTCCAATCCAGGGTTGGCCTCGCCGAGCGCGTTGAGCATAGTAAGAATATCATACATGTTGATCAGCTGATCGCGTCAATTCCTATAGAAAGTTTTTTTTTTTGATAATTTCAAGAACTCTTAGTACAAATTATGTTGTTCAGTTTCAAAGTCCGACACACCACACGTCAGGTCTTGCGTTCATTATGTTACACCTAGTTTAGAAAAAGAAGTCTAAGTAAATTGAAGTAGCTGTAGATTTCATAGTTGGAGCTACATAATAATATTTACTGAAATAATCCACTAAAATAAAGTTATTTCTTCAAGAACTACCTTAGTAGAGTAACAACAAATTTTACAATACTTAACAGGAAAATATATATTGAAGGAAAAATGCGTACAGTAAGAGATTTTTATTAAAACGAGAATTTTGACTGATCTACCGTGTAGTTATTTACATAAAAGTCCTTTTCTACTAAATCTTCTTTCGAATATATTTCTATATTTATCTACAAGAAAAAAAAAAGTTTGAAAAAATCATAAAATGTACAAAATTTAAAAAAAACTTACCTTGGAAAAGAACTTAATATCCCTTGTACTAGTTTTAAAACTAGACCTCCTACTAAAAGTAGTTGACGGTTTCAACAGCTTCATATTAATAGTAGCTCTATCGATATATTGTATCAACTTCTCAAGCAGCGAGTACGCGAATCTGAGCTCTATTGCTACGCCAGTAGTGGTCTGTTCCGTGTCACTTTGCGGTGCCTTGCTGGGCCTATGAAGCTTGTAGCCCTGGTACTGTAGATATTTGAGGAATTCTTGAGAACGTTCGCGATCTTTTTTCTTTTCTTTGTCTGTTAGGAGATCGTAGGGGACTAGTTGTGGGTGGATGCCGCCTGTAGGAATAAAAGAATAAAAGAAAATATGAATAACAAACCATCACGCCTGTAATCCCCGAAGGGTTCGACAGAGGTGTACCTAATAGTACTCCCACACCTCGCCAGTTACGTTTAAGTCCCTGTTTAAGAGCCTATTGCCATCAACCGGGCAAAATCCATACTCCGTGGCTGCTGCTGAGAAATTCTTGATGGAAATCCCAATAACACTTTGCCCGACCCGGGAATCTAACCCAAAACCTCATGCTCAGCACTTGCGACCGCTCGACCAACGAGGCAGTCAGTTACTGTCCTGCAACTTTCATATCTTTCTGCCGTAGCTCCTCCGCTTGATCTGTCCTCGGTCGAGCGGAACTGCCGTCTGATTGGGTTATAAAAGTCAAGGAAGTGCACACACTTGTGCACGATAATATCTCCCGCGTCGATGACTGTCTCCGCTAAGATTGTCCACCATCACCGAAATTCGGTCTGCAGAACCATCATCATTATCTGCTTTTCCCAACTTTCTCGAGGTTGGCTTCCGATATAACCAGATGCAGCTGAATAGAATACCAGTATTTTACATGGACCGACTGCCTAACTGACCTCCACAAAATAGTTAATACTGGGTAATACGATAGGTACCCCCTGTGGGTGACCACCCATCACATACCGAGTTTCCTCCGTGCCTCGGAAAGCACGTTAAGCCGTTGGTCCCGGGTGTCATTTGTTGATCTTTGACAGTCGTTAGGTAGTCAGTGGCGCAAAAAGTCTGGCAACCAGTCTTACCAAGGGGTATCGTATTACCCAGTAATAACTGGGTTGTAGAGGTCTGATAGGCAGTCGCTCCATGTAAAATACTGGTATTCAGCTGACTGGAAGCCGACCCCAATATAGTTGGGAAAAGGCTAGGCAGATGATGACGATAGGTAGGTACCCCCTGGTAAGACTGGTTGTCAGACTTTCGGGCCACTGACTAGCTGTAACGACTGTCACAGATCTATAAATGACCAAAGGCTTAACGTACTTTCCGAGGCACGGAGGAAACTGCAAACCGAACTCGTGACTAAATATAACAGCCGCGCGGATCTATCTACAAGTTAAACCGCGCCTTGCCTAGGTTGGCTCATGAATGTTTGACCACCCATTTCATACCGAGTTTCACGCAGTTGCACGTTAAGCCGTTGATCCGGGCTGTAATTTGTAGATCTTTGATAGTCGTTACAGGTAGTCGTCAGTGGCCCGAAAGTATGACAACCAGTCTTACCAAAGGGTATCGTATTACCCAGTACTAATTGGATTGTGGAGGTCAGATAGGCAATCGCTCCATGTAAAATACTGGTATTCAACTGCATCGGGTTAGACTGCAAGCTCACCCCAACATAGTTAGGAAAAGGCTAGGCAGATAATGATGATGAGCTCAGTCTGCAGGACTATTTTTTTACATACAAAATATTCCATCTCGCTCGCACTTACCTCCGTTAGTGACCAACTCTTCCTTCTTCTTCTTGGCCCAGATATCGTGCGCGTTATCAGCGAGCCTCTCCGCCATGTTCTGCATCTCTCGTGATAGCGTGAGGTTGGTCATGTCTACTGGGTGTGGGTTGTAGTTGAAGGGCGTTGCTGAATCCGTCTGCTGGAGGATATGGGAGATTTTGTTAGAGAGAGAAAGATATATTTGAAGTGTTTATGTCAGCGTATGATTGTGAACAGCGTTAGTTTATAATTCATCTCGCGAGATTATGAACTATCGGAAAATTGTGAACTACAACAAACCACTAAAATAAACTTAACATATCATCAAGAGTACCTGGAAGGATATGGGGGAGGCCTTTGCCCAGCAGTGGGACATACAATAATTCATACAAAAAAAAAGTCTCGCCGAAGGGTTAGGCAGAGGTGTACCTAATAAGTACACCCACTTTTCGCCAGTTTTGTTTAAGTCCCATGTAAAAATGGGCGAGCCTATTGCCATCAACCGGGCACGAATCTATACTCCGTGGCTGCTACTGAGAAATTCCTAATGGAAAAACCCAATCACACTTTGCCCGATCTGGGAATCGAATCCAGGACCTCATGTTCAGCAGTCGCGCTACTAGACCAACGAGGCAGTCGATAGATAGAGATAGATTAAGAACTAACGGTGTTCACAATCTTTCTGTGACATAAAGAAGATTTTTCAAGATATTTTGAGGAGTTCATGTGGTAATTACGTCTTTGTCGTCTATTATCCGCGTACTCTCAACACTTCGTGCATCTGGTACGGCTAAAAGCCGAAGTAAGGTTACACCTAGTTCTAGCCGGCTATACCTAGGTGCGGCCGGTAACTATTCTTTTTATTGCTAGGACACACCGACCAAATGGATTAGGTTAGGTTAGAAATGTGACCAAACGCGCGAGCCGAGCGAGCGCAGCGAGCAGTGCCGCGGCAGCGGCCGGCGAACATTACACCCAAATTGGTTGCATTATAATAAACTGTTACCGGCCGCACCTAGGTATAGCCGGCTAGAACTACTTCCCTTTCACTTACCTTCTTTATTTATTTTATTATATCCCCTTTTGTTTATTTACATGCATTGAAGCAAAAGCGTTAGTAAATACTGAAAGCAGTATAGGATGATTTTAATACTTAATATTGTAAGTAAGAAGAATAGGTCAGAAAATAGTCTAATTAAATTAAGAGAAATTATTTGATCTTTCGGCTTTTCAAAAAATAAAATCTAGCATTTTATTACTGTGGTTATCGCAAAATCTGTGAGAATATTCGTTTTTTTAATAGAGCTAATAAGAGCGTTCATCCAAAAAGTTGGCATCGTCGCAAATAGCTGTCAAATATTTACCTGTTTTAATTAATTTGGCAATATTACTGTATGGAAATAAGAAATATGGCTAACTAGTGGACTAGAATTTTAATAATGAATTGCAATTAAAACACTGAATTTGATGTTGTAACCGTTTTACGTGTAAAAAGGCATTTGGAATGTTTCCAAATACCTTTTTTACATCTAAAACGAAATATTCGGGGTTACGATATTAATTACTGCATTTCATAATCAATATTTTAGTTCACTAGTTAGCCGTACTTCTTATTTCCGTACAGTAATATTGCTAAATTCATCAAAACAGCGAAATATTTGACAGCTATTTGCGACGTTGCCCACATTCTGTATAAACGCTCTTAAATACTGACAAGAAATAGTAAGACTTGCTTTTCAAGAATCAATAGCTAAAAATATTATGCATGCTCAAGTTTTCAAAATCATCTATTAGGTTTATTTTAAACTAAGAACTAACTATGACTAAACTAAACTAAATACTATGTAAAGTATCTTTTCTAAAATACAGTCTATCTTTTAAATTTAAATTAATTAGTTCTAAAACTCACCACAATATCGGGAGGGCGCTGTGCGTTGCGGGGATATGAAAATAACACACAAGTCAGGTGGGTGAAAAAAAGCAAATTGACGTGTACAAGGTGTTCATTCAGTCATTCATTTCGTTCACTGAACGATTGTTTCATTCATTTAATAGTGATGCATAAGTGGTATAATTTTGCGAAAAGGCATTCTTCTACAGTATTAACACATAAGCTTGAGATTTTTCTATGAATATTAAATAATATTTATAATATTTTTCGACAAAAACTTTCATTACTTCTTTTAGCGACATGTTGAAGCATTGAAATGTTTTAAAACGTGGATTCCAATCCATATTTTAGTTTTTATAACATGATCAATTGATTTGCAAAAATCGAGCCTGTCTCCAAAAGATTAAAAAAAAAATAAAAAATAATAAGAAAATTAAAATTAAAATATATATTTTTTAAATACTTATTAAATTATTAATGTTCTAAGGTTGTTTGTAAAAAGGAAGAACGCCTATCATGCCAATAATATAAGTGCGAACAAACATATATAGTTTGGTGCCTATAAACAGTATGCATAGTTATATCAAAAGCGTATGTACCGTCGGCTCCTTGACTCTCTCGTCCTTTGGCTAGCATGCACAGGAAATATACAAAATAATAAAAAATCACAACATCTTTTGACATAAGCCACGATATTTAGAAACATTTATAGCAATTTTTAACAGAACGCTTTCGAAGATATTATTACTACATATTATAATAAGTCGTGTGAACTTTATTTTTAAAACAAAAAGCACAATAGTGCTGCGTGGTCAGTTTAGTTTTTTCAATATAATTTCCACAGACAATAATTTCACAACAGTGACAATGTCATTTAACCGCCAAAATCCTTTTGCACAGAGATCTACACTTTGGAAAGGGCAACTACAGTACTTTCACAAGTTATTATGCCTTGTGACTGTAGCTTCGCTTTTTTTGACATTCAAAAGTGCTTGTAATGGTCTATTGAAATAAATGCTTTGAGTTTGAAAAGAACTAAGCAGCACTATTCTTTAATATTTTTTGTAAAATTAAATGAAAATCAACCATCCATTGTTCATTTTTAAATTGTTCATTTTTATTTTTTTGGGGCTGTGTCTGTTGCTTTCGTAGCCAGCTTGTCGATTCTCATCCTATTCTAACGGGTAGATCTTTCAAACGAAACGCATACAAGTATTTATACAACTTACGCCTCCAGACTTGGACTGTCTCCTCATGGAACTGCGGTTGGTGCTGGGGATGTCCACTTCTGAATGTTCCACCGACCAGCCGATGGCGAGGAGAGCCTTTAGGGACTCGCGAACGGGCTCTTTGTAACGCTCTTTTTCCTGAAAGTTGATGAAAAAACTTACATTAGAATACTTTGTTGTTTTATTCGGATTTGAAAGCCATAAAGTGCCCGAGTGAAGGAAAATTTCGTAAGGAAATGGTCGAGTGGACCTCATGTCCTGGGTTCGATTACCGCGTCCAGCAAAGTGTTATTGGGTTTTTCCATCAGAAATTTTTCAGTAGCAGCCACGGAGTCTAGATTTGTGCCCGATTGATAGTATTATGCTCGCCCCCTTTTACATGGGACTTAAACATAACAGGGATTACTGGCGTGATGTCATGTTTATGTTATGTAGTATAGGACTTTAAGAACAGTCGGAAATAGTCCAGATTTTAAGAGGATTTAAGAACATTTCTAGAATGTTCTGTCTAATGTAACTTACGTAGTCATTCAGCATGTTGTAGGGCTTCAGTCGAGGGTGTGACTTCTGGCTGTCAGACCAGTTCTCGCCGTACACCCAGCCATTCTCGATCTTCCTGGAGGCCCAGGCGTCGTGGTAATGTTCTGAGAACTTCTGGACTATTGTGTTCAGGTCGTTGTTCAGGGCTACTGATGACGTGTTGATTGGCTGAGGGTCGTATTGAGGGTTATCCAGGTCTCCTGGAAAGAAATTACAAAAATTGCGGCTTAATAATTTTATCCTTTTTCGTAAATGACGTATCTGCAATTCAACATCACAGACTGCTTTTGAAAAAAACCCCACACAGTAAGCCCAATAAAACCAAGCCTGAGGAAGATCTAACCGCGAACTCAGCAGTCACTTGTGCTTATTAAAACCATTCAAGTGGAAGCACCAGGGTTGCCTGCAAAATTATTTTTTTAGACTATTTCAAATCCGTGGGATCCATTCAATGGAATTATATGAACTTAGAGGGTTGTAGAAGCAGTGATAACCTAGTGGTGTAACCTTTGGACTGCCAAGTCATAGGTCTCAAGTTCGAACCCAAGACACGCACCTCTGATTTTTAGGATTCATGGGATTATTGTATAATTATCACTTGTTTCGGTGAAGGAAAACATCTTGAGGAAACCAGCATGCCTGAGAGATATTTCTTGACGGTAGGAAAAGCCTAGTCAGAGGCCCAAGGGCGGCATAAAAACTCTGACACCAGGTTAGGCACTAACCACACTATTAAGAAAGAAGAGGGTTGTATTGATGATTTTAATGATTGTAACTCGGTAAAGACATATTTGTTACAGTCTCGAATCATATTTTAATCAACATACAACCTGCCATTGCAAATAAACGTAAGAAAATTAACCCTTATTCTCCCTAATTTTGATTTTTATTTAGGATTAAGTTATTCTTTTTATTTTACTGTGTAGAGTCAAATACAAATTTTTTGTTTTTTATTTTATTTTTTTCTAGACCAAAAAAAAAATGTTATTATTGTACGCCATTAATGGCAAAACATGCAGACCTGCCTATTATTGTTAAGACTTTGCACATATTGTTTGATGTATACTCATGTTTTACAATAAATATATTCTATTCTAAAATTTGAATTTCGCGGGCTACCTCAGCGTATAGTCCTTAGCAAAATCAATATATAATTGATTAAGATCCCGTCATTTCCCATGGCAGAAACTGTAGAACATCAGTTACGATACTAACAAATAACATTATGAAAAGTAATGAAAACTTCGGCTTACCTGTAACCTGTTCCTTGCCATAGAACTCATCATCATAATTCTTCGACAGCGAGTAGTCAGGCGGTAGGGCACATCCTGAAAACAAAAAAACAGAATTATAATGGTACGAAACTCCTAGTTTCGAAGCGTCTTTAACTGAAAATGGACTTTAAAAACTGTCTACCTAATGGATCAAAATTATTTTTCAAAAGTGGTGACATATTATTATGCCTCACTGTGAGAAACTAATGCACACTGCAAGCTAGTTGCCAGAGTAAAGCGATCCTTGTTTCTATGGCGATAAAGTCGAACATGTTGCTGAATTGCATCATGGTGAGACGCTTTTCCGTGTTGCTAGAGTAAAGTGAACCTTATACCTATAGCGATAAGGCAGGGCAGCGCCTTGCCGAACAGTTCAGGCTCGTAGTCCATCTTGCTGAGCGAGTCGAAGATGTTACTGAACAACATCATGGTGTGCCGCTTCTCTTAGTGTTGCTAGATTAAAGTGAGCCTTATACCTATAGCGATAAGGCAGGGCAGCGCCTTGCCGAACAGTTCAGGCTCGTAGTCCATCTTGCTGAGCGAGTCGAAGATGTTACTGAACAACATCATGGTGTGCCGCTTCTCTTAGTGTTGCTAGATTAAAGTGAGCCTTATACCTATAGCGATTAGGCAGGGCAGCGCCTTGCCGAACAGTTCGGGCTCGTAGTCCATCTTGCTGAGCGAGTCGAAGATGTTGCTGAACAGCATCATGGTGAGACGTTTTTCTTCGTCTGATGATGCTCCGTACACTCCTTGCCCGGCTCCTGTGCTGCCGTAGTACTTTGCGCAGCGTTCGTAGTGAAGGGTTAGGAGCTGCGAGAAGAATACAATGAACAAATGAAACGAACGAATGAAATAAACTAATGAACGAATAAAATTATGAACAATCACGGAAGATATTTTTTTAGTTTTAAACCGTGAAAGCTTAAAATAGTGTTACAATAAAATGGTAATATATTAGAAAGAAAAAAAAAACATTTATTTGCACTAAAAAGAAGCATAACGTTACATAAAAAATAATGTACATAAAAAACAACAAGGGGTAAAGGGAACTTTCTTTGATATGTTCAAGAGTACACAGCAGAAAATTGTAATTGCTGGATATAGGCGTCCCCCAAGCGTCACCGACCTTCAACCGATCCTTGGTCCACCTTGCACTTTCCAAAATATAGCAGATTCTCTATTCTAAAAACTTATTGAGTAGAAAGCTAGAAACATAAATTAAACTGTTACCACGTAGCTCCCGTTGCTTCTAAACAGGATAGGATGCTATACCAAAATATATCTAATAAAACTCACCCTAAGAGCGACAGTGGTGTACTCGGAAAGTTTGGACACGTCGACTGTCAGTTTTCTTAGCAGTTTCAGCAACATGGACGGCTGCATGGCCGAGGTCAGTGCTACCAAGAAATCTGATACGGCTTCACGTTGACCCTTGGTTAACATGCGGTTCTTCGATAACCTGTAACAGAAAAGTTAATATTTATTTAACTGAAAATAAAAATGTTAGAAGACAGTGATTACGTGAAAACTAAACAGGGAAATAACATATATTTTGTAATCTACACAAGTAAATAAAATTGAAGGGTCTGTTCGAAGTTTCAAAATATATACGGTACTTATAACAAACATACAATTTTTTTTATTTTTTTCTGTCTGTATGTTCCGGCTAATCTACGAAACGGCTGGGCCGATTTTGACGGAACTTTTACTGGCTGATGTTATAAGAATTATAAAATGAAATCATTAAAAAAATCCGATTCAAATAGGGAAGTAATATTTTTATTATAATTTCACGCGGATGAAGTCGCGGGCGCAGCTAGTTTAACATACATACTCAATACTCAATACTCAATACTCAATACGTTTATTGCATTCCACAATGTGAACTTAGGTGGTAGGTACATAAGGATATACATTAGTTTTGGATCATTGTGGACCCCGTCGGGCATAACAAAATAAGAATTAGGAGGAGGGCTATTATAAATATTTACAATTTTAATATTAACCTACTCATTTGTTTAGTGTAGGTAGGCTTATAAATAATTGTATACATATAATTTTACTACTCATGTATTGAATTTATACATTAATATTTATTTAAATTATTATAATTATATAGTTATTATTGGTATTATAAAATATATATATATATTTTGCATGCTTTGAATTTGAGTACTCAGTAACTATTTACCTGTACACAGTATGTAGTGTGGCGTCCAGCAGACTGGCGTAGTTCTCCGCCTCGTTGTAGAAGTACGCGTGTTTGATCAGCAGCGGCAGGATCGAGTTGCCGATGTAGCGGTTCATTGAGAGAGCCATGTCCGACTCGCAGCCGTCGTTCTGTGGGGGAGAGTATTCATTTTAAGATTAGATTTACTAAGAACAGGTTAACAAAATATATACCTCTGCACTATTTTTGGGCTCCTTATGGATTGCTTGCTTTGCTGGATTTTTATTTGTAAATAAATTTAAAAAAATACGTCAGAAACAGGTTAGGTTACAGTCGAGGTTTTTTGATATGTCGACACTTGTAAGTTTTTACACATCAAAACCTGATAAAACTTACATAATGTAACATACATGACATCACGTACTGCCCACATTTCGCCAGTTATGTTTAAGACCCATGTAATAAGGGCGAGCCTATTGCTATCAACCGGGCAAAAATCCGTACTCCTAGGCTACTATTAAGAAATTCCCGATAGAAAAACCCAATAACACTTTGCCCGACACGGGAATCGAATCCAGGACCGCATGCTTCGCAGTCACGATTGCGACCACTCGACCAATGAGGCTGTCTGATAAAAAACACTTTAAAATAAAAGGATTTTTCGTGAAGCGAACTGCTTATCTGAACTCCACAGCTCTCTGTTGCTGCGTAACACAATACTTCGTCATTAAAGACGGGTGTCATACTTTCAAGCTTCTGATTAACCATAACAACTGTCAAAGATCTACTAATGACAGCCGGGACCAACTTTTCTAAAGCTCGGTTGGAGGGTTGGAGGGTTACCATTCCACGCACCGACCTTCTTTCAAGTCTATTAGTTGGTCTTTCAAGAATTTTCCCCATTTTTTTTTCTTGATTGAAAGAAAAAAAGGCGTTGCGTCTACTCACTCTATCCAGCATAGTGGCGGCCCTCAAGTCCGGCAGGAAGGCTTCCTCTAGCAGCTTGTAGAACAGCTCCTGTGTCTCAATGCCGTACACTCGCTCCAGGAACAGGCCCACGCTCTGCTTGTGTCCGGGGATTAGGCCGGATGGCATGTCTGTGGAAAGGAAAATTATTGGGGTAAAATATTGTAAACTATGTCTATCTGTTTTATTATCATTTCACGCCTAATATCTGAACGGATTAAGCTGGTTTTTGGAACCCCAGGTAGACCAGGCCATGGGACACAGGATACTTTTAATCCCAGTATTACGTTTTTGATTTAGGTAAGCGCGATCGAAGCCGCAGGAAAAGCTAGCAATTATATAAATAAAGAGTTGTGTGGTGCGAACTTTGGTTAAGAATAAAATATGAGCATCGTAGTAAGAAAAACTATTTCTTAAATTACGATAATTACGTGCAATTGTCAGAATACTACATATTATATAATATATACTAATAATACAAGCAAATAACTGGTAAAACAAACATAACAAGACGTAACATTAAAACTTGTTGATAATGACGACAGACGGCTCGAAATATTTGAGTGCAGGCAAATGCTTCGTCAAATGAAATCTTTTCCTAACCGTTTATCACACTTAGTTTTCAAATTGGGTTGTTTATTGTGAAACATAAGATAAAAAAGTATTGTGACATTTTATGCAAATCTGTACGGCAAAAGCATGTTAAAATTTATGGATTCAGTAAAGGTAAAGATAGAATATACTAACCAGACTTAGGTCGTTCCTCTCCGGCGGCGGGGTTGTTGAGCGTGAACCTCAGACTGAGCACTCCCTGCAGATCTTCTAGTGGCACCAGGGAACGAAGGATAGCGCGGGCACGGAGGGACTCGTTCTTGCCCTGCGAATGATTTAAACATTAAAACCGGCCAATTGCGAGTCGTACTCACACGCACAAAAGGTTCAATTTGCAATTTGGGTGCAAAATTAAATTACACTGTCTGTTTGCAATACAAACGAAATTACTTAATATCTACCAAAATCAGTTCTGATGTGGGCTGTTTCTGGTTATACTAGGAACCATCTTAACCTAAAAGGCCAAGAACTTGCCAGAGAAGAAGAAGAAGAGTTCGCACTCGTATATTGTATACTCACAAGTGCAATGACTCCAGATTCAGGTGCGCACCTGCCGAGCAGATCTACCAGCGTACAGTAGAAGTTGAGGATCGCAGCGCCCGTGTCGATGTAGTCCTCATCCTCATCTGATTCTGGGAGGGGGTGGCTGAACTGCAACAAAAGAAAACGTAAAGCACAAGAACAAGTGACTTTCAGTTTCGTTGAGTGTCTTCAGCACACAATAGATGTATTCTTATTATTGAAAGTGATAAGAACTGTACTTAAAAATCGTTTTATTCATCACCTGTCTTGTGGTGACAGACGCGATAAAATTCGGGCAGAGTGGTTTACCATAAGAAAAAGTTTCTGCGAAAAAAAAACACAAAAAAAATCAAAAATAACTTTTCTTTCGGAAGTAGAAAGAAAAGTTAATTTAGACATTTTTTGTGTTTTTTGGAAGTCGGTTTTTTTCGCAGAAAGTTTTTCTTATTTTACCCTTTTTAGTTCTAGTTTACCACACAAATCCCTGTCATGAATTAATTTTTACATTGTAACTAGAAGTGATTAAGAGATCATCATGTCATTGAAGAAAGTCGGTTAAAAATGCTTCATAAGGTAAACTCGGCCTACCTGCTCGGAGAATACACTCGTGATATTTTGATACTAGAGTACGTTGCCAGTGTAGCAATGATCATCATCGCTGTGTAATCAATCTATTTTAACTATTCACACAATCTTCACATCGACCTTTAATGGTTCTTTCAGGATTAAAAACTAATCTCGCTGTTTGAATTTTCAAGTCAATTTTTGTTATCCTAATTCTCCTTTTTTAAAAAAAATCTACAATACTTACGGTCACGTCTCCTTCCTGTTCCATCTCCCTCAGTTTCCGCCTATCAGCGATCCTCTCGCTCATCTTGTTGGCGTCCACGATGGCCTTCAGCAGCCCCTCGCCCTCGCCCCTCAGCGCGGGCCCGAGGCACTCCGGCCGACGGATCAGGAGACGGATTACTAAGTTAGCGTTCTCTTCTACGCTTTCGCCGTTTACCTGTGGGGAAGATATTTATCATTATCAGTATGGAAATTGCACAAAACAGTCAGTCAGACAGTTGCTCAGTCGTGGGACACAGTATGTTTACTAGGGCTGATGCCTGCCGGGGCTGCGAGACTGTTCGAAAGGGATACCCCGGATTTGGAACACAAAGGGGAAAGAAGGAACATGGATTGGTTTTAGTCAGTGCAAGTTTGACACTATCTTCCGCTCCGCCCAGAGCGGGAGGGGCTATTTGATGATTTCCCATCCGAAAAAAAGGCTATGAAAAAAAAAACGTTCTTATTTTTTTTTACATTAGGAAGTAATTCAATACCTACATCATGAGATTAGAAGCATAGATGTCCACTAATAGACTAGGCCTCTTCAATTGCAAAGCTCTAGGATACACGCATGTGCGAACGGTCGAATATTGGCGTATTGATATTAATAATGGTGGATACAATGGAAACCCATGAAACGATTGTCAGTTTCGGGCCACTGACTACCTGTAACTACTATCAAAGATCTACAAATAACAGCCGGGACCAACGGCTTAACGTGCTTTCCGAGACACGGAGGAAGCTGGGTATGTAACGGGTGGTCACCAACCACGGACCAACCTAGGGAAGCATGGCTTAACCTAAAAATGGATCCGAGTGGCTTTTATTATTTAGCCACGAGCTCCTTATGAAACAATTAACTTACCCAAACGCAGAACCGAAGGAAGTCGAGATAACGTTCTCCCTCCACTGGATCCCAACCAAGGTCTGGATATCCCTTCTCCACGAGCTCTGAGTTACTTTGAAGTCCACAACGAGACAGGTATACCGCTATCTTCTCTAGGTAGTGTTCCCTGTGAATTAGAAAATAATATGTGTTGAACAAACGTTGAATATACAACATACATAACATAACGCCTGTAATCCACAAAGGTGGACACACAGATGTGTACCTATTAGTACATCCGCATTTTGCCGGTTATGTTTAAGTCCCATGTAATAGGGGGCGAGCTTATTGCCATCAACCGGGCACAAATCTAGACTCCGTGGCTGCTACTGAGAAATGCCTAATGGAAAAACCCAAAAACACTTTTGCCGACCCAGGAATCTAACCCGGGAGTGTTATGAATGAATGACTAGGTCGACTAAGCTTACCTCAACGCCAGCGCCAGCTCAGTGTTCTCCATGAGACTGGAGTAGGCGACGTCCAGCGGCGTGGATCCTCTCAGCGAGGGTCTGGACAGCAAGATGTTGGAGTTCTCCAGCAGGAAGTCGAAGTGGTCGAACATGGCCTTCTGGTTCTGTCGGCCTGTGCGGCAGAAGTAGCAGAGGAAACGGCAGCACGCTACTACCATCTCGTGAGACGTGTCCTGGTGAGGTGGAAAAAATGTTTAGAATGTAGTTGTGACCATATTAAGATTCATGCAGTCACAACTTGCTAAACATAAGTACTATCCGATGAAAATAATTAAATCATCTCTGAGGGACAAAGTTCCCGCAAAATGTGTTGACATGTAGACATCGCGAGAAGACATCATTCGACTTCGCATGAGATGTCTCGCGACATTGAAATCGATGAAACATTAATCGATGTAACTGCGACAGGTCATTGGTTGATCGGATTTTTCCTGAACCGAATTGATCAGAACTAACAGAGTAAATTCAAGACAAATTGACATAACATAACATCATGCCTGTTTTCCCCGCTTGTGAACCGAACTCAGGACCTCATGCTCAACAGTCGCGCTTTCGAGCACTAGACCAGCGAGACTAGAGGCAGTTGACTCACCTTCTCCTGCTTGTCCTCGGAGACGGGCGGCGAGGCGGGCTGCGCGTCGGACTGCGCCTGCGCGCGCCGCCCCAGCGTGTTCATCATCACCGCCATCACGTTCTCGTGCACGCGCAGCACTCTGCGGGGAACGGTGAAGTATTGCTTAGTAGTGATACAGCATATTTGATAACTATAGCGCCGTGGGATTTTCAGCGCTCGACTTAACACTGAGAGTTCAAAATCTAAAATCATGTGATAACTGTCTTTAAACATACGAGTACGAGCATTACGACTGAGTCCATCAAAGTCCACTACTAGACATAGGCTTCTCCTAAGCTTAGCCCTAATTAAATCAAACTTTATCAAAAATTATTCTAATTTGACAATGGTTTTGCCGTACACGCAAACCTCTCCGGGTTTATCTGTGTGCTGGCCAGTCGGTATTACATTCTTAAAATTACATTTAATTAACTTTATTAGTACATAAACTGTTTTACCTTATCAAATCTGGGTGCTGGAAGAAGGTGTGATTGTTGACGAGTTTCCTGTAAATTGAAAAAAGTATTTTTTATATTTATGCGGCAACTAATTTTTTATATTAAAATTATACTGTCACTTACGGGATATCTTCCATGATTGTTCATTATTTAAGTAAGTGTG
Source organism: Noctua pronuba (assembly GCA_905220335.1). Classification (NCBI taxonomy): domain Eukaryota; kingdom Metazoa; phylum Arthropoda; class Insecta; order Lepidoptera; family Noctuidae; genus Noctua; species Noctua pronuba. Next base: position 7,167,725 of record LR999918.1, on the reverse strand, counting down.
TGTGTAGTGTATGTGTGTGTAGTGTGTGTGTAGTGTATGTGTGTGTGTTTGTGTAGTGTGTTAAGTAAGTGCGAGTAAGTGACAGTATAAGCTTAGTTGTAAACCGTGAAAGCTTAAAACAGTATTTTTAATATTGTTTGTGAATTAACTTGTGCAAGTATTCAGCGTATTATATTGCCATAGACTTGAGCGAGTGTGTCAAAAGTCGATAGTCTACCGTTAGGTATTAGTTAGGAGTTCTTTTTAACGATATGTGGTAAGAAATTAGTTCTATAGCGGTATAAAACCAGTCTCTTACCAGATATCGTTACAACACTTACCAGAGCCTCTTCCTCATGAGCTCCTCTTCCTCTTGACTCATCTGCACAGGCAGCAGCGCTCGGATCTGACTCAGTCCCACCCACATTTCTGCCACGTCTAGTTTGGTCTTAGCGTTAATGACGTAGGTCTTCTCTAGGGCTCGGATCAGCTCGCCCACTGCGTCGTATTGGCGGACCAAGAGGCTGTGGAATAATAGGATTGGCAAAAATCTTGGCAGTGTTATCGTGGGTTATTTTGTCTATGATAGTGATTGAATAAAGATGCTGTCAAGCCGAGCAAAATGGATTCCGGACCAAATTTTGTGAAGACGTGTAAAACGTGACGTGTGTGTGTGTCGTCGCCCCAGCAGTCTCGACATTAGATAACGACAAAAAGCGGTCGTTAAGTGTAATCGATGTCAAATTTCTTTAATAGATTTTCAACCTTATGCTGTCGAAATAAAGTAGAAAATCTATTAAAGGAATTTGACAACGATACGACTTAGCGACCGATTTTTGTCGTTATCTAATGTCGAGACTGCAGGGCCTGGTCGTCTGTCAAACTCCGGGTGTCCACAACCAGTTTGAAGCTGAACGACTTAAACAAAATGCACGTCTTTAAGAACTGCATAAGCCCAAATGGTTTTTCAGAGAGTCAACCTAAATATTTGCTCAAAGACAAGTTCATCTAGGAATACATGTAAAAAACTTCTAAAGGTACATTCTGTAAAAGTAAAACAAAACAATATTACTTCAGGGATTCGGGGCTACGCGGGACTGTTCGAAAGAGATACCGTGGCCCTGGAACAAGAAGGGCAAAGAAGGAACATGGATGGGTTTTAGTCAGTACAAGTCTGACACTCCCTTCCACTCCGCCCAGAGCGGGGGGGGGGGGTTCATTGGATGATTTCCCATCCGAAAAAAAATTGGTTTTTTAATCCCTTTATTTGAACCATTGTCATAACTTTGTCTACTGTTCTTATCAGACCATGGTAATAAAGCTGAAGTTCCATTAAACACAGCACTCTATATACAGTTGCTCAACTTTTTAGTTGAACTAAAGAGTTTATCAGTTTTTTCCCATCCGAAATTTAAAAATTTTAACGGTAAGTAAAACTACAGCTAGCAATTATAATAAATGGAAATACCTGAACATTTCCCTAACGAGTTTGGGTGTTTCTATCTGCGACTCCTCAGCCCAGTTGACGATGGTCTGGATCAGGACCTTGCGGAACTTCTCCTCGGGAGTCTTTCTTATAGGCTCCTCTAACGCCTGGCAAAGATAAACAACATTATTTAAGAGTTTCTGCACATAGATAGGTTATTCATAAACGAATACATAAACTTGGTTAAGATTGAGAGACGCTAGGCGTTTACGTGTTAAAAATGTATGGTAAGTCATTACTTAACTTTCTTTCTTTCTTTCTTATTCTTTATTACACACAAAATTAAAAGATATACACACAAAATTACAATATTATTATGTTGCTTATGTACAACGGCGAGCTTAATCCAGAATTGGATTTTCTTACAGCAAACCTTACTTTGATTGCGAGATTTGCAGAAGAGGATGTCTACCTACGTGCGCAAACAGTATATTTAAAAACTTTAATCAACGTTTATGAATAAACCCCGGAATATAAGGTAATTTTTTTTTACAATTTTTAATTTTAATTTTCATGCACCATTGTTATACAATTCGTTTACTGTTATTGGTTGGTCTATTGGCATTATATCCAACAATATCAAAGTTGTTTTTGTGCCGTTTCCAAAGTATCCAACGAGAAAACTAACAAATGAGAAACGTGTCTATACGTTAAACAAGATACAACTAAGACATTTCAGAAAGTCGTATAAAAAAAAGTCAAAAAAGTTTTTTTTTTAAATATTTACCTTAGCTTCCTCTTCTAGTTCCTTGACAGTGTTTATAATGTTGTACAGCTTGCCAAACGCACCTGGCTTCACCTCTGGCTCCTGATTCTCCTGTAAATGGAATCAAGGATGTAGAAAATCATGCATGATGAATTTCATCATCGCCTGCCTAGCCTTTACCCACTATTTTAGGATCGGCACCCAACCTCATGTGATACAGCTGAATTCCATTATTTTATGGAGCGACTGCCTATCTGACCTCTACCATTTATTGTAACATCATAAATCATATTTATTTCTGTAAATTGGTTTGACATAACACTTTTACATGTCATCATGTTGTTTTAAAACTAGATGGGGCCGGTGTTTCGTACCTGACTACTCTGAGAAGAAACATACGAAACAAACTCAGAGGTCACTGTCTCTTTTAAAGTCCAGACATTGATCAAGATATATGAGAACCATGCAGATTAATGTCTGAGATGGTCTTTTGAAGAAATAACCACACACATCGTACGCTTTAGTAAGAATGGTCTGGTCTGGACTAGTGGTGGGGCGCTAATGCTCCCGACAAACTGTAACGCAGATTGGTGGGTGTATAAAATGTTTGGTCTTGAATAAATTATTTATTTAGTCAGATTTTTGAGTCACTGACTAGCTGGAACGGCGGTAAAAAATCTACAAATGACCGCCGGAACCGTGTTTAGTGCTTGCATCTGACTTAAACATACCTGGCAAGGTACACTTTTGGCTGACCCTACGAGCATTTCAGGCGTGATAATGTTGACTTACCGATCCATCCGGCTCCTGTAGCGCATGTAGCGACACATGCGCCATGAGACTCTCGTGGAAGTCGTTCATACGAGCGATCAGCTCCTCACCGCACGGACAGTTGTCCCTGTCTTCAGACTCTTCCATGTGCTTGAAACCTGTTAGAAAAAGGTTTTTTTGGGTCTGAATTATATCCTAAAGTAATTCAAGACATCCATCCGCTTTTAAAAGTGTAATTTAAGCGAATGCAGAAAATGTGGATGGGTTCTTGCAAGTCATGTTTCTCTCCGTTTTTTTCAAACTAGTTAATTATAAATAATGCTGGGAACCTGGGAACCTTCTAGTTTCGGAGATATTGGGGGTCAAAGTTCCAACTTTTTCACAAGTTTTTTTTTTAAATACATGTTTCTAATGTAAGATTTTTACTTTAAACACCTTCACGACCCTCGTACTATTCAATCCATCTATCAGCACAATGTTTTGAGTACGTTACATTGAGTTTTACCGTAAAACGTGATTTTTCACCCTAAAAAAAAAAGTTGTTTCCCAGCAATAATTTTTGCGTAAAGTTACTTAGTTTGATGTACAGAATGCCTGGTTGACGGCTTGGTGAAGGGTCTGTTTACACCCCGTATTTCATGCAAAATAAAGAATCTTGAATAATTATAGTTTACTTCATTTTATCCCCAAATAAATTGGGATAAGAGCAAGAATGGTGATGGAGTTTAGTTCATTTTTAGATCGGCATTTTGCTTGCGAAAAAGGGGTCATCACTTTCTTAACAGCAAGGAAATGCTGTTATTTGAATGGTTTCTCAATCTGAAGAAAGTAAATCTTAGTGAACTGTAACAAAATTTAAATCTGTGATCCCTTCCACATTTAACCCGTCTGCCTTCAAAGCAAGAGTGAACAGGCATCTTCTGGGCACGCTCGTTCCATCATAGACCTCATCTATCACTTTCCATCGGGCGTGATCGAGGTCAAGAGCACGCCCATACCATTATAAAAAAAAAAAACTATTATTGTGAACTTACTGAGTATAGCATTCATCTGTTCCCTAGGCGGACAACGGAACTCCCTCGTCTTTTTGGCCGCAACTGCACTTGGTAAGTCAGACTGCTTGATCTCCGTGTAACGCCTGTAAAATGATAACATTATGCTTCAGTTTGATACGCACACTTGTGCATAACAAAACTCCAATCGCTTCATGTAAACCATGAATTTACTTAGAACCTTGTCATATAACACAATGCACGTGAGCTCAAAACTGACGCGTAATCCAAGTGATTATAATTGCTTTTTCAATGAGGTAGAAGACTGACAAATTAGTTCCGGGTAGATTAAGAGTATATTGCTATCTTTCAACTGCCATTTGTTCCTTGCTGTAAACTTTTCCGGGAGATGGCGTTAAGTATTTTGTCTTGTCGCCTTATGGTCGTTTTCTTTCATGATGACTTTGAGAAGAGGTAAACACTCAACGCTGTCTTGTGGTAAATCTTCCAGCAAACGACACCATCACCAAATAAATAGTTTAATGTGGCAAAATTCAAAACCGAAAGCTGATATACAGAAATACCATATCCGGCGTGACAACGAAGGGGATGGGGGGGGTCTCTATACCCCGCCATCCCCTTCGTGTTAAATAAACATCCGGATAAAACGTTCCCTCAGAACAATTTCAGACATTGAAAGCAAAAGCTACTTGAATAATATAATCAAAGGTTTACCTCAGCTGATCGGACTGTAGATCTCCAACGAAGTCATGTGCGAAGGCGATGATGGCTTCCACCCTGTGCCTCAGCTGGATGTCGTTGAGATGTTGCAGCAGGTAGCACATCTGTAGCTTTGCGCCTTCTGCCATCTTCATGTGGAGCAGACCTTTGCGGTGTTCGTCTTTACCTTCTGGCGAAAAAGGATCAGAATGTGTATTATGTAAACCTGTCTTAGTTTACATATGTATATATATTATAAACGCGAAAGTTTGTGAGGAGGGATGAATGTTTGTTACTCTTTTACGTAAAAACCACTGAACAGGTTTGGATAAAACTTTACAGTGTCATAGCATCAGAATAAAACAGGCTATACTTATAAATATTGAATAAAAAATGAATTTACGCGGTCGAAGCCACGGGCGGAAGCTAGTAATTTCGAAGTTGATTAAACTGTGTTTTAGTAAAAACATTGGGTTTTCTGGAACTCAAGAGTTTCACTTAAACTTGAAATTGCGAGACTAGAGAAAAATATTGAAACAGACATATTTTGCGGATTATTAGATTCGTCTCATAAGCCATAAATTTTAACAGTGGTGGAAGAAAGTGGTGCCCTAAGCCCAGCAGTGGGTGATTCCGGGCTTAATTGATGATGATGAAGTGAACGTGCTTATAAAATAATAATTAGGTACCTTTATCAAAGGAAGGATCCCACGTTTCAGGGTTGGTCATGATGAGTAGTTTCTCCACATCTTCGTCGCGCATCATACCGACCAGCAGTAGACGGTCTACCAGCTTGATCAGTGGCCTGTAATATAGAAATATAATTTAATTACCGTTATTTAGAAAATAATAGTAAATTGTACTTGGAAGTTTTATGGGACAAAATATACACGGTGAGTTTGGGAGCAAACACAGAAAGCAAAAAGTTTAAGTTTTTTTAACTATACCAAGTACCCTGCAGGAGGTGTCCTGTCCAAGGAAGTGTCGAAGTCACCATTGTTTCAGTCCAGTCCAAGACCGGGAATTGGTAAAATCATGTACCGAGCGATAAGTAATGAGGATTATAATTAGTTTTTTAGGGTTCCGCACCCTAAGGGTAACCAACGGGGCTCAATTACTAAGCCTCCGCTGTTAGTCCGTCCATCCGTCCGTCTGTCTGTCAGCGGGCTGTATCTCATGATCCGTAATAGGTAGACAGTTGAAAATTTCACAGAATGTATGTATCTATTGCCGCTATATCAACAAATAATAAAAATAAATAATCCCCTCATGCGCGAATCCGACCCGCACTTGGACGGTTTTTTATTAACCTGATGTGCCTTCCTTCCCTCTTTCCATTTTTCTCTTTGGCAATTTTTTATTTACTTTTTAAGTCTTTTCTTCGACTAAACCCAACTTACAGGAACAGGTTTTCATTGCTGCCTCCCACAGGGTCACGGTTGTGGACCTGGTTGGTCTCCACGGCCTCAGCTAGGGCTTGCATCACGAACTCGCGCACCACCTCCAGGGGGAAGTACGGAGAGTACAGGTTGCTGATCTCTGTTATACTTTCACTGGAAACGAGAGAAAATAAACGACTTAATTATATTTTATAGAAATATGAGATTTCATAATTTACTATCGATTGGAGCCAAAAAGCCATGTCTGCCATATGCCAGATCAGCTGTGGGCCAAAATAACCACGTTGTGGAGCCCTGATACAGCCAGAAGGCGGCGCGGTAGACCTCGCAGGAGATGGTGGGGCGAGCTGGACAGAACCAACTACCAGTGGTCCACATTGGCCCTGGGTCGAAATATTTGGAGGTCATGGGGAGAGGCCTTCTCCCAGCAGTGGGATGACACAGGCTAACAGTAACAGTAAGTAGTAACAGGAGCCAAAACTTGTGGGGAAAGTTAAAAGTTTTACCTAGTGAACTGAAAGACCTACCCATTACTTTATTCCGAAAAAAATTGTATTCCTGGTTAGACAATAAATGTTTCTACACGACCCACGAATACCTTAGTTATAAGAATCGAAAATTATTGTAACACCTCATTATGTTCCTATTCTAGTGCAATAATTTGTTAAGTTAGTACCTATGAAAAAGAGTACAGATATATCACCCATTCGTTTCTTTGTTATAAGCTTTTATTTTATATTTCGTATACCAGAAATGGTCAATATGAGGATTCTTACTGTTATATTATGTAATGTAACATTTATATATACCACCTACTAACCCATATTTTACGAATAAATTATTTGATTTGATTTGAAACTGAATTAACAAACATTTCGAGCACTTTCGCACGGGCAATTTTTCTGCATTTTTTTAATACCGCGTACTGTACTTTCAACTCTCGACTTCTAGGTGATCTTTGAGAATCCAAAAGAGCGCTAAACGAATTTGAATCATCGTTCGATTTCTGCTAATCCTTTGACAGATATTTTTAAGAACGCAGAGATGCAATGATGTTTTTAAAACTAGCGTTAAACGCGTTAAGTCATATTATGGAATGTTTAATGTACTGGGTGTGTTTAATGTATAGAATTCTGTGCATATTGAGTCTTTAACTTGAATAAATAAATAAATAAAATATGAAGTACAAATAGTTCAAGTATCTCGCATTTTCATCAGGGAGGGGGCACATTTTCATAATGGCGGGCTCTTCGTACACTCTTTAGTGACGCTATATCTACCACAGAGCTATACTGAGCTATACTCACGCTATATCAGTCATCTTCATCTGCGGACGCACGCTCTCCGTCTGCAGGGAGCGCAGACTGTGTCCCATGTCGGGCTCCTCGTACAGACTCTTTAGTTCTGGTCCTAATGGTATGACGAACTCGTTCTTGCACGCCTCCCTGTGGAATACATAGTCATTATCTTATTGTCGGTTACGTCTTTTGCAAATTTTGTAAAATAATGGGTGTGATGTAGTTTCTAAAGGTTGTCAGGTTTTGAGACACTGTCTTTCCGTGCCTCGGGGTATAAAATGGTTGTTCCTGTACATGAAACTGTCCTGTACATGAATGGATGTTCCGAAGCGTAGCTTTACAGTTACCGAGCACCCTGCACCGCTGTTACATAGAGGATACAGATTGATAGGTCTGTACTCAAAGTTGTTGCGTCCGACTCAAGAAGCTAGGCTATCTTATACATATTATAGCATAAACATTTCATCTTTTATTTATTTTTAAATTTTAGTTACTGTAATTGGTTTTAAACACAACCGTGGTAATTAAATAGACGCAGTAGACTTGACATGTACTGAAACTGGATTGCGTAGAAGAGTTGCTTCTGATTCACGTGGGTACAGTACTACCATTTAAGTTATACGCTTCGGCGAGAATACCGATCTTCAGAAACACGAAGATTACTGAGGCGCATATTGTTACTGGTACTATTGTACGTTGTATACTCACATGGTAGTTGCGTGTGACTCCAGATGCAAGGCTATGAGGAGATCGTAGAAGCCTTGTCGAAGTGGACCTGACATGTACTGAGACTGGATCGCGTAGAGGAGTTGCTTCTGATCCACGTGGGTGCAAAGAGCGTGTGCGGCCCTGAAAATATAATAGAAATATTTTATAAAACACAAAATTGTAGATCCTCATTCATTTCAAATGAATTTTACTTATTAGTTTTATTGCATTCATATTAACTTTATATCTAATACAAAGGATGACTTACCTATAATTACTCTGGTAACACAGCGCAGCATACAGCGTCAGTGTATGAGAGTGGAAACTTAGTAGCTTGTCCATTTCTATCAGCTCCAGAATATCTATACAACGATCTTCCTCTGTGAACAAAATAAAATAAAAATAAAATAAAAATAGCCATTATTTCTTACTATTATTCGAACTTAACATAAAAATAATAAAGTTTATAATATTCTAGGTACTTATGGCTACTTATATGTATTGATAAAGTTAACTTGTATTAGTAGTAGTGACCTCTGGGGCGTAGGCCTCTCCTAAGCCTTTCCACACATCACGAACAAAATTAATATAATTTTAATTTGTCGTATGATATTCACTTATCATGTTACACATACGTAATAAACATCTTCTAAATTTTATTTATAAATAAAAATCAATTGCCATAAGTGTGACGGTCGACCGATTCGGCTGTTTTTTTTTTGTTATGGTCGTAATTGAAAGGACAAGGGTTGTATGAAAGAAATGTTTGTTTAGTTTTATTTTAAAGGCACTTCTCATTTTCTTCATTAGTAAGATGCATCCGTGCGAAGCCGGGACGGGTCGCTAGTAAGTGACCATCATCTGCCTAGCCTTTTCCCAACTATATTGGGGTCGGCTACCAGTCTAACCGGATGCAGCTGAATACCAGTATTTTATATGGAGCGACTGCCTATCTGCCTCCACAACCTAGTTTGTACTGGGTAATACAACACCCCTTGGTAAGACTGGTTGTCAGACTTTTTGAGCCACTGACTACCTAACGATTGTCAAAGATTTACAAATGACATCTGGGACCAACGGCTTAACGTGCTTCCCAAGGCACGGAGGAAACTCGGTATGTAATGGGTGGTCACCCATCCACAGACCAACCTAGGCAAGCACGCCTTAACCTAAAGATCGAACCGAGCGGCTGTTATTATTTAGCCACGAGCATCTCTAGTAAGTGATAAAAGTAATAAATCTGCGTTAGAGGTGCTACACACTTGACGGGTCGGCATGATTCGGCACACCCGGACATCAAAATGTTTCAGTTGAAATTGAATGGTGCCGAACCGAACATAATTCAGCGAGAGTATTTACCTGGTATGTGTAAAGCCAGCATTGACACTGCATCTTCACACAGCATGGACCAACCACGGATATCTGATAGCTTGAGAGCATGTACTTGTAGAGATTGATTTGGTACCTGGAAGTCAATAAATTAATTATTAAAAAAACAAATTATATTGCAGATATATTAAGCCAAAGCTTTCATAATGATGAAATGAGAGCTAAAGGATGTGCCCAAGGACCTTTTATTAATAAATCGGCTTGAGCCGGTCAATAAGAACGTTAAGTCTCTTTTCGTTTCGGAGAGCGCGACTTGACACCGCGTCAAACTATTCGCTATTATTGAATGGACTTAAAGCTTTTTCTGATCGGGTCAAGCCGGATCCGCATCGGTAAGTATAGTCACTCCTAAAACGATTATTTCCTCCAATGACATACCCACCATGCCTGATGACTTTGGGAAGATAATTTGTAGACCTGCTCAGTTCTATCTGAAGATACTCACCCTAGCCCACTGATGGGGTTTCAAGCACTGCACCTTCAACCTGGGCGGGAACTGCGGTATGACGTGCTTGTCACTCGTCGGCAGTACTGCAGCAGACAGTGGCAGGCTGGTCGTAGACCTGCCCAGTTCTATCTGAAGGATCTCCTTGGATGTAGCTTCTACGAAGATCGCGGGGAAGAGTTTGGTTTCTGGCTCCATCTGAAAAAAGGTGCGTAGGGTGAGCAGGCGTTTAAATTATGAAGAGCAGAAGGTAACATGGACAAGCGCAGCTTTTGAGCTTGTTTAGAAGTGTCGTCTCTGGAGATGGTTATAGTTTTTGTGATGTGCGAAATAGGTTTTGTTCAAGATCGAAATCGTAAAAACTTGAATACCTAAATCAACCACATTTTACAAGTACGGAGTTTGATCCTTAAGGAATCAAGAATACAAAAAAAACCGACCATATACTTCAAAATGGCTTTATTTTGCATTTCAGTATCTCTGACGTTACGTTGAGTTTAAAAAACTGATAAACTGTTTAGTTCCACTAAAACGTTGAGCAACTATAGCTGGGTTTAATGGGACTTCCGTTTTATTACCATCGTGTGATAGGAACAGTAGACATAGTAATGACAGTGGTTCGAATAAAGAGATTGAAAAACCATCATAATCTGCCTAGCCTTTTCTCAACTATATTGGGGTCGGCTTCCAGTCTAACCGGATACAGCTGAATACCAGTGTTTTATATGGAGCGACTGCCTATCTGACCTCCACAACCCAGTTAGTACTAGGTAATAAGATACCCCTTGGTGAGACTGGTTGTCAGACTTTTTGGTCCACTGACTTCCTAACGACTGTTAAAGATCTACAAATGACAGCCGGGACCAATGGCTTAACGTGTTTTCCGAAATAGGTAATGGGTTGTCACCCATCCACAGACCAACCTAAGCAAGCTCGGCTTTACCTTTAAGATCAACTCGAGCGGCAGTTATTATTTAGCCACGAGCTCCTCCAGGGATTAAAAAACCAATTAACAGAATAACCAAATGAATGTATCACTCACCTTAAACTTAAAGCTAGTATCCTTTCCCTCGCACGTGAACGACACTGTCCCGGTAGACGTATCGACCGAGCATCCGATGAACATGCCCTGCGAGGCGCCCTTGGCCGTCGCTTCGGCCATCACCTCGTTGTACAGCTCGTCTGCACGGACCATGTAGCAGGACTGGCGGTTTACGCTGTAAGAAAGGTTTTTATTTAAAACTTTCAGAAATTGACACTATAAGGAATAATCCTCATTTTGGGCTTGGCCGCAGTCGGGTAAAAAGAAGATTGGAAGGAAATTGGCTAATTGTAGCGGAGTTTGGCGTTGTCATGGTATGGGTCCTACAGAAGAGTTTGTGTGAAGACATTGCAGTCACAATATGACATAACAAATTATGTTGCCTGAATTCCCCAAGGAGTAAAGTAGGTTGTACATATACAAACAGTGGCTACATAAAATTAAGACTTGATGATGAATCACGACACACGTCATTTTGACGGCACAGTTGGCGCAGTGGCTGATGCGCTGCGTGATGCGGGTTCAATTCCCACACGGAACAAATATTTTTATAGCCTACAGGTAGTTGTTCTGGCTGTTTGTGAGTTTAGACGTATGTAAACACACCCACGATACATAAGAAAGTCCTAGCGTGGGGCAACGTTATTTTTTTAAATAAAATAAAAAAATGATTTAAAAAAATTCTTTTTTCGAATTTTCTGAAGGATAAAAGGATCAAGGTAAAGCGTAAAGTATATTATGCCAATTGAGAAGGTCAATTTTGCAAAAATCTGAACGTAGGTACCTACTGCTAAAAACATCTCAAAAGCTCGTTCTAGATTACTTAAGATTACTTATAATGTGCCAAAGTCACTATCAACTTCAACATACAAATTAAAATTAACCCGACACCAAGCATCTTTGTCTCTGCATCACTCAAAGGTGGACTGGTCGAAAACGCCCATGGCATTAAGACCGCCACTGTATGATATAAATTATGTGAATTATAATGAAAATACTCACTTCTCAATCACCCTGTCGTAATCATCGGTGATGATGACGGACGACTTAGTGACCTTGCTCTGGTTGAAGTCTTTGGAGTGCAGGTGATATTGTGTCGTCACCCAGCCGATGTACACGTGTGTTGGGTCCTGACCAGGGTAGATTCTGGAAGCGAAATACGTACATACAAGTGACCAATTGGACATATAAAATCTTTGATAAATTATGTAGGGTTTTTTAAGTATTTGTATGCCAACGACGATGACAACTAATATGATGGGTCATCGACGTCGGCAATAGACAGGAGACAGCCTATGTATATATCTATATGTCAAGTTGAACATTCACTCTGCACTGATCACTTTTGGACCATCATAAGTGAGTAATGTTCTTTTTAAGGGCTTGATTTTAATTAAAAGTAGCTTATGAAAGATTTGAAATCGAGATTAGTGTTTTATAGACTATTTAATTAAATTTTTCATAATGTAATCATGATGAATAAACTAACGGTATCTGAGATTTAAAAAACACTATTCAAACTGACTATCCAAAAAGTGCTCTGCTATAGACCGACCGCTTTAATGAGTCCTCCGCCTTGCCCCATCAAAGGCACATTAAGCGTCCACAAAGTCCCAGGTTGCTTTAAAATAACCATAATCCACGTAGGTATTACGATACTAATTGAACCAATATGTGATCAACCTTCAGAATATTTCATTTAAATTGATACCTTCACGAGGACTCATTAAAGCGGTCGGTCTATAATCTTAGTTATAAATGTAAAAGTTTCCGATCACTCCAACTCCGACTTTACTTTTTACTAGAACTTGAACGTTATTATTTATTTATTTACTTATTTATAGCGTATTTTTATTCTTATTATGCATACTTAAATTCCACAAAAATACCAACCTGACACCATAGAAATATTCATTGATAAGCTTCAAGCACTCGGAGTCAAAGATCTCGTTGCCAACAGTTTCCGTTGCCGACTGCGCGAGAGTGCTGGTCGTCATCTGCTTGCGGTCCTGCGTAGGCGTCGCCATCTGAGCGTTCGTCTGTGACGTCAGAGAGAAGATAGAGAAGAGAGAGATTAGACAGAGGGAAGAGAAGGGGAGAGGCGGTGATACAGAGAGTTCTAGTTATCTATCTAGAGTAGTCGCAAGCGTGGTTTTTTTTTTCAGTAGTGGTGCTCTTGTCTGTGGTAAAAAAGTCAAGAGTAGAATAGTTTTCCAGGAATATCCAGGCGATGTCATCAGAATTATTTATTTAAACCATTGAAATGTTTGCTTGAATCAAATAACTGCTATATGGTTATCCTCTCTCTCTTATGTTATATCTATTTTTTCTTTATTTATAAAATGTTTAAAGCAGTCTTTTACTTCAAACTGTGCTCCATGAGATATTATATTATACATATAATTTTAAATCATTCCTGTATTTCAAAATAATTAATATATAATTAATATATAAAATAATTTAGAATTTCAAAATAAATCCTTGTTGAATCTCTCTTAAAATTACAGTCATATATAGAATTTTTTCAAAAATATACTTGTAGATTATATTTGTATTGGGATGAATAAGTAAAAAAAAGAAAAAGTAAATTGTTAGTCCGAAACCCCATGAAAGAAATGCGATGTTAGTATAAAACAGGGTTTATGAGAGGACTTACATTCAGACCAACTTGGCTTCCATACAAGTTGGCCCTGCTAGGTCGCGCGTTCATGCCGTTATATCTTTGATTGGCCTTGTGAGAAATTAACAAAAACATCATGAAAAGTAACAAAATTTTAAAAAAATATTAAAGTCGGAAAGGGCCAAAAAATTATAATGTGTAAAGTAGTGAGTTTTTTTTTACAAAGTATCGCCTCGTGAGAAGTTTACAAAAACAACATAAAAATGTAACAAACACATCCAAAATATTAAAGTTATGTGAAATGACCGAAGGACCAAATATTAAAACGGGTCCTTTTATAATATTATTATGTTAATGTATAAAGGGTGTAACAAGACCCTTAACGAAACCGAAAGGCACTTGTTCTCCCCGTCATTGCGATCATTTTTTTGTTCTAGACCATACCTGGGAACCTTCTGGTTACGGAAATATTGGGGGTCAAAGTTCCAACTTTTTCACAAGTTTTTTTTAAATACATGTTTAAGATTTAAGATTTTTACTTTAAACACCTCAACGACTCCCGTACTATTCATTCCATCCATCAGCACAATGTTTTAAGTGCGTTACAATGAGATAGAATGCATTGAGATGGTAACAAAAAAAATTACTGAAAGTGGTCAATCACAAGACCCGTATTTTTTAAATGAAGAGACGAGAACATTTTAGTAAACGTACCAATTAATCATTTAGTTTTTCTTGGAGTTAATAAAATAACAACAAAAAATTAATCTGTTCAGTAATTTTCATGTAGTTAATCTTTCTCGAATCAAACTTTTTACAGTAGAATCCACATCCACATTTGAAAGACCCACATATTCCAATTCAAAACACAATGCAATATTAACTTTAAATCCTTGCAATAGAGTGCATGCTTACCTGTGACACTTTAATCTGAGGGTTAGGTCTTCTCGGTCCACGTTCAGGTGAAACTTCGGTGTCACTGAAAGGATCTGGTGTCTTGGATTTACGAGTCTTGGCGCGGTCGGTGCTCTCGCCGCGCTTGCTTCTGAAGAACCTGATTTTGGGAGACAAGAGTAGGTATATGGGTTTTGAAATTCAGTAAAACGCTTTCGTTAAAATATTTAAACAGATCACAGGCTAAAATAGAATCTTTTAAGGGATATGCTCTTAAATTCATCATCTGCCTAGCCTTTTCCCAACCGAATTGGGGTCGACTTCCAGTCTAACCGGATGCACCAGTATTTTACATGGAGCGACTGCCTATCTGACCTCCACAACCCAGTTAGTACTGGGTAATACGATACGCCTCGGTAAGACTGGTTGTCAGACTTTTTGGGACACTGACTACCAAAAGGCTGTCAAAGATCTACAAGTGACACCCGGGACCAACGGCTTAACGTGCTTTCCGAGGCACGGAGGACACTTGGTATGTAATGGGTGGTCACCCATCCACAGACCAACCTAGGGAAGCACGGCTTAACCTAAAGATCGAACCGAGCTGCTGTTATTATTTAGCCACGAGCTCCTCCAATAAAATAAAAATCCTTCGTGCCCCAGAAAGAAATGGCGCAGAGTTCTAGTTCTAGTAGCATTGAATGAGACGGTCAATATGCTTTTGTTTTAATATTTCCCTTTAAAACAAAAGTACTTTTTATTCGGTATTAAAGATGCACAACACTAATAAGTAAGTCTTTTATAAACATGGTGGATTTATCAAAAGCTTTCTTTTTTAATCACATATGAAAAATCAGGAGCTGAATTCATGGTATCGAATTGATCGTTGAAGTCCCTTATGCCCTGTATACCAACTTACTTGAAAGGCGACCGTCCTCGCTTATCCTTCTTATCATCAGGGGTCAGACTCTGCGCTCCTCCCAACTCATACTTGGCCATCTCGGCCTCACTAGTTGACCGTGCCATGCCGTTCACTTGACCTGTACAAACGAATACACTTCAGGAGTCTGAAAAATAAAATGCGAACCCAAGGACCAATCGTTTCTTTTTGTTAATTTTTGTGAATATTATTAATCGGCTGTGACGCAATAGCTTTTAACTTGTGTATTAGATTGAAACTTAATTATATTATAAAAATAGGTTATGAATACAGTTTCTCAATTTTGCTAGTTCAAAGTGTCTCTAAATTTACCATACCAGCTTGCGAATTAAGAAAACCTTTAGTTGGAGGTTAGTTTGTTTTAGCTTTACAACCGAAAAGATGAAGAATATTCTGTATAAAGATAGCTTCCTTAGAAAAGAGGCTAGTTAGATAGACAGCATGGGCGTACTCAGCGTTATTTAAGGGGTGGGGCAGAAGTAAATAAAATAAGTAGTAGAAAATTAAAAATGCTTTTTATTTACTGACTGATACGTTTTATTGACTGCACTAGACCTTATTTCAATAATAAACTGCGAGGCTTCTGGCTAAATCTAGCTAAAATTTCGTTTTCAAATGTATGTTGTGCTTCCAGATCCCTCTTTCTATGCACACTCATCATACACCGACAAGACGGTTTTCTATTATTGTTGACCTTAACCAAGTTTTTATTTTAATGTGAAAAATGTTAAAGTACCCAAATGAATATTTAATTTTGTCATTATATTAATTTTGCCTAAAAATTCTTAGCTTCGGGTCAGAGAGCAGGGTGGGGCAAGTGCCCCTCCCCCCTGCACCACCGTGGGTACGCCCATGATAGACAGTAGGCTACAGTCATCAAGTTAAATTCTAGAAGAAAACCTTCTATTTGCAGATTTGCTGAAGAAAACGTTCAAAGCGATATAATATCTTGACAAATCAACACAGTGCTCAAACTGAGGAAATGATGTGATTATTATATATATCTTGAGTAATTCATTGTTTTAGTTATGTTTAAAAATGACAATTCTTAGTGTTAAGCTTATGTTTTATTTTTTTGCAATGAAGAATGCTGTGTCAGTTATGTGTTTATTTTTTGACGAACCTACTTGCAAATACATGCAAATATTTTTAAATAAAGTATTTCTTAAGCAATTTTTAAATAGCCTCTAAATGAAACGTTGCAATATAAACTAAGTGTATTATCTTTTTTTTTCTCATCAGCCTATTTTGTCCCACTGCTGGGCAAAGGCCTCCAAAATATATTATAATAATCTTTATAATTATGATTTGATCTGTGTTCATTAAAAGCTTACATTTGTTATTATGTTCATCCAAACCCGCTTATGTTCTAGAAATTATTAACTATATATAGGACTTACCTCAAAAATCAACAGAACTAGATCTAGACAGAAACATAATGGCATGACATCATATATTCAAGATGACAACAAAACGATACGGCTCAAAGCTCAAACAACAGTGAACACCCAGCCTAAGCGCGCACAATATACAAGAAAGCCTAGTAATAACCTGGTTGCAAATTATTGTAATTTTGTATAGAGACACCTCTCGTCATGGAGCCCTTACGTGGTGGTCTGGACGGCTGGCGTTTCATCTTGGAGCTGGTCGGCATCTCCTCCTGATTGTCCTCGTAGTGCAAACCTATGGGGTCGGGGAGAGAAAGGTGAAAAGCAAACGTTGTAGGGAGGTGTTTGCAATGTGTTTGACACAACTGCTTCAGTCGTTTATGAGGTAGCTCCTTTAATACGTTTTTGACGTGTTGACGACATGATCGTCCCTTGATAACTTCTAGTTACAATGTAAAATTGATTCGTGACAAGAATTTGTGTGGTATATGGAGTATTTTTTTTTTGCGAAAAAAAATTACTGATTTCGTTTGTTTCATCGACTTTTTGCCACCGACATCCAAAAGTAAAGTTATGTAAGACTATTTTTGTGTTTTTTGGGAAGTCGGTTTTTTTCTGTTTTGGATCGTAAAATGATACCATTGTTAACGCTAACAATATTTGGTAATATTGTTAGAAGTGTAACCATGGAGTTTCTCCGGTTCTCCGGAAATGACCAATCCGAACCGTTCATCTATCTTCTGTAGTTTCATAAGTGCCCGTATAAGTTTATACGAAATCAATTTTTTGAAGGAGAATATCACAAATTTTTCACTCTGTACCTAAAGAAAATTTGTCATTCTTATTTAAATAACTGCTTGGCAATTAAGCAAAAAGGTGTTAGGTACCACTTTGTGCGGAAATAAAATACATAATTATGTGAAATCACGTGTGTGTTTATACATTTTGCTGTATTAAATAGGTACCAGTGTTATTCTAATATCTTTTTTATTTTTCGTTTTTGAAAGTATAGTGATACCATAGATTAATAATTTAGTGCAGAAAGAAATACATCGAAGTGAATAATTTTGCTGTACAATCAATGACAGTTAAGCCTTGCTTTTTTGCACATATTTTTGCCAATCACTTTGTGTATTTACATATTGCATACACCTTACGGACACGGACAGTGGACAGGGACACAAGTGCAAGACATAACATTAAAATAAAAATGGAGAGAACAAGCCAATCTATAAAATAACTGTGGGTCTATTCTACTATTCATTTACTTTAGATTCAACGAGCCATATTTTTCCATATAGTTACGTAATTTTTATTGTTTAGTAAAAAGTTCACCAAAAATGTTGAAATGAAAGTAATACTGTTTCGTCCCTTTTAAGCTAATATTCTTCTATAATTTGGTTCCTCAGACATTAGACGTAATTCATGATCCCGAGACAATGCCAAAAACACGAATATAACTGAAACATCTGGCTTTTTGAATATTTTAAGGGCAAAATAAAAACTTTGTGGAAACAACAAATGGGAACAATTAGAAAAGACCAAAAGGAGCCTCTGGTGTCAAAACGACCCCCACATACCTTTGATATCATTCATGGTAAACCCACTCCTCATAATCTGGTCGATATGAGCAGGCATCTGAGCTTCCACGGCTTCCTTCATCAGAATTTGTTGGCGTTCCTTTATTTCGATCCAGCGTCTTGCTTTTTCTGCCTCACTAGAATAAGAAGTGCGAATTTTACGGTGTTATATTGAAAAGTTGCACAACATTGTTTTTGCAACATGTTTGCTTGTTGCGGGGAACTTGTTTCTGGTAATATGGAAAGCGATTCTTGTCACATAAATGTTTTGTTTTCATGCTACACAAAAGTTGCACAACATTGTTGCAACAACATGTTTTTGTGTTTGTTTTCATGCTAGTAATGTGGGATGCTGTAGTATTGCTAGTTACAAGTAAATGTTTTGTACGAGCGGTAAACAAAATTTGCAAAACATTGTTCTAGCAACATGTTGCGGAAAAAAATGCAAACAGTATTTTCTTCAGCTCTTTTATTCCAATGAATGCGAGACTGTTTAATAGCATACGTAGGTTTTCTTTTTGTTCAAAATAACGCGATAATTAAACGTTGACAATGCCATGCACCATGCGCTTATGAAAAAACTATCCTTTCTAAGCACGATGACGTCTATAAAAGCGAAACTTTCCATGTCAAATGCATGTCGGTTTCTATACAAAGTACTATCTATTTATAAATTTTTACGTAGATACCTTATTCGAAGCCTCTCTTTTAGATCCAAAGGTTGGCTGATAGAGAATGCCTTATGTACCATATATTATAAGTGCAATAAACAATAAATTAGTAAATGAATAATTGTGTTAACTTACTCAATAAACTCCAAATGACAGATGACGGGTAGTGAGAGTCTAAGGAACTCCCAGTTGGCTTTCTCCATAGTCTCGAATGTGTTGTGGGAAATCTTCAAGCATGGGGGTGTATCTGACAATAAAGTACAAAGATATAACTGTCACCAGAAATCATAGAATCAGAAAAATCTACCCAGATTAACAATCAAGGTTTCGTTTTCAATAATGAAAAAGGGGCGGTAAATGATGATGGGATTTTTTTTATCCCAGTAAAAATAGGCTATACTAACAGCTCCGTGAAGACAAAAGTAAAAGAAGAATAGAAAGCTATAGAGCCTTTAATTGACACCACTAAGGCTATCTCATTAATTACGATTATCGTTGAAGTATGTTCAACGACGTCGTTATACAATGCGTAACGTAATAAACGCAAGACATTTCGTGTGGTCTATGGAACCATAAAACTGAATAACTTTTGCTATACGAGTTATTGAAATTAGCAAAAAGTTGGACTTTGTATAGGAACTGACGCGATTAGTTGATCAACATGTATGGTAAAACTAAAAGAAAGTTATGAATTTCCAAACGTCTTAGAACAAAAGCTGTTCAGTTTCATGGTCTGAGACATCACGCGAGAGGTCTTCCATTTATTATGTTACACCCTGTATAAAACATCTACACTAATATTATAAAGAGGAAAGATTTGTATTTTTGTGTGTATGTTTGTAATGAATAAACTCAAAAGCTACTGGACCGATTTTAAAAATTCTTTCACCATTAGAATGCTACATTATCCCTGAGTAACATAGGCATCCGTGCGAAGCCGGGACGGGCCGCTAGTCATTATGTAAATTTCAAATAATTGTCAGAATTCTCTAAGTACACGTCCACCGCCCCTGGGCAGTCGCTAGACCAGCTGTCTTATTTTTTTACCAGTTTCAAGTGTTTATACATTGGTAATATTACCTGATCCAGCTGGTATCCTAGTGACATCGATCCTGGTATCTGCCATTTCATCCGTGTTCTCGAAGATGGGCTGGTCCTTGGTATACCAGTGGGTCACGTCACGTTTCATGTTACTGTAACACATCAAGGATTTTTTTTTTATACGAAATATAGACAATTATGTGGGATATTGTTGCTTCATAACATAGCATAACATCACGCCTGTAATCCCTCAAGGGTTAGGCAGAGGTGTACCTAATAATACACCCACATTTCGCCAGTTATGTTTAAGTCCTTTGTAATAGAGGGCGAGCCCATTGCCATCAACCGGGCACAAATCCAGAATCTATCCAGAAATATTCCTGGTGAAAAAACCCAATAACACTTTGCCTGACCCGGGAATCGAACCCAGAACCTAATGCTCTGAAGTCGCGTTTGCAAACACTACACAATCGAGGTAGTTTCATATTGTGTACAGTAAATTTGGTCCTTAGGGTTGAATTAATTAGAGATTGATTTATGTTCAACTCATGTTGACGTCATTTCTCGTTGACGTAATTTACATGTAATGTGCCTAATTAATATTAACAAAGCAAGACTGTAAATTTTATTATGACTAAGATGTGTATGACTTATGACTAATGACATTGATGTAATTTCATTATGTTTTTTTATGATTGTTTTATTGATAAAGCATGTACCAGAAATATTTGCACGACTGATAAGTCGAATATAGTGAGACTAGAATTATTTTACAATGTTATCATAACTTTAGCCTTGGATTAAAACAGTAAATAGTAATTCATTGTAGCTATAACACTTACACACAGAACGGTTCGTATCCCTCCTGCAGACCGCATGTTGTGAAGTATTTCAGTGAGTTCACATCTTGGCCGTATGTTAACCTGTAGATGAATTAAGATCATTAATATTATGTATATCTTTCAGATTTTCATATTTTTTTGAAAAATATAGGATGTATAATTAGTGACCGACACTTAAACACATGATTGTGGTCATGATAACTAACAACTTTCCCAAAGAAACATTTTTTTTTAAACAGGTTTTTTACGGCTGTTGTGTTATCACAATAACACAACAGCCGTATGAAATTTCGCACGCGCGCGCCTCTGACCTATCAGCTGTTAGCCGTTTAAAAATAATGTTTCTTTGGGAAAGTTGTTTGTTATCATGAGTACAATCACGTATTTAAGTATTGGTTACTAATTACCAGTCACCATATATAGCGAATAAACAAAAATTTTAAAAGATAAACTTTTTTTATAAAAGATCATAAATTTACAGTAGCTTAGCTACCAATAAATACTTAAAAGTACTTCACAATCATCGTCCCAATAAATCAAAACAAACGTTATAGCCCAGCATAAATCGACGCTAAAAAGGCTAAAATCGCAAAGCGTGATGTTGTTCTGCATTTTTGATATGTTATATAGATCAGTTAGGGCGATTTGAATCCAAATTTGCAACTTCGAAAAATTTGTGATGGCTGCGCACCACGCGATAAACTGCGAAATTTTGGGACTTTTTTCACTTTTTGCTCTAAAACTCAAAAACTACATACATTTTTGACATTAGTAAATTTGCAAACATTTAAGCTCAATCGCAGCTCTATAAACCTTATAGGGAGCAATCTGCAGCCCTTCAAAGATGGTAAATTTTTCCCGAAAAATGTCAATTTTAAGTTTTCATAGGGCCCGATGTTCTTGATGTCGATGGGTAGTATTGTGGAATTTGAACGCCTCTACGACGAGCACATGCATCAACATTATGTCGAGCAGTGAATCTTTTTCTACAAACATCGTGAACACCGACTTTAAATCGCCGATCTGATCTATACAACATATCAAAAATGCAGAACTACATCAAACTTTGCGATTTTAATATTAACGAGCTGTTCCCCGCGACATTCGTCCGCGTAAAATTATTAAAAATACAATTTTCCCCGTTTTTGCACCATTTTTCATTGCTGCTCCGCTCCTATTGGTCGTAGCGTGATGTTATATAGCCTATAGCCTTCCTCGATAAATGGGCAATCCAACACTAAAAGATTTATTCAATTCGAACCAGCAGTGCCCGAGTTTAACGCGTTCAACCAAACAAACAAACTCTTCACCTTCATATATTAGTATAGATTCCCATTGGGCTATTATTTAAACCTTACCTAGCTTTCTGCCCCACTCCCAGCGTACAAGCTGGTACAAAGTTGTCACCCTGAACATCAGCGAAGGTTGTCTCTCCACCGAGAGCATCCATCAACAACTCGCCGTTTAGGGAGAAACCTGGTACATCAAATATATGTTAGTTCAATTTTCTTACAGATTTTTAAAAAGACGGCCTAAGGATTATCTACGGCGATAAGATAGCTACTTGCGGTAAGCATTAAATTTAAATGAACTATTCTTCGTCTGAAAATAAACTAAGTAATAATGTTTGTAGGACATTATGGAATAACCCTAAAAATATCACTTAAGTAGAGACCGGATTATATGCAACTTAAAACCATCGATATATCATCATCTGCCACCCTTTTCCCAACTATTTTGGGGTTGGCTTCAAGTCTAACCGGATGCAGCTGAATACCACTGCCTACCTGACCTCCACAATCCAGTTAGTTCTGGGTAATACGATACCCTTTGGTAAGACTAAAAACTATCGAAATATGCAAGCAAATATGCATCTTAAATGCTCGAAATATACAACAAAAGTGCCAACCACGCAAAACAATATTTTTTTTACTGCAATTTCAAAGACTATTATCATACGAAAACTTTAATAATCGAGCATTGTAACAAATTATAAGTAGTACTATTGAGCCTTCTATTATTTATTGTTTTTATTTATTCAAAATCACAATACTAATACAAAATCTGCCAAACCGCAAAAAATCTGCAAAAACTGCTGAGTTTGTTGGCACTTAAAGTATGCATTTTTATAGCTCGAAAACCATCGTTCTATATCCACTGACGTCAATGGGCACTATTTAAATTTAATTTAATTTAATAACTGCTTTATTTGCGGGTATCACGTATGGCTAATTTTTCACAGAAACAGTTAAGATTAAAGGCAACATGCCTAAAATATGCACAATCAGCCGATTTTATCTATATATGCATATTTAAAAAAAAAAACTGACCATATGCAAATTACTATGCAAATGCATATAATCCGGTCTCCACACATCGGGGTCTGTACCACGTACGTCAGTGTGCGAAAGAGTAAGAGATACTTGCTATCCCACACTGAAGTAATTATTAAAAAAAATACTGCTATAAGCGGACCTTGTGGCGGCCCTCAACTAACACTTATTTTTACCTAAAACTTTAATTTAATAAATAAAAGAGAGTATTTCGAGTAAATGGGGAAGCTACTGACTTCAAAAATTAACACAAGTAAGATACTAGTTGTTATTGTTATCAAGAAATTAATATTTCAGGGGCAGGCAGGAATGGTTTATTATTTGGACAATTCAGAAAAACTTATGTCGATGGAGACAGTGCCATCTAATAGAGTTAATATACGGCATGAGGAAGTTGAGAGACAAAATAAGATAATACCAATACGGGATGGAAGGGACACCTACGCGAAAACGGTTACCACGTATTCAGTATAGCATTCTGAGCCCCCCTCTCCCCCCAAAATCGTACATGGTCAAAATGTATGGAACAGCTGATTTTTTTTTAATAACCCATGAAAAATGTCTATGTAGGCCTCAGAATGATGAACTGAATTCGCGTCGGTGTCCCTCAATTAAAATTTGCGAGCGAAACCCTTTAAATGTGACGAGTATATACAGCGTGTATCAGGAAAATGTAGTTATCTTAAAGGGTGTGGTACAGACCATCAAACTGATCAATTTTTTCCGTGCTGATCAAATATCAACTGACACATACAATATTCATTACGCAATTGATCTAATTGTGTGAGCTAGCTGATTAGTTCTTATATAACACCCTTAAGTATTACCACAGTTTTTTGATACACCCTGTATTTTCGTAGCACGTTTCTCTAGCAAATTCAATTTAATTTGTATTTTTGTGTCTCAATTTCAGTTTCATGTGAAGTCACAAACATAGAAGTATTATTTACATTACAAAGGCATTTCAGGGAAAGTTAGTCACACGGGTAAGAGATGAATATTTTAGATGTATGTTTTGACTACTGATGTCTATGCTACTGAATTTCTGTGATGAAAACACTACTTTTACCCGACTGTTGCTAAAGGGGTTACAATGATGAAGTGTTCATACAGCTAGTTTAAACAACTGATTTGAACTCACCCTCATTACTGAGGATCATTAGAAAATTAATTTAAGCTGTGAATTTTAATTCGAGCTATTTTCAAAGAGCTTTTAGAATCGGTACGAAATGATGGATGGATAGCTTCGGTGAATAAAAGATCATCTTCTATGTTCGATGCTAGTATCCAGACTTATAACGGAACAATTTTCATTCTTGTACTTAAAGACCAAAAATCTTGCTTCAAGAAAGCGGAGATAAGGACCAAGTCTTGCAGTACCTACAATCCAAATTTCTAAGACAGATTGAGATGGAACGCAGGATCAGTCACGGGAATATGCATATTGTCCTAACATACATAAGAATCATTTTTGTACTTAGCTTGAGTAAAGCCAAAGTTTATTCTAATGATCTCAGCTCAATACCATGATAAGAAGTTTGAAAGATCATGAACAAAGTGGATTATGTGTTAAAAACAATCAGTGCAAAGTAGACCACGGTGCTTCAATATTTTTCATACTTTTAGCATCTTCAAATATTCTGTTAAAACAACAATCGTGTTTAACAATGATCCTTGTAAAGGGGCGAGTGTGCGATCAATCAAATCAATCATTGTCCATCTATCAATCGTTCAATAGTGCGACTCTATCATTCATAGCAAGCGAAGCGATGCGGTGGAATCTAATGTCGATATCATTTAAGCGTTTTGCGTTTAAGCATTCAAAGTAATTGTTTTGGCTTTCTTTATAGTGGCAGGAATATTTTTAGATATAGTAGTGATATATATTTACATAGGTTATGTATAAATAAATAATACTTGGTTGGATAAAGAAAACAACTAAACTAAAAGAGCATGCAATTGAATTGGGTCAAGAAACAAAATAAATAATAATTATATTAAAAAGCACTAAGTTAAACAATAGAACAAAAGAGAGCACAGCATAAATATGTCATTTAGAAGAAAATTAATCTCAAGGAAAAATAATCTCATGGAAAAATAATCTCAAACGAACTAAACTTACACTCGAAGGCACATCTAAAAATCTATCGGAAGATAAAACTTGAAAGGTCAAAAGTTTGAGAGACTCCACACAAAAATATTCCTGCCACTACGAAAGCCAGTTCACTCTGATATTTACTTATCGTCTTATCAATGAGATCTAGGAACACTCCCACTACGTCACCAACAGCCCATTGCTTGCCGAAAGACTCTGTGCTACCGCTGTACACTTTTTCCTCCTTGAAAGTCGGGAAAAAATAGTTGTTTACCTTATGTCGAATGGCATAGAGATGGTTTTTGTTGAGTATTTATTTCTGCTAATACCTTTTGCTTTCTGTGAAGCGTTTGATTAGGTTGTGACACTTGTAAATACCTATACTACACATATTTTTGATGCATACAGACTATGGTTTTTATTTATGGCTTAATATTATGAAAAAAATAGCAAAATTGATTTTATTGGAACGAAAATATTTCACAAATGAGGATTTTAGGGAGGAGTACCTCAAGGTTTCAACTTAAGCCTAACTTTAAAGGAACTACAACCACCCAGTTTTATAACATTTCTTTAGCAAGTTTTTACGAATCCACCATAAATAAAAACCACGCTCCATAAGTACATTAAAATGGCCAATGAAATGTTTAGATACTACAATAGTCACTACTGAACATTATGAGCTGCATAGAAGTCTTAAAAATTAAACAACATAAAATTAAAGGTTCCATTTTAATAGAGAACGGGGCAAACATAACATTCAACAGAGGACAGCAGGAGAGGTGTTTTACGGAAACGTTACCACGAGTTAACCACATAGTTATAGAAGGAAAAGACCTGGTAGAAAAGGTGCTACTCTCATTTGTAAACAGAAACTCTTATTTTACAAACTAAATATAGGCCCTTATGATGGCCTGCATGGCAGATTACCCACAGTGTAGATTTGCGTCAGAGCGGTGAGTGGGACCATTATAGAATGATTATGTGATAGTATTATAATTCTTTGAATATCACAGAAATTATTTACTGCAAAATTAGCAACTTCAGAGCCCATTTTTGAGTTCGTCGTAATCAATCAAAATCTTTTCAGTACATAAAAAATACTGGATTTCTATGATCCAAGGACCAAAATCAGAGTAGCACCTCTTTGTCCCTATCTGTGGTAACTCACTAATTGTCTGGTCTGTAACATCGAGGAAGCAGCCGACTATATCGCCCACTTTGAGCTGCAGTCCAAAAGTATCGGACGCCCCGCCGTGCACTTTAATCGACTGTAGTAATAATAGGTTTAATTTGTGTTGTGTTGTGAGGAGCTTAAGATCTATTTCTGGTTGGAGATGTGAGAATAAAACTAAAGAGGTTGACTATGGGCAAAGATTTAAATCATTAGATGTCCAGTCGTCGCAATCAGATCGCGCTAAAACATGTTCGGATCAGAGTTAGGTGCTATACACATGTTCGGGTCAACTGGAACAGCTGGACGGCAAAATTATACGTTCGATTTGTAGCTCGACCAGTCCAGTGCAATGGGCAATCAGGCCCACCTGAATACGGGCTTAGTAAGATGTTAAATTGTATTTTCTGAGGCGTATCATACTGCTCTGAAAGCCATAAGCTTCCAATTCTATAAGGAATAAATTATCAGCCCACGATCTCCTCGTCTACATAATAAAACAAAAAAATATTATTGTCTGGCTAAAATTAAACTGAAACTTACATTGTATCCGTCGAATGCCCAAGAGTTCTCATCTTGTCCTAGCATCATTCCTGGTGCCATATCCGCGTGAGCCCAACCCACCTGTAAAAATACAATTTTTCTCAATAAAGCTTTTATTGTGAGGTTTATAATATATTTTCTAAATAGTAAGAGATTCTTTGTGTTTCTAAAATAATAAACGGTAAACTTGAATCTTTCAAAGAGTTTTAGAAAGACTTGGGAGAAGAATTTGGTATTAAAAGGGCAATGGACAATGCCTGCGAGGACTTTGAAAAATAGGTATTTGAAGAAATTATTTCCTTCGCGCTGCGTCAAGCCTGCCCCCGTAGAGTGCGATGGGACAACTGCAGCTCAAACCGATTATATAAAAAAATTGACGAGATCAACTTTTCGTATTCCCCTTTTTTCTACTCGAAAACTGAGCCGATTCAATTTTTTTTTTGACATAAAAAATTTAAGATAGAGTATGTCTAGGTTCCTATTAATTTCTTTTATGTTAAAAAGTTTTCCAATTTATCTGGTAGTCCTCTAATCACGGCCGTAAAATGGGACATTTTATGTCAATTTTGGAGGGTCATATTTTCTTTATTTATTAGTTGCTGAAAAAAAGAAAATGACAGGAACGAATTTACAGTAGAAATTGATTTAACGAAAAAAAAAATGCGCTAGAGGCATTATTCAGGAGGAAAAAAGGGGAATACATTTGTGTGGAGAATCGCAGCCTGTTTCCTCTTAAGGTGCATAACATATTAAACACTCACCCTCATGGGCCCAGCAGTGAGGATCTCAAACTCGAAGTACCACTTGCCGGAGCTGACGGCATAGTTCTTCTCGGCGCGGTATGTTCTGAAGTCCGCTTGCTTTTGTTTTGATGCCTCCAATAAGAGTGCTGTGGAAGAATTTTGTTTATAATATCAAGAGTCGATTAACAAAACAGATTTTACATTTCTCTTGTTGTGGAACTCCCGGTAGTCTAATGTCAGTTAAATTGAGCAACTGCATATAAACATTGTCATATTAAATTAATATAATATGTAGTTATTTTAATTTTTAATTTTATTTTATTTTTTGTCAAACATCTACAAATGACACCCGGGACCAGTGGCTTAACGTGCTTTCTGAGGCTCGGAGGAAACTCGGTATGTAATGGATGGTCACCCATCCACAGACCAACCTAGGCCAGCACGGCTTAACCTAAAGATCGACCCGAACGGCTGTTAGTATAGTTTGATAATTCATTATGATTTGTTTATGTCATCGTCGATCTCGGCTTTGGAGGATTCTGAAAAGCTATACTTGGCATAAATTACTTTGTGCTCAAGTGGAATCGCCATTATGGCTCAAAATTGTGCTAAATCTGTCAATCTTCCTTTTCGCCATGTCCATGATAAAAGTTGCGACTCTGCGTTTTGTATTCCCCTTTTGCCTCCTCGAAAACTAAGCCGATTCAATTATTTTTAACAATCAAATTTTATGAAAGAGTATGTCTAGGTTCCTATTAATTTCTTCTATGTTAAAAATTTTCGAATTTGTCTGGTAGTCCTCTAATCACTGCCGTAAAAAAGGGACATTTCATGTTAATTTTGGAGGGTCATATTTTCTTTGTGCTCAAGTGGAATTGCCATTTTATTCAAAATTCATTATGGCTGAAAATTGTGATAAATCTGTCAATCTTCTTTTTCCTTATGTCGATGATAAAAGTTGCGACACTGCTTTTATCGAGTTTTGTTTCAGAACTGTAAGAAAGTGCACACCAAGTCAAATTAGTTCCTGAAAATGGGTCAATGAAAGCTCAATTTTCCGGAAATCCCCAAAACAGTTTGTAAAGAAAAACTTCTTCCTACCTTCATGCTGTTCACCAGTGGGCGGGTCCAGCATGTACCCATACACCAACAGTGTCCTCACGGTCTCCGAGGCGGTGTCTCTGTTCGCCTTCTTGATGGCGTCGTCAACCTTCGGGTATGGGACCAAGTGTGGCGAGCGGTGCATGTCAGGGTCCTAGAATCATGAGTGTGTATTAATGAATGTAATTGGAATCTATACTAATATTATAAAGCTGCAGTGTTTGTTTGTTTGTTTGTTTGAACGCGCTAATCTCTGGAACTACTGGTCCGATTTGAATGATTCTTTCAGTGTTGGGTAGTCCATTTATCGAGGAAGGCTATAGGCTATACAACATTACGCTACAACTAAAAGGAGCGGAGCAGCAATGAAAAATGTTGCAAAAACGGGACGGGATTTTACGCGGACGAAGGTCGCGGGGAACAGCTAGTCTTATATAAACATAACATCACGCCTGTGATCACGGAGGGTTAGGCAGAGGCCTACACCCACATTTTGCCAGTTATGTTTAAGTCCCATGTAATAGAGGGCCAGCCTATGGCTATCGAACGGGCACAAATACAGACTCCGTGGCGGCTACTGAGAAATTTCTGATGGGAAAACCCAATAACATTTTGCCCGACCCAGGAATTGAACCCAGGACCTCATGCTCAACAGTCGCGCTTGCGACCACTCGAACTTTTAAAGGGTTTTCCATCTGAGTGTAGGATACACGTTTTAATTGGGTACTAGATTACTAATACTTAGTATACAATTGTAAAATTGTGCCATATATTGTCCGCAGTTGGTTCTAGCGACGCGAAAAAGGAATAAGTTTATTCTTGGCATGATATAACTAGGACACCATTTAGTTTCTAAAATAATAAACAAATACAAAAATAATTCTATGAAATCAGTTTTTTTACATATAATAATAGAGTTATTCCAGCCAGATCTTCAAATCTAATTCACCGCTTAATCCAAACACCAGAGTTTCAAGAATCCATAATGAAGTCCCCGATTGTGTGTTTCGTGGAAGTTTAAAAAAAATATATATAAATGACCACCGGACCGGAATTACTCAGAAAATAATACATACTGCGATACATACAAAAGCAAAAAGAAAAATAACCAAAACGAAATAAGCACATAAACATAAGATACATAATAAATTACACATAATACATCGCGAAGAGTTCTTCTTTCTTCTTCGGAGAGGCACGCAGTGTCATCTTGCTGTGACCCTCACACCTAATAGATTATGTCACGTACTAAGTGTGAGAGTCACAGCACATGCCACTGGTACAGTCCTGAGGCGGGAGACAGGCCATTTATCTGGACAGATAACTAAGAAAAACCTAAAGCAGCTAGGAAAACTGGGGTATTCCTCAAAGCGCAACTATTTTTAAGCGCAACCAGCTAAGCGCTACTAAATTATTCCTCGAAGCGCAACCATTAGTTGCGCTCACAAATTCCAATTAAAAATATTATATGTTTATTCTTCAAAGCGCAACCATAATGAAAAATGTCGTTAATGAATCCATCATACCGATCTCTATTTTTCATAATTTAGTTGCGCTTAGTTGGTTGCGCTTAAAAATAGTTGCGCTTTGAGGAATACCCCAGGAAACTAGTGGCCAAACCGGACATGTTAGACTACCAATATAAACAGAATGCACACAGTGAACTTGGCCAAAAATACCAAAACTTGCACGACCAGCCATCCGACCAGTTACGGCCAAATTTCAAACACGAGCATCTTGGCCGGAGTTTATGTGGCAAAAACTGCACGTGGAATTTTAAGGGTAACGTGTAATAAATAAATATATAAATTACAAAACAAAAAAAAAAGTTATGAAATCTATATTTTAGTGGTGAAGTTTTTAATGTTCCACCATTACTATATATAAATAATATAATCTTTAGTTAACTCTTCAATTCCCAGTGTCACTTGTAGGTTGCAGAAGTTTAAAGATTGTTTTTCTACCAAAAGACAATAAAAAAAAAAAATAGTCATTAATTTCTACCTAAAGAATAATAAAAATTACATAGGACATATTTTTATTATTCTTTGGCTACCTAATTAAAATGAAATTGGCTTGTGGTAGAAAAAAATCATGAAACTTCTGCAAACTACAAGTGACACTGGGAATTGAAGAGTTAATAGAAATAAAAGGTTTTTTTTTTGTAATGAGAATCTGGGTAATGCTCATGATAATTTACGCATAAATTAGAAAACAAATCTTGCCGTCGATGAAAAGTTTTCTTATACTGACTATTTGATTATTTAAATGCTTTTATCGATTATCGTAGCGATGCTATTCAGACAAACAAAACTTTCATTAAATTGTCACATCTTACAATTTTTTTTTTTTTCATTAAATGGGCCTACTCTTAACCTCAATCTAGTCCTGAGGACCGAGGTCGTCGACCGAGGTCGGCCAAAGAAATTTAGAAATAAATGATGAAAAGACGATGAGATGCGAGATGACGATGATGAACAGCACTCAGCGCCATCATGCTGTGACCCTCACACCTAATAAATATTATATCACATACTAAGTGTGAGAGTCACAGCAGACCGCCCTGGTAGTATCCTCATGTTTTCCGCGCAGCCGCAGCAGCAGCAGTGGATGATGGGTAAAAAGATGATTATACAATATACACTGGTGTAAATAGAGAGATCAGTACAATCAAAAGAATATAAAGAAGAAGGATCAAAAATAACCCACGTCCTTCGGCAAAGAGAAGTATCTCAAAAAAATTACAAAAATAGGTTTAAAAAGATGGCATACTTGCAAACTCCATCCTTATAGTCTAACATATAAAAAAATGCTATGAAAATTCGTTCAGGGGCAGCCATATCTGAATGAATTCAGGGTGTAAACGGACCCTTCACGCTGCTGTCAACCAAACATTCTGCACATCAAACTAAGTAACTTCACCGCAAAATTATTGCTTGGAACTACTTATTTTTTTTGGGCGAAAAAAAAAATTTCGATGATGGAACTCAATAATTGAAGTCAAATCAAGATAGCCAGGTATTTCTCAATATTGTAATATATCCATCGTACATATTACTGCCTTTGAACGAATTTTGAAAAATATTTACATCATATTCGAAATATGGTTAAAAATAAAGCTAATATACAAAGCTGATTTTTTTATAAATAGGTAGACAGACAGAGATTTTAAGAGGGTTAACTGTGCAGTAGGTAAGTCGTGCAGTGGGTGTAAAGGGACCTTTAATGAAGCAGAAATGCACTTGTTCTCCCCGTCATTGCGATATTTATTTTGTTCTAGAAATCTAGACCATACCTGGTCCTGCAGTCTCGACATTAGATAGCGACAAAAATCGGTCGCTAAGTCGTTTCGTTGTCAAATCCCTTTAATAGATTTTCTACTTTATTTCTAAAACATAAGGTTCAAAATCTAATAAAGAAAGGATAGTGGGCAGAAATGTATGGGCGGCACACCCACGTCCGCCACAGCTTAGACTACTTTTGTTTGGAAGGTATCACAGCCATGTATCTCTGTGCCAAAGCGCATCAAATTCTGTCCCAGGGTTCTCTATTTATTTTGAGTTGAACATTATTGAAACAAACCTAACCTAACCTTTTGTTTACTTTTGGGGCACACACACGTCCGCCACAGCTTAGACTACTTTTATTTGGAAAGTATCACAGCCATGTTTCTCTGTGCCAAAGCGCATCAAATTCTGTCCCAGGGTTCTCTATTTATTTGAAGTCGAAACTTACCAATCATTATTGAAACAAACTTAACCTAACCTAACCTAATCTTTTTTTACTTTTGGGGCACACCCACGTCCGCCACAGCTTAGACTACTTTTGTTTGGAAGGTTTCACAGCCATGTATCTCTGTGCCAAAGCGCATCAAATTCTGTCCCAGGGTTCTCTATTTATTTTGAGTTGAACATTATTGAAACAAACCTAACCTAACCTTTTTTTTACTTTTGAGGCACACCCACGTCCTCCACAGCTTAGACTACTTTTGTTTAGAAAGTATCACAGCCATGTTTCTCTGTGCCAAAGCGCATCAAATTCTGTCCCAGGGTTCTCTATTTATTTGAAGTCGAAACTTACCGATCATTATTGAAACAAACTTAACCTAACCTAATCTTTTTTTACTTTGGGGGCACACCCACGTCCGCCACAGCTTAGACTACTTTTGTTTGGAAGGTATCACAGCCATGTATCTCTGTGCCAAAGCGCATCAAATTCTGTCCCAGGGTTCTCTATTTATTTTGAGTTGATCATTATTGAAACAAACCTAACCTAACCTTTTGTTTACTTTTGGGGCACACCCATGTCCGGCACAGCTTAGACTACTTTTGTTTGGAAGGTATCACAGCCATGTATCTCTGTGCCAAAGCGCATCAAATTCTGTCCCAGGGTTCTCTATTTATTTTGAGTTGATCATTATTGAAACAAACCTAACCTAACCTTTTGTTTACTTTTGGGGCACACCCACGTCCGCCACAGCTTAGACTACTTTTGTTTGGAAAGTATTATAGCCATGTTTCTCAGTGCCAAAGCGCATAAAATACTGTCCCAGGGTTCTCTATTTATTTGAAGTCGAAACTTACCGATCATTATTGAAACAAACTTAACCTAACCTAACCTAATCTTTTTTTACTTTTGGGGCACACCCACGTCCGCCACAGCTTAGACTACTTTTGTTTGGAAAGTATCACAGCCATGTTTCTCTGTGCCAAAGCGCATCAAATTCTGTCCCAGGGTTCTCTATTTATTTTGAGTTGATCATTATTGAAACAAACCTAACCTAACCTAACCTTTTGTTTACTTTTGGGGCACACCCACGTCAGCCACAGCTTAGACTACTTTTGTTTGGAAAGTATTATAGCCATGTTTCTCAGTGCTAAAGCGTATCAAATACTGTCCCAGGGTTCTCTATTTATTTGAAGTCGAATCTTACCGATCATTATTGAAACAAACTTAACCTAACCTAACCTAATCTTTTTTTACTTTTGGGGCACACCCACGTCCACCACAGCTTAGACTACTTTAACTACTACTTTTACTTTCTCTGTAACAATGAACTGTGTACAAGTTAAAGGAGCTATTTCTCTAGTTTACCCGTATCCCATTCTGTGCCCACAACTGTTTGACACTAAGTAAGTCACTCAGTACGTCCTGGCCAGGGTCCTATGTGTCAGGGTGCGACACATATATATATCTATAGATCGTCGGCAGAGGGCGGACGACGCCCTCTTCCGGCTCCCCTAAATAGGTCCAGGGGCGATGGATTCAGGGACATCCGTCACCCCCCATCACACTAGACCCGAGACGGCGACGCGTAGTGTTCCACGCGCGCCTCTCCTAGATGTAAGCGGGCCGGCACTAGTCCAGGGCAGCGGAAGTCGCATTAGATCCCGCTGCCTCCCGGCGCAAGTGTGCGAGGGAACACCGGTGTGATTTTAGTCATTACGAGTCTGACAGACCCTTCCGCTCTCTCTATGGCGGAGGACATCCATCGGGGATTTCCACGCCGTGGAAAAAAAAAATGTTAAGGTTAGGTTTAGGTTAGGCTTAGGTTAGGTTAGGTTTTTTTTCAATAATGCTCGGTAAGTTTCAACTTGAAATAAAAAGAGAACCCCGGGACAGAATTTGATGAGCTTTGGCACAGAGGAACATGGCTATGATACCTTTCAAATAAAAGTAGTCTAAGCCGTGGCGGACGTGGGTGTATTTTGCCCACTGTCCTTTGACATCGATTACACTTAACGACCGATTTTTGTCGTTATATTTGTCGAGACTGCAGGGCCTGGGGAACCTTCTAGTTCCGGAGAAATTGGGGGTCGAGGTTTCAAGTTTAAAAAAATAAAAGGTTTTAATGTTATAGCTTTACTTTCAATACCTCCACGACCCCCGTACTATTCAATGCATCTATCAGCATATTTTTTTGAGTGCGTTACATTGAGTCCTACCGCAACACGACATTTTTCACGCAAAAAAAATAATGCGTAGTACTTGTTTGATGTACACTTGTACAGAATGCGTGGTTGACGGCTTCGTGAAGGGTCCGTATACACCTTGTACATAAGCCAACTGCATTAAACATTAAGCCACGGAATATCGATATCTAAAGTTGTTGACTTTCACCCACCTACAAAAGACTATTTGACTGAAAAAAACTATTTAGTCCGTTAGTTAGATTATCAAAAAATATTGGACACGAATTTTTTCTTTTGTCATGTAAACGAAAAATGACCACGATACAGCGCGTTGAAATCTCGCTTGACGTCACAATTTCTGTTACTTTTTACCGTCCAGTGACGTCACCAGCTCCCTCTCTTGAACTTTGATGCGCTGTATCGTCGTCATTTTTTGATTACGTGACAAAAGAAAAAATACGTGCCCAACATTTTTTGGTGATCTAACTGACGAATTAAATGATTTTGTTTTTTTTTCGATGTTGTCAAATAGCCTATTATGGTCCCTCCATTTTTATTACGCGAATCAAGTTAATTTGTAGTCAAGTAGTTCAACAATTGTACGCTCACCTCATTGAGCCCGTAAGTCCATCCTTGTTGTATCCTCTCCCTGGCCCATAGGTTGTGTGTATTCTCCGCCAGCTGGTCTACCAGTTCGTCCATCTTGGGTGTCAGGGTGACAGCACTCAGGTCCAAAGGTGCTGGCTTGTAGCCGTTTGACTGGGGAATACAACATGATAATAAATAGTATTTATTTATCATGCATTACCTCAAAACAAAAGACCATTGTGAGGATCAACACAAAATATTTTGTTAAGCTTAAATTTTAAGAATGGATGAACTACGTTTTTAATATCTAAAGATAATAAAGCAATTTGTATTCTAATGAATGATTTTGAGTAATGAACCGAACAATTAAGCCTGCCATCGAAGTTTCTCTCAAAAATTAAGAAGCAAGAATATTACATAACATAATTTTACTATGGTAAGAATGAAAAAAACGTAATGAGGACACTTGTCTTTAAATGTTACTTACGGGATATCTTCCGTGATTATTGATGAGAAGTAAAAAGTAGAGTAGGTAGTAGAAGTGGAGTAGTTTTTATGTTTAATTTTAAACCGAGAAAGCTTGAAACAGTGTTTGTAGTGATGAAAGTTTTGAGTACGAGTGTGGATGGCTATAAGAGTAGGAAAATACTAAACAAACTGTGGATGGACTGTGTCAAATATGAAATAGCTGGATATGGGTGACTACTGAGATGACGAGCAATAGAGAAGTATGGAAGAGAGGACATGCTGCGCCGACCTCAAATAGATTGGGAATAATGAAGTAGAATGACAGATGACGATAAGGCTGAAGACATTTTTGTATTTACCTGCATGAACGGTTCGTTGGGCAGACGAACGTTGCGGATGCGCGCCGGCGGCTTGTCCAGGCTGATGTAGTAGCCCAGAGCCAGGATAGTTCTACGAAAATTTTTAGCCATTTACATCACTAAACTATTAGTAGGTATTATTCACCAACTCTCACTGGGCCAAAACCCAACAACACGTTGCTCGAGCCGGGAATCAAACCCACAACCAGCAGGCTCAGTTGTAGCGCTTGAGACCACAAGACCACCGAGGCAGTTACTAACAATATGATGTCATATCAACTGATCCTTCTACTTTTATGTCCGGTTGACACTGCTATAGATTTCATCTTAGTATGAATATAATTTTTAAAGGAGTTACATTTCAGACGATTTTTGTGAAAATATTTATAATAGAACATATTATTATCTACTTTATCTCCTTTATTTATTTTCTATACATAAGATTTACATTTTTAAATATTCCTAAACAAAGTGATATAAAAAAAAAAACCCGGCATCGGAAACAGGGTCCGAGCTACCGGTGGTCAGGGCTCTTGAGAGAGGAACCTCCTAACAGTACGCGCCGTGTCAAGGAGCACCGCGCACTGAATCAAATCCTTGATCCAGCTGCTTAACGAGAGCCTCCTCAGGTATCGGTCGAGGCTCTTGGCAATTAAGCCATGGGTTGATACGATTATCGGCGCAATGATTGCTGAGTCCACATCCCTCATGTCGACAACCTCGTGAGCCAAGACACGATACTCTCATCTACTTATTTTTATGGATTAAACGAAAACAAGTAGTAACTATTTGATTAAATAAGTAAATGTGTTTTACTTGAGTGTTTGCACAGCAAGTTGTATGTCGTATCTCTTCTCGGCGGGCGGCAGTCGTTCGAAGGGCACAAGACACGGGTGGATCTTGTGCAAGTCCTCGCGTTGGTCGCCGTACATCCAGCCAGCTTCGATCTGGATACAGATATAACGTTAATTTCATACAGACTTTATATTTTGGATTAGAATACCAGGCATCCACACTTTAGTTTTTTTTCCAGCTTTTATTGCTTAACAATACTTCAATAAACGAATAATAAAATGATACAAATTAAACATTTTACGCAGAGTCATAAGAACCAAAATACAGGGTGTGTACGACCCTTCACGAAGCCTTCAACCAAGCATTTTGTACATCAAAGTAAATACCCTACGCAAAAATTATTGCTGGGGACGACTTTTTTTTTTGGGTGTAAGATCACGTTTTACAGTAAAACTCAATGTAGCACAATTAAAATATTGTGTTGATGGTTGCTTTGAATAGTAAACGGGTCATGGAGGTAATTAAAGCAAAGTTATTTACCCAAAAACTAGAATAAAAAAAAAACTTGTGAAAATATTGAAATTTTGACCTCCAGTATCTCCGTAACTGGAAGGTTCCCAGGTATGGTCCAGGACAAAAAAAATCTCGCAATGGCGGGAAGAACCAGTGTCTTCCGGCTTCGTTTAGGATATTTTTACACCCTTTACAAATGAATACTCCCAGAAGGACCAAATATATTATTATTAACAAAATCTTACCTTGTTCATAGCCCACATTTCGTGAATATTTTCAGCAAGCTTATCCCTGATTTGTTCGACATAGGACGGCAGCGTAATCTGAGACAGAAATTCACATAATTATTTAACTGCCCGCGACTTCGTTCGTCAGAAAATTTTGAAAAAAAGATGGCGTCTCTTTTTCCCCAGGATATAATCTATCTCCTTGCCAAATTTCATTACGATCTGATCAGCCGTTTAGTCGTGAAGAGGTAGCAAACAAACAGAGGTACTTTCGCATTTATAATATTAAGTATGGATAGTTGAATATACATTTTAACCGTACACGGTAGGATTTTTTTTTAGAATAATAATGATGGTTTTTTTAATCATTTTCAAAAAGGGGAAAGAAATTGTTGTGTTTTTTTTTGCCATCGGCTCAGACTTACGACTTTGATCTTTTGAGGAGGGTGAGGCTTCTCATGGAGCAGTAGCCTCTATATAAACTTACTTGTAAAGTATCAACTGGTGTTGGCACAAAGGCTGTATCATCTTGAACTAGAGGTGGTCCAGCTAACGCTCTCTTGGACAGGTTTCCGAAGTAAAAGCACGGCTCCAAGCTGAGGATCTGCTGCGGAAGAAGAGACTCCACCAATGGGGAATACCCTTCAGGGGCGGCGTAGCGCAGTCGGCCGTGTTCTCCGCCCAGGAGGAAGCGACAACTGAGGGTAGAAAGATAAAACACATGAACAACAACAAAATACTTTTTTTTCTAAATGAGAAATGTTTAATTTAAAACATTTCCGTACGTAGATAAAATATGTGATAACATAAATGGTGTTAAACATAATTATATTTTTTCATCATCATTTGAATCCAAAGATGTCAATTGCATTATAATTCTAAAAAGTCTAGTACTGATACTGCTGATACTGCTAGCCTGCGTCATCCCACTGCTGGGCAAAGGCCTCTCCCCATGACTTCCAGTTGTTTCGATCCAGGGCTAATGTGGGCCACTGGTCGTTGGTTCTGTCCAGCTCGTCCCGCCATCTTCTACGAGGTCTGCCGCGACGCCTTCTGGTTGTGTCAGGGCTCCAGAAAGTGGTTATTTTGGCCCACAGCTCATTGGGCATGCGGCAGACGTGGCCAGCCCAGTCCCACTTCAGCTTAGCGGCTTTTTGAGCAACATCAGCAATTTGTGTTTTGGAGCGCAGTGTGGTGTTGCGTACCCGGTCGGTTAGTTTGACGCCTAGAATGCTGCGCTCCATTGCACGTTGGCAGACCTTGAGTTTGGACTTTTGAATATTTGTCAAAGACCAAGTCTGGGATCCATAGGTCAAAATGGGAAGAATGCACATGTCCATGATTTTTCGCTTTAGTGACAAAGGAAGGTTTCCCTTCATAAGCTCC
Source organism: Noctua pronuba (assembly GCA_905220335.1). Lineage (NCBI taxonomy): Eukaryota > Metazoa > Arthropoda > Insecta > Lepidoptera > Noctuidae > Noctua > Noctua pronuba. The sequence goes on along the minus strand of LR999918.1, from coordinate 7,128,576 downwards.
TTCATGGACCAGTAGCTCTTCCAGTCATTTTCGGTACGTCTTGTGACTTCCTTGTCTTGCCTGGACTGGAAAGAGACTAACTGGCCCAAGTAGATGTATTCATGGACATATTGCAATTCTTCACCATTCACTCTGATCCTATGCTTAATGGTGTTTGACATCAGTTTGGTCTTCGACATATTCATCGCCAGTCCAACCTCAAGGCTTGCATTACTGAGTTGGTTTAGCATTAGCTCTAGTTCTGCCGCCGTGGGAGAGAATACGACAATGTCGTCAGCGAAGCGAAGGTTTGTTAACCGCGTCCCACCGATTTCAATACCGTTTCTCTCCCAACTAGCTGTTAGCTTCTTAAACACTTCTTCAAGAGCGCTATTAAAAAGCTTAGGTGAAAGCGGGTCTCCTTGCTTTACGCCTTTTTCTATGAAGAATGACGGCCCGGCTGTTTGTAACCTAATTGAAGCAGAGCTGTTTAGATACACTTTACGGAGTAGACTGATGTAGGTGGGATCAACTTCTTGGTTGTTGAGAGCGTCAAATATGGCATCGTGTGTCAAACTATCGAAGGCTTTCGAGTAGTCGATGAAGGCAAGATATATGGGAATATTAAACTCTTGATATTTTTCTACTATTTGATTTATCGCATGCAGATGGTCAGTAGTGGAGAGGCCTGATCGAAAGCCAGCTTGTTGAGGAGGTTGGTGTTTTTCCAATTGAGGTGAGATACGGTTGTCTATGATTTTAATGAAGGCCTTGTAGAGATGGGATACAAGACTGATTGGTCGATAGTTGTTAAGGTCCGACTTATCTCCCTTTTTATGCAACAGTATTATATTTGAGTGGCAAAAAACATCCGGGAATATACCTGTTTTAAGAATGGAATTGAACAGGTTAGTTATTACAGGGAGAAGAGAAGGTTCGCCTATTTTTAAAATTTCGGCACTTATACCATCCTCACCGGGTACCCTGTTGTACTTCATTTTACTGAGTGCGGTGTGAACTTCATAACCAGTAATTGGAGGAATGGTATCTGGGCAAAAATAGTTTATGCTGGATGTTGAGGGCTGGCAGTTTGAGTATAACGATTTGAAATAGTTGGTACAGATTTGTAATATTTTGTCTCTACTTCTGTGTTTTTGACCGCTGTGGTCCTTAAGACAATTTATCCACTGTTTGCCCTTTGTGGTGCCTTGTTTGGCTATTTTTAAAGAACGATTCTTTTCTAATGCAATTTGGATCAGTTTGGTGTTAAAAGACCTGATATCATTTCTTATGTTGCGTTTCACTTCTTTGTTTTTATTTTTATATTCGGGGTTTCTTTTATTTGCGCTTAGGGCCTGTCTTTCTTCTATAAGTAGTAAGGTGTCTGATGATAATTTTTTGATTTTGTTCGGTAAAGTTTTAATTTTTCTACTTGCTGTTTTAACACTATTGGCGATATTATTATATTGTTCCTGTACGTCTTCGGTTTTTACATCTAGAATACTAAAATTGTTTTTTAACTCTAAATTAAATTGTTGCTTATTGATTATTAGTGATTCTTTGGTCAATCTTTTTATTTTATCCATAAATACTCCTTTTCTGTACAATTTTGAATCGAAAAATAAGGTTGCGCGTATGGGTCTGTGGTCAGAGGTGTATTTAAATTGGTTGAGAACTTGAATATTTTTTATAATTTGATGATGTGAGGTAAGTATAAAATCAATTTCATTCCTAGTATTTCCGTCTGGAGAAACCCATGTCCATCGCCGTTGCGATTTTTTCGGATAGAAGGAGTTGCTAATGTATAAATTTTGGCCAAAAGAGAATTGTAACAATCGTGTACCATGCTCGTTTCGGTTACCGATGCCATGAGGCCCTAGGTTGCTGAAATTATCAAGGGGCTGTTTTTGGCCTATTTTTCAAAAGTCTAGTAAGTTCTAAATTCTAAAAAGAATAAGATTCCAAAAACTACTTAATATATGCAGTCCCAGTAGACCCATAGTTAAAACTTGGGACAAGAAAACGACAGAACTGGGCCGGTGTGGTAGTAGCCATGGCCCGCTCACAATGATAAAGTTATAGGCTTATTGTTTGGGATTTAGAGCGGTTTCAGACGAGCATATATTTTAGCGCGTATAAGCTCGTATCGATTTACACGCGCGCAAAAATTTTACGCTTCATAAAACAGAACGCGGATACTCGCATGGGGTATGTAGGCGCGCGGGGACGCATCTCTCGCGGCACACGCTTATACGAGCTTATACCAGCGTCAACACTCATACGAGTTGCGCCTACAAAACGAGCTTTATACGCCGAAAATACGCAAATCTGAAACCTAAAGGATATTTTTACTTATATTTTTTTAAGTTAAAATGACAAAAAAATTCAAACATACCTCAGCTTACTAGAGCAGCTGATAACAGGAAAGAACATGCCCTCCAGGTTGAAGTTAGTGAAGGAGCCCGTGACCCTCACTCCGTTGAACATGAAGTTGATGATGGGCACCGTCAGGTCCAGGGCGCAGCCGATGACGTCACCTGTTACGAGGAGAAGAAGTTTAGAAAAATATCTACACATTTTTTTTTAAATTCATTAATTTAATGGCAGCCAATGCACAGTCTGAACCGATGCGTCTAGAAAAAATTAAGCACTAGAGTTCTTTATGTAACGAAGGGGAGCTCTGGCGAAGAGTTTTCGAAAATTCACCTCATTAAGGGTTGAAAGTTTGTATGAAATTTATTTTTGCCGATTAGAGATCACAACGAACACGTGACTTGTAATAAGAGTAAGTGCAATTGTGTTTTTTTGGGAAAAGGGTGGTTCCCAACCACAGTCATGTGCAACTCCTGAAATCCACAATCAACAGTGGCGACCACCAGATAGGCAAAGAGGCAATGAAGCTCGACAAGCCCACTTATTCAAATGTTTTGGATCCGCCAATGGAATTAGACAAATAATTTAAAAAATTGAAAGATTTAGTGTTGAATGGCCACAAAGTATGTACTAAATAGATAATAATTTTGCCATTGTGCCGAAGTCGACCTGTAAAGAACTATTTCAAGGAACCGTCCCCCGACTGGAATAAAAATATTGGTTTTCCAATTCTTTTTCTTCAGTTTTACGTGCTTTCTGAAGGATTCACGAAAGGATCTCGGCATGAATTGGATGGCCACCTACCCACGGATCTTTGGTTAGGTTAACCTTGATCGCTATTTAAACGTCTTCCTTACCTTTCCTAATGTAAGGCTCTTCATGATGCGTCCGGTTGACCATGGTCTTGCGGCCGCCAGACCAGAGGAAGGCGCCGTCGAAGCCGTACGAGGACAGGTCGTCTCCCACGCCGTTGCCTCCCCACTTCTCACCGCCGCCCGGGTACGGGACATAGCTGGACAATAAGGGTATGCTCATGAAGTGAAATAATATTGATATTTTCATACCCAACATTTTTTTGTGTTAATTCTGAGTATTGAGTGACCAGGAAAATTGAAAAACGAAGTGTCGTATTAGCTAAACACAAACATAAAGGCTGTAAAAAGACCCTTAACGAAGCCGAAAAGCACTTGTTCTCCCCGTCATTGTGATATTTTTTTTGTTCTAGACCTAACCAGTGAGAGGGATCTAATTACGGAGATATTGCGGGTCAAAGTTCCAACTTTTTTTTAAATACAAATCTTTTAATGTTTATGACTTTACTTTCAATACCTACATGATCCCTGTACTACTCAATGCATCCACCAGCTCAATGTTTTGAGCGCTTTACATTGAGTCAAGCCGTAAACCGTGAGTTTTACCCCAAAAAAATAAGTCGTTTCCCAACAATAATGTTTGCGTAGAGTTACTAAGTTTGATGCACAGAATACTTGGTTAACGGCTTCGTGAAGCGTTCTTTTACACCCTGTATTTCAATAAGTCTCACCCAGTTGTGTTAGCCCATCCGATACGCAGGTGCGGCATCATATGCGTGGTCTTCTCGATATGGTCCATGGTGACCTCGAAGTACCACTTGCGGTACACTGCCGAGCCTTCCACGCGACCCACGAATATGTTTGGACGGACACTGTAGGGCATAAGAAAAAAATATTATCACAATAAAGAATCATGTAACATTTACCGAGCTAAAATGAGCCCTAGTACCATGAGCTCAATTGGATACATAATCATTGCCAACAAACATCATCATCTGCCTAGCCTTTTCCCAAATATGTTGGGGTCGGCTTCCAGTCTAACCGGATGCAGCTAAATGCCAGTATTTTACATAGAGCGACTGCCTATCTGATCTCCACAACCCAGTTAATACTGGGTAATACGATACCGTTTAGTAAGACTGGTTGTCAGATTTGCAACAAACATGTCAAGCTAAAATAAACCCTATTTTTTACACAAGAATGTTCAAACTCACCTCGACACATGATCAACCAGCGCAGTTTGAAGCAGTAGATTCTTCCCTGGCAGCAGATAGTCACAGATGTTGTTCTGAGAGGATCTGACTGCGACGCCGTTACCGACGCAGAGAGAACATAGAACGTCTAGTACTTTCGGGTCGCGACCGTGCTTTTCTAGTAGCGAGATTATCACTTTTATGTGTTCGTCCTGTGGGACAAGAATTGTTGTTAAAATTACGTAGTAAAGCAGAGATATTTCGGATCTAGATACGGATATGGATATAGGAATAAAATTATATCGGTTTCGGATACGGATATGTAATTATTTCGGATTATCCGTTAGTTTCGGATAGTTTCGGTTACGGATATTAGATTGAAGTAAAATATAAACACAAATAGTATGTAATAATTTGGTTTTATCTAGTCTAGGTTATCATTTGGTATTATGGTTACGGTTACGGATATATTTTTATTTCGGATATCTGATAGTTTCGGTTACGGTTACGGAGCTCCATAACATCCCTGTAGTAAAGTTGCGTATGATGCTAAATTTCAGTAACGATGACTACTAATTCGACTGATTGCACAGATCAATATTGAAATGGTGATGTTCGGCGTCTAATATTATGTTCAAAATACTAACGAACACTTTTATTTTATTGGCCTATTATATTGGGCGGAAAAGGACCTTTCACGAAGCCGTCAACTAAGCATGTTCTGTACAAAAACTAAGTAACACTGCGCTAAAATTATTGCTGGAAAACCACTTTTTTGTGTTCAAAATCAAGTTTTACAGTAGGATTAAATGTGTCGCACTTAAAACTTTGTGCTGATGGATGCATTGAATAGTACAGGGGCCATGGAGGTAATTAAATTAAAGTTATAACATTTAAAACTTGTATGTATATTTTCGAATGGGCAACTACAGTCCATTCGCAGTTATTATGCCTGTGGCGGGACTGTAGGTAGCTTATTTTTGACTATGCAAAAGTGCCTGTCATGGGTCTATTTGAAATAAATGCTTTGAGTTTGAGTTTGTAATAACTTTGATCTTCAAAACCTCTGAGCAAAATTAATCACAATCACGGGAAGAATAGGTGCCTCTCGGCTTCGTTAAGGGCCTTTTTACACGCTTTACAATGCAGTTTGACGTCCTTAATAACGAGGTCATAATATTCCGCACTATCACAATTTCTCTGGCGAACAGAATATCAATGACTATTTACTAATGTTAGCTATCCATTACTCACGCGCATCATGTTCAGAGCTTCGGGCGAGTCAATCAGCACGCAATGTAACACATCCAGCATACCGGTACCCTCCCCCGACGCTTGGGAACCGAGACGGGAGAACAGCCAGTTCAGACGGTTGGAGTTCGCGAACTGGGCGCAGTTCGTGTGGTTACCCTTGATTATAGCGGCTGTGGAAAGATGGGGTTAATTTTATTTATTTAAAGTTCATGTACAATAGTGATACATATGCGGAATAAATGTAAGGCATTCTCTACTAGTCAACCTCAGGGTAAATAGGACAAAATTGTGATATGTTACAAAAACTAAAGTAATATAGTTTTGTGTGGCCTTTGCCCAGTAATGGGACAATATGGGCTAAGAAAAAATAGTTTAAAAACGGTACGGGCAAATGATGGTGATCAATTGCAATAACTTTGTTACGTTTTGACTTAAAGTTGGACCACCGAATCAATCATTTTATACTTGGAATAAGCTTGCGTTTGGCCGCATCTCGCCTGATGTGAAGCGATGATACAACCTGGAGCATACTTTCTTAGAAGAAACTTGAAACTTGAAGAGATCCAGATTATAATGATCGGGGAAAAGAGTTGCCGTCAGTGAATTCCTTCGCTCAAAAAATTTGGAAGCATATTGGTCTACTCCCAAACTGTTTTCAGACTGTATATAGGGTGACTGGTAATTAGTTACCGATACTTAAACACGTGATTGTAGTCATGATAACAAAAAACTTTCCCAAAGAAAGATTTTTTTTATACACACACTTTTATCACAATAAGACAACAGCCGTATGAAATTCGCACGCGCGCGCCTTTGACCTATCAGCTGTTAGCAGTTTAAAAAAAAATGTTTCTTTGGGAAAGTTGTTTGTTATCATGAGTACAATCACGTGTTTAAGTATCAGTCACTAATTACCGGTCACCCCGTAGATCTAAGAAACAAAACCCTTGAAGAAACATACCGAGTAACTGATACAGGTAGCCGGAGATCATCTCCCAGCTCTGCCCCGACTCGTCTCCTGCCAGGAAACCTGCGAGGAAGCCCTGCGACGTGATGACGTTGATCTTGTCAATGGCTTCCAGGATCAGGTTCAGTATGCCTTCCTCTTGGAACAGGTCCTGACGGTTGCGGAGCGCACGGAAACGGTTCTGTTTATCTTCGTGTTCTGAAATGGAGGATAGAAGGTGATTTAGTGAAATAAAGCAAGAACCTACGCCGGTAGCCACAGTTCAGCGGGTTGCTCGAAAGTCTGACAACCAGTCTTACCAAAGGGTATCGTATTACTCAGTACTAACTGGGGTTTGGAGGTCAGATAGGTAGTCGATATATGTAAAATACTGGTATTCAGCTGCATCCGGCAACAACTGTCAAAGATCTACAAATGACAGCCGGGACCAACGGTTGAACGTGCTTTCCGAGGCACGGAGGAAACTCGGTATGTAATCGGTGGTCACCCATCCACGGACCAATCTAGGCAAGCGCGGCTTAACCTAAAGATCGACCTGAGCGTGTGTTATTATTTAGCCACGAGGTTTGTATGAAAGATTGATAATTTTCACTTCTTTTCTTTGTTTCATAATTAAACCCGTACTAGTTATATCCTAATCCTAACTAATTTTGTAAATGCGAAAGTAAGTTTGTTTGTTTGTTACCTTTTCATGCATGAACCACTGAACCAATCATCCTGAAATTTTCCATATACGTTGTCAGGTGTACAGAAACGGACATGGGGTACCTTTCATCCCGAAAAAAAGTACTGTTCCCGAGGAAAACAACAATAACGTTCTTATGATAATAGATGGCGCCACGTGTCTTTGGCTCCGAACCGCATTGATTGTCAAATTCTAAAAGAACCCGCGGGCAAAAAGTAAAGAAGGTAATAAGCTTACCCATATCCTCATCCGGCTGCGCGAAGTAGTTGATAAGATCCTCGAGACACATCACCATCTCGCCAAGGTTCACCGACGCGAAAAACATGGAGTGGCGCCGGTTCTCTTGCAGAGTTTCAAGGCCACTGCGGAAGGATTTTTAAAATTAAATATTTGGAGGAATATGTCTTAGGCGCGAATTACACAGAAACGGCGTAAGGTGACGGTGCGGCTCAGGCGCAGCGCAGGCGAGGAATTTATAAGGAAACGAAAGAACGGCTTGCCTGCGCCGCGCCGCTTGAGTGTAATTTACGACACGTCGCCTACGTACATTTTATATGAAAACGTTTTGAAGCGGTATCATGCCTGCGCCGCGCATCTTACGCCGTTTCTGTATAATTCGCGCCTTAGGGGAGAATGGTCTGAATAATCACCAAAATAACGGGAGATCACAACGGTGTGCTGCAAAAAATTAAATGTAGAAAATTCTAAGTTATCGAATAAGGTTCGAGCTATGATACATTTTGACGAGTTATCTAAATCTATACTAATATTATAAAGAGGTATTTGTTTGTAAGTTTGTATGTACGGGGTAATCTCCGGAACTAATGATCCAATTCTAAATATTCTTTCACTAGCTGAAAGCTACATTATTCGTGGGTGCTATTGGCTATAAATTATATTTATATCATGCATATTAGCAGTGCTATCACATTTTTTTCATAGTCGCGGGCATAGAGCTAGTATGAACATAAATGTATGTTGCAACAATAATTTTTTAGCGATCGTATCGTTGTTCCTATTATAAAAGTTGCTAATTTTTGTGAATACAGCATTCCCTGATTCCAATACCTTGTTTAAACTAGCATCTTGTACACTCACTGTCTGCACCAATAGAGTCAACTACCGTTTGTACCACGTATTTTCATCCAACTGTATTGATCAATATCTTACTAAGTATTACTTACATATTATAAATGCGAAAGTTAGATAGATAGATGTTTGTTACTATTGCACGCAAAATCTACTAAACGGATTTGGATGAAATTTGGTACTCAAATAGTTTATAACATTAATTAACAATAGTACACTTTTTATCCCGGTAGTACGATCCAGTGAGAAAATTACCGGCAGCGGGCGAAGCCGCGGGCATAAGCAAGTGTCAAAATAAACTCCTACTCACTTGATAAACTTGGTGAACAGCGACGAACACTTCCTGATAACTCGAGCAGTCCTGGACTCTTCCTCCTGAGATCTGGAGAAGTCCAGCCCGTCGTCCATCTTGCCTTCCTCGTGGAGAATCGCTTGCTTCTCTTCCACTTTACCGACGCCTTTCTTCTTTGTTTCGTATGACTGGAAGTAATTGACAAAAATTGTACTTTGATCTCCAATATCTCCGTAACTAGAAAGTTCCCAGGTATGGTCTAGACAAAAAAAAATCGTAACGACATCAGAGAGAACAAATGCCTTTCGGCTTCCAGAAGGGGTCTCTTTACACCCATTATTTCCTAATCTCTTGGGTAACTCTGCTTAAGATGTGAAGGATTTTGCTGAAGTCAAGTGATGTTTAGTTCGTATTTGGTATGATAGATGCCACCACAAGGTATTGAAGATGCTGACTGATTTGAAAGTTTACCTTATAAGACAGCCAGAGGCCAGTCTCCGAGTGCTGCACAATGACGGTGGAGTCACCGTACTTGATGATGGGCGCACCGATCACTTCCAGGTCTTTGTCTTCCAGCACCTGCTTCTGATCATCCTTCTCTTGGCGGAGACAGAAGGCACAGGATGCTGTCGTAGCTTCCTCTCTGGAGAGAAGAATGGCGAAAGCATGAAAAACATTGATTGGATATGTGGTCAACCGGAGCTTTTGAGTCATGGTATATGAGAGGATGTTGAGCGGTCAGTTCAGCCGTTGACAGATTGAATACTATAAGCTGTACTTGGATCGTTTGGCGCGCGGTGAAAATTGGAACTACCGCCGCCATCTTGTTTTTTGAAATTCCTTTTACAAAACAATTCCATAAATGTTTACCAATACACTGATACGAGTTCCAAAAGATTCTTGTAGCACCTTATTTTAACTTTTGTAAATAAGTAGCTTGTAATTATCTGACTGAGACTGCTGAGCGTCAGATCCTTGGTTCCATTTCCTAGTCGGGCAAAGTGTTTTCGGAATTTCTCAACCAAGGAGCCTGGATTTGTGGCCGGTTGATGGCAATAGGCTCGCTCCCTATTACACGGGACTTAAAGGTAACTGGCGACATGTGGGTGTACTATTAGGTAAACTTCTACCTAATCCTTTGGGGATTATGTTATGTTACGTAGTAATAGTTGTCATGAAACTTTTTTTTTAACCTGTCGCCGTCCACTGCTTAAAATAAATATTAAAGAACTTCTATTGTCAACATACCTGCTAACTAAATACAGCTCATTCTGGTCATTGACCCCCAGATATCTTCCAGTGGTGATGTGTCGGATCCTCATCGGATGGTACCAGTTGATGAACCCACCGGCCCACTTGGTACGAGCCAACTCCAACCGCCATAGTGAACGGGCTTGCGACATCACTGAGCCGCCTTCGTAGACCACAATACTGGAAGAAAATTTGGAATTTATTTAAATACACTTAACTTAACAGAACATGTGGATCCCAATACCCCTTGTATTGGGATCCACATGTTCTGTCAGAAATGGAAGGAGGACGCGCGGGTTCGCGACAAATGGAAAGAGTGGACAGAAACCTTTGCCCAGGAGAAGGACATAGCAGGATAGATAAAAAAGGGGTATCTTATTGCCCAGTACTAACCGGTTTGTGGAGATCAGATAGGCAATCATTCCATAAAATAAAATAAAAAATTAGCATTCAGCTGAATCCGAACTAACTACTAGAAAAGGCTAGGTAGATGATGACTTAACTATACTTAAAAGTTTTCAAAGTGGGATTTGAGATGCAAAAAGAAGTTATATATCTGAATACTGGATATTCTGTTATTTAAAGAGATTTTGTCCTTCTTTCTCTTCTTTTTCCCCACATCATTACTAGCTTACTTCTACTTAGTTTATTTATTTAAGAATAGGTACGTTCTTCATAATTATGTAATTCTTATATTTAGTGAATTATATTCTTTTTGAGAAATAAAAATGTCTTGAAACGTATAATTTTATGTGTGCAAAGTAAGGTGACTATTCACAAGAATAACAAAAGAATTTAAAGAAGATAAAAAACTCACTTTAGCCCCCCATCCTTGGTCCAAGTACTAGGTATGGTGAGGCACTCGTCACCGCCGTGGAAGAACCGCAGCACGTCACCGCCGAACACGTACCCGACGTACTTCATGCGCGAGATACCCGTCCCGTACGGCTGCACCGACCAGTGTGTGACGTGGAACGACGCGTTCACTATCGATACTTCGTTTTCTTTTGTCGTGTGCTGAAATGCGAAGGAATGGATGTTAAAAGGACGAGAAGTTGTTTATTGGAAATGCTTTTTTATACAACCAGAACAGGTCTCATTTTTGAACGTAGGCTTTTTGTGACTTCTATCGGTCGATAATTTAATTTAATATTTTTTTACAGAAAATAGAATAATTGGTTGGGCATAAACAAGACTTTCAATTGTTGTGATGGCACTATCTATAAATTTCTATAAAACTAAATATTAATTTAGTTCTTATTGTCTCTGGTTGGATAATCTTGAATATATTTAAAAACATAAAATAATAAGTACATGAGCTTTATGAAATACTACAAAAACAAAATATTATAATTCGGACAACATTTTTTTAAAGTACATACTTAAACACTAAAAAAACAACATATAGACTCATGATTTACGTTTTACAATTTATGAAAACTATACGATAATAATATGATCATTAATTTTACAAAAAGTGTTCACAAAAAATAAAATGCCCACGATATTTCAAACTACGCGAAAATGTGTAAAAAATAATTTGCAAATGGCTGCTCCTTGTTTAACATACATATGAATCAACATAAAGACACATAAAGAAACATGAACAATTAAAATACTACTGTGTACAACACGAAACATAATCTGTGCCCGACAAATATTTTAAATACGACAACAATTAACAAAATACCAATGTAATACGACAACAATTAAGGTACCAATGCGATGTAACAAATATAGCATTTAAAGCTGGCTCGAGGTGGCGCAGGAAAAGAGTACCTGGAAGGATGTTGGGGAGGCCTTAGCCCAGTGGTGGGACATTAAAGGCTAATTTAAAAAAACGAAGGGCTTCAAAACTGTTGTGATTTTTGGCGAGACAATGTGATACAAATGTTGGTAGTGTAACATAAATTAAATATTTCATGGATGGCTTTGCGATGTGCGGGCGACTGTATATCATTTTATTGTTATACAGAGTTATATTTAATTAGCTAGTGAAACTTCGTAGACCTCATCACGGGTAAGGATGAAAATTAATAGCTTCTTCTTCTTTTGTATCGATGGTACGACTCATCAAACTTTTTATTTATTATCTGCACTGCTGCGAAAAAAGGCGTATCAAGTTATCACAAATTGTCAAATTTTGTAATTCGATTTTGGACTTAACCTTCAACATTTTATGGTTTAAAATCATTTGGAGAAACTCGACAGTTTGTGGTAACTTGATGTGCTGGCGACTGTACCCACGGCAACACGTCAACCTATACATTTCCATATAACATGACCTCGCTTTGTACACATTTCCAATACAATAAGAGATCCGTATAAATGGTTTTATATAGCTTGATTGGTCCCTATAACCTAACCTACCCATCAATTCTGAGAAGTTTCTCTAGCTATTTTAATTTAACCCTGCATAACAAACTTTTACACATTACAATGAACGATTTTCCTTAATGATGTTTTTTGCGTGTACAAAAATAAATAAATGTTTTTGAACTGCTCGAGATGGGCTCATACTATGAGTGTCGAAACAGAGTGATCACAAGATGTAACATAGAGACAACTATAACATTCAGGCGTGGAGCCTCACCGATAAGATAAACCTTAATCCTTTTGTGATGATGCGCGGAGCTCGCTCTGCCGGCGATAATATGACCTTGCCCTGGGGTTAGATAAGTACTAAGTGTTTATTCAAAACCCTAGTACAGTTCAAATACTTTGAGTACTAGGAATCGAGACGAAACTTTTTTTTTCGGATGGGAAATCATCAAATGACCCCCCCCCCCTGGGCGGAGTGGAAGGGAGTGTCAGACTTTATTGACTAAAACACATCCATGTTCCTTCTTTGCCCTTTGTGTTCTAGGGCCGCGGTATCTCTTTCGAACAGTCCCGCAGCCATCGAGTCGAAACTTTGAAAAGGATTTTAACGTTAAATTAATACGATATGCTACCAAGAAGTACTCTGTGTTATTATTTATTTGTTTGCGGAGTTTGTGGCTAAATAATAACAGCCGCTCGGGTCGATCGGCAGGTTAAGTCGCGCTTGCCCAGGTTGATCCCTGGACGTGTGACACAGTAAAATGTTTTAATATCTATGAAATTGTATTTATTTGACTTAATTTTATGGCAATTATGTTGGAATATGATTTTGGGCATATGGCCAAATAATCAGTCAAATGAAGCCAATTTCGCTGATATTCAAAACATTTTTCTGTCTTTTATTTTAATTTGAAGTTCTCCGCCTTTAAAAAATACCCATTACATCAGTTACTACCCATTAGGTACAAATTCTACCCTAATTAACCTGAAACAGGTTGCTGGTTAAAGGTAGTTTATTTAGACAAAGCTTATTATTAAGTGCCCTCCGTGTGCAGAACTTAAAGTACACGCATGTACTTACCAAGTATCTCTCAGTGGCCACGGAGACGAGAATCAAGTCATCACCGACTCGGACCTTCTCACCCTCAGATCTGTTGAATTACAAATATGTCAAAATATGTTATTAGATAGCCAGAAGCATGGAACTCCTTATGGAACTTATAATGATTTCATCCAGGCGGATTATGTTCGTGTAAATATGCATTATCTTTGGCTTATCATTATACCTGTCACTCTCGCCAACTGTCAAACTACAAATGCATAAACCGAACGGCGAACATGTTTTAACCAAGCACGCGCCTCGTCTATAAATTGCAGCCTAAGGTTTAAGCATAGACTTTGGGAGAAAACGCCTTAAAGTCAACGACATCCATTTGCCACATTGGGACTTAGGAATTTAGATTATATTTCTTTTCGTGCTAGTTGTCCCTCTTGCTAGCATGAGTTGGATTCCCAACTTGCAGGAACCCTGTTTGTTCAATATACATATTAAGACTAGATAGTATAGGAGCGCTGACGCAGCATTTTGTATTCGTCGTACGGCGTACGTCGTCTCGGCGACTCGAGTTCGGTCGTAACCGCCAATAGCTATAGACGCGCTTTCAACCTAAGTAACTCCTTTGTAATCTGTTTGCAAGTAAAGAAATATTCAAGTTTCGCCGCATTTCATTTCTCTCCGTACACACACACCTAAGGACAATATACACACCCACACAAAAATAGTATTTAAACAGTTGTTTCAATATTAAGTAGAAGATACACTACCTCTGTTTGCTGGCAGGATGCAGGGTCCACCAACAGGCTTCACCTTGCGAATGTTCTTGTAGACCCACATCAAAGGCCAGCTTGTCCTGAGATGATGATGTCGACAAACAGGCCAGGTACTGTGAATAACAGGATTAAACTTCAATCCTTGCAAAAACATATTTTGGTTGGTGAAGATTTTATCTAACTGTCTTGCCTATTTGTATCGTATTCCCCAGTAACTGGATTGTGGAGGGCAGATAGGCATACTCCTTGTAAACTACTGGTATACGGCAGCATCCGGTAAGACTGGGAGCCGAGCTTGGGGTTGATAAAAAGCTGGGCAGATGATGTTTAAGTTTTTATTGAAAAGACCTCACGAGGGATCAAGTTGTCGGAACGAAGAATTATAGACCGACCGCTTTAATGAGTCCTCCAATTTCCCATCAAAGGCACATTAATCGTCTACAAAGTCCTAACAATATCCCACAGGTTATTTTCTTTAAAATAACCATAATCCACGTAGGTATTGCGATACCAATTGAACCAATTCGTGATCAAGCTTCAGAATATTCCATTTAAATTGATACCTTCGCGAGGACTCATTAAAGCGGTCTGTCTATAGAAATATACAAGCAGAGACGGTTGTATTTATTGTTTAGCTCATTTTCTAAATTTGTCAGTGTTCTGTATTACCAGACCTCTTTCCACCTCTTCTCCTTCTTCATAAGTGCCAATTTAGTTAATAGTACCATTCAAGAACGCTCTAGCGTATTAGCGTATTTAGCGTATATAATGAAAGGCTGGATAAACCTTCAAAAATTCATACCATATCACTGTTGAGATGTCGTAGAAGGATGGCATTTCCGTACAACAGAGTACGATGCCCAGAACCGGTGCCTTTACCCTGCAATAGACAAACATAGAGTAGAAGAACACTGTCATGGCATGTGTCAAAAATATGTTAAGAATTAAAACGACATAAAAAAGTACAAGAAAAAAAAATTAAGTAAGAGAAAAACTTTTCCGTCACAACATTAACTAACGAAATTATTTATCAAGAAGTCAATTTAATATTTCAGTAAGTTTGACCTTAATCGAATTATGAACGATACGAAAATAATGACGGGTACAATCTGACACATCCATACATCACTGTCAAAACGTTTTTGTTCAATGACAATCAATTTGGCATAGAACGTATAAAGTACGATTTACACGGAGCGCATTTTACAATGTGTTCAAACAAATTGACATGTTTATGGAGTAGTAAATGCAGTAGTAGTTATACGTCTGTGGTCTGTCTGTATTTAATATTGTATTTTAAACATAAAAAACTTAAAACACAAAACATTTGTAAAAAATAAAAAAATCTATTTTGAAAAAAAAGTGAAAGAAAAAAAAATCTAATAAAATTGATTTGAATTGATTTTGTTTTGTCTGTGGATCCCCCTAAGGAACTAAAAAATAGTGCATAAAGTATTTATAAAATATAATATTTGCATGGAATTAAAACCCCCCGGCTACCGACGGGTTCCAAGCTGTGTAAATTCCATGCAAAAAATTAACTACTTCCTAAAAATTTAAATTTTCTTCAACACATTGTAAAACTCGCTTTGATTAGGACACGCGCCGGTGGGTGTAAATCGTACTTAACTAGACGAGTTATGGCAGCAATTTTAATTGTGTCTTTAGTATGCTAACTAGGCGATATTATTTCGCACCTCGGGAGCTTTTAATTGGGTTAAGCCGGGCTATTATTATAATAATAGAATAACAAGACTTTGAACTTAGGGCTTCCACTTTGCATAGATTCTATCGCAACTTTACTGTGGTATACCAAACAGAAAAAATGTCATGTTGTAATTTTCTGTTGTTCTGCTTTATTGAAATCCATTGTTTTTACATTCTTTATACGCCTAGTTTCATTCGTTTTGAGCTCATATTAAACACTGTAGCTAGTCCTTCGAGCCGGATCTACACATTCTACCTACCATTATTTTGTGGGTATTTATTTAACTAATACAAAAAAATAAATAAACCTTCGATATCTGTAAAAGTTGGACTTTCACCAAAATTTTTATGTTATCTAAAGGTAATTTTGCCATTATTATTTGTTTTTATTAAATCTGTTAATGTTGTATAAAAGCCAATATCTCAAGAAAAATGTTTCAAGTTCATACTTACAATTTACAGTAAATTAATTATATTAATGTTAATACAAAGGGGAAGACTCAAATATTCTAAACTAATAGAACACATGCGAAGGATTAGCGATAGAAATAGAAAACAATATCTAAACATAATAACTATACCATCTTTCTGTATAAAAAAAAAACATCTTTTCAGGGTTAACTTTTCTTTTGTTTTATTTCGTTTCGTGTGTTTTGCACTTCCAAAGTAATTAGGGTCGCGGGACCGATTGTTAAATTTATTTCTTGAAAAAGAACTTTCTGGTAAAAGAATGTTTCCATATTTTACAAAAAAAAAGAAAATGCCAAACATGTGAAAGATTTCTCTCAATTCTTTCTCTTAATATGAAAAGAAAAATAAATCTAAATCTTTAATTTTCTTAGAATACATTATTTTTGCACACAGATGGTATCATTTTTCAAAACTAACAAAAATAAATTAGTACATTTTATTAGCCAGCACATAATGAATTTTGAAAGTTAAACCACATAGGTATTATGAAAAACTGTTAGGCAATATAATTTTGTAAGAAAAATTTTGAAAGTCAAAAATAGCCAAATTTTGTCACCAATTAGCCAAAAAAATATGTAACAAATGATACAGCATGCATTTTTTACCGATAGGCAGTAATACTCACTAAGTTTTCTTTACCCTGGAAAAATTTAAAACACGATCGCAATACGTAAAACGAAATTATTCACAAGAGGACAACAAAATAATCATAAAGGGTGTAAAACGACCCTCAACGAAGCCGAAAGGCACGTCTTGTTCTCCCCGTCATTGCGATCATTTTTTTGTTCTGAAGCATACCTGGGAACCTTCTAGTTACGGAGATATTGGAGGTCAAAGTTCCAAATTTTTCACAAGTTTTTTTTTTAAGTACCACTTTTAAAGGTTTTAACTTTACTTTAATTAACTCCACGACCCGTTCACTATTCAAATTATCCATCAGCACTAAGTTTTAAGTGCGTTACATTGAGTTTTACCGTAAAACGTGATTTTTCACCCCAAAAAAAAAGTCGTTTCCCAGCAATAATTTTTGCGTAGAGTTACTTAGTTTGATGTACAGAATGCTTGGTTGACGGCTTCGTGAAGGGTCTGTTTACACCTTGTATTTGTTAAAACACAAGATTATAATAAATATATGGAGTGTACAAAATCATACAAAAGATTTGCCTTTTGAAATCTTTAAAGGACATCAGGTATTCGTTTCACCATTTCCTTGTTCCAATATAAAATAAAAAAGGAAATCAAATAAAAAAAATGGCTGCCATTATAATTTCAAATATAATTCAGTCTCACTAATATTTTTCTACAAAGTTAATAGTGAAACCAACCCTTATTCGAACATATTTAAAGTGTAGTTTAGTCAAAAATATAATTGAAAATTATTCATAGGGTGGCATTATTATACTTCGGAAAGGTTTTCAAAATGTTAATCTTACAGGTACATATAAAATTATGAAATACTTGATGTACATTTGTATGGTAAAATTGTTGACCATATACTTACAGTCTCGGATCCTGCAGCCGTGACCAGCTCTTGTAAAGCTCTTACTGACAACGCCTAGAAAGAAAAGCAAAATAACTTACTGACAGTTTCCTAGATGTCTACTAATTTTATAATGGATGCGCTCAAGTAACCCGCGAAATTTGCGCTTTTTGTTACAATGTTTTCAAAGAAGAAAGACGTGACGAACGCTACTAGGAGATGCCTAAAGACGCTTCTTCAGCTAAGCATTCGTCTGTAATGTAACAATCAAAGATTCGCATCACATTACAAACAAACATTACATTACAAATCTTTATTACCAATGTTATTGTAATAGGCTTTTATTTTGGATGGTTAATCATCAAATGAGCCCTCCCGCTCTGGGCGGAGTGGAAGGGAGTGTCAGACTCGTACTGATTAAAACTCTTCCATGTTCCTTCTTTGCCCTTTGTGTTCCAGGGCCGCGGTATCTCTTTCGAATAGTCCCGCAGCCCCGGCAGGATATTATTATAGGCTTAGGTTGCGTACTATAACGATACAATTTATACAAAAACAATAATTTGTTTCTGTACAAAATCGAAGCTTGGACTGTGACATTAAAGAAGAATCTCACCGGGAGCGTCTATTGGTAACGTAATGTTAAAAGTCGAATCTTGAATTTGTTACATTACAGGCGAGGAGGTGAGAGAGCGCCTTAATGCTCCTTAGTTACAAGAGCCAAGCCACCTCCACCCCCAGTCGATAACAACAGTCCCGGGTTCTCTTACCCTACCTCGCACACATAAGCTGTAATTATCGTGTGCCTGTAATTCCACTGTCACGAATATTTTTCCACCGCGCACCTCAATCACCTGAAGAATCAGGGTGTAAAGTTCCTCTTCCCCCAATGTAAAGAGGGGATCCTCCGACCAGATGGGTGTTGTGTCTGGTGGGCTACTATCCAACGGTTGATATCGGGTTGTTGTAGGTATATACTTTATGTACCTTATCTGGTGGATAACTCTGATTTCCGGATGCAGGATTTTAGTTCTTATTTTGCGACATAGATGTCGTTAGCGTTCTTTATGTCAATTTGATTCTGTTGATAGGTCTACAATTACCTGAAAAGTGTGAAAACTAACCTGTTCGATGACAAAGACGCACTGCGACAGGTCAGGTGGTATGTTCTTGTCGGCAATGTTCTCCAGAAAGCAGTGCCGGTTACCGAAGCCCTCGGCAGCCAGACACACCCTCTCGCCTGTGGCTGTGCACGACAGGCACACCATGTCTTCCTGTGAAACAAAAGAGGTGTAATTATAGATGGGTTAGCAAATAAGTTGATTGTTTTTTTCATTACTCGAAAACCGACTCCATCATCCACTCGGTAATACTTGACCTTCATCATCATCATCTGCCTAGCCTTTTCTCAACTATATTGGGGTTGGCTTTCAGTGTCTCGCAATTATTTTTATAAATCCTTGCCCTACCCTACTAATTTCTCCTCTATCGCGGGTGTGTTTACAAACATTTAATCTCACATACACAAACAGACCCGGTACAATTACTTGTAGGCCACACATCTAGCTTTCATAAAACAGGCCTATTTCCTAGCACATTCCTCAGGGACTTCACACAATTTTGTAACCACTTTCTTTTGTAATAAAGATTATTGATTTTACAAATATTTGTTCCGTGTGCGAATCGAACCCGCGAAACGCAGCGCAGCAGCCAATCGCTCAGCCACTGCGCCAACCATGCTGTCAACAGAAACGGAGATGTAGACACATCTCTGCCTGCCTCCGGTGAAGACAGTCGTGAAGATATTACTTCGACAGATTATGACGTGTTTTGCTTAGATACAGGCTTAATTAAAGTTATATTTCGTGTAAAAATTTAATGTTTCCGAAGTAAAGTTGCGTGACTAATATTAAAGTGTCCTTAGTTTACAGAATATTAAAATTGCTTCCGTGACATCATTGTGACAATGATAAATTATTTATTTCTTAAAACAAGTAACTACATACACTACCAGCACTCATTGACGCAGTAATTAGCTTTAATTATTTGTAATTATGATTTAAAAAATGTATTTATAATCCTTACTAATAATATTATAAATGCGAAAGTAAGTTTGTTTGCTTGTTACCTTTTCACGCCTAAACCACTTAACCGATCTTCCTAAAATTTTGCATATACGTTGTCAGGTGTACAGAAACGGATATAGGGTACCTATCATCCCGATAAAAAGGACTGTTCCCGAGGAAAACAACAATAACGTTCTTATGATAATAGATGGCGCCATGTTTCTTTCGAATCATGATTGAATTATATAAGTACAACCCTAATTGATTGTCAAATTCTAAATTAACGCGAGCGAAGCCGCGGGCAAAAGCTAGTTGGTTATAACATCTTTTTTTTTAGGACGAACCCGCCACACTATTCCCAAACCACTGCAACTCCTGAAAGCCAGAATCAACAGTAGCGACCACCAGAAAAGCGCCGAGACAATGAAGCTCGATGAAGTCACAGAGAAACAATTGAACTGTCTTGGATCCCGCAACGAAATTAATCAGAAAAGAATAGCGGAGGAGTAGGAAAAAAAAACACGGTTAGCGACGAGCTAAGGCACGAATTACACAGAAACGGCATAAGGTGACGGTGCGGCGGCGTAGGCGTGAAATTGATAAGAAAACTAAAGAACGGCGTGCCTGTCCCGCGCCGCTTGAGTGTAATTCACGACACGTCGCCTACGAACATTTTGTATGAAAACGTTTTGAAGCAGCATCATGCCTGCGCCGCGCCTTCAGCTAACCGTTTCTGTGTAATTCGCGCCTAAAGCATTCATAAACCTGAAATAACTTCTTAATCAACTCTTCTACTCCTACTAACTTTGACATCATTCCTCACTGCTCAAACATTATGACTACTCATTTGATATAGTCCCTGACATCATATTTATTTCAACGTTAATATGTATTTTCATTTCCTACTCCATATTCGTAATCTTTGAGATGAAATGTTCGCGTCGTGTTTTATGTCAGTCAAACAGATCGTGTTTCTGTTATTTGGAGTATGTTTGTACGACATAACCGAAACCAGGCAGGCATTAAATTACCAATATTTTTTTGCATAGCAACCTTTTTTTATCAAAAGATTAAAGGTTTATTTTACTTTTGTCACTTAATTTAATAATGGGTCTTTAACTATGAAATTGCCGTTTTTTCTCACATTTTCTTCTGTTTGTTACTTTGACATAATAGTTATATTTTTTTCTAAGTCCATTTTTATTGGATTAATTGATAAATTACGTACATTTTAGAGTTTAAAAACCGTACTAGTAGTTGCATATAACCTCATAGGGTAGTGTGTCAAAACACCTGTTTCAATGTGCCGTCGGTTTCACTACTTCAAGTAGATATATTTTTGTCATAGACTGTGTTTTGAGAATTTAAGATACGCAGTGCAGCGCAGCTTTTTTCACTCTAACTATGCAATTGCATCATACATAATCGGTTCAAACGTTTCCAAGAAAAATTAAAAAAAGTATCTCAATTGTAGTATAAAGGGTGTAAGGGACAGCCCTCCACAAACTGATGGGGTGAATTCAGTATATCATACTAAGATGACCGGTACATACAAGAAATTATGTCAGGAATGTTATGGGAATCCAATAAAGGACAATGGGCATCGATGTATAGGCATATGCCCCAAGGTCCAATAGCCATAAGATACACATAATTGAAAAGAGCTTTTTACAGAGAACCTTTGCTACTAACACAACTTTTGGCAATTCGTAGTACGTTCGGAGTTATTGAACTAAATATGTAACTAGTTGGACAACGAAGTTAAGATTTTCTTGGCATCAATTAAGGTTTTCTGGGTAACCAATAGTAAAAACATATAATCCATTTCATAGAGCTTTTCAAGGAGAACCTTTGCCAGAAACACGACTTTCGCCAATTCGTTGTCCGTTCGGAGTTATTGAACTAAATAGGTGACTATTTGAGCACCGAAGTTAAGACTTTCTGGGTGACCAATAGCAATAACTTATATACCATTGCAGAGAGCTTTTCAATGACAACTTTTGGTACTAAAATAACTTTTGCTGATTCGCAGTCCGTTCGTAGTTATTGAACTAAATAGCTGACTAGTTGGACACCGAAGTTAAGATTCTCTTAGCAACCAATAGCCATAAGATATACATCATTAGATAGAGTTTTTTGACTAGAACCTTTGCCAGTTACACGACTTTTCCCAATTCGTATTCCAGTCGGAGTTATTGACCTAAATAGGTGACTATTTGAGCACCGAAGTAAAGATTTTCTGGGTAACCAATAGCAATAAGATATACAACATTGTATAGAGCTTTTCAAGGAAAACCTTTGCCATTTAACGACTTTCACCAATTCGTATTCCGTTTGGAGTTATTGACAAAAATAGCTGACTAGTTGGACACCGAAGTTAAAATTTTCTTGGCAACCAATTAAGGTTATCTGGGTTACCAATAGTTATAACATAAGATGCATTGCATAGAACCTTTTAGACAGAACTTTTGCTACTAGCATCACTTTAGCTAATTCCTATTCCGTTCGGAGTTATTGACATAAATAGGTGACTATTTGAGCAGTGAAGTTAACGTTTTCTGGGAAACCAATAGCAATAAAATATACACCATTGGAGAGAGCTCTTCTATGAGAACTTTTGCTACTAACATAACTTTTGCTAATTCGCAGTCTGTTCGGAGTTATTGACCTAAATAGGTACTAGTTGGACACCGAAGTTAAGATTTTATTTACAACCAATTAAGAGTTTACGGGCAACTAATAGTCATAAGATATACACTATTGGATAGAGCTTTTCAAAGAGAACTTTTGCTACTAGCACCACTTTTGCTAATTCGTAGTCTATTCGGAATTATTGACCTAAATGTGTGTCTAATTGAGCACCGAAGTTAACATTTTCTGGGTAACCAATAGCTATAAGACGTACACCATTCGAAAGAGCTTTCAATTAGAATATTTGCTACTATACAACTTTTGCTAATTCGTAGTCTGTTCGGTTTTATTGATCTAACTAGGTAGTTAATTAGGCACCGAAGTGTAGCTCCTCTCTGACTCTGAATCGAGAAAAGTTGTCAAAGCAAGAAATATTCTTCTTGTTCTATCAATTCTATCAATTCATTGATACATATCTTGATGCTATTGGGCGTTGGGGTTGTGTTAACGATCTATCCAAGTTACTGCTACAGTAAGGATTTGCTCCTAAAATAGTATTTTAAGATGTCAATATTTTGAAAATTATGTTTATAGGCTTATAATATGATGTTTGAAACGTACAGTATTAATGAAAGTTAAAAAATTGACGAAATTACAGTATTTAATCTAACTTAATTTCTCAACATTAGACCTCTGTAGCTCCTCTCTGACTCTGAATCGAGAGAAGTCGCCATATTAAGAAATGTTCTTCTTAAAGAGATCTATCCATTGGTATATATCTTAACGCTATTGGACGCCAGGGCAATTCTGCCCATTCTCCTTTGTTTTGTTTTATTTCCTCATACGCAATATATCTTTACCGTGGCAAAACGCACGTAGCGAACGGCAAGCGCGACGACGAATTCGATGAACTGTGTAGCTAGGCAGAGTCAGCGGGCTAGCTGATTTCACGCTTCGTTTGTTAAAGTATTTCCACATCCATTGTTGGATTTTTTATTTTAGCGGTATTTTTTACATAAATGGAGTGCTGTGTACAGGGAATGTAATTTTACATTCAAATAAATGAACAGTAATAGATTTGTTTTTTTAAAGAATAACATTTTCCGGAGAAAAAAATCCGGTAGAATATTATTCAAAATAGGGAGCTGAATGCACCCTGTCAGTTTGTGGAGGGCTGTCCCTTATACCCTATATAGCGTGTGTAAATTAAACAAATAACAAAACATTGAACCTTTTAAATCTCTCTGTACACACTCCCAAGAACATTACACGCGTCCACGAATAATTATGTTACCTAAACTACAATCACAGTAACAAAAGTTAAATAAAAATGGCTATCCCTCATCAAGTTGGTGCCAAGTAAACGCCTTGCATTTGGCAACAAAAAATGCCTTCTATTTTCCTACATTATTCATGTATCCAGTCGGTTTAGGCCAAGTATCTCAAAACTTGGCCCACTGTGGAATCGGGCCAAGGTGTTAAGTTCCTGAATATTGTATTATAAGCGGATTAAGGGATGATAAATTAATTTCCGCGGCTTGGGTTCCGATGGGTTTACTTAGTTATTAATGGTATTCTGCTATAGACGGCTAAGCCTAAGGGAATAGGGAAAATATTGCTGTTTTAATATTTTAAAAGATGGCGCTCGCCTTGTGGTTTCCGGTTAAAAGTTAGCGGTTATGATTTCAGACTGAAAAACAAAAAGGATGTTTTGTCCTGTGAGAGTCTAATAAATACTTTTTCTTTCTTTCTTTCTTTCGACAGATTTATTTTCAAATGTTGTGGTTTTGGCAAGCAGGCACTGTCATTGCCACTGTTCTCGAAAAGGTGAAGGCAAGCATCGCGAAGAAACCGGCTGATCCTAGAAACAAAAATTCGAGGACATGTGACATCTATCGATCAGAACTGGGCCCGCGTGGTGGATGACCCATTCCTTCTCATAGAGAGCGTGTATACCAGTATCGAGAACATTAACGGGCTTTTTATGCTATCGGAATCACTACTGATACCAACCATAAATTAATCCAATAGAAAATAAAGAACCTATAATATAATAATACTATACCCGTTACATACCGAGTTTCCTCCGTGACTCGCAAAGCACGTTATGCCCTTGGTCCCGGCTGTCAATTGTAGATCAATAACAGTCGTTTAGTAGTCCGAAAACAAGCCTTACCAAGGGTACCGTATTATCCTGTGCTAACTGGGTTTTGGAGGTCAGATAGACAGACACTCCATATAGAATACTGGTATACAGCTGCATTCGGCTAGCCTAGAAGCCGACCCCAAAATTATTGGGAAAAGACTGGGCAGATGATGACAGAATGGAGAAGACTAAACTAAAGTCGGCCAGTTACATTGAATCATAGGATACACCAAGGACTTCTTCGAAAAACACAGTTCTCCAGAGGCCTATTCTAAGTTAGAGCCAAGTACAAGGCAGTACAACTTCGAATAAACTTAGTACGGTCCGTACCCGACACGGGAATCGTTATAATATTATTGTCACCTCATAAATTACAAGTCTCGTGTAAAGTTTTATCTTCGCCCTTGTCTTTATTAATGATTAATTTACTGTCGTGACCTTATTTCACTTTTTATTAGAGCTTATCCGAGTTCTCTTACTCGACACGGATCTTCAATTTTACAAAAGCTTTATTAAGCTTTTGCCCGCGGCTTCGCTCGCCTTTATTTAGAATTTGACAAACTATTCGGGTTGTGCTCTGTTTGTAATAATATAATTCAATCATGATGCGAAAGACACGTGGCGCCATCTATTATCATAAGAACGTTATTGTTGTTTTCCTCGGGAACAATTCTTTTTTTTGGGATGAAAGGTACTCTATGTCCGTTTCTGTACACCTGACAACGTATATGCAAAATTTCGGGATGACCAGTTCAGTGATTTAGGCGTGAAAAAGTAACAAACAAACTTAATTTCGCATTTATAATATTAGTTAGGATTCTCTTCCTTTTTGCGCAATTCTTCCCTATTCACTGCCAATCAGACAATCAGAGTAAAACGACTCATTTCATAGTCTTTTCATGAGCCATTTTACTGGATAATTTAATTTTTTTTTTTCGAGTCAAATACGGAAAATGTTGAGTATGAATGTAGAGCGCTATAAGAGTAGAGGAAGATCAAAGAACCGATGGATGGACTGTATGGCTAGAAAGGAGGTGACTGCTGAGATGACGAGTAATAGAGAAGTATGGAAGCAGAAGACATGCTGTGGCGACCTCAAATAAATTGGGATAAGGGCAGAAGAATGATGATGAAGTAGATGCCAGTGGTAATGCCAGAAGTGGCAGGGCCTAGAAGACATACAGTGACGTTATTGGTGAAGTTCTTCTGAAAGGTTAAGTGCGTAGAACTTGCCACCGGCGTGCTTGTATGACCAGATTTATGAACGTGGAGGATTCGAAAGGTTTCTGCCTCCATGGGAAAGGGTTTTCTTCTCCAAAGGGGTGCGTTTATGTTCATTTATGAATGCCCCTTTTGGGATAACAGGCATGATGTCATGTATGTACGATGATGTAGTGAGTGAAAAAAATCTGGCAATGGTGATGATGGTGGACCTAATTATGTCCTCTCACGAACCCACAAAAAGTATTTTTCCATCAACAATCAGCCTAAAAAAATTCCGCTAACAAATGCCCAAATAGTCCTAAATCCCTATCAATTCTAAGTAACTCAACACGCTTCCCAGCAAACAGGATAGCCGAACGAAGTCTAATCTCTCATCACACAAAGGGAACGATTAGCACAAGCAAAAAGCAGCAGTATAGCTAGCAGCAGGTAGGTAGGTAATAGCGTTTCCCTTTCAATTTAGGCGTTAATTCCACACAATGGAGAGCCAGTTCGCGCCTCTGCGATTCCATTTGTAACAATCATTTTCTTCTGGTTAGGGCTGGCGATTGAAAGTTTGAAGTAATTAAATGTTGAGTGAAACAGACGGCTTTTTCATAGTGGTTTTTTGTATAGCTTGAATGGAAATTATGATTAACGATGTTTTTTTTAAGGATAGTGAAAATAACGAAATGATAAGCAATTAAAGATTAGGAGTAGGGAGTCTGATAACAAGTTTTATCGTATTACCCAGTATGGGTTTGACGCAGTTTGTGCACTTCGCAAAATGTCCACTTCGCAAAATAGCACTTCTCAAAATGAGTAGGTTTTGCCTAACATTTTGAAACACACTATCAACTATTTGATAGTCTCAATACATGCTCAATTTGAAAAGTGCTAATTTGAAAAGTGCTATTTTGAGAAGTACTTATTTTGCGAAGTGCACATTTTTTTCTGCGTCAAACCCCCCAGTACTAATTGGGTTCTGAAGGTTAGATAGGCAGTCGCTCAATGTAAATTACTGGTTTCCAGCTGCATGGAGTTAGACTGGAAGCTGACCCTAACATAGTTGGAAAAAGGCTAGGCGGGTGATGAAAGATTACGAGTAGAGAAAGACTGAAGAATTTAAATGGATTATATGTAACTTGCCACGGTCAACGAGGACGAAGATAAGAGAAAAACACAGTGTTAAGAAAACAATCAGTTTTTGTCAACAATGTGTATTCTGCAGAGAAGCATTTTAGCTCCCGCTTGGAGATTTGTATTCCAAAGTTAATGGCATATTTAGATTGCTAATAAAGATACGCGATGAAATGGGAACCTTGCCATTAGGGAAGTCTTCATATCTGTTTATTGACGATTTAGTAACTTTACGATTATAACTTATTTCAGTTTAAGTTATAGTAACCTTTCAATTGGAGGTACGGATTTGGTAACTTATCTTTCGTTACTGAATCCGTCCATGAAGCTTATAGTACATGATCAACACAAAAGAACCCAGCTGATAAAATAACAGAGTGAATTTTAGTCAAAGTTCGGCTTTGAACAGCGTCATATCTGTCACTGTTTAAGGTGTAACTTGATTTTAATTGTAGTTAATAAATCAATTTAACAGTGCGTCAGAGATGTGAATTGTGGAGGAACATAAATCCCACCCCTCCTCACTTCATTAACCCAGCAGAACATCTTCCTCCTGGACAGGAACTGCAGTGGAAAATCTGGAAATCTCTCACCCGTTTGCGGGCCCAATTATATTGGGGTCGGCTTCCAGTCTAACCCGATGCAGCAGAATACCAGTATTTTACATGGAACGACAGATAGGCATCTGACCTCCACAACCCAGTTAGTACTGGGTAATACGATACCCTTGGTAAGACTGGTTGTCAGACTTTTTGGGCCACTGACTACCTAACGACTGTCAAAGATCTACAAATGACACCCGGGGCCAACGTGCTTTCCGAGGCACGTAGGAAACTCGGTATGTAATGGGTGGTCACCCATCCACAGGCCAAACTAGGCAAGCACGGCTTAACCTAAAGATCGACTCGAGCGGCTGTTATTATTTAGCCACGAGCTCCTCGCCAACGAAAGAGTGTACAGGTGGCTATATACTAGTCAGGTATTATTTGAGTCCATTGACACGCAAATAAGAAGAAGACTGAATTAAAGCTACTTGAAGAATAATTAAAACTACAACCACAACTCCATAGTTTGGCAGTCTCTATCTAAAGCTCGATGATTCAAAATATTTAGGCCCGGATACCATTCTACTCCAATATCTCTGAACCAATATTGTAATTCAATCTGATTCATAATGAGTGATAATAATAGCCTAGTCACACAGTAACTATCAGTGTTGGCTTTATTGCCAAAATTATAGCGTTTGCCTTCATTACCGGCTAATGGTACTAATTAGTCATCGAATTAGCAATTTACTGATATAGAACATTACGTGGTATCGTGTTACATACATTACGGTTGTTATTTGTAAATGGGATAGACAGAAGAAGGAAGGCTGATCCATAAGGGAGGAGACTGCCTCATTGGCTGAGTGGTCGCAAGCGCGACTGCTGAAAATGAGGCCCTGGGTTCAATCCCCGGGTCGGGCAGTGTTATTGGGTTTTTCCATCAGGGATTTCTCAGTAGCAGCTAGCAGCTACGGGGTCTGGATTTGTGCCCCGGTTGATGGCAATAGGCTCGCTCTTCTATGACATGGGACTTAAAACATAACTGACAAAATGTGGGTGAACTATTAAGTACACCTCTTCCTTACTCTTCGGGGATTTCAGGCGTGATGTTATGATGTATGATGAAGGCACAAGGCATTCTCTACCAGACAACCTTTGGGTCAAATAGGACAGCATTGTGATAGAGTACAAAAAAAAAAAAATACCATTTTGGAAACATAAATTGATATATATAAATAGGTACATACTAAAAATCTGGCAAATATGATGATGACAACTGTTCCAATCATATTTTGCTGGCTATGATGCAGTCACATGCCAATGGAGGTAGCCCTATTGCTATTTATCGAGCTCAATTCCAAATACGAGAACTTCAACAAACAGAAAACACTTGGCAGGAAATTGGCTTCACGAGTGCTCGTGTACGGCTGATGAGTTTACTACAATAAGAGCACCACACCATGTAGCGATACAACGTATTATACCTTATTATCTGCCTAGCCTTTTCCCAACTATGTTGGGGTCGGCTTCCAGTCTAACAGGATGCAGCTGAAAACCAGTATTTAACATCGAGCAATTGTCTATCTGACCTCCGCAACCCAGTTAGTAATAGGTAATACGATACCACTCGGTAAGACTGGTTGTCAGACTTTTTGGGCCACTGACTATCTAACGACTGTCAAATGACACCCGGGACAGACGGCTTAACGTGCTTTCCGAGGCACAGAGGAAACTCGGTAAGTAATGGGTGGTCAGGGTCACCCATCCACGGACCAACCTAGGCAAGCGCGGCTTAACCTAAAGATCGACATGAGCAGTTATTATTATTTAGCCACGAGCTCCTTACGAGCTTAGAAAGAAAGAATGTAAAATTTAAAGGGTTCAGAAATAGGATGGAGAGCTCTTCATCCTCCATAGAAAAGGGAGGATCCCTTGACCCCACGGGTGCTATATCTGGTGGGCTACTGCCCGACGCACGATGGTTATTGTCGGGATTCTGTATATTTTAATCGCTAGGATGGCTTTAATTTCACCAAAATAATAAAACGTATAAAGGGTGTAACAAGACCCTTAACGAAGCCGAAAGGCACTTGTTCTCGTCGTCATTGCGATAATTTTTTTGTTCTAAACAATACTTAGGAACCTCCTAGTTACGGAGATATTGGGGGTCAAATTTACAAGTTTTTCACAATTTTTTTTTAAACATGTTTTTAATGTAAGATTTTACTGTTAACACCTCCACAACCCCCGTACTATTCAATCCGTCCATCAGAACAATGTTTTAAATGCGTTACATTGAGTCCTACCGTAAAACGTGATTTTTCACCCCATAAAAAAAGTCGTTTCCTAGCAATAATTTTTGCGTAAAGTTAGATTTGATATACAGAATGCTTGGTTGACGGCTTCGTTAAGGGTCTTGTAACACCCTGTATTTGGCATAGTACACCCTTAAAGCACACCCTTGTGATTATTCATGACGTGAGTCCCAAATCAAGCCATGTATCTTTCAAAGTAATATTTATCCCCTCGGATACCCACCTAAACACAAGCTTTTACATGAGACGTTTAAACAAAAAGGACCATTATTTTAATTTATGTAGAATTTTAATTACTTTGTGAGCTGCTGGTACCAGGAATTTTATACCGAAGTTGGGTCATGCGAATACATTTTAACCTAGCTTAAAAATGTTGGTTGTGGAATTTTCTGAGGGCTGAAAAGGACAAGGAAACGACATGAAAGGGGCAGACATAGAGGACGTAGAAAACCTAACATGTATTCTATGAATGTGGTTTTATAATTTATTCATGTGTCGTTGGACGCTCGTAGTACAAACCAATATGAGCTGCCCTCCCATTGCATGGAAACCCGTACTACGCTAGGCCGGCTCAAGGTCAGTGATAACACCGACGTGCACTCGCCTGGCCTGTACACAAATATTTGACTAACATTTTATTATTAACAGTCGCTTTTTTTTTTCGGATTGGAATTCATTAAATGACCACCCCTCCCGCTCTGGGCGGAGCTGATAGGAGTGTCAGACTCGTACTGACTAAAACCTATCCATGTTCCTTCTTTGCCCTTTGTGTTTCAGGGCCGCGGTATCTCTTTCGAACAGTCCCGCAGCCCCGGCAGGCATTAACAGTCGCTCAATGTAAAATACTGATATACAGCTGCATCCTCAATGTGAGTGTGGAGCCCTAACACAGGAAATGCCACACCTTCTCTCCTGCCCGTTGTGCACAACTGTTAGCAGTCTCCAGGATTTGAATGAGGCAAACGACAGAATTGTCGAGAACGTACTGGCTGGACAAAATCTGAGTCATCGATTCGAGGAGAAGAAGAAGCTGCATCCGGATAGACAAGCCGACCTCAACAGAGCATGAGGGTATGAGCAGAGCCAGGTAAATGATGATGATGAATAACTATGAAAACTTCCACCACAACTTAACCTCTTTGTCACACCAACAAATCGTTTTATCCAAAATCTGGTATCCAAGTCTATAGGGAATTTGCTTGGAAAATTGCCTCCCTACTCCTGGGACAGACCGGAAGATAAATTGCGTAGGTTGGTCTCAAATATTAATGTGCTGATCTCAGGCCCATCTATAGGATAGCTAGTGAAGTATCTGGGTATTTGCAAGGTGAGTTATGGGGGGCAAAGGTCAATACAGGAGTTATTGTGATTTATGTGAAACTAGCTGTTGCCTGCGACTTCATTTGCGTGAAAAAAAAGAAGATTGCCTATGTCCTTCCCAGGGATGTAATCTATCTCTTTGCCAAATTTCATTACGATCCGATCAGCCGTTTAGTCGTGAAAAGGTTACAAACAAACACACAAACAGAGTTACTTTCGCATTTATAATATTAGTAAGGATGTTAGGCATTGAAACGCTAAGAAGAGGAAAAATATACTTATGACTAATTTGCTTTAATAGGTGTTTGAGAGAACATTGGCCAACACTGCTTTCGCAATATATAATATAATCATAACAAAATGGCTGACCAAAGAAGAGAGGGACGGATTTTGTGAATTACAAAAATTATATGGCTAGGAAGGTACTGGAAGAAAGACAAGTCGTAAACGGACCCTTCACGAAGCCGTCAACCAAGCATTATGTACATCAAACTAAGTAACTTTATGCAAAAATTATTGCTGGGATACGACTTTTTTTTTGGGGTGAAAAATCACGTTTTACAGTAGGACTCAATGTAACGCACTCAAAACGGGTCCATATTGGCTCACCTAAAGTTCTTTACCCGAAATTGTTCTTCCTAACGATTTGTAATCCAAATGATCACTCTTCCTAAATTTTTTCATCCTAAAGTTTTCATTCATACTATTTGTAGTGCTACCGGCGATGTTCATAACACTCATGTTTCCGAAAATTGTAATTAATAATATAATTAATTTAAATATATTTAAACTCCTACTGTTTTTTATCATAAAGCTTTAATCCCTAAACATAATTATAGGTCAGAGTGTCGTCTTGGGGGCACTATGAAAAAAATACTTAGAAAAATTTCGCGACCAATTTCGAAGTAGCGCTCGCCGGCCGCTGCCGCGGCACCGCTCGCTCCGCTCGCTCGGCTCACGCGTATTGGTCACAGTTCTAACCTAACCTAACCTATGGATCCCTTCCACATCGTTTTTACGACAAACGGTTAGTCGGAGACAAAAAACACCAAGACACTTTTAGCCTTACATTTAGGTGTTTAATATGATAGAATCGAGAAAATAAACGGTTTGCAAAAATAACACTTTTTTGGATAAATTTTTCTAAGTCCTAAATTTTTCTAAGATTTCTTTGTTTACAAAGAAATCTAAACAAAAAACATATGACTTTGAATAATAGTGTAAAAGATGGTTATGTTGAGAAAATATAGGAAAACAAATAAAAGTATAATAGATGTTTATTGCTACTGACATTATGAAGTTGAATGCTTCGGAATTAGGAACATTAGAGACAGAGTAGTTAGGAATTGCGATTGTTAGGATGAAAAAAGTTAGGAAGAACATTTTCGGATTTCCAATTATCGGAGTTGAAAATTTAGGTGAACTTTGGCGCACCCACTCAAAACATTTTGCTGGATTGAATAGCACAGGGGTCATGAATTTATAGTAAACTTATCGCAATGACGGGAAGAACAAGTGCCTCTTGGCTTCGTTATCGGTGTTTTTACACCCATTATCTTAAAAAAAGGATAAAAAGATGCAGATTTTATACAAATAACTCTTCCTTTAACTAATGTTCTCCAGTCTTTTTTAGCTTGTAAAGTACCTAAGTAATTGCAAAATGTTCAAAAGCACGTGGAAATGTATTAGGTACTTATATGCAAAATTGCTGCAAACACGCGCGGAAGGTAATTTATTTTACTTTATTATTCAAGATAAGCATGCAGTTATTTTCCTAAGCTACCTAAAGATACTAAAAGGTCATGTTTATTTCCAAGCTCATGTTTATTTTCAAGGTCATTTCAATCTTAATTAAAAGAAAATTTTTGCTAAATTATTAGTAAAATCTTGATTTGTTCCGTGTTCATCCCAAATGGTACTCCTACTTTCCCAACAAATCCAGACTTCCCAAACTTTGCAAGGAAGTTCTTCCATTCGATAATGATTTATTCCAAAGTGGCTAATGGCGTCGAATTGAAGAATATTTAAGTTTTTTTTTCGTTTTTTTATGTATAGTAAACACAAGATGTTGTGTGCATGAAGTGATATTTTAAGTTTTGATAATCATTTTTAGTTTTCTGTTTTCATTTGGATATCGAATCGTAAAATGTGGTGATACCAAATTGTATACCGTCGTGAAATGGGTATAAAAAGACCCTTAACGAAGCCGAAACTGTGATTTTTTTTTTGTTCTGGGAACCTTCTAGTTACGGAGATATTGAAGGTCAAAGTTCCTACTTTATCACGTGTTTTTTTAATAATTTCGTTTTAAGTTTTAAATGTTATATTATAACTTTACTTGAAACACCTCCATGACCCCTGTACGCATCCCATCAGCACCACCACCACCATTTTTTGAGTGGGTTTGCATTGAGGCCTACCGTAAAACATGATTTTTCACTCCAAAAAAGTCATTTCGCAGCAATCATTTTTGGAACGAGTTACTTCGTTTGGTTAGTTTAGTATTTTTATTAATAATAATCAAAATTACATAAAAGTAACTAAAGTCAGTAAAGATTGATGTACAGAATGCTTGGTTGATGGCTTCGTGAAGGGTCCGTTTACACCTTGTATAATGACAATAATATCAGATGTAAACTCATATTTGCAAATAAATAATTTGACATTGGCTTAATACTGTTTCCGAAGAACGAGACAACCCTAACATGAGCTGGTCCGGCGACCAATTACCGGTGCCTTTCACGCGGAATAGCGTTTTCATTATAATAGCACTCTTTTTATTGAAAATTATTTCTGTTTTTTTAACTGAAGAAACGGTGCCTTTAGACTTTGGTTCTTTTTATTATTTTAATAACCGTAATGAGGATAAACAACATTTCATTATCTTGATTACTGTATACCAGTAGTTCCATTAATGTGTTCTACCCCATTTCCAACACTAGTATGACAAAATGTAGATGTTTTTGAGAATGTTTGGATGTTTTTCAATCACTTTATGAGCAGCTAGGATGACTTCATACCGCAGTCGTTTTTTTAAAGAAAATTAAAAAAGGTTGGTATATGTCCGTATACTTTTTCGTACCAATACAATTGTTCAAAGTCATTCAAAGAACATTAATCTCAGAGTCGACTGAGTGAACACACGAAGATTAACATGGTGAGAGAATTGTAATTTACTGATTCTAAAGTCACCAACGTGCAGTGAGCAAGCATGGTTTTCAATACTTGTTTTATGTCTGTTTGAGAAAATTACTCTTGATTTTCAGGAAAACAGTGCACCAGTTGAAAACAAAATTAATTACAAACAATCATGTTGTGACCTTTCGAAACTAATTGATTGACTTATAATGTCACTAACGGGTCGATATCTTCCGTGATTGTTGTGTTGTTGATATTGTTCTTGTCGATCATGGCGCTTGCAACAGCGTCGAAATATCGGGAGCTCAAAATAATGAACAATCACGGAAGATATCCCGTAAGTGACAGAGTAAGTTTAGTTGTAAACCGTGAAAGCTTAAAACAGTGACTAATTGATAGATTAGTAAGAGCTCAACTAAATCTTCTGTGTTTAGACGGCGCCTTAAATGATTATACCCTAGGGCATTGAGGAATTCACAAGTAATAGATACTACTGAAACCTTAACAGCATTTAAACAACACACTAAGATAATTAATGAATCACATGACTAGAGCTCAATAATAACAGCCGCTCGTGCCGATCTTCAGGTTAAGCCGTGCTTGCCTAGGTTGGCCCGTGGATGGGTGCTCACTCATTACATACCGAGTTTCCTCCATGCCTCGGAAAGCAAGTTTAGCCGTTCGTCCCGGCTGTCATTTTTAGATCTTTGACAGTCTTTACAGGTCTTTACAGACAGTCAGTGGCCGAAAAATCTGACAACCAGTCTTACCAAGGGTCTTACCAAGGGGTATCATGTTACCCAGTACTAACTGGTTGTGGAGGTCAGATAGGCAGTCGCTCCATGTTAAGTACAGGTACTCAACTGCATCTGGTTCGACTGGAAGTCAACCCCAACATAGTTGGGAAAAAGCTAGGCAGATGATGATGACCAAGGACGAATTTTATCTATAAAACATAACACAAACACTGAACCGCGTTTAAAGCTGTGCCGGTAATCCGTAAGAAAAATGTCATTGCTGCTTTCAATAATTAAATCGGTTCTTGCGTCTGTAACCGGTTTAAAGATAAAATTCTAGAAAGCCGAAGTCTTCATGACTAAAGTGATCTGCTCGCACTAACAAAGGGAAAAAGACTGCTCTGAAATCCATCGACTCTTTTTTTTTTCGGGTGTGATCTATCGTCCCTCTCGTAACGACTGTAATTTGTCAAAACCTCTGAAAATGGCAATGATTACACTGTCATTTCAACTTAGAAGGGACGTCTAGGAAAGTGGAGTACTTTGCATATTTTCTTGTAAA
Source organism: Noctua pronuba (assembly GCA_905220335.1). Lineage (NCBI taxonomy): Eukaryota > Metazoa > Arthropoda > Insecta > Lepidoptera > Noctuidae > Noctua > Noctua pronuba. The sequence goes on along the minus strand of LR999918.1, from coordinate 7,093,068 downwards.
ATATTGCGGTAACAATTGAATTACCCAAGACAGAAATCTGGCAGTTATAAGCTTTTATTTTAAGGCGAGTCAAAAACAGAAATGTCGATAGATATATTGTACCTTTGTTTGAAGAAAATTAGTAATTATTATATTCTGTGAATGAAGAGGCTTTTCTCCGATCAGAACAACATGAATTGGGTTTTTTTTTCGTCCGTTTACTGTGGGAGACAAGCAGATGCTTTATAACGTTCCACAAAATCATATCTTCAGGCACGTATGTTGCAAACAAGAAAAAAAAAGAAAGAAAACATATTTATTAGTCGCAGGGACATGACGTACATCATACAAAATTACAAAAAAAGACAATAAACATACAGGGCATAACAAATATTTATGAATTGAACAGGACGAATTCCATTATTGAAGCATCAGATAATTAACTAATCAAGTAGGAATACATTTTATTATAGTGAAACGAAGCCAAGTTATTTATTCTAAGAAACCTCGCTAATCGTAAAACTATACATTGCTGACTAATTAAATACCTACTAATATTAATAGCCAAATAGCCAATAAAAGCAATTCGAAACCAAAGTCGTAAATATGGGATATTTGTTATAAGTGACCTTCCTGAATAGTAATAAAATGGAGTAGGTATCCGAGCGGTAATAACAATCAGACCGGCGCGCGGCGGCCATACCTCCACAGTCACTGCCTACACTGCCTCTTGGCTTGAGGGTTTATGGGTAGGTAAGAAGAGTTGTGTTGTTTTGGTGTAGATAGAATGGAACTGTTGGTCAAGATAGGAATTATGACCTTTGATGATGAATTACGCCTGGACTCCACCAAAGCAGATACGAGCAGGGAGGAGTGACTGGTCGGTTTCCGCACGCCTCCGCTCCGCTTCGCTTGTATCCGCGTTGGTGGAGTCCGGGCTTTACAATGAGCTTTAGAAAAAGATTCTCACTCATGTGAGCGTAACGGTCGATACGACGTTCTCAAAAACCGAACTTTCCCAAGGTCCGCTTGCACCACAAATCACTTTAAAAGTTCTTCCTTCTACACCGTATCACACCATGACCGTGCTAGGAACGTGTAAGGCAAAAACAAAAGTATTGAAAACTATATGCCCACTAGACTGTTCCGTCGCCGACCAACACCGTCGCGTGCCATGAACATTTTCATTCATTTCATTCTGAAGTCATTAGTATCGTTCTACCAACTCAGTTTGACTGTATATTTTGTCAACCCCTCCTTTGGGAGTAACTACAATGCTCATAAAAATGTATGAACTCGAACCATCTGTTCACATACTTTCAGATCATCATCTGTCTAGCCTTTTCCCAACTATATTGGGGTCGGCTTCCAGTCTAACCGGGTGCAGCTGAATACCAGTATTTTACATGGAGCGACTGCCTTTCTGACCTCCACAACCCAGTTAGTACTGGGTAATACGATACCCCTTGTCGTGACTTTTTGGGCCACTGACTACCTAACGACTGTCAAAGATCTACAAATGACAGCCAGGACCAACGGCTTAACGTGCTCTCCGAGGCACGGAGGAAACTCGGTATGCAATGGGTGGTCACCCATCCACAGACCAACCTAGGCAAGCACGGCTTAACCTAAAGATCGAGCGGCTGTTATTATTTAGCCATGTGTTTCAGATACAACAGTTTTATTCCAAACTGACAGAATACAGATTCTCCGAAAAAGTCAATCCCTACCAATACCTTTGCTATGTTATTTTTACAATATCTAGCAATTCGTCTGACCTTTTCAACAGAGCAGCGTAAAGCGATCGGAAAGAATAACTTCTTTTCTTTGTGCTATCAATTCCTAATGACATCGAATCGAAGGAAGATATTGCGACACTGGCGTCCTACTTTTTTATCGGAGTTTGTGTCTAGAAAAGTAGTTTTATAGATTGATCTAATCGGGATGAAGTTGTGAGTACAGTGTTTCGAAATGGCACTATTTAGGTAGATAAATTATACAGGGTGTAAACGGACCCTTCACGAGACAGGCAACCAATCATTATGTACATCAAACTAAGTAACCATACGCACGATTTTTTTTTGGGGTGAAAAATCAGGTTTTACGGTAGGACTCAATGTGACTCACTCAAAACATTGTGCTGATGTATGCATTGAATAAAAAAGTACAGGGGTCGCAGAGATATTTAAAGTAAAGTTACAACTGTGAATTTGGAACTTTGACCCCAATATCTCCGTAACTAGAAGATTCCCAGGTCCACACTTGGAATACTCTAGAACAAAAACATTATCGCAATGACGGGGAGAACAAGGGGCTTCGTTAAGGGTATTTCTACACACATTATATGTCATTGATTTTGGTGCCAATGACTTTCTGCAAAACCATTGCGTTAACGGTCAAAGAACGGAAAAGCGGAAATCACAATTTCAGGGGATTGCGGACCTTCCTGTCGAGCTGAAGCTACAATACAATTTTAACGAAATTCTATGTGCATTGAACCACTGGAGTGTTGGCTCCATGGAGTGTTCACAGGGTCATGGGGTCCAGTGGTCGCAAGAACTATCGCTGAGCAAGAGGTCTTGGGTTCGATTATCAGATGGGGCAAAGTGTTACTGGGCTTAACCATTTGGAATTTTTCAGTAGCAACTCGGAATCTAGAATTGTGCCCGGTTGATGGCAATAGGCTCACTTTCTATTGAGGAATGGGACTTAAACATACTTCTGCCTTACCTCCAGGGAAAAGCCGTAATGCTTAATGCTACTCTCGGCGAGACAGTGAATCACTACTAATCTATTTTTAGATCCATCGTTTTAGCGTAGTTGCCTCGCCGCTATTCATTTGTGGTTTATTTTTGAACAAATTACTTGTGTTTAATTCGATATTAACCGCGTAACCACATACGTGCCAAGAAGCTATAAATATGATAATAACTCATAGTCAATTATGCGGCATGGTGATTTGTGAATGTAAGATTATCATAGCGAACACTCATGCGCTTGAGTGAATTTGACAGGAGGGTGCTGTTGGTAAATATTGTGAAATTGTATTGAAATAAAAACCGGCCAAGCGCGATTTGGACTCGCGCACCGAGGTTACTGTATAAACTTGTACGTATTTACAACATATTTACGATTTTCAGATATTTTCCTTTACATGTTGCTGTAAGACATTGCTCCTTGCCGAATTTCATGATTCTATGTCAACGGAAAGTACCCTATAAGTATTAATTCCCTTGTGATATTGCAAAATATGCCACATAAACGGTCATATCTTTTGATTGCGTTGACTTACAAGTTTAATTTTTTCATTGCTCTAAGGGGTAGCAGACTTGAGTATTTGATATAAATTTCAGCTTGATACCTTCACGCGTTCCTGAGAAAAAGGGTCTTAACAGACGGATAGACGAACAACAAAGTGGGTTCCGTTTTTGCCGACTGAGGTACGGAACGCTAAAATGAAAATCTAATTTGAGTCGGGCCAGAACTTGGCGTCTTCAGTAGCGTCCATCAATTCCTGATATTTGCTCCCCATGGTGCATATACAACAATTACAAAGGCATAGCTCACATTTTCTACATTCGCCACAAAAGTAAACAAACCTCAGGTTTGCTTCAAAGTGGTTTTAATTATGCATGCATGAGTATGAGTGCACTGCAGTAAAGTTTCTCCACCTCACACGTCATTACAATGCGCCTGTTTGCAAATGTGAAGGTCAAAGAGTTTTGACATTGGATCTACTTTAGAAACTTACTGAGGAATTTTGACTCAAGAAGGAAAGTTTTGACTTTCCTGATGTCTCTTTATTTATTTTACTACACATTTTTTACATTTTTAAATATTTCTTAAAAAAAAAACATATAAAAACATTTAAAAAAATACAAAAAATATATAGTAACATAATAAAAAATAAATATATATGTATAATAAAATATACATGTCTCTTTTATTATTAACCTTTCAATAGGTTTTTTAAACGAATCCGTGAGAACAAATTGCAGAGGGAACTCCGGACACGGGACATCATATCAGCCCGGAATCACCCACTGCTGGGTATAGGCCTCCCCTTTCTTGTCACACTTCCCGGTTCTGTGTGTCCTTCATCCAGGTGTTTCCTCCGATTTTAATGATATCATTAAATACAACGAGGTTTTGGATGGCCCTGGTTTCTTTAGCATAACCTTGGCCACCACTCGGTCGAAGCCTTGCTCCACCGGCCATCTCCGCGTCTAGCCAAAAGTCCTCCACTGGAGAGGTACCGCCTTGTCCTCGACACGAACACGAATACCTCCATACAAATACTTACTGAAACCGTCAATGTCCGTACCCGGAGCTTCGTCCGCAACTTGTCCATACCAGTTTGACCGAACCATAAGGAATTTGTATCAGGTGAGGTGTTTGTGTCCGGAGCCCTGTCTGCAGTTTATCCGTACCGGTTTAACCCGAATTGCAGCAATATCCATGCGAATATTATCACATAAGCCTGACAAATCTCGACAGAAACGTTTCGAAAATGTACACACATACATAAATGTACATTCATTTGTTCCGAGTGGATGTTTATTTATCGTATTTGTGTAGGCAATGGTATTTACGAAACAGGAAACCTCATTGTGTATCTTCTTCTTAGCGTGTCGATGGCAAAAAGTCCAAATGTTATGTTTAGCCCAAAACTCAGCCACGCGTACCCCACTCACTGATGCAGTAAGTAGGTCATCAAGTGCGCAGGTGATAGGGCATGCGGTGCAAGATGAAAGGTAGGCCATTGTCTGTGGGGAGACGCTGCATATGCACTTGAGGACTGAGCCGTCCATGAACCCCCATCTGCAGAGATTGTCTTTGGTCTGGCCGACTGAGCCATGTGAAGCTATGTGCCATGTGAAAAAACTTATAGCTAACAGCTCTGTGATTTGGGGATCCACAAAATTGTCTATCGAGGCGAATTGAGTTTGTTTATTTTACAACTAGCATTTGATCGCAGCTTCACCCGTGTTTAGTTCGGAAATTAGCCTATGGGAAAGTACTATCTGGATGAAAAGTATGTCATGGTCCCCAGATCATGGTCTAATTGTGTGCCAAATTTCATCAAAATCTGTTCAGCAGTTAGGCCTCAATAGGGACAGACTGAGTTTACAGCGCATTTATAATATAGTATAGATAGTATAATATAGTATAGAGATATGATGCAAACATATTAATTTTGTCAAACTCGGGTTATGGAAAGATATATAGGGAGCTTAAGGCCATAGTTAAGGCTCATTGTTGTGGGTTTTAGATCATGAGATTCTAAATATTGGACACTTTTGAACTCAACAACAAAATTATCGCTTACCATAATTAAGGACGCTCCACTATGCCCATAGTAATAATTATAAGTAATTAAAGGTCTGTGACCAGCCCTGGCCGAATTACATAGTTCCACGTAATTTATGGTTTAACCCCATTCAAATTAGTTATCTGTGCTTTATGTTTGTCTGTGTGTGTATTTTGTAATTGATGCGATTCTGTTCCTAGGCTTGATTTAATTAATTTTAGTGTTGGATGTGATTTTGATGTTTGTAATTTATTAACTAGCTGTTCCCCGCGGCCTTCGCCCGCTTGAAGTTATTATAAAAATATTATAACCCTCTTTGAATCTCTTTGATTTTGTTAACAATTTCAAGTGTTTCATTTTTTTGACGGAACTCTAGTGCATCCGATCATTGGACTTTAACTGGCAGATAGTCAGCTATCTACCTGTTAAAGTTCCGTCAAAATCGTTCCAGCCGTTTCAGAGATTAGCCGGAACAAACAGACAGGCAAAAATTAAAAAAAAAGAAAACGTTAAAAGTACCGTACTTATATGCTTACTATCATATCCATTCAGTAAAAAGCTGTTTTTTTAAATTACAAACAGAGGCTTAAATTTTATTTATTTGCATAAGTAGATTTCTGTGCTACATTATTTTGTACTGAAGGTGTTTAAGGCTGTTCTTTCGGTAAGAACATGCTGAAAGAGACTTTAGAGTCCGTCTTTGGCTATTTTTCTACCAGAGTTTTGCGAAGCTGTGTAAACGTAGATATGGATGTGTATAATATGAACCAAGAAGATCGTTTGATTGTCACAGCGTATGTTGGCTTCGTTCTGGTGAAAATAAATAGTTTTGCAGCACAGCTTCATCACTTTGTAACCTCATGCATCTCTGTAGGTAAGGGCAGCCTTTCTCTTCGAATATGGTAATATTCTACTGCTTAATATTCTGCCTTTCTTACACAAGAAAATATAGTTACGATAAAACATCACGGCCTTGACGTCTTCCGGTATCAAGCACCTCTTCCTTAGAAAAAATAATATGTGCTTGATAAGAAATCCCATTCTAGTCAATGATATATAAACTATAGATACGTTGCCCGCACTCTGTAGTGGCAACACGAATGCAAGGTAATTACCGGACTACCATTTAGTCGCGTACCAACCAGTGCCGCGGCTGTACGTGACATTAAAATAACTTGTGTGAATAACTTCCTCAAATAACAAAAAATAATGCCGTCCTGTGTCTTTATGTACAAATTATACTGCAACTGTTTAAGATAAAAAAGTATCATTTCATGTGTAAATATCAAGAAAAATGTATTATATTTTATTTTTTTCGATGTCTTCTAATGGCGGCTGGCGCCTGAGGTTATTCCACATGCCTTACGCGCTCGGCCAATGAGCATGAACCACAGCATGACAACGTAATTAAAGAAATATTTATCTCTCTCTAACAACACGAATTCCGTAGATGACATTCAATTTTCTTTCCCTTTCGTCGTGCTATGTAGTTATCTAGCTATCGATAGCATTTACGCTGTTTTCGAGCGCCGTGATGTTCATGCATGACGCGTCTATTTCTATTACGTCATTGATTCTAGTCACATTTTTCCTCAACAATGATAATATTGAACAGAGCTCTTTGATACCACACACCACTTTTCCCGCTTGAATGTCCATTGTACCTGTGTCAACCTCAAAAGATAACAAAAGCTCCTAGATCGTGATAAAGCTATAGAATTAGCCCCTAACTGCCCGTGATAAGGGTTGAACAGGTAGACGTTTCAGTCGGTAGTTAGGGACCTAGATTTATAGCTATGTATTTTTACCTGCTTTTACTGTAGGCACTTGTACTGCTCAGAGAGGAGCTCGTAGCTAAATAATAACAGCCTCTCGGGTCGATCTTTAGGTTAAGCCGTGCTTGTCTAGGTCGGTCTATGGATTGGTGACCACCCGTTACATACCAAGTTTCCTCCGTGCTTCGGAAAGCACGTTAAGCCTTTGGTCCCGGGTGTCATTTATAGATCTTTGATAGTCGTTAGATAGTCAGCGGCCCAAAAAATCTGACAACCAGTCTTACCAAGGGGTATCGTATTACCCAGTACTAACTGGGTTGTGGAGGTTATATAGGCAGTCGCTCCATGTAAAATACTGGTATTCAGCTGTATCCGGTTAAAACTGGAAGCCGACCCCAATATTGTTGGGAAAAGGCTAGGCAGATGATGACTTGTAATGCTCACACCCGAATTTAGACTCGTTGATGAGGGGTGTAGCGGTTACTGGCAAGGGACAAGGCAATTTTTTGCGTAGAGAAAATACTACTATCTGTATGTATGAAGAAATAGGGTGGGTAAAAAATCATTCTGAACCTTTTCATCGGTAATTGTATGGAAAAGTAATTCTTTTTTAATTTGTGCATCGGTGACATTTCCACCATATAAAGGATGGGAAAAAATCGTGGATCTAACGAAACAGGGCGATAGTTGAGATTATCAGGGTAATTTTTTGGTAGTATTTTTTTTTTCAGTGATATTCTGAAGCTACAAATAATTTTTCGTGAGACTTATTATTGAATAAAGTGCCAATACTCATAAATCATGATACACACTTTCATAAAAGCACTTTTTAGTGATGATACATTTCCGAGAAGCAACTAAACACCACTAATTGCCTATTTAGTAAAAAATTTGGTATTTTCTTTAAAAACACTCAAGTAATCGTAACTTTTAAGGTGACCAAGTTAGGACTCTGCCACAGAGATATTTTTTACTGCAAATAACACCATCTATCGCCCTGTTCCGTTTGATCCACGATTATTTACCCACCCTGTATAAAGCTCTTGTTGATTCGCGAGAAGACCTAGGTAAAGATACGCTATCCATCTGCAGCATTTAACGGTTGACATGGACCCTAAATCTAATAATACCCATCTTAATGTAACCTAGTGATTCAGTCCGGGACTTGGCAAGCGTCTAGACAAAGTGTGTTGTCAAAAACGACATCTATTTATAGAGGACAGCGGTGATCTGCCGGAAATCTGAGTATGGGTAGACATGTGGTTTAAGGAATTTGTCGAGTGATCGGCCGACGTGGGAAATAATGAGAAAGCTTAGAGGCCACTCGCATTGAGCTAGCGTGGTTGTATACACCATGACTTTTTAGTCGTCTTACAAAGGTGGTCCGCTCAATGTATCCCACATGAAACAGCTCTAAGCGCGATTTTTTTTTGTTCACTACCATAACAGGTACAAAGGAAAATAAATAATACATTAGAATAAAATTATGAGACATCGTGTTATAGCTACCCAGCGCTCGAGTAGAGTAGATCAGCGCTCCCAACAGGGTGTTTTAACTACGTCATGCGTCATAATCTATACATATAATAAGACAGTAAAAAAACTGTGTCTGTACAATGAATATATTTAAAAAAAAAAAATTGAGGGGGGTTTAGAAACAGTAATAGAGCACGAATCCAAAAAAAAAATTCTGTCTGTTTGTCTGTTTATCTGTTTGTCTGTTTGTCTGTTTGTCTGTTTGTCTGTTTGTCTGTTTGTCTGTTTGTTTGTACACGCTAATCTTCGGAACTACTAGACGGATTTGAAAGATTTTTTTTTTGTTGTATAGGTATTAAGTCTGGGCAACATATAGGCTATAATTTATCTTGGAAACTTGAACACCTGATGCAGAACTGCAATAGAATAGCTAAACTATAAGAGATACAAAAATGGTACCATAGCAAAAATTGTTTCACGTGATGAGCATTTTCTGCTGAGAGAATAAATTTGAAGATCTGGAACACCTGATGTGGAACTCCAAGAGTCCAGCTACACTATAACATATATAGGAATGACGTCTTAGCAAAAATTGTTCAATCTGATGACCACTCTCTGTTGATTTATAAAAATCGAAGATCTGGAACACCTGTTGTGGAACTCCAAGAGCCCAGCTACACCATTACACATATAGGAATGACGTCTTAGCAAACATTGTTCAATCTGATGAGCACTCTCTGTTGACTTATAAAATCGAAGTTCTGGAACACCTATTGTAGAACTCCAAGAGCCCAGCTACACCAAAACCCATGTAGGAATTAAGTCTTAGCAAAAATTGTTCAATCTGATGAGCACTCTCTGTTGACTTATAAAAATCGAAGATCTGGAACACCTGTTGTGGAACTCCAAGAGCCCAGCTACACCATAACACATATAGGAATGACGTCTTAGCAAAAGTTGTTCGGTCTGATGGGCATTTCCTGTTGACTTATAAAAATCGAAGATCAGAAAAATCTGATGTGGAAATCAAAGCTATCACTAATTTCACTGTATAATTATAAAATAACATAAGCTGGGAGTATCTTCACGCGGTGAAGGCGGTAACAGTTTAGGACTGATATTCGATGACGACGGTATATCATTGAAAATTTGACTCTACTGGACAAAACTCCTATTTATTTATTTTTTTTATCGAATAATGCCTTCGGGCTTATGTTATTTGAGTGTTTTAGACTTTTTCCACTTATCTTCGTGATACGGTAGCCTACCCGGTAACGCAGGGGAGCAGTCACTTAGATTTTAATTGATCAGGTATCTTCACAATAAAACCATGCCTAGAAAGAGGTCAAATCTTTCCCAATGTTCCAAAGGAGCTAAAAGATTGAGGATCATAAGATCCCAAGAATCTACCGAAGAACGTCAGGAGAGACTGGATGCTGTTCGAAAACATCAGGCTGCAACTCGCTCCGTGGAAACCTCTTCCTCTCTCTCTTCTCTTCCTCTTGGATAACGAAGCACGCCTGCGTTCTCAGCGTATTTACGCATCTACATCCAGGTCTCTAGAGAACTGTGAAGAATATGATGCGCGACTGACCGCTGATCGTGAACGTCATGCATTGTCTCGCGAATCGGAGACGTTCACGGATAGAGAATTACCTTGAGTTCCAAGCGTATCTACGCATCGACTTCTAGGTCTCTAGAGACAAGTGGTGAACGTGATGCGCGACTGACCACTGATCGTGAACGTCACGCATTGTCTGGCGAGTCGGAGACGTTCACGGATAGAGAATTACGCTTGAGTTCCAAACGTATCTACGCATCGACTTCTGACTTACAAAAATGAAAGATATGGAACGTCTCGAATCGTCCCGCGCATCCCGTTGTTTTCCAGTCCCCGGGCTCTTAGAATGCGACATCAGACGTTTCAGATCTTCGATTTTGACGACCCCGTTGTCGCTGGCATAAGCAACAGGATCCGCGTACGAAGTCGCGGGCAGAAGCTAGTACTGAATAATATTTCCATTTTTAAATTATTAAAATCTCATAAATACCATTTTTTTTTATGAATGTGTAGTAGTCATTGGATACATGAAGTGGGCTGCCGTTGTAAAACGACTAAAAAGTCACGGTGTATGTGGCCCACTCCCTCTCGGAGAGTTGTGTGCCGGCAGTGGGGACGTTATAGGCTTATTAGAGCATGGCTCTGAAGAACAGCTTTGTTTGCTTATTTCTGATAACCTATACAAATATTGGAAGAGGGGAAAATTGTAGAAGAGACAAAACACAATAAAAACGAAATAATACGGGGTGGAATACACCGACGCACAAACGACAGCTAATTTATTTTTTAAATTACCGATGAAAATTTCTATGTGGGTTCAGAATGATGTACTGAATACGTGGTTACCGTTTGTGCGTCTATGATCCTTACACCCTGTATAGTAAAGTTCAGTCAATAGTCATTCTTTCTTTATCGTGTGGTTAGCGCCTAATCTGGTGTCATAGTTTTTGCCGCCCATGGGCCTCTGACTTGGCTTTACACGCCGTCAAAAAATATCTGTCAGGGATGCTGGTTTCCTCACGATGTTTTCCTTTAAGTAAGGTTAACGTCAATGGTAAAGCAAAATTATCAATTGATAACTTCCAACTACTAAATTTATGGAGTCCATGGAGTTTCTTGTCCATTCTTCTCCATAGAGATCTACGCCTTGGAATGGGCAACAACAGTTCTTCGTTCTTTGTTTTTTTTTTGTGTCATACAAAAGTGCCTGTAATGGTCTAACTGAAATAAATGCTTTGAGTTTGAGTTTCAGTTTGAGTTATATAACTCCAAGGTTAGAAGCACTCAATGAAAGAATAACTAAGCCGGAAATATCTTGAATAAATAACCATTGATTACGGTCTCAAGGTCTTGAAGAATTTCATTAAGAAGCGAAGTTTGCAAGACATTTGGCTTGGCCGCCATTTAAACAGCTCTTTCCGTAATAAGGTCAGCTCCTTAAACTGTTAATTACTATAGGGGCCCCGGATTTTGGAATTACGGGCCCATTTTTGGCAGTTTTAAGACTTGCCCAAGTAGTCTTAGCATTGGTCTTTAAGCCCGAATTGGAATTAGTCTTGTTCAGAGTGATTTATGCCGATTTTAGAATACGTAGACCAGTTTGAAATGAATAATTTTTAGCAGCTCTTTTCAAGATTTTGAAGACTTGTTCCAGAAGATAAAATAATTGGGCATGGAACTATAAATCTTCTTTCTTATATCTATGACTATAGATTTCTCTGAGAGAGAAAATAGTTCGTAAGTTTTAGTGGGGGTGGGTGGATGATGTATGTCTTAAAATGTATCTTATTCTTAGTTAGTCTATCGATTTTGGGTCTACTCTAGGTCATGCTTGTTTCTTCAGCCATAATTCATAGTTTCCCACCCGGACATGAGTTGCAGGAGTCCAGACTACGGTTGGCAGTAGCAAGGTAAACCTCTTCATGTTGAGGTTCATGAATTACTCTGCCCTGGACTGTAAAAGTGGTGCTGTTCCACAACGGGAGGAGACTTAATATCATGTTTTACGTATCCTGTTGTTGGCACATTACAGGAACTGCTGGACGCTAGTAAAGACGCCAAACTGGTCGCTTAATTCTCGGCTGATTCAATTTAGATTGCCGATCGATACCGACATGCTATTAAGTTAAGATTCAAAATGCTCTTCATCTCTCTTAAGCTTAAAACATTGCGCTACCAATATCACTCTGGTGGTCCACTAATCAATTTATCGATACTACACAAAGAAACACATTCGTCATAAAACATCGCACTCGGATGTAACGACGACCTGTAGCGGTAACTGTCAAGCTTTTTGATTAACTATGTTCGCGGCGAGTGAACATACAGAATACACATGTGCTGTATTATGATGTACGGCTGGTTGCATTACCCGACCGTACTCGGTTGTGCTATCAATAATCTTGAGGTTTACGTATTCAGTTAAAATGACTAAGTTTCTTGTAGACGACCTTTTATAGTTTAGAACTTTTTGTAGTTTTTATGATACTGATACTGGTTTTACTACTAATAGGTTGTGGAGGTCAGATAGGCCGTCGCTCCATGTAAAATACTGGTATTCAGCTGCATCCGGTTAGACTGGAAGCCGGCCCCGACATAGTTGGGAAAAAGCTAGGTAGTTGTTGTAATGGTTTTACTACTAAATATCTACCGATGTATTAACTGACTTTTGTGTTTTCACATGATATTTTGTCTGTACGTTTGTACAAACTAATTTGAGGTTCTAAAATGACACCGTATTATAGCTTTTTGCGAAATACCGTTTTTGAGTTTTAGTGGCAACAATATTTGGCATATCTCTGAACACAAGCAACCCGACAGGGTACACGATTGTTTCTTTTGGAAAAATGTTTACCACCTACATTGTGGAATGCAATAAAGTATTGAGTATAAAAATAGGCAATATTAGTTGACTTACACCGCCATCAACTACCTCCTTAAAGCTATCATTAGCAGTTTTCAAATGAGACGGTTTAACGTAAATCGATACTAAAATGTTTTATCGATAATGTTTTTGCAAACACCGTCACTAGACCGACAGTTTTGACACTTTATTACCGAGACGGTGGGCGTTAATCACATTAGCTGACGTTAGTCTGACGTCACTAGTGATAAGGCATGTTATTTAGGAGCCTCCTTGATGGAGTGGTTCCTTATTTATTGGTGAAGGGAAACTGATTACTTGGCACACCTATTTAGCTTTTGGGATTTACAAAATAGTCGGTGGTTCATTCAGTCTTATGACTTTTATGCTATGGTAGCTGTTGCCCGCGACTTTCGTTCGCGTGTAATTGTTATACAAAAAAAAAATACTTATCTTTTTTAATCGGGTTTTAATTTTTTTTTGCACGGATCCCTGCCTCTTTAAAACTTTATAACATCAGCTATCTGCCAGTAAAAGTTTCGTCAAAATCGGTCCCGCTGTTTCCGAGATTGGCCGAAACAAACAGACAATTTTTTTAAAATATGTTTTAATAAAATGCCGTATATATTTGCATATGCTTTCAGTAAAAAGCTGTTATTTTGATATAACAAACAGACACTACAATTTTATTTATTTGTATAGATGTATTGATTAAATGAAACTAGATCACGTTGGTGTAGTGTTCGCAAACGCGACTTACTGAGCATGAGGACCTGGGCTTGATTCCCATGTCGGACAGAGTTGTGGGGTATTTCCATCAGGAATTTCTCAGTAGCAGCCATTTGTGCCCGGTCGATGGCAACAGGCTCGCCCTTATTACATGAGACTTAAACAGAACTGGTGAAATGTGGGTGTTAAGAAAGAAACAAGAAGTTTTGACACTATATTTTGGCATAGCATAATTTTGCGTCAAAAATTGAACTGTCGAAATTTAAATCTGTCAAATTTTTAGATCATCGGTTTTATAGTGTTTTAATTTAACTGGCACATAAACCACCTAAATGCTTAGGCCTACTACATCTACATAGTTGTGTACGCAGTATTTAATTTTCAAACCAAACCCCTCATTTCCTAAATTGCATTATCATCAAAAGATCATTAGCTTCCGTCTTCTAAAAGGTTCCTCCATTTAATTACCTTCACGTCCTCTTAAAAATAAAATAAACATGAAAATCACTCACCGTACGCAAGAATGAAACATCATCTTGCTCGCTTGCTCCTCCCTCTGCTTCCGCCATCTTGGATTAATCGACTGTCAGTGCGTTACTGCAACGTTGCCATAACACTCGAAATGCATCACTGTGGACAAGAAAAAAATAACTTTAGTATTTTATTTTTCAAATCATGACACGACTTCTTACTAATAAAATAAGAAAATTAAATCACTTTTATAAAACTGTTACATTTGACAAATCATCAACTTCGATTGCAACAAAGACATTCAAATATTCAAAGACATTCAAATATTTACGAGCTATAGACGGGACAACACAAATAAAATCGTAATCCATTACTTGTTACTACTTAGTAAAAAATCCTTCTGTCTATAGTCATACGCCTGCTTGTCAAGGAGCATTCGTGTGTCAAAATAGAAAATGTTCGGGATCAAAATTTTTGTATGAAAATATTCCCTATGTCCGCTCTATACGTCTTTTAAATCTTTTTGCATTGCAAGAACCGCTTTTTTTAAAAATCGGTTAATAAACAGCAATAAATCGAGGGATTAATCAAAAATGAGCCAAATTAATTTATCTGTTGTCAAATTTTATATCAGCAACAATGACGTTTGACAGTTGATTGAATAATAAGACTTGATTAGTCTTTCATAAACCAATTATAAATAGATGATTGATTGATTGTCGAACCGATTGACGTGATGGCTGTGCACTTAACTGCAATATCTACATTATATATAACACAGGTGCAACATAAACAACTAGCTTTTGCTTTTGCTTTTGGGATTTAGAATTTGGCAGTCAATTCTGGTTGTACTCTGCTTGTAATAATATAATTCAATCATGATTCGAAAATCACGTGGCGCCATCTATTATCATAAGAACGTTATTATTGTTTTCCTCGGGAACAGTCCTTTTTATCGGGTTGGTACCGTATCGTATATCTGTTTCTGTACACCTGACAACGTACAAACAACAAATGCAAAATTTCAGGATGATCGGTTCAGTGGTTTAGGCGTGAAAAGGTAACAAACAAACAAACTTTCTTTCGCATTTATAATTTTAGTAAGGATTTACATAACAAACAATTTACATAATTTCATTAATTTTCATCCGAGTACCTACCTACGTCATAATTCAAGTTTTATGGTCGCAATAATAACATAATTACCTAGAGCTTCCATTTAGGCTAACCGTTGTTATACTAAAATAATAGTTCACACTAATGAAAATAACGGCCAGTAACAAATAACGGTTTTATTTATTAGAGCCGTGTTTGGTGTAACATACGGGTATGCGTTGTAAATCATGTATAGTGCGGGGACACGGTAGAGTTTGTTTAATAAACTTATTTATTTATCGTCTATGGAAGACTTACAGCTAAAAAAACAGATAAAAAATAGTACGTGAGACTGACAGCCAATTAAAAGTCTTGAAATATAAAAAAAAATGTTAAAGAAGGAGAGTGAACAACTCAGCACTGCCCAAAAAAAGAAAAAATAGAACAATATCAAAGGTTTAATAAACACCACACCAATATAGACACTAGTACTTAAATCTATTGAGCTTGTAAGTTCAAAATCTAGTCACAATCTTGTCATAAAATTCGGTATTTAGACAGATGAGACTAGAACGCCCCTAAAAATTTGGAGATAAACCCTCAGATGTGTGAACGTTGGTCGTAGACGAAACAAAAAGAATAACACAGAAGCTAACATAAAAATAAAAACAAAACAAAATCGGAAAATTCATACCAATATTATAAAGCTGAAGAGTTTGTTTGGTTGAACGCGCTAATCCCAAGAACTGCTGGTGCAAACAACAACACCACAACAACACTAACATATTAACAACACTAAAATATTTTAGTGTTGGATAGCCCAATTATCAAGGAAGAGTCTAGGCTAGCCGGGGCTGCGAGACTGTTCGAAAGAGATACTGCGGTCCACACAAAGGGCAAAAAAGGAACATGGATGGGTTTTAGTCAGTAAAACTCTGACAAGGGAGTGTCAGCCACTCCACCCAGAGCGAGGGGGCGGGGTTATTTGATAATTTCCCATCCAAAAAAAAAAGGCTCTAGGCTATAACATCAGGCTTCGACCAATAGGAGCCACCATCAATGAAAAATGTTGCAAAAACGGGGAAAATAGTATTTTTATGCTAGTCCCAAATATTAGAACGCATAAGTTTAATTTATTTTGGTATGTCTATTACCCGTACTATTATGTGTTGGCATGCAATCATCATTTCGCCCAACCCTTTTCAACTACCAAATAAAAAACCAAGTCACCACACCCGCCATTTTTCTTTTAACCCTCATTCAAACATTAATGTCGACTCACTATCCTGAATACCGCTACCAACCTGTTGTACTCTAGTAATAATACCTCCGTGATATAGCGCTGAAGGGTTAAAGTTTTACTGCGCTATTTGTAAGGTTAACTACCTGAAACTTGTGAGTGAGAAGGGTTATAAGGGGTTATGTTTCGGGAAGTGTGAATAGGAAATTCAGTAGTTGTTTTAGCTGAAAATTAAAAAGTGTAAAGGTGAAATACCTTGATGATTATTTAAAATCTTTTTTTTATACGAAACTAGCTTTTGCCCGCGGCTTTGCTCGCGTCCATTTAGAATCCGGGTTGTATTCTGCTTGTAATAATATAATTCAATCATGATTCGAAAGACACGTGGCGCCATCTATTATCATAAGATCATTATTGTTGTTTTCCTCGGGAACCGTACTTTTTTTCGGGTTGGAAGATACTCTATGTCCGCTTCTGTAAACCTGACAACGTATTTATAAAATTTCGGGATGATCGGTTCAGTGGTTTTGGCGTGAAAAGGTAACATTTTACAACTACAAACTCATAATTTTATTTATTTTCACAACGCTTTTAATACCACTAAACATATGATTTCCCTCAGGAATCTGACCTTGACTTACACGAGCACGTTACACATAGCAGTAAAAGCCCTAGTAGTAGTATTACTAATTTACTAAATTCATGCGTAATTAACCGACAAATTCGCAGTCGGATTCTAGTAACTTCTACAACAATTATACTGGTAATTAAGGAATGCCGAAATGATTAGTCTGAGAACGGAGTCTAGATTTACGCCTGGTTGGTGGAAAATGGCGATAGGTTCACCCACTTTTTCATTAAATAATAATAATAATAAATTTATTTGTTAGAATATTGTTGTTACAGGTGTTACACATAATATGATGTCCATAATATTCTGCAGTTTCCAGCGTACAAATATTTCAAAGAATTAAAATTAATAATAAATCATACAATGTCGAGGACAACAATGTCAAGAATTATTAAATAAAATGTCAGGGGTTATTAATTACAATGTCAAGAATTATTAAATACAATGTCAGGGGTTATTAATTACAATGTCAAGAATTGTTAAATACAATGTCAATGGTAATTAATTATAATGCCAAAAATTATTAAATACAATGAAGAAAGAGTTAAAAAAAGAAAAATTTCAATACAATGTCATAGATATTAAATTCCATTCAATTATTAGGAGGTAAGTCGTCGTCTAATTTAAATTTTGAATCAAATTTTTCATTTAAAAATTCATTTGTTGAGTAGTAACACTTTTGCAATAGAAAGTTAAATAGTTTATTTTTAAATGTCATGAGGTTAAGACTTTTAAAAACATTAGGTAATTTATTATAAATTTGAATTGCCATACAGTAAACATTATTCGAAAATAGTTTAATTCTTTGTTGGGGTGCACATAATTTGTGGATATTTCGACTTTTCCTTATTACAACATCATTGTGTACTTGAAATAAAGCTAAGTTTTTACGTACAAAGATACAGAGTTCGAATATATATAAAGATGGGAGTGACAATATTTTTAATTTTTTAAAGATTGGGACACAGCTTTGTAATTTTTGGGCTTTAGTCATTGATCGAATACATTTCTTTTGGGCTCGGAACGCTTTAATAAAGTCAACAGAATTTCCCCATATAATGATACCGTAGCGGAGAATTGATGCTACGTAACCATGATAGGCATAAAGAGCTGCATTGATACCAGCTACGCGAGTTATTCGATTTAAGACGAATACAAATCTTTGCAGCTTAGTGCATAGTTTGTCAATGTGCACTTTCCAGTTGCAATATTTATCTAGTGTGATCCCCAAAAAAGTAGCACTTTCAACCTCTTCCACAGCGTTATTTGCATATTTGATTTCTAAGTGGTGACGTTTGCTATTATAAGTTTGGAACTGTATAAGTTTGGTTTTACTAATGTTGACATGTAGATTGTTGTCTTTTAGCCATTCTATTATTTTGTTTAACGTATCATTAATCTCTTTTTCGTATTTGGTGATATTGTTATCGGTGAGTTCAATACTAAGAGTTGTATCGTCGGCGTACAGAATGCAAGAATATGGAGTTACGTTGGGCAAATCATTGATATATAGCAAGAACAAAAAAGGTCCTAATATACTGCCCTGGGGAACACCACATGAGTTTTGACGATAAGGGGATCTATGTGTTTTATTTTCAGATAAAGTAAGCCTCGATATTTCTACGCATTGTTGGCGATTATTAAGATAAGATTCTATCCACTGTAATGCGTTTCCCCTAACACCATAACGATTCAGTTTTAAGAGAAGCAGTTTGTGATCAACGAAGTCAAATGCTTTTGACATATCGAGAAATATCGATGCTATTGGCCTTTTCTCATTCAGACTAGAAGTAATCTTTTTCACAAGAGAGAAACATGCAAGAGTTGTTGATTTATTTTTCCTGAAACCGAACTGTTCCTCTTTTAAAATCGAGTGTTTTATTATAAAGGAGTGCAGTTTATCGTACATAATTCTTTCAAAAATCTTAGAAATTACGGGTATTAGAGTAATCGGTCGATAGTTATTCATGTCATTTTTATCTCCCTTTTTGTGTAAAGGTTTGACTATCGAAAATTTTAGTCTGGCGGGGAATATACCTTGAAATAATGATAGATTAATAATGTGGGCGAGTGGATGAGATATATATTTAGAGCAACGTTTAAGAATTTTCGTATTGATCTCGTCATACCCCGTTGAGTTAGTTGAATTTAAAGAATTAATAATTTTATACACAGTATCTTCGTTAGTTGGAGTCAAGAAAATGGTATCCGAAATGTCAGTAATGGTATGTTTGTAGTCAATGTGTGTTTCAGAATTAGTCGTATTATGTTTGTTTGTCATGTTTATAAAAAAGTCATTAAATTTATTGGCAATTATATTGGCATTAGTGTATGTGCACTGATTATGTATGATAGAGGTAATTTCAGCGTTATTATCAATATCAGTACTATTCTTTTTAATGATGTCCCAGGCGGCTTTACATTTATTGTTCGATTGAAGAATATAACGGGTATTATCAATTTTCTGAGCATGTAATATACATCGTCTCAGTATTCTAGTATAATTTTGGTAGTTCTTTAGGTTAAGATTTTTATTAGAATTTAATAGTCTATATTTTAGGTACAAACTTCGTTTCCTAACACAACATCTTTTTATTCCTTTTGTTATCCATTTACTTTTAGGCGGTTTGTTTGTAATTTTTACTTTGAGTATGGGAAAACAGAGATTGTAAAAAAGGGACAATGTATCATGAAAGTGATTGAATGCTGTATCAGTATCATCGGACTCGTATATTTCTGAAAAGAACAGAGACGATATGCATGATATAAACTTTTTTATGTTGTGTTGACTCAAATCTCTTCTCTTTTGAAACCAAAATTGTTTTCTGCATCTTGCAGTATCTACAGACGAATGGAAACAGATGGACTGACCGGTCTCATGATCAGATAATGCAAGGGTATGTATTTGAGGCTGAGCATTAGGTATGTCGCTTGCGATGAGATCTAAACATGATGAATTTCTTGTGGGTTTAGTAATATGGTTAGAGATGTTATAGTTCTGTAAGATACATTCTAATTCTTTATAATTGTTGTTACGCTTTAATGCGTCAATGTTCCAATCTCCAGATAGTATTATTTTATTTTTATTTCGTTTTGTTATTTTTCTTAAAACATCCTCTAGGTTTTTTAAAAAAAGACTTAGATTTGAATTTGGAGTACGGTAAATACAAATAACAATGACCTTAAGCGTGATAATTTCTATTGCACAATATTCGAAATCATTTAATAAGGGCGTAACCAAGTTAGGGATACGTTTGCATTCAAGGTCCTTTTTAACCATTATGCAGGTTCCACCTCGCCGTTGGTGAGGTCTTGAGAAGGATGAGACTAGCTTGTAATTTTTTAGAATTAAGTTACTTTCTGATCCTCTTTTTATGAAAGTTTCAGAAAAACAAAGAATATCAATGATTGTACCGTTTGCATGTAGTTCTTCTAAAGCTATTTGTAATAAATCTGTTTTATTTAAGATACCGGCAATGTTTTGATGAAATAGTGTACATTTACGTTTAAGATCGAAAAAAAGTGGATTGACTAGCTTCATTAGGGTTCGGTGTAGGGTTAGTAGCTTTATTAGCGTTCAATGGCTGGTGGGGGTTCTTTATTAGTACCTTAAAATAATATGGAATTGTTCCTTTTGTGTGACTACAATTTATGTTTGAGCTCGATGACGTGCGCGTGTGTTTCAATGTACAAGCTTTGTCCATACTCTTCTTAAAATTAATGTTATCAATTTCTATATTTATTTTATAACACAGTATTTCTTTGAATGTGTTGTTATAATTAGTATGACTATATATATTCTCAGTTGTATCAATGAACTTGCAGTTAGGAAAATTTAGCAAAAATACTTTTATATTTTGATTTAACAAATTAAAATTTAAATAGGGATTATTAATAATATTTAGTATAAACACTTGGTTGTTTCTTAGTTTATGAAGGGTCGGAATCAACTCTGATAGAAATTTGTACGGGTTTTTGTCATTGTTTCCTATACCCAATATAACAATATCATCATTGTGCAAAGTTTTTATATAGTCGTCTATTTTATACAATATTTGTGTACTAGTTGCGTTTGGCTTTGACACTCCTGATACAGAATACACGTTATTCCACGTGTTGGCATCCCTCTGTAATTTTATTTGACTGGCAAGACCTCGTACTTGTTGGTCACCTAAAATAAAAACTTTTGGAACAGCAGTTGTTGTTAAATTTTGCGGACGTTGCGTACTTTTATTTAGTAGTGTTAATGAAGTAGACGAAGTTTGAGCACATGGGATCTCTATACTGCGTTCGAGTGATTGTCTGCTTTCTGGATTAAAAATTGATGCTGTACCACTTTGCTCAGAACATCCCAGTTCTGTTGTAGGTATATTGCTTAGTGTTTTTTCTTGTTGAACCTGTGAATGAGAGTGGGAGTGATGTTTTTCATCACTAGGTGAGCTTTGCATCATGAGCGGAGAGTTCCTAAATGACTCAGTAAGCCGACGCTTGACTTTGTGTTTCTGCAGGGTTGACTGACGTAAAGTTGTTCGTGGACTTCTGCAGATCTGCTTTAGAACTTCGACTTCCTGAGATAGTTGGGCAATTTGTTTTTTCTGTTCAACATTTTCTAGAATGACATTTTCCAATTCACCCTGCGTAGATTGTAAGTCCGCCTTTAATTTATTTATTTCGGAGTCCATTTCGTCTCGGCACAATGCTGTTATATGCGAAGAAACGTCTAGTCTTCTACTCAAGAACTCATCCGAATATGATGAGTTAATGGAGGTGCTCATATCCATTTTTTCTAGTGATTTACACTTTTTTAAAGGTCTTCTAAGAGTTACATTATCCAGGCCTTCCATCGTTATGCGCCCCCTATAGCAAATTTATTGAACTAATTTATTGCAATGAGAGGTCTTCCTATTTGTCAGCAGATGTCGTGTTTTGAGTTATAGGTCATCGATGAAGAATGTGGTGCCCTCTATTAGCGATGATGTTCAATATGTGAGTGACCGCTATCCAGCAATAGATGTCGTTTCAACAATTGAAGAAAGTGCCCTCTGTACGTGATCCGTGAGTTATTATTGATGAGTAGTGAAAATTGTAAGAAGTTCTGCTACTCAGCAATAGATGTCGTTTTGCGGATTATCCTGAATCATTGAAGAAAGTAATGCCATCTACTGGTAACATCTATCAAACTGTCATACCAACGGACGAGATTTTGAATTAAGGTTTTCGCTATTGAGCACTAGAGGCGTTTTAAATTTTCACCTTAATTATAAATGTGTTTTTGCTTCTTTTGCCATAGGAATAGCTCACAGAATACTTGTAGTTAGTGTTTAAGGTAATGTTCTTGATGTCACTATCATTAATGAACAGAAAGTACATACAGATTCCGGTATCCCTGGATATATCGTTTCGTAACTTTTATCACTATGTATTTAGTTTACAAGCTCATTTAAGTAAACATAACACTTCCACAGACATATCAGTTTATTGTTTTCACTTCTTTACACTTCTCATAACTTTTATTGAACTAATTATATTTTTAAAGATTAATTAATACTGAACTGACAGAATTGAATGTTTACATTACAGCGCCCTCTCACGGGTCATTGGCCTTACCTTGCGAAATGTGGGTGTTTAACTCCGGCTAGAAGCTACAATAGGTTCCAAAAAATAGGAGTATTCTTGACAAAATTATTATACCTATAAGAATAAACAAATCTGTTTGTAAACTGTTTGAGAGCGACCCCACGCTTATTTCGCCAAAAAATTTCAAGATCTTGGGTGAGATTTTAAACCTATTCAATGACCTATCTTTCATAAGGTCTTGCCATTCTAGTATTCACTTTTCCAGAGACGGATTCAAACCCAGGACAAAATGCTATCCGGGACTGCTCAGCAAATGCTCTTCTGACTGCAAGACCAAAGACTCCTACAGTCAACTATCTTTTAGTAAGTATCTTCCAACAGTAGAGCATGTTCTAACTATTACTAGATTAGCCTATTTATTTATTTGGATAGATAGATACTTGCCGCACTTACGGTTTGCACCAAAGCGTGCAGCAAGCTAACAGCACAACATACTAACTAACTAAACTTAACTACTATTACTAAACAATCGTATGCAATAATTAAGCATAGCTATACTGCTACTCGCAAAACATATCTAGATCCGGCTCCTAAGCAATCAGGGCGTTAAGCAAACACCCTACCTACCAGTACCACCTACCTACTACCTTATAAATCTTACCGGAACTATGTAGAACAACTGTGTAAAATTACATCAAAATTGGTCAAGCCGTTTCTGAGTTTTAGCGAGACAAACGAACAGCAATTGATTTTTATATATATAAAAATAACATTTTCGCTACAAGAATTTAAATACAATATAGTCTAGCTACAGTTACCTACATTCAAAACACGTCACACCATATTACCAGGTCATGACCGTCGACCTCGACTACGCAGAAGTCTGCCAAAAAATTGACCGTCCAAGGCAAGGCGTTGCCCTGAGGATGCCCTAACCCTTGGGCATGCAGGCAGGTACTCGCGTATATAAATACTTGACCTTGTATACAGTGTGTAGCTAATACTATTTATAAGCGGTTCAATGCCAGTTTGTATTGCATTGCGAGTATGTTACGTTTGAATTATAATTGGTTTGGCGTATGTATTTAAATTGTTATGTAATGTTATTGCTGTATTAGTAGTTTTGTATTTGTTCATAGATTTATCGTAATTTGCTAGTAGGGATAATGAAAATGAAGTGGCTTTATAATTCTACATATTAAGGAGTTTATTCATAAGCGCTGATTAAATGATTAGCGACGTGAATGATTAAAACGTCTCTCAACTTTGATCAATGTTTATGAATACACCCCTATTTTAAAATTCGGTTATAAATATGGTTGCTGCTATGATTAATTCACTTAAATACATATTTATATCTAGGTTTTAGTGATCAGAAAATTTTCTTATTTCAGTACAAAGGTGAACGAAACTACACTTTGTTTACACCTGCCGAAAAAGTTTCAGGTGTTCCAAAACTTACCACTCAGGTACACCTGTGTTAAATACAAACAGGACATACAGTATTTACAAACTACAAATAAGTCTAAAATAATTATTAAAATATGTACAAGTATTAAAATGGAAAAAAAAATACAGGGCGTCAAAAAATTCGTCCACAACACTGTCAATGCCCAGAAGGCTGGCAGTATTGCCACGTTGGATGGCAAAGCTAACTCTTTGGCCAAAAAAAAAATACAAACCTAATTTTCTTTAAGTACGAAGATAAAAATGTTTTATCAAAAGGTTAAACTGCAGTTGCATGCAAAATTCAGTAACTTACTGTGCAACAGCGTTTCGTAACCATGATTTATACTTCGCAGTTACAAACACGAGAATTCTGCTGCTATTGCTGAAACTGGGTTCCGCAAGTCCTATTGCAGACTTTATTGTTTTTCTACATGTTGGGTTTACTCCTAGTACTTTTTTTGGGGGAAAGGTATAATGGAAAATGTATAAAAATGTAAAATGTGAGAATATTTTAGAATGTATTAAATAATTTTCTCTCTTGGAGCAGAAACCGTATTAACACGTTCACTGCGTTAGTCAAATTTGATGACTTTCAGTTGGTGCGGCATCGGGTCGATTATATCCGAAGCCCGACTTGTTCCTGGTGCGTTGCTGGGTCGAAAAGACCTGTTCGACTTCGGTCTGTTTAGAAAGACTTATCTTAATAGGGATAATGATAAAAGTATATTCCTTTATACCAATATGTTGACAAATAAATACTCAATAAAAGGCTGAAGTCGTAGGTAGATGACCTGAATGGTTTGCTTTTAAATAAAGTTATTGTCTGTCGGATCTTTCCGACCCCATATCCGCACTAGTTAGTTAAAGTGTCGATACATTTTTAGTGTTGTGGATGACAAAAAAAAACATCGATATCGATAAAATGTACTTTTAAAATGTATATTTTTGAGATCTATTTAATACAAATAAAAATAATTATACAGTCAAATTAGTAGAATGGTTTTCATTATAGCACTCTCGACATAGTGTCTTTCTACATGCGTGACATATTGTTTTAACTTTTTTAACTTGATTGCCGGCTTCTTTGCTACTTAGTGTTTGGCGTAATTTATTGTAACATCCTGAACAATTCCGTTTTTTGACCAGTTGACGGGCTAGTATATAATTTACATTATCAGATATGTTCCGCTTACCCAATATTATTTGCCTTGGGGGACCTTCGCTCACTTTCGTTTTCGTTTGGTTTCTTACAATTCTCACCCTCACTTGACTTAAATAACATTTTCCTAGATCGTTTCATGTTTCATACACTTTCTCTTCTCATTTGGATAAAAAGTCATCTAACCAGAAGGACCTCACTAGCTCTACTAACATGTAATCTAGTGCGGCTATAGGGTCATCGGGTATCGGGTCGTTTAGACCCGAGAAACGCACTAGACGTAAAAAATTTTGCTCCAGTCGGCATCGGGTCTAAAGGACCCGATGCAATTTTTTCGTATCTATACTATTTATTTAAGGAGGCAATTCGAAAACACTAACTGTCTCATTCATATTCATATGGAGACCAAATATATCTGTCCCGCACCAGCGGGCGGCACAGTAATTTTTACCCCGCACCAGTGGAAAGATGAGCATCGGATATAATCGACCCGATACCGCACCGAACGTGTTAATAGGTCTTTAACTATGAAATTGCCGTTTTTTCTCACGTGTTGCTCCGTTTGTAACTTTGACGTATAGTTATATTTTTACCTAATTCCATTTTTTATTGGATTAACACATTCAGTGCCGGGAACCCACCTGGTGGGTTCACTCAAGTCGCACTTGCAATGCCGGGAACCCACCTGGTGGGCTCATTTTAAATGTAGGTTTTTCTTAGCGAATATATCATCAAATAATGTAAAAATAAAAACCGTTGCGTATTTTAACAAGATTAATAAGAATACGGCGTGGTTTCAAATTACAAGCATTTTTATTTTCAATAAATTTTTGACCTCTTCCTAGATGCCGAGAACCCACCTGGTGGGTCCTATTTCAGTGGTGGAAAACAATTCGCACGATTTTAAATATTTTCTAAAAATCATTATTTTTACATTTTAGGACATGAGAATAAGTCGAAGTCGAGGCTTTTCAGGGTTCGGTATCAAAATAATTAAACACAAATAATTATTATGGTGCGACTTAATCTGCCTGCCCGTTTATCTGTCACAGCTATATATTTCAGAAACTTCTAACGCTACAGACTTGATATTTGAAATAAATAATGCTTAGAATTCTTAAGGTTAAATTAAATTGCCTAGAGAAACTTAGAAGCCGTGAAACTAAAAAACTATATTATTTTTTGGGGTCAACTAATACTAATAGTGAAGTGTGAGATGGGAAAATCAGTTTGTGTTTAACCGACTTCTTACAAAAGAGGAGGTTATGTATTCGGCGACATCTTTTCTTTTTAAAAGTACACCGATTTCTCAGTGGTTACTGATCCGACTTACGTGATTAGTTTTTTAATTGGTAGAGGAAACTTGCACTAAGGTCCCCATTTGATTTTTATTAACTTTTCTTGGGTAGTTTATGGGTTATTTTATCTTCTTCGTCTATGTTGGATGATCTGCTAATAACTTCTAGTTACAGTGGAAAATAAATACTCGACAAGAATTTATATGAGATACAAACTAAAAAGCCTAAAATAAAAAAAATAAAAATGCAAAAAAAGAGTAGAGTTTACTTTTGGAAGTCGGTGGCAAAAAGTCAATGAAACAAGCAAAAGTCACCGACTTCTGAAGGTAATATTCGCTTTTTTACGTTTTTTTGGAAGTGGTTTTATATGCAACATTTTAAATTGTATATCGTGTTTATAAACGTATCGGCCGTGAAGTTTTAAAAAAGCAAGCTTATCTCAGTGAGAACACTTTTTCGCGCGAAGTACGGCGAGGCGACATCTATGATTTAAATCTAAATTGTCTTTGAAATAAATGCACTACTACCAACAAAATGTCATCAAATCTTTTTTTTGTTTGAACCAACACGTCTGCGGAGTATCGCTAGCTAATTTAATTTAACCCAGTATAACAAACTTACTGGGTGGTTCACACAAAACTAACTGTCAAAGAACCTACTTATAAATGCAATGCAACGTTTGTAATCATTCAAAAGTTTAAAAATGTTATTTATTAATTTCGAAAAGAAACAATATTTGCGATTACGTAACTTGAATTAATGAAAAAAAATGCATGAAAATCTCACAAAAGGTTGAACACCCCTGTCACGGGATCAGAGCGCGCGATTTTATTTTTTTTAATTTTTTGATTATTGCATATCTCCCAACCCACTAGGGCATGAAAATACCCCTACAGATAGTAAATATAGCGACAATACACCCTGAAAACTCCATTTTACCACTCATTTAGGATTTTAAATCTTAGTTCCAAACCTAATGCCGAGAACCCTCCAGGTGGGTTCACTTTTGCGCAAACGTAATGCCAGTGACCCACCTGGAGGGTCCACTTGCAATTTGTATGGTGGGATGGCACATGAGTTCTATGAAACGGGGGTGGACTCGAATGGGTTAATTGTTAAATTACGTCACTTTTAGAGTTTAAAAACCGTACTAGTAGTTGCATATTACCTCATAGGGTAGTGTGTCAAAACACCTGTTTCAATGTGCCGTCGGTTTCCCTATTTCAAGTGGGTATATTTTTGTCATAGACTGTGTTTTGAGAATTTAAGATAAGCAGTGCAGCGCAGCTTTTTCACTCTAACTATAATTTGTAATTGCATCATACTCGGTTCAGAGGTTTCCAAGAAAAAAAAAAATGTTAGTATGGAAATATTACTTTTTATGAAATCGTCCATACAAATCGGAAATTTCATACTTTAACTCCTAATATTAACTAATTGTCATCTAGATTACTTTTTCCTAGTAAGTAGCACCTTCCCGAAAAACAATTTCCCACTTTCAAAAGCTAGTTTTTAAATACCTCCTAGATATTGGGTAGTTCCAAAAATATTGTCTGTAGCGTTTAGGTAATAAAAAACGAATATATTTCCCATTTTTAGATTTTTATTGCTTTTGAGTAATTATAACTTTGTTTTCAAACTTTTCGCTGTCATAATATTTTGAATTTATGATTTGGAAAGTTTTGGCTCGCATGTTATTATGCATGGGTTTGAATATTTAACAGAAATGGTTGGATATTTGTAATATAGGTAGACGGCGCGGTTAGCGCAGTGGCTGAGCTATTGACTGCTGCGCTGCGTGTCGCGGGTTCGGTCCCTGCACGGAACAAATATTTGTATGGCCTACAGTTAGTTGTTCCGGGTCTGGCTGTTTGTGTATGTGAGTTATTTATTTATTAAATGTTTGTTAACGCACCCACATTACAGTAGAAATTCCTAGTGTGGGGCAAGGTTTAAAAAAAATAAAAAAATTGAACCATGTTTGGTTATGAATATCAGAGCAACATGCATTGCTAGTCGAATAGGCCGCAGTCAACTCAAAATCAAATCAGAATATAGTTGTTTTAAATGTCAAATTCATACTTATGTAAGCGAGGCGAAAGGAGTATGTAAGGAGCGTAGCAGGTGGTCGCCTGCTGTAGTTTCTGCCTACACCCATGGGAAAAATGCGTGAGTGTATATATGATTACAGGGTGTAAACGGACCCTTCACGAAGTCGTCAACCAAGCATTCTGTACATCAAACTAAGTAACTTTACGCAAAACTTTTTGCTGGGAAACGAATTTTTTTTTTGGGGTGAAAAATCACGTGATACGGTAAAACTCAATGGCACTCAGAACATTGTACTGATGGATGGATTGAATGGTACGGGGGTGATGGAGGTGTTTAAAGTAAAAATCTTACTTAAAAAAGTAGTATTTAAAAAAAACTTGTGAAAAATTTGGAACTTTGACCCCCAATATCTCCGTAACTAGAAGGTTCCCAGGTATGGTCTAGAACAAAAAAATGATCGCAATGACGGGGAGAATAAATGCCTTTCGGCTTCGTTAAGGGTCTTTTTACACCCTTTATACCTATCAAGTACACACCACATAGACACCTATGTTTAAAAGTAATGGCACAACACAACTATGAAGTGTTTTTGTTCGCGACAGGCAACAACCTGCACTGTCATGCTAAATTGAAATTCGATATTGTTTTCATGTTACTGTTACAAAAAGAAATCCGGAAAATAAATATTCTTTCTAGGACTGAAGGACTCGTGCATAAATAATATAAGCAAAAGGGTTAAGCAACGCTTGCCGGGGTTGGTCCGTGGATGGGTTACCATAATAACATACCGAGTCTCCTCCGTGCTTCAGTTCCGGCTGCCATTTGTTAAATCTATGACAGGCGTGACGGGTAGTCTGATGCCCGAAACCCTGACAACCACTAGTGTTGAAAAAAAGAGGCTTGGTATCATGTTACAAGTAATAGGGTTACTGTTCTGTTAGCCTATATCATCCCACTGCTGGGCAAAGGCTTCTCCATGAATTTCAATTCGCCCGATACAGGGCTAATGCGGGCCACTGGTCGTTAGTTTTGTCCAGCTCGTCCCGCCATCTTCTACTGGGTAACTGCGTTCAAAAAGGCAGTAGCTCCATTTAAAATCCTAACTAATATTATAAATGCGAAAGTAAGTTTGTTTGTGTACAGAAACGGACATAGGGTACCTTTCATCCCGAATAAAAGTACTGTTCCCGAGGAAACCAACAATAACGTTCTTATGATAATAGATGGCGCCACGTGTCTTTCGAATGATGATTGAAATATATTTTTACAAGCAGAGTATAACCTACAAATTCTGAATTAACGCGAGCCGCGGGCAAATGCTAGTACTGGTATATAACAAAGGCTGGTAGCTAAAACCCGACCCCAAGATAGTTGTGAAAAGACTAGACAGATGGTTCTTTCTAGAAATGTCCGCACGATCTAGTTAATGTTGCTTGTTGCATTATTAAGTAGCGTTGTCGCATTGGGAATTTATGGCTTGACACGTCCTGAGTAATTGGAATTATGCATGGCTTTGCAATATTGCGGAAGCTCCTTAGCACAATAATTATGGACTCTGCAGACTACACGGTACCATACATGACCACGGAAAATTATCCCACGGGAACTTACTGCGAGATTAAAACTATCGTATGTCCTAACTTATGATCTACAGGTGTCCCAAATTTCATCGAAATTAGTTCAGGCGTTAAGACATGAAACGAAAACAGGCAGACAGCGTTACTTTTGCAATTATAATACAAGCTGGAACGATCACCAACCGTTGCCACGTATTCAGTGTATCATTCTAAACCTCCCCGCATAAAAATTCTTAATTGGTATTTTTTTTTAAATCTGCTGTTCCGTACATTGTGACCGTGTTTTTTTAAAACTTACCGATGGGTAACGATTTTAGCGTCGTCGGTGCCCCGTTCACCCAGTATAAGTATGGATTGTTTAGCTTATACTATTGTATTGTATAATGGGCTGGTGTCCGCAACTCCACGACAAAGGGCGTATTTTGCGTGCAGTAAAAAAAATATATATGAAAAGGATTTTTTTTCATTGAAAAAAAAACAAAAATTAAAATAAAATCCTACCCCCCCGCGGTCGTAAGTGACTTCAAAAGCTATTAACCAACTACTAAAAGCTAATAATAGCTTGTACTGTTATCTTAGAATCATCCGTTATTTTAGGGTATCTCCTAAAACGAATAAATCAAACGAAATCTTTCAAACAGAACAATCACTTTCGCACTTTGCTAGCAACATTTACAATATCGATACTCATATTTTGTACAACATAAATATGAATAGTGTGCTATGGAGCCCCGGGGCTTCCATTCATCATCATCAGAATGTATTCCTCTCACATCTGCATGAATAAACCGTCCGTGTGAAACGGAAGGCTTTTGTTATTCTAGTTTTTATGCTGAGGGATACTTAGGAATGAAGTAGATAAATAGTGTTCTTAACGTTTAGTTTTAGCTAGACTGAAGTATACGGGGTGCAAACAGACCCTTCACGAAGCCGTCAACCAAGCATTATGTACATCAAACTAAGTAACTTTACGCAAAAAAATTTGCTGGGAAACGATTTTTTTTTTTGGGGTGAAAAATCACGTTTTACGGTAAAACTCAATGTAACGCACTCAAAACTTAGTGCTGATGGATGCTTTGAATAGTAAACGGGTCATCGAGTTAATTAAAGTAAAATTAAAACTTTTAAAAGTGGTATTTAAAAAAAAATGTGTGAAAAAATTGGAACTTTGACCTCCAATATCTCTGAAACTAGAAGGTTCCCAGGTATGTATGGTCTATAACAAAAAAAATATCGCAATGTTGGGGAGAACAAGTACCTTTCGGCTTCGTTAAGGGTCTTTTTACACCCTTTATACATAATAAACATGTGATCCCCGAAGTTAGACAGAGGTGTACCTTAGAGTATATCCACATTTCGTCAGTTATTTTTAAGTTCCATGTAATAGGAGGCCTGAGCCTATTGCTATCAACCAGGTACAAATCCAGACTCCGTGGCTGCAACTGAGAAATCACTGATGGAAAAACCCAATAACACTTTGCCTGACTCGGAAATCGAACCCAAGACCTCATGCTTAGCAGTTGCGCTTTCAACCACTAGCCCAAAGAGGCAATCAACTGAAGTATTTAGTAGGTTTATTTTAGGAAAATCAGGCTTTGTTACAGATTCTCTTTTCTTATTTCTAATAAATCACTATGATTGATTGGCCGAACCTTTTTCCTTGGACTGTAACAATTTATTCGTGTGTGGAGAAGGGGCTCAGAGCGTGCCTCCCTCTGTCTTTGCCCAGCTGTGGGACAACAAAGGCTAGTCAGTTTATTATGTATGTATGCCTGATTTTAGGATCGAAAACAGATAAAAAAGGATCGTGCTTCTTACCAATTAAGGAAGAGATGTGATATACTAATAAATGTAGCGTGAGCTTTAAGGTTCCGTGTCGACTAGTCCTCACTTATACACAGAGCACGTACCCTTAAAGCAGTTCATCTACTTTAAGGATAATTTGGTGGTTTTATTTTAAACCCTAACTAGTGTTTCTAGTGAGCACCACAATGGCTAGTAATACTGATGAAACCTTTGAAAAGACTCATGACGCTATAGAAAAGAGATTCGTCACATTAATTAAGAGAACTTTAGCGCTCGCTAATGAGCTCATCGTAACTTTGCATAGACAATGCGGAGCTCTACAATAGGTTGGCGAAACAGTTTGTACTGCGTGAACTGTGACTTGGTTCTCAGATAGAATACGAATTATAGTACTTATACCATACCAATAATAGAAAAGTACTTCTAAAGTTACATGCGGGTATATTCTGAAAATTTACAGAGGCACGGATACAGATAGACAAGTCATGTGGTTCTAGTCAGCTTTGAATAGTGTAATCTGTTTATTATGTTTATTTAACACAGGCCCCCCTCTTTGAGGTTTGGAAACTTTCTTCATCATCAGCCTACAGTAGTCAACTGCTGGACATAGACTTCTTCAATCGCCCACGACTCAATTCGATTCTCGGCAACTCTCATCCAGTTGCTACCAGCCTTTCTGCCTGAACTTTCATCATCAGCCTACAGCAGTTCACTGCTGGACATGGGCCTGCTCCACCGCACGCCACTCAACTCAATTCTCAGCAAATGTCATACAGTTGCGACCAGCCCGCCTGATTTTGGATATTTTGATAGGTCATCGTACGTACGGGGCAAAAAAGGCCCCTTCAGAATGATGTTGCGATATTAAAAAAAAATATATCATAGCGCAAGTATTCTCCACATAAAAATAGTCGATAGTGTCAAAAGAGTGACTTATCCAGTCTATTTTAGAAACGTTTAACGCTAGAAATGCTTCATGTATCGCCCGTGAGTTTACAAACACACATCTCGAATACACACCAATTCGACCCAAATTAGAACCCGATTTAAATGGCAGCGTTTTCCAAACATTGAACGTTTGCTCCCTAGGTACATAGGATTGTGGAATCCAATTAATTAATCCTAGTAGGTATTTCTTTAAACGATTTTCAAGTCGAATAAAGAATTTATTGGACATTTTTTGCAGAGTCACGATGTTTTTCGACGGACGGTGCTTTGAGCACCGAGGTCCGGTGAAGCAAATACGATTTTAGATGAAGATTGACGTGACGTGTCCAGTCATGAGCACCAACTATCTGATATAAGTAGTTGGAATAGTGAGAGGGTTTAGAGATTCCTAACATTACGCCTTTATTCTCCTATTAGCCTGCACACATATTTTTATATTTCTTTGTTGTGTTTATTCGATTTCTTATAGTTGTTTTATATTATAATCCAAGCACTGTTTATTTTATTTTCTTATTCATGTAATCAAATATTTATGCTGACATGGCGGCACGGTTGGCGCAGTCTGGCTGTTTGTGTATATGAGTTTAACTTGTGTTTGTAAACGCACCCACCATATGGGAGAAATACCTAGTTTCGAGAACATTTGAATCAGAAAAAAAGGTTGGAATAATTATAGCAAGGACCATTATCACAAGGGTCATTTGTTTAAATTGCTGTTTGCGTTAAAACCGTTCTTTGTTCTTCTAAAATGAACAATAACTTCTTTCATAAAAATCTTAACACAAAGGTCGATTTAGAATGTGATTAAAATTCAAATAAGTCAATTTCTATGCCACCCTCGGCTCGTAACGAAAATATTTCGCGCCATATTGGAACTTATAAAACATCGAACATACCAAAGCTATGGCTTACTAAGTTATTACGATATTGACCTCTAGGGATTTAAGACAATCTGGATCAGCTATACATACAGTAGTCAAGGTCACACATTATTATCATACATCATTTTTATCTTAAATGGAATTTCCCCGGGAATTATAGTTAACTGGCTTAGCATTGGATAATGTGGGTGTAAACCAAGCAATTTGTATATCAAAATAAATAACTTTAAGCAAAAATTATTGCTAGGAAACGACTTTTTTTTTGGGGTGTATAATCACGTTTTACGATAGGACTCAATGTAACGCACTCAAAACATTGTGCTGATGGATGGATTGAATAGTAAGGGGGTCGTGGAGATGTTTAAAGTAAAAAAAAAACATTAAAAACAATGTTTTAATTGTGAAAAAGTTGTGAAAAAGTTGGAACTTTGACCCCCTATATCTCCGTAACTAAAAGGTTCCCAGGTATGGTCTAGAACAAATAAAATATCCCAATGACTGAGAGAACAAGTGCCATTCGGTTTCGTTCAATGTCTTGTAAAACCCTTTATTCAAGGGAGTTTGTAGCTACAATTCAGAGCAAATAGATTCATTCAATGAGCTTTGCTACGATACAAATACGTAATTCCTGACATATCTAGAGCAGTTGGCCCCGCAACCTTGCTGCCGGCTGTCTGGCTTATCTTTATACCTACCCCCGAGCTTTTCTCAGTTAACTAAAAAATAGGGGAAACAGAAACATTTGCAACATGTTTAGGTTAAAACAACTGGCTACATAGCTAGTTAATGTATAAAAACACTGTAACCTAACTTTTTTCTTTTTTTTTTCTTTTACTTTTATCTTATTAACACAACAGCCGTATGAAATTCGCGCGCGCGCGCCTTTGACCTATCAGCTGTTAGCCGCGTGACGCTGTTCTGTCTCATTACTATCGTACCGTGCAACAGTGGGTAGGCAGAGCACCCGCGCGGCTCGCGAACCCGCTCCGTAAGTTTTATTATGATAAAAGTGAATGAGTATAAAAAAAATTGTTTCTTTGGGAAGTTGTTTATTGTCATGAGTACAATCGTGTTTAAGTATCGGTCACTAATTACCAGTCACTCTATATGGAAAAGCGACAATAGGGAAATAAAACGCTAGTAAAAGTTCGTTCAATCTTCCTTGGAACATAAGGCCTTGGGCGCAGCAACAAATAGATTCAAATAAAGAAGGTCCTCACTTTCGAAGTACCTCTCACTCGATTCCACAATCGAGCTATTTACTTCTTAAGTGTGGGAACTAACCGAGCGTTGAAGTGGGTCGGTAAAGACTGGTTCACACGACACCGATCTCTTTATACAACAACAGCATTCATTTATTTCCAGGCAACTTTGGCCCATAGATATATACTTTTTTTTTACCCCTCCCGCTCTGGGCGGAGTGAAAGGGAGCGTCAGACCCGTACTGACTAAAACCCATCCATGTTCCTTCTTTGCCCTTTGTGTTACAGGGCCGCGATACCTCTTTCGAACAGTCCCACAGCCCCGGCAGACATCAGCCTTGCATACCGCTTCCTGTTTGCTGACATCTCTTTGAGGCGCGCGTGGATCACGAACGCGCCGATAGATATACCTTACAGGCTAACATACATTTGATAAAATTCAAATTGTGTTAGTAAAAAGAACCCAACCACCAGGCCAGGCCAGGCCTACCTTTATACCAGGTGGTAGGTGATGTAGTCAGTTGAGAAAACTGAAGGAATTATTTTCAAAAAATGTTAATATTCAATATCATCTACCATCAATGGTAAAACCTTGTCAAAAATGTAGATAAATCAGAGATAGTATTGACCGATTTAATACAGAGACTAGACTTTGAACGTTCTTTAAAATAAAGGAATTGAAATTCCCAGTTAAGAACACACAATTATGTCAAAAAGGGGAGGAGGAATATAAATTACCAGCTGATGGTCGCGGCTTTGCGGAGATCGGTAATTGTCCCACGGTATCATGCTATCGGGTTCAAAACTATCCTATGCGCTAATCCAGCTAATAAACTGCCTGTGTACCAAATTACATCCAAATCCGTTCAATAGTTTTTGCGTGAAAGAGTAATAAAACGACCATACATACATCCATCCTCACAAACTTTCTCATTTATTATAGTAAAAGCACTTAAGAAAAGATGTGACATTGTCCAACAGTGGCACAAACGAAGCTGTCAATGGTAATTGTGATGAAACGAGCTCTCGAGGACACTCATCCTTGAGCTGTCACAATATTAGAAGATATTACTATTTGTCCTGTTTGATACGGGCTGTGTCAATTAGGTTTTTTTTGGTCCCCGTACTAAGAAAGGACATTTGGGAGGTCTAATAGACATAAATGTAGGTTGGACGTTTAGTTTTACAGAGGAAAAACAGAATATATGAATGTACAAATATACTGGGGTATTAGAGATTTAGACTCAGTATCAAAAACATTTTCTTTTGACACGATTAATTTATTTCTTATGTACACTTAAAACACATTACAAGAAAAACAATAGACAAAAAAGCATACATGGAAACATATAGACAAAAGAGCACTAAGGTACCGCTTATTTAATGTTTTTTACCATATATTTGACCTTAAAGACTTTATTTTTATTAATTTTTAACTTATTTTATTTAATTTTGATTGTGGACATTTTATTTGATAAGGCTGGTATTACTATATTACTATAATAATAATACCAGCCTATTACTGTCCCACTGCTGGGCAAAGGCCTCTTCTCAAACAGAGAAGGCACGAGCATTGATCACCACGCTTGCTCAAGACGGGTTGGCGATTTCAGACTTATATTAATTATAAGTCCAGGTTTCCTCACGATGTTTTCCTTCACCGATGTCTGTTTTTTGTATATTGTTTTAAAAAGTCTGACAACCAGCCTTAGCAAAGGGTATCGTATTACCCAGTACTAACTGGGTTGTGGAGGTCAGATAGGCTGTCGCTCCATGTAAAATACTGGTATTCAGTTGCATCCGATTAGACTGGAAGCCGACCCCAATATAGCTGGGAAAAGGCTAGGCAGATGATGATATTGTTTTGATGGTAAATTTAGTTATAATAGTATTGTGTGGTGTGTATTTATTTGTCTCTAATTTTTTAATTACTAACCCACGTGTACCCACTAACAAAATTATGGATCATTCATTGTGTCTGAAATAAATGAATTGAATATTTAAAAATCTCTTCCAGCGGACCAGCGACAGATTAACAAGAAACGTAGACACAGTGTGTAAAAAGAATAAATGAAGCTTTTTGTGGAACTAGTGTAACAAAGACTCAATGAGTGACAAAAGTAGGTTACTTTTATTTCCGTGTCACGAACTTGGTCAGCCAGTATGCTGTTCTTTGTGGTCGTGATTGAGGAAGAGATTCTTTGGTTGAAGTTTATTAGTTACTTATATTTTCTTGATTTAGAGAGCTCGTTAAGGTCCCAGTTCTGACGTCTTATAATAATTAAGACAATTTAGTTGCTGCGGGACTGTTCGAAATAGATACCGCGGCCCTGGAACACAAGAAGGGCAAAGAAGGAACATGGATGGGTTTTAGTCAGTAAAAGTCTGACACTCCCTCCCACTCCGCCTAGAGCGGGGAGGGGGGGGTTATTTGATGATTTCCCATCCAAAAAAAAAAGACAATTTAGTTAATGGGGTCCCCTAACCAGTCGGATATTAATTTAATTTATTAATTAAAAGGCCCGTTCATTTAAATGGTGAATGAAATCTTAACGCTTACGAAAACATACATCATAATACATGAAAGCTACGAAGCGTAGTATTTTCGTAGCGTTGAAATGCTACACAACACAAAGCGCGTAGCAACGTAGCAAACTAGCCTCAACATATTTCAAAAAAAGAATATTTAACTTAAATATATAGTCACAGACAGCTAGCTACAAAATAAGTTTTATAGCAAACAAATAAATCTCCTCCACACTAGCAACATAAGTAAAGCCGAATAAACACTAACGTTCATAAAATTGCATCAACACATGGGTGCTACGAAGCGTAGATTACTCGTAGCGCTCGTAGAGCCTTCGTAGCCAGTTGCTACGAGCTACGACCTCTGGAATTGAGTTCTAACTGAGATTGAATCTATATTAATTCAGTTACGTAAATATCAACCGTAATGAAATACAAATTGGTTATTAGCTATATGTCAAGTTAATATAAGATAGTGGCCCATAAATAACTCCGTTTAAGGTCATGCCGTTGGTCCCGGGTGACATTTGTAAATCTATGACAGTCGTTAGGTAGTCAGTGGCCCAAAAAGTCTGACAACCAGTCGCACCAAGGGGTATCGTATTACCCAGTACTAACTGGGTTGTGTTCAGATAGGCAGTCGCTCCATGTAAAATACTGGTATTCAGCTGCATCCGGTTAGAATGGAAGCCGACCCCAGTATAGTTGGGAAAAGGCTAGGAAGATGATGATAATGATGTTTAAGGTCGTAATTTGAAAATAAATAACAGAGGTTTTTTAGGGGTTTTAAGTTCCTTTTTATCGGTGGTGTAGTTGTGCAGAATATTCTACAAATCAAATGTTGTTGTAATTATATTGTGTTTTTTTTTTCTTCTTTAATTGAGTATGTAAATTTGTGCTGTGGAAAATTTTGTAGTCTGAAATAAACATTTAATAATAATAATAAAAATCTTTGCAAAGATCGGTACATAGATGACAAATAGAACAATAACTGGGACTTACGCAGTCACAGCGACTGAAGAAATAACCTCAGTAGGTCACAGACATATATATATCTATCTGCAACTGACTGCAGTCCTTTTTTCCTTTTTTTTTTCTCATATACATTTTTAACTCGAGCTTATTGTTTTAGCTGATTAGTTTGTTCATTTCTGTATTTTCTCGGAATTGAACTGCGCTTTTAAAAACAGTTTTCAGTATCGTTCAATTTAACTTGAAATAAGGTTATCCTGTCTTTTTACCATGTTAATCATTTAAATACCTATTTTACGTTAGTTGATTTTTAATTATTATCTTATGTTAACCAAATAATAAATCTTAGTTAATTTAATTTATTTATCTGATATTTTATTTCATTACCAATCATTATAATACATTTAATCTAATTTAATTCGATTATCTTGATTTGTTTGTTAAATTATCCATGTATTAGCTTAATGTTGAATTTTAACTTTTGCATAAAAATCGTAAAGCGGTTCACAGTATACATCTACCTACCATGTTTCAACTGTATAGTCCTAATAGCTTCGGAATAAAGTGGCTGTGACATAAGGACGGACAGACAGGCAGACATGACGAATCTATAAGGGTTCCGTTTTTTGCCATACGGCTACGGAACCGTAAAAATGCATAGTTATCTTAGTTCTGTGATATCCCGCCTGCACAGATAGCAGAAGTGGACCATTAACGCTTGACAGTCACCTTGCCGGAATTACACCCAATGTCAGTCATACGACGAACAAAGACTTCGGAGATAATTTCCCTATTCCTAGGGAAAATTAAACTATCCTATTAACTTAACCTACCCGAAGCATGTACGTACGTCGTAAATTCAGGGGTAGCCAACATTTGCGTCCGGCTTTTCGCAATCCCCCGAACAAATGTCAGGGTTCGCCCATTTTCACCCAAGACCCCGCATATTAAAACTATGCAGGTCCTTCTGAATTATTCCATGGACCTTGCTATGCGGAGCACAAAGGTTATATTTGCGGTTTAGCATGGAGTATTTTTTAAGGAGAAGTTGGGTGTAAATATGGTAATGAAGAGTTTTGTTTTGCCTACTAGAATAATCCTACATAAATAGTGGCTAAATAATAACAGCCACTCGGGTCGATCTTAAGGTTAAGCCGAGCTTGCCTAGGTTGGTCCGTGGATGGGTGACCGCCCATTACATACCGAGATTTCTCTGTGCCTCGGAAAGCACGCTACACCGTTGGTCCCGGCTGTCATTTGTAGATCTTTGACTGTTGTTACAGGTAGTCAGTAGCCCGAAAGTCTGACAACCAGTCTTACCAAGCGATACCTCGTACCGTATTACCTAGTACTAACTGGGTTGTGGAGGTAAGATAGGCAGTTGCTCTATGTAAAAGACTGGTATTCAGCTGCATCCGGTTAGACTGGAAGCCGCCCCAATATAGTTGGGAAAAGGCTAGGCGGATGATGAAATAGTTGAAACTGAAAATGTACTTAAAACTGTCCATCCATCCGGAATTCCAGATGGATCCCAAAAACTTTTTAAGGCTCTCTCTTGTTCGTTGTTGTTGTTGTTGTTGTCTCTTGTTTTTTGCATATTTTATCGGGGATAAAAAGCCTTTTTGCAAACTATGTTCGGGTCACCTTCCAGTTTAACCGGAAGCAGATGAATGCCAATAGTATTTTGTGTCATACCTTCTAGCTGGGACACGACTTTATACGAACTTCAGTCTAATGTCTAAAATACGGGGTGTAAACAGACCCTTCACCAAGCCGTCAACCAAGCATTCTGTACATCAAACTAAGTAAGTTTACACAAAAATTTTTGCTGGGAAACGAAATTTTTTTTTGGGGTCAAAAATCACATTTTACGGTAAAACTCAATATAATGCGCTCAAAACTTATTGCTGATGGATGCTTTGAATAGTAAAAGGACTATGGAGGTAATTGGAGTAAAGTTAGAACCTTAAAAAGTAGTATTTAAAAAAAAACTTGTGAAAAAATTGGAACTTTGACCCCCAATATCTCCGTAACTAGAAGGTTCCCAGGTATGGTCCAGAACAAAAAAATGATCCCAATGATGGGCAGAATATGTGGTTTTCGTTTTCGTTAAGGGTCTTTTTACACCCTTTATGTTCGAAAAATTTAACGAAATTGTACGCTAAATAAAAAAAAGTACTATAAAGACTTCGCAGAAAACAATATACAACGTGTCACCGCCAGGAAGTATTCTTTCTAGTGGTCGCTATACACCGTGACTTTTTAGTCGTCTTACAACGACAGCCCACTTCATGTATCCAATGACTACTAAACATCCATAAACAATAAATAGGTATTTATGAGATTTAAATAATTTAAAAATAAAAATTATATTCAGTATTATGACGCATGACGTAGTTAAAACACCCTGTTGTGAGCGATGATCTACTGGACTCCACCGCTGGGTAAGTATGTTCTCCCGTTTGACCCGTAAACATCATTAACAGAATGTTTCATAATTTTATTCTACTGTACTATTTCTTTTTCTTTTTATCTATTATTGTAGGTAAAAAAAAAATATCGTGCCTAGAGCTATTTTATGTCGGGTACATTCGAGTGGACCACCTTTGTAAGACAACTAAAAAGTCACGGTGTATATTTCACTAAGTAGTATTCCACTTTTAGACTTTGTTATGGGCCAAGAAAAATGTACGGAAAGTGTATGTTCAATTCCTGTAATTTGGGTAGAAAGTATGATACAGTATTTTACATGGAGCGACTGCCTATCTGACCTCCACAACCCAGTTAGTACTGGGTAATACGGACAACTTACATACATACGAGTACACACAAACAGTACAAGTTAAATAAAAGCCTGTGGAAGGGCAGGTCCTCTACCTGCCTCTTTAAACGTATTCCCAAATGTTTTGGTACACGTTTGTCATTGATAAATTGAATTTCCAAGGTATTCTGATTCTGTATAGATTGGAGTGCTCCGTGGTGGCGGTTGCGTTTGACAAGCATTGATTGTACATGTTGTGTTGTGTCAGAGATGCGTGAAAATGTTTATTTATTTAAAGGGCTTGTGTTTTATTCCAAGTTTCGTACATTGTTAAGTCAAAAGCATTTATTTGCTCCTAATTTTGTAGGTACAAAAGATACTCTAGTTGCCGTATTGTTAACATAACATCATGCTTGTTATCCCGCAGGGCTAGGTTGAGAAGACGACGAGCTTATTGCTATCAACCGGGCACAAATCCAGACCCGTGGCTGCTACTGAGTTTCTGATGGACAGAACCCAAAAGCACTTTGCGCGACTTGCGAATCGAACCCAGGACCTCATGCTCAGCAGTCACGCTTGTCCCCTATTACATGGGACTTAAACAGAACTGGCAAAGTGTAGGTATTATTAGGTATACACCTCTTCCTTACCTTCGGGGATTACAGGCGTGATGTTATATTAAAAATCATAAAAGTCACATTGGTACTTACCAGTTCCAAATCCAAAAAGAAAAATCACTGACTTTTAAATATTTTCTCAACCATCTTGAAAGAAAAGGAAGAAAGCTGAGTACCATCTTATTTTATTAATGAAAAACCTAGTTTAAGAAACCATCCAGCATCAAAGTATACTTACCCACTTAAGTAAGTTAGCTCACCAAGTTGCAG
Source organism: Noctua pronuba (assembly GCA_905220335.1). Classification (NCBI taxonomy): domain Eukaryota; kingdom Metazoa; phylum Arthropoda; class Insecta; order Lepidoptera; family Noctuidae; genus Noctua; species Noctua pronuba. The sequence goes on along the minus strand of LR999918.1, from coordinate 7,050,842 downwards.
CAATTCTGAACCGCTTGAATATTTATGAGCTTAACAGTAGAAGTTTCTCGAAGGTGTCATTTTGAGCTAAGTAATTATGAAGATAAAGATGAAACCTACATTATGCATTATGCAAGAAGATGATTAATGGTCGAGATCTGGTGTAAACCTCAGTTTGTTATGCGAGCGACTCCGATCGTCTACTGTTACTGTTGGCCTACATCATCCCACTACTAGGCAAGGCTTCCCCCCATGACTTCCAGTTCTTTGTATCCAGGGCTAATACGGACCACTGATCATTGGTTTTGTCTAGCTCGTCCCGCCATTTTCTACGAGGTTTGCCGCGTCGCCTTCTGGCTGTGTTAGGATGCCGAGCGACTAGCAATATAATAATTACATACTTGCACTTCAACCGGCAAAGAGGTAACTAACAAAATGAGTACAAGTAGAATGTGTATAATTTTCATTTTATTTTGTTTTAATTTAAAAGTAGAAGTTTGTTTGCTTTTTTTATCATAAAACAATTAATGTGTAATTTTATTAGAGGAGGACTGGCTCCTGCAACACAGTTTGAACAACCGCAGGAGTCTGAGAATTCTACACACTGTGTACTATGATTTATGTCAATAAATATTTTTCTTTTGTATAATAGGCAATAACAAATTCGATGCGAAACAAATAGACAAAAAAATAGTGCCAAAACTCTCAGTTGAAGGTAAACATATCTACTTTAACTTTGTTTCGCTCGGCTATCTCTCTCCCAATACCCTTTTACCTGAGCTTAACTACGGAAGCAATGGATAGCAGGCTCAGACGCACGTCTGACCTATATCTCACCTGATGGTGAGCGATGATGCGATCGACGATAGAGCACGTCTACCTAGAATTTATTCATTCACTCCGGACTGAGTCGTGCTTCAAGATCTGCCTGATTAGGAACAGCTGGGCGGAAATACGGGGTGTAAACAGACCCTTCACGAAGCCGTTAACCAAGCATTATGTACATCAAACTAAGTAACTTTACGCAAAAAAAAATTCTGGGAAACGAATTTTTTTTTGGGGTGAAAAATCACGTTTTACGGTAAAACTCAATGTAACGCACTCAAAACGTAGTACTGATGGATGCTTTGAATAGTAAACGGGTGATCGAGTTAATTAAAGTAAAATTAAAACCTTTAAAAGTGGTATTTAAAAAAAATGTGTGAAAAAATTGGAACTTTGACCTCCAATATCTCCGAAACTAGAAGGTTCCCAGGTATGGTCTAGAACAAAAAAATGATCGCAATGATGGGGAGAACAAGTACCTTTCGGCTTCGTTAAGGGTCTTTTTACACCCTTTATATTCGACTTGCTTTTGCCTGCGGCTTGGCTCCCGCTATATATAAAAATAAAGTCACGGGAACGTTTTAAATGTAGCCTATAAAGGCGCAAACCCACCGCGGCGCATGCTGTGCACGGGCACGCGGCGCAGTTTAGCTGTGTGGAATCATTTGTTTGACAACGTGGGTCTACGTTTCCACTGCAGTATACGCTACACACCCACAACTATGTACAACTGTAGCGTGCGTGGCCCATCGCGGCATAGTCGCGACCGATTTTGACGGGACTTTTACAGACAGACCGCTGATGTTATAAGGAGTGTTAGTAGTAGGCTACTTTTATTTTTGAAAAAGGATTAGGGTTCCGTGTAAAAAAAATTAAAACCCTTGAAATTGTTAAAAAATCCGATTCAAATAGGGAAGTAATATTTTTATAATACCTTCACGCAGACGAAGGTCGCGGGGAACAGCTAGTATTGTATGATTTTCCATCCTACACACGCCTAAGTGACATACAACTTGCAAAAATGTATAAAAAAAACATTTCCTATTCGTCTTTCGAGTAGCACCATTAGTCATGATATCGATCTGAACATGTTTACCATATTCCTCGACTCCCTGAGGTCATGTTTATTGATTCGACAAGTTACGTTTGACAGTCATTTAGTCTAGACATCCATATTAATAAGTTTCTGAGGTCACAGACCAGCTGAAGGACAAAAAAGCTATTTTTTTTTATTTGACAGCTAACTTGTCGTTACTTTCAATTTGAATAAGTTAGGTTCTGTTTGAAAAATTGAAATTTATCAGCATTTTTGGGTTGATGGCATCAAAGAAAGTGAGAAAATGTTACTCTTTGCCTCCTTGACGCTTTTATTAAAATAATAATACTAGAATTATACAGGGTGGGTAAAAAATCATAGATCAAACGAAACAGAGCGATAGTTGGGGTTATTTGCAATAAAAAATATCTCTGTGGCAGAGTCTTAACTTGATCTCCTTAAAAGTTATGACTACTTGAGTGTTTTTTTTAAGAAAATACCATTTTTTTACTAAATAGGCAATTAGTGGTGTTTAGTTGCTTCTAGGAAATGTTTCATCACTACAAAAGTGCTTTTATGGCAGTGTGTACTATGATTTATGAGTATTGGCACTTTATTGAATATCTTTTAAGTCTCACGAAAAATTATTTGTAACTTGAGAAGCTCACTGAACAAAAGCTGAAGCTGGTAAAAATCGTGGATCAAACGAAACAGGACATAGCTTGGGTTATCAGTCATTCACAAAAAAAAAATACTACCAAAAGGTACTATTTTTTTTTGTGCGTCGGTGTCCTTTCCACCATATATGGTGTTTTTGCAAAAGAACATGGAATAATAAATATTTTACTTTTACTTCAGTTGGTAAAGAATGTCAAGAACTTTTGCCAGAACTACGTAACGTGTCAGTACAAACAAGGGGACTGCCCGTCCTCAAATATTGAGAAGCTAATCTATCAAAACATTTTGTACACAAAAACGTGAAGTCCAATCCATCATCTTAACACGATCAATGAAACAAGATCTGACAACAAAAAAACAAACAGCTGTATTACATTTTTCTACAAAATAAATGAAATGTGAACCTAAAAATTCTGAAATGTAAAGCTACCAAAGAAGACCCACAATACAGAATTCATTTCTTTTACCACCGGATACGACTACAAGTATCCTATTCCAAAAAAGATAAGGAAAGATTCTGCAAAAGAAATGGCGGTAACAGGAAAATATATATATGTTTTCGTTTCGAGGGTATTGCCCTGGTTATGTCAGGCAAAATTGTTGACAAATAAATTAGAATCACATACATGGTTCGTCAGAGAGACTGACGTAAGTCAGGAGTAATTGGCTAAATATACGTAAAGAAGTCGCAAGCTGTTGTCAGAGGAATGAAATTGGCTATCTATCTCTTGCAAACGCTTATAAGTCGCATTTAATAACACCTATTAAGGAAAATATGAATTCGCTAGCATATTGGAAATATGGTGAGTAGAGGAGCGGAATAAATCGAGTATAAGAAATGTTTGCGATAACAGATTGGTCAAGACATAATGGCGTTTCTCTAAATATAGGATGAATTGCAGTTAGTGACCGAAACACGTGATTGTGCTCATGATAACAAACAACTTTCCCAAAGAAACATTTTTTTATACTCACTCACTTTTATCACAATATAACTTACGAAGTGGGCTTGCGAGCTGCGCGGGTGCTTGTGTTATTGTGATAAAAGTGAATAAGTATAAAAAATATCTTTAGGAAAGTTGTTTGTTATCATGAGTACAATCACGTGATTAAGTATCGGTGACTGGTAATTAGTGACCGATACTTAATCACGTGATTGTACTAAAACGATTGTATATAAATGACGATGGTCTATCACGTTCACCAGAATAATCTGTTGTTTTATAGTACTCTCGAAATGAATGTCAACAGATTACGTAACCCAACAGACCTAGATGTCAAGTCTAGACCAAGACAAACAAGGATAAATTACAATCATACCTAAACATTACGTAAAAGAACTATTTATTAGTCTAATGTTCTCTAGACCTGCAAATTGCAAAAAAACGTAAGAAAATTTGAATTTCTGGGGTACCTTGGCGCTTCCACTTTTTTTTTTCGGATGGCATATCATCAAGTGATCCCTCCCGCTCTGGGCAGAGTGGAAGGGAGTGCCAGTACCGACTAAACCCCATCCATGGTGCTTCTTTGCTCTTTGTGTTCCAGGGCCGCGGTATCTCTTTCGAACAGTCCCGCAGCCCTGACGCTTCCACAGTAAGTAAGCTTATGCTGTCCCGCTACAGGCCCTTTTGTCCTCATTTCTGAGTCAATCCATGAAACATGTCATGGTAAAAAGATTAGCCAGTCATACCTAATGAGCGCAAAAAACAGACTCGAATCCAAATGATACGACCATCTGCGAACGTGGGCAAGCCCTAATGGCATGAGGCATTTGGATGACCGTTATCTAAAGCAAAGGGATCACTTATCATTAAAAGTGAGATAAACCCTAAAAATGAGATATACCTGGGTTAGTGAAAGTTTCATACAGTCGGGATATTTTAGTTTATTTTTATATGATGACTGGGAGGCTTGAGGGATGAATTAGGGGTACCATCAGCGTGTTAGCTAGATGAACTTTACTACTACGGACCAAAAGAAAATTATAGTCCAAGGCCAAACCTTGGCCTATAATTTTCCGTTTGATAAATTGTTCAGTGACTGAGTAAGTGAATCACTGAATTTTATTAGGAGTAGGAAATAGATGTATATTAAAATCCGGCCAAATGCGAGTCGGACTCGCGCATTAAGGGTCCCGTACCATCATAGTAGGGGAGCACCCTTTAATTTATTATTTGTTCTTATAGCGGCAACAGAAATATACATTCTGTGAAAATTTCAGCAGTCTACCTATTATGAATCATCAGATACTGCCCGCTGACAGACAGGCGGCCGGACGGAGAGCGGAGGCTTAGTAATAGTGTCCCGTTGGTTACCCTTCGATTACGGAACCGTAACAAGGAATTTTTGGTTTTCCAATGTCGTCAACAGGGCAGTTACTGAAACCATTTTGTAAATTGTATTGAAAAGACAGGATGGCGGCGGCGGCGTTAGTGTCGACTTTAGGTACAGTCATCGAAAGTTGCGTCAGCTCATTTTTAAAACAAAATCCCGTGCACACTATGACCACATCTGTGTACTGCCCCTTTTTTCGGACCAATAGTAGTAAAATAAAAAAGACTGAAAATTGCGAACTTTTTTATTGTATTAATATTTAGTTTAAAAAAAAATGCTCAGGCACTGTTAATCATCATAGATGTTTGACCGTTTGTTTGTTTTTCTTTTTCGGCTAATAGGAATAAAACAAAAAAAAATCCAACGAAGAGAAAGTTTTTAAGTGTTCATAGCGACCGGACACTGCAAGCAGTGTCTTCAAGATGATCAAATGCAATTTTGGTCGACTGTACGCGTCAAAAAATCTTTAAACAAGTTGATATAATCGATTCGTTTATTCTGAACAAATAGGTAAGTTTACCTATGTCTCATCATCTGCCTAGCCTTTTCCCAACTATGTTGGGGTCGGCTTTCAGTCTAACTGGATGCAGCTGAATACCAGTATTTTACATGGAGCGACTACTCATCTGACCTCCACAACCCATTTAGTACTGGGTAATACGATACCCCTTGGTAAGACTGGTTGTCAGACTTTCGGGCCACTGACTACCTGAAACGACTGTCAAAGATCTAAAATTGACAAAGACGTGCTTTGTAGTAAGTTTAACTATGTATACTCTATTTATTTTATCGTTTAATTCATGTTATAATTATGTTCATGTAAAACAAACAGTTTGAACAAAATAATTGGTAGAAAACAAGTAAGTTGTTAACATATTGATGGCCTTAAATATATTCTGACAACGAGCTCACGCGAACGTCGATCATTGTCACGATAAATATCTACCTACCCGCATTTTTAGTAAAACACGATAAATTATTATAATGAAGAGTGCTTCCAATACATTGAAACTTAACATAACATCACGCCTGTTATTCCCGAAGGGTTAGGCAGAGGTGTACCTAATAGTACACCCACATTTCGACAATAATGTTTAAGTTCCATGTGATAGAGGGCGAGCCTATTGCCATCAACCGGGCACAACAGACTCCGTGGCTGCTACTGAGAAATTGTAATTTATTGAAACTTCTAAGGTTGCAAGCAAATGTCACATAGACAAATGGACCAGAGACACAAAATGTTATTTTGTCTATGTGTGAATGTTGTATTTAGATTTATATCTGGAAACAAAGTTTTCATTTCATTTCTGTCAGTGAAAATGCTGATACAAAAAACAAATATGTATTGGATTGAAACAAGCTTCACAAAATTTTATAGAAATGAAAGAAAGAAAATACATTTATTTGACACATGCTACAAGTGTTTAGCTAAGATTAAACTTTTTTTTTGTTTTATATTGTGTAATATAAAAAAAAAACCTTTAATATAAACAAAAAAAACATAACCTGCTGCCCCAAATATTGAAGCAAAAATGGGCAACTAGTGCCTGACGCTGGTTTTCTACTAGACATGGCTTAGTCAGGTTACGGATGTAAAACAGTTTTATACGTCGTGTCAATGGTAGCATTGAACCCCGACTACACTTACTTTCACGATCCTTGTGTTACCTACAAAGTTTTTGACTATCCCAGGAGAGTTACTCCCCGTTATTTATTCAGTAAGCACGCAGGTTTGTCGCACCTGTGTATAAGGTAGGTACAGGTCAATGCCTCGTGTAAGTAGCTACTTACAAGCTTCCATGCATGCCATTATAGTTTGACTAGGAAACCTAGTTATTACAAAAATAACTTGAGTGAAAGCTTAAGGAATCTAACAACTAATGTCATGTTATTACCTATTATTCACTGATGAGTATTGCATAATGCACATCAAGCTGCCCGAAACTGTCAAATTTTCCCAATCAACCTTGAACCTAAACGCTTTAGCGATAAAGTTGAAAATCTATTAAAATTATTATTATATTATTAACTAGCGGCCTGTCCCGGCTTTACATGGGTGGATATTTATTTTTTAAACATTTTGGGATAAAATATAGCCTATGTTACTCAGGGATAATGTAGTTTTCTAAGGGTGAAAAAAATTTTGAAATCGGCACAGTGGTTTTTGAGTTTATTCATTACAAACATACACACACCCAAAAATACAAATCTTTCCTCTTTATAATATTAGTAAGATTAAAAATATTTTTTTATCAAATACTTATAAAGCCATCAAACCACGCGTATAACAAATGAGTATGTTCATAAATGTTAACTTAGACGTCTTTATCTATGGCATAATGTGTGCCTAAAATACACACACCCATCTACAAAATATTTCTTAATTTATGTCCTCAAACAACCCGTGTTTATTATAATATTTACACTGAAGTTTGTAACAGTGACAATGAGCATAATAAAACGAGCATAAAACCGAAATGACCGCGGTTAGAATGCGGCAGACATAAAAATGTACGAGCCTCGCGTTTCAGGCAAACAGATTTACATTTTGGACATGTAAATGTGAACAAAAACCTCGACATATGAAGCTGTATTATGTAAACGAGATCAAAAGACCTTTTTTCGAGCCTTAAGTACATCTTTTTATCGGTATCTGATGTATTCGGTCTAACTATTCGTACACGAAATATTTTCAGAGATTCATCTAACGGCTATAACGAAGCCATTTTAAGGGAAAAAAATATCTAAGTATATTTTTATAAAAAATAAATAATTTAAAATTACTTGACCCACAAAATAAATACTAGCTCCTTATTTTTCAACATCCATTACGCTAGTTTACAACGTCGTATTTACTGACTGTCACTGTTAGAATAGGGAGTAAAGGTATTCTCAAAAAAAAATAGAATTATAATAATTTCGTAAAAACCAAAACACTCAATTTTTTTTTTTTTGCCTTTCTTTTGCGACTTTAGAAGTTACTCTTAACATATTTCATGTATGAAAACATAGACCTTATATAGCTACAGAGATCTAAACAATATTTTGAATCACATTTAAATATGGTTCGGTAAATAAATAAAGTATATGCAGAGAGCTTGTGACTATAGACCGACCGCTTTAATGAGTCCTCGGGAAAGTATCAATTTAAATAGATTATTCTGAAGGTTGATCACGTATTGGTGCTACTAAAAAGTACTGGACCAATTTCAAATATTCTTTCATCATTAGAATGTTATATTATCCCTGAGTAACACTGGCCATATTACAAAAATAAAAAATGTCCACCCGTGCGAAGCTGGGAAGGGCCGCTAGTCTAATATAGGTAGGTCCCTAATCCATAACAGATCGCCCCTATCCGGATACCGGATATGCCTTAGTCCGGCCGAGACCTGTCCGGAAGCAAGCAACGTGACCTTATCCGCAGCTATGTTATTGTAGAAAATAATACTGTGGATGAAAGGATAGTGTTCCAGCCGACATTTTCAAGAATATTTTTCCTGACTAAAGAAGCTTAAAAGCTTGGTATAGTATTATGTTGGTTTTCTTGCTATTCGCAACACCCTTATAACTGCTGAAAACATAGCAAAAACAGTAGGTGTTTATTTACAAAGGCCTTATGATCTACATAGTATTCATTAATCTTAATCAAATGAAAATGATTAGTTAGCTGAAACGATTCCGGACCACTTAATTTTGTGAGCCCCCTTCGCTCTTGGTCAGTTTTTTATTTAGCTACCCAGCAAATATAAGTTTGTCAAAACTAAAATAAAAGTCTTATTCACTATTAAAAGTAAGATCTTCTTACAATTTTTTCACTTTTCCAATAAAGTGGAAAAAAGAAAAAAAAACTGTGTGTGTGTTTTCTTTTGAAATGGCTTTCAAAGAACAGTTCGGAAGTACTATGTAGGTAATTAGACTAAATTGCTCACAAGCTAGTCATTAGTAGTCATGGTAATTATTTTAAGGTTTCTCGTATTTTAGACTATTTGTATGTATTATAATATACATTAGTTTATTTCATTTTATCTGCACATATGTGTATTAGTATGTACCTATTTATGTATATAAATGTATGTTAACAAAATGGTATTTTTCTTATTATTTTTTTGTACTCTATCACAATGCTGTTCTATTTGACCCAAAGATTGACTGGTAGAGAATGCCTTGTGGCATTAAGTCCGCCTATGTAGCATTCTTGTACATGAAGTTTAAATAACTAAATAAATAAAAAGTGCCTGTTTGAATTACAAAAACAAACAAAAGAACGATGATCACAATTTATTTTAATTACTTTAGATTATACCACGTTTCTAGAATTTCGAGGATGAATGGACTAAATCCGTAATGTCTGTGCCTGGCTTTTAGCTCGGCTAAAATATTGTTATATATCTTACTTTTTGCCTTCAGACGAACACAACTTTAATGTTTTATGTGTTCATAAATTCAAATTAACAAATGTGGTGTAACTTGGAGAATATTCTTTTGGTAGGAACTGAACGGTAGCTTATTACGTGAAAGCAAAAAAGCTAGTCAGCAAGGTTCCTAGAGGGGCTGAACAGCTGAATGCTCAGAGTACGCCAATGCTATATGCTGTACTATCTAACTATAGAGTAGGTACCTTTTTTTTTTCGGGGGGAATCCTTCAAAAGGCGACCGGTCTTTGGGATAAGACCGGGGGTGTGGGATTTTTACCGCACTAAAACCAATAGAGTAGGTACCTATGGTCCCCTTCCCCGTATGCGGTGACAACGACCCAGACCAACTGCATTTTCTTTCATGAGCTCTCTGATGACTAACGCAACCAGTCTTGAAAATCAGGTCACGCCTTCTACCAAAGAGCTGATCAACATCATTGGATGTGTAGATATTTAAAAGCGCTTTCGCGCTTATTATCTAGAAAATCATCATCATCATTTTCCTGCCCTTGTTCCATTCTATTTGAGGCCGGCGCAATACGTTTTCTTCTTCCATTCTCCCCTGTCAGACGTCACGGCATCATTTACTTCTTTCTCTTTCATATCATTCCTCACACAATCCATCCATCTTTTATTTGGCCTTCCTCTCCATCCATCAACATTCATGTCAATCGCTCAAAAGAGCGATTCTAGTGTTCTAGACAATAAGAATGTGACTAAAAAGTCACATTCTTATTGTCTAGAACATGAGGCGATGTGTCTAAAGAACAGGTAACATCATCATCTGCCTAGCCTTTTCCCAACTATATTGGGGTCGGCTTCTAGTCTAACCGTTTGCAGCTGTATACCAGTATTTTACATGGAGCAGCTGCCTGTCTGACCTCCACAACCCAGTTAGTACTGGGTAATACAATACCCCTTGGTGAGACTGGTTGTCAGACTTTTTGGGCCACTGACTATAACGACTGTCAAAGATCTAGAAATGACACCCGGGACCAACGGCTTAACGTGTTTTCCGAGGCACGGAGGAAACTCGGTATGTAATGGGGGGTCACCCATCCACAGACCAACCTAGGTAAGCACGGCTTAACTTAAAGATCGGCTGTTATTATTAAGCCACGAGCTCCTCAAACATAAAACAATGTTACCCATAATTAATTACTTCTTCTATTCGTATATTAAATAACTCTTTTAAAAGCGATACAAATGGTTACCATAATATTTATTCAAAACATAATTTAGCGGATAACATTTTAATAAAATGTGTAGGTATAAAAAAATATTAGGCACCGCGGCGGGGCGTCAAAATGAATGGTAGTATAATATTTCACCCAGTTGCCCACGATCTACTATAAATCGTCGAGCGGGCTGAACTTACAGCATTTTCAGGATATATATTTCGTTTATAGGGTAAGAATTATCGGGTGAAATTGGGGTTTATTTATTGATTTCGCATTTTGAACAGAAAACTTTTATTTCGAAAAACTGTGGGCGATTTTATGACATTTTCAAAGGAGGTAAGGTTTTATTTACAGTGTACGAATTCAAACATCGTGCTGTTACTGAAAATAATCTTACAAATATTAAATCTGCGAAAGTTTGTGAGGATGGATGGATGTTTGTTACTCTTTCACGCAAAATCTACTGAACGGATTTGGATGAAATTTGGCACATAGATTGTTAATAACCTGGATTAAAGTACTTTTATTCCGGAAGTATGATCCCGTTGGTCAGTTACCAAACTTCACGCGGGCGAAGCCGCAGGCACAAGCTAGTACCCTATAAACTCAATCACTATTTGCCACCACATAGATCAAAGGGGCACTCCCACTACCTATATTCAAACCATCGAGAAACGAGGCAGACTTGCCATTCATTACAAGAGCACTCGAATAACTCCACATCGTGAGTCTGACATGAATCCTTCAGGATGACTCCAGTATATTCCATCTATGTAGTACCCATTACCTAAATACCGACCGTTCATAACTTCAGGTGAGTCGTGCAGACGCGACCCGACATAACTTCACGGAACAAACATTCTTCTCCGCGAGTTTAGGTATGTAATCCTCATAAATTGTCCTGGGTATCTTGTTAAGGTGGGTGAAACTCTTTGCGGTGAAATAAGCTCTGAAACTCCTTTTTTTCTCAGTTACTGTACTGGAAAATGAAGTAACCAAACTCTCATCGAATTGGTAAAACTACTAGTTATTTTCTAAAAGATTTTTGTTATAATAATATTTTTGTTGTTTCGATCCAGGGCTAATGTGGGCCACTGGTCGTTGGTTTTGTCCAGCTCGACCCGCCATCTTCTACGAGGTGAGAGGAAGAGAGAGGGATGAATGTGGAGAGGCCTTTGCCCAGCAGTGGGATGACGCAGGCTAACAGTATCAGTATCAGAATATTTTTGTATGAAGCCTGGCGTGCCTGACATCTGCCAGTTTACTTTATTTTCAAAATAGCAACCACTTATAAAACCCGTATTAATCAATAGTTGGTGTCATATCAAAAAAACTTTGACATTGACTTTGAGACGAAATCTCCTAATATGTTGTACTGATGGCAAGAGATCGAAGAGCAAAGATAGAAAAACATTCAATCCCCTTTCTGGCATTTTATCAAATTAAAAGTAGCTGTAGGCCGAAACATTCAAAGTCCTTTTTGTAGATTTCGAAGAAATACTTTAATATGGGTCAAATGTTACATCATTTTACAGCTATAAAAGCATTAAACATTACACACACAGCTAACCACAAAGACATTCAAATATTTACGAGCGATAGACGAGACAATACGAAGAAAATCGTAATCCAATACTTGTTACTACTTAGTAACAAATTGGTCTGCCTAGTGTCACACACCCGCTTGTCAGGTAGTATTCGTGTGTCAAAATCTAAAATGTTCGGGATCAAATTGTGTGAAAATATTCATGTCCGCTCTATTAGTCTTTTAAATCTCTTTGGCTAACCACAAGCAAAAACACAGTAAAACCAAAGGAACATACATTGTGCCTACTAAATATTTAATTACTCCATCTAGCCCCGAGATTTACGACTGCAAACTACTTTCTTTCTTGGTGAACAAGCGGTTTATTGCCGTTCCATCTTTTAGGTTTTATTATCACAAACGGATATCCGACCCCGACATAGTTTGGAAGAGGCTAGGCAGATGATGAGGACATCAGGAAGGATGGAAACAGAAGATAGTATAAGGGAAGGTCGTTATTAAAAAAACTGGTTAAGTGCGAGTCAAACTTGCGTATGAAGGGTCCCGTACCATCATAGTAGAGGAGCCCCCTTTATTTTCTTAATTTAACTTGTTATAGCGGCAACAGAAATACACATTCTGTGAAAATTTCAACTGTCTACCTATTACGGATCATGAGATATAAGCCGCTGACAGACAGACGGACGGACAGCTGAGTCTTAGTAATAGGGTCCCGTTGGTTACCCTTCGGGTACGGAACCCTGGAAACGGCATAGGTATTTATAAAAGGGCTGAGTATGGTTGCTGGCTGAGTGATGGCAGAAGGAACATTGGCAGATCAACAGTCAGTTCAAAAGATCGCGGGACTAGATGAGACTCGCACAGACCAGAGAACCATGACGCAAAGAGGTCTTATTTCTATACTCTGCAGTGCGTGGAACTAGGTTCCCATGATGAAAATTTCATACGGAAGGTTTAACAAAATTTGTTAGCGAAACTCCAAAGACGGTGATATTGATCTACCCGTATGTAAAGATCCGCCAGTTAAATTTTTACAACTAGATTTTGGGGTCAGTGAATACCATCTCAAACCATGTGAGTTGACCAAGATTATGTGACTATGACCTCTTTTTTTTGGGATGGGAAATCATCAAATAACTCCTCGCGCTCTGGGCGGAGTGGGAGGGAGTGTCAGACTTTTACTGACTAAAACCCATCCATGTTCCTTCTTTGCCCTTTGTGTGCCAGGGCCGCGGTATCTCTTTCGAACAGTCCCGCAGCCCAAGACCTTGACCTCTGAATTTGTTTCGGCTGTTTCTCCTCAGAGTATTCAGGTACGAAAAACCGGTCTCATCTATTTAAAAAAAAAGACTACGTGTAAAAGTGTTTGTTAAAATCTATTTGCACACATTTAGCATGACTTTTTGTTGAATTTGAAAGAGGTGCAACAAATGTACAGACTAACAAAAATATTGTTGGGAACGAAAACGTCTCGTTACATAAGACGGTCCTTATCATAAGCTTAATGCAAGTGAAAGAAGCTGATGTTATGTTTAATTCATAACACGTAAGGCGGCCATCAGGCTTTTGCGAGCAAAATCTGGGATAATTTTGCTAACATATTTGCTGGGACCGCACACGATGCATATTTTAGCGTGTGTTAATATAATGTAGGCAATCCGATACATTTTAATATTGGTAGATTAGCTGTAGTTATTGATGTAACAAACGTTAAGAGAAGTCAAAAAAGAGGGTTACTAGTCAATAGTAAATCATCTCTGATGTTTAATTCATAACACGTAAGGCGGCTACCAGGCTTTTGCGAGCAAAATCTGGAAAAATATAACTAACATATTTGCTGGGACCGCACACGATGCATATTTTTGCGTGAGTTAATATAATGTAGGCAATATGACACATTTTAATATTGGTTGATTAGCTGTAGTTATTGATGCAACAAATTTTAAGAGAAGTCAAAAAAGAGGGTTACTGGTTAATAGTAAATTCATCTATATTATTGCTTGATTTTGCCCGCGGCTTCGCTCGCGTTAATTTAGAATTTGACAATCAATCAATTCGGGCTGTTCTCTGCTTGTCATAATATAATTCAATCATGTTTCGAAAGACACGTGGCGCCATCTGTTATCATACGAACGTTATTGTTGGTTTCGTCGGGAAAAGTACTTTTTTTCGAGGTGAAAGTTACCCTATGTTCGTTTTTGTACACCTGACAACGTATTTGCAAAAAATCAGGATGATCGGTTCAGTGGTTTAGGCATGAAAAGGTAACAAACAAACATACTTTCGTATTATAATATGGGTTTGGAAGTTAGGATATTATTATGTCATGAGTTGTGTCCAGGTTGGTGGCCACGCGGCATCAGTGTCATTTTTTATGTCCTGACAACTTAAGGTGTTTGAGAACTTAGACACTCCAACATATGGGTCACGGTACGGTCAGGAGCACCATATTCACACTGGACAGTTACTGCAAATACTTGCAGCAAGTGAAATTTACTAAGCAAGAGACTGATCTCCATCCATCAAAATGTTTTTGGATGGAGTGGGAGAGGAAGACCAAGGAAACGATGGATGGATTGTGTGAGAAATGATATAAAAAAAGGAGTAAATGATTGCGTGACGGTTGACAAGGTAGAATGGCAGAAAAAAACGTGTTGCGCCGACCCCAAATAACATGGGTAAAGGGCAGGAAGCCGATGATGAAATTTATTAAGCAAATGATATTTCTACCGTTTACGTTTATTTACTCTAGTGACTCGGAAATCGTTCAAATCGAATCAAAACAAAATCTATCTAAACGGATTTGGAGAACTGCTCCGGTTGGATAAACAGCTAACAGAGATTACATAAACCCTGAAAGTCAACGAAGAGTGCCAAAGGACTCACAAAGTATACAGACTAAACTAGGTACTTTTCTCAAAGGCCTTACATTTTCTAGCAAATAAATAACTCAGTTTTTCACGAGAATAAGTTTAACAAGTTAACTGCCATGTCAGGCACCGGTGCCTGACACTCACTATCTGTTCAGGCCATGTCAGTCACTGGTGACTGACACCAAGCATCAAATTCAAATGACCGCAGTGTGCCGCCTGGCACGTTCTTTTCTATAAGAAATTACTGACATGGCCCCACCCCAAGCAAGACATATTCAACATGGTTTTTATTACATATTCAGCATTTTTTTTTATTTTTTGTACATAATTCACATAATTATTCAATTTGGAATCAATAAGCAAGAAATTAAATTAAGAGGATACAGAAAATATACCTCGGCAGTTAACGTGTTAAGTAACATTGAGAGTAAAACTCTGCGTCATTTTTCTTTCCAAGCTGCGTATCTCACAAGTTATACGCACATGGTATTTGCTGGCTTCATAAATGACATTTTGTATCTCACTTACACTCACTAAAAGCGAAGATATCTCTGTCTTACTCGAACTAAGGACACAAGAATTATGAGGTATGTGAATAATTTTGAACCGTACATACCTACGTATTATGGGAAAAATTTATGGAGTTGAGTGAGACAGGAGTCAAGGTTATAAAAATAAAGTGGAACATTTCAGCAATTCAAGTTTTATTTAAAGTCTAAAAAGGGATGGGTCTTTGTATTACAAAACCTTGTAGAATTCGATAGAAAAATATAAAGAACATGATTCTTTTTTCTTCCTACTTGAACTAGTTTGCAGGACGTAATCTAAAGAAGTGAATTAAGAGAATTGGAGCTATAAAACGTGCACCGCGCTTATCTTAAGTACTTACTTCTGTAAACTTAGCTCGCTTTGTGCTGACTTTGCTAAGAACTTTACTATTGTAAGTTCTCAGTTCGAGAATAGAGGAAGATGTAACTCCAACCTCGTTAGGTGGGGTTACCTCAATCTCACCATCATCAACCACCGAAACAGTAGCGGGGCGTGATTGTGGAGCTATGTCGCAAACTATGCTCCACCTCCTATCCTGGCCCTGCAGTCTCAACAAATACAATGTCGCCCATGCGCATGTGACCGCCCGTAATTTTCTGAATATTCATGAAGAAATGTCGAAAATAAACTTTTAAAGGGGGGGTCTATCTATAACATTTTTCATGTTATGTAATTTTTAATTTTTTAAGTATAGTTTGTAGATTAGCTTTCTATATTTTGACACATCTCCGAAGTTTATGGGTCGATTTGGATTCTGTTTATTATTTCTAAAAGCTTATGAGTTATTTTAACAGGTTAATTAACATTTTTACTAAAAAATATCGACGACGAAAAAAAAAACGGAATCGAAGTCATTTTTTCGGTGAAAAATTGTGTATTTATTTAAAAAAAACTAGTGTAAGTAAATAAATTATCCCGATAGGACGACTTTTTTAATCATTATTTATAATCTACTACATAACAGCTACAAATTCACAGAACATTGTTTATACCTAACTGTAACTAAATCCAAGGTAAAACTCTTAAAACTCTGATGAGTCAAATTTTGGAAAAGAAAATGTGAAAGTCAATTGAATGTTGCTCTTAGCAGTGAGTACTAAAAGGTTAAACTAATAATGAGGATGATAATGGAATTAAAAACAAACAAGCAATAGCCACATTTTTACTAAAAAAATAAAATATACAAGAATTTTAATTAATTAGATTTTCGAAATGACCCCCACCCTCCTGTAAACAAACCAAAGCACTCATGGCAACACTTTTGATTGTACGACGTAATTCTTCATGGTTTTCTTTTATTTCCGCAGCAGCAGCAAAAATCCTAGCCGTTAATTGCTCGCGGCTTTCGAAGGGCACGGCATACACTTTTCGTTTCATGTAGCCCCAAAGATAAAAATCTAAGGGTGTAAGGTCGGGAGATCGCGGCGGCCAAGCAATGGCACCTCCTCTGCCAATCCGCCACGGATAATTTTGATTTAAATAATCACGAACTAGTCGTGCGAAGTGTGCTGGAGCTCCATCTTATTGCAGATACATCCGCCTTCTTGTTTCCAGCGGTACTTCCTCCAAAAGCAACGGCAACGTATTGTCTATAAAATCTAAAAACGCGTGTTGATCTAGTCTGTTTGGTAACACGAGAGGGCCAATAAGTTCACCGTCAATCATTCCAGCCCATACATTTATGGAAAATTGAGTCTGGAAAGTTGTTTCCCTAATGACGTGTGGATTTTCAGTGACCCACACATGAAGATTGCGATGATTTGTTATACCCGCCCTTGTTTTTTCTTTAGAGATAGGTATCAACAATGTTCTGTGAATTTGTAGCTGTTATGTAGAAGATTACAAATAATGATTAAAAAAGTCGTCCTATCGGGATAATTTATGGACTTACACTAGTTTTTTTTAAATAAACACACAATTTTTCACCGAAAAAAAAGACTTCGATTCCGTTTTTTTTTCGTAGTCGATAATTTTTTGTAAAAATGTTAATTAACCTGTTAAAATAACTCATAAGCTTTTAGAAATAATAAACAGAATCCAAATCGACGCATAAACTTCGGAGATGTGTCAAAAAATAGAAAGCAAATCTACAAACTATACTTAAAAAATTAAAAATTGAATAACATGAAAAATGTTATAGATAGACCCCCCCTTTTAAAGTTTATTTCCAACATTTCTTCATGAATATTCAGAAAATTACGGGCGGTCACATGCGCATGGGCGACATTGTATAACGACAAAAATCGGTCGTTAAGTGTGATCGATGTCAAATTTCTTTAATAGATTTTCAATCTTATGTTTTCGAAATAAAGTAGAAAATCTATTAAAGGAATTTGACAACGATACGACTTGGCGACCGATTTTTGTCGCTATCTAATGTCGAGACTGCGGGGGATGCTCTCTTAGCCCAAAAACATGCAGCCGAAGTGACCTTTGCGCTGTCACCGACGACGCGGTGGAAGTGGCAATGTTTTGGGCTAACAAAATACACAATTTGTCGTGCAAGCGATACGAAGAAGAAGAAGTTCGAGAATATTGCTATAAGTAACTGTAATATCAATAAGCTGGGATCTAGGTAGGTAAATAATACAATAAATGAGTAAACTTCTAAATTATTACATGATATCACATCTATTTTCTCCAAAGGGACAGGCAGAGGTACCTTTAGTACACCCAAAATTCAAAAGTTATGTTTAAACCCCATGTAATATGGGGTAAGCCTAATGTCATCAACCGGACACATATTCAGACAACGGGCTGCTACGAGAAATTCAACAGCAAAATCTTATAACACTTTGCGCGACTTGGTAATCGAACCCGGAACCTTTCAAATTATCGAAAAATCAGGGGTTAAAGCTGTCCGGGGCTGCGGGACTCCGGTGCTGCGGGACTGTTCGAAAGATATACCGCGGCCCTGGAACACAAAGGGCAAAGAAGGAACATGGATGAGTTTTAGTCAGTAAAAGTCTGACACTCCCTCCCACTCCACCCAGAGCGGGAGAAGTCATTTGATGATTTCCCATACGAAAAAAAAAAAAAAAGCTCAACTTGTCTATTTCCGCATTCCGTCAGCGGCGAACCAAAGATAGTAAATTCGTAGGATACAGAAAAAACCGGGAGTTAGAAATCGCACCCGCAAACCCATCCATTAGTTATATCTCTTAAAAATTCTGTCCACTCACAAAACCGGTACGAATGAAATGGACAGAAACATGGCGACTAGCTCCGACACTAATCTGAGAGCAGATACAGATAAAGCCTCTTAGCGGCTTGCTATGACATTGGTAATGCCACCGGGTTGAGTGGCTTGGCATGTCGAACAGTTTTTATGGAAGCAGCTGGGTTTTAAGATGTGTAAAGGGTGTAAATAGACCCTTAACGAAGCCGAAAAGCTCTTGTTCCCGCTATTGCGATCATTTTTTTGTTCTAGACCATACCTGGGAACCTTCTAGATACGGAGTTATTGGGATTCAAAGTTCCTAATTTTTCCCAAGGGGCACTTTACTTTAAATACCTCTACTATGCAATACATCCATAAGCACAATCTTTTGAGTGCGTTACATTGAGTTTTATCGTAAAAGGTAATTTTTCAACCCAAAAAAAAAGTCGTTTCCCTGCAATAATTTTTGTATAGGGTTACTTAGTTTGATGTACAGAATGCTTGGTTAACGGCTTCGTGAAGGGTCTCTTTACACCCTGTATTATATAGTATAGGAACACAACATCATGCCTGTAATCCCCGAAGGGTTAGGCAGAGGTGTACCTAATAGTACACACACATTTCGCGAGTTATCTTAAGTTCCATGATAGGGGGCGAGCCTATTGCCTACAACCGGGCACAAATCCAGACGTGGTGGCTGCTACTGAGAAATTCCAGATGGAAAAACCCAACAAGACTTTGCCCAACCCGGGAATCGAATCGGGGACCTCATGCTCGCAAGTCGCGTTTGCGACTACTAGATAACGAGACAGTCATATAGTATACGAATCGATGCAATAGTTTTGGTTTGGTCTGAGAGCATTTAGAAGTGGTAATACTAACACACGACCACTTGGTCAAGAGTGCATCGACTAGAGATACATGCCTACATTCATCATCATCATTCACAGTCTGAATTCACCCACTACAGGGTATAGGCTTCTCTTTTCTTCTGCCAATCTCCATGTTCCTGTGCCAGTCTCATCCACGTTTTTCCCCCGATGGCAAATATGTCGTCTGCCCATCTCGCCGCCGGGCGACCCTCATTTCCAACATGCCAACCTTAAATGAACTTAATAAGGTTCCTCCATGATTCAAAACAGTCCAAGAACATTTCTTCTTAACAGAGAGGAATCTGAATGGTCTAAGGTTTATCCTTCGGTAATCCTATGACACATGAGACATATGAGAGTGAGAAGCCCCAAAATATAAACACTGGATCTAAGCACCCCTAGTTTACTCAATCTTTTTGTTTTAGCGTATTATTATTATTATTATATTATTATAGCTAGCCCATATTGTCCCACTGCTGGGCAAAGGCCTCCTTCCATTCCATCCAAAGGCCACGATTCTGTGCTACTTCTTTCCAATCTCAAGGAAGACATCCAGTTCGTCCCGCCATCTCCGTCGTGAAAAATTAAAAATTCTTTAGCGTAGTTAAACAATATTTGGGATAGCGCGATTGACCACAACTATTTGTCTGATAAATCAGCCAGCAAAATTCGCTCAAAAGCATACATCGACCTCAATACCTGCCTACCCCAAAACCACATCCCAGCTACGTTGCATACGGCAAAGCATTCCCGAGATCCCGAGGGATCGCACGAACAGGCAACACACAAGTAGTGATTACAGGGAGAAGGCAACTTGATTTATGACGGTAGAATTCAATTGAAGATGGTCCGTTCATGGTGGTTTGTTTTAGAGGGTATTCTTTTTAAAACTGTGGTTTTCTGCAGCTGATTAATCTCCGGTAGATGATAGGCTTTCTGGATTGTGTAACTAGTTTCTTGCCAGTTCTTCTCGAAAGGAAACAACCAACGCGAACCGGGCACCTATCTTTTGAAAGTCCATGAAAGTTTATGTGAAATAAAGTATTTTGATTTTTGTTTGGTAGTTTAGTTAGCCTTTTAAAAACTCAGTGTATGATATTTTTAAGACCTTAGAGATAAAACCATTTGTGAAGCATTTGACTCGAATTGTTAGATCCACTTAAGAAACTGAAATAAACATGTAAAAACTCTCTTCACAATCACGAAATAAAACAAAACAGAACATTTCGAACTCAAGTTTTCCGTTTGAACGGCAAGACAAAAAGTTTTATATTCCAGTAAATTCAGTCATAACAATTAGTGACTTTCAGTTGAACGAAATAGATACGAAGAACATACAAACCGCCAATGTTGAGCAACAATACTAAACAAGACGTTTAGAACAAAGTTTATGTCTTCGAACATAAGTTTAATGTTGTTGTTTTCATGCCTTAACATCACGTCTACCATTTCTCAAAGGGCACAGTGAGAACAGAGGCTATGTTGTAAGAGGTCGAGCTTGCTGCTATTATACCTGGCACTGCTCCAGACTCTAGGCTACGACTAGTGTTTGACTCGGGGATATACACCAAGATATACAAGGTGGAGGGGGCACTGACGCTTAAACGGTTACCACATATTCAGTGCATGAGTTTAAACAATAACAGCCGCTCGGGCCGTGCTTGCCTAGGTTGGTCTGTGGATGGGTGACCACCCATTACATACCGAGTTTCCCCCGTGCATCGGAAAGCACTTTAAGCCGTTGGGTCCCGGCTGTCATTTGTAGATCTTTAATTTGACAGTCGTTACAGGTAGTGAGTGGCCCAAAAAGTCTGACAACCAGTCTTACCAAGGGGTATCGTATTACCAAGTACTAACTGGGCTGTGAAGGTCAGATAGGCAGTCGCTCCATGTAAAATACTGGTATTCATCCGTTTAGTCTGGAAGCCGACCTCAACATAGTTGGGAAAAGGCTAGACAGATGATGAGTCTGAACCTACACGCGGTGTAAAAAAAAAAGCAGCTGTTGCATACATTTTGACCGTGTAGGTATTGCAGTTTTGTAGGAAACCGATGAAAAATTTCTAATTGGGGGGGGTTCAGAATTATGTACTGATTACGTGGTAACCGATTTAGCGTTGGTGTCCCTTCCGCCCTGTATAAAGGGTGTAAAAAGACCCTTAACGAAGCCGAAAGGTACTTGTTCTCCCCGTCATTGCGATATTTTTTTTGTTCTAGACCATACCTGGGAACCTTCTAGTTACGGAGATATTGGGGGTCAAAGTTCCAACTTTTTCACAAGTTTTTTTTTAAATACGTGTTTCTAATGTAAGATTTTTACTTTAAACACCTTCACGACCCCCGTACTGTTCAATCCATCCACCAGCACAATGTTTTGTATGCGTTACATTGAGTTTTACCGTAAAATGTGATTTTTCACCCCAAAAAAAAAAAATCGTTTCCCAGCAATATTTTTTGCGAAAAGTTACTTAGTTTGATGTACAGAATGCTTGGTTGACGGCTTCGTGAAGGGTCTGTTTACACCGCGTATGAATTCAGAATCGAAGATATTTTCAGATTTTGAAACAACAAACGCAATCAAACCTACATGACAAAGTTTAAATTCCATCGCGTCAATAAGTGTGGTCAGTCCCTTAACACTTTCGCTGCCCAGAACCCAGCATATGAGTCCAAAGTCCATACTACGCGGGGTGCTGGGCAGCGAAAGTGTTAAACACCGTATTTGTGAGAAACGAAAGTTGCACGTAACTGTTTTTTTTACAATTATTACAAAAAAAGGAAGTAAGCTGGCGATGGGATATAAATAACCTGAGATTCTGAAAGGAGGAAGGAGGTGTGGAGAAGGCGCTTGCAACTTCATTATTTGTTACTTGTAAAACTTTTTGCTTGTAAATTACTATCGCTAACTAGTACGTATATTATTGTACGTCTAACATATCAAGGTGCATAGTGTATGCAAACATATAGAAGAAATATAATGATTATACAATCTGGACCCCTAGTTTCATTTGAAGAATTTCGGCGCAAGTAGGCGCTTAAATTGACACTACAGATAACAAATTATCCGCTTTAAGTTTCCAACACCGTTAGCAAGCCATTACAGCAACTCCTAGTTAGGTACAGCGCAATATCCGAAGTTGTACTGCCAACCAAATGGTCTTCAGGGATATTAGCGTTCCCGACAAGCTTGTCAAGAGAACTAGGAGTGTGGAGGAACTATTATTGATACTTTGTGTGATCCTCCGAGGATAAGAAGTCCTCCAAAAAGACGAGGGATAAGACCGGTGGAGCGCGGTTTAAAGGTGGTCTCCCAAGCGTGGCCGCTGCACACCGATAGCACCGAGCGATAGCTATATGTGTTGGTGAGTTTTCCAATTCGATGTTGTACTTCGAATCGGCAAAAGTAATGTGTATAATTCTACTTCCTACTAATATTATAAATGCGAAATTTTGTGAGGATGGATGGATCACGCAAAAACTATTGAATGGATTTGGATGAAATTAAGCACATACACATATAGTTTATAACCTGGATTAAAACATAGGATACTTTTTATTCCGGTAGTGAGATTCCATGGGACAATTACCGAATTCCACGCGGCAGGAGCCGCTGGCATAGTCATATTTCCTATGTTATGATAAACATAATCATCATCTTCCTTCCCTTGTCCCATGCTACTTGGGGTCGGCGCAACACGTTTTCTTCTTCCATTCTCCCCTGTCAGACGTCACGGCATCATTTACTCCTTTCTCTTTCATATCATTTCTCACACAATCCATCCATCTAATTCGTATACGATAAACGTACGTTCTTAAACTTCATGTTTACAAGCAAAGCTATGTGCAGTTCCAAGAAACATACATATATACAAATACTCCAAGTAATTTGACGCAGTACGATAATTTGCGTTTGAAGATTAAACGAGCACGATGCAACGGATATCCGAAAATAACTCCACGTTCATGTAATTCACATTTAGTCATATTTTGAGTATGTACTAAATACGAATATACTCACGCATTAGTAAATGTATTATTAACGACCTTATTTACTTTGACAGGAATGCTAAGGACAAAATTTTATAGGTTCTTTCATCGTTGTAAACTTTGTCTTTTACGCTCATGTAAACTACTCATGTTCTTCATCATTCTCTTGCCCTTATACCAATTCATTTGGGGTCGGCGCAGCATGTCTTCTTCTTCCATACTTATCTATTACTCGTCATCTTATCAGACGCGACCTTTCTTGCAATATCATTCTTTACACAGTCCATCCATCGTTTCTTTGGTCTTCCTCTACTCATATATCCATCCACAGTCACTGGACCTCGTGCTCAGCACCACTAGACCAACGAGGCAGTCCGCCCTTTCATATGCTTACGTAAGTTAAGAATCAATTAAAGGTTCTGCCAATAGGCCGACTATCTTACGAGTATCTCCCGCACTATAAAAAAGAATGACATCAACTTACTAACAGAATAAACAAAAAAAAGCAATATACCAACGAACGTCATTGAGCCACCCAGATAATGTTCCCAAGCGCCCCTCTAAAAGTAGTTTACTTTTACGACACATCGTAACCAAACCGAGACACATCGACTATCGATACTCGTCTATCGATATAAAACATCGAATGTTAGCATCACTAGCAACCGCTAGGGAAATAAACTTGTGGATGTATCTCATACAGAATTACGCCTCTACCGGTTTTCCGAAATATTGAAATGCAGAATTTTAATTATGGACACCGTATACTGCAGCGGTATCTGCGCAAGTAGCCATTTAAATTGATTTACATATGTACGTTTTGTATGTGATATTGAAATACCCTACGGTATCTTATTGCTTATTCATATACCTACAACATTTTCATTTATTTGGATTTGTAAAGATCTCGCAAATTTCGAATTTATTTCGATTTGCGAATTTCGCAATCAAAATTTGGTTTGCTGTAAGAAAACCCAATTCTGGGTTAAGCTCGCCATTGTACATAAGCTATATTATTGCAATTTGTATGTGTATTTTTTTGTTATTTTGTGTGCAATAAAGAATAAGAATAAGAATAGGATCTTTAAGATATTTCATGGTTTAAAAAAATAACCAACGTAAAAGAAGGATGAGTAGCGCGCAGTTTTTACTAAATGCAACATGCATCTGCCGTTACCAATTCAATAAAATTGGCCGAATTGGTACTACAGAAAGGTCAGGTGCATAGTTAGTACTCGCAACCGGCATGCATGTTCATACAAGCATGCCGGTTGCGAGTACTAACAGATGAATGGACATGGACGAGGCGAAAGAAGTATGTCATGTAAGTTTTGAAACTGTCATGGTCACTAACATTATCATTAACTCTAGAAACGGGATATTTACCATGTTCACTGTTTGTGTTGAGTTCCCGATATTTCGGCGCTGTTGCAAGCACCACGATCACGGGTAAACTGAAGTTATTGCGGGTGGGTGTTTATGAGCAGACAAAACGGTACACGGCAAAGCGCCGAGACAATGAAGATCAACGAAGTCCCAGAGAAACAATTTAACTAACCTACTTACAATCAGATGAGTACCTAACTACTCACTGCACACAACTATGGTTTTTAAATACATAATTCAAATTAAATTAAAATCAAAATCACAATCAGAATTAAAATCAATGTAATGTAATGAAGTACTTCATGTAATGTATGTATGTAAGTAACATCAGCCAAAAGTAGAGAATACGGTCATAATTTTCTGTGACAATCCTTCAACGACGATAAAACAAACCCTTTCTAATCTCCCCGATAAGCGACGGTAACATTCATCTGCCTAGCCTTTTCCCAACTATATTGGGGTCGGCTTCCAGTCTAACCGGAAGCAGCTAAATACCAATATTTTACATGGAGCGACTGCCTATCTGACCTCCACAACCCAGTTAGTACTGGGTAATACGATACCACTTGGTAAGACTGGTTGTCAGACTTTTTGGGCCACTGACTACCTAACGACTGTCAAAGATCTACAAATTACACCCCAGACCAACGGCTTAACGTGCTTTCCGAGGCACGGAGGAAACTCGGTATGTAATGGGTGGTCCCCCATCCACATACCAAACTAGGCAAGAACGGCTTTACCTAAAGATCGACCCGAGCGGCTTTTATTACCAAGCCACGAGCTCCTCCGACGCGACGGCAACATTATTCAAATTAAAACAAAAACCTAGCGTGTCCAGTGCTTATCACACTTCGAAAGTTGTAAAAACAAATTGTGCAAACAACTGTTTATAGTGCTTGTAAACAAATGGGCTACCACTTCTCCACTAGCTACTGCAATTTACATTTACATTGTTGTTTACAGTGACATTGAGTTCAATTTTACTTGACAAGTCCTTGAACCTGGATAAGGGAATAAGAAAGCATGGGTAAGACGGTTATTACCCCGTAATCCTTGGCTTAGAGCAATGGCCAGTTGTCTCGAAAAGTGTTACTCGTGGAAAAGCAATTTAGAGAGCCGCTTTATTGCTCCTAGCAGTCGCTGGATTCGGTGTAAGAACAATTTATTGCTCATCGAGAGTTGCTGAACTTTGTGAAAAACAAAGAGAATGTGGGGGCAATATTGCTAATAAATAAATATTTATTATCATTAACTCTAGAAACGACATATTTATTATGTTTACTGTTTGTTTCGAATTCCCGATATTTCGGCGCTGTTGCAAGCATCATGATCACGGGTAAACTGGAGTTATTGCGGGTGGATGTTTATGAGCAGAAAAATCGGTCTACCCTCTTTAATATTTATTCGTTTATTTTATTTGTATGTGTATTAGTATCAATATTAGTATATACATTTTCGAAAACGCGTATTTCCCTTTCCGTGTTCAACTGGCGACACCGATCTCGCGAAATCCACACGCTTTTGTTTTACTACGGAATCCTACGATCCCGTGTTCAATTCGCGTCAACTGAGCACGCCTTTGTGATCAAGTGGCGCTGGGTAAGGTTTAACAAAATCGTGTGCAGTTGAACTGAACACTTCATCAGATGATATTTAATCATCTATACATTTTTCATTTCTCATTTAGATTCATTGGGATAAATCACGTTTCTACTAAATATCCTTTAATTACAATACAGTCGACGGAGCCCCGCTGCGCGGGGCTCCTATTTCTGTCTGCAGGGTTTAAAGGAACCTAACTAACCCAACCTCGGGGTGCCCCTGACGTCGACCGTCTAAGGTTAGGGTTTCTGTCAGGCGTATGGCCAGTTGAACACGGAAAGGGAAATACGCCTCTCGCCTGCTTCGGCCCGCACGATTTATCCCGAACATTTACGAACGCGCTAAATCAGTACGGATTTGTTTCGAATAGACAGGTTAAAAATCCGTGTTCAATTCAATTACACACTGTTTTGTAAAACTTCTTTTAACGTTGCTTGATCACAAAGGCGTGCTCAGTTGATGCGAATTGAACACGGGATCGTAGGATTCCGTAGTAAAACAAAAGCGTGTGGATTTCGCGAGATCGGTGTCGCCAGTTGAACACGGAAAGGGAATTACGCTTCGAAAACAAGAAGTAATTTTTTTAGATATTATTTTGTACGCTATCATAATGTTGTCGTATTGAACCCAAAGGTTGACTGGTAGAGAATGCCTTGTGGCATTAAGTCCGCCTATGTACCACCATTGTACGTGATACTTAACGAAGCAGTCACAGATGAGAGTCAATTAGTTATGGCTTTGATTAACATATCATAAATGTAGTTTTAGTACAATCAACCGTCAACACTTACCTCGAGCTGGTCTAGCATTGTACGGAGTTTCAATCTTTACTAATATTATATAACAATATAGGTACTGATCAATATTGATCCTTATAACTTCGCATGTACATTACAATTCAACCCGATTCGAAAACGAACTACTGAATTATTCATGAAAGCTAGTGCTATCTAAAATATAATTTAGACGAGCCATGAACTAGTATCAATGTAAGTAAAACAGAGAGTATTATTACTAAGTCGAGCTAAAGCTATCAATGTTAATTGCTTTCTAGTTCAGCAGAGTGAGTCAACATCTTCTGAGTTAGATATGAAATACATTTTCTCGCAGAGGGCTGTACCAAGATTCGACCGAGTTGGGACTGAAATAAAGCACAATTTACATTGGTCAAGGGCATGTGGCGAGTAGCGATTACAAGTACAGTCGTGAGTGATGAGCACCTAGAGTATAGATGCTTACCACTCACTCACACACACACACACACCCTCACTCACTCAAACACACACTCGCACTCACACACACTGTGAACAGTAAACAGAGACAGTGACTGTTGACTCGTTACTGTCCGATCGGTTTACACCACTGTCCTTACTCACTGTACTTATCTACTTCGCTGAACACTTGACTTGTTTTGTTACTAATGCAGTTTAACTGATGGAAAGCTACATTATCCCCGAATGTCATACACTATAATAAAGGGTGTACCAAGAGCCTTACCGAAGCTAAAAGGCACTTCTTGTTCTCCCCGTCATTGTAGTTTTCCCCGTTTTGTAGACTATATTTGGGAACCTTCTAGTTACGGAGATATTTGGGGGGTCAAAGTTCCAATTTTTCACAAGTTTTTTTTTTAATGTGGTACATATTTTTAATGTAAGACTTTTACTTTAAACACCTCCACGACCCCCGTACTATTCAATCCATTCATGCGTTACGTTGAGTCCTACCGTAAAACGTGATTTTTCACCCAAAAAAAAGGTCGTTTTCCAGCAATATTTTTTGCGTAGTTACTTAGTTTGATGTACAGAATACTTGGTTGACGGCTTCGTTAATGGTCTTGTTATACCCTGTTTATAAAATTTTCCCGCGAGACAATTTCCGACTGTACCATGAGCGAAGCCGCGGGCATAAGCTAGTTTAAAATAAATAAAAGCTTGTAAACAAAGTCGTTTTGTGTGTCTGTGCAACCGCTTAGATCTAAATTACACATTGAATTTGGATGCGGTTTTCATTATAATTGAAAGAATTAATTGTGGGAGATTCCCGGAACATCACTAGTAGGTAATATTAGAAATAGAACTTACATACTCTTCGTTGATAGCATATACCTTAGTATTCGCATATATTTCCTTCATTATGCAAAATAAATGGAAGAAGCCTTGACCTGAAGCTGCCAACTACAGCTATAAAAGTAACAAGGTACTTAATAATATAACAATAAACGCCAGACCCTATAAAATAGCTTTTATTTTGTTTGATATACCTATTGATATAGCTCGTGGCTAAATAATAACAGCCGCTCGGGTCGATCTTAAGGTTAAGCCGCGGCTGCCTAGGTTGGTCAATGGATGGGTGACCGCCCATTACATACCGAGTTTCCTCCGTGCCTCGGAACGTTAAGCCGTTGATCCCGGCTGTCATTTGTAGATCTTTGACAGTCGTTACAGGTAGTCAGTCAGTGGCTCTGACAACCAGTCTTACCAAGGGGTATCGTATTACCCAGTACTAACTGGGTGGAGGTAGTTGCTCCATGTAAAATACTGGTATATTACTTAATTCCGTTTAGGGATGATGATACCTAGTTTAATACTTTTCTTAAGTTACTAATTTTACTGTCCGTGAAGTAAATGTGCGACTTGGAATACTTTTTTTGATTGTGATCTTTAATTCCTGACTAGGTTAATATCTGTACAAGATGGAAGGGACACCGACGCGAAAACGATTACCACGTGTTCAGTACAAAATTCAGAGCCAAGAAAAAAAAAATCCATGGGGGATTTTTTTTGACAGCTGTTTTGTTTTAAATAATCGATAAAAAAATTCTATGTAGGGGCTCAGAATGATGTACTGAATACCTACAACCTAACCTAACCTTCCACGTTTAAAACCGCTTATTTTATTTCTAATAGTGTTGTCCAAGCAATACGCATTGTGTACGATGAATTTATTAGTGGTATGGAAATATGCCAGCTTTCTTTCATACCAGTTTTTTACAAAAATATTTAAATTCTGGTATTGTCTTAGAAGCGGAGTATTTTGGCACATGATTAATACACGAAGTAAAACATTCCGTGCTTTCAGATTTTTCTCGTATGTTCTAGATTCATTCTTGTTTAGTATTGAGAAAGGTCAGGATAAGGCATAATTTTTTTTCCCAAGGGTATCCACCAATTCCCATTAGGCCCCCGTGTTGGATTACGGAGAGATGTATCCTCTCACAGAGAGGAGCCTTTATCCTAGCATTAGGAGTCTAATAGGCTGATTATATTATCCATGTGGTTCCAGCGGAAGTAGTGTTTTCTTCCTAATTTTTTCTTCTGTACTTGGGCTTCAGAAGAGGCTGAAATTATATTTTTATCTTAAAAATCGAAATTCTAGGAATCTATATACGCATTGAATTATACTGTAGAATCAAGGAAACTGGCATACACTGGAAACTGTCGAGTTGACGCAACTATCTAATTCACAAAAATGTCCAATCAGCGAAACTGATTATTCAACGAAACTGACGAATTAAATAGTGAGGGAAAATGGCCATGACTAGTGATACTCGGATTCATTTATATACACTTCAGGGGATCTCCCTGAGATGACTTCTTCAGTAAACCCAATAAAATTACATTTTACTACGAAATTTCTCATAAAAATCTACCTAAACACGAACCGAACCGTCTTCGTTTCAAAGAATAGTCACAGGGGAATAACCTCAAACCAATAAAATTGTCGTACAATATCTCCAACTTAGTTTACAAGGAAACGAAAACAGAATAATAAAAGCAATGTAGGTCAACTTTGGCCAAATAACAATAAAAGTACAACAAAGGCTGTCCGATTTTAGGTATTTTTAATAAAATCTATGCTTTCAGCCGCTTTCCATTCAGGCAAGGCTCCGAATTTCACAAAGAATTTAATAAAAGGAAAAACACTTTTGAAAGAATTCTCAATCGCTCGCATTATAGGGATGGGACATGAATGTCGATAATATCGATATCGGTACGAAATTGCGGCTGAAGTTCCGTAATTAGTAATGCAAAAGTTTTGGGTGATTTAGGGATGTGTGAGTATTGGCAAAGTTTTGTTTAGGTCAGGTTTTAATTAAGTAAGTGGTGTATAGAGATTTGCGTCTTCAATATTTATCAATATATATATATATATAGTCCTCCTTACCGATTTCGGTAACGGCGACCCTTTCAAGCTATTATTTCCTTGCGTGTGCCCTTATATGACTGACTAAACCGAATTTGCTCATGAATACCCGGTCACAACTAGAACAGTAGAGTATATATATTCAATATACAATGAATATGAATATACAATATACAAAAATTTACTCATGGTCATGGATACAATAACTTATGTTTAAGGAATATTTAGGTACTCAGTAATTATTAGATACGTATGTAAGTATAAGTTTTATTGAAATAAAGAAAAAACGCTAAGCCTGACATAAGCCACAAACAAAAAAAAATGGTATAATGCTTTTCTTAAACATACCTAATACAGAAACCATTTTAGGTAAGAAAACTTTAATCGTTAAAGGAAACGCCGGAAATAACTTCGCCAACAATATTTTTTCAATCAAAGTTTTTCCTGCAAAATATTCACATAAAAGAAAACTTTTTAACCGAAATCTCGCAGTTTTATCGATAAGTTTGTCGTACAGAAATCACTAGTATTGTCGTGACTTCCAAGTTTTTATTTGCAACCCTGCTGCAATAAAATATTGGACCTAGATATCTACGTGTTCGGGTCAGGGCTTGAAAACTCAAGGTAAAGTTAATTCTTTACCTGATTTCAAAGACATGTCCTATGTCCTACGAAGAAAACTTGTGACTTTCTGAAACCACACTGTGACTAGCCGACCCCAACATAGTTGGGAAAAGGCTAGGCAGATGCCTGGCCTTTTCCCAACTATATTGGGGTCGGCTTCCAGTCTAACCGGATGCAGCTGAATACCAGTATTTTACATGGAGCGACTGCCTATCTGACCTCCACAACCCAGTTAGTACTGGGTAATACGATACGATGAACTGGTTGTCAGACTTTCGGGCCACTGACTACTTGTAACGACTGTCAAAGATCTACAAAAGACAGCCGGGACCAACGGCTTAACGTGCTTTCCGAGGCACGGAGGAAACTCGGTATGTAATGGGTGGTCACCCATCCACAGACCAACTTAGGCAAGCACGGCTTAAACTAACGATCGACCCGAGCGGCTGTTATTATTTAGCCACGAGCTCGTCCGAAACCTTTCTGAAACCACACTAATAATATAAATTTTATAATACAAAAGTTTGTCTGTTTATTACTTGACCCCTCAACTACTGAACCGATTTGAATGGTACAGAGTTTAAAGACGACCCAAAGTAAAATAATCAATTCTTTAGGAACATAACTAAAAACAGACGAAAAATCATGTAATTTACAATACTTTCGAGTGTAACAGAACTAGTTTGCTATTCTTTTGTAAAAACTAGTGAGTTGATTAATAGTTTCTGTTGAGAACTCCGTGAACACGAATACGAGCGCAAATACGCAACGAGCGGGGTGTTCCCAAAAAGTTTGCTAACAAATGGGTTCTCTCAACTTCTCTCTTTCAATTTTCCGCAGCACGTAAGCAAAGAGGAAACATCTATTGTGGAAGATGAAATGTTAAAGTATATTGTGTTGTTGACGTTACAATACGAGTATGATGTATCGTTTGTATCGTCTAAGGATATGGGGAAAGCGAGGTCGTGAACGTCTAGTTTGAGTTTAGACATTTTGCGAAAATGGCATTTTGCTAATGTGACGTTTTGCGATGTGGCGTTTTCGGAATATGACAATTTGAAAATGTGACATTTTACGAAATTTCAATATGTCATTTTGAGAATGTGGCATAGTGCGCCTAATCCATTCTAACACTATTTTAAGCTTTCACGGTTTACAACTAAACTTATACTGTTACTTACGGGATACCTTCCATGATTGTTCATTATTATGAGCTTCCGAAATTTCGACGCTGTTGCAAGCGCCATGAAAGATAAAGAGAGTGGACAGATTTGTCTGCTCTTGACAATTTATTTTTCATCCACCCGCATCCACCAATCAACCCGCGATCATGGCGCTTGCAACAGCGTTGGTCTATTTTGTTTAATAAGCCTTCAAAAACGCTGAAATATCATTATTAGTGTTGATGGATTGTGTGTGAGATGATATAAATTAAAAGGCAGTGACTGAATACCGTCATGGCTGATAGGGAAGAATGGAACCCTTGGTGTGTGCGTCACTCTTGGCCGGCTTTAAATGACATAAGAAACTCCTATGCAAAATTTTGTTTACTTACTCCACAGGCTTAGGGCTCAATTACGGAGACGCGGCGCGTTGTGCGGCGCGGCCCGCTGCTAATTCAAACATATGGCGATGTATGAGAGCGTTTACGGAGTAGCGATTTTACGCGCGTTTGCTTGAAATGCAGCGTTGCCCGCAGATGACATCGCTGCGGTCAACGCGGCGGTGCACGCGGCGTCACACGCGCAAATACGAACATATGGCAGATGACACCGCCGCGTCACACGCGGCGTTTAACGCGGCGGTGCACGCCCAGCGTCTTCGTAAACAACATCGTACATTGCCATATGTTTGTGTTTGGGCGTTTGATAACCCGGGCCACTGCACGCGTCGCCTCTCCGTAAACGGAAAAAACGCGCAACGCGCCGCGCGACGCCACGCGCAACGCGCCGTCCGACGCGCTGCGTCTCCGTAAATGAGCACTTAGGTTGTGCAAATGTGCGTTGTCTTGACAGAACTTGTTCAGTAAAAGAATTTGAGATTTTTAATTAAGTGGAATGGACTGGACAGTGAAATGTCTCGTTGGTCTAGTGGTCGCAAACGCGGCTGCCCAGCATGAGGTCTTGGGTTGGATTCCCGGGTCGGGCAAAGTGTTAATGGGTTTTCCATCAGGAATGTCTCGGTAGTAGCCACGGTGTCTGGATCTGTGCCCGGTTAATGGCAATTGGCTCGCCCCCTATTACATCAGACTTAAATATAACGTAAGCGAAATATGGGTGTACTATTAGATACACCTCTGCCTAATGATGTTATGTTATGTATGTAAGCCTATCCACTTCCTTCGTTATTAAAAGGCCTACTTTTTTCCAACCTCATTAGCAGTCGGGCATTGGCGGGCGCGAAAAATCATGTTTATTTTGCTTTTCAGTCTCGCAGAGCTTTCCAAGAAGTTCTTTGTGTGTTGCACTTCTTGCTAATGAGCGAAGCTGACCTTGACATCTGAGAAAGCAGTAAGACCTAGTAAACTTGAATATACAGGGTGTAAGGGACAGTCCTCCACAAACTGACAGGTTGCATTCAGCTCCTTATTTTGAATCATATTCCACCGGAAATTTTTTCCGGTTTTTTTTTCTTTCATTTATTATTCCTTTACTTCAATGTAAAATAACATTCCCTGTACGCAGCACTCCATTTATGTTAATAATACGGCTAAAATAAAAAATCCAACAATGGATGTTGAAACACTCTAACGAACGACGCGTGAAATCAGCTGTTCACTTCCTGCACAGCTACAAAGTTCATCGATGACCGGATGACCGGTACAAGAAATTATTTCAGGAATGTTTGAAATTTGATTTGTTTTATTTCCTTATACGCAATGTATCGTTACCGTGGAAAAACGCAAGTAGCGACT
Source organism: Noctua pronuba (assembly GCA_905220335.1). NCBI lineage: Eukaryota > Metazoa > Arthropoda > Insecta > Lepidoptera > Noctuidae > Noctua > Noctua pronuba. The sequence goes on along the minus strand of LR999918.1, from coordinate 7,016,735 downwards.
ATCTATGCCCGGCGACCTTCCTCCGCGTGAAATTACTATACAAACATTACTTCCCTATTTGAACCGGATTTAATTAACAATTTCAAGAGTTTGAATTTTTATGCATGGAACCCTAATCCTTTTTTAAATTAAAAGTAGCCTAAGTTACTCCTTATAATATCAGATATTTGCCAGTAACAGTCCCGTAAAAAAAAAGTTCAGATAATTTTCAACAAAACACACATGCAAGGCTTTGCGAGATTTTTTGGATGCACTCAGGTGTAATAAACCAGGAATTATAGTACAAAAGCTCCTAGAAAATAATGTAGAAATACTTGACCAGACATTTTGAGACTAAGTAGTGAACAAACCAAATTACTAGAAAATGAAAGTAATCAATCCACCTGGCAGCAAATTAAATACTTACCAGGTTGCGTGTTTCGTTGGTTAAAAAAACCTAATGAAATAAAATCAATTTAGGGCAGACAACTATAGGTCCTATCTAGAATCACTAAAATAATAATGCCACCAACTATTTTCTCCAAAATTGTTCGCACAGTTACAGAATTAAAACTCAAACTCAAAGCATTTATTTCAAATAGACCCATGACAGGCACTTTTGCATAGTCAAAAATAAGCTACCTACAGTCCCGCCACAGGCATAATAACTGTGATTGGACTGTAGTTGCCCATTCGAAAATAGTAGATCTCATGGAGAAGAATGGGTAAGAAACTCCATGGACACTCTTTTCAAATAAAAGGCACCTAAACAAGCAGTTGTCTTCAAACCCACATTTATTTAATTCTCACGTACCATCAGAACCGTAAAACTGAAACAATTAAGGTATCCTAACTATATTATAAATGCTAAAACTGCATCATTAGATTTTTAGAAAATCAATATTCCTAACCAGGAAAGAATCCGTTGATTTTAAAAAAAGACACCCTGTATTTTTACACCATTTGATAGTTTTAGTTTTCATCAAAATTTTTGAGACTACTTTGAGTATTTTTCGCTATTCCTCATAGTTTCGGATTTGGCCACGCCCACTTGAAAAATTCACCCTGTACCCATGAACATTTTACACATTTCACGTGTTAAATGGATGCCACTGAAACTCATTTTGACCCTCGCATAAACTAAGACCAGTGTGGTATGGAACTAAATGGTGCCTTGGGAATTCTTAATGACAACAAAGAACATTAGGGATTTCCTATTATGGAACAGTAACATGACTGTACAGTTTTACTTGATTAGATAAATAAGAGTGAAAATGTTTGCAAAATTCTCTACGAAGTAGTTTTTTTAATAAAATGAGCCTACTCTTGACCTCAATCCAGTCCTAAGGACAGAGATGAGGTCGACGATGGAGTAAACATATTCGTCTATAATAAAAGAAAGTTTTGTTGGCAAAAACAGTAAATTTAATTCATTTTCCGATTCAGAAATTGAATTTGTAAGTAAGTAAGTATTTATTTGCATAAAATGTATATACAGAATGTTTTAAAAATGTTATAGAGCAGGACACATTCCGCCATAATAATAGCATTCAAAATCATTTTTTTACATTAAAACAACTAAACAAATCAAAAAATATTTTTTTCTTATCCACTATTGTCAAAGGCCTAAAAAAAAAAAGAACAAATCAACATAAAAATAAACATTCTTAACCATCAGGTAATAATATAAAATGAAGGTTGGTATAAACAGTTTGTAAAATTCTTACATTTAAAAAATAAAAATTAAAACTTACAATGCATTTTTAAAGTAATAATAATGCGAAGAGTGTCTTTTGAGGAACTCATCGATAGTATAAAAAATTTCTTTTATTAATAACTTCTAACAAAAGGAGAGGGGAATTTCTGGGCCCAGCAGTTAACTAGTTGAAATGTGTATTAAAAAATCCGTTATATTTTTCTAAAGGAAGTCACAAAATACTGTACCATGTTTCTATCTAGGAAGCGAGAAAAGTTAAATTAAGTTATGAAGCTATATACTCGATTAAATACATGCTTGAATTCTTAGTAATCGATAATGAATGAATCGGTCAAATCTTAGAATATCTATGAAAATCAAGTGACAAGTGCTTATCAATCGTTTCGTGGAATCGATTCGTAGCGAATTGAGTTCCTTTAATTTTTCTTCAATTGGCAACACTGGTCACCGACTGACAGATGACAGGCAGAAAAAAACCGGCCCTTGTTCATTTTCTTTCGTTCTGAGTACGCTTTTATTTTCCATGTTTTTATTGTATAACTCCACGACTTCGGCTTTGCATAATTATAAAGGACTGACTATTCCACGGATCCTGCTACTTTGAATTACCTGACTCTCTATTTTGGACAACTGATTACTCCTGATTACTAATATCGATCGGATATTGACGACATGGATAGCTGAGGAATTACACCATTGCGACTGGGACTGGTCGCAGTAACTCTATTGGCAGAAGAGTCTTGGACGATGGGGCGATTTTATCAGTTATTCGTCAGTGGCAGTGCATGACAGCCTGTAAGTACCTATTCAAATCAAGCTTTTAGCCCATCAAGCGAACAAAATGTTCCTACTGTGTGTGATGTTATGTACCTACTGATTACCGTCTCCAGCGTCATGTATGTCGGCTGTCTTTTTGTTAGATAGCACATATTAAAACAATACTTAATAGCTTATTAGTTGATTATTTAGCCATACGAATCTATGGGAGGTACATGTAATGAAGCTTGTTTATGGTTGAACATGATTTAAATTGTTAACTTATTTCAGGTAACCGGAGAGAACTACATATGTATGCCAAGGATGTTGGAACTTGGCCCAAGATGTGATTCTTAGGAGACGTCCGAAGCACCAACCCAAATTGGCCATTGCAGTGTTTGTGTCCGCTGCGGTCGTTCACCGTAAGCACGGCGGTACAACCACCTTCTTTTACGCTGCTGCCTTGCCTTGCCTTTTTGTAGGACTGTAGGCTGCTGTGCCCATGTAATGTGCGCATATGGTATTTCAGTTGGGCAAGATACCAAGAAAATATCGTACCTCTTGTACAATTCTTAGATGATATAATCATAATTATTGAAGATGAATAATAAATATTTATACATAAATATTGATGTTTTATTTTACTTCCTCTTCTCTCTTTTTAAAAAAGTACCTTCAGCTTCTAAGTGCAGGACATTGGATGTAGAGACTATAGCGACTATCCATCCGTAGGAAGAATCGACAAAATGACAGATTTCTTTTGTTGATCTGTCATTTTGTCGAATCCTCCGTCGACAAAACCCATTTACGTACCCGTACCCGTCTACGGCGGTCATGCTACGCCTGCAGGGCGTGCCAAACGTGTCAGATCTTCGACATGTTGCACGTAGATGCTCTTTACTTGCACTCCATGTATAAAATCATTACACAACCGAAGCCATTCTTAAAGATTTGTCAAATAACCTCAAAAAACTACAATGTTTTAATGTAACCTCACTTTTACTATACTCCATATAACTTGACTCCTGGATAGCCAAATTTCACCAAATTTTCAGTGAGGCCTTGTTATTATATCCTCTTACAAATAAGGCTAGTTTGATTGAGTTAACACCTGGGCCCAGGAAACTATGGAGACGTTCCCTTCTCCTTTGCGATAGGGTAGGTCTACAATTTTTTTAGGTAGCGAGTTGTAGCTGCAGTAATTGAAAACTACGAAGGTTTATTCAATCAATGAAAACCTTTTCCGTACCCTGTTTACCCACACGAGTTCCCAAACTCTTTCAAACCAAGGAAACGTGACACCTTTACCTCCGGGGAATCAAAAACGTGACGAGTATATTTGAATAGATATTCACTTCCACCTAACGCTACCTGTGTGAATCTTTACATCACGAGTGGGTTGCACCTAAGTGTAAGCATATTTGATGACTATCGATCGAACATGGTGATTGAATATTCAACGCAAGTTTCTCCAGAATTGATAGAAGTCATGTTGAAACAATATTATGAAGAACACGAGACTGCATTTATAGACAGAATATTAGATAAGTTTGTATGTCTGAAGTTAGTCCAAAGCGTAAGACCGATTTCAGACTAGTGCTTTTTTTTGTGCGTATAAGCTCGTATCGACTTACGCGCTTACACGCGCGCCTCATTTTGCGCTTCGAAAATCCGAACGCGCGTACAATTGCACTTGTTCCCGTGTGTTCGCGTTGGGAGGCGTCTCCAGGAACTCGTACTTATACGAACTTTTAAGCGCGCGCGTTGTTTACGAGTATACGCGCCTACGCGCGCTTTTTTTAAACTACGTGGCCAATTAATATATAAAATCATAAGAATTTTGTAGGTCAAAGCGAGCTCCCACTTATTTATAGTGTAAGACTTTTTGGGAAATCCGTCACTAAAGTGAGTTTGGGAGATCCATCAAGTATTTCGTTCAAATAAAATAATTGACTTAGGTATAACTTAGTAGTAGACCACCAATGGCAATCGATCTAAACTCCATTCACAATAATAAAATTCTTTCACTAATGGTGCTACATTATTCTCGAATGTTATAGGATATATTAATTTATAAATAAATTAATCATGATTGCACCAGAACCAAAGATGTGTGAAAAATTCCATCTGTCGATGGGGGGAACTGGTTCGAAATTCAGTTGCAAGATTTGACCAATCCATACCGGGAAATTAAATAACAAGGCAAGATAAATAAAAACTTACAAAAACAGGACGTTCTCGAAGGATAACATTCAACCATAACGCAAGCAAAGCCGCGGGCAAAAGCTGAACCCTCAATTAAGATGGCTGCCATCAAAACAACCCATAAATTACTTCGAGGAGAGACAAGGCGAACTATTTTATGTCCAACTAACGAAAGCTGACCCAATTCGGTCTTCGGTAAAAATAGTTACTGTCTGGGAAAGATCTATTAGTGGAACGACGGTTTGTTTCTTGGAAAATTGATGAAAAAGTGCTACTGGGTCTGTCTGCTGTAGCCTTGTTAGTTGTTTTAGGTATGCCGATAGCAAATGATGATCACGACTAATAGAGAAGTATGGAAGAAGACATGCTGCGCCAACCCCAAATAAATTGGGTTTCTCTTTTGACCCATTTACCACCAAAATCTATTTAGCACGCACTCGGCTGAATGGCAACTTTTTTAAAGCGCGTAGTGTTTTTTTCTTTTTCCCCGTGTCATTAATGCTTAACCTAGTGTCAGAGTGTTTGTAGTGCTTATTGCATCTTATTTTTATTTTATTTTGCTTGTTATCTAGTGATCTTAAGATTTCTACTATATTTTCTGTGTTTACTCGTGAGAACCTGTAATTGGCTCTGTGTTGCCTATACAATTGTTATTCATTTGTCAAAGCTCTCATATATATAAATAAATAAATATAATCATTCCCCATTCCTGTTGGCCTCGCCGTAGTCGGGTAAAAAAGGGAAACTGGAAAGGTCTCGAAAAATTAAGTAAATAACAACGAAATAATTCACGACATATTATCCCTCAAAAATATTCTATAAGACATGTTGTATAACATCGCTTGGTAGAATCAGATCAAAAGACAGTAGAAAAATCACAGCAACTTTAATTGGAGTCAATGGTATTTAAATATAGGAATTCCTATCCTACTGAAGGACGCCTTTGTGACCTTATCCCACCAAATCGAATCATGAGACCCTGACTTAACTGGAATGGGATTAGTACCCGTTTTATAGGGGTTTTATACGGGACCATGGATTTTCTCCGAGGTAAGGGATTTCTATAGGTTTGCCCTCTTGACCCTTTACCGGAGCTCACACCATTTTCCGGCGAAAATAAACATTTTCCCGTGAAACCGTATCCTTTGGACACCGTTCAGTTCTGTACAAAATTATGTTAATTTTATGAAACACGACAATCGAAAATGTAAATTCTGCCTTAATTTTAAGCCCTGCGTATTAATTTATCGTAAAATTATTACTGGGTGATAAAGTACTTTGAATTTGAATGAAAACTGGCCTTTTAGAGCATTGTCTAGTTATAGCTTTCTTTAAAAAAATCGCTAATCCCTGAAGGGTTAGGCAGAGGTGTACCTATGAGTATATCCACACTTCGCCAGTTATATTTAAGTCCCATGTAATAGGGGGCGCGAGTATTTCCATCAATCGGAACCCGATAACACTTTGCCCGACCTGGGAATCGAACCCAGGACTTCGTGCTGAGGAGTCGCGCTTGCGGCCACTAGACCAACGAGTAGTCAAATTACTGCCTTACATTCAGGTCAATTAAAGGACGAAAGTTAACAGTTAATATCGTCATGTTATTAATAATTATTGTTCATGCGTTAACCAAACAAATTAAAAGTTAAATTAACAATGATTATTTGCTACGTTAGTACTAAGATAGCTTCAAAAGTGTTTCAACATCCGGACAGACCTATTGAGGTTTTTGTGATGTTTCTGTTTATATTTTGCTTTGTTCTTTAATTAATAAACAATAAAAAATAAAAAAATTGTCAGCAGCACTTAGTCAGTAAGTTTTGCATGCAATTTTTAAACACTAAAAAAACCCAACCCGCTGACCAAAGCAACTATGGAAAGTTAAACATTATTCTTGCTCGTACATGTTTCTTAGGAAAACAGCGTCTATGAATATGTATGCCGCCTACAATAGAGCTCCTAATTATAGCCTTCCGGATATTATTTTAAGGTGTATGAATATTAATTTCTTGGTAATGCTAAATTACTTTGAGCTGGCAGTAGGCATTTACTACTACGAGGGCGCGTAGAGCGTCATACTCTAGGTTAGACTTCCGGTTGGACGCATGTTGCTGACACAGCATGGCAATAACAAGCCACTGCGCTGACATACTTACCATCGATTTTATTGATTGTCTAAGCACATTAGTCGCTAGGTGCAAATGTCAAATATGACAAGAGCGCCTCGGAATGTGTGTGTATTGCAACCTAGTTTAAAATTCTGCTGACGCAAATATTTTCGTGTAATAAATATGTATTTAGTTCTAAGTTAATAGAGTTTAAGTTAAACAAAATAAGTTTGTCATTATATAATGTTAAATATTGAACAAAAGAACTACTGTCCTACTAATATTGTTAGAGCTCCGGCAGCCTGTGATACAGGATTATCCTAGTACAGGCATCATACATTATTATACCTAGATTGTTAGTTTTAGACTCATGTTGTATTTTACCTTCTAGGATTCTGAATAAAGATTTATTATTTTATTTTATTATTATTATTATTTAGGGAACCTTAGGTAGTAAAATTTGTAGGTCGTAGTAATTAACTTTATTTTGAAAGACCTCCTCCGAAGAACAATCGAGGAATAAATTGTTCATCAAATCATTCTTCTTCACCAATTCGATTTCAATCAAAATCAAGGGCACTTTTAAAACGTCGTGAAAAAGGTGCACGGTTCGGGTCGGTCGTTTCCTATGGAGAAGAACCGACAAGAAACTCCATGGTTTCTCTTTTAAAATGATTTGGTTTTACAACATTATCATGGTTACAGCATTAGTACTTATGAAATAACAGATGCAACTCAAACTCCGCGCCAAAATGGAAAACAGTTTTGCCAATCTAACAAAAAAAAACGAAAAATTGAATTTGGAACCATAAAGAAATCATCCATTCCCGATACTTTTTTGACTGAATGTACTACGCCAATTTTCCGTGGTATCGCCATTTCATTATTTGAATATACGGTCAATTCGTTAAACTATAATTTCCCTGACTACTGTACACGTATTTAACTCTGGTTTCTGAAGATTATTAAAGAGGCTGTTGCGAAATTTTTCGCAATTTTTCAATCTTCGCGAATTTGCTTTCACAGCTATTTTTTCTGCCGACTCGAGCAAGATAAAATATCTTCAGGTAAAATTTAGGGGGACGGTATAAAATAGAAAACCTGGAAGCTGGATTAAAAACGTGAACCGAATATAAAATCTTTTCATCTGATACGTTTTTATGTGTGTGTCATTTCTTTATAAATAAGTAGTTAATTTACTGGACGTTCTTGGCAAAACTGGTAAATTATTGTTATTTATTTAATAGACAACATGATCCGTTATGTTTTGTGTTAATGTCAATCATTAACACAAAACATACTTACAATTCTAGAATGTTGGTAAAGCTTTTACCTACCTATCTATTATTTCGTCATGTGTTTCCTATGTGTGCAGTTGTCCGTTTACGTCGAGAAGAGGCGCCCTAAAAGGCCATTCACGGACCATTATTGGTGATGTGAATCAGAGTAGAGACATTCAGGTGCGTAGTACTCGCAATCGGCGTACATGTATGAATGTACGGAGCGTAGCAGATGGGGTGGCGTTCTGCAAGGAGGAAAGGACACCAACGCCAAATCGGTTACCACGTATTCAGTACATCATTCTGAACAATACCTACACGGTTAAAATGTATGGAACAGCTGTTTTTTTTTTAATATCCGCCGAAAAATTTCTTTGTAGGGGGGTTCAGAATGGATGTACCGAATACCCGTGTCCATTCCATCCTGTATAGTTTAGTTTAGACGTGAGTTTGTATACGTTTGCGTGTTGTTGTAGTGACTGTTTAAAACAACATTTCAACTCTACTACATAACTAATAACATAACTTTCTCTTTGGCATCAATGTACTGTGTATAAAAATAGTTCCATTTCGATCTAACAGTATGATATCGGGCTTGCACCCACGCAAACGTGGTGGAAGAAATAGCCTATTACGTCTATGTAGGCAATCAGCAAGGGTCAGCGAATGCACCGGCCGATATATTATTCAACAGTGCTGAGTGGGAATCTCAATATGGTGCATGTGAACATAACTTGACAGAAGTATTTGACCGTATTACCCAGTACTAACTCGGGTTTGGAGGTCAGATAGGCAGTCGCTCCATGTAAAATACTGGTATTCAGCTTCATCCAGTTAGACTGGTACCCAACATGTAGGGAAAAGGCTAGGAGGATGATGACGTTCTATCTGATGGTAAGTGGTGGCTGTTGCATATCGATATTTACAATACTAGAGGTATCGCAGACGCTTTGCTATCTCAGAGACAAAGCAGAATAATCTTTTATGATTTTGTTTTAGGAAAATGTCGTGAGGAAGTTTTGAATATGACTGTAGATGGGAATATTAGTAGAGGAAGACCAAAGAAACGATGGATGGACTGTATAAAGAATGATATGGCAAGAAAGGAGGTGTCTGATGAGATGACAAGTAATAGAGAAGTATGGAAGAAGAAGACATGCTGCGCCGACACCAAATGAATTGGGATAAGAGCAAGAGAATGATGATGATTTTGGTTTAGCCTCTTCCGTTTCACAACTAAGCAAAGGCCTCCCCCATACCTCTACCTGTCTACCATTTCTCCGGTTAATCTGTTAGGAACGAGTAGTGGCCGACCGAAGCTTCGGCTACGGTCACTTTCGGCCAAATCTTCGGCTTCCGAAGGTTTCTAGCAAGCGCTGAAATTGAACGAATTGTCATGAATGCGCGAGAGCGCGAAGAGGCCAAGCGCGGGGGTGTTCACACATTACGAAGTGTTATTATTTTTGTCAAGTTTCAAGATTAATACAAAGTTTAAAAAAACTTTATATTATTCACTTCCAGACAATCTTGAACTGAACTTCTTGCTTAGCTTTCTCCAGCTTTGTCCGAGCCGAGCTCCAGCGTTTCTTAGGCCTGCCTCGGTTGCGACGTCCGTCAGGCACTCACTGTGACTATTCTCGCTCTGATCTGTCCCTGAGAATTATCTTATCTGCCCGTAATTATGACGACACAGTGAGGTGAAAGGCACTTCCCTGGATAGGTTTTTTCACAGTGAGCATTTACTGATTCTGGAGCCCGAAGCACCATTTTGTATTTTGTGTGCTGTCGAATTTTACCTATACGGTATACGTACTGGCTTTTGTGAGCCACACAACTTACGATATGAAGTAGGTAAACAGTATGGTAGGTAACCAGTATGGTAGGTACCTATATTATTCAACATCATCATCTCATCCAAAAGAAGCCTCACAGCTGGTAGCACATAGGTCTACCAAATAACGGCAAAACGACAGGTCTTGTGGCGCCCACATCTATTGGATTTCCGAACAGAAAATTTGTCAAACATTCGTTTTTCGTCATTAGACCATAACTTTCGTTCAAAGGCAATTCAGAGAAGGTAGTATGTCTGCCATTGAGGACAGTTATAAAAAGGTACACTTTTAGTAGCCTCCGAGGCATGAAGCGCTTAAACCTACAAATTCGCAGGCATAAAGACTGAATAAACCATCCTTTACGACCTGCTCCAAAAGTTGGAGGATTATCACCCTTGCTGAAAGAAAAATAGAGTTCAAAATAATTGATTGTAAAGAAACTTTGCTTATGCAAATAAGTTTGTAGCCAAGTCTTTGTTACAGAATTGTTAAGTTTAACGCAGTTTTATAACTTTTTAACAATAAATAAAGACTGACATTAAATTTATAAGTTTTATGAAAATGGGACAGTATTCAACAAAGAAAAACTTCCTAAGCCAAGCCTCTGTGACCTAAAACACGGAAAACAACAATTACCTAGTTTCATTACACAAAAAAGTAACATAACAATATAAACATACTAAACAAACCTTTTTAACATCACTTTTCACCACTACTTTCACAAAACACACACACAAACAAACTTTTGAATGTAACGAAACAGCACAAAACTTCGAACAACTTTAATAGTAATTCATTGTTAGAACTTGGACGAAAAATACCGCTATACACACGTCACGCCGCGGCGGGTGCCGCAGAAAACTGAAATCTGCAAAGCGATAAAGCTTTCGCTGTAACCGATGTTGCCAGCGTTGATAAATTACCTCGAAATGAAGGAAAGTTGATAAAAGCTCGAAAATTTTGAATCCATAATTAGAAAAGCTATTTTAGTAGCTGTGAATTGTAAATATTTCATGAGGGAACTCTATTTATACGGTAATTTGGCGCATACACTGCTATGTTACGCTGTTAATATGAAAATTGAAAATGCAAATAATATGTACGCACGCAAGATTTGTAATGATGCAAACAAAATGTGTAGGCAAGCAGACATTACGAATCTAAAATGTGAATAGATTGTAGATGATGTATTAATATAAAATTATGACGTCAATTCAGAGACAAAAATAATTTTGAGCAATTTTATTTTTCCACTACCATGAACTTTAGGGATAACTACTCATAATTTGGTTCATGACCAAAGACTTCTGATTTGGGTGATACCTACAATCTACCATAATGTGGGATTTTATTGTTTTATAGTTCAACGACTCTTCCCATATAATGGGTTCATACTATTTGCGTATATTCTTAATTTTGTATTAACATAACAACATCACGCCTGTCACGACCCTTGGGGATTCACAAGGGTTAGACAGATGTATACCTAATGGTACACCCACATTTCGCCAGTTATGTTTGAGCCCCATATAATAGGGGGCGAGCCTATTGCCATCAACCGGGCACTAATCCAGACTCTGTTGCTGGTACTGAGAAATTCCTGATGCAAAAACCCAATAACAATTAGTCCGACCCAGGAATCGAACCAAAGATCTCATGCTCAACAATCGCGATTGCGACGACTAAACCAAGGAGGCAGTCACCTAATACTATTTAATGTCTTTATTTTTATTTAAATGGGGTTTAGAAATAAAAGGCTAGCAACTCTTGTTTACTCAATTGCACAGTTGCAGCCTTTAAACCATTTTGCGCTGAAGGTGTGTATGTATTCCGGGCCATTTATTTGCACTCCAGTGACCCGCTTTCTACTAGCGGAAAATAGGATGATGAAAGTACGTACTTTTTTATGTAGTTTACAATATTATAACGGTATGTTAATATGAAATGTACAGTGAGTGATAGCAATTAGCTGACCCACCTTTTTATTTGAGCAAAGTAAATAAAGTATAAAAGAATTATAAAAATCTCGATCGAATCGATTCGTTTTCTAAAAAATCTAAACCATTCATGCAAAGGTGGGTCAGCTCATTACTATCACTCACTGTACCTAATGCCAAACCAACGAGAGCTGAAATTGTCATCTGATCTTTGAAATCTACTTGCTGATACTCGTTGGTCTTGCAACAAGACTCTTGTTGCTCAGCAACGACAAGAGTCGAGCAATAAGACTCTTGTTGCTTGTTGCTGAACTGGAAGTCCTAGTTGCGGTTCCAAGTCGGGTAAAGAAAATTTTAATTGTTTTTTTTTCTGGAACTTGTCAGTAGAACCCCGGGGTCTGGATTTGTGCCTGGTTGATGGCAATAGGCTTGCTCGCTATTACACGGGACACTCTTACCAGCTTGAAAATGGAGAATAGCTGCTTCATTAGCTGTGTTATGGTTTAATGGGTGATCAAAATCAATAGTTGATCTTAGGCATCAGGTTTAATACTTTACTCAGCATTTGGAGCTATTAAATCCCTTTACAGAATTAAGTAATTCTTTCTCCGAAATAATATTATGGTTTTTAGCTACAGCGGAGTTGTAATTTTTTGAAAACGCCAGTTATCCTCATCTATACCAGTACTAAAATATACTTCTAGTATTGGCAAATTCTAAATCAAGGACACAGTACCCACATCACAGAAATCTAGACCAACCCAATACCAGTGTCAAAAAAGGTCAATTAACCAACTTGGCAACCATGTATGTACTCGTGTACTGTTAAACACATAACCCACTTTTGACACAATTGGGTAAAATGGGTCAGGGGTAGAAGCTTTAAAGTCAGCAGTTCAATTACGTCACTCGATTATAAAGACAAAAGATGTCGGAAATCTTGGAGCGGAATTTTACGAGTAGCAATCCTTGAGAAAGAATAGATTATTTTGTTACTTCCTGAGAAGGAAAGCATAAAAGATAATTTAGAATTATGTCAGGAGATGGACAAAATAAAGGGTGTAAAAAGACCCTTAACGAAGCCGAAAGGTACTTGTTCTCCCCGTCATTGCGATCATTTTTTTGTTCTAGACCATACCTGGGAACCTTCTAGTTTTGGAGATATTGGGGGTCAAAGTTCCAACTTTTTCACAAGTTTTTTTTTAAATACATGTTTCTAATGTAAGATTTTTACTTTAAACACCTTCACGACCCTCGTACTATTCAATCCATCCATCAGCACAATGTTTTGAGAACGTTACATTGAGTTTTACCGTAAAACGTGATTTTTCACCCTAAAAAAAAAAAGTCGTTACCAGCAATAATTTTTGCGTAAAGTTACTTAGTTTGATGTACAGAATGCCTGGTTGACGGCTTGGTGAAGGGTCTGTTTACACCCCGTATTATAAAGTGAATTAATAAAGTTTTCTAAAGTGTATTTCCTCAAGATTAGAGAAGAGAGACACGGCAATAAAAAATCGCAAATAAAACTAAGTAAAGTATTGACGACCATTCCCGTCCTAGAAGTATACCGTAGTGGAAGTCTCTAAGGAAGACCACGTTAGAGTTGCCCTCGATATGAAAGCGAAAGAAGACTCCAAACTTGCGACTGACATGACCAGAAAGATGGGAGCTGATAATCATGCGTGTGCGATGCAAGTTGACGAATAACTCGTACATAGCCCAGCATAATCAGCCTGTAATGTTCCCACAGCTGGGAAACAGGCCTCCTCTCTATGAGAGCTAGAAAGGAGGTGACTGCTGAGATGACGAGTAATAGAGAAGTATGGAAGAAGATACAACAAAAAAATTGGGTTAAGGGCAGGAGAATGAAGATAGAGAATGTATCGTGTACTTTGGGGGTCTAGAATCATGTCCTGAACTCATGCAAACGATAGGATTTGATATCGTGTCCTGTCTATCCTGTTGTTTCCATATGACAAGAGTTGATGGACGCTACTGAAAGTGCCAAACTTGTCGCCAAACTTTGGGTCGACTCAAGATTTTATCACCGGTTCTTTGAAAAAGATGGAAACAGCTCTAGTTAGTGCGTCGATGTTACTTACACTCTCCATGCTTATACGGCATGAATCAGAAAGGTGAGTAAAGTGTGATACAGACTGAATAACTTTCTCCATGGAACCAACATCATAATCGAATATTAATAATCAGCTGTCCCTTGCATTTGATGAGGGTTTACTACAAATTAAATCTATTGGAGCTGAATCACGAAACTTGCAATAGGCTATTTGACAACATCGAAAAAAAACTAAAATATTTAGTCCGTCAGTTAGATCACCAAAAAATGTTGGGCACGTATTTTTTCTTTTGTCATATAACCAAAAAATTACGACGATACAGCGCATCAAAGTTCAAGAGAGGGGGCTTGTGACGTCACTGGACAGTAAAAGTAACAGAAATTGTGACGTCAAGCGAGATTTCAACGCGCTGTAACGTGGTCATTTTTCGTTTACATGACAAAAGAAAAAATACGTGTCCAATATTTTTTGATAATCTAACTGACGGACTAAATAGATTTTTTCAGTCAAATACCCTATTATGAAAGAGATTTACAATTTACACCGCCGAAGTTCGCCTTATGTGTGCGAAAGTAGTACTTGCTAATGCTTAAGCGATAGCAGTCTATAAAATTAAATCAAATTGCTTATACTAAAAGCCGAAACTGCTTAACAAAAGGTTAAGTACTACCATAAATGCGTATTACACGCATCGACTACCAAGTAAGTTTATTTTTATCCCTTGTTTGATTGTTATGCCTTTCTAAAGAAGAGATCAAGGCATCCGTGTAATTTGATGAGGGTTGACAATACTCCTTTTTGGGAGCTTTTTAATGAAAGAATTGGCTTTTCGCTCAGTCACTGTGGTTATTGGGGATATTACGAAAAAATGTCTATAAAGATCAAATAAAAATGTGGGCTTGGTAATGACGGGACTCCACGGGACATCGTCGAGAGATGGGTCTTGTATTTGCGAAAGAAATATTCTTGCATAATATTTGACAATTTTAGGCTACCTATATACTGACAGGTGCTTAGCGCCTAGAGTCTAGCGAGTCACCTAGCGAAAAGCGAAGTGGTTTTAGAATTTTCGTATCCGGCCGCACTGCGCGCTTGGCACCTTCGAAAAAGTGATTGAAAGGTGGACTGTTTTGCACAACACAAGGATTGTATTTAGCCGAAGTTTAGGTCAAAAACTATCATACATATAATATAGAGATCAACATAAAGCCAATGTTATAAAAGCTATGTACCGCATCGATTTCACATAACTATCCAATTATTACCATACACCGCGCCGTGAGCTCTGGCTAGAAATAGTGTCGTAATAAAAGGGCAATATAGTTAAAATATACGTCGCAATATCTGTGTATTTCGTGATGACGAATTATAGATATAAGGAACTACTGCGGACCTAATCGCAGGCAAGCAGCGCAGCGTGTCTCAGAAATGTATGTCTGCCTTCCAAAGGTTGTTCGGGAGTTCCATTCATGCAAGAAGCCCGTATGTTATTTACGCTTGCTTAGCCAATCCTACTATACAAGGTGGAAGGGACACCGACATACAAACTCGTACCACGTATTCAGTACATCATTCTGAACCCCCCACATATAAATTATTAATCGGTCAAAAAAACAACTGTTCCAAAAGTGCAGTACCTACACGGTCAAAATGTGTGGACCCAGCTGATTTCTTTTTTAAATTACCGATGAAAATTTTCTATGTGGGGGTTTCACAATGATACTGAAGACGTAACCGTTTATGCGTCGGTGTCCCTTCCACCTTGTATAGATATCTCTCGCAAGTCCGAGGCACCTGAAGGTCTATTCAAATTGACATCATCTCAGCGACAACGATGCTCAAGTCAATCCTATTAAAAACAGTTGTAGAAACAAAAAACTCTTCGAAAGTGATTGCTAATTAATTTGGTCCTGGTACGCACGACGACCAATCAAGCTATACAAAACCAGTTTATGCGGATCGCATTTTGCGGGAAATCTATACAAAGCTAGGCCATGCTATACTGGAAATGTATAGGTTGATGTGTCTCCATGTGTACATAATGGAAATTTGTAGGTAGCCATAATAACTCCTTGAACTAATAGCTATTGATTGTAGCCAAACGAATGCGTTCGATAATGATAATGACATAATTACGAAAATATCAGTTGAGTCATCGTTGGGATTAGCCGAGTCGATCGGCAAATGTCTAAATCCGGACACAGGTTGGCCGAAGCAAGGAAGACCTGTGCAGGTGGAGATTCATAGATAGCTCTGCCCTGGAGTGTAAATGTGGTGTTGCCCCACAAATGGAACACTTGATATAGTGTCCTGCCCGTCTTGCTTGCACATCACCGGAGCTGATGAACGCTACTGAAAGTGCCAAAATCGTCGCCTTTTGGGCTGACTCAATTTACATTGCGGTGTAAACCGAAGTATAAAACGAGGTGCAACGATGCTCACCCGGCTCGCTCGCTGGCTAGCTGGCGGTGTGGCCTGTGCTTACGTACGCACGAGTCGTATAGGTCGCGTCACGTAAAAAGAACGCTGAGTGACAGAGGGGATGTATTTGCGCATGTTATACAGTCGCGTCTTAAAGTACTAAGCTATTGTTTATAATATAAGTATAATCGTTTAATTGCAGAATCGTAATAGGTACTTTACTAGCTACTTAGTACTTTGGAAAAGACTGGAATAAAAAATATTGAGAAAGTTTGTTTGAGCGGTCAGTGTTCTTTTTACGAGACGGGACGGGACCTATACTTAGCTTTAAAAGGCTAACTTGCTTTTGCTTCACTTTTCGTGCGACTGCTGCGGTTCTAAGCCTATTGGCTAGAATATGTGGGGAAAAGATCGCAGCATTTACAGACACATACAAACTGCCTACTGATCATAATAATCCACCTAGCACTTCGCCCGCGACTCCGTCCGCAAACATTATGATAGCTCGGCTAATATGCATGATATAAATATAATTTATAGCCTATAGCACCCACGAATAATTGAGCTTTCTGCTAGTGAAAGATTTTTTTGAATTGAATCATTAGTTCCGGAGATTACCCCCTACATACAAACTTACGAACACATTGTAATTTTGTAATGTTAGTATAGAAAAGTAAAAAGTGCTATAAAATCCCGGGTAAAACATTTGCCGTGAGTTCGTCAGCGACTAGACACTAGACAGGAAGCTCATATTTTTTGGCTAGCGTTGTATTTATTCTGACTAACAAGTTCATTTATAAATTAGTTTGTACAGATCAAGCTACTTAAATCTGCAAATTTATTCAATAGAGTTTCAACTTTATCGCTAAAGCATTAGGTTCAAAGTTGATTGGGAAAATTTGACAGTTTCGGGTAGCTTGATGTGCTGGCGTCTGTACTAAGAAGTGATAATTGAATTGTATAATCTGTGTCCAAAACCCGGTATTGTTTCTAATCTTTATTACTTCTTCTTTTTTTCAGTTACTATTCCTTTATTTCAATGTTAAATTACATTCCCTGTACACAGCACTCCATTTATGTAAATAATACTGCTAAAATCAAAAAATGCAACAATGGATGTTGAAATACTCTAACGAACGACGCGTGATCAGCTTTCCCCTTGCCTAGCTACAGAGTTCATCGAACTCGTCGTTGCGCTTGCTGTTCGCTACGTGCGATTTGCCACGGTAACGATACATTGCGTATACGGAAATAAACAAATCAAATTTATTGCATTCCCATAACAAGTAAAGTAATTTCTTGTACCGGTCATCTTACTATGATATACTGAATTCACCCCATCAGTTTGTGGAGGGTTGTCCCTTATACCCTGTATAATCCTCTATTAGAGAGGAGGGATCCAGACATCCTCGTAGTTGGAACAATAAAGATTGACAATGCTATGCTAAATGCTGTCATTTGTAGATCTTTGACAGTCGTTACAGGTACGGTACTATACGATATGATCAGTGGTGTGCCTAGGGGCCAACAATACGGCAAGCCCATAAGGCAAGCAGACTGTTCAGAAACCTTAACATCATCAAGATTAGTAGGTTGTAATGGCAAGCCAGGCTTTTAGACTTATATGACAGTATCGCCACTAGATATGATCCGTAATAATACACATTGATGAAATCAACAAGTTTGTATTATTACGTACGCTATAAAATAAATAAAATATGAAACACTATTCAATACACGTACCCGATTGTAAAAGCAATTTTATAGTAACCTAAATAACCTCAACTGTTTTTATATTACACCAGTAGGTAAGTGTTGCCAAATATAAATTACCATAATATCCGTATAGTTAGCATAATAATTGTAGAAATATTTTTTATGTAGCATGATCTCACTGTTCACACTGTTCTTTGTTTCTTGTGTGTATTTAACGTTAAATATTAAGTTGTCGTTAATTTGAAAGTTTAATTAGCATCTTTATGTGGGTGATAAAAGTCCGCAAGATGAATAAAAAAGTCGCCTTTGTTCATCGGGGTGAATCAATTCCTAGGTGAACAAAAGCCTCCGCTTATGTCGAATTATTTCACCTGAAAGATATCATCATCAGCCTATAGCAGTCCACTGCTGGACATAGGCCTCCTCAATCGCACGCCACTCAACTCGACCCTGCAAAGATCGTCACTCCACCGAGCCTGAGGGCGTCCCACCTTACATTTGCCGATTCGCGGTCTGCACTCAAGAACACGTCTACCCCAACGACGGTCGGTTCTACGGCTAATATGACCGGCCCGTTGTCACCATTGCTGGAAGATATCACCTAGGTGAAATTCTTCCAAGGTGAAATGAGGAAACCAAAAAATTTACTTTATTCACCTGGGTATCACCCAGATGAACATAGTGGAATGAACCGTTTTCTCCTATTGTATTGATTAACGTTTTACGTTTCCATGAACATGGATTTTGGAAGCCCTACTATTACGAAATGGGTCTTATCTCAAAGTGGAAACCGCGTTAAAGCCCTTTTTCTAGAAAAAAAAAGTGGCAACCTATATTTCACAACAAAAAAAAAAGCTTTTGAATTGTGCGAAGTGTATACAAATTGATGCTCGTAACTGTATGTATACTGGCATGGGTTGGTTAAGCCGAATGTTACTTTGGTACACTAACAACATGAGTGAGTTTCCTTTAAAATAGCTCTTGTAGATGTTCCAATAAGATAAATGCATACAACTAATATCTAGTTACATACATCCGTATTAAAAACAATTAGTTTTAAAATTAACGAGAGTTGGATGAACTTTAGCTCTTTAATTGCGAATGATCTTCGATAACTAGTAAATAATTACATTATGTTAGACAACAAGGGAGAAATTTGGTCTACGTCTAAAAAAATATCAGTTTTTCCACAGTCAACGACCTTGCTGGCCATACATTTCAAGAAAATTCATAGTTTATTTAAAAATTTCGACACTGGTAACACTGACACTCCGGAAAACTCAATTTTACAGCCAAGAATGTTTCTTATACTAATGGTTTTAAGAAACGAAACTTTGCCTATTTTTGTTACCGTGTGTGAACCAATAGACAATTAGAAGAACTATAGGTATCTATAGATAAACCACCAATGACAAGACTGATCAAGTGTCAAAGCTCTTTTATAGCACTACTATCAATCCATTAATTAGATGACCTACAGATTAGCATAATTCTAAGCCCGGCGCTCAGCCAAATTGCCGAATAAAATTAATTGCCAGGGCAACGAATTATTTATAGTTATGTAACGAGGTTTTATTCTAGATTTTTGAGCTTATTTGTAATTGAAATATTCAGATTTTCATAATTTCGACAATTTCCGCCTGAGAATTTCATGCAAAAACGGTATATAGTAAAAATAATTACTTACCACATGCGTCAAAACGCACAATAAATCCTTTTTTCTGGAATCAACGCTGCACGCACTGTTCACACATTTTCACCGTTCACAACACTAAAGATACTAAATTCGAAAAAACACACGTTCCTTAAACAAAATTTACCAATCACGTGGCCTTTCCAGTCGGAGTCGGGATTGTAATTTCGAAATTTGGATTTAAAATCCGATTTTCAAACGACCGGGCTGCCCGAGCGCCGGACTATTTGAATTTAGAACAGATCGGGAACGCGCATGCGTGCCGGTGCCGCGCTATTTATATTTTCGCTGGGCCATATACCGGCCAGATCATGGCCAGATTTCTAAGATCCCTCGTTCCCGTGTTATACAATATAATGTGAGGTACTTCTTTACCTTGCCGGAGCTCAACCGATTTTGGGCAGTTGTCTTTATTTTGACTGAGAAACACTTGATCGAACCTGGGAGTTTATGACTTATAATATAAAACTAAAATGTCATTGGTTTAGGTAAGCAAAAAAGGTACATATTTACAAAGTTAAGGTCCACATTTCTTCATTATTCAAATAAATAAAAACTAATAACTAAAGATTCTTCTTCACACGTGTCTAGACCACGTGAAGAGGTCGACATGACAAATTGTCTAAACAAATCTCCACGCTACGAATTTTGAACACTTCATTTAATTTCAAAGCATGGAGGTGGGGTGTCTCAAAACATTAACCAAAAGCTTGTAGGTATCCTTTTTTGAGGCATTGCAAAAGTGAGATGTCAACTTAGATGTTTCTCCCACTGCACAGCGCGGGGCTGCTGATTTTAACACTGTACGCAAGTTCTTGAATTTGTGTAGAAAACACGCCTAGGACAACTCACTGACAACGCGTCTGCGTACAATGTTAAAATCTGTCGCTCCGCGTACCGCGGCAGGACGCTTTGCCAGTGAGAGAATCACCATAGCGTTGGTACCGTCCTTTACTTATTATACAATTTGCCGTATTTTTTTTATAGTTGAGTCAGGAAAATCAGCAGAATGGATACTTACTTTTAATGTTTCTACACAATGCCAGTTGGACCTGACCTTACAAAAATTGGTACCTACTTACCTAGCTACTTTGACTATATAGCTAGCTATAGATACTCGAAAGCCCTTAATTAGTCAAGTTTCGGGGAGTATGGTCTTAGCAATCTAGTTAATTTCAAGTATTAATAGCATAGTTTTATTGCTAATGCCGAAAACAGGCGCTTCACTCTAGTGTTTTTTCACTTTTTGTTTAGTAGTTTCACTTCGAGTGAAAAATTCCGAACAAAATACAAAAAAGGAACAGAAAGTAAGCCGTGTGGTTTCGGCATAAAAGACCCAGTATTTAATAAATTTGCGAGTTCCTCGATATGTCGTTTGTGAGTAAAAAAAAGTTAAAATAAAACAATTCAAATAGAGAATCGAAATAAATATTTATTTATAACAACAGCCGATTATGAAAGACGCAGTATAGTTCTGTTCAAATTTTATGGCGGCTCGGAAGTTAGCTGCGAGTGATGAGTATACGCATTATACAGTCAAAACGATGTGGCCTCTGTGCTGCGCTCAGACCTAAAATTGTGTTCTGCGCAGATATACGTTAGAAGATGATCCGAGCGGCCATATTTGAACCGTTACACCTGCGCAGACCGCCACTCGCAGCTGACTTCCGAGCCGTCATGAAGTTTGAACAGAACTATACAAGTAGAATATCCGATACATTTATTTACAATTTACATACATTTTTACACGTTTTATCGTTATTTAGGCACGGGGTACCTACCAACAAATTATTCATTTAATTCAATAACTTAACTTCAGTGATGTATAAAGTGACGATAAAAAATACTATATGCGCAGAAACCACAGCCTAATTTCGTAGCTAACTTTACGTCGTGATTTGTGGCTCATTATGCCAGTTCGAGCAACTGAACATCATATTTATTTTATTTAAATCTGAACGATCTCGCAAATATTTTTTTAAGATGCAAATAACCCACTACATTATTAGTATAATCCAAGGTAAGGGGTATACATCACTGAAAATAAGGCATAGCGAATTCAAAGAAAGACAGGGGTTAGCATAACCTTGTGAGAAATATAAAAAGGAATGCACAGCAATCCTTTTTTGAGTATCCCTAGTACACGGACGTAATTATGACGTATCTAGCTTGAGAAAGAGACAGATATGAGTGAAAGAGACCACGCTCTACCGAACCGAATCTTTCTAAAACTAGAATGCTAAATTTAAGGCCAAGTATTGTTCCAAGTCTTCTCACATTTTCGATTTCTGGCAACACTTACAATGTTCACTCTTCAATAAATCTAAGGGCAATTCGATTTATCATTATTGACGATGAACACAAATTTTTCTCTTATTTTATATTTATTGCATCGTACATACTTAGGACTTTAGAGCTTTATTCCTCTAGCACCGATATCGATAAGTTGTCGATGAACCTCGATTGGGAACGTGAAAGCAGTATCGATATTCGAACAACACCATATCGTTTTTTAGAGCCAAATGCGGTTCAAAATTCTAGAATACTCCGTAAAATATTAAGTTTTTTGTTTAAATAACACAAAACGCGCACGATTGGTGTCTTAAAGCTGGGCATTTTATGAAATATCAAGTTTTATTTATTGCCAATTTCGCTAGGTTTAAATAACAATGAAAGACACCGAAAAAATTCAAACTCAAGATTTGCAAAGTACCTTTAGAATAAAAACCGAAATACAATGACTAAACTAGAAATCAAAACCCAGTACTTTGTCAATAAGGCAAATGGACAAGTGAAACAAAGACGAGAATGGAAAAATCAGAAATAAATATTAGGGATTAACAAACATCTCAGTTATCGACATTTAACTGCATCATCTCTAATTCTTGTAATAAAAACCAGGTTTCCTAAAAAAATTCACCCCGTTTCAATAATAATTTATTTTATACGCGGTGGAAGGGACTTTGACGCGAAAACGGTTAGGATTTTTTAATAACCGATGAAAAATTTCTATATGGCCCCGGCTCAAAATGATGTACTGAATACGTGTTAACCGTTTTCGCGTAGGTGTCCCATCCACCCCGAATTATGTAATCGTAACGGACTAACCAACAATACATGAGATATGATTAACGAGGTTTTTTGATAAATAAATTCCATTAAAACAATAGCATACAAAACCTACTTATTTACAAGGTAGCCATTGGTCAAAATTGATCATAGGGTTGCGATACAAGCAAAAATAGCGCTATAATCGATAACAGCAACAACCATTTGCGTTATCGCGCTCACAGTGCCAACAAGGAGCTCGTGGTTAAATAATAACAGCCCCATTGGTAATCTTCTAGTTTAAGCAGGTCTTACCATGGTTGGTCCGTGAATGGGTTATCCATTAAATAACGAGTAGGTATATAAGTTGTTGGTCCCGGCTGTAATTTTGGTATATCTTTGACTGTTACCGGTAAAGTTTGACAACCAGTCTTACCAGGGGGTCTCTTATTACCCAGTACTAACTTGACTTTGGAGATCAGATAGGCGGTCACTCCTATGTATAATACTGGTACTCAGCTGCATCCGGTTAGACTAGAAGCCACGCTGACAGGCCATTCACTGTGCTAACAACCGTAGCGATCATATACCAAGATGGCAGATTAAATGGCGTCATCCATGAACTAGCCATCGTGAGCGCGCTCACTCAGACTTGAAAAGTGTTTTGTGCTGATATCGATTATACCGCTACTTTGAACGCACCGTTTATATTTGCTATTTATTATATTATCAATTATAAACTTTACAGAAGCAAAATCGACTACTTATCACATTTTTTAAACCAGACAAATGAAAAAAACTCTTGCAATAAAAATGAAACGCCACATTACTATCAGTTTAAACGAAATAATTTTATGAGTTTGTCTTTTGTAATCATCAATTCCATCAAAAATGATGATGCATCACAGATAGCTTTCAAATATTCCGCTGTTTGCATGAATGACAACATTCATAGTCAATATATTAGTGCAACACAGAGAGATATTTCTGTCAGTAATATCGGTTAATCAATGAAACAAGTGATAATATTTGACAGATATGTGCGACATTGCCAATTCCTACCAAAGAGCAAAGTCAATTTCGAACAACGGCCACACGAACATCACTATTTAGCCTCTTCGTCTTGGCTCACACTTTGTCCCGTATCCAGTATAGCTTCAGCACTAGGTATCACTATCACATCGACGACCTCAGCACACGCTGCATCACAGATATTTTCCCCCTCCATACTACCTTTCTTCTCTAAATAATCCGCTATATCAATGTCCTCAACGGACGTCGGTTTAGCCAAATCTAACTCTAAATGCTTAGCAATATCTAACCCTTCGTGAATTTTGTCTGCAGAACAAAAATCTGTAATTTCCGAACAGATTTTTTTGACATTTTCGTCCAGTAGTGTTGTGATTAATTCGTCTTGGTTGTTAGTCGATATTCTGACGAGTTGCTGGGTTAAGTCGATAGTCGATTCGCCGCCTAATGTGAATAGGACTTTCGATTGATTTTGTTCGTTTTCGTTCAGTCTGAGTATTTCTGAGTCCGAGTTGTGAGACTTTAGTTGCTGCAAGTCTGTGTTGTCGACTTGTGTCAGTTTCATGTTGTAGATGTTTGGTTCGCTTCCCATTATTGAAGTTGTTGAGTCTTCTAATGTTGGCAGCTCCTGGGGGGTAGCATTTTTTTATTAGGTTGGCTAATGTAGTTATGGTATGGAGGGTCTAAAGCAGGTATCTATATAGGTTTAAGCCTTCCACTTCTAGTTTAAAAATTGTGGGACAGTCACAGGAATGTTTATAGATTTCGGCCGAAGACTCATTTACATTTGTCAAATTAATTCTACGGATTATGGTACCTACTGACTTTTGAATTTTTTTTAATGAATTTTTCAACTCTACTTTTTATCAACTCTCTAATTAGTCATTGAGAAAGAACCACCATCACCACCGGTGTACAAATTAGCCAATCACAGTCATACCAGCTCATGCTCATGGTTTGACATAGGCCTCTTTCTAGTTACTCCAAACAAATTGCTGTTCCTAGTCTTTTCAGGTCTTTCGATCTATAATAGTCCAGTCATATTAGGGGTTTCATGATATCATCATTGGAACTATGGAAACCAAGATAATCGCGAAAAACTGATTTTTGTGACGTTTGACCTTGAATAACTTACGACGCAGACACGAGATTTTATGAGACTTTTGATACAACTTTTAGAACACCAAAATGAAGGTGCGTACGAGTTTACAGCTTATTATCTCTCATTCCGAGGTTGACCCCTTTTTTGCTTAAGTGACTGGACTATAAGAATGCTCTCTGCCTAGACTACGCTACTGAGTTTCTACGAAACTACGATCTACATTTCAAACTACCGAAAAACATAAAAGGGACTTACACTGAAAATAAAAGTAAAGCACACACATAACGCCTATGGCATTAAGTTCGCCACTTAACACACAAGTATGCCCTTAAAGTGTTAAATAATAATTTAAAAAGAATATTAATAAAAAGGTCACATTTCCAGGATCGGTCAGGACAGATAGGCCAGAATCGCCACACAGTGGGTGCCTGAAGATGGTCGTCGTCACTGAGGCAGGCCCAAGAAACGCTGGCGTCACGATTTGGACTCGTTCCTGACTGATTGGCCAGAGGAGGCAAAACACCGGGAGAGGTGGAAAGGAATTAGGGAGGCCGGAATAGGATTATAAACAAAATAAATAATAAGATTTGAAAAAAAACCTACAAATACTACGCAGCCTTGAAAAATGATATCGAGGTTCCTTTTTTAATGTGCAGTCGCTAGCGCCTCATTCGATTTTGAACTTAACCATCAACATTTTATGGTTTAGAATCATTTGGAGAAATTTAACAGTTTGTGGTAATTTGATGTCATGGCGACTGAACATGGACAGATATTTACAATAGTTTTTGGTTTAAAACGTACGTGATCATCGTGATAGCTGCCGACGCTTCGAGAGTGCCTGTGCCCGCTTCGTTTGATCATCGCCGATTGTGGAGACTGACCGTCTACCGCGTCCTGGGGAAATACAGTAAATTTCAAAGAAGTTCATAAATAGGAAAGATCGCCCATACAAACGTTTTCTCCCTGGCAAATAAAACTAGAGGAAATATTTCTTTACTACGCAACGTGATGTTGTGAACGTGATGTTTTTCAGCAACTTTTAAACCCCCCCTCCCCCCCATGGTGATACGTGGTGAGGTTTTCGAATACCCCTCCCCTCTACCCAAAATTACGTGAATTTTTTTGGTGTAAATTATCTTACTTAAATTCAGAATATTATCTTTAAATACAGGGTAACAGGTATAATCTAATTTAATTCTGGAAAATTAAACACCGTGATAAAAATGTCAAGGTCACGCACCGCTTTTCAGTTTAAAAATCGCGCGATCAAAGGAAAAATAAATACTCGTGATATCTTATTCTCTATTTGTTAGATACTAAAATCTAACAAATTTTTAAAACGTGACAACATCTTCATTTTCCTAAGGCAATGGTGGTAATTTGGGCACAAAAATCATGCTTTTTAAAATTCATAAATAAAGGGTGTATCAAGACCCTGGTTACACTGTTAAGTGTTTACATATTGGTGCTCATGACTGTAGACTTCTACCTAACCCTTCAGCGATTACAGGTGTGATATTATGCAACGTCACTAACCTTAAACCTGTTGAACTGCCTGTACTTGCACCTCTCAGATGCGACGAGACTTCTCAGAGATTGCGTTCGAGGACATTGATTGTCAACCAGCCATCGGTACGTGCCATACAACTTTGTGGTGTCAGACCTAGAACATAACATACAGATTAGTTTGGAAGCACTTTTGTTTTGTAATATTAATGAAAAACATGTTTTAAGCGGAGGAAATAAGTTTTACTTTAGCTTGATATGTTACCCAGCAGGGGACGGAGGTCGCTAGCTAGATTTATAAAGCGTACTTTCTTTTGCTTTGCGTTTCATTAAAATGTAAACATTACTCGTAAAAATGTGTTCATACTCTTATGAAACGCTTGATTACATTTGATTATGAATTACAAACCTTATTCAAATTAGTTTAAGGTTCGTTTTAGTATGAAAAGACAATAATTTTACAATACGTATTACGTCTGTACTTTTCTTAGCATATGTAAGGCTGAGATCTATAGTGTGACTGGTAATTAGTGACCGATACTTAAACACGTGATTGTACTCATGATAACAAACAACTTTCCCAAAGATTTTTTTTTAAACGGCTAACAGCTGATAGGTCACAAGAGCGCGCGTGCGAATTTCATACGGCTGTTGTCTTATTGTGATAAGTCTGTGTATAACAAATATTTCTTTGGGAAAGTTGTTTGTTATCATGACTACAATCACGTGTTTAAGTATCGGTCACTAATTACCAGTCACCCTATATAAACGTAACTTGCGTGTCTTGGCTTAGACATGTTCCCGTCTCTGTCTTGCGTTTGTAGTTTTACATTTGTGCGACAGTGACAGGAATAACCATTAACCGTTCGTGTTACGGTCATAATCGGCCTAATACGGCCTATCTATGATAGCAAGCAGGCTTGATTGTGAGTTTGTGAACCACTGCTGCAAGGTTTCGGCTGGGCCTGTCACCTTACAGCAATGATGTAACAATCTGTTTGTTTTTGTCTTTGTGAGTGTATTACTAACATAGTTTCTAAGTACTTTGTTCCACTATGAGTCTTGTCGCTCGAATTAAATTATTAAATAAATAAAATAAAACAATCTTAATCGGCTGAATGCTAACTTTTTTAAGAGCGCATAGTGTTCTTTTTTTTTCCTTTTTCCCTGTGTCATTAATGCTTAACCTGGTGTCTGAGTGTTTATAGTGCTTATTGTATCTTATTCTAATTACTCTTATTTTATTTGTATCGTGCTTGTTAACTAGTGATCCTAAGATCTCTACTATCTTTTCTGTGTTTACTCGTGAGAACCTGTAATTGGCTCTGTGTTGCCTATATAATTGTTATTCATTTGTCATAGCTGTTGGTTCTCCTATCTATAAATAAATAAATTAAGTAAAAAAAGACTTACATGTTAGCAGGCGTAGTAAGCAACTTCTGCAGATTGGCCAACGTTGGCCTTATGTCGGACAACGGCAGTCCACGTCCGACCACGAGTTGGCCGATACACTTGTTCAGCAGGAACAGAGCGTAGCGGAATAATGTGATGTCACCGCCTCGAGGGAAAAGTGGTATGCTGAAATTTGTAATAAGATTTTTTAAATATAATAATTTATAACAGTGCGTGGGAAGAGAGGCGTGGTCGGTAACCATCCGTTTATTTATTTCATCATCTGCCTGGCTTTGTTTAGGGTCTCCTTCCAGTCTAACCGGACGCAGCTGAAAACCAGTATTTTACATGGAGGGACTGCCTGTCTGACCGCCACAACCCAGTTAGTACTAGGTTACAGCTTAGCGGGCTTTTTGAGGCACAAACAGGGCGGTCGCTATGTGCAATTGTAGACTGGTAGAAATTGCCTGTGGCATTATGACCGCCTTAGTACATTTGTGAGCTTAAAGAATTCTTAAATAAGTAAACGGATGAAACGGACGATGACGATAATGGATGATGGAAAGGAGCTCGTGACTAAATAATAACAGCCGCTCGGATCGACCTTTAGGCTAAGCTATGCTTGCCTAGGTTGGTCTGTGGATGGGTGACCACCCATTACATACCGAGTTTCCTCCGTGCCTCTGAAAGCACGTTAAGCCGTTGGTCCCAGCTGTCATTTGTCGATCTTTGACAGTCGTTACAAGTAGTCAGTGGCCCAAAAAGTCTGACAACCAGTCTTGCTAGCGGGTATCGTGTTATCCAGTAATTGGCGCTCAGTTACGCAGTCTCTCCATGTAAATGAAGCCGGAAGCGGCCAGGAAGCCGACTCGAACAGATTTACGAAAAGGCTAGCCAGATGATTATCTGTTCAATATGTATGTATTCCACGTATAGAAAGCGTATTAAGGACAAACTTAATTGACTAGAGAAATTAGCTAGGTTTTGCTTGAAATAGTACAAAAAAAAAAAACAAAAATTCACTCACTTCGGATCCGGTAAATCCGGCGTCACATCCAAGATCTTGCTAGCGGAACCCAGCAACGTGATTTTGTATCTCAGCGGCTGATTAAGTAGCGCAGCGGTTAGACAGGTCGCTTGGGCCACGAAGCCTGCGGCCACAGAGTCGCTGAGCGGGCTGCTCCCGCGCGGACTCTCGTCGCCACAAACTGGGAGCGGGACGCCGCATATCGTCCACGTTGACGTGTCCTTCTGTAGTAAGGCGACAGGTAAGATACCACAAAAAACTTTGTTTTTTTTGAAGAATAAACCGTGACTTTTTAGTCGTCTTGCAACGGTATCCCACTTCATAACTACTAAACATTCATTTAAAAAAAATAGGTATTTATTAGATTTTAATAATTTAAAAATAAAATATTAAGTACCTATTCATTATTATGGCGCATGACTTAATTAAAACACCCTGTTGCGAGCGATGATCTACTCGACTCGAGCGCTGGGTAGGTATGTTCTCCCGTTTGATACGTAACCATCATTAACAGGATGTTTCATAATTTTATTCTAATTTATTATTTCAAAATTCTATAACTGTGGCTGTACTGAATAACCTGGAATTACGTTTTTTCGTGCAAATAGTTTTTTTTTTAAAAAAACCTTAAGTATAATTTAGAATCTGAGTTTTCTCAATAATTTTCTTTTGTCAATAAATTATTTGTGGTGTATACTAATATTAGCATTCGGTCTTACATGTGGGCACTCAGGGCCTAAATCACTATGGCGGCTTGGCATTCCCCTTAATCACTGGCCTTTAAGTTAACAACTGTTGTAAACCTAATACGGAAGCCCAAACAACTAGTATCTTTCGAAAACGGTTCGCGAAAGACTAGCACTATTCAATATAAGATATTCTGGAAACCTACGGATACAAGAAGCACAGGACTTGCTTGAGGCAGCCATGTGTCCAGCCAGCAGTTCACCTCTAAGGTGCGAATTACACAGAAACGGCGTAAGGTGAAGGCGCGGCGCAGGCGTGATGCCGCTTCGAAACGTTTTCATACAAACTATACGGAGGCAACGTGTCGAGAATTACACTTAAGCGGCACGGTGCAGGCACGCCGTTCTTTCGTTTCCTTATAAATTCCACGTTGGCTGCGCCTGCGCCGCCCCGTCACCTTACGCCTTTTCTGTGTAATTCGCGCCTAACATGTATGCTGTATGACAATGTAGATAAACATTCTCACCTGCTCAATATAGAATATATGGTGCAACTGCTTGAGTAGTTCAGTCCTTTGGGCACACAAAGCGTGGTGCGACGATGCAGCCAACTCGCGTATTGCTGCGCAGGATTGACGGGTCTCCTTAACGCACTCGTTTCGCCGCGAGAGGGAGTGATAGTTCTGCATCAGTTCTGTCCCTGAAAATGTATTTTGACTATAGAATTTAGAGTCGTCGATAAAAAGAAATCAATCTCTTACAAGATAAAGTACAAATTCCATTGAAATTGTTATTAACTTTTTTCATGTCATTCAAAAATCAACTTGATGTAGGAGCGATGAAAGAACACCTAACAATATAATACTTTTTACGGCCGTTTTCAATAACTTACTAACAGTTAACGGAACGTTGCCGTCTCAGATAAACAGTTGAAGAAACATCAACTGTAACTGGTGTTTCTATAGCTTTATTGTCAATCGTCATTGGCAAGTCTTTCTGACGTAAACGGTAGGTAGCACCTGTAACCGGCATCGTTCCGTTAACTGTTAGTAAGTTATTGAAAATGGCCGTTAGAGTACTTACTCCATATAATATAATTGGTATAAAAAGACCCTTAGCGAAGCCGAAAGGCACATGTTTGCCCCGCGATTGCGATATTTTTATTTGTTCTGGACCATACCTGGGAATCTTCTAGTTACGGAGATATTGGAGGTCAAAGTTCCAATTTTATCACAAGTTTTATTTTTAATACATTTTTTTTAATGTTATAACTTTACTTTTGATAACTAGCCACTGTATTATTCAATGCATCCATCAGCACAATGTTTTGAGCGTGTTATTTTGAGTCCTACCGAAAACTGTGACTCTAAAAAAAAAGTTGTTTCCCAGCAATAATTGTTGCATAGAGTTACTAAGTTTGATGTACAAAAAGTTTGCTTGTCAGCTTCGCGAAGGGTCCATTTACACCTTGCATGTACTCCCATGATGATTTACTTCCTACATGTATATCTTAAACATATATCATACCCGTTATGACAAGCAACATGACTTTAAAGGTACATTTATACGCCCCCCCCCCCATATATAAATTCTTCAAAATGATGTACTGAATACGGTGTCCCTTCCACCCTGTTTCGTACCAGACTGTCACATTCTATTGTGAGTCACGTTATAAAAGACTTGAAAAATAGATCATAGACAACACAGTCTAAAGTTCATTATCCAATACACTATTGTGAGTCTCAGTGCTCGTTACAAATAAATGGACTATCAAATGCAGCACCACACCACAAAGAAGCACCATCCCTCATAACAAAACCCAAAACACCTTCAAAAAAAAAAAATCCTTACACTCACCGACATCCTGGTTCTCTTCAAACAATTTAGCATGCCTCTCTTTCAGTTTCCTTATGTTTGTCAACTTGCTATCTCTTTCGTCCGACAGTATGATGCGTTTGAACCGTAGGATCTCCAGCTGTTTCGTTAGTCTTACGTGTTCCGCCCTTTGGAAAGGCGAAGGTTTCGCCTGGAAAATTGAAGAAGATAATCTATACTAATATTATAAAGCAGAAGAGTTTGTTTGGTTGAACGCGCTAATCTCAGGAACCACTGATTCGAATTGAAAAATTATTTTAGTGCTGGATAGTCCAATTATCGAGGAAGGCTATAGGCTATATAACATCACGCTATGACTAATAGGAGCCGGGCAAAAATAGAACAAGTAGGAAGCGGCGGATGAAACCGCGGGGCACAGCTAGTAATGAATACTAAGGATTACATAATAACCGCCTCGTTCCGAAAGTGTTATTGGGTTGTTCAATCAGGAATTTCTCAGATGCTGCCACGGAGTCTAGGGGCCCGGCTAGCGGCAATAGGCTCGCCTCCTATTACATGGGACTTAAACATAACTGGCGGAATGTGGGTGTACTATTAGGTATACCTCTGAACCCTTCGGGGATTACAGGATTATTATTACATAATTCTAACTCTCTACGGTCCGTGAATGGACGCCGATACTAGTGATCAACATTTACTTGCATCTTTTACTCTTTCTGTCACTTAGAGTTGCAAGTCCCTAAAGTCAGAGGTCCAATCGCACGTTAAAGTGTTTCCTCGTTTTAAACGTGCGTTAAAAGAGTATTCTTAGCTGGTCATATGGAGAGAATAGGCGAGGTAACATAAGAAAGGTATTTACAACACAATTTTGAGTGGCAACGCCGAGAGGGTACGCTCTTGAAGGACATCTGACCTTATCGATGAGGTTCTTACGAAAGGTCAGGTGCGTAGTACTCGCCACCGGCCTGCGTGTATGACCAGGCCCTGCCGTCTCGACATTAGATAGCGACAAAAAACGGTCGCTAAGTCGTATCGTTGTCAAATTCCTTTAATAGATTTTCTACTTTATTTCGAAAGTATAAGGTTGAAAATCTATTAAAGAAATTTGACATCGATTACACGTAACGACCGATTTTAGTCGTTATATTTGTCGAGACTGCAGAGCCTGATGAATAAACTTGGATGAGGCGAAAGGAGTATGTTAGGATGACGTAGCAGGTGGCATTTCTGCCAACACTCATGGAAGATAGGCGTGAGTTATATAATCCTTTTGGATTTGCCGTAGTCGGGATAAATAAAAAAACTCGTTTTATACTAACCTTAAAAGACAAGAGATCATTCAACTTCAGAGTCAGCCTCGGTCCGTTGGACACAATAGGCCTATCCTCCTTAATCCTTCCATTCCTGACGCTCAGATCACTTTGCGACGAAGACTTATCCTTACTTAAACTATCGCCATCATCAGGAGAGAACAGGTTCCTTTGAGATCTACTCTTGAACTTCAGTCTGATATCACAGGCGTCATCTGGTGACGGCCAATCATCGTTCGTCAACGCAGACTTCTTATAAATCCTCTCCTTTATTTCCTGGACAGCCTCCTGTCTTTTCTTGATAGAATATTGCAATAAATGCAACTTCTGTAACTTTGTCGCATTGTAACTCGGCCTTATTTCTGACTTCAAGAAGTTCAGAGCCATGTACCTATACTTGGGGACTCCATCGGCTTCGTTTCTCAAGTCATAACTCTCGGCTGTTTCACTTAAGTCTACGTTACAAGTTAAATCTTCTTTTGACGCGTTTTTACACACATTATCACAGTTTACACTCGAAGTATATTCCTTTACGTCTAAATTCTCCGGCGAATGTTCATATATATGGTTCGCTGCGTTAGGATCACCTTTCCCGCATTCGGGACCCTCTTCTCTCCTCCTATAGTAATCTCTTTGACTTTGGCTAATGTTTAAGCTGGCAGATGTCCTCAAAGTCGGGAAATTCTGCTGAAATCCTCTTTCTATAGGACTGTGACTTTTCGAATACTCTTTATCAGACTTTTTAGTGTATTTACTAGGAGAAATTGACCTCGATTCTTTGCCTAATTTATGATTCAGTATATGTTTAGCTTCCAGATTGATTTTAGAAAGATTGGTCCTTCCGGAGGAGTCTGAAGATATCGAACCGTGTTCTAATTCGTATTCTGGGGGTATGACATCTAGCTTAAGACTTTTGTATGAGCAGAAGTATCCTCCGTGCATTTGTAAGACTAACGTGTTGCTTTTGAAGCAGTCTGAAGTAAAATTCAAAGCGAGATTAGCTCCTATGTACCTCAAGCCACTGAAGTAGACTCCCCAAGTTTGTATGACAGTATCCTGCGGTAGTTTATTGTTGTCGTCTTTCGGATGTAGTATATGACACCATATTCGTATGACGACATTTGTTGACGACATGCGATGCGTCGATTCTGAAATAAACGATAATGATTCAGAGTATGACGCAACTGGATTTCCTAATACTTGGGAGATGATAACACGAGTATAAACAGTATCATTGTTGAGCCAATTTTAGTGATAATGTGCTTTTATCTGGAGGGGTTTACAGAGAGGCGAGATAAAGTATATATTTTTATCTCACTGGCTTTCTACAGTGTGATGAAAGAGTATTATAATAAAATACCTATATCATTGATCGATGAAATTGCATGTTTTCCTTAATGGTTCATTATTGTAGGTAAACGGAATAAAGTCACGTGTGTTATCCTGCTTACATACAATTTTGTCGTAAATTAATTGACAGTTACAAATTAACATAATTAACATGTTTATTTTGGGACTGGGTTCAAAGCCCGCATTGGTCATAATTTATACTTTTATTTTTGAGCCGACCTTATTCGACTAAGTTAGGATACATACTAATTAAATGCAACTTTCGCATTTACACTACTTTCTCTCTCTGTTACTACTTCACGCGTAAGCTCTCGCGCCTTTGCATCGGAACGGATTTTGATGAAATTTGGCAACCAGGTAGATCATGAACTGGATTAGGATACTTTTATCCTGGTAGTATGTTTTTAAGGTTCCGTGCCCAAAGGGTGCCAGGACTAAGGTTCCGCTGTTTGTCCGTCCGTCCGCTTTTCCTTCTGTCACAGGCCTGTACCTTTTAGATCGTCATCGTCTGTTTAGCCTTTCAGCTTCCAATCTGACCGCGCAAATGACTGCCTATCTGCCTACCGTCTGATCTCAACAACCCAGTTAGTGGGTAATGCGACAGGAACCCAGACTTTCAGGCTTCTGAGTACCCGTAACGACTGTCAAAAATCAAAAAATGACAGTCTGGACCAACGGCTTTACTTGCTTTCCGAGGCACGGTCATTCATTACATAGTTACATACCGAGTTCCCTCCAAGAACCAACCGCGGCAAGCACTTCTTAACCTAAAAGATTGATCAGTGCGGCTGTTATTATTTAGCCACGAGCTCCTCGTAATAAGTAGACACTTGAAATTTTCACAGAGTGTATATGGCTATGTCGGCAAAACAATATCGGCCTCGAACTATTCTAATCAGACGCGTTTTTACGCACAAAGGTCGTACTGTGCCAAATACAGATAATAACATCAACAGCTAATTTACAAAGCATATTGTGTGATAAGGATTGACACACAAACAGTTGGGCGTAATAGTCGAATGAGTCACGATGTATCACTGATTTGAATAGTTGTTTTTACTGTTTATGTCAATCTGTATACAAGATTTCAATCTTCTATACATATAAAATTCAAAGTCCTGACTGACTGACTGATATATCAACGCACAGGCCAAACCGTTGGTCCTTGAGATATGTAATTTGGAGGGTGTATTCTTTGTAAAGAGTAAGTATCCACTAAGAAAGGGTTTTTCGAAATTCCACCCCTAAGAGGGTGAAATGGGCGTTTGAATTTTCTGGAAACTTTTTATTCTCGGGGTCGATTGAATTAAAAATTTGTGTACATATTCTTCAGTTAAAATTACGAGAAACATGTATCACAGTTTTTCCAAAATCATCCCCCAACAGAGTCAAATAGAGCTTCGGAACTCACGTAGACAGGCGCATGGCGCGCAGTCTGGCACAGCGTAGACGTGTTAAAATAAAGGAAATAATAATATGTCTTCAACAAATTAAAATCCCAGTAAGTATACCTGAGTCAATCTCCTTCCACTTAGGATGTGGAGAGGATATTCTTTCGCTGGTGTAAAACGGAGCCGACATGGTGGTGTGATGCAACGTCAGATAGAAGCTGCATGGAGACGTGCACCATTCAGGTGGCCTGATATTGTAGCCCACAATCTGGAAAATTAAAGGAAAAAAATTATTTTACATGATATCATGCCTATAATCCCTGAACTGTAAGACAAAGTTGTACGTAGAAAGAAGAAAGAAAAAATATTTATTTGTCGCAGAGACATGACGTGCATACAAAATGACAAAAAATAGATAAAAATACAACGCATAACACATTTAGAAATACAAGAGGACGGAACAAAAACAGTTAACAGCTTGCACGTCGTGACTGCGACAAGCAACTCAGCATAATGCTAAAGTAGCCTAGTTAGACCTTATAACTTGTGCTATCTGCCACTAATAGTCCATCCGATTCGGAGATTAGCCAAAACAAACGAACAGACAGTTTTTATTTTTTATAATGTGTTTTATAATGCCGTATATATTTTTATACGCATTCAGCAAAAAGCTGTTATTTTGATGTTACAAACAGACACTTCAATTTTATTTAATTATTCCCTAAGATATGTTTTTGTCTCATGTATTTATTTAGGGGCATAGCTTGTTGCCATTAACTGGGCACAAATTCAGACTCCGGAGCTGTAATATAGGTAAAAAAATACAAATAAATCTTTGCTCGACCCGGGAATTGAAATCAGGACCTCATACTCAGCAGCAGAATTTGCGACCACTACACCGACGAGACATTATACTGACGTTATGATTACATTAAACTGTGAATTCTGTAATATTATTACTAACGTCTAAACTTATTGGTAGCCTAGAAATAGATCACAAGGGCAAACAATTTCAATTTACAGAAATCCTGTTTTCCCATCATCACCTGCATGTGGCGTGCTCCTAATATACTTATGAGCACGCCACAGTACCCAGCCCACATCTTCCTGTTCTAGCAAAAGACGGCAAACATAAAAAAGTTGTTTACAAAAATAATTTAACTAACGTAACATTTATTCCTTTCGTTCGTTCAACTTTTTAGATTTAGTTATGTTTTTATAGGTCATTAGGTTACAAAATGGATTTTGGCATAATTTAGGTGCAACTTTTATAACTTTCCATTGATAGCAGCGGTTTTCTCTTTCAACATTTTAAATAATACTGATCGATACTCTGATAATATTAGCCAAACTTCTATACTAATATTAGCTGTTGCCCGCGACCTTCCTCCGCATGAAATTAGCAGTGTGAAATATACTTTACGACCTATTCTCATACCTACCAAATAGACATAAAAAAAATCAGTTGAGCCGTTTGGTGCAGTGTGACCACAAACACCGTGACACGAAATTTTTATATATAAGATTTTAAGCAGGAGATAAAATAAAGGTAAAATGTTGATCTTGACTAGTGAAACACAATGCATCTGTTAGTGCCAAAGGCCAATTATTCAGTTTATTTGTTGATTAATCAGTTGTCTCCACAACCTTTGGCCAGAAGTGAAGCCGAAGGTTTGAAAACTTTAAGTAATACAGTTCAAGATTGAATTGAACAATGAATATTAAAAAAAAAAATTATACTTTTGAAGTAAAAGTTTATTTTGACTGTACAACACAACAACCGATGTTGTTGACCGTTGTTTTGACTGTTTACAACTCAACCAGATGTTTAAAATGACTTTAACAATTTGCACAAAATAATAACAGCCACTCGGGTCAATCTATAGGTTAGGCTATGCTTGCCTAGCTAGGTCCATAGACTGGTGATCATCCATTACATACAGAGTTTCCTCCCTGCCTCAGAAAACATGTTAAGCTCAGCTGTCATTTATAGATCTTTGCACTGTCATTAAAGGTAGTAAGTCTGACAACCGCCTTAGTAAGGGGTATTGTATTATCCAGTACTAACTGGGTTGTGGAGGTCAGATAGGCAGCTGCTCCATGTAAAATTCTGATATTCTACTGCATCCGGTTAGACTGGAAGCTAACCACAAGATTGTTGGAAAAAAGGCTAGGGAGTTGATGATTCATAACAGTTTTTCAGATTCAGCGCTTGGTAGAAACCCGAAAATGGGCCGAAGTTTCGGCAGAAGTAAGAGGTGGTTTTTTGTTTTAATTATTTACAAATTCGAACACGGAATGTAACTAGAATTTACAGTATCATATCTAAACTTTGTAACAACAAAAACATATACTGTCATTTACGGGATATGTTCTGTGATTTTCCCGTAAGTGACTGTATAAGTTTAGTTGTAAACCGTGAAAGCTTAAAACAGTGTTTATAACAAGAATCTTGTTGGAACATCTAGGCCAACAAAAATACTGTTTGGACAAAAGAGATACATATCTTCTCAAACTTTTTTATAACTCTTACAAAACTCTACATATTCATGGTATGGGTAATCAGCTCAAATTACTTACAACTAAATCTATCAATATTAATGATTACCTTCTCTAAACTGACTGTGTGACAGAAGCAGGATTTTTTTTAAAAAAGCTCAGAAACAATATTTAGATAGGGATATTAATGTTTGACTGCTTGACTTTCAACTACTTTCTAGAACTTCTGAGCGTTTTCATTACAGATATTTAATAATGTCAATGATGACAATAATATTAAATATCACGCCGTCAAACCGTGTTGGCGTAGGCGTCTGTTATTAAACCTTTTTTTTTTTGCCTCGAAAAGTTATTCAAATTTTTAAGGTCTCATTATCTAATACCTGTATCAAACTGCGTAGTCGTAGCTGCTGGGTTGCTAGTGGGGTCCACTCTCTGCATCTCGGCCTCCCAAACATACTTCAACAAATTGTTACGAGAGGAAAATAACAAAGGCACCAAAGTACCCTAGGAAACACAACATCAACACAATTTCGATTTGAAAATAGAACACCACATTTGCAATATAGACAAGCGAAATAACATTAACGGGATGAGTTCTGGTTTCTTTTTTGTGATAAATAAATAAAATGCATTGTTCAGCTGACTTCACTACGCGATTGTCAAATTAAGAGTTTCGTTCGGTTGCATGCAGAAAAATGTTGAAACTGTTGAATGAAAGCTACCATTATAAGACGTGATGGTAGGAATAATATTATCTTTTTTTTAATTGGATTTTCTCACGGTGTACGAATATAAATGATTAATGATTGATAAATGATTATTTAACAATTTGACACCACTTCAGATTATACCATCTACTAATTATTATAGTATAGTTGATAAATTTTTGTTTCTTTGCAATTTTTTTTGCAGCATTTTTAGTTTTATCATACTATTGCGTTGGTTTGGTTGAAATATGGCAACACTGATGAAATACGTTTCGATTTTTGTTTTATACAACAAAAAAATGCGTTTTGTTAATTCTTTTATTTTAACATCCCTGTTTGTTTTTAAGTTGTATAAAAACTTGACGAATCCAAAACCCTTAAAAACTAATAGAAGCGACAGCTAATTAGAATGTCACGTTTTCACGTTTGTCACGATATCGGAGATCTTTGTTCTTTCATCTTAAACTAATGCGAACGATAACGGCGATTGAGGTTTTGGTTTGTTTTTTTACACCATGCTCGAGTCATCATTTTTAGGGTTCCGTAGTCAAACTCATAGTTTTGCCATCTCCGTCCGTCCGCAGCTTAGCTCAAAGACTAGGTAGTAATAGAAAGCTATAATTTGGCATGACTATACAGATTAGTTAGGCCGACTAAGTTGTAAAATGAAATCTCGAATACCATTTTTTTTAGGGTATCGGTCAGTAGAACGAAACAGGGCACTAGGAAAAAAGCCTTAAAAAAATTTCACCATAATCCACCGCTTAATCAAACCTTCGGGACCCGGTGGGTTGTGGGAGTAGTATGGTGGGGGAACGCCATGGGACACCTCAAGAGCATCGACCTTGACCTCAGGGTCATTGACCTTGAGATCCAGGTCAAAACTCCGAAGGTCAAGGATTCTCCTAAGGTCACACTGAACTTGACCTCAGGAACATGGACCTTGAGATCAAGGTCAAAATTCCGGAAGTCAAGATCCGCGGTTCTCAGGAGCAGTAACAGGTCAATTTTCATATTTACTAGTACCTACCTATTATCTACTTACAACATATTCTAATCCTATGGGATACATTAAGCTAGGCAGATACTAAGAGTTAAATGTTAAGTTCAAACAATTTGGACTTTGAATTATTTGGCCTGCCTTACTTCCGCCATTTTATTTTATTTTCAAAATAGCGGTCATCCATTAATCTGGTATTAATTAATCAATAGCAGGCATCAATACATACCT
Organism: Noctua pronuba; assembly: GCA_905220335.1. NCBI lineage: Eukaryota > Metazoa > Arthropoda > Insecta > Lepidoptera > Noctuidae > Noctua > Noctua pronuba. The sequence continues at coordinate 6,976,893 of LR999918.1, read as the reverse complement.
ACGAGTTTTGTATGAGACCAAATCTTCGCAAACATCACGTGCCAGCTATTGATTAATTAATACAGGTTTTATACGTGGCCGATATTTTGAAAATAAAATAAAACGGCCGAAGTTAGGCTGCCACGCTGCCTGTATATAAAAATATTCCAACCCTTACGTGTTTAGAATTAGATAACACAGTTCCAACTTATTCATTTATTATATACCCCGTCATTTAAAGCGTCTTTTACTACATGTATAACAGGTGAATTTGGAATTGGCCAAACAAACGGACGCTTTACATGAATTCCTTTGCCACATTCTACAGCTTTATCTCTAAAACGAGCACTATTTTCTGGTTTAAGTATATCTTCCAGCAGTTTTCTCAACTCATCCATTGCCATACCGGTACGCTTAATTCTTGCCGCTTCGTACTTTATGTATATGCTCGATTGGAAATGCTCTGACACATGCTTAATGATTTCTTTGACTTTTCTTTCATGTTCTTTTGCGGCCTCCTTTTGCTTACGAATTTTTATTTTTTTTGTATTGGTAGGCGGCGGCGTTGTCGTTCTTTGTCTTTTAAAGAAATGCTTGGGTTGCATTCTTAGCATATTCTTAACCACTTCTAAAATCTCGCCAGATAGATTTTGGTTTGTAAGACTGTCTTCTTGACTACTTACTTCAGGTGACTCGGACGGTAGATCATGAACAAAGAGCACTAGACTCTTCTTCGGGGAATATTCACTGTATTCTCTTTTCGTCATTCTAGCCTTAACTAATTCCAGTTCTTGCCTTGAACTGATTGCGTAACCCGCGAGCACTAAGGTAAGCTAAAAATGTTAATAATTTGTGAGTTATGTTAATCAAAAATGTCTTGAAGTAATCATCATTATCACCGTCTGCCAAGGAACTAAACATTCACGCAACCTAGACAATATTAATAATGTCCTGGATCAACCTAATCGTACTCTCCCTCTCGTTAGTTGCTAAAGTAGGTGTTATGTTACCCAATGACTGGCAGAAAATTCCTATACTATGGCATTAATTCCGCCCCTGTACTCTGTGATTAGAATGTTAAAGAACAAATAAAATAAAGTAACTTACACAATAAATTCTAAATAACAATTGAACCATTGCCAAGACCGATGTTATGAAATTTTCAATCTTGTTTGCATGCTTCTCAATGAGAAAAGTTAATTAAATTAATTTAATGATCAGTTGTTGCAGAATTCAGTAAGAAATATGACTATAAAGGCTGGGATTTTATAACAGCGGAATAATTGCATAACACACATTCACATTCTCAATTACTAGTCCTCTGGACAATGATAATAACAATTTTGCTTCAAAATGAATTCTAGAAAAGTATATTTCCATGGTGAAATTCCAAGTGTGGCGCGACGTTTTTGTTGTTTTTGTTTTTTACGTAATTAGGATGCACATAGGCTAATCGATATATCATTGAGCCAAGGGGCGATAAATCCAAAACTTCTCATTACTAAACGCTCTTCTAAATAAGATGAATAAATGCATTAGAAGGATGAAAACAGTAAGCTTTAATAAGCACAAAAAACTACAGCGTGTAGACAGCGTCTTTCTGGTATACCAGAAAAGTGTGGTCATCGGATCGTTTCTCTGATGATATCTATAACCAAATTATTCGGCTTAATCCATATGTTCTTAGTCACACGCCTATCCGCTTCCTCTTTTACTTTCCTCAAGCATTTTAGGACTTTCTCTTTACATGCCTCTTGACCTGGAAGTTCTATACGCAGGATCATTTCCCTAATGTCATCAATAAGTTTCCGATCTCTTTGAATTCTTTTTACTTCCTTATACAAAAAATCAGCGGCTTGGCGGTTGTGTTTAATTACAGACAAAATATAAGCTACTCTGTCAGCATTTTGTTTTCTAGCTTTTAATTTATTTGCGTTTAAGGCCGCTTGCGCAGCCTTTTTGTTTTTATCATTTTGTTTCGTCCTATCATACTTTTTCTTAGGGAGCCATCTACGTGTTTTTTTTATATATGGCGACTGTTTGTCATCTTGTTCATTAAAATATTTTAAATCTTCTTCATCAATTCCTAATGTTTCGTAATTCGTCTCATCATCATAGATGATAGCAGTTTCATTAGTACCTCTAGGGGGTTCCACTTCTTTCATTGTAAGAATAATAACATCTCTGTCTTCCGATTGTATGCTGTCTAATATGTCCAAAACATTCTTAGCGTTTACGTTGGTGACTACTTCGTTTTGTGTGGTGATCTGAAATTTTTTCAGATGATTTGATAAGATTTTATTCAAACTTCAACTTAACGTTGAAAAAGTTCGAAAGTTTCCGAAAATGTTAATAGCATTTACTGGTGGACTTTGAAGTGCCTTGTTTTACCGTACGTTCTCGTGAGATAATTTTCTAGCTGCACTCAAGGAAGCCGGGGGTCACGCCACGGGCAAACTTTTTAATCTGAAAATCTGAGAGTAATGAAGAAACTCGGTATTTTTGTATTTGATACTTACAGTAAAAATAAATTGTAAACAGAACAGTAATATTAAAAACATGGCACAAACCGTTCTGATGACGTGTTCTTATCAGATTATACTTTCATGCATCGTTTATTAAGTTAATTAAATGGCTTTCATATGGGTCCCTCTGATTAAAGGCACAGCACACATATCAACTCGGAAAGGGATCGGCACCGTATCCCTTTCGCCTCGCCGTCAAAAAGGCGTCAACCCAACGGAAGCAAGCGGATCAGCAGCTTCGATACGTCGACACAGCTACGGCTAGGCGACGCCGCGCTTACGGCTCGCCGACCGCTGATTGACCTGGCTGGCAGCAGATCAGTTTGAATCCGATCGTGAAGTGTAGCGCACGGTTATGTCCCGGTTCACAATACGCGAGATGGCGCGGGCGATACGGGAGATCATAGCCGTAGCACTGGACGACTAGGAAGAAGAACCAGAAAGAGCAACAGTAGTGTGCGTAAGGGTGGACGAAGAGCCGTAAGCTCGCGTACGGAGAGACGTAAGCGTGGGGACGACGAGCCGTAAACGAGTTGACCACGCACCGCACCGTGGTTCGTGGGCTTGTCCTGAGGCGAGGCGATTACGTTACGATTCCGATTAGTGTGCGTTGCAGTAGGGAGTTTCATACAAAGAATACTGAACGGCTCGAGTTGATACGGTGCCGATCCCTTTCCGAGTTGATATGTGTGCTGTGACAGATTATAAATTGTAAATTTAGTAAATTTATTTCCTTTATTTATTTTTACACATATTTTTTACATTTTTAAATATTCATATAAGTACAAAATACCATTAAAAAAAAAATTCAAAACATAAAAAATAGTAGGCCACCAGCACTGGGAACAGGGTCCAAGCCGCTGGTGGTCAGGGCTCTTGAGAGAGGAACCTCCTAACAATACGCGCCGTGTCCAGGAGCACCGCTTTCTGAATCAAGCCCTTGATCCAACTGCCAAGCGCGAGCCTCCTCAGGTGTTGGTCGAGGCTCTTGGCAATTAAGCCATTGGCGGACACGACTATCGGCACAATGACTGCTGTACTCACGTCCCACATGTCGACAACCTCGCAAGCCAGATCTAATTATTTGAATTGTTTATCTTTCTCCGCTTTCACGTCACGAGGTTCTCGTCATGCGGAACCGTTATATCAACAATCATTGCGCTACGCTCCAATCGATCTATCACCACAATGTCAGGCTTATTGGCAACAATAGTCCTGTCAGTAATGATAGATCGATCCCAATACAACGTGATATTACCATCATCAAGAACTGGATCGGGCGTATACTTATAATATGGCACTTCTGATTCTACAAGTTTGTACTTCAAAGCAAGTTGCTGGTGGATAATCCTGGCAACGAGGTTGTGTCTATGCAAGTACTCTCCGTTAGCCAGACGAGAACACCCAGAAATAATGTGTCGGATCGATTCTCCCGTGATTATTTAAATTATTATTGTTATGTTTTCCTTTATTTATTTATTTTCAAATTAATAACATTTTAAAATAATAATTAAAAATAATATAAAAACATTATTATTGTGTGGCGAATCTCTCCCACTATTGACATTTATGATATTTTTTTTTTTTCATAATTATTTTGACATTTATTATGTTATGATTCAATAATACAACTTTAATGGGATTATCTGTATAATGATTGCATGATTATAATCAATAATTAATTTAAATAATATGTAACTTAATTTTATATTTGCACGCCTAAATTAAACGCAGAATAAGAGAATAATAATTCTATACATTTTACCAACCTTCTGTACCTTATTTATAATGCAAATAAAATGATTTTAGATTTTTTGACTGTCTAATATTTTATTTATTTATTTAAACTTCATGTACTTCTTCTTCACGAAGCCGTCAACCAAGCATTCTGTACATCAAACTAAGTAGGTAACTCTACGCAAAAATTATTGCTGGGAAACGACTTTTTTTTTTGGGGTCAAAAATCACATTTTACGGTAAAACTCAATGTTACGCACTCAAAACTTAATGCTGATGGATGCTTTGAATAGTAAACGGGTCATGGAGTTAATTAAAGTAAAGTTAAAACCTTAAAAAGTGGTTTTAAAAAAACGTGTGAAAAAGTTGGAACTTTGACCACCAATATCTCCGTAACTAGAAGGTTCCCTGGTATGGTCTAGAACAAAAAATGATCGCAATGACGGGAAGAACAAGTGCCTTTCGTTAAGGGTCTTTTTACACCCTTTATTTTTGCTCCTAGTCCCCCTACAAACTGATTATTAACACATACATCACTAAAAATGCCATAGTACGATCGATGTCAGATCGCCATTCTTGTAATGTTTTGTTTAGTTCTAGGGTAAAAAATACTGAATTTGGTTGTCTATGAGCACCAATGTTGAGTCATTGTCACTTCTTGTAGAACCAAAGTGACAGTTTAGGCGAGAGTGGTTGTTGTTCCATGTTATCACACGACATATTCATGCCACGCACGACATATCTAGGTACATATGCTGGAACCTACGTGCTGGAACGGACGGGTGTGTCCAAATTAGGACGAGTGCGACGCAGGGCCGTCTTTAACCAATTGGAGACCCAGGGCAGAGAATAATGGGGCCCTTGTAGGATGCAAGAGCGAGCGAAGCGCGCTCGATTTTTTTTGTATCCCGCCTAGGATAGGTTAGGTTTTCTTGTGACTGTTCCTACAAAAATAATGTTGTTTTTTAGGGGCGAGCTCGAAAATTTAAGGTTCCTGTGGTTTTACCAGGGATAAGTTAAGTTTCATTTGCCGGCCTCTAGCTTTGACAGTTACGGGAACTTCGGGGCCATTTGGATAGTGGTGCCCTGGGCACGTGCCCAGAGTGCCCAGTGGGAAAGATGGCCCTGGTGCGACGAGTAATGTTGCAACTCGGGGACAATTCCAGCTAGTCTTGAACTGATGCGCTGATGCCATAAATTTTTGTAGAGGAAAATTTAGACACTCATGATGATAACCACTTTGGCACAAAATACACATCAGGTAATGGTTACCTGATGTGTATTTTGTGCCAAAGTGTTTTAAGCCAGCATTGTTGTAGTTCATCTTGATTTTTGTTAAGCCAGCATTGTTGCAGTTCATCTTGATTTTTGGAATAGTTGAGCAGCTTGTTATTAGGCAAGGAAATTGTAGCTTCACCACACGCGAGGATCAGTAAACTTATAGACGTTCGTTCGATTCGCGGTACAGAGTACAGCCTGGATAACAAGGTACACGCAGCCCCACCTATCTCAATGATGAAAAAGCTCGATGAAGATCAATCTCTGCTTCCGGAGTGTTCCGGAGAGTGTATACTATGGCAACATTTTCTGTCAAAGTGTCACTAGTGAGTAGGTAGGTATGTTTGACTCCTGAATCCTGTAGCAGAAAATTAGAAACCTGAAATCAGTCCCATGATAGAAGGCACCTACCCTTCCCCCGGCGATATTATAGTTGTAAGACCACCAGCCTCACCTGGATAATATTACGGGAATGTAGATAATTCGTACTGAGTTCAGATTATCAATTAAAATTCAATTTTGATTAACTTTTTCCAATCAAAAACTGCAATAAATATTTTTAACGTCGTCCTCGTCGTATACTTTGTCATTTCTATGCTTTGGATGTCATGAAGTGTTTGATATTTATATTCACCGTTTGTTCTATAGGAACATTTATCGATGGGGTAAGAATTTTTGTTGAATTCATCATTTACCATAACATAACATCACGCCTGACGAAGAAGAAGAATAGCTGGAAGGATAAGGGGGAGGCCTTTGCCCAGCAGTGGGACATTCAAGGCCAGAGAAAAAAAAAAAATCCCGCATGTAATCCCCGAAGAGTTAGGCAGAGGTGTTCCTAATAGGGAACCCACGGTTCGCTAGTTATGTTTAAAATCCCATGTAATAGGGGGCGAGGCTATTGCCATCAATTGGGCCCAAATCCAGACTCCGTGGCTGCTACTGACAAATTCCTGATGGAAAAACCCAATATCACTTTGCCCCACCTGGGAATCGAAACCAGGACCTCATGCTCAGCAATCGTGCTTGTAACCTCTGGACCAACGAGGCAGTCATCATTTTTAACGTGAAATTTAATCATCTAGCGAAACTACACAGACGTGATGAATAAGTAACCTAAACACAATCAACCAAAAAAAAATCGATTCATGATATTTTTAGGAGTCAGCGACCTCTAGTCTTGATTTTACTTGAAGTAGTGTAGGTACACAAATAATAAAGTAATCAATTAGCGTAGCTACTTATCCTAATCCTAGTTAATCAAAATGGCGATGGCGACGGGTGGCTATACCACTAAGGCTCTATCCAATTTTCTAACTAGCAAGGTGAAACTGACACAGAAGCTGAACAGACTGGAGAGAGCTTTGAGTTAGATATTAACGAGGAGGTCCCCTCGTCGCATTCCCACGAAGATGAAAACAACAATGATGGCGAGATAACTTTAGGTAGCTCGGACTATGAACTTACTGAGCAGGAGGAACCAGAGGCTTTAATTCATGGAGAATCGAAGGACACAAACAAGAAAATAAACAAGCAAACAGATAAGGTATGAATTGTACCGAAGTAACGTTGTGCTGATAGTGACACGGTCAATGGTTTATTTAAAATAAACAATATGACATCACGCCTGAAATCCCAGAAGGGTGGCAGAGGTGTTCCTAATAGAAAACCCACGGTTCGCCAGTTATGTTTAAAATCCCATGTAATAGGGGGCTAGGCTATTGCCATCAATCGGGCCCAAATCCAGACTCCGTGGCTGCTACTGACAAATTCCTGATGGAAAAACCCAATATCACTTTGCCCCACCTGGAAATCGAAACCACGACCTCATGCTCAGCAATCGTGCTTGTAACCGTTGTACCAACGAGGCAGTCATCATTTTTAACGTGAAATTTAATCATCTAGCGAAACTACACAGACGTGATGGATAAGTAACCCAAACACAATCAAAAAAAAAAAATTGATTCATAATTTTTTTAGGAGTCAGCGACCTCTGGTCTTGATTTTACTTGAAGTATTGTAGGTACACAAATAATAAAGTAATCAATTGGCGTAGCTACTTATCCTAATCCTAGTTAATCAAAATGGCGATGGCGACGGGTGGCTATACCACTAAGGCTCTATCCAATTTTCTAACTAGCAAGGTGAAACTGACACAGAAGCTGAACAGACTGGAGAGAGCTTTGAGTTAGATATTAACGAGGAGGTCCCCTCGTCGCATTCCCACGAAGATGAAAACAACAATGATGGCGAGATAACTTTAGGTAGCTCGGACTATGAACTTACTGAGCAGGAGGAACCAGAGGCTTTAATTCATGGAGAATCGAAGGACACAAACAAGAAAATAAACAAGCAAACAGATAAGGTATGAATTGTACCGAAGTAACGTTGGGCTGATAGTGACACGGTCAATGGTTTATTTAAAATAAACAATATGACATCACGCCTGAAATCCCAGAAGGGTGGCAGAGGTGTTCCTAATAGAAAACCCACGGTTCGCCAGTTATGTTTAAAATCCCATGTAATAGGGAGCTAGGCTATTGCCATCAATCGGGCCCAAATCCAGACTCCGTGGCTGCTACTGACAAATTCCTGATGGAAAAACCCAATATCACTTTGCACCACCTGGAAATCGAAACCACGACCTCATGCTCAGCAATCGTGCTTGTAACCGCTGTACCAACGAGGCAGTCATCATTTTTAACGTGAAATTTAATCATCTAGCGAAACTACACAGACGTGATGGATAAGTAACCCAAACAAAATAAAAAAATAAAAAATTGATTCATAATTTTTTTAGGAGTCAGCGACCTCTGGTCTTGATTTTACTTGAAGTATTGTAGGTACATGTATGAAATAATAAAGTAATCAATTGGCGTAGCTACTTATCCTAATCCTAGTTAATCAAAATGGCGATGGCGACGGGTGACTATACCACTAAGGCTCTATCTAATTTTCTAACTAGCAAGGTGAAACTGACACAGAAGCTGAACAGACTGGAGAGAGCTTTGAGTTAGATTTTAACGAGGAGGTCCCCTCGTCGAATTCCCACGAAGATGAAAACAACAATGATGGCGAGATAACTTTAGGTAGCTCGGACTATGAACTTGCTGAGCAGGAGGAACCAGAGGCTTTAATTCATGGGGAATCTAAGGACACAAAAAAGAAAATAAACAAGCAAATAGATAAGGTATGAATTGTACCGAAGTAACGTTGTGCTGATAGTGACACAGCACATCAGTGGCACAGCCCCTTTAAGGCTTCGCAGCCATGTTGATTTTCACTGATGTGCGGTTGACTGTTACATTTAAAAATAGCAGCTACTAAAAAATGTGAAATTAAGACTTTACAGTACAAGGCCGTTAGGCACCTATCCCAGTATGGCAATAAGTGGAAAGCTAGTTAGAGCTATCAACTAGGAACGACCAGCGAACTCCACTCTAGTTCGATTAGTTTTTTATCGCTTGACTATGAGCAAGTTGATTACTCGCGCAGTCTTGCAGCGAGAATTCTGTCCGCCAAGCGATCGTTGAGCGAGCATTTGGTTTGCATCTTGTCGCTGCGACAAACTACTGGAAAAAGAGGTCTCGCCAGCAGTGTGAACAGTCGGCGATCAAGTTGCTGACCCCAAGTTTTATGGGACAATGGTAAACAAGGATGTATTTGTTATCTCTTTTACTGACACGGGATCTATTGCTACATCTACTGTTACAGTAGTATCTTTTTCTTAAACTCAATGAGCTTTAAGAAGCACTGAACCTAATAACTTTCGTTGTGTTGTTCAGGAAACAATGAGACTGTTCTTGCATGAAGTGGAAGCTGGCGATACAGCAGATCTAATCGGTCAAAACGAACATGTAGACCAAAGCTCCGCATATCGCGATTTGGGAAGAAGATCTGAACCCCAAGTTAGTACCTATACTTGAAACTTGACAAAATGATGTCTTTCAGAAATGAGAACATAAAGGGTGTAAAAAGACCCTTAACGAAACCGAAAGGCACTTATTTTCCCCGTCATTGCGATAATTTTTTTGTTCTAGACCATACCTTCTAGTTACTGAGAAATTGGGGGTTTAAGTCCCAACTTTTTCACAAGTTTTTTTTTATATAGGTACACGATTTTAATGAAAGATTTTTACTTTAAACACCTCCACGACCCCCGTACTTTTCAATCCATCCATCAGCACAATGTTTTGAGTACGTTACATTGAGTCCTACCGTAAAACGTGATTTTTTACCCCAAAAAGTCGTTTCCCTGCAATAATTTTTGCGTAAAGTTACTTAGTTTGATGTACAGAATGCTTGGTTGACGGCTTCGTGAAAGGTCTGTTTACACCCTGTATAGTGCTGCAGGCAATGACTTTTGGCAAATTATATCGTAAGATTGGTGCATTGTTGTTAGGGAAATTAACTGTTAAAATTTTATTACGAAAACAAGATGGCGACTGAAAGAGAGGTACCTAAGAAGTCGTTGATCACACACCAAAATTTCCATGCAGCACTGTAACCAGACGATAAAATATAAAGAATGTGTATACATATAAATTAATAAACGAAATAATAATATTTGGAGTCAGATTACTATTTTACTGAACATAAAAGTACATGCAAGGATTTTTAAACGGTTTTTAGTGAAAGGTGATTTTTTTCCAGGCTTTGAAAAACTATTTGGCACAAAACCCTGACTACCTCACTCCTGAAAAGGTAGGAATAGCAATTTTAAATAATTTAAGGTTCATAAATACACTTTTCGGGTTTTTTTTAAATTGTCAATCAGAGGTTACGCTGCGCTTGCAGAGGTCGGTCCATGGATGGTGAAGTGATCATACATCACATACCAAGACCCCTCTGTGCCTTAAAAAGCATGTTATTGATATTTTTGGACAGTAGTTACGGGTGGCTAGAAACCCGAAGTCTGACGACCAGACTTACCGAGTTGTACCGAGTGTTAACGGGTTTCTGGAGGTCAGATAGGCGTGGGCTCCGAGGGATATACCAGCTATGTCCAGTTAGACCTCAACATAGTTTGGCATGCTAGGTGAAGCCGACCTTAACATAGTTTGGCAGGCTAAGTAGCCTAAGCGAAAGTAGGTAAGGTAGATGATCCCAACAGTATTATAAATGAAAAAGCGTGTATTTTGGATGTTTGTTACACAATCAAACAAAAATGGCTGAACGGATTTGGTTGATATCTGGCACACATACCTACATATATTTTTCATCACCCATTATTCTTTTTATCCCGGTAAATGACATAGCTTACGACTGTTGAACGTACGAAGTCGGGAGTAGATTCCTGTGCCTAAATTAAAAAGTGATTGCAGGCTCCTCCTGAATTGGTGTTGCTGGTGGCAAAGGAATCTAGGTTGTTGAGAGCGGGCAGAGACAACGACTTGACTGACTTTGATCAGAACAAAATATTGAGATCAGGGGTATGTACTTATTTCAAGATTCTTTTCCACAACAATGGCCGGAACACAGTGGGTCGTCAGCGTGGAACAGTGTCCCGTGATCTTTGTGCTGCCCTCGACACGCGACGGCACCATCAAGGTGGAGAAATTTGGGGCCAACAAAATATAAAATAGGTACTATCGTGCCAGCGACACGAAGTAGTAGAAGGAGTCAAAAAATAAAATTACTGTTACTTTTAAAGTTACCTTTAATCTACGTGAAATGTTTCAGAATTACTGGGATGGGGTGAGAAAAGAAGATGTTATTCCGAAAAGCGCGATGCGGTCTGGGTTGCCAGAAAAACTGCTAGTGAGTTTTCAAACTATCTTGTAAACAAAACACTGTGATAGCTGAACATACTTGTAGGTTGTTCTGGGTTATAAGTTCATGATTATAGCTTACCTCGTAATTACTTTCCAATTTTTTTTGAAAATAGGTAATGACGCGAAACCGCTAAACAAATTTCGCTGTAAAACAGTACTACATTTTCGGGTAGTGTTTAGGCTAGCTTGCTGTAATCTTGACTTCTAGGCACTCCACTACTAGATTAGGTACGTCGCGACTCAGCTCACAAAAGTGGAACATCGTGCGAGTCAGTTGAATTCTAGCAATCGCAGCAATTTATTTTCGTTTTATTTTTATAGTGTGAGTGACTTATACAGAAAAGGTCTACCTACTTCGTATCTCTGAATTAGTTTTTCCATAAAATCAATTATAACATCCCAAAAAAAATACAGATACGTGCGAACGTATGTGTGAGTGCCGTGCGTTTAACGGTACGGTTTCCATAGAGGTGGAGCGACTGACTGCTGTGCTGCGTGTCGCGGGTTCACTGCACTAATTACCAGTCACCCTCACCCTATATATATTAGGCCAGTCTCCGCATTCGTCGGCCAAGCGCACAGTGGAGACGATAAGAGATGTGAACGTGCTGCGAGCGGCCTGCGGTGAGCGGTGTGCTGCGTGCGGTGTGCGGTGAGCGGTGTAGGTACATCTATCCTCTCCGCTTCGCACATCTTCGCTCGTCTCCAGTTTGGTGGAGTCCCCGACCTTATGCTATTCTTTTTTTACAGGGATCAATAAAAGCAAAAATTAACCCAGGAACAGAATTCTATAAGGTGGTGTCACGAATGCAGAAAATATCTCCAACATTGCTTTATATTATAAATAAACAATAACTTTAAATATTTTATTGGATTCTGTGTTTTAATTACCTATGTCCTGAGTTCAACTATATTGAAGGTAGTGTACACATACATTGTATGGGTACTTTGCATGTTTATTAAACTAACACTGACAGCTTGTTTTCTCAATACATTTCACATTTAAAATTTCACAAATGTCTGCCGACAGCATCCCTAGTCTGTCAATGTCTTTCGAGCGCCAAAATATCCTTGTAGCGGTTTTATTATAAGACTATAATAGTATCCAATTGTCAATCCGTAATGAAACGATACTTCAAACTGCTTCGTTGGCCTAGTGGTCGTAAAACGCGACTAGGTATTCATTGGCATGAGGTCCTGTGTTCGATTTCCGGGTCGGGCAAAGTGACACTGGGTTTACCATCAGGTATGTCTCAGAAGCAGCCACTGAGTCTGGATTTGTGCCCTGTTGATGGCAATAGGTTCGGCCACTATTACATGGGACTTACACATAACTGGCAAAATGTGGGTGTACTATTCGGTAGGACCTCTGCCTATCCCGTCGCTGAAACAATTTTTACAAAATTCAATCTTGAGTTTTTACAATGCTCCTTAGTATGGAATAGCATAATGTGCTACACAGTACACAGTTGCGGCATTTTCTAATCGGAATATTGTTTCATGCATCGTTTGAATAGGTATTTAATAGCAGAATTCTAAAAGCTGAATTAACATTACGAAACTAATTTCATGCATGATGAAATTAATTTCATGACACTACTTTCTGTAAAACAAGTTTCATTAAAAATAATAGTGTCGTTCCCGACATGTCGTATCTTTTTTATATATTTTGTTGGCATTGACAGCAGAAGTAACCACACCACGACTAAAAAACAACATGTCCTATCAGCGCATGCGCTTTCGCGACACTAGTTTCGCGTCGCGTTTATACGATGACATTAGTTGCATGACACTAGTTTTATCCAAAAATCGCGCGCGACACGAAACTGTTTCAGTGTCGTGAAATCGATGCATACATTGTAAAACTTGACGTTTACACGTGAAATTGTTGATGAAATTAATGTCACGGAACTACTTTCATGCCACTAGTTTCATAATGTAAATTCGGCTTTACGGTCTTGAAGATAACAGCTATAATTCTCAGACCCGACTTCACCTCCTGCTGTGGATGCTGCAAGTTTCTGTGCCATCCAGGATTTACCCGCGATATTCCGACTGACAACAATATTTATTTAGCGATCATAATTATAGCGACGAAAGGCGTTCCTATTCAGCTCGTCGTTTTCGTTAAGAGGGAACACGGGCTAGGATTTTCCATACAAATGTATTCCCTTTTTTTCGTCCTGAATAATGCTTCTAGAGCAATCATTTTTATACATAAAATCAAGGTCTGCATTAGACATGCCCCTGTTATTTCCCTTTTTCAGCAACTAATAAGTAAAGAAAACATGACCCTCCAAAAATGTCAAAAATGTCCCTTTTTAACGGCTGTGATTAGAGGACTACCAGACAAATTCCAAAAGACTTTAACATAAAAGAAATTGATAGGAACCTAGACATATTTTTTTTTTTAATCTCAAAAATATTCACTTTTCGAGAAGAAAAAAGGGGAATACGAGACGTCGATCTCGTCAAAAATTTTGTGCTGTAGCTGTCCCCATCGCACTCTACGGCGGCAGGCTTGACGCAGCGCGACGGCAATAGTTTCTTCAAATACCTACCTCGCTGGCCCTGTTCCCTCTTAACAGCGATCATAATTATGTCGATTCTGTCAGTTCTCGCAACGTCCACCCACTCATGCAGAACACGTTGACAGTTCGATGATAGCAGTAAGTACCTATCTAACTCTATACCTACTCGTAAGATTTTTCTTCATGTTTACCTAACATCAATTAGGTAGTTGTTTATCTGACACTAGCGGCCCGTCCCGGCTTTGCACGGGTAGACATTTATTTTCCCCTAACCCCCCCACCCCCCCTATTTTTTTCTAGTAATTAATATATAGCCTCTGTTACTCAGGGAGTCAGGGATAATGTAGCTTTGTAATGGTGAAAAATTTTTTGAAATCGGCCTAGTGCTTTTTGAGTTTATTAATTACAAACATACACACAAAAATACAAATGTTTCCTCTTTATAATATTAGTGTAGATTTCTTTAGATTGATTTTGATTTGTTTTTCAAAATGCTTCAATTTCTATACAATTTTATAGTAGGTATGACCACTTTAAGTTTTCATTTCAAGGTGGCGCTGCTTGTCAAGAAAATATGTATCGAAATGTCAACCTTGATACATTCATTTCAGTTCTGTGTTTTTACACACAAACAAACCAAATTTATGAAATGTCACTTTTGACAGTCAAAAGTTGCAGTTCACGCTTTGAGGCCATGGGCATGGGATAGTGTTATCGCAAGATGGCGTCAATGGTGACGTCATGCATGACGTCAAGAAATCTATGCTGGACGCGCTCACGACCAATCGGATTTTGACTTGACTCAAAACGCTTTCAATGTCGTCTGTCCATCTAGCCGCCAAACGACCAACATTTCTCTTTAATCCTTACTAAGTCATAAAAATGGTCATCATTATCTGCTTAGCCTTTTCCAATCAACCTCAGGGTCGGCCTCCAATCTAACGGGATGCAGCTGAATACCAGCACTTTACATGGAACGACTGCCTATCCAACTTCCACAACCCATTTAGGTAGGTACTGAGTAAAACGATTCCCCTTGGTGAGACTGGATGAGACTTGCGGCCCCCTGACTACCAGTAATCGTTGTCAAAGATCTACAAATGACAGCCGGGACCAAGGGTTTTGCGGGCTTTTTGAGACACAGAGGAATCTCGCTATGTAATGGATGGTCACCCATTAACAGATCGACCTCGGTAAACGTAGCCGTGCCTAAACTGTGAACGTGCGGTTTACCTTACTTTAATAACGGTTTTATGGCTGCAAAACTGCCGTGTACATTAAAATAACATTTTTCTAATCCAAATTTTGTTGAAACACTTATCAATAAATCAATGTAACGTCTTTTTTTATCCTTTATTCCAATTGTACTTAATGACTGCACTGAAGCAAATATCAAAATTACTACATAAGAAATAAAGTTCATTTTAGAATGACTAGCACTATTGAAAACGTCAAGAAATATTTGAAATTGTAGTGGAAAGTTAACTTTGTGTAAAGGTTATAAACTGGTTTTTCCGAAATCGCCTAAATTGTGATACAGTTAAAATTGGATTATACAGTAAATGTCAGTGGGTTTGATAGGCTAGAAATAGTGTAGCTAAAAAGATTTGATTTCATATTTTCTTTTCTACAATGTTATTCAAACATTTGTTTTTCTGTTTAATTTTATTTGGGTTTATTATACAGGTAATTATTGTCACTTATATACGGGGTGTAAACAGACCCTTCACGAAGCCGTCAACCATGCATTCTGTACATCAAACTAAGTAACTTTACGCAAAAATTATTGCTGGGAAACGACTTTTTTTTTTGGGGTGAAAAATTACGTTTTACGGTAAAACTCAATGTAACGGACTCAAAACATTGTGCTGATGGATGGATTGAATAGTACGGGGGTCGTGGAGGTGTTTAAAGTAAAGTTACAACATTAAAACCTTTTATTTAAAAAAAAAGTTCTTAGATTATTTAGAAAGTCAAATAATTTTAAATTATGAATTTTTTAGAAAAATATACTTAGGTAAAAGAAAATCCCTAGAAATGGCTTCGATATAGCCTTTAGATGATTTTCTGAAAATATTTCGGGTATGAATAGTTAGACTTTATATACAAACAAATTAAATTGAAGTCTGTTTCTAATATCAAAATAACAGCTTTTTACTGAATGGATAATGTTCAAAATGAAATTGAAAAGCGGATGTAGGTACCTTATCCCCAAAGGACCTAAGGCAAGAGCACACCTATTCACCTTCCTGCATTTCACCAGTTTTGATTAAGTGCCATGTACGCAAATTCAGAGTCAGGGCTGCTACTGTGGATTTCCCGATGGAAAAGCTCAATAACCCGACATGCCATTAGCCCAACTGGGGAATCAAACCCAAGTCCCAATGCAGTCGCGCTTGCAACCACTGGACTAACACGGAATTGTCCTCATTTCAGATTGAACCATCGAGGTATGAAGTAGCACCGGAATTAAGGTTCTTGCACTACCCACCAATGACGGTCAATGCTGCGAGAAGGAATGAAGTCAGATCAGCGAACTCACTCAAAACTTCGAGAAAATCTATGACGCGGAGGAAACTGTGATTTTTCTACATATAAATTCAAGCAAATTAACTGTCCGTACTTATAGAATATGGAAGTTTTTCCGGCGTGGCCAAAATCGGAGCCGCCATCTTGTTTTTTCAATATATTTCACTCATTGATATATTAAATATAAAAAACCTAGATTCAGTTTTTTATAAAAGTCTGACAACCAGTCTTACCAAGGGGTACCGCGTCACCCAGTACTAAGAGGGTTGTGGAGGTCAGATAAGCAGTCGCTCTATGTAAAAATACTGGTATTCAGCTGCATCAGGAAAGACTGGAAGCCGACCCCAATAAATTTGGGAAAAGGCTAGGCAAATGATGATGATGCACAGTTCCTTACAAATGTCACATCAGAAAGCGTCGTTTATAAATCAAACTAAGAAATAAAAACATAACATCACTAGTTCTGATGTACTAATCACAAATTTGAACTTACAACGACCACGGAAAGTTTTGTTTCGTATGTTTCATTTCTAATTGAATTGGAACTTTTTTCCCGTTACTGTCGTCAGTGGCTACAATCGGGATTTTTTTCCCATTTGTCGCCAGTGGTGACAAAGCCGGTAGAATAAAAGATAGAATTCTTGAATGTCATAGTCGGGAGGGGCATTTTTGGTGAACATTAGTGAAACTGTGTATGAAAAAACAAAATGGAAGCGTTAGTTCTGACTGTAGCAACGCGCCAAAAAACCATGACAACTCTAAATTCATAAAACTTCGTTCAACGTTTGGATATATATTAAAGAAATAAAAAAAAACATCGTTTTTATTTCTTATCCTCATTCTTTATTGTAAGTACCTACACAAAATTATATAGATATTTTTCGATTATTTCAAATTGTACAAAGGCGAGAATTGTTGATGAAAATCGAGAAATGTTGAAATTATTTTTTTTATTACCTACTATATTTTAAAACCAGAAACTAGGGAAGATCCTTCATCCAAACTTTGTAATTTTTATGTCTTCTTTTTTGTGAGGTCAGTGCCTAACCTGGTGTCAGAGTTTTTATGCCGCCCATGGGCCTCTGACTTGAATTTTGTGCATATCAACTAAAATATCAGTCTTTTTCTCAAAGCATTTTGTGGGGCTTGCTACGGATTGACAATGATTTTAATGGCAATCATTCTTTGCTACTTCTTCCTAGATCAGTTTACCTTATATATGGTTATCATCCCCAAGCCTCAATTCTCACATCAGTGAAATCTTCTGTCTTCAATCTCTTGATACTTGGAGGTAAATCATCAGCGTAACTGTTCAAAATGGTATTGTAAGTCCAAGGGAAAACGTGAGTGACCCCGTTACTGTCGTACATTACTGTATTTCCATTGTCACTTGACTCTTGATGTTTACTTGTTTTTTCGTCTAGAAGTTTATGAACTAGCTCTTCAAAAGATGGAAACATTACATCTTTAGGCATATTTTTGGATGCAACTGAAAGTAGAGAAATAAATTTGAAAAAACTGCTGAATAAAGTCTGAATTTCAATTCAATTTAAACATTAATAATTACAACTAGTTTCTTTAATCAAATAATCTATAACCACAATTCTGTAAATATATTTAGTGCTAAAAACATTAAGACATTGTACTGTTTGTATAAATCACTTGAAATTGATAGTGAAATAATTTTTTAAATTAATTATTGTTTAGCATTAAAATAATGCTTTTAATGATTTGTGGGAATAGGGTCGAACCTAAGCCCTGTTCATACATAGCCTGCATGAAGGAAGACGAGACAGCAACCTATGTGCATCTTAACTGCCCAAAGATTGCCTCATTAAAAAGTACTTTGGCAACCCATTCACCACAAGATCGCCTTCTCGGGGAGCCGAGATGAATCGTATCTCCCTCATGTACGTAAAATATGTGCTGGATGTGGAGTTGCAAAATACAACTGGGCCAAAGCTTTCAATAGACTCTCTCTGACAGAGGTAAAACTTGTAACACAGCCCTACCGTGTTCTTCAAGAGTTCGTATTTGTTCTACAGTGTAATGTGAGTATCGGCAAATGCTGCCAAACTGACATTGTCCATTAGCAAATCTTGTACAAGGTTTCTTTTTCATCTCTTCAGCTAAAATGGTCTCTGGATCTGAAATATTACATGAAAATTCAATATTTATATATCTCTGCCTCATTGATTGTTAACCATTACTGCTGAGCATGAGGTCCTGGGTTTCGATTGCCGGATCTAGCAGTGTTATTGAGAATTTTCAGTAGATGCTTGAAGTCTGGATTTATGCCTGTTTGATGGCAATAGGCTCACCTCCTATTACATGGGACTTTTCATTACTAATGAAAGTGGGTGTACTACATTACACCTCTGCCTAATCCTAAGCGGAATACAGAAAGTTGGGGACATTCTCCTAAGAATGTTTTCTTGTACCTGTAATGGTCCAGGTACTCCGGCCCCTAAGACGACCCACTGACCCTCTTACATTCTCGAAAGAGCATCTCCTACCTACCTAACCTCCTCAGTACCTAATCTCAAAAATCCTGTGTAATATTCGTAACTCTCATACTCACAGCTACAAATAAAGACAAACATAATTATAATCATATTTTACCTTTGAACTGTTGGTAATGTTCTTGGACCAACTTCTGGTGAATCAGTCCGTTGTTATGCGTCCTTACAATGGCTGGGGTGGCCACCATTGTTTTATCGCAGTAATCACATGTGTATCTCTTACCCATGATTCATTTAGACTAGGTTCAACAAGAATAACAAATAAGTAAAATGTAAACAAACACGAAATCAACTCCTCGTTTCGACAACTGTCATTTATTATTGACATTTGAATGATTTGACACAAGACTTTTCGTTCGGAAATATCTGGCAATTAGGCCTACGCACAATAATTACAGTTGACGGCTTTCGACTGAAATGACGATGACTGGTTGGCAGCAAAATGTATTAATCAGTGTAGCTTAATATTCAGACAGCCTATAATGTTCCAACTGCTGGGACACACGGCCTCCTCTCTATGAGACGTAAAGGGCTATAATCCACCACGCGGGCCCAGTGCGGGTTGGTAGAGATATAAGTAGCGCTGCTTGTCAAACAAAAATGCATCGATTTGGCAGTCTTGGTACATATTTTAGTTCTGTCTTTTACCGTGTGCAAGACACCGACGCGAAAAGGGTTACCACGTATTCAATCAATCAGCACACAAACGAATCTTACTGTCTTTTTTTAGTATTGGAACTATTGGGCTCGAAAATTCTGAATGTTCGTCCGGAATTAATACACCGGTTTCAACTGGTCTATTCAATTTTATTCTGTCTCCACTCTACTCTTTAAAGAAAATGATACGGTTCTAGCCCGAAAAAAACTTGGTTTACTGTCTGGTTTTAAGGTTAGTTTTATTTTATGTTAATTGTTAAATTTACCTAGTGTATTGGAAGTTTTGTTTTAGTTGTAGTCAAGTTCCGTTAACTCTAGACAATGAATAACTTTAGATAACTGTAATTTATATAAAGAAAAAAAAATCTACCTTACAATGCTGGCCCGGCCCCTCTTAAGATATATTCTACATACAGGGTGTAAACGGACCCTTCACGAAGCCGTCAACCAAGCATTCTGTACACCAAACTAATTAACTTTACGCAAAAATTTTTGCTGGGTAACAACTTTTTTTTTTGGGTGAAAAATCACGTTTAAGAAGACATCTGAAGACATTCCGGACGTCAGTCTGTACGAGATTAGGATGGCTCTGAAACAGCTTTAAAACAACAAGGCACCGGGTGATGACAGAATTACGGCCGAACTCCTGAAGACGGGTGGAAAACCGGTACTTAAGGCCTTTCAGAAGCTGTTTGACTCTGTCATACTCGAGGGGAAAACGCCACAGGCATGGTGCAGGGGTGTGGTGGAACTCTTCTTTAAGAAAGGCGACAATGTCCGGCTGAAGAATTACAGGCCATCTCACTTGCCATGTCTACAAGTTGTATTCAAGAGTCATCACGAATCGTCTCGCGCGCAGTTTTTACGATTTTCAGCCTCTCGAACAAGCCGGATTTCGAAAAGGCTTTAGCACAGTAGGCCACATACATACGCTGCGGCAGGTTATACAGAAGAGTGTAACCTGCCTCTCTGTTTAGCTTTTGTGGACTACGCGAAAGCCTTCGATTCGATCGAGACTTGGGCAGTACTGCAGTCTCTCCAACGGTGTCAAATCGACTATCGGTACATCGAGATGTTGAAGTGTTTGTACGAAAAAGGCCACCATGTCAGTACGATTTCAGGACCACACCTCGGAACCTATCCTTCTGCAGCGACGTGTGAGACATGGTCATATCTCCGAAACTGTTCACCGCTGCACTGAAGGATGTCTTCAAGGTTCTGGAATGGAGAAGGCTAGAGGCATCAACGTCAATGGCGAGTACATCACTCACCTTGGGTTTGCCGACAATAAAGTGGTCATAGCTGAGACCATGGAGGTCCTCAGTATAATGCTTGCTTAGTAGAGCTCCCGAAAGAGTGGATCTTAAAATGAACATAGACAAAACCAAGGCCATGTTGTTACATGGGCATTCAACATGACCTTGGTCTCTCTCTATTATAAAGTCTCTCTCTCACTCCGATCAAGATCGGAGACTCTACACTCGAAGTTGTTGGCGATTATGTCTACCTGGGACAAACGGTCCAGTCAGGTAGGTCTAACTTCGAGAAAGAGGTCAATCGTCGAATCCGACTCGGCTGGGCAGCGTTCAAGAAGTTGCGCGGTATCTTCTTGTTCAACTTACCGCAGTATCTCAAGACGAAAGTCTATGACCAGTGTGTGTTGCCAGTGATTTACATACGGGACCGCAAAGTGGTCGCTCACAATGGGCCTCATCAGAAGGCACCCAAAGGACAATGGAGAGGGCTATGCTCGGACTTTCCTTGCAAGAGAACCAAAGTTACCGATGTAGCCCAAGACTTACCAAACTTAAGTGGCAGTGGGTAGGGTACTTTGCTCGCAGAACGGATGGCCGATGGGGCCGAAAGTTCTGGAGTGGCGACTGCCAACCGGAAGACGATGCGTTGGAAGGCCTCCCACTAGGTGGACCGATGACCTGGTGAAGGTTGCGGGGATCCGCTGGATGCGAGACGCACGGGACCGGTCAATGTGGCAACACTTGGGGGAGGCCTATGTCCAGCAGTGGACTTCTTTCGGCTGAAATGATAATGAATGATGATTATTTTGCTTCAGGTTTCCATAACGTAAAATAAACAATTTGATAATTGTTCATACAAACGTTATAATGACGAACAATGTTTAAAAATATATTTTTATTATTATAAAATCTTAAATATCTTGAAAAGGCGGTTCATCCCATGAATTTCGACGAACTCTCCGGGTGTTGAAAGACCCAAAGCTCTCAGGATACTGCCGTTGCGGATGGTAGTTGCCAGGGAACTCATTAAATGTTCTCTTTTGTGATTGAGGATGATTTGATGCTTCCACCAGCTTTTGGAAGACATCAAATTTGATAACCTGCTGACCTGCATCCAGCGGATCCCCGCAACCTGATAAAGGTTCGGCATCCGCTGGATGCGAGACGCACGAGACCGGTCAATGTGGCAACACTTGGGGAGGCCTTAGTCCAGTAGTGGACGTATTTCGGCTGAAATGATGATGATGAATAACAGTGTTTAGGCGTTGTGCACAGTGAAAGTGGTCGATAGGTACTCGTAAATAATAACCTCGTAGACTGGTAATTCAGATTGATTTTATTTTCGAAAACACCCTATTTTATATACATTTACAATGGTACACTTAGTCTTAGCACGTTACTGTTGAAATTCCTTTTGACCAATAGCGACGCGCCGTTGGGCGAGACGCGCGCGGGGCGCGGGGCGCTGTGTTGCACACGGCACTATTCGCCGTGAAGGCATAAATAGGAGTCGCGCGCCGAGCACGATCCTTTTCGCCGGACGCCGTCGCCGAGTGCAGATGAAGACTACCGATCCGCGGGACGCGTGTGTCTTCCGCGTCAAGAGTCCACGTGTCCATCTGTGATGTCCCGAAGCGTGCGGTGAAGATACGGAGGATGCTGGTGCTTGCTTTGCTTGCGCTTACAAACCGCTTCTTTCGAAGCGAACTTATGTGGCACGGTGTTGTGATGACGCTCGTGCCGCATCGTGTTTCCTTCTCAGTGCTTTAAAACTGTCTTTTTCAAGACGATTGCTTCCCTGTTTCTTGCAGATTGTCTAAAACGTGGTAAGGTAACTGGTTCGATGGTATGTGGTAACTGGCTCTTTGGTATGTGGTAACTGGTCCTTTGGTATGTGGTAACTGGTTCTTTGGTATGTGGTAACTGGTTCTGGTTGTGACTGTGTGACAGGTACTGTGTCACTACAAGTGTAATGAATAAAAGAAACGAGTATTAGCATATTTTAAATATCTATTAAAAGTTTTAGTGCAACGTTCTACAAAAAATAATTTATCAAGATGTAGAAGTGTTAGAACATTTGTTTTAAGTAAGTACATTTTTTATTAAAAGACTGAGTTTAATCTAATGGTACAATTTATTTGACTCGAAACGAATCGCAATAAAGGATCAAACGACAGCAATTTCGTATAGCACGTTATTAATAAATAAAATGGCACGTCATTGAAAAATGGGAATTAAGCGGAAAAATGGCTATAACTACAAAACTTTATAGTTTAGCCTTATATTTTTTTAACTAATGTGAACTAATACATATTTTATATCTTCAAAATAAAAATTAAACTCTAAACATAATAAATGTATGCACAGCGACAATTTTAACTTTGAAATCTTTGAAGCCCATTTTCTCAGTATTCGTTAAGTGGCGCTTAATCGGTTCTTACATAACGCAGTCCAATTTACTTGTCCACTTTTGTTGTCACACTTTTTTTTAAGTGCCCTTTCACTTCACATTTTATACATTTATACGTAGCAAACCGACACTTGTCCGCTATATAGGGTATAAACAGACCCTTCACGATGCCGTCAACCAAGCATTCTGTACATCAAACTAAGTAACTTTACGCAAAAATTATTGCTGGGAAACGACTTTTTTTTTACGGTATGACTTAATGTAACGTACTCAAAACGCTGTGCTGATGGATGGATTGAATAGTACGGGGTCGTGGAGGTGTTTAAAGTAAAAATCTTATATTAAAATCATGTATTTAAAAAAAAAAGTTGGAACTTTGACCCCCAATATCTTCGTAACAAGAAGGTTCCCAGGTATGGTCTAGAACAAAAAAAATATCGCAACGACGGGGAGAACAAGTGCCTTTCGGCTTCGTTAAGAGTCTTTTTACACCCTTAATGATTGCTATAGCCGCACTTGTCGTCTTACCGCCCCATCTTGAATATATCCGTGCTGGTCGCTGCTGATGTTGCTACCGTGGATGACTGTCGCGCTGCTCGCTTTGCCCTATTAACTTTTTTTGTATGTTTTTTCAGGGTACTTCCTGTACCTACACGTAAACTGGGGATTTTTTTTTCTCGCGTAACCCATAGTGTGGTAAGTCGTTGGATAGGTCTTTAAAAAATATTACGAGTTTTTCCAATGATTTTTCGATAAAGGGATCCGTTTATGAAATATAAAGCTTTAAAGTGCTAATTTTTGATAGACTCAAGTGCCTTTCTGTCGTTTAGATGGTAGAGGACGGTACCAGCTAAACGGTTGTGTTTGGGTTTGTGAAAAAATTCACGGTGGTAGTATATAAAACGAAATTAAAAGGAAAACTATCACAGCTAAGTAGGCTTTACAAGTTTACGAGAAATAGTCGACCAACTTATAAAATGTACTTGGATAACAGTTTTTCCTAAACATAATGTATGGGAGCATAAGTTTTTCAACTGCAAATGTAAGTTTGTTTTTATTATTATAATAAAAATCATCGTTCGGAGGCAAATCCGCATAGTTTGACGGGCAACTACGGAACGGAAAAGTGAATGAGTATTAAAAAAGAATGTTTCTTTGGGAAAGTTGTTTGTTATCATGAGTACAATCACGGTCACTAATTACCAGTCACCCTATATACAATGTCGCCCATGCGCATGTGACCGCCCGTAATTTTCTGAATATTCATGAAGAATTGTCGAAAATAAACTTCAAAAGGGGGGGTCTATCTATAATATTTTTCATGTTATTCAATTTTGAATTTTTTAAGTAGAGTTTGTAGATTTGCTTTCTATTTTTTGACACATCTCCGAAGTTTATGGGTTGATTTGAATTCTGTTTAGTAATTCTAAAAGCTTATGAGTTATTTTAACAGGTTAATTAACATTTTTACTAAAAATTATCGACTACGAAAAAAAAAACGGAATCGAAGTCATTTTTTCGGTAATTTTTTTATATTTATTTAAAAAAAACTTGTGTAAGTCCATAAATTATCCTGATAGGACGACTTTTTTAATCATTTGTTGTAAGCTACTACATAACAGCTACAAATTCATAGAACATTTTTGATACCTAACTGTAACTAAATCCAAGGTAAAACTCTAAAACTCTGATGAGTCAAATTTAGGAAAAGAAAGAATTTAGGAAAATGTGAAAGTCAATTGAATGTTGCTCTTAGCAGTGATTACTAAAAGGTTAAATTAATAATAAGGATGATAATGGAATTAAAAGCAAACAAGCAATAGAGAGATTTTTACTAAAAAATAAAAAATACAAGAATTTTAATTAATTAGATTTTCGAAATGGCCCTCACCCTCCTGTAAACAAACCAAAGCTCTCATGGCAACACTTTTGATTGTACGATGTAATTCTTCAAGGTTTTCTTTTATTTCCACAGCAGCAGCAAAAATCCTAGCCGTTAATTGCTCGCGGCTTTCGATGGGCACGGCATACACTTTTTGTTTCATGTAGCCCCAAAGATAAAAATCTAAGGGTGTAAGGTCGGGAGATCGCGGCGGCCAAGCAATGGCACCTCTTCTGCCAATCCACCACGGATAATTTTGATTTAAATAATCACGAACTAGTCGTGCAAAGTGTGCTGGAGCTCCATGTAATTGCAGATACATCCGCCTTCTTGTTTCCCGCGGTACTTACTCCAAAAGCAACGGCAACGTATTGACTATAAAATCTAAAAACGCGTGTTGATCTAGTCTGTTTGGTAACACAAAAGGGGCAATAAGTTCATCGTCAATCATTCCAGCCCATACATTTATGGATAATTGAATCTGGAAAGTTGTTTCCCTAATGACATGTGGATTTTCAGTGGCCCACACATGGAGATTGCGATGATTTGTTATACCCGCCCTTGTTTTTTTCTTTAGAGATAGGTATCAACAATGTTCTGAGATTTTGTAGCTGTTATGTAGTAGATTACAAGTAATGATTAAAAAAGTCGTCCTATCGGGATAATTTATGGACTTACACTAGTTTTTTTTAAATAAATACACATTTTTTTACCGAAAAAATGACTTGGATTCCGTTTTTTTTTTCGTCGTCGATATTTTTTAGTAAAAATGTTAATTAACCTGTTAACAATAACTCATAAGCTTTTAGAAATAATAAACAGAATTCAAATCGACCCATAAACTTCGGAGATGTGTCAAAAAATAGAAAGCAAATCTACAAACTCTACTTAAAAAATTCAAAATTGAATAACATGAAAAATGTTATAGATAGACCCCCCCTTTTGAAGTTTATTTTCGACAATTCTTCATGAATATTCAGAAAATTACGGGCGGTCACATGCGCATGGGCGACATTGTATAAAACTTTCTGTTATATGAATGAGGAGCCCCCCCTTTTTTTTAAATTAAATATATTATATATTTTTAAATTTAATTTTTAGCCCCCCTTAATCTTCTATTTTTGTATAAAAATTGTAAAGCGGTTTACAGAATACATCTACCTACCAAGTTTCAACTGTGTAGTCCTAATAGTTTCGGCATAAAGTGGCTGTGACATACGGACGGACAGACAGACATGACGAATCCATAAGGGTTCTGTTATTTGCCATTCGGCTACGGAACCCTAAAAAGGGAGTCATCGTCACTAGGAACGGACAGACAGACAGACATGACGTTCGGTTCCGTTTTTTGCCATCTGGCTACGGAACCCTAAAAAGGTAGTCATCGACACTAGTAAGAAGAAGAATGGAAGAAATTAAAGCTGTAGGCCAGAAAAAAAAGTAATGTATAAACAAACCTACATTCTCTAATAAGATGCCCTTTTCTGCGAGAAAAAAAATACTTATTAACAATTGAGGTATAATTATTCTTTCTACTCTTTGGACAGTAATCGTTTAAAGTATCTTGACAGAATATTGTGAAAAATACGTTTTTTTTTGGGAAATATTTTACAATTAATCTGCACAGATTTAAAAAATGGTATGTAATTTTTAATTTTCTTATTTAATCGTTTTGGCTCTATTCTTTTCAAAATGCTTTAGTTGTTTTTTGCAAAGCCTTGTTACTTTATGATGAGGTCTGATTTCTATACTTTATAGCACAAAAAATAAAAAAAAATACAAACAAATTGTAATAATATAGCCAAAGTTCAATGGCGAGCTTGACCCAAGTTAAGCTCGCCTGTCGGATGTATTAGTTTATGAAGGAACACATTCAATGGCACATGATCTAGGCTTAGATACCTTTAAAAACACTTGCACGGGTTTTATCCTTTCTTTATCCCACTAAATTCCTGTTGGGTTGCTTAAGTTTCAATTCTCTAGAAGTAAGACGGTTGCGAGATCAGATGACTGTAATATATAAAATTCTTAGGGGGATTATTGATGTTCCTGATCTGCATAATGACATCTGCAAACTATTTGTCCCAGACAATTGTCGAGGCAGGAAACACCGCTTACTGGCTGTTCCAACTTGCCGTACTGTTGCATACTCCAAGTCACCTATTCCTCGGACATTAGCTGATATTAACGCTCTCCTGAACTCAAACATAGATCTCGATAAGTGGGCGAATGAATGGAAGGTGATACTGTCAGAATGTCTGAATTTTTGCGAGAAGAATGCATGACTGTTAAATTAATTATAATTACTATACTAATTTAAATAGTGTAATTGGCTTCGGCCAAATAAAATAAATGGCAATAGTGTGGCTTTCCATCAGTAAAATATTTTTTGAAATCTTGTAAGTATTTACGGGATTTACCTCCTCTACATCTAAACCAAAGAGATACTTAAAGAATTGGGGATACTCTCATACCAAAATCTTGATGTCATCCGTCAATAGCGCTACCTAGCCTGGAATAGAAAAAAACACGTATCCAAAAAAGTATCTTAGATGGGTACCCGGTAATTAACGACCTGTGATAATTATATTCAGAGATCCTAAGATCGACATTCACCCATCTGTGAAATAAATATATTTCTTGGTAGAATCTCCACGTGACTGTAACTTCAACTTTTTGTTTTTACAATTGAAAATTGTCTGTAACTCATAATCATAATCTTTATTTTGCTAAAAGAATGACAACCTTATAAATAATTTAACACTAGTACTTATTTTCTATGAAGCTAAAAGATTCGATTCCCAATTAGTAACTCAGTACACAATAATAAATTCTGGTTGTTCGAAAAGATTCACGCTGACCCCCGTACTAGTTATAAACTGTATTACGGTATGTGTGTGTGTGTGTGTATGTGTATGTGCGTGCTTGTGTGTGTGTCACATTATATCATCTCAAGATATTTTCCACTTCATAGTAATCTAGTTTTTTAAGAAATTCATCAATAGTCTTTTTACATTCGCGGCAGCTTAGATCTCGTATTTTTAGTTTTTTGCTTATTTTATTATATAGGCTGGGGCCAAGATGATTTGGAAAGTTTTGAGCAAACTTAGTCTTACATTTGGGAGTGTTATAAACTACATCCAACAATCCATTTGGAATAAATGCTTTGAGTTTCCAAAATTATTGTTTTTCGGATTTGATTTTATACTAAAAATTAGAATAGGTGCGTTAAATGCTAAATCATAGTCAGAACGTCTTTCAATCGACTGATTGCTTGTCGAAAAACAGTGCGGTGAAGCGTGGAATTTTCTGAGAAATCGAGCATTTGTCCTTCCAAAACTCAGCACTAAAAACCCAAAAAAAAAAATGCATACACCCTTTAGCTGGTGGTGGCAATATGTGTGCCACCAATTTTTTTTTTTTCTTACATTGCAATTCACTCGGAGAATGCCATTGAAAATTGCTTCTACCAGTTAAAGGGTTAAACACTACTTTAAACAATTGAGCACTTATGTTTGTTATAATGATTGTTTTTTTTTAAAGCCTCCAGCAGTTCAGCCAAGACCGAGTAGGAACTTCAGGCACCTCGCTCCAACCCAGGCAGACGAGGATGCCTACGACTGCCGGGCAGAAAGGGCGAAAATGCCTTCTGTCAAGCTCGTGGGGTAACTACGAAATGTTATTAAGATGGCAACTAGAAGTTTGTGTGTTGGAATACCTACTCAAAGTTATGGTATATTTATCAAAATAAGCATCTTGATTCAAATGGAAAATAGAAAACAAAGCGTGTTTTCTCGAAAAGGGCCCCTTTGGAGCTTGCGGTCTGTTAGGACCGATTTTGTACTCGTCTCATGATGAACAAATCTCAAAATGACCTTTCCCCAAAATGACTGATTTTCTAGATGTCTTGGTTTTTGAATGTCAGAAACTCTTATTGTCTGTCAGAAAAAGTACACTCATGATATTAAATCGTAAACAATTTTTATGCAAAAAACTTACCTACCTATTCGGGGTGGCAGAGACACCGACGCGAAAACGGTTACCACGTATTCAGGTCATAATTTTTAGCCCCCACATAGAAATTTTTCAGTGGTTATTTAAAAAAAAAATCTGCTGTTTTCTATAAAAGTGCAATACCCACACGTTCAAAACATATGGAACAGCAGATTTTTTAAAATTTCCTATTGAAAATTTCCATGTGGGTGAGTGGGCTCAGAATGATGTGCTTACTGAATACGTGGAAACCGTTTTCGCATCGGTGTCCCTGAAAGTTTGTATGAATTTGAATATTTCTGTTCATCGGTCAACTGTGAAAAGGTAACAAACAGACAGACGTCATAATACTCTTGTGAATAATCAAATATATTACAATATTATACTATTATAAGTAGTGGCGGACGCTCGCTTCAAGAACATGGCTCAGGCGCGCCCAATTTCTTGTAACAAAAATATATGCGTGTCGAATTGAGAACCTTCTTTTTGTACGTCGAATAATAATGGCTACCTAGTACCTACCTGCTACCAACCTGCTACCTACCTGCTACCTACCTGCTACCTACCTGCTACCTACCTACCACCTTCCTACCACCTTCCTATCACCTACCTACCTACCACCTACCTACCTACCACCTACCCACCTACTACCTACCTACCACCTACCTACCTATCTCTACTACCCCTCCTACAATTTTTTTCTTTCATAAGAACCGGGATTCATATTTATATACGGGGTGGAAGAAACACCGACGCGAAAACGGTTACCACGTATTCAGTACATCATTCTGAGCCCCCCTACATAGAAATTTATCGTCGGTAAAAAAAAAGTAAAATAAAAAATAATAAAAAAATCAGCTGTTCCATACATTCTGTCATTTCTTTCAAATACAGTGTTACTGACTGTACACCTAGACAGTTTATTTCCAGCATTCAAAAAGAAAAAAAAGAAAAGGTGATATTGAGATTTGTTCATAGAGATCATTACAATAATTATAGGAATCAAGCAAGCTAGCTCTTTGGAACCCATGTTATCTCAGGTCTAGATTGCTGCAAGTTAGCTCTGATGATACACATAAAGGGTGTAAAGATACCCTTAACGAAGCCGAGCGGCACTTGTTCTCCCCGTCATTGCGATCATTTTTTTGTTCTAGACTATACCTGGGAACCTTCTAGTTACGGAGATATTGGGGGTCAAAGTTCCCACTTTTTCACAACTTTTTTTTTAAATACATGTTTTTAATGTAAGATTTTTACTTTAAACAACTCCACGACCCCCGTACTATTCAATCCATCCATCAGCACAATGTTTTGAGTGCGTTATATTGAGTCCTACCGTCAAACGTGATTTTTGACCCCAAAAAAAAAAGTCGTTTCCCAGCAATTTTTTTTGCGTAAAGTTAACTTAGTTTGATGTACAGAATGCTTGGTTGACGGCTTCGTGAAGGGTCTATTTACACCCTGTATAGGGTGAAAGGTACTTAGTGACCGATACTTAAACACGTGATTGTACTCATAATAACAAACAACTTTCCCAAAGATTTTTTTTTTATACACACACTTTTATCACAATAACACAACAGCCGTACGAAATTCGCACGCGCGCGCCTGTGACCTATCAGCTGTTGTAACAAAATGTTTCTTTGGGAAAGTTGTTTGTTGATGAGTACAATCACGTGTTTAAATATCGGTCACTAATTACCAGTCACCCTATATGAGGAGTAACAGATCAAAGTGTATTACTCCACCCACCATAATAAAAATAGTACAAACGGATTTTTTATCTATTTCAAATTTTATTTTTTATGTATGTGGATTAGTTTTATTTGCTGAATTGACTGCTAATAAACCCTATTATAGAAAAAAGTTGTTTGTTTGTGTGCTCTCTTTAAAGTATTATGGATTATGCCTGTATCTTAAAAGTTACATTGATGGAGTTAAAACACTTTGATATGTTACTCCTCATATAGCCTCTGCTTTTACAGAATCTAACTGATTGCAGTTTAATTGGCTCAATTGCACATATGGTGAAGGGAGCTCTTGGCGGTGGAATCCTCAGCAGTCATGTTGCCTACATGAAAGGTGGTATCGCAGTAGCAATTCCATTGAACGTCGTCTTTGGTATTTATATGAGTTACTGTCTTTATGTAAGTACCAGCTTTTGCCCGCTCATATGTATATATATTTTTCACGTACACGTCACTAATAAAAGTTTACGTATCCGAGTCAATACCTAGCATTCCCACATCAACATAATATCCAATACTGCTCAGCATAGTAGCTTACAAGCTCGTTGAAAAATACACCATACGGTGTAGCATTAAAATCGCCTAAAATATAAAGGGTGTAAAAAGACCCTTAACGAAGCCGAAAGGCACTTATTCTCCCCGTCATGGCGATCATTTTTTTGTTCTAGACCATACCTGGGAACCTTCTAGTTACGGAGATATTGGGGGTCAAAGTTCCAACTTTTCACAACTTTAAAAAAAAAAAAAAAGGTTTTAATGTTGTAACTTTACTTTAAACACCTCCACGACCCTCGTACTATTCAATCCATCCATCAGCACAATGTTTTGAGTGCGTTATTTTGAGTTTTACCGTAAAAAGTGATTTTTCACCCCAAAAAAAATCGTTTCCCAGCAAAAATTTTTGCGTAAGGTTACTTAGTTTGATGTACAGAATGCTTGGTTGACGGCTTCGTGAAGGGTCTGTTTACACCCCGTATACAGAATGCTTGGTTGACGGCATCGTGAAGGGTCCGTTTAAACCCTGCATTCATTGTAGATATGATTGAATGAATTATCATAACATTTTTTTTTATATTTTAGACTGTAAAGATGGGAGATTATACCCATTTTTTTAGATTTTTCTCTTTGCTGTAGGACGTGGGTTAATTTTGATCATTCTTCTTTGTTTTTATGTTCAACATGTTCGAATATTTGTGAGACATTCTGTGGTGAAACATGTAACCCTACTTATAAAGCCTTTCATGTTTTATTTTCTTTTCCATTCCATTCATCATTTTTTTATTTTTTTTATTCTTTTCATTTTTTTTTTTCAGTTACTTGTAGATTCTGCGCAAATGCTTTATAGACGTACGAGAATACCTATTATGTCATATGCGGACGTTGGAGAAGCATCCTGTATGCTGTTTCCAAACCCAAAGGTTCAAAACCTTGCAAGATTTTTCAGGTGAGCCTGCCATCTGGCACGTAGAATGGCTGGTGGCACGTGCCACGTAGTACATTCACGACCATAAACATTTATACACTTATCTAAATTCAAATGCGATTCTCTCGTGTTATAACGATTGCAACTTTGAAATAAGATCAATTTCATAATAATATGAGTTTCAAGATATTATCTTAGTATCTAACAATATGAAATTGCCCAACATGCCGTTTTTTCATTTCAGACGTTCTACTAGTATGACGATTTTAAATTTCAGACGTTTTGCTAGTAGGTCGTTTTACTTTAACGTCATTTATCCCATAAGGGCATTTTACTAGAATGTCCTTCTGATACGGAGCGGTTAGACCGGCCAGGCTTCATACACAATTCTTCCAACCCCTTTACATTCCGTTTCAAGCTTAGTTAATGATTTAAAAAAATATTTTTTAAAAGCATTGGACTTTTAGAAATTAATTTTAAATACTTTGACGCTGAATAAACCCCCTTGACCACCCCACAGTAACAGAATCCTCAAATTCAGGCGACTCGATACTAAACCCAACCAAACCAACCAATTGTTTAAGAACCAAACACCGTACTACTATATTTTGTATGCCTATAGGCGGGGCACAGCTCGGGTCTCATTTATTTATAACATCTCTGTATATACCCTGTGTTCACGAAATAAATGAATTTGAATTTTGAATTTGAATTTAAGATTGATTGACTCGCACTTGTCCGGTTTTTACAACGCCAACTAAATTTTTCAAATTAAAGAGCAACTATTATTTTTACTTGTCTTATTGATTTATACATCACCATCTAATTCTTTCAAACATAAAATAATCTTTATATCTTTAATTAAAGATTTTTAAAGTTTTTATCGAAAAGTAGGAATTTAGGTACGTTCGAGTGATACAGAGCCGAAATTTCTACTTCAAATAAAATAAAATAAAAAATACTTGAATTCTAAATCATATCAAAAACTTGAAGTAGAAATTTAACTCAACACAACCGATCTCAAAGCTGACTGTAATTATTATGTCAAACTGGTTTTCAGAACTTGGTGATGGTCCATTGTGAGTAAGGTCCTTTGTAGGTAATTATCATTTTTGTGATCGTGACATTTATCGTCTTATTTATTTATTTGCAGATATTTTATAGATGCAATAATATGTTTGGATCTTTTCGGTTCATGCTGTTGCTACCAAATAATTATAGCGAAACAAATTAAACAGCTTGTTGAGAATTCCCAGGCATCGACCATGGAAGGAATTGGTGAAGGTACATATAATTGTTTATACATTTTAGTTTCACTGTTTTATTCCAATAATGGGTCCAGTAAGACTTTCAAGTACGTATGCATTGATATAAAAAAAACCCCAGATACTGCACAGTTCTTTAAAAAGGTGACATCAAAAGAGTCGTCAATAAAATAATGAAACTTAAAAATAAAATCACAAGTTCTGATTGACTAAACACAAATTCGAACTTACACCGTCTAGCAAAATGACAGCTCGTCGAAATAATATCCAAAAATCTCTAATTATGTTCTTAGTTTTTTTTTTTTTTTATATTCCATTTAGTAAGTATAGTGAATGATATCTAGTTCAGGGTTGACGTATCCTTGTGGATAAAAACCCCCAAAAACAATAATAAAACAGACCAATTAACTCTTCTATTTACCTTAAGTACGATATCTTATCCATCTTAAATGTTCTTGACGTAATTTTTTTTAAATTTTTATTGAACACTTTTGAATGGACAATATCCAGAATTGCCCTGTGCAAAAAAAGTTATCGGACATTCATGATGTCTATTTTATTATATTAGTTGCAAATACTTTTGTAACACGGACTAGCTGCATGCCAAAATGAACATTATAAAGTATTTTACGCGACTAATAACATTAATAGCCGCCATCTTCGCCAAACGTCATATCGTATCGAAAAAGATTAGGGATGCCCAATCGATTGTAATCGATCGATTGAATTTTTAATGAATTGTTGCATATTTTTTACTCTGAATCAGATTTTGAAGTTATTTTGAATAAAGTGCCAATAGAAGCTACAATAAAAACATTCAATCACCATTCCATATTCCGTATTCCCTAAAAGTATTTAATTTTAATATTTTAGGTACCAAAAATAGCTAAATGCATGATATTGTTTTTTAGTTTCTTAAAAATCACTCGGAGGTATGAAAAACTATACCTAATATTCGTTGTTATGGTTCGATTATAACCTCAAAATCTGATACTTGTTTTGAAAAACATCTATTCTGCAGCTAGTCCGCTATTAAAATAAGGAGTTTTATTTATATATATTAAATAAGGAGTTTTAAATTAAGGAGTTGTAAACTCCTCGTCATACGAGGAGGGATTACTAAAGATCGACAATACAGCACATAATTTTCCGATGCTTTTGACTCCAAGGCGATAAATATATGGGCGCACAGCAATGTCGTTTGACGTCCGTGCAGCACGTTTGCCGACGCGATACTAATTTAAAAAGAGTGCATAATTTCGAATTGTGCTCTTTTTTGTTGCGGACGTTTTAGAGACGCTGTGTGTCTATCTTGGGTTTTTATATTATTTCAATGTACTTATATCTTCACTGCTTAATGCAGGCCATACACGCTAAAGTCTACCGGAGAGGTCTATCAGTGCAGGTATGCCTGCACAAGAAGACCGTAACGGGTATTGAAATTAGTAATGAAAGGAATCGAGGTTTATAGTTACTAAGAAAAAGACTATTAAAGATTCGACTCCAAAAATACGACTTGAGGCTGCGGGACTGTTCGAAAGAGATACCGTGGCCCTGGAACACAAAGGGCAATGAAGGAACATGGATGGGTTTTAGTCAGTAAGAGTCTGACACTCCCTCCCACTCCACCCAGAGCGGGAGAAGTCATTTGATGATTTCCCATCGGTAAAAAAAAAAGGCTTGTTACTAATCCGGAGGTGACTGGGGTAGACCTGAGAGTGGCGGTAGGCAGGCTTAAGGCCAAAACTGCCGCCCCGGGACCCGATGGCTTACCTGGCAAAGCCTGGGTCCTGGCCTCTCAGTCTGACTAAAGGGTCAGGGCGGGTTGTGGAGGTCAAATAGGCAGTCACTCCATGTAAAATACTGGTATTCATCTGCATCCAGTTAGACTGGAAGCTGATCCCAGAGGCTCTCGGGCCCTGACTGGAAGGGCTCCTAAGCGCATGCTTGGAGAGAGGCCAGTTCCCGCTTCGTTGGAAGACGGGCAAGCTGGTCCTCATACGGAAGCCAGGGCGCCCTGCGGACTCTCTGTCCGCATACCGGCCCATTGTGTTGCTCGACGAGGTGGGCAAGCTCTTTGAAAGAGTCATTGCAAACCGCCTCGCCGGGCACCTTGCGGGAATGGGGCCGGATCTTGCGGAACACCAATTTGGTTTCCGCAAGGGGCGCTCGACGGTGGACGCCATCATGCGCGTGAGAGCCCTCACGACGGGGGACGCAGTGTCCCGGGGTGGGGTCTTCTTGGCGGTGTCTCTCGACATCGCCAACGCCTTCAACTCCATGCCCTGGAGCTGCATTAGGGAGGCACTCCGGTATCACCGGGTGCCGACCTACCTCCGTCGTGTGGTCAGGGACTACCTGTCCGACAGGTACGTCATCTACCCTGGTCCCAACGGAGAATGGAACCGGCGAGAGATGTCGTGCGGTGTTCCGCAGGGGTCGGTTCTAGGGCCGCCCTTGTGGAACATCGGTTACGACTGGGTGCTGCGCCTCCCTAGCGGCGTCAGCGTAGTCTGTTACGCTGACGATACGCTGGTACTGGCACAAGGGAGGTCGCACGAGGCGGCGGCCGAACTGATGACACGCGGGGTTGCGATAGTCGTTGAGAGGATCCGGCAATTGGGTCTCGAGGTGGCCTTGCATAAGTCCGAGGCCATGAGCTTTCATGGGCCTCGGAATACGCCACCGTCGGGATCCTTAAAACGGTGAGGATTCAGGGTTTAAGGACTCGATTGAGTGGCAAACCATAATTACTGAGCCGAGTTCTTTTTAAAGACTTAAAAGCCTCGAGTCCTTTCATCACTAATTGAAATGTACCGTTTTTTTTTAACGTGAGCAGGCGACTGATACAAGATCGGCGCCCCTAAGATCTTGGACTAGTACTAGTCAACCTGTAGATTTAGATATCACATCAAGACGTAATTAAAAGAAAAAAAATGTTAAAATCATTTTAATTTTTATCTTTTTAAGGATACCCGGATTTGAGAGTTTACTTAGCCTTATTTATACCTCCAATTATTGCAATATGTCTAATCAGGCATCTCAAATATTTAGCGCCCTTCTCAATAGGCGCTAATCTGGTAATAGGTGAGTACGAGTTCTCATTTTATGATAAAACTTCGAAAACTTGAGGAGCCACAATTTTGGTTTTTGCAGGCACAATCAGCACAAATTACAACCTATCTTTTTGGCAAATCTAATCCTAAGGCTGTTCTCTAAAACTCACGCGGGCGCACAGAGTGGGTGCCCGCTGTCAAAATATCCTTAGAAAACCGGTAACATGCGCCCACGGCCCACTTCATTGAGGGCCGGGCTCCACTGAAGCGGAGACGAGAAGAGAGGGAATTTGTTTTAAACTACGCGGAGACCAGAAGTGTAAATAACGAAATTCTATTTTGTTATTTACATTTCTCGTTTCCGCTTAGCCTAAGTGGAAACGGTTGAGCAGAGAGGATGTCTTGCAATTGTTTAAGCCAGAAGAGACGAGAGGAGACGTGTGCGGCGTGCGGCGAGTGGTGTGCTGTGTGCGACGTGCGATGAGATGTGTGTTGTGTGTAGCGTGCAGTCTCCTCTCCTATCGGCTTCAAACATCTCCGCTCGTCTCCGCAAAGCTTCGGCGCTTAGCTTTTTCGCTTCTCCTCTCCTATCGGCTTCAAAAATCTTCGTTCGTCTCTGCTTTGGTGGAGTTTGGGCCTTAGCGCCGACCGCCGATGTAAGAAGGTAAACAAATGAAAAATACACTCAGAGGCACGGAATGTGGCCCAAACATAATCAAACCGAAAACATTCGATTATGGTATCGCGTATGAGAATTTTGAGTGGCATTTTGTCAGGACATTTGTTTTGGTTAATTTAAGAGGGGTAAGCACTAATAACAAGACATTTTTTTAAATTTGTTTCACTTGACGTTAGTTCGTTACTGAACGTCTACTCTCTAAGTCTGTCTATGAAAATACGGGCCCGTCCGAAAGTAGTCCGTAACTACGGAGTAAACCCTACTCCCGATTGGTTACCGATTCATGACTGTTGAATGGAATCGTAGACAATATTCATATACGGAAAAAGCAAGAAAAAATTATCTGATACTAGCTACGCCCGCGGTGAAATAGTTAGCACACGTACACTGAAACTTGGGGAAAAAATGACATAATTTTCAAGAATATTTTTTTCATGTTCTTTATAATTTGATACTAAAATAATAATGTGGTAAAAGTACGCTGTGCCCCCGATCCGTTGCAATCAAAGACATTCAAATATAACTAGCTATAAACGGGACAAGAACAAGAAACTGTCAATTCCAAAACCTGTTACAAATTAGTAACAAATCGATCAGTCCAGTGCGACACGACCGCTTGTCAGGTCGCATTCATATAACATAACATTGAATAAAAGAAAAATATTTTTGTAAAAATATTTGTTGCGCTTTGCGTTATTGCAAATCTCGATAAAAAATACTAACGAAAATAATCTGAATCCAAGTCCACTCGTTTCACCACGAGTGGACTTGGATTCAGATTATTTTCGTTAGTATTTTTTTATTTACCCAGTATTTGGGATATAAAAAATACTTTTCTGAAAACAATCTAGAGCATTTACAAAATTGCAATAAACGCCCTCTGTTGCACAGTAGCTGTATCACTACTTCGCTACTGAGAGTTGTTCGTTTATCGATTTGTGTTATCGATATTTTTTCATGTTATGTCGTAAATGGGTGTTTCTCTGCTATTTGGAAAGTCGTCCATACAAGTCTGTCCTGAGCAAATTTTATAGATGTAAAAGTATTGTATGGTGTGATTTGTCTTTGATTATTTTATTACTAACATTATTTTTAGGTGGACGTACTTACAAAGTTATGGATCATTGTGTCTGAAATAAATAAATTGAATAACTTTATACAAGGTATTATTCACTGAGATTCACGGTTGACCTTGCATTACAGTGACTATGCCTGAGCACTGCGAGCTCTCTGCCCTGTATCTCCAAAACGGTTTGGCGTATGAAAACATTTTCAATGCAAAATTTGTCGCAAATTTTATGCTCTATAATTTTTGTCATACATTTTAATTGCATTGGAGCTATAAAAACCATTTCGTTCCTTGTTGAGGCGAAAGAGGTATCCTCACGCAAATGTTAAACGATTCCGTGAGCCCTTTGAGCAGATAGTTTTGGCGCAAGTAGAATCGGCGTAGCCTCCGCTCTTCTTGTAGAGCTTCTTCGAGCATTAAACAGCAGCCATTGTATTTATTTTCAATTTTCGTCGACAGCACGGTAGCTATTTTGATGTCGCATCAAAGGACATAACGATCCGTTTTAAAAAGTGTCAAATTCCACTTTTCGCACGGGCAAAAACACGTCGGGTGTAGGGACAACTGTCAAATCGAGTTAAAATTCATTCTTAGTTCGGTCCTCGAACTAATTTTATGTCCGTAGGTGCTACAGAGTAGGAAACGACCGTAACTTCGGCCGACACAACAGTTTTCGTGCTTAGAGAGTAGACCCCATGGAACACACAAAACGCGGGTAAGTTAAAATTCGATATTAAAATGGTCGTGCGTTAAATCTACGGGGTGTAAACGGACCCTTCACTAAGCCGTCAACCAAGCCTTCTGTACATCAAACCAAGTAACTTTACGCAAAAATTTTTGCTGGGAAACAATTTTTTTTTTTGGGGTCAAGAATCACGTTTTACGGTAGAACTCAATATAACGCACTCAGAACATTGTGCTGACGAATGGATTGAATAGCACGGGGGTCTTCGAGGTGTTTAAAGTAAAAATTCTTATTCTTATTCTTATTCTTTATTGCACACAAAATAACGAAAAAATACACAAACAAATTGCAATAATATAGCTTATGTACAATGGCGAGCTTAACCCAGAATTGGGTTTTCTTACAGCAAACCAAATTTTGATTGCGAAATTTGCGTAAGAGGACTTTGACCCCCAATATCTCCGTAACTAGAAGGTTCCCAGGTATGGTCTAGAGCAAAAAAATGACCGCATTGACGGGGAGAACAAGTACCTTTCGGCTTCGTTAAGGGTCTTTTTACACCCTTTATATTGTTTTATTTATTAATTAATCTGTAGTCATCAATGCTTCCAGAAGTGGAACACAATGCCCCTAACTTCAGCTCAAGTTGCTCAAACTGTGTTTCTTCGGAGTCAGGGGCCAACGTAGGTAGAGATTATTGAAACTTTTAATATACCGCGTACAACTCTCAGGTACGCCTTAATAAGGTACGACCATACGGGTTTCTACACAAGGAGACCAAGAAGTGGTGGTATTAGGAGTACATCAGCGCTAAATGACCAAGTTATCGCTCTCGCAATTTTGAGAAATTGGTTCCTTACTACGCGGTTGAAATACGGCAGCGGTAAGAACAAACGGCAAGAAGGGTCAACGCAAGTGAGCGAACAATAAGAAGGAGAATGAAGGAACTGGATATGGGTGATTGAGGTCAAGAATTGCTCCGGCATCATCGCGTAGCTCGACTTCGGTTCGCTTGCAAACACGCAAATTTGATTTACGAGCAGTGGAGTCAAGTTCTGTGGACTGACTGACTGACTGAGATTCAGATGGCCGCGTACGTGTGTGGAAAAGGCATGGGAAGAGGTTTCTACCAATCACTAACATGCAAATCGCTAGTTTCCACGGTGGATGAGTTATGATCTAGGGAGGGATCTTTTCAGACGCAGTCACAGAGTTTGCATTAGTTGCAGGTCTCTAACGGCAGTGCGATACTTTGAAGAGATCCTTTAAGAACATTTTACCATTCGCGGGATTAATCGGTAGTGACGATTTCATCTTAATGTAAGATAATGCACGACCTAACACAGCACGTTGCGTGAATGATTACCTATCGGAGGTGAAAATTCCAAAATTGTGGCCAGCGCGAAGCTCAGACATGAATCCCATAGAACATGTTTGGGAGATGCTTAAAAGACGCATCAGATCCAGTACCAACACTTCAGAGACTATCACTCAGTTGAAAACCGCCGTGGTGGCCGCCTGGTAATAAATACCAAATGTGGACATTAAAAACATAATCTACAGCATGCCTGATCGCCAGTGATCGCATGTAGGCGGTCATCAGTTCCAGTGGTGGAAATACCCGTTATTTTTAAGTACCATAGCTTTTTTTGTAAATTTAATTAAAAAACATTATCTTTACATTCATTATTTTTTTTTTTTTTTTTTTTACATTGTCTTGTAACTTGAATTAAATGATTAAATTAAATTAAATTAAACTTCGTCTTTTTGTAAATTTTAAAAAACTTTTTTTTTAAATAAACTTTCGCGTACACATGTAAGTTTTACAACAGAAAAACACCTGTTTCGCGTTTCATTTCGATAATAAACCACATAATGCACTTGGGCCACATTCCGTGCCGCCGAGTGTAGAATGTTTTTCACGTGTTTATCTTCTTAAAGAATAACGACCATGGAACTAACGCTTTTTTCTTTCTTTCCTTTCAGTGGTTGCTATTATGATGACTGTTTACTATGCGTTTGAAAATAATCCCAATTTTGAAAACTTAGTATCGACTACACAGATGTCCGGCGTCTTCGAGTACATTGGGATGGCAGTGTTCAGTATGTCTTGCGCTGGAGTTGTAATACCCATTGAGAATAACATGCGTGACCCAAATAAGTATCCCATGGCCCTCGCAATTGGTAGGTTTTTATTAAGGATCTATGGTATTTACATAATCGCATAGCAGAAGTAGGCAGTGCAACTTATAGTACGGGCGTTAATCTGACGAAGTCTTTGTATGCCGGATGAAAATTATATAAAATATAGTTTAACCATTGCACAGCAGGGATCTGCGCGTTAGCTGCTCCGGAAGTGGAGATTTAATTTAATTTTGTTTTTTCGGTCGCAGATAAACTACAATGGGCCTGTTCTTCAAAATGCTCATTATACGTGAATACTCAGGTTTATCAACGTCTTTAGGTATCACTCTTCTGCCATGGTCTCATTATAAAGTTGTAATTTCAAATTTCAGGCATGGGTTTAATCATATTATGCATTTTCTTGGTATCATTCTTCGGGTATACTGCTTACCTGGAGCACTCCGAGACGCCAATAACGCTCAACTTCCCAATGACCACGTAAGTGTTTAAAATACTCCTTTATTCCTTTTAATTGTAGTGGCACAAACATATTTATTATTACATACACATATAAAGGGTGTAAATAGACCCTTAACGAAGCCGAAAGACACTTGTTCTCCCCGCTATTGCGATCATTTTTTTGTTGTAGACCATACCTGGGAACCGTCTAGTTACGGAGTTATTGGGGATCAAAGTTACAACTTTTTCATCAAGTTTTTTTTAAATACTACTTTTTAAGGTTGTAACTTTACTTTAAATACCTCCATGACCCGTTTACTATTCAATGCATCCATAAGCACAATGGTTTGAATGCGTTACATTAAGTTTAACCGAAAAAGGTTATTTTTCACCCCAAAAAAAAAAGTTTTTTCCCAGCAGTAATTTTTGTGTAGGGTTACTTAGTTTGATGTACAGAATGCTTGGTTAACGGCTTCGTGAAGGGTCTATTTACACCTTGTATAGGGTGACTGGTAATTAGTGACTGATACTTAAACACGTGATATTGTACTCATGATAACAAACAACTTCCCAAAGAAACATTTTTATACTCATTCAATGTTATCACAACAACACAACAACCGTATGTAATTCGCGCGCGCGCGCCTTTGGCTTGAGACACTTGTGAGACCTATCAGCTGCGTGACGCCGTTCTGACTCATTACCATCGTACCGTGCAACAGTGGGGACGCAGAGTCACGCGGATAACAGTTGATAGGTCACAGGAACTGCAATGTATTTCACACGCGTAGATTTTTAGTATTTTTCCGCATACATTCGGGAATAAAAATTTCCACAGACTCTTAACTAAGTCCAAATGGGTTCAATGACTATAGTCGGCGGTGTTTGTTTTTTTTTAAATCCCGGCAAAGAGATCTTTACGGCGAAAATATTTTTTGAGTATTTAAATTGTGTTGATAAATAGAATATCATAGATAAACATGATTATTTAAAACAAATTATTTTGGAGGAATATTCACAGCAGCTGATTAGGAGGAAAAGAGCTTTAGTGTTCGGTGATTTCAACTACGATCTGCTTAATCCGAACCGATCGATTAATAATTATACAAAAATGCTGTTAGAAAATGGGCATTTCATCCTAAACAAAACCGATGAAAAATGTAGTAGTAATATAGTACAAACAAATCGATTCTCGATCATGTCTCATTTAACCTAAAGAATCATACATTTCATGTAACTATTGTGGAGTCTTCAATGTCGGATCACAAGCAACTCTATCTCGAAGTTGGCAAATATGCATCTGAAATGAAAAAGAAAGTAATGTAACATACCTTAGATTACACAGCGGTTTCCCAAACAGTTGAAAGTCAAGCGTTAATGTCACTGAGAATGACTACGAAAGCTTAGAATAGACAATAAAGGAAGCAGTAATCTATAATATAAAAATGAATCGCAAAATGTGTTGGTAAGCGCATAACTCAACAACGCCTGGACCAATTTGGCCAATTTTTTTTTTTAAATGTTCGTTGGAGTTCAAGGATGGTTTTTACGGCGAGAAAAATTCAAGGTAGGGTAGGTAGGGTAGGTAGGATAGGTAGGGTAGGTAGGTAGGGTAGGTAGGGTAGGTAGGGTAGGTAGGGTAGGTAGGGTAGGTAGGGTAGGTAGGGTAGGTAGGGTAGGTAGGGTAGGTAAGTAGGTAGGTAGGTAGGTAGAGAAGGGTAGGTAAGTAGGTAGGTAGGGTAGGTAGGGTAGGTAGGGTAGGTAGGGTAGGTAGGGTAGGTAGGATAGGAAAAAGGTGCATTGCAACGCATGCCGGGAACAGCTAGTTAAAAATAAAATACCGAAATTCAAAATTCAAAATACGTTAAAATCAGACTGGAACAATAAAGACATAATTGGAATGTTAACTAAAAGGAATCAGCTATGGTCTGCTCATAAGGAAAATTCCAATGACAACTTAATAAGAAACAATTTTATAACCCTACGAAACAGCGTGTTAGAACAAATTCAAAATACTAAAAGTGGTTACTAATTCAAAGTTTTCAAAAACTGTGAAAGAAAAACTTTAAAGATGTGGAAGCTAAACGGGTAGTTAGCTGGAAGCAAGACTAAATTATGCTCTGCTCCTTCAAAGCTAGATACGCTAACCGGTCAAATCAAAAGAAAAGAAATCATAAAAAAAACACAAATAAAAAGTAAAGAAATCACAGTAAAGAAATATGTAATTATTTTAACACCTTTTTTGCTACTATAGGGTCCGTTTTAGCTAATAAAATTAGGGGAACAATACATACTCAGCCAACAACACAAACCACAATATCTAGTACAAGTGAACTACTAATCTTAACCCCAACTTCTGAAGCGGAAGTCAGCAAAATCATAGATAATCTCAATTCAAACACTAGTGCGGGCTTAAATGGGATTAGTTGCGAAACCATAAAGAGCATTAAAAATCTAATACTAACTAATCTCACTATGAGTATCAAATATTGTTTACAAAACGGCCTCTTCCCGGATTCTTCGAAAATTGCGAAAATTAGTCCTATCTTTAAGTCAGGGAAAAAGACTGACCCAGGTAATTATCGCCCTAACTCTGTCCTCCCAATAATCTCTAAAATATTCGAAAATCTATACATATAAAATTCAAAGTC
Organism: Noctua pronuba; assembly: GCA_905220335.1. Classification (NCBI taxonomy): domain Eukaryota; kingdom Metazoa; phylum Arthropoda; class Insecta; order Lepidoptera; family Noctuidae; genus Noctua; species Noctua pronuba. Next base: position 6,932,661 of record LR999918.1, on the reverse strand, counting down.
GTGACTGACTGATTGACTGACTGACTGACTGATATATCAACGCACAGCTCAAACCGCTGATCCTAGAAACATGAAATTTGGAGGGTGTATTCTTTGTAAAGAGTAGGTATCCACTAAGGATTTTTCGAAATTCCACCCCTAAGAGGGTGAAATGGGGTGTTGAATTTTCTGTGAAACTTTTTATTCTCTGAGTCGATTGACTTGATAATTTGTGTACATACTTTTCAGTTAAAATTATGAGATACGTGTATCACAGTTTTTTCAAAATCATCCCCCAATTTAAAATTCAATGTCCTGATTGGCTGACTGGTATATCAACGCACAGCCCAAATCGCTGGTCTTAGAGACATGACATTTGGGGAGTGTATTCTTTGTAAAGAGTAGGTATCCGCTAAGAAAGGGTTTTTTGAAATTTCACCCCTAAGAGGGTGAAATGGGGTGTTGAATTTTCTGTAAAACTTTTTATTCTCTGAGTCGATTGGCTTGAAACTTGCCCGGGTTGAGGACCTAGTGGCTAAATAATAACAGCCACTCGGGTCGATCTTTAGGTTAAGCCGTGCTTGCCTAGGTTGGTCTGTGGATGGGTGACCACCCATTACATACCGAGTTTCTTCCGTGTATCGGAAATCACGTTAAGCCGTTGGCCCCGGTTGTCATTTGTAGATCTTTGACAGTCGTTAGGTAGTCAGTGGCCCAAAAAGTCTAACAACCAGTCTTACCAAGGGGTATCGTATTACCCAGTACTAACTGGGCAGTGGAGGTCAGATAGGCAGTCGCTCCATGTAAAATACTGGTATTCAGCTGCATCCGGTTAGACTGGAAGCCGACCCCAATGTAGTTGGGAAAAGGCTAGGCAGATGATGAGTCGATTGACTTGAAATTATGAGACACGTGTATTACAGTTTTTCCAAAATCATCCTCCAATATTAAATTCAAAGTCCTGACTGACTGACTGATATATCAACGATTCTACGCACAGCCTAAACTGCTGTTCTTAAAGACATGAAATTTGATGGGTGTACTCTTTGTAAATATTGGGTATCCACTATGAAAGAGTTTTTCGAAATTCCACCCCTAAGAGGGTGAAATGGGATGTATGAATGAATTATTTTTTATTTTATCAATTTTATTTGTTATCCCAAATTCATTTACTTATTATCCCAAAAGTAAGATCCTGTGGGCAATTCGCGAACTCCACGCGGGCGAAGCCGCGGGCATAAGCTAGTATACTATACGAAGGAGCAGAATTGTCTAATAAATTATCTAATGACATTAAAGAGATACAGTCCTTTACTTTATACAAAAAACCATAAAGCACCACATCTTAAAAGATTTCTCTAGGTTTTAAATTTTTCATCAATTGTTATTATTGACTTAATTAAGAAATTGGTAATGATCCGACTATGTCGAGGTGAATGTGAGTGAATCTGGATGAAGGAGATAGGAATGGAGATCTTGGAGCAGAGGTATGGCGTGTTTTCTTACGGCTTTGGCATTTTAGACATTTACGAGACCACTCTCTACAGTTTTTTCGAATCTCTGGCTTCACGAACCTCTGTGTTACCAGTCTTCCAGTATACTTCTTTCGATTACAATACTTGTAATCGAAATTGCCTGCCAAATGATCGCCTGAATTTCGATTACAATACTTGTAATCGAAATTCAGGCGTAATGTATGAGTACGAGGTGGCTAAGTTGCCACGTCACAGAACACAATGGATGTTACAAGTTCACTTTTTGTAATTTGAGCGAGAACCATTTTTTGACAGGTTCTGCAGGTGTGGATCGACGTCCTGAGATTGTGCTAGTGCCTAATGAAAATCGATACCGTGTGCGACATTGTTTTCTTTTTTAGTATTTTTGGAATTTTTGTTTGTATTTTTTTTTTACGACTACCGATGGCAAGCGTGATCCCCGAACAGTTTTTTTTGGTTGAAGTATCTTTCCCCGTTTCAATTAATTAAAGTAATACGAACTCTGTGTTTGAGATAAAGTTCATTTTTAAACGGTATTTTGATATCAAGATTTTGTTTGTAATCATTCCAGTTAGTATAATATATTAAGTTCCTTGCTGTGCAGTCTTGCGTTGATACGCTTCACTGAATACTGTGTTGTCGTTTCGTTACTGTATTGGATATTTAACTTGACCCCACGCTATCGTTTATCGGACTTTCGTTTACGCTTATCGGCTTGTGAAGAAACAGCCTTTATATCCATTGGTAATAGCCAGTGATCGGAGTAGGTAGATTGAACTGGGGTCATTGATCCGAAACGTATATATTACTACGGAATTGGTGGATTATTAAAAAAAAAACCGGAACTTATGTAGGAATTGTATTCTGCCAGAGTGGAAGGAGTCATTTGATGATTTGCCATCCTCAAAAAAGAGATTTTTATCTTTTTTATTTATTCTACCCCTTTTTTTGGTCCTAAAATCATGAAATGAGTCCTCTCGCCCAGAGTGGAACGGGAGGGACTGTCAGACTTCACTGACTAAAATCAACCTGTTCCTTCGTATGCCCTTTACGTTTCAGAGTCGTGGTGCATCCTTAGAACAGTCTCACGACCCCAGCAGCCATTGGCCCTCTATGGGGCCAGGTCATTAATTATTCTACCCTTAATGTAAATTACCATGACCACTATGAAAATATTTAAATTTAAGTGCAACAATTTATATCTATCTATAAAAGATCTAGCCATAAAAGGCTAAAAATAAAAAAATAAATATTAAAGCTTCGATCGGTATTCGATTGTTTTTATTATTCAACAGATAAATAATGAATTAATTTAGTTTTGATACCTTCCTTTAAATTTTGAATTGAGTAGTAATAATATCACTACCAACATTAACAATATTTAATTGAATCCGGAAATACCGGAATTACTTTCCGGAAAAATGGCTTATCCATGTTATTCTTTCTGTGTGCATTTATGACACAAGTACCAAAAATCAATCTACCTACTCCGATCACTGGTAATAGCATTTCTCGTATTGTTTTGTCTCGGAATTTATGATCATTGCTATTCAAAATGTTTAGGCACATTTTTTTGTATCTTTTTTGTAGTATCTCTCGCTTCTTCTCTGATCATAAAACTGAAACTATTATGAATACATTCCTGTAAGCTTTAATATGACGTACTGTATGTCAATGTACATGAATATATTTTGTAAGGGCACAGCTCTATACAAAGTCCGGCCAAATGCCAAATGGAAAATGTCTTTTAATGTGGTTAATTATTGTAGAAGGAACTGTAACGATATTATTCATGGTTTTCGAGCCACTGAAGCGCTTCTTCACGCTTCTAATTTGAAGGAAAACTAATATACAGATACTTGTGAATCATGTTTTCACTATTTCCAATTTTAATTAATTTAATTGAAAATGGGCGCTTAGTACTTACTAAGCTTAGCTTATTTTCCAATTTTTTTTGTGCATGTGGTGTTTACCTCTAAATAATTCTTGCGCTGTAATTTAATTTTAAGAATGAATTATGTAGCTGTATCCAGTGTGAACAATTGTTGGTCGACCTAATATAATAAATAAATAAATAAAATAAAATGTAATACGAAACTCTGACTTTGTTGCCGTTTTTGTCGTAGTTTTCCACTTTATTAATATTTAAAATGTTTTGGGTTTATTTTAATGTTGTACTACTTCATCTTTTAAATGTCAGATCAGACAGTAAGCAAAACATTAATTTGACACTCACTTTTTTGGATGTAACAAAACAACCGTCACATTGATTTTGATCGCGAAAATGTACTCAATACTCAATACTTTATTGCATTCCATAATGTTAAAATAAAACAGTTGGTATGTTAAAACATTGAATCAATTATGGACCCTGTCGGGCACAGCAAAGTAAAATTAATAGGTAATAAATAGGAGAGAGGACGAAGGCGCTTTTTTGTTTAAAAAAAAAACATATTTTATGATATATCAAATTAAAATAGTAAAATGGCTTTTGTGGTATTTACAATATAGATCATTTTTTTATTTTATTGAGTACTAATAAATTCATATGAGTCTTAAATGTAATATTTAGTTTTAATTTATTTTATTGCACTATTTTATACTAAAATTATAAGTTGTAATAATGTAAAACTAAACATTCACTTTTCCATTTAATATATAGAACATTTATTAAATAAATTGGATTAAAAGGTGCGCTATTTGATATAGTTATTTTAATTAAATAGTATTTTCGCGTTTTCAAATTAATAAGTTAATTAGTTCAAAGTCAAATTTAAAGTGAAATGTCGGTATTATGTCGGTAGCTAAGGTCTCCCGAACATCTCATTTCTCAAAATATTACACTCGTACATGCGTAGTCTGCTAAAATAGTAACCCTTCCTTTTGGCTTTGCCGTAGTCGGGTAAAAATCAAAATTATTGCAAAGACTAGAACTTCTTTTGACTTGCAGCTGAGGAGCAGCTGATCTATCATGTACTAAGAGAAAACTATTAACGATTTGATTATCGGTATGAAAATATTTATTCAAAATAACGCCTGCCGTAGTGCATTGAATGCGTCAAATGTTAAAAGAATCCAATCCTATCCTAACTGATATTATAAATGCGAAAATAGGTTTGTTTGTTTTTTACCTTTTCACGCTTAAACCACAGAACCGATCATTCTGAAATATTGTATATACGTTGTCAGGTGTACAGAAACGGACATAGGGGGTACCTTTCATCCCGAAAAAAATACTGAACCCGAGGAAAACAACAATAACGGTCTTATGATAATAGATGGCGCCACGTGCCTTTCGAATCATGATTGAATTATATTATTATAGAAACTATAGCAGAGTTTAATTGTTAAATTCTAAATTAACACGAGCGAAGCCGCGGGAAAATACTAGTAGAATATAAATGTATAATATGTGTGATTATTTCAGGATGCCGAAGATACTGAAAGGTTTGATAGCTGTAATGATCTATGTGACTCACGCGCTGAACTTCTGGGTACCATTTAACCTCTGCTTCTACTACCTCAAAAGACTGCACAGTCCCGAGAAGCAAGTGACTGCGGAGTTAATTTATCGAGCCATTTTTGTAACCATCATTGGTCTAGTTGCAATCGTCTTTCCGGAAATAGATGCCATTATGGGTTTCGTAAGTTATCATTCTCCTTTGTTGCTGGTTGTTGAAAGAAAGAAAGAAAAAAATCATATTTATTCGGCACATGCCACAGAAGCACACAACAAACAAATAAAATAAAACTGAAATCTACACAATAAAAAACTAAAGACTAATATAATCTCCAAAAGTACGGATATCAGACGCTTAACTTTAATGAATGGTTCACTCGGGTGAAGAAGTGACGATTTTTTCCTTCTTAATTCACAAATATCATCAAATCGGCAGCTTATCATATGGCCATCGTATTAAATTTTTCTTCTGAAGGTTACACTCACAATTCACAGTCACGTCGGGGTCACCACTTTTGGGGGAGTGGTGACTTTATAAAAATAAATACGCGATGACTCCAATAATTACTGTTTCTTGTTTAAGACGTGTACCCAAATAGCATAGGTCCCAGCGTAACAAGTGGCCGTACTCGACTTTTTTTTCGACATGGCGTCACGCATTTCAACCTATTAGGCTTGCTTCTGCTTAAGCAGACTATCTTGGGGTGCCTTGATTGTACGATTCAATTATTATTGTCACATTTCAGAACAGTATTATGTTAAAGGTATGTTCCGTCGAAATAGAGATCCGCCGTACAAGTGCATATCGAAGAAGGGTTCTGTCGAAGTAGTGTTTTTCGAAGGTGTGTGTTGTCGGAGTATGCTCTATCTGACTAATTTTTGAATCGAAGCAATGAGTAGTCGAACTATTGTTTTTCGAAATTGGGACCGTGTCGAAATAATTAACTGTCGAAATTCAGGATGACACTCCTGGGGAGGGCAGCAAAGGGACAGGCTGGATCTGAGTGAGATTGGCCGTGCTCGAGTACATGATTATGTGTAGCCTGTGTGCATCTAACCCCTCAACATTCATAAATTTATTTTTGATTTTCAGATTGGATGTTTCTGCCTTTCAAACATGGCATTTATTTGGCCAAATATCATTACCATATTGACTATTTGGGACAGGCCCGGCCTTGGGGCAAATAAATGGAGGCTCTGGAGAGCGGCAGTGCTAACTGCTATTGGAATTTTCATCTTCATCTGCGGTAGTAGTGTGAATGCGATGGGGCTGGTGTCCGTATTCATAAAAGTAAATCTTTAACGATACGGCCGCTACCGTTCGCCCAACAACGCGGACTACGCCTAGAGGTTAAAGCTCTCGGAATAACATGACTCAGAATATACTCATGTGACAACTTTTAAATCATGTTTGTTTTAGACAAAAAATATAATTTCACCTACTGTTATTTAATATTAAATTACTCATATTAAAATAAGAACATCTCCACGAAATCATAGTAAAAAGTTCTTCAAAATTAGTACCTCTATACGAAAACTACTACTGCCACTACTACTAATACAACAATACTATTACTATTTACTATCAAAACAGCACATTAGCAAAATGTCCTATTAGTAAATAGTCCTTTGAGCAAATGGTCCTGCTTTTTTTAAAAAAAGTTTTTTTTTTAGAAAAGCTTTTTAAAAAAAGTTTTTTTTAGGTTTATTTTTATTTTCTGAATGTGGAGCATGGTAGGCCTTCTAGACTGTTGTTGATCGTTTTTCTATTTTGTTTTACGTTTTCACAGGAAAAGCTTACACTATCCAGTCACACCTAATTATTAACATTAATTTGGGAACATTGTAAATGACAAATATATTTTAAAAGAGTGACAGGCGTTTGCCGGTTAACCTCCATGAATAACCCATTCGAACTGGGCACCTAGTTTTTGGCGTTACATAAAGTGTCCTGTAGATTTATGTGAAGTAAAAATTAGTAGGTTTCTGTCTCTCGCACTGGAAAAATGATGGAATTGATACTTCGCGGCCCAAAGTCATTTTTTTTGGTAATATTGTATTACATACATATTGACCGTGTAGGTATTGCACTTTTGTAGGAAAGGAAACAGCTGATTAAAAAAATACCGATGAAAGCTCCTATGTGGGGGGTTCAGAATGATGTACTGAATACGTGGAAATCCCTTCTACCCTATATGATTATATAGAGTGCAACGGTACGACAAAGAAAGTTTTAGCAAATTGACGTTTTTTTTTATCACTCAACTGACTCATCCAAATTTAGACAGGTCAAAGGAACATTGTTTCTTTCATTGTTTATTCTTTAACATCATGTTTCTTTTCTGACGAAATATAACAAAATTGACCTCTTTATAATCATACTAGCGGCCCGTCCCGGCTTCGCAGGGGTGGACATTTATTTTCCCCTAATTCCCGCCTATTTTTTTTTTTGTAATAAATATAGCCTATGTTACTCAGAGATAATGTAGCATTCTAATGGTCAAGAATTTTTGAAATCGGTCCAGTTGTTTTTGAGTTTATTCCTTACATAATGTTTCCTCTTTATAATATTAGTGTAGATTTAGAATTTATTTAGATTCTATGTCTTTTTCACAAACACCTTTATTGTTTTTCATATGATTTATCTGTCGTGACATTATTTATATTTATTGTTTTATTAAATTGAAATAAATAGATTTCGAATAAACAGTTTTTTTATCAGTTGGCTCATCCCCTTCTCTGGTTTAAGGAATGTCATTCTCAACGTTTTTTCGTGGTGGCAAGGTTGGATAATCGACTTAGGGTGACAATTTTAAGAACAAAAGGAACAATGCTCCAAGAGCGCCCGAAGCAAGCACGATAATTGTAACTACCTATCTTGGTCAGGTATGAATTGTTTCAATCCTTCATGCAGGAGTAATTGGTCGACTTACAAAGTCAAGAATTATGAGAAAGCAGTCTGCAAGGCCGAGCGAAGGGAGCTCAAAATTTTTAACACCGTACCTACCTTGGGCGCGAATTACACAGAAACGGCGTAAGGCGTAAGGTGCGGCGCAGGCGTGAAATTTATAAGGAAACGAAACATCGGCGTGCCTGTGCCGCGCCGCTTGAGTAATTCACGACACGTCGCCTACGTACATTTTCTATGAAAACGTTTTGAAGCGGCATCATGCCTACACCGCGCCTTCACCGTACGCCGTTTCTGTGTAATTCGCGCCTTGGACAGGTAACAATAGTTTCGACCTTTCATACAGGAGCGAAAGTAAGCTCCAAGAGAAGCGAGCTCGATAATTATTACATCTTACCTCGAAAATTCAGATAATGTAATTTGATTCAAATTGAGACTCATTGCTCCATTTTTTGTAACCTTGTAAAATATTTGTAACCTTAAAAATATTTTATTTGAGAGTGATTCTACTGTAGGTATGCTACAATTAATTACGTAGGTACTTACTAATGTTGTGGCATCAGGTAGGAAAAGATTTCGGTTTTATTTTTTACTTTTTTTAAATCTTGAGTCTCTAGGGGTGCCCCGCAATTGTCCCCCTGGCGAATCTTTAGCCTCTAAATCCTTGAAGAGTCCTCCGCCGCTTTAATACTAAGACACAGTGGAGCAGAATAAAGGCTCCAAGGTATTTGCTAGAGATCTGGCTATTGGGTAGAGCCAGCTCACGAAACTGAAGAGGGACACGATGGCAGGATCGTATTCGCCAAGCTGGAGCTTCTAGGGAGATCGATAGATTCTATGGGCAATTGTACACGTCAACCAGTAAACTCGTTGTAGATCTAGCAAATGACCCAAGAGCTAGACTGACCCAACACTATGCCGAAGACATCCCAGATGTCAGCCTCTACGAGATTAGGTTAGGTTATACAGAAGACCGAAGAGTATAACCTGCCTCTCTGTTTACCGTTTGTGAACTACGAGAAAGCCTTCGATTCGATTGAGACTTGGACTGTAATGCAGTCTCTCCAACGGTGCCAAACCACTACGGACTATCGGTACATCGAGGTGTTGAAGTGTTTGTATAAAAACGCCACCATGTCAGTCCGACTTCAAGGACCTGACCTCGGAACCTATCCTTCTGCAGCGAGGTGTGATACAGGGAGACGTCATATCTCCGAAACTGTTCACCGCTGCACTGGAGGATGTCTTCAAGGTTCTGGACTGTAATATGAGAGGGCTAGGCATCAACGTCAATGGCGACTACATCACTCACCTTCGGTTTGCCGACGCTATAGTGGTCATAGCTGAGACCATGGAGGACTTCAGTACAATGCTCAATGACCTCAGTAGAACTTCCGAAAGAGTGTGTCTTAAAATGAACATGGATAACACCAAGGTCATGTTGAATGCCCATGTAACACCCACTCCAGATGTTGCCAGTGATTGATTACATATGGGACCGGAACGTAGTCGCTCGGAATGGGCCTTATCAGAAGGTTTAAAGTCCACCCAAAGGGCAATAGAGAGGGCTACGCTCGGAGTTTCCTTGCGTGATCGAATCAGTAATGAAGACATCCTCAAGAGAACCAAGGTTACCGACGTAGCCCGAAGAATTGCCAAGCTTAAGTGGCAGTGGGCAGGGTACATTGCTGGCAGAACGGATGGCCGATGGGGCCGAAAAGTTCTAGAGTGGCGACCGCGAACCGGAAGACGTTGCGTTGGAAGGCCTTCCACTAGGTGGACCGATGACCTGGTGAAGGTTGCGGGGATCCGCTGGATGCGAGACGCACGGGACCGGTCAATGTGGCAACACTTGGGGGAGGCCTATGTCCAGCAGTGGACTTCTTTCGGCTGAAATGATAATGAATGATGATTATTTTGCTTCAGGTTTCCATAACGTAAAATAAACAATTTGATAGTTGTTAATATAAACGTTATAATGACGAACAATGTTTAAAAAATATATTTTTATTATTATAAAACCTTAAATATCTTGAAAAGGCGGTTCATCCCATGAATTTCGACGAACTCTCCGGGTGTTGAAAGACCCAAAGCTCTCAGGATACTGCCGTTGCGGATGGTAGTTGCCAGGGAACTCATTAAATGTTCTCTTTTGTGATTGAGGATGATTTGATGCTTCCACCAGCTTTTGGAAGACATCAAATTTGTGAGGAGCAGCTATCTGCTGAGGTGGTGCTTGTGTAGTTACTGTTCTTACTGGCGTGTATGAGTAAGTATTAGTATTAGGTCCGTAGTCATAGTCATCCATAATTGTAGGGTCTTCATACTGAGGTACTCCAATGACTCTGTTATGGCGTGGCTTGAAAACTGGCTCTGGATTCTTATGGGCCATATTTGGATCCCAGTTGTGTCCTGATAATCGGTCTAAAAGTGACTTTCCTGTTTGCATTGGAAATAAGGTCGGTGTAAAGACGATTCCACTTCTAGTCAATACTGGTCGATAGCGCGGTACCATAATGTCGCTGAATCTTCTCATAGGCTGAGAATCTGTAAAGGTAAAAAGTAGAGACAATAAGTAACTATGTCAATTAACTCTCGTAACATAAGGAACTGATTCAGATTCTGAGGTGCTTCTGCTCTTTATACCGAGGATTAAAACCGACTACTATTACATTGCCGTTCCCCAGGTACTCTCCACTACTCCAGCCCTTGTCTTCCCCGTCTAACTGAACCTATCTGGGTGAGATGCCCAACTTCCGAGTTCACTTTGCGTTCTTTTAGTCCGGCAACTTTTAGTAAAATAACCGTGAAATCTGCGGACCCCCCCGTTACTTTTTTGGCAATAAGCGCAAACTTATGATAAGTACCGTAGCGAAAGCACTCCCAAACTATAATATTCCTCTTACCTAACATTCCATGATCCTCGGGTGGTCCATAATGTCTGACATTCTTTGGTCTTGTATGATAAAGTTGCCTTCTCCTTGTTCCTCGAGGTAAAGTTGTCTCCATTCTTCCTTTTACTTCTATGTCGATCTGTTTATCCCTATAGTCTTCGACACTAAAGTCTTTCTCATCTTCAATACTATCTTCGATCGCTGCTTCATTTGCATATTTATTTTCGTCAGATTGAAGATTTTCTGCACTTCTCCAATCATGTTCATCTTCCTCGATTATCGTACTCTCTTCTTGACTGTTTTCGTCATTAGTGTAAGCTTTAGTAATATCTTCGAAAACAATAGCTATTTTGTCTTGGCCATTGCTGTACTCGTTATTTTCTTCAATAGGAACAACTGCGGGTGTTAATACTTTTTCGATGTTATCATCTTGGTTCTCTAATGGTATTTCACCAGGGTCACTAATTAGATCTTCAAAAAATTCAAGCGTTTTATTCGCGTTTTTCGAAAATTCGGTAAAATTTTCTTCTTCTTGTAGACTATCGTCATATTTTACAAAAGGTTTATCCTGTTGATCTCCGACCACAGCCTTTTGAACAACTTGTATTGAGTCAGACTCCTCTTCGTCGGAAGCGCTTTTAGCAGTTTCGGTATTATTTGAATCTTCTTCCGACTCCTCCGCCTACGAATGTTTTAATACTTATTAAAAATCAATAAAATGTTATTTTCAAAGGACCATAATACGAATACCTAATAGTAAAGCGGTGTCATAAACAGTAGGGCACCGAAAACGAAAACCGTTTTTTTTCGGTTTCGGGTTGTATCCAAAACCGGTTATCCGGGTTATTCGGGTATTTTCGGGTTTTATTACTTTCAATAATTCACAATATACTTTTGCTCTATTTATTTATCAACAATTACAAAGGCTATAATATTGACCAGGTGCTCGACCTAATGGTGGAATTCCCAGGGAGGAACGGACGCGTTTTTGCAAAATGCGGCGTACGGGCAGGAAGTGCAAACTTTCGGAGGCAAGAAAGCTTAACAGACTTGTTCAGTGCGGGAGCGCCCATCCGCGTCTTTTAATTTCTCATCCAGAACGGTGAACGCCGATCGGCGTTTAGGATGGTTTGGTTATATTTTGGCTACCTGCTTTAATATTCGAATCATAAAAGTTGTCGAATATTCGATTATTTTCGTCAAATGGAATGGTTGCATGAAATCGCCGCTAGAGGCGTTTGTGTAGAGTAAGGTCTTCCGCAATGTCAGATGTCATTGAGTGTTCGCGCGTTGCGTGCTTTTTTATCACGTATTTTTACTAATATTGGTCTAGATTTAGCCATTCCTGATTAATTATGACTTGAAGAGTTTAAGTAGCAATTTAGGATCTTAGTTGTTAATTCTTGGAGGTAGAATGATTTTTAAATATTTCTTTCATGCTTTCTAATTTTAGGGAGAATATTGTAAATATGTATCTGAAGTTTACACTGTGTTTTTATATGTAATAAAATAAACTTTTTATGAAGTTACTGGTACTTTCAAGTAAAAATAGAATTATTGACAGGGCCTTACTTACTTACTTTATATTAACTTTTTATGAATTTCACTTTATTTATTACCGTATTTTTTAGGAAGTTTTTCCACACAATTATTACCTATGTAGGTGCTATAAAATAAAGAGTTTTTAAACCGCAAGCTAAAAATAAAAAAATAAATTACCTTTCCAGCGTATGAATAACTGCAAACCAATAAAATAAACAGAACTAAAAATATTTTAGCCATCGTAACATATTTATGTACTATCACACTGATAATACTTTGTGGACTAAATGTACTTACACCAAATGCATTTGATTACTCACGATCCATGAAATCGATTCGCAAAGTATGCGTTAGAAAATCAACCGTGGAGAAACGAAATGCTATTTACCCTCGCTTATTTTTATGTTGATTAATTTTCATGGATGTTTGGGTATTCTTAGGAAAGGCATTTGCAACAACTACAGACATCACTAGTGTCTAGGGATCAAGTATTTTTTTGCAATAAAAAAATATTCAATCATTATTTACCAAATCTAGTCTTTCAGATTGGTTTGTTACTTTAATTCCTATGTTTAAGTTCTAAAGGTAACCCTGTATTTTGTAAAAATAAAGATCTGTTGCAGTTTTTGCAAATTTTGGAAAATTAACCCAAGTTACGGCGTCAATCAAATGGCAAAAATGAAGATTTTCAAAACTTTTATTGTTTGGACAACAAAAAAATATTCTGTGTTTCCATCATTCACATGAATAACTAATCGCAGTGCCGTGTGTGTGTCGTGCACATTGTTATCAACATATTTATGAAATGTTCAAAAACGTATCCTATATTATTATGACAATAAAGTTTAGAGAATTTAATAAATGTTGTGACACAAGGACCAAATAATAGAATTTTGCCGTGTGTGTGTCGTGCACATTGTTATCAACATATTTTTGAAATGTTTAAAAACGTATCCTATATTATTATGACAATAAAGTTTAGAGAATTTAATAAATGTTGTGACACAAGGACCAAATAATAGAATTTTTACTTGAAACTTCATCGGAAATGAATGTTCCGGCCTGCATGATCTTTTGTACACAAACTGTCAAATTTCTCCAAATGATTTTAAACCATAAAATGTTACTGGTTAAGTTCAAAACCGAATGGGAAAATTTGACATAATTATCGTAATCATATATTATGACGTACAATCTCGTAGTGCCAGCGAAAGTAGTGTTAAATAGCAGCAATACTCAAATACGTACTTAATTCTTAGATACTGTTGATGCGTGTATTTTCAATTGAAGTTAGGTTATACTTCACTGACAAGTAAAGCACAATCAAGGACAGTTTCAGGTTAATTAGCGTATTTTTGGCACGTTTAAGCGCGTTTTTAGAAGTGCGTGTAGGCGCGTGTTCGCGCGCCTTTTGCCACACGCGCAACTCGTACGAGCGTTGACATGCTTATGAGCTTGTATAAACGACATACTGACATAAAGGGTGTAAAAAGACCCTTAACGAAAACGAAAACCACATATTCTGCCCATCATTAGGATCATTTTTTTCTTCTAGACAATACCTGGGAAACCACAGGTTCTGGAGATATTGAAGGTCAAAGTTCCAATTTTTTCACAGGTTTTTTTTTAAAAACCACTTTTTAAGATTTTAACTTTACTTTAATTAACTCCAGGACCCATTAACTATTCAAAGCATCCATCAGCACTAAGTTTTGAGTGCGTAACATTGAGTTTTACCGTGAAACGTGATTTTTTACACCAAAAAAAAAAGTCATTTCCCAGCAAAAATTTTTGCTTAGAGTTACTTAGTTTGATGTACAGAATGCTTAGTTGACGGCTTCGTGAAGGGTCTGTTTACACCCTGTATTGCTACTGATAGAACCCACCGGTTCCAGCGAATATGACGTACGCGTGTTCGATCTTTTGAAGCGCCAAATGTGTCGCGCGTGTACGCGTCTAAGCTGCTGATACGAGATTACACCTACGCACCGAAAAATACGCTAGTCTAAAACCGCTGGGTCTAGTAGATGGTTCACTGTGTTAGCCTATGTTACTCAGGGATAATGTAGCATTCTAATGGTGAAAGAATTTTTAAAATCGATCCAGAAGGTTTTGAGTTTATTCGTTACAAACATACACTCACACACACACAAAAATACAAATTTTTCCTCTTTATATAATATTAGGGTTCATACGCACTATGCGGGTAGCCGCATTACGGCTAGCCGCGCGGCTGACCGCAGGATGCGGTTGCGAATGCGGCCAGCCGGATCACGGGCAGCCGCATTCGCAACCGCAACGTGCGGTTGAAGAACCGTTGCGATTTGCGGTCATGTCGATCCATTTGTCGATACATTTTGGGTGTATTGGTGTTTTCGGTATCGAATTCCATTTTACCAGACGTACCACGTGCACACACTCACTCAATGGCGGGCAGCCGCAGACTGAACCGCACAGTGCGTATAGCAACCGTCCGGCTGGCCGTCACTCGGGCCGCAGCCCTCCGAGTGACCGGAGCGGTCTGCGGGTAGCCGCATCGCAGTGCGCATAGAAATGAATATTACGTACATAATTGTGCTTGCGGTCAGCCGGACGGCTAGCCGCAATGCGGCTACCCGCATAGTGCGTATGAACCCTTAGTGTAGATAACAAACTAAATGTGCTTAAATACTGTGACAGCTTGCAATGCCGATCGTCATTTGCACCCGATTGGTAATTCGGATGAACGTACGATATGTGACATGATTTATAAAGTTTATTTCACGGCCTACGTAAAAAAGGCTATAATTTTAGTCAGCTGATATGTGTGACAATCCTAGCGTGGGCAGCCTAGGATGCACCCACTTAAAAAGCTCACACACAGTTTGGTACTTAGGTTGTTCCCAATAAGAAGGAATCACCAAAATCAGTCGACATGCTTAAAAAATAGCGCTAAGCGTACATAAAAGCAGATTCCAGCACGCGTAGCATGACCACCGTAGAAACGGATTTTGTAGATGAAAGGATCTACAAAATGACAGATTGTGAAAAGAAATATGTCATTTTGTCGACACAATCTGTCATTTTGTCGACACAATCTGTCATTTTCTCGACACAATCTGTCATTTTGTCGACACAATCTGTCATTTTCTCGACACAATCTGTCATTTTGTCGACACAATCTGTCATTTTGTCTACACAATCTGTCATTTTATCGACGCAACCTGTCATTTTGTCGATTATTCCGTCAACAAAAGTAATTTCTACGGTGGTTATGCTACGTGTACTGGGAGTTAAAAATCTTTTACTTAGTTGAAAAAAATAATAGAAATAGGTGTTTCGAAATCAATTCGTTACATCTAATAAGAAAAACAACTCTTCAAACTTAATATATTTTTATTTTTAATAAAAAAAGTACATAATATTAGTTACGCAAGCTTGTAATCAATCCCTTGGCATTCGAGTAGGTGCCAGCTACAAATAATAGCACTCCAACGAATAGAACTATGGCATTTTTCCACAATCGCCACTTATATTTTCCCAGACCAGGGTTCTCCCATACCACGAGCAGTTCTATGACGGCGGGGAATATGAAACCCATGTTTGACAGGCAAAATGCACCAAGCTGAAAAAAAAAACTGGTGTTAGGAACTTAATTTAACGAAACGCTACAGAGGTTCTACACTATCTTTATGATCACATACAAATATATTAAAAATATATAAATAAAATGTTAAAAAAAATATAATACAGGGTGTAAACAGACCCTTCACTAAGCCGTCAACCAAGCATTCTGTACATCAAACTAAGTAACTTTACGCAAAAATTATTGCTGGGAAATGACTTTTTTTTTTGGGGTAAAAAATCAGGTTTTACGGTAGGACTCAATGTAACGCACTCAGAACATTGTGTTGATGGATGGATTGAATAGTACGGGGGTCGTGGAGGTGTTTAAAGTAAAAATCTTACATTAAAATCTTGTATTAAAAAAAAACTTAGAAGGTACGGAACGTAACTAGAAGGTTCCCAGGTATGGTCTAGAATAAAAAAATTATCGCAATGACGGGTAGAACAAGTGCCAAGTAAGTTAAGGGTCTTTTTACACCCTTTATATAAAAATATATACAAATTTATTAATAATATATATTACATTAAAGAACTAAAACCATCTGGTTTTTAGATTAAATTTAATGAAACTTTACCAGAATGTTTAGGCAGAGTTGTACCATAATACACCGACATTTCACCATTTCCTTAATCGGGCACAAATTTGGACTCCAGGTTGCTTCTGAGAATAAATTCCTAGTGAAAAAATCCAATGACACTGCCTGACCTGGGAATCCAACCCAACATCTCGCAACAGCTCAGCAGTTGCGTTTGGGCCTACTAAACTAGCGAGGCAGTTTTCATACAAACCGAAGCTAAACGGGTACGTTTAGCTTGTTATCACACGACACCGCTCGTCCACGCGGTTGGGCGGTGAAGCGGATGTCACGTCGACTTGTATGAAATCCGTTGATGCCTTACACACGACATCGCCGACCGCGTGATCGAGTAGCGCTCTCCGCGCGGCGCACTGCCCATACAACCGCTCCGCCGCCTCCGACCGTCCGCGCGGAAGAGAGTGAAGACCTTAGAGAAGAAGGTAATGGCTATGAAATATATTTACCAGTCCCATCAGATTTCCTATATTCGGGAAAGCAATTGCTAAAGCAGTGATGATAACTATGAAAGTAGCTCGATACACCCTCTCCCAAATCCAATACTTCTTGGGGTCATGCTTCTTGGACACGTAGTACCAGACCAGGTTGAATGGGGCCCAGAAGTTGAGTGCGAATGTGACAAATATCATTATTGCCATTAGCACCTTTAGAATTGTTGGGAAGCTGTAAAATAAAGATTTTTGCGATTAACCGTTTGAAAGCTAGAGCATAAATGCACGCGCGTGCCCTCCACGCCACAATTTCACCTACCATTTTGTCACATATTTGTGTCGTTTGGCGTACAGGGCACGTGCTTGCTTGTCACTTATACGGGGTGTAAACAGACCCTTCACGAAGCCGTCAACCAAGCATTCTGTACATCAAACTAAGTAACTTTACGCAAAAAATATTGCTGGGAAACGACTTTTTTTTTTGGGGTGAAAAATTACGTTTTACGGTAAAACTCAATGTAACGGACTCAAAACATTGTGCTGATGGATGGATTGAATAATACGGGGGTCGACAAGGTGTTTAAAGTAAAAAAAATACATTAGAAACATGTATTTCAAAAAAAACTTGTGAAAAAGTTGGAACTTTGACCCCCTATATCTCCGTAACTAGAAGGTTCCCAGGTATGGTCTAGAACAAAAAAATGATCGCAATAACGGGGAGAACAAGTACCCTTCGGCTTCGTTAAGGGTCTTTTTACACCCTTTATGTGACAATGGCGTTGAAAAGGTTAAGGGTCTCTTACAGGCTGCAATCCAATGGGAGATGTCTAGCAGTGCAAGTGTGCCTGTGCAGGTAACTAATAAGTTTTAGGGTTTACATTTAATTTTCATAGTCATATTTTTGTGGGTAGTCATTCAGATCAAACAAAAACGTTTAATCGAATAGATGCGCGTGCGTGTTCAACATTTTGAGCGTTTGCCAATATAAAGATCTTTGCGATTGACGTTCACCACTTATTATTTAAAATAATTCAAACAAAAAGGGCATAATTAACACAACAAGTTGTTGCAGTGGGACAGACGATGAAACTTTACAGGACGAATAGCATTATTTTATTACTTACTTATTCTTAAGTAAGTAATAAAGCCAAAGAGAACTTAGTTTAAGTTAAAGTTGGTTTACGGACGATAGTTTAACGTGACAACGTTTTAACAAAACATTGATGAAAATGCGGCGCAAGCGTACAATGAGCGTAACGGGACAATGAGCAATCCTTTTTCGAACATGCAGCCGGCGTTCATCGATTTATTGTAACGTCAAAAAAATAGCCCAACTTGAGGATTGAACTCAAGACCCCACGACACTCACACTTCCGGTCACCAAACCACCGAGGCTGTACTTACATTTCTGAAGGGAAGTTCAAAGTGACTGGAGATATTGATTTCTCTCCAAAACCCCAGTATCCGAAGAATCCGACGAGAATCAGGAATGAGACCACCACCGTCATTCCTGGAACAGAAAATAAAGCCATAATTGATCTATTGATTATAATTTTTATTTATTTAAACTTCATATACAATAGTGGTCCCGTCACGTAAAAAGAACGCTGACCGCTCAAATAAAGTTTCTAATTTTTTTATATTCCAGCCTTTTCCAAAGTACTAAATAGCTAGTAGTACCTATTACGATTCTACAATTGAACAACTATACTTATATTATAAAACAATAGCTTAGTACTTTAGGAGGCGACTGTATATCGTGCGCAAAAACACATCCACTCCACTGTCGCTTAGCGTTCTTTTTACGTGACGGGACTTATACATATGCGGACTTAATGCCACAAGGCATCCTCTACCAGTCAACCTTTGGGTTAAATCAGAAAACATTGTGATAGGGTACTAAATAAATATTTAAAAAAAAATGGCCGTAAGTAGAGGGCCACGCATCAGAGAACTGGAAACCTACGGGGAAGACCTTTGCTCGGCAGTTCGACTGTCAGTTTTCACAAATTTGGTTTGGCATTAGCTTAGATTTTGGTATAAAGACTTTTTCTGTAGTGTCCATAGTTTATCAGGTACAGGTGGGCCCTCAATCCTCTATGTGAGAACTGAGGGCTCAACTTTACAGGCCATAACTCGTTTATTTGACTTTCACAAAATCTGATTCCTACTTTCACAATTCTTTGGGAATGTTCACTAAATCCTAAGCACATTTTTAAAGACTTTTAACAAAGTTGCCCTCACACCACACGCACATACCATTGTACACACGGCGGCACATCAAGCTCTACATAACCAGCATAACTTGAATTCGCTTTGTGTGAGCTTCCCGTACGGTGAGAGATCAGCTTAATTTGGTTTTGCATGTTTTGGTTTTGTTAAGCTTGATTGGCCGACGTGCGTACAACAATGCTTAATGTAGTGACAATAACAATAAAATGAAATAATTATAACACAAACATTATTGTTCATTATCTGTCCCCCTTTTCTATTTATTCAATATTAAAATGATAATGATATTTTTAAATAATTATGTAACATTTGTTATTATTTCTAATTTTAATTTGTTGACTTTGCCAATTTGATTTGTACGAGTACGTAATATTGAAAAAATATCGTAATATCGTAAATTAACAAGATTTTTCATAAACCAAACTTTATAAAGGCCCTTTTAAACTCACCACCACACAGTACCATGGGGAACTGCTTAGGATTCTTCATATTGTTCTCGATGGGCAGTGAGACGCCTATGCCTTCCATACTGAACACCACAATTCCGCAGAACTCAAAGAAACCGATGACATCCTTCCATGCGGGCACTTCAGAGATCTTTGGAGCTGTTCGTTGACTGTATACTATTGTGGCTATCACACAGGTCACTGAAATATTTAATAAGCTTTTAATCATAAATACAAGGTGTAAACGGACCCTTCACGAAGCCTTCAACCAAGCGTTCCTTACATAAAACTAAGCAAAATTTTTCTACGCAAAAATTTTTGCTTGGAAACGACTTTTTTTTGGGGTGAAAAATCACTTTTTACGGTAGGACTCAATGTAACGCACTCAAAATATAGTGTTTATGGATGCACTGAACACTGATGTTTTGGGGACGTATTTAAAGTAAAGTAAGTAAACCTTAAAAACTTGTATTACAAAAAAAACTTGTGAGACAGTTGGAACTTTGAGCCCCAATATCTCCGTAACTAGAAGGTTCTCAGGTATGGTCTAAAACAAAAAAAAAATAATGAGCGCAACGACGGGGAGAACGTGCCTTCCGGCTTCGTTGAGTTTACTTTTACACCGATTAGCTACTGTGACACAGGCTCTCTGTGAGAGGGAGAGTTGGCCATAATCCGCTAAGCAGCCTAGGGAGGTTTGGTGGATGTCACAGTCTTCGAATTTTTTGTTCTCAATGTTTTCCTTCACCATCAACATTTGAAAACAGTGGTGTTGAAAAACTTTTTAAATTGAAAAGTGTTTGCCTTGGTTTGAAAAATTATATCCAATTAAGATAAATATTTTTTATTTTTTATTTAAATTCTCACAGGAGTTCGGGTCGGTCTTTAGGTTAAGCCGTGCTTACCTAGGTTGGTCTGTGGATGGGTGACCACCCATTACATACCGAGTTTCCTCCATGCCTTGGAAAGCACGTTAAGCCGTTGGCCCCGGGTGTCATTTATAGACCTTTGACAGTCGTTAGGTAGTCAGTGACCAAAAAAGTTTGACAACCAGCCTTACCAATGGGTATCGTATTACCCAGTGCTAACTGGGTTGTGGAGGTCAGATAGGCAGTCGTTCTATGTAAAATACTAGTATTCAACTGAATCCGGTTAGGCTGGAAGCCGGCCCCAATATAGTTGGGAAAAGGCTAGGCAGATGATGATTTAAACTATCACATCATAGAAAAAAAGTTTGAGTGAACTTACCAATAAAAACATCAGCAATCAATGTGAACGGTGCCAAATACTTCAAGGTTGTAATCATGCAGAGTAGCAATATCGGCACTAATAAAGTTAATATGTATAGCCTCAAGTAATCCAGGTTTTCTGTCCCCGCGTCCGTTTCAACCAGTTGTTGGATAGTCTTCGCTATTATAATCTGATATACGCAGCAGGCTCCAAACAGATCTATACATATTATAAGATCTACTGCGTACCTGGAAATATAATATTATAGATATGACAAATGTAGTGAAATAACCAGCGTCGGGCACCAGCTGCTAAACTGGGCCTATTTGGCGCAGCCGTAAGACACAATATAATCTACTTTTTTGCCTTTTTTTTGTTGTTAGGTTTAAGATTTTTTTTTATTTCTTGTGGATCATTTTGGAAACATCTGCTAGTTTCTAAGAAAAGTGATTATCTTTGTCAAATTTTAGGGTAAAAGCTGCAATTAAAGATTAAAAAAAAACTAAACCTTGTTCGCAAACTCATTGCGTGACGTAGGTATCAAATTGTAGTACTTACCTAAACCACTTGCTGTATTTCCTCAAACTAGGAAAGGGCCCTACTTCTAAGGATGCCTCTGCGACGTCCGGATAGGACATTTGTGGTAAATGTAGCCTCTTGTATAGTAACTGTGCTGAACTAACTAATATCTGAAAAACAAAATAAATATTTTCGGTGTTAGAAACTGCAATGGAAAATCGAAAAGACATACTGGGTGGTAATAATAAATGGCCTTGATTTTAAGAGCTTAAGATACACCCAGTTTTGGCTCCAGCATGGTCTTCCTGCCCTCATCACAATAGGGAATATGCAAGAAATACAAAACTGTTTTTATTTCTTAATAATGCCCTGTATTGGCCCATAAAAACATTGTGTTACACTTGTTTAATTTTCTAATACAACACTTATTTTACAATTTAATATTTTATGTAGCGTGTTTTTGGTGAAACGGAACGTAAACTCAAAACGCATACGAACGTCCCTCGATAGCGCCGGTAGTGACGTATTACAGGTACACCTCTACCTCACAGTTCCGGGATATACTGGTGTGATGATAAGTGTTTTTCAAAATTTGATCAAAATATTGACGACTAACTTTTGGTCGCGGCTTCACTCCCGTTATGTACGCAATTTACTCACGGCAATGGTTTTAAATGCAGCTTCAATAATGCAGCTTCCCGTTAGTGAAAGAATTTTCGGAATCGGTTCAGTGGTTCCGAAGATTATCCCATACATCCAAACAAATTTTACTTCTTTATAATTATACAGGGTGTAAGGGACAGCCTTACACAAACTGATGGGGTGAATTCAGTATATCATACGAAGATGACCGGTACAAGATTATTTCAGGAATGTTATGGGAATCCAATAATTTGATTTGTTTTATTTCGTCATACGCAATTTATCGTTACCGTGGCAAAACGCACGTAGCGAACGGCAAGCGCGTCGATGAGTTCGATGAACTCTCTAACTAGGCAGGAAGTGAACAGCGTCGTTCATTTGAGTATTTCAACATCCATTGTTGGATTTTTAGCCGTATTATTTACATAAATGGAGTGCTGT
This sequence comes from Noctua pronuba, assembly GCA_905220335.1. Lineage (NCBI taxonomy): Eukaryota > Metazoa > Arthropoda > Insecta > Lepidoptera > Noctuidae > Noctua > Noctua pronuba. The sequence continues at coordinate 6,910,239 of LR999918.1, read as the reverse complement.
GTACAGGGAATGTAATTTTACATTGAAATAAAGGAATAGTAACTGAAAAAAAAAATCCGGAGAAAAAATCCGGCGGAATAAGGGGAATATGATTCAAATAAGGAGCTGAATGCACCTTGTCAGTTTGTGGAGGGCTGTCCTTTACACCGTGTATTAGTATAGATAAATAAAGCAACTTACGTGCACGCAATAAGCGATATAGAAACCAAAGATAACGGTGACAAATAAGGCTGTCCAAAGGCCACACTTCATGTAGGCCTCGTGGATGCCAAGGATGCCCCCGCCGAGGCATCCTTTTATTAAGTGGCCTGTTGATTCTAGAGCACTGAAAACATAATGAAAAAACAATTATTTTTTGAGAGTAAAGGAGAGTGCAGTTGTGTTTGCGCTGGTACTTGGTCAATGTAATATTTCCTGCGCCAATGACTAGTCTTCGCGGTGCTTTGCCAGCGAGTCACACGCAACCGTGTGTCGTTGGGATTATTTTTCCAATCGAGTCACACACGTGTCACTTCCATTCATGTAAGCCTAGTACTTACTTTCCGTGAAGTGACCGTCTGGAAGATGGTATTTCAATCATAGAAATAAGTAGTTCTAACCTACCCAAACCACACCTACCTAGAATTATTATTTTAATACATACCACCTTGAACTTATGCTAGCCTAGTACTTTTTGGTGAATAGGCTATTTGACAACATCGAAAAAGTAAAAAAATATTTAGTCCGTCAGTTAGATCACCAAAAAATTTTGAACACGTATTTTTTCTTTTGTCATGTAATCAAAAAATGACGACGATACAGCGCATCAAAGTTCAAAAGACGTTGTGACGTCACTGGACAGTAAAATGTAACAGAAATTGTGACGTCACGCGAGATTGCAACGCGCTGTATCGTGGACATTTTTCGTTTACATGACAAAAGAAAAAATACGTGTCCAATATTTTTGGTGATCTAACTGACGGACTAAATAGATTTTTTCATGCAAATACCCTATTATCTTTAATTGAAACATTTAACTAGCCTCCATAGCTAAGGAGGAAATTTACCACCAAGTTTATTAGTTCGTCCTTACATCAAAAGTAAGAATAATGACAATAATGATTTCTTGAACACTTTTTACCGCTCTACAATTTAGAGTAACGAATTCACCGTGAAGGTTGAATCATTTAAGTATGAATTGCTTATTATAGATGGCAGCAAACAAATTGATGGTAATAATGATCTAAAATGGTATGCGTTGCATTAATAGAATTGTTCAACACGTGAACTTTGTGATAAAGAATGTACTTCTACATGTAGTAGAAGAGCTCCTTGTGAAAGATCTTGGGTGATTAGAAATGCAGGGGTGAATCGCGACAAAACTTTAAGAGGGATTTTAACGTTACATTAATATGGTATGTTGCCAAAAAGGTCTCTAAATAATATATTAAAATTAAGCAAATAAAATAGATTACTTATTGGTGACATATCATATTAATTCAACGTTAAAATCCCTCTCAAAGTTTTGTCTCGATTCACCCCTGCATTTGTAATCACCCCGTTTTACTGTTACCTACAACAAACATAGTAGGGGAGCCCACAGGTTTTTTCCACAACCATATTCATCATGACTACTTGATATCTGAGTAAATAGTGCGTGGTGAAAGCCTGCTAAAATTATGCTTGAAAGATTCAGGCAGGAACACTTTGAGCAGTGGCCCACATTCAGTTTTCAAAAAGGGCCAAAAACTAACACCAGGTCGGCTAGCTCCATCTCTTTATCCAGGCCACCAGTTCGGTCTAACTCTTCGAGGTTTACAGACGTGATGAAGGACTTACTTGGTAGGCTTTGCCACGCATCTGTGTGCGACAAAGTCATAGGTGTCCTTTTCTGAGTGCAGCGTATATTTCGGGCCGCCTGGAGGCGGTTGAGGGGGCGGCTTCGTTGCAGGGTCTGGCTGTTCCACGTTTGTATGGTTGCCCTGGAAATGTTCAATGTTTATGATTTTACAAGGGCGCTTGTGCTTTCTGTTTGAAAGATGATATTCCTAGAAATGCGGTGACTAATAAAATGACGAATGATCATATGTATGGAAGTAGACGTTCTGCTCCGACAAACAACTTTCCCAAAGAAACATTTTTTTTATACTCATTCACTTTGATCACAACAAAACTCTGATTTTTCGGATTCATGTGCGTATAGTATAATTATCACTTGCTTTTCGGTGAAGGAAAACATCGTGAGGAAACCAGCATGCCTGAGAGATATTTCTTGACGGCATGTAAAGCCAAGTCAGAGGCCCATGGGCGGCATAAAAACTCTGACACCAGGTTACGAACTAACCACACGATAAAGAAGACAACAAAACTTACGAAGCGGGCTTGCAAGCCGCCCGGGTGCTCTGCCTACCCATTGTTGCATGCTACGATAACAATGAGACAGAACGACGTCACGCGGCTAACAGCTGATAGGTCAAAGGCGCCTCGCGAGAGAGTTTCATACAGCTGTTGTGTTATTGTGATAAAAGGGAATGAGTATAAAAAAAAAATCTTTGGGCAAATTGTTTGTTATCATGAGAACAATCACATGTTTAAATATCGGTCACTAATTACCAGTCACCCTATATAATAAAAAAGAGAAGGGCAGACAGGACGGTAGAGAAAGGTACGCCAGGGCAGTTGGCAACTCGAGAAGTCAATGCCACTCTCAAACCGGTTTGTGGAATTAGGACGTGAGGTATTGCTATCTTTAATTTTGCCTTTTATGCATTGCCACTTCCCAAAACCTGTCTTATTTAAGGAAAGTCATTGACAAAAGTGATATTGATTCGAATTTACATAACATGTTCTGTTTCACTACCTACTATTTTGTTTACAATAAAGAAGATTATAATAATAGAATGATGCGCTTTTACTTTATTTTTGTCTTACTAAATGTATGTGTACCAAAATACTTATTTTTATCTTTTCCTTGAATACGTAGATAGCAATTGTTTTTAGTTTTTAGGTTATCAGTGTTAGTATAAAGTTAATATCACTGTTAGTTAATTTTCTTTCTTACTATTATTGTGTGTACACCCTTTTTTTTCGGTTGGGAAATCGTCAAATTACCCCTCCGGCTCTGGATGGAGTGGAAGGGAGTGTCAGACTTGTACTGACTAAAACCCATCCATGCATTCAATTCATCTTTGCCCTGTCTGTTCAAGGGCCGCGGTATCTCTTTCGAAAAGTCCCGCAGCCCCGGCAGGCATCGACCCTTCCTGTGTGCTGACATCTCTTTAAGGCGCGCGTGGATCACGAACGCGCCATCGACACGGCCTGACGTGATAAGACGGAGGGACGGCGAGCTAACTCATAACTCACCGTCCACAGCCCGCGCCTACGGTGCCCGGGAGCCACTACGTGGCCGCCGACGCCCGGGCCGTCTCTCACGGTGGCTGGGTCGGGAGGTTCTTGTGTGTACACCCTAAGGGTATGTTGTAGGTCTGTACGTTTATACATTTTTACCAGATTTGTTTGTGACCCAGTTACAACCATATAAATTATTATTCTATCCTATCAAGTACACAATAGGGTATTTGACTGAAAAAATCTATTTAGTCCACCAGTTAGATTATCAAAAAATATTGGACACGTATTTTCTTTTGTCATGTACTTAAACGAAAAATTACCACGATACAGCGCGTTGAAATCTCACGTGACGTCACAAATTCTGTTATTTTATACTGTCCCGTGACGTCACAAGCCGCCTCTCTTGAACTTTGATGCACTGTATCGTCGTCATTTTTAGATTATGTGAAAAAAGAAAAAATACGTGTCCAATATTTTTTGGTGATCTAAATGACGGACTAAATATTTTTGTATTTTTTCGATGTTGTCAAATAGCTTATTGTGCAATAATATTGTTGTTGTTTTTAAACCTCATTAAATATGCTTATAACAGAATTTCTTCACAAGGATATAAAATATAAAACAAATATGATCTCTCAGACTCACTATTTTTAATAAAGTTGTTGCTTGTCATATTTAAAATAAATAATTCATTTCTTGTTTATAAATCTTATCTTGAATAGCAGGCATTATTTTTTTACGAAAAAAATTAATTACGGAGCGTGTAATGTAATCATAAGCATAGCATAGCATAATCAGCTAATAATAGAAGACACAGGTCTCCTCTCTGTGAGAGGCAATGGGTTATAATCCACCACGCGGGCCCAGTGCGGGTTGGTAGATGTCACATGTCTTCAAATTTTTGTGTTTTTAGGACATTCCGGTTTCCTCACGATGTTTTCCTTTACCGTTTTGAGAGCAGTGGTGATGAAATAAATTACACAAAAGAAATGCGCCTGCCTGGGTTCGAACCCATGACTTACTTCTCGTAAGTCGGGGCCGCCACCATTGAGCCACCGCGGCTCTCATATTATTTGATGAATATCTTGGGGGATATCACAGTTTTAAAATAACTCCGCGGCAAAATAATGATCAGGTACCGCGCTCGCATTTTCATTATGCGGAATTATGTGTGGTGTGCTCCTTTAGAATTATATTATAGGTGCCTACGACCCACTCTCTCTAACCCTCTCTCTCTCTTATGTGACGCAGACGAAGTTGCGCGGGTCAGCTAGTTATTTGATATTCGTTTTATATTTTCTAAATAAGTGTATTAATCATTCTTTTTTACCAAACCCGACTCAGGAGTTTACCGTCCTCAACCTTGTCACTGTAACCAATTTACCGTCATAATTGATTACAAATGAGAGTTTTATTATTCTGTCGTCTGCCTAAATGGCTACTAGGTCAATGAGGAGTTCACCATGACCTTGAATTTTTATATCGTGACATCCGCAACATTATTAAACAACTAACTGTGCTCGCAAATAATATTCCGTAAAATGTTGTAAAACTTCGGTGTGGTGAAAATATGGTAAGTAAATCATTTGGCAAATGAAAAAAGTTCAAAAAAGGCTTCGGCGAATAGCAAAAAGTTATTTTGTAAATCGGCGAGATATAGTTCGGTAAAGTAATACTTATGACACAAGATACTTCGATGATCTAAAAATATGTCAAATTATGCATATAGCAAATAAGACGTCGGGCAATAGTTTTCGGTAAAATGAAATTCGAACAAAAAAAATCGGAAAAGTGAAAAAAGTATCCTATTTGTTAACCCCGGTTATAAACTATCTATGTGCCAATTTCATCCAAATCCGATCAGTAGTTTTTTCGTGAAAGAGTAACAAACATAACAACAACAAAGAACAGTTCGGAAGTACTATGTGAATTCAGACTAAATTGCTCACTAGCTAGTCATTAGTAGTCGTAGTAATTATTATAAGGTTTCTCGTATTTTGGACTATTTGTATGTATTATAATATTTATTAGTTTATTTCAATTTATTTGTATATATGTGTATTAGTATGTACCTATTTATATATATATCAATTTATGTTTACAAAATGGTATTTTCTTATTTATTTTTTTGTACTCTATCACAATGCTGTCCTATTTGACCCAAAGGTTGTCTGGTAGAGAATGCGTTGTGGCATTAAGTCAGCCTATGTACCACTTTTGTACATGAAGTTTAAATAAATAAAATAAATAAACATCCATCCATCCATCCTCACAAACGTTCGCAATTATAATTATTAGTAAGATTAGCTTCCAGGATAGATGCTTTAGTTTGAGTATTCTGTTGCTGCGACATCTATCCCGATTCATCAGAACTACGGAGCCAGCGGGCTGTCTAACGGTTGTGTAACTTATCGCAGGATTCTGTGACGTCATCTGCAAGTTTTCCTTCATTTGAAGTTCGCTGGCTGCGTAGTTCCAATGTGATGGGATAGGTTTCGCTTTAACCAATAAAATAATATTTTAAAACATAATTAACATTCACGCCAACGCTAAAACTATCTCTGCCTTTAAAATCACCTTTCTTCTATACTTTGATATTCTGTATATTATACGGGGTGTAAACAGACCCTTCACTAAGCCGTCAACCAAGCATTCTGTACATCAAACTAAGTAACTTTACACAAAAAATATTGCTGGGAAACGACTTTTCATGTTTTAAATCATGTTTTACGGTAAAACTCAATGTAACGCACTCAAAACATTGTGCCGATGGATGGATTGAATAGTACGGGGGTCGTGTTTGAAGTAAAAATCTTACATTAGAAACATGTATTTAAAAAAAAAAACTTGTGAAAAAGTTGGAAGTTTGACCCCCAATATCTCCGTAACTAGAAGGTTCCCAGGTATGGTCTAGAACAAAAAAATGATCGCAATGACGGGGAGAACAAGTACCTTTCGGCTTCGTTAAGGGTCTATTTACACCCTTTATGTTACGGCTAAAAGCCGAAGTAAGGTTACACCTAGTTCTAGCCGGCTATACCTAGATGCGGCCGGTAAGTATCCTTTTTATTGCTAGGACACACCGACAAAATGGATTAGGTTAGGTTAGGTTAGAACTGTGACCAAACATCCAAATTTGTTGCATTATAACAAACTGTTACCGTAATAAACATTGTTTATTCTGTACTGATTTTTGTCATGATGTTTGTAAGTTACCAAAGGCTTTATATATAATAATTTATTCTTTTTACACACTGTGTCTACGTTTCTTGTCTATCTTTACTGTCGCAGGTCCACTGGAGATTTCTAAATGAAATAAGCGGTACCTTTGTGCTCTTTTATCTGTATATTACTTTCTGTGAAAGTTATGCATATATTTTTATTTTTTATTTGTATTAATTAATCATTATGCCTGTAGTAGGTATACGAAAGGATAAGTAGATCAGAAATAACAATACCCACCCACATCTAGCCAGTTATGTTTAAGTTCCAGGAAATGTGAGTGAGCCAATTGCCATCAAACAGGCATTAATCGATATGCCAGGTTCCTACTAAAAGATTCCTGATGAAAAAATTACAATAACACTTTGCCCGATTAGGGAATCGAACCCAATACACAATATACGAGGCAGTTCAATTGCAAAAGAATGATGGCTGCCAAAAGGGAAAATAATTAAGTTAAATTAAAAATAATTATGTATTCACAAAATCCAGTTTTAATTGGTTAATTTTGCGTCAGTTTTGATTTTCCTTATACGAAAGATGAAGTATCTAAAAATGCAAATGAGATAACAGCACGTTCAAAAAACAAAAACAAAACATAGACAAATATAACTGGTTATCTGTCACAACAAGTTTTATGTTTGTATTTGATTACGAACTTTTATTAACTAGCTGTTTCCCTCGAGTTTATTCACATTCTCCATTCAAAACCCCGGCAGAACAGTATAAGGAGATGAGTGAGGATGTGGAACTAACCAAAAACATTGCTAGAATAGCTCAAACTGTGAAAAAGAAGCGATATTAAGGCGCATAGCCACCGCGGCGCACGGATAGGCCACGCACGTGTGTGAAGCTTCGGTTTTCAAGAAAATGTATGTGATTGTGTCCACTGCAAACTACGGACACGCTATGCGTCAATTGATGACGTCATTAGTTCATGCGTGGCTTGCTCGAATAAGGCGCTCACATAGCTCAATGCTGTCAACGCCATGCATGCTGTGCATGCGGTACACACTATTCACGATTACGACCACCACCATCTCATCATCATCTGCCTAGCCTTGTATTGTATTGTAGTGTATTGTATAGCGGGCTGGTTTCCGCAACTCCACGTCAAAGCGCGTATTTTGCGTGCGGGTGGGAGATCTATTCGATCCACCCCAACTCCCCGAGAAAGCCCAGCAGCGCCTTGGTGTTGCTGACAATCTCGTGGAGAGTCCTAGCCTTTTCCCAACTATGTTGGGGTCGGCTTGCAGTGTAACCCGATGCAGCTGAATACCAGTATTTTATATGGAGCGACTGCCTACCTCCACAACCCAGTTAGTACTGGGTAATACGATACCCCTTGGAAACACTGGTTGTCAGACTTTCGCCACTACCTATAACGACTGTCAAAGATCTACAAATGATAACCGGGACCAACGGCTTAACGTGCTTTCCGAAGCATGGAGGAAACTTGGTAAGTAATGGAGATTTCGGCACACTGCCTCTAGGTGTCCATCTGCTTAACATAAATTAACTGTTGGAATTAGCACAACTTTAGCGCAAACAATCAAACTATTTGATTTGAGAACAATTTGTGTCAGAATAAATTGGCTATCTGTCACAATTATTGTGACGCAAATTGCTCGTGCATCGAAACCACAGATTGAAGATCGATGATAATGTTGTACTGGAACTTGACGCAAACATAACCAAGGATTCTACTGATTCCATGGTAAAAGGTAGTGCCACAATGACCCTAACACCGTGTAAAAAACTCACGCCTGTTTTTGTTGAGGTAGCAGATACCACGGAAAATTATATGAATCATAAATCATGTTTGTTTTTGTAATTACCGTCACGGTTATTTTAAAACTAGATCATCATCTGCCTAGCCTTTTCCCAACTATGTTGTCGTGTATGGGTCGGCTTCCAGTCCAACCGAATGCAGCTGAATACCAGTATTTTACATGGAGCGACTGCCTATCTGACTTCCACAACCCAGTTAGTACTGGGTAATACGATACCCCTTGGTAAGACTGCTTGTCAGACTTTTTTGGCCACTGACTACCTAACGACTGTCAATGATCTACAAATGACACCCGGGACCAACGGCTTAACATGCTTTCCGAGGCACGGAGGAAACTCAGTATGTAATGGGCGATCACCCATCCGCAGACCAACCTAGGCAAATACGGCTTAACCTAAAGATCGACCCGACCGGCTGTTATTATTTAGCCACGAGCTCTTCCGAAAAATTGAGCACAAAAGAATACAAAAAAAAAACTTACATAATTTGAATTCAATTCCATTTTGAGCCACAATATTTAAACACAGAACACAACGATTTCCTCCAGTAGTTTGATCTTGTGTCAATTAAATGTTCTGCGCAGACGACTCCGTTGTGCGGCCTTCTGCTTTACACTTCAGTGCAAAAGTACGCACCCACAAATAATATTGTTTTACTTTAAAATTGTTTTTAACAACTTCCCTGTTTTAAGTGACTCATATTCAATTTGATTTAAGTACGGTGGATTTTGAACTATTTTCAGCTTTGTAGATGGTTAAGTTGTTATTGTAGAACAATTTACACGTGATTATTGGAGGGACGTATGAGAAATTTTACAACTTTTGTGACACTTATTTTTTAGTTACCTCCATTCGGTTTGCAAATACAAACCATTTACAGCAAATTTAAACTGATCTGTTACTTTCATTAATTATTTTTTCCGGGGTTTTATATTATATCATCTATAATAAAAACCCACTGAGAAAACTCGCGTCAATGTATGAATAAGTAAAACTACGAAATAATTCAAATCACGTGGGGCTTAGTAATAATGTTCACGGATATTCTTCACAGGCTCTTTGTAATTAAAACAAAATATTATGTGCTATAATCATTGAAGTGATGTATGTTTTGCTTTTTATAGTAACGCAAATCAGTTATTTCTAAAACAAAAATGACCAATGTGGAGTTTTTTTTTTGTATAAGATTTACGGGAGGCCAGCCCAGCTGTGGCGCAAAAAAAACCTTGATTTTTTTACATGAACCTCAAAATGTGTCACTAAATATATTTTGCAACTACAAGCCCAATAAATGTTGACTTATATAGTTGCTGCCAGTTGCAAAAGCGGTCATTGACCCACCTACATTTATTAAAGTTCTTAACTTTGAAATCCAAAAATAAGCCTGTTCATGTCTTGAATCGTCATCTATAAAAACGATACATGATGAATTTGTTTTGGTTCGTACGAAGAGATATTATGGAAAGAGCAATGACCGCTATTGCAATCTTAACTGGCAACAACTATAGCAAAAAACGTAATTATTTTTGGGCTGTGCGGTAGAAACTCGATTTTCGGCAATTATGTGCCGACATGTTGCAAGTCTCGTGACTGAGTGACAAATAAGGAAAAATATGCTACCTACTAAGGACAAAAAGGAGAACTGCCAAATTTGTGTCCTTATTTTTTACAATTGAAATCTGTTTATTTGGAAGTCATCTTGCACTTTATCGTATACCCAAACCTGTTATGCTCATAACGTTTTTCGTCATTTAAAAGGTTTTATTATTTTAGATAAATGTGCATACTAAAAAATTAAGAATAATACTGAAATGTAAAAGAGATTTTTAATTTGCTTACTTGTGTCTTTTGATGTATTGGAGATGGAGATAATCTTGGAGTGTATAGACGCCAGCAAATCAAGTAACTACAATCTGTCAAATTTCTTTAATAGATTTTAAACTTTGTTGCTAAAGCATTAGGTTCAAGGTTGATTGGGAAAATTTGACAGTTTTGAGTAGATTGATTTGCTAGCCAAAAAAAAAAATGCCAGTTTCAAGTCAAAAAAAGTTTTCCAAAACTAAACTAAAAAAAACACTAATGTCTGTTTTTTAATCCCTGAGACTAAATTGACAGGTGAAAATGTCAAAACTGACATAAATCCTATTGAAATCTATGTCAGTTTGCCATTTTTACTTGTCAATTTAGTCTCAGGGATTAAAAAACAGACTATATAAGTAGTTAAGTTTTGGGAATTCAAAGTAATACTACTTTTAGTACTTTGTACATCTGGCTAGAAGCGGAGATGGCCATTGGAGTAAGGCTTTGACCGACTGGTGGCCAAGGTTATGCCAAAGAAACCAGGGCCGTCCGAAAGCTTGTTGGGTCGACCATATCGTCGAAATTGGGGGAAACACCTGGGACGCACAGAACCGGGAAGTGTGGCAGAAGAACGGGAAGACCTATACCAAGCAGTGGATGATTCTGGGCTGATATGCTGATGAACTTGTACAGTGTGGGTCTGTGTCCCAGCACAGGGAACGTCCTAGGTTGATTATGTAGTAAGTATGTTATTGTCGTGATTGGTCAATGGTTACGTGACGCGGTTGCACTTCTAAAACTACCAATCGTATTCAAAAATTGCCTATTTAAGGGTTTACTATATTATTGGGAAGAAAAAATGAGTGGATTGTATGAAGAATAACTATGAAATAATATAACATCACGCCTGTAATCCGTGAAGGATTAGGCAGAGGTTCACATAATAGTACACCCACATTTTGCCAGTTATATTTTAGTCCCATGTAATCAGGGGTGAGCCTATTGCTATCAACCGTGTACAACTCGAGAAATTCTTGATAGAAAATCCAATAACACTTTTGCCCAACCTGGGAATCGAACCTGGGACCTCGTGCTCAGCAGTCGCACTTGCGAACACTAGATCAAATTATAAAATAAGAAGTAAATGTTAAAAAGAGCTATGACAAGGCAGAATGGAAGAAAAAATGGGCAGGAAGAGCAGATAATGACTAGTGGTAAGGAACAGTATTCGCCATAGCGATACCGTGACCATTAATTTGCACTGAAGTGTAACTCCTTTTTAATAATCACCTAAATACACTGCAGATCACAATAAAGCATTATCATCTTATCTTTCTAACAAAATATTCATTGTCTTATCTTACTTGAAGATTTATTTACACAGTCGGCTTGAGACAAGATCTCTGAAATACTATTGATGTGTATATTTTACGATATTATACATACATATATCACGCGTGTTATCCCTGAATGGTTAAGCAGAGGTGTACCTAATAATACCACTCAAATTTCGCCAGTTATGTTTAAGAGCGTTTATACAGAAAGTGGGCAACGTCGCAAATAGCTGTCAAATATTTCGCTGTTTTGATTAGTATTATTGCAATATTACTGTATGGAAATAAGAAATATTAGCTAACTAGTGATCTAAAATATCAATTATGAAATGCATATTTAATATCGTAACACGAAATATTTAGTTTTACATGAAAAAAAAGTATTTGGAAACGTTCCAAATGCCCTTTTTACACCTAAAACGGTTACAACATCAAATTCAGTGTTTTAATTGCAATTTATTATTCATATTTTAGTTCACTAGTTAACCTTATTTCTTATTTCCATTCGGTAATATTACCAAATTAATTTAAATAGGTAAATGTTTTATAATAATTTTCATCCTGAATATTTTCGAATTTGACACACGACTACCTGACAAACGAGCGTATGACATAGATGACACTAGACAGAACGATTTGTTACTAAGTAGTAACAAGTTTTGGATTACGATTTTTTTTATCTTGTCCTGTCTACCGCTCGGATATATTTGAACATCTTTGACATCTACCAACTCGCACGGGTTCCACGTGGTGAGCTGATTATGTATGTTATCTACTCACATTTGAAAATATTTACATTGAAACGTCAACGAAAACATCTTTTCTTTGTATTTAACAGTTGTCTGTTTTTTCCATGTGCGTTTTGTTGTCTATCCAATTTCCGAGGGCAATGACGATTATTGAGGAAAAAGTCGGACTCGCGCATGAAGGGTTCCGTACCATCGTAGTAGGCGAGCCCCCTTTAATTTTTAATTTATTTTTATAATTTGTTGTTATAGCTTTTGTATAGGTTTTTCTGTAATCAATGCAATGAACTTTTTTTTGTAATTTTTTCAAAATTTTCAGCCTTGTAGTAGAATTAAGGGGGGAATGGTAAATTTTCGCCTATTTTCTTAAATAACTTCAAAACTTTAGAGCTCATTGTGAGTATTTCAATTTTTTATTTTTTTTTAGATTTAATTAAAAAAAAATAAAAAATTGAAATACTCACAATGAGCTCTTTTATTTGATATGTAACGCAACATAGTTTGCAAAACTTTTTTTTTTCATTTTCTAAATTAACCCCTAAATTAAAATGTTTAAAATTCATTAATTTACGTTACAGGTCCATCTTTGGGTCACCGACTTACATATGTGTACCACTCGGTCAACTCAATCGGTCTAGTACTTTCGGAGTAAGTTGTCTGTGACAGACAGAAAGACACGCGAGTGATCTTATAAGGGTTCCGTTTTTTCCTTTTGAGGTACGGAACCCTAAAAAGGTCAGTAGAATAAGCATAATTAATTAATTAAAAAGACTTTCAAAACAAAGGACATTGGGAAGAAACGTCCCCACTTTCCAACATGTAATTTTACAAACTTGTTTTATATTTTTGCTGTTGTATTTTGTGACTTATAGCATCGTATTGGACGAGTCTTGCTAATGTTGCTATAATTGGTGATAAATAAATAAATAAACATATTTATTTGAAACAAGTTTACTGGTATTCAGCTGTATCAGGTTAGACTGGAAGCCGACCCCAACATGGGAAAAAGGATAGGCAGACGGATGATTTCAAACAATCGTCCTTCGAAACGTTTGGTAAGTAGTTTTATTTTCTAGGGTTCCGTTACCGAATGGCAAAAAACGGAACCCTTATAGATTCGTCATGTCTGTCCATCTGTCCGTATGTCAAAGTCACTTTATTACGAAACTATTAGGATTACACAGTTAAAACTTGGTAGGTAGATATATTCTGTGAACCGCTTTGCGATTTTTATACAAAAATTAAAAGATTAAGGGTAGGCTCCCCATATCGTATGGTGCTACGGAACCCTGTATGCGTGTGAGTACGACTCGTACTTGGCCAGTTTTTACTATTGCGGCATTTTTCATATTCCTAGCCTAGCCTAATTTTTTTATTACAAAAATCTCATCGGTTCTGCAATTAGCGTATCCTATGACTGTTGGAGGGTGGAGATGGCGTCCATACAAATTCCCTCATAGTCCTTTGATCCGTATTGTTTCACAAAAGAAGTAAGCAATTCATTTTGCAGCCAAACTTTTGCAACCCAAGTACCTACCTTTTTTTCCCTCATTCGTTTTCGCCTTCGTAATTTTCCAACGCTGGGCAATCGCTACACTGGCCTCAAAATTCAACCATACTTACCTAGCTATCATTTTTTTTGGATGGGCAAGAAAGAAAGAAAGAGAAAAATATTTATTTGTCGCAGGGACATGACGTGCATCATACAAAATGACAAAAAATTACAATAAACATACAACGCATAACAAATATTTATAAATTCAATAGAAAAAAAAAGTTAACATCTTGCACGTCGTGACTGCGATAAGCAAGTTACCACTCAGCATGATGCTGTACTATGGGGGTCTACAGCACAGCGCTGGTTTTTGAGATGGGTACTTTTCTCTGTCCGTTCTGTATCTAGGTATTCCACAATTACTAGTAGGTACCTCTTTCAAGAGTGGCAATGACGAAAATAATGAAGTTATTCATGACTGTTTATTTGAAATGGTTTATGAATAAACGAACGTTTACTGTTGGAAGTGAACGATCATGCTATGAAGATAATGATTATGCCTTAGGTACGACTAGCGACCCGCCGCGGCTTTGCACGGGTGCAATGCTACACTGCTACTAAATATACTACAGAATGTCTTTATATACGACGTTCACAGCTTTTTTGTCATTAGACAATACAAACATGTTAAGTAAAGGATAAAAAATGGTTATTGTGGGTTATCCTTAAGAGATAGACATATATCATCGCGGACTTTTTTGTAGACCTTTTTAAGGTGTACAATACTGTAGTACATTATTTTGATCTATCTCGTAAGGTTCAGCCAGCGTTTGCAATGTAAACGCAAAAAAATTTGTTTATTTTCGACCTTACATTAAAAACCTCTAAAATTATCAGTGTTTCTCTACTATATTATGCATGTTTTATACATATAAACCTTCCTCTTGAATCACTTTTTCTATTAAAAAAACCGCATCAAAATACGTTGCGGAGTTTTAAAGATCGAAGCATACATAGGGACAGACAGACAGCGGGAAGCGACTTTGCTTTATACTATGTAGTGATTAGTGCACTGATATACAGTGTATATCAGAAAGGTGCGGTTATTAAGGCCCGGACTCGACCAAAGCGGATACGAGACGAGAAAAGACGAGATGTTGTAAACCACAAATAGAATTTCGTTATTTACTTGTCGGATCCGGTCGTTTGTATGGACATGAAATGAATCGGAAGTGCGCCGGTGTTGACATCACGCAACCTACTCACAAGTCTGTCACCACTGCGTGCTTCTACAGAGCCCTGATGTCCAGCTCGAGGCGAGGGCGACAGTCAATGTCTCGCGGCGGAGTTGAGACGTCTTGGAACTGTACCAGATTCACTGTGCCCCGTGTTATTGTTTTAGTTATAATCAAGTAATTCGTTAGTTTTACTAGAAACAGTGTATCGCACCCAGTGTGTCTTCATAGCACGAAACCTATAGTCTGCCCACATGATGTACGAGCTTAACGAAGTAAATCCTGATATATCCGACATACACATCTCGTATCCACTTAGCTTTAGTGGAAACGGTTGAGCAGATAGGAGAAAAGATGTCTTATAGTTGTTTAGGCCAGTCACAATACTCGTGGCGGCGAATATTTTCTTAATCGTGTGGTTAGTGCCTAACCTAGTGACAGAGGTTTTATGCCGCAAATGGGCCTCTGACTTGGCTTTACATGTCTTCGAGAAATATCTCTCGGGCACGCTGGTTTCCTTACGATATTTTCCTTCACCGAATCAAGTGATCATTATTATACAATAAGCATATGGATCCGAAAAATCAGGGGTCTTGGGTTCGAAGTCGAGACCTATAACTTTGGCAGTCCGACTGTCCAATAGACTGTCACTGCTATAAGCAGCGTTCTTTAGACAGTGTCGATGAGAAGAGCCGTCAGCGACGTGTGGTGAGCAGCGTCCACGGCTAACAGCTGATAGGTTACAGGAGCGCGCGCGTGAATTTCATACGGTTGTTGTATTATTGTGATAAAAATGAAAAAAGTATTTAAAATATGTTTCTTTGGGAAAATTATTTGTTACCATGAGTAAAATCACGTGTATAAGTATCGGTCACTAATTACCAGTCACCCTATATACAGGAGTATGCTATCCATAATTCCACCACGACCCCTCTTATGACCCCCACGGATAGTTTTAGGTCAGTGAATTCGTCGATATCACACGGCAGCAGTGCAGCCTGTAGGCACAACACGTCCATTACTTTATATTAGCCAGTGCGCTGGCTTGTAGGGTTTCCAAGATCAATATAGAAGTTCCGGACATCCAAACATTTCGGTCGAAGTCAATTTTTAACCGACTTCAAAAAGGAAGAGGTTCTATGTTCGGCTGTATGTATTTTTTTTATGTATGTTCACCGATTTCTCGGTCAATTGTGGATCGATTTTGAAAATTATTTTTTTTGTTTGAAAAAAAAAATTATTTTTATTTTATTACAACTAAAAAAGGAACAATAAAAAACTTGTTTGTAAAAAATAAAACCAACTTCAAAAACACAAAAAAAGTGAAAAATAACTTTAGCTAGCTTTTTTTGAAGTCGGTTTTATTGTTTGCAAAAAAGTTTTTTTATAAATTATTGCCTTCCACAATATATGAGGAGTTCGTGGCTTATTAACAAGCGCATGGGACGATGTTCAAGATTGAAGCCGCGCTCGCCAAGGTCGGTCCGTGGATGGGTGACTATCTATTACATACCGAGTTTCATTTGTGCTCCAGAAAGCACGTTAAGCCGTTGGACCCGGCTGATATTTGTAGAATTTTGACAGTCGTTAGGTAAACAGTGGCCCAAAAAGTCTGACAACCAGTCTTACCAAGGGGTATCGTATTACCCAGTACTAACTGAGTAGTGGAGCTCAGATAGGCAGTCATTCTATATAAAATACTGGTGTGCAGCTGCATCCGGTTAGACTGGAAGCCGACCCGAATATAGTTGGGAAAAGGTTAGGCAGATGATGAGTCACTGTCGCCAAGCGGTAAAAGCCCAAAAAAGCATAAACAATTATGTCCAATTTGACCCAAAACATTTGGTGAGCGTACATACACACCAATAGAATTTGCATTGATATTCCCTCGTCGCGCTTCGATTGTGCCAATAAAGTGTAATCATTTGACTGACGCGTGTCCGCTACGACATTTTGTATACCTATGTACATTATTTACAATTATGACTTCATGACATAGAATGAGAGGAGCTCATGGCTAAATGATAACAGCCGCTTTATGTTCTTAATGATAACAGTGGATGGGTGAGCACCCATTACATACCGAGTTTCCTCGTGCCTCGGAAAGCACTTTAAGACGTTGGTCCCAGCTGTGATTTGTAGATCTTTGACAGCCGTTACAGGTAGGAGGTCAGATAGGTAGTCGCTCCATGTAAAATACTGGTATTCAGCTGCATTCGTTAGACTGGAAGCCGACCTCAAGATAGTTGAGAAAAGGCTAGGCAGATGATGACAAAGAATGAGGTCGTGTGTATTACAGGCTTGTTAGTGATCGCGCATTAGGACATGCAGTGTAGGGCACCCTCAGAAGTATCTAAGTAAGTTTTCTTTATTTGCACGAGATATGATATAATTAGTTCTTAAAGCTATTAAGCGGAGGCCATACCACCAGCTTCCGAGCGAGCGAGCGAGCCGGGCGAGCATCGTTTCTCGGTTCACACCGCGAACTACCGAAAGTGCGGAACCGAAGTATGAAAAGAGGTGAAACGATGCTCGCCCGGCTCGCACGCTCGCTTATTGGCGGTATGGGATTCGCTTGATCATTTCAGACATGATGCTCAGCAGTCGCGCTTGCGACCACTAGACCAACGAGGTAGTCAAGGCAGAGGTGCTTAACCCTTCTCGGATTACAAAGCGTGAAGTCATGTCATGTTATAAGATTATAGTTATGCTGACATTAGATCAAAATCAGATCAAGGAAAATGTTTCAAGCACGGGACACATAACCAAGAACCTTGCCATTCCCAGTAACCATAGCCATTCCCTTAATGTCCTACAGATATGTTGACTAAACTATTTAAGTGAGAAACAAGAGTGTAGTTACAACATGTTACAGCTTTGGGTGACTCGTTCTGATATGACTTTGTAAATGTATGGGCTTTTGTCGGTTAATGTGAAGTTGCTAGGCTTACCATCTGTTAGATGGCAATTGGGACAGTGTCAAAGTGAAATATTGTTTCAATCAATAATTATCAATCAAACACTTTTTTAAGCTTTCATGGTTTACAAATAAAATTATACTGTCTCTTACGCGACTATTTACTGTGTGTTTTGCCGTGACTTTATGTCGAGTTCCAGTAGTGCGCGTAGCAAAAGACAAAGAAAGAGGGTAGACAGATTTGTCTGCTCCTAACAATTATTTTTTTATTTTTTCATTCACCCGCGTGTGAATTTAATGATCGAGATGGTTTTCAACAACCACGAGTGAGGTGTGAAATTGAGAATATGCTATATGAGAGCATGAATGTAAAATCTTAAGTTGTTTGTTATTATGAGTACAATCACGTGTTATAGTATCGGTCACTAATTACCAGTATATTTAACCATAAAGTTCGGTACGTACCCCTTCGGGGGTCTGACACATAAACCTCCGCTGGCTTGGTAGATACCCCCGAAGGGGTCTGCGTTTAAGTCATCCGTCATCCTAATTATTTATGTAAATATTTAATATTCTGATCATCAAATACTATGAGTGTGCGTTAATTAAGAGAGTTGGATAAAAAGTTCATATGACATCGCCATTAAAACTTCAGTATTTAGCGCGCAAGTTTCTTAATTTATCCTTATAAAATCAGAGTGCGTAAATACGGTCATCGCCATTTTGACGGCAGTGCCGGCCGAGGCTAAAAATCATAAAAATTGTGGTTTTCGGACATCCAAGCTCCACTATGTTGAGAATGATTAACTCGTCATTAAATTATGTGACGAATTAATCCATAGTTCAATTTAAATAAGCAGTGGTAACGATGAATTTTGATATCTAAAGTCGAAGTTTCGCGCCAATCGTGCGTGTTTACATTTTTATTTTTCACATTACATCACACAGACGCGAACAGATTCGATAACAAATATGACAAATATCATTCCAAATATTATAAACAACATGAAAATGCCCAGATCTTAGCGTAATTTACTAATACGGGACCAATAACTCGTAATATTCATTACCACTCCTCAATTTGTAATCGAAAGTGACGGCATTTTTTTTTTTAATTGCATTATGTGGATGCGATAATTTCAATCGATTCGTTTTTTGTAAATTTCGATCAAATCGAGAAATTAAATTAAGGAATTTAAGAAATCGATAGATGGAAATTAAAATAATTTTGTTTTAAGCTTAAAATACAATTCTTTCTTTGTCGTGTGGTTAGTTCGTAACCTGTTGTCAGAGTTTTTAGGCCGCCCATGGGCCTCTGACTTGGCTTTACATAATACAATAAATAAATACAATAATATTTTTTAAGCTTTATAATGGTAATTTTAATAGTGTTTCGTACATTATAGGTACTAAAACCGAAACAACAAACAGCACAGACTGATCTATGGCTAAATTCGCGCCATTTTTTTTCAAATAAAAATTTAAGTTATGATCGCATTCGCTGTTCAAATTACATTGTATTTTACTAGATAATTTATAGTATTTTTTATATTATATAAATATGCTTTTATTTAACTTCCCGTGTTAGTAAGTATTGGTCAAATCTTGCAACTGAATTTCAAACCAGTTCCCCTATACTGATTGAGCTGAAATTTTGCACATGCCTTTGGTTCTGGTGACAATACATTTTTATGACAAACATTACTATTAGTCTTGCAGTCAGGATCGTCTCCTCGGGACAGAACTCCTCAACGGTTAATAGCGCGGACACGAAACTTTGGATACGCTTTTAATTTTGATAGATATAGATGATTTCTTTCATGACTTCATCCTGCAACCAGGATCGTCTTCTCATGAGGGAACTCCTTAACAGTTAATAGCACGGATACGGAAATTTGTATGCGCGTTCATATTTGACGAATATTCATGATTTCTATAATGACCTCATCCTGCAGCCAAAATCGCCTTCTCACGAGGGAACTCCTCAATGGTTAATAGCCCAGACACGAAACTTTGTATAGATACGCGTTCAATTTTGATGAATAAACCTAATTTGTATCGTATTTGACCTACAGCTAGGATTGTCTTTTCATGAGGACACTCCTCAACGGTGAATAGCATAATATAGTGATTCGGTATCAGAAATGTACAGAATACGACAAAATTAAAAATTCCGAAATAAGTTTTTTTTTTTATGACTTCTTAATTTTATTTTTTATTGTTGTTGGTCGGTTGGATATAGAATGCCCAGGATCTTATATATCTTAGGCACAGTAAAAATTTATTTGGTTCCCAAGATGAATTTTATTTAGTCTACAAAATTGGGTTTAGTTTGGTTGAGTAATTGTGTTAGGTTGGATTGGTTATTGTGGGAATCACCACTTACAAATACTTCTTTTATCATCCTGTTCTTTCTCAAAAGGGCAAAGGCCTCCCCATGGCATTCCAATTTTCTTTATCTTTTGCCTTCTCCGACTAATACTTTTAATGGTGAATATTTTTTATACTTAATGAGCTTGGTTTAGTTGCAACCCAAAAAACTAGATATGAAATTACGGGGTGTAAACAGACCCTTCAACAAGCCGTCAACCAAGCATTCTGTACATCAAACTAAGTAACTTTACGCAAAAATTTTTGCTGGTAAACGAAATTTTTTTTTGGGGTCAAAAATCACATTTTACGGTAAAACTCAATATAATGCGCTCAAAACTTATTGCTGATGGATGTTTTGAATAGTAAACGGACCATGGAGGTAATTGGAGTAAAGTTAGAACCTTAAAAAGTAGTATTTAAAAAAAAACTTGTAAAAAATTGGAACTTTGACCCCCAATATCTCCGTAACTAGAAGGTTCCCAGGTATGGTCCAGAACAAAAAAATAATCACAATGACGAGGAGAACAAGTGCCTTTCGGCTTCGTTAAGGGTCTTTTTACACCCTTTATATTTCTAAGAAAACTACAAATGCGAGTAGGGCTCTTGCCATGAGGGTTCTGTCGCATGTCTGTTCACGGCTTCACTCAAGTGACACGGCCCACGGCCTATGATGAATAACCTGAACTTTGCAGTTGTAAAAGACGTTTTTAGAGTGGATAGTGAACCGCTTTCAAAGAATAAACTAACGTTTCTTTAGGATACGGCTTATGAATTGCCGATTGCGAAATAAAAGACAATAAGTTTGTCGGTCATCGTTACCGAGGCAGGCCCAAGAAACGCTGGCGTGTCGATTTGGACTCGTTCTTGGCTGATTGGCCAGAGAAGGCAAATCACCGACAGAGTAGGACAGGAATGGAAGAGGCTTTTGCTCAACAGTGGTAAAGAATAGGCTTAACAAGAAAAAAAAGTTTGTCCTAATCTAACACAATAACCCAACCGACAATACGCTGTCAACAATTTATATATCTTTTGCGGATCAAACAATTTTTTTTTTTTACCAATATTCTATATCAAACCTTCGGATATTTCAAAACGAAATTCGCAATAAATGATAATAGTAAATTATTACACTTATAAAGTAAGAATAAATGTGAAATGCGAGCGCACTCCTAATTTAAATTTTGAAACAAAAAAAAAACGCAACCGTGCGTATTTATGTACAATTGAAAATCAATCCATTTCCAGATTATTTATTTGCTTGAACTGTTAGACTTTATTTCTTGCCAAATCCCACGCTACTAGTTCAACGGAAAGTTAGAAGACTATCTATAAGTTTTTAAAAGAAAGATAATCATCAGAATGTTTATTTAGATGCAATTTTTTTTTGTGATTACACATTTCTGTTTCTTATCATTTATAAATCTCCTTCTCTTGAAGTCAACCAAAAACATCGAATAATTACTAAATGAAATTATGTAAACAGATAGCTTGAAAAAGTTAATTTAAAATTTAAATAATTTTTTGAAATTATACCAAAGAGTTTTTATTCCGTTTCAACTCTTTTTTTCAAACTTGATTTCAATTCGATTATCGATTAGGCTGAATCCAACTTTATAATCGAATGATGAACCTTGGGTTTACGGTCAGCACTAAGAGTTTTTAGTTATATTTGTCAAGACTTTGATCGTGTTTTTTATGAAATTATGTATGAATAATGGTAAAAATAAGAACGCAGATAGTTTGTTACTGTCATTATTTTGCCCTTTTGAGTTTTTTTAGCAAACGAGAACTTTTCTATGTACATTATTTCCAGCGCAACTAAGTTACCTATTTTTTGGAAGAGTGTAGCGGTACGTAATTTACACATATTTGGAAATAGACTGACGCCGTTTTACTGATATTAACACGTTATTGGAGATATTAACCATAAACTTATAGTATGAAACAGCTTCCGCGACATGTTTTTCATTAAAAAATCGAATGCTGAAAGTTCACGAAAATTCTTGAATTTCATGACAATTCACATCTCCCCGCCGATTCAGCTGGTGTGTCATGTGTCAAAATCTTGTCGAGCATAGTGGACTGGTCAATATACTGGTCGGGTATTGAGTCCATCGCCAAAGATGAAGAAGTACTTATCCTAATAAGTATCTTAAACATGTCCCACTAAAATCTGCTAAAGATGGTGCCCCTAAACACCCTTGGGGCTATTAAACTGTAATGATAACTGCTGTCCCACATTCTACAGATTTCGTGGTTATGTCCACTAAATGTTTACAGAGTAATCGTTACTGAATGTACCCGGAAATTAAACTAACAATGCAAAGAACGCAAGTAAACGCACATTCACACAGTGCTGAATGAAATGTAATTATCATAGTTATAAGGTTCTTTTTACTAACACAGTTTTAACCATAAATGTATGTAAGTCTGTACGGTACATAGGTACCTATAAAGGGTGTAAAAAGACCCTTAACGAAAACGGAAACCACGTAATTCTGCCCATCATTGGGATCATTTTTTTCTTCTAGACAATACCTGGGAAACCACAGGTTCTGGAGATATTGAAGGTCAAAGTTCCAATTTTTTCACAAGTTTTTTTTTTAGAACCGTTTTTTAAGATTTTAACTTTACTTTAATTAACTCCATGACCCATTAACTATTCAAAGCACCCATCAGCACCAAGTTTTGAGTGCGTAACATTGATTACCGTGAAACGTGATTTTTCACACCAAAAAAAAAAGTCGTTTCCCAGCAATAATTTTTGCGTAGAGTTAGGTACTTAGTTTGATGTACAGAATGCTTAGTTGACGGCTTCGTGAAGGGTCTGTTTACACCCTGTATAAGGTCCCATTAAAATAGACAAACTTTTAGAAATCATTCAGACCACCAAAATAAGTACAATGGTAAAAAAAAGAAAAAAAAATCATAGGCCCATGGGCGGCATAAAAATTCTGACGCACGAAAAAAAAGAAAGCAGTATCGCTTGCGACTGACGAGAAAATAAGATTCATTATCATTCTTCTACCTTCCTATTATTTTATGCTTCTAGGTTCAGGTCAGGCTGTTCAAAATGCCGGGAGTGGGCTGTGAAAATTTTCATAGAAGACCTGGCGCGCATCAGTGTATATTTTAGTGGTCCTTTCTATTTCCAATACAGAAGTATTGGAAATAGTATGAGCAGCGCTAAAAGAGTGTGCCGTGACGTCTGCCAGGGGAGAATGGAAGAAAAAAACGTGTTGCGCCAACGCCAAGTCGAATGAGACAAGGGCAGGAAGATGACGATGATGAAATTGTAATAAAACAACCTAAGTAGGTAAAATCTTAATTTTATTGTAGGTTAGTAACAAAATACATAATAATATATTTATGTACATACATACACTAGGTAGACACTTCAAAGTCACCCGCTACGATCCTGACATACTCCTTATGTGTATGTTAAGGCTAAAAGCCGAAGTAAGGTTACACCTAGTTCTAGCCGGCTATACCTAGTTGCGGCCGGTAACTTTCCTTTTTATTGCTAGGACACAGTAATCAAATGGATTGGGTTAGGTTAAGCTAGAACTGTGCCCAAACGCACGCGAGCCGAGCGAGCGGTGCCGCGCAGCGGCCGGCGAGCGCTACATCCAAATTGGTTGCATAATAACAAACTGTTACCAGCCGCACCTAGGTATAGCCGGCTAGAACTAGGTGTAACCTTACTTCGGCTTTTAGCCGTAACATATACATATATTTACAAATGAAATACACGTTAATGTATGTCTCTAACAGAATAAGTTGTTGTTAGGCTCAACGTCAAACCCAGGATGATGAGTGCAAAGTTCTTTGCGTTGTTAGCGAATCTGACCCTGGAAAAGAAAACTTATAAATAATAAGACGGATTAAATCCCTATGAAACGCAAGTGACTAAAAGAGTGATGGATATAAATGTTGATAGATCGAGAGGGAGAGGATCGACTGTGTGAGGAATGATTTGAAATAGAAAGAAATAAATGATGTCGTGACGTCTGACAGGGGAGAATGGAAGAAGAAAACGTGTTGCGCCGACCCCAAGGGCAGGAAGATGATGATGACTAGCCCGTATGGTGGAACATGGCCCAGTGCCTCTCTCACAGAAAGAAGATCAGTGTCCCACTAGTGGGAATGTTATAGGCCGATTATGACGTTACGCTTTCTTTACCTGGATCTGCTTGCATATTGATCTTCCCAGTCGACGAAAAATTCTATGAATGCTGGGAATATTAGGGCGACGAAACCCAAGAAGAATTGGCCCATCTGAAAATATAAGACTTTAGTTACTTTACATCACACCTGTTATCCTTGAAGAATTCGGCAGAGTATACCTTATAGTACACCCACACTTCTCCAGTTATGTGATAGGGGGCGAGCCTATTGCGATCAACCGGGCACTGATCCAGACTCCGTGGCTCCTACTGAGAAATTTCTGATGGTAAAACCCAATGCCCAACCTGGGAATCGAACTCCGGGCCTCATGCTCAGCAGTCAATTCATTTCCAGTCAATGACCTAGCTTTCATAAATTCATGGTAATAAAGTACTTAGTTGTAGTTTGCTAAGTATGAATATCTTGGACTGGTTTTGGTAATTGATGACTTACATTGGTGAAGGAAATTATCGTGAGGATACCTATCTGGACTTATATCGCCAATCCATCTTGAGCGAGCGTGGTAAGAGGTAAGAAAAGGCCTTTGCCAGGCCAGTAATAGGCTTATTATTTTATGGGTAAAGTCAAATTTTCCTTGTAATGCTGGCTGGTGGCTGATTTTGCAATTGTTATTATATTTTTATCTCATCATCATCTGCCTAGCCTTTTCCCAATTATGTTGGGGTTCGGCTTCCAGTCGAACCGGATGCAGCTGAATACCAGTACTTTACATGGAGCTACCATCTAAAGGGTGTCCAAAAAAAAGACCCTTAACGAAGCCGAAAGGCACTTGTTCTCCCCGTCATTGCGATCATTTCTTTTTTCTAGACCATACCTGGGAACCTTCCAGTTGCGGAGATATTGGGGTTCAAAGTTCCAATTTTTTCACAATTTGTTTTTTAAATATTCAATCCATCCATTGGCACAATGTTTGGAGTGCGTAACATTGAGTCCTACCGTAAAACGTGATTTTTCACCCCAAAAAAAAATGTCATTTCCCAGCAAACATTTTTGCGTAAAGTTACTTAGTTTGATGTACAGAATGCTTGGTTGACGGCTTCGTGAAGGGTCCGTTTACACCCTGTATATGATCTCCACAACCCAGTTAGTACTGGGTTACCCCGTGCATGATATTCTGTTTGGAAACTCATACATCAATAGCAAGCAATACAGTGTCAAACTACCATCCAATAGGTCAATTATTGAAGGCTTTATTGACCTATTGGATGGTAGTTTGACACTGTAAGATACTCACAAAAATCATGACTGGAATCGTACGTGGAGCTATCATAGATAATGCCGTCACCACCATTGTCATGATAAATCGATATATTCTTTCCCAAAGTGAAAAATGACTGAAAGTTACAAGAAAATATATTTTCACAGCTTAGGTTAAATTAATTGAATGTAATGAGTGTAAAAGAAGCCTTAACTATGCCGAAAGGCATTTGTTCTCCCCGTCATTGTGATCATTTTTTTTCTAGACCATACCTGGGAACCTTCTAGTTACGGAGATATTGGGGGTCAAAGTTCCAACTTTTTCACAAGTTTTTTTTAAATGTGATAACTTTACTATAAATACTATTCAGTACATCCAAAAAAAGTCGTTTACCAGCAATCATTTTTGCGTAGAGTTACTTAGTTTGATGTACAGAACGCTTGGTTGATGGCTTTGCGGTGTACCTGTACAGTGTACACCCAGATTTACCCAATATGTTTAATATTTTTTGGGCAAGCCCGCCATACTTTTGCCTAAACACTACAACTCCTGAAAGCCAGAATCAACAGTGGCGACCACCAGAAAGGCGACGAGACAATGAAGCTCCAATATGCTTACCTAAATTCTATGCAATGAGGGGCAATCCTATTATAATAATTATGCGGCTGCTTCTAAAAAAACCCATGAAGAAGTTGGTATTATTTTATTTTTCCGGGGCCATTCATCACCATCATCAGCCTACAGCAGACTACACTCCTGGGCAAAGGCCTCCCCCATTCCTTCCAATTTTCTCGATGTTGCGCCTCTTCTCGCCAATTAACGAGAAAGCTGTCCCGTAGATATTAATTCGAGAAAATGTTCGCATGTTTTCGTGTTGGAATAAGATGAAAAATAGGAATGATGAAACCTTCTGTGATGCCTTACGATGTAGTGCCAGACTATTCGGAACGGCACCCACATTGTGAGTGCAAATGTCATACTTAACATCAGCACCATAAGAAACTGCAGAACTGTAGTGCCTCTGAAAATAATGAGTTTCCTTCTTTTAACTTTTTAATACACTTGCTTGTTTTTCTAGAGCATTTGAAGTTCCTTAACACACCAGCCCCTGCAGTCTCGATAAATATAGCGATAAAAATCGGTCGTTAAGTGTAATCGATGTCAAATTTCTTTAATAGATTTTCAACCTTATGCTTTCGAAATAAAGTAGAAAATCTATTAAAGGAATTTGAGAACGATACGACTTAGCGACCGATTTTTGTCGCTATCTAATGTCGAGACTGCAGGGCCTGTAATCCCCAATTTTCGCCAGGTATGTTTAAGTCCCATGTTATAGGGATGAGCCTATTGCAATCAACCGGGCAGAATGCTGTGGCTGCTAGTGAGTCTGAAAGTCCTGATGGAAAAACCCAATAACTTTTTGCCCGACCTGGGAATCGAAGGACCTCATGTCTATCAGTAGCGCTTGCGACCAGTAGACCAAGGTAAGAGACAGTTTAATCAAATAAACATTTTAGTTACTTTAGTAAGAACTAAAATATTGTTTCCAAGTCATTCCCTGGAGGGCGCTGTTGGTAAATATTTGTGAAATAATACTGTCATGTGGTCGTAATGGCTCAGAGTGGTCGTGATGGCTCAGAGGTTAAGGCCTCGCCTCTATGCATGAGGTTGTGGGTTCAAATCCGGGCAAGTACCAATGTGACTTTTTCAATTCATATGTACTTTCTAAGTTTATCTTGGACATCACAGACATCGGTGAAGGAAAACATCGTAAGGAAACCTGGACTTAACATTCATATAAGTCTGAAATCGCCAACCCGTCTTGAGCAAGCGTGGTGATCAATGCTCGTGCCTTCTCGGTTTGAGAAGAGGCCTTTGCCCAGCAGTGGGACAGTAACAGGCTGATATTATTATTATAATACTATCGAAATTGAAAAAACAAGATGGCGGCCTCAGTTCTGCTTAAGGCCGTGTGCCAAAAGATATACAAGTATACCTGTAGACTCATAATTGGCATTGAGAGAGATGGAGGTATACTCGACGTATAGCACCATCCCTTTCGTTATGCTTACATATTATGCGGCATGTGTACTGTGATTGGACTCGTGCAAGTTTCGCCCCAAGCCCAATAACCGAAGAACCCGGTTATAGAGGATAGAAGAGTCACTATTATTGTGGCTGTAACAAAAATGAAACTCAATCAATGTCAAAGGAAATCAAATAACGAAATAAAAACTTATTTTTGTTAGCCTATTTACTGCCCCGCTCCTGGGCAGAGGCCTCTCCTTTCATCTTTTAGGCCTCTCTATTCCATGATTGCCTCACAAACAAGATCAGATCTTTACATCACTTTCCCCGCGGTCCGTTTCGAAAGCAATTCAATCAGGCATCCAGTGAACGACGACTTTTTCTCTACAAACTTGGAAGACATCATCATCAGCCAACAGTCCACTGCTGGGCATAAACCTGTTCAATCGCACGCCACTTAACTCGATTCTTGGCACCTCTCATTCAGTTGCTACCAGCCACCCTGCGAAGATCGTCGCTCCACCTAGCCTGAGGGCTTCCCACCTTACGCTTGCCGATTCGCGGTATCCACTCAAGAACACGACTACCGCAACGGTCATCGGTTCTACGGCTAATATGGCCGGCCCATTGCCACTTCAGCATACTTATTCTGTGAGCCTGTTGGATCACCTCGGTCCAGATGCAATCCCTTAAGCAAGCATAGCCCGTTACATGGCTCGCTGAGCGACTTTGAATTTATGGACTAACCGTACCGGGAGTGTCCACACTTTCCAGCCCCGAAAGTCATGAGTTGGAAGACGTCAAATAACAATACCAGCAACATTATACTGCGGTGTATCGCGACCTCACTGGACTGTTTTCGTTTGAATTGCTACTGCAAGCTTTCTACCTCGCTCGATACTGAACTTCTAAGAGGGATCCTCATAGTAGCGTAGTTGATACCACATTGCATAATTTTTATGAGCTGCCAAAGTGCGAATCCTCCAAAGATTTTGCATGGCAACAGACGTGTACCAGTGACGTAACGAATTTGCCAACTCAATGACTCAACTATAAATTGATTTCGAAGAAACTATAAATCGAATGTGGGATATCTTCCAAGTTCCAAGCGTGCAAAATTTAAAGCTAGTTAATAAAACTACTATATTATAATTGTCACGGATGACATTTCATCGTCGATTTTCTACATTTTTTTTGTTGAACTAAATGTAACCTTATTCACTAAACAATAAACGTTAATACGAAAACAATTGTAAGACCTAATACGGAGCTGAATTCTCACCATTTCGCACTACAATCGGGAAGTATTTTGGTGACCTCATGTTGTTCTCCACAGGTAGGGCAACAGATATCCCCGAAGTACCATACATGCATATCCCACAAACCCTGATGAATCCATGCATGTCCTTCCATGCAGCTCGATCGAGTATATTTCTAGGTTCAAATGCTATTACACTGTAGTACATTGTCGTCAAAACGCATATTGCTGAAAAATTAGACAATTTCACTGAAATAGATGTTATTGTTGCTAAACTATGGCACGTTCAAAGTCATTGTTTTTGCGTTACTGTTTAGTAGTGTCCCTATTGCAGGGTAATGGGTGCTTTTTTTTTTTGGGTGGGAAGTCATCAAATAACCCCCCTGCTTTGGGTGGAGTGGGAGGGAGTGTCAGACTTTTACTGACTAAAACCCATCCATGTTCCTTCTTTTCCCTTTGTGTTCCAGGGCCGCGGTATCTCTTTCGAACAGTCCCGCAGCAGGGTAATGGGTGCTGCTTTAGTTAAAGGTCCATAAAATATCTCAGCTCTAACTCTAAGGTGTTTAAGGAAGCGGGAAGGCTTCTGATTTTGAAGATGTCCACGGGCGGCTGTCAATTTATCATCAAGGGGTAGGTAGCATCAGTTGGACAAGAGTCATAATCGATTCGGTCTCGATCGGATTGTTTGTGAAATGCAGTTCAGTTTTACTTCACGGTTACGAGAGTATAACATATTAACATCACACCTTGTAATCCCCGAAGGGTTATCCAGAGGTGTACCTAACAAGTACACCCACATTTCGCCAGTTTTGTTAAAGTCCTATGTAATAGGAGGCGAGCCTATTGCCAACTTTCATCTGAGAATTTCCTGACGGAAAAACGCATTATTACTTTGCCCGACCCGGGAATCGAACCCAGGACCTCAAGCTCAGCAGTCGCGCTTCCGACCACTTGATTAACGAGGAAGTTCCGAGAGCAGTTGTGATCAAATAGATTAAACAAAGCAAGTAATGCGCCAGCTTTGTATTTTGATACCACTGGCCACCATTCTTCCACCACTAAAATTCAAAATATTCTTACCAACGAAAACATCAGCTGCCAAGGCGAACGGTGATAACCACTTAAGACTCTTAATAAGACACAGTGGCAGCAGCATCGGAGCACTGATCAGTATGTACATTCTGATGTCATACAGCCATGAGTAAGTAGTTGGATCAACGCCAACAATTATCTGTGTTCAATTGGAAATGTTATGTAACGGTCGGGTTTTGAAAAAAAGAAATTGTTCTTAAGGTGGAATCTTGGGGCACACATTTAGGATACTTACATTAAGATGTATGACCGGCAAACCATGGGCTAACCAATTGATCTCATCATCTGCCTAGTCTTGTCCCAACTATATTGGGTCGGCTTCCAGTCTAACCGGATGCAGCTGAATACCAGTATTTTACATGGAGCGACTGCCTTTCTGACCTCCTCAACCCAGTTAGTACTGGGTAATACGATACCCCTTGGTCAGTCTGGTTGTCAGAATTTTTGGGCCACTGACTATGACTACCTAACGACTGTCAAAGATCTACAAATGACAGCCGGGACCAACGGCTTAGCGTGCTTTCCGAGGCACGGAAGAAACTCGGTATGTAATGGGTGGTCACCCATCCACAGACCAACCTAGGCAAGCACGGCTTAACCTAAAGATCGACACGAGCGGCTGTTATTAATTAGCCATGAGCTCCTCCATGGGCTAACCAATTGAGCTAAGGGAATCAAACAGACAACGCCATGCTTAGTAAACGCGCTTAGACCATCAAGATAGCCATCAGCCGAAGCTAAATTTAGATAATGTTATTGACTGATAGGAGTTATGTCTAGTTTTTGAAACCCGACAGAGCAGATTTTTTTACAAAACTAATAATTATAGTCATTTAAACTGAAATGGGACTGGGCGGGCCATGTCTGCTGGATGCTGGCAAAGTTGTGGGCCCGTCTGTCACAAAAATGGAGCCTTGAGATAGTTAGACGGGGTCGCGGCAGACAGAGGAGAAGATGACGGGACGCCTTGGATGGCATTCTCGTTAATTTGCGAGAAGAGGCGCAACATCGAGAAAAGAGGAAGGAATGGGGGAAGGCTTTTGCCTAGGAGTGGGACAACTCAGGCTGACAAAATATATAGTCATAGCATAGAAAACTCTTTACGGCACGGTTGGCGCAGCGGCTGAGCGATTGACTGCTGTACTGTGTGTCGCGTCTTGGATTGGGATAAATGCACCCACGATACAAGAAAAATTCATAGTGTAGGGAAAATGTTAAAAAAAACAGTCCATAAAACAGCTCACCTTTTTCATCGATTGTGCGATTATTATTTGGTAAATACAACACGTTCCCACCATTTGGAAAAGTAAGATTATTTCTACTGTGTACCTGAAAGCAACAGAATTACAAATGAAAAACGATGTTTATACACAAAATTAAGAAATGCTAAGATTTGATTTAAGTTATCGATTTGTTTTCTTCGGAAATACGAAGGCGTGATCGATTTCGATCGGTGGTGGGCAATTTATGACCATACGGACGGACGGACAAAGCCTCGTCTCCATCACCTATTATTTCGCATAGGTGATAGAGGGCTATGCTTGGAGACAGTCGAGTTGAAGATTGCTCAGCACGCTCTGAAGGATAAGATCCGAAATAAAATTGTTCGCAAAAGAACTAGAGTTACCGACATAGCTTGCAGAGTTTGCAAGCAGAAGAAGCATTGGGCTGGCCATGTCTGTCAAAGAAATGACGATCGATGGAGTGAACGAGTTCTGGAGTGAACACTGTGTATCGGTAAATGCAGCGTTGGACGCATCTCAGCTAGATGGAACGAAGATTTTTAAAGGTGGCTAGGTCATACTGACTGCGGAGGTTGAAGGTCAGGGTATTATGGCCCAGCTTTGGAGAGGCCTATGTCCAGTAGTTAGTAAGTTAATTACGTTTTTTATGTATTGAGAAGGTCAGATTAAAATAAGGGCTATTATTATTTTTATTTTATGTCCAGCAGTATACTGCGATAGGCTGAGTTCATTAATGATTGATGTTTGGAGTTTATTGCGCTATCGAATCAGGTATTATCGATGCTTTCAAGATGTGGTTGTTGGTGGAGGCTGCTATGTATACCATGGACCGCAATGAGGACTAATGAGTCCATAATGGAGGAGCTCAACATTACAATCTGCTTGGAGCGCAGCCTCAGCTTTTTCGGACATATTATACGTTCGCCTTGGCATTTGTGGTCCTCAGCAGTGAACGAATGCCAAAAAAGAGAAGAGAGAGATCAAAACAGAAATGAGAAGATCCATAGGAGATCCAAGATAATTAACATAGCCCGAAGAATTGGCCGACGGTGCCGAAAGGTTTTGTATGGCGTGCAGGGTTGAAAGTTATCCCACAACGTGGACTTGGTAAAGCCCGTAGGAATTCTTTGGGTGCGAGAGGCACAGGCCGGATGATGTACCGGCACTTGGGGAACACCTATGTCTAGCAATAGACGCCTTACCTTCTTGACTGATGATTAATAGAGACCTTATTACCTTCTACCCTTTGTCGTTCTGCATCCTTTCGATATGAAGCACTCAAATCTAACTCACCTAAAAATTTTGCTTTTATTCCTGACCCAGTTCCATGGTGCGGTTGCGGCGGCCGCTTCAGCCAAGTCAGGGTATGATAATTTATTTATCCTTAACCTATGATACAGTTTTTGGGCTGATGTTATTAACATCTGTGAAATATAGGGAATCTTAAAAATATAGGGGGTTAGTTAAGATATGTTCAGGCTGACGTATAATGAAATATGTGATGGATCAGAGGACGATGCAGATAGGAAGTTCCAAACACAAGACAATGATCATGGTAACTGAACAGTCCGCGCTATTGAATTACTTGCGGGAGAAAGATGGAGCTATACATAATTAATAGCACCATCCTTTTTTTGTAACAAATTAATAATGCATAGCAGACATCAGAAATATTCGAAGAACATCTTTATCTTCGATTTATTTGCTTCACAATTAAGTAGTCAAAAAGCACGGAAAGTACGCTAACACGCGAAGCCGTTAGTTTTCAGCTGCTATTCGGATCTTTGACTGCTGAAGCCAGAAAGTGATAACTTAATTTGTGGCGATCAAGTATACAATCACTGGATGGAAAATAGTGATATTCAGCTGCATCTGGTTTGACTGAAAGCCGACTCCAACAAAATTGAGAAAGGTCAGGTAGAATATGACTATTGAAGGAGCATACAACAATTTAGTGATACTGAATAGTACCAACAGACCCGAAGTAAAAGTAAACTTACAAACATAGTGTATGCTGTAAGGCATCCAACGGCAATGGTTACAGCTAAAGATGTCCATAGTCCTCCAATCATGTAAGCTTCAACTGCGCCGCCAAGGCTCCCCTTGATTAAATGAGCGGTTGACTCTAAGACACTGCAAAATAATATTACTAGTTTTAAACGAGGAAATTAAAGGTACTCTTCAGAAGGTCGCAAGTGTGACTGCTGAGCATGAGGTCTTGGGTTCGATTCCCAGGTCGGGCAAAGTGTTATTGGGTTTTTCCATCAATAAGTCCTTAGTAGCAGCCACAGAGTCTGGATTTGTGCCCAGTTGATGGCAACAGGCTTGCCCCCTATTACATGGAATAGTTCATCAGCCAGTAAGTGCCCGTGCTGCATAATGGTACCAATATCAGTTTATGAGTTTCATGGGTGTTGAAGAGAGATAAGTTTTGTTTTTTCTTATTTTGTTTATGTTAATGGTTACTAGTTTATTTTGTTAGGAGGGGATGTTAGATATGTACCAAAAGAAACGATTATAGTCTAATAAGTACTGGTAGCGCCATCTTGTATCCTGTTGATGTAACTATTATGACGTTTATCCCCCCTCTTCCGTTTTATTGGGCAAAATGGGATCATCACAAAGCATCGGAGAAGCAGGTTAGGTTAGGTATTTAAAAAAATAACATAAGAGAAGATGAAGAAAAATACTAGAGAAACATAAAATACTTAGTAGTGTACACGTCGTTCCTCTCCGAAACGTAGTCGTAATCCGTCCTCTCCGTGCCAGGGTAGTAGTCATAAACAGCACTTTCTCTTCTTTTGATGTAATGCTTTACTTCTCTATCCAAAGTATATAAGCTAGGGTTTGACTGAAAAACAGGCAAGCTATTAGATTAGGAGTTTCCTATTAAACGTCACACGAATTGAACTAGGTACCGCAAGACTGGTGGTTGGTCTAAAGCAGGGCTCGGAATTAATAAATTAACCGGTTACGGTCATTCACTGTAAAAACGTGTATAAAAAATTGTGAAAAAGTCGGAACTTTGTCACTATATCTCCGTAACAAGAAGGTTCCCAGGTATGGTCTAGCAAAAAAATGGTCGCAATCACGGGGAGAACAAGTGCTTTTCGGCTTCATTAAGGGTAATTTTACACCCTTTATATACGGTCCCAAGATGTTAGCGTGCCCCAAAATCAAGCAGATATGTTCATTAGTTTATAAAACTACGAAAACATTATCTAAGAAACTTTAACTTACTACTCCTAATTCCTCAGAATAAACGCTACCACCTTTTGACGTATTATGAGCGACCGTTGAAACGACATCTGGAACGTGTGTTGCAGTAGGTCCAACAAATGATAAAATTTCAGCTAATGTCATAGAAGGAAGATGGGGTCCGGCAGAAGGTGTTCTTGACCTGGGTCCGTTGGATGGACTGGGTTCTACTTGCAAATCAAGGTCTATCGTGATTGGAGGACCCTGAACCATGGAAATACCGAACCAAGGCGTGGCATCACTAGCAGTAGCAGGCTCTGTGGCAGGGTTAGGGGCAGGCGAAGGCTCAGCAGACGTGGCAGCAGCCGCATCAGGTGTAACCTCATTCTGAATAAGAATAAAAAGATTGAATGGAATACTTAAGTGACAGTTAGTGACCGACGATTGACTGGCTTAGCCATGCTGATCCAAAATAATATTAAAGACCGGCCAAGCGCGAGTCGGCCGCGCGCACAAAGGGTACCGTAGCACCAAAAAATATAGTAATTATATTTTAACACTCATTTTAATACGTCTTTTTGCACTAAACGGCAAAATTAAATTTGTTTTCATAGAATGTTAATGAAAAACAAAGTTACTGCTCGAGTTTCACGAAAAAGTCCCATATTTCAAAAACTAAAGATCGGATCTTGTTCAAACCAAATTTCGTTCAAAGTTCTTTTTACATTCTGCTGGGTATGTTTGTTCAGAATTTTCCTCCTATTAATTTAAAATTTGAGGGGCGGGGGACACAATTTTTACTACTTTAGAAGCATATACACCGTGACTTTTTAGTCGTCTCACAAAGGGGGTCCACTCAATGTGCTCGACATAAAATAGTTCTAGGCGCGTTTTTTTTTTACCTACCGTAATAGGTACAAAGAAAAATAAATAAAGTTATTTTTTATGCATTCCCATGATAGGGAACGAACCCTCCACGAAGCCGTCAACCAAGCAAATATTGCAAGGATTTTTTTTTTTTTGCGTGAAAAGTCACTATTTACGGTTGGACTCATTGTAACGCACTCAAAACATTGTGCTGATGGATGCATTGAACAATACGGGCTCATATGGGAATTTAAAGTAAAGTTATAGCAATTAAATTTGTATTAAAAAAACTAGTGAAATATTGGAACTTTAACCCCCAATATCTCCGTAACTAGAAGATTCCCAGGTATGGTCTTTACCAAAAAAAAAAATGCAATGGCGGGGAGACTTTTAGCTTCGTCAAAGATTTTACACCCATTATTTAATTGTCTCTAGTAATTACCTAAATAGTTTTATACATACTTACAGAACCATCTTCGGGCGTGTTCCCAGTAGGAGCCGGCTGTGATGTACCTGATTTGTCATCTCTGACAGGTTTCATCTAAAAAGATGCACTGGCTATATTTATTGTGATAATATAATTACTGGGACACAGGCCTCCTGTCTGTGGGCTGGTGGACGTCACATGCCTGCGCATTTATGGTTCTAGGACATACCGGTTTCCGCATGGTGTTTTCATGCTGCGTTTTGAGTGCTGTGGTGAAGAAATATTTTTTTTTGCCTATCCGGGATTCACGACCTAGAACTCGTAAGTCACGGCCTGTACCACTAAGTCTCCATTTCTCTCATTTTGGAGTTATAAACAGAGATTGGAATAGGTACAGCTTATTTGCCTTACGCAGGCATCTACATTAATCATCATCATCATCATCATCATTAGTCTAGCCTTGTCCCAACTATGTTGGGGTCGGCTGCCATGTCTCATCGGATGCAGCTAAATACCAGTATTTTAATTGGAGCGACTGCCTTTCTGACCTCCATAACCCAGTTAGGACTGAGTAATACGATATCCGTGGTAAGACTGGTTGTCAGAATTTCGGGTCACTGACTAGCTGTAACGATTGTCGAAGATCTACGAATGACAACCGAGAGAGACCAAAGGTTTAACGTGCTTTCCGAGGCACGGAGGAAACTAAGGCTAAGAACTCACGGAGCGACTTTCAGCCGCGTCCGCCGCGGTTGCAGGCCCGCAGCTTCTGTAGAATGCAGATATATATGTAAAAATTAAAGCACAACTAACGACGCGTTTTACGCCCGCGGTGTGCGCGGTTGTTTGCGGTTCCCGCAGCCTCGGCGGTTGGCGCCCGCGCGCTCTGCGATCGGTTGGCGCGCACACTGCGGGCGTAAAACGCGTTGTGAGTTGTGCTTAAATTTTTTACATATTTATCTGCATTATAATTTTATAACTAATTAATTTTTATTTATAATTTTCAACCGCCCGCTTGCGGTCATTGCCCGCCACGTCTGCGGGCGATGATCGCAACCGCGACGGCTGCGTAACCGCGCAAATAACCGGTCTCGTGAGTTTAGAAATAAAACCGCAGTTCCACCACCGCGGCGGTCGCGGGTGAAAATCGCTCCGTGAGTTCTTAGCCTAAGTATGTAATGAGTAGCTTCAACATTAATAATATCACACTATGTAAACTAGTAAACCATGCAAAATTTACAATAAATAAGAGAAGTATTAAAGCATAAAAATACCTGGAAGATCCAAAACTCTTTCTTTTTAAGCATTTTCTGTGTACAATTTTTTATGTAGATGCAAGTTCTCATGCAACATTCTCAATACGAGAGCCATCTAATCTCGTTAAGATTTCACAGGCCTATTGTTAATTGTCTGTTAAATACTTTAGTCTCTAAAATATATTATTCACTGCACAGCGTACTTTTTCCAAGTATATTTTCACTCCACATTTCACTTCAAAGTCAGATCATAATGTCAAAATGACAAATATTGTCGCATAGACAAAAAGTTTTAGTTTAAAAAAATGAGGTGCTTGCGGTTGATGGTTATCCATGCATCATGTATTGAAACTATTTAGATTTGTTTACGTGAAGTTTCGGATCACGGGCGCTTAAATTGTGGACTCAGTCCAAGTGTCCATCCACCGAGTGAGCTCATAGAAGACGGCAGCAAAGTAGTCACGTGCTGCCATGCGCACTTGCACAGCGTGATGGCAAAATTTTACCGTCTTCCCAGGGACGCCCCTACACACGTTGCAGAGATCGGTCATTTGAAAGGTAATGATGAGGTTACAGGTGCTGATTGTGACCTCCAGGTTGGTTTTAGCGAGGTAAAAATCCGACCCGATCTTATTCCCAAAGACCAGAAGGTTTCCCCCCAGAAAACTAAAAAGTGTAGGACTGCTAGATGGATTACCAGCCTCTTGGCAAATTGTGAAGTTGCTGGCATCTGCAAATCACAGTTCGATGGCCAAAAATCTTATTACTACAGAATTAAAATAGTTGCAGAAAACAATATAATAATATTATATAATTGCATGGCACATGTGTGAGTACTATGTACTGTAAAGCTACCATTTACATTTAGTTATCATTCATTGACTCGAGTTTGCCCTGGCGGTGGAGAGAATGTCATGCTCACTCAAATGTCTCGCTGATGGTGGCGGGTGTGTCGGATCATTCGGTTCCCTTTAAAATGGTTGAGTTGAATGGTGCTGATCCATGCGTCATGTTCGTGAACGGGCGCTGTCAGTTGGGACTGGTCATCTCTTAGCTGCCATGGTTTACTCTAACTACTTTGTTTTTAAATTGTTGACCTAATCTTTTACTCCGGACGCTCTTAATGTGCACATCTTTCTACATCGTTCTCACATATATGTATTATCTCAACATGAATGATGTAACCAAGATCTTGTAAAAATATTTTGATTGAAAAGAGTGTCCATGGAGTTTCTTGCCCATTCTTCTCCATAGAGATCTACGCTTTGGAATGGGCAACTACAGTACTTTCACAAGTTATTATGCCTTGTATATGGGACTGTAGCTTCGCCTTCTTTGTTTTTCTGACATTCAAAAGTGCCTGTTATGGTCTAATTGAAATAAATGCTTTGAGTTTGAGTTTCAATGCAGTATTGCTGCAATTGCTGATGCAAAGATATAAGTTACTAGTTCAACTAAGTCTACGAGTAGTTGGGCTACTTAGGCATTACTAGGCGTTTCGTTGATGTTAAAAGAAGCAAAATTCAGGAACCCATTCAAAATATTTTATTTAGTTATTACATCCTTTATATTCATTATCACATTCGTTATAAAGCTCAGCTCTTGTGCTTGGATTTTTATTTTCAACAGTGTCTTCGCAAGTGCCGTTGCTAGCACAAGGATCTTCCTCTGATTTAGCTGGACATCGTGTAGTTGTTGTACATTCATATTTTTTTTCAATTTCACAAGAATTCCTGCCTTTCCTTGCCATATCCAGAAGAGTTTTTACTAAGGGTTCTGTTAAGAGTTCGTTATCATATCTATCCTGGTTTTGGTCTCCTCTGTTATATCCCCTGTTTCTGTTGTAGTCAGAATCAGCCCTGTTGTCCCCTCTGTAATTATTATTACTATAGCTTCCCCTGTTGCCATCATCGCCTCTATAGCTGCCTCTATTGTAATTATCACCCCTATTGCTTCCCCTATTGTTGCTATAACCCCTATTGTTGCTATCGCCCCTATTATTGCTTTCGCCCTTATTGTTGCTGTCACTTTTATAGCTACCTCTGCTGTGACTATGTCCTCTATTGCTGCCTCTATTGTAACTGTCTCCCCTGTAGCTGACGTCATTGTTACCCCTGTAGTTTCCTCTATAGTCGTTATTGCCTTTGTAATAATCATCGTCCCTGTTGTTGTTATCCGCTCTATAATTTCCCCTGTTGCTATTTTCAGCTTTGTTATTCCTATAATCTCTGTCACCTCTATTGTTATTACTAGCTCTGTAGCCACTCCTATAGTTGCTGACACCTCTGTTGCTTCCTCTGTAGTCACTGTTGCTGTCACCTCTGTTGCTTCCTCTGTAGTCGCTGTTGCTGTCACCTCTGTTGCTTCCTCTATAGTCACTGTTGCTGTCACCTCTGTTGCTTACTCTATAGTCACTGTTGCTGTCAGCTCTGTTGCTTCCTCTGTAGTCACTGTTGCTGTCACCTCTGTTGCTTCCTCTGTAGTCGCTGTTGCTGTCACCTCTGTTGCTTCCTCTATAGTCACTGTTGCTGTCACCTCTGTTGCTTACTCTATAGTCACTGTTGCTGTCACCTCTGTTGCTTCCTCTGTAGTCACTGTTGCTGTCAGCTCTGTTGCTTCCTCTGTAGTCACTGTTGCTGTCACTTCTGTAGCTTCCTCTATAGTTACTGTTGCTGTCGCCTCTGTTGTTTCCTCTGTAGTTGCTGTTGCTGTCGTCTCTGTTGTTTCCTCTGTAGTTGCTGTTGCTGTCACCTCTGTTGCTTCCTCTGTAGTTACTGTTGCTGTCACCTCTATTGCTTCCTCTGTAGTCACTGTTGCTGTTATATCTGTAGCTTTCTCTATAGTTACTGTTGCTGTCACCTCTGTTGCTTCCTCTATAGTCACTGTTGCTGTCACCTCTGTTGCTTCCTCTATAGTCACTGTTGCTGGCAGCTCGGTTGTTTTCCCTATTGTAATTGTCACCTCTGTTACTGCTATCGCCTCTATTGTAATTATTGCCTCTATTGCTTCCCTTAGATTCACTCCTATCTCCCTTATTTCTTGCATTCCTGTCCCTATCTTCTTGAGCATTTTGATTATTGCCGTGGTAATAGCTGTGTGAGCTGTAATGGTTAGACCTTGACGGTTTGTTATCATCTTCTAGCTTGTCTTTCACCTGAAAATAAGGCATGCAATGAAGCGCAATAAAACAAAAAGTTTGGAAGAATTGCTTGCTGTTCAATCTATCTATTTTTATAGTTTGAACTCAATATTAATCGCGTATTCTTGAATAAGTGTTGTATAATTACTTAGTGTTTAAAAATCTAAAGAAGGTAAATCAAGGATGTAATGTGTATTTGAGGCTTAATTTATACTGTTTCTGTTGATGCATACCTGTTGTGCCAATTGAGCAAGATATAAGTACGGATATGGTCCATCATCTCTATTGTTCTCGTCAGGGCTGTTGCGGTCATTTCGGTTAGAGTAGCTACTTGATTTGTAGTTCCTATTCAACGGATTATCATCAGCTCTGTCATTTCTGTTGCTGGACGAAAGCGATTGCGATTCTTGGTAATTTGCATTCTGATTGTTGTCCAAAACTAAGATGAGGGGACGATTCTGATCGGAAGCCTTCTTATAGAGACTGGACAGAAGTCCAGAGTATTCTTCAGTCAGTGATGGAAGAATTTTCTAAAAATATATAAAATAATTAAGACATTTACATGACAGTGCAATTACTCTAAAGTCTGTTTTTTCAAAGATAAATAAAACAAATCACCCTCTTAGAATGCAGCTAGCATTCTTTGACTGATTAATAATTTTACCACAGCGTAGGCTTATACTACACCGGACGATGAGGCGACATTTAAGGGACACCTATGTCCAGCAGTAATCGTCTTTATACTGATATTATTGGGGTTAGGCTTTTCTCATAATGTGGCACTAGTTACACCGATTCGGCCAGTACAGGGAGAAGAGAAGACACAGCTGGCATTGCATTTACTGATGAAATTATAAAGTTAAGCCATTATAACAAAAATAAAGCAGTGGGTTGCTCAGGGTTCAAATAATGGCGAAACTTGATCACTGAGGAATACAATAGAACATAAAGATTAATTTTTAAAAGAAAAAAGGATTATTAAGAGAAGGTAAAATAAAGAAAAAAAATCAAGGAAAGGAAAGTTTGATAGAGGATTAAGTAAGAAGAAAACGTTTTGCTCCGATCTTTCGTAACATGAGTCAAAGGTAGGAAAATGATGATGAATATAGAAAAAAACGAAGAAAAACAGTAAAACAGATTAACAAACATAATTTAAATCTTTAACTTACAGTAACCAGAAGTAAAAATACTATATTTTGAAGGTGTTTGAGACTTGGTACTGAGGACGCCATTTCGACCCTTTGGCGTCTAGTTTCCAAATATGATATAGTCTGGCTTATTCTTTTTAAGTAAACTTACCGCTTCATATATTTTTAATCAATTTTGCTAACTGATTAGATTTGTTATTTGTTTTGATTCAAACTTCCTGTTCAGTTACTACTTGTGTATGTTAATTAATCGTTCTTTGGAATTTCATAATATTGTTATCTCAATTTAAGTTCATATTGAAAATTACTATGATCTTAAACATACACATATGTTCGTACGTACGTGCATGTAGTTGCTTGGAAGTCCTTGTAAATCCTTTTGTGTCGGAATTGTTTGACAAGCAACTCTTCATTACCAACTTCCTGTCCTTTTCCACTACTTCTTGCTACTGTCAATCTTCACTCCATCATTTGATTCACACCTTCCATTCCGTCCTTTCTTTAAGACTAGTTTTTGCCCGCGGCGTCGCCCCCGTTATGGTCGGAAATTATCCCACGGGAACGATTAAAATAAAGGGTGTAAAAAGACCCTTAACGAAGCCGAAAGGCACTTATTCTCCCCGTCATGGCGATCATTTTTTTGTTCTAGACCATACCTGGGAACCTTCTAGTTACGGAGATATTGGGGGTCAAAGTGCCAACTTTTTCACAAGTTTTTTTTTAATTACATGTTTTTAATGTAAGATTTTTACTTTAAACACCTTCACGACCCCCGTACTATACAATCCATCTACCAGCACAATGTTTTGAGTGCGTTACATTGAGTTATACCGTAAAACGTTTATTAAATATATTTATATATATAGTATATTTTTCACCCAGAAAATAAAAGTCGTTTCCCAGCAATAAGTTTTGCGTAAAGTAACTTAGTTTGATGTACAGAATGCTTGGTTGACGGCTTCATGAAGGGTCCGTTTACACCCTGTATATTATATTCTCTTTCACATTATTTACACACAATCCATCCATCTTTTCTTTGACCTTTCTCTCCCTCTTCTTCAAGATTCATGTCGATCACTCTTGCACACTCACATGCGTTTCATCACGAAAAATTAAGCCAGACAAATAGACAAATATTATTATTCTGTGCAGGATTTTTAAATGATATATTTTTGTAATATCCTTATTATCGTCTGTTATGTGTTACATTTGCATGCCATATTAAGGCAGAATGTACATGGATCCTATTATATAATTTAACAACTGATTTTTATGTACCTACATTCTTAGCAAATAAAGACCTATTCTATTCTATTATAGTGAACCATCGATCCATCCATTATTGTCACTCCACACACTCATCTCAACATTCTCATCTCTGCTACATGCAATCGTCCATCTTTTTAACTATTTGCCTTGGCGTGAATTACACAGAAACGGCGTAAGGTAAAGGCGCGGCGCAGGCATGATGCCGCTTCAAAGCGTTTTCATACAAAATGTACACAGCGGATGTATCGTTAAAAACACTCAAGCGGCGTGGCACAGGCACGCCGTTCTTTCGTTTCCTTGTAAATTCCACGCCTGCGCCGCATCCTCACCTTACGCCGTTTCTATGTAATTCACGCCTTAAGACACATTACTTTAACAACAGTAATTAGCGAGTGGTTTGGTATACAGGCAGGCATTTATTCCTGGTAATTTTCCCAGTCTTTCAGCAAAAGCAAATATTCGGTCTAAAGCCAAATAAAATGATGCATAATATTATGATGTTCCATAATTTTGAATCTGTAGTTTTCAGAGGCATTCTTGCTTGGATGCCGGTGTAATATGTGTCCTGGAATGTCTTTGCGAGACGCCTTTTAAAGGTTCCATCGATTTTCCTCGTCTGCATGGATGAGATCAGTCTTCGAAAAATAAAAAAGAGTTCGTGTTCTAGAAATATTTTTTATTATTACGACCTAAGAACAAAACAAAAAAAACATGATGACACTAAAACAAATATTTTTCTTTCCCTCTTTTTAAATTCGAAGATTTTAGTACCTCTTACTTTTTCTCTTGACCGCCAACGAATGATGGCGATAATATGGAAAAGTGACTTCCTCAAATATAATAATTTAAATTAAAAGGATTTGTTTACTGATCGGAATTAAAGAACATACGAGTACTTCGAGGAGCTCGTGGCTAAATAATAACAGCCACTCGGATCAATCTTCAGGTCAAGCCGAGCTTGCCTAGGTTGGTCCGTGGATGGGTGACGTCTTCGTGCCTCAGAAAGCACATTAAGACGTTGGTCTCAGCTGTCATTTGTAGATCTTTGACAGTCGTTCGGTCGTGTATTAGTGGGCCAGTACGAACTGCGTTGTGCAAGTCAGATAGGCAGTCGATCCATGTAAAATACTGGTATTCAGTTGCATCCAGTTAGACTGGAAGCCGACCCCAATATAGTTGGGTAAAGGCTAGGCAGATGATGACGAGCACTTCGATTCAGTATATATTTTCGTAAAAAAAAAATAAGAATGACTAGAATTTTTTCTTGTTTCAAAGCAGCTTTAAATTATGCACGTCAGTAACATCTTGATTGTCATCATATTCATAGAGATTACCTTCTCCATCTTTTTCTTTTATTCTATCTTTTTATTAGCACGTTCTGGATTAAATGAACCTTCGCCGAAAATGTAACTCATAAGTTTCCACAAGATCATTATAGAAATTGTCATCCAAAAGATGTCTCGATTTGAGTTCGCCATTTTGCTACTTCACTGAGTTAAAGGTTTTGTATCAATAGCTGGGTTTAATATGTTATCACCTGAAAAAGGAAAAAGGCTTTTTATGAAAAAGGCTTTTTAGTAAGTA
This sequence comes from Noctua pronuba, assembly GCA_905220335.1. Lineage (NCBI taxonomy): Eukaryota > Metazoa > Arthropoda > Insecta > Lepidoptera > Noctuidae > Noctua > Noctua pronuba. Next base: position 6,866,100 of record LR999918.1, on the reverse strand, counting down.
CCTACTTTTCCACGGTGGAGGTCTGCCCCGCTTGGGCGTAGCTCCGCTGTGTCCTCGTAGCGGCGATTGACTGCGGCGACCTTTCGGGCCCAGCTCTGGTCCAAGCCATGGTCCGGAGCGAGAGGGAATGGGAAGTCGTCACCTCCTTCTGCGTAGCAGTCATGCTAGCGAAGGTGGTGGCGGGACGTAAGAGAGAAAGAACCTCACGTCCCAAACAGATGTCAGCAAAAGGAAGGGGCCGATGCCTGCCGGGGCTGCCGGACTGTTCGAAAGAGATACCGCGGCCCTGGAACACAAAGGGCAAAGAAGGAACATGGATGGGTTTTAGTCAGTAAAAGTCTGACACTCCCTTCCACTCCGCCCAGAGCGGAGGGGGTTATTTGATGATTTACAATCCGAAAAAAAACAAGTTAATCCAGAATATAAGCTATCTTGATACCAAATTTAATCCAAATTCGTTGAGCCGTTTCAGCGTAAAGGAGTAACAAACATACACAAATACACACTTTTACCTTTATAATATTATCACATATTTACCAGATGAACTCAAGAGAAGAAAAATCTTTGAGAGAAACTTACCAAGCAACCTCAAGCCGAATCAAGTATTTTGTGAAATGGTTGACGGATAGAATTTGTGTCATTTTGTTTGTCAATTGCCAGTAAGACAAAAGTTTTTATACCTTTATAAAAAAGGTTTCATTAGTTCATTCATCCTGCGGATCCCCACAACTTTCACCAGGTCATCGGTCCACCTAGTGAGAGGCCTTCCAACGCCACGTTTTCCGGTTTGCGGTCGCCACTCCAGGACTATTCGGCCCCATCGGCCATCCGTTCTGCGAGCAATGTTTCCATTGCGTCTTAAGTTTGGCAATTCTTTAAAGAGTAAATTTTCTGAAAACCACAGGAATTGCTATGGCTGACATGGAAGTCTTTGAATAGACTCCGGTCACAGGTTGGCCGAAGCAAGGAAAAGCTGTTCAGGTGGAGATTCATAGATGATGCTGCCCTGGAGTATAAATGTTGTGTTGCCCCACAAACGATGGGACACTTGATGCAGTGTTCTGCCTGTCCGGTTGCTTGCACATCACAGGAGTTGATGGACGCTACTGAAAGTGCCAAACTCGTCGCCTTTCTTTTTTTAAATACATGTTTTTAATGTAAGATTTTTACTTTGAACATCTCAACGACCCCCGTACTATTCAATCCGTCATCACACATCAGCACAATATTTTGAGTGCGTTACATTGTATCCTACCTTAAAACGCCCCATGAGTGACACAACAACTCTGACACCAGGTAAGGCTCTAACCACACGATAAAGAAAGAAAGATAGATAGTCAAATCTGTATATAATCTACAAATAATCTAGCCACAAAGTTCGCTGCTAATTTCCAAGAAAGATTCTCAAGACTACTCTAGGTCGTGAAGATATCCTGTTTCTTGTATGTGTGTTTTTGGATTATGTACTTTTTGGCTTGGTGTGGCTCATTGAAACCCAGAAATTCTTTCTCAAAAGACCATCACCAGCTGACAACCGCGGCCCTGGGGTCGGGCAGCCTTGGTCTAGTCATCTAGTGGTTGCAAGCGCTTCTACTGCGCATCTGGTCCCAGGTCAGGTAAAATGTTATTGGGTTTTTCTGTCGCGTTTGGATTTGAGAAACTCGTGGCTGAATAATAACAGCCTCTCGGGTCAATCTTCGTATTCCCCAGTACTAACTAGGTTGTGGAGGTCAGATAGGCAGTGGCTCCATGCATAATACTAGTATTCAGCTGCGTCCAGTTAGACTTGGTCAAAGGCTAGGCAGATGATTAGAGTATTCTCTTCCTTTTCTCACACACTATTGTCTACATTTCCTTTTCATTTCTCCTTCTGGTAGGTCTGCTGGCAGAAATTTCTTAAGAAATAAGCAGTACCTATGTACTCATATATTATAATGTTATTTTCCTGTGTTGTCTACTGTGTGTACGTAAATAGTAAAATAAATAAATGATGTTTATTAAAACTTAACATTAATTTGTGGTTATAAACTAGTTATGTGTGGAACATCGTTCCCAACACCATGTCGATAACGATAATAAATGAATTTGTGTACGTAACGCTTTACAGAATTTAATCATCATCGGTTAAATGTTTACATCAGCAACTTTCTGAGGTAGCAACAGCACTTATATATTTGTTTTTAGTTGGGCTTGTATATTTGTTTTTATTGTTCACTAGCTGTTATAACAACCTACCTCCCGGCCAAATTTCAAGTTTGTAGCACAAAAAAATGAAGGCCTTTCATACAAACTTGCGAGAGCCCTTAGACCTTAATCCGGCCCTGTCGCAAAATCCGTTCTTAACGTCTACTAACTATAAACTCCCCCCCTGCCAAATTTCATATTAAAACGTCAAGCGGTTTTCCATATTTCGTGATGAGTGAGTGAGTGACCTATATACTTAGATTATCTGTCCCTCTTTTCGATTTTTGCAATATTAGAACAAAAAAACTTATAATTATTGATTTTTTTATGGGACATTTGTGATTATTTCTAATTTCATCACGCAAAAACTACTGCATGGATTTGAACGCAGTTTTCATATCGCTCTACTGCTAAATGCTTAGCTTAAAATATAGGCCATATTTGATATAGTTTCGAACCCGATAGGTGGTTGAGCGAAGCAAGAAAGTGTCGCCAGTAATAAATACAATTCAAACAAACACATAATAAATATGTCGGATCCGGTCGTCAGTACTGACATAAAATGAATCGCAAGCGCGCCAGAGTGGTGACATCACGCGACCTACTTACAAGTCTACCCACACCACAGCGCGCGTCTACAGAGTCGTGATGTTTTGAGCTCGCAGCGAGGAGGGCATTGAGTGTCTGATTGCAGCAGAGTTGAGACGTCTCGGAACTGTATCCGGTTCATTATGCCCCGTGTTATTGTGCTAAATTGTAATTTCAAGTAATTTGTTTCTTTAATAAAAACAGTACATCGCACACAGTGTATTTTTATTACATGAAACCCATCTTCTGCCCACATGATGTACGAGCCTAACGGAATAAATCATGACAATCCAAAAAATATAATATACGGGCTTTTTAGCCCGCGACTTCGCCTGTGTTATGGTCAAAAATTATCCCACGGGAGCGGGTCGTAAATTAGCCTTATGACACTCGGGCACAATATAGCTTTGCATTAGTGAAACAATTTTTGGAAACAGATCAATAGTTCCGAAGATTATCCCTTACATCATCAGTTTCATAATGTTAGTCATCATCTGCCTAGCCTTTTCCCAACTATAATGGGGTCGGCTTCCAGTCTAACCGGATGCAGCTGAATACCAGTATTCTACATAGAGCGACTACCTTTCTGACCTCCACAATCCAGTTAGTACTGGGTAAAACGATACCCGTCGGTAAGACTGGTTGTCAGACTTTTTGGGCCACTGACTACTTAATGAATGACAGCCGGGACCAACGGTCTAACATGCTTTCTGAGGCACGGAGGAAACTCGGTATGTAATGGGTGGTCACCCATCCACAGATCAACCTAGTAGAGGCTTTTATCTAGATATTTATTATTTTGATTGAGTATATTACTCATTGTTCATTTCACTTTCATTTTGGTATATTGAAGTAGTAGCTGACATGTCTTATTTCCTAACTATAATGTTACTACTTCGGATATAATTGAATAAAATCTGGTTCTTCTAAACTGTCAGTCAGGTGTGATGCTGGGGAGTTTGTTCTGCCAATTCTATTAGCTAAAATACGAGGAAGTGGTGAAAGGCGGGTGTTTTGGGTTCTGTCGTCTTGTAATTGATGTTCAAAAAGAGTTCCCTTTGTGCCTATTGGCCTTGTTTCGTTCTGTCTCCTGCTGATATGAAGGGAAGTGGAAATTATGGTTTTCCTACTCCTCCGCTATTCTTTCCTGATTAATTTCGTTGCGGGATCCAAGACAGTTAGATTGTTTCTCTGGGACTTCGTCGAGCTTCATTGTCTCGGCGCTTTTCTGGTGGACGCCACTGTTGATTCTGGCTTTCAGGAGTTCTAGAGGTTTTGGAATAGTGTGGCGGGCATGACCCATAAAAAAAAAATATTCAAAAAGAGCTGATCCTCAGCTTAGTTTGGATTAACGATTTTTTACTTTGCTTTTAAAATAAACTAATACGTTTTTCCCAAGGAGACAGAACGACCCTTAGATACTCCTTTTGCTTCGACTTTCATGCATCTGCACGCGTAAGAGCGAGGCCCCATCAGTGCGTTGCGCTGCGTTGCGTCGCGTCGTCGCAACGGAACAACGCATTGTAAACCACACCGGCGTTGCGTTGACGCAGCGACAACGCAACGCAAGAGGGTATGCACGCCGTCGCAGCTGCGTCTCAATTCAGCCTTCGCAGTAGATCACTCTCCGTCGTCGCAGCGGAGCTCCGAAAACGCAGCGCATCACCCTCCCTCCCGCTTCGTCTCTTGTCCGTCGATCCGTTGAAACGTCGCGCCCGACGACGCAACGGTCTAATGGGGCTTGTCATAAAAAATATATGGAAAACGACGCAGCGACGACGTTGCGACAACGCAACGCAGCGCAACGCACTATTGGGGCCTCGCTCTTACATGACCACCGTAGAAACGGGTTTCTTTGACGGAAGAATTGACAAAATGACAGATTGTGTCGACAAAATGACAGATTTCTTTTCACAATCTGTCATTTTGTCGATTCCTCCGTCAAAGAAACCCGTTTCTACGGTGGTCATCAAAGACATTCAAATATAACTAGCTATTTAAATCTCTTTGGTGGTCATGCTCCGCGTGCTGGTCATACATGTTCACAATTTTGGGTTTGAAAATTAAAACCTCTTCAGGTAATCGAACTTTATTAAATAAAGGTGCCTGTTATAATTATGGATGTTTTAGCACTTGTCACAGCTATTTTCTGATTCTGAACATTGTTCAGCTAAATATTCAGTGGGTGGATTTTTGCATTCGTCTTTGCATTCGTCTTTGCATTCGTCTTTGCATTTATTACCGCATCTTAAATTATTGTTATTGCGCGAGCGTTGCAGGTCTAACATGTTCTGGCTAGTCTGAAATCATTTGAAAATCTGTAACATTACATCACGCCTGCAATCCCCGAAGGGTTAGGCAGAGGTGTACCTAATAATACGCCCACATTTCGCCAGTTATATTTAAGTCCCATGTAATAGGGGCAAGCCTATTGCCATAAACCCGGCGCAATTCCAGACTCCGTTGCTGCTACTGAGAAATTTCTAAGGGAAAAACCAAATATCTCTTTGCCCGACCAGGGAATCGAACCCAGGACCTCTTGCTCAGCAGTCGTGCTTGCGACCACTAGACCAACGAGGCAGTTGAAAATACAGGATGGCGTTGCAGTCACCGGTTGTCGTCAAGGAGGTAATTTTACCCGACATCCTCAATTTTACTATTTTAAATTCGTATCCAATTCGAATGAAAATCGTATACAACAGCAGACTCTTTCGATGCATGGCGTGTATGATTTTTTTTTTTCTTGATTTGGTGTTTGTAGTAGTTAATCTCAAAAAGGCCTGGTAAAGTACGCAGGAGATTTTTAATGCACAAGTCATCATCATCCACCTAGCCTTTTCCCAAATTTGTTTGGGTCGGCTTCCATTCTAACTGAATTCAGCTGAATACCAGTATTTTACATGGAGGGACTGCTTATCTGACCTCCACAACCCAGTTAGTACTGGGTAATACGATACCCATTGGTATAACTGTTTGTTAGACTTTCGGGTCACTGACTACCTGTAACGACTATCAAAGATCTACAAATGACAGCCAGGACCGTACACGTACAATGGTCTAGTTTAAGGACTAAGTGCGGAAACCAAAACCATAATCAACGGGTAACAAACTTTCCGAGTCACAGAGAAAACTCGGCATATAATGGTTGGTCACCCACCCACAGACCAACCCAGGAAAGCGCTGTTTAACCTGAAGATTGATCCGAGCTGCTGTTATTATTTGGCCATGAGCTCCTCAGTTCTAGTGCGCAAATTGTTCGCAAAAATGAGTGCACTCTCTGATCCTTTACTCTCGTAGTCCAAGGGAACGGCAATCAGACGCGAAGGTGGATAGATCAGGCGACGGACACAGAGAGACATCTTAGGAAGACTGACACTGCCCATGGACATTTTTGATGACGACCTTTGTTGTTTCATACGAATGTATTTGGAATAAGGAAAATTTGCATTTGGAAAAACTTACAATTTTTTTTTTAAAAACAAGATCATTTAAGGGAAATTAATCTATGTTCTGGAAACTAATCCAGTACCTCTGATAGCAGTGCTGCAGCCACAAAAATATTTGAAACAAATCTTACCCTCAAAAGTTCTTTCAAAGCGGCTTCATACTCTTGATGCGGCGATGGAGCCGAATGTCTATGGACATGATTGTCTTCGTGGTTGTGGGATGGATTGTGGTTATGAGCTCCGTGAACCGGGCGAAATTTAGAGTTCCCTCGACCCTGACCTTCTTGCCGTTGATCCAGTTCATCATCATTCAAAGTTATGGCCTGATTTTTAGAGTCTACAACGACAATAAGTGGATTTTTTGAATCCTGTCCTATAAGCTCATTTAGGATTCCCAGTGATGGATGTTTTCTTGGGTAGGAGTTTAGGCCGTTCTGAAAATTAGACAAGATTTTTTAAACTTAACATAACATCACGCCTGTAATTCCTATAGAGTTGGGTAGAAGAGTATCTTAGCGACTTTTTCTGGCGATTGCCACGAGACACAAATCTGGGCTCGAGGTTACTGCTGAGAAATTCATGGTTCAAAAACCCAATAACACTTTGCCCTACTCGGCCACCACGAAACGAGGCAGTCAATTACCCAGAAGAAGAAAATCTTAATATAATATGGTAATATTTCAAATGTAATTTAAAAAAGCCTTCCTGAATCTCCAATACGAAAAATTCTTCTTCAAAAAATTTTATACAAAAAAAAAACTTACGATTGTGCATAATATGAAAAAGACAATCTGCAAAACGACTCGCTCTGTCGGCACCATGTCGGCAAAGCTGATAAAATGAATGGTATGTTTTAAATTCACGTTACACCTTGGTGATTTTTAATCAGTTGTTAACTGGTTAAGAACTATAACATAATAACATCTCGCCTATATTTCCTGGAGGGTTAACTAGAAGGTTAATGAATCGAAGGTTTTGAAATTGAATTCAGAAGATAATTTGATGGTCAAAAAAAGAAAAAATATTATCAGGTTCCTACGCCAATTAAAGTAAGTAAAGAATGACGGGTAGACCTTTTGGCTTCGTTCAGGGTCTTGTTACACCCTTTATTGTCCCACTGCTGGACTCTCCGTGCGGTTTTCTCTGGCCGTCCCTCACAAACGCCTCTAAGTCGTCACGCCAGCGTTTTCTAGGCCACCCTCGGCGACGACGACGCCCGATAATAAATGAGCATTAAAAAAAACTCTTTTGTAAAATTTCAGGCTTCCAGACCAGCAGTTTAACTTGTGCGTTATCTGTCAGTTTTTAGATATAATATCTGCTCATAATGATGAAACCCAGTGTTCTGAAATAAGTTAACTAAGCTTTTTACTCAAAACTGCGAATTAGGCAAACGTTGTAGCGTTAAGTTAGCTGTAAATTCTTTTTATCTTTAATAAAAAGATAACTAGAGACTAATTTTATGCTTTATTATTATTATAGAAACTGTCTCCTGTAAGCTTTCATGTGTAGGTAGTTGGTATTTAAGAAATGTAAAAACAATTTTAACAATTCGATGAATATGTTACGGCTAAAAGCCGAAGTAAGCCTGGTTCTAGCCGGCTATACCTAGGTGCGGCCGGTAACTATCCTTTATATTGCTAGGACACACCGACCAAATAGATTAGGTTGGGTTAGGTTAGAACTGTGACAAACCCGCGCGCGCCCCGAGCGAGCCGCAGCGAGCGGTGCCGCGGCAGCGGCCGGCGAGTGCTATATCCAAATTGGTTGCTTTATAAGAAACTGTTACCGGCCGCACCTAGGTATAGCCGGCTAGAACTAGGTTTAACCTTACTTCGGCTTTTAGCCGTAACAAATACACCTACAGTTTTGTTGATAACAGTTTTGAAACTGTAGACTCCTTTATCTATAGTTATCTACAAATAGAACATTATATTATAAAACAAAGTCATTTTGATGTTTCTTTTCTTCTTTTAATAAAACGTTGCCCCTTACTAGGAATTTCTATAGATCCGCCCATAGATCTTATAAACTACTAAATGAATTTTGATTTACAAAATGTCTTCACAACTAGTTATGATGAGATTGTCTGCCAGTCTAATCATATGCAGCTGAATACCAATATTTTACATGGAGCGACTGCATATCTATAATCCTGCAGTTACTGCGGAACACGATATTCCTTCGAACCCGAATTTTGGTTTCATAATTACACGTTGTAATAAAACCTCTTGTTCCGAAAATCGTATGCGAAACGGAATTAACATCACCACCGTTATGTGGACGCATTTAAAACCGTTCGTCCGAATCCGATCACACGGCGCACTGAACATTGCTGTACGAAATCATGCTGAAAGGATGTTCTGATGGTCGCGAGTTTCGTATTATTTGGGTGAATATCACAGCAGCAAATTTTGCGTGTCCACGTTGAGAATCAAGGTGTAAAATGATAGGATGTTTCTTATTTTTTTTTATAGTGAACTACGTAACTTGGTTCAATTAGGGCCACATTTTTTGTTTTTATAAGTATATATAAATAATCAGGAAAAAAAAAATCACCTTAAAATTCAAGTTTGGTGGCTTGTCCCAGTTCCATTTTTTGATATAATTGCATTCACCAAAGTAACAATTTGGGGTAGAATAGCAAATAAACAATTTCCTTAGTATATACATAAGACACACTATCTAAAAACAATTAAACCATATTAGAAAATCTTATTTTCAGCACAGGACACTCGATCAAAGTTTGTCCAAGCAAAAATAAAAATTTTGTTGGAACTTTTTCAATTTACTATAACACGAAGCTTCGGGCGTGTGTGATCAATAGTGTTTTATTATTTCGCAACTCTAAGTCTTGGGCCAGCACTTGCGCGAAACAGGTATGTGATTAGTGCAGTGATTACCCCCCAAAAACGTAAGTACTCACCTTGAGTGGCACGGGGGACAAGAATTGTTCAATTTTGGTGGATCGATTTGCTGTCGATTTTAAAGTGTTTTAATAGTAAGCTACACGTTATAGCTAGTGATTAGGGTTTCGTATAAATCAGTAACATCAATTTAAATGAAACTTAAAACCCCTATTTTTAAAGATTTTTTTTATGCCTGGTCCCAATTTTGGTGGCTCAATTTTGGTGGCTTTGGTGGCGTTTTCCCGCCACCAAAATTGAAAACGAGCCACCAAATTTTAAGTATGTACTGTATATGTATGGTTTGTACCTATATAGCCAGTTTTGACGTTGCAGGACAGTTTGATTAGCAAACAAATAAATGTTATGTACTTGGCAGTAAGTAAGACCTATTATTATAAAGGTGGCATACTAATGATCAAGTTTCTTATTCATATATTTCTATTTTGTTGCTTTGAAGAATGCCAAAACAGACCAGCGAAGAGAGGCTGGTTAAAAAAAGAACGGCAGAAAGAAGAAGAAAAGCAAAAATAAAGAGCTATCCCAAACAGGCTGAAACACTGCGAAAAAGAGTTGTGAGGAAAACGAAAAAGAGTTTTTTCTTGTTTTGTTTTAGTAAAGATGAGAGAAGATTTATATTTGAAAACTACAAATTCCTTTTTTTTATTTAAAGACTGATTGTAGAAACCATTGATCTAGTCTGGTGATTAGCATCCAAATATTGAGTTAAGGTTTTTTAGTTTAACTGAAATCTGCAGAGCTTAGTCACTAGAGCGTTGGTGAAATGGTAATGATCTGTTTGCTGTTTCACTGTCTCTCCTTGGATTAAATATTTTTTATTTTGTTTGGAACAACAAAAAATTACATAATAAAGCATTCAGTCCAAGCATAGCCCTTTCCATAGCTCGCTGAGCGACCTCGAATTTATGGACCAGCCGTACCGAGAGTGTGCACGTTTCAGCCTTGTAAGTCATAACAGGCAGGACGTACTGGTTGAAGAACTTAGTCTTTAGGCTCTGTGCAATACGCGACGAGAATACCCGACGAAGTTTTCCAAAAGTTGCCCAGCCCAGCTGAATTCTTCTTTCAGTCTCCCTCTTAAAGTTGTTCTTACCAAACTGCAGAGTTTGCCCGAGATAAACATATTCTTGAACAACCTCGATAGGACCGCCATTGATAATAGGTCCTGGTTCCGGGTGACGTGTTCGTTGAACATAACCTGGGTTTTGTCCAAGTTCACCCTGAGATCAATGCGTATTGATGAATCAACTAGGCCATCCAGCATCTGCTGCAAAGTTGTGCATCGCTTCAGCCAGTATGACGATTTCATCTGCAATGCAAATCTAAAGTGTAAGATGTAGTCGCCGGTGATGTTAATGCCAGGTGCATTGGTGAGGGGCTACGGGACTGTTCGAAAGAGATACCGCGGTCCTGGAACACAAAGGGCTAAGAAGGAACATGGACACAAATCTGACACTCCCTTCCACTCCGCCCAGAGCGGAGCGGGGTTATTTGATGATTTCCCATCCAAATAAAAGAAAAGTGCGTTGGTGAACCATTTTGGCTAAATTACGTCCCCTTGGCTCACCCCCTGACGCAATGGGATATGCTCTGTTTGCTGGTTCTTAGTTTGAATGGTCTGTTGTGGTGTTTTCATAAAAAGTTCTCAGCACTTGGATGTATCGCCAGTCGCTGCAGAGACTCCAAAACTGACCAGGTCTCGACAGAGTCAAAAGTCTTCTCGTAGACCACGAATGTAAGACACAGCGGCCGATATACTCTTCGAACTTCTGTATGATCTGCCGCACTATGTGGATGTGGTCTATGGTGCTGAATCCTCCTCGAAACTCGGCCTGCTCCGGTGGCTGGAAGTCGTCGAGTCTTCGCGCAAGACGATTCGTGATGACTTTTGAAAACAGCTAATACACGTGGCTAAGGAGGGAAATGGGACAGTTATTCTTGAATAGGGTCTTGTACCCCTTTTTAAAGAAAAGAACGACCACGCTCCTTCACCACGCTTCTGGAGTTCTCCCAGAGAACAGGACCGAGTTGAAAACCTCCCGTAGCTCTCTTAATACAGGACTTCCTCCCGTTTTCAGGAGCTCAGTCGTTATCTCATCCTCACCAAGCCCTTTTCCTTTTCTAAACTGTCTACGTGACGCCCCGATTTTGTTTTGGCTGAATTCTGGTAAGTCTTTTGTGAAATGGCGGATTAAGGTGGCTCTGGAATCCTTATTTTCGGGATCAGGTCGAGATGCATGCGATGCTTTCAACTTGCCGTAGAAGTTTTAAACTTCCGACAGAATCTCCGGCTTCGAAACGACCTTATCTCCACTAGATTTGGTCTTTATTACCACTTGGTCTTGATTATTAATTTTGTTTACAATAAAAATATTTATGATTTTTTATTTTCGTTTTTTTTTGTCGCATAAACTAATAATGATAGATCAGATAAATAATATTAAATATTTTATAACAACTGAGAGTTTTATTAACCGATGAAGTTATTGATTAGAATGAGAATTTGTGAGATTAGAGATTAGATTTCAATTGATAGATGATTTAGATTAGATTACATTGAGCTTTATTAGTGAGATTGAGGTTTGTGACGGAGAAATTAAATTTTGGTGTCACTGATTTTCAATTTTGGTGGGCACTTTCGATTTTGGTGGGCGATTTTCAATTTTGGTGGCCACACTAGACTTTGAACTAAAATATCTCAAAAAGTTATCGAGATTTTCTGAGCCCTCTTGAAGATCCTTCCAGCTTGGAGTTTCTTTTCTTATACCAGCCCCTTATTTTTCACGAATAATGAAGAAAAAAATTCGCCACCAAAATTGAATAAAAATGCACGTTGTTGATATTCACCCATTTGACCTTTTATGTTAACCATTGAATATTTTGTTTGTTTTTCTTTTGGTTAGCCTTTGGTACGTACGCCTTGAACGTCGGACGGATCCACGCAATCCACCAGCGTCAGGCACTAGTTGTCCGGCATTTTGCTGAACTGGGCCTATTTGGCGCAGCCAAATAAAACTTAAAACTAAACAAAAAATTTAACACTGTGCCTCACCACACAGTGTTAAATTTTTTGTTTAGTTTTAAGTTTTATTTTTTGTCTTGTATTATTTTTATAAATACTGGTATTTAGCTGCATCCGGTTAAGACTGGAAGCCGACCCCAATATAGTTGGGAAAAGGCTAGGCAGATGATGATGTCTTGTATTATTTTTGTTTTATATTGTGTGCACTTGTGGCATGTGCCAAATAAATGTATTTTCTTTCTTTCTTTTCTTTTCTTTCTTCAATTCCATCTTGTTCTTCTTAACGTGTCGATGAACTCAAATTGTGTTAGACCAGTATGTAGCCACCTGCACAGCTCTAACATTTGCTTCAATTAAATCTTGGCAGGTGCAAGCGGTTGTGCAGGATGGGCAGGACAAGAGGTGGAGCATAACCTGCAGAGTGGCTCCACACTGGCAATCTGTTTGGGATGAATCGAGGATACCCCATTTTGCCAGATTATATCTACAGCGGCCAACCTGGGCTCGCAATCGGTTAAGGGATACCATTATACTGCCAAATGCGAGTCCACGACAAAACGAAATCACGCGTTTTTTTTGGATAACTTGAGTTTAGTATGCAGATCCACGTTCCAGGCATATCAAAGGTTAGTGGTCGGAAGCGCTACAGCAGAGCATGAGGTCATGGGTTCGATTCCCAAGTAAGACAAACTGTAAGTGGGTTTTCGATCAGGAATTTTCTAGTTGCAGCTATGTACCACTCTGGATTTGTGCCCGGTTGAGGTAATGGGCTCGCCTTCTATTACATGGGACTTAAACATAACTGGCAAAATATTGGTGTTCTATTAGGTACACCTCTGCTTAACCTTATTTAATCTTATTCCAGAGTGGGAAAGAGATGCCGCTAGACATCTTCTATAGCTCCGTTTCCTTCCTACACTGGCTAAATGAACTCTCTCTGGCGATAGCGGAACCCCAGAGTCTGGATTAGTGCTCAGTTTATAGCAATAGGCTCGCCTTATATTACACAGCGTGGCACTTAAAATATTGATTGCTGGGGAAACGACTTTTATTTTTGGGTGAAAAATCATAATTTCTGACTCAATGTCACGCACTCAAAACTTTGTGTTGATTGATGCATTGAATAGTACAGGCCTTGGAGATATTTTAAATAAAGTTATAACATTAAACACTAGTATTAAAAAAAAAGTGGTGAAAAGTTAGAACTTTGACCTCCTATATCTCCGTAACTAGAAGGTTCTCAGGTATGGTCTACAGCAAAAAAATACTTGCAATGGCGGGGAGAATAAGTGCCTTTCGGCTTCGTTAAGGGTCCGTTTACACCTTGTATGTGCTTTCTGGCCTATGATTTTTTTAAATGACCTGAGTTATGACATACTATACTTAATTTTCATTCAGATAGTCTTCTTGGGGGATAATTTTTGACTTATATGCAGACAAAGTAGTAGTGAGTTTATATTTATATCCAAAATTTTGCTAACCGTTTTTCAACAAAATAAAATTTGCCAAAAATACCCGTGCAATCATAAACATGGATATGAAGTTCCCTAAATAAATAAAACGATAGGGAATCTCCAAGGGCCCAAAGAATTGATAGCTATGCCCAAAGCTCTTCAATTTATTATGGGTTCCTGGCTTCTTTATGGAGTTCTATCTATCTTTAGATTCTTATCTTGCATATTTTTATCGGAAAATCATTTATTTTTGTTATATTTTACCATTCTTCTTTTGGCTGCCACGTTGGTCTAGTGGTCTCAAGCGCAACTGCTGAGTATGAGGTCCTGAGTTTGATTCCTAGGTCGGGCAAAGTGCTGTTGGGTTTTTCCATCAGGAATTTCATTAAAGTAGCCACATAGTCTGGATTTGTGTTCGGTTGATGGCAATAGGCTCGTTCCGTTTTGCATGGGCCTTTAACATTACTGGCGAAATGTGGGCGTACTACTAGGTACACCTCTCCCTAACCTCGGGCATTGCAGACGTGATATTTATTATATTATGTCTCTACTTGAATATACTTGTAATGCATACTGACGGCTTATTGATGTAGTTATACATCTATATCTATACATATAATAAGACAGTAAAAAAACTGTGTCTGTACATTGATGACATTTAAAAAAAAAAATTGAGGGGGGTTTAGAAATAGTAATAGAGCACGAATCCAAAAAAAAAATTCTGTCTGTTTGTCTGTTTATCTGTTTGTCTGTTTGTCTGTTTGTTTGTACACGCTAATCTTCGGAACTACTAGACGGATTTGAAAGATTTTTTTTTTATTGTATAGGTATTAAGTCTGGGCAACATATAGGCTATAATTTATCTTGGAAACTTGAACACCTGATGCAGAACCGCAATAGAATAGCTAAACTATAAGAGATACAAAAATGGTACCATAGCAAAAATTGTTCCACGTGATGAGCATTTTCTGCTGAGAGAATAAATTTGAAGATCTGGAACACCTGATGTGGAACTCCAAGAGCCCAGCCACACCATAACACATATAGGAATGACGTCTTAGCAAACATTGTTCAATCTGATGAGCACTCTCTGTTGATTTATAAAAATCGAAGATCTGGAACACCTGTTGTGGAACTCCAAGAGCCCAGCTACACCATAAAACATATAGAAATGACGTCGTAGCAAACATTGTTCAATCTGATGAGCACTCTCTGTTGACTTATAAAAATCGAAGATCTGGAACACCTGTTGTGGAACTCCAAGAGCCCAGCTACACCATAACACATATAGGAATGACGTCTTAGCAAAAATTGTTCAATCTGATGAGCACTCTCTGTTGATTTATAAAAATCGAAGATCTGGAACACCTGTTGTGGAACTCCAAGAGCCCAGCTACACCATAACACATATAGGAATGACGTCTTAGCAAAAGTTGTTCGGTCTGATGGGCATTTCCTGTTGACTTATAAAAATTTACTTATAAAAAGCTATCACTAATGTCACTGTATAATTATAAAATAACATAAGCTGGGAGTACCTCCACGCGGTGAAGGCTGTAACAGTTTAGGACTGATATTCGATGGCGACGGTATATCATTGAAAATTTGACTCTACTGGACAAAACTCCTATTAATTTTTTATTTTATCGAATAAATATGCCTTCGGGCTTATGTTATTTGAGTGTTTTAGACTTTTTCCACTTATCTTCGTGACACGGTAGCCTACCCGGTAACGCAGGGGAGCAGTCACTTAGATTTTAATTGATCAGGTATCTTCACAATAAAACTATAACCATGCCTAGAAAGAGGTCAAATCTTTCCCAATGTTCCAAAGGAGCTAAAAGATTGAGGATCATAAGATCCCAAGAATCTACCGAAGAACACATCAAGTCTCTCCTGACGGAGAGACTTGATGCTGTTCGAGAACATCAGGCTGCAACTCGCTCCATGGAAACCTCTTCCTCTCTTCTCTTCTCTTCCTCTTGGATAACGAAGCACGCCTGCGTTCTCAGCGTTTTTACGCATCTACATCCAGGTCTCTAGAGACAAGTGGGGAACGTGATGCGCGGCTGACCGCTGATCGTGAACGTCACGCATTGTCTCGCGAGTCGGAGACGTTCGCGGATAGAGAATTACGCTTGAGTTCCAAGCGTATCTACGCATCGACTTCTGACTTACAAAAATGAAAGATATGGAACGTCTCGAATCGTCTCGCGCATCCCGTTGTTTTCCCGTCCCCGGGCTCTTAGAATTCTACATCAGACGTTTCAGATCTTCGATTTTGACGACCCCGTTGTCGCTGGCATAAGCAACAGGATCCGCGTACGAAGTCGCGGGCAGAAGCTAGTTTTTAATATAAGACCATATATTTTGATAGTCAAAAGATCTATTTTGAAGCACAGCACAATAACATTTCTACTCTAGAATACAAAAAAATGTGGAAAATTTTGCGAATGACTCATTATGTCGCAAATTTTTCCACAATTTTTTAGTTACCAACTTGCGCTATTCCTGGTCAATTGAAATAATAAATAATTCTACTGTACGTATCAGGAAATTTTTAGAACGGAAGTTTTTGAAGGAGCGAGTTGGCCACATGTGTTTTTATTGATGGTGGTCGGTAACCTGTCGGTGCTAGCCTATTAACAGATACCTAAATCAAGTAGAAAATGCTAAAAATTAAAAATAATATCCTGTGACTAAGCTACTAGATATATTCGATAGAATTTTTGTATGTATACTGGAACGTTTATGAGGTATACGAAATTCAATTTATTGTCATACTGCTTTTGCCCGCGGCTTCGTTAGCGTCAATTTAGAGTTTGACCATCAATTCGGGTTGTACTCTGCTTATAATAATATAATTCAATCATGATTCGAAAGACACGTGGCGCCATCTATTATCATAAGAACGTTATTGCTGGTTTTCCTCGGGAACAGTACTTTTTTTCGGGATGAAAGGTACCCTATGTCCGTTTCTGTACACCTGACAAAGTATATGCAAAATTTCAGGATGATCGGTTCAGTGGTTTAGGCGTGTAAAGGTAACAAACAAACAAACTTACTTTCGCATTTATAATATTAGTTAGGAAGGAGGTTAGGATTGTCGTCTCCACCTCGTAAAGGTACGCTTCTGCCTACCTTCGGGGTCTGCCTACAGGCGTGATGTTCTGAATTGGGACTTTAATATTAATTTCATGGTAATAAACAGTTATCTTCCGCCTTTCAATTTGAATGACGCAACCACGACGCAACTAAATTAAATCATTGAACGTCGTCCATGCCATTCATTTCTGTGCCTTTCAAATCAATTTGAATCAATTTGGCTGTTTCTATATTTAGATTGAAGATATTCCATGAACCATTTATCTATATTATGCCTAAAATATACGGGGTGTAAACAGACCCTTCACGAAGCCGTCAACCAAGCATTCTGTACATCAAACTAAGTAACTTTACGTAAAAATTATTGCTGGGAAACGACTTTTTTTTTGGGGTGAAAAATTACGTTTTACGGTAAAACTTAATGTAACGGACTCAAAACATTGTGCTGATGGATGGATTGAATAATACGGGGGTCGTGAAGGTGTTTAAAGTAAAAAAATTACATTAGAAACACGTATTTTAAAAAAAACTTGTGAAAAAGTTGGAACTTTGACCCCCAATATCTCCGTAACTAGAAGATTCCCAGGTATGGTCTAGTACAAAAAAAATGATCGCAATAACGGGGAGAACAAGTACCCTTCGGCTTCCTTAAGGGTCTTTTTACACCCTTTATTGTGAATAGAACCTCTAAAACAATTATAACCTCACTTCTCACACTAACCCTCTCTAACTCGGAGACTGTTAATCCAATTTCCTCTCACCTCTGAGAGGGAACTATTTCCATACGTCTTTGTTTATGTCTTAGGAGATAAGTGTCATAATTCAGTGCACTATGTTTCAGGCGGGTGCCCGGGTGGTCGCAAACTACTTGAGTCTGTTAGGAATATGTTCTGTGTTGTATGTGTGTCTATCTGGTAGTAAGTTTTGGATACCCATAGTTCCTTTATTCATTTCGACATTAACGATGATTTTCTTGTTTTATTAGTAGCTTTAGTAAGTAAAACCACCACATTGCATTGTTCAAGGCTAGAGTGAAAGAGCATTACCTTTCCTCTCAATCATGATTTATTATATATTTTTATTAGTTTATATATCTTAATATTATGTATTTATTTAAGTATATTATTAATATTAACTTATATGTGTAGTTATATATAATATTTTAGGTTAAGTTAGGTAAGGCACATAAACTCATTATTCCCTTCCTTTTCTCACACACTATTGTCTACATTTCTTTTTCATTTCTCCTTTTGCAGGTCTGCTGGCAGAAATTTCGTATGAAATAAGCAGTACCTATGTACTCATGTATTATAATGATATTTTCCTGTGTTGTCTACTGTGTCTACATAAATAGTAAATAAATAAATAAATAAAACGCTAATAGTTTTTTTTTTATTATTTCTGGCCAACCAACAATTGTTTATACGAGTTATTTATTAAAATAAAGTTTCTTAATGTCAAAGGTTAGTATAACAATTTCTTATAGGTTAGCACCGCATGCCCCATATAATAATAAATCTTATTCTTCTTCTCCGTATCGCTGGCACGACAAATTTTATATTTTGCTAGCCCAAATCATCGCCAATTCCACCGCGTCGTCGGTGGCAGCGCAAAGGTCACTTCGGCTGCAAATGTTACCAATTATATTAAAGTCTAAAGTAAAATTTAAATCATTCTTCCAGTTTTCGTTTTACGTTAACTTAAAAAATATCGTGGTAAAATAATCTATGGATAAACTTGCCGATACGAAATAATCCTTTTATTTCAATTAATTGAGCCTATTAGTTTTAATTTGTATACAATATAATATGCTCGATTAAAGTATATTATACGGTTTTCTTCAAATGAGGCCTAAATAGTAACAATAACAACGGTAATTATAGACAACCGACAAAAAACTACTTTTTATGTAATTTTGTATTATTGTTTTGTCCTCTACGAGTCATATTAATACTTTTTCTTCTTTCTGTTCTTTCTTTTTTTGCATTCTTATCCTATGCATTACTACGTTTAGGATTCTTCATTTTTATGCCATGAGGTCTTTATTAGTCCTAAACTGGAGACTACAGTATTGATTACAGCATGGTCTTCGACGCAAGAAAAGCTCCACCAGTCGAGTGAATCTACGAAGACAGAAGTATTTTACCATTTTAAAAAAAAGGAGAAGTTTTAGAACTTTTTTTTTTGACTGCCTCGTTCGTCTAGTGGTTGCAAGCTACTGCTGATATAAGGTCTTTGGTTCGATTCACCAGGTCGGGCAAAGTGTTATTGGGTTTTTCCATTAGTAATTTCTCAGTAGCAGCCTCGGAGTCTGGATTTGTGCGGTTGATAGCAATAGCCTCGCCTCCTATTACATGGGACTTAAACATAACTGGCGAAATATGGGTGGGATTACAGGCGTGATGTTATGTTATGTCTAGAAGTATTTTATCAGTCGAGAAAAAGACAATCTAAAAGTCTTCGCTAGTTTCTAATTTGCAGCGAAAACTTAAAGAGTGGCCTTTGGAACCTAGCCGTCTGCGACGCGACGCTTGGAACAGCTGGTAACGCCATTACTCGGCGGCGGGCGATAGTTGCTGTACTTGTGTAATTACTAACTGTAATTATTGTTGACAAACTGTGCGGGATAATGTGGTGGGGTGGCACTGGCAGGGTTTTGTCTATTGTATTTTTAATATGTCGACCGGAGTATGTATTTGCATTGAACACGAGGAATTGGCGGAATGAGAGCCACAAGATCATAAAAACCTGTGACAGAACAGGTCACGTGAGCTGCATGCCTAACGACCACTGGGCAAAGGTCTCAACACTATGGGTGCCTGAGGATGGACGGCTCCGCCGAGGCCGGCCCAGAAAACGGTGGCGAGATGATTTAGACGCGCATCACGAAGGCTGGTTCGAGGTGGTGCAGGAGAAGAGTAACTGGAAGGATATGGGGAAACCTTTGCCCAGCTGTGGGAAATAGGAGGCTTTTGAAAAAAACAAATACCGAAAATTAAAAAAAAACGCTTTTCCATACACATTGACCGTGTCATCGTAGGTATTGCGTTTTTGTGGGAGCCAGCTGTTTTTTTTTTAATTACCGATGAAAAAATTGAGCCAGTTTCCCTTCCTTGTATAATACTAATGTCAACATAGCCAGGTGACATTAATCACAAATTATTCCCTATGCATCATAAACATATTGCAGACACGGACGGGGCGCAGACATATGTCTCTTCTGCGTCGCTTTCATACAAAATGTATAGAAGCGTCGTGATGCAAAACACATAGAAAAGACAGGGCGCCGCGACGCTTCTATACATTTACCATATGTCTGCGCCCCGTCCGCGTCTTACGTCTTTTCTGTGTGGCATGCGCTCAAGGTTTCCTAGATACTGCTTGTGATGACAGACAAAGTGACAAATGTTTTCACCATCATTGCTAGATAGACTGGCTGACCTGTGGCTGAGAGAAACTGGGTAAGCGTAACCTTGGGCCAAGTCGACTGACGTATAATTCAAAAGGCCTATGTGGATTGATGCTGATTGGATTGACTGCCTCGTTGGTCTAGTGGTCGCAAGCGCGATAACTGAGCACGAGATGCCGGGTTCGATTCCTGATCGGTCAAAAGTGTTATTAGGTTTTACATCAGGAATTTCTCAGTAGCAGCCACAGAGTCTGGATTTGTGCCCGGTTGATGGTAATAAGCTCGCCCTAATTACATGAGACATAAACATAACTGGCGAAATGTGGGTGTAGATACACGTCTACCTAAGCCTTCGGGGATTACACGCATGATGTTATGTTATGTATAGAAGTATTTTATTAGTCGAGAAAAATACTATCTAAAAGTCTTTTGTCAGGGTAATCCTGTAATTTCCTGATGTTTGTTCACTACAGGAACTGATGGACGCTACCGAAAGCGCCAAACTAGTTGCTCAGTTCTGGGCTGACACTATTTAGATTGCCATCAACACGCTAAGAAGAAGAAGAAGTGTAATCCCAAACCTTGTAACCTTCGAGGATTACAAGCGTGATGATGAGACTTTTTGAACTTCCTAGCCTACAGAGTGACGCATTGTCACGCCAAAACGATCCCGATTCAAACCCTGTTGAAAGAACAAGTGTACCCGCTCACACTAAACCCGCAACCCTAATAAGGGATCACAAGAAGTTTGCACACTGCCAGCGAGACAATTTATTATGCGGACGACTCCATGCCGCCGACTTTTACACGACAACGCATGTTTTAATTGTTAACAAGTGATGACTTTGTAAGTCTTTGTCGAGTGGTAATAGATTGTTCGCTGGTCCTTTTTGGGTTTTTGTGCGGGGAAGAGGTTTTCGGTTGTTTCTTGGCAATGTTATTGTAAAAGCTTGGATGGTTTGTAGTCTAACTTAGATGATTGAGATGGAATTGGATGAAAAGTTATTTATTGGAGTTAGCAGAGAGCAGCGCTGGCCCAGGGGTGGCGGCCCCGACTTAGAAGCAGTAAGTCGTGGGTTCGAACCCAGGCAGGCGCATTAGAATAGAAGACATTTATTCCAGACGTATTCCATATACTGTTAGTAACACAAAAAATCTTATAAAGCTATTATTAGTACATACAAAAACAAACCAACAGAAAAAAGCGGCACCGCACAGGAGCCCCAATTTATGCCAAGCTTTGGACGCGACCACCCGCAGTGTGTAGTCGCATCCCGTGCCGCCACATCGGCGAGTCCAAGTGGCCCACAAACACCCTCAGAACACCGTTCGAGCTGGCGCCCATGCGCCTCATAAGAGGCGCACAACACTTCCGCATGATGACATGCAAACCACATCCACGTTTCTCACCGCAAACATTGCTAAAGCGCTGTGTTTGCAGTCGCGCGGCAGCCCGAATCCTGAACGCGTTATTATATTGTACTCGTAAAGCACTGTATGTACCTGCGTTGCGAGTTGCTGCATTACTTTGTGTAATTTATTTCATCACCACTGCTGTCAAATCGGCGATGGAAAACATCGTGAGGAATCCGGCATGACATGACTTCTACCAACCCGCACTGGGCCCGCGTAGTGGATTATAGCTCATTCCCTCTCATAGAGAGGAGGCCTGTGTCCCAGCAATGGGAATATTATAGGCTGATTATAGATATAGATAGTTTACTGTTTCATAGCTAAACATAACTTTAAACCTGGAGGTATTCAGCTAAGGGTTTAGAGCGGTGGATCCGCCAGTTTTAGTCCATGGGGACTTAAATATAAAACTGGTGAGCTGTTGGCAATGGGCTCACGTCTCTTGCATGGACAAGGAAGTGAACCAATTGCCAATTTGGATATCATGTAGACTCTTTGCTGCTACTGAGAATTTCCTGATGGAAAAACTTAATAAAACTTTGCAGGATCTGGAAATTGACTAGCAGTAACGCTTGCAAACGAGACAGTCTGATAACGTCAAGTTAATAATGATGTTAAAAGAATTAAAACAGTGATTGATGAAACTGCTAATAAGGCTGAGCGAAGTCAAAACTATTACAATATAATATAAAATAACATCACTTCTGTAATAAGCAAAAAGTACACCCACATTTCGCCTCTTATACTCTTACTCTCTTTTCGCTTCTTCGTTTAATAGGGGGCGAGCCCATTGCCATCAACCGGGCGCAAATCCAGACTCCGTGACTGCTGCTGGGAAATCCCTGATGGAAAAACCCAATAACAATTTGACCGACCCGGGAATCAAACCCAAAACCTCATGCTCAGCAGTCCGGCTACTGGACCATCGAGGCAATCACAACTATTACAATATCTAAAGTTAAAACGACTCGCAATAAAAACCAGACCAGCAAAATACTAGATCAAAATGTACCGGCTGCCGAGCACCAAGTATCGAGTACTAACATTTCAGCTCCACACGCTTCTACCTAACGAACTACGGGAACGGGAAAAATTCTACTCATGTGCTGCACCGGCAATACACCTCAATGTTTGGGGTTGCCAGGATTTGGAAGTTCTACTGTTTTAGTAGATTTTTTATGTGGGTGGGTAAAGTTTATCATTACATACGGACCTGAAAGATCTTATCTTTGGTATGCGAAGCTATATTAATAACTAGCTGACCCGCGCAACTTTGTTTGCGTCACATAAGAGAGGGAGGGGGTTAGAAAGAGCGGGTCAAATGAAACTTTACTTTTTCATTGATGCTCGCTCCCATTGGTCGTAGCGTGATGTTATATAGCCTATAGCCTTCCTCGATAAATGGGCTATACAAAACTAAAAGAATTTTTCAATTCGAATCAGTAGTGCCTGAGTTTATAGCGTTCAACCAAACAAACTCTTCACCTTTATATATTAGTATGGATATCTATTTATAACATCGAGAGGATACCCGCATGCACACAGGCACACACTACAAATTTTAATGCCAATTAATTCGAGTCACTCTGGCTAGTCAAATTTTCGCAACTTGGGTCGGCACCCTTGCGGTATCCCATCTTTCTAGCACAGTGGACTTTTCACGTGACCAGAGGGCGAGCCTATTTCTTGGCCAAAGAATCAGCATAGCCATCTAACGTGGCAATCTGGGCACTTTTCCTATTAACAGCGACGTGGACGAATTTTGATGCCCTGTAACCCTTTTGATAGTTGTACATATTTTTATTACTATTATAGATATACAGTTTGTAAATAATGTACATACCTACTTGATTTAAATAAAAAATCATAAATGCAGACTCTTCGAGAAAATTTTTTTTATTTATGGAACTATTTCCTGTAACTATTCGAGTAATATACATGCTATTTTAATTAATAAATGGAATATGAAATACCTAACTATAACCTATATTTCCACAAACAATACAAATACCGAAATGTGTCATCAAAACTTATAATACACATTAATCTATCCCATTACCCCGATGACATCTCGTATTACATACGCACACATACTGCGGTGGTGACGTATTCAAGTTTCGTCAACGATAACAAATGTTCAAGTGGCGAGATACCGCTAATCCTTCTCAGTTCGCCCTTACAACTTGCGTCTTATATGATAAGCAATTTAATTCGAAACTTAGTATTTCACTTAACCGCTGAAGGCTTAAGATGTGTGTACCTCACACACGGCGGCACATGAAGCTGTACATTTCCAGTATAACTTGGCCTCGCTTTGTATAGATTTCCTATACAATGAGAGATCCGCACAACTGCCGTTGTTGTTAAATGCGTTCTTAAAAAGTTTGACATTGTTAGATTCGCTCTTAAGAGCCTTTACGACTTAGGTACCAGTCCTTTTTTTTTCGAAATGACGGAACCGATTATAATGAAACTTCATACACGTAAACAAGATACATAGGTCTAAAAAGTTATCAAAGAACATTTTTGAAAAATAGTGTTACGGCTAAATTAGACCGATTTTAGATTTTCCATAGAAACAGAAATTTGCATTTTTTTTTTAAGACATTTCAAAAATGTTTTTTGATAAATTTTTTGATCTTGCGTTTATTATGGTACACCCTGTACATTATTATCTTAGTATCTCATGAATGATGTGCGAGCCTAGTTTTCCTTATGCAAACCGTTTTTCACACGATGTAAGTATGGTTTTAATCTTTTTTTTGTATTGCAAAGTATTGTTCTTCCGTCACTGATGATATACATACCACATTAACTCCTCAAGTGGTATTCAGCTGCATAATGTACTCCAAACCAAACCAAATATAAAATGTAACGAAAATGCGTACATTTCCAATCCTGAGAGCTGGCAACACCGGCTAGGATAGGTATGCCATAGATACTGACCGGCTTGGCTTTCGCAAACAGAATCGTAATAAAACAAATATAGCGCGAACTGTAAATAAAAAGAATGTTCTGCTCGGGTCCTGAGTTTGGGAATAGTGTGGTGGGCTTGTCCTAATTAAAAAAGGCAGGTATAATTGTCCATGTACATTTAGTAATCTATTCTAAAAAAACGATTTTGTGAAACGTTGATCCTGTATTTTGGTTATCAGAGTGTTTTTTTCTCATCATCTGCCTAGTCTTTTCCCAACTATATTGGGGTCGGCTTCCTGTCTAACCGCATGCAGCTGAATACCAGTAATTTACATAGAGTAACTGACTATCTGACCTCCACAATCTTGTGACTGAGTAATACGATACCCCTTGGTAAGACCGTTGGTCAGACTTTCGGGCTTCTGACTAAGAATAACGACTGTAAAATATCTACAAATTACAGCTGGGACCAACGGCTTAACCTGTTTTACAAGGAACGGAGGGAATTCGCCATGATAGATGGGCATCCACAGAGTGTGTGTATGTCTTGATGTTTCTAACTCCATGTTGTTGTTGACGCAAGAGCATCGTGACAGTTCAGCTCCTCAAAAAATAAATTTAAAGTCACTTCTGCTTTGTTTTATTTCAAAACTTAGCAGGTTATGGAAAGTGAGAAAGCATTGGAAAACCTGACGGAGTGCTGAAAAGTAAAAAAAAAACATTTTCTACTGTACATTAGCGAGAATAAATTAGTAAAGCATTTACAAAAATAACTTCATATGTTATGATACATGATATTAATGTGGGCTTTAAGGTTCCCAAAATATCACAAACAAAAATATTTTAGCACAACCCAAAAATAGCAACTTTGTCAACTAACTAAGGATTCATGAAATTAAAAAACCAAAATAACTAACCCAGAAAGCTAAAATTAACCGAAAAATATATCTTTCGTTTATTAGTTAGCGGTATATTTAAATTGAGTGGGAGGCGTAAAATTACTTTTCTATTTCGGTTAAACCAACATAAAATTATTGCGAATATTTTCCTTATCAACATACTGAGGTAAGTATATGAAAACAAACACATTCACGACTTGCTCCTATCGTTGGCCAGTTTATTTTAAGACTCTATTTTATATGGATTCATTTTCAGAAGCCGAAAGTCTGACACCTAGTCTTACTAAGAGGTTATCCAGTTACTGGAAACCTACGTCTTTTCTTGACTTGAATGTGCCCTGGCGGTTGAGAGTATGTTATGCTCACTCAAATGTCTCGCTGATGGTGGCGCGTGTGTCGGATCATTTAGTTCCGTTCAAAATGGTTGAGTTGAATAGTGCTGATCCATGCGTCATGTTCGTGAACGGGTAGGCTGTCAGTTGTGACTGACAGTGGTCATCTCTGAGTTGCCACGGCTTATTTAAAAAAAATATTTTATTTTTGAACTGTCTTTTTTGTTTTTACTATGGACTCTTTTAACGTGCACATCTTGCTACATCGTTCTCACATAATGTACCATCTCAACATGAATGATGTAACCAAGGTTTTATAACAATATTATGATTTAAAAGAGTGTCCATGGAGTTTCTTGCCCGTTCTTCTCCATATACATTTATCATTTATGCCTTGGAATGGGCAACTACAGTACTTTCACAGTTTTTATGCCTTGTGACTGGGACTGTAGCTACAATTCATTTTTATCTTTGTTTCGACTGTTCAAGAGTGCCTGTAACTGGCCTACTTGAAATAAATGCTTTGATTTTGATTTTTTGACTGGGTTGCGGAGATCAGATTGGCTGATGTTCAATGTAAAATACTGATATTCAGCTGCACCAGGTAAGACTGGAAGCAAATCCCAAACAAAGTTTGAGAAAAGGCTAGGTAGATACAATAATGTATGACTAACAATTTGGATTTTATGATCTTGTTTAAAGAACAAGCTTTGGGCTTAGATTTCTTTGTCGTATATTTTGTCAATTAAACAGAATACGATAATTAAACCACACAATGATATCTCCTACGAAAGGCTAAGTTCATTTACCTAATTTATTTAATTAGAACCAAGACCACAGCCAAAATTTTCCATTTCCAATTATTTAAATTCAAAACTTTTCCTCAACCATTTTGAGGAAAACAAATCATTTCGATTATAACATTTAGTTTATACACCGAGTCAATAGTCTGGTACTAAGCGGAATGAACCAATCAACGTTGAGCTCTCACTGCGTATTGTACATGAGGAAAAGTAAGTCAGCTCTCAAATTGGTGTATTTCCAAGCATAGTAATGAAAAACGAATAGATAGACTGAAGTATTCTTCAATTAATAATTGAAGAATACTTCAGTAATTAGATGGAATTGATTAAGCTCTTAGAAACGTTTTATTTAGCTTTTTAGCGGGGCATCAGGTTATTTCATTTGAATTAAGTGGAAATTCTATTTTCGGAGACGTCTGAAAATGGTCTACTATTTAAGTAGCTTCGTAGAGGGTGCTCTGAGTGACGACTATACTATGTGACCACTCAGCGAGATCTGCTGGAGCTGCTTAGAAAGAGTTTACATGATACATAAACATAACATCACGCCTCTAATCCCCTAAGGGTTAGGCACAGGTGTACCTAATAGTACACTCACCTTTCGCCAGTTATGTTTCAAGTCCCATGTAATAGGGGGGAGCATATTGCCGGAACACAAATGCAGATTCCGTGGTTGCTACTGAGAAATTCCTAATGGAAAAACCCAATGATAATTTGCCCGACCTGGGAATCGAACCCAGGACTAAACACAGCAGTTCCGATTGCAACCACGTGACTAACAAGGCAAGATGATGATGATGCCATCTAACCAACTTCGGCCACAGCGACCGCATTCGATGGCTTTCTAGGGTGGTTGTCGAGAGCTTTGGTGTGCTGCTCTTGTATGCCCTCTCAAATGGCTAGCATATTCAACTTTGGCCGAAAAACTCTGAGCACAAAGCGGACATGTCAGAACACCATTGACGACATTTTGTAGGGTATAGCTGTAGGTGACCTAGCTTTAAGGTCATCACGCTTTAAATCTAGCTGCAACCTTCTTTCTTCAAAGGCCTTGACCTGCCGATGAACACGACGTCTGCACTCGAGCCGACCACACTAAGGGGTCATCGCATCTTTTGGAGTGTCTGTTCTGAACATCCTTGAAACGTAAAACTGACCACCACGTTTCCGTTTCTTTCCTAGAGTTCAGAATAGAAGATGCTTATCGCCAGTTTCTCTTACTGCATTTTAGAGACATGCCCACACCATCTTAGCTGACGTCTCATCAAGTAAGCCTCTATGCCAAGGACCTTGCCTGAAGACGTTCGTGTTTCTAATAAGGTCCGACCATCTGTTGTTCGTGATGTTTCGGAGGCATTTAAGATGGAATTTGTCCCAGGGTCGTAAATGTCTTCGATAGAGACACCACGTTTCCAACAAGTACAGAAGATTTGGGAGAACTATTGCCATGTACACAGAGATCTTGGTAATTATCTTCAGATCGAGGCAAGGCATGGGAGTAAACGTTTCGTAGTCATGAACGGTGACATTGTTCTGACTTAATTCCCAAATTGTTTTTTGATTATGACGAACACTTATTCATTCAAGATCTTTCTAAAACTTAACTGAAACATACTTAGTGCTTACAACTTGTCTGGGCACGGTATTAGCAACGAGGAACGGCCAGTACTAAGTTTGCCATCTGGTAAGTAAGTAGCTTAAAAGCATCAAAGGCACGGTTGGACACTTTAAAAGTTATATGGGTCCTGTTAGTTTGGTCAGTTTTACTCAAAAGCTTGGGTGATGGGTCCTAAGTGGGTGGGTATCTTTCAAGGAATTTTTATATTTAGAGAAAAATAAAGGGTGTAAAAAGACCCTTAACGAAGCCGAAAGGTACTTGTTCTCCCTGTCATTGCGATCATTTTTTTGTTCTGATAGATATGGGGGGTCAAAGTTCCAACTTTTTCACAAGATTTTTTTAAAATACATGTTTCTAATGTAAGATTTTTACTTTAAGCACCTTCACGACCTCCGTACTATTCAATCCATCCATCAGCACAATGTTTTGAGTGCGTTACATTGAGTTTTACCGTAAAACGTGATTTTTCACCACAAAAAAAAAAGTTGTTTTCCAGCAATAATTTTTGTGTAAAGTTACTTAGTTGTACATGTACATAATGCTTGGTTGACGGCTTCGTGAAGGGTCTGTTTACACCCTGTATATGGACGATTCCCCAGAAACATTATTCTCGGAAAATAACATTTTAGAATACATAGAAGCCCTGTAGTTCTAATCTATAAAGTTGGAACTCGTCAGTCCGTTTGCATGAAGTGATGTACAAATATTAGAGTTTCGTACTGGTAGCGTTTGATAAGCTAGTGAAAGTTCCAGGTAGGGTTCGTTGAAAAACTACATTTTCGAAATATGATGATCCCGTTTCCAGCAATTTTTATATTTTTGTTTAGGTCAAATATTGCAACTGAATATTAAAACAGTTATCCCAAACCGATTGAGTTGAAATTTTGCATACACTTTTAGTTTGGAAGACAATGCATGGTTAGCTAAGTGCTTCTAAATCCAATATGGCAGAATCCCAAAGATGTATTTGTATGTGACAAGTAATTTTTTGTGCACCCTCATGATATGGCTATCAATTTTATTTAAAGGGTTTGCTAAAAAAATGCCAAATTTTCAGTAAATTAATGTTCTTATCCGTATGATACGCTTCATCACAATCGCTTGTAGGAATATGCACATTGATTTTATAAAAATAAAGTTCATTTTCGGATGAAGTGCCACTCATAGTCACTCATACGAGCTCTCGGTCGGTATGACTGTCTGTCTGTCCATCATGCTGGGTATATAATGGTGAAACGCAACATAAAATGAAAATAATACTCGTTGAAACGAACTCGTCTAGTTGTCGTGTTCCATTTAAAGTTTCAATTTGTTTTAACTATTTACTGCACGAGCTTATATCTCGAAATCCACAATTTATATGTTTTATTAATTTCAATAACTAGCCAGAAGCCCAAAAGTCTGGTAGCCAGTCTCATCATCATCTGCCTAGCTTTTTCCCAACTATTATTGGAGTCGGCTTCCAGTCTAACCGAATGCAGCTGAATATCAGTATTTTACATGGAGCGACTGACTATCTGACCTCCACAACCCGGTTAGTACTGGGTCATACGATACCCCATTGATAAGACTGGTTGTCAGACTTTTTGGGCCACTGACTGTCAAAGATCTCGGTATACCATGGGTGGTCACTCATCCACAGACCAACCTAGGCAAGTACGGCTTAACTTAAAGATCGATACGAGCGGCTGTTATTATTTAGCCATGAGCTCCTCCTGGCCGTCAGTCTAACCAAGGAGTATCGTATTACCCAGTATAGTCCTCCTGACCGTTTTCGGTCACGGCGGCCAATCTTAGCGGAGGTTAACCATCGGCGCGGGAGATAATATAGTGCACAAGTGTGTGCGCACTCTCTGTACCTTTACTCTGTTAGTTCGATGGGACGGCAATCCGACACGACCGGAGAGATCAGGCGCAGGACCAACGGCTTAATGTGCTTTCCGAGGCACCCACTGGGGATTACCCAGTATATGGGTTGTGGTGGTCATATAGGCAGTCGCTTCACGTAAAATATAGGACGGTATTCTGCTGCATTTAGACTGGCTGATTGCGGTTAGACTAGAAACCGATCCTAATATACTTAGGTAGTTCGGAAAAGGCTAGGCAAGATGATGGAAATTAATACTATAAATATAGATTTCCGTTGAAAATAGTCTATGCTAGAGGAGTCAGTAGCCACAGACAGTTTAAAAAACCGGCCAAGTACGAGTCGTACTCACACGCACACAGGGTTCCGTGGCTTCGTAGTAGGGGAACCTTAAATTTTGAATTTATTTTATTATTTATTGTTGCGGAAAACTTCAACTGTAAACCTATTACGGATCATGAGATACAGCCCGCTGACAGACAGACCGACGGATGGACTGACAGCGAAGGCATAGTAACAGGGCCCCGTTGGTTACCCTTCGGATAAGGAACCCTAAAAATGTTCGTAAAATGAACAGACAGACAAACCTACATTTCTTTTGCCCACTACAGTACAAATGAAGCGAGTTTTTTCAACGAATAGTTTCTGGTTCCCACGCAAAATGGTACAGGTCAATTTCATTGAATTCCTCGACATACTTTGAGCATATTCTGTACGCGTATGAACCTTTCAGCCATAGATGTACAGGTGGGAACCGAAATAGAACTGTTATGTATGTTGTATGTACATGATATTCAAGCCTTTGGCATGCAGATATGTACGCGTGGTGTTTTACATATGTAGCGAAAAATTTACCCTTTTTTTAATACGTTTAAAAAAGAGGTTCTTCATTTTTCTGTATGTTTTTTTTTTAAATATTATACTAGCTGTGTCCGGTATGCGTTGCAATGCACCTTTTTTACCCTACCCTACCTACGCTAGCTACCTACCTACCCCCTAATCACCCAGCGGTGTGAAATATACTTTACGACCTATTCTCATACCTACCAAATTTACAAAAAAAAACTTAAAAAATATACAAATACAAAAGAAGACACGTGGCGCCATCTATTATCATAAGAACGTTATTGTTGTTTTCCTCGGGAACAGTAAATTTTTTCGGGATAAAAAGTACCCTATGTCCGTTTCTGTACACCTGACAACGTATATGCAAAATTTCAGGATGATCGGTTTAGTGGTTAATTCGTGAAAAGGTAACAAACAAACAAACAAACTTACTTTCGCATTTATAATATTGGTGTGGATTTGAGCATAATATTTTAGCATACAGCTATAGCAGAGTAAACTCACAAGTTTTTATTACTCAGCCGTACTCCCGCACTGTCGTGTACAGTACATAAACGGTGCTCGTCATAATGATCCATTTCTCTTAATTGACACTCCTGGTTTCAGCGAACTGCAAACTTAATGACGCAAGGATACACTATTTTATTTTACCAGGCGCATTTTGTATGTTATGCTGTAGATGAAACTTAAAAGATCATAAGTCCATTTTTTGACATTTTTGTAGTTTTAATGATTCTAATTCAAAATTGAGTACGGACATCGCTGCCCAGCACCCCGCGTAGTATGGACTTTGGACTCATATGCTGGGTTCTGGGCAGCGAAAGTGTTCAAGACCTCTACTGAATACTTTATAAAATGTGACTTAAGGCCCTTCACTTCGGCGGCGGTGACCTCTCGCTCCCGGCCCTGGTTCAGGCCATGGTCCGGAGCGAGAGGGAATGGGAAGCCGTCACCTCCTTCTGCGAAGCAGTCATGCTAGCGAAGGAGGTGGCGGGACGTGAGAGGGAGAGAATCTCACGTCCCAGCCGCCGCGGGCGAAGCACCGGGCGTCGGGGGCCACGTGGTGGCTCCCGGCCACCGTAGGCGCGGGCCTGTGGACGGTGAGTAATGGGTTAGCTCACCGTCCGTCCGTCTTATGACGACAGGCCGTGTCGACGGCGCGTTCGTGTTCCACGCGCGCCTCAAAGAGATGTCAGCAACCAAGAAGGGGCCCGCAAGGGCCGATGCCTGCCGGGGCTGCGGGACTGTTCGAAAGAGATACCGTGGCCCTGGAACACAAAGGGCAATGAAGGAACATGGATGGGTTTTAGTCAGTAAGAGTCTGACACTCCCTCCCACTCCACCCAGAGCAGGAGAAGTCATTTGATGATTTCCCATCCGTAAAAAAAAAAAGACCCTTCACTTTTCATCAACAGTGGATTCAGGTGATAACTGGTTAAAATCGGGGACGTTTTTAGTTGCAATGAATGTCCATCTGTGGGTGAAAAAGTGAACTTGAAAGAAAGAAAGTACGAAAATGCGTTTATTCAAATAATATAAATTAAATATCGTTTAATCACCATCAGCATCATGCTCCTGCCATTATCTCAATTTATTTGGGGTCGGCGCAGAATGTCTTCTTCTTCTATACTTCTCTATTACTCGTTATCTTTTAATATCCATAAATAAACCATGACCTTAACATTTAAAATTTATAACCTTCGCGTTTATTAATACATCTATACTAATACATATTATTATAAAGAGGTATTTGTTTGTAAGTTTGTATACAGGGGTTAATCTCCAGAACTAATGAACTAATTCTACTTTTCTTCTTTTCTACTTTGACTGACAAAATAAATAAATAAATAATTAAAAGAAATAATAAATTGTTTATCCTGCAAATTAGTTGAGCTATCACATTTTTTGCGGACGAAATCGCGGGCGAAGTGCTAGTATTAGTATATATTCATCACACATAACTACCTAACTTCAAAGAGAATATTGAAAATTACGTAAATAAGGCCAGTTAAACGTAATAAATAACCCTTTGCCCTAATTCAGTCCAAGTTTATCCAAATAAATATAATGTTACAATTGGTACAGAATTCAGACAGGTATCTAATCAAAGGTACAGAATTGGAATTTTAAGTGGGTGAACACCACAT
The DNA here is from genome assembly GCA_905220335.1 of Noctua pronuba. NCBI lineage: Eukaryota > Metazoa > Arthropoda > Insecta > Lepidoptera > Noctuidae > Noctua > Noctua pronuba. The sequence goes on along the minus strand of LR999918.1, from coordinate 6,833,124 downwards.
CCCACCTCGCCTGCCTTTGGCCATGTTCATAAATGAGCTACTATGGGTTTTGGAACTATGGAGTGAGTTATGAGTGAGATACTCGAAGATGAAAACAAGATCGCAGCAGTGGCGAAGGTTCCATACAACTCGATTCCTATCCTTCCCTTTGAAAACGGGCACAATGAGTATTCGAGACAAATAATAAAATCAAATTAAAGATAACTATACAGGGTGTAAATGGACCCTTCACGAAGCCGTCAACCAAGCATTGTATACATCAAACTAAGTCACCCTACGCAAAAATAATTGCTGGGAAACGACTTTTTTTTTTGGGGTGAAAAATCACGTTTTACGGTAAAACTCAATGTCACGCACTCAAAACTTGATGCTGATGGTTACTTTGAATAGTAAACGGGTCATGGAGGTAATTAAAGTAAAGTTTAAACCTTAAAAAGTAGTATTTTTAAAAAAACTTGTGAAAAAATTGGAACTTTGACCTCCAATATCTCCAGAACCTGTGGTTTCCCAGGTATTGTCTAGAAGAAAAAAATTATCCCAATGATGGGCAGAATATGTGGTTTTCGTTTTCGTTAAGGGTCTTTTTACACCCTTTATACTCCGGCTTACCTCTTAAAAAAATTAACCCTTCGCTACTAGATTGTAGGAAATACTATTAAGAGCGTTCATCAAAAAAGTTGGCAACTTCGCAAATAGGTGTCAAATATTTAACAGTTTTAATTAATTTGGCATTATTACTGTATGGGAATAAGAAATATGGCCAACTAGTGAACTAGAATATTAATAATGAATTGCATTTGAAAACTGAATTTGATGCTGTAACCGTTTTAGGTGTAAAAAGGCATTTGGAAAATTTCCAAATACTTTTTTTAGATCTAAAACTAAATATTCGGTGTTACGATATTAATTATTGAATTTCGTAATCAATATTTTAGTTCACTAGTTAGCCATATTTCTTATGTAATATTGCCGAATTATTCAAAACAGCCAAATATTTGACAGCTTTTTGCGACGTTGCCAACTTTCTGTATAAACGCTCTTAAGGACAAGAAGATCATATTAGGATTAATAGGGCTTAAAACAATCTAGCAAAAAAGTACTCTGCTAATGAGTAATGTGTTACTGTTTAGTCTAGTTAGTCACTTAATATTAAATTCCAGTAGCACATCTTGCGAAATTCTGCAATTTTTATAGGGTCACAATTTGATCACTTTCCACACCATCTTCTTTCTTTATCTTTCTGATTACAGTCCCTTTGCCTTCTAACGAGAGACCTTTTCGCGGCAGAGTTCATCATCTGCCTACCCTTTTCCCAACTATGTTGGGGTCGGCTTCCAGTCTAACCGGATGCGGCTGAATATCAGTATTTTACATGGAGCGACTGCCTATCTGACCTCCACAACCCAGTTATTACTGGGTAATACGATACCTCTTGGTAAGACTGGTTGTTAGACTTTCGGGCCACTGACTACCTGTAACGACTGTCAAAGATCTACAAATGTGGCAATTTTGTGGCAGAGACCTGTAAGTTTTGAGTCAAATTATTTTATTTGCTGATTTCATAATTAATGACTTCTTTGTCCCAATCCCCCTTCTCAATTCTCGAATTCACCTCATCCTCAAACTCATTTCCACCTTCTCCCGACTTCAAATAGTGAGACCCCAGCATGTTAATATCCATTTCTGCGCCGAAAGGGTCTGAGCCCTTTTCGTCGGGTCGCGGGGTGCTTGCAAAATTTACGATTTACCTAGATTTACAACCGTCATAAAGAATTCAGTGGGCCCCGAACATTTTGCTTTTCAAGTTTTGTTAGAGATTCGGCACTGCCCGTGTAATGTAGATGTTACAATTTGTCGAATATTCGGTCTAACCTGACGTATTTTAAATAAAAAAGGTAGGTTCAGAATTTTTTTATGCCTAAGGTCAGAGTGATTGGCCGCCTACTCGTTTGATAGGACTGGAATACGTGCAAATCATTTTATAAATGTAGGGTTGTGGAAAAGTTGGTGGATTTTTCAAATGAAAATTTAGTTTGAATGAAAAAGGAGGTTTGGTAGTAGTACTACATCAAAGTAAAGACATTGTTGATGATAAAATTGAAAAAGGAACATCTCATGAAAAATTGTGACAATAAAACTTCAAAAAAAGAACAACACTAAGAAAACTTTAAAACAGAGAGAGAGAAAAGACCACAACAATAAAAAGAGGTCACTAGTCTAAGCACAACAACACAATCCGAAACCCAACTTACCCCACTCAACAAAACTTTATAGGTACCAAGCCGAACTTACCCTGAATTATTAAATCTAAATTTATCGATTCGGAAATAAATAAAAGGTATACTGAACACCCTCTGAAAGGGGAGGCGTTCAAAGCCTTTGAAATTGAATTTCAGTATCTTACAGCATCTTTAGTGGTTGTGAAAGCTGCAGTCTGCTTTTGGTCAGGAATAATTTCTGTGTAAGTTTATGCTTGAAACGTGCAAGTCTTGGGAATACTGTGAATTGCAGGGTTATGGAGAAATTAGTATGTATTGGAACTGGGATCATAAACGGATTGGGTGTTCGGGAATAGGAAATACGATGTTTGGTTTCTCGGGTGTGTGGGGAATATGGAGATAGATGGTATGTTTTGCATGTGAGTATTATCAGAGAACTATTCGTATGGTGCTAACAATTTCATAAATTATCTGCACACACATACATTAGTTTCGTTGTTTATTACTTGTACGTAGTCTGTCTTGTTCGTTTTTTTTGACTTCCAATCTTTAGTTTCGCGTTTTAGAATAGAAATAGAATATAATAGAATTTTTTATTTTTATTTATGTAGGCAGAAATAGTTTTGCATTAAGGGTTTATAAAATCCTCTATTTTTAAATTTTGTTTTTTTTTTCATTATCATCTTGTAACCTGATGATGACGCGAGAATCCGTTGGACATGTGGATAACAGAAATATTTGACGTAGCGATGCTTAGGGTGGCCTAAGTCAAGCAGCGGATGACTGCAGCTGATTGGATGATGATGTAGACCGATAACTCTTAAGGTCAGTTCCTCTGGCCACAATTTATACAAAGAGCAGAAACGCGCTTGGAGACGGTGTGACATCGAGAGAAGGCTCTAGCCTGCGTGCAAACTAGGATAATGGTGGTATATATGAGCACGTCAGAACTTGTTCGCGCGGTCTCGGGTATTCTCGAGCACTCACAGGCATACGAGAGGCGACGACCGCGTTGACATTCATACAATAATATTGTCTACTTTAAACAATGGTAATAACGGTCCTATTTTTCAATTGTTCCAGTAATTGCAGGGGATCTTTCCCTTTTTACACAGCGTAAATAACCCCATTATATTTCTACCCCAGATCGAAGAGAAACGTCTACTTTTCCATTAATATTAGTTCTTTAAACAAAGACAAATAAATACTCAATGGCCCGACTTATTCGACAGTTAAGACAAAGTTGGAACCGCAAACTGTATTAGTCAAATTATCACTAACTTTGTTTTCTTAACGAAAGCTTGGATTTTAAGTCAATAGCAACTTGTGAAGTTCTACAATGGATAGCTGGTAAATGTTTGTAATAAGATTTAGCGTTACTTTTCAGTTTTTTACTTTGAGGTTTTTTTTCTGAGTGATCGAGCAAGTGGTTTACTGATTATTTTAATAACAGATTGTATAAACTCAAACTCAAAGCATTTTTAAAGTCAAACTAAAAGCATTTATTTCAATTAGACCATTACAGGCACTTTTGAATGTCAGAAAAAAAAGAAAGCAAAGCTACAGTCACAGACACAAAACATAATAATTTGTGAAAGTACTGTAGTTGCCCATTCCAAGGCGTAGATCTCTATCGAGAAGAATGGGCAAGAAACTCCATGGACACTCTTTTCAATTAAAATATTGCTATAAAATCTTGGTTACATCATTCATGTGTATAATGTCATGGATGGATTGTGTGAGGAATGATATGAAATAGAAAGGAGTAAATGACGCTGTGACGTCTGACAGGGAAGAATGGAAGAAGAAAATGTGTTGCGCCGACCCCAAATAGAATGGGACAAGGGCAGGAAGATGATGATGATGTGACGACTGATCTGACGAGCTCAGCATATTCCTTGCGTTGTATTGGTGCTGTTCTTCAGATAAATCAGATATATGTATGACCTGATGTATGAACGTCAAAGCAAAAGGAGTATGTAAGAATCGTAGCAGATGGCGTTCTGTTGTTTCTACCTGCCCCTGGCAAAAAGCAAGATTTTATCTATAGGTACTTAATACTATAAAGAAGAAGAAAGGAGAACTATATCACCTATTAGGAGAATAATTTGTGATATATTTCATACAATTTGAGACAATATTCATCATTCATTATCAGGACATCTTCAATCCACTCATCGGGGTATTTCATTAAGAGAATAATAAGTCGGTCTTAGGGGGTAATCTTCGGAACTGCTGATCTGATTCCGAAAATTCTTTCAATAATGGAAAGTTAAATTACTCTCGAGTGTCATAGGCTATATTTAAAACTTTTTCGTGGGATAATTTACGACCATAAGGCTTGCAAAGCCGTGGGTAAAAGCTATTTTTCTTTGGGACAAGCTCGCCACAGTATGCTCAAACCACTGTAACTCCAGAAAGTCAGAATCAACAGTGGCGACCACCAGAAAAGCGCTGAGACAATATAGCTCGACAAAGTCCCTGTGAAACAATCTAACTGTCTAGGATCCCGCAACGAAATTAATCAGAAAAGTATTGCGGAGGAGTAGGAAAACCATAATTTCCACTTCCCTTCATATCAGCAGGAGACAGAACGAAACAAGGCCAAAAGGCACAAAGGGACGTTTACAACTGGGATGAGCCCAGTTGCCTAGCACCACGGATAAATAAAGTTAAAGTAAAAAAAAAATGTACTAGACCATACCTGGGAACCTTCTAGTTACGGAGATCAGCTATATTGGAGGTCAAAGTTCAACATTTTTCACAAGTTTTTTTATTAAAATTACCTCTATGGTCTATTTATTGTTAAAAGCATCCATCAGCACAATGTTTTGAGTGTGCTACATCTAGTTCAACCGTTAAACATGATTTTCACCCCAAAAAAAAATCGTTTCCCAGCAATAATATTTGCGTAGGGTTACTTAGTTTGATTTACATAATTCTTGGTTGACGGCTTCGTGAAGAGTCCGTTTACAGTCTTTATTATCATTAATGGGTCCTATGTTTTGAGCTGTGGCTGTAGCTGGGCAATAGCTAGTGTATAATATTTATGTGTTATGTAGTTTACCCTCTTTTACAATCGAAGAACAACATCCAATTCCATAATTTATTATTCACAATTCTCTCCAAAAAAGAACTAATCCTGAACCCAGGGGTCGGGCACACTAAAATTTCATTATACGTACGTACCCAAGTTAAAGTTAGAATTAAGTTGGCAAAACTTACGCCCGACGTAAGTTAACGCAGGTTAAGTTAGATTTATGTTAGTTTCCGAGTAGATTGGACTATGTACTTGAATGTACTGTACCTACTTTATGTTAGCTTTTACTAGGTACTTGTGTTTAATGATTTGTGTAGTACCAAATGACATTTAAGTTATTACATACGTATGCGTAGAAGTCGCTGTTGCTTTGATGAATTTATTTGACATAAGAACACATTCTTGTACTTAGCACATTCAGCACATTCATTGTTCCGAAAAACTTCTTTTTTTCTGATGAAAAATTCCGATACTATGGGTTGTAGTTCGGCACACTTACTAGAAGACCTGCGTCTTTTAGCAATAAGTGCATTTTTTTTAAATGAAAATAAAAATTTAATTAATAAAAAAATATTTTTTTATAATAAACTACAATGATTTGACTACTGCTCTTGAACTGCATTTGGTGTCGGCGTTACGTCTTCTTCTTAAAAAAAAAAGTTAAGCACGCAAAATACGCGCTTTGACGCGGAGTTGCGGAAACCAGCCCGTTATACAATACAATACAATACGTCTTCTTCTTTCAAGCCATTCCATCTTTTACACAGTGCGTCCATTGTTTCTTTGATCTTTTTACCAGTACAGCCTCCCAAACCCTCACAAAAAATTCCTTCACGAAGCCGTCAACCAAGCATTCTGTTAACATCAAACTTAGTAACTGTACCCAAAAATCATTGCTGGGCAACGACTCATCAATATTCTTGCTTTCATCTCATATTGACACGTCAAGAAGAACTGACTTTACTCAAAGTGCTTCACCTTTGCTTTAGACCAACTGAATTGCAAGTCCAATTTGTTTACATCTCCCTAAACTGCACACAGCACCAGCAAATAGCTCACATACCTACGACAGAGCTTTATAGCTCTCTCAAAGTCAAACTACCTCCTCAAAGTGAGGCATGTCTGTTGTGTACGTCAATCAAGCTGCATTGCTTCTGTCTCTGGTCTAACTGAATTCTGGCATTGCTTAAACACCTTGATGTGAACATCTGTTTAATGTTCCTCATATGTTTGAGTGCCTCTTGTCACATTAAATGTGATAAAGAGATGTCATGGAATTCTGTGTCTTGATATTTCTTTGAGGTGAGTGAATTTGCTTTGTCTTGTCATGTCTTCTTGGATTTGTTAATGCAATATGCTTTTCGAGCAGAACCATAATTTAATTAATGCACATATTCTTGCTCATGCTCATGCATCATCTGTCTAGCCTTTTCCCAACTATGTTCGGGTCGGTTTGCAGTTTAACCGGATACAACTGAATACCAGTATTTTACATGGAGCGACTGCCTATCTGACCTCCACAACCCAATTAGTTCTGGGTAATACGATGCCCCTTTGTAAGAATGAGATATACATAGCATTTTTAAGCCACCACCAGCCATCTACCAGTATCATAACTTATAACATTATTGAAAAAAAATAACGTCAGTATGCTTTTATAATTTTTTTTGGGTGTCTCTTCCCTTCCACTTACATCTGCCTTGTAAATAAAACATTAAATTAGTCGCCTTTACACATCCTCTCAACACGACCAAACCATCTAAGCATAAGTACTCTGTTTTAATAGTTTTTTTTAAACTTATATGTACTGTCACTTACGGCATCTCTTCCGTGATTGGATCGTTATTTTGAGCTCCCGATACTTATTTCGACGTTGTTGCAAGCGCCATGATCGCGGGTTAACTGTAGGAGCAGACAAATCTGTCTATCCACTTTCTATGTCTTTTGCTACGCACACTACTGGAACTCGACTCTACGTCACGGCCAAACACACTTACAGTATCACCAGGTTTTTTGGAGTCCTTATTACGATGCCGGCTACTTTTGAGCATACTCAAAACTGGAATGTACTACGTACGTTTCCCGCATTCTCAAAATAACGAACAATCACGCAAGATATCCCGTAGGTGACAGTATAAGTTTAGTTTTAAACCGTAAGAGCTTAAAACAGTGTTAGTTTTTTTTTGTCAGGTACTACATTTTCCTTGAAAACGCCCCACTACGACCTTAATCGATTGAAAGCAAAATCAACCTTGCGTATAGCTAAGGTAAGTACGATTATAAATAAAATTGATAAACTCTTAACCAAATGGTAAGAGCACCATGAAAAAACATTCACCTCTTTATCAACATGTACGGCATAGGGAAAGTTCATGTGTAAAAAAATTAACGCAGTTAATTATATTATAGGGAGCGCCTTGCATGAGGTTGGAGGTACGAAAGGATTAGTGATGTGGCTTTGTTCGTTATGGTGCTGAAACTATCGATAATATATCAAAATGAAATCATTTGCAAGACAAAATGTGACAACGTAGTTAGTAAAATATACAAGATCACGTAACGTAGCTCTGTTGAGCAATTATATTTCTGGTTTTATTATCGAACCAAAATCAAAATTAACCCCTTTACAAGTATCTACTAATTTAATTCTTATTGCGAACTATGTACTTCTTTGTAAATTATATTACTTTCATTGAATTGATAAATCAGATATTTGTATCATAAATATTACCACAGTGGTAGCGTCTTTCTGACTTTAAACTATAACATAACAAAACACAACACACACACACATAACATAACTATAGCATCCTGGGCACTATAGCGGACAGGTGGGACAGTCACATACTGAAGCATTGGGTACGCCTACATGCCACTGTGACGTATAATAAATAATTGTATTGTTTTTCTGGTAGATTTAAGTTCTAACACTAGTTTCTAAGTTGTGTGTTGTACTAACTAATTGGACTTGTGGTCTGAAATAAAAGTTTTTTTTTTGGTTTTTTATAACGTGTTGATTCCAAGATATGGAAAGAATCGAATCGAAGGCGATTTACAACTCCAATATGTTTTGCAAAACTATCGCTATCGATGTTACAAATTGTACTGTTGCCCAACACTATTAGTGGGCTAGTTCATCGTACTTAATTACATTAGTCCCTCCGGACTGTCCTGAAAATGAAAAGCTCAGAATTTAAATAAAATTATTGCAATTTTATGGAGAACGGCTACAATTGTATCTTTTAGGCTATAAAGTAGAGCCCCAATTAGACTTAGTTAAGTTTTTTACGATGTAATCTCGTTTTTTAACAGATACACCCAGGGGTTTATTCAAACAATCTTTTTAGAGCTACAAAATCTTAAATTACATTAAAAAAATGGTAATTTAAACCTCAAAAGTACTACCATTAAATTTTCAAAAACATAATTCGTATCGAAAAATATGTATAATTCAATTAAATACCTCAACAAATCTTGAAAAGGTACTCGAAACCTCTACCCAAGTACTACGTCAGAGCGCCTGTCAAAACCTTAACAGCAAAATTGCACTCTGAAGTCATTGCTCCGTGCCTTTTCTTTACGACTTGCCGAAAACGGTAAAGTCCGAGTTTTATGCCCGTGACAGACCATCTAGAGCATCAAGCAAGTCGTTTATGGTTAGACCCGTATATCTTATAGTAATAAAACCTGCATACAATTTCCTTTGACCTTGTTATGGGTAAACCTTTGAATTTGTGAAGCCATGCAGGTGGGAGTGAATAGTTAAGTTTTGCTGTATAATTTATTTTTAATCTATACTTAATATTATAAAGCTGAAGAGTTTGTTTGGTTGAACGCACTAATCTCAGGAACTACTGGTTCGAATTAAAAAAATATTTTAATGTTGGATAGCCCATTTATCGAGGAAGGCTCTAGGCTATAAAATATCACGCTACGACATAAAGGGCGGAGCATAAACGAAAAATGTTGCAAAAACGGGGAAAATTGTATTTTTATAATAATTTCAGGCGGACGAATGTCGCGGGCAACAGCTAGGTTTTAATAAACTTATACTGTCACTTATGGGATATCTTCCGTAATTGTTCATTATTTTGAGCTCCCGATATTTCGACGCTGTTGCAAGCGCCATGATCGCGGGTTGACTGGAGAATGCGGGTGGATGGAAAATAAATTATTAAGAGCAGACAAATCTGTCTACCCTCTTCCTTTGTCTTTTGCTACGCGCATTACTGGAACTCGACTAAGTCACGGCAAAACACTCTCACAGTATCATCATGTTTTGTGGAGTCCTTATTACGATGCCGACTGCTACTTTTGAGCTTACTCAAAACTGTATTCCTAGTACTCGACAATTTGAAGCCATCCTCTTGATTGACATTTTTGTGTTTTCTTATTTCAATATAAGTTAAGTTAAGTAATGTAAGTTAAGTTAGTTAGTGTTCAGTAGAAGTTTAGTTGTAAACCGTGAAAGCTTAAAACAGTGTTATTTTTAATAGGTTAAAATAAGTTCTCAGATCTTTGAGGACACTGCTGTGAATTCAGTAGCTACCTTAAACTCAAACCAGAGGTACCTTTGGTGCATAGGGTTTATTGTGACAATTTGAAAATTGGGTCTTCTACCACTCTCCTCTACCACTTTACCACTGTCATTTCTGACCTGAAAGTCAGAAGTTGTTTTTAAGAACCAATCATTTTCTTTCTTATGAACTGCCAATCAGGGATGTGCGTCGTGCAGTTTATTGTACCTTCTAAAGAAGAAGGATCAAAATTAACCCACGTCCTACAGCAAAGAAAAGTATCTAAAAAAAATGATAGAATTTATGGGGATAAAAAGATGGCTGTAGAACGTGGGTTAATTTTGTATGGACCGTGCTCCTTCTTCTTTCAAACTCAAACTCAAAGCATTTATTTCAAATAGACCCATGACAGGCACTTTTGCATAGTCAAAAATAAGCTACCTACAGTCCCTTTACAGAAGTGGCTCAGAGTACGCTACGAGATCTCCTTGCAATTACATCTCCGCGACCACACCCACAATCATATCTTCGGTGCCAAAGACAACCCAAAGACCCAAGGATTCGGATAGAAATGAACTTGCAACGTCAAAACGTGGTCATTTCGCACTGCGCCATTTAAATGCTGTTAGTACTAAGTGTTCTAAAAGGTCAGAACGGCTGTAAAGCGAGGCGTTTAACATAACGACTGAACATAAGTAATGAGTGGTTAGCCGATAGCTTTGTAAACACCTATATTCTTGGAGGGAGTTTAAACTATCGTATATGAAGGTTGGTTACGGTTGGCAGTGGTCCTGAAAGTGTCACGGGGCTATCGTCTAAAACACGACCTCTGTTTTTTGCGAGAATAGACCATATTGGAAGATATTCACTTAAAACACTAAACTCCCTCCCACTCCACCCAGAGCGGGAGAAGTCATTTGATGATTCCACATCCGTAAAAAAAAAAAAAAACCCCTCCCGCTCTGAGCATAATGGAAGGGAGTGTCAGACTCGTACTGACTAAAAACCATCCATATTCCTTCTTTGCCTTTTGTGTCGCCCACAGGCCCGCGCCTACGGTGGCTGGAACGTGAGAACCTTTCACTCTCCTCTCTTTCTCTCTCTCTTTCCCACACTCCTTTCCCTCAACTTAAAGATAATTTTTGACATCAGCAAAAGATCTTGATACAAAATAAGTTACTAACTAAGTGACACCAACTTACTTACACACAACGAGATTAACATTAACACACATAATACGGCTTTAAAATCAAATTATTTCCACCGCGACGTACAAAGCAGTAAATGAACTGTCACTCATTTGCACCAACTTTAATGATATAATCGCTTTTCGTACGTAATTTTAATTTGGTGAAATTCGCGAGCAGAATTCAACGAACCACGGATGGAAGACTTCTCAGGGCTGGCTGCTTTTTGTGAATAATAGATTTTTGTAATGGATTTTGGGATGTGATTAGTTATGCCTTTTTGTTTTGGATGAATATTGGATTAGTACTGCTAGATTACTTGGGTTTAATGATAATAATAACAGCCTTTCTATTTACCAACTAGTTACATATGGGGTCACTGGTAATTAGTGAACGATACTTAAAAAAACACGTGATTGTACTCATGATAACAAACAACTTTCCCAAAGAAACATTTTTTATACTCATTCACTATCACAATAACACAACAGCCGTATGAAATTCGCGCGCGCGCGCCTTTGACCGCTGACGCCTTTGAGCTGTTAGCCACGTGACGCCATTTTGTCTCATTACTGTACAGCAGTGGGTAGGCAGAGCACCCGCGCGGCTCAAGCGCGGGCCAATTTACAACTAATTACCAGACACCCTATATAGAGTGTAAACGGACCCTTCACGAAGCCGTCAACCAAGCATTCTGTACATCAAACTAAGTAAGTAACCCTACGCAAAAAATTATTGCTGAGAAGCGACTTCTACTTAATTTGACAATGTTATTCTTCAGATATGAGTTTCTGAAGATTGTTTTGCTTTAGCATAGGCCTCCCCATATTTTTCCACGTTTCACGGTCATGGGTTTTCTCCTTCCACAGTGACCCCATCGTCGCCCCACCTTCACATAGAGCGTTCTCGCGCCTTCACTTAAATACCATTCAGCTACTAATTTAGCCCACCTCTCCTTTTTGTTTCATAACAGAAATCTGATATATAATCTCGTGTCACGGTGTTAGTAGTCGCACTCCTCCGAAACGGCTAATTTGATGAGATGAGAATAGGTTTTAAACTATATTTTACACCGCTAGGAGATTAGGGTGATCCAGATTTTTTTTTCTATTTTTTTGATGAAATTTTTTCTAGTGAATCGGTTTCTTCTAGGCAAGCGTGCTGCGCCCTAGGCCGCATCATCGCTTCACATCAGGCGAGTTGCGGCCAAACGCAAGCCTACATAGTATTAAAAAAATTGGGCCCGTCGTACCTGTGTTAAACCTTCAACATTTTTGACATAATCATCATAATTCACGCGCATTTCCCTTCAAAACTCTTTTCTCTAATCTATCAGTTAGCCTCCACATTAACTATACTGAATATCACTTCTTCAAACGTTCAGTTCACACGCCTAGCAGCCCTGGTACCGCGAAATTAATTATGTAATTATTGAATTATGAAAACAAATGAATTAATAAACACCGACGCATCCGCGCTGTGAATCGTGTGGAGCCGCCTTTAATATAGGTAGTAGTTATTAATCATGTGGAATTTGGTAATGGTGTTTGTTTTTACAGAAGATCTAGAACATTCGCGGTGGCATTGCGGTGGCGGCCCCGACATAAGAGCAGTAAGTCGTGGGTTCGAACACAGGCAGGCGTATTACTTTGTGTAATTTATTTCATCACCACTGCACTCAAAAACGGTGAAGGAAAAACATTGTGAGGAAACCGGCATGTCCTAGACCCAAAAATTTGAAGACATGTGACATGAGCCGTACTGGGCCCGCGTGGTGGATAGATAGAGACTTATAGAGCCCATTCCCTCTAATAGAGAGGAGGCCTATATCCCAGCAATAGGAACATTATAGAGTGATTATGCTGTGCTTATTAACATTCCATGTGCACACAAGCCCGCTGTAAGAGAGAGTGAGTCACTACGCTGTCTACCTATTACGGATAATGAGATACCTACAGCCCGCTGATAGACAGATGGACGGACGGACACCGGAGGCTTAGTACTAGGGTCCCGTTGGTTACTCTTCGGGTATGGAACCCTAAAAAAAGGTGGGTACTAATGGACAGGTATATTAGTTTGGTCGAATTCGCCTTACTTGTAGAAGAGCTCGCTCCCTATGAAGACGCTCTTCCGGGAAGTACCTAAGTATTACCATTTTTTTAATGATTTTTTTTGGGATGGGATATCATCAAATAACCCCCCCCCCCCGCTCTAGGTGGAATGGGAGGGAGTGTCAGACTTTTAGACTTTTACTGACTAAAACCCATCCATGTTCCTTCTTTGCCCTTTGTGTTCCAGGGCCGCGGTATCTCTTTTGAACAGTCCCGCAGCCCCGGCAGGCATCGGCCCTTGCGGGCCCTTTCCTGTTGCTGACATCTCTTTGAGGCGCGCGTGGAACACCAACGCGCTGTCGACACGGCCTGTCGTCATAGGACGGACTGACGGTGAGCTAACCCATTACTCACCGTCCACAGGCCCGCGAAGTATAACCATCATAACAATTTCAGCCGTGAATTGATAAAGCACTTGAGTAAAAGCTTGTCAATACAATCAATATTTTTTTAGTCCCACCATTAGCCGTTTCATAGAAAAAATTATACTGAGGTACGAAAAGCAAAAGAAAATCTTTCTTTCTACAATGATAACATTACTATTTTCTACGAGGCTTTCATCAACGGCACAATCAGTGAGTACAGTCACGAGCACCAATATGTATCCACTAAGCAACTTTTAAAAGGGATTTTCTTCTATAGTATTGATTGAAAAAAGGCTGGCGAGCCAGCATGAATTTTGGGACCCAGTCTCAGATGCAGTCCAGCATTCATTATACATAAAGGGTGTAAAAAGACCCTTAACGAAAACGAAAGGCACTTATTTTCCCCGTCAATGCGATCATGTTTTTGTTCTAGACCATAACTGGGAACCTTCTAGTTACGGAGATATTGGGGGTCAAAGTTCAGACTTTTTCACAAGTTTTTTTTTAAATACATGTTTTTAAAGTAAGATTTTTACTTTAAACACCTCCACGGCCCCCGTACTATTCAATCCATCCATCAGCACTATGTTCTGAGTGGGTTACATTCGAGTACTACCGTAAACGTGATTTTTCACTCCAAAAAAAAAAGTCCTTTCCAAGCAAATTTTTTTGCGTAAAGTAACTTAGTTTGTTGTACAGAATGCTTGGTTGACGGCTTCGTGAAGGGTCTGTTTACACCCTGTATAAATTAAAAAAAAATATATTTCTTTTTAAATTCTTCGGGTCCAATTTCGCCGGCCTTCTTTCATGTTTTTACTAACATAGTATCTTGGAACTCAAATTATTATGAAATTGATCTTATCTCAAAGTTACAATCATTATTACACGAGAGAATCGCATTTGAATTTAGGTAAGTGTATGCATGTTGATGCTCGTGACTGTACATTCCATTTAGTACTCGATTAATTTGTAATTATCTAGTTGTAATTACCATTCTCACAGATTGTAATAGTTAATTGCTTTATTAGTTCCCATAACAGCTTGTATTATCGGTAAATATGTAAATTGAGTACTTAGATCAAGCAAATTAGTGCAGACGCCAGCACATCTAGGTACCCGAAACCGTCAAATTTTCCCAATCGACCTTGAACCTAATGCTTCGGCGATAAAGTTGAAAATCTATTAAAGAAATTTGACAAAAAAAAATGGAAAAATAAAAATAAAATTTTGAATTTAGTTTTTTTATTTTTATGCACCAGCACATCAAAGCTACTACAATCTGTCAACGGCATTACTTTTCTCGTTGAAGTCGCTTTTCAATATCTGACTCGTGGGTCTGGTGGTTGCAAGTGCTACTCCGGTCCAGGAAGTCTCGAGTTCAATTCTCAGGGGCATTTGTATCCGGTGCTGCGGGACTGTTCGAAAGAGATACCGCGGCCCTGGAACACAAAGGGCAAAGAAGGAACATGGATGGGTTTTAGTCAGTAAAAGTCTGACACTCCCTCCCACTCCGCCCAGAGTGGGGGGGAGGGGGTTATTTGATGATTACACGTCCGAAAAAAAAGGGGCATTTGTATTAGCATTGTTATTGGGTTGCTTTAGTGGGAACCTGGAGTTTGTAGTTTGTTGATGGCATTAGGCTCGCTATAATACAGGGTGTAAACGGACCCTTCACGCAGCCGTCAACCTAGCATTATGTCCATCAAATTAAGTCGCCCTACGCAAAAAATATTGCTGGGAAACGACTTTTTTTTTGGAGTTAAAAATCACGTTTTACGGTAAAACTCGGTGTAAAGTACTCAAAACTTGGTGCTGATTGATGCTTTGAATAGTAAACGGGTCATGGAGGTAATTAAAGTAAAGTTAAAACCTCAAAAAGTAGTATTTAAAAAAAAACTTGTGAAAAAATTGGAACTTTAACCTCCAATATCTCCGTAACTAGAAGGTTCCCAGGTATGGTCCAGAACAAAAAAAATATCGCAATGATAGGGAGAACAAGTGCCTTTCGGCTTCGTTAAGGGTCTTTTTACACCCTTTATGTTTAAAAAAAACAAGCATCAGTAATATTTTGGTACTTTCATCAAGAATTCCCGAAGTCTAGATTGGTGAAGGTCAGATAGGAAGACGCTCAATGTTAAATACTGATATATTCAGATGCATTCGGTTAGACTGGGGTTATACCCAAGATAATTCGGCTAGATATTTTTTTCATACTGAAACTAACCTAACCACGAATATTGATTCAAAGAATTAACTAAAAGGTAAAACGCAAGAGTACCTTACCTTACCATATGTAATTCTTGCCCACAATACCGTCCCTACAACAGGCCCATACAAAATGCATGACCCTCGCATTCTGAATGTCTGATTCAATTGGTATTGATTAGGACACCCCTGTACTGTAAGCAATTGGGGCGAGCTAAAAGAGTATCAGGAAAATCCTTGAAACTATCACGTTAAATGGATTAACTTAAGTTATAGGAATAAATAAGTCGAATCTTGATCGGGGAAAGACATTGGCAAGAATTAGTTAAGTAATTAATTTTTTTGGGCTAACCTTTTTTTTAATTTTGCTTCACACTAGGAATTTCTCATGTATCGTGGGTACGTTTACAAACATTTAAACTCACATACACAAACAGCCAGACCCGGAACAGCTACCTCATCTCACCGGCCTAGCCTTTTCGCAACTTTATTGGGGTCGGCTTCCAGTCTAACCGGATGCAGCTGAATACCAGTATTTTACATGGAGCGACTGCTTATCTGACCTCCACAACCCAGTTAGTACTGGGTAATACGATACCCCTTGGTAAGACTGGTTCTCAGACTTTTTGGGCCACTGACTACCTAACGATTGTACCCATCCACAGGCCAACCTAGGCAAGCACGGCTTTTTTTTTTTACGGGAGGCAAGCACGGCTTAAACTAAAGATCGACCCGGGCGGCTGTTATTATTAAGCCACGAGCTCCTTCGCGTAGTAACAGACCAGGTGTACCTACCTACCTAAAAAGCGTGATTTCAGTTAGGCCTACCTAAACCCAAAACAAGCACAATAATAAACACACTAGAGCCCTTTAGATAAACTAGTTTACAAATACCGTTAGCCAGGAACGGGTGTTATACCAGCCCAATTTTGCTTTGACTACCGAACCGTTGCCGTTATGGTTCGGAACGGCGAATAAATTAGGTACATCCAATTACTATGTATTTGAATGCCGCTGCTGCGAAAATTGGATCATATTTGTGTGTGCTTCAACACCTATTTTCAGCGTTAAAAGGTCTTTCCAAACACTGTTTTGTGGTGTGTAATATAGCTCCTGTTATTTTCAGTAAAAGTTTGTTAATACTGACAACATAGTCTAAGTAGAGGGAAACGTAATGATGGCTCCTCCGTGGGCCTGTGGACGGTGAGTAATGGGTTAGCTCACTGTCCGTCCGTCTTATGACGACAGGCCGTGTCGATGGCGCGTTCGTGTTCCACGCGCGCCTCAAAGAGATGTCAGCAACCAGGAAGGGACCCGCAAGGGCCGATGCCTGCCGGGGCTGCGGGACTGTTCGAAAGAGATACCGCGGCCCTGGAACATAAAGGGCAAAGAAGGAATATGGATGGGTTTTAGTCAGTAAAAGTCTGACACCCAGAGCGGGAGGAGTTATATGATGATTTCCGATCCCAAAAAAAAAAATTAAAAATTTTGGCTCCTTCTCATTACTCTTGATGATTGTTTTTTAGAATCACTGATATTAGCTACTTTTAAACATATACTGCGGTGGCTTAACGTGCTTTCCGTGGCACAAAGGAAACTCGGTATGTAATGTGTGGTCACCCATCCACAGACCAACCTAAAGATCGACCCGAGACGCTGTTATTATTTAGATATAAAACACCAAAAAACAAAAAAAGAACCCGAAAACACGAACCTCCGCAAAAAATAAATTCAGAAATAACACTTCCATCACTTGAGCTTAGCATTATGCGAACAAAAGAAATCATATTCGCGTATGGGACAGCAAAAACGTACTATTGACTACGTCAGAGGGTCGCTGGGTCTGAATATCTTAGCATTAGCTAGCCCTTTACACGTCATAAACGTCGAGAGGGATCGCAAAAACTATCATAATTCATACCAAGACCGGCTGTGATTTGACTCCTGTGTTAGTATAGAGTTCAAAAGGTTTAGACGGTATCTGTAGCTGATTTAAAAACTAGGTAAGAAAGATAGATGGATAGAAAAATCACTTATTTAGTGCACACAAAATATATAGCACAACACACAGAAGCACAAATAAATAATAATCACACGACTATATAACCATACAAAAACATAGAGCCAATCTACATAAAAGAAAAACATATTTACGAAAGAAGTATAGTAACACCATGGCACATTTCAAATCAAATAACGTGTTACAAGGTGCGGTGTGGCGTCTCAAGGTTGCACCACATAACATCACGCCTGTAATCCGAGAAGGGTTAGGCAGAGGTGTACCTTATAATACACCCGCATTTCGCCAGTTATGTTTAAGTCCCATGTAATAGGGGGTGAGCTCATTGCCATCAACTGAGCGCAAATCCAGACTCCGTGGGTGCCATTCAGAAATTCGATGGAATAACACAATAACACTAAACTCGACCTAGGAATCGAGCCCTGGACCTGATTAAAACAGCTGAAACAGGAGCTGATATAAAGTCTCTCAATTTCTCTTCTTCATCCATTTTCTTGATTAAATGGTCTTCTTGTATGGCCTAGCTTTTTTACTTATGCTTGATGGGCAGTTAAATGATTTGCTTGTGTCCAGCTCAAAAAATTAACATTGCCTTCACTGTACCTATGTCATCCAAATGTATGAACGGAACGATCAATAGGATTTCCTGTATGAGTGAGCGAGTCAATACTATGTCACTGTCACCGAAATTAGAAACCATCTTTTGAAGCCGTTGGGCGAATGTAACGGTTCAAATCTTTGGTCTAGCTTATCTGCACGACTGTCATCATCTGGGGAGGGGTCACAAACACAATTGACTTTGGCTGACAGGAGTTCAAATTAATTATCAAAAGGAATCACAATTTGCCGAAATGCAGGTTCTTCCTAGTTCGGCTCCAGATGCTAAAACTTTTGTGTACATAAACCTGTTCATAGCTTTTATTTTTAAATTAGATTAAGTACTTTTTGTGAAAGAAATATTTTAATTATTAAAAAAAAAACCGAAAAAAAAGATAGGTACCTCGATTTCCAGAACTCTTGATTCTCTGAATTAGATATTGGATCGACCCTTTATAAAAGTAACGGCAACTGAATTTCATAACAAAATACAAAGAACTTGTGCTTACAAAAATCAATAAACGGCTTCAACAGAAATATTTTCTGTTCAAAGAATCCATCCGAAGCAGGAATAAGCTTTGAACAGTTTTGACTGAATACTTTGTAAACTATGTATAATATTTGCAAGGAAATGAACTTCCTCGTTGGCTGAGTCGTTGTAACCGCGACTAGCTGAACAGAAGGACCTGGGTTCGCTTCCTAGGTTGGGCAACGTGTTTTTGGATTTTTTCATCAGGAATTTCTCAACAGCAGCTTCGGAGTCTGGATTTGTTGATGATAATAGGCTCGCACCCTATTACTTGGGACTTGAACATAACTGGCTAAATGTGGGTGTACTAATTAGGTACACCTCTGCATAACCCTTCAAGGATAACAGGCTTGATGTTATGTTATGATGATGTTACGTTTTGTCTTGTGCCTCCTAATTAAATGCTCTTTTCTGCAGTGCTTGGAAGAGCATTTATTTGAGGATCGTTAAGTCATCATCTGCCTAGCCTTTTCCCAACTATATTGGGGTCGCCTTCCAGACTAAACAGATGCAGTTGAATACCAGTATTTTACATGGAGCGACTGCCTATCTGACCTCCACAACCCAGTTAGTACTAGGTACTAGGTACCCCTTGTAAGACTGGTTGTCAGACAGCAGGCCACTGACTACCTAACGACTGTCAAAGATCTACAAATGACACCCGGGACCAACGGCTTAACGTGCTTTTCGAGGCACGGAGGAAACTCGGTATGTAATGGGTGGTCACCCATCCACATACCAACCTAGGCAAGCACGGCTTAACCTAAAGATCGACCCGAGCGGCTGTTATTATTAGCCCACAAGAAAAATAAATACTGTACTTCTATTTATTTTCTCGCAGTCAATGATAAAAAGTAGAGTACACAACTCGTGAAAAAAAAATCATCTCGGTTCTTGTATCCCTCGCTCCGCTCAGGATTGTACTCTAGAATCCTTCGCTGCTCTCGGGATCCAACTTAGTCCCTTGAATTAAATTATCTTTTTTTTCACTTGATGTATCTACAATAATAATTATGCCTCGTCTAAGATTCATAGGTCTGTTATATCAAAACGGTTACAGTTGTTGAACAAAGGAGTGAAAAAAAAAAGTTTGACAGCCATTTCAGTTGATTTGCTGCTTCGACCTCTGCAGCCTTGTTGGCACATAAAATATTATCTACATTACAATGGAAAGAGGATTTT
The DNA here is from genome assembly GCA_905220335.1 of Noctua pronuba. NCBI lineage: Eukaryota > Metazoa > Arthropoda > Insecta > Lepidoptera > Noctuidae > Noctua > Noctua pronuba. The sequence goes on along the minus strand of LR999918.1, from coordinate 6,813,152 downwards.
GAATGTGGCTCCTTAAAAACAAAGGGTGAAAAGTACTTATTTACTTTTGTTGCGATACTTTGCTATGGTGTTGGTGAAATCGTAAAAAGTGGATGGAAAAAATAATTAAACAATTTTATTATGCTAACAATTTGTGGTATGTTAAAAATACTTTAATATGTTAACTATTCGTTTGTAGTATTTAACAGCAAAATTTTGTTGGTTAATTAAACTTAGTGATATTCTAATTTATTTAGTTACCTAGGTACCTGATCTAATGTTTGTGTTTATTAATATTTACTGTTTTTATAGCGAAATGTGACATTTACAAAATGTTATTTCCATCTATAATAAATAATTTTGACTTTGACTTTTGACTTTTGGAAGATTTTTGCTTTTACTGCCAGACTTCAAATTCGATGCTAGTACTGTTTGGTTCAGTCCTCAAGAGACCATCTGAGAGACTTGTGTGTACGGTCTTCGTATGACTTGACCAAGATTATTTGGTAGTATTTTAAAAGAGTGTGTTGAGTTTGTTTCTTCTCAGAGTAGTTATATTGGAAACACCGACCTTATCTAGATTTTTGACGGGTTAAAGAGTTTTGTTCGAACTAATTTACAAGATAATCATTATTTATCACTAATTTATTTTGTAGCTCTTACATATACGGTGTTTAAACGGACCCTTTACAAAGCCGTCAATCAACTACTATGCAAAAATGATTGACCAAGTGCCTTTAGACTTCAGGAAGAGTCTTTTTACACCCATTACAGTGTGCCGTTTTACTAAAGTTAGAGATTAAGCTGTAGTGATTGTGGCTATTCCGTTTGCAGAAATGCAATGCACACATCGCATGTCTTGGAGATAATACAGCCTAATTATAGCTGCTTTTGGAACATGAACACTTGAATTTAGCTTAGGTATTACAGTAAAAGATGTCGCGTTACGTTAAAACCGTACATAAATAGAGATTAAAATATGCCAAATAACAGCCATATTATTTCGATTCATCACTTACCTAGCCTTTTCCCAACTATGTTGGGGTCGGCTTCCAATTTAACCGGATGCAGCTGAATACCAGTATTTTATATGGAGCGACTGCCAATCTGACTTCCACAACCCAGTTAGTACTGGTTAATACGATATCCCTTGGTAAGACTGGTTGTCAGACTTTCGAGCCACTGACTATCTGAAACGACTGTCAAAGATCTACAAATGACAGTCGAGACCATCGGCTTAACGTGCTTTCCGAGGCACAGAGGAAAGTCGGTATGTTATCCACGGAGCAACCTAGGAATGCGCAGCTTAAGATGGACTCGAGCGGCTGTTATTATTTAGCCACGAGCATTAACAGCGATATTATTTCGATTATCCTTCTAAAATTATCAGTATTCTACAAGCCGAAATATCTCACTAACTACATTGAAACATTTGATAATTGGGGTAAAACAAACTAACAGGTCCCAAAAAAACTTTTACTAGCCAACAGATGTTACTGTAAATTCTGCCGCGCTAGCAATATCAGCAGTAAGTGCAATTTTTGACAAAATGAGTTAAATATTGATCCTGAATCAGCGCAACGAGCTCTAGATGAGCTGACAGCTGTTTTAATAGCTTATCGGGAACTGGTAAATTTCGTTAAGGATCAGTTTCAGTTGCTAAAAGTACAAAAGGAGTTTCGTCATTTAAAACTATTCTACTATTGAGTAAAGAATATAAAAGCGCTTTATTTGGGCTACACGTTTCAATCATCACAATTAATATAACCCAAAAAAAAATTGTAACAAAACTTTGCTATGGAGTGCTAAACGAGCTATGGAGCGCAGTATCTTAGGTGTAAAATTAACAGATCCTGTACGAAACACTACACTGCGCTCCAAAACGCAAATCGTTGACGTGGCTCAAAAGGCTGCTCAACTTAAATGGGACTGGACAGGACATATCTGTCGCATGCCGAACGAACTGTGGGCCCGAAAAGCTCAGGATTGGTGCCCTAAAACAGTGACACGGGGTCGCGGCAGACCACGAAGGAGATGGCGGGACGAACTGGATGTCTTCCTTGAGAATTGGAAAGAAGTAGCACAGAATCCTGACCGTCGGAAGGAATGGAGGGAGGCCTTTGCCCAGCAGTGGGACAATATGGGCTAGCTATAATATAATAAATAAAACTTTGCACGCCAATTACTCAAAACTATGCAAAACATATTTACTGCTCTTATGCTTAGCGCGGCAGAATTAAATTCGTTCTATTTGTAAAGTGTTGTTATATTTGTTTGTATATAAGACCTTTTCTAGTTTAATTTTGTTTTGTTTTCATAAATCTCTAAAATTGGTTGGTTTAGCCTCTGGTCTGCGGTTTCCAGAACTTGATTTCAAATCGTTTTTGATGCATTTTGTGTGATGTTATTTTAAATGCAATGTTTGTTTTTGGAATCATTTGTTTTGTTTTGTTTTAAGAGCAAAGTTCTCTTATGGTCTCGCTCAATAAAGTCGGTGTTCGCAAATATTTGCTTGGTTTGGTAAGTAGCTCATAACTTTGAAACAATTGGATCGAAGGTCAGACTAGCAGATTGTTGGTACAATGACATTGTAATGCTAGCTAAAAAAGTAAAAGTAAAATGGCATTGCAATACAGAAAAAGCATATAATTCTTTATTCATTATTGCACACAAAACAATAAAAAATATACATACAAATTGTAATACTAAAAGCTTATGTACAATGGCGAGCTTAACCCAGAATTGGGTTTTCTTACAGTAAACCAAATTTCGATTGCGAAATTTGCATAAGAGGATATACCTATGTGCATTAACGGTACATTTTATTTCTTAAATTAATTAATTTATTTTATAAACTAAACTACATACATACAATATAATATTCGTAATACATACAATATATATATACAATACAATGCCTACAGAATCCTACTCATTTATTTTTTATATTTATTTAAGAAAAAGCATATAACTTATTTTCAATAGAAATTCTAAGTTTCAGAAGCCGACTGTTAACAAGTCATAAATACTAGTCGAAGGTTTCGAATTTTCGAACAACTGGATCGCACAGATCAGGGAAGTGTGGCAGAAAAAAGGGGAGGCCTATACCCAGCAATATAGCTGCAAAAGGCTGATATGATAATGGTAATCATGATGTCAATTTTTTTTAAAAGCCTAATCGTGTTTGTTCTGAAACAAAGTCAAATCATGCTTGATACGTTTATACAAGACATAACATAACATCACGCCTGTAATCCCCGAAGGGTAAGACAGAGGTGTACCTAATAGTACACCTACATTTCGCCAGTTATGTTTAAGTCCCATTTAACAGGGGGCGGGCCTATAGCCATCAACCGGGCTCAAATCAATCTATGGCTGCGACTTACAAAATCCTTATGGAAAAACCCAATAACACTTTGCCCGACCTGAGAATCGAGCCCAGGACCTCAAGCTCAGCAGTCGCGCTTGCGACCACTAGACTAACGAGGCAGTCGTGTTTTTTATAAAAGACTTGCCCAAGTTACGTAACTGCTGTGTGGGTGTAGACGCGGGGTACTTTGTATAGTCGGCATGGCAGCGAGTGCCACGCGAATTTATAAGGTTATTTTCGGGTTGGCATTTCAAGATGAACATGTGGGCTGATATTGGAAAATAAATGCAAGTAAAGAATCTTGTTGGGGGAAAGATATTTAAATGGCGTTGTTAGACGCCTACGGAGCCACCCGCGGATCAAAAAAGTTGGTAATACTTTAGTTGTGTTAGATGTACAGTCGCGAAGTTAAAAGAAACTGTAAAATTTTCTCATTCAATTTTGAAGTTAACCATCAAGATTTTATGGGTTAAAATCATTATTTAATTATTTTTCTTGTAATTATCTAATGCGTTTTTCTTATTATTTTTTTTTTACCATTAGTCCTTATTTTGGTGGTCTGAATGATTTCTAAAAGTTTGTTCATCTATTTTAATGGGACCTTATATACAGGGTGTAAACAGACCCTTCACGAAGCCGCCAACCAAGCATTCTGTACATCAAACTAAGTAACTTTACGCAAAAATTATTGCTGGTAAACGACCTTTTTTTTTGGGGTGAAAAATCACGTTTTACGGTAAAACTCAATGTAACGCACTAAAAACATTGTGCTGATGGATGGATTGAATAGTACGGGGGTCGTGAAGGTGTTTAAAGAAAAAATCTTTCATTAAAAATATGTATTTAAAAAAAAACTTGTGAAAAAGTTGGAACTTTGACCCCAATATCTCCGAAACTAGAAGGTTCCCAGGTATGGTCTAGAACAAAAAAATGATCGCAATGACCGGGAGAACAAGTACCTTTCGGCTTCGTTAAGGGTCTTTTTACACCCTTTATACTAGGGTTTCTGCGGCGATTACTCACATGACCGAAAACGGTCACATTATTCTTTTTATTTTTACCTGAAAACAGTTATTCATGCAAACGTAGGCGTATGCAAAACATTTCCAAGACTTCATAGTTCCAAAGTGGCAAACTTTACTCGGAAATACTTTAATTTTTCTTTCACAAGAACAGCCCACGTTTCGTTATTGTAATAGGTTATGTTTGTAGTTTTGTTAGATGACTCACGAGTGCGAAGTATGTATGAAGAATGTATGGTAAAATAGTATAAATGGTGAAAACTACAGCCATATGTATCAAGCTACTAAAATCTGTCAAATCTATTTAATAGGTTTTCAACTTTATCACTAAAGCATTAGGTTAAAGGTTGATTGGAAAAAATTGATAGTTTCGGGTAGCTTGATGTTCTAGTGTCTGTACATAACGCACGCTTTTTTCCCATGAGGGTAGGCAGACACTACGAAACGCCGCCTAATACGATAATTACTCCTGTCGAAACGTCCACGTTCATAGATTTAGTCATACACGCACACCTGGTTGCGAGCCTGACCTATTTGAAGAACGTAGCCAATAAGTAAAGTTCTGCAATACGAAGGGGGAAATATGATCGGAACAACTGGTTTTTTTTATAGTTGACAGTAATTATAATAAGGGTCAGAATCATTAAAAGAAAAAGAAAAAGTATTTATTTTAATTAATTGTTGTTTTATGAGAATGTTTTAATTAATAATATTTCTGGACATTTGCACGTCACATCATGTGGCAAACATGCCTGTACCTAATAATGTTGTTCTTGTTACCATCTTGCATGCATGTATTTTCTTGTATGTATGACACATGTTTAAGCAAATAAATATTATCTTATCTTATCTTATCTTATCTTATTTGACTCACACAAGACGAAACAAAAAAAAAAGGGTTGAATTAACAATAAAACAAAAAATAGATAAAAAAGTAATTATAAGAAAAAGATGAAACAAATGAAATTGGTCCTGTACGAGGCCAAAAGGCTCCTACCTCAGCATGGTGCTGAAACATTAAAAAAATGGAATCAATTGTATCCTGGAACTCATATTTTTATGAAAAAGATCGTCTCTCCAAGTTTCAATAGTTATTTCTCGCGAAAATTGCTTTTAAATTTAAGAAACTGTATACATATTGATGCTCGTGACTGTACACCCAATTCACCCATTTGACTTTTAAAATGTCTACCAACTAAAAACTCTTCGCATCCATTTTGAATTTGACCACCTCATTATCGATGTAAACGTGTAACCGTTTAACCCCTTAGTAAAAAATGTTAAACGAGAAGGGTTAGCAGTAACTGTGGTTATACGTAAAGGTCGAAAGTCTGGTGTCAAGTGACATTTTACTGGGGTGACGCATTCCTGAATGTCGCAGACAGTATGTTGTTTTAGGGATTACGGTAATTACCTGAATACTTATGAGGAGCTCGTGGCTAAATAATAACAGCCGCTCGGGTCGATCTTTAGGTTGAGCCGTGCTTGGCTAGGTTGGTATGTGGGTGGGTGACCACCTATTACATACCGAGTTTCCTCCGTGCCTCGGAAAGCACGTTAAGCCGTTGGTCCCGGCTGTCATTTGTAAATCTTTGACAGTCGTTACACGTAGTCAGTGGCCCAAAAAGTCTGACAACCAGTCTTACCAAGCGTATTACCCAGTGGGTTGTGGAGGGCAGAAAGGCAGTCGCTCCATGTAAAATACTGGTATTCAACTGCATCCGGTTAGTCTGGAAGCCGACCCTAACATAGTTGGGAAAAGGCTTGGCAGATGATGACTTATGAAAGTAAGCTGGATTGGTTAATTACGAAGATTCGATGTGATTTGGAATGACTACAAGGTGTAAACGAACCCTTCACGAAGCCGTCAACCAATCATTCTGTACATCAAACTAAGTAACTCTACGCAAAAATTATTGCTGAAAAAGATCTCCGTAACTAGAAGGTATGGTCTAGAACAAAAAAATAATCGCAATGACGGGGAGAACAAGTACCTTTCGGTTTCGTTAAAGGTAAAAAATGTAACACCCGCATAATATGAAAAATTAAAAACATTTGTATGTGTTATTGTGTGTTTAAAATGTCCACACAAATGAAGTAAAATTTGGTGATGGAGAGAACTAGTTCCGGTTTTGTCTGACGGCGCAAGAGCAAAGAAAATGATACGTTTTTCACGTGTAAGTATTTATAAAACTTTGTATCTTTGTATGTTGGATTCCTTAAATCCTTTACGGTTGGAAGCAATGTAAGCAGTAAATTACGGTATACAGGGTGTAAAGGACAGCCCTCCGCAAACTGACAGGGTGAATTCAGCTCTTTATTCTGAATCATATTCAACCGGAATTTTTCTCAGGAATATTTTAAGTTTTTTCAGTTACTATTCCTTTATTTCAATGTAAAATTACATTTTCTGTACGCAGCACTCCATCTATGTTAATAATCTGGCTAAAATAAAAAAAAAAACAAAAATGGATGTTGAAATACTAACAAATGACGCATGAAATCAGCTGTTCACTTCCTACCTAGCTACAGAGTTCATCGAACTCGTCGTCGCGCTTGCCGTCCGCTACTTGCGTTTTGACACGGTACCGATACATTGCGTATGAGGAAATAAAACAAATCAAATTATTGGATTCCCATAACGTTCCTTAAATAATTTCTAGTACCGGTCATCTTAGTATGATATACTGAATTCACTCCATCAGTTTGTGAAGGGCTGTCCCGTACACTCTGTATACATAATAAATATTAAGGTACGTACAATAATGATTTCTGTTCTATTTAATATGAGTTCGCTGGGTGTAATATTGCAAGGGGTTGGAAACTTGGGGATCGAACAAATTGTTACAGAACTCTGCTGAGCAGTCCGCATCTTAATCCTCCTCTGTTTATTGACCAAACTCAACACTCCATCGGCATAATCCACCAATAATTCACAGACATTTCCAATAACGTCGAATTTAACTCCAAACTTCAACACACGACCCTTGCAGCAACCCCCTTTTTAATTCATAGCGGCTTTCCTACAAAACGGGGGGAAGCGGCTATATATAGAACTTGGGTATTCTCCTTTGAAGCAAGATAATAATACATTGTATCGTTTTCAGTTAACTGTGGAGCTTCATGTGTAGGTGTACCCTTAGTTATTTATTCATTTAAACGAGGAGGAAGGAAGCCTTGTCTTGAAATATTTTCGGGTTTTAATTAGGTCATTTTAAAATTTAAAAAACTTGAACTATATTTCTTTTACAGCCCAAGAATATAGTCTTTCTGACTGTTTTCGGTCATGACGGCCAATTTCAGCGGAGATTAGCCATCGGCGCGGGAGATATTATAGTGCAAAAATTTGTGCGCAGACACAGGTGCACTCTCTCTTCCGTCACTCTTATAGCCCGATGGGACGGCAATCCGACACGACCGATGAGATCGCAGGCGCAGGACCAGCGCGGCGATTCGCGACCGTAATGCACAATTATATTTACAGAATTATAATAATTAAAATCAGTAATAGAACTCCCTAAGTTCATTTAATCCCACTGAATGACGTTTTCATGAAATAGTGAATCGTATTTTAATCAACATTCAATCTGACACTGACCTGTACAATAAAAAAAAAATTAATGCCTAAAGCATTAAGCCCGCCTTTGTACAGTTTTTTTACTTGTGCATAAAGTTTTAATAAATAAATAAGTAATTTTGCAGGGATCCATAACCTAATGTAACCAGGACAAAAGTGTTTTTTTTTTCACTAGTATGTTGCACTGATAAATTTTAGTGTTTGACTCTTGCGCTGAATCAAGAGTTAGAGACCTAACAATTTGGTTTTATTTACGCAATCATTTAATTGTAGTATTTGTCATAATAATTATAGCAAAGCTTCAAAATCATCTACCCAAAGGTCACCGCCTTTACCTACCTCAATATTCACGTAAGGCAATGTACGCCCTATCGAACACGAAAATCGATGGATGTCCCGAGTCCCGGCAATAAGTATGGAAGGGTCATATTCGAATATCATGACAGACATGTTCAGAGGCACTAGAACAGGGTTGCCATACGGCCAGAATTGGAATTTTAGCTCAGGGTCTGGAATGTAGGGGGAATTTTAAGGCGTCTGGAATTCCCATAAATGGGAAAAGTGAATCTCGGTTTGTGTACTTAATAAAATAAATTTATTTTTAATAATAAAATCAACGTAAGAATCATTAGATTTACTAGCATATGTAGACAATCTTATGCAATGTAGCGTTAATAATTCAAATGCATGCAAATGTTTAGCATTAAATCTTTCCCCGCTATTATAATTATATCCTACATTACACGTATAAAGTTATTACACTACATGATTACAAGAAAAGAACTCGAGACCTATGACTTGGCAGTCCAACGGTCACACTAATAGGCTACCATTGCTGTGCTCTGATTTTTTTTTTTGAAAATAAGAAGACACGAAAAGAGTAAAGAGACAAGAAAAAGTCCGGAATTTTCCCCTACGCGAATAATTGAACTTGATCAAAACTGAACACGCATAATGATTGACCATTACCTACACAAACCATGAATTAATGATGTTGAGAGAGTAATTATCTGCCTAGCCTTTTCCCAACTACAAGTATATTGGGGTCGGCTTCTAGTTTAACCGGATGCAGCTGAATACCAGTATTTTACATGGAGCGACTGCCTTTCTGACCTCCACAATCCAGTTAGTACTAGGTAATACGATACCCCTTGGTATGACTGGTTGTCAGACTTTTTGGGCCACTGACTACCTGACGACTGTCAAAGATCTACAAATGACACCCGGGACCAACGGCTTATCGTGCTTTCCGAGGCACAGAGGAAGCTCGGTATGTAATGGGTGGTCACCCATCCACAGACCAACCTAGGCAAGCACGGCTTAACTTAAAGATCGACCCGAGCGGCTGTTATTTTTAGTAAGTTAATTTTCCTTTAACAAACAAGCTTAAATTTTTACAAAATACATGACGTGGTCCTACTAGATCGCTCAACGAAGCAAGAAAACATAATTGAATAACACCCACCCCTCACAAGAAGGTTATTCACGTCTCTAAAAATATTGACTCGTCCAAACCGCAACTTCATCATTGCAGACTTGTCTAATAAAAGCTCATCTTTGTAGCAACATTGACACTACGTTTGTCTCTTTTTTACTTTAGAAGTGAGCGCGACTGTCTCGCTCTCGCGCCCGACGCTGATCAAGCTTTTCTCGATTCGATACAGGTGCATCTGTAGTATATGTAAGGTTTTTGGATGGGAAATTTGTTATGATTTTTTGTGGTTTGAATTGAATACGATTTGGGTTTCAATATAACGCATGTTTTCAATAGATTATTAACTAAAAGATTGTAGACAGTTGAAAGTTCACACGGGGTCTTTGCATAATGGGTACACTTTTATTGCTTTTCCTTTCTTTTTGACAATTCAACAGATTAATTTTTACGCTGTCGAATATACTCATTTTCAAATTTATGATGCACTAGCTTTGAAAGTTCAATTTTTTTTCAGAATTTATTTATAAATGATGGCCTATATTTTATATTACTCAAAGTCTAATGTATAAACAGTATAAATGATGCCGTAACGTCTGACAGGGAATAATCGAAGAAGAAACTGTCTTGCGCTGACCACAAGTAGAATGGGACAAGGGCAGGAAGATGATGATGACTCTAATGTATGTATAAGCTATATTAGAGAGTAACAAACATCCATAAATCTATCCATCTTCACAAACTTTCACATTTATAATAGTAATCAGATAGGAGAAGATTAGATTAGGAATTTCCTTAAAAATCCTACGGATTGTCAGTGAAAGCAACCGTAAACCGAGAGAGTAAATTCCAACAGTGGAATAAAATAATAATGTTTGAAAATAGACTTTGAAGCTTTGTTTTCGGGCATAAAAATCACAATAGGGAATACGCATGTAATTTTTTCTTTACTTAATCAATAAAATATTGTACTATCAACCCAAGAAAATAATTAAAAGTTAAGTTCAACTTAACTAGTGTTTGTCGCTCAAAAAAAATATTAAACTCCTATAATTTTCTACGACAGTTCAAACGTCCTTGACTGTCGCGGCCATTCCTGTCATGTTATGTGACGTCATTTACCTATATCTGCCTTGTTAACATCTAATTTTTTACCCTCATAATATTATTTTTACTAATTGTATGTGCTTTATTCAAGCAAACATTGCAATAACAATGTTATAATCAAATCTTAGTGAAAATTTAAGTACTTATCAAATACAAGAGTGTTTTTTTGAAACAAACTTTGACGTCACTACCGGCGCTATCGAGGGACGATGCGTTGTGGGTTTGCGTTCCGTTTCACGTATAAGTGTTGTATTAGAAAATTAAACAAGTGTACCACAACGTTTTTATGGGCCAGTACAAGGCATTTTTAAGAAATAAAAAAAAATGTATTTCTTGCATATTCCCGATTCCTATTTTTTTATCTGAACCCCTCCCATATACTGCACTCTGCGGTTGACCTTGCGTAACTGTGAAGGATCAAGTTTTTATCACCCGCCACTGCACATCAGCGATACGCGCGCGTCATGCCCGACGGGTTCCGTATCGTAGTTTTATTTGTTAGGACGTGGCAAGTTGCATTCCTATGACTATTTCAGGAGACAGCTTCATGTTGGAGATAAATTAGTTGGAGTTATGTCTTCTGCTCTTAACGCTCTTTACTTGATTGATGTGAGGTGTTAAATTAAAGCAGTGTTTTGCAATTGCGATACTTGTATGTACGTACAGTCACGAGCACCAATATGTATACACTTTCCCAAATTTAAAAGCAATTTTAGAGAAAAATACCTTTTGTAACTTGGAGATAGGATCTTTTTCATAAAATATGAGTCCCAGAATACTATGTTCGTAACAATATGACATTTTAATCAGAACAGTAGGAGAAAAACACTTTTAAAAGTTGTTAAGTGTTTACATATTGGTGCTCATGACTGTACAGTCCTGCATGGTTCATTTGGCGCGTGGCCACTGTTGAAACTAATGCAGCCATCATGTTTTTTCAAAACAATTTCCAATGTGCAAGACCATGCTATTGTCCACCATGCCATGCAAATTGTTATTGATTGGGTTTTTCCATCAGGAAATTCTCAGTAGCAGCCACGGAGTCTGGATTTATTCCCGGTTGGCGGTAATAGGCTCGCCCCCCATTACATGGGACTTAGACATAACTGGCGAAATGTGGGTGTATCTACTATTAGTACACCTCTGCCTAATCCTTCGGGGATTACTGGCGTGACGTTATTATGCTTTCTGACGTATGACTATTCGTAAAAACTGTCAAAGATCTATGTATGTCATACTATCGTCTAACTATCATCAACTTAACGTGTTTTCTGAGACACGGAGAGGTCTCGATAAAATATTCAGTCAAATAATGTACAGACGCCAGCTCATCAAACTACCCGAAACTGTCAAATTTTCCCAATCAACCTTGAACCTAATACTTTAGCAATAAACTTGAAAATCTATTAAAGAAATTTAACTTATTGTAGCAACTTTATGTGCTGGTGTCTGTACATATACACCGTGACTTTTTAGTCGTCTTACAACGGCAGCCCACTTCAATGTCACTTGTATCCAATGACTACGAAGCATTCATTAAAAAAAAGGTATTTATGAGATTTTAATAATTTAAAAATAAAATTATTATTCAATATTATGACGCATGACGTAGTTAAAACACCCTGTTGTGAGCGATAATCTACTGGACTCGAGCGCTGGGTAGGTATATTCTCCCGTTTGACACGTAAACATCATTATCAGGTTGTTTCATAATTTGGTCTAATGTTTATTTATTTTTCTTTGTACCTATTACGGTAGGTAAAAAAAAAAACGCGCCTAGAACTATTTTATGTCGGGCACATTTAGTGGACCACCTTTGTAAGACGACTACAAAGTCACGGTGTATAGTTGCTTGTTTTTTTTTTATTTTTAAATTAATTTAATCTTTGTCTGTTGCCATGGAGATTTGGCACAAGATTTTTCCTTAGTTAACAGGATTATCAGTTAAAAATAACAAAGCTCCTTATTTAAATAGCGGGAACAAAAACATATTTGCTACTGAAAGTCAACACAAACTTTTGGACATCACATTATAATTATAAAATGGATTATGACAGGACCAGCTCGCACCTCGGAGGTCGCGAGGAAATTAGAACTTTTGGAAAACAAATGCCAAGTTTTATTTAATCAAAACGCCGGAAATAATATTGTTTATTATTGTTTCGAACAATTTGAATGTTGTAAATCTTTGCCTTTATTAAAATACTTTTCTTTGGCTGTTATTTTGGTCTTGGTTTTTTGTAGTATGTGTCTATGGAGTGGTATTAAAATGTCGAATAAGGTGATTCCCGCGCGACGCCGCCCGTCCGCGCGGTCGTGCGGTACGTGTGTTAGGCATCAACGGATTTAATACAAGCGCGCACGAGCGGTGTCTTGTCAGAATCGAAGATAATTTTAAAAAGATGTCCTAACCTTTTCGCTATCGAAAAGATACTTATTAGGTACAACTTGTGACCAAACATAATGAAACTGGCATGACCTAGAACCAAAACCTCCAAAATATGTGACCACCCGTACTGGGCCTGGTATACGACCCCCTCCCTTTCACAGAGAGAAGAACCGTGACCCAGCAGTGGGAAGGTTATTATGGCGATTATGCTAATGCTATGTATATCCCAATAAATTCATGATCTGCCTGGCATTTTTCCGACTACGTTGGGGTCAGCTTCCAGTCTTATCAGATGCAGCTGAATACCAGTATTTTACATGGCACGACTTCCTATCTGACTTCCACAACCTAGTTGGTACTGGGTAATACGATACCCCTTAGTGAGGCTGGTTGTCAAATTCAGACCACTGACTACCTGTAACGACTGTCAGAGATCTATCAATAACAGCCGGGATCAACGGCTTAACGTGCTTCCCGAAACACGGAGGAAACTCGGTGAGTAATCACCCATCCACGGACCAACCTAAGCAAGCGCGGTTTAACGTGAAGATCGACCTAAGCGGCTATTATTTAGCTACCCCTATAAGTTGATACCGAAACATTTTACATTCACACATAATAACCAGATTATGAACCTACACTCGCGTATTAAAAAGAAAGTTCTTTAAATTTTAAGACACGCTATAATAACCTACCCCTAATGGTCTTAACAAAACAAAAACTTACACAATAGTTGAGTCCACACATTGTGCTCATGTAAAGTAGCATATTATTCCTGAAATGTTAATGAGGTCCTAAGAATTAATTAACCTACTTACTACCAACCTAATCGCAAATGTTTGAAGAATTTTTCCCGAAAAAATAAAACCCCGACTAATTCAAAGAAAAAGGGTGTTTTTCCTACTTTTTTTTTCAAAGGAACATAATAAATCACCCCTAATGAAATTCGAAAGTATTATTTTGTACAGTTTTTGTCAAAATTAAGGAAGTTCAAAACATTGTTTTAGGTGTTGACATTTCATTTGTATTCATTTCTACCCGTTGAGTTTCAAATTAAAAATTATAAGTGTTTGTCGAGTGGCAACACTGTGGAATATTTTTAAATTAAGACCGTTGTGACGTCATTGTGTTTGTAGCGTCTGCATTACCGCAGGAGCTTTGAGAAAAATAAAAAGCTAGTACTTTTTTACAAGTGCTTCTGTTCCTAGAAATTATATTTCCAATAATTATTTTCTGCACTGTTTAGCGTGAACTTAAAGCACTATAAGAGAAAATAATCAATAGGTAATTTCTAAGAAAGAGAAGCTCGTGGCTAAATAATAACAGCCGCTCGGGTCGATCTTTAGGTTCAGCCGTTCTTGCCTAGGTTGGTCTGTGGATGGGTGACCACCCATTACATACCGAGTTTCCTCCGTGCCTCTGAAAGCACGTTAAGCCATTGGTCTAGGGTGTCATTTGTAGATATTTGACAGTCATTAAGTATAGTCAGTGTTATTGGATTTTGCCATCAGGGATTTGTCAGTAGCAGCCACGGAAACTGGATTTGTGCCCAGTTGATGCCAATAGGCTTGCCCCCTATTACATGGGACTTAAACATAACTGGCGAAATGTGAGTATATTTGTTAGGTACACCTCTGCCTTACTCTACGGGATTACAGGCGTGATGTTACGTAAACAGACACGAAGAGAAGAAGATTATACTTATTCTAAGATGCGTGTATGACCAGATGTATGACCGTGGATGAAGAAAATGGAGTATGTATAAACTGTAGCAGGCAGTTAGCGTTCTCCAGTTTCGGACTATCTCTATGGAAAAAACCAGCAAAGTACGAGTCGGACTCGCGCATGAAGGGTTCGGTACCATCGTAGTAGGGGAGCCCCCTTTAATTTTTAATTTTATTTGTATGTTGTTATAGCGGCAACAGAAATACAAATTTTGTGAAAATTTCAACTGTCTACCTATTACGGATCATGAGATACAGCCCGCTGACAGACAGATGGACGGACGGACGGACACCAGGTTAGGGTGCGAAACCCTAAAAAGGCGTGACTTTATTTATGTATGTAATATTCTAAGATAGAACATTTACCTATTACGTCATTAAAAAACTTCGTCTCAGTTAATATCTAACTAGAATTGCTTATTACAAAACTATTTACTAAGCCAAAGGGAAATTTCCAACAAACTTAGATTGCCGTAAACAAATAATTTATTTCTCAGTTCCATTTTCATATTATAATTTAATTCCAACCGTTAAAGAAATATTTTCGCCCAAAGCTCATTAGCAAGGAGTTCGGCTTTTAAAATAATAATATCATGGCTAAATAGTTGCAGACACGCCATTCCATAAACAGGTTTAATTATAATTTACTACTGTTACTAACGCTACCCAATATAAATAGAGTCCTGCAGAGACGAGAGAAAGAGACAGAAATATACATTGACTCTACGAGCGAAAGAGAAAGCATGTATGCACATGTCACAGAGTAATCTTATAACTAGTGTAGGCAAATATTTTAATTGTGATCGTTTGTTCGGATAACCATGGTAACGCTGATTTGTTTGATGGAAGAAGGGAGAACAATATTTAGAGGCTGTTATTATGATTTAATTATGACGTGTGATACTTAAAGTTTATTTCCTTTTCAACTAAACTGAAACTACTAAGTAGGGAATTGGCAAAAGCATGAAAAACTATTGGCTAGTAAACAAATAATTTAACACTATTACTACTAGGTCTACAATACTACGTAAAGAACTTAATTTTAACACACAACATAAAGATAAATTATACTTTTTTCTTGTATATCTCTCTAAAACCTAAATAAATTGCCACATATTAATTTTATAATGTCAGCATAATTCTACATTACACCCATCATTACATTCTGACTCTAAACACCAAATTAATGTCACCTTAAAGCGCCATTAGCCGCCGAAGCTTCTTCCAAAACATTTAATTACCACGAGTCATTAGGCGATAAGAAAAAAAAAGCTAAAAATTGTCGCATCTGTTGTGTTAATGTATACTCTGTGGTCTAAGGGCGGGAAAACATTTCCATCCAGTGCCCTGCCAGGCTTCGCGCCTCACGGACGTCGGAGCGTATTCTTATTCTTTCGAAAATCGAACGTCGCGTTTGACATTTCGTGTTTATTCGAATAAAATTTAAAAAAAAATACTGCAGCCATTTTGATTTTTGAAACAGTTTGTGTTTAAGTTATAAATACTGTTGTTCTATTGATTGTATGTGTTTTATTATTAAATAATATGTGTGGACATTAGTGAGATTGGATTTTATGGCACAATATTAATGGTAAGTGCGTGTTTTATTATGGTCGTATTACAATAGTTAGTACAAACTAGGTAGTAGTACTCTACTAATACTAGGGTGTGATAATTTTGGAACATTTCTGTTAAGTATTTTGGAAGATTTTTGTTTTACATTTTTCATTTGCGTGGATTTAATTGAAAGTTTTAGAATTAATAAACGGAAATTATTCAGAAAATAGAGTGAATATAAATCAATATCTCTAAGAATAAAAACAAAAAAATATATTCTATATTGTGATGGAACGAAAACAGTACACACACGCATTGCATGCAGATTACCAAAATGATATTATGATTATCTTTTCACGATACAAAATGAGAATACAATTAATTATTATTTATTTTTAATTTTTTTTAAATATTTTCATAGTCATCATTACCACAACACTTTCCTAAGTAAGGTCTGAGTTTTCAATTTTCAATTCAGCGCTAGGTATTTCGGACCTTACGTAAAATACCTGAGGGCACAAAGTGATATTCAATCATCGGTAACGACGCCTACGCTGGAAATGTCAAAAAGACGTTGCAATGATTGACATCAGCTACAGGAAGGGGCCTACGTCATTCCTGTTGGAAGTCATTGTACAATTGCGAAACGCTTTGTAACCGTTTGTCATTTGTCTACGCTTCGGGGACTAGAATTACCTGGCAGAGTTATCTTACCAGTTTATAATAAGAGTAACACTTTTGTAGTCAACTCCTCCAAAACCAGAAAATATACAGGGTGGAAGGGACACCATCACACAAACGGTTACCACGTATTATTCAGCACATTATTCTGAACACATCATCATCATTCTCTTGCCTTTAACCCAATGCATTTGAGGTCGGGGCAGCATGTCTTCTTCTTCCATTATTCTGAACCACATAGAAATTTACCATCGGCAATTTAAAAAATATCAGCTGTTCTATACATTTAGATTTTTTGTTATACACACTTTACAAGCACGTCGTATTATTTTTAAATTCAACTTAAACAAAACTAGCGAATTGTAGGTGTACTCTACCTAATCCTCCAAGGATTAAAGTCGTAATATAATGTATTTTCTGTACTGATATTGATTTATTACAGTATATGTCATTGTTTTATTACATACATACTGCCACAAGCCGTACAGTTCGCAAATAACATAAGAGATGGCGCTAATAGTCGCATTGTGAGCAAACATCGTCTTCAATGACTTCATTGTTGAGATTTTATGAATTCCTTAGTTCTATCTAGCGTGTCTTTTTCTTCCTTAGTTTAGTGCGTATAGAGGAGCTCGTGGCTAAATAATAACAGCCACTCGGGTTCATCTTTAGGTTAAGCCATGCTTGCCTAGGTTGGTCTGTGGATCAGTGGCTCGGAAAGCACGTAAAGCCGTTGATCGCGACCGATCAGTTGTAGATCTTTGACAGTTGTTACAGGTAGTCAGTGGCCCAAAAAGTCTGACAACCAGTCTTACCAAGGGGTGTAGTATTACCCAGTACTAACTGGGTTGTGGAGGTCGGATAGGCAGTCCGTTTTCGCGTCTGTGTCCCTTCTACCCTCTTCACTATTAGGTGAATGGAAGAAAAAAACGTATTGCGACGACCCCAAATAACAAGACACAAGGGCAGGAACATGATGAATAGACTACCAGGTTCTCCCAAATGATCAAAAACCAATTAATTGACCTACAATAGCGAGGCTATATCAAATCACCCCTGGTTATTGAATACACTTAAAACTTTGCCCAATATCGCCCTAATTGGTCACATGGGCACTTAATGATGTCACTGTAGGTCAGTGATAGTTTAGGTACCGACGACCTAGAACAAGCTATATTTAACTCTGTTCTGTAGGTACATACCCACCTAGATAGTACTCACATCTATACTAATACTAATAATATTATAAAGCTGAAGAGTTTGTTTGGTTGAACGCGCTAATCTCAGGAACCACTGGTTCGAATTGAAAAAATCTTTTAGTGCTGGATAGTCCAATTATCGAGGAAGGCTATAGGCTATATAACATCACGCTATGACTAATAGGAGCCGGGCAAAAATAAAACAAGTCGGAAGCGGCGGGTGAAACCACGGGGCACAGCTAGTATACTCATATACAAGATCTGTACCCCGTAACCATTATTCGAGACTATATTATCGTTTTGAAACGTGATTTTTTTGTTCAGAATTTCAGCATAGATTCTTTTTCATTTTTTTATTTGTTTAGGATTTCCAACAAAGGATGTACACAAACTCACGAAATAAATAATCGACGGCAAAAGTATCACGTAGGTACTCCTTCACTTACAGGAGACCATAACATGTATAACATGTCTAAAAAGTAGCATTTAAAAAATTTAAATCAAAACATATTAAAATTTAGAATTTTTATTTTTATTTAAATAATGTAATTGTTTACACGTCCTGACGTGAGTATGCTGCCTAGTTATTCATCATGCCCCTGGCATAAGAGTTCTGCCCTCTAGTTCACGGCCAAATAATTGACGTCTTTTTGGTAATAACAGATACTTTCATAGCTGTTGATGTCTATTAAAACTTATAATTAAGGCTCACCTTTTGAACTTCCACCGTGATCATTTATTTGGAGCACTCGATAAATCAGATTTGATGATAAATCGATATTTCTGTTAATAGAACTAGACTTGAATTCATTATGAATACAAATTGTGCCTATTTTGCTAACCTGAAAAATGTCTATCACTTTAAATATAACTAAATACTTTAATTTTATCCTCATCATTGCTCACAAAGCCATGTCAAAATCTCAATTTCACAGCATAAATATAAACAGACATTGATCCCGAACAATACTGCATCGTCATCCACCCTTTGCCTAAAAAAAAGAAACTTCAAAAACCACAGATCTACATAATTTGTCACACATGGCAACAATTTCGTCACACGACGCCTTAAATCAACTTTCCTTAACAAATAAATTCGAAAAAAGAACAAAATCGTTCAGTAGCGTAACACCTGTTGTCTGTGCTTCGTTCCCAGACGAAACCAGTTCTACAGATAAAAAATATATACGAAAAAAAAAGATGGCGGCATCTAAAGGGATACAGCAACTGATTATTTTGTTTCTTATTTTATTGACTGCAGGTGCTTGATAGTTTTTTGAGTGTCATGGCGATTTTTATGGTAAAAGAATGGGACTTGTTGCTGTAATTAAAGCTAGTAATTGTTTGGTTATGCTGTTCCATATTGGGTTTCTTGTATGTTGAAGATTTAAAAATAAACTTGTCATGTATAAAAGCATTCCGTGTGGTCCCGGTTTGGAGATCGCATCAGGGACTGCATACCGATATAATTTTGATATCGATATCAAATTATCGATATGAATACTGATATTTCGGTATCTCTTTATCGATATTGATACCGATATTTTTATTCAGTACACTAATATATATACTATAATGTGCCTATATCAGTATCGATACCGATACTAAAATACCGATAAATTACCAATAAATTCCTTTATCCGCGGTCGCGTCATCTTTGCGATTCCGTATAACTACGTCAATGCAGCTAAAATACTGAAAAAATTATTTTCAAAGCTAAGCACCACGGCGTCCACGGTTTCGCACAGTGTTCGGAATAATTATATTACGAGCTACTTTTTTTTTTTTTTTTACGGATGGGAAATCATCAAATGACTTCTCCCGCTCTGGGTGGAGTGGGAGGGAGTGTCAGACTCTTACTGACTAAAACCCATCCATGTTCCTTCATTGTCCTTTGTGTTCCAGGGCCACGGTATCTCTTTCGAACAGTCCCGCAGCCCCGGCAGGCATCGGCCCTTGCGGGCCCCTTCTTTGTTTGTGATTTATTATTTGTTAGCGGCAACAAAAAATACACATTCTGTGAAGATTTCAACTGTCTACTTATTACGGATCATGAGATACAGCCCGTTGACAGACAGGTGGACAGACGGACACCGTAGGCTTAATAATAGGGTCCCGTTGGTTACTCTTCGGGTATGGAACCCAAAAAATGTTGGGTACAATGGATAGGTATATTAGTTTGATCGAATTCGCCGTACTTGTAGAAGAGCTCGCTCCCTGTGAAGACGCTCTTCCGGGAAGTACCTAAGTATTACCATTTTTTTATTAATTTTTTTGGGATGGGATATCATCAAATAACCCCCCGCCCCCCCCCCGCTCTAGGTGGAGTGGGAGGGAGTGTCAGTCTTTTACTGACTAAAACCCATCCATGTTCCTTCTTTGCCCTTTGTGTTCCAGGGCCGCGGTATCTCTTTCGAACAGTCCCGCGGCCCCGGCCCTTGCGGGCCCCTTCCTGTTACTGTCATCTCTGTGAGGCGCGCGTGGAACACGAACGCGCCGTCGACACGGCCTGTCGTCATAAGACGGACGGACGGTGAGCTAACCCATTACTCACCGTCCACAGGCCCGCGCCTACGGTGGCCGGGAGCCACCACGTGGCCCCCGACGCCCGGTGCGTCGCCCGCGGCGGCTGGGACGTGAGATTGTCTCCCTCTCACGTCCCGCCACCTCCTTCGCTAGCATGACTGCTTCGCAGAAGGAGGTGACGGCTTCCCATTCCCTCTCGCTCCGGACCATGGCCTGAACCAGGGCCGGGCGCGAGAGGTCGCCGCCGCCTATCGTCGTTACGAGGACACGGCGGAGCTCCGCCCAAGCGGGGCATACCTCCACGGTGTGCGCCACCGTGTCCTCCGGACGATCCTCGCAATGATAGCACCCGGGCGTTTCCTCCCGCCCGAATTACGAGCTACTTTAGGTATAAAGAACATGGCAATATATATTGAAATTTGCTAGAGATTAGGGTACATTATTAGTCATACGCAAAAATTTTCCGATTCCGGAAAATGTTCACCGCTCAGCACTGCACTAATCCCACGTGATAACAATACCGGTCAGTCGCTTTTGCCAGCCGGTAATCATCGCACGTGTTTACGCTCTATTCTTACAACTGTTTTTGAGTTGTTTTATAAAAAATTTGGTTCATTTGGGTTCCACATCCACAGGTTAGATATACACCAATTTGTTAATCATATATAAATTCGTATTAAGAGAAAATAAATAAAATATGAATTGAAAAAAAGTAAGCAAATTTACAAAAAGTTTAAACGTTTAATAGACTCTAACTATTTCCCAACCAATTTCAGTCATCCATGTTTTTTTTTTGAAACTCGAGTATTTATCTAGCTTTCGAATGAATCTAGTCTCAATATTCGACTCGCCTCGACTTTTGAGTGATGTAATTTTTTCGTTACCCGAGGAATAACACACCTTCACCTTTTCGACCTTTTATGTCGTCATAAAGTGGCCAATCAAGCGAATATGGGATCTTCTATTGCACGGATGGTGGACTATGTCTCTTCAGCGGTTCCAGTACTTCCAGTAGAAGTTGTTAAAAATAAAATAAGGTGTTTTCTGCTGTGCTAACCAAAAAATGGTGTGCTATCAGGAACAAAGAGAAGTTTGTTTCAAAATGCAACGACTGGCTGCAAGAAGAGCTTTGGTCAGTACAAAATCAAGATGCCGGACAACCTGAATGTACACCTGCTCGATCTGTTGGTTTAAGTGCATCAGCAAAGAAAAAGTGGACGAAGATGTTGGTGGCGGGCCATTCTTCGGAGGAGCTTGCCAATGCCACTCAAACAAGTTTTACAAAAATTGGTAAGCGGAATATGGCCACCGTTATAAAGGCAACAACTGTGTCGTCACCTAAATCACTTCGGACGATTAAAAGAAGGATAATAACGCCGAGATTTGTACGTCCATATACTCCCGATGAAGCATTAGCTCTGATAACAAATTCCCAACTGAGCAAAAAAGCACGAAAAGAGTGTTACCCGAACGACATAATAATAACTGAGACTAAAGGCTAAGTTAAGCTGCAAAGTTTGATCATACAGCACAAAGACTAGTAAAAGTTCAGCTAGAGGGATTTGACGGAAGCAGAAGCCAGTCAGAATAGAAGCAGCGGTTTACAGAAGATAGTGCCGCGTCAGATGTAGATATCTTACTCACATCGCTAGTTCCATTACAGCTTGTGATGAAGAGAGAGGAAAGTGAGACACTTCTTTGGCAAAACACAAAGACTGCCGCTATTATAGAGAGCATATCATGAGAAAAATTAGAAGGAAGCAGACTATTGAAGACATGCTCTGCTCATCTCGTCCGATCCATTAATATCCAACATCAGACCATTGCTTAAGAGAAAATCGGGTACTTTGGCGCCAGAAGTTTTACAATTATTGAAAGCTCCTGAAGCGCCTGAAAGGACGCACTCATCCGATGAAGAGGCAAACAGCGAGTAGAGGGATTTATAATATAATAATAATAAAAATAATACCAGCCTGTTACTGTCCCACTGCTGGGCAAAGGCCTCTTCTCATACAGAGAAGGCACGAGCATTGATCACCACACTTGTTCAAGAAGGGTTGGCGATTTCAGACTTATATTAATTATAAGTCCAGGTTTCCTCACGATGTTTTCCTTCACCGATGTCTGTGATGTCTGTGATAAACTTAGAAAGTACATATGAATTGAAAAAGTCACATTGGTACTTGCCCAGATTTGAACCCACAACCTCGAGCATGAGAGGCGAGGCTCTAACCTCTGGGCCATCACAACATTGGGGGGGGGGGGGTTATAAACGCTAAAAAAAATACTTTTTTTTAAAGACTATTTATGTGTGTGTGACTATTTATGTATGTACATGTGTTTTTCTCGTATAAGTCCACATACGTGTACCTACCTACATTTAAATTAAAAATTTCAAATGAAAAAAACTTTTTTGTAAAAAATAAAACCGACTTCAAAAACTTCACTTTTTAGTGTTTTTGAAGTCGGTTTTATTTTTTGCAAAAAAGTTTTATATTTTTCCATTTTTAGTTGTGATATCCTATTGAAGTATTTTCTATGCACTTATTTTACATTGTTAACAATACATTTCATGGTAATAGGCTTATCCCCAATCAATGGAACTTAACATACTTAACTGTCGAAATCTGGGTGTACTGTACACATCTGCATACCCTCTCAGAGCATTCAGGCGTGATGTTATGTTATGATGTTGTGTAAAGAATAAACATCCAAGCTATTGCAGCAATCACGACATATTTGCTGTCTATTATTGAATAGTTCCGTTCTATATCTCCGAAGTCAATTATCAGATCATGACAATATTTCTATGGGACCAACTTGAAAGTATACTTTTTCAAACGAAAAAAGAAATTTTGAAAATCGGTCGAAAATTGGCGGAGAAGTCGGTAAACACATGTACAGGAACATGAAACATCTAGTTTTTTTTAAGTCGGTTAAGAATTGTCAAAGGAGTTTTGGTGAAACATTAGTGAACCGTTAACAACACATGTCATGGTAATAAAATGGAACTTAACATACCTAATTGTCAAAAAGTGGGTGCACTGTACACATCTGCGTACCTCCAGAGCATACAGGCGTAATGTTATTTTATGGTGTTGTGTAAACAACAAATATTTAAGCGATTGCAGCAATCACGACTGGTTTGCTGTCTATTATTGAAGAGTTCCATTGATATCTCCGAAGACCAGCATCAGATCTTCACCAAATTTAAACGGGACCACCGCAAAACAATATCCGTCCAAACAAAAAAAGAATCATCAAAATCTGTTCACAATTGGCGAAGAAATCGCTGAAAATACACACAACGAATTGATAACCTCCTCCTTTTGGAAGTCGGTTAAAAATCAAAGTAGCTCGTAAACTCGTAATCATTTCGAACACTGCGTCGGGCGTACATGTTGCGTTTGATGCACTGCGCTGTTGCCGTTCCGTTTCGCGCCGAGATCGCGCGCTGCCGTCCGCCCGCGTGACGGGCGATCTCGCAACTTCGCGTTGCAGCCTGATATCAGTACTGAGTATCGATATCATTATCGATAATTTTATATCGATACTCAAATAACTGATACCAAATATCGATATTTACCCCAGTTATCGATTCTGGTATTGGTATTTTCTTTAAAATATCGATATATTTCGGGTATCGATATCAGTCCCTGGATCGCATCCCTATTTTTTCAAGGCCGTTCCAGTAAGTTACCTTACACAGCTACAGTTATACTAAAATGAAATACGGGTCCCGGTTTTTCGTACAAATATCTTTCGAAGTTCATTAATTAGAATTTTATCGATGATTTGATGGCAATAATTCTGCGCATATGATTGCATCAGCGACATTCAGATAGAAATATCCTTATGGAGTTGGGTAAAGGCAACACAGGTTATTATTGGCTTCGACCGCGTTCTCCATGTGCGTTTTCCAGCTAGATTGACCGTGGGCGTAGGCGGGGTATTGCGGCCTAGCTTGAAAGAGCATAGCATAATCAGCCTATAATGTTCCCACTGCTGGGACACATGGCCTCCTCTCTGTGAGAGGGCATGGGCTATAATCCACCACGCGGGCCCAGTGTGGGTTGGTAGATGTCACAGGTTTTCGAATTTTTGGTTCTAGGACATGCCGGTTTCCTCCCGATGTTTTCCTTCACCGTTTTTGAGAGCAATGGTGACGATATAAATTACCCAAAGTAATGCACCTGCCTGGGTTCGAACCCATGACTAGCTGTTCGTAAGTCGGGGCTGCCACCACTGAGCCACCGCTGCTCTCAAGAAAGCTTCAAAGATCGCTTGAAAGAGGTTCATGTTCTATATCATTCTTTAATAGGCTGATTTAATGGCCTATGATCGAAAAAGACTAAAAAACTTTTTTTTTTAAGTCTTGGAACACAAATCATAATCTTTCCTTTTTGCAAAAGGTCTGTTTTCAGCCTCTACTTTTTGGTCGTTCGTACGTGTAAACTTTAGTAGCCTTATATGAAAAATTTGCTCACGTAACCGTCGAATGTAGGCAAAAATGTTTATTTTTCTTGTAACGCGTTTTGTTAAAGGAATTACAGAGGCGTTGATTCCAAGGTCGGAAGCCGTTTCTGGAAAAATGTAACATTTTATGTTTATGTCGAACGTATTTTTTGTTTTATCGAGGGTGAAGCGAATTGCCTTTTTCGGTCAAATCTTATCCCTCTGGTCACCAACACAGGGAAGGAATGATGGGATCGTAGCGAAGCAAAGAAAGACGCACGAGTCTTGCTGAGATCGATCTGTGGATGGGACAGACTTGCCTAAAAAGAGACATAAGTGTAAAATATACAAATTAGTGTTTTTTTTTTGATAGCTTACATTGTGTCCCACAACTGGGCAAAGGCCTCCTCTTCCTCCCTCCAAACCTCTCTGTTCTGTGCAATTTCTGGTCACGTTTGCCCCGCGAACATTATCAGATCGTCACACCACCTTCGCCGCGGTCGACATCGTCGGCGATATCCACCTTCAAGCATCCAGTGAGTGACGATCTTTGCCACCTCTCCGGGTGCATCCATGTGACATGGCCAGCCCACTCCCACTTTAGCTTGGCTGTTTTAACTCTAACATCAGTTACTTGAGTTACGGAGCGCAGGGTGGTGTTCCTAACGCGATCTGATCGCTTGGCACCTATTATGCTGCGCTCCATCGCTTGTTGGCAAATCTTGAGCTTGGACTTTTGTTATTCAGTAAGTTACCAACTTTGCGCACCGTAGGTTAGGACGGGCAGGATGCACATGCCGATGAGTTTTCTTTTTAATGTTTTTGGAAGACTTCCCTTCATGTGCTCTTTTAGGGACCAGCAGGTCTTTCAAGCATTTTGGACTCGTCTTTCGACTTCTCTGTTTTTGAAAGCCTTTATCTGGCCCAAGTATGTTAAGTTAGTGTATAAGTAAGCTTAAAAATATCACCTACAACTTAAAAAAATATTATGCTGGTTCTGTTTTCTCAATTACGGAACCCTACAAACATCATACCTAATTTACTTTCAGTCCTTTTTCAACCGTTATAACGTCATCGAACAAGCTCATGTTAACCTTCATTTATTTAATTGTTCTTCGTCGGTGATCTCAAGATTAAAGGACCATGGACATCCACAGGTCTTAACTGACAGACAGCTAGACAGACGTATTATTAAGTCATTCGTAATACGTAAACCTGTCGTTAGTTAGTCTGGTCTTCAAGTTAATATTACAGGTCTTACACAGTACTTAAGTAAGTAACGGATTCTTTATGTTTTTGAAATGTTTTGTTTGTATGCATTCTTGAATATTATTGATCGTTAACTGTGGATAATGTTGCTCTTAATATGAGGGATGTTTTCGTGTTTTTGTATTGGAGATTCATACACTTTTTATTCCTTTTTTTTCGTCTTAGCCGGAGAGGTTTATAACCTTGGTTGAGTGAATAAAAAAACTGGCCAAGTACGAGCTGGACTCGCGCATTGAGGGTTCTTGTAGGTATTTTGTTATTAAACTACATACAAGGTGTAAACGGACCCTTCACGAAGACGTCAACCAAGCATTCTATACATCAAACTGGGAAACGACTTTTTTTTGAGGTGAAATATCACGTTACGGTAAAACTCAATGACACGCACTCAAAACATTCTACTGATGAAAGAATTGAATTGAATTTATACCCTTTATTTACGATTTTCTGATTTTTTCCTTCACAAGTGCTATAAAACAATGCTTCTTGCCAAATTTCATGATTCTAGATCAACGAATCAAAACCGGAAGGTACTATACGGTTTTGATTCCCTTGTGAAATCGCAAAACATGGGACATAAACGGTCATATCTTTTGATCACGTTGACATACAAGTTTGATTTTTTCACTGCTCCAAGGGGTAGTAGACTTGCATATTTGATATTAATTTCAGCTATCATACGTGTTATTGAAAAAAAGGGTCTTGACAGACGGACTACAAATTGATCCTGTAAGAGTTCCGTTTTTGCCGACTGAGGTATGGAACCCTAAAAATGGGAAACACTTGAATACTTCAAATTACATTCAAAACGTTTTATTTTTCGAAATAAATACTAGAAACATTTTTCAAAACATACATCAACATGCAAAAAAAATTTTATTAGATACTATTATAGATTTCTAGTTTGTAAATAATGTAAATATTCATAATAAATACTTATATTGACTAAAAACTGAGGTAGATTTAAAAAAAACTCAATAAAAAATATTGGTTTTCAATAAAAAAATTGTCATTTGAAATGTAAAGTTAATTGATAGTTTACGCTAATGTTTCCTTTCCTACGGCCTCCATATTACTACCGGCGGCGATAGAAATCTTATTTACTTATCTACACATAAATAAGGACAATACTTTTTCTATGGCATTTGCTAAGAAGGAGTTATAATTAACAAAACGTAATGTTTAAAAAATATCATTGAGCCGCTTGAAACTTTCGGTAAAAATAATGGGAACATACAAAGCCTAGTCGGGAATGTGGAAATTAAATATGTGTTTTAATTAAAATTCCTTTGTTTTGTGTTTTACTTTTAAGACAGATAAGTGTAGTTTCATTTCGTTTCGTATGTCTGACAACTTGTCTTACCAAGGACTATCGTATTACCCATTACTAACTGGGTTGTGGAGGTCAGATAGGGAGTCGCTCCATGTAAAATACTGACATTCAGCTGCATCCGATTAGACTGGAAGCCGTCCTCAATATATTTGGGAAAAGACTAGGTACATAATGATGAAGTGTAGTATCATAAATTAAAATATATCTACGATCCCTTTGTCATCTTATTTTACTTGTATGACTAAGATTCGTGGTCCTTTTCGTAGGCAAGGACCACTAGGCCCGAGTAGTAAACTAGATATTGATAAATACAAATAATTATCTTAAAGGTCCGTAAGTATGTACGTACACAATGCGTACAGTGTACACACCCACAATCACTTTGTTGGTGTCATTTAATATCATTCTCGCAATGATATGTGATGACTCGTAATTAAGGACCACCCAAAGCATCTGACGCATGTTATTACAGATACTTACTTGAAGTTTAAGTGCATAATAATATCGTGAAGAGATAAGAGACATTGCACAAACAAAAGCACACGCGTGCCTACATATCTACGTTGGAATTCCAATTTATTATCACTTTTGCATTGTGCAAGAGTAAGACAGGTGTCGTAAATGTTGTAGATCGCACATAGTTTGCTGATAGCACCATGCCTGCAGTGTAGCCCCGATGACAATCATTGTTAGGTTCAGGTCCTCATCGCGCTCATGACAGCAAGCTTCTATGTTTCTTGTTGTCTGGATCCTGATAGATCCAACTTTATTGCGTTGCGATGGAGATTGCTTTACTTAAATTGTGTAGACGATTTTTTCAACCATGACATGGATGGATGGATGAGAAGGGAGAGGGAGGCCAAAGAAAAGATGAATGGATTGTGTGAGGAATGATAATTATGAAAGAGAAAGGAGTAAATTATGACGTGACGTCTGACAGGGGAGAATGGAAGAAGAAGATGTGTTGCGCCGACCCCAAGTAGAATGGGACAAAGGCAGGAAGATGATGAGGAATTTTGAATATGAATTCCCTTCAAAACCCTTCGGATTGTGATAGCAAGTGACAATACAGGGTGTAAGGGACAGCCTAAACTGATGGGATGAATTTAGTATATCATACTAAGATGACCGGTACAAGACATTTTTTCAGGAATGTTATGGGAATCCAATAAATTAGATTTGTTTTATTTTCTCATACGCAATGTATCGTTGCCGTGGCAAATTCACGTAGCGAACGACAAGCGCGACGACAAGTTCGATGAAATCTGTAGCTAGACAGGAAGTGAACAGCTGATTTCACGCGTCATTCGTTAGAGTATTTCAACATCCATTGTTGGATTTTTGATTTTAGCCGTATTATTTAAATAAATGGAGTGCTGCTTACGGGGAATATAATTTTACACTGAAATAAAGGAATAGCAACTGAAAAAATAAAATAAAAAAACAATCCGGTGGAATATGATTCAAAATAAGGAGCTGAATGCACCCTGTCAGTTTGTGGAGGGCTGTCTATTACACCCTGTTTAGCTACTTGCATACTACTTGCTCTTGATCCTACCCTATTGCCGCAGTTAACTTGTAACAAAAATTTTAAAACAAAACATCTGATACGTTTCTAATTCCCAATCAGTACCAATACTAATAATACTATCCACCCGTATCTCAGTACCAAAATTCTTAGTATTTCTTTGTACAAGTCAATCAATACTTTTAACGATCGAACATTACAAGAAGCAACTTGCATAGGTTCCTCGTATTTGTCCACACATGGTGGAGTAAAAATAACCAGGCTAATAATACCGACTGTCGAAGGGGAGGGTAATGGTTACAGTGTATTTGAATGTGTAGGGAGTTTGGATGTCAGACCTAATTTTGTGGGCTTCCGATATTTTAAGGGGTTAAGTGTCTGTTGATTTTTTTGGTCAATTAATTTTAAATGTAAGGGCAAACGGCAACGCGGAAGGCCCAGAAGGACATGGCGGACGAACTCAACTCTTTTCACAAGGATTGGCGAATATCAGCTATGGATAGGGGGATAAGTGGAAAGAGTGAAGGGAGGCCTTTGCCTTGCAGTGGGACACAAATGGCTTATAATAAAATAATTTAAAATTTGACGGTGCGGTTGGCGCACTGGCTAAGCGATTGATTGCTGCGCTGCGTGTCGCGGGTTCGATTCCCGCACGGAACAAATATTTGTATGGCCTACGGGTAGTTGTTCCGGGTCTGGCTGTTTGTGTATGTGAGTTTAAATGTTTGTAAACGCACCCACGATACAGGAGAAATTCCAAGAGCGGGGTAACGTTTAAAAAAATAAAAAATGAAGAAGCGTTTATCCTTAGCGTATATCCATAGGCTTACCTATGGATACTGCAAGCTGAATCAATGGTCGGACAAACCAACTCAAAAATGAGTTGTGTGTCATTTAAGTTGACGAATAACAGTGACTAAATGAGATTCGACAGCGCTGGTTGATCCATTCTATAAGCACTTATTTATTTATTTATTCATATAAGCTAAGGCTTTCGGTAAGTCGTAGTTTAATAAATCCTGCTATACAATAATATTAAGCTGTTATAATCTGCCGATTAAAAAAGCTTTTACAGCAGATTAAATTGAATAGGTTTCAAATAGGGTTGACCGCCTTGCACCTCAAATATTGCATTTAATGATAAACCTAACGGAAGACCAAGGAAACGATGGATGGATTGTGTGAGGAATGATATGAAAGAATAAGCAGTAAATGATGGCGTGACGATTGACAGGGGAGAATGGGAGAAAAAAACGTGTTGTGACGACCCTAAATAACATGAGACAAGGGGATGATGATGCTAAACGTATTTAAATATAGGTTTGTCTCTTTCTGTCATCAAATGGTTTTCAGAAATAGGCTTCTTTTGGGTTAGCTCGTTCCATCGTCGAACTCATCTCTAGTCTGTCCTTAGGATAAGATTGAGGTCAAGAGTAAACCCATTTAATATATGAAAAATTGAACTATATTTTAATTCTTCCTGATTTTTGATACAAGTAGTTTCATGCGTACGGTTTGTAAAAAAAAAAAACTTTCAGGCCAGATTATGGGCGCATACGAAAGCAAATTTCAAAAATTACATTATTGAATTGAATTGAATTTCATAAATTTGAATAATTACAATTGCATTTAAAATGATTAAAAATAAAAATATTAATTAAAATTGTTAGCAGGAATATTGACAGCCATACAGTTTAAAATGCAAACAGTTACTTTTTTTGAGTTTATAAAAAAATTGTTAGATCAATGCTAATCCAATCCCTGTTTAATGGACTCCAAATCTATAATTTCCTGCCACCATATTTTATAGCCACATTTTTTCTAAAACAGTAAACAAAAACCAGTAGTTCAATCAAGCGGAAACTAGAAAAAAAGACAGCTTAAAATATTCAAACCCGGGAATCGAACCCGTCCGATGATTACCTGCGGTTGTTTTTACATAGCAAAAGTCATTATGGTGTCAGTCTGAAGGCCGCCCTGATTTCTCCGTAACTCATGGGTTTGGGATAAATATACCTTTGGGATCAAAACATCCTTGTTTTATCACTTTTTATGGTGTTGTTATTATTTTACCATTTTTGAAACATTTTTTGGGTTATCTGATGTTTATGTCTTATGTTGGCTGGCTTCTGTATTTTGTAGGTCATGGATGTCTTGGTTTGTATGTCACATCTTATTAAGTGGTCGTATCTACGTTCTTTTATCAAATACAGGGTGTAAACAGACCTTTCATGAAGCCGTCAACCAAGCATTCAGTACATCAAACTCTACGCAAAAATTATTACTAGGAAACGAGTTTTTTTTTTGGGGTGAAAAATCACGTTTTACGGTAAAACTCAATGAAACGCACTCAAAACTTAGTGCCGATGGATGCTTTGAATATTAAAACCTATAGAAGTAGTATTAAAAAAAAACTTATGAAAAAATTGTAACTACGACCTCCAATATCTCCATAACTAGAAGCTTCCCAGGTATGGTTCAGAACAAAAAAAACATCGCAATGATGGGGAGAACAAGTGCCTTTCGGCTTCGTTAAGGGTCTTTTTACATCCTTAGACTCGAAGCCGACCCTAACGTAGTTGGGGAAAGGCTAGGCAGATGATGATGATCCAATATTTTCTTATATTTAAAGTCATCATGGCACCGATAGATGGCCAGCCTAGACTGAATTAGCATTCGATACCTTATCCCCTAATTCTAATTTTATTCAATTTAAAGGTGTTTCTTTGTTTATTAAACGTTTTAACGCATTGTTTTGAATACAAATTAGACGGAACATGACCTGAATAGTGATTTTTATAGAAAATAAGTATCCAATGAGATACTAATTAAATCAAGGAGGTTTTACCAGAATTACTTTTATCGCATTAAACATTATTAATATAATTAACTTCTTTGCTGAGCAGATAGTAAATAAAAGTTGTGCATAGTATCCATCATCATTTATGCAATACTAAAAGCAAACTTATGTTGACTCATTTTTGTAATCGATGATTTGGTGACGCTTCCACTAGGTGGCGTCACTTGCTCTTCAACGACCACAGTTTATAATTATTTATTATTAATATGTAGTATTAAATACAAACCGGAGTATAAAAAGCTTTTTTATATTAATATTTGAACTATAGTAGATCGTTATAAAATATATTTTTATAGGCAATAAATAATAAATTAAAAATTAAGAAAGATTTCTCATAATTCTCAGTCACTCAGAATAAAGGGGTTAATAATGTTATCACAGTTAATACTAATAATTCTATTACTTACATGCTTAACGCCTGCACATTACTTTGATGTCCTTCCAGCACACAACACTGTGTCACATCACAATAATTATCTTAAATTACCGTCCGGCACGTGTACTTTCTACAGTTACAATACAAAAGTAAACCAAATGTAGACCCATGACCAACCCGAGTGAGCGTGATAGCATATATATAGCTTTCTCTTTCATTTTTCCTGTAATAGGCGAATTTTGCGGTCATGTTTATATTGTTTTGTATTAGTAAAAATGTAGATATGCCACGTTTTAAGTAATTATTATTATCACTTATTCCATACAGATCTTTCTTACTTTCAAGTAAATATCTGCTTTTCAAACTTCGATTATTTTTTATTTTTATTTCAGTGATGGCTGAATACGACTGTACTTGAATTTTTTTAAACCTTAAAATGAAATGTGTGCGAATAGCCTACTACATATTTGTGAGGGTGTCGATTCGCACGCCAATAAATGAAATTCGTGCGAATCGACTACAGAAAAAATAATATGTTTTAAAGGAGTCGATTCGCACGTTTTGTGCGAGTTAAATTCGTGCGAATCGTCCAATAAGCCGCTTTTACGAAATATTTATTTCTTTGGAATAATGCCGACTTGTTCTGTTTATTGGCACAATACTAAGTTTCGTTAGTATGTAGAATTTAAATTGTGATTCTTTAGACTTCTTTTAGAATGCCAATGTTATGTTGAATCCTCTTTGTTTTAGTTGTAATAAGTGTTTTATACTTAACCCATAATAATTATTAAAGTAAAACATCGTCATCATCTGCCTAGCCTTTTCCCAACTATATTGGGGTCGGCTTCCAGTCTAGCCAGATGCAGCTGAATACCAGTATTTAACATGGAGCGACTGCCATCTAACCTCCACAACCCAGTTCGTACTGGGTAATACGATACCCCTTGGTAAGACTGGCTGTCAGACTTTTTGGGCCACTGACTACCTAACGACTGTCAAAAATCTACAAATGACACCCGGGACCAACGGCTTAACGTGCTTTCCGAGGCACGGAGGAAACTCGGTATGTAATGGGCAGTCACCCATCCACTGGCCATCTTAGTGAAACACGGTTATTAAACCTAAAGATCGACCCGAGTGTCTGTTATTATTTAGCCCCGAGCTCTCTTAAATTGTAACATCTTGTAGATTATAATTAATGTTTTAATACAAATAAAATGGTCCTTATGTTCGAAAGACGAAGCATTTTCAGGATTCGCAGTCAGACAGCTTAGACCAGTTTTTCAAGGACTTTTCAGTCGTTCTCCATGATTCAAACTCAACACTTTTCACTTCTCTTTTTCGCTTGATAACTAAAAGCAAATAAAAAAGATAAAGCGAAGCTTAAACCAACTTTTCAGCTACTTACAGACTGTGTACCCATAAATTCAAATAAACACGCGGGTAGTTCCACAAAAACAAAGTTCTTGAAACTCATGAAAGTTCAGTGTTCAGGCTATTATCGTCCGGGGGCACGTATGCAAGTTTCCATGACTGCTGGCCCCGGGCGAAGCGCTCGTAAATTACCAATCTTTTAAGGGGTTGCGTAACGCTGGCACAGAAGGAGATGGCAGGATGAGCTGGACTTGTTTTTAAATGATTGGTCTTCTGTTTTTTGATTACACAAAGGCATCAAATTCCAATTTAAATATGTATCTGATCATTTAAAATTAAAATATTACAATAATAATAAAAATTAAGCCAAAAAATAAGTACCTACTACCTACAATATACAACGACGACAATAAGACACTTAGGCGTCAAAAATTTACAAAATAACATCCTGGGTTGGATTCCCAGCTTGGGCAGTCACGGGGTCTGGATTTGCGCCCGGTTGATGGCAATAGGCTCGCCCCCTTTTACTTGTGACTTAAAAATAACTGGCGAAATGTGGGTGTACTATTAGGTGCACCTCTGCCTAACCTCTCGGGAATTACAGGTGTGACGTTATGTCATGTTTTGTGTACAAAATAACATTAGAAATCGTTTCATAAGTTATTTATCAGTCCTGTAATAATTAATGGACAGCATTAAAATATTCAAAAATATTAATTCAATGTTAAAAAAAGCACATTTCGAAGTTTTGCAACGAAATCGTTATCTATTAATACATATGTCGTTGTAAAAAATAGCACAATAAAGTTATAGTTACTGCGGAATGAAAACTCCTGAATTTTCTTTAAACGTCCGGTTTTTTTTCCGGAATTCCTATATAGGAACCTGAGAACCCTGATATGAGATATATTTATGTAAACAGATTTATTATAACCGTGGTAGATAAATTTAGAGTTAGTGGCGAGCAATTGGAGAGGCCTATATCCAGCAGTGGACTGCAGAAGGCCGATGATGTTGACAACATAAATTTACCAAGCCCTTGATTTCATAATCATCATTTTCACTGTTGAAATTACAAGATCTACTCTGCTGGTTGCTAGTAAGAAATTTAATAAGACCAAAGGACGGATAGCTAAGACTGACTTATATTATTATTTATTCATAAGAACCCAGTTAGACTAATAGCCGACCCAGGAACCAAGCTAGGATGATAAATAATAAATTGCTGTTTAAAATATTATTATGATGGGTACTACATTTTGCTATTTATCTCAAGTATGCTCGACAGAATAAATTACTTACCATGGAAATTGCAGGAGATTTATAGTGGGCTATATCGTTGATCTTAAGTGAATTTACTAGAAATAGAGGGTTTGTCCCCACCGATCACGTTGTCAGATTGAGTTTGCACGGGTCACGGCGAGGTGTATCCACAGATACTGTGATCAGTTTCCTTCAAAAAAAAAATAATGATTTTACCCACTGATCACGATATCTATGGCTCATCATCTGCTCAGCCTTTTCCCAACTATATTGGGGTCGGCTTCCAGTCTTAACCGGATGCAGCTGAATACCAGTATTTTACATGGAGCGACTACCTATCAGACGTCCACAACCCAGTTAGTACTTTGTAATACGATACCCCTTGGTAAGACTAGTTGTCAGACTTTTTTGGGCCACTGACTACCTAACGACTGTCAAAGATCTACAAAAGACACCCGGGACTAACGGCTGAACGTGCTTTCCGAGACACGGAGGAAACTCGGTATGTAATGGGTGGTCACCCATCCACAGACTGAACTAGGCAAGCACGAATTAACCAAAAGATCGACCCGAGCGTCTGTTATTATTTAGCCACGATATCTGTGGCTAAAAGAAAAATAATATTTTGAAACTGATCACGGTGTACAGAGACGAAATAAAGTATAATATTTTTCGAAACGAAACAAGTTAATATCGGTGTTAAGTTTAGATCGGTGGAGACAAACCCGAAATAGAGTAGCTAGTTTTATATGACTACCTCGTTGGTCTAGTGGTCCAACGTCAAATTTTTCCAATCGACCTTGAACCTAATGCTTTAGCGATAAAGTTGAAAATCTATTAAAGAAATTTGACAGATTGTAGTGTGTGTCTGTACAAAAAGGACAGTTTTTTACCAACATTGATGACCGATTTGACGAAAATCACTGAACCAAGATTAAGATTTTAATGACACCTACTGCTACTAAACTAAGATTAACCAACTAATAGTAACATAACACAAAAGCGTTATCTCCGAGACGTTAAATTTTATCACAAACCCTTGTTTAAATTGACAATAACGAACGTTTAACTATGGTTAAGCGTTAATTCATAACAACGCTACCATACACGCTTAACGGTTATCAGTATACGTTGTTATGTAAGTAAATAAGCTTAAGATCCTTATAACGACATAAGGAACTTGCGTAGAATAAACTAATGATTTTCTTTCTGTGTTTACTATGTTATTTTTAACCGACTTTCTTCAGAAAGATGGAAGTTCTCAATTCGGGGTTTTCTTTTTCTTTTTATGTTTGTTGCCTTATAACCGATTATCCGTTATTTCTTAACCGATTTCAAAAGTTCTTCTTTTATATGAAAGTATACTTTCCGATTTTTCCCATAGATATTTCAACAAAATCGGTTCAGTAATTTGGTTTTTCTCCTTGCTACATCACGTGACGTCGCG
Organism: Noctua pronuba; assembly: GCA_905220335.1. NCBI lineage: Eukaryota > Metazoa > Arthropoda > Insecta > Lepidoptera > Noctuidae > Noctua > Noctua pronuba. The sequence goes on along the minus strand of LR999918.1, from coordinate 6,776,684 downwards.
TGAAGTTGCCTTACAATTATGTACGAGCCATAAAATAATGCCTCATTAATATTCTTTTACACTAAGCAATACCTAAATAAGTGGTTAATATACATGGTGTAAGAGACAGCCCTCCACAAACTGACAGGGTGCATTCAGCTCCTTTTGAATCATATTCCACCGGAATTTTTCTCCGGATTTTTTTTTCAGTTACTTATTTCAATGTAAAATTACATTCCCTGTACGCACCACTCTATTTATGTCAATAATACGGCTAAAATAAAAAATCCAACAATGGATGTTGAAATACTCTAACGAACTACACATGAAATCAGCTGATCACTTCCTGCCTAGCTACAGAGTTTATTGAATTCGTCTTCGCACTTGCCGCTCGCTACGCGCGTTTTGCCACGGTGACGATACATCGCGTATGAGGAAATAAAAAAAATCAAATTTATTGGATTCCCATAACATTCCTGAAATAATTTCTTGTACCTGTCATCTTAGTATGATATACTGAATTCACCCCATCAGTTTGTGGAGAGCTGTCCCTTACACCCTGTATTATTGCACTTTTAGAATTTCGATTATCGGCTCCGTGTGTAGCATTCGAAATCCAATATAGCGTTATTTTGTTCAGACACACTTTTAAAACTTCGCCTGTTGTTAGCAATACTGGGCATAAATCTTTTGAATATCAATGTTTGCATCTCATGTAGTGTAGATTTGTAATAGCTTCGTATAACCCTGAGTTAAAGCGGTACCTTCTGGTTTAATTTCTGTTGTTATCTTAACAAGTAATTTGAACCGAGTTAAGTCCTCAGTTAAACACCTGGCATAGTGCTTGCAGCTCTGAATTTGATACTGTTTGTTTCCTTATGAATCCGTGTCTTATCTGCGCAAGTATGGTCTTATTACTTTACAGGTATAAGCAGAATTTAAGGATGTCATCAAAATATGCGATTTATGTGAGCATTGTTGATGAAACTACAGTGAATGTTGTAGGGAAAAAACTGAATTATTTATGGATAATATTTTTGTGTTCACCAAAAATCTTAAGGTACATCTATGTATGCGTTTCTAAAATATTGATCTTAAACCCGCTTAATTGTTTTACTATAATTAAACTACTCGGCCAACAAAATATGTTGCATCAAACAAATTCCAAATTAACACCAAGATATATAACACTTTTTTATTGTAGTGCGCTGCAAATATTCTATTGTAACAATAACTATTTTATTCTTCCCCGAAAAATACTGATCGTGCACCAAATATTCCTGAATGTTACACAAAATTTTTAGTATGCATCCTAGTACCGTATACCCATTTAAAACGGTTTTGTACAACTTTTATGTACTGGTTGTTGGTTGGACTGTACGTAACGGGGCATTGGGGAAACGTCCTCCCTCCCCCCCCCCCCCTTGGGGCACCCCGACGTTAGGTTACGTTAGGTTACTTTAAACCCTGCAGGCAGAAATAGGAGCCCCGCGTAGCGGGGCTACGTCGACTTCTTCACAGAGCCCCGTTTCGTATCCACTGACCAAATTTTTTAAGTCCCAAAAATATTTTTATAGTTTTAAACTAAAAAAATAAATGCTTGTTTTTTAAATTAGGTGTATTACTATTTTTACAAATTTGCAACAGTTGTTAAATAGATGCTCGTTATGACATATTTTAATTAACATATTTTGGTGCACATTCAGTATATTTGGTGGAACACAGGCAAAATTAGGTAAATGAAATGGGAATAAATTGAAGTACTTTTAAATACCATCCATTATTTATTAGCTAAATATTATTATACCTTTATTAATAAATTCAAATGACCTAAAGTAACTAATGTAACAATAAACTTAAAAAATGGCGTCAAAAAACTCCTCCTCAACGCTGTCAACTGGTAATGTACCCAAGAGACTGGCGGCGTTGCCACTTTATATGGCAATGCTAAGCCTTTGGCCAAGGTAAAAGCCAGCCCTTAGCAAGGAAGGAAATGATTTAAAATTATAAATGTGAAAGTAACTCTAAATACAAGGTGTAAACGGACCGTTCACGAAGCCCTTTTTTTTTTTTTTTTTTACGGATGGGAAATCATCAAATGACTTCTCCCGCTCTGGGTGGAGTGGGAGGGAGTGTCAGACTCTTACTGACTAAAACCCATCCATGTTCCTTCATTGCCCTTTGTGTTCCAGGGCCACGGTATCTCTTTCGAACAGTCCCGCAGCCTTCACGAAGCCCTCAACCAAGCTTTTTGTACATCAAGCTAAGAAACTCTACGCAAAAGTTATTGCTGGGAAACGGCTTTTTAATTGGGGTGAAAAATCGCCTGATAACCAGTCTTACCAAGTGGCATCGTATTACCCAGTACTAACTGGGTTGTGGAGGTCAGATAGGCAGTTGCTCCTAGGCATATGAGTAAGTTCTCTTTGGATATTGCGACCCTACCGCGGGCGAAGGCCTGTTTGTCACAAGTTTATGTAAAGGCAACTGTGTAATTACAAGTTAGGTCAGCGTTCCAACCCAAGCTATGTTTACAAGCTATGTTAGCCCGTAAGCTATATGTTTGGTTCAGGGTTTCAATAAAAAATCACCTTATCAAAAAAATTACTCACCGATGAACGCTGTCGTGGTTTTTCCTCAGTACGTGATAACTTTTTGATGTAAATTCAAACGCAAATATTTTAAACTTATACTGTCACTTACGGAAAATCTTCCGTGATTGTTCATTATTTTGAGCTTCCGATATTTCGACGCTGTTGCAAGCGCCATGATTGCGGGTTGACTCGAGAATTCGGGTGGATGGAAAATAAATTGTAAAAAAAACTTCGGAAACAAAAACTAAAATTATTCCTCAACGAAGTCCTTTAGTAATAAAATATTAAGTTTATTGTTAAGAGCAGACAAATCTGTATACCCTCTTTCTTCAAATATTTTAAACCTACATTTAAGGGTTTTAATAGCAAACAATAAAAGGTTAAAATAGAGTAAAGTGAAGCACCGATTGAATTAATACTGTTTATTCTTTAAAACTTGTCCGTCTTTTTCAGAATTAATTTGTCTAAAAAAAACTAAACTTTCTCGCTTATAAAGATAAACTACTTTTATAAGTGTTTATAAAGCCCCTCTTTCATTTCAAATACTAGTTTAAACTTAGTTAATGCTTACTAAAACTTTTAGTGAGTTTGCTTAGCCTTTGAGAGAAATTTATTTGGAACTCTATAATTGGGGGTCTCGTTTATTCTGAAGAATTTTGTTTCTTCTGCTGTAACGAAAGTTTTTGAAGTTTCAATATTTTTATATCTACTTAGTTTTGTACCTCTTTACCTTACTTTGCATGCTTCGTTGTCCGAAAGCGTTGGTTAAATCCAGACTCCGTGGCTGCTACTTAGCACTTTGCTGGACCCGGGGGATCTAACCCAGGACCTTATGCTCAGCAGTCGAGTCTCTTCTTAACTTTAACGCACTATTTTCGGTATTTGGAAAATGGCGGCGCGGGGCACACGACATTCAACCAATCATCCGCGAGGTGCGTTCCGGCGCATGCCATTTCACAATTTGACGGTTTCACTTTGATAGATTATAATCTACCGAAAAGTAATGCGTTAAATTGTAAGCTGCAGTATGTTGCACAATCTTTCGACAGATTATAATCTAACGGTTTTTAGAATTTTACGGTGACATGTATAAGCTAAGACCTTTAAAAAAAGGGTTAACTGCAAATAGACACAACTCAGTCCCAGGTCACAACTAAAGACAATTACCAACGTCCCTAGATACAAGAACGAAATAAATAGCTGGCAATTTAAAGAGTCGCCATTACACCATCAAACACCATTACCTTTTCCCACACTGTCCATTCGTATCCATTAGGTGTAAGCCATATTGTGGATATAGTGCAGATGCGTGCAGTAATGCAACTTGGTACGAGGTACTGAGGGTAAGTTCGCTTAGTATAAACTAGCTGTTGGCCGCGACTTTCGACCGCGTTAATTTATTATAAAAATATTTTCCAATTTGAATCGGATTTTGTTTTCAATTTTTTTTTGTATTTTTAATTTTTCGCACGGACCCTTAATCCTTTTTTTTAAATAAAAGTAGCCTCAATTAGACCTTATAACATCAGCTATCTAGCCAAAAAACAAAAATGCCAAAAAATAATGTTTTTTTGCTATGTGCTTATGGCAAAAAAAACATTGTTTTTTATGTTTTCGTTTATGCTTTCATAGACATTCAGTAAAAAGTTGTTATTTTCAAATTACAAACAGACACTTCAATTTTATTTATTCGTATAGTTAAAGCGTATTCGATTTGGGCTGGCCATTAGGCTGTTTCTATTTTTCTGTCATCCCAAAACGATTGGTTTTGGGTCAGGCATTTCTTTTTTTAAATTAATGTCTAGTTAATTGGTTATTGTTACCATAGCTGCACTAGAGCTGTTCCAATGCTCACTAGAAAACATACTGGCAAAACTAAAATAAGTCCAATGCAATGCAATGTGCACAGCACTATTTTGACAAAATCTTCGTCGATGAGGAAATAATTATCCGTCAATGAGAGCAGTGGTTATGACCACAGAACGAGAAAAAGGGATATTCCTCAAAGCGAAACTATTTTTAAGCGCAACCAACTAAACGCAACTAAATTTTTCCTCGAAGCGCAACCATGGTGAAAAATAGAGATAGCTATGATGGATTCATTAACGATATTTTCTATCTGCCCGTTTTCTATCTGGTTTTTTTTTCACAAAGCCACGAAAATATGATGGAACTTCAGACTTCAATAGGTCTGATTCGATTCTCGTACTCAACTGCAGACTATAAACATGGCGGTACATGAAGCTGTACATTTCCAGTATAACTTGGCCTCGCTTTGTATAGATTTTCTATACAATGTGAGATCCGCATAAACTGGCATTGCAAAGCTTGATTGGCCGTCGTGCGTACGACTACCCGATAATTTGCTTATATTACATTGACGGCATCTTTATTCTTTTTGCAGTAAGGGTGGTTTTTGTAAATCGTGGTGAACCATACTTATGCCAGTTCCTTACGGGTGGTGAGTCGTTATTTAGCCTTCTGTGGGAACATTTTTGTCTAGTGTAGCAGGTGAGCTAGGTACATAGACGCCGGCGGATGGTGCTAAGAGCCCAGCATGCCTAGATTGTCCAGTCTTAGATGGATTCTCTGCTAATTACGGAATTTATTGATAGACGCATGTTATGTCAGTTTGATGGCTGATAATTTGTCGTTTATTTTTAAATATAATGGCTGTATTCCGGTTGTAGGCACGTTTTAGTGTTCGTCGTTCCGACGACGGCAATCATATTGCCACCAATGAAATAAATTAATAGGATAATAATTGAAAGTTAGAATGCCTAAATTGCTTGGTCATGGATTCTGCTTATTACGCATTTATTTATAGAATCATGTCATTTCAGTTAGATGGTTGGTTTGTTTTTAATTCTTCTTCTTTGTGGTGTGGTTAGTGCCTAACCTAATTTCAGAGATTTTATGCCGCCCATGGGCCTCTGTTTTTACTTACTATTTGCTGTATTCCTGTTGAAGTTAATCGATCCAGCAACGGCAATGATGTTGCCACCAATTAAGGAAATGCGATTAATAATAGCACTTTTCACAATTATTAGGAAATCCTGCTGGTGCATTACAACACGCCTGTAATCTCCAAAGGGTTAGGCAGAGGTGTACCTGGTAGCACATCCACATTTCGCCTGTTAAGATTAAGTACCATTTAATAGAGGACGAGCCTGTAGACATCGACCTTGCTCAAATGTAGACTCCGAGGCTGCTACTGAGAAATTCCTGATGGAAAAACCCAATTATACTTTACCCGACCAGGGAATCGAACCCAGGATCTCATGCTCAGCAGACCTGCTAGACCGCTAGACCAACGAGGCAGTTACGGGCAAACTAAATTATGAATTATTAGATGCTAGACAGGTTTAACTTAATAAACCTTGGTTTATGAATTTTCTAGGTCCTTATGACGTAGGCAGTAAGTAATAACTAACTTACTAATAACTAATTCTCCGAAAAAACTAGGTAACTACTAATATACTGCCTACATTAAGTGTTTCTTAGAAAATTCGCCATCATAGATTAAACGAGCGTAATCAAAAAGCGAAAACTTTTTTTAATTTTTTAAAAAAGTTTTTTATTTTTCTATTTTTTTTTGTAATATCCGATACAAATATTTGCGCACTGCTCGAATGAGATAGTGAGGTTTCGGAGTAAACGAAAATATCATCGATGTTACATGCAATAATGTTTTAGATTTTTGTTGATTTTTTAAAAACCGCATCACCGATTTCGATAAAATTTAAATGGGACCTCCTGGCAAGTATATCCTTTGAAACAAAAAAAGAATTTTCTAAATCGGTTCAGTCTTCTTCGAGTAATCGGAGTACATACATAAAAAAAGATTCCGACGAATTAAGAACCTCCTCTTTTTTTGAAGTCGGTTAAAAATGGTATGAAATAAATAAATAAAACTAGTTTATTTAAAATAACAAGACTCGTATACAAACAGATACAGACAGGATAACAAGCACATACAAAAACGAACACACACAAGGTAACAGTATGTCTGCTACAGCATTAAATGTTCCTATTCCTTACCTTAATAATTTCTGGGAATTATTCATTAGTATTTTGGCCCATTAATATTAATTTACCTTAAGATAACTAACTATAAGGAAATGTATCCGCCTACGCAGGAGTCAAACAGAAACAGAATTGAAATCGTAAGATAATTCATTCTTGTTAATCATTTACTTTCATTTATTTATTTTAAGGTTATCTTTGACCTTATTACAATTTGTTTGATAAAATAAACAGATCAGTCATCGTTTTTGACACCCACCTTAACAGATACCGGGTTATTATCTATTTTAATTTTCAGGTTTATCGCAATCCTTATCTCTTCAGAGATATTTTAACTTAAATGTTAAAAAAACCGGCTAAGTGCGAATCGGATTTGCGCATGAAGGGTTCCGCACCATTGTAGTAGAGGTGCCACGTTTATTTGTAGTTTTTGCTGTCTACCTATTTCGGATCATGAGATTCAGCTTGCTGACAGACAGATGGACGGACAGCGGAGGCTGAGTAATAAATCAAAATAAAAACATTTATTACAAGTAGGCCAGTTACAGGCACTTTTGAATTGTCGAAACAAAGACAGCAATGAAATGTAGCTACAGTCCGAGTCACAAGGCATAAAAACTGTGAAAGTACTGTAGTTGCCCATTCCCTAGCGTAGATCTCTATGGAGAAGAACGGGCAAGAAACTCCATGGACAGCAGTGGCGAAGATTCCATACAACTCGATTCCTACCGGATTCCCTTTGAAAAATGGCTGTCAGTATTCTATAGCCAAATAATAATATAATCAGATTAAAGTTATGTACTCCGGCTTACCTGTTACAAAAATTGCCCCTTCGCTACTGTTGGACAGTCTTTTAAATCAGAATATTTTTACAAAACCTTTATTGCATCATTCATGTTGAGATGGTACACTAAATATAGTCCCATTGGTTACCCTTCGGGTACGGAATCCTAAAAACTCACTCACTAAAATAAAGTTTGCCTTACGAAAATCACGTATTTCTTTTACAAAGGGCTGTTTCTGGGAAACTCCGAGGTCTGTATCTTTAAATATTTCGCTTCTGACCTTGGCTTAATCATTTTCATTATAACCCTGCCCTTGTCCCGTGTTACTTGGGGTCGGGGCACAACGCGTTTTTAACCGACTTCCAATAAAGGAGGATAAGTATTTCACCAGCATCTTTTATTTTTATGTATGTTCGTTTAGTAGAGGAAGCCCGCGCGGTGGTCCCATATAAATTTTATTAACTTTGCTGGAGTTATTAATGATGTTGACGACATGATGGTTCCTTAATTAATTCTAGTTACAATGTAAAATTGTTTCATGACAAGAAATTGTGTGGTACACTTACAACTAAAAATGATAAATAAAAAAATAAATTGCAAAAAAATTTAGACATTTTTGTGATTTTTTGGAAGTCGGTTTCATTTTTGGCAAAAAAGTTGTTTTCTTGTACATTCTCCCCTGTCAACTGTCAGGCTATCATTTACTCTTTCTGTCATATCATTCCTCACACAATCCACCCAGAGCTCAGATAAATGCTATTCAAGGACATGAAGCTTATTTTTATTGCGACCAACTTATAGTTGACAAAATTCTGGATCCAAAAGACAAGGTATTAGCTGTAGAACCCATGTCCTGTTGTGGACTGTGATAAGTTGAGTAGATTGGTGATTGAAAAGTTGTCACCATCATAACCTGCAGCTATAATTATCAACCCTAATTTCTTTAGTTTAGAACTCATTTTTCTTAATTGTCACGATATTTGAGGACCATACACGCTTGGCTCTTTGGTGCCATTTTAAAAAGATTATTTCTAACATTTTACACGCAAAAGGGACGATACATATTCTTTCTCACTGACAGTAGTCAGGTAGGCTGGTTATCAGACCAGTTTTCTATTTCTGCCCACATAGGTAAACCGATCGAGTATTTTACCCCCTGTCGTGCAGTTGCTTTGATTGTAACGAATGTTTCCTGACTTTAATCTAAGTCCATGGTAATAGGTTTTACTGCTAGGTTCTAGGACTTCATGAATAAGTCTTGGGCAACTAAAACTGTACTTGGTGATCGAATTACAATGGGAAGAGGTAATAAAATTGTAGTAGTTAGTCGATAGACTAAGATTCGGAATTTAGACGGATTTTAGTTTTGGAATTTGGACTTTCTCGTCAATGTAAGAAGTAAGAATATGATATGATATGGCTAGAAAGGAGGTGACTGTTGAGATGACGAGTAATAGAGAAGTATGGAAGACCCCAAATAAATTGGGATAAGGACGGGTGAATGACGCCATAACCCAGATAGTACTGGGTAATACGACACCCCTGGGTAAGACTGGTTGTCAGACTTTTTGGGCCAATGACTACCTAGCGACTTTCAAAGAATCTACAAATGACACCCGGGACCACCGGCTTAACGTGCTTTCTGAGGGACGGAGGAAACCCGGTATGTAATGGGTGGTGACCCATCCACAGACCAACTTAGGCAAGCACGGCTTAACCTAAGGATCGACCCGAGCGGCTGTTATTATTTAGCCACGAGCTCCTCATGGTGAAGACACCAATGCATGTAGTAAAAACCCGTTATTCGAAGTGTCACAATTATCCTCTCATTTCAATAATCCAAGTTGACAGCTAACCCTTTCCGTGTTCACTCGAACCACAGTCCTCGTGCGGTTAATAACTAACTGTAGTTAACCATAACCAGATGGCTAGAAGTCGGTTGACTGACTTAAACCATGGTTGATGGAAGTATGTTTACTTGTTATTTTGTTAGTTACCTTTTTGGTCTGATCACTAAGACACAAATGTTAGGGGGTCGGTCTTATCTCGGAATGACTTCCTGGGATGTTTCAAATGATGATGCATTTTTAGTGCCTCCGAGCACGTTGACGTTCGCGCAAGAATACCTCTTCATAATCTGCCTTACCTTTACCCAACTATGTTGGGATCGGCTTCTAGTCTAACTGCATGTAGCTGAATACATTACTAAATATATATTTTCCATGGAGCGAGTGTGTATCTGACCTACACAACCTAGTTGCTGGGCCTTTGGCTGGTTGTCAGACTTTCGGGATTTTGATAACCCGTAACAACAATCAAAGATCTGTACTGCTTATCATGTGAAAACGTTGCTTTATCAATACCCACCCACTTGGAGAGCTAATTGGTGATTTATCTTATTACTAGATTTTGCCCGCAGCTTCGCTCGAGTTAATTTAGAATTTGACAGTCAATTCGAGTTGTACTCTGCTTGTAATAATATAATTCAATCATGATTTGAAAGACACGTGGCGCCATCTATTATTATAAGAAGGTTATTGTTGTTTTTCTCAGGAACAATACTTTTTTTTTGGGATAAAAGGTATTCTATGTCCGTTTCTGTACCTACACCTGACCACGTCAATGCAAAATTTCAGGATGATCGGTTCAGGGGTTGAGGCGTGAAAAGGTAACAAACAAACTTACTTTCGCATTTATAATATTAGTAAGGAAGTAAGGAATAGTCAACATAAGGAAGCTTAAACATTAAACAAGTCTAACCAAGACTAATTTTTCCGCTTTCTATACAGGAAATCATAAAAATATCCCGCTATTGCAATTGGTACAAGTGCATAAAATATTATCCTTAGTAAGTCTATCGATGTTACTTATCTGCTATCTGCGATTACTTGTGCAAATCAAAGTTTAGATGAACAGTCGATAATGTTCAAGACTTCCTTCGACGTGTTACGGCGGTAATGACCGGTAATGACTGGTTTGACTGCACGGTTGGCGCAGTGGCTGAGCGATTGGCTGCTGCGCTGCGTGTCGCGGGTTCGATTCCCGCACGGAACAAATATTTGTATGGCCTACAAGTAGTTGTTCCGGGTCTGGCTGTTTGTGTTTGTGAGTTTAAATGTTTGTAAACGCACCCACGATACAGGAGAAATTCCTAGTGTGGGGCAACGTTTTTTTTTAAAAAAAAAAAAACAAAATGATTTTCTCCGACTGCTTACTCAGGTTACGTATAGGGGTGTACTGTTTCATGCTAATCTCTATCTTTTTCCGGTTTTCTGTAACTGGAGTTAAAGATAGACAGGCAGGTAAACATGTAGATATAAAAAAAGCAAAAAAAAGCGTTAAAAAAAAGAAAAAAAAAAGAAGTGATAAAAGCTTATTTTGCAATAGTAGTAGTTGACCTCCTTGGATTATGAGTCGAGCAACAAGATCACTGACAAATGCTTGCACTGACTGGACAGGTCCACTCAAATCTGTGTGGTTATTTCTTCAAAATATCATCTCAGACATTAATCTGCATGGTCCTCATATGTCTTGATCAATGTCTGGACTTTAAAAGAGACAGTGACCTCCGAGTTTGTTTCGGATGTTTCTTCTCAGAGTAGTCAGGTACGAAACAGCGGCCCCATCTAGTTTTAAAACAACATGACGACATGTAAAGGTGTTTTGTAAAACCAATTTACAGAAATAAATATGATTTATGAATATGGCTTCATGCATAATATTGTACTGTTTAGTACAAGTTCTTTTGCAACGGAGCTTTCTACGAAGGAATTTGTTCAAATTTTCAAAGGGTAAGTTTAAATACGGGAGACCCATCACATAGCGCTTTTCTACGTATTATGAAGATCGAACTAAGTCTCCATGCGTTATAGTTATTCCGGGTTTAATATCTTTTTTGGTGATAAAATCGCGAACAGTTGAAAGCACGCAAAACATTGTGCTTATGGTTGCATGCAACAGTATGTTCGGGAGTTGTGGGGGATTTACAAAAATGTTTCATTTAATAATTCTTTTCGTAAAAAAAACCTTAACCTTCATTATCCTTTTATAAGGCAGAGAAAACTGGATAGTTTTATATGATATTTAAGATTAAAAAAAAATAAAAAAATATATCTTCTAATTTTTTTTTTAATCTCTGGAAAATGTTAGGAAAATTTGGAAACAGTATATGTCCACTGCCCAAACTAAAGTGGTGATATTTCTGTATAAAAAATAATTATGTTAGTGGCACGTATACTGCCTCTACCTTAAAAAGGGCATGAGACAGAGTACAATAAAAACCACAATGACGATAGGAATAACTTTCATCGAAACTATTCACCGGTGAGAATAGCGAGAGGGACGCCTGTTGCTGTTTCAGATAGGAACCTACCAAAGGGCGCCTTCAAATTAGAGGTGTGAAGAAGCGCTGCTGTGGAGCTGCGGCGCGCCTTTGTCAAATCGCTTTAACTAGATAAAACAAGTGAATGTGCACTTGTACGAAAAAACTCGCAAATGTAAACGATAGCTAACGCTACCCATACTTACTGTCGCTTAATATCATATCGCACGCGTATCTTAGTACACAGGTCCTGTAGTACCGTAGTAGGCGCCCTAATACTTAAACAAAATACGAAAAAGATAATCCTTACAATTTTCACTTCACAGATATATTCGTAACCATCAACTGCCTAGCCTTTTCTCAACTATGTTGGGGTCGGCTTCCAGTCTTGACCAGATGCAGCCGAATACCAGTATTTTACATGGAGCGACTTCTCTGACCTCCACAACCCAGTTAGTACTGGGTAATACGGTACCTTGGCAAGATTGGTTGTCAGACTTTCGGGTCACTGACTTCCTGTAACGCTTGTCAATGACAGCCGGGACCAACGACTTAAAGTGCTTCCCGAGCCACGGAGGAAACATAATTATATTAGGTATTGGAGATATATTCGTAACCGATCACCAGATTTTCTCTGGTAACTTATTGGTCCAACCAGTCAAACATGAATGTCTTCTGATGTTCAGACCCATAATCATCATTATTTATACCTTCCATGACATGCTATATCGCTAAATGCTGTCGAGAACGGACATTATCCGTAATGAGTTTAACTCTGCGTAATATTATTGTGTTGGTACATACACCAACACTGATTAATTTTGTCTAGAGGAGAGTGCAGATCTAATCGTTTTATCGATCGATGAACAGATAGAAAATTTAACATTGTTTATTCGTTTTAAAAGCAATTTGTATTTACAGATAGAAATGGTTTTTAGAAGGCAGTTTTTGTTTTGTACCTCTATTCGGTTCAAAGATAAGTAGTTTTTGCATTAAAGTAATCTTGATTGAACCAGTCTTTTTTGGAAATCATTTGCCTCTCCAAAACAATAAAAAGATCCTACCTGTGTCTGTGATCTTGTCTTTAAACCTTTGCTTCTTTGCTTAAAAACATTAGATTTAACACAAATAATTATGTATAATCAGACTCATCTTATTCCGACATCTAAGCACTATAAAAGCTAACAGGCCCATACAAAATAAGGTATTTATAAAAAAAAGCGAAAAAAAACGACTGGTACATATTTTAATTTATAATACTGTCAAAAACCCATTCCTGAATATAAATTAATAAATCCATCCTTGGATACGAGTACGTCGGTATACGAAGGTTAGTAAAGTTCTAATGTACTAGTAATTAGGTACCAGTGACACACGTCACGGCCAGAGATCAGGCGCAGAACTTACGTCTTTGCCTGCTCTTCGAGGTACTCCAACTTAAACTACAGGATGCAATTGACAAAACCCAACACATTGCCCGAATTGAGAATGGAACCCAGGTCACCACTCTCAGCAGTCGTCGCAGGCGATTGCGACCAGACTAACGGAATATTTGAACATAAGACAGTAACCAAAAATGAGCTACAAAAAATGAAACTTCACAATCACTTAACTGAATTTAATATCTAGCTACAACTTCATAACGGCAGTCCGGTCTTCTTGTCATACACTTTTAACTTCCCTTCGACATGGTATCCAAAGCGTAGCGTCTCTACCGTTGTTAGTTCGCTCTTAAGACCTGCATTATCCATCACATTCTTTATCAAAGGTCCCCAAAAATGATGACATCTATGTGCTTTCTTAAAGTTCACTGCAACATTGCCCCTCAACGAAGCCATATGCACAACTTCTAATTCTAAATAACCGGCGTTTGCCGACAAAACCGCAGTCACAGCATCTCCTGGCTTGAGTTCCACCTCCATGCCGCTAGTAGTACCGATAGTTTCTGTTACAGATTTCTCTTCACTGACTCCCCATTTGGTAGTGAAGGAAAGACCAGTTGTTCCCTTAGCTTTTGCGATGAGCACATTGAATTCGTATTCTATTTCTTGCGATACTGTAAGTTCTTTCTCCCTTGACCAACTCGTTGTCAAAGTGTTTTCTACGCTGTGTGTTATACCCGTGTTCACTTTTATCGTCGCATTTGAAGAGTTTTCGAAGTCTTGAGACAGTACGATGATCGGATTCTTTGTGAGGTTCTTCACTCTTGCTGATTTTATCGACAAAACTCTTTTCACTGGTTCCCAATTATATGTTCTATACAAATCCCCCCAAGGAGTTGGACTTCCAAGGAAAGCATCTTTCGGTCTTTTTCCAAAATATTCATCCAGCGCCGTGAGTAAATTCTCATTTTGTATTTTGAAAGATGTCATGTCTTCATCCGTGATTAAATCAGTTTCTGATCCTGAGTACGTTATGTTCACATTTTGTTCCTTGTCTACATTTACGTCTATTTTAATTCTTGCTGCTACAATTTTTATTATAAGCACTATCACTATTAATTTAATACTCATTTTATTATTTATGTCAACAGCTGTGTATTGGATTGAATTTGATTGTAAGACTGGCTGATTTTCTGTGGAGCGTCCGATTACATATGTGGCCTTTTGATCTTCGTTTTTTTCTGTTTCCGTGGATCACAAAATGGTTATGATAAACTGACATCTAACGTATTCACTACTGTTAATCATAAGTTCACTGACAAGTAGTTCTGAGATAATAAGGTCAAGTACGAGATCTTGAATCCATTTGTCAATTATAAATAGATTATAATATTATTGATACATGTTGTATTCTATCGAACTATCTTACGAGGAAAAGTTGAAAAACATAAATATTTTAAAAACAAATCTTACATCAACGAAATACCTGATCGAATCAGAAACTGGGCTATTGGTGAAATAGTGCTCGTGAGTAAAAAAATACCTGTCGCAAAATAACCATCTCCGCAACTAGTGCATAATATGTTAAAGATCAAGTTTACAAACAACTACTTAATAATGACCAAAGAAATTAGCATTGCCATTAAATGTGGCAATGCTGCCAGTCATCTGGGCACGTTCCTGGATGACAGCAATGCGGTGAAGCGGTGAGTACTTTGAAGCCCAGTTTCCTATGGTTGTCGTTGTACGAGTATATTATGGAAACCGTTTTGGTCTTTTTTTGAAATAAAATAAAATAGCTTATTAATTTGAAGAAACCGAAGAACATAAATGTTAGCAATATTTTTTATTGCATGTTCATTGCCGACGCGAGAGTAAGCATAAATGTAACAGTGCTCTCAAATAAAAGTGATGTACTCATCAATAGAAATTACTGCGATTTTAATATTATAGTCGTAGCATACGAAGAATTAAAACTTTTCAACATTACAACAGCTAGAATCAATAAAGCAATTAAAAGTACATCTTCTAAGTAACCGGACGACGTAATATACTACAAGAAATTTTGTACATTTTTATTTTGATACGATTATTCATCTGCCTAGCCTTTTCCCAACTATGTTGGTTTCGGCTTCCTGACTAACCGGGTGGGGTGCAGCTGAATATCAGAATTCTAGATGGAACAACAGCCGCCTATCTGGTCTCCACAATCCAGTTAGTACTGGGTAATACTTACGATATCCCTTGCTAAGACTGTTTGTCAGTCTTTCAGGCCACTGACTTCCTGTAGCAACTGTCAAAGATCTACAAATGACAGCCGGGACGTGCTTTCCGAGGCATAAAGGAAACTCGGTATGTTATGTGTGGTCATCCATCCACGGACCAAGCTAGCCAAGCGGCTGTTATTATTTAGCCACGAGCTCCACAACTGTTCAAACACATGAAAACCTGTAGGCTCCTTTATTTTGCAACCATTGGGACCTAAATGTCAGAAATATTGAAGAGCTTCGAGTACAATAATTATACGTATTTTTTCTCTTTAAATGTGGTAATTTAGGTATTTAAGGACACGTTTAAAATAAGGTGCTTTTTTACTGTCATTTTTCAGGTTGACGTACCGTCAGTGCATGTGCACTTATGGAAATTACTTAGTACGCGGGTTTTTTAAGTAGTTAGGTATGTAGATTTTTTTTAAACATAAAAATGTTGAGATTTCTACACACAGCATCAACCTCTTTTCTGGAATTTTCTAAATTAAACTGTATTTTAAAATTAAAAAGGTTTTGTTACTTTGGATGCATGTTGATTTTTTTATCTCATCGTTTTTACCCGTGGCTTCGCTCCCATTACGGTCCAAAATACGGCTTAACATGCTTTCCGAGGCACGGAGGAGACTCGGTATGTAATGGGTGGTCACCCATCCACAGACCAACCTAGACAAGCACGGCTTAGAGATCGACCCGAGCGGCTGTTATTATTGAGCCACGAGCTCCTCTTTTTTCGTTTATCTTCCTTGCCACCAGATTTAAATTGCCCAAACACAATTTACAAGCGAAAAATATATCAACACCTACAAATATAAACACAAATTGGCACTAAAACAAAGAAAAAATTAATAAACTTCACGCCTTCACAGTCCGTGCTATTTTAATAATCCCCAAAGCTTAGTTTTATCCTCGCCAATTTGGTTGCAAACCAGTAAAAAATAATAACCACAACCAATCGGTCACAGTAACGCCATATTGCTATTATTAATTTTGTGGTATCGACATTTTGGCATATCATTTCATTTTTGGTAGGTACTGTTTGTGTTAAGAGGAGCTCGCGGCTAAATAATAACAGCCACCCGGGTCGATCTTTAAGTAAAGCGGTGCTTGCCTAGGTTGGTCTGTGAATGGGTGACCACCCATTACATACCGAGTTTCCTCCGTGCCTCTGAAAGCACGTTAAGCCGTTGGTCCAGGGTGTCATTTGTAGATCTTTGACAGTCGTTACAGGTAGTCAGTGGCCCAAAAAGTCTGATAACCAGTCTTACCAAAGGGATCGTATTACCCAGTATTAACTGGGTTGTGGAGGTCAGATAGGCAGTCGCTCCATGTAAAATACTGGTATTCAGCTGCATTCGGCTAGACAGGAAGCCGACCCCAATATAGTTGGGAAAAGGCTAGGCAGATGACTACAGTTTGTGCTAAGTACTTTATAGTATAACTAGCTGTGCCCCGCGACCTTCGTCCATGTGAAATTATTAGAAAAATATTTCTACCCTATTTGAATCGGATTTAGTTAACAATATCAAAGGTCTTTTTTCCTCGGAGCCCTAATCCTTTTTCGAAAATAAAAGTAGCCTAAGTTACTAATTATAATAACAGCCGTCAGCCAGAAAAAGTCCCATCAAAATCGGTCCAGCCATTTCGGAGAACAGACACAAAAACCGAAACACAACAGGCGAAAAAACTCAGAGGTCATCGTCTCTTTTAGGGTCCTTTTTTTATTTATTTTTTCGGATGGGCAATCATCAAATGACTTCTCCCGCTCTAGGTGGAGTGGGAGGGAGTGTCAGACTCTTACTGACTAAAACCCATCCATGTTCCTTCATTGCCCTTTGTGTTCCAGGGCCACGGTATCTCTTTCGAACAGTCCCGCAGCCCCGGCAGGCATCGGCCCTTGCGGGCCCCTTCCTGGTTACTGACATCTCTTTGAGGCGCGCGTGGAACGCGCCGTCGACACGGCCTGTCGTCATTAGACGGACGGACGGTGAGCTAACCCATTACTAACCGTCCACGGGCCCGCGCCTACGGTGGCCGGGAGCCACCACGTGGCCCCCGACGCCAGGTGCGTCGCCCGCGGCGGTTGGGACGTGAGATTCTCTCCCTCTCACGTCCCGCCACCTCCTTCGCTAGCATGACTGCTTCGCAGAAGGAGGTGACGGCTTCCCATTCCCTCTCGCTCCGGACCATGGCCTGAACCAGGGCCGGGCGCGAGAGGTCGCCGCCGCCGATCGCGGCGGAGCTCCGCCCAAGCGGGGCAGACCTCCACCGTGTCCTCCGGACGATCCTCACAATGATAGCACCCGGGCGTTTCCTCCCGCCCGATTCGGTGCAGGAACCTCCCGAAACAACCGTGTCCGGTGAGGACCTGCGTCAGGCGGAAGGTGAGGGCGCCGTGGCGCCTCTCTAGCCACTCCTCAAAGAGGGGACTTATTGCCACTATTGTGGCGTGCCCTGCACTGGGTTGCGACAGTCGCTGTCTCCATGTCGCCATGAGATCGCGTCGGAGGTCTGTCCGCTGAGCGGTGATTTGCCGCGGCAGCGGAGTTTGCCCCCGACGTAGTGCCTCCGCGCGCCATTCATCCAGGCGCGCGAGGACTATCGCCTCCAGATCCCATGGCGGCAATCCGGCTAGGAGGCTCGCCGCCTCGCGGGAGATCGTGCGGTACCCCCGGATTAGCCTTACGGCTACGACCTTTTGGGGCGCGTTCAGGTAGTGGGCGGCACGCCGCTTAATTGAACGCGCCCACACCGGGGCCCCGTAAAGGGCCATGGACTGCACGACCCCCGCGTAGAGCCTACGGCAGGAGGCGTTTGGACCCCTCAGGTTGGGCAAGAGCCGCTTGAAGGCAGCCCCGGCCCGTTCTAGTTTGGGAGCCAAACGTCGGAAGTGCTCTACGAAGTTCCACCGGCTGTCGAGGACGAGTCCTAGGTACTTCAAAGTCGACTCGACGCCGATGGGAACCCCTCCTCTTTTAGGGTCCTGACATAGTCTTGGTCAACTCACATGAGGACTATGCAGATTGGTGTCTGAGATGGTCTTTTGAAGAAAGAACCACACTGATTTGAGTGGAACTATCCAGCCAGAGATGATATTCCATTTCAATTGCGACCATTTTATCGTTAACACCTTCCCATGCTTATACCGACCGCAGGTGTGGCGCTTACATTACAATGCTATCATACGAACGGAATGTCGATATTCTTTCCATCTCGATACGTATCGACCGGTCGCAACACTATCGGTTCAACGTATCGAACAATATCTTGTGGTCCTCCCTATTCTGTTTAAATATTTCAATAGAGAAATTATTTTGAGCTTAAATGTTAGATAAATAATAATTCTAGTATCTATCGCTATATAAAATTAATTCAATGTTTTGATTTGGGGATTGAACAACAAAATAGATTATCGTATTTGTTGCTCATTTCGCTCGATTTGTATGCGTGTTGGATTATTTACGTAGTGTGTACGAATTACTGTTTGCTGTTTTATCAAGCTCATTGCTATGCTATTTAGATTTCGCTTTTCATTATTGAATAGATTTAAATCGTTGGTTCAGCTCTCATCATCACGGAGCAGGATTTATTCTGCCTATAGTGAGCTTGCACATCCCGCGCAGTCCTCGTAATCATCTGCCTAGTCTACTTCATTCAGGTCGGCTTCCAGTCTAACCTGATGTAGCTGAACCAGTATTTTACATGGAGCGACTGCCTATCCGCCACCACCCACTTAATGGGTAATTAGATATCCCCTGTTTGTCAGACTTTAGGGCTTCTAACCACCCGTGATGACTGTCGAAATGACAGCTTGGACGAACGGTTAAGGGTTGAATCTCATCTATCAGCACGAAATCGCGTTTTTCCAGCCTTTTCCATCGCTTACAACACTCATTTGTTAGAGTGACAAACAGAGAAGAAGCTATCGCACGCGACAGCATTGACGATGCGCTCAGCAGCACGCCGTTCCGTTCGCGTGCTTTCTGACGCCTGGAGGATCTTGATAGTCAATGAACGGCTACATCCACGGAGCGACCTCGGCAAGTGTGGCTAAACCTTCGCTCGCCCGTGCAGCTGTTTTTTTTTAACCGGCGAGCTCTTCAGTTCTCTATAACCACTTAAAATATCCTGCCAGAGACAACATCCAAAGCAAAAAAAAAAACATATTGGCAATAATCAAAAAATTTAAAATACTCCTAGGAAGCAGCTACAATACGTAAGCAGACAGTAAAGATCGAGCAGCTTGCTACCAATTACGGTGATTACGTCGCAGGTAACCCAAGACCGATTGTCTTAAATTCCACCTAATGAAGCCCATTTATTGAGTAAACGGTGCGTGTGTTGGGACTTGGGACACACAGGTTTGGGGGAATGGCGAATTACTTTTTTTTCTAGAGATTGTCAAAAAGCAAGTTCAGCAATTTACTCTTTCTTTGAAATAAATCAACGTTGTGTTTATGGAGTTTTTAACCTTTCGTGTGCCGGAACGTAGATCTACACTAGACACAATGACTTTTTAATTGTGTCTGGATACTCGGCATACGAGTGGTTAAAGTTTTTTTTTTCACAGATCAAGCATGCTATCAATTTTTTTAGGGTTCCCTACCCGAAGGGAAACCAACGAGACCCTATTACTAAGCCTGCGCTGTCCGTCCCTCCATTCGTCCGTATTTCTGTCAGCGGGCTGTATTTCATGATCCGAAATAGGTAGACAGTTGACATTTTCACAGAATTTGTATTTCTGTTGACGCTATAACAACAAAAAATAAAAATAAATTAGAATATCTAATTAGAAAACGTTTCACAAACATGAGGTACAACCCATATAACTAAAACAAAGTAATCTTGCTTGTCAGCTGAAATAGCTACGGTAGTAGTAAACTATAAATAGGACGTCTTTATTACAAGGAACATTACGAAAATTTTTACAAGAAAGATTCAATGAGCTGTCAGATTTGTCTTACTTTTAGCATGGAGTCCTAACTGTATTGTATTGACTGCTTAACAATGCAATTCAGTTAGGAGTACCTCACTGGATTGTGAAGGTCAGATAGGCAATAACAAAATAGACTATTGGTATTTGTACTGTATGGTGTCGGACGTAAAGAATAGCACCATCCCATATCTTTCAGTGGGTGCCGTAAGAGGCGACTAAGGGACTTACGAGAGAATGGGCAGCAGCGTTCTCTGTGCTTTTGTAACAACCGTACTGCGATCGCCAACCCGTCTGCCAAGCGTGGCGATTATGGCAAAACCCTCCCTTAGGCCCTCCCTTAGGCCTATTTCCAGCAGTAGACGTCTTTCAGCTGAAATGATGATAGTAATGATTGGTACTTAATGCTTATTCTTTATTGCACACAAAATAAAAAAAAATATACATACAAATTGCAATAATTTTGCTTATGTACAATGGCGAGCTTGACACAGAATTTGGTTTAATATTAAAGTACTTAATATTTAATTTAATTTAATTATTTAAAACCAGACTTACTTAGAAATCGCAAGCAAAAAAAACATTACATTTTATTTTTACGAATGCAAATCTTAAAAACGTTACGATCTTTTAAAATAAGTCTATTACAAAAAATAAATACGAAATTTTCAACTCTTTAGACCGTGTGCCACCTAATTGAGAGTCACCGGTGAAAATCACAGTAACAATTGACGCGAAGCTTTATTTTCATTTCGGCACTCATTCTTCAAGGCCTGACTCAGTCCTTCAATTTTATTGGAGCAAAAATGTTCTTTTGGAAAAATCACTGAGCGCTGATTGGTTGGCTGAAACCGGGTGAGCTTGATGCTGTGTTCAATGTTTCTTTTTTTTAGGATAAATGATTTTCCTTTAGGATAATAACTTAAATATAGTTTCTGCTGGGTTTGAGATCAAAATGTTATTGAAGTAGTGGAATTTTGTGGTATTTTATAGTGAGTTTTTTTTAGGGTTTTGATCATAAAAGGCAACAAACTTCAGAACAAGGTTCAAAAATTATCTATGTATGTTCTGCAGTTAAGCATACAAAATGTTTCTCAAATTAGGTAGACACATGAAACTAAATTACATAAAAAAACAATAAACAAAAATACAATTTTGTTGACTAAATATGTAATTAAAATCATCAAATAACCACAGCATTGCGTGTGATAATTAATAGTTACGTGGATTCAGAAGCCCAAATACCGTAAAGCCGTGGTAAGCCTTATCTCTAAAATTACCTAATATTAACATAACATAACATCACTCCTGTAATCCCCGAAGGTAATCCTCGAAGGAATGTGTAAGGCCCATGTAATAAGGGGCGAGCCTATTGCCATCAACCGGGCGCAAATCCACACTCCGTGGCAGCTACTGAGAAATTTCTGATGGAAAAACTCCATAACACTTTGCCCGACCCGGGAATCGAACCTCATGCTCAGCAGTAGTGCTTGCGACCTCTAGACCATTGAGGCAGCAGGAGGAGCATATTAACTACAAGCTGTATAGGGGCAATGTTATGCATGTATTGTATAGCAAATTCAGCCCATACTGTTTCCTCAGGCCTCCTCTCTTTGAGATTGGGCTATAATGCACCACGCGGGCCCAGTGGGAGTTGGTAGATGACACATGTCTTCGAGCTTTTGGTTCCAGGAGTAAGTAAGTAAAATGTATTTGTTTAAATATGGTGTACATGATACATTGCATGCAAGATAATAATGAGATACAGAAAAGTCGCATATTGTGGCGTACAAATTGGTAGGAAGAGATGGTGCGTAAACCGTAAAAATATTCATTAAAAATTACATTATAGAAATTATGTAGGTACTTATTAAATCTATTATTTTAAAGATAAGGTATCACACATTAGGAAGCATATTTTTAGAAAAAATTAAATGTCAAAGTAGTTAAATTAAATAAATTAGTCACAACTATCATTAAAATTTCAATTCCAAATTAGAATTATTCCAAAAAATACAATAGATTACAATAACATGTCAATTAAAACATTGTCAACTCAAAAACTAAGAAAATGGTCCTCTTTCATAAACTCTGCTTTACTACAATATGCTCTTATTTATTTATTTAGGATCACCAACGAGTCACATTACAATTGATCTTATATAATATGAAAACTATTACAAGTTACAAAACGTCTTGTAATGCACACTCAATTACAGGTGACCACAGCTTACACATCATCGAGTTAACATGCTCTAAATACTTATTTTATTAGAAATTAAAATTAAGAATACATACAATTAAACAATCATGCTATTATTAATATCAGAATACAGTTAAATCAAATCAAATCTAATTACATAGTAATGTCATGATGAATACAAATTAAATTAAAATAAAATACAAATAAAATCAAAATACAAATTAAATTAAAATACAAATTAAATTCAAATTAAATTAAAATACAAATTAAATTAAAATACAAATTAAATTAAAATACAAATTAAATTAAAATACAAATTAAATTAAATTAAATTAAAATTGTGATGATAATGTATTATTTAATTAATTAATTATTGAAATGATAATTCAAATGTCCTCTAACTTAAAGTACTTATATAATTTCCTTTTAAATACAGTAAGGTTATCGTGATTAATGTCGAGTTCAGCTTTGCGCCATATAGCGTTATACAATTTGGTTGCTCTCGTAAGGGGAGAGTTTTCACCTAAGTTGGTTTTGTGCATAGGTTGTCTGAATAAATTGTAGGTATGTGACCGGGGTAACCTGCTAGGAACGTTGATGGATATTTTTGACAGAAGGTCAGTATTTATCTTTCAGTAAGTAAACTCTTCTATTTACTTTTAAGAGCAGATTTGTATTGAATGTTCTCGATGTTTGGGCAATCTATTAAAATGGTCGGAGCCATCTAAAAGATGCTCGGAGGACATGCCAGTTTTCCTCACAACGTTTTCCTTCACCGTTTTGACAGCAGTGGTGAAATAAATTACAAAAAGAAATGCACCTGCTTGGGTTTAAACCCACGACTTACTGCTTGTAAGTGCTGGGCCACCGCTGCTCCGTGTATTGTATGCTATTATTCAATTTCTTCGGTAATTGCCAAGTCGTTGTGATTCGATACACAAGCATTATGCTTTCGTTATGGGGTTTTTATAACAAACGGCACGGGTTTTGTGTATCGTTGCGTTTCTCATAATATTGTATGGGAAGACGTTATAGTACCGTATAATTTATTTGTTTGTAATGAATACCCACAAATGCTATTTCCTACAGGTCTTGGGAGAAGAATAAGAATAATCTTTATTTGCGTGAAATATGGTACAGACGCCGCCAACACACCGAGCCTACAATCTGTCAAATTTCTTTAATAGATTTTCAACTTTATCGGTAAAGAATTAGGTTCAAGGTTGCTTCGGGTAGCTTGATGTGCTGGCGTCTGTACAAAGAGGCGTTAGAAAACAACTTGGCAAGGATTAGTGTGAGATACCACAACTAAAAAGGGTAAAATAAAATTTTTTATGCAAAAAAAAAAAATACACTTCATCATCTGCCTAGCCTTTTTCCAACTATATTGGGGTCGGCTTCCAGTCTAACCGGATGCAGCTGAATACCAGTATTTTACATGGAGCGACTGCCTATCTGACCTCCGCAACCCAGTTAGTACTGGGTAATACGATACCCCTTGGTAAGACTGGTTGTCAGACTTTTCGCGCAACTGACTACCTTACGACTGTCAAAGATCTACAAATGACAGCCGGGACCAAAGGTTTAACGTGCTTTCCGAGGCACGGAAGAAATCCGGTATGTAATGGGCGGTCACCCATCCACAGACCAACCGAGGCAAGCACGGCTTAACCTAAAGATCGATCTAAGCGGTTACAATTATTTAAAAAAAAAATACACTTACTAAAAAAAACACTCAAAAGTGGAAAATAACTTTACTTTCGTAAGTCGGTTACTGTTGTTTGTTACATTGTCTTTTTTGCCACCAAGTTATTGTGGTATCTCACACTATTTCATGCAAAGTATCAATTTTACATTGTAAATAGAAGTTGCATGTACGAAACAATACACTGCGCTCCAAAACGCAAATCGTTGACGTGGCTCAAAAGGCTGCCCAACTTAAATGGGACTGGGCAGGACATGTCTGTCGCATGCCGAACGAACTGTGGGCCCGAAAAGCTCAGGATTGGTGCCCTGAAACAGTGACACGGGGTCGCGGCAGACCACGAAGGAGATGGCGGGACGAACTGGATGTCTTCCTTGAGAATTGGAAAGAAGTAGCACAGAATCGTGACCTTTGAAAGGAATGGAGGGAGGCCTTTGCCCAGCAGAGGGACAATATGGGCTAGCTATAATAAAAATAATAGAAGTTACAAGAACATTATCTACAAATGCGTAATATAGAGGATAAAGTACAGAAGTAAAGTTAATAAAGGGGTTTGAATTTAACTTTGATTTGATCACCCACGCATAAAACCTATATCCATCGATAGCTAGCATCAATACAAACAAGTTTTGTGTTTGAGTTGTGCTGAAGATGCCATCAGTGAATGGACTTTAACTTTAATATCTCATATCTTGGAAACGTGACACTTTAGAACATTTTGCTTCAAACAAAACCTGTTTGTATTGATACCAACTATCGACTAAATATAGATGTTAGGCGTGGCCGCAACTTTGAAAAAAAAATGGCGGAAGTTAGGCTGGCCAGGCTTCATACAAAAATCTTCCACTTAAATACAACCAGCTATCACGGAGCAATCGTCGAACACACATGAAAAAAATAAAGATGCTGGTGAAATACATAACCTCCACCTTTTTTAGAAATCGGTTAAAAAGTAACAGGTTAAACATTCCACTTACTAGAATTTAGCATGCAAATGTCAACAACTCAATTATCGTAACAATCACAATTTAGGTATGCATGAGTGAGTTACGGCATTGCTTAGCTACAAATAGGTTCTTGTAATACCAATTTAGGCTGTAAATTGCATACTACCGATTTCACAAGAGTCTCCCGATTCTTATTAATCCCAAATCACATGATCAATGAGATAGTTTTTACTTAACACAACACTAATAAGAAATAAATAAATCTTTATTCAGAATCCTATAAGGTAAAATACAATATTAGTCTAAAACCAACAATCTAGGTATAATAATGTATGATGTGTACTAGGGACTACTGATGCGTATCTGTACTAGGATAATCCTGTATCACAGGCAGCAGGAGCTCTAACAATATTAGTAAGTAAACAAGTAGTATATTAGTAAGTACGTTTTAAAACGAGAAACAAAACATTCTTTTGCTATCTAGATTTTCTAACATCATCGTCTGCCTAGCCTTTTTCCAACTATATTGGGGTCGGCTTCCAGTCTAATCGGATGCAGTTGAATACCAGTATTTTACATGGGGCGACTGCCTATCTGACCTCCACAACCCAGTTAGTACTGGGTAATACGATACCCCTTGGTAACACTGGTTGTCAGACTTTTTGGACCACTGACCACCGAATGTCAAATATCTACAAATGACAGCCGGGGCCAACGGCTTAACGTGCTTTCCGAGGCAAGGAGGAAACTCGGTATGTAATGGGTGGTCACCCATCCGATCGACCCGAGCGGCTGTTATTATTTAGCCACGAGCTCCTCCTAGAGTTTCTGATAAAACTCACTAAAATTAAAACTTTACCCATAACAATGCGCATTGCAGTGCACGTTTACTGTTAATGCATCCATTACCAACTGTTGGTTTTACTGCTTATGTTACGATAAGCACAATATAAACCGTGTGTTTATTACTTGTTTTATAGCTCGGGGGTAAGCAGGGGTTCAGGTAAGTATGAGGAAGTTAATGATGAATAACTATAAACTCTATGACTGCTAACGTTTGGTCTCTAGCCAAGATTTTTAAAATTTACACACATGCATACATAAAAGCACGCTGTTTTCTTACACGGGTAGGCAGAAACACCGACATTGAACGGTTTTTACAGCATATAGGGTGGAATTGAGATGGGGTAGTTAGGTCAGGTACCTTATCCTTTGTACTCTTAAGAAATTTTGTCTTTACAGATGTTGAAAAAAGTTTACGATAACCTTTTTTATGCGAATTGATCCTATTACTTACTTGTTAGGATCAAAAAACTGTACTACCTGAGGTATGTACTAGAAAAGTCACAAATCGCAAAAGATTTTTCTCATACATTTGGTAGAGACACGAACTAACTTTTGTTACTTTTAATTTAGTCACGCGAATACAAATATTGTAAGTATTGTCTGATGGTAAATAAGCGACACAGAACATCCGCAACACCAGAGAGAATGCGAATCTTTAAGGAAGAAATTACAGCTTTTTCTTGTTTTTAATATTCTATGTCTATAACATCGTGATGGTATTACGTATTGGCGTTTATAGAGAAAGCCGGAAAATATGATAACATAGTCATAACGTAACATCACGCCTGTAATCTCTGAAGGGTAAGGCAGAGGTGTACCTATTAGTACACCATTCGCCAGTTATGTTTGAGTCCCATGTAATAGGGGGCGAGCCTATTGCCATCAACCGGGCACAGATCCAGACTCAATGGCCGTACTGAGAAATTCCTGATGGAAAACCTAAAAACAACTTGCCCGACCCGGGAATCAAACCCAGGACCTCATGCTCAGCAGTCGCGATTGCAAACACTACAACAACGTGGAAGGGACACCGACGCGAAAACGTTTACCACGTATTCTGTGCATCATTCTGAGCCCCCCCACATATACATTTTTCATCGGTTATTAAAAAAAAAAGCTGTTCCACACGTTTTGACCGTGTAGGTATTGCACTTTTGTAGGAAACAGCTGTTTTTTTTCATCTGTATAATATATTCAGAGGGTCCATAACCCAGAAACTTTTGCCGGTCCATTTTAAATTTGCAACCGGTAAAGACGTTTCATGCGTTATTCTTTTAAGAATGGCAAAGAAACATCTGTTCGTGTCGTGTCTATCGGGTTTTTCCGATGAATTCCATAAAAAAATCTGCTTTCTGCAACTAAAGCACAAAGTGACTGAGGCTGAACCACCGCTATCTTTCCAGTGTCCCATAAAAAGCCGCAAGAAATAACATGACGCAAATGATGGTGTTATCCTCCCATGTGTACTCGTTTACCATTCTCTGTCGGCACGACGTCCGCTAGACATTAGCTGTACATCTATGGGGTAACACCATAGTCAACTAGCGAGTCCTTTTTGTACAGATGCAAGAACATCAAGCTATCACAATCTGTCAAATTTCTTTAATAGAACTTATACTGTCACTTACGGGATATCTTCCGTGATTGTTCATTATTTTGACTGTCACTTACGGGATATCTTCCGTGATTGTTCATTATTTTGAGCTCCCGATATTTACACGAGTCAAGTCCAGTTCCAGTAGTGCGCGTAGCAAAAGACAAAGAAAGAGGGTAGACAGATTTAATTTATTTTCCATCCACCCGCATTCTCCAGTCAACTCGCGATCATGGCGCTTGCAACTGCGTCGACATATCAGGAGCTCAAAATAATGAACAATCAAGTATCAAGTAAAAATTATGATAACTCGGCTAATATCCATGATATAACTATAATTAGCCTATACCACCCATAAATAATGTAGCTTTCTTCTAGTGAATGAATTTTTAGAATTGGATCATTAGTTCCGGAGATTACCCCCTACATACAAACTTACAAACAAATCTTTCCAAAAAACCTGTCAAACTGTCTGTCTTAAATCTTACCTCTTTATAATACTCCTAGCTGTTTCCCGCGACTTCGTTCGCATAGTAATTTTGATGAGTATGAGGGAGGAAAAAAAAAGATAGCCTATGTCCTTCCCCAGGATATAATCTATCTGCTCGCCAAATTTCATAACGATCCGATCAGCTGTTTAGTCATGAAAAGGTAACAAACAAACAAACAGGCTTACTTTCGCATATATAATATTAGCATAGATATATAATATAATATGATAATCTTTATTGACATAAAAGTACGTTACATTATTATATGGAAACCCTGACTCCTGCGCTAGGTAGTAACCTGTGTTACAGGAATCAGTGTCTTCTCCCAGTAGTTTACACAGGAATTATGCAATAAGATTTAAACAATTTTACATTATACAATATCTGCTTAAGGCGTATGGGTGAGGAGTGTAGGAATGTGTGTGTGTGTGCGTGTATGTTTGCGTGTGTGTGGTGTGTGTGTGTGTATATCTTCAGCAAACCAAACAACGCATTCAATAAGGAAATAGAATATAATAAAACATTCGAATAGCATTCTCTTACAGCACCATTCCTTAAATGGTCACGTAGCGAAAAGACATTTTCTAAGTTATTTCTAACCGCTTCATAGATAAACATTATACCACAAGATGCAACCAAGTAAAAAGTAGTCCCACCATCCGCTGAAAATATATGACCTCTATAACTCAACGTAATGTTCGCTCTCAGAGCTCAAGTTATACTGGGTACTTCTCTTAGAACAACCAGTTTTAAAAGAGATGTTGGGTGGATTTGCTTGTGGGTGAGGACGGGTCAGGTTATGTTGGACGATTGCATGTGAGGATTTTTTTCTTGGGGTCAATAAACTAGAGTGCGAGAGAGACGACCTTATCAATTATCGATAGATTGCGGCGCGAGAAAAATACAGCGTGTTGTTTTTAAGTGTTGCTTTTAAACGCGCACCTATCTTCTGTCGTTTTATAAAGTAAATAATTTTTATTTTAAATTTTAATTTAAACTGCATTTCTGAAATTTAACAATACCTTAGTTTATGTCTAACTCTCTAAGGTATTTTATTATTTTATGTTCCAATAATTTACAGAATTTGTTTATGTTTTTATTACATAACTTATAACATATATTTCTGGTCTTGGATATCCTAAACTAATTAAATAAATGCCTGTAGTGAATGAAAATTCTAAATAAAGGTGCAATAAATATTTAGTTATTCATTTGGGTGTTCCCTAGTGTTAGCGAATACGCATCAGTCGTTCACTAAACAGCACCACTTATTAAAATTCTTCTTCCTTTAAGATACCCGTAAGTCTCAAAACAATTTGACCCCGGAGTCCAATTGTACTGTTTTCAAAATCATTTACAGTCTCCAAAGGCTAGTAAAACATAAAGTTTCGCTAACTTATGAGTAAGTAGGTAGTGGTAGTGGGACTCATAAGTAAGTAGGTACAATTATTTCGAACTTTATTTTATGTTAGAAAAAAAGTAAAATAAACCAAAACACGGCAACAAATAAGGGCAACAAAAGGAGCAAACGGGATCCTATCGCCGCGGTTTCGGAAGGAAGAAAAAGTATTTATTAGACTCACACAGGACAAAACAAAAAAAAGTTTCACTGCCTGTCCCATTTTTGGAATCGTAATGAAGACACTTGAAATTTTCACAGAGTGTGTATACGTAATTGTATATACTGAGTATATTATTTAACCAGCATGCCTGAGAGATATTTCTCGACGGCATGTAAAGCCAAGTCAGAGGCCCATGGGCGGCATAAAAACTCTGACACCAGGTTAGGCACTAACCACACGATAAAGAAGAAGAAGAATGGCTGATTTTTCTAACCACACAGGTCTTGACAGGTCTTCACACATCACAGGTCTTTTCACGATCCATCTCGAACCAGCTCCCGTGGTATGCATCTAGTGTGGTAGTCACTCACTACACCAGTTTGGTTCAAATTGAGAAACAACTACTTTCACTGCGATTTTCCGCTATCGAAGAGATGAATATTTTAAACGTACTGTCACCAACATCACATACTGTAAATTTTTTTCATTCGATTTTGAACTTAAGCTTCAACTTTTTATGGTTTAAAATCATTTGGTGAAATGTGACAGTTTGTGGTAACTTGATGTGCTGGCGACTGTACGACGAAACTATTTACGAAATTCCTTCAAAATCTATCAGAAAGCGATTGAAATATGTGTAACGCAGTTGTCTCGCCCCTTGGCAAGCCTACAAAAAAAAAAAGAAAAAAGACGGATAAACTCACAATTTTATCATCGAATCGAAATAGGGAGATAGCCAAAATCCGAAATAAACTACCATCCAATTCTATACGTTTTTCTAGAAAATCACAACAGGTGCGCGATCTTTACGAAGCACAGCGAATACAGTGTTATTCGTGCGAAGACTACTTTTACGACGTATTCAATTGATTTTCTACACCATGTATAAGGGGACAAGATGAGCGTGTGGTTGTTGGGTGTTAAATTCGTGGTTTGGCGAAGTTACTAGGTGAGATTAGATGTTTAGGGAAGTATCAGTGTTAATTGAAATTGTTATAAAAGTAAATTATGTCATCAACATTTTATTTTTTTCATTTCGAAATATTTGACAGTTTGTGATAAATTAAAATACTGTCGGTTTTGATACATTTAATTTGAGCTTTACAAATTGCTGTATCCCTGTAGTCGTATTTGTACTGTTTATGCGTCATTGGGCAGTCAGTGTAACATAACATAACATCACGCCCCGAAACTTTAGGCAGAGATGTAACGGTCACCCTCAATTTGCCAGTTATGTTTAAGTCCCATATAATAGGGTGCGAGCCTATTGCCATCAACCGGGCACAAATCCAGACTCCGTGGCTGCTACTGAGAAATTCCCAATGGAAAACCCCAATAACACTTTGCCCGACCCGGGAATCAAACCCAGGACATGCTCAGCAGTCTTGCTTGCAACCACTAGATCAGGCAGTCAAGAGTAAGACGCTCCCTCACCGGGAGCCTGTAATATAAAAATTCAGATTCACTTGTTCCTGCACAAAATATAATCTTGGATAGATCTAGAGCGCCTTCAACAGAGTAAGTACTTACCCATGTGTTTTATAAAACTGTCATAAAGCTTGTTGTATCAATAAAGTAATAACATAATGGCGGCGCAGATTGAGGTCTCACGCAATATTGTAGCGGTTGAATATCAAGAATTCAGATCTTTTTGTATGTGCAAGTAGTGGTATTACTACTAAGTGATATATTGCAAAGTCATTATAAACACGCACGCACTGAGTTTTTCTTTGATTCTGATAATGTACTGAGGAGTGTTACATAATATTTTGGTATTTAATTAGGTGTTATATTTTTGATCTTGAGCGCTTTCATATCATTATAGGGTAAATTATATAAGTCCAATCTCTGACAAAAATTATCCCGAAATTAAAGGACAAAAATAAATTTAATTCTAGTCAAGTTTTAAAACATATCTAATGTTACAATTCTAAAAATGTTTTTGAAATCAATTTACAAAATAAATAATTTATCATTAACATAAGACATCACGCCTGTAATCCCCGACGGATTAGGCAGAGGTGTACCCATTAGTACACCCACATTTCGCCAGTTATCATTAAGTAGTAGGTAAATAGTTATTTGTCAAACCCCTTACAATTTCCCTTTCAACACTTCAATCGTTAATCGGGAAAAAATAATTATAATTATTTATGTATCAAAATTTAAAAAAAGAATTCGTTAGTAATAATTCAAACTGCCCGCTTACTTCATACTCGCTGCAACACTCGCATCAGGTATAGTCGAAGCGGTACACATCCGCACCTAGCACCTGCCGTGCCCCGCCAATCGCTTACTACCTGTTTATTTTGCTCTCTCTCTTACCTCTACATAGTTTATTTTAACTATATTTCTTTGATTTTACATAGAAAGTATTCAGTAATGTAGGTATGTTTGATTTATTGACATCTCACATTGCGTACACACATTTTAATATTTGTGATACTACTTCAATTGTTTTTTTTTTGCTTATGTTCCACTCCTGAGCAATACGCTCCCTCTCCATAACCTTCCACTTTTCTCTCCGTGCGGTTTTCTCTGGCCAATCTCTCACAAAAGCCTCTACATCGTCACGTCAACGTTTTCTAGGCCTTCCTCGGCGTCAACGCTCGTCTTGTAGCACCCAATTCTAATTATAACGTAAAATGTCAAAATAAAATTGAAGTGTGTGTTTGTGATATCATAATAACAGCATTTTACTGAATACATTATGAAAATATAATACGGCACTTATAACAAACACAAATATTTTTCAATTTTCGTCTGTCTGCCTGTCTGTTTGTTCCAGCTCATCTCCGAAACGGCTGGACCGATTTTGACGCAACTTTTACGGACAGATAGCTGATGTTATCAGGAGTTACTAAGGCTACTTCGATTTTAGAATAAGAATAAGAGTTTCTTGCAAAAAAATTAAAACCCTTGAAATTGGTAACAAAATCCGATTCAGAAAGGTATATAATACTTTTTTAAATAATTTCACGTGAACGAAGGTCGCGGGCAACAGCTAGTAAATAAATAATTTTGAGATTAGAAGGACCCCGCAAGGCAATGTTGCTCTACATTCAATCCTGCTACTCATTTCAATCGTCTGTCAAATAATTTGTTCATCAACCAGCTGTTGTTAAAGCTGTCAAACAATCACACCAGCTTACAATGTCAATTTTACTGACAGCGAGTTTACTGATTGGATACTACAGTCCATTCATAGTTATTGTACCTCTGATAGCAACCCATCACCAACTGTAAAGTAAATAGATTTAAGATCATCGTGACTATGCCAGTGATACAAAAATAGAGGTTAATTAAGCGCTGTACTGCAAACAACACTGTAAATTAGCCTTTTTTAAAGCAGAGGGCCCGAAAACCTGATATTATTTATTTAAGTACACACAACATACTTAGAGCTCGTGGCTAAATAATAACAGCCGCTCGGATCGATCTTTGGTTAAGCCGTGCTTGCCTAGGTTGGTCCGTGGATGGGTGACCACCCATTACAAACCGAGTTTCCTCCGTGCATCGGAAATCACGTTAAACCGTTGGTCCCTGCTGTCATTAGTAGATCTTTGACATTTGTTACAGTTAGTGGCCCACAAAGTCTGACAACCAGTCCTACCAAGGGCTATAGTATTACCCAGTACTAACTGGGTTGTGGAGGTCAGAAGGCAGTCGCTCCATGTAAAATATTGGTATTCAGATGCATCAAGTTAGACTGGAAGCCGACTTCAACATAGTTGGCTCGGCAGATGACATTACATTACATTTAGATAGAAGAGCACAAATGATATCTATTGTATCGACGAAAATGATGTTGAAAAGGCCAATATTATATCGATGTGTGTGTCAAATCATTATAGAAACACGACACGCTTTGTAATCAATTGCCAATAATTAATCGTGACTAGGTGGAAATAGTTATTAACACCGAATCTATAAACAAGTCAAAGTGATTATTTGAATAAAAGTAATTTTCTTTTCGGATGGCACATCTTCAAATGATTCCTCACGCTCTGGGTGGAGTGGAAGGGAGTGTCAGACTCGTACTATCTGAAACCCATCTATGTTCCTTCTTTGCCTTTTGTGTTCCAGGGCCGCGGTATCTCTTTCGAACAGTCCCGCAGCCCAAAAGTAATGTCTTAATATAACATTTTTTATTCTGTAGTTAAGTCCTTGAAGTATCAAAAGTTAGAATTTTCGCATGCTTTTTTGACGGTTCTCACTTCATTTAAAATCTTGTCTATTCCATAAAAATGGTTGCAAAAGTAATTTCTTAAACACAAGTATTACTTTCACTTGACTATCGATATGAGTGTAAGAAACTATTATTCTTAATCTTACTAGTGTAAACAAACAATAAAATGGAACAGGTTACATTACTAAACTTAATGCAATGATTAATGTGCTTTTGTTCCTGTAAGCTAATAGGCTGTAACTCCTTGTTTTATGTTTCAAGCTTTATTATTCATTTCATGCTTTTACTGATACCGATCTAGGTATACGGTAGTGTTGTTTGAACAGGAAGGTGGACTCCAGGCCCTGCAGTCTCGACAAATATAACGACAAAAATCGGTCGTTAAGTGTAATCGATGTCAAATTTCTTTAATAGATTTTCATCCTTATGCTTTCGAAATAAAGTAGAAAATCTATTAAAGGAATTTGACAATGATACGACTTAGCGACCGATTTTTGTCGCTGTCTAATGTCGAGACTGCAGGGGCAGGTCTTTAAAGAAAAAAGTAGTAAATTAATACACTTATACCTGTACCTACATTCAAAGCAAATAAAGTTCTGATTCTGATTCTGGTGTTTTCTTCGAGGAATTGCGTATAAGAGTTAGTTTTAATGCCAAAATTTAAAGCTTTTCGCTAAATAAAATGACGATTTTTTTCCTTTTAATGTTAAATGATTCTTCGTCTTTTTCTTCGTTATTAAATTCCAAAAAATGCGTAGTTTGTGAAAAAGTCAGACCAAAGAACAAAACTAAGTATTTTAAATGAACATAATGATTAAACTAATAAGCTTACTTTTTGAATAACACCCAACTCATATTACCAAGATAAGACCACGATAAAAATACTGTCGTTCAAAGACGGTCCTTCACACTTTAAATTCCCATAACTTCGATTAATACCACGACAGTCCAAGCATACCTACACAACATAATTACATTACCTGTTAAATTCGAGACCACTTCTGAGAAATTAAAACATTTACCCTATCTCTGAATCGGTCCTTTTATCCGAACGATCAGTATCCCTGGCTTAGAGAGTGACCACATTGACGACGCGGAATTGGCCTGAACCGGTCAGAAAAAGCAACACAACAGCGAATAGTTTCTACGCGACTGTCGGAACCGAAACGAAGCCAATGAAATCGTTTTA
The DNA here is from genome assembly GCA_905220335.1 of Noctua pronuba. Classification (NCBI taxonomy): domain Eukaryota; kingdom Metazoa; phylum Arthropoda; class Insecta; order Lepidoptera; family Noctuidae; genus Noctua; species Noctua pronuba. The sequence goes on along the minus strand of LR999918.1, from coordinate 6,741,671 downwards.
ACCTTTATTTGCAAGGACATAACGCTCATTCTCACTAGCTACAGCCTATTCCGTGTCTATACCTGTGTTCTCCCTTAAACAGACTCGATTACCCAAAAGGCTACCAGTAGTTATCGTTAGTAATCAAATACTTGGGATCCTTTAGCTATTAATAAAATCGCTGTTCCCACCGTGGCTTCCATTTTGGTCTGAATAGAGAAGCATAAATCGTATGTGAATGCTACTTGCACCTGGCACACTGGAATGCGACCTCCGACGTGAGGCGTGGTACAAGTTATAGGCGATTTGAAATATTGGTCCTTGGGCGACATCTTCAAATTGAACAAGCCCCTTAAATAAAGAGAGAAAAAAAAAATTTGGTCCTTATATACCGTGACTTTTTAGTCGTCTTACAACTGCAACCCACTTCATGTATCCAGACTACTAAGCATTCATAAAAAAAGGTATTTATGATATTTAAAAAAAATAAAAATATTTTTCAATATTATGTCGCATGTCGTAGCTAAAACACCCTGTTGTGAGCGATGATCAACTGGACTCGAGCGCTGGATGTTTCATATTTTTTTAATGTTTATTTATTTTTCTTTGTACCTATAAAGGCAGGTAAAAAAAAAAAATCGCGCCTAGAACTATTTTATGTCGAGCACATTGAGTGGACCACCTTTGTAAGATGACTAAAAAGTCACGGTGTATGTGCGGTGTAATTATTGGTCTGTAAGACCATTAAGGTCCTAAAGACCGAGCCGCTTAATGTAAAACCCATAAAATTTTAATAAATGGCGATAGTGTCGTCAATTTTTACGTGGTAAAAATAACAAAACGGTAGCAGAATTCAAACGTATCCAGACAAAATAATACTGTTGTAAGCTTTCACGGTTTAAAACTAAACTTATACTGTCACTTACGGGATATCTTCCGTGATTGTTCATAATTTTGAACTCCCGAATATTTCGACGCTGTTGCAAGCGCCATGATCGCGGGTTGACTGGAGAGTAAATTTTTTGGAGCAGAAAAATCAGCACAAAATTATGACCAATCACGGGAGATATGCCGTAAGTGACAGTATAAGTTTAAAATAATAGTAGTTGAGTAAATTACCTGGTTAAATGGTTATCTTGAAACACTGCAATAAATTACAAGAATGCTATAAATATTCTTCATCTCCGCCGGATGACGCGACGTCACTTTAAGTGAATATATAAAATAAATACTTATTAATCACGAAGAGCTCATGAGCTTTAGCACAACGTTTAATTTAGCATAATTGTTTCCGTTGCGTATTGCAGTAATACGAAATATTTTACTAATTGATAATCCCAGCTTATTCCCTAATTAGTATAGTACTTATTTAGTATTTTACCAATAACTGAATTGAATAATCTTGTGCATTTGACCTGGTGGGTGAATTTATTGGCCGCTCCCTCTCAGAGCGAGGAGGCTTTTAGAAGCGGGAATGTTGTAGATCGATTATGCTTTACGATTCTAAATTTATTCTGTTGTTAATACATTTGAGTGTAAATGTGGTGCTGCTCTACAAACGATGGGGCACTTAATATCGTGTCCTGCGTGTCCTGTTTTTTGTTCACTACAGGAACTGATGGACGCTACCGAAAGCGCCAAACTACTAGCTCAGTTCTGGGCTGACACAATTTAGACTACCATTGACACGCTAAAAAGAAGAAGAATACATTTACCATGTTTTGCCTCTGCATTTCATGATATATTGGCAGATTCTGCTTGGCAAAATTATCCTATCGCTATAGCGCATATGCCCGCTTCCTCTTATCGCTGGTACCGTGTTATGATTGTTACCGTGTGCAGTACAGTTCTTCAAAGCGTGGTCTCGCATCGAGAAGATTATGCAGCTTCCACCTGCTACTAATAACGAAATATTGAGATCACGTTGCGATCGTATTATTTTATATCGAGATTATGTTCGTTTAGATATTGCAGTCTAAATTATAAACGCTTATTCGTAAAAATTGCGTACCACTACCATAATTATGAAAATCACTGGTGATAAAAGTATTTTGGCCATAACGGATTTTTGCACAAATGAGCATTTGAATATTATTGACAGGTTGGTGTTGTTTGTGAATGTTCATGAAAGTCTTTCATTATTTAAAAAAAAAAAACAAGATGGAGTCGCGTCGTCAGTTCCGCTTGAGACCCCGAGCCAAAAGATCTATATTCAGCTATATGTTTATAGACCGACCGCTATAATGAGTCCTCACAAAGGTATCAATTTAAATGGAAAATTCTGAAGGTTGATCACGTATTGGTTAAATTGGTATCGTAGTACCTACGAGGATTATGGTTATTTTAAAGCAAATAACCTGTGGGATATTGTTAGGACTTTGTGGACGCTTAATGTGCCTTTGATGGGGCAAGGCGGAGGACTCATTAAAGCGGTCGGTCTATAGTATTGCACACTACTGAAGACTCGGAGCCAAAAGCAAAAATGTATGTTCAACAATACAACACTGGCAGCTTTTGAACGTGGTGAGACTCTTAAACCAGTCATCCCTCATCCCAGAGATTGAAATCTTACCGTGAACAGATCGCCAACTTATACTTGAGAGTTATTTTCATTAGTTTACTTGGAATTTGTATACTTTCACCATCATTACAGCCATTGACGGATTCTTTACTGGACAAGGACCTCCTAACGATGACTTTATAAGGGATATTACCTTGCTTGGCAAACGAGTACTTGGTATTAGTTTTTTTTATCAAACAAAAGTGGGGACTGCTGCCCACCCTTCTCACGGTATACAAGTAGTAAAGAAGTGCCTAAGTTAAAGCACACTGTTCGATTTTTAAAGCTTGACCTCGCGCCGTGAATGATAATTTCCGCAGCCCATTTTTTATTAGGCATAAGTCCTGCAGCACACCCAAAGTTAGTCTATGACTTCTTTCTTTCAGTTACAATACTAATCTCAATTTATTTAACTTTTACTTGCGTATTTATCACTAAACCACTAAATACTAATTGCTAGGTATCCTCCAATCTTTAAATTTCTCTTCTTCTACTTTAGCTTGGTTCAATTCTTATCTTCGGGGACGCTCTCAATGTGTTCGCCTTGATGAGACTTTCTCTGATTTGTGTAGACTCTCCGAGGGTGTTCCTCAGGGTAGCGTTCTCTCTCCTCTTCTTTTTTCAATTTTCATAAATTTTCATATCCAAGGTTACCAGTGTAATCTCTTCCAGCAGTTGGCTTGTTTGCATTCCAGCGACAAGCTCTTACTTTTTATGGTTCCGTACGTCAGTCGGCAAAAACTAAAACTATAAGGGATCACTTTGTTGTCCGTTCGTCTTTTTGTCCGTCTGTCAAGACCCTTTTTCTCAGGAACGCGGGGAGGTTTCATGCGGTCCATCACCACTCTGTATTTTATCCATAAGTCTCACAATTTTGTACGTGCATTAAACGCTAACCTCTTTCATCTTACGCCACACCAATAACTCTCACGATTGTTACCGCGCAATTTACAGCTCGACTCTAGTTATTGTAACGATAGGGTTAACATTTAACATACTGTTTGAACTACTTCGCGTTTATCGTGCAGATTTTAGCGATAAAAGTTAATACATTCTGACAGTGACACGGTAATTGGTTGTATGGTGGAGTATAGGATGTGTCTTGACGTTTAAAATAACCGTACCGTAAAGCAAGATTATTTATTTTGCACGGTTATTTATGGCAGGATTATGTTGGAAAAACAGAAATATTTTGTAGCATCGTAACCTATGATCACGCCTGTGTTCGCCCGTGTTTTATGTGGTAGTGCTGGCACGTTGCACTCATCATCTTCCTAGCCTTTTCCCAACTATGTTTGGCTGGCTTCCAGTCTCACTGGATTCAGCTGAATACCAGTATTATGGAGCGATCGCCTAACTGAACGCCACAACCCAGTTAGTACTACTGAGTGATACACTACCCCTTGGTAAGACTGGTTGTCACACTTTCGGGCTACTGACTACCTTTAACGACTGTCAAAGATCTACAAATGACAGCCGGGACCAACGGTTTAACGTGCTTGCCGAGGCACCCATCCACGGACCAACTAAGGCAAACGCGGCTTAACCAGAAGATTGATCCGAGCGGTTGTTATTATTTAGCCACGAGCTCCTCGCTAGTCAGTATGTTGCACTAATAATTCTAAGAACTTCCATCTGCCATCATTAACTTTGTCATTAGCGTATATCAGTCCACTTCTGTGGTCTTCTCTTAGCTCTTTTCAGTTACTGCTATTCAGTTTCAACCCGCCACTGCGCTAAAATTGTTGCTCCACCGTCATAGCCTGAGTACCATACGCTCGCCGTTTTAATTTTTTTGCTATACTTTGTCGTATCCAACTATTGGGCAAAGGCCTCCCCTTTCTTCTTCCAAACCTCTCTATCCTGTCCGATGTAATATTTCTACCATTTACTGGACACAAATCGAGACTTCAAACTGTAGTTACACAGTATTTGCCTGAACAAAACTATTAAGTCCGTCAGTTAGATTATCAAAAAATATTGGGCACGTATTTTTTCTTTTGTCATAGAAACGAAAAATGACCACGATACAGCGCGTTGAAATCTCGCGTGACGTCAGAATTTCTGTTACTTTTTACTAGCCAGTGACGTCACAAGCCCCCTCTCCTGAACTTTGATGCGCTGCCTGTATCGTTGTCATATTTTGATCACGTGACAAAAAAAAATTTTGGACAAGTATTTTTATTTTTTATATTTTTTTTTTCAGTTATTACTGACGGACCAAATTATTATTTTTTCGATGATGTCAAATAGCATATTCTTAAACCCTAATAGTAATTTGCCATTCAGATTCTCGCTTTCAATATTTCATGCTCAGCAAAGCCTAAAATAGAACCACAAAACCAACAAGTCAGCAAAAAAATCTTCGTATTAACGTCCAAACATCTTCTAACCCAAAAAAATAACACAAACCCTTAAGGGAAAGCCTCGTAACTCAATACAATGTCTTGATAGCAACTGTCTCCGAACTCCGAATAGGAAGAGGAAAATGAAATTTGTCATCATCTGTAGCAATTGTCTAAAAGGGGTGTGACGTACGGTGAGCGTCGAGTGTGCTTTTTCTTTCAATATTTTTTTTTTGGGATTGGTATGTTGTTTTTTTATTGGCGAAGAAGTATATAATATTAGTAAATATAATTTTTGATCATACATTGTGTTCATAACACCACGTCTGTAATCACTGAAGGGTTAGGCAGCGGTGTTCCTAATAGTACACCCACATTTTACCAGTAAAAAAAACCTTTCCTACAAAACTGCAATACCTACACGGTCAAAATGTATGGAACAGCTGTTTTTTTTTTTAAATAACCGATCAAAAATTTCTATGCGGGAGGTTCAGAATCATCATCTGCCTAGCCTTTTCCCAACTATGTTGGGGTCGGCTTTCAGTCTAACCGGATGCGGCTGAATACCAGTACTTATTTTACATGGAGCGACTGCCTATCCGACCTCCACAACCCAGTTAGTACTGGTAATACTGGTTGTCAGACTTTCGGACCACTGAGTATCTGTGACGACTGTCAAAGATCTACAAATGAGAGCCGGGACCAACGGCTTAATGTGCTTTCCGAGGCTTGCCAGAAACTCGGTATGTACTGGGCAGCCACCCATCCACGGACTCGGTAAATACCGAGTCCGTTGATGGGTGGCTAAATAGCCACGAGCTCAGAATGATCAGAAAGGTATTCTGAATACGTGGTAACCGTTTTATCGTCGATCGGTATTCTACCTTGTATCTTCACTTACATGCAAAGTTTCAATTTACAGTAACCTAATGCTTACTTAACACCTACAGCAAATATACCAAGGAGTCTAACTTAGATTTCAATACTCTTCTCATAATAAAGCATCAAATTCAAACTTTAGATACTTACTCATCAACATTCTTCAAGCAAAACTTAGTAACCAGAACCATAGCACAAGTATAACACCAACAAATTAACCCTAACTAAAGTATGCTAATACATTCTACTTTATAATGTTATCCGCACCACGTTCGTAGTAAACTAAGATAAGCTAAACGCCGCCATTTTATCACAAACTACATGTTTATGAAAGCCTTCGTACCCACTGCACTTGCATTTTCCCGCGTGAAATTATTTCTGAAGATAATCTCTAATTCAGCCACTGATAGAATTATTGCACGCGAATGGATAACTTGGACCGTAGCCAATGAAATGAACAGACACTTCAACGAAAATTAATTTCCAATACAAAAACCTTAAAGTTCAAATTACACTGTACTTTAAGCCAATTTTTTGTGCAACCCAATTTCGACTCAATCGGCCAAGTTGCAAGATCAGTTTTCTTTTATTTTACTTTCGATGCAATTACGAGTAAAAAAACGAATGGCCAGGAAGTATGGGTTCTAAAATAAAACAAAAAGTATCTTTGCAACGAACTTTATGCAATTTACTTGGGCTTAATTTTGATAGACACAGATTTTAAGATTCGAACTGAAAATAAACTCTGGAATAGTTAAACTTAAAATAGAAATAGCGGTTTACTGTTAAAGCAGTAATTTGACTTTGATAAAGTCAGACAGAGGTTACTGATTGGACTGATTGTATGTATATGTTACGGTTAAAAGCCGAAGGTCACCTAGGTGCGACCGGTAACAGTTTTGCGGCGGCCGCTTCCGCGGCAGCGCTCGCTCCGCTCGCTCGGCTCGCGCGCGTTTGGTCACTAGCTAGGTTTGGCGGCTAGAACTAATTGTAACCTTACTTAGCCGGTTAGAATTAGGTGTAACCCTACTTCGGCTTTTAGCCGTAACATATACGTAAACATAACATCACCCCTGTAATCCCCGAAGGGTTAGGCAGTATACCCACATTTTGCAAGTTATGTTTAAGTCCCCTGCAATAGAAGGCATTATTACCATCAACCAGGCGCAATACTGACTCCGTGGCTACTCCTGAAAAATTCCTGATCGAAAAAACCTATTCGCAAACGCAGCAGAAGAATCGTAACAGGTAACGTTCTATTTTCTGCCAAAGGGAAAACGGCGTGAATTTATTAAGCTACACATAATGTAGGTATGTATGTAAACATGATACCTGAAAATAAACAAATTAGGTGCTTTTCGTATTAAAAAGAAATATTATTTGCGATCGGACAAAAGAAAATTGTTTGAGTATTTTTTCTAAGTACGTGTATGTTCGACGTAATACTCTCTTTCAAGATTTCAACAATCCCAATTACAGCATAAGCAATTAGGGATACTTAAACGCTATTAATAGGAACTCGAGGGCCATTCAATGCGGGAGGGTTGTGGGCCAAATATAGAGCCCTACTAATATTATAAATGCATAAGTTTGTGAGGATGTATGGATGTTTGTTACTCTTTCATGCAAAAACTACTGAACGAATTTATAAATAAAACTAGCTGTTCCCCGCGACCTTCGTCCTTCAACCTTCGCGTCAAGTTATTAAAAATACAATTTTCCCCGTTTTTGCAACATTTTTCATTGCTGCTACGCTCCTATTGGTCGTAGCGTGATGATATATAGCCTATAGCCTTTCTCGATAAATGGACTACCCAACACTGAAAGAATCATTCAAATCGGACCAGTAGTTCCAGAGATTAGCGCGTTCAAACAAACAAACAAACACTGCAGCTTTATAATATTATTATATATATTAGTATAGATTAAAATAAATTATTAATACATAGGATACTTTTTATCCCGGTAGAATGATCCCGTGGGACAATTATATAACTCAACGCGGACGAAGCCGCGGGCATAAGCTAGTATTTAATAATAATCTTTTAATAAATACCTTTTCACATGGACCAGCCGTTGCGGTTTGCGGTTCCCGTTGTAATTCCGCGGCAAATTTTAATTCATTTCATTAATAATTTGGTGTTAGTATTAATAAAGGATTTACAATTAATTTTCATAATATTAGAGGTGTTTAATAATAATTAGTTGTTTTTGTATGGTTCGATGTTACATTTTGTTAATTAAGTTATTTTTAACGGATCAAACAATCATGTATAATTTGTGAATGAATAAAAGCTTCTTTGGAATTGAAAATATTCTTTCTTTCAATTATTATTTTTTAAACGTTGCCCCACACTAGGAATTTTTCCTTGTATCGGTGCGTTTACAAACATTTAAACTCACATAAACAAACATCCAGACCCGGAACAACTATCAGAAGGCCATTCAAATATTTGCTCCGTGCGGGAATCGAACCGGCGACACGTAGCGCAGAAGCTAATCGCTCAGCCACTGCGCCCACCGTGCCGTAAAAACTTTACGTTGTACATAGTATTAAAATCCTAGAAAATCTTTTATTCATGTTAGTAAAACATCAAAAACGAAATTAAACAAAAAAAGATTTTAATACAGTTTCAATCTATTTGAAAAGAATAACAAAATTTAGTCGCCTGTACTGTACCACTGCTGGGTAAAGGCCTCCCCCAATCCCATGTGCTCTTTTCTTGTGCCACCTCGAACCAGCCAAAAATAAAATAGTAAAATTAAACTTAATAAATAATTATAAAAGTACTAAACGTAGGAAAGTACCTACTACATTAAAAAGCAGCGCATTTAAAGCAAGTCTTTCAACGCTGCGATTAGCAACGTTCGTGTGAAGACTACTTTAACGACGAAAAATAAAAGCTCTCGTTGACAGGCGCAAGTTGAACTCTATGGTATATTTATGGTTTTTTTTATGTTTTTTTTCCTTGTAAGTGATTCTATATAAGCAGATTTATGAATGCTGAATGATTTCCTGTCGTAAAATATTTTATGGCTTGTGGAAATATTTAATGTTGTGTAAAATTTATAAGAGTATCTGCAATGCATTTGTGTAAGGATTTTTAGTGCGTTAGTCATAATTTTAGCTTGTTCTATTTCTATGTTTGGGTTGGCTTTCTCACCAGAACTAGTTGGCTATTTTGGCAATAATAAGCCAATTTGAACTCTGGCTATTTGAAATAATACCACGACAATTAAACGTTTCGAACTTCATGTACAATAGTGGTACAAATAAGAAAAATATCATTTTGTTAACATAAATTGAAACACATTCAGACACACACAGATTCATACTAATACATTTAAACAGATAAAATAAACTAAATGGGGTGGAAGGGACACCGACGCAAAAACAGTTACCACGAAATCAGTACTTACATCATTCTGAGCCCTGCCACAGAGAAATTTTTCATCGGAACCGAAGAAAAATCGGCTTCCACGATAAACCAACACCACAATTATTATTATGAGCTTTCTATTACAATTTAAAAGTTTTAAAAGAAACGCCTAATTTTTTGCATCATTAGCTGATGCCCGCGGCTTCGCCCGCATGTGTTCTGGTAATTGTCCCAAGAGATCGTACTACAAGGTTAAAAAGCATCTTATGTGCTATTGCAGACTATGATCTATCTCCTTATCAAACTCCGTATCTAAACAACGTAAAACGCATAGAAAATGGGTTTATTGTAATAAGGAAAGGCATTACCAGACCTTACTTATGGATGCTTTAGAATCGTCATAAAAACGGCAATGATTGCAGTTCGTAATTCAAAATTGCTATTTGTGTACTGAATATAGAATAATCTATTTTAGTACCCATTAAAATAAATACAAATTCAATATCTTGACTACCTATTATGAAATAGTCCTTATATTATATGTTGCCAATATCCGTTCAAACCAGCCTGTTTGTTTCTTCATTAGTCAGAACCAACATAAATCACAGAATATACAGAAGGTTTACTGCATTCAACCAGCAAAAATACACGCACACACAGACACGCTTCACGTACAGCGAGTGCAAGCGTACTCGCTACTGTCATTTGTTTAAGAAGAAACAACTGCGATTCTCCATACAAATGTATTCCCCTTTTTTATTTCTGAATAATGCCTCTAGAACAATCATTTTTTTTTTTCATAAAATCAAAGTCTACTCAAGACACGTCCCAGTCATTTCCGTTTTTTCATCAACTATTATGTAAAGAAAATATGACCCTCCAAAAATGATTTTTACGGCGTGATTAGAGGACTACCAGTCAAATTAAAAAAGTTTTTAGCATAAAATAAATTGATAGGAACCTAGACATATTCTTTCTTAAAATTTTAATGTGAAAAATAATTGAATTGGCTCAGTTTTCGAGGAGAAAAAAGAGGAATATGAAACGTCGATCTCGTCTTTTTTTGATATTATCGGTCTGAGCTGCAGCTATCCCTATCGCACTCTACGGGGGTATGCTTGACGCACCGCGACGGCATTAGTTCGTTCAAAAACTTTTTCTAAGCCTGTTCCTTCTTAATATCGCCGTACGCACGTGTATTGCGCATGCGCCTGTTTTCGATCGTATATAGGGTGACTGATAATTAGTGACTGATACTTAAACACGTGATTGTACTCATGGTAACAAACAACTTTCCCATAGAATACATTTTGTTACATACACAATTTTTTCACAATAACACAACAGCCGTATGAAATTCGCACGCGCGCGCCTGTGACCTATCTGCTGTTAGCGGTTTAAAAAAATGTTACTTTGGGAAATTTGTTTGTCATCATGAGTACAATCACGTGTTTAAAAATCGGTCACTATGTACCTGTCACCCTATATGGAGCTGGCCTTCTGTATCTGTCTAGTTTGTGTGAAGTATGTATGACTAGGAAAGTCATTAAGTCTAGAACTGGTATATCTAGTCTAAGAGGAAATTAAAACATAAATGGGAACGTTAGAAAAGCGATAGAGTTTCCAGTTTAGGAGTAGAATTAATGCTGGTATGGGTGGAGGCTGTCTTGGAATTTTATCGGTTTTTGTTGGAGATTTATTTTCTAGGCAGTCTGAAGTTACTGATTGAGTAAAAGCTGCGGTTTTTTATAGAGTTTTTGAGATATTTTCTTAACAGAACTAAGATGAAATAAACCAGACCCTTTACAAAGTATAAAACATAGTCACTCTCGCTGCCTGTACGCTTATATCTTTTAAATTATCTAACGAATTTTAATGCAGTTTTCAGCAATAGATAGAGTGATTAAAGAGGAATGTTTATATGTATATGTATATTATCTACATTGCACTCGTGCGAAGCCGGGGCAGGTCGCTAGTGATTTATAAAAATCAAAATCTTGGCTTTGGATAAACTATCCATGATATGATTAGTGTGACCATGTTATTTTATACATTAATGGCAAGGTGAAAATATTGCTATTTAATATTCAGTATTTAATTTCATCAACATTTTGGGTAGGTAAGTTCTACCATTTCAGAGAAAATGAAAACTCGTCAGGAAAAGCATACATTTTGCAATCTTTTTAAAAAAAAGAAGTGTCATAGATTAATAAAATGTCATAAATTGTGATTTGCTGCTTGGATGGGTCTCCCCTTATATTTTTACCAGCTATACTTGTAGTAGAGTGTCTTATAAAACGAAAGTACCATTTATTTGTACCTAGTCTCAAGAGATGTGATACGTAGATCTAACAGAAATAGATCTGAATAAAGATAGATTACTCTAATCTGTTTCTTTCTAGGTTGAAACGAAATATCTTAGAATAGGAATACGGATTTCTGATTGTAAAATAGTCCCTGGCTGGAGGCCTCACACTCAAGGCACCCACAGTCTTCGTCACAGATAGTCCAGTAAAGCAGCAAAAAAAAAATGTTTCATGTTGTTGATTGGAGCTTTCATTTAAATTATTTACTAACCTTATATAACATCTGCAAATCTCAAAGTATTATTTTTCTATAAAGACTCGATCATAACCTCGGGCGATGCGATTAGTGACAAGTGACACGCGCATTTGTGTCATTTATTTGGTTCGGACACATAGGCAAGCGTAAGGCGGGACACCCACAGGCTCGGTGGAGAGACGGTCTTCGCCGGGTGGCTGGTAGCAACTAGATGAGAGTTGCCGCGATTGCCGAGTACCGTCGCGTCACAAATCGCGGTCACTTGTGGCATGTTGTAAGCATTTTTTTCATTTGTTTTTTCCACCTTCATTGTCTTAACACGCATCAGCACCTCTCGTGGACAAGTGGTAAAAGAGCTACCTTCTGACATCCACTATTTCACCTGATTTGATGATCAGAAAAAGAATTTTGTCTTTTATTTATTCGGAAGAACCAACAATTACACATTATACACCGTGACTTTTTAGTCGTCTTACAAAGGTGGTCCACTCAATGTGCCCGACATAAAATAGTTCTAGGCGCGATTTTTTTTTTACCTACCGTAATAGGTACAAAGAAAAATAAATAAACATTAGAAAAAAATATGAAACATTCTGTTAATGATGTTTACGTGTCAATCGGGAGAATATACCTACTCAGCGCTCGAGTCGTGAGGATAACTGTGAGGGTGTTTTAACTACGTCATGCGTCATAATATTCAATAATATTTTTATTTTTAAATTATTAAAATCTCATAAATATGGGCTGCCGTTGGAAGACGACTAAAAAGTCACGGTGTATATTACAAAAAAATAGAATATAAGGAGTTATACAAACGTTCTCCACATAATTATACACATAAGACAAAGACAATGTTGATAAAGTAAAAGACGGACAGAGTAGGTAATTGCATGAGATAAAATACACATAAAGAAGAAGTATTCTAATAACAAAGATCGAAAAGTACCTAAAGCCATCAAAGGGAAACAAGTAGAAGAATCCTAGTAATGAGATGATCACACAACTAGAGCCCATAATGAGACTAAACATCAAAATAAATAACAAGTACTGCCAAAGGAGGACATTGCTATTAAGTATCCAGATTACCTATTTTACTTTTGTCAAAAGGAATCTTGACCTTTTCACGACACAGTTGAAAGATAATTACGTGTTTCTGAAAATAAAAGGGACATTGATAAATAATAATAAAATATTTATTTCGTTTATTTTCTTTCTTGATAGATATAGAGGGCGTTTGGATTTAAAATTTAAATTTAAAACGCGGCTCTAGATGAATTTTAATGACGAGTGTTTTTTGGTTAGCTTAAATGAAAATAAATAAGTGCGGTGTAAAAACTGTGAAAGTACTAGCTGTTGCCCGCGACTTCGCCCGACTGGAGAATCCATTTTAATAACTTTCTAAGTGCCATCCAAATGCGTTCAGTAGTTTTCGCGTGAAAGAGTAACAAACATCCATCCAGCATAACCCAGTTAGTACTGGGTAATACGACCTAGGAAACACTGGTTGTCAGACTTTTTGATCTACAAATGACAGCCGGGACCAACGGCTTAACGTGCTTTCCGAGGCTCGGAGGAAACGCGGTATGTAATGGGTAACCTAAAGATCGACCCGAGCGGCTGTTATTATTTAGCCACAAGCTCCTCAGACAGGCAGACAGATGACAGATGTTCATTACATCGATTGTTAAATATCTCCAAAGAAACAATAAACGTAATGGATAATCCACACCTACAAATTGAATGACCAAACCCTTCTGAAGAAGATAACATAACTCCTTAACCCATTCATGTAATAAACATACAAGATACAGTAATAAATTAACACGCAGAGGATTATTCATAAACAAGCAAAGCTATATAGTACAAAAACTTATTTCACCTACAAACTACAGAATGAATATTCATTGTAAATTTTATTCATGAATATAACCCATGCAAATGGCGGTACCCGTATAATTTAATTGAGCTCTTCCTACACAGAGCTTAAATTAGCTAAAACTATTCAAAGAATCTACAGATAGTGGATAGTCCGGATTATGGTTACGAGAGCTTGCTAAGTCGACTGGGTACTGACATACTGGTCGGTGGATTGACAACCAGTCTGTTAATCCATCACCCTGTATGGTTCTGTTCCTCTTGGTCGCCCTTTCTTTTGTATGCTTTGCTATTGGTACCCTAATCCTATCCTAACTTAATATTGTAAATGCGAAAGTATGTTTGGTTGTTTGTTTGTTACCTTTTCACGCCTAAATCACTGAACCGATTATCCTGAAATTTTGCGTATACGTTGTCAGGTGTACAGAAACGGACATAGGGTACCTGCCATTCTGAAAAAAGTACTGTTCCCGAGGAAAACAACAATAACGTTCATATGATAAAGATGGCGCCACGTCTCTTTCGAATCATGATTGAATTATAGAAACTTTAGTAGTGTGTATAGAGTTTAATTGTCAAATGCTAAATTAACGCGAGCGAAGCCGCCGGCAAAAGCTTGTCAAAGGTTTTGGTCACGATGAGGTTGTTTTATACGAGTGAAAGGGCCAATTTTAGGATCTTGGTAGTCATCGTCTGGCAGTATCTATTCAATTAAAGATAAAGATAAAGATAAAGATAAAGATAATTTTATTTTAAGAAACAGAATTTATCTGTTTTCGGCTAAATCAATCAACTGTAACTGTTAAAATAAATAATATAAAGGGTGTAAAAAGACCCTTAACGAAGCCGAAAGGTACTTGTTCTCCCCGTCATTGCGATATTTTTTTTGTTCGAGACCATACCTGGGAACCTTCTAGTTTCGGAGATATTGGGGGTCAAAGTTCCAACTTTTTCACAAGTTTTTTTTTAAATTCATGTTTCTAATGTAAGATTTTTACTTTAAACACCTTCACGACCCTCTTACTATTCAATCCATCCATCAGCACAATGTTTTGTGTACGTTACATTGAGTTTTACCGTAAAACGTGATTTATCACCCTAAAAAAAAAAGTCGTTTCCCAGCAATAATTTTTGCGTAAACTTACTTAGTTTGATGTACAGAATGCCTGGTTGACGGCTTGGTGAAGGGTCTGTTTACACCCCGTATGTAATTGCATAAAAAATGGCCACCATGAATTGGTATAAATACTACTTAAGCGATAAAAGAGGACCACCGTCCACCATCTTTGATAAAATAAAATTTCCTCATCAAACTACTAAATTGAACTAAGATGATTTGAATTACGATTTCGCATCTAAAATCCTCTCAAACGCCTAACATATTATAGCCGCAACCAAAATTTTCAATGTAATTCAAGCAAAATCTCAACTTCTACTAACTTAATACTGAACATCTAAGGAAGAATTAAGAACATTGAATTCCAACTTTGCGAACCTAACTTCGTCCCCGTATCTCACACTATGCGAAACTTAAGACAGTGCTGCTTTGTATTTTACGGGAATTATCTTTTTGAATGGATCTCTTAGTTTCAGAGATGTGCTGTCTCATCGAAATGTTTGAGCCTCCGTCTCTTGACAGTCGGGTAGACTTCATAATTCCCCTTTGTTTTTAACCACTTTGCTCGACAAGATTTTGACACATGACACACCAGCTGAATCGGCGGGGTGATGTGAATTGTCATGAAATTCAAGAATTTTCGTGAACTTTCAGCATTCGATTTTTTAATGAAAAATATGTCGCGGAAGCTGTTTCATACTATAAGTTTATGGTTAATATCTCCAATAACGTGTTGATATCAGTAAAACGGCGTCAGTCTATTTCCAAATATGTGTAAATTACGTACCGCTACACCCTTCCAAAAAATAGGTAACTTAGTTGCGCTGGAAATAATGTACATAGAAAAGTTCTCGTTTGCTAATAAAACTCAAAAGGGCAAAATAAAGACAGTAACAAACTATCTGCGTTCTTATTTTTACCATTATTCATACATAATTTCATAAAAAACACGATCAAAGTCTTCACAAATATAACTAAAAACTCTTAGTGCTGACCGTAAACCCAAGGTTCATCATTCGATTAAAAAGTTGGATTCAGCCTAATCGATACTCGAATTGAAATCAAGTTTGAAAAAAAGAGTTGAAACGGAATAAAAACTCTTTGGTATAATTTCAAAAAAATATTTAAATTCTAAATTAACTTTTTCAAGCTATCTGTTTAAATATTTTTCATTTAGTAATTATTCGATGTTTTTGGTTGACTTCAAGCGAAGGAGATTTATAAATGATAAGAAACACAGAAATGTGTATCGCAAAAAAAAAATGCTTCTAAATAAACATTCTGATATACAATGTCGCCCATGCGCATGTGACCGCCCGTAATTTTCTGAATATTCATGAAGAAATGTCGAAAATAAACTTTAAAAGGGGGGGTCTATCTACAATATTTTTCATGTTATTCGATTTTTAATTTTTTAAGTATAGTTTGTAGATTTGCTTTCTATTTTTTGACACATCTCCGAAGTTTATAGGTCGATTTGGATTCTGTTTATTATTTCTAAAAGCTTATGAGTTATTTTAACAGGTTAATTAACATTTTTACTAAAAATTATCGACGACGAAAAAAAAAACGGAATCGAAGTCATTTTTTCGGTGAAAAATTGTGTATTTATTTTGAAAAAACTAGTGTAAGTCCATAAATTATCCCGATAGGACGACTTTTTTAATCATTATTTGTAATCTACTCCATAACAGCTACAAATTCACAGAACATTATTGATACCTAACTGTAACTAAATCCAAGGTAATACTCTTAAAACTCTGATGAGTCAAATTTAGGAAAAGATAATGTGAAAGTCAATTGAATGTTGCTCTTAGCAGTGAGTACTAAAAGGTTAAACTAATAATGGGGATGATAATGGAATTAAAAACAAACAAGCAATAGCCAGATTTTTATTAAAAAAATAAAAAATACAAGAATTTTAATTAATTAGATTTTCGAAATGGCCCTCACCCTCCTGTAAACAAACCAAAGCCCTCATGGCAACACTTTTGATTGTACGACGTAATTCTTCACGGTTTTCTTTTATTTCCGCAGCAGCAGCAAAAATCCTAGCCGTTAATTGCTCGCGGCTTTCGAAGGGCACGGCATACACTTTTTGTTTCATGTAGACCCAAAGATAAAAATCTAAGGATGTAAGGTCGGGAGATCGCAGCGGCCAAGCAATGGCACCTCTTCTGCCAATCCGCCACGGATAATTTTGATTTAAATAATCACGAACTAGTCGTGCGAAGTGTGCTGGAGCTCCATCTAATTGCAGATACATCCGCCTTCTTGTTTCCAGCGGTACTTCCTCCAAAAGCAACGGCAACGTATTGACTATAAAATCTAAAAACGCGTGTTGATCTAGTCTGTTTGGTAACACGAAAGGGCCAATAAGTTCACCGTCAATCATTCCAGCCCATACATTTATGGAAAATTGAGTCTGGAAAGTTGTTTCCCTAATGATGTGTGGATTTTCAGTGGCCCACACATGAAGATTGCGATGATTTGTTATACCCGCCCTTGTTTTTTCTTTAGAGATAGGTATCAACAATGTTCTGTGAATTTGTAGCTGTTATGTAGTAGATTACAAATAATGATTAAAAAAGTCGTCCTATCGGGATAATTTATGGACTTACACTAGTTTTTTCAAAATAAATACACAATTTTTCACCGAAAAAATGACTTCGATTCCGTTTTTTTTTTTCGTCGTCGATAATTTTTAGTAAAAATGTTAATTAACCTGTTAAAATAACTCATAAGCTTTTAGAAATAATAAACAGAATCCAAATCGACCCATAAACTTCGGAGATGTATCAAAAAATAGAAAGCAAATCTACAAACTATACTTAAAAAATTAAAAATCGAATAACATGAAAAATATTGTAGATAGACCCCCCCTTTTAAAGTTTATTTTCGACATTTCTTCATGAATATTCAGAAAATTACGGGCGGTCACATGCGCATGGGCGACATTGTATAGATAGTCTCCTAACTTTCATTGTACATAAATACGCACGGTTGCGTTTTTTTTTTGTTTCAAATTTTAAATTAGGAATGCGCTCGCAGTTCACATTTATTCTTACTTTATAAGTGTATATTATCATTTGGGTGAATATCAACAACGTGCATTTTTATTCAATTTTGGTGGCGCAATTTTTTCTTCATTATTTGTGAAAAATAAGGGGCTGTCATAAGAAAAGAAACTCCAAGCTGGAAGGATCTTCAAGAGGGCTGAGAAAATCTCGATAAGTTTTTGAGATATTTTAGTTCAAAGTCTAGTGTGGCCACCAAAATTGAAAATCGCCCACCAAAATCGAAAGTGCCCACCAAAATTGAAAATAAGTGGCACCAAAATTTAATTTCTCCGTCACAAACCTCAATCTCACTAATAAAGCTCAATGTAATCTAATCTAAATCATCTATCAATCGAAATCTAATCTCTAATCTCACAAATTCTCATTCTCATCAATAACATCATCGGTTAATAAAACTCTCAGTTGTTAAAAAATATTAATTATTATTTATCTGATCTATCATTATAGTTTATGACATAAAAAAACGAAAACAAAAAAAACATAAATATTTTTATTTTAAACAAAATTAATAATAAAGACCAAGTGGTAATAAAGACCAAATCTAGTGGAGATAAGGTCGTTTCGAAGCCGGAGATTCTGTCGGAAGTCGAAAACTTCTACGGCAAGTTGTACGCATTGCATGCATCTCGACCTGATCCCGGAAATAAAGATTCCAGAGCCACCTTAACCCGACATTTCACAAAAGACCTACCAGAATTCAGCCAAAACAAAATCGGGTGTCACTTAGACAGCTTAAAAATGGAAAAGCGCCTGGTGAGGATGGGATAACGACTGAGATCCTGAAATCGGGAGGAAGTCCTGTATTAAGAAAGCTACGGGAGCTTTTCAACTCGGTTCTGTTCTCTGGGAGAACTCCAGAATCGTGGTGAAGGAGTGTGGTCGTTCTTTTCTTTAAAAAGGGGTACAAGAGCCTATTCAAGAATAACTGACCCATTTCGCTCCTTAGCCACGTGTATTAGCTGTTTTCAAAAGTCATCACGAATCGTCTAGCGCGAAGACTCGACGACTTCCAGCCACCGGAGCAAGCCGGATGTCGAGGAGGATTCAGCACCATAGACCACATCCACACAGTGCGGCAGATCATACAGAAGTTCGAAGAGTATAATCGGCCGCTCTGTCTTACATTCGTGGACTACGAGAAGACTTTTGACTCTGTCGAGACCTGGTCAGTTCTGGAGTCTCTGCAGCGATGCCAAGTCGACTGGCGATACATCCAAGTGCTGAGAACTCTTTATGAAAACACCACAATAACTATTTAAACTCAGAACCAGCAAACAGAGCATATCCCATTGCGTCAGGAGGTGAGCCAAGCGGACGTAATTTAGCCAAAATGGTTCACCAACAGACTTTTTTTTTTTGGTTGGGAAATCATCAAATGACCCCCCCTCCCCCCGCTTTGGGCGGAGTGGAAGGGAGTGTCAGACTTGTGTCCATGTTCCTTCTTAGCCCTTTGTGTTCTAGGGCCGCGGTATCTCTTTCGAACAGTCCCGCAGCCCCTCACCAACGCTCCTGGCATTAACATCAACGGCGAGTACATCTCACACTTGAGATTGGCATTGCAGATGTAATCGTCATACTGGCTGAAGCGATGCACGACTTTGCAGCAGATGCTGGATGGCCTAGTTGATTCATCCATACGCATTGATCTCAGGGTGAACTTGGACAAAACCCAGGGTATGTTCAACGAACACGTCACCCGGAACCAGGACCTATTGTCAATGATGGCGGTCCTCTCGAAGTTGTTCGGTCTCTCGGGCAAACTCTGCAGTTTGGTAAGAAAAACTTTAAGAGGGAGACTGACAGAAGAATTCAGCTGGGCTAGGCAACTTTTGGGAAACTTCGGCGGATCTTCTCGTCGCGTATTGCACAGAGCCTAAAGACTAAGGTCTTCAACCAGTACGTCCTTCCTGTTATGACATACAGGGCTGAAACGTGGACACGCTCGGTACGGCTGGTCCATAAATTCGAGGTCGCTCAGCGAGCTATGGAAAGGGCTATGCTTGGACTCAATGCTTTATTATGTCATTTTTTGTTGTTCCAAACAAAATAAAAAATATTAAAGCCAAGGAGAGAAACAGTGAAACAGCAAACAGATCATTACCATTTTACCAACGCTCTAGTGACTAAGCTCTGCAGATTTCAGTAAAGTAAAAAACCTTAACTCAATATTTGGATGCTAATCACCAGACTAGATCAATGGTTTCTACAATCAGTCTTTAAATCTAAGAAAGGAATTTGTAGTTTTCAAATATAAATCTTCTCTCATCTTTACTAAAAAAAACTTAAACAAGAAAACACTCGTTTTCTTTTTTCTTAACAACTCTTTTTCGCAGTGTTTCAGCCTGTTTGGGATAGCTCTTTATTTTTGCTTTTCTTCTTCTTTCTGCCATTCTCTTTTTAACCAGCCTCTCTTTGCTGGTCTGTTTTGGCATTCTTAAAAACAATAAAATTATATTAATAAGAAACTTGATAATTAGTACGCCACCCTTATAATAATTTGGTCTTACTTACTGCCAAGTACATAACATTTATTTCTTTGCTAATCAAACTGTCCTGCAACGTAAAAACTGGCTATATAGGTACAAACCATACATATACAGTACATACTTAAAATTTGGTGGCTCGTTTTCAATTTTGCTGGCGGGAAAACGCCACCAAAGCCACCAAAATTGAGCCACCAAAATTGGGACCAGGCATAAAAAAAATCTTTAAAAATAGGGGTTTTAAGTTCCAATTAAATTGATGTTCCTGATTTATACGAAACCTTAATCACTAGCTATAATGTGTAGCTTACTATTAAAACACTTTAAAATCGACGGCAAATCGATCCACCAAAATTGAACAATTCTTGTCCCCCATGCCACTCAAGGTGAGTACTTATGTTTTTGGGGGGTAATCACAGCACTAATCACATACCTGTTACGCGCAAGTGCTGGCCAAAGACTTAGAGTTGCGAAATAATAAAACACAATTGATCACACACGCCCGAAGCTTCGTGTTATAGTAAATTGAAAAAGTGCCAACAAAATTTAGATTTTTGCTTGGACAAACTTTGATCGAGTGTCCTGTGCTTTTAAATTAGATTATCTAATATGGTTTAATTGTTTTTAGATAGTGTGTCTTATGCATATACTAAGGAAATTGTTTATTTGCTATTTTACCCCAAATTGTTACTATGGTCAATGCAATTATATCAAAAAATGGAACTGGGACAAGCCACCAAACTTGAATTTTAAGGTGATTTTTTTTTTCCTGATTATTTATTTAAACTTATAAAAACAAAAAATGTGGCCCTAATTGAACCAAGTTACGTAGTTCAATATAAAAAAAAATAAGAAACATCCTATCATTTTACACCTCGATTCTCAACGTGGACACGTAAAATTTGCTGCTGTGATATTCACCCATTTATTGCGAATTTTTTGAAATATCTGAAGGTTGGATAATAGAATCTTGGTAAAAAAATAGTTTGATCCGCAAAAAATATAATTATAAATGTTGGCAGCGTATTGTCGGTTGGGTTATTGTGTTAGATTAGGACAAACTTTTTTTCTTGTTTAGCCTATTCTTTACCACTGCTGAGCAAAAGCCTCTTCCATTCCTGTCCAACTCTGTCGGTGATTTGCCTTCTCTGCCCAATCAGCCAAGAACGAGTCCAAATCGACACGCCAGCGTTTCTTGGGCCTGCCTCGGTAACGATGACTGACAAACTTATTGTCTTTTATTTCGCAATCGGCAATTCATAAGCCGTATCCTAAGGAAACGTTAGTTTATTCTTTGAAAGCGGTTCACTATCCACTCTAAAAACGTTTTTTACAACTGCAAAGTTCAGGTTATCCATTATAGGCCGTGGGCCGTGTCACTTGAATGAAGCCGTGAAAAGCTATGCGACAGAACCCTCATGGCAAGAGCCCTACTCGAATTTGTAGAGTTTTCTTAGAAATATAATTTTTCATATCTAGTTTTTTGGGTTGCAACTAAACCAAGCTCATTAAGTATAAAAAATATTCACCATTAAAAGTATTAGTCGGAGAAGGCAAAAGATAAAGAAAATTGGAATGCCATGGGGAGGCCTTTGCCCTTTCGAGAAAGAACAGTATGATAAAAGAAGTATTTGTAAGTGATAAATCCCAACTAACACAATGACTAAACCAAACTAAACCCAATTTTGGGGTTGGGTTTAGAATCGCGTCCTCTGAATTCAAGGATTCTGTCACTGTGGGGGGGTCAAGGGGGTTTATCTGAAGGTCTCCCATGCGATTTTAGCTGCCGGAAATATTTAAATGTACCACTTTTGTACATGAAGTTAAAATAAATAAATAAATAAAAATATTGGTAAATCACTAACTAAACGTGAAACAGAACGAATATTTAACTAAAGTCTAACGTTTTTGACGTTACATCTGTCAAAATCATCTCAAAATGCGTAATAAACATTGTTATGAATAAATATATGACTTTGAATGAAATATCGAAAGGATCCTTTTTTAAAAATGGTGGAAGCTATAAATTATGTTTATAAATTAAAGTGAGTTTCGTGTTTCATTGAGTGCAAGAGCGAGCGAAGCGAGCTCGGGATCTGGGGCACCCCGACTCGGACAGGTTAGGTTAGAAGGGGATGGCGGGGTCGAGTGAGCGAGCGAAGCGAGCGATTAGACCCTGCCTTCCCCTTCGTGGTTATTTATTTTGCAAACCATTCAGAAGTAGGAGCCCCGCTACGCGGGGCTCTGTCGACTGGGCTTCCCTCGACTGCGCCACATTGACTGGAAACAACTAACTCAACTCTCTCCCCTATAAATCAGGTTTATAATGTCAGAAACAGTAAGCATAAAAATAGGAAGCGTAAAATCTCAATTTGGTGTTATGTTAACACCAAATTGAGATTTTTTAAAATGTATTAAAAAAAATCTATGCGCCTCCGGCAGGGGGGAACTGGGGGGTGACTCTACAAATCCGCTCCTCCCCCTCCCACCTCTCACACCTCCCAATTCGGAGGACGCAATTCTAAACCTTACCCCAATTTTGTAGACTAAATAAAATTCATCTTGGGAACCAAATAAATTTTTACTGTGCCTAAGATATATTATAAGATCCTGGACATTCTATATCCAACCGACCCACAACAATAAAAATTTAATTTTGTCGTATTCTGTACATTTCTGAAACCGAATCACTATAAAGAGTGTAAAAAGACCCTTAACGAAGCCGAAAGGTACTTGTTCTCCCCGTTATTGCGATCAATTTTTTGTTCTAGAAAATACCTGGGAACCTTCTAGTTACGGAGATATTGGGGGTCAAAGTTACAACTTTTTCACAAGTTTTTTTTTAAATACTTGTTTCTAATGTAATTTTTTTACTTTATACACCTTCACGACCCCCGTACTATTCAATCCATCCGTCAGCACAATTTTTTGAGTGCGTTACATTGAGTTTTACTGTAAAACGTGATTTTACACCCCAAAAAAAAAAGTCGTTTCCTAGTAATAATTTTTGCGTAAAGGTACTTAGTTTGATGTACAGAATGCTTGGTTGACGGCTTCGTGAAGGGTCTGTTTACACCCTGTATTATGCTATTCACCGTTGAGGAGTGTCCTCATGAAAAGACAATCCTAGCTGTAGGTCAAATACGATACAAATTAGGTTTATTCATCAAAATTTAACTCGTATATAAACAAAGTTTCGTATCTGGGCTATTAACCATTGAAGAGTTCCCTCGTGAGAAGGCCATCCTGGTTGCAGGATGAAGTCATGAAAGAAATCATCTATATCTATCAAAATTAAAAGCGTATACAAAGTTTCGTGTCCGCGCTATTAACCGTTGAGGAGTTCTGTCGCGAGGAGACGATCCTGTCTGCAAGACTGAGTAATGTTTGTCATAAAAATGTATTGTCACCAGAACCAAAGGCATGTGCAAAATTTCAGCTCAATCAGTATAGGGGAACTGGTTTGAAATTCAGTTGCAAGATTTGACCAATACTTACTAACACGGGAAGTTAAATAAAAGCATATTTTTATAATATAAAAAAATACTATAAATTATCTACAATACAATGTAATTAGTACAATACAATGTAATTTGAACAGAGAATGCGTTCATAATTTAAATTTTTATTTGAAAAAAAACGGCGCGAATTTAGCCGTAGATCAGTCTGTGCTGTTTGTTGTTTCCGTTTTAGTACCTACAATGTACCAAAAACTATTAAAATTACCATTATAAAGCTTAACAAATATTATTGTATTTATTTATTGTATTTTAAGCTTAAAACAAAATTATTTTAATTTCCATGTATCGATTTCTTAAATTCCTTAATTTAATTTCTCGATTAAAATTTGATCTAAATTTACAAAAAACGAATCGATTGAAATAATCGCATCCACACACCACAGCAATTTAAAAAAAAAAAATGGCCGTCATTTGCGAATACAAATTGAGGAGTGGTAATGAATATTACGAGTTATTGGTCCCGTATTAGTAAATTACGCTAAGATCTGGGCATTTTCATGTTGTTTATAATATTTGGAATGATATTTGTCATATTTGTTATCGAATCTGTTCGCGTCTGTGTGATGTAATGTGAAAAATAAAAATGTAAACACGCACGATTGGCGCGAAACTTCGACTTTAGATATCAAAATTCATCGTTACCACTGCTTATTTAAATTGAACTATGGATTAATTCGTCACATAATTTAATGATGAGTTAATCATTCTCAACATAGTGGAGCTTGGATGTCCGAAAACCACAATTTTTATGATTTTTAGCCTCGGCCAGCACAGCCGTCAAAATGGCGATACCCGTATTTATGCACTTGGATTTTATAAGGGTAAATTAAGAAACTTGCGCGCTAAATACTGAAGTTTTAATGGCGATGACATATGAACTTTTTATCCAACTCTCTTAATTAACGCACACTCATAGTATTCGATAATCAGAATATTAAATATTTACATAAATAATGAGGATGACGTATGACCTAAACGCCGACCCGTTCGGGGGTATCTACCAAGCCAGCGGAGGTTTATGTGTCAGACCCCCGAAGGGGTACGTACCGAACTTTATGGTTAAATGATAATCGTCTACCTGTAGAATTTCGGTTGGTTAGAGTTTTTGATGTTACTTTGTGTGTTTTAAATCTTATTTTATAACTTATTTGGAGATTAAGTATGTTTTTATTCAATACAATAGGTATCTGTTTTTTATCAAAAGCGTCAGGTTTATACACCGTGTTTTTAGTCGTCTTACAAAGGTGGTCCACTCAATGTGCCCGACATATGCGATTTTTTTTTTTACCTACCGTAATAGGTACGAAGAAAAATAAATATTCATTAGAAAAAAATATGAAACATCCTGTTAATGATGTTTACGTGTCAAACGGGAGAATGTACCTACCCAGCGCTCGAGTCCAGTAGATCATCGCTCACAACAGGGTGTTTTAACTACGTCATGCGACATAATATTGAATACTTAATATTTTTATTTTTAAATTATTAAAATCTCATAAATACCTATTTTTTTTATGAATGCTTAGTAGTCATTGGATACATGAAGTGGGCTGCCGTTATAAGACGACTAAAAAGTCACGGTGCATAAGAAGCCTCTTTCCTTAAATTAAATGAAATAAAACTATCACAATAATATACTAGCTACATCCAATTACAGTCACTATAAAATCCAGCGCCAAGAAAATTACCAGCGAACAAAAAGCTAGAACAATTCTTTCAAAGCCATATTCTCTTATTTAAGTTTTCACGCCTCACTAAAATCCTGCAGTTTCAACGTTTGCTGAACCGTCTATCCAGGCTTCCTTATTAACGCTCCTCCCGCTTAGATCTTTATCACTGTCATCTACAGCTTCATGGCCCATATCAGTAGACTTTATCCCAACATTCCCAACTATAACCTTAGCAATATAGTTTTATGTTTGAATCTTCAATACATTTAATATATTTTAGCTCGTACTTGGTACACCTGGTTTCTCAACCTTCCTTTTGTGCAGTCGGCAATGTATGCTGTTCATCCTTATTACTTGGGGATAAGGGAGAAAGTGGTCAACCACAAACTTTGTCGAGTGTAACATTACGGTCTGGATTTTTTAAGAATTTACTTTCTTGTTGGTGTACCGCAAGGCAGCGTGTTAAACCTTTATTTTGTTGTACAATATTTCATGTTTCTGGTATGTGCTGCATTTTTAATTTATGTCTTGAACAAGAGCCATAAATATTTTTCGGAAAATATATGTGAGTACATTTTCAACAATAATTATAACGCTTGTGTAATATCAAAAATATTACTTGTTTAAGTTGAAAGAGCGAAGATGCCTCATTTGTTGAAATAATTAAATGAAACCATGCAGATTTACGCATCACCTTTATATAAACCAAAAAGCAATTTTGTTTATAAACTATTTTCAATATACTTAATTTAAAAGTGAGCACAATATACAACAAAGTAGTATTTTTGAACAAAACAATACTACTTTGTAATAGAAAACACTCGATAGTTAAAAATAAGACCTATTTTGAAAATCCTTTGAAGGAAGTTCTACAAAAGAGCCGGGGTTATATTATGTGTCTTATCCCTTTCTTACAGTTTATATTGGTTTAAGAAAGAAAGAGACGGGACATGCGATTCTGTCAAACAAGCGTTAGACTTACAGAAGATTTTACTACGTGTTCACGTTCAAACGTGTTGTAATAAAAAATAACTTTGTTGGCGACAAAAGATTTGACTGATGAGACGAGAGAGATTTAATTTAGCGATTTTCTCTATCCGATAATAATCCTATCCTGTTAAATAGATTTCAATAACCAGATAATTAGAACCAGGACGATGCTGATGATGAACCATAATAAATATATATAAATATACATATTTATTTATGTTGTTTTTATTTTAAGGAATATTTAAAAATGTATTAGATTTGTACATAAATAAAGGAAATATGTAATAATTCATAGATAATATACCAATGCCAAAGTTTTACTGATTTTGCTTTTACTAAAGACTTTAAAACTCAATAATACGGTAAAGGTGTAGATCGAGAAGTAGTTAAGGCTACACAAGATATTAAAAAAAACTATGTTAGTCTGAACAATAACTCAGACCTTATTACATTCCGAGAGGATTGTAGAAATCCAATCATTAAATTCAAAGTGTATTAATATGGCTTAAAGCCAAGACCTCTCTCGACTTTTCCAATTGTACATTATGCTTTTATTCCGAGGTTGGAAATAGAAGAAAATATAGAACAATTTGTTCTGTTCGTGTTGCAACAATTGAAAAGAGAGTAGCTATAAATTAATTAAGAGAGGATTATTTTCTATTTATTAAGTAGGTACCCCTGTGAAATTGAAAAGAAAGAAAGAGTACGTTACATTTGCTGGATCCGATAATTATATCTGTCACTGTAGTAAATCGCACGTCAGTGATATTTCTCTCGCCTCGCTTTCTATTGAAACTCCGTTCTACGCTAGGTCAGCTTATGACAAAACCGTCAAAGTGTTACTAACGATGTGCGATCTACTACACTAGAAGACAACAAAGAGCTTAAAAAGTGTCATAATCTGCGCTTATGCCAATAGCAAAAATGCATATAACAATTAATGAAGATTCGCAATAATAAAAACATGGATCTATAAATTATAACGTCCGTAAGAGTCAATGTGAAAACAACAATTAAAATCAGAACTTATTCACAAACTGAAAATTAACTTTGCTTCGAGTTACTTTCGAGTATTTCTAAACCACTGTAACCCATAGTAAAGCTTTTAGATATATCTATTCCCCTTCCTTTCGAGGACTATAAACCGGTGCAGTAGAAATTGCCGTCTTTTGCAATGCTGCAGGATGATTTATTCATAACATCCCCCTCTATAATACAGCATGGTTAAGACATGTTTATGCTGTCGTGTACTGAATAGAATTTTGAAAGCGTACCACTAACTTCTATTTATGTTTATGGACTAAGTTTTAGCTATGCGGAAACTAATTTTCTTTCCATCACGTACATATTTCATATCATGTTTAGTATCTAGAATTTATTATCCTCGTTTCCTTTGAAAACGCTGTTCGTTTTCAGTGAAATGATGACGAGGTTATTAAAACAAGCATTGGCTTTTCGTTTATTTTTATTCGTGCAAATTTTTCGTATGAAGTGGGGATTTTAAATGAAAATGTTCGGGTCCAGTTTGATTGCATCTCTTTTGATGGTTGCCGGAATGCGACCGAATTTCGTCAAATAGCACCCGAGTTCATTTAAATACTGCGTGCGGCAAAGGGGACCTGTAAAGAGCTCGGGTTTAGGTTATTTTTAGCAAATGTGCTATTTAAGATAATAACAGAAATAAAGATGCAATTTAAAACAAAGCAGATAACGTTACCAACCGAAAACTAGATTTTATTATTCCACCACGTTATTACAGCCAAGGAAATTACTTAACATTAAATTAAAAAGCTAATTAACAAACGTTCTTTGTTTCAGATGCAGAACAATGAACTCGCAAGTGGTTCAAGTAGAACAACTGAAATTTAAGCCAGCTAGGAAATTAACATGTGACTGCAAACAAATTATGCACTGATCCAAAATGATAACTAATGATTCGAGCAAATCAAATTATAAAATTAATTCTGAACAAAGTCTAATTAATATTCATAAAACGGTAATTAACGATAAACATACTGATGTGAAATTTAATCACTATATCAGTATGAATGTAACTAATAAACCTGAAAGTGATTTTAGTGAAACATCTAATGATGTGAAACATAGATCTCGAGTAACAAGTAGAAGTGCCAATGCATTGTTTCTTTTGTTAAGGATATCGATGAAGTTCAATGTTTTAGTGCAGCTATGTATGTTATTTTTGATATTCGTTAGTTCTGTGAGTGCGTACAGGGAACAGAGATTTGCGATTGAGCCCCAAGATCAGGTGAGTCATTTTCAAATATTGTTTCTCGTTTATTTTACTTTGTAGTGATTCCTTTGGAATAACGTAGTCGTAAATACAAACACGGTAAATACCAATATCGTTGTTGATACAAATATCTAATTTCAGTTCTGTTTCCATGTCAAAACTGTATTGTGTTATTACCATGATTCAGACGGTATACAAAAACACGATTACCATAAAATACGGAGGATAAATCCTCGTATTTCGTATAAATTGTATCTTCAATTTACTGCGTTGTTTTTGTACCACCGTCACATAAATATTTACACTTAAATCTCCACAATATAGTCAGAAATCAATTAAAATCATACAAAATTCGCTCGACCAATATTCAAAACATACACACTTAGTATTGTTTTAACGATTGTTGATTCAATTTCAATTTATTTTTCAGCCATAACAGAGTACTCGGCACTAAATACACAAATTAATTCAATCCTCATTACGAGCATTTCAGTTCAACAAATGAATATTATCAGGCAGATAAAATGCGTCAGAGAACTAAGTTATTTCATTAATGACAAACGTATTAATAGTGGCTTCATTGGGAATTCCATAGCGTTTTAGCACAGTTTTATTTAAATCGGCTTTGTTTTATGAATCTATGTTATTGTCTATTTTAGTTAAATGTGGTGAATAGGTGGAAACAGTGCTATTGTTGTTCGTAAATGCAAGGTTTATTTAAATATTTGCCAATTTGGTGCGCAGTGGTGCGTGTTCACAAATATCCTGCCCACTGCTAATTGCTTTTATAGCAGCATTGAATAAATGAAATAGCAATCATGCGAGAAAATAAATCAACAAAACATTTCGAATAAAAAAACATTTACAATGGAATCCTCTCACAGAAATTAGGATCAACAAACTAACTGAACCAGAAAATAGGAACAGAATTAATTCGAAAAGGTTTGTCATCTATGAAAACATCCGTTTCGTCCCAAGGGGATGGAGGGTAGGAATTTTTAATATCACCAGATATTCAATACAAGCCTTTTCTATGTCAACTGACTACTTGCTTACGAAAAGAATAATATTGGGCGACGTTGTTGCTCGGGAGGATTCCACGGGGAATATTTGATTTACGGAACAGGACCTAAATTAATGTTACGAAATGTGAAGTAATTTCTGGAGTAACGGATTTTTCTTTGTCTGCCTCGTATACCGGAGAATTGGTATGAAGTATGAATATGTCGGGAAGTGGAATTCGTTGTGTGGCTTGTGAAATAGGTGAGAACGTAATTCAAAACGTTAATAGGAAAACGCGTCATTTTTTTCTTACATTTTGTGCGAAAATTTGTCGGGAAGATGATATTTTACTGTCAATGTCCTTTGTAATATGTAGTTTAATTCCATTTAGTTAAATATGTACATTATTTACAAACTGTATAATAATTTATATATCTATACATATAATAAGACAGTAAAAAAACTGTGTCTGTACATTGAATATATTTTAAAAAAAAAATTGAGGGGGCTTTAGAAACAGTAATAGAGCACGAATCCAAAAAAAAAATTCTGTCTGTTTGTCTGTTTATCTGTTTGTCTGTTTGTCTGTTTGTTTGTACACGCTAATCTTCGGAACTACTAGACGGATTTGAAAGATTTTTTTTTTGTTGTATAGGTATTAAGTCTGGGCAACATATAGGCTATAATTTATCTTGGAAATTTGAGCACCTGATGCAGAACCGCAATAGAATAGCTAAACTATAAGAGATACAAAAATGGTACCATAGCAAAAATTGTTCCACGTGATGAGCATTTTCTGCTGAGAGAATAAATTTGAAGATCTGGAACACCTGATGTGGAACTCCAAGAGTCCAGCTACACTATAACATATATAGGAATGACGTCTTAGCAAAAATTGTTCAATCTGATGACCACTCTCTGTTGATTTATAAAAATCGAAGATCTGGAACACCCGTTGTGGAACTCCAAGAGCCCAGCTACACCATAACACATATAGGAATGACGTCTTAGCAAACATTGTTCAATCTGATGAGCACTCTCTGTTGACTTATAAAATCGAAGATCTGGAACACCTGTTGTGGAACTCCAAGAGCCCAGCTACACCATAACACGTATAGGAATGACGTCTGAGCAAAAATTGTTCAATCTGATGACCACTCTCTGTTGATTTATAAAAATCGAAGATCTGGAACACCTGTTGTGGAAGTCCAAGAGCCCAGCTACACCATAACACATATAGGAATGACGTCTTAGCAAACATTGTTCAATCTGATGAACACTCTCTATTGATTTATAAAAATCGAAGTTCTAGAACACCTATTGTGGAACTCCAAGAGCCCAGCTACACCATAACACATATAGGAATGAAGTCTTAGCATAAATTGTTCAATCTGATGAGCACTCTCTGTTGACTTATAAAAATCGAAGATCTGGAACACCTGTTGTGGAACTCCAAGAGCCCAGCTACACCATAACACATATAGGAATGACGTCTTAGCAAAAGTTGTTCGGTCTGATGGGCATTTCCTGTTGACTTATAAAAATCGAAGATCAGAAACATCTGATGTGGAAATCAAAGCTATCACTAATTTCACTGTATAATTATATAATAACATAAGCACGGAGTACCTCCACGCGGTGAAGGCGGTAACAGTTTAGGACTGATATTCGATGACGACGGTATATCATTGAAAATTTGACTCTACTGGACAAAACTCCTATTTATTTTTTTATTTTATCGAATAAATATGCCTTCGGGCTTATGTTATTTGAGTGTTTTAGACTTTTTCCACTTATCTTCGTGACACCGTAGCCTACCCGGTAACGCAGGGGAGCAGTCACTTAGATTTTAATTGATCAGGTATCTTCACAATAAAACTATAACCATGCCTAGAAAGAGGTCAAATCTTTCCCAATGTTCCAAAGGAGCTAAAAGATTGCGGATCATAAGATCCCAAGAATCTACCGAAGAACGTCAGGAGAGACTTGATGCTGTTCGAGAACATCAGGCTGCAACTCGCTCCATGGAAACCTCTTCCTCTCTTCTCTTCTCTTCCTCTTGGATAACGAAGCACGCCTGAGTTCTCAGCGTATTTACGCATCTACATCCAGGTCTCTAGAGAACTGTGAAGAATATGATGCGCGACTGACCGCTGATCGTGAACGTCATGCATTGTCTCGCGAATCGGAGACGTTCACGGATAGAGAATTACGCTTGAGTTCCAAGCGTATCTACGCATCGACTTCTAGGTCTCTAGAGACAAGTGGGGAACGTGATGCGCGACTGACCGCTGATCGTGAACGTCACGCATTGTCTCGCGAGTCGGAGACAAAAATGAAAGATATGGAACGTCTCGAATCGTCTCGCGCATCCCGTTGTTTTCCCGTCCCCGGGCTCTTAGAATTCGACATCAGACGTTTCAGATCTTCGATTTTGACGACCCCGTTGTCGCTGGCATAAGCAACAGGATCCGCGTACGAAGTCGCGGGCAGAAGCTAGTCTATAATAAAAATAAAATATTTACTTACAAGTATGAAATGGGGAAAAGAATGTCAATAGGAATAGTGCCCAGAAGGCTGGCAGCATTGCCATGTTGGATGGAAATGCTGATTCTTTATCAATATCTTTGTTTTTAAAGGCAGAAAGTTATTTTTTCAATTATGTGAATCCGACAAAAATATATCTTAAATGAAGTTCCTAGGTACCAGTAGCGAAGGGTCAGTTTTTTAAAGAGGTAAGCCGGAGTACATTTCTTTAATGTGATTATATTATTTTTCTATAGAATACTGATTGTGCCATTTTTCAAAGGGAAGCCGGTAGGAATCGAGTTGTATGGAACCTTCGCCACTGCTAGGTACTAAACTACGAAGAATTATGTATAAATAATTGATAAGATAGGTAATCTCCGAGTACAGTATACTAATTGAATCGTAGCATACTGAGATAGTTTATTAGATATTATTGTCCTAGTGTAATAAATTCGTTTGTGCCAGAGGACCAAGTTTCTTTTCGTAACCTCTATTTCGCGGGTTTTATAATGCGTAAATCGTTAAGATCTTAAGACACTGGGTCTAGACATATCTTTAGCACTTTACGTAAGTGCGTTAGTTTTGTTTTAATTCCAGTGTTTTCTCAATAATTATATAACCTTCAGATTTTTAATATTTATTTCTTTATTTAGAGTGCTGTGGTGGGATCCAGGGTGACACTACCATGCCGGGTAGAAAACAAGGCTGGGCAGCTGCAGTGGACTAAGGACGACTTTGGATTAGGAACACACCGCCATCTTACTGGATACGAGCGATATAAGATGATTGGGAGCGATGAAGAAGGTATTCCTTTTTTTCTCACATTTGACGACTATTAAGCATCATCATCATCATTTCAGCCGAAAGACGTCTACTGCTGGAGACAGGCCTCCCCCAAGTATCACCACATTAACCGGTCCCGTGCGACTTGCATCTAGCGCATCCCTGCAACCTTCATCACCTAGTGGGAGGCTTTCGCAACGCAAGGTCTTCCGGTTCGCGGTCGCCACTCCAGAACTTTTCGGCCCCATCGACCATCCGTTCTGCCAGCAATGTGCCCTGCCCACTGCACTTAAGTTTGGCAATTTTTCGGGCTATGTCGACTGTTGAGTGCTGGGTCTTAATTCCGGGACTATACAAAATATTATTGAGTCTTTCCAGTTTCAACTAAGACTGGTTACATTCCAGTCTGTTTGGTCTAGTCTGGCTTTGAATAACGTGGGGCTGGTTAAAAGCAGTAAGCTCGTCTATTATTACATTAGATTTAGAAGATTAACCGGTGAATTTGTGAGTGTTTGTGTGTTTTAAACGCTCTGTGCCTAAAAGTTTTCTAATCCGTTCAACGATCAGTTCAAAAGTGGTTATGAGGCTTAAAACTTTGAAATAAACCTATAAGCCAGCTCAAAGAACTAACTTCAATGCGGGACTAGCATGCTCATGGACTTCAAATTCCTAGCACGCCTCGTTTGCATCTTCAACGATTTCTGCGTGAAGATATTCGACTCTTAGTGCACCAATGCTGTAAGGCTTCGAAAGATGGGGAAGCTATAGCATTCAAACAACATGGGTATTGAGTCTTCTTCTTCTTAGTGTGTTGATGGCAATCTAAATGCTGTCGGCCCAGAACTGAGCTACTAGTTTGGTTTCCTCATCATCATCTGCCTAGCCTTTTCCTAACTATGTTGGGGTCGGTTTCCAGTCTAACCGGATGCTGCTGAAAACCAGTATTTTGTATGGAGCGGCAGCCAATCTGACCTCCACAACCCAGTTAGTACTGGGTAATACGATACCTTTTGGACTTGCTGTCAAACTTTCGGGCCGCTGACTATCTGTTACGACTGTCACTGATCTACTAATGACAGCCGGGACCAACGGGTAAACGTGCTTTCCGAGGCACGGAGAAAACTCTGTATGTAATGGGTGGTCACCCATCCACGGCCAAACCTAGGCAAGCGCGGCTTAACCTGAAGATGACCCGAGCGGCTGTTATTATTTAGGCTCGAGCTCCTTCATACACAAACGCATGAATATGCTGCTTCGGGCTTCCTGTAAACTAAAGAAATCCTTACTAAGAACACTGCCATTATTAAAATTGACAAAGAACATTCTCAATATTATTTTTCGGTTAAACTAGAAGTGACTCTAGTATCACAGTATAAGCTCTTGTTTGATATAACATTTTGTTTCAGGTGATTACTCGTTGGACATCCGAGAAGTGACGCTGGATGACGACGCGTTATACCAGTGTCAAGTCAGTTCCGGAGCAAGGGGTAAGCATTACAATATTCTTTTATGAAGCGTAATTCATTTTTCCTTCCCTAATGTCTACAAACAGAACAGTTTGCTTATCAAGGGACGAAGAGTGAGCAATAACGTTCAATATGACATTAGGAATTGGACATCAGGCAATATTTGTGGTCTTAATCTTCTATATTGTGGGTCCTAACCTAAAATTAAATTAAATCATAATAACGCCCGATGAAAGAATGGGGGGAAGCCTTTGCCCAGGAGTGGGACAGTAACAAAAAAAACGCCCGCTAAATTGTAATAAAAAAATACCATTTTGAAGTTGAACCTAAACTTCAAAGCTTGCGCTCTAAACTACTAAAATCATCGTTATGACAGATTTCTACAGAAATGAAAAAAAAATATAATAAGTCATTATTATATTTTTTTAGCCGGTAGCTCGGACCTGGTGGGCTACTATTTTTATATTTTTTAAATGTTTTTTTTATCTTTATTTATATTAGAATATTTAAAAATGTCTTGAATATGTTTAATAATAAATAAAGGGAATTATATCGAAACACATGACTTCCTCAAACCTCACCACTGGAATTGGTGGTTTACATCCCAAGTTAAATACGACTCCAAGGACCCAACTGGGATCACTTAGTACTTTGTATCTTGTAAGGGATAAAGCATTAGCCAAGTAGTTACAGAGTTTAATGTCTAACTCGTGGTTTATGAGTTAAAGTCTAAACAAGGGAGCTCCGCGACTATTTTACGGCAGCCATGAAAGTCGGTGTTTTGTCTATTCCTACGTAATTGGGCTGTAAAACGAACTAGCCATCAGAAAGTACAGGAGTTTGGCAAAAGTTTTAATTATGATTCAAATGTTGGCTTCAACATTTAACTGTTGGTTGGTTGTGGATTTTGTTTCGTTATATTGTCTAAATTAGTTTGAGCGTGTCTTCTGAAATGGAAGGATGGCCAATGGAACATAAACAGTCATATCTTTTGATCGCGTTGACTTACAAGTTTGGTTTTTTCACTGCTCCAAGGGGTAGTAGATTTGAGTATTTCATATTAATTTCAGCTCGATACCACCACACGCTCCTGAGAAAAAGGACTTGACAGACGGTCAGACGGACAACAAAGTGATCCTATAAGGGTTCTGTTTTCGCCGACTGAGGTACGGAACCCTAAAAACAGAATTTTACAGTAAATATTTATGATTAGGGTGAAAAAAAACTCTGACTGTGTATCGTGTTACCCAGTAAGTAGTAACTGGGATAATTAGGCAGGTTCGATAGCCAGTCGCTCCCCGTAGAATACAGGCACCTATGCAGTTGTATCTGCTAGTGCTGATTACATAGTTGGGATTAGGCTAGGCATTTTGTGAAACAAAAATTGACTTGAAAGGCATTTTTATTTTGGATGGAAAAAAAAAACATCAAATGGCCCCTCCCGCTCTGGGCGGAGTGAAAGGGATTATCAGACTCGAACTGACTAAAACCCATCCATGTTCCTTCTTTGCCCTTTGTGTTCCAGGGCCGCGGTATCTCTTTCGAACAGCCCCGCAGCCCCGGCAGCCTTACGATTAAGTAAGGATCTACCTACTTCCATTTTCAATAGCGAATGCGCATGCTGGCTACAAAAAAAGCTGCCAAATCTCTTAACAGAATCCCAGAAACTACGAAAAGCTAATCCGATTCCCACGTTTCAACTCATTACAACCCCTTAATTCCACCCCTAACTCAATTCCCCCAAAAAAAACCTTATAACGATTCTTAGGTGCAATAAAAACGTAACATTTTGCAGCACAAAATAGAATATACAGAGCTTATACCCGGATAGTAGGGGTTATGCCTTTGAGTCAACCGCCAGACGGCTTTGTAGCAAGACAACGGATGGATACCGCCTCAAGGGAGGTAGGTGACGCGCGATGTACGTTGAGGTGGATGTGGCAATTTTCCACGAATGTTTTTTTTAAATTTATTTATTTAAACTTCATGTACAAAAGTGGTACATAGGCGGACTTAATGCCACAAGGCATTCTCTACCAGTCAACCTTTGGATCAAATAGGACAGCATTGTGATAGAGTCCAAAAAAATAAATAAGAAAAATACCATTTTGTTAACATAAATTGATATACATAAATAGGTACATACTAATACACGTACATACAATTTAAATGAAATAAACTAATACAATGTCACCCATGCGCATGTGACCGCCCGTAATTTTCTGAATATTCATGAACAAATGTCGAAAATAAACTTTAAAAGGGGGGGTCTATCTACAACATTTTTCATGTTATTCAATTTTTAATTTTTTAAGTATAGTTTGTAGATTTGCTTTCTATTTTTTGACACATCTCCGAAGTTTATGGGTCGATTTGGATTCTGTTTATTATTTCTAAAAGCTTATGAGTTATTTTAACAGGTTAATTAACATTTTTACTAAAAACTATCGAAGAGGAAAATAATAACGGAATCGAAGTCATTTTTTCGGTGAAAAATTGTGTATTTATTTTAAAGAAACTAGTGTAACTCCATAAATTGTCCCGATACGACGACTTTTTTAATCATTATTTGTAATCTACTACATAACAGCTACAAATTCACAGAACATTGTTGATACCTATCTCTTAAGAAAAAACAAGGGCGGGTATAACAAATCATCGCAATCTTCATGTGTGGGCCACTGAAAATCCACACCTCATTAGGGAAACAACTTTCCAGACTCAATTTTCCATAAATGTATGGGCTGGAATGATTGACGGTGAACTTATTGGCCCTTTCGTGTTACCAAACAGACTAGATCAACACGCGTTTTTAGATTTTATAGTCAATACGTTGCCGTTGCTTTTGGAGGAAGTACCGCTGGAAACAAGAAGGCGGATGTATCTGCAATTAGATGGTGCTCCAGCACACTTCGCACGACTAGTTCGTGATTATTTAAATCAAAATTATCCGTGGTGGATTGGCAGAGGAGGTGCCATTGCTTGGCCGCCGCGATCTCCCGACCTTACACCCTTAGATTTTTATCTTTGGGGCTACATGAAATAAAAAGTGTATGCCGAGCCCTTCGAAAGCTGCGAGCAATTAACGGCTAGGATTTTTGCTGGTGCTGCGGAAATAAAAGAAAACCGTGAAGAATTACGTCGTACAATCAAAAGTGTTGCCATGAGGGCTTTGGTTTGTTTACAGGAGGGTGGGGGCCATTTCGAAAATCTAATTAATTAAAATTCTTGTATTTTTTATTTTTTTAGTAAAAATCTGGCTATTGCTTGTTTGTTTTTAATTCCATTATCATCCTCATTATTAGTTTAACCTTTTAGTACTCACTGCTAAGAGCAACATTCAATTGACTTTCACATTATCTTTTCCTAAATTTGACTCATCAGAGTTTTAAGAGTTTTACTTTGGATTTAGTTACAGTTAGGTATCAATGATGTTCTGTGAATTTGTAGCTGTTATGTAGTAGATTACAAATAATGATTAAAAAAGTCGTCGTCTCGGGACAATTTATGGAGTTACACTAGTTTTTTTAAAATAAATACACAATTTTTCACCGAAAAAATGACTTCGATTCCGTTATTTTTTTCCTCTTCGATAGTTTTTAGTAAAAATGTTAATTAACCTGTTAAAATAACTCATAAGCTTTTAGAAATAATAAACAGAATCCAAATCGACCCATAAACTTCGGAGATGTGTCAAAAAATTGAAAACAAATCTACAAACTATACTTAAAAAATTAAAAATTGAATAACATGAAAAATGTTGTAGATAGACCCCCCCTTTTAAATGTTATTTTCGACATTTCTTCATGAATTACGGGCGGTCACATGCGCATGGGCGACATTGTATATATTATAAGACATACAAATAGTCCAAAATACGAGAAACCTTATAATAATTACCATGACTACTAATGACTAGCTTGTGAGCAATTTAGTCTGAATTCAAATAGTACTTTTACTGTTTTTTCTTAGCCTGTCATGTGCCCCAGCGCTGTTTCTCCGACATCTACATGATTAATCTGATGAGTGATTTTTATGGTCCTTTTTACCTGTCTGCCCAGGAAGGTATTTCGTATGTTTCTTTGTGTGTTAAAAATCCAAGTGTCTTTAGGTAGGTGTCGAAAAAAAACAAAATGGCGGATTTTTGGCGCTAAAAAAGTATCCTGTATCTTAATCCGGGTTTTTAACTATCTGTGTGTGTATCCATTTATAAAATTAGTAGGTTTTTTTTGGATTTCAGAGGAGACAGACGTGAAGAAAGTTTTGAGTACGAACGTGAGCTATGAGAGGCGAGGGTAGAAGAAGACCAAAGAAACGATGGATGGACTGTGAGAAAGATGATATGCCTTGATTGGATGTGGACGTATGTTAGACGTGAACGTTGTGAGAGAGAAGAAAATTCACATGTTCTCATTAAGTCAAAATCAAAGCATTTATTTCAAGTAGGCTAGTTACAGGCACTTTTGAATTGACGAAACAAAGACAAAAATGAAATGTAGCTACAGTGTACTGTGAAAGTACTGTAGTTGCCCATTCCCTAGCGTAGATCTCTAGGTAGAAGAACAGGCAAGAAACTCCATGGACACTCTTTTAAATCAGAATATTGTACAAAAATTTGGTTACATCATTTATGTTGAGATGATACATTATGTGAGAACGATGTAGGCAAATTTGTACTTTAAAAGTGTCTTCTTAGTCATTATTTAAGGCATTTAACGAATGTGAAATAATTTTCGACAGTAGCAATATAATAAAATTGTTTTGTCTTGAGAGAAAATTACATTGTTCACCCCAGATATGTGGGTAGATACTAGCAAGAAATCTTTAGTAGATACCTGAATACATGTTGGTATTTAAGAAGATCCAAAAGTCACTGTTTATAAAACAAAATTTAACCTACATTGT
Source organism: Noctua pronuba (assembly GCA_905220335.1). Taxonomy (NCBI): domain Eukaryota; kingdom Metazoa; phylum Arthropoda; class Insecta; order Lepidoptera; family Noctuidae; genus Noctua; species Noctua pronuba. Next base: position 6,702,294 of record LR999918.1, on the reverse strand, counting down.
TTCATAAATATACTAAATTCCATTCACGTAAATGTCGGCTTTGTTGAAGCATTCATAAAGAGAAATTTAGCCTCGCCTACGTATAAAAGTGTACTGAGATCGTACACAACGTGGGTGGATCATGTGGGTTAATATTAGAATATGAATTAGATGCCATCATATGAGGAGCTCGTGGCTAAATAATTACAGCCGCTCGGGTCGATCTTTAGGTTCAGCCGTGCTTGCCTAGGTTGGTCTGTGGATGGGTGACCACCCATTATATACCGAGTTTCCTCCGTGCCTCGGCAAGCACGTTGAGCCGTTGGTCCCGGGTGTCATTTGTAGATCTTTGACAGTCGTTAGGTAGTCAGTGGCCCAAAAAGTCTGACAACCAGTCTTACCAAGGGATATTGTATTACCCAGTACTAACTGGGTTGTGGAGATCAGATAGGCAGTCGCTCCATGTCATCCGGTTAGACTGGAAGCCGACCCCTATATAGTCGAGAATAGGCTAGGCTGATGATGAATTAGATGCCATCACGCCTATAGCACCTGATAGGTTAGCAGGGAAGTGCACTCCTACATTTTCTTGTAAGAGGACTTAGTTTCGCTAGCGGTGTACGGTAACTCCATAATTAATCGTCTTGAGTTTTATTTAATAGTGGTTTCGTTGTCGTAATGGGTATAAAAACACCCGTAACGAAGCCGAGTCCCACCGTAAACCGTGCTTTTTCACACCAAAAAAATGTCGTTTCCCAGCAATAATTTTTGCGCAGTGTTACTTAGTTTGATGTACAGAATGCTTGGTTGACGGCTTCGTGAATGTTCCGTTTACACCCTGTATGTACCTGGTATCCAAAGAAAAGTGGACATTGAGTATAATAAATACTGGTTTAAGCTTTCACGGTTTACAACTAAACTTATACTGTCACTTACGGGATATCTTCCGTGATTGTTCATTATTCAACCCGCGATCATGACGCTTGCAACAGCGTCGAAATATTGGGAGCTCAAAATAATGAACAATCGCGGAAGATATTCCGTAAGTGTAACTTTTGCTTGACTTATACTATTATAAGTCAAGCAAAAGTAATAAATTAAGCAAAATGACTTTCAAAAGAACAGTTCGGAAGTACTATTTGAAATCAGACTAAATTGCTCACAAGCTAGTAGTAGTCATAGTAATTACTATAAGGTTTCTCGTATTTTGGACAATTTGTATGTATTATAATATATTTTAGTTTATTTCATTTTATTTGTATATTTATGTGTATGTACCTATTTATGTATATCAATTTATATTAACAAAATGGTATTTTTCTTTTTTTTTTTGTACTCTATCACAATTCTGTCCTATTTGACCCAAAGGTTGACTGGTAGAGAATGCCTTGTGGCATTAAGTTCGCCTATGTGCCACTTTTGTATATGAAGTTTATATAAATAAATAAATAAGTTTTGAGTACAATAGGTAGCATAATAGGAATTCTTGAAACTGCCACATCCGCCACATTCATGCTTATGTCCTGCCATAAATGGCAATTCTCTTTATTTAGTTGGAAGCCGTATTGGGGTGGAATAGACCGTTGATTGAAGAATGTGTGCCAATGTTTATGAACGAATTATAGTATGATATTGTTAGTTAGATTACGAAGTTAATCAGGGTTAGAAAGAAAATGAGATATATCATGCCTGTTCCCCAATGGATTTAGCAGAGGTGTACCTAATAGGAGGCTGTGTACAGATTCAGAGTAGCACAGAGAGCCATATAGCGTTCCATGCTCGGCATAAAACTAATAGACCGAGTTTCAAACGTCGAAATCCGGAGACGTACGAATGTCTTCGATATTGACAGGAGACCTAACAAGGCGTGGTGATGGCAGGTGGAGTAAAGCTGTGACCGAGTGGCGTCCAAGAAATGGAAAGAGAAGTGTTGGTCGTCCGGCGGCGAGATAGGCAGACCACATTGTTGCCATGGCGGGAATATCCTGGATGAGGCTGGCACAAGACCGTGGAGCTTGGCACAAGCAAAGAGAGGCCTATACCCAGCAGTGAGTGAGTTGGGCTGTGGATGATGATGATGATGTACCTAATAGTACACATTAGGTCACCCCACATCTCGTCAGTTATGTTTGGACGAGCCTTTTGCCGTCAACCAGCCATGAATTTAGACTCCGTGGCTGCTACTGAGATATTCCTGACGGCAACACCAGCAGTTAAAATATATTTTTTTTAGCCTGTAATGTCCCATTGCTCGGCAAAAGCCCCTCCCAATTCCTTCCATGTACACGTAATGTTTATTTTATGGAAATTATTTGTCCGTGGGTGGTATGTGGGTGTAGTATTAGGTACACCTCTGCCTAACCTTTCGGGGATTACAGGCGTGATGTTATGTTATGTATGTTGTATGTAATTGTCCGTTTCAAAGGTCGACTGGTCGCAAGCGTGACTGCTTAGTGACTAAGCGTAGGTCTATAGGTCCACACCCAAGTTTTGGGCAAGTGGACATTATTGGATTTTTATTAGCCCCTAAAATACAGGTCCAGGCAAAGATTAGGGGCTATGATCAGATTTGTGGCAATACATTCGTCTGCTTTCTTATTGTGGCTTATAACATGTATTTTTAAGTGTCAAATAAATATTTTAATTTTTAATTGGGAAATTCTCAACTGCAACTTAGGGTCTAGATCTGGTAAGATGAATTTATCAAGCAAATGGTAAAATAGGACTAAATGAATGGAAATGGCTGTCTCATTGGTCTAGTGGTCGGAAGCGCGACTGCTGAGCATGAGGTCCTGAGTTTGATTACCAGGTCGGGCATAGTGTTATTGTGTTTTTCCATCAGGAATTTCTCAGTAGCAGCCACAGAGTCTAGTTTGTGCCTGATTGGTGAAAATAGGCTCGCCCACTTATTACATGGGACTTAAACATAACTGGCGAAATGTGGGTATACTATTAGGTACACTTCTGCCTAACCCTTTGGGGATTACAGGCGTGATGCTGGCAGGCAGTTAAAATTTTACATCTTAAGAAAAAGTTATTCAATGCAAACGATTTGTTTCACATTTCAAATGCTAATATCACCACTACACTTAAGACCGCCCATAGTGTGTCTTGACTATATAAAGCACTAATATTATGTATGTAAGCAGAGACTGAAGAAAGTTATCATACTAAAAAGTTGTTGATTTAATTGAAAATTGCCATTGACTCTTGTGAGGTAACCTGATTCAGATGCACCTTCTTATGAACGCAATTGCTCTGTGAGGGAGAACCACCAACTGACGACCTCGTAGCTTAATAATAACAGCCGCTCGGTTCGATCTTTAAGTTAAGCCGTGCTGGCCTAGGTTGGTCTGTGGATGAGTGACCACCCATTACATACCGAGTTTCCTCCGTGCCTCGGAAAGCACGTTAAGCCGTTGGTCCCGGGTGTCATTTGTAGATCTTTGATTGTTGTTAGGTAGTCAGTGGCCCAAAAAAAAGTCTGACAACCAGTTTTGCCAAGGGGTATCGTATTACCCAGTACGAACTGGGTTGTGGAGGTCAGATAGGCAGTCGCTTCATGTAAAATACTGGTATTCAGCTGCATCCGGTTAGACTGGAAGCCGACTCCAATATAGTTGGGAAAAGGATAGGCAGATGATGAGAGTCATTGGTGCTGCGTCGGTAAGAAAATTAAACGTAACATAACATTACGCTTGTAATTCGCAAAAGATTAGGCAGAGGTGTAACTATAGTACAGCCACATTTCGCCAATTAAGTTAAAGTCCCACATAATATGGGGCGAGCCTATAGCCATCAACTGGGAACAAATCCACGGGACCAACGGCTTAACGTGCTTTCCGAGGCACGGAGGAAACTCGGTATGTAATGGGTGGTCACCTATCCACGGACCAACCTAGGCAAGCGCAGCATAACCTAAAGATCTACCCGAGCGGCTGTTATTATTAAGGCTGTTAATAATTCCGAAATAAAGATATTTAAAAAGGGATAATATCCCCGGTTCATGACTCCTGCGGTGGTTCATTAGACGCACTCCGTGACAAATGAGCCGCATACAACATAATATAAGTTTGTTTTATAACAAGATTGTTTTTGTATGGTTTGTTTGGGACTGTTCGCGTGACGTATGTTAAGTAGATTGTAGGGGTGTCACTAAATTCAAATGTATTATTTTTAAGATTGTATTTCGATTGTAACAAAATGATGGTTTTACAATATAGGAAAAGCCTGGGGAAATAGATTTTTTGCTTGCCTTTGTTTTGCCTCACACCTGGGCTAAGGTCTCCCCTTTCTACTTCGAAACCCCTGTCTTATGCAGCCTCTGGCCATGTATAGGCAAGCATAGAGGTTAAAAAGAAAATTATAATCGGAGACTATTAGGCGTTGCATTTCAATCTGAAAACAGCAGAATACATTTTTTTTATTTTAAAATAATTTTTACTTCAAATACACAATGAGTTCGTATATTCATCACATATTTATGTTGAAAAAATTTTTTTAGTTCTTTCAAGACCCATAATCAGTCACAACTAAAATAAACTACTATAATAAACTACTTTTGTTTAATCAGTCATAATAATAGTTTGTAATTAATATCGTTTTGCAACTCAACATTAAAACAAATGCATAATCGTGTTTAATTATGATTCGCATTGTTTTATGAAATCACGAGTTTTTATCAGATGACAAGAAAAGTTTTATCTTGAATCTCTCTTTATATAAATTACGGTTTAGACTAGATTTAAGCTTTTAAATAAATATATAAAATGAGCTGTCTGCCCTTCAAATAAAGTTTGTGTTACTAAATTACATCTGTAATATTATTTACGTATCAAACTTTTAAGTGTACTGTCAAAAGCAAAAGTCTTAAACATTTTTCTGCTTAAAAATTGAATTCTCATAGGAGTCCATCATAGCTTTATTTTAAAACAAAGAATATGTATTTTCTTTGCTTTATTTTGCAAAATAATGTCTAATATAAACAAGCTTTCTTAGAGTTAAACAAAAAACACGTCTTAATTTAACTGTTGCTGTAATAAAAAAAAATCTAAATAGGCATAAATAGTAACTTTACTCACTGTTGATACTTTTAGTTTTTATACAACTTTTTAGATTTAAAGTGACAGTCTTTTGTACAAATATTTTAAGTCTTTTAGCGCAGATAAATAATAGATGTTTATTCTTGTTTACACTTAGACATGCTTAAGAATTTTAGATTGACGAATTTCGAAGCTAATATTTTAGTTTAAGTCATTTGAACGTCAAAACTTATTATTAAACATTGATTTTCTTATAGAAACCAATTTGAAATATTTATTACTGAAACACATTGTAGTTTTTCATAATTCACGACAAGACATCTTCATAATTATTTCTTTTTTAAAATCCATGTAATTCATTTAAAAAAAAACATTTTTGTTCGTTCGTTCGCTCGACTCCTAAACTACTGAACCAATTTGATGAAATTTTGAAAAGTTATTCTACATAATTATGCAAGGAAAGAGAAAATAAAATAAAAAGGCATTGCAACGCACAACTACACTCGCGAGCAAAAGTATGGAATCACTTACTTGGAATTGATTCCGCGCGATCTTGAGTACTTAATATCTAGTTAAGAATAATAAAAATGGTACCATTTTAAAGGTTTTACTATTACCTTTAAATTGATACCAAATTCATTCAAATCACGCCATTATTTAAGAAGTTATCCCGGATTACGTGAAGAAGTAAGGAAAAAGATATGTTTAAATTGTTTGATACGTCCCAAGTTGCGCCCTATTGACCCCCTATAAAAGCACGTGTTACCGGACCCTTGAACTTGGACGACAATGGATAGTACACCTACAGAAGCAGCACAAATTGTCGCCCTATTGCAAGAAGGGTTCAGCCAGCGAGCTGTCGCACGTCAGCTCCACATAAGCCAGTCCTGTGTTTTGAAAGTTTATAAACGCTTTCGGGTGACTGGTGGCTTTATCCAGAGAACAAGATCTGGACGGCGCCGGTGCACATCGGAGAGGGATGACCGTTTTATCGCGTCAACCTCTCTTCGAAATCGACATTTGACTGGTGTCGACGTCCAACAGGAGCTCCGAAATGTTTGTGGGGTAGCTGCCAGTGAGTGGACAGTTTGTCGAAGACTTAAGCAAGCTAATTTGACTCCAAAAAGGCGTGCCACAGGCCCGAAACTGACGGCAGGTCACCGACAAGCACGCCTTCAATTTGCTCGCTCCCATCTTCATTGGGAGGTTGAGCAATGGAGGCGAGTCCTGTTCTCCGACGAGTGCAGAATGTGTTTGCACGGCAGCGACCGAAGGGGTCGAGTCCTCAGGCGGCCTGGGAAGCGATTTGCGTTGCTGTTTCGCTGAGACAGTTGCTTATGGGGGCGGTTCTTGCATGATGTGGGACGGCATTTCCTTCGACGGTAAAACGGAGCTTGTTTTCGTGCCTGGCCGGGGACGAGGAGGCGGTCTAACTTCAGACCGCTACATTTTCGATATTCTGCTGGAACATGTCGTTCCTTATACGGGATATATCGGTGATGACTTCCTCCTTATGCACGATAACGCTCGTATTCACACTTCCCGTGTCACAACTGAATATTATGTCGGAGAAGTCGGTATCGCCACATTGAACTAGCCAGCGCTCAGCCCGGACTTAAATCCAATTGAGCACGTGTGGGATGAACTGAAGAGGAGGGTTCGTTCCAGAAATCCTGCTCCTTCAAGTGTGAATGAGCTGAAATCGGCTTTGATAGAGGAGTGGGAAGGTATCCCGCAAGAATCGAGTCAGAAGCTGATTAGGTCAATGAAGAACCGTCTTCGAGCAGTTATTAGGGTGAGGGGAGGGAACACAAAATATTGAATCTTAATTTTAAGGCTAAATATTTTTTTTATTCATTATTTTTTGTTGTTTTCTTCATTCATTATTTTTCCATTATCCTTATGTTTTCCTAACTCCTTCACTCAATCCAAGATAGCTCCTTAAATACTGGTGTGATTTAAATGAATTTGGTATCAATTTAAAGTTAACAGTTTAACCTTTAAAATGGTACCATTTTTATTATTCTTAACTAGATATTAAGTACTCAAGATTGCGCGGAATCAATTCCAAGTAAGTGATTCCATACTTTTGCTCGCGAGTGTAGTATTTATATAATTCTCTTCTAATACACATAAGCTTTCAGAGCGACATTTTAGACAAGATTTTTTACTATTTTACGTTTAATGAATAAAATTATCTACAGTTTTTGTTAGACTTCTATTTAAGCATCCTTATCTTGTTCCAACAAAATTGATAGAAGCAATTAAAATAAGAAATAAAGATGTTTTTTTTTTTAAATAATTCCCATTAGTTGCAACCCTACATTCGCTCTCTCTTAATTAGGGGCGGGTAACTAAAACGGGCGGACTGTCACGGATAATTTAGAAAAATATATCCTTAAATATAACCGGAAAGAACCGTATTTTGTTCCGAAAGACCCTTTTAGTTTTTGCTTTTGGAGAAACTACGTACTAGGTATAAGTAGTTTTATCCGTTTGTTAGCAGAATTATTTTATGAGTAACCTGTATATTTTAATTTTAGACTTACTACTTTTTTGTGTAACGTCTAGACTCTAGAATATGTTGTTGGTTGGAGAGAGAGAAGAAGACCAAGGAAACGATGGTGATTGTGTGAGGAATGATATGTAAGAAAAACCGTCCAAGTGCGTGTCGGGCCACGCACAATATAGGGTTCCGTAGTTGCCCATCAAAATATGCAGAACTGCCTCCGAACGATGATTTTTATTATAATAATAAAAAACAAACTTACATTTGCAGTTGAAAAACCTGTGCTACCATACATTATATTTAGGAAAATATGTTATCCAAGTACATTTATAAGTTGGTCGACTTTTACTCGTAAACTTGTAAAGCCTACTTAGTTGTGATATATTTTATTTTATTCATTTATTTTTGGTTTATCACAAACTGTGATCTCCAAGCCATCTGCCAAGCCTGGTAATTAATGCAAGTTCCTTTGTTTGATAAAACTTCTTCAACTCTCCGAATTCTTTGGCCCTGTATCATCCTTTTCTGAGCAGATACATCATCATTTGAATATCGTATCAATTCCTCCAAAATAAGATCAACAAAAAACCGAAACGACGCAATAAATCAACCAGATTTTCCTCATCAAAGATCCTTTATGCAGCATTCGCCATTCAGCATATCGCAAACATTTCCTCGCCACATTCACGTAAAAACGAAGGCCCCATAAGATTACAAACTCATTTAGGAGCTCCCCATTCTATTAGTCATTTCCCCACTTGAGAGGGGTAGAGAAACCATAAAAAAATCCCATGCAATATTCCTATGAAGTCTTACAAATGTTGCCGAAATGACATGGCGGGGGAGAGGCGTTGTTTATGCGGGGTGGTTGGAGGGGGGGGGGGAATCATGGTGTCCCATGGTTCGAACACCAAGGGTGTTGTTCGTTATCGTTTTGAATTATTCAGAAGCCTGAAGAATTCTTTTGCTGGGTGTGATTTGGGAGAATGGGTCGTGGAATTGTGTCAAGTGGGTTTTTATGTGGGATAATGGTATTATTATAACATAACATCACGCCAGATGATCTGGACGCTTACCACGAGGGCTGGTTCGAGGTGGCGTGAGAAAAGACCACATGGAAGGAATTGGGGGAGGCCTTTGCGCAGCAGTGGGACAGCACAGGCAATTAAAAAAAAAAAACAACACGCCTGCAATCCACGTTTTTTTAAGCAGAGGTGTACCTAATATTAAACCCATATTTCATCCGTTATGTTTGAGTCCCATGTAGTAGGGGGCGAGCCTATTGCCATCGGCCGTTCACACATCCAAACACCGTGGCTGCTACTGAGAGTCGTGATGGAAACACCCAATAACATTTTGCCGGACCCGGGAATCAAAACCCGGACCTCATGCTCAGCAACCACTCGACCGACGAGGTCGTCTTTATGTATTGATGAAAACTGTGCCTATACACTCGGGGATAATGTAGCTTTCCGTTAGTGACAGAATTTTCAAAATCGGATCAGTAGTTCTAAAGATTACCACCTACATACAAACAAATTTTACCTTTTTATAATATTAATATAGATATATATAGCCAACGGAATAATATCGCTCCATCCAGCTTAAACGCGTTATCAGGGCCAAGTATTATAATTTTCTCATAATCGTTTAGACAGAATTGAGCCCTAAGTATAACTGGTTTGTAACAATGCAAACTTTAGATAGACTCAAACTGATAACAGTCATATCTAGATCCATTCTAAATTGCAAATGGCCGACAATATTGTGTCAGATATTAACTGTAATTTGCATAGTAGGTAATTATTGTCATTGAGTGGCGCTTGGGTATTTCGATAAGTGCTAAATATTAGCCGGATGAAAGCTTTCTAATTGTTCGTAGCTTTTTAGAATTCCGTACCTGAAGGTAACCAACGGGACCCTATTACTAAGCCTCCGCTGTCCGTCCGTCCGTCTGTCTGTCAGCGGGCTGTATCTCATGATCCGTATTAGGTAGACAGTTGAAATTTTCACAGAATGTGTATTTTTGTATCCTCTTTAACAACAACAAATAAAAAAAAAATTAAAAGGGGGTCGGGGTACTACGACTGGCCGATTTTTCATCATTCTCCGCTCGCTTGTCCAAGTTTTCCCGTATATGGTATTCCATTTATGGGTAGACAACAAGAAAAATTAAAAGGCTGTGGAATACGTTCCTACTTATAAAAACGCATGAAAAAATAACAAAGAGAAAAAGTATATAGGCGGAACCACGAGCATACCTAGTTGCCTTGCGTGCCTTGCTTGAGTACGTACGTACGTGTGTACTATAAAATACGAAAAAAAATGACCTAAATTTATTAAACTTAAATGTCATAGTTTTCAATGTAAAACAAAATTGAAACAAAGCTTTTATATCAAATATTTTTCTAAAAAAAACCATTGTCTCGACGCGCTACGTTTTCTGGGAATGACACTGTTGAAAATATAATTTTAAAAGTTTTTGTAAACGTAACAAAAATATTTGAATGTTATTTTAAAGTTAGGAAAAATATTCTCTGAAGTAGGTACCTGCTCTTTATTTTCCAATAAATGAATACTATCATAATTTTCAATTCATCTGCATCCGGTTAGACTGGAAGCGGACACCAACATAGCTGGGAAAAGGCTGTGCAGTCTAGCGGTGCCACAGCTGAGCATGAGATCCTGGGTTCGTTTCCCAGGTCAGGCAAATTTATTGGGTTTTGTCCATCAGCTTCCGGGATTCTACATTTACGCCCAGTTGATGGTAATTAGCTCGCACCCTAATGCATGGGACTTAAACATATCAAATGTTTATTTATTTATTTACTTTAATCTTACCTACAACTACCATTACAGATCTGCGATCCAATGCGATAGAGTGGCCTTACATGCTAAATCCTTAATCTAAATCCTATAAAATTACATACCTTATTCTAAATCTTTACCTACATCTAAATAACATATTATAAAGGGTGTAAAAAGACCCTTAACGAAGCCGAAAGGTATTTGTTCTTCCCGTCATTGCGATCATTTTTTTGTTCTAGACCATACCTGGGAACCTTCTAGTTACGGAGATATTGGGGGTCAAAGTACCAACTTTTTCACAAGTTTTTTTTTAATACATGTTTCTAATGTAAGATTTTTACTTTAAACACCTACACGACCCCCGTACTATTCAACCCATCCATCAGCACAATGTTTTGAGTGCGTTACATTGAGTTTTACCGAAAAACGTGATTTTTCACCCCAAAAAAAAAGTCGTTTCCCAGCAATATTTTTTGCGTAAAGTTACTTAGTTGGATGTACAGAATGCTTGGTTGACGGCTTCGTGAAGGGTCTGTTTACACCCTGTATACAATGCAGCTTTTGCGAATTCACCCAAGCTGCACCACAATACATCAACCCTCTCGTGAACTTCGTTCACCACACGAATGGCTCTAGTGAGAGGAGTCCTCGCCAGTAGGTGTGTATAGCCACTAAGGCACATCTCTGCCTCTCCTTTCGTAGATTACAGGCGAGATGTAACTTAAACGAACGAACCCCATCCATCGCACAAGCATCTCGGTCCAAAAATATCCCCTATTCCCGGCGGATGTTTTTCACCTCACTTTCCCAAATTGCCTCGATAAGAAGTTGCTTCAAGTTGCCAACTTTATTTGAAACTTTAATCTTGAGTGGTGTCGCTTTTCCAACATCAACTTATTAAAATGTTGAATCAATTTTTGTCTTCGAACTTTTTGACAATTGGACTTATGAAGTCTTGGAGACGATTGTAGGTAAGTGGCGGAATAGGTACCTCATCAAAAGTGGCAGAAAATTTATTTATTTAAACTTCATGTACAAGAGTGGTACATAGGCGGACTTAATGCCACAAGGCATTCTCTACCAGTCAACCTTAGGGTCAAATAGAACAGCATAGTGATAGAGTACAAAAAAATAAATAAGAAAAATACCATTTAAAAAAAAATACCATTTGAAAACTGACTTCTACGCGATAATATCGATTGAATAACTTGATACGCCTTTACCAGGGTTAGCCTGAAGATTAAAGTAACCTATTTTATATCGCCGTCTGTATGTAACATAAGATCACGACCATCCACGAAGGGTTAGGCAGAGGTGTACCTAATAGTCTACACTCACATTTCGCCAGTTATGTTTAAGTCTCATGTCCTAGAGTTAGAGTCTATTGCCATCAATCGGGCCCAAATCCAGACTCCGTGGCTGCTACTGAGAAAAACCTGATGGAAAAATCCAATAGCAATTTGTCTGACCCGGGCATTGTAACCCAGACATCATGCTCAGCAGTCGCGCTTGCGACCACTAGATCAACGAGGCCGTCTGTATGTATTTTAGATTATTTTCCTCATGCTGTAACGGGGATGGCAACTTACTGTGAAACTAATGGCGTTAGTATAGCTGCAAGCTATACTAACGCCAGGTTCCAAGCATCCTCATTGGTTGAAAATTTGGCAATGTCATTTTATTTTCAAAATAGCTTGACCTCATTGGCCAGACCGCGATCTAGCTATGGTCGCGCCATCTACAATGAGCTTTTAACGGTCTTCCCCATTTATTATCTACTAGCTCCTAACCGTTGCTTCACGCACGTGGAGCTCGGATAATATCCCACGGGAACGTTGTTTTGGGATAGAAGTATGTATGTTCTTTTTTTTACATCATACTATTGTGTCCCACAGATGGACAAACATCTCCCCTATGGCATTTCAATTTTGTTTATCTTTTGCCTTCTCCGACCAATCCGTTAAAAATGCGTCCAGACCGTCACGCCAACTTTTCTTGAGCCTGCCTCAAGCCTGCCTCTGGTTAAGACGTCCATCTTCAGATACTTCTTCTTAACGTGTCGATGGCAATCTAAATTGTGTCAACCCAGAACTGAGCTACTATTTGGCGCTTTCGGTAGCGTCCATCAGTTCCTGTAGTGAACAAACAACAGGACACGCAGGACACGATATTAAGTTCCCCGTCGTTTGTAGAACAACACCACATTTAGACCCCTTCCTGGGAAGAGTCATTAATTAATCATTAATGAATCTCCACCTGAGCAGGTTTTCCTTGCTGCGACCAACCTGGGTCCGGAGTCTATTTAAAGACTTCCAGGTCTTCCAGGTCAGGTTTCAGGCACTCACTGTGTGACTATCTATGCCCGTCTGTCCGGCTTCATCTTAGAAACGGGTCCCACCCAGTCCCATTTTAGCCTAGCAGACGTATCGTATATCTTAACTCAAGTTTACCTTTTTCACAAATTTCATCAAAATGCGTTCATCCATTAAGTCAAAGTCAGAAAAGACAGGCCAAGCTACATTGCTCTGGATTTAATTGCAACTGCATTTCACTTCGATTGCCACCTTCTGAAATGAATAGTCAACAATAAAACAACGAAATATTTCATATCCTAACCTCTCCTGCAAGTACGATCAAAACAGCCTCTATTTAATTATTAAAACAGCACTATTGCTACTTACAAAACACACCTCCATTAATATCAACCAAAACCACTACCAGCCTTTACAATTCACACAGAAACCTACTTGACCACATGAAACAAATTATTCATACATCGCAAAAACCATCACAGTTCCGCACAAAACAGTAGGACAATACCACAGAACAGTAACTTTACAGTGGTACAAGTTAATTGTGTCCAACTAGACGTTCGTCAAACACGGGTCGGCAAAGAAAAAGCCACTTTTGCACGGTCAAAGGCAAACACACCCGCAAATTGTTCAGCCACAACGGCTTTGTTCGGGGTTAGGCCATGGTTTAAGTTGTGAGCGATCGAGGTTTCGAAATTGGTTAATTAATGAGAATATTATGTCGGGTTGATCTTTAAATTCAAGCCACGCTTGTCTAGGTCGGTCTGTGGTTAGGTGACCAACATTACATACCAAGTTTCCTCCGTGCCTGTAAAAGCACGTTAAGCCGTTGGTCCCAACTGTCGTTACAGATAGTCAGTAGCCCTTAACTTTGTCACCCAGACTTACCAATGGGTATCGTATTATCTAGTACTGACTGGGTTGTGGAGGTTCGATAGGCAGTCGCTCGTTACTGGTATTAAGCTGCATCCGGTAAGACTAGAAGCCGACGCCAATAAATTTGGGAAAATGCTAGGCAAAAAGTGATTTTTCACCCCAAAAGAAAGTCTGTTCCCAGCAATAATTTTTGCGTAGAGTTACTTAGTTTGATGTAAAGAATGCTTGGTTGACGGCTTCGTGAAGGGTCCGTTTGCACCTTGTTTATCTAAATACGCTACGGTACAAATGCTACGGTAATCTTACAACTTACACCAACCCCCACTACAGCCGAATTTAAACAGGCGTTGGTGAGTTAAACGATGTAAAGTTGGACAATTTCGCAGCACTGAGACAACTATTGTGTTTGCCCAGCCCTTTTGTCGCTCAAAAGGTACAGCACTCGAACGTTAATATGGCACACCAGGATTTAGAAAGGGACAAAGGTATGAGTGACAGAGAAGATGCTCTATAAAGCCGTTTTTTTTTTAATTTTTATTTTTTTGGAAAAGTATACAGTGTCATAACCATAATCAGCCGACAATGTTCCCATTGCTGGGGACATTCTAGGCTGATCGTACTGTGTGAAAAGCAGTCGGCCGTAACCAACAACGCAGAATCAGCGCGCGTCGATGGATCTTTTGGAATTTTTTGGTTCTAGGATATGCTGGTTTCCTCAAGATATTTTCCTTAACTGTCTTGAGAGTAGTGATAATAAAATAATTTACACAAATTTTAGTTCCTAACTGTGTGGTTCCGACGACCTACAACTCGTATTTTGCTGAACTGGGCCTATTTGGCGCAGCCGTGAGGTTATCTTCTTGTTTTATTTTACTTATTTATTTTATTGCTCAAAAAGCCGCTAAGCTGAAGTGGGACTGGCTGGCCATGTACACCGTATGCCCGACCAGCTGTGGGCCAAAATAATTACGATCCTGACACAACCAGAAGGCGACGCGGTAGACCTCGCAGGAGATGGCGGGACAAGCTAGACAGAACCAACTTCCAGTGGTCCACATTTGCCCTAGATCGAAAGATTTGGAAGTAATGGGGAGAGGCTTTTGCCCAGCAGTGGGATGACACAGGCTAACAGTAACAGTTTGTGTGTACTTGTGGCATCGGCCAAATAAATGTATCTTTCTTCTTCTCTTTCTTATAGTCGCTACCGGCCCACTCTACTCCATGTACCATTTTAACTGTTTGAACCCTTTATAAGGAAAAGGGAATATTTTTCCCACCATATTTTTCAGCTCATTAATTAAATAATGTGTCCCTAGTAGGCATTCTATTGTTGTACAAAGGTTATTTAAGGACTTATCAATCCCTCATTAAATATTAAAAAAACATTTAAAAAAAGTGAAATTTATTTTCTACCAATAATATCTAAGCCTATTTGGCATTATTTTGCGATTCCTGGATCGTTATGCCTGTTAAAGGGTTAAGTCCTTTTCTTGTTAAAAAGGTACCTCTTACTTATAGTGTACTTCTCTTGATTCAAGATAGATAAGTTCTCAGACATACGGGTCTTCTGTGTCTGGTAATTTTAGCTAAATAAGTTGGTAAATGTTTGTTTGTGGACGAGGTTTATTTACGAGTTGAACGTGGTCTAAGGATTCCTGTCTTGTCTCTTGCTGGGAGATTATTTTTGTTTTAGACTTGTGAAAATACGTTGCTTGCGAAAGATGTTGGTCTCGACTGTCTGACAACCAATTTTACAATTGTTGAGGTCAAAAAAGGCTAAGATAGTTTTCCATATTAAATATCTACTGGTATTCCACTGCATCGACCCGAATATAGTTGGAAATAGGTTAGCGCCAAACCTATTCAAAATATATATATAATATTTTGTTGGGGTCGATGAATTTGCCTAACCGTTAGTCAAATGATGAAAAATAAGAAATTCACTTTTTAATGGTTTCTTTGATCATGTTCCCTGTGATTTTATATGAGACATGGGTCAGTTGGGGTTCGTCTAATATTTTTAGTATTAGGTAGCAACTTAATCAGTCTAAATTATTATTAGTGCTTGCAACAGCGTCGAAATATCGGGAACTCAAACCAAACAGTAAACAAACATGGTAAATATCCCGTTTCTAGAGTTAATGATAATGTTAGTGACCATGATAGTTTAAACACTTATATTGGTAATCTGTAAAATTACTACATTGAAAAACAAAGATTTCAATTTTATTATTATAAAACAAAACCATAAAAAGTTACGCGAACAAGGCTAAATTACTTCATACGCTATTTGCTATACTATCTCAGTACCTACTCCACAATTTTGACCGAAACACCCATGATTTTCTACCATAAAAATGGCCACAAAAATGCCATATTTCTATAAAATAAAAAAGAATTGCTGACTACTTAACATGCTGTCCACGATACGGAGTCGGCTGCAGCTTGGCTACCTGTCAAGTAACATGCTGCGGTTATTTTCTAGCCAAATACTTTGCTTTATATGATATGCGGACTGTGTTTTCAATACTAGGTACATAGTTGTGTAGATTTAGTTTTAGTTGAAATAATTTTGGTGATAATATGGGTTGTTCTAATCTTTCATCGTTAGGAATCCAATTGCGCAAAATAATGTATGATGTATTATATACCGTGACTTTTTAGTCGCCTTACAAACCGATCAACGTATCTGACATAAAGTACCTAAAAAATTAAAAAATAAGCAATACCTATGTACTCATATATTATAATGTTATTTTCCTGTCTTGTCTACTGCGTGTACATAAATAGTAAAATAAATAAATAAATACCTCTAGGAATGTTTTTTTTAACATTAATTAAGATGATAGGTACAAAGAAAAATAAATACGGACAGCACTCGCAACAGGGTCTAACTACATCATGCGTCATAATAATGAATAATACTCGTATTTTTATTTTTAAATTATTCAAATCTCATAAATACCTAGGTATAATTTTTTTGAGAATGTTCAGAAGTTATTGGAGACTTGAAGTGGGCTGCCGTTGTGAGACGACTAATAAGTCACGGTGTATAATTACTTTAGGATAGGAATAAAGATGGAGTCCGTACTACTTCAGACAATCAAGTAGTCAATATCAGCAGATGTTTGAAGACTTCACATATTAAGCCTCAAGCCTAAAGCGCTGGCCACGCAGAAAAGACGTAAGACGCGGACGGGGCGCAGACATAATAATATTATTATATCTCTTCCGCGTCGCTTTCATATAAAATGTATAGAAGCGTCGTGACGCAAAACACATAGAAGACAGGGCGCGGATACGACGCCGCGACGCTTCTATACATTTGACATATGTCTGCGCCCCGTCCGCGTCTTACGTCTTTTCTGTGTGGCTTGCGCTTAACGCTCACGACTTTACTGAAAAGTAACCAGTTACGTTATACATTAAAAGTTATACAAAAAGGTTTTACGCAAAAGTGGCGAAATCTGACACAAAAAACGTCCTCTGCTTGGCATTAGGACTTTAAAATATAAGATTTCACTAAAAATACCATTTTAAAACATATATATAATATTCCAACATCTTCCCGGAACCATAATTTTAAAACTAACACAAAGTTTCAAAGTTATGTCATAAAACATTATTTACTTTAAACCCAACCTTATTTATATACCTATGCGAGATTAAAATATGTTGCAACTATTCAAGAACTTCGCAACTACACATGCTAGAGGAAAAGTAAGCGAAAACTTGGGTATTTCAAACGTAAATCTATTAACCTCGAATGTGGAACTATCAGAATAAATCAAAACAACTTGTGTAGCTACTGTACATAGAATGTTTAACGACTCTATTCATAACGCTCGGGTTCCGCATGTCTATATTTGAACTTTGAAACGGAGAGAATTTTTACGGAGTTGGTTTTAGGAACGTTTGAATTAATGATAGTGATTCTTGGGTTTGGTGAGGATGCAAATAGAAAGCGTTTTAGGCAAATATCGTAAACAAAATGACGATAGGAATAAATAACGCGGCACCTCAATCGGACTATAATCCATACTATCCATTATTATAAATGCGTAACTCTGTGTTTGTTTGTTTGCTATCTTTTCACGACTAAACAGCTGATCGGATCGTAATGAAATTTGGCGAGGAGATAGATTATATCCTGGGGAAGGACATAGGCTATCTTTTTTTTTCCTCACTCGTACTCATCAAAATTACCACGCGAACGAAGTCGCGGGCAACAGCTAGTAGTATATTTATTATAAATGCAAAAATTTGTGAGGATGGACGGAAGGACGGATGTTTGTTACTCTTTCACGCAAAAGCTACAGAACGGATTTGGATGAAATTTGGCACATAGATAGTTTATAGCCTGGATTAACATATAGAATACTTTTTATTCCGGTAGTAACATATAGAATACTTTTAACATATAGAATTGTATAGTAACATATAGAATACTTTTAACATATAGAATTTGTAAAATATAGAATACTTTTTATTCCGGTGGTAACTGTCCCACTGCATCAAAATTGATCCAGTGGAACAATTACCGAATATCACGCGGGTGAAGCCGCGGGCAACAGTTAGTATAAGATAAATAGTAAGATCATTTTGGGTCATAACCGCTAACTAAGAAAAAAAAAACAAATTGAAAGTCAAAAGTCAAAGAACAAAAATGAGCAGGATTGCCAACGTGGTTGGTCGCGAGACTATCACCAACAATGCGCCAGACACACTTAAGTATCGTCAGTTGAGGAGGCTTGTCAATCCCCCCAAGAATGACTGTGACGTGTGTTTATACGTCAGTCTATATTAGGTGAAAGATGAACACAGATAGGATATCATCATCTAAGAAATTTGAGACTAGCCTTTTTAATGTTTTTAGGGGTATGAAGAACAGGATGTTAAGTTCTTCAGGCCCCGTAGACAATAAAAAGAAAATCCCATAGAAAGGAGGATCCTTCGACCAGACGAGTATTTTGTCTGGACGCCTACTGCCCGACAGTGTTTTCGGGTTTTCCTATATAGGATGACTGGTAATTAGTGACCGATACTTAAACACGTGATTGCACTCACGATAACCCAAACCTCAAGAATTTTTTTTTAAACGTCTAACAGCTGATAGGTCACAGGCGCGCGCG
Organism: Noctua pronuba; assembly: GCA_905220335.1. Lineage (NCBI taxonomy): Eukaryota > Metazoa > Arthropoda > Insecta > Lepidoptera > Noctuidae > Noctua > Noctua pronuba. The sequence continues at coordinate 6,683,636 of LR999918.1, read as the reverse complement.
TGCGAATTTCATACGGCTATTCTTCTTCTTCTTTCTTTATCGTGTGGTTAGTTCGTAACCTGGTGTCAGAGTTTTTAGGCCGCCCATGGGCCTCTGACTTGGCTTTACATGCCGTCAAGAAATATCTCTCAGGCATGCTGGTTTCCTCACGATGTTTTCCTTCACCGAAAAGCAAGTGATAATTATACTATACGCACATGAATCCGAAAAATCAGAGGTGCGTGCCTTGGGTTCGAACTCGATACCTATGACTTGGCAGCGACACGGCTATACGGCTATTGTGTTACTCTGAGAAAACTCTGTGTATAAAAAAATTTTTCTTTGGGAAAGTAGTTTGTTATCATGACTACAATCACGTGTTTAAGTATCTGTAACTAATTACCAGTCACCCTATTTATACTCTTAAGTCGCCGATGACTTTAACTGCGCGATTTAAAATGTTGATGTTAGTCCTTCATTTGTTTCATAGATGGCGCTAGTACTTTTTGTACTATGTTTCTGTAGTACTTTTTGTAGTGCCGCTACATGTTCAATATAGAGCAGTAACTCCTTGTACCTGCCATGTTTTGAGGGTCGAAGCAAAATGATTTTCTTTCGAGCGGTCACTTATTCTGTTTTCCCAGAAAATATTCTCTATAATAATGACCTCCGCAGCCCAATTACTAGGTAGTACGCCACTTGGTAACACTGGCCTCCCTTTACCCCACCATTTCAAAACCACAGACAAAATAATCTCACTCAATTACCACACTGGGAACTACAAAAGCCATTAAATGATTTAATAAACAGAGTCGTCTAGTCCTCGTCTAACTCCCTAACTTTCTCTAACGTGTTTAAATAACAATTATTTTAGCTTTATCACAACGGACGAGCTTTTAGCATTTCGCTTAGATGTTAAGTTAGTTAGTTGGTGGCAATCTGTTGTCGCGTGAAATGGGGGGGAGTTGGAGGGGTTGGGGTTTCGATAGTTTAAATAATGCTTAATGGAAAAGTAGGATGGGTCCTCGAAATGTTGTTGAAAATTCTGATAAACAAAATTTCTTACGTAACGATCAGATCTTCATTCTTGTGTCATATTATAAACTCGAAAACGTGTTCTGCTTAAATTATTGTAGACAAAGGTTTCTGACAAATTTTAGTTAGTTCAGCCGCCAAATGCTGTTGAACCCAGAAAAAATCAGGGTGGGAAACCGACTGCTGTAAAGTGCCACTGAATCCGCAAATTGCAAAAATCCAGCAAGTCAATTTTACCATTTCTGTTAAAACTTATTTTAAAAATAAATGATGAGTATGAATTTAGACAGCTATAATGGCAGATGGACTGTGTGAAGGATGATATGGCTAGAAAGGAGGTGACTGCTGAGATGACGAATAATAGAATGGAAGAACAAGACATGGTACAAATAAATTGAAATGAGGAATAAGGACAGGAGAATCATCATCTGCCTAGCCTTTTCTCAACTATATTAGGGTCGGCTTCCAGTCTAACCGGATGCAGCTGAATACCAGTCTTTTACAAGAAGCGACTGCCTATCTAACCTCCACAACCCAGTTAGTACTGGATAATACGATACCCCTTGGTAAGACTGATTGGCAAACTTTTTGGGGCAGTGACTACCTAACGACTGTCAAAGATCTACAAATGACACCCGGGACCAACGGCTTAACGTGCTTTCCGAGGCACGGTGGTAACTTCGTATATAATGGATGGTCACCCATCTACAGACCAACCTAGGCAAGCACGGCTTAACCTAAAGATCGCCCTGAGCGGTTATTATTATTTAGCCACGAGCTCCTCGAATAAGGACAGGTGTATGATGATGATAATTGGTCTAAAAAAACGGGCATGTCCTAGCTAGGACCATCAAATCGAAGATACACGACCTTAAATTGGCCAACGTGGCATATTGCAGACTCCTTTCATTCACAACGAAAAAGCCAGGGTCTCAGTTAAGGGAATATAGACCTTCCCTCTGTTAATAATATATGTATTTGCACTCGGTTTTCCCCCAAGCATTCAGGACTAAACCTCCCCACGCAATTAATTCCACTCAGGCTCACCCGCAGGTATAAAACAGTTTATTAGATTATAATAAAACAATATAAACTATGGTAATTGGGTTAGGTTTATGCGTTCCCAGTCGTACATGTTGATTTGGTTGGATATTTACTATTTGCGGTAAAGGGTACGTGTTTTAGATGAATGTCCATGGTTGTTTTGTTAAACAATGTTATGATTGGATTTGTAAGTTTTTTTAGATACAGGGTGTAAACGGACCCTTCACGAAGTCAACCAAGCATTGTGTACATCAAACTAAGTAACTTTACGCAAAAATTATTGCTGGGAAGGGATTTTTTTTTGGGGTGAAAAATCACGTTTTACGGTGGGACTCAAGACTCAATATAACGCACTCAAAATATTGTGCTGATGCATGGATTGAATAGTACGGGGGTTATGGAGGTGTTTAAAGTATTTTGATCTTCATAAATTATCACCTTGTAAAACGATTCTAGAAACATCAGGCCTAACAGAGGCCCAGTACTAGTTGGTGGGTCTCATACATATCTTCGTTTTTTTTGGTTCCCGGACATGCTACTTTCATCACAATAAAGTAACTATAAGTTAAATTATAATGATTATAATTTACGAATTTATTACGAATATTTACATTATTTACAAACAAAAAATCTATAATAGTAATAAAAATATCTACAAGTATCAAAACGGTTACAGGGCGTCAAAAAAATCGTCCACATCGCTGTCAACAGGAAAATTGAATAAAATGACGTTAAATCAACTCAATTTAAAAGTAGATTAACAAAAATAGATTTTTTACAAAATTCTTCTTGTCCACAGGAGAACCAGCGATCCGCTCCAGATATGCCCGTCTTCTCGTCCTGGTGCCGCCAGAGCCTCCAAAGATACTGAAAGGTCCAGTTCTTCATGCAGTTGAAGACAGAGAAGTTAACTTGGAATGCATCTCTGTTGGGGGAAAACCAGCTGCTGAGGTGGGTATCATGACAGTGTTTAACCACGAAATTGCTTTTTCTCAATGTGATAATCAGTATGATCTTGCATGTTACAAGGTTTTAAGTAGGTATGTAACGGTAATCGATGGGCAATCTGTTCATATAAATTATGAATTTATATGAACAGTTTGCCCATATTAATTAATTTAAAATAAAAAATAATAAAATGTTTGTGTATGTGAGTTTAAATGTTTGTAAACGCACCCACGGTACTGGAGAATTTCCTAGTGTGGAGCAACGTTTAAAAAAAGTTTTTTTTTTCTTTTTTATAAATTGTTCATAGCATAATTATTATTATCCCTTCAGACATTTTATTGATGTTGGTTTGAAAAAATTCAGACAAATAATATCTCTACTGAATTCTTGATAACAGCTGTTTGCACTTCGATGTCCGTTTCATCGTGCATATTAATGAGGAAACTCTCAAACGCGAATTCAAATGTTTTTTTTTTCGAAAGTACTAAAAAAGTTGCTCGACCTAAGATCCATTGTCGTCAACCACAATAAATCTAAATGTCGAACTTTGTTAAAAAACCAGAAATTTCATTCTTAATAAATTCGCAGATCACCTGGGTGGATAATGATGGAGGTGTTTTGACACACGGAGTAAATCACACAGTGGTGCCAATGCCAGACGGACGGAGATTCACCGCAAGGCAAGTTGCTAAAAAGGCACTCAACAAATGCCCTAGTCACGTCGATGAAAGTTTTTAATAAATTACCGGATATAATTAAAAATGTACAAAAATTTCATTCATTCATAAATAAATTACAACAATTTTATAAATGCTATTATACTATTGATGAATATCTAAATTACAAATTTTGAATTAATATGATTCACCAAATAGTTTTTTTTTTTTTATATTGTTACTTTTGGATACCAAATAACTAGTAAAATTAAAGCCCTCTTCTTGTCTGCTGTGCCCTTACGGGGTCCATATTTATGTACCTAGCTTTAAGCCTTTTGTAACACCTTTTTTACAATATGGAATGCAAAATAAATAAATATGAATAAGACATTTACTATTTTAAGTTACAATTTGACGCATAGAAATTAATGAGGAAATAATAGATACATAAAGAATAATTCAAACGTCTGCCAGTCTTCTAGAACTGCTGAAGCCAGAAACGCCATTTTAAGATACCTAAAATTATGATGAAAATGGATATTATTTTATTAGTGACAGTTTCGCAAAATAGCCTGTTTCGAGAAATCTTTCTCATCATCTTTTTTGGAGATTCTGACATTCACGATTCATTAAAATCGTTGTTGTTTTAAATGTGTGTTACTGGGGGCTGCCACTGCGGCTACAGGGAACCTCAAGCGGCGTAAATATAGTAACCTTATTGGTAACTATATTTTCGAGCCGTTTGGGGTTGAAACTCTAGGACCGTGGGGTCCGAGTGCTCACAGCCTTTTCAAGGACATTTCAAAATGCTTACTTGACACTTCCCGTGACCCTAGGGCTGGCTTTAACCTTGGTCAAAGACTTAGCGTTGCCATACAACGTGGCACCGCCGCCAGTCTCTTGGGTACATTACCAGTTGACAGCGTTGAGGAGGACTTTTTTTGACGGCATTTTTTAAGTTTATTGTTAAGTTAGTTACTTTAGGTTATTTTAATTTATTACTGTGTGTTTAAATATATTTCTTTTATCAGGTCTGTACTTCGACTGCGTCCAAGAAGACATCATCATAACCAGACCCTTACGTGCCAAGCTCAAAATACAGCAGATCGAGCTTACAGAGCTGTGACTATCAAGCTGCAGGTCAGTTCGCTTAAGCATAAAGTTATTTTCTTTGTATATTTTTGGTCTTACACTACTATTTATACAATATTAAAAAAAAAAAAACTTCGATCCTTGAGGATATTATTAGGTATCGAGATTAGATTCTATTTATATACTTAATGCTTTTTACATAACAAGAAAAAAATACCCCGATAAAAATGTAATAAAATGTGCTACAATGAGGAAATTTTCATGGCAACACAGGGGCGCGGGCGGCGACAATCCGGTTGCTTCTCGGGTAGTGACGTCATAAACAAACAATTGACGATCTAACAATCTAATGCCGAAGATGGTGTTGTCACGATTTAAAATTATGTTCGATTTTAGGGAAATGTTGGTAATTTGGGTACAAAAATCATGGTATTTAAAATTCATTAATATATTTACTTTCATGAATATTTTATGTTTCGTTGTTCATTTGGTAATGTAATTGGTATTGTATTGGGTTATTTTTAACATATTCTTTAAATGCGAATGTTAGTATATTATTATTGTGTGCGAGTTTGTTTGTAACTCTTTATCACTGGACGGATTTGGATGAATTTTAGTACACAGATAGACTATGACCTGGAATAACTCATAGTGTATTAAAATCGATTTTAACGTGAGCTGAACCATGGGCAAAAGCAGCTATTTCTTTCATAATTTTCCTTTAACGATAAAAAAAACCTGAAAAAAGGAAGTATATACGGACTTTGCACGTGGCATTCTATAATTCTTGTCCTTGGAGGCATCAATGGGGAAAAGCCGTAGAATTACGTAATGTTTATTTTAACTTTTGGGTTTCTTAAGATAATTTGACATCCATGTCTTATTCAGCCCAGTAATTGGAAGAGACGATTTCAGAAGATTTCAGCCTTGGTTCCATAATTAAAGTTGTTACAATACACAATGACGAGGAGCTCGTGGCTAAATAATAATAGCCTTAAAGATTAGATTTAAAGATATATTTGAATGTCTTTGGTCCGAGCAATAAAAATGATAGTTAACGGCCGTACCTAGGTATAGCCGGCTAGAACTAGTTGCAACCTTACTTAGCCGGTTAGAACTAGGTGTTACCTTACTTAGCCGGCTAGAACTAGGTGTAACCTTAACCCACATAATAACATAATAACCCAAAATATAAAAGCTAAAGAATTTTTAACAAAAAAAAATCATAAAACGTCATAATTTTCTAAAGTTTCATCTCTAAAATTAATTTATGACTTACCAGCCAAATTACAAGTTCATTATTATAATATTTGCGTGGATTTCGAACACACAACTTACATGATTACCCTAATTCAATCTTGACTAGTCTTACTTTGGCACACTGTTTTAATATTCCTTTAGACGAATTCCAACTGTCTTAAGTATAATTTAATTTATAATCTTAATTAGCTAATTGATACCAGACATATTACTTTCTCTCACACAAATCATATTCTTGTTCCAAGATGGCATGTTATAATAATTACGAATTAATATCCTAACTTATTATTGATTAGCCTATTTTTGACGCGCCTAAGGTCGTTTTTTCATAAGCGCGTGTAAGCGCGTATACGCGCCTCGTGCCTCACGCGCAACTCGCACTTTTTTTATGGCATCTCGCAGGTCAACGAAGGAGGTTGTTGTCTGTTTAACCGGACTATCCCGTGGGTGCCTTGAGTGTAAGGCCTCAAGCCAGGAGCAACTCGTTAGAGCCTTGACGCGCTAATGCTAGGGCCATATTAGCGGTATTCGGCGAACCATTTCGGTGTTTGAAAAAGATGGAGTCAAACATTATAAGCTCTCACAAGCGCGAGCCGCGACAGAAACTGACATATTGCTACTTATAGAACCGGGGTGGAGCGAACACGCGGGCCGAATGATTGCATGTTCGCGCGTTCGAGTTTTTTAAGCACAAAAAGAGGCGCGCGTATTCGCGCGAAAGCCACTACGAGCTTATTTATATAAGTTAGTCTGAAACCGCTCAACGCTGAACAGATTTTGGAAAAGTTTGGCATACAAAAATACCACGACCTGAGTTAGGATAGATACTCTTCATCCAGGTGGGACTTGTGAGATCATTTCCGACCACCACATGAACAAAACCGCGTGCAATAACATGAATAGGGAATGGTATTTCATAGGAATTTGGTTACATTTGGTTTATCTTGTGTATCTGATCTGTTACACTTTGCTTTGACAAATATTTGCGGTTCCGACACAAACTCAGTGTAAGGAATGAATACCAATTTTGTTGTCTTGTGTTTGTGTGAATTTTGGTTGTTGTTGTAGGTGTTGTGACTTAAAACATTATAGAGATGTCAATGATAATCATCTAAAAATCAACCAATCAAATACTACTTATTCAGTTTAAAATCTGTACTCAAACAAAAAGAATGAAAGAAAGAAAATTGTAATTGGCGAAATAAAAAACAGAAACACCTTAAAAAAAAATTGTTATTGCTAAAAGGATCTCAGCTCAGTATAATGCCAGATGACAACACAAGGTATACCACCTGACGCTGATTTTCAGCTGTGTGCCCTGTGTGGACATTTATCAAAAATGTTGATAAGTAATATATGAAAGAGTATAAGAATAAAGTTATTAAGCCATTGTTACAAACATTTTCTTAATCTAACTTAGCTCTATGAATAAAATCGTAACAAGTAAAATTTGAGGAGGCCTTTGCCCAGGAGTGGGACAATTCAGGATGAAAAAAAAAAGTAAATGAGGAATACCTTTTTACAAAAAATTAAATATTATTAAAAATAATAATAAGAGCCTCGGCGGTCATGTTTCGAGGCTCTCCTTAGGCGGTTGGTTCAAGATTATTAGATTTTTATTATTATTTTCTATATTTTAAATGATTTTTATATTATTCTTGTTAATAAAAAATATTTAAAATTGTAAATAATATGTTAGAAAAATGAATAAAGAAAATAATAAGAGTCTCGACGACCATCTTTCGAGGCTCTCTTTTGAGGCGGTTGGATCAAGGGCCTGATTCAGAAAGCAGTACTCCTCGATACGGCTCGCATTGTGAGAAGGTTCCTAACCACCGGTAGCTTGGACCCTGCTCCCGACACCGCCGGACCGCTATTTTTTATATTTTAAATATTTTTTTGTATTTTTTTTTAAGAAATATATAACAATATGTAAAATGTGTATGAAAAATGAATAAAGGAGATAATAATAGGATGTATAAGCACTTATCTACCTAAGGACTAAATGTACTGTTTGGATAACCATCACAGTTACATTACCATCTTAATGAACAAAAAAGTTTATTTGTCACTTACTGCGATAGTCGATTTCCCAGTCAGAGATCCCTACAAATAAAAGATACATTATCATACAACTTTTAAATTCAACCTACGTAAAAGTTCACATAAAAGCAAGTTTTTCATATAAAAAACTAGTTTTTTAATAAAAAAGCACACACTACACGAGCATATTCTTTATAAGCAAAACTTACATTCCTTTTCCAATTCTGGCGCAGTGAACTAGATATTTCTAGATTTTGCTCGACTTAATAAAAATAAGAAGCACGTGGGGTTATATTAGATTCTTGTCATCTGTTCATGTGTGAGCTAACGAAGTGAAATGAGTTATTATAACTAGAATGAGGATATGTATAGTGTTTGATTAAAGTTGTAAAAATATCTTGGTGCATGGCAAATTCATTATGAAAACTTTGGATCGTTGCCACAAACTAGGAATTTCTCGTGTGCCGTGGGTGCCTAGCCAGACCCGGACCAACTACTTGTAGGCCATACAAATATTTGTTCCGTACGGGAATCGAACCCGCGACACGCAACGCAGCAGACGATCGCTCAGCCACTGCACCTACCGCGACGTCAAATAGTATGTTTAGGGCCTTATTTTGCATCGAGCAATATAGTGCATTATAATTATTTGGAAAGCTTTTTAACCGACTTCCAAAAGGAGGAGGTTATCAATTCGTCAGATTTTTATTTTTTAATTTTTTTATCAAGAAGAATGAAAGGCAACAATACTTTCAATAGACTACAGTTTATTCTGATAATCATTTATTATTGAAAGACTTCCTTCGATCTTTGGTCAGTTCATAAGGTTACTTTAAATGTCGACAACACGTAATAGCCATTAACTATTTAAATTGAAATCAGCGTTTCTATTATTACTTCGAAACCTTTCGTGACTTCAACCGTGTTAATGTTTTACGAGATCCTATATTCCATTCTTAGAGAGTGATCAAATGCATGATTCATTATTAGCGATCTACGGGTCCAGTATGATAACGCACTCAGGATACTGTTGAGGCTGCCATGCCGATGTAGCACGTCAAAGATGTTTGCGGAGAGGCATAAAGATGGTTTTGCGGCCATCATACGGAAGAGAAACACTTCCCTGCTTGCTACTTTTCGTGGCAGTACCAACAATACTTGAGTTTATTCTCAAATAGATGGGAGTCTCCAATGCTGCGACATTGGATGAAACTCTACTGATATTTCTCGACGGCATGTTAAGCAAAGTCGAAGGCCCTTGGGCGGCATAAAAACTCTGACACCAGGTCAGGCACTAACCACACTATAAATAAAAATAATGGACTAAAACATATACAGAACGGGCGAAATGTGGGTGTACCTATACCTCTGTCGTACCCTCCGGGAATTACAAGCTTAATGTTATGTTTAAAACATCAGAATAGTACATTTTGATTTAAGTGGGGAAACTTTGTTATTGCATTCGAGGCGGCATTAACACCCAAGCTGCAGGCGACGGTGTTATGGAGCCGAGAACTGCAGAAACAAATCCCCACGCGTATTTAAAAAACATTATCCGTTTACTAATTAATACACTTCTTGTTCACAAGGCGGTGTTACTCAACTAAGTCCAGTCTATAGAAAAGGAATTATTCAAGAAAAATTCTGCATATTTTTTCTCATGATGTGACAAAGTGTTTCTCTCTATTGTCCCGGCAGTTAATCTCACTTGGGGCCTCAAGTTTGGGGTCAGGGTCAGCCCTTATATCGGTTTCTTTTTGTGTCTTTCTCGCACTTTGCTCTGTCCTTGACAGCTGTATCGGAAATCTAAAAAGTCTTGAAAATATAAATATACACCGTGACTTTTTAGTCGTCTTACAAAGGTGGTCCACTGAATTTGCCCGACATAAAATAGCTCTACGCACGTTTTTTTTTACCTAACATAATAGGTACAAAGAAAAATAAATAAAACATTAGAAAAAAATATGAAATATCCAGTTGAATGATGTTTACGTGTCAAACGGGAGAACATACCTACCTACCCATATCATAATACTTAATAATATTTTTATTTTTAAATTATTAAAATCTCATCAATACCTATTTTTTATGAATGTTTAGTAGACATTGGATACATGAAGTGGACGGCCGTTGTAAGACGACTAAAAAGTCACGGTGTATATTATATATATATTATATCAACTACATCGACAACAATGTACAAAGAAGCTTACAAAATCGGCGTTTAATGGATGCACACAGGTCACACTATTACACCACAATATGAATTCCTCGAATTTCAAGTTATTAATAAACGAAAAGAAATATATTCCAAAGGAAATTTAAAACAAAGGAAGTCGCGAGCGGCTATTTATGAGTGTTACTTGACTCCGACGTTTAAAATTTTCAAATCAATTTCTTTCATCAACTGCCTAGCCTTTTCCTAACTATTTTAGGGTCAGCTTTCAGTCTAACTGGATGCATGTGAATACCATATAATAGTTGCTGGGTAATACGATACCCCTTGGTAAGACTGGTTGTCAGATTTTCACTTTACAATTGACAGTCGGGAGCAGTGGCTTCACGTCCGTTCCGAGGCACGGAGGAAACTCGGGAAGTAGTATATGGTAACCCATCCAAAGAGTAATCCAAGCGTAACTTAACCATGAAACCCGTGCGGCTGCTATTATTTAGCCACGATGAATTTGTAAAAATGTAGTGAAGAAAATGTTGAGTATGAATGTAGATGGCTATTAGAGTAGAGGAAGACCAAAGAAACGATGGATGGACTGTGTGAAGGATGATATGGCTAGAAAGGAGGTGACTGCTGAGATGACGAGTAATAGAGAATGGAAGAAGAAGACATGCTGCGCGACCCCAAATAAGCTGGGACAAGGGCAGGAGAATGATGATGATGATCAATTTCTTTGTAAATCATTATTTCATTTTCAGTGACAGTCCTATAAGTCTTGAAGCGGATTGTGGTGGAATTAGGAACAAGCTAAGAATTATGGTAACGGTTCTGTCTAGACTAAAAAGAATGAACTTTTTACTGAGTGGTTCTTGTGAGTTGGAATCAACTATAACAATAAATAAGTGCTTGAAACGAGACAGTTTTGTTTGTGGACTAGAATTGGCTGAGACAGTAAAACGGTAGCTCACGGGAAGGTTAAGAGTTGAAAGTTGAAAGCCTGAACTGTCCCACTTCTGGGCAAAGCATAATCAGCCTATAATGTCCCCACTGCTGGACACACGGACTCCTCTCTATGAGAGGGAATGGGCTATAATCCACCACGCGGGCCCAGTGCCTGTTGATAGACGTCACATGTCTGTGAATTTTTGGTTCTAGGACATGCTAGTTTCCTTACAAGTTTAAAAAAATATATGAGGTTTTTCTATAAGGATTTTTTCTGTAGAAGGTTGGAAACTGGATCTGTGCTCGGTTGACCGTAATTAGCGCACCTTCTATTACATGGGTCTTAAACATAAGTGGTGAATGTTAGTAATACTAAAGCACATTTCTGCGTAACCCTTCGGGGATTACAGGCAAGGCAAGTTTAAAGATATTTTGTAACTATAAGTTCTGCAAGCTATAATTATTTAAATCTATTTTTATTTTTTTATTGACCTAAAACAGTAACATGCTACACAGAAAATACAAAAAATACTTAAAAACTAAAAATCACAAACTCAAACTCAAAGCATTTATTTAAATTAGACCATAACAGGCACTTTTGAAAGTCAAAAAAACAAACAAAGCGAAGCTACATTCACAGATACAAGGCATAATAACTTGTGAAAGTACTGAAGTACACAAACATGTAACCCACACTAATATCCACGTCTTAACAAAAGAATAAAGACTATGGTAGATTTTACAGGATCTATCATAGTCTCTTTAAATTTACCTCAAATCTCCGTCTAAAATAATACAAGTTTCTCCAAATCCGCATAACTAATAAAACAAACATTCTCATCCCGTTTCTGATAAATTATTCTTTTACTTCCAGCAGCTCGTTCCGAACCCACTTAGACATGATTTACGGCCATCCAATTTAACAGCTCATTTATTATCACCACACCTAAATGTGGAGCTGTAAGTAGATATGATTCGGATTTGCATTGTGGTGTTCAAGGAATATGGAGGAGTGGAACGAAATTGGCTTTTGACAAAAAGATTTCAGATACTATAGACAGAAAGAATGACAAAGTATTTATCGGACTCAAACAAGACAAACAATTAAATAATTTTTTTTTAGTACGAAAAATAAAATAGATAGATAAATAGCTAAATCATTTAATTAGTGCACACAAAAGACATAGCACAACACACAGAAGCACAATTAAATAATACAAATTACACGACTATATAACTATATAAAACCAGGTGCCAATTTACAAAACGAAAAACATATTTAAGAAAGAAATATAGTAAAAAAAAAACAAATTTTAAAAATAAGAACAATAAATAAATAAAACTAAAACATAAATTGAACAAATTAATAGGTTCTGTACGTGGCTGAAAGGCTTATCCTATAGAAAGGCTATCAGAAGAAATGCCATATAAAAACTATGATCTCATGACAAAAAAACATAAATCTAATAGGGGCGACCCTATTGCCATCGACCGGGCACCACATTCCGTCGCTGCTACTGAGAAATTCCTGATGGAATAACCCAATAACACTTTGCCCGACCAGAGAATCGAACCCACGACCTCATGCTCCGCAATCGCGCTTGCCGCCACTCGACCAACGACGCAGTTAGTTTGACACGTTACCTTAATTTAGACGACTCTCTGATCCAGACATAGAATAAAACTTTTTGTTAACTGTTCTACTCTGGAAGTCTAGACTTAGGCAAACCCTCAATTTTCGCTGATATTGAGTCCTAAAAGGTCAAACTTAAAACTCAGCCTAGGTTTTACTGCTATATTTGCAAATGAAATTATCTTTGGACCTTTTCGGAGAACTGTTAAAATTGAAGTGGTGAAAAAAGCCTATAAAATGCTGAAATAAAAAGACTATTCAGAGAATCTGAATAAAGTGGGTAACCGAAATGGTTTCAGCAGACTTTATTTAAACTTGAAACTGTAAGATACTATCAAATCTAATCCAATGATCATCTGCCTAACCTTTTCCCAACTATATTGGGGTCGGCTTCCAGCCTAACCGGATGCAGCTGAATACCAGTATTTTACATGGAGCGACTGCCTATCTGACCCCCACAACCCAGTTAGTAATGGATAATACGATATCCGTTGGTAAGAATAGTTGTCAGACTTTTTGGGCCACTGATTACCTAACGACTGTCAAAGATCTACAAATGAGACCCGGGACCAACAGCTTAACGTGCTTTCCGAGGCACGGAGGAAACTCGGTATGTAATGGGTGGTCACCCATCCACAGACCAACCTAGGCAAGCATGGCGTAACCTAAAGATCGACCCGAACGGCTGTTAATATTAAGCCACTAGCTCCTCTTTTTTCAATTAATAGGTTTTAAATACAGTTAGATCTACTCTATCTGAAGAAATTGAAAATAACTTAAAACCACATTATGAAAGCCTAAGTTAACGCTAATGATCACTTAATATACATAAACGGACGTTTCGGCTTCCACAAAAATGAGATAATTTGATACAACGATTAAACCTACATTTTGTTTAAGACTTTATGGTTTAACTTCCCCTGGGTAGCTATCTTGTTCGTATAATTTTGTATTAAAATGTATGTAGGAGGAAAAGGAGGCACGTTTGCTCCCATCTTTTTGCGACGTACGCTTCGCCTTCGAGATGTTTTCTTGAATTACCATACGATAATAAATTGGTTAAGAAAATTCTTGATGTTTTTTGTTTTGGCTTCTTAGATTTTTGGGATTTTGCGACCGAAATCGACTGTGATTTTATAACAATAGATTCTTTTTTAAAGAAAAATTGCTGTTGTAAAAATGGCGGTAGATCAAGATCAAATTCTTGAAATTCTGAACGACTTTTAACATGGTTGACGTTAAGGCTTTTTGGTAGATTTTATCAATCCAATTAAATTCTGAAGTTTCCATCGCCGATATCGCTGATTAAATGTCATTTTGTCTATGCCTCAGTTCACGATTAAGCAAAATTAGGTTGAGATTAATGTTGCCCAGGCCTACACTTAAGAAAACTCTGAAAAAAGTTTGGAAAAGTTCCCAAGAATACACAAAACAATCAGAAGAGTAAATTATCTAACTCTCTGATTTTAAATTATTCCAATTATTTATAGAAATAGTTTGTCCAAATCATTGTGCATCGATTAAATCCTTAAACAAAAGAAACACATCTTAAGAAACAAAAGTAAAACAAACCTTAATTTGTGTTTGTACACACATAAATTACTTCTTAAGCCAAGCTTCCAATAAACGGATATAAAGAAAGGAGAAACGAAATAAGGAAAAAGACAGTCGGTAAAAAAAAATCCGTGCCACAATTTTTGTACATCCTCCTTTTAGAAAATTCGCCGATTCGGCTTACCGACATGGCCAGTCTCCTTTGGCCTATCGAAAGTATCCTTTTCGTTGATGTTGTGTTAAGTGGGGTAGATCTAATAATTTTGGACGGTGTTTTATACTGGAAAAGTGAAAATAAGGAGGGCTGTGTAAGGCTCTAATTTCGTGACGACGCGACTGTAACGGTGTCAGCAGATCTTGTATATCATGGAGCGAATGATTTTTTCTTTGCGGTTTTCCAGCCGTTTCGCCAGGTTTTAATGGGACAAATCCTTGGAATTAGTTGCCGCTGTTCGGAGAAATATCATTTTTCGTTGAACTTTTTTTCCCGTCTTGGTTTCTTGTGTGTGAGCGGTATCGACCTGTCTGTTACCCTGGCAACTTACTTTGTAGTAGGGGTTTATATTATTAAACTCCTCCACAGTTAGTGGTGACATTTTACAAAGTTCAACTACCTAGTCTTTTGAAATATCTTTTCACTGTAGAAGCTAGTTTTGATTCATATAACTTGAAATACTGGTATTCAAATTGAAGTACTTTTTGTTTTATTCAAAAAGAACAACAAACAGCTGCAATATAAAACATAGAAATAAGAAATACACAAAACTAAAAGACAATATTGCAGCCCACAACGCTATTCACAGATTAACTATAGGATCCGTAACAGTGAAAATAATCGCTAAGTTTAAAAAAAGTTTAGGAAAATACAAAAAATGTGTGAAAAAAAACTGTGTAAAATTTTGTATAAATTTTCAAGAAAGCTCCTTAAGTATAAGACTTTTATACTTATAGGGAGCATAATTATGCGAAAATATTAATATGCTCAAAAGTCCTATTGTAGGAATCAATCCATTCTGCGAACAGGCGAACGCAAGCCAGAGTTGGATATGACTAACGTGCGTTTTGGTAGCAAAATACTGCTTAGCCTGTTCCCAAACTACGTTGGGTCGGCTTCCAGTCTAACCGTATGCAGCTGAATACCAGTATTTTACTTAGAGCGACTGCCTATCTGACCTCCACAACCCAGTTTATACTGGGTAATACGATACCCCTTAGTAAGACTGGTTGTCAGACTTTTGGGCTTCTGACTACTCGTGATTTTACGTTTAAAATATTATTCTACTGCATACATACAGGATGTAAACGGACCCTTCACGAAGCCGTCAATGAAGCATTCTGTACATCAAACTAAGTAACTCTACGCAAAATTATTGCTGGTAAACTTTTTTTTTGGGGTGAAAAATCACGTTTTACGGTAGGACTCGATGTAACGCACTCAAAACATTGTTCTAATGGATATTTTGAATAGTAGGGGTGTCGTGGAGGTATTTATAGTAAAGTTATAATATTAAAAACTTGTGTTTTATAAAAAAGTCGTGAAAAAATTACAGCTTGGACTCCCAATATCTCCGTAACTAGAAGGTTCCAAGGTAAGGTCTAGAACAACAAAATGATTACAATGACAGGGAAATCCAGTGCCTTTCGGCTTCGTTAAGGGTCCTTTTACACCCTTTATATTAAAACAAAGAAATCAGGGGCGTCCTAAAGCTCGTTGGGTTGACGATATCGTCAAAGTCATAGGAAACACCTGGATACGGGACGCACAGAACCGGGAAGTGTGGCAGAAAAAAGGGGAGGCCTATACCCAGCAGTGGGTGATTCCGGGCTGATATGATGATGATGATTATATTCAAACAGTCATCAAGATCGTTGATCGTAAAACAAAAATTCCGAACTCAAATCACTAGTCAGTTCTACATAGTACAATTCTAACATTTTATCTTTGATAAATGAAACTGTTTCGACTTACTCACTCAAAATGCCTAATCCTATAAGTACCAAACAAAATGAAACAACAGAAGATCTTCTTTCGCTCATATCCACTTGACTAAATGTTTTGTCTCATCCCTTTTTCATTCGACACCTATAAAATTACAAAGGAATTGAAAAAAAACTACAAACGTCCATCTGCTTGCTTCATTTCATTTTTCAATCATTCGATAGGCAAGTGAAAAATGTCGAGTGCCGAAATCCAACATCATTGAATCGGTTCTCTATTGTATTAATTTTTCACTTTTTATTCATTTTGCGTATAGATGTTTCATTTTAAGTGTGAGATATCGAATGAAAAACGTAAAAGTGTCTAGTATCTGCTTTATGAATATGCTTGTATGAAGATAACATGACTGTAATTCTTCATACAAACGTTGAGAGCCTTTTCAATGGTTTATTGTCACTTCAAAAAGGCTTTGTTCGTTTAATTCCCTGCGAAGTAAGGCTTCGTCTAGACTAACAGGTTCATTGGTTACAAAATAAAGTATGTGCTAGAGGGGATTAAGGGGTATCTTTACGATTAAACCCTTTTGTATTAAGTAGGGATGTTGTTGACGATAAAAGTTGGAGCTAAATTGGATTAAGTGTATTTGTCCCTTACTAATATTATAAATGCGAAAGTAAGTTTGTTTGTTACGTTTTCACGAATAAACAACTGAACCGATCACCCTGAAATTTTGTATATACGTTGTCAGGTGTACAGAAACGGACATAGGGTACCTTTCGTCCCAAAAAAATGTACAGTTCCCGAGGAAAACAACAATAACGTTCTTATGATAATAGATGGTGCCACGTATTTTTCGAATCGTGATTGAATTATATTCTTACAAACCGAATTGATTGTGAAATTCTAAATTAACGCGAGCGTAGCCGCGGGCAAAATCTAGTATTGCAATAAAGATTGTTCACAATCTTTTAAAATCGCCTTAGTGTTGAGCTCAGATTTGTGTGTAGTTGATGTCGATGGTCCAGGCAACAGACATGCCTACTATTACTTGGGGCTTTTTAACACCTCTGTCTCCAGCTGATATAGAGGTTAGCGGAAATCCCTCTTTTCTGATTAATTTCGCTGCGGGATCTAATTTAAGACAGTTAAACTGTTTCTCTGGGACTTCGTTGAGCTTCATTGTCTCGGCGCTTTTCTGGTGGTCGCCACTGTTGATTCTGGCTTTCAGGAGTTGCAGTGGTTTGAGAATAATGTGGTGAGCTTAAGTACCAATAAAACAAATGGCTATCACTTTAGCGATTACAGGCATGGTATGATGATATGATATGTACCTATAGTGTTGTTATATCAAAATGGTAGAAAGGACCACTTCATAAGGACCAATAATTTGTATGGTCGTATGTGTTATTTTTTCCCTTTTCTTATAGATACTATTAATAATCTAGCATTGTAATATTTCTTTTTCCGATGGAAAATCAACAAATGACCCCTCCCGCTCTGGGCGGAGTGGAAGAGAGTGTCAGACTTTTACTAACTAAAACCCATCCATGTTCCTTCTTTGCCCTTTGTGTTCCAGGGCCGCGGTATCTCTTTCGAACAGTTCCGCAGCCCTGGCAGGTGCATTGTGATACTAATACTGTTTTAAGCTTTCACGGTTTACAACTAAAGTTAAACTGTCACTTACGGGATATCTTCCGTGATTGTTCATTATTTTGAGCTCCCAATATTTCGACACTGTTAACGAACAATCACGGAAGATATCCCGTAAGTGACAGTATAAGTTTCATTGTGATACTTTCCTGATTCACCGAGTTTCATTAAAATTAATCTGCTACATTTTGCACAGAACAATAACCTCTCTAAACCCTTCAGTAATGTTATTAAATCAATTAATATTTGTCAAACTAGGAACTCATTAAATTTCACCGCAGATATTTTATTACATTTATATTATCATATCAAAGTAATGTAATTAAAATTGATTGCTTAACAAACACTATTGTTTCATATGCTTTGTTTACGATCCACTCGCGTATTTGTTTTAACAATATTTTGTTACTGTAACCAGTACTTATTGTAATGATCAAATTTCATCAACTTTGTTTGAAATGACTGTGAAAAATTATCTGTAATAATTATTATCAAAAATAGACCAGCCAGTATTTTTATTCTGGTTTTACTAATCAAAGGACTACTTTAGGTTGTGGAGGTCAGATAGACAGTCGTTTCATGTAAAATAGTGGTATCGGAGTTATCAGTATTTTCAGCATCCGGTTCAACTGGAAAGCGACTCCAACATACTTGGAAAAGCTAGTCAGAATATGACTCTGCCTGTTCTCACTTTATTTGTCAATTTTTTTTTGTTAGCCATTTGCTTCCCACTGCAGGGCAAAGGCCTTCCTTCTCTCTTTCCACTTATCCCTATCCAGTGCTGTTACTCGCCAATCTTTATGATAAGAATCGAGTTCGTCCCACCATCTCCTTCTATGCCTGCCCCGTTGCGTTTTGCTGCTGTTTGGGACCCTTTGTGTGGTTACTTTAGCCCATAGCTCCTCCGGCATCCGACAAGTGTGGCCAGCCCAGTTCCATTTGAGCTTGGCAGCCGTGAGAGCTACATCGGCAATTTGAGTTTTGGAACACAGTATCGAGTTCCTTATACGATCAGTAAGTTTAACTCCGAGGATACTACTACATTGCTCGCTGACAGACCCCGAGTGCCGTCTTTAGACACTGGGTTAGTGACCATATCTGCGCTCCATAGGTGAGGGTAGGAAGAATGCACTTGCCCATGAGTTTTCTCGTTTGTGAGAGAGGGAGAGGTCACTTCATGATTTGTTTCACCGCCCAATAGCTCTTCCAGGTGTTCTCGGTGCGTCGTGTAACTTCTTTATCTTGTCTTGCCTGGAAGGAGACTATTTGGCCGAGGTAAATAAACTCATGGACATATACTATCCTCACACCCCCAATTCCTATGTTGCTATGTTTATGTTCCAAGTCCATGGGAGCGAGCCTACTGCCATTAACTGGGCACGAAACCAGACTCCGTCGCTGCTTCTGAGAAATTCCTGATGACCCAATGGCATTTTACCCGACCCGATAATCAAACTCAGAACCACAAGCTTAGCAGTCGCGCTTGCGACCACTCGACCAACGAAGCAGTCAAAAAGTATTTTTTTTACTACTTATAAGGTTTAAATCTCAAATAAAACATGGAGTCGTGAAATTCTCTGTATGACAGTAAATGTACCGTGTAATCAATATAACCTCAGCCTAATGAAAACACTAGAACCTTCCACTCCAATTCCAACGGCTCGATTCCATTTGAAATTAGAACCATCTTTTCAATTTACTCCCTCCATCCTCTCCAAATTATATATGGGGACTGCCATATCACTTTGGCTAGGTTCCAATACCATACGGCTTTAAAATGCTCCGTAATATCCAGTCTTAAACAATCAGCTATAAAATATTAGTGAGGTTATCCGGAGCCAGCTAAATGGCACTAGAATGTTCTAAAGTCTATAGAAATTGGTTTCTAGTATGTTGTGGGCTTTATATGGGAATTGGTACTTAAGTTTCTCAGATTATCACTAGTTTTATTTGAAACTAGCTGTTGTCCACAACTTTGTTCGCGTGGATGTGACCGAATGTGAGGAACAAAAAAATGTTGCATAATATGCGTGTTATTCCAGACTGTAATTTATCTCTGTGCCAAAATTCATCCAGATCCATTGAGCCGTTCTGGCGTGATTGAGTGACAAACATCGGTCCATCCATCAATCCAGTTTCGCATTTTTGATAGTAGTAAGATTAGGATGATAGGAATTTAAATTTTGTATCTTAAGGTTGCAATGCCTACTTGATGATAGACTCAATTCTATCATCGAGTAGGCATGCGACCAATCAAGCTATACAAAACCAGTTTATCCAGATCTTTTATTGTACGGGAAATCTATACAAAGCGAGGCCATGTTATACTGAAAATCTACAGCTTGATGTGTCATCCTGTGTATCAATTTGCATTCCCAGAGTCATTGATTTTTTTAATATTAATTAATGGCAGCACTAATCATTATAATTATATTTATTGTGGCTAATTAAGGTTAATATTTGCCACGCAATGTCGAAGAATAAAAAAAAAAAAAATCTTGCTTGAACGTCTAGTTTTAACAAGCTACATCTGTCAATAAAAAATATGATTAATAATGAACAAAACAATTTACTCTACTATGAAGAATTTAAGTAATCCAGACAAACAACGTCGCATTGATCACCATTAAAATAGAATGCAAGCAATAACGATGCACCCAATACAAATACAGCTAAGAACTCGCTTTATCTATACAAGAAAACAGACAAGATAAGAACGATCAGCCGCAAAAGATTAGTGACAACAGCTTACCCCCGGCGAAATGCAGAGAATTCTTAGATAGCAGAAACAAACAAAATCTTCCAATGAGACCTATAAGACTTGATCAACTGCATTGCATTTGAGCATATTGAAATAATTCTTCAAACTCAAACTCAAAGCATTTATTTCAAATAGACCCATGACAGGCACTTTTGCATAGTCAAAAATCAGCTATCTACAGTCCAGCCACAGGCATAATAACTGTGAATGGACTGTAGTTGCTCTTAATGTCGAAGATATTATTCTGTAGTTATACAGCATTTATCAGAAAAGTGTGGTCGTATTTAAGGATGTGATTCAGACCATCTAGTTGAACAACTTTCTCTAAGATACCAACATCGTAATCATGAAAGTAATACCTTTGTTCACAAATAAAGTTTGATTGATTGATTGATTAAACAGCTGTACCTTTATAAAACTTAAAACCTACTTAATCGTTTACTCTTACGCTCCTGCCTAGCCTTTTCCCAACTATATTGGGGTCGTATATTGGGGGGTATACATGGAGCGACTGCCTAACTGACCTCCACAACCCAGTTAGTACTGGGTTATACAATACCCCTTGGTAAGACTGGTCGTCAGACTTTTTGGGACTCTTACGCTCTCACTCACTCCTTTTTATTTCATATCACCCCTTACACAATCTAGCCCTTCTCATAAAAACGGTATTACACAGCTTTATCTTGCAAAAAGTCTTCAAAACTCAATTGAATTGTAGTAAAAGTAATGCCTTCTCTCCAGCTTATGTACTCCTTGTAAAAAGTGTATAACGAACGCAGCTATCGAAGTTCCCCAGATGGCTTCACTTGTATTTATTTTTCTTACTCCGTATGTTTTGCTACAACCTACAACTATACTAGAAAACAGACCTGATTTGGACACAACGAGAAATGGACGGTTTTACGTTTTATTTTTAAAGCCGTCTTTTTTAAAGTTCCGAGTGAAAAATTGTTGGGTATTTTTAGGTCAAGTCGATTCGTAATGGCTGGTTCTCGCAGTATTGTTTCGTTCTAGGAGAAATTGACGATGTTTTCTGCGACATTTCTCTCATTTTCTGCTTGGTTTTTCACAATTCTGACTTGTAGAAAAATGATGTTGTTTTCTGTAGCTTCATTGTTAGTGTTTCGCTGTCTGCTTGATACCTAAATTAATTTAGTGCTGTTTCTATTTTGTGTTTAAAAAAATTTTAAACAATAACATTTACATCTTACTAATTAAATATTATAAATGCGAAAGTTTGTGAGGACGGAT
Source organism: Noctua pronuba (assembly GCA_905220335.1). NCBI lineage: Eukaryota > Metazoa > Arthropoda > Insecta > Lepidoptera > Noctuidae > Noctua > Noctua pronuba. The sequence goes on along the minus strand of LR999918.1, from coordinate 6,661,676 downwards.
GGATGAATGTTTGTTACTCTTTCATGCGAAAATTACTGAACGGATTTGAATTAAATTTGGCACATAGGTAGTTTATAACCTGGATTAACACATAAGATACTTTTTAGCCCGGTAGTATGATCCCGTGGGACAATTGCCGAACTTCACGCGGGCGAAGCCACAGGCATCAGCCAGTGATTAATAATTTTAATTTTCTGTCAGGATACCGAAGTATGTTGAGCCAATTTGTCATTACTACATTATTATGAGTTTCACCAAACATGCACAAAAAATCTTCGTAGAAACAATAAATACAACAAAATATAGCCCGAATTCCTGAGTTCGGTGGATAAAAGTCTGGCAATGTAAAAACTAACATTCTTTTTGTTGCAGGTACAATACGCGCCAAAAGTTCGCATGTTCGTGAAATCCGGAATATTGAAAGGAAATATACAAGAAGGAGACACAGTCGTTATTGGTTAGTTTTGCAACATTTTACCCCTTATAATACAAATCCCAATTGATTTCGTAATATCCATTACTTAACTTTTTTAATCTACCCATCAAATTTCATTGCTATTCGTAGGCGTACCCCAAGGGTCGATTCTGGTGCCCCTATTAATTTTATTGAATACTTACGCATAAAGGCTGCGTAAGGGGATACAAAATTTTGAGATACTTTCATCAAGGCTTCGTAATTAATTAATTAGTTAATTCCTTTTTATAAGCAGGCTTTTGAATTCGATCCTTTGAACGACTCACCTTAACATTTATGAAAAATTCTTGCAGATTATTTTGTGAATTAAAATTTTCTGACATTCTTCTCTTGAGAGTGTTGAAAGAAGATTTTTCCCTTATTATTATGCTTATTATTTTTTCACAGGTTGCCAAGCGAGTGCGAATCCAAACAATCTAACGTACAGGTGGTATGTCAACAATGAGCACATTGCTGGTGACATCAGTAATGAATTGGTGAGAATGAGAACATTGATACATTGTTTTATTTTAATTTTATAAAGTATCTTTATATTATTGTATTGATTGGCATAAGAAAATAGAGGCCTATACCCAGCAGTGTGTGAATTCAGGCTGTGGATGTTGATGTTGATGATTTTTGTATTACTGATACTGTTAGCCTGCATCAACCCCATCCCACTACTGGGCAAAGGCTTCTCTCCAAGACTACCAGTTCTTTCGATACAGGTTAATATGAACCACTGGTCGTTGGGTTTGTCTAGCTCACCCCGCCATTTTTAACGAGATCTACCCCATCACTTTCTGGCTGTGTCAGCGCTCTATAATAGGATATTTGACAACATCGAAAAAGAAAAAAAAGAAAAAAAAAAATAGTCCGTCAGTTAGATCACCAAAAAATATTGGACACGTATTTTTTCTTTTGTCACATAATCATAAAATTACGGGGCTTGTGACGTCACTGGACAGTAAAAAGTAACAGAATTTGTGACGTTACGCGAGATTTCAACACGCTGTATCGTGGTCATTTTTCATTTACATGACAAAAGAAAAATACGTGTCCAATATTTTTTGATAATCTAACTGACGGACTAAATACTTTTTTTCAAAAAAATCTTTATAGTGGTTCTTTTGGCCCACAGCTCATTGAGGATATTTTATGTTTGTTATAATTGGTGTTATTTCGTAAACAAAGATTTGCTACTGGTTTTGATTTTCGTACCCACCATGTTTAAGAAAAAAACACTTGACAAATAATGTTGTGTTTATGAGATGATACAAATAAAATAAACATAAATTAATTAGTCCGTCACCAAAGCAACTAAGGTTCAGACTAGGTTGGTCAAAGTTTAATTAGGGTTCACTGTTAAAATTCTAAATTTATTATACAAAGAGGTTTGTTAAGGGATATGTTGTCAACAGTCCAGTTACCAAACTCTGCTTTAGTCAAAGATTCCAATCGTTAGATGTGCTCTCACTGTACTTATAATGCTTGAAAAATTATTCACAATGGGAACAATAGACTCACACGTTTCGCGTGGAATAATAAATCCGCTCCAGTATGTGTGAACGAGACAATACTCTTCGAAGGTCAACGAAACTAAAAGATGATCATTTTTTGACGCGGTAGAGCGAATCATCATCACGCCTTTATCTCGTCTTACTTAAGGCCGGTCCAACACGTTTTTTCCTTCCATTTTCCGCAATAGGTGAATCTAGCTATTTAAATCTTTGGCATTTAATGTTTTCAGAATTTAATTTATCTAGGTCATCGCTTTAGTTCAACTGGGTCGGCTTGAATTCCTTCGAAGACCAACCATTTGAGAATTCGCGCGAGTCATTTAACCATTATCGATTTCAAACGTCGTTTTTAATCAGGCAAATGGGGTGTTCGTACAGGTGAGGTCAGTAACGTTGTTGTCAATACATCCGCTGCAGCTACTTGTCAATTGGTTCTGTTGATACTGCCAGTGAATAAACAATTAGGTTAATTTATATTGTGGGAACAGTTCAGTGTGGAGGTAGGTTCAGCAAGAACTTAATTTCCATGGTTCAATTACATTTAGTTTGTATTTTCTGGGCCAGCGTGGTGAATTATGGCTCTCTTACAGAATGAAAGCCAGGATCTCAGCAGTGAGAACATTATTATTATCATCTATTTATACAAAAATCATTATCTGTTCGTATCCTATACTACTGAATCGATTCTGAGATGAAATTTTGCACAATTGGTCTACAAAAGCCAGGAAATGGTTCCGAAAAAAGGCATTGCAACTCATGCACACATACTATGCTAAATATATTGTGGAAATACATAGTTCACAAAATTGACCAGCAGGGTAATTGCAAAACACAATCGCAATATCCCAATGCTATTTGTTCAGTTTGACAATTCAACAATATTCATTGCGTGATTCTGGTTGTTGAGTAGATGATTTTTTCTATCATATGAAGCAATGGATTACGAATTTCCTTAAATATCGGGTGCAGTTCAATTTCACTTTCATAATATTTTATGCCGGGCGCAAGAGAGTTTCCAAGAACCAAATATAGAATTCATTTCATGCATTTTCAGAAACTTAAGCATGACAGGCTTTTGTGAAATTTAATTAGTTTAACGGTAGGTTGGCACATTTTAAAAAGTGCTGCCTTGGCAATGCCGTCAGTGTTTTGGGCACATTAGCAGGTGACAGCAATGTGGAAGAATTTTTTGATATTACGTATACAAGGTGCAGTTTTGCATCCTGGTCAAATTCAAGGAAGTATCTATGCTAATAATCCTCGACCCAAATCAATAATAAAATGGGTAGGTATTAGTTTTCTTATATACGGAATCAGTAAGTGAGGACAGTGGCGGCGGCGCGGTGCCTCACACAGATCGTCAATACTCACGCACACAGCGACATATCGCGCGATGGGTGATTCTATTTGTTTAGTTGAAATGTAAACACGAAAGTATAAGTCTTATTCTGAAATACTGTCTTTAAACAATTTAAAACAGCAACTTTATTAATAATTGACTAGGTACTGTAATTTAAACTGATTATTTATGTCTTTTGTGACAACCTCCTGAATTTCGACGAGGATGCATAACTGCACCTTGTATATAGGTTAGGTTAGGTTACGATATTTTATAATTTTTGTTTTTATTAACTGACTGTGATCCATGTGATCGCGTTATTCGTGTGTCAAAAGCATCCCACAAGAGAATTCCCGAGTTTAGCTTGTTTACTTGCCAACTCCCAATTCCAACACAAATTCGACTCAAAACACAACATCACCTAAAAATTCTACTTGTATCCACGAAAATGTTGGAATACACGAAAACCGTAAGCGGAGAGTAACATATTCCGAGCAGGATGCTCCATTAAAAATCCAAAACAAAGTAACGGCCCTGTATCTTATATCATCTCAAGTGTCGTTTCGCCATTAATTCCGTACACTATATTAAATTTTACCATCCTTATTTGCATCTTCTGGTAGGAAGGCGTCTTCCGAAAATATAAGAGAGAGAATTTTCAAATTTCTGCTTGGCACACCATATACCTGCAATATGCATTTTACATTAGGTGTTTCGTATTAAGGCGTATGCTCTGGAGTTTTTGGCTTATTAAGTGTTTTATTTTCTTCTTTAAGTGTTTTCGTTCTTCCTTGTTTTGAAATGTTTAGTGTTGTGTGGTAATTGGCATCGTCTTCTTAAAGTCTTGCTAGGAGTCTTGTTTTAACTAGTATGCTGGATATTTTGTTCTAGTATACATTGTCTTGTGCGCTTGTTAATATAATTTTAAGCACTAGTTGGGAAAAGTTTCTTGTTTCTGCAAATAAGGGTGTGTTACGGAGAATGTTCTTTGTTTCTTTTAATGTAACATTCTTATTATTTAATATGTAGATACTTGTCTTGTACATTTACTACTATATTACTACTACACACTATATTATTAGGTTCTATATTATTTTTTTATTTGGTGCTTGTATATTTAGATGAAAAATTTTAAAAGCGAAAATATTCTAGCCTGGTTACAAAAGTGCCTTTAGCAACTTTTTATTGATTTAGAAAATATTTAGGACTTAGAGACACTAGTTAGGCTCAAGAAATTAATTGTGAAGCAAATTCACTACCAACTTCATGAGTGATAGATATTATTGTGATAACACGGCAAATAGACATAAGGTGCTAATACGCTTTAACAATTAATTTTCCTGACTGTTGACTGCCTCGGTGGTCTATGAGGTCACGGGTTCAATTTCCAGGTCGGCCAAAGTATTATTGGGTTTTTCCATCACATATTTCTCAGTGGCAGCCACGAAAGCTACATTTGTACCCGGTTTATGGCAATAGGTTCGACCCCAATTAAATGGAACTTAGACATAACTGCCGAAATGTAGGTATACTAGTACACCTCTGCCTAAACCTTCGGGGATAACAGGCGTGATGTAATGATATGTAATTAGTTCCCTATCTGTATATAAGAATAATGATGCAATTCAAATAGCCAAAAAACTTGAACCTTAATTATTTTTACCACCACCCGGTTCAAAAAATCGAAAACAATTTTTCAACCCTCTAATAAGAAAAAACACCCCCAATTTACCACTTCCCTTTGTTACAGATACTTTCAAACATATCCAGGAGATTCAACGAAGCGACGATCAAGTGCGAGGTTCACAACCAAGTCGGCAAAAGTGCTGACACCAAAACTCTGGAAGTGGCCTGTGAGTACCGGCTCAAGTATAATAATACCTCGTCAGTTCTGCGGTTCGATAGGCTCACGGTTTTGTAAGGAGCGATGTGAAAAGAGCGTCGTTTCTTGTGTCTCTTCAGAATTATGATTTTATTGCTGTGGTATTTTTAGGTTTTTGTAAAATACTATGTGGTATTGGTAGCTATCTACTTAAGGTGAAAACAATATGATTTTTCGGTTTAAAGACATTTTTATTTCTCAAAGAACAAATTACAGTTCACTTAAAGAGAAACTTAACTAAATTAACAACACTCAATACTCAATACTCAAGTCTTTATTGCATTCCATATTATGTAACATAGATGGTGTAACAGGTAAAAGTACAATATGGACCCTGTCGGGCACAGCAACGTTAGGAGAGAGGACTCAGTAGCAATTCAATTATATTAATAACTAGCTGTTGCCCGCGACTTCGTTCGCGTGGAAAATGTATGTGTAAGACTGCCTCGAGTGGTCGCAAGAGCGACTACTAAGCATGAGGTCCTGGGATCGATTCCCGGGTCGAGCAAAGTGTTAAAAAAAAGAATGTTTATTTCAATTAGGTTCATAAAGTTATCACACACATGATTTGGAGATCACCTTTTAAGCAAGGAGATACTTGGGTTAGGGGGCGTCCATTAATTACGTGAGGCAATTTTGGCGATTTCTCTCCCCTTGGTGAGATGTCGTGAGATTTTGCTTTTGATCTAAAACATTAAGAGACTTTTTGCGAGAGCCCTTAGACCTCCTTAATCCGGCCCTGCCGCAAAATTCGTTCTTAGCAGACTTTTACTGACTATTTACTACCTCCCTGCCAAATTTCAAGCTTGTAGCACAAAAAATGAAGGACTTTCATACAAACTTGCGAGAGCCCTGAGATCCCCTTAATCCGGCCCTGTCGCAAAATCCGTTCTTAGCGGACGTCTACTAACTATAAACTACCTCCCTGCCTCATTTCATCTTTTTACGTCAAGCGGTTTTCGATATTTCGTGATGAGTGAGTGAGTGACCTTTCGCTTTTATATATTTTTGCTTTTATTTTTTTAATATTTTGCTCCGAAGTTAAAATGCTAGTGCAGCCACATCTAAACGTTAAAGACGTGCCGCGAGTGAAACAGTTATTATCTCAGCTATTAGTTATTTTCGTTATTTCTCTTCACTCCACAATTGTAAATAAAGCCTGCTTAGTATAGAAAAAATGCCTAATACAGCCCCGCCCCCCCCAACCAACTGTTCACCGAATGAAAAATATGTTGAATATACATAAAAAAGACTAAAGTCATCACAAATAGCGTAAAAAGTAGGGTTGAGGTAGATGGGCAAGAAATTCACTACGTCGATGAGTACATTTGAGTTTGAGAGTTGCCGAGTCGAGAACGCCTGGAAGAGGTACTGGTACATGAAGTCGCTGATGAAGGGTGACCACCTTTATCCCTGAAGCGCAATCTCATCGACATGTGCATTCTGCCCATCCTTACCCAAAAGCAAAAGTCCAAACTCTAGGTTGGCCAAAGGGCGATGGAACGTAGCGTATTGGGTATTAAGCTCAGAGACAGAATTCGCAATACCACAATACGCTCAAAAACTGGAATCGCTGAGGTGGGCGATAAGACTGCTAGTTTGGAGTGGAATTGGGCGGGCCACGTCTGTAGAATGCATCAGGACCGGTGGGCCAGAGTCGTCACGCAGTGGGTGCCAGAAGACGGGCGTCGTCGCCGAGGGAGGTCTAGAAAACGCTGGTGTGACGACTTAGAAGCGTTTCGGACAGATTGGACGAAGTAAACCGCACGGAGAGAAGAATGGAAGGCAATGGGGGAGGTTTTTGCCCAGCAGTGGGACAATAAAGGCTAAAAAACATTACTTAAAAATTATAACGAATGGGTTGCCTAATCATTAAGTTAAGAATATTTAAAACTGCGACAGACGCTAGGCTTGACCGCTTTTACTTAGACAACGTTATACTTTCGAATCTCATTTAAGTGTAAACTTGTCGACCTGTGTATCCTGCCTATCCTAACGTATGGTACCCAGACATGATCTTTGACGGCAGCTGAAAAGTCCAAATTCAAGGTTTGCCAAAGAGCGATGGATTTTAAACATCAAAATCACTGATTGAATACGCAACACCACAATACGCTCCAAGACAGGCATCGCCGATGTTGGCGATAAGTGTAAGAGGTTCAAATGGGACTGAGCGGGTCACATTTCCAGAATGGGTCAAGACAGATGGGCCAGAATAGTCATACAGTAGGTACCTGAAGACTGTCATCGTCACCGAGGCAGGCCCAACAAACGCTGGTTTGACGATTTGGACTCGTTCCTGACTGATTGGCCAGAGAAGGCAAAACACCGGGAGAGTTGGAAAGGAAATGGGGAAAGCCTTTGTTCAGCAGTGGGACACAATAGGCTAATTAAAAAAACAAAACGTTATACCAGCGTGTTTGTTATAAAATTACCTATCTGTTTTTTAATACATATTTTAATGAGAAAACAGATGAGTGTATATAGTACCTAGTAGTACACCCACATTTTGTCAGTTATGTTTAACTCCCATGAAATATTTAGCGAGCCTATTGCCATTTTGGGGTATAAAGAACAGGTTGTAAAGTGCTTCATCCCCATAGAAAAGGGAGGATAGTCCGACCAGACGGGTGTAATGTCTGGTGGGCTACTGCCCAACAGTTGTTGTCGGGTACTTCTAGAAAGTCTTAAATCGCGGATAACTTTATTTGGTCGATTTATTTGACCCAGGCAGAATTTAGACGTATATCGATGTTTAGTTCATCACCTGCGTCATAGATGGCGCTGTAGTAATTTTTGTAATATGTTGCTGTAGTACTTTTTATAGTGGCGATACACCGTCAACCGGGCACAAAACCAGACTTCGTAGTTGCTACTGAGAATAAAAGAACAATAAAATTCCAAAATAAAATTCCAAACTGCGATTGATTATTGATATTTTGCAAATCGAGAAGGAAACAGACTTCTAGTACAGCAAGAACTTATTGTAGAAATCATCATCATCATTCTCCTGCCGTTATCCCAATTTTTTCGGGGTCGGCGCAGCATGTCATCTTCTTCCATACTTCTCTATTATTTTTGGAGAAACGTTTGAAGAAAAAGGGAGAAAAATGGAAATGCAAACGATGTCAATACAAAACAAAATGGAAATCTAAAAGCATCAAAAAATATTCAAACAAATTACAAAAAGTGAAAGTAATACTGGGGTTTGAACTTGCGACCCGTAGCTTACAGAACGTTCAAGAACCCGCTAGGCTGTTTTCTCTGTTGACATAAGCTTTAAATAGCCGTTCTGGTGCTTGTCATGACTGAAAAGTCAAACAAATGAAGGATACTGACATAATGCAATATTGCTCACCCCCTTAAGCGAGTAGCGTGATAATATATAGCCTAAGTTGTGAAGAAGCCTATAAGGAATATTTGTGCAAAATTTGAACAGGATCTATGCAGTAGTTTTAGCGCCAAGTCGGAACATCCAATTGGATTTTTACGATTTTATTATATGTATAGATATAAATTATTAGATGATTAGATGTGTTGTAATTGGATGAAGATAATTATTATGTTATTATTAAAAGTATTTTCATTAGTAATTATTTAATTATATTATTATTTATATATTCACGTTTTTCTATTTTCATATTTATATTTGGTTTATTGCATTCCATATTATATATTTCGTAAAATATAAGAGAGCGGATAAGTTTACTTTGCAATCGATTTGTCATCTAAAAACTCCTTTACTGAGTAGTATGCCTTGGATTGCAAAAGTTGTTTCAATTTACTAATAAAAATATTTGTTTTTTCTAATTCTCGAATGTCGTATAGGTATAATAGGTTGTAGTTTACATAACGACGTTCAAGCCATCCATTTTTACGGACGCTAATCAAATTTTACTACGACTGATACCCATCTGCCTAGCCTTTTCCCAACTATATTGGGGTCGGCTTCCAGTCTTACCGGATGCAGCTGAATACCAGTATTATACACGGAGAGACCTCCACAATCTAGTTAGTACTGGGTAATACGATACCCCTTGGTAAGACTGGTTGTCAGACTTTTTTGGGCCACTTACTACCTAACGACTGTCAAAGATCTACAAATGACACCCGGGACCAACGGCTTAACGTGCTTTCCGAGGCACGGAGGAAACTCGGTATGTAATGGATGGTCACTCATCCACAGACCAACCTAGGCAAGCACGGCTTAACCTAAAGATCGACCCGAGCGGCTATTATTATTTATAACCGACTGATACTGCAGATTGCAAAAAACTTAAGAAAAATAGTATTTCGTGGGTTACTTTACCGTTTCCCTTTGATCGACTGGAGCGGCTGTTATTATATTTTGACTATCATCCTAAAAATTGTCACAGACTAACACCCCGCCCATATCAAAGACACAGTCAGCCAAATCATATTTGAAAACCGACTCCAGTACATCTCAGAAAATATACACGTCCAAAATTATTACTGAGAATTTGAGACTAGTTCCTGGCGCATACAAAATGTTATTCATGAGATTTCACCCAGTATCATACCTACATGAGGTCTTCCCGATCGTGCAAAAGGCGTATTCATAGAAACACCAATTTATTGTTTCATCAATTGATGCGCTTACAATTTTACTGTCCATCGATTGGACGTTAGAGGTAATATTTGGGCTGCGAGACTGTTCGAAAGAGATACCGCGGCCCTGGAACACAAAGGGCATAGAAGGAACATGGATGGGTTTTAGTCAGTAAAAGTCTGACACTCCCTTCCACTTCACCCAGAGCGGGGTGGAGGGGGGGGGGGTCATTTGATGATTTCCCATAAAAAAAGGGTAATATTGTCAACTGTTTTTCACTAAATGCATTTATTAACGTCGAACTAAATGAAATAGATCTGTTTGTTGGTCGTTATAAGTCACAATTTGGTTAAAATTTCGTTCGTTTAGTTCGCGAAGTGCAATGTATTTAAAAGTCGCGCGATGTTTGGCGTGGGATGTTGTTGGTATAAGTCATTTCGTCTTTATTCTGGTTGGTCAGAATATGACTTAAGAGTAACTGTTAACCAATCAGTGCATCGATCAGTTGTTGAGTTCTTTTTCTCCAAAAATCCCGATACCAGCCGGAAACGAACGAAGGTCTATCAGTTAACGGTCATTGAAAAAAACGAAACGATTTTCCAACTATCCTGCGAAATAATAAGTGCGACTAGAAAAGGATAGTTCATGTCAATTCAGTCCTAAGAGCATAAATAAGTCTAAAAAGTAGTCGGAGAACTTTTCGAAATGTCTTTTAAAAAAAAGATAATTGAAAATTTCACTTTCTATGGAAAATCTAAAATCGGTCTAATTTAGCTGTAGCACAATTTTTCGAAAATATTCTCTGATGACTTTTTAGACCTATATAAAGGGTGTAAAAAGACCCTTAACGAAGCCGAAAGGCACTTTCTCTTCCCGTCATTGCGATCGTTTTTTTGTTCTAGACCATACCTGGGAACCTTCTAGTTACGGAGATATTGGGGGTCAAAGTTCCAATTTTTCCACAAGTTTTTTTTTTTAAACCACTTTTTAAGGTTTTAACTTTTCTTTAATTAACTTCATGACCCGTTTACTATTCAAAGCATCTATCAGTACTAAGTTGTGAAGGCGTAACATTGAGTTTTACAGTAAAACGAGATTTTTCACCCCAAAAAAAAAAGTCGTTTCCCAGCAAAAATTTTTGCGTAAAGTGACTTAGTTTGATGTACAGAATGCTTGGTTGACGGCTTCGTGAAGGGTCTGTTTACACCCTGTAATTATGTATCCTGCTTATGCGTATAAAGTTTCATTAAAACCGGTTCAGTCATTCAAAAAAAAAAGGACTTGAAAGTTTGTATGAGATGCCGTAAGTCGTAAACGCTCTTAACTTAACTCAGCAAATTCTCGTAAAGTTATCGCTGTGAATGGTGAAAGTGCCTATTGGTGATTTGATTAATTCTAAGACATAGCTAATTTACATTTGCTAGTATTCCTTTCGATATGCATAAAGGAAACTTCTTTCATAGAAACCAATTTTGTTTAAACGATTTCGTACTGCAATAAAATGACGAGAACTGATAATTTCTTTTAATTAGATAATTAGAATCATGAAAGTTTTAAGTTTTTATTGTGACGATGATTTGAAAAGTTAATATGGTTTTATTTCGGTTTCAGAAATATTGTCATATTGTTGGGGTTTTTTTTTTAAATATATAAGGCACAATTTAGAGTATCGATGTATCGATTAAGATTGAAAATTACAAACGTTTTGTGTATGTGTGTGTGTGTTTGTTTAAAAGGTTTTAACTCGTTAACCGGTAAGTTAGATATAGAGGTAGGATCTTTGAGGAAAGACGTAGACACAAAAAACAAGAAGTGAAAATCTTTTTTTATATGGAACCACCGTGCAAGCTTCCTCTACCAAATGAAAATATATCTAAAATCCTTAATCCTTAAAATAATCACTTAAATCGACCAGACATCGATCGAGATAAATCAGACCTCGGAGAAATCGGTAATCTAAAAGAAAAGAAAAAGATGCTGGTGGAATACATAACCTCCCCCTTTTTTAGAAGTCGGTTAAAAACAGACCGATGAAGTTTAAATGAAAAAATCGCAGGCCAGCAGAGCTAAATTCGAGTCAAATGTTGGACAAAAAGAGAAAGAGAAAACTGTGAGTGGGCAGAGTTTGCCCAACAATTGATCCGGTCTCTATGTCAGATTCTATCACGAGTCAAAACCAATACCAATATTTTAAAAAACGGTCCATAGCTTTGTGCACCCTTTTGTTTTTCCCATACAGGAAGCTGCTTCAAAAGGCCATGGGTTTTTCCTCTGTTATACCTAAGGGATATATGGAATGAAATATGATTTCTCTTTGTTATCCATCACGTATTAAGCATTCAATTGTTTGCTTCTAAACTCGGGGTTTGATGTTTTGTTGTTTTCGTGAATTGCGTTTTTAGAATTGTTATTCAATTTTGATGGTGTACGTGGAACTGAGCCGTCCGACAGACGAGATATAGTTCGTTTAAATACTGACAGGAATTTTACATTGTGTCCCTAGATATTAATTAACCTCATGATATTAATTAAAATAACTACATAAACCTAATACTAGTAATATTTCCTTAATTCATTTCTGTACATAAGATTTACATTTTTAAATATTGCTTTACAAAATAATATAAAAAATAAAGTAATATTAGTAATAATTATAATATATTATAATTATAAATAATAATATAAATAATACCAGCCTGTTTCTGTCCCACTGCTGGGCAAAGGCCTCTTCTCATACAGAGAAGGCACGAGCATTGATCACCACGCTTGCTCAAGACGGGTTGGCGATTTCAGACTTATATTAATTATAAGTCCAGGTTTCCTCACGATGTTTTTCCTTCACCGATGTCTGTGATGTCCAAGATAAACTTTAGAAAGTACATATGAATTGAAAAAGTCACATTGGTACTTGCCTGGATTTGAACCCACAACCTCATGCATGAGAGGCGAGGCCTTAACCTCTGGGCCATCACAACATATTATAATTATAAAAAAAAAAAAAAAATATATCATAAAAATATTAATATATTATATGTATATTATCGTTAATTAATAATTATATTTGTTTAACAAACTTGCAATCCAGTATTCCTACTCAATGGAAGCTTGTTTTGTCCAATCTATTATGTTGCCGTGCCCTAACCGGGTTTCATGTTGGAACTAACTTACATATACACCGAGATTTTTTAGTCGTCTTACAACGGCAGCCCACTTCATGAGTCCAATGAGTACTAAACATTTATTTAAAAAAAAATAGATATTTATCAGATTTTAATAATTTAAAATAAAATATTATTCAGTTTTATGACGCATGACGTAGTTATAACACCCTGTTGCGAGCGATGATCTACTCGACTCGAGAGCTGGGTAAGTATGTTCTCCCGTTTGACACGTAAACGGGTAATCTCCAAAACGGGCGTATTCGTATGATCGCTCTGGTGCTTTTCAGATTTTGATATTTAATGGTAATTACGTATCTCATTAAAAAGAATGATATTCAAATGGTATATTTTTACTAGTGGCCTTCAATTTACACAATTCATGTCGGGTACATTGAGAGGACCACCTTTGTAAGAGGACTAAAAAGTCACGGTGTATATGTAACAAATAAATGTACACATGAATGCAATAAAGAGTTTGAGTTTGAGTTTGATTATTTTTAAAACTACTGCTCTCAAAATAGTGTAAGTAATCACAGTGAAGTTACCGACACGTCCTAGAGTTAGAAAAACTCAGGTAAGAGGATTGAAAACATTAAAGACTGATTAATTATGCTTTTAGTGGTTGAGTATACTAATTAACGTGTTTATGTGGTGGGCAGCGGTAAATAAAAATATTCGTTTGCTACTCACGGTTATACAGGATGGAGGTGACACCGACGACGCGAAAACGGTTACCATATTTTCAGTACATCATTCTGAGTCCCCCAACATACAAATTGTTCATCGGTTATTAAAAAAAACAGCTTGTTCCTACAAAAGTGCAATACCTACACGGTCAAAATGTATGGAACAGCTGATTGTCTTTTTAATAACCGGTAAAAAATTATATGTGGGAGGCTCCAAATGATGTACTGAATACGTTGTACCTAAACGTTTTTGCGTCGGTGTACCTTCCACCTTGTATTGTTCATATACAAAACAGAATCTTTCACGAAAAAAAATCGCTTCTAGATTGGCACACTCAGGGATAGATACATAGGGAAGAAAGTTTTATTGTTTCCAGGATTTTATAGTTAGTATTACCGAAATACCTAATTAGGATTCGTTTTCAAAACTTTTATCCCTGCTCGAAATGGGGAAAAATACGAAGAACGAAGTCAAATACGTAAATTCGAAATTCTAAAGTTGAAGACTGGTTATATTTTTTAAATGTTGCAGTACTATGCTATGTGATAGGGACCTTTTGGCCCCGTGCAGGACCAATTTAGTTTAATGTATGTCTTATTTTTAATTTTATTGTTTTCGTATGTTTAGGTACTTTATATATATTTTTTTTCATTTATTCATTTTGCTACACATTTTTAAGCATTTCTTTAAAAAATACCATATAAAAAAATATAACATAATTTTTTTTTATTGTCAATTTAATCATTTTGTTTTGTTCTGTCCGAGACAAATAAATACTTTTTCTTTCCTTTGCTTTTATCGTTATTTATGTATGATAATGAAAATTACTCTACTAATGACTTTAGAAAACAATGTCGAATATCACAATGAAAATTACATGATTAAGCCCTACTTAATGAAAATTACCATCGTATTCCAAGCAAAATTACAGTCCAAACGATTACCGAATAAAATCTAGTACAAGACTGAAAAGCCTTGGCGTTCGTCAATACAAAGTGGGTCGACTAAAACGGTATTATTCGAAGTTTCAAAAGTCCTTAAACACAATACCGAATTATAGTCATTTGCCCACAATTACGCGGTTTCAGGGCAATTCTTGACGTCGAATGAAGTGCCCTCTATTGTGAAATGATTGACCTATTATTTAATTTGCGTTCTATAGAGATGTATTGTTTGACTGGCAAGTAGTTGCTTATAGGAAAGGACGACAAGAATGTCGGCGGCCATTTTGTTTTCGTCGTGATTTTGAAATTGGGCTATTACGATTTAAAGATATTTATATTTTAATGACCCTGTATAATTGTGTCCACTTAAAAGTAGGGGTATTGATTAATATATGGAGTATTTATATATATTTTGTGTATTTATATATGGGCTTTAGTTGCCTGATAATAAAATGATTATTATTCCGTTTATTCATTTATATACATATTATTTACATTTTTAAATATTCTAAAATAAAATAATATAAAAAACATTTAAAAATATAAAAGATAGTAGCCCACCGGCATCGGGAACAGGGTCCAGGTTGCCGGTGGTCAGGGCTCCAGAGAGAGGGACCACCTCACTATGCGTGCCGTGTCTAGGAGTACTGCTTTCTGAATCAAGTCCTTGACCCAGCCGCGCAATGAGAGCCTCCTAAGGTGTTGGTCGAGGCTCTTTGCTATTAGTCCATTAACCGTAACGACTATCGGTACAATGATTGCAGAGTCCACGTCCCACATGTCGACAACCTCGTGTGCTAAATCAAGATACTTAATTAAAAAAAAATAAAAAATAAAAAATTGTAATAGTTTTTAAATGATTATTATTATTAATTATGTTGACTGCCTCGTCGGTTGGTCTAGCGTTCGCAAACGCGACTGCTGAGCATGTGGTCTTGGGTTCGATTCCCAGGTCGGGCAAAGTGGAATTGTGGTTTCCAATCAGGAATTTCTTAGTAGCAGCCATAGAGTCTAGATTTGCGACCAGTTGATGGCAATAGGCTCACCCTTGTTACATGGTACTTAAACATAACTGGCTATATGTGGGTGTACTATTAGGTACACCTTAGCCTAACCCTTCGGGGATTACAGGCGTGATGTTATGTTAGTATTATGTTCTGCCAGCTGGTTACGAATGTACGATCAGAAAGGGATAATAGGATTTTATACAGGTAATGGAATATTCTTTTGAATTAGACTACGTGTATGATATTATTCAGTGCCAGCGTGAATAAAAACAACGGGAGGAAACACGTTATTACGAACACTAGGTAACACCTAATCCTTATCCGTCCTGCCGAGGCTGCGGGACTGTTCGAAAGAGATACCGTGGCCCTGGAACACAAAGGGCAATGAAGGAACATGGATGGGTTTTAGTCAGTAAGAGTCTGACACTCCCTCCCACTCCACCCAGAGCGGGAGAAGTCATTTGATGATTTCCCATACGTAAAAAAAAAAAAAAAAAAAATCCTTATCCGTACTAATATTATAAACACGAAATTATTTTTTTTGTTTGTTTGTTTATTTATTAGTACCTTTTGACGCCTAATCCACTAAACCGATCATCTTGAAAGCATAAGGCACTTTTCATCCCGGAAAAAAGTTCTGTTCCCGAGGAAAACAACAATAACGTTCTTATGAAAATAGTTGGCACCACGTGTCTTACGAATCATGATTGAAGATTATTATTACAAGCAGAGTATAACCCGAATTGATTGTCAAATTTTAAATTAACGCGAGCGAATCCGCGGGCAAAAGCTAATTGTTTATAGTTAGGTGTCCGCCTATAGGTAGTTAACACGGGTAAAAAATGTTATAATTACAAGGTATAAACGGACCCCTACAACCAAGCATTCTATACATCGAACTAAATAAGTCTACGCAAAAATTATTGTCCAATTTTTGGAGTGAAATGTCACGTTTTAGGGTAGGGCTCATTGTTTCGCACTCACACAACTATCCATAGATCAAGCATCAGGCGCTTAAACAGTACATACTACTCGAAGCAAGAATTTAACTACGTGAAATAACATAAAATCTTCTGCCACAAATATTAAATGTATCATCTGCCTAGCCTTTTCCCAATTATGTTGGGGTCGGCTTCCAGTCTTACCAGATGCAGCTGAATCCCAGTATTTTACATGGAGCGACTGCCTATCTGACCTCCACAACCCAGTTAGTACTGGGTAATGCGATACCCCTTGGTAAGACTGGTTGTCAGACTTTTTGGGCCACTGTCTTCCTGTAACAACTGTCACCAACGGCTTTACGTGCTTTCCGAGGCACGGAGGAAACTCGGTATGTATTGTGTGGTCACCCATCCACAGACCAACCTAGGCAAGCATGGCTTAACCTAAAGATCTATCCGAGCGGCTGTTATTATTTAGCCACGTGCTCCTTGTATATATGAATATTTAATGTAATACATAGCTAAAACTCTCCAATTACCAATTCGTTGTTATGAGTCTTCCTTCAATACGGAATCCCCTTATGTGCTAAGATAATGTTCTGCAAGATATTTTTATTCTCTCCCCTAAGACGATGGGCTAATAAAGTTTAACCTTTCATATGCTGCAGTATTGCAGTGTTGGCAGAGAGTAGCAAGAAATGGAGAGCTCATGTCTTGTGTAGGTTTTAAGAGGGAACAGGGCCAAAAAATAGGTATTTTAGAAACTATTGCTGTCGCGCAGCGTCAAATCTGCCCCCGTAGAGTGCGATAGGGACAGATGCAGCGCAGGCCGATTACATCACAAAAAATTGCCTAGATCGATCCCATTTTTCTTGACATTAAAATTTTAAGAAAGAGTATGGATAGGTTTCTATCAATTTCTTTTATGTTAAAAAAAATCGAATCGCTCTAATCACGGCCGTAAAAATGGGGCTTTTGTCAGGGTCATATTTTCTTTGCTTATGAGTTGCTGAAAAAAAGGTAATGACAGGGATGTGTCTATATTAGACCTTGGATTTAATAAAAAAAAATTACATTCTCGCAAAAGTCAAAAATGATAATGAATTGACAAGCTACTGAAAACTGTTCAACCCAATAACGCCTGCCGTTCTCAATGCACACCTTCAAATTTACCCACAACTTTTTTTATTAACATGACAAATTTATTTATTTATTTATTTAAACTTCATGTACAAAAGTGGTACATAGGCGGACTTAATGCCACAAGGCATTCTCTACCAGTCAACCTTGGGGTCAAATAGGATAGCATAGTGATAGAGTACAAAAAAATAAATAAGAAAAATATCATTAACACACGTTACGTCGTTCGTTCACGTTACGTTATCGTTTACATACGTTATTGACGAGGATATTAGGGCCTCTTACGTTCTATATCAAATATTTTCATACGAATGTGCCCAGTATCCCCATTTGAGCATGGCATGTTTTTGTCTAACTAAAAAAAAAAACTTTTTTTTTTGTTTACTTTCAAACCCCCTGTTCTCCACCAAATAATAGAAGTTATTTCATTTTTCAAAATATGATTCGCGACTGTAACACGTATTTACAGAATTTCAATCATTAAAATCATCAACAGAACCCTCTAAGTTCATTTAAGAAAATTTGAATTTTAAGAGCTACCTTTGTACGTCCCCCTTAAATAGAATTTTGAATGGCACATAGTTCACCTTTTCGCGTAGGTCACAATTTCTTATTAGTACTTGAAACGAGTATGACAATTGTGAACTGTGTAGCACTCCATGCTTGCTTTTTCTTGGTAATAAAGCTTGCGTTTATGATACAGTATGTACTCGCAAGTCAGCTAACAACGCAGATTCCGGGAAATTTTACGTTCGTCTTATTGCATTGTTTATTACTTTCGTTAGGTAATTTCTGACGATGCTGTTTCTTTGAACAGTGAGTTACTTGAGAGTATATTAGTGTATTTTTTCTGAAACGTATTATAAGAACATTTATAATTATTATAAAAACCGGCCAAATGCGAGTCGGACTCACGCATGAAGGGTTTCGTAGTAAAATTAAAGGGGGCTCCCCCTTTAATTTTTAATTTATTTTATATATTTTTTTGTTAGAATGGCAACAGAAATACACATTCTGTGAAAATTTCAACTGTCTACCTATTACGGATCATAAGATTCAGCCCGCTGACAGACTGACGGACGGACATCAGAGGCTTAGTAATAGGATCCCATTGGTTACCTTTCGGGTACTAAACCCTAAAATGTAAAAAAAAAATGTATAAAACACTTGGGCCCGTTTGCACAACAAATTATTAATTACACTTAACGCTAAACCTGTGTTAAAGATTTTGCCTCAGTCATCTACAACCGATTGACAGAAACCGACCGATGCTTTAAATTTACTTCAGTTTTTTTTTCTTAGCCACTATTATCCCACTGCTGGGCAAACGCCTCCCCCATAGCCTTCCATTCTTCTCTCCGTGCGGTTTTTTCTGGCCAATCTCTCAAGTACGTGTCTAGGTCGTCACGCCAGCGTTTTCCAGGCCTCCCTCTGCGACGACGTCCGCTTTCTGCAGAGGGTGCCAGAACAAATTCGTTTAGTATCAAACATATTTAGTGCATGCGGGTCTAAATGTGTTACAGATTGTAGGTACCTAAAGGACATGAAAAAATAAACACATTCATGAATTTCATTTTAAAATGGCCGCCCAAAAGTTTTAAAATTAACGTTCAAAATACGCAACTAATTATATTTTGAAGAAAATCGAGTTAAACGTACGCTGTTTATTTTTTACCCTGGTTTCATTTTAATTAGCTGCCAGGTATATTATTTTATATTAAAAGTGGGTATTTATTTTGCATCCAAATTGTTGGACGTTTCTGGGGCCAACGGGTACGTCCTTTTTGGTCCTCATTATCGAAATACATGTACAGTGTGTTTGGTTAACGGTTACCGATAAGATCAGATTATACACTCAATTCTATCGACAAATAGAGGTTTATAAATACTTGCTTTGGTTGGTTTGCAAAGAATAAACGTATGCTCCAAAAAAGACAGTCTACCAACAATTGAACCTTACTTGTTCTGTCTACGTGCATCCTTTCTAGAATCGACCGATGAAGTCTCACTCATATTCTAAATGAACACAATTTAGAGAGTTGTCTCTAAGGCCGTTGTGAAGATGACCTGCGTCGTGTTTGAGTCAAGGGATTTGCTTCAAACGGACTTAAAATATTGGTGTAAAACTTTTATAATGATCATATTAACTGTGTAGTATTTGATTGCATCGTTGGTCTCGTGGACGCAATTGTGACTACTGAGCATGAGGTCCTGAGTGCGATTCCCGGGTCGGCCAAATTATTATTGAGAGATCAGAGGAATTTTTCAGTGGCAGCCACGATGTCTGGATTTGTGCCCGGTTGATGGCAATAGGCTCGCCTCCTATAATGTGGGACTTAACTGGCGAAATGTGGGTGTACTATTAGGTACACCTCAGTCTAACCCTTCGGGGATTACAGGCGTGATGTTATGTTATGTTTAAAAAAACAACTTTGTTACAGATGGGCCATCAATCAAAGTAAGACCCCAGAACGTTGAAGGTGAGGCTGGCTCCTCGGCTACCTTATCCTGCATCGTTGATGGCCATCCACCACCCAAGATACAGTGGCTGCGGTATGAACATGAGAGGTTTATTGTAAGTATTTTGGATGTTTACACAAAAAAAGGAGTAGCTGAAAAAAAAACATGTAAATAACGTTAGAATGCGGTGAAAACTTATTTTTTGTCCAGGAAACGTGTTTGAAGTAAAGAAAATTGAACAAATATCTTGTGATAAAATCGCTTTTTTTTTAGTTGGTATCTTCAAGTTTAGGAAGTTCCATAATTTATTAAGAATCAGTCAGTTGAAAATTATAAATTTTAAAAGTAGTGCAAAACTCTAATTTTGTACAAAATATATTTCGTTAATCATGTTAACCCTAAACATTTTCGTTCTAACAGAGAGTGGGTAAATCAGCAAACCTGACCCTCACAGTGACTCCTCATTCAGCCGGACAGTACTGGTGTAAAGCTAGCACAGAGAACAGACAAGATGTTCAAGCTCCTGCCATAGTTTATATTAAAGGTAAACATTTTACGTACAATTTTTATTACTGAGTCAGTTAAAATTAGCCGGAGGTTTTGTATATGTTACGGCTAAAAGCCGAAGTAATAACACCTAGTTTTAGCCGGCTATACCTAGGTGCGGCCGGTAACTATCCTTTTTATTCTAGGACACACAGACCAAATGGATTAGGTTAGGTTAGAACTGTGACCAAACGCGCGCGAGCCCAGCGAGCGCAGCGAGCGATACCGCCGCAGCGGCCGGCGAGCGCTACATCCAAATTGGTTGCATCAAACTTCCAAATTTAAATTTATTTTAGGTATAGCCGGCTAGAACTAGGTGTAACCTTACTAAAGCTTTAAGACGTAACATATATAGAGGGTGGAAGGGACACCGATGTACCACATAATGCTATACAAATAAAGAACAATGTTCAAAACGTCCCCACCCTTGTAGCACTTTAAAACCTATGTTAATCGAAGGGCCATAGTCATCTTATCATTTTATTGTATGACACCGAAACTGAAATGTTCATCCGAAAAAAGTTATATCGACATGAAGAAACCGGAATCAGTCACAATTATGTTGCCGTTTATTATACTTTTTCGACATGATGTAACCATACCTACTACAATTATAATTACATTTTGGTAAGTTTTTTAATTCAAACCACGTTCACGGTCCAAATAAGCTAGAGGTGGAGGGTAGAATAGTTCTAATAAGAGCCGCACGCGCAGCGCAACACGACGCAGAGCAAGTAGTAAGTGCGGGGTGGTGGAAGGGCGGAGAGAAGGGAAGTATGGCTTAGTACCCTTATCGCTAGCCTGTCTGACACGTTGCTGATTTTACTGGTTATTGTAATTATTATTTGGACCTTTTGGAACTTCCTTGAGCGTACGCGTATCTGTCTCCTAATGTCTGTTTTTTAATCTCGGAGACTAAATTGACAAGTGAAAATGTCAAAACTGACTTAAATCCTATTGAAATCTATGTCAGTTTGCCATTTTTACTTGTCAATATAGTCTCCGAGATTAAAAAACAGATTGTACTTTTGATTGCTAGTTTTATCCTTCTACTTTGGACTTCTTACTGGATTTGATTTTATGCGAACGGTTGGACTAAGTTGAATTGGTTTGGTTCTGGCGACTACGGACTTAATAACGGATTTTGTGTGCCTGTGGTTTGGATTTTTTTCATTGTTTTGGCATTATGGAACAGCAACGAATTCATCAATGTGTTACGTGTTCACGGTCTGTATCCCGAAATCGAAATCGACGCATTTTAACACGTGAATACATGGAAAACCATCCAGTATTCTCCGAGTATGTACTGGAGCGGATGAATGTACAAGGGGTTAGTAAACATGTATTTTTTTAAAGAAATAAATAGATTGTGGCACGTTTCATTGATCAATCAGTATTTGTGTTAAATAATACGACTTGTCTTTAGTGTGCATGACGATTTTAGTTTATTTCTAAAGGCCCATTAAAAAGATAGATTATAAACAATAATATAAATAACAACGATCAACAATAATAACAACAATAATAATAATAACAAGATCTGCATAGAATACCACTATTCTTAAAAATACATTCATTGATCGAGCACAGCTTATATGTCCCTACCAGTGCAAGGGTTTGTACAAATCATATGCGGACAAATGAATGGAACCTATTATATGATTCTGCAGATACGACATTTTCACCAGACCAGTTAAAAGACATGATGGACGTTTTAAGAAATGCATATAATAACAAAAAAGGCTTGGATTTTGAAAATATAGACAGCATTTCTCCTGAAGAACTATATTTTAGAACAGGGCTAACCCACGAGCAGTTTGCTATTGTTTTAAATGACACGCCATCTTTAAACCAGCACACAAGACAGCCAAAAACTGTGCTGGGATGTTTTCTTATGAAAATAAGGTCAGCTGAACCAGATGTCAGAATAGCATGCCACTTAAACGTCAGCAGGACAACAGTGGGACGTTACCTGAATACAGCCCGAGAGTGCTTAACGAGAGACTTTGTGGCACTTCATCTAGGATACGACCACATCAGCCGAGATGAAATAATAAGTCACAGCACGACTATTGCGAGGACATTATATGGAGATTCAAAAGCCATAATATTATTCGACGGGACATACATTTATATACAGAAAAGTAAGAATTTCCTGTTCCAGAAAATAACTTACAGCCTTCACAAGTTCAAAAACTTATTGAAGCCATTCCTTTTAGTGTGCCCAGACGGGTATATAATAGACATTCTAGGACCCTACTCTGCCAGGACATCAGACGCTCAGATTATGAAGAATATAATGAATGACATTTATTCTCCGATTCACTACTTGCTCCAAGAAAATGATGCTTTTATATTAGACAGAGGCTTCAGAGACTCAATTCCTGCAATCGAAGAATGTAGCTATGAGCCCCACATGCCCCCTACAAAAGACAGAAACGCAACTCAGCTCACGAATGAACAAGCGAATAAATCGCGTTTAATAACAATTGTCCGCTGGGTCATTGAGGCGATAAACGGAAGATTCAAACGCGACTTTAAAATGTTCAGGAACGTGATATTCAATAAATCACTTCCTCACCTCTTCACTGACTTCCGAATTGCTGGTGCGCTCCTCAACACCTTCAGGGAACCTTTTCATGATAGTGTCTATGCCACAGACTTCGTAGAACGAATTAGTCGCAGAATTCATACCAATAATGACTTGGGCAACTACGTTGTTGCAGAAAATGTTAACAGGCAGCGGGCTGCGTTCAGGACGTTGACTGACGAGTCCATAAATATGCCGTTCCCTGAATTATCAAACGTAGATGTTATTTTGTTTAGCTTGGGGACATATCATCTAAAACTGGCAGCTTCCTATGTCAGCGAACATTTACGTGGCGGCGTCTATAATATAGAGGTTTGTGCAACTCCAAGCCCAATTATGAATCAATACGGTATAGACACGGAAGATTGCACTCTTCTGAGGGGTCGCATTTTATCAAGACATAGGTCAAATGCGACCTATTACACGTATTTACTACTGAATAACGCACAGGGCATAAACGCTATTCAGGCATATTATTGCTCATGTTTGACGGGTATGAGGACAGTTGGTGCCTGCGCGCATGTCGTCAGTATCGTGTGGTACTATGGAATTGGAAGGCGTTTAGAGAATTTCGTTGGGCCAGCCAGTGCCTGGGACAATATTGTAATAGACACTGAAAACACCGAATAATCTATTAATAAAAAGTAAACGGTTTTATTTGTAACTAGCTGTTTTCCGCGACCTTCGTCCGCGTGAGATTATTTTAAAATATTTACTATTTTCCCCTTTTTTGCAATATTTTTTTATTCGCTCGCTTCTTTTGGTAGTAGCGTGATGTTATATAGCCTATAGCCTTCTTCGATAAATGGGCTATCCTACACTTAAAGAATTTTTCAATTCGAACCAGTAGTTTCTGCGATTAGCGCGTTCAATCAAACAAACTCTTCAGCTTTATAATATTAGTATAGTATAGATTAATAAGGTATTTTTATTTGAAAACTCCTAAAAACCGTCAATGGTTACTTCACAAAAACGATATTCAGCAGAATTCTTCATTGAACTTTTTTCTGCTCCGTGAGTTGTTCCCGTGAGGGAGTCACAATTTAATTCCAAAGATTGTTTGATAACTCCGAACGAAATCATCCCACAGTAAAAATTAAACAAAGAAAAGCATCGTGATTGGTAACATAATTATTATTGTGATAACTGATTCCGGTTTCTTCATGTCGATATAACTTTTTTCGGATGAACATTTCAGTTTCGGTGTCATACAATAAAATGATAAGATGACTATGGCCCTTCGATTAACATAGGTTTTAAAGTGCTACAAGGGTGGGGACGGTGTCCATACATTTTTGAACATTGTTCTTTAAAAAAACAGCCGTTCCATACATTTTGACCGCGTAGGTATTTCACTTTTGTAGGAAAGAGCTATTTAAACAAAAAAAACATTGAAATTTTTTCATGGGTTCAGAAGGATGTACTGAATACGTGATAGGTAAGCATTTGTGCGTCGGTGTTCCTTCCATCTTGTATATGTTTTTCCTCCTGAAAATATACGGTGACACTAAGGCAGTATCCGTCTTCAAGCTTGCTTAGTGTTCCATCCAAAACTGAGGACCGTACATTACTAGATTTTCACGGCGAATCAACTGCAGATTTCACAGAAAAAAGATGTGTGGACAAGAGGCCAACTTTAAAACCATATTGGATGGTGACTCCTTGGCGTACAGTCGCTACTTTATTTTCTTTGTGTATTTAATAGGGAAGTACCTACTACCAGCGTACCAGTTTTGCTATCGTAAATTTTCTCTCCATGTCAGCGACGCGTTGTATTTTAGCAATCCCTTGGGTACAGCGCATTGAAAAAGGAGGTTGACCATTTCCCGTTCGTACTTTCATTAATAACTTCCAATGTATGCTTTATAATTTATGTAACATGCACCTCAAACCTGCTAACATTCCAAAAACCGCACACAACTTCTAAAATATACAAAAGCCTTAAGACGTAGATCTAAAACTCTGCCAAGCCACCTATTCGAACTGCGCAAGTGCTGCTCCGTTCCCGAGGTCATTTCAATTTGAACATCTTGCGAACTAGCCAAGTTAGCACTTCGTAACTTTGTGGTCCCAACTTCATACCCATATAGGCAACGTAGGCAACTGAGTTTTGAATGTTCTTGTACAACTTACGTTTTATGCAAATTGAATAGTGCGTTGGGCGGTCTCCTTTAAATTGTTGCTGACTTTGCATCTATTATTTCTGATAATTAAATTTAGACATGTATTCTCGGAGTTCTTGGCCTTATTTAGGCTTAGACTTAGTTTTGGAAACTGTGTGGTTTCTTAAAGGAGGTGTGTGGGTGTGCAACCTTTGGGTATGATTAAGTTTTCAAGAGTTCAGATACTAATGAGACTTGACAAGTTGTTTAACTAATTGACACTTGAGACTAAATGCTGGATCTGTGGGACTAGCAGGAACGCGCGGAGTATAATTTAAATTCTAAAGATTTCATATTGGGAATACTCCTTTTTGCGCACGATGTTATGGGTTATAATTATAGTGTTTGTCACAATAATGCTACAGGATGATAGTACCTAGATAGTAATTTCGAACCGAAAATCGGGGTATTCCTCAAAGTGCAACTATTTTTAAGCGCAACCAACTAAGCGCAACTAAATTATTCCTCAAAGCGCAACCATGACGCCAAATATCGTTAAGGAATCCATCATACCCATCTCTATTTTTCATCAAGGTTGCGCTTCGAGGAATAATTTAGTTGCGCTTAACAATAGTTGCGCTTTGAGGAATACCCCCGAAAATCTTGAATTTACGTTACGTTAACGTCGGGCGTTGCTGCCTCTGTAAGCACGTTTTTACGTTAGTATGTTGAATCATGGCATTATGAAAGTTATCTTTGGTCCTTATAATGGAGTCTCTTCTTCCAATAATATTTAAAATAAATAAAAAGCACTTAATATAAGCCCACTTTCGTCATATCCTTCGAAAAATATTTCGAAGAGAAAAGAATGACGAAAAATTTTTATGGGTGTCCTTTATTCTCCATGTTTTTATAGGACCACCAAGGATAATGTCAAATCAAACACAGTATGGCGTCGAGGGGGACAGCGTGAGGATAGAGTGTGTTTCGTTTGCCGTCCCTAAGCCTGACTACATTGTTTGGACCTTCGGAGGCAGCGAGATCAATTCTTTTCATAATCAGGTAATTGAGCTTTTGAACCTTATTTTTGTAGAAATATCGATGCTGATTTTCGTGTTTATGCATTCATGTCTGTTCTTAGCAACAATAGGCATCATTTTAATTAATGTTCCAGCTCAGAATTCAACAATTTTTTTGTTGTTTTGTCCTGTGTGCGTCTCATAAATACTATTTCTTTCTCTCTTTCTTTCTTTTTTTATTTTTTTCTCAGAGAGTTGATGTTCTAGCAGTACATTTATGTTTAGACATCTATTTAGTGCTGACTACTTTGATTGAAAACAGACATTAATGTTGTTTTAAACTGTCACGGTTTATAACTAAATTTAGACTGTGGCTTACGGGATATCTTCCGTGATTATCAATTATTCTGAGCTCTCGATATTTCGACGCTGTTGCAAGGGCCATGATGATGGAATGGTATCATGGAAGATATCCCGTAAGTGACAGTGTAATTTAAGCATTAATGTTTTCGTGAAAACTGTTTTAATTTCCATTGGTTTAGTATAATCTTCAAGATGGTTTTCTGTAAAAAACAACTTGTATTACGTATATCTATTATTTTCATACAAATAATCGAGATCTATAAAAGTTATTAAGTATGTGCTTTGTCATGTCCTCCTCTTTGTCTTGTACTTGTATTTTGACGCTTGTGCAATAGTCACTTGAAAAAAAAAGCGTGTATTTCTGGTGACCTCCTAAGCATTACAAAAAATGTTACTTCTGCAAAACTGTAAAGCATTTTGTTGGCAGATGTAGCTCCCATAAACAATTTGAAAAAGTTACAAAAAAATAATAGGTAATATATTTTTTTGTAACTAAATAAACGTTACCTATAACTAAACACACACAATAAAAATACACAAATAAAAACTCACATAGAATTATACTTTACCAAAATTCATGCTAAGTAACATTTATAGATCTCAACCTGAGTGTACAATGCAGCTCTCCGCAAAAAATAAAAACGCTGCTATAAACTTGCACAGTTAAGTGCACATTTTGCGAAACGGGGAAAAAACTGGCAAATTTGCCTCCATCACTTATTTAAAACAGGGGGCTCCGAAGAAAAGTTAGGCCAAGATTTCTCAAACGGGAAAAATAAAAGCAGAAAAAAATGTATGCACAGTACAAACTTGAGATAAAACAATTCTTTTGTTTTACCGCTAAAATGTATTCAGCAAACAGAAATTTAAAAATTCTGTTTTACTTAAAGAATGAATATGTTTCTACCCTTATCTTTGTACAACTTTTGTATAAAACTTTAAGTTTGAAAAGTTCTACTGTCCTTCTTATAGTTTTTATCGTTACATTCAAAGTGTTCTTTCAGGAATATGCATTTTTGGAAGAAAGTCTAACGGATAGGATGACGAAATCGACTTTGATTATACGTAGGAGTGAATCTCATCATTTTGGGCACTACAACTGTACTGTTGTCAATGTCTATGGAATGGACAGCATTGAAATTGACCTGGTCCCAGAAAGTAAGTAAAACATTAACATTCTAAACTACAGTTGCACAAGGATCTTTTGACACGTGGCGAAAATCGGAACTAACGGTGCCATCTTGTTTTTTTTAATAACACCTACTGTCAATGTCATTTAAGTGCCAGAAGATCATTGTATGCAGTTTATGTATTAATCCTAAAGTGAATTTCTAGTCCAACCTTTTTACTTCACTATAAATTATTACTTGTTAATTTTAACTGCAGTAAAATTTTCTTTTGAATTATTTCCGAAAGAGATTATTAAAATTTCACGATGACTTTAATGTAGAATGTAGATGTAGAATTTAAAGGTGTCAAATTTTCTTGCAGAAACATTCCCGATCGTGTTCCTCATCGCTGGAGGCTCATCAACTGTGATCTTCGTCTTAATAATCATGCTGATCATAATGCTATGTCATAAGAAGACAAAGAAGACGGATGTAAAGAAACCTGACATAACGGACTTAGGGAAGACTTGTGTAGACCAGTTCAAGGATTGTGATAGGAGTTCTAATATCAGTGATCTGAAGTTAGAGCTGAGGCAGGTGGAAGGGAGCTGTGATATGGTGAGTAGATCAAACTAAATTCTTAAGACATACGATTTCCTCAGAAGACAAAACAGACATCCCACCCCTACTAACTTCATCAATCCAGCATCTTCCTCCTGGACAGGAACTGCAGTGGCCAATCTGGAAATCTTTTAACCGTTTGCGGGCCCAATTTGCCGCTGTAGAAATAATCTGGCCAAATGGGGTATCATCGACCCGGCCCTAATACAATGCCAGTGTGGAGCCCTTCTGCAGGATATGCGCCACCTCTTTTCTTGCCCATCCTGCACTGCTGCATCTGGTAAGATTTAATCTTTTGTAATCTTTCCATTTCTCCTACCACAGGACAACTCCAACGCTGGCTCCGAAACTGACCTCCACCCGACTCTTCACCTCAAATCAAACCTGGGTCTACCACTTGCTGGACCTGTTCCCCTCCCAGAATCGGGCTACGACAACGAACTCATGAAGCAGTACCAGAGATACAGTGGGGACTTCAACCAACCCATCAGCAACCTGAATTTTAAGGTATTACATATATTTGAGCAACTTGGAACTGCTATTGAAATGTATTGAATTTGAAAGATAGATGACGTTTTTCTCTCAAGTCAATTTGTAAAAGTAAAGCTGTTATCAGACGGATTGCATCGCAGCAACCGCGCGCAGTCGATATATTCAACTGCATGCAGTTGTACGTTCGACTTCGTTCAGTCATGATATCAAGTTCGCGCGGTCAGCTACAGTCGTGTAGTGTCGCTAAGGCTACCATCAGATGGACTGCATTGCAGCAACCGCGCGCAGTCGATACTTACCACGCCTTTTTCCCATGAGGGTAGACAGAAACTACAGAACGCCACCTGTTACAATTCTTAAATATTACCGACTTCACTGGCGGTCTGACCCTTATGTCCTATGTGATAAGGTTGAAAAGTGGTCAACCGTCAGTGAACTCGGTACCTACTGCTTTTGCTTCGTCCACAATCATAAATCTGGTCTTACCCGAGTACTACCAGACCTTGAACGCTCTCTCTGGACGCTCTTAGCTTGCACTTCTTTATACATCGTTCTCATATAAATGTATAGTATCCACATGAATGATGTAACCAAGATTTTGTAACAATATTTTGATTGAAAAGAGTGTCCATGGAGTTTCTTGCCCATTCTTCTCCATAGAGATCTACGCCTTGGAATGGGCAACTACAGTACTTTCACAAGTTATTATGCCTTGTGTCTGTGACTGTAGCTTCGCTCTTTGTTTTTTTATGACATTCAAAAGTGCCTGTAATGGTCTTATTGAAATAAATGCTTTGAGTTTGAGTTTGAGTTTTGAAGAACATCACCAATGAAGTCCTGAAGTTTTCACTCAGATCTGCTTTGAAACGAATCTACGTTGGATTTATTGTTAGAATGTACCCAGTTGGTGTGTGTGGAATTAGAAATTAAATATTTAGGCACGGAGTTAGTACGTGGAGGGCGCGCTATACTTTAGTCTGTTTAAGGTTGGGTTGCTCGAAATTGTGGTGTATTTCTGTCTTCTGTTAGTCTAGAATTGTTTATTGAAATTAGCGTTTTTTAATTATACAGGGTGTAAGTGACAACCCTCCGCGAACTGACAGTGTACATTCTGCTCCTTATTTTGAATCATATTCCACCGGATTTTTTCTCAGAAATTTTTATATTTTTACATCTTTTTTTCAGTTACTATTCCTTTATTTCAACGTAAAATTACATTCTTTGTACGCAGCACTCCATTTATGAAAATAATACAGCTAAAATCAAAAAACCAACAATGTATGTTGAAATACGTAACGAACGACGCATGTAATCAGTTGTTCACTTCCTTCCTAGCTACAGAGTTCATCAAACTCGTCGTCGCACTTGCCGTTCGCTACGTGCGTTTTGCCACGATAACGATACATTGCGTATAAGGAAATAAAACAACCAAATTTATTGAATTCCCATAATGTTCCTGAAATAATTTCATGTGCCGGTCATCTTAGTATGATATACTGAATTCACCTCATCGGTCTGCGGAGGGCTGTCCCTTACATCCTGTATTGCATTTTAAAATTATGGTAAAATGTGTCTTTGCAGTAACGAATCGTGTACCTAACTTTAAATTCATACTGATTAAACTGTGTAGTTGATGGTTAGATGACAGGACCAAGTTTTTTTTTGCCAGCGGCTCTTACTTTCTGATAGTGTCTTTAAAATACTTCAGTATTTTTACAGACGATATTTGGTTTAAAAAAATATAAAGTTTCAACTATGTACCTTATCATCGGATGTCATCGAGTAGATAACGATGAATATACATACATAACATATATTATACATATTATCGACTGCCTCATTAGTCTAACGGTCGCAAGCGTGACTGCAGAGCATGAGGTCTTGGTTTCAATTCCCGGGTCGTGCAAAGTGTTATTGCGGTAGGAATTTTTGAGTAGCAGCTACGGAGACTTAATTTGTGCCCGGTTGATGGCAATAAGATTGCTCCCTATTACATGGGATTTAAACATAACTGGCGAAATGTGGGTGTGCTATTAGGTACTCTGCTTAACCCTTCGGGGATAATAGTCGTGATGTTATACATATTAAAAAGCCTTCTCAATTTTTAAAAACTCAGTTCAACATTCTAGTTTATAAATTTTAATTCCTACTCACGAATAGCTCTTGGAAATTCATTCGACCAGATCTACTGCGCAACTAAAACCATATAAAATATTTCTTGGCAAGATATAATTTTATACGTGGCTAGAATTTCTGCTAGCAAAGCATAACAATGCTGAATTACGAGAAAATAATAATATGAGAACCTTGTTACATACAAAACATCAAGCCTTGCCCAGAATGTGAAGCCGTACTCATTTTTCACTGTTTGTTTCAATTTACTTTAGGCTTGCTACATACTTCTTCGGGTCGGTACGATTCGGCATAGACTCGTCACAAAATCAAAATACAACGTGTAAAAAAAAGGTATAATTAATGGGTGTAAAAATACCCTAAACGAAACCGAAAGACATTTGTTCTCCCCGTTATTGGGATATTTTTTTTTTGTTCTAGACCATACCTAGTTCCAACTTTTTAACAAATGTTTTTTTAAATACAACTTTTTAATATTATAAGTACCACCACGATCTCCGTATTATTCAATGCATCCATCAAAATAATGTTTTGAGTAATTTACATTGAATCCTACCATATAACGGGATTATTCACCGCAAAAAATTTTTGCGTAGAGTTCCTTAGTTGGACGTACATAATGTTTGGTTGACGACTTCGTGAAGGGTTGGCTTACACCTTATATACACAGTTAAGGGTGTGCTAAAGACCATCAAAATGAACAACTTTCGCCATGGGACAATCATCGTAATCGGGAAAAAAAGTCTGCTACCCCATACAAAATATCAATACCCACTCGGGCCAAATATATGGCAGCTGATCATTTTTTCGTAACTATTTATTATATTTATAAAAATTATAATAAAATTATACCTTAGCTCAAGTTGTGCCGACATGATACAATAATGCTAGATGCCAATCGGAGTTTACCGATCAGTACAACCCAAATGAAAGACGAATAATAAATATATGAAGTAACAGGCTATTATTATCGTCGGTATTATTGTCGGATATTGTTCAATAAATACTGCCGAATCGAATGTGCCGAGCCGAACCAGTGTGAAGCACCCCTTAGATTTTATAACGAACTTGCTCTCGTCAACTTTATGCGAATAAAAAGGTTCAAAGGAACCTTGTTTTAGATTACTCAAATCTAATAAGAACTTTCGTTTTTGTAATTTAGGAAACAAATTAAGAATTAGTATGATGGGAATTTTTTTTGGAGAAATTTGTTTTTTTTTTGTAGACTTACGTAGGTAAATAAATAATGTGTCAGTCTTCATGAAAAAGAAAATACTTTTTAAATTAGACTATTAACTGGCATTTACCAAAGTGGTTCCTGGAAGAAATAATTTAACCTAAATATGCCAAGAAAAATTTTTGCTTAGTTGACAGTCATTGCTAAATATTTCGTGAAAGGTACATAACTTTAGCATTAAATTAAGAGGACGTCATGTAATTCCTTGTCGGTTATTAATTTATGACTATGGGGATTATGGAGTATTTGAAACGATTTAGACGAACATTTCTAAGTTTAACTATGACACTGACTGACTGCCTCGTTGGTCTAGTGGAAACAAGCACGACTGCTGACCATGAGGTCCTGGGTTCGATTCCCGGGTCGGGCAAAGTTTCATTGGGTTTTCCATCAGGATTTCCCAGTAGTAGCCACAGATTTTAGACTTGCGCCCGGTTGATGGCAATAGGCTCGCCCCATATTACGTGGGACTTAAACATAATTTGCGAAATGTGGGTGTACTATTAGGTATACCTCAGCTTAAACCTTCGGAGATTACAAGCCTGATGTTATGTTATGTATGACATAGACCATGCTTAAACAGCTAATGAAGTCCCCACATTTGGGACACAGGTCTCCTTTTATGAGAGGGAGCGGCCGTAATCCACCACGCGGTCCCAGTTGGAGTTGGTGGATGTCACATGTCTTC
Source organism: Noctua pronuba (assembly GCA_905220335.1). Taxonomy (NCBI): domain Eukaryota; kingdom Metazoa; phylum Arthropoda; class Insecta; order Lepidoptera; family Noctuidae; genus Noctua; species Noctua pronuba. The sequence goes on along the minus strand of LR999918.1, from coordinate 6,628,671 downwards.
GAATTTTTGGTCCTAAACTATCCAGGGTTGTTGAATTATTCCTTCGGCGCGAATTACATAGAAACCACGTAAGGTGATGATGAGGCTCAGGCGCAGGAGTGGAATTTATATGGAAACGAAAGAACGGTGTGGCTGCGTTGCACTGTTTAGGCACATGCACTACTATGCTCACTAACGATCGACCACTGTCAACCTTATGAATCAGGGCATAAGGGTGTCAGTGAATGCGGTTGTACTTCTTCTTTATCGTGTGGTTAGTTCGTAACCTGGTGTCAGAGTTTTTATGCCGCCCATGGGCCTCTGGCTTGGCTTTACCAGCTTGGCCGTCAAGAAATATCTCTCAGGCATGCTGGTTTCCTCACGATGTTTTCCTTCACCGAAAAGCAAGTGATAATTATACTATACGGCCATGAATCCGAAAAATCAGAGGTGCGTGCCTTGGGTTTGAACTCAAGACCTATGACTTGGCAGTCCGACGGTCACACCACTAGGCTATCACTGCTTTTTGGTTGTACTTAGCTAGTGAGACATACCACCATCATAATACCTCAGTTAAATTTATCTGCTAAGCAAAATCCCCCTCCCTTTTAGGCCTTGGTTCTCTTTTCTTTGGTAATGGCATTCAATTCTTACCCCCAACTTTATGTCTACCTAGATTTAAGGACTAATTTTGTCAAACAGCACTTTAAATACTTTTTTTCCCCAGCACCACGGCCAAAGCAACGGCTACGTTCCCTACGTGGACTACTCCAGGGACTACGCCCCACCAGTACCATCTGACTCCATGTCAGGTTCTCTATCTAGAAGCACTGACGGTTCCACCTACCCCAGCCACTGTGGGTCCCTGCACCGGCAGCAGAGCTGTGGTAGACTTGGCGGGATTGTTGGACCTGATGGTAAGTTGTTTAGTTTTGTTTAAACATAACATAACATCACGCTGGTTATCTTCGAAGGTTTAGGCAGAGGTGAATCTAATAGTATACCCACATTTCACCTGTTATGTTTAAGTCCCGTGTGTCCCATAAACTGGGCATATATCCAGACGGCTGCGACTGAAAATTCCTGATGAAAAATCCTAACAAAACAGTGGCTGATTCGGGAATCGAAATACAGACCTGCAGCAGTAGCGTAGCAGTAGGAAAAACATGGTGCCTTACGAAAAAATAAAAAATAAACAGTAATCATTTCAGTTATCAAATTCTTTCTTTATTGTTTATAATAATAATACCAGCCTGTTACTGTCCCACTGCTGGGCAAAGGCTTCTTCTCATACAGAGAAGGCACGAGCATTGATCACCACGCTTGCTCGAGACGGGTTGGCGATTTCAGACTTATATTAATTATAAGTCCAGGTTTCCTCACGATGTTTTCCTTCACCGATGTCTCTGATGTCCAAGATAAACTTAGAAAAGTACATATGAATTGAAAAAGTCACATTGGTACTTGCCCGGATTTGAACCCACAACCTCATGCATGAGAGGCGAGGCCTTAACCTCTGGGCCATCACAACATTCTTCATTGTTTAAAAGGTAGATATTATAAAATATTAACATAAAGACTAGTGCCCGTTTTCTCTAATATGAAGCGACAACTAAATGAATCCTTAAATGTTCAGTAACTAAACGAGGTTTAGGTCGGCGCAGTGCATTTTATTTTCTTCCATACTTCGTTAGAAGTTGTCACTTCACACTAGTTACCCCCTTATCTTTCACAGTCTATCCGTAGTTTCTTTAGTCTTTCCACTTTCTTTATGTGATTGATCTAATTTCAGTCTCTATAAAAACATTGCAAACATTTTCACTCGTAAATAAAATTAGTTAGGTAGACATGCATCAAGAACGACTGTTCCAAAACAAACGAATATGAATATAAATGAGATGAAGTTTGTAGAGAAAAAGCCCAACTTCATATAAGTTACTTGATACTTCCCGTAACCCAAGGGCTAGCTTTTACCTTCGCCAGAGGCTAAGTATTGTCATACAACGTGGTAACATACCAGTCTCTTGGGGACATTACCAGTTGACAGCGTTGAGGAGCTTTTTGACGCAATTTTTTACTTTTACTTTGACTGCCTAGTTAGTCTCGTGCTCCCAAGCGTGACATTTCTGATATGATGACATTGTATTTATTTTGACTGGAAGCCGACCCCAATATAGTTGGGAAAAGGCTAGGCAGATGATGATGGTTTTCCGCAAACTATCACCGGATTCTATAAAATTAAGATGATTAACCAAGTGATTTTTCCACAGTGATACCTATGTCTGGTCCTGGAGTGGTACTTACGGGAGAAGATGTCAGATACGCTGCTACCTACGGCAACCCTTATTTGAGAGGGAGCGCCCCTGTTGGTAAGTTTATGTGTGTGTTTGTAAACTTTATTATTAGTACAGGTAACTTCAGAAGAGTCTAAGTTCAAAGGTTAGAGATCCTTTGTGGATTTAGTATCTAGTTAGGCTTGGAGCCAACTTGAATGGGTCTAGAATAAATAAGCACACATATTTAAGTAGGTCGTGTTGATTTTATCATTACCTACTTGTCAAAATCATTGAACTGTTCCGTTTTCGCTAACCGACTTAAAAAAAATTAAAAAGGTTCTCAATCTGGTTGTTTATTTCATAATAACGTTGGAAGGAACGCAAGGAGGCCTTTGCCCAGCAGTGAGACAATATGGGCTAGCAGTAATAATAAAATAAAACGGAATAATTAAACGGTATTATTTTCACATGATGATTTGATATCCGGAAAAGTGTTATTGGGCTTTTCTAACAGGAATTTCTCAAAAGCAGCCACGGAATCTGGATTCGTGCCTCTCAACTCATTTTGCAATTCTATACCCTCTTTGAGGAGTTGCCAGAAACTCTGCGAGTTCTGGTCGAGAATCACAACACGATGAAGAGGAGGTTCCATTTTTATTTATACGAAATAGGCTTGCGTCTGCCCCAACTCGCCTGATGTGAAGCGATGATGTGGCCTAGGGTGGGAGTATTCCTCAAAGCGCAACAATTTTTAAGCGCAACCAACTAAGCGCAACTAAATTTTTCCTTGAAACGCAACCTTAGTTGCGCTCACAAATTCAAATTAAAAATATTTTATGTTTATTCCTCAAAGCGCAACCATGATGAAGAATAGAGATGGGTATGATGGATTCATTAACGATATTTTTCATCATGGTTGCGCTTTGAGGAATAAATCACCCCCTAAGGTGGTGCTCCGCCCTAGGGGGCGCTTATCTAGAAAAAACCGATTCACTCGAACCTTTAAAATTCTAATAATGATAAACTTTGTCAACAGCGTACATGCCACAGATGAATACCAATCCAGTTGGGAAGCCAGCACCACCACCGTACTACTCTGTTAGAAGTGCCAATCACCCACCAAATAATCTATATGGTAATAATGTTTCTTTATTAAGATTTTGATTAAGATTTTGTCTTTTATAAGACTCTATAAATCCCTGAAATTTTCGTTTGTAAGTGTTACGGGGACCTCAATTATAACAGCCGCTCGGGTCCATTGCCTATATTGGTCTGTGAATGGGAGACTACACATAACATACCCAGTTTCCTCCGTGCCTCGGAAAGCATGTTAAACCGTTGGTCCCAGCCGTCATTTCTAGATATTTGACAGTCGTTACAGGGGAGTCAGTGGCCCAAAAGACTGACAACCAGTCTTACCAAGGAGTATTGTACAACCCAGTAACTAATTGGGTTGTGAAGGTTAGATAAGCAGTCGCTCCTTGTAAAATACAGGTATTCAGCTGCATCTACTTAGACTGGAAGCAGACCCAGATAAGTTGGGGAAAGGCTGGGTGGATGATGACCGTTTGTTTGTAATAGGGAATCTTTGGAACTGCTGGCCCGATTACCAAAACTCTTTCAGTTGTAGAAAATTTAATTTCTATCGAGTACTATAAGATTTGATTTATGGAATAAATGACTTCCTTATATTTGGCAACCTTTTACTACATTCTCTTACTTCTTCTGGGGGATTTAATTGACAAAGTCATAATTTGATTATTATATCTTCATCAGTGCCATCAGTAACTTCACCGTCATCGTCATCATCTTCGAGGCCCGTCACCAGTCCATTGGCGTCATCGTCTTCGACCAATAGTGGTGCGCAGCCTCAAGTAAGTACAATATTATACGACTGCCATATTATGCCATATTGTTTAGTTTTAAGTTTTTTTTTTCCTGTATTATTTTTGTTTTATATTGTGTGCACTTGTGGCATGTGCCAAATAAATTTATTTTCTTTCTTCTTTCTTTCTTTCCATACACACTTCTGGGTTGGGTTGAACATGTCGTTTGGTTAGCTGCCCCATAAATTTTGTTAAAGGAAAATCAAATTTTCATAATTTCATGGTACTTTAGGTTGTCTCATAATTTAAAGTTCAGTGATAAACCGCTTGCGTGAGTGTCTGATAAACCATGCAAAATGTGGTAAATACCAGCAAGTAAACTATGGCTCAAAGCAAACTATGGCTCACCTCCTATCCAGCACTATGTGTGGTTCCACGTACACTTTGAGGGACCTGTCCGAGGCCACCACCAACGCCGTCGAGGTGGCAGAGTTCTGGTCAAAATAAATTTATTTTTTTAAAACGGGAAACCATCAGCACGACGAAAAAGAACCAGCAAGTAAGATGTGAGGTACATCGAATAGCCAAATTTTTATTAAAAGCTGGTCTGGGCTGTCCTTAGTGCCCCATTATGACTAGACAGTCTTTACATTCGAGATTTTATCATTAACACTGAAAACGGGATATTTACCATGTTTACTATTTGTTTTGAGTTCCCGATATTTCGGCGCTGTTGCAATCACGGATAAACTGAAGTTATTGCGGGTGGGTGTTTATGAGCACACAAATCGGTCCACCCTCTTTCTTGTTCGTTTTTTTGCCCTAGATACCACTACCATGGTCACTCACAACTCGATTCTGTCCCCGACACACGAAACTCACTGTCCGATTGCAAACTTCTTTCGGCACTTTTTCGGTTATTATACAGTTGAACATGACAACACACAAAAATTGTTGAACATGAAACATAGTAAATATCCCGTTTTTATTGTTAATGATAATTTTAGTGACTATGTCAGTTTAAAAACTTATATTCGATAGTTTTTTTCAATTTCGTGACGTATAATGACTGAGTAATTAAAATTCAAACAATAAAGGTGATATTCCCGACCAATTTCAGTGACGTAACCATTATGTTTCTAATTTAAGTGAGCAACCCGCTTACATATTGGCCCTTTGGGTATAATAGGAAAAGTTACTAAACACTAAACGATAGCTGGACCTTTTAACTGAATAATATATATACTCCATAGTTCGTTAACGACCTCTGAGGCTTGAGTTGAACCCGGTTGAGGAAATGGGGAATATTTTCACATGATTTCATGAAATTATTTTATGAGTGCTTCCCTAGCCATCCCTTTAATACCACCTCGCGAGCCATTCGGGTGCTCTGCCTACCCACTGTTGAACGGCAGTAATGAGACAGAACGGCTTCACGCGGCTAACAGCTGATAGGTCATATGCGCGCGCGCGAATTTCATACGGCTGTTGTGTTATTGGGATAAAAGTGAATAAGTATAAATAAAAAAATGTTTCTTTAGGAAACTTGTTTGTTATCATGAGTCCAATCACTTGTTTAAGTATCAGTCACTAATTACCAGTCACCCAATATATTCCGATCTCGGTGAGGGGGGCCAGGAGTCCATAGCACAGGATCCTAGTTTTCCTGACTCCCACAAACCTTTGTACCTCCAATTATTGTAACATTTATATATTGTAATTATACTTAGTGGGAGAAAATAAATCGTTATCATTATACTTCAAACCCGGATGTCCAAAGCAAGGAAAACCTGGTCAGGTGAAGATTCTTACTTGATGTCAATGTGGTGCTGTTCCACAAACAATGAGACACTTAATATTGTGCCCGGCTAGTACGTACTAATGTCTCCACATTATAAAATCCGATGAACGCTACTGAAGACGCCAAATTTGGGCTGCGGGACTGTTCGAAAGAGATACCGCGGCCCTGTAACACAAAGAGCAAAAAAGGAACATGGACGGGTTTTAGTCAGTACGAGTCTGATACTCCCTTCCACTCTGCCCAGAGTGGGAGAAGTCATTTGATGATTTCAAATCCGTAAAAAAAAAGAGTCAGGCCTCTTGTCTACACACTTTTTTTCCGTGAAAAAAAATTAAAATCAAAAATCATCAAATGACTCCTCATTTGATGATTTCAAATCCGAAAAAAAAGACTCCAAGTTTGTAGCCAAATTCGAGGTACTCGGTATAGTATTTTCGTTTCGGTCACCAGATCTGCTCGGTGTTTTACTAATAAGGCATTATTTGACCTTTTCTTACCCCATTTCCTCCATCTCGTACTATTCTAAGACTATTGTTTGCCGGATTTTAAGCCTTATGTTTCTTTGCACAGGTGCCTAAATCATCTTCGCAGTCTTCTTCCGGAGCTTTGTACATACTTCCGCCGTCCAGTCAATTAAACTTGCAGTCCAATCAGATTACTACCAAAGGTATGTTTTATTTATAGCCGGGCCGTTTTCAAAAACCATAATCGATACCTTCAGGAATTAGTTTAGAATTCTTCAGTATGCTTTTAGTAAAGCATCCATTTAGGATTAGTGAAAATTATTTAGCATAATATATTTCATGTGGTCACGCAAATTTTACATCGCGCAATATATCCCAATATAGCCGTGTGAAAAAAAGATCGTTTTTTTAAAAGCGGTTCCCATACAATTTTCAAGAAGATATAACTCGAAAACTATAAAGAATCGTGGAACATCATTACATGGGGTATTTTCGGATACCCTGGACGTGAGGAATACATTTTTTTTTTAGATGACTATAAAATCACGTCTGTGAAGTTTCGCCAATCAATTTAATTTGCCTTAAAACCTATTAAATCAATCAATGACAATCAAGATAAAAGAAGGTACTTATACAAAATATAAAATTAAAATCATCAGATCCGATATTTCAACCTCCCCTCCCAAACATGAAAAATTCAATTAATTATGATCACCGTCACATTTTATTAATATGTGGCTTCAATTTCAGGTAATGGTGTCCAGCTGACAGCCGGGACCCACGTTTAAGTAAATGATGTGTAGTTAGGTGAATACATGAAATGTTTTAAAATATTATCGGTTTAAAATATAAATAATATACGTAAGCTTAAAGATGAATCGCCCTATCGTGTCGAAGACACTATGTAAATTGTTTATAATTGATGTTATTGCACTGATGTTAACTTAAGATATGAAAATAGAAAGTCATCATCTGCCTAGCCTTTTCCTAACTATGTTGGGGTCGGCTTCCAGTCTAACCGGATGCAGCTAAATACCAGTATTTTACATGGAGCGACTAGAAAAAAGATTATTATTTACATTAGGTACAACAGTGTTTTCCCGTTTATTTTTAACTCATTCTTTGATGACGATTTTCAATTTCTCTTTTTTTGTTCTATTTAATATTTTTCAGAGGCAGGTTTTAACCTGTCTTTCAGTCATGTGAATCTATTTTAATCTGAGTAATAAACTAATTGATCTAATAATTTACTTTTCATAAATTATGTTAGAGATATTCTTTAATTATTTAGGAGGACCATTTCTTTACTGTTTTATTATGTAGTTCACTTTTATGAGTCATTAATAAAAATATTTTTTTGATGTTTTTCAGAAATACTGAAAACTAATGAGAGCACGTAGTAATTAAAAACGAAAACTGCTTTAGTTAACGTTGGTGCAAAAAGAATAAAAAAAGTTAAATGAAAAAAGATGTCTCCTTAGTATACTTCTCACGACTTTAATTACGTCAAAAGTTTGACAAACGAGTCTAAAATTAAAAAGCTTTAAGTGTTCATGTCAAAGAAAAACCTAACCTAAGTTACGTTACGTTTAAGTTTAAATTAAGTTGTAATTTCTTAAGTAAGTTTTGAATTAGCCGTCTTATTTTACATTGTAGAAAATAAAATATTAATTAATTAATCTAAGAAGTGTTTTAAAAATAGTTTTTTTATTATTGAAAAATGTAATAAACCTAAGTACTTATCTCATTATTTTATTAAGTAGAAATCTTTTAATTTTTATAACAATTATTGTCAATTAAGACGTCAATGTTAATTTTAATAGTATTTTAACCTCGAATTATCGATTTTATTAAAAATCCTTTTTATGGGTCTAAAATAAATATTTTAACCTGTAATATCTATTGCTAAAGAAATTTTTTGTTAAGTATCTAGTTTTTATGTAAATAAATTCAGAAAAAACCTTCTGACTGAGACTGAAATTAATTTTAGATTAGTATTTGAGTTAGTTTCTATGTAAATACTATCTCGTAATAATTTCTTATAAAAAAAAATATAACATTTTTTTTACTGTACCTATTCGTTTATTTTTTGTTAATATATAATTTTGTTGACTTTTTTCAGTCACTGTATCTTACTGCATTTTAATAAAAAGTTTTTTTTATGTCTAAGATTTTTTTTTAAACTTTAATGAAATAATTATATTATAGTCCAAAGGTTTGTAGTAGATTAATTTACTGAAAATGGTTTTATTTAAACTGTAATATTGTCTAATTAATTATTAATTAGAAATATTTGTACTGGCTAGATGATCAAATGTTTTTGGAGTCGGTTACGCAATGAAAAACAAGATTAATAAAAGTTTTGAATAATTTACGCATTTCATTGATTTACATATTATTATGAAACAAATCCTTTAAAATGTAGCAGGGACCACATAAATAGTTCCCAGTAAAGGAAAGCTTTACTTAGGTGGAATCTACCTTCACAAATTGGCCTTAGGTTCAGTTTTCACCAACCAGAACAATTCTCGTGAACTTTTTTTTTTGTATAAAATTCGTCGCAGACATTAAGCGTCTACTCGCGCGTGCTCGAGGATGCGCGTGCGCAATTTTATACTTAACACACCGAAACCCCGCCTGCATAAAACAGATGGGAAATTGAGGTCGCGGGCGTTCAGAGCGGGGACTCTGTCCGCCCACCGAGTGGCCTCAGAAAAGACGCAATGGTCACGTGCTGCCGTGTACACTTGCACAGCGAGGCTCAGGGGAGACCTGGAAACCTCTTTACAATCTCCCCAGGGATGTACCTTAACAGGCATTGCACAGAGGGGGCTCCGGACAGATCTTTTAAGAGGAAACGGTGCCTCCTTCTTCCTTTATTCAGTGACTTTTTTATTCAGTGAATTCAGGCTGTGGATGATGATGAACTACCTTCATGGGTTTGAAGGTCACCTACAACTTTGAAGGCACGGTTGGCGCAGTGAGTGACTGATTGGCTGCTGAGCTGCGTGTCGCGGGTTCGATTCTCACACGGAACAAATATTTGTTCCGGTAGTTGTTCCGGGTCTGGCTGTTTGTATTAGTGAGTTTAAAATTCCTTGTGAGGTAAGGTAAAAAAAACTCGTAACTGCGCTGACACTGCTTACTTCTTCTTAGAGTGTCGATGGGAAATTTTTATGAAATATATTTGGTCCAAAATTCAGCTATGCGAGCTCCGCTTGCTGATGCAGTCATAAGATCGTCAAGTGCGCAGGTATCAGGGCATGCAGCGCAAGATGGAAGATGGGCCATCGTCTGTGGATACACGCCGCATACACATTTGATTGATTTTTTCGACACGGCTTACTCAGAGAATTGTCATACGGATCCAATCTTTTAGGAGAGAAATAATAAAAAAATACTAATAGTACAACATTAGCCTTCCAATGAAGGCAATAGTAAAACTTTGATCAGTAATAAGTGAGCAAACACATGGAAATAACTAGCAATCCAACAGTTTTGACAGTAGGCTAGCAAATGAAAATCTGGTTGAATCACACTAAATGCTCTTTTTACGTAGTCCTACGCGACTTTCCACGCACCACACCAGCAACATTCTTAAATTAATGCTGGAAACAGAGAACTGTTTCTTATGTTTATGATCTGGGTCTCTTCAAGGTTTGATAGAATCGGTTTCTTCTAGGCAAGAGCCCACTAGGCCGCATCACCGCTTCACATCAGGCGAGTTGCTTCCAAACGGAAGTCTAATTCGAAAAAAAAACATCAGTCTGAATATTTAAAAATCAAAAGAACAGAAGAATCTTTACATAACGAGCTTTATAATTTGAATAGCTTATGCCCACGGCTTTGCCCGCGTGGACTTTGGTAATTTTCCCACGGGATCGTACTGCCGGGATAAAAAGTATCCTGTGTCAATCCCGGATATAAACTATCTGTGTGCCAAATTTCATCTAAATCTGTTCTGAAGTTTTGCGTGAAAGAGTAACAAACATTCATCCATCCTCACAAACTTTCGCAATTATAATATTAGTAGAATTATAACCCTAACTCAGTAACTTGTTCACAAAACTCAACCCGTCCACCATTTTAAAAATAAAACTCTTTTTACCTGATAAAACATTATCAAAGACAATCTCAAGTCCGTGGCACACCCTTATCTATAAAGGGGACCAGCTGAGAGTGGAAAACAATGGCAGACAAGACGGCGAGTATGGATGAGCACTTGTGCACTTTGTGGCCTAAAGTGCTCTCTCGCCTTTTGTGTCGCAGAATAGGGCTGCGACGAATAATGTTTAGCGAAAAATCAGTTATGTAGGTTAGATGTTTTGTATCGCATATCTTTTACATCGTGATTGTGAACAAAACTTATACTGTCACTTACGGGATATCTTCCGTGATTGTTCATTATTTTGAGCTGTCGATATTTCGACGCTGTTGCAAGCTGCCGATATTTCGACGCTGTTGATCGTGGGATGACTGGAGAATGCGGGTGGATGGAAAATAAATTGTTAAGAGCAGACAAATCTGTCTACCCTCTTCCTTTGTCTTCTGCTTCGCGGACTACTGGAACTCGACAGAAAGTCACGGCAAAACACACTCACAGTATCACCAGGTTTTGTGGAGTCCGAGTCGATGCCGGCTGCTACTTTTGAGCTTACTCAAAACTGGATTCCACGTTCTCGACAATTTGAAGCCATCCTCTCGATTGAAATTTTCCATCCACCTGCATTCTCCAGTCAACCCGCGATCATGGCGCTTGCAACAGCGTCGAAAACTCGGAAGCTCAAAATAATGAACAATCACGGCAGATATCCCGTAAGTGACAGTATAAGTTTAGAAACCGTGAAAGCTTAAAACAGTGTATGATTGTGAACGTTTATCTCTGTGGATGTTATGTAGATTTTGTCAAATTCATCACGCATTAAACAAAGTCAGGGTGCTTGACCTTTCGATTACGTACGTACATACGTATCTACAAGGTGTAATCAGACTCTTGGCTGCTACTGAGAACCTGCAGATGAAAAAACTCAATACATTTTGCCCGAGTGAATCGAACCAAGGACCTCATACTCCACAATCGCGCTTGCAACCACTAGACGAACGGGAACGGTATTATGATTTAGTTGTTTTGAAAAAGGTGGAGGATATTGTAAGAAAACTATCCTATCTACAGGGTGTAAACGGTTCACGAAGCCGTCAACCAAACATTATGTTCATCCAACTCAGTAAGTCTACGCAAAACTTATTGCTGGGAAACGCCTTTTTTTGGAGTGAAAAGTCGCGTTTTACGGTAGGACTCAAAAACTTTTTGTTGATAGATGCATTGAATAATAATTAAGTCCTGGAGGTATTTAAAGTAAAGTTACAACATTAATAACTGGTATTTAAGCAAAAACTTGTAATTTTTGCGTAGAGTTACTTAGTTTGATGTACCGAATGCTTGTCTGAAAGCTTCGTCAAGAGTCCGTTTACACCTTGTAATTGCAAGTTCCGCAACTCGTCCAGGCTTGCGCAAGTTCCTTTTTATGCAAATAGAAAATACACATGATATTATTAGAAAAATATGGGTAATTCTCATCAAATTTCGAAATTTGATTCCCGAGCCATTAGTGCCGAGTGATATGCATTAACTACATAAGTCTTTTTTTTATTTGAATGTACGCTGTCTATACCGCCATTGTTTAAAAAGAAAACGTCTTTCCTCTAAAGAAAAAAAAGATATGGCTCCTTTGTTACCGTGCAAATCATTCCCTCACCTTGTCCCTTAGTTCAAAAATATTACTAAAATGCCTTTTTATCTGAAATGTATCAATATTCTTAATAATAAAATTATGCAAATATATTAGATAGATGTTTGTTATTGTCTATAAAAGCTTCCATCTTACAACAACGAATTTATAAAAACAATAATTCGATTTTAAATATGTCCCGCCAAATAAAATCATTCCCTCATCCTATTACGAATATTCGATTTCTGAACGTGTCAAACGATATTTAGGAACGCAACCTTAAGTTTTTAGTACCTGGCAACACTCTCAAATGATTCAAGATGGCGATTTCTTCTTAACCGCAGGTGAGTTCGTGTAAAAAAATATTTTGTGAAAAATTTTTAAAAGTTAAATTTATGACGATCATTACCTCACGTTATATGAATGTATTAAGTATTTTAATATCTATCATTAAAATTTGTTGGTTTTATGCGTTTTTGGGAGTAAAATACATATTCGAAATGTAACAAGCAAATTGAGGTTATGTGTCGGTTTTTTTGTAGCTTAAGTTAAAATTCGTCATTCCCTCACAGTCATTCCCTCACTGCATTTAGGAGTGAGGGAATGACAGCCGTGTGAGGGAATGATTTATCCAGTATTTTGCGGTTTTTTTAGATTTTTTATTTATTTCTTGCAACTTGTATTTCACGGTATTTAATTTAAAACAGGTGCATGAATGTGGAAGCAAAATGGCACGACAAAAGAAGTTGAGTGATGCAGAAAAAAAAATAAAAAAGAAAGAGTATGATAGAAAAAGGCGAGAAAAAATGAAAAATAATACTGAATCTTTAGAAAAACTGCGGGAAAAAGAAAGATTAAAATATTTAAAGAAAAAAGAGAAAGGTCAAGTTAAACCAGTTATTAATATGAATGCTAGAGAACTTAGACGAAAGCGAAAACAATGGAAAGAAAATAGTAAAGTGTATAGGATTAATAAAGCTATAGCACACCAAAATTTACAAAGAATAATTGATGAGACACCTCCGCCAAGTCCAGTATCAGTTGTGCAGCAAATTAGAGAAGATGTAGCTGCTCGAAATAGACGACAGATGCGAAGGCGACGAGCTATTTTGCATGCAAAGATTGCAAATTTGAAAAAAAATTTGAAGAATGCAGTGAAGTTAAGCGAAAAATATAAGAAGAGATATTTGAGAATGAAAACAAAAAAAACTGACCCCGAATCGCCTGGAACTAAAGTAGATGCGCTTCTAAAGAATGTAAACGTTCCTGAGAGTGTGAAGAAGAAATTACTTTTTGGAGAAGCGTTAACAAGAGATCTAGAGACTAGTTACAAAGATCTTGGAAAGAAACATGAAAAAAAGAAAAAATATTACGAAATGTTGAAATTGAAATCATTGCAGAAATATAAGTTACTTCATGCATCGAAACCTTTTTTTAAACATGATACTTTCAAAAGACAAAAGCCTCGAAAAATAAGCGATAAAATGATGAAGGTAAAGGACGATGTTATTAAATTTTTGGAGAAAGATGAAAACTCAAGGATGTGCCGGGGAAAAAAGACTATCTTAAATCAAAAAATGGTAAAACTAAACAAAAGCGTGTTTTATATGATACACTTCAAAATTTACACAAAAAGTTTTTAAGCACGGTCAATTATAAGATAAGCTTATCAACCTTTTGCAGATTCAGACCCTTTTGGGTTACTTGGCAAAACGTGAATACCCGAAATACTTGTCAATGCATACAGCATGCCAATATTCAATTGATGATATCTAAATTGCATGAAGTCAAAGCATTGAAATTTCGTAACATGACTTCAATTTTAGCGACAATAACCTGCGATGTGCATTCCACAAAATGTCTATTCAGGGAATGTTCAACCTGCAAGGAACGCTCTTTGGAATACTATTTACCAATGCCTAATCAGTTTGTGACTTATCAACAATGGATTTATGAAGTCAGTTCATTTGAAAAGGATGGGAAAAAAAAGACAGTTCGTAAACCCGTGAAGAAAGAGTATAGGGTTAAATTGAAATTGCTTGTTCAAAGTCTGGAAGCAGCATTACCACTTTTTTTTTCACATATTGGCACTATAGCACATCAATATCAGGCCATTCAACATATAAAGAAAAAATTAACAATAAACGACATTTTAATTCATGTAGATTACAGTGAAAACTATTGCTGTAAGTATAACGAGGAAATACAAGCTGTCCACTTTGGTGGAGGAAGGAAGCAGATAACAATGCATACAGGAGTGCTTTACTTGCGCAAGGATAATGCAATCAAACCTGTATCCTTTTGTTCTCTCTCTAGTGACAATAGACATGACACAATGGCTGTTTGGGCTCACTTGAAACCCATATTTGAGTGGATAAAAACACAACATTTACCTATTTCCCGATTACATATGTTGAGTGATGGGCCTGTTAATCAATACAAAAATAAATTTATGTTCGAAATGGTGTGTCGCCATCTAAAAGATCTCTATCCAGAAATCACATACTTTTCATGGCATTATTCTGAACCCGGGCACGGTAAGGGAGCGCCTGACGGTGTCGGTGGAACCCTGAAACGGACAGCTGATAAAGTCGTGGCAGAAGGCCATGATATCGTAGACCTGAATTCATTGAAACCTATCCTTCAATCCAGGTGTCCTTCTATTTTATTGTTTGAAGTTACCACAGCAGATATTTCGCTGATGGATGATCTCATAAAACAGTCCAAGACTATTCCTACTTTCCGGGGAACACAAAAAATACGCCAGTTCGTATTTTTTCACAACACCTTACAGTGCAGAAGACTTTCATGCATAGATTGCGAAGAAGTTTGTACCCACTATCATTTGGGGTATTTTCAACAACAGCGCAGTAATCGATTTACTAAGAGGCGTAGCAAATCCCCTCAAAAGTATATGGAATTGGATATAATGAAGGATAATTACCAACTATCTTCAGCGTCGTCTTCGCGCATTCAAGATCAGACTAAAACGTTAAAAGAAAATGATACAATTGATTTAGAAAATGAGGGATCTACTGTTGTCTCCGACAGTGATAAGAATGTTACCATTGGAGATCATGTCCTGATAAAATGGGGCACGTCAAAGTATCCCGGAGAAGTTCTATCTGTTTTTGAAGATGGTTTGATGGTTAGGTGTATGAAGCAAGGTGTGAAGTTTTGGAGATGGCCTAATATTAAAGATGAGCAATTATATAAATGGGAAGATGTGATACAGAAAATAAAGCCGCCAAAGTTAGTTAAAAGGGGGAATTACGTTATTACAGAGTTAGATGACTCTACAAGCGATGTTAAAATTAAGATTGAATAACTCATTGATCTCAAAGACCAAAAAACTCTATGAAAAGACTTATTTAGGTTAATATTAATAATAATTAATGCTTAATAAATAAATATGAAGATGTTTTAATTTAAGTTTTGGAGAAGTGCTAAGTACAAAGTTTAAAAATAAATAGTAATAAGTATTTAAAAGTTAAAAACATTTGTTACCTCTAAAGTAAGTAGTACTCGTATATTTGTTATTTTTTTGGGTTTATATTATATTTATGTTGGTCATTTTCTATAAGTACAAAATATTGTTTATGTTCTATAAGTACAAAGTTTTGAGTTGATTTTCTTTAGAATATGGTATTTCATTGTTTGATATATATTAATAAAAAATATATAATTTCTTTCATTTGTACATGTTGTTTTTTTACTATAATATAATAATAAATCATTCCCTCACTCCGTTAATCATTCCCTCATTTCTTTATTTTTTTAAACCTCATTTTATATAGGTTATATACAAAAATATGGAAGACCAATACCCCTGGACAGATCTCTAAAAGCAACTTTTCTGATCTCCGCGAAAAAATATCTAAGTTTAAAAAAAAAAAAAAAAAAACTATAATATCCCAAATTTCGAGATTTCATAAGAAATACCCATATACTGAAAAACTGAAATCTACCCTCTACCCCGATTCTAAAAGACCTAAATCTGACCTAATTTAGCCGTAAGCAACGGAGCATACGCGGGCTTAGCCTGGAGCAATCTAGGCGATGTTTGCGTTCAATCTAGACCTACATGCTCCAGGCAATAGTTATGAAAATAGGATTAACGTCTCTATACGGCCTTTGTTTCGGGTAAGCTGGCCTATTTTCGGGTATACGACTCAAACGTCTAAGGTCGTTGCAATTGAGAATTGGGCAATTTTGGGATTGGTTTCATATTGGCGCTTTTGTTTAAACTGCAGCCAAAAGGCAATGCAGAAGTGAGACCTACTTTACGGTACAGTTTCGTCATGTTTGTTTGTCCGTATGGTATATACAGCTTTATATTTCCATCGGAGTTCTGTTAGCATAAGCATGCTTATTTGTGAGAGGGAGTGGGTCCATCACGCTGACCCAGTGCTGTGAGGTGGATGTCATCAGTCATGCCAGCTACAACGTGTGAAGAATAGTCATCCATCCAGGGATACATGGTAGATGAATCGAGACAAGTAGAATTTATATGAATGAAAAAATATATTGACATAACATCACGCCTGTAATCCCCAAAGGGTTATGCAGACGTCACATCTCCCAGTTATGTTCGTAAGTCCCATGTAATAGAGGGCGAGCCTATTGCCACTAACCGGGCACAAATCTAGACTCCGTGACTGCTACTGAGGAATTCCTGATGGAAAAACCCAATAACAATTTTCCGACCTGGGAATCGAACCCAGAACCTCAAGCTCAGCAGTCGCGCTTCCAATCACTAGACCAACGAGGCAGTCAATAAACAAAAACATATCAAACAGAATATTTTCTAAGAATGCAATGCGTTGCGGGACTTCTTTGGTATAATTGTTACAACCACGACTGCAGTCTTTAAGGCTTTGGATTAAAGTCCTTTTTTTGGGCCGCGGGACTGTTCGAAAGAGATACCGCGGCCCTGGAACACAAAGGGCAAAGAAGGAACATGGATGGGTCTTAGTCAGTAAAAATCTGACACTCCCTCCCACTCTGCCTACAGTGGCGTGGGTTATTTGATGATTTCCCATCCGAAAAAAAAAGGCTTTGGATTTGATGCCAGTGCTACAAAGGTTTGCTAAAAGGACGATTTCAGAAACAGTAGAAACAGTTCAGGCTCAATGACATACTAGGCAAACTGTTTGTGTACCCATCTTTGCCCACCCCTTCGAAGAATAGAGACGGGATTAAGAGGCGACAGGTCTTGCGAGGAATTTGAAAATAGGTATTTGAAGAAATATTGCTGTTGCGCTGCGTCAAGTCTGCTCGGACCGATTATATCGCAAAAAT
Source organism: Noctua pronuba (assembly GCA_905220335.1). Taxonomy (NCBI): domain Eukaryota; kingdom Metazoa; phylum Arthropoda; class Insecta; order Lepidoptera; family Noctuidae; genus Noctua; species Noctua pronuba. The sequence goes on along the minus strand of LR999918.1, from coordinate 6,611,295 downwards.
TTTGACGAGATCGATGTTTCGTATTTCCTTTTTTTCTCCTCGAAAACTGAGCCAATTCAATTATTTTTTACATTAAAATTTTAAGAAAGAGTATGTCTAGTTTACTATCAATTTATTTTATGTTAAAAAAAAACTAATTTTTCTCGTAGTCCTCTACTCACAGCCGTAAAAATGGGGAATATTTTGTCTTCACTTATTAGTTGCTGAAAAAAAAGAAATGACAGGGACCTAGATTTTATGACAAAAAAAAACAGTGCTCTAGAGGCCTTATTCAGGAAGAAACAAGGGAATACATTTATACAGAGAATCGCAACTCCTGTTCCCTCTTAAGAATTGTCTTTTCCCAGAAAATCATCGAATAAATCACAATACAATATTCAAAAGTCGTATTAAACTCGGCACACAATAGCACTCGTAATCGGACCTACATTGTTGTCTTTATGCGCCATATTTTAAACGAATACATCGCTTTATAGCGTTACTGGGAACGTTTCAAACAATTGTGAGATCAAATTGCTAGTAGGTACTGGAGTTTCTGAAGAGACTCACGTTAGGAGATACTGCTTTGTTCATCATTATAAGCTTGTGAATATGCGAATTCTTGGAGTGCTTCATAGAATGGCATAGGATTTAGTAAAGTAAAACTCGAACTTTAAAACTCCAAAAGTTTTTTTGGAGCATTAAAAGGGAAAAGATTCCAAAAAAAAAACGGCCAAGTGCGTGTCGGACTCGTGCATGAAGGGTTCCGTACCATGGTAGTGCGGGAACCCCCTTTAATTTTTAATTTATTATCTGTTGTTATAACGGCAACAGAAATACACATTCTGTGAAAATTTTAACTGTCTACTTTTAAAATTAAAGAGGGAGACCTCTTTAATATCTCCTCTGGGATCGTAAAGAGGGGGCTCCGGACAGGTCTTTTAAGAGGAAACGGTGCCTCCTCCCATGTGCGGATGGTGACCATCGGGGTGGTTTTAGTGAGGTAGAAATTCCACACTCCTGGTTTTAACCGGTCGCCTTTTGAAGGTAGGGATACCTTCAAAAGGCGACCGGGTAATACAAACCCGATACAAACAAAAACAAACAAAACAAAAAAAAAACGGTTTTTTATTCATCCCTCAAAATCAACAGTATATCAATCAAACCGACTCCATTGTTTCCCTCGTACTGCAAAACAAATACTACAATCTTGACCTATAAATATTAACTAGCCGTCCAGCCCATATATCAAACTTCCGAGCATTTTTTGTGCTGCCACTACAAAGCTACATCCGAATGACAGGAAGTGGTAGCAAACACAGCATTTCCGCATTCGGAATTGTGTTGTTAGCATCCGTTTCCGGTTGATAGTGTTGCGAACAGTAGCAAAACGGAATTCATAACCTAAATCTATGTTTTAGTTAGTTTCGTATCGTATTTATATTATTTTAATGTTAATTTTCAGTTGTAATTCAGTTGGATCGTAGGAAGTGCATTTTTTATTGTATTGTTTTGGCGCAGCTTATGAAAAATTTATGTTGATTATATTATATTAAGAGCTAGCTTTTGCCCGCAACTTCGTCTGCATGGACTCATTTATCGGGATAAATAATTTATTTTGTGTTAATCCAGGATGTAAACTATCTGTGTACGAAGTTTTATCCAAATCCGTTCAGCCGTTTTTACGTGAAAGAGTTCAAAAGAAAGCACCCATCCATCCATCCTCACAATCTTTCGCGTTTATAATAAACTAGCTGTTGCCCGCGACTTCGTTCGTGTGGTAATTTTGATGAGTATGAGTGAGGGAAAAAAAGGTCGCCTATGTCCTTCCCCAGGATATAATCTATCTTCTCGCCAAATTTCATTACGATCCGATCAGCTGTTTAGTCGGAAAAAGGTAGGAAACAAATAAACAAACAAAGTTACTTTCGCATCTGTAATATTAGTATGGATACTTGTATGTTTGTTATATGTAAGCTAAGATAAGTAATAAGATTCCCTATTATGTTCACGACGATGAACACTTACCATCATATTTCCTCCTGCCTGTATTTCCTCGAAAGGGTTAGAGACAGAGGGAGGACATTTTTCCAGTTAAGTTGAAGCCCTATGTAATAAGAGGCGAACCTATTGACATCAACCGGTCACAAATCCAAGCTCCGGACTATTACCAAGAAATTCTACATGGAAAATCCGGATAACACTGTCCGACCCACGAACCCAGGACTGTTCAAAAGTCCAGCACCCGTAGCATGACCGCCGTAGAAACGGGTTTCTTTGACGGAAGAATCGACAAAATGATAGATTGTGTCGACAAAATGACAGATTTCTTTTCATAATCTGTCATTTTGTCGATTCTTCCGTCAAAGAAACCCGTTTCTACAGTGGTCATGCTACGCGTGCAACACAGAAAAATATGATTTTTAAACACAGAAAATTATGCATAATCAGCCAATAATGTTCCCACTGCTGGGACTCAGACGAATTAGAAAAATACCCTTTATTTCTAAAATCATCTAAATTCCAAAAATCCACATCCCATAATCATAATTTAAGCTCAGTACACACAAAGACGCCACAAGATTCCTATAAGACAAAAGCCCTTATATTTTAGGCTGGGAACACACGTAAATCACCAAAGCCATCATCGGCGTAAACAGAGACATTGTACAGAGCCAATCTCGGTGCCTGTTTGGCATTAATCAGACTATTGTACCGGTGACAATGGACTGCGCAGTGGGGATGAGGTCCTACGATAAGCAGAGCGATTTTGGGAGCAAGCTTACAGGAAAAACGGGATTTCAACCGTGTAAGATGATGATGTTTTTGCTATGAGTATGACTGTAATATTTAACTGATTGGTGTTTTATTAATAATGATTTTAAATTTGAAAATTTTGATTATTGAGATGACCAAAACAGAAAATTCTGTTAAAAATAGTCTAAGCTCGACCCCAGATTTCTTTCCCTTTTCTTTTCAGGGTTAATCAGATAGGATAATTATATCGATTCCATGTTTTTTTTAACTTAACTTATTAAAATTTGAATTCAATATCCTCAGAAGTATATATTTTTTTGTATTTTTTTTGTATTATTATTAGATCTACTGCAAGAATGAACAGCTAATTTCCCAAGCTGCAATCGCAGCGAAACTGAATAAGAAATTAATCGTACCTACCCAAACTCCTAACAAATTCATCGTTTGGCCACATGAAAGATCTTAGCGTCTTAGCGTCGGTCGTCGTGTTGTGATACATGAAAATATACAGAACACTAAATTGAGCTTTACTACCAACCAATGCAAAAATACTTTCACAAAAACCCACACAATTTACGTTAAAACAACCCCGCTTTCAATCGAACCTCCGTAGTACCCCGCTTCGCTAGTATTACTATTTGATATACCGTCTTGATTGCGAAGAGACAATGTTTAATTAAAAAACTGAGTACCTAGCAGTGCCAGAGTGTACCACTAGACTAAGTGGGTCGATGCGTTCATTACGGAACGTGTGTGGCAAGCTTTAGATGTTTTTGCGATTCGATTTTTAGTTGAAGTTAATTTTCATTGGATAACTGAATATTTTTTATAAATTACTTAGCTAATAGTACCTATGTGTGTAATATTGTCAGAATTGCACATTTTTTGTATAATAATAAAATATGTTAGTCAATGCCAACTTCTAAACAGGTGTGCCGAATTTCATAAGTGTGTGTATGTGTTTGTCCGCGCATATCTCAAAAACTGTAAGTCAAATTGCAGAGAATATTTTTTACGATAGAAAAGGTATAAAAAGACCCTTAACGAAGCCGAAAGGTCCTTGTTTTCTGCGTCATTGCGATCATTTTTTTGTTCTAGAGCATACCTGGGAACCTTCTAGTTACGGAGATATTGGGGGTCAAAGTTCCAACTTTTTCACAAGTTTTTTTTTTAATGCAAGATTTTTACTTTAAACACCTCCACTACCGCTATACTATTGAATCCATCCATCAGCACAATGTTTTGAGTACGATACATTGAGTCCTACCTTAAAACGTGATTTATTACCCCAAAAAAAAATGTCGTTTCCCAGCAATCTCTGTCGGTCTGTTTACACCTTGTATAAAACAAATGGGGCGGTTTAGTAGGCAGTTGCTTGCTTTATCGAGAGCCTTACTTAACATGCTTGCCTGTACATACACATAAATAAACTCACGCCTTTTTCCCATGGGAGTAGGCAGAAACTACTGAAAGCCGTTTGCCACGATCCTTACATACTGCTTTCGCCTCGTCCACGTTCATGAATACATCTGGTCATTTATTTTATTTATTTATTATATTTAGTACAGCATTATAAGCCATTAATACTAAATGAAGTTATGCTTTTATTCGGTCTTCTCACAGAACCATCAACATTTCAAAATTATCATCTTCCATTCATCAGCAAACAAGTCCAATCCAGTGTTGGTCTCCACGAGCGCGTTGAGCATCCTAAGCATACGCGGTATAGGGGAAGTGGATCGAGTTAAAGTGCGACAAAATGGGTAAACAATGTATGCTTTCTAGAGCGATTATAATTATTTGGAACAAATAATTGACACAGCTCCGCATGTAAATCATACATCCTAAAAGAAATTTAGTAGGAAACTCTTGTCTCACCTTTTACAAATAGTTTAATATGATCGGCCGTATTTCACATTAATAGCAAGCTCAATTTACGCTTGTTATGTAATAAACTTACTTAATAATTAATAACCGCTGCACATGATGAGCATTAAGTTATACTTTCGGCCTCGATTCGGGTTGCGAACAGTAATTAAATTGTTACCATCGGTGCAGAATACCAAGAAAAACAGAAGGTCAACGGAGGAAAACCGGCGCTCGCACATAATAGACACCTACGTATTCTGATCTCAAACAAATGGCAGTCGCGAGTGCGCTTGCACTTGAGGAGTGCCTGTCTTTGTTTGCATTTTTACTCGTTGCATGATCCCGACTTACGAATTTGAACCCCGAAGGCAGGGGCATTACTTTGTGCATGCACCCGGTTCTACAAGTACCTTGAAAGAGTCGGGTAGAGCCGGGTATACCCTGTTCTTTCCTATTACTTGTAACATCAAGTGCATGCCCTAATCTTGAAGAAATCGGCATATCCTACAATTAAAAGTTCGAAGACATCTGACATCTACCAATCCGCATATCATCTGGGCCCGTGTAGTGGATTACGACCTTTCCGCTTGAATATTTTGATTATACACTGGGGCTATATTAAAGTCCAAATTACAATTTATACTGGTTTAATAAAAAAGGTTGCGTACAGTGCGAATGTCATCGGTAGATTGACATGGCAAGATTTATGTCTAGAGAGTAGGCTGCGTGACGTACCAGTGAGCGCCTACTAAAATATTATCGCAACTGTTGTTGCAGATTCTCGCTGGTAATTATCTATTGTGAGACCATCTCCGCAACACCTCTCATAGACTGGAGGCTTGTGCTCCACCAGTGGGAATAATTTAAGCTGATTATGTAATATACGGAGCTGACCTTCTGACCTACTCTGTGGCATCGCTTGGGAATTAATGTCCCAGCACTAAAGTGACGTATAGATAAGTGTACATGTTTATTTACTTTGTTTTATTTGTGTGGTGCGATGGAGTTGAAATTTTTATTAAATTAAGCAAAGTGGGGACGGGTTTTTGATATTTTGAAGATAAAAACGTTTACTTTTATTAGTTCGCATAGTTAAATGTTAACAAAAGGTTTGGGCCATACTAACCAATGGTCTTGGTAAGTGAAAGCCGATCTCATTTACTTCGACGCGGTATTGAGTTGCGTCGTCCGCACCAAAATGCTTTTTCTGCATGCACATGATGTTTGACGATATTATTGCAATTAGATTAAGGAAATAAAAGAGTTTTTAATAGAAATAATGAGCAAATTTTGAAGACAATGATATATAGGTATTTATTGGCTCGATAGATTTTGCGATTTAGTCTCTGTTGCTTTGGAAGGAATGCTGAAACAGTACTCAGATACGCTTTGGGCGCGAGAAACCTCTTTTCACAACAAGAGCGAGTATTATGAATTAAAAAAAAACAGTATTGTTAAGTATATAACCAATATTATTTTGCACTAAAAATAACTGCGATTCGTTAATAACTTTAGTAAAAAAATCATTGTATACCAGCGCGAATATCTGACAATTTTTTTGGGCCCTTTTTGACTGGCTCAAACCTATTCTACGTCTGTAAGTTGTCGTCAGACCACAAAGCGCATTTACTGTACTCGGTTAGGATTTGGCCAATAGGTTGGCTCCCTTTTACTTTGGACCAAAAACATCCAATCAAAATTTTTGCTAACCCTGCACTAGCCCGGCCTATCCCGGACTCCGGCTGCAAGATACATGCATAGCCTGGTTTGGGGTCCACTGTTACTCTGATTGTGTTTAGACAGACCTTGTTACCGACACCCAAAATGGTAAGGGTTAAGAAATTGCTTGCAACAATGGATTTATTCATCGTCTTCCTAACCTTTTCCCATTCTATAGATGGGGTCGGCTTCCAGTCTACTCACAACCAAGAAACTAGGTAATATTATTATCATTAACTGTTTATTTCGGCCAAAAAACCATAGCGTTAGTAACAAAACAACTTAAAAACTATGTCAGGATATACATTTATTTTGCATATTTTGCTGATTTTGGGCAACAGGTCGATATGTGTAAAACTACCAAGTGCCTTACAAATGGATTTTCTTTATCAACTAATATCTTAAGGATGCCATTAGTGCTCCCACGCAGTCTGCCTAGCATTGACCCAACTCTTTTCCGAATAACACCGTAGAAATCATCAACGTATATACTACTAGCGGCCCGTCCCGGCTTCGCATGATTGGATATGATTTTTTTAAGGATTCCTTATCTTTTCTAGCAATAAATATAGCCTATGTTACTTAGGGTGAATGTAGCTCTCTAATGGTGAAAAAATCTACACGGCACAGTAGTTTTTGAGTTTATTCATTACAAACATACACACACACACACACAAATACATATCTTTCCTCTTTATAATATTAGTGTAGATAACTACAGAAGACACCTAGACACTATGTAGAGTGCCTTGTTCCAATGTTCCCGAAGAGAAGCGGCAGGAATCGGCTTCTTAGATGCCTGATGATTCCTCTTGGTAAGACTGAATGACTTGATAACAATGAATTTATTGTTATTGATGTGAAACATCTTTATGCGCGCCTAGGCAGTAAAACCGACTTGTATGCCATGACGGAAGATGACAAATGACGCTGTCGCTGTGATCATGTCGTGATGCCTCCACTATGCCACGTAAAATCAACCTTTTCCCATTAGAATAAAGTTTGCTTTGGAACTGTTTTTGATCTACATATTCCGTTTTCGAAAGTTCCACGCTACTAATTTAGCGATGTAGTTAGGTTGTATGCAGATATTTTGATCGATATAATAATATATATGTATATTGATAAAAGAAAATAATTTAATGTAATATTTATAATTTATTTAATCCACAGTTCGTTATAGATTTTTTATTAATCATGAATTCTAATATTAACATATGTTTCGCATCTTCCGGGCGTCCCGTGACGGCCAATTTTATTTTTCACTAACGGCCCGCTCCGGCTTTGCACGGGTGGACATTTATTTTTTAAACATTTTGGGATAAAATATAGTCTATGTTACTCAGGGATAATGCAGCTTTCTAATGGTGAAAAAATTATTGAAATCGGCACAGTAGTTTTTGAGTTTATTCATTACAAACATACACACACACAAAAATACAAATCTTTCCTCTTTATAATATTAGTAAGATAAGATAAATCCAAAGCTGTTACGAACTCACGCGCAATAATTTCTTCGCTTACTACATAGTTCCGTTACACATTGTTTAATCACTGAATAGTTCTCGGATTCTTAGTTCACAACCTTGCAAGGTATCATAAGCTTCCTAACACCAACAAAAACGCCTAAAACACCTGGTTGATGATTAAATCATAATTTCCGATTACGTGTAGGAAGTGAATTGTATTGTTATAAGAGTTCGTTCGATTAAGCGCGTGCGACGGATTGTGGTGCGACTATTGTGTTACCTTGTTTAGAAATTAAAAAATATATTATATCGTACATTAATATGTAAGATGGAGGAGCTCGTGGCTTAATAATAACAGCCGCTCGGGTCGATCTTTAGGTTAAGCCATGCTTGGCTAGGTTGGTCTGTGGATGGGTGACCACCCATTAGATACCGAGTTTCCTCCGTGCCTCGGAAAGCACGTTAAGCCGTTGGTCCCGGGTGTTATTTGTAGATCTTTGACAGTCGTTAGGTAGTCAGTGGACCAAAAAGTCTGACAACCAGTCTTACCAAGGGGTATCGTATTACCCAGTACATGCAAAATACCGGTATTCCGTATGGTATTCTGGCATATATGGTATTTAACCGGTTTTTACCGGTGGCAGCTGAATAGCAGTATTTTCTCAATATAGTTGGGAAAAGGCTAGGCAGATGATACATTAATATGTATAGTAGACGTTTTAATGTGTTATACTTCAACGTTTTTAAATGCGGTCTTTTTTATTGGTTTGTTTTATGAATAAATAAGAACAGTTTTGAATGTTTAGTGCAGAAGTAGAATTTTAATGGCAGTAGCCCAATAGCAGCGGCACATTTGATTCTGCATCCGTCCAATCACTAAAGTAAATAGCAGCGACTATACTGATTTTTATGCAACTCTATGAACGTACTGCCGTGCTGAAATTGACACCAGAGTTGTCAAATTCAATGTTTAAAATTAATAACACTTTTGCTAAAAATAGACTATCAAGTCAAACGGTACAAGTAGATTATCGGGGGTATTCCTCAAAGCGCAACTAAATTATTAATGACTATAACTAAAAATAAAATATCGTTAATGAATCCATCATATCCGTCTCTATTTTTCATCATGGTTGCGCTTTGAGGAATAAACATATAATATTATTAATTTGAATTTGTGAGCGCAAATAATGGTTGCGCTTAAAAATAGTTGCGCTTTGAGATTCCTCAAAGTGCAACTATTTAATAAATTTAACTTATTACCCCGGTTATCGCACTACACCCACAAAATAAATTTTGTGCCAATGAAAAGGTAAGTAGGTACCCAAAGCTGCAATCTTCTTCACTATAGAAATAACAGAATCTCTGAGTAGCCTTAAGGACCTTTTTCGAGAACATTTATTTACTGACAACGATAAAAAACAACTCAAGTTCCATCTCAAACTGGCTCAGCAGTAAAAAATAAAATGGCGCGCACTTGCGACGTCAAATGCTTGGCGCTTTATTAGCAATACCAAAGAATAAGAAAACTGAGAGAGAAGAATAGACGCGTAACTTGTACACGGTGTACAAGGGGACATCGTGGAATAAAACCGGCCGAAATATAAATAAATTTTGACCGTGTAGGTTTTTGCACTTATATTTGTTTTTTAACCGACAAAAGGTGTTTGCTTGCACTACAAAAACTACTACCTACAGCAACATAGTACAAAAAAACCTCTTTGAAGATCACTAAAACCGTTTCTTAAATTCTCTCCGAGTGCTTACTAATTCTTACTTTCTCTTGCCTGTATACTGTTTCTTGTGCTACCCTTATATTGTCAATGAAAAGTTAAAAATGGCCTTCTTTCACTAATTGCCTACTATCTGTATCCTAGCTGTAAGTTTTCATAAGAAAAATAAAAACAAAAAAGTACTACAGCGCCATCTATGACACAAATGAAGAACTAACATCAAATTTCTGAATCGCGATAACCAGGTTATCCTCAACTTAAGACTATATGGGAAAACCCGACAAAAACTATCGGGCAGTAGCCTACCAGTCTGAACACCCGTCTGGTCGGAGGATCCTCCTTTTTTATGAGGGATGAAGAACTTTACACCCTGTTCTTCGTACCTCTATAACTGAATCCGTGGTAAAAGTATGTGTTACGGTGTCTCTTACGCTGTTCATACTTTACGGCCAAGGTCTCCCGATAAAAGCGAGTCATGATCATCTTCCTGCCCTTGTCCCAAGTTATTTAGGATTGGCGAAACACGTATTTTTTTATTCTCTGTCAATCGTCACGCTACCATCTACTCCTTTTTTCTTCATACCATTCCTCACACAATCCCGCCATCTTTTCTTTGGTCTTCCTCTTCCTCTCCATCCACCAATATTTATATTCATCACTCTTCTAATCACATTTGTTCCATCCCTACTCATCACATGTCCATTCCATATTCCATACCAAGACAGACGACTCCCTTTCATCTTTCCTGCAAAAAAACTTTTGACATAAACACTCTGCATAAGTTGGGTTTTCCGTCAAGAATTTCGCAGTTACTGCCTGAAATCTGAATGTGTTTTTGACAATACAGGGTGTAAACGGACCCTGCACGAAGCCGTCAACCAAGCATTATGTACATCGAACTAAGTCACCCTATGCAAAAAATATTGCTGGGAAACGAGTTTTTTTTTGGGGTGAAAAATCACGTTTTACGGTAAAACTCAATGTTACACACTCAAAACTTGGTGCTGTTGGATGTTTTGAATAGTAAACGGGTCATGGAAGTAATTAAAGTAAAGTAAAAATCTTAAAAAGTAGTAGGGTAAAACCAGGAGAGATGGACCAGCGGGTGAGACGGACCATCGTAATTTCTACCAAACTATTAAATTTATTTAGGCTGACAACACTTACGAGCTCTTGTCAACCTGTTTGCTCCGTGTAGAAAGCGAGACTATTTGATTTTCGTTCGTAAAATTAGTAAAAAACGTATTAAAAGGTTTCGGAAGCGTGTTTTTTTTTGTGTGGGTGTTTAAAAAACGAAGGTATGTATAAGATATTGTATTTTTAGAGTGAGATGGACCAATAGTCAACCGTTTTGTTTTGCAAATTTGAAGTGGTTTTAAATTATTATTGCTACTTATTTTTTAATCCATACATTCTTAATGTGTTAATCTCTTCTTTTGTAGATAATAATATGCCTTTAACATATAAGAGGAAAAGTGGAGTATGTAGAGGAGAATGGACAGAAAGAGCATTAATTGATGCTTTTCAAGCTTTTTCTAATGGAATGGGTATCAATGAAGCAGCAAAAACATTTGGGATACCTAAAACTACATTTAAACGAAGACTTGCAAAAAATTCCTTGACTAAAAGCGATGTTCTCGGTCCCAGTGGTATACTGCTGCCTGAAAATGAGAAGAAGATCGTCGTACAATCGTTGAACGCTGGTCCCATGAAGGCTGCACCAATTATCCCGATATGTGCGACCGATGCGGAAATACGATGAAAAACTGAAGATTTTACTTTCATTTAATTGCTTATGTTACTTGTTGATTTCGTTTTGAATGTTTATTTTTTTGTTTGGAAGTGTTAATGATTATTTTTGTTAGGACCATCTCTCCTTACTGGGTGGTCCGACTCACCCGTATAGTATGGGAGAGATGGACCGAGGGTACTTTTTTTAATATTTCAATTATTTCCATAAAGATGCTATTATCGTGTCATATTAAAATAAAAAAATGTTGACTATTGATAGTTAGTTAGTTTATCACTAAATTGTTTAATAGTTATTAAGAAATAAAAAAGATATTAAAGTTGAACAAAATGTGGTCCATCTCTCCTGGTTTTACCCTATTTAAAAAAAAAACTTGTGAAAAATTTGGAACTTTGACCCCCAATATCTCCGTAACTAGAAGGTTCCCAGGTATGGTCTAGAACAAAAAAATTATCGCCATGACGGGAAAAATAAGTGCCTTTCGGCTTCGTTAAGGGTCTTTTTACACCCTTTAGATTCGCCTCCCTTTACACGGGACTTAAACATAACTGGCAAAATCTGGGTATATTGCTCTAGGAACAACTCTTTGTAATCTCTCAGTGATAACAGACAAAAGGCCAAAATGTCGCTTCTATACAATTTTTTCTATAGCAATACCAGGACAGTGCAGTTTTAAATCGTCCTGCATAGGGTTACAAAGGAGAGGGCGTTTCTTTTGTACCGAGTGAGAGGTTATTCCAATTTATTGTGCAGCCGTGATTGCTTTGTGTGTGGTGTTAGTTAGTCAATGAATACGAGGATTTTCAAACGATTCCAGCTTTATACCTTTCTGGAAATGGGTCGACCATTTTCAGAAATATTGTGTCATCAGCCCATTCCACCACACGGCGTAATGCGCCTGCATTGGTGGATGTTATATCATTAGCATAATCAGCCTAAAATATTCCCACTGGTGGGACACAGGCCTCCTCTCTATGAGAGGGAATCGGCCGTAATTCACCACGTGGGCCCAGTGCGGGTTGGTAGTTGTCACACGTCTTCGAATGTTCAGCTCAAGGACATGTCTTTACCGTATTCAGAGATTTGGTGATAAATAAATGACACTGAAGTTTGTAAGGATCGTAGCTGAAACGGTATTGGAAAAGAGTGTATTAAAAATCGCATTAATCATTATTTTACATATCTTTTTTTTACATTAAAAAAAATGTAAAAATATTTTACCAAAAACCGCGTCCTGGTGTCAAGAGCAGGATCTAAGCTACCTGTGGTTAGGGCTCCAGAACTGGAACCTCCTCACAATGCGGGCCGCATCGAGGAGTACTGCCTTCAGAATCAGGCCCTTGATTCAACCGAGAGAAAGAACCTCGACAGATGTCCGTCGAGGCTCTGGCCATCAGTAATATAATTTATTATTATTTCAAATATTTTGGCTTGATTTTTGAAATGATACACCTTTTCCTCGTCGTATTTATAAACTTGTGCACATAACATATAAAATACAAACTTGGTATTAATATCAGTAGCAAGCTTATATGATATGTAATCAAAGACATTCAAATATAACTAGCTACACACGGGACAAGATCAAGAAACTGACAATTCCAAAACCTGTTACAAATTAGTAACAAGTCGATCAGTCCAGTGCGATACGTCGCCTTGTCAGGTCGCATTCATATGACACAAAGACACTCAAATATTTCCGAGCTATAGACGGGTCATCACGAAGAAAATCGTAATCCAAAACTTGTTACTACTTAGTAACAATTCGTTCTGTCTAGTGTCATCTGTGTCATACGCCCGCTTGACGCCGATTTTGACACACGAATGCTACCTGTGCATTCGTGTGTCAAAATCGAAAATATTCAGGATGAAAATTATTGTAGGACAATATTCCCAATGTCCTCTCTAATGTATTTTAAATCTCTTTGTATGTAATTAACGAAGATTACTTCCATCAGCAGAGCTTTGGCTCATCATCCAAAAGTAGAATACTTTTATTTTTTTTTATTTGTCGGGAACTGATTCAAAAACCAGACCAAATAGTTTTTGAACTCTTTGGTCACATCAAATTCTATCATAATATTTTAAAAGTTTATTTTTATTAATACATCATTACAACAGATCTTATAAATATTTGAAAATTATGACATTGTTTTATCTGTTCAACTATTACTCATCAGCGCACCTACACCAGCCGTACGTCTTATAACTCTCTGCCAATCTATCGAACTAACAAGAACTAACAAACAATACGTATCGTGAATCTAATCCTCTTTTTATTTGTAACAGTACCACGACATTCTATAGTTACGTGGGAGAAAATAACTCAGACAACTAAAATGGGACAAAAAGTCTGATATACTGTTAGGTTAGGTTTGTTCAAATGAGATAAAAGGATAGGTTTAAAAAACAATTTACCCAACAGAACTCGCAATATTCCGTTCGCAACACACAACTTAGCATTTTAGGTACATTATTGTCACACCACTGACACGCTTTGTTACGCTCGCTGCTATTAACCGACTAAATCAAATTACGACTATTGTCTGAATTTGTCTGCAACAATTTGCGCGCGCTAGTGCGATATCTACCTCTTTTTATTTATAACTAGCAGCCCGTCCCGGCTTTGCACGGGTGGACATTTATTTTTTAAACATTTTGGGATAAAATATAGCCTATGTTACTCAGGGACAATGTAGCTCTCCAATGGTGAAAAAAATTTTGAAATCGGCATAGTAGTTTTTGAGTTTATTCATTACAAACATACACACACACAAAAATCCAAAAAGAAGAGTTTGGCAATCCAGTGGACAAGAGCTGAAAATATCGTCAAGTTAAAAAATCAGAACAGTACCCAACGTTGTTTATAAGATTTTTAGCATTAAATAAGCAAATTTTTAGGTTATTCTAAAACACTAGCTGACCCGCGCAACTTCGTCTGCGTCACACAAGACATAATGAAAATGCGCCCGCGGTACTTGATCATTATTTTGCTGTGGATTTATTTTAAAACTGTGATATCTCCTAAGATATTCATTGAAATCAAATGATCTAAGGGCAATTATGATCAAAAATAAATACCGTATTTATTTGGATAAGGATTAATTATTAAACATGATAACAAAGACTGTAAAGCCCAAGAATACACCACAATCCAATAATATTTTCTTCATTCTCATATATAAGCCGTGAATACACCTACCACGTTCTTGCCTAAACTGACGACCTTGCGCAAAAGCTAATCTAGCTTTATACCCAGGATTTAGTTCGTAAGCGAATTACTAAATATACGGGTGTAAGATAATTATATTTATGAGAGAACGTGATAAAATTGGACACGATTTTGAAACAAAATTAGACGACAAAGTCTGTTTAGAAAGGTAAATTAAGTTTGGGAGGTCGATGTAAAAATAGTAGACGCAGATCTAATTTCATGAGGATTTGGAGGTAAATATATGTGGTTCTGTGATTATATTAATAAAATAAGGTACATATTATACAGTTCTGTAACGAGGGTTGTTAATAACTGTTGTGGCAAATAACGTTCTTCTATTTTATTTTTAGATTTTTGTTTAAAATATTTTACGTTTATCGGTAAAACGCTAGAAGCACAGATTTAAAAAGAAATAGGTGGTTAGTGAGGCCCAAACGTGGACTAAAGGTAACTAAGATGGGATACACTCTAGGGTGTACCTGCACGATAGGGTGGAGCGTGTATGTTGCAAAACTGTGCAGGTTTTCTCAAGAGGCAGCTCAAGCTTACCTAACGGGTGTACCCGTACAGGTAAACCTGTCAGATACAGCCTAGCGTGTATGGCTACCTTAAGCAAAAGGAGAACCTATGTAGTGTAAAGGTATGAAGGTAGGTAGCAAACCTATGGTTGCCATCTACGAAGTCGAAGTGGCGAAGTTTTGGGCCCTTAAAATACGGTGGAAGGGACACCGACCGACGCACAAGCCGTTACGTATTCAGTTCACGTGACAAAAAAAATAAAATGAACAATATACACAACAATAAATACAATACATAACAATTAATAATAATATCTGTTGTATCATGAGTTTATGTAATTTATTTATTTATTTATTAAAACTTTATGCACATAATGTACAAAGGCGGACTTAATGCCTGGGGCATTTTCTACCAGAGTTTTTATACTGCGATCAAAGGAGTTTAAAAAAATACTAAGATATCGGCTATTGCATGAAGAAAATTTTGCTATTAACAAATTATCGTCATTAAACTTAATGTATGTTGATGAAGTTTTTAATACTTTGTTCCAAAAAAAGTGTGGCAACAAAGTGAAATATGGCTATAGTGGCGAATTGGTGCTACGTAGGTAATCGTAGTTTTAGTTTTATTACTTTAACAGTAACATAGTTCCTTTGACTTAACACGCATTAAATTGAATTCAAACATCATTTAAATAAAACCCAGCACCCATTGTCTCACTCACAAACCCATAAAACATCGAGAAGCAAGTCGAATAGGCACCATTAATCGATTTTAAATCGATATAAACTAAACTTTAATCGTAAATTAAGGTACTGCACACTCGTAAATTCAATCGTAAAAACAAATCGAATCGGGATTTGATGTTCTAAACTGTGATTGGTAGAATTCGTAACGATCCAGTATTTTGAAAATTCCGAATTTCGAACGTAATGGAATGTAATGTTCGATTTACATTTTGAATTTTGTTTAATTATTTTGCGTTTCCGTTAAAGATATTGGTACGTGTATTATATGAAAACAAATAATTAATTTTGGCTTTACCTGTTTGTTGTTCATAATTAGCCAATTTTTGGTTGTACATTTTTAGTTTTAATTGGTAAACAAGACAAAGGTTTAATTACCAACTTGTTTACCCGCACTTCGATACTCATAATTAATAAATGCCGATAATTATTGACTTTAAAACAGCAAATGGCAATAATTACTGATTGCAAACTTTATATTCCCAAACGTTAATAAAAAAAAACCAAATATTACGTGTTGCAAAATTAAAATCTTGTTTATTTTCATGAATGGCAACATTTGGCCGGGATAGCCCGGACCATAATGTAAAACCTTATATAATTCGAACTTCAAAAAGAGAACTTTTCCGGAAAATTTTACGCTATCAACTCTTAACACGGCATTCCTAAGGCTGTGTGCTCACAGAAGAAAAAAAAAACAATATTTTTCAAGTCAACGATTCTTTTAATTCATCCAAGTCCCTAAAGTTTCGCTCATAAAGCTTTCAAGGCATTTGATTAAGCCTCTCAGAGGGTTGGATAAACATGAAATGAGAAAACTTTTGTAAACAAGGTACAAATTACTTGAGCGGTGGACATTTGAAGAAACAAAGGGCAACACTAAAGTTATAATTGACGCTTTTGAAATTTCATTTCGTTGTGATGAAGAAGTTATTTGGTGTCTTCCATTTTCGCGATGTTCCGGCTTATTGTCCACTCGATTTTGGTAAAGGAATCCGTTGTTTATAAGCTGGGTTAGGGTAACAATATTTACCTACCTTCTGCGGTAAACAATATTGTCATGGTGGCAGGTAAAAAATAATGCAACGCAGTTTTTTTTTAATAACCAACTGTTTGACGGTTTTTTTTTGTCCAAAAAACCGTGGTAGCTTTTGAACCTAAATTACATTCGTCCAACATGCTCATGATATGCCCTTCAGTTCTTTCTTTGGCAGTTAAGTTCAAATCATCATCTTTCTGTCCTTGTCACATTTTACTTGGGGTCGGCGCAACACGTTTTCTTCTTCCATTCTCCCCTGTGAAACGTCACGGCATCATTTACTCTTATCCCTTTCATATCATTCCTCACATAATCCATCCATCTTTTCTTTGGCCTCCTTCTCATTCTCCATCCACCAACAATAATATCTATCACTTTTTTAGTTACACGCGTTTCATCCCTATGTCCCTACGACGATAGACGACTTCCTTTCAATGTTTCTGTAACAGGCGACACTTTCTAACTTCCTCTAACATACTCATTCCTTAGCTGTGTTCTAAATCAAGCCCAAAATAGTGTTATACGCATTTAATCCTGGTTAGCTTCTTCTTCTTTGCATGTCGATAGACTTAAATAATACCCAACCAGTATATTGCCACCTGCACAGCTCTGTCGTTTGCTTCGTTTAATTTTTTTTTATAACTGATGAAAAATTTCTATGTGGTTTCCTCAGAATGATGTACTGAATTCGTTGTAACCGTTTTCGCGTCGGTGTCCCTTCCACCCCGTATATACGAGTACTTTGTGTTACGATGTTTTTTCCGGCCGTTTTGTCCTTAAGAAAATTAACAAACTCAAGCCACAATGTGTGACCAAACGAGTCCAAATATTAATGAAGTAGAATACGTCCTATACAAATTCATAAGTCCCAACTAAGTCTAGAATATTAACCTAGATTTAGTACCTAACTAGTTTTTGTTAAATTCAAAACGACAGACGAGAATTTACTGAATTTTAGAATAGTTTCTGCGCGCTCCTAATAGCAATAGCCAAGATTGTTTTCAAGAGGACGCAACTATACAAGTGAAACGGGATAGGCTTATGTTTTAAGCCTCAGTTCCGTCCCAAAACTAGCCGGCAGAACCCTTTCATTTTTATTTCATTTATTTGAGTAACAATTTTTACGTTGTATCGAAATTTACACTAAATTATAAAATTAAAAGAGTTACAATAGAAATCATTATCATAACAATAACCAATTTTTTTTAAAATATTTTTTTGTTATGAATATTTACATTATACAGGGTGTAAACGGACTTAACGAAGCCGAAAGGCACTTGTTCTCCCCGTTATTGCGATCACTTTTTTGCTAGAGACCATACCTGCGAACCTGCTATTGGGAGCGAGTTATTGAGGGTCAAAGTTCCAACTTTTTCACAAGTTTAAAAAAAAATACTTTTCTATTGGAAATGATTTTGAAACACACGTACAATTTTACTAAAAGAGAAATTCCCTTAAAAAGGAGACGCACACTCGCGTCTCCTTTTTACACGTACAATTTCTCTTTTAGTAAAATTGTACGTGTTTCAAAATCATTTTTAATAGAAAAGTGCTACTACACCCTTGATGAGTTTCTCTGTGACACATATAACAGACTTTAATTATATACTTAACATTTTTATAGACACATACAACTAGACTTTAATTACATACACTCGGGCTCCATTACCCGAGCTTGCACGGCAACATAATCAATAATAATTAATTTATAAGTGTAAAATAACAATAAACCTATATATCTATTAAAACAATTCCAATCCAACACCAATGTAGGTAATTGCATTCCCGAATCGCACTACCCCGCTCCGCTCAACTCAGTAATTGAATCCAAGACTAGTAGCGAACACTAGACTATTGATGCGACATCTAATAAATTAAAAGAACCCATTTAAATAATCCTAGGATCTTACTGGAACGAAAATGGAAATCTTACCAGAATCAGTACAAAATAATGGGTAGATAAAGCAGATGTATGAGGTCTGTGCTTCTATCTAGATGTCTACGGGGTGTAAACAGACCCTTCACGAAGCCGTCAACCAAGCATTCAGTACATCAAACTGAGTAACTTTATGCAAAAATTTTTGCTGGGAAACGAAATTTTTTTTTGGGGTCAAAAATCACATTTTACGGTAAAACTCAATATAATGCGCTCAAAACTTATTGCTGATGGATGCTTTGAATAGTAAACGGACCATGGAGGTAATTGGAGTAAAGCTAGAACCTTAAAAAGTAGTATTTAAAAAAAAACTTGTGAAAAAATTGGAACTTTGACCCCCAATATCTCCGTAACTAGAAGGTTCCCAGGTATGGTCCAGAACAAAAAAATGATCACAATGACGAGGAGATCAAGTGCCTTTCGGCTTCGTTAAGGGTCTTTTTACACCCTTTAGATGTCTATGTGGAATTAATAGATAGGAATGGCAATGTTGTACTGATTCTAGACTTTTTTGTTTATAACATTTTTTGTTTATTTTGATGTAAATGTTGATGCATGGAGAGGGAGAGGAAGTCTAAGGAAAGGATGATGGATGTATTGTGTGTGTGAGGAATAAAAGAAATAGGGGGTAAATGATTGCGTGACGGTTGACAGGGGAGAATGGAAGAAAAAAACGTGTTACGCCGACCCCAAGTAACATGGGACAAGGGCAAGAAGATGATGAGTTTGAAACTGAAATGAAGACATTAATATCACAAACATAACATAACATTTAACAAAACACCCACTTCAAATGAACCAAAACAGTAAGTTAATAATTCAACTATTCAGCACTCTCAACCAGGTTTTCCTCAACTCTAAATCATCTAACAAATCCCGGGAACGCGGGGATTTATAATAGTTGTCAGTCATTTTATGAGACAGCATCTGTTGTTGAGACAGTCACATCTCGGAAATCTGTGCAAAGACTCTTGAATCCCGGAAATGTCAGTAAATCCGGAACACGGGAATATCCCGGGATTCCTGGTCGTGGAGCTGCAACGGGGTGCAGTTGTAATAAACACAAACAACATTGATTATTGCGTTCACACTGCGGGATCGGTTTATGCTAGACAGAACCAGTTTTTGTGAGGTAACAAAGTTAGCATTAACTATTAACATTAACATTATTACTATTTTCAACATTCTTTCTTTTTTCAATTTACTTTCTTTTTTTATTTATTTCTTTTTTTTTCTTTCTCTTTTTTCTCTCTTTTTCTTTTTTTTCTCTTTCTCTTTTTTTTCTTTTTTTTTTTAAACCAGCCCGTTATACAATACAATACAACTTTCTCTAATAATAAAAACAATATTGCTTGATTCAGAGGGGCTGCGGGACTGTTCGAAAGAGATACCGCGACCCTGGAACACAGAGGGCAAAGAAGGAACATGGATGGGTTTCAGTCAGTACGAGTCTGACACTCCCTTCCACTTCGCCCAGAGCGGGCCGAAGGTAAATCATCAAATGGCCCCCGTCATATGATGATTTCCAGTCCCAAAAAAAAAACAGCCTTGATTCAGAAACCAGTACTTTTGGTCATGGCGTATATTGCTAGATGGTTCCTCTCTAAAGTCTTGTTTTTAAAAATAATTCAAGACATTAATAGTATGTAAGAAAAATGAATAAAGACAAAAGACACAGACTTACAATTAATCGATTGGAGAATATTTCAATTAACAGTGAAATTAATATAAAGCTGGTTTTATACCTGATTGGTCTTAAGGTCACAAGGACTACAGCTAAGCATGAGTTTCTGTCCTGGGTTCGATTCCAGGGTTAGGCAAAAGATTACTGAGTTTTTCTGCCAGGAGGTTCTCAGTAGCAGCCAGCAGTCTGATTTCCGACCAGTTGATGGCAAAAGGGTCGCTTCCTATTGCTTAAACATAACTTTCGAAGTGTACTATAGATACCTATATTTAACGCTGCTCACTCTCCGGAGATAGCAGGCATGTTACTTACATACACACACGCACACACCCACACTGTGACGTTATATAACTATGTGACGAGTAACTATATTATAAACCATTAAGTTCCTTTATTTATTTCTTCACAAATTTTATACGTTTTTAAATATTCCTCATTTTTATTCAAGTAAACAATATTCTTTCAACTGAATTCAAAAAGCGTAGCCAATTAAAATCTCCACGAGAGCCTTCAACAAAAGATAAAATACCTACATATAAAAAAAACCAGCAATTGACCGTAAATCACGGGATTGTCATTGAATTCGGAATACCTGTGAATGTCGGCGCGGTGGAAACTGCAGCGAGTGCAGCTATGGTAAACACAAACGGCATTGATTACAACGTTCACACTGCCACGGGACTGTTTTATGTGAGATGTGGGCAAGAACTAAAAAAAAATATTTATTTTATTTTATTTTTATTTTATACTATTCGGGGAACTTACAGCTATCAACAATGTTCTTAAACAATAAGAATTTGAAGGCCATTTACAAGTTTACACAGATAAACAATTGAAATGTGAAACAAAAAAGACTACAAAAAAAGGTAGGTACAAAATACTATAACGCACTATATAGTTCTACTTCTCTCGCTTCTTCTTCTTTTTGTTGCTAAATAATAACAGCCACACGGGTCAATCTGAAAGGTTAAGCAGTGCTTGCCGAGGTCGATCCGTGGAGGGATCACCATTACATAATGAGTTCTCTCTGTGCCTCGGAAAGCACGTTAAGCTGTTGGTCATGGTTGTCATTTTCGTAGATCTTTGCCCGAAAGTTTGACAACCAGTCTTACCAAGGGGTATCGTTTATCTAGTAACTGGATTGTGGACAACCCATGCAGTAACTGGGTCAGATAGGCAGTCGCTCCATGGAAAATACTGATATTCAGCTGCATCCGGGTAGACTGGAAGCCGACCCCAACATAGTTGGGAAAAGGCTACGCAGATGATGATTAGTTCTACTTCTTAATGGAAATGGTTTATTGGCCAGGTCAACAAAAGTTGAAGCGACATGAGTAGCTTTAAATATTAGGTATTTATTTATTATTTATTTATTTATTTATTTATAGGTTCACCAACAATTGTTTGCACAGGTTGTATGCTAAAAGTAACATGCAAAAATGTAAATGCAACAATGCAACAATCACTTAAAGGTAAACTCCGCATGCATAAAGAAGTTGTACAATTTATAATATTATTAATATTAATTTACAGTTAGGTTATAAAGTAATTTTTGTCAGTGAGCACCAAAATTAGGTAGTTTATATCATAGCATTATCTGTATACGGAGTTTTTCTCAAGAAAATTTTCAATAATGTGTAGTATGTTAGTAAGTTATTCGACGTACACAAAGCCTCACGAGCTTACGCGACTGCCCAATTTTATACTTAAAGGCGTTACTGATACAGTCCTTTAATCAGTGACATTAAAAAATAGCGCGAGGATTTTTCCTCTTGGTGGTAACAGACCTTAGGGTCCATTGACACTGACTCGATCACTATACAAAAGGTAGTCACTAGACTACCTGTACCTCTGGGAACTAACCCGGAGGAACACATAGGGTTTTTCGAATCCTCCATACCAAAAAACCAAAAAAATTACGAATCCAAAATACAGACAAAGTGGCGGGAAACAGCTAGTTACATCAGTGGCCCAACAGTAGCAGGCGGTGGCAGGCAGAAACGGCAGAAACCCTAACACCATGAAGAGAAGTAAGTTTTAAGGGCAAGTCAAGCTTGTAGACGTGTATGAAAGTACCGCCACTAAGTTACATCTATACGAGTAGATAGCTCATTCTCTCATAACACCGTCCACCTCTATACAAACAGGAGGCATCGTCCTACAAATATTAATTGTATTTAAACCAAACGCAAATATTCGGAACGGAAAGCATTATTTGGTGTTCCGATCGATTTTGTTGGAAATGAATTTTACTATACAGGGTGTAAGGGACAGACACCCTATAAATTAAGTTTAGTTCTGGTTTTGTAGAAGTTTCGTAGTCTATGGATCTTGTTTTTGGACTATAGAGACAACACATACAAATTATTTGTTAATGAATAAATGACTATGACTATGACTATGACTATGACAAAGCGCGGTGACGATTGGCGCGTTTTTGTAGCTCCATTGTAATTATTATTATTTTGTGCTATTTAAACCAGATGCATTTCGACCTATTTTCCGTACTAAGGCACCTTCTTTTGGGTTCATTATTCAATGGATTTATAACTTTAATTTTTGGGTCTCCCTTGTTTGACCGAAAGGCATTTGACAAATTTTCACTTCCCAAAAAATTTTTCGCGTAATTTCATTTGCCAAATTATTACTTAGCAAAAAATCTATTCACAAAAAATTGTAACGCAAACCTAATGTTTGGGAAGTGAACGTTTAAACTTATAACTTGTTTACCAACAAGTACTTTTAAAATTTTTTATTTAGTCAAATATTTCAGTTGGAATAACAGTTTTTACGCAAAATCAAATAAGACAAATTCTAAACAGGTAATAATATGAACTATTCTTTTTTTTTTAGTTAGTAGCGTTTTTTTCCATATTTTTTTTTTCTATATAATGTAGTCGTTCCTGGAGGTTACAGTTTTAACCTAACCTAACCATTTTTTTTTAAAATAAGTATGTAATTATCCTAATCTAAATAGTTCAGTTCCGGGTAACCTACTAAAAACAATCTCTTTTTTCTATTAATGCAAGTCGTTTCTGGCACTCGCCGGCCGCTCCCGCGGCACCGCTCGCTACGCTCGCTCGGCTCGTGCGTAGGGGGTCACAGTTTTAACCTAACCTAACCTACCCTATTTTTGCTTTAATATTTTTTGTCTTAACAAATCATTTCACCAAACGTTTATTGTCTGAAGATTTTTCGCTGTAATAAATCATTTGAGTAAAGACCAAATGCCATAATGACATTATACTTGGTAAAATTTTGCCAAGTAAAAATTTGACCAAGTAAAAATATGCGTACTAAAATCATTCGAAATATTGCAATGGTATAAAAAAAAGTTGCTAAAATTTGTTTGGGTAATGAAATTTGGTCAAAATCTTTTCGGCAAAACGGCAGGCTCCCTTAATTTTTATTTATTTGTCAATGAATTAATGAATTGCCCAACAATGCCATAGTTTTTGTGGTTGTTTCAATTAAAAAGACTTTTTCCAAT
Organism: Noctua pronuba; assembly: GCA_905220335.1. NCBI lineage: Eukaryota > Metazoa > Arthropoda > Insecta > Lepidoptera > Noctuidae > Noctua > Noctua pronuba. The sequence goes on along the minus strand of LR999918.1, from coordinate 6,587,391 downwards.
CACTCAAATCAAGAGAAAAATATATACAATTGTCTGAAAAAAAACGCCATTTAATTTTAAAGTAGATTTTCAACTTAACAAGAATTAAATATTATATTTTTTGTATCACCTTTTAATTTTTTCTAGAATAAAAAAGGATACTGCCCAAAATTCACATACACAACACACACAAATACAAAAAAAAAATGTAAAAAAATAAAACACCCAAAGCGATGAACTCAAACAAAATTATATAACAGACATTAAAACAGCCCAATTTAACCTACCGGTCCAATTTACACTGTGGTTCAATTAAGACCTGCCAAACGCGCAAAAATAACTGAACTTTTCAAATATGATCCGTGGAAATACCTTGAAGGTTGTTATACGTGGACGTGGGGTATCCCAGTTTTATCTGTTGGCCATTTTGTCCCACCTGATCGTAAAAAATAATTGAATGGCACAGAAAACGGTCCGTAATGCCTGTTACCTTCGTGAAGGTTATAGTTAGGTCCCGGAATTGGGTCTACTGTTTCAATTAGATTCAGTGGCAACTGATTCAGTTTTGAGATAGGGTAAGTAGGTGTGTTTGGGTAAGTGTGGTGTTTTTGGTGGGCCAAGGTTATTTGAAAGGGTTACGGAAGATAATCTTTTAGATATTTTGGTAAATAACAAAATTTTGGAGCTTGTGGCTAAATAAGTCGACCTTCAAGGTTAAGCTGTGCTTACTGAGGTAGGTTCGTGGATGGGGGACCATCATTACATTGCAAGTTTCTTGTCTGCTTCGGAAAGCACGTTAAGCCGTTGGTCCTGGCTGTCATTTGTAGATCGTTGACAGTCACAAGACATTCAAATATTTCCGAACGATAGACGGGACATGACGAAGAAAATGGTAATCCAAAACTTGTTACTACTTAGTAACAAGTAGTTCTGTCTAGTGTCATACGCCCGCTTGTCAGGTAGCATTCGTGTGTCAAAATCGAAAATATTCAGAATGAAAATTATTGTATGACAATATTCCCAATGTCCGCTCTATATTATGTGTTTTAAATCTCTTTGTTGACAGTCGTTACCAAGGGGTATCGTATAACCCAGTACTAACTGGGTTGTGGAGGTCAGATAGGCAGTCGCTCTATGTAAGATACTGGTATTCAGCTGCATCCGGTAAGACTGGAAGCCAACCCCAATATAGTTGGGAAAAGGCTAAGCAGATGATGATACAGTCGTAGAAGTAGGATTGGCTGAAATAAATAACAGAATAGCACTCCAAACAATCAATAATCCATCCTTAAAAAAAAAAAACAATCCATAATTTACTTTCAAAATTCAAGAAAAAAAACAATCACAAAGAAATCTCATTAACAGCAGTAGTAAAAAAACTACTTAAAGACTTTTCAAACTAACACGAATCAGAGATTTGTAAGAATAACGTCAAAAACTAGAACGAATGAAAAACTACTAAAAGGAACTAGGATTCCACAAGTTGATAAGTTCTTGATAATAACAGTGGTATTAAGTTTTTATCGTTGAACTCGAAGTTCTGATGGTATATTTAAAGACGAACTTACAGGCTTGATATTATATTATTGGGTGAGGCACAAGTCATACAAGGTAGCGGGAAATAATTATATAAAGCCCCATTAAAATAGATGGACAAAGTTTTACAAATCATTCAGACCACCAAAGTAAGTAAAATGATAAAAAAAAAATAAGAAAAACGCATTAGATACTTACAAGAAAAAAATCAGGTACCGAAAATACACTAAAAATGTTAGTCAACTGAAAGTTACTATGGTTAAATAAGAATTACATTAACAGAACTGACTCCACCTACTTACGAGAACGCGCGCGGCGGGGCGCGAGTGCAAGTACCTACCCATAATGGATGTGTTTATTCTAGAGTGCCGGCAATTTATTATTTTAGGTCAAAATAAAATCACTTTAATCAGTGTTTTTTTGCTTGTATAGCTTTGGTTAGACGTACTGAACGCTGTGTTAAAATTTGTCCATCTTTATTTCGAAACTCTTTTCGAAATAAAGATGGACAAATTTGAAAACTGACCGAATAGAGTTAAGGAAAAGCAAGTTAGCCTTTGAACTATTCGAATGTCGATTAAATTACGGTTATTTCTAGTGTAAAATAATGAAGAAGAAAGATGAACCAAAATCGAAAAAAAATGTTATTTAAAAAGGAAACGCAAGTCGCATCACCTGAAATCATGAACATGGCGTAACAGCAGACGATGACACAAATACTACTACTGCATCTTCGAAAGAGAACTGTCCAAATTCCAATTGAGATGCAAAAAAGACGAGAATTTAAACACCACCTTTCGTAACACCAAAATTCTTACACCTCAGTCCACACCCAAGTAATATAGTAGGCGCAAAACACGCAATAGTCCCCGTCAGCCCACAATTACCTCAGCTTACAAGGAAAGTCACTCCGCCAAATTTCCTCTAGCCGACATTCCCCTCAATTAGCCCGTTTTAATGGCAAATTATGGGTAAACATGGACCCGGCTCCTGTCTTGTTTAGTTGACACATTTTTATGCGAGAATTAGGACAGGGGATCGTCGGTCACTCCCTGTGTAGTCCTTTGCTCTGTCTTAGCATAGTAGGTATTTAGTTGGGTGTTGTTAATCTTTTCAGGGAAGATTCGGTGGCTGAAGATGTCTCATTTAAACTCAAGATGCGAGTTATTTTTCAGGTATTCACGATTTAAATTAAGATGGAGTGACAGTTTTGATAATTATGATCATATGAATCATTCATGGTCTAGCCGGTGTTCTCATTATAAATAATTGACCATTGGTATCAAGCGTTTGCGCTGATCTAACCAGCCTCAGCGGCGCCCTAAGCCGAGACTGATATCCCACAGTGGTTGCATTTAGCGTGTAGTTGCTTAGGTTTTAAATTTCTATGCAAGGGCAGCCAGGGAGCAGACGAAACCTCCTAGGTAGATGCCAGCAAGATGACAATCACAAAAAAAAATACCGCGCCTTTATCGCAAACATTTATGCACCATATCTCCTGCGTTGATAGTTTAGTCTCCCCTGGGGTTGGCCGAAAATTTTATTGTCAGAAAGACTATTTATTACTGTGAATACCAGCTTCAATAACGGCAGATTTCAGGCAAAGGCTACAAATATTTAAAAAAAATTAGTGAAATAATACTGAACCTGAAACTAAAAAAACTGGAAATTAAAACCAACGCCATAATACCTAGTGCACCATCAGGGGTGATGTTCAATAAAATAGTAACAATATACAAATAGAGTATCAATAAATTAACTCTGCTTATCCGGTTAAGTGGCATAAGCTCAATTGTGTCATTTGGCAAACTGATTGCTACAACCGAATTCAATGCGGACTAGATCCATTTTGGGACAACATAGCACTATATAATACCAACCCTAATCTAAACGGAATTAATTTACTAACTGGCTCCAAATTGGTTTATTTCAAAACATTTGTTCGCTAAATTCAAATGAATTGAATAGAAATCAATTGATTCAAATGATTGAAACAAAATCCTATCGTGAATTTGGTACCTCTTCAACTTTGAAACCTTTTTTATAATTTGAAGAATTATTTTTGATTTGATTTTGTAGATAGACGATGTTTTTTGTTCCGTTGGTCCCAGCTCTAATTTGTAGATCTTTGACAATCGTTACAGGTAGTCACTGACCCGAAACTCTGTCAACCAGTCTTAACAAGGGGTATCGTATTACCCAATACTAACCGGGTTCTGGATGTCAGATAGGCAGTCGCTCCATGTGAAATACAGGTATTCAGCTGCATCCGGTAAGACCGGAAGCCGACCCCAACATAGTTGGGAAAAGGTAAAAAAAATCTGCCTAGCAGATGATAAATGATGTTTTGTATTAAGACTGCGATCTCAAAACATACTTCACGTAAAGTAAGCGCCTACGGTGGCCGGTAGCCACCACGTGGCCCTCGACGCCCGGGGCATCCAACGAGACGTTCTCTCCCTCTCACGTCCCGCCACCTCCTTCGCTAGCATGACTGCTTCGCAGAAGGAGGTGACGACTTCCTATTCCCTCTCGCTCCGGACCATGGCCTGAACCAGGGCCGGGCGCGAGCGGTCGCCGCCGCCAATCGCCGCTACGAGGACACGGTGGAGCTCCGCCCAACCGGGGCAGACCTCCACGGTGTGTGCCACCGTGTCCTCCGGACTATCCTCACAATGGTAACACCCGGGCGTTTCCTCCCGCCCGATTCGGTGCAGGAACCTCCCGAAACAACCGTGTCCGGTGAGGACCTGCGTCAGGCGGAAGGCGAGGGCACCGTGGCGCCCCTATCCACTTCTCAAAGAGGGGACTTATCGCCACTATTGTGGCGTGCCCTAAAAGAGAACCCTTTGCTAATCTTAAGTAACACGAGATAAGAGCAAGAAGATGAGAGCAGATGATGATAATGCGTTATACACGGTACACATGAGTGTACACCGGTACACGCATGCTTCAGAATTCAAGTACAAAACTAAGTGTAAGCAAACAAGTGTAAACCTACCTTTACCAATAGAATTGAATAAAAACTTCGTGCAGCTACGTTTTATGGAAGCAACAACTTCAGATCTAAGATAAAAACACGTAATGTCTCTTTTAGGACGTTTTTCTCTTTTTTTCAGCGAGTGTCTAGAATTCTTTCCAATTTATTTGAAAGTGGGAAATGTTTGGTGCAATCTTGATTCCGCTAGCGTTTCATTTAGAGATATTAAGAGACACTTAACAGATTTTATCGTTGAATGTTGTGGTGCAGTTCTAAAGTGACTTCTTAGAAAAAAGTAGAAATATAAAAAAAATAGATAAAATAGTTATTTCTTCTTCTAACTTACTTAGCGTATCGATGGCAAAAAGTTCAAACATGTTTAGCCCAAAAGTCAGCCACGCGAACCCTGCTCACTGATGCAGTAAATAAATCATCAAGAGCGCAGGTGATAGGGGCATGCGGTGTAAGATGGAAGATGGGCCATTGCTTGTGGGGGAGACGCCGCATACGCACTTGAGGTCTGAGCCGTCCATGAACCCCATCGGCAGAGATTGTCTTTGCTCCGGCCGACTTGGGTTCGAAGTCTGTTTAGAGATTTACAAGTCGGGCACTACAACTGGTGCCCAGGTCGAAGCTTTTCTGATGGATCGCTGAAGTTGTCAGAGGGTTCAAACCGCTCCCGCCGGAGATTGCTTCATCATTTTTCTCTCTGAAGTGAGTTATCTTTGTCTTTTAGAGAAGAGAGGGATCAGGCAAACTGACATTCTAAGCGTTATCGATTACGATAAAGTCAAAACTGTTCGTATTGGATTGACACAGGCTACTGAAAAGATTATGCCAATCATGTTGAAAGTCGTTGTAGAAATACGAAATGCTTTCAAACGCTTGCCAATTATTTCAGTTCTCTGTTCTATAACATCTGCCTAGTCTTTTCCCAACCATGTTGGGGTCGGCTTCCAGTCTAACAGGTTTTCTATACAAATTCAGATACTTTCTTAAAATGTTAATATCTGCGGCCCCGCGCTACGAAGCGGAGCGCGGTGTAGTGCGAGAAGCGCCTAAGAGATATTTCTTGACGGCATGTAAAGCCAAGTCAGAGGCCCAAGAGTGGCACATAAACTCTGACACCAGGTTAAGCACTAACGACACGATAAAGAAGGCTGCAAGAATAACTAGAACTTTTCAACAACAACAAATCACATCTCCAATTTATTTTTAATATGCGACTACGTCCTGGGAAATGTAAAGCAAACTTACTGTTGGCGAGTTCTTTTATTTCTTACTGAACCGACTTCACCACAGCGCTTAACGTTTCCTCAAGAAAATTAATATTTGCTTTATGAAATTAAACTTGTAGTGCCCGTACGTAGGTAATGCTTAGAGGCCAGAATAACTTGGTACCGGTAACTTGAGGGCTGTTTAAAATGTACGGTTTTAGATGAAGCTTTAACCCATGTCTGCATTGTTGGTCGAGTGATTGCAAGCGCGACTGCTGAGCATTAGGTCCTGGGTTTGATTCTCAGGTCGAGCAAAGTGTTATTAGGTTTTTACATCAGAAATTCTTAGTAGCAGCCACGAGGCTGGATTTGTGCCCGGTTGATGGCAACTGGGTTGCCCCCTGTTAAGTGAGACTTAAACATAACTGGCGAAATGTATGTATTAGGCACACCTCTGCCTAACCTTTTGGGGACTACAGGCGTGATGTTATGTTAGATATTATTTTTAACCCTTGTCTTAATTAAATCGATTGGTCGGCAGAGGGCGCCTTATAGTATTCCAAATAGTTGATTCATCCCGCGTTCTAACCAATGCGATTAGACGACCAACGCCATCATCGCAATCGTATTTTGTGAACACGCGTTCGGGTCTGTCAAAAAAATATATAATTATTGTAGTTCTTATCTTGCGTAATAGGTGTCGATGTCGCTAGCGTTGTTTTTGCTCATTTGAATATGCACACACACATATACACACTTCTAAACAAGTTTCTAGCAGTAACCTGCGGTGCCACGTGTGATATTTCCTTCTTAGTCTCTGACTAGCAACTCATCTGTGACTTGTCTACTCGAGATGTCAAATAAGACTGCTTTGCCATCAAATTAACTAATAGTATCGTAGAAGACCAAGACATATTTGTCTCGAAATATTACGTGCTAGTTGTTTTTGTTTACCTTCGTTATTGGATATGTTACCTTTACTATCTAATACTATAAATACGAAAGTAAGTCTGTTTGTCTGTAATAATTTGTCCTCTTGACGACTCCCGTCACAAAACATATCAGAATAATAGAATAGAAAATTTATTGGTTAATTATACTCAGACCATGACCTGGCTTTTTGGCCAGGTAGTGCATTTTCTTCAGGTAATGACTTCTACACAAGCAGAGCCACGGTATGAAGCTAGTGGAGAATATATTTCTTTTAAATCTTTGCCAATAATGTACTAAGATGGAGTGTGCTTAGAAATATGCTCGTTATTATCTTGAAATTACTTTGCTATCTCAATTTATTATGGTATCGGCAATTGGGAGCCGAGATCAAACTGGAATGATTGTGTGTCTTCACCTCGTACGTTGAGAGAAAAAGATATATTTGCTCGGAGATAAATAGCAATATTTGTATGAGTTTATTTGGTAATGAAACGAGTTTTATTTTCATATTTGGTTTTGGATTACAATTTTCTTTTTTACACGTATGCGCATTGGGACTTTATTTTTTGCAAGAATCATTGCTTTTAGTGTAACGCTATCCAAAGAAAGAAAAACATGTTATTATGCATCCTCTACTATTGTGGCGTAAACCATTTTTCAAGTAACTTATGCATAGTCATTTGAAAATTGATTATGCCGTGGTAAGGTAAGGTCAAAAGTCCTTTGACTTCTGACCTTACATTACCACGGCATAAACAATTTCTCTAAATTCCTTAGAATGGAGGGAGGCCTTTGCCCAGAAGTGGGACAGAATAGGTTAGGCCTTTGCTTCGGTCCCCAGGCCGGATTAACGGTTACGATCTCTGTACATTAGACAAACAATCTTAAATCTACTTAAAAAAAATAACATCAGTTTTGGACTCACTCACATACTTCATCATCTTCCTGCCCCTGTTCCATGTTACTTGGGGTTGGCACAACATATTTTTTTCTTCCATTCTCCACTGTCAACCGTCACGCTATCATTTACTCCTTTTTCTTTTATATCATTACTCACACAACCTATCCATCGTTTCTTTGGTCTTCCTCTCCCTCTCCAACCATCAACATTTATAGTCATCACTCTTTCAGTCACATACAATTCCTCCCTCCTCGTTACATGCCCATACCAAGACAGTCGATTCCCTTTCAACTTTTCTGTAACAGACGCCACTTTCAAACTTCCCCTAATAAAGTCATTCCTTACTTTATCCATTCTTGTCACTCCACACATCCACCTCAACATTCTTATCTCCACTACATGTAATCTTTCTTCGTCCATCTTCTTCACAGCCCCGCATTCCGCACTTACTCACGTAATTATCATGTACTAGCTTTTGCCCGCGGCTTCGCTCGCGTAAATTTAGAATTTGACAATCAATTCGGGTACTCTGCTTGTAATAACATAATTCAATCATGATTCGAAAGACACATCGCGCCATCTACTATCATAAAAATGTTATTGTTAGTTTCATCGGGAACAGTACCTTTTTTCGGGATGAAAGATACCCTATGACCGTTTCTGTACTCCTGACAACGTGTATGGAAAATTTCAGAATGATCGGTTTAGTGGTTTAGGCGTGAAAAGGTAACAAACAAACTTACTTTCGCATTTATAATATTAGTATGAATGGATATGGATTAAAAAGTATACAGACTTCATTGACCTATTTTTCAAGAAAAAGAGACGACATAATGCCCAAATCTAATCTATCGAACCTCCATCCAAAGTTTAACATCAAAAAGGCCTTAAAATTAAACAAACGAAGTTTTCTTTTAAGAAAAAAGGTAAGGCGGATCAGAATGTTTCAGTTTATTATAACGTTTGCTTTTATAAAATTTATGTTCGGAGATGTCGAAATGTAATAATTCTGGCATTTTTTTATATTTACGTTGTTTCTTTCTGTTCAAGGATGTTTTAAAAGTCAAAAAAATAAAATTATAATATTTTTTAATATAATTATATATATATTTTTTTTAAATTGAAGAGTTCTATATTTGTACGAGTAATACGTCCTATGCATCCTGGGATCCACCATCATCACCATCATCCATCATATCATTAAGTTATTTAAATAGAGAGATAGATAAAACATTTATTTTGTGCACACAAAAGACATAGCACAACACACAGAAGCACAATTAAATAATACAAATTACACGACATAACTATATAAAAACAAGGCGCCAATATACAAAAAGACAAACATATTTACAAAAAAAGTATAGTAACACCATGACATACTTCAATTCAAATAACGAACATTATACAAGGTGCGGTGTGCGTCTCAAGGTTGCACCAAATGGGAGTCCAGCTCAGCATGTGTCAGGCATGCACCTGCAAATGACGTTAGTTACCTCAGATTTTGCCAGATTAAACTAACATAGCAATACTCATCTGACTAGCCTTTTCCCCAAAAGTTAGAGCCGGCTTTAAGTCTTACCGGATGCAGCTGAATACCAGTATTTTACATGGAGAGACTGCCTATCTGACTTCCACAAACCATAACGGGTAATACGATACTCCTTGGTAAGACTGGTTGTCAGACTTTCGGGCGATCGATTACTAGTATCAGCTGTCAAAGATCTACAAATGACAGACGGGACCAACGGCGTAACGTGCTTTCCGAGGCACATAATTATTACAAAACAAGTGCTCTCAAAACGATGAAGGAACGCTCTGAATTACGCGGTGGATAGTGGATAATGTCTCACCTCTCATAGACACGAGGCCTCTATCCCAGCAGTGGTATCATTCAATGTTGATTGATGCCCTAGTGCTTATTAACAAAGCACTAGGGCCATGGGGACCGAGGGCCCACTAGTCTTTCGAGTCATCACCAAGCGGGGTTCTGACGAATTTTTGACGGCCTTTAAATCTTTTCCGCTTTTATACATTTAAATATTTTTATTAGTATATTGGACATTTCAGGATTTATTCCGTTAGGCTCGTACATCATGTGGGCAGACGATGGGTTTCGTGTTATGAAAACACGCTCGATACACTGTTTCTAGCAAAACAAACGAATCACTTGAGATTACAACTTAACACAATATCCCGGGGAACATTGAATCGGGTACAGTTCCAAGACGTCTCAACTCCGCCACGATCAGACATTGACTGTTGCCCTCGCCTCGTGCTGAACATCAGGGCTCTGTAGAAGCACGCTGTGTTGTGGGTAGGTATGTAAACACAGCACACAGGCGCACTTTCCAATTCATTTTATGTCCATACTAATGACCGGATCCGACAAGTATTTTAGGTTTGTAAATAAGATCAATATTGTCTGCGATAAAATTAACAAAATAACGATTATGACATTAACAACAAAACCAAAAAAATATACAACGAAATTCATTACAAAAAACCCATTGACAAGTAGCAAAGAGCGAACACCAATTAGGGTCCCCAAAGAATATAGCATTCAATACAGTTTATCCGTTTGTACCGATAAGGCAATTATCATAACGATTTATAATACGGACGCCATTAAAAACGGTTCTGTTGCCTCGAAAATTTGTTTTTCAGCCATTTATCTTTGAGTAATGGTGGAAAACGAAATTATTTTGAAGTAAAGGAGGATAACGTGAGGATGAAAGGTAACAGGGCTGATTGGGAGTTTGATATTTAAATTAAATGTGCTTACTCATTTGTAGGTACTTACTCGTTTTTATGAAAATTTACCTTTTCTTAGACATATAGGGTGCAAACGGACCTTTCACGAAGCCGTCAACCAAGCATTCTGTACATAAAACTAAGTAACTCTACGCAAAAATTATTGCTGGGAAATGACTTTTTTTTTGGAGAGAAATATCATGTTTTACGGTAGGACTCAATGTACCGCTCTCAAAAAACTATGTTAATAGATGCATTGAATAGTACGAGGGTCGTAGTGGTATTTAAAGTAAAGATCATCATCTGCCTAGCCTTTTCCCAACTATGTTGGGGTCGACTTCTAGTCTAACCGGATGCAGCTGAATACCAGTATTTTGCATGGAGCGACTACCTATCTGACCTCCACCCACAACCCAGTTAGTACTGGGTAAAACGATACCCCTTGGTAAGACTGGTTGTCAGACTTTTTTGGGCCACTGACTACCTGTAACGACTGTCAAAGATTTACAAATGACAGCTGGCACCAACTGCTTAACGTGCTTTCCGAGGTACGGAGGAAACTCGGTATGTAATGGGTGGTCACCCATCCACAGACCAACCTAGGCAAGCACGGCTTAACCTAAAGATAGAACCGAACGGAACTTTGAACCCCAACATCTCCGTAACTAGAAAATTCCCAGGTATGGTCTATGGTGGAATATGATTCAAAATAAGGAGCTGAATGCACCCTGTCAGTTTGTGGGGGGCTGTCCCTGACACCCTGTATAGTAGGAAGCAGTTAACTATTTAATATGTACACTATACAAATTACAGGTTTAAAAAGAAGACATTATAAATGGGGTGACATAATGAGCGGTTTTATCGCTAGGATTTCAGGGAAATGAAAAGAATACTGCACGTAGTATGTGTAAAAAAAATTAAAAAGGTAAAAATATTTATTTGTCCCAAAAGTAAACATGCATTATTATAAATGAGACATCCCGGTAAGTAATTGATAATACTTGTGTTGAGGCTATCTCGCTGTTTCCCTTAATTATTAACAATATTGGGACTATTGCACAAATTATAACAAAAGGTGACCAAAAATTAAATTTAAGAAGAAACTAATTAGCAGCTCTTTGTGTAACTGTGTGTGCATCTTGTTTTTACACAGGGTTTATATTGTTGTGTATGTGTATGTCTTCTTTGAAATGCCGATGCGTTCTAAGCATTTTATAGATTATACTCGGTGAGTACTTACATTATTGATACGGATGAAATAAAAAAGAAATTGTTTAACCAAGTCTAACCAAAACTTGCTCAGTCTCCTCGTATTTTAAGGTTTTAAGTCACTCGGTTACTCGGTTTTTGCATACGTGCGAGACCTCATGGTGGAACCTTAATTTTTTGTTATTTTGTCCCTAGATTTCCTGTAATAATCTCAATTCAAATTCTGTAATTATTTTGATTAAGCATTCTAGGTATTATACTAACTAAACCTAACACTAGTTTAGTGCCCTCGTTCATAACAATACGTTCTGACAGGAATGTGATTATGCTCATTAATATTTAACAATAGTGCATAATTCATGAGGTTCCTATGAATTTGCGCGATAAAATTTATTGACCAAATACATTACAACGGTAATGTTAAATTATGTGTAATAATAATTGTGGAACGGCATGGTTTCATTGGCTAAAAGCATTTTTGTTGCACGTTTGAAATAGCTATGCAATAGAAATATGGATACAGGAAAAAATATGCTTTAAATGTCGAATTATTTTGGATTAACAAATACAACTACTTATTTGTGTATGTCTAGTCATTTTTACATCGCTTCTATCTTATATATAAAATTCTCGTGTCACAATGGTAGTTACCATACTCCTCCGAAACGGCTTGACCGATTTTTATGAAATTTTATATGCATATTCAGAAGGTCTGAGAATCGGCTACTATCTATTTTTCATACCCCTAAGTGACGCAGACGAAGTTGCGTGGGTCAGCTAGTAATATTATAAAGAAGTAAAATTTGTTTTTAAGTTTGTATGTAGGGGGTAACCTTTGAAACTACTGATCCGATTCCGAAAAATCTTTCACTAGCGGAAAGCTACATTATCCCCAAGTGCCATAGGCTACATTTAAAACGTTCTCGTGGGTTAATTTCCTAACATAACGGGAGTGAAGCCGCGGGCAAAAGATAGTAAAAAAAAGGAGTAAGTACTAGTAGTAGTAGATAAATAGTACAAAACCAACTCGATTCGTTTCGTGGTGGACTGAGTGACCTTTGTCTAAAAAAGGTGTGATAAATCGCATCAAAATACAAAGTCCTACACTTTGTATGTTGATGCGATTTTTCATACTTTTTTTTACCGGAGGTTTATTTGGTAACTATGTTTGATAATGGCAGTCGTTACAGGTAGTCAGTGGCTCAAAAAGTCTGACAACTACCACCACCTGACAACCAGTCTTATCAAGGGGTATCGTATTACCCAGTACTAACTGGGTTGTGAAGGTCAGATAGGCAGTCGCTCCATGTAAAAAACTGGTATTCAATTGCATCCGGTAAGACTGGAAGCCGACCCTAATATATTTGGGAAAAGGCTAGGCAGATTAAGATGTTTGATAATGGCACTATCTTCCACCTTTACGAAGCAGGGACGGGTCGTTGTTTGTTTATATTTTTCTCCGTAACTTAACAAGCAAGATCAGAATCCCACATTAAAAGCAAAAATTAAACAGATCAACAAAATCGAACGCCAAACAAGAACATTAGGCAAATATCATACCTATACCTACCAATCAAAACGCCCGAAATCGAAGCAGATAATCGCGACTGATCAATTTACCCCCCAAACCATTCTTATATAAAACAATCTACCATTGACAAAGGCGAAAAAACACTCCATTTATCGTTTTACTCTCAATTTACATAATCTTACCTTAAACTCAAGGGGGAGGGGGGGACTAAATTGATAAATTCCCCTCCTTAATAAGACGAAAAATTGTTTGTTGATCGGCACTCCCTTACACCACAAAGAATATAGAAACAGAAGGCCGGCTCCAAGCATTGAGCGGAAATGCCTGCGCACATAGACACGCTTCACGTACAGCGAGTGCAAGTGCACTTGCGACTGTCATTTGTTTGAGATCTCCATGCACACATAGAGACACGCTTCATGTACAGCGAGTGCAAGAGCACTCGCGACTGTCATTTTGTTGAGATCTTCACGCACACGTTGACCGAACATTTGATGGTCAATAAATGAACTGGTACGGTCAAATCGTGATCCGTCTACAGACACCGAACCGTTTCAGATGCTTTGTTCGTACTTGTATGGTGTTATACTTGTCAATTTATCCGTAAGTACCTTTAGACAGTTTAAAATTATTTATTTATTTAATACTTCAAGTACAAAGTACAGAGCCGGTCTAATGTCATGGACATTTTCTACCAGTCATCATCGATTATCGTCTGTATGTTGATGGATGGGGAGGGAGAGGAAGGCCAAAGAAAAGATGGATGGATTGTGTTAGGAATGATATGACAGAGAAAGGAGTAAATGATGCCGTGACGTCTGACAGGGGAGAATGGAAGAAGAAAACGTGTTGCGCCGACCCCAAATACAGGGTGTAAACGGACCCTTCACGAAGCCGACAACCAAGCATTCTGTACATCAAACTAAGTAACCCTACGCAAAAAATATTGCTGGGAAAGGACTTTTTTTTTGGGTGAAAAATCACGTTTTACGGTAAAACTCAATGTATCGCACTCATAACTTTGTGCTGATGGTTGCTTTGAACAGTAATCGGGGCATGGAGGTAATTAAAGTAAAGTTAAAACCTTAAAAAGTACCTAGTATTTTAAAAAAACTTGTGAAAAAATTGGAACTTTGACCTCCAATATCTCAGTAACTAGAAGGTATGGTCCAGAACAAAAAAAATATAGCAATGACGGGGAGAACAAGTGCCTTTCGGCTTCGTTAAGGGTCTTTTTACACCCTTTATTTATTATTAGTGTTGTATGTAAACAACCTTCTGTACTTATCTATTTTGTGATTGCATAGTCCGTCTGAAATATGGGAACGTAGAGCATTGTTGAAAATTCAAAAGAGTGGAGGTATGATTTTTTTTCTCTTTTTGTAATTTCTGTTTTGAATTCAAGAGGGGTGCAATGGGAAAGGTTGATTTATTTTGTTTGAAATTCGATATTACATTTTAGAACTCGTGAAAGTTCGTTTTGGAAATTTAATTAAGGAGTCAAGTAATTTGTTGGAATTGCACAAAAATCGGAGCAGTATTTATATAAGGTTCCATTTAAATGTATGGACAAACTTTTAGAAATCATTCAGACCACCAAAATAAAGTCAATAGTAAAAAAATATATAAGAAAAACGCATTAGATACTTACAAGAAAAAAAAATACACTAAACATGTTATCAACTACTAGTTACTAGTTAGTTACTGTGGTTAAATACAGAAAGATAATAATAGAACTGACGGGGTACCTACTTATGAGAACGCGCGTGGCGGGGCGCGAGTGCAAGCACCTACCCATTAAGGATGTGTTTATTCTAGAGTGCCGGCAATTTATTACTTTAGGTCAAAATAAAATCACTTTAATTAGTTTTTTTTTTGCTTGGATATCTTTGGTTAAACGTACTGAACGCTGTGTTAAAATTTGTCCATCTATTTTAATGGGACCTTATACAATTGTAGTTGTAGTATTAGTTACATGTAAAGTCCAATCAATTGTTTTCAATTAATTGGTGGGTGTTATTTTAACTTAAATGAATATCAAATTGCTAGTGTACACGAAACAAACTTAATAAGTTTATATCTTTAGATGTGTGGGTGAAGTCATATTATGCACACAAACACTAAATGAAACGAGCGAGCTCGTTTTTTATTAGTGTGCGTTTGATCCTGCTCATGGTTGTGTGATGAAGTTTACAACGTTTGAGACAAACACGAACTGTTTAGAAAATAACTACCGACAATTTAAAAATGTTGTTTTCAAACACCTTCATTTATAAAAAAAATAGCGTTATTAGTTTGTCAATCCACGAGTTTTTGTATTACTGAATTTATTGATTCTACTCATATTCGTATGCGGATTTATTTCTGGATTGGATCCGTGCAACATTTATCAATATTCAAAAATGCAGAAATCGTTATTTTGCATTGAGCAAAACGTATTATCAGTGAAATTGTGAGTGTAAATGTGGTGTTGCCCCACAAACGATGGGACACTTGACATCGTTTCCTGCCTGTCCTGTGATGTGCACCACAGGACGCTACTGAAAGTGTCAAATTCGTCGCCTAATTTTAGGCTGACTCAATTTAAATTGTCCTCGACATTCTAAGAAGTGAAATTGCGACGTGCTTAATGATATCGGTGAGTAACAGTTAGATATTACGTTAATATTATACCTACTTCGACATAGCTAACTCATATATCACCTACCTAAGAATAAATAATTAGTGTAAATTAAGTGCAATACCTACCATAATTATACTGATACACGATATATTATCATAAATTAAATTATGGTTTTTTTTTAAATCATATTATTATGATTAAATTAACTTGGTCTAAAATTAACTTGATCTAGCCTTTAGACAGATTAAATAATAGCCTTCCAATAACGTAAATAAAAATAGATTATTATATTTGCTAATGTCAGTATATATCTTGTTTATATGTATTGTATAGAAGTAATATTAATTACGTATATATAAGGTTATTATATAGACATAGTATATAAATATGGTATATATTATATATTTATTATAATAATAGCTATTATTACGAGTATTATAAATACTATTTTTATCCACAGAGAACTGTGCAGTTATGGGTCCGCCGATATGCGGATTCTGGAGACGTAGAACATCATGAAGTAATGGAAAACGAAGATTTGCCGACTCATTTATGAGTCGAATTTATTTTAATTAGCAGACGAATATGAATCTTATTTTTATACACATAATGTTCAGATTTGTTAAGCGAATGTGGACAAGTTCAAACCTTAGCCTTAATCCTCTTTTTAAAACCACAACTCGTATTATTGAAAGTCTGGTGAAGTGATGTTATTGTTATGCGGTTAGAAGTTGTCATAACTTCTTACTATCTAACATGTTGACTCACTTCACCTCTAATTTTACTTTGCTTCAATTTATATACCTACCTACTTTGACAAATTATTTACGTCCTTCCTTACAACAACAGTGTTTTACTCATTCGATGTCATTAAATTATTGTATCGGGCAAACACGTTTTTTTGCTAACATACAGCTCACACCAAATTGAACCTTAAAACAACCACTGTAAGGAAGGAATATATTGGAAGAAACAAGACGGATCATTTGCTAATGACCCAAGCGATAGGCTCATTCCAAACAATGTTTATCTAATAAAGAAATCAAATCGTTTCATTGGTTTTATTTAATTACCTTTCTACTTTTTTGCTTGAGTGATTTAATTGGCCACAAAATTAATATAATAAAAACAAAAAGTAAAAACAGCAAAACAAAATTCCTCAGCTGAGATCGAACTCACGTCGCCGAGATTAGATCAGTAGCTATCGCAGGCGCTTACACCAATCAGCTATGGTAACCATATTTCTTTAGTATAAAAAGTTGGGTATCTTTGTGGACCCGTTTATGTTGCCAGTGTTTGTAGAATTCGTTTACGCACACAATAATAATGAACGGCTGTAAGCTCATAAAGTGACAGTTACCAATGTGCGTGTGAATGTAAACTTATTAAGTTTGCTTCGTGTACATAAAGTCGTAAAATATTTGAAGTTGAAGCGCAAACTGAACTTTATGCTCGTCTTGTTAAAGTTGTTTTTTTTTACCTGAAAGGAAACTAATCACAAACGCAGTATGAGTAACTAGTGACCTATTAGGGAGTGTTGCTTATTAATGCACCTTCATAAAGGTCACGATACACTTTACCTTTATTAGCGTTGCACCAAAGGTCACTGAAACATAAAACTGCCATTTTACCTTTTACTAAAAGTGAACAATTTTCTGGTCAGACGACATCGTTGCCATTGTGAGTAAATCCTAGATGAGGTTGGTATAAAAATGGAAGATTAGATAGATCTATCGTCGTCGCATTGCACGGCCCTCGATGAAAGGCGATCACGAGGATGGCCGAAAGTGGCGGTCGTGGCCGTGTAATGCGTGAGGTACCTTAAGCGATCGCGATAGAAACATCACCCTGCGCTCTACGACTCAGATTGCAGAAGTTGGAGAAAAAAAAAACAATAATTTTAAGATAAAATTTCAAAGAGCTGTGGATTTTGTGATTAGTAAATAAATAAATAAAACAGCCAGACTGAAGTGGGAGTGGGCAAGGTGGGCACCAATCGTCACTCACTGGACACCTGAGAGAGGGCAGCGCCATCGAGGTCGACGTCGGCGTGACGATCTGAGTATGTTTGCGGTGTGAACATGGTGAAAAATCGTATAAGATAGAAGGTTTAGAATGATGAAGAGGACGCCTTTGCCCAGCTGTGGGACATTTGGCAGGTTAACAAAAAAAGGAATAAATATTTATAATTAATGCAAAACTGTTACTGTGATTTTGTGTAACTGGCGAAATGTGCGCGGGCGTACTGTTAGGTACGGCTCTGCCTAACCCTTCAGGAATTACAGGCGTGATGTTATTTATACATTAATGTAAAATGTTTATTGAATTCATCCTAAATATTCATGTCAATTGATTCCACCGAAAAAAAAAAATCCTCCAAAATTGAAAGATGAAGAAAAAAAATCGATTCTCTATTACAGAACTCACTTTCATACAAAGATTATCAAAAGGCTGAAGTATACTTGTTACTTCCCAAAAGCCGAGGTATCACATGCTCGGAAAATGTAAGGTCTGGTACACACCTTGTTCGGGTCGGCATTAATTACAGTACAGTACAGACGAGTGGTAAAATTCTAACTAATATTATAAATGTGAAAGTAAGTTTGTTACCTTTTCACGCCTAATCCACAGAACCGATCGTGTAATTTCACATATACGTAGTCAAGTGTACAGAAAATGATATAGGGTACGTTTCATCCCGAAAAAAAGTACTGTTCCCGAGGAAAACCACAATAACATTTTTATGATAATAAATGGCGCCACGTGTCTTTCGAATCATGATTGAATTATATTATTACAAGCGCAGTACAACCCCAATTTATTGACAAATTCTAAATTAACGCGAGCGAAGCCGCGGGCAAAATCTAGTTGAATATAATTATGTATGTATGGAAAAAACGCACATCAGTGGTTACATTATGAACTTAACCGGCTTAGCATAGTACGGAGTTTTAACGAAATAAGAGCCCAGAAATAAGAGAACAACATAGTTTTGTTACCATTTACATGCGGCCTACCCTACTTACAGAACTGGTGGTAAATATTGACGGCAAAGTGGCAAATTCGCCCAAAAGTAAATGCCGAACGTAGTTTGCCGATCGGCACAAGCCGAAAAATATCGAATGTTTTCTTGTTAAAAAATACTTCCGGATCAAATACACCGCCACGAACAAGTTTAGTGTGAAGCACACCTAAAAAATGGTGTCCCTTGGCTAACAGATTTTTCTTAGTAGGGGTTCCCCTCCCTCTGTTTCAAGGGTCCTTGAGCGTTCTAAAGAGGTCATTGTTCTAAGGTATAATACGAGACCATTTTGTGTAGCCAGTAACGTTAGCAATTTTTGCTCAGTAACGGGTGATTTTTGGATTTTCGACTCTCAGTATTGAGCCGAGCATAGAGAATTCAACAGTCCGCATCCCAGCAAGTATAAAAAGCGCACTGTTGGATTATCAACTGTCAGCGGTAAGTATTGGGTTGAAAATTCATTGCAGGATAAAAATTGCCTGTGTAAACGAGGTCTAATACTGTTTTTATGGCTAGTTCCCTCATATTAACATTATGCTCATGAATGATGTATGCCTTTATGGTGCTGCTCTGATTTTATGGCTGTGTTCGGCGTGAGAAGGCAGTTTTGTGTTTAGTTTTTATTGTGTCTTGAATATTTTTATAGGAAATATCTGGAAAAGTGCCTGTGAGTGTTGAAAAGATTATTACTGTCATTAAAAGCTGTATTTGGCTCTATGTTACCTAAGGTACAACGTACAACTGTGTTGGTTCTACTCTTCATCTTAATCATTATCGTCATTTCAGCCGAAAGACGTCCACTGCTGGACATGGGAGGCCTATGTCCAGCAGGCCTATGTCCACCAACCTCCCAGAGGTTCTACTCTAAATAATAAAAAAATATGATTTTACTTTTTTATTGATGAAGATTTTATTTTATTTTGATGTCTTTCTTTTAATGCAATTCCTATTTTTCATTTATAAAAAAATGTAACCGTGATTGCGTCCAAAAATTGAAAACAGAAAACCAACATATTGATTGCAGTCGATCCCCACCTAAAAAGAAATGTTTCACAGTACTGTCCCCCACTGAAATGAAAATGTAGTTTTTTTTTAAACTTACGGTAGCGTTTACGATACTGCAAAAAACGTCAAAACTGGTGCTAGACCCACAGGGCGTAAATCCACCATAACACCAACACAAAGCTCCTACATTTAAACAAAACTTTTTCCGTGTTCACCTCTTTTTATCGACATAGAACACAATCAACTTTGCCTCGATATTTCACGTATCGCTTCTATAGGAGGCACCACACTACGACACGTTATCCTGTGATTTATAACAGTTCCTGTGTCACCGTGACCTGTTATTTTGTACCTGTTCTTTTTGCTTTTGTATGCAACTTCACTTTTTTACTGACAATTATTTTTGAATCTGTTTTTTTTTTGGTGCTGTCACCGGCGAGGTCAATTTAGAGGTTATACCTACACTGAATTAATTACAATAAGAGTTCTGGATATTATTCACAATTATTTTGATTATAATCACGTACTGCGTATTTCGTTAGAAGTTTTGCATAGAAATAACACCCTAAAACCATACATTCTTTGAATGAACTTCGTCGAATTTCGCTCAATCGTCAGATATCAGACGAAATACAAATCAAGTCAAGTACTATCAAGTACCAACACACAAAGAAAAAAATCCACCCTAATTTTCCGTAACGTCATACAATCCCTACGAGTAAAGCCTATTACGAAACTTCCGCACCATTATTTTTAACTCATACAATCCATATGACGTCATCAGCCTACACTTCGCCAAAAAAGTGCCTTATTACGAAGGAATCTACGATTCTTCTAGAGCCAGGGTAATTCCGATTCGGAATTTTTCCGAAGCCAGGGTAATTCCGATTGGGAATTTTTCCGACACCCTCACGAGCGGAATTGATACCATAATTGTATTACGCCATTACTTAAATTGTTATTTTCTGAGATGTTATGTAACGGTGTCGATTTTTATGGACGTATAAAAATGCCACACCACAATATTATTGACGCAAAATTCAGTTTTCTTTGGTGACAAGAAACAAGTAATTGGTAATTTGGCTTCCAGTTTTAGTGCTAATTTGGAAGCGACGGAAAATATCAATGTCGTTTGATTATTTATTGGGTTTTCGATTCAGTTTTTTTTTTAATAATTTCATTATTTTGCGCTATCATCATGATTATCTCATTTTGGAGTCGGCGCAGCATGTCTTCTTCTTCCATACTTCTATATGACTCGTCATCTCATCAGACACTTCCTTTCTTGCTATATCATCCTTCACACAGTCCATCCATTGTTTCTTTGGTCTTTCTGTACTCTTCGTTCCTCTATACTTTTTATTATGAATGCCATTAAAAATGGTGCTTTTGCGAATTCATTACTCAGTCTAATATGTTCCAAATATCGTTTTGGAAAACTTTCGGTACACGATGCTACCTTATTATATATATTTATTTATTACGAGCTGTTGCCGGCGACTTCGTTCGCGTGAAACAATTATTATTTCCCTTTTTGAATCGGATTTTCTTACCAATTTCAAGGGCTTTTAAAGGCTTGCACGGAACCCTAATTCTTATTCTAAAATAAAAGTAGCCTTAGCTACTCCTTCCTCACCTATCTGCCAGTAAAAGTCCCGTCAAAATCGGTCCAGCAAACAGACAGACAAAAATTTAAATAAATGTATTTTTGTTATAAGTGCCATATATATTTTCATCTGCATTCAGTAAAAAGCTTTTATTTTGATATTACAAACAGACACTTCAATTTTATTTATTTGTATAGATTTATGTTTTACCTTTCCATGACATGTTAAAGATACTTCTACGTAATATACCTACGTATTTTATTTATTACAGTAAGCGTTTCTTTTTATACTCAAGAGGTACTCCTGGTTCCTCTAAGTTCTAGGAAAAGCTCACCTTTCCAGGTAGCCCTGGAAAGGTGAGCTTTTCCTAGAACTTCCCTTCGTAAAATCATATTTTAATTCATAGTTACTTTTATATTCTTATAAATACTCGTAAACAGACAGAAGGATACTGTAATGGGTGATATGAATGATGTGATCAGTGTTAAGATAAAAGCTTGATTTAAAAGAGTATTTATGGAGTCTCTCCCCATTCTTTATCACAATAATAAACTAATTTAGGCGTTTATCACACAGAGAGGGGGTTAGGGCATAATTTCTACTTAGATTACGTTTCCGTAGGAGAATTTACGAACAATACGCGGATGAAGCCGCGTGAAAAAAAGGGTGCTACAGTATTCCTTAGTTCATTTTTACGATACCCATCATCTGCCTAGTCTTTTCTCAATTGGGATCGGCTTCCAGTCTAACTGGATGCAGCTGAATACTAGTATTTTACATTGAGCGATTGCCAACCTGACAACCCAGTTAGTACTGGGTAATACGATACCCCTTGGTAAGACTAGTTGTCAGAATTTCGGGCCACACTACCTGTAATGACTGTCAAAGATCTACAAATGACAGCCGGGACCAACGACTTATTGTGCATTCCGAGGCACAGAGATAACTTGGCATGTAATGGGTGATCACACATCCACGGACTAACCTAGGCAAGCGCAGCTTACCTTAACGATCGCCACGAGCAGCTGTTGTTATTTAACCATGAGCTCTTCATCCGACGAAGATAGACAGATTACGAAAATAAATTCTTGCCATTTTATTTTATTTTATTTTATTTATTTAGGTAACCAACAGCGATACTTAAAAATATTTTACAAAATATGCGTGTTACAGTTAGTATGGCCAATTATAGGTTTCCCTGTAAAACTGGGATATATATATAATACATACGAACGGACTAATGCCAGATATTTCCAATTAAACAACAAAATAATATTGCAATACAATAAAAAATTACATAAAGTTAAATTTAGATCGCAATTTTGAATAAATACCATAATGCAATGATTCAAATCAAATAGACTGAATGCCTAACCCCATCAGAAATCCATGAACGATGAATTCCCCCTTCTGACAGTCACTTGGAACGTGATTCGCAGTTATTTAATAACGTTTTCCTGTTCGAAGTGAGTTTTTTCGTTATGTAGTGTAGGTGTAAAAGTTAATATAGTACATATTATTTGTTCGCCATACGAGCTGTTAGAGAACATAGATTTATGATGAAGGCTGCTGCACAATGAATTATTTCGTCTTTCTGGTTTTTTTTTCTTTTGTTTTGTATAATAAGAGGAAGTTACGAGCTCGTGGCTAAATGATAACAGAAACTCGGGTCAATGTTTAAGGTTAAGCAGCTATTGCCTAGGTTGGTCTGTGGATGGGTGACCATCCATTACATAACGAGTTTCCTCCGTGTCTCGGAAAACAGAAAACCGTTGGTCCCGGCTGTCATTAGTAGATGTTGGACAGTCGTTACAGGTAATCCAAAAGGCTGACAATTTGACTTTTTGACTAATCAAAATTGCCTGTAACAATAATTTAATTGAAATAATTGCTTTGAGTTTTCAGTTACTTACATTAAAACTGTGTTTAGTTTTAAGAAGCGTAGCGCGTTCGGATGTCGTAGCACGACCGCGTAGCAAACGCGTAACGTAGCTCGTGCGTGTAGCTTCGTAGGCTTACATTGCTACGAAGTGCTACAAGCGAAATATAATTTTGTGTTTCTGTTTTAAGAATATTGAGAATACTTTCTATATTGTACGTCGACACCTTCGCGCCATCCCGTCTTCCTAGCACAGTGGGCTGCGCTGGGGCGGCTGCTTCAGGTGCTGAAAACCTCAAACGACGCAAATACAATAACTTATTTGTAGTTATGTGTTTGAGCAGTTTGGGGTTGAAACACTAGGGTTACGGGGTCCGAGTGCCCATCTAGTATTTCGGGAAATTGCCAAGCGGTTGATCGACTCTTCACGTGACCAGAGGGCTGGCCTATTTTTTGGCCAAAGAATCAGCATCGCCATCCAACGTGGCAATGCAGTAATGCCGCCAGGCTTTTGGGCACTTTTCCTATTCATATATTTCCTTTGCCTATTTATTTATTACAGATCGATAAATTTTCGTTTGTACGTAAATAATGTAAATAAATTTTTAGACATAGAACAATTTAATGATCAAACGATAACTCACGCTTTTGCCATGGGTCAATAACTACAGAACGGTACCTGAAGGAAAGACAAAAGTATGTAGGAGTTTGCATTTGTGTCCCGCAATAGGCTCGTCCCGAATTACACGGGACTTAAACGTAACTGGCGAAATATGGGTCTAGAATTAGATACACCTCTGCCTAACCCTGCGGACATAACAGGCATGATGAGACATGATGTCGTGTTTAAAAAAAAACGATCCAGCAAAATGAGACATCAATTGTTCTCTTCAAACTCTCACAAAGTTGCGAAGCGTAAATGAATGACAAAAAGTACCATAAAATCTTTTTAACATCCATTATGCGAGTTAACCCTGCCGACGCGAGACATCTGTCCTTGGACATGCGCGACCACTCCCCCCGAGTGGCGGCGGAAGGGTTAAGTTCGCGTCGCGGGAATCGTTATACTTCTCACTTTTGTAAAGTTCGCTTTTTGTCAAAGAAATTGTACTTTTTGGGAATTTTAATGAGTTGGGTTGATGAAGGGGATTATGGTTTAAGTATATCTTGGTGTTACAGAAAGGGAGTTACAGACAAGGGAAGGGGTTCTTTACCGCAGGCATACACAGGCTTTTAGAATGTATCAATGTTAGCCTGAACTGTCTCGTGGGCAAAGGCCTCCCCACCCCTTCCACTTTTCTTGACGTTGCGCTTCTTCTCGCCAATTAACGTGAAAGCCATCAAAGGCGTCCCACCATCTTCTCCTCGATCTGCCGTATCAAATAATATTTTTTAATGGGTACGAGTCATCGAGACTTGGCGTTCAGGACTGCCTCTTTGGTCTAGTGGCGCAAGTTCTGTGGATCTGTGGTTCGATTCCCTGGTAGCGCAAAGTGTTATTGGGTTTTTCCATCTGGGTTTCTCAGTAACAACCCGGAGTCTGTATCAATGCCAGGTTGATGATGAGTCTCACCCGTGTTAAGTACATTGGACTTCTGGCAAAATGTGGGTTTACTATACTTAAGATTACCTCAGTTTACGCCTGTTACGTTATGTTGAAATTTATGCAACTGACATGAATGTGTGGAACTCTCTGCCGGCGTCTGTGTGCCTTCCCTCATTTAACCCGTCTGCCTTCAAAGCAAGAGTGAACAGGCATCTTCTGGGTACGCTCGTTCTATCATAGACCTCATCCATCGCTTTCCATTAGGAGTGATCGAGGTCAAGAAAAAAAAAAATCTGCAACAGATATTTATTCTACTATCTGTTAACTTTTTTTTTTCAGCAAGGAATAGACAAACTCAAACTCAAACCATTTATTTCAATTAGACCATTACAGGCACTTTAGAATGTCACAAAAAAAAACAAAGAAAGCGAAGCTACAGTCACAGACACAAGGCAAAATAACTTGTGAAAGTACTGTAGTTGCCCACTCCAAGGCGTAGATCTCACACACACTCTTTGACACTCTTTTCAATCAGACAGCCATACTTATGTTTATATTAAAAACAAACTAACTTCAATTCCTTTACAAAAGTGCAACTCTAATAGAACAGCACAAGACTTTTCGATCATCTTTTATGTATTCTAGCAAACGCCATCTGTTCCGAGGGCTAACTGCGACCGATACAGAATGTTTTACACGTGAGGTTGTTCCTAATATCCTTTTAAAGAAGCCCCAGTTTCTGTTCGAGAGGTTAAATGGGTAACGGATGAAAGAAAAGATTCGGGTAGCATATCTTTTTGTCTCTTTTTAACTTACTTTTTGTCATAAACGACATTAGTAGTACCTAACTTCAGACTGTGTTGTGTGTTAACGGACCCAAATTGGTTTCAAGTTTTTTGTTTATTGATGCTGGAATTATTTATCTTCTTGTTTTTTTCTTTCTTATCTTTTTACTCCCGTGGGGCAGAAGATATTGTCCAAGTTGTAAAGATGCTGTATCTGTTCTTTTTCATATTCTGAGCTTAGTTAGGCTTTGTGGGAAGCAGGTATGACAGGGCCCAGTGGTGGTAGCCCCGACTTACGAACAGTAAGTCGTGGGTTCGAACCCAGGCAGGCGCTTTACTCTGTATAATTTATCTCATCACCACTGCTCTCAAAACGGTGGAGGATAACATCGTGAGGAAACCGGCATGTCCTAGAACCAAAAATTCGAGGACATGTGACATCTACCAACTCGCACTGGGCCTGCGTGGTGGATAGCCAATTCCCTCTCATAGAGAAGAGGCCGTGTGTTCCAGCAGTAGGAACATATAGGCTGATTATGCTAGGATTTGGGCCTCCATCATGCGCCGGGTACGCGTCAGCCCCAACAGCATCCTGAGCACTACATCGGACAGGTGAGACAATCACGTACTGGAGCATTGGATACGCCTACATGCGTTGTGGCGTATAATAAATAATTGTTTTTCTAATAGATGTAAGTACCTAACACTAGTTTCTAAGTTGTGTGTTGTACTAACTAAATGGACTTGTGGTCTGAAATAAAAGAATTTTATTTTTATCCTTTATTCATTAATTCTCTTATTTATTACATTTTTAAATATTTAAAAAAACAAAAGTAAACAAAACATTTAAAAATATAAAAATAGATGGACCATCGGCATCAGGAATAAGGTCCAGGCTGCCGGTGGTCAGGGCTCTAGAGAGAGGAATCGCCTCACTATGCGTGCCGTGTTATTATGTGATGGTTAGGTTAGGTTAGGTTTATGCACATCTCCAGCTGCACATCCTCTGTTAGAAACGCAGCCTTATTCTCGAAAAATTAAAACCTATGTTTCAACATAACCTCTCCATTCCTCGACGGCTTACCTATACATACAAATACATGTTTTAAAATAACATGTGCACACAACTTCTTTCCAGAGCCTTCTATTTCCAGTCTATACAGGAACTAAGTTACTTGAGCGGATATTACCAACATACTCACGTGGAGAACGTTCGGTCTAGTAAACTTATGCAGTTATAGTCAGGAAATGTGCCCATAAACCTTTTGAAGTAAAGTGGCCGATTTTTATGCAATGGTGTGCAGTGATGTGACTTTATTTTTACCCGACCCGGTTTTAGCAATCTACGTATGGACAGTGACGAGCATCGAAATGTATAAAGGGTGTACCAAGATCCATAACAAAGATGAAAGGCACTTATTCTCCTCGTCATTGCAATATTTGTTTTGTTGTAGACCATACCTGGGAACCTTCTAGTTACGGAGATATTGGGGGTCAAAGTTCCAACTTTTCACAAGTTTTTTTTTTTTAAATACATGTTTTTAATGTATGATTTTTACTTTATACACCTCCACGACCCCGGCACTGTTCAATCTATCCATCATCACAATGTTTTGAGTGCTTTATATTGAGTCCTATCGTAAAACGTGATTTCTTCCCAAAATAAAAGTCGTTTCCCAGCAATATTTTTTGCGTAAAGTTACTTAGTTTGATGTACAGAGTGCTTGTTTGACGGCTTCGTTAAGGATCTTGTATGTCTTACCCTGTATGTCACAATCAAAACTGTTGTCAAAACTACTTTTGACCGGTTAAAATTCTTTTGACAACTATAAGCAATATTTTCTTGGAATTTTTAGGATTTTCTTGGAACCTTTGAAAAACATCGTGTTCGTGTAAAATTCTAGGTTACATTATTTTTAATAGAGGAAACGCATTTTATCTTAATAACGGTTTTGACTGACACCTGTCAAAAGTGTTGTTTTTACCGATTATCAGTTTTGACTGTAACATATACATACATACATAAACTCACGCCTTTTTCCCATGGGGGTAGGCAGAAACCACAGAACGCCACCTGCTACGATCCTTGCATACTCCTTTTGCTTAATTGAAAATAGATCGTATATTAGCTTATACCCGTGGCTTCGCCCACGTGGAGTTTTGTAATTGTTCCACGGGATCGTAATTCCGGGATTATATCATATAAACATCATTCAAATGACAAGATTTTTAATTTTTTTGACTTATTTATTTTTTTATTTAAGTACATGATTATTTTTTACTGAAATAATTTATTTTTTATTTACGTGATTTAACTTTAATTGACATGTTTTTTTTTTTATTAACATTTTGTTTTTTTTTGTTAATATACCGAATTCACGAATTGTAATTGTATTATTGAATTTAAGTTTTTAATGACTTTTCTATACAGTGTAAGAATTTTATTGTTTATGAAATAAATGAAATGAAATGAATCCGATCAATAGTTTTTGCGCTGAAAAATAACAAACAAGCTCACAAGCTTTTGCATTTATAATAGTAGTAAGAATAGATCGTATGTATTCAAAACCTTCTTACCTGAAGCTTTGAATCCAGTAAAAAATATCGGAAAAATGCACTTTGCAAGTCTTTCACCCACGACAGGTCTTCGACAATAGATCGACACGAGATCGGATTTGTCAGCCCCTCCGATTGATCGCTGACGTAGACTAATCCAAAGAAGCTTGAAGGTTTTGCTCCTAAAATGCTGTGCAGTTTTCAGCGGAAAGTTTTTACAATAAAAACCAGTCAAGTGCGAGTTGGACTCGCGCATGAAGTATTCCGTACCATGGTAGTAGAGGGGCCCTCTTCAATTTTTAATTAATTCTTATTTTAGTAATTTTTTTTAATACACATTCTGTGAAAATTTCGGCTGTCTACCTATTACGGATCATGAGATACAGACCGCTGACAGACAGACGGACGGACAGCGGAGGCTTAGTAATCCTGTTGGTTACTATTCGGGTTCGAAGCCCTATAAATGAATCATGAGGTATTAATGAGTCCTCAGTATTTATTTTTATGAGGGATTAATGCTATTTTAATAAACGCTCGCAAAAGATTTTTGTCTGTGATAACTATTTTCATTTTCGCTTCATCGACATTAACATCCTTACTAATATTATAAATGCGAAAGTAAGTTTGTTTGTTACCTTTCTCGCCTAAACCACTGAACCGATCATCCTGAAATTTTGCATATACGTTGTCAGGTGTACAGAAACGGATATAGGGTAACTTTCATCCCGAAAAAAAGTAATGTTCCCGAGGAAAACAACAATAACGTTATTATGATAATAGATGGCGCCACGTGTCTTTTGAATCCTGATTGAATTATATTACTACAAGCAGAATACAACCCGAATTGATTGTAAAATTCTAAATTAACGCGAGCGAAGCCGCGGGCAAAAGCTAGTATCCTTATAAAAGGAAGAAAAATGAACTAGCAGTACCCCTATTGAATTTCTGGATAAGTTGGCAAACTTTTAAAATCAAATTCATTTACAAAATCATAGTACACCCAACGTAAACACAACAAATTGAAACTCCTTCTAAAATACTCGAACAGTACAATCAGCGTTCTGAATGTACTGTTCGATTCCATTCACAAGCCAAATCGAATTTTAATTGATGTCGACAGACAAAAACACGATCACATTCCCCTTAAAATCACTGATTATGAACACAGTGAAACGCTTCCGTCTCATTGCACACTGTTCCAACACGTAATTTTTCAAGAAAAAAAAAATTGAATAGATATTTAAAGCTTTTATGGTCATATCTTTGAAAAATTGCAACCATTTTATCATTGGGACCGGCATAATGAATTGAAAGGGGAAGTTCTTAAGGTTCCCTAAAGGTGATGGATTATATGTCACTTTGATTAAGTATCCAATGGAAATACCCTAGGTGAATGGAAGGTAGTGGCCTAGATGTGGCGAAATGTAAAATGGCATAGACCCACTCTGATAACTATGCAAATTCGTATATTTTAATTATTCGTTGGCTGTTTTATTAATATAGCTTGTCGTTAGGTTTTGTTGTTAATAATTCTTTTATGTTAGCCATTAAAAAATATTTCTATTTATAGTTTAGTAATAAGAACTTTGTGACTTTGTGAATTTGAAATCTTTTTGTATTTTTGGATGAAATAGATTATTTTGAACGGAGTTTTAATGGAATTTTCCTAGATTAATGGAAAAGGTTAAATAGTAAGAATTAACTAACTGCTACTAACTACTAATTGGTGTTCTTTCACTAATGAAATGCTTTTGAGAAACTAAAATAATTAGTTTATTTTTAATACAGATTAGTGTTTGATTGTTCATGTGTGAGCCTTTTTACTTTTTTAATCCTGAGCAACACAATTTTATTTAAAGTAATTAACAGCTATCATACTTCTATGTTTTTAAGTATTACTAATTTATTTTAAACACATTATGAATTTAGTTCTGCATTTTTCACAAACGTAAAGCTTAGACAATTTGGTTTATGATATATATTTTTTTAATTTAGTGTGGAAGCGCGTAGTCCGCGAAATTCCAATTTTCTTACGTTTTTTTATAATTTGCAGGTCAGTGTCAGATTGATCAATACAACCCTCTTAGTTCATTTAACCCCATTGAATCACTTTTTCATGAAATAGTTATTGAACATGGCTAAATGAACTTTTTAAAGATTTAAATTCTGTAACTACATACGTGTTACTTGCGCGACTCATTTTTGTTGATAAAAATATTAAATTTTTTACTAGTAATTAATAAAAATTAATAAACGAAATAATAATTATGGGTAATCTAATATAATAATTATTTATTTATTGTATTATATTGTTTGGAGGTTCATCTCTCTGGAGCCCTGACTGCCAGTGGCTTGGACCCTGTTCCCGATACCGGTGGGCTACATTATTTTTATATTTTTAAATGTTTTTTTATAGTTTTTTCGAAGGAATATTTAAAAAATGTAATTGATTTGTAAAGATATAAATAAAAAGGACACATTTAAAATAATAAAACACAGTTGCTTGTTTGCCTAAAACTAGGTTGAACCTGTGTTTCAGGCTATACATAACGTGCATATAGATGCATCAAGCGCACCCACCTAATTCGGCAATGTGCTGATACGGACGACAGAATATTTAGTTAAGCAATTATAGGATTGTCAGTGACAAGCTAAATAGGTTATGCGTTGCGAGACTAACATTGATCTATCTCCTTGTCAGATTCTTGTAATATGCACGTGTCAGCTGAAGCCCTAGGTAATTTAGCATAAACATAACACTGTAATCCCCGAAGGGTTAGGCAGAGGTGTCCCTAATAGTACACCCACATTTCGTTAGTTATGTTTAAGTCCCATGTAATCCTTATTGCCATCAACCGGGTGCAAATCCACACTCCGTGGCTGCTACTGAGAAATTTCTCATGGTAAAACCCAATTATACTTTGCCCGACCTGGGAACCGAATCCAGGAGCTCATGCTCAGCTGTCACGCTTGCGACCACTAGACCAACGCGGCAGTCAAGCAATAGCTAACAATAGCAATAGAATAACAATAAAAAAACAATATAATAATCACAATGAATGAATAGGAACAGCAATAGTTAATACATAGAGGGTGTAAAAAGACCCTTAACGAAGCCGAAAAATACTTGTTCTCCCCGTCATTGCGATCATTTTTTTGTTGTAGACCATACCTGGGAACCTTCTAGTTACGGAGATATTGGGGGTCAAAGTTCCAACTTTTTCACAAGTTTTTTTATAAATATATGTTTCTAATGTAAGATTTTTACTTTAAATACCTCCAGGACCCCCGTACTATTCAACCCATCCATCAGCACAATGTTTTGAGTGCGTTACATTGAGTTTTACCGTAAAACGTGATTTTTCACCCCAAAAAAAAAGTCGTTTCCCAGCAATAATTTTTGCGTAAAGTTACTTAGTTTGATGTACAGAATGCTTGGTTGACGGCTTCGTGAAGGGTCTGTTTACACTCCGTATAATATAGCAATAGCTTTAGCCACGAGCACCTCATTACCACCTATTTACACGTCGTTTAATGTTAGTAAGAACAGGCATTACATTTTTTTAATTTATAGCCCTCACAAAAGTTGCTTCCTCCGACCGACAGTCCATGATCAATAAACAACAAAATCGATGAATTGGATAAATTTCATCCAATCTGTTACCGCTTATCCTGGTAGACGTTGTTTCAGTGAATTACTTTCAATCTCTCCGCTGATAATTAGAAGGCCGCGTAAATCAATCCCGGTGGAGTGGCTGGATCTATTTCTTCGGACATGCTGTTGGGAAGAACAACGAGCTTCATCAAAAGGACTGCAGTACTATTATTATTATTATCAGCCATTTGTGTCCCACTGCAGGGCAAAGGCCTCCCTTCCCTCTTTCCACTTATCCCTATCTAGTGTTCTTGTTTGCCAATCCTTTTGAAAAGAGTCGAGTTCGTCCCGCCATCTCCTTCTGGGCCTGCCGCGTTGCCGTTTGCTGCTGTTTGAGACACATTGTGTGGTTATTTTAGCCCATAGCTCACTGATCGTATAAGGAACTCGATACTGCGTTCCAAAACTCAAATTTCCGATGTACGAGTAGGTCAGACGGCTGCCAAGCTTAAATGGAACTGGGCTGGCCACATCTGTCGCATGCCGGAGGAGCTATGGGCAGTACTAAGACTCCTAAAAACAAATAGCAATTGTAGATGATACTAGCTTAAGTACCCACGATTAACGACGCGTTCGTGCTCCACGCGCGCTTCAAAGAGATGCCAGCAACAAGGAAGGGCCGATGCCTGCCGGGGCTGCGGGACTGTTCGAAAGAGATACCACGGCCCTGGAACACAAAGGGCACACTAGGGTTTTAGTCAGTAGAAATCTGACACTCCCTTCCACTCCGCCCAGAGCGGGAGGGGTCATTTGATGATTTACAAAAAAAAAAACCCACGATTGACACATGAATAAAAAAGAAATATCAATTTTTTTTCGTTTTGCCAATATTCATCTCATTGAAAATTGCTTTCAAAAAAAAACCTCATTTATCACATACTATGTGTTTTCTATTTTATTTTTAATGTTTAATTCGTCATTTATTTTTATTTTGTATCTTTTTTTTCTGTGTGCTTGTTGAACCGACGACGTCAAATAAACTTTATTCTTTTTTTTTTATTCAATTCAATCTGTTGACAAAATTGCATGCACAATGAAAAAGTCGTCTGTTGTCCAAACCATCTCACCAAACAGCATCTGACAACAGCTTTCAAAGTAAGATAACTAGATAATTTCGACTGAACTTAATCCAATCGGCTGGATGAACTTCACGCCCGTGTGTCCCCTTCCAACTTCATTAAGTCCGATGTGAAAAGGATTGCCAGTTCATTAATTACAAGGGCTCCAGTACTTATCTACTACAATCATTTGTTATAGAATTTTCACTTATTATTTTGATTGTTTGTTGTTTCCGATGAAAGGATTCTTGGATTATGTTTCTTAGAAGGGTTGTTGAAATGAGCTTAAGATGGGAGAATTGCGATATTTGTTGTGTTGCCGAAGAAATTTTTGAGAAAAACTTGGGAGGTTTAGTGATATAATAATATTATGTAGAGGAGCTCGTAGCTAAATAATAACAGCTGCTCGGGTCGATCTTTAGGTTAAGCCGTGCTTGCCTAGGTTGGTCTATGGATGGATGACCACTCATTACATACCGAGTTTCCTCCGTGCCTCGGAAAGCACGTTAAGCCGTTTGACCCGGGTGTCATTTGTAGATCTATGACAGTCGCTAGGTAGTCAGTGGCCCAAAAAGTCTGACAACCAGTCTTACCAAGGGGTATCGTATTACCCAATACTAACTGGGTTGTGGAGGTCAGATAGGCAGTCGCTCCATGTAAAATACTGGTATTCAGCTGCGTCCGGTTACACTGGAAGCCGACCCCAATATAGTTGGGAAAAGGCTAGGCAGGCAGATAAGTCTGACTTTTCAGAGTCTGCATTATTTACATTATTTTCGGTGATTTACATGTCAAAATCTTAAAAGCAAATTCTTTTCGAGTGACAGAGAGATAAAAACTTAACTGGGATATACAGGTTGGAAGGGAAGGAATTTTTTCATCGGTAACTAAAAAAAAAAAACAGCTGTTTCCTACAAAAGGGCAATACTTACACGGTCAAAATGAATGGAACTGATTTTTTTTTTAAATTACTGATTAAAACTGTCTATGTACGGGGTTTAGAATGATGTACTGAGTATGTGGTAACCGTTTTCGCGTCGGTGTCCCTTCCACCCCGTATATACATGATTATAGCTAACCAAGATTAAACGCGTCAAAACACTTGTTTGGGCTTGATTTGAGCTTGATTTTTGTTTGTGCTATGGTAGAGGAAGTTTGTAAGTGTCGCCTGTTCCAGAAAAAGGAAGTCGTCTACCTTGGTGTGGACATAGGGATGAAACGCATGTTTCTAAAAAAAGTGATATTAATGTTGATGGATGGAGAGTGAGAGGGAGGTTATTATGTCCTCTTAAGAATTTAAGATTCTAGCTAGTTACAGGCATAGCTGCCTGATCAGCATCACCTTACCTCATTTTGCTACAAAGTTGATCTCGATCCGTGGCGATGTCGTTAGAATTAAGTGTGAGTTTTAGTAATGAGTTTCTTAAAAAGAATTGTGAATGGCTCAAGTTAATACGATGCTAACCCTGTGTTGAGTTTAAGATGTATATCTATGCTAATATTATAAAGCTGCTGATTTTTTTATACTCATTCACTTTTATCGCAATAACACAACAACCGTACGAAACTCTCGTGCGCACGCCTTTAACCTATCAGCTGTTAGCCGCGCGACGCCGTTCTGTCTTATTACTATAGTACCGAGCAACAATGAGTAGGCAGAGCATCCGCGCGGCTCGCAAGCCCGCTCCGTAAATTTAATGTGTGAATGAGTATTTAAAAAAATGTTTCTTTGTGAAAGTTGTTTGTTATCATGAGTACAATCACGTGTTTTAGTATCGGTCACTAATTACCAGTCACCCTATATGTCCTTCAATCACACTCACATAAACTTTAACGCGAAAATTACTGTAAATGTGTCAGTTAAGACACACTTCAAAGTACAGAGCGCCCTCTAGCGGCAGTAACAATAAAAGTCCTTTCACACAAAGAATGGATTATACATGTAACGCTCCTTCACATACCGGCTCTAAATTTTACTTAACCTGATTTAATGGGTGGGGTTGGATGTAGTTTTGCTGGAAGGACTAACTCCACTTAAACAGGTCTTCCTTGCTTCAACCAAACTATGTCTATTTTCTTTTATCCTCTACTGAAATAAAAGAATGTCCACTCAATTCACCCTGTGGGTTACCTTCTAATTGCCTTCAAAGGTAGGCAACATTATCAGTCTGAAAGGCCGAATCTACATTATGTAAGGAGACTCACAAAACACTGTGTGTGTGGATTTCTCTCTTGTTCTTCTAAGATCACTAAATAATTTAAATATTTTAATAGTACTATTTCCTTTATTAATTTTTCATAGATATTTTACATAGCTACTTTTAAATTTTTCTAATAGTAGTCCGCCGGTGTCGGGAGCAGGGTTCAAGCTACCGGCGGTTAGGGCTCCAGAGACAGGAACCTCCTCACAATGCAAGCCGTATCGAGGAGTAATGCCTGCTGAATCAGGCCCTTGATGCAACCGCCTAAGGAGAGCCTCGAAAATAGTCGTCGAGGCTCTCAGCAGCAGCCACGGAGTCTGGGATGGCGCTCAGTTGATGTCAGTAGGCTCGCCCCCTACTACATGGGAATTAAACATAACTGGCGAAATGTGGATGTACTAGTGAAGGTACACCTCTGGGTCTTACGTACTCCCTTCGAGGATTACAAGCGTGATGTTAGGTTACGTTGAAGGCTTAATTTCTCACTACGATAGACTCCTTTCAAAATTTGAACATTCCACTTCCCGTGTATAATATGCAGCACCTTCCATCACGTCTACATCTGCAACCCGCTTGATAACGTTAGCTTGTCAGTTGTTCCACGGTAAAGTAAAACTTTCCTTTCTGGAACCGACCTGAGGCGTTCTGAATTACTATGAGCGTATGTGTAGAACGTTGCTTGTTACTGACAGTTATTGTAGTGTGTACTTTGTTGGTTTAGTCTGTTTAGGGGTTTTTTGTTCTTCTATAGTTTAAAGACTTTTTTTTTCCGAGTTTCCTCCGTGCATAAGGCCCTGGTTTCGATTCCCGGATCGGGCAAAGTGTTATTGGGTTTTCCCATCAGGCATTTCTCAGTAGCAGCCACGTAGTCTGGATAAAAAGTGTGCCCGGTTGATGGCAATAGGCTCGCTCCCTTTTACACGGAACTTTAAACATAACTGGCGAAATATACTATCCGTTACTCCTCTGCCTTACTCCTCGGGGATTACACTTGTGATGTTATTTTTATGTAAAAAATAGGGAAGCCAATACCACCAAATATGAAGTAACAATGCCTATGCACGAGAAAATAGCATATGGAAGGAATTGGGGGAGGCCTTTGCCCAGCAGTGGGACAGTACAGGCAACTAAAAAAAATGCCTACTCCGATTAAAGTATGAGAGAGGAAACTGTTTTCTGCAGGTCTTTGAACCTTAGCTATTAGCCAGAGACTTCGTAATCTGTAAGTATTTTAAGCGGATAAAACTATTAAGAGGGTACTAACTTACTTAGTATTAACCTTTCAGCGAATTAAACCCGACAATTGGCGAAATTCCAGCAAACTTTTAGAAAGTAGTGAGAATTTCTAATAATTCAATCACACTCATCATCATCCGCCTAGCCTTTTCCCAACTGTGTTAGGGGCGGCTTCCAGTCTAACCGGATGCAGCTGAATACCAGTATTTTACATGGAACGACTAACTATCTGACCTCCACAACCCAGTTTATGTGTGGGCTTTTAAAGAGATAGTGACCTTTGAGGTTGTTAGGTCTAGTTAGTTTTCAAATCTAATTTATTACTAACGTAAAAGTGTTATTTAAGCCACACAAATCAATATCATTGACGCTGTCTGCCATCACAATGCTAAAAATGCAGAAATAGAAATGGAATTATAACATTTTCGACTCCAAATCAAATATTACTTCATAAGTTATTCCTATCACGCATTCTATATGCACGACATTCCCAAAATATAGAACGAACGATCCCAATTCCCGAATCACTTCCAATAAACTGGCAGAAAGCGATAAAGACGAGAATCGCTTGCGTTCGAATCTAATCGGCTCATCAAACAGAACAGCGCGGCTGAAACCGAGCTCATGCGAAATAGCACTTTATGGCGCATAAGCTTGTCCATTACTACATTTTATAGGGTTATGCACCACGGGAGTATAATGCAAATTAATGCCCCGTATGAGACTCGGCAGAGTAGGGTTGACGACGTTATAAAAGTTCATTAGGTGTACTGCAAGGTGGATTAAAAAATCTAAGGCTAGAACGCTATACGGATAATATTTTTAATGAGGAAATATTGTTACAGTTGGCTGGTTTACCGATTTTAATTAAAATTGCTCTTACATTGTTATGTCTATGTTTTCTTGGCTTACAGGTTTCATTATTGGTCGCGCTTAATGATCTCTTGGATTCTAATCCAACAGACGATCTGTTTGCTGATGGATGGATGAAGATTTTATTGGTATGTCAGAAGTACTGTGAGAGGAATTTATGAAAGAGTTGTTAATCTTCTTTTACTTATGTTTTCACTTCAAAATGTTGTTTTACT
This sequence comes from Noctua pronuba, assembly GCA_905220335.1. Classification (NCBI taxonomy): domain Eukaryota; kingdom Metazoa; phylum Arthropoda; class Insecta; order Lepidoptera; family Noctuidae; genus Noctua; species Noctua pronuba. The sequence continues at coordinate 6,550,090 of LR999918.1, read as the reverse complement.
TTGTTATTTTGTATAGCTACTGTAACTGGTTGTAACACAACCGTTGTGATTAAATAAACAAATTATTGGGCTTTTAGTTTTACCATGTCATCATCTTCCTGCCCTTGTCGCATTCTATTTGGGGTCGGCGCAACATGGTTTTTTCTTTCATTCTCCCCTGTCAAACGTCACGTTATTATTCATCATTCATCATTTACTTCTTTCTCTTACATATCATTCCTCTCACAATCCATCCATCTTTTCTTTGGCCTTCCTCTCCCTCTGCATCCGTCAACATTCGTGTCCTACTAAAACTACATTTTTTTAACTTATCTTCTGGTGATATCTATTTTGTTATATAAAGTCTAGGACATTAAAATATTTACGAGCGATAGACGGATACTGGTTACTACTTAGTAACAAATCGGTCTGTCTAGTGATACACGCTCGCTTGTCAGGTAGCATTCGTGTGTCAAAATCGAAAATTTTCGAGACCAAAATTTTGTATTGACTATTTTTTTTTTTGTTTTTTTTTTGTTTCATTTTTGTATTCCCAATGTCCGCTCTTTTCAATCCCATTGTTTGCTAAAGTTTTGCTGTGTCATGTGAAAAACAAAAGTATTTATACCTTCCTGCCCAAACGCATGCCCATTCTACTTGGGTCGGCTCAGCACGGTTTGTTCTTCCATTCAACTCTGTCAGACGTCACATCATAATTTACTATGAGAGAAAGGAGTACCTTTCTCCTTTAAAATCATTTCTCACACAATCCATCTTTTCTTTGACCTTTGGTTCCTATATCCTATATGGCCATACATACTTTACAATTTGACCACGTATCACGCCTATAATAGCCGAAGGTTTAGCCAGAGGCGTACCTAATAGTACACCCACACTTAAACCATAACTGGCGAGTTATGGTTTAAGTTCCATTTAGTAGGGGTTGAGCCTATTGCCATCAATCGAGCACAAAAACAGACTCGGTGGCTGCTATTGAGAAATTCCTGACGGAAAACTCTATAACCCTTTGCCCGTCCTGAGAATCGAACCCAGGACCTCAGCAGTCTCGCTTGCGACCACTAGATCAACGAGGCAGTCATCTTTAACAATAAAACCATTCTAATGATATAATCTTCGAAAAAATCCTTTTTTTTTCACAAACTCGTGCAAAAAAGAACAGAGCCAATAAAGTAACAAAAAACAAATGAACAGAAACCAACCCTACAGACCACGCAATATCGAGCTCGCTGCAAGCCTCCAAGGACCGCCGTGGATTACTACCCTTACGCGATCCAATTAAGCCTAGGCTAGACTGTGCAAATACTAGCGTCACTTTCACCCATTAAAAGCTTGGTTCACTTGGAACTTGATACGTGGGAACCTGGTCTTGTGAGCCAAGATTTAGTGCAGTAGCATTAGTTGGTGTATAGTGGCTGCAGGTAAGGTAAGATATTAAGGCTTTTTGTAGTTCCTGTCCATTCCCATAGAATGGGAGTAAATTTTTATAGGTATGTTGTTGAAATCTAGTGAGTCTACATGATATGCAAGGTGTAAACGGACCCTTTACGAAGTCGTCAACCAAGAATTTCAAAGTTAGAGCAGTGATGCCTAGTGGTGTGACCGTCGGACTGCCAATTCATAGGTCTCGAGTTCGAACCCAAGGCACGTACTTCTGATTTTTCGGATTCATGTGCGTATTGTATAATTATCACTTGCTTCGGTGAAGGAAAACATCGTGAGTAAAACAGCATGCCTGAAAGATATTTCTTGAAGGCATGTAAAGCCAAGAGGCCCATGTGGGGCATAAAAGCTCTGACACCAGGTTAGGCACTGACCACACGATAAAGAAAGAATGATCAAAGGTTACCGTGACGGCCCTTCTGTCTTAAGAAAAAGTCTTGGGCACCAGAAAAATGATCTTAGTAGGATTAAATACCATCTACTAAGTATGTAAATGAATATCAAATAACCTAATAACCTAACAAAGACCGCATATCAAATAATTTGCGAACCAGACTAGACTAATCAAATATCTTCAGGAATTCAAATTCCTAAGCCATCTATTAGAACACTCACGTAATAGGCAAACGTTAAGCAAACAAGATTCCTACTCTAAATAATAATTTCACATAGACCCGAAACAAAGGAATGGTTAGGCCACGACTAGAGAGAATAAGCGGGAGCGGGAGCGACTTTATATAACACTAGCGGCCCGTCCCGGCTTTGCACGGGTGGACATTTATTTTTTAAACATTTTGGGATAAAATATAGGGTATTTTACTCAGGGATAATTTAGCTTTCTAATGGTGAAAAAAATTTTGAAATCGGCACAGTAGTTTTTGAGTTTATTCATTACAAACATACACACACAAAAATAAAAATCTTTTCTCTTTATAATATTAGTAAGATAAGATAACATTACGCCTGTAACCTCCGAAGGGCCTAAACCCAGAGGTGTATAGGTACACAGTACACCCAGATTTTGCTAGCTCTATTGAAGTCCCATGTAAAGGGGGCGAGCCTATTGCCATCAACCGGGCGCAAATCCAGAGTCCGTGGCTGCAACTGAGAAATTCCTGATGGAAAAACCCAGTAACACTTTGCCCGACCCAGGAATCGAACCTCATGCTCAGGAATTGTGTTTACAACCACATGAGGCAGAAACCTAAAGCCGTGCTAAATAATAAGGAGCTCGTGGCTAAATTAAAACAGCGGCACGGGTCGATCTTCAGTGTTAAGCAGTGCTTGCTTAGGTTGGTCCATGCATGGGTGACCATCCATTACATACCGTGTTTCCTCCGTGCCTCAGAAAGCACGTGAAGCCGTTGGTCCCGGCTGTCATTTGTAGATCTTTGACAATTGTTACAGGTGTTCAGTGGCCCAAAAAGTCTGACAACCAGTATTACCAAGAGGTATTGTATTACCCAGTACTGGGTTGTGGAGGTCAGATAGGCAGTCGCTCCATGTAAAATACTGGTATTCAGCTGCATCCGGTTAGACCTGAAGCCAACCACAACATTGTTGGGAAAAGGCTAGGCAGATGATTATGAGGCTATTCCGGCCCTTAAGAGTAAAAATTCCGTAGACTTGTGATTTATCTTCACCGCTCATAGGTAAAATTCATATATTTGACATAACTACGCCTCAGCATCCGCGTAAGGCTATGACTCTGGACCAATACTCAAAATTATTACAAGCACTTTAATTAAATTCTGTGAAAAGTCAAAACAGTGAAGGCAGTCACAAAGAGATTGCGATGCTGCGTTAATAGGGATAATTACGTTTAATATAACTGTTAATAATTGTTTAGCATAAATTTTAGCCAAACTAATACCTTAGTTTAGGATGGAAGTTCTAGTTTGAAGGCTTATTTTTGATTCTAAGAGAATTCGTAATTGGCAGTTCCGGAGAATATTCCAATGATTAATTAATAAGTCCAGTTTTTAACACCTTTGTGAGTACTTTCAGTTGGTTACGCGAAATGTATAGTGAGGAAAATATTATCAAATATGTTTTTGCCGCTTTATCAAACACTTGAATTCATCATTATCTGCCTAGCCTTTTCTCAACCACGTCGGGGTCGGCTTCCAATCTAACCGTATGCAGCTGAATACCAGTATTTTACATGGAGCGACTGCCTTTCTGACCTCAACAAACCAGTTAGTATGGCTAATACGATAACCCTCGGTAAGACTGGTTGTCAGACTTTCAGGCCTCTGACTGACCTGAAACGACTGTCAAGGATCTACAAATGACAAAATAAAAGTAGCCTAAGTTAGACCTTATAACATCAGCTATCTGCCAGTGAAAGTCCTATCGGTATCAATCCAGCCGTTTCGGAGATTAGCCGTAACAAACAGACAGACAGACATTATTATAACATTATTATGACAGATTTAATTATTAGTGCCGTATATATTTTCATTACATTCAGTAAAAATCTGTTATTATGATATTACAAACAGACACTTCAATTTTATCTATTTGTATAGATAAGGATTGTCTCTTTTGTTGAATCAGCATCCCTTGACAAGATCTATGCCATTTCCCTTGCAATTGTCACAGTCCACTAATGAAGCTATCAGCTGCTTTGAGATAGGGGGAAAACCCATCATCATTAAAATTTATCAGACTCCATTCAATTCCGGGTTATAGCTTAAAACTTTTGTTTCAGAAAAACTCAATTATATTTTTTCCTATCACTTTGATTACCTTTGTCTTACCAAGGGGTATCGTATTACCCAGTACTAACTGGTTTGTGGAGGTCAGATAGGCAGTCGCTCCATGTAAAATACTGGTATTCAGCTGCATCCGGTTAGACTGGAAGCCGACCCCAATACAGTTGGGAAAAGGCTAGGCAGATGATGATGACTTTGATTACCTTCGGAAAACCAGGAAATGAGTGAGTTGTACCATGGAATTAAGGTATCAATGGTGCCACTTGGTGGGCGGATGACCTGGTGAAGGTTGCGGGGATCCGCTGGATGCGAGACGCACGGGACTGGACAATGTGCCGACACTTGGGGTAGGCCCCTGTCCAGAAGTAGACGTCTTTCGGCTGAAATGATGACGATGATCATGAATGGCCCAAAAAGCTTTTTGGTTTGGCCCATTAATAGTTAAAATCAACTTTAACAGCCTTTGTACATTGATAAGATTATTCTTATCAATGAGAAATAATCACTAAATGTAAAACTTTTCTTTAATTTTCCTCTACTCTTATAGCCATCCATTCATACACAAAACATTCCTCACGACATTTTCTTCATTCCTCCGCGTCACATGCCACAATAACAAATACCAAAAAAAAATATCTTTGTTTTATCTAATGTAAATAGGTATCTAGAACAAAAGTTTTTTGTTTCAATTTCAGAAAAAAAAACTCACTGTTTCCAGTCCGAGATTTTGATTTTGTACGATAGTGAAGATTTTTCCAACATTTTCGTACTGAAAATCAAAATAAAAAAATGTGCCAGACAAATGTTTAGAGCATTGTTGTACTAGTTGGTAGTGCGGAACAAAAGTCACGTCTACTCCGCATGTAACGTGTTTCGAATGTGATTGTACTAGAAATGGCAGTGAAGCGTGTCCCGGTAGATTTTGCTCATCATTTATACAGAGATTTTTTGTTTCGAACTGTTTTGATGTACGCAGGAAAGTATAAACAACACTGACAGTATTGCCCGCAAATAGTCTTTCCGATTATTCAGTATCTGGGTTTTGGAGGTGGGATAGGCAGTCGATCCATGTACAATAATACATAAGGACCCATTAAAATAGATGGACAAACTTTTAGAAATCATTCAAACCACCAAAATAAGGACAATGGCAAAAAAAATATAATAAGAAAAACGCATTAGATACTAACAAGAAAAAAATCTGCTAACGAAAATACACTAAAAATGTTAGTCAGCTGAAAGTTATTAGGGTTAAATACAGAATGATATTAACAGAACTGACTGGGTACCTCCTTACGAGAAGGCGCGCGGCGGGGCGTGAGTGCAAGTACCTACCCATAATGGATGTTTTTATTCTAGAGTACCGGCAATCGATTATTTTAGGTCAAAATAAAATCACTGTAATCATTGTTTTTTTTGCTTGGATTTCTTTGGTTAGACGTACTGAACGCCGTGTTGTCCATCTTTTCTAATGGGACCTTATAATTATGTACATAAAAAAACCTCGACCCTTACAAATACTCCTGTCGCCTCGTCTATGACGTTCATGTCGTTCATACATACTTTTAGACTGGAAACCGACTCCAACATGGTTGGAAAAGGCTCTGCAGAAGGAATAATTATCACTTGCTTCGGTAAAGGAAAACATCGTGACGAAACCAGCATGCCTGAGAGATATTTCTCAACGGCATGTAAACGGAAGTCAGATGCCCATGGGCGGCATAAAAACTTTGACGCCAGGTTAGGCACTAACCACGCGATAAAGAAAGAAGAATCCTTACTAATATTATAAATGCGAAAGTAATTTTGTTTTTTTGTTTGTTACCTTTTCACGCCTAAACCACAAAACAGATCATCCTGAAATTTTGCATATACGTTGTCAAATGTCCAGATACGGACATAGAGTACTTTTCAACCCGGAAAATAGTACTGTTTCCAAGAAAAACAACAATAACATTGTTATGATAATAGATGGCGCAACGTGTCTTTCGAATCATGATTCATTTATATTATTACAAGCAGAGTACAACCCGAATTGATTGTCAAATTCTAAATTAACGCGAGCGAAGCCGCGGGCAAAAGTTAGTATCTCAATATTTCACAAAATAAAGTGACATAGCTAGAGATGGGTCGAGGGCAAAAACAAATATGGACAAAATGGGCATAAACTTGGCATATTGGGCATAAATGAGTTTACGCCCAAATAAATGCCCGATCATTGGGCATAAAAATGAATAACTTTGTTTTGTAAAAAATAAAGCAGGAACTTAACTTAAAATGAAACTTAATGTCAGTAGGTATTTTGTAAATTAAAATAAAAAGGTAAAGCATACTCTTCGTTCTCGTCCTCGACAGCCGGTGGAACTTCGTTGAGCATTTCCGACGTTTGGCTCCCAAACTGGAACGGGCCGGGGCTGCCTTCAAGCGGCTCTTGCCCAACCTGAGGGGTCCAAACGCCTCCTGCCGTAGGCTCTACGCGGGGGTCGTGCGGTCCATGGCCCTTTACGGGGCCCCGGTGTGGGCGCGTTCAATTAAGCGGCGTGCCGCCCACTACCTGAACGCGCCCCAAAAGGTCGTAGCCGTAAGGCTGATCCGGGGGTACCGCACGATCTCCCGCGAGGCGGCGAGCCTCCTAACCGGATTGCCGCCATGGGATCTGGAGGCGATAGTCCTCGCGCGCCTGCATGAATGGCGCGCGGGGGCACTACGTCGGGGGGAAACTCCGCTGCCGTGGCAAATCACCGCTCAGCGGACAGACCTCCGACGCGATCTCATGGCGACATGGAGACAGCGACTGTCGCAACCCAGTGCAGGGCACGCCACAATAGTGGCGATAAGGGGTCCATATTGGCTCACCTAAAGTTCTTTTCCCGAAATTGTTCTTCCTAACGATTTGTAATCCGAATGATCACTCTTCCTAAAAATTTTCATCCTAAAGTTTTCATTCATACTATTTGTAGTGCTACTGGCGACGTTCATAACACTCATGTTTCCGAAAATTGTAATTAATAATATCATTAATGTAAATATATTTAAACTCCTACTGTTTTTTATCATAACGCTTTTATCCCTAAAGATAAGTACAGGTCAGAGTCTCGTCTTGGGGGCACTATGAAAAAAAAACTTAGAAAAATTTCGCAACCAATTTCGAAGTAGTACAGGTCACAATTCTAACCTAACCTAACCTATGGATCCCTTCCACATCGTTTTTACGACAAACGGTTAGTCGGAGAAAAAAAACACCAAGAAACTTTTATTCTTACATTTAGGTGTTTTATACGATAGAATCGAGAAAATAAACAGTTTGCAAAAATAACACTTCTATGGTTAAATTTTTCTAAGTCTAAACAAAGAAATCTAAACAAAAAATATATGACTTTGAAGAATAGTGTAAAAGATGGTTATGTTGAGAAAACATAGGAAAACAAATAAAAGTGTAATAGATGTTTATTGCTACTGACATTATGAAGTTGAATGCTTCGGAATTATAAAATTAGAGACAGAGTAGTTAGGAATTGTGTTTGTTGTTGAAAAATGTTAGGAAGAACATTTTCGGATTTCCAATTATCGGAGTTGAAAATTTAGGTGAACTTTGGCGCACCCGGCGATAAGTCCCCTCTTTGAGGAGTGGCTAGAGAGGCGCCACGGCGCCCTCACCTTCCGCCTGACGCAGGTCCTCACCGGACACGGTTGTTTCGGGAGGTTCCTGCACCGAATCGGGCGGGAGGAAACGCCCGGGTGCTATCATTGTGAGGATCGTCCGGAGGACACGGTGGCGCACACCGTGGACGTCTGCCCCGCTTGGGCGGAGCTCCGCCGTGTCCTCGTAGCGGCGATCGGCGGCGGCGACCTCTCGCGCCCGGCCCTGGTTCAGGCCATGGTCCGGAGCGAGAGGGAATGGGAAGCCGTCACCTCCTTCTGTGAAGCAGTCATGCTAGCGAAGGAGGTGGTGGGACGTGAGAGGGAGAGAATCTCACGTCCCAGCCACCGCGGGCGACGCACCGGGCGTCGGGGGCCACGTGGTGGCTCCCGGCCACCGTAGGCGCGGGCCTGTGGACGGTGAGTAATGGGTTAGCTCACCGTCCGTCCGTCTTATGACGACAGGCCGTGTCGACGGCGCGTTCGTGTTCCACGCGCGCCTCAAAGAGATGTCAGCAATCAGGAAGGGGCCCGCAAACGGGGCTGCGGGACTGTTCGAAAGAGATACTGTGGCCCTGGAACACAAAGGGCAATGAAGGAACATGGATGGGTTTGAGTCAGTAAGAGTCTGACACTCCCTCCCACTCCACCCAGAGCGGGAGAAGTCATTTGACGATTTCCCACCAGTAAAAAAAAAAAAAAAAAAAGCGTACTCTTAACCTTATTATATCGATTTCTGGTTTGTTGCAATATATTAGCTATAATACAATATGTTTTTGGAAATGTACCTTTTCCGCACACTCAAATATAGCTATTTGAATGAAAAATTTAATAAAAGTTCTGTTAAAGTTTTTGCCCAGGCAAAAGGCATTTATTGGGCGTTTATGGGCATTTATCCGGCGCTTATTCAATGCGCCCAATATGCCAGGGCATTAACCCATCTCTAGACATAGCTAGATAATTAAAAGAACCTACCTGTTTGCCATTGACCTACTTTTTAAAAAGATTAATTGCTGCCACGCGTAGGTTTTATGATATTCTCATCTCACGAAATTGTGATTCTTATTATTTTGTTAATTCCCTTTGAAATGAAAGTAATTGAAATATGTTATTTTGTTGATGTTTGTTGTGACTTATGAGATATGACATGTGCAGACGGAGCGTAGGAAGACGGTAGGATCAGTTGTTGACATAATTAAGTTTCTTGAAAATTTGATACCGTGAATATTGTTCAGGTAAAACATGAAATAATGTTCAAGATTCTTTTTTTTTGAGTTTAGACTTTCCGAGAGTTTATTTATTTATTTATAGATAGGAGAACCAACAGCTATGACAAATTAATAACAATAAAATAATTAATAACAATTACTACAATGATTAAAAAAATAATCGTGAACTACGGGAAAATGTAGTGATTTTTGAGTATGAATGTGTAAACGAAAACAAACAAATAATTGACTATGTGAAAGATGATGTGGAGCTCGTGGCTAAATAATAACAGCCGCTCGGGTGGATCTTTAGGGTAAGCCGTGCTTGCCTAGGTTGGGCTGTGGATGGGTGACCACCCATTACATACCGAGTTTCCCCCGTGCCTCGGAAAACACGTTAAGCCGTTGGTTCCGGGTGTCATTTTTAGATATTTGACAGTCGTTAGGTAGTCAGTGGCCTAAAAAGTCTGAAAACCAGTCTTACCAAGGAGTATTGTTTTACCCAGTACTAACTGGGTTGTGGAGGTCAGATAGGCAGTCGCTCCATGTAAAATACTGGTATTCAGCTGCATCCGGTAAGACTGGAAGCCGACCCCAATATAGTTGGGAAAAGGCTGGGCAGATGATGACATTATTATTCAACTCACTTTTTTTTTTTTGAGTTTGGTCTTTCCGAGGGTTTACTACAATGATTAAAAAAATAATTGTGAACTATGGGAAAATGTAGTGATTTTTAGTATGAGTGTGTAAAAAAATCAATAAATAGACTGTGTGAAAGATGGTGAGGTGAGAAAGTGGGTTATTACTAAGATAACCCCATTTTTTAAATTACGTACGTACGTATTGTTCTTGAAATATACAGGGTGTAAACAGACCCTTCACGAAGCTGTCAACCAAGCATTATGTACATCAAACTAAGTCACTTTACTCAAAAATTATTACTGGGAAACAACTTTTTTTTTTGGGGTGAAAAATCACGTTTTACGGTAGGACTCAATGTAACGCTCTCAAAACATTGTGCTAATGAAACTTTGACCCACAATATCTCCGTAACTAGAAGGTTCCCAGGTATGGTCTAGAACAAAAAATGATCGCATTGATGGGGAGAACAAGTGCCTTTCGGCTTCGTTAAGGGTGTGGTTACACTCTTTTTTAGGTAAGTTTTTATGCACTATACGACAATGCTTTGTGACTTATTCAGAGCCTGTCATTAGTACACCCAAACTTAGCTGTGTGTAAGACCTATGCAATGATAAAAACACAATAAAGAATTTTCTTTCCAACAAAACTTTTTTCAACCAATAAAACCAGAAAATAAAAGTACAATTCTAACAACGTACACCGTATCCACAAAGTTGCGCATGTCTGCACTTGTCTATAGAACATTTTCAGTGCACAACCTTATTGTTGGCAGTACAATGGTCCTAGTATCGGACGCCTCACAATGCAGCATTGTTCGTAATGTAGGCGATAGACCAGATACTGTTACATTCAATGCTTGTTCGATGGAAAAATGAAGTAGTTATGTCTTTTTGTTTCTTGGGGTGAAAAAGGGGGTGATTTTAAAATTCAATTTCATTGTTCCCTATAGCGTTCCCTAACTTTTTTATCCATAATCTAAAGTGCCATATTTTTTTTTGTCCTAATCATTTTACCCGAACTTAATATCACATGCCATAAAATTGAAATCCCTAAATACAATATGCCCTAAATCCGTTTGTCATAAATATTAACGACTAAGTGTCGCGTGCTTGCTACGCTCGCATTTTACATTACACATCCACTTTCTGTCACAAATATCGTCGTCGCTCCGCCGACCTTCGGACCTTCTTCCTTACGTCGATGGGCCGACAGTCGCAAATTCGCCCCACCGACTAATTTGGTTAGGAAACAGGGTTAAGATTGGCTGATTGGCTTATCAAACATCATTATGGAGTCTCTAAATTATTAAGGCAAGACCGCAAAACCACCTTCAAAAGTACTAAAAAAAAAACAGGTAGCATATTAAAAAAACTCTCAGAAACATGTTAACTTGCAGTTCTCTTTCAAAACTCTGAAAACTGCACACTGAAAATAATTACAGGGAAAAATGTACGACCCACATGCATTCATATCGAAACTGTAATTTTCATGTCAGCTAAATCTGAATCTATTTTTTTGCTGACGACTTAAAACGCTTGGGTTATGTGATATAACGATTTGCAGGGTATTTTTGACTGGGTTGCCTTTTTTGCGTACGATACATTTTTCGAAGATTGAGTGTGATTGAATTGATTATAATGAAATACTGATCTCGTATAATGATTAAACATAAATAATTTTATATCATCACATGCCTAGCCTTTTCCCAACTATGTTAGGGTCGGCTTCCAGTCTAACCGGATGCAGCTGAATACCAGTATTTTAAATGGAGCGACTGCCTATCTGACCTCCACAACCCAGTTAGTACTAGGTAATACGATACCCGTTGGTAAGACTGCTTGTCAGACTTCTTCTTTACCTGTAACGACTCAAAGATCTACAAATGGCAGCCGGGATGTGCTTTCCGAGGCACGGAGGAAACTCGGTATTTAATGGGTAGCCATCCACAGACCAACCTGGGCAAGCGTGGCTTAACCTGAAGATTGGTCCGAGCGGCTGTTATTATTTAGCCTCGAGCTCCTCTGATCAGGAATAATCTTACAATATGGTCGTAATCATCCCAAAGAGCTCGTAGCTTAATAATAATAGCCGCAAGGGTCGATCTTCAAGGTTAAGCCGCGCGTGTTAAGGTCGATCTGTGGATGGGTGATCATTCATTATATACTGAGTTTCTTCCGAGCCTCGAAAAGAGCGTTAGGCCATTGGTCACGGCTGTCATTTGTAAATGTTTGGCAGTCCTTACAGAATGTCAGTGGCCTAAATGTCTGATAACCATTCTAACCAAGGGGTATCGTCAAAGACATTCAAATATAACTAGCTATAGACGGGACAAGAAACCTGTTACAAATTAGTAACAAGTCGATCAGTCCAGTGCGATACGTCGCCTTGTCAGGTCGCATTCATATGACACAAAGACACTCAAATATTTCCGAGCAATAGACGTCGGGTCATGACGAAGAAAATCGTAATCCAAAACTTGTTACTACTTAGTAACAACTCTTTCTGTCTAGTGTCATCTGTGTCATACGCCCGCTTGTCAGGTAGCATTCGTGTGTCAAAATAGAAAATATTCAGGATGAAAATTATTGTATGACAAAATTCCCAATGTCCTCTCTATATGTTTTAAATTTCTTTGGGTATCGTATTACCCAGTACTAATTGGGTTGTGGAGATCAAATAAGCAGTCGCTCCATGTAAAACACTAGTATTCAGCTGCATCCGGTTAGATTGGCAGCCGATATCCACATAGTTGGGATTAGGCCAGGCCGATGATGTTGATGGCCATAATCATCCGGCTTTACAAAATAACGATAACTTTTATGTTTTATTTAAATGGGTTTAATATTGCGTATTCCTTACTTAATGAAATATGGTTAGAGATGGAAATACAAGGTGACGGAATTCACCCTGAGACCAATAGCTCAAAAATAAAAATAACACGAGTAATAAAAATTAATTTGCTACCTACTACAAAATAAGCCATATAAAATAAAATGACGTGAATATTGTTTTCCTAGAACTAACTTGTATTTTGAATAGAAATAAAGGATTCGAATTATCACGATAGGGGCAACAGTTTTACTCGGAATCACAAAAAAGAGAGTTTGTTATTTTATTCAAGTTTTTTTTTTCAATATATGTTTTTTCCACGAAAGTCCAAACCCTGCCAAAAGCTTTGTTTCATGTTAAAAACCATTTTATTTTATTCTAAAATAGTAAGGTTTTAGTAGATATCTGACGTTATTTTTTAATTGTTTACCTTTTTTGTGATGGCCCAGAGGTTAAGGCCTCGCCTCTCATGCATGTGGTTGTGGGTTCAAATCCGGGCAAGTACCAATGTGACTTTTTCAATTCATATGTACTTTCTAAGTTTATCTTGGACATCACAGACATCGGTGAAGGAAAACATCGTGAGGAAACCTGGACGTATAATTAATATAAGTCTGAAATCGCCAACCCGTCTTGAGCAAGCGTGGTGATCAATGCTCGTGCCTTCTCTGTATAAGAAGAGGCCTTTGCCCAGCAGTGGGACAGTAATAGGCTGGTATTATTATTATTATTACCTTAACCTACAAGCCGTTCGTCGTTCGTGTGTTCGTTTTTAATGAGTTTTCGATAAATTGTATAAATTGTTTATGAAATAAATGAATTAGTTAGCAATTTTATGGCAGCTCCCCTACTATGATGGTACGGAACCCTTCATGCGTGTGTCCGACTCGCACTTGGCCGGTTTTATTCTTTACTCTTGTAATCCTATGGAACGGCAGTCCATCACGACTGGGGAGAGATCAGACGTAAAAACAACTGCTTAAAGTGCATTTTCCAATGCACAAAGGTGTCACGTCACACCTCCAACTTTAAATCTTCAGGCTGATACTGAAGATGGTACCAAATTAACATCAGGCCCGTTATCTCGAAAAAGCCGTAATGGGGGCGAGCCTATTCCCATCTTAGCACAAATCCAGACTCCGAGTCTGCTACTGAAAAATTCGTGGTGGAAAATCCAATAGCACTTTGCCCGACCTGGAATCGAACCCAGGACCTCATGCTCAGCAGTCGCGCTATCCTAGTCGATTGAAAAGCTATTTCTTATCTAATAACAAAATGAAGTTTAATAACCATGACTATCAGCTCAAAGGCAAACTTGACCCTCTGATCGTAACATAATTCACTGTGATGCAAAAACAATAAAGATTCTTCTCGTGAAATATGCAGGGAAAATCGTTATTCATGCGTTCAAGATGAGGGGAAACTAGATGTGACATTGTGGTTGCGCCTATTCTGTGGATGTGAATTCAGTCACACGGATTAGTAGTTGACTTCATTGTCAAAGATTGTCGTTTTCAATTGGCTCGTTTGTATTTTCTATTCCCATCCTTTTCCCGCACATGCTCATTGCATTAGCACGAGCGAGTAGGGACATGGAAAAATGGAATGGCTAATTGTCCCGCTCCGCAATACCACGCTTGCTCTCTAGAAATTTCGAAAAACAAGTGAAATTGGTGTGTTCTTCGTCTCAGTGTGATATGCCACGCTCCAGGAAGCTGTTATGATGATTTGAGGTATGTGCATCCTTCCTTTACCAGCGCATTGTTATTTTCTGGTGTTCCATATCAATACGCGTCATTCCACCATCTTTGCAAGGAGCCATTTTCAATTTTGATCGTATTATTAGCTAAAACCGTGTAAACACATTGAAACTCCTGTTTACACTTTGAAATGAAAGGAGCTCGTGGCTAAATAATAACAGTTGCTCGGTTCGATCTTCATGTTAAACTGCACTTGACTAAGTTGGTCCATGGACGGATGGTCACCTATTACATATAGAGTTTCTACCGTGCCTCGGAAAGCACGCTAAGGTCCCGGCTTTCAGTGTCAGGTAGTCAGTGGCCCCAAAGTCTGACAACCAGTCTCACCAAGAGGTATAGTATTACCCAGTACTAACTGGGTTGTGGAGGTTAGATAGGCAGTCGCTCCATGTAAAATACTGCTATTCAGCTGCATCCGGTTAGACTGGAAGCTGACCCCAAAATATTAGGGAAAAGGCAAGGCAGATGATGGCATATCTAGTTGATATAATTCCACAGCAACGCTCCATAACCGCTGCAGCACAGAGACATATTGTCGTGAATTGTGTGAGGTCATGATACATCACTGATTGTGTTAGCTCTGTGTGTTATTGTTATACAGATTGTGTTGTGATGTATAATGTTGGTTTAGTTTACTATGATGTGTATCGGTAGTATTTAGGAACCATTTATACCTACTATACTTAGCATATGTAATGATTGATTCATTAATGACTCTGCCCTGGAGTTGAAATGTGGTGCTGTTCTACAAACGATGGGGCACTTAATATCGTGCCCTGCGTGTCCTGTTGTTTGTTCACTACAGGAACTGATGGACGCTACCAAAAGCACCAAACTAGTTTCTCAATTCTTGGCTGACCCTATTCAGATTGCCATCGACACGCTAAGAAGAAGAATGATTGAAGAGCAGTCTGGGGTGGCACTGACGAACCATTTGTGTAGTTTATTTCATCGCTACTGCTCTGTCGCGTTGATCTAGTGGTACGCAATTCTGACTGATGAGCATGAAGTCCTGGATTTGATTCCTGGATCAGGAAAATTGTTATTGGGTTTTTCTATCAGGAATCTGTCAATAGCAGCCACGGAGTCTGGATTTGTGCCCGATTGATGGCAAAAGGCTCGCCTCCTATTTCACATTTCATTTCAGTTTATAAGCTCAGCCACAAAAAGAAACTTAGTTTATGTCGCACTTGCTGTTGCTCGCGACTTCGTTCGCGTGAAAATTTTGATATGTGTAAGAGAGAGAAAAAAAGATCACCTATGGCTGTCCTCACAGAGAACGTCTAGCAGTGGACTGCTGATAATTATGATGATGTCCTTCCTCAGGATATAATCTATCACTTAGCCAAATTTCGGTACGATCCTATCAGCAGTTTAGTCGTGAAAAGGTAACAAACATAGTGTGAATAAACTCACAAAGGGTGTCTACCAACGTCCCCAAACTCGTAGACTGCACTCCAGACGAAACTCACTCGAACGTAACTCACAAGCCAATACATTCATAAACAGCACTACACAACCAGACTCGGAAACAAACATCCGAATAATCGAGAAGTGGAATCGATTAGAACAATCGTTGTCTCAGCGAATCGGCGCTAACTCGTTATTTACGAGTGACAGTTGCGCGCTTCGCTCTATAATTCAGAGCCGCGAGGATATTCCATTATTCGATTATCGAGAGATATGTTCCGAATAGTTTTGTATCGATTTATTTGCATAATGGTCTGTGAGGTTTATTCGTGTGCATTGTTCTTGGGTAGCTGACGTAATGTTATAGTTGAAGTAGGTTACTTTTAAAATAATATTTTCTGTGCTATGAAGAGATGCAATTTTTCAGTTCTAAAATACTATTAAACGCCGTAATCGCTGTGATGGCCCTGAATTGAAGAATTTGGAAGTCCTGGGAAGAGGCCTTTGACCAGCAGTGGGATGACACAGGCTAACAGTAACTAAACGTTAACTAAAGAGAGTTGTGGCAAAATAATAACACTCGCACGGGTACATGTCTATCTTCAAGGGTAAGCAGTGCTTGCCGAGGTAGGTCCGTATGGGTGATCATCATTACATACAAGGTGTAAACGGCATATCAAACTAAGTAACTCTAAAAAAATTGCTGGGAAACGACTTTTTTTTGGGGTAAAAACCACTTATTACGTTACAACTCAACGTAACGCTATCAAACTTTGACCTCCAATATCTCCGTAACTAGAAGGTTCCCAGGTATGGTCTAGAACAAAAAAAAATATCGCAATGACGGTTTCATTGAGGGTCTTGTTACACTCTTTATATTGTGTATCCCTTATTGAACCCAGCTCAGCTCAGCTCTAGCTTGCGACCACTCGACCAGCGAGGCAGTCGGTCACGTCGAGCAAAGTGTTATTGGGTTTTCCCATCTGGAATTTTTCAGTAGCAGCCACGGAGTCTGGATTTGTGCCCGGTTGATGGTAATAGGCTCGCCCCCTATTACATGGTACTTAAACATAAGTGGCGAAATGTGAGTGTACTATTAGGTACACCTCTGCCTTACCCTTCGGGGATTAAAAGCGTGATGTTATGTTATCCCTAATTGAAAACTCCACAACACATTAACATAACTTTCGCACCGTTTTACATAAAGCTTTTACAACAACAGAATACAATACAAGGCAAATCTGATGGAAATTGCATTTGCACAACGACAAATATTTCGCTGCGTGAATCGATAGAGGAATAATTCACAAACGTGCATACATACAACATCTTTGTGTACCTGTGTCGCTGGTAAAGTTCAAAATTACGGTATTGTGCCGAATGACTAGATGACGTAGGAGGACGTTATAATAATATCAGTCTATTATTGTCCCGATCTTTTTTTGGCGTGTCGATGGCAATGCAAATTGAGTCTGCCCATAATTTAACGACTAGTTTGGCACTTTCTTTCATCAGTTCTTGTAAAGTGCTACAGGACAGGCAGGACACGTTATCAAATGTTCAAGGCGCAAACTCACCGCGACGCACGGATAAGCTATACACGTGTGTTAAGCTTCGCTTTGCAAGAACATTTATGTGATTGTGTCCACTGTAAACCACGGACACTCTATGCATCAAATAACGTCATTAGTACATGCGAGGCATGCTCGAATAAGGCGCTCACTTAGTTCAACGCTGTCAACGCCATACACGCTGTGCATGTGTTACACACTATACACGAATATTAACTCACGACTATGCCTCGGTGGGCCACGCACGCTACAGTTGTACATAGTTGTGAGTGTGTAGTGTGTACTGCAGTTGAAACATTGACCCACGTTATCCAACAAATAGAATAGAATAGAATTATTTCTATTCAAGTAACAAAAGACTCAAATGAAGACTCAAATGAATCCACGCAGATAAAATGCGCCTCGTGCCCGTGCACAGCGTGCACCGCGGTGGGTTTGAGCCTTTAAGGCGCGGGCCCACCGCGGTGCACGGAGAGGCTACGCACGTGAATTAAGCTTCGCTTTGTAAGAAAATGTATGTGGTTGTGTCCACTGCAACCCACGGAGAGGCTACGCATGAATTGACGTCACTGATAGATACGTGGCTTGCTCGAATAGGCGGTTACATAGCTCAACGCTGTCGACGTAGGTCTACGTTTCCACTGGAGTACACGAATATGACCCATGACTATGTACAGCTCGCTTATCGCAGAGCAGTTTTCAGTCATACACCTTGTGGAACGGACGCGTTTCATGTTTCTCGTATCGAGGTACTCATAGAATGGCATTGGCACTGACTTTGCGAGACAGTTCTTCTGACGATGAATCCGAAAGTGAGATTGATGATCTGATCTTGGGTGAATTGCAAAATAAAAGAAAAAACCGGTTCTGGATTGAAAATCATATTAAATTCAGAAATAAACATGGAGAATACAAAACATTATTATTGACATTAAGTGATTAAAACTTTAAAAATTACTATCGACTATCGTGCGCCGTGCCACGCTATACATAGTCGTGGGTCTTCGTGTAGGTACTCCAGTGGAAACGTAGACCCACGTTGTCAAACAAATTAATAGACGGAGCTAAAATGCGCCGCTTGCCCGTGCTCAGCATGCGCCGCGGTGGGCCCGCGCCTTTATCGTTTGGGGAACAACACGTAGTCAGATGCCCCATACCTGAAAGTGTGACAACCAGTCTACAATCAGGGGTAGCATGCTACCTAGTACTGGGTTGTGGAGGTCAGATAGGCAGACGCCCCATGTAAAATAATAGTATTCAGCTGCATCTGATCAGACTGGAAGCCGAATCCCAGTTGAGAAAAGGCAAGGCAGATGATGAACGCTTCTCTCTGTGGATAAAAATATGTGCAACATTAGTACAATTGAAACTTTACCGCCATTCCACACACTGCCCGTAACATAAACATGCTCAAATGTACGTATGTATGTATGTGTATCGTTATTGATTGGCAGTTCACGTGCGTAGGTACGTCCATAACTGTCATCCTAATACATATTTTAGATAGTTTTGCTCGTCAATGGTTTACATGAAAAGGCACTATCGGTTTGATGCGAAAGGATTCATTTTCATTCAATAAGTTGCATGGTATATCTGTATTATGTGTTTTATAGTTGGCTTATCCGGCGTAAATGCGCATAAGACTAAAATAGTGATGGATTTGAATGTTGATGGATGGAGAGGGAGAGGAAGGCCAAAGAGAAGATGCATGGATTGTGTGAGGAATGATATGAAAGAGAAAGGAGTAAATGATGGAGAGACGTCTGACAGGGGAGAATGGAAGAAGAAAACGTAATGCGCCGACCCCAAGTAGAATGGGACAAGGGCAGGAAGATGATGATGTCTAGCGTAAATGAAACTACGGTATTTTTGTTCAAAATTGTACTATTATTCACTTTTCTTGAAGTAACATGAAGTTCTACTTGTTGATAAATGTTCGGATATAAGAAAAAGTGTTTTTCTTGCAATCAGAAAATAACAGACTAAGATTTTAAAGGTTTTGGACCATTTCTCAGTAGCAACTCGGAGTCTGAATTTGAGCTTGGTCGATAATAATAGGCTAGCTCCTATAACATAACATCAGGCCTGTAATCCCCAAAGGGTTAGGCAGAGGTTTACGTAACAGTACATCCGCATTTCCCCAGTTATGTTTAATTCGCACGTAATAAGGGGCGAGCCTATTTCCATCAACCGGGCTCAAGTCCAGTGGCCGTTGCTAAAAAAAAATCTTTTGGAAAAACCGAATAACACTGCTCGACCTGGGAAGGAACTCTTGCTCAGCAGTTGCGCTGGCGACCACTAGACCAACGAGCCAGTCATCATCTTCTTATAAGTACTAGATACATTTCTTTTTTTTCGGATGGGAAATCATCAAATGACCCCTCCCACTCTGGGCAGAGTGGAAGGGAGTGTCAGACTCGTACTGACTAAAACCCATCCATCTTCTTTCTTTGCCCTTTGTGTTCCAGGGCCGCGGTATCTCTTTCGAACAGTCCCGCAGCCAAGATATTATATTTATCATGCTGCTCAAAATATAAAAAAAATTAAAACCACTACCGATTTACCAAAAAGATTTTTATAAACATCTGAATCCCAACTAAGTGGCCTTAAAACATTTTTTATGTTTCCTGAAATGCCATGCGAAGGTAATTTGTGTCCGTTTTGCACTTTCTATTTTTATATCCTGCTCTGCAATGCACCGTTGGGAAATAAGTTTCGGAGTATAAAAGTTTTTATGTTATTTCTTGTCAATTGTTTCTGTTTATGGTGAAGAGTTATGCTTTTAGAGTTAGAATTTAAATTGGTTTTTAAATCATTGGTTCAATTTGAATAGTAAATAGTTCTGGAACTCCTTAAAGAAAGTATTGGGAGTTTTGTGTGCCTGCATGCATATTACCCAGTTCTAACTGAAATTACTGAAATGGCTGATGCTGTTGAACAAGACGTCCTGGGTTTGATTTCCAGGTCTGGCAAAGTGTTATTAGGTTTCCCATTAGGCATTTCTCAGTCCCGGGGTCAGGATTTGAGCCAGTTTGATGGCAATACACTGGCCCGCTATTACACGGGACTCCAACATAACTATCGACATAAGGTCGAGACATAGCATAGGTTCCTCTTTGCTTAATCCACCAGGAATATACCATAGGCCATGTTATGTTGGGTTGTGGAGGTCAGATAGGCAGTCGCTCCATGTAAAATACTGATATTCAGCTGCGTCCGGTTAGACTGGAAGCCGAACCCAACATAGTTGGGAAAAAAGGTTAGGCATTATGATGATGATGATGCAGTTTTGAACCCGATTATGATCACAATCTGAAGGAATTTTAAGGAAATTCCTGATCTTTGTAGGTTTGAAAAAAATGTCTATGCGATAACGTACATAACTGACTCAACAAATGTGGTTGAACAGGCAAAATAAAAGGCGTTGCCATCGCCATTGTGATTGAGTTACGCCATTACAATTATTGTCTTATGTCCGTCTGTGTATTGGGGGGCATTTTTGACTTCCGAGATTGCGCTCAAGTTGGCGACATAATATTAAACACATATTATGGTAAGACGTTATGTGTAACCGTAATCACATCTGTAATACTCGTAGAGTTACACAAAATTGTATCTTATAATACACCCACATGTCGCCGGATATGTATTTGGGGGTAAACCTATGGCCATCACCCAAGTACAGATCCAGACACCAGCACGCGTAGCATAACCACCGTAGAAACGGGTTTCGTTGACGGGAGAATCGACAAAATGACAGATTGTGTCGACAAAATGACAGATTTCTATTCACAATCTGTCATTTTGTCGAGTCTCCCGTCAACGAAACCCGTTTCTACGGTGGTTACGCTACGCGTGCATGAAGCTCCTGAGAAATCCCTAAATGTAATGTCATCTTTATTTCTCTCTCATCAGGCTACATCCAAAAACAATCTCCACACACACACACACTAACAGCAATCACACCAAATCCCAATTACTAAGTACATACATACTAAATAATGAATACATAATGAACACATGTCTGGAACAGTACGACAATGCTGTGGACTGATTGAATGAATTATTTAGTCTCAATGTATTCTGGTATTGTTAGTATAGACTGAAATTGAGTGCTAATTAGTTTGACTATAAAATCACAAAAACCGGCTAAGTGCGAATCGTACTCACAAGCAACATAATAAAAATATTTTGAAGGCAATCATATGAATCATAATTATGTTGTGTTGTATTACATTCAAAAGCAAAACTAAATGTGTTATTCATAGTAATATAATGTTAATGAAAAACAAAGTTACTGCTGCATTTTGATGAAAAAGTCCCATATCTCAAAAACTGAACATCAAATCTTATTCAAATGATTTTTTGCTGAAAGATTTTTTTTGTGTCCTACAATCTTACATTTTTTCAGAATTTTTTTCCCCTTTCTTCAGAAATAAGAGCGGGGGGAGGCACATTTCACCACTTTGGAAGTGTCTATCTTTCAAAGGATTGACTTTGAGAAAAAATGGTTTTAGGAACCTCGATGTCATTTTTAAAGGCCTATCTACATCTATACCCGTGAGTTTCATACGTTTGTTGTGTTTTTGTGATAAAAGCGAATGAATATAAAAAAAAAATGTTTCTTTGTAAAAGTTGTTTGTTATCATGAGTACAATCACGTGTTTAAGTATCTGTCACTAATTACCAGTCAGCCTATATATACTTCCATTTACACATAATAATAGAAAATATCACATTGTGTACTTGCTTCCGTAAAAGTTCAAGTCACAAGGTGACTTATCATAATGTATAGCAGAAAAATAACTTCACATGAAAACTATTCAAACCCCGTCCCAAGGTCATATCGAACAACCCCTAATGCCTTCACAATATTAACCAGAGGACGGATTAATGGATGCCTGCCAAACCCAAAGCCATATCCATAGAAGTTAAGCAATTAGGCTCCTGATTTATTACAAGCATGTAATATCCAGCACTTGAGGGCACCATTATAACTTTTTTTTTAATATTCACACACTCTTGAACATTAATCTATTGACCTACGTGGGTGACATTATGTGATGTGGAGCGATGAGGAAATATAACCTGCGATAAAATATGGTGTTTTATTATTGTTTTGTGATCGAAATTATTTTTTTTCTAGACAATACTTGCGGGAGAGTCATAATCGCCTTTCCCCTCTAATTATGTAGGGGTCGACTTCCAGTCTTAGCGGATGCAGTCGAGTATCAGTATTTTACATGAAGTATCCCTACCAGCGGGGATATGTTAGTAGGGATATATGGAACGGGGGAAGCGACTGCCTATCTGTCCCCCACAACCCAGTAACTGGGTAATACGATACCCCTGGGTAAGACTGGATGTCAGATTTTCGGCTACTGACTACTCGTAACGACTGTCAATATATTGATGGTCACCCATCCCCAGACCAACCTTGGCAAACATGGCTTAACCTTGAAGATCGACCCGTGTGGCTTTTATTATTTAACCATGAGCTTATGAAAAGTAAACTAAGTAATAATACATTTAACTTGACTTGTTAAATATAGCCTTGTTCAGTATACCGTATCGTATCGCCTCATTTCGCATGAGCCTCTCATCCAAGACCGTGGATTACCCCCTAAGATCGAGGTATCATATTTTACCCGGTTTCACGTACGGAGCTAATGAAAGCGTTTGCAGTGTGCGGTGATTTTTCATCGTCCACGTCAATAGATACCTTTGAGTGCCGCTTACACCGGAGCGAGCGAGTTTCTTGTTAGACGTAGTACTGTTTAATAAAAATCAGGTCTGGAATATTTCAGTAACTATCATTTCTTCTATAAAAAAACTTTGTTTGTTTCGTTGACTTTTTTGCCACCGACTTCCGAAAGTAAAGTTATTTTAGACTTTTTAGTCTTTTTTTGGAAGTCGGTTTTTTTGCAGAAAGTTTTTTATTACAGAAGGAATTACAGTTACTGAAATATTCTAGAACTACTTTTTTACCTTTTATGTTGTAGTATACCACACAAATTCTTGTCATAAATTAATTTTTACATTGTAACTGGAAGTTATTAAGGGATCATCATGACAACATAGCCCAAGAATAAAAAATACGTATTAAAGGAAAAAAAAAAAACAAATTACTGAACCGATAACACCTTTCTGAAATTTATATGGGACTAATCGAAATTATATCCTTTCACATTTTTTTTTTTTCAATTCGGTTCATAAATGACGGAGTTATGAGGTAACAAACATAAAAAAAATCAACCGAATTGAGAACAACAAAAAAAAGCAGGAGTCCTTTTTTTTGAAGTCGGTCAGAAACAAAACACACTATTTTTCTGAGGTCAAAGCGGAGAAAAGTGGAACAGAGAGGAGATGTGTAACATTCGACCTGTCACAGGATAGACGAGAGACACGATGCGGATTTCAACGAAGGTGACTGGCACAAGGTACAACTCCAATGCATTCGACTCCACTTTTGTTGGTAACCAGCCCAGATTCACAGATTTACCCCACAATGAGATGATTATCTGTAATATAAGATACTCCTGTTAGAAAATGAAATAGTTGACAAGAAAAGAATTCACTCCAAACGAATCGCTCCATAAATATTCCGAAAATCTATAAATGTGAATCATTGTTTCGCAAGTCTGACTACCTCATTGGTCTATTGGTCGCAAGCACGGCTGCTGAGCATGAAGTGCTGGGTGCGATTACCGGGTCGAGCAAAGTGTTATTGGGTTATTCTATCAGGAATTTCTCAGTAGCAGCCACGGAGTCTCGATTTGCGCCCGGTTGATGGCAATAGGCTCGCCCTCATTACATGGGACTTAGATACACCTCTGCCTAACCCTTCTGGGAGGCGTGATGTTATATTACGTTTCACAAGTCTTCAAAAGAATTACCCTGTTTACCCTCCAGCCTGTTGCATCGCTTCGACTAACAAATTCAAAGATTCGTAAAATTGTTTCCAAGCATGATACTCATGTGCTGAACTGAAGAATGTTTGCTGGTATCGCAAAAATGTATGGCGTACGAAGGATATTACATTAAAACTTCACGCTATGAAGTCTTGGAGAATGTTAGCAGAACTAGTGGTGGAAAAGTTTACAACTTTGTTGGTGTAAAAATACTCGCTTGATGGATTGGAATTTTATGATTAGAGATAGTTCTACTATGAAATACAGTGAATATCGATCTGTGATCAAGTATTTCATACGAATCTATACTAATACTAGCTTTCGCCCGCGGCTTCGCTCGCGTTAATTTATAATTTGACAATCAATTCGGGTTGTACTCTGCTTGTAACAACATACACGTGCTTGTACAATCATGATTCGAAAGACACGTGGCGCCATTTATTATCATAGATATATTGTTGTTTTCCTCGGGAACAGTACATTTATCAGTACATTTTTTTTTTCGGGATGAAACGTACCCTATGTCCGTTTCTGTACACCTGACAACGTATATGCAAAATTTCAGGAAGATCGGTTCAGTGGTTTAATCGTGAAAAGGTAACAAACAAACTTACTTTCACATTTATAATATTAGGATTATAAAGCTGAAGAGTTTGTTTGTTTGAACGCGCTTATCTCAGGAAATGCTGTTTCGAATTTAAAAATTGTTTTAGTGTTGGATAGCTCATTCATCGAGGAAGGCTATATAACATCACGACACAAGCAATAGGAGCGGAACATCAATGAAAAATGTCTCTCTCTTATGTGACGCATACTCGTAGCTAGTAAGAACAAACTCATGCTAATAAGTTTCCATTTCATAAGTAATGATACTGTACTGAGATTGAGTCAAGTCAGAGTTCGCCTTACAGAATTAAGCCTAAATGAAGCCTGACATCAACGATTTTTATTTAACCGTTGATGAAAATCTAGAAGATTTTTATGAAACCTCTCGTAATAACTTGTGAATTGTACCATCGTTATCATAACGATTGTTACGCTACGGTGTAAGTGAAGGACATCTTGCTACCTTTAATATCAAAAGCATTTTTACTCAAGTCATCACTTAAAATGATGATGTAAATAGGATAAAATGTTGAACGAGTCGGAAAAAAGGTGCTTTGAAAATAAGGTATTACTTGAATCATTACAAGGATGACACAAGTAATTTTAGCTTTGTCTAGGATTTTTGAAGATAACCTTCGTATTTCACTGTTTTGAGTTTCCTTGAAGTTGATGAAAGATTTGTTTCAATAAACACCTTTCATTTTCAAAGATAAGACAAGATGTTATTTTTTTTTGTACTCACGCATGTTTTTAATCAAATGGGTTGACAGGAGTGTACGTAAAGTATACCCACATTTTGTAAGTTACGTTTCAGCTCCATGTTGTCACGAGGGCAAGCTTATTGCCATTCCACCGGGTAAAACACCGAACGGGGTTTTCCTCAAAGCGCAACTATTTTTAAGCGCAACCAACTAAGCGCAACTAAATTATTCCTCACAAATTCAAATTAAAAATGTTAGATGTTTATAATACTTTAAATTTGAATTTGTGAGCGCAACTAATGGTTGCGCTTCGAGGAATAATTTAGTTGCGCTTAGTTGGTTGCGCTTAAAAATAGTTGTGCTTTGAGGTATACCCCCACCGAACTGCTACTGGGAAATTTCTGATGGAAAAATCTTAATAGGCTGATCATCAGTTTGTAAAATTGCTATTATTGAGAGAGGCCAAAACATACACGTTTTTTAAGTTTATTTTTAGGGTCAGTCGTATCTTTATTTAATATTCATGTTACAGTATTTAGCTCTGAGCTCAAAATAAAATGACAAATAAAATAAACTCCAATTATGCTGTTAAGGCCTGGACACATTGCCGTGTACGGTGCGCCGCACCAGGTTCCGGTGCTCCTGCCTGACTGTTAATGTTTCGATGTCGCTAAGTTCGTACATGTCTAAAAAAAAGATGGCTGACAATATCGATATTAATTTGCTAATTATATTAGTGGAGCCACGATCTCTGGAACAAGTTAATTCATTTCCAGACAAAAACTGCAAGTTTCAGTACACGTTTGAACCGCTGCGGACTGTACACGGCACTGTCCCGCGGTAAGAAGTCGCGCCGCGCCGCGCCGTGGTGTTGTGTCCAGGCTCTTACTTAAATTTGATCTTCAATAGACTTACAAAATTTCAAATTATAACAAAACAAACGTTAAAATATCTCAATCCCACTTCGACTTTTTCTTCTGAAAGTGCTCTTGACCATCCTGGTCTATTGACACGTAATAACCCATGGTTTCATATTTATTTTTCATGTAGGCTTCGTATCCAACTGCCTTCAATAAGCAGAATAGGCCAACAGCCGTGATGAGCATATTTGGCCTCATGTACAGCTCAAAATTCATGATTCGGAACGGAGTAAATTTTATGGACCGAATACCAACCCCTGGTCTGGCTGCCATGATTGGGCAGTTTAGTTTCTTCAGGTTACATTTGGATTAGATGTTTAGTTGTATGTGAAGCCATGGTTTTCTTCAATGGATGATGAGACCAATGGTGGAGGTTTCTTTAGCAGAGGCTCCACCACCTCTGCTAAGAACTGAATTCCTGTGTCTCACGATAGTATGCGGGTTAATTTATAACACGTGGAATTGAATCTCGCCTGAGAAAGTACACACGGGCCAGTGTGAAATTAGAGGTGCCATTAAAATTGATTTAATTAGGGATATTTATATTAAATTATTTTAGTACTGATAATTTTTGTTTTTGACACTCGTTTGGCAGATGAGTGGTGCTGTGAACATGTCATAGACAAGAAAATAGCTAGTGAAGAAAAAAGATACAAAAAGTGTCCATTTGTTTTGAAAAGTTTTAATTCATCTATTCTTTTTCGTTGATTTGATATCTTTTGGTAATCGGATGTCGTGGTATGGGCATGTGGTGCGGAGGAACGAGGAAAATTTTGTGAGGAAAGTTTTGAGTATGAATGTGTATGGGTATATGAGTAGAAGAAGACCAAAGAAACGATGGATGGACTGTGTAAAGGATAATATTATGACAAGAAAGGAGGTGTCTGAAGAGATGACGAGTAAAAGAGAAGTATGGAAGAAGAAGACATCCTGCGCTGACCCATAATGAATTGGAATAAGGGCAAGAGAATGATGACTTAACACTTTCGCTGCCCAGAACCCAGCATATGAGTCCAAAGTCCATACTACGCGGGGTGCTGGGCAGCGAAAGTGTTAAACTAAAACTAGCCCACTCCTGGCAAAGGCCTCCCCCCATTCCTTCCACTTTTCTCGGTGCTGCGCCTCTTGTTGCCCAATAACGAGAAAGTCCCGCCGTCTTCTACTCGGTCTGCCGCGACCTCCTCCAGCTGTCTCAGGGCTCTCGTTTTGCTATGTGCGTGAAAGCTTTGGGTCCAGCTTTTTGCATCCGGCTGACATGACTTGCCCAGTCCCATACGACTTATAAGAAAATGTTACTCTATTATGCACCCTTTTTTTTTTACGGATGGGAAATCATCAAATGACTTCTCCCGCTCTGGGTGGAGTGGGAGGGAGTGTCAGACTCTTATTATGCACCCTTCAACCTTAAATTCACATAAAGTCATCTGAAAAACAATCAGAAAATGGGTTTAGACTATAATAAATAAGTTGAAATAAAGGCGTGAGTATATAATTTATGAACACACATCACTCAGTTAAAATTTAAGCTAAGCCCGAGAGACGTACTGAGCTAGACTCTTCATCATGTAACTGTGACATGGAACTACGAAGATTTTGGAATATATGTTGAAACTTTTTAAAAGCCGTTCCATTTAAAAACCTTGATACTGGTTTTGGAGTAGTCATGGCACTGGCTGGAGGACATTCATAATCATCATTCTCCAGCCACTGCATTTCCTGGACAGGAACTGCCATGGCCAATCTGGAAATCTTTTAACCGTTTGCGGGCCCAGGTTGGCCGCTGTCGAAATAATCTGGCCAAATTGGTGTCTTCGAACTGTCCCAAATACAATGTCAGTGTAGAGCCCCTCTGTAGGTTATGCCCCACGTCCTTTCTTGTCCATCCTGCATAGCCACTTGTACCTTCCAGGATTTAAACGAAGCCTAAAAGAGAGCTGTGCAGGTGGCAATATACTGGTCGGGTATTACTTGAGTCTATCGACACGCAAAGAAGAAGAAGAAGAAGATTCTCCTGCCCTTATCTCAATGTATTTGGGACCGTTGCAGTATGTCTTCTTCTTCCATATTCCTCGTCATCTCAGTAGCCTCCTTCTCATTGAAGGGCAATGTTGGTAACAATTTTTTTATCCTCTCTAGTTTCCCACTGTTGGGCAAAGGGCTCCTCTTTCTCCTTTGAAGTAAGAAGTCACTGTAGAAGTAGACCGAGGAGAAAATGGTGTGACGATCAGATCTTCTTCTGGGGAAACATGGCCAAAGATCGCGCACAAGATAGAGAGGTTTGGAAGGTATACATTTAATTTTGTAAAATATTCTGCGGAAATTGTATTGAAAATTAAGATGGCGGCGTTCATTTTGATATAAGTAGACCACGCGCCAAAAGAATTAATTACAAGGATGTTTTGGCGGTCGAGTGATATTGACGACGAGCTTGCTGTTGATAAACGTTTCATTAGATCTGATTTCGCACACGCGCTAAAATATCCTTGTACAGCTATCATACTAGCCATTATATCTAAAACTACTGGGTGACTATTTTTATGTTTCTCTGAATCTGAAACTTTAAGTATAGGTAGAAAAAAAAAATGTATCTTGATCACAGGTACCATACAATGCAATAAATATGGCGGCCGCATGCGATTTCCACCGCAGGTAATGTAAAGTTATTTATTCATTATCTTGGTAATTAGAATGTCGGATAAGCTATAGAAAAAAATCAATCCAGTTACAATATTTCTAATTACAATTATTATAAATATCGCTAGGCAGCTGGACCAGGGGCTTGATTCAGAAAGCAGTTCTTTTGGACATGGCGCGTATTGCTATGAAGTTCCTCTCTCAAGGGCCATGACCACTGGTAGTTTGGACCCTGATCCCGATGCTGGTGGGCTATTATATATATATTTGAAATGTGTTTGTATATGAAAGGTGTAAACAATAGGAAATCATCAAATGACCCCCCCCCCCCCGCTCCGGTCGGAGTGGAAGGGAGTGTCAGACTTTTACTGACTAAAACCCATGCATGTTCCTTCTTTGCCCGTTGTGTTCCAGGGCTGCGGTATCTTTCGAACAGTCCCGCAGCCCCAGCAAATATTGTGCTGATGGATTCATTGAATATAAAGAGGGTCATGGAGGTAAACCCTTTCGGTGCCCAGCACCCAGCATATGGGTCCAATGCCCATACTATACTGGGTGCTGGGCACCGAAAGGGTAAAAACAAAGTTATAACATTAAAAACTTGTGTTTAAAAGAAAACTTGTGAAAAAATAAGTAGAGAGAAAAACAAATACAGCCTTAATAATCCACATAGCCTCCTTCAATATCATAGCACGATGAACAGCGAAACGCACGCTCCATAAACACAACTAAAATAAAATACGGCTTACTCCAGCCCACAATACCAATTCGTAGCTCCACGTTCTCGACGTTTGACAAATGACCTTTGGAAATAGGATAAGGACGGTAGTTGACCTTTGTGCCTTAGGGACTATGCCTGGGTCTAGCCCAATGAAATATTCAGCACAATTGTATCGTACAACTGTTTTTGACATATAATCTTGCTTAGTAACTTGCGTCTTAATTATTGTGGGCTGGAGTAAGCAGATACGATGGGTGGGATTCAAGTATGACTGCTGAACAGGAGGTCCTGGGTTCGATTCCCGGGTCGGGTAAAGTGGTCATCAGGAATTTCTCAGTAGCAGCCACGGCGTCTGGATTTACGCCCGGTTGATGGCAATAGGCTCGCCCCCTATTACACGGGACTTTAACAAAACTGGTGAAATGTGGGTGTAAAATTGGGTTCACCTCATTATAACACTTAGGGGATTATGTACAGGTGTGATGTTATATTATAGGAGCGAGCTTATTAGTATCGACCAAGCTCAAATTCAGACTCCTAGTTGTTTCTGAGAAAAGGTCATAGGGCTGGATTTACGCCCGGTTGAGGGCAATAGGCTCGCGCCCTATTACATGGGACTTAAACATAACTGGCGAAATGTGTGTGTACTATTAGGTGTACCTCTGCTTAACACTTCGGGGATTACAGGCGTGAAGTTATGTTAGGTTATGTGTGAGTAAGGATATTATGTGAAATCTATCAACTCACGATTATAGCCCAGTTTTTCTAATAGAGAGAGGCCCTTGTCCTGCCATTGGGAGTATTAAAGGGTTGATTTTGCTCGTGGCTGAAATTATAACAAGTACGGGTCAATCTTCAAGGCTAAGCAGCGCTTGCCTAGGTCGGTCCGTAGATGGGTGAACATCCATTAAATAACGGGTCTAATCCGTGCCTTGGAAAGTAAGTAGTCAGTTAAGCCGTTGGTCCCGGCTGTCTATTGTAGATCTTTAGCAGTCGTTATAGGTAGTCACTGGCCCAAAAGTTTGACAACCAGTCTTACCATAAGGTATCGTATTATCTAGTATTAACTGGGTTGTGGAAGGTCAGATAGGCAGTCGATCCATGTGAAATACTTGTTTTCAGCTGCATCCGGTTAGACTGGAAGCCATCCGCAACATAGTTGGGAAAAGGCTAAGCAAATGACGAATACCAAAGTCCAAAACTCGTGCACATGCTTTCCGAGACACGGAAGATACTCGGTATGTAATGGGTAGTCGTCCATCCACAAACCAACCTAGGCAAGGGCGGCTTAAACTGAAGGTCGACCGAAGCAACGAGCTCCTCTCTTCGCAGTATAACAATGTAGCCTAATAATAAAAAATAGTTGTAGTAACAAGTAGCTGTAAAACTAGCCAAATTAAGTTTTTAGACAATAAACTTACTAACTCCTGGGATTTCTAACAAGAGACTTATATTACAGACAAAGTTGGGAAGTCTAATTACGTGGTAATGGCGTACCTAACTTTTAAACCTAATCTGGACAATGTTTCTTGATGGTACTGCTTTTCTAAAGAGCTGGTTGTATAGCCTGTAACTGGCGACTGTGTCAGACTGTGTGTCTTAGGCTAATTATTACGTATACTTAAGAAAAGCCTTCCTATATATGCGTTCCCTAATTACACTACCTAAATTGTTTTCGAAAAAAAAAAAGTAAATATTTTGGATCTATGCTAGATAAACTTATAGGTATTGCGTTTTTTTTTTTTTCAACGCATATATATGTATTTTACAAATACCTATGATACCACTGGACCAGTAGTGCAGAAAGGAAAAAAGAATACCCACGACACTACTAGTGGTGCGGCTTAGTAGTGTGGAAGGGAACGCATATACATGTATTTTACAATTACCTACGGTACCACTGGACTAGTAGTGTAGAAGGGAAAAAAAAATCCCCACGACACCACCAGTGGTGCGGCTTAGTAGTGTAGAAGGGAAGGAAGGAAGAAAAGTGGTAGTGGTGCTTGGTTGGCCTGTGGATGGGTGACCACCCATTACATACAGAGTTTCCTCCGTGCCTAGGAAAGCACGTTAAACCGTTGGTCCCGGCTGTCATTTGTAGATCTTTGACAGTCGTTACAGGTAGTCAGTAGCCCGGAAGACTGACAACCAGTCTCACCAGGGGTATCGTATTACTCGGTACTAACTGGGTTGTGGAGGTCAAATAGGCAGTTGCTCCATGTATAACAATGGTATTCGGCTGCACCGGTTAAACTGGAAGCCGACCCCAACATAGTTGGGAAAAGGCTTGGCAGAGGCCGACTTATGAAAAGTGGTATTGAGTATGAATGTAGATGGCTATAAGAGGAGAAGAAGACCAAAGAAATTATGGATGAACTGTATGAAGGATGATATGGTTAGAAAGGAGGTGACTGCTGAGATGACGAGTAATAGAGAAGTATGGAAGCAGAAGACATGCTGCGCCGTCCAAATAAATTGGGAGAAGGCAGGAGAATGACGATTGAAGATGATATAAGAAAAGCGGTATACAGAAGTTATTGGAAGATTTACTTCTATATAAGTTTTCCATACAAATAAATGTACTTCCAGTGCGCTCAAATGGTAAAAGAAAACATCCTGCGGAAACTGTTCTAGGTCCTTAACGACCAGATCGGACCGGGTCTACCTGGTGGATTACTTCCTCTGACGGAAAGGAAGCCTGTGTCTCATAGACGTCATGATTGGCTGATTATGCTGACACTTGACTCCCTCGTTGGCGACCCGACATAGTTGAGACCAGGCTACACAGATGGTTCTACGGAGTAAGCGGTCATCATCTTCCTGCCCTTATCCCATGTTACTTGGGGTCGGCGCAACACGTTTTTTTCTTCCATTCTCCTCTGTCAACCGTCACGCTATCATTTACTCCTTTATCTTTCATAGTAAGCGGTAAATTTCAAAAATAGAAGATTTTCTCTTTTTCTTCAAACTTATGCAAAATTATATTTATGAAGCCATTTTGGCTTACCACCCAATACAACTCTAACAAGATAATACCACTACTTAGTCTAAATTATGCCAATTTCCCCAATTTATGTCTTAATTCCGACACTCCTTTATAAGCAACAACTTGCAAACTGTTTGAGCTCAAGTTCGAATTTAATACTGCAATAGTTCAAAACGTAACAGGTGCAATTCTCAGCAAATACTGCATTGCAAATAATGCGAACTTAATTATAGCCTTTGGAAACCATTTGGGAGTCAATTTACTGAGTATTGAGAATGCATTAAAGTAGTACTTAAGGAGTTATGGCTGGAGTGCTAAATGTTATTGGATGCAAGTTTGTTGATACTTTTACAAGTCAGTGTTTTTGATATACACACATATAAAACTGTTTCACACAAGTCAATGTTTTAGATTTATACACATATATGTCGGAAATGTCAGGATTTATTCTATTAGGGTCGTACATCATGTCTTGTGGGCAGACGATGGGTTTCGTGCTATGAAACACACTAGGTGCGATACACTGTTTCTAGCAAACTAATGAATTACTTGAGATTACAATGAAACACAATAGCTCGGGGCACAATGAATCGGATACAGTTCCAAGATGTCTCAACTCCGCCGCGATCAGACATTGACTGTCGCCCTCGCGTCGAGCTGAACATCAGGGCTCTGTAGAAGAACACTCCACAGTGTCAGCACTGCACACAGGCGCTCTTTCTAATTCATTTTATGTCCATACTAACAACCAGATCCGACATATAAAACTGTTTCACACAAGTTAATGTTTAAGATTTACACACATATAAAAATGTTTCACACAAGACAGTGTTTTAGATTTACACACATATAGAACTGTTTCACACTAGTCAATGTTTTAGATTTACAAAAATATAAAACTATTTCACACAAGTAAATTTTTTAGATTTACACAAATATAAAACTGTTTCACACTAGTCAATGTTTTAGATTTACACAAATATAAAACTATTTCACACAAGTCAATGTTTTAGATTTACACACATACAGGGTGTAAACGGACCCTTCACTAAGCCGTCAAACAAGCATTATGTACATCAAACTAAGTCGCCCTACGCAAAAATTATTGCTGGGAACCGACTTTTTTTTTTGGGGTGTAAGAACACGTTTTATGGTAAAACTCAATCTAACGCACTCAAAACTTGGTGCTGATGGATGTTTTGAATAGTAAACGGGTCATGGAGGTCATTAAAGTAAAGTTAAAATCTTAAAAAGTAGAGTTTAAAAAAAACTTGTGAAAAAATTGGAACTTTGACCTCCAATATCTCCGTAACTAGAAGGTTCGGTCCAGAGCAAAAAAATGATCGCAATGACGGGGAGAACAAGTGCCATTCGGCTTCGTTAAGGGTCTTTTTACACGCTTTATATAACTGTTTCACACAAGTCAATGTTTTAGATTTAAACACATATAAAACTATTTCATAACCGTTACCTTACCAATCCATCTCCAGTTAAAAACCAGCGTCGGGCTCAAGTTGCATTTTGCTGAACTGGGCCTATTTAGATCTGGGTAGAGAGATTACGTCCTATCTCATCGAGAGGAAGCCTGTGTCCCAGTAGTGGGTACCTTATAGGCTATTTTCGATGTCGGTGATTGAGGTATCTTTTAGATCTTACTACTATTATAAATGCGAAAATTTGGATGTACGTCAGAACGGTTTAATGGATCTAGATGAAATTTGGCACAGAGATATATTATAGTCTGGAATAGCACATAAGCTTCTAAAACCTAATCTCTAAGACTGACTTCTTCTTAGCGTGTCGATAGCAATCTAAATTGTGTCCACCCAGAACTGAGCTATTAGTTTGGCGCTTTCGGCAGCTTCCATCAGTTCCTGTCCGCCTGTAGTGAACAAGCAACAGGACACGCAGGTCACGTTATTATTGTTTGTAGAACAGCACCACATT
This sequence comes from Noctua pronuba, assembly GCA_905220335.1. Taxonomy (NCBI): domain Eukaryota; kingdom Metazoa; phylum Arthropoda; class Insecta; order Lepidoptera; family Noctuidae; genus Noctua; species Noctua pronuba. Next base: position 6,515,448 of record LR999918.1, on the reverse strand, counting down.
TACTCTTCAGGGCATGGTCATTAATAAATCTCCACCTGAGCAGGTTTTCCTTGCTGTGACCAACCTGGGTCCGAAGTCTTCCAGTTCAGCCATGGCAACTCATGTCCAGGTGGGAGATTTTCAGCAGGTGGAACGAATGGGTTTGGTAAGGATGCACTACCTCGCTAGAGCTTTAGTCTGTCTAGTCCGTAAACCCTGACTGAAAAACTTTAACACCTCCCACTAAGTACAACAATAGGGTTGTCAAAGAGTAAACTTTCATCCGATTAAAGTATGGAGGGCCCTCACGTTTCTGCCTTAATCTACATAATTGCATCACGTAGACATATAAATTTTATCTACGTGCAATGTTTGCGTAAATAAATAATAATATATAAGTTAATAATAAAGTTTTAAGGTGAGATTGTCGATATTTTATGTGGAAATTAATATTTACTGCAATGATCAAAGTTCACGCATATTCAGAAAATGATATTTTATATTTATGAGCCAAAACCATAGAAAAAAATAGTTCTAACTATCAATATTTATTAATTTACTAGCTGTACCCATGCGTTTTAATGCATTTTTTTCTACCTAGTACTATCACCCACCTACCTACTACCCACCTACTACCCACCTACTACTCACCTACTACCCACCAACTACCCACCAACTACCTACCTATTACCTTATAAACCATTCCTGACCTATGTAGAACAACTGTGTGAAATTTCATCAAAATCGGTCTAGCCGTTTCTGGAGTTTTAGCGAGACAAACGAACAGCAATAGATTTTTATATATATAGATTGTGGACCTCCAACAAGGTTACATATGTACAAACAAATCCAATTCAAAGAGCTAAGAAGTTTTAGTATTCCACATCGTGCGTCTATGTTAAATGGCAAAGCTAATTTTTTTTTCAAAATAAATACAATTAAAAAAAAGAATTACTTTATTAGTTTTAACCGATTTTTATTCGTGTAAAACACTGTCCATATATCCATATATTTAAATACAAAGCTTTGAACAAAACTTGCTACTAACGAACACGTATAAAAAGTCTTTTAAAAAACAAAATTACCCGGAAAAAGCCAGCTGAGTAATATCGATAACAAAAGCCCCTGTCCATTGAATGGCAGGGAAAGTCCTATGTAAAAAATAAGCTAGCCAAATGGCAGTGTCTGTATATTATCGCGATATCCTAAATCCAACCAATAAAATTAGTCCATTCTTCTGTTTAATTAGTGCTGTAGAAGTATCGATGAATTTCTTTAAAATATTTTTTTTTGTCTGACTCAAACTCAAACTCAAAGCATTTATTTCAATTAGTCCATTACAGGCACTTTTGAATGTCACAGTATGATTGTCTTGTAGGAAAGTGGTCACAAGCGCTACTGCTCAGCATGAGGTCATGGGTTCGATTCCCATGTAGACAAAGTGTTATTGGGTTTTTCTATCAGGAATTTCTCGGTAGCTGCAATGAAGTCTAGATTTGTGCCCAGTTGATGGCAATAGGCTAGCCCTCTGTTACATAGGACATAGGTGGTAAGAGGTAGGTTTACTATTAGGTATATCTCTGCCTAGCCTTTTGAAAATAACGGGCATGAAGGTATGTCGATGAAATTATTTTATAGTAATGCAATTTTACTGTCTGAAAACTTTTAATTTTTCGTGGAAAAGCACTAACAAGTTACAGTTAAATTGTTAAAACAAATCAATTTTAATTTGTTATGACAGTCTTTGTCTGATATTTCGAATGACGTTGAGTTTTTTTTATAAAAATGAGGCGTATTTAAATCGAGTGAAAACATAGTTCAATTGATTAATGACGAATTTCAACGAATCTTCATTAACATAGAAGTTCGTTGTAATCTACTCAAAAATATGGACATTCAATAAAAGTTCAGGTTATGCTTTTGCAGCTTGCCTGCCGGTGCTGCGGGACTGTTCGAAAGAGATACCGCGGCCCTGGAACACAGTAAAAATCTGACACTCCCTCATTAATTTGATGACACACAAAAAAAAATGCTTTTGCAACTTAAATACAGTTGTCACAAAATAATTAAATTCTTATAAATACTTAGATATTCGCATTTAACTTAGACATTTCCCTTAATGATCCTAATAAGAATATTAATTGTTCAACTTGCATAGTTTTCTATTTTTTAAATATTTTTTGTAATACTCTTTTTTATTGTGGCCCAAAAAGTCTGACAACCAGTCTTACCAAGGGGTATCGTATTACCCAGTACCAACTGGGTTGTGAAGGTCAGATAGGCAGTCGTGCCATGTAAAATACTGGTATTCAGCCGCATCCGGTTAGACTGGAAGGCGACCCCAACATACTTGGGAAAAGGCTAGGCAGATGATGATGATGATTCTTTTTTTGTTATACTTATTCCCTAAGTTGAGATAACTACAAAATATAACTTTAAATACTTACAAATTATATCTATCGACATTTCCTTAAACACGTCCGTTCCCCTCACTATTCTTTTATCGGAGCGCAGCCAATCGGCGCAACGTCCCCTTGACGTATTACACTACATTCTTCTAGCTCAAGCCCCTGATACCTATTTATTTTGGACACCCAAATCCAAGTGGATTTTCGGCCCCATACGGTTATTGTAATTTCAGCTGCTTCTGCATATCTTAGGGGAGAATTTCTTAACAGGGGCTGTAGGGGCCATTTTCTAAAGATTTATCTTTTTTTCCTTGTGGGTAAAGAATTTGGGGGTGATAACTTAATTGGTGCAGTTAATTTAGTTAATTTAGTCGAGGTTCTTTTGTGGTTATGGGTTTTTAAGCTTGGTTAAGTTATAGTTTTCCATGTATGTTTCAGAGATTTTGCTACGTTGGTATAAATAAAATAAAATAATAATAAATAAATTAAATAAATAAATAATAAAAAGATAACAATTAAAAATATATAAATAATAAATTAATTAAATAGATAACAATAAAAAATATAAATAATAAATTTATTAAATAAATTATTAAGTATAAATTTAATATGATCAACAAAAGTAAAAATTTATAGTTCTAGTCGGTTTTTCACTGTTTTTTTTCTCATTCCAAAATTTCCTAAACAGCAAAATGCCATTTCATAATATTCTACACTTTTCGTCATATTTTTAACTCTCATCAAGTTCCCAGTAAGGACATTTAAGGTACAATCACGAGCAAAAATATCTACCACACAGTGAGCTATTAATTTATGCCAGAAATTAAATTTTACAACGTACAGACGGGCGGACAAAGGATTAATAAGGTTTTTGGACGCGAACCTTGGGTTGCGCCTGAGGGACCATAAAAAACCGCAAGTACTAGCCGAAGGGGACCAGGGGGAAGAGGGGGGCAGGGTAGGAGTGAATATTTTAAGTTCGGCTTAAGGTGAGTGCAAACTTGAGCATATCTATGCAGTGCAAAATTCGCACAAGTGGCGCAATGTAAGTAAATGATCATTTTCCAATGTGTTTCTGATAATTATAATAGGCTATTTGACAACATCGACAAATAATACATAATTATATTTAGTTCGTCAGTTAGATCACCAAAAAATTTTGGATACGTATTTTTTCTTTTGTCACATAATCAAAAAAGACGACGAGACAGCGCATCAAAGTTCAAGAGAAGGGGCTTGTGACGTCACTGGACAGTAAAAAGTAACAGAAATTGTGACGTAACGCGAGATTTCAACGCGCTGTATCGTGGTCATTTTTCGTTTTCATGACAAAAGAAAAAATACGTGTCCATTATTTTTTTATAATGTAACTGACGGACTAAATAGATTTTTTCAGCCAAATACCCTATTGTAACGTGCGGTTGATTATTCGTTCGTGTCTATTTAAGTACCTATTTAGAACATTGTTTTTCCCGATCTACTTCTATGACAATTTAAATTGTGACATCCCAAAATTTGGCGACGAGTTTTGCACTATCAGTAGCGTCCATTAGCTCCTGTGATATGCAAGCATCAGGACAGGCACGACACGATATCAAGTGTCTCATCGTTTGTGGGGCAACACCACATTTACACTCCAGGGCAGAGTCATCTATGAATCTCCCTTTCCCGATTACATTTCGTCTGAACTAAATGTTCAGCACTCTGATATCTCTTTTGTAGTCTTGTTGCATTAGCATTATTCTTTGATTTGATTAGACAGAAGTCTGTCAACCAGTCTTCATCAAAGGGGTATCTAAGTACCCAGTTACCAGGCTCTGAAGGTCAGAAAGGCAGACGCTCCATGTAAAATTTTAAGTAGGTAAGACTGGAAGCTGACCGCCAAACATCGTTGAAAAAGACTAGACAGATGATGGTCACGTGGAATCGCTCCAGATCTTACAAACCATAATTTGGTTAAAAAAATTGTACAAATTGCTAAATGATTGTTATTCTCTTACATATAAATTCCCCAGTTGGTATTCGCCTTTATATCTCAGAAAATAGTTAAACAAAGTGTTTTACTTTTAATATGTTATGCAAGAGGCCTAAAAAATGGCTACCCCAGGTTTTTCAAAGGACGTGAATAAACTAATGTTTGACGAAGAAAAATATGGGATCAGATGAAAAGTGGACGAAGGGCGAACTAAATAAATGAAAGAGGACTTGAATTTAGAAGTACCTAAGCAAATTGGACTAATTGAGAATAATGGAAGGGGTGAATAAGTTGGGTTTTTATTTTTTATTTGAGATCAGCTTGTCTTTGACCTTTATTTTTCTTAACTTAAACAGACTTATTTCTTTATTAAAAAGCTTGCTTTTCCTTTTGCTTCTCTCGAGTGGACTCATAATACATTCCTTTGCAAAAAAACGACAACTTACAGTCTTGGCTTTTCTATGGATAATATTAATATTTTAGTATGCCATTAGCTTAGATGACTAGAAATTTCTTATTATCAATGAGATTCTAGTTTTTAACACTTATATCCTGGAATCGGTGTCTTAGTCAAGGTGCCCAGTATGTGGCCACGTAAATCGTTGCTTCTGTGGTAAGGTCTTCTAAAGTGCAGGTGTTGGGACTCTTCGGACACTCCAGCAAGTAGGACACCATCTGGTCGGGAGCCTCGCATTCAGGCTTCGTGTCGGAAGGCTCTTTAATTCCTCATTTTGCCAAATTGTGTTATCAGCGGCCTACTTGGGTGCGCAATCGGTTAAGTGCTTTCCAAACAGGCCACTGCAGATCATGACATAGCACCATTTAAAACCTATTTTAAATTCCGCATCCCTGCAAAAAGTGTCACTGATCCCTCTTTCAACCCTCAAAACTCCAGTCCTACGGGTATTAATGACCCCCCATTCAGTCTAACACTTCAATCCCGATCATTAAGGCCGTCCAAATCTTCTTGAAGTGAGGATATATCCAGTGTTCGCTGGTCACCGATTGATGGGTCTCGGCAGTCACCAAACATTCCCGGTAGAAATATTGAGGCCATTTATAAAAGGGGTTGGTTTGAGTGAAGAGCGGGTAGAGTAGAAAAAATATTGAGTAGCTGTACTAACTAAATATTGTCAAAGCACCAACTATCATGATCTCACCGACATTTGCTCCTGTTGTTGAAGTCGGTAAAAATGTAGCCTATTTTACCCGGGCTATAATAACAAATCGATTGACACCTTATTAACAGGGTCCCGTTGGATACCCTTCGAGTACAGAACCCTAAAAAGACTTCGGAGGTGACAGATTGGGAGTTCAAACCTTTTACGTATCGCTCATGATTATAACCTGTTACAATAAAAAAACACTATGAAAGAAATTAGTACCTATTTGATTAAGTTAGATAAGCGACTCATCAATTAGAATTTAAGAAGTTTATAAATCTTAATTATTTTAAACCCTCTGTAACAATATTCATAAAAATAATTAAAGAACAATGGCAGGTTTCCATGCATTAATTTATTTATTTATGTACACACAAAATACTCAACAGGATATAATATTAAGATAGAAGAGCTCTCTCAAAATATAGATCTCGGTAAAAATAAGATAAAAAGGTAATGCCCGCTGTCGCTCTTCCCTTGGAACGTTCCCAAAAAAAAGTCTCCACGAAAGGGTTCAGTAATCCTGAGCGTGTGTGTTTTATTTGATCGCGTGTCACACAGCTTATGGCTTATGTTTTACAAATATCGGCGTCACACCGAAGGTTACTGAGACTTTCTAGTTTCGGATGTGGAGTTTGAAAAATTGGGGGTCCCGGAGCTTTTCTTTTTCTTTTGATTAGTGGTTTAGGGTTTTGCCCATCGTCCTTTTGAGTGAAGTCTTCTAAGGTATATTTGGCTTTGCTTTTCGAAAGTTTAGTAACAAATGGTATCTTTATCGCTTATTCTACTGAGCATGTCGATTGCGAATAGTTCAAATATTATGTTTGAAATACATACGCGAAATCCTCTGATAATTTTAGCTCAACCAAAATTTTGGATATCTGGAAAGCTAAAACTTTAGATCATTCACATTTGGTTTTGAGTTTCAAGAGACGGACCCTATTGCAAGCTAGTTATAATAATTTTAACTCTTGAAAACGGTGCTCTTAAATATATTATTTACTAGCTTTTGCTCACGGCTTCGCTCGCGTTAATTTAGAAAAAAATCTCTTAACACACTACTTAAGTTGCTATAATAATGTAATTCAATCATGATTCGAAAAACACCATCGCCATCTATTATCATAAGAATGTTATTGTTGTTTTCCTCGGGAACAGTACTTATTTTCGGGATAAAAGGTATCCTATGTCCGTTTCTGTACACCTGACAACGTATATGCAAAATTTCAGGATGATCGGTGCAGTGGTTTAGGCGTGAAAAGGTAACAAGCAAACAAACTTACTTTCACATTTATTTAGTTAGGATAGGATTATTAAACTGAACAAGATTAAAAATAATTTTGTTGATTAGGCAAATAAGTCACATAGTGGGTGCCTGAAGACGGGCGTCGTCACCGAGGCAGGCCCAAGAAACGCTGGCGTGACGATTTGGACTCGTTCCTGACTGATTGGACAGAGGGGGCAAAACACCGGGATACTTGGAAAGGAATGGGGAGGCCTTTGCCCAGCTGTGGGACAGAATAGGCTGATAAAAAAAGGGAAAAAGTATGGGGGTTTTAAGTAGACTAAAACCCTTAGACAAGATACCGAAAGCTCAACAAAATAATGAAGCTACTCTAAAAACAAACACTAAGACACTCAAGTTTAATTCTCTCTCTCCATTACACTAAATCACCAACTTGTAGTGTAAAACGCCAAACAATACATCACCTCTGTTAGACCCAAGCTACAAATCCACTTAATATTAATCGTTGTGCCACAAATTTCGCCTTAGATGCTAAGTCTTTCATGTCTAATATTGACCAAAATTGCTTGAGACTCAGACGGTTTCGGCAAAGATTTATGACCAATAAGATGGGCTGTTCTATATGTCTGGCCTGTACTTATACCTGTAATGTAGTGGTGATAAAAGTAATTAAGTTAACAGAAGGCGAGTAATTGGTGTGAGAGGGATCACGTCTACATGTTACATGTTGTGTAGGGTGACTGGTAATTAGTGACCGATACTTATACACGTGATTGTACTCATGATAACAAACAAATTTCCCAAAGAAACATTTTTTTTAATACTCATTCACTTATTCACAATAATACTGCGATAACGGCCACAGTCCGGCACGTAGCGGCCGGGCTATGGCGCGGGCGCCGCCTACGGAGCGGGCTTGCAAGCCGCGCGGGTACTCTGCCTACCCACTGTTGCATGGTACGATAGTAATGAGGCAGAGCGGCGTCATGCGGCTAACAGCTGATAGGTCACAGGTGCGCGCGCGCAAATTTCATAAGGCTAATAATTGTTATAAAAGTGAATGAATATAGGGTGGAAGGGACACCGACGCCAAACGCCACAAGGCCAAATGGCCAAACGGTAGAACGATTGCTATGGGGGGCACAGCGCTGGTTTTCAGTGGAGGTCAAGACAGCATAAAATTAAATATTTGATTACATAAAATAAGAAAATTTGTCCAACTTGCCTTGCTGTGTAATATTGTTTATGAATTGTAATTTTTTATCGATTTAGCACACTAATTACTTGGAACCTTTCCAAACGTTTTTTTCTATACCTAACTTACTACAACTCTTAACAGCTCAGTGATATAATACTGCAATTTATTATTTTCTTTTAGATTCAACTACAATCACTTTTGCAAAGTTCTTACTAATCTAAAACTTCGCGGTTCATAATATTTCAAGACTACAGATGAAAAAGCTATTACTAAGTTCACTTATGCGGTCCTAGTACTCGTAAGAAAAGAGTACTAGGACCGCATAAATGAAAGGAGGCTTTCAAACTACAAACATTCAAATCCCCTCAACGAACGCATCAAAAAATTTCACCACTCAATTTCCCGCGACTAAAAAGTAAAGAAAGTTTTACTTCGTATGGTATATAACGAGGTAAAACAAAAGAGGTCCCAATCACGGCTCTAACGGGAAGTATCGTCTAATTGGTCACGTGTTCCTTCTCGATATGAGAGTTGGGGTTGGATTTCATGTACCTAAGTTATTAGTAGTGGTATGTTTATGATATTTATTTCTCTTTTTCTTGGTCGGATTTATGGCGTTTCGATTACAACCACAAAATAGTGTCATAGTTTCGTACTGTCGTAAGACAAACATTTAGAAAATATATTGTTTCAATTTTGGTTCATTTGTTATAGTCCTGTAGCGGCACTACAAAAAATACTACAACGACATAGAAAAAAAATTGCTACAGCGCCATCTATAACACAAATGAAGAACTAAAATTCAGGCAGATAGCTGATGTCATAAGGAGTAACTAAGGCTACTTTAATTTTAGAATAAGAATTAGGGTTCCTGCAAAAAAAAGAAACCCTTGAAATTGGTAACAAAATTCGATTTAAAAAGGGAAATAACATTTTTGCTAACATTTATTTCATTAGCATTTTTATTAAAGCAGGTGATAATTATGCAATACGTACATGAATCCGATTTTTCTGCATTTTAGCTGATGTCATGAGGAGTAACTAAGGCTACTTTTATTTTAGAACTAGCTGTCCCGGCATGCGTTGCAATGCACCTTTTCCTACCCTACCGTACCCTTCTTACCGACTCTACCTATCTATCCTATCTACCTACCCTACCCACCTACCCTACCTACCTACCCTACCTACCTACCCTACCTACCTACCCTACCTACCTACCCTACCTACCTACCTACCCTACCTACCTACCCTACCTACCTACCCTACCCACCTACCCTACCTACCTACCCTACCTACCTACCCTACCTACCTACCTACCTACCTACCTACCCTACCTACCTACCTACCTACCCTACCCACCTACCCTACCCACCTACCCTACCTACCTACCCTACCTACCTACCCTACCTACCTACCTACCTACCTACCTACCCTACCTACCCTACCTACCTACCCTACCTACCTACCTACCCTACCTACCTACCTACCTACCCTGCCTACCTACCCTACCTACCTACCTATTCTACCTACCTACCCTACCTAACTAACCTATAATACACTTTTCAAACTTTTTAATTGATTAAAAAAAAATACAGACAAAAGTTTATTCACCCTTTTTAAATAGTTCACACAAAATACATTTCTGAACGCATGCATAAATGTCAATCACAGTATTCGACAGGATGACAGGAGGAAAACAAATGTTTGACAGGTACATAACAAAGGAACATAATTAAATGGAAAATGATTCATTTTCATAATTATGTATTCGTCAAGTTTTCATTGTTTTTAAAATGTATTCTGCTATTCAGGGCGGAGACAAATCCAACGAAACAAAAACCATGAAAATTGATCCAGCAGATCTCGAGTTATAAGTGTTGTAACAAACCCGTCTTTGTTTTATATATATAGATAAGAATTAGGGACCGTGCAAATTAAAATGAAACCCTTGAAATTGGTAACAAAATTCGATTCATAAAGGGAATTAACATAATAATTTCACGCGATGAAGATCGCGGACAACAGCTAGTCTGTAATATTTTCATGCGTTGCTTCGGAACGTAACTCTCGGGATTATTTGCAAGTCACTATCCCATAAAGTTCTTTATAAAAGCATCAAACACGTTTCTATCAAAACTTCATTATCGGATGTTTATCGGTCTCGTGAACTTTAAAAGGATAACTTATATCCCTTTATCTATTTTAGCTTCGCTTAGTCTTTTCAATTTAGAAATTCTTAAATCATTTATGTACAAACGCTAGCATGTCAATCTACCCGAAACTGTCAAATTTACCCAATCAACCTTGAACGTAATGCTTTGGCGATAAAGTCGAAAATCTGGCAAAGTGTTATTGGGTTTTTCCATCAAGAATTTCTCAATATCAGCCACGATGTCTGGAATTGTGCCCGGTTGATGTCAACAGGCTCGCCCTCTACTCGCTCGCTTGACTTAAACATAACTATCGAAATGTGGGTGTACTATTAAGTACACCTCTGCCTAACGCTTCAGGGATTACAGGCGTGATGTTATGTTATGTAGTAGTAAAGGACCAACCAACAACAACCTAAGCCAACAAAATTCAGTAAACCATTTCAGAAAGCATACTTACCGCCCTTTTTCTCGATAACTCCATATACGAGCATAAAGGCATTCATTACGTGTACAATATCATCCGTCTTCAATATTGTCCTGTGCGTCTGAAGTGGGTGAGTCAATAGAAAATCACCGAAAGTCACGTTTTGATATGTCATGGGGTAGGAAGAGTCCTCCGCTGCTACTTATAGCCCCAATAATTTGAAGGATTTTGCGGCTGGTGCAAAGTTTTGAGAGAAGCGTGGTGCGTGTAGTTTTTAAAGTCGGTACGAAAACTATCTATTATTACACGTTTTTTTGTGTTAATTTTAAGAATGGGTGTAAAAGTACCCTTAACGAAACTGAAAGGCTGTTCTAGACCATACCTGGGAACCTTCTATTTACGGAGATATCTGGGCTTAAAGTTCCAAGGTTTTCACAAGTTTTAATGTTATTACTTTACTTTAAATACCTATACTATTCAATGCATTCATCAGCACAATATTTTGAGTGCGTTACATTGAGTTCTACCGTAAAACGTATTTTTCATCCCAAATAATAAAGTCATTTCCCAGCAATAATTTTTACGTAGTTACTTTATTTAATGAACCGAATTCTTGGTTAACGGCTTCGTGAAGGGTCCGTTTACACCCTGTATATCATACGGTATAAGTGACCATTGCTTTGCAATATATTGAGTTGAAGATATTTATAGGTATGAATGATCAAAACGATGCTGTGATAAATCTGAACTGATTTTCTAATAGTGGATGTGCTTCCGTTCCATAGATATTAGGTACTCGTACTGAAGTAGACCTCGTAATATTTATTTAAGCATTTTTGACTGCCACATAACTCTAGAAACCAAAAATTAAACCGTTTTATGTATTACGAGAAGTATTTACAAGAATTCAACCTTAAAGTAGGTTGCCCATATGATACTCATAGTCATTTATTAATAAACAAGCAATTTACAAACAAAAATTAAACAATTACAGTAAACATTAACACTAAAATAAATTACATTTGAATTTGATATAATATTACATCAACAATTCAAAAATAATAAATTCACATTTCATCAATAGTATTTCAACGTGTAAATTAAACAATACAATACTGATCCTTTGCAGACTTTTTATTCATAAGATTGCTGGTCCGTACGTGATGTTTCACCATGAATTCTAGTAACTAGATCAAAAATAAATAAAAAACAGTAACAAGCCGTAAGTTTTTGTTTTGTACCACAGAAGTCAAAGATCGCTGTTTTGTCGGGGATTCTGTTTGCGAAAGCCACCGTAGCTTTACCACTGATTAGTAGGCTGCCACGGATTCCGTACAATCCCCTTTTTATATGTTTTCTATGGGAAAATTTTGATTGGCTTCCAATACAAGGTTTATTGCGTAAGCAAGTTTTATTTTCCTTCGATTTCTTTGAAACTTAACGCGTTTTCTATTGTTTTAGTTTTGTCTTTTTTATATTTCTGAACCCATCTTTGACTGCTTATTCTTTGCGTAGTTATTAAGTTTCAAACTTATGAATAACTTTTCGAATTTTAAAGTTTCTTGAGATTTTCTAATTGTTGCTGGTGATTTGATAATATTTTCATCTTATTTTAGTGTGACTTTTGTCGTGTTAAACATCTTATTTTATTATTATTATTTATGCGAAAGTTTGTGAGGATGAATGTTTGTTACCCTTTCACGCAAAAACTACTGAACGGATTTGGATGAAATTTGGTACATATAGGTATAGTTTATAGCTTGGATTAACATATAAGATACTATTTATTCCGGTAGTATGATCCCGTGGGGCAGGTAGCGCACTTCACGCGGTAGAAGCCGAGAAATAAGCTAGTATACCTAATCCTTCCAGCTTGACACCCGGCGATCTATAATGAGCCTGCCCAGAACTTCCTGTAGAGTGAATGGGCAAGATACCAGGTGTGTTGTTTGTGGAATAACACTACATTTGCAATCTAGGCTAGACATCTTAGAATCGTGTTTAAAACACCATCGGAGTAGTTTTTTTTCTGCTTCTGCAGTTTCTTTTGCTTCGGTCCACCTATGTCCGGAATCTGTTAAGAGATGTCCAAGTTATAGACAATGATGTATAGTTATTCACCACATCATTATTTTCATTTAAACCCGGAATCACTCACTGTTGGGTATAATAGGCCTCTCCTTTCTTCTGTTCTGAGCGTCCCTCAGCTGTTTTCCGATTTTCCTAATTATTTTTCAATATAATTTCTCGAAAACTGGTTCTTATCGCACACCCTCGCCTGCAGCTCGGGTGTTAATGCTGCCTCGGATGCAATAACAAAGTTTCTCCACTTATATGAAATTGTACTATTTTTTGTTTAGCAAGGTATGCCAAAATTCATACATAATGTAGGTACCCCATGCATTTTTAGGTGGATTAATGATCACTCAGCACCATAGTATGTATGCAGGCTTTCCTACCCCAAACCGCACTGCAAATCTTACCCTTTCATGATAGGGAGAGACATAATCCGCCATCAATCAGTATGAAAAATGTTCCCCATGCCTGCTTATTGTGGAGTTAGTTCATGTTCTTTGCCACAGGGGGCGCCACTTGTTTATGCTCAGAACAAAAGTTTGGAATTCAGGAAACAAATAACATTAAACTGTGTTTTTTACTGCCTCGTTGGTCTAGTAGTCACAATCGTGACTGCTGAGCATGAGGTCCTGGGTTCGATTCCCAAGTCGGGCAAAGTAATATAGATTATGTTATTATGTTTTTCCATCAGGAATTTCTCAGGAAAGCACGTTAAGCCGTTGGTCTCGGCGGGTAATTTGTAGATCTAAATCAGATATATCATCTACACTAATATTATAAAGAGGAAAACTTTGTTTGTTTGTTTGTAATGAATAGGCTCAAAAACTACTGGACCGATTTTAAAAATTCTTTCACCATTCGAAAGCTACATTATCCACGAGTAACATAGGCTAAATTTTATTTTGGAAAAAAAATAGGGTTCCGTAAGATATTTGGGTTTTTCGGACACAAGGTGTAAAAAATCAACCAGAAAAGTTACTTATTTTGCGTACGCTGCCTAAACTATAAAATATAGAACCATAAAATGTTCTAATTAATTGTAGATCTTATAAATATCTACAAAAAAGTCCGCGACACACTATACCTATCTATGTCGAGTGAGGCACAACACCATTTTTTTATCTTGAATTTTTTTTGGACTACAGTTAAACGCATTTATTTTACTCATGCTATAATCCTTATCTAAAGTTATTTTTCACTTTTTTGTGTTTTTGAAGTCGGTTTTATTTTTTGCAAAAAAGTTTTTTATAATACAAGCAATATGATACAGGCATGTTGCACAATATGATGCGATATAATATGATATATTATTATATGATGTTAGACTCAGCATGCAAAAAAACTAAATTATAACATAAAAAAAATACAATATTAGTGCAGAAATAACACTTTCAACTACAGTGGATAGCTTTAGAAATACAGTAAATACAAAGATGACAGAAAAGAAAGAAAAAAGGTCAATAATATGGTCGTTAATTTTGATGGACTTGGCGCTTGAATTTTTGAAGTGTAGATAAGATGATGTAATATTCATCCTACCTTCAACCTTATCTACCCAAAATCTAGAACACACATCAAACCTAAATATACCCTACCTACCCTCAACTGAAACTTCCCTCTCAAACTTAAGGGGAGGGTAATAGCGGCGTCAACTATTAACCTTGCGAACTTAACAGTATATGTTCGAACAACGAAGTAAATCTTACATAGCGAAGTCCGAAGAAAGTTGTTTTAAAACAAACTGCGAACAGGGGCATTAAATTTCAATCACAACACAATATGGCGACCTAGTTCCGGATACCGACTTTATCCGTAAAGCAGGTTATGGTTGTGCGATTAGTCGCTGCGATTGGCTGATTCATTTTGGAGACGGTGGCGGTTTTTTTTTTTTTTTGATAAACGTTGCCGGTTGGACCCGTTGGTCCCGAAGAGTAGATCGCGGGACGTCTTGGATGACTTCCTCGCGAGTTGGCGAGAAGAGGCACACCATCGTGAGAAGTGGAAGGAATGGGGGAGGCCTATGCTCTAAAAAAAAAGGCTTGCCCCACACAAGGAATTTCTCCTGTATCGTGGGTGCGTTTACAAAAATTTAAACTCACATACACAAACAGCCAGACCCGGAACAACTACCTGTAGGCCGTACAAATAATTGAAATGCGAGTATCATTTCTAGTTTAGGTGTACAATATGTAAAGTTTGTTTCTAAAAAATTTGGATTATCATAAAATTTTACATACGTTTTTTGCACAGTCATGCTTTTTAGGGTTTCGTACCCGAGGGTAACCTACGGGACGCTATTGCTAAGCCTACGCTATCCGTCCGACCATCTCATGATCCGTAGGTAAACAGTTGAAATTTTCACAGACTGTGTATTTCTGTTACCGCTATAACAAAAGAAAATTAAAATAAATTAAAAATTAAAGGGGCTCCCCTCCTGCCGGGGCTGTGGGACTGTTCGAAAGAGATACCGCGGCCCTGGAACACAAAGGGCAAAGACATACATGGATGGGTTTTAGTCAGTAAAAGTATGACACTCCCTCCCACTCCACCCAGAGCGAAAGGAGTTATTTGATGATTTCCAATCCCAAAAAAAAAAAAGGGCCTTCCCTACTACGAAGATACGGAACCCTTCAAGCGCGAGTCGGACTCGCATTTCGCTGGTTTTTTTTAGAAAATGTTAAATAATAAAATAGAGATGAGCTCAATTGATATAAACAAAGAATTATTGATTCCTTATCGTGTACATGACAAAGATTTTCTCAATATTTTTTATTAACCTTATTTCCTGTTAAAGCCATTGAGATATATATTCCCAGAATTCAACCCTTACAAAGCTACCTACGAAAAAGAATCTCTGCATAAGATATTTTTTCCAAGAATTCGTTATGAAGTCGACTTTAACAAGTGAACTAATGTCATCCAGGAAACGTCCTTTGGATGGAAAATATGTAATATACGAACATTTAAAAGTCGTAACAAAAGTAGGAAGAAATATTTAGTGAACAATTTCGCTTTTTCACTTGACACACAACGTTATACAGTTCTTTTACAGTTTTTAACCTGTGACAGCAGTTACGCAACAAACCTTAAAACGAGAAAAATATTACCGTGATTTCGAAAACTGGAAAGTTATAGTTATAGTATGATTACATGCACCCTGCCAGTTTGCAGAGGACTGTGTCCCTTATACCCTGTATTCATTTACTCTTATTTTTTAAATTAATTCTTAGTATTTATTGCTGTTGGTGTACCAAATAAATAAATAAAATACTCTTTTACTCAAAAAACACATGTGAACCTATACTGCCACCTTGGGGAAACCCTAAATTTCTTTCAGAAAAGTTTAGGTATTTGTATAATTATAATGTTAACTTTAAGGCAACCATTTTTAAAGAGAGAAAAATAAATGATTTATTATTTTTTCTTTTATATATTTCCAAACAAATTTATTACATTTTTAAACATTCATTTCTATACCTAATAATATTAAAACAAAAACATTTAAAAATATAAAAATTAGTAGCCCACAGGTATGGGAACTTTATTGTATTTAATAAAGACGCTTTAACAACGCTTTAATAACTGTCTTGGTATGGACATATGATGAGGAGGGACGAATCGCATGTGATTAAAAGAGTGATGAATATAAACGTTGATGGATGGAGAGGGAGAGGAAGATAAAGGAGTAAATGATAGTGTGACGGTTGACAGAGGCGAATGGAAGAAAAAAACGTGTTGCGCCGACCCCAAGTAACATGAGATAAGGGCAGGAAGAAGAAAGATGTTTTAACAGAAAAAAAGTCGCAAAACATTCTGTCTTACCATGTACAGGCAGCTTTAAACTCGGTTCCGTTCGCTAGAATAGGTAATAAAGTTCGATATTAGTTTTAGAGTAGCGTTCAAAAGTGTCAAGTTAGTTCGGAACACGTTATTGTGGGCCTGACGTGGAGCGGGACTGACTCGTCTGCTAATAGAACTTATGTAATGATGTGGATAGTGCGGCTTTTATTTTAGGTGCAGTTTAAATATGCCTCAAGCGCCACTGCTGAACTTTGGGGTATTCCTCAAAGCGCAACTATTTTTAAGCGCAACCAACTAAGCGCAATTAAAAATATTATATGTTAATACCATGATGAAAAACAGAAATGGGTATGATGGATTCATTAACGATATTTTTCATCGTGGTTGCGCTTAAAAATAGTTGCGCTTTGAGGAATACCCCGAGCATGAGGTCTTGGTTTCGATTTCCAGGTCGGGCGAAGTGTTTTTCCATCAGCTACCGAAAGCGCCAAACTAGTAGCTCAGTTCTGGGCCGACACAATTTAGATTGCCATCGACACGCTAAGAAGATCAGTAATTTCTCAGTAGCAGCCATGAAGTCTGGATTTGTGCTAGATTGATGGCAATAGCTTCGCCCCCTATTACATGAGACTTGAACATAACTGGAAAAATGTGGGTATACTTACTGTTAGGTACACTTCTGCCCAATCCTTTGAGGGATAACAGGCGTAATGTTATGTTATGGTTAAATATTTAAGTCCAGGTATCTTAACTGCTATAAATTGACGGTGACAACTCTTGAACGCCGTTTAAATGTGCTAATCGCGTTCAGTTTTGATTGGTGACACTCTAGCCTCCGTTCTTAATTACCACATAATTAATTCTCTCCAATTAATTTAATTGCTTTCGTAGTTAAACATTTAGTCCCTGAACAAAACAATAGATTTTATACGACCGAACTAAATACCAATAGACTGTATTGGTCACAAAACCCTTACATTAATTGACCCTTCGATAGTCGTTAATTGGGGTAGGTAACATGAGTGTTAAGTTTTTTGTTAAATGAAATGAAAAGGAGCTCGTGGTTAGATAACAACAGCCGCTCGGGTCGATCTTAGGTTAAGCCGTGCCTAGGTTGGTCTGTGGATGGGTGACCACCCATTACATACCGAGTTTCCTCCGTGCCTCGGAAAGCAAGTTAAGCCGTTGGTCCCGGCTCTCATTTGTAGATCTTTGAGAGTCGTTACAGGTAGTCAGTAGCCCAAAAAGTCTGACAACCAGTCTTACCAAGGGGTATCGTATTACGCAGTACCAACTGGGTTGTGGAGGTAAGATAGGCAGTCGCTCGCACGTTTTCTTCTTCCATTCTGATAACGTCAGAAGTTACGACATCATTTACTCCTTTCTCTTTCATATCACTCCTCACACAATCCACCCATTTTTTCTTTGGCCTTTCTCTCCCTCTCCATCTATCAACATCCACCCATCCCTCTTTTAGTCACATGTGTTTCATCGCTCCTCATTATATGTCATTAGGGTATAGGATACTTTTCATGCCGGCAGGATGTTCCCATAGAATAATTTCCCCCTCCATGTGACCGAAGCCGTATTGTATTACCTAGTACTAACTGGGTAGTGGAGGTCAGATAGGCAGTCGCTCCATTTATAATTTAAAATTAAAAAAACCCCTAACAAAAAATGAAAGATAAATATTTTTCATCCCCCATATCTAGTAAATGACTGCACCGATTTTGATGAAACGTATCTAAGAACTATTGGCAAGATACTAGCTTTCAAATAAAAAAAACTGCATCCAAATCGGTTCACTGGTTTAAGACCTACGGTGCCAGAGACAGACACACACACACACATTGCGGTCAAACTTATAACACCACTCTTTTTGCGTCGGTGGTTAAAAATACTGGTATTCAGCTGCATCCGGTTAGACTGGAAGCTGACCCGAACATAGTTGGGAAAAGGCTAGGCAGATAATGCGACCAAAGCAGCGGGCGAAAGTTGGATATATTTTACATCTTGCTATGTGAAATGGTAATACTTTACCATCACCAGTTCATTTAATTTTCTTTGTTTTCCACCCCATCGACCCTCAACAGCCATGCACTGTATTAAATCCCTTTGTGTTATACCCATAAAGGTTTTATTTTATCCACTTTTAAAATTTATGGACGCTGTCAATTTCTTCATTGTTGCTGCAATATCGCACGGATCGTTCTTGTGAAAGGAAAAAAAAACAATGCTGTTTTAAAAAGATTTTTATGAAAAAAACATGTGATTCTTATAACTGGTAAACTAGTGGACCACCTAACAGTTAAATTGGTGACTATCACACTTGAGTGAAGAGCGGGGCGCTTTGGGGTACTGTATTTCAAATTAAAACTTATTGAACTATATAGCTTTCAAAAACTGGCAGTTAGACTTACATAAAGGGTGTAAAAAGACCCTTAACGAAAACGAAAACCACATATTCTACCCATCATTGGGATCATTTTTTTCTTCTAGACCTTCAATATCTTCAGAACCTGTGGTTTCCCAGGTAGTCCTGGGAAACCACAGGTTCTGAAGATATTGAAGGTCAAAGTTCCAATTTTTTCACAAGTTTTTTTTTTTTTAAACCACTTTTTAAGGTTTTAACTTTACTTTAATAACCTCCATGACCCGTTTACATTTCAAAGTATCCATCAGCACTAAGTTTTCAGTGCGTAACATTGAGTTTTGACGTAAAACGTGATTTATCACCCCAAAAAAAAAAGTCGTTTCCCAGCAATAATTTTTGCGTAGAGTTACTTAGTTTGATGTACAGAATGCTTGGTTGACGGCTTCGTGAAGGGTCCGTTTACACCCTGTATAATCCCGTACAATTTTTTTTCCGCCCTTTGATGTAGTATAGCGTCAGAATAGAAACCCAATTTCAAAAGACTTTCATCCAGCCAATATATGTCTGAAAAATTAATTTCGCTAAAATATTGTCGTAGGTTGGCTGTAAAAAAGATCATAATTTACTTTCATACAAACAAGTCCATACTTTTTATCTCCTAAAGGCCATAAAAACGCGTTGCGCGGGAAATTTCCTTCAATTAGAGGGTAGTTACTTATTTTATTAGTAAGTTTTGGCCTTGTAAGCTGGGGGCCTATGGCTATGATTTGGATTTAATACTAGCTTTCGCTCGCAGCTTCGCCCCCGTTAAATACGGAATATACGCACGGGAACGTTTTAAATGTAGCCTATAACACTCGGGAATAATGTTGCTTCCTGTTAGTGAAAGAATTTTTGGAATCGGATCAGTAGTTCCGAAGATTACCCCCTACATGCAAACTTACAAACAGATTTTACCTCTTCATGATATTATATATTTTAATAGTATGTAGTATTGACTAGCTTTTGTCTGCGTGGAGGTCAAAAATTATCCCAAAGGAAAGTACTATCGGAGTTAAAATACATGAGAACCAAACCCGTTCAGTCGCTAAGGCATGAAATATTACAGACAGATCGCCAGACAAACAGACACAGTTACTTTTGCATTTCATAATATTAGTTGTATCTTTATTAGAAAGAAGTTGAAATACTTCTCTGGCGGTTCACGGCCAATGCAAGAATACATTCTGATAGAGTGATTAAATTACACAGGCAGCAAGATTATTTACACACAGGGTGTAAACGGACCCTTCATGAAGCCGTCAACCAAGGATTATGTATTCGCATTATGTATATCAAACTAAGTAACCCTACGCAAAAATTATTGCTGGGAATCGACTTTTTTTTTGGGGTGAAAAATAACGTTTTACGGTAAAACTCAATATAACACACTAAAACATTGTGCTGATGGATGCATTGAATAGTACGGGGGTCACGGAGGTATTTAAAGTAAAGTTATAACCTTTGTTAAAAACTTTGGCCACCAATATATCCGTAACTAGAAGGTTCCCAGAAGGTCCAGAAGAAAAAAAATATCGCTATGACGAGGAGAACAAGTGCCTTTCGGCTTCGTTAAGGGTTTACTTACACGCTTTATACCTGCCTAGCTGAAAAAGTAAGTAAATATATGTAAGTGTGTGTGTGTAGGGTAAGTGATGCTCACTTTCACTAACTTTAGAAGACACCTAAAAAGTTGATTCCTAAAAGGCCCGCGTACACACGGTGGCACATGAAGCTGTACATTTCCAGTATAAATTGGCCTCGCTTTGTAAAGATTTTCTACACAATGAGATATCCGCATAAACTGGTTATGTATAGCTTGATCGGCTGTCGTGCGTACGAGCAAAAAAATACCTTTAAAATAATCGCCCGTGCGTACGAGGGCTTACACATCCCAACAAAAGATACACCCGACGATAATTATTCCAATTAAACCACAAACTAACGTAAAGTCTACACATAATTACACTATAATCACTGAATTCGCTCACCGAATGCGACGCACGTAGCGAAAGCGAATAATCGAGTAACCCGATTGATTATATCGATACTAGACTCGGGAACTGTAATCGTTGAGTGTGCGATAACTGAAATTATGATGTGCTTTCATTTGAACATCGATTCATCCATACTAATGTCCTTAAATGCGAAAGTAACTCTGCCTGGCTGACGGTTTGTCTATTTTTTTACACTAGGCGCACCTGATATGAAGCGGTGGTGCGGCCTAGGGTAGAGCACGCTTGCCTAGAAGAAACCGATTCATTTTTACAAAACTAGCTTTTGCCCGCGGCTTCGCTCGCGTTAATTTAGAATTTGACAATCAATTCGGGATTCAAAAAATCATGATTGAATATTATACTCTGCTTATAATATTCAATCATGATTCGAAAGACACGTGGCGCCATCTTTTATCAAAAGAACGTTATTCTTGTTTTCCTCGGGATCAGTACTTTTTTTCGGGATGAAAGGTACTTTATGTTCGTTTATGTACACTTGCCAACGTATGTGCAAAAATTCAGGATGATCGGTTTAGTGGTTTAAGCGTGAAAAGGTAACAAATAAACAAACAAACTTACTTTCGCATTTACAATATTAGCAAGGATTTGGACCTGGAGTTGTTTGGAGAAAGTTTTAGATCTTGTAGGATCATTTTTCAATAAACAGGTATCTTTTATGTTTGGAAAATTATGTCAAACAGTATTTTTTTATTCTTGAGTAAAAAATTATCCGATCATCGCATCCCTGAAATTTGAGAAAACTTTTAAACAACATAGTGACAATTTTTAAAGAGCGTTATCATTTAAAAAGTAATACGTGTTGGCTCAACTCTTATTCCCACAGCTTTAAAAAAATAATTGTTAACCCTTTGAAACTAAAAATACACACAATACGAGAACAAAGAACATAAATACATTTTTCTAATGCAAATTATGTCTACCAAGGAAACGAGGGGTATGCGGCGCCTGTCCCTCCGTTAGCGATAAGCGGTAAGCAAGTAGAGCTAGCAACTAAAATGAAGTTTTTGTTTGACAGGGTTTGTGGTGACGCAGTGATGAGAAAAACCAGTAATCAACTATCAATACCAATGGTACAGCGTGGAAGGGACACCGAAGCACAAATGCTTACCACGTATTCTGTACATCATTCCACATACAAATTTTGCATTCTTACTAATATAATAAATGCGAAAGTAAGTTTGTTTGTTTGTTACCTTTTCACGCTTAAACCACTGAAGCAACCATCCTGAAATTTTGCATATACGTTGTCAGGATACTCCTGACAAATATGCAAAAAATCTGCTGAAACCTGCAAAAGTGTAATACCTGGGTCCATATTGGCTCACCTAAAGTTCTTTTCCCGAAACTGTTCTTCCTAACGATTTGTAATCCGAATGATCACTCTTCCTAAAAATTTTCATTCTAAAGTTTTCATTCATACTATTTGTAGTGCTACCGGCGATGTTCATAACACTCATGTTTCCGAAAATTTTAATTAATAATATCATTAATGTAAATATATTTAAACTCCTACTGTTTTTTGTCATAACGCTTTTATCCCTAAACATAAGTACAGGTCAGAGTCTCGTCTTGGGGGCACTATGTAAAAAAAACTTAGAAAAATTTCGCAACCAATTTCGAAGTAGCGCTCGCCGGCCGCTGCCGCGGCACCGCTCGCTACGCTCGCTCGGCTCGCGCGTAGTTACCGGTCACAGTTCTAACCTAACCTAACCTATGGATCCCTTCCACATCGTTTTTACGACAAACAGTTAGTCGGAGAAAAAAACACCAAGAAACTTTATTCTTACATTTAGGTGTTTTATACGATAGAATCGAGAAAATAAACGGTTTGCAAAAATAACACTTTTTTGGTTAAATTTTTTTAAGTCTAAACAAAGAAATCTAAACAAAAAATATATGACTTTGAAAAATAGTGTAAAAGATGGTTATGTTGAGAAAACATAGGAAAACAAATAAAAGTGTAATAGATGTTTATTGCTACTGACATTATGAAGTTGAATGCTTCGGAATTATAAAATTAGAGACAGAGTAGTTAGGAATTGTGATTGTTAGGATGAAAAATGTTAGGAAGAACATTTTCGGATTTCCAATTATCGGAGTTGAAAATTTAGGTGAACTTTGGCGCACCGGTAATACCTACACGATCATAATGTATGGAACAGCTGATGTTTTTAATAACCGATAAAAAATACAATTATGCGGTCCCCCCCCCCCCACATAATTGTAATATTTTTAGTTATAATGATGTACTGAATACGTAGTAACTGTTTGTGCGGCGCGTCGGTATCCCTTCCACCATGTATACTCCCGGCCGAATCCACCCACGCCGGTCAATCTTATCTTAGATTAGCCAAGTAAGCATTTATAATGCACAAGTGAGCGCGCTAACATCGACGTTTTAGTACTCCCATAATCTGATTGTACAGCAACGCACCACGACCGGGCAGAGATCAGGCATAGGACTGACGGGCATTCCGAGGCACAGGGACATAACACCTCTACGTTCCAAACTCCGGGATCATCATCATCATCATCATCAGCCTTCAGCAGTCCACTGCTGGACATAGACCTCCTCAATCGCACGTTACTCAACTGGATTCTCAGCAACTCTCATCCAGTTGCTACTACCCTGCGAAGATCGTCGCTCCACCGAGCCTGAGGGCGACCCATCTTACGTTTTTCGATTCGCGGTCTCCACTCAAGAACACGTCTACCTCAACGGTCATCGGTTCTACGGCTAATATGGCCTGCAAATAAACATACAAACTCCTGGTTGCTACTGAGAAATGCAGGACGAGGACCCCAGGCCAAACAGTCTCACTTGTGACCTCGAGAACAACATTACAGGGCAGTATATCTTTTTTACAGACACGGGACCTATAATCTTTAGTACAGATGCCAGCTGCACATCAAGCTCCTACAATCTGTCAAATTTCATTAACAAATTTTCAACTTTATCGTTAAAGCATAAGGCTCCAGGTCGATTGGGAAAATTTGACAGTTTCGGGTAGCTTGATGTGCTGGCATCTGTACGTTGCTGAGTGAGAAAATAGTCGACAGGATTCGCCTCGTGAGTGGTATGACAAGTGCCTCAGGAGGAATTCCTAGAGGAGTCACAACTAGGGGAGCAACGGGAAGTTGTCGCTTCCCCCCTTTCCTGTTTCTGGCTTTGCGTCGTGTGGAAATGGGTTTCCCCTTCAGTTTTTATAAGATGCTGTGATTTGCACAAGTATGGCGGATGTGTTTGGTCTGTGTTTATCTGTAAAGTGTTGTAGAAGTCTTGGTTTTTGTTAAGGATTTTTACTAATACTTGTGTAGGTTTGTGCTCAGTTGATGGCAATTGGCTCACGTCCTATTATTACGTGGGACGCAAACATGACTGCAGTTATGGCTTTGAGGAAAAAGCCGCAAAATTTTAGGCTAGGCTCTTTGATTAAAATCACTGCGACCACTTTAGTCCGAACCAATCAAAACATTTTTATTTAACTAGCTCTTGCCCACGGCTTCGCTTGCGTTAAGGGTAGGGAATTATAAAATATACTCTATCATATCCCTCGTATCTATAAACAAGTCAAAGTATTACTTGAGTAATAATAATTACTTAAGATACGATTTTTATTCCGTACTTTAGTTATTGGTTTAAGTTAGAACTGTTATAAGTTAGAACTCTTTGTTTTGCTTTCTTTGTCTGTTCTTACTTCCTTCAAATTCTTGCCTATTGCATAAAAATGGTTGTACAGTCACGAGCACCAATATGTAAACACTTAACAAATTTTAAAAGTTTTTCTCCTTCTGTTCTGATTAAAATTTCATGTTGTAACGAACATAGTATTCTGGAAGTGATAGATTTATGAAAAAGATCCTATCTCCAAGTTACAATCGTTATTTCTCGCAAAAATTGCTTTTAAATTTAGGAAAGTGAATGTGTAGTGAAGTGATATGTATATATATATATATATATATATATGTATATATAATGTGTATATATATATGTATATATAATGTGTATTTATATATAATCATCTCATATTGATGCTCGAGACTGTAAAATACAAATTTTGACTGCATTTAAATTCTATAAATACTCCCACATCGTTAGAAACACGAGTGAAACCGCAAAATAACAGATACAGGTATAAAATCATTTGTAAGCCAAACTAAATATCTCGTGAACGGTTTTAGTCCACAAATTAGTGCCATAGTACTCGCAACGAAGGCTTAAGTGGGCTTACAGTTGAAATTTATTGATAAAAGGCTTTGCACGCTTGAAATGTGGGAATCTATACCGATAAAATAGTTTGTCTGTTCACTTTTGGGTTTTAAAACTGTGTGTATTGGTTATTTTTTTCGGTTGGTGTGGTTTTTTTATGGTAATCTGGTTGGTGTGGGGCTAAATTGGGGCATTAACGTTGGCATGGATATATAGCGTAGTTTAAGTATAGTTTTTTTGTGATTCGGGTCCATTCGAAATTTTAGCTTTTGTGTTAGCAATCAGACACAGATCGAGGCACGGTGGTGTCACACCAGCTTTTTTCCAAATTCCTGGCTGTTCCTTAAGAAATTCTAAAGTAAAAAAACAATAACACTTTTTCCGACCAAAAACGAACCCTGGACCAGGCCACTGATCAGCCCGGCTAAATCCAAGGTTTGGACAACCTTGGATTTAGCCGGGCTAGGCCGGAAAGAGACACATTGCCTTTTCTTTTTTTTTTTCGGGTTGGAAATCATTAAATGACCCCTCCCGCTCTGGACGTAGCGGAAGGGAGTGTCAGACTTGTACTGACTAAAACCCATCCATGTTCCTTCTTGGCCCTTTGTGTTCCAGGGCCGCGGTATCTCTTTTGAACAGTCCCGCAGCCCCAGCAGGCATCGGCATCGGCTTCCATTCACACACTGCCTCAAAGGTAGCAGCAAATTAGAGAATAAATCATCATCATCATCTGTCTAGCCTTTTCCCAGCTATGAGTGTCGGCTTCCAGTCTAACCGGATGCAGCTGGATACCAGTATTTTACATGGAGCAACTGCCTATCTGACCTCCACAATCAGTCTTTCGGGCTGTCAGTCTGTCAGACTTTCGGGCCTCTGACTACTTAACCACTGTCAAAGATCTACAATTAATAGCCGGGACCAACGGCTAAACGTGCTTTCCATAGCACGGAGGAAACTCTGTATCTAACCTATCCACGGACCAACCTAGGCAAGCGCGGCTTAACCTGAAGACCGGCTCGACCAGAGCGGCTGTTATTATTTAGACAAGAGCTCCACAAAATTAAAGAATGAATGTAGAACGAAAAACAACATACTGTATATTCAACACGCAAGCAGTAAAGCTGTGTTTAAATTTACCTTAAACTAAGTTATTCATATCCCTTAATTATTCATTGCTCTTAGAATACCTCAGTCTCTTCCCGCGTGTTGGTACCGACAGCCTGTCTCCGTAAATTTTGATGGGCTTTACAATTTTTGTTACTAAGTCGAAAAATCAGCATGAGGATTTCTTCGGACCCTGAGGATTAACGATATCGTAATAGTCTAATACATTTTTAAGGCCTCGAACAATACTGTTAGTTAAAATTACAAAAACATTAGGGATGATACTTTCAAAGCTCATATTAAAATCACACCTTCAGATTTCCTAAATTTGTAGTCAGGAATGTTTGGTATAACCATAGTTACTTCATCATCATCATCATAACAGCCCGCAATCACCCACTGCTGGGTATAGGCCTCCCCTTTTTTCTGCCACACCTCCCGGTTCTGTGCGTCCCTCATCCAGGTGTTTCCCGCGAATTTGACGTTATCGTTAACCCAAAGAGCTTTTGGACGGCCCTGGCTTCTTTTGCCTAACCTTGGCCACCACGCGTACAAAGCGTTGCTCCATCGTGTGCATTTGAATTGAGCCGTTGCTCATACCCGTTTTTGCAAAATGTCTGTATTGAGTGGTCCAGACTTTAGGTAATAACTGCAGACCCTTAAGAATGCCATTTATTTTTACTTTGGTCTATGAGTTTTGACTATTTTTGATTTGAAATCAGATTTTGTCGCGGAATAAAAAAAAAAACAATCAATCCAAATGCACACTGCTCCCTCGGCCACCTCCGCGTCTTGCCAGATGTCCTGCCCAGGTCAATTTGAGGCGCACCGCCCGGCCTCCGACACTTAAACTTACGTCCGACGGCGGATTTCGGCGTTACGCACTCGATCTAAGAGGGCTATGCCGAGCATTGCTCGTTCCATGGCCCATTGTGCCACTTGTACTCGATGGAGTCTCCTTTGTGAGCGACCATGTTTCGGCACCGTAGGTTATTGTTGGCAGGAC
Source organism: Noctua pronuba (assembly GCA_905220335.1). Taxonomy (NCBI): domain Eukaryota; kingdom Metazoa; phylum Arthropoda; class Insecta; order Lepidoptera; family Noctuidae; genus Noctua; species Noctua pronuba. Next base: position 6,488,274 of record LR999918.1, on the reverse strand, counting down.
ACATTATTTGGAAGGCATAGTAACTTCATGATAACCAAGCAATTTGTGACAGATCATCATCAGCTCGTTTCGATCAGAACTCGATCCTCAATTACAGCTGTACAAATTAAATCAAATTTAATTTAATCACTCAAACTCAGAGTAGAGGAACAACAAAGAAACGATGGGTGGACTGTGTAAAGGATGATATGGAAGAAGAAGACATGCTGCGCCGACCCCAAATAAATTGGGATAAGGGCAGGAGAATGATGATGATAATGAGACTCATTAGTTTTGGTCCTGTGGTAGATGCTAAAATTTTTACAAATATATTTTAAAATGACTCCAAGCACAGTCAGGTTCAAAAGTAAGTCTTCCTCGTTAATGTAACCCTAATTGTAATATTAATGGTTTATAGTTAACTCGGGAATAAATCCAACGTGATTTAAACACCAATAATAAACGTACAAAACCAACGTATTTATACCGAAGTAATTTTCAGGAAACAGCAATAAATTCTAGAAAAAAATATCTAGTTCCAATTTTTGTAACCAATGCCCGCGGCTAAACTATAAATTTAATTGTTGGAAATAAATGTTCGTTTAGTTCGTATGTTGTTTTGGTAGAGCATGCCAAAAATGGTATGCGATTTAAATTTTGGCTCGCAAATAATTTAAGTAATATTTCAATTCTATTTTTTTAAACTAGTCCTATTAAGTGGCCATCCAGCTCTGGATGAAGACCTTCTTCAACTTATTTATTTATTATTAGCCTGTTGTGTCCCACTGCAGGGCAAAGGCCTCCCTTCCCTCTTTCCATTTATCTCTGTCTTTGGCTATTTGGGCCCAATCCTTTTGACAAGAGTCCAGCTCGTCACGCCATCTCCTTCTGGGCCTACCGCGTCGCCGGGTTCTATTGTTCGTAACCTGTTCTTCTTCATCTGTTTCCGTCTATATCTATCTAGGGATAAAGCCTATCCAAATGAGTTAACGCTACAGCAGAAGCGCACCACCCAAATAAGGAGATTTCCCAAAAATACACGTATAGTTTGATACAATTTAACAGAAGAACAAACTAAACACATGACTCTCCTCTTTAAAAATACAACACAACACTAAAAGTCAGCCATTTTTTGAAAAACCATTTCTCATTATTTTTCCTTCACAGACGCCGTAATTAAAACCACATTTACATACTTATTAAAAGCACACACGACGAAATTTTCACCCGCATTGCCCCTTGGCCACGAGCTTCAGGCGTAAGCATTACGCATTTTGCGATAAAGACTGGAGAGAAAACAAATAAAAGAAGTTGTTTAGTGCATGCCAGGTGACCCACCACGACGTCTTAAAGCAGTATTGTTTTAACCTTATTCCAGAGTGAGAAAGAGATACCGCTAGATGTTTTTTATAGCTTAAAGCAGTTTTGTTTTAATGACGACTGTCATTAAAACAAAACTGCTTTAAGACGTCATGATAACCCCCTAGGACTCAACGAGCTACCGCAATGAGTACTACGCGCGCGTTTCGCTTAACACCCGGTTCATGTCCTCTGAAGATGCGACTTGCATCAAGAGACGCGCGCGTTTTTCACTTGCTTCCTTCGTGTGAGTTCCAAAGGTAGCAAGCTCATAGTTTCTTCTTCAATTTATTTACTTCACAGTCTTTGTCACAACACGCGCGTCCCTTGCGCGAGTAGCCTCACCCGAGGCCGTGAAAGGGGCCTTACAGGTGACTGTGTCGAAAGAGTTGTTAGTACAGCATGGACCTGACACCACAGTGATAAGGGTAGACCCTCAATCCAGTTAATTTATATGTTTACTGGGCTCATGTTTTGTACGAAGTTATTTTGGACTATGATATTATTGTTGGGTCTTACAATTGTGTGTTGGGACGGGGATTTTTGATATTTTTGTGGAGAAGCGGAAAATGAATTGTGTTTTCCTTGTGTGTCGGAAAGGGGAAGGATTACATCAGGGTCATCAACAACGTTCTGTTGTATGTAAACAACAATACTGCAAACACAGACGGCTTTGTCCGCGTAGAGTTCAATAATTGTCCCACGGAATCATACTACCTGGATAAAAAGTATTTTATGTATTAATCCAGGTTTTAAACTATCTGCGTGCCAAATATCATCCAAATCCGTTCAGTAGTTTTTGCGTGAAAGAGTAACAAACATCCATCCATCCTCACAGCCTTTCGCATGTATAATATTATTAAGTAACATAGTAAGATGTATTTGCCAAGTGTGGTTTTTAGAGTATTATTGCTATTCAATTCTTAGAATAGATAGACTAAGGAGACCTTCGATCAGAAAAGTTTGATACATTTTGGAATGAAATCGTGTTATAATAAAAGAAGCATTGTTCTCTAAGAAAATACTTAAGGAGATAGTATTTCAAATGGTATTGCCATAGTTTTTACTAGTATTAGTCTGTTGAAAAGTTGTTAATGAACAAATGCATTCAAATATTTACAAGCCGTAGACGGAACAAGACGAAGGAAATCGTTATCCAATACTTTTTACTACTTAGTAACAAATCGTTCTGTCTAGTGGCATTCGCCCGCTTGTCAAAATCGAAAATGTCCGACATAAAAAAAATTGTATGAAAATATACTCAATGTCCGCTCTATAAGTCTTTTAAATCTCTTTGTTAATTAAACTGCATAGGGTTCACCAAAAGTACTCGGGTATCGTCGTACGAGAAAACTTCTAAATTGTAGTGTAGGATCTTCTGCCACCAGTAATCCAATTTTTACTCCTTATTGCACACAAAATAAAAAATATACATAAAAATTGCAAAAATATAGCTTACTAGCTTATCCCCGCGGCTTCGTCCTCGTGGCGTTCGGTAATGTCCCACGGGATCGTACTACCAGAATAAAAAGTATTCCGTATTAATTCAGGATATAAACTATCTGTCTGCCAAATTTCATCCAAATCCGTTCAGTAGTTTTTGCGTGAAAGAGTAACAAACACACATTCTTCCATCCATCCAAACTTTCGCATTTCTATTATTCGTAGGAAGTAGGACGTATAATCTAAAACTTGACAGTAAACGATCAGCATAAATAACTCATCAAAACACAAAAAATGTCCCAAAAAACGCACTAAAAAAAACAAATAAACTGTCTCACAGCTCAACCCTTTAAAAAGGATTAATTTCAGGGCGGTAACGCACCCAATTTCCTTTCTGTCATGGCCGCTTCATTAAGTGAATAATTTATTGTTCTTTCAGGTATTATAGACCTGCACTGTTTACGGGTTAAGTATTTTGGGCATGATTTCTTTTTAAAATGTTACAGTTGAAATTAAAACGGACATGTTGCCTTTTCCATTTCAAGTACCTGAAGGTCTAAAGGCTTGAGGCTAATAAATTGTCTCACACGGACCTTCTCATTTGAGTTAGAAAAATACATATTTATTTCTTTTTTGGTTATGAACATAACATGAAGGAGCTCGTGGCTAAATAATAACAGCTGCTCCGATCGATCTTTGGATTAAGCCGTGCTTGCCTGGGTTGGATGGGTGACCGCCCATTACATACCGAGTTTACTCCGTGCTTCGGAAAGCACTTTAAGCCGTTGGTCCCGGCTTTCATTTGCAGATCATTGACAGTCAGAGTCAGAGTCAGTGGCCCAAAAAGTCTGACAACCAGTCTTACCAAGGGGTATCGTATTACCCAGTACTAACTGCGTTGTGGAGTCCAGATAGGCAGTCGTTCCATGTAGAATACTGGTATTCAGCTGCATCCGGTTAGACTGGAAGGCGACCCCAATATAGTTGAGAAAAGGCTAGGTAGATGATGATGGTTATGAACAGAACATAACATCACGCCTGTAATCCCCGAAGGGTTATGCAGAGGTGTACCTAATAGTATACCCACATTTCGCCAGTTACGTTTAAGTCTCATGCAATAGGGGGCGAGCCTAATAGATCCATAATAGTAAAATATGTACAAGTATCAAAAGGGGAAAAGAACTACAGGGCGTCATAAAATTCGTCCACATTGCTGTCAATAGGAAAAGTGCCCAGAAGGCTGGTAACATTGCCACGTTGGATGGCAATGCTGATTCTTTGGCCAAAAACTAGGCCAGCCCTCTAGTCACGTGAAGAGTCGACCAACCGCTTGTAAAAAAAAAACTAAACAAAGGTCTAAAATTTATTCTTTTTATTTTCTAAATCCCGTACGATCCCCCGTTTAAAATAAAACCGCGATTTATTTGAAAATCGAACCATTAAAAATCCCTGATCTCCCTAACGATCTCATTTAATGAATCTCCAGGTAATCTGGTTCGATCTAAAAACTCAGCCGTGTAAAACGGGTAGTAACCTATTTAAACTAATGACCTGGGTTGTAACAAGTGAAAAACTTAAGCTCTGGCCACACTGACGCGATTATCGCGCGGGATGAGGGAAAAAGTTCCCCCAAAAAATTGGATATCCAACTAATGGAAGTGTTTAAATCGCGTGACTTCATAATCATTGCAACATTTGACGCGTGCAGTGACATCCCGTTTTTCGCGCGAGATTCGCCTCTGTGTGGCCAAAGCTTAACGTGAACTGAACTGAAGTGAACTGAGTGGAATCAGAACCAAGTAGAATCAGTTGAGATATCCCGACTAGTCGCATACACTCTAATTTGCCAATCGAGGGAAAAATTCACGAGGTTTTTTCATGTAGGAGGGAACCAAGATAGGTATTTTAGTTATTTATTATCAGAACTAGCTTTTGCCCGCGCGTTTATTTAGAATTTGACAATCAATTCGGGTTTTACTCTGCTTGTAATAATATAATTCAATTATGATTCGAAAGACACGTGCCATCTATATATGATAATAATGTTATTGTTGTTTTCCTCAGGAATACTTTTTTTTCGGGAAGAAAGGTACCCTATGTCCATTTCTGTACACCTGACAACGTATTATGCAAAATTTCGGGATGATCGGTTCAGAGGTTTATGCGTGAAAAGGTAATAAACAAACTTACTTCCGCATTTTTAATATTAGTAAGGAGTATGGATGTATTAGTACAATATTCAAGTAGCGGGTGGTTGGTGTAAGGACTGGTAAATCTGTGATTTATGTGCTGCTATGACTTCATTCATCATAGCAAGCTTTCGGAGTTCCGTACATCGCGATGTCGCGAGGTCGGCGCAGCATGTTATCTTCTTCGATACTTCTCTATTACTCGTCATCTCATCAGTCACCTCCTTCCACACATCCATCGTTTCTTTGGTCTTTCTCTACTCTTATACCCATCCACATTCAATAAAAGTAAGAACCTTTTTGGGACAAAAACATTTATGCACATTTGTATACTATCCAATACGGCAAACATAAAATGCCCTCACCGCTGCTGGCATCCTGAATACCTGACAAAAATAAATTAACGCCACACATTTAAACGTCCTCCTAATTTAAAATTAAATAGTCCATCAGTACAGAAAATAAATCACCACACGCACTTCCACGTGAAAATTGACGACTCTTCGGAAATTGAACTCATCAGAGTCGCAGCACATTTGCTCGTCGCTACATTTGGCATAACACCATCCTATACGTGGCTGGAATACTTATAGCGTTAGCAGAGCGATTCCGCTTTAACTTTTGACTCTACCTGTCGAATTGTAATGAAGCCTAATATCTACTTTCCAGTTGGATCAGTCGTAGAGTTTCAAATATGTTTGGTAATACGGTAAGTTTTTTATGGGGATCGATCCGGGGAGTTTGAGAGCCACTTATAAAAGGTGAGTATAGACTACAACATTTTCTGGAGCATTTCTGTGTAATGTAACGTTCTTACGAATGGTACAATACAGGCAAAAGCTCAGTTTCCAAAGCATTTCCATGTAATGTAACGTTCCTGCGAATGCTCGGCGTTATGTTACGGGTAAATCCTCCCTTGGGTCTCCCTCCGCGTCACCCCGCAACCGCGCATCGCCCGCATTCGTGGCTCGACGAAATGTTACACCAATACGCTCGTTGGTTTGTAACAAAGAGGCGAGCGTGCTCGACGTTTAGTTCGTAAAAGGATGATACACTAGAACATATCATAGAGCGGGTCGTTGTTCTGTTACAAGTAAATGTTGTAGTCTATACTAACCTTAAGGTTGAGATCAAAGTGTGGCTGGGGTGGTAAGAGGATTAAATAGTGTCTGCAAAGGACGAATTGAATCAATTTATTTGGAGTAACCTAGGCCGATTTTTGACCATCAAAGTGGTGTGTAGGTGTGTACTAATATAAAACGGTTTACGATCAAACACATTCAAGTGTTACTCCAGACTAATCTTAGAGTTACATGTCTTTAGGATTAGTCTTGAGTACCAATTGATTTTGCTAGAAGTTAAGCTCCTAGACTTCCTTAATCCTGATGTTATATACGTAGGTAGTACTTGGACGAGATAAAAAATCTTATGTATGGAGCAATTCATTTGAAAACATCGTTTTTCTTCAACAACATTTATACTAAATCCTGAAATAACAACAACATTTTTAGTTACGTGTTTTGAATAGAGGATCTAAATAGTTAAATGGCAATCCCTTTCAAAGATTTTCATAATTTCTTCAACTACTTCCAACTTCCATCATCTGGGCACTTTTCCTGTTGATAGCGATGTGGATGAATTTTTTGACGCCCTGTGACCGTTTTGATAGTTGTACATTTTTATTTTTTCTTACTATTATAGATTTGTAGTTTGTATATAATGTAAATATTCACTTGTTATTAATACATAAAAATAAATGACTTCCATCATAAGATTTTCATCAGTTTATATGAGGTTATATCAGCGGTTTATATCAGTTTATATAATTATCAATAATAATTACCATTGATAGATAATTATCATTAAAGCCACACTTGTGACCTTTTATCGCTGATAAATTGTCACTTTGTCTAGACTTTCTGGCTTTTACACCATTTTAGTTATTATCTAACTATCAGTTACTATCGCGTATTTACATACCTACTAAAACAAAATGCACAAGTAATTCAGTTACCGTTTCAATATTTTCAAACTAACGGATCCAGCTACAATTAGGTCGGAATATTCAGCGTCTCATAGCTGAAGTAATGGAAATTTATCGTCTGGATAAGACACGACTTGTTTTAATGTAAGGGTTGGTTGCGATAGTTGAATAATGTGCTTAGTAGGATTATAACGCTTGATGGAGCTAGTGCTGTTATCCAATTTGCGTTCTCGAAAACGGCTCTAACGATTTCGATGAAAATTACAAATGTGGATGTTTACGGTTCTCGATGATTACGATATTACTTAACATAAACACAACATCACGCCTGTAATCCCCAAAGGATTAGGCAGAGGTGTACCTAATAGTACAACCACATTTCGCCAGTTATGTTTAAGTCCCATGTAATAGGGAGTGAGCTTATTGCGATAAACCGGGCGTAAATCCTGACTCCGTGGCTGTTTCTGAGAATTTCCTGATGGAAAAACTCATAAGCACTTTGTCCCCGGAAATCGAACCCAGGACCTCATACTCAGCAGTTGTGCTTGCGACCACTAGAGGCAGACAGACAGTGAGGTTTGTGTGCACAAATGTAAAGCCTATATCTTCTTCAAACCACACCAGCTTATCACCATTCCCAATCGCATGCGTGTTTTCTTTACCATCACAAACCAGTGTTAAAGCTTATAATGAAAATTAAATTTAAAAAACCCCCAACGAAAAAATAAAAGATGAAAGATAAATACCCACTTTCATCCCCCATATCTAGCAAATAGCTACACCGGTTTTGATAAAAACGTATCTAAGAACCATCGCCAAGAAACTAGCTTTCAAATAAAAAAAACTGCATCCAAATCAGTTCACTCGTGTAAGAGCTACCGTGCCAGAGACAGACACACACACACATTGCAGTCAAACTTATAACACCCCTCTTTTTGCGTCGGGGGTTAAAAAGAATAATTAAAGTATAATCTTTTGAAACAGTTTCCAAGTAAAAATGAAGGTATTAAGTTAAAGGATTAGTGATGTGGTTTTATTGATTAGTTTCACGTCAGTTGCCGACGCTGCAGTAATTATTTTCACTTAATCCACCAGTTTCTAGCGCGCAGAAAGGTTTTATTATTTTGTTTAATAACTGAGAAATGAACGGGTGAGCGTTTATTTTTAATTCGTCTAATTGATGATACTTTGTATGTGTATAGTACACGTAATTAAAAACAGATATGTTTAATTATGTGTGTTTTTTGATTTTGATTATTTAATTACTAACATTATTTTTAAGTGTACCTACTAACAAAATTATGGATCTTTGTGTCTGAATTAAATAAATTGAAATGAATTGAATTTTAATTCCTTACATGAAATAGGAGCTGAGTCTTATCACTAATTAATTAACGCAGTCAATTACTATTGATGAAGGCCTTCCCCATCACAGAACAATGATCTCTCCCAGAGGTGACGGCACGGTTGGCGCAGTGGCTGAGCGATTGACTACTGCGCTTCGTGTCGCGGGTTTAATTCCCGCACGGAACAAATATTTGTATGGCCTACGGGTAGTTGTTCCGGGTCTGGCTGATTATGTATATGAGTTTAAATGTATGTAAACGTAACCACGATACAGGAGAAATTCCTAGTGTGGGGCAACGCAAAAAAAAGTACATAATATTATGTGAGCCCAAAATGCGAATTCTGGCAGTAACTTCAGAGATGCAGAGAAAACTTTTTTGTGTTTAAACTATTGACTCCTTGGAGAATCTATTGATACCTTAAAATATTGCTTCTTTTTCTTCGCGTGTCTATGGCAATGTTGGAGACAAAACATCACCGTGCGCCACTACGACCGAAGGGCGACAGCGGGGAGCGGGGAACGGGGGACGAGGTGCCGAGAGCTACCACCACCGCCGCGCCGCCGCCGCACCGCATTGACACATGCGACACGGACCAGAAGCACGCGTTCTTTACTATCCTATTCAATATACGAACCTACCTATACAGTCCGCTATTTTATTTGAGAATCACCAACACATTGGTCCTCTCACCGTGGAAAAGGATACTAAGGACGTCTTGAAGCTTATTTGGAAATTAATTCGTGCAAAAATCAAGAAACTTTGGCGAGTCGTACGCGCCGGCCATTACGCGACGACTTTCGAGAAGGTCAAGGAAGGACATTTTTGAAGGACGAACAAACCGTCTCATAACTGGACAAAGGATAAGACATCTTGTGAGTTCGTTCCTATTTATTCCTCTTAATCCATCTTCTTCTATCTAGCCAAATACACATTCCCTTCTTAGTATCATACATATTTTGCTAAAACTTGAGTCAGTGCTTTGTACACTCTTCATACGTAACTATTCATAGAATATTGCCTGAGCTGTTACTTATAATATTTTAGTTTAGACAAATTATTTGGTCGAGATTAATATTGCTAATTACGGTTGTAAAACCCGAGCGTTGAATGCCTATTGCATGAATCATCTTGTTTACTTCAATCGATACGCACAGTCATTGAGCTTAGCTACCTGGTTAGAATTTTATTCTTGCTTACATAATAACATCTTTATTACGTGTTACAGTGCATCAAGTAGCTTGTTATTTTAAATCAGCTGTTGCCATTACCACGATTTGAGGCTTGCTTGTGATCATGTCTGAACTTAAAACTTTAATTAAAAAACGCTCAGCTATAAAATCAAAGCTTACTATTTTTGGTAATCATATTAAATTAATTGAAACTTCAAAAACATTAACGCAGTTACAAAACATAGATTTAGAGTGTCGCTTACGAAAATTTGAGCCCTTATATGAGGAATTCGACACTTTACAGACCGATATCGAGATCCTATCTGACGAGCCACCAACCGAAGAAGTACCCGCGGAGCGTGTGCAGTTTGAAAACGACTACTACTCGCTGGTGGCCAGGGCCAAGAGCTTGCTTGCTGCCGGAGGAAAGGGCAGCGGATCTGTGGCGGAGTTCAGCGATGCAGAATCAGGTGGGCGAGTGAGAAATATGGTTAGGCTACCGAAAATTGACTTACCACATTTCAGCGGTGGCTATCAAGACTGGCTCGAATTTAAAGACACATTCCTTTCTCTTATACATAACAGTGATTGCATAGATAACATTAATAAATTCCACTATTTACGGGCTACTCTAAAAGGAAATGCCGCTTTTATTATTAAAAACATCGATTTTAAAGGTGACAACTATAAAATTGCATGGGACTTATTGTGCGAGCGATTTGATAACAGTCGTTTACTGGTTAATAATCATTTACAGGCCTTGTTTAACGTGGAACCAATTCGAACAGAATCATGTAAGTCGATACAAAATCTTATTGATGTAACTAACAAGAACATCAGGGCTCTCACATCATTGAAAGAACCCGTTTGGGACACGATCATAATTTATATGATGTCATCTAAACTTGATAGTGTGACGGGTCGAGAGTGGGAAGAACATAGAAATACATTGAATTCATCCCCAACCCTATTACAGTTCATAACATTTTTAAGTAAAAGAGCCGAAATAATAGAAACTTTAGAAGATAATAATAAAACAAAACCAGAACACGTTAAAGCCAAAAGTTTAGTAATAAATAATAATAACAGCGATAAAAAATTCAAACGTAAATCATGTCCATTGTGTGACGATGAGTCACATCAGCTGTTCAATTGCGAATCGTTTAGAAGTCTTCCTGTAGAATCTCGGATTTCAAAAGTCAAAGAGTTAAAGGTTTGCTTGAACTGTTTGCGCTTCGGTCACGTAGCAAAGAAATGTTTTTTGTCACACTGCAAATATTGCAATGAAAAGCACAACACTCTTCTGCACTTGGAAAAATCTGAGCAATCTGCTTCTCGTGATTCATCATCTTCGTCTTCAAAAGATATTGTATTGACAACTGATGTTCTACCGGTTACTACTCCGACGCGTGTTTTCCTTTCCACAGCGTTGGTGAAAGTGGTTGACGGCAAGGGCAACAAACACACCGCCAGGGTGATCTTGGACAACGGTAGCGGAATAAATATCGTTTCCGAAGCTTTCTGCAGTAAGCTGGGTTTGCCGAGGCGGAACGTGAGCTCCACGGTATCAGGTTTTAATAGTCATGTATCCCATAGTACACAGTCTTGCAATCTCACAATTGAGTCATTGAATTCTACCTATAGGAATAACATTGATTGTTATGTGTTTACCAACGTCACCACAGCAGTGCCAATCACATACATTGACACACGACATATTCAAATCCCAGCAGGCTTATGTCTATCTGACCCCACTTATAATATTCCTTCCAAGGTCGATCTACTTATCGGGGCAGACATCTTCTGGGATACTCTAGGAAACAAAAAGATTAGCTTAGGCAAGCATCTACCCATGTTGCGTAGTTCGGAGTTCGGATGGATAGTCACTGGTCACATCTCAAATCCGAAAAGTACATTCAGTCAATGTCTTTTTACTCAAGGTCAACTTGACATAGATCTCACTCGTTTTTGGGAAGTAGATAGTGTTTCTCATGAGCATTCTCAATCCGCAGAGGAACGTGCGTGTGAGAATAGTTTTACTGTCAACACAACTCGTAATGACGACGGTCGCTTTGTCGTCACCATTCCTTTAAAACAAGATCCCCTGCTCTTAGGGGATTCTTTTGAGATGGCTAAGCGACGTTTTTTATCGCTTGAGCGAAAATTCGAACGAGAACCAATATTCAAGAAGAAATATTTAAACTACATGAAAGAATACGAGCAGTTAGGTCACATGACTGAAAATAAAGTTCTTCTACCATACAGTGACAATGCCAACTACTACCTTCCTCATCATGGCGTACTTCGGGAGTCCAGTACAACAACAAAGTTGCGTACAGTCTTTGACGCTTCTGCCGTCACCACTTCAGGAATTTCCTTCAATGAAATTCAGATGGTCGGTCCTACAGTCCAAGACGATCTCTTATCGATTCTCCTCAGATTCCGCCAGCATAAATTTGTAGTATCGGCAGACATTGAAAAAATGTTTAGATCTATTGACATTGTACCCAGTCAACGCTCGTTACAGCAAATTGTATTTAGGTATGATTCATCGCATCGCTTAAAAACCTATACACTTAATACTGTTTGTCAGGGGACTGCATCAGCGCCATATCTAGCGACAAAATGTTTGAGTAGCCTGGCATCCACAGTCAGCGATAATAACGTCAAATATAGTATAGCTCACGACTTTTATTGTGACGATTTATTAAGCGGGGCTTGTACTGTAAGCGAAACTATACAGTTATGTAAGGGAATTACTACCACCTTAAACTTAGCAAAATTCAATATTCGCAAATGGAAATCGAATAACGCATTAATTCTTAACGAGCTGCTCTCAGGTCAAATTATTGAATCAAATACAGTTTTAGATCTATCAGAAAACAACATAAATGCAGCATCAAAAACATTAGGTTTATATTGGCTTTGTCAGCAGGATGCCTTATCTTTCTCAATTAACATTGAACTTCATGAGAAGGTAACCAAACGTCATATTCTTTCCGTTATAAGCCAAATATTCGACCCATTAGGCCTTGTAGGGCCATGCGTTGTCGAAGCTAAGTTGATTATGCAGAAATTATGGGTCAATAAATGCTCTTGGGACGAAGAAGTTTCGCCAGAGATTTTGCATCTCTGGTCTTCATTTGCTAACACATTACCCTGTCTTAATAAGTTACAAATTCCACGTTGGGTTCTTAGTGATTTTTGTGTAAAAATTGAAATCCATATATTCACAGACGCTTCTCAAAGTGCGTATGGAGCATGCGTCTACATTCGGTCTGTGTGTAACTCGGGGATTGTGCGTGTTCAGCTCTTAGTCTCGAAAAACAAGGTTGCACCGATCAAACCCACAACTATCCCACGTCTTGAGCTGTGTGGGGCCTTATTAGGTACAAGACTGTGTACTAAGGTACAAAGTTCACTTACATTAAACATTGACATGTATCGCTTTTGGTGCGATTCCACGATCGTATTAGGGTGGTTATCCACCCCTTCAAATCAACTTAATCAATTCGTACGTAATCGTGTTAACGAAATCAAGGAAAGCACCAGCGGTCACACGTGGAGCTACGTGCCGTCCAAGGAGAACCCGGCAGATCTCGTTTCTCGCGGGGTGAAGGCTGATATTATCAGCGACGCCTCGTTGTGGTGGTCGGGCCCGTCGTTTTTGCTCGAATCGGAGCGTTGTTGGCCGCAAATGCCTAGTGAAACCCAGAGACGGGACCTGCCGGATCTCCAACCTTGTCTTATTGTGAATAATGACGTTAGCAAGAACGATGACGATAAACTATTTACAAAACTTATTCTTAAATATTCACAATTTACACGTTTACAAAGAGTTGTAGCCTATATATACAGATTTATTCATAACTGTAAAAACAAACAAACAAACAGATTCTACGATCATCTTTCTTGTGAAGAATTGCAAATTTCATTTAATTTTATTATACACATTGCTCAGTTAGAAATGTTCCCAAATGAATATCTTATCTTAAAATCAGGTCACGCATTACCAAAGAAAAATAAATTAATATCATTGACCCCATTCTTAGATTCAAATGATATCTTGAGAGTAGGCGGTAGACTTGATAATTCACCTTATAGCTATGACACAAAGCATCCCATATTATTATGTAGCAAACATCATTTAACGAAAATCTTATTTCACATGCATCACTTGAAACTTTTGCATGCTGGACCACAGCTATTGTTGTCCAGTATTCGTCAAACTTTTTGGCCTTTAGGAGGAAGGAATCTGTCTAAGTCCATAACGAAAGGTTGCATAAAATGTTTTAGATTTAAAGCCAGCAATGCTCAGCCCATTATGGGGCAGTTACCTGAATCCAGAACTACACTGGAATTCCCTTTTTTACATTGTTCGGTGGATTATGCAGGCCCAGTTAAGATAGCTAACCGTAAAGGTCGAGGTTGCCAACTGATTAAATCTTACTTGTCCATTTTTGTCTGTTTAGCTACAAAAGCCGTGCATCTAGAACTCGTCACAGATCTTACTAAAGAGGGATACATGGCCGCTTTAAACCGGTTTGTGGCTCGTCGAGGGAAGCCTCAAAGTATAACCTCCGACAATGGGACTAATTTTGTAGGTACATGTAACGAGTTACATCGCTTCTTACAGGACTCAAGTTCCCAAATTAGTTCTGAAGTCGCCCAAGAAGGTATAGACTTCCTCTTCATTCCGAGCTACACCCCCCATTTCAATGGTATGGCTGAAGCTGCAGTCCGTTCCACTAAACATCATCTTCGTAGGCTTCTCCAACTTACGCATTTCACGTATGAAGAAATGCACACCTGTCTGACTCAAGTGGAAGCCATCCTTAATTCTCGTCCTATAACCGCCTTAAACTCTGATCCTACAGACTTCACACCTTTAACACCCGCTCACTTCCTAATAGGACGATCACTTGTGTCAGTTCCACACCCACAGCTGACAGAAAGAATAACAAGCCTTGAGCGATACAAACGAATCGAATTCGTCAAACAACACTTCTGGAAACGATTCTCCAACGAGTACGTCACCACTCTGCAGCAAAAGACGAAGTGGCCTACTGCATCAAGCGAAATCAAATTGGGTTCCTTAGTCCTTATAAAGGACAAAGCGCTACCTCCCTTGCGTTGGGCCCTGGGCCGCTGTGTGGCCGTTTTCCCAGGAGCTCAGGATCAAGTCGCTCGAGTCGCCGATTTAAGGATCAAAGGAGGAACCATCATTCGAAGGGCGTTTAATAACATTTGTCCCCTTCCAGAACCTGCTTGTTGAATCAGCTGCCTATTTCAACCCGGGGAGTATGTTGGAGACAAAACATCACCGTGCGCCACTACGACCGAAGGGCGACAGCGGGGAGCGGGGAACGGGGGACGAGGTGCCGAGAGCTACCACCACCGCCGCGCCGCCGCCGCACCGCATTGACACATGCGACACGGACCAGAAGCACGCGTTCTTTACTATCCTATTCAATATACGAACCTACCTATACAGTCCGCTATTTTATTTGAGAATCACCAACAGGCAATCTAAATTGTATCAGCAAAAAAAATCTGCGATGAGTTTGGCTCTTTCAGTGGAATCCATCAGCTCCTGCCCTTTACAAACAGCAGGACAGGCAGGATACGTTATCACAGTGTCCTATCGTCTGTGGAACAACACCAACTCACACTCCATGGCAGAGTATTCTATGAATCCTTACTTCGTTACTAATATTATAAATGCGAAAGTAAGTTTGTTTGTTACCTTTTCACGCCTAAACCACTGAACCGAACATCCTGAAATTTTTCATATACCTACATTGTCAGGTGTATAGAAACGGACATTTGACTTTTCATCCCAAAAAAAAGTACTGTTCCCAAGGATAACAACAATAACGTTCTCATGATTAGATGGTGCCACGTGTTTTTCGAATTATGATTGAATTATATACAAATTCTAAATTAACGCGAGCGAAGCCGCGGGCAAAAGCTAGTCTCCAATAAATCCTCCCACTTGGTTAATATTCTAATACATTAATACTAAATTAATTTGTCAAAGAGTGAACGTTAAACACAAGAATAATTCCAACATATCATACGTACACCTTACACCGCACATAAAACACCAACGTTCTTTGATAAAAATGTTGCATAAAATTTTCTCTCCTCCCGATTATGCCTATGAGGGGTTTCTTTCACAGCCCGACAATGTGATGAAAAGTGACTCACAATAAGAGCCCTCGACCACCACTTCATGGTCTTTGTCTCACCATGCATTGTTCAGACGCCAAAGTCGGGTTTTTAACACAATAGAAAAAATGTAACTCAACTTTTTGTATGATCATGGTGTCGAGGAAATGCATTATTATTATATTGTGTGGAGTTTTTGACACGTTTTTGTTTTTCGCTATGGTAAATTATGTACTCGGGTGGATGTGTGCAGAACTTTTTTTTTGTGAATGGTGAACGGACAACTGCGGTAGCTGTTTTTAGAATTTGATGAAAAATGAATTCAGTTTTTGAAATTAGAAAAACAACCTTTCAGTTGCTGTTCCATTGTTAACTATTCGGAATTTTATTAATCCTCAGTAACTGCCCAGTTTAAATGATATTTCTTTTTTATACAACTGAGCTTTTCAATTCTGTTCCCAGTCACAATTTTTCCAAAAATATTTTCTGAACTGTCCAGATCCATCCGGCAAAAAATATAAGACCGTATATTTTATTCCAAAACGAGAGTCGAAAATTGCCGAAGAGTATTTTTTCTCCCTTTGCATTGACAGGTGTGGTTGTTCCACCGTTTAACCGCAAAACATGTAGATGAGATACAGAAGGTTAACTTAGTACAACGAGCGAAAAGGCACGCACACATAGATACACGTACAGCGAGTGCAAGCGCACTGGCGATTGGCATTTGTTTGAGATCTCCACGCACACGCAGACACGCTTCACGTACAGCGAGTGTAAGCGCACTCGCGACTGGCATTTGTTTGAGATCTTCATGTACACGCGGACACGCTTCACGTATATAAAGTAGTATAAAGGATGTAAAAGTACCCTTAGCGAAGCCGAAATCCATTTGTTCTCGCCGTCATTGCTAACATGTTTTTGTTCTAGAGCATACCTGGGAACCTTCTAGTTACGGAGATATTGGGGGTCAAAGTGCCGACTTTTTCACAAGTTATTTATTTTAAATACTAGGTAATTTGTAATAGCTCCACGACCATTTCGTGTACTATTCAATGTATCCATCAGCACGATGTTTTGCGTGCTTTACATTGAGTGCTACCGCAAAA
This sequence comes from Noctua pronuba, assembly GCA_905220335.1. Taxonomy (NCBI): domain Eukaryota; kingdom Metazoa; phylum Arthropoda; class Insecta; order Lepidoptera; family Noctuidae; genus Noctua; species Noctua pronuba. Next base: position 6,471,525 of record LR999918.1, on the reverse strand, counting down.
CGTAATATTTCACCCCAAAAAAAAGTTGTTTCCCAGCAATCATTTTTGCGTAGAGTTACTAAGTTTGATGTACAGAATGCTTGGTTGCCGGCTTCGTGTAGGTTTTACACCCTGCATGTTCTAAGTAACTTCTACATTCCTTTGTTTTCTCCACGACGCGACGTGTCCTTTGAGCTTTTATATCCTCGCCAAGAAGTCACGTACAGTGAGTGCAAGCAAACTCGCGACTGACATTTGTGTTTCTATGTGTGCGCGTGCCTTTGCCCATTCTATAAACCCAAGCTTCTGCACTTGTCTATGTAGCGGTTAACCGCGGACCACCGTGTGTGGTCGTTTCGCATCACTGGGCACCTGTGACGTCACCCGGTGATGTGCTCTGTCTGCCCAATCAATTCAGTCGGTTCTCTATTGAAGTGAATTTTTGATTCAGGAGCTGTGTCTTCGGGTGATTGATGTATGGAAATTGTTGATGGTAATTTTATTTGTGTGGTGGGTTGGTCCGTTTGAAAATGGTTGTCTTTTTTGGGTAAAGACATGATTTCACTTTTTACTTCTTGAACTCTATACAGGACCCTTCATGAAGCCGTCAACCAAGCATTATGTACATCAAACTGAATAACTTTACGCAAGAATTATTGCGGGGAAAAGACTTTTTTTGGATGGATTGAATAGTACGGGGGTTGTGGACGTGTTTAAAGTAAAAATCTTACATTAAAAACATGTATTTAAAAAAAAAACTTGTGAAAAATTGGAACTTTGACCCCCAATATCTCCCTAACTAGAAGATTCCCAGGCATGGTTTAGAACAAAAAAAATATCGCAATGACGAGGAGAACATTTGCCTTCCGTTAAGGGTATTTTTACACCCTTTAGATAGAGAGGAAAAAGCAGCAAGTTAAATAAAAGGTAGATTTCTTCCAACTCTATTCCATGTTTAGTAGAGCACACATTTTCTTCTAGTTTTTGTTTCGGGAGCCACCTTATAAGACATGAACCAGTAATATTGAGCCATCGTCAACATCATGATCATTTCAGCTCAAAAGACGCTCACTGCTGGTCATAGACCTTGAAGCGTCGTCACATCGACCGCTCCTGTGTTTGATGTAACCAAGATTTTGTAACAATATTTTGATTAAAAAAAGAGTGTCCATGGAGTTTCTTGTCCATTCTACTCCATAGAGATCTACGCCTTGGAAAGAGCAACTACAGTACTTTCACAAGTTATTATGCCTTGTGTCTGTGACTGTAGCTTCGCTTTTTTTGTTTTTTGTGACATTCAAAAGTGCCTGTAATAGTCTAATTGAAATAAATGCTTTGAGTTTGAGTTTTCTCGCAACCAGCTATTTCCCGCGGCAGTTTTTAATATCTCCAATATCAAGTCATATTGCTGTAAACTACCTAAGAGAATGCTAGCTTTGCTTACCTGTTTGTTTTCATTGATCCTCATAATAACCCCCTTTAATGCCTCTGCACCATTTTTTTTTTTTTCGGGTGTGAAATCATCAAATGACTTCTCCCGCTCTGGGTGGAGTGGGAGGGAGTGTCAGACTCTTAACTAAAACCTATCCATGTTCCTTCATTGCCCTTTGTGTTCCAGGGCCACGGTATCTCTTTCGAACAGTCCCGCAGCATGCCTCTGTACCCTTTACACCTCTAATATCATTATTTTCTCTAGAACCTTCTAGTATTTTCAAGACACCGCCAAAAAGCATTTCAAAGACATGCGCGCCGTCCGCGGCAGTAAAGACAGGATAATTAACTACTCGCCTTAAGGTCAAAATACAAAAGGGTATTACATTTTCTCCAGTTTCTATTATGCAACGAACAAAGTTTCGATGGAGTCGCCTTTAACAAATACTGTTGTTTTTTTTTTGTTTTATTGCCAGTCTTTTGTTAGACTCTAGTGCGAGAAAAAAGCAGTTTTCTAGAAATATATTTTTCCTTGAAATGGTAGTTTTAAAAAATTTGTTGATAGCAGTAAAGTCTAGGAAAAGGTTTTTAATTTTATTTTTAAAGAATTTATTTGTTTATCATTTTACATTGTTACTAGCTGTACCCGATGCGTTGCAAAGCAATTTTTTCTACCTAGTACACTACCTCCTAGTATTTTTTACTACTCGGCCCAACTGCCTACCACCTAGTTACCACTTACCTACCACCTACCTACCACCCACCTACCACCTACCTACCAGCAACCTAAAACCGACCTATTACCTACCTACTAGCACTTAGGGGTATGAAAAATAGATAGTAGCTGATTCTCAGACCTACTGAATATGCACATAAAAATTTCATAAATATCGGTCAAGACATTTCGGAGGAGTATGGTAACTAACATTGTGACACGAGAATTTTATGTATAAGATATTATTGCTTTTGAAAGTAGGTTTCGAAAATTCTGAGGTCTAACATCGTTATCCTTTAACTTACTAGTTGCTTTAGTTGTCAAAGACGGGTCTTTTAAAATATTGAAGGAGTAAAAATATTTCTTAAGAACACTCTTACATTTCGGCGTTACGCTAATTTTACAACTTACTTAAAAGGCATATTATAACGAAAATGTTTTCTATTATTATAAAAGTATAGGATATATTTTGTGAGATGATATTTTTTTTTGATCGGCTGTATTCAATAGAATTTACGAATTAGAGGTCTCAAATGAGGTCTCCGTGAGTTTTTGCCTAAACATACATCATTCGTAAGAAGGAATCGTGTTTTATTTAGACTTTGAGTGTCGATTTCAATCAATAACTCGCGCAAATAAAGCTGAACATAATATTTGTGATCTTAACAAACTTATAAAAAATTAATAATAGTAAATGTGACTTTACTCTATCTATATCTACACAAGTAAATAAAATTGAAGGCTCTGTTGCCTGGACCAATTTTGGCAGACTTTTACTGGCAGATAGCTGATGTTATAAGGAGTAACTTATGCTACTTTACTTTTAGAAAAAAAAAATTTGGGTTCCCTGCAAAAAAATTTAAACTCTTGAAATTGTTAGCAAAATCGGATTCAAATAGGAAAGTAATATTAATTTGGTTTAGTAATATAATAAGGTTGCGGGCAATGATATTATAAATAAAAAGAAGTAGATATCGCACTAGCGCGCAAATTGTTGCAGACAAATTCAGACAATTGTCGTAATTTAAGTACTTCAAGCGCAATAGCTATCTCTTTCTGTATCATACGTTCCATATTATCTATTGCAATCGTAACAGCGCAACGATATTTGAACGCCGCCGCTCAGTATGAACGTAGCGTATCTTTCTTTATAATATCATTGGTCGCGTACAACAGCTAGTTTTATTTATAAAACTACCTGACATTTATTAAACTTGTTTATTAAAAGGAAACTGACGGTACTGCTTTATAAATTAGTGCTTAAGACGACCTGGAACCACAGACTTAATGAGAAAAAATCTAGAAGTGCTTGTTCCCAACTCCGTGTAGATTTTTCTCCGAAAATTATAGGAACATTATTTTATAACAAGAAACAAACTAATGAGAGGATGTAAGAAGAATACGGTGTAGTTTGCAGGATAAATTTGTTAGGTTTTCTTTTCAAAGAATGTAGAATAGTCAAAAACTAGCTTAGGTATACAAAAATTTTAGAGTAGTTCGAGAAAAGAGAGGAGTTCGTGGCTAAATAACAGCCACTCGGGTTGATCTTTAGGTTAAGCCGCGTTTGCCTAGGTTGGCCCGTAGATGGATGACCGCCCATTGCATACCAAGTTTCCTTGGTGCCTCGGAAAGCACGTTAAGCCGTTGGTCCCAGATGTCATTTGTAGATCTTTGATAGTTGCTACAGGTAGTCAGTGGCCCAAAAGTCGGACAAAATCTGAGACATTGATTCGAGAAGTACCTATAAGAATTGGCCCAAAAGTCTGACTACCAGTTTTACCAAGGGGTATCGTATTACCCAGAACAAACTAACGTCAACCATATTGTTTCTTCCTAATTTTATTACTATTTTTTATTTTATTTTAAATTCTGATTAAGATTTTATGTAGTTTGATTTGATTTTTATGTTCAACCAATAACGTATCTGTGAATTGTAAGTTTAAGTTGGTTATAAATAAAAAAATAAAAAACTGGGTTGTGGAGCATAGGCAGTCGCTCCATGTAAAATACTGGTATTCTACTGCATCCGGTTAGACTGGCAGCCGACCCCTAAATAGTTAGAAAAAGGTTGAACAACCTTGTCACTTTATTGAAAAAACCAATTTCTTTTTTAATTATTTCTCAGGCCATGCGCCAAAATATACAGCTGTTACCAGATTTGGGAGAGATTTATGTCAAAAACAAGAACTCACAAGCGAAACCCACATAAGAAAGAGGTGTTAATACATTAGAAGATGAAGAGAACCGGGATGAGGCATCTTGCGGTGTGTGTACAAAGTTGATGTGTAATTACAAAGCCACTGACAAAGCTGGGGCGGAGTACTGTGTACGAGCATAGACTCATCTCGTTGTCATCCAGGTTGGATTAGGAAATGTGTGGGGACGCGTTACTGTTTTAATTGTTTGTTTATTTGACGGCTTGCCCTTTGGGATTTATTCGGTTGTGTGGTGTGGATTTTAACATTGAGTTTATATAGTAAATATGTTTCTGAATCTACAGTTTTGATGCTATTGGGAATTTTTATGTCTTATTCTGAAATAATATAATTGCACCTGCCGTGATTTAACAAAAATCTTGTAACAATATTTTGATATCACTACGTTCCGCCCGAGGCTTCGCTAGCGTATATTTTTTATACAATATCATTTTAAATTATAGCCTACTTGTTCATCACCATTATTTCAGCCGAAAGACGTCCACTGATGGACATAATCCTCCCCCAAGTGTCGCCACATTGACCGATAATCACCGATGCAGCAAATAGATCATCAGGTATGCAGGTGATAGGGCGCATGCGGTAAGATGGAAGGTGGGCCATTGTCTGCGGGTAAAACATAACAATAGCAATCCATCCTAACAAACTTTCGCATTTATAAATAAGATAATATTTACAAGTCCATAAAAAACGTCTATTGGAATAATTTACATCGTCAATACTAACCATTTTTATTCTTTTAATTCTGTAATTAATTCAGATGTTTTTTATCTTATTTTGGTGCCTACAGATTTTAAAAAGACTAAAAGTAAATGGTTCCTCACGGCATTAACTTTACAACAAAAAATCCTATCTTGACCACTCCACACATTTCTTTGGCCTAGAAAACATTTACATTCACCGAATCCTAGTTGACGTCGCCTATTGCAATCGTTTGCATATGTTTAGCTAATTGTTACTCTGCGCTACACATACACAACCTCAGGTTGACTTCATGAGTGAGCTAAATAGGTTTTGCAATTACGCATCCTGGGTGCAATTTGGGTCAGTGAATTGTGATGGCATGTGATTTGTGTTCTAGTTCTTGGGATGAATAGAATAGGGACGCATTTGCATCTGGACTGACGACTTTAAAAATGTAGCTGGGTCAGACTGGATGCGGAAGACGGAGTACAGGGTGTTGTTGCGAAGCCTTACAGAGACTCATATCTAGCAGTGACTGGCTGAATTGACTGGCTGTGTTGGCCTCGGGCGATGTGACGAGCAGCATGAGAGCTCCGCAAGTCGCGTCGCGGTGATTCGTGATTGCCATGGGGCAATCGCTGTCGCAAGACACACATGTAAGTGTCCAAAAGACTTCAACATCATACTAGTATAGTTACATTATTAGTTGAGAAGGTTATTTGTTGAAATTTCTGATTGTATTGTATTGTATAACGGGCTAATGCTCGTAACTCCACGCCCATGCACGTATTTTGCGTGCGGAAAATTCTGATATTTATTAGTCACAGACAGAGCTACTGCCTGTCGACTGAGTGGATTTTTGGTCTCCAAAGAATTCACGTCAAAAATAGCAAGTTTAAATTCGGTATGACTGTAGCAGACAGTACAAAAATGACTACACCAAAATAGTAGGTACAAAAAGTACTACAGCGCCATCTATGCCACAAAGGAAAAACTAACTATTTAAGTTATCCGCGACTTAAGACTATAATAATTATGCCCAACAGACTGATACAACACCCGTCTGGTCGGAGGATCTTCCCTTTTCTATGGGGGATGAACTACTTAACACCAGGTACTTCATACCTTTATACACCGTGACTTTTAGTCGTCTTACAACGGCAACCTACTTCGTGTATCCAATGACTTTTAAACATTCACAAAAAAATTGGTATTTATGAGATTTGAATAATTAAAATATATATATATATTATTCATTATTATGACGCAAAGTTGAAACACCCCGTTGCGAGCGATGATCTACTTGACTCGTACTCGTGCCTCTTTTGTGATAATGGAACCAATATGCTTGCAAACAAAAGTGGCATTATTTTATAAGTTTATTATTTCTACCTATGTATAAAGACATTAGTTATGCGAACTAACTATAGGATTCAGCACATTATCAAAAGGCCCAGTCAACGACATGAGCATTTCTGAATTCGTAAATAGTGAACTAGACGAAAACGAAACTGGCAAATTTTCCCAATCAACATTGAATCTAATGCTTTAGCGATAAAGTTGAAAATCTCTTAAATAAATTTGACAGATTGTAGTAGCTCGATGTGCTGACGGCTGTATTTCAGGGAACTAAATATACGTTTAGGCGACTGTCCGAATTAGGCTTAAAATCGTAATAGTGCTAAGTGCAACTAGACAGTGTAGTATTCCCTTTGGGTTTGGGTGAGGGGTGATGTTCAGGACTAATATTGTACTGTGTTCAGCTCCCTAATGTTGCTGAAAATACGCCCCTTTTAGTTAGTTGTTAATGTTTTCCAAAAGGAGCTCCTGGCTAAATAATAACAGCCGCTCGGGTCGATTTTTAGGTTAAGCCGTGCTTGACTAGGTTTGTCTGTGGATGGGTGACCCATTACATACCGAGTTTCTTACACGAAAATGGACTTAGGAGACTATCCATAATTTATGGTAAAATTTTGATTCACAGATTAAAAAAAAAAATTCAGTTACCAAGAAAATGGCCATTTTACACAAAACATTTTATTGATGCCAATCGATCCCGCTTTTAATCCTGCCTCCATGCCTCGGAAAGGACGTTAAGCCGTTGGTCCCGGTTGTCATTCGTAGATCTTTGACAGTCGTTACAGGTAGTCAGTGGCCCAAAAAGTCTGATAACCAGTCTAACCAAGGGGTATTATTGTATTGTATAACGGGCTGGTATCCGCAACTCCACGTCAAAGCGCGTGCGGAGGTATTACCAAGGGGTATCGTATTACCCAGTAATAACTGGGCTGTGGAGGTCAGACAGGCAGTCGCTCCATGCAAAATACTGGTATTCCGGTTAGAATGGAAACCGATCTGACAATAGTCGGGGATAGGCAAGCAGTTAAAAAAAACCTGAATGAAGGGAGTGTTTATTGGAAAATAAAATTTTAAAATATGCTACATCAGATCATAAATAAAATCAGAGTAGAAATTTTATTAAAAAATATAGAGACTATAGCAAGGAACTCAATAACGAAATACCGTATGGCTTTTTTAGGGTTCCGTAGCCTCGTAGCCACTCGACAACACCTCCGTACGTAAATAAAGTACACTTCACTTTACACAATTTAATTGTTAATAACTATCGACTTCCAGGCATCAATAGTAGTGAATCCAATTAATTAGTTTCAAGCAGGCTTACAGAGTCAACAAACAAAGGCTACTTGAAATTAATATTCGTTTGCCAACGTGCATTTTATATCTCTTTAATAATACGTACCGACATAACTGTGGGCAAAAGAGTAAAAATAGAACAGAGTCCAAACTTCGTTATGTGTTGAACTACGAGTATCTTGGAACCAGAATTTTGGAATCCATACTAATCTCCGGAACTACTGGTTAGAATTCAAAAGTTCTTTTATAATAGCCCATTTATTGAGGAAGGCTATAAGTTATATAAAATCACGCTACAACTAATAGGAGCGGAGCTTGTTACAAAAACTGGGAAAATGTATTCATTTTGAGAGCTTCCGTTGCGTGCGCTGCGTAAACGGTTAAAGTTACGCAATAATCATGTATGACGGAATTGTTGCTCTTAAAAAGTTCTATAAAAAGTCTCCAATCGCATATGTCTATCTTTTAAGGTTGACTCACCTTAACCTTTTTAATGGAAATCAAATGTATTCTAAAATAAATCATTATTTGCGAAGGTGTTTATAAGTTTATAAACATGGTATTAATCCTTATCCAAATAAGTACGTTATTCATCACAAGTATTTAATTTTGAACAAAATTGCCCTTGCATAATTTTATTCCAATGAATATCTAAAGAGATATCACAGATTTAAAAAACCTCCGCAGCAAAATAATGATCAAGTACCGCGCGCGCATTCTCGCTCTCTTTCTCTCTTATGTGGCGTAGGTGAAGTTGCGTGGGTCAGCTAGTACCTTTAATAAAAAGCTATACTGATTGATTAATGAATTCCTTGAAATGGGTGATCCTGGCCCTAGTTTTCAACAATTTTGACTCCAACAACTTGCGGTGCAAACTGGGTTCTTTTGCAGAAATGGAACTTTTAAACATTTTTGGAGATTTTCAACCTCGCCACCATAAACTGCCGATCAGGATGTTAAATTGATACTTTTCAGATAGCTCATGAATGAATGCTTTGAGTTACCATTGAAACTCAGAAAATAATTGTGATTATTTAAAGCTAGGTCTCTGTTTACTATGTACGCCTGCCCTGTCATTGCGTATACTTTGCTCCTAGGGGAGTAATAAAACAGCAGTGCTTGGCTATTTCATATTTTAACTTTATAATGCAAATTTGTTGTTTAGATGCACAGTTTCGGATTTTTGTGGTTTAGCATCACAATTTTAAGTAGAAAATAATGTTTTTAGTCATTTTAAGAGTTTTTTTTAACCAAAAATTAAGATTAATGTAGCGACAGCTTTTTTGAGAAGCCTGTTTTCAGCTGTGAACTCCAAATAAATAGAGTAATCGGAATATTGTATGATTCGTAACTATACAAACGGCGTCGTCTGTTTGCAAATGCTAGTTTTTTGGAAACTGCCGAAGGCCACTTTTAGGTTTCTTTATTTTATAAGACTCCGAAGGGTTAAGGCAAGCCGTGTCGACGGCGCGTTCGTATTCCACGCGCGACCGCGCGTCTCAAAGAGATGTCAGCAAAAAGGAAGGGGCCCGCAAGGCTGATGCCTGCCGGGGCTTCGGGACTGTTCGAAAAAGGTACCTCGGCCTTGGAACACAAAGGGAAAGAAGGAACATGGATGGGTTTTAGTCAGTAAAAGTCTGACACTCCCTTCCACTCCGCCCAGAGCGTCTCATCTCGCAGTCATTTGATGATTTCCCATCCGAAAAAAACGAACAAAAAAAATAGTTAAGCCAAAGGGCAGGCTCCTAAAATGCATCCATATTTTAACCTCAACCAAAACGAAAACAAAAAACTCGCAGTGATTATACTTTACCTACTAAAAGCAAAATCCTACTAAAATAATAAATGCGAAAGTTTGTGAGCATGGATGGATGGATGTTTGTTACTCTTTCACAGAAAAACTACTGACCGGATTTGGATGAAATTTGGCAAACAGTTTAGAACCTGGATTAACACATAGGATACTTTTTATCCCGGTACTACGATCCCGTGGGACAGTACCGAACACCACGTGAGTGAAGCCGCGGGCATACGCATTACATAAAGTCACTTAGATAATTCTTAAATTTTTGTTCAAAGGAAGTAAAGTCGTTATAAAACGTAAATATTTCCTAACAGGGTGTGTTTATCATAACAAAATGACTTTATACAACGTTTGCAGTTAAGATGGCCCCGTTGAGTTTAGAAGTTTTATTTTTGTTGTTTTAATACCAGTTTACAGAAAGTGCATGCAGATAAGTGCTTACCTCATCCGTATTGTTATTTTTAAATTAACCCCACACGTTGTTTGAGAAGATTATGTCAATTGTTTTAAAGCGATTGACGCGTTTTACGGTTAAGTGCTAAGAGTTTAAAATGTAGTGCGATACCTTTAATTTAAGCATTACAATTAAGTGCCGCTTAGTAGATTTTAGGCATGATTATTCACTTAGCCGTCAACCAAGCAGTATGTCATCATTTTCACCTTTATCAATTATTGCACAGCTTGCAAAACAAAATAACACCTATTTTGGTCGATTTTGACTAACAAGGCTATAATTAAAACGTCCTGTAATACGATTCGGTACCAGGCGAGCAGAAAGTAGACAGAGAACTTAATGCTCAAACCATTCATCGCTAACCTCTATCTGGATAACTGGCAATTTGAAATTTAAATCGGTCGTTCTGTTAAGCTGCTCTGAAAGTTAGTCAGAAGGCGAGGAGATAAATAGTGTGATGTTTTTTACGAATTCAACATAACATAAACATTAAATTCTTCGAAGGCTTAGACAGAATTGTGCCTAATAGTACACCCACATTTCGCCAGGTATGTTTAAGTCCTATTGTAAAAAGAGCGAGCCTATTGCCATCAACCGGGCGCAAATCCAGACTCCTTGGCTGCTACTGAGAAATCCCTGATTGAAAAACCTAATAACACTTTGCCCGACCTGGAATCGAACCCAGCATCTCATTCTCAGCAGTCGGACTTCCGACCACTAGACCAACGAGGCAGTCAAGAATTGAATAACTCATATTAAAAGTATATTCACTGTCATAAGGAGCCGCAAGACTGGTGCATAGTATTCACAGCTGGTGTGCATGTATAAAATATGAACATCTCTTTGAACGTGGAAGGAGCAAAATGATGATGTAAGGATCGGTAGCATTAGAACCCGCGGCCCCCCTACGCAAGTGTGAGATCCCGGAACACCGGTGAGATTTTAGCCAGTACGAGTCAGACTTATTGCTGCAAGTTATTGTACCTATGGTGCAGGATTTCCCAGCAGGATCGCCTTCTCAATCTGACTGGGGTGATCCACTTGTGGAAGACCAGCCAAACCGTTTCGCCATCGTAAGTAGAAATACTTTGTACCTGTGCGACTTGCAGGACTGCTTGCTCCAATGGTGGCGATCCGGCTCGAAGGACCAAAAATGTAAGGGCTTATACTTCTTCCTCCACTCTCTCCAGGGTAAAGGACATCCATTTATGATTTCGAGAAAAAACAAAAAGTTCGTAGCAGCTGGCGTTCAGTAGTTTGTATGTAGTTTTGCTGCTGGAATGATGCGGAATTCGGAGGACCAGGTGATGTGGAGCAGTTTGGGCGAAGGCTTAGTCCAACAGTGGACTGTGGTATGCTGAGTTGATTGATATTTGGAATACGACCTAACTGACAGATACTACGACCACTTAGGCGGATCACCTGATCCATTTTAGCGTTTAGCGTTTCTCAAGTAACCCAGTTTGCCATCTTTTGCATTTAGCCTGTTCTTCCCGTCATTTTGAAGTCGTCATCTGCCATCCTATCTACTAGCAATGCTCTTGAATGTTCGATACCGAAACAGAACTTCTGGAATACCTGCATCTTGCGATTAAATCGCCCACCGAAATCGTTCGCAATGATTTCCAGGGAAAAATCTCCAGACGTTGCGTTTTCAACTTTAATCCTTGATCAATATGGTGTAATTTGGAATGAATGAGGGTGCTATTGTGGAGTGTATGACAGATGATTCTACACGGGTAGGCCGTTTGGTATCAATGTAGATTTCCATCATTGTTTTATCGTTGTTGAGCATTTTCAGGCGTTATGGTGATTTGCAAGCAGAATATTTTGGGCAGTTTAACTTCAAAATGAGAATGCAATGCATTTTTCTTTTTTTGTTTAAATAGTGAATTGTCAATGAAATATAAAATCATCAAATTACGAATGACTATGTAGTTAATTCTACATAGAGTACATTAATGTTGATGGATGAAGAGGGAGAGGAAGACCAACGAAAAGATAGATGGATTGTGTGAGGAATGATATGAAAGGGAAAGGACTAAATGATGCACTGACGTCTGACAGGGGAGAATGGTAGAAGAAAACGTATTGTGCCGACCCCAAGAAGTATGGGACAAGGGCAAGAAGATGGGTATGATGATGTAGTTACTTTTACAGACTTTTCATAGTTTTTTGACCTGTGGTAGCTACTCAAAAGCAACCTTATTGTAATGAGAATTAAAGTCGATTTCTACAGTGGTGTAAAGCAAGGTTAAAATAACTGTGAGTAGACTGTAGGAAAACGTGAACCTTATAACCCTTCATGTATATAGCAGTGATAGCGTAGTGGTGTGACCGTCAGACTGCCAAGTCATATCTCAAGTTCGAACCCAAGACACGTATCTCTGATTTTTCGGATTCATGTGCGTATGTGAAGAAAAACATCGTGAGGAAACCAGCATGCCTGAATATTTTACGTGGAACGACTGCCTATCTGACCTCTACAACCCAGTTAGTTCTGGGTAATACGATATCCTTTGTTAAGACTGGTTGTCAGACTTTTTGGGCTACTGAGCTGTAACGACTGTCAAAGATCTACAAATGACAGCCGGGACCAACAGCTTAACGTGCTTCCCGAGGCATGGAAGAGACTCGGTATGTAGTCGGTGGTCACCCATCCACAGACCAACCCAGGCAAGCACGGCTTAACCTCGACCCAAGCGGTTGTTATTATTTAGCCACGAGCTCCTCGCCCCCTTTACATAACTGGCGAAATGTGGGTGTACTATTAGGTACACCTCTGCCTAACTCTTCGGGGATTACAGTGATGTTATTTTAATGGTAAACAAAATAGACTGGACAAGAAACATTAAGCTTCAAGTGTCGTATCTGCCATTTCCCCTTTGACAAATTAATAGTACTGATTATTCGGAGGCCCATGTGCCAGTGAGAGCACTTTAGTGCTAAACTACTAACGGGTTGCGGTGCTAATGCCCAATAATACCCCATACAAAGGGAGGACTGCTGTGCATTTGTGGTATACAAAGCTGAAAACAATTTATCGGAAGCTTCATTCGAGGACGGGTGCGTTTAGCTGATTTGGGAAACAGGTTTTGAAGTAACGTGTGCTGTCTAGGAGAAAAAAGTAAATTCAACCGGTTTAACAAAATAATTTTAATTATTACTAGCTGTTGCCCGCGACTTCGTTCGCGTGGAAATTTTGGTATGTATGTGTAAGACTGCCTCGAGTGGTCGCAAGCGTGACTACTAAGTATGAGGTCCTGGGATCGATTCCCGGGTCGGGCAAAGTGTTAAAAAAAGAATGTTTATTTCAATTAGATACATAAAGTTATGACACACATGATTTGGAGATCACCTTTTAAGCAAGGAGATGCTTGGGTTAGGGGGCGTCCATTAATTACGTGAGGCAACTTTGGCGATTTTTCAACCCCCTCTCCCCTTGGTGAGATGTCGTGAGATTTTGCTTTTAATTTACAACATTAAGAGACTTTTTGCGAGAGCCCTTAGACCTCCTTAATCCAGCCCTGCCGCAAAATCCGTTCTTAGCAGACTTTTACTGACTATTTATTACCTCCCTGCCAAATTTCAAGTTTGTAGCACAAAAAATGAAGGACTTTCATACAAACTTGCGAGAGCCCTTAGACCCCCTTAATCCGGCCCTGTCGCAAAATCCGTTCTTAGCGGACGTCTACTAACTATAAACTACCTCCCTGCCTAATTTCATCTTTTTACGTCAAGCGGTTTCGATATTTCGTGATGAGTGAGTGACCTTTCGCTTTTATATATTTTTGCTTTTATTTTTTTAATATTTTGCTCTGAAGTTAAAATGCTAGTGCAGCCACATCTAAACGTTAAAGACGTGCCGCGAGTGAAACAGTTATAATCTCAGTTATTAGTTATTTTCGTTATTTCTCTTCACTCCACAATTGTAAAAATATGTTGAATATACATAAAAAAAAAACTAAAGTCATCACCAATAGCGTAAAAAGTAGGGTTGAGGTAGATGGGCAAGAAATTCACTATAAAGTCGATGAGTACATTTGAGTTTGAGAGTTGCCGAGTCGAGAACGCCTGGAAGAGCTACTGGTCCATGAAGTCGCTGATGAAGGGTGACCTACCTTTATCCCTGAAGCACAATCTCATCGACATGTGCATTCTGCCCATCCTAACCGGTCAGTTTTGCGACTCGGTCAGGGACCAAGTTTGAGCACCGTAATGCTCAAACTTGGTCCCTGACCGAGTCGCAAAAGTCCAAACTCAAGGTTGGCCAAAGGGCGATGGAACGTAGCGTATTGGGTATTAAGCTCAGCGACAGAATTCGCAATACCACAATACGCTCAAAAACTGGAATCGCTGATATGGGCGATAAGATTGCTAGTTTGGAGTGGGATTGGGCGGGCCACGTCTGTAAAATGCATCAGGACCGGTGGGCCAGAGTCGTCTCGCAGTGGGTGCCAGAAGACGGGCGTCGTCGCCGAGGGAGGTCTAGAAAACGCTGGTGTGACGACTTAGAAGCGTTTGTGACAGATTGGACGAAGAAAACCGCACGGAGAGAAGAATGGAAGGCAATGGGGGAGGTTTTTGCCCAGCAGTGGGACAATAAAGGCTAAAAAAAAAGATTCCATAAAAATTATAACGTATGGGTTGCCTAATCATTAAGTCAAGAATATTTAAAACTGCGACAGACGCTAGGCTTGACCGCTTTTACTTAGACAACTTTCCAATCACATTTAAGCGTAAACTTGTCGACCTGTGTATCCTGCCTCACCTAACCTATGGTACCCAGACATGATCTTTGACGGAGGCTGAAAAGTCCAAACTCAAGGTTTGCCAAAGAGCGATGGATTTTAAACATCAAAATCACCGATTGAATACGCAACACCACAATGCGCTCCAAGACAGGCATCGCCGATGTTGGCGATAAGTGTAAAAGGTTCAAATGGGACTGAGCGGGTCACATTTCCAGAATGGGTCAAGACAGATGGGCCAGAATGGTCATACAGTAGGTACCTGAAGACTGTCATCGTCACCGAGGCAGACCCAACAAACGCTGGTGTGACGATTTGGACTCGTTCCTGACTGATTGGCCAGAGAAGGCAAAACACCGGGAGAGTTGGAAAGGAAATGGGGAAAGCCTTTGTCCAGCAGTGGGACAGAATAGGCTAATTAAAAAAAACAAAACGTTATACCATCGTGTTTGTTATAAAATTACCTATCTGTTTTTTAATACATATTTTAATGAGAAAACAGATGAGTGTATATTGTAGTACCTTGTAGTACACCCACATTTTGTCAGTTATTTATTTATTTATTTAACAATTTATGTACACACTAAATACAGAAAAGAACGTTATGTTTAACTCCCATGAAATATTTAGCGAGCCTATTGCCATTTTGTATAAAGAACAGGTTGTAAGGTTCTTCATCCCCCATAGAAAAGGGAGGATAGTCCGACCAGACGGGTGTAATGTCTGGTGGGCTATAACTGCCCAACAGTTGTTGTCGGGTACTTCTATATAGTCTTAAGTCGCGGATAACTTTATTTGGGCGATTTATTTGACCCAGGCAGAATTTAGACGTATTTCGATGTTTAGTTCATCACCTGCGTCATAGATGGCGCTGTAGTACTTTTTGTTATATGTTGCTGTAGTACTTTTTATAGTGCCGATACACCAACAACCGGGCACAAAACCAGACTTCGTAGTTGCTACTGAGAATTTGCTGGTGGAAAAACTCAATAACACATTGCCCGACCGGGAATCTAACCCAGGACCTCATGCTCGCTTCTGAACACTATACCAATCTATAAAAGAACAATAAAATTCCAAAATAAAATTCCAAACTACGATTGATTATTGATATTTTGCAAATCGAGAAGGAAACAGACTTCTAGTAAAGCAAGATTTTTTTGTAGAAATCATCATCATCATTCTCCTGCCGTTATCCCAATTTTTTCGGGGTCGGCGCAGCATGTCATCTTCTTCCATACTTCTCTATTACTTTTTGGAAAAACGTTTGAAGAAAAAAGGAGAAAAACGGAAATGCAAACAATGTCAATACAAAAAAAATATGGAAATCTAAAAGCATCAAAAAAATATTCAAACAAATTACAAAAAAGTGAAAGTAATAGTGGGGTTTGAACTTGCGACCAGTAGCTTACAGAACGTTCAAGAACCCGCTAGGCTGTTTTCTCTGTTGACATAAGCTTTAAATAGCCATTCTGGTGCTTGTCATGACTGAAACGTCAAACAAATGAAGGATACTGACATAATGCATTATTGCTCACCCCCTTAAGCGAGTAGCGTGATAATATATAGCCTAACATGTGAAGAAGCCTGTAAGGAATATTTGTGCAAAATTTGAACAGGATCTATGCAGTAGTTTTTGAGCCAAGTCGGAACATAAAATTGGATTTTTACGATTTTATTATATGTATAGATGTTCTTCAGAAAGGTCAGATGCATAGTATTCTCTCAGCAGGCATGCTATCATACGGAAAAGATAACAAAGATACTATAATAAGGTCACATTAAAATAGATGGACAAATTTTAACACAGCGTTCAGTACGTCTAACCAAAGATATCCAAGCAAAAAAACACTGATTAAAGTGATTTTATTTTGACCTAAAATAATAAATTGCCGGCACTCTAGAATAAACACATCCATTATGGGTAGGTACTTGCACTCGCGCCCCGCCGCGCGCTTTCCTGTAAGTAGGTACCCAGTTAGTTCTGTTAATATCATTCTGTATTTAACCATAGTAACTTTCAGATGACTAACATTTTTAGTGTATTTTCGTTAGCTGTTTTTTTTCTTGTAAGCGTGCGTTTTTGTAATTTTTTTTATCATTGTCTTTATTTTGGTGGTCTGAATGATTTCTAAAAGTTTGTCCATCTATTTTAATGGGACCTTATATATGGTGACTGGTAATTAGTGAACGATACTTAAACACGTGATTGTAGTCATGATAACAAACAACTTTCCCAAAGTTTTTTTTTAATCACAATAAAACAACAGCCGTATGAAATTCGCACGCGCGCGGCTGTGACCTATCAGCTGTTAGCCATTAAAAATAATTCTTTGGGAAAGTTGTTTGTTAATATGAGTACAATCACGTGTTTAAGTATCGGTCATTAATTACCAGTCACCCTATATATTCGTAGAACATTAGTAATCAACCATAAGATCAACACAGATCACCATCCCTCTAAAATTGCCAAAACCCGTTACAATTTACAACGCGATACGATAACAGTCTCCTACGTATTTCATTTTCGAATCAGAAGGATACTGTTTCCTCTAACTGATCCCTTAAACAATTAATTTTAACGGTTATAACAATAACAGTTGGTATAATTTTAGGGTAAAACGGGTAAGGGGTAAGGGTCACATATTTTGGCATCCGTACCCCACTGTCTTAATAACGTTATGGGAAATTATAAGGGTGTTTGTTATGATCGTGGCCGTTCTATCAATGGGAATCGTTATACGTTATACCGTATGCTGCTCACGTAAGCCTAAAAGCAGTATCTCAAAAATACTAAAATGGCAGATTTATTTTTTGCATCTGGCCGCTTGAATCATTTCATATCAGATAGTTATGATTATATTATAAGCCTATATTGTCCCACGGCTGGGCAAAAGCCTCCCTTCCCTCCTTCCAAATTTCGCGATATAGTGCGAATGTAGGCCAATCCTTTGAGAAAGAATCCTGCTCATCCCGCTATCTCCTTATATGATTATTTAACCATAACAACCGGTTATAAAACGGTTGAAACATAATTATGGTTATTTGATTTTAAATAAATCGTATGTTTATTGGGATAAAGTATAAAAAAAAATCAAGAAACTAATATAAACTAATAACTAACTCAACGTAGGGCCAAAATCCAAAAAATAAGAAAATTATGCATAATATCAATTATTATCTTCTGTGGTTTCTGCCTACCCTCTTGAGAAAAAGGCGTGAGTTTACTGAAAAAGAGAGATTAATTTCACAAATTCACAATTTTCTCAAAACATAGATTTATTCAGTTACTGCTTTTTGCCTTATAGAAACAGTATGGAGGTAGAGAATTTTCTGCAATCCATTTTTATTTTACTGTTATTTCAGCCGGCAATATTTTTTTATATTACCGGACTGGTCGTTGTGACGATGCTTGGGGTAGGCTTATGTCCAGTCCAACGGCATTTAGCTGGTATTAAGCTGGTGTCATTCCATGTTCCTTCTTTGCCCTTTGTGTTCCAGGGCTGCGGTATCTCTTTCGAACAGTCCCGCAGCCCCGGCAGGCATCGGCCCTTACGGACCCTTTCCTGGTTGCTCACATCTCTTTGAGGCGCGTGTGGAACACAAACGCACCATCGATACGGCCTGTCGTCATAAGACGGACGGACGGCGAGTTAACCCATTACGCAACATTCCGTTACTTGAACTCCGTTTGCTGATGCAGTCAAAAGGTTAAAGGACGATTTCCAATATAATTTTTAGCAGAAATAAATAAATAGCAATGTATTGTAAAGCGTTTATGCCTAAAATATCGCCTCGTAAGTTTCCAACTTGACAATGACAAAATATCACCCCCGATTGACTTTATAATTTACACCCCATCTAATCAGTTTAAATCTTCAGTCTGTCTGTCAATCGAGTTAACTTACAATAAGAGCACAGTTCTTGAAGAATTCTAGTAAATCCAAAGATTAGGAAGATTCATTTGATAAATGAAACTTTTTTTTTTAAACACGTTGCGCTACACTAATTATATAATTTCGAAAGAATTTCTCCTGAATTTGTCGGATCATACGCTTCACCATTATGACCGTAGGAGTGACGAAAAAATCACACAAAGGGTTCCTTACCATCGTAGTACGAGCTCCCCTACTACGATGGTACGGAACCCTTCATGCCCTGCCCGGAACCCTTCATACCCTTAAATTTTTATTTTATTTTTGGTTGTTATAGGGGCAACTGAAATACACATTCTGTGAATATTTCAACCTATTATGGATCATGAGATATTATAGTTCTCTGACAGACAGACGAACGGACGGAAGGACATCGGAGGAACTTCGGGTGCGGAACCCTAAAAAATGCACGAAATATTTGCACTTTTACATTCAAACAACTTAATAAAACCTGTTTTCGGTATGACTTTTTAATGAACACTCATTTATTTTATAACAATATTACATGGACAGTTAACCAAAGACAAAAACATAGAGAATATTTAGCAAAGCGGTTTTAGTGGTAGTTCAGACTATATTTTGATATCACAACACAACCGCGTAAGCGTAGTCGCAAAACCTAATAAATAACACCTTGAAATAAAAATTACAGTCTAACAATTAACAAGAATTGAGTACAAGTATATTAATCCACTTAAGGCGTCCATATTTCACTAGGAATGATGTATAAACGCCCTGCACACACCACTTGAACGAATGCTAACATTAATACTGAAGTAAAAACGTGGTGAGTTCGAGAAATGTGTCGTTAGTAGCTACCATGGATATAATTTAGCAAAGAATGGGATTGTGTGATTTTTTAGTTAAAAATAGCACACCTTTTTTTTCTTTTTTTCTTTTCGGGGGGAAACTTTCAAAAGGCGACTGATCTTTGGGGATAAGAAAAAAATCCCCCACTGCCCGGGTGTGGGATTTTTACCGCACTAAAACCACCACGGTGGTCACCATCCGCACATGAGAGGAGGCACCGTTTCCTGTTAAAAGACCTGTCCGGAGCCCCCTCTGTGCAACGCCTGTTAAGACACATCCCTGGGGCGACTATACAGAGGTCTCCCCTGAGCATCGCTGTGCAAGTGTGCACAGCAGCACGTGCAATCCCCGAAGAGTCACGCAGCGATGTACCTAATTAGTACACCCTCATTTCGCAAGTTTGTTTGTTGTTTAAGTTCCATGTATAGGGGGCAAGCCTATTGCTATCATCCGGCTACAATCTGGGAATCTAACCCAGGACCTCTTGCTCAGCAGTCGCGATTATGACCACTAAAGCAAAGGGTTTTATTGGATTATCTTTGGTGTTCACCATAAATCGCGTAGTTACATTATTTACTCTCCAATTGGTATCGTGGTCACAAGTGCTACGTTTGAGGGTGAGGCTTTGAGTTCGATTCCAAGTTAAAGCAAAGTATTATTGGGTTTTGCCATTTGAAATTTCTCAGGAGCGGTGGCATTGTGATACCTCCGAACCTCTTTCAAATTGTGTGAAATCTATTATTCTGAGCCCGATATTTGAACGCTGTTGCGAGCTTCATGATCGTGGGATGACATCCAACATCACACACATGAGTCATTCCGCGAGCTCAGAATACTAGATAATCACAGAAGATATCCCGTGACAGCATAAGTTTAGTTATAAACCGTGAAAGCTTAAACAGTGCCTAACATACACAATTTGCAATAATAAATTGATATTATTTTTCCAATGTCAAGTACGCACTCCATCAGTTCCAAATACGTCTCTACAGCAAAAACAAACCAAGAATACCCTTTCAATTCCCGAAAATACACCAATTAAATCAACCAAGTCTAATAACACAAAGAATCAATGTTTCCACCGCCCGACCTAAGCAGCTTTTAATAAAACGAAGCGAAAAACTGTTACATTTCAGATTTGAATAGAGACCTCTCCCCCATTTCGTGCGAAATCGATTAATTTTTATGCTTTTGTTTCTGAGCTCCATAACAGGGCATTAACGTCGGGTTTTTGAGTAAGAAAGCCTCCGTTTTGAAAGAAAGTGCGCCGTTGAATTTTATTCGTTGGAACGGAATAGAATTTTGGCCTGTTTGTTTAATTAGCTGACAGAATTTAGTGGCGGTAATAGGTTGTTTTTGCGGTTGAATTTTTCTTAGAGGTTTTGGAGGGAGATGATGTGGAAAGGTGTCTCTTAGAAAATCTTTTTGCGATTATTTCTTTTTGCGACTTATTTTCGCTTCCGAATAATACTTTGGCTTTGATTTTGAGACTGTCTATGGTGTCGGACGTAAAGAATAGCACCATCCCATATCTTCCCGTGGGTGTCGTAAGAGGTGACTAAGGGACTTAGCGGAGAATGGGCAGCAGCGTAACTGTGGTTTTGTAACAACCGTGCTGTGATCGCTAACCCGCCTGCCAAGCGTGGTGATTATGGCTAAACCCTCTCTTTGGGGGAAGCCCATGTCCAGCAGTGGACGTCTTTCGGCTGAAATGATGATGATGATGATGTTGAGACTGTTTCAAACAATGACCTTGTTAGTGTGTCATGAAAGGTCCAGTGACGTACTAAAATTGTTAATACATCGATGATTTAGTTCTTGGTAGTTGGCAGTGATATTGCTATTAGAACAATGGATAATAAAGTTCAATTGGAAAGAATATAGGAAGATCTTCTCCAACTGTACGCCATTTTACTTGATTCTCGGTTTCTCTCACTCAGCAGCTATCGGCTATCCTGCAAATTTGTCATTCACATAGTAATGTTTGCTGATTCGCTGCCTTCACTGTTGTATGTTTCTACATAGATAAGAGTGGAATTCGTGGCTAAATAATAACAGCCGCTCGGGTCGATCTTTAGGTTAAACCGTGCTTGCCTAGGTTGATCCTAATATGTCAAGTTTCCTCCGTGCCTCAGAAAGCACGTTAAGCTGTTGGTCCCAACTGTCATTTGTAGATCTTTGACAGTCGTTACAGGTAGGCAGTGATGACCCGAAAGTCTGACAACCAGTCTTGTCAAGGGGTATCGTATTACCCAGGACTTATTGGGTTGTGGAAGTCCGATATGAAGTCGCTGCATGTAAAATACTAGTATTTTGGTTAGACTGGAATCCGACCCCAAAATAGACAATTTAACAAATAGAGAATTTGGGCTAGGCAGATGATGACTAGAAACAGGTAAGTTAACCGAAATGTAGTGAAATCGTAGCTGAGAGATGGTAGAAGGAGCGCTGGTAATCCATCAGCCAAAGGAGAGGACGAACTACAGTAGATCGCGTGGAATACATACATGATACTTGCTTAGGCATCCGAAGCGTGGCACGGTACTGCTCCATTAGGGTGGAACAAGATGGGTCAATGATAATGATAATAATATTACATGACGCCTGTAATTCCCTAAGGATTAAGCAAAGCGTACCTAATAGTACACCCACATTTCGCTAGTTATGTTTAAGTCCCATGTAATATGGGGCGAGCCTGTTACCATCAACCGGGCACGAATCTCAACTCCGTGGCTGTTACTGAGAAATTCCTGATGGAAAAACACAATAACACTGCCCGACCCGGGATTCGAACCCAGGTCCTCATGCGCAGCACTTGCGACCACTTGACAAATGAGGCGGTATAATGATAATAATGACGGTAACTTGGACCCTGTTCTCGATACCGGTGGGCTACATTTTTTTTATATTTTAATTTTTTTATATTGTTTTTATTTTAAGGAATATTTAAAAACATATTAGATTTGTATATAGATAAATAAAGGGAATATTAATGAGTCTAAAACTGATAACAACAAGCTATTTTAGGATATGTGTCTACTCTAGATCTGATTATAACTAACTAGCGACCCGCCCCGGCTTCGCACGGGTGGACATTTATTTTTTAAGCTCTCTGAAAAATATCTTTTGAATGGATTGTCCGATTGGAATAAAATAAAAAGTAATTTATAGCTATTGAAACAATCTTGCTCAATAAATAGTTTATTGGGATAAGGATTAGTATTTGACGATAATATGATCAATAAACATAGGCTAATAATTTTAATTACTTTTATTCTATGGAAAAGTGGTTATAATGGCTAAAATATAAATGTTTGGTTTATACTACCGCGGACTTTTTTGTAGGCATTATTGAGTTCTACAACTTTTCTATAGAAGTCAACCATACATCTCTAACCATTTAGGCAGCGTTCGCGAGAATCGTTAACGTACGGCAGTTTTTTCGACGTCTTACTCCACAATTTTCACTACCACGAAAAATCCTATCTATTTTCCGGGATAAAATATAGCCTATACGGATTCGGAAGAATCCCTCTAAGTAATGGTAAAAGAAATTTTGAAATCGGTCCAGTAGTTTTTGAGCCTATTCAATACAAACATACAAAAATACAAAAATACAAAGGTTTCCTCTTTATAATATTAGTATAGATTGCGTTCTACCCAAACCCAAAGTTATTTTTGAATGGGCAACCATTACGATCCCACTTAACACGTCAAGGTGCTAACCAAATTGGATTACAAGACCTAACCTTTCTAAATTAGGCACCGACCTTTAATTCCTGCCCTAATTAGGACATACAGTGTGTACAGTCACGAGCACCAATATGTAAACACTTAACAACTTTTAAAAGTGTTTTTCTCCTACTGTTCTGATTAAAATGTCATGTTGTTACGAACAAAGTATTCTGGAACTCATATTTTTATGAAAAACATCCTATCTACAAGTTACAATCGTTATTTCTCGCGAAAATTGCTTTTAAATTTAGGAATGTTAATACATATTGGTGATTGTGACTGTACATAATATTGCTTGGAGAGGTTCCACGAAATAGTAATTATATCGTCGTGCTTAATTTGGGGTAGTATGAAAGTCTGAAGATTTATTAGGTGTTGGTCTAGTACATAGCGATTAGCGTTTAGCAAGACGTCTTTGAGAAGATTTCTTAGACATACTTATTACATTTTCTGCGTCAGGAAAAGGTATTCCTGGCTCAATTTAAGGATCTATATAATTTTTAGTATTGATTTACAAGGTGTAAACGGACCATTCACAAAGCCGCCAGCCAAGCATTTTGTACATCAAACTAAATAACTCTACGCAAAAATTTTGCTGCGAAACGACTTTTTTACAGGGTGAAAAATCACGTTTTACGGTAAAACTCAAAAAACAATGTGGTGATGGATGCATTGAATAGTAAACAGGTATCTTAAGTAAAGCTATACCCTTAAAAGCTAGTATTATTTTTTTAAACTTAAGAAAAAGTTGGAAATTTGACCTCCAATATTTTCGTAACAAGAAGATTCCCAGGTATGTTACAGAACAAAAAATATAGCAATGACGGGGAGAACAAGTGCCTTTTGGCTTCGTTGAGGTTCTTTTTACACCCCTTTATTATACTAAAAAAATAAGCAATTGCGTTGTTTTTAAGGTATTATGTGACACAGATTTTTGTTGCATATAAAGAACCCAAAACAGAAATTGGTCATGTAGGCTGGTAAAGAGTTAAATAGTAATCAGTTTCGCTGATTAGCCAGTTGTGTAAATTCGACGATTAAGTCAACTCAACAGTTTCTCTTCAATCAACGAAACTGCCGAATTCAAATTCAAATTCATTTATTTTGTGAACATAAGTAAACAGTAGGTGGAACATGTACAGGGTGTAAACGGACCCTTCACGAAGCCGTCAACCAAGCATTCTGTACATCAAACTAAGTAACTCTACGCAAAAATTATTGCTGGGAAACGACTTTTTTTTTTGGGGTGAAAAATCATGTTTTACGGTAAAGCTCAATGTTACGCACTCAAAACTTAGTGCTGATGGATGCTTTGAATAGTAAACGGGTCAAGGAGTTAATTAAAGTAAAGTTAAAACCTTAAAAAGCGGTTTTAAAAACAAATCTTGTGAAAAAATTGGAACTTTGACCTCCAATATCTCTGTAACTAGAAGGTTCCCAGGTATGGTCTAGAACAAAAAAATGATCTCAATAACGGGGAGAACAAGTATCCTTCGGCTTCGTTAAGGGTCTAGAAGAAAAAAATGATCCCGATGATGGGCAGAATATGTGGTTTTCGTTTTCGTTAAGGGTCTTTTTACACCCTTTATAAAATTCAGAAACTATCTATGTCTCGCCGTTAGGCATACAAAATGTTTCTCCAATTAGGTACATGAAAATAAATTGTCTCAAAAATATTAATTAAATTAAATAAAACAATAAATAACAATGCAATTTGGTTAATTAAATAATTAAAATCACCAAATACCACAACATAAAAACAACAAACGATAACATTACATAATTTTATGTTGTCTATGTCAATATTAAAATGCATCTGGTGGATGATCGAAATTGCTTAGCATTGTGACTCATAGCTATGTCAGCATCCTTTTTTTTTTAGGTGGGATATCATCAAATGACCCCTCTCGCTCTGGGCAGAGTGGGAATGTCAGACTCGTGTTGACTAAAACCCAGCCATGTTCCTTCTTTGCCCTTTGTGTTCCAGGGCCGCGGTATCTCTTTCGAACAGTCCTGCAGCCCCGGCAGGCATCGGCCCGCTTTAGAGACTGTTGTTATGACTTTAGACACTCTTAATGTGTAGCTATGGTTTTATCAGTGCAATTCCGTCTGTCCAGGAAACATTTTGTCTGTTTCAACGTCACCCCATTAACCGGAAAACAATTTCCTTTGTCGACATTTAGAACTAAAATCTGATAAATCTAAGATCTTAAGAGCCCCCGCAGACTGCAGACTTTCTATCAACCGTTTGTTTAGTCGGGCTCTTAATCAGTATAAACATCGTTAGTATCGGCTGATAAATCAGTTTGATAAGCTACACGATTGCCTTCAAGATATACAGATCTGTATGGCGATCTCATCTCGCACACTAGACGATTTCGTAATTGGCCAACTCTGCGAGCGCTCTCTTCAAAAGCTGCCTCATCCCCAGCTTGACTTCACCCACTGCTGGGTATAGGCCTTTCTTTGCTTGTGCCAAGCTCCACGCTCTTGTGCCAGTCTCATCCAGGGTATTCCCGCAATGGCAACAATGTCATCTGCCTATCTCGCTGTCGGGCTACTAACACTTCTCTTTCCATTCCTTGGACGCCACTCGGTCACAGCTTTACTCCACCTGCAATCACCGCACCTTGCTAGGTGTCCTGCCCAACACCATTTGCGTTCCATAACGCGACTTCCAATATCGAAGACCTTCATACGTCACCGGATTTCAACTTTTGTAACTCGATCTATTAGATTTATGCCAAGCATGGAACGCTCCATGGCTCTCTGTGCTACTCTGAGTCTGTACACAGCCTCCTGTGCGAGCGTCCATGTCTCAGCACCGTACGTCATGGTGGGCAGAACACACTGATTGTAAAGACACGTCTTCAGGGAGTGCGGAATTTCGGTTGATTTCAGAATGTCATCAAATTTTCTGAATGCAGCCCACCCTAGCTGGATTCTCCTCGATATCTCCGTTGTTTGATGCTTCTTGACAAAGGAAATAATAAAAGCCACCTACCAACTACCAAATTGTTCGAGCGACTGTTGGTCTGGTTTGCGCATTCGTGACCAACCCGACCGTCTATCTGGCCTAGTGTGCGCGCTAGCAGCCCAACCCGACTAAACTATCGACCGATAGAAAGACTGCAGTCTGCGGGGAGACTGACTACAACTTAATTTCTCCAGTCACTAACACTCAAGGAGGTTGCGTTCATGATCTAAAGAGATCTAAAGCAGCACAAGTTTGTACAGTTTGCAAGCACTATAAGTTTGGCATTAACGTCACCTATTTATCGCAAACTTACCAAGTTATTAAATGCTAGTTAGCTAACAATGACACGGAGTAAATGAGTTAATATGATTTCGTGGAGAATTGCTTGTTCCAGTTATTAATAGATGGGGGTTTTGGAACTAATATTGTGTTGGTTTCTACTTCTTATATTGTGAGTATTATATTACTTTTGTATATAGATCCTTGGGTTCTGTGGTTTCTAATATACGAACGATAGAGAGGCCAAACGAAGAAAATTGTAGTCCAATACTTGTTACTATTTAGTAACAAATCGGTCTGTCTAGTGTCTTACGCCCGCATTTGTGAGTAAAAATCAAAAATGTACGGGATCAAAATTTTTGTATGAAAATTTTCCCAATGTCCGCTCTATTAGTATTTTAAATATTTTGTTTCTAATGAATATGGTGGCATTTTAAATTTTCAGATTTTTTGGATGACGATTGCAATCCAGTGATAAGCTAGTCTCGTCATGAAAAGTATTGTGGTTGGTTCAAGGATCGATTTGTCTTTGGTTTCGGGCCCAAAAAACAGTATTTTTTTCAGTAAAATATAAAAAAAAAAACACAGTGAATCCAAATAAAACCACTAGTCGCTTATCGCTTCATAAGAAACAAACGCCCGAAGAGTTCCGAAATCATCTAGAACCACATTGCTATTTGTCATGCGACATCTGGCAAAAACCGGTTCACACCGGTCTCGGGTGGTTTCGGGAGGTGTTATACGGCAAAATGGCGGATATTTCTCCAGTTCAAACTAGTAAGAACTGGTTTCGGAGGTACGGCCGTTTGTTTTTATTGGTCTGTAAGCACTTGTAAGTGATTTTTGATGGGTGAGAGGGAATACGTGAGAATTTTCGCAATGACCGGTCAGATTTTTGTGGATTGATTACGGTCCTATTGATTTTTTGGGAAATGGGGAACGGGTTTCGTATGTTTTTTTTCGGTCGTGTTGTTATATCCAGCTGCTACGGCTGCTGTATGATAATGATGTGGATACGTAAGAATTTTAATATTCGGCCATTTTGAAACCTTCTCTTTAGCTTTTAAAACTTTTCTTTACTTGTAACTATTTAAAATATCTTAGAAGTTAAATTTGACCCACATTCCGGTTACACAAATGTTTAGTTTGGATGACAATGCATGGTTAGCTAAGTTACATCATTCTTAATCCAATATGGCGGACCCCCAAAGATGGCTAACTAGTTATTTTTTATGCATTCTAAGGATATGGGTATCAAATGAAAAGGTTTGCTGAGAAGAATACGTGACATAAAATGACGTCACTGAAAAGCGAGTTTTTTTTAAATTATAATATTCAAACCCCATATTATTATGAAAACATCATATCGTATTCTATTAACAAGAGGGCTTAGACAAACTGACTTTCTATTGGTGACAACTATGACAAACTAAAAAAAATTGTATGGTCATCATCATCATCATCATCATTTCAGCTGAAAGACGTCCACTGCTGGACATAGGCCTCCCCCAAAGGGGAGTTTTTGCCATAATCGCCACGTTTGACAAGCAGGTTGGCATACACATAGTAAGATCATAAACTGAAAATCTTTGTAGAAATACAAAACGCTTTAAAAGTAATTGTCACATGCACTCGGGACTAATTCATTTTGTAGAAAACAAAAACTTGTTGGTACGTCTTGTATGTGTATTACCAATAAGCAAACTCTACGTACAAAAGATAACTATACAACGTGTAACAGAAAGGGTATAGTCATATGAAAGAATATGCTGCAGACCATCAAACTGAACAACTTCCTCCTTGGGTCGAATATCGTAGATGCGAAAAAATTTATCAGCTGTCCCATACATTTGGGTCGAGTAGGTATTGAAATTTAGTATGGGACAGCTGATAAATTTTTTCGCATCTACGATATTCGACCCAAGGAGGAAGTTGTTCAGTTTGATGGTCTGCAGCATATTCTTTCATATGACTATACCCTTTACACGTTGTATATTCCACCACACAGAACTTCAATAAATACTATAAATCCATATTCATTATTCCCTCTCGATTCCTGCATGAATTAAAACCATCACACAATTTTATTCGTCCAAGATAATATTTTAATCGCAGAATAATTCGGGAAATGACCTACTTTCGGAATAAAATCAAGCCAATGCCAATACGTACAATGACGAGCAAAAATATGTACACACTTCAACGAATTGAAAAGCGATTATTGTATTTCAATTCGCAACTGTGAAATATTTAAGAAAATTTACAATCAGGTGCAATAGTTTTGATAATTAAAGGGTGTAAATAGACCCTTAACGAAGCCGAAAGGCACTTGTTCTCCCCGCTATTGCGATCTTTTTTTTGTTCTAGACTATGGTCTAGAACAAAACCTAGGAACCTTCTAGTTACGGAGTTATTGGGGGTCAAAGTTCCAACTTTTTTTCAAGTTTTTTTTTTAATGTTATAACTTTACTTTAAATACCTCCATGACCCGTTTACTATTCAATGCATCCATAAGCACAATGTTTTGAATGCGTTTCATTGAGTTTTAACGTAAAAGGTTATTTTTCACCCCAAAAAAAAAGTCGTTTCCCAGCAATGATTTTTGTATAGGGTTAATTAGTTAGGCTTCGTGAAGGGCCTTTTTACATCCTGTATATAGGTAGGTACTGTGACTAAAATGCGTTATAATTGCGCAATTATTTTGTTACCTTGTTAACTCATTATTAAAACAAAACAGCTGTTTCCTACAAAAGTGCAATACCTACACGGTCAAAATGTATGGAGGTGGGGTCAGAATGATGTACTGAATACGTGGTAACCGTTTTCGCGTCGGTATTGAGCTCGGTTTCTAGCGGATGGAATTAAACACCAGTATTTTCCACGGAGAGAATGCCTATTATGTCCTTCATAGCCCATTGATAAGATTGGTTGCCTGACGTACTTCGGACTTTTGATTACCCTTAACCACTGTCAAAGATCTACAGGAACCAATAGGGACTAACAGCTGATTGAGCTTCCCAAGGCACTGAGAGGAAGAACTTTGGTTGTCATCAGATAGAATTTCAGCGTGACACATCATTGTCTTCTTGCATTTATCCCACGTTACTTGTCGTCAGTGCTATATGATTTTTCTTCCATTCTTCCCTGTCTACCATCACTCTACCTTTTACTTTTATTCATCGTTTCTCTGGCCTTCGTCTTCCTCTCCATCCAGCTACATTTATACTCATCACTCTTTTAGTCACATGTCGAAGTCGAGGAGCTCGTGGATAAATAATAGCAACCGCTTGGGTCGATCTTTATGCTAAGCCGGGCTTGCCTAGGTTGGTCTGTGGATGGGTGACCACCCATTACATACAGAGTTACTTCTCTGCCCCGGAAAGCACGTAAAGCCGTTGGTTCCGGCTGCCATTTTTAGATCATTCACAGTCGTTACAGGTGCCCAAAAAGTCTTACCAAGGGGTTATCGTATTACCTTCTACTAACTGGGTTGTGGAGGTCAGATAGACAGTCGCTCCATGTAAAATACTGGTATTCAGCTGCATCCGGTTAGACTAGAAGCCGACCACAACATAGTTGGGAAAAGGCTAGGCAGATGATGACTCTTTTAGTCACATGCGATTCATCCCTCTTCATCACATTTCCATTCCAAGTCAGACGATTTCCTTTTAAGTTCTCTGTAACTGGCGCAACTATCAATCTTCCTCTAATTTTTCAACGTGACTGTACCTATTTTAATAAATTTTGCATTCGTAAATGCAAACTAGCTTTGTTTTGTTATTCTGATCAGATTGCGCAGATGTCGTCTGTCAACCAGACTGTTTTGTGTGCCCGGATGCGCTTCAAATATTTATGCATTGATTGACTAAATAAATATTGCGGTAGGGCTTGTGGTTACGGTTAGCTGGTCATGTTCGGATTGATGGCCGTTCGGTGAAAAAATAACTTTCGTGGTAGGCGCTGGTCTCGGAACCATGATGAATAATACCGTTAATGAATCCATCATACTCATCTCTATTTTTCATCATGGTTGCGCTTTGAGGAATAAAAATATAATATTTTTCATTTGAATTTGTGAGCGCAACTAATGGTTGCGCTTCGAGGAATAATTTAGTTGCGCTTAGTTGGTTGTGCTTAAAAATAGTTGCGCTTTGAGGAATACCCCCGTTATTTGACCAATGGGTAATCATTAAAATGTTATTCATCTTAACATTGGATCCAAAGAGATAATTTTGGGTAAAGGCTTGTCGTACTTACTTTGCTTCAGCAGAACATCGATTATTGATTGACAGGACAAACAATAAAACTAAAATAATTTCCTTTTTTTATTTTCTATGCATATAATTTACATTTTTAATTATTTCTATACAAAATAATATAAAAAAACATTAAAAATATAAAAAATAGTAGCACACCAGCATCGGGAACAGGGTCCGAACTACCGGTGGTCAGAGCTCTTGAGAGAGGAACCTCCTAACGATACGCGCCGTGTCTAGAAGTACTGCTTTCTGAATCAAGCGCTTGATCCAGCTGCCAAGCGAGAGCCTCCACAGATGTTGGTCGAGGCTCTTGGCAATTACGCCATTGCCGGACACGACTATTGGCACAATGACTGCTATACTCAAGTCCCACATGTCGACAACCTCGCGAGCCAGAAACTAAAATAATAATTATTAAAAAAAAAAGGAAACATTTACCCTGACTAATATTCTATTTCTTTTGCGACCCCAATAAAAAAGAACGCGTGGGCTCTAAAAATACATGTCTATAATAAAATTCTCACAACTAAATATTTTCTCATACTTCGAACATTTATAACCTTTAATTTATCTTTTCTACACCCACGTGTCTACAATAAAAGGAAAGTACAACGTTTTCATTTCAAACGTAGGAAGGTACTAGAAAAGTATTTGAATTATAACCCTAGATTTTCATCTTTCGACACCTACGGAAAATACTGATTTAGAACTGCATTTAAGGTCGCTCGTAAACAGTCATATTTCTATGTCATTTATTCAATAAACAATTTACATTGTGTCTGAATGTGTTACATAAAAAAATACTATTAATTAAACAGAAAAAAAACATAACTCGATAAAAAATCATCTAAGTAGGTACATAAAAATTCATTGAAATATTTAAATGTCAGACAAGAAAAAAAAAACATTACTTATAAAAATATCAAAATGAAAAAATTATCCAAAGTCAAAAATTAAGATTGTAATAAGTAGGTACATAAAATCCATTAAAAATCATGTCATAGCAACAAGTAATTTAAGTCCGCATAATAATTTTTGTCCGCACTCAAAAAGGTTTTCAACCATTTATACCAAGGGGTATCATTCTCCAGTATTAACTGGGTTGTAAAGGTCAAAAAGACAGTCGCCCCATGTAAAATACTTTTTTCTGCTTCATACGGAAAGACTAAAAGCCGGCCAAAACATAGCTGAGAAAAGGCTATGCAGTATTTTACATGGAGCGACTGCCTATCTGACCTCCACAACCCAGTTAGTACTGGGCAATACGATACCCCTTAGTAAGACGGCTTGTCCGACTTTCGGACCACGTGCAACCTGTAGATCTTGTAGATATACAACGTCGTCCATGCGCATGTAACCGCCCGTAATTTTCTGAAAATTCATGACATTTTTTCGAAAATAAACTTCAAAAGCCCCCCCCCCCCCCCCTTTTGAAGTTTATTTTCGACATTATTTGTTATACCCGCCCTTGTTTTTTCTTTAGAGATAGGTATCAACAATGTTCTATGAATTTGTAGCTGTTATGTAGTAGATTACAAGAAATGATTAAAAAAGTCGTCCTATGCGGATAATTTATGGACTTACACTAGTTTTTTTTTAAATAGATACACAATTTTTTACCGAAAAAATGGCTTCGATTCCGTTTTTTTTGTCGTAGTCCATAGTTTTTAGTAAAATTTTAATTAACCTGATAAAATAACTCATAAGCTTTGAGAAATAATAAACAAAATCCAAATGGACCCATAAACTTCGGAGATGTGTCAAAAAATAGAAAGAAAATCTACAAACTCTACTTAAAAAATTAAAAATTGAATAACATGAAAAATGTTATAGATAGACCGCTTTTGAAGTTTATTTTTGACATTTCTTCATGAATATTCAGAAAATTACGGGCGGTCACATGCGCATGGACGACATTATATAATGACAGCCGGAGCAATCGGCTTAACATGCTTTCCGAGGCACCCAGGACCCATCATCATCACCATTCACAGTCTGAATTCACCCACTGCAGGGTATGGGCCTCTCTTTTCTTCTGCTAACCTCCACGTTCTTGTGCCAGTCTCATCCAGGTTTTTCCCCCGTTGGCAACTATGTCGGCTGCCCATGTCGCCGCCGGGCGACCCCTTTTTTTTCTTTTTAGGACCCAACCAAGGTTGTACTCTGGACCAGCGCAAGCGCGGCTTGACCTGAAGATCGACGCGTGCAGCTGTTAGTATTTAGCCACGAGCTCCTCCGATAAATGATTTCATCAACATAAATAAACGTCTGTGAGTGCGGCGGTAAGGTACGAGGACTTTTCTATTTCCAAAGAATCCATTTTTCCACCAACGCACTGTCAATCCGTATAGGGGTAGGAGTCGCACCTACGAGTACGAAAATCTATATTATGATGATATTTCTTTAATAACTAAAGAAATATCGTCTTAATATAGATTTTCCTCGAGTGTCGCGCGTCGGTATAAAATTAGTTTTATTTTCCCTTTCTTTGAGTGCAAATCTTCACTAGGCCACATGTCGATTTCCACATATGGGAATTGAACCCAGCTCAGCAGTCGCGCTTGCGACCACTAGACTAACGAGGCAGTTCAAAACTTTGAACATAAACTTGTTTGTTATAGACTGTTTGTCAGCTGTACTTGTCTGTGGATAGCGGGACAGTAAAGGAGCGGTCGGACAGACCTGACGGTACTTAAGGTGGAAGCGCCAGGGTAGCTCGTGGGGCTGCGGGACTGTTCGAAAGATACCGCGGCCCTGGAACACAAAGGGCAAAGAAGGTACATGGATGGGTTTTTGTCAGTACGAGTCTGACACTCCCTTTAACTCCGCCCGGAGCGGGAGGGGTAATTTGATGATTTCCCATTAGAAAAAAAAGGGTAGCCCGTGAAATTCTAATTTTCTTACGTTTTGTTCAAATAGCAGGTCAGTGTCAGGTTGTATGTTGAACAAAATATGATTCGCGATCGTAACACGTATGGAATTAAAGACTTGTAATCATTTAAATCTATACATATAATAAAATCGTAAAAATCCAATTTTATGTTCCGACTTGGCTCAAAAACTACTGCATAGATCCTGTTCAAATTTTGCACAAATATTCCTTACAGGCTTCTTCACATGTTAGGCTATATATTATCACGCTACTCGCTTAAGGGGGTGAGCAATAATGCATTATGTCAGTATCCTTCATTTGTTTGACGTTTTAGTCATGACAAGCACCAGAATGGCTATTTAAAGCTTATGTCAACAGAGAAAACAGCCTAGCGGGTTCTTGAACGTTCTGTAAGCTACTGGTCGCAAGTTCAAACCCCACTATTACTTTCACTTTTTTATAATTTGTTTGAATATTTT
Organism: Noctua pronuba; assembly: GCA_905220335.1. Classification (NCBI taxonomy): domain Eukaryota; kingdom Metazoa; phylum Arthropoda; class Insecta; order Lepidoptera; family Noctuidae; genus Noctua; species Noctua pronuba. The sequence goes on along the minus strand of LR999918.1, from coordinate 6,437,490 downwards.
TTTGTTGCTTTTAGATTTCCATTTTTTTTTTGTATTGACATCGTTTGCATTTCCGTTTTTCTCCTTTTTTCTTCAAACGTTTCTCCAAAAAGTAATAGAGAAGTATGGAAGAAGATGACATGCTGCGCCGACCCCGAAAAAATTGGGATAACGGCAGGAGAATGATGATGATGATTTCTACAAAAAGTTCTTGCTTTACTAGAAGTCTGTTTCCTTCTCGATTTGCAAATCAATAATCAATAGCAGTTTGGAATTTTATTGTTCTTTTATAGATTGGTATAGTGTTCAGAAGCGAGCATGAGGTCCTGGGTTAGATTCCCGGTCGGGCAATGTGCTATTGAGTTTTTCCACCAGCAAATTCTCAGTAGCAAGTACGAAGTCTGGTTTTGTGCCCGGTTGATGGTGTATCGGCACTATTAAAAGACCTACAGCAACATATAACAAAAAGTACTACAGCGCCATCTGTGACGCAGGTGATGAACTAAACATCGAAATACGTCTAAATTCTGCCTGGGTGAAATACATCGCCCAAATAAAGTTATCCGCGACTTAAGACTATATAGAAGTACCCGACAACAACTGTTGGGCAGTTATAGCCCACCAGACATTACACCCGTCTGGTCGGACTATCCTCCCTTTTCTATGGGGGATGAAGAACCTTACAACCTGTTCTTTATACAAAATGGCACTAGGCTCGCTAAATATTTCATGGGAGTTAAACATAACTGACAAAATGTGGGTGTACTACTAGGTACTATATACACTCATCTGTTTTCTCATTAAAATATGTATTAAAAAACATACAGGTAATTTTATAACAAACACGATGGTATAAAGTTTTGTTTTTTTAATTAGCCTATTCTGTCCCACTGCTGGACAAAGGCTTTCCCCATTTCCTTTCCAACTCTCCCGGTGTTTTGCCTTCTCTGGCCAATCAGTCAGGAACGAGTCCAAATCGTCACACCAGCGTTTGTTGGCTCTGCCTCGGTGACGATGACAGTCTTCAGGTACCTACTGTATGACCATTCTGGCCCATCTGTCCTGACCCATTCTGGAAATGAGACCCGCTCAGTCCCGTTTGAAGCTCTTACACTTATCGCCAACATCGGCGTTGCCTGTCTTGGAGCGTATTGTGGTGTTGCGTATTCAATCGGTGATTTTGATGTTTAAAATCCATCGCTCTTTGGCAAACCTTGAGTTTGGACTTTTCAGCCTTCGTCAAAGATCATGTCTGGGTACCATAGGTTAGGATAGGCAGGATACACAGGTCGACAAGTTTACGCTTAAATGTGATTGGAAAGTATAACGTTGTCTAAGTAAAAGCGGTCAAGCCTAGCGTCTGTCGCAGTTTTAAATATTCTTGACTTAATGATTAGGCAACCCATTCGTTATAATTTTTATGTAATCTTTTTTTTAGCCTTTATTGTCTCACTGCTGGGAAAAAACCTCCCCCATTGCCTTCCATTCTTCTCTCCGTGCGGTTTTCTTCGTCCAATCTGTCACAAACGCTTCTAAGTCGTCACACCAGCGTTTTCTAGACCTCCCTCGGCGACGACGCCCGTCTGCTGGCACCCATTGCGTGACGACTCTGGCCCACCGGTCCTGATGCATTCTACAGACATGGCCCGCCCAATCCCACTCCAAACTAGCAATCTTATCGCCCACATCAGCGATTCCAGTTTTTGAGCGTATTGTGGTATTGCGAATTCTGTCGCTGAGCTTAATACCCAATACGCTACGTTCCATCGCCCTTTGGCCAACCTTGAGTTTGGACTTTTGCGACTCGGTCAGGGACCAAGTTTGAGCATTACGGTGCTCAAACTTGGTCCCTGACCGGTTAGGATGGGCAGAATGCACATGTCGATGAGATTGTGCTTCAGGGATAAAGGTAGGTCACCCTTCATCAGCGACTTCATGGACCAGTAGCTCTTCCAGGCGTTCTCGACTCGGCAACTCTCAAACTCAAATGTACTCATCGACGTTATAGTGAATTTCTTGCCCATCTACCTCAACCCTACTTTTTACGCTATTGGTGATGACTTTAGTTTTTTTTATGTATATTCAACATATTTTTCATTCGGTGAACAGTTGGGGAGGGGGGGCTGTATTAGGCATTTTTTCTATACTAAGCAGGCTTTATTTACAATTGTGGAGTGAAGAGAAATAACGAAAATAACTAATAACTGAGATTATAACTGTTTCACTCGAAAAATCGCCAAAATTGCCTCACGTAATTAATGGAGGCCCCCTAACCCAAGCATCTCCTTGCTTAAAAGGTGATCTCCAAATCATGTGTGTCATAACTTTATGTATCTAATTGAAATAAACATTCTTTTTTTTTAACACTTTGCCCGACCCGGGAATCGATCCCAGGACCTCATACTTAGTAGTCACGCTTGCAACCACTCGAGGCAGTCTTACACATACATACCAAAATTTCCACGCGAACGAAGTCGCGGGCAACAGCTAGTTACCAATACAATTCTCTAAGTTCATTTAATCCCAATTTCATGAAAAAGCCATTTAATGGGATTACTGGGCCCCTGGTGCTTCTCCCTTAATTAGACTCTGCACGCGTAGCATGACCAGACCACCGTAGAAACGGATTTCTTTGACGGAAGAATCGACAAAATGACAGATTGTGAAAAGAAATCTGTCATTTTGTCGTATCTATATAGATACTTGCGGGACACGGGAAGAAAAAGCTGTACGTCTTGGAAACCTACATCAGTATTTATAAATAAGACAACATTTATTTAACTCAATTTGTTTGACAAACTTCAAGCACAAAATTGCAATACAAATATACAGTTTGCTTATCACGAATCCGTTTAGTCAGACGTTCTTTCCGTTCAGATATGTATGCAAATCATTCGTTCATAACAAGGGACCTTCAATTCGTTCGTTCATTCAGTACGACGTACAAATATGCCCCTTTTATTGCATTAGCACAGATTTGCGTTTGTGTGTGGCTCTGAAATAAGCGATTTTAGGAAACGGCATACTATTGAATTCGAGACTTGTTAAAAAACAGTAAAAACTGGAAAATAACTGAACTTCCAGAAGTCGAAGACTTTTGTTTGTCTTTGACTTTTTTGACACCAACTTCTTGAATTAAAGTTAAATTTTCCACTTTTTAGTGTGTTTTTTGTAAAAATGTTTTTTATTTTCCTCACTTTTTGTTGTGGTATGATGGTATCTCACATAAATTCTTGTCGAGTATTAATTTTCTATTGTTACTATTTTCGACGCTCGGCGCTAAACCAAATCTTGCAAAATCACCGGTGAGGTTTAATTGTAAGCATATTTTTTTTCTAGATTTAGTAAAAATGGGAAACAGTATTCTACGATTAAGCCAACTTTCGTAACAATATGATTCAATATGATCTCATAGTAACTATCAAATTAGTCTTGGAGCTGTATTGAGTAATAGACCAATATTAGTTTGAGGGTACCTTCTTGAATAACTTGGACAATATCGCGATATAATACTTCAAAGACCTAACAAGTGTGAACAAAGTCATGATAGTAATAAATATTTCATTTATCCCGACACGTGTAGAATTTGGCCTCACGTCCAGGGCTTGACTTGGCAAAACAGAAAGCGCCAGAGTATTTTTTTTACGTTTTATGCAATTTGCAGGTCAGGTCAGGCTGCATGTTGATTAAAATATGATTTGCGACCAAAACAAATATGGCTCTACAGAGTTATAATCATTAAGTTCATCAAAACAACCCATTTAATGACTATTTAATAAAAAGTCATTAAATGGGTTGTTTTGATGACTTTAATTATTCGGATGAGACGGGACAAAACAAGGCCAATAGGCACAAAGAGACGAAGACGAAGGGACGGGGGGAGATTTTGTGTTAGTGTGACGTACGTGCTGGCGGTCTCCGTGGGTTAAGTATCAACGGATTTCATACAAGCCAATGTGACGTGAGATCCGCTCCGCTGCCTGACCGCGCGGACGAGCGATTTCATGTGAAAATCGCCTAATTCGTTCCCGCTCCTCCTCCCACAGTTTCTGTGGCCCAACATTTAGACATAATAAAACAAATAGTCACGTTCTCAGGAAAGGATCACAACTGCGACAGGCGGTAATGACGCTCAGTTCCAAATGACATTACGTGCGTTACCGTGATTTATTTATGCGGAATGAGTTATGCTAACTAGGTTCGACAGTTATACCAAACTGTAGAATCTTCGAGAGAATTTGAAAACCACTGCAGAAGGATATAATAAGGTATTTGACCGAAAAAATCTATTTAGTCCGTCAGTTACATTATCAAAAAATATTGGACACGTATTTTTTCTTTTGTCATGTAAATGAAAAATGATACAGATACAGCGCGTTGAAATCTCGCGTGACGTCAGATTTTCTGTTACTTTTTACTGTCCAGTGATGTCACAAGCCCCTCTCTTGAACTTTGATGCGCTGTATCGTCGTCATTTTTTGTTACACCCACATTTCGTCAGTTATGTTTAAGTCCCATTTAATAGTGGGCGAGCTTATTTGCGGGATCTCCTAGCACAGGTATATCTTTTTCTTAAAAGGAGGTCCCTATGTAAGATTTACTGTAAAAGTTGTACAAGTTTCTGCAATAAACCTTTTTAGTAAAAACCAGATTCTTGGTTGTGGCTGCTGCTTAGAAACTCCTGATGGAAAAACCCAATAACAATTTGCCCAACCCGGTAATCAAACCCAGGACCTCATGCTCAGCAGTCGCGCGACAACTAGACCAACGAGGCCGTCTTAAACTGGATGTGTCATTCAAATTCCGAGTACAGTTCAATCAGCACACGATTTCAAGATCAAGGATCTCTCAAAATGATGGAGTAACCGTGCTACCCCATCAATTTGACGAAAACCCGTATTCACTTTTAACATCCCTCACGGGGACGATTCTCTGAAACCACAGACGCGTTTATATCCGTCTTGATTGTTACTCATTTACGAAGTTATTATTATAAACGTTATATCTTGGAGTAACTTGATGGCATGAGCCTATCATCATCTGCCTAGCCTTTCCCCGATTATGATGGAATATGCTGAATAAAGGTGGTAAAAGTACTCTTAACGCAACTCTCACTGCAATCATTTTTTTGTTCAAGCCCATACCTGGGAACATTCTAGTTACAGAGATAGTGGGGGTCAAAGTTCCGACTTTTTATAACTTTACTTTGAATACCTCCATTACCCCCGTACTATTCAATGCATCCATCAGCACAATGTTTTGAGTGCGTTACTTTGAGTAATACCGTAAAACGTGATTTTCACCCTAAAAAAAGAGTCATTTTCCAGCAATAATTTTTGTGTACAGTTAGTTTTATGTTCAGAATGCTTGGTTGACAGCTTCGTGAAGGGTTTGTTGACACCCTGTATATGACTATGCTGAATAAGTACCAGTATTTTACATGGAGCGACTGCCTATCTACCTTTTCATTGACATTACGTCATTTGTTAGCGGAGCAATATCCAATTTTAATCAATTGGCCCAGCCAGCTCGTGGCTTAATAATAACAGCCGCTCGGGCGCTCAATCTTTATGTTAAACCGTGCTTGTCTAGGTTGGTCTGTGGATGAAACTCATTACATACTGAGTTTCCTCCGTGACTCGGAAAGCACGTTAAGCCGTAGGTCCATGGTATCATTTGTAGATCTTTGACAATCGTTACAGGTAGTCAGTGGCCCAAAAAGTCTGACAACCAGTCTTACCAAGGGGTATCGTATTACCCAGTACTAACTGTGTTGAGGAGGTCAGATAGGCAGTCGCTCCATGTAAAATACTGGTGTTCAGCTGCATCCGGTTAGACTGGAAGCCTACACCAATATAGTCGGGAAAAGGCTAGGCAGATGGCCCAGCCAGCACTTCTAGATTCGCCTCGATCACAAGTCAATTCTTCAGGCATTGCGTAATGATTTTTTTTAAATGTTTTTAAATCCTGTACAAAACAATACATTGAAACGTAAAATCCAACTGTGTGCCGTTCAAAAGTAAAGGTATGATTTACATGAAATTTACGCACCTGACGTTTGAAACGACACGTAAGCAAATAGTGATGGTAAATCTTTTTCCTGGAATTCCCGGGGATTTTAGTGCTGCAGAGGCGAAAATCCCGTGACATCACACTATTATTTTCTTTTGGATTCTGGAAAACTGTTGTTAATCTTCAGGGCAAAAATGTTACATCTAAGCGTAGTCCAGCTGACATGAAGTGTTTTTTTTCCGGGATTTTGAAATGTTTTGGAGCTTACTGTCTCACAAATCCTGTTTTTCCCATGACGTATTTATTGAGCTGGATTTTGAAATTTCTGGAAAGTTTTCAAGTCAAAATGGTACTTCTAAGCGTAAATCGCCTAACAAATTGTAAGCGTAAGCGTAAATTGCTGACGCACATTAGGCAGGCGCAGGGGTCCATTAATAAATTATTTTCAAAATTAACCTGCATCCTACACAAAATCCAATACCGTTGTTTAAACCATTTTGTATGCATAATTTATGTATTTACCTTAAAACGCGGTATTTTAGAATCCTTAACAGAGATATACGAGTTTGCTGTCATAATAAACAAAATCCTTTCCTTTTTTTTCTTTTCTTTTCTTTGCCCACAAATGACTGCTTCGTTTGTCTGCAAATAAGAGAGACTAATACACTCGATGTTCGACCTTCAGTTCGGGTAAATTGGTACCTAAATGTACGGTCTGTGTTAACCAACATGATACCTAAACATAACTGGCCTAATGTGGCTTTAACACACACCTCTGCTTACCCTTTCAGGTATAGAGGCGTGGCTCATAATACTAGTTATGTCTAGGGCATAACATAAAACTTAATTGCTTCATCATAAAATGACAGACTCAACTAAAGTCAACTATGTTCACTGCCATGCAAATTCCCGGGATTTTAATTTGAATCCCGGTGCGCTACAACACTACATACGCCGAAATACACGGTTCGAGTCTGTCGCAAAGCAGTGACCGTTAAATTAACCCTTTAACACTCGCGTCAGAATGACCCCGGGAACAGGGCTGGCGATATCCGGAATGACATTTAGTAATGACTTTAGGGTTTCAAAGTAATTAGGAAGGCTGGTGTTTTTTTTTATCTGTGGCTGAAGTTTTACGTGTTTTGTAAAAGTTTTTGTAATTTTAGGTTTTTTTCAGGTTAAATTTTTCAATAACAGTACGTTCGGTGTTTCTATAACAAATGCATGCATGAGTATGACTAAGAATCGAGCTCAGTAAAATTATTTGGGAGATATGTTACTCATTTTGTACTTACGTCCAGCAATTTGACAAGCAATAGATAAGTTGCGAAGAGAACATTTTGAAAAACGTCATTTATTGACTGAAAAAAAACGCTAGTGAAATTGTGAAAAATCGATAACACTTATGTAAATATAAAAACCGATCGAAGTGTCTAAAAACGATCCTAATACTTTACACGCGTAACCTTATAAATTCATCTTCTTATTACTTATTAGCAACCCACGCCCGCTTCGAATGGCATAACGACTTGTTAACACAGAGATATTTTTATATTTTTTAATAGAATCTCTAGTAGGTGTTAAAAACTGCATCAAAAGCCGTTGTGGGTTTTACAAGAACAACACGGACATGCAGACAAACACTAAAAGCAACTTTAACACTTCCTGTTGCCCGCGACCTTCTTCCGCGTGAAATTATCATAAAAATATTACTTCCCTTTTGAATCGGATTTTGTTAACAATTTCAAGGGTTTTATTTGTTTTGCACGGAACCCTTACCTTTAAAAAAAGAGAGAGATCCTGCCAAAATCGATCCAGCCGTTTCGGAGATTAGCCGGAACAAACATACAGACAGACAATTTTTTTTTAAAGTTTTTTTTTGTATATGTAGGTACCGCTTTTACTTTTATATTATGCAATAGGTTATAAGGTTGCTTTGTTTATGAAGTTTTTTCCTTATGTTTCAATAAGTGAAATTACGCATTAGAAATTGTTACCCAGGAATTTAGTGATTCCGGAATTACGACGAAACCTGCCTGGTAACAATTTCTACTTCAAAAAGCTACTCTAAGAGATTGAGATGACTTTTCCATATTTCTAATTTCTATTCTATCTATATGCCTTTAACCCTAAACAACTACACCAGGTCAAAACGTCCCGCCAACCCTACACGGCAATTACAGTATGGCCACGATGCTCGCTCTAATAAATACGCGAATTCAACGCACAAAAGGTCCCGGTTGCGTTTAATTAATTTTTTGTATTTTTTATTTTTGAATTTTTTTGCGAAGTGCCACCCGTACCGAAATTACTGATGTTTACGTAATGGTGACGCGTGGCGGTTTAGGGTTATGCTTTTATGACTGTTTGGGGGTCAGTTTTTGAGGGTTGGTTAAGTGCTGGGGATGAGTACCGGTTAGATTATGGTCCATGACGTCTACAAAAAGAAACGAATGTATGTATGGGACACTCTTCGTTCGAAGTTAGTAGTTACATTAACCGTCTGTGATCGCGGTTAGGACCAAAAGAGATCGGGCATTTTTTCAGCATATAGGCACGCCAGGCATTTAAGTATCTATTCCATTGTACGCCCAAGAAGCAGTTAAGTACGTTCCAAAATACAATATTTCTAATAATATGGTCCTTTGTCCACACGCGAGTGTCGTTTTCATCAATTTACAACCTCGGTGATGTGCAGAAGTCTTTCAAGACATCCTGTGCCTGTTCCCAACTCTGTTGGGGTCGGCTTCCAGTCTAACCGCATGCATCTGAATACCAATATTTTATACAGAGTAACTTCCTATCTGACCTCCACAACCCAGTTAGTAATAGGTAATACCCCTTGGTAAGACAGAATTTCAGGCCACTGACTACCTGTTACGACTGTCAAAGACCTACAATTGACAGTCGGGACCAAAGGCTTTACGTTCTTTCCGAGGTACGGAAGAAACTCGGTATGTAATGGGTGGTCACCCATCCACGTTAAGCGCGGGTTAACCGGAAGATCGAGCCGAGCGGCTGTTATTATTTAGCCACGAGCTTCTCTATGTTATTATTTCCATAGTTCAAGACAAATAAAAAAATTCACATACAAATCAAGGAAATCATTCACAAGATGTAACGGAAAAAACTCAGCAATTGTTACCAACAATAGTGGGAGACGCTTGTTTCTCATAAGTTGACATCTGAGGGCTTCCTGGTACAAATCGCTTCCTTACTTGTTGAATGACGACGTCTGTCTTATTAGGGAAATTAATTCTTAGTTTAATAGAAAATAGGAATAGAAATACTTTATGTTTAATTTTTTATTTTGTGCCTTATGCAACATTTTTATGTTGCATGTGTGCTCATATCGAAGGTCTTCGATATTGGAAATCGCGTTATGGAACTCAAATGGAGTTGGGCAGGACACATGGCAAGGCGTGGTGATTGCAAGGTGGAGTAAAGCTGCGACGGAGTGGCGTCCAAGAAATGGAAAGAGAAGTGGTCGTCCGGCGGCGAGATGGGCAGACGACATTGTTGCCATAGCGGGAATATCCTGGATGAGGCTGGCACAAGACCGTCGAGCTTGGCACAAACAAAGAGAGGCCTATACCCAGCAGTGGGTGAAGTCGGGCTGTGGATGATGGATGATGATGATGATGTGCTCCAACACTGTCTGGCGATGATTGCTCAGCGACTGAATTGCCTCTACGTTGGGCATTGTTGTAGCAGGCATATTTCTGGTGCTTTATTTGTATTTTTTTATAGCTTTAATGTCTTAAGTATATTATATTTTTTACTTATTATTCCTTAATTTAATCCATTGTCATAGTTATTTTTTTTTGTTATGTGCCTTAGACATTAATTGATTGGACCTGAAATTTATTTATTTCTAAAATTTTTACGTCATTTAATTACTTAATTTATTTAGCCAAAGTAGTTAATCTGCCTGTAAAAGTGACAAAAGTGTTTGATTGTAAGTAATATGGGTCAATGACCTGAAATAAACGTTTTTTTTATGCCCGGTCACCTATGCACTTGATGACCTTTAATTACCTCTGCATCAGTGAGCCCACTCCACACATGTAAAACATGTGTGGAGTGACAAGAATGGATAAAATAAGGAATGAGAATTATTAGAGGAAGTTTGAAAGTGGCTCCTGCTACAGAAAAATTGAAAGGACGTCGTTTGTCTTGGTATGGAAATGTAATGAGGACGGATGAAAGGCATGTCACTAAAAGAGTGATGGATATGACTGTTGATGGATGGAGAGGGAGAGGATGGCCCAAGAAAAGATGAGGAATGATATGAAAGAGAAAGGAGTAAATGATGCCGTGACGTCTGACAAGGGAGAATGGAAGAAGAAAACGTGTTGCGCCGTCCCCAATAGAACGGGACAAGGGCAGGAAGATGATGAGTGAGCGGAGTTTACATCGCTGGGGCTAACATATTAGATCTTTTTGCCATCGATACGCTTAGACAAAGATTACATAAGGAAGATCTCTTATATGTTATTAGTGCCTGAAAAGGCACTCATCTCAGAGGTACACCTACACATGTTCGGGTTGACACATTCGATTTAACAGTCTTTGTTGACCGACAAAGCTATCGTCAAATCTTGCTTCTTGTGCCGAATCGGCACAATTCGAACATTTGACCACTCTGTTGCCGCTGTGCCCAAATCAATACAAATCATACATAAAATAGGAGAAGACAAGTGAGTGACTACTGATAACACGAGAAATGTACGGAAGAAGAAGACATGCTGCGCAAACTGCGAATATGATGCGTTATTATTCAAGAAAAGACAGAATTAATCACTTTACAACCAGCTCACACAAGGCCGCACATATCAATAATTCGCCAGCAAATTAAACAGTACCGCTAATCACAACCATGACTATTACAGTATAAGGTATCAAACAGAAAAGCACAGAAGTTAGACTCCAAAACACAAGCGAAAATAGACGCGCGCACACTTTAGAGGCGAACGTACGGCGATCACAATCAAATTTCATTCGGGGCGGGGGGGAGGGTGCGTAGCACCGCTGTACGTGAAGCGTGTCTATGTGTGCGTGCGTTTTCGTTCGTTGTATGTAGTTGAACTTCTGTTGTTATTTATTCTGAGGTAAAGGGTATCAAATAGCCAGTCTATAATTACCTACGCATGTCTAATTAGGCGTCAATCGATCCACTATCGTATTGTTGACAAAAGCGCGGTGGGCGGGTTGTATGGTGACTGCCAGTTGGTTGAAAACCGGAATTGCTGTGACTAATTAAATTACATTATAAACATAGAATGTGAGGAGCTCGTGGCTAAATAATAATATCTTTAGGTTAAGCCGTGCTTGCCTAGGTTGGTCTGTGGATGGGTAACCACCCATTACATACCGAGTTTCCTCCGTGCCTCGGAAAGCACGTTGAGCCGTTGGTCCCGGGTGTCATTTGTAAATCTTTGACAGTCGTTACAGGTAGTCAGTGGCCCAAAAAGTCTGACAACCGGAGCCAAAAAAACGACCACATGTGACATCTATCAACTCACACTGGGCCCGCGTGATGGATCATAGCCTACTCCCTTTCAGAGAGTGGGAGCCTGTGTCCCAGCGATGGGAACATACATACATACCTACATTTCCCATGGGGGTAGGCAAAAACTACAGACTGCCACCTGCTACGATCCTTACAAATACTCCTTTTACCTCGTCCACGTTCATACATCTAGTCATACACGCACGCCGGTTTCGAGTACTACGCACCAGACCTTTCTGAAGAACCTCATCAATAAGGTCAGTGTATGTCCTTCTAGGGCGTCTCCTCCCTGCGTTGCCACTCACACCTGCCTTGTAAATAAAAACGTTTTGTTAGTCGCCTTTCACTCAATCTCTCCACATGACCAAACCTTCTGTGCATACTCTTTTTAACCGACTTCCAAAAGGAGGAGGTTATCAATTGGCCAGAATTTTTTTTTTGAGTGAGATCATTACTGTCTGATAAAATAAAATAATACCAGCCTGTTACTGTCCCACTGCTGGGCAAAGGCCTCTTCTCATACAGAGAAGACACGAGCATTGATCACCACGCTTGCTCAAGACGGGTTGGTGATTTCAGACTTATATTAATTATAAAGTCCAGGTTTCCTCACGATGTTTTCCTTCACCGATGTCTGTGATGTCCAAGATAAACTTAGAAAGTACATATGAATTGAAAAAGTCACATTGGTACTTGCCCGGATTTGAACCCACAACCTCATGCATGAGAGGCGAGGCCTTAACCTCTGGGCCATCACAACACTGTCGCTGTCACTGTCACTGTCTGATAATATGTATTAAACAACAATTTGCATTCTAAACAAAACAATACTATCTAAACAAACGAAGGCCGTCCAAACAAAAGTCCCTTTAATCCATCTGACTTTAGAAAAATACTGCGATATTCAATATCAATTAGTTAGACAGATAACAGTGTTAGCAGAACCATAAAAATCATGCCATGACGCGTCACCGAGACACCTTTGTCGCATTTTTCAACAAAACTAATTATTTCACTGTCCATTGAAAAGTTAGAACGCCTAGCAAAAATGTTAAAGCAAAGAAACGCAGCAGTGTAAAAAGTGACGTTGTAAAAAACTAAGATATTTCAAAAGGAATGTCAACGCAATAGGCAGTTGGGAACGCGATGTGGTCACGCAATGCTCAGTCTTCAAGGAACTTACACCCTTACGTTACAAAAAATAAGCTCCAGATTCCGTTGAAGGCTTTCTTGAATAAAAGTCATTTCGAATTCTTGGTTGGCTATCTAAACAATGACATCCAACTGTTATAATGACAAATTACAGCGAATACAGTGCACGAACAGGAATCTTCAAAATAATTATAATTGATTTTTTCGCCTGATTGGGTTTGAACAAGCGCTCTATATACTGGTTGACTATAATGGGTGTAAAAATACTCTTAACCAATCCGAAAGGCACTTGTTTTTCTCGTCAGTGAAATTTTTTGTTCTAGACCATACCTGGGAACCTTCTAGTTACGGGGATATTGGGGGTCAAAGTTCCCCCCTTTTCAAAAGTTTTTTTTTTTTAATACAAGTTTTTAATGTTATGATTTCATGTCAATGCATTTATCAGCAGTGTTTTCATTGCGTTACATTGAGTCCTGTCATAAAACGTGATTTTTCACCCCGGAAAAAAACTCGTTTACCAGCAATAATTTTTGCGTAGAGTTAGGTACTTAGTTTGATGTACAGAATGCTTGGTTGACGACTTCCTGAAGGATCCGTTTACACCCTGTAGGTAGGTATGGTTCACATATGTGTAATACGTTGTTTTATGACGTGCTAGTGATATACAAACTCGTGGTGATAAAGCAATAACCACTACACATAGTACGGATACTTATCGTCGTATTGATTAAAATATAATGTACAAGCAACGCGCACCTACTTCGCAAGCCTCATTCAAACTGGAACCAAACATCCATACTCATTAAATTTCATTAAAATCGGTTGGGTAGTTTCGGAGATAAGCGTGTACAAACATAATTTTTATACAAGGTGTAAACGGACCCTTCACTAAGCCGTCAACCAAGCAATTTGTACATCGAACTAAGTAACTCTACGCAAAAACTATTGTGGGAACCAACTTTTTTTTTGGGGGTGAAAAATCACGTTTTATGGTAGGACTCAATGTGAAGCACTCAAAACATTGTGATGATGAATGCATTGAATAGCAAGGGGGTCGTTGAGTTATTTAGAGTAACGTTATAAAATTAAAAACTTGTAAACAAAATCCTGTGAAAAGGTTGGAAATCGTTTTGTAATGCCATCCAGGCGAATTACAATAATCTTACGAAACATTGCAGACCCTGAAGAGATAATAATGTTGCAATAAAAAAAATACACGTGGAGAACTCTCACTGCCTTGAAAGAGCTGTTGATATAGGTAGGTTTACTTGTGATCTCGGTTGTCATGAGAATCAAAGTAAATCTACCTGTGACAGACTTTGAATCCAAGAGTCAGACAAGTCTGACAACTATGACAACCAGTCTGTCTTATAAACAATATGTGATTGAAATAACTGAAGACCTCTTAGAGGTCAATGTTCTCATCATTATGAATAACTTTTATTTTAGCTCTGAAATCGCGAAAAAAAGCAGCTTTTCCTTACATTTTGTCAAGTAATGTGCTATGTGCTAGCTTATACCCACGGTTTCATCCCTTACTTCATCCGCGTAATATAACATAACATCACGCCTGCAATCCCCGAAGGGTTAGGCAGAGGTGTGCCTAATACTCGTAGTAGATCCACATGAGTTAAACTTCACCCGCGTAGAGTTCGGAAATTGTCTCACGGGATCGTACTACCCGGCATAAAAAGTATTCTATGTGTTAGTATCCAGGTTATAAACTAACTGTGTACCAAATTTCATCCAAATCTGTTCTGTGGTTTCTGCGTGAAACAGTAACATACATCCATCCATCCTCACAAACTTTCGCATTTATAATATTTGTAGGATAGTTAGATTAATGGAAATCGTATACCTAGCTACCGTTCTATGTGCAAAGTCACTCTTCTCAGTGTGAATACTTTTTCTTGCAATCTAAGGCCACGTGCCCAGCCTCGGGCGATGCCACTTGCGACGCAACATGTGTCAAGCGACACGCGCTCACAATGCCTGTGGCCGTACGTCACTCTGCTAGTCGCATTCAGTGACTCGTGGCATGCTTAAGGCCCGGATTCCAAAAAAGCAAAGACGGAGAGCAGCGGAGAGATGTGCAAGATTCGACCAATCACAGAAGAAGACTTCGACCAATGTGATTGGTCGGTTCCCGCACGCCTCCTCCGCTCTGCTTCTCGACAGCTTCTTTCATTTGTTTCTCTGCTGTCAATTTCACCACACGCACTCACTTGAGCATGTGCAGTTGGCCATGAGAGACGATCACATCATCATCATCATCTTCATCGACTTGATCACAGTGAGGGCGTAACCAACAATTTAAATCTTTGACGTAGCAAGAAAATTGTAATTCAAAGCAAAGAGTGAACATTGAAACAGTACAGTTCCTAAGCTCACAAGAAACTCTTGTCTCGAATTATAAACTTGTCTTGCAAGGAAAGCATGTAATTCTTTTGTGCAAAATTGCTTGTGGAGTGTGTTCTTGAATATATTTTTAAGAGCAACATGTGGAATCGATGGGAGTTATTTTGAATTGTAATGTTTAACTTTCTGCATTATTTTTTCCAGTGGTCATATCAAGGGAATTAACAGTTCCTTTCTTATATTAACAAAATACTGCAAATTAGTTGGTCAAGAGGTCGCTAGTGCTACTGTTAAGCATAAATCAATCAAAATAAAATTGAAGTGTCTGTTTTTAATATCAAAATAACAGCTTTTTACTAACTACATGTGAAAATATATACGGCACTCTTAACAAAAACACATTTTTTCAGTTCTTGTCTGTTTGTCTGTTTGTTCCGCCAATCTCCGAAACGGCTGGACCGATTTTGATGGGACTTTTACTGGCAGATAGCTGATGTTATAACGTCTAATACAGGTTTTTTTTTCGAAAAATAATTAGGGTTCCGTGCAAAAAAAATAAAACCCTTCAAAAATGTAAGTAATTTTTTTATAATAATTTCACGCATACGAAGGAACAGCTAGTTTAACAATAATTCTAACTCCTTTCATCTCTTTAGTTCCTACAAAAGCGTCCATGGTACACGCCAAACGCGTCGCACCATTTTAATATGCTAATGTGCCTCTTTGAAGTGCTGGTACTGCCGTCCGTGCACCCCTACCCTTGTTAACTCTTTGATTAATAAAGGTGTCTTTTATAAGCAAAAGAATGGGGGTTTCTTTTTAAAAAGATTAGGGTTGTGGTTCTATGTAAGGTTTTTTTTGCTCAGGTGACTATCTTTTTAGCCTCGATGAAAAAAGAGGGGTGTTTAAGTTTAACGTGTGTTTCCTGAGGTTCTGGGTTCGATTCCCAGGTCGGGCGGAGTGTTATTGGGGTTTTTCAGTAGCAGCTACGGAGTCTGGTGTTGTGCCCGGTTGATGGCAAAAGACTCGCCCCCTATTACATGGGACTGAAATTAAATGTCGAAATTGTGGGTGACCTGTAGGCACAGCTCTGCCTAATCCTTAAGGGATTACAGGCGTGATGTTAAGATATTTGTGTTTCTTTGAAGCCTGGTACTGCCGTAGGGATGCACCCTATCTTTGTTAGCCAAAGATGGGTTTTTTTTTTTTTTTAATGATAAGAGTTGTGGTCTCGTGTGATAAAGTTAGAGTTTTTTTTAGGTGGCCATCATATTCTGGTTTTATAATTATGATTTTTTTGACATTATGTAGAGGGCTATGCTCGGAGTTTCCTTGCGTGATCGAACCAGAAATGAAGACATGCGCAAGAGATCCAAGGCTACCGACGTAGCCCGAAGAATTGCCAAACTTAAGTAGCAATGGGTAGAGCACATTGCTCGCAGAACGGATGGCCGATGAGGCTGAAAAGTTCTGGAGTGGTGACCGCGAACTGGAAGCCGTTGCGTTGGAAGGCCTCCCACTAGGTGGACCGATGATCTGGTGAAGGTTGCGGGGATCCGCTGGATGCGAGACGCGTGGAGGAGGAGAAAAAGGGGACCGGTTAATGTGGCGACACTTGGGGGAGGCCTATGTCCAGCAGTGGACGTCTTTCGACTGAAATGATGATGAATAATTGTGTCACCTTCCTCTAGGAAGTTTTTTCTTTTAAAACCCTCACAAAAACCCGGCAGTATGTACGACCATTTTAACATTGCTATTTGTAAAAATATCCATAGCCAACTCCCAGGCTTCAGGCATGTAAATAAACTCCAAACTGGGCTACTGATTTAACCAGACACCTCCTTTCTTGCCAATACTGTTCTATTCGGAATTATCCCATTTCGACAACAGGTGAGCTTGAAGATCTATGATTACAATCACTGTAAGATGTCACATAACTACTGCTACTTTATCTCAGCATAAATTTTTACCTAATTATCACATACATACCAACTCATTACCAACCAGTTTGTTTATCACAATCACCAACAATGTCGCTATATCCTCACACAACAATGTTATAGGCGAATGAATATTTTAATTGAATTAACAACTTTGTTAAAATTCCGCATCATCAAAAACCAAAAAACATAAAGTTGAATAATTTATTGAATGGCTGCGGAGTGACTGAATTATCGTGACTGCAAAATGTTTATGCAGATATGTCATTTATAAGGTTCATCGAATATACCGGAAGACGTTGCATTGGAAGGCCTCCCACTAGGTAGACCGATGATGTGGAGGTTGCGGGGATCCGCTGGATGAGAGACGCACGGGACTGGTCAATGTATCGACACTTGGGGGAGGCCTATGTCCAGAAGTGGACGTCTTTCGGCTGAAATGATGATCGACTATATTAAGTGCCTCCAGCTAGAAAAAAGAGATTCTGTGTTCTATCTGGAAGTCTCTGAACCGTCCACGGAAAAAAGCCACTCCAACTTTAGCAGGGTGTAGGTGCGGAATATGTTATACCTCCTAACCTGGCCACTGAGTCCAAGCAAATGCAGCCAAGTAGACCTCTGCCACCGACGAAGCCGAGAAGTAGCGAAGTTTTAAGCAAATAAAATATAATGCTCTGCCAGCGACACGGAGAAGAAAAAAAATAACCAGCTCTGATAGTTTTATAAATTAGCTCACAGACTGCCTTATTGGCCTAGTAGTTGCAACCATTACTGCTGAGTATGAGGCTTTAAATTCGATTTCCAGGTAAGATGTTATTGGGTTTTCCTAACAGATTTTTACCTGTAGCAACCTGGTGTCTTGATTTGTGCCTGGTTGATAACAGTCGAAATGTATTTGAAGGTACAGACACCAGCACATCTAGCACACGAAACTGTCAAATCTTCCCAATCAACTGTGAACCTAATGCTTTAGCGAGAAAGTTGAAAAGAAGAAGGATCAAAATTAACCCACGTCCTACAGCAAAAAGAAGTATCTCAAAAAATTATAAAAATGGGTATAAAAAGACGGCATACTTCCAAACTCCATCCTTACAGTCTAACATATAAAAAATGCTATGAAAATTCGTTCAGGGGCAGTCATATCTACGATGGATATATTACAATATTGAGAAATACCTGGCTATCTTGATTTGACTTCAATTATTGAGTTGCTATATATTTGAGTTGCTATTGGGTTAATTTTGTATGGACCGTGCTCCTTCTTCGTTATAAAAGAAATTTGAATTTGAGATTGTAGTAGATTGATGAGCTGTCTGTATTATAAGGCGTGATGTTATGTATTGTAGGTACTCAAAAACTTCTCCCAAGATTTATTTATAATTACTCTAAATTTTATTCGTGAATATGTTTTACAAAATAAACAAAATCCTGCTACATGGTTAATTAACTCGGTACTATAAATAAAGAAGCTAAAGATTTATACATGTTGGAGTAATTTCGCTTGCGGCATTTTAGCAGTAATAAATACACAAAGCCTAGCAATTGGGCAATAAAATAAAATAAAATAAAAAGACCAGTAGTCATAAACTACTGCTCTATAAAAAATTTGTTTTTTTTATTATTTTGAAACTGGTCGTAAAGCTTTACAAGGGGCACAATAATATTATATTTTATAGATGTTTGGTTTAGACAGCAAAAAAATTGTATTAATAAATATAGTATTTGTACAATAATTTTATCTTTTATTTAAGGAGAAGCCTAAGCTTAAGGGGAAGATTTATAAAACAATCCAAACCAACCAACCAACCTTATAGCAACTGCCAAAAATCTACAAAATAACTAAAGCCGGGACCAACAGCTTAACGTGTTTTCCGAGGCGCGGAGGAAACTAGGTATGTATGTATTATGTTGGGTGGTCACCCATCCACGAACCAACCTAGGCAAGCACGGCTTCACCTGAAGATCGATCCGAATGGCTGTAATTACTCAGCCACGAGCTCCGTGAATAAAAACTTCTTTAGAATCTCAAAGTTAAAGACTAGTAAAGGCTTTAAAAAAGAAAAGTTGTGACGTAAAAACAAAAATTATCATAAATGTATTCACATAATCTCGCCCTTACATTGAAGACATAAAAACAATTTTAAATGCCAAAATTAGACAAATGTAACACGGCGAAGTACACAAGGCTTCAGGGAATAAATTACAAAACTTCGGCAAAAGGGGTAAACATCAAAAACTTGAAAAGTTAAACGAATTACTTGAAGGTTTATACTTGTGTTTGTTACTTGGTTCTGGTGCTAGGGATGTGTTTATGCCTTTTAGGGATCGGTTATAGCAGAGATAGCCTATTGGTGTGACCGTCGGACTGCCAAGTCATAGGTCTCGAGTTCGAACACAAGGCATCTCTGATTTTTCGGATTCATGTGCGTATTATATGTTTCGGACATGTGAGGATTTATTCCGTAAGGCTCGTACATCATGTGGGCAGACGATGAGTTTCATGCTATGAAAACACACTGGGTGCGATACACTCGTTTCTAGCAAAACTAACGAATTACTTGAGATTACAACTAAACACAATAACACGGGGCACAATGAATCGGCTACAGTTCCAAGACGTCTCAACTCCACCGCGATCTGACACTGACTGTCGATCTTGCCTCAAGCTGAACATCAGGGCTCTGTAGAAGCATGCTGTGGTGACAAACTTGTAAGTAGGTTGCGTGATGTGACCACAGGCGCACTTCCGATTCATTTCATGTCCATACTAACGACCGGATCCGACATATGATTATCACTTGATTCGGTGAAGTAAAACATCCTGAGGAAACCAGCATGCCTGAGAGATATTTCTTGACGGCATGTAAAGCTAAGTCAGAGGCCCATGGGCGGCATACAAACTCTGACACCAGATTAGGCACTGACCACATGATAAAGAAAGAAGGGTTTGGTTAAGCAAAGAACCTGAAATTGTCTTAAATTCTTTAGGCTACTGTCAAAGATTTCGGGGAACTGTCAAAAACTTTCAGTCAAAACTTTGGTTGTAGTGTAGCCTTGGAGGCACTATGAAGCGAGGACTTTCCCAATGTTCTGAAGCCCTGACACAGCCAGAAAGCGTCGTGGCAGACCTCGTAGAAAATGGCGGAACGGGCTAGACAAAGCCAGCGGTCCACATTAGCCCGGGATCGAACCAAACGGAAGTCATGGGGAGAGGACTTTGTCCAGCAGTGGGAAGACGCAAGCTAACAGTAACAGGAAGGTAGTATCAGGTGAACCATTAAATTGTCGAAACAAAGACAAAGACATAAAAAGATACAAGGCATACAAACTGTGAAAGTAGTTGCCCATTCCTTAGCGTAGATCTCTATGAAGTAGATCGGGAAAGAAACCCCATGGACACTCTTTTAAAATCAGAATAATAATAGGGGCGACATCTTCAAAATGAACAAGCCCCTTAAATAAAGAGAAAAAAAAAATCAGAATATTTTTACAAAACCTTGGTTACATCATTCATGTTGAGATGGTACATTATGTGAAAACGATGTAGCAAGATGTGAATCTTGTCTAGTTAAGAAAATCTAAGAAGTCACACCAGTCCCATGCACATGGTGGTTTCATTTTATTAGAATTTGCATTTAGCCTAGTTTACATGTTTACATTACGCCTGTGTTTCTTAGATGGTTAGGCAGAGATGTAAACCTTTATTACATCTCCTAGCGCCACTAGACACACCTCGTTTACATTTAAGTATTAATTGTTTATTCATTATTAAAACTTTTTGCACAAAACTATGATTACTGTACAAAGATTGCCTTAACGCCTTAGGTATTTTTAAACAGCCTAATTTAAGAAAATTGCATATATTATTTGGCTTAGGTAGGTATGTACCTAGATCTGGCGATGCAATGAATTTTTAAACCGAATCAACCCCTGTCCTACCCCGGGGTGTTTCACCCTAAAATCAAAACAAGAAAACTCCAACCAAACAGGGGTGCACAAAGGTAATAATTTTTCATCACAAGTAATTACGTAGGTACTTTTACAAGTGCCGTTCCAGTTTGTGGGGTTGCCATGGGATTGCCATTGACAAAGATAAGGGATTAGGAAGGTAGAATATTGGATATTTGATAATAAGACTAGCTGTTGCCCGTGAATTTCATCTGCGTGAAATTGTTATAAAAATATTATTTCCCTGTTTTTCGGGGGTTTTAATTTTTTTGCACGCAACCCTAATTATTTTTCTAAAATAAAAGTAGCCCAAGTTACTCCTTATAAAATCAGCTATCTGCCGCATGCCATTACTTCCCATAATTTGATCCCTATTAGCGACACTATAGAATGGTGTAATAATATATTACACTGTGTGTGTGTTTTTTTCTAAATCAACGGGTTCGATTCCTGGCTAGGCTAATATTGATTTTCCAACAGCCCCACGATGCAGTTTAATTTTTCATCAAAATCGGGCTCGAGACTCCTTTGAGTATTTTTTGCTGTTCTCCATCGTTTCGGATTTGGCCATCCACGCCCACTTGGAAAATTCACCCTGTATAGTTTCATATGCATCCAGTAAAAAGCTGTTTTTTTTTTTAAATTACAAACAGACACTTCAATTTTATTTATTTGTATAGATGTATAAATTAAAATACTAGACCAGACAAGGCCAAACACTGTTTCTCGAATCAGCATAGTTCCAATCTCATTAATTCATATTAGATGTCATGTCAGGCCACTTGTATAATATGTATACGTCGTCACAATTATGAAACTGGATGTTTTTTACTTTTTGGCTCTTGTGTTGTATACGTCAGATAGGCAGTCGTTCCATGTAAAGTACTGGAAGGCGACCCCAACATCGTTGGGAATCAGCTAGGCACATCATTGCTGACTTTACTTTTCTACCAAAGTGGATATCAGAGCAAAGATAATGTCATAAGAAAAAAAGGTAAAAAGGTTTATAAAAGCAGTGACAGACTAGCTGTGTGACGGACTGCCAAGTCATAGACCACAAGTTCCAATCCAAGGTCCGCACGCACCTCTGATTTTAGTATGCGTTTTGTATAATATCACTAACTAGCGTCGGTGAAGGAAACAATAAATGCCTGAGAGATATTTCTGGATACCTAGTATGTAAAGCCAAGTCATAAAAACTCTGGTTAAGCACTAACCGCGCGAAAAAGAAAGAAAGAAGAGATAATAATATCATATCATAATCATAAGCAATCTTACCATAATACAATTTACAGTTTATTTTGAAAAACTGCAAAATCTAAAATAAAATCAATTTATTACAACCATCACAATGACCTAGCCTTAAATAGACAATCCACAATCACTTTCTGTTTTAATCGACTCCCAGACTATAATAGATTTATATTGTTTTACAGTTTTAGGGTACCGTACCAAATATGGAATATGTCGTGGGTGTTTCCCATTTATAAACGTTTTAACGCAAATAGTATTAGTGTGAGTCACACTTTTCGTTTTAAGTTTAGTGTAACACAATAATTTGTGCTAAAACGTTCTGTAGGTCGTTGATTAATGTTGGCTATTTGTTTTGAGTGTATATGGGAATGTTGTAACATTTAAATTCTGAATAATGAGCTTCAAGTGTTTCCATTGCAAGAAGGTTTCCATTAGCCTTCCATATATGTACTATGTATGTTTGTATTTACGTATGTTTCTCCGTAGCGGCTAAACTATTTATCTGATTTTGATGAATAAGGTGTCAATCGATTCATTATTATGGTCCGGTAACATAGGCTTCATTTTAACCGACTTCAACATTAGGATGAGTCGATTTTACCTTGTAAACCGCGAATTTAATTAGAGCGCGATTTTGTTTAGTAGTCGGGATTTTAGTTGTTGTATAAATACCACACAAATTTTTGTTTAGGGTTCCGTACCCGAAGTCTAACTAACGGGACCCTATTACTAAGCCTCCGCAGTCCGTCCGTCCATCCGTCTGTCTGTCAGCGGGTTGCATCTCATGATTCGCAATAGGTAAACAGTTGAAATTTTCACAGAGTGTGTATATCTGTTGCCGCTATAACAAAAAATAATAAAAATAAATTAAAGGGGGCTCCCCTACTACGACGGGACCCTTCATGCGTGACTCCGACTCGCACCTGGCCGTTTTTTTTTTTTTTTAGAAAACACTAATAAATCAGTTTACAAAAATATCTCACTGATTACTAAATACTGCCTAGTTAATAGTCTAGTATATGTATTATTTCTATTTTTCCTAGCCTGCTCTGTCCCACTCCTAAGCAAAGGATGAAGTAATATATTAATAACACTTAATCATCTTCCTATTACAGAAAAACTCGACAGAACAATAAATTAATAATTTAATAGAATTAATTCCTAGTGACATTTGTTTCATTTACGCAATTCGAAGCGAAACAATAGCTCTATAAACTCCATATAAGGGTTTATATTGCTTGTACGCATTCAATATTTCAAATTTGGAAACTGAGTACGTTGCGCAAGCGGCGATGAATGTGGCGCCGCCGACGGCAATGTCGTCGATAAGATTTCGCGATGGGTTAGTGTGGATATGTCTCTAATATTTACTTATATTATAAAGCGGTAATGTTGGGGGTAATCTTCAACACTACTTATCCGATTCCAAAAAATATTTCGCTGGTGAAAAGGTCCACTATATTATGAAATTCAATTCAATGCATGTATTTAAAAAAAAAAAAATTGAAATTTGCTTTCGTATGGGCGCATCTTGCCTGAAATAAATGAATTTTATTTATTTTATTTGTATTTTTTATTATTGCCGAGTGCCATAGGTATATTTTTTCGACGCGGACGAATTCACTAGCTAAAGCTGATAATCTCATCTTTGTTAACCAAAAGCCTCATTTACAACATGTTCGAACGAAAAAGCATTATAAAGCTGGTGACGAAACTGAGAATATAGTAAATCAAAGAAAAAAAAATCAAAAAAATACATCATTAACGTGTTACTAGGATAAACATAAACACATTATTCTCTTCCTTTTCTCACACACTATTGCCTGCATTTCTTTTTCATTTCTCCTTTTGCAAGTCTGCTGGCAGAAATTTCTTAAGAAATAAGCAGTACCTATGTACTCATATATTATAATTTTATTTTCCTGTGTTGTTTACTGTGTGTACATAAATAGTAAAATAATATATAAACAATAAGTCCGTACCTAAGCTAGAATGCGTACATTGCTAGCTAAAAGCTAACAAATGTATTAATTATCCTCTGTTTTAGTTAGCTGTAGCAGTAGTCTCATATCTTACTACAATTATAAATGCAAAACTTCGTGAGGATGTGCCTTTGTGTGTGTGTGTGTGTATGTTGAAACAGATCTGAATGAAACTTAACAGTAATATCGCTTTACAGCAGAATTACATTTTAGATTATAATTTAGAAAGAAAATCGCGGGGAACCCGTTGGCGGAAGTTGGTAGTGGATACTTTCTCAAAAAGATCATACTTCACTTCGTCATATAATTAAAAAAAAAAAAATTATATCGTGTCATTTTACGGACTTGATAAGTGACTACAATAAAAACTGCTCCAGCTCCAATCAGAGAACCTACCAATGGATAGATATAGGTAAATGATGATTTTAGTAAACATTGGTAAATTTAAATGTAGGTACTTATAACACAAGAAAGAAAAAATATTTATTTGTCGCAGGGACATGACGTGCATACAAAATTAGAAAAAAAAACAATAAACATACAACGATAACAAACATTTAGAATACAACAGGACAGAACAAAAAAAAAGTTGACAGACACACAACACAACATCCCAATAATCTCTAACAACAAAAACAAGTCATATCCACACTAAACCAACTATAACAAACAAACAGTAAACTGACAGAGCCTTGTAAGATCTGCGTAGGAGTGCATATTCGGGTCGGCGCGTAGATCTCACTACCAACCTTACGTAACTGGCACACTAAAACTTATAAACATTATTTTTAATTTGTAATGGCAGAAATAAGTGCTATTAAGAAGCTCTCGAAATTATTATGACTGTTGTGTTCTTTGAGAAACTGATAGATTTAAGCACAGCACCCCAACTGCGCAACACATGGGTAATCTTAAGAGGGAACAGGGTCAAAAAACTAGGTATTTGAAGAAAATATTGCTGTCGCGCTGCGTCAAGCCCTCGTAGAGTGCGATAGGGACAACTGCAGCTCAGAACGATTATATCACCCAAATTTGACGAGTGTTTTTGCGATTTCTGACTTTTTTAGTACTCTAACCTGGGTTGGTCCCATATAATTTTTGATCAGTATTAGAGGCAGGATCGATTACCATCAATAAAATGTTTTGTGTAAAATGGCCATTTTCTTGCCAACAGTTTTTTTTTAAATATGAGAATCAAAATTTTACGAAATATTATAGATAGTCTCCTAAGTCCATCTTTGATAGTCTTACAGGTAGTCAGTGGCCCAAAAGGTCTGACAACCAGTCTTACCAAGGGGTATCGTATTACCCAGTACTAACTGGGTTGTGGACGTCAGATCGCTCCATGTAAAATACTGGTATACAGCTGTATCCAGTTAGACTGGAAGCCGACCCCAACATAGTTGGGAAAAGGCTAGGTAGATGATGATGATGAGTCTCCTAAGTCCATTTTCGTAAAGCTGCGTTAGTTCCCCTTACTGCCCCGGTGGAAGTTTCCACTCTGTTTATTTTATATGCATTCAGTACACAGCTGTTATTTTGAAAATACAAACAGACACGTCTTCAATTTTATGTTAAAACTTTACCTCACCTGTGATTCGAACTAAAAAAACACGTTCAATGTATAAATCATTATCATAAATAATACCAATCACAACTTTATCGATAACAATATAACAATTTATCTTACCTCTCCAATAATCACAGAAGAACATTAATTACAACAAAATTCCCTACTTCAGAAGTATTTTATCATTTAACCTTTCTCGAATTGGACAAAAACTTCCAGTCAGAGTTCCCTTATCGATTCCAGTCACAGTCTAATACAGCTTTGTACAAAGATGTTTACACTCTAGATGTGGCTTAAAGTTAACAAACTACTAATACTCTTAGCCTGTGTCACCCCACTTCTGGGCAAAGAGCTCTCCCCATGACTTCCAAATTCTTCGATCAAGGGCCAATTTGACCACTGTTTTATCCAGCTCGTCTCACCTTCTCCTGCGATGTCTACCTCGTTGCCATCTGGCTGTGTCAGGGCTCCACATCGTAGTTATTTTGGCCTACAGCTCGACAGGTTTACATTGCGAAAAAAAAAACTTAATAAAATCAGAAAAAATCGCGTGTTTCAGTCTTTCTTCTATATCGTGTGGTTAGTGCCTAACCTGATGTCAGAGTTTTTATGCCGCCCATGGGCCTCTGACTTGGCTTTACATGCCGTCAAGAAATATCTCTCAGGCATGCTGGTTTCCTCACGATGTTTTTTGTTTTGGTTTGGAAGACAGTTACGTGGCACTTCATTTCTTTCTACATCTTTGTCCCTGAATTTCCCAAACCTACCCTGAACTGGGAACTTTTTTACTGAACTCCAATTAATTATATCGCGTAATGAGCGGGGCTCCACCAACTTGGTACGTGACTCTGGTCAATGCGTCTCTTTTCAGCCATGTTCGTTCTTGCAGCCATGTTTCTTCTTTTGAAAGTCTTTCGAGAGTTGCTGAGTTATGTTCAGAGGGGTCCCTGGTGGAACTTGGTTGCTAAAGTATCTAGGGAAGGGGAAATGTTGGTGACGATTTTTACACTATTTGAGTTGAACTGTAAGGAAGTCTATCTTGGTATGGAAATGTAATGACGAGGGGTGAAACGCATGATCCTAAAAAAAGTGATGGATATTAATGTTGATGGATGGAGAGGGAGAGGGAGGACAAGGAAAAGATGGATGGATTGTGTGAGGAATGACATGAAAGAGAAAGGAGTATATGATGCCGTGACGTCTGACAGGGGAGAATGGAAGAAGAAAACGTGTTGCGCCGACCCCAAATAGAATGGTACAATGGCAGGAAGATGATGATTTCAGTACAACGAAATGACACTATACATAATATTATAATTTAAAAAAAACTGGGTGAAATGATGGAGAGTTCACCATCACAACATCACCAAGCTTCTTCGATGTTTAGCAAGTTTGCCAAAAACGTAAGTTTGTTGCATAAAATATTTATTTTCATGTGATTATTGTTTATTTACTGATAGTGTCAGATAACACTGATTAAAACAGTTTTCAGAAGAGAAAATTGATGAATCCAGTATCACCCCTTCAATCAAGTAAGTACATCACCCCGTCAAACCAGTACTCCTTAAAACCCTGATCTCTTTGAAATGCATACCGTGTTTCTGAATAGTTTGTTGTTTTCTATCAACTATTATAAACAATAAACTAATCATCATTTGTCTAGCCTTTTGCCAACTATGTTAGGGTCGGCTTCCAGTCTAACCGGATGGAGCTGAATACCAGTATTTTACATAGAGCGACTGACCTCCACAACCCAGTTAGTACTAGGCATATGATACCCCTTGCCACCGCCTTGTGCCTTGCGACTGTCAAAGATCTACAAATAGCAGCCGGGACCAACAGCTTAATGTGCTTTCCAAGGCACGGAGGAAACTCGGTAACTAATGGGTGGTTACCCATCTACAGACCAACCTAGGCAAGCATGGCTTAACCTAAAGATAGATCCGAGCGGCTGTTATTATTTAGCCACGAGCTCCTCCTAAACAATAAACTAATGAACACTAACAGTAAATACCTGACAAAAAAATCATGTCAAAATTAGTTTCAACTATAAAACAGTAAAACTCTTACATAACTATAAAAAATCAATTTCATAAAAACGAAGATATTTTAATACATCTATCCTTAAAACGCTACCAGGCACACAGAAACATCGAAGAGAAAACAAACCATCCCTACACACAGTGGCATCGACATTTTTTAATTTAACTTTGCGCGCACCAACAGGCAGAATTGCAACACATAAAGAATTGGAGCCAACAAGGAATTGGATTCTTCGTATCTTTGTACAGAATTTTTCATATTCGATAGCTGTAGAGGATTTTAATATTACTTGTATCGGTATTTTGTAGTTTGTGACATTTTGTGTAGCTTAAAAGCTAAAGCTTAAAAGGTGACTTCTGCGACGATATTTGATGTTTGATCTTTGTAAAAGTCTGTTTAATATTTTATAGTACGGCTCATACAAAGTCGCCAGGCCAGGTTCAGTCAAACTCAACTGCACAGATTCGCAACTGGACAGATTCTCAGCTGGACAGATTAGCATCTGAACAGAACGTGTACAGTGCATGAAATAATTAAAGTAGATGAGTTTTGCGGACTATCTGCGGAAACCAGACACTGACAAATGCTAAGGTACATCATCAGGTGTCCGCTGACGGTCCGTAATATATCCGCACCAGTTTTCCCTAACCTTTTAAGGTCCTCATCATTCTCTTGCCCTTAACCCAATTCATTTGGTGTTGGCGAAGCATGACTCCTTCTTTCATACTTCTCTATTACTCGTCATCTCATCACACACCTCCTTTCTTGCCATATCATCCTTTACGCAGTCTATCTATCGTTTCTTTGATCTTCCTCTACTCTTATACTCATGCACATTCAAACTCAAAACTTTCCTCATTCCTCCGTATCACATGTCCATACCACGACAACCGATTACCACACAACTTTTCAGTCATCGGCGCCACTTTCAGAGTTCCTCTTATGTTATCATTTCTTATTTTATACATTCGCGTTCCCGCATCCCCCTTAAACTTCCCTTAAGTTTATAAAACAGAAGATTTATAAAACAATGGTTAGACCTACTGTCTTGTATGGATCAGAATATTGGGCCACAAAAGGGATGAATGAAAGGCAGCTACAAGTGACTGAGATGAGAATTATGATAAAATAAGGAATAAGTACATAAGAGGAAGTCTGAAAGTGGCGCCGGTAACTGAAAAGTTGTGTGGTAATCGGTTGTTGTGGTAAGGGCATGTGATGCGGAGGAATGGCGAAAATGGCTTGAGGAAAGTTTTGAGTATGAATGTGGATGGGTATAAAAGTAGGGGAAGATCAAAAAAACGCTGGATGGACTGTGTGAAGGATGATATGGCTAGAAAGGAGGTGACTGCTGAGAAAACGAGTAATAGAGAAGTATGGAAGAAGAAGACGATGATGATGTATAATGGTTATATTAAAACATTGATAGGCAGAACCCTACACAATACAAATCTCGTTTGAAGTCTTTAACTTTTGAAATCCGCTCCATAACATCCACTAACTATTTATTTTCTCTTTCTCAGCAATAATAAAACTCACACTTATAACTTTTACAATGAAAAGAAAAGATTTATATGTGTTTGCGAAAGACGAAATTATCCATTCTTCACTTTACTGGGTTAATCATTTTTGTTCTACATTAAACGATACCCATTTCTTTTGTAGACTATAACAATAACATAACAAGAGTTCTTACAATGGTCAATTAACTTTTACTGCCAAGAATGACGGCTACTGGCTAGGGTTCCGTACCCGTAGAGTAACCAACGGGACCCTATTACTGAGCCTCCACTATCCATCCGTCCGCCTGTCTGTCAGCGGCCTGTATCTCAGGATCGTCGTAATAGGTAGGCAGTTGAAATTTCACAGATTGTGTTAACAACAAATTATAAAACCGGCCAAGCGCACATAGGGTTCCGTAGCACCAAACAACATAATAAAAATATTTTTAAAGCTCATTCATATGTTGTATTGTACTACAAAACATAACAGCAAAACTAAATTCGTTTTTCATAGTATGAAAAAGTCCCATATCTCAAAAACTAAACTTCAAATCTTATTCAAACCAATCTTTGTTAAATTTTTTTTTACGTTCTACGAACCTACATTTTTTTTTAATTTTCCTCCTCTTACTTTAGAAATTAGAGGGGGGACACACATATTTTACCACTTTGGAAGTGTCTATCTTTCAAAGCATTGACTTTGAGAAAAAATGGATTTAGGAACATCAGTGTCATTTTAAAAGACCTATCTATATACCCCCCGCACCCGTATAATATTAGTATGGATAAGGATTCAACGCACCCTAACTTTCGCAATCACGTGAGCAAAAATTAATCTCCTCAACCTGAACACGGGTACTAAATGTATGAAAGCCGTTGATATACTATAACATCCATAAATATTACCAAGAACAATGCAAGGTCAACCGTAAGTAGATCTTACTGTGTCTTCAGTTCAGCGTCGACATTGTTTCTTGTGGCAATGTCGAGAAGAATAATGAAGCTCTTATTATGGAGAAGGCAAAGGCACTCGAACATACTGGGTGTAAACAGACCCTTAACGAAGCTGAAAGGCACTTGTTTTCCCCAAAACTGCGATCATTTTTTTGTTCCACACCATACCTGGGAAACTTTTACTTAAGGAGATATTGGTGGTCAAAGTTCCAACTTTTTCAAAAGTTTTTTTTTAAATACTAGTTTTTAAGGTTATGACTTTAATTTAAATACCTCCATGACCCGTTAACTGTTCAATGCATCCATCAGTACAATATTTTCAGTGCTTTACATTGAGTCTTACCGTAAAACGTGATTTTTCAGATAACATTTTGTCTTAAGATTTTTTTAAGTACGAGTGCCGATAAAAGACGCAGACTACTTAAATAACATAACCATCTTTTTGTGGGCTATGCCGCAGTCGAGTTATAAAAGTTCGATGGATTGTGTGACAAAATGTTGTGACAAGGAAGACAGTGGACACTAAGATGACGGGTGACAGATTGTATGGTTTGGAAAAACATTTTTTCTGACCACATATAATTTGTTGCCCCAGATTGAGTGATATTTATGGTTACTAGTAAAATAATTGTGATTTCTTACAATATGAAAAAATGAAAAGTATAAAACAAGCACATTTTAAATTAAACAAAAGTTGGAAGCAGGCGGGGCCTATTTTAATAATTGTATATTCAAATGGGCCCCACCTGCTTCCAACTTTTGTTTAATTTGTTTGTTTTATACTTTCACGTGAATAGGACCCGACTGCTTCCAACTTTTACAATTAACAATTAAAATGTGCTTGTATTATACTTTTCAGTTTTTTCAGTACGGTTTAGTAGTTTTTTCAGCTCTTTTTTTTATTTCCCGCTTTTAAGTTTAGTAACGTGAAAGAAAACGCAGACGATTTTTTTAATTACTTTTAAACTTATAAGTTGCATATATTTTTTTAAGTACCCTTTAAAAACCTTTATTTTGATATCACATTCGACAGTATCGGAAGAAAAAAAAAATTGTATGCTACGATATGGCACCCTAAATCTGCCATTTTTCTCTGTTTTTCATTTTAATGTAACCAGTGACACTCGCGCCACCATGACGAATCTAACGACATATAATTAGTAGCCGCAGTCGGGTAAAAAGACGTACAATACCTATTTAATTTATGATTTTTTAGAGATCGCTTGATTATGATTTCAAATACGACGACATGGCATTATTTAAATTCAAATAATACCACATCCAAACTCATTCCATTCCAAGTACAAACCGCTTAAAAAAGCTAGTAGAAGGTTCCATGCTCTGCTTGGTTTCGTGGGAGAAACAAAAGTGTACGGGTCGGGTAAATGCCATTATGTACGACATGCGGTTAGGGTTGCCAGTGAAGAATGTTTTTAACATTCGATGTGTGTGTTAAAAAATTGCGGCCAGTTACAGGTTTGAGTATTTTTAAATATTAGGAATTTGTCTATTTGATACTTACAATTTGTCTGTCTGTCAATTTGTCAACCTTGTGTTGCCATCTTGCGTTATGCTGAGCTGAGGCCTTTTAACCGACTTCCAGAAAGAGGAGGTTATCAATTCGTCTGAATGTTTTTTTTTTGTAATATAAGTTTTGTTTGTTTATTTATTTTGTATAATTTTTAAGGTGTTTTTGTTTTTGAATGCCAAATAATCACAATTATTTCTCTTCTTCTACTTTATTTTTTCTTACAGATATGATTCAAATGGTGAATGCATTGTTAACGCATTGTAAATGATGATGAGTTCCGTATTAAAGGGTATTTTCATTCATTCTGAGTAAGTTCTGAATACTGTCTATCTCGTTGATCTAGTGGTCGCAAGCGCGACTGCTGAGCTTGAGGTCCTAGGTTTGATTCCTGGGTCGGGCAGTGTTATTAGATTTTTCTATCAAGAATTTATCAATAGCAGCCACGAAGTCCATCTCTATTTTTCATCATGGTTGCGCTTTGAGGAATAAACATATAATATTTATAATTTGAATTTGTGAGCGCAACTAATGGTTGCGCTTCGAGGAATAATTTAGTTGCGCTTAGTTGGTTGCGGTTAAAAATATTTGCGCTTTGAGGAATACCCCCTAAAAACAATCTGAGCTCCAACCAAAATTAACCTATACGACTTACACCGTGGCATCCCTAAACACAGTACAGTTAGCGATACGGAATGCGTCGCGTGCGCTCACCGCGTTAGTTCGCATCGGTGTAATTGAGGACGGCACTGTTATCATTTAGGACTTAACTCCGAAACTTACTGATAGTTAATTAGTTTTAACGTTAATGAGCAGTTTTTATTGGTGGTTTATCAGTCCATTAGGTGCGGGATGAAATGGAATTAATTGGTAGTTTGTGATGCTAATTTTGGATAGTGGTTAGGTGGGACTAAAAAACCGACTTCCAAAACAACACTAAAAAAGTCTAAAATAACTTTATTTTCGGAAGTCAGTGACTTTGTTTGTTTCATTGACTTTTTTGCCATCGACTTCCGAAAGTAAAGTTATTTCCGACTTTTTAGAGTTTTTTTGGAAGCTCGTGGCTAAATAATAACAGCCACTCGGATAGATTTTTAGGTTAAGCCGTGCTTGCCTAGGTTGGTCTGTGGATGGGTGACCGACCATTACATATCAAGTTTCCTCCGTGCCTTGGAAAACACGCTCAGCCGTTGGTCCCGGCTGTCATTTGTAGATCTTTGACAGCCGTTACAGGTAGTCTGTGGCTCAAAAAGTCTGACAACCAGTTTTACCAAGGGGTATCGTATTACCTAGTACTAACTGGGTTGTGGAGGTCAGATAGGCAGTCGTTCCATGTAAAATATATTCAGCTGCATCCGGTTAGACTGGAAGCCGACCCCTAAACAGTTGGGAAAAGGCTAGGCAGATGATAGTGTTTTTTTGGAAGTCAAAGCATTTAAAAAAATGTAATACTGCCAATGTCCACCACTGTACCTACCAGTGTAGCTTGTACAATACCACTGTTATATTTTCATTGTGAATTGTTTTTTGCATAAAAGCCAATGCATATCTTCATGTACTAATCTATCTAGCATCCATCAGCCCGCGATTCTGAGCCAGTAGTTTTAAATCAGCCCCTAAATAAGCTCACTCAGCTCCAGCCTATCCCTTTGCTGCCCTCTCCAGCGACGCCCTAAACCGAGGCTCGTACCCCACAGGGGATGCCCTTAGCGCGCTGTCACTTAGTTTATAAGTTTTATGCCCCTAGCTAGACGTCGTACAATCAAGGCACCAACAGCATAGTCCGGTTAAGCAGAAGCCAGCCTCATAGGTTCACTTGCG
This sequence comes from Noctua pronuba, assembly GCA_905220335.1. Lineage (NCBI taxonomy): Eukaryota > Metazoa > Arthropoda > Insecta > Lepidoptera > Noctuidae > Noctua > Noctua pronuba. The sequence continues at coordinate 6,403,935 of LR999918.1, read as the reverse complement.
AAACTCCATTCATAAAAAAAAAAACAAAAAAAAAAAGAAGAACTATGTAAAACCTCCATTAAATTATGTATTAGATACTAAGTATCATTAAAAGAAAAACATAAAGGCATATTATACCCCTAAAGGGACAAGCAGATCCCTTCGATTCCTTACATACGGTTACATTGTAATTATATTTAAATCCATCAAATATTAAGATGGACAATGGACAAATAAAAAATGTTGTATCAACATTTTTTATTAAAATGATTGAGTTAAAGTTTGTTGTGTAGCATGCGAGCTAAGCTGCGATATTACTGTCTAGTTACTTATAGTAAATTAATTTCGCCAAAATTCAGCGCCTCGTAACTGAAGTGGAAAAATATACCAAAAACTATTACTTACTGATTTTAACCTTTTAAACTTGTGTAATAAAGTCGAAAATGTCCAACATTTGCTGGTGGTATGTGAAAAGAACAGGAGAGAGAGGGTGATAGTTATGCGGGAGTTAAAAGTTAATATGTATGATGTTGGGGCTTTCATTAGAATATTATCTACACCTAATTCGGGAGAATCGAAACTGATTTATGAAATGGTTGCTGCACCACTATCGCTTACACAATAATATATTTGTACTGATAATATTATTATTATAGTAATAATGATGAAGCTGACGTACCTTTGTAAGGTAAAAGCCTCTAAATAAATAAAGATGAAAAAAAAAACCTTTTAAACAATACAAAAAAAATTAAGTGTCTGTTTGTAATATCAAAATTACAAAAAAATCTTTTTTTTAATTTTGTCCGTTTTTTTGTTCCGGCTAATCTCCGAAACGGCTAGACCCATTTTACTGGCAAATAGCTATTGTTAACAAAATCTGACTCAAATAGGGAAGTTAGAATTTTATAACAAAATCACGCGGGCGAGTGTCGCGGGGCACAGCTAGTGCTACGATAAAACTTATAGCTGACACTATGCGCATGCTTCGCTTCTAGCCCCAAGCTAGGCACGTGTTTGTTTAAAACATGTATAACTCAATTCACTTGTGTTATGTTTATGTCACAACGCGTTACAAATTACATTCCTACATCAAATTAAGTGGCGAATTAGTGTCTGATTACATGTTAGAAAACATGTTTCATACAGTTTTGCAACACTTATACTTGTTGTAATTTTGTGCAGACATTTGTAAAATTTTTCCTTATGCTTCCAACCTTTATCCTAATTTATTTGGGGTTGCGCAGTTGTCCGTACTGCTCTATTACCGGTCATCTCAGCAGACAACTCCTTCTAGCCATGTCATAATATCTATACATTGCTTCTTTGGTCGTTCTTACTATATTTTTCCCATTCATCTGAATCTCATGCCAATACAACTTTTTCTCGAAATTTTTCCTCTGAGTCTGAGATAGTTTATGTATGTCTGTATAGAACAGATATCGCCTTTGTTCCATGGTAGGCAGAAACCACAGAATGAAAATCCTCTGTACATAACATAACATAACATAACATCACGCCTGTAATCCCTGAAGGGTTAGGCAGAGGTGTATCTAGTAGTACACTCACATCTCGCCAGTTATGTTTAAGTCCCATGAAATAGGGAGCGAGCCTATAGCCATCAACCGGGCACAAATCCAGACTCCGTAGTTGCTACTGAGAAATTTCTGAAGGAAGAACCCAATAATACTTTGCCCGACCCGGGAATCGAAACAAGGACCTCATGCTCAGCAGTCGCACTTGCGACCACCTACCTCTGAAGTTATTCTATAAAGTAGATTCTACCTTGACTTTGCCCCAAGCGTAGCAGGTGTCATTTCTAAACACACACACACACGTACACACGGCGGCACTTGATTGGCCGTCGTGCGTACGCTGTATAACTCAATTGACACATGTCGTGTCAAAACTCGTTGTTTTACAATTATACACACGATAATGTGCGTCTCGTGACTGCTGCAGTTAAAGGGTTGAGTTGAAGAAATATTACGAAACTAGTTCAGAAACTGTTGTTTCAATGTCAATAAGGGTTGATTTGTTTAGGGTTGTTGTTTGGGATTTGTGGGGGTTTGTAGTTTGTAATAAAGAGATGTAGACGGAAAGCGAATTTCTCAGTAGCATAATGGAGTCTGGATAAGAGCTCGTGGCTAAAATAATAACAGCCGCTCGGATCGATCTTTAGGTTAAACCGTGCTGGCCTAGGTTGGTCTGTGGATTGGTGCCCACCCATTACATACCGAGTTTCAACCATGCCTCAGAATACACGTCTTTGACAGTCGTTACAGGTAGTACACAAATTAAAAACAAAATAATTATCATGTTTTAATTTCTAGTGTAAAAATTGTGTTCCAGTTTTCATTTCTCGCTCCTAGAAAACACCCCATTCATTATAAAAACCAAAATAAAGAAAAACATTAATAAAAATATTTTAATACCCTTTTACACCGAGCGAACACGTTACACATAATTATTTCATAGAATAAAATAAATTTCACCGACACGAATACTTCCGTAACATTCTGGTCGTGACTAAAACCAATAAACAGTTACCAGTCTGAAACTAAAACTAGAAAGTTGAAGTTAACACTCGAATTCGTCGGTTTGCTAACAAAAGTTGCTGGCTGTCACACCGAAGCGTAACGATTACCATGTATTTAAAGACCCAGGTCAAAATTGAAAGAGGGGGAATGGTGGGGTTTGACTGCGAAAGTCAGATACGCAATAGGCATTTGCATCAGAATAAAATCAAAATATTTAATTTCACATAGGCCTAGGTGGGCACTTATAAAATATCGACAAAAAGGTGCACGGTTCGGGTTGGTCGTTTCCTACGGAGAAGAACCGGCAAGAAACTCCATGGTTACTCTTTTCAAATCATTTAGTATTACAATATTATCATGGTTACAGCATTTGTACTAAAGTATGGGGGACAGCGTAGGCCCGAAAATAAGTCGTTGTTTACTACAAAAGATGTAAAAAAAGATACAAAGTTAACAAACACCTGGAAATCTACAAAGTCTACAATGTTCACATATTCACAAACAATTGGTAAAAAAGAATCTATACAAAGGTAAGAAAATATTGTAAAAAACTAAATTAAGTAAGTGACACAAATATTGTCATAAACAGGAACACGACCCAACATGGTTGGAAAAATGCTTCTTCTTCTTCTTCTTGAGTTGATGACTCAAATCAATGCATTTCTGTCTCAAAGCGAGTGTGGAGCCCAAACACAGGATATGCCACACCTTCTCCTGCCCATCGTGCACAACCAATTGTAGCCTCCATGACTTAAATGAGGCAAATGACGGATGTGTCCAGGTTGCTACGTACTGGTCGGGAAAATGCTAGCAGATGAATGATGAAGAATACTTCGTCTTCTGAAGTTCTGACGCACCTGCTACTGAGTAGGCTGATTGCAACACTGAAAAGTACAATAGCTTCGACATATACTGATCTTGAGAAAGGCTAACTTAACTTTTCAAATTTTTTGAATAGATTATTGTTCTGGCGGTTCTTTCCTATACTCCTCCGCTATACTTTTCTGATTCATCACGGCGCTTTTCTGGTGGTCGCCACTGTTGATTCTGGCTTTCAGGTGTTACAGTGGTTTGGGAATAGAGTGGCGGGCGTGTACAAATAAAAAATTAAAAAAATGGCGGTACTAAGTTACGCATAACACACTTTTTTACGAATCAGATATGAGCATGGTGAAAGGTATTTAGCTCTAGCTTATGGTTTGTGGAGTTCAGTCATTTATTCCCACGAGACCGTTTTACCGGGATAAAAAATATCCTGTGTGTTAATCCAGGTTATAAATTATCTGTGTACCAAATATCAACCAAATGCGTTCAGGAATTATTGCGTGAAAGAGTAAAAAATATCCTTACAAACCTTGACGTCTATAACATTAATTACTGAGAAGTAAGATGAAGAGTAAAGTCACTCCCTAGACCGATGTACCGCGGGTGATTAAAATGCCTCTCTGTAAAATACAGATCAATTTCATCGATTGGGGTTTGCGTATTTGTGAACGTGAGATGGCCGTTCGGTCATGCAGCATAAACTAGATGGCCGAACGGCCGGTAAAGCGAAAGGCCGTACCGTTCGCACCAGCAAAATGTGTCTGGAAGCCTGGACCCTTTTAAAAACATGGCCTTGGCCTCACTCCTTGCTTCTTTGTCACATTAACAAAATAAAACACATGCCCGTACACTTGAACCCTTGCAAAAGTATCCTTGGCGGCGGCGGCCAATCTCAAAAGAGATAATAAAGGGTATAGATAGACCCTTAACGAAGCCAAAAGGCACTTGTTCTCCCCGTCACTGCGATCATTGTTTTCTTCTGGACCACACCTGGGTACCTTCTAGTTACGGAGATATTGGTGGTCAAAGTTCCAACTTTTTTTATAAATACCTGTTTTTAAGGTTATAACTTAACTTTAAATACCTCCATGACCCCCGTATTATTCAATGCATCCATCAGCATAATGTTTTGGGTGTGTTACATTCAGTCCTACCGTAAAACTTAATTTATCACCCAAAAAAAAAAGTCGTTTCCCCGCAATAATTTTTGCGAAAAGTTACTTAGCTTGACGTACATAATGCTTGTTTGACGGCTTCCGTTTAAACCTTGTATGTGTGCGTAAACATAAGTGCGCTCTCTAGACCTTTACTATCTCCTCTATCCAATGGGGTAGCAGTCTAACAGCACCAGAGAAAGCAAGTGCTTAACTACCGCCTTCCGAACTCAGGACTCCTATTGACAAATTCCTCATTCACAAAACCCAATAACATTCCCGACCCAACAATCTCACCCAGAACCCCAAAATCAGCAGTGGCGCTTGAGACCAGGAAACCACCAGGGCAGTCACAACAAAAAACAAAACAATGACGATGCACCGAAAGTCCTTTTGTTACGACTCTACATAATACGAACTCAAACCGGCAGAACTGACAAAACTTTAAACGCTAGTGGTGAAGACTATATTTGCCTCGCTCGCTGGTACTACCCAGTAACAAATTACACTATAAAAAACGTAGTATTTAATTAGCTTACCTACCTAGTTTATTGTTCGGATTAAACTTTAGATTTATAATAATGAAGATGTAGTTACATTTCCTGTACAGGACTAACCACTTGGCCACAAAGTACACGTTCAAGCGACACTAGTGTTGTGGCAGCGACTGTGGGGAAAACCAATTAAAGAATCTGGTTAAGTGCATCGCAAGAAGCGGGCGCGGGTGTAGCGTTGTTGCATTGGGTCGTAATACCCGTATTCCCTGATAGGTATTATATTAAACGGACAAGGGGCGTATCGTTTTTGATTTTGTGAATATTTAAAAAAGAAATCAGTTATGCTTTGGATCTTAGCGATAAATTATAGAATGTACTCGTAAACAAGTACATTCTATAATTCTTTTTTAAATATTCGACTTGTTTTTACGAGCCTAGTGACAAAAACTATAAAAATGCAGTTTTATATTTAACCTTTGCAATAGCAATAGCTGCCACTATGAAGTAGGCAGCGCCCGACCCACTGCCGACACGCACCCGCGTTTTGTGTGAAGGCAAATAACAGCGCGTCTCACGCGACGGACACGATCCGACCCGCGCCTGCCCCGCACCCGTTTTCTGTGTGATTCGGGGTTTAGAACAGGCCAGTCGGGAAGGAAACAAGTGATAAACGCGCGCGTTGCTTGAGTCAAGTCGCATCGCTTTAAGTTGTGAACAGGGCATTACATTGTTGTTTATAATTTTCCGTTTTTCTCCAATCAACTTGAGACGGTGTACTTCGCAGAATCCGGTGGACAGTAGTACAAGTGGAGATTCTTGTGAAATAATTGGTTAGAAAAATCACAATAAAATCCATCGAATTTACTTGGAATCCTAACAATGGATCTTAGATGAAAATGTACGTAAAAAATCTGATGCTATTCAAATTCCCAGACAGCTTACACCGATATCCCCCATATTTTTGGCTTTTTAAGAAAACTAGCTTTTCCCCGCGGCTTTGCTCGCTTTAATTTAGAATTTGATAATTAAACTCTTAACACACTACTAAAGTTTCTATAATAATATAATTCAATCATAATTCGAGAGACACGTAGCGCCATCTATTATCATAAGAACGTTATTGGTGTTTTCCTCGGGAACAGCACTTTTTTTTCGGGATGAAAGGTACTCTATTTCCGTTTCTATACACCTGACAACATATATGCAAAATTTCAGGATGATCGGTTCAGTGGTTTAGGCGTGAAAAGGTAACAAACAAACATACTTTCGTATTTATAATATTAGTTAGGATTTGTACCAAACCGAGATATCTCTACAAAAATGCAATATTTATTTGAATTTTGTTATTAAACTACCAGACAAAAACTATTATAGCAAAATGATTCGTCTACGAGAGATTAATTACAAAATTCTGCGATATCACTGTAGACTTCGAAAATCTATGCAAGATTTGTTTCCAATTTTTATTGCTACCTCGTTGGTTTTGTGGTCGCAAGCTTTATTGCTCAGTTTGAGCTCCTGGGTTCAATTCCCAGTTCTAGCAAAGTGTTTTTGGGTTTTTTCATCAGGAATTTCTTAATAAAATCTGGTACGTATCCAGATTTTATGAAGAAATTCCTGATGAAAAAACCTAGAATGGTACTAGGCCCAATATTATTTTACTTAGGTATTATAGTCCTAGTTTGGTCTGTGGATGGGTGACCACCCATTACATATCGAGATTCCTCCGTACCTCGGAAAGCACGATAAGCCGTTGGTCCCGGGTGTCATTTGTAGATCTTTGACAGTCGTTAGGTAGTCAGTGGCCCAAAAAGTCTGACAACCAGTCTTACCAAGGGGTATCCTATTACCCAGTATTAACTGGGTTGTGGAGTTTAGATAGGCAGTCGCTCCATGTAAAATACTGGTATTCAGCTGCATCCGGTTAGACTGGAAGCCGACCCCAATATAGTTGGGAAAAGGTTAGGCAGATGATGAGTTCTTATAAAAACTGTTAAGAGACGGTTTCCAAAGAGGCATACTAATTAAAATCCATAGCTACCCCATCAGGGCTGATATCTATATATATAAAAGGAGAACTGACTGACTGACATATCAACGTACAGCCGAAACTACTGGGGCTAGGAATGTGACATTTAAACACGGCTTCCTATTATAATGTAGGGGAGCACTAAGAAGGGGTTTTTGGAAATTTAACCTTTAAGGGGGTGAAAAGGGGGAATTTTGTTTGTATGGAAAATCTTATTACTTGTGTTAATAAACATGAACCCACGCGGACGAAGTCGCGGGTAAAGTGCTAGTTAAGTAATAAAACCACGCCTTTTACCATACATCGATGCAGAAACTTCATAATACCGTGCTAAGATACTTTCATACTTTTTAGTAAAACCAGCGAGACTTCTTAATCCCGGTATGTTCCCGTCTTATCGCATACTTAGGGGAGGCACTTAGTTTATATTGCTCATTAGCGAGAGCATTGCCAGTTATTTTATGCATAAAAGTAGTGCTATTATGGTGGTTTTCTCGCGGGTATACTGGTGTTGGTGTGATTTCGTTTTTGAATATTTTTAGGGTTTCGTAAATCATAAAGAAAAAACGGAATACCTTATAGGATCACTCGTCTGTCTGTCTGTCACAGCCAATTTACTCCGAAACTAATGGACCGATTGAGTTGAAATTTGGTACAAATATCTAAGTCGGTGATCCAAAGACGGACCTGTAACGTAAACCTGTAAACTTTTTTTTTACATTTTCTAGTTTTCCCCAAAAGTGGCCCCCATGTTTAAAATTCATACATTTAGTATGAATTTTAAACATGGGGGCCACTTTTGGGGTAAACTAGAAAATGTAAAAAAAAAGTTTCGCAAATTCTATAGTGTTACATATCCAATGAAAGAACTCATTGTGAAAATCTCAAATATTTTTTTTATAATTTTAAAATAAATGGTTTTGAAGTTATTTAAGAAAATAGGTGGAAAATTTACCGTTCTCACCCCTTAACTTCGAAAATACAAGGCCAATTTTTCAAAATGTTGAAAAAAAAATACAAAAAATTGTTCTTTGCCTATAGATTACAGGAAAACCTATCAAAATCTATGGTTTAAAAGTAACATAGGGAACTCAATATTTGTGCGTTAACTTCATTCATCATCATCTTCCTGCCCTTATCCCATGTTACTTGGGGTCGGCGCAACACGTTTTTTTCTTCCATTCTCCTCTGTCAACCGTCACGCTATCATTTACTCCTTTATCTTTCATATCATTCCTCACACAATCCATCCATCGTTTCTTTGGTCTTCCTCTCCCTCTCCATCCATCAACGTTTATATTCATCACTCTTTTAATCACATGCGATTCGTCCCTCCTCATCATATGTCCATACCAAGACAGTCGATTCCCTTGCAACTTTTCTGTAACTGGCGCAACTTTTAAACTTCCTCTAATATACTCGTTCCTTACCTTATCCATTCTTGTCACACCACACATCCACCTCAACATTCTCATCTCCGCTACATGCAATCTTTTTTCATCCATCTTCTTCACAGCCCAGCATTCCGATCCATACAGTACGACAGGTCTAATCACGGACTTGTAAATTTTCCCCTTTAACTTGAGGGGCATCCGTGGGTCACAAGTTGTTCCAGTGACCTGTCGCCATTTCATCCATCCTGAGTTGATCCGGTGCGTTACGTCTCGGTCTACTTCGCCATCCCCTTGGACAAGCGACCCGAGGTACCGAAAATCGGAACAGATCGGTATGGGCGTTCCGGCAAGCGTTATGGGCACAGGACTGGAGAGACCGCCGAAATCGCAGAATAAGTATTCTGTTTTGTTCCTACTGACTTTCAAGCCAACATTCTCCAGTCTTTGCCACCACACCTCCAATCTGCTCTGGACCTCTAGGCCACTCTCAGCAACCAACACAATGTCGTCGGCAAACAACATACACCAGGGAGCCTCTTCCTGGATGTCCGACGTAAGGGCGTCCATTATCACCAGGAAGAGGTAAGGGCTTAAAGCCGACCCTTGGTGCAAACCAACAGCCACATTGAAGCTGCCGGTAGTGCCCGCTGTAGACCGGACTTGGGTACTGCATCGACTGTACATCGCTCGGATCAACTGCACATACTTCCCAGGTATACTTTTCTCTTTCAGGGCCCACCACAAAACCTCACGAGGTACCCGGTCGTATGCCTTTTCGAGGTCGATGAACACCATGTGCAAGTTTTTGTGCGCACTCCTGTATTTCTCGCACAGCTGGCGGATGGCAAAAATAGCATCCGTCGTTCCCCGACCAGGCATAAAACCGAATTGATTTCGTGAAATTTCACTCTCTTCTCTCAGTCGTCTTTCAATAACTTTCTCCCAAACTTTCATACTATGCGCCATTAGCTTTATTCCTCTATAGTTATTGCACTCCAGCACATCACCTTTATTTTTAAAAATGGGCACCAGCGAACTGTTGCACCACTCGTCAGGTATGGCTTCTTCCAGCAACAACTTATTGAAAAATAAAGCTAACCACGTCCGTCCATCCACCCGTAATAACTTCCAAACTCCAACTGGTATACCGTCAGGTCCTAAAGCTTTACCATTCTTCATTCCATTTACTGCAATTCTCACTTCATCCATACTAACCTTTCTCACTAATCCCTCATTCACTGGTTTATTGTCCAGCACACCGTTCCAGCCATTCTCCTCATTCATCAGTTTTTCAAAGTACCCCTTCCACCTATCCTTAATTTCCTCATCATCCGAAAGAACCATTCCAGCTTCATCTTTTACGCATTTAATCTGACATACATCCCTCGCCTTTCTCTCTCTAGCTCTAGCAAGCCGGTATAGCTGTTTTTGGCCTGCTGTACTATCCAGTGTGTCATAAAGCTTGTCTTGGGCCTTTGCTCTAGCAATGGCCACAGCTTTCTTGGCTTTTTTCTTGAGAGTATCATACTCACTCTTCCTTTCAGCTTTCAGACTAACATTTGCAACTTCAACACTCTGCCATTCCTTGAATTTCCTCTTTTTTTCCTTCAACACATTCTGAATTTCTGTTGACCACCACCATGTATCCCTATCTATCGTACCCTTTCCTTTAGTTTCTCCTAAGACATGCTTTGCTATACTCCTAATACACCCAGCCATCTCACTCCAACATTCATTTACACTTCGCTCGTTCATGTCTCCCATCTCTAACATTTTATCTACCACTCGTTCTTTAAATTCTTTCGCACAGTCATCCTTCTCTAACATATACCATTTTATTTTAGGGGGAGGTCGGTCTTTGGTTTTATTGACTTTTATTTCTGTGACTATTTCCATAACTAGAAGTCTGTGCTGTGTAACCAAGTCTTCTCCCGGTAAGACTTTACAGTCTTTGATGTATTTTAATTTGTTTCTTCGGACTAGGAAGTAATCTATTTGTGTACTGTGGTTACCACTCTTGTATGTAATAAGGTGTTCGTCGTCCTTCTGGAACCAAGTATTGGCTACTGCCAGATCAAATGCGGTAGCGGATTGCAGTAGAGTCTTCCCCTCATTGTTTTGGTTTCCGATTCCCCACCCCCCATGCACTCTTTCATAAATCCCTCTCATTCCTCCCACATGTCCATTGAAATCACCTCCAACTATCAATTCTTCATGCACCGGTATGTTCATCAAAACGGTGTCAAAATCCTCCCAAAACTTCTCTTTCACTTTTTCATCACATCCCACTTGCGGCGCATACACACTAACTACGTTCAGCATTACGTTTTCGAACATAACCTTTAAAACTATCAATCTATCATTAACTCTTTTTACATCCATCACGTTTTCTTTTAAATTACTATCTAAAACTATTCCCACACCATTCCTTTTCCCGTCACTTCCACAGTAGAAAAACTTGTATCCCTCACCAATTTCCCTCGCTTTTGTACCCTTCCATTTCGTTTCTTGTAAACACGCTACATTTATTCGTCTTCTTTTGAATACATCCGCTAACTCTCTGGCTCTTCCAGTCATCGTCCCAACATTCCAACAAGCATACCTCAATCTCACTTCCCGAGCTTGCTTCTTACGTCGCACCCGCCCGGGGTGGTGCAACAACCCTTGTCCACTTCCCGCAGGAGCCGGGTGCTGCCTCTGCGCGTCGCCTGCGGGGTACGCCCTAGTCCTATCGCACATCATTTCGTTTTCTCTCATGTTGCAGAAGGTTTTGGCTTGGATTTTACAGTCGGCCGCCTGCCAGACACTAACCCTCCTTGGGAATGCGATTGCTGGTGGTTTACCCGCCACCGTGCGGGTGACCCAGAGTGCTTGCTTTATGATTTGCACTGGGTCTTTAGCTCCCTTAGTCGCCTCTTACGACACCCACGGGACGAAATGGGGTGGTCAGATTCTTTCTCCGTGACCGACACGGATTCGTGCGTTAACTTCATTCGTAGTTGTTATTACAACGATGGTACGGAACCCTTCATCCGCGAGTCCGACTCGCACTTGGCCGGCTTTTTGTCAAATCATCTGCCTAGCCTCTTCCCAACAACGTTTGGGTCGACTTCAGTCTAACCGGATGCAGCTAAATGCCAGTATTTCACATGGAGCGACTGCCTATCTGACCTCCACAACCCAGTTAGTACTGGGTAATACGATACCGCTTGGTAAGAAACCATCCAAGGACCAACATAGGCAAGCACAGCTTAAGTAACGGTCGACCCGAGCGGCTGTTATTATTTAGCAGCGAGCTCCTCAGACTTAGGTAGATACCTATATCATACAAAGACTTGCAACTGTCACAGACAATATACGACATCTTTGTATTGCTCTGTATCATCGATATTCTTATATCGGTAGCTAATATTTTGTATTGGTGTAAGCCCACCGGTAGCTAGAGATATTTATTACAACTGTTTCTCCTTCTTCTTATCTTGATCATTCAAAATGAATTTTTGAATCAAAACATGATTTATTCTGTGAGCATTCTCATTTCTGATCAATACCCAAACAATCATCATCATAAGTTGGATATGCCACGGAGCGTTCGTATTCCACGCGCGCATCAAAGAGATGTCAGCAAAAAGGAAGGGATCCGCAAGGGCCGATGTCTGCCGGGACTGCAGGACTGTTCGAAAGAGATACCGCGGCCCTGGAACACAAAGGGCAAAGAAGGAACATGGAAGGGTTTTAGTCAGTAAAAGTCTGACACTCCCTTCCACTCCGCCCAGAGCGGGGGCGGGCGGGGGGGGGGGGGTCATTTGATGATTTGCCCTCCGAAAAAAAAAATTGTTGAATGTGCCCATGTTACGAGTATATCACTTCTTCCCATGTCATTCAAAAATAAAAATAACATCAACGTCTCCATCTTTTTCTACCAATCGACAGTTTCCTACCACGTCGATCACTCGTGTACACAGTGGTGACTAATGGTCCAGTCGTGACGCTCGATAACATCGCTGTTTGTATAACATTTATCGATACTTTGTATCTTTAGCACTGTGTGTTGTTAAGAAATCGACCGTTTTTTGTTTTAGTTGTCTATGGGTACAAATCAATATAATTGAAGTCTGTTCGTAATTTAAAAATAACAGCTTTTTACTGAAAGCATAGCATGCATGCAAGGTATAAACGGACCTTTCAGAAGCCGTCAAACACGCATTCTGCATATCAAACTAAGTAACTCTACGCAGAAATTATTGCTGGAAAACTACTTTTTTTTTGGAGTGAAAAATCGCGTTTTACGGATGGACTCATTGTAACGCATACAAAACATTGTGCTGATTTATGGACTGAATAGTACGGGGGTCGTGGAGGTGTTTAAAGTAAAATCTTACATTAAAAGCAGGTATTTAAAAAAAACTAGTGAAAAAGTTGTCTTTGACCCCGTAACTATAAAGTTGCCAGGTACGGTCTAGAACAAAAAAAATATCGCAATGACGGTGAGCACAAGTGCCTTTCGGCTCCGTGAAGGGTCTTGTCTTGTTTTTTGGCAGATAGCTGATATTATAAGGAGTTATACCTAAGTTAGGCTACTTTTATTTTCGATAAAGAATTAGGGTTCCGTGCAAATAAAATTAAAACACTTGAAATTGTTAACAAAATTCGATTCAAAAAGGGAAATAATGTTTTTATCATAATTTCAGGCGGACGAAGTAGCGGGGCACAGCTAGTTTAGTTAATAAGTTTGCGTGAGGTGTTGTGTTAGTGGACTATCTTAGAAATTCCATCAATACTATCTTAGCCCTTCTTAATAAACATAAGAGCTAGATTAATTAAAGTCCTACGGTGCCTAAACACATCAAACGTTCAATGACTTTCCCTGTAAAAAGTCATCGTGCGAAACAGGCACTTATATCATGCGTCCACCCCAATTAAGTAGGTAGCTATCTGTTTTCTTATATAATTATTTTTGTTTTGGTTTGCACTTTCGTTTAGTAACCCCCTGTGATCTCCGAAGGGTTAGGCAGAGGTGTACCTAATAGTACACCCACATTTCGCCAGTTATGTTTAAGTCCCATGTACCTAATAGGGGGCGAGCCTATTGCCATGAACCGGTTGCAAATCCTACCTCCGTGGTTGCTACTGAAAAATTCCTGATGGAAAAACCCGACACTTCTCCCGACCCGGGCATCGAACCCAGGACGAGGCTGTTTGACAGAAGACCCAAAATGAATAAAAGAAAAGAAAATTAAGATGGTGTGAAAGTATTCAAAAGCCGGTTTAACACATCCAACAATAAAAAAAAAAACAAACCAAAAAGTCGAGATCGATGTCAATATGTTCAAAGTTACGAAGTAAAGTGTCGTATGTCCCGCGGTGACCGCAAATGAGGGGCAGACGGAAAATAAAAATAATTTGTCAAACTAGTCCGGCGAGTCGGCGGCTACCCGACCGCGGTTTACATGGAGCTAGGAAGGATGGATGTGGTGAGCACAGTGGCGACGTCTTCGGAAAGAATGTAGTACAAACAACGTAACTACTAGGATAATCAGCGGCCTCTTTTCTGTGAGAGGGAATGGGCTATAATCCACCACGCGGGCCCAGTGCGTGTTTGTTGATGTCACACGTCTTCTAACTTTTGGTTCTAGGACATGCCGGTTACCTCACGATGTTTTCGTTGACCGATTTTTTAGAGCTACGTACCAGAATGTATGGTAAGTACCTACTATGAACACTGCAAAATATATGCATAATAACTAAAAGATGGAGCTAAATGTCGAGCTAAACTTATAGTCGTTTTCATTAAAACTGATTATACCAAAATGAATATCTAAATCCAATGAAAGGCAAAGCCATAATTAGAAGATTTTAGTAATGATTGGCGAGTTAAATCCAAAAAAAGCTACAAAATCTGAACAGATGCAATAAGCATTGGACGCCTTTATATTCTAGGAGACATATGCTGCCTTTGGACTTAACTATGATGATTATGAGTCTGAAAGGACCAGAGTTAGCAGTATCTAATAACAGTATTTTGATGAAATAACAAAGAAATGTTGGTCTCAAAAAAACGAAACCAAAGAAACGATGGATGGACTGTGTAAAGAATGATATAGCAAGAGAGAAGTTGGCTGATGAGATGACGAGTAATAGAGTAGTATGAAAGAAGAAGACATGATATGACTCGCCATTATCCTAAATGAATTATAAAAGGGCAAGAGAGTGATGATGTTGATGATGATGATTATGGTCTCAAAAAGGAATAAAAATAACAAATTAATACTTAAAATATCGCTTACATAAATGATTCAGGTCTAAGTAGAAACTCTAATCGTCAATATCCATACGCTACCGTATCCACAAATTACTTAATCAACGTTAATAGATGGTATCTTAGCACACAGTCCGTTAACGCGTATTAGACACTTGATCGATCTGCTGTGGCGCCCGAAACAACTTGTATGTCGATCACTACACACTTAAGGGGAATTGTAATACTCTTAGGATAGCAGGCACTTGACTTGAGACTAAAATCGATTGGTAGGTACCTACTGTTTCAACGTTTTTGAAAAGGACATCATTTTTATAGGGCTTCTTTTCAAGTACTTCTTCTTAGAATTGTATTGATAAAAGACAGACAGACAGTTTGGCAAAAGTAACATTTTTTGCAATGCTTAGAAGGTCACCACGAATAAACGCTTTTTAATTTATTTAATTTTTCATTTATCATAAATTTTTCTTTGTAAACGCAACCTATAATGTCATTGTCAATGCAGTGACATCTGTCATTTTGATTTTGACACTTTTTACTCTTTGGTTCGCCATCTATGTGATTATGTGTGTTTTTTGTCATGACTTATTAAATAAATCCTGTGTAATCTCCAATGCAAGTTGTCTTTTCTGTCCAAATAATGCAATACTTCTTCTGCTTACTTCCAATTATACAATAGATGCTATAATCTGCCAATATGTGACCACAGACGTAAAACCAGAACAGTGTGTTACCAGATGAATTAAAGTGGACGAAACAAAAGGAGTATGTAAGTATCGAAGCAGGTGCAGGCCTAGAATTTCTACCAAGAGAAGAAGGTGTCAGTATACAGGGTGCAAGGGACACCGACGCACAAACGTTACCACGTATTCTGTACATCATTCTGAATCCCCCCACGAAGGAATCTTTCATCGGAAATTAACAAAAAAACAGCTGTTCCGTACATTTTGACCGTGTAGGTATTGCCTTTTTGTAGAAAGCAGCTGTATTTTTTTTAAATTACCGATGAAAATTTTCTATGTGGAGGGAGGGGGGGTTAGAATGATATACTGAATACGTGGTAACCGTTTTAGCATCGGTGTCCCTTCCACCTTGTATGTGTATATGCGTATTAGAGTTCCTTTTGATTCACAATACGGATTTTAACCGTCAAGTCATAACAAGTGAACAAGTCAAGTTTTATGTTTTTGTGATATATAATAATATAACTAATGTGAAGATTCTCTGAAATAGATAAATAATAATAATAAGAGCCTCGACGACCATCTTTCGAGGCTCTCCTTAGGCGGTTGGATCAAGGGCCTGATTCAGAAGGCCGTACTCGATACGGCTCGCATTGTGAGGATGTTCCTGTCTCTGGAGCCATAACCACCAGTAGCTTGTACTCTGCTCCAAAAATAGTGGTCCACCAAGACCACTATTTTTGTATTTTAAATGTTTTTTTTTTTTTCAAGAAATATTTAAAAATATGTAAAATGTGTAGAAAAATGAATTAAGGAAATAATAACAACTGAGTTACGGGTTGTATGCTTACTGAACAGAAGCTACAGGAGATTAATTAGTCGCTCAAACTGACAAAGCCACTTTTCCTCTCATCTGTTCAAGTCTAAGAATAGAATAGTAGGCAACCGTTTGCACCAGGTAAACCTTACAAAGGAACGGAAGAAACAGTGGTAATAAAAACAGTGTTATTCAAAGAATATGAAATAGTGAACAAGACAAGCATATTACTTCAGTCTATTACTTACTTCCAAAAGTCCCACCAGGGAGCTACTTCCTGAAACCGGACATATCACAAGAATAAGCTGGCTTATGACACCTCGATCGTCAAGGGACACTACACCATTATGTTGCCGTCACAAGCCTTCATATCACACAATTTCTGACACATAAGAAGCTACAGTCGTGAGTTAAGAAGGATTTTATTTTGCCGAAACATCTGAGTATCGTGTGTGAATTTTGAAAATAAATGGAATGCATCATCTGCCAAGCCTTTTCCGAAATATGTTAGGGTCGGCTTCCAGCCTTACTGATTGCAGCTGAATACCAGTATTTTACATGGTGCGACTGACTATCTGACCTCCACAACCCAGTTAGTAAAAAAAAACAACAATAGATTTTGAAGTACTCTAACGAACGACGCGTGAAAACAGCTGTTCACTTCCTGCCTATCTACAGAGTTCATCGAACTCGTCGTCGCGCTTGCCGTTCGCTACGTGCGTTTTCCACGGTAACGATACATTGCGTATAAGGAAATAAAACAAATCAAATTTATTGGATCGCTATCACGTTCCTGAAATATTTTCTTGTACCGGTCATCTTAGTATGATATACTGAACTCACCCCATCAGTCTGCGGAGGGCGGTCCCTTACACTCCGTATGTGCAGACAGTGCACTAGAAAGAAAACAGTTTTTTCTATGATAAGACGGGTCCAGACCGACCAAAAGGCCTTGCGAGGTCGCTACTGGTGGCAAACACAATACGCTGCGGGACTGTTCGAAAGAGATACCGCGGCCCTGGAACACAAAGGGCAAAGAAGGAACATGGATGGGTTTTAGTCAGTAAAAGTCTGACACTCCCCCCTCTCCACCCAAAGCGGGGAGGGGTTATTTGATGATTTCCCACCCAAAAAAAAAAGGTAAACACAATACACTGTTTTGTAATAGAATGTGTTTATAGTGAACACATTTTGCATTCAATTTCTTCAGTCATTCTCTTGGCCTTATCCCAATTCATTTGGGGTCGGCGCAGCATGTCTTCTTCTTCCATACTTCTATCATCTCATCAGAAATCTCATGATATTAAATAAACTATGTGTTGTCTATCAGTCATGGACGGAAATACATAACGACAGAAGATGGATGAATAGTAATCATGATATTTCTAAATGCCGGAAGCACATACCCTCTAGGCATACTGCGTCTGAGTGTAGTACCTACCTGCCTATTACAACTGGTATACCAAGATATCAGATCGGTACATAATATGTGTATTTATGATAATTGTGTCCGCCTTACGGCTATATAGCTACTGCGTAGATAAATCTATCTGGAAGATTAAGCAGTTACATATAGCAGTGATAGATTAGTAGTGTGACCGTCGGACTGCCAAGTCATAGGTCTCTAGTTCGAACCCAAGACCACTGATTTTTCAGATTTATGTACGTATTGTATAGTTAATTATCTCTTGCTTCGGTGAAGGAGTAATAATTATTCGTTCTAATCCTACTTAGTTTGTAATTATTTACTCCTGGTTGAAGTACTTTTTAGGAATTATTACGATTTAAGTTAGACGAGAAACCGCCCTGAAAATTCTTGGAAATAATAAAGTAGTCTTCTACAAAACATTCTATAACATTTGTAACTATCTATTCCTTTTATAGGGTTCCGTACCCAAAGGGTAACCAACGGGACCCTATTACTAAACCTCCGCTGTTCTTCCGTCCGTCTGTCTGTCAGCGGGCTGTATCTTATGATCAGTAATAGGTAGACAATTGAAATTTTCACAGTGTCTGTATTTCTGTTGCCGCTAAAACAACAAGTAATAAAAATGGATTAAAAATTATAGAGTCCTACTACGATGATATACGGAACCCTTCATGCGCGAGTCCGACTCGCACTTGGCCGATCTTTTAGTTTACTTATATTCACCACTTTTCGTAGTACTTTTCTTGATTTTAACGTTGCCCTACGATTTTTTACTTTAAAAAACAAATGGATCACTTCCCCTTAACGAAGAACTTGAGAAAATGGTCATTTAATCCGCTTAAGAAAGCATAAAGGAGAAACAATCTAACAGTAGATCGAAATCATTGATAAAGTTCTGGGTCCGGACATAATTTGTGACAAGTGACCCGTGTAGGCACACTACAGTAAGTTCACCTGGGAGTTTACGATTTGTATGGCGTTTTTCTACTTTATGATTAGTTGGGAGGACTGTTTACACGTGTCGAGTGTTTAGGAGAGTAGAAGATTGATTGTTGTGTACTAGAAAATTCTGCGTGGAAAATTGCAACATTGGAATTGCAACTATGTTAGGGTCGGCTTCTAGTCTAACCGGATGCAGCTGAATACCAGTATTTTACATGGAGGGACTGCATATCTGACCTCCACAACCAAGTTAGTACTAGGTAATACGATACCCCTTGGTAAGACTGGTTGTCAGACTTTTTGGGCCACTGACTACCAGTAACGACTGTCAAAGGTCTACAAATGACAGCCGGGACCAACGGCTCAACGTGCTTTCCGAGACACGGAGGAAACTCGTTATTATTTAGCCACAAGTTCTATTAGTTAGTTCCAAAATATTGTCCATTAATTTAACTACAAAGGAATGTATGGCATACAATTATAGGTTAAACATTACAGCAAGTTATAATACTACCAGAATATTAAGAATTATTTTTAAAATTGAAAGGAAGTCATCTATCTTGGACGGTAAGGACATGTAATGAGGGGGGATGAAAAGCATGTTACTAAAAAAGTGATTGATATTATTGTTGATGGATGGAGTGGGAGAGGAAGGCCAAAGAAATGATGAATGGATTGTGTGAGGAATGATATGAAAGAGAAAGGAGTAAATGATGACGTGACGTCTGGCAAGGGAGAATGGAAGAAAAAACGACCCAAAATATAATCATGGGACAAGGGCAGGAACATTATGATGGCGTTTTACTACTTTATGATTAGTTGGGAGAACTGTTTACATGAGCCGAGTGCTTAGGAGAGCAGAAGATGGATTCTTGTGCACTAGAAAATTCAGCGTGGAAAATTTATTGGAATGTAAAATGAAACGACGACCAATGCAACGTTAGAGGGATAGTTACTATTCACCATTAATTTAACTGCAACGGAATTTATGGCATGCAATTACCGGTTAACCATTAAGGGCGCGCGGGTTGACAGCTGAAATTCAAATTTTGCCCCCTCTTCCTCAGCCTAGATAGTTCTATCCCGCTCGCAGAATCAAAATTATTTTATGGTGAACCGCATTATCGATGGAACGATGACAAATACTTGTCATCTGCTTAGCCTTTTACCAACAATGTGGGGGTCGGCTTCCAGTCTAACCGGATGAAGGTGAATATCAGTATTTTACAAGGAGTGACTGCCTATCTGACCTCCACAACTCAGTTAATACTGGGTTATACTCAAGTTATAATACTACCAGAATATAAACAATTATTTTCTCAGAAGTAAAGGGATAAACTCATACAGTGGACGCAGGGGCTCTGATCATCACGATAGCTCAAGGTGGTCAAGATTTCATATAAATAAAAAACCAAAAAATTTGGATCTTGAGTGTAAGGTTCTTATTTTTGGAGGAGCTCGTGGATAAATAATAACAGCCGCTCGGGTCGATCTTTAGGTTAAGCCGTGCTTGCCTGGGTTGGTCTCTGGATGGGTGACCACCCATTATAATATACCGAGTTTCCTCAAAGCACGTTAAGCCGTTGGTCCCAGGTGTCATTTGTAGATCTTTGACAGTCGTTAGGTAGTCAACCCAAAAAGTCTGACAACCAGTCTTACCAAGGGGTATCATATTACCCAGTACTAACTGGGTTGTGGAGGTCAGATAGGCAGTAGCTCCATGTAAAATCCTGGTATTCAGCTGCATCCGGTTAGACTGGAAGCCGACCCCAATATAGTTGGGAAAAGGCTCAGGAGATGATGAGTGTAGTTCTTATTTTCTAATTTCAAAAATTAAGAATCTGGTTATTTATTTAAATTCTGTGAAAATCATCTTTATTAAGCCCAGTCAGCTTTGCAACGATTAGTTTTTATACATTTTTAATCCGTGTAAATCCGTGACGGTATTTGAATATTTGAATCTGTATAGATAGTTTGGATAATCCTATTAGTTTATGTTGATTAAAGCTTAGCGTATATTGAATTTATTTAAAAATAAATATTGAAAATATTATATTCCTCAAAGCGCAATTATTTTTAAACGCAACCAACTAACCGTAACTAAATTATCCTTCGAAACGCAACCATTAGTTGCGCATACAAATTCAAATTAAAAATATTATATGTTTATTCCTCAAAAAGCGCAACCATGGTGAAAAATTTAATTGAGGAATAATCATATAATATTTTAAATTTGAATTTGTGAGAGCAATTTAATGGTTGCGCTTCGAGGAATAATTTAGTTGCGTTTAGTTGGTTGCGCTTAAAAATAGTTGCGCTTTGAGGAATACCCCTATAATAGAATCTATTCTTTTGTTGATACTCTTGAACTCAAGGTTAGGTACCTACCCAAATTCTTAACATTTAGTTAACATGCGTGTTCGTGAACTACATGGGTATTCATAAATTGTCATCAAGTTTTAAAAGATAAATTAGTCGACGAATACCTTTCAAGAGATTAATAACCGTTTGTAATCTTATTCAACCTTTGACAATCAGTTATTCTTTGGTAACACGTTATAACTTATTCAAGATTTATTTATATGTAAATAAGACTCATCAGCCTTGTTGGTCCAGTGGCTACAAGCGCGACTGCTGAGCATGAGGTCCTGGGTTCGATTACCAGGTTGGAGAAAGTGATATTGGGTTTTTACATAAGGAGTTTCTCAGTAGCAGCCACAGAGTCTTGATTTGCGCCCGGTTGCTTAATTAAAGTAAAAAAAATATAAAAACTTATAAATATAAAATCTTTTTACTGAATACATATGAAAGTAAAAACGTACTTATAACATTTTTGTCTGCATGTCTGTTTGTTCCGGCTAATCTCCGATACGGTTGAACCGATTTCGACGGGACTTAGCAAATAGCTGATGTTATAAGAAATAACTTAGGCTATTTAGAGTTCTGTGCAAAAAGATTAAAACCCATGAAATCGTTAACAAAATCCGATTCGAATAGGGAAGTAATATTTTTATAATAATTTCAGGCGGACGAAAGTCGCGGGCAACAGCTAGTAATATGTAAAATCATATGTTACACACTATCTCCGAAACCACCCAAATTTTATTGTGATTTTGTAAATGTGTATTTTTGGTTTTAGTTTCGATTTGAGTATGAGAGGTGATTCATACATCTTCACGTTGGCATGGTTCGGTACACCCAGGCAGCAAAATTCAGAAGATATACGTTCGTGAAAAAGCCGCTCGACTTCGTTCAAGTTGTGCCGAACCCACCTGAACATGATTTGGTAATTTGCCGATCGGCACGAGCCTAGCATAGGTTAGCTTCAGACTAGCTTATCTATTCTTCGGTTCGAATGTGCCGACCTGCCCCCGTATTCACAAACACTTCGAGAAGTCGTATGTCTATCTTTTTTTGGCTTTACGAAAGCGAGCGAGATGGACATACGACTTGTCGAATCGTAACCGAACCTCCATTTTCAAATTTGGTTAAAAACAGCGAACCGCAAATCCAACATCAATTCTTTGAAACATTATGTTCAACAAACTCAAACACAAGAACTCTAAAAAACTTACTTAACATTCACGTATAAAATATGCTCCAAGTTTCGAAGAACAATAATTAAAATAGCGTTTTAGATGCCTCGGGCCATATAATTAATTACAGACTAACATACAAATCGTTAAGTTCCGTGTTGGATTCCGAAATGGATGAGAGTTAAATACTGGTCTAAGTTAACATTTTAATTGGTGAGATATATTTATTTTTTTGATCGCCGAACTTGGCTTTTGCACTGCCGTGTTTAGATTTGGGATTGATAGGAATAGCGTTTTATTTGTTTTGTGTTTTTTTTTTAGTTTCAATTCTGGGCCTTTTGTATTCACATATCATCAAACTTGTAAACTTATAATACCCGAAGGGTTAGGCAGAGGTGTACCTAATAGTACACCCACATTTCGCCGTCCTGTGTATTAGTGGGCAAGCCTATTGCCATCAACGGGGCATAAATCCAGACTCCATGGCTGCTACTGAGAAACTCCTGATGGAAAAACCCAATAACAATTTGCCCGACCCGGGAATCGAACCCAGGACCTCATGCTCAGCAGTTGTGATTGCGACCACTAGACCAACGAAGCAGTCGTTTGTTTTCATGCCATACAAATCAGTGCAGCAGTGGTGGCCCAGTATTATCAGTCCCAACTTACTGGAACTAAATATTCAAAGACATGTTTTTGACATCCAAGAACCCCCAATGCGCCCGTCCTTCTTCGGTACAATATTTGCAACCGAACAGCTCAGCACTTTTGCCTTCGTGCATTTCCATAAATGCAGGTATCGCAAGTATTACCAAGTTAGTGCATGTTCGTATACCAATCGCGTAACTCAACCAAACCATATAAAGGGTGGATAAAAAATCGTGGATCAAACTAAACAGAGCGATAGTTGGGGTTATTTGCGAAAAAAAATATCTCTGTGGCAGAGTCCTAACTTGATCTCCTTAAAAGTTATGACTACTTGAATGTTTTTTAAGAAAACACTAAAATTTTTACTAAATAAGCAATTAGTGGGGACTTGTTGCTTCTAAGAAATGTATCATCACTACAAAAGTGCGTTTATGACAGTGTGTACCATGATTTATGAGTATTGGCACTTTATTCATCACTCTAAGTCTCACGAAAAATTATTTGTAACTTCGGAACTTCAGTATAAAAAAAAAACTACCACAAAATTACCCTGAACCCCAAGTTCTATCGCCCTGTTTCGTTTGATCCACGATTTTTTAACCACCCTGTATTATCAAACAATCTTAGTTCAAATTTAGCTTAGATTTACCATTTTATAACCACTCTCAGTATAAACTTTGAACCATATAATTTTGTATAATTTATTCAGGATTCAGAGCTAAACCAAGTGAGCGCGAAATTCTACAGGCCTCTTACCTTCTCATGGAGAGGAGCCCTGAGGGTCAGCAGTAGGAACTTTATAGGCTGATTAAGCATCATCGTTTTCGCTGATAGAATGTCACTGTCTTCTGGTCTTTTGCTGTCATGACACTTTATGGAAGAAGACGTCATGGCATATACAAGGTGTAAACAGACCCTTCACGAAGCCGTCAACCAAGCATTCAGTACATCAAACTAAGTAACTCTACGCAAAAATTATTGCTGGGAAACGACTTTTTTTTTTGGGGTGAAAAATCACGTTTTACGGTAAAACTCAATGTATCGCAATCAAAACTTAGTGCTGATGGATGCTTTGAATAGTAAACGGGTCATCGAGTTAATTAAAGTAAAATTAAAACCTTTAAAAGTAGTACCTATTTAAAAAAAAAACATGTGAAAAAATTGGAACTTTGACCTCCAATATCTCCGTAACTAGAGGATTCCCAGGTATGGTCCAGAACAAAAAAATGATCGCAATGATGGGGGGAACAAGTGCCTTTCGGCTTCGTTAAGGGTCTTTTTACACCCTTTAGACTGCATACAGATGGTGTAAAACTGGTGTTATTGCAGTGCAAGAGGTATATTTCCAGCTGCGACCCATGAAAAGCCAAGTTGATTGATTGGTATCAAACAAATACCTCAGATGTCCACACGTAATATAACAGTTGATTGCGGCTAAGAAAAGAAGGAGCTCTGATAGTATGGTTTATTAAGATGGATGGAAGAAAACGGTGTCTCGTCCTAAGTTCACATAATCTGAGATAAAGGTTGGAGGAGGACATAATTGGTCTACATTACTAAAACCTCGGGTTTCTGTACATCATGCGACGTTGCTAAAGAGCCAACCAGTTCTGGATATTTTTGTAGACAGAAATATTTGCGACGAATGTGCGTATGATTAGGTAGAGTTGTACCTAATAGTACACCCACATTTCACCAGTTATAATTAAGTCCCATGTAAAACGTGGATGGCGGGACGAACTGGATGTCTTCCTTGAGAATTGGAAAGAAATAGCACAGAAGCGTGATCTTTGGAAGGAATGGAGGGAGGCCTTTGCCCAGCAGTGGGACAATATGGGCTAGCTATAATATAATATAATATGTAATACGTTGCGAGTCTATTGTCATCAACCGGGCACAAATCCAGACTCCGTGGCTGTTTCTAAAACAAACAAAGACAGAAATCTGTGCTACTTTAAAAAAATATTATTAAATAATATTGAAATACCTCTATGACCCCTGTACCATACGATGCATCCATCTGCACAATATTTTGAGTGCTACAGTTAACCGCGATTTTTCACACCAAAAAGAAAATAAATTACCAGCAATAATTTTTGCGCAGTGTTTCTGAGTTTGATGTACATAAAGGGTGTAAAAAGACCCTAAACGAAGCCGAAAGGCACTTATTCTCCCCGTCAATGCGATCGTTTTTTTGTTCTGGACCATACCTGGGAACCTTCTAGTTACGGAGATATTTGAGGTCAAAGTTCCAATTTTTTCACAAGTTTTTTTTTGAAATACCGGTTTTAAAAGTTTTAACTTTACTTTAATTAACTCCATGACCCGTTTACTATTCAAAGCATTCATTAGCACTAAGTTTTGAGTGCGTTACATTGAGTCCCACCGTAAAATATTATTTATGACCCCAAAAAAAAAATTCGTATCCTAGCAATCATTTTTGCTTAAAGTTATTTAGTTTGATAAACATAATGCTTGGTTGACGGCTTCGTGAAGGATCCGTTTACATCCTGTATACATATATCTATACAAATAAAAAACAATTGCTGTTCGTATGTCTCGCTAAAACTCAGGAACAGCTGGACCGATTTAGAAGAAATTTTACACAGTTGTTGTTGCATAGGTCAGGGAGGGTAGTAGGTAAGTAGTAGGTAGGCAGTAGGTAGGCATTAGGTAGGCAGTAGGTAGGCATTAGGTAGGCAGTAGGTAGGCAGCAGGTAGGCAGTAGGTAGGCAGTAGGTAGGCGGTAGGTAGGCGGTAGTTAGGCAGTAGGTAGGCAGTAGGTAGGAAGTAGTTAGGCAGTAGTTAGGCAGTAGGTAGGTAGTAGGTAGGCAGTAGTTAGGCAGTAGGTAGGCATTAGGTAGGCAGTAGGTAGGCATTAGGTAGGCAGTAGGTAGGCAGTAGGTAGGCAGTAGGTAGGCAGTAGGTAGGCGGTAGGTAGGCGGTAGTTAGGCAGTAGGTAGGCAGTAGGTAGGCAGTAGGTAGGCAGTAGGTAGGCAGTAGGTAGGCAGTAGGTAGGCAGTAGGTAGGCAGTAGTTAGGTAGTAGGTAGGCAGTAGGTAGGCAGTAGTTAGGCAGTAGTTAGGCAGTAGGTAGGCAGTAGGTAGGCAGTAGGTAGGCAGTAGGTAGGCAGTAGGTAGGCAGTAGGTAGGCGGTAGGTAGGCAGTAGGTAGGCAGTAGGTAGGCGGTAGGTAGAAAAATTGCATTGCAACGCATGCCGGGTACAGTTAGTACTTTATAATATACCAAAGCAATCATTCCTTTGCAACTACACGAGGAACAGTAACTTATTCCCTGTTCTCTATTACCTCAATGTTGTGACAAGCTCTCCAGGGACAGTCTAACGTTACTACTATCAAATGCCATGCTGTAATCTCCAGAGGTTCTCGCAAAGAGCTCCGGTATTGTTTTCAATTGTTTTTATAGTAGTTCAATCAAGACGGTGTTTTATTTCTTTTGTTTTTTCTCGCAGTGCAGTTACTCTGGACGTAATTATATTTTTGTTTGGTTTGTTCGTAGGATCAAATGCAATTTTATTGTTGGTTTTTAATCAATCTATACAGCTGTTATACAAGCAGTCAAAAAAGCATCGGGAATGGATTTGTTTATGGCTCCAAATTCAAATTTTTTTTTTGTTATATTGGCACAACTGTATTGCATTTTGGCGCGGAGTTTGAGTTGCATCTGTTATTTACTTTAAATACAGTGCTGTTTTTAGTTAGATCATATCTAGTGTGTATTCCGAATTTCATAATGGACAAAAACATCGAACAAAGAGTTTGTCTTAAATTTTGCATCGCCAATGGAATTTCGTGTTCGGAGTCCCTGAAAATGTGCATACTTTGAAGGCGATAAAATAACTTTGGATGAATAACTAATACTTTGTGTATTAATGATCGTTTCCCGGTACTTTCTTGACAGAGTATCTGTTATTTTTTTTTGTCAAACAATCTAAAATCAAAGATGGCAACCTAAATTGATTCAGCCCAAAATTTGGCGTCGAATCTATCTGAAACTGGTACTGTTAGCTCGTGACGTCCCAGTGCTGGGCAAGTCTCTCCCCATGTCATCCAGTTTTTTAAATCCAGGGCCAAAGTCCATTAAAGCAGTACATTACAAAATTGGGTAGGTTATGTCATGGTCAGTCATAAGAAGACATATTTGAATTAATAACTTTGTAAGCTGTTATAACTCTGTTGTATATAAAATTCAAAGTCCTGACTGACTGATTGACTGACTGATATATCAACGCACAGCCCAAACCGCTGGTCCTAGAGACATGAAGTTTGGAGGGTGTATTATTTGTGAAGAGTAGGTCCACTAAGAAAGAGTTTTTCTAAATTCGAACCATAAGAGGGAAATGAAAAAAACAAAACATGAAATGGAGTTGTTACGGTGCAATAAGTCATTTGTTTCATGTAGGCGACGCGGGCGAAGCCGCGGGCAGAAGCTAGTCTATTATATTACAATCTTCGTGGACTCAGACAATGGGTGTTTGTACTGCAGCTGGAAACATCTATTGATATGCTTTGCCATTTACTATCATTTCATAGTTGCTAACCTGAAGTTTGTGTAAAAAGAGGATCATTCGAACCTCAGCCTCTGGGCTACTTATTAACTAAATCCTACTAATATGCCGTGTCGACGGCGCGTTCGTGTTCCACGTGCGCCTCAAAGAGATGTCAGCAACCAGGAAGGGCACAAGGGCCGATGCCTGCCGGGGCTGCGGGACTGTTCGAAAGAGATACCGCGGCCCTGGAACACAAAGGGCAAAGAAGGAACATGGATGGGTTTTACTCCACCCAGAGCGTGAGGAGTTATTTGATGAATGACATCCCAAAAAAAAAAAAATCCTACTAAAATGATAAAAATGCAAAAGTTTGTGAGGATGTATGCATTGATAGATGTTTGTTACCCTTTCACGCAAAAACTACTGTACGGATTCGGATGAAATTTAACACACAGATGGTTTAAAACCTGGATTAACACATACGATACTTTTTATCCCGGTGATATGATCCAGTGGGATAATTATTGAAATTCACGTGGGCGTAGCCGCGCGCATAAGCTAGTGTAAAATAATGAAGAAAGGACTGTACCCATGTATAATTGTTTTAGAAACATTATTAAAACCTTCTTCATTTTTTGCCACAGTCAAGCCAAAAATAGATCTGAATCATAAGAATAAAATCACACCATCTATCGAGGCTCTCCTTAGACGGTTGGATCAAGGCCCTGATTCAGAAAGCAGTACTCCTCGATACGGCTCGCATTGTGAGGAGGTTCCTGTCTCTGGGGCCCTAACCACCGGTAGCTTGGACCTTGCTCCCGACACTGGCGGAAACCTATCTTACTTCTTACTAATATTATAAAGAGGAAAGATTTGTATTATTGTGTGTGTTTGTGATGAATAAACTCAAAAACGACTGTGCTGATTTCAAAAAAAAATTCACCATTAGAAAGCTACATTATCCCTGAGTAACATAGGCTATATTTTATCCCAAAATGTTTAAAAATAAATGTCCACCCGTGCAAAGCCGGGACGGGCCTCTAGTTTTTATATATATATTTAAATATTTTTTTAAAAATATTTAAAAATATAAAGAATGTGTATTTATTAAATGAATAAACGAGAATAAAAATCGAACCAACAAAACTCCCCTTCATATCCTACTTACCCAATTCGAAAAACGGCTGGACGATAAGCAACGAACTTATTCCTAAAGCGAAAAAAAAGTGCCAAGCGCCCAACTGGCAGTGTTCCAATTTCTGGCAATATTGCCAGCTAGACGGCAAGCTTATCCTCTGTTTAAGGTAAATGCCAGCCTCTTGTCACGTCTAAACTCCGCTTTTATGCTGAAATGGCAGACTTTAGTGGTTATTTGACTTTATGGTTGCCAGGATGTGGTGTAAGCAGACGTGGACGTTTGGAGTATGATGTAGTGATATTTTTGATCCAGATTACTTGATTATTATTGATCTTCCTCGTTGGTCTAGTGGTCGCAAGCAAGACTGCTGAGCAAGAGGTCCTGGGTTCGATTCTCGGGTCGGGCAAAGAGATATTGGGTTTTTCTATCTGGAATTTCTCAGTAGCAGCCACGGAGTCTGGAATTGCGCCCGGTTGATGGCAATAGGCTCGGCCCCTAATACATGGGACTTAAATATAACTGGCGAGAGGCTAAAAAACGTTGCCATACAAGCAACGGTTACACCGCCTGTCTCTTGGGGACTTTGCTAGTTGATAGCGTTTAAGAGTTTTTTGATACATTTTTTATTTGATTGTTAAGTTAGTTACTTAAGGTTATTTTAATATTTAATGTTATGTAGATATTGTCTACAATTCCCTAAGAAACTTATTTACAATAAAGATACAAACCATTAAGTATGTAACTTCTTCTGAAACTGACGAAAACGTTAGTCTCTACACGAATACTCTAAAGAGGTAAAACTTGTTTGTAAGTTTGTATGTAGGAGGTAATCTCCGGAACTAATGATCCAATTCTAAAAATTCTTTCACTGGCAGATAGCTACGTTATTCGTGGGTCCTATAGACTATAAATTATATTTATATCATGCATATTAGCCGAGTTATCACAATTTTTGACAAAGTCGTTAGCGAAGTGTTACAAATATTTTTGACAGATTGAAACTGACATTAGAATCCCCTCCTCCTCTCCCCTCTGTTCCCCTCTGTTACGGTCATCAGTTTCACTCATACAAGTCATACAACGGTTTATTACTCCAAATCACTCATTCAGGTCCGAAGCATCAAAATGATCACTTACACTAACATTATTGGGTATTACAGTGAGGTTAAGCTTAAGCTAATGATAAATTCTTTTCACACACGATCGAAGCAAATTAAGGGTGTGGTCTTAGTGGGTGATAATTATTTAATTATTTAATATGAAGGGGAATATGACTATCTCATTGGCTGTTTTATAAGCAAAGAGATTTAATTAAGAAAATTAATTGTAACATATAACATAACATCATGCCTGTAATCTCCGAAGGGTTAGGCAGAGGTATATCTAATAGTACACCCACATTTCGCCAGTTATGTTTAAGTGCCATGTAATAGAGTGCAAGCCTGTTGCCATCAATCAGTCGCAAATCTAGACTCCGTATCTGCTACTGAGAAATTCCTGACTAAAAACCTAATATCACTTTGCCCGACCCGGGAATCTAACCCAGGACCCTCAGCAGTCGCGATTGCGACCACTAGAACAACGAGGCATGTTATAAATTAACCTCTAAATACCGCCATGACCCCTGTAATATTCATACCCGTGCATCCATCGACACAATATTTTACACTGCGCGTTTAAAGCGCGTTACACTGAGTGTAAACCGAAATTTTTCACACAAAAAAAAATTGTCTTCCCCAGCTATAGTTTTTGCGCAGTGTTAATAGAATTAGTTTGAGGTCCCAAAACCAAACGTAACAAATTATCTTGCTATAATTTCACCCGCTCCCGCTACCGCTTATCAATAAAGTCACATCCAAAAGCGATCACTTACAGAACACTTAAAATATATTAACGTTAATGCTCGGTTTAAGTCGAGCAACTTAAATTGTGTACGGTCAACGGCACTTAGACTACGAAAACCTTCCTTACCGCTACGACATAAGGGCACAGTTAACGTCACCATAGACGTGCAGTTAATTGTACTGTCTGTATGCATTTAACAGCTATTCTCACGAACTATCCTCGATTTCCGGTTAGAGCGGTGTTAAATAAAGATTAATTACCGAGTAATTATTTAAATATTTATTTTGTAATTAAAAATAAATATTTAAGGAACTATACTACTATTTTGCATACTATTTTGCACTCTAGAATGCAAATTGCCGATGTAGCTTAGCTATAAAGCTCGTCATCATCATCTGCCTAGCCTTTTCCCAACTATGTTGGGGTCGGCTTCCAGCCTAACCGGATGCAGCTAAATATGTACGAGTATTTTACATGAGCGACTGCCTATCTGACCTCCACAACCTAGTTAGTACTGGGT
Source organism: Noctua pronuba (assembly GCA_905220335.1). Classification (NCBI taxonomy): domain Eukaryota; kingdom Metazoa; phylum Arthropoda; class Insecta; order Lepidoptera; family Noctuidae; genus Noctua; species Noctua pronuba. The sequence goes on along the minus strand of LR999918.1, from coordinate 6,373,194 downwards.
AATACGATACTCCTTGGTACCCTGTTGTGTGCTCCTTGGTTTTACTATTTTTTCTATTATTTTAGTCATATAATTGCATACCACGTATTTATATTCTTTCTACTTTGATTAAAGCGGTGTTTTCTGTTTTTGTGCTCACACCATAGAAAAATATATTATAAGTCTATACGTGAGGATTTATAATTGGCTTTCTGGTGTCTATGTTTCCTTTTTGTTTGTTTTTATTAGCTGTAAGTCCTCCATGTACTAAAATAAATAAATAAATAAGACTGGTTGTCAGACTTTTTGGGCTATTGACTACCTGCAACGACTGTCAAAGATCTACAAATGACAGCCGCGACCAATGGTTTAACGTAGCTTATAAAGCTGCGAGACTAAAATGGGACTCGGCAGGCCATGTCTGCCGGATGGCGGCAGAGCCATGGGCCCGACTATTGCAATACTGGGGCCCTGAGACAGCTAGACTGGGTCGCGGCAGACCGAGGAGAAGATGGTGGGACGTTTGAGATAGCTTCCTCGCAAATTGGCGAGAAGATGCACACCATTATGAGAAGTGGAAGGAATGGTGGGAAACCTTTGCTCAGGAGTGAGACAATACCTTAAAAAAAATAAGAAAAAATATTTTAGGCTCTTGTAAATGAATATAAAGCGAATATGATAATAATATAATAATATAATACTATGGTTATGCTTTGTTAGTGAATTTTAAGAATGCTACACACGATATGTTCTCGGTCTGATTCGGTCCGGTTCAAAAGATACAGCCAAGTGACAGACAGACGGTCGGACAGACAATCAGCAGAGCCTTTGTAATGAGGTTCTGTTGGCACCTTTTAGGTATGAATATTAAAACTATGTGTAAATTGAACTGTGGTTTGGTTTTAGTGGTCGCAAGCGCGACTGCTGAGCATGAGGTACTGGATTCTTTTCTAGATCAGACAAAGTATTATTGAGTTTTTCCATGGAGTATAGATTTGCGCCCGGTTTATGTCAATAGGCTCGACCACTATTACATGGGATTTAAACGTAACCGGCGAAATGTGGGTGTCCCATTATGTACACCTCTGCCTAACCCTTCGGGGATTATAGGCGTGATATTATTATGATAGAATACTACTAGCATTGAACTTTTGTCACTTCAAATAGAAAAACAAAGTTTTCCGGCATTTCGATATCAAAAGAGTATTTCATACCTTTTCAGTGTCCCGAAAGGTCAGTTTTCCTTGTACCAAGCTAAAACATAATTACGAGAATTAATTCAATTTGCTAGACAGACGGACAGTCTCAACTGAGAATGAATAGAAGTAACATAGTTGAAATATGACGGTGTAAGATCTGCAATCAACAGGTGCGGCGAATTGTTAGGGAATGTGGGTCTTATTACGTGTTGTTGGGAGGTATATTTTTGATTGATAGGAATTAAGCTTTACGTACATACATAAATATGACATAACAACACGCAATGTAATCCATGAAGAATTAGGCATAGGGGTCCCTAAGACATCCACATTTTGCCAGTTATTTTTAAGTGCTATGTAATAAGGGGCGAGCCTTTCGCCATCAACCGTCAAATTACTCGTAGCAGCCACGCTCGTAGCTGCTACTGAGAAATTCATGGAAAAACCTAATAACACTTTGCCCGACCTGGTAATCGAACCGATGAACTCATGCTACACATTCTGTGAAAATTTCAACTGTCTACCTATAGCCCGCTGAAGACAGACGGATGAACGGACGGGTGGACAGCGGAGGCTTTGTAATAGGCTCCCGTTGGTTATACTTCGGGTACGGAAACCTAAAAAAAAACATTAGGTATGCCAACTCTACTACATCCATGACTTCAAAACATTTCACTCAAAACTGCTACTTAAAGAATCTTCCTTTTAAACTTCCAAAAAGCAAAACCCAAGAGCAACCCCCCCCCCCCACCTAAAGTGCTCATACTGCATAAACCTGAAAAATTTCGAAAAAAAAAACTGTGAAAATAAGAAAATATCATTGTTATTCTTTATTCAACTTCACACGAGCTCTCTGCCTCCCCCAAAAGCCGCGGCGACGTGATACGAATACTAAATAATAATTATTTACTTGCTTCTAAGGTAACCTTCGAGTAGGGCCGCCATATTGGGTGTAGGGATTGAGATATTTTGTAAAAATTGTAGATTTGAACTAGATTAGGCTTAGCGCTTCGTTGGCTGAGAAATCGCCAGCGCAACTGCTGAGCATGAGATCCTGAGTTCAATTCCCAGGTCGGCCAGTTTTATTGGGTTTTTCATCAGGAATTTCTCAGTAGCAGCCACGGAGTCTGCATTTGTGCCCGGTTGTATGGCAATAGTTATATTATGTTTTTAAGTCCCGTATAATAGGGGTCGCCCCCTGTTATACGGGACTTAAAAACATAACTGGCGCTATGTGGGTGTACTAAGATACCCTTCTGCCTAAGCCTTCGGGATTACAGGCGTGATGTTATGTATGTATGTATTATACTTTAATCATGCTAGTGTATCTACACTAGCGTGCACTAGGCAAATATTGACCATCAATTAGTAATAATTATATTATTTGAGAGTTCTGTACACTACAGTTAAAATCAGAAAAACTAACTCAGACCTGAAACGTTCTACATTGCATGCAAATATCTAAAACATGATACTTTGCCTAATCATCACAGCAAAATCAGAGTTATTGGCATAAAACAATAAAATTTATGAAAGTTGGATGTTCAGTCTCCGACTTTATTGGCAGCAAAAGTGCACGTAAGAGAATCAACTAAAACCAATATTTTGACTGACGACATGTGTGGATAATTCCTCTAAAAATCCTTTAACATAGCCACCCTATTTAAGGTGGGGGATGAATGTGTTCGTACGTATTCGGAATGTTACAAGTTCCCCTTTTTTTCGTGAAAAAGATTTCAGGAGGGCTTATTGACCTCCTGTAAGGTCGCGGGAGACTCCATTATCAGTATAATTTTATGAAGTGCTTCCTATATGGGTATCTATTTGAGTGAGTGTGTTTGAAGACGGTATTTTCCGTAAAAAATTGAAAGAAATGTTTGAAAAAGAAATGTTGACATTGCCAGAAATTGATAGGAAATATCAGTTGTCGCGTTATCAGAATTTATCTATGGTTTCTTTTTTAGAGTTCCGTAACCGAAGCGTAACCCGCGGGACCCTATTATGAAGCCTCTGCTGTCCGTCCATCCGCCCATCCGTTCGTCCGCAGCGGGCTGTATCTCATGATCCGTAATAGGTAGACAGTTGCAATTTTCACAGAATGTGTATTTCTGTTGCCACTATAACAACAAATAAAATAAAATTAAAAATTAAAGGGGGCTCCCCTACTACGGTGGTACGGAACACTTTATGCATGAGTCCAGTCCGACTCGCACTTGGCCGGTTATTTTCTAAATGACTAATCGTTTGTCTGCTTGAGAGAGGTCTATGTCCAGTATAAAATTATTTTGGCTAAATAAACCTAATCTGCATTTATGATGTTCTAACTGAAAGAAAAGAAAAGAAAAGAAAACATATTTATTTGGCACATGCCACAAGTGCACACAACAAACAAATAAAAAAAAAAATACAAAACTTAAATCTACACAATATAAAACGTAAATTAAACAGAAAAAAAAGAGGCAATATTGTGTGCCTCACGGCTGCACCAAATAGGCCCAGTTCAGCAAACTGCCGAGCAGCTAGTGCCCGACTGCTGGGACAAATCCTCCTCTGATTGAAAGGAAGTGGACACCACGCGGGCCCAGGACGGATTGAGAGGATACATAAGCTTCCCGAAGAATCGGTATGATCATTATCGATTGATATCTGCCTAGCCTCTTCCAAACTATGTTAAGCTTGGCTTCCATTCTAACCGGAAGCAGCTGATTACCAGTATTTTACATGGAGCGACTGCCTATCTGATCTCCACAACCCAGGTAGAAGTAGCTAATACGATATCCCTGGATAAAACTGGTTGTCAGACTTCCAAATTAACCTTGAGAATATTCAAAACACGTGTACGCATACATTTATTATTTTACACCTTTCCAGGCACACCAAAATCCCAAATGAACGAGGAAATTACGTTAATAATCAAAGCCCGCGTTCTCCTGCCTTCAAATGTCATAATTTTCAATATGGTTCTCGAAAATAAAGAAATAAAACATGTTCTGTTGAAATTATCTTCGTCTACACGTTAGGGCGTGTCATTTGTATCTGACAAGCTAAGATTACCTGCGAAGTGAGTTTTATGTCTTCGGGCTCCGTTGGCAGTAATATTGTATAATGTTCGTTTGTTTTTGGCGACGAGTTTTAGGAGCGAGGTTAGGTTAGGTTAAGATTTAGAGAGCATGTGTCGGATCATTTAGTTTCCTTCAAAATGATTGAGGTGAATGGTGTGTTCACCAAATGACCCCCCCCCCCCCGCTCTGGGCGGAGTGAAGGGAGTGTCAGACTTTTACTGACTAAAACCCATCCATGTTCCTTCTTTGCCCTTTGTGTTCCAGGGCCGCGGTATCTCTTTCGAACAGTCCCGTAGCCCCGGCAGGATGGTACTAATCCTTGCGTCATGTTCGTCAACGGGCGCGGCCGGGCGCCGTCAGTAGCCACTGGTCATCTCTTAGCTGCCATGGTTAATTTTATTTTTGAATTGCTCTTTATATATTTTTACTCTGGACGCTCTTAACCTGCACATCTTTATACATCGTTCTCACATGAATGATGAAACCAAGATTTTGTAACAATATTTTGATTTCAAAGAGTGTCCATGGAGTTTTTTGCCCATTCTTCTCCATAGAGATTTTATACGCTTTGGAATGGGCAACTACAGTACTTTCACAAGTTATTAAGCTTCGCTTTCTTTGATTTTCTGACATTCAAAAGTGCATGTAATGGTTTTATTGAAATAAATGCTTTGTGTTTGAGTTTAATTTTGCGATTTTACTGTTTTTCTGGCAGCTGCAGTTGCGGCAAAAATATTGTGTATCTAACGGCTGCGTCAAATAGGCCCAGTTCGGCAAACTGGCGAGCAGCTAGTGCTCGACGCTGGAATTAAGATAGTCTGCGACGGACGTTTCATGACTTTGAAGAGAATAAAATTATTTACCAGTCACCATTTATCAGTTTCAAAGGTCTACGAATTAGTAACATCGCATGAATTACTTACTATTTATTGTATCCACTTCATTGTACTTCCTTCCGACGCAATCCAATAAACAGTACTTCAACTATCTATCCACACCCTGTATAGGACCATCAGTGCGTGCGTAACCTTTTACTAACCAAGGCGTGGCAGCAACCAGACCCTATAATATCAACAACTTAGGTTCTACGCAGACAGTTAGCATAAATTAAGTAAGCAGGTCATTTAAAGGTGCTTGCAGGTGATTGGCTAGCTACCTTTCACTGATTGCACTAGTGCGAACTTTGGTCTGGTCTCGATAGACCTTCACTGTATTTTATACTAGCTTTTTCCCGCGGCGTCGCTCGCATTTATTTTGAATTTGGCAATCGATTCGGATTATACTAATATAATTCAATCATGATTCGAAAGACTCGTGGCGCCATCTATTATCATAAGAACTTTATTGTTGTTCTCTCGGGAACAGTACGGTTTTTCGGGATGAAAGATATCCTATGTCCGTTTCTGTACACCTGACAAAGTATATGCAAAATTTCAAGATGATCGGATCAGTGGTTTAGGCGTGAAAAGGTAACAAACAAACCCACAAACTTACTTTCGCATTTATAATATTAGTATTGATTGGAAGGATCTGCAGGGTGTGGCTTGTACTTGCTCTTCAGTACATTTGAATGCATTAAACTGACCTTTCAAACGGATTCAACGCTCGGCTAAACAGTTTTGTCGAGCGTAGGCTGCACCTCTTTGGAATCAAAACCAGAACAAAATGGTCTCTTATAATTTTTTTTTTTCAACGCTACGGCAGCTGATATTCATAGAATTACCACCGGCTTGCGGTCAATTGTACAAAATTCAAAGACTGAGCTGATTATCACACTGCACTTCTTCTTCTATAATAGTGACCAGTTTGATGTATTTAAAGCCTGACTTACACCGCGGATTGATGAAATATTATGCGTTTAGAAGTTGGGAACGTTCGAAACGGGTTTAGGCTTCGTTCACACGGCATTGTCCTGCACGTTTTTTTGTAATCGTTTTTTTAACGTATAGTCAACCGGGTGTTCATATGGTAAATTTTCATTCGTGTAAAAACGAATAGCCGCAGTTTCCACACAGTTGTCACAGTGAGTCACTGATGGATCCACACTTGGTTGTACTTTTATATTGGTATCGAAGGCGCCAACGGTCTCGCCGCCGACAAAACAGAAGGTTCCTATTAATCAAGAATCTGTGCGTACGATCACATTTGAAAAATTATTCGAAAATCTTAGAAACGATGAAAAAATGTTTTTAATTACTTTCGAATGTATATGAAAGTTTTGAAAAGTTATTAACTCGACTGGGAAATTGTGATGCTATTCGATAAAAAAACGTATGACATCGTGTCGTGTGAATGAGACAAAGCTATACCATATGCCACTGCGATCCGGATACGTCAAAGTTTATTCGATTTGCTTGACAAGTCCGTTGAGTATGCGTTTAAACGTATAAGCGGTACATGTTTTTTTGCAGTACAATCGACGTGTGAATGGATCTATGTACGTTGTATGGTCACTCTTTATACGTTAAGACGTATACTGCAAAAAAACGTGCAGGACAATGCCGTGTGAACGAAGCCTAACTATGTTTCTATGCGTCCGTTTCATTTATTTAGGTACCTTAAGTTTTTTGTTTTGTCATATTTATTCTGTATACATAATTCATACACATACCTCATTAGTAACACAAAGTACAAAACTATTTTATGTCCGGCACATCACCATCTCAGGTCCAGTTAAAAGGCTCGTCACTAACTGCTCAGCAGTCTGTTATCCTGGACCTATCTGACACAGCCGTGAGACACCAAATATTATCTCTTTTGTTCTGTTTAGATTCAAGTTTTTTTTTTTGTGTGAAATTGTGGCATAAACCAAATAAATATATTTTCTTTCTTTTTTTCTTTCAAACATACTCCACACACGAATGCTGATTGACCAAAAAGTGAGTATGAAATACATATTCAGTACATAAATCAAGCGGTGTCTGTGTTTGGGCGGCGCTCGCTGATTGCTGGCTACCAGCCTGGGTTCGGACGGCCTTCCGTTTTCAACTGGGCTGGAGGAGGATGGAGTATGTTCCAGGAAAAATAGTTTTTTTAATAGCTTTTTACTTCCTAGACTGGTGTGATCAAATATATTTTTTTATTTAATTCAAAAAACGAAAAAAAAAAAATTTACAAAACTATACAACACATCTAACAATCACGAATGCAATACATAATAAAGTTACAAAACAATATTTATGATTGACATCTACTAGATATGAATCTAGAATTCATATTATATGTAAAACACCTACTATTTTCTTATACTTTTTATTTATTTATTTGAACATTTCATCTGGCGTGGTTGGAATTGGTGTCGAAAATTTTCACTAGGACAATGTTTTTTGAAGTTGAGTTTTTATTTTCTTAAGAATAAGGCTGTGTTTCAGATGAGAGTCAGTGTAAAGTGGGTTTGCTTAGACGGAAACCATCCAATTTCACACAAGGTGCAATATGGCACATTTTGGCGCTTCTTCGGACATAGTCGTCACACAAAAATGTAGACATAACAGACAATGAGTTAATTGCTCAACCCAGTTTTGGCTCTCGACTAATCAACCATTTTTTTAAACTTTTTTGCTCTATTTAATTTTTTCAACCGAACCCATACCATTCGTTTTTTTTTTGTTAACTTTACACTGTCCCACTGCTGGGCAAAGTCCTCCCCCAATTCCTTCCAAGAACTTTTTTATCGCGCCACCTTGAACTGAACCAGTCATAAGGTTAACTTTGACCAACCCAAAGCCCACTCCACACTAACCGCGCTCTAACCACAGGTTACGTGTGTCAGGTATGAGTAAAAAACAAAATAAAGTGGCGGTACAAATGAAAGGCCCCCGGATCGGGTTTGCGCCGTATTATGTTCATTACTACTTACCTAACCTTGACTTTTACCGTATTAATATCTACTACAAGTTACGATAAGGTTCTATTTTTAGTTTGTGTCCAGGGAATTGGAGTTTTTATATTTTGTTGATTGGGGTCTTAGGTTTGATACTCACGTCGGGCAAAGTGTTATTAAGTTTTTGCATTAGTCCCAGTACCAGCCCGGAGTCCGAATTTGTTTTCGGTTAAGCAACACTTCTTCTACCTTCACCGATACGGTACTCTACTCCACCTGCCACCATCAGTGCCAGCCACATTTTGAGGTCCGCTGTCGTTAGTCCAATACATTCCAATCAGATTTTCGTTGCGTGCATTCATTTAATGCTTGATTAAGTAATCTGCCGTGGTAGTCTATAGCAAAATAAGTCTTATTTTCTACATGAGACGCCACAGAAAATCGTTGCGTGATATCAGCTATTTAAGTGTACATTATCATCATCGTATAACAGTTCACTGCAAGTCATAGGCACGCCCGACGACCAATCAAGCTATGAAAATCCAGTATACGCTGATCTCTTATTGTACACGAAGTTAATACAAAGCGAGGTCAGATTATACTGGATACGTATAGCTTGATGTTACCGTGTGTACCAAGTACCCAAACTATGCAAACTTTAAATCACACGCCCAGATAACACACAATTCGCCATTTATTTTTAGTCCGGAGCAATTGGGGCGAGCCTATTGCCATCAACCGGGCACAAAATCCAGACTCTGTGGCTGCTATTGAGAAATTACTGACAGAAAAACCCAATATCACTTTGCCCGACCTGAGAATCAAACCGAGGACCTCATGCTCAGCAGTCGTGCTTGCAACTACTAGACCAACGAGGCAGTCAGTAATGAAAACTAACCGTTCATTAATTAGACTATCGTCACACTTATTTCCCGTTACGCAACCGGTTTTGTTATATTTTTTGTAGATAAGTATGAAGTCAGGTTAATTTATCGCACGACTATGTAACATTTTTGGAGCAGAAGGTTTGCTCTGATGAATAATACTCAAAATCAAAATATTTTATTTCACATAGGCCTACGTGAAAAAATACCTGCTACGCTGGTACGGAACCATTCTTTTTTTTTTCGGATGGGCAATCGTCCAATAACTCCTCCCGCTCTGGGTGGAGTGGGAGGGAGTGTCAGACTTTTACTGACTAAAACCCATCCATGTTCCTTCTTTGCCGTTTGTGTTCCAGGGCCACGGTATCTTTTTCGAACAGTCCCGCAGCCGAACAGTCCCGCAGCATGGTACGGAACCCTTCATGCGAGAGTCCGGCTCGCACTTGGCCAGTATTTTAATTATTTACTAAAACATAAGATTCCAATATATAAATGTTAATCTACGTTATGTTAAGTGACTATTAAGATAGTGGCGATAAGAGATGTATGTATAGAAATAAAAAATAACCTGCACCAACCCCAAAAAAAATGGGATTAAGGATAAGAAGATGGTGAAAGTTAAAAGATCGAGATTGAAAGAAAGAAAGAAACAAAAATAAAACATAGGTGCATGTAAAGTGGAACTTCTGCACATTATATTTTGTATATAAAAGCCGACAATTGGAGCGTAATAAGAAGCTGTAGGTAGGTAAGTGGTGACAAAAATATTCTTTATTTGGCCGTCTTACCAATCGTCGCCATAATACAGACATCAACCAATCTTAATACAGCTGGGAATGTCCAAATTACAGTATAACTGCGTAATTATCAGGGATAGTAATTTGGGAATTTATTATGTTTCTGTATTGCTTCAAGTTATTGTATTGTATATGTATTGTTTCCCGTGGTTTCTCTTGCGTAAACTAGAAAATACTTTATGTTATCAGAAGCTGCCTAGCCTATTCCTAACTACAGGGTGTAGACGGACCCTTCACGGAGCCGGCAACCAAGTATTATGTGCTCGTACATCAAAATTTACGCAAAAATTATTGCTGGAAAATTACTTTTTTTTGCTTGAAATATCACGTTTTACGGTAGGACTCAATGTAACCTGCGAAAAACCTAACAACACTTTGCCCGACCTGGGAATCGAACCCAGAACCCGCTCAGCAGTCGCGCTTACGATCACTAGACCAAAGAGGCAGTCTTCAGCTTGCTAACGAATTAAATAATTTGGTAGAACTACATATTTGCAAAAAAGGGACTAAATTGCATAAAGGAACTAACTAACTAAAAAATATAAGTACTCAAAAAAGTTTATAAACAACTAAAGCTATAGGACTAGGCTTATAAGTACTCCTCCAGATAGTCAGGAAGACGACTTAAAAATATGGAGTTGAATAAAAAATATTACGATTTTGACACTGTAGGCCTTGTTTTTATTTCTTACCTAATGGGTTTAAAATTAAATTTAAAATTACGAAAAAATAAAGGATGAAAGATAAATACTCACTTTCATCCCCCATATCTAGTAAATGGCTGGACTGATTTTGATAAAACGTATCTAAGAACCGTCGCCAAGAAACTAGCTTTCAAATAAACAAAACTGCATCTAAATCAGTTCACTCGTTTAAGAGCTACGGTGCCTGAGACAGACACACACACACACACACATTGTTGTACATTGTGGTCAAACTTATAACACCCCTCTTTTTGTGTCGGGGGTTAATAAAACTAACAATTTTACTTACAAAATGCACTTTTACATCGGAAGTATTTACAAAAGGCACGAAATATTTTCACTCCGTAAAAGTAAACTGCGTGAAAAACGTAGATAAAGATCTTTAGGAAAAATAAATAAGACAGCCAGTGTTGTCCGGCGAAGTCTAAAATATTTATTACTAGCGCCGCCTTTCGTTCATTTACATCTTTTTCAACACGGCAAAAGAACTTCGCTTTGAGGGTTCCGTTTCCGAAGAGTGTCAACGGGACCCTATTACTTAAGCTCCGCTGTCTGTCTGTCCGTCCCGTCCGTCTGTCACAGGACTGTGTATCTTTTGAACTGTAATAGGTAGACACTTGAAATTTTTACAGAGTGTGTATTACTAACACCTGCTGTAGCACGAAAATAAAAAAAATAAGCTTCTTTTGGGTTAGCTAGTTTCATCGTCAACCCCATGTTTGTGCTCAGGACTAGATTAATGAGTAGGCCCATTTAATAATAATAAAAAACGTGTTTTTGAACTATTACTTGATCTTGTTTTTATATCATTTCTCTTGTTTTTTTATAAAAAACTCGCACTTCGCAGGCAAGTGCGAGTCGGACTCGTACACTAAGGGTTCCGTGTTAAAAATGTTGTTATTATATTGTTACACTCATTCATAGGTCAATTTACACTCAACAGCAAAACCAAAAATAAAGAAAAATAAAGCCACTGCTGCAGTTTTACGAAAAAGTCCCATATCGCAAAAGCTAAATATCAAATCTTACTCAAACCAATTTTTGTTGAAAGTTCGTTTTTCGTTCTACAAACCTAATTTTTTGATATTGACTAAAGAAAAACAGTAAATGAGGAACGGAACCTCGAATATTTTTTTCTGAGACGTCCAATTATATTCCTACGTAGAAATAATTTTTTCAACGTTCAGTTACCTACATGTATGCAGGAGGGCTGCTCATATTTTTTTCATTCATAATTTCACATCACTTTTGTATAGCGGTTCATAGAAGACACGTCCTGCTCTACCTGACAAATTTCAACAGTGTGATGCCAACAGTTAAAATGGCTGTGACATACGGACGGACAGACAGAGAGATAGACTTACGGACAGGACGAATCTATAAGTGTTCCAATTTTTACCATTAGGCAACAGAACCAAATACGGTTTAAATATTGTACGGTGGTACGAAACCCTTCGTGTGATATTCCGAATCGGACTTGGCCGATTTTTTAAACAACCGTCACACCGCTTTAACTTAGAGGTGGAACGTTTAAAAAAACACAAATTCTTCCTTTGGAAACTTTTCAAATAACCACGCTGTGTAAATGCCATTAGGATATTCCGGTGATGTTGGGGATCAACGTCTTTTTAGGACAGAGACGCATTTGGGTCAAAAACCAGCATTATGGCCCCGACTTTAGAAGCCACTTTAGAAAACACTGCAGTTTTTTTTTTCGTTGTTTTTTCTTTGTTAAGATGCCACTAGATGGCTGGTAGTTGAATGTGAAATTACTCGCTTTTCTGTTTGAATTTTCTGCAAGGTTGGAAATAGTCGCACTTTAAGTTTTTTTTTTATATTGTCTCGTCAAGCTGCTAGCGAAAGAAATGGGTTCTAGGAAAATCTAGTGATCGGAATGAAAAGGTATTTTCTTTCCTCCGTATTCTTTTCTTAGCGATTAATTTCTTCCACGTAATTGGCTTTTCAGTACAGGAATAACTTTCTGGCATCAATAAAAATAAATAAAGGTACAACCTTCGGATTCAAGTAGCTAAGCAAAACCAATTTACAAACGTCTTTGCACTCTTAAAAAGTTTTGCAGCTCTCGAGGCAAAACGAGTGCCTCCCTGGCAAAACGACCCGAAATTTGAGGGTCTAAAAGAAACTTAAATTGGACTTCGGTGAGGTTTTCCTGGTACTTTGAGTTTCTTAGGTAACTTCTCCTGAAATTAGATTTTCTTAATGTTGACCTTTATAGTTTTAATGGAATAATCGCATGTTTTTATTTTGTTTATTGATAAAAAAGAAATATTGCCGACATCACAAGCAAAAAAAAAATTTAAATTTTACTCAAGAAAATGTTCTTGGATTTTTTTTTTGAGTACCTTTTTTAGTTTTCACAGGTTAAAATATTAGGTAACAAAAAAATCAGAGACTTAAAATAAAGAGTAGTGTGTACCGTTAGGTACACCTATGCCTTACCCTTTTTTTTTTTGAATGGGAAATCACCAAATAACCCCCCCCCCCCCGCTCTGGTGGAGTGGGAGGGAGTGTCAGACTCTTACTGACTAAAACTCATCCATGTTCCTTCTTTGCCCTTTGTGTTCCAGGGCCGCGGTATAAAAAAAGGACCCTAAAGGACCCTATTACTAAGCCTCCACTTTCCGTCCGTCCATCAGTCCGTCTGACGGTCCGCGGGCTGTCTCATGATCCGTAATAGTTAGACAGTTAACTGCAGTGTATTTCTGTTGTCGTTATAACAACAAATGAATTACTACGAAGGTACGGAACCCTTCATGCACGAGTCCGACTCGCACTTTTCCGGTTTTTTTTTAAATTTCATCCACTCGCTTTTCTTCTGTTAAATGTAATAATTTTAGACACAGTTTTCACCTAATTGGTCAAAGTCAACAATTACATGGCCGAGCAGTGCCCATTTAAATTAGTTTGGGCTTCTCGCTTTTCTCTATTACGCGGTTGAGTTCACCAATGTTGCTTAATATGGGCTGTTTAAAAATGTTTACTTACGCTGCGTTTTTTTACTTTTGCAAATACATAACATAACATCGCGCCTGTAATTCCCGAAGGGTTTTACTAAATAGTACACCCACATTTCGGCAGTTATTATTTAAGTTACATGTCCATCGAATAGGGGGCGAGCCTATTGCTCCGTGGCTGCTCCTGATAAAAAAGTCGGGTCAGGTACTATTTGAGTCCATCTACACGCAAAGAAGTAGAAGAATGTAACTATAAATGGGTTTTATCGAAAAAGATGTGTTGTTAGAATGTTAAATATTCTTTCAAACAAAAAAAGAATCATCAAAATCGTTTCTCAATATTGGCGAAGATATCGCTGAACATACACACAGAAAAAAAAAACTGACGATTTCATAACCTCCTCTTTTTGGAAGTCGGTTAAAAACACGATTAATTTAAAATAACACTTATTATTTCTTTCTTTCTTTCTAATAATAGTTATCTTACCCACTAAGTAAAAAAAAAAACCACAAAAATAATATACTCAGTTGTAATTTGCACCAGCACACATATTTTCATTAAAAATGAATATTATTTATTTACTGCAAACCCATCAGTAGTACAGAATTCCATGCTAATGACAGGCTAGCGATACACAAACATACATAACTTTATGGGATGAAAAACTTGATGCTAACTTAGGCCGACTACATACGGTGGATACCGTCAGATTTGACGGCATGAACTAGATTACTTTGATTTAAGGAGAGTTTGGGTCATTCGTGTGTGTTGGTTATAGATATTACATGAACTGATTATCTATACATATAATAAGACAGTAAAAAAACTGTGTCTGTACATTGATTATATTTAAAAAAAAAAAATTGAGGGGGGTTTAGAAATAGTAATAGAGCACGAATCCAAAAAAAAAATTCTGTCTGTTTGTCTGTTTATCTGTTTGTCTGTTTGTCTGTTTGTCTGTTTGTCTGTTTGTCTGTTTGTCTGTTTGTCTGTTTGTCTGTTTGTCTGTTTGTTTGTACACGCTAATCTTCGGAACTACTGGACGGATTTGAAAGATTTTTTTTTTGTTGTATAGGTATTAAGTCTGGGCAACATATAGGCTATAATTTATCTTGGAAACTTGAACACCTGATGCAGAACCGCAATAGAATAGCTAAACTATAAGAGATACAAAAATGGTACCATAGCAAAAATTGTTCCACGTGATGAGCATTTTTTGCTGAGAGAATAAATTTGAAGATCTCGAACACCTGTTGTGGAACTCCAAGAGCCCAGCTACACCATAACACATATAGGAATGACGTCTTAGCAAACATTGTTCAATCTGATGAGCACTCTCTGTTGACTTATAAAATCGAAGATCTGGAACACCTGTTGTGGAACTCCAAGAGCCCAGCTACACCATAACACATATAGGAATGACGTCTTAGCAAAAATTTTTCAATCTAATGACCACTCTCTGTTGATTTATAAAAATCGAAGATCTGGAACACCTGTTGCGGAACTCCAACAGCCCAGCTACACCATAACACATATAGGAATGACGTCTTAGCAAACACTGTTCAATCTGATGAGCACTCTCTGTTGATTTATAAAAATAGAAGTTCTGGAACACCTATTGTGGAACTCCAAGAGCCCAGCTACACCATAACACATATAGGAATGAAGTCTTAGCAAAAATTGTTCAATCTGATGATTACTCTCTGTTGACTTATAAAAATCGAAGATCTGGAACACCTGTTGTGGAACTCCAAGAGCCCAGCTACACCATAACACATATAGGAATGACGTCTTAGCAAAAGTTGTTCGGTCTGATGGGCATTTCCTGTTGACTTATAAAAATCGAAGATCAGAAACATCTGATGTGGAAATCAAAGCTATCACTAATTTCACTGTATAATTATAAAATAACATAAGCTGGGAGTACCTCCACGCGGTGAAGGCGGTAACAGTTTAGGACTGATATTCGATGACGACGGTATATCATTGAAAATTTGACTCTACTGGACAAAACTCCTATTTATTTTTTTATTTTATCGAATAAATATGCCTTCGGGCTTATGTTATTTGAGTGTTTTAGACTTTTTCCACTTATCTTCGTGACACGGTAGCCTACCCGGTAACGCAGGGGAGCAGTCACTTAGATTTTAATTGATCAGGTATCTTCACAATAAAACTATAACCATGCCTAGAAAGAGGTCAAATCTTTCCCAATGTTCCAAAGGAGCTAAAAGATTGAGGATCATAAGATCCCAAGAATCTACCGAAGAACGTCAGGAGAGACTTGATGCTGTTAGAGAACATCCGACTGCAACTCGCTCCGTGGAAACCTCTTCCTCTCTTCTCTTCTCTTCCTCTTGGATAACGAAGCACGCCTGCGTTCTCAGCGTTTTTACGCATCTACATCCAGGTCTCTAGAGGACTGTGAAGAATATGATGCGCGACTGACCGCTGATCGTGAACGTCATGCATTGTCTCGCGAATCGGAGACGTTCACGGATAGAGAATTACGCTTGAGTTCCAAGCGTATCTACGCATCGACTTCTAGGTCTCTAGAGACAAGTGGGGAACGTGATGCGCGACTGACCGCTGATCGTGAACGTCACGCATAGTCTCGCGACTCGGAGACGTCCACAGATAGAGAATTACGCTTGAGTTCCAAGCGTATCTACGCATCCACTTCTCACTTACAAAAATGAAAGATATGGAACGTCTCGAATCGTCTCGCGCATCCCGTTGTTTTCCCGTCCCCGGGCTCTTAGAATTCGACATCAGACGTTTCAGATCTTCGATTTTGACGACCCCGTTGTCGCTGGCATAAGCAACAGGATCCGCGTACGAAGTCGCGGGCAGAAGCTAGTAAAAAATATAACTTCCATTTGATTCGGATTTTTCTAAATTAAAAGTAGCCTATGTTACATCTTAAAACATCAGCTATATGCCAGTAAAAGTCCCGTCAAAATCGGGCCAGCCGTTTCGAAGATTATCCGGAACAAACATACAGACAGCCAGACAAAATTAAAAAAAATGTTTTTTTGTTATAAGTACCGTATATACTTTCATAAGCATTCGGTAAAAAGCTGTTATTTTGAAACTACAAACAGATACTTCAATTTTATTTTATTTGTATAGAATACATGTTGATCATCTTTACTAACTTCACAGATGGAAAGCTTACCCTAATCCCAATCAGCTAACCAAGCTAGTGCAACAGAACTTCCTAAATCGCATTACCAGCAATTTTCAAGCTACCCAACAATAATCTCTCTTCGACCATTCAATTATATTGTAACTTTGCCTCCACACACTTTGGTCTAATGCCTACGAGTTCTGTCTATTGCCCCGTGACTAATTGCCTTGATGGAGCCTTTGAGTGCCAGTGGATGTAATTATTTAGATTTTAGACCGCGTTGACTGGATCGTGTGTGGTCTAATTCATGTTTTTGGATTGAAAGAAAGAAAGAAAATATATTTATTTGTCGCAGGGACATGACGTGCATCATACAAAATGACAAAAAAATACAATAGACATACAACGCATAACAAATATTTATAAATTCAACAGGATTGATAGGATCTCATATCAATCATGGAGTTTCTTGGCCATTCTTCGCTATGAGATCTACAATTTTGGAATGGGCAACTACAGTCCATTCACAGTTATTATGCATGTGGCTGGACTGTAGGTAGCTTATTTTTGACTGTGCAAAAGTGCCTGTCACTGTGTAGTACTGGGTAATACTGGTTGTCAGACTTTAGTAATAGGGTTGGATACTCTTCGGGTACGGAACCCTAAATATCAGATCTCTAAAAAATCAGAATGCCATTTTTGCAAAAGCTTTTCCTCTTGATGACTTTAACCATGACAATTCAATCTGAACTTGTGCAACCAGCTTTACCGAGCGCCACTTTCAATTTAAAATTATCTGCGATCCGACTGTAGTTTTTATTTTATGCGTATGAGCCTAAATTACAAATAGCTTTCATGCCAATCTGGGAATTTTGAAGTGATACTGTTTTTTACAATGTTGATTTAATGGTCTTTTGATGTAATATGACGTCATTATTACATTTAATCAAGGAACCAAGGTAAGGAATGCCGTTCCTTAGGTTGCGGATAGCGATCTACTGTGTAATGCACTCACTATAGTTGTTCATTTTTGACACTTGATTTAATTACACACACTACACTACACACTACTTCCTGAGTTTAAATACATACTAAATATGCTATATTTCGGTTTCGGTTTAAAGAAACTTTATTCTCAATAAAAACATAAGTCACTTACTTGAGAACAATACTAAAAATATAGATTACAATGAGTTCGTCATCAGTATTACAACTTAATAGTTACCCATCCAATGCATTCATTTCTCCAGAAGTGATCGATCCGTAATTATGTGCTGGCTAAGTTGAGTTTTGAATGCATTGAAAGAGTGTACATTCCTAATACAGGACGGTAATTTGTTATAAAGCTGTGCTCCTTCAAAAGTTAGCATTTTTTTGCCATAGTTAGTTCTTGTTTTCGGTAAAACTAGCAAGCTTGCTCGCCGTGTACTGCGCTGACTAACTTGTTTATATTGAGTGAGTGTTAAGTTTGAGTGAACGCCTTTGTTAAGAATATTTCTGATGAAAATGCATGTGTTGTAAATGTAAAGTTGTTTTATGTTCATTATTTTTGTGTCTTGATAAATTTTGCTGGTAGATGTTAGATATGGATAGTTAAATAGTATTTTTATGATTTTATTTTGGGTAATTTGAATTTTACAAATGCTATAATAGCATCACATCACGCTAAGGAGCGGAGCATCAATGAAAAATGCTGCAAAATCGGGGAAAACAGTATTATTATAATAATTTCACGCAAACGAAGGTCGCGAGCAACAGCTTGTTACATAATGCCAAAATGGGTATAAACATAACTATATGATTGAAAACAAAACACAAAGGCAAACCATAAAATGACACTTAGTCATAAATCCTTCGTGTTTTACAATTCTTGCATTGCATTTAGTATGTCGATATATACCGACCGCTTTAATGAGTCCTCCCCGTTGTCCCATCAAAGGCACATTAAGCGTCCACAAACAACAATATCCCACAGGTTATTTGCTTTAAAATAACCATAAGCCACGTAGGTATTACGATACTAATTGAACCAATACGTGATCAACCTTCAGATTATTCCATTTAAATTCCTACTTTCGCGAGGACTCATTTAAGCGGTCGGTCTATAGCTGTAAAGCCTCAAACAAAAAAAAATACAGAATTGGGACAGTCTTATTTAAGCTGGGTACAGATTATATTTGCAACACAACATGCAATGCAATATTTTTCAAACAACCAAAAGAACTGCGCGCACGCTGCATGCATAGTGGCTTACGAAAAATGTTCAATTGCATATTGTGTTGCAAATAAACTGTACCCAGCTTTATATGGTAAAAAAAAACGAAGCTTTCCATACATAGCACTCCATAACCCGTCCATCCGTAAAATATTTGGCTTTGTTATGGTTCAACAAAAAGAGCGGATACTCATAATACAGACCAACCGCAAAAAGAAAACATTTAATAAGTTTCCGATAAAATACCCATCGACAGGCCCCAATTATTCTCACATTTACAACAAAAAATCACACCCAATTGTTATCTCCGGACTGCTGGAGGCAAAAAATCTTTAAAACAATACAAATACTGCAATCATCTGTTATTAAATCTCTGGGAGAACGCAGAATAAGATTAATATTGAAATGTACTATCAACAAAAGACATTGGTGGGCAGGCTACACTACTTTTTACCCTTTCCCCTCGGACCACGGTTGCGCGATGGCAGATAGCTTATATTATAACGAGTAACTTAGGCTACTTTTATTTTAGAAAAAGATTTAGGTTCCGTGCAAATAAAAAAACCCATGAAATTTTTAACAGAATTTTCTAGAATTGATTGACGGCGCGGTTGGGGCAGTGCCTGAGCGATTGAATGCTGCGCTGCGTGTCGCTGGTTCAATTCCCGCACAGAAAAAATATATTTGTATGGCTTACATGTTCCGGGTTTGGCTGTTTGTGTATGTGAGTTTAAATGTTTGTAAACGCACCCATGATACAGGAGACATTCCTAGTGTGGGGCAAAGTTTTGTTTGAAGATCTAAAAAAAAGAATCCGATCCAAATAGGAAAGTAATATTTTTATAATAATTTCACGCGGATGTAAGTCGCGGGCAACAGCTAGTTAATTCCAAAAATTAATGCGTCGTGTAAAATCTGAGCCTATCTCGTCTACAAACCAATTTCTTTTGCCTACTGTACTTTCGTTGAAAGAATTCAATTATTACCTTGTCACACTGTATGAAAGAGATGACGATTTATTATCCGATTGTGAATGAGGACATTCTGTGCTACCTGGAAAAGATGAGAAGATTTTTTCGTATGATTACTTGCCTCGAGTTCTGGCATGAAGTACGATGGTATAATCTAAACGCATTTTGTTGTAATGTTTTTATGTCTTATCGAAAAAATCTGAAATGAATCCAAAGGGCAAAATAAATGAAAATCGCTTAAGTTCTTTGCAATTTGCAAGTAAGTGTCAGGTTTTTATGTTGATGAAAAATGAGTCGCGCAAGTATAAATAGAATCACAATCATTAAAATCTTCCATACAACCCTCTTAGTTCATTTAACTCCATTGAATGACTTTCTCATAAAATAGTTATTGAATGGGGTTACATGAACTTAGAGGGTTGTATTTATGATTTTAATAATTACAATTCTGTAACTACATACGTATTACTAGCGCGACTTATTTTTCATCAACATACAACCTGACTTGCAAATTGTAAAAAACGTAAGAAAATTTGAATTTTACGGGCTACCGTGACGCTTCCACATTAAGTTCAAAATCGAATGAGAAAATTTGACAGTTTGTAATAACTTGATGCGCTGGCGACTGTATCGGCAGTCCAAAGCGTTTGTGACTTTTGTAGTATCGTTATCGATGATACATAGTCACTTTATCTTAGAGTGTATAAAGTGTTATTAACTAAAAAGGCAGCATCTCAAAAAATTATGTGATACCAAACTTATACTGTCACTTACGGAATATCTTCCGTGATTGTTCATTATTTTGAGCTCCCGATATTTCGACGCTGTTGCAAGCGCCTTGATTGCGTTTTGGCATCATGGCGCTTGCAACAGCCTATCCCGTAAGTGACAGTATAAGTTAAGCTGTTGTAAACCGTGAAATTTTAAAACAATATGATACCAGTAAGAGCGTTTGTGACAGATTAGTCCAAGGAATTCGCATAGAGAGAAAAATTGAAGACTATGGGGAGGCCTTTGTCCAGCAGTGGGACAATATAGGCTAAGTAAAAAAAAAGGTAAATCCCAATTGCGAAACAAAGCCAAGAGTTTAGGTCTAGTTAGCAACAACGGTAAAACAAAACTCACCATACGGAACATTATTTTAAAGGTTGCAAAAACCTTTCAAGCTAATTAGACAATTTCTAATTAACTGATCAATTAGTTAGTTTTGATGTTCCCTGCAGAGATGCCGTTTAGATACAAAAAAGAAATAGAAACTATACAGCGTGTTAACAGACCCTTCACGAAGCCGTTAAACAAGCATTCTGTACGTCAAAGTAACTAGTAACTCTACACAGAAATTATTACTGGGAAACGAAATATGTTTTTTTTGGGGTGAAAAATACTAATGTAACGCATTCCAAACATTGTGCTTATGGATGCATTGAATAGTAAACGGGTTATGGAGGTATTTAAAGTAAAGTTATAACCTTAAAAATTAGTATTAATAAAAAAACTTGTGATGAAAAAATTGGAACTTTGACCCCCAATAACTCCGTAACTAGAATGTTCCCAAGTATGGTCTAGAACAAAAAAATGTCCCAATAGCGGGGAGAACAAGGTGCCTTTCGGCTTCGTTAAGGGTCTATTTACAACCTTTAGTTAGCTACCGTTTTGAGGAGCTCGTGGCTAAGTAATAACAGCCGCTCGGGTCGATATTCAGGTTAAGCAGCGTTTACCTAGGTTGGTCTGTGGATGGGTGACCACCCATTACATACCGAGTTTTCGCCGTGCCTCGGAAAGCACGTTAAGCCGTTGGTCCCGGCTGTCAAATGTAGATCTTTGACAGTCGTTAAGTAGTCAGTGGCCCGAAAGTCTGACAACCAGTCTTGCCAAGGGGTATCGTATTACCCAGTACTAACCGCTTCATGTAAAATACTGGTATTTAGCTGTTTTCGGTTAGACTGGAAGCCGACCCCAAAAGCCGAAAAGGCCGGGCTGATGATGATGAATTAGCTACCGTTTTATTTTTTATTTTGTAAAACAATGCCCCAAATATTTAGTGCATAGATCATCCAAATGATTTATTAATCGGTATGTTACTAATTAAAACATCTATTGTTTTTCAAAAAATACCAATGATCGAAATGAAAACTTTTTTTGTGACCAATAATAACACCTAAGTGTTAAGACATAAGGTTGCGTTTCCAACAGCAAAATTATGACGTTGAAGTATTTAGTTTTTTTTTGTGTCGGACTTTTAATCGACTTCCTTTTAAGTGATTGTCAGATCAAGCATCATTTATGATCTGATTAATGATATAAAATATCTATTGTTACAAGTTGATTCTATAAGCATTACTCCCGACGCGGCCTGTGTTAATTACTCTTTTGTCGTCCAAAGATAATGGAACACTACTTTTTTTGTTTTAATTGTGTGTGGTATTTTATGGTTTTCTAAAGACTTTTGATTGATAATGGTCCATACGGTACTAAATAGTTACCAGTTAAAATGCCAACAGTGGTCAAAGGTATTTAATATGCTACTCTTTACCACCTAGTGCGATATAGAAGTTATGAAATTTTCGAGTTAGCTCGTCGAGAACACACATAGCTCGTATACATAGTATGTAGGACATATACCTCGCAAACCTTTTCCCAACTATGGTAGGCTAGGTAGGCTTCCAGTCTAACCGGATGCAGCTGAATACCAGTGTAAAAAAATATAATATGATGGCAGGTGGAGTAAACCTGTGACCGAGTGGCGTCCAAGAAATGGAAACAGAAGTGTTGGTCGTGCGACGGCGAGATGGGCAGACGACATTGTTGCCATGGCGGGAATACCCTGGATGAGGCTGGCACAAGGCCGTGGAGCTTGGCGCAAGCAAAGAGAGGCCTAGACCGAGCAGTGGGTGAAGTCGGGCTGTGGATGATGATGATGGTGATGACGTGTCACACGGCTGCGTCAAATAGGTCAGTTTAACAAACTGTCGAGCAGCTAGTGCCCGACGCTGGTTTTCAACTGGACCTGAGATAGTGATATGACGGACATAAAAAAGTCTTGTACTTTGAGGCAGGGGTGTCTTGGAGATGAGCCCTACTTTGCTGGGAGAGTGTGCAAAAGTATACAGACAGACAGGTAATCCAAATCACTTTAAACACAGATTTACAATTTTTTATATCTCGACTTAAATATCGTTATCTAACAGATCACTTATAATCAAATCAGTCTTGTTCTTATTGTGTGTCTGTTCGCAAAACTTACGATATCAAATGATAGAGAGATAATAATTGTATGACAGGCTGATTTGCATACTAGTTCTGTACTGCGGTTTTGGTTCCTGTGAGAGAGCACTTGTGTGGCCTAGAGATAATTGTTTTGGATCTGTGTGTTTATAAATTATTCAGAAGGATTGCTAGGGGCAAGTTTATGGTCAAATTGGTTTTACTTTATCAAGAGGCAATAAAGAGAGAGGTTTTGTGATATCTGTATCTGTGATATTAAATGAATTTATTTATTTAAACTGTTATTTCGATCTGCACCTTGTTATGTTGTCGAGTCCACTTCAAGCACAAACAGAGTTATATGGTTGATCTCATAGGAATTTTAATGGTAAAATGGTTCCAATTGCAATTCCAAGTGCACAAATTGCAATTTCAGTATACAATTGCACTTCCTGAAAGAAAGAAAGAAAAAAAAAAAAAATTGTCGCAGGGACATGACGTGCATCATACAAAATGCCAAAAAAATACAATGAACACACAACGCATAACAAATATTTATATTATATAAAAAATTTTTCTGCGCAAACTGCAATTCGGGACATGCAATTCCTGCACAAATTGCAATTCGGGACATGCAATTCCTGCACAAATTGCAATTCGGGACATGCAATTCCTGCACTAATTGCAATTCGGGACTTGCAATTCCTGCACAATTTCAATTCGGGACTTGCAGTTCCTGCACAAATTGCAATTCAGAACTTGTGCTTGACGGGAAATGACACAACTCAGAATATGTCTGTATTCTGAGTGAAACTGAACACTGATATTCAGTTGCGTTCGGTAAGCATCGAAACCAGTCTAACCGGATTACCCTCACATAGGAAAAGTCTAAAAAGATGGTGATGATAGTCAGAAGTCATCGCGGCTAACCGCGTACCTATTTGACATTTAATAGTCTACATTTATTTATTTATTCAACTTAAAACTATCACTATAGGCAATCTTAAACCTAATTCGATAGTGTGTCCATTAGTTTAGTCCAGTACTAACTGGGTTGTGGAGATCAGATAGGCAGTCGCTCCATATAAAATACTGGTATTCAGCTGCATTCGGTTAGACTGAAAGCCAACCCTAACATTGTTGAGAAAAGGCTACGCAGATGATGATCATCATCTGAGTGGTCCAAAATATTAATACAAGCTGGTAGTCTTATCCCAATAGTGGGATCATGCAGGCTTACAATAGTGGAAAACAGTTATTTATCATACAAAGACACGACCTTTACTAATAATAATACCGTAGACTCATATTATTTGCGCTATAGCGCAACTTTGGCATTTAATACTGGGTTGTACTGATAAAATTATTACTATACGCAGTGACAGGTTGAAAACCTTGTCCTAATAGTTCCCAGATAAATAAAATATTGGTCTGTTTGATAAATATACCGCTAGAACCTATCTAACATCTTATCAGTTAGTAAATCTTCGCTATTGAACACTTATTTTTCAAAGATAGACTGTGGAATTTCGTTAAGATATAAAAAAGAGCTGCTGATGAAAACAAAATTAAGATGGCACTCATTATCTTAATTAATTATTTTATTTTATTTTATTTATAAATTTATAAATACGAAAGTAAGTTTGTTTATTTGTTACCTTTTCACGCCTAATCCACTGAACCGATCATGCTGAAATTTTGCATATACGTTGTCAGATGTACAGAAACGGACATAGGGTACCTTTCATCCCGAAAAAAAGAACTTTTCTCGAGGAAAACAACAATATCGTTCTTATTATAATAGATGGCGCCACGTATTTTTCGAATCATGACTGAATTATATTATTATAGAAATTTTAGAAGTGTGTTAGGAGTTTTTTTTAACTTAAGTACCTAATGCATTTTGTTAGTCTAGAGTGCCAAATTGGTAGTCAAATTCTGAATAAACGCGAGCGAAAACTAGTTACCTATATTCGCCGGAATGAAAATTTCGTATAAAAAACTGGATTCAATAATAGTGTGCCAAAATCAACATTCAGGATAAAAGTTACAGGACATAAAATACGTAAGAGAAAAAAAGGGTCCAGTTTTTTAGTGACCTTCATTTATTTGACTCTTCAAGGACAAAGTACAGGGGCGGACTTAGTGCCATGGGACAATTTAAGTCAATAAACAGCAAAAACAATAATCATAATGATTGATCTCAGTTAACGCAGCCATGACAAAGAAGGAGGCAGGAATAGAAAGAATGAATATGTTGGGTTGTCAGGATTTATTCCGTTAGGCTCGTGCATCATGTGGGCAGGCGATGGGTTTCGTGCTATGAAAACTCACTGGGTGCAACACACCGTTTTTAGCAAGCTAACAAATTACTTGAAATTACATCTTAATAACACGGGACAATGAATCAGATACAGTTCCAAGAAGTCTCGACACCGCCGCGATCAGACATTGACTGTCGCCCTCGCCTCGAGCGGTAAACATCAGGGCTCTGTAGAAGCACGCTATGGTGTGGGTAGACTTGTAAGTAGGTCGCATGATGTCACCACCGGCGTACTTGCGATTCATTTTATGTCCATACTAACGGCCGGAGCCGACAAATAAAATAAATTAACAAACTTCAACTATGTATTTTAAAAAGCGAGCGATTCCATGCGTTTCTCTCAGTGTAGCTATTTCATAAATCACTTAATAAAATTGATCTTTTAATGATCTCCTATTGTTTCGATCATTCTTTACGATCCATACACGGTATAATGATTTATATTTCAAAACGTTACATCGTTGGATCCATGTCATCGTTACATTTCTCATGTGATTGAGATTTCTTTGTTCCGTATTTTATAATCTATTAAATTGTAATTAGATTCCTCTTTTGGGATTTAATAGCCGCATAGCCAGATTTAAAATGTCATTAACAGTTTTGAAGACAGTCGTAACACCAAGCATGTTGTGATCTGGAATCGGAAGGATCTGGTTACCCATCCAAAGACTGACTTTGCTGTGGTAATTCACTAATCAGAGTTTGTGCCCAATTTTAAGTGATGACACTTTTATCATCATCTTGCAAAACCTCACATCACCCATTGCTGGGCATTCAAGATGTAAACGGACACTTCACGAAGCCGTCAACCAAGCATTCTGTACATCAAAATAAGTACTCTACGCAAAAAATATTGCTGGGAAGCTACTTTTTTTTTGGGTGAAAAATCACGTTTTACGGTAGGGCTCAATATAACGCACTCAAAACATTGTGCTGATGTATGGATTGAATAGTACGGTGGTCGTGGAGATGTTTAAAGTAAAGTTCTTAAATTAAAAACTTGTATTTAAAAAAAAGCTTGTGAAAAAGTTGGAACTTTGACCCCCAATATCTCCGTAACTAGAACGGTTCCCAGGTATGGTCTAGAACAAAAAAATGATCGCTTTGACGGGGAGAACAAGTGCCTTTCGGCTTGGTTAACTACTCGTATGTTGAGTATCCAGACACAATTAAAAAGTTATTGTGTCTCGCGTAGATATACGAAAGGTTAAGGGTCTTTTTACACCCTTTATACTGTGAAATCAAATACCAGCATAGGTTATCATGAAATAACTCACGAAGGCTTTCAACGTCACTGTCATATCGGATACTATTATTGCTCTAAGCTTTACATCTAACAATCGCTTGGATGCTCACTCGATTTTCATATTCCCTTTATTGGCCGTACCTCATGTAGGAAATTGCATCGGCAAGGCTATGTCCGCAGACGTTTTAAGGCGGATATTACATTACAGCTCCTTGAAATTTCGGAAGATTATTTGAAGGTAATAACGGTGTTTTCAAGGGAGAAACGAGAGATGTTCTTTGAGTCAATGTTATGTAATGCTTTAACAAACTAACCCTAATCCATCTCAACTACAGTAAGCTTAATGTTATGTAGAAATAATACAAGGTGTAAACGGACTCTTCACGAAGCCGTCAACGACGCCTTCTGTACATCAAACTAAGTAACTCTACGCAAAAATTATTGCTGGGAAACGACTTTTTTTTTGGGTGAAAAATTACGTTTTACGGTAGAACTCAATTTATAGCAATCAAAACATTATGCTGGTGGATGCATTTAGTAGTGCAGGGGTTGTGGAGGTATTTAAAGTAAAGTTTTAACATTCAAAACTTGTATTAAAAAATTTATATGAAAAAGCTGGAACTTTGACATACATTATCTCCGATACTAGAAGGTTCCCAGGTATGGTCCAGAACAAAAGAAATGATCACAATGACGGGGAGAACAAGTTCCTTTTGGCTATTTTTACACCCATTAGATAGTTTTCTATAAGTTCATCATGATCTGTGTAGCCTTTTCCAAACTATATTGGAGTTGGCTTCCAGTCCAACCAGATGCAAAATAAATGAAGCGACTGCCTTTTCTGACTTTCACAATCAAGTTACTGGGTAATACGATACCCCTTTGTAAGACTGAAAGATGAATACTAAAGTTAAGAATCATCATCTTCCTGTCCTTTTTCCAAAAGTTAAAGTTAAGAATCATCATAATCTGCCTAGCCTTTT
Source organism: Noctua pronuba (assembly GCA_905220335.1). NCBI lineage: Eukaryota > Metazoa > Arthropoda > Insecta > Lepidoptera > Noctuidae > Noctua > Noctua pronuba. The sequence goes on along the minus strand of LR999918.1, from coordinate 6,345,698 downwards.
CCCAACTATGTTGGGATCGCCTTCCAGTCGAACCGGATGCAGCTGAAAACCAGTATTTTACACGGAGCGACTGCCTATCTGTCCTCCACAACCCAGATAGTACTGGGTAATACGATACCCATTGGCAAGTCTTGTTATCAGACTTTCGGGCCACTGACTACCTGTAACGACTGTCAATGATTTACAAATCACAGCCAACGGCTTAACGTGCTTTCCGAGGCACGTAGGAAACTCGGTATGAAATGGGCGGTTACCCATCCACGAACCAACTTAGGCAAGCGACCCGAGCGGCGTTTCTTCTTGGTTAAGAATGTCAATGCTTATTAATTACTTCACTAACTACATAACTAGAATAATACCTTACATATTTTTATGAACATTGGTATCGATTTTCTTAAGACTTGTTTACACAATAAGAGATAATCCCTTTCCAAGAAAAACATCTTACATAAAAACATTACGTAATATTTGAACTTTTACTTCATCAAATAAGAGGAAAAACAGAACACACAAATACCAATTATTGCGTCTCTAAACCTAACAAACATACCTACTCAAATATTAATATCTCCTTAGCCAAGTCACCGCTCTCAAGGTCTAAAGTTCAACATGAAGGTCAAACAACATAAGCCAAATGTAACATATTACTTACAGTTGGTGTCACATGTTCAACATATAAATGAGGCATCTCTAACTTCTCCAACATAACTAAGAAGCACGCACATAAGTTTCTTGTTAAGGCTGTTGTATACGGAAAGCGTTACGATTGTTGCAAATAAATTGCTGGGTTATTGGGGAAACTTTGACTGGAAGGAAAACATTAAACACAGTTTTAACTATGACAACAGCTCATGTTGTCGTAAAAACTTTCAGTAAGCGTCGTAATGTGGATTATATAGGGTAGACTAGACAATGACGCCTCGTTGGTCTAGAGGTCGCAAGCGCGACTGCTGAGCATGAGGTCCTGGGTTCGATTCCCAGGTAAGGCAAAGTGATATTGGGTTTTTACGTCAGGAATTTCTCAGTAACAGCCACGGAGTCTGGATTTGCGCCGGGTCATGGCAATAGGCTTGCCCCCTTTTACGTGGGACTTAGACATATCTGGAAAAATGTGGGTGTACTATTAGGTAGCCTCTGCCTAACCTTTCGGCGATTACAGGCGTGATGTTATTATGTTATGACTATACAAGGTGTCAAACGCTTTCTATTATTATCTTAGTCCATGGAGCCTCACTGCTGAGGAGGAGCTCGTGACTAAATAATAACAGCCGCTAGGGATCGATTTTCACAGTTAAGCCGTGCTTGCCTAGGTTCTTCCGTAAATGGGTGACCTCCCATTACATACTGAGTTTTCTCCGTGCCTCGAAAAGCACGTTAATATTTTAGACCACACAGATGATGATCATCATCTGCGTAGCCTTTCCCCAACTATGTTGGGGTCGGCTTCCAGTCTAACTGGATGCAGCTGAATACCAGTATTTTAGATGGAGCGACTGCATATCTGATCTCTTCAAATCAATAAGTACCGGGTAATACAATACCCCTTGACAAAACTGGTTATTAGACTTTCGGGCCACTGACTACCTGTAACAACGGTCAAAGATCTACAAATGACTGCCGGCAACAACGGCTTAACGTGCTTTATCTTTGGATAAACATAGTATATATCTAGACGCATCTAAAGAAAATACATCCAACAGGTTCAACTACACTGGCTAGCTAGATACACAAAAGTCAAAATGTTGCAATTTGTGAAGCTGTGTGGGCAGACAGATCAAAGGGCACATGAACAGAGGATTGTTGTGCCATCGCAAGTTAAGTTAGTATTATAAGCATAGGTATCTCCTTTACTTGGACTTGCTTGAGTGGGTTAACTAGATGCTATTTATAAACGATATAACAAGACCCTTAACGAACCCGAAAAGCACTTGGTCTCCCCGTCACTGCGATAATTTATTTTTCCTGGACCATACCTGGAAACCTTCTTTAGGTTGCCTAGGTTAGTCCGTGGATGGGTGACCACTAATTACATACCGAGATTCCTCCGTGCCTCGGAAAGCACGTTAAGCCGTTGGTCCCGGATGTCAGTTGTAGATCATTGACAGTCGATACAGGTAGACTGTGGTCCGAAAGTCTGACAACCAGTCTTACCAAGGGTTATCGTATTACCCAGTACAAACTGGGATGTGGAGGTCAAATAAGCAGTCGCTCCATGTAAAATACTGGTATTCAGCTACATCCGGTAGGACTGAAAGCCGACCGCAACGATGTTGGGAAAAGTGGAAAATAACTTGATTTATTAAATTAATAGGGGTCCAGCGCGCAAGCTTCCTCTACCAAATGAAAAAAAATTCACGTAAATCGAACCAGTTATCAAAGAGTTATTTATGAAATAATAAAACTTAAAAAATATCAGCTGAATTAAAAACCTTCTCTTTTGTAGAAGTCGGTTAAAAAAAGGAATAATCACACTATGACAAAAAGATACTCGTAGGAACCAGTACAGTACATAAGCAGACGGTAAAGATCGAGCAGCTTGCTACCAATTACGGTGATTACGTCGCAGGTAACCCAAGACCGATTGTCTTAAATTCCACCTAATGAAGCCCATTTATTGAGTAAACGGTGCGTGTGTTGGGACACACAGCGACACACATCGACACACAGTGACACACAGGTTTGGTGCAGGAGTGGCAAATTAGTTTTTTAGAGATTACTGAAAAGTAATTTTTTTAGGATATTAAAAATGTTGATTGAAAAGTATACAAAATTTTATTTTGCCATGTAATCTCCCTCTACTTCAATGCACTTCTTACATTTTTGATAAAGGGCTTTTAACCCAGTAAAAAGTATTCACCCGATGCCGATGCCTGCCGGGGCTGCCAGACTGTTCGAAAGAGATACTGCGGCCATGGAACATAAAGGGCAAAGAAGGAACGTTTGATGATTTCCCAACCGAAAAAAAAGTATTCACCATCTTTGCCGTCGAAATACTCGTCTATATTTTTTCTTCACTCGAAAATCTTCGTCCGTCAAAAATAAATAAATCAACGTAGTGCTTATGGAGTTGTTCAGATCAAGCATGCTATCAATTTTATTTAGAAAACATTGCACACACATTCGATACAACACATATAACTAAAAAGAAACTAAACCCGCTTTTCAGCTGAAATAGCTACGGTAGTCGTAAACTTTAAGGCCATCTCTTTACAAGGAACATTATGAGAAAGATTCAATGAGCTGAGTCAGATTTGTATTGCTTTTGGTATGGAGTGAATGCCTATCAATACAATAGAGTTAAACAATAATAAAAAAATACATTATTGGTACCTAATATTTTCTTTTATTTAAAACAGGTCTTAAAAATCTCAAGCAAGACGTTTTATTTTATTTTTACAAAAGGAAATCTTAAAAACGTTACAATCTTTTAAAATAATAGGCAATAATAAAAAAAATACATTATTGGTACCTAATATTTTATTTTATTTAAATATTTAAAACAGGTCTTAGAAATCCCAAGCAAAACGTTATGCTTTATTTTTAAAATGTGAACATGGAAATCAGGACATCAAAAAATAAACACGAAATCTTCTTAAGCTGCCCAACTCTTTCCACCGTGTGTCACCTAATTGACAGTCACCGGTGAAAATCACAGTAACAATTGACGCGAAGCTTTATTTTCATTTCGGGACTCATTCTTCAAGGCCTGACTCAGTCCTTCAGTTTTATTGGAGCAAAAATGTTACTTTGGAAAAATCACTGAGCGCTGATTGGTTGGCTGAAACCGGGTGAGTTTTGATCACTCTTACTAAGTGTTTAGCGCTGTGTTCAATGATTTTTGTTTGGTGTAAGATGTTAGAATTTTCCTTTAGGATAATAACTTAATTTTGTCTGCCGCATATCGGAGGAGCAATGGGTAAAAATTACCTCTCAGTGGATACCAAATAGCAGGAATCGACAACGTGGATGGCCCAGAAGGAGATGGTGGGATGAGCTGGAATCTTTCGCAAATGATTGGCCTAAAATCGCAAATATTTAAGCTCTTGCTTCAGAGTATCTTTTTAGTTTATTTCACTTTTCTAAAGTTAAAGTTAGTAGTAGAAGAAGAACAAGAAGAAAGAGGAGAAGAAAGAGAGGAGGAGAAGTTGAAGTTAGTGTAGTTAGTAGTGTTGGTAGTTAGTTAGTTAAGTTTTTTTTAAATTTTCCCCTAGGAATTTTTCTGTTGATGTACTTTGAAAATCTGCTACGCTCTTTACATGCCAACATAGCAGGGATTTTAGGGTTCCGTACCCGAAGGGTAATCCACGGGACCCTATTCCTAAGCCTCCCCTGTCTGTCCGTCCGTTCGTCTTCGGTTCGTCTGTCAGCGGGCTGTATCTCATGGTCCGTATTAGGTAGACAGTTGAAACTTTCACAGAATGTGTATTTCTGTTGCCGCTATAACAACAAATTATAAATTGAGGGGCTCCCCTACTACGATGATTCGGAAACCTTTATGAGCGAGTCCGACTCGCAATTGACCGGTTTTTTTAACAAAATGTGCTTTTCCATAATTTCTGCTCAATACATTTGTAAGAAAGAATAAAAGTGTAATTAAATAATCTCTATCATAATGGTGTCCATTTGGGATACTACACTTGGGGAGAAGCTCGTGGCTAAATAATAACAGCCGCTCGGATAAACCTTCACTTGCCTTAGTTGGTCTGTGGATGGGTGACCACCCATATTACACACCGAGTTTCCTCAATGCCTCGGAAAGCATGTTAAGCCGTTGATCCCGGCTGTCATTTGTAAATCTTTGACAGTCGTAACAGGTAGTCACTGGCTCGAAAGTCCGACAACCAGTCTTACCAATGGCTATCGTATAACCTAGTACTAACTGGGTTGTGGAGGTCAGATAGGCAGTCACTCCATGTAAAATACTAGTATTCAGCTGCATCCTGTAAGACCGACTAATAAATTTGGGAAAAAGGCTAGACGGATGAAAAACAGTGTCCATTTTCCTCCTGGAAGTTTTTTCTATCAATACCCTCACAAAAACCCAACACTATCTACTACCATTTCAACATTCCTATTTGTAAAAATATTCATAGCCAACTCCCAGGCTCCAGGCACGTAAATAAACTCCAAACTGGGCCACTGATCTAATTCCAGATCTAAAACTATGTTACGCGTAACCGAATTTTCACAAACCCAGCCTGAAAAAGTGTTTTTTTTACGTTGGTTGGGTCTAGCATGTTTTTTAACCTCGACAAACGATTAATTTATACGTCAAACGAATGATTATACAAACATCTGTACAAATAAATAAAATTAAAGTGTCTGTTTATAATTTCAAAATAACAGCTTTTTACTAAATGGAAAAAAAAATCTGTCTGTCGATCCGTGTTCCGGCTAACCTCCGAAAGGGCTGGACCGATTGCGACTGGACTTTTTCTGGCAGATAGATATTGTTTTTAATATGAAGATACACTTACTCAATAACATCGATAATTATTCGCAAGAATACCTTGTGTTTATTTTTTATATTTATCTTGTTTATTCAGTTACATTCACATTTTAAAATATTTCTTTAAAAAAAACCATATAAGAATATAAAAAAAACAGTGGTCCGCCGATGTCGGGAGCAGGATTCAAGCTGCCGGTGGTTAGGGCTCCAGAGACAGGAACCTCCTCACAATGCGAGCCGTATCGAGGAGTACTGCCTTCTGAATCAGGCCCTTGATCCAACCGCCTAAGGAGAACTTCGAAAGATGGTCGAAGTTCTTGGCCGTCACGACAATTGCCACAATGATAGCCGTGTTCACATTCCACATGTCGAAAACCTCTTGTACCAAGTCGAGATATTTTATTTGTTTCTCTTCCTCGGCTTTCACGAGGTTCTCGTCATGCGTGATGGTAACATCGACTATCATTATAAAGGGTGTAAATAGACCCTTAGCGAAGCCGAAAGGCACTTGTTCTCCCCGCTATTGCGATATTTTTTTTGTTCTAGAGCATACTTGGGAACCTTCTAGTTACGGAGTTATTGGGGGTCAAAGTTCAAACTTTTTTTTTTAAATTAAATTTTTTAAGGTTACAACTTTACTTTAAATACAACCATGACCCGTTTACTATTCAATGCATCCATAAGCACAATTTTTTGAATGCGTTACATTGAGTTTTACCGTAAAAGGTTATTTTTCATCCCAAAAAAATTTTTTGTGTAGGGTTACTTAGTTTGATGTACAGAATGCTTGGTTAACGGCTTCGTGAAGGGTCAGTTTACCCCCTGTATTTATCTTATTCTTAGTTAACAAACAGAGGGTTTTATCCATACGGATATTAATCGAATCTTGAAACTACTTTTAACCACAGCAATCTTCCCAAACTCTACGTCATGTTATTATTAAATATTATTAATTTTGAAACACTCGGTCGGAATCAAAGCAATTATTATTAACTAGCTTCTGCCCGCGACTTCGTACGCGGATCCTGTTGCTTATGCCAGCGACAACGGGGTCGTCAAAATCGAAGATCTGAAACGTCTGATGTCGAATTCTAAGAGCCCGGGGACGGGAAAACAACGGGATGCGCGAGACGATTCGAGACGTTCCATATCTTTTATTTTTGTAAGTCAGAAGTCGATGCGTAGATACGCTTGGAACTCAAGCGTAATTCTCTATCCGTGAACGTCTCCGACTCGCGAGACAATGCGTGACGTTCACGATCAGTGGTCAGTCGCGCATCACGTTCCCCACTTGTCTCTAGAAACCTAGAAGTCGATGCGTAGATACGCTTGGAACTCAAGCGCAATTCTCTATCCGTGAACGTCTCCGATTCGCGAGACAATGCATGACGTTCACGATCAGCGGTCAGTCGCGCATCATATTCTTCACAGTTCTCTAGAGACCTGGATTTAGATGCGTAAATACGCTGAGAACGCAGGCGTGCTTCGTTATCCAAGAGGAAGAGAAGAGAAGAGAGGAAGAGGTTTCCACGGAGCGAGTTGCAGCCTGATGTTCTCGAACAGCATCAAGTCGCTCCTGACGTTCTTCGGTAGATTCTTGGGATCTTATGATCCTCAATCTTTTAGCTCCTTTGGAACATTGGGAAAGATTTGACCTCTTTCTAGGCATGGTTATAGTTTTATTGTGAAGATACCTGATCAATTAAAATCTAAGTGACCGCTCCCCTGCGTTACCGAGAAGGCTACCGTGTCACGAAGATAAGTGGAAAAAGTCTAAAACACTCAAATAGCATAAGCCCGAAGGCATATTTATTCGATAATTAAAAAATAATAATAGGAGTTTTGTCCAGTAGACTCAAATTTTCAATGATATACCGTCATAATCGAATATCAGTCCTAAACTGTTACCGCCATCACCGCGTGGAGGTACTCCCAGCTTATGTTATTTTATAATTATACAGTGAAATTAGTGATAGCTTTGATTTCCACATCAGATGTTTTGTTGTGTGTTATGTGTTCTGATCTTCCATTTTTATAAGTCAACAGGAAATGCCCATCAGACCGAACAACTTTTGCGAAGACGTCATTCCTATATGTGTTATGGTGTAGCTGGGCTCTTGGAGTTCCACAACAGGTGTTCCAGATCTTCGATTTTTATAAATCAACAGAGAGTGCTCATCAGATTGCACAATGTTTGCTAAGACGTCATTCCTATATGTGTTATGGTGTAGCTGGGCTCTTGGAGTTCCACAACAGGTGTTCCAGATCTTCGATTTTATAAGTCAACAGAGAGTGCTCATCAGATTGAACAATGTTTGCGAAGACGTCATTCCTATATGTGTTATGGTGTAGCTGGGCTCTTGGAGTTCCACAACAGGTGTTCCAGATCTTCGATTTTTATAAATCAACAGAGAGTGCTCATCAGATTGAACCAGTTTTGCTAAGACGTCATTCCTATATATGTTATAGTGTAGCTGGACTCTTGGAGTTCCACATCAGGTGTTCCAGATCTTCAAATTTATTCTCTCAGCAGAAAATGCTCATCACGTGGAACAATTTTTGTTATGGTACCATTTTTGTATCTCTTATAGTTTAGCTATTCTATTGCGGTTCTGCATCAGGTGTTCAAGTTTCCAAGATAAATTATAGCCTATATGTTGCCCAGACTTAATACCTATACAACAAAAAAAAAATCTTTCAAATCCGTCTAGTAGTTCCGAAGATTAGCGTGTACAAACAAACAGACAAACAGACAAACAGACAAACAGACAAACAGACAAACAGACAGAATTTTTTTTTTGGATTCGTGCTCTATTACTGTTTCTAAACGCCCCTCAATTTTTTTTTTTTAAATATATTCAATGTACAGACACAGTTTTTTTTACTGTCTTATTATATGTATAGATAAGAGTGTTATCTAGTGTCGGTATGCAGAGTGCTTGCTTTATTATTTCCGTTCGAACGCACCGGATGATCCAGCGTTATATTTAGGGTTCCTTGTGTAATTGGTGCGATTGGATTTCATAGGTAGTTTGTGTATTTGTATGACAAGATGTATTGGACGTGTTTATGTATAGTGACATTCTGTAGGTTATGACTATCCTCATTCGAAATAGGCCTATTCAAATGAAATACCTACTACATTTTGTAAACCTATATTGTTTTTCTGTTTACTGTAACTAAATCATGCTTTTTTTTCTGAATATTGTTGATATTTGTAACTAGTACCATACATACCTATTAATCATAAGTAATGTCTTTCTCTAGGTCATCCATTTTTTTTGTACTTTTTAACTCAAATAGGTACCTATATAGGCATATTTTTTAATTAAATATTTTACGTTTAAAGTAATAATGGTATTAGGTGTTCAAATTCAAAATGGATGCAAAAACTTTTAAGTTGGTAGAAATTTTACAAGTCAAGTCGGTGGATTTGGTGTACTATGTATTATTCGCTATAATCAGAACTAGGTAGGTTGTTATTCGGTATTCGGTGCCAAAAAGTTTTGAAACTAAGCAGTTCATTTATATTGATATGGACAGATTTTATACTTTGTAAGGAACCAAATAAAATACTCCCGGTTCAAGCTTGGCACATTTTTTATAAATGATTAATATCGATGTAAACCATCGTATGTTTTATATTTTTGTGCATTTATAATCTAATTAAGCATAAATCGTATACCATTAATAGTACCTAAGCTAAATAAAATTAAATAATTATTATTGCATAAAAAAAAACATGTTTAAAAGCATACACTCAACGTTTATTTTTCTCTGACCTGCAATCAAAATTGAACTATTAATAAAACAGAATAAGGTAACTTTTCCCCAATCAAGTTATGAAGCTGCTTAAATAGACGATGTCATATGAATGGATGTGGACCGGTCTTTATTAGATCACATACGAAAACTTTTGCATTACCTGGCTATACATGTCCAGCATTACCTGACTCCTATTTGTACGTAATGCCTTTACAATGAGGGATCAGCTTATACTGGGTAGACATGCTTGAGATGTCACCTGTCATAAATCATTACCTTACTTGTATCCTCATTAATTTTCTATTGACATATTGATTTATGTTTTTGGAACAAATGGCGACGGCAGTCGACATAATGTCTTTTTCTTAGCTACATAGATCTGGACATGTAGAGGAGCTCGTGGCTAAATAATAACAGCCGCACAGGTCGTACTTCAAGATTGAGCCGTGCTTGTATAGGTTGGCCTGTGGATGGGTAACCACCCATTTCATACCGAGATTTCTATGTGTTCCGAAAGCACGTTGGTCCCGGCTGTCTTTTGTAGATCTTTGACATTCGTCGAACCAGTCTTGCCAAGGGGGTTACTACCCAGTACTAATTGGGTTGTAGAGGTCAGATAGGCAGTCATAACACTCTCAGTAAAATTCTGACTGAAAGCCGACCCCAAAATTGTTGGGAAAGGCCAGGAAGGTGATGATAGATTTGGTCCAGTATTCGGATGGGTGATCTTTGTTTAAACTCCGCCTAGGCAGGAATGGAACAGCTGATTTCACGCTTCGTTCGTTAGAGTATTTCAACATCCATTGTTGTTTTATTTTATTCTAACCCTATTATTTACATAAATGGATTGCTGCGCAACGGAAATGTAATTTTACATTGAAATAAAGGAATAGTAACTGAAAAAACAAAAAAAAATCGGTGGAATATGATTCAAAATAAGGAGCAGGATGCGTCCTGTCAGTTTGCGGAGGGCTGTTCCTTACACCCTGTATAATAACCCATCCACCATCTTTGCTTACTGGCAAACAGCTTAAATCTCACAAAAACCCGTAACGCTACCAAAAAAATAAAAGCCTCTTGCATGGAGATTGTCACAGAACAACCACAACAATTATAAAGCAAAACGAATTCGCAACCACTGCCTGATTAACTTATGAACGAAGCTTATTTTCACACATCCAATTATACAGGACCCACATTACCTACTTAACCAAAAAAACAAAACTTAACACTGCAAATTTACACTGCATTTCAGGAAAATTGGGACCACAATTCAGTGTAAGCCATAGTAATTACATTGCAGCGGGAAATGGAACGAAAAAATATTTATACTAGCCGAAAACCTCTAATTACTGGGCCAAACACGTAGGAGGACAAATGTACACCATAATTTTTAGAAGTAACGATTGCAATTTGACATTTATTGTGGACATTAAGGCGAACGATACTGGCCACAAATACGGGCCGCCATTTTGTGCACGAGGTGAATTCATAAAATGGCGGTTTGGGTGATGCGTTGATGGAATGCCGATTTTTTTAATTTCATTAGAATTTTATTTCGTCCCTTATCGTATGAGATTTAAACATAACTGGCAAAATAAAAATGTAAACTCCTATATTATTTTTACTTTTTTTACCCTCTTTTATGTTTGTAAACACTTTTAATGCATGCCATATCTACAATGTAGGTATCTCATTTTTGTTTATCGCTTTTTTATAAAGGGTGTAAAAAGACCCTTAACGAAAACGAAAACCACATATTCTGCCCATCATTGGGATCATTTTTTTGTTCTGGACCATACCTGGGAACCTACTAGTTACGGAGATATTGGAGGTCAAAGTTCCAATTTTTTAAAAATACTACTTTTTTAGGTTTTAATTTTACTTTTATTACCTCCATGACCCGTTTACTATTCAAAGCATCCATCAGCACCATGTTTTGAGTGTGTTACATTGCGTTTTACCGTAAATAGTAATTTTTCACCCCAAAAAAAAAAGTCGTTTCCCAGCAATAATTTTTGCGTAGAGTGACTTAGTTTGTTGTACATAATGCTTGGTTGACGGCTTCGTGAAGGGTCCGTTTACACCCTGTATATTATCTGTAAATTGAGAGGTCTGGCTATATTTACATAACATAACATAACGTCACGCCTGTAATACCCGAAGGGTTAGGCAGAAGTGTACCTAATAGTACACCCACATTTCGCCGGTTATGTTTATTAAGAACTATGTAATAGGAGGCGAGCCTATTGCCATCAACCGGGCACAAATCCAGACTCCGTGGCTGCTTCAGAAATTCCTGATGAAAAAACCCAATAACACTTTACCCGACCCGCGGATCAAACCGAGGACCTCGTGCTCAGCAGTCGCGCTTTCAACTCGACCAACGAGGCAGTTAATCCATATTTAGTAGCATCCAGTGGCGAAGGTTCCATACAACTCCATTCCTACCAGATTCCCTTTTAAAAATGGCACAGTCAGTATTCTATAGACAAATAATATAATCACATTAAACTCCAGTACTCCGGCTTACCTCTTACAAAAATTGACCCTTTTTTTACGGATGGGAAATCATCAAATAACTCCTCCCGCTCTAGGTGGAGTGGGAGGGAGTGTCCGACTTTTACTGACTAAATCCCATCCATGTTCCTTCTTTGCCCTTTGTGTTCCAGGGCCGCGGTATCTTTTTAGAACAGTCCCGCAGCCCCGGCAGGCATCGGCCCTTGCGGACCCCTTCCTGGTTGCTGACATCTCTTTCAGGCCCGCGTGGAACACGAACGCGCCGTCTACATGGCTTGTCGTCATAAAACGGACGGACGGACCTTCGCTACTGGTAGCATCTAATAACAAGGTTCTATAAAAATACCCAATTAACATATCTTAGTTTTACGAGAACCTCGCAAGAACTTAACACGATAATATACAAAATCGTTTTGCAACAGATACTCGTATATTAAAGTCCTTTCTAAGTGAAGGGATAAATTCTTAAAGGCCTCGCCTACTGGTCGGGTTATTCGGCACGTCTGCTTTGACATTGCGAATGCGTTGCTAAATCTAACCTGTTTATAGTGCGGGACAGAAATATTGGGCCAGTCGTTTAATAGAAGAAATACTATGTTTATGTTTTTTTGTTGTGAAAATTAGCGTCAGGTGGTATCTTGTATACCTTGTGTTGCATTGTGCTGAGCTGAGGCCTTTTTTTTTTGTTAATTTTTTAAGGTGGTTTTGTTTTTAATCACGCCGAATAAATACAATTTTCTTTCTTTCTTTCTTTATCAAAATACGTAGCTTTTTACTACTTTTTACATACATATTTATTTATTTAGTCGAATATTTAGATTATTGTAGTGTGTGCCAAAAAAATATTTTTTTTCTTTTTTCTCTATTCAGTTTTGCAAATCATCAACTGCTAACTAACGTTTACGAATGAATGAAAAAAAAAATATTTAATTGCGAGTTACCTAACCCATTACTTAGATTTAATTTATTTTTGTCGGTGTCAATTTTTGTTTATTCATTATATTAAATTTTTGCTAAATTCAATTGGTAAAGCGTAGTTAACTGCGCATTCACTTAGCAATAAAGATGAATTTTGTTTTAATAATTTGAACTGCTCATTGTCTCTGTAAGTATAACCATCATCATCTTCCTGCCCTTGTCCCATGTTACTTGGGGTCTGCGCAACACGTTTTTTTCTTCCATTCTCCTCTTTCAACCGTCATGCAATCATTTATACCTTTTTCCTCCATTTCATTTCTCACACAATCCGTCCATCTTTTCCTTGGTCTTCCTCTCCCTCTCCGTCTATGAAAATTTATATTCATCACTGTTTTAGCCACATGCAATTCGTCCCTCCTCATCACAAGTCCATACCAAGACAGTCAATTCCCTTTCAAGTTTTCTGTAACTGGCGCAACTTTCAAACTTCTTCTAATATACTCATTCCTTACCTTATCCATTCTTGTCACACCACACATCCACCTCAACATTCCCAACTCCACTACATGCATTTTTTTTTCAATCTTTCTCTGCAAGTATAACCAAAGAGCAAAAATGTAACTGCATTATTTGCAACGAAAAATCGTGACATACGGAGACCAGCCAATCTTTTAGCGTGGTTTTATAGAGCACACAGTCTAGACAGCGAAAAACCCTTGCACTGACAGACAGACCTAACTTGTTGAGTTTATGTTGATAGTAAGTTTAGCTTATCTAACCAGAGCTTTGATCAAATGATAAGTGCGACGTCGGCGTTGTTGTTGTTTACATTTTTTTAACTTAAGTCAAGGTCATTTTATTAATAATAAAAATCATGTCACAATCGCCTCAATAGGGCAAAGAATAGCATTGTGAGAAGATTCCTGTCTCTGGAGCCCTAACCACCGATTTGGACCCTGCTCCTGACACCGGCAGTACCAACAACTTCACGTGTTTCCGCTCGGGAGTTGCCCCTTCCGCGCTAGTTAATTCGAGCGCGTTAAAGCAGCCGATAATTACATGAAACAAAATAATTATCTTAAAAAATATATTATTTAATATAATTATTAGGCTCTCGTAAGGCAGCTGGATTAAGGGCTTGATTTAGAAAGCGGTACTCCAGTTAAGAGGTTCCCCTCTCTGGAGCTAGCTTGGACCCTGTTCCAGATACCGGTGGGCTACTATTTTTAAATATTTTTATATTATTTTAGGAAGAAATGTTTTAAAGAAATAAATAAAGGAAATACTATCTTAATAATATTAAACCCTGCCAAAAACAGTTTAGTTTACTGACAAGACAGATCATTATTTTTTTACAAACAAACGAAAAAAAAATCCAAGCCCTGTTTTTCCATGCAAATGATGTTTCATTAATGAATAACCATTAACAAAGTTACCCAGTAATAACCGTCAGCATACTTACTGTTTAAGTCAGTGGGCTAGTATCTGCCTATCTAGAGTACTCGTGATCGTGGGACTCACAATCACAATGGCAATCGCAATGAGGGCACTATTTATCTTCATGCCCTCTTTCTGGTTACGATGTGAGCAGAATTCCTAGCGGTTTGTCATCACAGTTAGATGAGTAGCGCTGTTTTAATGAGATTTGAATGTTGTAGTGTTGATTGTGGGTTTTTTTTCTATTTCTCAACAGGTGCACTTTGTAAAGAATACTATTTTAAAAGTATCATCAGTATGCGACAAACGTTACAACAAATATAATGGGCAAATTAATGTTTTAGCATTAAAGTTTAAATAATGAAGTAAAAACAATTTGTCGCATTTAATACATTAAAGTTTCAATGAATCCAGTTTTATCATACGAACAAAAAATAAACTTGACAATCAAAATAATTATAGGTATTATCATTTGAATCACAAAATAACAAAATCGTGATCGCATCATTATACCAAAGAAATATATTATAATGGTTCCCATTACTTTTGTCCTGCAGTGTACAATAGCGTAGAGGCCGATATAATCGGTGAGTACCGAGTTATTGCACTGTGGAGCATTTACACAGATTCTGCTTTGAGATATTGTAATCCAAGGTGCATAGGTGTACTATTCATTTATTGAACCAATTTAATTAAGTACTTATTTGTAAAGGTTTTAAAGTCGTCAATTAAAGAAAGAAAGAAAGAATACATGTTTACTAAATGAGTTTTGTTTATTTTTTGTGGTACAAGGTGTACTTTCATAACCATAACATCACGCCTGTAATCACCAAAGGGTTCTGCAGAGGTGTATCTTTTGTTTGAATGATATCTAATAGGCTATTACTGAGAAATGATGGAAAACAAATTGAACCCCATACCTCTTGCTCAGTGGCAGTTCTTGCGACTACTAGACCAACAAGGCAATACTGTTCTCATTTAACTTTAACTTTTTACGTAAATAAATGAAGCTGTGATTAATATAATTAATATTGTAAGGAACATTTACTATAGTTGCTGCCAATTAAGATCGCAATAGCGGTCATTGCTCTTTCCATAATATCTCTTCGTACGAACCAAAACAAAGGAATCATGTATCGTTTTTCATTAGAGAAAATTTTGAATGTCACGATAGATGACGATTCAAGACATGAACAGGCTTATTTTTGGATTTCAAAGTTAAGAACTTTAATAAATGTAGGTGGGTCAATGACCGCCATTGCGATCTTAACTGGCAGTAACTATAGAAAATATTCCTTCCATGAGAAAAAGCTTAGCTACGCTTATTATGTTTGAACATAAAAAATTAAATTACTAATTTAGTGTTCTTAATTAGAAAACTTAATTGTTCCATGTAAACAATACTTGTACAAAGTACGTTATTACAAATTGTTGCTCAAAATCTCAGCATTAAAAAACGAAAGTTAAAAATGAAAGAGAAAGCTTCTTTATTGCACCAACTATCTTTAAGTAAGATGTTACCCTTATCTCGGCCTCAAGTGTAGTAGCGATACTATCAGTAACAAGATATACTTGTAGGACATTCAACCAGATTAAGATTTAATATAAATATACGGCTGCTTATAGAGATGTTTCATAGTAAGAAATATCAACATCAAGCCCAACATTCGACATAACATAACATCAAATCAAAATCAAAATCTAGTCTAATCTATTAGTAGTCATAGTAATTATTAGAATGTTTTTCGTATTTTGGACTATTTGTATGTATTATAATATATATTAGTTTATTTCATTTTATTTGTATATATATGTATTAGTATGTGCCTATTTATGTATTTCAATTTATGTTAACAATATGATATTTTTCTTATTTTTTTTTTGTACTTTATCACTATGCTGTCCTATTTGACCCCAAGGTTGACTGGTAGAGAATGCCTTGTGGCATTAAGTCCGCCTATGTACCACTTTTGTACATGAAGTTTAAATAAATAAATAAAATCTTTTATTTCGCATAGGCCCAGATGGGCACTTATAAAACGTCGAAAAAAGGTGCACGGTTCGGGTTGGTCGTTTCCTATGGAGAAGAACCGGCAAGAAACTCCATGGTTACTCTTTTCAAATCGTTTGGTGTTACAATATTATCATGGTTGCAGCATTTGTACTTTAAGTATGGGGGGACAGCGTAGGCCCGACAATAAGTCGTTGTTTACTACAAAAGATGTTAAAAAAAGATACAAAGTTAACAAGTGGCTGGAAATCTAATCCCCGAAGGAGATTGGCAGAAGTTATCATTATCATCATCATTTCAGCCGAAAAACGTCCACTGCTGGACATAGGCCTCCCCCAAGTGTCGCCACATTGACCGGTCCCGTGCGACTCGCATCCAGCGGATCCCCGCAACCTTCACCAGGTCATCATTCCACCTAGTGGGAGGTCTTCCAACGCAACGTCTTACAGTTTGCGGTCGCCACGGGTCACGCTTCTGGATCGCGGTTGGCAGAAGTGTATCTGCCTAAATTACCTCCGCTTTTTGCCAATTATATTGCCACTGTTGCCATCAACCTTGCATACATCCAAGCTCGGTGGCGGTCACTGAGAAATCTTAGATTGAAAAACCCAATAACTCTTTGACTGGCCTGGGAATCGAACCTTCACACTCAGCAGTAGCGCTTGCGACCACTTGACTAACGAACCCTAAACAGTTATGATTTCCGTAGTGAACTGAAAGACCTACTCTTTATTTTATTCCGAAAAAAATTGTATGCCTGGTTAATCAATAAATGTTTCTACACGACCCAGGAATACCTTAGTTATAAGAATCGAAAATTATTGTAACACCTCATTATGTTCCTATTCTTGTGTAATAATTTGTGTTTGTAAATTAATGTTGTTTTTAAATTGTTGATCTAATCTTTTACTCTGGACGCTCTTAATGTGCACATCTTTCTAAATCGTTCTCACATATATTTATTATCTCAATATGAATGATGTAACCAAGATCTTGTAAAAATATTTTGATTGAAAAGAGTACCCATGGAGTTTCTTGCCCATTCCTCTCCATAGAGATCTACGCTTTGGAATGGACAACTATAGAACTTTCACAAGTTGTTATGCATTGTGTCTGGGACTGTAGCTTCGCCTTCTTTGTTTTTCTGACATTCAAATTTTTTTCAATTAGACCATAACAGGCACTTTTTGGTATAAAAAATGCTTTGAGTTTGAGTTTGAATTTGTTAAGTTAGTATAAAATGAATCACCCATTTCGTTTCTTTGTTATAAGCTTTAATTTTATGTTTCGTATACCAGAAATGGTTAATATGAGGATTCTTACTGTTATATTATGTAATGTAAAATTTATGTACCATCCATCTACCCATATTATGCGAATAAATTATTTGATTTGATTTGTAAAAAGGAGGTGAAATTACGGAAATGATTCAATAAGTCTAATTCTTACGTCCTTTTGGTTTTGGAGTGGATAAATCTATCCCCCTTTGAAGTTTCCAGTAAATGGTGAATAAATTATGATTGGACACCTTTTCCTCACTTTCAATTGGCTTAAAAAGTGACTAAATTATCATGTTAAGAGTATGGAATTATGAATACTACAAAGCGGACAGAGGAGCTCGTGGCTAAATAATAACAGCCGCTCGGGTCGATCTTTAGGTTAAGCTGTGCTTGCCTAGGTTGGTCTGTGGATGGGTGACCACCCATTACATACTTAGTAAGCTCCATGCCTCGGAAAGCAAGTTAAGCCGTTGGTCCCGGTAGTCAACTGTAGATCTTAGACAGTCGTTTCAGGTAGTCAGTGGACCGAAAGTCTGACAACCCGTCTTACCAAGGGGTTTCATATTACCCAGTGCTTATATCATATCAGTCAGGTAGGCAGTCGCTTCATGTAAAATACTGTTATTCAGCTGCATCCTGTTAGACTGGATGCTGGCACTATCATAGTTGTGGAAAAAGGCTAGGCAGATGATGACAACGGGCAGATTCGTCGATGATCGCTCGCCGCTAAAGGCGGCTTGTCACCAATTTCCGTATACACTAAGGTCGTGGAGGTATTTAAAGTAAAGTTAGAACATTAAAAAAAAACTCGTGAAAAAGTTGGAACTTTGACCCCAATATCTTCGTAACTAGAAGGAACAAGTGCCTTTCGGCTTCGTTACGGGTACATTTACACCCATTATTTTGGTTATGAATGTAATTTACCAAAACAAGACGTATCTGCGTTCAGTTCGTACATCTGATTAATTCAAAGAAACATACACATCTGTTTAGATACTTGCAATACTAAGAAGTAAAGTAAATCACGGTGTTATTCACAATGGCAACGGAAACGTGTCAATGTGTGGGTGTTCACATAGTCATAGTCAGGTGAATGTAACTACTGTGTAGCTTGAGGAAGTTATCATGAGATGTTTTACAAGATAAAACTAGTACCTAGATATAATAGAGCTGCATCGCTAAATGGTCTTTACGAAAAGTAAAATATTATTATAATCTCGACCCCTTATTTTGAAATCTTCATTGACTATAGAGAACCACAAAGGATTAAAAATCAAGAAATTGACGCCGCTGTAACACTAAATTTATAAAAACTAAAAGGGTTCTTGTATAAAAACTTGATATTGTACGGCCCTTCATGTGTGAGTCCACATCGCACTTGGCCGGAATTGGATCAATAGTTTCGGAGATTACCCCTACACACAAACCTGCAAACTTAAAAACTTTTACTTTTTTATAATATTAGTAGAAAACAATAATCCGAGAAATGAGTATTCCATGTTCCACAACATAAAATAATGTTTAATGTTTTTTTTGTGTTGTTTGTGTTTCATAGAAAACTAGTACAACTTATTATTTTATTTATTGCATCATGTTGAGATATCAATCCAATAAGTTGTCAGAAAACTGTAATATTGAGTAACGAAAGAATTTACTTGTAAATGCAGATAATGTGTAAAAGTAACAATTTACTTCAAGAAATACCATACTATCTTAAACAATATATCATTATCCACCTCACATGAATAGGAGGAAAACTGGATATCATAACCTACCTAGCCTTTTCCCAAGTGTGTTGGGGTCGACTTCCAATAAGGTTTCTGATGAACATGGTTCGAGTGCTATCCTTGGAGTTTGTTTCGAATGATTCTTCTCAGAGTAGTCAGAAAACAGAAAACACCAACCACATTTCCTTTTAAATGAAATAAATCGATTTAATGATAATAACAGTCAATTATTTATTTACCAACATCTGAGGAGGCTCTCACTTGGCAGCTGGATCAAGGGCTTGATTCAGAAAGCAGTACTTCTGGACACGGCGCGTATTGTTAGGAGGTTCCTCTCTCAAGAGCCCTAACCACCGGTAGCCCGGACCCTGTTCCCGATGCCGGTGGGCAACAATTTTTATATTTTTAAATGTTTTTTTTTATATTACTTTAAATTGTATAGAAATATTTAAAAATGTAAATAATATAGAGAAATGAATGAAAGAAATAACAGTCAAATAAATAATAATACATTTTTGACGTCTAAAAGTGTTTTTTTTACAACCATTTTTTTTTTTAGTTAGCCCTTGTTTTCCCACTCCTGGGCAAAGGCCTCCCCCAATTCCTTCCACTTCTCAAGATGATGCGCTTCTTCTCGATAATTCGCAAGGAAGCCATCCAAGACGTACCGTCATCTTTTCCTGGGTCTACCGCAACCTCGTCTTGCTGTCTCAGGGCTCCAGTCTTGCGATATTCGGGCCTACAGCTGTGCAGTTGTATCCGGCAGATATGACCTGCCCAGGCCCATTTAGCTCGCAGCTTTATATGCTACGAGACAACCAATTTACACAAATAATTTTTTTGAATTTCATTTCAGGTTAACACAAAAACTTCTCTTTAGTTCCAGTATCAACAAATAATCCAACTTTTATAAGAATGCCAATCTACAACCTGACCAGATTCGATTAAAACACAATTTTTTGCAGTACACATCATCTCCCTAGCCTTTTCCCAACTGTGTTGGGGTCGGCTTCCAGTCTAACCGGATGCAGCTGAATACCAGTATTTTAAGTGGAGTGACTGCTTGTCGGATCTCCAAAACCCAGTTAATATTGGGAAATACGATACCCTTTGGTAAGACTGGTTGTCAGACTTTCGGGCCACTGACTACCTGAAACGGCTGTCAAAGATCAACAATTGACTACCGTGACCAACGGCTTAACGTGCTTTCTGAGGCAGGGAGGAAACTCGTTATATAATGGGTGGTCACCCATCAACGGACCAACCTAGGCCAGCGCGGCTTAACCTGAAGATCGACCCGAGCGGCTCCTTTTGATTTTATTTGATTTTTTACAACCAATTTACACAAATAAATATCCAACTTTTATAAGAATGCGATCCACCTGACCAGCTTTGACCAAAACGCATTTTTTTGCATTACACATACTTGCAAAATAAAGTACCGATACAAATCACGAAATTACCGAAAAAAGACAAACAATGCAATCTACCAACTAAAATAAATCAATCAATTGATTTGCAAAAACCATCGTGACACGGCGTGACTAAGAGATAAAATACAGTATATTTATATCTTCAACAAAAACTGGAATTCTATCGAGTACCCATTCAAGTCATACCACATAAGCGCAATGAGAGAAAGAGATAGATCACGCAAGATATACAGGAGTAAGCGAGACAGATGAAGTCGCGTGGCTCAAACAGGATAACTCTAAGTTTGTCATGTTTTTATGACAGAACTTGCTTTGAACACCTGATGGATAGATACGGCTTTGCAACGGGAGAGGTTCCTTCACGGTTGTTTTCGATTATAGGGTAGGTAGAGATCTTGGTGAAGCAACAGGTGCGGCGGTATTTTGATTTTGATAACAGACTTTTTTTAAACTTCGTCCCGCAATGGATTTTCTGAATGAAACATCTTATGGAAGTTGTAAACAAACTGGCAGGTTTGAAATAATTAGGTATGTCGAAATATTGAAGGAAATAAACTTAAAAATTAATAACGTTACAGAGAAATCTTATATATAAAATTCTCGTGTCACAATGTTCGTTCCCATACTCCTCCGAAACGGCTTGACCGATTTTTATGAAATTTTATATGCATATTCAGTAGGTCTGAGAATCGGCATAGAATTTTCATACCCCTAAGTGACGCAGACGAAGTTGCGCGGGTCAGCTAGTATTTATATAAACTTCATGTACAAAAGTGGTACATAGACGGACTTAATGCCACAAGGCATTCTCTACCAGTCAACCTTTGGGTCAAATAGACAGCATTGTGATAGAGTACAAAAAAAAATATATAAGAAAAATACCATTTTGTTAACATAAATAATTGTTTGTTTCATTTGTTAATATTCGTTAATAGTTCTCAAATACTGACTCAAGACTGCCACGTTGGTCGAGTGGTTGATGGAAAAATAAAACTGCCCGTCCTGGGAATCGAACCCAAGAGCTCATGCTCAGAATTCGCTCTAGACCAACGAGGCAGTTATAAACTGGAAAACAAACACAATAAAAAAGAAAAAATTAAATCAGATAATATTCTACCGATACAAACATAATTTGAAAGTAAAAATACCCTCATATAGACGACTTTTCTTAGTACATTCCAAGCAAATAAAAAAAAAATAGATCAGACTCAGTATTTTCGCATCAAGTTGTGACCACTGGGGACCATAGGCTATTAAGCGTGAGCGAGAGGCTAGATAATATTTATTAGCCTATACGGGAGTGGGTGTTTTGTCGTGTTTCCTCAGATTTTATTACATTTTAATTGCATCCGTTATAAAGTTTAGGTCTATTTTAAATGGCAAAGTTTATATTAGGAATTTCGCAGAAACAGCCACGGAGTCTGGATTTGTGCCCGATTGAGGGCAATAGGCTCTCCCCCTACTACATAAGACGTAAATATAACTGGCAGAATTTGGGTGTACTATTAGTTACCTTTCTGGGATTACGGGCGTGATTTTATGTTATATTTGATTCTTCTATAATGTCAACTCGCAAAAATGATTTTACAAACTGCCTAATCTCTTAAATACCTTTAAATATTACAGTAACAGTGAACATTCAAAATCAAAATTATTTCACATAGGCTCTCATCTAGGCCTATGTTAAATAAAGCATTTTGACTTATAAAACGTCGACAAAAAGATGCACGGTTCGGGTTGGTCGTTTCCTATGGAGAAGAATCGGCAAGAAACTCCATGGTTACTCTTTTCAATTTTCATTGAAATGCTCTTCATCTAAAAAAAACACCAAACTCACATAAATCCTCTATAAAGATATTAATCCAAATTAAAAAAGAAAAAAAACCCAAATGTGCAAAAAGAAAATACGGTTTACCCAAATTACTTTCTTTAAGGGAAGGAAATAACCAATATGCAAGAAGATGAATGAATTCGAAAAAAAATTAAACATTTTCTCAAACTGTGGGGTGTAAGAGGAAAATCACGCAAAATCCAGCTTCCGCATACTTTGTCAAACCTAACATAGAGGTAAATCGGATACGTACTAAACCAACTTTTTTTGTACGGTGATATCCTCATGGATCTACCCACCATGTTGGGAGAATGAAGAGTTATGTCTATCTCCTACTGACAAAAATACCACTGTTCCTGTTACTACCTTGAGTACTGTTGTACGGCACGATTGGCGCAGTGACTAAGCAATTGACTGCTGCGCTACGTGTCGCGGGTTCGATTCCCGCACGGAACAAATATTTGTATGGCCTACAGGTAGTTGTTCCGGGTCTGGCTGTTTGTGTATGTGAGTTTAAATGTTTGTAAACGCACCCACGATACAGGAGAAATTCTTAGTGTGGGGCAACTTTTTAAAAAAAGAACAGTTAAAACATTATGCACTTGTTAAGTGCATAATGTTGCAACTTTCCTTCTACGGTCGACAATGTATCAAGTAATGATTGAGCATAGACATATTCTGTTTAAATAATAAATAAATTGTGTTTAAATTCAGGCAAAATACTCATATACAACAAAAAAAAAGTTTAAGCTTTATCGTCATTTAGTCTCCAGCTTACAGTATTTTTGTACTAACAGTATTTTTCTTATTCTCTATGAAACTATTACTTACCAACCTTCCTTTAGTTAAAACATGATTTAAACCTCATTTCAAACGATACCTGCAATCCTAAATACCTCAGGCTGTCGATAGACAATTGTTTCTCTAAATCAGAAAGGTAAACTTCATTTAATTTTCAAACTAAATCTATGTACAGACGCCAGCACATCAAACTCCCACAAACTGTCAAATTTTCACAATGAACCTTGAACCTAATGCTTTAGAAATAAAGTTAAAAATCTATTCAAGAAATTTGACTTAGCTTGATTTGCTGTACATTCCTCCAATCCCCAATTTCTTGACCGTCAATTATATACCTCTGATTTTTCAGATTCATGTGCGTATTGTATAATTATCACTTGCTTCGGTGAAGGAAGGACATCGTGAGGAAACCAGCATGCCTCATACTTCTCGACGGCATGTAAAACCAAGTCAAAGGCCCATGGGCGGCTTAAAAACTCTGACACCAGGTTTAGGCACTAACCACACGATAAAGAAGAAGAATAGTATACCTAAATAAAAAAGTCTGAAGGTTCCATTTCTCTTGACATCACTCTATTTGGACGTTGTCAGTGCGCAACAGCGTTCCACAAAAAGTTGTTGATCGATGCACCACTACAAATGCATTTCGACAAAAACGAGAAAATACTAACAACATTTCCCGTACCCATCCCACTTCACAAACTAATCCTCGAAACGTATCGCTACAATAATGGTTCCAGTACACAAACCAATTCGATTGAAAATATCGTGTCTGACCAACTGCTCCTATATTTTATTCAGCGCCCGAACCCGATCTCTCTCAGAATATTTTCAAGCCGATTGTTGCCTAAAAAAGCAAAAAAAAAAAACACTTCCGACTTATATCTGCATCCATTTTTTTTTCTACAAAAGAGATTTATAAGTCATCCAGTCGTTCATACTTAACTCCTCATTTCTACAAGAAATGGCGCAGACAAAAAAACTTCATAGATTCTCGAAGAAAAATTGCCAGTAAGATCAAATGAAGGAACTGTACTAGAATACTCTGTGGTCAGTGTAAAGGAAAAATTTCTTATTCGGAACGCGCACGTTGATAGTACGGTGGTTCTACCTCGTTTTTGAGGCTCTGCAGTGATGCGGAACAGAGACAGAGATATACGACTACGCTTTGACAGAGCGAGACAGAGGTATTATTGCACCGGTAGTGAGGAGTGAAAGAGATCAATAATGAGACGCACGAGGAGTTGAAAAGGGATTTCAGATTAAGGTCGTTGTCGAGTCAAAGAACAGGTTAGTGGGAAAATTTGTAGATGCGTGGTTGGGTAGAATTATTGCAGGCTTTTTGGGTTTACTCAGTGAGGACACAGGAGCTTTTGAAAACCTTTTGTACTTTTTCAGATAAACATGTTCCATTGTATTATACATTTCGTTGGCTATTTGAGTATCTAACCCGATTAGCTTATTATTTTTGTTTACTGCTATAATTACAATAAAATATAGCTTTATGTTTTTTAACAGCAGTGTGATTCAAACCAGTATGACGCATTAGGTACATTTAAATTACAAACACGGTTCACTTTTATTGCACTATTTATAACACTACTTAATTATACATATTATTATGCACTGAGAACATTTATTTCACAATCTTTTAAATATTCATATTTATTTCTAAATCTTGATACCAAAGCATTGGTCGATTGTATCTGAATTACACACCTAGGACGAATCTTTTTTGTAGTTCTTATTTCAATACAATATCCAAAATTCGCACAAAAAAACTTTTTTCGCAACTTTCACAAGTCATAGGCAGAAAGCAGTCCCCATTTCTCCCAGAAGCCTACTCTTTGGTGCTCAGCCTGGCCGGGCGAGCGCAGCTTTACTTACACCCTCAGTCACTAGCTGAACGTCGCGAGTGTCAGTGCGTTCCGTCGCCCCAGCGCCCGTCATTACGCGGCATTTTGAAAAACGAACATTAAAAAAAATATTCCTAAAAACAAAAACAATTCAGTGTTTTTTCTGTGAGTGCCAGTGCTAAAAACAACTGATTTTTTTTTAGTCTGTGGTGGATGATTATTTTCGTGGATTTCTTTTAGTGTAGTGTCGTTTTCAGATGTTGGATTTTTAATGTGAAAGATTACAGGATTACCTAGTAATGAACGTTTTCTTTCGTGATAACGAAGCTGAAGGTTAGTGGACTATTATTTTTTGTTAAAATAGTCGTTTGTGCGCGTGATTCTTGCGTGTTTGTCGTGACTGGTTTATTTTTGTTATGAAAAAAAAAACGTGTTGACGATGCAGTGTTTTTGGACGATAATATGTCAGAAAAAATGCGCGTTCCCACAAAAATGCCGGGACCATTTTTCGGGTAGTAAATTTCTCGCTACGGGCGTTTTATATCTGTTTTATTTCTGTACTAAAATACAAATGTTGACGGTTCCTGCTAGAGTTTCGCACAAAATAGCACTTAAAGGTTCTAGGTATTTCAAAATATATGAGAAATATTTGCTTAACTTTTCCGAACGCATTTTCCGAGAGAAAATTTCCGAAGGTTTTTCCTGTAACAATATTATGTAGAGACACCAGAGGGTTTATATTTTTGTATGATATTAGTTAACTCTAAAAGAAATGAACGATTTTGTTTATTCTTTGGCAACGTGGCAACCATGTTTGATTCTAATTAGTAACATTTTGACTGAAAAACCACGACAAAAACCAGGTTCAACTACTAAAGAAGCCTCAACATGAAACCGAAGCTCACGCACATTAATGTCGAACATTAGTAACACTGTACCAACATATTCCAGCGATGTTCAACATAAAATTATTACGTTCAGAACTCATTAGCATAATCATAACATTGAAGTTATTGTGTCAAAACATTGTCTTGGCGTAAGGAAATTATCTTTTGTATACATACGCCGTTAATTTTAGAGGTACATTACATACATACAATGTTTTTAGTGTAATTCTTGGTACTTATAACGATGATAGTATGTTATTAGATAAGTAATCGATAGTAATTTCGTTACACGAATTATTATTTTGACTTCTGTCTGTTACTTAGTATGGAGTAGCCTTCCTATTTCATTTATTGGTATTAATAATAGCTTTTTTAATTATTGGGGTTTTATTATCAGTAAAAGACGGTAATTATAGGGGTGTTCTCTTAGTAAGGGGAAATATTTCGGTGGATTTTACATTGGGTTCATTGACATCGAGCTACCTGACACCAGTAGTACTAGGATCACCAATTCATGTGGGAGGCATGGTGATAATGATGTTACCTGAATAACATCACGACTATATAACCTGGAGGAGCCGGCAGAACTTTATGGGCATATCATTTATTACTTACGTGAGATTTAAGCCAAATTGAGCATAGATTATCATCAGCTAGGCAGTTTGGACTGCGTAATTCATCAATCCATACATGAACAGATGTTTAAACGAAGAAACAAAAGGAGTAGGTGTTGTAGAAAGGAGGTGACTGCTGAGATGACGAGTAAAAGAGAAGTATGGAAGACGAAGACATGCTGCGCCGAACCCAAATGAATTAGGCTTAGACAGGAGACTGATGATGATGATGTAAGGATTATAGCATTGGGTGTTTTGTAGTTTTCGTCTGTAACTATTAGACTGTGTCATCCCACTGCTGGGCAAAGACCATGACTTCCAAATTCTTCGATCCAGAGCCAATATGGACCACTGGTTGTTGGTTCTGTCCAGCGTCTCGCCATCTCCCGCGTCGCTTACTGGCTGTGTCAGGACTCCACATCGTGGTTGTTTTGGGCCGCAGCTCGTTGGGCATGCGGCAGACGTGGCCAGCCCAGTCCCACTTTAGCTTAGCGGCTTTTGGAGCAACGGGCTGTATCTCATGTTCCGGAATAGATAGGCAATTGTTCACAGAATGTGTATTTCTGTTGCCGCTCTATCAACAAACCGAACTACGATAGTACGAAATCCTTCGCACTTGGCTGGTTTTTTTTAACATGGCGGAACCTATTACCCTCATTTTAAGTCGCCATCATAACCCCTCCAAACTTCCTCCTCACCACACAAAAAAAAAGTTCAAAACTCATAATTATAAATTTAAAACCAAAACAAAAAACATGAAACGAAAAATCTTAATTATAATTACCCCCCCTAAGTATTAAAGGGAACTATAAACACAGTACTTCGTACTTTAAGGGGTGGATTACCCACCACCCCCTCCTATACACCCTGTTTTTCACCCCCTAGCACCTAATTCAGAGAAGTGTCACGAATGCTGACGTCAGTTGACGTCAGGTAGAATGTTGAGTGATGTTGAAATAGTCGACTTATTGTTCATATATTTTTGCTGAAAAGGGAGCAATTAGTTTGATATAAAGATGATAGGTGTTTTAGTACTGGTTTTGTATTGATTGAATCCGCAGCTGACTGCCTTGTAAGTCTAGTGGTAGCAAGCTCGACGGCTGAGCTTAAGGTCCTGGGTTCGATTCCCAGGTCGGGCAAAGTGTTATTGGGTTTTAACATCAGGAATTTCTCTCATCAGGATTTGTGTCCGGTTGATGGCAATAAGCTCGCTTACTATTACATGGGACTTAAACATAACTGGCGAAATGTGGGTGTAATATTAAGTACACCTCTGCCTAAATCTTCTGGGATTAGAGGCGTGATGTTATGTGTGAATACGCAGCTACTGTAAGAGAGGTTTCCGATACAGATAGAATTCTTTGTTAAAATATTTGTTCCGTGCGGAAATCAAACCCGCGACACGCAGCGCAGCAGCCAATCTCTCATCCACTGCGCCAACCGTGCCGTCTCTTACCTCGTTGACATTGTACAAATCCTTTCACCACGATATAAGCTTTTGTCGAATAACCGCTTCATTTAGAAAAGCTAAAGTAAGCTCTTAGGAGTGGTAACAAAACTCAAAAATCCTAGTTTTTTCTAAAAACAATATAGGTAGGAATTATGATAGCATAGGTGTGTCTTTTGTCACGGTTATGTACAGTTATCGTCATTGTAATGTTTGTACGCGATGTCACATCAACGTATGGCCTTTTTGCGTGTTTGTTGCTTCTATGAGAATCACTGTAATATTATTACTAGTTACACTTTGTATTCAACTTCTATGTTTTAGCGATGGTAATGTTTTTATTTATTAATATAGGTTCACCAACAGATTGTGTGTACAACATGTCTTAAGTATACATAAGTTTTTTTAAGTCCAAGAAACTTACATAGTCGCCAATCACAGGTGAACCAGCATTCACAAAAAAAAACGAAAACATAACAAAAAAAAAACTAAAATTAAACGAGTGGCTCTAGATATCAAATAATATTAATTAATTAATATAATATAATATTTATTCATCGTAGCATCAAGTAATTTTTTTTTTGTACAGTAAGCCGCGTGAATTGAACAGCGAAATTAATTAGGTACACGTAAATACGCTGTGAATTTCAAATTGTCAACGTGTTTGACTATTTTAATAGGTATGAGAGAGGCTATAGATGAATTTCACATGCAATCGCATAGTACTGAAACGTAGTAAAAATCTACAAGGTGTTTTTTTATATCCCATAACTCTATGTGAAACCATTATCAAAGAATCAACTGGCGTATGAATTATTTTTCAATGATATATTTTTTATGTTTTCATATTTCAGACAAAATAATTCGACAAAGTCGCGATTATTAATGAAAACCACCCTTACGTGAAATATGACAACGTCGCATTTTCTTAGCTTTCGATTTTGAATTAAAATTAATTAAGTACTCGTATTTATCAATGAAACTTAAATTAATTATGATTAATGATATCTTCGAAACTATGCATTTTAGGACCACATATTCTAGGACTTTTTGTATTATTTTTAATTATAGAATATAACCCTAGAGTTATGGAATATAAAAAAAAAACACGTTGTATAATCACTAACTACACTTACTTTAATTTTCACATCAACATAAAACGGCAATACAAAACTAACTGTTTTTTCCTAGAATCTAGCTTTTATAACAAGCTTTTTAGCCTTTTAGCCTGTTAATTTATGGGGGCATTGTAGGCGAATATTTGAAGGTAACAATCAAAGGGGCTATATTGTTCAGAATTCAATAGATTTTGGAAGTCGCCATCAATTATTTCGGAGGTCGATGTAGTAATTGTCGTGATTCACAATTAAATTAGTAATAGAAGGGGGACAGAGGCAGGGGTTTAATTGTTAATGGCTTAGGCTACTTCTTTATTCGTGTCCTTGGAGAAACCGTAACTTTCAACCGTACCATTGTGAAATTATAGAAATACTTAGTAACCCCTTTGAATGGTACTAATCAACAAATAATTTTAAAACCCAAATCACCGTAAGTTTTCACTATTTTATACAAAAATATGAATAAATGGTAATTTATAATTTCCTTTACTTATCTCTTTACGTTTATATATTTTTTTAAATATTCCTTAAAAAACTATATCATCATCATCATCACCTGCCTAGCCTTTTCCCAACTATGTTGGGGTCGGCTCACAGTCTAACCGGATGCAGCTGAATACCAGTATTTTACACGGAGCGACTACCTATCTGACCTCCACAACCCAGTTAGTAATGGGTCATACAATACCCCTTGGTAAGACTGATTGTCAGACTTTAAAAACAATATAAAAAAACATTTAAAAATACGAAAGATTGTAGCCCACCGGTATCAAGAACAGGGTCTAAGCTACCGGTGGTCAGGGCTCCAGAGAAAGGAACCTCCTAATAATACGAGCCGTGTCCAGGAGTACCGTTAATATAGTATTGTTATTTATGATCAGGCAGGCAGTTGAGATAACTGATAGCTGCCTGTATGCTGCTGTTTCCCACTAGATTGTCTTCTTTCAGTACAATTTATCATAGGTTACTATAAAAAAATGCGTGTCCATTAAAAGTGTGAAAGCTATAAATGTATGAAACAGTAGTCGTCGAAAAAAAATCAGCGCTGGTGGATATTCCAATCCTTGGTAAGATTTCGTGCCACTATGTCGCTTGTATCTTGAATAAATACATATCACACATATCTGCTGATTCCTCCACATAACGAACAACCGCGAAAAGCCATAAGGCGCAACCCAATCTGTCATTTATTGTAATGTAAAAAATATATTGTTTTCTTTTTATATTTTTAAATGTTTTTATATTGTATTTTCTAAGGAATATTTAAAAATGTAATTGAATTTGTAAAGATAAAAAATAAAGGATTAAATAATTCCGTTAAAATTGCAGCGACTTATGAGCACTATCAATGGAAAGATAAGCAAACACACAGACGAAGCCAGAGGGCAAGCGATCTTAAAACGGCACTTGACCGAAACCCTCAAACGCTGCGTTACATCTGATCGAGCCTGCTCTCAAACCAGTCGACTTAGAATAAAAACAAACAAACTTCGGACACACCTGTTGGTCAATTATCCCAGGGCACAAAAACTCGCTCCCTGTTTTAATAGAAGGAGGGTTACTAAGGTTTCGAGTCGGGTTACTGGGTGAGTGTGAATTGGTTATCACTTTACACTTAAAAAAGATTGTTTCGTTTTAATTGTGTTGATATTTTGGTATTGTAATTTTTTTTTCTAGTTTTTGTTTTGATAAGGTCTAGATTTATTTAACGTCAACTTGATCACGTTTTATGTATCAGTTCAGTGGGTGGGTGGGTGAAACATTTATTATCTGAGATTTTCTTACGAATTATCGCGATCATTTCTTAGCATAATCTTTGTGATTGGTCTGAAGTCTTCTTTAATATTTAACGACATTAACATTAATTTTATCACTCTCATTCTTAAAATAGAATAAAATGAACTAAGATATCTCGGAATTTTAATATAAAATTATGTCAATACTTTTAGAAATTGGATAAGATTCAAGCTAAATAATAAATATTGTTTCTGAAATCTCAGACTTGACATTCAGCATGGATATCAATAATGTCAGATTATGTAGGCCGATAAAAATAAATAGAATTGACATTAATCATTCATTCGACATCTGATATACCTAATCGAGAATCGAGTGATAACGGTTGAACTAAAGTGATAACCAAGTGGGTTTTAAATGGTATCCCCACAATGCTATTGTCAGGTCCCTTCAAGGGTTCCTTTTAGACGATCAAGATCAGTAACTGTATCAGATACTTTTTATAAAACTTTGTTTTTATAGTTCCTCACCATTCACGTGAGTGTTAAGTTCGTAGTTTTTTGCAGAAGTTTTTGCTTGAAAGGAAAGTTTTAAATGAACTGTAGTGAATTGAGTTTTATAGTTAAATTTGGGTTTTTTTAAGAGATGAAGTATTCAACATAGTAAGTATGAGTGTATTTATTTAAAAAATATCTTTGCCTTAAAAACAAAATCAACACCTTGAATAGTAACTGGAAATCAATTTGACAACATCATCTGCCTAGCCTTTTCCCAACTATGTTGGGGACGGCTTCCAGTCTAACCGGATGCAGCTGAATACCAGTATTTTACATGGGGCGACTGCCTATCTGACTTCCACAACCCAGTTAGTACTGGATAATACGATACTCCTTAGTAAGACTGGTTGTCAGACTTTTTGGGCCACTGACTACCTGTAACGACTGTCAAAGATCTACAAATGACAGCCGGGACCAACGGCTTAACGTGTTTTCCGAGGCACGGAGGAAACTCGGTACGTAAAGGGTGTTCACCCATTCACAGACCAACCTAGGCAAGCACGGCTTAACCTAAAGATCGACCCGAGCGGCTATTATTATTTAACCACAAGCTCTTCATATAATATATACTTAATAAAGTAAGTATGAGTGTATTTGCATAAAAAATGTTGTTGCTTTAAAAACAAAATTAACGCCTTGAATAGTAACTGGAAATCAATTTGACAGCAAGTTTTTTAATTAACTTCTTTTCTAAAACTATTATAAGTAGCTAAAGTAGAATAATAATTGGAGTTTTCAAAATTTTTTTGTTCTACCATTCAATTATCGCATCATTGTCTCGTACTACAAGGTTCAAACTTAACTAATTTATCAAACAAAACTGAAAAGTAATTAAATCAAATTACTGACCTCAGGAACAATTTTCTCCTGGCAATAATAAAACGGTTTTATCATAAATCGTTTCAACACATAATCGACACAATGTAATATTGTAGCGTTTTACCATCTATTGTGTTATGTAGACCATAACAATTTAACTCCCTTACTTGCCTTATCAGAAATGAGACTTTATATCGTCTATGGAACCCGATACATGGCTTATCACTCTCGTAAATACGACTTAACCACTCATTCAACGAATCTGATATTTATTTAGAAGAGGTTAAAGTTCAGAATCATTATGCAGAGATTTGAAATTTAATTAGCGAACGATTTGCAACTTTCTTGTGGCGAGTTTAAGTTGTAAATCAATTTGAACGAGTTCCGTCGTTCCTTTGTTTCGAATTCTTACGGAAAATTGATATTTTATGTTTGATAATATACATCGTAGAATTTTTCAAAGCCACCCAGAGGTTAAGATTTCATGGTTTTCCTTTCATTTAATTTATCATGTTTAACCCCATATGATTGACCCTATCGATTGATACCATCAAAGTACAGGGTGTTATTTTTTTTGAAATTTAGCCGGTTAGATTCCCGAGTGTGGCAAGCGAATTTTTGAAAACCTTTGAATTTGAATTCATTTCTTTTTAAAAATAAAGCTATGTTTCCTTCGCGGGCCTGTGGACGGTGAGTAATGGGTTAGGTTTACCAAGAGTTGGTCTTACCAAGAGTATCGTATTACCCAGTACTAACTGGGTTGTGGAGGTCAGATAGGCAGTCGCTCCATGTAAAATACTAGTATTCGGCTGCATCCGGTTAGACTGGAAGCCGACCCCAATATAGTTGGGAAAAGGCTAGGCATCTGATGATATGTCATTAAGTATATCCTGGCCAGGGTCCTATGTACCAGAATGCGATATATATTTAAAAGGTTTCTGGTAAAAATACAGAGTTAAGAAGTTCTTATGACTTCTTACGTGCATTTTATCGCTTGCCCGACTTTTTGTCAGGACGTATCTTCTAACTAGCCCTTTTTGTTTAGCAAGCTTAATTATAAGTTATGTTCATGTTGGTACCTGATGACCACTTTCGTTTTTATTAAGTCGTGGTCGACGTTAAAACTAGTAAAATATGCTTAATACTTGTTTTGCGGGTTTATTTTTGTGATTAACTCGTTGGCCTAGTGGTCGCAAGCGCGACTGCTGAGCATGAAGTCCTGGGCTCGATTCCCAGGTCGGGCAAAGGGTTATTGGGTTTTTCCAACAGGATTTTCTCAGTAGCAACTGTGGAGCCTGGATTTGTGCTAGGCTGATGGCAATAGGCTCGCAACTATTACATGGGACTTAAACATATCCAGTGAAATGTGTGTGTACTATTCGGTACACCTCTGCCTAACCCTTCGGGGATTACAGGCGTGATGTTATGCTATTTTATGATGACTACTTCTTTATCACAAATCTGTCTACAGTAGTCCACTGCTAGACAAAGCCTGCCTCACATCACTGACCACAGTCATCATCTGCCTAGCCTTTTGCCAACTATATGGGGGTCGGCTTCCAGTCTAACCGGATACAGCATGAAACGCTGACCTCCACCACCCAGTTAGTACTGGGTAATACGATATCCCTTGGTAAGACTGGTTGTGAGACTTTTTGGGCCACTGACTACCTAATGACTGTCAAAGATCTACAAATGACACCCGGGAACAACGGTTTAACGTGCTTTCCGAGGCACGGAGGAAACTGTACATAATGGGTGGTCACCCATCCACAGATCAACCTAGGCAAGCGGCTGTTATTATTTAGCCACTAGCTCCTCCAGTCATTCATCAAATAAAGCCATAAAATACCACAGTATTTCTAATGAAATTGAAGGTGTGGAGCAACCATAGGAAATTGCTCATGCATTCTACTACTTACTCGACGTGCACCCACGCGAATTCTTCGAATCACTTGTGGGTGATAGGCGAGCTGCCCACATGTATTAGCTGTGTTTCTTAGTATTTAAACTGCTTTTCTTTATGTTTGAATCCTTTGAGTTTTGCAGAAAATATTTTTGTGATATTTTAAGATCTGAGTCTTCGATAATAGGCTATTTGACAACATCGAAAAAAAAAATTTAGTCCGTCAGTTAGATTACCAAAAACTGTTAGACACGTATTTTTTCTTTTGTCATATAATCAAAAACTTACGACGATACAGCGCATCAATGATCAAGAGAGGAGGCTTGTGACGTCACTGGACAGTAAAAAGTAACAGAAATTGTGACGTCACGCGAGATTTCAACGCGCTGTATCGTTGTCATTTTTCGTTTACATGACAAAAGAAAAAATACGTTTCCAAATTTTTTGATAATCTAACTGACGGACTAAATAGATTTTTTCATGCAAATACCCAATTGTAAGACTTTGATGTTATTAGGCTTCTAGATTTTGTTTTCTATGTGCTTTCTATGTTGGTCTGGATTTCTAGTTCTACACCCCACTTCTACCAAGTTTATACAGTCGCTAGCGCCTCAAGTAACCACAAACCGTCAAATATTATTTGATTTTGAACTTTACTATATAAATTCATATTTAATTTAACGGTTTTTGTTTATTTTTGTGACTACCTCGTTGGTCTAGTGGTCACAATCGCGACTGTTGAGCACGAGGTCCTGGGTTCGATTCCTGGGTCGGAAAAATTGTTACTGGGTTTTTCCATCAGGATTTTTTTAGTAGGGGCGACGGAGTCTGGATTTGTGCCCGGTTGATGGCAATAGCCTATTTAATCTTTAATTCAAGCAAGCACAATTCCTTGATATTAACTAAAGACAGAAACACCATACGGATGCTGCCTACTCAACCTAATAATACCGATCATATTATCGTTTACCACTCATCCGAAAATATATCATTATCTGAATTGGCTTTTACGGGCGTAAACACTTCTGGCTTAGCACTTAGGTGAAGCTGAATTGTCTGATGGATGATGGATGGGTGTGGATGTTTTAGCTGAGTATAGAGCGGTGAGAAGTGTGGGTATTTAATAATCGTAATGGTGATTCAAATATTTTAGTTCAAATAATGATAACCAGCTTTGTGTTAGTCTCTTTGTCGATAGTGGAACAAGAAATGGTAGGCCTTTTTTTAGTCTTTTCATGGGTATAAAAGTACCCTTAACGAAGCCGAAAGGCAATTGTTCTTCCTGTAATTGCGATCTTTTTTTTTTAGTCTAGATATTGGGGGTCAAAGTTCCAAATTTTGTGTTTTTTTTACAAAATACAAGTTTTTTGTGTTGTTACTTTACTTTAAGACCTCCACAACCCGTATACTATACATACATCAACACAATGTTTTGAGTGCATTACATTGAGTTCTACCGTAAAACGAGATTTTTCACCGCAAAAAAATGTCGTTTCCTAGCAATATTTTTTGCGTAGAGTTACTAACTTTGTTGTACAGAATGTTTGATTGACGACTTCGTGAAGGGTCCGCTTACACCTTGTATAACTTTCCTTGCTTTTTCATGAACCTAAAAAGTACTTACGGCTTTTGAGCTTAAAGAAAAATGCGTAGGCATTCCACGCCAACCATTCATGGAATGACTACGTATTTGGTCTTCTACTTGTTAGCGAATCATTTCGGTAGCAATTTAAAATGAGTCATTCCGGAATTCGCACAGTACCGTCCGTCACTTCCTGGAAAGTGCAGACATCAAGCCCCAAAGGATATCAAGTGCCACTTGCTTAAATAATAGAAAGAAAGAAAAATCATCCTAGTGAAACATTATGACACAGAATCAGTAAAGAACCTCAAAAGCGATGGCCCATTAGATTTTTTTTTGTTCCAATAATGTTTTTTTAAATGTTTTCATGGTGGGAACCATAAAATTACATTTGAGGACAGGTTTAGAATAAAAGAATCTACTAAAGCTGTTCAGTTTGTCGTTCGTTATAGGTGTATTATTCCAACTATTAGTATTTCTGATTTCTATTGGTATCTCTGTATGAAGTTTTCTTTGAAAAACTTATCCAAAATGAGCCAAAATCAACTAAAATCAAGTTATAACCTACTTAACACAATACCAACATTCGGTATTCGTATGTCGTTTGCTCACGGATCTCAAAGACCGTTAGAGATCGCGCGATGGTCTGGTCCGCCCACGAGTCCCATGGCCTCGCCAAGAGTGATGTGCGCGGTAAAGGCGTAAGCGGACGCGGTAGTGGTAACGATTGGCGTTTAGTCCACTCTCGGCCCTTCGACGCCTATAAAAAGATTTGTTTATTTGTTTCCTCTCAACCCTTAAACATAGTTCACACTCGACCCCCAGGGGGTGAAACTGATATTTCATACATAGAACAGGTATACCTCGTCCACTTTTAAACCATACTTTGGTAAGTACTTCAAATAATATTTTGGTACAGTAAGGTACAGACTAAAGGCAAAATTCAGGATTTTTTCTTCTTAATCACTCTATTGTTTTTTTGAACTAATAGAAAAGTATTTTTCAAAACACTTTTATATAGCATTCACACGTTGTTGTAGCGGGTATTACAGGTAAAAACAAAAGACGGTAGGCTTAGCTAGGCCAAGATGACCTTACATAAGTACGTCAAGTTATCCAACGCCTTGTAAATTTATCTGAACCATGGCACCTTTTAAACTTGTACTGTCACTTACGGGATATCTTCCGTGATTGTTCATTTTTTTTTTATCGGGGCTCAAAATAATGAACAATCATGGAAGATATCCCGTAAGTGACAGTATGAGTTTAGTTGTAAACCGTGAAAGCTGAAAACAGTTTTTGGTGCGTTTTGTCTGGTTGTCTTAAAAACGGGGCATTTTTTGTAATTTTGGACAGTCATATTTTGTTCACTTATAAGTTGCTGAAAAAAGGAAATGACAGGGGCGTATCTACAGTAGACAATGATTACATTAAAAAAAAATATATGGTATGGAGAATCGCATCCCCTGCTACCTCTTAAGTTACTGCGTTTGATAGTTACTCCTGGCCCGCTTCACCACCCGCTTATGATCCACCCGCTCCCGCTCCCGCTTATGGTCCATAGACGAGCCCTATAACTTTCGGGTCAGACGGTGAAAAAGATTGTGGTCTTGCAAAATGTTGGGCGTTTTCTTTTTTTATTATTGTGTTATATAATTTGGGTTCAAAGAGGTGGGATTTGGATCTTTGGTTGTTGGATTTTGGATAAAAAAATTGCAGGTAGACAGGCAACAAAGGTTTTTATAAGCTTTTATTTTTTTATTGGTGCAGATGTGTGGTTTTGTCTGAATTTACAATGTGTTATTTTTTTATGGCGTATCTACTATCTATCATTAACCTTATGAACTCCATTGTCATATATACGTGACAAGCAAGCGCGTGCCAAGCAAGCTTGAGTTTCTTGCCCATTCTTCTCTATAGAGATCTACGCTTTGGAATGGGCAACTACAGTACTTTCACAAATTATTATGCCTAGTGTCTGGGACTAGCTTCGCCTTCTTTGTTTTTCTGACATTCAAAAGTGCCCGTTATGGTCTAATTGAAATAAATGCTTTGAGTTTGAGTTTTGCCCTGTACGCCAACGACACAGATATGTGAAAAAAAAATGCGGTGCGATAAAACATTAAATAAACAATTCAATCATTTTGGAATCCCTCCATTTTTGTAAGTATTTGTGTTGAAATTGTGGCTTGGCGTGAGAGCACGCGCGTGCGTTTATGCTCTAGCGTTCAAAAAGTTAACAAACGAGATCTATACCGTTCTGTTGTATTTATTACGGAATACCTCGCATATCGCCATTTTTAAATAATTCTTACTTAGTTTTAATTCCTCTTCTTCTTTATTGAGTCAAAGTGTCATTAAGTTTTTCCATCAGGAATTTCTCAGTAGCAGCCACGGTGCCCAGATTTGAGCTCGATTAATGGCATTCGGCTCGCCCCCTATTACATGGGACTTAAACATAACTGGCGAAATGTCTATGTACTAGTAGGTAAACATCTGACTAACCCTTTGGCGATTACAGGCGTGATGTTATGTGATGTTTTGGTATATATAAAGCAGTCATTCCTATTACTATAAATATTTTCCCTAATGTCTTAATCAACCAATCTGTTCGTCCAAATCACGAGAAGTCTTTCCTAGAATTACTTAAGAAAATCAAGTGTAGGTTTTATGCAACAGGAAGTATCTCTATTTACCTGTCAATTAATACCTTAGCATATAAGGTAGCAAGGTAATAAGCGTTTTAATCGGCTTCCAATAGAACTTGTTTTAAGTGGGCTAATTTTGAATGCACTTACGTACACCACATCGTTGTGCTATAAACCGAAGTTAATATAGGTACTTTCTAGCACCTACTTTGGCACTTTCTATTGAAACTCATTACAAGGTGTTTCATGGAAGTACTTCACACCTTCATCATCGGGTGGGCTTCTAGCCTAACCGGATGCAGCTGAATACCAGTATTTTACATGGAGCGACTGCCTAACTGAACTCCACAACCCAGTTAGTACTGAGTAATACGATACCCCTTGGTAAGACTGATTGTCAGACTTTATGGGCCACTCACTACCTAACGACTGTCAAAGATCTACAAATGACACCCGGGACCAACGTGCTTTCCGAGGCACGGAGAAAACTCAGTATGTAAAAAGGTCACCCATCCACAGACCGACCTACGCAAGCAAGGCTTAACCTGAAGATCGATCCCCAGCGGCTGTTATTATTTAGCCACGAGCTCTTCCTCAGCAGTGACACACCATGGACGGAGATAATAATTGAAAGCGTTTGACACTTTGTCTAGTCATAACATTACTTCAACGGCTTAACATGCTTTCCGAGGCACGGAGGAAACTCGGTATGTAATAAATGGATGACCACTCATCCACAGACCAACCTAGGCAAGCACAACTTAACCTACAGATCGACCCGAGTGACTTACTTACACCACATATTTTTGACCTATAAACCGAAGTTATTATAGGTACTTTCTAGCACCTACTTTTGCACTTTCTATTGAAACTCATTATAAGGTATTTCATGCAAGTACCTTCGCACCTTATAAGGTAAAAATAATTAGGCTGCTCACCGCAAATGTTGGTCACAAATTGGCTTCGTCCAATACTTGCTCAATGGTCGTTGATGAGAAATAAGTAAAGCTGATTGGTCGTTTCATTTTATTGTGCATTTTTCTTGTGATTGAAAGCATGGAAGTCAATGGACATTATTGGAATGAAATTAATGGTAATTGCTCGGAAGAGTTGTAAATGGCTTGAAAAATAGCGTGTTTTCTAGATATTTTGAATAGTTACAAGCATTCACATTCACACAAAACATGGTTTGTGACAGTTCGTAAGCCATTATTACTGAACATTCGTTAACCATATTTGGCAGATTTGGCCGAATTTGAAGATCTTTCTTCGTTAATTTTTGGTTCCCTCGTTGCCTCCTGCCTTGTGGGTCTAGTGGTCGCAAGCGGGAGTGCTGAGCATGAGGTTCTGAGTTCGATTCCCGGGTCGGGCAAAGTGTTATTGGGTTTTTCCATCAGAAATTTCTCAGTAGCAGCCACAGAGTCTGGATTTATGCCCGGTTGATGGCTACAGGCTCGCCTCCTATTACACGGGACTAAATGAAATAGAAAGATAATGTTCTTTCACTCTAAAGATTTTTAGTTCTATGATACTTTATTTCTTGACTGTAAATTAAATTGTACGGAACATCCAACTTCAGTTCGCACTTAACTAATCCAAAAATAAACTTCGCATGCATTTTAAACCCATGACCAATCTAATGTCTTATGCAAATCTGCGCTGAACGTGTACAAAATAAAACTTTAAACTTAATATTATAATTTTAGGACATTAATTCAATGATATATTGTTTTTAAAAGTTAAAATGACCATCAACTGATAATTTATTACTAATAAATCAATTTCGCCCACGATAGAGTTTTATGGGGTCACATAATGTAAAATGCAGATTATGGATGTTGTTACAACCGATTTCTTCTATAAAACTTTTTTAAATAGTATAGAATGGGTTCAAAAAGTTTAAAGAATTTTGAGGTAACATGCTGGAAAGACAAAATATTTTTTTTTTTTTGTATATCCTGCCTTTGGCTTTAGCAATTAACTGGTTTGATGATGGTGTTAATCCACTTCTTGACGTCGTCCCGTGTTACTTGAGATCGGTGCAAGACATTGTCTTCTTCTATTTAACTGTTTTCTTCTGTAGAAGTATAGAACACTAGGTTTTGCTTGCGGTTTCACTCGCTTTATGTGCGGAAATTAATTCACGTTTTGTAGCCTATGACACTCGGGGATAATGTAGCTTCCCGTTAGTGAAATATTTTTTAGAATCGGATCAGTAGTTCCGAAGATAACCCCCTAAATACACACTTACAAACAAAGGGCTTGGATGATTTTTGTATGAAGCCTGGCCGGCCTAACTTGCGCCATTTTTTTTTTCAAAGTTGCGGCTTTGCTTAAAACCTATATTAATCGATAGCTGGTATCAATACAAATCAGTTTTGTATGAGACGAAATGTTCTAAAGTGTCAGATTTCCGAGATATGAGCGATCAAAGTTTAAAGTCCATTCATTGATGGCATCTTCAGCAAAACTTTGATAGCTTATATCTCGGAAACGTC
The DNA here is from genome assembly GCA_905220335.1 of Noctua pronuba. NCBI lineage: Eukaryota > Metazoa > Arthropoda > Insecta > Lepidoptera > Noctuidae > Noctua > Noctua pronuba. The sequence continues at coordinate 6,304,857 of LR999918.1, read as the reverse complement.
GACGACACTCTATGGATTAATATAGGTTTTAAGCATGGCCGCAACTTTGAAAAAAAAATTGGTGGAACTTAGGCCAGCCATTAAATTCAGACCCCTTTAACTCTTTATAATATTCGTATAGATGTACAAGAAGTTGTTCACGTAAGTACAGTCCTTTGGATCTATTCGTCTTTAGGTGTCTGAGCTTAACAAACTCATTACCATTCCCAGCTCAATTTATTTAAATCTCTTAATGCATTTTTTTTCCAACGCTAAGTTGCCGTGGACGCACGGTAGTGTGTAAACCGTATACTCAAAGCAATTTGCCAAACACAATCCAAACTACTTCACAGTAAGCTTCAACATTTTTTTTACCGCCATCATAATTATCTGCCGTACCATAATTGACAATGTCCGTTCGACTATCAAAGTTTTTGTCAACAAACATTTAAAAAGTAACGGTCCAACAAAAAAATGAAATATCCACGTAACGAGGTCTGTGTTATGATAATAGTACCTACATAATTACTTTTTGCACATAAATACTTGGGAAACATACAATGGACTTCACACTTTCTGCAAATGAATGTCTAAACAGACAGCCAAGTAAATGAGGTTTTTACTTGAACTGAAGTAAAACGAGAGACGTGCAATCTGACAGTTTTTCTTTGGGCTTTAGTTTTTCCCGGCATGTTGCAAAGGCTTTTATTTATTGTGCTTTGAGCAAGATCGTATTCTTATTAGAATGTGCAGTAACATTAATAGGACAGACAGAAAAACAGAAGAGGTAGAGCTTTTTCTTTTGAAGAGTGCGGACGGAGAAACACTACCAAAAAACTTCCATTTAAATAGTCATGCTATTTTTATTTATGTATTTAAACTTCATGTACAAAAGTGTGAGTAATGCCACAAGGCATTCTCTACCAGTCAACCTTTGGGTCAAATAGGACAGCATTGTGATGGAGTACAAAAAAATAAATAAGAAAAATAACATTTTGTTAACATAAATAGTTACATATAATACACATATATACAAATAAAATGAAATAAACTAATATATATTATAATAGGGACATACAAATGGTCCAAAATACGAGAAACCTTTTATTAATTACTATGACTACTAATGACTAGTTGTGAGCAATTTAGCCTAATGAATTTAGCTTTTTCACGCCAACGTATAATTTTTACTGCAATGCGTCCGTTGATAGCGTGGTAGTCTTTTAATCTAAAAGCGTCTTCTTCAAAACGTCGTCTTTCAAAAGTATTTCTAAACATCCCAAAATAATGGCATCAGTTCTTTAACTTCATCTCTTATAAATAATACCAGCCTGTTACTGTCCCACTGCTGGGCAAAGACCTCTTCTCATACAGAGAAGGCACGAGCATTGATCACCACGCTTGCTCAAGACGGGTTGGCGATTTGAGACTTATATTAATTATAAGTCCAGGTTTCCTCACGATGTTTTCCTTCACCGATGTCTGTGATGTCCAAGATAAACATAGAAAGTACATATGAATTGAAAAAGTCACATTGGTACTTGCCCGGATTTGAACCCACAACCTCATGCATGAGAGGCGAGGCCTTAACCTCTGGGCCATCACGACATTTCATCTCTTACGAGTTGATTTATGGCATTTTATTTGATTGACCCATCCTCTTCGTAACATAATGAATCTTATTCTTTTATAATATTCAATTCATTCACTATTCACGCAAATTTTTTTCTACAGGTTTTTGTAAAACATTTATGAATGAAATAACCACAAATCTCTATGTTGACGTCTCAAATCTGTCCATGAATGATTCAAGTCACATTTTATTGTTGAAAAATGTAAATTTTATTACATACGGACAGCTGATGTAAAGTGAAAACTAAAAGACAGTAAATTCAAGATTTATTAGTATCCATTTCACATTGTAATTTTAAATCTTGACAATTTATAAATGCGTGCGGATAAAAGGGTTACATCACTCTTATGGAGACAGGAGCAAAGATATTTATTCAAGACATGCTATATGCACAGATAAAGAGATTTGCAATGATGATTAAGCGAATGGACGGCGCGGTTGGCGCAGTGGCTGAGCGATTGACTGCAGTGCTGCGTGTCGCGGGTTCGATTCCCGCACGGAACAAATATTTGTATGGCCTACAGGTAGTTGTTTCGGGTCTGGCTGATTGTGTCATGTGAATTTAAATTTTTGTTAACGCACCCACGATACAGGAGAAATTCCTAGTGTGGGCCAACATTAAAAAAAAAGAATAAAGAAAGAAGAGAATAATACTGCAGTAATAAAACATGTTTTTATATTTTACTTGCTTTAACATTCTAATAAATATGGGTTTTGGCTATGAAGGTCCAAGCCATAAGTGACATACAAATAAATACAAATAACTTAATTGTTCCAGAAGCACATTACATCAAAATAGGTCTCCGGTCTCCACACTAGGGTTCCCTGTGTCGTGGAGACCTGTCTCTTTATAGCACAAAGAAATTAACAAAAACAGTTTTTTTTTTTAAATAAAAGTAAGAAGATCAATGACAATATCTGGATGAGTGTTATAGTATCTATGCATGTGTGTGAGTAACTGTGTGTGAGTAACTGTGTGTGTGTGGAATATGGGTGGGCGCATGTGTGACTGTGACGGGGTGAGTTTTGTGTGTGCGTGAGTAAGGGGGTGAGTCTGTTGGTGTGTGCATATGTGTGTGTATGCATATCCAAAAATTACAAAGTAATGTTGCAAGGTCCAAAATCACATTGGAGAAATTGATAGCCCGTCAATATCTTAAACCAACTGTCCCAGATACGTTACGATAATACAAAAAACTTAATTTCCACTTCTCAAAGGGTACCGAATACCCTACATTTCTTTACGATACCGTCACAGATAGTTTTAAGGAAACCTTGGACATTTACTGCCCATATAAATGATTTACCGCAAACCGTTTCGGGAAATATACAACCCGTATAAAAATATACTAACATAAAAAAATATAAAACATTATTTACGAGATCTTTTTGCGGTCGAAAAAAGGAAGGTATCCACGTATTGTTGGAAAGCAATAAAGTTGAAAACTGTGTAAAATTACTTTTTATCGGTTTCGAATTTTTTTAAAGTTGTTTTAACGGCTTTTTAAGCCGGAAACGTAAGATTTGGGGGGAATATAGCGAGAATTATTTTATAGTAACACAAAAACCAATTTTTTTTTTTTTATATTTTGTATATGAAGGTGTACTACAGGGTATTATTGAGCACTAGCTTCTGCCCGCGACTTCGTACGCGGATCCTGTTGCTTATGCCAGCGATAACGGGGTCGTCAAAATCGAAGATCTGAAACGTCTGATGTCGAATTCTAAGAGCCCGGGGACGGGAAAACAACGGGATGCGCGAGACGATTCGAGACGTTCCATATCTTTCATTTTTGTAAGTCAGAAGTCGATGCGTAGATACGCTTGGAACTCAAGAGCAATTCTCTATCCGTGAACGTCTCCGACTCGCGAGACAATGCGTGACGCTCACGATCAGCGGTCAGTCGCGCATCACGTTCCCCACTTGTCTCTAGAGACCTAGAAGTCGACGCGTAGATACGCTTGGAACTCAAGCGTAATTTTCTTTCCGTGAACGTCTCCGACTCGCGAGACAATGCATGACGTTCACGATCAGCGGTCAGTCGTGCATCATATTCTTCACAGTAGATGCGTAAATACCCTGAGAACGCAGGCGTGCTTCGCGATCCGAAGAGGTTTCCACGGAGCGAGTTGCAGCCTGATGTTCCGAACAGCATCAAGTCTCTCCTGACGTTCTTCGGTAGATTCTTGGGATCTTATGATCCTCAATCTTTTAGCTCCTTTGAAACATTGGGAAAGATTTGACCTCTTTCTAGGCATGGTTATAGTTTTATTGTGAAGATACCTGATCAATTAAAATCTAAGTGACTGTTCCCCTGCGTCACCGGGTAGGCTACCGTGTCACGAAGAAAAGTGGAAAAGGAAATTAAACACTCAAATAACATAAGCCCGAAGGCATATTTATTCGATAAAATAAAAAAATAAATGGGAGTTTTGTCCAGTAGAGTCAAATTTTCAATGACCGCCTTCACCACGTGGAGGTACTCCCAGCTTATGTTATTTTATAATTATACAGTTAAATTAGTGTTAGCTTTGATTTCCACATCAGATGTTTCTGATCTTCGATTTTTATAAGTCAACAGGAAATGCCCAGCAGACCGAACAACTTTTGCTAAGACGTCATTCCTATATGTGTTATGGTGCAGCTGGGCTCTTGGAGTTCCACAACAGGTGTTCCAGATCTTTGATTTTTATAAATCAACAGAGAGTGCTCATCAGATTGAACAATTTTTGCTAAGACGTCATTCCTATATGTGTTATGGTGTAGCTGGGCTCTTGGAGTTCCACAACAGGTGTTCCAGATCTTCGATTTTTATAAATCAACAGAGAGTGCTCATCAGATTGAAAAATTCTTGCTAAGATGTTATTCTTATATGTGTTATGGTGTAGCTGGGCTCTTGGAGTTCCACAACAGGTGTTCCAGATCTTCGATTTTTATAAATCAACAGAGAGTGCTCATCAGATTGAAAAATTTTTGCTAAGACGTCATTCCTATACAATGTCGCCCATGCGCATGTGACCGCCCGTAATTTTCTGAATATTCATGAAGAATTGTCGAAAATAAACTTCAAAAGGGGGGGTCTATCTATAACATTTTTCATGTTATTCAATTTTGAATTTTTTAAGTAGAGTTTGTAGATTTGCTTTCTATTTTTTGACACATCTCCGAAGTTTATGGGTCGATTTGAATTCTGTTTATTATTTCTAAAAGCTTATGAGTTATTTTAACAGGTTAATTAACATTTTTACTAAAAAATATCGACGACGAAAAAAAAAACGGAATCGAAGTCATTTTTTCGGTTAAAAAATGTGTATTTATTTTAAAAAAACTTGTGTAAGTCCATAAATTATCCCGATAGGACGACTTTTTTAATAATTACTTGTAATCTACTACATAACAGCTACAAATTCTCAGAACATTGTTGATACCTATCTCTAAAGAAAAAACAAGGGCGGGTATAACAAATCATCGCAATCTCCATGTGTGGGCCACTGAAAATCCACATGTCATTAGGGAAACAACTTTCCAGATTCAATTTTCCATAAATGTATGGGCTGGAATGATTGACAATGAACTTATTGCCCCTTTTGTGTTACCAAACAGACTAGATCAACACGCGTTTTTAGATTTTATAGTCAATACGTTGCCGTTGCTTTTGGAGGAAGTACCGCTGGAAACAAGAAGGCGGATGTATCTGCAATTAGATGGAGCTCCAGCACACTTCGCACGACTAGTTCATGATTATTTAAATCAAAATTATCCGTGGTGGATTGGCAGAAGAGGTGCCATTGCTTGGCCGCCGCGATCTCCCGACCTTACACCCTTAGATTTTTATCTTTGGGGCTACATGAAACAAAAAGTGTATGCCGTGCCCATCGAAAGCCGCGAGTAATTAACGGCTAGGATTTTTGCTGCTGCTGTGGAAATAACAGAAAACCGTGAAGAATTACGTCGTACAATCAAAAGTGTTGCCATGAGAGCTTTGGTTTGTTTATAGGAGGGTGGGGGCCATTTCGAAAATCTAATTAATTAAAATTCTTGTATTTTTTATTTTTTTAGTAAAAATCTAGCTATTGCTTGTTTGTTTTTAATTCCATTATCATCCTCATTATTAATTTAACCTTTTAGTACTCACTGCTAAGAGCAACATTCAATTGACTTTCACATTATCTTTTCCTAAATTTGACTCATCAGAGTTTTAAGAGTTTTACCTTGGATTTAATTACAGTTAGGTATCAACAATGTTCTGTGAATTTGTAGCTGTTATGTAGTAGATTACAAATAATGATTAAAAAAGTCGTCCTATCGGGATAATTTATGGAGTTACACTAGTTTTTTTAAAATAAATACACAATTTTTCACCGAAAAAATGACTTCGATTCCGTTTTTTTTTTCGCCGTCGATAATTTTTAGTTAAAATGTTAATTAACCTGTTAAAATAACTCAAAAGCTTTTAGAAATAATAAACAGAATTCAAATCGACCCATAAACTTCGGAGATGTGTCAAAAAATAGAAAGCAAATCTACAAACTCTACTTAAAAAGTTCAAAATTGAATAACATGAAAAATGTTATAGATAGACCCCCCCTTTTGAAGTTTATTTTCGACAATTCTTCATGAATATTCAGAAAATTACGGGCGGTCACATGCGCATGGGCGACATTGTATATCGTCTGCTTACTGGTAAAACAAGATAAATGCATTTTTTTACTAAATCGAGTTAAAAATGCAGTTAAATGTAATTTTTTACGCGCTATCTACTGGTAAAACCGAATAAGTGCAATGTCCAATGGCTACAGAGATAATGAATTTGTAAAAGTGATATCTTCTCACATTTTGAAAAAAATATAGCAGTATAACATTATAAATAATCTTATGCCTTAAATCCGTTTCAGTTTATACAGTTAAACAACAATAAATACGTTTAAAGGTTTTTACATTTTCTAATTTATATAGTAAAATGGTAAGAATTATTCTGAGAAAAGGTCGTAAACGCATTTATTATTATATAAACCTTATAGTTTGAACAACAAAACCATATTAAAGTTATTTATTCCATTTTACTAGTTAAAATACTTCTACTTGGTTTGCTAATGTCTCTACAGAAAAAACAAAATAATTGTCATTTATGCTTTTTTACCAGTAAGAACGAGAGCTATCGATCGCAGTTGTCACATTGCGTACGCGCGTGCTCCACGTGTTCCGCGTAGAGATAATACATAAATACGTTAATAGTTTAGTAGGAAGCTTTGTTTTGTGATAACTATAGAATCCAGCGGAAAAAGATTAGTGTCCATGATAAATAAACCTAAAATTTATTTATTTATTTACGTAAATCTTACCTACAACTACCATTACAAATCTGCGATCCAATGCGATAGAGTGGCCTTACATGCTAAATCCTTAATCTACATCCTATAAAATTACATACTTTATTCTAAATCTTAACCTACGTCGAAATAACAAAAAAATTAAAATGAAAATGCAGCTTTTGCGAATTCATCCAAGTTGCACCACAATAAATCAACCCTCTCGTGAACTTCGTTCACCACACGAATGGCTCTAGTGAGAGGACTCCTCGCCAGTAAGTTGGTTCTGGCTGCAGGCACAGCTAGCAGGGGCGGCCGACGCCGCCTCCACACGTACCTGTCAGGCACGCAAAGTTCCAGGTGCCGCAGCATTCCTGGGTTATGCGCCCCGCCACGTAGTAGCTTCACTACATACGCTGCGAGTGCAAAGTCCCGTCGCACCTTTAACGCGTTGTACCCTACCATACCCAGTACAAATAGTGTAGGGTACATCAATGGGTAAAATGGATAAACCCCATAAAGCTTGAAATACAAGTGTCTGGTGAACTTATTTTGGACACGTTCCAATAGGACACTATATTTCGCCTCATGAGGAGCCCATATCACTGCACTATGTTCAAGGTGACTCCTGACTAGCGCGTCATACAACACCTTGAGTGTCGTGATGTATGCAAACCCTTGAGCCTGCCTGAGTACGAAACCTAGGTTTCGGTATGCCTTCTTACATATCTTATTGATATGCTCACGGAAGGTTAGTTCCTGAGTGAAGATTACCCCTAAGTCTCGTACCTGTGACACTCGTTGCATCGGCGCATCCTCTGCCTTGTATTGATAATACAAAGGAGTCCAGACGCGAGTGAAAGACATCACCGAGCATTTGGCTACATTAAAATGTATTTTGTTGGCGATGCTCCACTCAACCACTCAGTTGATGTCGACCTGCAGGCGTTCACAATCCGCAAGCAATTTCAGGTCATCTGCAACGGAGCGCTAAATAGCTGACTCCAGTACTTTAGCAGGCGTTGATAGTACAGCTACCGGTCTGTAGTTACTGATATCCGGACCAGATTTTCCTTTAGGGACCGGAATAACGCGCTTGATCTTCCACCTAGGAGGGAACGCCGCTTGTTTTAAACATGTATTAAAAATGTGAAGTAATTGTTCCACCAGTACCCTCCCACAGTCTCGGAACAGAAACGCTGGTATACCGTATATGGTATACCGTATATATTTTATACAGTTTTTACTTACACCAAATATTATAAATGAGTAAATCTTAAAAGTAGGGTAGTTAGTGCAACATTTTGCTTTAACAGTTTTTTAATAAAAGATTTTGAAATAGATCAAATTAAAACATAAACTTTAAAAAGCCATTTACTCGAATTGACACTAACTCCACTTATTACTTTTTACCCGTAAGCAGACGATATGTTATAGTGTAGCTGGGCTCTTGGAGTTCCACATCAGGTGTTCCAGATCTTCAAATTTATTCTCTCAACAGAAAATGCTCATCACGTGGAACAATTTTTGCTATGGTACTATTTTTGTATCTCTTATAGTTTAGCTGGTCTATTGCGGTTCTGCATCAGGTGTTCAAGTTTCCAAGATAAATTATAGCCTATATGTTGCCCAGACTCAATACCTATACAACAAAAAAAAGATCTTTCAAATCGGTCCAGTAGTTCCGAAGATTAGCGTGTACAAACAAACAGACAAACAGACAAACAGACAGAATTTTTTTTTTGGATTCGTGCTCTATTACTGTTTCTAAACCACACCCAATTTTTTTTTTTAAATATCTTCAATGTACAGACACAGTTTTTTTACTGTTTTATTATATGTATAGATAAATTACTGCCAACTAGAAATTACAGGTTTTTAAAATAGCAGGGATATTAAGTAAGTTTTATGACACGCATTTAAAAATAAAAGTGAGTGAGCGTGAGTGAGTGAGTGCAAATAATTTATGTTCTATCGGCATTTGTAGGATAATTTACAAGTGTTTGATTTATTGAAGACAATTTTATGGGAAGACAATTGATTGTTGGTTTAAGAGGTAGTTAATCACTCTGTGAAGAAAATTACAATGATTACTTACTCAGTTTGTTCATTTTGATTTCTGACTGATTTGAGACTAATCTCCGAATAATTTTACATTAGTCATTAACCTGCCTTCTCCCGATGTACTTGATGAGCCGTATGCATTTCTAAATATAATTTATATCCGACTTATATGTATATAGCAACCACGAAAAAAATTTACTTTTTTGGTGGATGTACCTTAAATTACCACCTACAAACAAACTTACAAAAAATATCTCTTTATAATCAGCATAGATAAATAAATTATAAAAAAATAAAATCCAAATATCTCCGTACCAAAAGACCAAAACATTTTATAATCAAATTAGAAAACCGATACGTGGTCGCTGAGATACAAGTCTAGTGGCAGAGCGAGATGGCGGACAAGCGACCACAAACGGGCTGCTGAGGCTGCGACCGGTCACACATCCGCTCTATACACCTGTCGCGAACGGCGCCTGTACAATACACAGGGTTAGCCACAGAAGGTGAAGTTTGCACAAGAATTTTCGATTATTTCTAATTTTTTTTTAAGTTAGGGATGGAAATGCCTTTATTTGCTAGTTGAATCTTTTTTTTTTTGTATTGTGTGGAATTTTGAGTTATAACCTAATATCTCGCCTGTAATCCCCGACGGGTTAGGCAGAGGTGTACCTAATAGTACACCCACATTTCGCCAGTTATCATTAAGTAGTAGGTAAATAGTTATTTGTCAAACCCCTTACGTTTTCCGTTGCAACTCTTCAATCAGTGGTTAAGTGTGAAAAGGTAACAAACAAACAAACAAACAAACTTACTTTCGCATTTATAATATTTGTTAGGATATCAATACATTATCCGTATTTAAAATAATAATACTGAATTTAGCCTACCTCATTCACATCACCTCCCTAGAGAATATTACCCGCAATCAACTTACCCCAAAAAATGATGATTGCTGTAAATTGAAAATGGAATAATGATAACAACATCAACTTAAAACAATATTCCGTAACGTTATTTGGGAACGTTGTAGCATTTTATCGAATTTCATGGCTTACTAACATCGAAGAATATTATCAAATAATCGAATCGGGCGTCAAACGCCGCGCATTTTTTCTCACACGCGATCATAACTAATTTAATATTTTTTCGTACACATACTCGTTGAACTTATAGACTGAGATATTGGCTTTTTACATGTACAATGACCCATTATATTCTATTAGACCCTATAATTTTGACGGCGATGAAAATATAATGAGTTGCAAAGAAAAAAAGGTGGATAAAACAGTGACTTCATTTAATTAAAGGTTGTGAAGAAACTATAATAATTTTGTTTGACTAAATATGTACCCAGCCGATAAACATGAAAGGTAGAAAGGCCTATAGCAAGCATTGGATGGGACAAGGCTGCCTGATGTTGATGGCGATATAAAGGGTGTAAATACACCCTTAACGAAGCCGAAAGGCACTCGTTCTCCCCGTCATTGCTATAATTTGTTTTTGTTTTTGATCATACCTGGAAACCTTCTAGTTTCAGAGATACTGGAGGTCAAAGTTTCAACTTTTCCATAAGTTCTTTTTTTAAATACTAGTTTTTAAGGTAATATACTTCCATGACCCGTTTACTATTCAACACATCCATCAGCACAATGTTTTGAGTGCGTTACATTGAGTCGTACCGTAAAACGTTATTTTTTACCAAAAAAAAAAAGTTGTATCCCAGCAATAATTTTTGCGTAGCGTTACTTAGTTTGATGTACAGAATGCTTGGTTGAAGGCTTCGTATAGGATCCGTTTACACCTTGTATAAGTCATAAAACTGAAACTTCTCTACATTTCTCTGTACAGTGGCCGGATGCAGTTACCTTTATTTTGTTTAGTTACATACTTGTGACGCCTCGTTGCTTGGCTACCATTGACGTGGCTCCAAATGGACTTGCATCTTGCATAGACCTTGGGTTAATAAGATCGTAGTATTTTATGGATGCAGGAGAATTTACTGGGAATTTAAAGACAAGTATTGCTCATTTAAAGCACTTTTATAGTGTTGAGGGTTAAATGAAATGGTGGGTCATGGTAGTGTATTGGGATATTTTATGATTGTTGCGGTAAATTAAGAGTATTATAGTTTTAAGGTTATCTTTCTTTCTATTTTTGTTAGTTTAAATACTTGGTGATGTCACTTCTTGATCATCGACTCTGCCACCAGTGCTGGACGATTCCATTTATTTAAGTGTCATCTGCCACTAGTGGGGACAGAGGTACAAGCAAATGCGACTGAATCAGATGTAATCAGCACTATAGACCGACCGCTTTAATGACCCATCAAAGACATATTAAGCGTCCACAAAGTCCTAACAATATCCCATAGGTTACTTGCTTTAAAATAACCAAAATCCACGTAGGTGTAACGATACTTATTGAACCAATACGTGATCAACCTTCAGAATATTCCATTTAAATTGATACCTTTGCGAGGACTCATTAAAGCGGTCGGTCTATAGTGGTGGTAGATGCGACAAATAGATGCAACTACCACCAGTGGGGGCAGACCGGTGGGGGAAGATTGGAATAAACCGTATTATCGACATGCTGTGTTGGAGATATTGTATCGTAAATGTGAATAAATGTTCGATTCTCTTTTGTTCTGTCGTACCGAGGGAACGAGTTATTACAATGTTATTTGTGACATAGATAGTCAAGCGGTTGACCAAAAAGCTGGCTTTTTGGCTAAAGAAATAACATTTTCACGTTTGCCACGTTTAATGGCAGCCAGCCTACTCCCATTGACAGAGAAGCAGGCGATTTAAAAAATAAATCAAGGTGATTCTAGTGTACGGTTTACGATACACATTTCTCTATTGTATTTATAACAATTTTTAATAAAATTTTAAGTTAGTTCTCAAATTACTTACTAATTTTTACATCAACATTGTTATTTTCACCGAAAGTTTGACTCTTTAAATTAAATCACACAATTTGACAAAGAAATATAAGTTATTCCTTTGTAAGAAGCTATCAACAGAATGTCTCATATAATTACATCAAAAAGACTTGTAAACGTCAAGATTTCTTATTTATTTTGACACAAAGTAAAAAATATTACCACAAACAATGAAAAGATCATATTTTAAATTCAAACACATAAATATAAAATATTGCCGTGTTTGAACAATAGCATTAAAATAAAATATTCTCAACGTCTGCGGCGACGCATCGAAAAAATGCGAAAAATAAAGAAAATACATAAAAAGAAAAACCAGTTGAGTCCCCCGCAAGTACTTTACGCGTGGCGACATTACCCTGACATAGAACGTCGTATACACAGTTTTCCTTTCACCCCAAATTGGCACTTACTTCCAAAGAATAAAATCCAAAACGGCTTTTAGGATACCCAAGCATTCGCGTGGCCGCCGACCGTGCATACGATTTCTGAAACGACACAAGCGTCGGGATGCCTTTGATCAAAATAGCACTTTGGCGTATGAGGATTAGGTTGAATGTTTATTGAAATGTTCTTTTGTAGTTTATAGCCTGCAATGTTTTGCGACGTCTCAACCCGACATTTAGCTACCAGTTTTGTTCGTAGTGCGTTAAAACTTACGACTAGGAGGAACGCAGAAGTACCATAAAGAGAAATTGAAGTTATGTGCGCAGTTAAGGCTCAGTTTCCACAGAGATGAGCGGAGCGGAGAGGAGCTGTTGGAGAATTGACCTATCACAATCAGCTTTTAATATTCCCACTGCTGGGTCAGTCTTCCTCTTTAAGGGAGAGTGTGGGCTGTAGTCAACCACGTGGGCCCGAAGCGGGTTGGTAAATGTGTTCTACACTTTCGGTTCTGGTATAATAGATTCCTCGTGATGGTTTCCTTCACCGTTTTGACAATAAGTACAACACAGTTTAGACAATAGTAGTGATGGACTAAATAGCTCTTAGTAACGCGTCTATCTTGGTTCGTAACTTAAAAGTCAGGGCCGTTCCCTGCCGTGTCGACGGCGCGTTCGTGTTCCACGTGCGCCTCAAAGAGATGTCAGCAAAAAGGAAGGGGCCGGCAAGGGCCGATGGCTGCCGGGGCTGCGGGACTGTTCGAAAGAGATACCGCGGCCCTGGAACACAAAGGGCAAAGAAGGAACATGGATGGGTTTTAGTCAGTAAAAGTCTTACACTCCCTTCCACTCCGCCCAGAGCTGAGCTCGCCTGGGAAATCATCAAATGAGGGGTCTCATTTGATGATTTCACAGGCGAAATAAAAAAAAATGGGCCGTTCCCTCTGTGACACCACTGCTCCTAATCAACCAATCACGTTGGTTGAAATCCACATCACATCTCTTGTCTCTTCCCACACCCAAAATAGTACATAACATAGTATCACGCCTGTGATCTTTTAAGGGTTATGTAGAGGTTTATATAAAGTACACCAACATATTGCCAAAGAAATAAACTCAAAATGAAACAACACCCAAAATATTTATCTCATTAACATCTTGACGTGATGAATGAATGCGAAATACCAAGTATGAATGTGTTAAGATTATATCAGTTATATCAACAGTTATTTATTGTCATTAACACTTAAAACGGGATATTTTCCATTTTTGTTGTTGTTGTTTTTTGTTGTTGTTGTTTTGTTGTTGTTGGTTGTTGTTGTTTGTTTGTTGTTGTTGTGTTGTATTTATTGCTTTTCGCAAAACATTTTGTTCTCTCCACATGAAGAGTACCTCTCTATAATGAAGTACAGACGCCTGCATATCAAGCTACCCGAAACTGTCAAATTTTCCCAATCAACCTTGAACCTAATGCTTTAGCTATAAAGTTGAAAATCTATTAAAGAAATTTGACAGATTGTAGTAGTCTGTACTTCCCCACCAAAAATGTAAATACCAAATTCAAATTCTTCGAAAAGTCTATAAATTATATCGATAACCCAGCTATTGTCACAATACGTTGACATATACTTACAAGACCAAATCCATCAAAATATTTAACAGCTAAAACCCACCCAATTATCACTTCTATTTATTTCATACAATAAAGCTTAAGCTCCCTTGACATAACCGATCAATCGTTATTTTGAGCAAAAAAATGGCAAATTCTAAGAAACGTAAATCGTTGTAATCGTTGAGTTATGTACGTTTTTTTTGTAATAAAATTCTGTTCACACTTGACACCTGTTTGACTGGCTGTGGTTTAGCTTTTTTATTTTAGGGTTCCGCAATTGCGCAGAAAGCCATTTTGTGGTTAGATCTCAACGACTTTTTTAGTAGATCAACTTCTAAATAAAGCACCAATTGTAGAATTTAATTTTGACATTTATGGGAGGAACTGTTTCGCAATTCGCAATTTCGAAAATGGGAAAGCCGAAACGGAGGCTTTCCTTTGCCCTGCTCTGGGTCGACCATAGAAATAATATCTATGGGGCCGACACAGGTTAAAAAAGACATGTTTTAAAACCTTACAAAAGCTGAATTATTTTTAAATGAACAAAACGTATGTGCCAGTAGAGTCGATTCTGCGTCGCATTAAGGTTTCAAAAGATTAGACGTGAAATCAAAACCTGCTCTGTCTTCACTCAATGCTTTAGCTTAAACAATAGCTCGGATTCCATTGTCGTCTTCTTAGCAAAAGTAAATTCTACGGAACCCGATCCATAATCCCAAATCTACCTTCACAACGTTTTTTCGTTAAAGTGACGAATCAGAAACCTGTTTAACATTAATAAACCATTGTATCGCGTGTGTTTAATTTACGATTTTTGCACTTTCAAGTTTGTAAAGTATAAATAAAAATAATACAAAAATGTACTGAGAATACTAAGATCGATAGCCGTTGGTTTTTGTGGTAAGCTGCATTTTTGAATTTCGGATAAAAAAACCAGATTGGAAATTGAGACAAATTTTTGCACGTAGGCCCATATAAGCGCTACTGATATCAAAGAATTCGGGTTGTATTCCCAGGTCGAGCAACACGATATTAGAGTTTTATGCAGATCTTGATTAATTGTGCCTGATTAATAGCAATAGGCTTGCACCTTCACATGGCACTTAAACGTAACTGGCGAAGTTCCGTGGCATTGCCCACGTGGAGTTCGATAATAGTCCCACGGGATCACACTACCGGGATAAAAATTATCCTTTGTATTAATCCAGGTAATAAACCATGTGTCTGCTAAATTTCATCCAAATCCGTTCAGTAGCTTTTGCGTCAAAGAGTAACAAACATCCGTCCATCCATCGATAAACTTTCGCATTTATGATATTTTAAATAAATTATATAGTAGGAAGGACTGTTGTTACATGTCTGCCTAACCCTTCAGGTATTATAGGTGTAATGTTTTTTTTTTACAATTTTTATCTTTTAAAAAAACAATAAAAGATGTGGCTATGATGTAATAAGTAGATCAATTTGCTTAAAACAAGATGGATAGGTAGGCTTATACTCCTACGCAAAAAGTCATTTGAATTAGCCTATCTTCTTTATTTGAACGTTATTCGATTTCGATAATCCTTTTGGCCGGATATTTTGATAGTTGACTATATCGTTTAGTTATTTATTATCTGGTGTTTTTAATCTAAATAATATTGAGAAAAGCAAGATAAATATGATTGTTTACAGAAATTGTGGAGAGAGAATTGCCAACGACCATTTTAGTTTTCATTTCCTGTGATTGAAATTATTGTGACAGGATCAAATAAAATTGCCAGCGGAACTCTGCAGATGTAAGAAGAGGCAACAGAAAGATAATGTGTTGATGTTTTTTTTTTTTGAGTCAACACTCGCATGTAATGTTTTTATTTGAAATATGACACTTTTTTTCAGCATATCCTTCTGTTAAGTTATACAAAAACACTATTTTTTTTTCGTTTTATCCTGTTTAAATATCACGGTATCGTATATGGAGTTTCACTAGCAAATTTAATTTCACCTTGTCCTATCCTACTAATATTATAAATACGAAAGTTTGTGAGGATGGATGTTTGTTAACTTTTTCACAAGTTTTATTTAAATACATGTTTTTAATGTAAGTTTTGTAGGTGTTTAGTTTAAACAACTTCACGGCCCCCGTACTATTCTATGCACCCATCAGCACAATGTGTTGAGTTACATTGAGTCCTACCATAAAACGTGATTCTTCACCCCAAAATAAAAAGTCGTTTCCCAGCAATAACTTTTGCATAAACTTACTTAGTTTGATGTACAGATTGCTTGGTCGACGGCTTCGTGAAGGGTCCGTTTACACCCTGCATATTTTCACTAACATTAATTCTTTCCTTTATAATAAGTTACACCGCACTGACTAAGAGATTACGTACTTTATAGCATTTTTTCATACTGTCCCTTGTAAAACAAAAAAACAAAAGAGAAGTTTGTAATCCTCATAAATGTTTATACAAAGTAGATCGTTAACAAGAGACGTTAATTTTAATAAAGTGCAGTGCCATAAAAGGTCTCTTAATTGAAAGTTTATCTGAATAATGATCGATACAGACCACACACGAAGAGATAAAGAAAGTGGTACTTTTTATCTGTGGTATTGCAGTCAAATAAGGATCAGTTAAAAAAGTATTTTATATTATCTGTTCGTACTTCCTTTACACACTCGGTGGCATTATATAACATAACGGCACCACGATATCACGTCTGTAATCCTCGTAGGGTTAGGTAGAGGTGTACCTAATACAACACCCACATTTTGCCAGTTATGTTTTAGTCCCATGTAATAGGGGGCGACCCTATTGCCATCAACCGGGCGCAATTTCAGACTCCGTGGCTGCTACCGAGAAATACTTGATGGAAAAACCCAATAACACTTTGTCCGACCTGGGAATCGAACCCAGGACCTCATGCTCAGCAGTCGTACTAGCGACCACTAGAACTACTTGGTGGTGGCATTAAATTTACCTAACTATATATGCAACCAAGTGTAATCTTTTCAAGATGGATTTAGTTTTGCTTATTTGACTGAATACCAGTTTTTACATAGAGCGACTGCCTATCTGACCTCCACAACCCAGTAAGTACTGGGTAATACGTTACCCCTTGGTAAGACTGTTTGTCAGACTTTTTGGGCCACTGACTACCTGTAACGACTGTCAAAGATCTACAAATGACAGCCGGGACCAACGGCTTTACGTGCTTTCCGAGGCACGTAGGAAACTCGGTATGTAACGGGTGGTCACCCATCCACAGACCAACTTAGGCAAGCACGGCTTAACCTAAAGGTATCTAAAATACTGCGTTTCCAAAGACCAAAATATTTACATTTATTATTTACTTTTCCTTGTTACCACCGTACCCAACGACGCAAGTTAATTAACTATAGTAAACATCAACTTTATACGGCAAAAACGTTTGTACTGAAAACAGTTTTCAACAGAAAATAAATTCTAATTAATGACAAGGGAAAATATTCGTAACACGACTTTAACAAATACGCGTGTATGTAAATTTTGTTTCATTACCATAATAATTGGTAATGTGTTTTGAAGTTGATTTAATGGCTATTAGGGAACACCCTCTGGACAGATATTAAGTATGTTTGTCTATGAGAATAGGCTTAGTACCTCTGGGTGTCGTAATGGAGAAATAACTGATTGTGACTCGTCAGGCAATAATAATATGTAGCGCGACAAAATTTTGTCGTTCATTATACAAGGTCTAAATGGACCCGTATCGAAGCCGAAAGGTATTTGTTCTCCTCATCATTGCGATCATTTTTTTGTTCTAGATCATACCTGGGAATCTTCTAGTTACGGAGATATTGGGGGTCAAAGTTCCCACTTTTTCACAAGTTTTTTTTTTAATTCTTATTTTTAAGGTTATAACTTTGAATACCTCCATGACCCGTTTACTACTCAATGGATCCATCAGCACAATATTTGGAGTGCGTTACATTGTGTTTTACCGTAAAACGTGATTTTTCACCCCAAAAAAAAGCACGTTCATTTGCCCAACTTGTCAGCCAATATTGTGTCCACCTGTATGTACTATTACGTCCATGTCGTCCATGTCATATACCTAGTGGTCAGCAATATGCTAGCGAAGCGTTATAGCATCGTCTATCTATTCTCTAGTCAGTGGTTTGATAAATGGGTAGAATATTCTACTAGGTTCAGAGTTTATGTCATACGTAAATTCCATTTGCAAACTCTTGGCAGTTGATAATCATATTCTAACCTGCAATATACTACCGAGACCAATGACGGTCTGCCACTTTTCACCCTATACCCAAGTGATAAGGTTGAAAACTGGACAACAGTCATTGAACTCTGTAGCACATATACATCCAAAGATACAAACTCTGCAAAAGGCTTCTGGTTTTCCAACTTTTTAGGGCTATGCTCATTGATGCTGCCAATTATAATTTGTAACCCTTATGCATTTTTTTGCATTAAAATATTCTTACGTTTTTTGCAATTCGCAGGTTGTATGTATGTTGATTAAAATATGATTAGCGAGACAGAAACATAATTTGAAAGTAAAAATACCCTCATTAGACGACTTTTCTTAATACATTGCAAGTAAAATAATAAATCACATAGATGACATCAATTACTAATTTAATTAAACTGAAATCAATGTATTAATTATGTAATGTATATATGTATTTTTTAATTTGTCTTAATCTGACTGCGTGATTGAATAACTTATGCATAATGAATAATAGACTATGAATTAGGACGAATAGTGATTTTAATTTCAAATAAATATTGGACTTGCACTAAATATTGTACACCTTATAGGTATAATACAGCGAGTCTTTATATAATAATCGTAAGAACTAAGATATCACCTGTGACATACAATAAATGAATTTGAATAAAAATAAAATATCTGCCTCGGTATTTTCGCATCAAGTCTGACCACTGGGGACCATAGGCTATTAACCGTGAGCGAGAAGCTAGATAATATTTATTAGCCTATGCGGGAGTGGGTGTTTTGTCGTGTTTCCTCAGATTTTATTACATTTTAATTGCATCCGTTATAAAGTTTAGGTCTATTTTAAATGGCAAAGTTGAAATACATTTTTAGACAAATCGAAAAATCTTAGAGTTTTTAACAAGTCAGTTCCTTTCCTTCAAAAAACAGCACGAAGGTTTCATTTCAACTAAATACGTTACCAATTGTAGTTTTTCTTAGTGCTCAAATGAACGGTAGGAATATATTGCTCTAAATTGGACAAGAAGTCAGTGGACATTTCAAAATAATAGAATACTAAGGTAAAATGAAATCGACCGGCGGACATTTGCCCAATCATGATCCATAATAAAATATACCAATATT
The DNA here is from genome assembly GCA_905220335.1 of Noctua pronuba. Taxonomy (NCBI): domain Eukaryota; kingdom Metazoa; phylum Arthropoda; class Insecta; order Lepidoptera; family Noctuidae; genus Noctua; species Noctua pronuba. The sequence continues at coordinate 6,285,586 of LR999918.1, read as the reverse complement.
TATAAAAGCAAAAGTAACTGTTTGTTACATTTTCACGACTAAACGGCTGATTGGATCGTAATGAAATTTAGCAAGGAGATAGATCATATCCTGGGGAAGGACATAGGCTATTTTTGTTTCTCACACTGATACTGATACTGCTAGCCTGCGTCATCCCACTGCTGGGCAAAGGCCTCTCCCCATGACTTCCAGTTGTTTCGATCCAGGGCTAATGTGGGCCACTGGTCGTTGGTTCTGTCCAGCTGCTGCTGCTGCTGTTGTTGTTTCTCACACATACACTTCAAAATTTCCACGCGAACGAAGTCGCGGGCAACAGCTAATTGAGAGACAATTTCTTGAATCGGTATTCCAGAACACAAAATTCGAATGGCCATATAACCTTTTTTCTCTGAAAAAAAAAGATTTAACGCGAAGTTTCCACTGAAAAAGCAAACAATATAAAGTGATATTGACATTTTAATATTGAAAAAACAAGGCCTGTGTTATTTTAAAAGCCAATTTTGTTTTAAAACAGAATGTTGATACTTATTGATTTACAATTTTGTATCGAAAGTCCATTAAAAACTTTATTAAAAGCGTTTTTGATCACGAAAGAATCTCACTCACCTCTCTCGTCAGTTTATTAATCCGTTTCGTTAATTCGACAGTTTCGTTGATTCGTCAGTTTCGCTGATTGGACAGTTGTGTGAATTCGACAGTTTCGTCAACTCGACAGTTTCCATAATTTGCCACTTTCTTCGATTTGTCAGTTGAGTACACTCGAGGAAAAAATATTTAAACAGTTAATGTGAATAATTTAGAAGTCAAGTCCTGCTGTAAGCAAACTCAAACTCAAACTCAAAGCATTTATTTCAATTAGACCATAACAGGCACTTTTGAATGTCAGAAGTAAGGAAACTCTGTCCCAAATTAAATCAAAGTTCAACTTGTATTTTAAAGTAAATTATCTTCATCCTAGAAATAGATTATTTAGGTGTAATAATTTATTTAGTTGCAGGCACCGTTAACGATTTTGGATACAAATTATTATGATCTGGTTTAGTGACATTGGCTAATTAAATCTATGGCACCTTTGCTAATTATAATTACCTAGTTAGCTATTGATGGTTTATCACAGGATATAAATTTGTACATAACAAGAAAATTAAGTTCAGATAAACGTTTCTTAGTTGTTAAATTAAGATGAGAATTATGTGCTAATCATTTTATGTGTTTACTAGCTTGTACCCGCGGCTTCGCCCGCGTTGTGTTCGGTAATTTTCCCACGGGATTGTATACCAGGATAAAAAGTATACTATGTGTTAATCCAGGTTACAACCTATCTGTGCGCTAAAGTTCAACCAAATCTGTTCAGTAGTTTTTGCGTGAAAGAGTAACAAACATCCATCTATCCTCACACACTTTCGCATTTATAATATTAGTAGGATGATGGGTGGATGGATGAATTTTAAAAGATGGATATCGATTTAGTTTCATCTTTTTATCATCTTTCCAAATCTTAATTGATTTTAGCACGTCCAAAGGTAATTTTTTTCGGGTCTGTCTTTCATGAATCCGTCCACAATGTTTTTCATTCGTTCATCTATTACATATTTTAGAATTTTTAGTCCTCAGAGGATTTATATTTTAAATATGATTCTAAAATATGTCATGTTTATTTCTGTACCTACAAAAAATCATCAATTCCTCGCTAACATACCAAAGAGAACTTAACATCAATACGACTATTTAATTTGATAGCTAACGCGATTTTAATGTCAAAACTTTGGTGGCGCCTCGTGTATAAATTATACAAAAACACATTAGCTTCATACGTATACAGTATATTTTTAAAGTAGGTAATGAAATATCGATACAGTTTTGTCAAATGTTGAAGTTGTGTTGAAACCATTATTAGTGAGCAATTAGTGATTGTAGGAGGCAGTAATTAGTCGAAGTAAATTGATGCTAATTCTTAATCTTATGTCGGTGGCCATCTAAATTGATACAGCCTAAAATATTGCCATCTTCTAATTCTTTCTCGTGTGATTAGTGCCCAATTTGGTGTGAGTTTTTATGCCGTCGACTTGGCTTTATATGTTGTGGAGACATATCTCTCAGGCATTCTGGTTTCCTTACGATATTTTCCTCCACCGAAGCAAGTGATAATTATGAAATAGGCACATGAATCCAAAAAATCAGATGTGCAAGTCTTGGCTTCGAATTTGAGACCTATGACCTGACAGTCCGACGGTCACACCATTAGGCCATCACTGCTGCTTAATATTGCCATTTTTTTTTTACGGATGGGAAATCATCAAATGACTTCTCCCGCTCTGGGTGGAGTGGGAGGGAGTGTTGCCATGAGTTTGTCATTTTCAGTAGCACCCAGCTGCTGGAAATTACAAACAACAGGATATTTTGTATGTATGTATATATGTATTTATTATTATATTTTATTTTTGGAAATGTTCAGTACTATTGCACCTACTGTTTTTGTCTCTGCATCACCCTAAGGTAGACTGGTATAAAATGCCTAAGGCATTACCTGCCTAAGGCATTATTTGCCTTTGTACATTATGTGCATAAAGTTTTAATAAATAAATAAATAAATAAGTAGAATACGATAATTAAGTGTACCATCATTGGTAGAATAATACCAATTTATCCTCTAAGGCAGTCATATGAATCGCCACCTGAAGCAGTTGTTCTTGCTTCAGCCAACCTGTGTCTGCCTGCAGTTCCAGGTCAGCCATGGCACATCATATCCAGGTGGGAGATTTTCAGCAAGTGGCACAAATGGTAAAATGAAAACATGAAACATAATTTTCCGGATATCATAGGTTATAATTATTTAATTAAACATCATATTGTATTCGGATATTAACTACAAAAAAAAAAAATCTGCGTTTTTTATTATTTTTACCTAGTTTATAGCATATCTTTATGTGTTATATGATTACAGAATTTAAATCAAGATGAATATATAAAAAACTTTTTTCAATTTGTCAGTCGGTCTCGTTTTTTTTTTATTTTATTAATTTCGAGAGTCGGAGGTCAACTAACTTTTATATCTTTATGTTATAGTGTTGTTTGTAATAAATTAATATAATTATTCATTTATAAAATGCCTATCTACTGATCGGCGCCATTCACTGAAGTTATTTATTAGGAGGCTCGTATTTATATTGGACATTTACTGGCAAATATTTTAATTTATAACGCGTGTTTTTTGTATTTTTTTGCCAGACAAAGCAACCTTCACCACACTTTCCAAAATTAAAGACAAATTTTGCTGGTACAGACAAGTGCTAAAGGGACGGGCTCGCAGGGACATTTAAATGTTTTTCATGTTTTTTTTTTTTTGTAATTTTGTATGCACGTCATGTCCCTGCGACAAATAAATATTTTTTCTTTCTTTCTATCATTACATTAATTTTATTCACGACGGTAACTTAACAACAATCAGTTATTTCTAGTCTAGTGCATAACATAACTAACTAAATATGAGTGTAACATAAGTACACACAGCATCAGTAGGTGCTAACCCCTCAAGCTTTAAAAAATGTTAAAGCTTGAGGGGTTACCACTTACTGACGCTGTGTGTACTCCTGCCAAACCCAGAGATTATAGGCGTGATGTTTATGATTCTAAACATGAAGCTTTATCTAATTGCAATAATAATTGAAAATCAACGTCTGATTCTTCACCTTCCGCAATTAGTCTTACACCAGCATCAAATCCACGTAGGATAACATAACATCACGCCTGTAATCCCTGAAGGTTAAGGCAGTGGTTTACCTAATAGTACACACACATTTCGCCAGTTATGTTTAAGTCTCATGTTAAAGGGGGCGAGCCTACTGCCATCAACCGGGCGCAAATGTAGACTCCGTGACTGCTACTGAGAAATTCTTAATGGAAAAACTCAATAACACTTTGCGCGACCCGGGAATCGAACCCAGTACCTCATGCTCAGTAGTCACGCTAGCGTCCACTAAACCAACGAAGCAGTCTTTTCACACAGGACGTTAAATTAAAAACTAAGTACAGACAAACAAACCTATTAGTCTTATTACACAGATAAAAATATACAAGTAGGAAGGATGTGAATTAGAAACGAAGGAAATAAAAAAAACATTTAATAGATGCACTATAATTTCCTGCGTGTCACTAAAATTTAGATTGAGGTCTTTAAAAAACTGTATTTGAGCCGCAAAAGAACTGGTTTGTGCCTAGAATTATTAGTTAGTCATCTTCTCATGGTCCTGGTTCTATGAACTGTTTATGGTAATCAGTGGCGACATCTATCCGGTCTGGAATTAATGAGACTGGTTTGATATTGACGTGGGTATGTGATTGTGGCCAAGGAGTAAAGTCTAGTGAATTAATTTAATTTAATCAGGGTTCATTCTTCTTCTTAGCGTGTCGATGGCAATCTAAATAGTGTCAGCCCAGAACTGAGCAACAAGTTTGGCGCTTTCGGTAGCGTCCATCAGTTCCTGTAGTGAACAACAACAGGACACGCAGGACACGATATTAAGTGCACCATCGTTTGTAGAACAGCACCAGATTTACACTCCAGGGCAAACTCATTAATGAATCTCCACCTGAGCAGGTTTTCTTTGCTCCGACCTGGGACCGGAGTCTATTTAAAGACTTCCAGGTCAGCCATGGCAACTCATGTCCGTCAGGGTTTATTTTTTTGCTTGGAGTCTCTCAGAGGGATCGCATCCGGAACAAGGTGTTCCGACAGAGAACCAGAGTTGTTGACATAGCTCACAGAATAAGTAAGCTGAAGTGGCAATGGGCCGGTCATATTAGCCGTAGACCCGATGGCGGTTGGGGTAGACGTGTTCTTGAGTGGAGACCGCGAATCGGTAAACGAAAGATGGAACGCCCTCAGGTTCGGTGGAGTGACGATCTTTGCAGGGCACCACTGGATGAGAGTTGCTGAGAATCGAGTTGATTGGCGTGCGATTGAGGAGGCCTATATCCAGCAGTGGACTGCTGTAGGCTGATGATGATGATGAGGGTTTATAGTCAGAATCTCGAAAGTCAGACAACCAGTCTTACCAAGGGGTACCGTGTTACCCAGAAACTGGGTTGTTTTAGCACACAGATAGTTTATAACCTGGATTAACACATAAAATACTTTTTATTCCGGTAGAATGGCCCCGAGAGACAATTATCGAACTCAAGGTGGGAGAAGCCGCGGGCATAAGCTAGTATAAACATAAAATGATTAGCACATAATTCTCATATTTATTTTACAAAATTACGAGGTCAAGAAACGTTTATCCGTACTTAATTTTCCTGTTTTGTACAAATTTATATCCTGTGATAAACCATCGAAAATTCACAGCCAACTAGGTAATTATAATTAGCAAAGGTGCCATAGATTTAATTAGCCAATGCCACTAAACCAGATCATAATAGTTTGTATCCAAAAAACGTTGCCTATAACTAAACAAATTATTACACCTAAAATCTATTTCTAGGATGCTCTGACAATATAATTAATAATTAACAACAGAGGAAGTTAGTGCTAAAACTGCTCATTAAAAAGCCTCGTAAACGTTTTGGTATTTCCTGTATATAGGTTATTAAAACTGGCTAAGCGAGAGTCGATTCATTCACGTATGGTTCCGTAGATCATAATAAGGTTGGTAATCTCCTGACTTAAATAAACATAACTTGCAAAATGTCTGTGTAGGTACTATTAGGTACACCTCTGCCTAACCCTTCTGGGATTACAGGCATGATGTTATATTATTCAAATACATATTTAACAAATCCAACAAGACGAGTAAATCAATTTATTAAAATCTAGCCAAGTAAGCAATCACTGTGGCTGTTAACTACGAAGTACGGAACCCTAAATATTTAAAAAAATAACCTCTTCATCAACGTCGGATGAAAGTGTTAAACCATTTAATACTACAGTACAAAACTGGTTTAAGATTTTAAGTAATTAATTGAGTAATTTTAATTGGAACTATCTCAATCGTATGGGAATATAAAACGGAGTATTCCAGATGCGCATCCTGTTTTTTTAAGTACACAGTGTATTACGGAAATGAATATTTCTTTTGAGATTACAAGTAATCTGTTGGCTATTACTTGCATCATCTGCCTAGCTTTTTCCCAACTATGTTGCGGTCGGCTTCCAGTCTAACCGGATACAGCTGAATACCTGTATTTTACATGGAGCGACTGCCTAACTGACCCCAACAACCAAGTTAGTGGTAGTACTGAGTAATACGATACCCTCTGGTAAGACTGGTTGTCAGACTTTTTGGGCCACTGACTACCAATAACGACTGTCAAAGATCTACAAATGACACCGGGGACCAACGGTTTTACGTGCTTTCCGAAACACGGAGGAAACTCGGTATGTAACGGGTCACCCATCCACAGACCAACCTAGGCAAGCGCGGCGTAACCTGAAGATCGCCCGAGCGGCTGTTATTAATTAGATACGGTAATGTAAACTGTAAATAGCTTTTACTTCTGCCTACCCTACATCAGAACCGACCAGGATAGCAGACAATTTACAATACAAATATATCATGTAGCGTGTTTAATTCATTCGTATCATTTTTTACGCCCAAAAAACACTGAAGAACTTCCACCTGTCAATTGATACGCCTGACATTTCCTGACACCAGAATTACCAAGCTTATATACCACCCACACAACCCATCAAAACCTTTAACACAGCTGCATAAAGCTCACAATTGGATAACAACAAACTTTTTGAGCTGCAAAAAAACTTGTGTAATAAATCGAAATTGAATATTTCGCTGTCAAAGAGTTTCGGTGTTATTTTTTTAATAATGATCGCGAGGGAAAGCTTAAGCCATGCGAATCGAAGCCGAATTTCATTAAACCTTCTTTGTATATTTTGTAGTACGTGACTTGTTAAGTTTATCTGGTGTAAAAAAAGTTTCGAGAAAAATACGGTTAATCCCGGAAAAGACTACTGAAAAGTAAGTTTTATATATTTTACGGCTAAAAGCCAAAGTAAGGTTACACCTAGTTCTAGCAGGCTATATACCTAGGTGCGGCCGGTAGCTGTTTGTTATAATGCAACACATTTGGATGTAGTGCTCGCCGGCCGTCCATCGACAGGCAGCACCGCTCGCTGCGCTCGCTCGGCTCGCGCACGTTTTGACACAATTCTAACCTAACCTAACCTAATCCATTTCGTCATTTCGGTCGATGTGTCCTAGCAATAAAAAGGATAATTACCAGCCGCACCCAGGTGTAGCCGGCTAGAACTAGGTGTAACCTTACTTCGGATTTTAGTCGTAACATAAAGGGTGTAAAAAGACCCTTAACGAAGCCGAAAGGTACTTGTTCTCCCCATCATTGCGATCATTTTTTTGTTCTAGACCATACCTGGGAACCTTCTAGTTTCAGAGATATTGGAGGTCAAAGTTCCAATTTTTTCACACATTTTTTTTTAAATACCACTTTTAAAGGTTTTAATTTTACTTTAATTAACTCGATGACCCGTTTACTATTCAAAGCATCCATCAGCACTAAGTTTTGAGTGCGTTACATTGAGTTTTACCGTAAAACGTGATTTTTCACCCCAAAAAAAAAAGTCGTTTCCCAGCAAAAATTTTTGCGTAAAGTTACTTAGTTTGATGTACATAATGCTTGGTTGACGGCTTCGTGAAGGGTCTGTTTACACCCCGTATACATAGTGGCAGCCATGTTCTATTTTATTTAACGTTATCATTTACTACCTGCCTTTATTTATTTGACTGCCTCGTTGCTCTAATGGTCGCAAGCACGACTTCTGAGCCTCATGGCCCATTAGGTACACCTCTGCCTAACCCTTCGGGGATTCCAGGCGTGATGTTACATAAAAAGTAGCCAATGATAGCGTGACGGCTAGCGGTATGGAAATAGAGCAAGGGACAAGGGTTGAAAAATTATGATGGTGCTCTTCAATTATTGGGTTCACTCATGAGACACATTGATTTGGTGCTGGCCTAAAGTAGTATGGAGTTTCAATGCAATAAGAGACCAGCATATACTGGTTTTGTTACTACTGCATCCTACAAAGTAGGTCTACTCGTTTTCTTATTTAATGTTTTATTTTTATACTTACAAGCGTGTGAAAGAGGATATCATGGTAAGCATATCAGATTGTATGCCCAGTGGCTACGAAATAAAAATATTTTTCAAAATAAAATAACGACAGTGCGTGAGACTATCAAATTACTTCGGTTTATAATTATTACAATCTGCACATCGTATCATTCTTGCCAGTTCGTGAAACACCAGGGGGCTAAAGTGACTGCTTTAGCAGAATCTAATAGGGTAATAATGTGAATTACGTTAAAATCCTTAACATGGTCACAGGCGTAGTTAATATTACGAATTGTCACTTTGTGACCATTTTACGAATTGTGTCGTAAGTCATATTCTTATCCTATCATGATCATGATATTGCTATGACAGCCATTTTAGGCCCTTTTTTTCGGATTGGAAATCATCCAGTGACCCCCCCCCCCCCCGCTGTGGGCGGAGCGGAAGGGAGTGTCAGACTTTTACTGACTAAAACCCATCCATGTTCCTTCTTTGCCCTTTATGTTCCAGGGCCGCGTTATCTCTTTCGAACAGTCTCACAGCCCCGGATTTTAGGCCACCTGGCAAGAAGTAGTCGATCTCTCTTGCTTTTAGCTTCAGGGGAATGTCATTCGGTCTACCAGCGATTGTGACGCCTTCAAATTGGGGAGTAATAACGGCTAAAGTGATCCTTTAATCGCCAGAACTTTAAGAAACCCTCTAGATTGTTCATGAAGATTTTTTCACACAAACCAAAGAGGTTGGAATCATACAATTAAACATCATTCGTCATCATATTATAATACATTCTGAACTCCCCCACATAGAAATTTTTCACTGGTTATGTTTTTGAAATCAACTGTTTCCTACAAAACTGCAACCTGTACCTACTTACAAAATATAAAAAATATGTGTTCAAAGTGATGTACCAAACACGTGGTTACTGTTTGTGCGTCGTCGGTGTCCCTTCCACCTTGTATACATAATAAACACATCGGCTAGTTGCCATGCAATAAAAATAATGAAGACTCATACGTTCTCATCACATTTCGATTGACGTGTTACAATATTTTGACGGGCACTCGCCACTGTGAATGTTCCAATCAATATGTTAATGAAATGAACGACTTATGACTTAGTGATAGATGTACAAACGCAGACATCAAGCTACTACAATCTGTCAAATTTCTTTAATACATTTTCAACTTTATCGCTGAAGCATTAGGTTCAAAGTTGATTGGGAAATTTTGACAGTTTCGGGAGCTTGATGTGCTGGCGTCTGTACCTACGAAGTTTTTTATACGGATTCTTCGGATGTAATTGAAAATGTGTGGTAGGTAGTTTTTGTGATGATGGGCTGGTTTAAATTGAAACTTTTGGGAGGTTTGGCCTCGATTTTATTATTTTAAGCAACTGCTTGGGTACCTAAGTGACCATTTATAGATCTTTGACAATCGTTACGAGAAGGGCGAAAGTTTTTTTTAACCGATGAATATTTTTTAAACAAATGTTGATTTGTCTTTACAAATAATGCAGTTTCTAGTATCTACAGAGATGGCAAGGTTAATATTCTGTTTTTTTTTTAATGAGGAATGCAACTATCCGTTGTTCTCAGACTACATATTGATCTTATACATCTTTTCTGCATCCTGAATATGAGTTCCCTATTAGTTGATTGCCCCCAAAAAACAACACCATATCTTAAAATCTTACATTCTGACTAGAGTCTTGCCAAGGTATTTATCCAGTACCTGGATTGTGGAAGTCAAATAAGCAGTTATGTAAAATACAGTTGAGAAACCAAAATCAGTTGCATCCGGTTAGATTGAAACTGGGGATCGCATCCGGAACGAGATGATCCGACAGAGAACCACAGTTGTCGACATAGCTCACAGAATAAGTCAGCTGAAGTGGCAATGGGCCAGCCATATTAGCCGTAGAACCGATGACGTTGAGGTAGACGTGTTCTTGAGGGCAAGCGTAAGGTCCCTCAGGCTCGGTGGAGCAACGGTCTTCGCAGGGTGGCTGGTAGCAACTGGATGAGAGTTGCTGAGAATCGAGTTGAGTGGCGTGCGATTGAAGAGGCCTATGTGCAGCAGTGGACTACTGTAGGCTGATGATGGTGAGATTGGAACCGATCTTCACATAGTTGGAAAAATGCTAGGCATTTCCGACGGTTTTTAATCTGATACAATGCTCTGCCTTCTGCCTTCAACCAAAACTATGGATTACTTACCTTGCTGAAAGTAATCTGTGAAACGCTCAGAGGCATTTTGACACTGAAAGAGAAGTCTCTCTCATCAACTCTCACTCATTCTCAACTTTGAAGATGCGACTTCTGATACTTTATTCTGTGGTTAGTGCCTAACCTGGTGTCAGAGTTTTTATGCCACCCATGGGCGTCCGACTGGGCTTTACATTCCGTCGAGAAATATCTCTCAGGCATGCTGGTTTCCTCACGATGTTTGATGCGACTAAAATCATGGGAACCGAGAAACGAATGCTTACAAAGAAAATGCTCTCTATATCCCGTTATTCTGGGGCTTCACTTGTATTTACTTAAGTAAAAGTAGCACTCTAGTAAAATGCACTCATACCTCCGCAACATACCTAGTTACTTTAAACGTCACGATTTTTCATGGAAACCATTTCTGCGGCTTGCTTGCAAGTCACTGAATTTCTACTCCGAGTGGATAGTCAGGGTCTCAATGCTCCGTAATAGGTTGGCAGTTGAAATTTTCATAGAATGTGTATTTTTGTTGCTGCTATAATAACAAATAAATTAAAAGTTAAAGGGGGCACCCTTACTACTGATGCTTCATGCGCGAGTCCGACTCGCTTTTGACTGTTTTTTCTTAAATTTATTTGGTTGCCTAAAACGCTATTTTCATGGCGTCACTATAGAAGAATAGGTCATTCCCACTTTATGCCGTAAAAGTTACATCTTTTCATTTCCTGACTCACTAAATTTTTGAACCAGCATGAAGTATTCTTGTGCCTTAGAACTGACCCATTTCTGTCAGAAAACATCAGCTATAACTTACGATACGGAATGATAAACAGCTATGTTGTTAATTAAAATTCTATATTGATTTATTGCAGTCAACAACTTCCAGCTACGCGTAGATTTGATGTATTATTTATGTTCAAATCGTTCTGTCAAACCAGTTCCTTCATGGTTTTTATGATTTATTCAAATCGGCTTTGAAATAAGGTAATTAGCTTTGAGAATGTTGAGATTTATGCCCACTGTTCATCTGTACAATTGTTATTTTCTCATATTTCATAGAGCTTTACAAGTATAACTGTGACTGTCTGTCTGACCTCCACATCCTAGTTTCTGCGTAATTTGATGACTCTATGTAAGACTGGTTGTTTTTAAAACTTTGGACTTTAAAAAAAATCAAAATATTTTATTTCACATAGGCCCAGATGGGCACTTATAAAACGTCGACAAAAAGGTGCACTGTTCGGGTTGGTCGTTTCCTATGGAGAAGAACCGGCAAGAAACTCCATGGTTACTCTTTTCAAATCATTTGGTATTACAATATTATCATGGTTACAGCATTTGTACTTAAGTATGGGGGGACAGCGTAGGCCCGACAATAAGTCGTTGTTTACTACAAAAGATGTAAAAAAAGATACAAAGTTAACAAAAGTTAACAAGCAGCTGGAAATCTACAAAACCCACAATGTTCACACATTCACAAACAATCGGTAAAAAAGAATCTATACAAAGGTAAGAAAATATTGTAAAATACTAAATTAAACAAGTGTCACAAATATTGTCATCAGTACTATAACTATTCTAATCAGGGTATCTATAATTAGGGTTCCGTACCCGAAGGGTAACTCTGCCAAACCCTTCGAGGATTACAGGCGTGATGTTATGAGGTAATTATATCTTCAAAAGAACTTCACAACGAATTTAAAATACAACTCCATCTTCTCCATCATCCACAAACTTTTAACAATTTTTAAAGCATCATTCTTCCTCAAGTAAAAATTAACAAACTTGAAATTTAAAGTTTCGTAAAGTAAAAATATTCATAACAAGGCAGGCTTTGAATAAAACACAACAGGGGAAACGACCCTTAAAGTAACTTGAAGAGGCTAACCCTTAATATTGTGACTCCAGTTTGTGATATGCTATGTATTTATACTTTTTCTACAGTATCTTCGAGAATTTTTATTGCATGGTTCCAACTTTTTGATCAAATATGTTGTGTTGTTTTGTAACAATAAGGCTATAAGCTTATCCAATGGGTGAAGTTGCCATCAGAGGTGTGACAACGTATTGTATGTACCTACTTTTTTACACTCATAAAAATATTTTTTGCGAACGTTCGTCATAGTTGGTAAAATTAATCGCTTTTTATGGGTATGAAACGATTATTTTTCCGTACTAGTTACGTACAAGGGTAAAATCCCTAAATTTAGCTTTTTTTAGTAGGCATGAATGCACCACTGCTGGGCAAAGGCCTCCCCATATCTTTACAGCTACTACAATTTGACAAATTTCTTTAATAGATTTTCAATTTTATCGCTAAAGCATAAGGTTCAAGGTTGATTGGGGAGATTTGACAGTTTCAGATATCTTGATTTGCTGGCGTCTGTACCTTCTATTGCCTTATACGTTAGCAAATATTAACATTAAAGTTCGGAATAATATTGAAGAACTTTCAAAGTAACCGAATCTACGTCTTTCTTTGTTAGCTTTTTAACCCAAAAATATCCGGCCATATTAAATCTTTTACTACAATGAAACCTCAAAACCGGGGGTGAGCAACAAAATTGACCCTATCTAATGAGATTTTCCCCAGCGTCCTCTTGACCAACACATTCGATGTTTGGTACTAAAGTAAACATTACATAGTCGAATCGAGTGGAACTAATCGACTAAATTGATTGTTTACTCGATTAGAAAAGGGCCGTGAAGGGTTATTTTTTCGAGTTTTCTATTTAATTGATTTTACTTTACGTTGATCGTTTTTGTTTAATGTTTCATTGTCTGGGTCAAGTTGGATGGAGTTAAGGCTTTAATTAGGCTGGGAATTTAGTGAGTCAGCGTTGTTCTCTGATTGGAAAGGACAAGGTAAGAGGATGGGCAGTAGTTTGAAGTAAATACACCGTGACTTTTTAGTCGTCTTACAACGCCAGCCACACAACAGCGGAGCATTACGGAACGGGCTTGCGAGCCGCGAGGGTGCTCTGCCTACCCACTATTGGACGGTACGATAGTAATGAGGCATGCGATGCTGCAATGATAACAGCGTCACGCAGCTAACAGCTGATAGGTCAAAGGCGCGCGCGCGTGAATTTCATATGGCCCGCTGTTGTGTTATTGTGATTAAAGTGAATGAGTATTAAAAAAAATATTCTTTTGAAAGTTGTTTGTTATCACGAGTACAATCACGTGTTTAAAAGTATCGATCACTAATTACCAGTCACCCTGTATAGAGGATGGTACGTCCTCTTGCACCCAATTACTGGGCCGTGGAGGTCAGAGAGGCACTAACTTCATGTAAAATAATAAGGTTACGTTACGTTTTCGTCTCGTGTTCGTGGTAGGGCGTCTGGTAAATAATGAAGTTTTACCAGACGAAACTAGACTTTCTTAAGTGCCTTGAACATAAACAAAACTACCAACACTCATAAAATTCACATTCGCACCCATCTCGAAGCTCGCTTATTTGCCTTCTCACCAAGATTTATTTAGTTGGCAGTTCCACAAAACAAAGAAATACAGAAGGTCAGCTCCATGGAGTTAGCGGTGCACTCTTGTGACTGTAATTTTTGTTTGAGATCTCCACACACACAGAGACCTGCTTCAAGTACAGCAAGTGCAAGCGCACTGGCGACTGTCATGTTTTTGTGATCTCAACGCACACATAGACAAGCTTCACTAAAGCGAGTGCAAGCGCACTCGATTGTCATTTGTTTGAGATCTCCACGCACACATAGACACGCTTCACGTACAGCAAGTGCACTCGATTGTCATTTGTTTGAGATCTCCACACACACATAGGCACGCTTCAAGTAAAGCGAGTGCAAGCGCACTCGCGACTGTCATTTGTTTGAGATCTCTGCGCACACATAGACACGCTTCACGTACAGCAAGTACAAGTGTACTTGCCACTGTCATTTGATTGTGGTCTCCATGTACACATAGACACGCTTCATGTACAGCAAATGCACTGACTGTCATTTGTTTGTGATCTGCACGCACACAGAGACACGCTTCAAGTACAACGAGTGCAAGTGCACTCGCGACTGTCATTTGATTGTGATCTCTATGTACACATAGACGCGCTTTACGTACAGGTAGTGTCATTTGATTAAGTTAGTGTGCGCCTGTTATCTCTCGTTGTATGAAGTTCACCTTCTTGCTAAGATTTATTGGGTTGGTAGCGCCGACTTATGACAGTGTGCAGTGGCGGCAACAGGTGCCACCTCATTAGCGATTCTGTGCTAATTACACGTGAGATATGAGTCATGTCTGTGTTATTCTTTAGTCTGGAAACGGTTTTGTAGTCTGTGAGAAAGTCTAGATCTACGTAAGTATAATATGAAGACGTTTATTATTGTGATACAGAACTCAAAAGAGGAAACTGTATGTTGGCCAGAATTATCATCATCGTCATAACATCACGCCTGTAATCCCTGAAGGGTTAACCAGAGGAGTACCAGATAGTACATTCACATTTGGCCAGTTATGTTTAAGTCTCATGTCATAGGGAGCGGGCCTATTGCCACCAACCGGGCGTAAATCCAGACTCCGTGGCTGCTACTGAGAAATTCCTGATGGAAAAATACAATAACACTTTGCCCGACCTGGGAATCGAACCAAGGACCTCGTGGTCAGCAGTCGCGCTTGCGACCAGGGCTGCGGTATCTCTTTCAAAGAGTCCCACAGGTATCACAGGCATCATTGAAATCAACAGTGAAACATTAAACAAAAATGATCATGACGACCCTTCCTTTTTGCTGACATCTCTTTGAGGCTCGCGTGGAGCACGAACGCGCCGTCGACATGGCTGACGTCATAAGACGTACGGATATCTTCATACCTTACCTTTTAACCGCTTATTATATTCTCACCCATTGACTACCTACCGGATGTACAAAAAATAATATTTTACACGCACACAGAATCGGCACCCTTTCTGTGAAAAAGAAAGAGTGAGCAATAAAATCGAATACGTTGTATCCCTTTTTTTTCCCAACCATCCACATCGTTAAGTTGCCCAGTTTATGCACAGTTCACCTCTGAGGTACTGATATCATCACGGAAATTGTACACTGGATACTCACCTTTATGCTTTGAATAATAAAATCTATATTGGTGTGAGGTTTATCACCGATGGTAGTCAGTTGTTTTCGGATTGTACGATTAAACGGATGCTCTGGACATCCGTTCTCAGAAGGATTGAACAGTAAAAAAAGTGTTGAGACATATGGTTAAGTAGTTTGAAGAGCATGTTGGCGAATCTATTATTTTATTGTACGTTTCACTCAATTTAAAAAGACACTATTATTTTATGAAAACAACTAATTATTTTTCGCTTTAATTTTATGATTTTGAATTTACGTTGCCTTTAGTGTTGATACAATTAAAATAAAGTTTTATAGTATCATTTGCTTGTTATTAATTTAACACAAGTCAAGTGTTTATGCGTTTGGATTTTCACACAGTATTTTATTACCTGATATAATTTATTGCAAACCTTTTTAATTTCAGCGTATTTTTTTTTAATACTTACTTTTTGAAGCATAGTTGGCTGGCTTTTATTGTCCCATTAATATTTAATTTAGAAAAATAAAATTTTGAAAAGAAAATAAAATGTTTGATAAGACACTCATCAAACTGTCTAACCGTGTGTCACTTAGCTTCACATTTAACCCTTCAAAAACAAGGTAACAGTAATAAGATGATTGTTTTAACAATAGGTTTTTGTTTTAATAGCTCAAAACCCGCTTCCATACGGCTCAGAAAGCAAATAATTGGAATCAAATTGTCGAAATAATTGATTTAATAAGCCATACTTATTTTAGGGTTAAAAAAATATTCTCGGTCATTGAAATTATCGTTCGTTCATGTGAATGAATCATACGAACCTGTTTACTCTTTTTCGTGAATGAGAATATAAGGACATGTAATCATATTATACATGTATAATATTCCGAAATTATACTTCTTACTCTTGACGAGTTTAAATGACCTGAAATTATTGCTAAAAATGCTTTTCTTGACGCAAATTTGGGCTCAGTGTAATTATATGAATACGGATAATGCCCATCGAAAATGATCGATGGGAAAATAATAATAACTGTAGAAGGGCTGCAGTTACCCATTCCAAACCATAGATCTGTAGGGAGAAAACTGTGCATGGCTGATAATGTGTGAATGTTACTGACGATATCCTTATCCTTACTAATATTATAAATGCAAAAGTAAGTTTGTTTGTTACCTTTTCACGCCTAAACCACTGAACCGATCATCCTGAAATTTTGCATATACGTTGTCAGGTGTACAAAAACGGACATAGGGTACCTTTCATCCCGAAAAAAACTACTGTTCATGTTCCCGAGAAAAACAACGATAATGTTCTTATAATAATAGATGGCGCCACGTGTCTTTCGAATCATGATTAAAATTATATTACTATTGAAACTTTAGTAGTGTGTTAAGAGTTTCATTTTCATATTCTAAATTAACGCGAGCGAAGCCGCAGGCAAAAGCTAGTGGACTATAAAGGAGTTAACTACTGATATGAAGACTGACAGAGATGTATGGAAGAAGAAAACAAACTTCTCCGACCCCTAATAAACTGCGATAAAGGCAGGAGAATTATGTAAGCTTACATTTTGTTTCTTAAATAGAACATTACATAGCATAGTATAATCAGCCTATAATGTTCTCACTGCTGGGACACACGGTCTCCTATCTATGAGAGGGAATGGGCTATAATCCACCACGCAGGCCCAGTGCGGGTTGGTAGATGTCACATGTCTTGATTTTTTGGTTTTAGGACATGCCGGTTTCTTACAATGTTTTTCTTAACCGTTTTGAGAGCAGGTGTTAAAATAAATTACACAAAGTAATGCGTCTGCCTGGGTTCGAACCCACGACTTACTGTTCGTAAGTCGGGGCGCCACCACTGGGCCACCGCGCCGCAACTCTCATGACATGTGTCATGCTAATACTGCAAGCATGAAGTTGTCATGACTCACAAACATATGAAGTCGATACGATTCTGAGAAAATATAATTAGCAATTTTTTAAACTTTTTATTATAATACCAGACACACATGTTAATTCTTTGAAAAATGTGACAAACGTGTGCTAATGTTTTTATAATAGTGTGTCGTCGTATTCACTAAAGACATGTGTAGTGTTTTTCGAATATAAATGTATAGAATAACATAACATCACGCCTGCAATCCCCGAAGGGTTAGGCAGAGGTGTACCTAATAGTACACCCACATTTCGCTAGTTATATTTAAGTCCCATGTAATAGTGGTTTTTTTTTTATAACCGTCGAAAAAATGTTATGTAGAGGGGTTCAGAATGATGTACTGAATACGTGGTATTAAGATTTAGCGTCGGTGTCGGGATTCCACCCTGTATAGCTAGGTGGTACCTGTAACAATAATGTACATACCAGTAGAAATCCTCTTTTATTCAATGAACCTGCCCTGTTGCCCTGTGGCCCTGTTGCTAACTTACAAACCACCCCATGTTCTCACACTATACACCGTGACTTTTTAGTCATCTTACAATGGCAGCCCACTTCATGTATCCAATAACTACTAAAACTTCATAAAAAAAAAAAAAAATATTCAATAAAACGCATGACGTAGTTAAAGCACCCTATTGTGAGCGATGATCTACTGGACTCGAGCGCTGGGTAGGTATATTCTCCCGTTTGTCACGTAAACATCATTAACAGGATGTATCATATTTTTTTCTAATGTTTATTTATTTTTCTTTGTACCTATTACGGTAGGTAAAAAAAAACAAATCGCGCCAAGAACTATTTTATGTCGGGCACATTGAGTGGACCACCTTTGGAAGACGACTAAAAAGTCACGGTGTATTTCTGTCCTATTGTTTAAAATAAAAATATCCTTGCTCCATTGGGTGTTCATAACCAGTATTCACCACGACCACGCCAAACCATATAATTTCCAATTTATTGACTCAGAACCTTACTTACGCACCATGGTGTAATTATATGATAATCATAACGAGAACACCAAAGGTCACGGTTATAGTGATCTATATGGATCTAGGGATGTCGGTAGTGTGAAAAAGATATATCGATGCATTGGATTATAGATGTTTAAAAAAAATCGAATAAAATATTGGCATTTTGTAAGGATATAAGTGGTTAGACCAATTTTCTAACTGAGAAAAAAATGTGCGACGCGTGCAGCGTAGGTGTTGCATTTTTTACGGGTGTAAAGTCTAGCTTTACCAGTCAAGGCGATTTTTTAATAGCTGTACAAATGTCGTTCGATACGTTGCTTTGATAAGTTTGAGATTCTTAGTATTTGGTATCTACAAATTTAAAGTAAATGGGCTTATTTCAAAATGTAAATGTGTTTTTTTTTGATTCCCCATAGCTCTAGGATTGTTAATTATTTTTCAACAATTGTTTTTTTTGTTTTCATTTTTCATACTAAATAATACGACGATTATTAATGCAAAATACCCTCACGCGAAATATGGAAACGTTGCATTTTCTTAGCTTTAAATTGGAATGAAAATGAATTAGGTACTCGTATTTATCATTGAAAATCAGATACTTACATACATCGAGAGATTGATGATATCTTCGAAAATATGCATGTTTGGACCACAGTCATATTCAGACTTTGTATTCTTTTTACTTATAGAATATAACTCTAGAGTTATGGGATATAACAAAAAAACACACGATGTAGATGTCACACTACAGACATATCGAAACTACACATAACATCGATACATCGAATAAAAAATATACAAACCAGGCAAACCTATATGGATCAGAAGTAACTATAGTATTCAGATCAACAACGTGTAATTAGTGTTTTATAGTTTTGTTTTCTAATGATAGGCTTTTTGATGAATTTTTGATGTATACTGTTACTGAGTGACAGTAATGACTATTGTTAATGACGTATAGAAGATGTTTGTTCGGTCTATGTATACTCAGTACTGGGAGCAATAAAAGTCTTTGTATTTTAGTTTACGATCAACGTTTTCTTATGTCCCAAAGGGTTTCCCAAAGGTGTCACATCAAGCTATATATTTCCAGTATAACATGGCCTCGTTTTGTATGGATTTCCCTTTCAATGAGAGATCCGCTTATACTGGTTTTGTAAATGTTGATTGGTTGCCGTGTGTACCTACTGTGTGTAATAGTACAACCACATTTCGCCAGTTATGTTTAAGTCCCGTGAATTAGGGGGCGAGCCTATTGCCATCAACCAGGTCCGTGGCTGCTACTGAGAAATTCTTGGTGGAAAAACTTAATATAATTTTGCCCGACCAGGGAATCGAAACCAGGACCTCGTGCTCAGCAGTCGCACTAACAACCACGAGCCCAACGATTTCAATTTTTTGTGAAATCTATTCTGTCACCCATTCTTTTTTTTGGATTATTTGTTTATTCTAATGTCTGATTTCTGGTGAAACTTGTATCATCTTAAGTAAAATGCCGATTTTATAAGTTTTTAAACCTTTCAATTTCAAAAATTCTCTGTTTGGAGTAAAGATTGGCGTCCAATCTTTCAAGATTTGATACGGATCAAACACTATCTGATTTCAAAATAAAATCATTTCATTCAGTGCTATTACCATCATTTCTTTATTTGTAAAATAAATAAATGATAGTATAAATAATAAAAAAAGTTAAGTACCTTCAGCAGATATTCATTTATTTCATTGCTATTATTTTTCTGTTACGCCTGCCATTCAGCATAAATCGTAGAAAACCAATTGTATGCCTTTCTGATCTCAATACCTATTTCATTATCTATTGATTAATGGCGTTTATCTACTTTAAAAAGCTACTCTTTGTGTAAATAAAAGGAAATTAGTTACACATGATGAGTTTTTTCTTTTTTCTATACCGTTGGTTGTATATTGGCTATTTTTTGTATCATTGAAGCGTAACACACGTACCAAATAAATCTCGAAAAGTAACAAACAAATAAAAGCTAAAAAAGTATACTATTTTTTCTCAAGCACTCCCTAAAAAACTTGATCATGTCGAAACTTGTATTTATCGCTACCCAGAATCCAGTCCATTTCCGGACAACCAATAGCGACTCAGAGTTTAAATTTAGAACCATGTCTATATTCGAACCTGGAATGGCGTCTTCCCCACTGCTATCTGTATAGCAATTAAGGTTCCATTTTCAAAAACATTCTTGTGAACGTTAAGATTTAGGCATTCATGAATTAACTGAATGTAGCCATTGAATATTTTGAATTTAGAATTATCTAAAGCTTTCAGTTTGCTCACACCATTTGCAGTTAATGTCTTAATATATTTTTCTCCTCACTTTGCTTTATGTGTGTTTTTAAGTCTTAAGAGCGATTTAAATTTCGAATATGCGTTTAACTGTTGTCGAAGGTTGAATTTGGGCGAAAGAATTTTAATTTAAATTGATTTTAATGCCGTTAAAGTGGAGAAGTAGTCTATTTAAGGAATCTTGAACTATTGAGTTTTATTTATGTTTTAAGCTTAGTCAGATTTAGGTAAAATATTTGTGTGGAAATTCTCAGCAGTGATAAATATGATTAATAAATAAAAATGAAAAATAAAATAAAATTCATTTATTTCAGGCAAGATGCGCCCATACGAAAGCAAATTCCCAAAATTACATAATTGAATTGAATTGAATTTCACTTAATTATTAATAATTACAATTGCAAGTATAGTATAGTGCATAGTAGAATGATTAAAAGTAAAATAAATAAAAAAATATATTTATGAAAAATGGATTTTTAATATGTATTTCTACAGACACTACAACTCTTTAATGCTTTTTTGTGTTTTGATTTTATTATTATGTGATTTTTTTGACACCGCTGTATCCAATTAGAATAAAAGTCAACCCCTACAGAGAAAAAAGGCTAGTCAGATGATAATTATGAGTTTTTTTGACGTAATTATGACATTTCCAAAAATTATTCATGTACCTTTGTTACTCTAAATTTATTTTTAAAAGTACCCATTATACAATGAAACATTACCCATCTATTCCAATCTCTAATCACAACCAACTGTAGAAACACGTACCCGAACTTTGTTCATTTATATCCCGTCAGCATTACCTCCTATTTTTAGTTCAAGAACAACAGAAACAATTAATTAATTACTCGACCGGAGATCACTGAATTGTGGCACCCTCTATGACTCAGTTCCGCGCCAGACTGAGCTTCAGAGGGGGTAGGTTAAAAATACCCGACGGTAGGATAAATATTCAAATTCCGGGACAGTCGCGTGGCACGGGTTGACTGGTCACACCGTGGTTTCACGTCTGCAGTTGTGGGGTTAGGTTTTGTGTTTTAGAAAAAAATATTGTGGAATAGTGACTGTGATATTCTGTGTTTGTTTGGTAAGTTTTTGTGTGTATTGATGCTCTTTAATGTTTTTTCACTGTTAAAATAAGCAAAAGAAAATATCACATTCTTTAGCACAATTTAAAATGCCATCTAACATATACAAGGTGGGTAAAAAATCGTGGATCAAACAAAACAGGGCGATAGTTGGGATTATTTGCAGTAAAAAATATTTCTGTGGCAGAAAGTTAGGACTACTTGAGTGTTTTTAAAGAACTAAACCAATTTTTTTTATTACATAGGCAATTAATGTGTTTAGTTGCTTCTAGGGAATGTATCATCACTACAAAAGTGCTTTTATGACAGTGTGTAAGTACCATGATTTATGAGTATTGATATTTTATTCAATATCTTTTAAGTCTCACGATAAATTTTTTGTAACTTCAGAACCTCACTGAAAGAAAAGATTACTACTAAAATTACCCTGATAACCCCAAATATCGCCTCCACAATTTTTTACCCACCCTGTATATTTTTTAAGTTGTAACTGCCATGCGCGTAGAGCGACTGCAGTAAAACTATACCGGAATTATA
This sequence comes from Noctua pronuba, assembly GCA_905220335.1. Lineage (NCBI taxonomy): Eukaryota > Metazoa > Arthropoda > Insecta > Lepidoptera > Noctuidae > Noctua > Noctua pronuba. Next base: position 6,263,367 of record LR999918.1, on the reverse strand, counting down.
GTTATTAACATTTAATTCGATAATAATTATCACATTAAAAAAAGTAATCAGAAAATTAAAAACTTATAAAAATGGAAATTAAACTCCCAAAAATGGTGTTCGATTTCAAGCCATTCATAATTTATTATTTAAACTTAAAAATCGAATAAAAAATCAGTTAACTATACTAAAATCTCTTTATCAGCATACTTAAAACTCGCTAAAAACTTAATACGATACACTTGGTACCGTGAGACTTAAACCAATCGAAGATTATGATAGAAATTAGTTTAAATCGTTATCTCTGCCATCCATTTCAAATTTCTTATCAGCAATAAATTTAAATGTTCACGTTATTCGTCGAAATAACCTTCTTTAGTTTAAAGATACTGATGATTCGGTAACTAATTAGGTAGTGGTATCTGAAACATTCGTTTTTATTGAAACGGTAGATATTTCGTTTTGATCACAGAATAGGTTTTGTTCAGAAGGCCAGACATAATTTTATAGAATCACTAGCACTTCGCCCGCGTGGAGTTGGGTAATTGTCCCAAAGGATCATACTACCGGGATAAAAAGCATAAATATTCTATGTGTTAATCCAGGTTATAAACTATGTATGTGTCAAATCTGTTCTCTAGTTTTTGCGTGAAACAGTAACAATCATAAATCCATCCTCACAAACTTTCGCATTTATAACGTTAAGTAGGAAGTTCTACATAATATGTGTTGCTACTATCTGGGGAGGTTGCGAAGGAAGTCGTGAAGGTTGCGGATTTTAAAGGACTGTCTTGTATGCTAGCCTAATTTGAATAAAATAACTCTTGATTTTGGACATAGAAAAGTAAGTTCCTCAGTAATTCGTATTTCTGCAACGACTTGACATAAACATATTGGTAGTTTATTTCAGTCCAATGCCTTTTTTTTGGCAGTCGCTCCATGTAAAATACGGGTATTCAGCTGTATTCGGTTAGACTGGACCCCAATGTAGTTGAGAAAAGGCTAGGCAGATGATGATGACATTTTTTTGGGTTTTCTATAGTCATGGCTGGTAGAAAGTAATTTTGTCTAGGCCTTCAACTTGCGACTGTCAATTATTTGAGTTCTCCACGCACACGTAGACGCGACGTGAGATCGCCGAACGTGTCTCTTTGCTGGTTGTATGTAGTCGACCTTCTGCATCTATCTACTCTGTGGCTTGATAACTAATAGGGCTATAATGTAATGATAGGGAAAGATATGCAAATGTATAGAGATATGACTTGAGATGAGTTATCAGTGTTGCATCGGGTCAAATCGGATGTGTGGTTGACTATGATTATGTTAAAGATAAACTGGTTATGTCGGCCACAATTTAGGATGATCTGTAAGAAACGAAACTGTTTGGTTTATTATAGACGAAACATTGGATTTTTGTGACAAAATCAAGTTTTTCAGTAGGTTTTGTCATCTTTAACTATTTGTTGGTTTTTACAAGTGTCCTTATTTTCATAGAGAAGTAAGAAGTCTGTATAAATAGATTGTATTGACTCATTCTGTGCACAACTGCATAGCCTAACTTAAAGATATTTCACACTACCTGAAATAATATTTAGCCTTCCGGCAAATTAATTTCTGAAACGATTTGATATAAATGTTTTTGGTAGCAACAATATGATATTTTAATCAGAATAGTAGGAGAAAAAGACTTCTAAAAGTTGTTAAGTGTTTACATATTGGTGCTCGTGACTGTACATTATTTTACTATTATCTTACTACACATCAGTTTTCACACAGAAACCTCTTACCACGTCTATAATTAAAACATGAATCATTAAAACTAAGATAAAACATTAAAGAACTTCATAAAACACAAACTACAAAGAAACTACTAATTCTAATTGATAAAAACATAAATTTTAATTTCAATAAACATTAATTTCAATTTCAAAAAACATTAAAAGCGGTAACAAATTAATTGAACCAGTGTTAACAAAACAAAAATGATTAGTTTTGTATTTTTGATTATTGAAAGCACATATTTTGAGTTATTTATAACTAATTTGATCCCATTTGTTTTATTAGATGAGTTTATTATTCATGCATCTGTGGGAATGAAAAAAGAGAGTAAATACAATATTCTCAGAATCCCAAACTTTGAATTAAGATAAGATATTTGAATTTAATTGCGTAAAACATGGTATACGTAGTTGTTATTAAAGCATAATTATGAGATGTTTTAATTTAAAATTAACGCATGCAAACTTCAACAAATAAACAAATGTTCGGAGATTACAGTGTACGAACACATTGACACGTGATTTTTAAATAAAGGGTGTAAATATACCCCAAAAGACATTTGTTTTCCTCGTCATTGCGATCATTTTTTTGTTCCACACCATACCTGGGAACCTTCTAGTTACGGAGATATTGGGGGTCAAAGTTCCAACTTTTTCGCAAGTTTATAATGTTATGACTATATTTTGAATACCTCCACGACCCCCGTAATATTCAATGCATCCATCTGCCCAATGTTTTGGATACGTTACATTGTGTCCTGCCGTAAAACGTGATATTCAAACCAAAAAAAAATCGTTTCCCAGCAATAATTTTTGCGAAGTTACTCAGTTTGATGTACAGAATGCTTGGTTGACGGCTTCGTGAAGGGTCCGTTTACACCCTGTATGTAGATGTTGTATGCTTATGTAAGTTGTAAAACCACAAAAAATGCCCTAGGGAAAATTATCAAACGACTAGAATGTTCCCATCTCCCTGCGACATGCAAATACTATTAAAATATCTATAATAACACCATTACTGATACCTAGACCCATGGGAATCAGAGCAAAACGACATAATTATGCATAAATCTAGACATTATTCTAGCCCAGTCTAGTTATTAAGTCTTAGTTTAGACTAGAAACTAATAACTTTGAACCGGTTTTTAGTTTAAACTGTAGTAATGACAATTTACGTGTTCTAGTTTATTTTTTATTTTTAACAAGTTTCCAGTGAGAATTTGTTTTACAGGCAGACGTTGCACGCTAAGTCGTAAATTGTTGTAAACGTGTATTTTTTCTAAGAAAATTTTCTACAAAAAGAGTTACCTAACATAAATATACCCCTTTGCTAAGGGCGAGTAATAACGCAAAATTATCACAATGCTGTCCTATTTGACCAAAAGGTTGACTGGCAGAGAATGCCTTGTGGCATTAAGTCCACCTATGTACCACTTTTGTACATAAAGTTGAAATAAATAAATAAAATTAGTAAGTGACGTAACGTTGTATTTTGCAACGTCTACATCTTCTAACCCATTTTTTTTTTTGGGATGGGAGATCATAAAATAACTCCTCCCGCTCTGGGTGGAGTGGGAGGGATTGTCAGACTTTTACTGAATAAAACCCATCCATGTTCCTTCTTTGCCCTTTGTGTTCCAGGGCCGCGGTATCTCTTTCGAACAGTCCTGCAGCATCTTCTTACCCTTGTCCCGTTCTGCTTGGGGTCGGCACAACACGTTTTCTTCTTCCATTCTCCCCTGTCAGACGTCACGACATCATTTACTCCTTTCTTTTTTCTATCATTCCTCACACAATCCATCCATCTTTTCTTTGGACTTCCTTTCTCTCTCCACCCATCAACATTCATATCCGACACTCATTTTGTCACATATAGCCTGAAAAAGACGTGCAAATTGCAAAAGACCTATAAAAATTTGATTTTCGCGAGCTACCCTGGAGCTTCCACTTTAATATAGAACAAGAACACAGTAACACCACAGGAGGAGCTCGTGGCTTAATAATAACAGCCGTCCGGGTCGATCTTTAGGTTAAGCCGTGCTTACCTAGGTTGGTCTGTGGATGGGTGACCACCCATTACATACCGAGTTTCCTCCATGCCTCAGAAAGCACGTTAAGCCGTTGGTCCTGGGTGTCATTTGTAGATCTTTGACAGTCGTTAGGTAGTCAGTGGCCCAAAAAGTCTGACAACCAGTCTTACCAAGGGGTATCGTATTATCCAGTACTAACTGGGTTGTGGAGGTTAGATAGGCAGTCGCTCCATGTAAAATAAGAATAAGAACTTCCATCCAGGAATGTAAAGAAGATTAGGTACTGTTTGAAAACGAACGTCGCGTGAATACTTGTCCTATTCTGCTCGCGTTGAAGATTTAATTAAAAAGGTCGAATTATTAAGCTTCAGCTACATACATTGTGCTTAGTCTAGCTTGATGTACGTATATCCGTTCCAGGGTTATTTCTAGAAAATAGAGTCGTTTAATGTTTGACAATGCGAACACGAAAACGCAAAAGTCCGTAAACAAAAGAAACTTGATACAAACTCAAATTACCAATGGGTAGCCAGAATTCACGGCATTTGTAGTTCAATGGTGATTTGCGATGCAACCATTGAGTTTGAACGGCTTTACAACATAAAGTCAACACGATGAAAGGCACATTAAGCGTCCACAAAGTCCTAACAATATCTCACAGGTTATTTGCTTTAAAATAACTATAATCCACGTAGGTATTACGATACTAATTGGACCAATACGTGATCAACCTTCAGAATAGTCAATTTAAATTGATACATTCGCGAGGACTCATTAAAGCGGTCGATCTATAGTCGTCACCATTGCTTCAGTCTAATAAAATTCCAGTCATGCACCAATCGTATATTTCACGTCCAAATCTTCTCGTTTTGTCTCCTTTTTTCTATGTAATAGATTTAAAATAGCAGTCCTTTTAAGCTATATTAATAGTGCATGACTGTCGGCTGCTGAATGCCTGAATTCCGTTGGTTGATCGGTGAATGCGGAATGGTTATTTTTAAGTTACTAATGACAGATTTCAGCTTTCTGTTAGAAGGACTGCATTTTTGACGGCATTTGGGTATGTTGAAAATGTTACAAGTTTTGTGCATTATTGCGCAAATAGGTTTTTGTAAAGACAGACAGTTCGAAAGAGATACCGTGGCCCTGGAACACAAAGGGCAATGAAGGAACATGGATGGGTTTTAGTCAGTAAGAGTCTGACACTCCCTCCCACTCCACCCAAAGCTCCCGCTCTGGGTGAAGTGGGAGGGTGATGATTTCCCATCAGTAAAAAAAAAAAAATAGACACGTATTTTTTTTAACTAGATGGCGTCGTTGTTTTGTACCTGAATACTCTGAGAAGAAACAGCTGAAACAAACTCAGAGGTCATAGTCTCTTTTAAGGTCCAGACATAATATTGGTCAACTCACATGAGAATTACGCAGGTTAGTGTCTGAGATTGTATTTTGAAGAAAGAATCACACAGATTTGAGTGGATCTGTCCAGTCAGTTATCGTGTAGCTCGACTTATAACTCAAGGAGCTCCACGAAATGACGAGCAATACCAAAGAAAGGTCATTTGGGAAGGTCGCTAATAGTACTCAAACTGCCAGAAAATCGTTAAAACCAAAAGAAAAAAACAAACAACAAAAAATGACCCACATGGTCCTCACATTCACAATAATCCAATAGAATTAGTAATAGTATACAAAATAAATAGTCATAAAAATCATTAAAATTCACAACAATAAATTTAAAAAAATTAAAAATACTTAACAAAGTAAATATTAGTGTCAAATAATTAAATGCCACAATAATTTTAAAAAAAAATGACGAGTTGTGTCGGGCAAAAGTAGACTATTTCACATTATGACTGGAATTATTAAATTGCTACAGGTTTCAGTCGGAATTGTTCCAGACAATGGAACAACCTATTTTATTTATCAAAATAGAAATATAATTAATGTTGCAATGTTTGCCAACGATAACTTTACATCTCTTTTATAAAAATAAGGTTCATTTCTATTACTTCCTACATTGTAGGTGTTAAGTGATACATTATTCACGCATAGATAGCAGTAGCGAAGGGTTAATATTTTTAAGAGGTAAACCGGAGTAAATATCTTTAATGTGATTTTATTTTTTGTCTATGGATTTCTCATTGTGCTCGCTTTCAAAGGGAAGCCGGTAGGAATCGAGTTGTGTGATACCTTCGCCACTGATAGATAGTACCTACTCAAAGTAACCGTATTTCTGCCTTGATAGTTTTGTGCTTAAATTATTGTAATACTTCCAGAACATTGGCCTCTGGCTGGCAGTAAATATTTACACAGTATTTAAATTTTATGAATACTGCACATCCTTACTTCACAACGTTTTGAGCGAAATTAAAACTTATAACAAGAACTTAAAGTAATTTTCACTTTGTACATAAAATCTCTGTGTATTTTATAACTTCTTGTTCATAATATGCAAATTGATATTAAACTGTACAACGTACAAATTAAAGAAAACAACTAACAACATCGCAGTGCGTGTTAACAAAGAAATTATTAACAAAACAATTTTCTTTCGTTTTTCAATCTTTCTGCAGTTTGCAAACTGAAGAGGAATGAGTTTTTATCACGAGAACTAGTAAAAATAAAAAATATTAGTTTTGAAAGTGCGACTGAAGGCTAGAACAATACTTGCTCCAGTCTCGGACGTTAGTCAGAACTTTATGTTTTCTTAGTAATTTATTATTTTAAGACTCTGTGCAAACTAAGGCTACGAACAGACAGCGGTAGGCGCGCGTTTTGATAAAGTTTTGACGTTGTTGCAAGATTTCTTTTATAGAGTACTATGATACAGTACCTACTGTGTTCGTACAAGGTGTAAACGGACCCTTCACGAACCTGTCAACCAAGCATTCTGTACATCAAACTAAGTAACACCACGCAAAAATTATTGCTGGGAAACGACTTTTTTTTTGTGTGGAAAATCACGTTCTACGGTTGGACTCAATGTAACTCACTCAAAACATTGTGCTGATTACATTGAATAGTATTGGGGTCGTGGAGGTATTGAAAGTAAAGTTATAATATTAAAAATATGTATTTAAAAAAAAAAGTAAAACAAAAGTTGGAACTTTGACCCCCAAAACTAAAAGGTTCCCAGATATGGTGTAGAACAAAAAACATGATCGAAATGACGGGCAGAACAAGTACCTCACGGATTCGTTAAGGGTACTTTTACACTCATTATTTTCTATAAAAATGTAAATAAAAAAATCACGTGTCACTATGTTCGTACACGCTCATCTCCGAAACCACCCAGCCGAATAGGATAGTTTGTGAACCTGATAGGTGACGTTTCGCGAAGTAGGGGCGCATCGCTAGTAATACTAAACCTAAAGCGCAAGCCACATAGAAAAGACATAAGACGCGGACGGGGCGCAAACATATGTCTCTTCCGCGTCCCTTTCATACAAAATGTATAGAAGCGTCGTGACGCAAAACATATAGAAAAGATAGGGCGCAGACAGGGCGCGGACACGACGCCTCTATCCATTTTGTATGAAAGGGACGTGGAAGATACATATGTCTGCGCCCCGTCCGCTTCTTACGTCTTTTCTGTGTGGCCTGCGCTTAAGTGTTGCTTCCAAATAAAAACAAAAGAAATCTTACATTACGTAAAACTAGGAATTCTATGTTTGAAATAGAATTCTTATTAATTTTTTTTTAAATATATTTTGAGGACGTGCACTAGGCCAAAGGGGTATGGTGTTCTGTAGTTTCTGCCTACCCCCATGGGAAAAAGGCGCGAGTTTATCTATGTGTTTATGTACGAACGTGAAAAGTCCTAATAGGTACAAATTCTTACCTTTGTTCGCAAATCTAAAGTTAATTTTAAAGAAACTGAACGTAAATAACTTCAATGCTACTGAAAAATATGAAACACTTAATTTAATGCTGAAACAATACTTACAAAAGAAAATTCACATTATTTATATTGCTATATCAATGGGATCCTGCAAAACTGGGTCAAATGTGCAACGGTGCAAGAATTTAAAATTCGAACAATAATTTCGAGAATAAAATGGCGGAGCTTATGTTTTTATTTCCTCGATGAACATTTCGCTAGACTTTTCTATCAGTTTATTTGCAGCAAAGTTATAAATGGTTGATTTTGTTTTCGTACTATTATTAGTAAAAAAACTTTAGATTATTGCGTTAACAACCATAAGATAATTATGTTTGATGACAAACTGATATCACGTTACCTATGTTTTTTTTTGTAGGATTTGCTTTATAATTGTTTTACCCAAAATATGATATTCATACTACTAATTTTCATCTATATTACTTTCAAAAACAGGCCAGACCTTATTTGTACGCATGATACAGACACTAGCATATCAAGGTACCCGAAACTGTAAATTTTTCCCAATCAACCTTGAACCCAATGCTTTAGCGATAAAGTTGAAAATCTATTAAAGGAATTAGACAGATTGTAGTAGCTTGACGTGCTTGGCGTCTGTACATTCAAAATCAAAAACTTTTTTTTGTTGATAACGTTTTAATAATAAACAGGCTATTATTGAATCAGCACCGTCAACGTCACACTTTGCAGTTTACTCATGACTTTAAAATGTCAACTTGTAACATATTATTTCGAGAACTATCAGAAAAAACATAAAATTAAGCGCACTGTCAAAAGCTAAGTGACAACACACACTCCCCTCATTTTACCCAAAAAAGCGTCCATCAACAAAATACTTTCATCAACTAGCATTAAAATAATTAATTCTGTCATTTCTATTTGTTTCAGATACGACACATCAGCAGCCGCTTTTTAAACTCGAAAAACAGTAAATCATACGACTAAAAGCATCCAAAAATAAAAGCTATGGCATTCACACCAAAACCATGTGTTTCAAAAATAGACCGTTTGTGTAGGGGAAACTGAAGCTTCCGTTAAAATGTGAATGCCTAAAAATAAAACCCGGATATCCTTGTTATGGTGGTAGACGGATAATAACACTGAGTGTAGTGTGGTTAAAATGTTGTTGAAAGTTAGTTTTAGAGTAAGACTCACTAGTAGGGGAGTATCACCATTGTTTCTGTTGTTGCGGACTCAGAATGTGAAAGTGATTGCGTTTTGTACAGTGTTAATTGGTGTTTTTGGTGTGTGCGGTGGATATCAGGAGCAGAAGTTTGCTATGGAGCCTCAGGATCAGGTAATCATTTTGTTTTTCTTTGACTTATCATTATGACTTTGACTTAGGATTACGGCTGATCCTATCTTGAAATTCTAGCCTGACATTGCAAACTATCAGTTTTGAAACATCTAGTAACTGACCCCATGATTTTATAAAAACTAATCTGCACAATTAAATCCCTTTCAAATAGATTGAGTATAGAGGGTATAAACGGACCCTTCACGAAACCGTCAACCAGGCATTATGTACATCAAACTAAGTAACCCTATGCAAAAAATATTGCTGAGAAACGACTTTTTTTTGTGGTGAAAAATCACGTTTTACGGTAAAACTCAATGTAACGCAGTCAAAACTTAGTGCCGATGGATGCTTTGAATAGTTAACGGGTCATTGAGGTAATTAAAGTAAAGTTAAAACCTTAAAAAGTAGTATTAAAAAAAAAAAAGAAAAAATTGCAACTTTGACAATATCTCCGTAACTAGAAAGTTCAGATGGTCCAGAACAAAAAAAAATATCGCAATGACGGGGAGAAATAGTGCCTTTCGGCTTCGTTAAGGGACTTTTTACATCCTTGTGAAGAAACTATTCACCATCTACCTGAAACCTGAAGAAATGATTCATGAGACCACTCTTCAGAATACAAACAAAAAATCAAAACTCCAAAAAAGGTGAAATCAGCTCACGACATTTTTTTAAATCCAAAAATCCTTGTCCTCAATCTCACGACAAAGGCCGAGATTAAGACCACACCGGTAGCGACACGGATGCAATGAAAACAGGAAATGGGGTGAAAATTACCGTCGCCACTCTGAAATGGACACATGTCATTAGTTGCTAACCAAATGTAGGAAGGAAGCGGAGGAAAGAGAATTTCAAACGTTTGTGGACGTTTTTTTGGTGAATTTGTCAAAGACTAAAGAGTTTTTTGGGTAACGAACGCTTTTCCTTTCAAGTTTAAACGAAAGATCATTGAAAGAAATTTTATGGACAGTAATAAATGCCATTTTTGGTAAACAATGAAACGTTTTCCAAATGCAATTCCACTGTAAAACTGTTTTCTTTATGATTTTTTGTATTTTCTGCTCACTTCCAAAAATTTCATTCATCTATTTTTGTCTTATTAATTAAAGTTTCTTGGTGATAAATCCAGCCTAGTCTAGTTAAGTACCTCACTATTGCAAATGTAGTTACACTGTAATACTGTTTTCTTTATGATTTTTTGTATTTTCCGCTCACTTTCAAAAATTTCATTCATCTATTTTTGTCTTATTAATTAAAGTTTCTTGGTGATAAATCCAGCCTAGTCTATTTAAGTACCTCACTATTGAATTACTTTGATTGGATACTAAAACACTATCAAAGAAACAGAATTAGATTACTTCAAAATAAGATAAGAGACGATCGAGCTCCCACGTTTAATTTGGACGAAAAATCCCCTAAGACTAATCCTAGACTCCAAATTCCAAGAACCTATCTATCTAAGCCAATATAACTTAGACTAGCAATCTATTTAATTGTTGCATCGAATAAAACATTTATTAGGTTAGTTTGTGAGTTAGGGCCAAAGGCGAGCCTCTCAACTAGCCCAGATTAATTTGGTCCAAAATAAATTTAAGTTCATTTACCCTGAGAATTTATGTTCTTAATCATGTTTAGTGACTTAGGTTAAACATTTGCTTAATTATCCAGTATTAAGTTAGTTTGCTTTTACGGCGTGGTATTTTTTTAGGTAGACATGTCATTAGAATACAATCAGATTCAAGTTGCGAACCGTTTTTAGGTATCTCACCTTCATTATAATTGGTAGGTATTTTAAAAGCTTCTTAGAGTTGATTATTAAGACTGTAAACACTGGCATTCAAATTTACTTGTTCTTTCATGAAATCACGCCATTATATGAACTCATTATAACTGGTGTATTTAGATGATGTTGTGATTTTATTCTTTAATCGGAATAGAAGTTACTGTGTACAACTTTCCCAATATTTTGAGATTATTCAAGTCAATTTATGCACTATAACTATAACAATACCTCTGTTCGTTAACCAACAGACAGCAGTAGTCGGATCTCGAGTGACATTACCATGCCGAGTGGAGAACAAAGCGGGGCAGCTGCAATGGACGAAGGACGACTTCGGTCTCGGCCTTCATCGGGAACTGAGCGGCTACGACAGGTACAAGATGATTGGGAGCGATGAAGAAGGTAATTTTGAGTTTCTTAATTATTCGTTACTATTTTGTAAACTATTGGGACTTGCTAAACTCTTCATTAGTATTTTTAAAATCGATCAGATACATTTTCACTACCAAATAATAGAATGCGTTCTTATGTTCACCACATAATAAGAATTTTAAACAGTGAAACTTATTTAAAATTTTACAATAGTCGGCTAAAAGTGGTATTCTACTGCCATGTTTATACGAAGAAAAATAAAATAACCATAGCTTCCACTAAGTTAAAATGTGCTTGAATCACATGGGGCTGGTATCTATTATATGATCTTTCTAATTGTGAAGCAGATAATCATAATCGGTATATACCAACATTTGGGTGTTTCGGATCTCATAAACATACTTTAAATTGATTCTTCTCCAGCATACAAGAACCTTAGATAAAAGGGTAGGTGTAGCCATCAGCATAAATCGTAAACAAAAGATTCTACAGAATAGAAACCCTTTAATGGATAAAGTGTCGCCAAGATCAGTTTGTTGTGAACAAAAGCTATTAACGCCACCACAAACTGCTACTAGCCGCAACTGTTTGTGGCTTTTTGCAGTTGCAACTCGTTAACCCACAACTGATGTTCCATGGGAAAACATTTTGTGTCCAGAGCTGAAAGATAAATCTTTTGAGCACATAAAACAGGCTGACTGAGTGATAGACTATGTAAAGCCTAAACCACTGAAGAATAAAACACGACTGGATTTATTGAGGATCAATTCCTGAGGGATGGCAAAGTTAATATACGGACAAATTCACGGGCTACGGCTGGTTCAAAATTGATAATCGATTCCGAATATTCAATTCAGTTTAATAATACTGCAATAAAGCCAAATTCTGTAGGAGAATCCATCTCTTCTATAGCAAAAGCTAAACATTTCGTCAGGTTGAATTCCAAGTGAATTATCTTCAGCTTTCCAAGCCAATCGAGAGCCATTTGAATTCAACCATTTTGCTCGCTCGGATTCTAAAGCAGCTGACAGTCCTAAGATATTATTCGTTGACGCTGCATTCAGTGTGATTTAACTATCTATTGATCTATTCTATTCGTTTGTTGAATGGTAATGCAGAGTGCTAGAATTTTAAATAGATCTTCGTTTCTATGATTGAATGTAAATCGTTTTGTTTAACGTTCTTACGTAAACACTTAACTGTGCTTTAAGATATTCAATCTTGTAGCTTTTTTGTTATTTATTTTTGTTATAATTTTAACGCGGGCTGATACAAAAGCCTAGCTAAAGTAAAACCTATAAAATCTACCTGCCCTAAAGATTTTATTACTCTTTTGCTGTATTAGATTTTACTCATAACATTTTTAGGAACAAATCCCTCGGCAGCTATAAAATAAGAAAAATATTAAAGGACCTATAAAACATCAAACGCCCTTAATTCTAATTTTTAATTAAAGCGTAATATAATTACTAACTTAGCACTACCTGTTTTATGAAGGTCTGTTTTTCATAAAACCTACTTTACGTATACAATCTTCTTTATTCGCGCTCTTAACGTAATTAATGTGAATATTATCTTCAAGGAAACCTTTTTTGCTTTCGTAAACATGTCTTGTAAGGAGCGGTAATAACTCATACTTATTAGGGGTCCGTGGATTAACATTAAACTTGCCGTCTACATGATTATGTTCTGTCTCGTTATTCGACATTTTATTATGTGTATAGAATGTTCTAGGCTTTATAAATCTTGATAGACTTATTGTTTGATGTGGGACGGCAATACCAATAATGTTATTTCGTTTACTTTAAAATAAAGTTTTTTTATCAAAAAATAAGGTTACAATTGAGATATTCGATAAGCCACAAATTAAGCTTTTACTTTTCATTTATGGCGATTAAATTTCAGATAGAGAAACATTTTAAACATGAGATAAGGTTAAAAGTAAATCATTTATGAAATTCTGAATACAATAAAGTAAAATTAAAAATGATTATGTACTTTGTTTTTATTATATAAACAATGAACAATCAATAAAAAGTTTAATTTACATTCCCAGTTTTTGAGCTCATCAGGGGAAAAGTTCACAATATCTATTTATAGATTCAACAAACTTGTTTATGTCACTAAAACTGATACTGTTGCTAAGGACATCAGCATCTTCCTGCCCATGTCCCATGTTACTTGGGGTCGGCGCAACACGTTTTTTTCTTCCATTCTCCTCTGTCAACCGTCACGCTATCATTTACTCTTTTATCTTTCATATTCCTCACACAACCCATCCATCGTTTTCTTGGTCTTCCTCTCCCTCTCCATCTATCAACGTTTATATTCACCACTCTTTTAGTCACATGCGATTCGTCTCTCCTCATAATATGTCCATACCAAGACATTCGTTTCCTTTTAACTTTTCTGTAACTTGTTCCTTACCTTATCCATTCTTGTCACACCACACATCCACCTCAACATTCTCTGTTGGCAAGGACATATTACTGTCAAAAACTCACAAAAATCTAAAGCAATATTTTACTTTATCCTAGGATACGTTTCATATAAGATTATTTCGTTTATTCATTTATATACATATTATTTACATTTTTAAATATTCTAATATAAAATAATATAAAAAACATTTAAAAATATAAAAAATAGTAAGCCACCAGCACTGGGAACAGGGTCCGAGCCGCCGGTGGTCAGGGCTCTTGAGAGAGGAACCTCCTAACAATACGCGCCGTGTCTAGGAGTACCGCTTTCTGAATCAAGCCCTTGATCCAGCTGCCAAGCGCGAGCCTCCTCAGGTGTTGGTCGAGGCTCTTGGCAATTAAGCCATTGGCGGACACGACTATCGGCACAATGACTGCCGTATTCACGTCCCACATGTCGACAACCTCGCGAGCCAGATCTAGATATTTGAATTGTTTATAAGATTATTTATTATTAATCGCATGCTTACTGAACCCAAGGTCTCTCTTCTGACCTTTATTATTTAGGTACTCCCATAATCATATATTATTAATGTCTCTATAATAATTATATATGTTACTGTTGTCCTGAATATTTCTACACGTTCATGTACTTAATATTACAGATGAAACGCCCTTAGGATCACCTTTTCATAAAATACAATGTCTGAAAGAATATGTAATATGACCTTTTATCCTCTATTCTTTGCAATGGTATTAATATTTGAATATACGTGATTTTATTCGTGTTTAATATCAGTAATTTTAGTTGTTCGTTTTGAAAGAAATTTTATTCAAAGCAATAATTATTGTTTTATGAACTACAAACATTTTATTTTTCATTGTATTTTGTATTACCGAATTGTAATCGTTCGTGTCGTCCTTTTTGTTTTCATTTCACTAATTATTTTTATAAAATGTTTTTTTTTGCGTGACCGCTGAGCATGAGGTCTTGGGTTCGATTCCCAGGTAAGGCCAAGATTTTCCGTCAGGAATTTTTCAGTAGCAGCCACGGAGTCTGGATTCGCGTCCGGTTGATGGCAAAAGGCTCGCCCCTATTACATAGGACTGACACATAATTGGCGAAATGTGGGTGTAGGTACTATTAGGCACATCTGTATTTAACCCTTCAGGGATTACAGGCGTGATGTTATGTTATGTTCCTTTTTTCGGGAATAAATTGGAAGTTTTTTACCCAATCGCACAAAAACTGCTGAATAAAAAAAAAAAAATAGTTAGCAGACAGCAAAACCATGTCTGGCATTATAAGATATAATACTTATTATCCGCATTTACGAAACAAGTCGTAGTTTTATACTGTGCCGACAATGTCACAGTATTATGGCAGTACAGTACAATACAATATCTTTATAGAAATACACCGCTTTACTACCCACAAAATACACGCACGAACGAGGTTTCTAGATTCAATGCACGTATCAAAGGAAGATATTGTAGGTACTACAGAACATTGTCTTATGTATTGTGGTAATGGACGGTAGTTGACCACTTTATGTCTTACTGTACCGACTATTATCGTTTATTCATTCACTAACAGATTGTCTTAAACAGGGCGTAAACGGACCCTTCACGAAGCCGTCAACCAAGCATTCTGTAAATCAAACAATTAACTCTACGCAAAATTATTGCTGGGAAACGAATTTTTTATGGGGTGAAATTTGTATTTGGATGTATATAAAGTAAAGTTATAACATTCCAAATTGTATTTTTTTTTAAACTTGTGAAAAAGTTGGAACTTTGTCACCCAGTATCTCCATAACTAAAAGGTTCCGAGGTATGGTCTAGAACAAAAAAATGATCGCAATGATGGGGAGAACAAGTACCTTTCGGCTTCGTTAAGAGTACTTTTATACCACTGTTTTAAGCTTTCACGGTTTACAACTAAACTTATACTGTCAAATGTCGATCATGGCGCTTGCAACAGCGTCGAAATATCGGGAGCTCAAAATAATGAACACTCACGGAAGATATCCCGTAAGTGACAGTATAAGTTTACTTTTACACCCTTCAAAATGGGGCAAGGGGTTGGACTGAGACGACGTTATGACAAAATAATACTGAAAATGGTATCTACTGGCAAAGGAGATAAGGTTCAAACTAGCTGTGGTTAGGACTCCAGAGAAAGCGCATAGAAAGCATAGTGAATCGTCGAATGCAGTAGCTAACAGTAGGAACATTTTGGTCATAAGTTTCAGCAGGCGTCATACCATACTCGATTCTCCTAGGCTGAAGGACAATTTAAAAACCACGAGGACATAGAAGGCATCTGAAGGGAAAATTCTCCTTCAAATGCGTGCCATATCTACGAACATTCCTCGTAGACAATTTCTATGATCCATTTTATTTATTTAAACTTCATGTACAAAAGTGGTACATAGGCGGACTTAATGCCACAAGGCATTCTCTACCAGTCAACCTTTGGGTCAAATAGGACAGCATTGTGATAGAGTACAAAAAAATAAATAAGAAAAATATCATTTTGTCACATAAATTGATATACATAAATAGGTACATACTAATACATATATATACAAATCAAGTGAAATAAAATAATGTATATTATAATACATACAAATAGTCCAAAATACGAGAAACCTTATAATAATCAATATGACTACTAATGACTAGCTTGTGAGCAATTTAGTCTGATTTCAAATAGTACTTCCGAACTGTTCTTTTGAAAACCATTTTTATTATTATTTTTCTAATTGGTGCTTCTATCCGCAGGTGACTACTCCCTGGATATCAGAGACGTGACGTTGGATGACGACGCTAAATATCAGTGCCAAGTCAGCTCAGGGATTAAAGGTATGCATTTAAATGTTGGCTGTAACTTTATTATTTCTATGTCATGTCAATAGAACTAGTTGTTACACAAATATTAGTTGTGAGTTTTCAATATTTGATGATGAAATTGTATTGGATTAAAATTCTATAGTTTTATTAGAAGACTGAAAATTGAACGATTATTCCGTGGCATCGAAATCTCTTTAATACAACATTAATAATGTTTTTATTAAATGCAAGAAAAAATTAAATTCTCCAAGATCATCTTCTTGGTTGATTTCCCAGTATCAACATTAAAACACACACAAACCACTCAAAATACATAACCAAAGCTATAATTATTAAAACAAGCACTACTTAAGACCCCAATACTACACTTAACAAGAAAAACCAACATAATACCGAAAATAAATTGAAGTTTCCAATAATATCCCTAATTTTGGATAAATTCATCTTCCAAGAACCTCGGTGTAATTGGAAATAATAAATCAATGCTCGACACACAGAGTAACGATACGGTAGCGTACAAACAGATGCTTGTTAGTATGGGCATGCAAGGAAAAAATGAATTTTCGGGACCAAGTTATGAGAGGAAAGCGACAAATGTTATTGGAATAAAATTGAACAGGGATGATAATGGCTGGATGGGTCCTATCCAACCATGGGTGGGACAAGCCCGCCACACTATTCCCAAACCACTCCAACTCTTGAAATACTAAGTCAACATTGGTGACCACCAGAAAAGCGCCGAGACACTGAAGCTCGGCAAAGTCCCAGTGAAACAATTTAACTGTCTTGGATCCCGCAACGAAATTAATCAGAAAAGAATAGCGGAGGAGTAGGAATTGGTTGGATAGTATCATGTTAACCGGTAACTTTGTTGTGCATGTCTAATATCCGTTGTATTCGTGATATGCATCCAGTAAGTCTAGAAGCCGACCCCGACATGGCTGGGAAAAGACTAAGTAGATGATGATGATGTTGTTGAATTTTATCTATCCATCATCTGCTTACCCTTTTCCAAAAAAATATTGGGGTCGGCTTTCAGTCTTACCAGATGCAACTGAATACTAGTATTTTATGTGGATCGACTGCCTATCTCACCTCCACAACCCAGTTAGTACAGGGCAATACTGTACCCCTTGGTAAGTATGGTTGACAGAAATTCGGGCCACTGACTACATGTAACGACTGTCAAAGATCTACAAATGACAGCAAGGACAAATGATTCGGTATGAAATGATGCCTGATGACCTTGGCAAGAGCGACTTATCCTTGAAGATAGTGCGGTTATTATTATTTAGCCACGAGCTCCTCTATCCATCACCACGAATGATCGAGGTTTATTCTAAAGTTTGACATTAGAGACTTTTGAGTCCCACTACTGACAATGTTGTTCACACTATTTTAGAAAAATATTTTAGTTCACAATCGAACCGTATTTAGTTAAGGATTTGAATTGTTCCAACGTAAAAACTGCAATTTTCTGGCAGTAGTCTTTTGCAACCAGTATTTTTCATGAGAACCCTTAGGATCATTACAGTAATGGGTAATCAAAGCACCATTCAACATCATGGGGTAATAAGGGATGAATAAAATATTTAACGCCATCCTAATCGACTACACCAAGGAAATGAGGGAGTTAAGAGAATGGCTCCGTTACATAGAAGATGTAGTCCTATTCATTACGTAGTCAATTGCCCGTTTGCGTAAAATTACGATATCTTCAGGAAAACAGGAAGTTAACATCGATTTGTTAACTTAATTTGGTACATCATTACGTAAGTCAGGTTGATTATACTCTGGTCCTCGATGGTATTGAGCATCCTCCATTCTTTGCAACGATTATGATTCTAAGATATTTTTTGTTCATTCTAAGGAAGACATTCAAGACGTCTTGTCATCTCCTTCTGACTGAAAGGTTCTACTTTTTATGATCTTTTCTTTATCCACTACTGGGCTAGTGCATACTTTTCCAATTTCCTTTATATATTATCTTTGGTAAATCAGTCAAGAACAAGTCTAAATTGTCTCGCAAGGTTTTCTTGGGCCCGTCTCGGTGACTCGTCATCGTGAACCCATTGTGTTCCGATCCTGGCCCATTTGTCTTGACCTATCCTACAGGTGTTATACACCCTTATGTCCCATTTTAGCCCAGTCTTTTTTTTTTTTTTCTCTTTATTTAAGGGGCTTGTTTATTTTGAAGATGTCGCCCCTGTTTAGCCCAGTCTTATCGCTAACATCAGCAACAATGTTACTACTTCTCTAATAAATTCGATTATCCATTACAGCGTAAGCGAATAATATCTAGACAAAAGCAATCGCACATACTAAAATAGAAAAAGCAAAGACATTAATTCTTTGGAATTGTACCAGTGCTTTCCGGTTGGAAGACTGCCAACCCCGTAATTGAAAAAGAGCGCGAAGATAAGTGAGGCTAGTACTTGACATAAAGTAACAGATAAATACGACAATTTGGCATCGTAAGAGTCTCTAGAACAATTTGGTTTTATAATCAAAATTGTAGGAGTACCAGAACGGCAAAGTGGTGAAATGTTGTTGTTGGTGTTTTATTTAAAGGTTTCTATTTTGTTTGAATTGAGACAAATGTTTTTGCAGCCTTGGACTTTTTATTTACTATTACAACCCATTCTAACGTCTGCCACAAAATTTCTTACGTCTGCTTCCAGCTATACTAATATTATAAAGCTGAAGAGTTTGTTTGGTTGAAAGCACTAATCTCGGGAACTACTGGTTTGAATTTAAAAAATCTTTTAGTGTGGTATAGCCCATTTATCGAGGAAGGCTATTAGCTATATAGCATCAGGCTACACCAAATAGAAGCGGAGCATCAATGAAAAATGTTTAAAAAACGGGGAAAATAGTACTTTTATAATAATTTCACGCAGACGAAGATCGCGGGCAACAGCAAGTAATAATATAAGGGTTTTCTCCTTCTGAAATATTTTCTTTCATCTATTTCAACAAAGAATATTTTCAAGTCCGGCTGTGTGTCCTTTAATGCGACTTTGATGCGATTTTCACCACCAGCATCAGCATCATCTGCCTAGCCTTTTTCCCAACTATGGACATTGGGGTCGGCTTCCAGTCTAACCGGATGCAGCTGAATACCAGTATTTTGCATGGAGTGACTGATTACCATTTAAAGAATTTATTCTAAAAAGTTACTAACGTTTTAATAGTAATTATTGAATAATAAACTTAAAATAAATAAATACAAACTTATAAAAGTGCAATAGTTCAGCTTTCCAGCATTGGACCATTTATATACCACCGTCCATTGTCCAGAATAATTTGAATATATTATTACGTTAACATAGTAACAGAGTACTCTAACGTCATATTGCGCAAACTCCCAAAGGCCGGGCAAACAAAGTTGTGGACAAAAGCCTGTATATACATATATACACATGTATACATATATACCTATGAGTGAGTGTACTACATTTTATCGCCACTTGTAAGAATTTATGACCACTAAATGAGATGGTACACTTATCTCCTTATAGATTGAAGTTATCGATTTTGATTACAAGCGCGGCTTTGCTATCATAGGATGAGTAAAACTGGTATCACTTATAACCAGACATGGCAATGTAAGATTAAAGACCCGTAATTGATAATCCTTTGCCTGTGGGAGAAAAAGAAATTGACTCATTATCTGATGTGAATAAAATTATTGTATGTTGATTCCCACAATCTACTAAGACATTCTATAGATAATACTTACTAAACTATACTCTCAAAGAAAGATAAATCACTTTAGTCGATCATGATCAGCTAAATCATTGTTGAATTGATTAATCATAATTGATCCTGATTAATTGATTAATCATAATTAGTCAGGATTAATTATGATTAATCAATTCAACAGTTATTATTTTAGTCAAACCCGAAGATCAATGGAAAAGCTGGATGCGTTTCCATTGAAAAATAATCAACCAATTTAACCTCTTCGTACCTCATTTTTCAAGAAGATCCATCAAAAGAAATAAATTCAGCAGCTGTTACATAATAAATCGCTTTTCGCTTATCCTTTGTACCAAAGATAATTCTTTCGAGCCAAGTAACTATTGTTTTCGTACTTGAGCTGGAGCCCGCGAAATTGTGTTTGCTTTTAATAAATTGAAAATCTTGACTCGTATTTTATTCTTGGCCTGTTTTCAGGCCTTCGTCTCTCGATTTTTCTCCCCATTTTATATAATACCTATATTTTTAGGAGCTTGTAATCCTCCCTGATGGATTTTGAAAGTTCGCTTCGTGAGGGAAAAGTCCGATTGTTTCTTTCTCAGCTGGGTAACATCAATTTGCGGAGTAAGTTTTATGTCGTTGTATAAATCATTTACCACCGAGCCGATTGCGTTAACTTGCCTCTTTTTGTTATACGATCCTTGAAACGTGTTTTTAGAAATCTAAGTCATCTTTTGCTTTACCAATTGTTTATTACGCACAATTGGTTTATTAATCTTATCATTCTACACATACTCAAGTCACTATTTATCAAAGTATCCTAAATCACTACTTCCATCCAGTCTATCAACAACATTATCCCTAACCAATCACAGCTCAATATTTCGGTGAAACTTGTCAATACGTCCATCTCTTCGACAAGAACCTGCTCAATTGTATTAGTGAATGCTGACAGTACCTGTTCGATGTGATGTATTAGTCCCATGCCCGCTTGTCGGCGTCAGTCAAGTCTAGGTGTAGCGAATTCGGCTTTGTTTGATATTGACGTTTGTGGGTTGCCGGTATATCAAGAATTGGCGAAAGAGCTTTTCAACGTTGTTTCTGTTCTACTAGTTTTGGTTGCAGATTTCTGCTTCAAGTCTTTGTCTAGTGGTGCAGTATCATTGCTTGTTGAAAATGACTATATTATTAAACTACTGTTATTATCTTCATTGTTGTTATTTGATTCATTGTGGACATTGAAATTGTTAACCTACTAAGTAATAGGTACCTAAGCATTGAAAGCGTTTTAGCATTCAGATTAATATCATTTCCGCAAACCAATTTGGTTCATTCCATCGGTCATTTTTCAACAATTTCTATTATTTAATGCAAATTCCGGTTTTGTGGTGAACCTAAATTAGTAATTAATTCATCCACAACCCGTTTCGTTTCGCTTCCATTTTTGTTTTGTAATTTTTCATAACGCCTCATTTGCATTTCTCGCCGCGAAGATCTTTTATTCCGTGGATTTGATATAAAATTTACTTTTCAAAGAATATTATTGTTACAGATAAAATAGTGACAGACTAATTCAGTATTTAAACAGGTTTTTGTGTCAATTTTGAATTAATGACAAGACTATTTTCGGATATCAAATGAAATTCATTAGTCAATAATACTCGTAAGTACTATCGGAACTTTAATGGTTACTTTGTCGACCGCTATTACAAGTAACCTGAATTACATAGAAACATAGAATATACTTTATTGTACACCAACATTCTTGCAAAACTCATTAGAGTCGAGTCCAAGCTCAGAACTTGGTTAAACAAGTGGTCTTGTAGACAACACTCCCTAATATCCCTAACAAATCCTGTTTCCAAATATAAACTTATTGCTCTATTGGCAAAAGGCAATTCTTCCTTTACATCCTCTCTCCGACTAATTTTCTCGCTCCACAAGGATAACTTACAAATTATCCGCTTCCATTTAAACGAAACATTCAACTTCGTATTGCTTATTTCCTCAACGATAACATCTCCACGCTTATCATCTCCAATACGCTTAACCCTACCGTTAAAGTCATCTAAATTAATTCCTCTAGTATCATCTAAAGATATAAATACGAATTTATAATAAGTTATCTCAGAAATTTCAAGAGCTTCGATCCCTTTAGCCTCTTGGGCGAGACTCTATTCAAACGAAAAGGTCTATAATATTAATTTACATTGCCTTTTGTATAGAACGTAACCTTTGATAAATTTCGCTTTTCCTTTGAAATGTCTCTGTTAGTATTCTTATCTCGACTAAAGCGGGCTCTTATGGGCTATTCAGCTTTTGTTTCAAGATTTAGATTCTGTATTTCTTTAGTAATCTTATACATTTGTTATCCATGATCCTTGTGGATTCATCTGGTGTGGATTTAATTACTTTTAAGGGTTGTTTATGTTAGTTTTCAGTATTTAATACCTTTAAAAGCGTTATATATTTTATAGAAACTCTGTCTAGGTTTACATAAAAGGTTAATTTTCGTAGAATACATTTTGGGGAAAATACGTGGGTATTATTTTACTGAATTTTGCGTGTAGAGGTGAAAAAGGAAAAATATACTGAAACAAAATACGTGGCAGTGAAAATCTCTCCATCCCATTTAATTAGTAACATTATGAGATTCACATTTTCTATTTACTTTTCATTTTAATCTGCATAGACACTAGAGTTTGAAGCGGTAATACGCAGAGTTTCAAGGAATTATCGTGTTTATTAGAATTGTTCTCGACGGGAACAAATCCTGTATCTCCATAATAAGCTCGGTGTTTAGAGAAGTTGGATTTAGATTAAAATAAATTAAACCGCGAACAATTCTTGGTACATTTTGTTCTGCTTTTATCTTTTAAGCCTTAAGGCGTTTGTCACTGTTTGTACTTGTGTTAATTATGTTTTCATGTGTGATACTTGTGGTTTTGTGTTTTTTAATTGTACGGCGTTTCACGTCGAGATAAGCATTTAGAAGAAACACATTAAAATTAATGCTCAAAGTCTTTAGACACCAGTTTCTAACAACAATAGCTTATAAGAGTAAATTTGGGTTACCAATTCTTATTCTTTATTGCATACAAAATTAAAAGATACACACAAAATCACAATATATAGCTTATGTACAACGGCGAACTTAACCCAGAATTGAGTTTTCTTACAGCAAACCTTACGTTGATTGCAAGATTTGCAGAAGAGATAATATATATCTAAGTGCATAAACAGTACATTTAAAAACTTAAATAAACTAATACATACAATACCAATGTTGACTGAATGGATTTCTGACCGAGACATCTTGAACAGTTTCTTAGTCGAGAAGAAAAGTAACATAGTAATGTATTTCTTCGTCACTTCTTAACTATAAGAACCAAATAATATCAAAAATTTGTACAACAATCTAGCATACAACACCAAAACCAATATAATAATTCCAGCCAACAAACAAGAACAAGGAAAAGACAAAACAAATAGACACAATAAAGAAACGATACGCCATATTTTCCCGCAAGGACCAACAACAGGCCCCTCAGAGCCTCAAATTAATTCCATCACCAGAAAACTTCGGAAAAAAGGACCAAGATTTACATGAAACTAACTACAGTAACTTTGTTTTTTATCAGGCAAAGTAACAATGGACAACAGTCTTGCGGCTAAATTGTACAACTTTGCACTATTTAACTTTACAAACTTTGCCTGGGTTTGTAAGAAACTATTCTTGGGGTAAGGGATTGTCTCTGGGACCTCCTGTTGTATTAAATTGTGATCCGTGGTTCGTTGGGTCCGACTACGAATGGCAAACTTCCTTCTTACTTTATTGCTGGATTTAATTTCGTTTCTTTTGGAATTATGAGGGGTCGGCCATCTTTATTTTAATCTTCATCTTTCTGCCCTTGTCCCATGTTATTTGGGGTCGGCGCAATACGTCTTTTCTTCCATTCTCCCCTGTCAATCGTCACGCTACCATTTATCCTTTTTTCCTTCATATCCTTCTCCACACAATCTATCAATATTTTCTTTGGTCTTTCTGTCTTAAGAGAGAAGACGAGATAATAATGTAAATAAGACGTCATTGATACATTAGGTATATTCTCAAAATCATATCGCAAGAACACAATGAATTAAAACCAAATAGGAGTGACCGTAAAATGATACCATCTAGAAATAGGTTTTTCATTTGGCCATCATTATTTTAATAGTTCATGTACGTAGGTCTGTGTATCTATAGTTGAAGCGACACTTAACATAAAGTAAATCGCTTTTGTATTTTCAATAGTGAATATTCGTATTGTTTCTAACTCAAGAAGAGAAATGTAATGTGAATATTGAGCAATGTCGCAGTCTTAAAATACTTAATAGATACTACCAACTGTTACAGTTAAATCTTTATACTTCGAATTGACTATTTTAGGACCTATTTCTAATGAAATCGACCTATTTGTAACAAACAGGTTATCGAAAAGGTCACTCGGAAAATTCCGTTACTATTATTGGTAAAGTGCCTAGTTTCGAATATTATATAAGGTCCCGTTAAAATAGATGGACTAATTTTAACACAGCGTTCATGACGTCTAACCAAAGATATCCAAGCAAAAAAAAACACTGATTATAATGATTTTATTTTGACCTAAAATAATAAATTGCCCGCACTCCAGAATAAACACATCCATTAAGGGTAGGTACTTGCACTCGCGACCCGCCGCGCGCGTTCTCGTAAGTAGGTACCCAGTGGGTTCTGATAATTTCATTCTGTATTTATTTAACCATTGTAACTTTCAGTTGACTAACATTTTTAGTGAATTTTCGTTAGCAGATTTTTTTTTTGTAAGTATCCAATGCGTTTTTCTATTTTTTTTACCATTTTCGTTATTTTGGTGGTCTGAATGATTTCTAAAAGTTTGTCCATCTATTTTAATGGGACCTTATATTAACATAAACAATTTGCGCAAAATAATTTAAATAAGTTGCCAGAGAAAGAGTTATCACAAACTTTCCAAATTACATTCATTGTTTAATAAAACTTTTATTGTGTTGTCTACTTTATAAATAGCCAGGCAAAGTTTAAACCAGTTTTGATATTTTTGCTAAAACTGTTTTTTGTTTTAAGATTATGAATAATTAGCAAAACTTTTATTATTAACGATCGGCTGAAGCCTAATGTAAATATTAATGATTTTAATAGTGTTAGTTTTTTAACAATGTTTTGTTTAAATTAAACGTTTCGTTTACTAAATCATGGCTAATAGAGATTTTGATGACTTATTAGGGGTGTTTAGTCAAGGGTAGTCATAGAATTACTTGTATGGCGAAATGCTAGTGTACTATTCAACTCAAGAAATTACTTTAACTTGACTCGACTCAAAAACGCCAAAAGTGGAGAGATTTGGAAGAGACCTACACTCAGATTGGATGGCCAAAGGTTGAAGAAGAGAAGAGAAGAGAGTTCGGGTGAAAATGATAGGTACACACGGTTACACATCAAGCTATACATTTCCAGTGTAACATGGCCTCGTTTTGTTTAATTTTCCGTACAATGACAGGTTCGCGCATAAACTGGTTGTGTATAGCTTGATTCGTTGTCGTGAGTACAAAAAAAAATACAGTTTTTATTGTTAATGCAAAAAACCTCACGTTTTAATCCAATACAATTTTAAAACATCTACGTATAAACATTGCTCATGACCCTACACACGGCCATCAATCCATAAAATTGTGTCCACCCCAATCTAAAATGCCGTTCGATAACCTATAACCCCTCACAACTTTACAGCTCTCGTGAAACAAAATTACCCTCCATTTTAATCCCCTCGCAATTTTATAACTCGCAATATTTTCCGATACACGTTTCCGATACTGAGTTATATATTAAAACTGTTTGACAGGGGTGCCTCGATGGTCTAATAGTCGCAAATGCGACTGCTGAGCATTAAGTTTTGGGTTCGATTCCCAGGACGGGGAAGTTGTGATTGAGTTTTTCTGTCAGGATTTTGTCATAGAGTCTAGATTTACGGCAATGGGCTCGCACCTTATTACATGGGACTCAAACGAAATGTGGGTATACTAGTTTGTACAGACGCACATTAAGCTATCCCAAATTGTCAAATTTTCCCAATTAAACATGAACCTTATTCTTCTATACTTATAATATACTTCTTTACATAATATAAAACAAAGTCGCTCCCGCTGTCTGTACGCTTAGATCTTTTAAACTACGCAACGGATTTTAATGTAGTTTTCAGCAATAGATAGAGTGATTCAAGAGGAAGGTTGTATCTACATTGCACTGATGCGAAGCCTAGGCGGACCGCTAGTAATAATATTATAAAGAGGAATGATTTTTTTGTTTGTTTGTACTGAATAAGCTCCGAAACTACTGGACGGTTTTGGATGCATTGAATAGTAAACGGGTCATGGAGGTATTTAAAGTTATAACATTAAAAATTTGTATTTAAAAAAGAGTTGGAACTTTGACCCCCAATAACTCCGTAACTAGAAGGTTCCCAGGTATGGTCTAGAACAAAAAAATGATCGCAATAGCGGGGAGAATAAGGGCCTTTAGGCTTCGTTAAGGGTCTATTTACACCCTTTATACCTACACCTCTGGCTGAACTTTTCAGAAAAACAGGCTTGATGTTATATCTCCTCACAATTTTATAACTAGCAATATTTTCTCCGATACCCGTTTCCGATACTGAGTAATATATTAAAACTGTTTGACAGGAGAGCCGGCGATTCGATCACGGTACGCACGACTTACTGTGTTGGTGCCACCAGAGCCGCCGCGCATCGTCGAAGGCAATTTCTTTTCGACAATCGAGGACAGGAATATCAAATTGGAGTGTGTGTCCGTTGGTGGAAAACCACCAGCTGAGGTAAGCATTGATTTCTGTGTTTTTGTGTGCTTCTGTGTGCTTCTGTGTGTTTGAAAGTGGTAGTGAATGGTTTTGGTTATATAAGTAAAAGAGGATGAACTTATACTGTCACTTAAGGCATATCTTCCGTGATTGATCATTATTTTGAGCTCCCGATATTTGGACACTGTTGCAAGCGCCTTGATCGCGGGTTGATAATGGACAATCACGGAAGATATCCCGTAAGTGACAGTATACGTTTAGTTGTAAACTGTGAAAGCTTAAAACAGTGTTTAAAAGAGGATGGTTTTGTGCATTGATGAAATTAATTATCATGATCAAATTATTGTGAAAGAAAGACTTCATGATAAAATGCGACATTTTTTATTCCTTATCTTGGCCATTTTGAATGATACTTTCAAAGAGATTGTTAATGTTTTTGATGATAAATGAGTTCTTCCTTTTATCTCGCTGAAAATATTTAAGCCGTTCAAGTAACACCTAAGTACAGAAATGTTTGCTTAAAATATTAATTTTCATTTTAAATGAAAAAATGTACGGGTCAATTAAATTAGCTAAAAGATTTTCCAACTCCAGGAACAGGATATTTACCATGTTTACTAAAAGTTTAAAGTGTTAAATTTTTGTTAACTTTTTTTTCTTCTTTTGCTACAAGATATTTTGCTGGGACAAATTTAACAACAATTTTAATAGAATTTCACTTTAAAACCTTCATAACTAAAGAAACTAATGGATGTCACTATAGATGTTTTTATAGCAATATTTTTTCAGTTGTCACCCAATTTCTGAGCCCTTGAAAATGTTAATTAATCAATGTCACTACTTAAATGGAATTTTACAGGCTTGCCGTCACCACCTCGACCTTTTCGTATTTTTTTCTCATTTTTCTTCATATTCCACGTACTTTCCAAAGATCTATTTCTTTATATTAAAAAGCTTTTAAAATGTATTGTAATGGAATCTTTTGGTTAGGTTAACGTACCTAATTTATGGTTTACGTCGCCATTCAGTCAGTTTTTTGAAAGTCATTAATCTAGCTAATTTTCTAGGTTATTGAAGAAGTTTAACTTGGGTCTAAAAGCCTTGGTATTGATCTTTTTCGCGTCAATAGGTTTTTACGTGATAAGCTGGAAACTTGTTCTAACAATATTATTTTCAGCTAAGCTAAGTAAATCTTTATTTTTTAGTTTACACTTGAGTGTTTTCTGAGTGTTATTTCCAGTCTTACCAAGGGGTATCGTATTGCCTAGTAGTATCTGGGTTGTGGAGGTCAGATAGGCAGTCGCTTCGTGTAAAATACTGATATTCAGCTGCAGCTGGTTAGACTGGAGCCGACTCCAACATAGTTGGGAAAAGGCTAGGCAGATGATGATGATACTTGAGTGTTTTCTTTTAACTCTTTATAAGTTTAGATACTTATTCTAGTTTTTGTTCTTCTATAAGTGCGACATTACCTGAGAGCTCATTTTTAAATAATAACAGCTGCTTGGGTCGATCTTCAGGTTAAGTCGCGCTTGTCTAGGTTGGTCCGTGGATGGGTGATCACCCATTACATACCGAGTTTCCTCCGTGCCTCGGAAAGGACGTTAAGCCGTTGGTCACGGCTGTCATTTGTAGACCTTTGACCTTTGTAGTCATTACAGGTAGTCAATAACCCGAAAGTCTGACAACCAGTCTTACCAAGTGGTATTAAGTACGACCTGTTTTCCACATCTCTATTAGCCGTTTACTTCCTTACTAGCAGTATCATAATCAATATTTAGCATTGCCTCACCATCTTCCTATCGTTTTCCCAACTATATTGGGGTCGGCTTCCAGTCTAATCGGATGCAGCTGAATACTAGTATTTTACATGGAGCGACTGCCTATCTGATTTCCACAATCCAGTTCGTACTGGATAATACGATACCCCTTGGTAAGACTGGTTGTCAGACTTTTTATGCCACTGACTACCTAACGACTGTCTAAGATCTACAAATCACAGCCGGGACCAACGGCTTAACGAGCTTTCCGAGGCACGGAGGAAACTCGGTATATAACAGTTGGTCACCCATCCACAGACCAACCTAGGCAAGCACGGCTTAACCTGGACATCGACCCGAGCAGCTGTTATTATTTAACCACGACCTCCTCGGGTAATGTCGAAGTTAAAGAAGAATAAAAATTAAAAGAAGTAAACTTATAATACAGAGTTAAAAAAAACACTCAAGTGTCATCATCATCTACCTAGCCTTATCCCAACTATGTTGGAGTCAGCTTCCAGTCTATCGATTGTATCGATTGTCGATTGACCGAGCGGCTGTTATTATTAAGCCACGAGCTCCTCCACTGCCAAAACAAAATAAAATAAAATCAAACTATCTACTTAATATTCTCAATATGCAGCCATAGCAATAACTACTGACCTATTTACCCGACAAGTAAGAAATATGAGAGGTACGTGTGTTGAGAGAACTCCCCAAGTATGAAGCATGATCTCCAACACGGGAGCATGAGGAATCGAATACAATTTCTGAGCGAGCGGGAACTTTTTGTAATAAAACTCACGTTGCATACTCTTGTGCGGAAAAAGAACTATTATTTAGCTTTAGTATAGGATACTATCCCGGTAGTACGACCCCGTGCGGGCCGCGGGCATAAGCTAGAGCAATATAAATGTAAACTTACCACGTCTCTTAAGATATAGGCCTAGGTGTAAAAGTGTGTAAAAGTGCGAATCAAACTAAGTAACTTTACGCAAAAAAAAATTGCTGAGAGACTTTTTTTTTGTTGTGAAAAATCACGTTTTACGGTAGACTCAATGTAACGCACTCAAAACACTGCTGGTGGATGTATTGAATAGTGCGGTGGTCGTGGAGGTATTTAAAGTGAAGTTTTGACTTTGAAAACTTTGACCCCCAATATCTCCGTAACTAGAAGGTACGGTCTAGAACAAAAAAAAGACCGCAATGACGGGGAAAATAATTCATTTTCGGCTTCGTTAAGGGTACTTTTACACCCATTTCAATAACTTCTTGCAGTTACATAAAACGAAACTTTCAGGGTGTCAAAATTAAAAGCAAGTTAAGTGTTCTGATTGCCAGCTGATAATCAAATCAACCAATCATGGTAGTTAACGCGCGCTTGGCAATTTCTCAGTTAATATTTGTATTGATTTTCGTCCCGGAAACTGGGTGTAAATCTAATATAATAGAAGGGGAGCCTGTTGCCATTAACCCTGGAGACACACTGACTTCGGGCTGCTACCAAG
The DNA here is from genome assembly GCA_905220335.1 of Noctua pronuba. Taxonomy (NCBI): domain Eukaryota; kingdom Metazoa; phylum Arthropoda; class Insecta; order Lepidoptera; family Noctuidae; genus Noctua; species Noctua pronuba. The sequence continues at coordinate 6,233,106 of LR999918.1, read as the reverse complement.
AATTTACTAATAGAAACTCAATAGCACTGCACCTAGGGATCAAATTCAGTCGTAGGCACCCCCGTTCAGCCAACTTTACTACCAGGTTAAGACTTTGTTCCATCTGCAATTTATCATCATCGTCAATGACAATTTCTGACCATTCGATCTACTGCCTATCTGATCTCCACAACCCAGTTAGTACTGGGTAATACGAAACCCTCTTGTATGACTGGTTGTCACACTTTCGGTTGTTGTTCAGGTAACGAATATCAAAAATGTATAAAAGAAAGCTGGGACAAAAGGCTTAACGAGCTTTTTGAGTCATGTAGGAAACTAGGGTGTGATGGTCATTCATCCACGGACCAACCTCGGCAAACACGACGTAACCTTGAAGATCGGCACGTTCTGCTGTTATTATTTAGCTACGACCTCCTCTTCAAAATTACGAAGGATAACAGGCTTATAGTGATCCTTACGGCGACGACACAATGACACTGGCAATGGCGGGCAATGACACAGGCAATGGTGGGCAATGACACAGGCAATGGCGGGCAATGACACAGGCAATGGCGGGCAATGACACAGGCAATAACACAGGCAATGACGGGCAATGACACAGGCAATGACGGGCAATGACACAGGCAATGACGGGCAATGACACAGGCAATGACGGGCAATGACACAGGCAATGACGGGCAATGACACAGGCAATGGTGGGCAATGACACAGGCAATGACGGGCAATGACACAGGCAATGACGGGCAATGACACAGGCAATGGTGGGCAATGACACAGGCAATGGCGGGCAATGACACAGGCAATGGCGGGCAATGACACAGGCAATAACACAGGCAATGACGGGCAATAACACAGGCAATGACGGGCAATGACACAGGCAATGACGGGCAATGACACAGGCAATGACGGGTAATGACACAGGCAATGACGGGCAATGACACAGGCAATGACACAGGCAATGACGGGCAATGACACAGGCAATGACGGGCAATGACACAGGCAATGGCGGGCAATGACACAGGCAATAACACAGGCAATGACGGGCAATGACACAGGCAATGACGGACAATGACACAGGCAATGACGGGCAATGACACAGGCAATGACGGGCAATGACACAGGCAATGACGGGCAATGACACAGGCAATGGCGGGCAATGACACAGGCAATGACGGGCAATGACACAGGCAATGGCGGGCAATGACACAGGCAATGACGGGCAATGACACAGGCAATGACGGGCAATGACACAGGCAATGACGGGCAATGACACAGGCAATGGCGGGCAATGACACAGGCAATAACACAGGCAATGACGGGCAATGACACAGGCAATGACGGGCAATGACACAGGCAATGACGGGCAATGACACAAGCAATGACGGGCAAACCGTAATCCACCACGAGGGTACGGGTTTGTGGATATCACATGTCTTCGAATTTTTAGTTTCTACATGCCGGTTTCCTCACGATGTTTTCCTTCACCATTTTGAGAGTAGTGATTATGAAAAAATATCGCAATGTCTGTCTGGTCTAGAATCTATTAAAACCATTCGTCTAATACAAAACTAAGTAGTACGCTCCCAAATCATGGACTTCCTACCCTTGTCTCTTTCTACTTGGGGTCCGTGCAACACCTTTTCTTCTTCCAGTCTCCCCTGTCAGACGTCACGGCATCATTTACTCCTTTCTTTTTCTTATTTTTTTTTTAATTACAAAATGGGCCTGCTCTTGACCTCAATCACGCCTGATTGAAAGCGGTAGATGAGGTCTATGATGGAACGAGCGTGCCCAGAAGATGCCAGTTCACTCTTGCTTTAAAGGCAGACTTTCTCTTTCATAATACGCTACCAAAATGCATGTCTAATTTCCTTTGTAACCATATGGTGAACTGCAAGTAAGTATCAGAATTATTTTTGATACAAATGCATATGAAGTTCACAAACATCGCAATACAAATTGAAGCTAGTAAAACAAGAGCTTCGATGAAAATTAATAGAAGACTTGTTTTCATTAACAAATGGAACTGAACTTCGCACGAAATTGTTAGCGAATTACACTTCGGTTTTCAACATGATTAGCTTATTAATTAGGGACCAATGGTCTTTAGTATTGGCGATTAGTGCTCGAAAATAATTGGTTCTAGGGTCAATCTAGATTGATGAAGTACATGAAAGCTCTTTTTAATTGGGAGGAGGTCGTGGCTAAATAATAACAGCCGCTCGGGTCGATCTTTAGGTTAAGCCGTGCTTGCCTAGGTTGGTCTGTGGATGGGTGACCACCCATTATATACCGAGTTTAGCTCCATGCCTCGGAAAGCACGTTAAGCCGTTGGTCCCGGGAGTCATTTGTAGATCTTTTGTAAGTAGTCAGTGGCCCAAAAAGTCTAACAACCAGTCTTACCAAGGGGTATCGTATTACCCAGTACTAACTGGGTTGTGGAGGTCAGATAGGCAGTCGCTCCATGTAAAATACTGGTATTCAGCTGCATACGTTTAGACTGGAAGCCGACCCCAATATAGTTGGGAAAAGGCTAGGCGGATGATGATATTCTTGAATTTGGGCTTATTAGTTAGAGTAACAAACCGATTAATGAAAAAAAAAATGGTCCTACTTTCCTAAATAAAATTTAACCTAATGGTTTTTAGTCCTTTGTTCCAAAACTCGAAAAAACTTCCAAACATAAAAAGTAAACGCTTTAATAAACCGCAAAATAATCCTCGAAACTAATTTCACTCTCATTCCAAACCTAACCAAGAAATTAAGGCATGCGAAACGAAAAATTCAAAATTGTCACATTCTGCATAAACAAACCCTGCGAGACCCCGTCTGTCCAATTTATTTAGCTCTGTGTCAATTTGTTTGTCCCGGTATTAAGCAAGGGAATATTCCATCTAAGCTTTTCAAGTAGAGTGAATAGGTATACCTCCCTGAGGAACCCCGCACAATTAGGAGTTAAATTGAAAATGATGTTGCGTCTATATTGTGGGACCGTAGGGGCTGCAGCGTTTTGATTGCACAAATATTTCATGATAAAGGATTAGGATTGGCTCAAGCAATATCTCTGATGAGCCTGGGATTTGAGGAGATGCGGAAATTATTTACTAATAAATCTTCTTGCATAATAAATGTGTGTTTGCGTATTTTTGGTGGAGTGAATTTAGTGGCCGTGTTTCTTCTTGATTAAAATTAGGATGAGAATTTGGAGTTTGGCTTTCGTGGTACACGTATTGAGCATAAAATTGAGGAAGGTTAGGTATTTGTAAGACCTAGGGATGTGCCTTAACAGGTGTTGCTCAGAGGGGGCTCCGGACAGGTCTTTTAAGAGGAAACTGTGCCTCCTCTCATGTGCGGATGGTGACCACCGGGGTGGTTTTAGTGCGGTAAAAATCCCACACTCCCCGGTCTTATCCCCAAATACCGTTCGCCTTTTGAAGGTTTCCCCCCGGAAAAAAAAAGGAGGCAAAACAAAAAAAAAGATGCATAGATTTGGGTAATAATGGGATGGGTGGGTTGGCAACAACCTCTAAGATGATATTTAAATATTAATTTTGACCCACAAAAAGGTAAACAAATTACAAATGATAGTGCAAGGAAAATAAATTTTATATAAATTAGAAGCATTTTATATTATGGTTCGTAGGGCTTATCCTAATCTTTATGGTTTTAACTGTGTTTTTTTTTCTATCTCTACTTTGTGCTCACATAATAGAAGCAACAATACTGTACCCAGGACTATGTAATATATAACTTGATTTGAAAAGAATGTCCATGGAGTTTCTTGCCCATTCTTCTCCATGAGATCTACTATTTTCGAATACGCAAATACAGTCCATTCACAGTTATTATGCGTGTGGCTAAACTATAGGTAGCTTATTTTTGACTATGCAAAAGTGCCTGTCACGGGTCTATTAAATAAATGCTTTGAGTTTGAGAAGAGGAGTGACAAGAAATAATTAAAGTAATAAAAGGATGATAAAACAATTTTTAACTTCAATACTCATTTTAATAACAAAAATCCAGTAAAAAGAGGAACTATCTCCTACAAAACTGTCTCTAGTTCTCGTTATAAACTTAGACAACGTCCCATAAACCCATATTTTTCTTTTGTAATACCAATGTGCGGGACATTCTCAAAGAACTATTTTGCATTTATATAGTTCTCATCTTCACACGGCTGGTGACTTGCATACTTAGTAACTTTGCTCTTCCTTTGTTTTATACTAGCTTTTGACCACGGCTTCGCTCCCGTTATGCTCAGATATTATCCTTGGGGAACATCCTGTATTATCAGAGTGTAAACGGACTGTTCACCAAGCATTCTGTACATCAAACTAAGAAACTCTACGCAATTTATTGCTGAGAAATGACTTTTTTTTGGGGTACAAAATCGCGTTTTACGGTTAGGACTCAATGTAACGCACTCAACACATTGTGCTGATGGATGCACTGAATAGTACGAAGGTTATTATATCTCCGGAACCAGAAGGTTCTCAGGTATGATCTAGAATATAAAAATTATCAGAATGACTGGGAGAACAAGTGCCTTTCAGCTTCGTTAAGAGTACTTTTACACCCATTATGGCCTAAGATAATGTATGCTGCATCATCCTATTAGTGAAAGAATTTTCGGATTAGTAGTTCCGAAGATACGCTACATCCAAACTGAAAAACTAAAACAATAAAGACAAATAAATTATTATCATGCGGCGAGGAAAGCTTTGAGTATGATGACAGGGGTAGAGAAAGACCAAAGAAAAGATGTAAGAACTGTGTGAAGGATGATACGGCTAGAAAGGAGGTGGTTGCTGAGATGGCGAGTCATAGAAAAGTACGGAAGAAGAAGACAAATGCTGTGCCGACTCCAAATGAATTGGGATAAGGACAGAAGAATGATGCTGCAATGATTATAAATAAATACATGAATGAAGATAATTTCTCTTTGTTTCAGATTACGTGGGTAGACAGTAATGCTGGTGTTTTGACGCAAGGAGTCACGTACACTGTTGAACCGATGCCTGATGGTCAGAGGTTTACAGCTAGGTAAGCTGTTGATATGTTTAAAATATTAATTTAGTGTTAATTCCGCGAAAAAGATCCACGCTTGGATGTATGATGCAGCACCTGCTTGCAAAAATATTATGCACATGCAGAAAAAAACAAACGGATACTCTTGGGTGCTAATTATTTCTTTAACACAAAATTTTTCATAACATGTAATGTCATGGATTTCCGCAAAATAACGCCTAATTGTTCCTAACTTGTGTTTAAAATAATCGTCATCATTATCTTAGCGAATAGACGGTCACTGCTCGACAAAAACCTTTCCCAAACATCGTCATCTGGATCCGACCTGTGCTTCTTACAACCAGCGAATTCTGGCGATGTTCACTAGGTCAAGTCTATTTTGTAAGATACCTAACAAATCCTGTGATGTATGCTACACTGTCATGTTAGAGTCAGCATTCACGAGATTCAACTTATAGGAATGTGAATTTTGATGGCAATAGGCTCGCCCCCTATTACATGAGACTTAAACATAACTGGCGAAATGTGGGTGTACTATTAGGAACCTACACCTTTGCCTAACCCTTCGGGGATTATAGGCGTGATGTTATGTTGTATATATTTTGCCAACCGGATGTGCCGAATCACCCTTTATTTATTTTTATCAGATACCAACCTACCATATCTAATCTCAACTTTTGTTCAACCAGGTCAATTATAAAGATGACTCCGAAGCAGGAACACCACAACCAGACCTTCACGTGTCAAGCTCAGAACACAGCTGACAGAGCGTACAGAGCTGCAAGCATACAAATAGAGGTGAGTCTGATTGTTTTAACACTTGCACAAACATATCGAAGATGGAGATTTGAAATATCGTAAACGACTTCGAGTGTGCTGTTGGATTTTAAACTTTAGGTGCTGAGCCGAACGCTCCAACGACATTTCAAATGCATGCGTAACATGACCACCGTAGAAATGGGTTTCTTTGACGGAAGAAGCGAAAAAATGATTGATTGTGAAAACGAAAAGAAATCTGTCATTTTGTCGACACAATCTGTCATTTTGTCGATTCTTCCGTCAAAGAAAACCCCATGCTAAGCGTGCAGGTTCAAGTTTCAAGTGTCAACCATTTAAAAACAATTGAAGAAGAGAACATGAGTGATGTAGAAGAAATTAAACATACTTGTAAAAGGAACTTCTCAACCATTTATTTAGCAAATTAAGAATTTATCATGATATGGCTAGAAAGTACTGCTGAGATGGCGAGTAATAGAGAAGTTTGGAAGAAGATGACATGCTGCGCTGACCCCAAATAAATCGGGATAAAGGACAGGAAAATGATGATGATGATGCATTTATCAGGGGGCCTACACATTTGGCAATCTTTTCGACGTAAGCTTTAAGGAAGATTAAGATCACTCTAATACATTTTCCATTTTTTCCTTATCGTTATTGGTGATAGAATGTCAGTTTTGCAAAGCCCTCTGTTTACTGATTGGATCAGCGAATTTAATTAAGTTATATTGGTAATATGAGTGAATTCCACAAAAAAAAATCCAACAATGATTTAGAATTTTTTTGTATAGCTGCGAAATTAAGACAAAACCTTAATAAAGTCTTTTGGCACACAACTACAGTCATAAAGTCCCCAGAAGACAATAATAAAACGAAAACCAGAGCAGTCCCGAAAAATATTGACAAAAGTGACTGGACACCGAGTCGGATGGGCGATACGTGTCGCCATTTGCAATAGCGGGAGAGATTTAGCAGTGACAGAGGCAAGCGCAGTAAATATGGCTACACTCCCAGAATACAAAATGAACTTAGAAAATATGAAAATTGTTTCTGAAACGCTGTCGTATTTTTACGGCTTATATATTTATGACACCAGAATTAGGGGACGATGTTCGTTGAATGGCATTTGCATTGTAAATTTTGCGACCTGCGAATGAAAGTGATGTAGCTAATTAATTAAGGGGAGTGCTGTAAGAATTTTGTTAAGAGGTCCTTGGTGCTCGGATGACGAGTTAACAAGCGGAGTTCATTAATATAATAAAACCTTTTTGGATATCTAAGAAGGTGTTCTGAGTATGAATGTGGATGGGTATAAGAGTAGTGAAAGACCAAAGAAACGATGGACGGACTGTGTAAGGGATGATATGGCAAGAAAGGAGGTGTCTGATGAGATGACGAGTAATAGAGAAATGTGGGAGAAGAAGACATACTGCGCCGACCCCAAATGAATTGGGGTAAGAGCGAGAGAAAGCAAGAGAAGCGATGTTTTCTAAATGTTTTGTGGACACAATTTCTGGACATTGCCTCGTTGCTTCATTCGTTTTTTTGTAGAAATCTTACTTCTATTTCAATAGCAGTATAATCTTGATCTAACCTTCTGATCGAAAGCAACAAGGCAACATAATTACAGTAAAATACTGCTTATTAAAAAAAAACTTTTATCGATAAGTTAAGTCAATACGAGGCTATGCAATCGATGATCAGTTTAGTGGACCTAACTACTATCATAAATGTGAAAGTTCGTGTAGATGGATGTTCGTTGCTCTTTCATGCAAAAACTACTGAACTAATTTCTATGAAATTTGGCACACGGATAGATACATAGGCTTAGATTGACACATAGGCTTTTTATCCCTTAGGACAATAACCGAACTCCACGCGGGTAAACGCTCTTATTTTAGAAAAAGTATTAGGGTTTTGTGCAAAAAAATCCAATTCAAAGACGGAAGTAAAATTTAAATAATAAATACACGCGGGCAAAGGTCACGGCCAATAGCTAGTTCCATATAACATCCTCTTTCTCCTAATTAGGTACATACGCAGCGAACCTACATCGGATCCCTGCTTAGTGTAGTAACCGTGATCTCTTTACTTATTCCAGTCGCGTTCGACATTTCGAGAAAAACCCGCGTTTTTCGACCAAAGAGCTAAGAAATGTTTCGACTAACAAAAAGGGCTTGTACTGATAAATATTTGTTGTGTGGTTTAATTTTTTTTGCAAAATGTGTTGTTTGGCCTGCTTCGTTGGTCTAGTGGTTGCAAATGCGACTGCTGAGCATGAGGAAATTGATTATTTTATGAGAACTTCCTGAATTTTGACTAGGATGCAAAACTACACCTTGTATACACCGTGACTTTTTATTCATCTTACAACGGCAGCCCACTTCATGTATCCAATGACTACTAAACATTCATAACAAAAAAAAATGGTATTTATGAGATTTTAATAATTTAAAAATAAAAATATTATTCAGTATTATGACGCATGACGTAGTTAAAACACCCTGTTGCGAGCGATTATCTACTCGACTCGAGCACTGGGTAGTTATGTTCTCCCGTTTGACACGTAAACATCATTAACAGGATGTTTCATAATTTTATTCTAATGTATTATTTCATTTTCTTTGTACCTGTTATGGTAGGTAACAAAAAAAATCGCGCCTAGAGCTATTTCATGTCGGGTACATTGAGTGGACCACCTTTGTAAGAAAACTAAAAAGTCACGGTGTATGAATATCTAAACTGTTATTTTCATTCTATGAATACCTCCCTCTAAACATCCCCTAGCTCTGCAAAGCAATCGGCAGCCCCTCAGCATGGGATCTCATAAAATATTGAGATAAAATTCCAGTCGTAGCTATTTGCTATCTTCAACCCCTGGTAAACTTTTAGGCGCGTGTATTTGTTTTCTCTTATAAAAATATTGGTATCTGCAAAGAAATTGTTTGCGGATATTGTTGGATCGATTTTTGAGAAGCAATCGTGAGAATGATTGTGAAGATCTATTTGATGAGATGGTTTTCTGTTTTTTGTGTTTCGTATTCTAATATCGGTGAGTGTCTTTTTATGTTTCTTTCTTAGATTTTGGGTTAGTGTTGGGATGATTTGTATTATATTAAAATTGCTAGTTCTCCGCTTCATCCAGTTAGACTGGAAGCTGACCCCACGATATAATGTTTCTCTATTACTAAAAGACTTGATACAATATTATGTATTTCCTTGCATCTGACTAAAATACTGATCTAAATCAACAAAATGAGGTCCTGGGCTCGATACCCAGCTCGGGCAAAGTTTTAATGTGGTTTTTCATCAGGAATTTCTTAGTAGCAGCCACAGCGTCTAGTTTGCGCCCAGTTGATGGCACTAGGCCCGCCCCCTATGACATGGGACTTAAACATGTGTGTACTATTAGGTGAACTTCTGCCCAATCCTTTGGGGATTACAAACGTGATGTTATGATGATATTACGTTATCAACAACTACAAAGGAATATCCTACACGTGAGTGCTACGCAAGAATTATTATTCTATACTCTGGTCTTTATCTTTTCCTCATTTCTCAATATTACACCATCTCTATACGAAAGTTCTTTACTATATCTTTTACCAACAACGAACCGATCAAAAGAACTACTACCCAATATTTTTATATCCCAAATACTCCAACTCACAATAAGGAAGCATTAAGATATTTCATCACTTACTGTATATTCAGTGGTCCATAAAAATACTTACATTGATGCCTATAAACATACATTAGAGATGTACCGACCAGTCGGGAAAGCCTACTGTCCGGCCATATTTGTAGTCGGTTAGTAGTCGGCGACTTGTCGGCAAAAAGTGCCTTATAGTCGGATCTTTAAATAGGCCCGATTAAAACGAAATTTTAACCTATACTGACTGCCTCATTGGCCTAGTGGTCGCAAGTGCGGCATGAGATCCTGGGTCCGATTCCCAGGTCGGGCAAAGTGTTATTGGGTTTTTCCATCAGGAATTTCTCAGTAGCGACCACAGAGTCTTTATTTGCGCCCAGCCGCCCTAGGCTCGCACCCACATGGAACTTAAATGTAACTGGCGAAATATGGGTGTACTATTAGGTATACCTCTGCCTAACCCTTCGGGGATTACAGGCGTGAGGTTATGTTATGTTTTAATCTATACTGTTAACCATTTATCTTTACAATCATCCTTATAGGTTGTTTTATTAATCTAGGTATCGGAATTATTCCTCTGGTAGTCAATAAATGTACTAAAATCAAGAGAAATATTATTATCAAAATATAGGAAAATCAATTTCTATGACCGCAGAGCAGGTGTGAGCGACCATATCGTAGTATACTCAATTTGAGCGACTCAGCTGTACACGAAACAAAAGCGCGAAGCGCCACGGACATTGCCGATGCCACCAGAATGCGATGCACTTAAAGCAATGATCGGCTAATTGGCCGACTACCCGGCCGTTTTGCAACCGACTGGTCGATCAGTCGGCTAAACTCATAGTCGGCCCATCTCTTATACGTTACGGCTAAAAGCCGAAGTAAGGTTATACCTAGTTCTAGCCGGCTTAGTAAGGTTACACCTAGTTCTAGCCGGCTATACCTAGGTGCGGCCGGTAACTAACCTTTTTATTGCTAGGACACACCGGCCAAATGGATTAGGTTAGGTTAGGTCAGAACTGTGACCATACGCGCGAGCGCTACATCCAAATTGATTTCATTATAACAAACTTTTACCGGCCGCACCTAGGTATAGCCGGCTAGAACTAGGTGTAATCTTACTTCGGCTTTTAGCCGTAACATTTATACATTGATCAAATGTAACGTCCTTGTGTACCGATGTAAAAATTATTGTCGTCCCCCAAAAGTCAGTAGGAAATTACTATTCCGGTCGCGTATAGAGAGAAACTGGATGTGGTATTAATATTAATGTTTCTCCCTTTAATATAAAGGTTTCGTTTATTGTTTTACTTGGATATTTAAGTCTGGATGTGGTTGCGTTTATTTTAGTTTGGTTTAATTTAATGGAATTGTAAAATTGAGGTTAAAGAAAATATTGATACTCCACTCTAACCCATCCTGCTTCTCATAATTATATTTCCGAGTAGGTTTTAGAATAACACCACACTTGTTATGCCCGAGGGGTTCAGCAGGGGTGTACTTATAGTCCGCTCATTTTTGGCCAGTTTAAGTCGTTTAAGTTTAAATCAAGTTGTTCCACTACGAAGATTGTCACTCCACTGGGCCTGAGGGCACCTTTACTCACTTATTCGCGGTTTCCTCTCAAGAACACGTCTAACCCAAGGATCATCGGTTTCACGGCTCCTACAGCCAGCCCATTACCATGATCCCGGGTTGACAGTCAACCCGCGATCATGGCGCTTGCAACAGCGTCGAAATATCGGGAGCTCAAAATAATGAACAATCACGGAAGACATCCCGTAAGTGACAGTATAAGTTTAGTTGTAAACCGTGAAAGCTTAAAACAGTGTTTAGCTTACTTTTATTCTATGACTCGTCGTTGACGTAATAAATCATGAACTCAAAAACTTATTCACCCGAACAAATAAAATCAACAGTGCTAAAAATACCAAGTACTTTCCACAACTGCGCTCACAAACAGCCAATTCCTACACCCAAAACCACATCTATTTCTTCTAACCCCAGATCGTTGTTATGAGGAGAAAAAGCCGATATGTTTATCATATATTTTTTCGTTGGTCATAAAATAAAACCCCTTTTTATGGGCAACCCAATTACTTTTTACGATCTGATGTGCCATGATATCGCTATGATACTGAGATACTTGCCATTTGTACATGTTATACGGTTGTGACCGTTTTTCTTTTTTAATGGTGGCGAATATAAATTTTCATAGCGTCTCCTACTTTTTTTGGGATTGAAACTTGTAGGTCAAATTTATGGGATCTTTATGGGTATCGATCTTTATGGGTTTACGAGGATATTGTGGTTCGTCGGTAATCTAGGAAGTGGATTGTGTACGATATTTATATCGGAGATTAAAAATGATAAAGTTCTTTGGTTGTGGTATAGGGACGGCGTAATTTATTTGAAAGCCGGAATGACTATTCAATAGCATACATCTAACTATTAGTGGATACTTTTAAAATAAATAATTGTATTCAAAATGTGACATAGTTAACCATCTGAAATGTGAAACGATAATACCCTAGTTTAACTTACATTCATAGAAAGACAGCTTTAAGTTTAAATAAGATACAACCAAAAAAACGAAGGAGTATCGATTTCACTATATTTGACAGGCAAATAGAAAGAAAGAAGAAAGAAATGAAAAAAATAATTGTATGTCGCAGGGACATGACGTGCATCATAAAAAATGACAAAAAAATACAATAAACATAATAAGTAGGTAAATACTGACAAATATATATACCAACTACAAAGCTGTGACCGAGTAATGGAAAGAGAAGGTCGTCCGGCGGCGAGATGGGCAGACGACATTGTTGCCATTGCGGGAATATCCTGAATGAGGCTGGCACAAGACCGTGGAGCTTGGCACAAGCAAAGAGAGGCCTATACCCAGCAGTGGGTGAAGTCGGGCTGTGGATGATGATGATGATGAACTGACAATCAAGTACTTATACTTAAAAAATACTGGCCAACATCATAATGGTGAAGAATTCTGAAGATAAATTAAACCTGACAATCAACTCAGCCTGCAGCAGTCCATTGCTGGACATACGCCTCTCCCAAGCACGACCACACCTTGTTCTCCTTTCACATCAAGTCTGACCAAGCCAAACTTAGAGCATTTTCTTTTTTTAGATTAGTATCGTGAGTTGTCCCACTGCTGGACAAAGGCGCGTCCAGATCGTCACGCCCCCTATTTCTGGGCCGGCCTTACCCAATCTATACATATAAAATTCAAAGTCCTGACTGACTGACTGACTGACTGACTGACTGACTGACTGACTGAGATATCAACGCAAAGCCCAAACCGCTGCTCCTAGAGACATGAAATTTGGAGGGTGTATTTTTTGTGAAGGGTAGGTATCCACTAAGAAAGGGTTTTTCGAAATTCCACCCCTAAGAGGGTGAAATGGGGTGTTGAATTTTCTATGAAACTTTTTATTCTCGCAGTTGATTGACTTGACAATTTGTGTACATACTATTCAGATAAAATTATGAGATACGTGTATCACAGTTTTTCCAAAATCATCCCCCAATTTAAAATTTCAATGTCGTGATTGGCTGACTGATATATCAACGCACAGCCCAATCCGCTGGTTCTAGAGACATGAAATTTGGAGCGTGTATTTTTTGTAAAGAGTAGGTATTTACTAAGAAAGGCTTTTTCGAAATTCCACCCCTAAGAGGGTGAAATGGGGTGTTGAATATTCTGTGAAACTTTTTATTCTCCGAGTAGATTGACTTGTAAATTTGTATACATACTTTTCAGTTAAAATTATGAGATACGTGTATCACCGTTTTTTCCAAAATCATCCCCCAATTTAAAATTCAATGTCATGTCTGGCTGACTGATATATCAACGCACAGCCCAAACCATAGGTCCTAGAGACATGAAATTTAGAGGGTGTATTCTTTGTGGAGATTAAGTATCCACTAAGAAAGGGTTTTTCGAAATTCCACCCCTAAGAGGGTGAAATGGGGTGTTGAATTTTCTATGAAACTTTATATTCTCTCAGTCGATCGACTTGACAATTTGTGTACATACTCTTCAAATAAAATTATGAGATACGTGTATAACAGTTTTTCCAAAATCATCCCCCAATTTAAAAATTCAATATCTTGACTGGCTGACTGATATATCAACGCACAGCCCAATCGTCTGGTTCTAGAGACATGAAATTTGGAGGGTGCATTCTTTATGAAGAGTAAGTATCCACTAAGAAACAGTTTTTTTTTTATATTCCACCCCTAAGAGGATGAAATGGGGTGTTGAATATTCTGTGAAACTTTTTATTCTCTGAGTCGACTGCCTTGAAAATTTGTATACATACTTTTCAAATTAAAATTATAAGATACCTGTATCACAGTTTTTTCCAAAATCAAAATCATCCCCCAACAGAGTCAAATAGGGCTTCGAAGCTCACGCAGACGGTCGCATGGCGCGTAGTGTTGCGCGGGGAGTAAACTATTAAGTAAGCAGGTAGGATTTTTCTGAGGTAGACGTCTGTAAATATGGTTTATTCCACAGATGGCTCGTGATACGCGACATTGATATTAAATATTATAAAAGTTTAATGTCTATAAATAGATTCCTAATTAATCATTTGATTGTTGTCACCGGTGTCCAATCTCAAACCAAGGTATCATATTTCACGTTCAAATGTAATTTAATTGATATTACTGTGAACGAATGTTTGCAAGTTATAAGCAAGTACATGTAAATCTATGTATGTACTATACATACATAGATTACTTATTATCCCAGAAGTAAGATCCCGTGGGCAATTCCCGAACTCCACGCGGGCGAAGCCGCGGGCATAAGCTAGTAGCATATATAAACAAAATACATCATAACCAAGAAAGAAAAGGAACAGCACATAAATGAAATTTCAGTTCTCATTAATACACAAACGGTAAAACAACCACTGATAATACTGCAGCTATTAAAAATGCACAAAAACTCCTCGTGCATAATTCAGAATATTTTTGTGCGTTTACTCCATATTTTTTACCCTGTATTCATTAATTACACCTGCAGGAACAGTTTTTAGTACTTTGTAGGTGCAATGAATCATTTTTATTGTCTCTAGTTTGTTTTCTACCGGCAATAAGGTCTTCCTGGCTGTTTTTAAATATATTGCATTTAGTTTTTGTACGTTTTCTTTTAAAGGATATTAGAAAATGTATCGTTTTGTTTTCGAAATGTTGTTTTGTCTTCATTAGTTATTATGAGCCTGATGTGTCCCACTGCCGGGCAAAGGTCTCCCTTCCCTCTTTCCATTTATCTCTGTCTTCGGCTATTCGGGGCCAATCCTTTTGACAAGAGTCCATTTTGATGCGACATGCGGCAGATATGGCCTGCCCACTTCCATTTTAATTTGGCGGCTGTGTTGCACACGCCTGCGATTTGAGTCTTGGATCGAAGTATACTGTTCTGTATACGTACGGTCTTCATTAATAGCTTTCCGATTTCTTTTATTATAGTCCTGCGATTATAATACTCCTTCTCACAGAGAGGAATTCTTTGTCCCATAAGAAGTAACGTTAAAATATTCTCATTATGCTTATGTTTTGCTTCTTTCATAATTTTTATCACCACAACCATTTCGTGAATAGATCAAACCGTGGTAAAAATATTAGTTGGACAGCTAAGATTTTAATTGAAGAATTTTCTTCTTTGATACTTTCTGGGGTATTAAAGTAAGTATTGTGATAACCACATTGGTTTATTTTATTAACATTTTTGAGAAAAGTTAAAGCCTCTTCA
This sequence comes from Noctua pronuba, assembly GCA_905220335.1. Lineage (NCBI taxonomy): Eukaryota > Metazoa > Arthropoda > Insecta > Lepidoptera > Noctuidae > Noctua > Noctua pronuba. Next base: position 6,217,867 of record LR999918.1, on the reverse strand, counting down.
TTCTTTAATATTTAAGCAGAATTTAGCAAGACTGAAATAATTACCTTTAGAGAAAATATTACCTCTATTGTTTTTGAAGAATAGTGTTACAAATGTTTCTGTAACTTTGAACAAAATGAACACATTTACCAGGGAGAATTTGTGAGACTTTACAAGAGCATCAATTTGCTCATTCCTTGCAGTTGATTCAGACAACTTGCAAGTAACTGCAACCATTTTGTTTGATTGCCTCATTGGGCTTGTTGTACAAAAGAGATGGGTTCAGAAGTTTCGCGCCATACAACTATCAAAACTGCACCCATACAGAGTGTTACCACAAAGAAGCTCGCCTTTGAATAAAAATAGCTTTGAATAAAATACCAGTATTTTACATGGAGCGACTGTCAAAGATCTACAAATGACAGCCCAGACCAACGGCTTAACGTGCTTTCTGAGGCACGGAGGAATGTACTGAACTCGGTATGTAATGGGTGGTCACCCATCCACAGACCAACCTAGGCAAGCACGGCTTAACCTAAAGATCGATCCGAGCGGCTGTTATTATTTAGTTCACGAGTTCCGATCTCAAAAAGCACGTAAAGCAATTGGTGCCGGCTTTCATTCGTGGATGATCTCAGTCGTTATGGGTCGAAGAAGCCCGAAAGTTTGACAACCTGTTTAGCCAAAGGGTTTAGTAATCGCTGCGGGACTGTTCGAAAGAGATACCGTGGCCCTGGAACACAAAAGGCAATGAAGGAACATGGATGGGTTTTAGTCAGTAAGAGTCTGACACTCCCTCCCACTCCACCCAGAGCGGGAGGAGTCATTTGATGATTTCCCATCCGTAAAAAAAAAGGGTTTAGTAAAACGTGTTTATCAGATAGGCAGACGCTCTATTTAAAATATTGGTATATTCAGCTGCAACCAGTTAGACTGTACGCTGACTCAAACATAGATAGGAAAAGGCTACACAGATGATGACATGGAAATACTTCACGTACAGCGAGTGCAAGCTCACTCGCGACTGTCATTTGTTTGCGATCTATACCCACACATAGACACGCTTCACGTACAGCGAGTGCAAGCTCACTCGCGACTGTCATTTGTTTGCTATCTCCACGCAAACATAGACACGCTTCACGTACAGCGAGTGCAAGCGCACTCGGGACTATCATTAATTGTTTGAGATCGTCGTACACGTGTAAATATGCGTGCGCCTGTTTTAGCTCGTTGCATGAAACTGACCTTCTGTGCTTATCTATTTTGAGCTGCTAGTTCCCAAAGACAGCTTCATGTGGTCCTTTGTTCTATTCCTTATTTGGGTTCAGTGATCTTTGCCTTTTCTGTAAGGTCATTGTTAGTACTGTAGCGTTTGGTATCGAGGGCAATATGGTAATTTGCTTGGACTTGCGTAATACTGTCGTTTTGTGAATGTCAGATAGAACAGGGATGGCGAACCTTATTACATTGTACCTACTTGTTAAGACAGAAATTCACCTTTATTGCTATTTACTTAAGAGTTATGTCGTGAAAAGGAGTAAATGGTAACGTGACGGTTGAAGGAGGAGAATGGAAGAAAAAAATGTATTGCGCCGACCCCAAGTAACATGGGATAAAGGCAGGAAGATGATGATGATGACTTAAGAGTTATGTAGTAGTAGTAAGAGGTCGTGAACTTATTTTTGTTGTAATGCAATTTGAACTTTTTCATCTATGATATTGAGTTTTTGATTCTCATCCCCACATCGCAACGTGCTGCGCCGACCCCAAGTAACATGGGACAAGGGCAGGAAGATTCTAAAACATGGTTATTTCCTAAAATTCTGAATTCCTCGACCACAGTTCCGTGGTAACACTTTGACCTTCGTAGTACGGAGTTTTGAATAGAATAACAGGCCAGATTACACTGGTTCTGTTATCATTGAATATACTCGACGTTACAAATTAATTCACTGGCTTTCTCTCCAATCATCTATTGTGTTGTTCTTAAAACCTATTAATTGCTTGAATCTCTAAAGTCTTATAAACAATCTCTTGAAAAGTTTTGTCATCGAGAGTTTGTACAAAATTTATATTTTGCAAATCTCGTTTAGTGTCTAAGTAATAGGTACTTACCATTATTCAGTAATTGTTCATAGTTAGTTTTAATGTGTTTCTATAATAGAATTTGAACAATTAGGTCTGAAAAGTTTTCGTCTGATTGTTTTATTTTGATAATTTAATAGTTTAAGTTTAGACAGAATAATATTGAATAGATGAAACTTGATCATCAGGTATTATCAGTACAGCTTTTGCTATGAAAAGCTTATCTATTAAAACACCATATTATTATTATTTTAACTGTTAACAAAACCGAATAATCAATTTAATCGCTAGGAAAAAGAAGATTAGAGTCCATTACAACATTTTAACGATACTCCAAACTGTTGTTTGATTTAAAATCGATAAGGTACTTGACCTACTTTTGATTTTCATTTGATAGCCTTTCCCATTATAAAATTATTATTAAGTGCCAGTTTGACAAACACATTCAATAAAATAGCGGTCTCAAATGGCTGTATTTATGTTCCTTATATCATCATCATCATTCTCCTGCCCTTATCCCAATTTATTTGGGGTCGGCGCAGCACATTTTCTTCTTCCATACTTCTCTATTACTCGTCATCTCAGCAATCACTTCCTTTCTGCCCATATTATCCCTCACACAGTCGATCCATCTTTTCTTTAGTCTTCTTCTACTCTTACAGTTATGTTCCTAATATAAATAAAATAAAATATTACGTCATGTATTTGGAATTTAATGAGTGTAAAATTACCCTTAACGAAGCCTCATTCTACCAGTCATTGCGATCGTTTTTTGTTCTAGACCATACCTGGGCTTCTAGTAAGCGAGATATTGGGGGCCAAAGTTTCAACTTTTTAACATTTTTTTTTAATACAACCTTAAATATCTCCACGATCCCCGTCCTATTCAATGCATCCATCAGTACAATGTTTTGAGTTCGTTATATTGAGTCCTAGTCCCTGAGTCCCGTAAAAAGTTTTTTAGCCAAACAAAAAAGTCGTTTCCCATAAATAAATTACGTAGAGTTACTTAGTTTGATGTACAGAATGTTTGTTTGACGACGTCGTGAAGGGTCCATTTTCACCTTGTCTAAATTCTACGTCGGCTGAAAGTAATTTAACACGGTCGCCAATGCAAAAAAAGAAGTATCTAAAATGTAAAGAAACACTCATCCAAGGACAAAACTCTTGCGGATCGTTCCAACGCGTCGAATCAACGTACTTGAGACTTTATTAAAAAGATATTAACGATACTTCCTTCATATCCACTTCCTGTCCACAATATTGATTCGAAGCTTCTTCACGCCGTTAAAAGAGTGAGAAGTAATATAAATCCACCACGAAATAGATAGCAGTACAAAAATTTCAGCTCAATACATTTAGCGAAAACACATCGATACGCTTCGCGTACAGCGAGTGCAAGCACATTCACGACAGTCATTTATTTGAGATCTCCACGCACACGTAGACACTCATCACGTACAACGAGTGCAAGCGCACTCGCGACTGACATTTGTTTGAGATCACCGTACGCACGCGTGTATGTGTGCGAGCGCTTGATTTCGCTCGTTATATTCAGCCGACCTTCTGTCCTTCTTCTGTAGTCTAATATGGCGGTTCCACACAAATAATTATTTTGATATTAATAATTCTGTTTGTCAACAGGTAAAATATGCTCCTAAAGTGAAGATGTTCATCAAATCTGGTGCAAATGGGAAGATTCCAGAAGGAGATGACGTCGTTATAGGTAAAGTTTGTTTACGATTTTTACTACTACTACTGCTACTAGCTTATGCCCGCGGCTTCGCCCGCGTGGAGTTCGATAATTGTTCCACGGGATACTACCGGGATAAAAAGTATCCTATGTGTTAATCCAGGTTATAATCTATCCGTATGCTAAATTTCATTTAAATCTGATCAGAAATGTTTGCGTGAAAGAGTAACAATCATCAATACATCCATACATCTTCACCAACTTTCGCATTTATATTATTACTAGCTGACACGCGCAACTTCGTCTGCGTCACTTAGGGGTATGAAAAATAGATGTTGGCTGATTCTCAGACCTACTCAATATGCTCACAAAATTTCATGAGAATCGGTCAAGCCGTTTCGGAGGAGTACGGGAACGAACATTGTGACACGAGAATTTTATATATAAGATGTAGGATAAGTAGGACGTAGGAAGTAGGATATGACAATCAATCATATACTCATGGACTTAAAGTGCCTTTTTAAATGACCCTAAAGTACATACCTACTTAAATTTAATCACTTGGTTGTTGTGTTGGAAAGCCATTAAAAGCGCTTCATCAATTATTGTCAAAGACTACATTATCAAATATTAAATAATTAATGTGACCATCATTATTTTGGAAGTAATTCTAGTTTATTTTCCACACACAATTAGAATTATATTAGAAACTCTATTTAAGTGTATTGCTACCATTTATTTTAAAATTAGGTCATCTACATCAAATTCATCATCTGCCTAGCCTTTTCCCAACTATATTGGGGTCGGCTTCCAGTCTAACCAGATGCAGCTGAATACTAGTATTTTACATGGAGCGAATCTGGCCTCCACAACCCAGTTAGTACTGGGTAATACGATATCCCTTAGTAAGACTAGTTGTCAGACTTTTTGGGCCACTGACTACCTAACGACTGTCAAAATCTACAAATGACACCCGGGACCAATGGCTTAACGTGCTTTCCGAGGCCCGGAGGAAACTCGGTATGTAATGGGTGGTCACCCATCTACAGACCGACCTAGGCAAGCACGACTTAACCTAAAGATCGACTCTAGCGGCTGTTATTATTAAGCCACGAACTCCTACATCTACATTAGAATGTCCTATTAATATTATAAATGCGAAAGTTTGTGAAGGTGGATAAATAGATGTTTGTTACTCTTTCACGCAAAAACTACTGACCGGATTTGGATGAATTTTGGCGAATAGACAGTTTATAACCTAGATTAACACATATACACATACTTTTTATTGCGGTAGTACCATCCCGTGGGACAATTACGGAACTCCACGCGGGGGAAACCGCGGCAATAATCTAGTTTTTTCATATTTATTGAGTCGCTAATTACAGCATGTTTTAATATAAAATATTATTTCAACAGCTTGCAGAGCTGATGCAAATCCATCCAACCTAACGTACAAGTGGTTCTTGAATGAAAAACTCATCGATGGAAATACCACTGAATTGGTAAGTAATATGAACCATAAACACTTATATTATGTTGGTAAATATAAAACATACAAGACTGCCTCGTTGGTCGAGTGGTCGCAACCGTGACTACTGAGTATGAGGCCCTGGGTTCGATTCCCATCAGGAATTTCTTAGTAGCCCAGGAGTCTGGATTTGTGCTCGGTTGATGGCAATAGGCTCGTTCCTATTACATGGGACTTAAACGTAACTGGTGAAATGTGGGTATCCTGATAGATACACCTCCGGCTAACCCTTCGGAGATTACGGGCGTGATGTGATATTATATAAAACATTTGAAACATTTTTCATAATACAACTAACTAGATACTAGATTATGATTTCACAAAACTTTAAGAGAAAGAAAAACAAAAGCAACATAAAAATAATTATAGAAATTACTAAACTAGAGAATGGCGATGAAAAAACACGTTAAAGATTTTTTCTTCCTGGAATAAGGCGTGAGTATCTATGTACAATATTTATTTTTCCAACAGAAAATATACAACATTACAAGAAAATACCATGACGCAACTATCAAATGCATTGTCTTCAATGACGTCGGAAACAGCGAAGAAATAGAGACGCTTGAAATTACGTGTAAGTAGATACAGCTTCAGAACTACTTTTTACTACAATACAATATAATATTTTAAAGACGAGCTTTTTCGTGGAAAGCTCACTCACCTCTTTGTCTATAGCAGTATAGACAAAGAGGTGAGTGAGTGAGCTTTCCATTTTAAAGTAGGTTTTGCATTTAAACCAATTCTTCCTTTTTAGATGCACCAACATTCAGAAACCTGCCAAAAGACGTGGAAGCTGAAGTAGGTACTACCGTCACTCTCAGTTGTGATGTCGATGGGTACCCTCCACCGGAGATCAGGTGGCTGCATCATGAAGAAGACCAGATGATTGTAAGTATAACTATGATTTCCTTTAATTATTCTTCATACATATTTAAATATTTCTTAAAAAAAAACCATATAAAAATACATTTAAAAATAAAAAAATTGTGGTCCGCCGGTGTCGGGAGCAGGGTCCAAGCTACCGGTGATAAGGGCTCCAGAGACAGGAACCTCCTCACAATGCGAGCCGTATCGAGGAGTACTGCCTTCTGAATCAGGCCCTTGATCCAACCGCCTAAGGAGAGCCTCGAAAGATGGTCCTCAAGGCTCTTGGCCATAGGGCCGTTGGCCGTTACGACAATCGCCACAATGACAGCGGAATTCACATCCCACATGTCAACAACCTCGTGTGCCAAGTCGAGATATTTTATGATCATTTTTATCATCATCATCCTCCTGCTTTTATCTCATAGGCCCTATCCCATTTGCTTAGGTTAAGGGCAATTCGTCTTATTCTTTCATTTACCTCTAACATCTCAGCGTTTACTTCCTTTTGAGCAGCATTGTATAAAACAGACCCACCACGATCAGGAGCCTTTTTAATAAAACGGACTGGCGATGATTCGATATTTCTACACGTTGATTTCATACCTTTACTGCTGTAATGTTTATAAAAATGCAAATGTCGTAAAATACGTCAATTTAGTAGTAGTTTTTTTTTCCTACGATCTAGGAAAGCATCAGTCCAAAGCAATTAGACTAAAGATTCAGTAGACATTATTACATTCTTATTTTAGCAGAATCATTATGAAACTAAATCAATCTTGAATGCCACCAGTGGGCGTTCTCCATTACTTTTTTCTGAGAGATTCTATTTTTTTATTATTAGCAATTTCCTTCGAAGTACTCACTTCGACATTTCTCTGAACTTATTTGATACCTTCTAAAGCTCGAAATTGATTCCTTGTGTGGGTTTCCGTATCGGAATCATTAGCGTTTTTTTAGAAATAAAATGTTACCTCGGTTGTCAAATAATTATTTCAAGCGACTCCTGAATTGAGTTATTAAGACTTTTTTTTTTAAACTTTGCCCCGCACTAGGAATTTCTCCTATATCGTCGGTGCGTTTACAAACATTTAAACTCACATACACAAACAACCAACCATTCAACGATTCCCGGATTTGTACAGATGCGCCAGCACATCAAGCTACCCGAAACTGTCAAATTTTCTCAATCAACCTTGAACCTAATGCTTTAGCGATAAAGTTGAAAATCTATTAAAGAAATTTGACAGATTGTAGTAGCTTGATCTGCTGGCGTCTGTACCTTTTGGGTTCTTCCATAAGGAAACAGTCGTCTACTAAACAGAGAGTTAAAGACTTTACTGATCATGACTGCCTCGTTAGCCTAGTGGTCGCAAGCGCCACTGCTGGGCATGAAGTCATGGATCCGATTCCTCGGTGGAGCAAAGTGTTCATTGAGTTTAGCAGCCTGGAGCCTGGAGCCTGGATCCGTGACAATCCTGATAATATTATAAAAATAGGCTCGCCCACTTTTACACGGTTTTAAACATGATTGGTGAAATGTGGGTGTACAATAATTACACCTATGCCCAACTTACTGGGGAAATCCAGGCGTGACACTCTGTCATTTGTTATGCCATAGGATTGGTACACTTACGAACGAAATTTAGATTTACTGGTATATATCTGTACAGCCATTTTGGGAAATAAACTCATGTAGTATTATTCTAGAAACCAAATACAGTAAAAACTACAGACCAAAAACGCACGGACCAACAAAAGAATTCTCAATTAGAAGCGTAACAAATGTCCAAAAATAACCGACGCAACGAAACCCGTATAAAGTCAGTTGGTCATGAGTAATTATGTAACGTACTGTATACAAAAGTTTTGTGTGAAATCGATGACCAAAGCGATGTTGTGGACAATTTTATACCGAAAGTTTCACCGTTAGCTTGGGGATTATTGGTTATGTAGGATTTCGGTTTTGGCTGTGGTTTTGTATTATGATTGTTCAATGAGGTGCTATTGTTAATATCTTGCACGTTTTCACTTGCAATGACTTTCTGTTGATTGTCGGACTCCTATCACTGTCTGCCTTTTTCTCCTCACACAATACAGCCATCATATCTTTGGTCTTCCTTTTCCTCTACATTCATCAATTTATATTCAGCATTATTTTAGCCTTGCCACTGTGGTTGTCTATCTGACTCTATTCCCTATTTCAAAAACGTCGTTTTTTGGCTTGTTAGATGGATAGATCTTGTATTGCATTGTATAACGGGCTGGTTTCTGCAACTCCACGTCAAAACGCGTATTTTGCGTGCGGTAGATAGATCTTATAGATTATTGTTATTATAATAAATATATGCTGCTATGGTGACCACCATAGCAGCAGGCAAAGAATGCAAAAAATAGCTACTTATACTTTACTTTGTTGGGTCTACTTTGTTCACATTATACAAAATGGTAACGCCAGCTTTTTTTTACATCTTCTTCTTTAGTTCAATAGTTAGTTTAAATACAGGAATTTAAAACTAGTTAGTCATAGTGCTACAAGGCATACACCAAGAACTGCGTTACTAATTACATATTTTTAACGGCTCACACATAACAGGTTTAGCTAGAAGCATTACCATACAATGTATTCTTAGTATTTTATCATTGTCAGTCCTACCAACTCCTTCGAGGCACATTTTATCTTCAGTTCATATTTAATTGACAATCTTCTATACCATACTAGTGCTTAAGATCATCACCTATCTTGTACTAGGCTTGCCAAATATCTTGATTCTGGGCCTTTCACAACGCTTCCTTATAAGATAGCCCCACAACCCGGATAATCAGGTCTGTTCACCACTTAAGTCCCACTGCTCACTGCCAAATTGCCGTAATTGGCAGTCTCCTGCTGTTTTCTCTAACCAGTCAGTGTTGATACGGCATGTTTCTTCTTCCATACTTCTCCATCATCACCTGTACTGAGAGAGCATAGACGTGCTAGACTACTCTGACGGTAATCACCATTTCTAGCCATAACATTCTTCCTACAAGTCCATCCATGGTTTTTTTCCTCATTTTCTCCCTAATTGGCTAAATGAATATACACAAAAATCTATTTCAGTAACTGATTTTGTTATATCAATATCTATACCGTATCCAATTATATCTCCAATATTAGGTGGAACTGTACCAGTATCAATATCGTGTCCTAATTGTTTGGCTCTACCAAAAGTTATTTCATTTGTGGTATTTACTTTGTGTACACGTATATCGGAATTGTTTTGTACGTTAGAATTTTGGTCGTAAAAATCTGGAATGTTTTTTTTTGTGAAGAGCTTTTAGCAAAACATGTTCCTTTTCAATGTTATTACTAAAAGTTTCAAATTCAGAAGTACTTTTCTCTATAAGTAAAAAACTGGTTTCAAAAGGATAGGCAGACATATTTACAGATATGTTTGCCAAGTGTGGATAGCCGAAAACTTAACGTTCCGTTCCATCATCTGCCTAGCCTTTTTCCAACTGTATTGGGGTCGGCTTCCAGTCTTAACCGGATGCAGCTGAATACCAGTATTTTACATGAAGCGACTACCTATCTGACCTCCACAACCCAGTTAGTATTGGATAATTCGACTCCCCTTGGTAAGACTGGTTGTCCGACTTTTTGGGCCACTGACTACCTAACGACTGTCGAAGATCTACTAAAAGAAACTCGGTTTGTAATGGGTGGTCACCCATCCACATACCAACCTTGGCAAGCACGGCTTTACTTAAAGATCGACCCGAGTGGCTGTTATTATTAAACTACGAGCTCCTCTGAACTTAACGTTCCATTCCAAAAATACAATATATTGTATATTTTGTCTACAAAATCCGAAATTATCTCGGGGCAATCTCATTACTTACTACACCACACATAGCTTTGCCTGTGGGCGTCACGGCCGCAGCTTTATTACAAACTTGTCATATCTCTGAGAGAATTGTCCTAGCTAGGCATGAGATAGCCCTGTTTGTTGGAATTTAGGTCTCGTTGTGAGTCTAGAATTTTAATTTACTTTAATTTAAAGTGTTTTGAGGTATACTACAATATAATTATTTAAAATTGTCCTATATTGTTGACCTATGACATCTCCAAGAATCTTAAAGAAGAATGGCACAATATCATGCCACAAAGAATTAAAAAAAACATTTTACGGATCCAAAGGACGACCAGTTCAAACCGTGCTGCAATTCGAAAAGTGTTTAAGTAGATAATACAATATGTGAAATCAAATATTTGTCACATCCTGGTACATAGGACCCTGGCCAGGACGTACTGAGTGACATACAAAGTGTCAAACAGTTGTGGGCGCAGAATGGGACACGGGTAAACTAGAGAAATAGCTCCTTTAACTTGTACACAGTTCATTGTTACAGAGTCAATTACTAACACTGCCGTACTAACTAAATACTCTGAATTTAAAACGAAACAGAGCAGTTCCTAAGCCAGTAGGTGTCGCGACCACATCTCAACAATCACTGTCGCTCCCATCGACACCATACTCCCTAGTCTCTGCACAACGCCAAACAAAGGCGCTTGTGTTTAATTTTAAGTACAAACTCATCGGGATCTAAAAAATGGGTCAGAAATAATTAAATATGTCGATATTTAATTATTTCTGACCCATTTTTTAGTTTTAGCTGGCTGCTGGGGCCTAATTTAAAGCTTGCTAAAACCGGTGCGGAAAAAGTGTGCATACGGCTTTGGAAACTGACACTGGCAGACGCAAATATTTGTATAGAGATGTCAAGTCCAGATTTGCGTCCACCATTGGTCCGTACCGGATTACAGACTTTTTAGTGTGTTAGTGGTAATAACATATGCTGAACCTGCTAGTTCTACGTTTTTTATTTATCCTTAATAATATTATAAATGCGATAGTAAGTTAGTTTGTTTGTTTGTTACCTTTTCACGCCTAAACCTCTGAACCTATCCTGAAATTTTGCATATACGTTGTCAGATGTACAGAAACGGACATAAGGTACCTTTCATCCCGAAAAAATACTGTTTCCAAGGAAAACAACAATAATGTTCTTATGATAACAGATTGCGTCACGTGTCTTTCGAATCATGATTGAATTATATTATTACAAGCAGAGTACAACCCGAATTGATTGTCAAATTCTAAATTAACGCGAGCGAAGCCGCGGGCGAAAGCTAGTAAATTAATAAAAAATATTTTGTACCGAGTATTAACCAAAATATTTTGTCCACAGCGAGTTGGAAGAACAGCGAATCTGACTCTAACATTAGACACACACACTTCTGGCCGGTACCTTTGCAAAACTAGCGTCGATGGATACACTGAAATAGAGGCTGAAGCTTCAGTTTTTATCAAAGGTAAGTGAAACCTAAGTTAAATTGAATAAGGTCTAGATTCATATTTAATTATAGCTTGGAGAAGGCGTATTATGTTGCTAGAAACTTCCAGAATCCTAGTACTGAAATTAATTTATGACTACGAAACACTTGACGTCATGTGTTGCCACCATCAAGTTGAATAGAACGTTACGGTCGAACGTTAGGGTCTATTTTTGCTTAAAGACTAATGTGACAGATATTTTCAACCTTAGTGAAGTTTTTATCTGGGTGTTTTTATCAAAAGTAAAGAAATTAAAAAAAGGAAAATCTTTACACATTTTAGAATTTATACCACTTGTTGAAAGCATAAGATCCTGGGTACGATTCCCAGGTCGGGCAAAGTATTATTGAGTTTTTCCATCAGGAATTTCTCAGTAGCAGCAACGGAGTCTGGATTTGCGCCCGGTTGATGGCAATAGGCTCGCCCCCTGTACATGGGACTTAAACATAACTGGCGAAATGTGGGTGTACTATTAGGTACATTTATGTCTATCCCTTCGAGGATTACAGGGGCGATGATATGTTATATTGTTGAAAGGCCACTACAAAAACGTTGTCTTCTGATTCTAATGTAGATTAGGTCGATAACTTCGATGGACATTCTAACAATACTTCAAACATGAACAAAACAGGTATTTCAGTTGAAGACTGTCTGTTCCTAGTTTTCTACTTCGATAAAATAACACATTCTGAGAGTCACGACTTTCCCGATACAAGGCCTAGTTTTGCGAATCGCAAATTTCCAAAGAAAAATCAATGTCATACTCAGAATATAATAGAACTAAAGGAATCGGAATTAAATTATACGTATCAGAAACTACTTATTAGCTGAAACGTGACCCACATAAATTCTATGCACAGTCAGAGGAAATAATTGGTAACCTACTTCAATTTGTCGTGGTATAGAAAGAAAGAAAAAATATTTATTTGTCGCAGGGACATGACGTACATCATACAAAATAACAAAAAAAATACAATAAACATAGGTAGGTACAACGCATAACAAATATTTATAATTTCAACAGGACGGGACAAAAAAAAGAAAAAATACGTTAACATCTTGCACGCCGTGACTGCGACAAGCAGCCATAACCATAGCCATTTATATAGCCATTTCAAACAACTGTCAAAAAGTGACAGTTGTGATTTAAAACGTGTATCAGAAATAAACATAACATCATGCTTGTAATCCCCAAAGGGTTAGGCAGAGGTGTATCTAACAGTACACCCACATTTCGCCAGTTATGTTTAAGTCCTATGTAATAGGGGGCGAGCCTATTGCCATCAACCGGGCGCAATTCCAGGCTTCTTTGCTGCTACTGAGAAATTCCTGATGAAAAAACTCAGCAACACTTTGCCCAGGTAATAGGGGGCGTGCCTATTGCCATCAACCAGGCGCGAATTCAGACTCTGTGGCTGCTACTGAGAAATTCTTGATGGAAAAACCCAATAACACTTTTCCCGACCTGGAAATAGAACCCAGGACCTCATGCTCAGCTAGTACTTGCGACCACAAGACCAACAGTCAGTCTTTAATTACATAATAAACTTAACAAATTCCAAAAAGTGTGTAAATTCTAGTTGAGGCTACTTAATTTTCCTACAAATGTATAATTGGATGTTTCTATAGAAGTCTCGTTTCGTACGAAACGCTTTCTTTCATAAAAAATAAATGAATTCCACCCTTGGGCTCGTACGCTGAATAGCTTACACATTTCTAATGAAGGACCCTACTATTTTCCTTGGCTGTAATGAATTATTTTACTAGGTATTCATATATTATGCGAAGATCAAAGATCTGTTAATGTTATTAGGTTTTGTGCCTTTATTTTTAAGGTATGTCAAAAAAGTGGTTAGTGTTTTTTTTACTGAGAAAAAATAGAGACTAATTATTTGATTAAAAGTCTGAAAACTTCAATTCACCTAGAGCAAGGTGATCAATGCGTTTGCTTTATGAGAAGACGCCTTCGCCCTAAAATAGGATAGTTATAGGCTGGTATTCAAGCAAATAGGATTAAAACTATTCAAAAATGAAGATAAAAATATAAAGAAAAAAAGTTCTTTTTATTAACAAATAATAAAAAGTTCTTTTTAAATTTTTATGATTCAGGATTTACTACGGCGTAGTTCGTTCACATTCATAGATAACAAATAGAACGAACTTATTTTCCCAAATCTGATGAGGTTGCATGTGGACTAAAATACTCGTCAAGACGAATCAACAAGCGCAATCTCGGGATTGTGACGTTTTATTACGGACTTCCTATGGCCACCTTCCAGCTCCATCATCAGATCAGCTCCATCTTATAATAATATTGCAATGTCTTGCGATATACATATGCATGCAAAATTTCAGCTCAATCGGTTGAAGAAATCTGAATCAAAATTGAGTTGCTAGATTCCACCCGAACAAACATAGTTATTACATACATTGCAAGTTAAATAAAAGCTTGTAAAAAAAAGAAAAAAAAGAAATGAAAATTAGACATGTACCTAGGTAAAGTTTAATCAGTAAATTAACATGACTTTAATAATTCTAAGAGATTAGGTTATACAATTTCTCTAATTGGATAACAATTATAAGAACATGGCAATTAGAATTTTAATTATTCATCCGATAATAATCGTAAGCATATGAGCTGAATTCTGCCCAAAAAGTCTGACAACCAGTCTTACCAAGGGGAATCGTATTACCTAGTACTAACTGGGTTGTGGATTCAGATAGGCAGTCGCTCCATGTAAAATACTGGTATTCAGCTGCATCCGGTTAGACTGGAAGCCGACCCCAACATAGTTGGGAAAAGGCTAGTCTGATGATGATAATTATGAGGTGAATTCTCATTTATATTCAAGCTTAATTTTCAGTTCGCATATACCTGGGTACTAATTTCATCAAAACAAAATTTTAGAACCTCTACATTTTCTTTGCGAGTAATTTAATGAAATTAGGTCTAATTATTATCTTATTACATAAAGTATTTAACACTGAGGCCTACCTAGGCTAAAATTCTATACAGAATATGAAATGATTTTCAGGCCTCGTTATTCACTAAAATAGGTATCTTCTATCTCAAAATCTAATGAATCATTTAAATCTTAAATGTTAATGAATTCTACCTGGACTTGTGATAAGTTATTAACTGTATAATTTTGTTGAATAAATTCTTGTGTTTCTATAATATTTACCTGTTAGGTATTTTGTACATTTATTTTCAGTTAACAATTTGATAATGAATTAATATGGTTTTACAAGAGTATCGATGTTTATGTATTACCGAAATAAATTTGATCAAGATTTTAGTATTTTCGCTGGAATTAAATTCATGTAAGAACATTTACTTTTAGGCATGAGAGCAGCAGAATTCGATCTATTATTTCAAATGATTTTAGACAAGCTTTTTCCCCTGGTTACGCCCATATTAGAGCAACGCAATTATTACACCGGGATGAAAAATAGAATCCTGTGTACTAACATTATTTATTTATCACTAATTATAGCAACATTACAGACCAAGCCCAGATTATGATATACAAGCTTATGCCCGTGGCTTCGGCCACGCCGAGTTTCTTAATTATCCCACATGATCGTACTAAGGGGATAAAAAGTATGATAAATATGTTAATCCAGGTTACAGGTTTAGGGTTTAGATTTAGGATTTTAGCATTTTAAAGATTTTGTTACATTTTGACATGTTTCCCGATGTTTTTCCTAAAATCTGGCTCATTCGGTAACTTATTTCTACTTTTTTACGTCTATTTTTTCAAATATCAAGCAAGTGAATTTGAGTGAGGTATTATCTTAAAACCTTTAATTTCTGTGTTATGACAGTTCTTGGGACGTCTGATGACTGGCGATGTATTCTAACTTTTTTTTTCACAAAGAAACCTTCATTCGCAAAACCAGTACCCTTAGTACGGGCTCCGCGACGTAAATGGGGTGGTATGCGAATGTTAGCTACTCGTACCTCAGAAAAGGTGAACAAGAAGTTTCATACAACGCGCTCGTCGTTTCCACAACGCCGGGTTTTCAGTCTTTGTCTATCGTTACTGTCGTGTAGATGAATATATTGTCTAACTAAAATGTTACGGAATAGCTGAGCTTGAAGTAACTTCTATTGTACGTGGAATTTGTTAATGTATATTTATAAATATTGCAGCGTATTTAGGAGGCCTAGATTTGAGGATGCGTGAGAATTTTTTGGGCTGTTTGTTGTTTCAAGGTTACTTTTCACCCTGTCGGGGCTGCGGGTCTGTTCGAAAGAGATACCGCGGCAAAGAAGGAACATGGATGGGTTTTAATCAGTAAAAGTCTGACACTCCCTCCCAATCCTCCCAGAGCGCGGGGGGTTATTTGTTGATTTCTCATCCAAAAAAAAAAAATACTTTTCATTGCTTTGAACGTCTTAGCCAAAGATTAGATTTTTTTTTCTCGTCATTGGATCCTCAACCATAGATACTTTAGCTCTTTTTACGAAAAGACTTGCGAATTTACACAATAAGTTTGAAGTGGCATCTACAACGCCTCATACATGACGTCACACAAAATCTAGACGTCAAGCAAAGTTTTCCGCGAGATTTGTATAAGTACAACCGACATTAACCGACAAACAGTAGCCCACCAGATACGACACTCGTCTGGTCAGAAAACCCACCATTCTGTGCCCCATATCTCTCTATATACCGGTTCACACAAAAAAAGAAAAAACACGACTAATCCTACTAAAACGCGATAATTAATAAAGTCCTAGTTCTAAATACTTAAAAAGCAAGTCCATCAAACTAATGACGCATTTAAAGTAACTAGAGTGCTTCTTAATAATAAGGCTTGAACCAAATAACCGACTATTCAGAGTACAACAATACTGAGCGAACAAAAGCAGACATTTTGAAGTCATACAGCCCGCCCTTAGGTCTGCCGCGCACTCTGCGACTTCGGTCGCAGTGACAGAAGTTTTTCATTATATTGAAAAAAAGAAAAAGTATTTATTAGACTCGCACAGGACAAAACAAAAAAAAATGGTTGAATTCGCAATAAAACAAAATTTATATAAAAAGATAAAACAAATGAAATTGGTCCTGTACGAGGCCAAAAGGCCCCTATCTCAGCACGATGCTGCAACAATAAAATATGTATATTATATACACCGTGACTTTTTATTGAATACAATTTTAATTTTTAACTAAATTATTTAGGCTGTGGTCGATGTACAAGTTTCAATGTGATAATTTACTTTAAATACCTCTACGATCCCTGTACTGTTCAATGTATTATCCCTCATCATAGTGTTTTGAGTACGTGACATTGAGTCCTACCGTAAAATGTGATTTTTAACCACAAAAAAAATGGTTTCCCAGCCATAATATTTGCGTAAAGTTACTGTATGTACAGAATGCTTAGTTGCCAGCTTTTTAAGGGTCCGTTTACTCCTTGTAAATATCAGATTAGCATTCGCTCCATTAAATATATATTCAGCAACACGCAGGTAGTCTGGAAGCCGACCTAGCATATAATTCAGTTTGTAAATGGTTAGGTACGAGAAGACCATCTATCTAACTATCAGTCTAGCCTTTTTAAAACTATGTGATGATGATGGAAAAAATTTAGTCGCTATAACCAAAATTCCGTTCGCTGTCGCCAGTGTGTTAAGTCTCCTACATGGAACAATTTGTATTTTAATCACAGGTGTAAGTAGGGCAGGTCTAAACTAGGTTACTAACAAAGGGGTTGATTCCTAACCCTGAAACACTTACTAGCTTTCAAACTAAACTTGATAATATACATATTCAAGCCTAGGAAGTTATAATATATAGATCTCTATTTATAATGGTACGTAAATAGAGTATGTTAAAACAAATTAGACAGGTGATATATTCGATGTATTAATAACGCCCGTCGATTAGGTGGATGACCTAATTTGATGGCATGGTTGGACAGTTCAATAATACATTTGACTTAATATTCTAATGAGAATATAATTTCGATATCTACAATCTAAACTAATATTATAAAGAGGAAAGATTTGTATTTGTGTGTGTGAGTATTTTTGTAATAAATAAACTCAAAAACTACTTTGCCGATTTCAAAAATGTTTTCACCATTAGAAAGCTACATTCACCCTGAGTAACATAGGGTATATTTATTACTAGAAAAACAAATGGGGGGCATTAGGGGAAAATAAATGTGCACCCGTGCGAAGCCGGGACGGGCCGCTAGTAATATTATAAAGAGGAAAGGTAAGGTATTTTGTTTGTAATGAATAAACTCAAAAACTACTCAACCGATTTAAAAAATTCTTGCACCATTAGAATACTATATTATCCCTGAGTAACATAGGCTATATTTATTACTAGAAAAAAAATGTCCACCCGTGCGAAGCCAGGACGGGCCGCTAGTCGATCATACTTGAAGACTGTATGGAAGATAGTCCCATAACTTAAAAGAGAGAATAATATGCTTTTTAAAAATCGTTTTTATGCAAACGGATTTACAACCATTTTCACAACAGGGGCCACCTAAAAAGCACATGATTGCATTTTCTGTTCATTCCAAATTCAGCTATGAGAGTTGAAATTCCAATATGGAGGCATATTTAATGGTTTAGCTTATTCAATTCAATTCAATTCCTTTATTTCAATCACCAGTTGGATCATATAATAGCATTAGGTACATTAATTTAAAAAAATATTAGAAAAATAAGACAAAACACATAATTTCATTATTACTGACAAATTAAATTAGAATAGTCAACAAATTAAAATTAGCAATAATCATACAATTAGTAGTTACATACTTAAAAATCATACTCATATAAAATAACTCATATAAAAAAAAAAAAAAAAATATTTATTATTGTTAGTGCACACTGGTAAAAGAGTTGTTTTAGACAAAAATCTTTTAACAAGCAGATGTCTCTTAAAAAACATAACTTTTTAGTCATGATAAGCTTAAGGCAACTCAATGCCAACCATATTTAGTTACTGCAGGTACCAAATGGTATAGTAGCAACGTACGGTCATTAAACTGAACATTATGACCACACGCGTCGTTTATGACATGTATATGACCATATATGTTATGAGCTCAATTTGTAATTAATGCTCCAACTACTAACTAATGTAGCTCTTGAAATCTTGATTAAGTCGGCCAGAAATAATTACGAATGAATAATAAATAAAAACTTTATTATGATCCGAAAATATATTTTAATCTACGTTACGTTTATCTTTGTTGAGCTTTAATCTATAAATTAAAACGTCGGTGGTTTAACCACAGACAAGCACTTTACTTTGTGTGATTTATTTCATCTCCTCTGCTCCTAAAATGGAAAACGTTATGAGAAAACCAGCATGTCCTAGAACCAAAATATCGAAGGCGTGGCGTTCGATAATTGTCCCACGGGATCGTACTACCGGGATAAAAAGTATCCCATGCATTAATCCAGGTTATACACTATCTGTGCGCCGAATTTCATCCAAATCCGTTCAGTAGTTTTTGCGTGAAAGAGTAACAAATATCCATAAATCCTCACAAACTTTTGCATTGATAATAGTAGTAAGATTAGTAGGATTAATGCTTATGTCAACGTCATCTATTATCATTATAACCTTTATACTAATAGTCGTCTTATTTACAGGACCACCGAAGATAATTTCGAACCAGACTCAATTTGGCAACCAAGGAGATACAGTGAACATAGAATGTGCAGCTTTTGCAGTACCCAGGATTGACAATATCATTTGGACCTTTGATGGAGTAGAAATTGATGCCATACATGATCAGGTACTTATTGAATTTAAACTTATACTGTCACTTAGGGGATTGTTCCGTGGTGGTTGTACAATTACGGAAGATATCCCGTAAGTGACAGTATAAGTTTAATTGTAAGCCGTGAAAGCTTAAAACAATGTTTTTTTTCTAATCAGCCTATTTTGTCCCACTGCTGGGCAATAGCCTCCCCCATTCCTTTCCAACTCTCCCGGAGTTTTGCCTCCTCTGGCTAATCTGTCAGTCCAAATCGTCCCGCCAGCGTTTCTTGGACCTGCCTCTTTGACGACGACCGTCTTCAGGCACCCACTGTGTGACGATTCTGGCCCAGTCCCATTTTAACCTCGCAGACTTATCGCCAACATCGGCGATGCCTGTCTTGGAGCGTATTGTTGTGTTGCGTATTCGATCGGTGATTTTGATGTTCAAAATGCTTTTTTATTTAGATCCGAAAAATCACGGGGGTAGGCAGAAACTACAGAAAGCCAGCTGCTACGATCCTTACGAACTTATTTGGCTGCGTCTACGTTTATACATTGAATTCAATAAAGATTTATTACATTAAATTGTTAAATTAGGTAAAAATAACATCTCTCATGACAATTAGAAGATCAGAAAAGGCAATAATAAAGTAACTTTTGATGGCAACGAAATACTTCGTAATAATAATATTGCAATCAAAATAATTGGCGATATTGAAAACCCATGTCATTGTACACAATTGCTCCTCGCTGTAATAATGAAAGGTGTCGCTCATTATAAACGAACAAAACTTGTTACAAAGTACACGCCAATTTTAATTTACAAAGGGAAATATTATTCTACCGTGGCATTATAATATCAATGCTGAAATTCAAAATAAATGTGTGATTTTTTGTTTTGACATAGGGTTTAAAGTATAGAACACATGCCAATATTATTTGGTAGGTTTGCTCGTAGTTACTGTCCAAAGCTATGATTGGGAAGTGGTATATGAACCAATGATGATTTTGTTTACTTCATAATTAGTAATTTATGTTCATGATCTTTCGATCATTATGTCGACAACAAAACCAGAGCCGAGAGTTTTGAAAAAGTTATATCGAAAATAAGACTCTTGCGAAGTCACCTGTATCGGTTGTACATTTAAACAAATTCCACTAACTATATTCTTTGTAACCTGTACTGTTTTCAACTCCTGAGCAACGACCTTCCTCTCCCTTGTCCACACCCTTCCCACTCTCGTTCTCACAGTCTCTGTTATTATGGGCCAGTCCTTTTGATAGATTTTAACTTACATTTTATCTATACTATTTATTTAATAATTTAATAATATTATAAAGCTGCAGGGTTTGTTTGTTTGTTTGTTTGTTTGTTTGTTTGAACGCGCTAATCTCTGGAACTACTGGTCCGATTTGAATGATTCTTTCAGTGTTGGGTAGTCCATTTATCGAGGAAGGCTATAGGTTATACAACATCACGCTACGACTAAAAGGAGCGGAGCAGCAATGAAAAATGTTGCAAAAACGGGACGGGATTTTACGCGGACGAAGGTCGCGGGGAACAGCTAGTTATCTATACTAATATTGGAAAGCTGAAGAATTTATTTGGTTGAACGCGCTAATCTCAGGAACTGCTATGCCGAACAGAAAAATAATTTTAGTGTTGGATAGCCCATTTATTTAGGAAGGCTATAGGCTATAAAACATCACGTTACGACCAAAAGGAGCGGAGCATCAATGACAAATGATAAAAAACATTGTTTTTTTTCTTAATAATAATTACACGTGGACGAAGGTTTGCTGGCAACAGCTAGTTTTATTCATAAACCTTTTCTATCCAGGACTACGCATTCCTCGAGGAGCTCCAAACCGGTGGTGTAGTGAACTCCACCCTCATCATCCGAGAGAGCCAGTCCAAGCACTTCGGGGTCTACAAGTGCAATGTCTCTAACGACTATGGAAGCGACACTATGGAAATTGTGTTACGGCCTAACAGTAAGTTTATCCTTGTTTAAATATTTTAAACTTCAAATCATAAGTAACTAAGTAGTATGTCATGTATTGCATTAACAGTATTTTGAAGCACGCATAAGCTCGTACCGATTTACAGGTGTACGCTTATTCCAGCGTGTTTGCTTAATTAACATGAAAGCAGTCAGCAAAAAGAAATATACTGCCGAACATAGAATCTCCTGACGACGTAACGATTTATCTCGCGACTCGCGCTTGTACGCGCGCAATGCCGTAGGAGTTCCACGTGTGGTATAAAACGAGCTTGTACGCGCGGAAAATACGCATTATTTGAAACCACCTTATCTTTGGCTTGATCTGTCGCGATCTCGTTTAGCACTAAGTGGGACTTTTATAATTTACAATTTTAGCCTTTTTCTTGTAGGACTTGTGACACACATGTCCAGCTCAATTCCAAAATGTTTTAGTACCTATTCAATTCTGATTAGTAGATAATATCAAGTTTTGTAACTAAAAAGTAATAAGATTATCAATGATTGACACGTCTTCTTGAATATTCGATAACTTTTATATGAAACTTTGACGAACATTGTCTTTGTCTTGTATTTTGTACCTACAACAATGAAAGGATAGTATTGACAATGACCCACTAACCTTTTAAGCGTGTGAATCAAGGACTAACTTGTGCTATGTCAGTTGATTTGTTTGTAAGGATTGTATTTTAATAGCGTTGTTTTGAATATATTCAAGTATTCAGTAGGGAATATTTATAATCAAAAATGACTTTAGCTTTTATCAAAATTTGTAAATTTTGATGAAAGCTAAAGTCTTTTTTAAAAAAAGAAGTTCTTTATTTATGTATAACATTTCCATTATTTTTCATATCATTTGTGAACATTACGCACTCATCAAAAACAGTATTTTTTTCTTTACATTTAAGGTTCAGAATACTCTCTGCATCTTAGTTTTCAGTTTCATTCTTCGCTTTCTTAATAATATTGCTTTTTATGACATACTTATCTAATACTATAAAAAAAGTAATATTAGGAAGTGAAAAAAAATCTTGTTTCTATTTGGTCTTAAAAGATGATGGGGGCCGTCATTACAACCATTGTTTTTTATTAAGTATTTTATGACAGCTACTTTACGAGTTCCGAGTTTACGACTGTTCGCCGAGGAAATTGAAAGAAAAGGATAATCTTCTCTTTGATGGCCTTTAAAGAGCTGTAATTTGCTCCGAAAATTAACTTAATAGTTTTTGTGTAGATAAATATTTGTGATCGGACTTGATAAGAGTTTGAGGGTTAAGTTTGTTTATATGCCTTGTTATCATTTACATTATCTTAATCTCATTGGTGATAAGATTTGAGAGAATCTACGATTATTTTCATGTTTTATTTTAATGTATTTGGAGTAAACAGAATCAAGGGGATAATTACGAAAAGATTTCCAATGTATTCTTTCTCTAGTAGTTTCAAATTAGTTAATCTTTTTAGCTATCCTGATGGGACATTTTAGGGAAGTATTATTTGAAGTAAACATAATCAAAATAAAATCAATAAAACCTACGAAAATATTTCTAAAATCTATTCTCCACCAAGCAACTCGTCTATTTTAGTTGTTATAAGAAGAAAGAAAGAAAGAAAAAATATTTATTTGTCGCAGGGACTTGACGTGCATCATACAAAATGACAAAAAAATACAATAATCATACAACGTATAACAAATATTTATAAATTCAACAGGACGGAACAAAAAAAGAAAAAAAAAACGTTAACAGCTTGCACGTCGTGACTGCTACAAGCAGGTTACCACAGCACAGCGCTGGTTTTCAGTGGTCACCCATGAAAAAACACAACGGAAGCCAAGACAGCATTAATATTTTTTACATGAATATGAAAATAAAATAAACAGTACTTGGGTTATAAAATAAAACAACTACATATAAGAAATATAATCTATACTAATATTATAAAGCTGCAGGGTTTGTTTGTTTGTTTGTTTGTTTGTTTGTTTGTTTGAACGCGCTAATCTCTGGAACTACTGGTCCGATTTGAATGATTGTTTCAGTGTTGGGTAGTCCATTTATCGAGGAAGGCTATAGGCTATATATCATCACGCTACGACCAATAGGAGCGTAGCAGCAATGAAAAATGTTGCAAAAACGGGGAAAATTTTATTTTTAATAACTTGATGCGGACGAAGGTCGCGGGGAACAGCTAGTAAACACTACAAAAAGGCACATCACAAAAGGGATTGTTCACTATGAACTATCAAAATAGTGAATAAGTCTTTATCTTCCTCGTCATTCATTCGAAAATTCGTTAAAAGCCCCGTCCCATCGATCGATAGGACATCACTATTATTCTCTCGGCTGACAGAACCGCTATTACAGTTCCAACGGCCGTGCATTATCGTAAATGTATCGCCATTTTGACTTTATAACCCTCACATAACTATAGATCATCCATCTCCGGTCTCTTAACAAAATTCTCTTATATTTTTTCCGAAAATGTTTACGCTAGATTGGATTCGGGCTTTTGTGTTTCGATCTAGGGTCTGAGACTAAAATTTTGTCTAAGACTAGATAAAATAAAATCTAGCTTGATGGATGCTGGATTTTTAGGGTAACTTTTCATATTTTTGGGTGATCCAATCTTTGTAAAATGAGGGGTATATCTCAACGTTCAAAACTAATGACTGGATCGAGGTCTTGACCACTTGTCAGATAAATAGGAGTCTTACTCCGTGCACTAATATAAGTGACTACATGATCGTCACGATCATTTGTTCGGAAAATGGGAAGCGGCCTCTGTTGGCTTGACAATGCGTTCGGGTTCACCGAACAAAATTAAAGGGGGGATTGCTTGTATCAGGACACGACCTTAGATTCAAACCTCTTTTGATATGACACTACCAAAGACACCCACACAATGCCTCGTTGGTTTAGTGGTTGCAATCGCGACTGCTGAGCACGAGGTCCTAGGTTCGATTCCCAGGTCTGGCAGTGTTAATGGGTTTCTCGTTTAGAAATTTCTCAGTCGCAGCCACGAAGTCTGGATTTGTGCTCGGTTGATGGCAATTACTAACAAAATCATTTTTTCTATTTTTGTTCTAGAAACATTTCCGCTCCTCCTAATCCTATTTGGAGTAACATCAGGCACAATAATGGTAGGAGCAGTGATCATGCTAGTGATACTATGTCAAAGAAAACAGAGGAAGAATAAACAAACTCAGGTGGCAGAGAAACCAGACGTCACTGTTACTGCTGAAGAATTGTACAAAGAAAATGACAGAAATTCCAACATTAGTGATTTGAAGCTTGAATTGAGACAGGCGAATGGCAGCTGTGAAATTGTAAGTATACATTTTATTATAAACTAGCTTATACCCCCGGCTTCGCTCGCGTTAAATTAGAATTTGACAATCAATTCGGGTTGTACCCTGCTTGTAATAATATAACTCAATCATGATCGAAAGACACGTGGCGCTATCTATTATCATATGAACGTTATTGTTGTTTTCGTAGGGAATAGTACTTTTTTTCGGGATGAAAGGTACCCTATGTCCGTTTCTGTACAACTAACAAAGTATATGCAACATTTTTGGATGATCCGTTCAGTGGTTTAGGCGTGAAAAGGTAACAAACAAACTTACTTTCGCATTTATTATGTTAGTAAGGAAGTAAGGACTAGCTTTTGCTCGCGGCTTCGTGCCCGTTATCTACGTTAATTAAGCCACGGGAACGTTTGAAATGTAGCCTATGACACTCGGGGATAATGTAGCTTTCCGTTAGTGAAAGAATTTTCGGAATCAGACTAGTAGTTCTGAAGATTACTTCCTACATGGATACATACAAACTAAACTTTAACCTCTTTATAATATTTGTATGGATAAAGTTGATGCAAATAAGTTTAAAGCTATATTGATTAGGGGAACACCAAAGAAACGGTATTGAATTAAAAGTTTGAGTATGAGTGTGGATGGCCACAAGAGTAGGAGAAGATCAAAGAAACCATGAATGAACTGTGTGAAGGATGACATGGCTAGAAAGAAGGTGACTGCTGAGATGATAACTGTTAAAGAAAGAAAGAAACAGAACCTACTTATTTGTCTCTTACAGGACAAAATAAAATGATTAAATTAACAATAAAGAAAATTATATAAAAGTACCAAGTATGAAAGTAAAAGTGCTAAGTAGGATGAAAAAATAAAATAAGACATACATATTAGACTATATTAGTCCTGTACGAGGCCAAGAACATGGTGCTGTAACATTTAAAAGCGCTGGTATTCTGGTAGGGCCCAAACTGTCAAATACGAAGAAGTTAGTATTGAAAAAGAAGACATGCTGCGGCGACCCTAAATAAATTGAAATAAGGGCAAGAGAATGAAGATGACGATGATGACACTTCTTAATTCAAATAACAATTTTGGAAAATTCTTAACTGTAGACAGCTTCTATTAAAGGTTAGATTCAAAACCACTCATCCATAATCACGTAACTTAATTACTGAAAATTAGACGCCTATTTAAGTGGAGACGTATAAAGGTGAGGTAGGATTGAACGTGATATGAGTCTAAAAGGTCAATTGATCCCTTTGCGGTTTTTGTGTGAAATTAGAACGTTATATTAAGCCTATTAACTTTAGAGATCCACACATGCGTTTAGTAACGCGAAGGCTTCAAACAATGATTCTTACATTAAAAATATAATTATTATCTTGATAATACTTTAGTTATGGTGTCCTGTTTTTTTTTTATTCTAAGAGCCTTTGGGGCCTTAGCAACTGATATCGAAAAGGTTTCTTACTTGTAAAACTCTTTGCTTGTAAATTACTATCGCTAACTGCTACGTATATTATTGTATGTCTAACATATCAAGGTGCATAGTGTATGCAAACATATAGAAGAAATATAGTGATTATACAATCTGGTCGCCTAATTTCATTTGAAGAAACGGCGCAAGCAGGCGCATAAAAAACGATTATGGAATATCTAACCATCTTTTTACATTACTTAGTACTTTGGCTAACAACAGAAGTATCAGATAGAGAAAACACGTGGAACATGTTTTAGCCACATACAACAGATGCTACGTGACGTTTAATTTTCTGAGACCTTAGCACGAGCGCGCGGTGTAAACGTAACGTAAATACGTCGATTTTTTAATCGAATATACAAATTATCTTATAGCATTTTAGGTAAATTGTTGCAACAAGCATAATCAGTATCATCCATGGATATGAATACCTAAATTCCCAAAATTATGAAAACATTATAAAGGGTGTAACAAGACCCTTAACAAAGCTGAAAGGCACTTGTTCTCCCCGTCACTATGATATTTTTTTTGTTCTGGACCATACCTGCCCCTGCAGTCTCAACATTAGATAGCGACAAAAATCGGTCGCTAAGTCGTATCGTTGTCAAATTCCTTTAATAGATTTTCTACTTTATTTCGAAAGCATAAAGTTGAAAATCTATTAAAGAAATTTGACATCGATTACACTTAACGACCGATTTTTGTCGTTATATTTGTCGAGACTGCGGGGCCTGGTTTAATGTAGAACTAATAATAATATTATAAATGCGAAAGTAAGTTTGTTTGTTTGTTACCTTTTCACGCCTAAACCACTGAACCGATCATCCTGAAATTTTGCATAAACGTTGTCAGGTGTAAAGAAACGGATATAGGGTACCTTTCATCCCGAAAAAAAGTACTGTTCCCGAGGAAAACAACAATAACGTTCTTATGATAATAGATGGCGTCACGTGTCTTTCGAATCATGATTGAATTATATTATTATAGAAACTTTAGTAGTATGTTAAGCGGTTAGTTGTCAAATTATAAATTAACGCGAGCGAAGCCGCGGGCAAAAGCTAGTATTCCATAATCGTTCAATATAGAATAAATCATTATTAAAAAATCTTTGAAACTTCAAGTTACTCCAATTTATTCTTAACAAATTCATTTCTCGTCATGATTAAGCCATATTTATTAATCGTTCGTATCATTTCAAAAGCAGGAAGCGATTAACTCCATAAATAATATCAATACATTTTTTCTAGGACTATTCCAACACTGGATCGGACAGCACATTATGTTCGAACGCCAAACTTGGTAGCGGTATACCGCTCGCCGGTACAGTGCCTCTATCATCTATAAACCAGAATAACACATACCAGCCGTATAGATATAGCAACGACTACACGGATCCCGCGTACGCTGATTGTTATAAGGTAATGGAATTTGTAATGTGTCTATCAATATTCTATTCCGTATCTTGTATGATCTTGGGAGAATGTGGTATGATGTAACTGTGTTTTTATGAAGAATCATTTTTCTTATGTTTGTGTATGTTACGGCTAAAAGCCGAAGAAAGGTTACACCCGGTTCTAGCTGGCTATACCTAGGTGCGGCCGGTAGCAGTTTGTAAAACTTAGGAATATTCTTTATATTGCTAGGACACACCAACCAAATAGATTAGGTTAGGTTAGGTTAGAACTGTGACCAAAGGCGCGCGAGCCGAGCGAGCGCAGCGAGCGGTACCGCAGCTGTGGACGGCATAGCGAGCGCTGCATCCAAATCGGTTGCATCAAACCTCCAAAAAAGCCGCACCTAGGTATAGCCGGCTAAAACCAGGTGTAACCTTACTTCAGCTTTTAGCCGTAACATACCTAAAGTCAACTAGTTTACTTTGTTTTTAAAGCTTCATCTCATGAATCGATTTGGGCTTAGACAAGTTGTAAGCGTTTTATTTCCACAAGTCTTACAACACAATTATAATAAGCTTTACGTTGCGTTTCCACCAGAGATGAGCGAGGATGCGAAAAGCGGAACTAACCAATAATGTCGCTTCTTTTTCACAACTTCAGGTATTCTAGCTTTGTGATTGGTTGGTTCCACGCAAACCCCCCGCTACGTATCCTCGCTCATCTCTGGTGTAAACAAAGCCTTACGGTCGCTTATTATCTCAATTTAATACATTCTTGACTTCATCCTTATCGCTCATAGAAAGTCCCTCTGTCCAGCCCCTGAATACCATTGCATTTTTTTTTAATTTTGGTCTCCCAACCAACCAGCACAAAATTTGAAAATCTCTATTAATATTTTTAGTTATAAGTGTTGGTGAATCTTCTTCAATTTCGTCGTTTATTTTTAGGTTAACGGCTTCAGCAATGGTTACCAAACGTACGTGCATTATGGTCACGACTATACCCCAGGATCTTTGAGGGTGCAGTCGCCTACCATGAGCAGTGATAAACTTACGCCTAATAGGTAAGTTAACATTGTTTTTTATCTAGTTTTGATTGTTTTACTTCTTCGTAAAGGTATCTTACTATATATTTTCCCGTTCTTCCCATCAATTGTTTTTCCATTGTTTCTTCTTAGATTGATAAAACATTTAATTTTAATTACTTCGTCTCATTGAGCAACATCCGTGGCCAAAGTGTTGTAGTGATGTGTATTTGTTTTTGTGGAAATATCTCCAAAACTTGACCTTTGTAAACTTTTGTCTTACATGTTTTTCGATTTACATTTGTATTTGTGTTGTTGGACATTTTATTATGCCACTTCTCCCCATTTAACGGGAAGTGGTGAAGGATGGACATTTTGGTATTGACTGCTTTGTTGATGTAAGGTCGCAAGCGCGACTTCTGAGCATGAGGTGCTTGGTTCGATTGCCAGGTCAGGCAAAATGTTATTAAGTTTTTCCATCAGGGATTTCTCAGTCGCAGCCACGGATTCTGGACTTGCGCCCGGTTGATGGCAATAGGCTTGCCCCTATTACATGGGAATTAAAATATAACTAGCAAAATGTGGATGTACTATTAAGTACTAACACCTCTGCCTCACCTTTCGGGGATTGCAGGCGTGATGTTATGTTATGTGTTATGAACATATGTTTTGACGATCAAAATGTTTTGATTTACGTCCAGCCTAATTTTAACGACTTCTTCTTTTGATTTTCTATTCTGCCCATTTTATTGTAGTCCACAGATAATCCTGTTGATGATTTAAGTACTAATACCTAACCTATGATTGTAACAGGTCTGTAAATGGCAGTCTACCACGTAGTGTGGACACGCCATCAACAGTCCAGTTCAATACTGGCAGCGGGTCACAGAACAACTCGTTACAACGCAAGAAGAGACAGGATAGCAGCAATGCGCTCAACAATCTTGGACTTCCTACTACAGAGGGTGAGTATTTTGTGATAAGAGGTAACAGGGGCAGGAATTCTCCATAAAAATGTATTTTCCTTTTTTTCTTCCGGAATAATGCCTCTAGAGAAACCATTTTTTTTTATAAATCAAGGTCTACTATAGACACGTCCCTGTTATTTCCGTTTTTTCAGTACTTATTAGTTTATGTAAAGAAAATAAGGGTCATATTTGCTTTCTTTCAAAAATGCCTCATTTTTACGGCCGCGATTAGAACACTACCAGACAAATTAAACTTTTTAACATAAAAGAAATTGATAGTAACCTAGAAATACTCTTTCTTAAAATTTTATGTCAAAAAAAATTGAATCGGCTCAGTTTTCGAGGAGGAAAAATAGGAATACGAAACGTCAATCTCTAAAATTTTGGTCATATTATCGGTCTGAGCTGCAGCTGTCCGTATCGCAACCTACGGGGGCAGGCTTGACGCAGCGCGACGGTAATAGTTTCGTCAAATACCTACCTCGCCCTGTTCCCTCTTAACAGCGATGATGATGAAATACTTCATCAATCAAAAATGATTGGTACTAGTGTTATTGGTTGTCAATATTTTGGATTGAACTTATTACTTATACCTAGTTTAGTCTGGAATTGTGCCCGGTTGAATCATGTTGGATGATTTGATGGCATTAGGCTCGCTCTCATTTTAAGGAACCTAAACATAACTGACCAAATATGGGTGTACTATCAATTGTACTATAGGTACACCAATACACCTCTCAGTGGCGAAGGTACTATAGAACTCGATTCCTACCGGCTTCCCTTTGAAAAATGACACAGTCAGTATTCTATAGATAAATAATAAAGGGTGTAAAAAGACCCTTAACGAAGCCGAAAGGCACTTGTTCTCCTCGTCATTGTGATCATTTTTTTGTTCTGGACCATACCTGGGAACCTTCTAGTTACGGAGATATTAGGGGTCAAAGTTCTAATTATTTCACAAGTTTTTTTTTAAATACTACTTTTTAAGGTTCTAATTTTACTCCAATTACCTCCATGGTCCGTTTACTATTCAAAGCATCCATCAGCAATAAGTTTTGAGCGCATTATATTGAGTTTTACCGTAAAATGTGATTTTTGACCCCAAAAAAAAATTTCGTTTCCCAACATTTTTTTTTGCGTAAAGTTACTTAGTTTGATGTACAGAATGCTTGGTTGACGGCTTGGTGAAGGGTCTCTTTACACCCCGTATAATCACATTAAAGATATGTACTCCAGCTTACCTCTTACAAAAATTGACCCTACGCTATTGATACCTCTGCCTAACTCTTCAAGGATTACAGTTGTGATGTTATGTTGTATAACCCCTTCCAGTTTTATTTTTGAAACGAAGCCATAAACTATAAACCTTGTTACGTCAAAGCAAACAATTCTTTGACATAGGTACTCTTTGTACGGTGCGTTCTAAGGTAATATTTTAAAGGCTTTTAAAAGAGGAAAAATCGTTCGTGAAATATTTCCTTCATAACGTATTCGATGAAATTTTACTTCAATGTTTCAATGCAAAGGAGTTTCGTTTCGTAAACTTTTATTTTACAAAAAATATACCACCCATATTCCAGCGGAATGTGTCAGGAACGGTGTTGAGAGGAGTAACTTTTTCGTAGAAAACTGTCTTAATATTATTGATGTTGGCATATATAATAAATAGTATTTTGGCTGCCCCCTTATCCAGGACAGCCAAAAAATTATACAAAATTGTAAACTTAGGTATTAGGCGTAGATAGACATAGAATAAGGCTTTGTTCAGTATGACCATGCCACCCTCAGAGGGGTGGCATGGTCATACTGACCAAACCCTCTATAAACAAATAAAGAAAAAAAAAGTTTTATTCTGTATCTGGAGATGAGAAATATTTATGGTACCTATAACGTTATCTGGATATAACAAAACTTGTTCTTTTTCGCTTTTTTATTGTCAAATTATTGAGATTATATGTGATATTCATACAATGTTCCAATTGCCTTTTGTCAAATAAAATAAATACATGTGTATTTTTTCACATAATTTACAACAAAATCGCTCGTGAGAATCAGACGGTTGTATTAACAGAAAAAATACTCAGTGTACTATATTGTAACTGAGTCCGGGATCTATAAATGGAACTAAGCACAGTCAAACTTCGGCTAACCGTTACTCCTGTCACTGTCGCACAAGATCTTGCTTCAAATAAAAGACAGAGATGGCAACATGTCTTGTCTAAACCAAATTAAACCAAAATAGGTATCACATTCATAGGTATTTAAAGGCCTGAGACTAATACTGAACCCCTAAATATAGATATCATCATCATCTGCCTAGCCTTTTCCCAACTATGTTGGAATTGGCTTCCAGTCTTACCACTATTTTACAAGGAGCGACTGCCATCATAACCCAGTTAGTACTGGGTAATACGATACCCCTTGGTAAGACTGGCTGTCGGACTTTCGGGCCACGGACTACCCGTAACGACTATGGCACGGAGGAAACTCTGCATATAATGCGTGGTCACCCATCCACGGACCAACCTAGGCAACCCCTAAATATCACTAGTAAAAACCTAATCCCCTCTATTTTCTCCCTCAGTGAACCGCGTTCCAAACGGCGGCCTCATACACGGTGTGGACGTCCGGTACGCAGCTACGTACGGCAACCCGCATCTCCGTACGGGCGCCGGACTCGGGTTCGCCAACACCGTGAATACGGCTAAACCAGCGTCGACGCCGGCGCCTCCGCCGTACTCGTCTGTTAGAAGTTCTGTTGTATTACCTTCAGGTAAGTGAGAGGTTGCAGTTTTTTATGTGAAATATCTATATGTGCGCCTAAGCAGTAAAACCGACTTGTATGCCGTGACGAAAGATGGTATGACGCTGTCATGGCGTGATGCCTCCTCTATGCCACGTAAAATCAACCTTTTCCCATTAGAATAAAGTTTATTTTTGAACGATTGTTGTGAGTAAATAAAAGTCAAAATAACTTCTCTTTTATTATAATTAAAAAATGATTTTAGAAACGTAACATTTTTTTCTTTATTCTTTGTTTTACTCCATATTTCGTCATAGGTTTTTTTTTATTAAGTATGAATTCTAATATTATTAACATAGAGGTTTTACATCTGACGGGCGTCCAGTGACGGCCATTTTGGATTGTGTTAATTTTATTTGTACGAACGAACGAACTACATAACAGAAGCTGAAGCTGAACTGAGCTATCTGTGTCTAGTTTCCATAACAATCCCATAGCTCTTGAACGCAGTCTCTTTTAAATAAACCTTTTTGCAGTTTCCTTTTCAAATGCGCAAAATGAAAATGGTTGAATAGCCCACGACCCCAAATAGGAAAGGACTTAATAATCGTATCTCTGTTTTAATTAACATGTGAAAGATAAGGACTGTTTCTATTTGTAGCAGTTTAAGATTTACGTAACAAAGAATGTATTGCTATTGTAGATAGCAACAAGATTTGATGACTTCTCCTCCTCATTGAAGAGGACAAATGTGACACATGAAGAAGTCAACGAAAAACGATGCCTAACATCGATTCATGCATTATTTTACTGATTAAACTGACCTATTTAATTTAAACTTACGCATCACTCTCCAATGTCCGCATTTTTTTAGCTACTTAACCCACAACTCAAAAGACTGTTTTTTTGGTAACAGGTAACTCTTCCCACTCAATAACGTCACCCACCAGTCTGGCGTCACCACAGTGTGCCACCAGCCCCATCACCACGTCAACCATGTCTACTGACAGTACGCAACCACCGGTATGTATTGAATTATAAAAAGTTGCCAGTCTATCGGTTTTTTATTCGGTTACGTTTCGGTGAGAGTGCTTTGGACTACACAATCTAATTCCCCCATCCCCATTCTATCATCGGCGAAGCGTCACAGTTATATGGTTTAAGTTCCACGAACTTCTCGCGTGCTCCATCCCTGCACGCGTAGCATGACCACCGTAGAAAGGGGTTTTGTCGAAGGAAGAATCGACAAAATGACAGATCAATAAAAGAAATCTGTCATGTCGATTC
The DNA here is from genome assembly GCA_905220335.1 of Noctua pronuba. Taxonomy (NCBI): domain Eukaryota; kingdom Metazoa; phylum Arthropoda; class Insecta; order Lepidoptera; family Noctuidae; genus Noctua; species Noctua pronuba. The sequence continues at coordinate 6,184,383 of LR999918.1, read as the reverse complement.
TTCCCGTCAAACCGTTTCTAAGGTGGTCATGCTACGCCTGCAGGCCGCGTCATCGCTTCACATCAGGCGAGTTGCGTCACAACGCAATCCTATCTAGTATAAAAAATGTTTGTTCAAGTATGTGATCAGATCGGATATTTATTTATTTATAAAACATTATCCACATTTCGGAAAGCGACAAAGCTGCACAAGGCGGAAAGAAAATGAATAAAAAAAAAGAGAAAATGTTCATAGTCTTTTTTACCGATAGTAAATAACCTTATTTGATTGTTTATTTACCAATAAGATGTTTGTCATAGATCGGTGTAGCGACTGCATCAGCGACGCCACAATCGCCGAGTGCTCACTACATCTTGGCCCCATCGAATAGGACTATTAGTAATGCGACTGTTACTAAAAAAGGTAAGACATTATAAAAGCAAATATTTTAATAATTAGTAATCATCTACCCCTTTACCTTGCTTAGGCCAAAAAAGGTCCAATATAATGAAACTAAAAATAATTCGAATCAATAAAAACTCATATTCCATAACAAAAAAAAATAAACTGTTCAGTCTCCTATAATTTGTAAAAAACTCACAGTCAGCTAGACTTTAATATATATTTCATTCTATATGTGCATCCATTTCAACTATTGAAAGGACTTGCTATTACGGTTCCAGTGTCCGGAAATCGAATACGAGAATATATCATGCAACGTCAAACGGGTAAATAATTCACACTACGTTGAAAACGTAGTACTAAATCATGGATGGTATTTTGAAAACCTCACGATAGAAGCTATGTATCTCGTTCAAGTATTTAATGGTATAGGTTTTGAGTGAAATTTCTACAAAATGAAAAGGAAATACGAGTTGATAACTTTTCAATTAAGTGCATATAACGATATAAACGATCTAGTATCTTTTTTTGGAGCCATTAAAATTGTGAAGACTTTTAAAAAAACGGCCAATAAGTATAAAAAAACGGCCAATAGTATAATTTTTTTTTCGAATATTAGTAAAGTTCAAAGAGTCTAACACCGCCGATGATGAAGATTCTTTGTTTAATTATTAACAGTATTTTTTTTTTGTCTACAGGTAACGGTCATCAAACCCCGTTAGCGACACACGTATAAGTTAAGTTTAAACATTTTTCTATAAATAAAACTTTGGATGAATTTACTACGCAATGTCTCGCGTATCAGTGTAACTATAATTAATTTTTATTTAAATTTTTATTTAGAAATATTTTCCTCAGGTCATTTCTACGGTCAAATTAAAGGAATGTAATCAATTTAAAAAAACTTTTGTAAATTATTACAGTTTTTCTTCAAGCATTTTCTGTAAATTATAATTAAAAATGTATACTAAAAATCCGATTTGACAGCAAAATGTTTGAATAGAAACTGCAAACCTCTACTGTCCTTGAAGTTAGCTAGCATATTAGTGTTCAAAAAAATCTAGGCTAGAGATCGTAAAAATAGATTGCCACAAAAAAGTTCTTATTACAACCGAATTAGGCACAGATTGATCGGTTTAAACCTATCACGGTGTAAGTAAGCCTATTGCGTGTTTTGTCGATAAGTGTTTTATTTCACTGGGTATATGGAAGTACTGAGTTGGCACCATTTTCATTGTTGTTTTAAAATACTTAAGATTGTTGTAAGCCAGATGTGGTAAACATTTTGAAAAAAAAACACTGAACAAAAATTTTCAATGTTCAATTAGTTATCCGAATACAAATTCCCTCTAATTACTTTGTTAATTTTATCCGAAATTCCAAATAAAAATTCTCCCAATTTAATTGTTAATTATCTTTTTAAATTGCACAATGGTGCCACAGCAGTACTTAATATAAAATTTTGTCAATTCTTTGAAAGTTGTTGAAAAAAAAAGTGTAAATTTTCGTCAATTTCATATAACCCGACTGAGACTGGTCTTGTTACTATTGTATTAAAGTGTGTATAAAATAATAATATTAAAATAAATATATTTGAGTGTAATGGCGGTATTTCTTTAGAGAGCTATTTTTTGATCTCAAATAAGTTGTCCTTTTATGTGCTTAAATGGGTAACACTTGCGATAAACTGAGTTTTAACTATCGGACTGTATAATAACGACGGAAATTGTAACAAAACTTACAATATTTAGCACAGATTCCGTACTTGAACCTTTTTGTTTCTTAGAAAAGTGCTATTAAACCTATTCGGTTTGAGCGAATCTAAATAAAAATAATTAAAAGTTTACCTGCAAGTAGGTCTAGAATCATGTATTAATAAATACTGAATGTATATTAAAAAGTAGTATCATAATGGTGACATCGTGATACAACCTTTTACCAAACTATTAACTTCATTGTGACGTGTGTATACACCGTGTATAAAACACAGACTTTACAATGAAGTTAAGAAAAAAGCATTTTTAAAGCACTCATTTTGTTACATTTATAGTTCATGAAAGGACATCGTATTAAGCTTAAAAAGAATATAAAGGACATGCCCCACTCTATTCGTAAGCATGTTACGTTTCCATTATACCATCGCCTTTTAGATACATAAATAATATTATTTTCGTGTAGATAAAATTAAAGTCAATTTTACTGAAAAATCTTTTCGTCATAAATACGTAGTTTACTTATGTTCATAATAATATTTTATTCATCGTTTATTATGTTTTCTTTTCACATTTTTAATGAATAAAATAAAAATATCGTGTAAATGTAAAAATAAAAATAATAGTTGTTACATTACTACATAGTTTTTTGTTTTACCGTTTATTTTCTAGAAGAGTACATATCAGGATAAGTGAACATAATGGTTTTTGTGTCTTCGATCCTTTCATTAAGACATATCTAATAATAATTATGAAATAAGCTTTAATTTCTCTAAAATGTGCCATTTTCATGATATCTAAAACATATCTTAAATACATTTTAAAGTTTTCGTAAAATGCACAGTTCTTCCATTTATTTTTTTAGCGCAATATCAATTTAAATCTTTATTTTAAAATTACTGGGCATATTTTGAGATACACATTTTATTTTATTGGATAAATAATAAATATGTCCAGTAGAGAATTTAACAGTAAACAAATCAATTATGAAATTAAAAATAGTTATTAAATATTTACGGCTTATCACAATATGCTCAATAATCTATAGAAGTAAACATTTCATTTAAAATTTTCAATTCAAGACTGATTAGACTAACCTACACCACACGCCTAATTTTTTCTAAATATTAATTTGTACTATTTTTAATTAAAATTGTTATATTTATCTTGTCACCTTCAGTTTTCAGCAAATTTTATTTTTTATTAAATAAATCTTACTGGTGTTTAAAGTTTACAAAATAATAAAAAATGGGTTAAAACCAGAATTTTTCTCTTTTCTATTATTTGAAAAGAAACCCCCTTTTTTATTTAATACTATCAAGATAAATATAACAACTTCGAATAAATATATTTTGCTATTCCAATAAAACTAAATTATTTAATTATTGAGTCAATAAAATTGCTTCAAGAAAAAAATGGCCTAGAAATTACATTTTCACAATATTTTATCAAAATATTATAATCGCCTTAGGAATCATCTCATCCGTCTTGTAATGTTAAAATTTTATGTCGATATTTTTTGTATTTTTTATTACGATTAACAGTAAAATAATAGGCAACTGTATATTCGAATACTTACTATATTAATAAAACCTTCTTTTCTGTTAAAAAAATATCTATTAAAGGAAATATAATTTTGTTAAAAAATACAAAAAATATCGAGTATTTCACTAGCTAAATATAAAACTGCTTACACACTCTCGATTTTATCTTTCGGAACACTCAAAAACGTCTGTGTGTAGGGTGGTTTATGTCGATTATTCCTCTTGTAATAAAAACTATTATTATGCTAGATAAATAATTATTTTTTCTGTGATACATAGATTAAAGTGTTTTTTGTACATATTAATCGCTATATTACTATGTGAGTGAAATTGTTAAGAAAAATGTACTACTTAATAATAAAAAATGTAAGGCTTTTGACTTTATGAACTAATATAGCCGATAGAGAAGAGGGGTTATGTTTTATGAGTGAGGAAAAAAAAGTAGATAGAAAGCGTAACGATCGAGTTATAAAAAGTTGCAACTTGTAAATTAGTAAAATTGTACAAACTACTTTTCTAAATAAAATGAAACTTTGGCCTATGTAACGTGTGTTTTTCTTTTACCCTCCAGGGAATCTAATTTTGTTTCCCGATGTCAAAGTAGAGGACTCTTTGTGAATAGCGGGGAAACGTATTGAGTGATCTCTTTTGGCATTTCGTATGACTACACGTTTCATTTTGTTATTTTTCGTCGAAACCAAAAGTTTCGAGCGAGTGCTTTTCACTTTTCATTAGACCGAATTGCTGTTTTACTTTTTTTATTTCGGTGAAATGTTTCTTAAGTAGCAAGAATAATGTTTTTGTAGGCAAAATCATTGGACGGTCATTTGAGGGTTTTTGCTGAGTTTTTTTAATATAAATCCCTATCAGAAATTCTGACTCAAGATCCTTCAGAAGAGCGCAAATAAGTATTTAACGAATTTTTTATGTCAAAATTAAATTAAATACGAAAATAGGAGTATGATACGATCATCATCAACATCATCTGCCTAGCCTTTCCCCAACTAAGTTGAGGCCGGCTTTCAGTCGAACCGCATGCAACAGACCTGAATACCGGTATTTTACATGGAGCGACTGCCTATCTGACCTCCACAACCCAGTTAGTACTGGGTAATACGATATCCTTGGTAAGACTGGCTGTCAGACTTTTTGGGCCATTGACTACCTGTAACGACTGTCAAAGATCTAAAAATGATAGCCGGGACCAACGGCTTAACGTGGTATGATCTGATATTAACGAAAAAAAAACCTCAAACATGACTTTTAGCCAGCACATTTTATGCGACCATTGATTTACAGACTTACTACATAATAAGAAAATTATGATTAATATATTACTCGAACAATGATATACAATGTTTACGACCTCCTGATAGTTGAAAATGACAACAAAAAGTGTATTAATATTTAGGTGTATTATATTAATAATTAGGTGTTTCTTGAATCATACAATATTACGAATCCTTGAATTTGTCTCTATATCACATCAGAAATATTCTGAGATGGACTCTAGACTTGAAGTTTTGTTAAAATATAGTAATTATGTAACATGGTAGTAACATAGTTAGTTTATAGTTTAACATACGCGGTGGTAAATAAAACTACAACAGAAATGGAAGCAAATGGAAGAATCCTTCAACACATTGTAAGTATGAAACAGACTGAAGAACGTACTTTGTAGATGTTATGAGGAAATTCATATTGTAGATGGACGTGGACGTAAAATGTTTATCACCCCTGTTAGCGTGGGGCCACGAAAACAGCGGTGGAACAAAAGCGATGTTATTTGTCTTGGAAAGCCTGAAAATACTTGAGATAACTAGGCCAATTTTCAACATTGATAACATCATTCTACAATGTTATTATTTTATAAATTTGTCAGTAATCCCTAGTTTCATAAAAAAGATGTTCAACAAACAAAAAGTAACATTATTCAGTAACATACTATCTGACAATGAAAAACTGGAACTTACTGAAACCTAATAATTGAATCGGGTGATCCATAGGGCCGAACGTTTCTGGAGCGGCGATCACGTACCGGATGATCCCACAAACCGCACAGCGTCGCAAATACTCCCATGAGGTAGATATAAGCTGGTGAAGGTCGCAGGAATTCTCTGGAGTGGAGAAGCACCGGACCAGGCTATGTTTACACGATACGATTTGCTTCAAGCAACCTGTTTCTGTCTGTCACTCAGCAAGTCGTGTCGCGGTGACTCAGCAGCTGCTGTCGCAAGAAGCGTTTTCGTTTGAGCGTGTCGCTCAACGCGGGATAAACGCTTACTTTGAAGCCTCAAGGTAAAGGGGATTAAGACAGACGTGAGATATAAAGGTTACAGTGCACGCACGGCATACTTTTATAGATACAGTCTGAATGTATCTGTATATGTGTGGTATGTATAGTTATTACGGCGGAAATAAAACTAGACCTTATACATAAGTAAAGGTGTGCATTATACAAAAATTCAGAAGAAAACCAATGCTGTGTTAATAACCAATTCTTTATACAGGGTGTAAACAGACCTTTCACGAAGCCGTCAACCAAGCATTCTGTACATCAAACTAAGTAACTTTACGTAAAAAATATTGCTGGGAAACGACTTTTTTTTTGGGGTGAAAAATCACATTTTATGGTAAGCCTCAATGTAACGCACTCAAAGCATTGTGTTAATGGATGGATTAAATAGTATGGGGGTTGTAAAAGTGTTTAAAGTAAAAATCTTACATTAGAATCATGAATTAACAAATAGAAAAGTTGGAACTTTGACCCTCAATATCTCATAATATAACTAGAAGTTTCCCGGGTATGGTTTAGAGCAAAAAAAATATCACAATGACGGGGAGAACAAGTACCTTTCGGCTTCGTTAAGGGTCTTTTTACACCCTTTATACAATGGCAGAATAGGAGATACTTAGTTACTTGTCAACAAAAAAAAAATAACCAAGCCTCAAGAAGATGGATGAATACGCATAATTGTATTTAATAAATAAAAAGTAATTTTGAAAAAAAAACTTTTAATAAAATGAAAAGAAAAAAAAATGGTTTATCTATCAAAATTGAACGCATATACAACGTTTCGAGTCTTTACTATTAACCGTTGAGGAGATCTCTGGCGAGGAGATGATCGATCATGGCTGCAGGATCAAGCCATGTCTATCACAAAAATATATTGTGACCAGAACCAAAGGTGTGTGCAAAATTCCAGATCAATCTGTTAGGGGGAACTGGTTTGAAATTCAGTTGCAAGATTTGACCAATACATACTAACTACTAACAAGGCAAGTTAAACAAAAGCTTATAATATAATTACTTCAGGTCGGCTTTTTTGTTTAAAATATAGTGTCCAATCGACCCTGTGAGCTGACCTGTTCGGGACTGGCTTACTCACAAAATTATAACAAGGCCCTTTTTTTGGTCCTCGTGGGGGGACAGTTCTTGTGGATCTAATAAGATCCAGTCTAGGATTGTTAGCTCACTGAAACCATGGTTTCATCTCTGAAACCCGCAAATGGGAGGATTCTCCATTTCCTCTAAAAAGACCTGTTCGGAATCACCTTTTTTTTCGGATGGGAAATCATCAAAACGCCCCTCCCACTCTGGGCGGAACGGAAGGGAGTGTCAGACTTGTACTGACTAAAACCCATCCATGTTCCTTCTTAGCCCTTTGTGTTCCAGGGCCGCGGTATCTCTTTCGAACAATCCCGCAGCCCATATTCAGAACCCCCTCTGATAATTATAACAAGACCTGAAGAAAATAAACTAAAACATTATGCTAATTCCATCCTACTCACCCAATTCCTCTTATAACACATAAAACACGTGTTTTTCCACGAGCTTCAAACAGAGTTACAGTTAAAAAGCTTTAACGCTTAACATTTTAAACCGTGTGTTGAACGTAAAAAGTATATTTACCGAGCGGTCAAAGGTGAAGTTATTTTTTAACCTAGTTTTGGAAAATGTTAAATGCATTTCCTGTAGAACGTACTGGAGTTGTATTTAAATATGGCGGACGCGATGAAAGTTGCCGTTTAAACCGTTGGTCAATATACAGTTTATTATGTACAGCCTTTTTTTAACAAACACGTTTACATGGTTTCATGGTTTACAACTAAACTTATACTGTCACTTACGGGATATCTTCCGTGATTGTTGTTTGGTTGTTGATTGGTTCCGTGAGTGAACAATCACGGAAGATATCCCGTAAGTGACAGTATAAGTTTCTTTTTCCGACACTGGTTTGAATGTGGACCTGATCGTTTCTTTTTTTAACGAGATTAAAAAACAAAGGACCTGGAGCCTGTGACCCAGTGGATAAGAGCTCCGACTTACGTACTTAGGGAGATTTTGGGGGTTAAAGTTCCAAATTAGTTTATTTAAATACGAGTTTTTTTATGTTATAACTTGTTTTAAGACCCCCGTACTATTCAATGCTTCCATCAGCACAATGTTTTGAATGAGTTTCATTGAGTCCTACCGTAAAACGTTTCACCCCAAAAAAAAGTCGTTTCCCAGCAATAATTTTTGCGTATAGTTACTTTAGTTTGATGTATAGAATGCTTGGTTGACGGCTTCGTGAAGGGTCCATGTTCACTTTGTATGTCATCACCACCGCCCTCAAAATGGTGAAGGAAAATCTTGTGAGAAAACTTGCCTGTTTAAATAGTAAAACATTTTCTAGAAATCACTCGGTAACAGCTGATTCTAATGTTATCATAACCTTCCTTAACTTCAGTAGAAACTGGAGAACTATGGCTTTCTAGGAATTTCACTTCTATGAACCTCGTCACGAGCTGGTATTATTGCTTGTAATGAATCTTTGCAGAGTTATTTAGAATCTTAGAACCAAAAAATAGTTGTAGTGTTGTTTTGTGTATGTAATTTTTTGAATGAAAGGGTTTTAATTTTTTAGGAAACCCTTTTTTTTTCTGAAATGCAAGTAGCTTACTTACTCCTTACAGCATCAGTTATCTGTCAGTAAAAGTCCTGTCAAAATCGGTTCAGCCGTTTCGGATAAGAGCCGGAACCAACAGACAGATAAAAATGAAAAAAAAATGTTATATATTCTCTATTTTCGTGTAGCTACAACGGTTAAGGTTGCCACCCTGTATAATATTAATTTTATTTACTTGCATATGCATTCAGTAAAAAGCTGTTATTTTGAAATTACAAACAGACACTTCAATTTCATTTATCTGTATAGGATTACTAGGTATTGCACGTGACTTCATTGGTGGAAATTTGGCTATGTATGTGTGAGAAAAAAAGATAACCTATGTCCTTCCCCTCGATATAATCTATCTCCTTGCTAAATTTCATTAAGATCCGATCAGCCTTTCGGTCGTGAAAAGGTAACAAACAAACAGAGTTACTTTCGCATTTATAATATTAGTATGGATATAAGGAGATCCTGTCTTCTGTTTTTTTCCTTAGAAAATTTGGAGAAGGAGAAAATTACGAGAGCTCGTGGTTAAATAATAAGTTGCACGGCTCGGTCTTCAGGTTATGCCGCATTTGCCAAGATAAATCCGTGGATGGGTGACCATCCATTACATACCGAGTTTCCTTCATGCCTTGTAAAGTACGTAGCCGTTTGTTATTTGTTGATATTTGACAGTCATTACAGGTAGACCGGCCAGAAAATCTGACCACCAGTCTTACCAAGGGGTTTCGTATTTAACCAGTATATATTCTAGATAGGCAATCGCTCCATGTAAAATACTGGTATTCAGATGCATCCAGTTAGACTGGAGGCCGACTCCAACATAGTTGGGGACGGTGACAGACGCTGCTTAACCTTTAAGATCAATCCGCGTGGCTATTAATATGTAGCCACGAGCTCCTCCTTTGGCATAAATCCATCAGAAGGAACAATATGAACACATATTAGTTAAAACTATTTGCAAAGCACTGCAAATCGTAATAAAGTCTAAACCAAAACACACCCAACCATCCGACTACCCCAATCCTCTTTCTCTGTCCCACCCGAAACGTTAAAGAGCGTGAAAATACCGACCCCTTACCTAACTTCGGGGACTACCGCGATGAGTCAACACCACTTAAAATTCCACAGTTTACAAGGCAAACTTTATACACTGTACATTTCAAACAAAAGTATTTTCAGGAACGATTTTCTATTCAGGACCAGATAATATCAATAAAAAGCCGAAGAAACTCGTGAAATTTAAATAGAGTTTCGAAAACTGCAGTCACAGCTTTGCTGGACCGATTTTTAGATTTGTTTGTGTTGAAATGGGTCTTAAGCACGGTGAGTGCAGTTAGTTGAGTGGGACTAACTTGCTTATGAGCTAGTGTTAACTAACACTGTTTTAAGGTCACAGCACACATATCAACTCGGAAAGGGATCGGGACCGTATCGCCTTTTGCCTCGCCGTCAAACCGGCGTCAACCTAACGTAAGCAAGCGGATCAGCAGCTCCGATACGTCGACTCGGCTGCGGTAAGGCGACCCCGCGCTTACGGCTCGCCAACGCCGCGCTTACTAGTTAGTATTTTGATATTACATTTCTACAATATACCTACAAATTCAATTTATTTGCCACCCACCCGCATTCTCCAGTCAACCCGCGATCATGGCGCTTGCAACAGCGTCGAATATCGGGAGCTCAAAATAATGAACAATCACGGAAGAAATCCCGTAAGTGACAGTATAAGTTTAGTGTTAACTAGTGGTGGTACTTTCATGCATGCCTAAGAGCTGGCTTACCGTTTTAATCTACTACCCTTCATGATGTAAGGGTTTCTTAACAGTCTGTCTGCCGTATTGTCAGCCTCTGGGCACTCCACTGGTTTTAACGTTTCACTTTTGGAGCTTACTTAGGTGAGATTTATGAGCTTTTATTTGCAAGGAGTCACTCGGGTCGATCTTTAGGTTGAGCCGTGATTGCTTAGGTTGGTCTGTGGATGGGTGAGCACCCATTACATCCCGACTTTCCTCCGTGCCTCGGAGAGCACGTAAAGCCGTTGGTCCTGGCTGTCCTTTGTAGATCTTTGACACTCGTTACAGGTAGTGAGTGGCCCAAAAAGTCTGACAAGCAGTCTTACCAAGGGGTATCGTATTACCCAGTACTAACTGGGTTGTGGAAGTCAGATAGGCAGTCGCTCCATGTAAAACTTTGGTATTCAGCTGCATCCGGTTAGACTGGAAGCCGACCCCAACTCAGTTGGGAAAAGGCTAGGCAGATGATTATTTGAAAATAATTTCATTCAGTGAAATGAAAGAAATATTTTTTAGGTTTTAAACGCCTTTGCAATCAAAATCTGTTATGACAGATTTTTGTTTTGGTATTCCAGAGACATCGCTAGTATTTAGAGCATTTCCAACCAAATCTAATAAGAAAATTGCACCCGTTTTTGTGGAAGGGAGTGTCAGACTCGTACTGACTAAAACCCACCCATGTTCCTTCTTTGTTCCACGTTTTTTCTTTTTTTTTTAATTTAAACCCTTGAAATTGGTAACAAAATCCGTTTAAAAAAGAGAAGTAAGTATTTTTTTTTAAATATTTTCCAGCTCGTTTAAATTTTATTCAAAAAGCTACCAATATCTTCTATCTTTTATTGTTATCTTGAATAAAATACAGAAGAGCAGTATCAGCAATATTGTTAAATCGTGCATTAACACCTCAGTAAGTCGAACTACATATTAGCCACGCTCGAATACACAGAAACACTTTCAATGGCCCATTGTGTGGATGAGTAGACAGTTATATTGAATTGATTCTCGTTCCAGTATGTTTTGTGCTATCTTTTATGCATGTTGCCTGACTTTGGAAAACCTTGAAGTCATTTCTTCTTCTTCTCAATCGTTGCTGTGCCAATAATTCCCATTTTCAAGTTAAATTATTTTCAACCAGATTTCTGTCACTTCGACAGCTTAAAAATAATTGGCTACAGGATATGACTACTGTGATGGTCAAAATATAAGATCCAATTAAAATAGATGGAAAAATTTTAACACAGTTTTCAGTACGTCTAGCTTAGCTGATTTTTTTTCTTGTAAGTATTTAATGCCTTTTTCTTATTTTTTTACCATTGTCCTTATTTTGGTGTTCTGAATGATTTCTAAAAGTTTTTCCATCTATTTTAATGGGACCTTAGATATACCAATTGCCATGGTACACGCTGAACGCATAAGTATACCTATTACTTCGACTTTACTTGAACAGTTCACCATTTCAATGAAACTCCAACGTATAAGCACCGTATCAATAGTAAAAATGGGGTGAGGTATATACGTGTGATATAAGCTTTAAACGCCAATTATAGAAGCAGAGTGAATGAAAAGATAATTATATAGATATACAAGACCCTTAACGAAGCTGAAAAGCACTTGCACTCCCTGTCATTGCGATATTTTTTTTCTCTAGACCATACCTGGGGGTCAAAGTTCCAATTTTTGCACAAGTTTTTTTTTTTGTTTCATGTTTTTAATGTAAGATTTTTACTTGAAACACCTCCACGACACCCGTACTATTCAATCCATCCATCAGCACAATTTTTGAGTGCCTTACATTGAGTCCTACGGTAAAAGTGATTTTTCACCCCAAAAAAAAAAGTTGTTTCCCAGCAATAATTTTTGCGTAAAGTTACTTTAGTTTTATGTACAGAATACTTGGTTGACGGCTTCATTAAGGGTCTTGCTACACCATGTAGATGTAGAAAGATAATTAAAACCATCTCTGATGATCACAATCTTCAAGAAACTGTCCTAAAATAATATTCTCTCAAAGATGAACTTGGTCTGATGTGTACCACTCCTAACTAGCGTGCGTGTGGAATCGAAAAAGGTGAATTTTAGGATACGTACTTAGCATAAGTTATTTAATTTAATTTCTGCCGTTCCCCATGGATAGATGGCGTACAATTTTTTTCTTTAATAGCCTGTACTCTCCCACTGCTGGGCAAAGGCCTCCTTCAATTCCTTCCATGTGCTCTTTTCTCGTGCCACCTCGAACCAGCCCTCGCGGTAAGCGTCCAGATCGTCTCGCCACCTCTTTCTACAAATAATTTTGGTCACAATAATATAAGTAATAACTAACGATGCTCAAAAGCTCATAAGGAAAACGGACACAAAAAATATCTCCATCAATATACAGGAAGATTTATTAAGAAATTACGTCCCAATCATCTGTATACCTCCACATATCACGATCCCATTACTAATATTGAACATTTAATTCAAACGAAAACTCTCCCTGGATCTGTTGTCAAAAATATCACGTAGAATCTTTATGAGCAGACACATTTGCACATAAAAAGAACTTTACGATGCCAAGGGTACATACAGAGATAAAGTCGAAACAAACCACAATATTGTATGCCTGATGCCTTTTTTTGTTATCTAATATTTTAGCTGACGCACTGGCAATAATCTTTACTGGTTCGCCGCAAATTTCTTGGGGTAAAGCTGGGGGGTATTCCCTTAGTAACTTACCCTTGGGTTATTACTTAGGAGGGTTGTTTTCCCAAGGGGGGCTAGGTGTTTCTGTGTATTTTTGTAGTGCTGTTCTTGAATCAATATGGGTAAGGTAGGAAGATGTTGTAGTGGAAAGCTCACTCGCAAAGTGAAAACATTTTTTTTTCAAGAACTTACGTTTGGAAAACAGTAAGGCGAGCGGCGTACAGAAAAATTTTCATTAAGAATGAATGTTTGGGTACATTATTTGTTTTCTTTACTAGCAACCCGCCCTGGCTTCGCATGGGTGCAATATACATATAAACCTTCCTCTTGAATCACTCTATCTATTGCTGAAAACTGCATTAAAATCCGTTGCGTAGTTTAAAAAATCTAAGCGTATAGACAGCGGGAGTGACTTTGTTTTATTATATGTAAAGATGCATAAATTCGTAATTATATAGATAAACACACATATAAAATACTACATATTATATACATACTATTATCATATTGATAGGAAATGTTTTCTTATTCCTTTCTTGAACACATCTAACGATGGGCTATCCCACAAAACGGTGTGGAAGTGAATTCCAAAGGTGCACACCACGAACAATAAATTAACAATCATAGCGACTTGAGGAGTGGAGAGGGAAACGAAGGAGAAGAGTTGATCATGAGCGACTAGGTTTACCTCTAGGTACATGATACTCGAAGTGTTCCCGAAGATACGAAGGAGCTTTAGGATTTTGAAGAACAGAAAAGAGAGCATTTGTTTCTTGTTTTGTAATCTCAAGAAATCATGAGATTGATACACTTTCTTTGTGCGAGAATTCTGTCCCATTAAAAGAAACGAAAAGGCTGGAGATATTCGTACAGGAAACCTTTTTATATTAAAAATAGGAAATCTAAAGGTACCTATTCGCACTCAGTTTTTTTCTTAAGCCTCAAAAACCATTCCGGCTTTTCAAAAGCTATCAGCGATCCCAGATTTAAAATCCCAGGTTACCCAAAGCCTCGAAAGTCGGTCCGTGGTCTGAACCAAGTAAAAACGGCACGCTGCATAATTTTCGGAACCTTTCCAAGCAAAAACAACAATACCCCTTGAAGAAAACACTAAACATGAATAGCCAAGAAAAAAAGGTCTAGCCACATCCCATATAAATTCATGTCCCAAAAGGTACCTATTTTAGGAAAACGAAAACGGCGTAGGCTAAACAATCTGGCGACCCTAATATTATGCAAAATGTCACCGTGAGGATATTGAGGGAACTGTCTAAGGCAGTTTGGGAAACAATAGATGGGAGTGGAGCCTTTCAAATGGCCCGATAGGTGGCTTAAGGAGGTCGTATGTAGGCTTCTTTCGACTTCCCAAACGTTACAAGAAAAGGAGAAACGTTGGAACGGTGTTTTCTGATAATGGCAGAATTTGACCCAATTCTGTTCAGGTTTTTAATAGGTTTGTGAGGAAAACGATTTGATAAAATATATTTAGGGATTATGTTCCCATTTTAAAATTATAATAAATAATATATCATTTATTTCAGGTAACAAAAACCCATAACATAAATACCAGAATTATAAAAACCAGAAAATATAGACTATTGTACACGAAGTGACGGCGTCGTGTTGCGCTGCGTGGTGTCGCGTAGCCTTCCGCGGAAACGCCGAAACATGACACCCTTCGGCCAAAACTCTTCCTTGATGAAGGTCTCAATATGATGAGTCGGAACTCGTACCACAAACGACTTGAAATTCGTGTTGTGGTGTGACTCCAACTTGTCAACCCTCAAGGTCCAGCTGGTCTTCGCTCGGACATACTCCACGATCTCCTCAACCTTCGTGGTGTGATGTAGCCGGGACACATAAAGCTGCGTCGTTGGTATTGCCGGATGCAGCACATTGGGTCCTGCCAGGATTTGGGTTCTTCCCCCTTTTGGGGGGGTTATTAATTCTATAAAAGGCAGCAAGCGCGGCTGAATCGGCCATTTACTCGATTGGTCGTCTTGGAGTGCGATAGTTGTCGACGTGATTTGTAAGCGATTGTTTATTTAATTTATGTTTGTAAAGGAAACTGGAACTGGAAGTCATGAAGAGAGAACTTTGCCCAGCAGTGGGATGACGCAGGCTAACAGTCTCAGTATCAGTATGTTAGTAAAGGTGCAATTGAGCCCTGTAAGTACATACTATTCTTGTTAACGAAGTGATTGGTCTCTTATTTTTGATAAATTGAACGCATATATACCTATGTATTTTACAAATACCTACGACACCACTGGACTAGTAGTGTAGAAGGGAAAAAAAATACCCAAGACACCACCAGTGGTGCGGCTTAGTAGTGTAGAAGGGAAGGAGGGTTTTTTTAAATAAGTTTTACTTCTCAAACCTTAATATATATATAAAACGCATAACACATGTAGTTGCTAAGGAAACCGTGATTCAGTGGAAATAATTTCGTTATATCGAGGAAAATCTCGCTTTACATTATTAATATGATTCCTATTACTATGTTTGTGGCAAGCAAACACGGCGTATAAGAGCTAGGTTAATATCGTTGCAGACTGCAACTAATACTAAAGATTACCTGCACTGAGTGCTTAAAACATGATTAAAATTATTTTCTACCCTAATCTATGTGAATTAGCTGGACTTATCCGAATATACTAAAAACTTCGTTAGTTTTTGCGTCAAACGTAAAATTAAGCTGGAACTTAAGTTTTTTTAGCACTTATTTTCTTGAAAAAACGTTACTTAGTCGATCAATCTGTATTGTTTTGAGGACTACAGAACTTCAGGATTTTGAGGACTACAGGCTAGATTAGGGCAAAGTTCCAACTTTTTCGCAAGTTTTTTTTACGTTAACAACTCCACGACCGCCTCACTATTCAATCCATCTATCAACACAATGTTTTGAGTACGTTACATAGAGTTTTACGGTAAAACGTGATTTTTCACCCCAAAAAAAAAAAGTCGTTTCTCAGCAATAATTTTTGCATAGAGGGACTTAGTTTGATGTACATAATGCTTGGTTGACGGCTTCGTGAAGGGTCTGTTTACACCCTGTATGTACTTCAAGACATGAAAAAAGGAACTCACTTTACAAATGAAATTGATATGTCGATGTAAAGATAACAGACACTTCATAAAACCGCGCACACAATGTAACAATCGTTCAATAATCAATAGCTATCGAGTTACCAAAACAAACTGACTAAGTCGATTAAGACAAGGAAGCAATTAGTTTTATTGGAAAAATAATCGATTATATTACATTCGTGTCAAGGGGAATTTGACCTTTGCTTTTGGGGATAGGGTATGATGTCGCTTGATGGTCTCATTTTTACCTGGATTTTGAAAAAGTTTCCAAGTAAGGTCATTTATTTGACGAGTTTCTGTGAGTGATGACTTAAATTTTAATAAGGGTTTTGTATGAAAAGGTTTTTCAAAGACTTACATGGCTAGGGGCTATAAGGAGATGGCGGGATGAGCTGGACTCTTTCGCAAAGGATTGGCCTACAATTGCACTAGATCGCGAAATGTGGAAGGAGGGAAGGGAGGCCTTTTCCCTGCCGTTGGACAATATAGGCTAATAATAGGCGCTATAAATAGGGATGATGGTTGATAGATATGTATGGAAGAAAGAGATTGGATCTAAACCGGTTATTGTGAGAAGAGTCGATGATTCCTGTACCAAATAGTGAATTCACGATTTTTTTGGCGAAAATACATAAAATTAAAAGTGAGGAAACTTAGAGAGAGACAAGATAATGTTAGAACCCCTAACGAAGCCGATATGCTGGTCAAAGTTCCAACTTTTTTTTTATTACTAGTTTTTAAGATTAGGTTAAAACTTTAGTTTAAATACCTCCATGACTATATTGCAACAATCAGCTCAGTGCTAAAACCTTTCACCCCAAAAAAAACATTTTCCAGCAATAGTTTTTGCGGTTACTTAGTTTTGAAGATGTACAGAATGCTTGGTTGGCGGCTTCGTGAAGTGTCCGTTTACACTTTTTATAGATTGATTTGGAAACTTAATAAGAGAAATGAGAAAGAAGAGTGACTATGACTGAATCTCCCATAGGTACAACTTCCATTACATGCAAATCTTTCGATATTATTTCCTCCTACACACCCACACCTACACACCTTATACACCTTATTTTGAATAACTCAAACTGATATTAAAATACACCAAGCAACCAGCAACCCGTGGAAATTGGAATATTTGTGAGTCTCAGGAAATAGCGGGGTTTTATCAGATGCTCTGAACGTAATATCGTTTATATACGAGTAATTTAGTCACGTATAGGTTATAAAGTTAGTATTTTTTTATTAGGTTAATACTTATTTGTGTTTAATGGAATTATGAGGAGGTCAGATAGGCAGTCGCTCCTTGTAAAATACGGGTATTCAGCTGCATCCGGTTAGACTGGAAGCCGACCCCTAAATAGTTGGGAAAAGGCTAGGCAGATGATGGCATTGTGATGATCTGAGATTACCTCTTTGGTCTAGTGGTCGCAAGCTAGACTGCGGAGTATGAAGTCCTGGGTTCGATTCCCAGGTCGGGCAAATTGTTATTGGGTTTTTTCATCTGGAATTTTTCAGTAGCACGGGGCCTGGATTTGTGCCCGCTGTTGACAATAGGATTGCCCCTATTACATGGGACTTGAACATAACTCGCGAAATGTCGGTGTACTAACGGGTACACCTCTGCCTAACACTTCGGGGATCACAGGCGTGATAATGCAAGATTTAAAGACCCGCTTTAAAGCTATTTTCAGGAACACAAGGTAAAACAAGCCGTTCTTGTTTTTCTTGATAGTAAGCATGGGTTCTCAGAGAATTTAAAGTGTTTCAACTTAAAATAACTTCTACGATATTATGAAACTCAGAAATCAACTGCATTTCTTACGATTGAATATTGAAGTAGCCTTAATTCAGTAACAAAGACTAGGAAATTATAATGAAGTTGCTACTATCGCCTATGGTATATAATAGTGACTGGTGTGCAATAAGTAACGTGTGTTTCTGTGATCCGAGTTTCCTCCGTGCCTCGGAAAGCACGTTAAACCGTTGGTCCCGGCTGTCAATGTCATTGTAGATCTTTGACAGTCGTTACAGGTATTCAGTGGCCCAAAAAGTCTGACAACCAGTCTTATCAAGGGGTATCGTATTACCCAGTACTAACTGGGTTGTGGAGGTCAGATAGGCAGTCGCTCCATTTAAAATACTGGTATTCAGCTGCATCCGGTTAAACTGGAAGCCGACCCCAATATAGTTGGGAAAAAGCTAGGCAGATGATGATGTTTCTGTGGTAAATAACGATGGCACGGTTGGCGTAGTGGCTGAGCGATTGGCGGCTCTGCTGCCTGTCGCGGGTTCGATCCCCGCGCGGAACAAACATTTGTATGACCTACAGGTAGTTTCTCCGGGTTTGGCTGTTTGTGTATGTGAGTTAAAATGTTTAAACGTAAAATGTTAAACGCACCCACGATACAGTAGGAAATTCCAAGGGTGTGGCAACGTTTTATAAAATAAAATAAAACCTTTAATTACTTGATAAATTCATATTTTACATAAGCATAACTAAACATAATCAGCGTTAATATGCTGATGCATAATCGTTCCCACTGCTAAGATTCAATGCCTTCTCAAAGTGAGCTGGATTGAATATACACAATCCAGTAGCCATCACCAAGTCTATCTATTTTCGAAAGGATTTCCTCAACCATAAAAAGTCAAAGTTAATCTAAAAAGGTTAACAAGAAAAGGACGTAAATCGTGCCGAATAAACTTTAAGTCTACGCAGAAACAAAATATCTGTACTTTAATTACCACTATGAAAGGCGTTGGCAATAAAAATAAAAAAGGTCGAAGGATAATGAAACGTCTTTATCTCAAAGATAAGGGAAAAGAAACAGTTGAAATAAGAGCTCAAGAGACAAAAACTCTTAATGAAGAAGGGAGACAAAGTAATTTAAATTCGTTACTTCTACGCCATCTGCTAAATGCACTTCATTAAAACGTGCTAACTGTAGCAGAGCCAAACGTCGACTGACACGGAACGAATTCGAATTTCAAATTACCGCCGCTCTTTTTCAAATTTCGAATGCAATTCTTGAGTGACAAAAAATGGCGGTTCTTTAAAATGAAAACGGTTATTATGAGAAGTTTTGTATTTACATTTTGGTCGTTGTTTTTGTGACTGAGTAGGAGGGACATTTTTGTTTTGGTTCCAAATTATATTTTTGCGAATACGGTTTTGTATCAAAAGGGGATAAGACTTTAAGGGACCTCCCGTACGACCACGACTTTTAGCCACAGAAGCTGCGACCAGCACGCGTAACATGACCACCGTAGGAACGGGTTTCTTTGACGGAAGAATCGACAAAATGCCAGATTGTGACGACAAAATGACAGATTTCTTTTCACAATTTGTCATTTTGTCGATTCTTCCGTGCTGGAATTTCATCGTACAACTGGTCATGCGACAAGTCATGGTCGTAACCGCGTAGTGCACGAGGTCCGTAATGTATATCGAACTACAATATTTTTTTTGTATTTATGTGTAAGAGCTCATGGAAGAAACTGGGGTAGACCTCTGCCCAGCGGAGGGACGGTATAAGCTATCGAAAAACGGATAATCCTGCAAGATTTAATAAAGCCAATCGATAACTTTTGTTAGAATATATTAAGGGCGATTTTCGCCAATGAAGCATTCAGTTCTGTGTGCATTAAAGCCCACTCAACAAAAGATTCTCCCCCATTCATGCACAAGAATCAAATAACACAGTAATTATGCCGTAGCAACCAAGAACTCCTGCAGATAGCAAGCTTTCGGAAACGTGCCAAGTCTTGCAGCATTGCCGCATTGAATGGCAATGTAAACCGTTCAAAATATTAACTTTGAATGTCTCTATCCTCCCTCTTTTGTTTAACTATGAAATTAAGACTTAAAATAGAAAATGTAGAACAGTGTCATCATCTTCTTAGCGTGTCAATGGCAATCTAAATTGTGGCAGCCCAAAACTGAGCTAGTAGTTTGGAGCTTTCGGTAGCGTCCATCAGTTCCTGTAGTGAACAAACAACAGGACACACAGGACACAATATTAAGTGCCCCATCGTTTGCAGCACCACATTTACACTACAGGGCAGAGTTATTAATGAATCTCCATCTGAGCAGGTTTTCCTTGCTGAGGTCAACCTGGGTTCGGAGTCTATTTAAAGACTTCCAGGTCAGCCATGGCAACACATTTCCAGGTGGGAGATTTTGTCATCATGTAATGTCATCATTGAACTTTCTGCCTTCTTGAATTTGAGTTGAGGTCGCAAATCGACAAGCGTAAAGCCCTAAAGCTAGGTAGAGCGCTGACCTTCGCAAGATCGCTGCTACTGTAGCAGCTGGTTGAGAGCTGCCGCGTGGCCGGTGTCCAGCCTGCAGCGACGATGGAAATGATGATGATCTTTCTGTAGAATTGTATTGTTTGGTAGCAGCTCTAAGCTAGGAGTCTTCTACGTGATAAAATCTAAGACTGAGATTAATAAACACCGACCGCTGGACTGAAGACAAAACGGCAACAAAAGACAATGTCGTCATATAAAGGGTGTAAAAAGACCCTTAACGAAAGTGAAAGCTACTTGTTCTCCTCGTCATTGCGATCATTTTTTTGTTCTAGACCATACCTGGGAACCTTCTACTTATACTGGGGGTCAAAGTTCCAACTTTTTCACAAGTTTTTTTTTAAATACATGTTTTTAATGTAAGATTTCAATCCATCCATCAGCACAATGTTTTGAGTGCGTTTCATTATGTCCTACCTTAAAACGTGATTTTTCACCCCGAGAAAAAAGTCGTTTCCCAGCAATTTTTTGGATATAATAATTGGGAAATAATTCTTGGTTGACGGCTTCGTGAAGGGTCGTTTTACACCCGGTATTATGCGAAAAAAAAAAAAACTAGTTACTCTTGTGTTGCTGCGGTCTCTTTGCGATTGGACGGTTTTGCTGCTACGGTATATCTATCTTCGTAATTGTATCTTTATCACGTGCTTTAGTTCGTTAAAACATGAATTTAAAAAAAAATGTTGGAACTTTCACCCCCAATATCTCCGTAAGCAGAAGGTTCCCAGGTATGGTCTAAAAAAATGATCACAATGACGGGGAGAACAAGTGCCTTTCGGCTTCTTTAAGGGTACCTACTTTAACATCCATTAAATAGGAGTGAAGCGGCCGCACGTTTACAACGATACAGTAGTGATGCAGACGCACGTTGGCATCGCTTCTGTCGCGCGTTGCAATACGCCAAATGCACCTTAGCAGTGCTACAACAAGTCACAGTGGGCAAAGACCCATGCTGTCTTTGGAAATACAGCTTTATTTAATCATTTGTGTTGAAGTTCTAACCCCAGTTTATCGCCCTGACAGCCTAACAAGCTTGCTAACAAAATTAAACTTGAAATCTTTCATAATTTAATCAGATTCCGTCAAAAATAATGAAGCCGATTTTAATGATTCGAAAATTTCCCCGAATATTATTTAAATTGCTAACTGATACGGGAAGAGAATTTAAATGAAGACAATAATAAATAATTGGTAATGTAACCCTTTCATTGTACAAGACTTGATGGGGGAAATTACTGATAAATTCAAAATCAGAATAATAAAAATAAACTTGTCAGTTTCACATCGATAGAACCTTTATAACCTCTCGATTGTCCAGCATTTGATTGTAGACCACTATATCCAGATTCTCATGTTTTCCCATTCTTCGTCCCTGGCATCAGTTAGACCTAGATTTATAAACACAAGAGGACCGATTTGTCTGCTTATAAACACCCACCCGCAATAACTTCAGTTTATCCGTGATCATGGTGCTTAAACAACAGCGCCGAAATATCGGGAACTCAAACCTAACAGTAAACATGTTAAATATCCAGTTTCTAGAGTTAATGATAATGTTAGTGACCATGACAGTTTAAAAACTTATACCTTAATTCCGTTGACAAATTATTTTTCTATCACCTGGTATTCCTAGTGTTTAAGTGACGCTTCTCACGTATAAGAAGCCAATGCTTAAAACAAAAGATCGAAAAATGGCCTTCCTAAGGCGCGAATTACACAGAAACGGCGTAAGGCGTAAGGTGCGTCGCAAGCGTGGAATTTATAAGGAAACAAAAGAACGGCGTGCCTGCACCGCGCCGCTTGAGTGTAATTTACGACTCGTCGCCTACGTACATTTTGTATGAAAATGTTTTGAAGCGGCATCATGCCTGCGCCGCCCCGTCACCTTATGCCTTTTCTGTGTAATTCGCGCCTAACATATGTACTTTGCCTGCTAAGATCCCTGCTAGTTCCATCTCAATAGTTTCTCAAACTCTTCATAGTTCTTCAAAAACAATTTCCAGCACCGTGTGCTCCTAAACGCTGACAAACATCACAAGTAAGAACTAATTGACTTTTAGATTTAAATTCTCGTGCAAAGTTTAACTTCTCAAGATTCTCTCTATTTGCCTTTCTTAAGACAATATTTGATTCCTTCCTACACTTTATGTTAAATGCTGAATTTGGTTTGACTTACCGGTTCGAGATCTATTCTCTTCTTTATTGTTTTAACCTATTTAACTTTTAATGCCTTCATCTTGGAGAGGAGGTAAAACAAAATGTTATTGTGAAACGTCTTTGGCGTGTAAGTAAAATTTTGTCTTAGAAATAAACGTAGCCTTTGATCTTTAAATAGCATCTATAAGTATGCTTTGACTGTCAAGGCGAATTTCACTAATGGAACTGAATAAAATGTCTATCATCATTATATTGTCTAATCCGCGTTCAAGAGCAGTCGGTGTAATCATTGTTGTAGAATGTTGATGTGCTGTTTCATTAGTGAAAACTGTCTTTAATCATCCTATCTCCTATCTATCCTATATTATCATCCTAGAAATTCCCCCAAGTTATGTAGTAATCGTTTATTTCATTTTCTCACTCACAATTTTCTTCTCTATCCAGGTATGTTAACAAATCATCGTTTTCTTTACATTATTTTCCTAAACTGAATATTCCATTCTTTTCTCCACCAAAATTCTAATTCTCAAACTTAACCGAAATTTTTTCTACCTCACTACACAAAAACTCGTGTTTAAATAAACACCATATGTTACCGGTCGGACCAACCGGAAGGGACGGCAGTGACGTCATAAAAATGGTACGGAATACTATCACACCGTTTTATGGATACGACACATAAAATGAGTCGAATAACTCATGTACTTGTGTTAAATTCTGGTTATCTTTCCCTTTGAATGGCTCGTTAGTTAGGGAATTGGCGGTAACGTCGGGTATAAGAATTTTGAGATATATTTTGGTACCACTATTACTACTAGTGTGATTTGCAAGCCTTTTTGCTCTTATAGGATAACTAAATTCAAGTGTACCTATCATTGCTTCATCAGACATGTAAATGTCTATACCCTAAGCCTATTTAAGTTTATCATTACCCAAAACTTCGTTAGCCACAGTATAATCCAAAGGGTGTTTGCTCATAGATTGTGTCTCTTCGAAAGGTCAGAGCATCCCACTTGCATTTGACCTTAACAATTCTCGATCCTTTTACGCAAATCCGAAATCTTGAATATCTCAGGTCATCTAATTAGATCCACGAAACGCAAGAAATTCAAGCCGGATTTAATAAACAAACATCTTAGTCCCCTACATTATGCCAAAACAATTCTTATTTTAATATGTAAATTCGTTGAAAGCATCGCGGCTTCGTATAAATTGAATTTTCTTGCTTTCAATTCAATGACCTTAAAGATGGGTCCCAAATTCTTAGTTCGCTAAATCGCATGGAAAAATCCAAGTCAGATAAGAAAGGGTCTCGGCTAAGAGCTGGTTTACAGCGGTCAGTCTTTTAAAGGTCACTTCTAACAGGTTTTTAAAAAAGGTTACGTACTTCCTTTGTGAGGGAATGTGGGTTTTTGACGCGTGGTATCTGTCCTCTCATTACGGGGGAGCCGAGTTGGAACTGCCTCGAAATTGTGTGCATTTGAAGCAGGTATAACTGGCAAATGAGAGGGTACTTCTTACTAATGATGTGTTGGGTTTTAGAATTGCTTATGGGGATTTTTATTGAGATATAAAGTCGTTTACGGGGATTCAGAGTGTGGTGGATGTTTTTACGAATATAATATTGAGTTTGTAACATCATCAAACCTGAGCCAAGTTTTAGTTAAAAGACAAGAGCGGTAAAGTTCTATAGCAAATTTGAATGGCCTGTGAACCCGATCAGTGTGAGTGGTTATTATCAAAAGTAGTTGACTGCTTCGTTAGTTCAGCGATAGCAATTGGTATTGCAGGCTAAGTATGAGGTCCTACGTTCAATTTTCAAGATATTACCGGGTTCTTGCATTAGGAGTTCTCAATAACAGGGTAGAGTCTAGACTTGTACCCGGTTAGTGGTATTAGGCTCGCCCGCTTTTATATGAGACTTAAAAATAACCATCATTCTCTTGCCCTTATCCCAATTAATTTGGGGTCGGCGCAGCATGTCTTCTTCTTCCATACTTCTCTATTACCCTTCATCTCATCAGACACCTCCTTTCGTGCCACATCATCCTTCACACAGACCATCCACATTCATACTCACAACTTTCCTCACGACATTGTCTTCATTCCTCCGCATCACATGCCCATACCACTCAATTTTTCATGAGACTTAAACATAACCGATCAACAAACTGTTGTTATAATATGGTACACCTTTTCCTTGCAGGGAAAATCAGAAATGCAATTTTTTTGGACTTCTATGTCTAACAGTGGGCGTACAGTCACGAGCACCAATATGTAAACACTTAACAACTTTTAATAGTGTTTTTCTCCTACTGTGCTGATTAAAATTTCATGTTCTTACGAACATAGTATTCTGTAACTCGTATTTTTATGATATCTCCAAGTTACAATCGTTATTTCTCGTGACTGTAAACTGACTGATAAAACATGACGTAGGTAGAAAACAAGGGAAGCAAAATTACACACAAGAAAGATAATATCAACTTATTAACTTAGCAACAACATAATTTCATCCTACATTATAACACCCAAAGTCAACACCCACACACAAACTTTCAAAATCAAGTAACACGAAATCAAACATAATACGCCGAAAATCTTGCAAACTCCTAACAAGCCGAACTTTGATCAATCATATCGAGTTGAAATCCGCATTGTAGGGATCGAACATTTCCTATTATACAACTACTGCTGAACTCTTAAGTGGCTCTAAGCGATCTGTAAGTTCGATTCGAGTTAGCTCGTTACCCCTGCCCAGGGTCAGTACCACCTCCTCTTAAGCCACTATTACTTTAGCATGACTCCAGTGTGCGAAAGAGATAGCGTTATATAGAACGGCTATCTCTATTTCTTTCCCACACTGAGGTGAGATTTAAATAATACTCCTCGAAGAGGTGAAGGGAGGCCCTCGGTGATTTCGGCGTGAATTTCGATGGTTGATTGAAGTGTTACTATTGGTTTAAATGGTTATATTATTACTTCATTAAGATCATCTGTGGCATCACGGCTTTGTTCAGGCATTACTTTCAAAGAATTGAGGAGCTCGTGGCTAAATAATAACAGCCGCTTGGGTCGATTTTTAGGTTAAGCCGTGTTTGCCTAGGTTGGTCTGTGGATGGGTGACCACCCATTACATACCGAGTCCCGGGTGTCATTTGTAGATCTTTGACAGTCGTTAGGTATTCAGTGGCCCGAAAAGTCTGACAACCAGTCTTACCAAGGGGTATCGTATTACCCAGTACTAACTGGGTTGTGGAGGTCAGATAGGCAGTCGCTCCATGTAAAGTACTGGTACTCACCAGCATCCGGTTAGACTGGAAGCTGACCCCAATATATTTGGGAAAAGGCTAGGTAGATGATGATTACTTTTAAAGGATTTTCTTCGTAATTTACTTATGTACGAGTATCTTAACTTACCTTTCCTGATTTGTCTCATTTATTAGGAGAGTGCATAGCTTTGTAATCTACTAGAAAACTACTAAGAAAGTTGGTTAATATTGTGTTTGGTGGTTTGGTAACTCTCAAACACGATATTAACCAACTCTTATTGATTGATAAGAATCAATAAAAAAAAACTAAAAAAAATTAAGTAGCAGTTGCTCCTAAGCAGTTGATCCTAATCTTAGTAGTTCCCCATAAATCTACATTTCCACGTCTCCATACCCTTCTATAGTCCCTTGTAAACGGAACTGTTACCGGCTGTAAACATGGGGTCACTAGGACCCACTTGGGGTCAAGTACGACTACGTCATCATTCAAATTGGTCTGTCAGTTACAAGTGCCCTTCGTAAGTACCAAGTTGGGTAGTTGGGGTACTACTCTAGTAGGGGAATTGATATTATTTTTGATGATTGAGAATTGCCGATTTAAATTTATACACTGTGACTTTTTAGTAGTCTTACAACGGCAGCCCACTTCATGTATCCAATGACTACTAAACATTCATATAAAAAAAAATGGTATTTATGAGATTTTAATAATTTAAAAATAAAAATATAATATTTCATAATTTTATTCTAATGTATTATTTATTTTTCTTTGTACCTGTTATGGTAGGTAACAAAAAAA
The DNA here is from genome assembly GCA_905220335.1 of Noctua pronuba. Classification (NCBI taxonomy): domain Eukaryota; kingdom Metazoa; phylum Arthropoda; class Insecta; order Lepidoptera; family Noctuidae; genus Noctua; species Noctua pronuba. The sequence continues at coordinate 6,157,702 of LR999918.1, read as the reverse complement.
AATCGCACCTAGAGCTATTTCATGTCAGGTACTTTGAGTGGACCACCTTTGTAAGACGACTAAAAAGTCACAGTGTATAGTGTTAGTTGTGCTCGTGGCTACATAATAACAGCCACATGGGTTGATCCTCAAGGTTGAGCGGTGATTGCCGAGGTTGGTCTTTGGATGGATGACCAACGGCCAAAGGTTTTTTTTTTTTTTTTTTTTTTACCGATGGGAAATCATCAACTGACTTCTCCCGCTCTGGGTGGAGTGGGAGGGAGTGTCAGACTCTTACTGACTAAAACCCATCCATGTTCCTTCATTGCCCTTTGTGTTCCAGGGCCACGGTATCTCTTTCGAACAGTCCCGCAGCCCCGGCAGGCATCGGCCCTTGCGGGCCCCTTCCTGGTTGCTGACATCTCTTTGAGGCGCGCGTGGAACACGAACGCGCCGTCGACACGGCCTGTCGTCATAAGACGGACGGACGGTGAGCTAACCCATTACTCACCGTCCACAGGCCCGCGCCTACGGTGAAAGGTTTGAAATGAGCCTTTAAGGTGAAAGCGCCTGGGTAGCTCGCGAAATTCAAATTTTCTTACGTTTTTTGTAATTTGCCGGTCAGTGTCACGTTGTATGTTGATTTAAATATGATTCGCAACCGTAACAAATATTGCTTTACAGGGTTATAACGATTAAAATCATCAATACAGTTCATTTAATCCCATTTAATTACTTTTTCATGAAATAGTCATTGCAAATTGCAAAAAAGTAAAAAAAAATGAATTTCGCGGACTACCTGGTTTTCACCTTAATACAAGTTTGTGTAAAAATCAAAACGTTACAGAAGCTCATTACTCCTAGGTCAACATAAATGAACAGAATATCACAATAAAACATTACCTGTTGTGAAAATAATTTGCTTTTATCAACAAATTAACCTTTATTCGTGTTCTAATTTAAAAATCATTGTTTTTTTTCTAATAATAAGCTGTTTAGCGGCTTCATACCTTTGCTTATCCTTCAACCTGCGAAGGCAAAGCGCGGGGAAAAAAGCTAATTAAATCATAGTTTCGTAATGATTAATGACAAAAAAACATTTCGTTTTGTTATTTTAAATTTTCGTAGGTATCTTGAAAAACGTCGTTTGATTCACGAGGGCATTTGTCTTTACAGGTCCCGATATGAATTCCTCCTCGGCTGCAATGACAAAGTTGTATCAAAAAGTACTATTTTTAGAGTCATCATCACCGTCATCATTGGCAGTTTTGTTCCACCCACTGACTATAGGCCTCCTCACTTTTGTACCATTCTTTCATAATCTGTGCGACTCTCAACCAAGTCTTCAGCTACCCATCTGGCGGTTGGTCTGCTAATTCTTCTGTTACCGTCTTCCAGTAACCATTCAGTGAGGGCTCTACTCCACTTGCCATCACCACGTCTTGCCAAGTGTTCTATCCACCTCAACTTCAGAGCCGCTACCCGCACTCTTGGACTTTATGTCGGATTTGTGATTTCTTTTTTTGGGATGGAATTTTGTCCGATTTATATTATCGTTCGTCTGCAATAATAATTTGCCAAACTAGTGTATCTCGCACGCGGCACGTGTAACTGTAATTACTTGCCGAACCTTTTTGATATTTGATGTCGTGTCGTGATGAGTTCATGAAAAGAGCTTAGTTTGGGTCCGAAACTAATCAGAAAACATACCTGTTAGCAAAACTAAAGCAAGGTCAAAATATTTGAAGCATTCGTTCCCAAATTCATATCATATTTTCCTCATTTCGACACCTGCAAAGAATAACATCGTAACTCAATTTTAGGCAATTTTGAGTTACAATCAATTCTTGCTGTACAAAAAATGCAGATTTTTTTTGCACTCAGCCCGCGGCTAAATATTACGTAAGGCCTGCCAGGGCTGCGGGACTGTTCGAAAGAGATACCGCGGCCCTGGAACACAAAGGGTAAAGAAGGAACATGGATGGGTTTTAGTCAGTAAAACTCTGACACTCCCTCCCACTCCGCCCAGAGCGGGAGGAGTTATTTGCTGATTTCCAAACAAAGGCCTTTAATGTCTGTTTTTTAACCCCTGAGACTAAATTGACAAGTGAAAATGTCAAAACTGACATAAATCCTTTTGAAATCTATGTCAGTTTGCCATTTTTACTTGTCAATTTAGTCTCAGGGATTAAAAAACAGACAGTACGTAAAGGAATTTAGCCGCAGGGGTGAGTGCAAAAAAATCTGCATTTTTTGTACAGCAAGAAAATGATTGTAACTCAAAATTGCCTTAAACTGAGTTACGATGTTATTCCTCGCAGGTGTCGATTTTATCGAGAGCCAGAAAATATTCTACTTTCTACTAATTTCATGAATATGAAAGTTTTGATGTTTGTATGTATATATGTTACAAAATGTATGCATAATAATGTAATGTATTATACGTATGTATTATGTGTGTATGTATTATGTGTAAACGGACCCTTCACGAAGCCGTCAACCAAGCATTCTGTACATCAGACTAAGTCACCCTATGTAAAAATTATTGCTGGGAAACGACTTTTTTTTTTAGGGTGAAATATCACGTTTTACGGTAAAACTCAATGTAACGTACTCAAAACATTGTGCTGATGGATGGATTGAATAGTACGAGGGTCGTGAAGGTGTTTAAAGTAAAAATCTTACATTAGAAACATGTATTTAAAAAAAAAACTTGTGAAAAAATTGGAACTTTGACCTCCAATATCTCCGTAACTAGAAGGTTCCCAGGTATGGTCCAGAACAAAAACATGATCGCAATGACGGGTAGAACAAGTACCCTTCGGCTTCGTTAAGGGTCTTTTTACACCCTTTATTTATGTTTACAAAATGGTATTTTCCATTTTTTTTTTTGTACTCTATCACAATGCTGTCCTATTTGACCCATAGGTTGTCTGGTAGAGAATGCCTTGTGGCATTAAGTCCGCCTATGTACCACTTTTGTACATGAAGTTTAAATAAATAAATAAATATGTTTGTTTCTTAATAAGCTTTAACTGCAGATTGGATTTAAGTAAATATTGGCACACTGATAGAGCTAATCATCATCTGCCTAGCCTTTTCCCAACTAGTTTGGGGTCAGCTTCCAGTCTAACCGGATGCAGATAAATACCAGTATTTTACATGGTGCAACTGCCTATCTGACCTCCACAACCTAGTTAGTACTGAGTAATATATAATAGTTGTCAGACTGATAGAGCACATAATCAATAAAAATATAAGATATTTTTAATTCAGATAAAGAATAAAGGTAGATTGCCACGCTATCTGAGAAAGAGCTCCCGTACGTATGACCACTTCTGAAATTAAGAGAGCTCCTCTATGCCAATCTTCTTTAATAGTTTCCTAAGGATGCGAATAAAAGTGTGGGCAATCAATCGCAAGTAAATCATAACGCTATCAACAACTGTCGAAGGTCAAAGAAAAATACTTAAAAACAACATTATTTTCATCAAAACAGCTAAGTGACTTTCTTCAAACTTGTTACCTTCATTATTATAAGAAGTTTGTAAGCCTACAATATGCCTATAACTAGTAAGTGTAGAAAAACATATTGTTAGTTTAGAAAACTTGTTAACTGAGTTTAGTTTAGCCTATATTATGTGTATTTAGAAGACGTATGAATGATGAGAATGTTGAGATGGATGTGTAGAGTGACATAAATTGATAAAGTAAGGAAAATATACTCAATATTAGAGGAAGTTTGAAAGTGGCGCCTACTACAGAAAAATTGAAAGCAAGTCGTTTGTCTTGGTATGTTTTCACCCATCATTATTGCTACCAGAATGTTAAGTCCACTATCCTAGGCTAGACAAGCCCGCCACACTATTCCCAAACCACAATAACTTCTGAAAGCCAGAATCAACAGTGTCGACCACCAGAAACAATGAAGCTCGACGAAGTCCCAGATAAACAATTTAACTGTCTTGGATCAAGCAACAAAATTAATCAGAAAAGTATAGTGGTGGAGTAGGAATTCTATAATTTCCACTTCCCTCCATATCAGCAGGAGACAGAACGAAACAAGGCCAATAGGCACAAAGGGACGTTGACAACTGGGATAAACCCATTGCATCTCAAATGTTAGCAGAAGCTCACGTTGATGATTTCTACGGTGTTATCAGTAAAAGAGTTGGGTCAATGCTAGGCAGATTGCGTGGGAGCACTAATGGCATCTTTAAGATGATAGATAGTTGATAAATTTGAAAATCCATTTGTAAGGCACTGGGTAGATTTACACATATCGACCCGTTGCCTAAAACCAGCAAAATATGCAAAATAAAATGTATAGACTAACATAGTTTTTAAGTTGTTTTGTTAACACTATGGTTTTTTGGCCGAAATAAACAGTTAATGTTAAAATAAATTTGCCTAGCATGATATCCTATTCTAGATTTACTTTTGAATCATCAATATGGAGGCCTTTTAATACAAACATTTCACTGATTAATTTCGACCGAGTCAATGGAGAATAATCCTAGTTTTTATTAAAACAGAAACGCAGTTTGAGTGATTCACGATACATTCAAATGCATGTATGTGAACATAATGAATTTATCGCGAATTGTGTACGGTTGGGAACTCAATAAAACCGGCACTTTATTTTGAAGTTGTAACAAACTAGCGTAGGTACATTTATTATTTAAAATGAGAAGATGAGGATGTTGAAATGGTTGTGTGGAGTGACAAGAATGAATAAATTAAGGAATAATAATACATAATGTTGTGATGGCCCAGAGGTTAAGGCCTCGCCTCTCATGCATGAGGTTGTGGGTTTAAATCCGGGCAAGTACCAATGTGACTTTTTGAATTCATATGTACTTTCTAAGTTTATTTTGGACATCACAGACATCGGTGAAGGAAAACATCGTGAGGAAACCTGGACTTATAATTAATATAAGTCTGAAATCGCCAACCCGTCTTGAGCAAGCGTGGTGATCAATGCTCGTGCCTTCTCTGTGTGAGAAGAGGCCTTTGCCCAGCAGTGGGACAGTAACAGGCTGGTATTATTATTATATAATACATAATTATTATAGGAAATTTGAGCTTCAGTTCTGGAGCCATAGCGCTAAATGGCTTGCTCCTCCCAGTCGGCTCAGACTTTCGGTATCTCTGTTCACTCGTGCAAAGCGATGGCGAAATAGATCGGAGTGTTAAACACATAATTAACACTGGATGGATGAAATGGCGGTAGGGGGAACAATATGCGACACTCGCTTTCCCCTTAAACTCAAGGTAAAGATTTATTTATTTAAACTTCATGTACAAGAGTGGTACATAGGCGGACTTAATGCCACAAGGCATTCTATACCAGTCAACCTTTGGGTCAAATAGGACAGCATTGTGATAGAGTACAAAAAAAAAATAAGAAAAATACCATTTTGTTAACATAAATTGATATACTTACATAAATAGGTACATGCTAATATATTTACAAATAAAATGAAATGAACTAATATATATTATAATACATACAAATAGTCCAAAATACGAGAAACCTCATAATAATTACTATGACTACTAATGACTAGGTTGCGAGCAATTTAGTCTGATTTCAAAAAGTACTTCCGAACTGTTCTTTTGAAAGCCATAAAACCATGATTAGAGTAGAAAAATTTGCAGTACGAAATGTGCAACTTTTTTATAGTACAGCTTGAGTATTGCCATTGCCGTATCTTCTTTTATCTCTATTTTTCGTGAAGTCGATCTTATTTCGTTGAAATTCGATAAATAACAACAATTCCTCACTCCTCACACGGAAATATGTGAAGATTGGAAGGGCCCTCAACAGTTCAGTTGGTATTACAGGAATCAATAGACAAACGAAAGCCCTCATACAGCCCTAGACGTTATTATACCTTACAACAAACGTTAGGGTCCGCTAGGGCTGCTACTCAGACAAATAAACAAATAGTCTTTGGACCCACATAATAAACCACTTAAGGTATCTCAAGATCGGCAGCGGGACTGTTTGAAAGAGATATCGCGGCCCTGGAATACAAAGGGCAAAGAAGGAACATGGATGGGTTTTAGTCAGCACAAGTCTGACACTCCCTTCCACTCCGCCCAGAGCGGGAGGAGGAGAAAAAAAAGGTATCTCAAGATATTGATAGGCAAAGTAAACGTATATTACAAAAAAAAAACAAGGAGGAAAATATATGAAAGGCAAAAAAGAAAGCAATAGAGAAAATGTAGTAGTAATTAAGATAACACGCTTATATTGAAAAAAACATTTTTTAAAACAAGCTTTTAATTATAGGTGTGACATGTGTGCATAAAAATAAGTAGTTGGCCATCTTTAGGAGTACGCCATATTGAATTTAGAATGACGTCACTTAGCTAACCATGCATTGCCATCTAAATTAAACGTGTGTGTGTGTGCAAAATTTCAGCTCAATCGGTTGGGGATAGCTGTTACAAAAAAACATTCAGTTGCAAGATTTGACCTAAACAAACAAACAAGCTTTGCAATTTAAATAACAGCTTGTAAAAAGGATCATATAATGATGACGTTAATTCATATTTCAACAACTTATTTTATGGTTTAGCAACCTAAAAAACTGAACAATTATGTACCATCGTCTTCAAATTTCAGATGGCCATGAAAATAACCAGATGTTTGAGAAACGAAACTTATACTGTCACTTACGGGATATCTTCCGTGATTATTCATTATTTTGAGCTCCCGAAGTCCTGATATTTCGACGTCATGATCGCTGGATGTCTGGAGAACCGCACCCGACCCGCATTTTCCAGTCATCCCGAGAACAGTTGTAAAAGACATGATCTCGGGATGACTGGAGAATGCGGCTCGGGTGCGGTTCTCCAGACATCCCGCGATCATGGCGCTTGCAACAGATATCTTGTAACAGTATAAGTTTCATCTTAAACAATGTAAGCTTAAAACAATGTTATATGTTTGAGAATCTCTGAAAGCAAACAACAGCTGACATTGAAAAAAAAGACCTAGATCCAAAATTTTATAGACAACAAAATTATACCACAAAAATTCTTTACAAAAATCCGTAAATTGCCAACCCTGAACAACCCGAAAAATCCCCGGATTGTTTCTAAAAGGATATATAGACGATATTAACACATCAAAGGGCTATCATGCGATCTGTCATGGCGTAACGTAACACATGGTAGAATACACTGGTGCGTGTTTTTTTCTTCCATATCTGTTGGATTTAATACGTAGTCGAGTTGAGGGTGGTGGATCCAGTTTGGATTGTCTTTGAAAAGGATTTGGAGGGGTTGAAATATCTTATTGGGCATTTAAGGATATCTAAATGTAATGCTCGTATTCTAGGAAATAATAAGCGAAGATTAAGATTAGTCTAAAACAATGGGTCCCAAACAGCAGCAAACGGCAACGCGGCAGGCCCAGAAGGAGATGGTGGGACAAACTCAACTCCTTTCACAAGGATTGGCGAATAACAGCACTGGATAGGGATAAGTGGAAGGAGGGAAGGGAGGCCTTTGCCCAGCAGTGGGACACAAATGGCTGATAATAATAAAAATAAGATTAGTCTGTAAAGTAATAAAATACAATTTTTTTTTCTTACACAGATTACAACCACTATTCAGTAAATATAGGTTCCAAAATGATGGAGGGCGTACCAATTTTAATAAACCAGGCAAAAAATTTAAATGCAGGTAGCATTTGAGAATTTCCAATAGTATCCTGTTGATATGAAATGATGGCAGACCCAAGGATCGAACAGGGAATCTTTCATTCAACAGCCACGCTTTTGACTTGTGAACCAGCAACGCTCTTAATAATCCTATGATCGGTAGTGGATCCCTATTCTGTGCGACCAGCTTTTTATTCTGTAAGACCAGCTATTATATCAAACACGTCGAAGAAGATAGTTAAAAAGAGATTGCATGTAGCGGAGATGAAAATGTTGAGGTGGATGTGACAAGAATGGATAGAGTAAGGAATGAGTATATTAGAGGAAGTCTGAAAGTTGCGCCAGTTACAAAAAACTTAAAAGGAAATCGATTGTTGTGTTATGGGCATGTGATGAGGAGCGACGAATCGCATGTGACTAAAACAGTGATGAATATAATATGGATGGATGGAGAGGGAGAGGAATGATATGAATTAAAAAGGAGTAAATGATAGCGTGACGATTGACAGGGGGAATGGAAGAAAAAACGTAATGCGCTGACCCCAAATAACATGGGACAAGGGCAGGAAGATGATGTGGACCTTCTTTTGTTCCATTCCCACATTGTACCAAAATTGTCGCCTTTGTACTGGTTATTAGATGTTTAGCCGCTGATTAAATAATATATAATATCGTTCTATATTTCGTTTCTACCCCAACTCATTGATAAGGCCTATTTCTTAACTTTTGTGTTACCCATTGTTAATATTTTCTTTGTTATAACAACTCTTTTGTTATACATGTTTCAATAAGGATTCTTGTTTTCTTGACATTTTATCAGAATTTTGGGTTGGTGACGTAAGTGTTGGGAAGGTGAAAACGGTGAAACCATATAAAGTTTCTTAGGGGAAGAGGTGCTTTTTGAATAGAAATATACTTTGTTGCCAAGGAAAAATGAACGGGGGACTTTTTCTCCATAGTTACAAAGCCTCCATTGAGAACAAAACTTCAAAGATCAAATATAACACGTGATTGGCTTTTTTTAAGGATTCCGGAACCAAATGGCAAGGACGGAACCCTTATAAAGTCTACTGAGAATTTTTTTAAGTACGTAAGTGTTTGGAACAATTACTAATGGTCAGGTATTTTTCTGGGTATGACTGTGCATGGGTATAAGAGTAGAGGATGACCAAAGAAACGATGGATGGACTGTATGAAGGATGATATGGCACGAAAGGAGGTGTCTGATGAGATGACGAGTAATAGAGAAGTATGGAAGAAGGAGACATGCTGCGCCGACCCCAAATGAACTGGGATAAGGGCAAGAGAATGAGGATAACGTTGTCCGATCTGGGAATTGGAACTAGGGCCTCATTTACCCGTAGCGTTGCGATTTCTACACATTATAATTTAAACATCTACAAATGACAGCCGGGACTTAACGTGCGTTCTGAGGCGCAAATGGGTGTCGGTATGTTATTGATTGTCACCCATCTGAGGATCTACCTCGGCAAGTGCTGCTTAATCAAGCCAATCGACCTGTGCATCAGTTTGCTAATATACTTTAGTCACGAGCTCCTGTTCCAACCACAACATGTTCGGTATGGTATGAAGGGTTCCCTTCCATCTATTAGGGGAACCAGCCGTAATTTTTAATTTATGTTTCTTATTATTTGTTTTAATAGCAGCAACAGAAATGAGGACCTCGTGGCTAAATAATAACAGCCACTCAGGTCGATCTTTAGGTTAAGCCGTGCTTGCCTAGGTTGGTCTGTGGATGGGTGACCACCCATTACATACCGAGTTTCCTCCGTGCCTCGGAAAGCACGTTAAGCCGTTGGTCCCGGGTGTCATTTGTAGATCTTTGACAGTCGTTAGGTAGTCAGTGGCCCAAAAGTCTGACAACCAGTCTTACCAAGGCGTATCGTATTACCCAGGAATAACTGGGTTGTGGAGGTCTGATAGGCAGTCGCTCCATGTAAAATACTGGTATTCAGCTGCATCCGGTTAAGATTGGAAGCCGACCCCAATATAGTTGGGAAAAGGCTAGGCAGATGATGATCAGCAGCAACAGAAATACACATTCTGTGAAAATTTCAACCTTCTACTTATTACGGATCATGAGATACAGCCCGCTGACAGACAAACGGACGAACGGACGGACAGCGGAGGCTTAGCAATACCTTCAGGTACGGAACCCTAAGAAGTATGATCCAATTTTACTAATATTATAAATCAAAGCATTTATTTCAATTAGGAGGCGAAGCTACAGTCCCAGACACAAGGCATAATAACTTGTGAATGTACTGTAGTTGCCCATTCCAAAGCGTAGATCTCTATGGAGAAGAATGGGCAAGAAATTCCATGGACACTCTTTTAAATCAGACTATTTTTACAAGATCTTGGTTACACCATTCATGTTGAGATAATACTTATATATGTGAGAACGATGTGCACATTAAGAGCATCCAGAGTAAAAGATTAGATCAACAATTTAAAAACAAAGTAGTTAAAATAAACCGTGGCAGCTAAGAGATGACCAGTCCCAACTGACGAACGCCCGGATGGATGTCTGTTACTCTTGCACGCGAAAATTACTGAACGGAATTAGATGAAATTTGGCACATAGATAGTTTATAACCTGCCCTAACATATAGAATATTTTTTATCCCGGTAGTATGATCCCGCGGGACAGGTAACGAACTTCACGCGGGCGAAGCCGCGGGTATAAGCCAGTCAAACAAATTTATAAGAATTCCATAATTTTTCCACCCAAAAATAGCTAAGGATATCAACTTCCAATAACAGAATTATGAAGTACGAAAACCACTCGGTTCCTATGAATTACAGAGGATGATTAATTAATGAAACCACGAATGGAGGCTATACTGTGCCCGCGGCTCTGCCCGCCGCCTCAACCGTTTTTCATACGAGAGCCCAACGTTAATATTTTAGGTAGAAAAGGTCGTGGGCGTGGAGTTGGGAATTAATGAAGGCGGTATATTTTGTATGATGTTTTCTTTTTTCGCTGAGTTTTTGGCAGAAAATGTTTACGATTATTGATCATTCGACTGACTCGTTGGTGTAGTCGTCGCAAGTGCGACTGCTGATCATGAGGTCTTGGGTTCGATTCCCAGGTCGGGCACAGTGTTATTGGGATTTTCCATCAGGAATTTCTTAGTAGCAGTCACGGAGTTTGGGTTTGCGCCCGGTTCATGGTAATAGGCTTGCTCTCTATTACTTAGAACTTAAACATAACTGGCGAAATTGTGTGCATTATTAGGTTCACCTCTGCCTAACCCTTCAGGGATTACAGGCGTGATCTTCTGTTATTTTTTTGTATTTAATTTTTTATTATGCATCATGGTTAGAATGAAATTAAAATAATTTTATAGAATATAACCCTAGAGTTATGGGATATCAAAAAAACACGTTGTGTCCGTAAAATATATTTTTTCAACCATCAGTATCATGATTGTGTTATGTATGGACTTATGGAGTGCCATCCCTATTTTAAGTTTATTCTTAATTACACTTTTGTGTGTGTACACCTACACGGGCCTACGGAACAAACAGAGAAAATAGAAAACAAATGTGTTTTTATGTATCTATTTTCACATGCATTCAATTACAATCTGTTATTTTTTTATATTTCAATTTTATTTATCTGTTTTTTAGTACATAATTACGAAACAAGGAAAATCTAGAACGGACGCACGATTCCAACTAAGTCGTGAAAATCACTATCGTTGTTCAAATACGTACATTTATGTGCCAAGTAGCTCCATTTTAGTTCTAACATCATAGAGCAAAGGGAGGGTTGAATAAACATAATGTTTGTAGCCCGAGCGTACAAATATGAAATGTAACCCTTTCACTGCTTCAGCTTGAAATAGTGGGACTAGTTGTTATATTACTGACGGGTAAGGGATCTAATTTGGAGGGTTGAGCATTTATTTTTTATATAGTTTTCTCGCAAAGGGCAAGGTTGCTGAGGGTTAAGATTGGTAATTATTTTAAATAGGTCTTGCCTACTTAGAATGTAATGTTTTTCACTAATTTGCCAAAAATTAGTTGACGATTATTTTGATCATAAATTATCGTACATAAAAGAACTTTTTACTACTTAATCATCTGCTTAGCCTTTTCCAAACTATATTGGGGTCGGCTTCCAGTATAACCGGATGCAGCTGAATACCAGTATTTTACATGGAGCGACTGCCTATCTGACCTCCACAACCCAGTTAGTACTGGGTAATACGATACTCCTTGGTAAGACTGGTTGTCAGACTTTTTGGGCCACTGACTCCCTAACGACTGTCAAAGATCTACAAATGACACCCGGGAGCAACGGCGTAATGAGCTTTCCGAGGCACGGAGGAAACACGGTATGTAATGGGTGGTCTACCATCCACAGATCAACCTAGGCAAGCACGGCTTAACCTAAAGATCGACCCGAGCGGCTGTTATTTTTTAGCCACAAGCTCCTCAGAACTTTTTACTATTTATAAGACATAATTAATTCACAAAAAGCAGCCTCCATTATCAACAAACTTGAAACCACACTTTAGGTCCTCAGAAAATACCAAATAAATCAAATTGCGACCAAACGCGCCATAACGAATCTTCACTTTAAAAAAAAAACTAAATGCTTGAACATCACTTATTCAATATCGACTAAAAACTCCAGCAATCTGATATTCGATATTCAATTCAGTACTCGAGCTAAAAAAGAATCTATTACACTTACTGCCACGCAAAACTGAGCACAATATAAAAAGAGTTGGCCGAAATTCAGGTGGTAAATGAAGTGTTTTTGCTCTATCAGACCACCAATGTAAATTAAACTTCAACTCTCCTCAATTGTTTTCTTAAACGGAGCTCTGAAAAGAATTTTGATTAGATTAAGGGGTCAGGTTATTTTGGCCGATAGTGTCTTGCATCGTTTCAAGGGTTATCGAGTATCGCAGGTATTCGATTTTCGAATGGAGTTCGATATTGCTGCGGTAAAACTAGTTGTAAGTTTGTGTTTCTTTTTTTTATAAAGTGATTTTTTTTTATACTGGCAACTAGAAATAGATTTTAAATGAAAAGAATTCTCTTTCTTTTGTATAGTGAATGTTTGTCCTTTGGAAAAATCTAACTTACATTACTTTACAGAAGTAGAAGAAGTGATTACGTATCATCATCAACTGCATAGCCTTTTCCCAACTATATTGGGGTCGGTTTCCAGTCTAACTGGATGCAGCTGAATACCAGTATTTTACATGGAGCGACTGCCTATCTGACATCCACAACCCAGTTAGTACTGGGTAATACGATACCCCTTGGTAAGACTGGTTGTACGTGATTACGTATCAATGTCTATAATTCACATCAAGTCCGCTTGCTGAGCTGCTGGTCGCAGCTTCGATCCCTGAGTCAGGCAGTGTATTTGGAAAAATCTCAGTAAAAGCCCGGAGCAGTTTATAAATATCAAAACATAATACAGTAGCCCTAATACCCTTCACTTAATTTCTAGTATTTCGACTTTCTGGTTTTTCTTTTTATTGTTTCGACTGCCTCGGTGGTGCAGCGCGAACGCCATGTTCGCCGCGCGGACGCCGCACGCACCGCCATACATCGATCAGCCAATTCCTTGGTGGCCGAGAATGGTACCACAGTCCCCTACATATAATAAGGTGGCAGTCCTACCACACGCCGATTACCTGATTAGCTGCATTTGGGGCGAGTGGGTGTGTGTATAACAAAGAGATTTAAAAGACTTATAGAGCGGAAATTGGGAATAAAATCGTACAAAAATTTTGATCGCGAACATTTTCGATTTTGACACACGAATGCTACCTGACATGCGGGCGTATGATACTAGACAGAACGATTTGTTACTAAGTAGTAACAAGTTTTGGATTACGATTTTCTTCGTCTTATCCCGTCTATCGCTCGTAGATATTTTAATGTCTTTGGTGTATAATGTCAATGTGTTTTATTTATTTTAGTGTCTGTTTGTGAATGTTGTATGTAGATTTATATTTGGTAAATAAATATTTCATTTCATTTCATTTTTTTTATTTGGAGAAAAGATTGGCCAAACAAAATTCCCAGTTGCCCAGCCCTTCACATTTCAGAATAAGTCATTATTATGTTATGATACGCTATTAATAATCTTGCTGTCATGTTTCGCTATTAATACAATCTCTGAAAATACCTCAAGTTCATCGATGTATTATTTAATTGCCCCATCCCTGGGGATGTTTGTGGGTAGTAGGCTTGCGCCAGGAAACCACTGGGCTGGGTTGGATGGAGAGCATAATGTAATGTGTCGAAGACAATCATGTATGTGGAATAAATGTTTGAGTGTGCTGTGGTTTGATAAGGACTGTGGTTTGTTTAAGATTTGGGAGAAATATTGTGTATTTATCTGGTCGAAAGTCTGACAGCCAGTCTTATCAAGGGGTATCGTATTACCCAGTACTAACTGGGTTGTGGAGGTCAGATAGGCAGTCGCTCCATGTAAAATAGGGTAAAACAGACACCTTGGTAAGACCGGTTGTCAAACTTTCAGGCCACTGACTACCTCTACCGACTGTCAAAGATCTACAAATGACAGCCGAGACCAACGGCTTAACGTCCTTTCCGAGGCATGGAGGAAACTCGGTATGTAATGGATGGTCACCCATCTACAGACTAACCTTGTCAAACGCGGCTTAACCAAGAAAACAAATGCAAGGAAATCCAAAAATACCGAATCGCTCCCGCTGCCCAATAACCAATAATGCATTTACAAAACAGAACAGCATCCCGAATCCTTCCAGAATCAGATCCACTGAACCAATTCTTTAAAATTCACTCGATTCGACAGACATTCGATACGGATTCGATACCAAACGTATCCCTTTAGCCCCTAACGTCAGTGTATAATTGATTTTGTTCAAAGTCCCGAACTCGAGAGGATAATCGACTATTTTCCGCTCACTAACTCGATTCCGTATAGTTTGTTTGCTCTTATCAAAATTGTTTTTCGAAATCTGAATATTTTAGCTGCTTTTGATCCTGGTAAAGGGATGGGGTAAAGCGATTAAAGTTTTTGTAGTAATTACGGGAGTTTCAAAGTTTCAAGAGGGATTTTATTCTTGTTCGGCTGTGAAAAGGCTTGCTTGCGTCTTTTTAGAGCTTTGGCCCAAAAAAGGCCTACTAGTACCTAATCTTTCTGCCAGATCTATTCATTGTGCAAAACCTGACAACTGAATCTTTAAATAAAGATTAGCACGCGTAGCATGACCTCTATAGCAACGGGTTTCTTTGATGGAAGAATCGACAAAATTACAGATTGTGAAAAGAAATCTGCCATTTTGTCGACACAATCTGTCATTTTGTCGATTCTTCCGTCAAAGAAACCCGTTCCTACGGTAGTCATGCTACGCAGGCTGATTATATTGTAAGTTGGTAAGAGCCTAACTTGGCATTAAGGCTTACCTTGAGCCGAAGTTAATGTTCACTAGAAACAAAAATAAAAACAAAATACATTTTCCCAACTATATTGGGGTCGGCTTCCAGTATAACAGGATGCAGCTGAATACCAGTAGTTTACATGAAGCGACTGACTATCTGACCTCCACAAACCAGTTATTACTGGGTAAGACGACCCAGACTTTTTGAGCCACTGACTACCTAACGACTGTCAAAGATCTACAAATGACAGCCAGGACTAACGGCTTAACGTGATTCCGAGGCACGGAGGAAACTCGGTATGTAATGGGTGGTCACCCATCCCCAGACGAAACTAGGCAAGCACGGCTTAACCTGAAGATTGACCCGAGCGGCTGTTATTATTTAGCCACGAGCTCCTCGAATATCAACATTAAAACAAATCTCAGGCGTCCAAATTCAAATTCAAATTCATTTATTTGTGAACAAAGGGTATATACAGAGATGTTATAAATAAATGAGACCCGAGCTGTGCCCTGCCAAAAGGCATACAAAATATAGTGGTATGGTGTTTGGTTCTTAAACAAATACATTTTAGAAATTCAAAAAAACAAAATTATACTTAAATCATGTTAAAAGTCCAGACTGAACTAAGTCAACCATTGAGCTTAGACTTAGGCGATCGCTTTTAAATAAACTTACAACAGACTTGACGTATGTTTTTTGGCAGATTATGTCCCATTTTGGCTTTTTCATTATCTTTATCTCATAAAATGTCAATTTGAAATTTGAAACTTATTTGGTGCCAGTACGAAAAATAAAACCAAAAAACGACAGTGTACCAATATAACCGACACTTCGTAATACCGTAAACATCACTTACAGTTACAACACCAACATTAAGACCCAAAAACTCACAAATACAACCTACTCAATAACATCTAAAGAATTCGTCAAAACACACACTTCACACCAAAGATTACAATCGTTAGATTCACCCCGCTTGACCAAAAAGACTCTCATTTTTGTTTTAGAACATAACATCACGCCTGCAATCGGGTTAGGTAGAGGTGTACCTAATAGTACACCCACATTTCGCCAGTTATATTTAAGTCCCGTGTAGTAGGGGCGAGACAATTGTCATCAACCGGGCGCAATTCCAGACTCCGTGGCTACTACTGAGAAATTCCTCATGGAAAAACCTAATATCTCTTTGCCTGACTCGAGAATCGAATCCAGGACCTCTTGCTCAGCAGTCACGCTTGTGACGACAGTCTGTCTTTCGAATCATGATTGAATTATATTATTATAGAAACTTTAGTAGTGCGTTCAGAGTTTTAACCAAATTTTAAATTAACGCGAGCGAAGCGTGTGCAAAACCTGGTACACTTATAAGTGTGACCTTATTACGAAGAGGGTATATCTAAGGTTTTAAATCTTTGCTTCTCAGTTCTCACCAGTTTTTGTGGTAGCGATATTTTCTTTCGGCTTCACCAAGTTAATGACACTATCTTAATTCAATTGTGGATATCTGGAAGGTAATAACTCTGTTGTGGTGGCCGGTGCACGGACAGAAGAAAGTTCTCGCGTTGTTTTTGTTAGGTGTGATAGTGTACGAGTACTTGGAAATCATTGATAAAACGTTGTCTGAGTGAGGTTCCGGGTAAATATTCTGAGAAGGTTTGGTGCCAAATCTGAGATGTCAGGTCTAAATAATTGGTGTAGTCTGTAAACTATTTTACCGCAATGAACTCATCTGCCTAGCCTTTTCCCAACTAGGTTGGGGTCGGCTTTCAGTCTAACTGAATGCAGATAAAATACCAATATTTTACATGGAGCGACTGCCATTGAACCCCACACGGTGCCCCTTGGTAAGACTGGTTTTTCAGACTTTCCAGCCACTGACTACCTGTAACGACTGTCAAAGATAATATATATAAATGGCAGTTGGGTTATGTTGGCTTAACGTGCTTTTTCAGTCACGAAGGAAACTGACTATGTAATGGGTGGTCACCCATCCACGGACCAACTCAGGCAAGCGCAGTTTAACTTGAAGATCGATCCGAGAGGCTGTTATTTTTAAGCCGCGAGCTCCTCACGACCATATAACTGCATTAGCAACAAAAAAATATTTAAGCCACTTTTAGTATTATGTTTCCATGATTCATTTAAAATCTCCTACTAAAAAGACACTACGAACTTTCTTACATCCATACAATAAACTAAAAAAACCTTACCGCGACCGCATCAAATACGTAATGACGTAACGTAATTACGATCAGTAGCGGTAGCGGTACGTACCGCA
Source organism: Noctua pronuba (assembly GCA_905220335.1). NCBI lineage: Eukaryota > Metazoa > Arthropoda > Insecta > Lepidoptera > Noctuidae > Noctua > Noctua pronuba. Next base: position 6,140,338 of record LR999918.1, on the reverse strand, counting down.
TACACGCTTTTTATCTACAAATACATATTAGTAGCTACTGCCATAGATTAAGTGTGTATACAAGAGAAATAGAAATGTGATACAGTATTCTGGGTGTTAAATATGACAAAAGAATCTGAAGAAGAAGTCAGGGGTACTAAATGTTCCGGGGCTGCGGGACTGTTCGAAAGAGATACCGCGGCCCTGGAACACAAAGGGCAAAGAAGAAACATGGATGGGTTTTAATCAGTAAAAGTCTGACACTCCCTTCCACGCCGCCCAAAGCGGGGGGGGGGCGGGTCATTTGATGATTCTCAAACCGAAAAAAAAGGGGTCCTAAATTGACATTCGCAAATAGATTGACAGGGCCGAATGAGTGTTTTGCATCAAGATTAGGTACCTAAGGTTGACCGGCTATACCAGGGTTCACCCGAAAAGTGGAACCTTCTAGTTACGGAGACATTGAGGCTCAAAATTACAACTTTTTCACAATTTTTTTTTAAATAAACTTTTAGTGTTATAACTTTACTTTAAATACCTCCACAACCCCCGTACTATTCAATGCATCCATAAGCACAATGTTTTAAGTGAAATACATTTAGTCCTACCCTAAAACGAGATTTTTCACTCCAAAAATAAAAGTAGTTTCCCAGTAATAATTTTTGCGTATAGTTACTCAGTTTGATGTACAGAATGCTTGGTTGATGGCTTCGTGAAGGGTCCGTTTACACACTGTATTATTAATAAAACTATCTACCATCATATTATGCTTGACCAAGTGAGTCGTAACAGGCAGGTCATTGCGCACGCATAGAGAAATGCACCAAAGTTTCCCTTCTGTACAAATTTCTTATTCTATGACACCACACTTCCGCGGTAGACCTTTATTCTTGACGATAATATTGATGATTGTACAATAGATTTGTATCTTCCGTGTACAATATGGTACAGGAAATAAAGTTCAATGATATCAGTTAAGCTAGAAGTCACAGAGCCGACACTCTTGTTTGAAATAGTTCTATTATTTTTTCTGCCGCCAATCACTTTGCTGTACTCCGGTTTGATAGATGTGGGTGTCCGCCAAATTATAGTCAGGCAGGTACTCGTATGTATCTATTTTTATTTCTTTGCCGGCAAAGACACCGCCGGTGAGATGGTTTTAATGCTCAACCTGACACAAAACAGAATCTTCCTCAAAACTTTGTGTCGAATCAAAACACAACATATTCCAATTAAAGTTTTCCAATTGATTACGGTCTTAACGATTCCATTATTTATCTCTATTCTGAAGTAGAAGCTTACTAGATTTAGCAGACTGTCAATTAGAGAAGTACCGATTAGACTAATCGAGAAAACCGACAAGCCGACAAGCAAGTCGAAAAGACAAACAGCGTCGGCTGGAGTGATTGGTATGGACCTTTATTGTTGAATTATTCGTTTGGTAGTCAATATTGAACTTAAAACAAGAGAAATAATATTTTAACTAGTCTTATATAAGTTAAAATTGCATCATCATCATCTTCCTGCCCTTGACCCACTCTATTTGGGGTCTGCGCAACACGTTTTTTTCTTCCATTCTCCTCTGTCAGACGACTCGGCATCATTTACTCCTTTCTCTTGCATATAATTTCTCACACAATTCATCCATCTTTTCTTTGGCCTTCCTCTCCCTCTCCATCCATCAACATTAATGTCCATCACTATTTTAGTCACATGCGTCTGATCCCTCCTCATTACATAGTACATACAATTTATACCAGGATAAATAATTCAGAATTTCTATGACCAAACGCCGGTGTGATCGAATGAATTTTATGATGTCGAGCGACTCTGTTGTACAGTCACGAGCACCAATATGTAAACACTTAATAACATTTAAAAGTGTTTTTCTTCCTACTGTTCTGATTAAAATTTCATGTTATTTCGAACATAGTATTCTGGAACTCTTATTTTTATGAAAACGATCCCATCTCGAAGTTACAATCGTTATTTCTGACGGAAATTGCTTTTTAATTTAGGAAAGTGAATACATATTGGTGCTCGTGACTGTACATGAAACGCTACAGATAACCGATGTCTTGAACCCTTACCCTGAACTCCACCGACAGCAATGATCGGTTCTGCCAACTAGTCGGTTTTTGCAACCGACTATTCGGCCAGCTGGCAACTTGGCCAAAGTCATAGTCAGCTCATTTTTACCATCAATACTAAAAGCCAGCACAAACTAAAATATGTCTCATACACAGAAAACTAGCAGACGCTGGAACTACACAATCAATTTTTGCGTTCAGCAAATGGCCGAGTAAGATCGTGAGGATACCAACGGGTTAAATAATTTAATTCTTACCAGTAGGTATTTTGAGAACTGTGGCAGTTACAGCAGCTTTGACGTTACGTTTACACCGCGCACTAGTGGTAGGACCTTCTGGTTATCTAAATCTAAATATATAAAAGCGAAAGGTCACTCACTCACTCATCACGAAATATCGAAAACCACTTGACGTATAAAGATGAAATTTGGCAGGGAGGTAGTCTATAGTTAGTAGACGTCCGCTAAGAACGGATTTTGCGTCAGGGCCGGATTAAGGAGGTCTAAGGGCTCTGGGAATTTTGTTTGAAAGTCCTTCATTTTTTGTGCTACAAACTTAAAATTTGGCAGGAAAGTAGTTATCGCGGACGAAGTCGCGGGCAACAGCTCGTTTATAATATTCTTCACCTACATTTCAGAAACGTATTAAACTCGATTTCAATCATTGCTACCTTTGCATACGACTAATTTACAATATCTGATGTGTCAGTTAGTTTATCGGCTACCGCACCCATATAATACAATAGGTATAGCAGCCAAAAATTGTAACTAATATAGTCTTTATTGTGTCCCGCTGCTGACGTTTCTCCTTCCAAATCTCTGTCTTGTGTGATCTCTGGTCACATACGGAAATGTTATGAATAAAAGAGCCGTCTAACAAATTGGGTGTATAATAAAGTATACTGGGTGTAAACAGACCCTTCACGAAGCCGTTAACCAAGCATTCTGTACATGAAACTAAGTAACTTTACGCAAAAAAGATTGCTAGGAAACGTTTTTTTTTGGGATAAAAAAACACTTTTTACGGTAGAACTCAATGTAACGTACTCAAAACATTGTGCTGGTGGATGGATTGAATAGTACGGGGGTCGTGGAGGTGTTTAAAGTAAAAATCTTACATTAAAATCATGTATTTAAAAAAAAACTTGTGAAAAAGTTGGAACTTTGACTCCCAATATCTCCGTAACTGGAAGGTTCCCAGGTATGGTTTAAAACAAAAAAAATGATTGCAATGACGGGGAGAACAAGTACCTTTCGGCTTCATTAAAGGTCTTTTTACACCCTTTATTCTACATATCAAAGGCGACTCTGAACTAGATCTTTCACATCCAACTTGCCTTGACTACTAAAACCCTCTAAACAAATTCTAGAAACGATCGAAAATTTCCACAAAAACCTTTTCATAAACTATGTAATAGGCAGGTACAAGAATCAACCACACACAATAAGAAAACGATAAAAATGCTCCTCCAAACATTATTCCTTTTACTTGTATATTCCCTATCTTTACAAATAAGCATAGCAAAGAGCAAGAATACAATAGATTCAAGAGTTTGCTTTAGTTCGTGCCAAGATAAACATATCTTGCTTATTTTGTGTTACTGTTTTCATTTGTAAACTAGATTTTCTCACGTTTGTATTGTGATCTCCATAGATCTGTGTTGGGACGTGTTTTTCTTAGTTGTTGAGAAAAATATCGTATGTTTGAGTTATTTATTGTTGAAAATGTGTTAAATAATAACAGTTGCTCGGAGCGATCTTTAGGTTAAGCTGTGCTTGCCTAGGTTGGTCTGTGGTTAAATAAATACCGAGTTTCCTCCGTGCCTCGGAAAGTGCGTTAAGCCGTTGGTCCCGGCTGTCATTTGTAGATCTTTGACAGTCGTTACAGGTAGTCAGTTTCGCAAAAAGTCTGACAACCAGTCGCAACAACGCTACATTAGTTTTTGTTCAATATAGCTACGCAACCTAACCGTACACGCACTGTTTGATACAAAGACAAAATGCGAATGAGATAAGATGCTCATGGAAACTGAGAAATCCTAAATAATTTAAAAAAAACTACACAAATAAAAAACCACTCTTCGGTACCAATTATGTTAACAAGTAACATTTAATTAAAAGTATCAAAAAACTCAACTACAAATTGTATTATGTATATATCTATATGTTTATATTTGTAATTTCCTTTTAATTTCCTTCATTTTGATACCCTACTCGATAGATTTGGTTGAAAAAAAAAATATATATCTACTTACAATTTATCGCCAAAAATCCGCCATTTTGTTTTTCTTTAAACACCCATGAAAGAACACTTGGGTTTTTGAGTCGAATCTAGTGAAACCTTAATCGTCGATTTGGAACATACGAGGTAATAAAGAAATTTACAAAGAAACATACAAGATACTTGCGAAAACATAACCCTTAATAATAAATAAATATATGAATGTCTGGGACACTGGAGAACGGTCCTTCGCTATCCAGGATGTCGACAGATCCAGGGGAACAGCGAACCGATAAAGATCGAGCGCGGTATATTCCAGGGTGATAGTCTGAGCCCATTGTGGTTTTGTCTAGCCTTGAATCCTCTCAGCACACTGCTGGAGGGTTCAGGTCTAGGCTATCGGTTGAGGAGAGGTGGTCAGGTCATATCTCACCTTCTTTACATGGATGATCTGAAACTCTTTGCCCCCAACAACTTGCAACTGATGAAGCTACTGAAGGTAACGGAAACTTTCAGTAGCGCCATCAGGATGGAATTTGGTGTGGACAAATGTGCAGTCATGCATGTGAAGCGAGGGGAGATTATGGAATCCGTGGGAACGCAACTCTCGGATTCCATATACCTTAGGTCCCTCTCCTCAACAGAAACCTGCAAATATTTGGGTATGTCGGAAGCATTAGGTATCAATACTGCCGACATGAAACAATCGTTGAGGGAGCGCTTCTTTGGCCGCCTGAATAAGGTACTAGGTAGTCTTTTATCAGGCGGAAACAAGGTGCGCGCCTTCAACGGTTGGGTCATGCCTAGAGATGGGTTAATGCCCTGGCATATTGGGCGCATTGAATAAGCGCCGGATAAATGCCCATAAACGCCCAATAAATGCCTTTTGCCTGGGCAAAAACTTTAACAGAACTTTTATTAAATTTTTCATTCAAATAGCTATATTTGAGTGTGCGGAAAAGGTAAACCAAAAACATATTGGATTATAGCTAATATATTGCAACAAACCAGAAATCGATATAATAAGGTTAAAAGTATGCATTTTTTTTTTGTTTTTTTTTACGGATGGGAAATCATCAAATGACTTCTCCCGCTCTGGGTGAAGTGGGAGGGAGTGTCAGACTCTTACTGACTAAAACCCATCCATGTTCCTTCATTGCCCTTTGTGTTCCAGGGCCACGGTATCTCTTTCGAACAGTACCGCAGCCCCGGCAGGCATCGGCCCTTGCGGGCCCCTTCCTGATTGCTGACATCTCTTTGAGGCGCGCGTGGAACACGAACGCGCCGTCGACACGGCCTGTCGTCATAAGACGGACGGACGGTGAGCTAACCCATTACTCACCGTCCATAGGCCCGCGCCTACGGTGGCCGGGAGCCACCACGTGGCCCCCGACGCCCGGTGCGTCGCCCGCGGCGGCTGGGACGTGAGATTCTCTCCCTCTCACGTCCCGCCACCTCCTTCGCTAGCATTACTGCTTCACAGAAGGAGGTGACGGCTTCCCATTCCCTCTCGCTCCGGACCATGGCCTGAACCAGGGCCGGGCGCGAGAGGTCGCCGCCGCCGATCGCCGCTACGAGGACACGGCGGAGCTCCGCCCAAACGGGGCAGACCTCCACGGTGTGCGCCACCGTGTCCTCCGGACGATACTCACAATGATAGCACCCGGGCGTTTCCTCCCGCCCGATTCGGTGCAGGAACCTCCCGAAACAACCGTGTCCGGTGAGGACCTGCGTCAGGCGGAAGGTGAGGGCGCCGTGGCGCCTCTCTAGCCACTCCGCAAAGAGGGGACTTATCGCCACTATTGTGGCGTGCCCTGCACTGGGTTGCAACAGTCGCTGTCTCCATGTCGCCATGAGATCGCGTCGGAGGTCTGTCGGTGATTTGCCGCGGCAGCGGAGTTTCCCCCCGACGTAGTGCCCCCGCGCGCCATTCATGCAGGCGCGCGAGGACTATCGCCTCCAGATCCCATGGCTGCAATCCGGCTAGGAGGCTCGCCACCTCGCGGGAGATCGTGCGGTACCCCCGGATCAGCCTTACGGCTACGACCTTTTGGGGCGCGTTCAGGTAGTGGGCGGCACGCCGCTTACGCAGTGTCCTGCTTGAGCGACGAATACGACCCGATGCGACGCGACCCGACACGATGCAATGCGACGCGATGCGACACGCGACAAATGTCCTACGTGATTTTGGTCATTACTTTTCGAATCATGGAGATGTACAGTACAATTTTGCTTGAAAGTTTCTAAAATGATGAAGGAAACGATTCTAAAATGGTTAAGTGTTTTTTGTCCCACAACAATCTTTGCTCTCGCACTGCGGCGATCAACTCTTCTGAATCAACCATTTCGTAGTTCGTGGTGTCGCGACAAGTCGCCCTCAAAACAAGTACGCGTTACGTCGCGTCTCGCCGCAGACTGCCATATAGGCCGCAAGCAGGGTATGCCGTGGAGTTGATCGCGTTCGTCGCGTTCGCAGCGTCGCGTCGCGTCGTATTCGTCGCTCAAGCAGGACACCCCGTTAATTGAACGCGCCCACACCGGGGCCCCGTAAAGGGCCATGGACCGCACGACCCCCGCGTAGAGCCTACGGCAGAAGGCGTTTGGACCCCTCAGGTTGGGCAAGAGCCGCTTGAAGGCAGCCCCGGCCCGTTCCAGTTTGGGAGCCAAACGTCGGAAATGCTCAACGAAGTTCCACCGGCTTTCGAGGACGAGAACGAAGAGTATGCTTTACCTTTTTATTTTAATTTACAAAATACCTACTGACATTAAGTTTCATTTTAAGTTAAGTTCCTGCTTTATTTTTTACAAAACAAAGTTATTCATTTTTATGCCCAATGATCGGGCATTTATTTGGGCGTAAACTCATTTATGCCCAATATGCCAAGTTTATGCCCATTTTGTCCATATTTGTTTTTGCCCTCGACCCATCTCTAGACTCATGCCGGTTTTGATGTATTCTTTCGGCATACTCAAATGGACTCAGACGGAACTTGATGCCCTGGATAGGAGGGTCCGTGCACTGCTGACCGCAAATCGAATGCATCACCCACGGTCGTCGGTAATGAGACTGTATATCCCGCGGAAGTGCGGAGGTCGTGGCTTCTTAAATGCTAAGACCCTGCACAACCGTGAGGTATGCAGTCTCAGGGAATACTTCCTAGAAGCCGACGTGGGGATGCACCGAGATGTGGTCTCAGTGGACAAGGGCCTCACCCCGCTCTCCCTGGCTAACGGGAACTGGCGCAAACCTAGAGTATTAGACACTAATGATCGCAAGGAGGTATGGCAGGGCAAGGAGCTTCACGGACGCTTTTACCGGGCCCTACATGGGCCTGATGTAGACTTCTTAGCGTCCGTATCCTGGTTGCGCTTTGGTGACCTCTTCGGGGAAACCGAAGGTTTTGTCTGTGCAATAATGGACGAAGTTATGATGACGAATAACTACCGGAAATACATTGTGAAGGATGGCACGGTTGACATATGTCGGGCATGCCACCGTCCGGGAGAATCGATCCGACACATTATTTCTGGGTGTTCTCGTCTGGCTAACGGAGAGTACTTGCATAGACACAACCTCGTAGCCAGGATTATCCACCAGCAACTTGCTTTGAAGTACAACCTTGTGGAATCAGAAGTGCCATACTATAAGTATGCGCCCGACCCAGTTCTCGATGATGGTAATATCACGTTGTACTGGGATCGATCTATCATCACTGACAGAACTATTGTTGCCAATAAACCTGACATTGTGGTGATAGATCGATTGGAACGTCGCGCAATGATTGTTGATATAACGGTCCCTCATGACGAGAACCTCGTGAAAGCAGAGAAAGATAAACAATTCAAATATCTAGATCTGGCTCGCGAGGTTGTCGACATATGGGACGTGAATACAGCAGTCATTGTGCTGATAGTCGTGTCCGCCAATGGCTTAATTGCCAAGAGCCTCGACCAACACCTGAGGAGGCTCGCGCTTGGCAGCTGGATCAAGGGCTTGATTCAGAAAGCGGTACTCCTGGACACGGCGCGTATTGTTAGGAGGTTCCTCTCTCAAGAGCCCTGACCACCGGCAGCTCGGACCCTGTTCCCAGTGCTGGTGGGCTACTATTTTTTATATTTTTAAATGTTTTTTATATAATTTTTGTTGATAAAAATATTTAAAAATGTAACTAGTAAGTAAGAAAAATGAATAAACGACAAAATAAATATCTTTATTTCCCAAAAATACAGTAATACAGTTTAAGTTTACAATTTTGAAATGAATGCACTTACATTAAACAATTTGATGCTTCAGAAATCTGTACACAATAGATTGAACTCTGTCTCTTAAACTAGGTTATCCTGTATCTTAAGAGACAGACCTTCCTTGGCAGTCTAGTAAAAATACAAAAATACAATTTCCTGTAAGAACTTCCACCCTTCCTTCAGCATCACTACTCTTATAAACAACATCACTTCGACATCCATATAAATCAGTCAGACTAAACAAACTGGCATCAAGCCAGGGGTTGCAAACTTTTAACATCAGTTAATCTAACACTGTAGAATGTTGGCGGGAATTCAAGATACGTGTTTTTTTTTTTCAAAATTTGGCACAGGCACGAAATAAAACCAAATACGTTAATTGCTGTGACCTGAATTGGGGCCTCTTTGTATTGTGGCGTTAATTAAAAAAGTAAAACGAATGAAGGATTAGTCGAGGTGCAATTTTAAATTGCACTGTCATTACACTTAATTGGAGCAGCTGATTTGGTGTAAGGATTTGAAGAAAGTTTAAATGAGTTTGAATGTTTCGGAATAAATGGCGTACAAGTTGCTTCTGAAATGTGGACTATTAAAACAGTCTTGAGGAATATACAAAGTAATAAGTCATCATTCTTTTGCCCTTGTACCAATTCATTTGGGGTCTGCGCAGCACTTATTTATTTATTTATTTAAAATTACGTAAATAACACCTTGGCATTGTAGCTGACAATGCCAATGCGATGTTACTACCTCATGGGAGGATACCTCCAACTCATATTACTGTAGAACAAAAATACAGTTAAAAACACAATTATGATACATATAATTAGAAATACCTTTGAACATTTTCAATGCACTTCAGTGCTACTCCTGTGAATCTCACCAGACTGCAGTGAAATATATCTATCTACTACTTTTAACTTTACTTCTTCTTCCATACTTATCTCTTACTCATCATCTCATCAGAAACCTCTTTTCGTGCCATATCATCCTTTACACAGTCCATCCATCGTTTCTTTGGTCTTCCTCTACTCATATACCCATCCACAGTCATACTCAAAATTTTCCTCACGACATTTTCCTCATTCCTCCGCATCACATGTGTATACCACGACAATCGATTACCACACACCTTTTCAGTCACCGGCGCCACTTTTGGACTTCCGCTTATGTACTCATTTCTTATTTTATCCATTGTACAATACAAAGTAATAAGTAAGAACATAATAGAGATCACATAGCAGGCAACCAAATGCGGGGCTTAAAAAGCAATGGCAGACCAACAGTCAGATAGATGAATGACATTCAAAAAATCGCCATTAAGATCTGCTTGAGGCTTTCGCAGACCAGGGAAGCCTGGCATAAAGAAAAGAGGCCTAACCCAGCAGTGGGTGGAACAAGGCTACCAATGATGATTCAGAATGGGTAAACTATGATTAACGATAAATGATAGCATGACAAATGATAGCTCATCATTTGTGTGCCTAGCATTTTCCCAACTATATTAGGGTCAGCTTCCAGTCTAACCGGATGCAGCTGAATACCAGCTACCGTCAACCCAGTTAGTTCTGGGTAATACGGTATCCCGTGGTAAGACTGGTTGTCAGACTCTTTTGGGCCACTGACTACCTAACGACTGTCAAAGATCTACAACTGACAGCCGGGAACAACGGCTTAACGTGCTTTTCGAGGCACGGAGGAAACTCAGTATGTAATGGGTGGTCACCCATCCACAGACCAACCTTGGCAAGCATGTCTTAACCTAAAGATCGACCCGAGTGGCTGTTATTATTAAGCCATGAGCTCCTCTGACAAATGACAGTGATAGCCAATGTAACGATAACCGAAAAAAAGCGATACCCACAAATAAAAATTTCAATTTCATAATTTCGTTTAAATGCACACAAATCCTGGCAATAAACCAAGAAAATCCAAGGATAAACGAGTGACAAATATCATCCTATCGCTCTTCAACAATATCAGCACGAAACTTTCCTCTAACCAAACTAATTATGCAAGACCACCGTCTTTTTACACCCGGCAACACCAACAATAAAAAAAGAAGCAACAACTTAATTATTGAATAAATCAAATAATTTACCCCCGAGGCAAGAGAAGCTAGTTAAAAATAGAAAAGAAAAGGAAAAAGGCAAGTTTTTACCGTTTATTAAGAATTTAGAATAAATCGAGGTCAAATGGCCACATCTCGGGTCCCTTGAGAAATCATCGGACACCGCGGTTGTATAAAAGATGTACAGTTTGTGAATCTTTCTCACCTACTCATTTGTTGGTTTCTTTAATAATTGATTTGTTGGCGACAACCTGAATGACGGCAAGAATTTAAGCTTTATGTTACTTTGTGTTTTTAGGAGCTCGTGACTAAGTAATAACAGCCGCTCGGGTCGTGCTTGCCTAGGTTGGTCTGTGGATGAGTGACCACCTATTACATACCGAGTTTCCTGCGTGCCTCGGAAAGCACGTTAAGCCGTCGGTCTCGGCTGTCATTTGTAGATCTTTGACAGTCGTTACAAGTAGTCAGTGGGTCAAAAAGTCTGATAACCAGTCTTACCAAGGGGTGTCGTATTATCCAGTACTAACTGGGTTGTGGAGTGGAGGTCAGATAGGCAGTCGCTCCATGTAAAATATTGGTATTCAGCTGCATCCGGTTGGACTGGAAGCCGACCCCAATATAGTTGGAAAAAGGCTAGGCAAATGATGTTATTTTTTGTTTTTAGGTCTCAAGGAAGATTAAAAGTTGGGTGAAAATCGTCATTTTTTAAACATGGGTTTTTGGTATGTCTCTCTACGGATTAACTACGGTTTTATGGGACATGATCTTGATCAACAATTTTGAAGTTCCACAAAATACATTTTTGTAGAAAGTCTAAATTAAATTCTAATTTAATGAATTCATTCTAGTTTTTAAGGTTCCGTGACCGCAGGGAACCAACGGGACCCTATTACTAAGCCGCTGTCCGACAGTCCGTCTGTCCGTCTGTCTGTCAGCGGGCTGTATCTCATGATCCGTATTAGGTAGACAGTTGAAATTTTGCCGTTAGAACAACAAATAATAAAATAAATTAAAAATTAAAGGGGGCTCCCCGACTACGATGGTACGTCACCCTTCATACGCAAGTCCGACTCGTACTTGACCGGTTTTTATGGATAGCTTACATAAAGCACTTTTTTTTTACTTTTACAAAATTGATCATTATTAATTTATGAGTTAACAACCCCTGCTCCTGACAGACATGTAAGTAATGGTAAAATTCTTTAAAATAATAGATTAAACCTCACATTTTTAATATGTATGTAGCTAAAAAGATTACTACAAGATGCAAATCTCTTGTTACCTCCACACATTCCATTTTAACCCTCATCACAGAACTTGCTTATTTAAAAACTAGTCTAGAATAAAAAATAAGCTAGGATCAGGGGTGTCTGTGACACTTTGCATTACATTTTCTTTTAATTCAAAAATTGTAAGACGTAGACTGTGGCAAGTCCCTGGAGGTGAGATGCAAATACGTTTTTGACCACAGAGGGTTTAGTGAATGGAGTGTTGATACATCCATGTATAAACCCACGCCTTTTTTCCATGGTGGAAGGTAGAAACTATAGAACGCCACCTGATATGATCTTTACTCATGAGTATGACAGATAATTTGATGGATACAGTAGCTGAACTAGAATTGATTCTAAGAGTTGTTTCTCGTTCGCTATTATTGCCTGTCCGCTGGAACAAAAATATATTTTGTTTTCCCTGATTGACACTAGGTATTTTTAGTTCATGATCTCACTGATATTTTAAGACCTAACAAAAAATACGCGCCGCGCTTTGGACGTAGAGTTGCGGGCACCAGCCCCTTACACAATACAATAAAAGACCTAAGACAAAATCTAATCAAATTCTAGGTAAGATTATATTTTAAACCACGAAAGCCGCAGATTTCTTCTCTAGAAACAAACAAAAAATGAGTGAGTACTTTAACTGCACGAGTCCTTTATTTCTCAAAAAATTTGGAAATATTTTAGTACTCCATTTATTAGTCATTTCATGTCCTAGACAGGCGGTACCATATTTTCTGTATTACCATGTAAATCTAGTGACATAATATTTTTAGTACTAGTTAAAAATGAATACGTAGTTTTCTAGTCTAAAGGTTTATGATGCGGAAAGTCGTTTTACCGAATTGTTGTCTATGGTATCATTGAAGATGTGCAACGTATCCCGATGGGGTCATTTAATCCAAAGACATCAAACTTTTGTGATGCATATCTACCGTCCTACCTACCCGCATGTCCTTTTTTCTTGTTATCCTCTTTGAGTGTCCCACTGCTGGGCAAAGGCCTGCCCTTTCTCCTTCCAAACATCTATATCCTTTGCAATATCTAGCCATGTTCACCCCACAAACGAGATCAGATCGTCACACCACCTGCGCCGCGGTCTCTGTGACAGCGATTTCCCCGACAGGCGTCCAGTGAGTGACAATCGTTACCCATCTCTCCGGGCACATTCGTGCTCCGTGACCAGCCCACTCCCACTTGCCTGTTTTTTCTCCAACATCTGCAACTTGAGTAATGGAGCGCAGGGTAGAGATTCTTACGCGATCTATGCGCTTAACATCTATTATGCTGCACTCCAATGCCCACATGTTCTAATTGTTAAAAATTATCAGTGCACTACTTATGTAGAACCAGTAATAACCTAACTTTTGTGCTAGACATTCGTTTGTTTCTTTCGTGCATCCCTAGTTAGATACATATCAATTTGACAATAGCTTTAATGTTGGCTTCTGTTCCCAGTTCAGACCTCACCATTGTCAGATGAGGCTAGACCACTTTATTATAATATTATTATTATGGTTATAAGGTTGCGGGTAAGATAGTTTAGTACAAGTATAATATATGTCGGATATGTCAAGATTTATAGTCAGGCTTGTAAATCATGTGGGCAGCAGAAGGGTTTCGTGCTATAAAAAAGCACTGGGTGCGATACACTGTTTCTAACAAAACTAACGAGTTACTTGAGATTACAACTTAACACAATAACACGGGGCACTATGTTCGGGTACAGTATTCTAGGACGTCTCAACTCCGCTGCGATCATACATTGAATGTCGCCTTCGCCTCGAGCTGTAAACATCACGGCTCTGTAGAAGCATGCTGTGGTGTAGGTAGATTTGTAAGTAGATTACGTGATGTCACCACTGGCGTGCTTGCGATTCATTCCAAGTCTCCAAGTTTCCAAGTCGGATCCGACATATATTTTTTTAATTATCGGGGTGACATATATTATTCTTCATAGAAAATTCCCCGTAACAAAAAAAAAAAAATTAAAAAGTCTGAAGGTACAAGAAAAGGCAGTTAACTCGAGTTTTCTTGGTAAGTTTTAATTTATTTATAAGCTTTTTTAAGTCTGGCTATAAAAGACCAACCGGGTTTCCCATGTGGATAAAATACTTGATTAAAAGGTATACTTTAGAGGCATGGTCTGTTGGCCCTGTTAAAGGTTTTATGGAAGACTAACTTATGCCCGCGGATTCGCCCGCGTGAAGTTCGATAATTGTCTCACTAATTTGCAGGTCAGGCTAGTAACTAAAGTATAACATAGAAAAATGAAAATAAAAAAGACTACCTATGTATTGTTATGTACCCATTTTGTTTCAGTGTTATTATAAGCTTTTATTTTGTTTCTTAAACCAGAAATGGTTAATATGACGATCCTTATTAGTACTTATATTATGTAATGCAACATTTATGTACCATCTTTCTACACATATTTTTTTTTTTTAGTCAGCCTGAACTGTCCCACTCCTGGGCAAAGGCCTCCCCCCATTCCTTCCACTTTTCTCGATGTTGCGCCTCTTCTCGTCAATTAACGAGAAAGTCATCCAAGGCGTCCCGCCATCTTCTCCTCGGTCTGCCGCGACCCCGTCTAACTGTCTCAGGGCTCTAGTTTTGTGATATGCGGGCCCACAGCTTTGCCGGCATCCGGCAGACATGGCCTGCCCAGTCCCATTTCAGTTTAGCAGCTTTTTGAGCCACGTCGGCAATTTGAGTTCTGGAGCGCAGTTTAGTATTCCTTATTCGATCGGTAAGTTTAACGTTAAGTATGCTGCGCTCCATTGCCCGTTGGCAAACCTTGAGTTTGGACTTCTGGATGTTAGTCAAAGACCAAGTCTGTGCACCATATGTCAGTATGGGGAGAATACACATGTCGATTAGCTTACGTTTTAAGGGGATGGGTAAATCGCCCTTGAATAGCTCTTTCATTGACCAGTAGCTCTTCCAGGCGTTTTCCGTGCGTCTTGCAACTTCTTTGACTTGTCTCGCCTGGACTACTTGGCCCACATAGATATATTCTTGGACATAGTGTATTCTCTCTCCGTCTACGTGCACGTTGATCGGTAAGCTGTTGGTCATGAGCTTAGTCTTCGACATGTTCATCTTTAGTCCAACCTCAAGGCTTGCATTGCTTATCTCTTGAAGCATCTCTTCCAGTTCCGCAGCTGATGAGGAGAAGAGGACAATGTCATCAGCGAAGCGCAGATTTGTTAATCTTGCCTCGCCGAGACAAATACCTCTTTCTTCCCAGGCGGTCGCCAATTTTCTAAACACTTCTTCTAGGGTACTGGTAAATAGCTTTGGAGAAATGTTGTGTTGTTGACTCCCTTGAGAATTTTGAATTTTGGACCTATCCGTTCCAATTTTATAGCTGCTGTACTGCTGGTATAAATATTCTGTAAAAGATGTATATAACTTGATTCTACATTTTGTTTACTAAGAGCATTAAAGATGGCAGAGTGTGTGATACTATCGAATGCTTTCGAGTAGTCCACAAATGCAAGGTAAAGCGGGATATTAAATTCAAGATATTTTTCTATAATCTGATTGACTGTATGCAAGTGATCGGTGTTAGAAAGTCCGGGACGGAAACCCGCTTGCTCGGGAGGTTGTTGCTTGTCTAGCTCTCCAGCGATGCGATTTTCTATGACTTTTATAAAGATTTTATAGACATGAGAGATCAGACTAATAGGTCTATAATTATTAATGTCTGACTTGTCTCCTTTTTTATGCAGCAAAATAATATTTGAATGACAGAAGTTTATAGGCAAAACACCCGAACGAAGAATATCGTTGAAAAGATTTGTGATGTGGGGAAGAAGTACTGGTTTGCTGATTTTCAGGGCTTCAGTGCTAACGCCAACTTCACCGCATGACCTGTTTGACCCATATTATGCGAATAAATTATTTGATTTGATGCAGGACCTCAACACGTATTTATCAACAGAATTATAATCATTAAAATCATCAATAAACCCCATTTAAATTCATTTAATTCAATTGAATGTCTATTTCATGAAAAAGTCATTCAATGTGATTCAATTAACTTTGAGGGTTGTATTGATGATTTTAATGATTATAATTCTATAAAAAACCATACTCGTAACGTTCGTGAATCATATTTTAATCAACATACAACCTGAAAATGACCAGCAAATTGCAAAAAATTAAGAAAACGTAAAAATTAATTTCTCATATTTAGAGCTCTGTAGCTCCTCTCTGCCTCTGAATCGAGAGAAGTCGCCATAATAAGAAATGATCTTCTTAAAGAGATCTATCCATATGTATATATCTTAACGCTATTGGACGCTAAGGCAATTTCGCCCATTCTCCTTTAAATTTTGCGGCCCAAGCGCTTGCACCTTAAGAAAAGGCGGTACTCTCAAACATACAACACAAAACACACTAAAAGCTGAATAAAGAGAAACAGCTCAAAAATAATAAGCTCAACAGCGAACTATAACCCTGTCTGGTACATTTTGCACATGTCTGTGTGATAAAATTCAAATTCCTTGCGCTGAGGAACCCATGTGGGCAGTTAACGGCTTGACTTGCAATAGTTCTGTTACTACAGTTGTGGTGGTACAAGGTATGAGAGGAAGCGTTTGGTTTGTATATTATTATCTCCTTTTTTCATCGTAATACACATTTTACATATTTTTAAATATTTCTTTAAAAAAATATACAAAATAGTGTTCCGCCGGTGTCGGGAGCAGGGTCCAAGCTTCCGGTGGTTAGGGCTCCAGAGACAGGAATCTCCTCAAAATGCGAGCCGTGTCGAGGAGTACTGCCTTCTGAATCAAGCCCTTGATCCAACCGCCTAAGGAAGGCCTCGAAAGATGGTCATCTAGTCTCTTGGCCGTAAGGCCATTGGCCATTACGACAATCGGCACAATGATAGCCGAGTTCACATTCCACATGTCAACAACCTCATCATTATTATCATCAGCCATTTGTGTTCCACTGTAGGGCAAAGGCCTCTATTAACAACACTGTGTACATGCTCTTTAGAAAATATCTGGTCCATTTGAATCGCTATCCTGCCTTTATGCCATTTGTTTGACGTCATCGCAGCATTTTATCATCTATACAAAAAAATAAAACCGAAGTGCCTGTTTGTAATTTCAAAATAACAGCTTTTTACTGAATGCTTATGTAAGTAGGCACCTGTTTACGGTACTTATAATAAAAATCTTTTTTTTTTCATTTTTGTCTGTCCATCTGTATGTTGGTTTGTTCCGGCTAAACTCCGAAACGGCTCGGCCGATTTTGACGGGACTTTTTCTTTTTTTAGAAAAAGGATTAACGTTCCGTGTAAAATAATTAAAATCCTTGAAAATGTTAACAAAATCCGTTTCAAATAGGGAAGTAATATTTGTATAATAATTTCACGCGGACGAAGGTCAAGGGGTACAGCTAGTCTATCAGAATCTTGACCATCATTACATTTCGATACTTTCAGCAATACTAATTATTCTTTCACACCACATACAGTGTTACAGTGACTGTGAAAGTTGATGTATATTATTCGATACCAACTGATGAAGATTTTTTTAAAGTAAATATTACTGTTAAACTAGATCCAACAAGCGTTATATTTTTTACCGTCTAGGATTTATCAAGATCCAGTAGTTTCTGTTTTAAAATTGCTCGACCTAGAAATCGAATCTAGGACCTCATGCTCAGCAGTCGCGCTTATGACCACTAGACCAACTAGACGACCAACGGCAGTCAAAAAGTAAAAAAGTATAATCAAAATCGCTACTCTTATAAACTTGCACCACTTATTCACCGAAGACCTTGCTGTAACTATATGCATGGAGAATTGTTAACATATATTATATTATATAGGCTACGAGTTAATAACAGAGCTGAAGATTATCTTGTTTCATACTGCACCTCAGGTTAAGCAGAGGTGTTTAATATAAGAATATTGTATAGTTGCTATTTCTGCTATACGTTCTTGGGTTTGCTTTACTGTTATACCAAGAGCAGGTTTAATAGCAGTATATTAAACAGAGTAGATTTTTTGTAAAATGTGATCAAAACCCTTTTTTGTTTTACTCGGTATGTAATGGGTCACCAATCCAGGCAAGCGCGGCTTAACCTGTTAAATTATGCAAAAATTATTGGTGGGAAACGATTTTTATTTTGGTGGTGAAAAATCACAATTTTATTTAACTTTATTTGGATTTAACAGTTACACATTACAGAAAGTATGACATAATAAGTTTTAAACGAAATAAACGTGTAACCCACACCAATATTCGCGAAATAATTGAAACAATCGACGGCAAGTCTCAATGTAACGCACTCGAAACAGTGTACTGATGGATGCATTGAGATTAATATGTGGGCTATGGACATGGAGGTATTTAAAGTAAAGTTATATATTTAAAAAAAACTTGTGAAAAAGTTGGGACTTTGACCCCCAATATCTCTGTAACTAAAAGGTTCCTAGGTATGGTCTAGACCTAAAAGATGTTCGCAATGATGGAGAGAGAGAACAAGTGCCTTTCGGTTTTGTTAAGGGTACTTTTACACCCACTATACCGAATCCCATTGCTAGATATTGCTATCAATCAATCAATTTCAGCTTGTTGATTGATTGATTGCAGTACAGATACTGCAGTGGGATCTGAAGTGTAAAAAATGAGCTAAAAGGCCTTCTCCAGCAACCAACCCTAATTGATGGATAAACACTGAAGATGATACTCATAGAATCAAATCAAAATATTTAATTTCACATAGTCCTACTAAGTGGGCACTTATAAAAAAATAGATGACGAATTGAAAATAGATGTACATTGTACGGCTCTGGTTTGTCGTTTTCTATGGGGAAAAACCGACTATAAACTTCATGGAAAAAACCACTAAACTGAAAAACCCATTACATAGCGAGTTTCCTGCGTGCCTCGAAAGGCACGTTAAGCCGTTGGTCCTGGGTGTCATTTGTAGATCTTTGACAGTCGTTACAGGTAGTCAGTGGCCCAAAAAGTCTGACAACCAGTCTTACCAAGGGATATCGTATTACCCAGTAGTGGCCAGAACTAACTGAGTTGTGGAGGTCAGATAGGCAGTCGCTTCATGTAAAATACTGGTATTCAGCTGCATTCGAATGAATAATCATTACAAGAAGAAAAGTCCTTTTCGATACACTTTCTCGAAAACTGTTTCTTATCGCACTACGATTAGGTTCAACATGCAATATATTCCACACCCGTGGATTTTTAATATTTTTCCGCACACGTGCGGAAATAAAAATTTCCACAGAACAGTTCTCGGCTCCATAACACCCTTGCCTACAGCTCGGGTGTTAATTCCCCTCGAATGCAATAACAAAGTTTCCCCACTTATATCAAAATGTACTATTTTCAAATAAAAATCTATTAATTCTCCGTTATAAAGAAACAAAGTTCTGTACAAAACCTGCGTTTCTCTCAGTTTTCTAGAATAAAATATGAGAAGACGAACCGGTTCTTTTAGCCGAAGCAGCATTAGTGTTTACGTAGTAAGTTCACAAAGAAATATGATATTCGTTCAACTGGCATTTTGTACCGGGAATCACAGCTTACTTATAAGACGTCGTGCCTTTTTCTAAGAAAGGTAAGAAAAATAAAGCCTTGTTGATCTTTCAAAGAATAGGTAAGTCTTTAAAAGAAATAAGTGAAGTTTTTCTTTGTCGAGATTTCTAGTGGAGATTATTATTATTTTGATTGACACAGGTTTATAAACCACTGTGTTGGTGGGTGTCACAGTCATAACATAACAACACGCCTGTAATCCCAGGACCTGCAGTCTCGACAAATATAACGACAAAAATCGGTCGTTAAGTGTAATCGATGTCAAATTTCTTTAATAGATTTTCAACCATATTCTTTGGAAGTAAAGTAAAAAATCTATTAAAGGAATTTGACAACGATACGACTTAGGGACCGATTTTTGTCGCTATCTAATGTCGAGACTGCAGGGCCAGGACGGTTACGCAGAGGTGTAATTAAAGGCCACCCACATTTCGCCAGTTATGTTATATCGTATATAAAAGGTGTAAAAAGACCCTTAACGAAGCCGAAAGGCACTTGTTCTCCCCGCTATCGCGATCATATTTTTATTCTAGACCATACCTGAGAACCTTCTAGTTACGGAGTTATTGGGGGTCAAAGTTTCAACTTTTTCACAAGTTTTTTTTAAATACAATTTTTTAATGTTATAACTTTACTTTGAATACCTCCATGACCCGTTTACTATTCAATGCATTCATAAGCACAATGTTTTGAATGCGTTTCGTTGAGTTTTACTGTAAAAGTTTATTTTTCACCAATAATTTTTGTGTGGGGTTACTTAGTTTGATGTACAGAATGCTTGGTTAACGGCTTCGTGACGAGTCTGTTTACACCCTGTATAATAAGGGGCGAGACTATTGACATCAACCTGGCCTTATCCCAAATCACTAGGGGTCGACGCAGCAAGTCTTCTTCTTCTATACTTCTCTATTTTACTCGTCGTCTCATCAGACACTGTTTTTCTAGCCACATCTTCCTTCACAAAGCCCATAGAACTGCCCGATGATTCCAAAATTCATCATCATCATCATCATTCTCCTGCCCTTATCCCAATTTATTTGGGGTCGGTGCAGCATGTCTTCCTCTTCCATACTTCTCTATTACTCGTCATTTCAGCATTCACCTCCTCCAAAATTATGGTGGAAAATAACGGAGGTAATCGGGGGTGTCGAGTGTCCTAGTGTCGTCGTTGTATATTATGTATACAAGGTGTAAACAGACCCTTCACGAAGCCATCAACCAAGCATTCTGTACATCAAACTAAGTAAATCTACGCAAAAATTATTGCTGGGAAACGACTTTTTTTTTGGGGTGAAAAATCACGTTTTACGGTAAAACTCAATTTAACGCACTCAAAACTTGGTACTGATGGATGCTTTGAATAGTAAACGGGTCATGGAGGTAATTAAAGTAAAGTTAAAACCTTAGAAAGTCATATTTAAAAAAAAAACTTGTGAAAAAATTGGAACTTGGATCTCCAATATCTCCGTAACTAGAAGGTTCCCAGGTATGGTCTAGAACAAAAAAATGATCGCAATGACGGGGAGAACAAGTACCTTTCTACCTTTTTGAACAAGTCTTTTTACACCCTTTATTAAGTTAGTTTACTCTACTTAATAAATAAATATCAGGGGTTATAATTATGTCAATCTAAATATTTTTCACGAAAAGATTTTTCATTTAAATCATTCACAAATTGACATTCTAATCGAATATCGCTATCGCTAAATGTCTTTTTGTCCTCAGGATATTTTCGTGTAAAAGTTTGAAAGGTCAGACACGTTTCAATCTAGATTAACAAAAGGTCAATAGGTACAAACGTTTCCATTAATTGGTTCCATTTTCTGCGATATTTGTATGCGAGAGGGGTTGTTCTTCTAAACAAAGGTCACAATCATCATAAACAAAAAGAAAACATATTTATTTGGCACATGCCACAGATACACACAACAAACAAAAATAAAGATAAAATAAAAAACTGAAATCTGCACAATAAAAACTTAAAACTAAACAGAAAAAAAAGAAAGAGATAATGTTGTGTGTCTCGCGGAACTCGCGGCTGCGATAAATAGGCCCAATTCAGCAAACTGCCGAGCAGCTAGTGCCCGACGACGCTGGTTTTCAACTGGACCTGAGATCATCTACCTAGCCTTTTCCCAACTATGTTGGGGTCGGCTTCTAGTCTAACTGGATGCAGCTGAAAACCAGTGTTTTACACGAAGCGAATGCTCATCTGACCTCCACATCCCAGTTAGTACTGGGGAATACGATACCCCTTGGTAAGACTGGTTGTCAGACTTTTGGGCCACTGACTACATGTAACGACTGTCAAAGATCTACAAATGACAGCCGGGACCAACGGCTTAACGTGCTTTCCAAGGCACGGAGGAAACTCGGTACGTAATGGGTGGTCATCCATCCACAGACCAACCTAGGCAAGTGCGGCTAAACCTAAAGAATGATCCGAGCGGCTGTTATTATTTAACCATGAACCTCCTCACTCCTAAAACAAAAGGCTCAATAATTTTAGCAGAAAAAAATAAAATATCAATAATTGTTCAGTTTCTTCAATAGAAAGTTAGAGCCAGTCCAGCAAGTAAAACTATTGATGTCAACATACATACATAAGCTTCACGCCTTTTTCCCATGGGGATGGGCAGAGGCCACAGAACGCCACCCGCTACGATCCTAACACACTCCTCGTGTCTCGTCCACATTCATACATCTAGTCATACACGCACGCCGGTTGCGAGTACTACGCACCTGACATATCTGAAGAACCTCACCAATAAGGTCAGTGTATGTCCTTCTAGGGTCCCCTCCCGGCGTTGTCACTCACATCTGCCTTGCAAATACTTTTTGTTAGTCACCTTTCACTCATCCTGTCCACATGACCAAACCATCTAGCGTACTCTTTTCAATTTTTGTCACTACATCTTCATTGATGTCAATTGGGTTATTAAAAGGCACTTTTGTATGTTTATTTATTTTATTTAACAATTTATGTACACACTAAATACATAAAAGAAGAAAGGAACAGAAAATAGTACAAAGGTGATGCTTATTTCTAAAGAAATCTCTTCCAGCATACCTGCGAAAGGAGATAATAAAAAAAGAGATGTAGACATAGTGTGTAAAAGAAGAAGAGAAAATTGAATACATAAAACAGAACTTTTAAAAATAATATACCTTATATGGTATGGTATGTTATGTACGAGGAAGTAGAATTTATTCTAGTTGGCCAGTTACTCCAGTAGTAGTAGAATAGTATTATAGTATTTATGTTCTAGTATACATAGTCCTTGTTCGTTTGACATAGGACGTCTAAGGTGATCCGGACTCAAAGGACTCGTACAATTTACAGGGACGGGCGCGTTTTGCAAATGTCTGTTACATTCTGCGAGCAAGGAGTATGAATGGACAATGGACATGTTACGGCATTGTGAGGCATGTTAGTCTATACAAATATTGAAGTATCTGTTTGTAATTTCAAAATATCAGTTTTTTACAGAATGCATATGAAAATATATAG
The DNA here is from genome assembly GCA_905220335.1 of Noctua pronuba. Taxonomy (NCBI): domain Eukaryota; kingdom Metazoa; phylum Arthropoda; class Insecta; order Lepidoptera; family Noctuidae; genus Noctua; species Noctua pronuba. The sequence continues at coordinate 6,117,362 of LR999918.1, read as the reverse complement.
GTACGGCACTTATAACAAAAACAGATTTTTTTTCCATTTTTGAGCGTCTGTCTATCTCTGTCTGTTTGTTCCGGCGAATCTCTGAAACGGACGATTTTGACGGAACTTTACTGGCAGATAGCTGATGTTATAAGGCCTAACTTTTATTTTAGAAAAATAATTAAGGTTCCGTAAAATAAAATCCTTATAACATCAGCTATCTGCGAGTAAAAGTAGCCAGAGATATATTTCTAGACGGCATGTTAAGCTAAGTCAGAGGCCCACGTGCGGTATAAAAACTCTGACACCAGGTTAGGCACTAACCAAACCATAAAGAAGAAGAATGTTATTTACCCGTACTTGCATAGATAAAATAAAAAATATGCCACATCCAAAACCTCACCTTACTCAACCTCACTCCTGCACTCCTTTTAGCTTTGTGCATTATTGTTTCAGAGGAAAATCTTCCGTTTTCTTTGTACACCCGCCTTATTTAACCATGCCGTGCCGTCGCTTTTATTTTCAAATGAATTTCTGATGAGTTTGAGCATGTAAGATGATTCTAAGCCAATGCTTTGTTGCAATCCGCTTACTGGCTTATGTTAAAACTGGTTTTATGAATATGTAAAATCCATTTTATATAAGGGGTGTAAAAAGACCCTTAACGAAGCTTAAAGGCACTTGTTATCCCCGTCATTGCGATCATTTTTTTGTTCTAGACCATACCTGGGAACCTTCTAATTACGGAGATATTGGGGGTCAAAGTTCCAACTTTTTCTGTTTTTTTTTTCAAATACAGTTTTTAATGTAAGATTTTTACTTTAAACACCACCACGACCCCCGTACTATTTAATCCATTCATCAGCACAATGTTTTGAGTGCTTTACATTGAGTCCTACCGTAAAACGTGATTTTTCACCCCAAAAAAAATAGTCGTTGCCCAGCAATAATTTTTGCGTAAAGTTACTTAGTTTGATGTACAGAATGCTTGGTTGACGGCTTCGTGAAGGGTCCGTTTACACCCTGTATTGGCAAAACATAGTGCACAACCTAATTATCAAGATCTTGTAATTATTACCTATGTTTATGAATAAATGATTCTGATTCTGATTCTGACCTATTTGTTTTTCTTTGATCGACGAAATGGCTCGTCTATGATAGGTATTATTTTATTTTAAAGTGCCTACTGGTTCATCATCTGCCTAGCCTTTTCTCATCTATGTTGGAGTCGGCTTGCAGTCTAACTGGATGCAGCTGAATACCAGTATTTTACATGAAGCGACTGCCTATCTGACCTTCACAACCCAGTTGATACGATAACACAGCAATCATTTATTTATTTATTAAAATTTTCCTTACACTATCAATACAGGTGTATCCCTAATGCGATAGCGCGGTCTTAAAATTAACTTATTTACAAATTAAAACTATGAAAAACGTAAAAAACTAGTAGTACTTATATAATAATATAACAATCATATTTGCATTTCACTATTTTCATTCAAACATTACATTAAATTAAATACAAACAAAACCTCTATTAATTAATTAAACTAACAATCAATTTATTCACAATCACCTTACAAAACGGTAAACCGATGTTTTTCGTATAAACCGGTTTTTAAACCGAAAATAATTTGACAAAGTCCCTTATAACGTCAGAGGATGTATCAGATAAGGTTGGGGCAATATTTATGTGGTGTCTATGAGGTGGGGGCCCATTGGTTGAGGGCGACAGGTGTGTCCAGACGGTTAATGAATCGGTTTTGGTGTATACAGGGTGGTTCTTTTTGTGGATTTTTTTTATTATTTTTTTCCGTCAACCAATTATGCTGTTTTAAAATATATTAGTATTTAGGCATACCTCCGATTAATCCTTCGGGGATTATAACCGCGACGTGTTGTTACGTTTATATTTATTTTTAGGTAATTATGATCGAAATCTTAACTATTTTCAGCAATTAAACGTTTTTCATAGATGTTGCCATACTTAGTCAGAATATGCATTAATTTTTTTCCTAGTGGATCCAACTATTCAGAAAATGTTGGGAAAAATAACAAAAACTATAAAGATTCTTCATACAATAACGATGTAGGTATTTAGGCTTTTAGTTGATCATAATATTATTATATTCTTTGGTAAAAGCGGCGATATTGATCCCTGGAATTTATTATTATAACATTGATATTTCTTTAATCTCGTTACTTAAATCCATCAGCATAGTAATATCTTTCGTGAAAAGAATAAAGCTATCTTTGACAATTCATCAAAAAAGAAACGAAAGTTTTTTTTTTGTTTGGAACAAGACAAAACATTTATTTCAAATAGACCAGTTAAAGGCTGACAAGGAATCGAAGGACTTTCTTGACATGGGCATGTGATAAGGAGGGACGAATGGCATAATGATTAAAAGAAAAATGAATATAAATCTTGATGGATGGAGAGGGAGTGGAAGACCAAAGAAAAGATGGATGAAATTGTGCGAGGAATGACATGAAGAAAAAAGGAGTAATTGATAGCGTGACGATTGACAGGGGAGAATGGAAGAAAAAAACGTGTTGCACCGAGCCCTAATAACATGGGTCAAGGGCAGGAAGATGCTTATGAGACCAGTTAAAGGGACTAAAAAAAGGTCAAAAAAAGAAAAAATTATAGACATGGAAAAAAAATATTTTTTTTTCCTTGTCTATAAAGCACAGTAATTTGTAAAATGACTGTAATTGCCCATTCTAATGCATCAGTCTCTATGGAGAAGACTGGGCAAGAAATTCCATGGGTCTTTTAAATCAAAATGTTGTTACACCATGTATAAGATGATAGTCACAGTAGGTACCTAATCAAGTTTTATTATAATACTTGTGTATTAATGGAATACACGTTGCCATGGGAACTGGCAATATTGATCAGTTACTATCTAATGTTGTCCATGCTAGAGGTAAAATTATTAATGTCCAGAAATAATTAATTATGAGTTATTAGAACGTGACTTCGTTCACGTGGCAATTTTGTTGTGTATTTTTGAGACAAAAGTAGATTATGTGTTTTTCCGGACTATAATCTATCTCTGTGCCAAATTTCATCCAGATCTGTTGAGCCGTTCTGGCATGATTGAGTAACAAACATCCATTCATCCATCCAAACTTTCGCATTTATAATAGTAGTAAAATAATTAAATAAGTTTTTAATATCGAACCAGGCACTATAAGACTGATTTTTTGCAGTTATTTATTTATTTATTACATGATAAAAAAAGATAAAGAGCTAAAAAAATCAATATTGTTTATTTTATTTGTTTATATTGTTTGTTTGTTTATGGGTTATGAAAGTCAGTTAAGCAGTCTTTCCATGTTAAAAAACTGGTATCTGTTCAGCTGCATCTTGTAAGACTGGGAAACGATCTTAACATAGTTCGGAAAAAGCTAGGCAGATGATGATTACAAGGCTAATTTTTGTTTGAGTTCCCCATTATTATTTTATTTTTAGCGATAACATAAATAATAATTATAAAGGGCAACAAATGGTGTTTCTAGATATCCTCTAAAAATAATAGTTTTTTTTCCAAATTTTTAAATGTACAGACGCCAGCACATCAAACTACTACAATCTGTCAAATTTCTTTGATAGATTTTCAACTTAATCGCTAAAGCATTAGGTTCAAGGTTGATTGGGAAAATTTGACAGTTTCGAGTAGCTTGACGTGATGGCGTCTGTACATAGTTACCTAATCTACCTACATATTATGTAGGGCCCATAGGTCAAATTACTAGTTTTGCTATTTCACCAAGGTGACTAAAATATTTGTACATTAAATGGATATTAATCGATACTAAATAATTTTTCCAAGTTGAGGAGCTCGTGGCTAAATAAAAACAGCCGCTCGGGTCGATCTTTAGGTTAAGCCGTGCTTGCCTAGGTTGGTCTGTGGATGGGTGACCACCCGTTACATACCGAGTTTCCTCCGTGCCTCGGAAATCACGTTAAGCCGTTAGTCCCAGGTGTTATTTGTAGATCTTTGACAGTCGTTAGGTAGTCAGTGGCCCAAAAAAGTCTGACAACCAGTCTTACCAAGGGGTATCGTATTACCCAGTACTAACTGGGTTGTGGAATGTGGAGGTCTGATAGGCAGTCGCTCCATGTGAAATACTGGTATTCAGCTGCATCCGGTTAAGACTGGAAGCCGACCCCAATATAGTAGGCAAAAGGCTAGGCAGATGATGAAATAATATTTCCAAGTTCTTAGGATAAATCTCAAATCTCAAACAGGTGTATAAAATGAATAAAATTTCTTACAGTTAATTTCCGAACAAGTAATATTTCATTAGGGGTATAAAAGTCGGATTACAACCAAGCTAACAATGGAGTTATCATAAAAATATTATCGTAATAAATTGGTAACGACATAATAAAAACATTTCACTCATAAACTTTGGTTCCGTATGTGCCTTTTAAACTTTTTATAGGGTATTAGGTATTTTATAAGCGAGGAATGAGACTAGAAGACTTAAAATAGTAAATGAACAAACTAGAAAATATAAATAGGTACATCTTTGTGATGGCTAGTGGTGGTAAGCGCAGCTGCTGAGAGTGCGACTCTGAGTTTGTAAAAAAAAATAAAAAAGTAAAAAAAAACTTCAGAGTTTTACTCTGAAGTTTTTTTTTTTTTTACGTATCATCATTACATCACGCCTGTCATACCTGAAGGGTAAGGCAGACATATACCTAATAGTACACCCACATTTCGCCAGTTATGTTTAAGTCACATGTAATAGTTTACACTATTGTTCCGCATTTAAAAGATATCTCGTGAAATACGGGTCTAACTAGGTACGTACAGTTAGCCTCTAAAAATGTTAGCACCGACAAGAATTCGATTTATTGTCCACAATGTAATATGTCTCATAAAATTCTATCAATGTTTAGCTATTCACAAAATAATAAAATAATATGTGTAATGTCACAAAGATTTGTATATATTATTTTATTATTCCTTTATTCATTGTAACACATATTATTTACATTTTTAAATATTCTCATATAAAACAATATAAAAAACATTTAAAAATATAAAAAAATAGTAGCCCACCAGCACTGGGAACAGGGTCCAAGCTGCCGGTGGTCAGGGCTCTTGAGAGAGGAACCTCCTAACAATACGCGCCGTGTCCAGGAGTACCGCTTTCTGAATCAAGCCCTTGATCCAGCTGCCAAGCGCGAGCCTCCTCAGGTGTTGGTCGAGGCTCTTGGCAATTAAGCCATTGGCGGACACGACTATCGGCACAATGACTGCTGTATTCACGTCCCACATGTCGACAACCTCGCGAGCCAGATCTAGATATTTGAATTGTTTATCTTTCTCTGCTTTCACGAGGTTCTCGTCATGCGGGACCGTTATATCAACAATCATTGCATTTATTTTATTTATTTTTAATATCTTGTTGATGTATATTTTTTATTGAGGTTGACTGTACCTAGTACTGAAATAAACAAAACGAAACATAATAAAATTGCATCCATAAAATAAATTACCCTGTGATTTCTAAGCAACGATTTAAATTTAATTCCAAGAGACCGAATTATTCTAATTATTCCAGTACTCGTATAAACATTCGAATAATCGTTTTACAATCGATAAGTACGTCCCTAATTGAATTACGGCCACTTCAAAAGATTAATTTAATTAAACATAATCAGATGCACTTTACTACATAACATTAAGAAGTGGTCATAATTATGGAAACAACACACTGGATTCTTTGTCACGCTATTGTTAAGAAGCATTTACACTTGAGAAGTAGCGACCCAATGGGAACTGGTAATTTTTAGGGAAATAATTGGAAGGCAAGTAACACTAATGAACTCTAGGCCACTCAGTTTAAAAAAGGAAGTCTTTCTCCAGTAGTTGGAACACTTAGGCTCATTGATTATTATCGTTGTGCTAAGCCTAGCAAAGAAGGAACACGCCCAGAGCGGGAGGGGTCATTTGATGACTACCCATGCGAACAAAAAAAAAAAAAACTATTTGCACTAAACTTGTAGTATCTTTGTTTGATCTGTAAGCTGTTTTGGCCAGCGGCTGATCGGCTACAAAGTTACCAGTTTATAGTTACACTAATTGTTTCAATTAATTCAAGATTCTAGAGATTTCTCTTATCATCGAATCATAAAAAAAATGTATCATTAATTACATTTACTATTATTATGATGAAAAAGTCAGCCAGCTAACTCAGATAGCTGTCAAATTGTCAACACTCTTCTAACAGACTAAAAAAAAAAGTCTAAAATTGGGTGAAAATTGTCTTTAAATAAAAGAAAGGCTGACTTCAAAGTTTTTTTTAAGTCTAAGTTATCAGGGACAATACAGTTGAATAAGCGAATGTAATCTGATTTAAAAAGTTATAAAACTTTCAACTATCTCTAAAGAAGAGATAACACAACTTTTGGTCTTTTTCTCTTTTGGGCAGCTTAAAATGTTGGTGACTATCTTAATTTATGTTTTTTTGCTCTAGTGACGTAAAGTGGAGTTGGCAATCAATTGTTTGACTGTGTAAAATATTTGGAATGTGTGTGTGAGTTTGTGGAACATTTTATGTGTCTGGTTTTTATTATTTTGTTAGTGTAAATATCTGGGTTTGTTTTTATTTTCTAAAGTATTGCCCTACTTAATGTTAAACCAAGATATTAATGCAATAAATCATTCAGTGTTAAAAACACTTTTCTGTTTTCTTTTTGCAAAGTTTTATTGATATTACCAGGTAGCATGTTAATAATGACAAAATGATCAAGTAAGAACAGTACCAACCATAAAACAAAAATCTTCAGATGTCAATGTGTAAGCCCTCTAACATTATCACACTAGTGCTTTAATTCAATGCATTTAAGCCCGATAATAAAACCGAACCGATGGTGATGAATTAACATTCAATACACGCCGTAAACATTGAGCGGTGATACAAAGACATTACGGTGATACCACGGTGATAATACGGTGATAGCATGGTGATTAATGGTGATTAACAGAATCGCGGTACGTCTATATTTATCTTGTTTTGTGGTGCTTTTAGAAACGGAAGGTGAGTGTTTTGTTTTGGTAGATTATTGAGTGAGGATTTGATACAAAAAGGATCTGCTGTTTTGGTAGGAAATAATGTTTTTAAGCTGTATTGCGGCTTTTATTGAAATACTTTGCCAAAGAGGTCAGATTATACAGGCTGTCGTTTTAGTAAAGATAGAAAGTTTTTTTTTTTGGTTTCTGAAATCGGTAAGTTTGAACCACCAGTGAGTGTCTGATCCTCGCACTATAACCACGCTTTCACACACATAAACAAACTCAATCGTTTATTCGATAATTTCTTATTCCCTAAACCACTTTCCCCCGCCTATTCTGTTTTGTTTTCTGTTTTGAAGGCGATTATTCTGAAATACCTACTGTCTAATTTAAAGAAATAAAAAAAGTAGCATTTATTAATTATTGTCCGATCCCGTAATTTAAATTGATTATTTTATGACAACCTCCTGAATTTTGACGAGGATGCAAAACTACACCTTGTAGTTATTTTTTAGGAATTTGTCTCATGTGTCGCTGATTTGGTTTTACCAATAACAGTTCTGTTAACTAAATAAGACAGAATTGTTACTAAAGATCGCCAGTATCAAAACAAAAGTAAGCTACTAGTGCTAGTGTTCTATTTTATAAACAGAACATAAAAATTATCAACGAAGCTGGAAGATTTTTTATATGAATTATGTTTTTTTTAAATCATCTGGTTTAAAGTGTCTAGCAAGTATGGACGCTGTGATATAATAATGATACAAAAAAAACTTTTAATGTCACTTAAATTATTATTCTATTTCCATAGAAGCCCATATTTGAAACAAAAACTAACGAAAGAATAAGAGGCGATATGAAAGAAAACTCTTTAATATTATTTACTGGCGTACTTTTGTGCGAAAACTTTGCACTTACCCCGGTTTTGGGGCACTTGTGCTTTGTACACACTAGGGCGGTATTGTGGTTATTATGGTGCTCTGGCCCAAGTCTAAAAATGGAATCATGTTGGAATCGCCGGTCAATGATGAAACCTTGTCAGCTTAGGTAATCTCCAAATTGACAGGCGTCATTATGGTTTGAATGATTGCTTACCGAGAGATAGGAGAAGAAGTGTTGCAGACCAACAGGCAGATGGCTGGATGATATTAAGAAGATTGCAGGCAAAACCTGATTGAGACTCGTGCGGATGATTGGAAGCGCAGGCGACGCGAAGGCAGGGGGTGGGAGCGAGACAAAACACACCATGTCTTCATAACAATACATCTTACAATAACCATAACATAACATCTCGCCTGTATTCCCAGAAGTATTAGGCAGACGTGTGCCTAATAGTAAACCCACATTTCGCCAGTTATGTTTAAGCCCCATGTAATAGAGAGCGAGCCTATTGCCATCAACCGGGCACGAATTTAGACCCCACTGCTACTGAGAAATTCCTGATGGAAAAATCCAATAACAATTTGCCCGACCCGGGAATCGAACGCAGGATCTCATCCTCAACAGACGCGCGCACTTGATCAACGGACATCCCACTACCAAGAAAACAACGCATGTACAGTTTTTTTGCAAAGTCCATGCACGCTACGGTGCTTCAAGGTTTGAGATGATATTGATCCCCGTACAATGCTTAAAACTGTGTTGACCTTTACTGTCAATACCTACCTTTTTCAGACGGTAAAATTTCCAAGATTTCCACAAAAATAAAAGTTCCTAAGACTTTTCTTTTCCTCTTTGTATGAACCACCCTTTACGGCAAGTGTTTTCGTAAAGTTCGTGTGTTAGTTGACAATTTGTTATGGGTTATAGTGCTTTCAATAGAGGCAGCCTTTTTACTGGAAGCATTCTGTTTTTGTTAGCAAGTCCTTCAAAGTCGTGTTTTTACGTGGTTTATTTACTTCAAGACATCATTAAATAACACCTTTTTAGATTCTTATTTCTAGATTTCTTTTGGAGATCCTCATACACGTCCTTTGGCGTGGAGTGGGGTCTTTCAGACTCTTACTGACTAAAACCACACGATATTCCTCCTTGTTACTTCTAGTTGTGGGGCCAACCTCATCCAAGTAACTTAAGTTATCACACACAAAAACGTATGTTAAGTAAGTAAGGTATGTAATTTGTTTTAAAAGTTAATCATGACAGCAGTCTAATTGCCACATTTACAGTGGCAATGCCAGTATTTTGACAACTCAACGATATTGTTTGCTTTGTTTACGCTGTTGAATAGACCAATTTTTCAAACGTATATTTTTCTTTATATTATATTTCGTTGGCTAAGTAAACCCTTAAATTTAAGGTTACTGTTGAATTTTATATTTAGAGCCACTCGTTTAAGTTTTTTTTTGTTTTTTCTTTTGTTATCACTTATTTTTGTGAATGCTGGTCAACCCGTTGGCGACTGTGTAAGTTCAAGACTGAAACTTATGTATACTTAAGATATGTTGTACACACGAGCTGTTGGTGAACCTATATTAATAAAATAATGATTTCTCTATGATTACCTACTCGATCGATTTTCGTGAAAAAATTTGCAATTTGACTTCCAGAAAAAAACTAAAGATGTGAAAAATAACTTTACTTTCTTAAATCGGTGGCAATAAAGTCAACGAAACAAACAAAGACAACGACTTTCAAAAGTAAGGTTATTTTTCACATTTTAAATACTTGTTTGAAGTCAGTAATTTTTTGTGCAAAAAAATTTAGATTGTGATTGAAGGCATGTTACGCATCTATCAAATTCTTTCCTAGACAATTTAAATGATGATTTACATCGTCTGAATTCTTCCCATGCCATTGCTTGCTTAAAACACTACAAAGATCCAAGCTACCGGGGCATTCAAGACGCTCTAGAGTGGAACTTCCTGACAATAGCCCTATACACAGCGACGGCTTTCTGAATCAAGCCTTTGATGCACTTGAATAATCTAACAAAAGCCTCTTTGACCAATATTGTTATTCTCTAAACTTTATTTCAAAACTAGAACAGTGTCGAGAGGTTCTAGTCTAGATAAAGTGACATTCTATCAGCAGCAACGTCATCACATGCCTAGCCTTTTCCCAACTATGTTGGGGTCGGCTTCCAGTCTAACCGGATGCAGCTGAATACCAGTATTTTACATGGTACGACTGCCTATCTGACCTCCACAATCCAGTTACTGGGTAATACGATACATTTTTTTTTTTTTGGATGTGAATTCATCAAATAACCCCCCTGCCCCGTTCTGGGCGGAGTGGGAGGGAGTGTAAGACTTTTACTGACTAACACCCATCCCATGTTCCTTCTTTGCCCTTTGTGTTCCAGAGCCGCGTTATCTCTTTCGAACAGTCCCGCAGTTACGTTACTCCTTGGTAAAACTGCTTGTCAGACTTTCGGGACATCTGTAACGACAGTCAAAGATCTACGAATGACACCCGGGACCTTAACGTGCTTTCCGAGGCACTGAAGAGACTTGGTATGTAAATGGATGGTCACCCATCCACCGACAAACCTAGGCAAGCGCGGCTTAACCTAAAGTTCGACCCGAGCGCCTGTTATTAATTACGTATTACCGATGGGTAAATGACCTAAGAGCCATTCCTTACACTTACTCCATCCACTTTTATTATTTTGGACTGTATGAGTAAACAACGAAAGAATGCGTTCAATCTTATAACTTTACATTACTTTGAGCATAACTTTATGTCACCTTGTTTAGAACTATTTGTTGAATGTTCCAACTTTCAATACGGTTTTAAAAATAAATATTTAACATAGTTTTTGATGACTAATTATTGGTGGAATGCAGTGTGTTTTAAAGGTGATACTACACAGGTGTAGCGAAGCGATAGGTAAATAAACGTACGCACGTAAAAGTGATCGTTTTGAGCGCATTTCGAAATATTTTTTTCTTAAAATAATAATTATACACAATGCAGAAAATTACTTTATTGGCGGTATTTTTGCATCTTATATTTTCAATTCGCTGTTTCAATTGTTTATCGTTCTTGCTTAACTCTAACATTCTTTATTAGTTAAGGACTTGGAATTACGACTCCTACACGACCTCAGGTGATGCGACTTGCGACGCGACTCGCGACATTCGACAAGCGCACCATCCCTTTTTTCCTTCCAGTGAATACCGTCGCGTACTCAAGTAATTTCTATCATTTGTATTTCTCCACAATCAATGTCTTAACACGCTTTTACTGGCCAAGCGTTAAGTACGGAAATTGCATCTTTTTTAATAACTTTTATTTTTAAAAATACATTTTGAACCTTATATCTAGCAGATTAAGCAGTAATTAATTGAGTGCTAGACAGAGCCCGGCTTGGCACAGCCTCTGTTGGCACACCTACTGTGAAGACAGAATAACGTTAGTTTTAATTAACTTTAACGGATTTTTATTGTCAGGATTGTGGGGAGATGACTTAACTTCATAGTTGCTTTGTTATCGTGGTAAGACATGTTAAAAATCTCTTTATTTAGTACTAGCGGCCCGTCCCGGCTTTGCACGGGTGGACATTTATTTTGTTCTAGTAATAAATATAGCCTATGTTATACAGGGATGATGTGGCATTATAAAGGTGAAAGAATTTTTGAAATCGGCACAGTAGTTTTTGAGTTTATTCATTACAAACATACACACACACACTCACAAAAATACAAATCTTTTCTCTTTATAATATTAGTGTAGACTAGCTCATGTCTGCGGCTTCGCCCGTGTGGGGTTCGATAATTGTCGTACGGAATCATACTCATCATCTACCTAGCCTTTTCCAAACTATGTTAGGGTCGGCTTCCAGTCTAACCGGATGCAGCTGAATACCAGTATTTTACATGGAGCGACTGCCTATCTGACCTCCACAACCCAGTTAGTACTGGGTAATACGATAACCCTTGGTAAGACTGGTTGTCAGACTTATTGGGCCACTGACTACCTGTTATTACTGTCAAAGATATACAAATGACAGCCGGGACCAACGGCTTTACGTCCTTTCCGAGACACAGAGGAAACTCGGTATGTGCTCGGGATCATATTACCGGAATAAAAAGTATCTTTTGTGTTAATCCAGGTTATAAACTACCTGTGTGCAAAATTTCATCCAAATCCGTTCAGTAGTTTTTGCGTGAAAGTGTAACAAACATCCATCATTCTTCACAAACTTTCGCATTTATAATATTAGTGGGACTATTTTAACTAGGATCTACCTTGAGAGTTGCTGAGCGTAATTAATAAACTGAGTTCAAGATCGCCTTGATGCTTATTAAGTTAGCCTATTGTCATCAACCGAGCGCAATTTCAGACTCCGTGGCTGCTACTGAGAAATTTCTGATGGAAAAAACCCAATAACACTTTGCCCGACCTGGGAGTCGAACCCAGGACCAAATGCTCAGCAGTCGCGGTTGCACATCGCGCACCACTGGATAGTGCCTTTTTTTTCGGATGTGAAATCATCAATTAACCCCTCCCGCTCTGGGCGGAGTGGAAGGGAGAGTCAGACTCGTACTGACTAAAACCCATCCATGTTCCTTCTTTGCCCTTTGTGTTCCAGCGCCGCGGTATCTCTTTCGAACAGTCCCGCAGCCCACTGGATAGTGGCTTTACAAAATGATTCATAGAAAAGCTTCTACATTTTCCAAAAATACGTATAACTGATAAGTCGTAATGTATGTAAATGTACCATTCAAAAATATTTAAAGTGTCGTTTAAACACAATGTTACAATATTTTTGATAACAAGTATTGTATGACCAATCTTCAATGTTGTAATATCAAGTGGAAGCTTTTTACGTAAAATATTGTCGGATAATATTGAAAAGTGGTAATTTTACATTCATTCGTTAAATCATTGATTCGTTTTGAGCCATAAATTAATGAATCGTGTGTGACTGCAACCGAATTCCAAATGAATGAGTTTTTAAAGTTATACTTTTGTGTTTAATGTAGTGGTATTGATTTCGTATTTTATTGTCATATTATATTATTGTAAAAATCAAAATCAGCATGAAATTGTTTAGTGATTTTTGAATAGTATACTGGGTGTAAACGGACCCTTCACGAAGCCGTCAACCAAGCATTATGTACATTAAACTAAGCAACTTTTCGCAAATATTATTGCTGGGAAAGAATGGGGTGAAAAATCACATTTTATGGTAGGACTCAATGTAACGGACTCAAAACATTGTGCTGATGGGTGGATTGAATAGTACGGGGGTCATGGAGGTGTTTAAAGTAAAATTTTTACATTCAAAACATGTATTTAAAAAAAAAGTTGGAACTTTGACCCCCAATATCTCCGTAACTAGAAGGTTCCCAGGTATAGTCCACAGCAAAAAAAATATCGCAATGACGGGTGGAACAAGTACCTTTCGGGTCCGTTAAGGGTCTTGTTACACCCTTTATAGGAGATCGTGGCTATATAATAACAGCCGCTCGGATCAATTTTCAGGTTATCCGCGATTGCCTAGGTTGGTCTGTGGATGGGTGACATACCTAGTTGCCTCCGTGCCTCGGAAAGCACGTTAAGCCGTTGATCCCGGCTGTCATTTGTGGATCTTTGACAATCGTTACAAGTTATCAGTGGCCCAAAAAGTCTGACAACCAATATTACCAAAAGGTATCGTATTACCCAGTATTATCTGGGTTGTGGAGGTCAGATAGGCAGTCGCTCCATGTAAAATACAGATATTCAGCTGCATCCGTTTAAACTGGAACCCGACCCCAACATAGTTGGGAAAAGGCTAGGCAGATGATGATGTCTTGAATGTGATGTTATGTTATGTTAATATGTTATGTGAACGTTTTAAGCAACGACACTACGACACTTATGACATTGACGTAAAATAATTTAATAAACCAGAAACCATGCTGTCTGAATACTAAAATGGCTTGTTCGAGTGTATTTTTCTTTTTTTCTTAACATGATTAATGAATGTAATTAGTATGTAGTAGCTGTTACACTTAAACGTCACAAATAAACTGACAAAACATAGTTTTTTTTTTACAAAAAATAAAAGGTCAATGCACACTTAATCGCCGTCAAAAATAAACAGCCGCGAATTAGTTACACTTTACGCTTTGTGCTGTGATCGTGAGCTTCCAATAAAGTGTTGTTTTCTCTTTCGTACGTGAGGAGTCGGTATAAGGTTGTCTCTTTTTCTCGGCACGCTTAGTCATGTAGTATATGATATTGGCTCAGATAAAAAGATTGATAATTGCTTTGGTGTTTTAGATGAATTATACCGATTTTGTGTGGAATTGAGTGGGAAGTAAATTGGCGAGATATATTGCAGTTTTATGTATTTTCAAACGTTTATTCATACGCATAACTCAACGTGGACTTTTATTTTTTCTTTAAATAAAATGTTACTTATAATCGTATGCAGTTTTTTTTTATTTCCGTTTTAATCACAGTCTTCCTTTACTGTTATAAATACGTATTTCATGAAATGTAATAAAACCATTTTGTTGCCTAAGCGACAATCAAGCAGATCATAATATAACACAACATCAAGCCTGCAATCCCAGAAGAATTAGCCAGAGGTGTACCTAATACTAAACCCACATTTCGCTAGTTATGTTTCAGTCCCATGTAATAGGAGGCGAGCCTATTGCCATCAATCGAGTATATCCAGACTCCGTGGCTGCTACTGAGAGCTTCGTGATGCAAAAACCCAATAACACTTTGCCCGACTTGGGAATCGAACCCAAGACCTCATGCTCAGCAGTCGCGCTTGTGAACACTAGACCAACGAGGTAGTCAATCAAGCCGATCATACTTTACAGTATTCAAGCATCTTAACTTCTTACATATACTGCAAACTTTAATTCCCAACGTGCGAACTAAGAAAGCTATACTATAACTGGAAATTATCGCTGCATCCATGAGACCTTACTTTTTAGGGTTCCGTACCCGAAGGGCTACCAACGGGACTATTACTAAGCATCCGCTATCCGTTTGTCAGTCTGTCTGTCAGCGGGCATATCTCATGATCCATAATAGGTAGACAGTTTAAATTTTCACAGATTGTGTATTTCTGTTGCCGCTATCACAACAAATAATAAAAAAAATTAAAGGGTGCTCTACTAGGATGGTACGGAACCCCCGCGCGAGTCCAACTTGCACTTGACCGGTTTTTTTATCTACATTTTTGTGTACTACACGCTTCGCTTAGCACTCGGTTGACAATTGACTATTGTAAGTTTTGATATGGCTAAGGATGACACTAACATCAAAACTATTGGGTTCTGTAGATAGAAATCATTTTAATTGGACTTAATAAGCCACATTTTTTTCTCTGTTATAAGAGTACCTATTAAGTAGGTTTTAGATACAATTATTACACATGAAAAATTATCACTTGCTTCGGTGAAATAAAACATCGTGAACAAACCAGCATGCCTGAGACATATTTCTCGACGGCATGTAAAGCCAAGTCAGAGGCCCATGGGCGGCATAAAAACTCTGACACCAGGTTAGGCACTAACCTCACAATAAGAAGAAAAATAATATTATGATGAATTTAATGTGAAGAAGAGACAAGGTTGACTAAGATAAAAAGTTTATTGGATAGCGACAGTTAGATAGAGGCAGTTGACAGTTCCAGTTTTAAAAGTGCCCACAGACCACAAACCATAAAGTAACATAAATCGATTGAGTTCCGTTTACATTTCCAACAGATTACATATTTTCCTTTTTGATAGATGTCCATGATTATTGCTAGACTCATTTTTTTTAAATTACATCAATACATTTTAATTATTTTTGTTCAGCAATGGACGTTACTCTCAGCATCAAATTATTTTGAGGCCAGTCCAGTAGTGGTTGTTTTAGCTTCAGGTGATAATTAGCTAATTGCTAACTTATCAGCTCTAATTTGCCTAGTAATTAACTTAATACTATTAAAAGGTATATTTCGGAGGTGATAATGAACTAAAATTGAGTAATTTTCGTAGATGGTATAAATAATAATGAAGAAAAACTATCATATCATCACTCGTGGCTAAATAATAACAGCCGCTCAGATCGATCTTTAGGTTAAGCTGTGCTTGCCTATGTTGGTCTGTAGATGGGTGACCACGCATTTTATACCGAGTTTCCTTCGTGCCTCGGAAAGCACGTTAAGCCGGTCTTGGCTGTCATTTGTATATCTTTGACAGTCGTTATAGTTAGTCCGTGGCCCAAAATTCTGTCAACCAGTCTTACCAAGGGGTATCGTATTACCTAGTACTAATTGGGTTGTGGAAGTCAGAGAGGCAACGCTCCATGTAAAATACTGGTATTCAGCTGCAACTGGTTAGACTAGAAGCAGTCCCTAACATAGTTGGGAAAAGGCTAGGCAGACGATGATGAAGGAAAACCTTCATAGTTTGTTTTAGTCTGTTTTCTTTTGCCACGGTAATAGTTGAATTTATATAAATTCGAGAAACTATAGTGCGGCAACGATAATTCTTAAAGTTAGAACTTTATAAGGTGCTGTTACCACTTTTGATGAAATTTTCTGTTAGAGAAAATTATGCACTACATAATAAATTTTCTCTCTCTCTCCTCTTGTTTTCATTTTCAAATTCATTTCGTTTCACCATATATACATAAATTCACTCCTTTTTCCCATGGGGGTAGGCAGAAACCCCAGAACGCCACCTGCTACGATCCTTACATACTCCTTTTGCCTCGTCCACGTTCATACATCTGGTCATACACGCACGCCGGTTGCGAGTACTACGCACCTGACCTTTCTGAAGAACCTCACCATCATCTGCCTAGCCTTTTCCCAACTATATTGGGGTCGGCTTCCAGTCTAACCGGATGCAGCTGAATACCAGTATTTTACATGGAGCAACTGCCTATCTGACCTCCACAACCCAGTTAGTACTAAGTTCTGAAGAACCTCACCAATAAGATTAATTTCACCAATCTCACCAATAACTAAAAGGAACCCTATTTTAACAAAAAACAAAACAAAACAGTGACCGGATGCAACGGTCTTTGGACATGAACCAAATTTAATCAGAAATGTCAATGTTAAAGACACCATTACAATGGGTAATTGCAACCCACTTAGGTATCTTAGTCACCAACTTAAAGATCTATAACCAAACTTAAAATAGTAATGAAAATATTGAAATATAGAAAAGAAGAAAAACATTAAAGGTCGTCAAAAAATTCGTCCACGTGACATCTGTCAATAGGAATAGTACCCAGGAGGCTGGCAGCATTGCCACGTTGGATAGCATTGCTGATTCTTTGGACAAAAATTGGCCAGCCTTCTGGTCACGCGAAGTGTCGACCAGTCGGCGAGAGATTTCCTTAAAAAAGAGATGCGCACTCGTGCCCTATGACCCGAGCGTTTCGACCCCAAACGGCTCAAAACTGTAGTTACCAATGAGGTTCCAGTATTTGCGCCGCTTGAGGATCTCAGCAGCAGCAGCAGCACCCGCACAGCCCGCGTGCTTGCAACGTGAGATGGCTCAAGGGTGTTGACACAGGTTGCGTCTCACACCAAAGGCCTACCCACCTTCCAAGGCACTAATGCTAAAGCAAGGGCTCGACGAATAATGCTGGCGTACCGTGCAAAGATTACAAAACCTAGATTACATGCATACATTTAGTCACGGTATTTTTTGGGGCAAGCAGAATCTACAGAACACTCACGCAACCTCCTTCACCGATCCTAAAATAAAACTTACATTAATTTGAAAAGACTTGGCTAACATCTCAATTAAGTCTGAGTTAACAAGTCCAAAATTATCTTCCAACGTCACTAGCAGTACCTTTTCAACAAGTTAGAACAAAAAACTGTCACTCCAGTTTGAACTAGGTTGGTCTCATTTCATAATCGTCTCGTCTGCATCAGCTGAAATCCGCCTCAATTATTTTTTGCGTCAGTCTTATCGTGGACGTAATTGTCTCTTTGTCTTAAGACATTTCTTGAGGAAGGGCTGTTGAGGAATAAACAGATTTAGGGGAGGATTTTGGGTAAGGGAGATTTTTAATGCTTCCTAAGCTTTTTGGAGTGTATCAACGTTCTGTTGATTATTATAAATAACTAGATGGTGCCCGCGAGCTTTGTGTGCGTGAAGTTATTTAAAAAATATTACATAAACACCGTGACTTTTTAGTCGTTTTACAAAGGTGGTCCACTCAATGTGCCCGACATAAAATAGTCCTAGGCGCGATTTTTTTTTTGTTTTACCTACCGTAATAGGTATAAAGAAAAATAAAATAAACATTAGACTAATTATGAAACAAATTATGAATCTACCCAGCGCTCGAGTCCAGTAGATTATCGCTCACAACAGGGTGTTTTAACTACGTCATGCGTCATAATATTGAATAAT
This sequence comes from Noctua pronuba, assembly GCA_905220335.1. NCBI lineage: Eukaryota > Metazoa > Arthropoda > Insecta > Lepidoptera > Noctuidae > Noctua > Noctua pronuba. The sequence goes on along the minus strand of LR999918.1, from coordinate 6,099,016 downwards.
ATTTTACTTTTAAATTATTAAAATCTCATAAATACCTATTTTTTTTATGAATGCTTAGTAGTCATTGGATACAAATGAAGTGGGCTGCCGTTGTAACGAATATTTGAAGTTACTTGATTGTCATTTAGTCATAAAACGACAAAGCAATGTTCAGGGTCACACGCCTCCACTCTGTGATAAGGAGTGGGCCATAATCCTCCACGTGTGCCATAATCCACCACGTGAGCCCAATGTGGGTTGGTGGAAGTTACATGTCTTCGAAACAGTTTTCGCCACTTATGTACCTACTGTTTGTCGCCTACGTGACATGTTCGTAATTTATTTAGTTATTTTTATATTTAATTAACAGGAGCCCGTGCTAAATAATAACAGCCGCTCGGGTCGATCTTAAGGTTAAGCCGTGCTTGCCTAGGTGGGTCGGTGGATGGGTGACCACCCATTACGTACCGAATTTCCTCCGTACCTCGGAAAGCACGTAAAGCCGTTGGTCCCGGCTGTCATTTGTAGATCTTTGACAGTCGTTACAAGTAATTAGTGGTCCAAAAAGTCTGACAACCAGCCTTACCAAGGGGTGTCGTATTACCCAGTACTAACTGGGTTGTGGAGGTCAGATAGGCAGTCGCTCCTTGTAAAATACTGGTATTCAGCTGCATCCGTTTAGACTGGAAGCCGACCCCAACATAGTTGGGAAAAGGCTAGACAGATGATGATTCTCCAAAGTATCAAAAACAATTGCACATCAACTCATTTACACATGCATTTCCTAAAAACAGATGAAGCACATTCCCAAGTAAATCTCACGCCATCGGATTAAATATTCTATTCAATTTGTCCCAAAGTCCATTTTAGGCTAACAGCCTTTAGGGACTGGAGCTCCATGGAAATTAAAAGTGAATAAATGTGATTTGTCTCTTTAGACAATGGTTCCGTATGTGGGATGTGAGGGTGTATTGTTTTGTTATTTTGATACGGTGTTTTTCTTGTTATTATGTTGTTTAGTCTGGTTCCTTTCACTTGAAAAATCTGCTTCAAATCCACTAGACATGGTGCTGTAGACATTTTGACTTCAGTATGCAGCAGCAATTTTGAACAGCTAGCAGCTGTTCCTTAACCATACCATCATGCCAGAAGGGGTAGGCAGAGGTATACCTAACACAAACCCAAATTTCACAGGTTATTTTAATAGTCCCAAGTAATAAGGGGCGACCCTATTGCCATTCACCGGGCAAATTCAGACTCCGTGGCTGCCACTGAGAAATTTCTGATGAAAAAACCCCATAAGACTATCCGATCTGGGAATCGAACCCAGGACGTCATGCTCAGCGGTCGCGCTTGCGAGCACTAGACTAACGAGGTAGTCAATGTACCTAAAAAAAACAATAACGCTTTGCGTGACCTCTTGATGGAAACAAGGACTCCAAACAAAACAGTTGTTTTTTTTTTTGTATGGGAAATCATCAAATAACCCCCCCCCCCCGCTCTGGGTGCAGTGGGAGGGAGTGTCAGACTTTTACTGATTAAAACCCATCCATGTTCCTTCTTTGCCCTTTGTGTTCCAGGGCCGCGGTATCAAATATGTGCTCTTAATATCACAAATAAAATAACCGTACATTCTATTATTTTACAAAAAGAATATAAACATCACGTAACCCTAGTTTCAAAAGAATCACGGAACCATTTCGAGTCACTGAAAGAACTTCTAAAAAAGCCGGAAAAAGTTCGTCTGTCCAGCCAAGCTAATTACATCCGTATGACGCGACAGCTAAAACTCATTCCGAATAATTAACTTTAAGAGAGCTCATGTTTACAACGGTTGGCCACGACATACAAGCTTAAGCGAGTCGCGTGATGTAACAGCGACTAAGGATAAAACATAATACAGGGTGTAAACGGACCCTTCTAACTCTACGCAAAAAATATTGCTGGGAAACGAGTTTTTTTTTGGTGTGAAAAATCACGTTTTACGGTAAAACTCAAAGTAACGCACTCAAAACATTGTGCTGATAGATGCATCGAATAGTGTGGGGGTCACGAAAATATTTAAAGTAAAGTTATAATGTTAAAAACTTGTATTAAAAAAACTTGTGAAAAAGTTGGAACTTTGACCTCCAACATTTCCATAACCAGAAGGTTTCCAGGTATGGTCCTGAAAAAAAAAATGATCGCATTAACGGGGAGAACAAGTGCCTTTCGGCTTGGTTAAGGGTATTGTATCACCCATTATAAATCTCCATCTGAGCAGGCTTTCCTTGCTTCGGCCAACTTGGGTCAGTAACACCTAAAGACTTTAAACAGAGGCATCTCGGTGTGGTAAGAGCAGTAACCCATCCACTATCCAACCCCGGCAACGGAAGCTTAACCTCACTCTCAACTAAGTCCTAACACTTATTAACTTTTAGTCTCTTTCATATAGTCTGGCCATGCTCCAATTAGAAATAAGGACATTAGGAAGAGGTGCCCGCACAATAACGGGGCATTCCAGCACATTCGTACTACATGACACCAATTAGGGGTGTTACACACAAACGATCGCCATTTCGCAACAAAGGGAATTATTAAAGTTTACCACGGAATTGGATGACACTGGAAGTGACATAATTTAACACAGCCTGTAATACTGGAAGGGTTAAGTAGAGGTATACATCATCATCTGCCTAGCCTTTTCCCAACTATACCTATTGGGGTCGGCTTCCAGTCTAACCGGATGCAGCTGAATACCAGTATTTTACATGGAGCAATTGCCTATCTGAACTCCACAACCCAGTACTGGATAATACGATACCCCTTGGTAAGTCTGGTTGTCAGACTTTTTGGGCCACTGACTACCTAACGACTGCCAAAGATCCACAAATGACACCCGGGACCAACGGCTTAACGCGCTTTCCGAGGCACGGAGGAAACTCGGTATGTATTGGTCACCCATCCACAGACCAACCTAGGCAAGCACGGCTTAACCTAAAGATCGACCGGAGTGGCTGTTATTATTAAGCCACGAGCTCCTCCTAGGTTGCTGCTTATATATAATATCATGATTATTATAATAATAATGATATTATTCAGGAAATTGAACATGGTACACCAACATATTTTTCCATAACGACTTGCTTTCTGCAAAAATACCCCTTCAGGCAATCTTTCAACCCTATACCGCCGTCAAGAGGCGTGTCCCCAACCCCTTGTACGCAATATAACGTTACCAATTTATTAATTGTTCGCTAATAGGATGTGTACCAATTATAATTATTTTGTGTTCATTCACCGGTGTTTATTATAATTATTATTTGTATAATTTTAATATTTAATTGGGTATTTTAAGTGATAACTCGGGGTGGTCAAAAGCTAAAATAGATTTTTAGGGTTCCGTACTTTAAAATGAGACAGAAACCTTTAAGGTTCTCTTTGGTTTTTATCTGTGCGACTGACAGGAACCTTGCTATAGTAAGTAAGTTAGTAAAAGTAAGTAAGAACTTCTGATTTGTATCAATATTTCAAACAGGCTTACGCCCGTGGCTTTATCCGCGTGGAGTTCGGTAAGTGTCCCTCGCAATCGTACTACCGGGATAAAAAATATCCTATTATATTATTATCACAATAATCTAGGTTTTAAACTATCTGTGTGCCAAATTTTATCCAAATCCGTTCAGAGAGTCCAGATGCGTTCATTTTTGCGTGTAAGAGTAAAAAACATCCATCCATCCATCCCCACAAACTTTCGCATTTGTAATAGTAGCAAGACAAGATGGCTATTTAGATTCCCTTGCAGCCTTTTTCACAGCAGAAAGTAGACTAGCTTTTTCTTCTATTGAAATACTTGCTCAGCTCAAGGGCAATATTACCACTGCACACTGGCTTGTGACCAGCTGCACCTTCAGGTTTGACGATTGAAAATGGAGATAGATAGCTACATGGAATATACTTTATTGTACGATGCCAGTACATCACGCTACTACAATCTGTCAAATTTCTTTAATCTACTTTCAACTTTATCGCTAAAGCATTACTTTCAAGGTTGATTGGGGAAATTTAACATTTTCGGGTAGCTTGATGTGCAGCTGGCGTCTGTACATCATAATTACTACACATCTCTTTTACGCGATATCTTATAGAGAACCTTTGGATTGACTGAATGAACTTAAAATTAAAATGTTGATTTTAATTAAAGGAGTACTTTGACATAAACTTGAAAGAAAGAAAGAAAAATAGGTTTTACTATCACACTTTTTCTCTTCATCTTTTACATACTATTTCTAGTTCTACAACTCTTTTTAGGGTTCCGTACCCGAAGGGTAACCAACGGGCCCCTATTACTAAGTCTCCGCTGTCCGTCTGTCCGTTCGTCCGTATGTCTGTTTGTCAGCGGGCTGTATCTCATGATCCGTAATAGGTAGACAGTTGACATTTTCAAAGAATGTGTATTACTGTTGCCGCTTTATCGAAAATAATAAAAAAAAATTAAAGGGCCCTTTATTTTTTTTTATTTTTTTACTACTATGATGGTACGGAACCCTTGAACTTGACTCGCACTTGGCCGGTGTTTTACTCCTTTCGCAGGTACGCTGGAAGAGATTTCTTTAGAAATAGCATCACCTTTGTACCTATTTTTCTGTTCCTTTCTTCGTTTCTGTATTTAGTGTGTACATAATAGCTTAAATAAATAAACACCATGCGAAAATCTCGAATTTATTCTTGTAACAAACGAAAACCCGTAGAACTGTAGAATCACATTTATTCTAATACAATTTTACGCATACAATTTACGTGTATATTAGCTCCGCGCATGTGGTTTCCGCCACAATAATTTTCTTTTCCTCTTTTCATATCAGCGTACGATCGCCCCTTATTTAGGCATACGCCCCTGATGCTCCCCGAATGTAATGTCCCCCGTTTTTCGCATTCCAACGAAGCTTGTGATTTTTTAAATCCATAATTATTTAGGGTGGTTCTGTTTGCACAAATATACTAAGGTGAACATGTATAAATAATAGAAGGAAGTCAGAGGCTGAGGATTGTGGGCTGAGGGACTGTTCGAAAGAGATACCGCGGCCCTGGAACTCAAAGGGCAAAGAAGGAACATGGATGGGTTTTAGTCAGTAAAAGTCTGACACTCCCTCCCACTCCACCCCGAGCGGGAGCAGTTATTTGATGATTTCCCACCTTTAAAAAAAAAAAAACAAGGCTGAGGATTGAGCGCAGTAGGGTCCAATTGGAGAGTCCTATTTCAAGTAGCAGATCGGTGAATGATGAAGAAGATAACATAACATAACATCACGCCTGAAATCCACAAATAGTTAGGCAGAGGTGTACCTAAAAGTACACCCACATTTCTCCAGTTATGTCTAAGTACCATGTAATAGAGGGCGAGCTTATTGCCATCAACCGGGCGGCACAAATCCAGACTCCGTGGCTGCTACTGATATGTTCTGATGAAAAAACCTAATATCACTTTGCCCGACCCAGGAATCGAACCCAGGACCTCATGCTCAGCAGTCGCGGTTGCGATCACTAGTCCAACAAGTCAGGAAGAAGATTATTAATATTTTATTGCTTCATCTGGTTAGCCTTTTTGCAACTATACAGGACGGAAGGGACACCGACACGAAAATGGTTACCACGTTTTATTACAGCATTCTGAACGCATATAAGCGTACTAAGTACAATTACGATCAAAAAAATCGACAGTGATTTTTTCAAAACCTGGTTGGTACGAGTATATGCCGCCAAATTTTCTGACAAAACGGTTATGTCTCTTTCTTCAAAACGCCTGAACGGTACGTACAACCTATCTCCTAAATAACAATCGGCCCGAGTTCAGTAACTTGTTACGTAATGTCTAAAACTTATGTCACAAATACTAACTGACACACGGTACGAGCAAAGTCTACAACTAATATTGTGTCAGTAAAGACGTGATCGTAATTCGACCGCCATCTTGGATTCTTGGGACAATTTCGTGTCTTTTATCTATTTTCTATCTTTTGTTTTTGGTAGTCATATGCGAGCACATGAAAGAGAAGCTTGTGGCTAAATAATAACAACCGCTCAGGTCGATCTTTAGGTTAAGCCGTGCTTGCCTAGGTTAGTCTGTAGATGGGTGACCACCCATTACATACTGAGTCTCCTCCGTGCCTCGGAAAGCACGTTAAGCCGTTGGTCCCGGCTGTCATTTGTAGATCTTTGACAGTCGTTAGGTGGTTACTGGCCCAAAAAGTCTGACAACCAGTGTTACCAAGGGCGTATGAAAGAGCAGCACACTAACCACTCTCGAAAGTCAACGAATGCACTCGCTGTGGTCGGAATTGGCTAGATGGCATCATCATCATCATCATCATATCTTTATACATTTTCGTTATCGATTCCCTTATTAGTCTTTAGTAGACAAGTAAATGACAATCGCAATCAAACCTTTTCGTATTTTTGCAGCGACTTTTGACCCTTTTGTCAGTCATAGCACATGTGTTCACCAGTTATAAACCAAAAACACACTACAAAAATAATGTCGTTTGTAGAAATTACACAAGATTGAATTATAGAAAAGAAAAAACGGTATGTCGACCTCTTAGCGTTGGATCGCCATTTACGCCACACTCTTTATGTATAAAGGGTGTAAAAATACCCTTAACGAAGCTGAAAGGCACTTGTTCTCCCCATCATTGCGATATTTTTTTTGTACGGGAAGGTTAGTCTGCAACTAGGCGGTTCCGGTGGACCGGGCAACCTTCTAGTTACAGAGATATTGGAGGTCAAAGTTCAGAATTTTCCAGTTTTTTTTTTACCTAAGGTGGGAAAAATATTCCCTTTGCCTTATAGGGTTAACTCCATGACTCGTTTACTATTCAAAGCATCCCTTAGCACAATGATTTGATTGTGCTACATTGAGTTTTACCGTAAAACTTGATTTTTCACCACAAAATAATCGTTTTTCAGCAATAATTTTTGCGTAGTAATACTTAGTTTGAAACAGCTAGTTATTAATATAGTGTTAACTTAAAGTAGGTAGTATGTTGCTAGCTTGAATAAAAACAACAGACCTAAATACGCAGAAACAAGTCTACAATATCGAAAAACCTTTACAACCAAATAACATAGAAAAATAAGAACTTGGCAGTAATCCGGTCGCCATATTGTAACTATTTCTTCACGGAACGTCGATCCTTAAATAATTGGCGTTCAGATAAAAACCTCCTTGACAGTATGTTCATAATAGCTTGGAGAAATGTTTAGCGAAAATATTAGGAGGAAAATGTGTACGATTTTCTTGATACTCAAGCTTTTTTCCCATAGGGGCGTGGGTAGGCACTACAAAACCACTAGTGACTCTATATGCGTATTTTCGCTTCAATGATAATGTTTTCATTTCATTTTCAAATATCTTTATTTTCCTCTAGCACTTCGTTCACAAAAATTGTGATAGCTCGGCTAATAGGTATGCTATAAATGTAATTGATAGCCCATAGCACCCACGAATAATGGAGCTTGCTGCCAGTGGAAGTTTGTTTAGATTGGACGATTAGTTCCGGAGATTACCCTACCTACATACAAATAAATTTTACCTTTTTTATAATATTAGTATAGATAAAAAAACAAATAACAAATTCACATATTCTTGGCTACAGTCGGTTATAAGTTAGATACGGATTTAAACGACGAGTTGTGGGCCAAAATAACCACGATGTGGAGCCCTGACACAGCCAGATGGCGACGCGGTTGACCCCGCAGGAGATTGCGGGACAAGCTGGTCTGAACTAAAGACCCGTGGTCCACATGAGCCCTAGATCGACAGGTTTTTAAGTCATGGGGAGAGGCCTTTGCCCAGCAGTGGGATGACACAGGCTAACAGTAACAGTAACTGATTAAACCTAGAGTTGTTAGTCGTTTGGAAATGGCTAACTTCTCTTATCCTATCTCAGCACAAGAAATATGAAAACTCTAGTCTATCAGCAGGATTAGCAGCGAGATTTACTGCTGAGTGCAGTTGGTGGACTGCCTCGTTGGTCTAGTGGTCGTAAGCGCAACTGCTGAGCATGAGGTCATGGGTTCGATTCCCAGGTCGGGCAAAGTGTTATTGAGTTTTTCATCCAGGAATTTCTCAGTAGCACGGTCTCAGTAGTTTGGATTTGCGGTTGATGGTAATAGGCTCGCCCCCTATCACATGGGACTTAAACATAACTGGCGAAATGTGGGTGTACTATAAGGTACACCTCTGCCTAAGCCTTTGGGAATTACAGGCGTGATGTTATGTTATGTGCAGTTAGGGTAACAAAGGGCAGAAGGCAGTCAATCCCGCTGTCCAAATCCAAAAACCTGACGTCCAAAGAGAGGGTGGGTTATTCCATTGGTATTGCCAAATCACTGTTGTTATTGACGCATGATGGACGGATAAAAGTGTGAATATTACAGTAAAAACAAAACCACATCGGAATATTTTGATGTTCCGTACATTACACATATTAAAAAAATTGGTTGTCCGTTTTACTGCCTAGGCGCACACCTAGATGTTTCACATCAAAAATAGACGCAATAAAAATCCTACATTTACTCGGATATAGGAGATAGGAACACCGCTCAATTCAGCGAATGTAGATGCTCAATAAATTGCGCTAAAACCTTTGCTCACAATGTTGGAATCGTAACAGAACAGAATCGAAACTAAACAATGGCGGACAGAGAAACTCGGTGTAGCATGTTTTTGGTCCGTTTTAGTTTCACGTGGTGTATGGGAATCACCCGGTGCACAGCCTCGGGAGATGTGACCACGTTATAGGCATCACTCGCACCCGTGTCCCTACCAAAAAGTCTTTAAATTTTGTTAGAACATGAACTGGCAGGAAATAAAAACAAATGTCTATCACTTGTTAAGCTTTTTTTTTCGTTTTGTAAATCATCAAATGACCCCCCGCTCTGGGCGGAGTGGAAGGGAGTGTCAGACTTTTACTGACGAAAACCCATCCATACTCCTTCTTTGCCCTTTGTGTTCAAGGACCGCGGTATCTTTTTCGAACAGTCCCGCAGCCCCGGCAGGCATCGGCCATTGCGGGCCCCTTGCTTTTTGCTGACATCTCTTTGAGGCGCGCGTGTAACACGAACGCGCCGACGACACGGCCTGTCGTCATAAGACGTACGGACGGCGAGCTAGCCCATTTACTCATCGTCCACGGGCCCGCGACCCGTGTCCTTACCAAAAAATCCTTTGTTAGAATAATATGACATGGTGGCAAATAAAAACAAATGACAATCACTTGTCAAGCTTGTATTGGGCGATTGGTAACCTACCATAAATTATATATTATTAATAGTTTGTAATGAATTAAGAGGGTACAAGGCATGCAAGGTGGGTGTTTGAAGATACTATTGCCGTCGCGCTGCGTCAAGCCTGCCCCCGTAGAGTGCGATAGGTACAGTAGATTAGTTCACAAAAATTTTGACGAGATCGAAGTTTGTATGAGCGGATTCAATTATTTTTGACATTAACATTTTAAGAAAGACTATGTCCAGGTTTCTTTCAATGTATTTTATGTTAAAAAAAAATCGAATTGGTCTTCTAATCACGGTCGCAAAAATGGGGCATTTTTAAGGGTCATATTTTCTTTATTTATTTGTTGCTGAAAAAAAGGAAATGACAGGGAAGTGTCTACAGTAGACCTTGATTTTTTTTTAAATTGTTACTCTAGAGGCATTATTCAGGAGGAAAAAAGGGCAATACGAAACGTCGATCTCGGCAAAATTTTTGTATGGAAAAACGCAGTCTCTGATCCCTCTTAAAGTTTAATTTTGAAAAGGCAATGCTTTTCTGGACGCAGAAATTGTCTTTATTGGAGCTTTCCTTTGCAATATTGCATCGTTGTTAAACAAAACAATATCACCCAATATTTTACGACAAACAACGTCCCCCACCACTTACCCACTAATTGTAACAACCAATAGATCATAACCCAGGTTTTATGAACGCATAAATGAATCAGGACCCATTGTCATACAAAATGAATGGTGGGGCCATTCACTTAGAAATACTATTCAGAGATTGGATGGGGCGGAATGATATTGGATCGGCTCTTAAATTTATTATTATTATTCTTGTGACCCTCTGTTGTTAAACCTTACGATTACTTTGTCATAAAAATCTATGTTCAGTACCCAAATATAATAAAGCATATCGAACAGTAGTTGCCGCCAGTTAAGATCGCAATGGCGGTCATTGACCCACCTACATTTATTAAAGTTCTTAACTTTGAAATCCACAAATAAACCCGTTCATGTCTTGAATCGTCATCTATCGTGATCTTCAACATTTTTTCTAATGAAAAACGATGCATGGTTCATTTATTTTGGTACGTACGAAGAGATATTATGGAAAGAGCAATGACCGCTATTGCGATTTTGACTGGCAGCAACTATAGTATTGAGCTCTGACATTTACAGGTAAGGCTGTCCGAGACGAAACTCTTTTGTGCAAGCGAGCAAAGAGCCAAGCTTTTCTGACTATATATAACATCACGCCTGTAATCCCCGAAGGGTTAGACAGAGGTGTATCTTATAGTACATCCACATTTACTCACTTATGTTTAAGTCCCGTTTGATAGGAGGCGAGCCTATTGCCATCAAGCCAACCGGGCACAAATCGCAACTCCGTGGCTACTACTGAGAATTCTTTGTTGGAAAAACTCAATAACAATTTGCCGACCTGGGAATGCATCCTCCTTCTCTCCAGTCGTGCTTGCGACCAGTAGACCAACTAGGCAGTTCTAAGTTCTTTATTTCGAGATATTTCTCTGATAATGAAATGTGCTACAATGTGCAATATAAATAATAACTTTATTATCAGGTAGCTAAGGTCCATTTATGTCCTGGCTGATACAATTTACTTTATAAATAAAGATTTCAGCAAGGGTTAAAAGTCATACATAACCACTATTATATAATATATAGTAGGTGTTTGTATGGTAAAATACTGCTTGCCGGCCATTTATGTCTGAAAATTGGTGGTAGTAAAATAACGTCAAGCAAAAAAAAGCATGTCATTAGTAATAACTTCAGTTATTTCTTGTATCTTTTATTATTCAATAAACGTTATTACAAACCTTTTTGAAAAAATAATAAACATATAGCAGCGGTATGCCAGACACGGCAACTCTATGCCACAACATTCTTGATCAGTACATAACTAGGTATAAAGGGTGTAAAAAGACCCTTAACGAAGCCGAAAGGCACTTGTTCTCCTCGTCATTGTGATCATTTTTTTGTTCTAGACCATACCTGGGAACCTTCTAGTTACGGAGATATTGGGGGTTAAAGTTCAATTTTTTTCACAAGTTTTTTTTTTAATTCTACTTTTTAAGGTTCTAACTTTACTCCAATTACCTCCATTGTCCGTTTACTATTCAAAGCATCCATCAGCAATAAGTTTTGAGCGCATTATATTGAGTTTTACCGTAAAATGTGATTTTTGACCCCAAAAAAAAATTTCGTTTCCCAGCAAAATTTATTGCGTAAAGTTACTTAGTTTGATGTACAGAATGCTTGGTTGACGGCTTGGTGAAGGGTCTGTTTACACCCCGTATAATAAATTGCTGGACTAATACAAAGTTGTATAAAATTTTACTTAAGCTTCTAAACGTTTTGTCACATATACGTGACAAGCAAGCGCGTGCCCAACGACACGTATATGTGACAAAAAATGCGATGCACTATAAAAGGTACGAGATAAATAATTAAATAGTTTTGGAATCCCAATGTTCTTTTTGTAGGAATTTGCGGTGAAATTGTGACTTGGCGTGGAAGGCACGCGCGTGCCTTTATGCTCTAGCGTTCAAAAGGCTAACAACAACTGAAACTTTTATTGCAAAATTGAGAGTGCACTTCTATTTCAAGAGGACCGAAGAATCCTTTTAGGGTTGTAAGCGAAAAACATTATGCTACCTCTATGGCTCATTCCCCTATGTTTTCTTACAACACATTACTATAAATTATGTTACCTCTCTATGTTCATATGTATTTATGTACAGGAAACATAAATACGATGGCATAGTGTAGATATCTATTCAAGAATCGCGTAATGCAATATGTATAAGATATATCGTTTTGTAGCAAGGGGTCATCCCCTGATTTGAAGTAGCGATAGCGCAAACAGTAAAAATACTAGTATTTTTTTACGAATAAGTACAAATGTATTTATTTTCAATTTTTCATACTTAGTTTTTACTTTTCAGTTTATTTTTCGTCGGTTAATTTTTTTGATAAAAGATCCTACTTCCTATCCTACAAATAGTTAATATTATAAATGCGAAAGTTAGTGAGGATGGATGGATGTTTGTTATTCTTTCACGCAAAAACTACTGAACGGATTTGGATGAAATTTAGCACTTCGATAGTTTATAAACTAGATTAACATATAAGATACTTTTTATCTCGGTAGTATGATCCCTCAGGACAATTATCGAACTCCACGCTGGCAAAGCCGCTGCAAAAACTAGTTCATTATAAAATCGGTCTTCCTTCATGGTTTTTACATAATTATAGTACAGTGTTTACCTCAAAGTATACTAACAACACATGTTATTTTCAGCAAAGAATGATCTCGGTTTACTATATTAATCTTTTTATCAAATAAGCAAGTAACCAGGAACTGCTTAAACGTTTGTTTGCAAATTTGGCTTTTGTTTATGACATAAAAAACTGCCAAAGGTAACAAAGATAACGAATTTTGAAAGGTTCCATATCGACAAACAAAATAATGAGACCCAATTTCATAACAAAATTCAAAGTATCATGTCAAACTAAACGGTACTTACTTTGAGAATTTCATAAATTGAGTTGTTGATATTTGTTAACTTTTAGCCGAGCCAATGTTAAAATAGATCCCATCTCTTTTGAAAGATAAAAGGGAAAATAAGTGAAGAAAAAGAAGTAAATGATAGCGAGACGGTTGACAGGGGAGTATGGAAGAAAAAAAACGAGTTGCGTCGACTCCAAGTAACATGGGACAAGGGCAGGAAGATGATGAGTAGTGAAGAATCACACCGGATACTGTTTTGAAGTTTGTATATGTTACGGCTAAAAGCCGAAGTAAGGTTACACCTAGTTCTAGCCACACCTAGGTATAGCCTAGGTGACATATAAATACAAATTTCATTAATAGAATTTCAACTTTATCGCTACAGCATTAGGTTCAAGGTGGATTAGAAAATTTTGACAGTTATGGGTAGCTTCAGTATCCAAATGAAACTTATTTAGTTAGCTAACTCATTAAAAAATATATATATATGTATATTATTCGGGAAAACTGTTTTTGCTGACTGTATTTATTGCAATAAAAGGAAAACACACGTACTAGTACTCAGAGAAACAATCTGAGGTAAATAAAGTATAATCTTACTGATAACAGCATAACCCATAATTATGTAGCTTTCTAAACCAGGTATGCCTTTTAAGTTCTGTCGTTTACATTTTTGCCGCCAATTTTGAATTTAGAACTGTTCAATATTCGGGTTTTTTTTAAACCACCCACAAGAAATTACTCCTGTATCGTTGGTGCGTTAATAAACATTTAAATTCACATATACAAATAGCTAGACCCGGAACAACTATCTGTAGGTCATACAAATATTTGTACTGTGTGAGAATCGAACCCGCAACACGCAGCGCAGCAGTCAATCGCCACTATTTTGGCCTAGTGGCGATTGACCGTGGTCTATTTACGCAACTAAAGAGGAATGAGAAAAGTTATTGGAGTGGCGATAAAATTAAAAAAAGCTGTTTATAATACACACCATACTAACAACAGTACCAACAGTACGTATACGTCCAGTTTCCACATGCTGCTCAAAATTATACGCAGAATAATCCAAAATTTGGGGGAGACGGAACGATCCCTTTGGGGAACTTTATCAAACTGGTCGCCGCTAACGCTGGACAATCAACAAGATTGCACTGCACGCCACTGCGCTACGGGGTGGTCTGTGGCGACTACGTATACCTATGGTTTGTCGGTACACTCAGGAGCTGAAAAAGTTAGGCAGTTTGGTATTGTATTGTATTGTAAGTATTCGAGCTGCAAACATGTCTGAACCAATTTTCTGATATTATCCTGCATGCACTTTTTATTATTGTATGTTTATACATGTTTGGAGCAAATAAATATATCTTATATTATCTTAGCTTTAATATGTCAAATTGAGTTTTATAGTACGACCACTTTAAGTGTGCAGTTCAAGATGGCGTTGTTTGTTAAGAAAATTTCATCGATATGTCAAACTTGGTATATTTATTTTAGTTCTGTGTTTGGCCCGTCTGCACAAATAATTTAGTTGAAGTAAAAATAAACTGGCAGCCAATTTTTTTCTAAAAATGTTGGGAGGTAAGAATGTAGTCAGAAAGGAATTATTAGTCTATAGACCGACCGCTTTAATGAGTCCTCCCGAAGGTATCAATTTAAATGGAATATTCTGAAGGTTGATCACGAATTGGTTCAATTAGTATCGTAATACCTACGTGGATTATGGTTATTTTAAAGCAAATAACCTATGTGATATTGTTAGGACTTTGTTGACGTTTAATGTGCCTTTGCAAGGCGGAGGACTCATTAAAGCAGTCGGTCTATGATAAACAGAATAAATTAAAATGGATATAAGTGCATAAATATTTAATTCCACAACTGAACACGAATGAGGGTGTTTCTATTTATGTGGCTGCACGTAACCCCATGGTGGTCGATACTCGTAGCTATAGATATCTGAGGGCTATTGAATTTAAATTGCAATATTAAAATAGTTGCAAGGGCGACTCTGCCTAAATCAACCTTCAGATAAAATAAATTCTGCCTGGACATTACCTCCACTATACACGTGAATATTGGCGCAAAAGATAGAGAGAAAGGCTATATCCAGTCCTCTCTCTCTCTTTTTGGTGTTTGAAGTGTGGGATGAATTGAGGCTGTGGATGAGCATGATGATGAGGCATTATCTTTTCTCATAAAATAATGACGGCCCACCATTTTCATTTAATTTTATACTGTTAAAAGGTTAGTTTAGGAAAGAAGAGTTGACTGATTTTGTGCTTAATCCTAAGCGGTGGCTTGAGTTACCATCGTTTACCCAGTGCTAATGTGGTTCTCCTGACCAAACCATGACCCATATGTTGGAGTATCCACAGGTCCTAAACCCCCTTTATTGTACGGACGTGGCCACCTACTAGGCTCATTTATTATAAGCCTATCTTGTCCCACTGCAGAGCAAAGGCCCTTTCCCTTTTCGAAATCTAATGCGATTTTAGGCCAATCCTTTGAGAAAGAGTCCAGCTCATCCCGCCATCGCCTTGCCGCGTTGTCGTTTCTTGCTATTTGGTATCCATATTTTAAATTGAGTGGTTATTTTTGCCATTTGACATGCGGCAGATTAGGCTCAACTCATTTAGTATTCATTGAGAATAAGGGGTAGATTGCCTACTCTACTGAATTTAAGGTAAACGTTTGTGTTTCGTCTTTCACCGCGTACACCTCGGTCTAACACTCCGTTCACGACCTGCGTCAAGCGACTCGCGTCACTTATTTTCTTCGCGTGAATACCGTTGCACCGCAAGTCCTGTTCTACTAGCTTGTAGCATGCTGTAAGGCTTGTTTTACACGTACCACAACTATACCACAACCACAACAATAACACGTGGGCCGGCACTATTTTATATGAAAATTAATAGATTAATTCACTCGAAATTCAACCGTGAATCGACCACATCGTAACCAGAAGCGACACCGCGCACTAGAGGCTGGCACATCGCAAAACACAAAGTTACGGCGACGACGCAACGAAGCGCGCAAACGCCCGCGTGGACCCCTGCAACGTCAGATCTCTCTGCAAACACTAGCCACAATGTTACCATATCGCAACTACTAGCGACATCGAAACTACATTGACATTTTGTAGTTGACCAGTGCGGTTTTAGTCAGTACGAGTCTGACAGACCCCTCCGCTCTCCCCGGGGCGGGGGGACATCTATTGAGAATTCCCACATTGACAAAAAAAAAATGTAAAAAAACGTAAGCTATTTTCTTCATTTGTTTTTTTGTAACACGCTAGTCGCTTGGTCGTGTAACTCGTGGCCGTGCTGTTATACTGTCTAGCCATAAATATCATCATCTACCTATAACTAGCATCAATCGACGCTGCACCCTCCCGCCATATTTCAACAAATAAACATATTTGTAGGGAGGGTCGGAATGGGAGAGTGTGTTAAATAATTAGTTTTGGTCGTTATAGCGTTTGTGTATAATGTTAGTTTGTGTTTGTGTGTGTAGATATATAATATGTTTTGAGGGTCATGAGTGGAATTGACAGGCTCGTGATCACATAGCATCAGCCATATGAATCGCGGATCGAAGATTAAGCTTAACTTGCTGATGTTGATTCATGGATAGTTCACCATCCATTGCATCGAGATTACTCCATGCCTCTCGGAAAGCATGTTAAGCTGTTTGTCCTGGCTGTCATTTTGTAGATTTTTGACAGTCGTTGCAGGAATTCCGACATCCAGTCTTACCAAGGAATCACTTGGTAATAACTAACTAAGTAAATTGTGAATGTCAGAAAGACAGTCACACAGTCAAAGACAGCCACTTCATGTAAAATACTTAAAGACAACCATTACATACTTAGGATTTCCTTAACGATCGACCCACATAACATAACATCACGCATGTAATCCACCCAGGGTTAGGCAGAGACAGAGGGTTAGGCAAATATGGGTGAACCTAATAGTACACCCACATTTCGCCAGTTATGTTTAAGTCCCAAATCCAGACAAAAATTTACTGTAAACTAATATTATAAATGCGAAAGTAAGTTTGTTTGTTTGTTTGTTACCTTTTCACGCCTAAACCACTGAACCGATCATCCTGAAATTTTGCATATACGTTGTCAGGTGTACAGAAATGGATATGGGGTAACTTTTATCCCGAAAAAAAGTACTGTTCCCGAGGAAAACAACAATAACTTATGATAATAGATGGCACAACGTGTCTTTCGAATCATGATTGAATTATATTATTACAAGCAGAGTATAACTGGAATTGATTGTCCAATTCTAAATTAACGCGAGCGAAGCCGCGGGCAAAAGCTAGTTGTAAATAAAAGCATAATATCAGCCTTATAACGTTTCGGGCTCGGGCTCAATATACTCCCAAATAACTAATTCAAAATTCATTTTTTTTAATTATCTCATTTCCAGGATGTGTCATGACAGATGGGCCAGAATCGTCACACAGTGGGTGCCTGAAGACGGTCGTCGTCACCGAGGCAGGCCCAAGAAACGCCGGCGTGACGATTTAGACCAACGGGCCGAAAAACCACCGGGAGAGTTGGAAATGAATGGGCGAGGTCTTTACCCAGCAGTGGGACAGAATAGGCTAATTAAAACTTGCTAATTTTCACGTAAACAAAAGGACTCCATATTTCCAAATTCTCAGTAAAATATCCATCTCGGTCATACAATTTCAACTTCACGATCAAAACATAAACAGAATCTTTGAACAGAGAGAAACCTTAAAAAAGCTCTTTTCAAAACAAATGTTGGTATATCTTGACTTCACGTTTCAGATTTCTCGGGAATAGGGGCGCACGCTTTGATTAAGTTTGGAGCATCGATTCAAAGAAATTAATACTCCGTAGAGTTTTAGTATGTTTTCTTAAGAAATATTTGCTGAGTTTCTTTTTCCCGTTATTCGGCATTTAGTAATTATATTGAATTAGGTACTTGAGGGATCCAGAAGTGTTGAAATAGACTGAATAAAAAAAAATCCTTACTAATATTATAAATGCGAAAATAAGTTTGTTTAATTGTTTGTTACTTTTTCACGCCTAAACCACTGAACTGATCATCCTGAAATTTTGCATATACGTTCTCAGGTGTACAGAAACGGACATAGGGTACTTTTCATCCCAAAAAAAGTACTGTTCCCGAAGAAAACAACAATAATGTTCTTGTGATAACAGACGGCGCCACGTGTCTTTCGAATCATGATTGCGTTATATTATTACATGCAAAGTACAACCCGAATTGATTGACAAATTCTAAATTAATGCGAGCGAAGCCATGGGCAAAAGCTAGTCTAATAATAAACTAGGCAGACATAGTGGTGATAGACCGATCAGCGCGCCGCGTAATGATAGTCGATATTACCATCCCGCATGATGAGAACCTCGTGAAAGCTAGGACAGAGAAACAAATGAATATCTCGATTTGGAGCATGAGGCACAAGCTTGCGAGCTCAGCTATCTTTGTGCCAATAGTTGTTTTGGCCAAGGGCCTGATGGCCAAGAGCCTCGACGAACCTCTCTTGAGGCTCTCGCTAGGTAGTTGGATCAAGGGCCTGATTCAGAAGGCTACTCCTTGATATGGCCCACATTATGAGGAGGTTCCTCTCTCTGGAGACCTATAACCACCGGTAGCTTGAGCCCTAGGCTGTTGTCGACACCGGTGGATAACTATTTTTTATATTTTCAAATGTTTTTTATATCGTTTTCAAAAGGAATATTTAAAAAAATTAAAAAGTAGTTGAGAAAAATTAATAAACGAAACTCGACACAAAACCAAACTCCGGGTTACTGAGAAATACCTGACGTAAAAACCCAATTACCTACAAATAAAACCTTTCGGGCAGTATTGTTGAGCTTTCAATAAAGAAGTTCGAAGAAGCATCCATTAGCCTAGTAATTTGTGCCAAATTGATGACAAATACATAGGTTGGCTCCCTATTACATAGGACTTAAACATAACTGGCGAAATATGGCTAAACTATAACTATGTACAGCTCTGACTAAATCTTTGAAGATTGCAGGCATGAGCTTCATATTATTTGCCATACCTAACTAAACCTTTTTTTTTTCCAACCATTATAACACCAAGTAGGTAAGACCAATTACTTTAAAAAGAAAAATAACCATCAAGAATCGATCAAAAAGTTATCCTCAAACCATCGATCCTTATTCCAAAAAAAAACGATGAACCATCATTCGCGAGTCTCAGTTAAAAAATATGGCAAAGACGAACTTGTTGACAGCCGCCGCCAACCTTCGGCACATCATTTATCAACGTCTGGCTGAAGAGCGAGGTATTATTAGCAACGACAAATGGTTGGCGATCGCTTATCTATTGATTCGAACGTACATTCGGGAGGATGTGTTAATATTGTGTTGGTTTTTTAGGGTCCCGTGGGGTTTAGTGTGTGGAGGTAGTAGGCTTAAGGCTTTTTTTAGTTGATCAATATAGACGTAGAAATAACAGATTTTCTATACCAATATGAAATCAGCATGCCTGAGAGATATTTCTTGACGGCATGTAAAGCCAAGTCAGAGGCCTATGGGCGGCATAAAAACTCTGACCCCAAGTTAGGCACTATCCAACCGATAAAGACAAAGTAGATTTTCAAGAGATACTAAACTAGGAAACCAATAATATCGCAATTGCAGTTTGGAGTTAATTAATTGTGCCGTACCCATTTTTGTGCCGGGACTTTAACGGATCTGGTGAAATGTAGCTGCGATTACTTGTAATATGGTACTTGTCTGTCTAACCCTTCGCAATTCAGGCGTGATGTTATGTTTTAACTTTACCTTATTAGAAAAATCTGTGAACGATTACTATTGACCACACAATGAGATTGTTTAACAGCGCACTAGTTATCTTTAAACTAACTAAGTCCTGAAAGTTATGCAAGCCAAAAACTAAATAGGTACAATAATTAGAATAAGAAAATTGCCTCGAAGGTTGAGTGGTCGCAAGCACGAGTACTGTGCATAAGGTATTGGGTTGATTCCTGCGTCGGGCAGGGTGTTATTTGGTTTTTCTAACAGGAATTTCTCAGTAGCAGCCTCGGAGTCTGGATTTGTGCCCGGTTGATGGCAATAGGCTCGCTCCCTAATAAATGGGACGTAAATATAACTAGTGAAATGTGGATGTTCGATTAGGTACACCTCTGACTAACCCTTCGGGTATTAAAGGTTGATGTTATGTACGTTTAAAAGAAATTTATATTATATACTGAACCCAAGCAACGACTATCCATTGTACATAATTACGTGACCATTTTTTATTATCCCTACGAACCGAATATTACGATAACATATTGTGGCCGAAAGATATCATTTTTATGGAAATTCCTTGTGTTAATATAATATTTTGCGAAATACAGAAAATATTGTACGAATATTACAAAGAAAATATACTGAAATATTTTCGGGTTTCGTGTTAACACGAGAAAAATCTTCGCTTTATGATTGGGCGTATAAAATAAAATAAAAAATGTGTTGTTTTTCTTTGAGGTTTGTATCAAGAATTTTCCTAGAAAATTTATTATAATGTTTTTTTTTTTATATTAAAACATTGGTTGGTTACTAAGAAAGTTGATATTGTGGATTATCTCATTACTAGAGGAAATGAGGGCGTTGAACTTGAGAGTACGTCATCATCATCTGCCTGGCCTTTTCCCAACTGTGTTCGGCTCCCAGTCTAACCGGATGCAGCTGAAAACCAGTATTTTACATGGAGCGACTGCCTATCTAACCTCCACAACCCAGTTAGTACTGGGTAATACGATACCCCTTGGTAAGACTGGTTGTCAGACTTTTTGGGCCACTGACTACCTGTAACGACAGTCAAAGATCTACAAATGACAGCCGGGACCAACGGCTTTACGTGCTTTCCGAGGCACGGAGGAAACTCGGTATGCAATGGGTGGTCACCCATCCACAGACCAACCTAGGCAAGCATGGTTTAACCTTTAGAGCGACCCGAGCAGCTGTTACTATTTAGCCACGGGCTCCTCCGAGAGAGTAAGTCATAGTATTATGTAATTTATATTATGATATCTAACTATGTATGGAGGCCCATTAAGTTATTACACGAGTTATCACAAATACTCGTAAGGTTTGGATAGTCGACCGCGTTGTGCCATGGTAACAATTTAACATTGCCAGTGGCCTATAAGTTTTCCTTAAAACAACCTTTTTTTGGATTTTCATCGCACTGCCTAGCACCGAGAGTTAGACATCTTGTCGCGCTATTGCCTGCAAATGTAACAAAGGTAAGAAAGAAATCACTTAGAATTGTAATAAAAATGAAACGTCCAGGTAAGAATGCCTCTTTATTGGCAGCTTACATAATAACATCGCGCCTGTAACTCCCGAAGGTTAAGGCAGAGGTGTACCTAATAGTACACCTACAATTCACCAGGTACGTTCAAGTCCCATGTAATAGTGGGCGACCCTATTGCCAACAACTGGGCACAAATCCAGACTCCGTAGCTGCTACTAATTAATTCCTGATGGAAAAACCTAATAACAATTTGTCCGACCCGGGACTCGAACCCAGGACCTTATGCTCAGCAGTCGCTCGATTGAAACCACTAGACCCGACGCCATAGCTTACCTTCAGCTTAAACGCAAGACAGCGGTCAAAGATGAAAACGTCGAAAAAGAAAACCTTAGCGGTACTAGCAGATTACGACCCATTATATTATAAGTATAATAATGTCTTGGCCACTAATATATTACAAACCCTACCCTTCTCCAAGTACTTCTTAACAAGACTAGACGACTGTCAGGTCTAATATAATAGCAAAAGAGACTGTTCCACCCACATAAGCAGGCTTTTAAGGCTCTGTTTCACCAAACACCACGCGACGGCTGATCGTGCGGTGGTAACACACTGTAATGCGTCTCCCACCCCCCCCTCACCCTCCACCCTCATTTGCATGGCCTGAGCGGGCGATCTCAGCGCTCCTGCGGTTTGTTAATCTTTTAATGGAATTAACCCACGCCGCCGATGTCACTAGCAAAATAGCGATGGAGGGAACTAAAGAGCTGGATGTGATAGGTCTTAGTCTTGGGTTTAAATACTGGGAGAACTGATTTTAAATATTCTTTCGGTACACAATCTCGGCAGTTCATCATCATCTTCTTGCCCTTGTCCCATGTTGCTTGGGGTCGGCGCAACACGGTTTTTTCTTCCATTGTCCCCTGTCAACCGTCACGCTATCATTTACTTCTTATTATTGCTTTTGCAGTTCGTCTATGCCCGTCTTTTAAGAGCAGCGGTGGCTCAGTGATGGGAGAGCAGTGGTGGTCCAGTGGTGGCACCGACTTATGAAAAGTAAATCGTGGGTTCGAACCCAGGCGCATTACAATGTGTAATCTATTTCATCTCCACTGCTCTCAAAAACGGTGAAGGAAAACATCGTGAGGAAACCGAAAAGTCCTAGAACCAAAATTTCGAAGACATGTGACATAGGTGGATTATAGCTCATTCCCTCTCATAAAGAGGAGGCCTGTGACCCCCCAGAGGGAAAATCAGAAGCTGATTGTGGTAGGTCGATTCTCCAACAGCTCCTCTCCGCTCCGCTCATTTCTGTGGAAACTGAGCTTCAACTACGCGCATAACTTCAATCTCTCCTTATGGTACTTCTGTGTTCCTCCTAGTCGTAAGTTTTAACGCACTACGAACAAAACTGGTGGATTATATCCCTTCTCATAGAGAGGAGGCCGTGGGTCCCAGTAGTGGGAACATTATAGGCTGATTATGCTACGCCCGCCCTTTAAACCACTATCGTAGCCGCTTCCATCAGCTCTAGCTCCATACATTTGCCTAGTAGATTGTTTCGTTCCTTGCATAATTACTTAGCTTTTGTTACTTAATTACAAGAGAGGAGTGGGGTTTTTAGTACAATGAGATGAACGGTTATAAGGCTGATTTATATTATTTGGAAAAACATTAATATTGTTGATAGGACTAACTGAAATGCCTAATGCCTTTTGCTTCTCGTTAGTTTATGAAAACCACCCAATAAATCCGATTGACTCATTTGACGGCAGCACGGTGATGATGATGATGATGATGACGGTAAAATAGATGGAAATTAACCCTTTTTTAACCCTAGAAAGATAATCTACGTCAAAATGACTCCCACGCGAACGAAATATAGCCGTATCTTTTTAACTAATCCGAATTCAGCGTCGTGCATTTTAGACATCTCATTCGCCACTGGGAGCTAGCGTGGGGTGATCACATCAATGAGGTAAGTGCCCACCATTTTGAGATACGATAGTCACAGGAGTCAAAATTACGTATGATTATCTTTTACGTGACTTTCACGATATTTAGTGAAATGGTTATTTGTGTTGTTTATTTATTGTATTAGTTATTTTTATTTATTTCTGATATTGTTTTTTATGTTTTAGTTATTCTGATACTGCTACGGCATAATGGGGACAAGAAATTTCTATGAAGACCACATCTAGGCCGCTCTTTTAGAAAGTGAAGAGGAGCCGCCCTGTACTGACACTGACAGCGAAGTTGAAGATCACGAGAGCGAGTATGACGTCCAGAGCGATGAGGAAGGTGTTGTGGATGAATTGAGGGATGAAGACGCAGCAACTACCTGTGAAATTGACCCTATGGAGGAAGAAAGCTCTGAACAAGCGACTATTTGACGACAGCATAACGTTGATATGTGCCTAAACTGTTTTGACTGATTTTTTTATACAATTTTCATGTTATGTTCAATTATAGTCTCTTTAGTATTTAGAATATATAATAAAGATACTGATTTATGATAAGATTATGAAAAAGCTTTAGAAGAAAAAAGAAAGAGTTGATTATTTAGAAGTTTGTAATTTTCTGTTTTTTGTTATAAAATGAATAAATATAAATAAGTAAATGTTAATATTTTTAATTGATTACAGTAGTAGAAAACTAATATTTTTTGTTTTACTCAAATCAGTAAAAAACTCTTCATTTTACAGCCACTCAAAACTGCGGAGTCAATTTTACGTATGATTATCTTTTACGTATAAATAAATATGATTATCTTTCTAGGGTTAATGACGTATTGGGTGTAAAATCACCCTTAACGAAGCCGAAAGGGACTTGTTCTCCACGTCATTGCGTTTTTTTTTTGTTCTGGACCATACTTAGGAACTTTCTAGTTACGGAGATATTGGTGGTAAGTTTTTTTTTCAAACACAAGTTTTTGATGTTGTAACTTTACTTTAAATACCTCCATGACCCCCGTATTACTCAATGCACCCATCAGCACACTGTTTCGAGTGCGTTACATTGAGACTTACCGTAAAACGTGCTTTTACACCCCAAAAAAAAATGTCGTTTCCCAGCAACATTTTTTTTTAGAGTTAGATCATTTGATATACAGAATGCTTGGTTGACGCTTCGTGAAAGGTCCGTTTACACCTTGCATATCAACTTCAGCAGTATCCTTGTTTTTGGAAGTTCACAAACGATCAAAATTGATTAAACTTTTTTGGTGAATTACTAATATACAGGGTGTAAACGGACCCTTCACTAAGCCGTCAACCAAGCCTTCTGTACATCAAACTAAGTAACTTTACGCAAAAATTTTTGCTGGGAAACAATTTTTTTTTTTTGGGGTCAAAAATCACTTTTTACCGTAGAACTCAATCTAACGCACTCAGAACATTGTGCTGATGGATGGATTGAATAGCACGGGGGTCGTCGAGGTGTTTAAAGTAAAAATCTTACTTTAAAAACATGTATTTAAAAAAAAACTTGTGAAAAAGTTGGAACTTTGACCCCCAATATCTCCGTAACTAGAAGGTTCCCAGGTATGGTGTAGAACAAAAAAATTATCGCATTGACGGGGAGAACAAGTACCTTTCGGCTTCGTTAAGGGTCTTTTTACACCCTTTATAGAAGAAGAAGATACGAATACACAGAGATTTTCGACTCTATTTAGAAGTATCATTTGCTTTATGACGGTGACGCTCAAGAAAGAATCGCGTTGAGGCGGTGAATCAAAGTCGCACGCGTCTTATCGTCTCAGAATTTGTGAGCCTTAATAGACATAGACTATATTTAACTTGAGTAGTTCTGATAAGTAAACCAAACTACAAATTCACGAGCTTATGCCAACTGAATATCTAAGACAATCATGAAACTGCAGCCAGAATATCTGGCAACGAGTCGAAGTTAAAGCTACTGCCACAAAATTACTGCAGCTAACTTGTTGTGAGACAAACTTCAAGTTAACGAGTGCAGGTAAGTTAGCAGCTCGTCACAGCCGCTTAGCAAGCTAATCTTTAACTTAAACAAGGTATCCTGTTTGAGGAGTTGGCGTTTTCAATTTTGATTCCGGGGGAAATGTTGAAAAATTGGGTAGTACTTGTGTATTCGAGATTATTAACCCACCTGTATGACAGGAACTCGGATTCACGATAAAAAGTGTCCTTCACAACACAATCCTCACCTTTGAAAACTGAATGAAAATCAATTTTGAGTACCCAAAAAAATCCACTTAAAGATCGACTCGAAGTTCACCCCACAATCCTCACCAACATATAGCTATAACTTCGGAATCATAATGCGACTATTTTTTTTACCTTAGTGACTATTTATGACTATTTCTTGACTATTTTTTTGCGTACTCGAAATCGATTTTCATGAAGTTTTCAAAGGTGATGATTGTGTGGTGAAGGACACCATAAAATGACCTCACGCCATTTTTAGAGTTCCGTACCTCAGTCGGCAAAAACGGAACCCTTATGGGATCACTTTGTTGTCCGTCTGTCTGCCTGTCCATCCATCAAGATCCTTTTTCTCAGGAACGCGAGAAGGTATCAAACTGAAATAATTAATATCATATACTCAGGTCTGGTAGCTGTGTGAAGGATGACATGGCTAGAAAGGAGGTAACTGCTCAGTAATAGAGATGTATGGAAGAAGAAGACATGCTGCGCCGACCCCAAATAAATTGGGATAAAGGCAGGGGAATGATGACTCAGGTCTCAGCTCTGAGAGCAGTAAATATCCCGTCTCTAGAATTAATGATAATATCAGTGACCACGACAGTTTAAAAACTTAGGTAGATATGCATATATATATGCTTATAGTATACCCACATTTTGCCAGTAATGTTTAATTCCCATGTAATAGGGGGCGAGCCTATTTCCATCAACCGGGCGCAAATCCAGACTCCGTGGCTGCTACTGAGAAATGCCTGAAGGAAAAACCCAATAACACTTTGCTTGACCCGAGAATCGAACCCAGGACCTCATGCTCAGTAGTCGCCCTTGCGACCACCCGACCAGCGAGGCAGAATTATTTATTCATCTCAACAAAACCATTTCCTTAACTATTCAGTAACCTACTTCCCAAATTAAAAAACAATTTCTATGCACCAGTAGTGAAGGGTCAATTTTTGTAGCAGGTAAGCCGGGATACATATCTTTAATCTAATTATATTATTTAAATATAGAATACTGACTGCCATTTTCCAAAGGGAATCCGGTTGGAATCGAGTTGTATGGAACCTTTGCCACTGCTATGCACTGTAAACCAGGTCAACTTACAAAAAAGAAGCTCTTTACCTATAAATAAAATACCACCTTTTCAAGCCAAAACCCTTTTGATACAAATAAACAGAAAATCAAGACCTTTACGCGAACAATAAATGAACATTTTCTTTGAACACAAACGTCAACGGCAAATGAAAATAAATGTATCTTTTATCAAAAGAAAAAAGAAGGCTAATGTTATCCTTTTCTCGTATCGTAAAGTGGTATGGTTCAATCAATTCACCTAATTTTATTTCGCGTTCATTCCGACCACATTGAATGGAAACGTCTAGATAGGGAGGTACTACCGGCAAAATGATTAAGTTTGCAGGTTGAGTTACTGAAAGAGAATAATGTTTTTTTTTTAAGATTTCATTCGGCTCGTATTTCATGGGACATAAATATATGAAACTGGAGAAATATGGTCGTACGTGATCTTATGTGGTTTTTGTGTAATAAATAAAAGGAGCCAAAAAATTAATTAATCATGATTGTTATTTTTCCACAGTATACGTAGTATACCTTTTTTGAGAAATAACGGGCGACCTAAGTACCTACCATTAAGGCATTATTTTTGAAAAATGAGGCAACCTGAGTACTATTTCTCAAATGATGCGAGAAGTTTCTTTACTGTCCTCTGGTAAGCCAATAATTAATAATGTTTACTTATGGTAAAACGGTGATATCTACTTTGTGAAGGCTCAGATACTTAGGTAATTTCATATAAATTCATATCACTATTCAAGTCGCCATCTTGACTGATTATGTTATTATTTTTAGCGAATGTATTAAGTAGCCTCGTTACTCTAGTGGTCGTAAGCGCGACTACTGATCATGAGGCCCTGGGTTGGATTACCAGGTCGGGCAGTGTTATTGGATTTTTTCATCAGAAATTTATCTGTAATAGCCACAGAGTTTGGATTTGCGCCCAGTTGATGGTAATAGGCTCGCCCGCTATTCCATGGGACTTAAACAAAAAATGGCAAAATGTGGGTGTACAATTAGTTACACCTCTGCCTAACCCTTCGGGGATTACAGGCGTGATGTTATGTTATGTAATATGTAGACTGTTAAAAAGAAAGCAGTAATTTGAATTTATTTTATTTTACACCTACAGTTTGCTCTAAGGTTGCCTGCACACTAAACTATTTTGCCATTTGTACACAGGAATGGTCCGCATCGCAATGTTGGATTATTTAGATTAGTTTTTCGTTTGAATTGTGGCAACATGGAACCAGCTTGTATTCTGTTACCATGTAGTTTTCTACGGTAGATAAAGTAAAATACAGAGTGTAAGGGACAGCACTCCACAAACTGACAGGGTGCATTCGGCTCCTTACTTTGAATCATATTCCACCGGAAATTTTTCGCCGGTTTTTTGAAAAAAAAATATTTCTATTACTCTACCTTTATTTCAACGTAAAATATCATTCTCTGTACGCAGCACTCCACTTGTGTAAATAATACGGCTAAAATGAAAAATCCAACAATGGATGTTGAAATACTCTAATGAACGACGCATGAAATCAACTGTTCACTTCGTGCCTATCTTCAGAGTACAAAATTACAATAAAAAATTATAAACAATAAAAATACAAAGCATTATTACTAAACACAACCGGACGGAGCAAAAAGTTGACAGCTGGCATGTCGTGACTGGGACAAGAAGGTTACCACTCACTTAGGTTGCCAGCTATGATAGCTACTGAGCGGCTTTACTGCTGCTGTTTGCAGTTGCGGTCGATTTACTTTTAAGTTAAAATATAATTAATAAAGGTAAATAAATAAATAAATAACTGTTTTGAACCTTAAAACTACACCTCTTTCTGGTTTTGCTGTACGAATTATATAATTATCACTTGCTTCGGTGACGGAAAACATCGTGAGGAAAGAAGCATGCCTGAGAGATAATTCTTGACAGCATGTAAAGCCAAGTCAAAGGCCCATGGGCGGCATGAAAACTCTGTCACCAGGTTAGGCACTAACCACACGATAAAGAAGCAGAAGACTGAAATCTTCAGACTTGGGAACCCCCCCTCTTAACCATAAAAACACCGGGACTCCGAGTTATACTTTCCTCTATTTTGACTATTCTAAGCAACAAAACAATTATATTCTTAATACACCGAACCACACAAAATTTCCCCGTATCTTGAAGACCAGAAACTTCCGTATTACACCACTATACAACAACAAAGGTAATACCATCCCTAAATAGCAGATCAACTGCCCAAAGCCTTCCGAACGTAATCCTTATCACCCGTCAAGTTCGCCTTTTGTACCTCTCACGGCCATGTCAACCCCTCACCGGTCATACAGACCGAATGAATTAATTCTCCTCCCAGGACTACTGAAGGGTTAAAATCCTGTCAGCGTAACAAATTCCTCTTAATTAGATGGCCGCATCATGGACCTTTTAACTTTTTCGCTCGGCGACAGTTTAAAAATATACAAAGTGTTTATTAATTTGAAATTGGAAGAGTGTCAAATGTGACAGATATGGCGGATGGATTTTGTGTGTTTAATTTTATGGTAGACGCCGTTTTGTCTATTTTAGGCGTTTGGGATAAAAATTGGCTTTCGTTAAAAGCTATCTTGTGAAATATGGAATATAAAATCAAACTGCTAAAGCTGATGCAGTTCGTGCACCTATAACATAACATCACACCTGTAATCCCTGCAGGGTTAGTCAGACGTGTACCTATTAGTACATCCACATTCCGTCAGTTATGTTTAAGTCCTGTGCAATAGGGGCGAGCCTTTTGCCATCAACAGTGCACAAATCCAGTCTCCGTGACTGCTACTGAGAAATTTCTGATGGAAAAACCCAAAACATTTTGCCCGACCCCAGGACCTCATGCTCAGCAGTCTCGCTTGCTACCACTAGACCAATGAGGCAGTCACGTAAGTAGTCAAAGTATTATTTTTATGTATTTACTAATAATACATATTAAAATAACTCTAGGAAGCTGAACTATTCCTACAAACCCGTATTACGGCCAGCCCTCGTAGCATGACCACCGTAGAAACGGGTTTCTTTGACGGCAGAATCGACAAAATGACAAATTGTGAAAAGAAATCTGTCATTTTGTCGACACAATCTGTCATTTTGTCGATTGGCAGGTAGTTACTGTACCTGAAAACATAAAGCTGAAGGAAAACAATTTTACACGTGGCATCTTTACCCATCATCATCTGCCTAGGCTTTTCCCAACTATGCCAGGGTCGGCTGCCAGTCTAACCGGGTGCAGCTGAATACCAGTATTTTACATGGAACGACTGCCTATCTGACCTCCACAACCCAATTAGTACAAGGTAATACGAAACCCCTTGGTAAGACTGGTTGTCAGACATTTTGGGCCACTGACAACTTGAACTGTAACAACTGTCAAAGATCTACAAATGATAGCCGGGAGCAACGGCTTAACGTGCTTTCTGAGGCACGGAGGAAACTCGGTATGTAATGGGTGGTCACCCATCCAAAGACCAACCCAGGCAAGCGTAGCTTAACCTCAAGATTGATTCGAGTGGCTGTTATTATGTAGCCATTTCTTCATCATGATATATTTTTTAAATTCGTCGAGAAACGCAATGAATCGTCGAAATTAAAGGCATTACCATTATATGTGTGTTACACAATTAGCAATCAAGTGAATGGCGACTTCTTCTCTCGGTATATACCCATGCTGAACAATAATAAACTCTACATAGGTATAAAATAAGATAATTTACTCAATAACCTTCATACCATAACATTTTCACCAAATTGACCAGGAAAAAATCCAAAAGTTTTCCCGGAACATCAAAAAAGTGACCGGTTTTTAATTAAAGCCCACCCCATGATTGACGTTTAATTTTTTACCCGGATTTGATTTTGACAATTAAGAATAATGATGTTAGTTACCTACCCTTTAATTATGTAAAAAGTTTTTATGACCGAGGGTGAAATGTAGATGACAGTTGATTGATTGAGAGACATAATTATTGATCAGTGATAGTAGCTACTTATTCATTTGATTCTTTTTGAAGTGATTGTTAACGGCTTTTCACGAAGCCGGGTCTGTTTACACACTGTAGAAAGGAGGTTTATATACTATAGTTGCTGCCAGTTAAGATGGCAATGGCGGTCATTGACCCACCTACATTTATTAAAGTTCTTAACTTTAAAATCCACAAATAAGCCTTTTCATGTCTTGAATCGTCATCTATCGTGATCTTCAACATCTTTTCTAATGAAAAACGATACATGGTTAAAAGAGCAATGACCGCTATTGCTATCTTAACTGGCAGCAACTATAGCAGTGATAACATTATCGACTAATTTTACTGCTTTATTCCACCCCGCTGACCATATTATAGATATTCACCACATTTTCATGAAATTTTTCCAATAACATAACATCACGCCTGTAATCCCCGAAGAGGGATAGGCAGAGGTGTATTTATTAGTACACCCACATTTCGTCAGTTATGTTTAAGTCCCATGTAATAGGGGGCGAGCCTATTACCCTACAACCGGGCACAAATCCAGACTCCGTGGCTGTTACTGAAAAATTTCTGTTAGAAAAACCTAATAACACTTTGCTCGACCCGGAAATCGAATCCAGAACCTCATGCTCAGCTGTTGCGCTTGCGACCACTGGGCCAACGAGGCAGTTTTACAATAACTAGTACCAAAATAAAGAGCAGATTGATTTCTGGTATTTCTGGTCATTATATTATATTCCGATCATCTGAAGCTGTTTCAACCATGGACTCAAAAAGTTTCAATCAATTACACTCGTACTTCGAATCCGTTAGAATATGGATATGACAGGAACATATTAGGGTTTCACCATCGTTTGGACCTTTGACTGGAAAGTCCAAGAACCGTCGAAATTGGATATTCTGTGAATCTTACAAAAGTTCTTTGAACGCACGTTTTTACAAATACTGAGTGTAAAAGGGCCCATCACATGAAATTAAGTAACACTGCCCAAAAATTATTGCTGGGAGACGACTTTTTTTTGGATGTGAAAATTCCATTTTCTTTTAATTCAATGAAAAAAAAAATACAAAACTATCTTATCTGTAATCACCATAAATAACTCCACCATTTAAAACTAAAGTTATTCCCCCTTTTATTTCTACGAGCACAAAATCAGACAATAAACTGTTCTTCAATATTTTTACAGGTGAAAATTAAGCCATGGTTTTTTTTTCAACCGAAAACAACCTCTGATAAACAGCAAAATAAGAACCATTTTTGCTTAAATAAACAAAGGTAGCGCAATACTACGCTTCCATGTCGTGTTTAGCGGATAAGCTTTGTTTGTCAAACAAAATGAAACTTTGTAGTTTGAAAGGTAGGGTTGATTTTTCGTGTTCGGGGTAGAATCATTGTTGGGAATAGATAACAAAGGATGAATTTGCATGGAAATAAACAAGGGTTGATTTCTAACGATTTATGGTCACAGCAGCCTGAAACAGGCTTTGTTTCCATCTAATGTCTGTCTTGCCTCAAGCTTGTATCAATTTGAACCTGGATTAAAGAAGGTTTGAATAATAGGCTATTTGAAAACCACGAAAAAAAAAACTATCAAGTCCGTCCATATTATGTAGTCTTGACTAAAGAAATACACTTTTGAACAATAGGGTATATGACTGAAAAAATCTATTAAGTCCGTCAGTTAGATTATCAAAAAATATTGGAGTATCTTTTGTTTGTAATATTGGAGTGTCTTTTGTCACATAATCAAAAATTATTTTCATAATGAAGTTAAAGAAAACTATAAGGTTTAAATAGGTTTTATGATAATATTATTCTTCACTCAATGACCTTTTAATACACCCACGAGATAAACGAACTTCTATACTATTTCTACACGAGTACTTTCAAATTATAAGTTTAAAGTAAGTTTAGTTGCCATTCAAAAGGAATTTATAAGAAAGGCTCTAGTAGTAACCCTGGAGCAGGAAATACTCAGGCTTCGTTCACATGGCGATGATCAGTAAGATATTTTACAGTAAAAATTGACAATTCTGTTAAATGTGTACTATACAAAGTGTAAACAGACCCTTCACGAAGCCGTCAACCAAGCCTTCCGTAAATAAAATTAAGTAAATCTACGCAAACATTATTGCTGGGAAACGACTTTTTTTTTTGGAGTGTAAAATCACACTCACGGACTCAATGTTACGCACTCAAAACATTGTGATGATGGATGTATTGAATAGTACGGGGGCGAGGAGGTAATTAAAGTGAAGTTATAACAATAAACACTTGTATTTAAAAAATATTGTGTTTGTGTGTACTGATAGTACACCTCTGCCTTTTTTTTTTTCGGATGGGAAATCATCAAATGACCCCTCCCGCTCTGGGCGGAGTGGAAGGGACTGTTAGACTCGTACTGACGAAAACCCATCCGCGTTCCTTTTTTGCCCTTTGTGTTCCAGAGCCGCGGTTTCTCTTTCGAGCAGTCCCGCAGCACGTACACCTCTGCCTTCGAGGATTATATAACAGGCGTGATGTTATGTAATGTTATTTACGTCCAGAGAACGAGACATTTATGTCTAGTGAACTACTATACGCTGATGATAATGATTATAATAATTATACGCACTATCTCCAGAAATGAAATAAACACGTCAAGGCAGCAAGTTTTAAAATAACTTCCAATCAATATTTTTAATTTCCTCAGCAAACGTTAAGAAACTAATTAAATAATTATCTCTAATGTCATCTTAACCACAGTTATGTTAACTAGTCATCCGTGATTGTAATGATCATATCGCTTTGATACGGAGCCTATGAAGACACTTTGATATTTGTCATGCTCGAACGTGTAATATACGGAGTGCGTGTACAAGAAAGAGAGAAATATATAGTTAGGCTACTTTTATTTTAGGAAATAAATACATCAATGAATTAAATGTTCTTATAGAATAATTAAAACTAAATATTTACGAAAAAGGGACTAATTTATATAAAATAAAATAGCTGACTAAATAAATAACAAGACGCTTAGGCGTCTAAGGACTTTTCCACATGGCTGTCACCCGGAAACGTGCCCGGAAGACTGGCAGCATTGCCACGTTGAATGGGAATTTTAATTCTTTGGCCAAAGAAAGAGTCAGCCCTCTGACAGCCAAAAATGAAAAGTTTCCCAGCAATAATTTTTGCATAGAGTTGCTCTATTTGATGTACAGAGTTCTTGGTTGACGGCTTCGTGAAGGGTCACATCCTGTATGCAGCTTAAATTATGGTAAAAAAGTTAGTGAGAGACTGCTGTCTGCACTAGGTTTACCTGTATAGCAGATCATCAGTTTGTGGCGCGGGATAATAGCTCCTGAAAAGACTTGGTATTGGCGTACAGTAATGAGTCACCGGCCCCACTTTCAGACTTCCTCTTATGTTCTCATTTCGTATTTTATCCATTCGCGTAACACCACACATCCCCCTTAGCATTCTTATCTCAACCACATGCTAATGCCTTTCATTCATCCCTTTTGTGGCCCAACATTCTGATCCATACAAGACAGCAGGTCTAACCATGGTTTTATAAATCTTCCCCTTGAGTTTAAGGGGAATGCGAAAGTCGCATGTTGTTCCCATGACCTGTCGCCATTTCATCCATCCAGTGTTAATTCTGTGCATCCCTTTTTACTTCATTATTAATTACCTACCATAAAACCTTTTTTAAGACTTCAAAGCCAATCACTAAACATTAATTTCTTTCATACCCTTTCCGATAATTGTCAAAATTGTTCACACGCATCGCTTCTCCATTTTGATGGTTATCAATCGATGATTCTGATAAGTAATTATAATTAGTGTGTTTCATATTAATTGACGCTTAACCAACAGGATGCGCTACTGGTTTTTATAGTATTTAATTTTTATTTGATCGGTCGATGTTATCTTGATGGTTATAGAAAGTTGGGAGTTGATTTCGATAGTGTATTGGCGTTTAGTGAATGTGAGAAATATTGTATTTTTTGTAAGATGGTGTGGAGCTAAATATGTTTTTGTAAGCGTTACGTTTGCACCAAGGAATAAAACATATTGCGTGTACTATTTTCGTGTATTGTTTACCATTAAAACAAAGCTGTGAATACTAGTTGTTTATAATATGTTGTCAGTAACCAGGAAGGAGCCCGCAAGGGCCGATGCCTGCCGGGGCTGCGGGACTGTTCGAAAGAGATACCGTGGCCCTGGAACACAAAGGGCAATGAAGGAACATGGATGGGTTTTAGTCAGTACAAGTCTGACACTCCCTTCTGCTCCGCCCAGAGCAGGAGGGCATCATTTGATGATTTACTAAAAAAAAACGTTTTACGTTTGCACCAAGGCATAAAACATGTAGCGTGTACTATTTTGGTGTATTGTTTACTATTAAAACAAGCAGTGAATAGTAGTATATAAAAGTTATGAAACGATAATCAAATTGTGAACAAAACATGTTGAAAATAACGACAATTCACGTATTTCACGAACAATACATGTTTTGTCGGTACAGGTACCCGACATGGAAACAAACGTAAAGTGGGATGCCCTCAGGTGAGGTGAAGTGACGACCTCTGAAGGTTGGCTGGTAAAAGATGGATGAGAGTTGCCGAATTGCCTATGTGGCGTGCAATTGGAGAGGCTTACTATATCCAACATTGGCCTGCTGTAGGCTGATGAAGATGATATCATCATCTGCCTAGCCTTTTCCCAACTATATTGGGGCCGGCTTACAGTCTACCGGATGCAGAAGAATACCAGTATTTTACATGGAGCGACTGCCTATCTGACCTCCACAACCCAGTTAGTACTGGGTAATTCGATACCCCTTGGTAAGACTGGTTGTCAGACTTTTTGTGCCACTGACCACCTAAAGACTGCCAAAGATCTAGAAATTACACCCGGGACCAACAGCTTAACGTGCTTTACGAGGCACGGAGGAAACTCGGTATGTGATGGGTGGTCACCCATCCACAGACCAACCTAGGCAAGCACGGCTTAACCTAAAGATCGACCCGAGCGGCTGTTATTATTTAGCCACGAGCTCCTCCGAGCTGATGAAGATGATAATGACTAGTAAATCACTTTGTTTATGTGCGTAAAAGTGGGGTAGTTGCAAGTCCTCAAACTTTTTCATGGACGTTAATTGAAACCAACAAACTCTTTGTTAGTAATAAATTTTAGGTTCCACGAAAAAACACACCCAATTTGATTAATCCAACAAAATAAAAGCCCAAATAGGCTTGACGTAGGCTTTTTATAATAATGTATCAAAATAAAAAACACTGAAAGGTTTTCATGAAAAGACAAATTTTTCACGGCTCTTTTCAATAGGTAGGTAAATGGTCCATTTTGTAAAAAGTGCTGTAAAAAAATAAAAGCAATACCGTAGTAAAAACATAATTATAGAAGGATCACTTTGCACAATGTACTAAAAAGAACTTTCTGCAAAAAAAACCGCCTTCCAAAAAACACAAAAAATAACTAAAATAACTTTACTTTCGGAAGTACCGATTTCCGACTTTGTTTGTTTCATTGACTTTTTTGACACCGACTTCCAAAAGTAAAGTTATTTTAGACTTATTTAGGAAGAAAAAAATACAAATAACTGAACCGATTTTTATGAAATTTCTATGGGACCAATCGAAAAGTAGATGCTTTAACATGAAAAAATGATATTTCAAATCAATTCATAAATGACGGAGTTATGAGGTAACAAATATAAAAAAATAGAACTGAATTGAAAACCTCCTCCTAAATTTGAAGTCGGATAAAAAATCAAAAGTCATTGTAAGAAACTGCTAATCGAGAGATAGCTTTTCACAATGATCTTTATTTCTGTTCCGATAAGGTTGTTGTTGGCTTGCTCTTTCCAGAGATATAATAACTATGGCACCAGGCGTCGTCACCAAGGCGTTTCTGTTTCCTATGATTCTGTTAAACAGTTCTGTTTAAGACTATCATAGTCACATAATTATTTGGTGATTTGTCGAGTCCGGGCCAATCGAATACCACGTATTCAGTACATCATTCCAAACTCCCCACATAGAATTTTTTCATCGGCGATAATTAAAAAAAACCTGCTGTATCCTTCAAAAGTCTGAATACGTGGTATTCGTTCGTCTATGCCGTCACCCTGAATAATAGGTGTCAAAAAAACCTTAACGAAGCTGAGAGGCGCTTGTTCTTCCCATCATTTTTAGTGGCCTTACCTTATCCTTCTAGTTATGGAGATATTGAAGTTCCAACTATTTCACACTTTTTTTAATACAAGTTTTAAATGTACTTTACTTTATATACCTCAATGATCCCTGTACTATTCCATGCATCCATCAGCACAATGCATGTTTTGAGTGTGTTACATTGAGCGCTGCCTGTAGACTGTGATTTTTCACACCAAAAAAAAGTCATATAAGTTTTTAAACTGTCATGGTCACTAACATAATCGTTAACTTTAGAAACGCGATATTTACCATGTTTACTTTTTGGTTTGAGTTCCCGATATTTCGGCGCTGTTGCAAGCATCATGATCACGGATAAACACTACACGGATAAACAGTTTATCCATGTTGTGGGAACTCAAATTTCCCGTTTCTAAAGTTAACAAAAAAGGCGTTTCCCAGCAATATTTTTTCGCGCAGATTTACTTGGTTTGTTTCGCATTACTTTTCTGTACATTACTTACATTGTGGTCCACCTATTGTCATTTTCCAGCAAATTTACTCTAAGTAACCGTTTTTTGTCCGAAATCATCCTCGCCTGATTTGTTTTGTATGTTTTTAATGTATTTTATAATGGTACGCTAATTTGCGTTAAATTAGTCTGTTAGAGATGAATTGAGTGGCTTTTTTCTCAGATTATTGGGTAATTAGTTAATTAGACAGCTTATAAAGTGATAATTAAATTATGCTAATAATTTATTTCAATTTGATATTTTTAATCTATCTTTTTTCGTTTTTTAAGTGCCTAAGTAGGCATATGTGAAATAAAATATGAAGCAAATCTTCATATTTTATTATATGTTGATAAACAATACTTCTAAAAAAATAAATTCTCGATAACTATAACTTTATAATTGCCCGTAGTTAACCCAAAACCGAAAATTTACTCAAAGGTTTCACAAATCTTGTCAAGTTACATGCTTAGAAAAAATACGTTATACTTATATAGGGTGACTTGTAATTAGTGACCGTTACTTAAACACATGATTGTACTCATGATAACAAAAAATATATACTAGCTTTTGCGCGCGGCTACGCCTGCGTTAATTTAGAATTTGACAATCAATTCGGGTTGTACTCTGCATAATTCAATCACGATTCGAAAGACACGTGGCACCATCTATAATTATAAGAAATTTATTGGTATATTTCTCGGGAACAGTACTTTTTTTCGGGATGAAAGGCACTTCATGTTCATTTCTGTATACCTGACAACGTATATGCAAAATTTTAGGATGATTGGTTTAGTGGTTTAGACGTGAAAAGGTAACAAACAAACAAACTTACTTTCGCATTTATAATATTAGTAAGGAAGTAAGGATTACCCAGTACTAACTGGTTTGTGGAGGTCATATAGGCAGTCGCTCCGTGTTAAATACAGGTATTCAGCTGCATATGGTTAGACTGGAAACCGATACTAACATAGTTGGGAAAAGGCTAGGCTAAATGATGATGAACTTGTCTCCTTCCCCATCATATTCCCAACTACTTAAAACTCCATACACATTTTCACATCAGTTTTCCGCATCAATTTCATATTTGCTTATCGCTGACACGACATAAGTTCTCGACCTCGCCACCAGAGGGCGCCAGAAGCTCAACTGTCATTCAGACCACGTGACCTGTAATTTAGCGAACGGAAATGTTATCAAACTACGTTTCCGGTTCCGGTTGTTCATAATGCAACACCCTGGATAGTATAGTTAAGTTGTATGGAGAATAATTTGGATGTAGTTTTGTATGACTGTGTATCATTGGTGCGATTACTTGGTAAGTAAAGGATTATCATAACATAACATAACATTACGCCGGTAATCCCTAAAGGATTAGGCAGAGGTGTACGACACGTTTCGCCAGAAGAACAGAGATTTGGTAATGTTTGGGATGTAAGAATGAAATATAATTACAAACAAAAATAAAGAAAACTATAAATATTAGAAAAAAAAACGTGTTTTATACCGCTGGCTTGGTAGCTAGCATTTATGATTTATAATTTCTTAACCGAGTAATAAAATAAATATTATTATAAAGTTAGTCACAATTTAAAAAAATATATGTGTTTTTTATACTTCTTTAATAAAAATACTGAAACAAAACCTTGCCTTTCATTTCGAAGACTTATAAACTAGTATTTCGTTGTTCTAGTTAATGGGCGGTCTTCTCATTAATTCGCCTTTAGTTAAGTTACTAACAATAGTATTTAAGTGTAAACCTGTTACTAACAAAACTTATACTGTCACTTACAGGGTATCTTCCGTGATTGTTCATTATTTTGAGCTCCCGAAATTTTGACGCTGTTGCAAGCGCCATGAAATGCACCAAATGCTGTTGTAAGTGACAGTATAAGTTTAGTTGTAAACCGTGAAAGCTTAAAACAGTGTCTGTTACTAACAGTTTATGGATCTCTTAGCGTCCAAAATAAAATGATTTTATTTATTTATTTTACAGGAGAAATTCCTAGTGTGGGGTAACGTGTTTTTTTTAAAAAAAAAAACAAAAAAGAAAAAAAAAATCCCTCCACATCGAAGCCCCCTAATCCGAACACGGACCATGATCTGCATTCATTTCACGTAGCGTACAGTCAGCAAAAATTCCCTACCCTGCGGTGTTCCGCTGAAAATAATGTATGTATGAATTTCACGGTTAAACCTAGTGAACAGCCACAAAGAAATGGCGGTAATGAAATGCTGAGTACAGGTGTTTCTACCTTTCGGGAAATTGGAATGGGGTGGATGTTCGATCGGTTGTAGGGTTCCGTACCCGAAGGGTAACCAACGGGCCCCTATTACTAAGCCTCCACTGTCCGTCTGTCTGTTAGCGGGCTGTATCTCATGATAGACACTTGAAAATTTCACTGAATGTGTATTTCTGTTGCCGCTATAAGAATAAAGGAATTAAAAATTAAAGGGGCTCCCCTACCACCCTTTATGCGCGCGTCCGAATTGCACTTGGCCGGTTTTTATGATGATATATTTTGGTATTTTATTGGGTTAAGAAACACGCTAGGTTATGCATCATCATCATCTGCCTAACCTTTTCCCAAATAAGTTGGGGATCGGCTTCCAGTCTAACCGGATGCAGCTGTATTTTGCATGGAGCGACTGCCTATCCGACCTCCACAACCCAGTTAGTGTACTAGGTACCCCTTGTTTGTTAGACTTTCGGGCCTACACATCGCACGACGTTGACGCATTAGGTTATGCATGGCCGTTTTAAGTGTGCATGCTAAACATTCATGCAAAACCTTGCCATAGAAGCCATAGAAGTTGATCATAAATATTGAGATAGTAAAAAAGGCAGCGAGATCCATGAATTTAAGTCCTAAATAGTTTAAATGGATCTCTCTGCCTTTTTTATTATTAAACAAAAAAAACGACTAAGGTCATTGTATAGAATTGCAATCACATGCCCCAACAGCTTTATCTTACCCCACACAATTCATTCTCAAGGTGCCCCAGTCTTATAAAAAGAAACCGTACAGCCTCCTTGTCAAGATTGAATCTGAGCTAAACAATTGGGGGGTTTCTTATTGTTTTTCTGGTAACATTACTTACCTACGTTACCCTGCCCGGCACAGAGGAGATCTTGGCTAAATAGTAACAGTAACACGGGTCAATTGTCAAGGTTAAGCCGTGTTTGCCAGGGTTGGTCCAAGGATGGGTGACCACCCTTTACATCCCGAGTTTTCTCCGTGCCTCGGAAAGCACGTTAAGCTGTTGGTCTCGGCTGTCATTTGTAGATCTTTGATAGTTATAACATGTAGTCAGTGAGCCGAAAGTCTCAACAACAATTCTTACCAATGTGTATAATAAATAAATACACATAATTTATGTTACAATAAATGATGTATACTACCAATTAAAAATGGTAAAAAAACTTTTTGCAAAATAGTCTTTCTTTCGGTGGTAAAAAAAGCCAATAAAACTAACAAAATCACTGACTCCCGAAAGTAAAGTTATTTTAGACTTTTATGTGTTTTTTTGGAAGTCGGTATTTTTTGCAGATTTTTTTTCTTGATTAATTTTATCAAAATCTGTCTTGTACATTACTTAACCGATCAGCGACTCAGATTTAATTTTAATCGTCTTTATCTTTGCTATAAAAATTGCACCAAAAACCTCCATCTCTTACAGCATATTTTCTAAGCATTATTTTCTAAAATAAGCATTATTTTCTACCTCTCAATTATAAAAGAAATCGCTCCACTCGCTGTCCGGATTGACACAGAGCCAAACAATCGAGCTGGGCTCCTAATCTTACCAATAAATTACTTTTATCTCCAAGATTTTCCAAGTAGCCCCCGATCTGGCTGAACTAAAGGCTTTTATAAGTAATGCGACAATCGGTTTCGAAAATAATGTTGTTTCTAGATAGTTCGGTGCTGGGAATAAAGATAGGAAAAAGGTATTGTTTATTAGGATTAAACTCTTGGGTTTTTAACGATAAATATATTGGTAACGGTTTTTTAAACAAAAGGTATTTGAGGAGATTCAAAAATTTAGTACAACTCTCATTTTGGCATGTCCTTCAAGTTTTTTTTTTTTTCCTAGGATATTCTCTACTTAATTAGGTTAAAATAGCCTCATAATTGAAAATTTACCCTTTTTACTACGTTTTTAACTAAATTCCAATGAAATCCAGCTAAAATTAAATATTTGAAAATTATTTTAATAAAATTCTCCCCTATATTTTGGCTTGTCCCCAGTAAAAAATGAAAACATTAAGTTGAAATTTTATCAATATTTTCTGGAACACCTGGACATGTTTTGTTGTTCACACAAAAAAGCTTATATTTAGTATATTTAAAATGATTAATAATGCCTAATAATTCCCTATAACTATTTAAAACTTAAAAACAATAAGTGTCCCCGAAATTCGTTACTTCCGGACAAGTCAGGTTTGTTACGCCAATTTCTTCAAAAAAAATCCTACCAATTGCTTTTTTTGGTTTTGCAAATATGGCAACACTAATAGTCTAAAAATCGGGTAACTTGAAAATTCTACGTCAGTGTCATTTCATCGCCCAGTGAGAGTGTGTTTTGTTACCGATTGGACTGAGAAGAAATTCGTCGTCAGTTTTGTACTAACGCAATTAATTACTTATCCACACGTTCCTTATAATAAATTAATAAACAAATGCATGGTTTATACTGAACAAATTGGTTAAGGTTGTTTAACTTAGCGAGAAACTGAACCGCCAATATTTATTTTTTAAGGTTAGGTTAACACATTATGTTACCTCGGTTTTGTTACTGCAGGTATGGTAACATATAGTTGGACCGAAAAAGTAACAAAACCGACAGCATAAAGCTAAGTTTACATAGCGGTTTTAACTGAGAATGAGGGAGGTACCTACTACCTTCAAAAGTTACTTAAAACATCTTGCTAAGATTTAAGGAGACTAGTTGGTTGTTTTATTGTTACTAGGTAGGTAGATTAGAAAAATATTGGGTTTCCCAAAGGTATTTTTGCTTTTTTTTTCAGAAATATGCCATTAACAGCAAAAGAAAAGAAGCGTAGGTATAGAGAGAGGTTAAAAAATGAAAATCTAGAGAAGTATGAGGAACAGCGAAAAAAGAACTTAGCAAGAATTAAATCAAAAAAGAAAAAAAATAAGTTTAATTGTTGTGTTGAGGCAATGTAAACCGAACCTAACAATTTTGTTACCGTCAGTTTTGTTACTGTCCCTATTCGGTTTTCAATGATTTTATTTAATTTTGTCGTAAAATTCTTTACTTTTAAGAAAAAACTTGGTTTCGGTTATAAATGTTAATTATTTACAACTTCTGAACATGTTCTTATTAAGTTATTGTTCATTTTACAACACAAGCGTGAAAAACAATTGTTGATTTGGAGACTGTGGTAACAAACCCGAGAGATAATTGTATTTTTAACAGTTTTCTAAAATGTTTTTGTAACTTTTTGATTCGATAAATTATAAAAAAAGACTTTATTTTTCGAATAAATATAATAAAGTGGTAGAAACCCCCACAGTTTTATTTATTATTCGACAACAAGTATGATAACAAAACTGACATAAATTCAAACATCCCCTCACATTTTTACATTTTAACAAATAAATACTATTTCTACGTAAAATATATATTATTATTTTTAAACTAGAAAGTATAGGAATGTTATTTCAGTTAGTCAGAATACCCCACGGTGACAATTTTTTTTTTGTCATATTTTCAACAGTTGTACAAAATTTTTGAATCTCCTCATTTACAAGATTGAAAATGTAACATACAGACCCTTCACGAAGCCGTTAACCAAGCATTCTGTACACAAAAATTATTGCTGGGAAACGACTTTTTTTTTTGGTTGAAAAATAACCCTTTACGGTAAAACTCAATGTAACGCATTCAAAACATTGTGCTGATTGATGCTTTGAATAGTAAACGGGTCATTGAGGTATTTAAAGTAAGGTTATAACCTAAAAAAAATGTATTTAAAAAAAACTTGTAAGTTTGAACTTTGACCCCCAATAACTCCGTAACTAGAAGGTTCCTAGGTATGGTCTAGAACAAAAAAATGATCGCAATGACGAGGTGAACAAGTGGCTTTCGGCTTCGTTAAGGGTCTTTTTACACCCTTTGTAAATAGTATGCAAAACACTTATATGAAAATGGACAGGATAATATAATGTATGTTGAGAGAGAAAAATGAGAAATGGACTAGAATAATATTAGAGTGGTACCCCAGGGATGGTAAAAGAAGTAAAGGTCGACAAATGAAACACTGGGAACATGATCTCAAAAGAGATGCTAGTCCAGAATTGATCAGGATTGCAAGAGACAGAGATAGGTGGAAATCTTTTGAGGAGGCTTTTTTCGAAGGACAAGCTGTTATTGCACGCGTAGCATGACCTGATGATCGACAAAATGACAGAT
Source organism: Noctua pronuba (assembly GCA_905220335.1). Classification (NCBI taxonomy): domain Eukaryota; kingdom Metazoa; phylum Arthropoda; class Insecta; order Lepidoptera; family Noctuidae; genus Noctua; species Noctua pronuba. The sequence continues at coordinate 6,055,572 of LR999918.1, read as the reverse complement.
TGTGTCGACAAAATGACAGATTTCTTATTACAATCTGGCATTTTGTCGATTCTTCCGTCAAAGAAACTGTTCTACGGTGGTCATGCTACGCGTGTTGGAAAACCCGATCATCAGTAACAAATGTATTATACTGTAAAACTGCAGCGAAACGATGGATGGACTGTGTGAAGGATGATATGGCACGAAAGGAGGTGTCTAATGAGATGACGAGTAATAGAGAAGTATGGAAGAAGAAGACATGCTGCGCCGACCCCAAATAAATTGAGATAAGGGTAAGAGAATGATGATGAACTGTAAAACAGCAGTAAAAGCTTATTTTCTTAAAGGCAGATGTTGGAGAAGAAGAGTACACGGTTCTCTGGAAGGCTATTGACTCTTTTTGAACATGTCCTGCAGAAAGATCAGGAGCATAGTACCTACCTTCTCCCAACTGGCGTGCGAGTATGACCAGATATATGAACGTGGATGGGGCGAAAGGAGTGTGTAAGATTCGTAGCAGGTGGCATTCAGTGAAGTGAGAATATTATGCCCCTCTCAGGAACACTAGAAATTAGAAAGAAGACAGAATGGGTAATAATACCTAAGACAGAAGAGGTGGGCTGCGGGACTGTTCGAAAGAGATACCGCGGCCCTGGAACACAAAGGGCAAAGAAGGAACATGGATGGGTTTTAGTCAGTAAAAGTCTGACACTCCCTCCCACTCCACCCAGTGCGGGAGGAGTTATTTGATGACTTCCCATCACTAAAAAAAAAAAAAATGACTGAAGAGGTGTAACATCTAAAAACAATACCCCATTTAAACCTTAATTACACTCAATTGCTTTTATACAACTTTAAAACAAAAAACCTGCCCTCAATCAGTATCACAGTGAAAAAATAATTGATCCTCCATGTCCAATCGTAGTCGATTTTTATGCATACAAAAACATTTACATTTAAATTGGGCAGCGAATGTTTGATAACAAATTGTTGGTGTTTGGTTGGCAAATATTTAGCTCTGACTAAAACCTATCGTAGTCGAATTGAGAACCTCTTTTTTTTTTCGTCGGTTAAAAATAGGTGCATATAGTTTGATTATTAGATGCGAGTTAGTGAGTAATAATGCTATATTTAAATTAAAAGTTACAGACAGCTGTAAAACCGTTTTCATTGACAATAAACTACTTACTTTTCCCTGTCTTTACATATTAGAGCTTTCCATTTTTGTTAAAAGTAATAGTGACTTATTCCCTACTTTAAAGGACACAACAAACCGAAGTACAACTATCAGGTCTCAATATAAATATAAGTTATGTACCGGTGCTCACAAAACATCTTTATTAAAAAAAAGTTTTTTAGGCATGGCGCCTATAATCTATAATAAGGTTCCAAATAGCATCAAGGAGCAACCTTTGAGAATTTTTTTATAAACAGCTTACATCGTTATTAATACAAAAATGTTATTATTCCGTATCAGACTTCCTAATAGATAAATTATAGCTGCATTATTATGTTACTCTATTTTGATCTGATTTTTATTACAAGATAATTTGTTGAATCGTTGTGAAAGTTTTTAAATTGAAGTTATATGTTTTATTGTTTAAAAGTATAAATTTTTGCATGCCTAATGGTAGAATGTACCAGGAACAAATAATTACTACTGTAACAACTCATGTATGTACCTACATTCAATGCAAATAAATTATTTCTATTTCTATTTCTATTTCTAATGCACTATGTATATTGTCAAGGAAAGTCTAACCACAAGCAAAATCGATTTATTTTATTGGTCGACATTTTGATACATAATAAACTAACATAATTACCATTACAATAACAAGGATGGTATGGCAAGAAGGGAGGTGTCCGATGAGATAACGAGTAATAGAGAAGTATGGATGAAGAAGACGAGCTGCTCCGACCCCAAATAAATTGGGTAAGGCCAATAGCATAAAAGTTTTTTTTTTCGGATAGGAAATCATCAAATGACCCCCACCCTCCGCTCTGGGCGGAGTGGAAGGGAGTGTCAGACTTTTACTGACTAAAACCCATCCATGTTCCTTCTTTGCCCTTTGTGTCCCAGGGCCTTGGTATCTCTTTCGAACAGTCCCGCAGCCCAGCATAAAAGTATTTAAAGTACAATTTCGAACACGACCATAATCTCAGAACGCAGGAATACGTCGTTCCTATGTAACTCCATGGGAATGCTGCCGTAGATTTTCGACATTACCGTCTGTTAACGTACCTATAAGAGTATTTTAATGTGGCTCTGGATCACTCGGTGAAATACCAAACAAGCTCTTAAATCTTTCTAGCAAGGGAAATTATCTAGATTTAGCTAGACTGTAGATCAAGTGTCTCTATTAGGCTTAGCAAGTTCCTTGGAGTAAGAAGCTAAGAAAGTAAATCAATAAAACACTTAATCACGAAACTTTTTTTTTACATTATGATTTATATTCTTGAATTAGCCATTGATTTTTTGTTATTATAAATAACGCATTTTTAATTAATCCTAACCATCTAAAATTGTAAATTCAAATTTCATATCTTTTTATAATATTCTTGAAATGTATCTAGCTTATTATTTAATATTTCTACACCAGCAATGGTAGTATATGTGAAACAAAGTTTAATGTAAGAACTCAATGTACCATACACTGAGAAATAAATAAATCCAAATACAAATAAAAACCAAAATATCACTATTCCCCAATAATAAACCAAAAATACCAGATAAATACAATCCAAACTTGAACTCCCAAAGGGATTTTTGAAAGCAAAAGCAAAAAAACGAGACTCGTAAAACTTATTTTTCGTTATCACCAAAAAGTTTGGGGGTGACGCATCACTCCCAAATGTATAATTGATCTTAAGGAGGCGTCTTTTATCACTTTCCATGGGGAGAGTCCTCGATAAGGCAGCGAGCTCGGAACAGGGAGGAAATTCACTTTTTTTGGGGAGAATAAAATTTACTTGAGTTGTGTGTGCTTGGTTTGAGTCCAAAGTCGGGCTTAATGTTATTACCCGACTTCCAAGGAAGGGTTATGTTTTTAGCGCGTATCTTGTTTGTTTTTTGTAAATTTCTTTATTACCTCGTATGTTCCAAATGGCTGGATGGATTTCGAAGGTTAAGGTATCATTAGATTTGTCTCAAAAAACCAAGTGTCCTTAGAAAGGAGTATTAAAAAAAATGGTTGATTTTTGGCGCCCTGGACCCCTGATTTGGCTTTACTTGCTGTCAAGAAATATCTCTTAACTAAACTGAACAACTTTTGTTCTCTGACTTTTGGAAATTCATGTTCAGTTTTATAGTCCAAGAGAGCACACGGGAAGTTTTGCGTTTATTATATTACACCGTGTAAAAATTATGTAGTGAAATTTTGGTGTAACAGACAGATACAGATAACTATTATTTTAGTGCACAAAAACAGGTGCACAGGTTCGATTCCTTTACTCTTATAATTCGAAAGGATGGCAATCCGACACGACCAGGGTGAGAGCAGGCGCATAACTCATACGGAGGATTCTCTGAGACACACAAAGCGTTCTATATGCAATGAAAATGGTCATCCATCCATAGACTGACGTGTTAAGAGCAGCTTATTCTAGGGCTACAAGCCCTAATAACAGCCTATCCCTTTGAAGAATACAGCTGTGATAGTTTTCTATGTTAAAAAGAATCTATTGATAATCAATAACACTCAATCTAGATTCACATACATAATACACATTCAAATACATAATTAAATCCGTATCCACCATTTCCTAACAGACTACTTTAATCACGACATTAGTTGGTTTCCTTTGAGTCGCTTAATATGCTCTCTCACTTCCTTTTCTAATCCTTATTCCATTTCATTTGGGGTCGCCCCATCTGTGGGTCTTCAGGTCAATCTGTCCTGGGTCATCGACGACTTAATTGCATGCAACCGTCTTTTCCTTAGATGAATTCCTTTGATCTGGATACACCCTTTGTGATGGATGTTACGAACTTGAAGAATTATATTCATTCTTATTCAGTCGAACAGGGCCCAAGTCTGCTAATGAAATCGTATCACCATTGACGCCGTAATTGTTCATTTTGTCAGTTTTGCTAAACTCAATTATTTTGATACTGCTTTCGACCTCTGACACCACTAAAAAATAAATAATAATAAATATATACTTGTACACTAAAACCAAACAATATAAGGTAGTGACTATGATTAAGTTTTACCCAGAGAGAGTTAAGAGCCGAATAACAGGCTAGAACTAGATGTAACCTTACTTCGGCTTTTAGCCGTAACAAATATACATAAATGTTGATAGATGGGGTTGGAGAGGAAGACCAAGTAAACGATGCCGATAGATGGATTGTGAGAGGAATGTTATGAAAAAAAAAGGAGTTAATGGTAGCGTGACGGTTGGCAGAGGAGAATGGAAGAAAAAAGCGCCTTCGCCGACCCCAAGCAACATGGGACAAGGGCAGGAAGATGATGATGACTTCGAACCTTATCACATTACACAGTATGATGATGATGATGAAATATAGCTTAATTTTAGTGTTGAGTTTAATGTGTCAAAGTCGCAAACGTTAATCAACGTTTTCGAAAGATGATTGGACCCATAAAAACTTACTTACAGACCCGAATCGAATCTAAGATAATTGTGCGCTGAAACTATGAAACATAGCGATACCTATAAATCAATTTCCCCAACTTACCCCCGAAAAGACCGCCAAGACACTTCTATAACATATGCTACAACAACTACAAAGGAAACCCAGCTTTGGCATTTAAAGAATACAGTACAAAATGGTATGGCAGTAGATTCTGAGGTTTTTTTCAAAAAAAAGGTCCCAGTAATGGCCACAGCTCTTCTGATAAGGTATAAAATAGTGCCTGAGGTTGTAATTTAAGTGATTTTGACAGAATATATCGCCCTAAGGGACGATTTGCTAATACTATTTTATCTGAAATGCTTTATGCGGTAGTGCGATGTTCGTTTTTATGCCTCTCTGCTGAGATTCTGATGTGGGCACAGATATATGTAAGCCGGATGGGAAAATACGACGCAACGCAAGAGTTATATGTTTTCATAGAAGTTTCCAAGTGTATTTCGTATGAGGAAAATGTTATATTGTTGTTGGTTGTGTTTTGGATAGAAATATTGTGAATCGAGGTAAAAATACCTGCAGAATGTGCCTTTTTATAAACTAGTTGTTGCCCTCGAACTTCGTCCGCGTGAATTTTTATTTTTTTTAGTTGCCTGTACTGTTCCACTGCTGGGCAAAAGCCTCCCCCGATTCCTTCCATGTGCTCTTTTCTTATGCCACTAAAATGAAATTGAAATGCCGCGTGAAATTATTATAAAAATATTACCTTCTTTCCTATTGAATCGGATTTTCAGAATGAACAAGAAAACGAGTTGCGCCGCCCCAAATGGAATGAGACAAGGGCAGGAAGATGATGATGGTGATTTGAATCGGATTTTGTAAACAATGTTAAGGGTTTTAATTTTTTAAATACAAGCAGATCACAGCCTGTCTGATCGGATACAGCTAATTGCCAGTATTTAACATGAAGCGACTGCCTATCTGACCTCCACAACCCAGTTAGTACTGGGTAATACGATACCCCTTGGTAACAAAGGTTGTCAGACTGTTTACGACACGTACTACCTGAAACGACTACCAAAGATCTACAAATGACAGCCGGGACCAACGGCTTCACGTGCGTGCGTGCTTGCGAGGCACGGAAGAAACTCGGTACGTAATGGGTAGTCACCCATCCAGAGACCAACTTGGGCAAGCGCGGCTTTACTTGAAGATTGATCCAAGCGGCTATTATTATTGTTTCGCGCTGGGTATGGGATAAATTACATACTGCCGATTAAACAGAAATAACTTTAATAATCACAAAACACTTAAAACTTAATCACAACTACACTACTGATCACTATCCACTTAAATATCGCACTTCTAGTTCACTTCGATTCGCTTCGTTGTGTAGCCAAAATCAGACTGAATGTTCCACAACTTTCAGGAACCTTCTTCACAGTTCTTAATGGAACGTCATCTTTCGAGAAAGTTCCACAACTTACTCGAATCTTCTAGACATATTCTCCATAGTAGAACATTGTCCTTCGAGAAGGTTCCACAACTTTCTCGAAACTTCTAGACAGCTCTATAGTCGAACATTCTAGTCTCTAATCTTCTAGATAGGTCATTACGAGAACATTCGAGACTCGCACGCAAAGACATTCAAATATAACTAGCTATAGACGGGACAAGACCAAGAAACTGACAATTCCAAAACCTGTTACAAATTAGTAACAAGTCAATCAGTCCAGTGCGATACGTCGCCTTGTCAGGTCGCATTCATATGACACAAACACATTTAAATATTTCCGAGCTATAGACGGGTCATGACGAAAAAAATCGTAATCCAAAACTTGTTACTACTTAGTAACAATTCGTTCTGTCTAGTGTCATCTGTGTCATAAGCCCGCTTGTCAGGGCTACCTGACAAGCGGGCGTATTCGTGTGTCAAAATCGAAAATATTCAGGATGAAAATGATTGTATGACAATATTCCCAATGTCCTCTCTATATGTGTTTTAAATCTCTTTGCTCGCACGTAATCTAGAATGTTCTCGTAAAGCAACCGACGTAACATTATTTTGCCATTCCAACATAGTTAAATTGTCTCAAATCTATTCACTGACCAATGACTACCATTATATCCACCTGAAGACAGCTACAACAAGATAACATACAGATATTTTGCCAGCCATGATACTTCGCCTATCTGTCTCGAATACTACCCTCAATGCTGTATCGGCCATGGTTGATGCACACACAGTTCTCACATCAATGGCTTCCATTCAGATAGGAACCAAAGGACTGTTTGAGGTTAGTCTGCCGGTGGAATATGTGGTGTGGTTGGAAATGGCGCGTTGAATTAGAAAAGGCCTCTGCATGCTGGTTTCCAATATTATTTTGAACTAATATTTTGTTGTATCAGTATTAATGGTAGGTAGTAATTTGAAATCGTTGGTGAAGCATTAAAATGATTAACGTTTATTCCGATCGTTTTTTTATCTGCCTGCCTCGTTGGTCTAGTGGTCACAATCGCGACTGCTGAGCATGAGGTCCTGGGTTCGATTACCGGGTCGGGCAAATTATTATTGGATTTTTCCATTAGAAATTTCTCAGTAGCTCTGGAGTCTCGATTTGTTACCCGGGTGGTGGGAATACGCTCGCCTTCTATCGGAATTTAACATAACTAGCGAAATATGGGTATACTAATGAGTACACCTCTGCCTAACCCTTCGGGGATTACAGGCGTAATGTTATGTTTACTTTATCTTGTTTACGTTGACTCTGTAAACAGCTCAAGGTCACTCGTTTCTAATTTTCACTTCTTAATCCTATCGGTGAAGGAAAACATCGTGAGGAAACCTGGACTTATAATTAATATAAGTCTGAAATCGCCAACCCGTCTTGAGCAAGCGTGGTGATCAACGCTCGTGCCTTCTCTATATGAGAAGAGGCCTTTGCCCAGCAGTGGGACAGTAACAGGCTGGTATTATTATTTATTATTTATTATAATCCTATCGAGTCATCACTAGAGTCAATTAAATAAGTCATCTCCACTTAACTTTACGCCAATCCCAGTCCAAATTACAATTTTGACAAAGATTTGACAAATTAATCCTCACAAATTCGACAAAACAACACTTCAGACTAGATTTAATCCATCAGAACATTTTAGAACTCTTCAAAAATTAAACAAAGTTTCTTTACGATGAGAATCTGACCGAAAGTCGGTCTTAACCGGATGAACGGCTCGAAGTACCGTAACCGGGCGTTGTCCGACGTAATCCGGGTAAATCGTGGTCGTATTTTGGTGTTGGCCGGTTAAGCATGAGCTACAGGTGGTCTGGTACCTTGAGGTTTGGTGTGAGTGATTTTTTGCCGGATGATTTTCTTGTAAGGATCAGTTGAGACGTTGGAACCAGAGTGATCTAAGTGACATTTTTACCAATACTGAGGTTATTTCGCAAATCGTAAATGCGAAAAAACAGTTGATAATTTCTTCGCATTTACGATATTGGACCCATGGAGGAAGTTGTTCAGTTTGATGGTCTGCAGCATATTCTTTCATATGACTTTACGATTTCTGTTACATCCTGTATAAGATTAGGTACGAAAACAGACATCTGTATCACTCGCTCGGCGCTCAACATTGGACAGAGGTATACAAATTCGTATATATACTATTTACGTCCATTCGTAATCGTGTATCCTAATTCGTGTATCTAGTTGCTGATGAATTTCCAATTCTAAATGACGCTGAAGAGATATCACCAAGTTTTTTTTTTTTTAAACTTTGCCCCACTCTAGGAATTTCTCCTGTATCGTGGGTGCGTTTACAAACATTTAAACTCACATACACAAACTGCTAGACCCGGAACAACTACCTGTAGGCCATACAAATATTTATTCCGTGCGGGAATCGAACCCGCGACACGTAGCGCAGCAGTCAATCGCTCAGCCACTGCGCCAGCCGCGCCGTCTGGATAAAATAAATTTTATTCAACACTAGCTTTTGCTCGTGGCTTCGCTCTATATACGGAAATTAACCCATGGGAACGTTTTAAATGTAACCTTTGACACTCGGGGATAATGTAGCTTCCCGTTTGTGAAAGAATTTTCGGAATCAGATCAGTAGTTCCGAAGATAATCCCCTACATAGAAACTTACAAACTACCTCTTTATAATCCTACTAATATTATAAAATACGAAATTTTATGAGGTTGGATGGATGTTTGTAACTCTTTCACGCATAAACTACTGAACACAGGACTTTTTTATCCCAGTAACTGTATGATCCTGTGAGACAATTATCGAACTACACTCCGGCGAAGCCGCGGGCATAATATTAGGCTAATATTAAGTATATGTCGGATATGTCAGGATTTATTCCTTAGGCTCGTACATCATGTGGGCAGACGATGGGTTTCGTACTATGAAAACACACTGGGTGCGATACACTGTTTCTAGCAAAACTAACAAATTACTTGAAATTACAACTAAATACAACAACACGGGGCACAATGAATCGGGTACAGTTCCAAGACGTCTCAATCAGACATTGATTGTCGCCCTCGCCTCGAGCTAAACATCAGGGCTCTGTAGAAGCTCGCTGTGGTTTGGGTAGACTGGTCGGTCGCGCCATATCACCAGTATCCACTGGCGTGTCTGCCGATTCATTTTATGTCCGTACTAACGACCGGATCCGACATATAGATAAAAATGTTTTCTATTAGTGCCACAAACATTGGAATCCCTGACCTATCTGTACTAAAACCCACGATAAAATAAACTATATTTTCTTTAATTCCACCGACGATATATTTTTCTAAAGTAACTAGAAAATACTCCTTCATTTTCTGTCGTAAACACGATCCAAGAAAATAAACCGACATCTAACAAAGGGACGTCTCTAAAAAAACAATTCGATCTAAAAACGAATAGGAAAACTCCGTATAATGTGAAGAAAAAACCGAATAATCGATTACCATAATCAATTAGGGATCCTTGTGGAATCGTATCAATAACATTCGTTGAAAAGGTTCCAGTACTTAATCTTGTAAATCAAGAATCCTCGATTGGTTTCTGATATACTCGAGAATACGAAAAATAAATGTGTTACATGTAAATCATTTTATTGAGAAGCTCGTGGCTAAATAATAACAGCCGCTCGGGTCGATCTTTAAGTTAAGCCGTGCTTGCCTAGGTTGGTCTGTGGATGGGTGTCCGCCCATTACATACCGAGTTTCCTCCGTGCCTTGGACAGCATGTTAAGCCGTTGGCCCCGGCTGTCATTTGTAGATCTTTGACAGTCGTTACATGTAGTCAATGGCCCAAATCGTCTGACAACCAGTCTTACCAAGGGGTATCGTATTACCCAGTAGTAAAGTGGTCAGATAAGCAGTCGCTCCATGTAAAATACTGGTATTCAGCTGCATCCGGTTAGACTGGAAGCCGACCCCAACCTAGTTGGGAAAAAGCTAGCCAAATGATGATGTAAACAATTTTGTTCAAGATTAAAATTCTTATTCATAATTGCTGATAGTCTTCATTACGCAATTGATTTTGACTATTTGTTTGCAGTGTTATTTGTTATTATTTTTGTAACATAACAGCCACTTTCTGGAGCCCTGACAGAGCCAGAAGGCGTCGCGGCAGTACTCGTAGAAGATGGTGGGACGAACTGGACAAGGCTGTGCCTGTGGTCCACAATAGCACTGGACCGAAACAACTGGAAGTCATGGGGAAAGGCCTTTGCCCAACTGTGGGATGGCGTAGGTTAACAGTACCAGTATCAGCCGCACAGGTGTACATCCTCTTCGCCAGTTATGCTTCAATGCTATGACCACGGCAAAACAACGAGGCAGTCCATCTAATCTAGTTTCATGTAATTCTCAAGATGTGATTTTATATAATTACTTCTTACTCTTTCTCTCTCTCTTATTTCTTTTTTTCTCTCTTTCTTTATTATTTTTTCTTGTCTCTCTTCTTTTTAATTTCTTCTTTATTTTTCTTTCTTTCTTTTTTATAATTTCTTCTTTTTTATAATGCCTTCAAGGGCACCATGAACACACTTCAGTGACGACTTGACAGAGTAAATAAAGTTTATATAATTGACACAAAGGGACTGAAAAGAATATATACATATATCTTATATCTGATTACTAGCTTTTCTCACGGCTCACGTTTTGAGCGGAAATTAACCCAAGGCAGCACGGGAACGTTTTAAATGTAGCCTATGACACACGGGGATAATGTAGCTTCCCGTTAGTGAAAAAATATTCTGAATCGTATCATTAGTTCCGAAGATTACCCCCTAAATAGAAACTTACAAACTTATTTTGCCTCTTTATAATATTAGTATAGATAAGGGTAAACTGTCACAAAAGTGGGCAACGGTGCGATGCGTCGCTGGTATCCTAGATAAATTTCCTACAGCACAGCTCAACTTAGCAATACACCCCCAAAAACAAACGTAACTCACCCCCTATTTACAAATTACAAACGTAAATTTGTTCTTAGTCAACAAATCGTAAATCCATCTTCTAAACAGACTGGATAGTGAAACGATAATGAGCCCTATTGGTGCAAAATCACGGGCGAACGGCGCTCGTGACAAATTCACTGGTAGAGACCACGCCAACTCGACTGATTTACGTTGGTGGCATATTTAGCTTATGCGGCGGGAGAATTAAGATGAATATTGGTGAAGAAGTGGAGAATAATAATTGAAGCTTCTTGATTGTCAAGAATCAATTTCTTTGAATGTGGTAAGGAAGACGTCTATAACTTATTGACTGCATCATTGCAATTATGTCAAAATATTAGTTTGGTATATAAATATAAAATTGGACGCCATAAAATACTTGAAAAAGTACAATAAAACAGAGTTTGTGGAGATTTTGCACATTTTGTCATAGTTGCATAAGTATTATTTTTTTATATTGTTGTATGTTTTGTATTTGTATTTATACGTATGTAATTATCTATTCTTATGTTGTATATTATATTAAAAATATTTATCTGCTTTATGTTGTTTGTATTCCATTTTCTCTGCTTCTTTTACACACTATGACTACATCTCTTTTTTTAGTATCTCCTTTCAAATTGTTAAATAAGTTTTCAAAAGAATAATAAGTATTCATCACAATATTTTGTATCGGTATTCAGACTGTAAATAATTTTTGTTTTGAATTAACCATACAAATAATATTGTGACAATCATTTGTACACTTTAAAATAAATTTATGCTGTTAAAATTTTGCTTTGATTTAATTAGCGTTTTTAAGCCATTCTTTTCTTTGTTAACTGAAAACGTAATTGCCAGATCAATTAACAAAGAATTAAAATATTCATTCATCAGATCCACACTAATTGACATAAAAAATATTAAATTCAGTAAAGTTATTTATCAGAAAACATGCACCGCAATATTTTACCTCCGCCATTTTAAATTCAATCGTGGATATTTATTATGAAAGTGCAGCAACATTTTCACAACAGTTTTTCTGATTACGATCAATCTTAAAACCAATCTGACTGTCATGTAAAATATGTTACAAATAAATATTTTATTCATGTATCATTAAAATATGACGTAAATGTCAAAGAAGTGATTGAGTATGGTTAGGAGCGATGAGATTTACTAATTTTAAAGGATCATAGCATAATCACCCTAAAAGGTTCTAATTACTGGGACTAGTAAGCATCTTCTTTGTGAGACGATCCAATCCACATCCAATCTACGACATGCACTTAGTTGTGGTTATAAAGGCTCATTACTCATTGCTATTTTTTTATAATCTTTAAAAGGGGAGTAATTTTGGGGTCCTATACTGATAGGATCAATTGGTCAGTTAGTGCCTGAATGGCCTGAAAATGCAGTCCGTAATAAGAATAACTATTTTGCTTTAAACCAATATTGTTCAGTTTACATCACGTTAAGAACGTTTTAAACATTCTATTATCTTACCTATTATTATGCTTTACTGCCTATTTGAAAGAAAATTTAAGCATCAGAATGCTTGCTTGCTTTTATTTCGTTTGTTTTATTCTTCTTGTTTCTTTTCTGTTTTCTATTTTATATAATTTTGTTGTACTGTTAATTTAACCATTTTTTTTTATTTTGTCCTGTGCGGACTAATAAATACTTTTTCTTTCGTTCTTTTCTTTTTCTTACGCATTAATAAAGGTGAATGGTGTGGCGTGGCATATACTAAGTATGTCTTGCCCTTTATCGTTTTGCGTGGCATTCGACAAAGCGCTAAGATAGACAAAGCTCCGAATATGTTGTGATTTTATTCTCTAACTCCCAGGAAATTTTCGTTCGGAAACGGAAAAATTGAAATATGTTTTGCTTCGGTTATTTTTTCAATAAATTCCAAAGACGTATGTTGTTAGCTTTATTGAGAATTTCCTTTATTCTTTGTGTTTGAACGTTATTCTTGATTTGGTGTTTTTGTAGTTCTTCTTATTTTTCTGTTAAGTTATTGTTCTGGATATAGCTATTTTGATAACTTTTTGGTAAATGTTTGTTGTTAGTGACAGATTTATTGTATACTAGATTATGCCCACGGTTTCGCAGGCGTGGAGTTAGGATGAAAAGTATTCTATATGTTCATCCAGGTTATAAACTATCTGTGCGTCAAAATTCATGAAAATCCGGTCAATAGTTTTTGTGTGGCAGAGTAACAATCATCCAGATAGATATCCATACAAACTCACAAACTTTCGCATTTATAATAATTAATTAATACTAGCTTATGTAGCGGCCTCGCACGCGTGGAGCACGCACCTTAGCACCACTGTAAGAATTTGAGTTTTTAGTCATAAATAAACATTAAAATACCATTTTAAGTTCCACCAATCCTGGTACACAGCTCCACTGAATCTTGATGCCACCAGTGCTAGAGAAAAAAAAAATTACATAAAGAAGATGCTCGATTGTTCGTAAAGTCAAAGAAGACCAAAGAAACGATGGATGGACTGTGTAAAGGATGATATGGCAAGAAAGGAGGTGTCTAATGAGATGACGAGTAATAGAGAAGTATGGAAGAAGAAGATATGCTGCGCCGACCCCAAATGAATTTAAATAAGGGCAAGAGAATGATGACTGATTATGAAAGAATTCTAGGATATCCAATATTAAACCGCATTACTTTCCCCTAACCCTGGCAACTCACCCCGAGTCACCCCATTCCATGCAGTTTACCCCACAAACAAAAACCGATTGAATGATAATATTTTTAATACCAACTGCGTCGTTAAAAATGCAATTTTCACGCGCTGAATTCGTAGCGGAGTAATAAATTATTACCGACGGATAAAATATTATTTTTTGCTATACTTTGTGCAGGCTTAAATAAGATATTATTTGCAGGCCAATATTGGAAGTTTCACGAGATATTTTTGAAGGGAAATCGTCTGTATAGCCTTTTCCCAACTATGTTGGGATCGGCTTCCAGTCTAACCGGATGCAGCTGAATACCTGTATTTTACATGGAGTGACCGCTTATCTGACCTCCACAATCCAGTTGGTACTGGGTAATACGATAACCCTTGGTAAGACTGGTTGTCAGACTTTTTGGGCCACTGACTACCTAACGACTGTCAAAGATCTAAAAAACACACGGGACCAACGGCTTAACATGCTTTCCTGTTTATATGTGGTGGTCCAAACTCGGTATGCAATGGGTGATCACCCATCGTAAGCACTCCTTAACCTAAAGATCGACCCGAGCGGCTGTTATTATTTAGCCACGAGCTCCTGATATTTTTGAAGGGAAATATGGATTGTATATCGTAGGCTTACCTAGAGTTATCGTCATCAGCATCATCATATCAGCTCGGAATCTCCCAATGCTTGGTACAGGCCTTTTATTTTTTCTGCCACACTTCCCGGTCCTGTGCTTCCCTTATCCAGGTGTTTCCCGTGACTTTGACGATATCGCCAACCCAACGAGCTTTAGGACGGCCCTGGTTTCTTTGGCCTAACCTTGGCCTCCACTCGGTCAAAGCCTTGCTCCATCGGCCATATCCGCGTCTAGACAGATGGCTTGCCCAGGTTCACTTGAGGCACACCGCCTGGTCCCCGACGTACACGACAACGATGGCAACGTTATCGTGTTATACATAAACTCTATTTATAATATATAATATTTTATTTCATATGGGCCTGAATGGACACTTATAAAACGTCGACAAAAAGGTGCTCGGTTCGGGTTGGTCCGATGGAGAAGAACCGGCAAAAAACTCCATGGTTAACTTTTTTCAAATCATTTGGTATTACAATATTATCATGTTACAGCATTTGTACTTAAGTATGGGGGGACAGCGTAGGCCCGACAATAAGTCGTTGCTTACTACACAAAAGATGTAAAACAAGATAAAAAGTTAACAAGTAGCTGGGAATCTACAAAGCCTACAATGTTCACACATTCACAAACAGTCGTAAAAAAAGAATCTATACAAAGGTAAATTCTTGTATTGATATTTCTGCCTTTAGTTTTACTGGAAGCCTATCCCAGCATAGTTTGGAAAAAACAACATCCTCTCTGGGCTCCGCCGCCGGCGAGTAATCACCTGGGTAAGAAGATGATCGTTTTCGATCTTATGGTTGATACCAAATACACACGAATTCTTAGTAGATATTTTACTCATTTCAGACGAAATTTTTTATTTATTTACATGAACTGAGGCCAGCAATAAAATTAAACGAGTCGTCTTCTTTTCTATACATAAGAAGAAGTCTGAAAGTGGCGCCGGTGACTGAAAAGTTGTGTGGTAATCGGTTGGTTTGGTATAGGCATGTGATGCGTAGGAATAAGGAAAATTTCGTGAGGAAAGTTTTGAGTATGAATGTGGGTGGGTATAAGAGTAGAGGGAGACCAAAAAATGAACAATGGATGGACTATGTAAAGGATATGGCAACAAAAGAAGTATCTGATGAGATGACGAGTAATAGAAAAGTATGTAACGAGAAGATATGCTGCGCCGACGCCAAATAAATTGGGATAAGATCACAAAAATGATAATGTGTTTTTTAGCGTCACAGAGGCGTTCTTTAAACCCTTAGGACATTCAATTAATTCGGATATGACCATGACTTGAAACTATATCTTGAAAACTAAAACTTACCACTTCTGTCCACCTAAATCATCAAGCTCTGAAAAATATTAAGTTTCATTTCCGGCACTAAAAGACCATTCTAGAATCCATGTCTTCATTCAGAGTCCTATCTAGTTTTAACGTTTCTTCTTTTACGGTAATATGACAGTAAAATATTTTTATTATTTGTTTATTACTCTTCGTCTCTTTACACAAGGAAATGGTTAATGTCGTAAAAGTTGATAGGCTGCCAACTTTTTACTATTTTTAAGTGAAATTTTAAGTATGCTGTGAAATGGCGAGCGCGTTTCAGTATCTTGAAAGCGATGGTGGCCCTGTCATAACGGCCCCGACTTAGGACGTGGGATCGAATCCAGGCTGGCGAATTACTCTGTGTAATTTGTTTCATCACCACTGCTTTTAGTGCTTGTCTAGGTTGTCTATGGATGGGTGATCACCTATTACATACCGAGTTTCCTCCGTGCCTCGAAAAGCGCGTTAAGCCTTTGGTCTCGGTTGTCATTTTTAGATCTTTTACAGTCGTTACAGGTAGTCAGTTGCCCAAAAAGTCTGACAACCAGTCTTAACAAGGGTTATCGTATTACCTAGTACTAAATGGGTTGCGGAGGTCAGATAGGCAGTCGCTCCATGTAAAATACGGGTATTCAGCTGCATCCGGTTAGACTGGAAGCCTACCCTAACATCGTTGGGAAAAGGCTAGGCAGACGATGATACAATATATTAAAAAAACCCTGTCCGGTAAGTGAGGGTATTATTATTAGATTATTGATTGATTCTATTTATATAAGTATATTTATATATTAATTATAAGTCAAGTTAAGTTTATTAAGTCTGAAATCGCCAACCCGTCTTAAACAAGCGTAGTGATCAATGCTCGTGCCTTCTCTGTATGAGAAGAGGCCTTTGCCCAGCAGTGGGACAGTAATAGGCTGGTATTTTTTTTTTTTTTTTTTTAATATTTATATAGTATAAATTCGCATCATTCTTCCACCCCGTCATTGTCCACGTGAAGCTCAGGCGTCTACAACCGTATTCGTCAGTCATGTGGACTCTTCTATACATAAACGATACCTACACCACAAGAGAAAACACACTCAGATAACTATCAATTCGGCCCAAAAGCATCCAAAACTATAATATATAGGTTTTACGAAAGTCCATTTTGTACCCAAGAGACAAATATCTCTGAAAACATAAAGGGTTTGAACCTTCACGGGGTTCCACAGGGGACAACCCTAACATGTCAAACAAGTCATATTTTTAGTGGAAATTGTAGGGTTATGTATTAGTTTTTGGGTTACGGCGTTTTCGGGTTAAATATTGTTTAGGCTGGCTGTTAAAATTTAATTTTTAGTGGTGATAAAACGTTTAATTAGGTTTGAAGTAAATAAGTAAGAACTTTTGCTCTTTCTCTACCTAGCCTTTTCCCAACTATATTGGGGGGTCGGCTTCCAGTCTAACCGGATGCAGCTGAATAGCAGTATTTTACATGGAACAACTGCCTATCTTACCTCCACAACCCAGTTAGTAATGGGTAATACGATACCCCTTGGTACGACTGGTTGTCAGACTTTCGGGCCACTGACTACTTATAAGCACTGTGAATCAGCATCTGTAAATGACAGCCGGGACCAACGCCTTACCATGCTTTCGGAGGCACGGAGGAAACTCGATTTGTAATGGATGGGCACCCATCCACTGGCCGACCTTGGTAAGCGCTGCTTAACCCCGAAGATCAACCCGTGTGGCTGTTATTATTTAGCAGTACAAGTACATGAACAACTTATTTTTGCAAACCCATTGGCAACACCTACTCCAATTTAAACCAAATCAGTACCTAATTCACAACAGATCAATATCTGTCACTAAGTACTAGGTATATTGTGTATTTAACACTATAAGTCAATTAAGGGAAACAGTTTGGTAGTTACGGAAACAGATTAGATAGCCGATGGCTATAGGTCGGGCAATCTGTCACCAATTATGCAGTTAGATCATTGACCTGTCTATGGGTGGTGATAATTATGAGAGCTCACTTACTAGTGTGTGAGTGCGTGTGTGAGTAGAATGAATGAAGGAATGAACGAATGAATGAATGAATGAATGAATGGATGAATGAATGAATGGATGAATGAATGGATGAATGAATGGATGAATGAATGAATGGATAAATGAATGAATGAACGAATGAATGAATGAATGGATGAACGAATGAATGAATGAATGGATGAATGAATGAATGAATGAACGATAATGATGTATTTATTTGCAAGAATATAGGTAGGTAACATAAGTTCTTATGATCTATGGGTTTTACTATATTCGGCATTTCAGCTATACAAATATTAAGATTTTATATCTAGGTTATACTTAAATATAGGGTGTGTGAGTGTGTCGTGTCGTGAGTTTTGGTATACGGGGTTTGGGTCATGTGCAACCGCTTTTAAACGTTATGATTGTTCCAAGTATTCAATTTTTCCCCTCTTTAGTATGCCATGGGTCCATGAGATTCTGAGTGTATACTCAATGTTCCGTGTGACTGCCTCGTTGGTCGAGTGGTCGCAGAAACTGAAGTTTTGTAAATAAAGTTTATCACTTGATTCGTGCAGGAAAACATCGTGAGGGAACCAAAACAGCATGCCTGAGAGATATTTCTCGATGGATTGTAAAGCCAAAAAAGACTCCCATGAGTGGCATAAAAACCCTGACACCAGGATAGGCACTAACAACACGAAAAAGAACCTAATGGATGGTACGGTTGGTCCAAGAGTTTTGGGCGCTGTTTAAACCACCACCTACATAGAAACGCTACCTCTTATAGAAAGCAATCCCGGTTCCTCTCCTGCCTTGTACCAAACATCTCCAGAGGCGCCACGTTTGTCAATGTCTCCATATCTCTGCGTTATGATTTGAACCATTCTCAAACGGTGACTTATCTTACATCTCTTGTTTTGGACCTAATGCGCGACTGCTTATGTACTGAATATGAAATAAGGTGAACGTTGATGGGATTTGTACTGGGTTAGAAAAAATGGAAGATTTTTTTCTTACACAATAAATAATCGGTATAAAATGATAAATTTTGTGGCTCTATGTTAAATGAATATTGAGAATATTTGCAGTATTTTATTATTTTGAGAATCAGTTAAAAGACTGACCATTTAAATAAGGATTACCAAGAAAACATACTACGTTTTTGGCAGTAATTTATTTATTTAATTACAACGGTTGTGTTTATAACCAATTACAGTAACTAAAATTATAAAAATAAAAGAGACAATTATAACACATATATTAAAATATACAAAATAACAAAGTAAAGCAAAATTTGAAGTGAAACATAAATAAAAGTGGGTTAACAACACTTTCATAAATTCTTCTCACAGTACTTCTGTCATACCAATAAAATCTTCGTCCATCCATAGAAACAAAATATGAGAAGACAAGTGCCTTTCGGCTTTGTTAAGGGTATTTTTACACCCATTATACCAACCCGCATCGAGCCGTGTGTTGATTACAGCACACCCTCTCACAGACATCATCCCAGCACTGGAAACGTCATAGTCTGATTACATTTATACAGATAAAAATCCTCCACCCATAAATTTTAAAACCTCAACCACAAAAGAATTATGAATAAAATCCTGCGTCCATAATACGCAATCGGGCTTGAACCCCATATCGTTTCGATACGAGTAAATGAGCGATAACTCTTACGCTCTCCCCCACATTATTCGATAAATCGCTGGACGTTTGTTTGTTGAAATCGTTCGGAAAATCTATCGAACGATAAAACGGAGTGCGGTCGAATACCGTACTATTGTATGAAGAGGTGAGACGACGTGATTTATGTAGAAAATGTAGAACTTGTGTGAGTATTTGTAGTGAGACGGCGAGAGAAATACTTGAACTGAACTAATGTTCCAGTTCCATGGTTGTGAGAGACAGTGGCGTGCCTAGGGGTGCCTATGGGTGCCAGTGTTAACAATACTAGAATTATGAAACTGATGGGGTGAATTCAGTACATCATACTAAGATAACCTGTACAAGAAATTTGTTTTCCTCATACGCGATGTATCATTACCGTAGCGAACGGCAAGCGTGACGACGAGTTTGATGATCTCTGTAGCTAGGCAGGAAGTGAACAGCTGATTTCACGCGTTGTTCGTTAGATTATTTCAACATCCCTTGTTGGATTTTATATTTTAGCCGTATTATTTACATAAATGGAGTGCTGCGTACTGGTAATGTTATTTTACTTTGAAATAAATAAATCATCATCTGCCTAGCCTTTTCCCAGCTATGTTGGGGTTGGCTTCCAGTCTAACTGGATGCAGCTGAATACCAGTATTTTACATGGAGCGACTGCCTATCTGACCTCCACAACCCAGTTAATACTGGGCAATACGATACCCCTTGGTAAGACTGGTTGCCAGACTTTTCGGGCCACCGACTACCTAACGACTGTCAAAGATCTACAAATGACACCCGGGACCAACGGCTTAGCGTGCTTTCCGAGACACGGAGGAAACTCGGTATGTAATGGGTGGTCACCCATCCACAGACCAACCTAGACAAGCACGGCTTAACCTAAAGATCGATCCGAGCGGCTGTTATTATTTAGCCACGAGCACTTTGAAATAAAGAAATAGAAATTGTTTTTTTTAAGCCACAAAAAAATCCGGTGGAATATGATTCAAAATAAGGAGCTGAATGCACCCTGTCAGTTTGTGAAGGGCTTTCCACACCCTGTATGATACATTTTCAGTAACATACCTTTCTATTCTTAAAGAAAGAAATTAAGTAACATACCTACTCAACCTAAACAATTATCAATGCAAATTATTCCCGTAATTTATTTCAAATGCTCGATTTTATTACACTAGTGTCAAAATTAATTCAATCAAGCCCTAAACAGCCTACTATAAACAATTCAACGATAACATTTAAATACTTTACAAACTAGGGCATAATTAACAATAAACATTTATGACTCAGGTGGTCTTAAATACAATTAAATAAAAGATAATTATCTTTAGCGTAGTTAATAAACAAAATAATGGGAATGTACGTTCGGTCTATACTGTTAATAAATGTTCCTATTAATTTAAGTTGAAACCTCCAGGGTAGCCCGTGAAATTAAAATCGTCGGCCTCCAGTCTAACG
Source organism: Noctua pronuba (assembly GCA_905220335.1). NCBI lineage: Eukaryota > Metazoa > Arthropoda > Insecta > Lepidoptera > Noctuidae > Noctua > Noctua pronuba. Next base: position 6,034,725 of record LR999918.1, on the reverse strand, counting down.
GATGCAGCTGAAAACCAGTATTTTACATGGAGCGACTGCCTATCTGACCTCCAGAACCCAGTTAGTACTGGGTAATACGATACCCCTTGATAAGACTGGTTGTCAGACTTTTTAGGCCACTGACTACCTGCAACGAATGTCAAAAATCTACAAATGACACCCGGGACCAACGGCTTAACGTGCTTTCCGAGGCAAGGAGGAAACTCGGTTTGTAATGGGTGGTCACCCATCCACAGACCAACCTAGGCAAGCACGGCTTAACCTAAAGATCGATCCGAGCGACTGTTATTATTTAGCCACGAGCTCCTTAACGAGAACGTTGCGGTTTAAAAGATGATATAGTGACAAAAATTAAAAGATTATGTCAAGATAGTTTGGTTATGTGGAGAGAGTGAGACAAAAGCGACTAACAAAAGGTATTTAGGACTAATAGGGCTGATAGGGAACGCCCTAGAAGGACATACACGGACCTTATTTGTGTGGTTCTTCAAAAAGGTCAGATTGCGTAGGTGTATGAACGTAGACGAGGCGAAAGGTGTATGTAAGGATCGTAACAGGTGGCCTTCTGTGGTTTCTACCTAGCCCGCTATGTTAAAAACATGATTTTATGTTTGTATGTATGAGAACTTTAAGCTTGTTTTTGTAAAATTTGAACAAGATTTGTTTCTTCACGTAAATGACGAGGCTCCATGGAAATCGGGTTCGATTCTCGGGTCAAGTAACGTGTTATTAGGTTTTTCTAACATGAAATTCTCACTAGCGCAAGGCCGGATATATAGTTTACTAGCGACATGCCCCGGCTTTGTACGGGTGCCATATAGAAACACATTTACATTTAAACCTTCCTCTTGAATCACTCTATCTATTGCTGAAAACTGAATTAAAATCCATTGCGTTGTTTAAAAGATCTAAGCGTACAGACAGCGGGAGCGACTTTGTATTATACTATGTAAAGATAAGTCCAAAGTGTACGGGATGACCTGGATGCGCACAACGAAAGCTGGTTCGAGGTGAAGCACGAAAAGAGTACCTGTAAATATGGGGTAGGACTTTACCTAGCAGCGGGGCATTAAAGGCTTATTATAAATGCGAAATGGCAGGCAGGTTGGCGATCGCAGTAAGATCGTTAAAAAAACATAGAGAACGCTGCTGCCCATTCTCTGGTAAGGTTCTCTAATTGTACTGTATGGTGTCGGACGTAAAGAATAGCACCAGCCCATATCTTCCCGTGGATGTCGTAAGTAGCGACTAAGGGACTTCCTAGAAATAATACTATTAAATTGGTTCAACCCTATCAAAATACCAATTATTTAACGAAGGAAATGTGAACGAGTAATAAAATATCAGTTTAATTGATCTCGTTCAATGATATTTTGCGCTAAAGAACGTGAATATTTTAATCCCTTTAATAGGAATTCAATGGCGGCCTCCGAGGTATTTTGTGAAGGCGTTTATTTATTGAATGTTGTTTTTATTTGTAAATTCTGTTTGTTTTTTTTTTATGAATAGTAGCTCGTGGCTAAATAATAACAGCCACTCGGGTCGATTTTTAGGTTAAGCCGTGCTTGCCTAAGTTGGTCTGTGAATGGGTGACCACCCGTTACATACCGAGTTTCCTCCGTGCCTCGGAAAGCACGTTAAGCCGTTGGTCCCGGGTGTCATTTGTAGATCTTTGACAGTCGTTAAGTAGTCAGTGGCCCAAAAAAGTCTGACAACCAGTCTTACCAAGGGGTATCGTATTACCCAGTATTAACTGGGTTGTGGAGGTCTGATAGGCAGTCGCTCCATGTAAAATACTGGTATTCAGCTGCATCCGGTTAAGACTGGAAGCCGACCCCAATATAGTTGGGAAAAGGCTAGACAGATGATGATGTTTTTTTATTATGAGCCTGATATGTCCGACTGCAGCGCAAAGGCTTCCCTTCTTTCTTTCCATTTTGCTCTGTCTTTGGCTATTTGGGCCCAATCCTTTTGGTAAGAGTCCAGCTCGTTACGCCATCTCCTTCTGGGCCCACCGCGTCGCTGGGTTCTGTTGTTCGGAACCCAATCTGTTGCTACTTTAGCTCAATTTTGATGCTACATGCGGCAGATGTGGCCTGCCCAGTTTCATAATAATATTAAATTCTGTGTACATTATCGGGTTAGACCCGTAATTGGCAAGTCAGTGGTAGGTAGTAAAACCAGTGTAAACTGGCCTCGTATTCTATTGAAACTCTGTACTTTGCTAGGTCAGCTCTAGGTCAAAGTGCTTGTTACTCGAAATCGAAGATATGCATCTACATTCTCAGAAACGAATCACACCACACAGTGAGAAGTCTACAGCCGCAACACCCAGGCCGAGATCTATAAACGTTACTTAGCATTGGCTTTGACTTAGACATGTTTTATAGTCTCTATCTTTTAATTATAGTTTGATAGTTGTGGTGACTGCTTTGATGGTCTAGTGGTCGCAAGCGTGACTGTTGAGCAAGGGTTCAATTTCCGGGTCGGACAAAATGTTATTGGGTATTTTCCTTTAGGAATTTCTCGGTAGCAGCCACTGTGTCTGGATCTGTGCCCGGTTAATGGCAACAGGCTCGTCTACATGGGACTTTAACATAGCTGGCGAAATGTTTGTGTACTATTAGGTACACCTCTGCCTTACCCTTCGGGGAGCACAGGCGCGATGTTATGTAGTCGTAGTAAATTTAAATATATAAAAGCGAAAGGTCACTCACTCACTCACTCATCACGAAATATCGAAAACCACTTGACGTATAAAGATGAATCTTGGCAGGGAGGTAGTTTATAGTTAGTAGATGTCCGCTAAGAACGGATTTTGCGACAGGGCCGGATTAAGGAGGTCTAAAGGCTCTTGCAAGTTTGTATGGAATTCCTTCATTTTTTATGCTAAAAACTTGTAATTTGGCAGGGAGGTAGTTAACGCGGACGAAGTCGCGGGCAACAAATAGTAACTTATATTAATACCTCCATCGGTTTCCCTGGACGCCACAAAAGTTAATCTTTCTCGGAATTACCCAGAACAGCCTTTAAGTTGCTTATCCGCAGCCCATCAGCTGCTGTAACAATATCGTTTTCCTCAATAGTTCCTTATGACCCATACAAAACCATAAGTGCCCCATATATCCAGTTCTTTTGTCGTACTACAAGTTAAATGTAGCAGCAACAAACAGTTTTAAGTTACAATTTAGAGCAGGGGCCACTTTTTAACCGCAGAAGTATAATTGTTTTTTTTATAAGAAAAAAAAAATGGTTGCCACACACGATCCCATATTGTAAAACACATCGTTTTTAGGGTTCCGTAAGGGAACCCATTAGTAAGGCTCCGCTGTCCGTCCGTCCGTCTGTCTGTCAGCGGGTTGTATCTCATGATCCGTAATAGGTAGACAGTTGGAATTTTAATATATATAATAAATTAAAAATGAAAGGAGGCTCCCCTACTACGATGGTACGGAACCCTTAATGCGCGAGTTCGACTTGCACTTGGCCGGTTTTTTTTTACTTTTTAGGGTTCGAACTTTAATTTTTTAGGGCTTAACGGCACTCTTACGTATTTAAAAAAACAAGTCAAAATGATTACTTGAGTAAAAGTATTTATTTTATAAATTACGATATTTTATTTCGTAGTTTAGTAATTGCTTGAAGTGAATTCTAAAAACCGGCAAAAAATTGTGTAGTAAACATTACGCAAAAAATGATTATTAGTCGCACGACTACGGAACCCTACCCCACTTCTTTAACGCGGGTAACACACTTGGCCGGTTTTTTTATAATAATATATTTAATCAGGCAAAGGTGTATAGTTATTAAGGAAAACATAAGATCCTCCCTTATCGCCCAATCTATGGTGCCAACAGTTTATTAGGTGTCAAACTCGTTGCCGTGTAATCGAATTAAATCGACACATTTTATCATCGATTAATATCGCGTTTCGTTTGTATCGAATAACGAATATCGATTTAAAATAATCGGTTAAGAAATATTGAGGGATTGTGTTTGATATTTATCTTTAGGAAATTAAATTGTGTTAATATTTTATTAAATATTTTGATTAAATGTCATTGGGTTTTGATTAAGTAATTTGGAGATAAGATATCAGTTTTAATCTTATATTTAATTACTTTTGTATTGAAATTGATTTTAGTTTGAGCTGTCTTTTTTGTTTAGGGTATTGGACTGTCTCGTTGGTTCAGCTATAGTACGGCTGAGCATGAGGTCTTGGGTTCGATTCCCAAGTCAGGTAGAGTGTATATGAGTTGCATGCTGCCCGGGGTCTGGATTTAAGATAGGCATAAACATATACATTTTTGATGAAATTTGGATGTGCCATAGACACACTTTTACATTCAATTACAGGCGACATGATAATATGCAAGATTTAAACGGACCCTTCACGAAGCCATTAACCAAGCATTCTGTACATCAAAGTAACCCTATGCGAAAATGATTGCTGAGAAACGACTTTTTTGGGTTCTTAAATCACCTTTTAAGGTAAAACTCAATGTAACGCACTCAAAACATTGTGTTGATGGACGCATTGAATAGAAAACGGGTCATGGAGGTATTTAAAGTAAAGTTATAACCTTAAAAACAAGTACATATTTAGTTAGTAAACTTGAAACTTTGACCTCCAATATATCCGTAATTAAATGAGTCCCAGGTATAGTCCAGAACAAAAAAAAATCGTAATGACGGGGCCTTTCGGCTTCGTTAAGGGTCTATTTACAACCTTTATTATAATTACGACCGACTAACTTGCTGCTGATCTTACTTCTTGTAACATCATCTACACAGCTTCGATTTAGTATCAGCTAATTAGAACACCACACTTTTTTAAGGCTATTAAACCACTCTTTAAGAATCCTCGAGACTGGTAAGATCTGAAAACTTTTGGTCAGACTGAACCACTCATATGTAGTTGTATTCCCTACTGTTTTGTAAATGTTAAAGTTAGCACTTTTTCCTTTTTTGTTAGAATTTCTCCTGTATCGTGGGTGCGTTTACAAACATTTAAACTTACATACACAAACAGGCAGACTCAGAACAACTACCTGTAGGACATACAAATATTTTTGCGTGCGGGGATAGAACCCACAAAACGCAACGCAGCAGTCAGTCGATCAGCTGAAGATACCTGATATCATTTTACTCTTTTTGGAACAAAACATAATCACCAAGATTGAGTACCTACTTAAAATAATTAAAACCTTTTTTGTAGGTACTTAAGCCAAGTAGTAACAAACTCCGAAATTGCTTACATAACAGATACAGCCAATCAGGGCAAGTCCATTCAAAATCAGCTTTTGTATTAAACAATAAAGGTTCCCTTATAAACTGGCCTCGTTATTAGCTTACAGAATATTTGTTTTCGTTAAGATTAGCCTTTTAACGAAGTTTCTTGCGAAGTTAGGCCATTTTAGCCTCTTAAATGAAAATATATCTATTCGTTTACGAGATGAACCCGATTTAAGGTGATTACAGTTTATAAGATGTTTATAAGTTTGCTGTTGCTAAGGGTAACTTAACATAACATCACGCCTGTAATCCCCGAAGGGTTAGGCAGTAGTGTACACCCACATATCGCCAGTTATGTTTAAGTCCCATGATAAGTCCCGTCACGTAAAAAGATCGCTGTGCGACAGTGGACGGGATGTGTTTGTGCACGTTATACAGCCGCGTCCTTAAGTACTAAGCTATTGTTTTATAATATAAGTATAACTGTTTCATTGTAGAATAGCTATAGGTACTTTACTAGTTACTTAGTACTTTGAAAAAGGCTGGAATAAAAAAAAATGAGAAAGTTTATTTGAGCGGTCAGCGTTCTTTTTACGTGGTGGGACCTATAACAGGGGGTGAGTGTATTGTCTTCCACTGGTCACAAATCTGTTGCTGCTACTGACAAATCCCTGAAGGAAAACCTTGCCTGACTTGAGAATCACACCCATGTTGTATGGGTGGCTAAAAAGGTTTAAGAAACTGTAGAAAGAATATTACAAGAAATGTCATAGAAAAATGTGATCTCATGACAATTTTATTGTACCGATGACTTGGCACTTGCTTGTAGATTACGATTTCATTCGTGTTGTCCCTTCTATCGCATATTTAAACGATTTTGGTGACTATTTGCTGTACCAAAAAAACTGATGGGGGTTAGCAGAAACCCCAGAACGCCACCTGCTACGATCCTTACATACTCCTTTTGCCTCGTCCACGTTCATACATCTGGTCATACACGCACGCTGGCTGCGAGTACTACGCACCTGACCTTTCTGAAGAACCTCACCAATAAGGTCAGTGTATGTCCTTCTAGGGCGTCCACTCCCGGAGTTGCCACTCACATCTGTCTACCATACAACCATTCTAACTTCCTAACTAATATTATAAATGCTAAAGTAACTTTGTTTATTACCTTTTCACACCTAAACCACTAAAACCGATCATACTGTTTGCATATACTTTGTCAGGTGTACAGAAACGGACATAGAGTACCTTTCGTCCCGAAAAAATTACTGTTCCCGAGGAAAACAACAATAACGTTCTTATGATAATAGATGGTGTCGTGTCACGTGTCTTTCTAATTATGATTGAATTATAAACTCAAAGCATTTATTTCAATTAGACCATTACAGGCACTTTTAGCTTAGTCTAGTACCCCGTGAAAGATCAGTCCACTTTAATTCAATTCAATTCAATTTATTTATTTCAGACACAAAGATCCATAATTTACTTTAGCTAGCCTGAAACCTGGCTGTACTAGTTGGTCCCTGTTTCTAGTACTATAGTGGTGTCTCTCACCTCTTTGACTAAATAAATGCAGATTTTTCCTAACGTACGATGTATTCTTTCTTCTTCTTCTTTTTTTTTATAACGTTGCCCCACACTAGGAATTTCTCCTGTATCGTGGGTGCGTTTACAATCATTTAAACTCACATACACAAACAGCTTGTAAGGTACTGTTGTATTATTACAAGCAGAGTACAACCGAACTGATTGTCAAATTCTAAATTAACGCTAGCGAAGCCGCGAGCAAAAGCTAGTATTACATAATATCATATTATTTCTCCTCCTCCTCATTAATTCTATACAACTATCTTTAACCATCACTTACCAACACAGCAAGTAAACTACATCTGTACTTAAAATGTTTCAACCAACAACTCCAAGTTGCCATGACACTTTGCAACCAAATTCGACCTTTCCCGCTCTGAAAGCTGAAATATTCTTTCAGTGAACACTCTACTTCCATTTCCTAGACTTGGCGATGGCTAAATCTACGCTTAAACCTTTTCAGCCAACTTGACCTACTTGGTCGGGGTTGGTATAAGTTAGAGGCAAAAGATTGTTAGTTAAAACCTATCATTATGAGCCTAATGTGTTCCCACAGTGGGGATTGAAGCCTTCGTTATTTAAGAGGCCGTAACTTGCTTATAATAGGCCTAGAGATGTCACTTACTGACCCCCATTCGTCTTCTTTGCGTGTCGATAGTCTCAAATAATACCCGACCAGTATATATCGCCACCTGCACAGTTCTGTCATTGGCTTCGTTTAAATCCTGGAAGGTGCAGGTGACTGTGTAGGAATAAAAAAAATAAAAAAAATATCGTACTGCGATTCCAAACGCCCGGCGCACCCTGGAAAGCTAGCACTCGGTAATGCAGAGTCTAGCTGACTAATCATTTCGCCACGATGACTCAAACTCAAACCCCATTTATAAAGAATCATCCTTTTTTTAGAAATTGCAACATTATTTAATCTTAATTTACAAAATGGAGCATCTCCTTTGATAGAACAAATTATTTTCTTAATAGGTCTAGAGATGTCACATACTGACCTCAAATGACCTTGGAAGATTTGTATGGACCCCGTCCCCACTCTCCAACAGATGACTGTATGTATACATGTAAATATGGTTAGAAGAATCCAGAAAAAGACTTTCTGTCTTTCTCAATTGTAATATCTATGGGATTTTTTTGATAGTCTCTTCCCAATGTCTTTTGTCATACTAGGACTGACGCATTTTTTTCCTGGTGGTTTCTTGCCGTAGTTCCTTTTGTACTCTAAAGTTGTATATCTTATCTCAATGTACTTTACTGTGTGTACCTAAACGAGTAAGCATTGCTGTGTCTCAGTTAAAAAAAACCTATAAGATTGTAAATTTGGAGGCTCATGTGACTTCTGACCCTAGGAATTTCTCGTGTATCGTCGGTAAGTTTTCAAACATTTAAACTCACATACACAAAACAGCCGGAACAACTACCTGAAGGCCATACAAATATTTGTTCCGTACAGGAATAAAACCCGTGACACGCAGTACAGCAGCCAATCGCACAGCCACAGCGCCGATGTGCCGTCAATGCTACCTTTTAAGTTAGGTACATAAAACCAGGGGTTAAAAACACTCAGGTAACATTACTAACAAAGATTTTATCATAAAGTTTCTTATTTGCAAAGATTTCTCATAACTTGCACCACAATATGGGCACTTCCAAAGTTTCCAATGTTGACTGTAACTTTCCTTTTAGTATCGATTTATTGTTTATTTAATTTTATTTTTCTCCTAAAGACATTAATTAGGTTTCAAACTTCGCGAAAATGCGCTAAGTGCTAAAAAAGAAGTTTTGAAAAATACTTAAGTTCTTGAGACGTGTGCCCCATTAAAGTTAACTTTGAAATATAGAAGTTGGGGGAAATTGTTGGAAATTGGGAGGGTAGTAACGTTTCTATACGACTTATGGTAAAGCTGTATTCCTGAGCTAGTAATAACATAACATACCATCACGCAAGTAATCCCCGAAGGGTTAGGCAGAGGTGTACAGTACACCCACATTTCGCCAGTTATGTTTAAATCCCATGTAATAGGGGGCGAGCCTATTGACATCAACCGGGCGCACATCCTGGCTGCTACTGAGAAATTCCTGATCGAAAAACCCAATAACACTTTGCCCGACCCGGGAATCGAACACAGGACCTTATGCTCAGCAGTCGTGCTTGCGACCACTAGACCAACGAGGCAGTCGAGGCAGTGTGGTGGTAATATATTATTCAATGCAAGTGCAAGGGGAATTGTAACAAGTTAGGGTACGGATAGATTGAATAGCATTCGGGACCAGCCTTTAGATTATACTACTCTGTCAAGAAAGTGCCGAGAAACGATCATCATCATCTGCCTAGCCCTTTCCCAACTGTATTGGGGTCGGCTTCAAGTCTAACCTAATGCAGCTGAAATACCAGTATTTTACATGGAGCGACTGCCTGTCTGACCTCTACAACCCTGTTAGTACTGGGTAATCCGATACCTCTTGGTACGACTGGTTGTCAGACTTTTTGGGCCACTGAATACCTAACGACTGTCAAAGATCTACATAAGACACCCGGGACCTACGGCTTTCCGAGGCACAGAGGAAACTCCGTATGGAATGGGTGGTCACCCATCCACAGACAAACCTAGGCAAGCACGGCTTAACCTAAAGATTGACCCGAGCGGCTGTTATTATATAGCCACGAGCTAGCCACCAAGAAACGATAAATAATACACAAAATGTAAAGATAAAGTTATTTTATTGCCTTCAAAGTATGCTCCTTCAGAAACGATACACTTACGCCAACGAATAATCCAATCATCAAAATATTTTTAAACGCTTTTTCCGGAATTGAGTTCAGTTTTCGCCGCGAATTCTCCTTTATGTCTTCTGCCGAATTAAAACAGGTGCCACAAAGTGGTAATTTGAGTTTTGGAAAAAGACAGAAGTGGGCTGGAGCCATATCTGGTGAATAAGGTGGTTGCTCGATGGTATTTGCTAAGTTTTTGGTAAAAAATTTGTTCACTATGTTGGCCTTGTGCGAAGGCGCATTATCGTGGTGCAAAATCCAAGAATTTTCTTTCCATAAATTTGGCCTTTTTCGTCGAATTTGCTCTCTTAAACGCCGCATAATGCTCAAATAATATTCTTTATTTGTTGTTTGACCTTCCGGCAAGAATTCTGAGTGCACAACACCGCGATAGTCAAAGAAAACGGTCAACATTACTTTGACTTTTGATCGACTTTGCAGCCTGTCATACAGGATTATCCTAGTACAGGCACCATACATTATTATACCTACAGTGTTAGTTCTAGATTCATATTGTATTTTACCTTCTGGGAATATTTTTATTTTATTTTTATTCTGTAACATTTTTAGGAACTCCTAACACGAAATTCCATTGGCGAGGCAAAATTTAAGACTAACTCTTTGTTCGATGTTTTTGTCCATTATGAAATTCGCAATACACTAGCTATGATCTAACTAAAAACAGCACTGTTTTTAATCAAAATAACAGATGCAACACAAACTCCGCGCCAAAATGGAAAATAGTTCTGCCAATGTAACAACAAAAATGACAAAAAAAATAATTTGGAACCATAAACAAGTCATCCATTCCAGAGGATTCCAGAGTAGCTCGTGGTTTAATAATAACAGCCGCTCGGGTCGATCTTTAGATTAAGCCGTGCTTGCCTAGGTTGGTCTGTGGATGGGTGACCACCCATTACATACCGATTTTCCTCCGTGCCTCAGAAGGAACGTTAAGCCGTTGGTCCCGGGTGTCATTTGTAGATCGTTGACAGTCGTTAGGTAGTCAGTGGCCCAAAAAGTCTGACAACCAGTCTTACCAAGGGTAAGAAAAGTACTACCCAGTACTAACTGGGTTGTGGAGGTTGGATAGGCAGTCGCTCCATGTAAAATACTGGTATTGAGCTGGATCCGGTTAGACTGGAAGCCGATCCCAATAGAACTGCGAAAAGGCTAGGCAGATGATGACTATACAGGGTGTAAACAGACCCTTCACGAAGCCGTTAACGATGCATTCTGTACATCAAACTAAGTTAGTTTACGCAAAAATGATTGCTGGGAAACGACTTTTTTTTATGGGGTTGAAAAATCACTTTTACATTAAAACTCAATGTATTCAAAACATTATGCTGATGGATGGATTGAATAGTACGGAGGTCGTGAAGGTGTTTAAAGTATAAATCTTACATGAGAAACATGGATTTTAAAAAAAACTTGTGAAAAAGTTGGAACTTTAACCCCCAATATCTCCGTAACTAGAAGGTTCCCAGGTATGGTCTAGAACAAAAAAATGATCGCAAAAGCGGGGAGAACAAGTGTCTTTCGGCTTCGTTAAGGGTCTTTTTACACCCTTTATTAGAGAGTTTCGCTAACGCTCGCAATTATAATTAACGCCTGCATAGAATAATCCAGAAACTTTTGATGTTTAACTGTGTTTTTTAATAACTGAAATGTTAATGAGAACAGAGTTAAATATTATCTTTGCTAGAACATTGAACTGAAAACCACGGTAGCAAGTTTATTCGTTGCACTATTGAGTGACCCACTTCAGACTGGGTCATGTGGTCCAGTTACGAGTTTAAAGATGGCCAATTGTTCAAGATATACGAGGCGAGCCTATAGCCATCAACTAGGCGCAAATCTAGACTCCGTGGCTGCTATTGAGAAATTCCTGAGGGAAAAACCCAATAACACTTAGCCCGACCTGGGAATCGAACCCAGGATCTCATGCTCAGCAGTCGCGCTTGCGACCGCAGTTCGTATTAATTATATTTATAATTTATTTTGTTTCTTTCTTTCGACAAAAATCTTTGCAAAACATCAAGCTCACTTTTCTTATTTCCAAAACATCATTATTTATCCGAGTCCTAAGAAATCCTTTACCTCAAAACAAAATCTACTAACAAAATAACTTAGAAAATGATTTTCCCAACAACAATAATAAAATAGCAGCAGCCATTTATCTAGGAGTACTACAAAGGCTGTCATACGGAGAAACTAAGATTTTCCTGCTCTCACGGACGTTCTAAGAAAAAGATAACCAGTGACACGGTGTCCGGACTTCCAGTTTACTTTTCACGGGACTTGGGACCGGGATAGACAAGCGGGATTATTTTATTTTTGTTCTGTTGAATGTTACGTTGATGTTTTGAAAAGATTTCTTCGTGGAATTAACTATCACTCTTCTAACAGGGTTCTGGAAATGATAGCTGGCAGAGTGTGAGTGACAGCCGGGACCACTTTGACCCGCTATTAATTCAAAAACTTTATTTCGAGCTGAGGCTCATATAGTTATGTGAGTCCCTATATGAGCTTCAGCTCGAAATAAAGTTTTTTAATTTGCATGAATAGAGCCTCAAAGTGGTCCCGGCTGTCACGGTGGTTCACTGCTATCAGTTACATGTGTCACCGTATCGTGTTGTTTACTACCACTTAGTATTTAAGGACTATATTACTAACCCTATATGAGCCTCAGCTCGAAATAAAGTTTTTGAATTTGAATTAATAGAGGGTCGAAGTGGTCCCGGCTGTCATTTTTAGACCTTTGACAGTCGGTACAGATGGTTAGGGACCTGAAAGTCTGACAACCAGTCTCACCAAGGGGTATTACCCAGTATTTAGTCGGTTATGGTGGTCGCTCCATGTAAAATACTGGTAATCAGATGCATCCGGTTAGACTGGAAGCCGACCCCAGCATAGTCGGGAAAAGGCTAAGCAGATGATGATTGTCAAACCAAATCCCAATTTTAGCGACTCATACGATAGTTTAACTACAAAAATGACAAAGAAAAATTACAGTATCTCATCAAAATCTGCTACATCTGGATAAACTTGTAAAGGACCTAGATTAGATACCATGACACTGTTCTGTTGTGTGTACTGTTCTGTGGGTGTGTGTGTGTGTGTGTGTGTGTTTTGTGTGTGTTCAGTACTTCTGAGAAAATGTTGATGTATCAAAACAATTATCAGAAACTTATTTGATATCCAAAGATAACATTTTTAATTCCAAAGTCTCCAAAAATAAATTTATAACGGTCGACCGAAACCAAGTTCCATCATTAGTCCCCTCAAACAACTGATTCACGTACAGACTTCTCTACCAAACTATCTCCTCTTCAAATAAATCCGCAAGCCGCCAATGAACACCTTGCCTAACAAAATGGAAGTTTCCCTCAATTAATCGAAGTCTATCTCGTTCTGTCTGCAATTTGAGGCCATTCATCCTCCTCCGCGCCACTCATTAGTTGCACCTTGATTTAACACCGGAAAAGAATGAGCAGACTTCTTAGTTTCAACTTTACTTATCTGAAGGTATTGATGCTTTAAAGGTGTTTATTTTGTTTAGTTGGCACACATAGTTATATATTTTTTTGTATAAATATACATTAGTAAATTAAAATAAACTAAAGTAACTAACTTAAAAAATGGCGTCAAAAAACTCCTCCTCAACGCTGTCAACTGGTAATGTACCCAAGAGACTGGCGGCGTTGCCACGTTGTATGGCAACGCTAAGCCTTTGGCCAAAGTAAAAGCCAGCCCTTGGGTCACGGGAAGTGTCAACTAAGCGATTTGATATTTCCTTAAAAAGGCTGTGAGCACTCGGACCCCACGGTCCTAGAGTTTCAACCCCAAACGGCTCGAAAATATAGTTACCAATAAGGTTACTATATTTACGCCGCTTGAGGTTCTCTGCAGCCGCAGCGGCAGCCCCAGCACAGCACGACGAGCTAGGAAGATGGGATGGCGCAAGTGTATCGACACATGCATGTTGCGTCCCACACTAAGGGCTTACCCATCTTCCAAAAGATGATTGATATTGATGCTTAGTGTAAAGTTGTCATCCTAATCTTAACTAATAGGTTAGGTAAGTCACATAAACACATTATTCTCTTCCTTTTCTCACACACTATTGTCTATATTTCTTTTTCATTTCTCCTTTTGCAGGTCTGCTGGCAGAAATTTCTTAAGAAATAAGCAGTACCTTTGTACTCATATATTATAATGGTATTTTCCTGTGTTGTCTACTGTGTGTACATAAATAGTAAAATAAATAATATTATAAAAATACGAAAGTAAATTTGTTTGTTTGTTTGTTACCTTTTGACGCCTAAACCACTAAACTGATCATCCTGAAATTTTGTATATACATTGTCAGGTATACAGAAACGGGCATAAGGTACCTTTCATCCCGAAAAAAGTACTGTGTGTGTGTGAAAACAACAATAACGTTGTTATGGTCATAGATGGCGCCACGTGTCTTTGAGAGTACAACCTGAATTGATTTCAAATTCTAAATTAACGCGAGCGAAGCCGTGGGCAAAAGCTAGTAGTAGATAATACTTTACCTTGCTTATTTTACAGTTGATTTAACTTTACAAGTTATGTGAACGAGCAATGATAACGGCCCCGAGTTACTCACTCAGGTCGGCACATTTCTTTGTGTAATTTATTTCATCACCATTGCTCATAAAACGGTGAAGGAAAACATTGTGAGGAAACCAGCATGTATTAGACCCAAAAATTCGAAGACATGTGACATCTACCAACCCGCACTGGGTGTGCGTGGTGGGTTACAGCCCATTCCCTCTCATAGAGAGGAGGCCTGTGTCCAAACAGTTTTAACATTATAAAACCACTCTTCCAGATAACGAAAAGGTCTGAAGCATAAAGAAAATATCATCATCTGCCTAGTCTTTTCCCAACTATGTTGGGGTCAGCATCCAGTCTAACCGAAAGCAGCTGAATACCAGTATTTTACATGGAGAGACTGCCTATCTGACCTCCACAACCCAGTTAGTACTGGGTAATACGATATCCTTGGTAAGACTGGTTGTCAGACTTTTAGGGCCACTGACTACCTGTAACGACTGTCAAAGATCTACAAATGACAGCCGGGACCAACAGCTTAACGTGCTTTCCGAGGCACGGCAGCATAAAGAAAACGTGTAAAACATAAATCCTTATGAAAATATCTTGAAGCCGGGAAGCTATAGCGAATACTTTCTGTGTTACTCGTGAAAATGTCGCCGTAGTCTTCCCGGTGACGCCGATGGGACAATGGTAATACTGAGTTGACCCTAGGGAGTTGTGCCCACGCGGACATAGGAGATCGCGTCAATGTTGTTGGGTTAGATCCCAAGACGTAGTTGAATTTGCAGTTGTGATTTGTAGATCTTTGACCGATGTTACAGGTAGTCAGTGGCCCGAAAGTGTCTTACCAAGGGGTATCGGATTACCCTGTACTAGCTGGGTCGGGGAGACCAGATAGGCAGTGGCTTCATGTAAAATACTGGTATTCAGCTGCATCCGATTAGGCTGGAAGCCGACCCCAACAAAATTATGGAAAGGCAAAAAAGATGATGTTAATGAGTTCGTTTTGCTATTGTTTAGTATTATAAAGCCCTTTTCATTTAGGTATTAATTAAAGTGTCCACTTAGTTTTAGTGAATACATACATTAGTCAGGCAAAATTTAGAGGTGATTGCCCTTTTAAAAGAGTTTAACATCCAAACTTTATCAAATATTCTGTAGATCAACTGCCACGTTTCTATTAGTTTGTTCGTATTAACAGAGCATTTGAAAACAGTAACTACTCCCCATAACAACTGCTACTCTTGAGGCTGAGTTCGGATAAAAGCGTTTGATTGCGTCACTTATTTGTTCGCAAAACTGGGCCCTTCTACCGTCATGACCACGCGTTAAAGTTTCCCGGACATACGACACGCGCAAGTTACGTATTTGCTCGATGATTAACTTGTACAACAATCACCTTCGAAATCAATCAGATTTTTTTTTTTCAAATGCTGAAAACCTCAAACGGTGCAAATACAATAATTTAATTGGTAGTTATGTGTGTGAGCCGTTTGGTATTGAAAAGGGCCATGGGGTCCGAGTGCCCGCCTTGTATTTTGGGAAATCGCTAAGCGGTTAGTCGACTCGTGACCAAGAGGGCGGGCCTATTTTTTGGCCAAAGAATCAGCATTGCCATCCAAAGCGGTAATGCTGCCTGCCGTCTGGGCACTTTTCCTGTTGACAGCGATGTGGACGAATTTTTTGATGCCTTGTAACCGTTTTGATACTTGTACATATTTTTATTACTATTATAGATTTTCCACTAAATTAATTCTAAGAGCGTCCGAACACCACAACCTTACCCCGAGTGTAGTTATAAAGGGTCTACTTATTGACGTGTTACGACAAACGTATCGACGTTTGTCAGCGTCGCCGCTCTATCTACGCATGTACTCGTAGCAATTCATATTGTCCTCAAAAGAATACGACGTGTTGTGACTTTTTGTCAGCTAGTTCAGTGTATTCATCTTTTTTTGTTGTGGGTAGATAAGAAGATTTACAAATTTCGTTGAATTGTTAGTCTGTAGTTCTGGGATCGAAGGGCCTGGACAAAATGCCTTGCAATCAGGGAATACGATGATGGGAAATTAAGAAATGTGTTGTATGTACATAAACTACCAAAAATCTTATACGCCTTTTTCCCCATGGGGGTAGGAAACAAACAGAACGCCGCCTGCGACGATCCTTACATATTCCTTTTGCCTCGTCCACGTTTATATAACTGGTCATAATATACGCACGCCGGTTTCGTCTTATGTCAATCCTGTTGATAGTCATTATAGTAAAGCAAAACGCTTTAGAAATGATTGGCACGTTTGGCACTTGTGTTAGGGCCTCTTGCTGGCTGTCTGAAGAACTGGTCGTTTGAAGATAATCAAGTCTTCGGAAAGAAGTGTTATTCTTATGTATTTATAAAAATCAGATCGGTAATATACTTATCTAGCTGACCCGCACAACTTCGTCTGCGTCACATAAGAGAGAGAGAGTTAGAGGGAGTGGGTCGTAGGCACCTATAATACAATTCTAAAGGAGCACATCATACACATAATTCCGCATAATGAAAATGCGAGCGCGGTACCTGATCATTATTTTGCCGCGGAGTTATTTTAAAACTGTGATATCTCCTAAGATATTCATTGAAATCAAATATTCTTAATAAAGCATGCTTACGACGTTTGTGAGCTCAAATGTTCTCATAAACATCTTCCAACGTGCTACTACTCCTTTATATGATTTAGGTAAGACAAATTATGCATTGCCCGTGACTCGGTGTCAAAAGACAAAATCATCGTGATTGGACTGACTGATGGATGCTTGCAGTAATTGCTATGAAAAATAAGAAGTACGACGCTAAAGTTTGATCTCTCTATTACAAGTACAAGTAGTAATAAAGTGGCTTTTGGTAATTCCCATTCTGACCACCCACATAAAAGATAAAATCCAAAAGATAACAAGCAACATCTTTTTTCTTTTACCCCTCCAACACTAACAACTCGAATGGTTCACTAACAAGAAAGGACCAATTTTTTCCCCAAATCCGACACGTATCCGGACATTTTGCGATAGTCTTGAAGATTCTGTCCATTTGTCAAAACCGACAGCTTGCTATGTTACGTCTCGGAACATTATTTTGAGGACATTTTTGCTGTTTTCCGCAGTTTTTTTGACGGCAGCCATATTGTTGGAGTTTCGTTGGTGTGGGTGAAACGGTTATTAGAGTACCTAGTTGGTATAGGGTGTTTTTAAGATGGGACTGTGAGATTTTTTCTGGTATTCGTCTGTAGGATTTCAATTTTTAGACATACTAACTGATGTTATGTGTACACGGTGAAGATGTCAAGATGGCGTGACGATCTGATCTTGTTTGCTGGGCGGTCATAGCATGGATCATTGTAACTATTATCTTAATTAATGGTAAAAAAAAACGCGCCTAGAGGTATTTTATGTCGGTTACATTGAGTGGATCACCTTTTTGTAAGACGACTAAAAAGTCACGGTGTATGTATAGGTGATACTACAAAAAAACCTGTTTCGTTCCAGTAGGACGAAAATACGTTACGTCCTACGTAATGACTACAGTCCTAGTACATTTATAAAATTGTAACGAAAAAATTAAAAAAGTAACCTCATTTACCCTCCACAAAACAATTTGACGGCAGCGTTGGTGCAGTGGCTGGGCGACAGGCTACTGCGCTGCGCGTCGCGGGTTCGATCCCTGCACGGAACAATATTTAGATGGCCTTCAGGAAGATGTTCCAGGTCTGGCTGTTTTTGTATGTGAGTTTAAATGTTTGTAAAAGCACCCACGATGCTGGAGAAATTCTTAGTAACATTAAAAACGATGAATAAAATAATAATCAAGCCCTCGACAATCAAAAAACGATATTTACTTAATAAACAAAAACGGGGAAATAATAAACAATGACCTATTGAGTCAGTTTTACCTGATAAAATAATTAAGTGGACGCGAAGCGTGACGGATCGATATTTAACGTGATGGACTTAAAAGGGTTGCTAGGGGTGGAGATATACGGGGTTCATTTTAGGGGCGTAGCCGCTGGGGTTTGTTGTTTAATTAGGAAACGTTAGTATTACCTACGTACGTTTTACAGTAAGCCAATGTCATGATTGGATATTACAAAGTTAAGTTTAACGTGCAACGGGGTCAAACATCTGCAATGTTATTCACCATCCACACCCCATTAATTTTCACAATAATAGTGTAGTGTAGTAATTCCCACAATAGCAGTGAGTTGATCAGATCTCAAGTGTGTAAGCGGCGTGTCTCCACAGACAATGACCCACCTTCCATCTTGGTTCGCTGCATGCCCTGACACCTGCGACTGCATCAGCGAGCGGAGTTCGCATAGCTGAATTCTGGGCCAAATATACGTATTTAATGAAAATTTGCCATCGACGCGCTAAGAAGTAGAAGTGAGTAGAGACTCGTATATGAAAAACTGATTAGCTGTTTTATATAATTGCTAACTTGTGCCCGCGGCTTCGCCCGCGTGGTGTTCGATAATTGACCCACGGGATCGTATTACCGGGATAAAAAGTATCCTATGTATTAATCCAGGTTATAAACTATTTGTGAACTAAATTTCATCCAAATCGCCCTCTCTTTGCTTATGCCAAGCTCCACGTTCTTGTACCAGCCTTATCCAGGATATACCCGCGATGGCAACAATATCGTCGGGCCATCTTAACACTGGACGACCAACTCTTTCCAGTCTTTGGACGCCACTCGGTCACAGCTTAACTCCACCTGTCATCACCGCGCCTTGCTAGGTGTCCTGTCCAACTCCATTTGAGGATTTTGAATATCGAAAACCTTCGTACTTTTCCGAATCTTTTTGAAAGTAATCTTACCTAGAAATATTTGTTAAAGCCAAGGATTAGATTGTTTTCCATTTATATATACATATTTTTCACCCCCAAACGCAGCATTCCCTTACAAAATTCACCCACCTATCCAATCACCCCATGTAAATGAGGGGTCAAACATAAACTTGTAATATTGACTAATTGTTTCCATAAGACATGTAACTGTCTCGTACTGTAACAAACTTACCCTACCTAGGGTAATTTATTAAATAGTTGCGCTAACTTTACGCAGTAATGATTTATTGTGTCAACTCGTGAATGCTTGCGTCGAGTTACGTGTTTTAGATGTACGGAGGTAAGAGGGAAGGGAGGATGATTGGATTAAAGGTGATGTAACAGGTTTAGGTCGTTGTCATTTCAATTCCTTTATTCAATCAATAGTTGGAAAATATAATAGCATTATAAAGGGTGTAAAAACACACTTAACGAAGCCGAAAGGCACTTATTCTCCCCGTCATTGCAATCATTTTTTTGTTCTAGTTCCAACTTTTTCACAAGTTTTTTTTTTAAATACATGTTTTTAAAGTAAGATTTTTACTTTAAACACCTCCATCACCCCCGTACCATTCAATCCATCCATCAGCACAATTTTCTGAGTGCTTAACAATCAGTTTTACCGTATCACGTGATTTTTCACCCCAAAAAAAAAAATTCGTTTCCCAGCAATTTTTTTGCGTAAAGTTACTTAGTTTGATGTACAGAATGCTTGGTTGACCGCTTCGTGAAGGGTCCGTTTACACCCTGTATACATTTCATAAAAAATATTAGAAAAAATAAATAAAAATAAGACAAAACACAACACTCACTTTCATTATTACTTACAAATTAAATTGGCAAAGTCACCAAATTGAAGTCAACATTGAATCTATACTAACATTATAAAGCTGAAGAGTTTGTTTGCTTGAACGCGCTAATCTCAAGAACCACAGGTTCGAATTGAAAAACTTATTTTAGTTTTGGATAGCCCATTTATCGAGGAAGGCTATAAGCTATATAACATCAGGCTACGACCAATAAGAGCGGAGCATCAATGAAAAAAGTAGCAAAAACGGCGAAAAATGTATTTTTAAAATAATTTCACGCGTCGAAGATCGCGACCAATAGCCTAGTAACATAATATAAACACACTATTTACGGTAGGTCTATAAATAAAACTCAAGATACTATGTTTTCTTTGATTTCAGGGGTTTACTTATAACCTCGTAAATTATTTAGGCTAAAAGTAATGTCTCTGTAGCGGAACGGATTCAGGACTCGTGTCCGTTTGATGGCAAAAGGCTGGCTTCTAGGCTGGCTTCCTCTAAAGTGGGACTTAGAATAATAACTGGTGAAATATGGGTGAACTATTATATACACCTCTGTTAACCCTTCCGGACTAACAGCCGTGATATTTTGATGTCATGTTGAATAAGTTTTGTGTGTGAGGAAGGTCTAGTGGAATCGCGAAGTCATTCGTGGTACGAGTTCCAACCCACCATCTACAGACTTGCTTGAAAGAGGAATTTTGGCCGAAAGGTGTCGCATATCGACGTTTCCGAGGACGGTAACGCGACACCACGCAGCGAAACACGTCGCCGACAACTTTATTTTTAAAAAGTGGTTGCTTTAAAATTGACGAAATTATTCTAAAGCTGATGATGATTTTCATTCGCGTTTAGTTTCTTAAAACTATTATTAAAAACAAAGTCATTAAAGTAGACTTCCATAGCAAACTAATGTATAGAATAAGCGTCAAAGTTTTAAATAGAGTAAGTACGCAAGGACTAAAACTGCAGCAAAAAATATAAATCAAGACTTTGTTACGTAATTAATGCATGGTAAAGTCAAAGGAAAAGTTCCTGGGGTAACGTTTGTAAGTTTTTTATAATACTTTTTAGAACTTTCTCACTTGACGTCATTTTCTTTAATTATTATTGTTTTTTGTTATAATTATGTGGAGAAATTTACCTGTAATTATGGACACACCGAACTTAATTAAAAATGTATTCTACTTTTTAGGTATTTATTTATCGTCTGTCTGGTTTTTTGCTGTTATGTTTTGGGTCGGGTTTTGCTGATTTAGTTTTAAATCTAAATCAAAGGTACTCTCAGAAAAAAAAGTTTTTTTAGTACTTTGTTCGAACCTACGTCCAAGTTTCGAGGTCGGCTTCTAGTATAAGCAAATGTAGTAGAATACCAATATTTTAAATAGAACTGCAGTGACACTACAAAAAGTACTACCGAGCCACCTATGACGTTCTCGTCAGACTTTCGCGTTTCTACTATAACCCGTGACCACTGTCAAAAATCTAAAAGTGCCAGCTTTTCTTAAATGCTCATAATAATATTAAAGTGTGAAGTATATATCTCACTGCCCGATTCACAACGTCAGGTTTTGGAATTAGGTTTTTCAAGTCTTAACACGAGCGCGCAGTATAAACGTAACTCGTAAATATTTGAATGTCTTTGAAACGTAACGTCCATTTTAAAATTAAAAGTACCCGATTCGCATAATAATATTTTCATAATTTTAAGAATTTATTCGTATCTATGGATGATACTGGTTATGCTTGATGCCAACAATTTAACTAAAACGCAAGAGAATAATTTGTATTTTCGATTAAAAAATCGACGTATTTACGTTACGTATACACCCGCCCGCTCGTGTTAGGACCTCGGGTCTCAGTTCATCAGTACTTAGTTCATCTAGGTATGCTTTTACTTAGCAAGCTACTAAATAATTTGTCACGACTCGACGGAGCACGATATCCACTAAGAAATCTTTAGCTAAAACCAAGCCTATAAACGGGTAATAAACATAAAATAATTTCGCTATGGTGTGCGAAACCTGGGGATCTTATTTACTATCCGGAGTCAGCAAACATAGAAACATAAGGACGTAAATACTGACGAACATTTTTCTACAACATACAACAAACAATCTCATAAATACCATTTTTTTTTTTATGAATGTTTATTAGTCATTGGATACATGAAGTGGCCTGCCATTGTAAGACGACTAAAAAGTCACGAGCTCGTGGCTAATAATTAATAACAGCCTCTTCAGGTTAAGCCGCCCTTAGTTCGCGCTAGGTTGGTAAGTGGATGGGTGACCATCCATTACGTACCGAGCCTCTTCCATGTCTTGAAAAACACGCTAAGCCGTTGTTCCCAGCTGTCAATTATAGATCTTTAACAGTCGTTACAAGTAGTCAGTGGCCTGAAAGTCTGACAACAAGAGTGAGCGAAGCGAGCTCGGGACTTGTGGCATCCCGACTCGGACAGGTAAGGTTCGAAGGGGATGGCGGGGTCTAGTCAGCGAGCGAAGTGAGCGAGTATTATATTATATATTATACTAACTGGAATGAGGAGGTAAGATTGGCCGTCACTTGCGCAGTAAGCAAATTATCATACATATATACATACATTCACGCCAGTCTAACGAACGACGCTTGCAGCAGCTGTTCACTTCCTGCCTAGCTACAGAGTTCATCGAACTTGTCTTCGTGCTTGCCGTTCATTACGTGCGTTTTACCGCAGTAACAATACATTGCGTATGAGGAAACAAAACAAATCTTTATTGGATTCCCATAACATTCCTGAAATAATTCTTGCACCGGTCATCTTAGTATGATATACTGAATTCACCCCATCAGCATCAGTTTGTGGAGGACTGTCTCTTACACCCTGTATACCTGCTTCTAGTTATATTGCATAATTAAGGGGAATAGGTACTAGTTGTCATCAAAGAAAACTGCAAAGCTCTACCAAATGACCTTATAGCCATCAACTTTAAGAATTTGACGCTAATCAATTCAGAATTTCAGTACAACTTTTCAAGTAGAAATGAAAACGCCTCCTTGACTTATGTACAAAAAAGAAAAATAAACGATACAATATTTATTTAGACTAATGAGCTCTTCAAACTTTCCAATCCGTCATGTTTACGTTGTTAAACAAACAATCAAAAACTTTGGAATTCAAAGTCTTTGAACGAAAGTAAGTATTTTTGAATAATACCACTTTTGCCTTTCAATTGTTCCGATTTGATTTTAGAATTTTAAGTACCATTTTAGACCTTTGACTGGAGTTAAGTTTAGTTTTCTAGTTGATTTATTAATGTACTTCTTAACCATTATTTATATTTGAATGGAGATTTGATGACAATAGAGACTGTAAATTCGACAGCCTATGTTTTTTTAACCCCCGACGCAAAAAGAGGGGTGTTAAATGTTTGACCGTAATGTGTGAGTGTGAGTCTGTCTCTGGCTCTTAATAGCTTAGTAGCTCTTAAACGAGTAAACCGATTTGGATGTAGTTTTTTTATTTGATAGCTAGTTTCTTGGCGATGGTTCTTAGATAAGTTTTATCAAAATCGGTGCAGCTATTTACTAGATATGAGGGATGAAAGTGGGTATTTATCTTTGATCTTTTATTTTTTCGTTGGGGGTTTTTCAAATTTTAAATTTAATTTTAATTTTTTAATTGAAAAGTCCAAAGTCAAGGTCTGGAAACTTAAACTTAAAACTTAGAACCCACAAATCTTTGAAGAAAATCCAAATCAAAGATCGTCAACTTTTCGCTCCGTATGTTACTCAAGCCGCTTGTTCGTAGCGGTATAAAACTTAAACTTACTGCCTTAATATGGCTTAAGTCTGACAGCAACTGCGCAAGAGTTGAGGCTTGGACGAAATTTATGTTTTTAAGTATGTTTTTCCTGCTATAAATGATTAATGTTTATAGATAATGTGCGAAGGGTGTAATCTGGGTATTATTTTGTTAAACGTGAATGTGCTACACCGCAGCTTAAACATAATCAGTATAAGGTTCCCACTGCTCCTGTGGACGGTGAGTAATGGGCTAGCTTGCCGTCCGTTCGTCTTATGACGATAGGCTGTTTCGACGGCGCCTTCGTGTTCCACGCGCACCTAAAAGAGATGTCTGCCGGGACTGCGGGACTGTTCGAAAGAGATACCGCGGCCCTGGAACACAAAGGGCAAAGAAGAAACATATTATGGGTTTTAGTCAGTAAAAGTCTGACACTCCCTTCCACTCCGCCCATTTCATGATTTCACATCCGAAATAAACAAATGTTCTCACTGCTGCAACAAAGGCCTGTTCTCTAAGAGAGAGTGGGCCATAATCCACCGGGATGCTCAGTTGGGGATGTCACATAATATCTTCAATTTGTCGGTTTCATTACGCTGTATTCCTTCACATTTCTTAAACAGGGGGTAACATAACATCATGACTGTAATCCCCGAAGGCTTAAGCCGAGGTGTACCCATTAGTACAGCCACATTTCACCAGTTAAGTTTAAGTCCCATGTAATAGGGGGCGAGCTTATTGGGATCAACCGGGCACAAATCCAGACTTTGTGACTGCTACTGAAAAATTCCTGATGGAAAAACCCATTAACACTTTGTTCAACCTGGGAATCGAACCTAGGACTTCATGAACAGCAGTCACGCTTGCGACCACAAGACCAACGAAGCAGTCAAAGAGCAGTGGTAATAAAATAGATTAAGTACATAAAATAAATAGTGCCTGCCTAGGTTCGAACCCACGACCTAAACTAGATTACATGAAAGTTGGGTCTGTTAAAATTGGTCTACCACTGCTCACCGTATTATTCGCGAATCGTGGAAATTAGTCTCTCTGATAGCGAATTTGAGTAGAAACTTTTATGTGGCTTGTTAGTTCCTTAAAATAGAAGTCAGATCTACGCTTCAATTTTTTATTCTTCAAAAGGCCACTCTGGACAGCTTAGCCTGGCATTGTTAGGCTCAATGTTTCTAAAATCAGTCAGCTAGGAAATGGTACCGGCCCTAACTAGTTTTAATATTTTGAAAATATGGACTGAAAAAAGCGACTTCCCAAAAAACACTAAAAAAGTCTAAAATAACTTGACTTTCGGAAGTCGGTGACTTTGTTTGTTTCATTGACTTTTTTGCCACCGAATTCCGAAAGTCAAGTTACCTTAGATTTTTTAAGTGTTTTTTGGCAGTCTGTTTTTTTCGCAACAAGTTTTTTATTTTACCCTTTTTAGTTGTAGACAAGCCACAAAAAAAAAAAAATTCATGGCAAGAATTGTCATTAATTAATTTTTACATTGTAACATACAACAAAATGTAAGTTACAATGTAATGTTGTTAGTTGTGTTAGTTTTTAGTCAATTCTATGCATATTGTAATTTATTTTATTTTTTCTTAACACGTTAAACGCCGTGGGGGACAACATATGGGCCTCACTTAGTTAGCAAACGGAGCCAGGTTAAAAATGCCCGATTGTTAAATTTTACGTATCAGTTTTTATTGCTTTAGGGGCTAGAAAATGTGCCAAATCACATGAAATAAATCGAAGAAAAGTAATTTGTGACTTTATTTCACCAAAATACTACTGTCACTCAACAGTTGCCCCCCATGGCCCAAGCGGAAATAAATCGCGTTTTTCGTTCATGGGGGCCGTGGGGGTCGGGGTGTCGGTCATCGGAAAATGAAACACATCTAGTGGGTACTATTAGAAAAAATAGAAGGAATATACCAAAAGAGGTTGCTAATGCTAAACTGAAGACGGGTGAATATATAGCTAGAGAGAGCGAAGATGGAATTACTATTATGAAGTGGAAAGATAAAAGAGACGTACTTGTTCTTTCGACCAAACATTCCGACCGTTTCCAGACAATTACAAAGCGAGGAAAAACGGTATCGAAGCCGGAAATCGTGCTAGACTGTAATAGGGCAAAAGGAGCTGTCGATTTGTCATACATGTTTGATGTAGTTTCATTTATCAAACTATCCCCGAAAAATTTAATCCTAACAGCTATGTAGTACAACTTTAACCAGATGTTAACTACTTAAGTAACAGTATAGTGTTTTACAACACATTATAAATAGTAATTTTATGGAAAAATATAAAATAACACATTATCACACACACTTTTTCCTTTAGAACTTACAAACAAGTCTTGTCTCGAAATTATTTGTCATATTTTTCTAAGTCATAGTTTTTACTAAAAACCAAATACAATCTATTTGTCTGCAGGGCCGTGGGGGTCACTTCAAATACATATTAGCTTCATATCTGTGCCCGCCGGCCCAATAGAGACGCATAAAATCACCTCTGACTCGCGGTCATATGTTGTCCCCCGCGGCCCCAACGGAACAGTTAACTGTCGACCAAATGGTGCCCCCCATGGCCCAAATGGAAAAACGAAGAAAACGCACTGGCGTTCAACGTGTTAATTGTAATTTAATGTTTGTGTTTGTAGTGTGATTATACTGTGACAAATGGCGATGGGTGTAAATTACCTGAATAAATGAATTTATATATTAAGAGATCATCATGTCATCAACATAGCCCAAGCAAAAAAAATACAACCGACTTGAGAACCTCCTCTTTTTTGAAAAAAGTCGGTTAAAAATCCAATACTGCCCTGAAATATGTAACGAATCCATTCTTCATTAGGTATTTAACCTTCTACCCGTAAATACCTCTCAGAATAAACTCGTATTTTACTTATTAATCCCTAAGCCAACCTTTATTGTGAATAACGACCACCTCTTGTGAAAACTTAACTAACATATTTGATACTTAGGGACAATTTAGTTTATTGGGGCGCAGATTAGCAGTCTGTCCCTCGGCTCTCATAATTATTGCTGTCGGAATAAGCTGTTCCACTATCAAACAAAGCATTCCTTCGTTTCTTTCAAAGAGATTTAAACACATATAGAGAGGACATTGGGAATATTATCATACAATAATTTTCATCCTGAATATTTTCGATTTTGACACACGAATGCTACCTGACAAGCGGGCGTATGACACAGATGACACTAGACAGAACGAATTGTTACTAAGTAGTAACAAGTTTTGGATTACGATTTTCTTCGTCATGACCCGTCTATAGCTCGGAAATATTTGAGTGTCTTTGTGTCATATGAATGCGACCTGACAAGGCGACGTAGCGCACTGAACTGATCGACTTGTTACTAATTTGTAACAGGTTTTGGAATTGTCAGTTTCTTGGTCTTGTCCCGTCTATAGTTAGTTATATTTGAATGTCTTTGGTTTCTTTCAAGTCTCGCGATTTAAGCAATTTTTCTACAGGAGATTTCCAGAGATTTTACAGTAAAAATGTTTTTTATTTTATTTTCAGCTTTTTAGTTTAGTAATGTGAAAGATTGCACAGATAATTCAACTTTTTACTATACGAGTTTTTCATTCGAATTTCAAAAAACTTTCAAAAATTATATGTAGTATAAAATATTACATTTGTAATTACCTTTTAAAACGCTTTGTTCCTTGCGTCAGAAAACACGTTAAGCCGTTGGTCCCGGCAGTCATTTATTTTGTAGATCTTTGACAGTCGTTACAGGTGTGTCTTTCCAAGGGGTACCGTATTATCGAATACTAACTGGGTTGCGGAGGACAGATAGGCAGTTGCTCCATGTAAAATAAACTAGACTGGAAGCAGACCCCAACGTAGGCTAGGCAGATGATGATGACTTTTTAAAACCCTTTACTTGGATACCGAAAAGAAAGATTTGGAAGAAAAAAAATCGAACTACACAACATCATGGCGCCTTTTTTAATTTTAGTTGAACAAGTGGCACTCGTACCACAAAGACAAATCTTACAACGTATGATGTATCCAAATGTGTTCATCCTATACAGAGTGTAAACAGACCCTTCACGAAGCCGTCAACCAAGCATTCTGTACAGTAAACTAAGTAACTTTACGCAAAAATTATTGCTGGGAAACGACTTTTTTTTTGGGGAGAAAAATCACGTGTAACGCTCTTAAAGTATTCTGCTGGTGAATGGACTGAATAGTACGGGGGTTGTGGAGGTTTTTAAAGTAAACATTTTACATTAAAAACATGTATTTAAAAAAAAACGTATCTAGAAGTTTCCCAGGTATGGTCTAGAACAAAAAAATGATCGCAATTACGGGGAACAAGTGCCTTTCGGCTTTGTTAAGGGTCTTGTTACACCATTTATACTGGTACTTGATAATGTTTATTAAAACTGTTTCACGTAGACATAGTAGATCGATGATCTCCTTTTCCACGTGTAAACCTAATATACCACTTCTGGCAATTTTAAGAGCCAGATCTAATAGGCAAAAAAGGTCGTCTAGCCGGGCCTACTCGTGCGTGTGTGACCCACTTTAGTTTCTCCAAATATGTAGACATTAAGGCGCGATTCCACCGGGGTGCCTAACGAATGTTTCTTTCGGTGGACTCGCTCAAGTAAATATGAACAAAATGTGCGCATGTTCACCGCAATGTTCGCGCACAACTTCAAACTTTAGCTGAGGCCTGAGCACCGTCGCGGTGAATCGTGTATGCCATGTCCTAAGAAATTTATTTCCTCTGCAGTGGCTGGCACACGCGTGTAGGTTGAGGGTGTAGCTCGGGAGCAATCAGTAGAAACCTTGGGTGCATGAAAGGAGCCTCGCCGACAGACATACTCTACTACCTTCTAATGCACCCCTGCACCTTTCTGTGCACCCTGGGCTATCTATCGACTTAAAAAAAAACCGAACACTAGGAATTACTTGTCTTCTTCGCTTTTATAAACAGTTAAACTCACACAAACAGCCAGACCCGGAACAGCTACCTGTAGGCCATACAAATACATATTTGTTCAGTGCGGGAATCGAACCAGCGAAACGCAGCACAGCAGCCAATCGCCCAACCACTGCGCCAACCGTGCTGACACTTCTGACTTTTGTCGATTGGCTATATCCTTTCACCACGATGGCAAATATAAGGTCCCATTAAAATAGATGAACAAATTTTAACACAGCGTTCAATACATCTAATCAAAGATATCCAAGCAAAAAAAAAACACTGATTAAAATGATTTTATTTTGAAAAATAATAAATTGCCGGCACTCTAGAATAAACACATCCATTATGGGTAGGTACTTGCACTCGCTCCCCGTCCGCGCGTTCTCGCAAGTAGGTACCCAGTCAGTTCTGTTAATATCATTCCGTATCTTTCAGTTGACTAACATTTTTAGTGTATTTTCGAAAGACGATTTTTTTTCTTGTAAAAATCTCATGCGTTTTTCGTATTTTTTTTACCATTGTCCTTATTTGGATGGTCTGTAAGATTTCTCAAAGTTTGTCCATCTATTTTAATGTCACCATATATAAGTAAAAAAAGCCATCGACACGCAGAGCTAAAGTAGAATTTTGAAACAAGAATTCGAATTTGCTGTATGTATTTACCTGTTAACTAATATTAAAGTTTTAAGTAATCTAACTTCCGATTAAGGCAGACGATTAGATCGAAAGCAAATAGGGTACGTCTCAACTAATAAGCAAGTTTTAATTGATTTCGTATAACAGCTTTTAGAAGGAAGAGGAACATTTAACTACAAATAAAAAAAAAAGAAGTATTTTTAAGAAGTATTTATTCTGGGTAAACAGCCGTTCGGATTGCTTGAAGTTTAAGCTGCACTTGCCGAGGTCGGTCCGTTGATGGGTGGCCGTCTTTTACACGTCGACACACCTCCGCCTCCGTGCCTTGGAAAGCACGTCTAGTAAGTCGTTGGTCTCGGCTGGCATTTGTAGATTTTTGACAGTCGTGAAAATCCCTGCAAGTCTGATTCACGTATAGAAGTCAAATTTATGTAATATGTACTCGTATGTACGTATAAAGTATTACAGAAAATATGTTCTTGCAACGCTGTACTCGTCCGAGTATTTCATTTGACTGGAAACCAAGGATCTCACTTTAAAAAAAAAACAGAGGCTTCACAATTTAAAAACTAACTCCTTACTAAATAAAATACAAAACCGGCTTCTTTTCCCTACAAAGTTCAGTACAAAAATAAAAAAAGAACCTTCGTTTTCTGTAATTTTTTTGTTTTCACTTCATTTTCAGAGATGTTTTAAAGAATTTCTTCGTTGCTACTGCAAGGCAAACCCTTCGTTGTCGGCGTAATGAGCCAACCCTATTGTGCTTTGGTAGAATTCGTCGAAATGTTTTTTTTTATTTAGAACTTAGTTTATTCTTGGAGTTGGGAATATTGTACGGATGAATTTTGCGTCTGTTTAGTTCTTAAGATTCTTAGATAAAAATGTCCCATAGACTAATAATATTATCCTTACTCTTATTCTACCGGTAATTTATTTATTTAAATTTTATACAAAAGCGAAGTGGGCTAACTCTTTAGTTATTAAATATCGAAATAGTGGGGGCAGTCGTAAAATTTAAAGAATTTTAATATTGGTTTTCACTTGTTGTCTCAATTTTGGAGGTATGTATGTAAAAGTATCAGTATTAATGTATTTTTTTTATTGCTGACTGTACATAGCGGATTTAATTCTCTGTCCTTTCTCGCTCTGCACACAAAGAAAGAAAAACGGCTCAATACACATAAACTCCATCAACAGATGTTCCCATTAATCATTTCCAAAATTCTGCACCCATACGGTATCCGACCTCAATTCTCAGCAATTTCGGAAACCTTTACAATAAGTGCACTAGGAGAATATTTGTTAGATATAAATCATTTACTTTAAAGGGAGCCGTACTCATAAGTTCGGGTCGGTACATCCGATCCGGCAGAATTTGTTGAACAACAAAGCTGCCTTGAAGCAAGTACTGACCATATCCGACCCTTATTCGGCTCTTACTGTTCGGCAAACTTCGTTCGTCATCTACCCTCACTCAATTAGGTTCGGGTCGGCTCGACACTAATGGACTTAAGCCGGGCGGCTTTTTCTCAAACAAATACACACAATTTAAGGCATTAAATCCGCCTGTGTACAGATATTTTTACTTATGCCTCAAATTTTAATTAATAAATATATAGCCGTACAAGGATTTGGGACTGTAAAGAAAGAAAGAAAACATTTATTTGGCACATGCCAGAAGTGCACACAACAAACAAATAAAAATAAAATAAAAAACTTAAATCTACACAATATAAAACGTTATATTGTGTAGATTTAAGTTACCTACCTACACAATATAAATTAAACAGAAACAAAAAAAGAGCTGTAGCTTCATCCATTGGTATTGACCATCAAAAGTGACTGTAACGGTCTTATTGAAATAAAGCCATATGCCTGAGAGATATTTCTTGACGGCATGTAAAGCCAAGTCAGAGGCCCATGGGCGGCATAAAAACTCTGACACCAGGTTACGAACTAACCACAGGATAAAGAAAGATTGAAATAAATCCTTTCAGTTTGATCTTTTGGCGAATGGTTAAAATCAGAACTAAAGGCGCCATCTTATTTTTAGGATACGAGTTCTCGAAACATCTCCGTCGTGTCGATGATTTCGTTTTTTTAAATTAAATTTGTTTTGACCAGAAATCTGCCACCTTGACGGCATTGGTGGTAGTCTCGGACAGTTCCCTCAAAATGCAGGTGGTACCACACATAGTGCAGGATAGGAGGTGAGGCATAGTTTGTGTTTAGGCACCGCAGTCACACACGGCTTCATCGGAATACCCCACTGAACCAAATTGTATATGCAGCGGCCCACCTGGCCCATCGCAATCGGCTTAGGGTCTTCCAGGTGGACCATGGCAGCAGGTGTCCCACTGGGAGTTTTTCTGCAACTTCGACATAATGTGTCGGAGGAGGATGTCTGAGGAGCCACAACTTTTTAATTGCTTCACTAACGCTGTTGTTGTCGATTAATGAATAAATCGATCTGAGGAAGTTCTCGAATGTTCACCAACAACATCACCAACAACATCACCCACTAGATTTTACCGCTCGGCTCTGCCAAAGAAGACCGACCCGAACCTATGTGTAGCACTTGTTAGATTCCACCGTGTTGTCAGAACCCATGTCAAAGACACCAGCTTCGTATTATGGGTATCTCATTGTTACAGATTATGGGACAAATTGCCTTTTGCTTGAACTCTTGCGGATTTTTCTGAGCGTGGTTTTAGTATTGTGATTTTTAAGGTGGGTTTATTATTTCCTGTGGTTGTCGTAGGTATTTGGTGATTAAGATAATGTTGGTTATTGTAATAACTGATGATAATAATATCATAGTATCTGATTTACATAACGTCATGCCTGTAATCTCAGAAGGGTTAGGCAGAGGAGTACCTAATAGAACACCCACATTTCGCTAGTTATGTTTAAGTCTCATGTAATAGGGGCGAACCTATTGCCATCAACCGAGCTCCGTGGTTGCTACTGAGAAATTCCTGATGGAAAACCTAATAACATTTTGGCCGACCTGGGAATTGAATCCAGAATAGTACCATGTTATGCAACAAAATGTTAAATAAAACAAAACCAATTATAAAAGTAACTTATAATATTATTATACATGATAATATTGCAATAACGTTACATAATATTTAATGGCGAAACGGACTCTTGATTCACAACGGTCGTCGGGGGGGAAGCCGACGGTGGGGGCGGGGGCACGGGTACTATGGGTCTGTAAGAAAGTTTAATAGAATATACATACCAATGATATCTATATACATACATATAATAAGACAGTAAAAAAACTGTGTCAGTACAATGAATATATATTTAAAAAAAAAATTGAGGGGGGTTTAGAAACAGTAATAGAGCACGAATCCAAAACAAAAATTCTGTCTGTTTGTTTGTACACGCTAATCTTCGGAACTACTGGACAGATTTGAAAGATTTTTTTTTGTTGTATAGGTATTAAGTCTGGTCAATATATAAGCTATAATTTATCTTGTAGACTTGAACACCTGACGCAGAACCGCAATAGAGCAGCTAAACTATAAGAGATACAAAAATGGTACCATAGCAAAAATTGTTCCACGTGATGAGCATTTTCTGCTGAGAGAATAAATTTGAATATCTGGAACACCTGATGTGGAACTCCAAGAGCCCTGAATGACGTCTTAGCAAAAATTGTTCAATCTGATGAGCACTCTCTGTTGATTTATAAAAATCGAAGATCTGGAACACCTGTTGTGGAACTTCAAGAGCCCAGCTACACTATAACACATACAGGAATGACGTCTTAGCAAAAATTGTTCAATCTGATGAGCACTCTCTGTTGACTTATAAAAATCGAAGATCTGAAACACCTGTTGTGGAACTCCAAGAGCCCAGCTACACCATAACACATATAGGAATGATGTCTTAGAAAAGTTGTTCGGTCTGCTGGGCATTTCCTGTTGACTTATAAAAATCGAAGATCAGAAACATCTGATGTGGAAATCAAAGCTATCACTAATTTCATTGTGTAATTATAAAATAACATAAGCTGGGAGTACCTCCACGCGGTGAAGGCGGTAACAGTTTAGGACTGATTTTCGATGACGACGGTATATCATTGAAAATTTGACTCTACTGGACAAAGCTCCCATTTATTTTTTATTTTATCGAATAAATATGCCTTCGGGCTTATGTTATTTGAGTGTTTAATTTCCTTTTCCACTTATCTTCGTGACACGGTAGCCTACCCGGTAACGCAGGGGAACAGTCACTTAGATTTTAATTGATCAGGTATCTTCACAATAAAACTATAACCATGCCTAGAAAGAGGTCAAATCTTTCCCAATGTTCCAAAGGAGCTAAAAGATTGAGGATCATAAGATCCCAAGAATCTACCGAAGAACGTCAGGAGAGACTTGATGCTGTTCGAGAACATCAGGCTGCAACTCGCTCCGTGGGAACCTCTTGATCGCGAAGCACGCCTGCTTTCTCAGCGTATTTACGCATCTATATCCAGGTCTCTAGAGAATTGTGAAGAATATGATGCGTGACTCACCGCTGATCGTGAACGTCACGCATTCTCGCGAGTATCTACGCATCGACTTCTGACTTACAAAAATGAAAGATATGGAACGTCTCGAATCGTCTCGCGCATCCCGTTGTTTTCCCGTCCCCGGGCTCTTAGAAT
This sequence comes from Noctua pronuba, assembly GCA_905220335.1. Classification (NCBI taxonomy): domain Eukaryota; kingdom Metazoa; phylum Arthropoda; class Insecta; order Lepidoptera; family Noctuidae; genus Noctua; species Noctua pronuba. The sequence goes on along the minus strand of LR999918.1, from coordinate 6,000,797 downwards.
TCGACATCAGACGTTTCAGATCTTCGATTTTGACGACCCCGTTGTCGCTGGTATAAGCAACAGGATCCGCGTACGAAGTCGCGGGCAGAAGCTAGTTATAAATAAAAAGAGGTAGATATCGCACTAGCGCGCGCAAATTGTTACAGACAAATTCAAACAATTTTCGTAATTTAAGTGCTTCAAGCGTAATAGGAACTCAAAGGGCAAAGAAGGAACTTGGATAAGTTTTAGTCAGTACGAGTCTGACACTTCCTTCCACTTCGCCCAGAGCGGGAGATTGATGATTGCCGAACCGAAAATAAAAAATCACCGTCGCGAAGATGGCGTGACGATCTGATCATGTTTTCGGGGCGAATATTGCCAGACATCGCACAAGACAGAGAGGTTTGAAAAAAGAAAGAGAGAGCCTTTGTAGTAAGACGCCTGAAAAGCTAACAAAAAAAATTAGTATCACATACCCTTTAAATCGGAGCCCAAGGCTACTTGGCGACATCAATTCGTTGGACACTAACTCACGAACTTTCCATTTAGGTTTGTCTAAAATGGAGCAGCGACAACTCCCGTAATTCCTAAAGGAAGCCAAACACATTATGTAACGTAACATGTCATCATATTATCAGCCCGGAATCACCCACTGCTGGGTATAGTTCTCCCCTTTTTTCTGCTACACTTCCCGGTTCTGTGCGTCCCTGATCCATGTGTTTCCCGCGACTTTGACGATTTCGTCGACCCAATGAGCTTTAGGACGGCCCTGGTTTCTTTGGCCTAACCTTGGCCACCACTCAGTCAGTTTCTTTTTTTTTCTTTTTATTAATAGGGAATTTTATACAGATATACATGCCAGTCCAATCGGACATTATAATGTAAAACGTAACAACACAAACTTAATTAAACTATAAGCAGCTCCGGAGTTAGGTGACGACAAAATATGATGGAACATGCAAACATCGTACATTTATTTATCTCAAGCTCATTAAGTAAATCCTCTCTTGCAGACTGAAATCCGACACAATCCGTCAATAAAATTATAATACTCTCCAGTGTGCCACATACCTCACAGTAAGGTGAATCAATTTTTTATTAAAAATTCAAAATTATTGAGCAATATGCGTCCACATCTCAGTCTGTGAGCTGTAACTATATTTCTTATTATCTGCCTAAGCCTAGGTCAGTCTCAATTATCACGTCTAAATTCTAGTCTATTTATTTAAAGAAGAAGCCGTTTCATGCAAACATGTCATTTGCGACCAGGGCCCCAATTGCTTAACACATTTGTATCGTTACAAGAAGGATTTTGAATGTAATTCGTAATCGTCATATTATATTGAAATATTGGTCTGTTCATACATAAATAACACAATGCATGTTGATTTTTTTAAATGACAAGCATTGAGTTTAGTGTGTGGCACGGAATTGCCTCGCACATCGAACTGAGTGAATCGTACTAAAAAACCTGGAAAAAATTAAATTCTAAGGATATCCCCAGCACTTTCATTGTAAGTTAAAAAGCAATAGATATTACCTGCAAAATGGGGAACCACATGCAATCTGATCCAATCTCCACGTAGGAAATTTCCTGTGTTTAATCATCTTCATTTTATTAACAACTGTCGGGGTTTTATCGCTGTAACAAAATTAAATTATGAACCCAATAAAATATAATTATTTATAATATGTATTTTCTAATTAAAAGGGAAACTCTGTTAACCCAATCCTGAATAGTAATCGCGTAACCCTTACACTTTGAACGGGTTACCTCTACTTTTGCTCTTTTAACCCAACCCTTTAAAGTAATCGGGTAACCCTTACACTTTGAACGGGTTACCTTTACTTTTGCCCACTAAACGGGATATCCTTCCAGATGTTAATAAGAATTTGAACTCACGCTACTTTATATTTTGTACAAAATTATAACATACATCAGAAAGGTGTAATCAGCTGTCCCATACATTTGGATCGAGTAGGTATCGAAATTTTGTATGGGACGGCGGAATATTTTTTTGCGATTATAATGTTGGTCCGATTGAGAAAATTGTTCAGTTTGATGGACTAAAAACGGTTACTTAAATATGACCACATCTGTCTGATACGTGCTGTTTGTCGAAACTAAATAGGTAGCTAGATATTAACTCAGCAGCTTTTGAGCGTTTTTCCATTGGCCGGCAAGGCAGCGATACTGGCACTTACACAGTAATAGCAAAGATTGAGGCAAAATGTATGAACAAAATGTATGCAGTCATCGCCATGGCCGGCAAGTGGAAAAACGCGTATTTAGAATTCATACAATTTTGCTTCCATCTTAGCTGCCGTCGTCGTCGTCAATGGAAAAACGCATTCTTGAAGCCCCGCTGTGTACACCAACGTCCGGTCTTCGTTGCCCCTCAAACCAGTCGCAGGCGCAACTGACACGACCGACTGCAATTTCGTAAAACTAAATGTCGTAACTGAAATTCTTAAATTATTACCTTTTTAGGACAGGAATTCAGACAAACTTGACAATTTAATTACCTATCAAGTTCAATTTTCTTTTCTGTAAGATAAAGTAGGATGTGTTGAAGAAAACATTGACAAACTGCATTATAAACGAATCTAAAATTTATGCAATTTGGAAAAGGTTATTCTTGTCTATTATAAGAAAAACCTTTCGAAGGCCTTTTAATCCGTGACAAACTTGTGCCTCCGTTTTACTCCAATAAAAACCCTATATAACCATAACCCTTTCAAAAAAAGGTTACCATTGCAACGTGAAGGGGTTACCCTCATAAGAACCCCTTCGCATCTTTCTTGGTTGTCTTGGACATTTTTGTGTTATCCGTGAAAAATTATCAGTTACATCCGTAACTGATACTTGTTTACAGATAAATACTAAAAATGTTAGTCTTAAAGTTCGGTATTTTAGAAAAAATTAAAGAAAATAAGAAAAAAAAAACAAGAATGACTTAGGAGAAAAGGCTGCCAGGCCTAAATGAGATTGGACGGATCACGTGAGTCGCATGCATAATGACGGTGCCTGAGGATTAACGGCGCCGCCGAGGCCGGCCTCGGAAGAGGTGATGAGATGACCAAGACGCGCATCACGAAGGCTGGTTCGAGGCGAAGAGTACTTGGAAAGGGGAGGCCTTTACCCAGCAGTTATACAATTACTGCTATTAAAAAAAAGTCTATCGTATGATTTCGATGGCACTTACCTTACGATGACATTCCAAACGGCAAAAACATAAAATCCGCGCTGTTTACCCTTTTAGCCGGCTTCTTCTTAGGATGCAGTGACTTAAAATTCTTTAGTTTGCTACGTACTGAGGGTAGATTTGTTTTCATTGACTTTACAGCTTTGTAAGCATTGGTGACTTTGTTTACAGGCCATAATGGCAGGCTTATGTTTATATTCGCGTTCAGTCTTGTTTGGAATGGTAAAGCACTGGAAAGAGCCTTCCACGCTAATCTGGGAGTGAAAAAAAACATAGGTTCATTAGCTGCTTAACATTCCAAACAAGAGGCGATGGAGGCACATAGAAGGCGTTTCTTATCAAGAAATGTCACGTTCAGACAGCGATTTTTGAATTACGAATTACGTTAAGGGTGAAAAAAAAAACTAAGTAGGCAGGTACAGTCGAACAAATTATTTGGTATACAGGCATGCAACTATTTTACAACGATGTTGTGAGTATGATGAAAATTCAATTACGCCGTCCTTTAATATTAATAACAAAAGCGCACAAAAGGGCCATGCAAATTGTCAGTGTAGTGGAAAAGCCTGTATACCAAATATGTTGTTTGACTGTACTTGTATTTTTGACCAACGAACGCCTCATATATGCCAGCGACAATACTAGTTTCTAGCTATTAGAGTGGTTTCAGACTGCGGCGGATAGCAATGTACGGTGTTGTTTACGGAGACGAGAGGCGTGTCGCGGCGAGTGCAACTCCGCGTGCGACGCCGCGGGTCGCTACATTTCAAGCAAACGCGCTTAAAATCGCTTCTCCGTAAACGCTCGCATACATTGCCATATGTTTGAATTTATCGTGGTCTCCATAAATGAGCCCTTAAGCTGTGAAATTAATCAAAATGAATGATCCTACGGTGTATTTATTAACTACTTGCATACTACACTGAACTATATCAAGCCTCAATATAAGTATTTTAAAGCTATTTTTACAGTCACAAGTAAGGCTATAAAGTCGCAGAAAGTAATACACACCTGCTGAAATAACTCTTCTGAACTTTAGGTAGCCTGTATGAGCCGAAAGTGCCGAATTTTTTCTTCCTGAAATACGAAATAATAATAAGTTTATTTATTGCTCCTTAAAAATATAACATGTTGAACAGTATTTAAATGCAGTTAGAATTAAGTACAAAAAAAAAATATGAGCAACTGCACCTGAGCTAGGCTTTTTTTATTTTTTTGGGTGGGAAATCATCAAATGACCCCTCCCGCTCTGGGTGGAGTGAAAGGGAGTGTCAGACTCGTACTGACTAAAACCCATCCATTTTCCTTCTTTGCCCTTTGTGTTCCAGGGCCGCGGTATCTCTTTCGAACAGTCCCGCAGCCCCTGCAGGCATCGGCCCTCGCGGATCCCTTCCTGGTTGTTGACATCTCTTTGAGGCGCACGTGGAACACGAACGCGCCGTAGACACGACCTGTCGTCATAAGACGGCCAGAAGGCGAGCTGCCTAAGCTAAAGTGAGCCTGTATTTAAGGTCACAGTTCTCTTCCTAGAGTTATGAGCGGTATTAACAATGGTTGGAAATTGCAGTTAATCGTATACAGAATAATATTTAAAAGTTGGTTTGATGTGTGTTGTGTGTGTATTTTGAGGTGATTGTGAGTGTTGTGTTGTGAGTTTGGGAGTTGTGTTGTGGGTTTGGGAGTTGTGTGGTGGGTGTGTGTATATTCTTAGGTGATTGTGAGTGTTATGTTGTTTGGGTGTAGGTGTTGGTTGTAGGTGTATTTTGAGGTGATTATGAGTGTTGTGTTGTGGGTGTTGTAGGTGGGTGTGTTGTGGGTGTGTGGGTTGTGTTGTGTTGTGTGAATAATCCAATCAATAAAGCAATAACACCAAGAGGTTATGCTTAGAACCTTGTCATACAATACGTAGCAACTGGTGGCGTTAAAAATGCGACATAGATCATCATTCATTCATCTGCCTAGCCTTTTCCCAACTCGGTCGGGGTCGGGGCTGGCCTTCAAAATTGTACATACCTTAATCCACCATCATTTTTTGAACAGAACCTAGTCGGTTGTAACATTTATCAAAATGATAATTGTAACACAGTCATACCTTTCAATAAAGTTGGGACATTTTAATCCTATTCATTTTAAACCTCATTGATTTATAATTCTCTTCTAATTAGTTTTTACGTGCCTCATTAAACGTTTCGGTCATTTAAATAGAAGGATTTATGTTAAACCTACAAACTATTGAAGTATTGTAAATATGAATTTAATGCCCGTATTCAGCTATTTAATTTATAACATAACGATTTAACATTATATTTATTTAATTTGACAACATTGATCCATTGGTATTTATATTTGTGTCGGATCCGGTCGTTAGTATGGAGATAAAATAAATCACAAGTGCGCCGGTGGTAACATCACGCGACCTACTTACAAGTCTTCCCACTCCACAGTGTGCTTCTACAGAGCCCTGATGTGCAACTCGAGGCGAGGGCGACATTCAATGTCTGATCGCGGCGGAGTTGAGACTTTTTGGAACTGATCCCGATTCATTGTGCCCCGTGTTATTGTGTTAAATTGTAATCTCAAGTATTTCGTTAGTTTTTCTAGAAACAGTGTATCGCACCCAGTATGTTTTCATAACACGAAACCCATCGTCTGCCCACACGATGTACGACCCTAACGGAATAAATCCTGACATGTCCGACATTTGAATAAAATTGCACAGAGTACCACTACCCTATTACCATTACCTATTCTATCTAAATTATCATATTGCTTAACCTGCAAATCAAACCCAGGACCTCATGCTTATCTGTAGCACTAGCAACCACTTGATCAACAAGGCAAAAGAAAATTGAAAATAAAAAAGGAGCACGATCAGGAGAACGGTACGAACAATGTATCGTGTAAAAATTATATCGATAGAAGAGAAGTGAAAAATTGGATACACAATGGATACACCTGCGCACGTACAGCGCACGCGCGTAAACCGTAAACCCTTCGCGCCTTGAATCGCTTTGGATGCGTCACACAGAACGCGCGCGCCAGTCGCGAACATAGCTAAAGGAATCTATACTATATTCCTAAGATGCACGCGAATCGCACTGTTCGTGCTCATACGCAGGTTTGCATGCACCTTGAGATAACGTCTGATAAAATAGAAAAAAAGTGGATACTACACAGAGAAGATCATTAACATACCTCTTCAATTCCATACTGAAACAGAAAATAAAGTGACAAATATCTTACTTTTGAGGATAATGTATAGTGACTCCTTTTGGTGTCACTTTCTGCTTACAAGGCCCATCATTGCCACAAGGGCATCCCTTCGCTGGACGGTATGGCTGTAAAGGCACCACTCTGAAATGAAGACATGACTTTGAAATATCAGACGCAACATAACCTGCCTCTACACGGGCTGCAGGACTGTTCGAAAGAGATACCGCGGCTCTTGAACACAAAGGGCAATGATGGAACATGGATGGGTTTTAGTCAGCAAAAGTCTGACACGCCCTTCCATTCCGCCCAGAGCGGGAGGGGACATTTGATGACTTCCCATACGAAAAAAAAAGCAAAGCTACACAAGAGGAACCAAACACAAGCTGAATACGGTTTAGACGGATTTAAGAGCCCCGAACGTGCACCCCTGCCAAGTGAATTCGTGCTTGGCTTTAGTTCTGCTCATGCTCAGCTCATTTAGCGTAGATGCACCTTAATTTTTTTTGTAAATCTAGAATGTTTTTTTCAAAATTATGTACATATTATATCTATTAACATTGAACGCGTATACGCTTCTCCGCGCTATTAACCGTTGAGGAATTCTCTAGCGAGGAGGCGATCCTGGCTGCAGGATCAAGTCATGTCACCAGAACCAAAGGTGTGTGCAAAATTTCAGCTCAATCAGTTGGGGGGAACTGGTTTGAAATTCAGTTGCAAGATTTGACTATGCTAACTAAAAGGCCAGTTTAAAAAAAGCTTATAATAAAAATTAGAAGCAACGCGACTCTCAGGCCACGTTCTATCTAAAGCAATGGCGCGAACAAGCGACCATCTTGTTGATTATGTTTGGTGAACTGGAATGCATGTCACAACAGAGGGCGCTTACTAGCAATCCGAAATGAAGTTTTTTTTTTTTCCAAGACTTATTCTAATTTTACAATGCTTTTTCCATACACGCAAACCTCTCCGGGTTTACCTGTGTGCTGGCTAGTCGGTATTACATTCATAAATACACACATACATGTTTGTAGAACTAAGATGCATGAATGATAGTAATAATTTTTCGCGTAACCAATCGCTTTAGTTAGAACGCGAAGTATAGATACACATTTTCATGGGACCGTTTTTGAGCTTCAATTACATTAATCATATAATTTTTGTAGTAAGTATAGATTTTTTATAACATTTACAGACATATACAACGTGTAAACAGACCCTTCACGAAGCCGTCAACCAAGCATTCGGTACATCAAACTAAGTAACTCTACGCAAAAAAAATTGCTGGGAAACGACTTTTTTTTTAGGGTGAAAAGTCACGTTTTACGGGTAAACTCATAGTAACGCACTCCAAACTTAGTGCTGATGGATGGATTGAATAGTGCGGGGGTCGTGGAGGCGTTTAAAGTAAAAATATACCTTAAAATACATGTATTTAAAAAAAAACTTGTGCAAAAGTTGGAACTTTGACCCCCAATATCTCCGTAACTAGAAGGTTCCCAGGTATGTTCTAGAACAAAAAAATGATCGCAATGACGGTGAGAATAAGTGACTTTCAGCTTCGTTAGGGGTCTTTTTACACCCTTTAGATAAACACTCACTCTTTCTTTTTAAAAACTTTCCATTTCGGTTTCTCTGTTATAACGTAACGTAAGTTCGATAAACTGCAACAAAAAATAAGAAGGCTGTACTATGAATTGAAGAGAGGCCACAAGAGAGGTTTTGCTTGTTGCATTGCAGAAGAGATGGAAAAAATGCAACAAATTGAAAATCTGTTGTATCTGTAATTTTTTTATCAAAAAATGTCTGACCAAAAATCAAAAAACAGAAAAACTAGCTCATAAATATTTTGCTTGTACTGAAAACTTTAGCTGATAAATCGCAATAACAACCTCCTTTTGTATTTATTTCCAGTGGATCCACAAGTACACGTCTTTTGGTTGGATGATGGTATTGATGAAGAGCATTCAACCATGAAAAAATATCCCATTGCTTTTAGCACAAACATGCCAGTAACTGGCAGTCACGTAACATTGACTAACATTACAAGCTTATTGTTTACCTGGAGTTACTGGTAGCCTCATCTATCCTTCTCAAGTCTTTGGTGTTTATCATTCCCATGATTCCAATCTCTGACTGTCTCTTCAATTTGTATGTTCTCCTATTACCAGGCGTTTCATCAAACACCAAAAACCAAGCAAAATTTCAAATTTTATTTTTTAATCAATTTTGATTGTGTGACCAACGACATAAGAGCATTTTGCTGCGATTTTTGTTTAATTTATTTCATCGTTTGTGTTTATAAGTTACCTCTATGATTTGACATTTTTGTTCGTGACAGAACTTTCTTTTCTAAAATTTTTAAGTTGTTACAGTTTGACATTTGGTTTTGTAAGGAGGAATAATTTCTCCTGTTGATACAAAAAGTCTGTATTGTCAAACAACTTTCCCAAAGAAACTCGTATCCAATTCGTGAAAAAAAATGGCTTACTGCTGTAGGGAATTTGTTTTATTTTTGAGAAAGTTCTTTAATATGATAGGCACGCCAAGTAACCCAGGAACTGGATTTTCGAAGTCACTTAGGTAGTCGCTCCATGTAAAAAGCTGACATTCAGTGCATCCAATTAGGTTGGAAATCGACCTCAACATAATTATGTAGTTCAGAAACGGCAAAGCAGATAATATGCTGATGTGTGAGTTTTTATTGAAATTAAATAAGAGCAGCGATGAACCAGTGGCCCCGACATATGTACGAGCACGTTTATGTCGTAGGTAGGGCAGGTGCATTACTCTGTGAACATTATTTCATCACCACTATCTTCATTCTATTTCATCATCACTCAAAATATGGTGCGGAAACCGGCTTGTCCTAAAATCAAAAATTCGAAGACATGGTGACATCTGCCAACCCGCACTGGGCCCGCGTGGTGGATTATAGCCCACGCCCTCTCATAGAGAGGAGGCCTGTGTCCCAGCTGTGGGAACATTATAGGCTGAAAGTACTGTATGTTATGGGTACCAATTCCCAAACAACCCTTAAAATTGCCTATCAAAGGTTTCCTTTAGCCCTACTTATTGTTACTAGATTTTCCACCAACTTTTAGCTAAAAACATCGTTCTCACATATTAAAATATAGGGTGTAAACGGACTCTTCACGAAGCCGTTAATCAAGCGTTCTGTACATCAAACTAAGTAACCCTACACATAAATTATTGCTGGGAAACGACTTTTTTTTTTGGGGTGAAAAATAACCTTTTACGGTAAAACTCAATGTAACGCATTCAAAACATTGTGCTTATGGATGAATTGAATAGTAAATGGGTCATGAAGGTATTTAACCAAGATTTTGTAACATTGTTTTGATTTAAAAGAGTGTCCATGGAGTTTCTTGCTTCTTCTCCATAGAGATCTACGCTTTGGAATGGGCAACTACAGTACTTTCACAGGTTGTTATGCCTTTGTGGCTGTGATGCTTTCTGTGTGTGTGGGCTTTCTTTGTTTTTCTGACATTCAAAAGTGCCTGTAATAGTGCTTCTAATTGAAATAAATGCTTTGATTTTTTGAGTTTATAACCTTTTTTTTGGGATGGGAAATCATTAAATAACCTATCTGAGTAGAGTGGAAGGGAGTGTCAGACTTTTACTGACTAAAACCCATCCATGTTCCTTCTTTGCCCTTTGTGTTCCAGGGCCGCGGTATTTCTTTCGAACAGTCCCGCAGCCCGAGTTTATAACCTTGACATTCGACCCAAGGAACTCCATCCGGGGTGAAAACTTCGATGTTTATACACCCCAACGTCCCCATTGATCAGTAAAGAACAACCGGGCCCCAAGCAAACAAACATAACTCCTCGAAAACTTCTAACAAAGAGGGTGCTGGGGTGTTGGGATTTTATTCTTCTTGCGTAATATGTGAAGCTTAAGGGGGTTAAATGGGGTTAAAGGTAAAAAGCTATTGAATTAATGGCTATTATTCACTTTTTGTAGGAGGAGCTCGTTGCTAAATAATAACAGCCAGTTAAGCCGTGCTTGCCTAGATTAGTCTGTGGATGGGTGACCACTCCTTACATACCGAGTTTCTTCCGTGCCTCGCAAAGCTCGTTAAGCCGTTGGTCCCGGATGTTATTTGTAGATCTTTGATAGTCGTAAGGTAGTCAGTGGCCCCAAAGTCTGATAACCAGTCTTACCAAGGGATATCGTATTACCCAGTACTAACTGGGTTGTGCAGGTCAGATAGGCAGTCGCTCCATGTAAAATACTGGTATTCAGCTGCATCCGGTTAAACTGGAAGCCGACCCCAATATAGTTGGGAAAAGGCTGGGTAGACGATTCAATCCATCAAAAAGCATTGTTCGCAATAAAATATTCCCGAATACTGGTTCCAAATATATTATTTATAAGCTTTCTTTATGATCACATTCCCGATATACGGATATAACCTGTATTAGTTGCGCATCCACCTTTAAACGGATATCCTTATTCCTTTGCATACAAAACGTTTAGTAACCCTTGCAAGACCGCTCGTAATTTTATAGATTGTATGGAGTTTCAGGAAGTATAACACTTTTGTCGGTATTTTATTGTATTTTGTAGGATAAGACGGTGTTTTTCCGATATTTCTATTTTGATGCGAACTGTAATTTTTTTGTACGTATGGGAAATCATCAAATGACCCCTCCTGCTCCGGGCGGAGTGGAAGGGAGTGTCAGACTTTTACTGACTAAAACCCAACCATGTTCCTTCTTTGCCCTTTGTGTTCCAGGGACGCGGTATCTCTTTCGGACAGTCCCGCAGCCCCGGCGCGACCTATGTTTGGCACTCGTTCTGAGAGAAGTGGTGTTCCAGAAGAAACGACCAAGACATACAAACTATGGTTCAAACATAGCAAGTTACTTTACAGCCACGAAGATGATGATGATGATGCCATCTAGCCGATTTCAGCCACAGCGAAAAACACTGTTGCACTGTTCTTAAAACTGTGAAAGAAATCATCGAGGGGCAAACATGTTCAAGAAAACATGTCTTAAAACTGAAATTCGAAGACATGAGACATTTAGTGGTTTATGGTACAAACCAGTATTTCCTATCCATATTATATTTGACCTCAACAACCCAGTTTATACTGGGTTATATGATAAAGGGATTAAAATAAGACTGGTTGTCTGAATTTCGGGCCACTGACTACCTGTAACGACTGTCAAAGATCTACAAATGATAGCCGGGATCAATGGCTGGACATGCTTTCCGAGGTACGGAAAAACTCGGTATGTAATGGGTCAACAGACCAACCTAGGCAAGCACGGCTTAACCTGAACATCTATCCAAGTGGCTGTTATTATTTAGCCACGGGCTTCCAACCATTAAACCTAACAAAACAGTTTGTAAGTACAAGAACATTACAAAGCCGTAATGATTGTATTAAAAAAGTAATACCTCATATTACTAAAATGCCAATACACTTAGGACAATCCATTGAGCCGTCATTCCGAACGCCTATTGATTCGTCTATGTTGACACTTGTCGCCTTATGAGTATGATCGATTGCCTACCTATCGAGACACCTGGGGCTTGTGCCGCAATTTATAAGAAAAAGAGGGATTTGAAAAAAAACTAATCACAAATAAAGGGTGTAAATAGACCCTGAACGAAGCCGAAAGGCACTTGTTCTCCCCGTCATTGCGATCATTTTATTGTTCTGGACCATACCTGGGAACCTTCTAATTACGGAGATATTGGGGGTCAAAGTTCCAACGTTTTCACAAGTTTTTTTTTTAAATATATGTTTTTAATGTAAGGTTTTTACTTTAAACACCTCCACGACGCCTGTACTATTCAATCCATCCACCAGCACAATATTTTGAGTGCGTTACATTGAGCCCTACCGTAAAACGTGATTTTTCACCCCAAAAAAAAAGTCGCTTCCCAGCAATATAAGTAATAATTTTTGCATAAACTTACTTAGTTTGCTTCGTGAAGGGTCCGTTTACACCCTGTAGAAGACTGTTTATGCTTTCATGGTTTACAACCAAAACTTATACTGTCACTTACGGGATATCTTCCGTGATTGTTCATTATTTTGAACACCCATTCCCATTCATTCGCTTTCATTGTATTTCCACATTCTCCAGTCACCCCGCGATCATGGCACTTGCAACAGCGTCGAAATATCGGGAGCTCAAAATAATGAACAATCATGGAAGATATCCCGTAAGTGACAGTATAAGTTTAACAAATAGAAGACTTAACCAGACAACCAGTGGCAACGGACTGGGTTCCGAACAACAGAGCTCGGGGACACGGCAGACCGAGAAGGAGATGGCGTAACTGGCTGGACTCTTACAAAAAGGATTGGGCCCAAAAAGCCACAGACGGAGAAAAATGTAAGGAGTGAACAGAGGCCTTTACCTTACAGTGGGACACATCAGGCTCACATCTCATCTGCCTAGCCTTTTCCCAATTATGTTGGGGTCGGCTTCAAGTCTAACCGGATGCAGCTGAATAACAGTATTTTACATAGAGCGCGATTGCCTATCTAACCTCCACAACCCAGTTAGTACTGGGTAATACGATATCCCTTAGTAAGACTGGTTGTCAGACTTTTTGGGCCACTACTACTACTGTGGTGATCACCCATTGACAGATCAACCTAGGCAAGCACGGCTTAACCTAAAGATCGACCCGAGCGGCTGTTATTATTTTAATAAAATACTAAAAAGAATACCAGGCTAAACTAGATGAAGAAGAGGCTACCGAGTACTACTGCTTATCTGTCTACTTTTAGCCACGCGATTTGTGTATACAGGGTGTAACAGATCAAGCGCAATACCTCTTAGGTGGTAGTTAAGACTATAAACTGGACAATTTTTCATAAAGAACATGGGTGGAAAAAATTGAGTTTTTCATACTACGGTCTCTTCATGCAGTTGTCGCAGTTGCTGAGCGATTGAAAGAAAGAAAATAAAAAAAGAAAGAAAACATATTTATTTGGCACATGCCACAGATGCACACAACCAAACAAATAAAAATTAAATTAAAAAACTGAAATCGGAATATTGTGAGTCTCACGGCTGCGCTACGTGTCGCAGGTTCGATTCCCGCACTGATCAAATATTTGTATGCCCACAGATAGTTGTCCGGGTCTGGCTGTTTGTGTATGTGAGTATGAATATTTGTGAACGCACCCACAATACAGGAGAAATTCCTAGTGCGGGGCAACGTTTTAAAAAAAAAAAAAGAAATGAAAAAGAAAAGAATTGCAATTGCGAATTGAAAACCGTTGCGATATTTTGTATAGGAAGTTCATTATTTTTTTATTTTTTTAACTCATATTTCTAAGAGGCATTGCGCTTACTCTGGTACCCTCTGTAGATGTATGTTTGTTACTCTTTCTAAAAGCTACTGAACGAATGTTGACAAATTACACTACTACTGAACGAATGTTGACATGAGAATGACACGGATTTCAGATGAAGTCCTGAAACATCATATTTGACCAAACTGATTGAGAAGGTTTCTATTTATAGCTGATAATTTCCGTTGGTACAAAAGTTTTTATATTTATTGAAAGTTTTAATATTTTAGATACAGAATGATTTATTTTTAGGGAACAACTAACACTCGAGTATATCTTACTAAAACTTAGCAATGATGATTATAATTTTATTAGAAGTATATACAGGGTGTAAACGGACTCTTCACGAAGCCGTCAACCAAGCATTATTTACATCAAACTATGTAACTTTATCAAAAATTATTGCTAGGAAACGACTTTTTTTATTGGGGTAAAAATCATGTTTTAGGTTAGGACTTAACGTTACGAACCCAAAACATTGTACTGATGGATGGATTAAATAGAACGGGGGCGTGGAGGTGATAAAAGTAAAAAAATACATTAAAAACATGTATTTAAGAAAAACTTGTGAAATTTGATACTTTGATCCCCAATATCTCCGTAACTCGAAAGTTCCCAGGTATGGCCTAGAACAAAAAAATGACGGGGAGATTTAAGTCCAGTATAATAAGGGGCGAGCCTATTGCCATCAACAGGCCACAAATCCAGCTCCGTGGCTGCTACTTTCGTGTTGGAAAAACCCAATAACAAACATCAAACGCAGGACCTCATGCTCAGCAGTCGCGCTCTCGACCACCACACCACCTAAGGAAGAACAAGTGCTTTTCGGCTTCGTTAAGGGTCTTGTCACCTTTTATGTTGGTGGTGCATGGAAATTCCATAGGGCACAAGCCTTGTAGCCTATAAAACGGTTCAATAATTTTATTGACATACTGTCAAAATATTGCCTCATCTGCCAAAATTATCAGCTCAAACCAATCACATTATCTACCACAGGAATATTAAAATTATCGAGTACGATCCATCACAAATACGATGAAAAGTTAAACAACTTCAAGTTGTTACAATAATGTATTGAATTTTTAGGATATTACAAATACTTAGTGGTAAATTAGGATGGTGGTGTTTTGTAAGACAAAATAATAACGTAAGATCAAGCCAGTGTTCTTCAAAGAAGGTGGGCAGACTTTATTCGTGAACTCACATTCCCAAATACTAACTTTGGGCCTCTGGAACTTTTTCTATGAATTCCCGTAAAGAAAAACCCAAAAAACATTATCTAGATAGAGGAATCGAACCCAGAACCCAAGCTTCAAGCAGCATGCAGATGGTTGGGCTGTGGGACTGTTCAAAAGAGATACCGCGGCCCTGGAACACAAAGAGCAAAGAAGGAACATGGATGGGTTTTAGTCAGTACGAGTCTGACACTCCCTTCCACTCCACTCAGAGCGGTAGGGGTCATTTAATGATTTCCCATCCGAAAAAAAAGAAAAAAAAGCATGCAGATAGTTTTTTTCTAGTCATAGCAACAAAAAAAATTAAGCCATTTGACATGCGGGGTCCACCTGCTGGGTAACGACACAGTCCTATTCACAAAGACGAAACCTGTGTACCAGCAATGGGAACCTTACAGGCTGATAATGTAACCACCATATCACTTAACTATGATAATGTTGCAGCACCATACTGAGATAGTGCTATGATGATATATGAGCCTTTTGGCCTCGTACAGGACCAATTTTATTTTTGTTTTATTTTTTCCTTATGTTTACTTTTTATACACTTATAATTTTTGATTTATTGTGAATTCAACCATTTTTTTTTTGTTTTGTCCCGTGTGAGTCTAATTATTACTTGTTATTTCTTCTTTTATATGGTTATAGAATTAGACGTTTCTTTATGAAAATCTATGCTAGTCAAATGCTACAGAAGAATCATCAGCCTTTTCCCAACTATGTTGGGGTCGGCTTCCAGTCTAACCGAATGCAGCTGAATACCAGTATTTAACATGGAGCAACTGCCTTTTTGACCTCCACAACCCAGATAATTCTAGGTTAGCTTATCCCACGGCTGGGCAAAGACCTCCCTCCATTCCTTCCAAAGGTCGCGATTCTGTGCTACTTCTTTCCAATCCTCAAAGAAGACATTCAGTTCGCCCCGCCATCTCCTTCGTGGTCTGCCGCGACCCCGTGTCACTGTTTTAGGGCACCAATCCTGAGCTTTACGGGCCCACAGTTCGTTCGGCATGCGACAGACATGTCCTGTCCCTTTTAAGTTGAGCAGCCCTTTGAGCCACGTCAACGATTTACGTTTTGGAGCGCCGTGTAGTGTTTCGTACATGATCTGTTAATTTTACACCTAAGATATTGCGCTCCATAGCACATTGGCAAACAAACGGAAGAATAAAAAAGATAAATTAAATCCCGTTTTCCAAAACATGATACTGCACCCATAATTTCAAGTAACCAGCCGATACATAACAGTGACATGGAAGCTACTAAAGCCTTTTTCCACAAAGTGCCCCACTGGCATTGCTTTGTGCCTTCCATTGTCTAAAGCCCTCTTTGAGACTACAAAGAAAATTTTTATTTTTAAAACGCTTGTAGTTCAAAGTTTGTAGAACCACTGGAATCGATCGAATGGTTTACGGGTAAATATCATCAGGTTTATTTTTAATGGTGGATGTTTGAGTCTGGATTGGAGGAGCTCGTGGCTTAACAGCCGTGCTTGCCTAGGTTGGTCTGTGGATGGGTGACCACCCATTACATACCGAGTTTCCTCCGTGCCTCGGAAAGCACGTTAAGCCGTTGGTCTACAAATAACATCCGGGGATGTTATTTGTATATCTTTGGCAGTCGTTAGGTAGTCAGTGGCCCAAAAAGTCTGACAACCAGTCTTACCAAGGGGTATCATATTACCCAGTACTCACTGGGTTGTGGAGGTCAAATAGGCAGTAGCTCCATGTAAAATACTGATATTCATCTGCATCCGGTTAGACTGGAAGCCGACCCTAATATCATTGGGAAAAGTCTAGGCAGGTGATGTTTGAGTCTGGATTTGTGTCCGGTTGATGGCAATAGACTAGCCCTCTAATAAATTGGCACTATTACACGAGCCTTAGAAATAACTGGTGAAATGAGGATGTATTAGGTAACCCCTATGGCATTCAAGGATGTGATGTTATGGTGGACTTTATTTATTTATTTAAACTTCATGTATAGTAGTGGCTGTGGCACGCATACGCTGACTTATAAATCTGCTTGCAATCTTTTCGGGGGACACAGAAGCTTTTATGTATTTTAATGAGTGTGTTCTTGTTAGTTTGGTTCCAAGAAAGAGGTAGAGGTTCTAATTGTGTGTTTAAATAAAACTTCGAAAATAATTAATACCAACTGGCAAAAGGCATATTATGATGAAAAATTATCTTTTGTATAAAATTAAACAGTACCTATGTACTCATATATTATAATGTTATTTCTTTGTGTTGTCTAATATGTGTAGATAAATAGTAAATGAAATAAATGAAAACAACGCGCATGATTTGCTCCTTTTATGGAGCTAATATGAAGTACCTACAAGTCTGTTAAAACTAGGATTTTCTTACAACAATGTTTGGGAGTAACATTGTAGTGGAGGTTTACCTATACAATCAAGATAGGATCCGGAATTTTGAGTAAAAAATCAGTTCCCTGACACAGTCACATCCAGCAGTCTATCTCCATTCTCTTGTCGGTTCCGTTTAGAGAGTAAACTAAGCACTTGTTACTTCAACGACGACCATTTTGAAATGGTCTTGTCACTGAGGTAATGAGTTGTCACCCATCCACGGACCAACCCAGGTAAGTACGGCTTAATCTAAAGATGGACGCGAGCGGCTGTTTTTATTTACCCATGAATCCACTCTTTACGTACAGCGAGTACAAGCGCACTCGCGACTGTCATTTGTTTGAGTTTTCCACGCACACATAGACACTCTTCACGTACAGCGAGTGCAAGCGCACTCGCGACTGTCATTTGTTTGAGTTTTCCACGCACACATAGACACTCTTCACGTACAGCGAGTGCAAGCGCACTCGCGACTGTCATTTGTTTGAGTTTTCCACGCACACATAGACACTCTTCACGTACAACGAGTGAAATGCAAGCGCATCATTTGTTTGATATCCCCGTACGCACGTGTCTATGTGTGTGTGCGCCTGTTTTCGCTCGTTGGATTCGCGTTGTATGTAGCCGACCTTCTGTAGGTACTATTTTGTGGTAATATAGTGAATCTACGTACAAAGAGTTCTAGTGGAACAATTGCTTTGCTTCACAGGTTTGTTCGGGTGACTTTTGCCTTTTTAATGCAAATGAGTTAAGCGGTTCGGTACGGAATTACCTTTGTATGGTTTTGATGAATATGCTGCTGTGAGAAAGAACTTTTGGTGTATGTGAGTGAGTTTTATGTATATGGGCCTGCATTCTCCCACTGCTGGGTTTAGGCCCCTTTTTTCTTGTACCAATCTCTGTCATCCAGGGTATTTCACGATAGCAATAATATCGTCTGCCCATCTGGCCACTGGACGACTCACATTTCCTTACCAGTTTTTGGCCGCACTCGATCACAGCTTTACTCCACGTGTCATCATCGCACCTTCCTAGATGTCCTACCCAACCATCAGCCATTAGATTGCTTTCAACTGGGCATAAATTCAGAACCCAATAACACTACTGGGATTCGAATCCTAAGATCGCACACGCAACAATAACGCTTGCGACCGCGACCTCTACGGAGGCAGTCGATATATTTATGATCAAATAAATATCAATGATCTATCGCTCTTTACCAGTACCCAGTGCCTTAATCCTATGTCACAACCCCGAAATATTTCGTAAATAAATAGCGGTTCCAATTTATGACCCCCTTAGGAATATATTTATCATCCTAAAATCATGTCACTCAATATGGTTTGAATTTCTGACTACTACAATCTTGTGAAACTACATACTGTTGGGTATCGAGGGAATCATCCATCACTTATTGTTAAATACAGATCGATTGCTTAAACCTATAATTTTCGGTTATTTGTTATGTTAGGACAGAATTATTGTAATCTATTGCTTATGAGAATTATGTTATTAGATGGAGAGATAGAATCCTCTGAAGATATGAGTCATCATCTGCCAGCCTTTTCCCAACTGTGTTTGGGTTGACTTCCACTTTAATTGAGTACCAGTAATTTAGATGCAATGACTGCCCATCTGACCTCCATAAACCAGTTTGTACTAGGTGATATGAAACCCCTTGGTAAGACTGGTTGTCAAACTTTAAGGGCAGTGACTACCTGTACTACCTGACTGTAGGTTTTGTGGCCACCAACAGCTTAATGTGCTTCCGAGACAAGGATGAAACTCGGTGACCCATCCACAGAGCAACCCTAACAAGCGATGCTTAACGTTGAAGATTGACCTGTGTGGCTGTTATTATTTAGCCACGAGCTCCTCAGTGGTGGAATACTCTGTATTAGTGCAGCATTTAAATAACCAATATGTATAAATGTAGAAATTGTAGATAGGGTGACAAAATGGCCGATCAATCTCGTAGATTTTTTTGGTACAGGCAAGTGAAATGTAAAGTTTATAGAAACAGTGAGTCTGATCTTAAATTATTATTCCTAATTATCTTTTGGCACAGAATCAACACGAGCTTTTAAGTGTCCATTGCCGTTACCTGCTTTTAATGCCAAAAAAAATGCCCGAAAAGCACATTATTCTTCTGCGCATTTTCATTTTTGTGAAATAAAAAGGTACTTGTAAAATTTGATTTATCATGTCAGTAAGCCGTCACATTATTGACAAAAAATATTGTGCTTTGCCTGTCCAGATTTGCTTTACCGTATCTAAGTGCGTATGTAAATAAGATTTTAAAAATATTTCCTATTATTTAAAAATATATATCGAAGATTATTATTCAAGCGAAAATACTTATTGAAGTTTTCCAAGATGTTCAAAAGGCTAGACACACTTGAAATCGTAAGCATTAAGCAACCTTTTGCACAGTGCTAAGTGGTCTATATTCAATGGACAAAAATCTTATTTGATATCTGCCTTGTAGCATTATCGGAAATATGTCCTAGGCTAGACACTGGGTAAAGACTTGCGTTTTACTTCTATTGAATATCGAAATAATAAAAACAACTGTCACTTGTTTTTTCTTCGAGTTTTTGTTTGAATTTTGGCTTTGCTTTTTTCAACCTGTAATAATTCATCATCATCTGCCTAGCCTTTTCCCAACTATGTTATGGTCGGCATCCAGTCTAACTGGATGCAGCAGTATACCTGTATTTTACATGGAGCGACTGCCTATCTGACCTCCACAAACTAGTTAGTACTGGGTAATACGATACCCCTTGGTAAGACTGGTTGTCAGACTTTTTGAGCCACTGAGTCCACTGACTCCCTAACGACTGTCAAAAATCTACAAATGACACCCGGGACCAACGGCTTCACGTGCTTTCCGAGGCATGGAGAAAACTCGGTATGTAATGGGCGGTCACCCATCCACAGACCAACCTAGGCAAGCACAGCTTAACCTAAAGATCGACCCGAGTGGCTGTTATTATTTAGCCACGAGCTCCTCAGATAACAAAATCAGTAATGTATGTAATATTCAAAATCCATCACATCACTTCAACATATCCAAAAACCCACCCGATGACAAATACCTAGTGATTTACAACCCACATTGCACCCCTACACTGTAACAAAGTTATAAGAAGAGGGGATGAATGGGGGTTGAAACAAATGTACGCAATTGACAACTCAAAAAGTTTTGATGGATGTACATTTGTCATTCTTATGTTTTTAAATGTATTGGGATTGGTAAGTTTGAATGGGACGCATCCATTTTTCTTATTAGATGACAGATGGGTAATTTAGTTTCGATATTTTTTCACATTTTACCAAAACTAAATCACTTCGTTATTTCAGGAGACAACGTAGGCTAAAAATAAGTTTTATTTTTGAGAAATTGAAATCATTAATCATTCAAATATGAAATATTATCTCTCGTCATATTCAATCCCTCCACCAGCACAATGTTTTGAGTGCGTACTATTGCGTCCAACCGTAAAACGTGATTTTTCACTCCAAAAAAAAGGCAATTTTTGCGTAAAGCTACTTAGCTTGATATACACGATGCTTGGTTGACCGCTTTGTGAAGGGTCCGTTTACACCTAGTAGTGATAAATTGAAGCGTTACTTCACCCGTAGCTCGAGAGCTACGAGTAGCTGCTACGAGAGTGTAGCACCACGTCTGCTACGGCGTAGTAGTTGTAGAGAATTTTCTGTAACTATACAACAATGGCCCTTCAAAGTTTACTGTTAGGCTTTATGAACATCATCTTTTTCGAATGGTTAGTGCCTAACCTGGTGTCAGAGTTCTTATGCCGCCCATGGGCCTCGTACAAATCATATTGCCAAATACAGGTAATATAACAAAAAAAAAATACACATCTACGCCATTTTATCGCAACCGTCTAAATTGTGCGTGAAATAAATATTTAACAAAACATCATCACGCCTGTAACTCCCGAAGAGTTAGGCAGAGGTGTATCTAATAGTACACCTACATCTCGCCAGTTATGTTTAAGACCCATATAATAGGGAGCGAGCCTATTGCCGTCAACAGGGCACAAGTCCAGACTCCGTGGTTGCTACTAAAAAAATCCTGATGAAAAAATCCAACTACACTTTGTCCGACCTGGGAATCAAACCCCATGCTCAGCAGTCACGCTTGCTACCACAAGACCAACGAGGAGTCCAAATTATATGAAATATTAAATATTTTTGATAGCAAAAAAATCTTGAATGTAATATTTATTTATTTACCAACAATTATAAAACTATTACAGACTCGTCCAATCCGATGCTATGCGACATACAATATAAACACACAAAATAGAAAAACATACAATATAAAATAAGTAAGAAACAATAAAACAAAATAAAAAAGATAAAATAATAAAAGAAAAATAATAAAAAAAAAAATTACATTGGAATATTTAAATTTTTAAATGTTTTTTCAAATTTTATATAGGAATATTTAAAAATGTAATCAATATGTTTGGAAACGAATAAAGGAAATAAAGAAAAATCATAATAATATTATTCTAGTCTACTAACCATGTGCTGAGTAATTAGTTAACTAACTGACATATTATCCATACCTAAATCGAGCAATAGCTTACTACCATGATTGTAGATTACCTGATTACCTAATACGTACCTACATACGTCAAATAACTAATTCACTGTTGAAATGACGAATCTGATTGCAAGGCATGACTTTGACATGAGCAGTAATGATCAATCTTGGATTATAATTACAATGAAACAACTATCACGCCGATATTTTCCGGCAGGGTAGACAAATGTGTGGTTACGGTCTTTTCATTATTTTAGACATGACTGAGAACTACCTTATGGAACACCTCATTGATTGACACATGTTCGAAGTTCGAACCAAAGATTTTAATCTCAACAGTCTCGCTAGAAACCATAAACCATAGAGAGGAAACCAGCATTTTTAAGAAGTAAAAACTCATAGACATGACGTGACATTCAACCTCCGCTACCGACTAAGTCCTCGTGATAGATTCTACCTCTCTTGGTCTCACAGAGAGGAATTGTGTGTCCCAGCTCTTTGAATATTATTATATTGTGGGCCGTGTTTGTTAAACATAACATCACGCCTGTAATCCCCGAAGGGTAAGGCAGAGGTGTACCTAATAGTTCATCCACATTTCGCCAGTTATGTTTAAGTCCCATGTCATAGGGGGCGACCCTGTTGCCATCAACCGGGCGCAAATTCAAACTCCGTGGCTGCCTCTAAGAAATTCCTGAAGCAAAAACCCCAGTATCAATTTGCCCGACCTGAGAATTGAACCCAGGACCGCATGCTCAGCATTCGCGCTTACGACCACTGGACCAACGAGGTAGTGCTTGTAAAAAGTAGATCAACAATTCAGTGATTCTTTTCAATACATTTTGTAGACGTTTCTCTATTCAACCGAAAACATATTTTTTTTAAACTTAGCTAATAAATGGGTTTGTATTCTAGCCTAAAATAACTGTAAATAAAATGTATTTATCCCTCCGTTGGAGACACTTTGGGGACTTTCAATTTAATTCAAAACTGTCCAACTTTATTCAAGAAAGAACTTTAAAATAACTACATCAAGAACTTTAAATGTCTGAAAGGAATCGTGAATTCTCGATGCCCAAAAACAAGAGCTGAGAGAAATTCTCAGTTAGTCAAATGAAGTTAGAAAGTTTCTTTTAGAAATTGTATTTTACGAATTCGGAATAAATAAACGACGGATAAAAGGAATTTTTGAATAAATATAAATTTATAAGATAGATCATAGATGTCTTTGTAAACATTTTGTTGAAGAGTGACTTCGTAAACGTATTGCATTGTTTTTGGTTTTTTGACACTTGCAGCGCTGTTGAATTCTCTTTGGTATACAAATATCATGTGGTATGTGCTCTATCTACACTAATATTATAAAGAGGAAAGATTTGTATTTTTGTGTATGTGTGTATGTTTGTAATGAATAAACTCAAAAACTACTGTGCTGATTTCAAAAATTTTTTCACCATTGGAAAGCTACATTCACCCTGAGTAATATAGGCTATATTTAAAAAAAATTACCACCCGTGCGAAGCCGGGACGGGCCGCTAGTAATAAATACAGTGTTTATAGAAATCTAACGTGAGTTTTATTAAAATATTGCCGAAACCCAATAGGAATATTATTTGGCTTTTTATTGAAATTTTAGATATCATTATGTTCGTGATATTGTGACTAAATTATACTTTTTTGAGGTTAGTAAAGTCTATTAGCAACCTTGGTTACTGCTGATGACCTACCTTACCTCGGTCGACCTCGTTGGTCTACTGCTCGCAAGCGCAACTGCTGAACATGAGGTCCTGGGTTCGATTCCCAGGTCAGGCCAAGTGTTTTTGGGTTTTTCTTTCAGGCATTTCTCAGTAGCAGCCTATAGGGACTTAGACAGAACTGAGCAAATGTGGGTGTACTAAGGTACACCTCTGCCTAACTCTTCGGGGATGACAAGCTTGATGATATTTTATGTTATTAAATCTATGGCTTTTTTTTAAGTTTACCCCAAAATATGTTTTGGGGTAAACTTCACACACATAAAACACACACTCACTCACTATCACTCACTTATACTTCTTTTTCACATCAAATTATAATGTTATCAGCTGGTTTGCTGACACATCTTCCTATGTTTGTTTGTCATTATGACATTATTTGTATGATCACTGTCCATAAACCCGTATAAAATTTTGAACAAAATGAACATTATATTTATATTATGAATGACACCATTACATTAAATATTCCTTCATTCATTACGTCACAAAGCAATATGGCGGATGCCGAATTTTGTGAAATTAAATAATATGACAGATGAAAAGCCGAAACGGCCATTGAAATTAAATCTTAACTTCCTAACTAATATTATAAATGCGAATGTAAGATTTTTTGTTTGTTTGTTACCTTTTCACGCCTAAACCACTGAACTGATCATCCTGAAATTTCGCATAACGTCGTCAAGTGTACAGCTGTACCATTCATCCCGAAAAAAACTACTGTTCCCGAGGAAAACAACAATAACGTTCTTATGATAATAGATGGCGCCACGTGTCTTTCGAATCATGATTGAATTATATTATTACAAACTGAGTACAACCCGAATTGATTGTTAAATTCTAAATTAACACGAGCGAAGCCGTAGGCAAAAGCCAGTCTAATCATAATTATGTATTTGAGCTGATAAGATACAATTTCAAGATGAAGTAGGGCTAGAAAGGGGTGACCATTGAGATGAGCACAAACAGAGCAGACAGAACAGAATTAAAAAAAAAGAAATACTGTAATGAACCCAAACAAAAAAGCTGACAAATTCGTTATTGGATAATTGCTTTTATGACATGAGAGAATATATGGAATATTGTAAGAAACCAAGAACTACTTAACTTACTTATAAGTTCTCAATTTTGACATTGATTTTAAAGTAACGTTTACCTAATTATAACAATATTTATTCATGTTGGACCTTTTGTAAATCACAAACCATAAAATAATTGTACTTATTTAATTTTATTTACATCTTAATATTTGTACACCATATGTTGTAGAATGTTATGGACTTAAACAAACCCATAACACATACTATGTAAAACTACATTCTTACAAATAAATATTTCTGATTTCACTGTAATCTGAGGATTTAATCTCGAACTCTTCAACCCGATATTAAAACACTCTTTAAAAAATGTAACATTACTTTCTGCTGAGTGCAGTGAAGTCAGTGAATTCATTCATTCCCCGCTAACGCGTCGATTCACTATTTTTTTGTGTTGGCAACTCCAATTCGAATCCGTGACGTGTCTACTAAAGAGTTCCGTCCATTCATGTAGAAAGTTTATGGATGTGGTGTTAACTAGGTTCCTCAAAGGAACAGACCTTTAATCCTCCAACGTTATTTTTGCTGTGAAAATCTTTACTCAATACTCAATATTTTATTGCATTCCATAATGTTAAAATAAAAACAGTTGGTATGTTAAAACATTGAATCAATTATGGACCCTGTCGGGCACAGCAAAGTTAAATTAATAGGTAATAGGGGAGAGGACGAAGGCGCTTTTTTGTTTAAAATAAAAAACATATTTTATGATATTATATCAAATTAAAATGGTAAAATGGCTTTTGTGGTATTTACAATATAGATCATTATTTTATTTTATTGAGTACTAATAAATTCACATGAGTCTTAAATGTAATATTTGGTTTTAATTTATTTTATTGCACTATTTTATACTAAAATTATAAGTCGTAATAATGTAAAACTAAACATTCACTTATTCATTAAATATATAGAACATCTACGGTTGTCAATGTACAAGGAGCCCTCAAGATTTTTATTTTAGAGAAGATAAAAGAAGGAAAAAAAGGCCTGTTATTTGTAAATATTATTTACAGATAACGATTTTCAACTCTATTGCTAAAACATTAGGTTCATTACTAGCCTTTTAATTTAATTTACAATTGACATGTATGAAAAAATAAATTACAATTGATTAATATTTATTAATAATATTCAATTGTAGTATGAATTCAGATTTATTACTAAAACTAATATATTTGTACACCAACTTCATTGATAGGACATAGAGCTCGACTAAAATGTATACATAAGACCTTTACTGTTATATCTGTGTTCACAAATAAAGATTGATTGATTGATTGATGGTTGATCGGAAAAATTTGACGGTTTCGGCTTAGCTTGCGTCTGTACCTACCGAGTCACCACAAAATTAAATCATCTGCCTAGCCTTTTCCTAACGATATTGGGGTCAGCTTCCAATCTAACCAGATGCAGCTGAATACTAGTATTTTACATGGAGCGACCGCCTATCTGACATCCATAACCCAATTAGTTTTGGGTAATACGATACCCCTTGGTAAGGCTTGTCAGACTTTTTGGGCCAGTGACTACCTAACGACTGTCAAAGATCTACAAATGACACCCGGGACCAACGGCTTAACGTGCTTTCCGAGGCATGGAGGAAACTCGGTATGTAATGTTATGGGCGGTCACCCATCCACAGACCAACCTAGGCAAGCACAGATTAACCTAAAGATCGACCCGAGCGGCTGTTATTATTTAGCCACGAGCTCCTCACTACAAAATTAAAACAAAACAATAATCTCAAATTATAACTTCTCGCATAATTTTCTGTATCCGTGTGGTAGGAACACCAACAATCGGTCGTCAGGTTTGACTGACGCGGCAGCAACTCGTTGCACTATGCCCTTTGTAACTTTTTCATTTCACCGTCAGCCCACGTTGACGTAAGTTTTTGAACACGCTTGAAATTCAACGGCAATTTGTGTGTGATGCTGCTTTGAAATGTTGTAGCTGACGTTTTAAGATGAAAATATTATTTTGTACGAGTTTATTTTGCTTGAAAACGTAGTTTTTGGTTCGTATTTTAAATATTTTACTGACATTCGGACTAAGAGTAAGTTGCTTTGATGCAGTGTTTGCCTAGTTAGTTTTTATATTTCTTGTTATTTTTTAATTATGAGGCTTTAGTTTTTAAACCATTTATTTTTATTATACAATGACCTGAGTAAATGGAAAATCGATTATTTACAACAACAACGCACAACTAAATGGATATATTTTATCAACATATCGTTTTTTTCAAATAATTATGTTTTTTTTTGCTGCAATAAAACATCAATAAATACGAAAATTAATAAAACCGATCCCAAAAAAATCAAAATACCAAATCAGTTTTTCAAAACAAATATCGCGAAAGCAATCGCTCATAATACATACGGGTGATGTGCAAACAAATCAGTTAAAGTAAATAATATCATGCTTAGCAATATTTGTTTAACTCCACGCTCA
The DNA here is from genome assembly GCA_905220335.1 of Noctua pronuba. Classification (NCBI taxonomy): domain Eukaryota; kingdom Metazoa; phylum Arthropoda; class Insecta; order Lepidoptera; family Noctuidae; genus Noctua; species Noctua pronuba. Next base: position 5,973,558 of record LR999918.1, on the reverse strand, counting down.
GATGAAATGTAAATAAACATCCGAGGGTGACTGACTGTAATTTGGATTCAAGAAAATTTGTTTTCTGCAAAACCGTTTCCGCTTTCCTTCAATTGGAGTGAGTGATGAGAATTGGTGTTTCTACCTCATTTATTAGGAGTATTATTTTAAGTTTCGATTTGGCAACGATCGTTAGTAGTCGGATTTATAAACAAAAGGTAATACCTATTCTTCTTCTTAGGGTGTCGATGGCAAAAGAGTTCAAAGGGTATTTGCCTAAAAAAACTATTTAGTTCAGTTAGATTATCAAAAAATATGGGACACGTATTTTTTCTTTCATCACATAATCAAAAAATTACGACGATACAGCGCATCAAAGTTCCAAAGAGGGGGCTTGTGACGTCACTGGACAGTAAAAAGTAACAGAAATTGTGACGTCACTCGAGATTTCAACGCGCTGTATCGTGGTAATTTTTCGTTTCCATGACAAAAGAAACAATACGTGTTCAATATTTTTTGATAATCTAACTGATGGACTAAATAATTTTTTTCATGCAAATACCCTATTCAGCTACGAACTCCGCTTACTGATGTAACCAAAAAGTCATCAAGTGCGCAGGTGTCATGCGGCTCAAGATGAAAGGTGGGCCATCGTCTGTCAAGAGACACTTAGCTCTGGCCGATTTGGGTTCGAGTCTATTAAGAGATTTCCAAGTCGGCCACGGTAACGTGCGCCCAAGTGGAAGGTTCTCAGATGACTGGATAAAGCCTACTGGGGGTTTAAACAGCTTCCGCCAGAGATCGCATCTTGGTATGGAAGCGTTGGTAATTATATTAAATAAAAGCAAAAACAATTACCATTATTTTATTGCCTCGGTGGTCTAGTAGTTGCAAGTGCGACTGCTGAGCAAGAGGTCCTAGGTTTGGTTCTCGGGTCGGACAAAGTGGTATTGGGTTTTCCATCAGGAATTTCTTAGTAGCTACCACGGAGTCTTGATTTGTCCTCGGATGATGACAATAGGCTCGCCCCCTATTACGTGGGACTAAACATAACTGGTGAAATGTGGGTGTACTATTAGGTATACCCCTGCTTTACCCTTCGGGGATTACAGACGTGATGTTAGTCTGACCCTATAATCGAACCGAGGACCTCCTCCGGAGTAGTCGCGCTTGCGATCACTTAACCAACGTGTACCTTACTGGATAGCTAACCTCATAAAAAGATAGTTCACCTCAAGTCACGTCGCTGACTCAGCCATTAAACACAGCTGCAACTATTGACCCCAACAACAAAACAACAGATTGTATCTACATTATTCTACATAATACAGTTGAAATCATGGTTTTTCGTTCGTATTTTAAATGACTTACTAAGCTTCGGTCTAAGAGTAGCTTTGATGCAGTGTTTGTTAGTTTTTTTTTTTTAATTTATTGTTAGTTTTTATATTTCTTGTTATTTTTTAATTATGAGGCTTTAGTTTTTAAAACATTTTTTATTTACAAATTGACCTGAGCAAATGTCGATAAAATTGTTTACAACAACTATGCACATGTAAATGGAAATATTTTATCAACATATTTTTTTAACATGTTTATTTTTCTTTTTTGTTGCAACAAAACATCAATAACAACGAAAATTAATAAAACCACTTAAAAAAAATCGATATACCAAATCAGTTTTTCAAAACAAATATCGCTCATAGTGATGTGCAAACAAATCTCACTCATTAATAGATACTTCACCCCAAGTCACGCCGCTGACTCAGCCATTAAACTTAGCTGCAGCTGTTGACCCCAACAACAAAACAACAGAATTGTATCTACATTATTCTACATAATAGTGTACCGACGAATGCAGATTGTAAACTCGACACTAGAGTTGGACTGTCCACTGTCCGGTGCCCATCGGGACAGGTTGTCCAACAAAGTTACGTGGACTGAATCGAGAATGAGGACTATCGGAACGATATGTTTGATGTGAAAGGTTGGTTTTTTTTTTTTGCACGGAGACCAATTATTATTCTAAAATAAAAGTATATAACATCAGCTATCTGCCAGTAAAAGTCCTGTCAAAATCGGTCCAGCCGTTTTGGAGATTATGTGGATGAAAACCCCTCACCCACGCCGACTTTTTGTAGCTATGCTGTCGCGCGTTTTGTAAACGCGCTTCTGCATCGCTACCAGTAGCGAAGGGTTCATTTTTTTAAGAGGTCAGCCGGGGTACATATACAGGGTGTAAACAGACCCTTCACGAAGCCGTTAACCAAGCATTCTGTACATCAAACTAAGTAACCATACACAAAAATTATTGCTGGGAAATGACTTTTTTTTTTAGGGTGAAAAATAACCTTTTACGGTAAAACTCAATGTAACGCATTCAAAACATTGTGCTTATGGATGCATTGAATAGTAAACGGGTCATGGAGGTGTTTAAAGTAAAGTTATAACCTTAAAAATTAGAATTAAAAAAAAAACATGTGAAAAAGTTGGAACTTTGGAACCCCCAATAACTCCGTAACTAGAAGGTTTCCAGGTATGGTCTAGAACAAAAAAATGATCGCAATAGCGGGGAGAACAAGTGCCTTTCGGCTTCGTTAAGGGTCTATTTACACCCTTTATTTAATGTGATTTTAATTTTTGTCTATGGATTATTCATTGTGCACGTTTTCAAAGGGAAGCCGGTAGCAATCGAGTTGTATGGTACCTTCGCCACTGATCGCTACTATTTCGCCTTCAAAATTGGGCGAAGGTACACATCCAGCGACAGCATACGGCTGTATCGATACAAAAAGTCGCCATGGGCGAGGCCTCTTATTTGAAGAAGCGATTTTGGAGGAGCGTTTATGTCGCAGGGCGCAGCGGGGCATTACCTTCGAATTTGCAGCCTAAGTCAAAATCCCAGCTTCTCTTCCAAAACAATTCTACACCAGTCAACTTGACAAAGAGGCTCATCATGCGGAAAATTCTATCCTACCACAACATGAAACTCCAAACCAAGCTATATCAATTACCATTAAGAATATAACGCTTCTAAATCCAAGCTCTAAACTACGTAAATTCTCACAATATACAAAGTTAATGTCTACTGGAAACTATTCCGGTGTACCCATTCATCTTATGATTAAATTCCTCTCCGGAATCAGGCGTGGCTTAATTTTCGGGTGCCTCGTGCATGTGTTCATAAAGTTAGTTCTGGTAATTGTATAGTAGTCTATGCGTTTGTTTTATGTATGCTTTGCGGGGTTTTGGTGTAATTTTAGAATGTATAATGTATTTATTTAGGAGCTCGTGGCTAAATAATAATAGTCGCTCGGGTCGATCTTGAGATAAGCCGCGCTTGCCTTGGTTGGTCCTTGGATGAGTGAACATCCATTACATACCGAGATTCTTTCGTGCCTTGTAAAGCACGTTAAGCTGTTGGTCCTGGCTGTTATTTGTAGATCTTTGACAGTCGTTACAGCCCGAAATTCTGACAACCTGACTTACCAAGCGATATCGTATTATTATTATATTATTACTAACTGGGTTTGGAGGTCAGATAGGCAGTCGTTCCATGTAAAATACTGGTATGTATTTAGCTTCGTCCGGTGAGACTGGAAGCCGACCCTAACATAGTTGGGAACAGGTTAGGTGATGATGAGAATGTTTTTGATTCATGAATCTTTAATCTTAACATACAGGTTGGCCTGGGAGTAGCCGAAATCAATTTTATTGATAGATAGAATATACTACACCATGGTTATAACATAGTTCTTTTACAATAATATGTTACTTTAGATTGAAATATTTAAAATTTAAAGAAGAAGAATTAAAGTGTACATAAATAAATAAAGGAAATTATAATGTTCGGTAGTATAGCTAACTACCCAGTGCAACGAAATCTTCAAAATCTGAGCCAAAATACAAGTTATTTAATTCGCAATAATAATATTCTATACCTTCTAACAACCGAAATTCGGCGTGATAATCTCCTCAGAATCCCCATAATAAGATTATTACGGTACCCTCGCTTTGTTCCTTTGATTTCCCAGTGCCAATATCCGTCCCTACGAATATCTGCGAATTAACAAATTAGATTTTATATAATTTAATATTTTTCGAGGCCAGAAGTATTTGGATTAATATAATCCTCATTTTATTTGAATACATGACGAAGACTTTTAATAAGCATTCGTAAGTAATATGGATGTTTAATTCATTAACTTTTGTGGGCGTGTCAACGATTTTCTTGAAAGTAGTTGTAGGTACCCAGTTTTTAATATGATTCATCATCATCATCACCTGCCTAGCCTTTTCCCAAATATGTTGGGGTCGACTTCCAGTCGAACCAGATGCAGCTGAATACCAGTATTTTAAATGGAGCGACTGCCTATCTGACCTCCACAACCCAATTAGTACTGGGTAATACGATATAACGATACCCCTTGGAAGACTGGTTGTCAGACTTTCGGACCACTGACTACCTGTAACGACTGTCAAAGATCTACAAATGACAGCCGAAACCAACCTAGGCAAGGACAGCTTAACCTAAAGATCGACCCGAGTGGCTGTTATTATTTAGCCACTAGCTCCAGGGCAGTTGTAGATACCCAGTTTTTAATATGAAAATCACATAGAATTTTCAAAAAGAAACCTTGGTAATATAGGAATGAGCAAAGGTATTCCTTGGCCATTGGTTGGCCATTTTGATAACGACAAACGAGAGGACCCCATGAAAAACTTCGTTCTCCCAAGAAGATCCTCTTTTTAAGCCCGTCTTCTACTTTCGATGATATTATCGTCTTTATTCCAACAGGTTCAAAACAACTCGAATCACTACTTCGATCATTTTTTCTACACAAGGTGTAAACAGACCCTTCACGAAGCCGTCAACCAAGCATTCTGTACATCAAACTAAGTAACTCTATGCAAAAATTATTGCTGGGAAACGACTTTTTTTTTGGGGTAAAAAATCACGTCTTACGGTAACGTAACTCGCAACTAACACGCACTCAAAACTTAGTGCTGATGGATGCTTTGAATAGAGAACGGGTCATGGAGTTAATTAAAGTAAAGTTAAAACCTTTAAAAGTGGTATTTAAAAAAAAACTTGTGAAAAAATTGGAACTTTGACTCCAATATCTCCAGAAGGTTCCCAGGTTTGGTTCAGAACAAAAAAATGATCGCAATGACGGGGAGAACAAGTGCCTTTCGGCTTCGTTAAGGGTCTTTTTACTCCTTTTATAGTAGGTACTATTCTAATAACTTATTTCTTATTCCTCAAAAATATTCCAAACACCTCACACTTGCACAGTTTCCAAGAAATAAGGCCCTAAACACACACAGAATAATTTATTTCGCACACAAAAGAGAAACAAAATAAACATATTGCCAAAAGATTCCGCCCGAAAGCCTCTGTAGAGGAAAAAAAGTATAAAATATGCAAAAAAATCAAAGGGTGAGTTTGTTTCTAAACGCCGTCCTTGGGGTACAAAAGGCCCCCAAGCCCCCAACGTGTTTAAGTGGCACTGTGGCTTCGTAAAAATATGGGTTCTATTATATTTTGTTTACCTCATATTCGCATTTTCAATTGACATATAAAGAGGTGAAAAGGTTGGCACGGGCTATTTTGGGAAGAAATAATGGAGGAAACTTACGCAATCTTATTTTTTAAAACCTTTGTAACTTTCTTGAGGTATACACATTATACAGGGTGTTTGGTAGATGGGTGCAAAGCCTGAAGGGGGTGATATCTTAGACCATTTAGAACGTATTAAGCTAAACTTGTCTTAGACGAAGTCTGTTCCTTGTATTTTTTTTTTAACTCTAAGGTTTTTAACAATAATACCCATTTTTTTTCAATTAATTGTTAATAGTGTCCAGTAAAAGCTGATATGTTATTATTTTTTACTTATGTAATGTGTGATTACTCAAACAAAATAATTCCCAAGCATCTGTGTCTTCAGAGAAACATTCTACGCCATATTCAAGTTTGAGAAACTTTTAAAAATCAAGAAAATGTTTTGTTTACGGCATAATAAAAAAAAAAAAAAAATTGCCTCAGTTGTTCAAACCTTTTAAAAAACATGCTTGGTTATTCCCCTTTCTTTTGAGGTACTATTTACGCAGATGTCTCATCAACTCTTGGAATTAGGATGTACAAAGCAAATTGAGGTCGAATATTTAATTTTTAAACAGACCAAAATAATGCAATAGCAGGAAGGATTCAGTTCTGTCGTTTTACCCTTGACCCTAAACGTGAGAGAACATTTAAATAATTGTTTCCCACAGAGATGGATTGGCAGCGACGGGCCCATCCTTTGGCCACCTCGATCACCCGATTTAACTCCTGTGGATTTTTTCGTTTGGGGACGGGCCAAGGAGCTCGTTTACACGCACGTTGAAATTTCAACTAGAGAAGAATTAATAGAAAGAATCCAAACGGCTTTTCAAGTCATGAAGCAGGAGATGAAATTAAAAATCACGACTACAGAAGTGAGAAGACGGGCACGCGCTTGTATAAGAAACCGCGGTCTACATTTTGAACATGAACAATAAATTATTTTAACAAAAATGTTGCATTATTTTGGTCTGTTTAAAAATTAAATATTCGACCTCAATTTGCTTTGTACATCCTAATTCCAAGAGTTGATGAGACATCTGCGTAAATAGTACCTCAAAAGAAAGGGGAATAACCAAGCATGTTTTTTAAAAGGTTTGAACAACTGAGGCAATTTTTTTTTTTTTTTTATTATGCCGTAAACAAAACATTTTCTTGATTTTTAAAAGTTTCTCAAACTTGAATTTGGCGTAGAATGTTTCTCTGAAGACACAGATGCTTGGGAATTATTTTGTTTGAGTAATCACACATTACATAAATAAAAAATAATAACATATCAGCTTTTACTGGACACTATTAACAATTAATTGAAAAAAAATGGGTATTATTGTTAAAAACCTTAGAGTTAAAAAAAAAAATACAAGGAACAGACTTCGTCTAAGACAAGTTTAGCTTAATAAGTTCTAAATGGTCTAAGATATCACCCCCTTCAGGCTTTGCACCCATCTACCAAACACCCTGTATAAGGTCCCATTAAAATAGATGGACAAATTTTAACAAAGCGTTCAGTACGTCTAACCAAAGATATCCAAGCAAAAAAAACACTGATTAAAGTGATTTTATTTTCACCTAAAATCATTGGGTAACCAACATTTTTTAGTGTATTTTCGTTAGCTGATTTTTGTCTTGTAAGTATCTAATGCGTTTTTCTTATACGGGGTGTAAACAGACCCTTCACGAAGCCGTCAACCAAGCATTCTGTACATCAAAATAAATAACTTTACGCAAAAATTATTGCTGGGAAACGACTTTTTTTTTGGGGTGAGAAATTACGTTTTACGGTAAAACTCAATGTAACGGACTCAAAACATTGTGCTGATGGATGGATTGAATAATACGGGGGTCGTGAAGGTGTTTAAAGTAAAAAAAATACATTAGAAACATGTATTTAAAAAAAAAATGTGAAAAAGTTGGAACTTTGACCCCCAATATCTCCGTAACTAGAAGGTTCCCAGGTACGGTCTAGAACAAAAAAATGATCACAATAACGGGGAGAACAAGTACCTTTCAGCTTCGTTAAGGGTCTTTTTACACCCTTTATATTTGTTTACCATTGTCATTATTTTGGTGGTCTGAATGATTTCTAAAAGTTTGTCCATCTATTTTAATGGGACCTTACATAACCTTGATTTGACAAATTTTCTTTCAAAGATATTGTGATTCAGGTGCCAAAGTAAAAACTTTTCAGCCTGATTAAGTGTGGTACTTCAATAAGTCACTCTCATGAATACAGTAGAGCTTTTGATTACATAACAACAAAAGCCTAAATTTGACATTGAACACACTCAGTCCAAGAACCTGTGGTCATTTTAGACAGACTAGCCGAGTCTTACCAAGGGGTATCGTATTACCCAGTATTGATTGGGTTGTGGAGGTCCGATAGGAAGTCGTTCCATGTAAAAATATTGGTATTCATCTGCATCCGGTTAGACTGGAAGCCGACCACAACATAGTTGAAAAAAGGCTGGGCAGATGATGATGAACTATGTCAACTTTCAACCAAGTTGTTCAAAGACTTGTGAAAATTGTTAACCTGTACTGGTATGATGGATGACGGTCAGCTTCCTCTAACAGAGAAGAATCCCAGCAGTGTGAACATTATAGGGTGATTATGCTATGCTGAAAATCGGTCTCTTTCTATTGCGATTGTCTGTTGAAGAATGTGTCTTTTTTGTCTCAGTGACTTCACAATATTTCAAATTATGCTGATCTAAAACTGTCACGTCATCGATGGTAACACAGAGGTCCTAATGGCTACTTGTTTTGGGTTACAAGGGGCTAGAAAACAGAAATAACGCAGTGCTTACGGTGCGCCGGATTGGTGTCGCAGTGGTATCCTGCATATAAAAATCCATGTTATGTTACCGCAAGACGCGCTCCGGCGCAGCGCCGCATGCACACCGGATAATCGGACATGCTACCCGCAAAGCGAGGCGGGGAGGTGTGGTGCATGAGTTGCGGCGCCATAACAACACCGCGACGCCGCACTGTTCGTGTGTACACCAAAGCGGCGAAATCTAGCCACGCCGCAGCCCCCCCAACGCATCATATGCATAGGCTCTAACAGGAGATAATACCCTATTTATATCATCTTCCAAACTCACAAGTGGAACGCTAATGTAGGTAATAATAATTTAATTCTCACCTAATGGACACACCTGAAATTACCTGTGAATGTGTAATTACACCGTATATCCACTTAATGAGCAAGAAGCTCATTTAATTTGAAACAAACCATTTGCCATGGTTAAATCACTTAACAGTTCGTTATAGGATACCACGGGATATTACACGTGGGAACGGATTTTGGTTACAAATAGGATTTTTCATAATTATAAGCCTTGGCAGGTAAGTTGTGATGGCCCAGAGGTTAAGGCCTCGCCTCTCATGCATGAGGTTGTGGGTTCAAATCCGGGCAAGTACCAATGTGACTTTTTCAATTCATATGTACTTTCTAAGTTTATCTTGGACATCACAGACATCGGTGAAGGAAAACATCGTGAGGAAACCTGGAAACTTATAATTAATATAAGTCTGAAATCGCCAACCCGTCTTGAGCCAGCGTGGTGATCAATGCTTGAGCCTTCTCTGTATGAGAAGAGGCCTTTGCCCAGCAGTGGGACAGTAATAGGCTGGTATTTATAAGCCTTGGATCGAGATAACTGGAAGTCATGTGGAGAAACCTTTACCCAGCAGTGGGATTAGTAAGTATAAATTGAATTCAATTGTAATCCATCTGTAATTGCTGTTGGTTTTTCTATTTATAAATAAATAAATAAGGTCTATGTTAAAAAGTAGCTGAAAGATTTTCTGCTAATGAGACAACCAATTCTTTACAAAACGTGGTGATTACAACCATAGTGGGTTTATTTTTGATAGAGGCGTGACTAAGGATCTAGGCCCAAGAGAGTAAATCATTATTGTCCTGCCCATATCCCAATTGAGTTAGGAACCAGCATGTCTCGTTCTGGTATACTTCTATTGCTGGCCAAGTCATCATTCACCTACTATTTACACGTATCTTTATTAACACAGTCCATTCGTCGCTTGTTTGGTCTATTTCACCCACAGATGTGATTTAATATACTATTTGACTATAGGAGATGCCTAGACACCACGTAGAGTGCCTTGTTCCTGAAGGGAAGCCGTCAGGAATCGGCTTCTTAGGTGCCTTCGAGCCTGCTACCTCTCTTTCATACTCAAACAAAACTAGATGATAAATTAAAGGTAATTCTTTTATTTCACTAATAAAACTTTTAACTAATTATCCATAAGATAAAATGACTTGTCCCCAAATAGTAAGCACTAAAAACTGCATGGAGTACCGTTAACGGTAATAATTGTCACATTGACCATGAAATTGTATCAGACTTAAAAGTTGAATAAAATAGGCTATTTGAAAATATCGAATAAAAAAATAATATTTTGTCCGTCAGTTAGATCACCAAAAAATGTTGGACACGTATTTTTTCTTTTGTCACATAATCAAAAATCGATAACGATACAGCGCATCAAACTTCAAAAGAGGGGGCTTGTGACGTCACTAAACAGTAAAAAGTAACAGAAATTGTGACGTCACGCGAGATTTCAACGCACTGTATCGCGGTTATTTTTCGTTTACATGACAAAAAAAAATACGTGACCAATATTTTTTGATAATCTAACTGACGGACTAACTAGATTTTTAGGCAAATACCCTATTATGTAAAACCTGTCATGTCCAGGATTGACTCTTATAGAAAACCAGTTCTATGCAATACTCAATATCGTATTTTATAGAACTGTTATTTCCCCCATAAAGATCAAACAAAAATAAACAATAAGGAAAAAAATAAACACAAACACACAATTTCAATTCCGACGACCATACAATCCCACCCTACATTAACTTCGTATAAAACTAATTTTCTCTTAAATTCCGACTCAATAAAGATGTACAGAACATTGCCTTAAGGCCATTACGCCGCTTTTTACATTAGGGACTTGGCAGATGTCCAAGGAGCTGGAATTATAAGTCTTGGTCCAGAAAGTTCATGCTACTATATCTCTTTGGGAGGCTGCAACTGAGTTTAGCCTCTCAAAGAGTCTGGATAGCTAGTTTAGTGTTTAAATTTTGAATTAGTTTCGGAAATTAACTCTTTGGCGCTGCGGTTGCAAATTAGGCTGCAGCCTAATTAGGAGTACTAATTATTTTTCCTGGAAATTCGTTTCTGTTTTGTAATTCTCAGTAAATATTTAATATCTATTTTATAAGGCTTGCTTGCTTGCTTATTTGTAGTCAGTGGCCCGAAAGTCAGACAACCACACTTACCAAGGGGTATCGTATTACCCAATACTAACTGGGTTGTGGAGGTCAGATAGGCAGTGACAGATAGCTGATGCTACAAGGCTACTTTTTTTTAGAAAAAGGATTGAGGTTTCGTGCAAAAAAAAATAAAACCCTTGAAATGATTACCAAAATACGATTCAAATGGGGAAGTAATATTTTTTTATAAATTATTTTCACGCGAACGAATCTCACGGGCAACAGCTGGTAAATAAATACAGGGTGTAAACAGACCCTTCACGAAGCCGTCAACCAAGCATTCTGTACATCAAACTAAGTAACTTTACGCAAAAATTTTTGCTGGGAAACGACTTTTTTTTTGGGGTGAAAAATCACATTTTACGGTAAAACTCAATGTAACGCACTCAAAACATTGTGCTGATTGATGGATTGAATAGTACCGGGGTCGTGAAGGTGTTTAAATTAAAAATCTTACATTAGAAACATGTATTTAAAAAAAAACTTGTGAAAAAGGTCGAACTTTGACCCCCAATATCTCCGTAACTAGAAGGTTCCTAGGTATGGTCTATAGCAAAAAAAATATCGCAATGACGGGGAGAACAAGTACCTTTCGGCTTCGTTAAGGGTCTTTTTACACCCTATATATGTTTTCCTATACTATTGTATGTGTGGTCCTTAGAGTTTATCAACTGTTCTGCAAGTTGGGACTAATGGGCTAACTAATGACGTCCTAATTAGTACTTCGATTGACACTTCATTGAACAGACATTGATGGCCTAGTACACTGTCATTTAGTAGCCCGCGTGTCTGTTCTGTATTCGTCAATATAATGTGAGTGGAAAACTATTTTAGGAACAAAATCATTATTTATTGAGTCATCATCATCTGCCTAGCCTGTTCTCCTCCGCTATACTCATCATCAAATGTAAAAACCTTCGTAAACCAGCGACTCGATACATTGAACGAAAATCGCCAAATACGGAAAGAGAGACCTAAGCCCTCCTACATCTACACTTATAACTCTACCAGTCAACTCTACTGCTTTAGTTGTGACCGGGTATTTAAGAGCATATTCGGTCTGGCCAGACATTTAAGGGCACACGCAAGGATTAAGGGTCACCGTTACCGAAATCGGTAAGGAAGACTATACTATACTCATCATCATTCTCTTGCCCTTATCCCAATTCATTTGGGGTCGGCGCAGCATGTCTTCTTCTTCCATACTTCTCTATTACTCGTCATTTCATCAGACACTTCTTTTCTTGCCATATCGTTCTTTACACAGTCCTCTGTCTCTTCTCCGTCTCTCCTCCGTCTCGTCAGTCTCCTCTACTATGCTTTTATGATTAACGCTTTTGCCAGCGGCTTCACTCGCGTTAATTTAGAATTTGACAATCAATTCGAGTTGTACTCTGTTTGTAATTCAATCATGATTCGAAAGACACGTGGCGCCATCTATTATCAAAAGAACGTGATTGTTGTTTTCCTCGGGAACAGTACTTTTTTCGAAAGACACGTGGCGCCATCTATTATCAAAAGAACGTGATTGTTGTTTTCCTCGGGAACAGTACTTTTTTTCGGGATGCAAGGTAGCCTATGTCTGTTTGTCTACACCTGACAACTTACATGCAAAATTTCAGGATGATCGGTTAAGTGGTTAAGGCGTGAAAAGGTAACAAACAAACTTACTTTCGCATTTATAATATTAGTTAGGACATTAGGATTAGGATTTCGTTGCGAGATCCAAGACAGTTAAACTGTTTCTCTGGGACTTCGTCGAGCTTCATTGTCTTCGTGCTTTTCTTGTTGTCGCCACTGTTGATTCTGGCTTTTAGGAGTTACAGAGGTTTGGGAATAGTGTGGCGGGCTAGCCTTTTCCCAACTATGTTGGGATTGGCTTCCAGTCTAACCAGATGCGGTTGAATACCGGTATTTTATATGGAGCACTGCCTATTTACAACACACCCACGAGCTTGACTGTCGGCGGATTGAACCCAGGCGCATGTGAAGGTGAACATCGTGAGTCCACAGGCATATCCTAGAACCAAACATTCGAAGACATATAAGTTTTTAAACTAATCCAGACCAACTGCCAACGCTAAAAACTGTCTACTACTAACATTCAACAGCAAACATGGTAAATATCTCGTTTCTAGTGTTAATGATTCGAAGAAATGTGAAGTGACATCTACCAACCTGCACTGGATTTCATTAAAGCCCTCACATTGAAAGGAAGCTGTTTCCCAGCAGTGGGAACATTAAAGATTGATTACCTTTATTAACAACCGCAAATCTAACCACTTGAAATGTCCAGAAGTTCTTTTGTTTGGCAAATTAGAACATCAAACATCTTTTAACTTAACGGAAATTACATAGATAGGATAACTGTAATACCTAAATACCACCCCTATTTTACTATTTGACAACAAACCCTCGTTTCCCGTACCACCGACAAAGCCTATTTAATCCATGGGGGTTATGGTGGAATACTCCATAAATTGCGTCGACTGCAGATTCCACGCATTTATCATTGTTTTATTGTTTTCAAATAAATTCCAGTTTGGTTTATTTTTTCATTCATTTGCGACCGCCACGCGCCGCCCTGTACGGTGACCCTCTGTTTTGTTTCAGCTATCATTAATTTTAATTGTTTATTTTTGTTTGATTTTATTTGGTTCTTTTTTTTTATGCGTTTCTGTTTTTGCGAGATATGTCTATCAGATTCAGGTGAGGTGATAGATTTTCATTTTGATTGCAAGGCTGTGTCCTAACTAAAGCGGTGGTCGCGCAAATACGGTATTACGAGGTACGTTCATTTTTACGCCGACCCCAACGTTTCCGTACCGATAGAGAGCGCCATCTTGTTTTCCGAAATTAGTGACTAATCAACGAAACGATCGTGTATTTGCGCAACATTTGGTCGCGCAAATACATTTTCGTTTCGCTTTGGTTTGCTCGCGGGTCAAGATGAGGACTACTATGTTTGAAAAGTCAAGCTTTTGATTTTAATAATAAACGGACCCTTCACGAAGCCGTCAACGAAGCATTCTGTACATCAAACTAAGTACCTCTACGAAATAATATTGCTGGGATATTACTTTTTTTTTTGGGGGTGAAAATCACGTTTTACGGTAAAACTCACTTAAAACATTGTAAGGACTGATGGATGTATTGAATAGTAAACAGTCATGGAGGTATTTAAAGTCAAGTTATAACCTTAAAATCTGTATTAAGAAAATGAAAAAGTTGCAACTTTGACCTCTAATATATCCGTAACTAGAAGGTTCCCATGGTCCAGAACAAAAAAGTGATTGCAATGACGGGGATAAAGTGCCTTTCGGTTTCGTTAAGGGTCTGTTTACCCTTTATAATGTTTTTCGCACACGATTATTTAAAAATATAAAAATACTTTAAACTACCTACTAATTAATCTGCAGGTACAATCTTTAGAAAAGTATTTATTTTTCAAAAAAAAATAGATCTTAACAGATATAAGAAATTTCTACATTTAATAAACATCGTCAAATACGGAATATTCCAAAATCTCCTCACAGTTATACAAAACCCGTGTAATATCGTCTAGCTATTGTTCAAGACATTAATTTGAACGGATTACGAGAGGTTCAAAACAGTTTCATCCTACGAAAATGCTGGTAAGCAGACTTCCTTTGTGTATTTAGGTCACGAAGCCTTTAGTTCAGAGATCAGAGGAGCAGGAACATTATTATTAGTTGGCTGTTATTGTTTTGCTGCAGGGCAAGCGTCTCTTTTTATACAGGGAAGGGGATACAAGTTCGTTTCGTATTACTTCTAAGCGGGTTCGTAATTACCAAGATAATTATTTTCTTTGATGATTATCAAGATAATTAACAACGCTGATTCATAACTGGATCCCTTGAATTTTTTTTAACTTACGAATGCTAAATTCTTTTCTAAAATATGATGTGAAGAAAGATATTTATAATTACTAACTGTTTTATTGTTTAGTTTAACACAAATGTACAAAAACTTCTGCTTTTTTATTAATTAAATACAATGTAATGTTTGAGTTGTGATGGCCCAGAGGTTAAGGCCTCGCCTCTCATGCATGAGGTTATGGGTTCAAATCCGAGCAAGTACCAATGTGACTTTTTCAATTCTTATGTACTTTCTAAGTTTATCTTGGACATCACAGACATCGGTGAAGGAAAACATCGTGAGGAAACCTGGACTTATAATTAATATAAGTCTGAAATCGCCAACCCGTCTTGAGCAAGCGTGGTGATCAATGCTCGTGCCTTCTCTGTATGAGAAGAGGCCTTTGCCCAGCAGTGGGACAGTAACAGGCTGGTATTAATGTTTGTGACCGTTTTCTTTTGCAAAATGTGGTTGTACTATTAAGTACACCTCTGCTTTACCCTTCGGGGATTACAGGCTTGATATTATGTTATGTCATTTAACTTTCCATCCTACGTATTGAAATTGTCTTTCAGTAAGATTTGTAGCAGAGCCCAAGGTACCAACATTCTGTAGTGAGAACATTTGCAGTGGTTGTAACCATTAAAAAATAAAAAAAGCATTTTAAAGCATTTTGCTCGTCATTTTACACGTGCATCCTGTGGACTAGTTATAGTTTGCGTGCATATAGCGATCTATGGGTCCAGTATAATAAGGCACTCAGGATACTGTTGAGGCTGCCACGGCGAAGATTTTTGCAGAAAGGCATATATTTAGATGGTTTTGAGGCCATCATACGGAAGAGAAGCGCTTCCCTGCTTGCTCGTCATCGTGGCAGTATGAACAGTATCTTGAGTTTATTCGTAGATAGATGGGAGTCTCCAATGCTCCACACTAAATAAAACATTTATGTCTACTAAAATTAGTATATATGACCAGTGGTACTAACACTTTTTTATTATTATAGCATTTATTTCAGGCTACGGCCAGCCTGAAATAAATGCTATAATAACAAAAAAGTTTCGTCAAAGGATTTGTTAATCGTGTGTCAGACGTCTACAACAGGTAATTTTAAAACTTGGCTTCAAGCCTTCGTGTTATCAACTTATCACAAAGCTCCATTATAATCGCGATACTACAAAACTCAACCTTTGTACTCGCCCCCAGACTCGCCCCAACTCGCCCCGACTCGCCCCTTTAACCCATAACTCTTCATCTACCATTAATCCTCAATTATTGTCTGCGTGCATATTTTGAGATTAAAAACACAATAGGCTGGCTACACAAAGCGATGCGCGATTATTTTTACCGCTAGGTGAGTTTGTTTGTGAAACCTGCAGTATCGTGAAATTAATATTCACGCTTGTATGCTCTAAAGGGGTGGGCAGAATGTTATAGTATCGATGCTTTTATTGACATAACATAACATCACAGGCAGATGTGTACCTAATTAAATAGTACACCCACATTTCCCCAGTTAGATTTAAGTCCCAGGTAATAGAGGGGGAGCCTAACGCCAACTACTGCTTGCTTCTGAGAAATAATTAATGGAAAAACCAAATAACAATTTGCCCGACCCAGGACTCGGACCCAGGACCTCATGCTCAACAGTCGTGATTATGACCACTAGACCAACGAGGCACTCTGGCTTTTATGATTCATCATCTGCCTAGCCTTTTCTTACACCCTTTATATTGGGGTCGGCTTCCAGCCTTAACCGGATGCAGCTGAATACCAGTATTTTACATGAAGCGACTGCCTATCAGACCTCCACAACCCAGTTAGTACTGGGTAATACGATACCCCTTGGTAAGACTGGTTGTCAGACTTTTGGGCCACTAACCTAACGAATGTCAAAGACCTACAAACGACACCCGGTACCAACGGCTTAACGTGCTTTCCGAGGCACGGAGGAAACCCGGTATGTAATGGGTGGTCACCCATCCACAGGCCAACCTAGGCAAGCACGGTTTAACCTAAAGATCGATCAGAGCGGCTGTTATTATTTAGCCACGAGCTCCTCGGCTGCTGCTTTCTGGCTTTTATGATTGTGAGTACTTAATTATACAGTTTTAGTGATGGATACCGAATAAGACGTGATGTTTCTGGCTAGTCTTTAATTTAGACTATCTAAAACAACCTTGAGCTCTGAACAAACTGGGACAAATCCACCAATTGTGTCAACTAACTTGTATAAAGATGTTCAAACGGGATCGTCCTGTTATTCTTTTCTGCTTTTGTTATATGCCGCTCACAAAATACGCGCTTGGACGTGGAGAGCGAAAGAAAGAAAGAAAAAGTATTTATTTGTCGCAGGGACATGACGTGCATCATACAAAATGACAAAAAAATAACAATAAACATTCAAGGCATAACAAAAATTTATAAATTCAACGGGACGGAACAAAAAAAGAAAAAAAGGGCAATACATGTACAATGTTTATAATTATTTTTAATATTAGATCTGTATATTTAGTCAATAATGTATATATTTTAAGAATAAATTTCTTAAAATAATGAAAACTGAATAATTAGAATAATGACACACGTAGTCGTATCCTGCGTCCTTCATTTTTTTGCGTTAGTTTGACCAGTCCTTTACTTTATCTCAACGCTACAATTGCGATTGAAAATTTCTGAATTTTTAATCGCAATTATAGCGTAATTGTAGTGTAACTGGCCTAGTGTACAGCCAAATTATTACAGAAAAACTAGTACACTAATATTTTAATAGAGTTTTCATATTTTTACCACACTACACCCGAGATGCCTACGACAGCGAATCTTTTAACCAGAATAAAGCCGGCGACACATCCGTGACTCGCGACTGGGCGACAATGCGACCACTACGCAGTTTTGTTTTAACCCGACGTGTTCGCGATCGGAAGCGTATCGACATGGGTTTGGCGGCAGCTTTAATATGCTGCTGGGGGGAATGTTGGTATTGAAATTTGAAGGCGAGTAGTGAAAAATGTGTGTGAAACAGATCTTTTTATTTCTTTAATTTGTGCCGTTTAGCATCTTCAGAAATAATTATTACATAGCAACCCGCCCCTGCTTCGAATGGCTTGACTTGCGACTGGTTCAACTGGACTCATTCAACCAAAAATCTACATATCTTTTGGTCATTATCTTCACAAAGACGGATACGTAAATCGTTTTTCTTTTTCTACTGTGTTTATAAAAAGAAGTAGTAGCAGATTGTAATACAAAATGATTACTTATTAAGTAGGACCTCAACAGTAGTAAAGTAGGCACCTAATAACAGCAAGTAACACGAATTTAATTAACATGTAACACAATATAGTCATTTCGATATTCAACAAGTAAGGTTAATATCAACCACAAAAACATAGATAAAACGAACAGTTAGTGAAACAACTCATTTACTTTTAACTCAATACAACCCAACAACATATTCAAAGCGCCATTTTAGAGCCCCTCAGGCCTATCAGTACATATTAATGTATGCGCATATCATTTGTTTCGAATGTCGTGTCGGAGCCCTATCGGTCGTGTGTAGAGGCCCTAACGCCTATGAAAATGTTTTGGACAACCATAACATAAAGCTGGCTATACACTGACGACAAAATTCATGTTGTCGGAATGATTGAACGGCTGAAATATGTTAGGGGCTAGATTTTTATACGATTTTGTTTGGAAAAAAGTTTGTTTTTTTTTTCTGAAAAAAACTTCGTTGAATACAGTGAAGTGTATCGTTCCTATTGTTGGAATTTTGTACTGAAATATTGGAGTTTTTTTCAATATTTTTATTTATATTTTTATACGAGTATTCTCATAGTCTAGCACTAGCTGTTATCCGCGTGATTTTTTATGTTATACTCGGTATAATTGTGTCCGACTGCTGGGCAAAGGGCTCCCCTTTCTCCTTAAAAACCTCTCTGTTTTAAAATGATTATAAAAATATTACTTCCTTATTTGAATATAATTTTATTAACAATTTCAAGGGTTTTAATTTTTTTGCTCGAAACCCCTAATTATTTTCTAAAATAAAAACTTATGTAGCTCCTTATAACAACAGCTATCTGCCAGTAAAAAGCCCGTCAAAATCGGTCTAGCCATTTCGGAGATTAGCCGAAGCAAACAGACAGACAGACAAAAATTAAAATATTATTTTTTCTGTTATAAGTACTGTGTATTCTTTCGTATGCATTCAGTAAAAAGCTGTTATTTTCATTTTATACTTTAATTTTATTTATTTGTTTATTTGAGTAAGCCTCTTAAAATGTAGTACAGTCGCCATCAGATATATCGTAGCGGGCGAGGTACTTAAATATTTCGGAGCAGCATTACTTTTCAATAAATTCGTTACACTAGATATGGCCAATAACATCAGAACATGCAATATGTCATAAATATAAGAGCAGCGACTTTTCAATACTTACTATTTTTGACAACTTCAAAGTCAATATAGCAACGAATTTAAACTGTGTAATACAGACTTAAGGTATATTTTCCATAAATGTTCCGATCTTTATGATGATCCTGACTGCGTCGATACCTTTGTAGTTCTGTGCTTTCTGATATTTTTAGCTCGTTATGTGTTCCGAATTAATTGAAAAGTAATGCTGCTCCGAAATATTTGAGTACCTCGACCGCTACGATATATCTGATGGCGACTGTACAATCAATATGTTTCGGGGAATTGATAAATGAAATCTGCTCCTGCCTGAATTTAAAACAATATATTTTTAATAAAGAAAGGACTACTCGAGTTTCCTGTGGTCAGAGTAAGTGGGTCGGTAACAAAGCTTTTATTTTTACTACAGTGGCGAAGGTTCAATATAACTCGATTCCTACCAGCTTCCCTTTGTAAAACGGCACAGTCAGTATTCTATAGACAAATAATATAATAATAATAATAATACCAGCCTGTTACTGTCCCACTGTTTGGCAAAGGCCTCTTCTCATACAGAGAAGGCACGAGCATTGATCACCACGCTTGCTCAAGACGGGTTGGCGATTTCAGACTTATATTAATTATAAGTCCAGGTTTCCTCACGATGTTTTCCTTCACCGATGTCTGTGATGTCCAAGATAAACTTAGAAAAGTACATATGAATTGAAAAAGTCACATTAGTACTTGCCCGGATTTGAACCCACAACCTCATGCATGAGAGGCGAGGCCTTAACCTCTGGGCCATCACAACTTACCTGCCAAGGCTTATAATTATGAAAAATCCTATTTGTAACCAAAATCCGTTCCCACGTGTAATATCCCGTGCTATCCTTTAACGAACTGTTAAGTGATTTAACCATGGCAAATGGTTTGTTTCAAATTAAATGAGCTTCTCGCTCATGAGAGGCGAGGCCTTAACCTCTGGGCCATCACGACATAATAAAATCACAGTAAAATATATACTCCGGCTTACCTCTTACAAAATTTGATCCTTCGCTACTGTTGACTACATTCTGAAATCAAACTATGCGGTTGATAGTGAAAATGATCTTTAAACACATTTTTTTTAAACAAATTCCAATTATTACTGCCCACACACACACATATTATTGCCCACGGCTTCGTCCGCGTGGAGTTCAGTAACTTTCCCAAGGGATCGTGCTACTGGGATAAAAATTACCCAATGTAACATATTGGATACTGTGGCTTATCCTCGAAGACCGTACGGCTGTTATTATTTATCCACGAGCGAAATTAACTCTATCCAAAATAAAGGGTGTAAATAGACCCTTAACGAAGCTGAAAGGCACTTGTTTTCCCCGTTATTGCGATTATTTTTTTGTTCTAGACCATACCTGGGAACCTTCTATTTACGGAGTTATTGGGGGTCAAAGTTCCAACTTTTTCACAAGTTTTTTTTAAAATACTGATTTTTAAGGTTATAACTTTACTTTAAATAACTCCATGACCCGGTTACTATTCAATGCATCCATAAGCACAATGTTTTGAATGCGTTACATTGAGTTTTACCGTAAAAGGTAATTTTTCACCCCAAAAAAAAAAGTCGTTTCCCAGCAATAATTTTTGTGCAGGGTTACTTAGTTTGATGTACAGAATGCTTGGTTAACGGCTTCGTGAAGGGTCCGTTTACACCCCGTATATGTTTTTATTTTTGAGCCGGATGGCCTTCTTTTGAGGTAGACTTTTCATCATCAAATATCCATTATAATAGTCTAGAATTCTACTAATTACTTTTCTTGACACAGTTTAAACTTAACCAGCACACCGAAAACTAAACTACAAAGAAAGTCAAGTTATATCTAAGTAAGAACATAGCAATTAAGTAATAATACCGTGAACTATGCCACGACATTGTAACTATCGTAAAAGTTAGAACTCAACTTAACTGTAATGGTTACATTAAAAGTTTAAATGTTGACTTCTGTTACTTTGTATGTAAATAGAGCAATATCTGGGACGGTTTGTGTTTCGAATAAAATTACGCTTGCATTCTACAAGAGGTTAGGCAGAGACAATCTTCAACGTGATTACCGATTTTCGATTCTCTTGATTTTCAAACTCATTAATTTTCGGTTTGCAAGCACTTTTGTGAATGTTTCAACTCATTTATAATTTCTTGTTTAATTCTTGTCCTAGGCAAAGTTTCCACAAAAAGTAATATTGGTGTTATTTTTGGTATTTCAACCCACTTTATACAAAACCTCAATATACGCACAGCCAAAGTGTGGAACTCTGTGCCCTCTATCTATGTTCCCTCCCACATTTAACCCATCTGCCTTCAAAGCAAGAGTGAACAGGCATATTCTGGGCACGCTCGTTCCATCATAGACCTCATCTACCGCTTTCCATCAGCCGTGATCGAAGTATAAAGCAGTCCCATTTTGTAATTAAAAAAAATACTGGATTGGGCCAGTATATTCAGGTTTTAACTAGTAAGGACAATAATGCAATAGATTGAGTTCAAAAGCCTTCACCACATTCGTCAATTTATCATCATCATTTCAGCCGAAAGACGTCCATTGCTGGACATAGGCCTCCCCCAAGTGTCGCCACATTGACCGGTCTCGTGCGTCTCGCACCCAGCGGATCCCCGCAACCTACAATTCAGTGACACCTAAATTGAATACCAATAATAAGTACCTAAAACAGCAAACAGATAAAATAATCAACATCTGCCTAGCCTTTTCCCAACTATGTTGGGGTCGGCTTCAGTCTAACCGGATGCAGCTGAATACCATTATTTTACATGGAGCGACTGCCTATCTGACCTCCACAACCCAGTTAGAACTGGGTAATACGATACCCCTTGGTAAGACTGGTTGTCAGACTGTTTGGGCCACTGACTTCCTGTACTGTCAAACTAACTACATAACGACTGTCAAAGATCTACAAATGACACCCGGAACCAACGGCTTAACGTATTTTCCGAGGCACGGAGGAAACTCGGTATATAATGGGGGATCACCCATCCACAGACCAACCTAGGCAAGCACGGCTTAACCTAAAGATCGACCCGAGCGGCTGTTATTTTTTAGCCACAAGCTCCTCCAAAACAAATAAAATAATAAACCGAAACATTATTCTAGAATGGTTCATTTAAGAATTCCTAATGTGCCCCTTCGACCGAACCCGGTGGTTTAGCAATAGAACGGGGGACTACATTCTGGAAACATCTGGCTGCTAATAAAGCGATCTTGTGACCACAATCTGGGTAGTAAAGGATCCCTGGAATCTTAGGCCGTGATCCCAATAATATATATAACTAGCAGTTACCCGCGATCTTCGTTCGCGTGAAATTATTGTAAAAAATATAACTTCCCTTATTGAATAGGATTTTGTTTTTTTTCGCACGGAACCCTTATTATTTTGCAAAAATAAAAGTAGTAGCCTATGTTAGACCCTATAACATCAGCTATCAGCCAGTGAAAGTCCCGTCAAAATCAGTTCAGCTGTTTCTGAGATTACCCAGAACAAGCAGACAGACAGACAAAAATTGAAAAAAATGTGTTTTTGTTATAAATACCGTATACATTTTCATTTGCCTTCAGTAAAAAGCTGTTATTTTGAAATTACAAACAGACACTTCAATTTTATTTATTTGTATAGATGGATAGATAACAGGGATTGTTAGCAAGATGGATGATTATTATTTTGTGTGAGAGCAAAAACGCCCTATAATTTTTCTTATCATCTTGTTTATTTTTGTGTGTTATTATATGTTTTTTTTAACTACTTTTTGGTTTACTTTTAGGTAGAGGGTCCTTTTTGTTGAGGCTTGAATTCCTTTAGGCGCGATTTACTTAAGTGTCAAAAAAGGCAGAAAAGTAACCAAAATTTTGTAAGATTATACGATACCCTTTGGATCTATTATTTTGTCGATCTTCAGGTTAAGCCGCGCTCGCCTAGGTTGGTCCGTGGATGGATAACCAGCCATCACATACCGAGTTTCCTCCGTGCCTCGGAAAGCACATTCATTTAGCTGTTGGTCCCAGCTGTCATTTGTAGATATTTGACAGTCTTTACAATTACTCTATGGCCCGAAAGTCCGACAACCAGTCTTACCAAGGAGTCTCGTATTACCCAGTACTAACTGGGTTGTGGAGGTCAGATAGGCAGTCGCTCTATGGATAATACTGGTGGGAAAAAGCTAGGCCGATGATGACAGCACTTCGAAAAGGTTAAATGCCATTCTTTCTGGCTACAGACGACTATCAAAGATCCAATGGTCCCGGCTACCATTCATAAATGACAACCGTCAAACGTCTTAACGTACTCTCCGAGGCATGTTTATGTAAAAGACTGTCACCCCTCTATGGAACAACTCGACAAGAGCTGCTGAACACTGATGATCGACCCGTTTGGCTGTTCTGGCGAGCATTTTTGCTTGAGAATTGGAATTGGAAAAGCCTCCTTGGAAAAAATATCAGAATTTCAAAAAGAGATTTAAAACACATTAATATAGAGCGGACTTTGGGAATATTGTCATTCAATCATTTTCATCCTGAATATTTTCGATTTTGACACACGAATGCTACCTGACAAGCGGGCGTATGACACTAGACAGTCCAACTTGTTACTAAGTAGTAACAAGTTTTAGATTAGGATTTTCTTCATCTTGTCCTGTCTATCGCTCGGAAATATTTGAATGTCTTTGGAATTTCAATAATTATTCGGATAGATTACTTGAAGATGTTTCAATGACCTTGGATTTTGCATACGTTAGAAACCCATAAGAATAAAGATACATGCCCCAATCTTTGCTACGTTTAAAGCAAATCTTATTCACAGTTTCTTCCCCCGTCGTCTTCTACTTCTAAATTCTCGTGGAGTAATAAAAGTAAACAACACAACATTGCTTTAATTTCCTCTGTCGCATTACGCAACGTACGTTATCAGAGCCTACTTGTGTGGCCATGAAAACAGCGGTAATACATTTTATGAGAGGTTTCAGGGGAACGTCAACAAGTCTCTGATTATAGATAATATCGACAGTTGATTCGTCAGTTCACAGCAGTACATTAAAATAGTTCGGGACAGTGTAAGTATTTGAGGACAATATGGGCGCGAGGAGTTGAAAATGCACGTACAAACGCCTTGCGCGTAAACAGCGGACTGGCGACGCAGCGCGCCGCACGCATCGGTCACACGCTTGCAACCGCCACGCGGGAAAGAGATAGCGATATATCTTATTCTTTGTATCGCAGCGGTGCGCGACCGCGGGACGCTCTTATTGGTCGACTCGGTGGACTCTGGGTTGCTATATTTTTTTAAATATCTACTTGCTTTTCTTGGCATCTTTTAAAAAGTGCGGAGGAATGAGGAAAATGTTTTGAGGAAAGTTTTGAGTATGAATGTGGATGGCTATAAGAGTAGAGGAAGAACAAGAAAACGATAGATGGACTGTGTGAAGGATGATATGGTTCGAAAGAAGATGACTGCTGAGATGACGATTACTCGTAGGGAGGTATGGAATGTAATATGAAAAAGATATACTGCACCGACTCTAAATAAATTGGGATGACGGCCGAAGAATGATGATCTTTTAAGAAGCTGTTGTTTAGGACCTAGACAAGAAAACATTGTTTAATCAATTTTGAGAGTGGAGAAGATCGATACCCTTCAGAGTTGCTGAAGTAATACGAACGCATTTGAAGCGATTTTCACTTTTCAAGGACCGCGCTTGTACGAAAAGTATGAGCCTGATATCATACGAAAAGTATTTTTGTTTACCTAATATGGCCAAATTCTATAAAACAGTTTAAGAAGTAGCTAGATTTTTTACAAATATTGAATTTTTGCTGTAATTGTACTTTAACACCATTTAACAAAAGGAACTCGTGGCTTAATAATAACAGCCGCTCGGATCGATCTTTAGGTTAAGCCGAGCTTGCCTATGTTGGTCTGTGGATGGGTGACCACCCATTACATACCGAGTTTCCTCCGTGCCTCAGAAAGCACGTAAAGCTATTGGTCCCGGCTGTCATTTGTAGATCTATGACAGTCGTTGCAGGTCGTCAGTGGCCCAAAAAGTCTGACAACCAGTCTTACCAAGAGGTATCGTATTACCCAGTACTAACTGGGTTGTGAAGGTCATATAGGCAGTCGCTTCATGTAAAATACTGGTATTCAGCTGCATCCGGTTAGACTGGAAGCCGACCCCAATATAGTTGGGAAAAGGCTAGGCAGATGATGAACACAATTTAACAAAAACCGAATACACAACAGTAACTGTCATAAGAATCCGTGTCAATTTTCAGCCTTATTTATGTTCAAATAAATCATAGTTTACAAACTACCCTACTAAACAACCCTGGTCCTATAAAAACATCGCAATAAATATGAGAAACTAGCTTACCCGCCCCATCATTAAGTAAAAAAGGGGTTCGCAGTTAAACTTTGATTTACATTCGGGCCTTCCATCCATCAGAACCGAGTTTTGGAGTGAAACTGTAAACAAACAAACAACACTACCTCTTTACATGGTGGTAATTTTACATATCTACATATGGTTTAAAGGAAATTCTTCACTATATCGTTTGTTTTAAGATTGAAAATAGTCTGTACTTAGTTTGATGTACAGAATCCTTGGTTGACGGCTTTGTGGGAGGTTTTTTACACCCTGTATTTTAAGTATACAAATGAATTGGCAAGCAGTAGTGGTCCCCTGCCGGGGCTGCGGGACTGAACAGATACCGCGGCCCTGGAACACACAGGGCAAAGAAGGAACATGGATGGGTTTTAGTCAGTAAAAGTCTGACACTCCCTCCCACTCCACCCAGTGCGGAGGGCGTTATTTGATGATTTCCCATCCAAAAAAAATAAAAGCAGTAGTGGTCTTTTATTTCACCACCACTGTTCTCAAAGCTGTGAAGGAAAATATCGTGACGAAACCAGCAAGTCCTAGAAACAAAAATTCGACGACAAAATATTATTATGACATCTATCAACCTGCACTGGGCCCGTGGTACTATCAATTAAGCAAGCAGTGATAGCCTAGTGGTGTGACCGACGGATTGCCAAGTCATAGGTCTCGAGTTCGAACCCAAGGCACGCACCTCTGATTTTTCGGATTCATGTGGGTATTGTATAATTATCACTTGCTTCGGTGAAGGAAAACATCGTGAGGAAACCAGCATGCCTGAGATATAGTTCTCGACGGCATATAAAGCCAAGTCAGAAGCCCATGGCTGGCATAAAAACTATGACACCAAGTTAGGCACTAACCACACGATAAAGACAGAAGACTATCATTCATAGGTAGATATTTTAGACTCTGCGTGCTGTTTAGTAAAACGTTTCTTTTATAGCCCAACACCGCGCGTGTAGAACAATTATTCGCAAAATAAAATTATCGCATCACAAACTTCAAGGTTCCTCTGCTTTCTACGATCTGCTATCTGTTAGTATTTTCTACAAAATTCTGTACTTTGTACACTATCTTTATTTAAGTGTTTAAAAAGCTGAAGGGACTTCAGTAATAAACGATTTATGACCGTGTCCTGAAAATGGTGGACCGATGATGACGGGAATCATCTGGATTTATCACAATTGGCGAAGATATCGCTGAACTCACAAAAAAAAAACAAAAAAAAAAAACTGACGACTTGATAACCTCCTCCTTTTGGAAGTCGGTTAAAAATGAATAGACACTCATATCTACCTATTCCATTTTAAAAGCAACATTGAACTAACAAGATTACCTCTATCCTACACTCACACCTACGTCATAACCCGACCTACTTTAAAAGTAACAATCTTACAACAATTCCCCAGTAATCCATCTGCTGCGGTACATTCGCGCTCACAAGTGCTTCTACTTGAAAATTCCATTTCGCAGCGTCTTTGTCCGCACCACTCTACCCGACTGTCCGATTGTGCGATACCCTGACGGATTACATGAATAATGCTGTACGCGTATATTCTGTATTCAGAAATATTAAAGGTAAAGGAGCAAAATGAGTTACGATTATTTGAATGTAGACCGTTTAATGGTGAATGAAGAAAAAATGAAGAACGGTGGAGTTGATTATCATTCAGTTGGATATGAAAGCGGCAGGGGATCACCGTATCGTTTATGCGAATTGAATACTGAATAAACGATTTCATCTTTTTCATGTTGGTATCGTAACAGGCGATTAGGGAACATCAGAGGGATGAGTAAAAGGAATCGGAATCTGTGCTGTTTTTAACAGAAAATCGATTTTGTTATGCGCCGATTAAGATGGTGTTTCATTTGATATTTTAACTTGTCCTTGTTCTCGTCTCTTCAAATAATGATACTTCATGATGACGATGATGATTAGATGACGATAGATGATTCTCGTTAAACTAGTTAAATTATTAGTATTAACAGCCATTTGTGTCCCACTGCAGGGCAAAGGCCTCCCTTCCCTCTTTCCCTGTCCAATGCTGTTATTTGCCAATCCTTTTGAAAATACTCGAGTTCGTCCCGCCATCTCCTTCTGGGACTGTCAGGGAGCAATAGAGAGGTGTATCCTTGGAGTTAAACTTACTGATCATACTACTCAAAAGTAGGTATAAACCGACCGCTTTAATCAGTCCTCCGCCTTATTAAGCGTCCACAAAGTCCTAACAATATCCCACAGGTTATTTGCTTTAAAATAACCATAATCCACGTAGCTATGACTATATTAATTGAACCAATACGTGATTAACCTTCAGAACATTCCATTTAAATTGATACCTTCACGAGGACTTATTAAAGCGGTCGGTCTATAGATATTAGATTGATTTTCAAACTAGAATTCAACAGCAAACTCCAATATTCCATGTGTACTTAATCATTTTAAGCGTACTCTATAACTATTCAAAACGCGCGACTCAAAGAGATGTCAGCAAAAGGAAGGGGTCCGCAAGGGCCGATGCCTGCCGGGGCTGTGGGACTGTTCGGAAGAGATACCGCGGCCCTGGAACACAAAGGGCAAAGAAGGAACATGGATGGGTTTTAGTCAGTAAAAGTCTGGCACTCCCTCCCACTCCACCCAGAGCGGGAGGGGGTTATTTTGATGACTTCCCGTCCAAAAAAAAAAGTCTTTATGCCAAAAACAAAACCAAAAACTTAAAATTCTACTAAAAGAATTCTACCATCAAATTCGTACCACGTCTGGTAATTACATCTCATTCTGCCATTTTCTCACAAAAACCATTTTCTACAGAACGATTATTCACTTAAGACCCTACTCAGTATTGTCGTCGGCATAAAGGTGTAGTCACACTAGTCGAAAGCGACGGCCGCATTATGGAATACTCCACTTTGCCCCTCTGATTTGTCGCGCTAGAGGGACAAAGTTGTATGTTTTTAGTTTTGATGTCCAGTTAGCCCCATCAAGATTTTTATGATACGGTTGGCAGTGTTGGATTTAAGATAATTTATAGTTAATGCAGTGATTAAGTGAGGAGCTCGTGGCTAAATAATAACAGCCGCTCGGATCGATCTTTAGGTTAAGCCGTGCTTGCCTAGGTTGTTGTCTGTGGATGCGTGACCATCCATTACCGAGTTTCCTCTGTGCCTCGGAAAGCACGTAAAGCCGTTGGTCCCGGCTGTCATATGTAGATCTTTGACAGTCGTTACAGGTAGTCAGTGGCACAAAAAGTCTGACAACCAGTCTTACCAAGGGGTATCGTATTAGGTGCCCAGTAATAACTGGGTTGTGGAGGTCAGATAGGCAGTCGCTCCATGTAAAATACTGGTAATCAGCTGTATCCAGTTAGACTGGAAGCCGTCCCCGACATAGTTGGGAAAAGGCTGGGCAGATGATGCAGTGATTAAGTGAGTATAATTGAAAATGAAAATAAGTTCGTTTCAATCAAAAACTGACATACTTTTTTCATTTGTTATTATTTTTTTGTGATGGCTTTAAATGAATAAGTGAGGCAAAATGGACAAAATAAAACGATGTAATACGAATTTGTAATATCTTTTTAATTCAAAAGATTATTCATGGAGTTTCTTACGCGGTCTTTTGAGGAAGTTCTTGTAGAAAAGATTGTAACTTCATCGTATTTTTCTTGATACTTCAAAAGTGCCTGTACCTAGTCTGTTCAAAATAAATGCCTTGAGTTTAAAAACATTCCCCTTTGTCCTACAGGTAGGTCAAATCTGTGGGGCAAAGTGGAATAGTCCCGCATTATATATTCCGGTGCACTCTTGTTGCGTGTAGCCAACGCCAAATAAAAGCTTTATTTTTGCATTTTGGATTTAAAAGAAAAATAAAAATGTTTTTATTTTATTGTTTGTTTAGAATGGACGGTTAAATAGATTGGTTTTTGTCGACAATATTGAATGTTGTTCGGTATCGTGAGTATGTCGAAATAAATTCCTATACATTTTATTATGTTACTTCCGAATTATGTTTTTAGGGTTTCGTTCCCCAACTGTTCAAAATGTGATAATGAAGTACACATAATTTAAAAGTTTAAAGGACCGATTTCACCATTGAAAATGCGTTACCCGGTACTATTTTATTTTTTATTTATATTAGATTAGATTTCATTCATTTATTTTTGAGTATATTTTACATACATTAAGACTGACTCTTTTATTTATTTGTTCAACTTACAACTATCATTACAGGTATTCTTAAACATAATTCGCTAGTGTGGCTATCAACTACTACTAGGCTATCAACACAGATTTATTACATAAATAAATATTCAAAACGAGACCCACTAATCCACTGGTGAAACAAAATAAAATATTAAAAAAAAAACAATTATAAATTAATAAGTATCAACAACACCTCGAATACCTCTTTAGGCTTTTGCCAAAGAAAAGATTTAAAAAATAATTCTATTAACTCTGATGATTAAAAAAATTGGTTGGTACTTCTTGGTTTTTGTAAAAATTTCCAGATAATTATGGGGCTGGTTACATTCCCGTGGAGTGTTTTTTAAAATATTTAACCATTTATATGTTTTTACTTTTTCAATAAATTCAAAACGCCTTATGTTACGTTATTTTAAACCAATGTCATTTTAACTCGCATTTTTTTAAAGGTATTCATGAATTTCGACGTATTGAAAACTTATATATAATAAGCGATTTATTGAAAACTTATTTCGGGCTTTTATAATATTATTTATTATATAAGCCCGAGTAGCTGGACTCGACAAAATAATGTTTATTTCACACATCATTCCTGGATAAAAATAAAAAGCTTTAAAAACTGCGGCTCTCAAATAACCGAAATATGAATGAAAAAAAAATGAATACACTCCCTGAATGCTGATTATTTTTCCAATTTTCCTGGGAATTAAAAGCTTTCACACATAAATGTACAGTCAGAATAAACGAAGGCAAGTATTTCAAGTGTCACATTTAAATAAAATTAAAAAGTAACATAATTATTATTCAATATCAATATATATTTATTCAAACTTGGCTGGAAATCAACACTTGCAAAAAGTTGCACCAAAACCTATATTTTTTTAAATGAACTTTATGTTGAAGCTGTTAAATGTAAAATGTTGGTGTGTTGTAAAGTCCGTGGCTTTTTTTTTTTTTCGGATGGGAAATTCATCAAATGACCGGGGGGGGGGGGTCATTTGATGGTTCCCGCTCTGGGTGGAGTGAAAGGGAGTGTCAGACTTTTACTGAGAAAAACTCATCCATGTTCTTTCTTTGCCCTTTGTGTTCCAGGGCCGCGATATCTTCTTTTTTTTTTTTTACGGGTGGGAAATCATCAAATGACTTCTCCCACTCGGGGTGGAGTGGGAGGGAGTGTCAGACTATTACTGACTACAACCCATCCATGTTCCTTCATTGCCCTTTGTGTTCCAGGGCCACGGTATCTCTTTCGAACAGTCCCGCAGCCCCGGCAGGCAACGGCCCTTGCGGGCCCCTTCCTTTTTGCTGACATCTCTTTGAGGCGCGCGTGGAACTCGAACGCGCCGTCGACACGGCCTGTCGTCATAAGACGCACGGACGGCTAAAATAAAAAATCCAACAATGGATGTTAAAATATTCTAACGAACGACGCGTAAAATCAGCTGTTCACTTCCTACCTAGCTACAGCGTTCATCGAGCTCGTCGTCGCGCTTGCCGTTCGCTACGGGCGTTGTGCCACGGTAATGATACATTGCGTATGAGGAAATTAAACAAAAATTTATTGTATTCCCATAACATTCCTGAAATATTTTCTTGTATCGTTCATCTTAGTATGATATACTGAAAATTCACCCCATCAGTTTGTGGAGGTCTGTCCCTTACACCCTGTGAATTCTCAATAGGCATAAAGATCATTTCATTTCGATTCAATATCGCGAAAATTATGACAAACTCCAACTCCATGTGAAGTACCAGCATTATATTTGTACAGACAACACCAAAGTCCTCACAAGTAGATTACGATTTTGTTCACATTGTTCCATTCACAAGTATATTCAAATGTCTTTGTTTGAAGCAATCCTCTTGCATTGCCAGAACAATTGTTACAAGTATGTTTACACCCGATAGACACAAGATTTGTAAACACAGAGAGTCGGTGCACCTACGTCTATTTGTAGTACATGTATGGGTGCCTAGTATGTCTAAGTACTAGGAGGGTTGCAGACAGAGCATACGCCGAATAGAATGGCGGTCGTACTGTGAGGTGGAAAAGTGTACTTTGTAGGTGAGGTAGAAAAGTGTGCGTAATAAATTATTGAAAAATTTAATAAGTGGTTTTTTTTTTTAGTTGTCAGTCAGTGTTTTAAATAAATAATTTAATTTAATTTTTTTGTGGTTATAGAGGAAGTTCTAATAAAGGTAGTTTTATTTATGTTAATCCTGTAAAAAATGGTTCTTTTAAAATAATAGAAGTCAACTGTCATGAATTTGACGTCGTCGCCAAATAAACCAATGGTAAATGTTATTTCTACTTCAGTTTCATATTTGCTTAGGTGACATTTTAAATTATTATCATAACTAGAAACTTGTATTAAATACCAAATAAATTGTTAATAATTATTTGGTATTAATTTATTAATCGGGCCTATTTTTTGGCCAAATAATCAGCATTGCTATCCAACGTGGTAATGCTGTCAGCCTTCTGGGCACTTTTCCTGTTGACAGCGATGTGGACGAATTTTTTGACGCCCTGTAACCGTTTTGATATTTGAACACATATTTTTTGTAGTTTATATAAAAAAAAAAATACCAGCCTGTTACTGTCCCACTGCTGGGCAAAGGCCTCTTCTCATACAGAGAAGGCACGAGCATTGATCACCACGCTTGCTCAAGACGCGTTGGCGATTTCAGACTTATATTAATAATAAGTCCAGGTTTCCTCACGATGTTTTCCTTCACCGATGTCTGTGATGTCCAAGATAAACTTAGAAAAGTACAAATGAATTGAAAAAGTCACATTGGTACTTGCCCGGATTTGAACCCACAACCTCATGCATGAGAGGCGAGGCCTTAACCTCTGGGCCATCACGATCATAATGTAAATATTCTTTCTTATTGTCAGCAAAAAGAAACACGTAGTTTAGATAAATTAACATTAAGTATTTCATCAATATAGAAGATTCCCAATAAATTGTTTAAATGCATTTAATCATTAAATTATTCGGTCTATTGTTACACAACGGTAAAGACTAGCTAGGTACAGTTGTTGACAAAAGCTTGCACTGACTAGCACATTGTGAGGGTATCGTCGAAAACTAAAGTGTTTGTTATTTTTGTAGGACGTAACAAAGTAACAATAGTTGGTTAGTATTTTTTTAAGAACCCTGTGGTTTTATCGGTTGTTATAAAATATAACATTTATTTACTTTGTGCCATGACTATAATGTTTCGTGTTATTTATTGAAACGGAATACGCTTTTAGATAAAATAAATAATTATATATCTGTCATGCGTTGTAAATGGTAATTTGCATTTTGAAATATTGCAATATAATATTTCCATGTCACCAATATAAATTATATCAATAGCATGACATGTGTATTCATTATTTATTTATATTTATGCACATTTTATTCTAAAACGAACTGCAACTGGGTTGTGGAGGTCAGATAGGCAGGCAGTCACTCCATGTAAAATGCTGGTATTCAGCTGCATCCGGTTAGACTGGAAGCCGACCCCAACATAGTTGGGAAAAGGCTTGGCAGATTTTGATGATGATTATTCAGAACGACACAAACAAGTATGGTTGTGGTGCAATAATAACTGATTCAGTTTGTATTGTCTGAAGTAAACCCTAAACTTCCAGTTAATTTAATTACTTTGTAGAGACACAATGCTAAGTAAAAATAACCGACAAAGTGCGAGTTGGACTCGCGCACCGAGGGTTCCGTATTAAAGTAGGTATTTTGTCACTAAACTACATTTTTACGATTTTCATATTTTTCCTTTAAATGTGCGGTAAGACATTGCTTATTGCCAAATTTCATGATTCTAGGTCAACGAGAAGAATCCTAAAGTTTTGGTTCCCTTGTGAAATCGCAAAATATGCGACATAAACGGTTATATCTTTTGATCGCGTTGACTTACAAGTTTGATTTTTTCACTGCTCCGTGGGCGGCATAATGACACCAGGTTAGGCACTATCCACACGGTAAAGAAGAAGACTGCTCCAACGAGTAGCAGACTTGAGTATTTGATATTAATTTCAGATTAATACCTCCACGCGTTCCTGAGAAAAAGGATCTTGACAGACGGACATACAAACGGACAACAAAGTAATCCTAGAAAATTTCAGTTTTTGCTGACTAAAAGTGCTTTGACTTGCTAACCAACCCTGATAGACCACTTAAGCAGTTTAAATCTGAAACAAATCTCCTCAAAACTGACGTAGATCATATTATTTCCGTCGACCCTCAGCCAATTTCGTAGACTCCAGCCAAAATAATATTAGGTTTCAATTGGCCATACCAGGATTGGCGGAAAACGAATTTCATTGAATTTCCATACCAATGTGATGGGTGGAGATTTTCGCAGAAGTTAGTTAAAACTGAAACTCTGGAAACTAAACTGTGGTTTATTTATTCTTAACTTCCAAAGGCTTTGGATTAGATAAAAAGTGGGTTGAGTGGTAGCAATAACAGGTGAAATTGAGACTTAAAAAGGAGCAAAACGATTTATTTTTGAAGGCAATTTATTTCAGGAAAGGAACGGTTTGGGGGTGAATCTCACCAGAGCTAGCTAGAGATATCATAGTGCACAAGTGTGTGCTGGGTAATAGGTGCACTCTTTCTTCGCTTACTCTCATAGTCCAATGGGATGGAGATACAATATC
Source organism: Noctua pronuba (assembly GCA_905220335.1). NCBI lineage: Eukaryota > Metazoa > Arthropoda > Insecta > Lepidoptera > Noctuidae > Noctua > Noctua pronuba. The sequence goes on along the minus strand of LR999918.1, from coordinate 5,939,077 downwards.
TATGTATATGTTACGGCTAAACGGCTATACCTAGGTGTGGCCGGTAACACCTTCTATCCTTTTTATTGCTAGTATTGATTATCAAGTCCTTTCTCCACGAACGTGAGAATCATACAATAAGCATCTTGAGGACAAACACCTTTCCTAAACGTAACATTTCCGTGACATTATTATCTGCCTAGCCTTTCTCCAACTATGTTGGGGTCAGCCTTAAGGGTGTATCTTAATACCACTATTTTTAATGGAGCGACAGCCCGTCTCACCTCTCTGGCAGTCACACGGCAAGACATTGCCAGACTTTCGGGCTTCGCGAAGATTTCCATGGCAATTCTTTAAAAAAAATCAGTTTGTGTACCAGGAATACATAAACTGCAATCAATACAAGCCTCCTTCCATTACAAAACACACAGTTTAAAAACTCCTCATTGTAATTTCCTCGCGTCAGTACACTATGATGTTTGCTGTTCAAACATCGTGAGGATCGAGTCCCACAATACTCCTTACACGTACTAGGTATGAAATAGCTCTTCGATTTTCTGAGCTCCTGGTTCTGTGGTTTTCACAATAGGAGCTGGTTTGTTCTAGTGTCTAAATAGTAGTGGTTCTATTATAGTAAGTACCTTCAACGTACTAGCTATGTTTAGCTCTCAGCTTTTCTGAACGCCTGGTAGCGTAGTTGGCGTGGTAGGTGATATCTGGTTTGTTCTAGTGTCTTCTAGTTAAATAATGTTTGTTCTATAATAGTACCGTAAGTTTTTTTTCACGGGTGACCACTGAAAACCAGCACTGTGCTGTGGGCTCCCCATAGCACACCATCATGTTGAGTGGTAACTTGCTTGTCGCAGTCACGACGTGCAAGATGTTAACGTATTTTTTTTTTCACCCGTCCTGTTGAAATTCTAAACATTTGTTACGCGTTGTACCTACCTATGTTTATTGTATTTTTTTTTGCTATTTTATTTGATGCATGTCATGTTCCTGCGACAAATAAATATTTTTTTCTTTGTTTCTTTTTCTTTTCAATAAACTATGAAAGTAGGACATAATAGCTCTTCGATTTCCTTGGCGCTAAATAACTTGATTTGAGTTAACTGGCTCATTGTTTAGTGACTAGCAGAGTACCATCTATGAATAGACCTCAGCAAACGCCACACAAGACGATCGGAATGGCATCACAGCAGGCCCGAAGGCAAATAAGAAGCCGATTCCTGCCGGCTTCCATTTAGAAACAAGGGCAATCTACGTAGAGTCTTTTCGGGGTCGCTGATAACGAAAATGAAACTAGAATACGGGATGCAGGAAAAATATTTAAAGTCTCATTTTTCTGACACTGACCCTTCGCCACTGCATCACAGTTTTCCTCTATTCAGTGTTTTCCAAAATCATTTTCATCTTCCCTTACTGTTGCATCTCTAAAAAATAAAGCAACAATCTCCTTTTCTTTATTTTAGGGTCCCGCAAACATTTCCGAAATGAAAGGCTGATGATACTGTAACGATATTCAAATCCGGAACCCAATACCTGTGTGGTACCGTGGATCATCCGTCAAGTGCCGTCATATATTTGATTTATCCTTGTTTGCTCGCGCCATCTTGTTATATTGAGTTTTCTTCACTAAAAATATAAAAAAATTTTGCTTCAGACCGTTTTTGCGATCTTGAATGAGTTTGTTACTGATTGAAAGTGAAGATCATCGTAAGTGTCGCTGCAGCTGATTCTTTGGTAGTATCTATTGCCTGATGGTATACAGGTATGCATATTATTATAATATTATAAGCCTATATTGTCCCACTGCAGGGCAAAGGCCTCTCTTCCCTCCTTCCACATTTCGCGATCTAGTGCGATTGTAGGCCAATCCTTTGCGAAAGAGTCCAGCTCATCCCGCCATCTCCTTCTAGGCCTGCCACGTTGTTGTTTCCTGCTATTTGGTATCCACTGAGTGGTAATTTTTGCTCATTGCTCCTCCGCCATGCGGCATACGTGACCAGCCCAGTTCCACTTCAACCTACAACGCTGCTGTTGTTTAACGGGTATGCATGTACGATTTAATTTTGTAAACGCATGTGACTGGAAAATTATCCGGAAAATTTTTAGCCAAAAATAGATAGTAATTCAACATCAGCTACGATTATTATCAAAAAATGCTACACATACATATTTTTTGTTACTTATTTGTGATTCTTACAATAGACTGTAATAGTCAATTCAATCATCTGTCTACTTGAGCATGATTACCTATGTAACCAAACTTTTTAAATTCATTTTACTATTTCCAACATTTCAATAAGACTGCTGGGTTGTAGTGGAATTGGGTGGGCCATGTGTTTAGCATGCATCAGAACCGATGGGCCAGAGTGGTCACGCAGTGGGTGCTAAAAGACGGGCGTCGTTGCCGATGGAGGCCTAGAAAACGCTGGCGTGACGACTTTGTGAGAGATTGACCGGAGGAAACTGCATGGAGAGAAGAGTGGAAGGATATGGGGGAAGCCTTTGCCCAGCAGTGGGACAATATAGACTAAGGAAAAATAATCTCCACCGTTTATAATTTACCTATTGCTGTAGCACTCTGACCCAAAAATATTCTCACATTCCTCAACAAAAATAACAAAAATACCGTAAAATGCTCAACCCAAAAAATACTCAAACGTGACTTATTCCCCAAAAGAAACAACTAAGCTAAAAAAGCATACTTTTGTAAAACAAGCACCCACACAATAAATACACGGTGTATATTATTCCCCTTATTTGTATGCTAATTCAGTTTTATCGCGTCGCGAAATTCACGTCACCTCGCTAGGAGCGTTTAAAGATCATTTTGTTTAATTTAAAATGTTATTATTGTTTCTGTGAAGGTATTATGAGTATAATTTGGTGTTTGCCGTGTGTTGTTCTCATTAAAATTGTGTGGAACAAATTCTCAGCAGGCATTTAGGATGGAATATTAGAAATAAGTACATATTATTATAGATTATTGTATCCACACGCACTGATCCCGCGTGATGAATCAAGGTGAGAAGCGTGTTTTTTTTTGTATTATGGTGAGAAACAGAGCGAGAATAATGCATGCGACAGTATCCGCGATGCGATCAAAATTAAAATATTATACAGGGTGTAAACGGAACCTTCACGAAGCCGTCAACCAAGCATTATTTAAATCAAAGTAATAAACTTTACGCAAAAATTATTGCCGGGAAACGACTTTTTTTTTGGGGGTGCAAAATCATGTTTTATGGTAAGACTCAATGGAACGCACTCAAAACATTGTGCTGATGGATGGATTGAACAGTATGTGGAGGTGTTTAAAGTAAAAATCTTACATTAAAAAAAATCTTACATATTTAAACAAAAACTTGTGAAAAAGTTGGAACTTTGACCCCCAATATCTCCGTAACTAGAAGGTTCCCAGGTATGGACTAGAACAAAAAAAATATATCGCAATGACGGGGAGAACAAGTGCCTTCAGGCTTCGTTAAGGGTCTTGTTACACTCTTTATTTCACATAGGCATACATAGGCACTTAGAAAACGTCGAAAAAAGGTGCACGGTTCGGGTTGGTCGTTTCCTATGGAGAGAACCGGCAATAAACTCCATGGTTACTCTTTTTAAATGATTTGGTTTTACAATATTATCATGTTACAGCATTAGTACTTAGGTATGGGCGGACAGCATAGGCCCGACAATAAGTCCTTGCTTACTACGCAAAAAACGTAATACAAGATAAAACAATATTTTAATTAGCGTGATCAATACGATAAGTTAAAATAAAGTGAAAAAAATACAGATAGATGCAGTGCACAGCATATTACAATGATTGGCTGGAGTACTTTTATTATGTGCATACCTGACGTGTACTGAAAATACATAATCAATAATTTCCTGAACGTGATTACTTTTAACAAAGAAACAACTGTTATCATGCTAAAAATCGTGCAAAATAATAAAAAAATAACTAGTAAACAAACGGTTTTTATTTTGACCCATTGTGATAAAATTCACACTCATTTTGAGAAGTGCTCGTTTTGAGAAGTGCTACTTTGAGAAGTGCTCATTTTAGAAGTGCTATTTTCAGAAGTGCACATTTTGCGAAGTGCAAATTTTGCGTCAAGTGCACATTTTGCGAAGCGAACATTTACCTCATTATGACATAAACTAAAGAGTCCAATAGGTTCTTAGATAACAGCTATAGATATCTTGTTGATCTTTACGTAAACACCCAAACACCGGAAAATTCTTCGAAATATACTCGCTCTTAATCTACGGAGCAATTAAAACAATAACCCCCAAATTGTATTCCCTATAGACCCTCTTATTTAGCTATAAACGTGGTTTTTAATCTTTTTCCCTCTGTTTAATATTAACCCCTTTGTGGGGATTAAGTGGTTAATAACTACGCGTTTTTGAGGGTTTTCTTGTAAACGATTTGAGGTTAATGTTTTACTTTTAAGAATTAAGGGTTATGTTTTAGCGTTTGTTAAGCGATTAAGAAAATAAGTATTCAGAAGAATTTTTGTTGGTTTTGTAATGAATATTTAGGGCTCGTTGGCTTGTTAGGGTTTTACGAACTGAATCAATGGTAGCCGCGGTTGGCCTGGAGATGGGTTATAGTCTTCTCGGTGATCTGATTTGTTATTTATATGTGTTACGGCTAAAAGCCGAAGTAAGGTTACACCTAGTTCTAGCCGGCTAAGTAAGGTTACACTTAGTTCTAATTTAACTATATTTTTATTGATAGGACATACCGACTAAATGGATTCGGTTAGGTTTGGTTAGAACTGTCACCAAAGCGCACGAGCCGAGCGAGCGCTTCATCAAAATGGGTTGCATTATAACAAACTGTTACCGGCCGCACCACGGTATATCCGGCTAGAACTAGGTGTAACCTTACTTCGGCTTTTAGCCGTAACATATAAATCGGTCCCAGATGATGATGATGCCCAGTAAGTAGCTGGGCATCGCAAAAGTCCTTAGTACTGTGGCTGACCATTGAGTGTGTGACCATCCATTACATACCGAGTTTTCTCCATGCCTTGGAAAGCATGTTAAGCCGTCGGTCCCAGATGTAATTTGTACATCTTTGACAGTCGTTACAGGTAGTCAGTGGCCCGAAAGTCTGAGAACCAGTCTTGTCAAGGGGTATCCTATTACCCAATACTAACTGGGTTGTGGAGGTCAGATAGGCAGTCGCTCCATGTAAAATGCTAGTATTCAGTTCTCTTCGGTTTGCCTGGAAACCAACCCTAATCGACTTTGAAAAAGGCTAGGCAGATGATTACTAGCGATATTTCTTACGGAATCAGGAAGTAATCATGTTTTTCTTTCTTTACCCATTCTCATTTTCAATTCTACCCCAATAAACGGTTTATCGTCACATTAAATATTACTCCGTTTAGATATAATATATCATAAAGAGAGGTATGAAATACAAGCCGTAAAATAAATAGATTTATGACTCTCGTAAAATGCTGAATGAATTTCCAACGAACTTTTACTACTGTATAAGCAGTTTTAGGTGTAAAATAACAAACTTGACTGGTTACCGGGAAATTATTTGGAAATTGGTTCGCGTGCGTCGTTCGGCTAACTTCGGTTGAGTTCGTTGATCGCTGAGTTCGCCGTTATTGTGATGTGATGCGAATTTATGAAGATCTTCCGTGTCCCTGTCTCCCTGGTGGTAGTAATAGGAGCCGTGAGGTTCTAGTCGGTTCGAAACTGACGGAACCCTTCGTTCTCCCCAGATTGAAAGCACTTTTGAGGATATCCTCACAGAAAAAAGGGCACGTAATGCGGAGAAATGAGGGAGATGTCGTGGTAGAATAAATAAGGGGAAGGGGGGTCAGTAAGCGTCTGACACTCCCTCCCACTCCACCCAGAGCGGGAGAAGTCATTTGATGATTTCCCATCCGTAAAAAAAAAAAAAAAAAAAGAGGGGACAAAAAATTTATGAACTGTGTGAATGATGATGTTAGTATCATTAGTCAGGGGGTTGACTTAGGGCACGCCACAATAGTGGCGATAAGTCCCCTCTTTGAGGAGTGGCTAGAGAGGCGCCACGGCGCCCTCACCTTCCGCCTGACGCAGGTCCTCACCGGACACGGTTGTTTCGGGAGGTTCCTGCACCGAATCGGGCGGGAGGAAACGCCCGGGTGCTATCATTGTGAGGATCGTCCGGAGGACACGGTGGCGCACACCTTGGAGGTCTGCCCCGCTTGGGCGGAGCTCCGCCGTGTCCTCGTAGCGGCGATTGGCGGCGGCGACCTCTCGCGCCCGGCCCTGGTTCAGGCCATGGTCCGGAGCGAGAGGGAATGGGAAGCCGTCACCTCCTTCTGTGAAGCAGTCATGCTAGCGAAGGAGGTGGCGGGACGTGAGAGGAAGAGAATCTCACGTCCCAGCCACCGCGGGCGACGCACCGGGCGTCGGGGGCCACGTGGTGGCTCCCGGCCACCGTAGGCGTGGGCCTGTGGACGGTGAGTAATGGGTTAGCTCACCGTCCGTCCGTCTTATGACGACAGACCGTGTCGACGGCGCGTTCGTGTTCCACGCGCGCCTCAAAGAGATGTCAGCAATCAGGAAGGGGCCCGCAAGGGCCGATGCCTGCCGGGGCTGCGGGACTGTTCGAAAGAGATACCGTGGCCCTGGAACACAAAGGGCAATGAAGGAACATGGATGGGTTTTAGTCAGTAAGAGTCTGACACTCCCTCCCACTCCACCCAGAGCGGGAGAAGTCATTTGAAGATTTCCCATCCGTAAAAAAAAAAAAAAAAGGGGGTTGACTTCAGACGATATGGCTAGTTGAAACCTAATGGGACCCATCCCAGCGAAGTTTGACTATTTAATCAACAATGTAACACTCCAAAATCTTGACCAATAAACTTATACTGTCACTTACGGGATATCTTCCCAATAATAATAATGAACAACAGCCTCGATCAATATCTGAGGAGGCTCTCGTTAGGCAGCAGGATCAAGGGCTTGATTCAGAAAGCGGTACTCCTGGACACGGCTCGTATTGTTAGGAGGTTCCTCTCTCTGGAGCCCTGACCGCCGGTAGCTTGGACCCTGTTCCCGACTATGACTATGTTTGTGGGCTACTATTATTTTTATTTTTAAATGTTTTTTTTTTGAATATAATTTTTGTTGATAAAAATATTTAAAAATGTAACTAGTAAGTAAGAAAAATAAATAAACGATGAACAATCACGGAAGATATCCCGTAAGTGCCAGTATAAGTCTAGTTGTAAACCGTGAAAGCTTAAAACAGTGTCTTGACCAATAACCTCACAAAAATCATAAACTTCACAATCACAATAATTTACTTAAAATACTACGTAGATAGGTAGATACCTACACACCCACGAGGTGCAATTATTAAAAGCAAAGAGCACCGCCAACAAACAAGTCGCATTAATTTAAAAGTTATTATTACCCTCCCTCCCACCCCCTCTCTTTGTACAGCCAACGGCAAAAAACGCTACTCATTTCAGAATTTCAATAATTTAATGACGTAGAACTGAATTGTTTGAATATTAACCAGTATTGGGTCAGCATGTTGCTGACTTGTGTTGCCAACTCATCATCTGCCTGATCATTTCCCAACTATGTTGAGGTCGGCTTCCAGTCTAACTGGAGGTAGCTGAATACCAGTATTTTACATGGAGAGACTGCCTATCTGACCGTCACAATCCAAATAGTACTGGGTAATAAGAAACCTTTTGTATGACTGACACACTGACTACCCGTAACGACTGTCAAAAATCTGCAAATGACAGCCGGGACCAACAGCTTATCATACTTTGCAAGGCACGGAGGAAACTCGATATGTTATGGATGGTCATCCATCCACGGACCAACCAAGACAAGCGAGGTTTAACATGAAGATCGACCCGAGCAGCTGTTATTATTTAGCCACGAGCTCCTATGTTGACGACTGTACCTCCCTATACACCACCAAATAATAGAGTCAAAAAACTTGGTTATTTGTTATTCTGAAGTATTTTAGAGCCGTACAGGTGATTAGGTATTGGCTTTGTTTCTAGAAGCTTTTTAGTTAGAAGATTCCTTTCAGTGGGGCTGGCGGTTGTCACTTACATAACATCACGCCTGAAATCCAGAAGACTTAGGCAGACGTGTACCCAATAGTACACCCACATTTCGCCAGTTATGTTTAAGTCCCATGTAATAAAGGGTGTAAAAAGACCCTTAACGAAGCCGAAAGGCATTTGCTCTCCCCGTCAATGCGATCATTTTTTGTTCTAGACCATACCTGGGAACCTTCTAGTTACTGAAATATTGGGGGTCAAAGTTCCAACTTTTTCACAAGTTTTTTTTTATATACATGTTTTTAATGTAAGATTTTTACTTTAAACAACTCCACGACCCTCGTACTATTCAATCCATCCATCAGCACAATGTTCTGAGTGCGATATATTGAGTCCTACCGTTAAACGTGATTTTTGACCCCAAAAAAAAAAGGCGTTTCCCAGTAATTTTTTTTACGTAAAGTTACTTAGTTTGATGTACAGAATGCTAGATTGACGGCTTCGTGAAGGGTCTGTTTACACCCCGTAGAGGCCGAGCCTGTTGCATCAACCGGCCACAAATCCCGACTCCGTGGCTGCTACTGAGAAATTCATACATGGAAAAACCCAATATCACAGACCCAATCGAACCCACGACCTCATGCTCAGCAGACACGCTTGCGACAACTAGACCAACGAGGCAGTCTGACGTTTGATGTTTAAAATTTTTTACGCTTAATCTAAAGCTCGAAAATCTCACAAGTCTGACAGTCAGTCTTACTCAGCTCAGGTTTGAAAAGGCAGTCGCTTGGTATAAGAGTCTGGAAGCCAACCTTGACTGTGTAGGAGAAAACTAGGCAGATAGGCAGATAATAGCAGTAAAATAAAAATAAATTGAAAAACTGCCTCGTTGATCTGGTGGTCGCAAGTGCCTTATTGTTTCACATCATTCCTCACACAACCCATCCATAGCTTCCTTGGTCTTCCTCTCCCTCTCCATCCATCAAAATTTATATTCATCACTCTTTTAGTCACATACAATTCGACCCTCCACATCACATGTCCATACCAAGGCAGTCAATTCCCTTTCAACTTTTTTTTTTTTGTAACTGGCACACTAAACCAAAAACACCATTAAACTAAAAACAGTTAAAACTAAAACTACATAGGTAAGTACAGCCCTCCATTACCTCAGTATTTAAAGCCGGCTTGCGTAGATAAGGCGGAACTAACCGGTGCTGGCTTGTAATTAGAAACCGTAAAGTTTCTGGACTTAGATCTAATGATAAGTGCCTTTAAAATTGCTTCTTGAAACGTAGGGAATTGGGTTTATTTGTTGGCTTTTGTGGGGTTAAAAGTGTGGGTCAGTTTTATTGGGTGGAAGTGTTAATGTGTCCTTTTTAGTCGACGGAAGGGTTATGATTTTAGCTGTCTATGGATGTTTGTAACATTTTTATGTGGCATTATATCAACTTAACTACAAAGGTTAATATGTTATGTATGCTTTTTTGTTAAGGGTATCATTTAAGCTATCGCCTATTTAATAAGTTTTGTGTTTCTTAAATAATAGAGTTTGTCCACAAAATAGTAGATTTGTCACCAAAATGTAGGCACCAAACAATATAAAATCAATTCCACATTAAATCACCTAAAATCATGGAGATATAAGGTCTAGTATCAAATAAATGTTTTTGTATGTATTATAATAGGTTTGTCCTAATAATTATTTAAGCAAACTAATTTAAAGAGATCACCAATAAATCATATATTATGTCACTAGAAAATTTCATAAAGTTCCAAAAAAAAATAGGGTGTCGTCATCATCGTTTCAACCAAAAGAGTCTACTACTTAACTGGACATATGCCTCCCCCAAGGATCTTAATTTCCACAAGTAGTGTAATATATTTAAAAAAAATATCTAGCAGAAAAAAGTAGCGACCTTTTCTTCTTTGGTATGGTGCCTTCATCAGTGGCAGTATTTTCCTCATCAGACTCCAATATCGGTACTTTCTCTACGAATGATTGCTCGACGAACGACGATAAACTTTTTGAATGAATTGCATTACCTTCTCCACTACTTGATGCCATAATCCAAAATTAAAAGTTAAGAAATTAACTAAAACAACAAATTATCCAAACCGATAATAAAATACACCCACAACAATGAACATGGAATCGACGCGAATGAAGTAAACTTGCATCTCGCCGCCCGCGCCGCGCATCGTATCTATTACCTACGACCCATCATTGAGGCCGGAAAGCGCGACAATTTGTCTCCGCCTCTTTGAACATATTTTCATTAAAATTATAAATTGATGTATTAAATTGGTAACGAATACTATTGTTTTAATAACTAAACGAAATAAAATGTAACTACTGTATTGGTGACAAAATAACAAATAAAAAGGAGTCGCAGTCAGGGATCGATAATCGATTTATTTGATAACAGATCTACCATTCTGAGCACAAAGCTATTATTTAAGTAATAAAACTATTATTATAAGAACGAAGTTTATATTCATCTAATGCACTACATTTTTATTGGTAATCCATCTCTTATTTTACACATTATTTTAACATTAATTTGATAATTCATACCTGGGAACACTTTTTGTTTATCTGAGAACGAAAATATTTCGTGACGATAGATCTATTTATTAGGTGATACAACTTGATGACAAATATGAATTTTGGTGACAAGAAATATAGTCCCCTTTTGTTAATATGTACACGTACAGCTCATATCGACAAGAAGTTATGCGAAGAAATCAGTGAGCATGAATATGGGGCTGACTATTCGAACGGTAAAACCGGCAAATCTGACCTGGAATGGATCAGAAAGGTAATAAAAATTCATTGAGGTACTGAACACAACAATCATCATCTGCCTAGCCTTTTTCCATCTATGTAAGGGTGGGCTCCAGTCTAACCAGATGCAGCTGAATACCAGTATTTTACATGGAGCGACTGCCTATCTGACCTCCACAACCCAGTTAGTACTAGGTAATACAATACCCCATGGTAAGACTAGTTGACAGACTTTATGGGCCACTGACTACCTATAACGACTGTCAAAGATCTACAAATGACAGCCAGGAACAACGGCTTAACATGCTTTCCGAGGCACGGCGGAAACTCGGTATGTAATGGATGATCAGCCATCCACAGATCAACCAAGGCAAGCACGGCTTAACCTAAAGATCGATCCGAGCGGCTGTTATATATGTGGTATTATTGAGTTATTTATGTTAGTGACCATATATCAGTTTAAAAACTTAACTTTACACCCTGTTCTTCAGCCCTATAATCCCTTGACTTCACAGCATAGAAAAAACTAAAACATTTTATTCGTATACAACATTTTAATTCGCGACCAACTAGTCTTGATACTTTGAAAGCAGATCACTTATCTGCAACAGGTGGATATCGAGTTTTCTTCTATACTTCATGCTCGCTTGTCCATACTCTGGTTTTAATAAAGTTTTCCTTTGCAAATTGTTGAGGATTATTATTTATGGTACTTTGATTTAAAACTACACAGTTTGTTATGTTATTTTCCCAGTGTTTTTTTATCCCTGAAGGGTTAGACAGAGGTGAACCTACATCCACATTTCGCTAGTTATGTTTAAGTCTCGTGTAATAGAGGGCGATCCTGTTGCCATCAACTGGGCTCAAATCCAGACTCCGTGGCTGCTACTGAGAAATTCCTGATAGAAAAACCCAATAACACTTTGCCCGACCTGGGAATCGAACCCAGGACGTCATGCTCATCAGTCGCGCTTGCAACCACTAGACCATCAAGGCAGTCATCACAAAATAACGGGATTATTAATGTAATTTAGGCTTGTTTTTAGGGTAATCAGAAGGTAATCGTGTGGCTTCGTATACACACAAATACATTCAAATATTTACGAGCGATAGACGGGACAAGACGAAAAAAATCGTAATCCAATACTTGTTACTACTTAGTAACAAATCGTTTTGTCTAGTGTCACACGCCCGCTTGTCAGGTAGCATTCGTATGTCAAAATCGAAAATGTTCGGGATCAAAATTGTTGTATAAAATATTCCCAATGTGCGCTCTCTAAGTCTTTTAAATCACTTTGTATACACATAAATGTACACTAGGCCCCTACTCCAAAAACGCAACTGAACGCAAAATACCTAGCAGAAGAAAAAAAACAACCAAAAATACCTAAACTATTTCATCCTTCAATCTTTCCTTCGAAACATTCAATGTAAAACAATGATATGCTAATACCGAGCACAGGGCCGGACTAAATAATTCATGCCGTGCTCAGGGCCGAACTGAGGTGAAGGGTGCAAAAAATAATACATTGCCAGTTTGCCTCGGTTCGCGGTAAAATCATGAATGTATTTTCTGGGAAAAAAGGCATTGAAAATGTAACTCGTTCTATTTGGTTTTCATTTGTTATGTCAGAATGTGAAAAAAGGTGTTGGGTGTTTTTGCTGTATGAGGCTCTTGGAATATATGGATTTAGTTTGTGTCAATTATTTCACACTTAAGAGGATCAGTGTAAGACGACTAACAAAAGGTATACAGGGTGTAAACGGACCCTTCACGAAGCCGTCAACCAAGCATTATGTACATCAAACTAAATAACTTTACACAAAAAATATTGCTGGGAAACGACTTTTTTTTGTTATGGGTGAAAAATCACGTTTAACGGTAGGACGCCATATAACGCACTCAAAACATTGTGCTGATAGACGGACTAAATAGTACTGGTGTCGTGGAGATGTTCAAAGTAAAAATCTAACATTAAAAACATGCATTTAAAAAAAAAACTTGTGAAAAAGTTGGAAATTTGACCCCCAGTATCTCCGTAACTGGAAGGTTCCCAGGTATGGTCTAGAACAAAAAAATGATCGCAATAACGGGGAGAGCAAGTGCCTTTCGACTTCGTTAAGGGTCTTTTTACACCCTTTATACAAGGCAGATGTGAGTGGCTACGCCGCGAGGAGACGCCCTAGAACGACAAACACTGACCTTATTGGTGAGGTTTTTCAGAAATGTCAGGTGCGTAGTACTCGCAACCAGCGCGCTTGTATGACCAGATATATGAACGTGGATGAGGCCAAAAGAGTATGTAACGATCGTAGCAGGTGGTGGTCTGTGGTATCTGCTTAACCCCATGGGAAAAAGGCGTGAGTTTATGTATGTAGCTAAGTATGTTATTTTGGTACTGAGAACACTGATAGCCAAGTAGAAATGGCAGTGACTAACGAGTTAGGTCGACAGATCGAGTCCAGGACAAGCATTTTGCATTGAGTAATTGATATCTTCGCCACTGCTCTCAAAACGAAGGAAGTAAATACTGTGGAAAAATTGGCATCTCCTAGAGCCAAAAATGACGATGACATGGTGGATAACGTTGCTCCTTTCAATGAATTGAGGTTTCTTCCCGACAAGTGGAAAAATTAAAAAACAAATCGGATGGGTAATCATCAAATGACCCCTCACGCTCTGGGCATAGTGGAAGAGAGTGTCAGACTCGTACTGACTAAAACCCATCCATGTTCCTTCTTTGCCCTTTGGGTTCCAGGGCCGCGGGATCTTTTTCGAACAGTCCCACAGCCCCGGGGAAAAATTACATTCTGGTTATTTTGTATGTCATTGAATAATTATCAAGACTACCAAATGACCAAAATTTAATCATTCAGATCATTTTGATTTTCCGTCATGGCCACTTTTCAGTTCAGTTTCCCCTTAGTTTCGTAAAGCATTTTTAAAAGCACACCTAACCTACATAGTCTGCACATTAAAAATACTTTCCGATTTCAACATACATAATTAAAAATACTTTCCGATTTCAATATTAATCTTTTTGATGGCTCTCGTACTAAACTATTTAAATAAATGTTTATTAGATTTTGATTTTTAAAAGAAACGTCACACGTTTCTTTTAAAAATCAAAATCTAATAAACATTTATTTAAATAGTTTAGTACGAGAGCCATCAAAAAGATTAATATTAACGTTACATTGATATTCACGATCATTTTACGGTAAAATAGGCCATTAGTTAGACCAGGAGCTCGGCTACAGGAGCGCACAGCATCTGAATATTTCGTTATTCAAATTAATTGAAGTTTGCGTTCGGAACTTTCGATTCTTTTTTGTTTTTCTGACTCCAAGAATATGGTAATGTCAGGCAGGTTGAGACATTTGTTTCATCGTTTATTGTTGGGGATTTATTTTTAAAATTATAAAAAGAAGACAATTAGGCTTCTAAACTATTATAGCCAAAAAATAAACGTGCATTATATAGAAGCTAGGCAGCAGTATGATGAAGCAAATTAACCATAAGTATACATTTGCCATGCAAACTGTCACGGAATGACCATTGTGATTTGAATATAAGGACTATTTCAATTGGTGGTCAATTTGCTTGGCAATTACTTTCCCTGACTTTACATAACGAACAATAAGCAATCAGTCCTGCTACCACCCACTCCAACATTCTTGGCATAAGTTTTTGTTACAGAACTTGTATCAACGTGTAAAAAATAATAAAGAAACATAACAAAGATATTTGATAAGCATTAACTTACTAAGCTACAAAAACTCGTATATACAAAATCTACAACACAAATAAGTTAGCTCATAAAAAGTATTGAAATTGAACATTAAATATCATCCAAAGCTTTCACGGAGTCCTAATGAGTTTCTGAATACAACATCGTGCTCGCAAACCGAAATCCGATGGCATATTAAATTACTAGACATCGTGGGGTATTGAGAGTTGCAGAGCTAAACTTATCTGTTTTAGTGAACTAAGTTCGTCAAATGTGTTCTAAGAACTTTGGAGAATGAGTATCTTTGATTTTGAATATGTGACGATTAAAATATTAGCATTAGAGTATTTTATGGTTAAATAATAACAGCCATACGGGGTTTAGCAACGTTTGCCGAGGTTGGTTCACCACGGAAAGCTTGTTAAGCCGTTGGTCCCGTCATTTGTAGATTTTTGACAGTTGTTCGTGACAGGTAGTCAGCCTGTAAGTATAACAACCAGTCTTACCAAGGGGTTTCGTATTACCCCGTCAACGGGTTGTGGAGGTCAGGTGGGCAGTTGATCTATGGAAAATAACCATGGAATACTGGTATTTTTAGCAACAACCAATGAACCAAAATATTTGGGAAAAACTTAATCAGGTGATGATGATACTATATTAGTTTTAAAGAACTAAGACGAATGCCACTATTTCATCATCATCATATCAGCTGAAAGTCCACTGCTGGACATACGCCTCTCCCAAAGGGGGGTTTTGCAATAATCGCCACGCTTAGCAGGCGGGTTGGCAATCGCAGTACGGTTGTTACAAAAGCACAGAGAACGCTGCTACCCATTCTCTGGTAAGTCCCTTAGTCGCCTCTTACGACACCCACGGGAAGATATGAGATGGTGCCATTCTTTACGTCCGACACCATACAGTACTCCAACACCATACATGTCATAATTTGACACGAGGTAAATGTGGTTGAATTAAAAGTAAATAAGTATGATAATAAGATACAGTGAACCACAAGTACATGTCATCGTTTTGTGGTTAGCTGTCTATTTTTTCTATTGTTTACCAACTAAACTAGACATAAAATAATGCGATATTTTACTTACAGATTAATTTATAACTGTCAATTAAAGTTGAAATAAACTTTTCAAACAAGTTTCGACGAATTTTCTGAAAATGCCATTTAAAAGTTTGTTAACTAGTGAATTTGATTTCTATCAGTCTACGCCATTTTAAAGGTAAATAAGTTTATTTACTGCGTTATAATAGAAAGTTGAAAAGTATGTAATGGACCAGACAATAAGCCACGACTGCTGCCACCTCGCATTGGTTAATATTGTAAGTTTATGGTCAACATTTAGTAATAGGGAAAATGCAAGAAATACAATACGTTTTTTTTTCTTAAAAAGTCTTGTATTAGCCCATAAAAACATTGTGGTAGACTTGTCTAAGGCCGCGACAGTCACGAATTATATGCATATTGGGATATTGCATAGACCAAAAAAAAGAAAAAGTAGGAATTATAATTGTCCGTATTTATGCAAAATGGAACCACACGACAAATTCGGATTTTTAATTTTTTTGAAGAATACTATTTAAAAGTGTTTGAAATTTCTTATACAAAAAAGACCCACATGATTTTTCCCTTGGAAAACAGGTATACAAAAAGCAGAACAGAACCAACAGCAACAACAAACGTTACGTATAATGCAAAACCGAACCACAGTATAACAGGACTTGATTGTTCAAACAAATAAACGATATTACTACCATGTCATTTTATACAAAACAGATCCACACTTACTTGGTACCATTATACTTTACACATATTAATATTATTAACAATTATTTTTAATCCACCAAATGGAACCAAGTTTCTGTGGTATCTTTATGCGTAAAGTAAATTCATAATTTAATTACTAATATTTTGTTGCCAAAATTTAACCACAAGCATTCGGTTCTATCATGAATAAATAAATATAGTAAAACAGTAGATCCTACTAGTATGTTATTTCGAAGTTTCAAAGAAGAAAAAGTTTTAAACGAAGCAGTTCGGATGTGTGACGACCGTTTTTTCTCCGCGAAAAAAGTTTTATTGTTTTTGTTAATTTCTTTTAAAATTAAGTATGAAAATGTTGAGTAGAGGCAAGCAATTGGTAATTAGATCATTGGAGACGAACACCGAAGATGATAACGAAGATACAACTGGTTCAAGGTTCGTGGTCAAGTAGTTTTGTTTAATGCATCTATATATATTTTTTTGTGAATTAAAGTTTTATTACTATAATATAAATACATAGTTTCATTTATATCAGTTAATCCCTGGGTTGTGGTTCTTTTTTGTATATAAGAAAACCTATCATTTAGTAAATGTTAAAAGGAACCACATGCACGTTTACTTAATTATCTAGAAAGTTTAAGAGTATTCAGAGCAAATTTATTTACACATACATAGATAAGTAATTTATCTATAATTTAAATAAAATAAATAGTACTTTCACTTCATCTAACAGAGCTGCAGATGTTTTTGTAAATTCTTTGATATCTCAAAAGTGAGTGTTTGCTGGGTGGTTCCTTTTTGCATAAATACGGACAATTTTGTTCTGTATTTTCAATGAGTTAAAGGTTTTTGGGGTGATTGATTTGCCATTTTTCTTCCTAGTTTCAAACTATCAAGCCATGTAATTTTTGGATGGCTAAACAAAATACCACAATAGATTTTGAAAAAAAACAAGAGACGCTTAAGTGTTCGGCGATTGTTGTATATAATTATCAATAGTAGTATTGTTATAACAATTTCCTTTTTTTATAAATTAGTACTTTTTTACTCAGTAAAAATAAAAATATACAAAAACGATGACACAAAAATCTACATCCTAGCTCCTAAACTAAGTTGATCGACAAAAAACCAGCCCTAATAATTGGTTTAATTTCCCTGAACATAAATCATTGTGCAGCATTCTATAATGATTCATTTGGGTCGAGTGTTGCTACAGAATGAACCAAATTGGTTCAATTTAACACTGCAATTAACAAATTGTGGGATAGAAAGGTGTTCCTGTTATGTTTTTTTTCGATTTTTCGATTAAGTTGTATTCGGAGTATTGGGACTTGAAAGTGTTTGATAATTCTAACTTCCTGTACGTTGTAATTGGTTGGGATTGCATATTATTTGTCTTTTATTTTTTAGATAAATATATGTCCGTTTTCACTAACACAAAGTGATACCTAAAAGTGTTTACTAGTAAAAGCTTGCTCTAGGATTTTCAACGCGGGGTTTTATTAGGCAACACACCAATGACGATTTCATATTTTTTTGACGCCCTTTATTTTTTTTTGCCTCTTATACATGTACTTATTTTTTATTATAGGTCAGTATAGTAAATAATGTATATGGATAATAAATAAAAATATTTACCAATGTAGAAGTACCGTGGTGGTAGTGAGAGTGGCCGATAATCTCAGACTACCCGAATTATCTAAGAACGTAACTTATAAGTTTATTTGGAAGTTTCAGTCTGCTATTATGCAGTACACAGGGTGGGAGGGACACCGACGCGAAAATGGTTACCACGTATTTAGTACATCAGTCTGAGTCCCCCCACACAGAATTTTTTTAACTTTATTTTTTTTTAAATCAGCCGATTCCTATAAAAGTGCTATATCCTATCCTACGGCCTACCCCGTCAAAATGTATGGAACGGCTGTTTTCATCCCCCCCTTCCAGGGTTTAGAATGATGTACCTACCTACTGAGTACGTGGTAACCGTTTTCGTGTCGGTGTTCCTTCCACCCTGTATAACGTGCCTAAATATCATATCTGTTATTACTTATTACCAAACCATTTTACTTTACGATTCTGGCTAGATTAAAATTGTGAACCTAGAGAATTAATGTCAGTGCTTCTTAGTAAAAATATTTTTCTTAATACTTATTACTAAAATTATGATAAGATGTTCACTGAATCGAAATTTTAAAAGTAATCTTTTAAAGATTGGAATTTCTACGAAAATCAGGAGGTATCAGGGTTATAAAAACACTTTTTTTTAAGGTCTTAGACACACAACTATTTGTTTTGTTAGGCTTGATGAATTAGAGAGCTGAGTACCATCTGCTGGGTGATCTGCTTAGTCGTTTCACAGATATTTTACCTTCACCCTTGCAGCGCATCATCATCGAGACTAGCCTTTGCCCAACTATGTTGGGGTCGGCTTCCAGTCTAACCGTATGCAGCTAATTACCAGTATTTTGCATGGAGGGACTGCCTATCTGACCTCCACAACCCAGTTAGTACTAGGTAATACGGTACTCCTTGGTAAGACTGGTTATCAGACTTTTTGGCTACTGACTAACTGTAACGACTGTCAAAGATGTCAAGAAATGACAGCCGGGACCAACGGCTTAACGTGCTTTCCGAGGCACGAAGGAAACTCGGTGTCTAATGGGTGGTGACCCATCCATAGATCAATAAAGGCGAGACTTTAGGCTCGTAGCAATAAAGTTTTTGTGACGTTGTTATCACCGATAAGTCTATCAAAATTAAAGTGATCTCTTATTTTCTTAAGGATAATGTCAGTACAGCCCAGCATGCAGTGTGGTTCTGAGTACCAAGTGAAGAATCTACGAGTGGCTTTTCCTTAGGCGATTCATTTTCATATGTTTGCATTCCATACTAATAATGGGCTCAAAGCTATGGTACGATTATGGACCCTATAGAGCACATCAAAAAGTATAATACTAATGTTTAGTAGACACTCACAGGACGCCGCTCGCACAGAGACAGCGAAGCAGATTTATGGGCACTGCACCGCGCGGAGACGCGGTGAGCGCCGCTCGTCCGCGCAGTCGGGCGGTATACCCACGTGTGTTAGGCGATTCGCCCACTGCACCGCGCCCCGCTGCATAGCGCAGGGCCGCCGATTTTAACATTGTAAGAAAGTGTCTGAATTTGTATAGAAATCACACCTAGGACAACACACTGACAACGCGTCGGTACGCCTTGGCGTACAGTGTTAAAATCTGCGGCCTCTCGCTACGCGACGGAGCGCGGTGCAGTGGGAGAATCGCCTAAGGCATCGACGGATTTCACACAAGATAACGCGACGTGAGGTCGGCTTCACCGCCCGACCGCGCGGATGAGCGGTGTCTTGTGATAACCGATGGCCACGAGCTGTGAAACAAATAACACGCGCGCGTGTTTCTTGACTCAAGTCAAGTGGCAACTTGCAAGTCGCATGACCTAGGGTTGTGAACAAGGCCTGAGCATCAAGCGAAGCACCTGTGTGTCCTCGGCCTAAAGGTGACTCTTTTTGCAAAGGTGACATCTAACTCTAATTATGCTTTTAGTCGATTGATCGTTTCTAATCGAGTGCTGTCAAGAATTCTTTAGAGAATTTTATTTCTATTTCAAATCTGTGTAATGGAACTTTAAAGTTATGTTTTGAAACTTATTAGAATATAGGCACTTGATGGATTTGTATTAATTGATGTCAATATCGCTCCATTTTTAATACCTTTTTCTAAGAAATCTACCTTCTTATATTTCTTTTGCAGACCTGATCATCAGTCATACCAAAAATCAAAAACCATTTTAAAAAGGCTCTACTAACGGTGTCAGAATGTTATATTATTTTGGCGTCTTTGCACAACAAAATTGAACAAACATTAAAACTAAAACTAGCCCCTAAAACACACTATAGATCCGCTATGACAACTTAAAACGTGTCTAAACCCTCACCAACCTTGGTTGGCATGCCACCTGATGCCTTATCACTACTGAACCCTTTTCAAAGCCCACGCTACTACTTACCTCAAAGAACCTAGATACAGAAGGTCGGCTCCAAACAAAGAGCAAAAACAGGCGCACGCACACATAGACGCTTACGTAAGGCGATCTCAAACAAATGACAGTCACGAGTGCGCTTGCACTCGCTTTTCGTGAAGCGTGTCTATGTCACCATCTATTTTTCTAGGTTCCTAATATAACTGCTTTGGGGAAGGCCTCTAGTCTAAAATACCAGTTTAACCAGTTCATACAAATTGCAGTTATGGCTCCGGAAATTGATACCTCCACCGTGCCTCGGAAAGCACATTAAGCCGTTGGTCCCGGCTGTCATTTGTAGATCTTTGGCAGTCGTTACAGGTCATCAGTGTCCCGAAAATCTGACAACCAGTCTGACCAAGGGATATCGTATTATGGTATACAAGCTGAATCCGGTTAAACTGAAAGCCGACCCCAACATAGTTGGGAAAAAGCTAGGAAGATTTAGACTGTAAAAGATCTACACATGACAGCTGAGACCCCTGTATAAGATGCTTGCTTGGTGGAGTTTAAAAGTATGGTAGACCTCTCAGCGAACCGACCTTGGCAAGCGTTGCTCAACCTTGTGTGTGTAGTGGGCTTTCTCATCATCTGCCTAGCCTTTTCCCAACTATATTGGGGTCAGCTTCCAGTCTAATCGGTTGCAGCTGAATACCAGTATTTTACATGGAGCGACTGCCTATCTGACCTCCACAACCCTTTTAGTACTAGGTAATACGATACCCCTTGGTAAACTGATTGTCAGACTTTTTGGGCCACTGACTGCCTAACGACTGTCTAAGATCTACAAATGACACCCGGGACCAACGCTTTAACGTGCTTTCCAAGGCACGGAGTAAACTCGGTATGTAATGGGTGATCACCCATCCACAGACCATCATAGGCAAGCACAGCTTAGCCTAAAGATCGACCCGAGCGCTGTTATTATTCAGCCACGAGCTCCTCTTAGTGTAGTGGGCCTTCTGTGCCTATTATATTTAGTGGTCGTACCAAATTAATATCCTTACTGATAGGCAGGTTGGCTGAGTACCGTGATTTGGATGACAGGTTACTGATTGTAGCGGGGGATTTAATGCCTTGAGGGAAACATATTTTTGACTGGAAATTACTTTGGCTATTAAGCATTTGGACTATTGTTTAAAGGCCGAAACACACCGGATCCGTACACGTAGACTTGCACGTGCACGTACATGTACCACGTAACGCTACGCATATAGTCTACGTCACGTGAACGGTGTGCCATGTCTCTATAAATTATGTGTATTATAACGTCATTGTACGTGCACGTGCACGTGCACGTCTACGTGTACGGATCCGGTGTGTTTTGGTCTTTAGGGTCATTTTTGAGTATTTTTTTAAACTTGAGTTGGCCCATTCAATATTTAGTTAGCCATAGACCCTACACAAATCTAGACTCCAAAGACCTGGAGTGACTGCCTAACTGGCTTCCACAACCCGTTTTATTGGGTAACACGGTTTCACGTCCTAATAATAAAGGGTGTAAATAGACCCTTAACGAGGCCGAAAGGCTTTTCCCCGTCATTGCGATCACTTTTTTGTTCTAGAACATAACTGGGAACCTTCTAATTACGGAGATATTGGGGGTCAAAGTTCCAACTTTTTCACAAGTTTTTTTTAAACATGTTTTTAATGTAAGATTTTAACTTTAAACACCTTCATGACCCCCGTACTATTCAATCCATCCATCAGCAAATTGTTTTGAGTCCTACCGTAGAACGTGACTTTTCACCCCAAAAAAAAAAGTCGTTTCCCAGCAATAATTTTTGCGTAAAGTTACTTAGTTTGATGTACAGAATGCTTGGTTGACGGCTTCGCGAAGGGTCTGTTTACCCTATATTTACCAAATACTGAAATTATACTGTTCTGATATCAGCTTCACGTTGTCATGACAAATTAGTACAGTGAAAATGATACCCAAAACAATAGATTTTGCTCTGGTTTCCATCAATAAACGCTAAATCGCTCATCACGAGGCATCCATTACAGTTCGTGCATGACGTAGAGGTAGGAACTTAAATAGTGGAGTGTTTATGAACATTATTAATTATTGTCATCAGATCACGCCTGTTTTCTACTATGTTGTGGAGAAGTATACCTCTCTGGGAAGGTGTACAGGAATACAACCAAATTTCGCCCATCTTAGGTATCGAATCCTACGTTTGACAATCATGTTTGCGAACATAAAAAAAAGATTTTTCTAGAACATTACCACTGTCTCACGGGCTCGGAAGGCAAAAATGTGATGTGGATTGACCAATATCCAGATAAAATGCATCACACCACTGAAAGATGGCCATTCGTTGAGACAGGTCAATAATCATCACAATGACCGGCCCTGTTCTTCTCGCTTCCAGCGATTGCCTGCGCCCTTCACCAGGTCATCGGTCCATCTAGTCCCGCTGCATCTTGCGTTAGACGCAGTTATCAATGGCTCCATCGGCCATCCGTTCTACATGAAAATGTGCTTCTAATTTTTACTCAGTCAGATCCACGATATCCTTAGCAGTTGGTTTGCAAAACGATAATTTAGGTGGGCTGTCTCGTGGTAAACGTTTTTTCGATCAACAGTTCCTGGTCAAATAAATGATCATTCTAGCTAACGTTCTTCAGACAAATGAACTTCTCTGAGACGTGACGTACTCCTCATAGAAGCCCATCCTGACCTACCCTTTAAAACCACAGAAGCTTACTCCAAATGGATTCGTACCTCCACACGCTAACCAATATCGACTCATTAATAATTGCCGCACCGAGAGTGCTGCCTTTAAAGTAACCCGCTTTAGCCACGCTATTTAACCGATAAATTATTAACCAAACATTTACTGAGGCCGTTATAACATGGTACTTCATGTTGCTCTCTTCTGAACAGATTTGGAGATCAAATGGAAAAAAAGTATGATTTTTTCCTTTTTGAAGTCGTTAAGTACGAGCCTGTCAAATGCTAATAAATGCTTTTTTGGGTAAGGTTAGGAGCTTAGGAACGTCTTTGTGGGTTGATCGATCAGTATAGTTGGCCTTGGCTATCATGGTCTGTTCAATGAGTATGTGTAGTGTTTTTTTTCATGGTGTATCGAGAATCTGCCTTGGAGCGCCACAGAGCATGAAAACCATCGATGGCATTATTCTTTTGTTATGCCCTTGTTCCTCTATATTGGTGTCAATGGCCATTCTCACCTTATCTGACACTACTTTTTTGCTAAAATGAGAGGCTTTTTTCTCATGAATTTCAGACGATTCCAGTAAATCAGTCTATAATGTTCCCTCGACTGGTAGTCCCAGATCCGCTCTGTGAGATAAAAGTTGGATCATAGTCCACCATGTCAGCCGGGCGGTCCACTGCTGGTTGGTGGATGTCAATCGACTTAATATTTTTTGGTTCTAAGAGATGATGTTTTCCTTGACCGATTTAAGAGTAATGGTGACGAAATAAATTACAAAAAAAGCGCCTGCTTGGGTTGTAGTAGTCAATGGTCTGAAACTCTGACAAGCAGTCTTACCAAGGGGTGTCGTATTACCCAGTACTAACTGGGTAGTGGAAGTCCGATGGGCAGTTGTTCCATGTAGAATACTGGTATTCAGCTGCATACGGTTAGACTGGAAGCCAACCCCTCGTATTTGGGAAAAGGCTAGGCAGATAATGATGCCTACTTAGGTTCGAGCCCACAACCACGACACGTTACTCGGGGCCAAGGACCACCACTGCTCTTAAACTGTTCAAAAACAACAAACAGTAGGTCGTCATCTCAACCTCCTTTGCCTAACTCGCGTTTAAAAGGGGTATCACTAACAACAACACCACTGCCCCAACAAAAGGAAATCCTCAATTCATAGAATATTCTACCTTCATCCGCCACATAATTCTCACATCCTAAACATCAAGACACACAATTAACGCACATACATTACGATTAAAGATGGAGGTACTCTAAATAGGTTTTAGATGTTACAATTAAATATTCAAAACACGAATTTTTAGTCACAAGACCTTTAGCAAATTAACCCAAAAGCTGTCGGGTTAAGGGGCATTATAAGAATAAATAATGAGTTAGACTTTATACTATAGAAAAGGTAAGAACAGAAGGTCTGGTTCATACACCGAGTGAAAACAGGCGCAGCCCAACTTCGACCTAACTGTTACGAAAATAAAGCTCACTGTGATTTTGATAGTGATTTAAAAATATGTAAAAGGACCTTCTTACAGAGATCTCGCAGAGCACAGTGACGTCTCGGTGGCCGCTCAAGGCATTGTCAACACTTTCATAGATACCTAGCATATCACCGTTTATCTACTCGCACTTCATCGACTTTGAAGGTGTTGTGAAGCTGAACCCACTTCCAGCGCCAGGATTTTTTTGTTTTATATATGAGGACCAATAAAGCTATTCAAAACCAAATTAAACTGATCTCATTCTACGGGAAGCTCATACAAAGCGAGGTCAGCTTATACTGGATATGTATAGGTTGATGTGTCACCCTGTGTACTGCTGTAGTTATGGTTGTCTCTAAACGACGCTGGCTTGCCGATTCCTTGCTCTGTAGGTGATCTAAAACAAATGACAGTCGCGAGTACGCTTGCACTCACTGTACGTGAAGCGTGTCTATGTGTGCGTGGAGATCTCAAACAAATGACAGTCGCGAGTACGCTTGCACTCGCTGTACTTGAAGCGTGTCTATGTGTGCGTGGAGATCTCAAACAAATGACAGTCGCAAATGCGCTTGCACTCGCTGTACGTGAAGCGTGTCCATGTGTGCGTGAGATTTCAACCTTCTGCCCTACATATTTTGTGCTCACAGGATCACAAGAATTCTGTGTACCCTCTCAATTAAGGTGAAGTTGAAATTAATTTATTCTAACTAGGGGATTTTGGGCAGGAACCGTGTGTAAGCTGTAATTTTTAAAGAGATTGTTATGATGTACCAAAGGTAGGTAATTATAATTAATGTGGGTGTGCCTACTTTATTTGATTAGGTATGAGTAGGGGGATTTTGTTTTGAACTCAAATGAGAGGATTTATTTCAGTCAGGTAATTAACAGGCGTCTTTTAATTGTTAGATTGAAGCTGTGAATATACCAGGGGTTGGGTAAGTTATTTGTTATTTCTTTAGTACTATTATTAGTAGAGAAGAATTTAGATGGTGAGATTATGGTCTGCTAACTATCAAAGAAACGGCAGTGAGCAAACAGAGAGACACAAAAATTAAAAGAAAATGTGTTTTTGTTATGTATAAGTACCGTATATATTTTCATTATGCATTAAAACACTTCAATTTCATTTATTTGAATACATGTATAGATAAATCACTATCCAATATAACAGATTAACCCTATACATCTTCAGATATACCCAAAAACAAAATCTCCATACGTAGTTACGTCATTAACAGTTCAATGCAAGAACACGTTAAATCCTTGCGAGAATCCCGTAAATGCATTAGTTCTCAACTAATCTTCGTACTAGAGAATACTAGAGATACCTACAGCTTCATTAAAGACGCATTAATACTGAAACAATGATTATACAGGGTGGTTGTAGAAATGCTACAGATTCCTCTATGATCTGAAGATGTATTTTGAAAATCAGATACGAAATCTTACGTTCAGTAAAAGTACTTTAAAAAGCGCCGCCTATTTTTTTCCATAAATTGAGAATAGAGTAATAGAGCGGACTTTGTCTGATATAAAATAATTTAATTATGACAAAGCGTCATTCAAAGACTAGAAAGAAATGTGTTAATCGTCTGGAGATTTAGGGGGTATTCCTCAAAGCGCAACTATTTTTATGCGCAACCAACTAAGCGCAACTAAATTATTCTTCATAGCGCAACCATGATGAAAAATATCGTTAATGAATCCATCTTACCCATCTTTATTTTTCATCATGGTTGCCCTAGGAAAAAAATAATTAAACGGAATTTAACCACGAGCTCCTCATCTGCCAACTTTTATAGCCCCTATATCTACACGCATTCTTAAAACCTTTATAATACATACGTTATCATCATTTATCGTTTTAGCCGCAATCGCCCACTGTGCGGTATTTACTTCAATTCCAATTTGATTCAGGTTTACGATACAAACACCCACCCACCCTGTATACCTCCTGTATATATCTATTACGAGTTCTGGTAACAATATCAGCCAGAAAATTCTGTGCAATAGAAAAAAAATGTTCTATTTTTGATATTATTTGGTAGAAATTGCTGTTCATCTTCAAGAAGTTTTTCCACGGTTTTGTGTGATAATTCCCTACCTCCACGCGCGAAAAAGCTAGTCTTACATGTTAACCATTGCACTCCAAAGCATTATCGTAAGCCAATATACCTAGTAGTTCACTGAAGAACCTAAGCTCTCTCAAACGTACAATCTTGCCTTTTCCTCTTGACAAATACTCAGCAACTTTATTCCAATTCAGTTACAGCTTACAATTCCCACCCTGTATACCAGGTAGATTAGTCTAAAACAGGACAAGTTCATGCGCTATGTTCTGCAAAATATTGTATCGAGTATCGAGCGTAGTTCAGTGCATAGCGGCCCAAGTTTGTAATCTATTCTGTGAGTTTCATTTGTAAACGTAGATGTGTGTTACACCGTTGCGAACATGAGAGCATGACGTTTTCGATCTACCTGCTTTAACTCTTTTTTAAAATTTCTAGTTTTACTTTTAAATAGTACTGTAATAATGCTGTTCTATTTTTAGAATTATTGGTCATCAGAAGATGGTAAAATTCTTTGATATTTCTTGCTTTGAAGCCAGTATTACGTTCTGCAAAATACTGCTCCGAGTATCGAGCGTAGTTCAGTGTATAGCGGCCCAAGTTTCTAATCTACACTGTGAGTTTCATTTGCAAACGTGGATGTGTGTTACACTGTAGCGAACTTGTGAGTGTGACATTTGCAGCCAGTTAGAAGGTCTATAATTGCCATTCTTAAAAATTTCACAATCTAGTCGCAATCCCATCGCGGCGGCAACATGTTATTATGTCTGATCTACTTTTTACAATTTTTTTATTAACTTGATGCATTAGTTACATACTAATACAATTCCAACACAACACTATAATTTTTCTGGCATAATGGTAAAGGCGTTGTCTCGGTTTTCAAAGACTCAACTAATTGAAAATAGCAGACTTGGTCCCCAGCAAAGACTTTAATGACCAACAGGTTTCTGACACTACAAGTGTACCTAACGTGTCAAACTTAGCAATTATGTCATGTCACTTAGATTAACATGACTTTTTTCAATATAATTTCTTCTAATAGCCTTTACCTATTATCTATTTAGTACTAAAAACTCTTTAGCTCCCAAGTAGCAATCGCTTTGATAAAAAACGATCGCGAGCCAATATTTTGTCTACGGAAAACAGTTACAAGAAGACTACGTTACACGACGGTGTGATAGAGTCCCGCTATAAGGTGCTTATACCGCTTAGTTCGCTACTTGCCCAGGCTATGGGTATTAGATACATAATCAACTGCGAACTCTGCCTGCCCCTTTATATTAAACTGTTCAGGCTTCACGCTATTATCTGTAAGGGGATAGCGAGTTTTAATGGGTTTATCTTTAGTAGTAAATGGATAAGAAAACTAGGGTCTTATTGGGTAATTGACTTAGAATCACAATGGGTTTGGGTATCGCTTTTGGCGAAATAACTTGGTATTGCTTCGACTCTCAAAACAGTGAGGAAATCGACATATTCAGGGCCCGGAGCGAGACCTCGGGATCAAAGTTTCAACTTTATGACGAGTTTTTTTTTTTAAATACCTGTTTTTAATGTAAGACTTTAAACACCTCCACGACCCCGTACTATTCAATTCATCCATCAGCACAATGCTTTGAGTGCGTTACATCGACTCCTACCGTAAAACGTGATTTTTCACCCCAAAAAAAAGTAGTTTCCCATCAATAATTTTTGCGTAAAGTTACTTAGTTTGATGTACATAATGCTTGGTTGACGGCTTCGTAAAGGGTCCGTTTACACCCTGTATATTCATCAAAAACTGTACATGATTCAGTCCTCGTACAAAATAATTTGGTAGCAAAGTTCGCGTGGCCGCAACCAGTTACGGCCCACTATTATTTCGTCTAGATAAGATTAAGCTCGCCAAAACATAGATTTAATGTTCAATGAAACGAGCATTTTATGTATGACGTATGAGAGGCGAGGTAATTGAATTAAAATGTAATTTTAGGTTATGGCGGGGTTAATGGTTAGGTTTTCTATTTATAATTGAGTGAGGTAAAAGGGCAATAGGTAGTTAACACGTTGGAAATAAGTAAAAGGTATAAGCATCATCATCTGCCTAGCCTTTTATCAACTATGTTGGGGTCGGCTCTCAGTCGTTTGTATTTTAAAGAATGTACGCGAGCTCTAATAGTGGTCCCCAGGTTGTATGGGGCGTTGCCATTCTTCTTTGACAGTTTGTGATATCATGATGTGCTAGCGACTGTTAGTACATAGGAAGCTCTTAATTTTCTAGACCACCATGATGCAACAACTAAGAATTGTTTTACTCTTTTTGCGTATAAATGACGTATAGTCTTCTTTATCACAATTCAGTAATTAAATTAAATTATACCTTTAATCATAGACCCTATACTGTCCTTTCATTTTTATTCTACCTCTGACGTTGCAGTGAGCTTTATTTCCCGTTGACATAAGGTTTAAATCAGCGGTAAAAGAACTGCAAAAGGATTTTAGTTTCGTTATAATTGCAATCGGAAGGCTTCTGGCAGCTTAATTGTGGTACACGGGTACTCACAATTGATGCCCAACAGTATTCATTGCGGTACCGGTAAGCTGCTACTATTCTTATTCTTCTTCTTTATTGCACACAAAATAACAAAAGATATACATACAAATTGCAATAATATAGCTTATGTACAATGCCGAACTTAACCCAGAATTGGGTTTTCTTACAGGAAACCAAATTTCATTTTTTTTTTTTTTTTTTTCTTTGTAGAGCACTAGCACTTCGCCCCCGACTTTGTTCGCAAAAAGTGTGTTAGCTCGACTAATATGCATGCTATGAAAATAATTTATAGCCTATAGCACTCACGAATAATGTAGCTTTGTATCAGTGATTTTTTTTTTAAGAATTGGGTCATTAGTTCTGGAGATTACCCCCTACACACAAACTTGCAAACAAATTTTACCTCTTTATAAATGAATGATAATATTAGTAAAGAGAGACACGACTGTTTTACTTAAAAGGTAAGGCAGAGGTGCATACCTGTGGGCTTAGACAAGTAGAAATCCCTTCCCGAAACGTTTCGTTTTTCAACAAAGATTTTTAAAAGAATTGACATAATTAAGGGGATTAGGCAAAACAAGCAAATGTACAAGATATCCTCATTCGTTAAGATTATCTTTGAGTAGACAAAAAGAGCTTTTAGGTTTTCTAGAATATCTTTTTGTTTCATTGATCTTGCCTTCAATAGTACATCATCATCTGTCTAGCCTTTTCGCAACTATGTTAGGGTCGGCTTCCAGTCTAACCGGATGCAGCTAAATACCAGTATTTTACATGGAGCGACTGCCTATCTCTACCTCCACAACCAATTTAGTACTAGGTTATACGACACCCTCTGTTAAGACTGGACATCCGAACAGACTTTTTACTTCAATGGTACATACCAATACAAAATGTAAAAAAAAAATAGAAAATCTCTTATTGTGTTGGTTCAGAAAGGACATTGTTCGGCGCCCATACATCGTTCGCCTAAGAACCAACAAAGACGTGAATTTACTTTCTGCGTTCTAAATAATGCATTAATTCGATTGAAACTAAATTAAAATCACAGACAGTTCTGAGAATTGTAAAAAAATCCAAAATACTCCTCGGTATTTGGGGTTCAAATTAGGTCAATAGAAAAGTGATAATTGCGAGTGACAAAATGACGAGACTGTCATTCGGTCATTATTATCAAATGTCTAAGTGACTGACTGACAGACAGAGATCTGTCAATTCATCGACTGTCAGTATTGATGTTGATCGTTTCACATAGCACTTTCAATCGTTTTATTCTGTTTGTAACTAAAAACCTTATTCAATTAAAAAAATAATGGCACACCGGAAATAAGACAGAAGGAAGTGAATTACTTTTTAAAAAATGTTTTCAAAATTATGAAGTGTCCGTTCTATTGTAATAATTGTAATGTTAATTATAAAAGAACTAGTAATTATGGTAAAGGTTTCATACGTGTTGATGCATAGGCCATTTTTTACAATGTCCTTTGTTCTCGTTCGATGAAATCAACCTCAATGCAAGTGCCTTTATTGTACGATTTTATGCAAGATTGATCGACTAGATCACTAGCTACGCTGGCGCGTCTGCTGACCATAGTCCTGGGTTGGTCAAAGTGTTATCGGGTATTTCCATCAAGAATTTCTCAGTACTCTCACGGAGCCTGGATTTGTACCCGGTTGATGGAAATAGGCTCGCCGCCTATAACATGGGAGTTAAACATAGTTGGCAAAATGGGTGTACTCTATTTGATACACCTCTACGTAACTCTTGACGGATTACAGGCGTGATGTTATGTTATGTTTTTGATGTAAATGTTATTTTGACAAAAGACAGATTCCCATCAAGCAGTGCAGTGTGCCGAATACTGTCAAATTGAAAACTATTTCGTACGTCCCCAATTAGGATACATGTTGTGGTCTGCAATTCTGCGAACCAAGATAGTTCGTCAAGAATATAGATAAACTGCGTTCAGCATTAAGTTTCCAAATATGTAAACAAATACGGGTTTTTGAAATAAAATACCTAAATACGAAACTGAACTGTATGTGTGGACATTAAGTTTAGTTTTCGCTAAAACTTTAATTACTTAGATAACTTTTACAAAAATACTAGTCACTCTGAAATCAACGTAATCATTATCATCTGCCTAGACTTTTCCTAACTATGTTGGGGTCGGCTTCCAGTATAACCTGATGCAGCTGAATAACTACCAGTATTTTACAAAGAGCGACTGCCTATCTAACCTCCACAACCTAGTTAGTACTGGGTAATAAGATACCGCTTGGTAGCACTAGTTGTCAGACTTTCGGGCCACTGACTACCTGTACCGACACCCGGGACCAACGGTTTAACATGTTTTCCGAGGCACGGAGGAAACTCCGTATGTCATTGGTGGTCGCCCATCCACGAATCAACCTAGGCGAATCAACTTAATAAACACCTAAATAAAGTTCACATTTCTTTGAGTGGAAATAATATCAATTTGGAAACAAGGATTTGAACAGACCTTACAGACGAAGTTCTGCAACATCTTGAAATGGCTCTAAATATTCCCACGTCACGTTGAATATGAAATACAGTTGCAATATGTACGTACCTACATTTACCTCAATATGTTATTAATGGTAAGGAATATTGATGAAGATTTCCTGAGTTCGTGGAGATTAATCTTCATTGTTCTAATTTTCTTGGCGTTATGTGAAAATGCATTGTTGTTGTAATTGTTTTTTGAATGGAAGTGATGGAGTCTTATAAATTCCCTAGCTGTTGCCCATGATCTTCGTTCGCGTGAAAATATTAAAAAAAAAAACTGCCCTTTTTGAGTCGGATTTTGTTAACAATTTCAAGGGTTTTAATTGTTTTGCAAGGAACCCTAAATATTTTTCTAAAATAAGAGTAGGCTAGTTATACCTAATAATTATACAACAGCAGCTATCTGCCAGTAGAAGTCCCGTCAAAATCCGAGCAGTCATTTCGGAGATTATCGACCGATGTCGATCGATGCCACCAATCACAATCGGTCGGCGATCGATAGGTGTAGTAGAAACTATCGATTAACGTCGACTAATACATTCTACCACCGATCGGTGGCTCGATCGACGATCGATCGATTGTTGTGGTAACAGTCTAAGACGGATTTAAAGAAAAGACGTCACTTAACACAACGCAAGCGCAACTTTAAAAACTCATAATTTTTCATATGTTGAGATATTTAACGATTTTTAGTAGGTATTACATAAATTAAATTTCTCGAAATTTCTCTGTATTTCGAAATCAACACATTGACCGTAACACACAGATTTCCCTATAATTTTATACAAAACCCTACACCGCACTTTTCCGGTAACACACACAATGGACTCCAACGAACGATTCAATGCTTGCCGCACAAAGTTTTTAATTTCCTGTGCCGTTTCGTGCTGGTTTTCGTGCCGGGCTTAGTTTAGCTTGTCTTTGGTCCATTTTGATATGTCCAGAGAGCATAGAGAGCATTGTTTTAGTTTTCTATGCGATAGTCTGAGTTGTCTATTGAATTTTGCAGGTGTTGTGGTCCGCATGTGGTTTGAAACGGTCAGACTTTCGAGTTCGTGTATTGTTTTCGTTTGATTTTTGTCGAGGGAGAATTTATGATAGGAGATACGAAATTCTACGGTATTGTTTGTCTGTTTGTAGTTAAAAGGGTGGGAAGTTTTTTTACGCTATAGTTGATGCTGAAGTGCCAGGGCAGCCCGCGAAATTCAAATTTACTTACGTGTTTTGAAATTAGTAGGTCAGTGTTAGGTTGAGTTTTTCATGAAGTAGTTAACTGAAGTTAGAGGGTTGTATTTATGATTATAATTATGTAAATACATGCGTACTACAGCCGCGAATCATATTTTGTTCAAAATACAACCTAAAATCATCATTTGCCTAGCCTTTTCCCAATTATATTGGGGTCGGCTTCCAGTCTAACCGGGAGCAGCTGAGTACCAGTAGGTTACATGGAGCGACTGTCTATTTGACCTCCACAACCCAGTTAGTACTGGGTAATACGATACCCCGTGGTAAGACTGGTTATCAGACTTTGGGCCACTGACTACCTAACGACTGTCAAAGATCTACAAAGGACACCCGGGACTAACGGCTTAGCGTGCTTTCCGAGGCACGGAATTCGGTATGTTATGGGTCACCTATCCACAGACCCACATAGGCAAGCACGGCTTAACCTAAAGATCGACTCGAGTGGCTGTTATTATTTAGCCACGAGCTCCTAAACATACAACCTTACACTGACCGGCAAATTGTAAAAAGGTAATAAAATCTGAATTTTGTGGGCTACCAAGCGGTTCCACTATAAGAGCGTGCTGACAACCTAGCGCTCTGTTTAAATCATAACTTCATCTAAAATGTGTTTTATAGTCTAACTTCGTACTGCTAGAGAAGGTTTCTCCCTGCTTATAAAACTGCATGGTTTGTAGTTATGATAACTGAGGAATCACCATGGCTCTGTTAGAGGTCACACTATTTAGATTTCGTCCACCATTTACTGTTCATCATCTGCCCAGCCTTTTCCAACCATTTTGTGGTATTCTTCCAGATTAACTGAATGCAGCTAAATACCAGTATTTTACAAGGAACGACTTACCTTCATATTCTAAAATCCAACCACTGGGTAATACGATAACCATTTTTTTTTTATGGATTGGAAATCATCAAATAACTCCTCCCGCTCTGGGTGGAGTGGGAGGGAGTGTCAGACTTTTTCTGACCAAAACCCATCCATGTTCCTTCTTTGCCCTTTGTGTTCCAGGGCCGCGGTATCTCTTTCGAACAGTCCCGCAGCCCCGGCAGGATACGATACCCATTGGTCAGACTTTTTTAGTTCTGACTGCTCGTAAAATGCTAAACTACATAATTTCAATGCAAATCGAGGTGGTTAACTCATTAATTAATGTCCAGCATTGGACACAGCCAAAATGAATTATAATTCACCAAAAAGAGCAGACCTCTCAAATAAAAACAAAATGATACCAGCCGAAAAAAAAAGTCCAACATTATTTTTCTGGCAACAACTCATTCAATTTATGTTTCGCCTACCCTCGTTTTTATGTGGCAATGTAAACATGCTTGTCTGAATGTCTGCTTATACAGTCGCGTAAATAGCCGTATGTCAAAATACTACGTGCTTCGGTTTTCACATTTAACGAATTCACCCGAAGTGTCATAAAATTGTGAAGTCCCATAGATTTCGCTGAGTTTGTCCGGCCGGGATAGATGTGATTTTATTTCTTGCGGCAGATTTTGTTTATGCGTCTGGGCTGTTAAGTTTATGGGTCTCGGAGTTGCTATGACAGCAGCTATAATATTTTGGTGGCTAATCTGTTTTATCTGGGTTAGCAGTCATGATGGGGAATAATTACATTTTAGGGAATGTTTTGAAAAAGCTATGGAGAGAAACCTTTGCCCAGTTTGTAGTCGTATCTCACAGGTTAATTTATCGAAGTAAGGTGTCGCTTTGCCACACCGAGGTAACAGTTTGTTATAATGCAATTTATTAGGATGAGTGAGCGCAGCGAGCGATTCCGCGGCAGCGCGCTGCCGTCGCTCGGCTCGCGCGCATTTAGTTACAGTTCTAACCTAACCTAATCCGTTTGGTCGGTGTGTCCTAGCAATAAAAAGGATAGTTACCGGCCGCACCAAGGTTTAACCTTACTTCGGCTTTTAGCCGTAACGTATATATTAAGTACACACAAACATGAATTACATTTCAGTTTTATTTAGGTCCCGAAGTAAATCTTTTATTATTCCTTATTTCAGGCACAAGGGACCATGCAAGAAAGTAATGTAATATAACCTATAAGTTTAGTTAAGTGAATTAGGTACAGATATTCCTGCGTGACTGAAAATTGTTTTCATTTTAGACCAGCCAGCACCCTAATGTCATAAGTATATAACGATATAACGGCTAGACTAGATTTAACGGCTCGATGGATTTTAATAAAATTATTATTTTCAGCCTGTGTTGGCAAAGAAAAATAATTGTGAGGAATGATATGAAAGAAAAATCTGTAAAAGATAGCGTTACGGTTGACAGCGGAGAATGGAAGATAAAGCGCCCAAAACCAGAGCCCAAGTAACACAGGACGAGGGCAAAAATAAGAGAAGAAAACTAGTTGTTCCATTGCAATGCAAAGGCATCCTATTAGGGCTTACCCTAATAAATAAATAAATTCTTTATTTCACCAAAGGCCATCGGAGTAGCTCGTGGCTAAATAATAACCGTGCTGCTATTAAGCCGTGCTTGCCTAGGTTGGTCTGTGGATGGGTGACCGCCCATTACATACCGAGTTTCCTCCTTGCCTCGGAAAGCATGTTAAGCCTTTGGTCCCGGCTCTCATTTGTAGATCTTTGGCAGTCGTTACAAGTAGTTAGTGGCCTAAAAAGTCTGGCAACCAGTCTTACCAAGGGGTATCGTATTACCCGGTACTAACTAGGTTGTGTAGGTTAAATAGGCAGTCGCTCCATGTAAAATACTGGTATTCAGCTGCTTCCGGTTAGACTGGAAGCCGATCCCAACATAGTTGCGAAAAGGCTAGGCAGATGATGATTGCGTTTCCCTAGGATAATTTCTGACCTTCACCCGGGTGAATCCGCTGACAAAAGCTAGTCCAACCCTGCTGAAAATTTATTTAATTTCACTCCAGCCAGCACTTAACCACACCAAACCGCCATATATGAAAAAAAGCGAAAAACTCAGCGAAAAATAATACATACCTTTGCCACGCAGGTCCCGTACAACATAAAATATATTTGAGTACAATAAATACTTGGGGCGTTTTATTGTTATTGGCACAATAACCGTATGTTACCTGCGACTCGGCCGAATTAACTGTCTGTCGGTACGTGCGGCTGATTGTGGCTGGCTTTTATTGGCCAGCAGTGTAAATGAGACGTAATTGGGTTTTGGCGATACATTGTTTTGGTCGGGGTTTAGAAACGCATTTAAAATCCACATTTCATTGTAAAATTCAATATGGCGCCATCTGGAAGACATGGAGATACTGGTGATTCAGAGCCAGGTGGAGTTCTTTTTTTTTGTCGGATGCGAAATCATCAATGACCTCTTTCGCTCTAGGCGGAGTGGAAGGGAGTGTCAGACTTTTACTGACTAAAACCCATCCATGTTCCTTTTGTTCTAGAGCCGCGGTATCTCTTTCGAACAGTTTCGCAGCATAATTATCCCCTTTTTTTTTCGGGTGGGAAATCATCAAATAACCCCCTCTGTTCTGGGCGGAGTGGAAGGGAGTGTCAGACTTTTACTTACTAAAACCCATCCATGTTCCTTATTTGCCCTTTGTGTTCCAGGGCCACGGTATCTCTTTCGAACAGTCCCGCAGCCCCGGCAGGCATCGGCCCTTGCGGGTCACTTCCTGGTTGCTGACATCTCTTTGAGGCGCGCGTGGAACCGAACGCGCCGTCGACACGGCCTGTCGTCATTAGACGGACGGACGGTGAGCTAACCCATTACTCACCGTCCACAGGACCGCGCCTACGGTGGCCGGTAGCCACCACGTGGCCCCCGATGCCCGGGGCGTCCCCCGCGGCGGCTGGGACCTGAGATTCTCTCCCTCTCACGTCCCAATAATTGTCCCCTTAGTTATAAATGGATGGTATTTAAAAGTACTTCAATTTATTTCCATTTCATTTACCTAATTTTGCCTGTGTTCCACCAAATATACTGAATGTGCACCAAAATATGTTAATTAAAATATGTCATAACGAGCATCTATTTAACAACTGTTGCAAATTTGTAAAAATAGTAATACACCTAATTTTAAAAACAAGCAATTTTTTTTTTTAATAATTTTGGGACTTAAAAAATTTGGTCAGTGGATACGAAACGGGGCACTGTGAAGAAGTCGACGTAGCCCCGCTACGCGGGGCTCCTATTTCTGCCTGCAGGGTTTAAAGTAACCTAACGTAACCTAACGTCGGGGTACCCCAAGGGGGGGGGGGGAGGGAGGACGTTTCCCCAATGCCCCGTTACGTACAGTCCAACCAACAACCAGTACATAAAAGTTGTACAAAACCGTTTTAAATGGGTATACGGTACTAGGATGCATACTAAAAATTTTGTGTAACATTCAGGAATATTTGGTGCACGATCAGTATTTTTCGGGGAAGAATAAAATAGTTATTGTTACAATAGAATATTTGCAGCGCACTACAATAAAAAAGTGTTATATATCTTGGTGTTAATTTGGAATTTGTTTGATGTAACATATTTTGTTGGCCGATTTTGTTAGTTTAATTATAGTAAAACAATTAAACGGGTTTAAGATCAATATTTTAGAAATGCATACATAGATGTACCTTAACATTTTTGGTGAACACAAAAATATTATCCGTTATAAATTTCTTCAACATGAGTCACCCTGAACAGCTTTATCAGTCCCTTAGTTCCTTAAACTTACCAGCTAGTACTTAACATCTACTACATAAGGCAGTGATTCTAAACACAAGCAGGCAAGAGAGTTTCTGCAGTGTGTGAATCTACACACACATACAGAACACACAAATACACGCACACCCACATACACACACACAAAAATGCACTTACTTATGAACACTTGGCTTGGGTCCTTAACATCAGGACTTCCCGGCTAACCGGAAGAAAAAAAATCTAAAAAAAAAAATACTGATCTTTTTCAAGACTGGGACACAGGGCTCCTCTCTACGGAGAGGAAACGTCCTCTCCTAATCCAAATGTTATTCAAGAGAGCGGGTTGGTGTGTGTCCATTTTCCCCATAGTTATTATTTTGTCCCTGTCTGGCTTCGAACCTCACTACGAACTCGTTAATCACGGATGTTACCACTGAGAAAATCACAGATTCGAAAATTTCCCCAAAAATGTTTCCGTTGAAAATGATGGAAATATCTGAAAACGAGCGCTGTGCTGTAGGCCCCCAAAGCACAGCATCATGCTGAGGGGAAACCTTTTTGTCACGACGTGTAGCTGCCATCTAAGGGTACGTCCACATCTGGCGAATGTGCCGCAAATGTGCAGCTCGCGAGCGGTTTAGGTATGTTAAGTTCCATTTTATTGGGAATATGCCTATTACCATGAAATGTATTGTTAACAATGTAAAATAAATGCATATCAAATATTTGTGTAACATAATTATGACAAATGGAAAAACTAAAAAACTTTTTTACAAAAAATGAAACACAAAAGTGCAAAATAACTTTAGCTTCAGAAGTCGGTGACAAAAAAACTAAATCAAACAAACAAAAGTCACCGACTTCAGAAGCTAAAGTTATTTTTCACTTTTTTATGTTTTTGAAGTCGGTTTAAATTTTTTGCAAAAAGTATTTAATATAATTTTTTGTTTTTTTTTGCGCATGGACGTCATGTCTTTACGACCAATGAACAGGTACTTTTTATTTCTTCTTTAATAACACTTTGAAAACAACCATACGATGTGCATAACTTCAAATAGTTTCTATCTACACTCTACAAGGCACATCACTCGAGTTCTTTGCCAAAGAAATTCAATTTCTACTCCATCAGACTGATATACCTAGTAGTCTGGTAAATGAGTGCTCAAAAGGGGTATGTGGTTGGAAAAGTCGAAAGCAGAAAATCTGACTTATGAACTTTGTTTGGACTAGTTAGAAGATAAACATATTAAAAGTCCTGACCCCTCCGAGGTGAGCCCGAGGGATGGGTGGGCAAAGAAGGTCCCGTTTTTTGGTTTTTTGCTTATATCTCGAAAACGATGCGTCGTATAAAATTTTGTTGTACTACATAATAAAACCTCATAAAATTCTCTACAACTTTGTTTGTCACACTTTTTATCTATCTCTTATCGTTGAATTGGTATGAGCTCCGAAAAACGAACAATTTTTAAAAATTTGTCCAATTCTCTGTCCCGTTCGTCTTCGTTTTTGTTTTGCATCTCGAAAACGGTGTGTCGCACGAATACTTGTTGTACTACACAATGAAATCTGATAAAATTCTCTATAACTTTGCTATATATTTTTTTTTTCTTTTCGTTTTTTTTTTTTTTTTTTGGAGATTGATATAAAGTGTGACAAACAAAGTTGTAGAGAATTTTATGAGGTTTTATTATGTAGTACAACAAAATTTTATACGACGCATCGTTTTCGAGATATAAGCAAAAAACCAAAAAACGGGACCTTCTTTGCCCACCCATCCCTCGGGCTCACCTCGGAGGGGTCAGGACTTTTAATATGTTTATCTTCTAACTAGTTCAAACAAAGATCATAAGTCAGATTTTCTGCTTTCGACTTTTCCAACCACAATCATTCATTGCCCAGGCTATAGTTTGAATTCCAGCGCGTATTTGCATGTTAAAATGAGTTCCCTTACTTAGAGGCTCGAATGGAAACAAGATGGCCGTGTGTTTTGTTTGGTTTCCGAAAATGGTTTCTGGTTTCAGTTTTTTGGCGTTAAGCTGTGAATATTGTGACTGTGTAGATTAGAGACTTATAGGATACTAGTAGACCACTCGAAAACAAATAAATTGCAATTATTTAGAACTTGCTTTTACGCTCGCGTTAATTTAGAATTTGAGAATTAATTCTAAAAAAATAAATAAAACAAAAAAAAAAACCAAATTTTCAAAATTTTAAAATGCTTGAATATATTCAATCATGATTTGAAAGACACGTGGCGCTCTCTATTATCATAAGAACGTTATTGTTGTTTTCCTGAGGAACAGTAGTTTTTTCGGGATGAAAGGTACCCTATGTCCGTTTCTGTACATCTGAAACCATCAACGTATATGAAAATTCAGGATGATCGTATGATCAGTGGTTTAGGCGTAAATAGATAGATTAAACGCTTATAAATATAAAAAGGACTACGCTTCCTTTTGGTAGTTTGAGATCAAAATTGATCCACGATTTTCTTCCAATACATTCAAGATCGTTGGTATTTTGGATTACAAAAACCAAAAGACTAGGTTCCAGACCCCCACCCTGGTGGTGGTGGTATATACTTAAGAACCAGTAGCCCACATCACATGAGGTTCACCTACACCCAAAAAAAATACGTCAAAATGAAAGGTTAAACGACAAAATTAAGGGAAAACAATCGTAATTAATGCAAAATGACTGAAACAAAGGGCCGAGCGACAGTCATTACGCCACAATTATGATGGATGGCAGACTGCCCCCAATTTACACGGCCGCCCTAAAAACAGGACAAAGGGAACAAAAATCGCTTGCCATTAGTAATCGTTGGGAAGTTTGGCGGGGTGGAGGGTTCTGTAGAAGTTTTTTTTATGAATAAAACGGATTTTAACATAAAATCACGCCTGTAATCTGTATAATCAATCAAATAGTACACCAATATTTGGCCGGTTATGTTAAAGTCCCATGTAATAGGAAGCCTATTGCCATCATCCGGTCACAGATCCAGACTCCATGGCTGCTACTGAGAAATTCCTGATGGAAAAACCCAATAACACTTTGCTCGACCCGGGAATCGAAACCAGAACCTCTTGCTCAGCGGTCGCGCTTGCGAGCACTAGACCATCGAGGTAGTAAAATGGATTTTTTGTAGTTCCAATTTTGCTAAGTTCCAGTTAGTGCTATAACAAACAGCAAAATATGATTTTACCCTTCCTTTTGTCCCTTTTTTTGTTATTTTTTATACTAGTACGAAACTCGAGATTCGACGATTTTCAAATCGTTTCCATGATTCTCATAATTTGATAATTTAATTCAAATGTTTATTTCTCAATACCGATAATACGTCAAGGCTTCGAAAACATTCAAATAAATTCCAATACTTCGAAACTTCGCATTTCAAATATCGGCTTTCAGCCCCCCTCCCCCCACCATTTGCTCCCCCGACAACGAAACATCTGTATTAAGCCAATAAGCAGAAGTTTTTTAAAAAAGGAACGAGCCCCTAATGAATGGCGGACAAAGAGTCGTATGCGCCGTGTAATTTTCAGCCAAAAAACGCGTCGTTCAGGTCCTTTTTCAGGACATAATCAGAGAAGGTGATGAGTATAGTTTTTTAAGTACATACTGTTTGGTT
The DNA here is from genome assembly GCA_905220335.1 of Noctua pronuba. Classification (NCBI taxonomy): domain Eukaryota; kingdom Metazoa; phylum Arthropoda; class Insecta; order Lepidoptera; family Noctuidae; genus Noctua; species Noctua pronuba. The sequence goes on along the minus strand of LR999918.1, from coordinate 5,897,880 downwards.
TAATGAACATGTTTGTACTTCAAATAAATATTTTATTGTTTTTTGAATTTCCAAATATTGAGGTTAATAAAACTGACACTGACTAGAATTAAGGAGCTCGTGGCTAAATAATAACAGCTCGGTTCAATCTTTTGGTTAAACCGTGCTTGCCTAGGTTGGTCTCTGGATGGTTGACCAACTATTACATACCAAGTTTCCTCCGAGCCTCGGAAAGCACGTTAAGCCGTTGGTCCCGGGTGTCATTTGTAGATCCTTGACAGTCGTTAGGTAGTCAGTGGCCCAAAAAGTCGGACAACCAGTCTTACCAAGGGGTATCGCATTACCCAGTACTTACTGGGCTGCGCAGATCAGATAGGCAGTCGCTCCACGTTAAATACTGGTATTCAGCTGCATCCGGTTAGACTGGAAGCTGACCCCAATATAGTTGGGAAAAAGTCGTGTTTTTATGTAGGTGTTTAAAACTGATGTTATTGACGAAATAAGTACAATTATTATGGTAAAAAACCAGTTTGAAACGATTTAAGAACTCAGTTGAATATCATTATTTAAGTAGAACGCATTTTTATAAGTTTTCCAAGGCGCCACTGAAGTTGGTTCAGCCAATTGCAGTTGGCCAATCGCTATCCTGCAAAAAAAAACGAAATGATCGTTGTCGATGTGTTGAAAAAAAAACGATAAAATGCCAGTTACTAATCAAAACATCTACAGGTTTACATATATACGGTCTACAAATTCCAACATATTTATTCCACCCAATTTACATCGTTACATTGGCCCTGAAACATTCTAATATTACACGAAAATCGTACCTGAATAATTCATTTCAGTCATTCAATAAATGTCACTGTGCTACACTGAAAAGGGTGGCTGAAAAAAGGTGCTAAAACCCCTAATACGAACTGACAACCCTTTTGATTTTGGGATCTAGGTATTATTTAGCTTTGACATTCTTTTATTCGATGAAAGTGGGTATCTTTGGCATGGAATATGCCTTTACTCACGTATTTTAGTTCTGTGAAAAATTATGAATAAAGATTGATATTCAGACCAATAAAAGAGCGGTTAAATAATAACAGCCGCTCAGTTCGATCTACAGGTTAAGTTGCGCTTCCCTAGGTTGATCCGTGTATGGGTGACCACCGATTACATACCGAGTTTCCTCCGTGCCTCGGAAAGCACGTTAAGCCGTTGGTCCCGACTGTCAATTGTGGATCTTTGACAATCGTTACAGGTAGTGGTTCGAAAGTCTGACAACCAGCCAAAAGGTATCACCCAGTACTAACGGGGTTGTGGAGATCAGATAGGCAGTTGCCCCATGTAAAAAACTGGTAGTCAGCTTCATCCGGTTAGACTGGAAACCGACACCCACATCGTAGCAGTTATGTTTTAAGTCCCATGTTATACCGGGCGAACCTATCGTCATCAACTGGGCACGTATTTAGACGCCGTGGCTGCTACTAAGAAATTTCTGATGGAAAAATCCAGTACCACTTTTGCTCGACCCGAGAATTGAACCCAGAACCTCCTGCTCAGTAGTCGCGATTGCAACCAACGAGTCGAAACAAACTAAGACATTTACTCAATTCCAAGAAACAGAAATCATTAGCAATCTTAAAAAACAATAACTCTATCAATCTAACTGGCAATTAGCAATCAGCAATCCAGCAAATTAAGCGCTGGAATCTTTTATCCCCGTTCCAAAGTCCATCCTTTGACTCCGCTTTGCAAAGCGGCTTTTTCCTCGAAACAGGAAACGATGGTAGTACCTCAATAATTTGTCTAATTCATTCAATAAATGTCGGCTTCATTGAAAAGGGGTGAGAAAATCTGGGGGTGTTAAATAATCAGTGAACAGGGATGCCTGTCACCCCCCGTGTCGAAGGTCGCCCAGTATTAAATTATTTCGACGTCCAACATCTGTGTGTCTAAAATTTGTAATTGAGACACGAATTTTTGACCCCTCATGGATTTTTATAGAGTTGTTTGTACGAAAATGTTGAAGTTATGTATAATTAATTTGTCCGATTCCCAGGTCGGGGTTTTTCCATCAGGATTATCTGAATAGCAGCCATGGATTTGTGTACGGTTGATGGGAATAGGCGTGCCTCGTATTACATGGGACTTTATCATAACCGGCGAAATGTAGGTGCACGATTAGGTACATCTGTACCTAACCCTCCGATGATAACAAGCATGAAGTTTTTTTTCTTTCTATTAATTCGGGTTAAACCGATTTTTCAATGTCATAAGAACAGCCCAAAGGTTTGACTAGTGTTTACTAAGTTATTTCTAAGTATCAAGTGACTAAAAAAACTGGTAATCAGCAGCTGAACTGGTTAGACTGGCAACTGAACTAAACATCAACATCTTCTTCATAGCTTTTTCCCGGCTATGTTGGGGTCGGCTTGCAGTCTAGCCGGATGCAGCTGAATACCAGTTATTTTACATGAAGCGATTGCCTATCTGACCTCCATAACCCAGTTAGGTAAAGACCTCAACATGGTTGGTAAATGGCTAGGCAGGTGATTTTGATGCACACAATGATATTCAATTTTGAATTTCCATCCAAAGCTTTTTGTGCCCTTACGTTGGCTAGATAAAACCTCCATACTTAAATGCGAAAGTAAGTTTGTTTGTTTGTTACCTTTTCACGCCTAAACCACTGAACCAATCATCCTGAAATTTTATAAATACGTTGTCAGGTGCACAGAAACGGATATAGGGTACCTTGCATCCCAAAACAAGTACTGTTCCCGAGGAAAACAATAATAAATTTCTTCTGATAATAGATGGCGCCACGTGTCTTTCGAATCTAATTGAAACGTATTCTTTCAAGCAGAGTGCAACCCGAATTTATTGTCAAATTCTAAACGCGAGCAAAGCCGCGGGCAATAGCTATTAGCCAATAATTCCTCTCCATTTTTCCATAAAAATAAAATCCTTGGTATTACCCGCTCTATATAAATGCGCACTGTTGCGTGTGACCTAATTGTAGGGTCCGGCAGACCTTCGGCAGAAATATGCTTTTTTTCTTTTTAATGTGCGAACTTTGAAGTCGTTTTTTATGTGAATTTGTTTATCTGGCTTTTGAGTTTATGTTTCTCATTTTGTAAATACGAAATAATATGTTTGATATTAGTAACGGACTTGGTAAGTCTGACAACTAGTATTACAAACGGGTTTCGTATTACCCAGTGCTAACTGTGTTGTGGAGGTCAGATAGGCAGTCGCTCCATGTAATATACTGGTATTCAGCTGCATCCGGTTAGACTGGAAGCCGAACCCGATATTCTTGGGAAAAGGCTAGGCAGATGATGATTAGTAACGGACTTGCGTTTGTTTTCTTTGTTTTTCATTTATCACAAATTTAGGACTAGTTGCTCGATCAATCGTAGGAGCTCGTGGATAAATAATAACAGCCGTTCGCTTGCCTAGGTTGCTTTGTGGATGGGACCATCCATTACATACTGAGTTTCCCCTGTAACTCGAAAAGCACGTTATAGCGCAGGTCACACCGCCAGTAAGCGAGTGGGGGTGCAAGCCGGGCGAGCCTCTTTTCATAATTCGTTTCTGCTGCAGCCCAAAGAGGCAGAATGAAATTGCCTTTCGTATGTCTACAGCAACTTTCAACGGCATTAACACAGCAGCAGTGTCCCATCACGCCTGTAATCCCCGAAGGGTCCTACAAATTCCTAATGGAATAACCCAATAACACTTTCACTTTTTAATAATTTAATAATAATAATTGACACGGTTGACGCAGTGGTTGAGCAGATGGCTGCTGCGCTGCGTGTCGGGGGTTCGATTCCCGCATGGAACAAATATATGTATGTCCTATAGGTAGTTGTTCCGGGTCTGGCTGTTTGTGTGAATTTAAATGTTCGTAAACGCTTCCACAATCCAGGAGAAATTCCTAGTCCGGGGAGTAGTTTTATTTAAAACAAAAATCACTTTCATCTGCCTAGTCTTTACCCAACTATGTTAGGGTCGACTCCCAGTCTAACTGAATGCAGCTGTATACCAGTATTTTACATGGAGCGACTGCCTATCTGACCTCCACAACCGAGTTAGTTCATAATTTAATAATATCACATGAAAAATCCACTGGCTCCCAAAATTATTTAATTATTTAAGAAAATTCAACAACCTTTGTGCAATATACCGTTAATATAAGTTAATTTAATAAACGTAAAAAATACATAAAAATGTTCTCCATCGTTATATACTGAAGCTTTTAGCTAATGAAATGTATGTAGGTATTAATTTTTTAAAGCCAAACAAAGTTATGATTTATTAAATTAAAAGTACCTAGGGAGTTCGTTATTTCTGGGTTAAAAGTACCCTAAATCAGCATTTTTGGATTATGTGAAGGTATATTTTTTAGTGTAGTGTTTTAGTCATCATCATCTGCCTAGCCTTTTCCCAACTATATTAGGGTCGGCTTCCAGTCTAACCAGAATTCAGCTGAATACCAGTATTTTACATGGAGCGACTGCCTATCTGACCTCCACAACCCAGTTAGTACGAGGTAATACGATACCCCTTGGTAAGACTGGTTGTCAGACTTTTTGGGCCACCGACTACCTGTATCGACTGTCAAAGATCTACAAATGACAGCCGGGACCAACTGCTTAGCGTGCTTTCCGAGGCACGGAGGAAACTCGATATGTAATGTGTGGTCACCCATCCACAGACCAACCCAGGAAAGCACGGTTTAACCTAAAGATCGATCCAAGCGGCTGTTATTATTTAGCCACAAGCTCCTCCTGAATGCTATACGAACGTACTAGATATTAAAATTACTTTTTTCTACATTTTCTGTTTTCTTCCTTGACTGCCTCGTTGGTCTTGTGGTGGCAAAAGCGACTGCTGAGCATAAGGTCCTCAGTTCGATTCTCAGGTCGGTCAAAGTGTTATTGGGTTTTTCAATCAGGAATTTGTCAAGGTTGATTGCAATAGGCACGCCACCTATTACATGGGACTTAAACAAAACTGGCGAAATGTGGGTGTACTATTAGGTACACCTCTGCCTAAGCCTCAGGAGATTATATGATATCTTTTTTCCTAACTTTGATTTCCTTCTTTCAAATTCTACCAAAAAAATCATCTTTTATGAAATACGTATTATGAAATGAAAAACCTATCAATATTATTTATTTGAGCTCCAAATAATGTTTATTGGTACATCAAATATAAATATTGCCAGAATCCCGCATCACGCCAAATGCTGATTGCCACATGAAAAAACGCTTTCCATTAAAAAAATCATAACTTCTCGTTTGGATGCTAATTTTCGTCGATACTGTGGTTGGATATTTCAATGTCTGTGTGTATTACAAAAATATTGATATTTGATTTTTTTTTTACCGAACCGCTGAAAACCGAGTCAGTATGTATTATTTTTAAAGATATTATAATATTGACGATAACTTTGTTACTGAAACTTCGCCCGCGATTCTTTTCTTTTTTTGCTTCTTTTTTTTTCTTATCTTTTCTTCTTTTTCAGTAGGTTCACTGAACTCCATGTGTTGCGAGACCGATGAGCCTACTGTGCCTGAGACGGTATGTCTCGTTTCTTCTTTTAATTACTAACATTAGTTATAAGCAAAATTCTTGTTACTAACAACCTTGCTTTGCCTATGGTTTTTTTTTTACTGTCATGTCTTGGTCACCATTTAGATATTATGTTCTTATAAGCTAAGTAATAATCTATAATCTTACCTAAAAACCAATGCCTATTCGTTCCTTAGTTCGTGCCCTATTGACTCCTAAACCGATTTTGATGAAATTTCGGGGGAATTTAGGAAGGTTTCTGAAAAAAGGTAATGTTACGCTTGCCGGGCAACTAGTAATATTATATTATGTGACTGTTTACAACATTTTTGCGCTTGACTCGGCACCACGACTTGAGCTCTGGTGCCCCATAATACAGGATTGTCTTAGCACAGGCATCTAACATTATTATACCAACATTTTCAGTTTCATATTCATATTAATCAATTCCCGCTGGCCCACCAGTGGGGCCACGGGCGGTGTGGCCAACGGAAATACACCTATTTTATCTTCTGGGATTCTGAATAAAGAATAAAAGTTTTTTTTTATAATGTTAGTTAGTATATGTGAGCTTCTTGTTTCGATTTCAGAACCCTAAAATCACTAATTTCAATATTAACAATATTAAATAACGTATGAAAAATTACTTCACGTGAATAATTCCCTCTATAATATAACATAATATTCATGTAAAACATGATACTACACTACATTACAGCAACATTCCGGAAACTAAACCAGCTGAAGAAGTATATAATACTCCTTATATACTAGACTACATAGTTATCCAATCCTTTGGCAATAATCTTATTTACCTAACCATCTGAGATCAAAGCCTCATCTAACGTATCGTTATACATAAGATAAATAGGTACTTGTTAAACTTGCTCTGCTCAATCAAAATTTTCTATGTACTATATGCTCTTGGTTTAAAACTATTTGGGGTAGACAGAAGGGTGAGCCGTAAACTATTTTTGATAGGTAAATTAATTCTATATACTAGCTTATCCATGTGTAGGCAGTAGACAAAATATGGACATCGGTACGAGAAAAAAGTCTTACAACCAGTCTTACCAAGGGGTATCGTATTTCCCAGTACTAACTGGGTTGTGGAGGTCCGATAGGCAGTCGCTCCGTGTAAGATACTGGTATTAAACTGCATCTGGTAAGACTGGAAGCCGACCAAAACATAGTTGGGAAAAGGCTAGGCAGATGATGGTACAAGAAAAAAGGGTGGGTACCAATATACAAGGTCCCATTTATATAGATGGACAAATTTAAACACAGCGTTCAGTACGTCTAACCAAAGATATCCAAGCAAAGAAAACACTGATTAAAGTGATTTTATTTTGGCCTAAAATAACAAATTGCTGGCACTCTAGAATAAACATATCCATTATGACTAGGTACTTGCACTCGCGCCCAGCCGCGCGCGATCTCGTAAGTAGGTACCCAGTCAGTTCTGTTAATAATATCATTCTGTATTTAACCATAGTAACTTTCAGTTGACTAATATTTTTAATGTATTTTCTTTAGCTGCATCCACATTTCACCAATTTAAGTTCTTTGTAGTAGGAGGCGAGCCCGTTACCATTAACTGGGCACAAACCTAGACTCCGTGGTTGTTCCTGAGAAATTCCTGAAGGAAAAACCCAATAACACTTTACACTTTGCCCAAACCTGGAAATCGAACCCAGGACCTCATGCTCAGCAGTAGTTCTTGCAGCCACTAGACCATCGACAAAAACTAACGCGTTTATAAGTTTAAGACAAACTCTTTGTTCGATGTTTTTGTCCATTATGAAATTCACAATATACACTAGATACGATCTAACTAAAAACAGCACTGTATTTAATCTAAATAACAGATGCAACTCAAACTCCGCGCCAAAATGGAAAACAGTTGTGCCAATCACACAACATAAAAAAAAACAAAAAATTGAATTTGGAACCATACACAAATCATCCATTCCCGATACTTTTTTAACTGAAAAAAATAATTTACACAAGCAAACTCAGATACAAAGCTAGAGCGTTCAGAATAAAAACAAACAAATACAAACATACGGGTCGGAAAAAGGTTAAAAACGGCCGGCTGATAACCTTAATCACCGAACAGTTAACGACGTGTGAGCCTCGTGGGGGTTTAATCACATACCAACACTTTTAGACACGTTTCGCCATATATTGTCCATGTTTTTTAACCTTGAGTTTTAGTTTTTACTTTCTACAGTAGGAGGAGCTCGGCCGCTCGAGTCGATCTTTAGGGTAAGCCGTGCTTGCCTAGGTTGGTCTGTGGATGGGTGACCACCCATTACATACCGAGTTTCCTCCGTGCCTCGGAAAGTACGTTAAGCCGTTGGTTCCGGGTGTCATTTGTAGATCTTTGACAGTCGTTACAGGTAGTCAGTGGCCCAAAAAGTCTGACAACCAGTCTTACCAAGGGGTATCGTATTACCCAGTACTAACTGGGTTGTGAAAGTCAGATAGGCAGTCGCTCCATGTAAAATACTGGTATTCAGGTGCATACGTTTAGAGTGGAAGCCGACTACAATATAGTTGGGAAAAGGCTAGGAAGATGATGATCAAATTTAAAAAAATTATAGCAGAGATAGCCTATATTGGTGTGACCGTCGGACTGCCAAGTCATAGGTCTCTAGTTCAAACGCAAGGCAAGCAACTCTGATTTTTCGGATTTATTTGAGTATTGTATAAGTATCACTTGCTTCGGTGACGGAAACCAGCGTGCCTGAGAGATATTTCTTGACGGCATGTAAAGCCAAGTCAGAGGCCCATGGGAGGAATATAAACTCTAACACCAGGTTAGGCACTAACCACACGATGAACACAAAACTTAGAATTTGTCATTACCATTTCAAATTCAACCGATATCGCACCAAAATGAACGCAGAACATTTCATATTTCGAACAAAGCTCGCAACGGTCAAAGCGCGGCCGATATGCCATTTTGTCACTGTAAATAACTTCAGTAATGTCGAGGCGTAATATGCGAATTTGTAAGTCCACGTAATTTCGCACTCACCGCCATTATTGCAGTTGTGCTGTTGGTATTATTGCGTTTACACTACATATCTACCATATTATGCTAATACTGTAAAGAGGTAAAGTTTGTATATAGGATCTAAGGGACAGCCCTCCACAAACTGATGGGGTGAATTTAGTATATCATACTAAGATGACCGGTACAAGAAATTATCAGTTGTCACACAAGCGGTTGTGCTTAGCATGATCTCCTAGATTCGATTCCTAGTTCGAGCAAACAGTTATTAGGGTTCTCCATCTGAAACGAAGTAGCAATCCTAATTTAGATGACCACATCATTGCTTACCATCAGTCGAAATTGTGAACAAATACATAACATCACAGCTCAACATCACGCCTGTAATCCCCGAAGGGTTAGGTAGAGATCGGACACCCACGTTTCACCTCACCAGTTATGTTTTTAGCTCCCATGTAATAGGGGGTAAGCCTATTGTCATCAACCGGGCAAGATCCAGACTCCGTGGCCGCTACTGAGAAATTCATGGAAAGACCCAATAATGAGACCTAACTCACACGCTACCTAAACTTACTACCCAATGATTACCCAATATCCTGTACATCATCACTCTCCTTTCGATCACTGACAAGTTAGTCTATTCATCCCCTCACCAACCCCCCATTAATATCACCACAAATCTTCACCTAGATCTTTCCAGACATTATTCCAACGTACATTTTGTACTACAAAGGTTTTTCTGTCGTAAGGCCGAACTATACGGGGTGTAAACAGACCCTTCACGAAGCCGTCAACTGTACGCATTAAGCATTCTGTACATCAAACTAAGTAACTTCACGCAAAAATTATTGCTGGGAAACGACTTTTTTTTTTGGGGTGAAAAATTACCTTTTACGGTAAAACTCAATGTCACGGGCTCAAAACATTGTGCTGATGGATGGATTGAATAATACGGGAGTCGTGAAGGTGTTTAATGTAAAAAAAAAATCATTAGAAACATGTTTTTAAAAAAAACTTGTGAAAAAATTGGAACTTTGACCCCCAATATCTCCGTAACTAGAAGGTTCCCAGGTATGGTCTAGAACAAAAAAATTATCGCAATGACGGGGAGAACAAGTACCTTTCGGCTTCGTTAAGGGTCTTTTTACACCCTGTATTTCAAATCGGCAATCGATAGCTCCCCGAATAATGGTCAGGATGTGCTACAAGACTACAATGTGAATTTTCGTCCCTTTTCCGATCGAATAGTTTTTTAAGCGGGCACTGAAACGGTACGGAGGATGTGAAAGAAGAATTGTTGGAGCGCTTTCTTTTTTTTTGTCGGCCTGTTTTTTAGTTATCTCGTGGGTTTTTCGGCCTTTTTGTTAATGTAGCTTAGGTCATCATCATCTGCCTAACCTTTTCCCAGCTATATTGGGGTCGGTTTTCAGTTTAACCGGATGTAGCTGAATAGCAGTATTTTACATGGAGCGACTGCCTATCTGATCTCCACAACTCAGTTAGTACTGGGTATTACGATACCCCATGGTATGACTGGTTGTCAGATTTTTTGGGCCTCTGACTACCTAACGACTGTCAAAGATCTACAAATGACACCCGGGACCAATGGCTTAACGTGCTTTCCGAGGCACGGAGAAAACTTGGTATGTAATAGGTGGACCATCCACAGACCAACCTAGGCAAGCACGGCTTAACCTAAAGATCGACCCGAGCGGCTGTTATTATTTAGCCACGAGCTCCTTCACTCCTCCTCCTTAATGTAGCTTAGGTAACTTAACAATAATACCGTGGTCATAGATCGCCAAGAGCGCCGTGCAATGATTGTTGACATCACTGTCCCTCATGACGGGAATCTCGTGAAAGCTGAGAATGATAAAAAATCAAGTATCGTGATTTAGCACACGAGGTTGTAGACATGTGGGTCGTGGACTCTGCAATCATTGTACTGATAGTCGTTACGGTTAATGAACTTATAGCAAGAACCCTCAACGAACGCATTAGGAGGCTCTCACTGCGGGACTAGGTCAAGGGCTAGATTCAGAAAGCAGTACTTCTAGACAGGTTCCTGTCTCTGGAACCCTAACCACCGACAGCCTGGACATTGTTCCTGATGCCCGGTCATCAATTTTTTATATTTTTAATTGTTTTAAGGTATGTACGTACTTTTGTTTTTAAAAATGTAAATCAAAAGAGTAAATAAATAAAGGTTTTAGTTTGGCGATTTTTAGGGAGCCAAAATTAAAACTTTTGCCTGGTCCTTTAATGAAGAAGTGGAGTTTCCTCACGATGTCAAAGGTCAATGAACCCAATACAATTACACACTAATTACGTATCCCAACACAAGCGAATCTTGTACATACAGTCCGTATTCCTTTGATGTGTAAATTATTTACAACATTACTGAATTTATACGCTTTGATGTCAAGAATGTTGTACAAATAAGCTATTGTATCGCTGAATTTAGGGATGGTGGTAAAAAGAGGTTCTTGTACCTTTCCTAAGGGTTGTTAGTAATATAATAAGGGTCGGGGTAGGCAGTAATACAGACACGAAATAAAAATTGCATTAAACCTGTCTGAAAAGTACTTGAAAGTTAAGAATTTGATTGAACTCCACAACCCAGTTAGTACTGGGTAATACGATACCTCTTGGTAAGACTGGTTGTCAGACTTTTTGGGCTACTGACTACCTAACGACTGTCAAAGATCTACAAATGAAAGCCGGGGCCAACGGCTTTTCGTGCTTTCCGAGGCACGGGGGAAACTCGGTATGTAATGGGTTACCCATCTACAGACAAGTACTGCTGAATCATGAAGATCGACCCGCTTTTTATTATTTAGCCACGAGCCCTACTATGAAGCAAATAATAAACAAAAATGATAAATGACAAAGTAGGTAAGAAAATTATAGTGGCTGTAATAATATTTTAACCTTTTTTCCATATTTGACATCTAGTGCTAATAAAAAAAGATGACATGAGAATTCCTAGATCTCAGTATATGGAAGTTACAATATCATATTTTATTTTCTCAGAAATGTGATACTTTATGGTATGTCGAAGAGAGTTCAAATTCGGGTTATATTTTTCTAATTGGCCACTTTTAACAAAATGCTTTTTTACTTTACGATATCTTGTTGAGGAGCTCGTGGCTAAATAATAACCGCTCGGATCGATTTTTAGGTTAAGCCGTGCTTGCCGTGGTTGGTCTGTAGATGGGTGACCATTACATACCGAGTTTCCTCCGTGCCTCGGAAAGCACGTTAAGCCATTGGTCCCGGATGTCATTTGTTGATCTTTGACTGTCGTTAGGTAGTCACTGACAACCAGCATTACCCAGTATTACCCAGTACGAACTGGGTTGTGGAGGTCAGATAGGCAGTCGCCCCATGTAAAATACTGATATTCAGCTTCATCCGGTTAGACTGGAAGCCGACCCCAATATAGTTGGGAAACGGCTAGGCAGATGATGATCTCTTGTTGTCCAATTATATGGAATTTTGAATTATGTTCCTGTTGTTATAAGGAATTATTTTTACTTGTACGAAAATTGTATGAGAATATTTTCATTACCAGCCTATAATGTGTATGAAATAAGGTCACTGCTGAAATGACGAGTAATAGAGAAGTGTGAAAGGAGAAGACATGAACTCAAAGCATTTATTTCAATTAGACCATAACAGGCACTTTTGAATTTCAGAAAAACAAAGAAGGCGAAGCTACAGATACAGACATAAGGCATATTAACTTGTGAAAGTACTGTAGTTGCCCATTCCAAAGCGTAGCTCTATAGAGTAGAATGGGCAAGAAATTCCGTGGACACTCTTTTCAATCAAATATTTTTACAAGATCTTGGTTACATCATTTATGTTGAGATCCTATAAATAATATTATGAATGCGAAAGTAAGTTTGTTTGTTACCTTTTCACGCCTAAATCACTTAACCGATCATCCTGAAATTTAGCTTATAGGTTGTCAGGTGTACAGACACGGACATAGGGTACCTTTTATGCCGCAAAAAAGTACTGTTTCCGAGGAAAACAACAATCATTTTCTATATGGCGCCACGGGTCTTTCGAATCATGATTGAATCATAAGATTATAAGTGCCACTCTACGTAGCACGGCGTGACCGTCGCAGTCGCAGTGGACGACCCCTTTTTTTGTTGTTTTTTTTTGTTAATAGAGACTTTATTTGTGTGTTTAGAGTTTAATTGTCAAATTCTGAATTAACGCGAGCGAAGCCGCGGGCAAAAGCTAGAAATACATAAATATGAGAACGATGTAGATGTAGATCCATGCCGCACCGAGCCTGAGATAAGGCAGGAGAATGATGATGATGATGAATATTCCAGCAGCTGGGATACAGACCTATTTATTTGAGGAAATGAGCAATAATCCTCCAGGTGGAACCAGTGCAGGTTGGTAGATGTCACATGTCTTCGAATTTTTGGTTCTAGGTCATTCTTAACGATGGTTTCCCAGACTATTTTGACTGCCTAGCATTAGGTTAAACTATTTCAGTAAACCCCTCGACCGTGCCGTATGACGTAGCCGCTCCAACATTAGCGGAGGTGAACAAGCAAACGAGCGCATTAAAATGGAATCGTGTTGGGGGAGCCGCATACTGAGATTGGGGGATTTTATTGTTAGCTTGTAAAAGTGATGGGGGAATAATGATTGGGTGTATGAGTCTCAAGTTGAGTGTGTAATTTAGAGTGTAAGGTTTATGTATTCTTGAAAACTGGAATTGGTTATTAATTGTTTTCAAAACCTTAACTGGCTGTGAACTTAAAGTATTTCCTATGACAAGGAATTTTGAAGAGCATCATATATTTTCTGTAACGTCATCATTTACAAAAAAACTAACCACTTTCACAAACTTACTTAGGGTGCCTAGGCACCCTAATTAAGTTTCGACAGAATTAACTTCATAAATAAAATATATACTTTTTCCGCGGCTCCGCCCGTTGGGAAGTTCAAAAATAAAATTCCACAGTAACGTACCTACTACGTAAGTAAAGTAAGAAAAAATATGTCTTTTGTCCTCACACAGGTCCACCTATGTCCCGAATTTTGTAGAAATACGATTGGCGATGACGGCATGAAAAGGTAGGCACACAAAGTTACCATTAATAATATTAACACTAAGCGCGAATTGTACAACACCTAGTAAAACCAATAACAAAAAAAGTTTTAACATCCACCTAACTTAACCCTCACACTGCCGTCTGTGAACCAAAAATAATTCCACAATAGAAACGAATTTAAGCTACTGTACGTCTCACTTTACCTAACCTCTTGCCACCCTAGAATTCGCAAATTGCAGTGCAAAGCACTTTGCGGCCCTTTCCGAATGCTAAGTAATAATTATTCGCGCCAAACGATCTGATTATTGCTGCGAGAAACACCCTGTTAATGTCGTATGAGGAGTATAATTATGTAAGCCAAGTGTGTCTTTCACAATTATGTGTATACCTCCTTTTTGTGGAGGGTTAATGATTTCTTGTAAATAATTTGGTTTGCGGCGAAAATTTTGAAATTGGGGTCATTTTTTTATTTCAGTTGTTTTCATTATCTATTATGTACATAAATAGGATTTCCTTGTAGGAAAAAAAATAAAGAAGCTGAATGCTATTTGTTAAATTAACGTTAAAAAACAGGTTTGGAAGCAGCTCGTAAGTAAAAGATTAAACAAGTAATTTTCTTTATTTTGTCACCTAAAAATAACTCACTAAAAGCTTATTTTCGTGTAACCTATATATTATAATTTCGGCCCCGAAATAATAATACGCTACAGAAAAAAACGCCATCATTAATAATCCTGTAACGCAACAAACGTACATTTGGGACACAAAGCTGATTTATCCGGAAATTACCGGTTTGTGACACCTTCATGTCACACTAATGACACACCGGCCGTCACACGTAACCCTGCGGCGGTAAAAGGGTTAAAGTAATGATTTTTTGAATAAATACTATGAAAGTTAGCTTCATTTGTGCGTCATGGTCCCTTTATGAGTGTATGGTGGTAAAGATGTCATTTACGTTTATATTCGGTGTGGCCTTTTAAACCTTAAGGGGACGATGAAACTATTTTTCCTAACTGCCCCGTTCACGGGATAGAGGGAGTGGGGTGGATGTGACCAAGTCATTCTTACCGTGGACGTTGAAAAAAAAATAGTTTTGAACCTAGAGCTCTTATTTAACTGGCTTCTTATTAAAAACTTGCAAGCATCACCAATTACTTTGGTAATCACTGTAGTCATGCTAATATTCGTTTGCCTATTGTATAAATTCATCATTTGATATCCCCAATTCACGAAGAATGAATTACTGCCAAAAAGGACTAGGTATCAAACAAGTCCCTCCCTAAATCAATATTAATTCTTCTCACACCCCAAAAACATAATGACCCCCTATTAAAACCATTAACCCCCCAAAAGCTTCCCTGTTTGAAAAACACACACAACACAAAATACGTATAAACTACCCAGTATTATGATATTGCGGGGCAAAGCTCTTTGTGACATGAAAAATTATTATCGAATGGCAGCATTTTTCACCTTCGCCGTAGGAAATTCGCGAGGTAAACATGAGTTAGAGTACTGGATGGGGCCCACGATTGATGGGGGCCGCAGATTTTGGGGGCCAGATTTATTGTGGTTCAGAATGGGGTACTCTGATTATGATTGGGTGTGATAAGAGGTGGAAAAGGGTTGTAAAGTCATGACTAAAGGCATGAATGTTGAATTGATCAGGAGTTTGAGGTGCTCTGTTGTAAGTAGCTGCGATTTATGCCTATCTTTGGGAATTCATTGGAATCAAATGACAACTGCTATGGAAGCAACTGGTAATAAAGCTTTGTAGATTAGTTATTTTCGGAAATTTGTTGATAAGCCGAATGGAAGAACCTTATCTAGTCATAATAAAATACCTATCTACTTTTGAAGAAAAAAATTTCGCCATTGAAACTACGTAATCAGCACATCACGGCGATCAAGATCAGTGACCAAATTCTACAACAATGCGACACGGCACGTTTGGCGCAATGGCTGAGCGATTGACTGCTACGCTGCGTGACGCGGGTTCGATCCCCGCACGGAACAACTATTTGTATGGCTTACAGATAGTTGTTCCGGGTCTGGATATGGCTGTGGTTTGTGTATGTGAGTTTAAATGTTTATCCCACGATATAGGAGAAATTTCTAGTGTGAGGCAACGCTTTTAAAACAAAAAAATATGGCAGCTTCTGAACACAGTTAAGATGTGATGATGTACAGTTTCTTTAGTTTAACAACTTTTTTGCAGCCAATATTAAAAAAAAACAACCATACATTCTTCTCTATATCCACGTGCAACCATGATTTATGAAACCCACGCCCCGAACATTTCAATTAGGAGTTTGACGAGTCACTCCAAACTGTTAGTATTGATTTATTTCCGCCAATCGCCTACTTATTTACTAGGAAACGGCAGAAAACTTTGTGGCGTGCGCCTTTCATTCATTTTATTACGATTTTACGAACTTATTTTCGTAACAAGAAGGTAGTCTTAGGTTTTGGGGTAAATCATGCGGCAGCGGCATGTGACGGGTTAGAGTGACGAACGAAAATATTTTTGTTTTGTTGTTTTTGCCTTGTAGCTGTGTCAATTTAGCGACCTCCTATTTTTGGCTATGTTGCATAATTAATTCATCATCTGCCTAGCCTTTTCCCAACTATGTTGGGGTCGGCTTCCAGTCTAACCGGATACAGTTGAATACCTGTATTTTATATGGATCTGACCTCCACAACTCAGTTAATACTGGGCAATACGTAATAATAATGTTGTCAGACTTTTTGGGCCACTGAATACCTGTAAAAGATCAACCAATGACAGCCGGAACCAACGGCTTAGCGTGCTTCCAGAGGCACGGAGGAAATTCGGTATGACATGGATGGTCACCCATCCACAGACCAACCTAGGCAAGTACGGCTTAACCTAAAGATCGGCCCGAGCAGCTGTTATTATTTAGCCATATATTGATTTTGTTTCATAATTAATTATAAATATATAAATAATTAACAAAAACAAGAAAAAAAAAATACTGAAATTGGGATGCAAATCCTAACCATTTAATTTGCTTTTTGAACACTGGGATTGTTCTGTGTTTGTAATCTGTGAGAGCGAAAGTCCAAAAAATAACGCAAAAATTTGTACCTACCTATGAAGCTAAATAAACATAAAAAAGAATTAATAATTTTACAACCTACTTAACTAATGAAATGATACTCTCACTAACCTACAGTGCGTATCATAAACAAAATATCCCTGTATAACATTAGAAAACTACTAAAAACTAAAAGGTTGGCTCTAAAGTAATTGTTTACGAATGAACCGTGATAAAGTTTTAATATCAAAGCTGTCTACAACAGGGCTATGCTATTTACAAGATACGCCAAAGGGTAGCTAGTGGTTTATAGGGCTGACGGGAAAAGAAAATTTCAATTTATGTTGTTACAACTAACTCCGCATAGTTTGTAAGCAGGGAGAATAAAGGCGCAAACCCTCCGCGGTGCACGGTTAGGCTACGCACGTGTATTATACTGCTATACTGCTGTTGAAACGTAGACCCACGTTGTCAAACAAATTATTCCATCATTATCTGCCAAACCTTTTCCCAACTACATATATTGGGGTCGGCTTCCAGTCAAACCGGATGCAGCTGAATACCAGTATTTAACATGGCTGTCTGACCTCCACCCAAATAATAACAGCTCGGGTCGATCTTCAGGTTAAGTGCGCTTGCCTAGGTTGGTCCGTGGTTGGGTGACCGTCCATTACATAGCGAGTTTCCTCCGTGCCTCGGAAAGCGTACGAAGCCGCGGTCATTTGCATATCCTTGACAGTCGTTACAGGTAGTCAGTGACCCGAAAGTCTGACAACCAGTCTTTCCAAGGGGTAACATATTTTTACCCAGTACTAACTGGGTTGTGGAGATCAGATAGGCAGCCGCTCCATGCCAAAATACTGGTATTCAGCTGCACCCTATACCTACACCTGTTATACATAAACTTTGTCTTGTGTAACTTTGTTAAATACCACGTATAGACAAAGAGCAAGCCCTTCTGAAAGGATTTTCTTCGCCTTCAATAACTTTACTTCTATAGAAGTAAATAAAACCCTACTAACCTGTGAACATAAAGTAAAATCTCTTTTCTTTTCACGACTTGTAACCGTTCCCTACCCACCTTTAAAAACAGATTCAACTGCGTAATAAGTTAAGTTGCAACCCTATTAATTTAATCGGGTACCTACTGAGGAAATGAGCGAGAATCTTGTGCAAGGGTTAAAATAAATTAAAACGTTAAGTTAAAGCTTTGAAACGAATCACCGGGTGTGTATTACTGCGACGGTGAAGGGTTGATTTTTTAAATACATTTAAGAGCTTTTTGGGAGGTGTGAAGGTGTTAACGACAGCTGTTTTGTTTTTGAAGGTTGGTAGACAGGAAAATTTCGACTGTGACTGTGGCATTTAAAAAGATTCTAATAAGGCATTGATAAGATTCATTGAAGAGTTCAAAAAAGTAGAATTTGAGTGCGTAATTAAAGTGACGTTATTTTGTCCTTAATACCCCTTTTCCAACATATGCCATACACAATTTTCCTTACATTAACAACTAATTATGTTTACATACTACTTTGTACCTTATTAACCCTTTCCAAATAAGTTCATAATTATAACCCCCTCGCACCTTAGCGGTCTCACAGTCAACACATTAACAAAATTAATGAAGGGTTAGATTCGATACATTGTGTGACCTTGACCATGTGACCTTCGGTTATATTTGGTAGGTCATTTGTTGTCCTTTGTTTGTTAATTATTCACGTATTTTAATCAATAAGGAGGTTTATAAATATTGTGGATCGTTGTTTCAAAATTGATGTTTATTTGTTAAATTCGGATAAGAATAGATATGTTGTCAGTAAATCTAGGTTCTTTCTGTACTATTTTTTTAACACGTTGCCCTACACGAGGAATTTCTCCTGTATCGTGGGTGCATTTACTAACATTTAAACTCACAAACACAAAGACCCGGAACAACAACTACTCCTAGGCCATACATACATACATTAAATGTTCCGTGCGAGTATCGAACCCGACCTGCAAGTATCAAGTTGTACTGGGGCACTGTTTAAAAAAAACTGCCCCAAAATCAAAAACATTATTACAGTTACGGTTAAGTTGATCTTTACTCAGTTTTCTCATTCAAATATGAGCAAGGAAGTTAAAGAAGGACCTATCCATGAAACTAAATTGTAGCTGATACACACATACATACCTACGCTCACGCCTTTTTCTCATTAGGATAGGCGGAACACCCACCTGATAGCTTAAAATTATTTCAACATTGACGGTAGCTTTCTATTTACAACAAACACATTACACCCACATCACCATTACCTAACCCAGTCTATATTACAAGACATAACACTATTCCCAAATTATGCCCAAAGCGTAGTAACCGCAGCACGTAGACAGGTAGACCTAATTGCTTAGATTCCAGTCTGGCTAGATTCCAACTGTCATCAGCTTACTGCACCGGTAATGCCATCAGGATAGCCTTTTCCTGCAATTTTGGGATTAGGAACTAGCAGTGCTAAATGATGCAGGGGACTATGAGACTTCTTCCCAAAGAGATTTAAAAGATTTATGGAGCGAACATTGGGAATATTTTAAACTGTTACTGTCTGGATTTGCGCCTTGTTTTACATAAGACTTAAACATAACTGGCGAAATGGGTGTGTATTAGGTTATTATTGTTGTTGTCGCCAAATTTTGGGCTGACTTAATTTAGATTGTCATAGACACGCTAAGAAGAAGATTAGGTTTACCTCTGCCTAACCCTACGGGGATTACACGCGTGATGTTATGTTATATCCAAAATCAAGTAACATTAGCCCACCGAAGCCTTAACACACTGAAGCCTACAATCTACACAGCCAGGTAATTCTAATTGCATAGATTTGGCGCTGGCGTCAGGCCAAATGTCGTGGAGAGGTGGCTACGAGATTAATTACAAGAGATTTACTGTTATAGGCCTCCGTTGTTGGCAAACGTTCTTATTTATAGTGGTAATGATTTGTTATGCCTGTTCAATTGTGCCGTTTGCCTCCCGTGTTGGGAATTTTGAAATTAGTCGCTGATTTCGCTGTTAACCGACGAAAATTCGTTTAAAAGACAGTTAAACCACCACCACCACCACTTTTGAGCATGAAGTTTAAATAAATAAATAAAATTTGAAAACGGAAACCGCCGACGCCGTTTGTGTAGGGGACGATGGCACTATTTTTCCCATCTGACCCTATGAAGGGATAAAGGCTAAGGGACGGATGGGAGCAAGTCTTAACGAAGACAACTGTATGTTACTCCATGAACTAATTAGAAAAAATGCTTGACATGAAGGTCTAAATTTTAAAAATAATCAAATTTTCTGCTTCGTTGGTCTGGGGGTCATAAGCGTGACTGCTGAGCATGGGGTCCTGTGTTCGATTCCCGGGTGGAGAACGTGCTATTCTGTTTTTCCGTCACGAATTTCTCAGTAACAGCCACGGGTCTAGATTTGTGCCTGATTGATGGCAATACGCTTGCCCCCTGTTACACGGGGCTTAACACTACGATCTATTTCGCCATCGCTTTGCACGAGTGAACCGAAAGACCGGAAATCGGAGCAGACAGGAAGAAATAGTAAACAACTCGCCTGATGTGAAGCGATGATGCGGCCTAGGGTGCAGCACGCTTGCCTAGATGAAACCAATTTACTCGAACTTTGAATAGATCCAGATTATAATGTAGGTGCCTGAAAACTACACCTCCATAAAAATAGTCGTTTGTTCTAAAAACCGCAGAGACGAAACAGTAGGTACCAGCTCTGTACATGCCTAAACAAAAAAAAACAACTTCATAATAAAATGTTTATCAAGATAGAAAAAATAAATTCAATCAATAAAAGCTGACATTGTTATAATTCCGAAGAAGGGAAAAAAGAAGGTAGTTAAGGCAACAGTCCTCTCTTTCCTAACGCTTCGTGAAGAAGCGTCCTTTTACATCTCGTATGTGTGTAATTAAACAGTTTAACAGTCGTGAACTCCTTTTTACATAAGGAGTTGCAGAGAACAGACTAGACCGTGGTGTCCTGGGTTCGATCTGTGGTTGGATTTTTTTAGCTCGAAAAGGAATAAAGGCATTTGTCAGTAAAATAGAAAGCATTGATAAGCCTTCATGTTGAATCTTAGAACACACACGGATGAACAGCGAATGATGATGATGAATAGTCAGTTATAGTGGCCAATTTTTTTTTAAATATTCAAAAAAAAAAAAAAACCAGCCTGTTACTGTCCCACTGCTGGGCAAAGGCCTCTTCTCATACAGAGAAGGCACGAGCATTGATCACCACGCTTGCTCAAGACGGGTTGGCGATTTCAGACTTATATTAATTAGGTTACCAGGTTTCCTCACGATGTTTTTCCTTCACCGATGTCTGTGATGTCCAAGATAAACTTAGAAAGTACATATGAATTGAAAAAGTCACATTGGTACTTGCCGGGATTTGAACCCACAACCTCATGCATGAGAGGCGAGGCCTTAACCTCTGGGCCATCACAACATTCAAAAAATCAAAAAAATTAAAATCTTTAAATCTTTTACATAACATTATTTCTATATCATTTTTTTCATTTCGCTAAATGCGGCTTGCATTTTGCAATAATAAAACGATATAAAAATAAGAATTAATAAACCGATGCATAGTAGATTTAACTGAATTATAAGACAAAAAGCAATAAAATCTGGACTGCCTCGATGGTCTAGTGGTCGAAACCGCAACTGCTGAGCGCGAGGTCCTGGGTTTGATTCTCAGGTCGGGCAAAGTGTTATTTTGTTTTTTCATCAGGAATTTCTCAGTAACAGCCACGGAATCTAAATTTGTGCCCGATTGATGGCAATAGGCTCGCCCTTATTACTTGTTACTTAACATAACTGGCGAAATTTGAGTGTATTATTAAGAACGCCTCTGCCTAACCCTTCGGGGATTACAGGCGTGATGTTATGTAGTCTATTTTACCCCTTTTTCACCTAGTATTAAGCAATGGTTCTTTCAAAACATCAGTCTATGGCACAGTCAGTCCAGCTGCAGTTGTGAACAAAAGCCGACTGACTGTTCGAAAGAGATACCGCGGCCCTGGAACACAAAGGGCAAAGCCGGAACATGGATGGGCTTTAGTCAGTACAAGTCTGACACTCCCTTCCTCTCCGCCCAGAGCAAGATCCGTCCTGCTCTGAAATAATCCCTCATTTAAAAAGTATCGTAAGTTTCAATCGTACTCCATCGAAATTCAATTTATGAGGATGTGCCCAGATTACTCCACCAAAGAGCATAGCAGCATAAACCAAGATACCAATTAACCAATTTATCATAATTAATAAACACCCGACTACTAATCCAGCTATACACTGAAACGCCCATGGATACATTGAATAGCCACATTTGAATTATTTACAAGAAAATGGCCGGTCTGTCGGTCCCAACATAACTTCAATTAACAGTAGACAATGGACGGCGTTATGCAATATGGCAACACTGATATCAAACGAACGGGTCTATGGGAGGATTTCTGACACAAAACTTATTTGGTGCTACGATTTTGTAGTTGGATTTTGAGTTTAGCTGGACCGGTTGGCTGTCGGCTGACATGTTTTGAACAATTTGAGGATGGACAGATTTGATGGCTTACTCTGTTTATAATCTGGTATGGAAGGCCGTAGTAGGAAACCAGTAAAAGCTGGCCTTTTGTTTTATTCTATCTCCGAACAACACGAGGCCAGATTAAGGTATTTACCTTTGTATAGATTCTTTTTACCGATTGTTTGTGAATGTGTGAACATTGTAGGCTTTTTAGACTTCCAGCTGCTTGTTAACTTTGTATCTTTTTTTATATCTTTTGTAGTAAACAACGACTTACTGTCGGGCCTACGCTGTCCCCCCCCATACTTAAGTACAAAATGCTGTAACCATTGTAATATTGTACCACCAAATTATTTGAAAAGAGTAACCATGGAGCTTCTTGCCGGTTCTTCTCCATAGGAAACGACCAACCCGAACCGTGCACCTTTTTGTCGACGTTTTATAAGTGCCCATCTGGGCCTATGTGAGATAAAATATTTTGATTTTGATTTTTGTTTTTGGTCAGACTGTTATCATTGACGTGCGATCGAGTGTTTAACCGAATCCAGCTACATTACATCTAGATGCACAGGACCAAATTATTAGGTGCTCCCCTGAGCGACTTTTAAAATAAAACCTTATTTTCTGAGGTTACCGCCATTGACATATTGTACAAAAATCTTAACAGAGGGCAGACGCTTCTAAAACTGTCAATTATAGAACAGAGATCTCAAGCAAGTTCACTCTTAGACTAGACTTTTACAGTTTAGTTTAGTAGTTTTTAGTTCTGGGTTTTAATTGTTATATGAATGAATAAATAAAATAAATAAATAAACTCTCTATGCCAATTATATTAGCGTTTACCAAAAACAAAAAAACACGCTTCAGAAGGACATTATTTTATTTCTCGTATTCCCCTCAGCAAACTGTTTCATTTGACATCCATGTCATGGGAATGCATAAAAAATAACTAGTCCACCATCTTTGTTGGTCCACCATATTGGATTTAGAATGACGTCACACCAATAATTTACATGGAGCGACTACCTGACCTCCACACACAGTTAGTACACGGTACTTGGTAAGACTGGCTGTAAGAGTTTTACAAACGACAGGCGGGACCAAAGGCATAACGAAAAAAAATGGCTCAACTGGACCCACCTGCATTGCTTCAAAATACCAAGAGTCATCATTTGCCTAGACTTCCCAACTATGTTGGGGTCGGCTGCCAGTATAACCGGATGCAGCTGAATACCAGTAATTTACATGGAGCGACTGCCTATCTGACCTCCACAACCCAGTTAGTACTGGGTAATACGATACCCCTTGGTAAGACTGGTAGTCAGACTTTTTGGGCCACTGACTACCTAACGACTGTCAAAGATCTACAAATGACACCTAGAACCAACGGCTGAACGTGCTTTCCGGGGCACGGAGGAAACTCGATATGTAATGGGTGGGCACCCATCCTCAGACCAACCTAGGTAAGAGGTTGTTATTATTTAAGCACGAGCTCCAAAATACCAAGAGTAAAATAATTGATTCCCATCATAGTTCCATGTTACATAACCCTCTCTCCATTAACGTTCTGGTGACAAATTAATGTGGTCAATGTATACCGAGGGTGTGCCGCATAGCCTGTCATGCGCTACCTTGGAGCCTCATGTCACAATGTAGCGGCGTATAGTCGTGCGAGAGTGTTGCTGGATTGATTATAATGTCTAAACAGTTTTCAAATCGTAGGGTTCGGCTCCAAAAATGTATTCTCTGTCTCTTCTTATACTAATGAAAATACATACATCATCTGCCTAGCCTTTTCCCAACTATGTTGGGGTCGGCTTCCAGTTTAACCGGATGCGGCTGAATACCAGAATTTTACATGGAGCGACTGCCTGTCTGATCTCCACATCCCATGGGTAATACGATACCCCTTGGTAAGACGGGTTGTCAGATTTTCGGGCCACTGACTACCTGTAACGACTGTCAAACATCTACAAATGACAGCCGGGACCAACGGCCTAACGTGCTTTCCGAGGCACGGAGGAAACTACATACATACATGAAAATACATACATCATTACTATTTCTAAAAGCTACGCAAATATTCCGACTATTGCCCGTAAATTTTGAGGATTTACCACAGGCACAAAACAATGAGGCATCAATGAGGCATCAGCGATAACGGTGTGTGATAGCACGGTTGGCGCAGTGGTTGAGCGATTGGCTGCGCCTCGCGGGTTCGATTCCCGCACTGAACAAATATTTGTATGGCCTACAGATAGTTGTTCCGGGTCTGGCTGTTGGTGTACATGAGTTTAAATGTTTGTAAACGGACCCACGACATAGGAGAAATTCCTAGTGTGGGATAATGTATTACTGATACTGATACTGTTAGCCTGCATCATCCCGCTGCTGGGCAAAGGCCTCTCCCCATGATTTCCAGTTGTTTCGATCCAAGGCCAACATGGACCAATGGGAAAAGTATTAAAAAAAAACTATGTCAAATGTCATTCCCACCCAAACGACTGTCATCTGTCGAAGCCTCCTGCCAAACAATCGGCTGTCAAATGGATCCTTTGCTATCAATGAGGCTTGCATATTCCATATATCCTAAGTAATCCCTTTAACTAATAGATAAATCTTGAAGTAAGTGGCTTTTAATCATACTGCCACGGTTTAAACTCTTGCTTCTCAGGCCCTAACCATCACCTTTTTTATTTTATTTTATTACAAAATGGGCCTGCTCTTGACCTCGATCACGCCTGATGGAAAGCGATAGATGAGGTCTATGATGGAACGAGCTTGCCCAGAAGATGCCTGTTCACTCTTGCTTTGAAGGCAGACGGGTTAAATGTGGGAGGGAACACAGATGCCGGCAGAGAGTTCCACATCTTGGCTGTGCGCATAATAAACGTGGAGGAGAAGCGCTGAGTACGACTCATCGGGATATCAACCAAGTGCAGATGGTACGCACATCCCTCACATCTCTCGCCGATGCCTCCCTTCTTGCGATATCCACAAATAAAAAAAACGATAACTTTATATTCGTCTACACCAATAAAACCTTAAACACCCATAAACCAACCAGAAACATACATACAACCAATACAATCGTACACGAATGAAAAAATAATAACCCTCCCCTTTACAACCCTATAATATCCGGCCTATTTGATGCGATACGTTGTTACCTCGTGGCTCATGGCTCATGGCTCATGGCTAGTAAAGTAATACCATAACGGGGACTATAAAACGGTAAGAAGAACAAATATTTGTTGATACGGCGTTTTGCTATAGTCTTTGGGTAATAAAAAGGTTGCGGATTTATATAACTGGATGTGGCATCAAAACTGCCGTTATTCAAGTGTCATTAATAGATAAAAACTTTTTTTTCGATAGGATAGGAATCATAATCCAATTAGTACTGCTAGACATTTTATTTTAGTTGTGTATGTCGTATATGTCAGGAGATATATGTCGTATGAGAGAAGAGCTCGTGGCTAAATAATAACAGCCGCTCGGATCGATCTTTAGGTTAAGCCGTGCTTGCCTAGGTTGGTCTGTGGATGGGTGACCACCCATTACATACCGAGTTTCCTCCGTGCCTCGGAAAGCACGTTAAGCCGTTGGTCCCGGGTGTCATTTGTAGATCTTTGACAGTCGTTAGGTAGTCAGTGGCCCAAAAAGTCTGACAACCAGTCTTACCAAGGGGTATCGTATTACCCAGTATTAACTGGGTTGTGGAGGTCCGATAGGCAATCGCTCCATGTAAAATACTGGTATTCAGCTGCATCCGGTTAGACTGGAAGCCGACCCCAATATAGTTGGGAAAAGGCTAGGCAGATGATGTCGTATATGTCAGGATATACTCCGTTAGGCCCGTACATCATGTGGGCAGACGATGGGTTTCGTGTTATGAAAACACACTGGGTGCGATACATTGTTTCTAGCAAAACTAACGAATTACTTGAGATTACAACTTAACACAATAACACGGGGCACAATGATTCGGGTACAGTTCCAAGTCGTCTCAACTCAACCGCGACCAGACACTGACTGTCGCCCTCGCCTCGAGCTGGACATCAGGGCTCTGTGGAAGCACGCTGTGTTTTGTTTAGACTAGTCGCGTGATATCACCACTCCACACAGGCACGCTTTCCAATTCATTTTAGGCCCGTACCAATGACCGGATCCGACATGTAGATATCCTTATGAAAACATACGGCAGTCCCAAGCTGCTTGCTAAACGTAATAAACAAAGCTGATCTTGGCACTCTACTTGATTTCTTTCGATAAATTATTATGTCTAAGTTTGCTGGGTATAACAGCTTTCATGAAATTCGATCTCCCAAACACCATTTACCATACCTATGTTTAAAATTGGCCAAACGATCTTACAAAAGTGTTTTTAAGATTCATTTTCTATTAATCATTTTATTTATAACATAACATAACAACACGCCTGTAATCCCCGAAGGGTTAGGCAGAGGTGTACCCAATAGTACACCAACATTTCGCCAGTTATGTTTAAGTCCCATGTAATAGGGGGCGAGTCTATTACCATCAACCAGACTCCGTGGCTGCTACTGAGAAATTCCTAATGAAAAAACCCAATAATACTTTGCCCGACCTGGGAATCGAACCCAGGACCTCATGCTCAGCAGTAGCGCTAAGTCAAAATATATTCAGAAGATTTCAATCTCAGACTGCGCTCAACCACTTCCAGTCACCCAACATCTCAAAAACAAAAGCACGGAGTGAGGGCTCAACATTTAACAGAGCAATGCACCAGACAAAGGCCATATTACCTCCAGGCACCCCCCAGAGGACTGTCGCTTAAGACTTAGTGTTATTTTCTGCTCATACTGCCAGCCGTCTTCTGATTATCACCAGGCTTAATGGCTGCAACAGTGCTTTGTTTCTCTTATGGCTAGACTGTTGAAGTGGAGTGTAGAATATGTGGCTTTTAGGAGCCATATTTGTAAGTCGTGTGAGACTGGTATAAAGTAATTTGGGGTCGGTTTCAACGGCTTTATTTGCAATTTTGACTCTTAAGTTAGAGCAATAAGGTTTCAATGGGCCCGTATTAATAAAAAAGAAAGAAAGAAGTTACCTGAAACGATTATAATATTGGCACATAAAGTGAAAGATTCGAACCCACGATTTTTAGCCCAAAAGTCGGCCTGAGCCACTGCGCCAGTGAGCTTTTGAATATTTCTTTTACGACCTTTTGCAATTACTAAAAGGTCTATGATTAGTAATTTACATTGACTAACTCATTGATGACTCCAGTTATGGAAAACGAGTAGGTCATCTTAGCGAAATGGTATCTCCTATTGAGATTCGAAAACCTGCGAATTTTTTGAGCTCAACTCGAAATTGACCCACAACTATAAAGGCAGATCCTCTAACTACTACATAACACCATCAAGTTATATTCCTGTTCTAACACTATTTCAATCATCCTTACTTACACAAACCACCAAGTTAAAGTAAACTTAAACCAATAGTTATGTACACCGCAGATCAAACCAGTCCGTCGGCATTTCAGTGTAACGACCACAGAGCCATCTTGTGGCTTAGCTCTGAGGTTGTAAGATTATACTTTTGCACAAGACATGTTCTATTTTAGGTATTGTCACATTCCTCGGTTTGTTTCCTTGTGGATGGATTTGTATCCAAGGATTTGAGAAATTTCACACCTTAGTAAGCACGGTTTATTATTATGCTAGGTCGTGGCTACTATTCCTGCGGAATAATTGTTTGTGTGGCATCAAAGACATTCAAATATTTAGGAGCTATAGACGGGACAAGACGAAAAAACTAATACTAGTAATCCAATACTTGTTACTACTTAGTAACAAATCGTCTAGTGTCATACGCCCGCTGGTCAGGTAGCATTTGTGTGTCAAAATCGAAAATGTTCGGGATCAAAATTTTTGTATGAAAATATTCCCAATGTCCGCACTATACTTAAGTCTTTTAAATCTCTTTGTGTGGCATGAACTTAGGAGCTCCTGGCTAAATAATAACAGCCGTACGTTGATCTTCAAGGTTAAGACGCGCTTGCCTAGGTTGGTCTGTGGATGGGTGACCATTCATTACACACCGAGTTTCCTCCGTGCCTCGGAAAACATGTTAAGCTGTTAGTACCGGGTGTCATTTGTTGATCTTTGACAGTCGTAACAGGTAGTCAATCAGTGTTCCGAAAATCTTACCAAAGGGTATCGTATTACCCAGTACTAACTGGGTTGTGGAAGTCGGATAGGCAGTCGCTCAATGTTAAATTACTGGTATTCAGTTAAATTCGATTTGACTGTAAGCCGACCCCAACATGGTTGGGAAATGGCTAGGCAGATGACGATTCAGATTGACGTAAACCTAGATCAATCATCCAGTCAATCGGAGGCCACGGTTGGACAAAGGCCACTCCCAAGCTGCGTTGCATTTCCTTATCCTGCACCCTGCAACAAGGCATCGATGTATAGTCATCGATGTAACAATTTTCGCAGAATAGTGTTTCGAACTCACATAGGGAACCCCATCCAAACGGTTGGAGCTATCTTTTTCAGGTAGCTGGTCCATTCAGCTTGATGGCGTCCTACACAACGCTAGCTGATACACAATCTCCACTCCAGGACTTGTTTGTTCCATCAGCCAACGGGCCTCCGTCAATGTTGGGCGGGCCAGATCTAGGTAGAAGTATACTTGAAGTCTTTTACTTTTCATTGAAGATTAACCACTCAACAGTCTAATCGAAATAAAAAAACTCGATAGTCGGGGTCAAATATTGTGGACGCATCCACAATAAAGATTCGCTTATATCTTAACTCTTATAGCTGGCTTAGTAAGCTAAAGTCGCATTGGGCCGGCCGTATTAGCCGTAAAACCGATGACCGTTGTGGTAGATGTGTTCTTGAGTGGAGACCACGAATCGGCAAGCGTAAGGTGGGTCGCCCTCAGGCTTGGTGGAGGGACGATCCTCGCAGGGTGGCTGGTAGCAACTGGATGAGAGTTGCTGAGAATCGAGTTCAGTGTATGACGAGGCCTATGCCCAGCAGTGGACTGCTGTAGGCTGATGATGATGATTATAGCTAGATAATATCAAAAAATTAGGGCAGAAAACTGATTTAATAATGAAAAGTATAAATTAAAGATTTCACGAACGATAAATCTAATCGTCACTTTTTAAATGCTTTTTCCAACGCGTTTAATTTCTTTCTCACAACCTAAAGAAAGCATATACCTATACATATATACTTGGGTACATCTCAAAGACACATCGCAGTCATTAGTCTTGCGGTCATCAAAAGCTCATTTTGTATTTTTTCTAGGTCTGTGTGACTCTTGGTAAAAACGGTAAAACTAAGTGAGATGGGATTCTTGCAGTTAGTACTTATGTGTTGGTACTAATGAATGTTTTAATGGATTGAGATAGTTGTAAAAGTAATTGATGGATAATTTGTAAGGTCACTTTGACTTTTCTACAGACAATCAAATATTTACGAGCGATAGACGGGACAAGACGAAGAAAATTGGAATCCAATACTTGTTATAATTAGTAACAAATTGGTCTGTCTAGTGTCATACGCCCGCTTGTCAGGTAGCATTCGTGTGTCAAAATCGAAAATGTTCGGGGTGAAAATGATTGTATGACAATATTCCTAATGTCATTTTGTCACATTTTGCGAAAGGGACAATCTGAAAAAAGGACATTTTGCTACCTGTAGTCTTTTTGAGAAGTGGTCATTTTGCGACAGAGCCCAAAATGTTTGTATGAATACAGGGTGTAAGGGACAGCCTTCTACAAACTGATGGGGTGAATTTAGTATATCATACTAAGATGACCGGTACAAGTAATTATTTCAGGAATTTTATGGGAATCCAATAAATTTGATTTGTTTTATTTTCTTACACGCAATGTATCGTTACCGTGGCAAAACTCACGTAACGGACGGCAAGCGCGACGACGAGTTCGATGAACTCTGTAGCTAGGCAGGAAGTGAATAGCTAATTTCATGCTTCGTTCGATAGAGTATGTCAACATCCATTGTTGGATTTTTGATTTTAGCCGTATTGTTTACATAAACGGAGTGCAGCATACAGGGAATGTAATTTTCTTTTACATAGAAATAAAGGAATAGTAAACGAAAAAAAAAGCCGAAGAAAAATTCCGCTGGAATATGATTGAAAATAAGGAGCTGAATGCACCCTGGCAATTTGTGGAGGGCTGTCCCTTACCTTCCCAAGAAGATTCTCTGTAAGTCTTTTAAATCTCTTTGCTTTTTTACGTTCTTAGACGTTTTATTCTTTTTTTTTTGTCATCATAACATCACTCCTGTAATCTCCGAAGAGTTGGACAGATGTGTATCTACCTAACAGTACACCTACATTTCGCCAGTTATGTTTAAGCCCCCTGCACTGTAGTCCCATGGGGGCGAGCCTATTACAATCAACCGGGTACAAATCTAAACTCCGTGGCTGCTACTGAGAAATTCCTGGTAGAAAAAGCCAATAAGACTTTGGCCGACCTGGGAATCGAACCCAAGTGTGCCATTTTTGACTACCTCCTATGACGTCATAAGCCATAAGTTACTATACAAAATAGACTACGTTTTTGTTCTTTAAAATGTCTAGAATTAAATTCTTGAGTTGTAACGTTGTTGTTTTAACCTTTTCTCCGCCATTAGTCACATATACGTGACAAGCAAGCGCGTGCCCTGTACGCCAAACGATACAAATATGTGACAAAATGGTAGGTGAAATTGTGATTTGGCGTAGAGAGAACGCGCTTGCGTTAATGCTCTGGCATTCAAAATGTTATACAAATTAGCTTGCTGCGACAGTAGCCACGTTAAGCATAAAATGCTTAAGCCGGGCTATAGCTGGGGTACTAAGTCTATGAGATTAGTCAAGTTACGTTTGTATAATCTTCTTACATAAAAGAATAGGAAAAATAAAACAGAGTTTTAATAAAATCAAAAGTTTTATTGTGATAGCATCATTATCCATTTAAAAATAATGACAAATAATATTCGCATGCAAAGAACAAAAACACTGTATCATGCAATATTTTTATACATTTTGTTTCTTTTTTCTAACAACAAAAAAGTTATTTTGCCATTTATTATGCCCATACATTGAGGTGCTGATTTTACTCGTAAAGCTTTTCCCGTAACTTATTTAAAAAAATATTTACATTTTAATATTGAGAGTAAAATTAAAAGTGGCACACGAAATATAAAATTATTTTAAAACTATAGATTTAAAGGTCGTCACACATTGTTCGGAATCTTAACTATTATATGGAACTATTAAGATGCGATCCTAATTTCTTTTCACTATATAATTATCACAGAAAATATGATTTTCCTACATCATTGACCATTTTAGCTAAATATTTACTCTATCTAAATAAGTTTTCTGTCGTAAAAAGTTTGAAAGTAACTAAGCGACAGTAACAAGAGAGTTAAAAATTATTTCGTTCCGATTCTGCACAAAAATCGATACAACTAGATCATTTTTTTTTCTATAAAATTTATAAAATATTTTACTTTCAGTCTGTATAGTTTACATAACAAGTGAATTATACTAAATTGGAAATAAATGGAATAATTATAAAAGAATCGATAATCGATTCATTTATTGAGCAATCGTAAAGAGCTAAATATTCGGATTGGATAAATTAAAAAAAAAACTGTAATCTAAATAAAATTCACACATATAATGCGGATACAATACTATATACAGATTGTAACAAAAATATTTTAATTACAAAAATTAGAAAAGTTATTTTTTTCATGCATTGTATTTACAAAAATATATTTTATTTTTTATACAAAAAACAAAGCAAGTGCTGTCAATAGAGTTTTACAGTTCCTTTTTTACGCAAAAAAAAAAAATTAACACAGACAAAAAAGTCGACATAATATTTCGTAATTTTCGAAATCCAATAAATTATATTCAAGTCATAATAATTCGAAGTACTTAACTAGATGGATGCAAAAGAGAAAAACGCAAAAAAAAAAAAAATTTTTCGTAATTTCCTAACAAAATTTTTTTCTCTTTTGCTCCAACCAAAGAAACAGTATGTAACAAATTCTTCGATTATTTTTATCAACAGACTTATCTTATCGTATATACACCTCAGTCATTAAAAACATTTAGGAACATAGTATCTTACACATACAGCTTAATGAAGCTGTACTTGAAATAAATGTCCAGTATTACACAAGCCTTGAGACTTCACGCCTTCGCTATACGTGGGTGCCTTGAGATGGCTGGCTGCCATTACCTGTGAAAAATGAAGACAATTAGCTTAAGTGATATTCAGAAAAAACCGTTCAACTTAAAGCAAAAAGGTCATTTATTATTTTTAATACGGAATACAAATTGGCTGAGATATTTTATGTAACTAGTCTTTTCCGGCACGGTGCTAAGTAAAAATTCGTTTTAATAAAAAACCTGACACGGTCTTTTAATAATAATGTTCAGAAAAATTGCGAGATGGTTTTGTCAGTTACTTCGTTCTGGAATTTTACTTGTACTTTTACTTTTACATCCGTATACATGAACAAGTCTGAGTCGAAGTGATTACTACAACATTTTTGTAGTTAATTAGAAAAAACTTGAAGTTAGAACTGTCAAAATTATAATTGTTAGCTGTGCTTTCTTGGGCTGCGGGACTGTTCGAAAGAGATAGCGCGGCCCTGGTACACAAAGGGCTAAGAAGGAACATGGATGGGTTTTAGTCAGTACAAGTCTGACACTCCCTTCCATTCCGCCCAGAGCGGGAGGGGTCATTTGATGATTTCCCAACCGAAAAAAAAGCTATGCTTTCTTTGACGGTTCTTACTTAGTTTATTGTATATTGCATAAAAATGATTGTTTAAAATCCAAATATATGCTGGTAAATGGCTTTACTTATTTCACTGTGTTGGTAATAAAGTCTTTAAAACAATAATTTCACACTAAAATTAAAGAGTTATTTACAAAATATTCATTTTCTTCCTTTTTTTACTAGATACATAGAAATCTTGTAGATTTTTTTTCCAGATTTCTATGCACAAAAAAGCAGTGATACTTTTTCGATTCGATTCCAAAAATTCTTGCAATAACGGAAAGCTACATTATCCCTAAGTCTAATAGGCTATATTTAAAGTGTTCCCGCAGGTTAATTTCCATCCATAACGCAAGCGAAGCCGCGAGCAAAAGCTAGTTCTTTTATAAATCAAAGGTCCTGTTATGCTCTCAAAATACACCTGTCACAACCCCCAAATTCGACCCCTAACTACAAAAACCTAAGTACTTCAAGTAACAAGTAACCCAATAAATAATTCAAGTCTCTCAGTTTGAATGCATTAGATTTATGCGACTTCGCAAACACATTGTGGCGAAGATCGATCGTAATTTCAAGTCCTAAACACAAACAATTGAGTTGAATTAAGCTCTGAGGTTCTAACTTCGCAATATAACTTTGCAGACTGACTAGGTATTGTTTATTAGTGTATTTTGTTGCATGATTGAGTTGTTTGTGTAGTTTTCAGAGCAGAATTTTTAGTCACGGAGTGCTCTCGTTTTTTTTCTTTTTTTAAGTTAATGTATTTTGTAACAGTTGCATAGGTAGCTTTAGAAAAGTTAGTTCAAGATAGGATCTTCTGTTTCTTTGCATTTATAGCTTAATACTTAATGATTTATGACTGCCTCGTTGGTCTAGTGGTCACAAACGTAACTGCTGAGCATGAGGTCCTGGGGTCGATTCCCGGGTAGAGTAAGGGTAAGTAAGGTATTCATTCAGGTGTCATTCATAACAGAGAATATGGAAGAATAATGTTAGTATGGAAAAAGAAGACATGCTGCGCCGACCCCAAATAAATTGGGATAAGGGCAGGAGAATTATTATATAAGTAAAAGGGGAATATTTATTTCTAAATCATGCTCACTGAAGTTACTCTGTGTGGAGCAATGTTTGCAAGTGTTAAAGAATAGCAAAAGCCGCAAAAATTATCAAAATTGTTATCATGTTTCAAAATGTTGCTCAACAAAAGTAACTTGGGTGAAAATAATAAATATTTATACCAGCGCTGTGAAATATGTTTTAAATGTTTCAGTACAATGCTGTAATAGGGGCCTTCGGCCTCGTACGGAACCATTTTCAGTTTAACGTTTGACTTATTTTAAAGTTTTTCTTATCTTCTTCTTTATCATGTGGTTAGTGCCTAACCAACCACCAACCAGTAACCAGTTTTCCAACAGTTTTTCTTATGTAACTTACTTTAGAGATATTTTTGTTTTATTGTTTAATTTAATGTTTTTGTTTTGTCTGGTGAGAGATAAAACTTTTTCTTTTCCTTCTTTCTTTCTTGAAAGAATAACAAGATTAATATAAAATGGCCTTTCTTTTGGGTTTAATCGGCCGGGTTAAAAACGGGCAATCTTCTAAAACTAAAAGGTAAAGCATTCTCTATAAGGAACACTGCTTACCCGGTCACCTGAAGCCTATTTACCTGTAGGCAACACCATCGAGTTCCTGACGGCCGAGTAGGGGGGCGGCGCAGGAGTCGATGCTGGCTTCGCGGTGTGAACTTGATTGTTGTAACCTGGGAGAGGAATGGAGAACATTGTAGTTTAACATAACATCACGCCTGTAATCCCCGAAGGGTCAAGTAGAGGTTTACTTAATAGTACACCTAGATTTCGCCAGTTATGTAATAGACGGAGATGGATTGCAGTATGTCATGACATAATATAAGATCACACTTGTAATACCTGAATGGTGAGGCAGAGGAGTAGCTATATTGAACCCAGATTGTGCTAATTAGGTTTAAATGTAATGTAATTAAGTAGGCAATACTATGCCCTTGGTAAGACTGGTTAACAAACTTTCGGGCCACTGACTACTCAACGACTGCCAAATATCTACAATTAACAGCCGGGACCAACTGCTTAGCGTGCTTTCCGAGGTACGGAGGATCCTCGGTATGTTATGGGTGGTCACCTATCCACCAACCTAAGCAAGCGCGGCTTAACCTGAGGATTACTTACCAATATTAGTGTTCCGCAGGTACGGGTTGCCGTATGTGGCCGAGTATCGTAGATCCACATTGGGCTGTGGTTTGACGTTAGGCTGGGCGTATATGGGCGTTGGTGAAGCTGTTGAAAAAAAAAATATTCTTGGACGCGATATTGAGAAAGAAAAACGATTAAATGAAACTGTTGAGGCTGAAGAATGGAAGAAGACCCCAAGTAATTTGAGACGAGGGAAGGGAGATAATGAATTCTTAGACATGCTCTCTACATGTTTGATTGAAAAGAGTGTCCATGGAGTTTCTTGCCCATTCTTCTCCATAGAGATCTACGCTTTGAAATGGGCAACTACAGTACTTTCATAAGTTATTATGACTTGTGTCTGGGACTGTAGCTTCGCCTTCTTTGTTTTTATTTATTATTTATTTATTTATTTATTTAAACTTCATGTACAAAAGTGGTACATAGGCGGACTTAATGCCACAAGGCATTCTCTACCAGTCAACCTTGGGGTCAAATAGGACAGCATAGTGATAGAGTACAAAAAAATAAATAAGAAAAATATCATTTTGTTAACATGTTTTGTTATCATTTTGTCATGTTTGTTTTGTTTTCTGACATTCAAAAGTGCCTGTAATGGTCTAATTGAAATAAATGCTTTGAGTTTGAGTTTTGAGCTCGTATCATCATATTCCTGCCCTTGTCCCATGTTATTTGGGGTCGGCACAACAAGTTTTTTCTTCCATTCTCCCCAGTCATTCATCACGCTATCATTTTGCTCCTTTTTTCTTCCTAAAAAATCATTCCTCACACAATCCGTCCATCTTTTCTTCATCTCTCTCCATCCATCAACATTTATATTCATCACTCTTTTAGTTACATATTCATCACATGTCCATACCAAGACAGACGACTCCCTTTCATCGTTTCTGTAACAGGAACCACTTTCAAACTTGAAACTCGTATATCTAGAGCAATTTAAAAGAAATTGGAGTGATAGCAGCTCTATATCTTTTCCACACTGATGAAGGTGCGACGATGTTGATCGTATAATTAACTTTAAAACTCTTATAGAAACCTACTCTATTAGCCGTAAATAAAGAGTGTAACAAGACCCTTAACGAAGCCGAAACGCACTTATGTCCCCGTCATTGCGATATTTTTTTTGTTGTAGTCCAATACCTGGGAACCTTCTAGTTACGGAAATATTGGGGGTCAAAGTCCCAACTTTTTCACAAGTTTTTTTTTTTTTAAATACATGTTTTTAATATAATTACTTTAAACACCTCCACGACCATACTATTCAATTCATCCATCA
Organism: Noctua pronuba; assembly: GCA_905220335.1. Classification (NCBI taxonomy): domain Eukaryota; kingdom Metazoa; phylum Arthropoda; class Insecta; order Lepidoptera; family Noctuidae; genus Noctua; species Noctua pronuba. The sequence goes on along the minus strand of LR999918.1, from coordinate 5,861,261 downwards.
GCACAATGTTTTGAGTGCGTTACATCGAGTCCCACCGTAAAAAGTGATTTTTCACCCCAAAAACAAAAGTCGTTTCCCAGCAATAATTTTTGCGCAAAGTTACTTAGTTTGATGTGCAGAACGCTTGGTTGACGGCTTTGTGAAGGGTCCGTTTACGTCTGTATGACACTCTATTACTTAAAACTCAACTATTTAAAACACAGCATAATTTCCCAACAAAACTAAAGTTATCAACTAGCTTCAAGTCTGAACTTGCACTTACCGTCACCAACGGGAAGTCCCAAATTATTAATAGCGTCCGTTTCATCTGGCGACTTGGTCGTTCGTTGTAACGTGTTGTTTTGCGATCCATTGCCTGCTGACAAGGGGAGGGTGGATGCTGTGTCGATGCTGCGCGTTAATGAGCCTTGCAGCGACCTGGGGAGAGGAATTACCGTTTAGTTTGGCAGTGAAGTGGTAGGGGGTCTGTTGTCGAGTATTAAGATAGGATTCAGATCGGGTTTAGTATTTAGAATTGGAGCTTATTTTGAATTAGTTTTGGTATCGTGTTTTATGTGATTACTTTACTTGGATACTGAGGTTGTGAAGTTATGTTTTGTCTCAATTATGAATGTTTTTGTAACCTTATAAGTGAGAAAATAGACTTATATAATTATGTACAAGTATAACTTACACAATGACTAAGGGTTCACCTCGTCTAGAATTTATAATATTTTTTTTGACGTGTTTAATTGTTTAAAAAACTAGATTATATGTTAATCTAGTTTTAAACATTATTTATTACAAGAAAAGAATATTATTAAATAATATGATAAAGTCGAAAGAATAAGACAAAAGACCCAACGTATTGCCTTTCATTTTATCAGCAATACTGTTATAGATGAGTTTTGTATCAAATGCGAAAAATGCGCATCACGTATAATACGTATTTTATGCTTAGAATTTCATACAGAAAATACAACATATTATTATTGTACCAAAATAATATGGAGATTAAGTAAACATTCGCTAGACAGACACAGTTTGACAATAACTTGGCTAAAATAGGATTTTATTTTATCCTCACATAAAAATAACAATTTCAGACAAAAACTATCTGAACAAAAAATCAAAAGAAAACCACATTTTTCATGTCGCCTCAGGGCTGTCTCGTAAAAACTTTAGATAAGTAGTTATTAAGTTGTCATCTGAATAAGATCGCTTTTAACTTAAGCCTCTAATAAATGAATCGTGGGCTTACATCTATTTTGTTAAATGTAACATTTTTATCCCTTAACAGTTGAAGAAATAGATTTTATGTAGGCAGCCAACTTTTAAAAAAGAGGCGTGTAGGTAATTAACTGTTAACATAGTCGTATTAGAAAATATTATTTATTATTATATTTTATTTCATTACTACCCACCAGATACTCCGTTTGACTGCACCAACCTTTATAATTATAGGGTGGAAGGGATACCGACGTTAAAACGGTTACCACGTATTCAGTACATCATTCTGAAGCCCCCCACATAGAAATTTTTCGTCGGTTATTAAAAAAAAAAACAGCTGCTTCCCACGAAACTGCACCTACCTACACGAACAAAATGTATGGAACAGCTGATTTTTTTTTAAATTCCCGATGGAGAATTTCTATGTGGCGGTGTTCAGATTGATGTACTGAATACGTGATAACCATTTTAGTGTCCCTTCCACCCTGTATAATCAGCCAGCAATTCACAAAGAAATTATATATGTTCTATTTTGTATGTTTTTCTATTTTGTGTGTTTATATTGTATGTTTTTAAACATATTGTATGTCTTATAGCATCGTATTGGACGAGTCTGTAATGGTGTTATAATTGATGGTAAATAAATAAATAATAAATAATAATAAATAATGTTACGGCTAAAAGCCGAAGTAAGGATACACCTAGTTCTAGCCGGCTTTACCTAGGTGCGGTCGGTAGTAGTTTTTTAAACTTAGATATATCCTTTTTATTGCTAGAACACACCAACCAAATGGGTTAGGTTAGGTTAGGTTAGAACTGTCACAAAAAGCGCGCGAGCCGAGCGAGCGCTACAATCAAATTGGTTGCATCAAACCTCCAAAAAAGCCGCACCTAGGTATAGCCGGCTAGAACCAGGTGTAACCTTACTTCGGATTTTAGCCGTAACATTTACATTTTCCCATAATTATTAAACGTGGAAAAAAGTAATAACCTTTGATGTATCCATACATTTTTCAAAGATAAACATTACTTAACCTTAAATGATACCTTTATATAACCTTTAATCCACGTATCACAACAAAGGAGTTGGAAACTAATAAAATTCGCTTATTAATAGGCTTCTCGAACCAGTTACCATGGCAACCCTAAATTTCCTTTTAACTCCTAAAATGAAGAAAATAAAAATAAAATAATCATGTACTTACCTACTGGGAGGCTCGAGGGGGGGTGACTGAACCCGGAGGTGGGGCGGCGGGGCGTACCCCTGCGGGTAGTCGTACACGTAGCCTGCGGGGCTCTGCCATGAAACATATAATACCACCTTTATTTTACCGCAGTAGGTAATGCTGCAGGGTATGTGCAGAAAGATCATAATTCTAAGTTTTATTGAAATAACTGAAAACCTGTAATGGGTCACTGAACTCATCGTAATTAAACAAATCAGCTGCTCTATTATGTCGTTGTTTAATTACGACGATTTTAGGGTTGGACCCAAAGTAATAATCGTACTTTATTATTATAAATGCGAAAGTTTGGATGGATGGATGTTTGTAACTCAATCACGCCAGAACAGCTGAACGGATTTAGAAGAAATTTGGCACAAAGATAGATTATAGTCTGAAATAGCACATAAGTTACTTTATATCCCGAAAAACACATCAAAATTTCCACGCGAACGAAGTTGCGGGCAACAGCAATAGTTACGTACAATGACTAATTTTCAAGTTTTTTAATTAGACCTTGTATACTACTTGATACCAAAACTAGAAGGCTGTAGCATATCTTTTAAACATCATATCTGCTGTCGAGCAAACCTTAAAATAATCACACTTTGCTAGGCAAATATGAGCTTTATTTCAACTGAACTTCTTAGTTATGGTGACAACCTTAAGGTGGATGTGCCAAGACAGCCCGCAATTTTTTTTTTTGTTTTCATTTTTTGCAATTTACAGTACAGTGTCAGGTTATAATGTTGTAGGTTGTATGTTGATGATAAATGAGTCGCGCAAGTAACACGTATGTAGTTACAGAATTATAATCATTAAAATTATCAATAGAACCCTTTAAGTTCATTTAATCCCATTCAATAACTATTGAACACATATGACTACTATGTACAGTATGACCACTTTAAGTTTGACCACTATAAACAGTATGACCACTTTAAGTTTGCAGTTCAAGTTTGGCGCTGCTTGTCAAGAAAAAATGTATCGATGTGTCAAACTTGGTACATTTATTTTAGTTCTCTGTTTTCCCGTCTGCATCGCTTAGTTGGTTGAAGTGTAAGCTTTTCAATTGCAAATTTCAATCTAGATTTCATCGTGCAAAAGAAAAAAAACTATAATGGGTGTAAAAATACCCTTAGCGAAGCCGAAAGGCACTTGTCCTCCCTGACATTGCGATCATTTTTTTTTGTTCTAGTTCATACCTGGGAAACTTCTAGATACGGATATATTGGGGGTCAAAGTTCCAACCTTATCACAGGTTTTTTTTTAATACAAGTTTTTAATGCTACAACTTTACTTTATAGACCTCCAGGATCTCTGTACTATGCAATGCATCAATCAGCACAATGTTTCGAGTTTGTTACATTGAGTCCTAACGTAAAACGTAATTTTTCACCAAAAAAAAAAAAAGTTGTTTCCCAGCAATAATTTCTGCGGAGAGTTATTTAGTTTGATGTACAGAATGCTTAGTTGACGGCTTCGTGAAGGGTCCGTTTACACCCTGTATAATTCCGTCTTGGACAAAGTGGATTTTCTGTACCTATTATTTAATGTTTACGTACAAAAGGTATTATTTCAGATAACTTGTGACTGTCAAATTGGTTTCTTTTTCGCTTTTGTAGTTTTTTGATCTAGATTCGAGCTTGTGAAAATAAGTTGGTCTCTTTGAAGTAGCATTAGCCGAGGTTTTCTTTGTAATAAAAGTAAAAATGAAAACACTATGGCGGAGTAAAGTGCTTGCATGAGCACCAATTTTCCATTCTGATATGCATTATTAAATAGGCTTTGAAACTAAAATTGCCTTTTACATATTTCATGGGTAAGCTGATTGAAATTGATTGAGCGGTCTGAAAAAGTAATTTTAAATGTTTTTTGGACTTTTTTCGAAATGTTAAAATCCGTGTTTCTATATATTTTTTTGCATTTTTATGTATACGATAAAAAATAATAACCAAGGAAATTTACTTATTTAACACTTCAAGCACAAAGTACAGTGGCGGACTTAATGCCATAGGCATTTTCTACCAGTTAACAAAGGTGTTAGGTTATAGGTTTTTGTCTCTACAAAAAGATTTCTCGCTTTCACCCTATAAGTTGAACACAGGCCTTGCTTTTTTATGAAACTAATTCAACTGACATAGGTGGCCACCTACTCATTTGATAAAGCAATATTTTTTCTTAAAATCGTGTCGACATAACAATAACGCTCATACCGAAACAAGAACAAGTAACATAATATTATTTTGTGAGTTATTGCAATAACTCAGTAGTGGGGGGGCTATCCAGGATTGTGGACCATATCCAGGATGCACTCTAGAAAATCTTAGAAGAATTTATGTATCAACATTTTTGGCTATCCTAACGAATGACTGACAGAAATATCTATAAAAATAAATAAAATTGAAGTGTCTGTTTGTAATATCAAAATAACAGCCTTTTACTGAACGCATATGAAAATATATACGGCACATAACAAAAAAACATTTTTTTAATTTTTGTCTGTTTGTTCCGGATAATCTCCAAAACGGCTGGATCGATTTAGACCTGATATTATGAGATCTAACGTAGGCTTCTTTTATTTTAGAAAAATAATCAGGGTTCCGTGCAAAAAAAATAAAACCCTAGAAATTGGTAAGTAACAAAATCCGATTAAAAAAGGGAAGTAATTTTTTTTTAATAATTTCACACGAACAAATGTCGCGGGAAACAGCTAGTCTTGACATAAGGGTGTGGCAAGAGCTGAAGCTAGAAGACCCGAATACCTCCTTCTCTTCCCTGCTCATAATACTGCTACAAGACCTGATGGTAGAAACCCAACCTACCTTAAAATAAGGGTCACTATACGTAGGGTCGGAGTAGTCGTTGCTGTACCGGAACTGCATCAGAGGGTCATCATGGCGCATGTTCGGGAGAGCCACAGGCCCGGCCAGGGGTAGGCCTGCGTGCAGCTTGCTGTCTGAACGATCGGAGCTTGTGTAGTCCTGGTGAGGGAAGATATTGGTTTAGAATGGCATTCGTTTTTTTTTAAGGTATTCCTTGCAACTGCCCACAAGTCACAGGTCATCAATGGCTAGCGTAATAGTTATTAGGCTTGTATGAATTAAAACAATGCTGCTGTACAAACTGGTTATGGAAAATTAAGAGATACAGTTTAAGTGGCATTGACTTTCAGTAACTACGAGTATATTCATTATTTTTTTGATAAGGTTCAATACGACCAATGTGGACCCACATTAGCTCTGGATCGAAACAACTGGATGAGAGCCTTGGGGAGAGGCCTTTGCCCAGCAGTGGTATGACCCAGGCTAACAGTAACAGTAAAGCGCAGGCCACACAGAAAAGACGTAAGACGCGGACGGGGCGCAGACATATGTGTCTTCCGCGTCGCTTTCATACAAAATGTATAGAAGCGTCGTGACGCAAAACATATAGAAAAGACAGGGCGCGGACACGACGCGGCGACGCTTCTATACATTTGACATAATTACATATTATGTCTGCACCCCGTCTGCGTCTTACGTCTTTTCTGTGTGGCTTGCGCTTAAGGCTCAATAATATAACTTATATAACTTTGAATTTGAATAATGACAAGCATACTACAGAAAAAAAAAACTTTCACAAATATACTTCTTAATATCGGAATAACTTCTATTTTTTTTTTGTACACAATATATTATTTAAAAAAACATACGCCAAAGGGAGTCGACAATTTTTATCTGACTATTCTGGAGAAGATATTATAGCAAGGATAAAACTCAAAACTCTTAAAAGATCCTACACTTATGATCTCAAAAACTCACCAGCTCATAGCTCCCATCACTCTGCGGCAGCTGCAGCTTCAGATCACTGATATTAGAGCTTCTATCACTCTCCTTGTTATACATATCCCCAGTGGTCACCGTGACGTCAGGCTTCTCATTCATCTGACCCTTCTTCCGTCTTCGTCTGTGGCAGACGATCACAAGGATAATGAAGGCAGAGAAGATTATGATGCCGGAGGTCACGCCGATGAGGATTATGTAGAGGGGGAGGGTTTCTGGAAATAAAGTTATGTGTAAAGGTGGCTGTACATTGTCGGCGAGAGACTTCGAGGCAGGACGAGTGCAAGAGTGTATACAAGGTATTTTTTTTATATCCCATAACTCTAGGGTATGAATGAGACCATAACAAGGAATCGGAGTATTTCTCAAAGCGCAACTATTTTTAAGCGCAACTAAATTATTCCTCGAAGCGCAACCATTACTTGCGCTCACAAATTCAAATTAAAAATATTATATGTTTATTCCTCAAAGCGCAACCATGATGAAAAATATTGTTAATGAATCCATCACACCCATCTCTATTTTTCATCATGGTTGCGCTTTGAGGAATAAACATATACTATATACATATACTATGCATTTTTCGACCACATATTCTAGGACTATTTGTATTGTTTTTACTTATAGAATATAGCCCTAGAGTTATGGAATATAAAAAAAACACGTTGTATAGGGTGTCTCGTCTAGCCTCGGTGTTCCTCGATTAGCTGTACACTCTCGCATTCCTTCCACTTCGGAGTGTCTCGGAGAAAATGTACACTTGTACAGCCACCATTAGATTCGACTTTTATTTTCAACTTTAAATATGGTTGTCACAGATTGGCTACAAACGACCATAGCTTATGTTCAACAGTGGAGTGTGAATAAACCAAAAAAATGCACAAGAAATAAATCTGCGAGAAGACTCTTGGAACACCAAGATACGGATGTCCTGAGAAGTCTGGGAAGTTTGATCTGCTTCTGGAGGGAGGTGGGTTGGTTGGAGTTGGAGTCGGCCACCATGGCTCACGTACAATGGTCCACTTTAAGGACTAAGTGCGGAAACCAAATCCCTTAACACAGCACATGCACAAGAAATCGCTGTGTGGTTCAGACTACGCAATTTCACCCCACTTGAACAAGAGGACTCTTGTAGGACACTTGTGAAGTACTAGTTAATCTGTCCACCTTGATCTCGGCCGTCCTGTACCATTTATTGCGAAAAAAAGACACCCGATAAATTGGCAACTGTATTCTGCTAAAACGAGACTAGGTACTTTAAACAAAAAAATAATATTATACCAGTCTATTACTGCCCCACCGTAGAAAATAGGTATCTTCTTATGCAAAGAATCCACGGTACTTATACATGAAATTATCGATACAAATAAATAAAATTGAAGTGTCTGTTTGTTATTTACAGTTTTTTACTGAATGCATATGAAAATAAAACACGGGTACTTAGAAGACTGATAGGCAAAAATTAACAAAATTGTATTTTTGATACTTTTTTGTTAATTTTTCCTACCTGTCTGTTTGTTTCAGCGAAACGGCTGGACCAATTTAGACGGGTCTTGTACTGGCAGATGATGTTACAAGGAGGAACTGAGGCTACTTTTATTTTAGAAAAAGTTTTCAGCCAACACATCAAGCTCCTACAATCTGTCAAATATCTTCAATAAATTTTCAACTTTATCACTAAAGCATTAGGGTAAGTAGTAGGTACAAGGTTAATTGGGAAAATTTGCCAGTTTCGGGTAGCTTGATGTGCTGGCGTCTGTACAATGGAATTTTTAAGTGGCAACCTTACCAGTCAGTTAAAACTTGAAAATAACAACTCAAGAACTGACAGTTCTTCAACTTACTCAAAGGCTTCAACATGATAGCAGCATTAGCGTTTCCGTACTCATTGGTGACGCTGCAGTTGTACTGCCCGTAGTGCTTGGACTGGCTGGCTCTGATCACCAGGCTTGATTTTATCACGCCGTCTGGTAAAGATTCTTCTAGTGTTGCGTAATCCTGCAAGAAATAGTGAATCAGAATTCTGTGGAATATTATTATTAAAAATTAAACATAAAATGGGAAATAATCGAAAGAAAGAGACATGGTAGGGTTGGATATAGACTACAGTGTTTTTAAAAAAAGAGTAACAACCTCTTACAAGTAGCTTCTTAACATCACTGTTGATGACTTTAAGAAATTTACAACAAAAAAAAACACGTTTCATACATAAATGATCTGAGCAGCTGATTGCGTCAATTTGTATGGGAAGATGTTTTTTTTTCTAATTTCCTAAAGTACAAAAGTAATACTTATAGTACTAAATTAATTAAATCTGATCTAAAGAAGCTAGCTAATACAATTGTTTTATGTTATAACTTTATTTTCAATGCCTCTTTGACCCCGTTACTACTAAATACATCCATAAGTATAATGTTTTGAGTACTTTACTACCGTAAAAAAACGTTTCCCAGCTAAAAAAATATTGCGTAGAGTTACTTAGTATTGTTATGTACAGAATGTTTGGTTGACGGTTTCATGAAGGGTCCTTTTACACCTTGTATAATTTGGAGTTTTAAAAGCTAAACAATGCTTCGATTAATCCAACTTACCGGATTTTGAATCACACTGATCTCCCGACCTTCGAAGTACCACCTGATATCATCAGGTTTGGGAACCGATCGAGCAGCACATTCTATTCGTACGCTTTCGCCCTCCATCCCGAACTGAGTCCTGTTTGACAGGATCTTTGGTGCACCTGGGAAAAAAGGATGAGTGGTCAATAAAATCATCAGGATGGTGGAACAGCATGGTAGCGAAACGAGACCACGGGTCACTCTGGCTCCAAATTATGTTTTACAGCGTGTAAAGTGGGTTCATTATATCATCATCTGCCTAGCCTTTTCCCAACTATGTTGATATTAGGGGAGGACCACAGCTTGGTAGAGAGACCATAGCCTATGTTCAACAGTGGAGTTCTAGGCAGGGGTGATAGATTTTCAGAACTGTGATGTTACGAATCATCATCATTTGCTTAGCCTTCTCCCAATTGTGTTGGGATCGGCTTCCAGTCTAACCGGATGCAGCTGAATACCCGTATTTTACATGGAGCGACTGCCTATCTAACCACCACAACCCAGTTAGTACTGGGTAATACGATACCCCTTGTTAAGATTGGTTGTCAGACTTTCGGGTCACTGACTACTTATAACGACTGCCAAAGATCTACAAATGAAAGCCGGGACCAACGGCTTAAAGTGCTTTCTGCGATACGGAGGAAATTTGGTATGTAATGGGTGGTCACCCATCCATGGACCAACCTAGGCAAGCGCGGCTTAACCTGAAGATTGATCCGAGCGGCTGTTATAATTTAGCCACAAGCTCCTTCCTCAAGTGGGTTCCGCTGCCTTTAAGATACTTTTCTCAGCTAAAATTAACTTGACCCCACACTGAATACTAAATATACAAATATTTAAAGAAAATAAGCCTTTCAAAGTAAATAAGGTTAACGCCCTTTGTAAATTTTCATGATATGAAATAATTAAGTTTACTTGAAAAAATACGTTTTATTTTTTTTGTAGCACAAAATAAAGTAATTTACCATATCAAAGAGAGTTACTATTGCATGTTACTCAAATAGATAAATTAGAAAAACTGTGTTCTATTTCTATTTGAAGTGTTATACAACTTTGTCATGATATTCTATTGTTTTTCTTTTTAAATAATAATGCCTATGTCATTGCAATATCACATAAATATATTATGCAACTTTCATTTGTAATTTTCAAATAATTATCCTACAAAGATTTAGAAAGCCTATGGAGGCAAAAGCTTGAAAGTTCTATGGCCGAAATGTATGTCACACGTAACTAAATACTTCTTCAATACACCACTTCTGCGGATGGGGTGTGAATTCTGCCTCGACTGCAATAACAAAGTTTCCCCACTTATATCAAAATGTATATAGATCTCGGTATTAGAACTATTTCAGCGTCAATTTTTAATGCTTCCATAATGCCTACAACTATGCCTATAACTTACTCTTTATAAAAATGGTGGCTTCACTCTCGATTTCCGGGTACCCCTCCTCGATGACCTTGCAGATGTACCGTCCAGCTGTCTCCCTGTTCACGTACACCTTCAAGTTCGGAGCCTTTCCTTTGACCTGCTGGAGAAGAGCACACGTTCACGTAACACTGTCTAGTATTGGTAGCTGCGGTGAAACCGATTGGACCAGACTCCAGACTAGCTGTGGGATATTTTAGTAGATTTTCTGTCAAACTGTCACTGCATCGTTGGTCTAGTTGTCGCAAGCGCGGCTACTGAGCAAGAGGTCCTGGTTCGGTTCCCGGGTCGGGAAAAAGTTATTGTAATGTCTAAATTCAGTTTAGACTTCTTGAATATTTCAGACCATCTGGACCACACAGAGAGCACCCACTTATCTCTTAGTAATACTACAGTTTCTATATAATAATGATGAGTGATCTAATTTTACCACATGTTTTTGCGGTTTGATCCAATCTTAGTCATTGAGACTCATACTTTTAGACTTGACGTAATGGTTTAGAAGATATGGAACATACTTATTATTCATCTTCGAATATACTCAAAAGTAGAAAGATTTATTTCCTTATATTTATCCATTTTATCAGATTTATCAGGAAAATATACAAAGACCGTGATCAGAGCTGTCGTACTGTGTCTATTAATTCCCACTGACATCATTAAGGTTTGTTTATTCATTCATTTTTCTGATTTCAAGGTAGTTGCTGCCGTTGGCCCCACCAATGGGCCGTGGCAGTGGGGTCAACGGGAATACACCATCCCACCATGGTATTCACTTACCCCTATCCGTCCCGGCTCATGGAATAACCATCTGATCTCCGGCTGCGGCTGTCCATCCACGTCACAGCTGAGGGTCACACTGGAACCGATGTCAGTTTCCACGTTCTGAGGTCGCGTTCTGAATGTTGGTGGATCTGGGAACAAAGAGTTTTGTTACTGGATAGGAAAAAATACTATTGTGGTTTTCTATCAGGGTGTGAGTAAAGATGGCAAAGGCAGCTTCATTAGAGCGGTTCAGACTAGCGTATTTATTTTTCGGCGCGTGTAAGCTTGTTTCAGCTTACGCGAATACGCGTGCGCCATATTTAGCACTTCAAAAAACGAGCAGGCGTACACACGCTTATTCCATTTGGTTCTGTCAGTATCAATATTCTATCAGTATCACTCGCGGCTCGCGCTTATACGAGCTTACAAGCGCGTCAACGCTCGTACAAATTGCGCGTGTGGCAAAAGGCGCGTAGACGCGTTTACACGCGCTTCAAAAAAGGAGCTTCTATGCCCCGAAATTCTTGTTAACGTTTGGCCAAATGATAGTTCCATTTGACCAACCGTTAGCAGGTATTTCGGAATTGGAGATTTTCAACAACATTATTTTGCAATATCTGTACTAATGTATTATAAATGCGAAGGTAACTCGATATGTGCGTTACCGGCTTAACAGATTTGATGTAAAACGGCTGACAGTTAGAAATTTTCTCATGGGTGTTTCATGAAATAAATTCTGATCTCTGATCGTCGTGAACCTGGCAATGTCAATGACTTAATGATGTGGTTTTATAATAATTTCAACGAGCTTGTTCTGAGTCATCATCTGCCTAGCCTTTTCCCAACTATGTTAGGGTCAGCTTCCAGTCTTTATACCAGTACTTTATATAGAGCGACTGCCTATCTGACCTCCACAACCCAGTACTAGGTAATACTGTCAGACTTTTTGGGCCACTGACTACCGTTAACGACTGTCAAAGATCTACAAATGACAGCCGGGACCAACGGCTTAACGTGCTTTCTGAGGCACGGAGGAAACTCGGTATGTAATAGGTGGTCACCCATCCACAGACCAACCTAGGCAAGCACGGCTTAACCTAAAGATCGATCCGAGCGGCTGATATTATTTAGCCACGAGCTCCTGTGCTTGTTCTGAGTATCGTATACTAAATGAAGCAAACTCAATTGCCGCAGTGGTTATACGATTGTTGTTTACGTTAGTTTTAAATTAGTTCGATTTCCGAATGTAACAACAAGGATAGTTACCATCAGAACGTTTGTGGAACTGCCTTTTATAAGTGCTATAGTGCTACAGCTAAGTAAGTAAGTATAGCTAAGTGTATAATATTACCCATTATTTCGTACTGGCACTGATAATTCAAGTCATTGTTGATCAATATAATACAGGGTGTAAACAGACCCTTCACGAAGCCGTCAACCAAGCATTCTGTACATCAAACTAAGTAACTTTACGCAAAAATTATTGCTGGGAAACGACTTTTTTTTTGGGGTGAAAAATCACGTTTTACGGTAAAACTCAATGTAACGCACTCAAAACATTGTACGGGGGTCGTGAAGGTGTTTAAAGTAAAAATATTACATTAGAAACATATATTTTAAAAAAACTTGTTGAAAAGTTGGAACTTTGACCCCCAATATCTCCGTAACTAGAAAGTTCCCAGGTATGGTCTAGAACAAAAAAATTATCGATATGACGGGGAGAACAAGTGCCTTTCGGCTTCGTTAAGGGTCTATCTATACCCTTTATAAAGGTGGAATCCGGGACCGCGGTTCCGGTCCCAAAAGCCCCGTGACCCCTATAAATGCACTCAAACAATCCACGAAACAATCAAAATTCTAATTTAAAAGCAACATTTTTAGAAAGAAAAAGTCGTTACTCGTTTGTTTGACTTCCCATCAGCCAATACGTTTTCTTGTCCAACAAATCAGTGTTTAGTACGCACTGACGTCACATGCTCTGCGCCCGCGCACAATGTTATGGTTGTTGTATCATCAGTATAAACATCGCGGCTATTTTTCCCACAAGAAAACCGGAGCATGACGTTGAGTAATAAAATGTCAAAAAAATAGTTCGGTTCGAGTGTATTTGGGAGATTTGATTGGATATCTTGTTTTAAATTTATTTAATTTCATTAGTGTCTCCGGGAATTTGGAGCAGACATTAAAATTGTGAGTCGTTAATTTTCCTTTCATGGATGACTTAGTACAAGTACCCTGGCGAAAATATGAAATACCAAGTTTTAAAATGGATTGCCGCCAAGAAACGCACAACAGAAAATCGAAGAGCCTTTTTTGCCAGTCTCTACATAATCATGAGGAGCTCGTGGCATTAATAAGTCACTCGGGTCGATCTTTAGGTTAAGCCGTGCTTGCCTAGGTTGTTCCACATACCGAGTTTCCTCCGCGCCTCTTTGGATTCAGCTGAATACCAGTATTTTACAAGGAGCGACTGCCTATCTGACCTCCACAACCCAGTTAGTACTGGGTAATACAATACCCCTTATTAAGACTGGTTGTCAAACTTTTTCGGCCACTGACTACCTAACGACTGGCAAAGATCTACAAATGACAGCCGGGACCAACGGCTTAACGTGCTTTCCGAGGCACAGAGGAAACTCGGTATGTAATGGGTGATCACACATTCACAGACCAAACTAGGCAAGCACGGCTTAACCTAAAGATCGACCCGAGCGGCTGTTATTATTTAGCCACGAGGTCCTCCCTATATGGAAGCAATTTTAAAGACATATTCACGTCAGAACTAAAACATAATAATACTTACAAGTAACTTCCAATGTGATATTTCCTTCGCCCTTTCCGACGGAGTTGCTTACTTCACACTTGACCACAGCTTTGTGGTGCTTGCGAGTCACGTTGAAGATAATCTACAACAAAATAAGACACAATAAGGATATAACGTCTGTAATAGGCAGAGGTGCACCTAATGCCGGATACACATTGGTGTAATGTATCGTGAAATGTAACATGAATGAGCTGTCTAGACTTATGCAATGCAACATGAAATGTAACCCAACAGCAGGCGATTTTGTTTCAGCGTGTGTTACATTACATGTTACGTTTCACCAATCTGTACCCGGAATAACAGTATAATCACTTGTGAAAAAGTTGGAACTTTGGTCCCAAATATCTCCGTTACTTGACGGTTCTCAGGTATATGGTCTAGAAAAAAAAATATCGCAATGATCGGGAAAACAAGTGCCTTTCAGCTTCGTTAAGGGTAGTTTTCTACCCATTAGACTACGCTGAATGATTGGATTTGGGATTTTGGGAGATTGCGGTGATCCCTCACGACTTCGGCAATTAACATGGTTTTGTGAAAGGCTTGTTTTAAGTCAAGTACTTGGTAAAAATCTGTACAAGTCTTATATATAATATGTGCAAAACGGTTACAGGGCGTCAAAAAATTCGTCTACACCGCTGTCGATAGGAAAAGTGCGCAGAAGGCTGGCAGTATTGCCACGTTGGATGGCAATGCTGATTCTTTGGCCAAAAAATAGGCCCACCCTCTGGTCACGTGAAGTTTCGACCAACCGCTTTGCGATTTCTCAAAATACTAGGTGGGCACTCAGACCCCATGGCCCTAGTGTTTCAATCCCAAACGGCTCAAACACATAACTACCAATTAAATTATTGTATTTGCGCCGTTTGAAGTTTTCAGCACCTGCAGCAGCCGCCCCAGCGCAGCTCACTATTCTAGGAAGATGGGTGCTTGCTCGTTATCAAAACAGAACAAACGAAATCTTCAATCTTGGTTTAAAAAAATTAAGTTTCAAGGGCAGGAGGCTTTGGAAACCCATTCCTAGTTACCACATCCCTTTAAAACATTACATTTATTGTGTGAATTCCCACACAACCATTTTGGCTTATTACTGCAGCAAACAGTAAAATTTTCAGCACATTGCATTATATAGTTAATGCATGAATGAGTTGCGCACACCGTGAAATTCAGTTGAATTGCTAACTTAACGTGAACTGCTCTCTGTTGCTTTATTAATGAGTTTACTATTGCTTTGTTGCTGTTGTTATGTGGTGTAGGTTAACTTTGTTGCTGCAAATAAGTTGGTTGAAAGTTTAAATGTGTTGACATATTGCTACCTTGTGCTGTGAATGGTTATTATATTTTGCCTTTTCCTAACTATTTTGGGGTCGGCTTTAAGCCTAAGGGGAGGTATAAATACCACTGTGACTGACTACCTGACCACCATAACCGATTTACAGGGTAAAACGATATACCTCGGTGTCTAGTTATCGTGACCATCATCATCTGCCTAGACTTTTCCCAACTATGTTGGGGTCGGCTTCTAGTCTCACTGGATGCAGCTGAATACCATTATTTTACATGGAGCGACTGCTTATCTGACCTCGGTAGTACGATACCGCTTGGTAAGACTGGTTGTCAGACTTTTTGGGCCACTGACTACCTAACGACTGTCAAAGATCTATAAATGACACCCGGGACCAACCTCCCTTGGCACGGAAGAAACTCGGTATGTAATGGGTGGTCACCCATTCACAGACCAACCTAGGCAATCACGGCTTAACCTAAAGATCGACCCGAGCGGCTGCTATTATTTAGCCATGAGCTCCTCTAGTCTTGTCTAGTTATCGTGACTAATTTATAGAAATTAATCCATGAAGGATTTCTGTAACTGCCGAAGCAAAAATTCAGTAGAGGAAATTCTATAGGGTGTAAAAAGACCCTTAACGAAGCTGACAGGCATGTGTTCTCCCCGTCATTGCGATCATTTTTTCTTCTGGAGATATTGGTGTTCAAAGTTCCAACTTTTTCACAAGTTTTTTTTTTAATACTATTTTTAAGGTTATAACTTTACTTTAAATACCTCCACGACCCCCGTACTATTCAATGCATCCATCAGCACTATGTTTTGAGTGTGTTACATTATGTTTAACCGTAAAACGTGATTTTTCACCCCAAAAAAAAAGTCGTTTCCCAAGCAATAATTTTTACGTAGGGTTACTCAGTTTGATGTACAGAATGCTTGGTTGATGGCTTTGTGAAGGGTCCGTTTACACCTTGTATAACATGATGCCCGTAACCCCCGAAGGGTTAGGCAGACGCTTACCCCATAGTACACCCAAATTTCACCAATTATATTTTAAGTCCCATGTAGCCGGGGGTGAGCCGTCTACCAGGCACTATTTCAAACTCAGTGGGTGCTACTGAGAAATTCCTTGTGGAGAAACATAATAACACTGCCCCAACTGGAAATCGAACCAAGGATCACATGCTCCGCGGAAGAGACCAACGAACAATGAGAGATGGATACAACTAAGTTCAATATTATTTATAATAGGTTTTTTTCAGTTTTTCCTCATGTCATTAATGCTTAACCTGGTATCAGAGTGTTTGTAGTGCTTATTGTATCTTATTTTAATTCCTTTTATTTTATTTTTATCGTGCTTGTTATCAAGTGATCCTAAGATTTCTTCTATCTTTTCTATGTTTACTCGTGAGAACCTGTAATTGGCTCTGTGTTGCCTATACAAATGTTATTCATTTGTCATAGCTGTTGGTTCTCCTATCTATCTATATATTATATAAAAATCAATTGCTGTTCGTTAGTCTTGCTAAAACTCAGAAACGGCTTGACCGATTTTGATGAAGTTTTGCATAGTTGTTCTACATAGGTCAGGGATGGTTTATAAGGTAGTAGGTAGGTGGTAGGTAGGTAGTAGGTAGGTGGTAGGTAGGTGGTAGGTAGGTGGTAGGTAGGTGGTAGGTAGGTGGTAGGTAGGTGGTAGGTAGGTGGTAGGTAAGTGGTAGGTAGGTGGTAGGTAGGTGGTAGGTAGGTGATAGGTAGGTGGTAGGTAAGTGGTAGGTATTAAGTAGGTAGGTAGTTGGATAGTAGGAGGTAGGGAAAAGTGCAATGCAACGCATGCCGGGGCAGCTAGTTAATAAAGAAATATAAACACTAAAAACACACTCTTTACATTGAAACTTATACGCTATTCCAGTACGAGTGTGTGTCAGACATTTATTGCGAAATCTCCTCAACCGAGAAGCGTACACTTCGCAGTGTCAGACATTAATGTCGCAATTTGTCTCGCCGAGTGGTGGCTTAAATAAACCTTTATGTTAATCTTGAGATAAGGATACTAACATCACTTGTTATGTTCCTTTTGGAATAAATGACAAAAGGGGAATGTTTAGTTGATCCTTTTAAAGCTTTTCTAAATATAAAATCACGTGTCAGTATGTTCGTATACGCTAATCTCCGAAACCACTCAACCGATTTTTATGAAATTTTGTGAATGTGTAATTTTGGTCCTAGATTGAAAGATAGTTTTGGGCCCAGTACGCGGCGCTGTCGTTAATAAATTGCACCCATTCAAAACCGGGGCAGGTTGATCTATAAATATGGATCAGTCTATTTTCGCACACTCCTCTTCTTAAAACTTTCTAGTCTTTTCAAAAACGATCTCTACTGTCCAGGTTAGTTGTAGTTATTATGCTAGGGCACATCACAAAAGATGATCAGTGAGTAGGTACCTACGTCGAAGTGTCATAATTAGCGTGTGTAGTGTCTATGGACCAAAGTTGAAATGGAAATAAATGAATGTTGTATTGTTGTAGTGTGTTTTAGATATTCTAAATGGGCATAATTAAATACATGCCAGACCATGTTGTATCCCATTTCAACTACTGACTATTGCAAAAAGAGCGTGCAAAGCATAACATTAAAAAACCCAAAACTCTGGCAGCAACCAAGGTAAAGAGATGCGAGACCGGTCAATGTGGCAACACTTGGGGGAAGCCTATGTCCAGCAGTGGACGTCATTCGGCTGAAATGATGATGATGAACCAAGGTAAAAAAAAAATAGAAGCTAGGTATGAGATACCGCGGCCCTGGAAATACAAAAGGCAAAGAAGGAACATGGATGGGTTTCAGTCAGTACGAGTCTCCCACTCCGCCCAGAGCGACTTTGTTGATTTTCCATCCGAAAAAAATAAGATTTGTATTTGTGAAACGACCATTATAGAATACTTAATTTTTCACTCGTATATATATCGCTAGAAAATAAAGAATACAAAAATATCCTCACCATCTCGTCAGCATAGTCCCCGATCACAGGGTTGTTGTTGACGTACCACCGGTAGATCTGCGCGGGAGGGTTCGCGTCCACGTCACATCGGACCCTCAGCTCCGAACCCTCGGGGATCTTGTCCCCGGTCTGACCGGAGCTGATCGTGATGTTCACTTTTGGCACGTATTTCACCTGGAAAGGAAGGTACTGTTAAGATATCAATTTATTTTGGGGTGTTCATGCCTGGGACCTAAAATAAAAATAAAATGAACAGCCTGCAGTGACAGAGTGTAGGAAAGGCTCATTGGTAAACCATCTTCATCTGCCTAGCCTTTTCCCAACTATATTGGGTTCAGCTTCCAGTCTAATCGGATGCAGCTGAATACCAGTATTTTACATGGAACGACTGCTTATCTGACCTCCGCAACCCAGATAGTACTAGGTAATACGATACCCCTTGGTAAGACTGGTTGCTGGTATAGATTGCTTGCCTATTTCTGTAATTTCTGTCAATTTTAGGCAGATTCATTTGCAATTTTTCAAAAACATTTTTGACCCGTAGTAGACACAATATCTGTCCCACTAAATATAGTGTATTCCAAAAGTAAAAAAAAAATTGCTGGTTCGTATATAGACGATTTCAAGGACGCAGTATTAGTTATACTTTAAAAAAAACATATGTGTTTAGGGGAATTAGCACCCCAATAACTAAACTTCTATCAATACAACAAAGATAATTACCTCAATATGTACAGTAGCCATCCTGGGAGCCCTATCGGCCGTGTTCTGCGCCTGACACGTAATAGTCTGGTTGTGGTGGCCCTTAGTTGGGGTCAACCGCAATACTGACCTGCGATTGACAACGAATAATTAGTATGTGGTATTCGGTGTCTGTTTAATTGGTTAATTAGACGATATGGTGGAGTCTCAAACTCAAACTCAAACTCAAAGCATTTATTTCAAATAGACCCATGACAGGCACTTTTGCATAGTCAAAAATAAGCTACCTACAGTCCCACCATAGGCATAATAACTGTGAATGGACTGTAGTTGCCCATCCGAAAATAGTAGATCTCATGGAGAAGAATGGGCAAGAAACTCCATGGACACTCTTTTCAAATCAAGTTATATGTTACATAGTCCTGGGTACAATATTGTTGCTTCTATATGTGAGCACAGTGTAGAGATAGGAAAATAAAACAAAGCTACAGTTAAAACCATAAAGATTAGGATAAGCCCTACTAACCATAATAGAAAGTCTACATGGTACTCACACTTACAAAAACTCAAATGTGATATTTTGCTGCAAGATGCGACACGGAGAATAAAAATGTAATATTATATCTAGAGGACGTGTCAAGACCACTGTGACTTTTGAATGAATCGGTTTCTTCTAGGCAACCGTTTTTTATCCTAGGCCGATTCACATCAGGCAAGTTACGGCCAAAACAAGGCTATTTACTTAGAACCTTACATGCATGCACTTTTCTTCAACAACTATTTTTTTTATTGTTTTACTGCCTGCCAATTAAAACTAAAGACAGCGATCAGATCAGATTTAGAACGCTGCAAATTAAATCAATATTCTATTCTATTTGGGCAGAAATAAGAATATTATTATACAAAAGACCATCTCAGACATTAATCTGCATGGTTCTCATATATCTTGATCAATGTCTGGACTTTAAAAGAGACAGTGACCTCTGAGTTTGTTTCGGATGTTTCTTCTCAGAGTAGTCAGGTACGAAACACCGGCCTCATCTAGTTTTAAAACAATATGATGACATGTAAAAGTGTTATGAAAAACCAATTTACAGAAATATGTATGATTTATGATTTATTGAATGGCGCTCAAATTACATGACCTGATGCTTAATCAGCCACTGTTATTCCCAGATTATAATTATAAAAGAATACGAACCTCGTTTTATATCGTTGGCCGTCAGGTAACAGTTCCACTGTACTTTTGACTGGCTTCTTGATCACTGATTGGCTTCCATCCAACCAAGTAATCTAAACAAAAGAATAATACATTTATTTGATACCAGGACACAACTGAAAAAAACTATCCAAAATTGCTATGGAAAATATGTTAGCTCACAAGGCAGTCAGCGAGAATATATAATTTTTTTTTTATCGAATCGATACTGTACTTAGTCGTTTATCTCATCCAGTTCCATTTGAGCTTAGCAGGCTAGTGACCTACATGGGCAATTTGAGTTTTGGAACGCGTATTGAGTTCCTTATACGATAAGTAAGTTGAACTCCAAGGATACTGCGCTCTATTGCTCGCAGACAGACCCCAAGTGACCCTAGTCACACAATTTGACATAGCACTTACGGAATAGTAGGTACTACGTCAAGAAATTGTGTGATTGATTGCTTGCTTCTTTTTCTTATCGACAAATGACAAAATACGGTATCAATTCGATAAAAAAAACAATAAATATTTTATTGTTTTTTTTATCGAATTGATACCGTATTTTGTCATTTGTCTCATTGGTGTATGTTCTGGATGGTGCAAGTAATTGTACACAGGCAAGAGAGAAACTCAAACTCGAGCTAGCGGCTTAAACCATTAACGTACTAGTACCATCTTTACTACCTCTAAAGTACATTAATATACAGGGTGTAACAAGGCCCTTAACGAAGCCGTCAACCAAGCATGATGTACATCGAACTAAGTAACTTTACTCAAAACTTTTTTTTTGTGGTGAAAAATCTCGTTTTACGGTAGGACTCAATGTAACGCACTCAAAACATTGTGCTGATGTGCGGATTGATTGAATAGTACGGGGGTCGTGGACGTTAAAAACAGGTCGTTAAAAAAATTGTGAAAAAGTCGGAATTTTGACCCCCAATATATTCGTAACTAAAAAGTTTCCAGGTATGGTCTAGAACAAAAAAAATGATCGCAATGAAGGGGAGAACAAGTACCTTTCGGCTTTGTTAAGGTTCTTGTTACACCCTTTAGTTATTTTTAAGAATTATTTTAAAAGCTTTACATTCAATACATACCTCAGATGCAGGTTTCCCCCCTGAAGACACGCACTCGATCTCAACCGGCTGGTTTTCCGTCGCGTCAATGAACGCCCCCCGTAGTATCCTGGGTGCTTCGGGAGCAACCAACACTGTCAGTTGAGCGTAGCGGGAGCGGATGGCTGGCTCATCTAGGGAGAAGAATTCTTTGTTAGTACGACGTACGGTTGAAAATAGAGATATCTTCATAGGGTCACTGGGCTGGCCACATCTGTTGCATGCCGGAGGAGCTATGGGCTAAAGTAACCACACAATGGGTCCAAAACAACAGCAAACGCAAAGCGGCAGGCCCAGAAGGAGATGGTGGGACTCTTTGCACAAAGATTGGCAAATAACAGAGCTGGATAGGGATAAGTGGAAACAGGGAAAGGAGGCCTTTGCTCTGCAGTGGGACGCAAATGGCTTATAACGGTTATAAAAAAAACAGCTGTTCCATACATTTTGACCGTGTAGGTATTGCACTTTTGTATGAAACAGCTGATTTTTTTGTTTTAAACCGGTAAAAAATTTATATGTGGAGGGTTCAGAATGATATATTGAATACGTGGTAACCGTTTTGGCGTCGGTGTCCCTTCCATCCTGTATAATAATAGGTTTTTCAAACGCTCAGAAAACGTCTAAAAGGGGTTTTGTTTGTCATTGTATATGTAAGCCTCAAAATTGAAAAGTAACCCATGATCGGATAGGAAAACTCGACAAAGAGACATACAAACTATATCAATAATACCAATTATTGTTTCTTCTAACGACACAATATGACAAATAATTGATGATGTCTTTCCCATTGTATAAGAGACAACTTATTCTCCCTATTTACTACATATTAATGTACTACAATACACATTATGTCTCCGGAACATTTCTCATTATTACTCTTAAGTGAACCTATATAATCTTCATGCTTCTACATACACACGACGACATATCAATATAAACAGTTCCAGTATAAGTTGACCTCTTATTGTATAGACTTTACGTACAATAAAATACTGAAATCTATGAATAGTAGATATCTATACAAATAAATAAAATTGAAGTGTCTGTTTGCAATTTCAAAATAACAGCTTTTTACTAAATTCATATGAACGTTTATGCGTTACTACCTATAGAAAAAAGAAAAATATTTTTGTTCTTCTGTCTGTCTGTTTGTTCCGGCTAATCTCCGAAACGGCTGGACCGATTTTGCCGGCAGACTGGTAGATAACTGATTTTAAAATCTTTTTCTTTATAATTATTTTAGAAAGAATTAGGGTTCCGTGAAAAAAAATCAACCCCTGAAATTGTTAATAAAATCCGATTCAAATAAGGAAGACACATTTATATAATAATTTCACGCAGACGAAGGTCGCGCGCAACAACTAGTTGCAAATAAAACAGCTTGGCTTAAGAACTGTCAAGAAATCGATCAGACAAATACATACAGAAGATGCTATAGTCCTTTTCTCAGTCATTCCACTCACAAAAACAGCAACTCCATTATGACTGTGATTGTGACAGGCTTGTCAGCGTTCCAACCCAACATCAACCTTAAAGTACCGAAAATAGATACCAATATGATTTTGACGGTAATGCAAAAACTACGAGAGGACTGAGTTGCTCATTCCATAGCGTAGATCTCTATGGAGAAGATCGGGCAAGAAACTCCATGGACATTTATTTAAATGAAAATGTTAGGGTATTCCTCAAAGCGTAACTATTTTTAAGCGCAACGAAATTATTCCTCGAAGCGCAACCATTACCTCCACAAATTCAAAAATATTTTTTTTATTTTAATTACAAATATTACTAACTTACAAATATTATTAACTTAGTTGGTTGCGCTTAAAAATAGTTGCGCTTTGCGGAATACCCCAAAATGTTCAGAGGTCATCTTTTACTGGATATGAAAAACTAGATTTTCGTCACGCATACCTACTCGATGAAACAAATAATTATTGTCTCTTCAAATAGTTTTATGCTTCCATATTGGAATGAGGTTCTCAGAAAGATACAAAGTGTTTTCGATGTTACTCGAAGAGATCTTCTAATAAGGGTTTTTGATCTTCCCTGAGTTGGGTATTTGTCGATCGAGATTATAAATAATCACTGTTAATGTGTCGGTAACAGCGTCAATAGGATATGAAGGTATGGTTATTACGGGCTAATTTAGATAAATAGGGAAACGAATGACAAAAAATATTGTCAAACACGTTACTGTAATATTCCGTAGATCAATAAAAATGTTAGTGCTGAGGGAACAACTGAGGTGCATACAACTGTACTGAACTGTATAGGAAGTTCGCCATATTGGATGTAGAATGACATCACTTAGCTAACCATAAATTGTCACACAAACTAAACATGTGCGAAAAATTTCAGCTCAATCGGAAACCGGGAAGAGAGTCAAAATTAACTTCTAAGATTTTTTACACAGTTAGTTCCAAGTGAAGCTAAAAAAAGCGTGTTAAAAAGAAAGTACACACACAACGCAAAGTTATTTTCCTGTTAAAAAGGTGAGCTTGTCAAACTTACTGTTATAACCGGAGCTGACTTGACACTGGTACGATCCGTCATCTTCTAGAGTCACGTCCTTGATGTCTAGAGAGTAGTCCCCTGAAACAAAACAAATACATATTAGTAAGACATTCCTGTTTTTGTTTTGATTAGCCAGTGATGTCCCACTGCTGGGCAAGGACCTCCGCAATATCTTTCCAGGTACTGTTTTCGTGCCGCAAAAATTTTAGCTGGTGTTGGTGTATCAGTGTTTTTCAAGCTACCGAATTACCGCTGCAAATTGGCAAAATCTATTTATTTATGACTAATTTTTGCCCGAGGCTTCCTTCAAAATTATACTACGAGAATATCATGTATGTAGCCTATGACACTCGAAAATAATGTAGCTTCCCTAATCAGTAAAACATTTTTTTGGAATCGAATCAGTGGTTCCGAATATTACCTCCTCCATTCAAACTTACAAACTTTACGTCTTCCTAAAATTACTATAAACTAGCTTATTCACGCGGCTTTGCCCGCATCGATTTGGATAATTAACCCACGGGATCGTACTACCAGGATAAAAAGTATCCTATATGTTAATCCAGGTTATAAGGTATACGTGTGCTAAATTTCATCTAAATCCATTCTGTAGTTTTTGCGTGAAAGAGTATACAAACAGCCATACATCCTCACAAATATTATAGTAGGATTCTAACAACATGTTTTAATATATTGCAATCTTACACATAACAAGTTAATAATTGAGCATACGGGTATGTCAATAAAACTACTTTGAAAGCCCAAGAATCCTAATTACTTAAGGCAAGGAAATGAGAAAAGTTTGATAAGAGGAGGACGGTTAGGATTCTAATTAGTCACTCAAGGTTTCTAATAAGAAGGTACAGTAGGCTACACATCACCTTGAGCTTGTATAGTACGGAGTTTCAATACAATAAGAGGCCAACTTATACTGGTTCTGTTACCATCTTAGGCGCGAATTACACAGAAACGACGTAAGGTGACGGTGCGGCGCAGGCGTGGAATTTATAAGGAAACTAAAAAACGGCGTGCCTGCCCTGCGCCGCTTGAGTGTAATTCACGACACGTCGCCTACGTACAATTTGTATGAAAACATTTTGAAGCGGCAACTTGCCTGCGTCGAGCCTTCACCTTACGCCGTTTCTGTGTAATTCGCGCCTTACTCGACCTTATTCAACAGCAAAGTAAAAAATTCTCATCACAAAGAAACTAGGATTCAATATCAGCGCAAAAATGGTCTAATTAGTCCCAATATTCTCATTAAAAATCCCCGTCTGAACAGAATAAAATTATCTTCTTAAAAAGCGATGCAGCAGAACGATTTCAGCGAGGGATTTCTATCGACTAAGCTGACAGTACCGTTTTGATCAGCGTCCGATAAAAATGGTTGGAGCACTGGGATTACCCATCTTTAGTTCAAATAATTAAGTATCGCTGGATTATTCAGTTAGTTCTTTAAAAGATCGGATTTAGTCTTTCAGCTTAAATGTCTGATCATTTTAATTGGGGCTTAGTTTTTTTGTGTGTCGGGATTGCATTGTGAGACTGACTTTTTGTAAGATATTGAACGTCGATGGTTAAAACTAAGACAAGTTAAGCCGTTGGTCCCGGCTGTCATTTGTAGATCTTTGACAGTCGTTACAGGTAGTCAGTGGGCCAAAAAGTCTGATAACCAGTCTTACCAAGGGGTATCGTATTACCCAGTACTAAATGGGTTGTGGAGGTCAGATAGGTAGTCGTTCCATGTAAGATACATACAGTGGTATCCGGTTAGACTGGAAGCCGACCCTACCATAGTTGGGAAAAGGCTAGGCAGATATTGATGATGCAGACGTACTCAGATCAGGAGTAATCAATTTAGGTTTGAAATGTTTTTGAATCACTGTTTGTCGTCAGTTGGCATTTATTACTTTTATAGACTGCCTCGTTGGTCTAGTGGTCGCAAACACGACTGCTGAGCATGCGGTTCTGGGTTCGATTCCTAGGTTGGGCAAAGTGTTATTGGGTGTTTTCATCAGGAATTTCTCAGTAGCAGCCAAGGAGACTGGATTTGCGCCTGGTTGATGGCAATAGGTTCACCCTTTATGACATGGGACTTAAACATAACTTGCGAAATGTTGCTGTACTATTAGGTACACCTCTGCCCAACCCTTCGGGGATTACAGGCGTGATGATGGTGTTTTATTACTTTTTTATACCCCCTGAAATTCTTGTGTGAATTTTAAACGCACAAATGAACATGAAATCCACACATTTTATCGACAATACTGGATTGTCGAGTTTTATCTGGAATTAAAGATAGGAATGCTACCGCAGATATGTCGTTTCGGCATAATTCATTGGTCCAATTCACGTGGCTTTCAACAAAAGAATTTCGACCTTGTACTGTGTGGTTTTTAAACCAGTATTTCAGCAGCAATTTATTTGTGGTTGATAATATTTTTATTTCGAAAGCACTTGGTATCCCTCTGCAGGGCATAGGCCTTCCCCTTGCCCAGTAAAATAATAGAACTACCTTATACCCGCCAGCTTCGCCCGCGTGGAGTTCTAATAAAATTGTCCCACGGGACCGTACTACCGAGATCAAAAGTATCCTAAGTATGTGTGTGCTAAATTTCATCCAAATCAAAAACTACCGTTTTTGCGTGAAAGAGTAACAAACATCCATACATCCTCACAAACTTTCCAATTTATAATATTAGTACGATAAGCCATGAAAAAAACCCTTTTCAAAAGTGAAAACTCACCCCAAAGACACGTCAAACCTTGACACGTACCACCCCCTAGACCAATGCCAGCGCCAGGCCTTTGGTAGAACTATAGTTGGGTAATAATTAGGTTTAAAAACTTCAAGTTTATCCCTTGAGTCAATAAACTAACCAAAATCTCGAACCTAGTAAACGACGTTGCTCAAAAAGCCGCTAAACTGAAGTAGGACTAGTCCAGTCCGGCCACGTTTGCCGCATGCCCAATGAGCTGTGGGCCAAAAGAACCACTTTCTAGAGCCCTGACTTCATTGATTATTTTCTTCTTAAGATAGAACTTTCATGACTGAGGATTTATTTCATAACGGAGGAGCTCGTGGCTAAATAATAACAGCCACTCGGGTCTATCTTTAGGTTAAGCCATGCTAGCCTAGGTTGGGATGTGGATGGGTGACCACCCATTACATACCGAGTTTCCTCCGTGCCTCGGAAAACATATATGCGTTGGTTTTGGGTGCCATTTGTAGATCTTTGACAGTCGTTAGGTAGTCAGTAGGCCAAATAGTCTGACAACCCACCAAGGAGTAACGTATTACCCAGTACTAACTGGGTTGTGAAGGTCAGATAGGCATTCGCTCCATGTAAAATACTGGCATTCAGCTGCATTCGGTTAGACTGGAAGCCGACCCCAATATAGTTGGGAAAAGGCTAGGCAGATGATGATGATGATAGAACTTTCATAACTGTCTAAAATGAATGCAAACCGCACGGACGGAGTAGAACTGATTCGCATCGCAATAAAGAGGAGTCCGAAAATAGCTTACTATTTAAAACGCTTGTACACACTTGAACTGGAGCTTTGATAGCTCCCACGGGAACTCTGAAAAAGAGTACGTTATGCAACTACTTTATAAACAGTTTTATCAGAACTAGCTAATGCATTTGTACTACAACTTGAGCAGGCGCTACTTAAGTTATAGTCTTCAGGACGGGAGCAATTCAGAATTCAAGAATTCGCCATCATTCTTTCCCAAGAGAAAGAATGATAGCGCGTCCTAACCAAAGTGATCCGTCAAGTTCATATGCCACTAATTTGTATAGAACACTGGGAGCCGATGAGCTCATGTTCGCTGAAAAGGAACGCGACGCTCCGCTCATTTTGGTTAGGACTCCGCATAAGAAACACAGTGGAGCTATAAGCCTAATAATTAGACTCACCAGTCCTTTAATAACTGAAAATACCGTTATTTTTCTTGATAATATTTGCAACCCAGTCTTAGGTCATTGTAGCATTATTGTTTTTTTTTCTCCACCAGTACTTTTTTTTTTAAACTTTGCCCCACATTAAGAATGTCTCCTTTATCGTGGGTGCGTCTACAATCATTTAAACTCACATACACAAATGTCCAGACCCAGACTTTTACAAATAATTACGTCAAATCTTTCTGTAACAAACAATCAACGTCCATGACTAACTTGAACGAAATATCCACTCAAAATAAACTCCAATTTCCTAAACAAAAAGCTTTTATCTGAAACAAGTAAACTTTAAGGCTTACTCTATAATTAAAACAAAGAAATAATTAATAAGAACGAACTACCAAGTACTTCACAGCCAATTAAACAAAGAAGTATTTCAATCAAAAAGTCAAGTTACAATTTTTTGTTTTGCTAAGTCCTAGAGTGGAACAAACAGACTATGGTTCGTTCGCGATTCCGTTTCCAATCACGTAAACAAATAGATGGTAGAAGGGACACTGACGCTAAAACGGTTACCTCGTATTCAGTACATGATTCGGAGGAAAAATTTATATGTGTTACACATAGAAATTTTTCGTCGATTATTAAAAAACAGCTGTTTCCTACAAAATTGCAATACCTGTTGACGGTCAAAATGTATGGACCAGTAGATTACCAATGATTTTTTTTTATATGCGGGGCTTCAGAATGATGCACTGAATACGTTATCACCGTTTTAGCGTTGGTGTCCCTGCCGCCTTATAATATTATGTTTTTGGAAAAAAAAACTGAAATAACCACCCATATAAAGTTCATACATAATATTTGTAAATAGTCTGTAATACCTGGTTATTCTAAGTCTAAGCAGAACTTAATTACCACTTTAATAATGTTTATATTCTTTCAAGTGGAAATAACACAAATTGGAAACAAGGATTTGAACCGACTTTACAGTTGTCATTTTAACAAGAAAATTGTTGTGATGTTTGTAAGTTGAGAAAGTTTTTGTTGTACAGGTTGTTTTATTCAAGGTAGGTCAATCAATAATCAATAATTAATAGTAGCAGCTGATACATTCAACAGTGGTGATAATTATAATAGGTATAAAAATTTAAAACTACGAAACCGAAAGGCACTAATTCTCCCCGACATTGCGATATTTTTTTTGTTCTGGAACATACCTTGAACCTTATAGTTACGGATATAATGGGAGTTAAAGTTCCTACTTTTTCAAAACTTTGTATTTAACTTTACTTTAAATACCTCTACGACCCCTGTACTACTCAATGCATCCATCAGCACAATGTTTCGAGTGCGTTACATTGAATCCTACCGTAAAACGTGAATTTTCAATCCAAAAAAAAAAGGCTTGTCCCTGCAATAATTTTTGCCTAGACTTACTTAATACAGTACAGAATGCTTGGTTGGCGGCTTCGTGAAGGGTCAGTTTACACCTTGTATGTAACACACATTTCTAAACGATCGATCAACAGCTCGGGAGAACGTTCTTTGGGCAAATGAACTTCGGGAAATTGTGATGGAGTGCATCGCAATAAAGCCAAAAAAACCTGTATTTAAAAGGAACTTCAAGAACAAACTTTAAATAGAGAGGAACAAAAACTGCTGTTGACGGTTTACACAGCATTAAATCCAAGAACAGCAGAATTTAATAGAAATAACTGTAAACGTACATTTCCTCAGATTTTCTCCAACCAATCAGACTCAGTTGAGGTTTAAACAGTAGCTCCGAAGTCCAACATTAAACACGGACTGACCTACATAAAAATGCACACAGCAATAAAAATGTAAGTTTGCACAAAACTACATAGAAAATGAAATATATTTTTCCTTCACCCGCCCTAGACAGCAATATAAATATAACATGTCTACAAAAACGGTCTGAAATACGGTAAAATCCGTTTTTAATTCCGTGAAAAGTGCTCTGGTTGAGAAGCCCACTTAAGAAGATCTTTCGTCGTATCTTTAGAATGTTAAATATACATTTTTCATCGCCACGGTAAGAGGCATAGAGGTAATTGAGGTTATACATCTGGGTATTGTTTCTGGGGCAATCTGGATGGACGTGGGAATTGTCTGTCATGCTAGATTTGTATTGAGTGTTGAAAAAACGTAATTTGTATCACTAAGATTATGTTTTTTAAGTTTCAACAAATTCAATTAATTAAAGTGTTGCGGAATTGTTAATTGATGTAAGTTGGTAACAACTTGGGCAATAATATCGTTTAGAATGTCACAGTTTTAGGCCCTCTGAATGTTTGGCATATAGCATGGCGCGTCAAAATGCCCAATTTGACATGCAGGGTTAAATGGGCATTATTTTATTTTATTGGTCCACTAACAATTGCTCACACTGATTTATTATAAAAAGAGTTGTAAACTTTGACGTACGATTTGCAAGAATATTGAGAAACAAATGGTAGATTCATAGTTGCTTAGAGATCTGCTTACTTTAAGCATTACCTAACCAATCTTTGCATTACCTAACAAGTGTATTGTTACCAGTTTATACACTTGGGCAAACCGTAACGTAACGAAGAACAATAAGGACAGAAAGACGACCCTTCTTGCCAAATTGATTTGATCTATGTCTATTTTTAGCAAAAGCTTCCCGCTTCAGGCTACGATATTCCTCTTTATAACTAAAGTAGCTGTGCCCCGAGACCTCCATCCGCGTGAAAGATTATAAAATATACTTCCCTATAAAGAATCGGATTTTGTTAACTATTTCAAAGGTTTTCATTTTTTTGCACAAAACCCTAATACTTTTTCTTAATTAAAAGTAACTTAGTTACTCCTTATAACAGCAACTATCTGCCAGTTAAAGTCAAAACAGGTCCAGCCGTTTTGGAGATCACCCGTAACAAACAAGACAGTCAGACAAAAAAATGTTTTTTGTTATAAGTGCCGTATATACTTTCATATGCATTCAGTAAAAAGCTGTTATTTTGAAATCACAAACAGACACTTCAATTTGATTTATTTGTATAAATCACGGGTTTTTTCAAGTGTCTTTCCTGTTTTACTATTGTTTTCTACCTGCCAAATAAATCGTATATAACCTTGAATCTATTCCGTGTCCGTCAAATCATTGCTACTATTGCCAGCCAAGATTTCAACGGTCGATGACTTTTGTTGCGTAAAAATTCTAATAATACGCCCTGATGCAAAGATTTGAAATGAAAAGTGAATGTTTTTTCATATAAATATGATGCGAGCAAGTTCGGGAATCGGACTGCTGCAAATTTCCTTGAAAATGTGACTTATATATAACTCAAAAGTCTAAGAAATATGTCAGCAGCAAGATCATTTGTGAACTGTTTAACAGCCAAATTTATTACTTCAAGCAGCTACTGCCAAAGACCAGCTCAGAGGTGTTAGACCAGTAAAAATCGCTCTCAAAGAGATTCTTATTTCTACAATACAAAAGGACTGACGTAAGATTTATCATGGAACAGATGAGGATGGCTATAAGAGTAGAGGAAAACCAAAGAAACGATGGATGGACTGTTTGAAGGATGATATGGCTAGAAAGGAGATGACTGCTGAGATGACGAGTAATAGAGAAGTATGGAAGAAGAAGAAGACATGTTGTGCCGACCGCAAATAATTGGGATAAGGGCAGGAGAATGATAATATTGGGTTCAAGGGGAAAGAAGAGAAGAAGAAGACTCAAATTGATGAAATTCAGAGCCTAGTACTTAAATCTAGACCTTACAATACCCAAATTAAGAAAAATTTACATGGCAATGTAAATATAGTTTTGTTAGTTTTTAGTAGTGTTTGTAGTTTAAATATACCTCATCATCATCTTCCTAACCTTGTCCCATCTCACTTGGGGCCGGCGCAACACGTTTTCTTCTTCCATTCTCTCCTGTCAGACGTCACGGCATCATTTACTCCTTTCTCTTTCATATCATTACTCACACAATACATCCATCTTTTCTTTGGCCTCCCTTAGTACGAATATATTATTATGTGTGTGTGGGATAAACTTTTTTATGCCTCATCATCTTCATCAGCCTACAGCAGTCCACTGCTGGGCAGAAACTCCCCCAATCGCACGAAATTCAACTCTATTCCCGGCAACTCTCATACAGTTGCTACCAGCCACACTGCGGAGATCGTCGCTCTACCTACCCTGAGAGCGTCCCACCTTACGCTTGCCGATTCGCGGTTTCCATTCAAGAACACGTCTACCCCAATGGTCATCGGTTCTACGGCTAATAAGGCCGACCCATTGCCACTTCAGCTTACTTATTCTGTGAGCTATATCGATAACTCTGGTTCTCTGTCGGATCACCTCATTCCCGATGTGATCCCTCAGAGAGACTCCAAACATAGCCCGTTCCATAGTTCGCTGAGCGACCAACCGTACCCTGAGTGTCCACGTTTCGGCCTCTGAGTCATAACAGGCAGTACGCACTGGTTGAAGACCTTAGTCTTTAGGCTCTCTGGAGTACGCAACTACTACTTTTGCCTTACGCTTGTCAATTCGCGATCTCCACAATTCATTCTTCATTCTCAACTTTTTTGTAAGGAGAATAGTTAGAATGGTTTATTTTTAGTTGCTAGCTCCAATTCCTTTGGGCATTGGTATTGTCTGTCAAGAAACTAATGTTTCAATGTTCGTAGGGAAGGTGATTAGCTAATAAGATATAGATAGGTTCTGTTTACATGATTGTAATTAAGTAAGTATTTTATAGGTATGTAGGTGTTTCATGGATTTATTTATATGGTACGCGTCAGGGCTGCTTTGAGAAGATAAAAACATATTATTTATTTTAGGGTAGGTGCGAAATTTTGGATTTTTCGATACATTTTCCACATTGCTTGTTATTTTGTCGAAAAATACGGGACATGGTAATCGATTGATATGATAAATGCTCAAATAACGCACGTCCATTAGTTTGAATGCTAAAAATATGAAGTTCTTGAAACATAAAAACATCAAAAGACGGATCATTCAACAAATCGATTGGTTATTGATTGTTAATCAAAGGTTTAAAAACATCAAAAGGTTTTCAAGTGTAAATACAAAAGTAATACAATTGGCCGCAGTTTTGTGGTAAGAAAACCAGTATACGCAGGTCTCTTATTCTTTTACTTTTCCGTATTATACTAGGCCACATCAAGGTCGAGGTGCTAATCTTGGACATGCCGTCTACTGTCATCAAATAAGATAGATTGCTTTAAAAATGTATCAAAATTTAATTTTAAATTTCCAAACCAACCCCCCCCCCCCCGAAAAGTACGGCGTGGGTGTACCTAACCACCCCATATTATGCCGGTATGGTGCGAGCCTATTGTCATCAACCGAGCACAAATCCTGGTTCCATTGCTGCTATTGAGAAATTCCTGATAGAAAGCGCTTGAAATACGATACCCCATGGTAAGACTGGTTGTCAGACTTTGGGCTACTGACTACCTAACGACTGCCAAAGATCTACAAATGACACCCGGGAAACGTGCTGGGCTGAACGTGCTTTCCGAGGCACGGAGGAAACTCGGTATGTAATGGGTGGTCACCCATCCACACACCAACCTAGGCAAGCGCGGCTTAACCTAAAGATCGACCCGAGCGGCTCCTCTAGCTCCTCCGAACATTTACGGAGATATTTTTTTTATAAAAATTGTGTTTATAGAACAAAAGTACAACATCAAGATACAAGGTACTTAAGAGAAGGTTATCTTAAAGCTCATCTTCTTACAAACAGCATCCTATACCTACGCCGACCCCTGTAATAAAGCAAGGAAGTATGAAATCAATATCTTTTGTTATCTTTTCCTTTCTAAATATAGAATCCCATAGTTTG
The DNA here is from genome assembly GCA_905220335.1 of Noctua pronuba. Classification (NCBI taxonomy): domain Eukaryota; kingdom Metazoa; phylum Arthropoda; class Insecta; order Lepidoptera; family Noctuidae; genus Noctua; species Noctua pronuba. The sequence continues at coordinate 5,827,776 of LR999918.1, read as the reverse complement.
TTGACTCTCATTATGGGAGCTTTGGTGGAGAATTTTGTGGAGAAGAACCTGTAATCCCCGAAGGGTTAGGCAGAGGTGCACCTAATAGTACACCCACATTTCGCCAGTTATGTTAATGTCCCATGTAACAGGGGGCGAGCCTATTGCCGTCAACCGGGCACAAATCCAGACTCTGTGGCTGCTTCTGAGAAATTCCTGATGGAAAAACCCATTAACACTTTACACCTTTTTGATCGAATACAATCACCCGGGCAAGTACCAATGTGACTTTTTCAATTCCTAATTATGTACTTCTCTAAGTTTATCTTCGACATTACAGACATCGGTGAAGGAAAACATCATGAGGAAACCTGGACTTATAATTAATATAAGTCTGAAATCGCCAACCCGTCTTGAGCAAGCGTGGTGATCAACGCTCGTGCCTTCTCTGTATGAGAAGAGGCCTTTGCCCAGCAGTGGGACAGTAACAGGCTGGTATTAATATTTATACAATCACCCTGTATTTTCTGAATTTGTTTATCCTTACTAATATTATAAATGCGAAAGTAAGTTTGTTTGTTACCATTTCACGCCTAAACCACTGAACCGATCATCCTGAAATTTTGCATAAACGTTGTCAGGTGTACAGAAACGGACATAGGGTATCTTTAATCCCGAAAAAAAGTACTGTTCCCGAGGAAAACAACAATAACGTTATTATGCTCATAGATGGCGCCACGTGTGTTTCGAATCATAATTGAATTACAAGCAGAGTACAACCCAAATTGATTGTCAAATTCTAAATTAACGCGAGCGAAGCCGCGGGCAAAAGCTAGTCGATAATAAAACCCATTATTTTGCCCGGTCCCAGCTATTATTCTCCTCGACCCTGTACCAAATATCACAACCTATCTAGACATAGCAGATGTGAGTCTAGCCTTTTTTCTAGACCAAATATATAGTTTGCCTAGCGATTTACCTAAATATCTCAGTGCGTTATATATTTCTGGGCGAGAACTCGTGTGCCAAATAATCATGTATTTTTTTTAATGATGTGTAGTGAGTCGTGGATTTGAGTGTGGGTTCTGTATGCTTGAAATTATTTTGATATGGTATGTGAGGTAAGGAATAATAGCAGTAGTTTGGAATTATTTGTCAAAATTCCAACTCTTTCACAAGTTTTTTTTCAAATAAAAGTTTTTAATGTTACAACTTTACTTTAAATACCTCCACGATCTCCGTACTATTCAATTCATCAATTAACACAGTGTTATGAGTGCGTAACAATGAGTTCTACCGTAAACCGTGATTTTTCACCCCAAAAAAAGTGGTTGCCCAGCAATAATTTTTACGTAGGGTTTCTTAGTTTGATGTACAGAATGCTTGGTTGACGGCTTCGTGAAGGGTCCGTTTACACGTTGTGTTATTGGAATAGAGAGTAATTTTGCTTTTTCCATGCTTTAATATTTACTGAAAAAATTATTGCTTGACTTTGTATCTCATCGATAGCCAATAAGAATGTGCTTGTATTTAAACGTGTATGTTTTGCTTTCCCACAACTGAACCCCAAAAGATAAAATTGTTCTTGTGGATACACAATGTTTTTATTCTATTACTCAACTTCCAACTCTATTTAACACACAGTAAAGCTTGAAACACGTTGTTTACATACGTTGCTATGTTTTAAAAGTGCGTTTTTATTTACATGTGAGTCACGCCCAAAATGCGTAGCGATGACCGAAGTAAAATGTTTTCTTTTATTGCAATAAGGAACATTTTGTGCTAAATATTTCAGTTTTTGCGTGTATTTTGAGGAAAATCAAAAAATTTGTAAGCTTGGCGTGAAAAAGCTCAACACGAAAAGATATTTTTTTACTGCTAAACAAAATTATATTGTTTCTATCTGGAGAAGCTTCTACGTTTTATTTCTACCAACAGGCTGACTTTTAACTAACCATACTTCATTTTCTGCCCAGCCTTTTCCCAACTATGTTGGGGTGGCTTCCAGTCTAACCGGATGCAGCTGAATACCAGTATTTTCGATGGCGCGACTGCCTATCTGACTTCCACAGCCCAAGTATTACTGGGTGATAACCCCGATTAACATACATTTTTGACTATTGTATCATCGTTTATGCTTAGATAAAATTACTTTATAATAAAATGGTCAGTTCGCTACATTTTACTCGAGAGCATACAAACAATAACTTTGCAATACTTCACTACATATCATATCGCGACTTCTACCTGCCTGAACGCCATAAACGCAAAAACTACTGAACGGATTTTCACCAGTTGGTTAACGAAGCAGGTTTAGGAGTAGAATTTATTAAGATTTTACATTATGTATTGGCTGAAATAATGATGATAATTGTAAGAGATATCGTAAAAAAATATGCCAACTGGGAGCTTTACTGTCATAAACCAATAGAGTTATATGAAACAATGTATTACGTGTCTAAAAAAATGTCGGCATAATATTATACACTCTGGTACCCGTGCAAAGCCGGGATAAATTTGCTAGTTAAATCTATAAAATAAACTAATAAATACCTTCTTCGTCGCTCCCAATCATAACGTATCGGTCGTATCCGCTGAGGTTGCGGTTCATGCCGAGGCCGAAGTCGTCTTTCGTCCACTGGAGGTTCCCCACTTTGTTCTCGACGCGGCATGGCAGAGTCACTCGCGAGCCGACTATGGCACTCTGTAGAAGAAGAAGAAGAAGGGTTAGAGTAGAAGAACACTAGAGTAACAAAAAGAGTTATGAAAGAATTTACTTTTGCACGAACAGAAGTCAGAGGCTCATGGCTAAATAATAACAGATACACGGGCTTTCTTCAGACGCGTACTCCACCAAAGCGGAGCGGAGCGGAGGGAAGATGTGCCAGATGCGACCAATCACCGTAGAGACGAGAGACGTTATATAGATTTTAATCAATATGATTGGTCGGTTTCCGCACGTGTCCTCTCCTCTCCGCTCGTCTAAGCTTTGGTTGAGTATCAACGCTTTCCGAGGTCCTTCCGTGGATGGGTGTCCATCCATTAGATATCGAGATCCATCCAAATCTCGGAAAGCACGTTATGGTTTGGTTCCCGGCTGTTATTTGAAGATCTTTGACAGTCGTTATAGGCAGTCAGATACCTGAAAGGCAGACATCGAGTCTTACCGAAAAGTATACGATTGACTAGTAACTGGGCTGTGGAGGTCAGATAGGCAGTTACGATTGGAAGCTGAGCAATAAAGTTGCGAAAAGGCTTGGCAGATGTACCTGAGTAAATTAACCATAAACTACATTCGATACGAAGAAGATAATTCGATTCTCTGTTAATAAGATCATACATGCGTAATCGATTTTAAAATCGATATACCGTGTTCTATTTTTAAAAATAACAACCGTTGAACCCAAGGCCTTATTATCGAAACTGGTCGTATTATCGTAAACGTAGTTATTACGAAATTTACAAAATTGCATCCACTACTCAATTATAGGATTAAAATTAATAATTGTCCGTTCAAAATTGTGTGTAATAGTGGCATTATTATTGCTAAATCACTTGCAATTTGTGGATAATAATGTTATTATCAAATTGATTAACCTATGAGTTATGATATATTTCGATGCATTTCAATAGTTGATACGATTTATTTCGTAATGGTTTGTGAAAAGCGATTACCTATACTGCCGCGCTAGCGATATCAGCAGTAAGTGCAATTTTTGACAAAATGAGTTAAATATTGATCCTGAATCAGCGCAACGAGCTCTACCAGATGTGCTGACAGCTGTTTTAATAGCTTATCGGGAACTGGTAAATTTCGTTAAGGATCAGTTTCAGTTGCTTCAAAGAAACTAGATATAAAATATTTTAGTCATTTAAAACTATTCTAATATTGAGTGAAGAATATAAAAGTTCTTTATTTGGGCTACACGTTTCAATCATCACAATTAATTATTATTATCAGCCATTTGTGTCCCACTGCAGGGCAAAGGCCTCCCTTCTCTCTTTCGCCGATGTAGGTCAGACGGCTGCCAAGCTTAAATGGAACTGGGCTGGCCACATCTGTCGCATGCCGGAGGAGCTATGGGCTAAAATAACCACACAGTGGGTCCCAAACAGCAGCAAACGGCAACGCGGCAGGCCAGAAGGAGATGGCGGGACGAACTCGACTCTTTTCAAAAGGATTGGCAAACAAGAACACTAGATAGGGACAATTAATATAACTTAAAAAGTCCGAAAAACAGAATTGTATCAAAAACTTTCCACGCCATTTGCTCAAAACTATGCAAATCATACTTACTGCGCTTGTGCTTAGCGCGGCAGTATACTGAACACCGAGATCTTGTTGCAAATCATCTTTCTTTTGTTTTTATAATGATTCTGTGTGGCCAAAGTTGCAACCACAGGTAACTTGTAGAAAATAATTTGTTGGATATAAGTACAAGGTGTAAACTGACCCTTCACGAAGCCGTCAACCAAGCATTCTTTACATCAAACTAAGTGACTTTACGCAAAAATTATCGCTGGGAAACGGCTTTTTTTTGGGGTGAAAAATCACGTTTTGCGGTAGGATTTAATGTAACGCACTTAAAACAATGAATGGATTGAATAGTACAGGGGTCGTGGAGGCGTTTAAAGTAAAAATCTTACAATAGCATGTATTTTTAAAAAAACTTGTGAAAAAGTTGGAACTTTGACCCCCAATATCTCCTTAACTCGAAGGTTCCCAGGTATGGTCTAGAACACAAAAATGATCGCAATGACGGGGACAATAAGTGCCTTTCGGCTTCGTTAAGCGTCTTGTAAAACCCTTTATGTATTTAATTTTTTTTAAAGCTTTTTTATTTCTAAGCTTCTTTATTATTTCCAATCAAATATTACCTATGTTGTATGTTGTTATTGTTACCTATGTTTTTGTAGAACACAGAACCTCTTTTTGAATTTGAATGAGACCTCAGGATTATTGACCCTGAAATGAGTTGCATTGTGTCTAAATTGCACCTAATTGTGACTGTTACAAATTGGATCCTAATAAATTTACGGCGTTGTATAATTTTAAATTATTTATTTATTTAACAGTTTATGAACACACTAAATACAGAAAAGAAGAAAGGAACAGAAAATAGTACAAAGGTGATGCTTATTTCTAAAGAAATCTCTTCAAGCATACCTGCGAAAGGAGATAATAAAAAAGACATGTAGACATAGTGTGTAAAAGAAGAAGAGATTTAATACATAAAACAGAACTATTTAAAAAGAATATACCATAAATATGGTATTCTTAAAACAATATACTAACAAACTTATAAATACAAAGACAAAACATATAACAATACTATTAATACAATAAAATAAATAATGATAAATACTAATGCAACTGACGAAATGGAAAGATAATGTTCTTTATTATGTGTCTATCACACCTATTATCGCTGTAGGGTTAGATAGAATACACCCATATTTTGCCAGTGATGTTAAAGTTTCACATTTAAAATAATCAGCATTATTACATTCTTCGCCTTTCACAGAAAACAGTTTCTTCAGCATACAATTGCTAGAACTTATCTCTTACAACACAAGGACACCCGTTGTTATGTCAGCGCCATATGTCATTACTTAAGCACAAATGCAATCTCGTGAAAGCACCATGTTTAAGTGCGGTTTCTAAAGAACCGGGTTTTGTGTACCGAGCCCGGTTTTTATCTAAAGGCAGTGGGACTTTGAATCTAAGCTTGTTTTTTGATATTGAATAGTTTTCCTGGGATGTGTTTTTCAGCTGTTGCAATACAAATAAATACGGTATCAGGGACATCAATACACAAACTTATACCAATGATTGATTTCTGGCCAAACCTGAATCTATAATAAGATTTTGTTTCACGTACCTTAAACGGTGTATTTTTCTGTTGTTTTTTTTTTTTGGGTATTTAAAGTTGCTAAAAACAAGTTTTAGAATTTTTTAATGTTTTTTCACTATTCGGCGCAGCCGTGGTGAGACACACAATAATATTATCTTTCTTTTTTTTCTGTTTAGTTTTAAGTTTTTTATTGTGCAGATTTCAGTATTTATTTTTTATTTTTATTTGTTTGTTGTGTGCATCTGTGGCATGTGCCGAATAAATATGTTTTCTTTATTTCTTTCTTCAGCCGAATTTTTTTTTTCGTAATTTCCCACCAAAAAACCTATCCGCAACTTATTTTAGGAGTTGGTAAAACAGGCAACGCTTTCAATAGAGTTAAGTTTTTTAAATGCCACTGTCATTATAGTTCAAATAGTTGCACAGAGTAGCAAATGCAGTCTGTCAGTCAGCTGACATCGTAAATCTAAATCACCTCCTAATCCCACCAGTCGCAATTATTTATTGAATTTGCTGACCTTTCTTAAGGTTAAGTCAAACCATAAGGATAGACTGTGGACAGGTCCAGATACCGGATTTTGACATTAGTTCATTACCCTAGTCATTGTCACAGCCAGGTCGGGTAGAGTCCGGAGGCTACCTGGCTGGTCCGCAAACTGTTCGTACCGGTTTGATCAAACTTTTGCTAAGTTAGAACAGCTTTGTGAAGAGTAATTACACACATGATCACACATCATCATCATTCTCCTGCCCTTATCCCGGCTTACTTGGGGACGGCGCAGCATGTCTTCTTCCATACTTCTCTATTACTTGTCATCTCAGCAGTCACCCGTTTCTAGCCATATCATCCTTCACACAGTCCATCCATCGTTTCTTTGGTCTTCCTCTACTCTTATAGCCATCCACATTCATACTCAAAACTTTTCTCAGGACATTTTCCTCATAATCATCGTCTGCCTAGTATTTTCCCAACTATGTTGGGGTCGGCTTCCAGTCTAACCGGATGCAGCTGAATACCAGTATTTTACATGGAGCGACTGCCTATCTGACCTCCACAACCCAGTTAGTTCTGGGTAATATGATACCCCTTGGTAAGACTGGTTGTCAGACTCTTTGGGCCACTGACTACCATACTACATTTTCCTCATTAATAAAAATAAAATACACCCAAAATTATTTAAAATATTTATCTATTAAAATGTATATAGGCGCCTATATTGCATACCAGAAAGTTGCCGACGAAAGCGCCAAGCATCCAAGAAATTAACAGATAACCTGATGAAGATTAGGCCATCCCTAATCCAACAATTTGTATTCATTTAACGATTTCTATGTATGTCGAACGAACTGTATACATACTGATATAGATTCTTTAAATACTAAAATTTGGCTTCCGATGCTAATATAAAGATAAGAGCTGGTACACACAGCCACATGTCAAGCTATACATTTCCAGTATAACATAGCCTCACTTTGCATAGAACTCCCGTACAGTGTGAGATCCGCATATACTGGTTTGCATAGCTTGATTGGTCGTTGAGCGTACGTCCACAGACTAAACAAAATACCAATGTAAATGAGTATGACAATTATAAATTTAAATTTATTCTGTGGTACATTACGAGTTATAAGGGAAAAGTGGGACAAACAATGTCCCATGAAACCGGTGTATGGTCTTGAGTTTATAATTTGTGGACGTTATTTTAGTGTTGCCAAGTTTTAATTATTTAAGTGCAAGTTATGGTAATGAGGAGCTTTTTTTTGTTTTCGTTTTTTTTCTTAATAGCCTTGGTTGTCTCGATGGTCTAACGGTCACAAGCGGTACTACTGAGTAGTATGTCTTAAGTTCAATTCACGGGTCGGGCAAAGTAGTATTGTAATTTTTCATCAGAAATGAATCAGTAGTATTTATGGAGTCTGGATTTGTACTTGGTTGGTGGCAATAGGCTCGCCTCATATTACATGGGACTTTAACATAACTGGCGAAATGTCGGTACAAATATCCGATTATGATTCAACTAAAGTGGCCATTTCAGAACCCAAAAGGATGAATATTGTTCGAAAGTGTAGGTTTTTCTGTGAAAATACCAAACAAAGTAACTCATACTTCTCCTGCACCATGTGGTATTCGGTAACTATCGGAACGATTTGTCTTTTGTTAAAAAACTCTACACGATCACTTTTACTTACATATTATACTCTTTAGCCATTAAAAAATCTCGTAATAAGAGGAAACGCTTTCATGTCCAAAGAGTTAGAAATCTAACTAGTACATTAGAGTTATATTCGTAATCACTGAGCTTCACATTATACGGTAGTTATAAGCTTGATTGGAGAGAAAGTGAGCAAATCATACCTATGTAAGTAACACTCGAGTACCATCTCTATACCAATCATAACATAACCAAACGTCAATACTATATTTTAATACCTCCATTCCTTTTTTCTTTTCTTTTTATTGTCTGCCTCGTTGAGGACCTGGGTTCGATTCCCGGGTCGGGCAAAGTGGTATTAGATTTTTCCATCCGGAATTTCTCAATGGCAGCCACTGAGTCTGGATTTGTGTCTGGTTGACGTCAATAAGCTCACCCCCTATTACATGGGGCTTAAATATAACTGGCGAAATCTGGGTGTACTGTAATATTAAGTGAGATTACAGGCATGAGGTTATGTTATGTGTAATATTGTAATACGGAAGTAACTCGGTCTGTCTATTAAGCTTTTCACTCTCAGTTGAATGTATTTTTTTTTAACAAGATGATTAGCAAGGACCAATCAGCTTATAATATTCCCACTACTGGGCCACAGGCCTCCTCTCTATGAGAGGCTGTAATCAACCGCGCTGGGCCAACGTGGGCTGGGTGACCTGGGTTACTATGTGCCTGTGGGATATTTTCTTACCTCAATGAGAGCGAAGCCTTGAGCAGATCATCATCTGTGAGAACCACCTCCACAACCCAGTTAGTAGTCGGTAGTACGATACCCTTAGTAAGACTGGCAGTCAGACTTTCGGGCCACTGACTACTAGTAACGACTGCCAGAGATCTACAAATATTTTGAGCAGATGCTAGTACTAAATAATTTGTCTAAGCCGGATAAGGAAGGGACAACCGTATTTAAAAATAGATAGCCACGCGTGACTAGGGTCACATAAAACGTAGGGTGACTTTTACGGGGGTATTGTGGTGTCTTAAAATAAATACATTAAGTGTAGAACCCTTATCTTTCTGCAACGTTCCCGAAATAAAAATGGCTGCCGAAATAGAGAACGAAAAAAAAAAACAGGATAAAAATAGTCTCACATTACTGTTTACTAACATAATATAATATCACATGTGTAATCCTCGAAGCGTTAGGCATAATTGTACCTAATTTCCTTATTCTGCTAAAGCGGCCATTTGAATCAGGTTAAAATTCTTAAAATGGTCCCAGACGCAGTTAATATTATGAATTGTCAATTTTTGACTATTTTTAATGTAATTCATCTATTCATCTATTAGGTATCATGATTCTGCTAAAGCGGATAGGCCCACTGACTGATCCACCCCTACAATCCAAAATTTCATGTAAAATTGCTTTGAATTTAGGTCGTACTATTTTTATAATCCTTCTAATAAATCGCTTGCCTCTCATAGCTTAAATCACTACCAAAAATACTTTGTTTACACATTCAAACTATTTAAAAACTGTCGCCTCTCCATGTTTACATCAGATCATACCATATCGTATCAACATTATGTATGTAAGTTTGTGTATCAAGATTCTGCTAATCTACTATATCAATATTCATGAAACGTTGATTTAGGAATAGGCGTCTGCATAAATTATAATAAAATATTTGATAGATTATTATCTTTTTATAATTTATGCTGCTGATTTATTTTATCTGTGGTCTGATTAAATGGCACGTGAGAGCAATTTATTATTTTAGTTTTTCTTAAGTTTTGATTTAAAATTTAACTATGTTTTTTTATGTTTGAAAGTGTTTTTTAAGGTCACTATGGCTCCGCTGTCTGTCTACCACAGGGCTGTATTTTTTTAATGTATTAGGTAAGCACTTGATATTTACACAGTGTATATCTATGGCTGTTATAACAACAACATAATTATAAATAATAAAAATAAAATGAAGTTAAAAAAGAGAGTTCCCATAAAATAAAAGTGTTGACTTCGACATTTTCTTTAAAAAATGTTTAAAACGCACGGAACATTTCGTGTCCAACTCGCACTTGGCCAATTTTTAATACAGAGTGTATTAATATATAAAAAAAATACAATATTTCATTTAGTTTTTATTTTACTTAAAACTTAATTTTGGTACAGAGCAAACGTGTGCAACTGAACGTTGACAGAAGAGAGCGAGTTGCCAGTTGCTAAAACGAAATGTTACTTTGCTACCAATTATAATTAGGTTGCCATTACCATATCTTATTTTTATACGTAGTGACTGTTAAAAGATTCCTGTACGTCAGTATTTTTGTTTTTGGCTAATCAAAATGAATATTCCAATAGATATTTTGTTTGGTTTATATATTAATTGCCTACACAGTTGCTTTATTATTACCAACATCTCGTTTGCGTAATATGTAAATAACAAAAAAAAAATCTTTCGTCAAATGCCATTTGGATCAATAACCTTACGACCATCATAAAAATAGAGTTGATAAATGAAAAGTCGTTAAACTGCCGTAAAACTCTCGTTAATGTGTCGCTGTGTTGTTTTAACTATTAATTAAATAAAAGTTATCTTTACGCACTGTATAATAGAGTTGGCAAAGCTTTTGGTAATGCCGCTTGCAAGAGCTATTGCATAATTATTGTAAAACTGTGGCTACGGTGAGTCTTGATTTTTCTAAGATCATCATCTGCCAAGTCTTTTCCCAACTATGTTGGGGTCGGCATTCAGTCTAATCGGATGCAGCTGAATACCAGTATTTTACATGGGGCGACTGCCTATCTGACCTCCACAACCCAGTTAGGACTGTGTTATACGATACCCCTTGGTAAGACTGGTTGTGAGACTTTTTGGGTAATACCTGTAACGACTGTCAAAGATCTACAAATGACAGCCGAGACCAACTGCTTTTACGTGCGAGGCACGGAGGAAACTTGGTATGTAATGGGTCGTCACCCATCTACAGACCAACCTAGGCAAGCATGGGTTAACCTAAAGATCGACCCGAGTGGCTTTTATTATTTAATCTCTAGCTTTCAAGGATAAACAATATAATTTAAATATAATGTCGGAGGAAATCGCCGTCGAGGTAGACCGCGGCGAAGGTGGTGTGACGATCTGACCTTGTTAGCAGATGAACATGGCCAAATATTGCACAGTATAGAGAGTTTTGGAGGAGAAAGGGGAGGCTTTTGCCCAGCGGTGGGACACTCAATAGACTAACAAAAAAAAGAATCATCATCATTCTCTTACCCTTATCCCAATTGATTTGGGGTCGGCGCAGCATGTGTTCTTCTTCCATACTTCTTTCTCTATTACTCGTCATATCATCAGACACCTCCTTTCTTGCCATATCGTTAAAAAAGAATATAAGTTATAAATAAATAACTTAGCCACACTCCAATACAATACGTGAACTTGCTCCAAACTTCAGCTTAAATTTTGTACAAGTTAGGTCCATGTTTTATGCAAGTTCTGAAGAGCTCGTGGCTAAGTAATAAAAGCCGTAAAAGGTCAATCTATCAGATCAAGCTACTCCTGCTGAGGTCAGTCCGTAGATGGCTGAACATCTTTACGAAGCTAGACCTCTCTGTGGCTCGAAAAGTACGTTAAGCTGTTAGTCTAGGCAGTAAGTCATACATCTTCGAAAGTCGTCAGGGGTCAGGAGCTCTAAACGTTAGGGCTACTCCTTGGTAAGATTTTAGGGCGGTCAGTCTTACCAGGGAGTATCGCTGCATACGGTGAAACTTAAAGCTGACGTCAATATAGTTAGACGTTTTCATCCGCGTTCTTTAGTTGTATTTTGTAAAGTGGCATTGAACTAAGACGGGGCTGCGGGACTGTTGGAAAGAGATACCGCGGCCCTGGAACACAAAGGGCAAAGAAGGAACATGGATGGGATTTAGTCAGTACAAGTTTGACACTCCCTTCCGCTCCGCCCAGAGCAGGAGGGGTCATTAGATTATTTCCCAACCCAAAAAAAAAAACAAATTGCACTTAAATTTGGCGTTTTGCACTAGATCCTGAATAATTGTTTGGGATCCCAGCTGGATTATTCCAGATGTAACAGACCCGTGTGCGTATGATCAGATGAATGAACGTGGACGAGGCGAAAGGAGTGTGTAAGGATCGTAGCAGGTGGCGTTCTGAGGTTTTTGCCTACTCCCAAAAACAGGCGTGAGTTTATGTATGTATCTGTAGCGAAGGGTAAATTTTTTAAGAGGTAAGCCGGAGTACATACCGTATTATTTGTCTATGGAATACTGACTGTGCCAGTTGCCAAAATGAAGCCGGTGGGAATCGAGTTGTATAAAACCTTCGTTACTGGTATGTATGTGACAAAATTTTCATAAAATAACTTACGTACTGGTATAAAAAATATCTTGAAGTGCATAAAAAGCACACGCTACTTTCTAACATTTAATCTTTTACTTTAAGATTAGCACGGCAAGTCATAAAATTAATTAACTTAAGTTATCTGTCAGAAATGTTAACTTTTAATTAACTTTTAATGGCGTTACACATTTAACTTAAAAGAGGTTTTATTGCATTTTTTTATGATTATTGATAAAACTGGATATTTTACAGTTATGTCTATTTCTCATGTGCTAGGCTTAATTATTTAGTAAATAGGACAATTTGTATCTTAACTCAAAACAAATATGTGGGACTAACTTATTCAGCCTATAATGTTCCCACTGCTGGCACATGTCTCCTCTCAATGAGAGGGAGTGGGCCATAGTCCACCACGTGGGCCAGTACGGCTTGCTGGATGGCAAGTTTTTGAATCTACTATTTAGTAATTAATAGTGTATTTCAAAAAATTGTTTTAAGTCATCATCTGCCTAGCCTTTTCCTAACTATGTCTGGTCGTCTTCCAGTCTAACCCAATGCAGCTTACATGGAGCGACTGCCCATCTGACCTCCACAACCCAGAGTACTGGGTAATACGATACCCCTTGGTAAGACTGATTCTCAGTTTTTTTTTTTGTTTTAAGTAATTTAAAAAAACCTTTTAATGCAAAAAACACTAAAACATGCATGCATGGTGGATATTATTTTTTGCAATACCCAGATTCGTCCTTCAACGAATAACCGTAAAAAACTATGCTTACAGTAGCTCCCAGAATCCTTCCAAGAAACATTTGTTTATAACACCATTTATTTATTTATCAACATTTAAAAAACATACCTGATCCTGTGGTTCCATGGCAAACCGCTGTTCTTGGTAACCATGGCAACCGACAATCAAGACGAAGAACGACAGGAAGCAAACGCCGACATCCAGCCGAGCCCATTTCCGGCGCCTTTCCGTTCTATATTTGAATTCGGAATCAGCCCTGCGCCCGCGCAGCCCTATAAATGGCGTTCCATTTTCAAATGTCTCTTTGTGTTGTGCCGCCATAGTTTATATGTGTGAAGCATATTGATGACTGATGTTAGTTTTTTGGTACATTTGTGTTGATTTTTCAGGAATTCTTCGTGAACATTTTATCTGTAACAAAAGGAAAGATGAAAGTTAATAAAATGGAAATAAATATGTAAGTTGGAGGGTAGTGTTTTTGGGATGTCTCTTAGACTGAGTTTATGATCTTCCTGCGACCTTGGCTTCGACTTTCTTGCAATTTTAATCCCAATAATTTGAAATAGTAATTCTTCTTCATCGTGTCGATGATTTCCCTTTTTTCAAAATATAAATTTGTTTTGTCCAGAACTCTGCCACCTCGACGGCTTTGGTGGTGGCCTCGGACAGGTCCCTCAAAGTAATAGTAATTGGGCATTTATAATTAATTAAATAATGTTTATTTCTGTTCAAAGATGTTCTAAGACACTTTTACAAGTCAATATTTGAAAAGAGTAACCATGGAGTTTCTTCCCGATTCTTCTCCATAGGAAACGACCAACCCGAACCTTGCACCTTTTTGTCGACGTTTTATAAGTGCCCATCTGGGCCTATGTGAGATAAAATATTTTGATTGATTTTTTTTTATTTTGGTCCTCTATGAAAAATAGACAATCCGCCAGAGAAAAAAAAACTAACGAATATTATCGTGACATCTTGAATTTTGCCTTAAACGTTTAAAAGCTTACCGGGTGGCTGACATCATAAAACTATGTATAATTTAATGTGTATAATCTACTAATTATTTTTACATTCATATAATTATGCCCATCTTAGAGCTGATTTGCATAATCTTCTAATAAATTAACGTGATCTTCCATGTTTGTCATTTTGTGCGTTCAAGTTTGGGCAATATAGTTTATAAATAGTTAGTAGCTATAAAATGTAATATTTTTTGAGCCGATGGCTATGAATCTGCGCTTAACACACAATTGCTTTTCATCATTTTGAAATGGGTGGTCACCCATCCACGGATCAACCTGAGCAAGCGCGGCTTAACCTGAATATCGACCCCGATCGGCCGTTAGTTCAATGTTGTCAAAAACATTATTGTCATGTAGTAGTGTAGCGAGTTTGAAAATAAATGTTGACATTCAATGGAATATACAATGTCGCCCATGCGCATGTGACCGCCCGTAATTTTCTGAATATTCATGAAGAATTGTCGAAAATAAACTTCAAAAGGGGGGGGTCTATCTATAACATTTTTCATGTTATTCAATTTTGAATTTTTTAAGTAGAGTTTGTAGATTTGCTTTCTATTTTTTGACACATCTCCGAAGTTTATGGGCCGATTTGAATTCTGTGTATTATTTCTTAAAGCTTATGAGTTATTTTAACAGATTAATTAACATTTTTACTAAAAATTATCGACTACGAAAAAAAAACGGAATCGAAGTCATTTTTTCGGTAAAAATTTTGTGTATTTATTTTAAAAAAACTAGTGTAAGTCCATAAATTATCCCGATAGGACGACTTTTTTAATCATTAGTTGTAAGCTACCACATAACAGCTACAAATTCATAGAACATTGTTGATACCTAACTGTAACTAAATCCAAGGTAAAACTCTAAAACTCTGATGAGTCAAATTTAGGAAAAGAAAGAATTTAGGAAAACGTGAAAGTCAATTGAATGTTGCTCTAAGCAGTGAGTACTAAAAGGTTAAATTAATAATGAGGATGATAATGGAATTAAAAACAAACAAGCAATAGCTACATTTTTACTAAAAAAATAAAAAATACAAGAATTTTAATTAATTAGATTTTCGAAATGGCCCCCACCCTCCTGTAAACAAACCAAAGCCCTTGGCAACACTTTTGATTGTACGACGTAATTCTTCACGGTTTTCTTTTATTTCCACAGCAGCAGCAAAAATCCTAGCCGTTAATTGCTCGCGGCTTTCGATGGGCACGGCATACACTTTTTGTTTCATGTAGCCCCAAAGATAAAAATCTAAGGGTGTAAGGTCGGGAGATCGCGGCGGCCAAGCAATGGCACCTCTTCTGCCAATCCACCACGGATAATTTTGATTTAAATAATCACGAACTAGTCGTGCGAAGTGTGCTGGAGCTCCATCTAATTGCAGATACATCCGCCTTCTTGTTTCCAGCGGTACTTCCTCCAAAAGCAACGGCAACGTATTGACTATAAAATCTAAAAACGCGTGTTGATCTAGTCTGTTTGGTAACACAAAAGGGGCAATAAGTTCAACGTCAATCATTCCAGCCCATACATTTATGGAAAATTGAATAGGGAAAGTTGTTTCCCTAATGACGTGGATTTTCAGTGGCCCACACATTATTTGTTATACCCGCCCTTGTTTTTTCTTTAGAGATAGGTATCAACAATATTCTGAGAATTTGTAGCTGTTATGTAGTAGATTACAAGTAATGATTAAAAAAGTCGTCCTATCGGGATAATTTATGGACTTACACTAGTTTTTTAAAAATAAATACACATTTTTTTACCGAAAAAATGACTTCGATTCCGTTTTTTTTTTCGTCGTCGATATTTTTTAGTAAAAATGTTAATTAACCTGTTAAAATAACTCATAAGCTTTTAGAAATAATAAACAGAATTCAAATCGAACCATAAACTTCGGAGATGTGTCAAAAAATAGAAAGCAAATCTACAAACTCTACTTAAAAAATTAAAAATTGAATAACATGAAAAATGTTATAGATAGACCCCCCCTTTTGAAGTTTATTTTCGACAATTCTTCATGAATATTCAGAAAATTACGGGCGGTCACATGCGCATGGGCGACATTGTATAAACTTTTTTAATAAAGGTAAATAATAATCTAACAAAGCACTTTCATAATTGACAAGGCTTTCATATAAATACAAACTGGCCACTCTTCATGTCACTTATGTAAAGTTGAACGTCGTTTAGAGGCACCCCCTGTAGTGTTTTATTACATTTTAGACTATTTCTAATAAGTTATCGATATTTAATCGTCGATTTTGTTCATATTTTATTATTACTGTCAATTCTATTTTTGTATTTTAAGACATACACATACAGTGACATGAATGGCTTAGTGAATTTATAGTAATTTTTGCGTCAAAAGTGACAAACAGTTTTTAGGGTTCCGTACTGTCCGTCCGTACGTCCGTCCGTCCGTTTGTCTGTCAGTGGGCTGTATCTCATGATCCGTACTAGGTAGGCAGTTGAAATTTTCATACAATGTGTATTTCTTTTGCAGCTATAACAACAAATTAATAATTTAAAAAAATTAATAGGGGCTCCCCTACTACGATTGTACGGAACCTTTCATGCGCGAGTCCGACTCGTACTGTGCCGGTTTATTTTCTCTTATTATTTCTTTTATTTTACAACATAAAATTAGTACCTTATTGCCAAAGAAACAGTTCAAAACCACATTCCAATCAAGAAATCAATAATTAAAGTTATGTCAATAATAAATCACTTTTATTTATGTTGTCCTTACAGTTATTTTAAATAAAGATATAAATTATATAATCCTTCGCACATAACTTCTAATCTTCTGACATGTTTATCGTAAATAGGAAAACCGCTTTTTTTATTAAAAACTAGTTTATTCCTTGCCTTTACTGGCGCTTTGTATTTAAATAAAAAAAAGATTATGTTTATGTTAGTTTTCCCCATTAGTTATTTAATTTCTGGAAACTAATAAGCCTAATGATAATAACGAGTAGAAAAAGAATGAAAATACTACTTATTACACATTTTATTTCAAACCATTTATTGGTTCGATGAGTGTTTAAATTTAAAAAATAAATAAACAATGCTCTTAGTAAGGAAAATTACAAAGAATTGATAAAAATAACAAAACTATGTACCTACCTACTTACTTTTCGAAGCTAGTGTTACAAACATTCTACTTTTCTACGCTAGTGTTGACGTATGGAAAATAAGTGACGGTAGTGTCAGATTTTTTACAATAAAACCTTCTTAAATATAAAAAGGAAGGAGAAAACTGATATACTAGACGAATGATAAACACCTTTACATAGAAGATGTACCATTTTTATAAGCGTTTATATAACTAGCCTTGTTAGTTAGTAATATTTATATATTGGTGAAATCTTGCAACTGAATTTCAAACCAGTTCCCTCTAACCGATTGAGCTGAAATTTTGCACACACCTTTGGTTATGGTGACAATGCATTTTTATGACAGACAAGACTTGGTCCTGCAGCCAGGCTCGTCTCCTCACGAGAGACATCCTCAACGGTTAATAGCACGGACACGAAACTTTGTATACGCATTCTATTTTGATGGATAAACCAATTTTTTCTTTCCAATTTAAAAAAGCTTGTTTTTATTATGATTTCAACATCCTTCTATATAATTTATGTACATACATAATCAGGGATACATACATACATACTCTAGGACCGTGGGGTCCGAGTGCTCACAGCCTTTTCAAGGAAATTTCAAATCGCTTAGTTGACACTTCCCGTGACCCAAGGGCTGGCTTTTACCTTGGCCAAAGGCTTAGCGTTGCCATACAACGTGGCAACGCCGCCAGTCTCTTGGGTACATTACCAGTTGACAGCGTTGAGGAGGAGTTTTTTGACGCCATATTTTAAGTTAGTTACTTTAGGTTATTTTAATTTATTAATGTATTTAATATTTCCCTGTATAATAAACCATCAGGGATTACACTAATCCTTATGAATATTTTGGTGGAGCTACTTATCATAAATTATGTTTTGAAACCTAATCGTCAATTCATGACCATGATTATTGTGTTAAACATTCATATTTACCTTAAACGCACTGTTGTTTCAACAACACATACCAATTTGGGTAATCGATTATTTTGTGGATTAGAATTTAATTATGTGAATAATTAATTATTTGAATTTATTTGACATATCATAGCGCCTATGTCTCGTGGCTAAATAATAACAGCCACAAGGTTTAATCACGCTTGCATAGGCCGATCCTTGGATATATGACCACCGAGTACCGAGTTTCTTTCGTGCCTCGGAATGCGCGTTAAACCGTTGGTCCTGGCTGTCATTCGTAGATCTTTGACAGTCGTTACAGGTAGTCAGTGACCCGAAAGTCTGACAACCAGTCTTTGCAAGGGGTATCGTATTATCCAGTACTAACTGGGTTGTGGAGGTCAGAAAGGCAGTAGTTGTAATCAGTGCTGACGCGATCAATATCTTTGAATTGAAACCTAGTTTCCCGAAACCATTGTTCTTTTACAATTTCATCACCATTCTAGCAAGCCTTCCACTCTCCGCTGAGCGAAGTAAGGCCTACTTTTTACTATCTAAATTTAACCCGCAGTCCATTGTAGGTCATCCATCTTAATTTTGGCTGTTGTTCTCCCAAGTCTTAGTTCTAAGAAACAATAGTAAAAAAAGTGATTCCAAACTTAAACTGTAGTTCATTGACCTATCTTAAAGTACTCTTTTCATTCATCAAATAGCAGTACATTCGAGTACAAAAACAAATTACATTATGACTGTAGCGACAATCGAGACACATGGTTGGAGCCGGCCATGTGCGGCAGTGTCAATTACACTGATATGACGCTATCTGGATGTGACAGTTTTGAGTGTGACTGTACGATCAGGTGATGATTTGGAAATACGTTGTGGTTGATTGTCGTTTTTTACGAATGATTCGATTATTGATTGGTGTTGGAATGCGAGTGATATGTGGTTAAATTTGTTAATTGTGAAATAGTTCGAAAGAAGCGTTAATGTATGACAAAATATAGTTTTATAAGTACCGAAAAATTGGCGAATCTTTGGTGTATTTTGAGAAAATCGAATAGAATCATAATTAATTACGTCGTCTCATTTTTATTTTACAGTAGGTACGGTGACTTTTATTTCGGTAACAGAGCTAAATCAACAGTGGAAGAACTGTACTTGTCTATTAGTAAGGATTTTTCATTTGCATGCACTGTTCCAAAAAAAAAACAGATTATTTGAAGAATACACAGACTTTGGTTTTCCATTCACGATCCTAACAGCCCAAACTCAAAGAGACCATTTAATTCAAAACTTTTAACACAAATAACTCATAACAGAACACACCCTTTGATCACTTTTACGGCCATCAAACTACACTCATCTCCCTTCAAAATTAACACCCTTGTCGCATCCATTAACCCGACATCTTCCAACCACATGGTCCTCACAAATATTATTTCAACGCCTCCCTTTTTATAATTATGTGTACTTTACTTAATTATGATCTCCCACGAGAAACTCAAAAGCATTTTTGACGTTTTTTTTTTATGGACGCCATCTTGTTTTCTTTCATTTGTTTTATTTTTATTTGTTGTAATGTTGTTCAGTGTTAGTGTTATTTTATGTACCTACGTAAGGGGATGTTGTATGTTTATGTGTTAGAAGTAGTAAGAAATTACTTCTTTACTTTGTATATTTTTGCTAAGTAATTGAATTCTTTTGTCCTTACCTTTGAAGGACTTATACTGTTACTGTTAGTCTGCATCATCCCACCGCTGGGCATAGGGCTCTCCCAATGACTTCCACTTTTTTCGATCCAGGGGTAATGTGGACCCCTGGTCGTTGGTTTTAACCTCGTCCCGCCATCTTCTACGAGGTCTGCCGCGACGCCTTCTGGCTGTGTCAGGGCTCCAGAAACTGGCTGGAACTGGACGTGGCAACGTGGCCAAGGACTTATATTGTAATGAAAGAAACGTAACCAAGAGTTCCGATAGGCTGACAATTGACTAATTAGTAAATTTTTGTGTGTTTGAGTTTCTTTCTAACAATCTAAGTATTTAGCTGAGCTACATGTGACAGACATCTGCTATAGGTGTCCAAAACACTAGATAAGATTAAGTTCTAAGCCGCAATACTTAGTTAAAATATTATAGTGATTAATTCTATCGTCCTATACATATGTGTGGGCATCGTGGGTGGTCTGCTGATCCTCTACAAAGATAGCGGATTGAATACATAAACTTATTTACTAAATGGATGCGGATTTGTTGTATTGTAAACGAATGTTAAGGAATTTCAGTGCATTGGCTGGTCATGGTGCATTGTCATAGTTGATCACCGAATTCTATGGACATTGGCAATACGAAAAGGCATCACAAAAAATAAAATGGATTGTCTTACACCTACATCTGCCTAGCCTATGTTAAGGTTGACTTACATTATTGAGTGACCTATCTGACCTCCACAACCCAGTTAGTACTGGATAATACGATACCCCTTGGTAAGACTGTCTGTCAGAGATCGGGCCACTGACCTGTTACGACTGTCAAAAATTTACAAATGACAGCCGGTACCAACGGCTTAACGTGCTTTCCGAGGCATGGAGGAAACTCGGTATGTAATGGGTGGTATCCCATCCAAGGCAAGCAAGGCTTAATTTAAAAATCGAGCGGCTGTTATTATTTAGCCACGAACTCCAATATTAATGTATGTAGGCAAAAAATAAACATATTCCAAGATACATCGAAAAAACGCTCACACGACGAAGACGAATTCGTAGTACATTTAAAAATAAGTAAAAGAGTAATGCTTAGATAAAAGCTATTGTTGCGTATGTACGTGGCGCCACGGAAAGCGCTGGATATAGAACGTCTGGCATATGGGCACAACTGTTAAATAAATAGAGGGAGGGGTTATGATAACCCCGGCTTCGATAATAATGCTTAAAAATACGTAAATAAGGGTGCATTTGTTATGCTTAGCCGGGACCCGATAATTATCCACCTTCTCAAGTAAATTTCCATAAACAATTCATCTTCTAAACCGTAACCATCACCGGACCGTGGTGGGGTCACAAACCCCATCACGCAATGCTGCTATCAGGCATAGATACCACGTTAAGCTAACCAACAAGCAGTTCTAACAATATGACTGTCTGTTCTTAAAAATATGACTGCCGAAATGTACTATAGGGTACACCTCAGGCAGCCTTATCCTTCGGAGATAACAGGTGTGATGGTTTGTAGGAAAGACTTTAAAAATTGAGATAGTATGCCTCTTATGTATATTAAAGTGTCCGTCAAACAGTGTCAAGCCCAATTTAACTGGCACTATACCCTTTACACAGTAACAAAGTGATGATACCTGGCAGCTAAATAGGTTTGTCACTATTGCTAGTAACTACTTCCTGGAACGAAATCTTTCACAAGGAAACTGTAAGCTTGTGATTGGCTTAATATATGCCTAATCTTCGCTGAAATTCTAACAATTTCGTAAGTCAAAAATAGTACATTTCGCCAGTTATATTTTTAAGTCCTATGAAACAGACGGCAATCCTATTGCTATCAACTGGGCACATACCAGACTCCAGGCTGCTACTGAGAAATTACTGATTGAAAAACCCATTAACACTGCCCGACCTGGGAATCGAACCTAGGACCTCATGCTGTCCATGGAAAAGTCAAAGCATGTCGAAATATTCTAGCAAAATCAGCGACGATCCAGCAGATAATTATTTATACGTCAAGCCAAGAAAACAAGGGGACTTAAAGTTCAACGATCGCCCCGATATAGATAGGAATGTTAAAACAAAAGCAGACAGACAGACGGACGGACGTAACAGCTTCTAATGATGTTCTAAGAGCGCTTTGTGCACTCAAAGTTAGTGAGAAGAATGGAAGTTTAGGAGTTAATGCTGTGCATGACCTGTGTAAAGGTATTTATAATATGTGGTCTGTTGCAAATTCTAATCATCTGCATCATCTGCCTAGCCTTTCCCCAACTATATTGGGGTCGGCTTCCAGTCTAACCGGATGCAGCTGAATGCCAGTATTTTACATGGAGCGACTGCTTATCTGACCTCCACAACCCAGTTAATACTGGGTAATATGATACCCCTTGGTAAGACTGGTTGTCAGACTTTTTGGGCCACTGACTACCTAACGACTGTCAAAGATCTACAAATGACACCCGGGACCAACGACTTAACGTGCTTTCCGAAGCACGGAGGAAACTCGGAATGTAATGAGCGGTCACCCACCCACAGACCAACCTAGGCAAGCACGGCTTAACCTAAAGATCGACCCGAGTGGCTGTTATTATTTAGCCACGAGCTCCTCATTTGCCTGTTGCAAATTCTAATAAAAATAATATTATTGACGAGGTTGTGTAAAAACTTGAAGCCTTCCACAAATTACTAAATCCACACCTCAGTGGAAAGAACACTAGTTAAACTGACCTCTTATTTAATAGAACCTTCATACTACGCTAGACCACCTCATAGCCATCTCTCTCTCTCTCTCTTCTTCAACCTTTGCTACAAATCACTACAAATAAATGAAGTTCTTTAGTAAGGTCAGGTGCGAAGTACTCGCAACCGGAGTGCGTCTATGACCAGATGTTTGATCGTGGACGAGGCAAAAGGAGTATGTAAGTCTCAGCCTACCCCCATCGGAAAAAAGGCGTGAATTTATTAATGTATGTAAATCACGACAGTAATATTACGAATTCAAAAACACAACCTCTTTGTGAAAGTTGTTGTGCGTACATTGTATACCCATAGTTACACACCCCTGCCAAACACTCCGGGGTTGACAACTTTTTGTTAACAAAAATCGACTTATTCGGAAGCGGAAAAAAAAGCGTAAATGAAGCGAAGCCAACTTAGCCATTAAGCCTTACAGCCCTCATTAGCATCACCTAAAAGTTGGAGGAAAGGTAAACAAATGGCCAACTTTCAGGTTTCAGCCGAAACAATGTTAAACAAACTTTGCCCCACAGCTTTTTGATGGAAGCTATCTTTTCAATTTAATTTAATAAATTATTTTGGGTTTTAACACGAGTTTCCAAACTTTTGGATACGTTTCGTGATTTTTGGATGCTTTAGTTTAGAGTGTGTATTTTATATTTAATTTGTGGTATCTCTCTGTTCTCTAACTCAGCTAATTTGATATAATGATACTTATTTGCCGTAATTATAGCACTCGAATTCTGTCGCTGAAGTTACGTTTTCAGGGAAGGCGTACCATTTGCCAGTTGCAAAAAATACGCCGTACCGTAAATTATTGACAGTAAGTAAAATTAGGCGTTAAGGATCAGTTAAACTAGTAAATTGTGGATTGGCTGCGGACAGCGGACACAGCAAGATACTTCAAGATTCAAGTGTTTGAGCAGTAAGGCATGGGTTCGGGCCTAGGCAGGCGCGTTACTTTGTGTAATTTATTTCATCACCACTGTTCTCAAAACGGTGAAGAAAACATCGATGTGATATCTACCAACCCGCACTGGGCCTGTGTGGTGGACTATAGCCCATTCCCTCTCATAGAGACGAGGCCTATGTTCTATTAGTGGGATTATTATAGGCTGATTATGCTTATCCTATGGTACATTATGACCTTACAAATAATATCTTCTTCTTTTTAGTATAATATCTGTCAGAGTCCGATTTGACCGAACCTTTTTAACAGCATGTGACGTAATCTCAGCCTAATATATTTTAATCAATTAAAGAACACTGCCGGGATAATCACACCTCGTAAATTCGGCAAAGAATCTCGCTAAACTTAAAAGCTCAAGAGAAAGCTTCACAAAACACTTTAACATCAAAACTACAAAGCCCTTACATATAACTAAGCTTTTACATTTAAACGAGCACATAACTCGCTAGAACATGCCACCCCTTGCAATTAATTTAAGTCTCTGATAGTAACATGTCCTACTATGTCCAGTCTAAAAAGCTTATTCTGTAACCCTCTTGCTTTTGGAATGGCATTCCCATTATTTTTGAAGGCAAATCTAATTTGGTTCAAAAAAAGAATAAAAAACTTTCCCTTATAGGGTAGTTGATCTGCTGGCACGTGGCCAAAATCGGATCAGCCGCCGCCATTTTGTTTTTTCAATACCGAAATGAAATTTCAGTAAACAATTTTATTATTTAACCCAAAGTTTAATTGGTAGAGAATGCCTTGTGGCATTAAGTCCGCGTATGTACCACTATTGTACATGAAATTTAAAGAAATAAACAAATTCTCAAATTTTATCAACAACGCCCTCACTATTTAAATGTTTCTCAAGCTTCAGAAGTTTTGTTTCACTGTAACACGCTAGCAATAACTGTGCCATTCATTTTGTTTGACAGTAGCTCAAACTAAATCCACTGCTTCATCTTTGAACAATAAATCTATTCGACAACAAAATAATTATAACGCAATGAATATTGTTGAATTAAAAAAAAAAAAAATATGCATAAAGCTGTTTGAAAGACATTCTATAAAAAAAAATCCGCCCGTAAGTCGACCCACTAACCAAAATTTACTCACGTTGATGCTCCCAGCTGGATTGCCATGCCATTCTGAAAGCAACTGTGTTCCAGAATAAGTCTGAATTTTATCTAACAAGACAGTGAAGTAAATAGTAAATTCTTTAGTACAGTATCTACGGTTTATGTGCTAGAATTATTTAGTGCCGAGGTTTTTTGTATGTAGGTTAAGAGTGGACCTATGTAGTGTCGGCAAAAGTGTAGTGTGTGCGTATTTATGCGAGAGGGAGCTGTATGTAGACTTGTAGGCAATTACAATGCGTTTACTAATTAGTTTCATAATAGTACTAAAAAGTACCTAAAAGTAGAATCAGAATTATCGTGAAATCACTCCTTTTATTAATATACCTTCGTTGGTCTAGTGGTCGCAATCGCGACTGCTGAGACTGAGAGGCTTTGGGTTCGATTCCCGGGAATCAAACCCAAGGTTTTTCCATCAGGTTCAAGGTTCAAGGTTTTTTTCATTAGGAGTTTCTCAGTAGCAGCCACGGAGTCGGGATATGTGCTTGGTTGATGGCAATAGGCTTGCTCTCTATTACATGGTACTTAAACATAACTGAAGAAATGAGGGTGTAAAAAGGGAACAATCTCCTTTTACCTTATTAATTTAAAAAAAAAAAATTAAATAAAATGCTCAACCATTCACAACAAAACCCATATCTAGATTAAATTAAATAAATAAAAATAATACAATTATTTATTTTTACCAACTCATGTAAATCAAGATCTAAATCAATAATCAGTTAGCAAAGGAAATAGTGGTTTTAAATGAGATAAAACGCCAGATATCAAGAACTTGGCTAGTTTCAGATTATCTACAATCATTTATTTAAAATCATTGATCGTATTTTATTTCTTAATAGGCAAATTAAACAAAATAATAGCGCCTTCTTGCATATATTTACGTTTTTGTCCTAAGAGTTGACATCTATAAAAGTAATATTTTGTTCCATTTTTGGAATATCTCTGCTTAAATATGCTTTTCTACTGCTACAGACATGAACAATTTAAATCATGTGTTTAACTATTTATAGTCACAGTATATTGTGGATATAAAAGGATTAAAGATAAAACAGAGGCCTTTTAAGCAATACTATCTGGCTAAATCATAATAATAATAACAACATAGTAAATCGACCAACAACTGAGGTGGCTCTCGCTTGGAAGCTGGATCAAGGGCTTGACACAGAAAGCAGAACTTCGGTACACGGCGCTTACTGTCAGGGGGTTCCTCTCTCAAGAACCCTGACCACAGGTAACTGGGACCCTGTTCCCGATGCTGGTGAATTACTATTTTTTTAACATTTTATTTGTATTTGAGATTTTAATATTTATATAATTAATAAAAAATGTATAATATGGTAGATGAATAATTAAAGAAAAATCATCTACCTAGCCTTTTCCCAACTTTATTGGGGTCGGCTTCGAGTCTAACCGGATGCAGCTGAATACCAGTATTTTACATGATGCGACTGCCTACCCGACCCCCACAACCCAGTTAGTACGATACCCCTTGGTAAGACTGGTTGTTAGATTTTTTGGCCACTGACTACCTGTAACGACTGTCAAAGATCTACAAATGACAGCCGGGTCCAACGGCTTAACGTGGTTCCCGAGGCACGGAGGAAACTCGGTATGTAATGGGCGGTCACCCATCCACGGACCAACCTAGGCTAGCGCGGCTTAACCTTAAGATCGACACTAGCGGCTGTTATTGCCTGCACACATAGTTATATATTTTATTGTAGTGTTTATTATAATTCTTATAGACAGTTGTTTTATATTATAACCCGAGTACTATTTATTTTATTTCCCTATTAATATTAAAAATATTTATGCTGTCTTGGTTTCCGTACGTGTTCTTTTTTTTTTTCACGGGTGACCACTGAAAACCAGCGCTATGCTGTGGGTTCCCCATAGTACAGCATCATGCTGAGTGGTAACCTGCTTGTCGCAGTCACGACGTGCAAGATGTTAACGTATTTCTTTTTTTTTTTTTTGTTTGTCCCGTCCTGTTCAAATTATAAATATTTGATATTCGTTGTACCTACCTATGTTTATTGTATTTTTTTTTTTGTTATTTTGTATGATGCACGTCATGTCCCTGCGACAAATAAATATTTTTTCTTTCTTTCTTTTATTATTTAGCCAATAATTAAAGGGAATGATTTTTTTAATATGGTGAGGAAACCAAATAAGTGTTTTGATCCGAGCAAGCGGCCTAGGGTGGATAGGCCTTACCATAGCTTCACATCAGGCAAGTTGTGTTAGCCGCAAGCCACACAATAGTGTTTAGTATAAAAAAATACCACTGGTTTTAAATGACTGTCAAATTATATTGATCTTTACGATTGTTGCAATAAAGTTACTGTCGAGCTGCTGCTATCAAAGGTTATAAAACAAAATATGCATTTCACTATCAACACAGCGGCAGCCATCGAATTTAAAACAATCAGCCAATCAATAAAATAAAACAAATAGAGATAGACAAAAACATTAAAAAAAAACATCTACCTAAACCAGAAACGGGATATAACAATAAAAACGTCAACGTTTTTTAATTGAACATTTGCTAGCGGAAACGCCCATACATTTTATTTTACGTATTGTGATATAAAATATTATTTTATTGTCGGACAGAAACGTTTTTTTTTTCATTATTTTTTGCAGAAGTTTTTTTATAAATATATATTTATTTATTTTATAGGGAAGGTAGTTAACCATATTTTCTCCTTCAACGGTCTTTTTTACCTTTGATTGTACCTGTAGTGTTTAATTAGCTAGCGAGACTTTACCTCATTTAGTACTGGGTCATACGATACCATTTCGTAAAGACTTATTATTCTAGTTGTAACTCTGATCGAAAATAAAAAAAAATTAAGCTTCCACAAACTTGTTAGAAAGTTGTAAGTTGCTTTAGAAATACTATATTTAATAAAACAAAGAGAGAAACTAAAATATGGATTTCACTTACATTTAAATAAAAAGGAAAAAACAATGGCGAGTTACACTCAACGACCTTTAACAAGCTAACAAGAAAAAGTGTGAGTTGCCACATTTAAAAAACATTTTAACGCACAAAAATGTTGCACACATAAAAAACAAGAAAAAATAACAAAATATTTAATTTGATTCTAAATTATTATAAATCACTGCAATTACATCATCATCATCTGCCTAGCCTTTTCCCAACTATGTTGGGGTCGGCTTCCAGTCTAACCGGATGCAGCTGAATACCAGTATATTACATGGAGCGACTGCCTATCGGACCTCCACAGCCCAGTTAGTACTGGGTAATACGATACCCCTTGGTAAGACATAATGCATAATGCATTAATTTATAATATTTTAAAAATATCATAATATATGTTCACAATGTATTGGTTAAATACAAAGCGCTTTGAAAGCGATTGATAGTTGCCTAGACTCTCTGTTTATTTCATTAATGAGCATGAGCAATGCTAGTTTCACAATTATAACGTCATATGGACACAAAGTTATGAAATAATTACACCATCCTTATTATCTAGGCAGCCATCTTTTTACTATTGTGGGTATTAATATTAGTAGTGTTGTGGTTAGACTGGAAGCCGACCCCAACATAGTTAGAAAAAGGCTAGACAGATGATACCATCGTTAGAATTATACAGGGTGTAAACGGACCCTTCACGAAGCCGTCCACCAAGCATTATGTACATCAAACTAAGTAACCCTACCCAAAAATTATTGCTGAGAAATGACTTTTTTTGGGGTGAAAAATCACGTTTTACGGTAAAACTCAATGAAGCACACTAAAAACATTGTGCTGATGGTTGTTTTGACTAGTAAACGGGTCATGGAGGTAATTAAGGTAAAGTTATATCCATAAAAACTAGTATTAAAAAAAACTTGTGAAAAATTTGGATCTTTGACCTCCAACATCTCCAAAACTAGATGTTTCCCAGGTATGGTTCAGTACAAAAAAATATCGCATGACGAGGAGAACAAGTGCCTTTCGGCTTGGTTAAGGATATTTTTACACCCTTTATAACTTTGTCTGTGATGTCAGATCTCTGGATAGAAGGATCTCATGGTTTATTATATTACTAGCCGTTGCCCGCGACCTTCGTCCGCGTGAAATTATTATAAAGGTACTATTTTCCCCGCTTTTGCAACATTTTTCATTGATGCTCCGCTCCTTTTGGTCGTAGCGTGATATTATATAGCCTATAGCCTTTCTCGATAAATGGGTTATCCAACACTAAAAGATTTTTTTAATTCGAACTGGTAATTCCCGAGATTAGCGCGTTCAACCAAACAAACTAATTATTAAAGTAAAAATAATTAAAGTATATTTTAATAAAAAAGTTTAGACCAAAAAAATACAAATAATTATTATCTAATCAAACCCCTATGTTTCCTCTTTACTGGGTAATCGGTGCTGGTCCCAAGAAGTATTTGTCCTAACCTTACAAATATTTGTCTAACGTTCAGATCGGACCTTTTAGTTAACTAAGAGTAAATAGTGATTGTCCACACGTACATTTAGCACTAGTTGTATCTACTCGTATCTTTATAACAATAAATAGTTGACACATTTTATTTATTTTTTAAAACAACGTTGCCTCTCACTAGGAATTTCTCCTGTATCGTGGATGCGATTAAAAAATTAAATTTTAAACATTTAAACTCACATACACCAACAGCCAGTTCCGAAACAACTACCTGAAGGCCATACAAATATTTGTTCCGTGTGGGAATCGAACCCTCGACACGAAGCGCAGTAGTAAATCGCTCAGCCACTGCGCCAACCGTGCCGTCAATTACAAGATTAAAGAGAGATTCATAACTCCTAAGTTTAACTTATTTTGTTGACTAATAGGTAAGTAAATGTAGGAATATTAAAACTAATAATATTAGTACTGCTCAACAGTCATTTTTAAAACCTCTAAACAGTTAAAAAACAAAAAACTTCTTTACAAAAAATCTGCAGTAAAAACATCAACAGACAAAATAAATAAAACGTTGTTAGGAAAGATCATGAAATCATCCAATATTCTCAGTCTGAGAGCACAGGAAGACCTACATCCGTTAAGATCTAATTTTGTTCTTGAAACAAATCATAAGCAAAAATCTATTCGAAGACTATTGTTATGAAATCTGCCTTTTGCAGACTGACAAGGAGGAACATTGAAACAATGGTTTAAAGTCCGTATTCTGGAGCGATACTTGTATTGATCTCAATTCCAATCTGACAGATTTCATAAATACTAATGTATTCTTCGAACTAGTTTTAAATGCTTTAAAGTAAAGAATAACACAAAGACTCATTTATGGATAAATCTTTACTTCCTTACTAATAATATTATAAATGCGAAAGTAAGTTTGTTTGTTACCTTTTCACGCCTAAACCACTGAACCGATCGTCCTGAAATTTTGCAAATACTTTGTGTGTACAGAAACGGACATAGGGTATCTTTCATCCCGAAAAAATTACTGTTCCCGAGGAAAACAACATTAACTTTCTTATGATAGTAGATGGCGCCACGTGTTTTTCGAATCATTATTTGAATTGTATTATTTCAAGCAGAGTACAACCCGAATTGATTGTCAAAGCTAGTAGGATATATAAAGAGAAGAAACTAGCTATGTTAGTAGGTGACAATAGAAAACGAACGTAGAAAAAAAGAAAACAGAAACAAAAATGGGTATCTAGAACTTTAAATAAAACGTAATGAAACTGCAATTATGATAATTATAATAATATCTGCTGATAAATTTCAATCGTACCAGGCGTTCAGTGTCATAATTGGTTTGGATTGGTGATAGCACTGGGATGTTGTCACCTTACAAGTGAATGAGCAACTATTCAATCTAGCCATTGCCTCTGAAGATTCGAAGAAATGACAGGAGGTGGATTTCATCATAGCAACTATACAGGGTGTAAGGGACACTGCCCACAAACGGTCTCCACGTATTCAGTACATCATTCTGAACCCCTCCACATAGAAATCTTTCATCAGTAATTTAAAAAAATCTGATATTCCATACATGGGTATTGCACTATTGGTGGGAACAGCTGATTTTTTTATATATCTGTCCTTTCGTCCTGAAATTCACTAAATGAACGTGAATATTTTTCAGACACGTGCAATATAAATCGTCAAAAAGTTTTCTTATGCCCGACATACCTACGTAGTAACATGATCTACTAAGTTCATATATCCAGCCTTTCTTTGTTCAAAGTAACTTACAGTTTTTTATTACCGGAGTTTTTCATGAGAAAAATGCGTCCCGTAGACGCTAAAATGGCGCCAAATAAGCATTAAGTTTCCGAGATTCATATTTTATAGACGAGCATAAAAGCGAAAAATTCTATTGAAAGAAGAAGAAAAAAAACTAGCATTTTGCTAGAAAAATATTAAAGTCAGACTGAAAATGCGAAAGTATCTTTAGGTACTAAGAATTTGTTACACATAACTCTGAGAATAGTTTATTATTGTGCGTATTTAGAAATTAAAGAGGTCGGAGCCCGGTTTTTTCAACATAAATAACATCACTTTGCGTGTGGCAAAATTTAGGTTTGTTTACATTTTTTCACGTAGTTTCACATAAAACTAATACTGCGAGTACTTAACATTTTTCGCACACATAACCCACCCCCAAAAAAAGTAAATAAAAAAAAACCTCACCTTATTTTAAACCCGAAAAAAAAACAACACACGCACTTAAAACCAAAAATCAATTTTCGTAATTCGAACACTTAAGACCATGGTCGACGAAACAAAAGAATCGGGATCGTTTTCGGGACTCAGACAACGGATTTCGGGACCGCGTATAGTGGTGAACGCGAAGTGACTAACCGAGAACGTATTGCGTTTATAATTCTGTGTTATATTTTTAGAAAACGCCCCCTTGTTAGAAATGTGCGTGCGCGCAGGGTTACACGTGGTCGGTATCCGGTCGAAGGGTTTCCAGATATTTTGTTTGTTCTAGAGTATTGACATGCCGTTAAATTTTATTGTTTTGTTCTTAGCATTTTTGGTTAAAAAAAGCAGATTTTTCGGAGAAAGAAAAAAACTTAGTTTGCTTTTGTAAATTTAAACAAAGTCAATAAAAACTTATGATGAATACTAACTTATGCCCGCAGCTTCGCCCGCGTCGAGTTTGTTTATAGTCCCACAGGAACATGCTACCGGAATAAAAAGTATTCTATGTGTTAATCCAGGTTATAAACTACCTGTCTGCTAAATTTCATCCAAATCCGTTAAGTAGTTTTTGCATGAAAGAGTAACAAACATCCATCCATCCTCACAAACTTTCGCATTTATAATGGTAGTAAGAACATTATTAAGTGTGACAATAATGAGGGGAATACCATAGAAGGCCGTAAAAGATCTAGCATTTATTTGTTATTTTATGGATCCTGTTACGTTCACGCGCAAAACCTACTATGCTTAACCCGTATAAAATAACCCGTTTAAAAGAACCTAGCGAGGTCAAGTTATACTGGGTTTGTATAGCTTGATATGCCGCCGTTTGTACACCGTCCTACGTAACTCGTGAAAGTCAATTACGAAAATAGGTTACTCTAACATTTAGACTAGTAAATTGACATGAATTGTGAAATACATAGAACGGCTACATAGTCATACACATTACACACACCAGTGGCGAAGGTTCCATACAACTCGATTCCTACCGGATTCCCTTTGAAAAATGGCAATGTCAGCATCTTTATACAAATAATTTAATCACATTAAAGATATGTGCACCGGCTTACCTCGTGCAAAAATTGACCCTTCGCTATTGACACATACAATAGTTGAAAATAAGGACGAAAATCTGGTAAGTTCATAAGATAATGTAAAAGCTCTATGCCAAGAAAATTATAATAAGGAAACATTAAACTAAATTCCTATTACATCATATAAGAAGATCTAGAACAAATCTACATCTCTTTATTTTCTCTTTCGTTTATCACGCGTGACCACTGAAAACCAGCGGTGTGCTGTGGGCTCCCCATAGCACAGCATCATGCTAAGTGGTTATCTGCTTGTGATGTTAACGTATTTTTTTATTTTTTTGTCCCGTCCTGTTGAATTTATAAATATTTGTTATGCGATGTTTATTGTATTTTTTGTCATTTTGTATGATGCACGTCATGTCCCTACGACAAATAAATATTTTTTCTTTCTTTCTTTCTTTCTAATATAAGAAGATCTAGATTCTTCAAAATGTAGATTTGTTCTAGATTCTAGAACAAATCTACATTTTGAAACATCTCTTTCATCAGAAATGTCATACAATGTAAGTTGCCTTCGAATGGCTGTTGGAAACGGTAAAATTTTCTATTTTGAATTTGAGAACTACTAAATGAAATACTCAGTGACTGAAACAACACTTCTAATTTCTTGCATTATTCATTGCTGCAACAGTAAAGGCTCATTACACATAACATAACAATACATCACACCTGTAATCCCCGAAGGGTTAGGCAGAGGTGTACCTAATTTAGCAACATCCACGTTTCGCCAGTTATGTTTAAGTACCATGTAATAGGGGGCGAGCCTATTGCCATTAACCGCAAATCTAGATTCTATTGTTGCTACAGAGAAATTCCTGATTGAAAAACCCAATAACATTTTACCCGACCGTCGAATCTGAGAATTTCACGATTAAATGAAACACTCAGTGGCTGTTACAACATTTTCTAATTTCTTGCATTATTAATTGCTGTAACAGTAAAGTTTGATTACGATTACACAATACCTAATTTTATTTCTATTCAGTTCAACTGAAACAAGCACAGACCTGAAAAAATGATGGGTGAAAAACGTCTCGCGTCATAGACATAATTTATTTCGCAATGTCTGTCAAAACAGTCCATATGGCTGATTATATTCAGTTCCCATTGAGTCATGATATCACAGTAGACGTTTTATAGGTATTACAGTATGTCAACTTGGAACAAGTAGTCGAAATCGGCTCACACACATGCAAAGCGTTCACAAGAATTTCTAAGCATGCTTCAGGTAACACTGCTTTATAGGTCTTATGGTTATGGTATAGGATTCGATTCGCAGGTCAGTCAAAATGTTACTGGTTTATCCGAAAAAAATCTCAGTAGCAGCCATGGAGTCTGGATTTGTACCCAGGTTAAATCAATAGGCTCTCCCCTTATTATAATTGCAGGACTTAAACTTCTTAACTGGCAAAATGTACTATTAGGCTCACCTCTAACCGTCATCGATTAAAGGCGTGTTATTGTGTTATGCGTCAGGTTAACAGGTTACTCGAGAGTAAGTCGAGAGTGTAGCATAGACAAAAGGTTACGTTTTATGTGTGTAGTGCAAAATAACAAAAAGATTAGTTGACAATCTTAACATCATCTGCCTAGCCTTTTTCCCAACTATATTGGGGTCGGCTTCCAGTCTAACCGGATGCAGCTGAATACCAGTATTTTACATGGAGCGACTGCCAAAATGACCTCCACAACACAGTTAGTACTGGGTAATACGATACCCCTTGGTAAGACTTTTTGGGCCACTGACTACCTGTAATGACTGTCAAAGATCTACAAATGACACCCGGGACCAACGGCTTCACGTGTTTTCCGAGGTATGTAATGGGTGGTCACCCATCCACAGACCAACCTAGGCAAGCACGGCTTAACCTAAAGATCGACCCGAGCGGCTGTTATTATTAAGCCACGAGCTCCTCCTAGTTGATAACCTTAAAACTCGCGTTTAATTTCACAAAAAGGGCCTAGTTAGTTTACTGGTTTATCTTTATACTGTGATGATAGTTATGGCCCACGTGGTGATCTTAACCAATTGTTACCACATTAAATTATTCACGGTTATAATTAGTTTTGTTTTGGTGTCGTGGACATTGGCCTTTACCAGATGGTTTGCAAATGTTTGGTTTATTTTGAATCTATTATTGGATGTAATAGAAGTTCATTTAGGTTTAATGATCCTTCTAATTAAATAGATAATTAGGGAAAAAAACTCGTTACTCTGAGAAACTTACTTTGAACTTCCTCATAGTATAATTACTGATTTTCCATGACAGAAATAAAAAATTCAACTGAAATTGTCACCGAATCATCTTCTATGATGCATAGCAATTATAATTATATTGTGCCGATAGTAGTATCGGCCAATGCTTAATAACCAATAGCCTCGATCAACATCTGAGGAGGCTCTCGCTTGGCAGCTGGATCAAGGGCTTGATTCAGAAAGCAGTACTTCTGGACACGGAGCGTATTGTTAGGAGGTTCCTCTCTAAAGAACCCTGACCACCGGTAGCTTGGACCTATTCCTGATGCCTGCCTATCTGAACTCCACAACCCAGTCACACAGTCAGTCTTACAACCAGTCTTACCAAGGGGTATCGTATTAGCCAGTACTAACTGGGTTGTGGAGGTCAGATAGGTAGTCGCTCCATGTAAAATACTGGTACTCAGCTGCATCCGGTTAGACTGGAAGCCGACCCCAATATAGTTGGGAAAAGGCTAAGCAGATGATGAGTAGCTTGATGTGCTAGCGTCTACTTATTATTAGCCATACAAAGCTTGAAGTCACACATATTTCACACATGTTTCTCCCTTCCGTTCCCACCCGGACATCCACATTGTGCCCAAATGTAAAGATTAAAACAAATATAGCCACAGGAAGTACTGAGTCAGGACGTGTGAAAAAACTGCGACTTATAATTGCCATCAGTTGATAAATGTCATTGAAGATAATCTTCCTTGTCTAAAGTAACCGTCATGAGAAGCTATAAATTTTGTAAACAAGTGTTCAGGAGTTCACAACATTTGGACCAACAAAAAAAATGAATTTGTTTAAGATTTAATAAATTATTAAGTAACAAATATTAATTAACATAAATATTATTTAAGAATAATTATTCGTCAGATTCAGATGTTTCCATATCTGTGTCAGAATCAGTGACATGTATCACGAAGCTGTCTACAGTTTTATCAATCATCTCATCGATTTAAAAAAACTCAAAAACTCAAAGCATTTATTTCAATTAGACCATAACAGGCACTTTTGAATGTCAGAAAAACAAAGAAGGCGAAGCTACAGTCCCAGACACAAGGCATAATAACTTGTGAAAGTACTGTAGTTGCCCATTCCAAAGCGTAGATCTCTATGGAGAAGAATGGGCAAGAAACTCCATGGACACTCTTTTCAATCAAAATATTTTTACAAGGTCTTGGTTACATCATTCATGTTGAGATAATACATATATGTGAGAACAATGTAGAAAGATGTGCACATTAAGAGCGTCCAGAGTAAAAGATTAGATCAACACTTTAAAAACAAAGAAGTTAGAATAAACCATGGCAGCTAAGAGATGACCAGTCCCAACTGACAGCGCCCGTTCACGAACATGACGCATGGATCAGCACCATTCAACTCAACCATTTTGAAGGGAACTAAATGATCCGACACACCCGCCACCATCAGCGAGACATTTGAGTGAGCATGACATTCTCTCAACCGCCAGGGCAAACTCGAGTCAAAGAATGATAACTAAATGTAAATGGTAGCTTTACAGTACATAGTACTCACACATGTGCTATGCAATTATATAATACTAAGAGATTGAATCTATACAATGCAAGGATATTTTTACAATCTTCTGCAGCTTCAACATTAACTTCACATGTTAATCAATTAGTTTGCCCCTATGGTTGTGGAGCAGGACCAGCATTGAGCCAAGCATTTTTATCATCAATGTAATCCCCCAATTTATAATATGCTTGCCCACATAGTGTGCGTTTAATATAAGATTTAAATTTCGTCTCATTCAGTTGTAGAATGTGGGGAGGTATTTTATTGTAACATTTTAAACAGTACCCCATGAAAGATGAGTCTACTTTAGCTAGCCTGAAACCTGGCTGTACTAGTTGGTCCCTGTTTCTAGTACTATAGTGGTGTCTGTCACCTCTTTTACTAAATAAATGCAGATTTTTTCTAACGTACATGATGTTTTCATATATGTATTGACAAGGTACTGTCATGATGTTAATTTCCTTAAACAGTTCCCTAAGAGAATCGCGCTTACGAAGATCATATATGGCTCTGATGGCTCTTTTCTGCAGAATAAATATAGACTCGATGTCTGCAGCCCGTCCCCATAGTAAGATACCGTATGACATAATACTATGAAAATAACTAAAATAGACTAGCCTCGCGGTATCTACATCAGTAAATTGACGGATTTTTCTAACAGCATATGCTGCTGAACTCAGCCGTCCTGCAAGAGATGTTATATGCGGACCCCATTGTAGCCTTGAGTCGAGCACGATCCCTAAGAAAACAGTATTTTCGACGAATTCCAGTTTCTCTTGGTTCAATACTATGTCACTATCACTACTTTTGACATTCGGTAGAGAAAATCTTATGCACTTCGTTTTTTTCCCATTTAATACTAAATTATTAGCGGTGAACCAATTATGAACCTGCAGTAGGGCGTTATTTACGACGTCGAGATTTGTGGCACGTCTGTTTACCTTAAATATTAAAGAAGTATCGTCAGCAAACAACACCATTTGTGGTTGGTTTTTAAATAAATGGGGTAGATCATTAATATAGACCAAAAAGAGGAAAGGACCTAATATCGACCCTTGTGGCACACCCATACTTACTTTTAGACCCATTGAATTGACACCATTTATTTGTACTTGCTGATGTCTATCGGTTAAATACGATTTCACTAAACTGAGCGCAAGTTTCCCTAAACCGTAATGTTCAAGTTTTAAGAGCAGGGTTTCGTGGTTAACGCAATCAAATGCCTTTGAGAGGTCACAGAAGATTCCTATGGCATCTTGCGCCTCTTCCCACGCAGTAAATATGTGTTTTAATAAGGTGACACCGGCGTCAGTCGTACAACGTCCCTTAGTGAAACCATACTGCTTCTCATGTAAGATTTTATTGGCGTTAAAGTGGTTGAGCATTTGATTAAGCATCACCTTTTCAAACACCTTGCTAAAAACCGGCAACACGGATACGGGTCTATAGTTATTGGTGTCTTTACTGTCCCCGGATTTGAAAAGTGGTATTACTTTGCTGAATTTCATAAGGTCCGGGAAGACTCCTTGGTCCACACACAAATTAAATATTAAGGCTAAGTATGGTGCTATAGTCTCAATAATAGCTTGACAAACTTTAATCGACATTCCCCATAGATCTTCGGTTAATTTGATTTTGATTTCTTTAAAAGCTTTAATAACTGCTATGGGGTTTATATGCTTAAATTGAAACTCATCCGGACAGGCTGTAACGTTCGCCTTCAATAACTCAAAAGAACGCAAGGGTGAGGAATTTATGGATTCAGTAGTTTTAAGTGGGATATTAGTGAAGAAATCTACAAATTCTTGAGCAACTTCGTTTTTAGAACTCAGAAGACCACGTGAGGTCTCTAGTGTAATATCATTACCATATTTTTTATTTCTATTCGTTTCAGTATTGATAATTTTCCAGACCGTCTTTATTTTATTATCGGCAGATTTAATCTTGTTGCTAATGAATAAGCCTTTAGCTAGTTTACAAGTGTTTTTAAAAATTTTTGAGTAAGTTGCAACATATTTATTAAAAGTTTCCGAGTTGATGTAAGGCTTAAGGCCGTACAGCTCAAACAAACGCTCCCTACTTTTCCTAATACCTTTAGTTGCCCAGTCACTGAACATAAACTTTGGGCAAATAGATTTAGTTTTAATTTTTAATGTATTATTGAACTCTGTGTAAACTACCGAAAAGAATTCCTCATAAAATTTATTAACATTTTCAATAATATGCCCCGGAATGCCTAAATTACTAATTAAGTTATTATTAAATTTATTCAAATTGGTCGGTGTTATTTGTCTAGATTTTATCTGGATTTTCTGTATTGGTGTGTGGGATTCGAAAACAACGGTTTGACCGCTGTGATCAGAAGGAAGGTAATTTACAATGGATTTATCTAAGTAGTCGCAGCTACAAAAAACATTATCAATACATGTAGCAGTATTTGTAGTCATTCGAGTTGGTTCCGAAAACACGTTTAACAAATTAAATGATTTAAAAAGATGTAAGAATCTACTGCTATTTGAATTTTTGTCTAAAATATTAACATTAAAGTCACCACAGATTACTAGTGATTTGTTACCAGTTGCAAGTTTTGCTAAAGTATCTTCCATTACTGACTCAAATAAAGAGTAGTTTTGATAGTTTGGGGGTCTGTAAACGCACACTATTACATGCCTATCCAGCTCAACACAAGACAGCTCAATGTTATGTTCCACCGATAAATCAACAATGTCATTACGAGTCTTAAATTTGATACAATTTCTAACTAAGATTAATGAACCCCCCCGAATCTTAGCTTTCCGGTTAAAGCAACTGCCTACACTGTAATTTGCGTAATTAATTAGCATTTCATAGTTTTTTAACCAGTGTTCCGTGAAACAAACAATTTCAAACTTTGTTTTTTCTAAAAACAATTCTATTTCTAATTGCTTTGAAGAGAAACCTCGAATATTTTGATGAAACAATTGCATGGAATTCTGCTTAGCCCCTTTTTTACATTTAGCTATTTGAGAGCAAGAAGGTACATTGTTGCTGTTCGGTGCAGCATTAATGTTACTGGTATCTTCCGTTGTCTTACTAACTAGTTTAAATGAGCATCCGGAGTGAGCCCCATGCCATTACAAGGCAATGAGATCCTACTACTAGTGGACCCCACTCGAGACTCATCCAAAACAAAACATGGATCTTCTCCGTAATTGTAAAAATTGTAAAAATAATTATTAGTATTATTACTAATAGTCGCAGTATTAATAATAGGACTACACATCGACATACTACTTATGTCTGAGTTAATATTATAAACTAATAGCCTAGCTATTTTGTGTCTACAACTAATAGGTAGATACACTTTACCTCGTGTCGACTTAAGTTTACCAACAAAACTGTTGATATCCAGATATATAAGCCTGTCACTATAGTGACCTACTAAGAAATGAATATGCTTATTCAGCATGTGAATATAATTGTTTTTTCTGGTTGACAATTTTTCAAAATATGGGAACGCACACAATATTATTTTTCGACAATTCAACTTTAACAACTCTGTTACACTGTCTGTAATATCTTGGTTTTTAATTTTCGAACTATTTCCTATAAATATTGTTATATCAGTATTAACATTATATAAATTTCTAGTTGCTGTTGACATTATCTGTTTGTAAGTTGACCCTGGCATACAATGATTTTGGTTGGGAAAACTTAGTTTGTCGCTTACTAATTTACCTACACCTCTTCCTATACTATCTGAGAACATTACTGAGTAAGAACAATCATGACTATCATATAACTCAGGCTGTACAATTTGTAAATCTTGTGAAATATTAGCTAATTCTTGCTTGAGTATACAATCCTGAGAAGAATTCACAACCTGGGACGGGTCTTCCATTACCTCAGGCTGGACAGTATCATGGTTGGGACTTGTCTGACAACTACATTGACTCATTACTAACTCATTTGCAGCATGTATATGTTCCCTAATTTGGTTCTGAGAAATTGCATACCTACTGGAAAGGGAACAAAGTGAGTCCTGAAGTATCTGAATTTCAGACTGCAAATGTTGAGTATCAATTTCATAAATTTTTACACTATCTTCTAATTTTATTTCATAATTATTTAACTTATTAACTAAATCAACACGCTCTTTTCTTAGTGATTTTGGAATAAAAATTATTTTCTTCCTTGATAACATGCTCCACACAACGCTTCCAATTTTCCGAAGTAATCTGCTGCAGTCCCTCTTGTAATAATTGTTTTACCTCGTCAAATTTAAAATTTGTATTTTTGCGAGCAACATATCCTTTTACGTTGGCCCAAATTAGCTCAATTGGATTAAGCTCACAATGATATGGCGGGAGTCTCAATACTTCCACTTTATATTTTTTTGCAAGCTCGTCCACTACATAAGTTTTAAAATTGTCTTTAACATTTTTTACTTTTAGCAGTAATTCAGTCTTAATTTCATTGTCGTCGTAAGAAATATTCTTACTTACAAGCCAATTTTGTATATCATTTTTTTTCCAGGCAGTAGTAGGAATTCTTTCAAGACGCCTTGAGTGGTATGGTGCATTGTCCATTACCACTACTGCATTTTCTCCAAGTTTTGGGAGAACGTTTTCAAACCATTGTTCAAAATGTGTTGCATCCATTGATTCATGGTAATCTCCCGTCTTCTTGCATTCAAATATATTTTCACCGCCCTCTACAAAACCGTTCTCATTGCCGATATGGGTAATTATTAATCGTTTACCTTTTGACGTTGGGTTACGTGCACCAATGCTAAGTCCTTCTAGGAAAGCCTGCTTCTTACTTTTAACTTGTTTGTCTACCCAAGTTTTATTTACGGTATGTCCTGTAAAAACAATTAAACATTTGTTAATTAGCGTCTTGCGCAGTAAAAGAGTTGAAGTACATTAATATTAATACACACTTGTGATAGCCCTTAAGAACTAATGTCTCAAGGTCGGCGGCGCGTGGGTTATATTTATTTTGCAAATAGATTTGCAGTATCATACACATCACTTCACGGTAAAGGCGACGGTATTTGCTTACAATCAGGCGAACCGTATGGTAGTCTGCCGTTTCACTGCAATAAAAAAAAACACACTAACCTGCATTCACCCATGTCTCATCCATGTAAAATATCTGGCGATTTTGTTGTCTATAGTCTTTAATAGATTTCAAATATTTTCGCCGCCATATTGTTATGTCATCTCTATCAATAAGTGCGTTATTTCGCTGTCGTTTTATATATTTAAAGTTTAAATGCTTTATTAGCCGCCTGAGAGTTGTTTCGCTAAAATTTGGCATATCTTCATCGTCATTGACTGCCTGAAGAATCTTGGGAATTGTTGGTAATTGGCCATTTAAAAAGAAACTGTGAATTTTTTTCCTAATTACGGATTTATCAAAATCGTCTACTTTCTGATAAAATTTAGGCCTGTCTTTAGACTTGATAGGTGATTTTATTCCCTCTTCTGATTTATATTCTTTTAATATATTATACACAGATGCTATGCCAATTCCCAAAATCGATGCTGTTTTTTTATTTATTTCGGTTTTGTAGGGATATTCATTCGATGGCCAATTTTCTTTCACGTACTTATATACGTTGATCACCATATTTTTCTCATTAGCCGTAAAGCTCGTCACCTGTAAAAATCACCGGTAGTCACTTGTCACACGAAGCTCAAGCTATATCTCCAGGCATACCAATTAACCTAACCAATTACTTCACAATTTAAAACCTACTTCTAATATTAACCTTAAGTTTCCAAAGATTAGCGCGTTTGAACAAACAACTCTTTCTTTTTACTTATTATATATTTTAGATAAATTGTATTACGCACCTTTTGACGTTTTTTTCGTGGCGAATTTATTTCCTTAGATGTACTGGCTACTGGCTCCATTATACGTAATAACAAATAAAATTAACGCAACAATTAAAGTACCTAACAACAATAAAAAAGTGATAACGAAACAATAACAAAATTAACAATAACAACCAGATCCGCGATATATGCAAAGCAATGAAACAAACTCGTACGCATTCGAAACTCGAATGATGCGTTTATTTCAAAATGGCGTCCCGATAGTTCACAATCCCTGCGACGGACGCGTTCCGGTACCAAGAAACACAAACGATAGCGCTTTGCGTCGTTACAATATGATCCGACTAAATTAAATAGGTTGTTACTTTCATATAACCCGTCTATATTTCATGTCGATTGAATATGGTCAATTTATTATTATCTCGCAGTATAAAATGTTTACTTAGTAAAAGATGTTTGTTTACATAATTTATAGCTTCTCGTGACGGGTACTTTATAATAGTATAATGAAATGATTCAAAGGAAATTAATATAAGTGATAAATAATTAATATAAATGATATTTATGAATTAAGACATAATAGGTGTAAAAATACAACTTACGATGCTGAAAGGCACATGTCCTGCCCATCATTACAAGTTTTTTTTTGTTCGTGACCATACCTGGGAAACTAATAGTTACGGTGATATTGGGGGTCAAAGTTCCAACTTTTTCATAAGTTTTTTTAGTACAATTTTTATTGTTATAACTTTACTTTGAATACCTTCACGGTCCCAGAAATACAACGCTAACACGTCTCTGAATTTACAGGCAATCCAGTGAAACGGAACTAAACTGTAGCTACAGAATACATGTTTCAGAATATAAATAATTTCCCAATCTTACCTGGCGTTCTTGCGTAATTCTCACAGTTTACACATCGCACTATTTCTTACATATTAATCATCGGCTTACAGATGCGCGTGGGCAGAGCAGAGCATAGTGCACACATAGGTAGCGTGTTTGATATCACTAAAGTGGAGCACGAAACACATTAGTTTTGGAGGAATAGAAGTATTATAAGGCTCTACAAGATGTGCTCTAAAATTCATCGAAACTTCAGTTCAGATATTACAAAGAAGAAGAAAGAGAACTGTTGATTCTATCTTGAATTCTTGAAGATAGGTGTAGTATCCTCTTGTAGCAGAGCTAATAGTTGGATAACACAATTTACTAGCTATATCACAGGCTCACCAACACCACCAAGCCCCAGTCCAGGGTACGCTTCACCTTCCAACTTCCCGCCATTCGTGG
This sequence comes from Noctua pronuba, assembly GCA_905220335.1. NCBI lineage: Eukaryota > Metazoa > Arthropoda > Insecta > Lepidoptera > Noctuidae > Noctua > Noctua pronuba. Next base: position 5,784,437 of record LR999918.1, on the reverse strand, counting down.
TGACTGACAGCTGTCATTAGTGACAGCTACCTGACTTCTTGTGGCTGTGTATTAAATAGATACTCTACAATAGGGAAAATATCATGTTTGGCTTAACCATACCTATCGCGCCGAATTCGACGACAAATTACGAAAATGGTGCCAGATTTTTGTCGGTGATTTCCATAATTACAACATTTGGCAGACTTTTGTTTAACAAATTAACAAGTGTTTGAGGGCTCCAATAGGGTAGTCAATATGTCTGGGAGGCCCTAGACAAATTGGCATTCTATTAGCCTTTACGATGATCGAAAAGATAACAATTTATTGACAAAAGTGACCAGACAGAACAATATACAGAGTGGAAGCGACTCCGACACACAATCGGTTATCACGTATTCAGTACATCATTCCGAACATAGAAAATTTTTGTCGTTAATTTAAAAAAAAACAGCTGTCCCGTTCCTTCTGACCGTGTAGATATTCAATTCTTGTTCTTAATTCTTATTCTTTATTGCACACAAAATAACGAAAAAATACACATACAAATTGCAATAATATAGCTTATGTACAATGGCGAGCTTAACCCAGAATTGGGTTTTCTTACAGCAAACCAAATTTTGATTGCGAAATTTGCGTAAGAGGATATACCTATGTGCATTAACAGAACATCTTATTACTTAAATTAATAAATTTTATAAACTAAACTACATACATACAGTATAATATACGTAATACATACAATATATATACAATACAATGTCTATGTTATGTAGAATCCTATTTACCTACATATTGATCATTTCGACAGGAAATGTTCCCTTATTCCTTTCCTGAACACTTCTAACGACGGGCTATCCCGCAAGGAGTGTGGAAGTGAATTCCAAAGGCGCACAGCACGAACAGTAAATGATCCATCATACCGACTTGAGGAGTGAGGAGGGAAACGAAGGAGAAGAGATGATGATGAGCGACAAGGTTTACCTCTTGGAACAAGGTACTCAAAGCGTTCCCGAAGATATGAAGGAGCTTTAGAATTGTGAAGAATGGAGAAGAGAAAAGAAAGAGTGTGACAATCTCGACGCTGCCGAATAGGTAACCACTTCAGCTGCTTCCGAAATTCCGACACATGGTCGTACTTACGAAGCCCGAAAATGAAGCGGATACACAAATTCTGCAGACGTTCGAGTTTATTAAGAAGTTCCTCAGTCGCATCAAGAAAACAGACATCAGCATAGTCTAGAAGAGGAAGAAGAAGAGATTGAGCAAGAGTAATTTTAGTTTCAAATGGAAGGAATTTCTGAAGTCGCTTAAGAGACCGATACGAACAAAACACCCTCCTGCTTACTTCAGCAATGTGAACATGCCAAGATAGGTTGCAGTCCAATAATACACCTAAGTCTTTGACTTTCTTGGAGTAGGGTATACCGATACCATCGTACATAACAGGCGGGAGTGACTGATGACTCAATAAATTGACAAAGTATCTGCCACCAATAATGAGAGCTTGTGATTTTGTTGGATTAACTAACAGTCCAAAACTTTTAGCCCACTGACTGATGTATTGAAGATCATTATTGATGGCATCGATGACTCCAGGAAGTTCTTCGATTTTAAAATGACGATAAATCTGCATCTGCATCTGATATTGCGGGAAACAGCAGATTTTTTCCAGGTTTTAGTTAGATTTTGCGCGCATTAATTTAGAATTTCACAGTCAATTCGGGTTGTAATAATATAATTCAATCACGATTCAAAAAACACGTGGCGCCATCTATTATCATAAGAACGTTATTATGGTTTTCTCGGGAACGGTACTTTTTTTCGGGAGAAAGGTTCCCGATATCCGTTTCTGTACACCTGACAACGTATACAAATTTTCAGAAGGATCGGTTCAGTGGTTTAGGTGTGAAAAGGTAACAAACAAACAAAAAAAACTTACTTTCGCATTTATAATATTAGTTAGGATTAGGATAGTATAAATTATTTAAATCGAGATCATGAATATCATGCAATTATCAAAATCTACTCTAAAAACAAAACAAAATGTAAAACAACGTATATAGTAAAACATAATGTGAAATTGACGAAAGCATGTCTAAAATACAACTAATAACCTAATGATTCCGGATTGCCTATTCCTTAAAAAAAAAAAACGATTTAAGAAACGATCATCTATTTCTGTCTCTCTCCAACCAAATAAATCTTTCACGCTAACCGACAGAGACCACTTCTATTCTATTCTATTTTAAAAATAGAAACACTACTTTCAATTGTTTTAACGTTTCGTCTTATCTACTTTTCTACTACTGTGCCTAATTAGCTAAAAGTCTATTAAAAATACAGAGGAATTTAGCTTTTAAAGCTCAGAAATCAGAGTTTATAGTAGCGTGCAGTATGTTCGGAATAATTAATATGTTTCCTCTGAACAACAACTCTCTTGAAATAATGATTAGCGATTATAAATTCCGTTTCAGTTATTTTTGATACATCAAAAGTTAGGAGGTTGGTAATTGGAAAAGACTTTTTTGAATATTTTTATTAAAATTGTATATTTTTAGACCAATTATATTGACTCAGGTAAAGTAGAGGCTGTAAGAGTAGAGGAAGAACAAAAAAACGATGGATGGACTGGAGGTGACTGCCGAGATGACGAGTAATACACAAGTATGGAACAAGAAGACATACTACGCCGACCCCAAATCAACTGGGATAAGGGCAAGAGAATAATGATGTTTTTTCAAGTATAAGAAAGACGACGAGTCGTACTCAGCGCTTCTCCTCCACTTTTATTATGCGCACAGCCAAGATGTGGAACTCTCTGCCGGCATCTGTGTTCCTTCCCACATTTAACCCATCTGCCTTCAAAGCAAGAGTGAACAGGCATCTTTTGGGCACGCTCGTTCTATCATAGACCTCATCAACCACTTTCCATCAGGCATGATCGAGGTCAAGAGCAGGCCCATTTTGTAATAAAAAAATAAAAATAAAAAAAGATGAAGTGCAGCACCACTTCCTGATTAATTCTGGCTAACTTTTCTGGTAAATAATATCGTACAATTTTGTCCCATTTATCCGTCATTTATAGCCCATAATTCTCTTTTTAGCTCACAAAACCTAAATTCTGAAGAAAATAAATTTCGGAACTCCCAATATTTCCACAAAATGCCTAAAACAACATAGGCTAAGACTTATTGCTAAAATCCTTTGTTCAGAATAATATAAATCACGCCGAATGACCGCTGGCCTACAAATACATAATTTAAGAATATGATTTCATATATTCCAGAAATATTTATTTGTTTTAAGCCATATCTAACTCATGAATTGGTAAGTAATCCCCTTGTACAATAATTTTCGTGATTTAAGAGCTTACAATATTGTAATGGAAGAATGTTGGTTTGAATGTTTGTCTAAAATATCACGAGTGGGAGTAAGTTCAGGACTGTTGAACTCCAAGAAGATCCTAATCAAATGCTACGGCCGTTTACATAGAGGTGTAAACGGTCCCTTCACGAAGCCTTCAATCAAGCCTTCTATACATCAAACTAACTAACTCAACGAAAAAAGAATTTAAAATATTTATACTTTTTTTTTTTGGATGGGAAATCTTCAAATGACCCGTCCCGCTCTGAGCGGAGTGGGAGGGAGTGTCAGACTCGTACTGACTAAAACCTATCCATGTTGCTTCTTTGCCCTTTGTGTTCCAGGGCCACGGTACCTCTTTCGGATAGTCCCGCAGCCCAAACGGACCCTTCACAAAGCCTTCAACCAAGCATTCTGTACATCAAACTAAGTAACTCTAAGCAAAAATAATATAAAATATTTAAGTATACGAAATTGTTAGGTGATCAATATTCATTCCTACTTTTTGAGTTGTTTCATTTTGGCCAGTTTTCTACTAATAATAAGCTACATGGATAAATGTCTTTAGAAGTTGATTTCACAGTTTATTCAAAGAATTTTGAAAGTTCTATCCGAACTAACTGTTGGGGAACTTGACTGTATAAGCTATTTAAATAATAAAACTGCAGATCGGGTGAAAAATACGTGTGCTCTGTGTAATCGTTCCCTTGTACAGTACTGACATTAGTGACATTGACAGATACATTAGACATAATATTTTAGAATAGCCACTGGGCCTTTGCGCCATACAAATAAATCAAACTAAATGTTGTGTTGCCAACACTAACTAAGATAAATATTATTCCGCAAGCAAATCCGAGTGTATCCTTAGTATATTTGTTTTGTTTATTTGTTTTCCCAAAAAGCATCCTGTGCCGAATGGTGATGGATAAATAAACGTTTAAAATTAGCAAGTTCAGTAACAAAAACAATCGGATGACGAATCAATATGGCGCGATGGTGGACTGAAATCCGTGTGCAACAGAAAAAGTATTTTTTTGTTTTTTTATTTATTTTTATTTTTTTCTTAGTTCAGATTTTTTTAATAATACTAGCTTTCGACCGCGGCTTAATCTGCAAGGAAATCGGTAATCATTACAATCATGAGAACGTCGCGATAAGGTGGCGAAGTAAGGGTTACATTAATCGGCTGCGGAACTGTTCGAAAGAGATACCGCGGCCCTGGAACACAAAGGGCAAAGAAGGAACATGGATGGGTTTTAGTCAGTAAAAGTCTGACACGGGAGTGTCAGACTTTCGATTCCGCTCAGAGCGGGGGGGGGGGTCATTTGATGATTTCCCATCCGAGAAAAAAAAAAGGGTTACATTATTATACCTCCTAACCCAGTGGCCCGAAAGTCAGACAACCAGTATTACCAAGGGGTATCGTATTAGCCAGTACTAACTGGGTTGTGGAAGTCAGATAGGAAGTCTCTCCATGTAAAATACTGGTATTCAGCTGCATCCGGTTAGACTGGAAGCTGACTCTAATATAGTTGGGAAAAGGCTAGGCAGATGATTATGTATCGTAAACTAAAGCCTTGGCAATTCGTTTGAAATATTTCAGTGAACTACATACCCAATATTATTTAACAGAAACTTTTTAGGCCAACAATCAGCAAACACACAGCCCCACTTCCATTTTCCTCAAAAAATAAAAACATTTCCCGAAAAATACTTGTGAAAAAATACCTTCATACCTATTTTAATTCCTGATGTGCTCGGGAAATTTACCTTGAAAAAGGGGTGCGAACGTCTGTGCAATACTTTTTGCACGCTTTTCGACGTCTCTCGCTAAATTTGTCCGCAGTGCACCGTTTCTTTTTTTTTCCCCGAGTCTCGACAGAATGCACCACTGTGTAATGCAAACGAAAAGTCACTCTATAATTTCAGGGATATGCTCTAAATTAGAATTTGCATCGGAATTATAAGACATTCTGATCTGAATTTGCATGGTGTAAAGTCGAATTTATTCCTAAGTCTAAATTAAAGATAACTGAATATCTGAAGCGTGTATTTTTTTAGTGTATCTCTTTGGATACGATTTTGTTAAGTGTTTTGTTCTAAGTGGAAAGTTTATGAGGTATGTTTCATAGCTTTTGTAATGCCCCGTTTTATTGCATTCGTCGACAGTGATAGTTGGCCGGCGTAATACGAAAGTTTTGTTTTTATTTTTGGCTACAAATTGCCCGTATTTGTACCAGTGTGCGTGGTATTTATAAAGCAGACGACTTCTTTGATTTAGTTCATTCAGCTGCTTCCATATGTCTCTTGAAAATGCATGTACAGAAATAAATTTAGCGCCGTTTGAAAGAATGTTATTTATATGAATCGATTAACAGAAGACCTAAGATTTAGGTTTAAGGTTTTAAGATTTAAGTTCCTTCTGAATGCTTGACAGTCAGACGACTGAAGAAAATTCAGTCGTCTGACTGTCAAGCATTGTGTAAAATTTTGTCTAGATTAAAAATTCTTTTGCAAATGGAAAGTTACACTATGACTAAATGGCCTGGGATATGTTTTTTTTTATGCAGGCCAAGTCGCAGTTGAAAACTAGTTCTCGTAAATTTTGATGAAAAAATAATTTCTATACTAAAAACATTAAGGTTACGACATCAAAAAGCTTACAAATTATGGCGTTTTATGTGTCCTAGTTTTCTGTGTCTATAACTAGTGTCGTTTTATGGAGAATAATGTTTGTAGTTGCTTTTGTATGACTGCATGTATGAAGGTTGTAAAAGTTGTGAAATGTTGTTTGATTTCGGTACTTTCTTCTTAAAAGTGCAAACATAGTAACAGAAACAGTACAGTTTATACAACTGTACTGTAAATACAACATATCTTTCGTTTTTGTAATTAGGGAAAATTAAACTTGAATTAGGTAAGTACTATAAGTTCGTAAATTTGTGAAGAGCTACCAAAATAAGTGTATAAAAAGAAACACCAATCGAAAAAAAAAACATTTCAATAATTTTCTTTTTTTTTAATAAAAATAATGGCTTATTTTTATTTACTTCGTAGGAACAACCAACGAAAATAATGTTGTTTGCAGCTGTTTAATTAATACTAATATTTTCCAATCAACATCCAGTTGTAAGTAAGTTATAAGCTAAATTACCATCCGTTACTTACAAAACTAAGACGATAACCAACTCCATTAACATACATTTCAATCTATAATTAAAACTTCCTATAAAATGTATTTTAAATACAGATGACGTAATTTTGACCAGATGTTATCTCTAACCACTGTGCATCGAATATTTTCACCTTTATCCAGAATCTTAAGCCTACTGTGTACCGAAAAATTAGAATTTTGGCCTGATTTAATCTTTTATTTTTCGTGTATCGAGAATTTTGTCCCGAATCTTGCCCTCTGTGCATCGGAAATTTGAATGGTAACTTGATACTGTGATTCCTACGTATTGATAAGGCTACAACACTCTTTGGTAATTAAAACTAATTGGTGAGCGGACCGGTTAGAATTTATGTACCATTTTTACGATCCTCAAGATTTTTGGGTCATTTTACGTTAATAGACTGAGCGATGAGCGGAATGAATTCTATTGGGATATTGAACATGAATCAGATCGGAATAATACATCAAATAATGGAAAATGACATGCACACAATGTGAAGAGGTATTGAGAGAAAACAGGAGGTGTATCAATTTTTTTCTAGGAATACATTCAATAACTGAATTCTTAGAAAAACAACTAAAACTAATTCCTCAGGACAAATTCATTTTTTAGCAGCGACTTTAGTGAAGCAATTCTATCTGTGTCCACATTTTCAAGTATCAGAGGTAAGCAATAAGAGACGAAACAAATTGAATAAATAAGGATCGTAGCAGATGGCGTTCTATTGTTTCTACCAACCCCCATGGTAAAAAAGCGTGGACATTATATACAAGGTCACCGACGCTAAAACGATTACCACGTATTTATTCAGTAAAAACCTGTTCCATACATTTTGACTGTGTAGGTATTGCAGTTTTGTAGGAAACAGCTGTTCTTTTTAACAACCGACGAAAAATTCCTATGTGGGTGGGTTTAGAATGATGTACTGAATTCGTGTAACCTTTTTCCATTTTCCACTCTGTATAGTATGAAGCAAGCGATTTTCTTTACCGCTACCGCTCAAGCACTAAGCCCACACCCCGCCCTGATTAATTAATATACAAATCAAACATGAGACAGTACAACTTCTGGATTACATGCCGGTTTGTTTGGAGTTTAATTATTATTGGGAAGCCATCTTCTTATAACGAGGATGTCATAAAATTATATCGATTGAGTACTCAAATGTACTGATATTGGGTAACGGTTTCAATGAACCGACACATCAAAGAATCTGAGTTCACTATCAATTTTGTGGATGTCGGAGCACCGAAATTGTTCTGAGTTTGTTTTCATAGATTAGTTAGGTGGCAGGGTCAGACTTGGCGAAAGATGGAGCTCCCGGAGATGTGATGCAGCTTGGTATAGGCCCACGTAATGCAGTGGACTGCGAAAAACTGAGTTGACTGAAACATCGGCCATATTGACACATTGCCATTCAAGTTATTTCGGTCATTGTTCGCCTGCGAATCTTTTCATTTCTGAAACGATTTCTATAACTACCCTTTGCGTAACGTTGAGCCCTCTTGTCAGAACAAAAATCTGCAACTATGCATTAAAACAAAGAAAAGAGGCACTGATAAAATTAAGCAGTAAACCCCACATCCATTGTAGTATTGCATTGTAAACTAAAAACGTAGGTAATTATTCCTTCATCGTAAAAATCACATTTAATGTAAAGACAGCGTTTCTCAAGAATAATCCTTCCCCTCTATCTACTAACTCATTATTCCCTTCCATAAGACATAGTATACACAGTACAAATACAATTAAATATGCGTATAAATAACAACACGGTGTCATATACAAAGCAAGCAATTTGGTTAAACGCAACGACAGAGCCCACCGTAATGTACGGTAGGTGTAAACGCATACTTCTAGGGTTGTCGCAGAATATTCAGGTACCTATCTTGTATATAGATAGAGAGACTAGAGAAATATTACAAGAGAACGCACAAGCAACTAATTTAATAAAATATTTTAATTTAAAAAAAAAACGCTTCAGGGTGACGTAATTTTAATTTTCGTATTTTTCTCATCAAACCCTTTCATTTTATACCCATTTCATGGGAATGCATAAACAATAACTAGTCCGCCATCTTGGGGAGTCCGCCATATTGGATTTAGAATGACATCACTTAATTAACCATGCATTGTCATCCAAATTAATCGCGTATGCAAAATTACAGCACAATCGGAAACCGGGAAGTGGGTTAAATTTAAAATCTAAGATTTTTTCACATAGTTACAGATGACAACTCCAACTAACAATACTATCATAATGGGCATCAGTTGGAAAAGATAAAATAATATTAAAAAAACGAATCAACGTGGACGATGCATAAGAAATATGGAAGGTGGCGTCCTTTAGTTTTTGCGCACCCACATGAGATTTTTCTCATGTGGGTGCGCAAAAACTACTTACTATACTTACTTATTACTTGGACCTTTTGGTCCAAGTTAATGTGTATTACTGTAAACTATTAAAAACCTACGATTTCATGAATTACAACCATAAAGAAATTCTTGAATTTCACCATGTCACAATAGAAATGAAAGGGGCAAAGTGCAAACCCACAAACTTTACATCAGACACTGAAATCAACCAGAAATTCTCGGAAGTGGTTTTCTACCAGAATCCCAAATAATATTCTTACTAAACTTACACTGTCACTTACGGGATATTTTCCGTGATTGTTCATTATTTTGAGCTCCCGATATTTCGACGCTGTTGCAAGCGCCATGATCGCGTATTATAGTTGTATACCGTGAAAGCTTAAAACAATCTTCTTACTGCTTACGACAAAAACAATCATTAAACAAACACAAGGGGTTAAAATTCTGGATCCTAGGGGTAAAGTGACAACCCTATTCACATTCGTGTTAAAAGCATTTGCCTAATTGCCGAGATTCGTCTGAGGTATGCCTACAATGCATCTCGAGGAGCGTTTGAACTGACACCTTACTTGCTCGTCGACGAAATTAATTACAGGCGAGTGCTGACTTTCATTAAATTTTATTATTATTTATGTACAGTTATTACATTTTATGTTTCGAATAATTAGTTTTCTTGAAATCATTTTGGAATTAATTAATATTATTTTGTTTTAAATTTAAATGAAAATTGATGTTAATTATAAATAGAACCATTTCACTTGTCCCTTCCATTTTTGATTGACCTACTTACTTGTTTTGTGTTCAATAACATGACTATTTCAATAAATATTTTCTCAATAGGAATTAAAAGGAAACCTTTCTCATCTATTTTACGCTGCAAAGTCTCACAAATATTTATCTTAAACTGCATTACTTAGTTCTAAAACCGACTGATGATATGACGAGGACTTAAGTTGTCAAGCTTAATAAAATAATATGTTCCAACTGGAATTCTCATTCTTTATAAATAGAAATGCCAACTTAGCGCCATCTATCTCAAACTGGTTGAAACAACCGGCATAACAAGTTTCTAAATTATTTTTATTGTAGTCAAGTAAGTAATAAAGAAGCAAAATCACAGTTTTATCACTAGTATATTGTCAAAACTTAATGACTGATATACATTTTATTAATTCAAGAACTTTAAATCAAAACTCCTTTTATGATTTGTACATTCTGTATAGTAAAATGTTTTTATTAAAACTTGATTTGGCTGATTATTTTTAGCAATAATAATAGATTTTATGATTGGTAGACTTCACACGACGATTTTTTTTTAAATAGGCGTCCAATCTATGTTTTTTTGTAGCAGTATATGGTATTATAAAGCTTTAGCATAATTGACATGATTCTAAATGGATTCTAGACTGTAAATAGGTGTCTTTAATCTAGTTACAAGCAATATCGATTCTTATTTATTGCAGTCCATTCAGATTTAATATTATAAACATATTTAAATGAGAAGTCAACAGCCTGCATAATCTTTTTGCCACTGACTTGTATCTTTTATTAATGGCACAAATTATTTTACATTTACAACGCTTCGTAGAATAAAATATTGACAAGACTGGATTGAAAAACCTGTCAAGCCTTAGGAGTGAATGACAACTATTAAAATATCTCTTGCATGCCTTTATCGCGTTTTAATAATAGGTTTAAGTCAAGTGAAAATGATATCCAGGCGCTGTTTTGTGCGATCTTTATCGCGTTCCGAGAAATATATAATAATTTTAGTTCTGTAGTCTATTCTATCTTTTTATATTTAGCTCAACAATAAACCTTTTATATTAAGATATCTTTTTTCGTTGTAAATCTTTTGTAGCTTGGCTTTATTTTATGAGCCTAAGCTAACCAGACATATCATTTTGTTGAGTATTTATGAGGTAAATTATATTACTAATATTTTCAGAATAAATAAGGTTGGCAATATTTATTACCTTATACACCGATCCTCATAAAAACCTTGACTAAATGGAATACATAATCAAAAACTAGACTATGTAGGCATTAAGAGAATAAGGTACTAATACTAAACGCATCCCTCACGTTCTAGTAACTAGCATGCAAACTGTCTGGTCTAAACAGACCATGGAATTCGCAACAAGACGCAATGTATCGTTTGGTACATTACGCGCCACACAAGAAGGATCAGACAGTAGCAGTAGAAAGAGATAGACTATAAAGTGGGAGAGAGAAGGAGATAGAAAGTGTAAAGTGTTGCCATCAATTATATTAATTAGTATCTTATGAGAGGAGACTAACGTGGGTAATTATGGTATTACTATAATTGCAATCCGTGAGTTTAATTAGAGTCGGAGATGAAATTGATTATGGGATCTGTGATTAAATGGATAATATTAAGATTGCTATCTCATTTCAAGCTATGAATGAGCTGAGTGATAACTATTTATTTAAATTGATTTACTCCGCTAAACGCGTATTTATACAGGGAGGAATATTTCAACCTCAGTTGGAGGGAAACTTCTCTAAATACTGGAAATTAATAACAAATTTTACTCAAAGGAAACATTCCATTATTTAAAAAAAACCCCAAAGCAAAACAGAAAAGGGAACAAGTCAAAAATAATACCTATTGTTGAGCCATCAAATTCGATCGAGTAACACCCATTTTTTTTATAATAGAAATAGATGGATGGCACTTTAACATTTGCTCGTTAAAATGGTGCTACAATGTCGCGGTGGGGTACCGCTGAACTAAAAAAAAAATGTTGCAAATCTAGTAGTACATTGGGTGTAAATTAAGCCTATGAGCATTAAGATTATGCAATCTTACTACTTAACTTACTCCTCAAATTGCATCCAAATCAGTTCACTCGTTTTAAGAGCTACGGTGCCAGAGACAGTGTGTACCAGGATTTATGAGTATTGGCACTTTATTCAATATCTTTTAAGTCTCACGAAAAATTATTTGTTACTTCGAACTTCACTGAAAATAAAAAATTACTACCAAAAAATTACCCCGATAACCCCAACTATCACCCTGTTTCGTTTGACCCACAATTTTTTACCCACCCTGTATATATGTATATATACATGGTGGATTTTTGTCGCTGTCACTGTTCAAATATTATGCAATATATTGCATGGTGTTTGCTACCCGCACAGCTTCAGTAAGTACGACAGTGTAAGTTGTCTATCTATCTCTTTGTTTATTTACTGATGTACCTAGCCTAGCTAGATCTAAATTTTATATCGTCTTTTGAACAAAAAAATCGCAAAACATTAATTCACTGTAAAATATTCATTTTTCAAGTAAGGCATTGCACTGTGCTGCGGGACTGTTCGAAAGAGATACCGCGGCCCTGAAACACAAAGGGCAAAGAAGGAACATGGATGGGTTTTAGTCAGTACGAGTCTGACACTCCCTTCCACTCCGCCCAGAGCGGGAGGGGTCATTTGAAGATTTCCCATCCGAAAAAAAAAAGTTATTGCATTATGTTTTGAGAAATGCACTGTATTTTGGAAGACACTTTTTAAGTTTTCCCAATTAAAAACGAAACTTTTAACAGATTTTCTACACAGTGCACACAACCAATCATTTTCTATGCCTATATATAAAACTAGCTGTTCCCCGCGACCTTCGTCCGCGTCAAGTTATTAAAAATACAATTTTCCCCGTTTTTGCAACATTTTTCATTGCTGCTACGCTCCTATTGGTCGTAGCGATGATATATAGCCTATAGCCTTCCTCGATAAATGGACTACCCAACACTGAAAGAATCATTCAAATCGGACCAGCAGTTCCAGAGATTAGCGCGTTCAAACAAACAAACAAACACTGCAGCTTTATAATATTAGTATAGATTACAGCATACCCTCATAATCTATCAATTAACTGACACGAATGCGTGCATACTGACTGTAATCCAGATTAATATAATTGATCGCTGAGTACTGCATTGATGTTAATGTTCCAGTCTATGTTAGTTTCTGTTTACTGTCTAGACCTATAAACTACCAAGGCTTGCTTGGCTTGGCTATGTTGAAGATTTGTCTTTGAAAACTTTTAATGTGATCAATAGTTTTATGTGAATCGCACAAGTGCATTGCAAGACAGTTCTGTAATTTAAGAATATTCACAGTAGGAATTTCTCCTGTACCGTAGGTGCGTTCATAAACCTTTAAATTCACATACAGAGACAGTCAGACCCGGAACAAGTACCTGTAGGCCATACAAATATTTGTTCCGTGCGGAAATCGAACCTGCGATACGCAGCGCAGCAGCCGACCGCTCTGCAACTGCGACACCCGTGCCATCAAATGACGTTATTATTATCCGTTTTCATAAAATACCATAATTATCTTATATATAAAATTCTCGTGTCACAATGTTCGTTCCCATACTCCTCCGAAACGGCTTGACCAATTTTTATGAAATTTTATATGCATACTCAGTAGGTCTGAGAATCTGCTACTATCTATTTTTCATACCCCTAAGTGACGCAGACGAAGTTGCGCGGGTCAGCTAGTGTTACTATAAAAATAAAGCGTCATGTTGGTTTTTCGACTGTCGACACCGAGCTGAACATTGAAAATCCAGCAATGAATTTATTTTGGGCATTAATTAAGGTGACTGCCTTGTTGGTCGAGTAATCGCAAGCGCGACTGCTGAGCATGAAGCCCTGGGTTCAATTCCCAGGTCGGGCAAAGTTTTTCCACCAGGAATTTTCCCAGTAGCAGCCACGGAGTCTAGATTTGCCCGGTTTATGGCAATGGGCTCGTCCCCTATTAAATGGGACTTAAACATAACTGGCAAAATGTGGGTGTACTATTAAGTACATCTTTGCCTAACCCTTCGGGGATTACAGGCGTGATGCTGGTACCTGGTGTCAGGACAAACTGATATTTGGACAGAATGATTAAAAGGTCGAGGACTTAGTACACTGTTAGTACATGAGTAGGTTTATGTGTGACATCTCATTGGACTAATGGCTTGTCTCATTGAAAATGTGACTAGGACGGCTTTATAGACCTAGATTTCAAATGCAGGTAGTCTGAAGAGTGATTGGATGTTTCTGTTAGATACGGGAAAAAATACCAACATTACCAAAGTGGTTGTTTTCAGCGTAGCTCGATATTTATTTATTTATTCTTCAACAAAGAACAATGGCATACCCTTATGGGTTCTGGGGACCACACTTAGAGCTCGCGTACATTCGTAAAAATACTCCCAAAAGGTAGGTCTCGGTCAAATTAAGATAAAAGGTAATCACAGAATATTTTTATAATATTGGATTTGGCTAGAATAACACAATTTATAAATACACTTGTCGCGTGGGCAAAATCAGAACTAACGCCGCCATCTTATTTTTTCAATACATTTCACAAACGTTTAGCAACAGCGCTCTTGCCTATCAACCTCAATGGAGCTTCAAAAGATCCATGTAACACTGTAGGATAGACAACTACGTCAGCTGTAATGTCATTCAAAAATATTTTCATTATTATACAATCCAATTTACCTTATATTTTATTACAAGTACGTAGCATTTAAGGACTTAGGTATTTAGCCAGTGGAACCCACATTTGCACAACCCATCACATTGTCTTATGATTTTGGTCGGCTTATTTTTTAATGGCGCAATTACACTAATCGAAAAACAAACAATAAAGCTGGATGAGTCTGCCCGAAGGCGGACGTATTCGACCGCGTTCATTTACACTTGGTCGTTTGACGAATTCCATGGGCAATCGAATTCGGGCGAACGACGGGGGCAAAAATGAAACATTAATTACAAGTTGGATAAAACATTTATTTTTAAGCAGCTTAACATTATAATCTTATAACAACTTCTTCAAGTAAGTGCGCGACCGGCGGCGCGGGCATGCCATCATCATCGGCCTCATCGGCATCATTACCATAATCACTATATGATGCTCCTCGCACATACTAGCAACTGTACTGTTTATGTTTATGGCATTGTTTTAGCCCCTATCATATCTATACACCTTCACTGTACGTTTCTTTTTTTGTATAGTTCACCACGAAACAAATAAAACTGTTAAACTAATAAAATGCACAACTATCCACAACAAAACCACACATCTAGATTTAAATTGATCAAGACAGAGAAGTGACAATGTTTATGACATTTATGACATATTATGTTTTCATAGATGACATAGCTTTGAATGTTGCCATTTAAGCTAAATTCTCCAAGAAAACGTTACGTACGTACTTTACATTTTTAATATCAGCAGTCACTAATTAATCATTTATTTAGTAACATGATAATTTAGTATCATAAAACTTGTTGCGAATCTAATAAGAGGCTGACTTAGAAGCAAAGAAAGCATATGTTTCCAAAGATAGGAGGATCCTTACTCAAAATGGCTTAGATTAGATGAGACAAAACAGATAAAATATCGCAGCAATGTAAACGGCTTGTCTTATAATACTAGTTAGCAAACGTCTCATGGTACTCACTATTACTACCAGCAAAATCATTAATTAGTATTATTATAGAAATTCCATTTTCTGTTGAATATGGTAACTCCGTTGCTTCCGTCACTATTTCTACGTTTCGATATTACAAATGATTGCGTTTAGATGTTCAGATTTAGTAAAATATTTGTTTCTTCTTTTTTTACTTTGTGCAGCTTAGTAAAAAAAAGATATTACATGGAAAGAAACGCTCCGTTATTGCTTCATATAATGTACATACTTTCATTGATGAACGCTTCTGAAATTAACTGGGCCCTAAAAAACCAATCTTCTTTACATTTTTGTCGAACAGTGGTTTTACCATAAATGTAACACAAAAATTAAATAATCATCATAAAGCTAGGAAAAAACAAACACTACATTCTACATTGGTCCCAACATTATTAGTCTTAAAATTAATTATAATAATTTTACTTCATATTCATTCAAAATCAATATAAATTCAATTCAAAGAAATGTATGTCAATAAAATTCATTAAGATGTAATTTCATGATCGAATGTTGGATATTATATTGCTTAAAGTCATTAAAATATAATAGATAGTGCTTAAAGTAAATGAAAAAATAAAGCCAGATGCAAAAAAACTTCCTAATTATTATCATTTGAGCCCAGAATCACCCTTCCCAAATAAAAATGTGATTAATCTATACAAATAAATAAAATTGAAGTGTCTGTTTTTAATTTCAAAATAACAGTTTTTTACTGAATGCATGATAATATGAAAGTATGTCTATCTATCTGCCTGCCTGTCGGTTTGTTCCAGCTAATCTCCGAAACGAAAACTGAACCGATTTTGGCATATAGCTGATTTCATAAGAAGAATTTTAGTTTAGGAATAGGATTGGGGTTCCGTACAAAAAAATTAAAACCCATTAAATTGTTAACGAAATCCGATTCAAATATTCCTAATAATTTTGCGCAGACGAAGGCCGTGGGCAACCGCTAGTTGATTATATAAATCCATACAGATAATAAAAGAAAGAATAAGACATACTTACAATCTTCTTAAAAAATAACAATTTTATATCTGTCACTTAAATGTGACATTCCAGTAGCGGAAATGACTTGGTTATAAAAAACATACAGTTCAAAGAAATGATCATTTCCATCAAAAATCCGAGTTCCGTCGACGTCAAAAACAAAGATGGCTGGAAGTTGAACCATGATTCCTTGAAATGGGTGGTAATTGGGATAGGTTCATCTAAAAATATATCATGAATAGTTAATAGACAAAATTGGAGGAATAAAGAAAGTTTTGAGTTAATGAGGAGCTCGTGGCTAAATAATAACCGCCACTCGGGTCGATCTTAAGGTTAAGCCGCGCTTGCCTATATTGGTCCGTGGATGGGTGACCGCCCATTACATGTCGAGTTTCCTCCGTGCCGCCGTTGCCAGTGGTCCCGGCTGTCATTTGTAGATCTTTGACAGTCGTTACAGAGAGTCAGTGGCCCGAAAGTCTGACAACCAGTCTTACCAAGGGGTATCGTATTACCTAGTACTAACTGGGTTGTGGAGGTCAGATAGGCAATCGCTCCATGTAAAATACTGGTATTCAGCTGCATCCGGTTAGACTGGAAGCCGACCCCAACATTGTTGGGAAAAGGCTATGATGATGTAACTAATTGGGGTGCAAATGTACACCACAATGCAATTAGAAAATTGTAAAACATTTCTAATTGCACTGTGAATGTGATTTTAAGTTCTTCTAGTTACAAGTCTTCCCTGCTATGTTTTGCTCGCAGATTTACTTGCGTGGGGGAACCTGAAAATCGACCCATGCGGCCGTTATTATCTAGCCATCAAATCAATCATACACTGCAATAAAATACCAATAGCCCAAAAGTTAGGGCGTCAGACAGGCGACGAAGGACGTGATGAGTTCGAACCCCGCCCTTTGCAATTGACGTGGACCCACTCCTATACATTGTTAATTTTATGATGATTGATATGACACATTCACGATATGTACAAGTAATCCTGTATACGGCCAAGGGTTTGGCAGTATTGCCGCGCATAAGAACACTAAGTATGTTTTGCATAGTTTTGAGTAATTGGAGTGCAAAGTTTTTGTTACAATACCAGTATTTTACATGGAGCGACAGCCTCTCTAACCTCCACAACCCAGTTAGTACTGGGTAATACGACACCCCTTGGTAAGACTGGTTATCAGACTTTTTGGGCCACTGACTACCTGTAACGTCTGTCAAAGATCTACAAATGACTTCCGAGGCATGGAGGAGACTCGCCAGTAATGGGTGGTCACCCATCCACAGACCAACCCAGGCAATTGCGGCTTAATCTAAAGATCGACCCGAGCCGCTGTTATCATTTAGTCACGAGCTCACCCCAATTACTTACAATCAGTTTAAAAGACATAAAATATACCCTTAACACCCAATTAGAAAGAAATAAAAAAACCCATACATATCATCCGTCCCTTGTCACTTACAAAACATATTATTACTATCATCTCTGACCCTTATTACAGGGCATTAAAGTCTAATTTAAAGGACAGTAAAACATATCAGTATTTTGCACTTCATCCTGTCTGTCATTACTGTCACAAGCGCCAATAGTGATTATAGCACGACCAATAAATCTTGATATTTTGTGGCGGCGCTGCTTGTCAAGGCAAATGTCAATAATTATGTCAAATGTGGTACATTTTGAGTTTAGTTCCATATTCCGCCACGGGTCAGGTTTTTCAGGTTATTTTATATAAGTACAGCTTTCAGAATTCCGTTTGCAGGTATATTTTAAAATTCGTTTTTGATGTTTGCTGCAGTGTATAATTATTATTTCTGATCCATTGACGAGCCTTTTCATATCAATTAGTAAAAGTTGTACAGAATGCTTTCATCATGGTTTATAATTTGAATTATTGCGTTTTCAATACTATTGGTCATATCCTATTCAATTCAAAGAGGTATTTCAGTATTGATGAAAGAATAAATTAAATTTTAATGACTGTGAAAATCAGCCACCCAATATATACCAAGTTTCCTTCGTGCCTCGGATACTACGATACCCCTTGGTAAGACTGGTTGTCAGACTTTTTGGGCCATTGTCTACCTGTAACGACTGTCAAAAATCTTAAAATGACACACGGGACCAACGGCTTAACGTGCTTTCCGAGGCACGGAGGAAACTCGGTATGTAATGGGTGGTCACCCATCCACAGTCCAACCTAGTCAAGCACGGCTTAACCTAAAGATCGACCCCGAGCGGTTTTTATTAGGTAGCCACGAGCTCCTCTAAAAAAGATTCAATGCAAAAGTTAGAAAATAAAAAACTTCAAAATTAAACATGTGACACAAATGTTGTCATCAGTGATGTTACTATTCTCAGCAAAAAGCTTATAAATGATTAAAAATTCGCCATTTCTTATATTTGAAGTTAGACTAGTAAGTGCTTAGCATGTAGGTCACATATTACTTGTATTCCGGCTAGTTAATCCTACCAACTAAGCTCAATATGCTCGCTCAACAGTTGAAGTTATGTTGAGCTCGAACTAATGACCACTCGCTTACCAACTTCACGAAGTCCGTAATATTAATTGGATCAAGAAAATGTGAGGATGTGGTATTTACTGAAGGGGTAGGCGATCTGATAAATACAGGCTCGGTGATAATTATCTATTTTTTTTTTTTTTTGTTAGCCTATTTGAGTGTCCCACTGCTGAGCAAAGGCCTCCCCTTTCTCCTTCCAAACCTCTCTGTCCTGTGCGATATCTGGCCATGTTCGCCCCGCAAACGAGATCAGGTCATCAGACCACCTTCGCCGCGGTCTACCTCGACGGCGATTTCCTCCGACAGGCGTCCAGTGGGTGACGATCGTTGCCCATCTCTCCGGGCGCATTCGTGCTACGTGGCCAGCCCACTCCCACTTCAGCTTGGCTGTTTTTTCTCCAACATCTGCAATTTGAGTAATGGAGCGCAGGGTAGTGTTTCTTATGCGATCTGTCCGCTTAACACCTATTATGCTGCGCTCCATTGCCCGCTGGCAAATCTTGAGTTTGGACTTCTGTTGTTCAGTAAGTGACCAACTTTGTGCACCGTAGGTTAGGACGGGCAGGATGCACATATCGATGAGTTTTCTTTTCAGCGTTATTGGAAGGCTTCCCTTCATGTGTTCTTTTAGGGCCCAGAAGGACTTCCAAGCATTTTGGACTCGTCTTTCTATTTCTTTGTCCTGCCTATTTTTAAAAGAAACTATCTGGCCCAAGTATGTATACTCATCGACATATTGCAACACATGCCCGTCTACCTCGACCCCACGATTCGTGCTATTGGTCATGACCTGGGTTTTGGATCTGTTCATAGAAAGTCCAACCTCAAGACTTGCCGTGCTCAGATCTTGGAGCATTTCTTGAAGTTCTGAAGCTGATGTGGAAAATAACACAATGTCATCAGCAAAACGGAGGTTTGTCAGCTGATGTCCGCTAACATTTACGCCTCGTGAGTGCCATGAATCAGGCAATTTATTAAAAACCTCCTGCAATGCGCTTGTGAACAGCTTTGGTGAGAGTGGGTCGCCTTGTTTGACACCTTTTTCTATGTGGAAATTGGGACCGGAAATATGTAACTTGATGTTGGCAGAGCTGTTTCGATAAATGGTGTCAACGAGGTCAATGTAGGTGTGCGTTACGTTTTGGGACTCCAAGGCATTAATAACTGACAGATGGTCAATACTGTCGAATGCCTTGGCATAGTCCACAAAGGCTAGGTAAAGTGGTTTGTTGAATTCGCAGAACTTTTCTATCACTTGGTTAATAGTATGGAGATGATCGGTTGTGGAGAAATGGGGACGAAATCCAGCTTGTTCGGGAGGTTGGTGAAGGTCAAGGGTAGGACCGATACGGTTCTCTATCACTTTAATAAATAATTTGTATAAATGTGAGATGAGGCTTATAGGTCGATAGTTCGAGATGTCAGCTTTGTCTCCTTTCTTGTGTAATAAAATAATATTGGAGTGACACATTTCAGAGGGAATACGGCCGGAGTGTAAGATAGTGTTGAAAAAAGATGTGATGTGAGGTACAAGAACACTGCGCCCTAGCTTTAAAACTTCTGTTGTTATGCCGTCCATCCCAGGGCTTTTATTGTATTTCATTTCGCGAAGAGCCCTTTGGACTTCGTAGGGACTGATCGGATGAACAGAGTCTGGGCAATAATAAGTGAAGTGTCTTGGTTGTTTGTGTTGATTCTGGTACAGATTTTTGTAGAATTTAGTAGCTATTTCGATAATTTTGCTTGAGCTGCTTTGTTTTACCCCATTTTCATCAGTTAGATTAGAAATCCAGGTTTTTCCCTTCGTGATTCCCTGTTTGGCATTTCTCAAAGTGGTGTTACTTAGCAAAGCTGACTTGATCATGTTGGTATTGCCATCTCTTATGTCTTTTCTTATACTTCTTTTAACCAATTTGTCTATTTTATTATATTCTACTCGATTATCCTTTAACTTTTCTCTATTGTCTAATAATGAAATTGTGTTACTGCTTAGTTTATTATTGCCTCTTCTTGGACACTTAATTTTCTTGGTGGCTGTTGAAATACTTTCTATAATGTTACTGTATTGATCTTCAGGGCTTTGGTGTATATCAATCGGCAGTAAATCGAATGAATTTTTCAACTCCAAATTGAATTCATCCATATTAGTTATCAGAACATCTTTATTAAGTTTCTTAATCCGATTTTTAAATACAGCTTTACGGTTTAATTTTACATTAAGGACAATCTTTGCGCGTAC
Organism: Noctua pronuba; assembly: GCA_905220335.1. Taxonomy (NCBI): domain Eukaryota; kingdom Metazoa; phylum Arthropoda; class Insecta; order Lepidoptera; family Noctuidae; genus Noctua; species Noctua pronuba. The sequence continues at coordinate 5,763,283 of LR999918.1, read as the reverse complement.
GGGTCTATGATCTGAACTAAATTTAAATTTATTTATAATACTTACATCTTTTACTGTATTATTGTGACTGCAAGAAAGCACAAAATCGATTTCATTTTTTGTTCTCCCATCTGGCGAGATCCATGTCCATCGACGCTGTGGCTTTTTTGGGAAAAAACTGTTCATTATTCTGAACCCTTGTCCGAACGCAAACTGGATGAGGGTAGTTCCTCGATCGTTTCTGATTCCAAGGCCATGTGGACCGAGAACTTCTGGAATATCTAGCTCTTGTTTTGTCCCGACCTTAGCATCAAAGTCACCAGTAATGACGTTCCAGGTGCTACGATTTTCTTCGCACGCTTTGTTAAGTACATCATAAAACTCTTCCAGTTCGTCATCGCTGTGTGACGATGTAGGTGCATAAGCTTGGACAATGGTCAAACTATGTTGGTCTGTGATGCTTAGTTTGAGAACTGCTACCCTCTCCGAGTATCCGAGGAACTCTATGATATTGTTCTTCCACTTTTTAGCCACCAAAAAACCAATTCCATAAAGTCCCCTGGTGGCTCCAAAGTGGTAGAATATAGAATTTTCTCTTTCCTCTGTATTCTCGCCCGTTCTTCTCACTTCTGATAACCCTATAACATCCCATTTTATTTCTTTTAAAGCGTTTTCTAACTCTAGTAGTCGTTCATCCCGCAATAAAGTGCGTACATTGTAAGTCAAGATATTTAGGTTAGTATCGGTGTCCATTTTCGTAGCTGATTGATTTCGTTGACGGAGGATCGATCTCACCCGGGGATTCTTAGCACCCCTAGCTCTGAGAACCCGTTGACTACCGTCATTGTCGCGAGGTTCTCCAGAGCTGCCGGGCACTTGGGGCCTGAGGTTTTGTTGTTCTGTCATGGTTTGCAAGTTTATAAAAGGGGGGATTTGGACTTTAGTCCACCACGCTAGTCCAATGCGGGTTGGTGGACGTTGCGCCAGAGCCTCGTTCGTTGGACAGCAGGGTGCACCACGGGCAGGTGAGGTTGGCTTGGGTCTTTTCAAGATGATAATGGGACCCCTTGCACCCCTTAATTAATTATCTATACTTAATATTATAAAGCTGAAGAGTTTGTTTGGTTGAACGCGCTAATCTGAGGAACTACTGGTTCGAATTGAATAAATCTTTTAGTGTTGGATTGCCCTTTTACCGAGAAAGGCTATAGGTTATATCATCATAGGTTATAACATCACGCTACAAGTAATAGGAGTGGAGCAGCAATGAAAAATATTGCAAAAACGGGGAAAATTGTATTTTTAATAATTTTACGTGGACGAATGTCGCGGGGAACAGCTAGTTATTAATACAGCTAGCCCATATTGTCCCACTGCTGGGCAAAGGCCTCCCTCCATTCCTTCCAAAGGTCACGATTCTGTGCTACTTCTTTCCAATTCTTAAGGAATACATCCAGTTCGTCCCGCCATCACCTTCGTGGTCTGCCGCGACCCCATGTCACTGTTTCAGCGCACCAATCCTGAGCTTTACGGGCCCACAGTTCGTTCGGCATGCGACAGACATGTCCTGCCCAGTCCCATTTAAGTTGGGCAGCCTTTTGACCGACGTCAACGATTTGCGTTTTAGACCGCAGTGTAGTGTTTCGTACCTACCCTATGATATAAGTTTTTATTTGTCTGCTCATAAACACCCACCCGCAATAACTTCAGTTTATCTGTGATCATGGTTCTTGCAACAGCCGAAATATCGGGAACTCAAAATGGTAAATATTCCGTTTTTGGTGTTAATGATAGTTTTCACCCTATAATGTTCCCATTACTAGGAGACAGTTCACGCAGGCCTCCTATCAATGAGAGGGAGTGGGCTGTAATCCACCACGTGGCGTGGGTCCAGTACGGGTTAGTACATGTCACATGTCCTCGATTTTTTACATGCTGGTTTCCTTCACCATTTTGGTGATACAATGATAAGCACTAGCGCTGGCCCATGTCATGGGTCGCCAGCGCTAGTGCTGAGCATGAGGCTTTGTCTTCAGACAAAGTATTATTGGGTTTTCACAACAAAAATTTCTCACCCTCTATTAATGGGACTTAAAACATAACTGGCGAAATGTGGATGTACTATTAGGTCTCTGCCTAACACTTCGGGGATTTCAGGCGTGATGTTATGATGATGATGAAATTTCTTAGCATCCCGGAGTCTGGGGTTGTGCCCGTTGATGGCAATAGGCTCGACCCCTATTACATGGAGTTTAAAAATAACTAACGAAATGTGGCCTTACCTCTTTGGAATTTACTCGTGATGTTATGTTATGTAATTAAATAATTAATTTTATTATATTATTCACGTTATTTGTTATCTTAATACCCGAAATGGCTGCCCTTGAATTTTATTAGCGTTACCAAATCACAAATTCACAGTGTTTTGCGAACATATTTCCGGTATTAAGATAAAAATAACACATGACCCAATTTTAATTGAATATCTTTGATAACAGTTTTTTCAAATATTCAAAAGATCATCATGTTTGCACCAAACATCAATATTTTAGTAATCACATAACATCACGCCTGTAATCACCGAAGGGTTAGGCAGAGGTGTACCTAATATGTTTAAGTCCCATGTAATAGGGGGCGAGCCTATTGCCAGCAACCGTGGCCAAATCCAGACTCCGTGGCTGCTACTGAAAAAATCCTGATGGAAAAACCCAATAACACTTTGCCCAACTCGGGAATTGAACCCAGGACCTCATGCTCAGCAGTCGCGCTTGCGACCACTAGACTAACGAGGCAGTCAGTTTTAGTTATTTACACTGCTGAACCCGAAATTGCTTTCCTATAATATTCAGAGAAGGGTCATGCGGTTTCACCACGCGGTTACAGATCGTGGCACCACGGATCCCTTTGTCTAGCAGAAAGCGGTGGAGTTCACAAGAAATTGAACTTGGTTAGGATACAAGGGCTTAGAGGTCAGCTCCAAATAGGTAGCAAAAGAAACGGCTTAGACATACAGGGTGTAAACAGACCCTTCACGAAGCCGTCATTCAAGCATTCTGTACATCAAACTAAGTAACTTTACGCAAAAATTATTGCTGGGAAACGACTTTTTTTTTGGGGTGAAAAATCACATTTTACGGTAAAACTCAATGTAACGCACTCAAAACATTGTGCTGGTGGATGGATTGAATAGTACGGGGGTCGTGAAGGTGTTTAAAGTAAAAATCTTACATTAGAAACATGTATTTAAAAAAAAAACTTGTGAAAAAGTTGGAACTTTGACCCCCAATATCTCCGTAACTAGAAGGTTCCCAGGTATGGTCTAGAACAAAAAAATGATCGCAATGACGGGGAGAACAAGTACCTTTCGGCAAAGGTCTTTTGTCAAATTTTCCCAATCAACCTTGAAACGAATGCTTTAACGATAAAGTTGAGAAATTTGATAAATGGTAGTAGCTTGATAGGCGACTGTACATTCCTGTTGAGACAAGGGTAGAAGAACATCAATGATGGTGAGACGTAGTAGGATTCTCTTTTATGCTCATAACAAGAAACTATGATACCAGTACTAAAATGCATTTAAAGGGGAAGGGAAAGGGGATGCATTTAAAGGGGTAACCCGCTAAATTCAATTTTTCTTCCGTTTTTTGCAATTTGCAAGCCAGTGTCAAGTTGTATGTTGATTAAAATATGGTTTGCGACCAAAACAAGTATGTGTTTACAGAATTATAATCATAAAAATCATCACTACAACCCTCTCAGTTCATATATGTATAATCCCATTCAATGACTTTTCCATGAGATAGTCTGACCGACAAATTACAAAAAACCCTTGCCTACCCTGGCCTGTCCCGGCCTACCCTGGCCTGCCCTGACCTTCCCTAGCCTGTCCTGGCCTGCCCTGGCGTGCCCTAGCGCTTCCATTTTAAGATGGACAACGTCCTATACTCTATGACTCATAGAAAGTGGGTCACTATAAATTATAGACAACTAGCTTTTGCCCGCGGCTTCGCTAGCGTTAATTCAGAATTTGACAATCAATTCAGGTTGTACTCTGCTTGTAATAACATAATTCAATCATGATTCGAAAGACATGTGGCGCCATCTATTATCATAAGAACATTATTGTTGTTTTCCTCGGGAACAGTACTTTTTTTGGAATGAAAAGTAACCTATGTCCGTTTCTGTACACCTGACAACGTATATGCAAAATTTCAGAATGATCGGTTTAGTGGTTTAGGCGTGAAAAGGTAACAAACAAACTTACTTTAGAATTTATAATAATAGTTAGGATGGGATTATTTAGGCTCTTCTTGTATTGTATCAACAAAAACTTAAATATGAGCTCAAACCTTACCAAATTTAGGTATTTTTTACAGCCTTTCTTAACTTCTAGGAACTCGTTATGTTTAGTTCCACTAGAAACTTATGTTTTATCCCGTCGAACTTCGGAAATATCCCGAAAAAAAGCCACGCGAACAAGCTCATCAAAAGACAATGTAATGCTAATATTTCTTCACACAACACATTTGACAAAAGGCCCTAATTTGCCAGAACATTGGCGTCAATTTGTGTAGGTAATGATTTAGAAAATTGCGTCAATTGCGACAAACGACGCGACTAAATGACGTCACTTAAGCGCGATGATGATTTTTAGTTGTGTTATCAGTCGTTGTGGAGTAACGGGTTTTTATACGGGATAAGCAGCTGTCGGAGTGCCTAAGGAACCTGATTATACAAGGTGTAAATGGACCCTTCACGAAGCCGTCAACCAAGCATTTTGAACACCAAACTAAGTAAATCTACGCAAAAATTATTGCGTGAAAAATTACGTTTTAAGGAGGACTCAACGTAACGCACTCAAAGCAATGTGCTGATAAATGCATTGAATATTACAGAGGTTATGGAGATATTTAAACTAAAGCCAAAACATTAAAAACTTATCTTTAAATATATGTTGTGATAAACTTGAAACTTTAACCTCCAATATCTCCATTACTAGAAGGTTCCCTGGTAAGGTCCAGAAAAAAATACCGCAATGATGGGGAGAACCAATGCCTTTCAGCTTCATTAAGGGTTTTACACCCATTATAGATGGCTGTCATTGGTAATTGCAGAGGTCTGCTGATTATTTACTTATGATCATGTGGTTTCCGGCAATATACTTTTTTCACGACCTCAGATGATGCGAATTATAACAAGCGACAAGCGCGTGAGTACCGTCGAGCCCAAGTCGCGTCGCGTCGCGGTGTCTCGCGGCATGCTCAGAGTTATTTTTCTTTTCATTTGTTTTGATTTTTCCTTCAGTTAATACTAAGCTTTATTTGAAAAATAAAACCAATAAACATATTTCTTTATGTCTCCTTTAAAAATTTTAGCGACCATATGTACTGTGTACTTATATTAATATTTCATATGCGACCTTGTTTAGACTAAGAAAACGCATCGTAATTCAAAATCTAAAATCCTTTTGGCATTCTTAAATTATAATATTCCGTTTCCCACGTTCTTACAAATATTTGTATGGTCTACAGATATTTGTATGGTTCACAGGTGTTTGTTCCGCCACTGTGTGAGATGGACGTGATTTGTGTGTGTAAAATACACACGAAAACACCACGAATTATTTTAGGAATTTGTAGAAGCGGAGCTTTTTTGTGATGTATGAATTTGTAAATGTAAATATTTTATTGGGCTATAATTTTTATGTTGAAGTGGTGTAAGATGGACCATGTCTGTAGAATGCATCAGGACCGATGGGCCAGAGTCGTCACGCAGTGGGTGCCAGAAGAGGAGCGTCGTCGCCGATGGAGGCCTAGGAAACGCTGGTGTGACGACTTAGAGGCGTTTGTGAGAGAAAACCGCACGGAGAGAAGAGAAGAGGGCTATGGGGAGACCTCTGCCTTCTTCTTCTTCTTATCGTAACGATGTTCCTTCCATAAATTAAACGGTTTGGGACTTTTGCCTAGCAGTGGCACAATATACGATAAGGCATATTGGTGCTCGTGACTGTACATCACATTGCTGCAATTTTTTTCGCAAATCTCTAGTTTGATTTGGAATTTTGGAAAACATTCTTACCTAACTTTGTTTTGTACAGTAACTCGACCATACTAGACCATTGAAATATTTACAAAAAGATGTAGAAACGTAAAAAGATACAATTTGAAGTATTATTTGCCTCAAAACAACTTTTTTACTGTTCACGAAAACTTTGCGAATCGGTAGATATTCATAGTTCTCATCGTATTTGTATACAGGGTGTAAACAGACCCTTCACGAAGCCGTCAACCAAGCATTCTGTACATCCAACTAAGTAACTTTACGCAAAAAATATTGCTGGGAAACGACTTTTTTTTTTGGGGTGAAAAATCACGTTTTTCGGTAAAACTCAATGTAACGCACTCAAAATATTGTGCTGATGGATGGGTTGAATAGTACGGGGGTCGTGTAGGTGTTTAAAGTAAAAATCTTACATTAGAAACATGTATTAAAAAAAAAACTTGTGAAAAAGTTGGAACTTTGACCCCCAATATCTCCGTAACTAGAAGGTTCCCAGGTATGGTCTAGAACAAAAAAATGATCGCAGTGACGGGGAGAACAAATACCTTTTGATCTTTTTACACCCTTTATAAGAGAGTACCTACTCTTATATACATAATATATCAAAGTAAGTCAACACATGCCACACTAAAAAGGACCAAATAAATATCCCTAACCTTTATATCAAGTTTCATTTTATTAGCAATATGATTTACAACATAGCAACTAATTTGTGAACTAATTAAGATGTTATTTTAAGCCATAAATAACTCATAAATACGTATATGGTAATGCCGTAAATTAACGGCAATTAAAAAACTTAAGATGCCAACACTAGGATGTGATTTCATAATTAAAAATGTCGATAAAAAATTATGTTCATCGTTAAAAATTAAGAAAGGAATTAGCATCGAATTTATAGATAGTAGTTTTTGATTAAGCCGTTTAACAGGATTATAGCTTTTTTTATTTTTTACTAGCTTTTGCCCGCGGCTTCGCTCGCGTTTATTTAGAATTTGACATTTAAACTTTTAACACACAACTAAAGTTTCTATAATAATATTATGATTCAATTCTGATTCGAAAGTCCCGTAGCGCCATCTATTATCATAAGAAAGTTATTGTTGTTTTCTTCGGAAACAGTACTTTTTTTCGGGATGAAAGGTACCCTATGTCCGTGTGTGTACACCTGACAACGTATACGCAAAATTTTAGGATGATCGGTTCAGTGGTTTAGGCGTGAAAAGGTAACAAACAAACAAACAAACTTATTTTCGCATTTATCTATACTAATAAAGGGTGTAAAAATACCCTTAACGAAGCCGAAAGGCACTTATTCTCCTCGTCATGGCGATAATTTTTTTGTTCTAGACCATACCTGGGAACCTTCTAGTTACGGAGTTATTGGGGGTCAAAGTTCCGACTTTTTCACAAGTTTTTTTTAAAATACATATTTTTAAAGACTTTAAACACCTCCACGACCCCCGTACTATCCAATCCACCCATCAGCACAATGTTCTGAGTACGTTACATTGAGTCTTACCATAAAACATGATTTTTCACCCCAAAAAAAAGTCGTTCCCCAGCAAAATTTTTTGCGTAAAGTTACTTAGATTGATGTACAGAGTGCTGGGTTGACGGCTTCGTGAAGGGTCTGTTTACACCCTGTATATAAAGGTGAAGAGTTTGTTTGTTTGGTTGAACGCGGTAAACTCGGGCACTACTGGTTCGAATTGAATAAATCTTTTAGTGTTGGATTGCCCATTTATCGAGGAAGGCTATAAGCTATAAAACATCACGCTACAACTAATAGGAGCGGAGCAGCAATGAAAAATGTTGCAAAAACGGGGAAAATTGTATTTTCAATAATTTTACGCGGACGAACGTCGCGGGGAACAGCTAGTAATGTATATATTATCTGTGAAAATCTCTGGAACGACAGCCATTTGACCTCTACACCACCTTATTAGGAGATACTTACATATATACATATACTAAGCCGTTTTCCCATGGGGGTAGGCCATAGGAGTAGGCAGAAACCACAGAGCGCCACCTGCTACGATCCTTACATACTCCTTTTGCCTCGTCCACGTTCATACATCTGGTCATACACGCACGCCGGTTGCGAGTACTACGCACCTGACCTTTCTGAAGAACCTCACCAACATTACTCAGTTTTTTGCTTAAAACAGGCCCATAGCTATTGGAAGCAGTACCGAACATACCAAAGAGTTTGTCAATGCATTGTCAACCTTAGTAACAAAGTTAGCATACAAAGCAGTTCTGTATTCTCTGTGTGTGCAAAAAACAGTTAGGTTAACATTCCCCTGAACAAGTCCTTCGAAATAACTAACCATTATTTCTCGTATAAAAGTCGGTTGTCGTGGTATGGGCATGAGGGAAATGTCGAGGGATGAGGAGGAATGAGGAAAATGTCGTGAGGTAAGTTTTTGAGTATGAATGTGGATGGGTTTAAGAGTAGAGGAAGACCAAAGAAACGATGGATGGACTGTGTAAAGGATCATATGGCAAGAAAGGAGGCACTGAACATTATATGTGTACATATTGTTTGATATTTATAAAAAGACAATAAAGATTATATGACAAGAAAGGAGGTGTCTGATGAGATGACGAGAAATAGAGAACTATGGAAGAAGAAGACATGCTTCGCCGACCCAAAATGAATTGGGATAAGGGCAAGAGAATGATGATTATATTTCTTGTATAAAACTTTAAAGTAAAGTATGATGAACTTCTCAGACAAGGAAATTGAAAATCTTAAAAAAAAAATAGTTTTTAAAATCATTTGTGTCTGCTTTACCCGTTATTTTCTTAACGATACTATGCTGCTGCAGGTTCAAACGGCACGGTTGGCGCAGTGGCTGAGCGATTGACTGCTGCGCTGCGTGTCGCGGGTTCGATTCCCGCACGGAACAAATATTTGTTTTAAATTTTTGTAAACGCACCCACGATACAGGAGAAATTCCTAGTGTGGGGCAATGTTAACAAAAAAAAAAAACGTGTCGCCAAATTCTGGGCCGGTTCAATCTAGATTATTGCCATCGACACACTACGAAGAAGGAAGGACCATATTATGGTGATACGATCCTATAAAACAATATAAACAAATCGTACAAAATTAATCGAATTTGTCAACTCTATCGATATCGTAATATCTCGTTGAGTTAACACGGGCTTAGATTACCGATAACGATAGTTTTATGTTTTGTCTATCGCTAGTTTTTCTACTTTTACCGTTTTAACGAGAGCTAATGACGTTAGATGGGTTATCTTGACATCGAATGGTGGGAAACATCACATTCTAAGCTTTGTCTCTTTTTTAGGATTTGTTATTTATTGTACTTTTTGCGAGATATGCTATTTTGCCGAAGAGGTGAATGAAGTATGTTTCTGAATTTATTTTAATTGCAATTAAAATATTTTTGTAATATTTGAAGAAGTTCATTATTATAATATCTTGTTATATGTTAAATATTCAGTATATCAGACTCAACTATCACATTTTGGCTTCGAAAATAACGGTTTTATGCACCACCCAGAATAGAGATGTGCAAAGGTATCGATAGGTCACACAACTTTTATCGATCATCGGTATTCGGTCTTATAGCCAGCATCACGAATCCATTTTAATATTTACTAACTTTACACGGTATTAAATAAGTATTAATCTAATAAACATAAAACATAACCTCACGCCTGTAATCCCCAGAGGGTTAGGCAGAAATGTATCCAATTATAATTTAATCATTATAATTGGATCTAATATTACTTTTGAAAATAATAACTATATCTCATTTCTCCTTTCGCAGGTTCGCTGGAAGACTTTTTTTAAGGAATAAACAGTTATTTTGCACTCAAAAGTTTTGATTTTTCCTACAGTGTAAAATCAATAAATTCGTTTAAACCTCCTAATTTTGCCTTGCTGGAATCTGCGATACTCTGTAAATCTCCGGAGACTTTCGACGTCTCGAGTGAAAAGGCAAGTTTGTAAAAATATGCACCATTTTTCAAGCACACCATCTGCATCGTAGGAGATGGCGATTTGCGTTAGTTTCTGCCTTACCCTTGGAAACAGGGCATAAGTTTATGTGTGTTTCTTATCATCATAAAGTCAGACCATGAAGTCAGATTATGGTCAAACGTAATCCTGTCGAACAACAAAAGAAGCCGAAATTCAGCCGAAGCTAAACCGAAATCTTCGTCTTCGACACATTTCAAATCGAACATTCGGCATTAAGTCCATCACTACTGGACACTATAAGTACATTATTACAGTAGCAAGTTCAAAAACAAGTTTTAAATACAGGGCAATCATATGCGGTAAACTTGACTACAAAATGGCGATGAGTCGGTGGCACTAATTATTTTAATAGATACATTTTGAACATGTTCCAAGTAGCCCTTGGTTCACCCCGTTCTAGTTTTTTATGCAGTTTTTATAGACAGCTGGGAAAAGCAAATGTTGTCTATCAGGAATACCTACTAACATTGTACTCGTAAAAACAATATTTCTAATTGGTGTATTTATGGGTGATTGGGACTTGAGTCATCTTTTGAACTGATATTTTTATGAGTCACAATATTTGAGACAGAATCCGTGTTTTGTCACCGATTCTGACCACAAATTGGGAAAATCTATGACTCACAGCTTATCGCAGAAGATTCTTTTAATTCACCTCCATCTTTTATGACATAGTGCAGTAGAATCTTTCTGCGCTCTATCATTTTGTTTATCGTTTTTTTTCCGTTTTGACGATGTCCATGCTACATTGTATAGTTGATACAGCCAAAAAATACCTACCTAATACCTACTTATGTTTCCCACTGAATAAATGACTAGGTAATCGTTTTTTAGGAAAAATGGATTTTTATAAAAAACAAGAAAAAAAACGGAACCCTTATAGGATCACTCGCGTGTCTGTCTGTCACAGCCAATTTACTCCGAAACTACTGGACTGATTGAGTTTAAATTTAATACATATAATATGTAAGTCGGTTCCTCAAAGACGGATGTTACGTAAATTAATGAATCTTAAAAACTTTTGCGGGCTAAATTAGAAAATGAAAAAAAAAAGTCTTACACACTGTATTGTGTTACATATCAAATGAAAGGGTTATTTGATGATTTCCCATCCATAAAAAAAAAAAACAAAAAAAAGGGCTCCGTGTGAGCATTTAATTTTTTTTTTATAATTTTTAAGATAAATATTTTTGAAGTTTTTTTTTTTTCTTAATAATAATTGAGTGACTAAAAGTTACATGATCAAAACTCGATATCCCAACACTAGTTTCAGTTTAATCACAACTGTATTTTTAATTCTCCTTCTAGTTGTAAATATTTTATTCGTATTAAGCAAAGTGTTCTAAATGTAGCCATTTCTATTAACTTCGGCCAGTACGATACAAAGGTTGGTTTTTTCTCTCTCTATTCACGAAACTAGAAATAGAATTTTATTACCGACTTTAATCCCAAATTCAATCTTTTAAAGTAGGTAGGTACCTTTTAATTAAAAAGATTGGCTTTAGGGAATTAAATTTACTTAATAACGTTAGCCCATCGCCAAAATATTTATTTAAAAAGCAAGCAATATAATTTTATTTTGGACTAAGATTTATGATTTTGTTTTATTTTGGAATCTTTTCACCTTATCAAATCAAATCAAATCAAATATTTTTTTATTTCGAACAACAAGGTCCAAATGGGTTAACCCATTTTTTTTAGATTTTCTCAATAACTAGTGAATAAGTACTTAAGAACTATGTTAGTGGTAAGAATTTGGTGATTAAGTTACATTAATTTACTCATTAATTTATTCATTCCTCAAAAAATAAAAATCAATAAATTAATAATTCCATCTTGTCGTCAATTTTATGACCTACCTTGCCTTACCTTACCTTATGTTTGACTGTGAATTTCGTCGGGCCGTTTCGAACAGTTACTTGGATTACGGTAGTTGGTTAGAATATAATATGCCAAAACGTTTTAAGCTAACTTAAGGATTTATTCATATTTTTAACCGACTTCCAAAAGAAGGAGGTTATCAATTCGTCTGAATTTTCAATCATACAAAATCATAAGGCAACCATTATATTTATTGAACAAAGTTTTACTACTCATTAATCCTAATTCTAGAAAACATCTAGGGGCCTAAAATAGCTGCTCTAGTAGAATCTTAAAGGATAATAATATGAATTACGTTACAATTCGTAAAATGGTCACAAAGTTAGACAATTCATAATAATAGACAACGTCTTATTATTATCCTACTGCTTTTGCCTGCGGCTTCGCTCGCGTTAATTTACAATTTGACAATCAATTCGGGTTGCACTCTGCTTTTAATAATATAATTCAATCATGATTCGAACGACACGTGGCGCCATCTATTATCATAAGAACGTTATTGTTGTTTTTCGCGGGAACTGTCCTTTTTTTGGGATGAAAGTTAACCTATGTCCGTGTCTGTACACCTGTCAACGTATATGCAAAATTTCAGGATGATCGGCTCAGTGGTTCAGGCGTGAAAAGGTAACAAACAAACTTACTTTCGCATTTATAATATTAGTTAGGATAATGATTCTGCTAAACCGGCCATTTTAAGCCCCCTAGATATTGTTTTTACAAGAATAAAAAACAAAACAACATCTATCTCCTGACCAACCAACAAACAACTCAGAAAACACAACAACCATACAAAAACAAAACAAGTCGAGCCAAGAAACATAACACCGCTTACTTGTAGCGAAGACATGCAAAGTTAAAACATAAAGAAATATTGATTACCGAAGCCCTAAGACCGTCAGTTATTCAGATAATACTGGCTATTACATTGGCATTTGTGTTGGAACTAGGCGTTTTCTTTTAAAAAGAAAAAAGGTGGAAAGAATGATAAATAGTGGGTAGAAAGTATGGACGTGTTTAGCGATTGAGTATGATGTATTAAAGCGTTTTGAAATATGAATTTCTTTGGTCTTGCATTGTTTGTCCAGGTCGTCTTTGTGAGGAGCTCGTAAGCCGTGCTCGCCTAGGTTGGTCTGTGGATGGGTGACCGCCCAGTACAAACCGAGTTTCCTCCGTGCCTCGGAAAGCACACAGATCTTTGACAGTCGTTAAGTAGTCAGTGGCCCGAAAGTCTGACAACGACCCTTGCCAAGGGGCGTAGTATTACCCAGTACTAACTGGTTTGTGGAGGTCAGATAGGCAGTCGCTCCATGAAAAGTACTGGTATTCAGCTGCATCCGGTTAGACTGGAAGCCGACCTCAACATAGTTGGGAAAAGGTTACGCAGATTATGATGATGGTCGAAATTACCGAATGCCTGCCGATAATAACAGAATTTTGGAGGTCACCGTAGTTGGTTTGTTGGTCTGAAACATGAGACGACTTGCTTACCAATATGGTGACATTTTGGCACTATCAAACTAAAGAGTGATAACCTCATATGGTCAAGTCTGCATTCATAACTATATAAGTAAGACCAGTGGTAGGCCATTGGTAAACCATGAGAGAAATGACCAAAAACTGTCAAATTTACGGTGTCAATGATCGGTCATTCTGACTCAACTTCATTAGCAGACTTGGGCTCCTATTATGTGAAAAATTTAAAAAGACAAAGAAAACTGTTTTTAAACTTCGAACAAACAAACGAACAACAAAAACATTCCACGTTTAAACACAAACTTGGAACACAACTAAAACAAAAGCACAGAGAATGCATAATTCCGAATTGAGCCATTCACGAGGAACTAATAGATGAAACTGTTAGCACACCGATTTTTATTGGGAGCCAGTGAATTATGTAAAACATATCGGGCGTATGGATACGTGGGTAGCATTTTACACATTCTACAAGAATAGGAATAGCCAATAACATGTCGTTCGTACTTTGGAAATATGCGGGAGTTTGTTATGTCGCACCGCGCGGCGAACAAGTTGCTTTTCTTTTATCACACAATAAATACTTTATTTCAAAATGGGGGTTTCCACTGTGAAATAAAATATTTATAATGTGATTTTGTTGAGAAACAAATAAGAAGCATGATAAAGTTTTCACTTTTTACCAGCTTTTCTCGAATGTGTAAAAATGTATTTTAATTCAAACTGCTGATATACGTCATAAAGTATGCGGAGGCGAGACCAGTCCCAACCCAACCATTTTAATTAATCACATCCAATAAATATAATTATGATGACCACCAGTCTTAATAAAGGAATCCATTGCAATTTTTATTATTGTGGTTTAAATGCCCAGCTGTGGGAAGATGCAGCCAATGCAGACTCAAAGAAGTATGAGGATCTTACAGTCGCCTTTTTTAATTATATGGTTAGAGAAGAAACACCAAAAATACGCCATCTTAGCGAAGTAAAAAAACCCGGAACGCGAAACACGGAAAAAATATAATTGTCGCCATGACACCCAACATACTCGCCACAATAGTCTCCCGTATAACTTCAATGTTTTTCTTGAACCACCAGTACTTGGCGTATCTATGCAAATTGCATAACAAACCCTGGTCGCACCCGTTGTTTTTGTGCAAACAATACAAAATAACTTTGGCGGGACTAACAAGGCTTTTTACGCGAAAAAATGGCGGATTTTACCGCATCACCTACGTTTTAGTGGTGGAATTGTACCTATTTATCTGAGATGGGGAGTTTTGTGTTTTGGGGTAAAAGTAGGTGATAGTTTGAGTTGTGTCGTCGGGTGTTCCAGAGAGCCTAAAGACTAAGGTCTTCAACCAGTGCGTACTGCCTGTTATCACTTACGAGGCCGAAACGTGGACACTCACGGTACGGCTTGTACACAAATTCAAGGTCGCCTTGCTAGCTATGGAACTATGCTTAGAGTCTCTCTGAGGGATCGCATCCGGAGCGAGGTGATCAAATAGAGAACCAGCGTTATCGACATAGCTCACAGAATAAGGAAACTGAAGTGGCAATGGGTCGGCCATATTAGCCGTAGAACCGATGACCATTGGGGTAGACGTGTTCTTGAATGGAAACCGCAAATCGGCAAGCGCAAGGTGGGACGCCCTCAGGCTCAATGGAGCGACGATCTTCGCAGGGTGGCTGCTAGCAAATGGATGAGAGTTGCTGAGAAGCGAGTTGAGTGGTGTGCGATTGAGGAGGCCTATGTCAAGCAGTGGACTGCTGTAGGCTGATGATGATGATGATGAGTTAGAGTTAAAGAGATGAAGATAGAAATGTTTAGAATCACGTCTCACGGCAGTTGATGAACAAGACCAATATTCCTTTTAGGGATGTACGCACGGCGGCCAATCAAACTATGCAAAACCAGTATAATCGGATCTGTCATTGTACGGGAAATCTATACAAAGCGAGGCCATATTTTACTGGAAATGTATGGCTTAATTTGTCGCCGTGTGTTTTAGCGTGCTCACTGACAGTCGACCTATGCTGCGTGCATGTGGTTTGTGACAATTTACAATATTTTTATTCTTATTTACCTCAAAATAATAACTTAACTTAAAAAAAACCATATAAATTACCTGAAAAAAAACTCAAATTGCAATATTTTTATTTCGTAATTATACCCCCGACCATATTTACCTACCTCAAAATAAAAACTAAACTATTAAAAACTTTACACTACCTACCCGAAAAAAAACTCAAATTACAATATTTTTATTCCGTAAATATACTCAAAATAATAACTAAACTTTAAAAAAACCATTTATATAATCAAAAAAAGATTCAAATATGAATAAAATTCCAATATGTTTTTAAATACTAAAAAGAAGAAAAGCAAAATAGTAAACACATTTTGATAGTTCAATCATGTGTTTGCATGATAAAACTTATTTGTTCACAGAATAACCGGTACACCGGAAATGAGCGCTGGATTTTGTGAACATAGTGAACAAAAAAAAAGTGGGTGTGTGTGTACGTATGTGGACTTTTTAACCGGTCTCTACAAGTGTATGGTGAAATTGGATGGCAGAAGAACCACTCTCAAAAACATTGAGATTAATCTGGTCGGACTGCCAAATCAAAGGTCTCAAATTCGAACCCAAGACACGCAGCTCTGATTTTTCAGATTCATGTGCGTATTGTATAATTATCACTTGCTTCGGTGAAGGAAAATATCATGAGGAAACCAGCATGCCTGAGAGATATTTCTCGACGGCATGTAAAGCCAAGTCAGAAGCCCGGGGTGGCATAAATACTCTGACACCAGGTTAGGCTCTAACCACTCGATAAAGAAAGAAGATTATCATTATCTACCTAGCCTTTTCTCAACTATGTTCGGGTCGGCTTACCCGTATTTATATATGGAGGCATTTTTTAGTATCTATCTGATCTCCACAACCCAATTTGTAATACTGTAACACGATATCCCTTGCCAAGACTGGTTGTCAGACTTTCGGGCCACTGCCGTGCTTTACGAGGCACGGACGAAATCGGTATGTAATGATGGTCATCCATCCACAGACCGACCTTGGCTAACACGGTTTAACCTTGAAGATCGACCCGTGGGGCTGTTACATAGTGAAATCGCAATTTTAAGAGTTGACCATAACCTGGAGTGGTACTTCTGAATATACTTTTTAGTATGCGGTGGAAATGACGCAAAAAGGTTGGCTCCAAAATAAAGTACAGTTATGAAAGTGCACGCCTGTTTGTTTCGTGGGCAAATAAGGGTAAAATAAGTGGTTTAAATAACAGCGTGTTATGATTAATTACAGTATTACCTTCAAAGAGAACCTTGGGTGAGAAAAATGCTGTGATATGATTGGTTTGCCATGGTTTTAAACCGATTGTAAGGAGGAGTTTATTCTTTCAACAACGATAAATGTGGCAAGACTTGATTGGCTGCAGTACCTATATGGTTTGACCCTCATATACATATGTGTATATGTGTTTTGTCCAAAACCACATTATTAATAAACGCGAGTAAAGTTATGTTAAACTTGAACCTCGAAAAATGTATGGTTAACATACATAACATCACGCCTGTAATCCCAGAAGGATTGTGCAAAGGTGTACCTAATAGCACACCCGCATTTCGCCAGTTTTGTTTAAGTTCCATGTAATAGGGGGCGGTCTATTTCCATCAACTGGGCACAAAAGCAGACTCCGTGGCTGCTACTGTGGAATTCCTGGTGAAAAAACCCAATAAAATTGTGCCCAACCTGGGAATCCAGCCCAGGACCTCATCAGCAGTCAGAGTTGTTAGCATGTATGGTAACTGAGGAGATAATACTGGATAACACTTGACTACGCGTCTATTTATAAGTGGGTTATGGTATCATACGCAAATACCAAGGCCTTTTGTACAGACGCCAGCACAACAAGCTACTACAATCTGTATTTTTTTTTAATGGAGTTTCAATTTTGTCGCTAAAGCATTAGGTTCAAGGTTGATTGGGAAAATTTGACAGTTTCGGGTAACTTGATTTGCTGGCAAGTAGGACTACGCCACTCAGGTCCAATTAAATCATTCATCATCAACAATTTTAAAAACAGTCCCAACAGTTAAAACTGCAAAAGTCTACCATAGTCAAAGAACCTCTAAGTAAATAGGTAATTACTCTCCACTCAAACTTCTTAAAGAACTTGTCTCTCAAAGCCATAATAGGTAACATGACTGAGCCATGAAAACAATCAAGAAAGACGACACCAACGAGTTTGTGGACGAACTAGTTATTCCACTAGTTCACTTATATGGTAACTAGTAATATAACTATTAAGGGTTAATAAGAAACTAGATTGTATACTTGAGGCGTGTGGAATATGCGTGTGCGACGTTTTCTCTCACAGGCTTGAGATGCTGAAGTATAATATAGAATAGAAATAATTTATTTGCATTGAATGTAGGTACATGAGTTGTTACAGTAGTGATTATTTGTTCCTGGTACATTCTACCATTAGGTATGCAAAAATGTATACTTATAAACAATTAAATATACAACTTCAATTTAAAAACTTTCACAACAACTCAGCAAATTATTTTGTAACAAAAAATCGATTCAAAATAAAGTAACATACTAATACAGCTATATTTTATTATTATATTTGAATACTGCTACATTTTTGTATTAATAACGATGTAAGCTGTTTTTTAAAAATTCTCAAATGTTGCTCCTTGATGCTATTTGGAACCTTGTTATAGATTATAGGTGCCATGCCTAAAACACTTTTTTTAATAAAGATTTTTTATGAGCACCGGTACATAACTTTTACATATCTATATTGATACCTGATAGTTGTACTACGGTTTGTTTGCTACTATTCGTAGGTTAAAGGATGATTTACACCAAACGGCTCGTATCGCATCGGATCGGAAAAGATACGAACGGATGCGGGAAGCGTTTCAATTCTCTATCAAATAATATTTATGATGTAGATGAGATTATTGTTTTTAGATAACAATATTTAAATTCCTACAACATGTGAATTTATACAAACATCTTGGACTGGTTCATCAATGACAACAATCATCAGTGCAGTTTATTAATTTCTCAAAACACTGACGTAAGAAAAGATGATACCACGAGACAATTACCTCAGCTTAATTGTCTATCTTAACAATGTCTATGAAATTGATAAACATCCCACACCTTCACACGGGCGTGAAATATTTGATTATCTCATACATACATAGACTCACGCCTTGTCCATGGGGGTAGGCAGAGACTACAGGGTGTAAACAGACCCTTCACGAAGCCGTCAACCAAGCATTCTGTACATCAAACTAAGTAACTTTACGCAAAAATTATTGCTGGGAAACGACTTTTTTTTTTGGGGTGAAAAATCACGTTTAACTGCAGGACTCAACGTAACGTTATCAAAACATTGTGCTGATGGATGGATTGAATAGTACGGGGGCCGTGGAGGGGTTTAAAGTAAAATTCTTACATTCAAATCATGCATTTAAAAAAAAACTTGTGAAAAAGTTGGAACTTTGACCCCCAATATCTCCGTAACTAGAAGGTTCCCAGGTATGGTCTAGAACAAAAAAATGATCGCAATGACGGGGAGAATGCTTATTCTTTCCTTTCGCCTTTCGGCTTCGTTAAGGGTCTTTTTACACCCTTTATAGCATGTTACGATCCTAACATGCTCCTTTCGTCTCGTCCACGTTCATACATCTGGCCATTTTTAACCGATTTTCTTCAAAAAGGAGGAGGTTCTCAATTCGGTTGTATATTTTTGTTTTGTGTTTGTTAGCTGATAACTCCGGCATTACTAAACCGATTCTAAAAATTATTGTTTTAAGTGAAAGGATATACTTCCCGATTGGTCCCATAGCAATTTCTTTAAAATTGGTTCAGTAATTTGGTTTTTTTCCTGACGTTAATTGCCATATCACGCGACGTCGCGTGAAGTCATACATGTAACTTAAACATAACTGGCGAAATGTGAGAGTACTATTCACACACCTCTGCCTAACTCTTCGGGGATTACAGGCGTGATGTTATGTTATGTTAAATCACCAAAAAGGTCATCGATTATCTGGTTTCTCGATTGTCCGATCCGAAACGGTTGTCTCGACTCGATTCCACGGACTTCGGTTGACTGTGTAGATTACGATTTTACGAGTCGCTCTATTTATTCGATCACTTAAATGTTTATGGTATGGTCATTTGAATTAACTGCTTAAGCAGCTTGCAGGGCTGTTTGAATTTAAAGGGTTTCTAAGCCATTCGAATGGGCCGTGATAACCAAGCATTTCAAGTAGCGTAGGCGGTAAACCCGAATACTAGTTAAAATCAACATTTACTTATCTATAAATGTGTTGAAGATCGGTCGGCAGGCTGACAATAGTCGACCTGATAGTAGAAGGACTTTTGTAACTTTTTTGCCCTGGCTGGAGGTCTAAAGGTGAGTATAGACTACAACATTTTCTGGAGCATTTCTGTGTAATGTAACGTTCTTACGAATGGTGCAATACAGGCAAAAGCTCAGTTTCCAAAGCATTTCCATGTAATGTAACGGTCCTGCGAATGCTCGGCGTTATGTTACGGGTAAATCCTCCCTCGGGTCTCCCTCCGCGTCACCCCGCAACCGCGCATCGCCCGCACTCGTGGCTCGACGAAATGTTACACCAATACGCTTGACGAAATGTTACACCAATACACTCGTTGGTTTGTAACAAAAAGGCGAACGTGCTTGACGTTTAGTTCGTAAAAGGATGATACACTAGAACATATCATAGAGCGGCTCGTTGTTCTGTTACAAGTAAATGTTGTAGTCTATACTCACCTTTAGACTGAAGGCACCCACAGGATAGTCCAGTTAAACAGACGACAACCTCCAAGGTTGAGCTGCGAGATGACATTTACAAAAAAAAAAACATGTAATTATAGGTCTTTAAAAGAAATCAAGACCTAAAGAAACAGACAGACAGACCGAAAGACACACAGAAATTCAATAAATTGTATTTTTGCCATATTATGTCTCTTTAGAGAGAATTGGTCACAACGATTGCTAAAGGTAAATTGGCAATTTCAGCCATTTTAATTTTATTATAAGTCCACTTTGGTTTCCTAACGATGTTTTTCTTCACCGAAGTCAGTGAGATTTATTTCAATGGAGTGGTGCGTACAGGGAATGCTATTTTACATTGAAATAAAGGAATAGTAAAAAAAAATCCGGAGAAAAATTCCGGTGGAATATCATTCAAAATAAGGAGCTGAATGCACCGTGTCAGTTTGTGGAGGGCTGTCCCTTACACCCTGTATGATTACGTGGAAATAAGAAAGCAGTTTTATAAACGGAACACCTTGAAACCAAGTGGGTAGATATCAGAAAATACCTTGTTAACAAGAAAATGAGTAATACCTACTACTTCAGGCATTTGTAAGACACGGCTAAGGTAATGAGATTTTGTCATCAGTCATTTGAAAGACTTCCCTCTGGTAAATGGGTTTTGTGATAAAAGTGAATACTTAAGACATTTAAAGTAGAACGTCGAGTGATGTTACTTGAGCTGCAACATTTAGGTCAAGTCGTAAATTGTCGGAGAACTGTAGGAAAATATGTTGTTAGGAATATTTAAACGGCTAAACTCGCGTATTCGTATTAACTTCGTCTGCGTGGAGATTGGTAGTTTTCCCACGAGATCGTAGTACTAGGATAAAATATCTAGGTTATAAAGTACACGTGTGCCAAATTTTACCTAAATCTGTTCAGTAGTTTTTGCTTAAATGAGTAATACATCCGCACAAACTTGCGCAAATACAAAAATAGTAGTAAGATTTTTCTGAATTTTTCATAATGGTCAAGGTTTTTTTTCCAATGCTGTTTGTAGTGAGAATTATGAGAAATTAGGATTATATGAAAGATAAATGTAGAAAAAGAAAGAAATATTGCGCCATACCAACCATATACAAATTGCGCAAGGGGCAAAGATCATCATCTGCCTAGCCTTTTGCCAACTATGTTGAGGTCGGCTTCCAGTCTAACCGGATGCAGCTGAATACTAGTATTTTACATGAAGCGACTGCCTATATGACCTCCACAACCCAATTAGTACTGGGTTATACGATACCCCTTGGTAAGACTGGTTTTCAGACTTTTTGGGCCACTGACTACCCAACTACTTTCAAAAATCTACAAATGACAGCCGGGACCAACGGCTTAACGTGCTCTCCGAGGCACGGAGGAAACTCGGTATGTAATGGATGGTCACCCATCCACAGACCAACCTAGGCAAGCACGGCTTAACCTAAAGATCGACCCGAGAGGCTGTTATTATTTAAAAAAAGCAAAGAGGCCAAAGAATTTTTACAAAATACTTCAGTGACACCAACACAAAATAAATTTGATAAAACATTGCACACATTCCTTTAATATACATAATAAATTCCTACCATTTCTCTAAGGGACAACGTACTAGCTGATTTAATGTAAACGTTATGTGGAAACGTTTTAATAAACGTTAATTGTCTATTCCTGCGTGACGCATAGACATAATTTGTTGAAATGTCTCTTGTTTAGTGTGACAGTCATTTATTTTGCTTGTGTGTTGGTACTTTTGAATTTTTGGTAGTCAGACGAGTTATCATACTACATACAGGGTGTAAACAGACCCTTCACCAAGCCGTCAACCAAGCATTCTGTACATCAAACTAAGTAACTTTACGCAAAAATTTTTGCTGGGAAACTAAATTTTTTTTTGGGGTCAGGAATCACATTTTACGTTAAAACTCAATATAATGCGCTCAAAACTTATTGCTGATGGATGCTTTGAATAGTAAACGGACCATGGAGGTAATTGGAGTAAAGTTAGAACCTTAAAAAGTAGTACCTATTTTAAAAAAAACTTGTGAAAAAATTGGAACTTTGACCCCCAATATCTCCGTAACTAGAAGGTTCCCAGGTATGGTCCAGAACAAAAAAATGATCGCAATGACGGGGAGAACAAGTACCTTCCGGCTTCGTTAAGGGTCTTTTTACACCCTTTAAAGGGGACTGGTATTTAGTGGCCGATACTTTATATACTCATTCACTTTTATCACAATAAAACTTACGAAGCGGCTTGCGACCCGCGCGGGTGCTCTGCCTACCCACTGTTGCACAGTACGATAGTAATGAGACAAAACGATGCCACGTGGCTAACAGCTGATATGTCAAAAGCGCGCGCGCGAGTTTCATACGGCTGTTGTGTTATTGGGATAAAAGTGAATGAGTATAAAAAAATAGTTATTTGGGAAAGTTGTATGTTATCATGAGTATAATCACTTGTTTAAGTACCGGTCACTTATAACCAGTTACCCTATATATTACTAAGTAAGTCCGGGGTAAATTAGGGCGAGATCTAATAAGTACATGCAAGTAGTTACATATCATCTGCTTAGCCTTTTCCCAGCTACGTTGGGATCGGTTTCCAGTCTAACCAGCTATTCACATCCGCAGCAACGCTCGAGCCATTTCGTAAGAAACTGTGGTGAATTACACACCACACAATAATTATGTAAAGATAAACCTGCAGCATCAACGATCACCTTTTCGTTGCGCCAACGATCAGGAAAAATAAAACTTGAGTCAGCAAGCACAAAACCTGCAATTCTAGAATTGAAACATATCCAGATCATAGCTGCAATATACAGATCCATTTGCTCCAAAAGGCTGGATGGCGGGGTTAGATGAAAATTTATAAAAAACAACCATTGCGACGCACGACCGCTAATTGAATTGTCCCCATAGCGGACAGTCGTGATGGTTTTATTAACAGGCTTGCCGGTTTTAGCATCGCTATTAGATTTTCAAAAAAATATTTTTGGTCCGTCACGGAAATAAAGTTTTCCGCGAAAATGTTTTTTTTAAATTTTATTTTGGATACGGTTTCGTTCATGTGGTAAGTGTTTTTTTGGTAAAACAAAATTTAATAAAATATCTATGAGGATAAATGTCTCCTGTATGTACAGCCGGCTAACTCCGCAGTTGACCACTTTTCAACATTATTATTTATTTATTTAGTTATTTATTCTTCATGTACAAAAGTGGTACATAGGCGGACTTAATGCCACAAGGCATTCTCTACCAGTCAACCTTAGGGTCAAATAGCACAGCATAGTGATAGAGTACAAAAAAATAAATAAGAAAAATACCATTTTGTTAACATAAATAATAATTGAAATACATAAATAGGTACATACACCGTTATTACTAAGATCATAGAGGTGAAAATTATATACTCAACATAACATAATTTTAATAAATTTTGATACTATAATATTCAAGCCCAATTGTTCTAGTTTTTAATGTTAAACAAAAAACTTAATTAATGACAGAAAACTAAAAGTATAAGGCATTTTGAGTGTCAGAGAAAAATAAAAACACAAAGTTGTCTTTTGAAAAACATATGAATTCCAAATAATCACTTATCTACTAAACTTGAATGCAACGCCATCTATTATCACAAAACGTCAACACCGACAGGAAATGACATTCAAAAGACAAGAGCAAAGAGAAAGTCAGTTAATTGGTGCTTGTTCCACCTCTTACACGTACCCAACATATCTTGATACGTGACAAACTTAAGTACTAAATTAAAAACCGATAAGTTTGACGTATAGGTTGACATTTTCCTTTGAAAGTAGCGCCCCGAAGTGTCAAGTTGTACTAGGCGCTCATAAGTTGACAAGTGACAACCGTTTTGTGGTCCGATCAGTTTGTCGCCGTATTTGTATGAATGATTAAAGATACGAAATAGATGTTCACGTCTGATTTGATTGTGATAAAATCTTACTTCTATTGTTTTGTCACGATACGGTGACGATTGTGAAATGGTTAGATGTCGATGACATAAGTATTTCTCCACATTGTGCAAGCTTCATTAGGACTATTATTTAGCCAAATTTCTTGCCCACAAGCTACATGCTGAATCGGCGTCTTGCGACAGTGACGGAAGAGAATACATATTATCGTGGAAATTCTTTAAAGCTTGCCACGAGGCGCCTCGATGCGACTTTGAAAGCGACGACTGTTGTGCGCAGATGCCACTTTATGCATATTGTATCGCCCGAGGCCGTGGACGGAGGCTAAATGGGTCAGAGAGCATTCTATCAGTGATGATTATGATAGAATCATCAAAAATTTATTGAATTGACATAATGAAAAGAAGCCTATTATATATATTACAATATTATTACCTTAATTTCTAGCAGTAATATTATAGTGGGTTAGTTTCTTGTATTAAATGTTATTCTGTCCTATATTTATTTCTTTACAAATACACATTTTTTTTAAATCCTTAAAAACAATATAAAAAAACATAATGTAATTGTTACTTTTGTTAATTTTCTTCTCTTGCAGGGACCCCGTTGGGTAAAGGCCTCCTCCAAAGATGCCCATGTGTCATGTTGAATTGACATAAGCTCAAGAAATGTTTATGCCAACCTCTTATAAGTCATTGTAGAAATGCAAACCCGTTTTGAAAGCGTTTACCACTTGTCTATGCTCTTTAGATCTTGGCCTCTATCATCAAGTAGACGTAGAGTAGAGTATCGACTTTCTGTCACACCTAGAGTTTTTTTTCTCTAAGGTTTAAAAAGCAATATGTATACTTCCAAGTCACTGCCTCGTTGGTCTGGTGGTCTGCGACTGCTGAGCATGAGGTCCTGGGTTTGATTCTCGGTTCGGGTAAATTGTTATTTGGTTTTTCCATCATGCATTTCTCAGTTTCAATTTCTCTACGGAGTCTGGATGTGAGCCCGGTTGATGGCAATAGGCTCCCCCCTATTACATGGGACTTGAACATAACTGTCGAAAAGTGGGTGTACTACTAGGTAGAACTCGATGTTATGTTACTAACAAAGGTTGCAATTCACTTACACAGAACAACTTCAAGCATACTAAGTATAACTAGCCCAATTTAAATCTAAGCTGTTTTCGCTAACTCGCATTCCAACTTGCCTGGTCTCTGGTGCAACAGCTTGTGTATAATTTTAGTCTATCGTTTCCGTTCGATAACTTAGAACAGAATCACGGGACCGAACAATGCTGTGAACTGGGGGTGCTTAGGGGGACTCCTAATAGTCTTTTCGGTGATATGATGAGGATTATGTACTGGTACTAGCAACTCAATTATAGTCTTTTTGGTAGCAATAATGTCAATTTAGTCGGTTGGTATCAGTATTGATTGATTTTGTGTCCGAGGAGTCTGGATTTGGCCCGGTTGATGGCAATTTGCTCGCCCCCTACACTTAAACATAATTGGCATAATGTGGGTGTACTTTTTAGGTACACCTCTGCCCAACCCTTCGGGGATTGCATGATGTGATGTTATGTTATGTAGATCTCGCACTAATTTCCCCTGGGTTGTGGAGGTCAGATAGGCAGCCGCTCCATGTAAAATACCTGCTATAGTAAAGAACTGGATACAATGATGGAGACGCTCGTAAATCTTTGGTTTCGTCGCCAGTTGGTTAATCGCTCATCCCCGGTCCTCCTGCACGACAACGCTCATCCTCATACTGCACAACAGACGGTCTCCAAGTTACAAGAACTAGATTGGAAGTTCTCCATCATATTCACCAGACATTGCACCGACAAGCTTCCACTTCTTCCAGAATTTGGGCCAACTCCTTTTTTTTTCGGACGGGAAATCATCAAATGACCCCTCCCGCTCTGGGCGGAGTGGAAGGGAGTGTCAGACTCGTACTTACTAAAACCCATCCATGTCCCTTCTTTGCCCTTTGTGTTCCAGGGCCGCAGTATCTCTTTCGAACAGTGCCGCTGCCCCGGCAGGCAACGGCCCTTGCGGACCCCTTCCTGGTTGCTGACAACATATTATATAGGTACAACTAGTATTCAAAGCTTGTTTTAATGGTCTCCTTGTAAGCTTCTCAATAAAGACTACAAAGAATACAGTCCTCAACTACCAAAATCTTACCAAAGTTATTTAAGGAAATGTGACTTGGCTTGCAATGCTATCGACATGTAGGATATACATCCATGTACGCTATAGTCGTTACAGCCAATGGCATAATAACCAAGAGTCTGGACCTCTAGACCAACACCTGAAGGGGCTTTTCTTTAGGCAATCGGATCAAAAGCTTATAGACCGGTAATCCTGGATACAACGCGTATTGCCAGGAGGCTGAACCCTGATCGCCAGTAGCTTGGGGTATTTCTCAAACCGCAACTATTTTTAAGCGCTACCAACTAAGCGCAACTAAATTATTCATCAAAGCGCACCCATTAGTTGAGCTCACAAATTCAAAAAAATATTATTTGTTTATTCCTCAAAGCGCAACCATGATGAAAAATAGAGATGGGTATGATGGATTCATTAACGATATTTGAATTTGTGAGCGCAACTAATGGTTGAGCTTCGAAGAATAATTTAGTTGCGTTTAGTTGGTTGCGCTTCGAGGAATACGTCGTAGCTTTAATATTGTTCTTAATGCACACGGAATAAGGTTCATGATATAATCTATACTAATATTATAAAGCTGAAGAGTTTGTTTGGTTGAACGCGCTAATCTCAGGAACTACTGGTTCGAATTTAATAAATCTTTTAGTGTTGGATTGCACATGTATCGAGGAAGGCTATAGGCTATATAATATCACGCTACGACCAATAGGAGCGGAGCAGCAATGAAAAATGTTGCAAAAACGGGGAAAATTGTTTTTTTTTTAATAATTTTACGCGGACGAAAGTCGCGTGGAAAAGCTAGTTTGAAGATAAAACAAAAAGCGACAAATTCATCAGTGACTATGAAGTATGAACGATTTCATTCAAACATTTGCATGACATACACCCAAAAATGTTGATTGAACGGAAAAGCTTGACTCAGCAGTTAATTGCTCCGTCTGCGTTTTAATTGTCATATGCATACACAAAGGGTTTTACAACTGACTGATTTGTTTCATATTCCGCGTATGATTTTTAAGGCTCGTTTACACGGACAAAGTTTCTCGCCTCAAAAAGGCGGTTTACAGGGGGTAAAAAGATGACTCGTGTAAACAGTACGTACGATGCTCGCATACCGTAAAGGTTCTGTGAAACCGATACATACAAATTGCAGCTCTGGACATCGGGCTCATGTAGATGTACTGAAGTGTCAGTTAGAGTACGGTGTCCACTGTCGCTCTGTTCGTATCGAGCTTAAAGCCGATAATCGCTTCACATTTGCGTCCATCTGAACTAGAAATCACATTTCTAGTTACAAATCACACTTCAAAAGAATTCACCGAACGAGTCTCTTAATTATATCAAAAACTAGCTGTTGCCCGCGACTTTGTTCGCCTGTGAATTTTGGTGAGTATGAGTAAGGAAAAAACAATAACCTATGTTCTTTCCCAGGATGTAATCTATCTCCTCGCCAAATTTCATTGCCATCCGATCAGCTGTTTAGTCATGAAAAGGTATCAAACAAACAAACAGAGTTACTTTCGCATTTATAATATGAGTATGAATGTATGCAAGTTTTTTGTTTCGCATGATTGCAAAGACATGAGTGCGATTATCGCTTACAAGACTCGCCGGATATTCTCGCTTTGGAGCGGTCGAGATCCTCTCTTCGTGTAAATGAGCTTTTAAAATATTCCGAGTATGATTATGATCATGGTTTTGGTGTCATGTTTCATATTATTATGAAGAGATCAAAGGACGATATGACTAATGATAATTACTTTGACACTTCGACAGAATTCGTTGCCTTGTTGAGTTTGGTGATATATGGTTTTATTGACGGCTAGACATATCCGGTAAAGAGGATAAATTACAGTTGCACCTACTAAGGCAAAAGACTCTCATTTTAACACTTGTTTCTAAAGTATCATAACTTCCAGGAACCTTCTAGTTACGGAGATATTGCAGGTTAAAGTTCCAACTTTTTCACAGGTTTTTTTTAAATGCAACTTTTTAATTTTGTAACCTTTAGCAAAATGTTTTGAGTGCGTTACATTGAGTCTAACTGTAAAACATGATATTTCACCCCAAAAAAAAGTCGCAATATTTTTTGCGTAGAGTTACTTAGTTTAATGTACAGAAGGCTTGGTTGATGGCTTCGTGAAGGGTCCGTTTACACCTTATATAGTTTAAAATATGGTTTAAATAACTGACTCTGGTTATAGACAAGTTAGCAACGAGCAAAAATTAAAAGGCAAATGCCCAATTTCTTTGACCGGATTTCACTTATGAACATAAACGCTATCAAATCATCAAAACTGCCTTCAAGAGCTGACATTCTTAATCTACACTAATATTATAAAGCTGAAGAGTTTGTTTGGTTGAACGCGCTAATCTCAGGAACTACTGTTTCGAGTTGAAAAAATCTTTTAGTGTTGGATAGCCCATTCATCGAGGAAGGCTATAGGCTATATACCATCACGCTACAACCAATAGGAGCAGAGTATCAGTGAAAAATGTTGCATAAACGGGGAAAATTCAATGCGCAGATGAAATTGCGCTGGTCAGCTAGTATTCAATAAAATTATGACACTGCTCTTGAACGCCGTTTTGTTGTCCTGATCAGGTTCAGTTACCTTGGTGAAATTGTCCTTAGAAGCAAAACATTTGTGCATAAAACACGCAACTTTATGATTCCCGTCTTATATAAATACTTATATATAATGTTATTACAACTAAACTACTATTATTGATATTCCAATAACAAGAAATTGATGTTATTTCTCCATCTTATTACTTCGAAAACATCCTTATTAAAAGCAATGATCGAATTCGACCGTTACCCATCCAATAACATAATAATTTATATAGTTTCTTAATACTTCGTACCTGGAGACTCCCAGCTTACTTATTTCAAACTTTATATTGATTGTAGAAGGTTTAATTTCCTGCGTGGTATATAAAACAACTTCAATAAAGTACACCTACGCAATGGCAAAGTTGTTTCTACAAGTAGTTGAAATGATAATAGAAATACTAGCGTCCATTATAAGTTGACCTGTCATAGTATCAACATAAGGTTATTTTTGTTCTAATTTAGTTTTTTCTAGAGCTCAAGTTAAAATGGTATCTCAAGGGTATTGTGAGACATAATTGAGGCAAGAAATGTCTGCTTTTTTGGAAAATGGTTCTAATATGTTAAAGGTCAGTAAGAAATCTATTGTGTGTATATAATGCGTAGTATGTTATATTGTTTATTTTGTAGTTTTGTCCGTGATGTTGGTAACCTTCGCTTTGTTATGGTGAAGTAGGTCTAACAAGTACTATGCTCGTTTCACAAACATTAGGCGACACCTAAACTAATGCTTAAACGCTCTGTTGGATTGTCAGACCTCAGCTCAGCTTTTAGAGTAGAATTTCCAACAGTGTAATAAGCAGTGATCGGAGTAGGTAGATTGATTTTTGGTACTTGTATCATAAATGCACACAGAAAGAATAACATGGATAAGCCATTTTTCCGGAAAGTAATTCCGGTATTTCCGGATTCAATTAAATATTGTTAATGTTGGTAGTGATATTATAACTACTCAATTCAAAATTTAAAGGAAGATATCAAAACTAAATGAATTCATTATTTATCTGTTGAATAATAAAAACAATCACACCAATAATCCACCAATTCCGGAGGAATGTCCATAGTAATATGTCGTTTCGGATCAATGACCCCAGTTCAATCTACCTACTCCGATCACTGGTAATAAGACTAGGTGTAGCTTAGTGGTTGTGAAAACGAGCGTTGTTGTAGTTGATGGTAACACTAACGTAAGTTAGTCTATGTATTAAAATATTCATGAATAGTTTGAAAAGGGCTAGTACCCTTTGTAAAATGTAGGTAGGTACTTTCCTATTTTATTGGAATGGAACTAGACGATAATAGAGATCTAGTTTTTGGATAAAATAGAATACAGTCTATGTTTTGTTATTTTTATCTTTTGTTTTGCTTACACGACACCGGTGTTTGTAATAGCATTCTTGCTATTCCCTTATCAGGGGTAGCGTGATTCGTATATAAAATGGTGGATTGTGCCTTAAAACGTAGATAAGATGTGAATATATAAGATGTCTCTAAGTATGGGGATGACATGATCATATTTTATAAGAACGACAACAATATTTTAACAAACACATTTTTTATTTTTTTCAACTGTTCATATAAGAACTTCATGTACCTATCACGTTTGATGCAATAAATGAATTGAATTGTATCCTCTTTTTTTCAAAAAAGACAAAAAATAAACTTTTGCTCTATCAGTCTGACAGAATTTTCATACCAATATTTTTGTTTGTGAGGAACGATAAGAAATACTTTATCTTCAATCATAAACGCGACTTTAATTTAAATAACTCTTTGTTGATCATAACTTTAAATAAATCCCGTATTAAAAAAAAAACAAAGCCAATTACATCACAAAATAACATATAGAAAATCCTCTCTCAATCCTTGAGAACCTAGCTACATATTCTGTACCTACACACTTGACAGGTTTTTTATTCTGGAAAAACCAGATACTGGAAATAAGTCCATCCTAGGAAAGGTCCAACTAACACGACCGGATACTTTGAAGAGAATAAATTTTAAAGCCACAGCGTATACTACATAAAAGTGTATCCGAATAGGTTTTTTTTTTGACATTCATGCGATCAATATTGTTTAACCCTTACTTGGTGACGTGGGGTGTTATATACACCAGCTCATCTTTACAGGCTTAGAACTTTTTTAATTCTGAATTTTACGCGCTAAAGTTCCAAGTATCGAATATAATCGTGATTTTGCATGTATTTCCTATTTCATTTATAAGATCAGGGTGTCACGTACCCCACGCGATCGTTTACGTAACTTCTAAGGCGCGACCAATTGAGGGTTAATAGTCTATCATGATGTGATGGCCCATTTGTTAAGGCATGGCCTCTCATGCTGGAGATTGTAGGTTCGAATACTTCGAATCCAGCTAAGTACCAATGTGAGTTTTACAATTCACTTGTAATTTCTAAGTTTCCTCGGATCATGAAACTGAACAACTATTGCTTTAACAGTTCATCAAATTCGCAAAATAAAATGGACTTTCTGTACTATAGAAAGTCCATTTAATTTTATTCGTCAATTCCTACAGAAATTGACGCGATCAGCTGATCAAAATGTATGGGATAGCTTAAAAAAAAGTAACGAATTTCCAAAAGTCATAGAACAAAAGTGGTTCAGTTTCATGGTCTGAGACACCCCACGAAAGGTCTTGCGTTTATTCTGTTACAACCTGTACACATCTAATCTGACACCAGCTTTCAACGCTCACTAAAGAATGCAAATTAATTCCACATGTCAAAGCGATCCTGTT
Source organism: Noctua pronuba (assembly GCA_905220335.1). NCBI lineage: Eukaryota > Metazoa > Arthropoda > Insecta > Lepidoptera > Noctuidae > Noctua > Noctua pronuba. The sequence goes on along the minus strand of LR999918.1, from coordinate 5,731,527 downwards.
TCAAAATAGAATCCTACGCATAAAATGAAGACTTATCTACAACTTACAAATGGAGAACAAATTAATACAGATTCGAAGATATTGCTTATCTTCAGAGCACGTTGTAAGGTTAACTGAAACAAATGAGAAGTAAGTGGGATGATGGCGGGTTTTGATTGATGTCGTGGGTGATGAATGATGGATAATAGATGAAATAATTATAAGGAACCAGCTTTTGCCCGCGGCTTCGCTCGCGTTAATTTAGAATTTGACAATCAAGTCGGACTGTACTCTGCTTTTAATAATTTAATTCAAACATGACACTTGGCGCCATCTATTATCATAAGAACGTTATTGTTGTTTTCCTCGGGATCAGTGCGTTTTTTCGGGACGAAAGATACCCTATGTCCGTTTCTGTACATCTGACAACGTATATGCAAAATTTCAGGATGATCGGTTCAGTGGTTTAGGCGTGAGAACGTAACAAACAAACAAACTTACTTTGGCATTTATAATATTAAGTAAGGCAATAAGGAAGTAACATTTAACAATAAATAAATAAACTCTTAATTATGTCTCAAGTTTTTAAGTGTTTTAAGGGAGGTAGACACGACGACCAATAAAGCTACAAACGTATATCTCATTGTACGGAAAATCTATGTGCTTGATATGTAGCCGTGTCTACAGACATAGTAAAACGCAAAAATGCAGACAATTCTCGCGAATAAAATAAAAATGTATGAAGATAGCTTGGCATGCTGCATTGCGCAGCCTGATGCATAATGTGTGTGTACCTGGCTTTAAGGCTTTACCTTCTGAAAACATACATGCATTACACATTGTAGATGGGCTATAAAAGTTTGTTGTGTAAATATTTTGACTTTATTTATCTATTTGAAATGTATATATAGGAGCTCGTGGCTAAATAATAACAGCCGCTCGGGTCGATCTTTAGGTTAAGCCGTGCTTGCCTAGCTTGGTAAGTGGATGGGTGACCGCCCATTACATACCGAGTTTCCTCTGTGCCTCGGAAAGCACGTTAAGCCGTTGGTCCCGGCTGTTATTTGTAGATCTTTGACAGTCGTTAGGTAGTCAGTGGCCCAAAAAGTCTGATAACCAGTCTTACCAAGGGGTATCGTATTACCCAGTACTAACTGGGTTGTGGAGGTCAGATAAGTCGCTCCTGATATTCAGCTGCATCCGGGTAGACTGAAAGCCGACCCCAATATAGTTGAGAAAAGCTCCACACAGAATAAATTAATGTTATACTATGTTTATTAGTTAAGTTTATTTACCTAAAGTTGATAGAACACCACTTTATACATAACTAGCTTTTGCTCGCAGTTTCGCTCCCGTTATATACAGATATTCACCCACGGGAACGTTTTAAATGTAGCCTATAACACTCGGGAATAACGTAGCTTCCCTTTATTGAAAGAATTTTCGGAATCAGATCAGTAGTTCCAAAGATTACCCCCTTATACAAACTTACAAACGAATTTTACCTCTTTCTATGTTAGAGAAGAGATAGAATGTATCTTTTATCTATGCCCTCTGTTGTGTAACAGGTTGCCTATCGCTTGTCTACGAAAAGGCTAGACCGGGTAGGAACATTTTTCCTAGGCGAGTTTTAGTACCCGTGCGGAATAACAAACAAGTTGACATGAGGCATATTATTCTGAGCACAACGTGCAGCCTAGCTATTAAATAATGGTAAAATAAGCTTTGGGGATTCTTTTATGAGACTGTGTAATAGGCCTAGGTGCAGTGGCGAAGGTTCCATACAACTCGATGCCTACCGGCTTCCTTTTGCAAACTGGCACAGTAAGTATTTTATAGACAAATAATAAAATCACGTTAAAGATACTTACTCCGGCTTACCTCTTACAAAAATTGACTCTTCGCTACTGCCTAGCTATATACAGGGTAGGAGGGAGATCGACGCACAAACGGTTACCACGTGTTCAGTACATCATTCCGAACTGTACATAGAAATTTTTCATCGGTAATTAAGGCCCGTGAAATTATTATTTTTTACGTTTTTTTGCAATTTCCAGTTCACTGTCAGGTTTTAAGTTGATGAAAATATGATTCGCGCAAGTAACACGTATGTAGTTACAGAATTTAACCCCATTCAATAACTATTTCATAAAAAGTCAACCCCCCTACATAGTTTCATAGGTAATTAAACAAGAAAACAGCGGTTTCCTTCAAAAGTGCAATACCTACACGGTCAAAATGTATGGAATAGTGGGGGGTGGGGGGTTCGGAATGATGTACTGAATACGTGATAACCGTTTGTGCGTCGATGTGATTCCACCCTGTATAAAAATTAACTAAGTACCTATAAAAACCAAACAAAATCTCTTAAAAAGTCTCGTCATTCAGATCGTCAATTACTATTTTATTAATGTTTTGTCTTTTCTTTATCTATATATATAAAAGGAGAACTGACTGACTGACATATCAACGTACAGCCGAAACTACTGGGGCTAGGAATGTGAAATTTTATACACGGCTTCCTATTATAATGTAGTGGAGCACTAAGAAGGGGTTTTTGGAAATTTAACCTTTAAGGGGGTGAAAAGGGGAATTTTGTTTGTATGGAAAATCTTATAGAAGTACGTAAGCCACGCGGACGAAGTCGCGGGCAAAGTGCTAGTGAGTTCTAAGAAGCTACTTTTCCATTATTTTTTATAGGTAACCATTTAGGTACAGACGAGCTACCCGAAACTGACAAATTTTGACAATCAACCTTAAACCTAATGCTTTTGTGATAAAATTAAAAATCTATTAAAGAAATTTGGCATATTGTAGTAGCTTGATGTGCTAGATGTACATGATCAGTGTAAAAAACTGACATAATCAAAGGCTATAAATCATCACATTCATCACTCATCATCATCATCTGCCTACTGTTTTCGCACCATGTTGGTTCAGCTTCTAGTTTTAACCAAAATACACGTTAAAATAACAACCCGAACAATTAATTTCATCCACAATCACAGGTAGCCAAAAATCCCAAATAAAACTCTTTCTCGAAACAGCCTCCCAACCAGATCTTGCCACAAAAATAAGTAAAAATCAAACTAAACAACAAAAAATCCTCCGCCATTGAACACCTGCCCTAATTACGATCCCTAACGAGTAAGTATCAAACCTGTTTATTAAAAAAAAATAAGCCAAGTTATCTTTGCCATCCCTAAAATGATTTACAAGTCTTAGAGTGAGGAACTAAGGTCGAAAGTCGCAGTTGTTTTTTGTTTTTGACGTGTGTTATTGGGTTGTATGAGGACTCATCTCGATTCTTGAGATGTCTTGTGTTTTTTGGACACCGACTACTTTATAATGTCTTTTTTATTGAAAGTGTACTGCGGTCTGTTTTAGGCAGAGGGCAGATACGCTGTAATCCAATTTTGGAGTTCATTGATAAAGATTTTGATTGTCTTTTCTGAGATTTTCGGTTGAAAGGCGTTTTTGGATAAGATTAGATTGGTATTTTAATTATTTTTTATGGTAAAACGGCATTATTATGCGTTGTTTGTTGTTTTTGTAAAAGTTGGGTTTGTTACCCAGGTTTTATTAAAAACAATAAGTCGTGGTGCTCGTTGGATGATCATTTAAAAATACTCAACTGTTGAATGATTTAAATATTCAGAAAAAAATATGTTTTTCACTAAAATTGTCATTATAAATTGGAAAACAAAAGATGAATAACTATTTTCCTGTGTTGTCTACTGTGTGTACATAAATAGTAAAATAAATAAATAAAATCTTACCTTTCATCCGAAAATGAATTCTGGCAGCTCTTGTTCAAAATCCAAAACAGAAAACAGTCAACAAGTCACTCACAAGTCAAACAACACTGCCAACAAAGTACACAAAATTCCGGTACACAAAAAACAAAAATACACAATTCCAGAAAAAAAAGTTTTCATTCAAAACATTAAAAAAAAAACACGAAACGTCACACACGATTTCAGAACTGTCAAAAAGTATTTAATTAAAAAATGAAAACAATTCTACATTGTTCTCCGGGCTTGTTCCATATTTAATTTAAACTTTTTCACACAAAAAGTCAGCACTCGTCAGCAATTTATTTTTTTATTGGGAGTAAAAAGGTTGTATATCGAAAACGGCGCGAAGCCGTTGGGCGCGAAACGTCAAAACGACATGGGACGTCCGCGTTGGCGCCTAGCTGACACCACACTGTTGGGTCCATTACAATGGATGCAGCATAGTGTGGCTGTACCTTCGATAATATACATAATTGATAAACCTTTTCGGTGTTGTAGAGTCGTCTGGCACGGTTTTAAACATATGTTCGTGAATCATGAAGGCATGTGTTTTGATGTATGTATTTTTCAATGTAGAAATTCGAAGCAAAACAATTTTTATTTTTGCTTATTTTCAATTATAAAACAAATGGTCTGTTTTACGATCATGACAACAAATTCCCAAAAATAACTTATATTAACAAATATTTTTATCTTCATAGATATTTCCAATATTTATTCTGCGAAGAATTTTTCGGAAGACTTTTATAAACATGTTATCGTAACTTAATTGAAACTTCTTGACTTTTAATTTAACTTTGAAAACATCAAGAAAATGTTTCTACTCGTGGTCTAAATCAGTAAAATAATACATACATGTTATTTTGTTGTTTATTCATTTATATATATACACATTCTTTACATTTTTTTTTTTAAACTTAAAAAAAATACATTTAAAAATTTAAAAAAATATGTTTCCGCTGGTATCGGGAACAGGGTCCAAGCTACCGGTGGTTAGGGCTCCAGAGACAGGAACCTCCTCACAATGTGAGCCGTATCGAGGAGTACTGCCTTCTGAATCAGGCCCCTGATCCAACCGCCTAAGCCGAGGCTCTTATTTATAATATATTTTTATAATTCCTTGTTTTAAATATGTTTCTTTTAACCGTGCCGGAATTATCTGTTACATTGTACATGTTTTCTCAAATAAATAAATTAAAAACAGAAACTACAGAAAGTCCTTCCGCCTCGTCTACGTTCATACAGACGCCAGCACATCAAGCTACTACATCTGTCAAATTTCTTTAATAGATTTTCTACTTTATCGCTAAAGCATTAGGTTCAAGGTTGATTGGGGAAATTTGACAGTTTCGGGTGCTAGATGTGTCCGTCTGTACATCTGGCCATACACGCACACCGTTTGCTAGTACTACGCACCTGACCTTTCTGCAGAACCTCACCAATAAGGTCAGTGTATGTCCTTCTAGGGCGTCCACTCCCGGCGTTACCACCTAAAAGGTATTTAAAAAAAGTATTTAAGGTTTTTTTTTATCATATTTTTATGTTATTAGTCTGTTTAATGTATACAGGGTGGAAGGGACACCGACGCGAAAACGGTTACCACGTATCCAGTACTCTTTCTTAGCCCCCCACATAGTATTTTATGGGTAATTTTTTTTTAATCAGCTTTTCCATACATTTTGACCGTGTAGGTATTGCACTTTTGGAGAAAACAACTGTTTTTTTTAATAACCGATGAAAAATTTCTATGTGGAGGGGGGGGGGGCTCAGAACGATGTACTGAATAACTGTTTTCGCGTCGGCGTTTCTTCCACCCCGTATATCTATGGGCCAAAGTTGCCTTTTTTTTTGGGATTGGAAATCATCAAACAACTAACTCCTCCCGCTCTCGGTGGAGTGGGAGGGATTGTCAGACTTTTACTGACTAAAACCCATCCATGTTCCTTCTTTGCCCTTTTTGTTCCACGACCGCGGTATCTCTTTCGAACGGTCCTGCAGCGGCCAAAGCTGCCTGAGAATAAAAAAATGTTTGTTATGTTATGTAACAATAAATCAGTAAAACAAAATAACCTACAGATTGGCAACCCGTCAACGCATAGACCGATGTTATCGATTTTTAACCCTCTGAATCCATGCCAAACACGCTCGCTAAGTAGTGCTTTGACACAAATTGCACTGCTTTTACACCCATTATGTATTATAAGTGTGATGGGTACAATATACTGAGCTGTAAAGGCACCTAAGCTTGAATTATTGGGTAATGAAAGCGACCTTATGTTGACATTGTAGAAAACTGCAAATGTATTTTTATTTTGTACTGGTCTGTCAATTGTAATAGGTATTTGTGCTTTTGTTCAATATTTGTGTAGAGTTCAAATACCAAACTTTACATTGTAAAGTCTGTTTTTTAATCTCGGAGACTAAATTGACAAGTACAAAATATGGGAAATTTAAGTCAGTTTTGATATTTTCACTTGTCAATTTAGTCTCCGAGATTAAAAAACAGACTATAGTAGATTATGTTACTGGCCGATTATGTATTATAAAGGGTGTAAAAAGACCCTTAACGAAGCCGAAAGGTACTAATTCTCCCCATCAATGAGATCATTTTTTTGTTCTAGACCATACCTGGGAACCTTCTAGTTACGGAGATATTGGGGGTCAAATTTCTGACTTTTCATAGGTTTTTTTTTTTAAATACATGTTTTTAAAGTGAGATTTTTACTTTTAAACACTTCCACGACCCCGTACTATTTAATCCATCCATCAGCACAATGTTCTGAGTGCGTTACATTGAGTCCTACCGTAAAACGTGAGATTTGACCCCAAAAAAAAAGGCGTCTCCCAGATTTTTTTTTTGCGTAAAGTTACTTGGTTTGATGTATAGAATGCTTGGTTGACGTCTTCGTGAAGGGTCTGTTTACACCCTGTATTTTTGTTTATGGATTAATTTGATTTAAAAGGAGACTATCCATTTTTTGAAGATGCAAGATGCTCCTCACCTGCCTAGCCTTTACTTATAATACATAATACCTTTATAATACCAGTATTTTACATAGAGCGACTGCCTATCTGAACTCCACAACACAGTTAGTACTGAGTAAAACGATACCCCTTGGTAAGACTGGTTGTCATACTTTCGGGCCACTGACTGGCAGCCGGGACCAACGGCTTAACGTGCTTTCCGAAACACGGAGGAAACTCGACCTCGAATTTGAATAAAATGACTTTTGATTTTTGAACGGATGGCCAATGGGGCAGCAAAGTTCTGGAGTAGGAACCGCGAACCGGAAGACGTTACCTGCGGTGGTGCTGGATACGAGTCGCACGGGACCGGTGAATGTGGCGACACTTGGGGGTGCCCTATGTCCAGTAGGCGCCTTTCGGCTGAAATTATGATGAGGATGCCTTTTGATTTTTATCATACAAATGTCACCTTGTCAATTGTAAGCCACGTCCACACTATGTGAATGGAAATTCTCTAAAACAACTACCCCTTGCAAGGGGTAGATTCCACATACAAATCACGTAGACAAACATTCAGACAGGACAAATATCTGTAGGCCGTACAAATGTTTGCTTCCATACGGATTTCGTGCTGGTTCCGAGGTTTACATACCTCGCTTCCTGTGTTAAGATTTTTGGTTTAAAACGTAGTTTTTTTCAAAGAAATCAATTAAACATTTAGTTATCAATCCTACTTCCTACTAATATTATAAATGCGAAAGTTTTTGAGGATGGATGGATGGATGTTTGTTAGTCTTTCACGCAAAAACTACTGAACGGATTTGGATGAAATTTAGCACACAGATAGTTTATAACCTGGATTTGTTATATACATAGGATACTTTTATCCCGGTAGTATGATCCCGTGGGACAATTATCGAACTCCACGCGGGTGAAGCCGCGGGCATTAGTTAGTTCATTATATTAGTGTTTGAAAGACAAAAAAAAACATTGCATTTTTATTTAAACTGAGCAATGTGCCATTCAATTTCCAGGTCGGACATATAATCTAATTTGGTTATCCATTAGGAATTTGTGCTAGATTTGTGCTAAGTGGATGACATTAGACTTGCCCGCTATTAATTATTACAAGACTAACCTAAACATGAACTTTGAGCTTGGCACAACAAAAAAAGGCCTGTGCCTATAAGTGGGTGAAGTCAGTGGATGATGATGATGATGATGATGAACTTGAAAATGACTGATGAAATGCAGATGCATTGTATAAGTGCACGGACGACGGCCAATCAAGCTATACAAAAAGTTTATACGGATCTCTTACTGTATAGGAAATTTATACAAAACGAGGCCAAGTTATACTGGAAATTACAACTTCATGTGCCGCCGTGTGTACATCCTTTCCCAATCCGCCGCAATATTGTATTTTATATTATATTATTTTATTTATTTAGTAGCGGCCTGTCCCGGCTTCGCACGGGCGGATATTTATTATCCCCTAACCCCCTCCCCCCTATATTTTTCTAGTAATAAATATAGCCTATGTTGCTCAGGGGTAATGTAGCTTTCTAATGGTGAAAAAATTTTTGAAACCGGCACAGTAGTTTTTGAGTTTATTCATTACAAACATACACACACACAAAAATACAAATCTTTCCTCTTTATAATATTAGTGTAGATGTACGTACACACAAAATACTTAACAGGACTTGATAAACACACACTATGACAGGATGTGATGTTACTCAATCTAAAACGTTACTGATAAAAGTTAAATGAAAACATCCAGAAGACCTCTGACTTCGCGTCTTCACTGAATCATTTACCTTTACCTTGCCTCTTTTCATGCGGAAAGCGGAATGAGCAGAGCATTGATCACTTCGCTTGCTCACAGCGCTTAAACTCTTACAGGTTATTTCATCCAGGTTTTCTCACAAAGTCACAATCTTTTGTAACGTTTTATCCAAACGTCTTTTTTTCCTTGGCACTTTGGGTAAGCTTTATGTCTTGTCACTGTCGTATAACTGTCAAACTGCAAGTACGAGAAAGAGAGAGGAATATGTCTAAGTCACCGTATCATACCATACCAACCACCACTATTAATATAGTCTGTACCATATTTTGACAAATACGACGTAATGATTAAAGAACGTGTTAAATAAAGTATATGAGATCTCGCCCTTAGACTGCTTCACGTGTATGAGTCACATAAATAATAACAGAAGCGCTGGTCGATCTTCAAAGTTAAGCCGCACTTGCTTAGGTCGGTTTGTAGATGGGTGACCAACATAACATACCGATTTTCCTCCATGCCTCGGAAAGCACGTTAAGCCCTTTGGTTCCGGCTGTCATTTGTAGATCTTTGACAGTCGTTACAGGTAGTCAGTGGACCGAAAGTCTGACAACTAGTAAGGGGTATCGTATTACCCAGTACTAACTCTTCATAGTCATCTTCCTACCCTTGTCCCGTGTTACTAGGAGTCGGAGAAACACATAATTTAATTAATCCATTCTTCCCTGTCAAACGTCCAGTGAAGTGGCAATGGGCCGGTCATATTAGCCGTAGAACCGATGACCGATGAGGTAGACGTGTTCTTGAGTGGAGACCGCGAATCGACAAACGTAAGATGGGATGCCCTCAGGCTCGGTGGAGTGACGATTTTCGCAGGGTGGCTGGTAGCAACTAGATGAGAGTTGCTGAGAATCAAATTGCAGGTAGACTGCTATAGGCTGATGATGATGATGAATCATCACGCTATCGTAGAGTACTCGTTTAACTATCGTAATTTAGATATTCTATACCACTCTTCCTTATTAAGCACTCTTCCTTATTCCTTGTTATGTTCATCATTCTCTTGCCCTTATTCCAATTCATTAGGAGTCGGCGCAGCATGACTTTTTCTACTAAACAGTACTCTATTACTTGTATCTCATCAGACACCTCCTATCGTGCCATATCATCCGTCACACAGTCCATCCATCGTTTCTTTGGTCCTTCTGTCTTCCTCTACTCTTATACCCATCCACATTCACACTCAAAACTTTCCTCACGACATTTCCCTCATTCCTGCGCATCACATACCCATGTTATGTACCTATATACCAGGTATTTATATAATTATGAGAACTGGATCATGTGCTACCAAGCGACCTTGGTTCAATACCTAGCGGTAATCTACTTCCTTACCGCGGCGTTTCTCGCGATCCTATTGTTTTATTCATCCGATCAACAAAGGAGGTTCTCAGTGTTTTTTCCCATCGTTTTGAGAACGTAACACCCTTTCTGACCCTTTTTTTAGGGTTCCGTAAGTGTAAATGGGTTATTAGGATTTTGTTTGAGTTTTTAAATTGGGTTGTGGTTTCTTGATAGTAGGTGTTGATAGATACAACTATAGACAATATAGATAGAAGCTTAAGTTATAAATAATAGCCTGGATTGTGTTCCCGTCGTAGAAGTTGCGTAAGTACAAAAATTATCCATCTGAACGGCAAATTCTAATAATCAAATAATAAATTCAAATAATCTCGATCTCCCGAAAATAACTTTAACTCATCAAGATTTTTATAAATTTTAACCTACTTCTAAAAAGGAGGAGGTTATGTATTTAACGGCCATCTTTTTTTGTTCATATATGGTCACCGAACCAAATTTTATAATAGATACTCACACACTGCAATGTTATTAGTTTTAAGTCATCTTGCTGCGCCCTAACATGGTCATGTACTCATTAGTTTAAGCTTAGCGTATAACTATGTGTACATTGTGCATTCAATAAATAAATAAAACAAAGAAAAAGCTCCAACCAAGGAGTTGTTTCACCCCTATAAAAATTATTCATACATTCTGTTTCACAAAATATTATGTTTTTGGGTTGCACTTTTTACAAGCGAACCGACAAGGCAAAAAAATATGGTTAATGTGACAAAAAATATGTGAAGCAGGATGTACGAACCTTTTGTTAATTCATATTTATGTTAGTTTAATTAAAATTGTGTGCATAATTTGTGAAATTATTTTGTAGTTAATTTATTTTGATTTATTTAAAAATGCACGTACACCGTTTTTTTGCCGGATTGTGGTGAGTCAAAAACGAGGAGAATATTGTTTTTTTTTGTGTAAAGAATTCTTTAACAGGGCTGGAATCAGTCAAGAGAGAGATATCGTTAGAAAGGATAACAGAAAAAAGAACATTAGGTATTCAACAAATCGTATACAGTTTTTCTATAAAAATATATTTATACGTACCTAGCACTTTACGTGTAAATACAGGGTGGACGGGAAACCGATGTGAAAACGGTTACCACATATTCAATACATCATTCTAAGCCCCATATAAAATTTTCATTGGTTATTTTTTTTTAAATAGTTGTTCCCTACATTTTGACCGTGTAGGTAGGTGTTGCACCTTTGTAAGAAGCAGCAGTTTTTTTTTTTTTTAAACCGATTCAAAATTTCTATGTGGGGGGGGGGGGAATCCGGGGGTTCGGAATGATGGATTGAATACGTGGTAACCGTTATCGCGTCGGTGTCCCTTCCACCTCGTATATTTTTATGTTTTGTTGCAAAGATCTGTTGGCGCTCGAATGAAAGGGGGGATTTTGTGGCGCGGTGATGGCTTTGTATTTTAAAGGGTTGCGGGCTGCGGGACTGTTCGAAAGAGATACCGCGGCCCTGGAACACAAAGGGCAAAGAAGGAACATGGATGGGTTTTAGTCTGTACGAGTCTGACACTCCCTTCCACTCCGCCCAGAACGAGAGAGATCATTTGATGATTTCCCATCCGAAAAAAAAGGGTTAACACTTGTGAAATGTATTGAGAATAAAATGGCGCCAAGAATTTTGTACAGCTATCGTCAGTAGGACGAACACTGATATCCATTATTTTAACATACTGGTATCCACCTACTTAATACAATAATTTAAATAGTTACAGATACATTAATTTATAGATAATAATTACCTACCTTACTTAATTACAAGTCGAATATCGTAAACTAAACAAAATTAAATAGGATAGCTCCCGGGCCGATTCCACTGTTACTTATCATACAAATTAACTGTCTATAAGTTATTAGTAGAGCGGCCTAGTCTTCTGACGTTATTTATAATAGACTAGCTGTTCCCCGCGACCTTCGTCCGCGTCAAGTTATTAAAAATACAATTTTCCCCGTTTTTGCAACATTTTTCATTGCTGCTACGCTCCTATTAGTTGTAGCGTGATGATATATAGCCTATAGCCTTCCTCGATAAATGGACTACCCAACACTGAAAGAATCATTCAAATCGGACCAGTAGTTCCAGAGATTAGCGCGTTCAAACAAACAAACAAACAAACAAACACTGAAGCTTTATAATATTATAAGTATATATTACACTACAACTCGTTATGTGACACTAAAGCCTTCATCAATAACCGCTCTCATTTGATGCTCAGCATAAGCATAATCAGCCTATAATGTTCCCAATGTTGGGACACAGGCCTCCTCTCTATGAGAGGGAGTGGGCTATAATCTACCACGCGGGCCCAGTGCGGGTTGGTAGATGTCACATGACTTCGATTTTTTTGTTCTAGGATGTGCCGGTTTCCTCACGATGTTTTCTTTCACCGTTTTGAGAGTAGTGGTGATACACGAAGTAATGCGCCTGCCTGGGTTCGAACCCACGTCTTACTGCTCGTAGTCGGGGTCGCCACCATTGGGCCACTGAAGCTCAGGCGGAGTTTGAAATGAGAGCTAAGTTTTGTTAACACCTTTGATGTCTCTTCAGCAGTAGAAGCTTGCTTCGGTGAAGTAAAACATCGCGAAGAAATCAAACCAGCATGCCTGAGAGATATTTCTCGATGGCATGTAAAGCCAAGTCAGAGGCCCATGGGCGGCATAAAAACTCTGACACCAGGTTAGGCACTAATCACACGAAAAAAAAAGCAGCAGATTTCAAAATTGAACGCTACTTTGTATGACTGAAAGGTAATAGAGAAGTATGGAAGAATGCTGCGTCGACACCAAATAAATTGGGCAGGAAAATGATGATGGATATAATACCACCACCTTATTTCAAAAAATATTTTGAACCGTTCCAAAAAACCTACGGAACTCTCCACGTTTTATTAACACTGTCGTATTTAAACAATTTATATTGACGTCTATCTTGCTATCGCTATCCAACGATCTCTATGGCTATCGAATATCTATAAACTTTTATTGAACGTTTCTTCCCGTTAATCTAATACAAAGGGATTATGTTCGTTTGTGTTTGTCGATCTCTGGAATTACTGCACCGATTTAGATGTTGTTTACAGTGATGGAATTTTTTGTCTATGGAATGGGTGTTTTGGAGGTATTTGTATGCTGATTTTGGGACAAGATAAACGTTATTAAATGGTATGGTTTTGTATGATGACTATACGATTAAATGAACAACCGAATATTTTAAGGAGGTTTGTGGGATCAATCATGTAACAATCACATTTTTTTTTGTTTTTTTGCGAAAAACCATAGGACTTTTGAAAGATTTTTTTTTGTTTAATTAATATCCGATTTATTAGGTATTATGAAAACGAGCTACTGTCAGGATTCTTCTTCTTCTTCTTTCTCGTTTCCTCATGACTGAGGGTCGTGACCACATGAGGTCGTTGTCTTCTCCACCAACGCTCTCTATGCTGGACGGTTTTCTGCCATGCGGTCAGATGCCTGGAAATTTCCTCTGGAGACTTCCTTCACCACATCTGTACATCGGAATGGTGATCTTCCACGGCCCTTTTAAAAAGGGCTATAGCTGTCAGGATTATTGAATTCTAAAAAGAGATTGTTTTGATTTTTTTTTGGATTTTCCAAGTATCCTTCTGCATACCTCCTTAGTCTGAATATAGAGATAGGTACCGTACCTACTGAAATGTAATGAGATAGCATTATGTATCACTCTTTATGTACCGAAAATGATGAATAAGTTGTTTAACTAAATAACTTACAAGTAATCTTCACAAACATCTACCATAATTCTTAACTGCCTCGTTGGTCTAATGGCCGCAAGCGCCACTGCTGAACATGGGGTTCTGGGTTCGATTCCTAGGTCGGGCAAAGTGTTCTTGGGTTTTTCCATCAGCAATTTCTCAGTAGCAGCCACGGAGTCTGGATTCGTGCCTGGTTGATGGCAATAAGCTCGCTCCCTATTACATGGGACTTAAAAGACATAACTGGCGAAATGTGGGTGTACTATACATCTCTGCCTTACCCTTCGGGGATTACAGGCGTGATGTTATGTTAATCTTCACAAAAAGATTACAAATGAATATAAACAAGTACCATGATATATTTGAAACGTGTCTAAGCGATTCTTAGACACAAAGCATTTAAAAGCCACATAATTAACTCTCAACCACTCTGTATCTCCCACAAATAAAACGAGCGTGATAATAACTTAAGCAAGTACATTAAGTCACGGCGAACACTTAAGAGTTGATGTAATTCTAATGACTTCTCTTCTAATGTAGTTTGAAGTAATTAATTTGTTGTTTATCATTTTGTATTGAGACTACTAGTCTGAGGACTTAAGGCTGCTCGCGCCAGTGCTCGCGCCAGTGCTCGCGCCAGTGCTCACGGCAGTGCTCGCGGCAGTGCTAAAAGCAAGTGCTCGTGCAAGTGATGTGATTGCGGTATACTGCTTACATTAGAAAATGTTTAGATACCTATGCAAGTGATTCTGTTGATTCCTATCTTGTATTTTTTTACATTACCCCTAGCTGATGCCCGTGGCTTCGCTCGCGTAGTATTCGGTAATTTTCCCAAGGGAGCGCCCTAAGGGGATAAAAAGAAATACATAAAACGTACACATGCTACATACAAATCAAGGTTGTAAACTATCTCTGTGCCAAATTTTATCCAAATCCGTTCAGAAGTTTTTACGCGAAAGAGTAACAAACTTTCACATTTTATTTATTAGAATTAGAAATATTTTTTTTGGAAATTCCGGACGTTTTAGAATTCCTCCCGCATTATGGACACTAAGCTTTAATTTCGGGCTTGTCCATAAAATTCCAAATGCATGGCAACCCTAGGTAAAAAGGATATCGTCTGCATAAAGCCATTTATGGTCAAAAAAAAAAATCGGAAATGGTTTCCCAAGGACAGCCCCACACAAAGAGGTTTGATATCCTTCTGGGAAAACCTTTGCCTAACATGGAAACTGCGTCAATTTATAAAATAAAGTAAGGTAAAATTCCATACCTTGAATGTAAAGCTGCTTAGCTATGCAGATAGAAACAAATGGTCGGAATCGGCCCGCACATGCAAAGCGTAGCATGCTTCAGGTAAGAGGTTAGTTGTGAGTAAGGGCGGTCGCATCAAGACAAGTGTTAAATTTTATGTGTGTAGTAGGGTTGTCACCCTAATTATTATAAACATTTATTTCAGACGAGGTCCATATTTTGTTAGTAACAATGTGCTTAAAAAACTAATGTTCGTATAGGCAAACAAAATTTAAATTACGACATGAAGCCGCACCCACATTTGCAGCATGGGGGACTCCCACTGATCAGTAAAAACACCCAGTAGAGCGAGCGAGTAGGGAGGCGCATCTTTTCCTAACGATAGCGGCAAAGCCATCCACCCGCGCCTCAGCAAACATCCCTGACGCACTGCAGCGCCATGGCAGCCCCAACAGCACCCTGAGTGCATTATTATATTGGAAACGCAGGTCGCTGTATGCCCGCTGCGAATAATTGACCCACAGGCTGCAGGTGTAGATAGATTGGCAATAAGCTTTAAAAAGCGTGATTTTAACTGAATTCGTACACCGTGCAAACCTGCGGGCCAACATGTTACAACGGACAGCCAGCGACCTGCGTTCCCTTGCTATTTCTACATACACTAATACACACAAGAAAAAAACTTGGTTGGTTTACTCAACTGGTTGATATAGCGTGATGTTAAATACCCTATCTACATAATATAACCTTCTACAAGAATTAGGCTACCAAATGCAAAAATTAAATTGCAAACTCGACTGGTTGTTCCAGAGGTAAGCGTGGTCGAATAAAAAAAAAACACTTCTCACTATCAACTCAGCTTTATTATATTACCTAAGTATTAGATTTATGCTAAGACTTTACAGTCACGAGCACCAATATGTATACACTTTCCTAAACTTAAAAGCAATTTTCGCGAGAAGTAACGATTGTAACTGGGAGATAGAAAGAAGAGATTTTTTTCATAAAAATATGAGTTCCAGAATACTATGTTCGTAACAACATGAAATTTTATTCAGAACAGTAGGAAAAACACACTTTTAAAAGTTGTTAAGAGCGTTTACGACTTACGGCATTTCATACAAACATCCATTTCATGCAAACTTTCAAGTACTTTTTTTTCGAAATGACTGAACCGATTTTAATGAAACTTCATGCGCATAAGCAGGATACATAAATCTAAGAAGTTGTTAGAGAACTTTTAGTTATTTCGAAAAAAAAGGACTTGAAAGTTTGTATGAAATGCCGTTAGTCGTTAACGCTCTTAAGTGTTCACATATTGGAGTTCGTGACTGTACATCCCGCCTTAGTTGGCTAGGTATTTCATATTTCGGTTGTTCGTTAACCGTAAGCTACAAACTAGTCGGTTAATTATTCGTGTAATTAGAGTACAAGCATGTGTCTGCACGCTGCATTCATTAGGGGCTAGGCAGGTAATAAAGTATCGCTGATTGTTGTGTTTTAAGGTTTGATATTTTGTGAAGTGGTCTGGTCTGACGGTGGATAAAGTGACGTTAATTACTTGTATTATAGATCGGACGAGGAGCTCGTGGCTAAATAATAACAGCCGCTCCGGTCGATCTTTAGGTTAAGCCGTGCTTGCCTAGGTTAGTCTGTGGATGGGTGACCACCCATTACATACCGAGTTTCCTCCGTGCTTCGGAAAGCACGTTAAGCCGTTGGTCCCGAGGGTCATTTGTAGATCTTTCACAGTCGTTAGGTAGTCAGTGGCCTAAAAAGTCTGACAACCAGTTTTACCAAGGGGTATCGTATTACCCAGTACCAACTGGTTGTGGAGGTCAGATAGGCAGTCGCTCCATGTAAAATACTGTAAAATATAGTTGGGAAAAGGCTAGGCAGATGATGATAGATCGGACTAGAAGCTAGGCTTAACCAAGAGCTGTTAAAAACAAAAAACTTTTTTTTGGAAAATCGATTTCATTACTGCTTTGTCCGTTATTTCAACTTGAAGTTTCAATTAAAAAACTCACCTTGAATACCGAACTTTTTAGATATCAATAAATAATGCGTAGTGGAATCGACCTCGCCTTACAAATCGTAGGTCATGACTTCGTTCCCAAGCAAGTAAACGTGTCTTTTTCTTCACTATTCCCAAACCACTGCTACTCCTGAAAGCCAGAATCAACAGTGGAAAAGAATAGCGGAGGAGTAGGAAAAACATAATTTCCACTTCCTTCCATATCAGCAGGAGACAGAACAAAACAAGGCCAATAGGCACAAAGGGAGTTTAACAACAGAACTGGTAAAAGGCCTCCCACTAGGTGGACCTGTGACCTGGTGAAGGTTGCGGGGACCCACTGGATGCGAGACGCACGGGACCGGTCAATATGGCGACACTTGGGGGAGGCCTATGTCCAGCAGAGGACGTCTCTCGGCTGAAAAGACAATGAGAACAGAAACAGAAACAGAGGTCAAAATGTCTGCCAAAACGCCAAGTATTGATTTTGTGTAATTGTTCCATCAAGCTGCACTGCTATGATTAAGGTAAACATCGCGAGGAAACCAGTACTTCCTAGAACCAAACATTCGAAGACATAAAAGATGTCTATCGACCCGCTCAAGGCCCGCCTGGTTAATTAGGGTATAGTACCGCTAACAAAGAGAAATCCAGTCGCCCAGTAGTGGGAAATTACTAAGCTGGTTGTGAATAATTTATTGATTAGTAAAGTAGCTTGCTGCAGAGGGTTAAAATCTTACTCAATTATTTTTTATCTGTGAGCTCGACTTGTATCATGTGGGCCTAACACAAACGCACTGAGGAAAAAAAAGAAGTTAAAATTAAAAATACTTGATTCAAAAAAGGGTTTAAACGGACCCTTCACGAAGCTGTCAACCAAGCATTATGTACATCAAACTAAGTAACCCTAAAAAATGATTTCTGGGAAACGATTTTTTTTTTTGGGGTGAAAAATCACGTTTTTCGGTAGGACTCAATGTAACGCACTCAAAACATACTGCTGATGAATGCTTTGAATAGTAAACGGGTCACAGAGGTAATTAAAGTAAAGTTATAACCTTAAAAAGTAGTATTGAAAAAAAACTTGCAAAAAAGTTGGCGGTTTGACCCCCAATATCTCCGTCACAAGAAGGTTCCCAGGTATGATCCAGAACAAAGAAATGAGCGCAATGACGGGGAGAACAAGTGCCTTTCGGCTTCGTTAATGGTCTTTTTACACCCTTTATAATATTTACCTAGTTTCAAGTAAAGATTTTTACATAAATAGGTGATAAAATGTGGTGCTTGTGGACCAAAATACTATAGGAAACCTCGTTGTACTTTCGATTCAAACATCGTTCGAATTTACGTTACGTTTTCTTCGCATGTTCCTGTTAGAACCTCTTGTTTAACGTAGCGTTTTCCACACGTCTGCACCTCGCTTTGTGTGAGAACATTCTGTGTATTTGCAGCAACTCAGCCATCGGGCTCAACTTGAAACTTGCTCAAATACTCGTCGCATACTTAGCTCTCCGAGCGAAAGAAGACACGCTGTATATGTTTGAGTTTGAACGCGCGTAAACTCTTTGTTTGATCCAGATAAATAGCTGTTTATTGAGTTAAATCACAGAATTCGTTTATAAAAGCCTTTTTCAGGGTACCTAAATTATTATTAGTCGCAGCCAAATTTTGGAGAAACATGTATCTTACTTGTTACTACTATTATAATGCGACAGTTTGGATGGATGGATGTTTGTTACTCAATCACGCCAGAACGGCTTAACGGAACTGGATGAAATTTGGCACAGAGATAGATTACAGTCTGGAATTCCTTATATACTTTTTCCTTTTTTTTCACACATACTCATTAAAATCAGGTTCGAATACTAGTTCGTAGTTGAAGCTACATAGAACCATACCTAGATTAATAAAAATAAATACATTAGAGAGCGAAATGTAAAACAAGGACAAAAATATTAAAAAAAAAAATGTAATATGTTCACAAAACATTTTCACAAACATAACCATATTTATAGTTACTTGAGTGAGCAGGTAATAAGTGTATCATAGCCAAAAGTTATGTTACATATCTACCTTGTCCCATATGTCACTTGGGGTCGGCGCAACACGGTTTATTTCTTTCATTCTCCTCTATCAACCGTCACGCTATCATGTACTCCTTTTTCTTTCATATTATTCCTCACACAATCCATCCATCGTGTCCTTGGTCTTCATTGGAGCTCGTGTCTAAATAATAACTGCCGCTCGCCCACTACCCATTACATGCCGAGTTTCCTCCGTGCCTCGAAAAGCAAGCCGTTGCCGCGTTGGTCCCGGCTGTCATTTGTAGATCTTTTACAGTCGTTACAGGTAGTCAGTGACCCGAAAGTCTGACAGTCAGTCTTACCAATCTAGGTATCATATTACTAAAGACTAACTGAGTTGTGGAGGTCAGATAGACAGTCGCTCCATGTAAAATATTGGTATTCAGCTGCATCCGGTAAAACTGGAAGCCGACCCCAACATAGTTGGGAAAAGGCTAGGCAGATGATGATCATTCCTCACACAATCCATCCATCGTTTCCTTGGTCTTCCTCTCCCTCTGCATCCATCAACATGTATAGTTCTAGTTATAGATCTACCAATATCTTCACAAAAGAAACTCAAACTACCGGTAGCGGAGGGTCAATTTTTGTAAGAGGTAAGCCGGAGTACATAATTATATTAATGTACTACTGATGCTGATACTGTTAGCCTGCGTCATCCCACTGCTGGGCAAAGGCCTCTCCCCATGACTACATTTTAATGTGATTATATTATTTGTCTATAGAATACGGACTGAGCCATTTATCAAATGGAAGCCGGTAGGAATCGAGTTGTATGGAATCTTCGCCACTGCAAACTACACTTTCTTTTTTTTTTTTACGGATGGGAAATCATCAAATGACTTGTCCCGCTTTGGGTGGAGTGGGATCCCTTCCACTCCCGTATCAGACTCTTACTGACTAAAACCCATCCATGTTCCTTCATTGCCCTTTGTGTTCCAGGGCCACGGTATCTCTTTCGAACAGTCCCGCAGCCCCGGCAGGCATCGGCCCTTGCGGGCCCCTTCCTGGTTGCTGACATCTCTTTGAGGCGCGCGTGGAACACAAACGCGCCGTCGACACGGCCTGTCGTCATAAGACGGACGGACGGTGAGCTAACCCATTACTCACCGTCCACAGGCCCGCGCCTGCGCTGGCCGGGAGCCACCACGTGGCCCCCGACGCCCGGTGCGTCCCCCGCGGCGGCTGGGACGTGAGATTCTCTCCCTCTCACGTCCCGCCATCTCCTTCGCTAGCATGACTGCTTCGCAGAAGGAGGTGACGGCTTCCCATTCCCTCTCGCTCCGGACCATGGCCTGAACTAGGGCCGGGCGCAAGAGGTCGCCGCCGCCGATCGCCGCTACGAGGACACGGCGGAGCTCCACCCAAGCGGGGCAGACCTCCACGGTGTGCGCCACCGTGTTCTCCGGACGATCCTCACAATGATAACACCCGGGCGTTTCCTCCCGCCCGATTCGGTGCAGGAACCTCCTGAAACAACCGTGTGCAAACTACACTTACCCATATTTCTAAAACCACCATTTATATGACTGCACATATTTTCATCCCACAAATAAACCCAACAAACTCCAACAAAATAAAGATAAAACATCCCCCCCCGATCATTCACCTAACTTGAAGCTATTCGTGTGTTTATTAAGACAGCTATTTTCAGCCAGACTCAACGGCAACTGGCTAGAATTCAGTCTGCATCGAGGAGTTATATGTTAAATGTGTTAGAACGAGTGATATATTTGTGGGTACTGGGTACTTTCAGGGAAACATCAGAAGCATTGCGAAACTAAATGGTCTGAGAGGTTTTTGATTTAAAAGAGCGTTATAAATTTGCAAAAGGTATAATAAACGTCTCTTTCTGGTTTGATCTTCTAGTAAACGATGCCTTTTATTTATTTATTTATTTATTTTACTATTTATGTACACACAGTAGACAACACAGGAAAATAACATTATAATACATGAGTACATAGGTACTGCTTATTTCATACGAAATTTCTGCCAGCAGACCTGCAAAAGGAGAAATGAAAAAGAAATGTAGACAATAGTGTGTGAGAAAAGGGATAGGCCTTTTAATAAGTCATAAGTCATTTATTTCTTAACAAAATTCATTGTGTAGAACATAAAATTAGATTAATAAGAATTAGAAAGTAAGTAAATAAATAAATCAAAGATTTAAAAAAAAAATAACAATAACAATTTTTTTACAATAATAAAATTAATAGTCATTTAATAAAGAAATATAATGTCAAAACATGAAAATAATAAAAAAAACTCAATAATAGAAAGTATCGCATCAATACATATGTCATTAATTGTAACTTATTGTATAACAAGACGGATTGATATCTGGGACTATGTCGAACCACTTTCAATTTTGGTTGAACCGTGTAGTAATGTTCAGCTTCTTAACCGAAGTTTTACCAACTTCGTAATAATTGTTATGTAGGTACTACTTAATTGTACTTAATTGTACTTAATTGTACTTAATTGTAAACGGAGCCTTCAAGAAGCCGTCAACCAAGCATTCTGTACATCAAACTATGTAACTCAACTCAATTTAGTTTTTCTGTATGACTTTTTTTTTGGGTGAAAAATCATGATTTACGGTATGACTCAATGTTACGCACTCAAAAACATTGTGCTGATGGATGCATTACATAGTACAGGGGTCGTAGAGGTATTTATAGTAGGTAAAGTTATCATTTTAAAAACTTGTAGGTATTTATAAAAAAATTGTGAAAAGGAACTTTGACCCCCAATATCTCCGTAACTAGAAGGTTCCCAGGTATGGTCTAGAACAAAAAAATATTAACAATGACGGGGAAAACAACTGCCTTTCGCCTTCGTTAAGGGTACTTTTACATCAATTATTTATTTAACGTAAATCTATCACTATCTTACTGTAAACTAAGCGCTCTTAGTTATCTCAAGAGTTTTTCGTTCACTGTTACACGTTACTGTGACACATTATGAAACTCGTTCTTTCTCTAGATAGAGAAGGAACTAGGTCAAATACATTACAGATGAGATGCATTTGTTGTCATTTTTGGAACGTTGAATTTTGAGCAATAATCCATCAGCTGTAGCATTGACTTGTAAGATCGAAAGATCTTAGTTCATCATACCGCTGAAATATTGCCCTTGTTACTCCTACAGGGGTTGAATAGTTACTAATATTGCATTAATATAATAGAATATTAGTAACATCAAGACGTGTCCAAATAAGAAAACAGTAACCTGAGAAACTGATGCCATGTCTATTGTCTGTGTTGGTATTTCCAAGTCTACATGTACCATGGTGGCTTGCCAACTTTATCTAAGCCGGGTATAATCACCATAACTTTCTTTACGGGAACATCACACAACTGTCATAATGCGTTGCATTACTGTCAGAAAACCGTTTGTCGACGTCAACTTTGACAAAGACTAAATTGAAATAAATTTTAATGATTTCTTTACCATTTTTTTGTCTCAATTTATTACTTATTATTATTTTTGTATAAGTAAGGATATTTTGCCTGAAATAGAACACATTTTTTTATTTTTTTTATTTTGCTCTGCGCCCAATTCGAAACGAAAAATAAAACCCATATAGCCTTTTGAAAGTTTTGTACAAAAAAAGCAAAGTGCTATACATAGTTACTATCTATGCAACAAAGAGCGCAGCTTTACACCAATAGGCCAATTCTTTAACATTCTCACAAATCAAGCTAAATCGCAAAAAAAAAACAAATGACTATACGCTGCTCGTATTCACTTTAGTAACTTAACAACCCCGTATTACCAAGCCAGGCATTTCTGCCAGACTGTTTGGCTATAACTCAGTCTGAATCCAGACTATTTTTGTCTGTAATGCCCATTTGTTATTCTCTGTTAGTCTAGTCCTATTTTGCAGCTGAAATAGGTCGGAGATTGTGATAGATTGATTGGGAGTATTCCATTTTTGGGCGGTGCTTAAATTGATTGAGTGTGTTGATTGATAGAGTTGCCTTTAACTCTTTGAAAGCCTGGTTTAGAGAGATGTACCTAATAGTACACCCACATATCGCCAGTTATGTTTAAGTCACATGTAATAGTGGCCGAGCCTATTGACATCAAACATCAAAAACTCTTTGAAAGCCTGGTTTAGTCTGTGAAAAACTGATAGAACCTGAGATAACAATTTTGATCAGCATAAGCATGATCAGCCATCGTGAAACTGAGCTGAGTTCGTGGCTAAATAATAACAGCCGCTCGGATCAATCTTCGGGTTAAGCCATGCTTACCTAGGTTGGTCTGGCGACCACCCATTACATACCGAGTTTCCTCCGTGCCTCGGAAAGCACGTTAAGCCGTTGGTTCCGGTTGTGTTTTGTAGATCTTTGACAGTCGTTACAGGTAGTCAGTGGCCCGAAATTCTGACAACCAGTCTTACCAATGGGTATCGTATTATCCAGTACTTACTGGGTTGTGGAGGTCAAATAGGCAGTCGCTCCATGTAAAACACTGGTACTCAGCTGCATCCGGTTTGACTGGAAGCCGACCTCAACATAGTTGGGAAAAGTCTAGGCAGATGATGACACAGGCGTACTCTCTGCGTTAGGGAGTGGCTTTATTCCATCGAACAGGCTTAATCAGAGTTGGTGTTGTTACCACTGAGCCACCATTCCTCACAATTTGACAAATAATTCGATGTAATATAAATTTCTCAGTAAATCTGATAAGTATTCCACAATGTTTCTCAGAATTCGACTAATTGGATCAAGACTCAAACCTTAGAAATTCTTAACACAGATTGAAAACCTTGCAATTTACGAAGAATTTTATGTTTAGAAATGTATTTGCAACATCATTAAAAATAATGTATTCAGCTTAAGAAGTAAATAGACAGGTTTTTGCTCAGTCATTGGCATATCAGTGTTAAATACATCGTGATGATGCATCAGAATTGTTACAAAGACATCGTCTTTTTATCATCAGGTCATTAAGCAGATCTTTTCTGTCATTTATCTACGTTAAATGATGAAAGCATAAGTTATTTTGTTAAGCGAGGCTTTTGCCATCCATTAAGGGCGTTTACGACGTACGGCATTTCATACAAACTTACAAGTCTTTTTTTTTCGAAATCCCTGAACCGATTTTAATGAAACTTCATACGCATGCAGGATACATAAGTCTAAAAAGTTATCAGAGAAAATTTTCGGAAAGTCCTTAAAAAAAATTGGAAATTTCTGTATCTATGGAAAATCTGAAATCGGTCTGTAATTATTTCGAAAATAAGTCATTGTTGCCATCCAATGAGACAATGCTGCCAGCCTTCTGGCACTTTTCCTATTGACAGCTAATATGAAGACGAACTTTTAGACGCCCTGTAATTCTTTTCTCGTTTTGATTCTTGTACATATTTTTATTGTTATTTTAGATCTATTTGTTGTTTGTAAATAATGTACCTCCGTAGATGTAAGACTGATACTGATACTGATACTGTTAGCCTGCGTCATGCCACTGCTGGGCAAAGGCCTCTCCCCATGACTTCAAGTTGTTTCGATCCAGGGCTAATGTGGACCACTGGTTGTTGGTTTTGTCCAGCTCGTCCCGCCATCTTCTACGAGGTCTGCCGCGACGCCTTCAGGCTGTGTCAGGGCTCCAAAAAGTGGTTATTTTGGCCCACTGTGTAATAAATAGGATTTATTTTTATTTAAAGTATCTGTTGTTAGTATGTAAGACAAGAATTGGATAGATCAGATATTATAATTAAAAAGGCTGTTTTCCCTTCGAAGTCCTACAAGACTACTGATCAGTCATCAGAAGTTATCTCAGGCTATCACAGCTCGAAGCTGGACGCAGTCTAGTCCAAAGCTACACTCTCAACAGTAATAGCTTAGCTTGAAATAAGTGAAAGAATATCGAGAGGGAAAACCTCGTAAGTGTAAAAGAAGTAACTGTTCAGAAGGAACAAAAAAATTCATGCTGTAAAATTTTTGTACGGTGTCTTTTATGTTTTTTATTAATTAATATGGAAATTTAATCCGCTTTTATATCCAGAACTGTTTGAAACTATAAGATACTTCAATTTTCAAATAAAAAACGAAACGTTCGTTGCAAGGTATTCACGCCAAACTGACAGATGCGAGTATATACGAGGTTCTCATTTGCTGTCATACATGGAGCGAGGAGTATCAAATGAACAAATTAGTCAGATTAGGATGTGCGTTGCGAGGTTTTCTTCCTAGAAACGTAATCAAATAAATTTGAGCAAAAATGCATTTCACTCTAAGGCGAGGATATATCCATTGAGTTTTCCAATATCATATTATGACCACACAAAGGAAGTACAAACAAGATAATCGTCCTTTAAACTCTAAAAAAACCGCCAAATCTTCAAAAAACCCATTCAAACCACCCATCCATTCAAATGTTAACACATTAGTGTCAATAACGTAACACAAAAGATTACAAGCTACTGTTTACAATACCAAATACGAAACACAATAGGAAATAAATCCCGCTAAACATATACCAACACAAAGTTGCAAGTAACCCTTTAAAATCGTTGCAGCTTCGGAAGCCTTACAACCTTTCTTATTATAACTGGATTTATTAAATAAAACAAGCAAGGTAGGGTTATATTTCTGACTCTTTCCCCCGCCACGCGACCGTATACCTCACTGTCTATCTTGGGAAAAATTCAACTGCCCATCTCTCTTACACGGCACGCTTATATCGCCATCTTTGTCTTTATGGGTGAATGCACGATACATCCGTTGGAAACTGGTCTAAGAAGTGACAGGTGTAAAAACAAGTCGATCTCGAGTCTCGAAGAGAATTCCTTGACCAGTCCAGCCAAGCAACAGATGGTCACAGGTATCTATAAGTAGATTTTGTCTGCAACGTTTTTTTTCCATGTAAAGAAGTATTTGCATGCGTTTCTGCGAGCCTGGTAATTGAGTTGCCTTGAAGGTAATCATGATTGCTTTAAGCTGGGGAGTTTAGGTATTTTTTATGACTGTTTTTCCACTTTAGAAGTTAATAGTAACGTTATAATAATTGTCTTATGGAGAAACACTTCTAGTGTAAAAGATAAATTAATAATTATAATCGCTCTAGAAACTACAGTGGCGAAGGTTCGATACAACTCGATTCCTACCGGCTTCCCTTTGAAAACTGGCATAGTCAGTATTTTGTAGACAAATAATAAAATCACATTAAAGATAAGTAAATTGATCCTTCGCTACTGCTAGAAAGCATAAATAATAATATTGTTTAATGTACCATTTTCTCGCACTCGATCCACCTCCCCTAAACCGCGTATGCTTAAGATGCTCAACGCGCTCGTGGAGACCAACCCTGGATTGGATTTGTTTGCTGATGAATGGAAGTCGATAAGATTAGTATGTTTGTGGTTCTGTGAGAAGACCGAGTAAAAGGATTACTTAATTCAGTATTAATGGCTTATTGCTGTACTAAATGTAATAAAAGGAAAAATGCAGAGGCTATTTTTAGAACAATAGGTAATTGAAATCGCTAGTCGTGTCTATCTGTTTAATCCCTTTTTCATATATACTGCACAACGGATTTTGATGAAGATTCCACCATCACATATTTATGGAGGAAGAACCAGGATAGCCCGCGATTTTGAATTTTTCTTAAGATTTTTGTTCAATTTGCAGGTCATTGTGAGGCTGTATGAATAGTTATTTCACGAAAAAATCATTCAATGGGATTAAATTAACTCAGAGGGTTGTATTGATGATTTTAATGATTATAATTCTGTGAAGCCATATTTGTTTGCCGCGAATCATATTTTAGTCATCATACAACCAGACACCAGTGGCGAAGATTTCATACAACTCCCCACCGGATTCCCTTTGAAACATGGCACAGTCCGTATTCTATAGACAATTAATAATATAATCACATTAAAGATATGTACTCCGACTTACTTCTTATAAAAATTGACCCTTCTCTACTGCCAGAACCTGACCTGCAAATTGCAAGAAACGCAAGAAAATTTTAATTTCGTCGACTACCATGGTGCTTCAACTTAAACACTTACAGTACTATCATTAAAAGACTTTTTCCAATAATACATTCTTCTTTCAATATTAATAAAACTTGTTGTTATGTTAAGCCGTAAAAGTGCGAAGTTCACTTTAAATTAAATTCTGTGTAAGTGCGCTCTTAATGCTAAATAATGGGCAAAGCTCTTTTGACTAGAATTCAATTTTAATATTGGAGGAGTTAATTTTAAAGCCAAAGACCATTATTTTCTAAACATACCTACACATAAAATAAATTATATTGAAGTGTATGTTCGTAATTTCAAAATAACAGCTTTTTACTGAATTAATATTATAACGTAATCTAGACGAAATATTAATATTTTATTTTGTAAAATAGAATGACAACGAATTCGATCAAAACTTTACTGTTTCCACAATCCTCTGAGATCCGCCACCTAAGCATAACAAACAGGATAATCAAAATGATCATACCATCATCATCTGCCTAGCCTTTTCCCGACTATATTGGGGTCGGCTTCCAGTCTAACCGGATGCAGTTGAATACCAGTATTTTACATGGAGCGACTGCCTATCTGACCTCCACAACCCAGTTAGTACTGGGTAATACGATATCCCTTGGTAAGACTGCTTGTCAGACTTTTTGGGCCACTGACTACCTGTAACGAATGTCAAAGATCTGCAAATGACACCCGGGACCAACCGGCTTAGCGTGCTTTCCGAGGCACGGAGGAAACTCGGTAAGTAATGGGTGATCACCCATCCACAGACCAACCTAGACAAGCACAGCCACGAGCTCCTCATCAATCAAAATAATCACACCACCACACCATAACAGCACTAAAATATTTCAAATCTCATCTCTAAGGTCTTAGTCACAAGATAACTTTCTGCATAAAAAGCATTCCTCATATCTTTGAGTCATAATACCTTGGCGTCGCGTATAAGAACAAACTATGTCATAATTACATTCTTTCTAGATCAAACTATCTTTTCTAAGAATAATTTTCTAACATATTATTAATATTGCCCTTTTTTTTCTTCTAAGATGTCTACTAGATGTAATAAAATAGGATACGCGTAGGAAGCCTGTCAGAGATGTTTATTTTGTAAAGGGTGTAACGAAGCCGAAAGACATTTGTTCTCCCCGTCTTTGCGACATTTTTTTTGTTCTAGACCATACCTGGGAACCTTCTAGTTACACGGAGATATTGGACGTCAAATTTCCATATTTTTCAATTTTTTTTTTCAAAATACTGATTTTTTAAGGTTTGAACTTTACTTTAATTACCTCCATGACCCGTTTACTATTCAAAGCATCCATCAACACTACGTTTTGAGTTTTACCGTAAAACGTGACTTTTCACTCCAAAAAAAAGTCGTTTCCCAGAAATAATTTTTGCGTAGGGTTACTTAGTTTGATGTACATAATGCTTGGTTGACGGCTTCGTGAAAGGCTGTGGGTTGTATTAAAAACAGACAAATCATAATTTTTTTGGAATGTCTTCGTAAGGGCATTTATTCATTAAAGTTTCAACCTTGAAAGTCAACAATCAAAACCAAAAGTCATTTGTTTTTATTCATTACTCTTACTATTAGCCTGTGTCATCCCACTGCTGGGCAAAGGCCTCTCCCCATGAATTCCGAATCTATCGATCCAGGGCCAATGTGGATCACTGGTCGTTGGTCCTGTCAAGCTCGTCCCTCCATCTCCTACGAAGACTACCGCATCGCCTTCTGGCTGTGTCAAGGTAGTAAATCTTTACGTAGTATAAAACAAAGTTGCTCCCGCTGTTTGTTCGCTTAGATCTTTTAAACTGCGCAACGGATTTTAATTCAGTTTTCAGCAATAGATAAAGTGATTCAAGAAAGAAGGAAGAAGGTTTTATTGCACCCGTGCGAAGCCGGGGCGGATCGCTAGTCCTTACTAATACAATAAATGCGAAAGTAAGTTTGTTTGTTACCTTTTCACGCCTAAACCACTGAACCGATCATCCTGAAATTTTGCATATACCTTGTCAAGTGTACAAAATCGGACTTAGGATACCTTTCATCCCGAAAAGAAATATTGTTCCCCAGGAAAATAACAATAATGTTCTTATGATAATAGATGGCGCCACGTGTCTTTCGAATCAAGATTGAATTATATTATTACAAGCAGAGAACAACCCGAATTGATTGTCAAATTCAAAATTAACGTGAGCAAAGCCGCGGGCAAAAGTTAGTTATTTATAAACTACAAAAAAAAAAACTTCTAATCAAGTTCTGTTTCAGAAGCTCAAGAATTATTTTTAATAGAAAATGCTTGCGTTAACGGCTTCTAGGTTACAAGTAAATTAGATTTACTAGTTAAACCGATACGTAGTTACGGGTAAACTATGATTATGTGCAGTTAACTCTGCGTTTTATCTAGACGTTAATAGTTGATTTTGAACCGGTATCAATATTGCATGTCAATATGGCGTACAACCTATCATATAATAATCAGCCTAAGCTCGATCAGTGCTAAAGAAATCATGTCTTCAGGTCAGAGTAAGTAGGTAATAGACTGCATATCAAGCTACTACAATCTGTCAAATTTCTTTACTAGATTTTCAACTTTATCGCTAAAGCTCTAGGTTTAAAGTTGATTGGGAAAATTTGACAGTTTTGGGTAGCTTAATGTCCTGTCTGTACATAATTTAAAATATTACTTATCCACGTATGTTGATTTAATTTCATAACACACTTTTACAGTGTCTTTTATTATAACAATTCAACAACATTCAAAGCGATTCAATAACATACAAGCAAAAGGTTGGTAATTTCTTTCAAAATACTCTAGTAGGCGAATGGTTGCTTCGCCCATCTTCTTGTATTCTTTAGCAACAGAGAAAAAACTTTTCAAGTTGAAAGTAAAGTCCTAGGTGCTTGAATTTCGTGTAAGTATCATAAATACAACTTTCATTTAGTACTTCACAGTCTTTCCATTCTGATACCTCCCCTATTTCTCTCCCTTCCAATTTAGTATGTAAATCTGACACACACAACAATACTGACAGGCATGCTCTCTCAAACATACACACACACACACACTTTATTTCGGCAATCAATACTTGCAATGAGCAATCACCATTTCACGATTTCTTAAAACCCATTCACACGATCATTTTTGCGAAGCAAAACGCGCGACAAAAGACGACAAGTTGTTTTAAAGAAAAAAAGGAAACTATACATGTTTATGTTGGTATACTTAGGAACATTATCTATACATATAATAAAATCGTAAAAATCCAATTGGATGTTCCGACTTGGCGCTAAAACTACTGCATAGATCCTGTTCAAATTTTGCACAAATATTCCTTATAGGCTTCTTCACAACTTAGGCTATATATTATCACGCTACTCGCTTAAGGGGGTGAGCAATATTGCATTATGTCAGTATCCTTCATTTGTTTGACTTTTCAGTCATGACAAGCACCAGAACGGCTATTTAAAGCTTATGTCAACAGAGAAAACAGCCTAGCGGGTTCTTGAACGTTCTGTAAGCTACGGGTCGCAAGTTCAAACCCCACTATTACTTTCACTTTTTGTAATTTGTTTGTATATTTTTTGATGCTTTTAGATTTCCATTTTGTTTTTGTATTGACCATTGAGCATTTCCGTTTTTCTCCCTTTTTCTTCAAACGTTTCTCCAAAAATAATAGAGAAGTATGGAAGAAGATGACATGCTGCGCCGACCCCGAAAAAATTGGGATAACGGCAGGAGAATGATGTTGATGATTTCTACAATAAGTTCTTGCTGTACTAGAAGTCTGTTTCCTTCTCGATTTGCAAAATATCAATAATCAATCGCAGTTTGGAATTTTATTTTGGAATTTTATTGTTCTTTTATAGATTGGTATAGTGTTCAGAAGCGAGCATGAGGTCCTGGGTTAGATTCCCGGTCGGGCAATGTGTTATTGAGTTTTTCCACCAGCAAATTCTCAGTAGCAACTACGAAGTCTGGTTTTGTGCCCGGTTGATGGTGTATCGCCACTATAAAAAGTACTACAGCAACATATTACAAAAATTACTACAGCGCCATCTATGACGCAGGTGATGAACTAAACATCGATATACGTCTAAATTCTGCCTGGGTCAAATAAATCGACCAAATAAAGTTATCCGCGATTTAAGACTTTATAGAAGTACCCGACAACAACTGTTGGGCAGTAGCCACCAGACATTACACCCGTCTGGTCGGACTATCCTCCCTTTTCTATGGGGATGAAGAACTTTACAACCTGTTCTTTATACCCCAAAATGGCAATAGGCTCGCTAAATATTTCATGGGAGTTAAACATAACTGACAAAATGTGGGTGTACTACTAGGTACTATATACACTCATCTGTTTTCTCATTAAAATATGTATTAAAAAACAGATAGGTAATTTTATAACAAACACGCTGGTATAACGTTTTGTTTTTTTAATTAGCCTATTCTGGCCCACTGCTGGACACAGGCTTTCCCCATTTCCTTTCCAACTCTCCCGGTGTTTTGCCTTCTCTGGCCAATCAGTCAGGAACGAGTCCAAATCGTCAAACCAGCGTTTGTTGGGCCTGCCTCGGTGACGATGACAGTCTTCAGGTACCTACTGTATGACTATTCTGGCCCATCTGTCCTGACCCATTCTGGAAATGTGACCCGCTCAGTCCCATATGAACCTCTTACACTTATCGCCAACATCGGCGATGCCTGTCTTGGAGCGTATTGTGGTGTTGCGTATTCAATCGGTGATTTTGATGTTTAAAATCCATCGCTCTTTGGCAAACCTTGAATTTGGACTTTTCAGCTGCCGTCAAAGATCATGTCTGGGTACCATACGTTAGGATAGGCAGGATACACAGGTCGACAAGTTTACACTTAAATGAGATTCGAAAGTATAACGTTGTCTAAGTAAAAGCGGTCAAGCCTAGCGTCTGTCGCAGTTTTAAATATTCTTAACTTAATGATTAGGCAACCCATTCGTTATAATTTTTAAGTAATGTTTTTTAGCCTTTATTGTCCCACTGCTGGGCAAAAACCTCCCCCATTGCCTTCCATTCTTCTCTCCGTGCGGTTTTCTTCGTCCTATCTGTCCGAAACGCTTCTAAGTCGTCACACCAGCGTTTTCTAGACCTCCCTCGGCGACGACGCCCGTCTTCTGGCACCCACTGCGTGACGACTCTGGCCCACCAGTCCTGATGCATTCTACAGACGTGGCCCGCCCAATCCCACTCCAAACTAGCAGTCTTATCGCCCACATCAGCGATTCCAGTTTTTGAGCGTATTGTGGTATTGCGAATTCTGTCGCTGAGCTTAATACCCAATACGCTACGTTCCATCGCCCTTTGGCCAACCTTGAGTTTGGACTTTTGCTTTTGGGTGAGGATGGGCAGAATGCACATGTTGATGAGATTGCGCTTCAGGGATAAAGGTGGTCACCCTTCATCAGCGACTTCATGGACCAGTACCTCTTCCAGGCGTTCTCGACTCGGCAACTCTCAAACTCAAATGTACTCATCGACGTAGTGAATTTCTTGCCCATCTACCTCAACCCTACTTTTTACGCTATTTGTGATGAC
Source organism: Noctua pronuba (assembly GCA_905220335.1). Classification (NCBI taxonomy): domain Eukaryota; kingdom Metazoa; phylum Arthropoda; class Insecta; order Lepidoptera; family Noctuidae; genus Noctua; species Noctua pronuba. The sequence goes on along the minus strand of LR999918.1, from coordinate 5,698,899 downwards.
TTTAGTCTTTTTTTATGTATATTCAACATATTTTTCATTCGGTGAACAGTTGGGGGGGGGGGGGCGGGGCTGTATTAGGCATTTTTTCTATACTAAGCAGGCTTTATTTACAATTGTGGAGTGAAGAGAAATAACGAAAATAACTAATAACTGAGATAATAACTGTTTCACTCGCGGCACGTCTTTAACGTTTAGATGTGGCTGCACTAGCATTTTAACTTCGGAGCAAAATATTAAAAAAATAAAAGCAAAAATATATAAAAGCGAAAGGTCACTCACTCACTCACTCATCACGAAATATCGAAAACCGCTTGACGTAAAAAGATGAAATGAGGCAGGGAGGTAGTTTATAGTTAGTAGACGTCCGCTAAGAACGGATTTTGCGACAGGGCCGGATTAAGGGGACCTCAGGGCTCTCGCAAGTTTGTATGAAAGTCCTTCATTTTTTGTGCTACAAGCTTGAAATTTGGCAGGGAGGTAGTAAATAGTCAGTAAAAGTCTGCTAAGAACGAATTTTGCGGCAGGGCCGGATTAAGGAGGTCTAAGGGCTCTCGCAAAATGTTGTAAATCAAAAGCAAAATCTCACGACCTCCTTCTGCGAAGCAGTCATGCTAGCGAAGGAGGTGGCGGGACGTGAGAGGGAGAGAATCTCACGTCCCAGCCGCCGCGGGCGAAGCACCGGGCGTCGGGGGCCACGTGGTGGCTCCCGGCCACCGTAGGCGCGGGCCTGTGGACGGTGAGTAATGGGTTAGCTCACCGTCCGTCCGTCTTATGACGACAGGCCGTGTCGACGGCGCGTTCGTGTTCCACGCGCGCCTCAAAGAGATGTCAGCAACCAAGAAGGGGCCCGCAAGGGCCGATGCCTGCCGGGGCTGCGGGACTGTTCGAAAGAGATACCGTGGCCCTGGAACACAAAGGGCAATGAAGGAACATGGATGGGTTTTAGTCAGTAAGAGTCTGACACTCCCTCCCACTCCACCCAGAGCGGGAGAAGTCATTTGATGATTTCCCATCCGTAAAAAAAAAAAAAAAAAAAAAAAAAAAGGGCTCTCGCAAAAAGTCTCTTAATGTTTTAAATCAAAAGCAAAATCTCACGACATCTCACCCAGGGGAGAGGGGGGGGGGGTGTTGAAAAATCGCCAAAATTGCCTCACGTAATTAATGGACGCCCCCTAACCCAAGTATCTCCTTGCTTAAAAGGTGATCTCCAAATCATGTGTGTGATAACTTTATGAACCTAATTGAAATAAACATTCTTTTTTTTAACACTTTGCTCGACCCGGGAATCGATCCCAGGACCTCATGCTTAGTAGTCGCTCTTGCGACCACTCGAGGCAGTCTTACACATACATTTTCCACGCGAACGAAATCGCGGGCAACAGCTAGTCTTATATATAAAATTCTCGTGTCACAATGTTCGTTACCGTACTCCTCCGAAACGGCTTGACCGATTCTCATGAAATTTTGTGAGCATATTCAGTAGGTCTGAGAATCAGCTACTATCAATTTTTTATACCCTTAAGTGACGCAGACGAAGTTGCGCGGGTCAGCTAGTAACCTATAAATATTTTCATTTGTTACTTTTTCTAGATGACCAGTAAGGAGCGTTAATGTTAAGCATAAACAAATTCTTTTCACACATTGCGGATGCATGTCACCCTTTTAAATAATAATATTTATTTAAAATATTGACATTGGCGAAAAAATTTACGTGTAAGCAAAAACAAACCTTGAAGCACTAAGAATTATGTGTCAGTATTCATATGAACGGGCCACAGTAGTCGATTATGCACTAAGTAGTCACATAGCTCGCCCATATCGACTACAATCGCGACATGTGACAATATCGCGATGAAGTTTGAGCTGTGAGCGCGCTTTCTATCGATACTGTATCGACCATCGATAGGTGCTTCCCGTCTCTATTCATGCCAGTGGAGAGCTGTAGAGACTATCGCGTAAAATTGTGTATTGTGGCAACTTTATGAGTGCAAAGATTAATGGTTAACTTTATTTTCTTTGGATCCAATTAACAGAGTAATTTTATATTATCAATCTTTTGGCTTACATAAAATTAAAATAAATATGTTTTTCAAGATCTGAGCATGAGGGAGCACAACCGCTGATCATGAGGTCCTGGGTTCAATTCCGGGCAAATTGTTATTGGCTTTTCCCATCAGGAATTTCTTAGTAGCAGCCACAGAGTCTGGATTTGTGCCCGGTTGATGGCAATAAGCTCGCCTCCTATTAGATGGGACTTAAAAAGATATCTGGCAAAACGTGGGTGTACTATTAGGTACACCCTCTGCCTAATCCTTGGGGAATACAGGCGTGAAGTTATGTTTCGTACTACAGAATAGGCTTTGGTTTGTAGCCACAAAAAAGTTTAAACTGTCTTTATCAGCGATTCAGACACTTATACTTTAAAAATGTTTCATAGTTGAAGCCTGCCCTTCTCCTAATCTATTTGGGGTCAGTGCAGCGTGTCTTCTTCTTCTTCCATAGTTTTCTATTTCTCGAAATCTAAGCAGCCCACCATCTTTTTAGCCATTTCTAGTTAAACAAAATACCCATAGAAGTATTATGATAATTTTAAAAGTAACTGTCAACATTCACGAAAAAACGCGACGCGGCGCGACAAATAAAACCGTGTATTCGGGTCTTAACTTTAGCAGTGCTACCACAATCACACCTGCGATGCAGCGTGGAAGTTGTACATTGAAACAATAGAGCAGCGACTAGTAATAAATATTTGCTCTGCGCTGTTCCTAATCGATAGATTGTAAAAGGTGTTGGGTGGAGGTATTGTTAAGTGCAGATTATATTGGCGATGTAAGGTGGGGATAAAGTAGGTAGGGATTTTTTTTTTATTTTTAGTTATGGGACATCATCAAATAACTTCTCCTGCTCTGGGTGGAGTGGGAGGGAGTGTCAGACTTTTACTGACTAAAACCCATCCATGTTCCTTCTTTGCCTTTTGTGTTTCAGGGCCGCGGTATCTCTTTCGAACAGGCCCGCGCCTACGGTGGCCGGTAGCCACCACGTGGACCCCGACGCTCGGGGCGTCCCCCGAGGCGGCTGGGACGTGAGGTTCTCTCCCTCTCACGTCCCGCCACCTCCTTCGCTAGCATGACTGCTTCGCAGAAGGAGGTGACGGTTTCCCATTCCCTCAGTAGTGTAGGCCTTGCAGATTCCTAGATACTTGTAACTTTTTATCTTGTGTTACGTTTTTTGTGGAGTAAGCAACGACATAATTGTCTGGCCCACGCTGTCCCCCGTACTTAAGTACTAATGCTGAAACATGATAATATTGTTAAACCAAATCATTTTAAAGGAGTAACCATGGAGTTTCTTGCCGGTTCTTCTCCAAAGGAAACGACCAAAACGAACCGTGCACCTTTTTCTTCACTTTTTATAAGTGCTGGTCGGCATAATTACAAACATTATAATAACAATTGGTAATATGACTTTTCTCTGATAAAATACCAACAAAACTGAACGTGAGATCCTGGATCGGATCCCAGATTGGATAAAGTGTTATTGGGTTTTTCCATCAGTAACTTCTCAGTCTTAGGTACTAGATTATCCTAATTGATGGCGACAGGCAAGCCTCCCTATTACATTGGACTTAAACATAAATGGGTGAAGCATAGGTATACCTCTGCTATCACTTCAGACATGGCAGGCGTAATGTTATGTTATGTACATAGCAGTCGAGCATGGGTGATTTTTGTATAATCACGAGAAGAAAAGAACAAGATTCAAAATTGAGCCCCTGAACTACCTTCCTTAAGATGATAGAAATTAGACACAATTTTAACTAACCCGCTCAGACGCTATTTTCCACCCCAATAAAAATATAAAAAGGATGATGCCAATAAGACAGCCACTTAATTTCATACAACCCCTTAACCCCCTCGCTACGTAACAGCTAATAATAAGCTTGATACAAAAATAAAATCTACCCATATTACGTAAAAAAATCTCCGGCAAGGTAACAGGTAATTACTTCCCGTGTCGGGAACAAATGGGGACTTCCCACGCTTGGAGAGTATCTATGTATCATGTATCTTTGTTTGTGCATATTTATGATCGAGAAGCTGAGAATTGGAAGGGTTGTCATTCATTGGCTATGCGCGCCTAGTACTTTGAGATGCAAAGAAATGTCAATATGTTTATAAATTACTTTGTGTACGTATACAAACTATATTTCTTAAAATAAATCTTTATTTGAATTGAGATCCTCCTCCATTTTAGAAGTCGGTTTTAAAAGACAATGCACGAGTGTAAAAAAAAACCTAAATCGCTTCAAGTGTGCCTATAAAATTTGAAGAGTACCCTCGATCCCTCAAGGATCCCATCATTAGATGGAACCACCTGGGGAGTATACCCTTTCAAACAAAAAAATAAATTTCCAAATCGGTACCTAGAGGTGTCTTCAAGTAATCGGGGAATATACAAAAAAATAAAAGATTTCGAAGAATTGAGAACCTTCTCCTTTTGAAGTCGGTTAAAAATATTAATCGTCCGCTTCTCTCTGTCAACGGGAAAAGTGCCCAGATGTCTTTACAATGCAATTGAAGATCCAAAATTAAATAAATACGGATAATAACTTTGGTTACCGACGTTGCTTGCAGAATAAACAAACTGAAGTGACAGTGAGACGGCTGGCCATGCTTGTCGAAGGACTGATGCCGATGGGGAAAACAAGTCTTGGAGTGGAGACCGCCTATGTCCAGCTAGGGGCTGCAAAAGGCTGAATTGATGAAATTAAAATGCTGAACAAAAACTTGTCACCATTATGGAGATTCCTGGCATTATATTAGCCACTCTCCTTTTCAAACTATGGGTATTGTAGAAGATAAATTATCCTTTAAGAAAACCACAACTTAGAAAAAACTTAAATCTCACACTCGCGAGACACACCTAAACTCAACTAAAAATCCCAATCATTCCATTCCAAGGCCGGTTCCACCACCAAACTTAACCTCAGTTTAACGTCACCTAATATACCACCACTCTATGAACTATGACAGTAACCACAACCACGTCTGTAACTAAAGGATCTCTCCCGAACTTCGCTGTAAATATATTTAAGCCGTTCAAGCGCTTCGGCTTAGCTGAAATTACTACGGAGCCGTGGCACACTGGGAAATACAGGGGAAACAATGAAAGTGGATATATTTTCTAAAGGTTTATAAATATTGCAGGCGAAGTAGAATGAATGTGAATGCGCTGTAGCGACTTTAAATTTGTTTGTTGGTTGAGTTTGGCTGTGGAGAACGGTTGACTTTTTTGGGAATGAGTTTAATTTTATATATCTTAATATTATAAAGAGGTAAAGTTTGGATGTAGAAAGTAATCCTCGGAACTACTGATCCGATTCTGAATATTGTTTTACATTGAGTGTCGTAGAATATATTTTAAAAGAAGCCGTGGGATAATTTGCGACCATAATGTGAGAAAAAAAAAATGAAAGCATTGATTGATCTATAACAAATTAGATCATCGTTTTCATGGCTGTAATCTTCGTAGGGTACTGTTCGACCTACGCGACAATTTCTGTAGCCAGGCACTTATATAAAAATAAACAAACCGACTTTTGCATAAAATACATTTAAATACTTAATCCCCTCCCGTAGTATCCCCTACATTCCACATGACCCGGCACTATCGACCAGCTTACAGCCACTAAATACGACACTACCAACAAATGTATGGAAATTATTCTGTACCGTAACCCATTCGGTTTGCATTTAATCCCAGATTATGAAGGGATTAAGCCCAAACCCTTGAAAGTTTCTACGTCTTTACGTGGTTATGCGTGCGGGATAATTATTATTTTAATCCTCGGTTTGTGTGGTGTTAGCGGACGTTTATTGTTAAGATATTGGTTGGTGCTCAAATTGTTGTTTTAATGTTATGATAGTGTTTATTATTTGGTAGGAACATTAGGAAACAACCTATTTGAATACCAAATAATATCTTAACAAAAATTGTATGTGCAAATTACCTTTCAGGAATAAGAAATGACAATACAGAGGACATTGCTGAAGTTTCGCTTTAAGTAGATACCTTAATTATGTAACTGACTTACTTGAATTTCTGCTTACCCTCGTTGACTCGCGTGTCTAGAGGTCGCAAGCGCGACTGCTGTGCATGAGATCTTGGGTTGGATTTCCGGATCGGGCAAAGTGTTATTGGGTTTTTCCTTCAGGAATTTCTCAGTAGCAGCCACGGAGTCTAGGTCTGTGCCCGGTGGATGGCAATAGCCTCGGCCCCTATTACATGGGACTTTAAATTTAACCGTGACTGGCCATTTGTGGGTGTACCTAATAGTACACCCACAATTGGCCAGTCATGGTTAAATTTCCAACAAATCCGTGACATGGAAAAGAATTAAGTACAATGCACACTAGCCAGCACATGGATAAGAACGAGATAATTTGGAAGTAGGTACATTTTGATGCGGTTGACCACTTTAGTTCGAAGTGACCAACTACGAACATGACTGACTGTACGCATGATCTTTTAGGGCACAGACAACCGCATTTCCACGAAGTTGGATACGAAGAACAACACAGAGATGACCAATGACGTCAGAACACCACCAATCCACCATAAATTCCACTCAATTTTGCCCCACAGTACATTACCTGCCTACCTATCTACCTACAGCAGGAACCGGATAAAAGTAATTTACCTAACAGGCAAAGTCGGGCGTTTGTAAAGTTTCAACCGAACGTTAACCGGCGGCGTTGCGTGCGTTAATTACTTACAAGTGCCGTGTTCTACCGATTGCGATGAGGCAGGTTGAATTAAAGTTTAAATAAACATGTTTTTTTATTATGTAATGGATTACTGGAAACCGAGTTTAAAATTGTGAAATTGGGAAGCTTCAGAATACAGGGTGGAAGGAACACCGACGATAAAACGGGTACCACATATTCAGTACATCATTCTGAATCACCAATTAGAAATTTTTCATCGGTAATTTGTTTTTAAACAGCTGTTTCCTACAAAAGCGCAATATAAAGGGTGTAAAAAAACCCTTAACGAAGCTGAAAGGCACTAACTTGTCCTCCGCGTCATTGCGATCATTTTTTTGTTCTAGACCATACCTGGGAACCTTCTAGTTACGGAGATATCGGGGGTCAAAGTTCCAACTTTTTAACAAGTTTTTTTTAAATACATGATTTTAATGTTAGATTTTACTTTAAACACCTCCACGACCCCCATACTATTCAATCCATCCATCAGCACAATGTTTTGAGTACGTTACATTGAGTCCTACCGTAAAACGTGATTTTTTACCCCAAAAAAAAGTCGTTTCCCAGCAATATTTTTTGCGCAAAGTTACTTAGTTTGATGTATAGAATACTTGGTTGACGGCTTCGTGAAGGGTCTGTTTACACCCTGTATATACGGTCAAAATGTATAAAACAGCAGATTCTTTTTTTATAATCGGTGAAAAATTTCTATGAAGCCGGCTCAGAATGATGTACTGAATACGTGGTAACTGTTTGTGCGATGGTGTCCCTTCCACCCGTATTTTGGATACAACCAAAATTGATCAAACTTACACAGTTCGTCGTTAAAAAAAACAGCTGTTCCATACATTTTGTAGGTATTTAAGTTTTGTAGGAAACAGCTTTTTATAAGCTTTTTATAGCATTAAATAACCGATGAAAATTTTATACAACTCAACTTACACAAAACAATATTAACCATGCATCGGCTTTAATAGTAGAAGACAGATCATGGAAAGTTAGCACCATTCAAAGTCAGTAACGGTTACCGCCATGCAACCAAGTATGGCAGGAAGTAATTACGACGCGTGTTGCCTCTAAGCCTCTGACTGCAGTGTTATAATGAGGGATCTAATACTCGTAGATTAATTTGTAAAGTTCGTTTAGGTTCTCGTAGATTAATTTGTACGAGTAAAGTTCATTTAGGTACAATTCGCTCAAACCGAGGCTTCCCGGCTTCACGGAATCATACTAACCGAATAAAAAGTATTCTTTCAGATTATGAAATACTCGCGCCAGTGCTCGCGCTAGTGATCGAGCCAGTGCTCGAGCCAGAGCTCGCGCCAGTGCTCCCGCCTTTATATTACAGTAAGCATATGTCCTGCATCAATGAAGTTGACTAACACAACGAATTTTTTTTTTTTCATATCCTGCTCTGTCCCACTCCTGAGCAAAGTCCTCCCTCCACTCCTTCCACTTCTCATAAACGAATTAATAATAAAAAAATCTTCACTAAATAAACATTCCACCTGAAAAATAACCAATTTTATCAAAAATACTTTTGCACTTTTGGCTGAATTTAGAACTTTTTGATATCCATGGAATACGAAACGAAATCCCGTGAAAATTATTTCAATATTGCAATTTGCCCAAAAAAGCTTTAAAACAAATAAAATATCCAATCAAAGGCCACTTCAGCCGCGAAACAAAAGTATTACTTTTCCATTTTTTCCATTCAATATACACACAAAAAACATTTACTATTTATTTTACCGTACCTCCATTTTTTATAGCACTAAATTACATTTTTGCAAAAAATAAACACAAAACTACAGCAATCAATTTCATACCATATTGATTTACAATTACAGTTTATATTTCAAACATATTTAACGCCGAATGTAAATAGAACCTACTAGAGGTGTGGCAAACTGATCGATATCTTGTTAATGCAGAACCAAGTAAAGGTTAAATCGCACCTCTATCCGCCCCCACCTTGTAAATCTTCACCTGTATTAGAGGTGGATTATTTTTATCGATAAAAAAGCGGGATTATCGATAATTATTATGTGGGTGGCTCTAAAAATATAACTTAAGGAAAGCAGGAAATTCTTAGAACATACCTACTTTCGCTGAAAATAATTATGTCCTGCGGAAATTTCGTTTTTCCTTTTTTAACGTAGGTACATGAATAAGAGATTATTTTTCATCTTTTATTTATAATATTTCCCAAAATACTTATACAGTTTTTTTATTCCTTTATTTATTTTCATACATATTTTTTACTCTGTTACCCGTACTATCAAAGTTATTTGAAAAACTGTTATTAAAACGGATAAAACCAGTAATAGAAGATAAAAACCTAGTTCCAGATCACCAGTTTGGCTTCAGAGAAAAACACTCAACGTTAGACCAGGTACATAGAATAACTAATGTTATTGAAAAAACGCTAGAAAATAAAGAAGTCTGTGCTACCGTGTTCTTAGACGTCGCGCAAGCTTTTGACAAAGTTTGGCATGAGGGTCTCATATTTAAGCTCAGACGCATGCTACCAGAATTTGTAGATATCCTAGAGTCGTATTTAACTAAAAGAATGTTTAGAATACGCCAAGAGGACGCATATTCCGAGCTAAAAACCATAAAAGCTGGGGTGCCTCAAGGAAGTGTGCTTGGCCCAATTTTGTACTTGTTATACACTTGTGACATCCCAGAGCTGGAAAACAGCACCATAGCGACCTTTGCAGATGATACTGCTATTATGGCCACCGGATCAAGCCACAGAGAAGCAGTAGAGAAAGTTCAACTAGCTGTGAACAAAGTTTACGACTGGACACAAAAGTGGAAGATCAATCTGAATGAGTCAAAATCAGTTCACATTAACTTCACAAACAAACACAGTGACTACCACCCACTCTACATAAATGGTATGCAAATACCTTATGCTAATACAGCCAAATACCTTGGCATAACTCTCGACGCCAAGCTGCGTTGGAAAGCCCATATCAAAAAGAAAAAACAGGAACTCGATATTCGTTATAAACGTTTGTATTGGTTACTGGGAAGGAAATCCTGTTTATCAATACATAATAAGTTGATAATATACAAGCATATTCTGATGCCAATTTGGACGTATGGTATCCAACTTTGGGGCTGTACTAAGCCAACCAACGTCAAAATAATTCAACAGTTCCAAAATAAAGTACTCAGGGCTGCTGTAAATGCACCCTGGTACATAAGAAACGATGACCTCCACCGTGACCTCGACATGGAATTCGTCACCACCATCACACAAAAATTTGCTGAAGCCCACGAACACAGACTCCATCGACACGTGAATGTTGAGGCAATCCAGCTGTTAGACAACACAGGCATAGTGCGTAGACTAAAGAGAACTAAACCATTTGAATTAGTGTAGTGTAAGTGAATCAATAATAGTAACAATGTTGTGCTATTTATATAACACATGAACAAAGTGTTTTATCAATTTTACCAGACTCTAAGGAAGTGTTACGAACGTGTGTAAAAGTGCATACCTAATTATGGACACTATTCTTAGCATTAACATAATTTATAACGTAGCATAATAAGTTAGATTTAAATTGTTTATTAGTCTTCTTAGGCTAGATTGCAATTAACTAGTAAGAACTTGGTTCTTACTAATAAGGAAAAAAAAAAAAAAATATTTTTTACATTTTTAAATATTCTATACAAAATACTATAAAAAAACATTTAAAAATATAAAAAATAGTAGGCCACCAGCACTGTGAACAGGGTCCGAGCCGCCGGTGGTCAGGGCTCTTGAGAGAGGAACCTCCTAACAATACGCGCCGTGTCCAGGAGTACCGCTTTCTGAATCAAGCCCTTGATCCAGCTGCCAAGCGCGAGCCTCTTCAGGTGTTGGTCGAGGCTCTAGGCAATTAAGCCATTGGCGGACACGACTATCGGCACAATGACTGCTGCTTATACAGTTATTATTATAGGACGGCTTTTTCTCCTTTACATAGATAAATAAAAAATACCGACTTAGCAATAATGACACTAACAAGTATTAATTTACTTCCCCAAAGTTCATCATCTGCCTAGCCTTTCCCAACTATATTGGGTTCGGCTTTCAGTCTAACCTGAATACAAGTATTTTACATGGAGCGACTGCCTATCTGACCTCCACAACACGGTTAGTACTGGGTAATACGATACCTCTTGGTAAGACCGGTTGTCAGACTTTTTGGGCCACTGACTACCTATAACGACTGTCAATGATCTACAAATGACACCCGGGACCAACGGCTTAACGTGCTTTCCGAGGCACGGAGGAAACTCGGTATGTAATGGGTGGTCACCCATCCACAGATCAACCTAGGCAAGCATGGCTTAACCAAAAAAAATGACCCGAGCGGCTGTTTTTATTTAGCCACGAGCTCTTCCCCATACTTCCACAAAGTTGGTGTATTTAATTTAAATAACCTACAATTAGACCGATGACCTGGTGAAGGTTGCGGGGATCCGCTGGATGCGAGACGCACGGGACCAGTCAATGTGGTGACACTTGGAGGAGGCCTATGGCTAAGTGGACGTCTTTCGGCTGAAATGATGATGATGAATCTACAAATTTAACTTTATGTTACAGCAGCCTAGTGGTGTCTCGAGTTCGAACCCAAAGCACCCACCTCTGATTTTTCGGATTCATGTGCGTATTGTTTAATTATCACTTGCTTCGGTAAAACCAGCATGTCTGAGAGATATTTCTCAACGGCATGTTAAGCCAAGTCAGAGGCCTACGAGCGGCATAAAAACTCTGACACCCGGTTAGGAACTAACCAAACGATAAAAAAGAAGAACTATCCTAACCCTATTAAAGTAACCTTTACATAAAAATATTTCCCCCTTATTTCCGAAAACCACAAAAATACTAATTTCCTCAAAGGAGCCCGCAAGCGAAACGAATCAAAAATGGCCACGGACGCAAGAAAAGATTCTCAAATATTCTTCTCCAGCGCTCATTTTCACCGTATAACCGGTAGTTAAGTTCACACACGTAGGAGCCGGCGCCGGCAGTGGCGACTCGTAAAATTTAACCGGAGCTAGAACTGATAACGTGTGATAAGTTAATTTGAATTTAAAAAATGAATCCGGCGAGAGACACCTCCGCATGATTCTTTTGAGGCTGCAAAAGGAGCGGGTTGAAGAAACTGTAAAATCAACTAAATGAAAAAAAAATATATAATGATAAATAAAATATATGATGAATATATGATGTAGATAAATCATTTATTTAGTGCACACAAAAGACATAGTACAACACACAGACGCACAATTAAATAATACAAATTACACGACTATATCCAAAAAGAAAAACATATTTACGAAAGAAATATAGTAGTAGTATGTAGTAGTTGTGTGTAGTATGTTGTGGCCGAAACTTGGCTTAAAATTTTGCATGCTATGTTTTATCCTAGCTAAACATGTTTGTGCCATAATTTGTATTTAACACCACTGTATACCATGTTTTAAGCAAATAAAATATTCTATTCTATTCTATTCTATTCTATTCTATTCATACTTCAAATCAAATAACGAGTATACAAAGGAACATTATCTTTGTTTAAAAATATGAGGACTGTGCACATTAGCACCTGACATTGGTTTTTTTGAGAATCGGTTGTCCTGGTATGGGCATGTGATGCGGAGAAATGAGGTAAACGTCGTGAGGAAAGCTTTGACTATGAATGTGGATGGGTATAAGAGTAGAGGAAGGCCAAAGAAAAGATGGATGGACTGGATGACGGTTGATATGGCACGAAAGGAGGTGACTGATGAGATGTCGACTAATAGAGAAGTATGGAAGAAGAAGACATGTTGCAACGACCCCAAATGAATTGGGATAAGGTTAAGAGAATAGTTATTGGTTTTTGAGAAAAAAGCCACACAGATTTCAGTGGACGGTGGAACTGTATAGTTAATGCACGCATGTGTCAGTAATTGTATAGACCAAATTAAAACTTAAGCCCCTAGTTTTATCTATTTTGTAAATATAATTGATTGCAGACCCGCAAAGTATCGCTACTTTATCAGTAGCACATGATAGCCATAGATCTCTACACAATTAAAATGCCGTCGATCGGCCTCGATCAGTCTTTATCGATTTGAATATTCGATTTAATCTTCGAGGTTACCAGTTGATCGATCGATCGTCGTTTGCTACTTCGATTAACGTCGAGTAAAATTAATCTTAGTAGTTACATATCTGCAAGTTAATAACTAAGGCGTGATAATAACTGCCTCATTGGTGGTAAGCCCTGCTGAGCATTAGGTCCTGCCTAAGATTCCTTGATCAGGCGAAATGTTATTGGGTTTTTCCATAAGGAATTTCTCAACAGCACGCCGGAGTCTGAAGTTATGTCCCAGCTACCAAAACGTGGGTTTTCTAAACATGGTGTAAGCGGACCCTTCACGAAGCCATCATACAAGCATTCTGTGCATCAAACTAAGTAGGTCTACGTAAAAATTGATACTGCTGGGAAACGATTTTTTTAGGAAGAAAAATCCGTTTTTACGGTAAAACGCAATGTAACTCTAAATATTGTGCTGATGGATACATTGAATAGTAAACGGCTTTAATTACCTAATTAAAGTAAAATTTTAACCAAAAAACACTTGTGATAAAATTGGAACTTTAACCTCCAGTACCTCTGGAACTGGAAGGTTCCCAAGTATGGTCCAGAATAAAAAAAATGACTGCAATGAATAGAAGAATAAGTGCCTTTTGGCTTCGTTAAGGGTATTTTTACACCTCTGCCCAACCCTTCGGGGAAATACAGGCGTGATATTATTTGACTGTTAATACTTAGCTAAATTAATGATTAATTCATCGAACCTACCTTCTTATTTCTCAACCCGCTGAACTCACGGCCCCAACCGCAAGAATCACCCATTTGAATTGATACCCGCTCCCCGGCTCTTATTAGAGCAAGGAAAATATCCTCAAATGCAATCCTATTATGTATATTGTGGAGAATGATACCCAACGTACCCGTACGAGGATGTTAATGACTTAATATGGCTTCAAGCTGAGCAGTTTTGTAATCAACGAGGGAAATTGAGGAAAAACCTTTGTTTTAATGAGGTTAAGTGTTCAATTGGTGCTCGTGGCTATATAGTAAGAGCCGCTCGGGGTCGATCTTCAGGTTAAGCAGCGCTTACCTAGGTTGGCCCGTGGATGGGTGACCACCTATTACATACCGAGTTTCCTCCGTTCCTTGGAAAGCACGTTAAGGCGTTGGTCTTGGCTGTCATTTGTAAATCTTTGACAGTCGTTAAGTAGTCAGTGGCCTGAAAATGTGACAACCAGCCTTACCAAGGGGTATCGTATTACCCAGTACTAACGGGTTAGGCAGAGGTATACCTAATATTACACCCATATTTTAATAGGGGACGAGCCTATTGCCATCAACCGAGCACAAATCCAGACTCCGCGGCTGTTACTAATTTCTCCGTAGGTTTTCCTTATGGAAAAACCCAACAACATTTTGCCCCATCCGGGAATCGAAACCAGGACCTCATGCTCAGCAGTCGTGCTTGCGACCACTAGACCAACGAAGCAATCACTTTGACAGATAATGTCTGAAAATATCCTAGTCAGGTGTCCACAGCCCATCTGCAGCCCCGTCCCAGTTTGAAAGCACCTTCAATAGGTAACACAGCCTCTTGGTAAGACTGTTTGCCATACTTTCGGGCTTTCAAGTCACCCGACACGACTGTCAAAGATATACAAATGACAGCCGCGGGACTGACGGCGCTAGAACATCACCCAACCATGGACTGACCACGGCAAGCATGACTTACCTTGATCATTGAACTCATGATGATAGCCAGAAATTTAAAAGAGGAGCTTATGTTTAAGTAAGTATATTATTTTCATAAAATGTGGTATATATACAGGATACTGTTTTAAACTTTCACGGTTTATAAATAAACTTATACTGTCACTTACGGGATATCTTCCGTGATTTTCCGTGATATCGGGAGCTCAAAATAATGAACAAACACGGAAGATATCCCGTAAGTGACAGTATACGTTTATATACAGGATGTTATAAAAATGTTATAGAGCAGGACACGTTCTGCCATAATAATAGCATGCAACTTTTTTTTTACATTAGTTAGGTAGAGGAACATGGGGGAATCGGAGCCAAGGGGTAATGAGAACTACCCTAGTAACAGCATTTAACCTATGTTTATCGAGTTAAACGCATCAGAGAGAGGGTCTTTAATGTAAAATACTACCTATTTTGTGAAATCTGTTACATGTACTGCAATCTGTTTTTATATAAATCATCATCTGCCTAGTATTTTCCCAATTATGTTGGGGTCGGCTTCCAGTCTATCCGGATGCAGCTGAATACCAGTATTTTATAATCTGTTTTTATATAAATAAAGATTATATTATAAATTATATATATCTTTATTTAAATAAAAACAGATTATATTATATTTAAAAAACCACTTATTTATGAAACATGAAAAAAATAAAAATAAAATCAGGTCTATTAAAAAAAGAGTCTCCTAAAAAATAAAATACGATAGACCGAACGAAGACTAGCGTTATTAAGACGTCGTCGTCACATGAAAAATCGCGCCGACAACAGTTTCCGGTAGGTAGCGCATCCAGGAAATTATGTCGACGTGAATTGGCAAGTTTGGTAGTATAAGCGCACGTTTGCGACTCGACTTTTAGTCGCATAGTCTGGTAAAAATATCTTGCCAAATCGAAATGATTCTCATTGTAACGAGAATATTTTGTGATTTTAGTAGAACCCCTTGGTAAGACTGGTTGTCAGACTTTCGGGCCACTGACTACCTGTAACAACTGCCAAATATCTATAAATCACAGCCGGGACCAACGGCTTGACGTGCTTTTCGAGGCACGGAAGAAACTCGTTATGAAATGTGAGTGGATGTTTGTTACACTTTCACGGATTTGGATGAAATTTGGCACACAGATAGTTTATAACCTAGATTAATACATAAGAAACTTTTTATTCCGGTAGTATGATCCTGTGGGACAGTTACCGAACTTCATGCGTACGAATCCGCAAGCACAAGCTAGTGATGCTATAAATCGCAACCATGCAACCTCCCCTAATTTGCCGGCCATGAATAGCTCCAAGCTAACCATTGGAACTTCTGTTTGCTAATTACTCAACTTCGCTATTGTGTTGCCCATTCACTGGCTTACAATTTCATCGATAGCTTGCAAATAATGACGGCTATACTCCGGTCTAGATTCCGACAGTTGACTTAATTAGAATTGGCGGGTAAATTTTGGCGGGCATTCAAAATGGCTGCGTATTTTGCAAATAATATTATTTTGGTTGTGGACGTTGGAGTTTTGATATTATGCAATGCATCAGGTTGTTTTTTTTGTTGCTTTTTATGATATTTCTTTTGGTATAAAAGTTTGTTATTTCTGTTGATTTGGTTTATCATCCACACTTTTGTTATAAATGTTAAAGTCTGGTGATCTGGTCTCTGACTGTTACGTTTTCATGTTTTGACGGCAAAACGAATTTCGAGGATACTTGGTGCTTAGGATCACCATGACCTAAGTTACGACAAAGCTAGGATTTTTTTCATTTTGTTTTAGAATAATTTTAAACCGCCACGCACGCAAAACTGCTCTAAAGATAGCAATAATGTGTACTTTTATAAGCGGTTGGCGGGGTTTTAGTTCGGTTACTAGACCCCGCCATCCCATTCGTTGTCTTTTATATTTTTCATGCGGCATTACTACATTCTACTGTGACAACTAACAGCATCAAGTTTCTTATGCAGTTATCCCTTCATGTATATTATGCTACATAACCAGCATACATCGTTCAATACACAAATGTATGTGTATATATAATTTGTGTACATAGTCATACGTATACGTCATACCTACAGACCAAGCAGATCTTATACGGCTGTATAACTGTAATAAAATATAAAATAAAAATCAGTCAAGTATGGTCGGTGGACCATATTTTTATAAAAGGTTCCGTAGCGTGAGCGTTTTGATTCAAAAGAAAACATGGTTGCATTATTTTAAAACAAAACAGGTGACAGAAATGTGGTTTTGTGGTTGTGTAAGTTTATTTTGAGCTAAGTTGGTGTATTTTTAACCGACTTCAAAAAAGGAGAAGGTTCTCAATTCGTCGGAATCTTTTTTTTTAATGTATGCTCACCGATTACTCGAAAACGCCTGAACCGATTCGGAAAATTGATTTTTTTTTTGTTTCAAAGGGTATACTTCCCAGGAGGTCCCATTTAAATTTTATCTAAATCGGTCGAGCAGTTTTTGAAAAATCAACAAAAATCTAAAAATTGTAAACATCTATGATATTTTCGTTTACGCCGAAACCTCTCATTGGAGCAGTGCGCAAATATTTGTATCTAGGATATAACAACTAAAAATAGAAGAATAAAAATCTATTTTGCAAAAAATAAAACCGACTTCAAGAACACAAAAACGTGAAAAATAACTTTAGCTTCAGAAGTCGGTGACTTTTGTTTATTTGATTCAGTTTTTTTTTAGTTTTTGTAAAAGCTACTCTAACTAGTTCATATAAGTTTAAAAATCCAGTCTTATTATTGACTGACAGTAGAAAACGTCACATAGTTTTAAGCTGGGATGAACACAAATCTATGATGGGCAGACGAATACAACAAGGGGGCTAATTTTAGTATTTTTGATAACAGTCTCATTCTAATCTCAGTTTTAACCTGTGTAACTCACTTCTGCATAATGCATAATTAGCCTATAACCTTCCCACTGCTGGGACTCAAGCCACCTCTCTAAGAGAGGGAATGGGCGCCATCCACCACGCGGGCCCAGTGCGGGTTGGTAGATGTCACATGTCTTCGAATTTTTGGTTCTAAGACATGCCGGTTTTCTCACGATGTTTTCCTTCACCGTTTTGAGAGCAGTGGTGTTGAAGTAAATTACACAAAGTAATGCGGCTGCCTGGGTTCGAACCCACAACTCTTTCGTAAGTGGGGTCGCCACCACTGGGCCACCGCTGCTCTCTCTGTTTTGTCAATTTTAGACATTGACGGTCGCTAAGATACAACAGAAACTTGAATTTGAACATTATTCTAAGTACGAGATTAGAATTAAAAATAATCCTCATTTTCCTACGGATCCCCAAAAACCGTCCCTCACAAATAAAAAATACACAAACATACTTTTACTAACATCGTTTATTTTTATTTGTACATAAAGAGACAACATTACTTTGCCTTCTTAAATAAAACTATAAAACGGGTCCATCAAATGTTCCGCTCTCTTAGATAATCTCAAAGACAGAATGCCTTAAACCATGATTATCTCCGGGATATAAACCCTTGGGGACCCAAAACTCCTGGGACGTATATACCCCTAAGATCGAAAACCCCCAACCCCCCCTCTCCCGGGGAAAATTGAATTTATACTTCATTCCCCCATAAAATGCCTATGCCAAATTTATTTTAGACCATTAGCATATTAAAACGTTCTTACCTTTGTAGCGTTAGTATAAAAAGTTGTTAGAAATTGAGTTGTTGTTTCTGAAAGTTTCTTTCTTGGTAATGTGTTGTTTTTGTTGAAACGAAAATGCAGTAATTTGATTTTTAATCTTCTTCTTAGCGTGTCGATGGCAAAAGTTCAGATGTTATGTTTAGCCCAAAACTCAGCCACGCGGACCCCACTCACTGATGCAGTAAGCAGATCTTCGAGTGCGCAGGTGATAGGGCATGCGGTGCAAGATGGAAGAGGGCCATTGTCTGAGGGGAGACGCCGCATACGCACTTGAGGTCTGAGCTGTCCATGAACCCCCATCTGCAGAGATTGTCTTTGGTCCGGCCGACTTGGGTTCGAAGTCTGTTTAAGGATTTTTAATGGTGTATTGGAAATATGTTAAAACAAACCTTTTTGTAGGAGACAGCCGTACCCATTGCGCTTTGTGATGTCTGCTAAGTTCCTCTGGCATGAAACGTTGATTAGTGAAATAAAGCAAAAATAACCTAAAGTTTGAAAAATAAGCTAGATGGAATCATTTTTGTCATCAGTATAATATATTTTTAAATAACTCCGCAGCAAAATAATGATCAAGTACCGCGCGCGCATTTTATTATGCGGAATGATGTGTGTGATGTGCTCCTTTAGAATTGTATTATAGGTGCCTACGACCTACTCTCTCTAACCCTCTCTCTCTTATGTGACGCAGACGAAGTTTCGTGGGTCAGCTAGTAATATGTATTTTATTACTTCATTGATTGAAATGAATTATGAACAAAAGAAACGACTTTAAGGGACCCAAGTAGTCCTTATATCTAAAACCAAAAACTAACTAGGTTGGAAAAACGTCGAAATGAAAAATAAAATAACAACTTTCTTACAAACTTTTCTTTTTTGCTGTCGTTACAATCGTCGTACTTTAAATAATAAGATCAGTACTTTTATACGAGGCATAAAAATCTAGATGTGTTCCGAAAGATCGCGCTTAGTACCTCTTGGTGTAAGTAGAAAGGATAGCAGTTGAGGACATTTTGTTAAGAAATTGGTTGGAAAAAAAAATCAAATGGATGATAGAGGACATCTTTTCAACTGCAAGATTAATGTCTTACAAACTTGAATTGCAAATCATGGGCAGCATTACTTGAGCTCATGGCGAAATAAAAACAGCCTTTACAGTCGATTTTCAGGTTAAGCCGCGCGTGCCCTAGGTTGGTCCGTCGATGGGTGACTACCATTACATACCGAGTTTCCTCCGCGCCTCGGAAAGTACGTTAAGCCGTTGGTCCTGGCTGTCATTTGTATGTTTATTTTGTCAATCGTTATAGACAGTCTGTGGCCCGAAAGTCTGACAACCAGTTTTACCAAGGGGTATCTTATTACCCAGTACTAACTTGGTTGTGGAGGTCAGAAAGGCAGTCGCTCCATGTAAAATACTAGTATTCAGCTGCATCCGGTTAGTCTGGAAGCTGACCTCAACATCCATCGTTTCCTTGGTCTTCCACTCCCACTCCATATTAGATAGATACGTACCTATGTTGTTCATTTTAAAGTACTTATCTAATGTAAAAAGAAAACAATTTTAAATTCGAATGCTTATAGCTGCATAGTAACTATGGCGGAATGTGTCCTGCTCTATAACATTTTTATGACATCCTGTATATACCACATTTTATGCAAATAAATATACTTACTTACTTTCCATCAATCAATGACCATTTGAATGCTCAAATTAAATCAAAAATCTTATTCGCCTGTTCAATATTACACACGCAATAATATCAAAATCGCCCAGTTTATTAATAGATCCAGAGAGACCTATAAATTCCTTTTGAAAAATAGCCCTCTTCTGATATAATTTACAATTTTCCCTCCGTCTTCGAATACCACTGAAGAAGTCTTACAGGTGAAAAGTTATTAAAAGAAATCTATAGACTATGGCAATGGTCGACTTTGAACAGAATTCATTTTTAAAATGTCGTAGATTTCCTGTGATCTGAAAGTTTGAAAAGACTTTTGAATAAAAGTAAAAACTGGATCAGAGGTGTACCTAATGGTGCACTCACATTTCACGAGTTAAGTTTTAGTCCCATGTAATAGTGGGCTAGCCTATTGCCATCAACCGGCATAAATCCAGACTCTATGGCTATCACTGAGACGTTTCTGTTGGAAAAACCTAATAACACTTTTCCCGACATGAGAATCGAACTCGGGACTTCAGCTCAGCAGTCGCGCTGGCTATCACTGGGCCGATGAGGCAGTTTTCATCTTTGTTAGAAATATTAAACTGAATTACTATTGCAGACATAGGTGATTAGCTGTAATCCACCAATACAAAGAACAATGGCAGATTACAGCTTATCACACAAGGTAGCCGATCCTAACATTATAAGTCTGATTGAAGAAACGATTTTTTTTACAGACTACGAGGATTTATTTTATTTTATTTATTAGGGACGAACGACGTTGATGGATGGAGAGGGAGAGGAAGACCAAAGAAACGATGGATGGATTGTGTGATGAATGATATGAAAGATAAAGGAGTAAATGATAGCGTGACGGTTGACAGAGGAGAATGGAAGAATAAAACGTGTTGCGCCGACCCCAAGTAACATGGGATAAGGGCAGGAAGATGATGATTTATTAGGGACATAAAACAATTACATGCTACAAAAAATCCTTAAAAGCTGAAGATCACAAACATGTAACCAACACCAATATCCACGTCTTAGCAAAAGAATAAAAGACTATGGTAGATTTTACAGAATACAGAGCCTTCTGTGACAGCTGTATTTAATGTAATTTAGTAACAGTAACATCATTACTAAGGCTAAGTAAGATTTTTATTCAACACCGGTTTCTGACGACCTAAGAAGCGAAATCTTAAATCTATCAACACGCCACCAACAAAGAACCACTATTCCAAAAGAAAATATAGTTTCCCGTTGCTTAGAAAACTTTAAACAAATTAAACTCCCTCCTCACCTGAAACTTTATCAAAATAACCTGCAATCTAGAGGGTAGTTAGGCAAAGGATCGGCAGCGAGCTAAGAACAAAGGCCACGGCGTCCGCTTTGTAAATGAGTGTTTTTAACTTACACACACCACTGTGTGAGGGGGAACTTCTTTGCTCGATAGAGGCAAAGACTTTAAGTAGATAGATGGGCAAATTTATTGTGGGCGAGAAGGTTAATTATTATTATTAAAACTTTATTTCAGATTATAACATTTTCCATAGCAAAAATTAACATACTTAATTAAATAAAAAATAAAATCTCAATACAATTAATCATTAAAAAAATTATGAATCTATATCTAATCAAATTACAAAATAAATAACAAAATATTCACATAACAAAAATTAATAATAATAAATCAAATGTTAATTAAATGTTTTTATGTTATTTTATATTAGAATATTTAAAAATGTAAATGATATGTTAAGAAATGAATAAAGGAAATAAATCAATCCATCAAATGCTGCATTATGTTGCACAAAATGCACAACCCTATTTTGCAAAGGATCACGGCACAGCTACACACCCATTCAAAGACCTTTTGTATTTGCATTAGTTCATCGTCCAAGTGCGCACTAGAACTTTGGTTAATGCAACTTGAAGTTGTCAATAATTCTCTACATCTAGTAAAGATACACTACATTTTGTTAAACTAAATAGAAAGAGTATGCTTTTGTATCCTGAAACAAAATAAGTGTCGAAAGTAAAGTCAAAAGTCTGATCAAATCCGTCTCCAATCGATGGTTTCGGGTTCCCTAGTTGTCACACCCCTCGTTTTAAAACGACGACGACGTGACAACTCCATCGACCACTTAGCAAAGCCTACCAAAGTGCACCTACCAAGATCTCTTCACACACATTTTTTTTCTTTCCAAGACTTTGACAACTTCTGTGCTAGTAGTTATAAAGGGTGTAAAAAGACCCTTAACGAAGCCGAAAGGTACTTGTTCTCCCCGTCATTGCAATTTTTTTTTTGTTCTAGACCATACCTGGGAACCTTCTAGTTACGGAGATATTGGGGGTCAAAGTTCCAACTTTTTCACAAGTTTTTTTTAAATACATGTTTATAATATAAGATTTTTACTTTAAACACCTTCACGACCCCATACTATTCAATCCATCCTGATGGATGGATTGAATAGTATGGGGGCACGATGTTTTGAATGCGTTGCATTGAGTTTTACTGTAAAACGTGATTTTTCACCCCAAAAAAAATCCTTTCCCAGCAATAATTTTTGCATAAACTAACTTAGGTTAATGTACAGAAAGCTTGGTTGACGGCTTCGTGAAGGGTCTGTTTACACCATGTATATGAATAGCTATAGATCAACCTACCGCTAGGTCGGCCTTTTCTACCCACAGATCTTCTGAACCCTCTCTTTTATTTCATAGTCTATGTCCTAAGCCATGTTTCTATTTTGTGCACAGTTTTAGTCTCGTTTGTTAACAGAAGTCTTTTGTGAGGCACAGTCAAGTTAGCACGTCTAGTATACAAATTGCATTTTACAGTGCGATCCCCCTTTTCTATACTGTTGGGAACTTATCTGTATTCTTTGCTTTTTTAAGGTGAAGTTTTCTTTAGTTTTTTGTGAATATTTTTAACGCTTTAAAATAATAGCTTCATCATTCTTGGCAAGTTTTTAAATTCTTTTTATGTTTTACTATAAACAATGGTGGAACAATATCACTTTTTATCAGCCTAGTTGCTATTAGTATCAATAATAAAACCAATTCTTTGCTTGCTTTGCCTTTTCCCAACTATATTGGGGTCGGCTTCCAGTCTAACCGGATCAGCTGAATACCAGTATTTCACATGGAGCGACTGCCTAACTGATCTCCACAACCCAGTTCAGTTAGTACTGGGTAATACGATACGCCTTGGTAAGACTGCTTGTCAGACTTTTTGGGCCACTGACTACCTAACGACTGTCAAAGATCTACAAGTGACACCCGGGAGCAACGGCTTAACGTGCTTTCCGAGGCACGTAGGAAATGATCACGATCGGTTTGTAATGGGTCCCCACCACACCACCACCCATCCACAGACCAACCTAGGCAATCACGACTTAACCTAAAGATCGACCCGAGCGGCTGTTATTATTTAGCCACAAAAAATGTCACCTTGATAAATTCTAAAAAGGGTTTAATACATTTCAGTCGGTGACAGTTATTATGATACTGACAACTCGTGCGTGCAATAAAAAGAAAAGGTTTATACAGTCGCCCCAATTTCACTAATTCTAGGCCAAATTGACCAACTATGAGCAAAAAACTTCATTAGTTATACATAGCGCCTATTTATTATATGTCGTTGGAATTTAACAACAAAATACAATCGCGGTAACGAAAAATGCAAATCCAAACTCCGTGGCTGCTACGGAGAAATTCCTAATGGAATAACCCAATAACACTTTGCATGAACTGGGAATCGAACCCAGGACCCCATGCTCAGTAGTCGCGCTTGTGACCACTCGACCAACGTAGCAGTCGAACGAGTTAAGAATAGAATAGAATAGAAGAGATTTATTTCAGACGTAGTCCATAATATACTGTTAGTAACACAAAAAACCTTATAAAGCTATTGTTGCACAGAAAAAAGCGGCACCGCACAGGAGCGCCAGTTTATGCCAAGCCCTGGATGCGACCACCCACCTAAAATATGTATTAGGTGACCTAAAGTACCCGTGCACTTGGTGTGATGATGTCACGTGAGGTGAATAGTTTCCACGTGAAGAAGAGGTGTCTCTGTGGTTTTGACGCTAATCAAGCGGACATACAATTTTCAAAAGCTTAATAATAACAGCCGCTCAGGTTGATCTTAAGGTTAAGCCGTGCTTGCCTAGGTTGGATGGGTGACCACCCATTACATGCCGAGTTTCCTCCGTGCCTCGGAAAGCACATTAAGCCGTTGGTCCCGGCTGTCATTTGTAGATCTTTGACAGTCATTACAGGTAGTCAGTGGCCCAAAAAGTCTGACAACCAGTCTTACCAAGGGGTATCGTATTACCCAGTACTAACTGGGTTGTGGAGGTCAGATAGGCAGTCGCTCCATGTAGAATACTGGTATTCAGCTGCATCCGGTTAGACTGGAAGCCGACCCCAATATAGTTGGGAAAGGGCTAGGCAGAAGATTATGATACAATTTTCAAATGCTTCTCCCGAAAAAATGCATTTTTGCAAAAGTCACGGTGTTGTACCCGGGGTGTGTATAAATGATGATGAGGTTACCTATTTAGTTGATTTTATTTTATTTTTTAGTTTTAAATTCCTTTTATTTGTAGTCTCATTTTTGAATTTTAGTTTTATTTCCTTTGTTTTATTATCCATATTTTATTTTTATTGACTGTCCTGTGGGCGTACAATAAATACTTTTTTTTTGTTTCTATTTGTTCAAAAGGTATGCAAAAATATTTCTGAACTTTCTTTCCTACTTTGAAAACTCTTCAAGATAACATTCCTTATCATTTAGACTACTTCCCGGTTCAACTAACACTAGGAAGCACCTTAATGAATACCTAAAAATGTGCTGGTGGAATTTTAACTTTCAGAGCTGAGCCGAGAGCAGAAAACGCAAGAGCACGCTTTCATTTAGGCCTTTATACATGGTGTTAGTGAAAATTGCAATAAGTCCTTTAAATTCCTCAACAAGGTAACAAGAAACCTCTAATAAATATAACGTCAAGTGCCACTAACCGTGGTTGCGTGGTTGCTGAAAAATATTTTCAGTAGAACGTAAAAAGTTCCGGGGCGAGCCAGATGTATGGCCGGCTTTGCGTAATAGATGCGGCCGTTTTACAGCAGTTTTCTGTTATTGAAACGTAATTTTATAAGTAACGTTATGAATTTGAAGTAGTTCTGATTTTGATGAGAAAGAGCTGTCTTGATTTGTGCCCGGTTGATGGCAATAGGCTCGCACCTTATTTCATAGCACTTAAACATAACTGGCGAAATGTGGGTTTACTATAGTCACAATTCTGCTTAACCGGTGATGTTATTTCCTGTAACTGCCTCGTTGGTCTAGTGGTCGCAATTGTGACCGCTGAGCAGGAGGTCTTGGTTTCGTTTTCCGGTTCCGGCAAAGTGATATTGGGGTTTTTCATCAGGATTTTTTCAGTAGCAGCCACGGACTCTCGATTTGTGCCTGGATGATGGCAATAGCCACGCATCCTATTATGTGGGTGTTGTTAGGTACTCCTCTGCCTAACCCTTCGGGAATTACTGGCGTGATGTTATGCGCCAAACTTACTCTATGTTACTGCCGACTTTTTTCCTCTCCAAAAAATATTCCACATCCACTATATTACCTTAAAACCTGACAATCAGATAAAAACATAATCCAAATAGCAATCACAAGTAATTGGGTGCCTACATCACGTGAAATTCCAAAGACTGTGCGACCATCAATTCTCTTAAACGGCGTGATTTAAATTTCAAATTTGTCCTCATTCAAATCTAAGAGAGGAACAAATGGCAACTCTTGGTCTCTAGTACTTATTCCTCAATGTTTTCCAGATAGGATGGTTACAGTAATGGGTACTTAAGGCTCGCATTAGTGTTGAGAATTGCTGTCTGAGGAAGGCTTTAATGTCGTTATAGGTGTTCTATTGATAGGGATGACTGTATTTACGTCATCATTGTTATTCTATGGCTGATTTGGCGAAAATCATAGATAAGCTCGCATTAGTGTCGGGCCTGTGGACGATGAGTCATGGGCTAGCTCGCCGTCCGTCCGTCTTATGACGACAGGCCGTGTCGACGGCGCGTTCGTGTGCCACGCGCGCCTCAATGAGATGTCAGCAAAATGGAAGGGGTCCGCAAGGGCCGATGCCTGCCGGGGCTGCTGGACTGTTCGAAAGAGATACCGCGGCCCTGGAACACAAAGGGCAAAGAAGGAACATGGATGGGTTTTAGTCAGTAAAAGTCTGACACTCCCTTCCACACTCCGCCCAGAGTGGGGGGAGGTCATTTGATGATTTACCATCCGAAAAAAAACAAAATGGCTCGCATTAGTGTTGAGAATTGCTGTCTGAGGAAGGCTTTAATGTCGTTATGGTTATGGGTGTTCCATTGATAGGGATGGCCGTATTTACGTCATCATTATTACATAACATCACGCCTGCACTCCTCGAAGGGTTGAGAGGTGTACCTAATAGAACACCCACATTTCGCCAGTTATGTTTAAGTCCCATGTAATAGAGGGCGAGCCTTTTGCCATCAACCGGGCACAAATCAGCAATCGCGACTGCTGAGCATGAGGTCCTGGGTTCGATTCCGCAATCGATCCGCGATGCTCGGGCAGATCGATATTGGGTTTTTCCATCAGGTGTTTCTCAGTAGCAACCACGGAGCCTGGATTTGTGTCCGGTTGGTGGCAATAGGCTCGCCCCCTATTACATTGAACATAAAACATAACTGGCGTACTGCATAATTAGGTACACCTCTGTTATGTTTATGTTTACATCTGAAAGGCGTTCTAAAAATCATCTCCATGTAAAAAACCTAAAAAAAGGTTTTCCAATTATATTTCTCTACCCAAACACCCAGCAAATAAGAGTCGGGTATACTAAGAAACCTTATAAGCAGCTTCGATCCAATAGATTAATACCCCGTCAGACCCCCGCGCGAAGATTAAGTAGAAAAACTTTAGGGTTAAGTTGCCGGCCGGGTTACGGGTTAACTAGTGTAGTACCCAAGTTTGGGGGTGGAAATTTTAAGCATCGTTAGGTTGTAATATAAGTGCTGTGTTGTCATTTTAGAGAAGTGATTATTTGGTTTGACTTGGGGTGATTAGGTCACACTTTGACGAACCATCCTTTTCCCAATTATGTTGGGGTCGGCTTCCAGTCTAACCGGATGCAGCTGAAGGCCATTATTTCACATGGAGCGACTGCCTATCTGACCTCCACAACCCAGTTAGTACTGGGTAATACAATATCCCTTGGTAAGACTGGTTGTCAGACTTTTTGGGCCACTGACTATCTAACGACTGTCAAAGATCTATAAATGACACCCGGGACCAACGGATTAACGTGTTTTCCGAGCCACGGAGGAAACTCGGTATATAATACGTGGTCACCCATCCACTGGCCAACCTAGGTAAGCGCGGCTTAACCTGAAGATCGACCCGAGCAGCTCTTACTATATAGCCACGAGCACCAAATGAACTCTTAACCTCATTAAAACAAAGGTTTTTCCTCGATTTCCCTCGTTGATTACAAAACTGCTCAGTTTGAAGCCACATTAAGTCATTAGCATCCTCGTATGGGTACGTTGGGTATCATTCTCTGTATATAATAGGTGGTCACCCATCCAACCTAGGCAAGCACGGCTAAACCTAAAGATCGACCCGAGCTGCTGTGTCTGTAGTAGTTTACTCTATAACATGTAAATAAAATTAATCACCCCATAAAAACAGCAAGTAACACAATTTCCTAATTACTAATTAGTAATGATACCCACGTAGTAATAATTAGCACCTGTGCCAGACGTAGCTCTCAGATTTATCGTCCCTTAGTGCGAATCTTGGGACTCCACTAGAAATTGCACTGAGGTCCGATTTATGCGCTAGTTTAAGATGTGTTTACAATGTCGGTACTGTAATAAGGAAACCATATTTTATTAAAGCAGTTCCTAAATTTATCTTGAACGTCACTGATATCGTTGAAGGAATTTTCGACAGAAAAGCTGAACTTATAACAGGGTATTTGACTGAAAAAACCTATTTAGTCCGTCAGTTAGATAATTATCAAAAAATATTGGACACGTATTTTTCCTTTTGTCATGTAAACGAAAAATGACCACGATACAGCGCGTTGAAATCTCGCGTGACGTCACAAATTCTGTTACTTTTTACTGTCGAGTGACGTCACAAGCCCCCTTTTTGAACTTTGATGCGCTGTATATATGCCCAAATATTTAGTTTAAATTATTGTATGAAGCTAAAAAACAAAAAAAATATGAATGCTAAATCTTCATCAACACACAATTCCCTACCCTATCTGCTCACACCCTTACACCCAAGGCGCAATGCACACAGGACGCTCAAATTCCACCGCGCAACATAACAATGTTACTCGACAATTTAGAGCATATAGCCGTATACTCTGACCACGGAAATTGTGGCTAAACCGATTTCCAAGCTGTTTTGACGCTGTGAACGGAAGTTATCGGAGGATTAAGTAGCTTTAACAGCTTTGCGATAGCTTTAAAGGGAGCTGTATAAAAATTGGGTAGGTAAGTTGATTATTTGAGCCACTTTGCACTGTGATAATGATTCTAATGACTGGATAAATACAGGGTGTAAACTGACAGGATGCATTCAGCTCCTTATTTTAATCATATGCCACCAGATTTTATCTGTTTTTTTATTGTTTTTCAGTTACTATTCCTTTATTTCAATGTGAAATTACATTATCCTACGCAGCACTCCATTTGGGTACTGATTTATTTTTGGTTAATGTTATTTATTGTGCGATTAAATACCGTGAGGAAAGTTTTGAGAATTAATGTGCATGCGGCGCTGACCGCAAACAAATTGGGATAAGGGCAGCGAAATGACGATTATTTTAAAGATTTATAAGCTCATCTTTGGCAAATATGGCCAAAGCCCTTACATAACCGGGGCTGCGGGACTGTTCGAAAGAGATACCGCGGCCCTGGAACACTAAGGGCAAAGAAGGAACATGGATGGGTTTTAGTCAGTACAAGTCTGACACTCCCTCCCACTCCACCCAGAGCGGGAGGAATTATTTGATGATTTCCCATCCTTAAAAAAAAGCCCTTACATAAGAATTCAACGTGTCTTACAACTTTGATTGACAAAATTGATCAAAATTTCGGATGTGATAGAAAAAAAATTAAAAAGCGTTTATTCGTGCTGACCTCCTAAGCATTACAAAAAATGTTACTTCTGCAAAACTGTAAAGCAGTTTGTTGGCAGCTGTTGTAAAGCATTTTGTACCCTATAACAATGTTGTCCTATTTAATAAAAAACACATAATTCTTTGACAGTTCTTAATAGCATTCACAATCTGATGCCTCGTTTACGACTTGCTTCGACTTGCGAAACACGCACTTGCCACTACTTGTTTCTTTCGGGCGAGTCGCAAGTCGTGTCGAGTTGTCGACTCGTGGGATGCTCTTCCATTTCTTTTCTTCGCAGTCGCAGCTGATGCTTGGACCTAACACTTTTAAAGCTCAGTCCATGTCTAAATTAAGCCACAAACCCCTACTTAATACTAAGTAGTTATCTGAAGTTAGTTAACCAGGTCATAGTTACCAACTAATAAAATATAATAATGTTGGGAACGAACTCCGAGCGTTGTACGTGGCGCAGAAGCCGCACAAAACGCAAGTCGTACCGTCAGCACAGGGATGTACTAAACTGTGGGTGGACATGGTGGATATGCTCAAATTAGAACAGTACTTACACCTACTTACTATGTTTCAAGAGATCCTACAGGACATGCATAAATCTGCCTATAAAGTTCCTACTACTGAAAAACATGTAGGACCGGTGAGAGGGAGTTTGCTGTAATCGGTCGTTTGGCGCAGTGGCTGAGCGATTGGTGGCTACGCTGCGTGTTGCGGGTTCGATCCGCACGGAACAAATATGTGTATGGCCTACAGGTAGTTGTTCCGGGTCTGGCTATTTGTGTTACGTGAGTTTAGTTGTTGGTAAACGCACCCACATATAAGAGAAGTTTCTAGTGTCAGTCCATTCAGTCATATTAGTGGTTTCACCTTGGAATTTTGAGACAACTTTTAGAACACCAAAATGAAAATGAAAGTGTATACGAGTTTACAGCTTATTATCTGTCATTCCGAGGTTGAACCCTTTTTTTTTGCTTATGTGACTGCACTAATAGTAAGACCACGATGAAAAGGAGCTCCTTCAGGCAGGAGCTTATCTTAATCGACAGAATCTCCTGCCTGGAGGAGCTCCTCTTAATCGACAAGTCTTTATTTGAAGGCTTTCCTTCATTTCATCAATGGAAATCAACTAGATGGATACCTTGTACTTTGGTAGCTCTACGTCGCGAATAATTGACTAACGCCAATAACCCATAAACCAGCAAACCCGTAACTCAAATATATGTATACCACGTTGACTAATCACTTGATCACGATTTATGAACTGTGGTACTGACTACTCCGTAATGTATTGTATTGAATCGGTGGTTATACGCGGTGGAAGGGACACCGATGCAGAAACGGTTACCACGTATTCAGTACATCATTCTGACCACCCCCCCCCCCCCCCCGACATGGAATTTTTTCAACTGTAATTTAAAAAAAAACTGCTTTTTCTTACAAAAGTGCAATACCTCATCATCTGTCTAGCCTTTTCTCAACTATATTGGGGTTGGCTTCCAGTCTAACCGGATGCAGCTGAATACCAGTATTTTACATGGAGCGACTGCCTATCTGACCTCCACAACCCAGCTAGTACTGGGTAATAAGATACCTCTTGGTAAGACTGGTTGTCAGACTGGTTTTCAGACTTGTACGGTCAAAATGCTTTTTTTTATTAGTACCGATGACAGTGATAGCGTAGTGGTGTGAGCGTCGGACTGCCAAGTCATATGTGTAGAGTTCGAACCCAAGACGCACCTCTGATTTTGAGAGAGGCATTTTTAAGAGTATAAATACACTTCAAAATGCCTTCTCCAAAAGTCCTTAAACACAGTTCCGAGACAAAATTTTCTATTAAAGCAAAAATATGAGAGGTATTTACACTGGACGGTGCCCGAAGCCGGACAAATTAACCTTTGCGCCGGTGACCACCGGAATTTCATAGTTGCTACCCCTGCCGCAAATTTAATAATAAAAATGGTGACACGTGATTTTTTCAATCGGTTTAAAGGTTCTGTAGCTTCCATTTTTAAAGTTACTGTTACTGTTAGCCTGTGTCATCCCACTGCTGGGCAAAGACATCCCCCCATGACCTGCAAATCTGGCGATCCAGGGCCAATGTGGACTACTTGTCGTTGGTGCTGTCCAGCTCGTCCCACTATCTCTTTGCGAAGTCTACCATAATCATAGCTATAGTGAAAAATTGGGGTATTCCTCAAAGCGCAACTATTTTTAAGCGCAGCCAACTACCTGCAGTGCACTGAGATGGAGGAGGGCAGGAGAATGAAGACTCAGTTCTCACCTTCAAATTGACATAGAAAACCAACCATAGATCCATCCATCTGTAGGTTACGGAACCCTAAAAAATACTGTAACTTACACCATACTGTGAGACACAGGCTTTGAAATTCACTATTTGTCACCGGTTTTATGTTTTCGACGTAAGTTGAAATATTTTCCTGAAATTCGTTAGTCATAATATCAGTTTGTAGCTTGTCCATTTGCTGGACGACGGCTTCTTATGTGGAGAAGGAATATTTATTAAATTCTCTTGTATACTGATAACTTAAAGCCGCATAGCACAGCATCGCGACTGCAACTATTCGCGAGATTTGTTCTAGATACACGTGCGAGCACATTTATTACCCACCCTTATTTGTTATTCCCGTTGACGCCACTTGCATGGTAGGTAGATAGTACAGTTTTAATGTGTTTCAACGGGAAAAATCAAAACCTTGGTTTCTTTGGCCCCACTACCCTAACCCACTGGTGGGGTCAACGGGAAGTCTGCAGTTTTGTTCCCGCTGGCTCTACTACCCCGAACAGTACCAGCCCAGTGGTATAGCCCGGTTTTACGATCGATAGGTCCTGGATTTGAGCCCAGGCAAACGCATTACTTTGTGTAATTTACTTCATCACGACTACTCTGGAAACAGTGAAAGAAAACATTGAAAGGAGACCGGTATGTCCTAGAACAAAAAAAAATCTAAGACAATCCGTACTGGGCCCGTATGGTGGATTATAGCCCATTACCTCTCATAGAGAGGAGGCCTATCCGACCTGTGGGAACATTACTGGCTGATTATGCATACTTGAAACGAATACCAATGTCGATGATGCGTATAGCATAGCCTCTCGTGTGTAATGTATCAGTCGGAAGCTTTGTTCTAGATACACGCGCGTGCACATTAATGACCCACCCGTATTTGTCTTTTGAAGGGTGTGGCCTTCGTCATAAGTTTGGATAGGTAAGTATGACGTTTGGGAAAGTTTTGTTGATTTTTGCAGGGTGCATATAATCTTTATTTATCGTGCGGTTAGTGCCTAACCTGGTGTCAGTGTTTATGCCACCCATGGGCTTCTGATTGGCTTTACATGCCGTCGAAAAATATCTCTCAGGCATGATGGTTTCCTCACAATATTTTCCTTCACCGAAGCAAGTGATCATTATACAATACGCGTATTATGAATACAGAAAAAACATACAATGTTACAGTGAGCAGACCGGGTGCGCCAAAGTTCACCTAAATTTTCAACTCCGATAATTGGAAATCCGAAAATGTTCTTCCTAACATTTTTCATCCTAACAATCACAATTCCTAACTCCTCTGTCTCTAATTTTATAATTCCAAAGCATTCAACTTCATAATGTCAGTAGCAATAAACATCTGTTATACTTTTATTTGTTTTCCTATATTTACTCAACATAACCATCTTTTACACTATTATTCAAAGTCATATATTTTTTGTTTAGATTTGTTTAGAAAAATTTTGCCATAAAAGTGTTATTTTTTGCAAACCGTTTATTTTCTCGATTCTATCGTATAAAACACCTAAATGTAAGAATAAATTTTTTTTGGTGTTTTTTGTCTCCGACTAACCGTTTGTCGTAAAAACGATGTGGAAGGGATCCATAGGTTAGGTTAGGTTAGAACTGTGACCTACTTCGAAATTGGTTGCGAAATTTTTCTAAGTTTTTTTTTCATAGTGCCCCCAAGACGGCTTAGGTGACTACTCATCCGCAAAATATTTCATCCGCGGATGAAACGTCACCCTTTGAAAATTGGAAGGCGACGACTCATCCGCAAGTTCGGATGAGTCGTCGCATAGTTAATATTGATGTGGTCATATCGGTATCTATCGACACTCTGACCTGTACTTATGTTTAGGGATAAAAGCGTTATGATAAAAAACAGTAGGAGTTTAAATATATTTACATTAATGATATTATTAATTACAATTTTCGGAAACATGAGTGTTATGAACATCGCCGGTAGCACTACAAATAGTATGAATGAAAACTTTAGGATGAAAAATTTTAGGAAGAGTGATCATTCGGATTACAAATCGTTAGGAAGAACAATTTCGGGAAAAGAACTTTAGGTGAGCCAATATGGACCCGAGCAGACCGGGGTCTGGACTTCTGCCCGGTTGATGGCAATAGGCTTGCCCCCTATTTGGCACATGGGGTTTAAATATAACCGCCGAAATGTAGGCGCACTATGGGTCACCTGCTTAACTCTTCGGCGCAAACAGGCGTGATGTTGTGATTAAGGTAATACCTACGTACTTAATTTGAGTTATTATTTGCAATCAAACACAACTACTTCATCATCAGCCTACAGAAGTCCACTGCTGGACAAAGGCATCTTCAATCGCACGCCACTTAACTCGTTTCTCAGGAACTCTCATCCAGTTGCTACCAGCCACCCTGCGAAGATCGTCGCTCTACCGATCCTGACGGCGTCCCACCTCACGCTTGCGGATTCGCGGTCTCCACTCAAGAACACGTCTACCCCAACGGTTATCAGTCCTACGGCTAATTATTATGCCCATTGCCACTTCAGCTTACTTATTCTGTGAGCTATCAGCTACAAAACACAACATAGCTACATCATCATCATTTCAGCCGAAAGGCTGACACTGCTGGACATAGGCCTCCCTCAAGTGTCGCGACATTGACCGGTCCCGTGCGACTCGCATCTAGCGGATCCCCGCAAACTTCATCAGGTCATCATACACAACTACTTGCAAACAAGTAAAGGGTAAGGAGTAATACGTAAATGACCTCTTAAAACAGTAGGTACCCATAATTTGAAAAAAAACCCCTATGAACACGTTGGTACACTCGTACACAATTATCGCTTCAAATTCAGCTCACCTCCGAGAAAAAAAAACGGCGCGAATGACCCCAAATTAATTTCGCCAAACAAGTCCCCCGTGTATAATTGACACGATGCAAATAACGATACGGGCCAAACTCGGTAAATGGCCCGGAAAACAAACACTCACTTTCGGGATCGGGAATTCGGGAAATTTCCCGAAACTGACCCTTAGCAAAGTTTTGACAAACCGTCTAACTGTTTTATTATTCAACGACGGTGTAATAAATTATTAAGTTGGTTTAGTTGTTTTATGTTACGTATAATCAGTTTATTAGGTTAGTCGCAACTGACTAACGTTATAAACTTTCGGGAAAGGGTTATTTGAGGTTAGTTAGGACTACCTGATGGCATAATTTCGAACTTAATAGTGCTGGGGTAAAACATTGATATCGATAAAAAATATGAAACATTTTTCAGAAAGACAACATTTTTTCTATTGATATTTTTTATAATTATATTTTCAATTGATTCTAGGATTGGCGCGAGCATTTACTTGCAGCACTGGCGTGAGTACTTGCTTCCAGTACTGGCACGAGCACTTGCTTCCAGTACTGGCTCGAGCACTGGCTCTAACAATGGCTCGAGCACTGGCTCTAACAATGGCTCGAGCACTGGCTCGAGCACTGGCTCGAGCAATGGCTCGAGCACTGGCTCGAGCAATGGCTCGAGCACTGGTTCGAGCACTGGCTTGAGCACTGGCTTACAAGTTGGTTTCCAAGTGCTCAATTGTATCTGATATATCGGTTTAGACATGCGACTTTACATATCCCAAGAGAAAATAATCGGCAAATCGCACGAGTATGTCTAGTCAAACTTATTCAAATGATCGAGATTTAAGTACAAAATGTAATATTTTGCACCGACGCTTACAACGTTTCGTCCTTTTATAATCTCATTAAACTAGAAGAAAAAGAAATATTTTTTTACGGCCCTGAGTTTTACTTTAACTAACATGTTACATAACTATAATATTATGTTAACTTAAATCAAATCCCCAACACATTTTCCTATACAATAATAACACCGACCAATTAATTACGCTCGCCAGTGTACTGCAGTCAATTTGTCGAGATTAGTACCGTAGTACACTGGCTGTCAATAGAACATAGTACACTGGAGTTATGAAGTGACACTGTGCCGTGGCGTCATTTGTAAGCGTTATGACGTCATGTGGCTATTAAAGTGATTGATACGGGCATAGCTAATTGATTAATGTGTCTTGTATGTTATTATGTGTTGATTTTGTGTTTCGGTAAATTTGAATTATCGATAAACTACTCATTCATCATCATCTGCCTAGCCTTTTCCCAACTATGTTTGGGTCGGCTTCCAGTTTAACCGGATGCAACTGAATACCAGTATTTTACATGGAGCGACTGCCTATCTGACCTCCACAACCCAGTTAGTACTATGTAATACGATACCCCTTGGTAAGACTGGTTGTCAGACTTTTTATAGACTACTCATTATGGCTCGTTTTTTTGTCTTCTGGATTTAATGTTGATTTTGCGTACCTAAATCGAGTTTTTTGGCAGTGAATTACCTAAAAAGCATTACGAATTTAAAAAATGTAATTTTTTTTTTTTTTTTTTACTAATATTATAAAAAATATGAAAGTTTGTGAGGACAGATAGATGGATGAATGTTTGTTAATTTTTCACGCAAAAACTACTATCCGGATTTGGCTGAAATTTGGAACACAGATAGTTTATAACCTGGATTAACACATAGGAGACTTTTTATCCCGATAGTACGATCCCGTGGGATAATAACCGAACTCCACGCGGACAAAGCCGCTGACATAATCTAGTGAACGATAATTTGATTACAGCTTTAAAGAAAGTCCGTTAGTAGTGCATGTGACGTTTATGGAAGTTATAGTTAACAAGCTGGTGACTGTTCGCGCTTGTCCGCTTGACCCGGGTCAACTTGGTTCCGCAGTCATAAGGGTACCCAGGATGAGGTAGAATCTGGATAAGTGAAGATATTTTCAAACCATTATGTACAGTCGCCAACACAACAAGTTACCACAAACTGTCAAATATCTCCAAATGATTTTAAACCATAAAGTGTTGATGGGTAAGTTCAAAATCGAATGAGAAAATTTGACAGTTTGAAGTAACTTGATGCGCTGGAGACTGTATAATATCGCATGGCCCTCATGTGAGTTGTCCAATGTCTGGACTTTAAAAGAGACAGTGACCTCTGAGGTTGTTTCGGCTGTTTCTTTTCAGAGTAGTCAGGTACAAAACACTGGCCTCATTTAATTGAAAATATAACATGATGTGATGTGTAAAAGTGTTTTTAAAGCCAATTTACGGATATAAACAAGAGGGTTTGCTCTGTGCTCATAGTCAGAATATTTTTTTGTTACAAATACTAATCGCCCTCATGGTTTTTTGAAAGAATTTGATAGAGAAACTACCTTTTCGGCATAAATACAAACAAATAAAAAAAGAGAAAAGAGAATCAGAGAATTATTAAGGTGTTATTTGTTTGTAACATAACATCACGCCTGTAATCCTCGAAGGGTTAGGCAGAGGTATACCTAATAGTACACCCACATTTCGCCAGTTATATTTAAGTCCTATGTAATAGTCGGCGAGCCAATTACCATCAATCGGCTAAACATCCAGACTCCGTGCCTGTTACTGAAAAATTCCTGATGGAAAAACCCAAAAACACGTTACCCGACCCTCGAATCGAACACAGACCCCGAGGCAGTCCTACCAAACACAACCTGGTATAGGTTCAGGATCAGTTCTTATCCATCTTCTCGAAATCCAAGTAATGCGTCCATCAAAGTAAAAGTTGGACCAGTAACATTAGAGTCGTCTCGTTTGCCGCTCGCGACACTAGCGCCACAAGTTGCTAAGTGTCACAGTTTCCAGCTCGACAACCAGGGGATGTTCTGAATGATAAGTGGATGGGTAACAGATTTAATTTTAATGATATTTCGTAGTATAGAAGGGAGGAGACGAAGGAAATGCTTAATGTATTATATCTCAACACAATGTTGTTGTATTCATCATCTGCCTAGCCTTTTCCCAACTATGTTGGGGTTGGCTTCTAGTCTAACTGGATGCAGCTGAATACCAGTATTTTACATGGAGCGACTGTCTTTCTGACTTCCATAAACCAGTTAGCATTGGGTAATACGACACTCACACACACATTCGGGAATAGGAAATTTCGAAGTGAATGTGAAAGAATAAAAAAAAAGAAGTGAACAGTATTTAGAGATAGAATCTATGTGTTATTTTAGACTATAATCTATCTCTGTGCCATATTTCATCCAGATCCGTTCAGCCGTTCTGGCGTGAATGAGTAACAAACATCCATCCATTCAAACTTTCGCATTTATAATACCTAGTGGTAAGATTCAAACTTGTCGTTCGAGCACCCATAATCTTGTTTTTTAGAGATAAACCTAAACTAAAGTATAAGCTTTTCGGTAGCTATACTTTTCTGTCATCGGTGACTATCGCTGATAGAATGTCACTTAGTCTAAACCCTCAGCCGTACTACAGCCTGCTTAGTATAATAGGGCCACTTGAAGATGTAACAGTTAAAGTGACAGGGTACCCCGAGCAGAAATAGCCAAAACAAACTCATTGGTCACAGTCTCTTTTAAAATCCAAACATAGTCACATGAGGACCATGCAGATTAGTGTCAGAGATGGTATTTCATTGAGTAAGAATTTTGTTTCATCATCATCATCAGCTTACAACAGTCTACTGCTGGACTTGTCAATCGCACGCTACTCAACTCGGTTCTCAGCAACTCTCATCCAGTTGCTACTACCAGCCACCCTGCGAAGACCGTCGCTCCACCGAGCCTGAGGGCGTCCCATCTTACGCGAACTTTGTTTACTATCTATTATTTCTTAACAAATAACTACTTTAACTATTTTTTGGCCAAAGAATCTGCATTGCCATCCAACGTGGCAATGCTGCCAGCCTTCTGGGCACTTTTCCTGTTAACAGCGATGTGGATGAATATTTTGACGCCCTGTAACCGTTTTGATACTTGTACATATTTTTTTTCTTACTATTATAGATTTGTAGTTTGTATATAATTTAAAGTTTTGCTGTTGAATGTAATACAGATTATAATAGTCACAAAGAACTTATGCAAAATAACCTGCAAAAAAAGAAAAAATAATACCAGAATTAACCGCAACAACTCAATCGTCCGTCAAGTGCAAAATAATTGAAAAGTGTGACAGTGATAATCATTAAAAATTTTACGAAGCTCACTAAAATTCGGAGAGCTTGTAATCAATTTGTGACACGTCTCTATTTCCTTGTAATAAGGACTTAATTTGCTTGGCAGTATTTCAAGAATTTGACCCCGACAAAATTATTTTTGCACTCCCAAAAGTGCGTTTCAAGCAAAAACAGGCTTAAAGGTAAAAAATATAAGGTTATGTCGAAAATTTGCTACGATAAAACTTAGCAAATTGTGGTCAAGTTTTTTTCCAATGATTGTTTAATCATTGAAGCATGTCTAATTAGAAACTAAACGGTTAGAAGTATTTAGTCAACCTTTTGCAACGCGAAATTGTATAAACTTTGTAAATAAAATAGTGGATTTGGACCGTTAGGGTAGGCACTCATCGAATCGGTCCACAACGGTGTGCAGCGAGCGCAGAATTGGTGTGTCAGCCCGTTATAATCAATCAATCAAAGTAAATAACAGTTTCTGGAAGCCTGATCTAATAGTCCAGTAAATCTGCTGTGAAAATTCCAATGTGGAAAATCTATCAATAACCACAGTCATAATTGGGTGTGACTCGTGGGCTGCAGCTGAAAATCAGCACCAGGAGATATACCTTGTGTTGCCATCTGGCGTTATGCTCAGCTGAGGCCGTTGTAGCTTGGGCTGCGGGACTGTTCGAAAGAGATACCGTGGCCCTGGAACACAAAGGAACATGGATGGGTTTTAGTCGGTAAAAGTCTGACACTCCCTCCCACTCCACCCAAAGCGGGAGGAGTTATTTGATGATTTCTCATCCCTAAAAAAAAAAGGCCCTTGTAGCGTTATTCGTATTGTTTGTTTTTTTTTTATGCCTTGTAAACACAATTTTCTTTCTTTCTGTGTGGTTATTTAGGGGATCATTTCGTTCCAAAACAGGGGTTGATGGTCATCCGCCAGCAAAAAAATCAAAACCATACATACATACCTACACAAGATTATTCAGTAGATTATTTCCACACAAACAGGGCTATTACAACTTATTTTTAACCGACTTTAAAAAAAAAATGAGACTGTAATTTTTATTTCACAATTAGTTTTTCCTTTGTAAGTCCTAAGTCGAGGTTTGCCAAAGGGCGATGGAGAGTATCGTATTGGGTGTTAGGCTCAGCGAGAGAATTCGGAATACCACAATACGCTCAAAAACTTGAATCGCTGATGTGGGCAGTAAGACTGCTGGGTTGAAGTGGCATTGGGCGGGTCAGTAGAATGCATCAGGACTAATGGGCCAGAGTCGTCACGCAATGGGTGTCAGAAACAGGCGTCGTCGCCAAAGGAGGCTTAGAAAGTGCTGGCGTGACGAGTACGACCTAGAGGCGTTTGTGGAGAGAAGAGTGGAAGACTATGGGGGACGCCTTTGCCCAGCAGTGGGACATTAGTGGCTAAGTAAATAAAGAAATTTGTTTTTTGATAAAAAATGTTTGGCCAGTCGTGTTTTTTTCTATTGACATCAGTCGTTTGCAAAATTCAGTTTTCGTTAGCTGTGTTATTTCTATGCTTGTAACAAAAACAAATTCATCGTAGTTGCAACTACGTATTCTATTATTAATACAATTCCACATTCTGGTGTAAACAAGCCTCATTGCACGCGAAATTTCTCTGCTTCATCTAAACACAACGAGCAAAGCAAATAGTTCATAAATTCATAAATATAAAATGACTGCCAAGAGAACGGTGGTCCGACACAATGTGTGCAGACCTTTATTTAAAAAAAAAACTGGTTGAGAATAATTTAATCAGAAGTTCATGTATGCTTAATATGCATTACTTTAGGCTTAAGATTAGAAAGCGATCGATACTGGATATTTTTAAAAGGCAAGCTTTACGAGGCTTGTATTAGGTATGAGTGAATGGTTATAAAATATTTCCAAGAAATTGATTTAGTTCAAGTCTTATTATAATACTAGCTGTTCCCCGCGACCTTCGTCCGCGTAAAATCCCGTCCCGTTTATGCAACATTTTTCATTGCTGCTCCGCTCCTATTAGTCGTAGCGTGATGTTGTATAGCCTAGCCCTTCCTCGATAAATAGGCAATCCAACACTAAAAGATTTATTCAATTCGAACCAGTAGTTATCGAGTTTAGCGCGTTCAACCAAACAAACAAACTCTTCACTTTTATATATTAAGTATAGATTAGTTGTTTTAGCCCGCGACCTTCGTTCGCGTGAAATTATTAAAAAAAAATAGTACCTACTTCCCTTTTTGAATCGGATTTTGTTACTAATATCAAAGTTTTACATTTTTTTAAACCCTTATTCTTATGGACGCTCACAACAAATTAATTTAATACCTTGCATGTCTGATTAGTCAGTTTATATAAACGCATTTTTGACAAATAAACTACCTTTCTTTCTTTCTTTTGTTCTAACATAAAAGTAGCCTTAGTTACTCCTTATGTATAAAATATAGATAATATTTATATGGGACAATTTAAGTTTATAAATAGCAAAAACAATAATATAAAACAAAAATAAAGATTGATCTCAGTTAAGCCAAGAATACAAAAAATTAAAAAATAAACTCTACTTCATATAAGTACCAGTATTTAAAAAGCGAGCGATTCCATGCGTTTCTCTCAGTATAGCTATTTCATAAATCACTTAATTGATATTTTAATGATCTCCTATTGTTTCGATCATTCTTTACGATCCATACACGGTATAATGATTTATATTTCAAAACGTAACATCGTTGGATCCATGTCATCGTTACATTTCTCATGTGATTGAGATTTCTTTGTTCCGTATTTTATAATCTATTAAATTGTAATTAGATTTCTCTTTTAGGAGGAGCTCGTGGCTTAATAATAACAGCCGCTCGGGTCGATCTTTAGGTTAAGCCGTGCTTGCCTAGGTTGGTCTGTGGATGGGTGACCACCCATTACATACCGAGTTTCCTCCGTGCCTCGGAAAGCACGTAAAGCCGTTGGTCCCGGGTGTCATTTGTAGATCTTTGACAGTCGTTAGGTAGTCAGTGGCCAATTAGTCTTACCAAGGGGTATCGTATTACCCAGTACAAACTGGGTTGTGGAGGTCAGATAGGCAGTCGCTCCATGTATAATACTGGTATTCAGCTGCATCCAGTTAGACTGGAAGCCGACCCCAACATAGTTGGGAAAAGGCTAGGCGGATGATGAGATTGCTCTTTTAGGAATTAATAGCCGCATACCCAGATTTAAAACGTTCTTAATAGTTTTGAAGACATTCGTAAGACCAAGCATGATGTGATCTGGAATCGAGAGGGACGTTAAATGTTACGCAAAATATTTAGTGCTAATTCCGCGTGGCGTCCAAGAAATGGATAGAGAAGTGTTGGTCGTCCGGCGGCGAGATGGCAGACGACATTGTTGCCATGGCGGGAATATCCTGGATGAGGCTGGCACAAGATTTTGGAGCTTGGCACAAGCAAAAAGAGGCCTATATCCAGCAGTGGGTGAAGTCGGGCTGTGGATGATGATGATGAATTCCGCGAAAAAGATCTAGGCTTTGACGCACGACGTAGCACCGCCTTCTCCGCCATCTCCGTAACTAGAACGTTCCCA
The DNA here is from genome assembly GCA_905220335.1 of Noctua pronuba. NCBI lineage: Eukaryota > Metazoa > Arthropoda > Insecta > Lepidoptera > Noctuidae > Noctua > Noctua pronuba. The sequence continues at coordinate 5,656,787 of LR999918.1, read as the reverse complement.
GGTATGGTCTAGAACAAAAAAACATCGCAATGACGGGGAGAACAAGTGCCTTCCGGCTTCGTTATGGGTACTTTTACACCCATTATACACATGCAGGAAAAGCGAAAATCAGCAACCTCCTTGCACCCAAACCGATACTCGACATTTTTTTCGTGTCGATTCTTCCGTCGACAAAACCCATTTCTACGATGATCGTGCTACGCGTGCTGGAGAGAATTATGTATTCTAACAAACGCTATAATAATTATCAAAAGCACTTAAAATTTAACGCAATGAATTCCACTAAGCAAAGTGATAGCTAATATAATGCTAAAACCTAACTAGATTTTAGCTTAGATATTAGATGGCTTTGAAGCTGTTATAAACAGCTAGCGATATTTTGGTAAGAGCGTGATTCTACCGCTTATGATATAGAACGGTTGGTGGTTTAAATGCTTTTACTAGCTTAGGTATACCAGCGGCTTTACCCGCGTTGCGTTCGGTAAAAGTCCTACTGGATCGTACTATCGGAATAAAAAAACTAACCTATGATATTACAGGCCCACTGACTACCTGTAGCGACTATCAAAGATCTACAAATAACTTCCGAGAACAACAGCTTAACGTGCTTTCCAAGGCAAGGAGGAAACTCGGTATGTAATGGATGGTCACCCATCCACAGACCGACCTTGGCAAGCGCATCTTAACCTTGAAAATCGAACTGTGCGGCTGTTATTATTTAGCCAAGAGCTCGTTCTACTTGTCAATATAATTATATCAAGAAGTATCTAAAGAAAAGACAATCCAATAGGTTCACCTACACTGGGTAGCTAGATACCCAAAAGTCAAAATGTAGCAACTTGTGAAGCTGTGTGGGCAGACAGATCAAAGGGCACATAGACAGAGGATTGTTGTGCCATCGCAAGTCAACTTAGTATAATAAACATAGGTATCTCCTTTACTTGGACTTACTTGAGTGGGTTAACTAGATACTGTCTTTCAAGATATTTATAGAAGGTATAATGGTACGGGCACTCCTATTTGGTTGTTCATTGTGTTCCTGCGATTTGATTTGGTGATGCTGCATTGCATGTTACATTATTTTGAGAATATACCTGATAATTTTATTGATGACGTCATATTTATATGATCCGACATTTTTGACGTCATTTACATGGTGAATTTTTAAAGTGGGCGTGGCTGGTCAAATCCAAAACTATGAAAGATATAGAAAAACCAAAAAGAGCCCGATTTTGATGAAAGCTAAAACTGCATCACAGGATTATTGAAAAATCAATATTCCTCACCAGGAATCGAACCCGTTGATGTTGGAAAAATAAACACACTATTATTAAATCATTCGATAGTGTCGCTATTAACTATTATTATTTATTATTATTTGGAGGAGCTCGTGGCTTAATAATAACAGCCGCTCGGGTCGATCTTTAGGTTAAGCCGTGCTTGCCTAGGTTGGTCCGTGGATGGGTGACCACCCATTTCATACCGAGTTTCCTCCGTGCCTCGGAAAGCACGTTAAGCCGTTAGGTAGTCATTAGCCCAAAAAGTCTGACAACCAGTCTTACCAAGGGGTATCGTATTACCCAGTACTAACTGGGTTGTGGAGGTCCGATAGGCAATCGCTCCATGTAAAATACTGGTATTCAGCTGCATCCGGTTAGACTGGAAGCTGACCCCAATATAGTTGGGAAAAGGCTAGGCAGATGAGATGAGTGTCGCTATTAAAGAACAAATTTTGGAAAGTAATGACATACGGCAAACTAAACTCTCCCTCGAGACTCGAGACTTGGACGGTGGTTTAGGGCCAGCAGTAACCTAGAACCCTGAAACGATAGCTTAGGGGCGCCCGTGAGTTTCAGGCAGGTTTCCTATAAACTCCGTGCGACGCGTGTAGCGTTTCCCAGCTAGGTGGAAGGTGATTCAGCCCAAGGCTAGCTTGGAAAGGTGGATAGCGAGGAAGGCTCACACATCGCAGCAGTTAACAGTGATAACGCATGAAATAAAAGGAATAAAAGGCGTGGGGATTTGTTACTGCAGTTCTCGGCTGCATAACAACCTCGGCTACGGCTCGGTTGTCAATTCCGTTTCGAATGCAATGACAAAGTTTCCCCACTTATATGTAACGCGACGCCATGTGTGCAGCCCAAGACAAGCCAAACCAAGCCAAGCCAAGCCAAGCCAAGCCAAGCCTAGCCAAGCCAAGCCAAGCCAAGCCAAGCCAAGCCTAGCCAAGCCAAGCCAAGCCAAGCCAAGCCTAGCCAAGCCAAGCCAACGCCATCTTACGACAATGATGGCAAAGTTGTCAGTCAAGCCAGCCAGTGAGAGTTAGAACGTCAGATCTGACGGGGTCGCTCATAGACTACGAGTTATCTCATTTTGGCAGTCATTCAGCTATATTATTTTCAATAAATAATTGTGTTACTTAAGAGTATTACTGCCTACCCGTCTCATATATCAAAATGTACTATTATCATTTTATACTCGAACATGATCTAGAATGTTCTCGTAAATCATCAGACGTAACAATAGAACAAAGACCGAAACAAAACAAATAAATCTAGACAATTTCCTAGAACCAGCTAACCAAACATAGCTATGATGAAGTTCAGTAGAGAGTCAGACTGGCCGCCGTAACAGAAACGGTTTTGTGGGAGCTAGCTCCTGCACTAAGTCTACATTTATTCTAAAATCACGTACGTTTAAGGAGTATGCTCGACGGAAACAGGGAAACAGGGAGGGCTAGTAAATAGGCGAGGAGAGAGTTTCACGGATTTTTAAACATGTGACTTCAATGTTCAACCAGCCAGTCTGAATCGCTTTTCTTTTTACCACGGTAGACATGAGATAGGGATACAAGGTGCAAACAGACCCTTCACGAAGCCTCCAATCAAGCATTCTGTACATCAAACTAAGTAACTCTACGCAAAAATTATTGCTGGGAAACTTACTGCCGACTTTTTTTTGGTTTGAAAAATTACGTTTGTCGGTACGACTCAATGTAATGCTCTCAAAAAATTGTACTGATTTATGCATTGAATAGTGTCGGGGTCGTGGAGGTGTTTAAAGTAAATTTATAACATTACAAAATTAGTCTTTTAAAAAAAACTTGTGAAAAGTTGGAACTTTAACCCCGATAAAAAGAAAGACTCTTGACAACGTCATTTTCGGACTTGATTTAAAAAACTATATATTATGAATTATCAAAATGTGGTAAGGCTCATTTAAAACCTTTATTTGACACTGCTACTTCCAAATTCTTTAATGAACTCTAACCACTAACAACCAATCTATCATTTATATGATGGTTATAATAAATTATTTAAAAAAAAGCACAGAAATTACTGTTTGTTGAATAACATAACATAACATCACGCCTGCAATCCCCGAACGGTTAGGCAGAGGTATACCTAATAGTACACCCACATTTCGCCAGTTATATTTAAGTCCCATGTAATAGGGGGCGAAACTATTGCCATCAACCGGGCACAAATCCAGACTCCGTGGCTGCTACTGAGAAATTCCTGATAGAAAAACCCAATAACAATTTTCCCGACCCGTGAATCGAACGCGGTACCTCATATTCAGCAGTCGCGCTTGCGGCCACTAGACCAACGAGGCAGTTTGGTGAAGACTACTACGTTAATCTTATCAACCTTAAACCGCGTCTATAAAACCACCTAACCTAAATCGCTACTAAAATTAAACGCTGCCAAGACCTCGCTACTTTTATAGCCACACATAAAGTTTACTCAGTCACTATGTATGTAAGCCTGATTACGTTATCGAAGTCGGTGGAATCTCCGACAAATAATACCAGACCGAATGTGACTGCTTAACTGGGTATTCTATTAAACTAGTTCTCTTAAACACTGTTTTAAGCTTTCACGGTTTACAACTAAACTTATACTGTTACTTATGGGATATCTTCCGTGATTGTTCATTATTTTGAGCAGCATTTTCCAGTCAACCCGCGATCATGGCGTTTGTAACAGCGTCGAAATGTCGGGAGCTCAAAATAATGAACAATCACGGAAGATATCCCGTAAGTGACAGTATAAGTTTGGTTCTCTAAAGTTTGGGTAGATCACCAGAACCATTGATAAAGCTAGCCTACATTATGTTACAGATTATTTTTCGTAAACGTGTTGCGCCGACCCAAAATAACATGGGACAAGAGCAGGAAGATGATGAGTGCCTAAACTGGTGTCAGAGAATTTATGCCACCCATGGGCCTCTGACGTAGCTTTACATGCCGTCGAGAAATATCTATCAGGCATGCTGGTTTCCTCACGATGTTTTCCTTTACCGAAGCAAGTGATAATTATACAATAAATCCGAAAAATCATAGGTGCGTGTCTAGGGTTAGAACTCGAGACCTATGACTTGGAAGTCCAACGGTCACACCACTAGGCTATCACTACTTTGTCATGGGATAGATGATATCAGGGCTTAAACAACATTCTGTCATTCTCTCAGTGATAACCAATTAACTTAGCCTATCGCAGTTTTCTGCTGGACCTTATGCCAAGCTAGGCTACAACACCTAGTTCTCCACCTTCGGCTTTCAGTCTGACCTAGCTCCAGTTTTGGGCCAGTCAGTAGCCCGAAGTCTGACAACCAGTCTTACCAAGGGCTATCGTATTACCTAGTACTAACTGGGTTGTAGAGGTCAGATAGGCAGTCGTTCCATGTAAAATACTGGTATTCCGCTGCATCTGGTTTGACTGGAAGCCGACCCTAACATAGTTAGGAAAAGGCTAGGCAGATGTTTGGTCGGCGATGTAGTGCGCTGAATCGAATCTAATCTAATCTAATTTATTATAGCAATCATGACTAAAACTCTCAACACTCCAAATTCATCCTCGTTTGTGTCCAATTTTATGACCACAGAGTTACAAACTTCAAAGGAAGTAACAAACACAGTGTTTGTTGTAGGAAAACACAAAACTCCCCAGTCCCTTTCAGTTTTAAAACTATTTCGGTGTAATTGAGTTAGCCAGAATTTCGCGCCAGACAGAATTAGTAGTTCGGTCCAGAATGAAGGGGCGTTCCGTTTAATCCACACTTTGTAAAGTAGGAACACAGAATAAATTGATACAGAAAGACAGTTCCATCTATACAACGAGAGTATGTAAGCGCGCTCGCGATTGGCATTTGTTTTAGATCGCCGCGTGCCGTACAGATTTTTTTCAGTGAGTGTCTTTTTATAGTTGTCTCTGATTTTGTAGGAGCCGATGTGTGACTCTCTATTATACAAGGTGTAGTTTTGCATCCTCGTCAAAATTCAGGAGGTTGTCATAAAATAATTAATTTAAATTACGGGATCGGTCAATAATTAATAAACGCTACTTTTTTTACAACGCCTTCAAAACAGAAAAAAAAAACAGAATACGCGTGGGAAAGTGGTTTAGGGAATAAGAAATTATCGAAAACGTTTGAGTTTGTTTATGTGTGTGAAAGCGCGGTTATAGGGCGAGGATCAGACACTGGTGGTCCAAACTTACTAATTTCCGTAAACAATGACGAGGACGCAAAACGACAGTCTGTATATTGAGCGTCCTCCGTGCCACAGAAAGCACGTTAACCCGCTTCATGAGAGTGGGAACCAGCGGTGGGTAACGACTGTTTGTTAAGGGTAGTTAGTCAGAAGCCCGAAAGTCTGACCACCGGTCTTACCAAGAGGTATCGTACTCCCACACCCAGTAACTTGGTTGTGGAGGACAGATGGGCTGTCGCTTCATGGCATTCAGCTGCATCTAGTTAGACTGGAAGCCGACCCCAACAGCTGGGAAAGGCAAGGCATAATATGATGAGGATATGCTTCGCTGTGACTTCGCGTCCAGCGAATGCAAGCGCACTCAGGCCTGGTATCTGTTTGAGATCGCCGTACGTACGCGTCTGTGTGTGCGTGCGCCCGTTTTCACTCGTAGTAACAAACCGTCCTTCTGTTTCGAACTGTTTATTCTGTGGTTGAAACTTCAAGTTGGACTGAGTTCGGAATATAGTACGATGAAATGTTTTGACTAACGTAAGCTGATCTTAGTCGGTTCGTAGAGTTTGTGTTGAAGCGATAGCCGAACAAGTTGTTTTATTGATTGATTGAAAGGCAAGTAACAGGAGCTGGTTTACTAAGCTTGGTTTGAGTAACCATTTTCCAGTATCTGCTGGCTAGGAGTTTCCAGTCATTGGATCTTGCTGCATGAATTTATATCAATGAATAGTCTTTCTTCTTTATGAGGAGCTCGTGGCTAAATAATAACAGCCGCTCGGGTCGATCTTTAGGTTTAGCCGTGCTTGCCTAGGTTTGTTTGTGGATGGGTGACCACCCATTACATTCCGACTTTCCTCCGTGCCTCGGAAAGCACGTTAAGCTGTTGGTCCCGGGTGTCACTTGTAGATCTTTGACAATCGTTAGGTAGTCAGTGGTCCAAAAAGTCTGACAACCAGTCTTACCAAGGGGTATCGTATTACCAAGTACTAACTGGGTTGTGGAGGTCAGATAGGCCATGTAAAATACTGGTATTCAGCTGCATCCGGTTAGACTGGAAGCCGACACCAATTTAGTAGGGAAAAGGCTAGGCAGATGATGAGTCTTTCTTCTTTATCGTGTGATTAGTGCCTAACCTGGTATCAGATTTTTATGTTGCCAATGGGCCTCTGACTTGGCTTTACATGCTGTCGAGAAATATCTCTCAGGCATGCTGATTTCATCACGATTTTTTCCTCCACCGAAGCAAGTGATAATTATACAACACGCGCATGAATCGAACTTGAGACTTGGCAGTCCGACGGTCACACCACTCGGCCATAGTGCAGAAAATATTTTGTGACGAAGACGATACTTTGATTTAGTATTCATTTAATTATATTTTTTGTTTTTTTTTTTAAGACCCGCACTAGGAATTTCTCCTGTATCGCGGGTGCGATTACAAACATTTAAACTTACATACACAAACATCCAGACCAGTAACAACTACCTGTAGGTCATAAGAATATTTGTTCCGTACGGGGATCGAACCCACGACACGCAGCGCAGCAGGCAATCGCTCAGCCACTGCGCCAACCCTGCCGTTAAAATTACAGTCTGAGTGAATGAGTGAAAACTTCTTGGGAAAACCCGAAATAAAGCCGAAAAGTGATGGGTAGAAAAAGACTTAAATCTACCTATTATTGCTGCACAAAGATCCTCTAAAAATTTTTTTTTTTAAGTTTATTTTTAGCACTGATCATCAACATTTATATTTTTATATAAAAAGGTGTTAGAAACAATCGACTAAGCTGATATCAGACGCGTTATCCGTCTTCGAAATTTTTGTTTCATTCATGTAATTTTTATATTGAATAACCAAAACCCGAAAAGTAAAAGCCCAGTAAAAGCCCTACAGTAAGGCTTCTAGTACATAAAGCCCCATCACCCCCCCCTCCTACTCCCACAAAGACAGTGGTGCCGACTATAAATAAAAGCCTCTGAACCTATAATGTGATAGTTAAATCAATTGGACGCATTAAGCCGTAATGGCAGCGTATCGCGATCTCGTACTAGCAGCCAGATTAGTACTTCTGATTTTGTGGAGTGAGTTACAAACGGCAGCGATTTGAATTGTAATAGATTGTTTAATAGAACCCGTCGCTTTTTGCCCGGTGTTTTTATGGATTTAACAATTTTTTTGTTGTTTTTTTTTATGGGTAATCATCAAATGGCCCTTCCCGCTCTGGGAGGAGTGGAAGGGAGTGCCAGACTGTACTGACTAAAACCCATCCCTGTTCCTCCTTTGCACTTTGTGTTCCAGGGCCGCGGTATCTCTTTCGAACAGACCCGCAGCCCAACAATTATTTAGTTGTACTTAAATCCTTTGGTAAGTCGAAAAATTCGAAATTAACTCCTTGTCCACTATATTATTATTTTTTCAATAGAATTTCATGATACTGTTTCACAATTTTTAATAACAACGCCATCCTGTCTATAGTATTCAACCGGAATAAAAGAGGTGAGGTTTGAGGTTTTACGCATTATTATTGACATTTGAAATTCAGAAAAGCACAACGGAATGAACAATCAAAGTTACCTTGGACCTTGTTAATCAACCTTGTAGGTTTTGTATGTATAGATAAGAATCTTGGCAAATGAGATGAGTTTGAGTACCTATCGACATAAATTATAGCAATCCAAGGAATATTAACGAAAATGTAGCAAATACAAATAAAACCATTATTTTGTAGTACTTTCTTTTTCTTTTGTTGCATATTTCGAGCATATTTGCAAACGATTTCAAGTTGCATATAATCCGTTCTCTTTAGAGACGACTATAAGCAATCGTTACTTTTCTGTTCATTAATTAGTCTCAAAAACCAACCATTTTTTCTTCCAAAGCTTCAACTAAACATTAAGAAAACCTTCAATAATTAAAATTCATAACCGCTGCTACGTCACCCCTTGTACCACACACCAAGTCTGATTACACGCCGCGGGTACAATTCATGATAAATATTACCTGTACCTTTAAGCAATACATTGCTGTTCGGAGGCAACACTCGCCAATTACCGTAGTAGCGACTACGCAATGTAATCAAAAATTATTAACGATGGCTCAGAATTGATTCGCGAACACTGTTTGCTTTTTTACGATCGAAGGTTTTAATATGCATGTGGTCATGTTATCGCATTTCTGCACGTAGTAAAACTAGGTTGGAATGATTAAAATAATTTAGGTTTACCTTTACATTGGATTTTTAAGCTGAATTGAACCTTAGAGCATAGTAATTAGCCTAGGTTCCCATCACACTGCCGGGACCCAGGGCCGCGGTGCACGTGGGTTCAGTACGTGTTGGTATATGTCACTTGTTTTTGACGTTACATACAGGGTGGAAGGGACACCGACGCGAAAACGCTTACCACGTATTCAGTACATCATTCTGAGCCTCCCTAAATAGAGATTTTTCATCGGTTATTAAAAAAAAACAACTGTTTCCTACAAAAGTGCGGATTGCACTTTTGTAGGAAACAGCTGTTTTTTTTTTACACGGTCTAAATGTATGGAACATTAATTTTAAGGGTCTCCGAACACGAAATTCCATTGGCGATGCAAAATTTAAGACAAACTCTTTGTTAGATGTTTTTGTCCATTATGAAATTCGCAATACACACTAGATAATATGATTTCACTAAAAACAGCACTGTATTTAATCTGAATAAAAGATGCAACTCAAACTCCGCGCCAAAATGGAAAACAGTTGTATCAATCAAACAACAAAATAAAAACACGAGCTGGAAGAAAACATGCTGCGCCGATCCCAAGTGAATTTGGATAAGGGCAGATAAGGGCAGAAGAGAATGATGATGACAACATACATACGACCTAAATAGAACCAATGATCCAAATTAGCCCTAGATCGAAGGATTTGGAAGTCATGTGGAGAGGCTTTTGCCCAGCAGTGGCATGGGATGACAAGCCCAACAGTAACAGTAACATATATTCAACAAAATCTTTACAGCGCAGTACCACATGACTCAGAATCTTCTTATAATAACATACCTACTTATTTCAAACGGAAATTAGTCTAGAAATTCCCATTACAAATTAATAGCAGATCAAAATCATCAAACCACATCAAAATACCTACTTTATTACATCGAGAGAGAAAAAAAACATAATTTCGAATTTCAATCAAATCGGTTCATTGGTTTCTGAGAAAATTGCTTTTACAAACATACCTACATAACAGACGAATATAACAATCATTTCTTTTAAGTAGATGATGGAAAATATGACAGATAATTATGTGAAGTAATGATGTAGGTATATTAAGTAATGAAAAATGTCTTCTTAGTAAGATTATCAAAGGATGAGACTCATCTATGAAATTGATATTCTTTGCGCTAAAAAAATTGCTAAAAATACAAATGCCCTGCATGAAAGAACTTATGTAAAAGTAATGAAATAGCTTCAATATGCATTTGTATAGTGTACGTTTATTTTGAAGAGAGAGTTCAGTGATTGGTACAAACCGCCAACTCTAGAAGTAATGGATCTATTTTTCTTACAATTTGAATTAAAAGAACATAATTCTGGAACATAAGTATCAGGAAACCCTTGATCGCATTTTTATTAGTTTATGTTTTTGTTAGCCTGAATTGTCCCACTCATGGGCAAGCAACGACTTATTGCTGTAACATGATAATATTTTAAAAAACAAATCCTTTGAAAAGAGTAACTATGGAATTTCTTGCCGGTTCTTCTCCATAAGAAACGACCAACCCGAACCGTGCACCTTTTTTCAAAATTTTATAAGATTGTCCGACATTTGTCCAGAGGGCACAAATCATAATTGAAAGAGGTGTGCAACTGTAAACTTGTCATGTTCAATTAATTTAGGTATTATTATTTTTACTGGGTGTAACCTTACTTGTTTTATATTGTATGTTTTTCTATCTTGTGTGTTTATATTGTATGTCTTATAGCATCGTATTGGACGAGTCTGTAATCTATACTAATATTATAAAGCTGCAGAGTTTGTTTGTTTGTTTGTTTGTTTGTTTGAACGCGCTAATCTCTGGAACTACTGGTCCGATTTGAATGATTCTTTCAGTGTTGGGTAGTCCATTTATCGAGGAAGGCTATAGGCTATATATCATCACGCTACGACCAATAGGAGCGTAGCAGCAATGAAAAATGTTGCAAAAACGGGGAAAATTGTATTTTTAATAACTTGACGCGGACGAAGGTCGCGGGGAACAGCTAGTGATGTTATAATTGGTGGTAAATAAATAAATAATAAGTGCCCATGTGGCATGTAGGCCTATGTGAAATAAAATATTTAGTTTTTTTAATTTGTAAGGAAGCCATCCCAGGCGCCTCCCTACTCTTTTAAGATGGATAAATGGTACAGAGCAGGAGAGAGTGCCAAAGAATTAACCTATTATCCGACAACTACACCAGTTGTATTTTATACGTTTTCTCCTGTCATTTCATAAAATGTTTCAATATGAAGAGGCACTCGATTGATGTAAGTGTCTTTACAAAACTGTGTATAAACATGACGGTACCGCCATAGTGTTGTCAGCAGCCTCGCTAAACAATACCACTATAATAGTATGCCGCGCCGTCTGCGAGTGGAGACGCGGCAAAAATGTACAGGACGCAGATAAATACTACTGATTTAGAGCTGTACAAGGATCTGTTGGCGCCTGGACAAAATAGGAACTATTAGAGATGCGAAAGTTTGTTAGGATGTTTTCTACTGATTGTTGATTGAGTCCCACGTAATAGGGGACGAGCTTATTGCCATCAACCAGGCACAAATCCAGACTCCGTGGCTGCTAACGAGAAATTCCTGAAAAACTCAATAACACTTTGCCCGACCAGGAAACCTACAGTATCTTCACTCACATTTCACCCATTTAATTTCAGTTATTTTTAAGTCCTATGTAATAGGGGGCGAGCGTATTGCCAATCGTTGCCAATATAAACCGAAAAATAAACTGAAACAAATTCCGACTCCATGGATGCTACTAAAAAAATCCTGATGAAAAAACCCAATAACACTTGGCCTTACCTGGGAATCGAACCTAGACCACTTGCTCAGCAGTCTCGCTTGCGACTACTAGATCAACGAATTCACACGGACAGACAGACAGGCAACGACAAATCTACACGGTTCCGTTTTTTGCCATTCGGCTACAGAACCCTAAAAAATACTAGGCTGGCATGAACTCAAGGTGGTATTTTAACTGTTCTGGATCTTTTTAACTTCTTAGTTTGGGCCTTCTAGTATAGCTACTGAAAAATTACTGATGGAAAAACCCAATAACACTTTGCCCGACCTGGGAATCAAACCTAGGACCTCTTGCTCAGCAGTCTCGCTTGCGACTTCTAGATCAACGAATTCATTTTTGACGAAAAACCTGACACGCCAATACCCAATTCCAAAGTAACATACATCTGTCAGAGTTCGAAACGAAGATAAATACAAATTGCCTAGCTAACCGTACTTACAAAACAAAATAAAAAAAAGTAGTGCAAGGAAGAAAATTGCGCGTTTTCCTGTATTTTGTGCAAGCTGCTTGAGAGCTTAATCATGCGCAAGATAAGCAGGTCAGGGTTGTCACTATTACACACATGTATACAGGGTGTAAACAGACCCTTCACGCAGCGTCAATCAAGCATTCTGTACATCAGACTAAGTAACTTTACGCAAAAATTATTGCTGGGAAACGACTTTTGTTTTTGGGGTGAATGTAACTCAATGTAACGCACTCAAAACATTGTGCTGATGGATGAATTGAATAGTACGGGGGTCGTGAAGGTGTTTAAAGTAAGAATCTGACATTAAAAACATGTATTTAAAAAAAAAGTTGGAACTTTGACCCCCCATATCTCCATAACTAGAAGGTTCCCAGGTATGGTCTAGAAAAAAAAAATGATCGCAATGACAGAGAAAACAAGCACCTTTCGGCTTCGTTAAGGGTCTTTTTACACCCTTTATGTATATCTTACTAATAATATTATAAAGAGGAAAGATTTGTATTTTTGTGTGTGTGTGTATGTTTGTAATCAATAAACTCAAAAACTTCAGTGCCGATTTCAAAAATTTTTTCACCATTAGAAAGCTACATTATCCCTTAGTAACATAGGCTATATTTTAACCCAAAATGTTTAAAAAATAAATGTCCACCCGTGCAAAGCCGGAACGGGCCGCTAGTAATGTATATTCACACGATTACTTGAAGACATGTTTGTTGTACCAAAGATCGATTGAATTATTAGGTTAATATAAAAGAAGAAAAAAACACGAGCTCGTGGCTAAATAATAACAGCCGCTCGGATCGATCTTTAGGTTAAGCCGTGCTTGCCTAAGTTGGTCTGTGGATGGGTGACCACCCATTACATACCGAGTTTCCTCCGTGCCTCGGAAAACACATTAAGCCGTTGGTACCGGCTGTCATTTGTAGATCTTTGACAGTCGTTACAGGTAGTCAGTGCAAGCAGTCAAGCATAAACAAGATAACATCACGCCTGTAATCCCCAAAGGGTTAAGCAGAGGTTTACCCAGTAGTAAATCCATTTCGCCAGTTATGTTTAAATCCTATGTAATAGGGGGCGAGCTCATTGCCATCAACTGGGCACAATTCCAGACTCCATGGCTGCTACTGAGAAACTCCTGATGGAAAAACCTAGAAACTCTTTGCCCGACCCGAGAATCGAACCCAGGCCTCCATGCTCAGCAGACGCGCTTGCGGCAACGAGGCAATCAACAACTAATCACACCAAAAAAAATCCAATCTTAAAATAAACAACATTCAAGCAACCCTACGAAATTTTGGGCAGACCTTTTGTCCCGCACCAATTCAATTTAGAGATAAGGGACAGAAAGACTTGCGATAAACACTAAGACAAATAAAGTGGCCTTCGATTGAAAGACGAGGTCAGGGTGTTAAGGAAAAATGGGGGTCGTGAGCCGAATAGTAAGTACTTCATCTAGTGTTCCTTATTAATGACGGTAGGACCGGATAGGTATATATAAACTAGCTTATGCCCGCGGCTTCGCCCGCGTGGAGTTCGGGAATTGCCCACGGGATCTTACTTCTGGGATAATAAGTAATCTATGTATGTATAGTAGATACATGGTTTTTATATAGTTGCTTATAACTTGCAAATATTAGTTCATAGAAATATCAATTAGGTACTTTACATATTGTTATGTGAATATTGATACCTTGGTTTGAGATTGGACACCGGTGACGAAAATCAAATGATTAATTAGGAATCTATTAATAGACATAAAACTTTTACATAATATTTAATATCAATGTCGCGTATCACGAGCCAACGCGAAAATCGGTGGAATAAACCATATTTACAGACGTCTACCTCAGAAAAATCCTACCTACTTACTTAATAGGTAAATACTCCCGCGCCCCGCACGCCCCGCGCAACGCTGCGCGCCATGCGCCGGTCTACGTGAGCTTCGAAGCCCTATTTGACTCTGTTGGGGGATGATTTTGATTTTTGAAAAAACTGTGATACCCGTATCTCATAATTTTAATTGAAAAGTATGTATACAAATTTTCAAGTCAATCGACTCAGAGAATAAAAAGTTTCACAGAATATTAAACACCCCATTTCAACCTCTTAGGGGTGGAATTAAAAAAAACTGTTTCTTAGCGGATACTTACTCTTCACAAAGAACGCACCCTCCAAATTTTATGTCTCTAGAACCAGCCGATTGGGCTGTGCGTTGATGTATCAGTCAGCCAGTCGACAGTGAATTCTTAAATTGGGGGATGATTTTGGAAAAACTGTGATACACGTATCTCATAATTTTATCTGAAGAGTATGTACACAAATTGTCAAGTCAATCGACTGCGAGAATAAAAAAATTCATAGAAAATTCAACACCCCATTTCACCCTTATAGGGGTGGAATTTCGAAAAACCCCTTCTTAGTGAATAAGTACCTACTCTTTACAAAGAATACACGCTCCAAATTTCATGTCTCTAGAACCAGCGGATTGGGCTGTGCGTTGATATATCAGTCAGCCAATCAAGACATTAAATTTTTAAATTGGGGGATGATTTTGGAAAAACTGTGATACACGTATCTCATAATTTTATCTGAAAAGTATGTACACTAATTTTCAAGTCAATCGAGCGAGAATAAAAAGTTTCACAGAATATTAAACACCCCATTTCACCCTCTTAGGGGTGGAATTTAGAAAAACCCTTTCTTAGTGAATACCTACCCTTCACAAAGAATACACCCTCCAAATTTCATGTCTCTAGAACCAGCGGATTGGGCTTTGCGTTGATATATCAGTCAGCCAATCACGACATTGAATTTTTAAAATGGGGGATGATTTTGGAAAAACTGTGATACACGTATCTCATAATTTTATCTGAAAAGTATGTACACTAATTTTCAAGTCAATCGACTGCGAGAATAAAAAGTTTCATAGAAAATTCAACACCCCATTTCACCCTCTTAGGGGTGGAATTTCGAAAAACCCTTTCTTAGTGGATACCTACCCTTCACAAAGAATACACCCTCCAAATTTCATGTCTCTAGGACCCGCGGTTTGGGCTGTGCGTTGATATCTCAGTCAGTCAGTCAGTCAGTCAGGACTTTGAATTTTATATGTATAGATGTGTATAAAGAAGGCTGAGTCGTGAGTAATCTGGTAGGTACTGACGCCAATTCTTTAAATTCTTTACAATCTCCCCAGGTATGTGCCTTAACAGGTGTTTGCAGAGGGGGTTCCGGACAGGTCTTTTAAGAGGAAACGGTGCCTCCTCCCATGTACAGATGGTGACCATCGGGGTGATTTTAGTGAGGTAGCAATCCCACACTCCCCGGTCTTATCCCCAAAGAAAGTCGCCTTTTGAAGGTTTGTGTGAACAAAAAAAAGGGTACATACGCCAGTACATCAAGCTACCCGAAACTGTCAAATTTTCCCAATCAACCTTGAACCTGATGCTTTAGCGATAAAGTTGAAAATCGTATAAACAAATTTGACAGAGTAACTTGATGGTACTGGCAACAACACTGTTCTTTGCTAGTTGGATTTTAAAAGAAAGATTTCATCCGAGACAGTACTGTCTCGCTGGAAGAGCGTTCGCATAATATGTGACTACAGAGCGTGGGATGCTGGATTAGTTTGCAGTCTGAATTTAAACTCATACATACCTATCACAGAATCGTGACCTTTGGAAGGAATGGAGGGAGGCTTTTGCCCAGCAGTGGGACAATATGGGCTAGCTATATTAATAATAACATACCTATAACCTTCATACTGCTGGGTCAATCTTGGTGATGAAAGATTGGTTTTTAAATAAGTGGGTTATCTCTCTGCATCTGGAACTTGTGGCTATATAATAACAGTCGCTCGGGTCGATCTTTAGGGTAAGCCGTGCTTGCCTAGGTTGGTCTGTGGATGGGTGACCACCCATTACATACCGAGTTTCCTCCGTGCCTCGAAAAGCAGGTTAAGCCGTTGGTCCCGGTTGTCATTTATAGATCTTTGACAGTCGTTAGGTAGTCAGTGGCCCAAAAAGTCTGACAACCAGTCTTACCAAGAGGTATCGTATTACCCAGTACTAACTGGGCTGTGGAGGTCAGATAGATAGTCGCTCGATGTAAAATACTGGTATTCAGCTGCATCCGGTTAGACTGGAAGCCAACCTTAATATAGTTGGGAAAAGGCTAGGCAGATGATGATGATTTTGACATAAACATGAAAAATAATCTTGCTATTTATATTTGAGGTACTTAAATAGGATTTATTGGTTTTCAAAAAAAAAATTGCCTTCCCAAAATACGCGCTTTGACGTGGAGTTGCGGAAACCAGCCCGTTATACAATACAATTATTATTGGTTTTCAAAACCACACGATTTTCTTTGAAGTATTTGTTTTTTTTTGTCCTGTCCTGTTCAAATTATAAATATTTGTTATGCGTTGTACCTACCTATGTTTATTGTATTTTTTTTGTTATTTTGTATGATGCACGTCATGTCCCTGCGACAAATAAATATTTTTTTCTTTCTTTTCTTTCTTTCTTCACAAGTTAACCCTGCCAATTGCTTGGTTTTGTTTTGTTATACTCTCCGTATATCGTTATTAATCACCTCTTTTGTTATCTTACCCTGGCTTCAATTCCTCACACTAATAAGCAGTAGTTCCTATTCCGTTCACGTAAGTCCGCCATTTTGTATCGCGCTGCCTTTTTATTTTAGTTGGATGTATCTTGGTCTGGCGAGGTTATCATTAGAAAGTATAACAATGTATGTAGCTTAGCATAGCTGTATTTAGCTAAGTCAAAATATAAGGTCCAATAAATCAGCATCAATGATCATAAATATTTTAATAAAAATATAAGGTCCAATAAATCAGCAGCAATGATCATAAATATCTTAATAAAAAAAAAATGAAAAAAAAAAAAAAAGTGATGATTTTTGTTAAGTTGTCAATGACTGCAATTAAGATACTTAAAGTGTGAAAAGAAGTGTTTTTTTGTATTAGGATGTAGATTTAAAGATAATCCGGGCTTGCCTAGGTTGGCCCGTGGATAGGTGACCGCCCATTACACACCGAGTTTCCTCCGTGCCTCGGAAAGCACGTGAAGCTGTTGGTCCCGGCTGTCATTTGTAGATCTTTGACAGTCGTTACAGGTAGTCCGTGGTCCGAAAGTCAGACAACCAATATTTTCAAGGAGTATCGTATTACCCAGTACTAACTAGCCAAATAGGCAGTCGTCCCATGTAAAATACTGGTATTCAGCCGCATCCGGTTAGACTGGAAACCAACTCCAACATACTTGGGAAAAGTCTAGGCAGATGATATTAGTAACAGATATAAGAGTAAACACAAAGAAAACATAAAAAAAATATCCTCAGATTGAAATAAAAGGACGGAGGGCAGTATTCGTAACAACAGTCCGTGATACGAATAGTAAACTTGTCCTTATTAATGTCCCAGTATTGGTTATATCTTTGAGAGTAACGTACTATGGCGCTTTTATCTTTACGCTTACCTTCCTTTATGGGGTACGGTAGACATATGATGGTGTATCCAGATTACGCAATCTTTGTGTGCATTTGTATTTGTATTGTCATGTTTTGCGCGATTACGGAGAAGCTTTAGGGTTTTTTCTGTTTCTGATTTATGGGGAAATAAAACTGTTGTATTTTCAGGCAAGGTCCAAGAAAACATCCCCTTTTGCGGTTTTTTTGTTTATTCCTCAAAGCCCAACTATTTTTAAGCGCAACTTAATTATTCCTCGAAGCGCAACCATTACTTGCGCTCGCAATAAAATAGAGATGGTTATGATGGATTTATTAACAATATTTTTCATCATGGTTGCACTTTGAGGAATAAACATACAATATTTTTAATTTTTATTTGTGAGCGCAATGGTTGCGCTTCGAGGAATAATTTAGTTGCGCTTAGTTTGTAGCGCTTAAAAAGAGTTTCGCTTTGAGGAATACCCCTCTTTTGCACTAGATATTAAATGGCGACAGTAGAAACTAGAACTTTTTAAAACAATGGAGGCATTACATCGTTTGTTATTATGTAGAATATGATTATATATATCTAGATTAAGTCGATGATACATATTTTATCAGACCAGGAACGTGGCGACCTGGATCATCATCATCATCATTGCCCAGCCTGAATTCGCCCACTCCTGGGTATAAGCCTCTCTTTTCTTGTGCCAATCTCCACGTTCCTGAGCCAGCCTCATCCAGGTGTTCCAGTGACCTGGATAGTTCAGTTATTTGCCTCATTTAAATCCAGAAGCCTGCAGTTGTGCACAATGGACAGGGGAAAATTGATCAAAAGATAACTTACACGTCAAAAAGATACACATTATTTTTGTTATACAAGATGTAAACAGACCCTTCACGAAGCCGTCAAGCAAGCATTCAGTACGTCAAATTAAGTAACTTTACGCAAAAATTATTGCTTGGAAACGACTTTTTTTTAGGGGTGAAAAATCAAGTTTCACGGTTAAACTCAATGTATTGCACTCAAAACTTAGTGCTAATGGATGCTTTGAATAGTAAACGGGTCATCGAGTTAATTAAAATAAAATTAAAATCTTTAAAAGTGGTATTTAAAAAAAAACTTGTGAAAAAATTGGAACTTTGACCTCCAATATCTCCGTAACTAGAAGGTTCCCAGGTATGGTCTAGAACAAAAACATGATCGCAATGTTAGGGAGAACAAGTGCCTTTCGGCTTCGTTAAGGATCTTTTTTTTTTATTTGGTCCAAATATGGTTAATTTAATCATAAAACATAATTAAAATTCACTCCACCAAACAATAGAAGCCATAAACAATAATTGTACACCGCTCATTAATTTAATACCGTTACAAAATTCAGAAACAAAACGAAACTAAACGCACGCGATTAATATCGAGTTATCTCGACAAATGTGCGACAATCGGAATGATCGAATGACCCATTTAAATCGAGTAAATACCGATCCGATCCCGCCAATAGTATCGAGTTTAATACCGATTGCTTATCGTAAACAGAATCGGTATTCTAGTCCACTCAACGATGAATAATGGGTTTCGCGTTCAGTTGATAGTCTAAAATCAGGATTTAATCGAATTATGAGATTAACGCAGCGATTTCATTGTAAAAGGAATGTGCGTATTTGCTTAAATTGTAGGGATGTGAATGTATTGTGAATATAATATATTATAATATATTTCTTTCTTATGTTATCACTTACTTTTGTGAATGCTGGTTAACCTATAATTGGCGACTGTGTAAGTCTAAGACTAAAACCTATGTATAATTCTGATATGTTGTACACACAAGCTGTTGGTGAACCTATATTAATAAATAAATAAATAAATAAATATTGTTACTTGGCTCCATTTCCGTGGGCGTTTAAAATAACATAACATCACGCCTGTTGTCTCCGAAGGGTTAGGCAGAGGTGTACCTAATAGTAGTGGTAACACCCTCATTTCGCCAGTTATGTTTTAGCTGCGTGTAATAGGAGGCGAGCCTTTTGCCATCTAACGGGCACAAATCTAGACTCCGTGGCTGATACTTAGAAATTCCTGATGGAACAATCCAATAACAATGTGCACAAACCGGGAATCGACAAAAAGAGGATATACCTATGTGCATAAACAACACATTTCATTACTTAAATTAAGTATTATACTTAGGCTATACTTCGAACATATTCTTTGCCACACACAGAACACAGTTTGTGAACACAGTTGGTGCGGTTACATGGTAGACCCACCCTTTTTAACACAACCATGCAGAGAGATACCACACTTATTTAAAAACCAATCTTTCACTACCAGGAGTTTCCTTACAAACTCGTGTTTAAAAACTGGTGTAACGTTATTTATGTCCGCGACTGTCTGCATTTTTTTGTTCTCTTCGAAACCAATAGTTAACATCCGTGCTCGGCGGATAATCGCCGGATGTTCGGCCGAAAATCGCGTCGTTAGTGCGCGCTGAGACTTAAGAAAGTGTTCAAGAGAGTGGAGTAGGACTTTAAACATTTTTTTTTAAATAAAAGCTACGTAATCGCCAAAAGAAACTAACATGAGGAAACTATAATATTGCGTCGTGAAATTCCTCTACATCACCGTCGACTGGTAATGTGTCCAAGAGACTGGCGGCATTGCCACGTGGTATGGCACTGCTTAGCCTCTGGCCAGCCAGATAGTTTATAGATAGTTAGAGAATTTGTTTTTTGGTAGCAGTCTGCTGCTTGACATAAACCTTGCCAGTCGAATACTATTGAACTAAATTCTTGGCTACTCTCATCCGACTGCTACCAGTAACCCTTCGAAGACCGTTGCAGTGGCCGCCAAATCTGAGGGCATCCCATTCTGGACATAGGCTAAAAGCATTTGCTGAACTTATGACTGTTGGGGTTGACGTTCTTGAGTTAACCAACTCAGACTATTCCACTCCGCTTGTGGACATAGGTCTCTCCCAAACTGTGCCACAACATGCTGTCCTCCACATTTCATATACAGTCAGATCCAGACGACTTTCTAAGACTTCACAGATTCGAAAGAAATTGGT
This sequence comes from Noctua pronuba, assembly GCA_905220335.1. Classification (NCBI taxonomy): domain Eukaryota; kingdom Metazoa; phylum Arthropoda; class Insecta; order Lepidoptera; family Noctuidae; genus Noctua; species Noctua pronuba. The sequence goes on along the minus strand of LR999918.1, from coordinate 5,636,227 downwards.
CAGAGTAGATAATAGAAATGACATACAATTGGAGAAGCCTATACTCAGCAGTGATCTGGTAGTTGTAGGCTGATAATGTGACCCTTAAAAATATGGAATGACTTACCTTATTTTTCCTTTTGTAAAGTTCTATCCAGTACACAACGAGTTTCCTCTGTGCCTCGGAAAGCACGTTAAGCCGTTAGCCCGGACTGTCATTTGTAGATCTTTGACAGTCGTTACAGGTAGTCAGTGGCCCGAAATTCTGACAACCAGTCTTACCAAGGGGTATCGTATTACCCAGTACTAACTGGGTTCTGGAGATCGGATAGGCAGTCGCTCCACGTAACCTACTGCTATTCAACTGCATCCGGTTAGACTGGAAGCCGACCCGGAAAAGGCCGATTGGATGATTGTTTCATCACTACCAATCCATCTTAAACTTAACCTTCTCCACACAATCTAACCATAATTTATCAATATCTATGTACATAGAGCTACCATACGCATCTCTAAAACAGTAGAGCAGCAAAAAATGTGACTCTACAATTTGAAATGAAAGGTCCCGTGTTTGATACACGCTCGGTAGTTACGTACAAATTATTGCTCTACCAAATTTGTAGAGCGTGAGCGAGCTACGAATGGTAGAGTCCATATTTGTTTTCTTTTACTCACGGTTATGTAGAGTCCAATTATGAATTGTTTTATATGTATTCGTTAGTTTAATTATGTTGTCCTTAGTTGAGTATGGATAATATTTATTTTGGTATTTTTCCCACGAGTGGGATATAAATTGGGCTCTAAAATGACGAATGTTGAACATAGGTCTGGTTATAAACTAATATAATTCATGGTCATGGGAAAATAATGCTTTAATCACCACTGATTGCATTATCATAGCATAAATAGTATCATACATGATATGATAAACAGGGTGGACGGGGACATCGACATAAAAACGAATACCACGTATTCAATACATAACATCTACAGCTGGGCACAAATACTTGGTAGCTGTGTGTGTTCTGCAACATGGCGTAGGTCTGGCGGTCACGGAAACTTGGTTCATAGTCATCTACCTAGCCTTTTCTCAACTGTGATGGGGTCGGTTTCCAGTCTAACCGGATGCAGCTGAATACCAGTATTTTACATGGAGCGACTGCCTATCTGACCTCCACAACCCAGTCAGTACTGGATAATACAATACCCCTTGGTAAGACTGGTTGTCAGACTTTCGGGCCTCTGACTACCTGTTACTACTGTCAAAGATCTAGAAATGGCAGCCGGGACCAACGGCTTAATATGTTTTCTGAAGCACGGGCGAAACTTGGTATGTGATGGGTGGTCACCCATCCGCAGACCAACCTAGCCATGCGCGGCTTAACCTGAAGATTGATTCAAGCGGCTGTTATTATCTAGCCACGAGGTCCTCCACGAATTTGGTTCATAGTAAAAATAAAAATTAAAAATGAGAAATTCTAAAACACGTAGTAGCTCCACAACACTAACAAAATTTGTGGCGACCGCGATGTTTTGGTACAACAGCCTCCATTCGGTTTAAATGGATCGCTTCTATTAGTTTTAATTTCAATGGAAAAGCGTTTTTGGGGTTTCGTATTGATTTCGGTATAAAAGCTAAACTTTATGTAGCTGAACGGACTTTACCGGCGTGATTATAACTATGTACTATATTTTCCAGTATTTTTGTTCAGAGTGCGAAGTTACAAAGTACATAGTTGTAGAAATACGAAAATTGAAAGATTTCCTACGTAATCGCTTTCTCATATTTTTTTTATTTTTAACCGATTTCTAACACATGGAGGAGGTTATGTATGCTCACCGATATCTCTGTGATCATTGGTCAGATCTTTATGATCCTTATTTTATTTGGTAGAGGAAACTTGAGCGGTGGCCCTTTAAATTTTTTAAAGAAATTCTTGGGTATTTTATGAGTAATCTTCTATAATACGTAATTTTTATTCTTCGTATTTGCTGATGACATGATGATATCATAATAACTTGTCGTTACAAAGTAAAATTTATATATGGCAAGAATTTGTTTGGGATATGTCAAGTAAAAGTAAGTAAAGTAAGTATTTCTTTAGAAATAAGCATCACCTTTGTACTATTTTCTGTTCCTTTCTTCTTTTCTGTATTTAGTGTGTACATAAATTGTTAAATAAATAAATAAATAAAAAGGGCAAAATAAAATCATTTTGGCCAAAAAAATCTCTCGGTTGTTTACCGAGAGATTTTTTACATCTACTTTCAACTAAAACTAAAAGTTTGATTTTCCATCATCCGTAATGCTGATAGAATGTCCCTTTGTCTAAGTATAATTAATAATAAATTCGCAATTAACACGGAAACTCACAACAATGAAATGTGTCTTGAGAAATTAATCACATAATATTGTTAAACTGTGGCGATAGAAACTGCAGTAGTACAAGACAAACAATCTGAAGAATTCGTAGCTAATAAACGGCATGATATGAGTTATTTTACTCACTCTTTGTGAATAGAAGCTATCGGAGGAAACAATAATGTTGATGTTGAGGTTAAAAACAAAGATAGTGACAATTCGTCTCATAAAGAAGGAAAAAGAAAGAAAGAAAGAAAACATATTTATTTGGCACATGCCACAAGTGCACACAACAAACAAATAAAATAAAAAACTTAAATCTACACAATATAAAAAGTAAATTAAACAGAAAAAAAGAGACAATATTGTGTGCCTCACGGCTGCGCCAAAAAGGCCCAGTTCAGAAAACTGCCGAGCAGCTAGTGCCCGACGCTGGTTAAAGATGTACCAGATGCACACAAGACACCACCAGATACATAAGATGCTCTTGGAGAATGTAAGCACTTCATGCATGCACGTCCTCGGTGTAAACTAACTCATAATTCAACAGAAGCATAGGCAGTGGCGTAGGGAAGGACATCGAGGTGTAAATTATTGTTACAATGAATTCAGTACATGATTCTTAATCTAGATCCACCTCCTATCCTGCCCTCTTAGCCCTAAAACATGCAGCCGAAGTGACCTCTGCGCTGCCACCGACGAGGTGGAAGTGGCGATGTTTTGGGCTAACAAAATAGAAAATTTGTCGTGCCAGCGATACGAAGAAGAAGAAGAATCTAGATCCTTCAACGTTGAATTACGTAATCGGTTATTTTAAAAAACAGCGAAACAATCTGAGGAAAATGTCTACTTTGATGGTATAAAATCATAATTAAGTTGTATTCATGGTCATGGCAGACCTCGTAGAAGATGGCGGGACGAGCTGGACAGAACCAACGACCAGTAGCCCACATTAGCCCTGGATCGAAACAACTGGAAGTCATGGGGAGAGGCCTTTGCCTAGCAATGTGATGTCGCAGTCTAACAGTATTAGTATCATGGCCATGGTTTGCGCGTCTTTCCTGTACATCGAAACTTTATAGAATAATGAGGATTGTAGTTGTTGACGTAATTCTGACCTTCTCTGACTATTAATATGTATAATAATTGATGTAGCAAAAACTAATCATTAGTGTTATCAAATTAACTTTTATATTGATTTAATTAATGCTGTTATCAATGTTACTCATTTATTTTAAAGCAGTTCAAATGATATTTTTATTCAGAACACACGTATATTGTGATAATTGAACACCATGTTATTTTGAATTTGTTCTTCAAACGTTTGAGAGTGGCAAAATCAGACTATCAGCAAAACCTGAAACAATATCAAGAGTGGTGTCAAATGATCAAGTCTCTACAAATAGTGATCAGAGGAAATAAAAAGTAAGGCACGATTTACACGAAAAAATCAGAGGATTAAAGAAGTCAACAGCTAAAGAACCCTCTCTCAAAATGGCTGACGCAGACAATCTCAGCCTTTACAATTATTATGGGAGTAATATCACTCTGCCAGAAGACGTCATTTTCATCTTCCCCTGGAGCTTCGCAGCAGTCATCGTCTTCTTATCCGCATTGATCGTGTACATTGGTATATGTTCAAAGATTCCCGAAGAATTATACAGGCGTTTGGCTTTGCAGCATTTGGCAACAGGATTCCTACAAGTGACATGTCTCACCATCTATAATTTAAAATTTAATCTAGACTTCGTGAACGAAGTACTGGAAGATGCTTACGGAACTTTAGATTTAGTTATAACTTTTACTACTGCGTGTTTAGCTTGGATTGTATTTTTAAGGATATTCTTGTTTAGAAATGGTGAAGAATTGTACAGTATGCAACAGTTGACGATATTTTCAACCATGTCTTTAGCAGTTATTGAAGCGTATGAATTTTTAATGTCTCTGGCGGAGGCATCGTCTTCATTGCTTCCAGCTTTAAGACTAACATCGGTTTTGTTGATAATGTCTGTACCTGTAGTTGTATTCATTTTGTTAGTAAAATCTTTGCTATCATCTTCTTCAGAGGTACCAAAGTTTCAAGCATTATTTTTCATGGCTTTTTTATTATGGTTTATAATAAGTGATGTTTTGTTATTAAGGTTTAATTTACGTTGTGATTCCAGTTTTATGTTACTTTGGAGTATTTTTCTATATCTTAGGTTAGTGTTTGAAATTGTTTTGTATATGGTGTTTGATCATTACCTGTCACACTTCTTTTTAAATTGATATTATGATAATGTTTTAGTGTATAAATCGTGTTACTGAACAAATTTTGCTGTTTAATTTTTTTCTCGGCCGAATTAGTTAAACTACGATAATGACCCTTATAAAGGCTATTATATGTGACTACAAACTAAAATGTAAATATAGTAAATGCTCCAAGTCATAGCAATACTCGTACATGTCCAAATCTACATAATAATATAGTTTTTTTTTCTGTTAGCCTGTTTGAGTGTCCCACTGCTGGGCAAAAGGCTCCCCTTTCCCCTTCCAAACCTCTCTGCCCTGTGCGATATCTGGCCATGTTCGCCCCGCAAACGAGATCAGATCGTCAAACCACCTTCGTCGCGGTCTACCTCGTCGGCCATTTCTTCCGACAGGCGTCCAGTAGGTGACGATCTACATATAGTACCAAACAATAATCACCTCTGTACTACAGAAGTAAACATACTCCTCGCATTTAATCACACCAAAGATTCTTTGGCAACACTTAACAAACATGCTGTCGTAAACGAAATACCGTAAGACACATATATCACAAAACAAAGGTTGAAATGTTAACAGTTAACGTACACACACAACACAGTAAGAATGTCGGGGTTGTAATTCTTCAGGGCACATTAACGATGCTTCTAAAAGTTCTACCACAAACGCAAACTCTATGGTGAAAGTTCCGGGTCCCGGGTGCCGGGGCTAACGATTTATCGATCTTGTTTAAAATGTTGAAATCGGGGGTTTCAAGAGATTGTTGGTTTTAGAGGATTTTATCGTTAAACTCTTTAGTTTTGATCCATAAAGTTTTGTCGTTTAAAGCTTGGTATAGTAAGATCTATCTTAAAATGTTCGTTAACACCTGATTATAATCTTTCGGAACTACCAACTAGAACTGCCAGCTGCGTAGTGATGTGAACTAGCATTGATAGCCTAGTGGTGTGACCGTCGGACTGCCAAGTCATAGGTCTCGAGTTCGAACCCAAGGCACGCACCTCTGACTTTTCGGATTCATATGCGTATTGTTTAATTATCACTTACTTCGGTGACGGAAAAGATCGTGAGGAAACCAGCATGCCTGAGAGATATTTCTTGACGGCAAGTATAGTCAAGTCAGAGGCCCATGGGCGGCTGAAAAACTCTGACACCAGGTTAGCACTAACACACGATAAAGAATTAGCGAAGAAGTTATGTAATTACAACCACATGATGGGAAACCTTACTGCTTTATCTCTGAGGTGGTACCACACCAGAATATCTTTCTTACCTTTTTTTTTTTTTTTTTACGGATGGGATATCATCAAATTACTTCTCCCGCTCTGGGTGGAATGGGAGGGAGTGTCAGACTCTTACTGACTAAAACCCATCCATGTTCCTTCATTGCCCTTTGTGTTCCAGGGCCACGGTATCTCTTTCGAACAGTCCCGCAGCATCTTTCTTACCTTTCGATGTTCTTAGATTGCGCAAAAGCATCAAGCAGTCTTCGCTTGTTTCACACTAAATAACATTTAGAAAAGCTGTTCAGGATTACCCTTGGGCTCCATCCCCTCAAAATGATCACCAAACCTCAGCATTTTACGCAAAACGACCGATCTGAACCCCACACCAAATTCTACCGAATGAAAGCAAACCGAGTGATACAACAAAATTAACAATTGACTATCATACCCAACAGTCAGGAATAATGAAATTCTGAACTGCCGAGCTCAATATTAATCTGCTAAAATGAATATGGCGTAATAATCGATCTCTCATTGTGAGTCTATGGCCATCGTGAAATTGTGGCTTTGCGTTGCCATTGATGTTAATTTGATTATTAATTTATTTGTTGTATAGCGTTTAAATTGGATTACTTTCGGCGTTATCATTAAAGCTGGCTTTTGATATTTGTTGGTTTATTTGGGTGATTATTCCTCATACTTTGACAGCATTAGTTGTTCATAAAACGTATAAGCTGGGCTGGGCAGCATTTGGGAAGCTTCGTCGGGTCTTCTCGTCGCGTATTCCACAGAGAATAAAGACTAAGGTCTTCAATCAGTGTGTCCTACCTGTTATGACTTACGGGGTCGAATCGTTCACTCACGGTATGGCTGGTCACAAATTCAAGGTCGCTCAGCGAGCTACGGAACGGGCTTCGCTTATACAATGTCGCCCATGCGCATGTGACCGCCCGTAATTTTCTGAATATTCATGAAGAAATGTCGAAAATAAACTTTAAAAGGGGGGGTCTATCTACAACATTTTTCATGTTATTCCATTTTTAATTTTTGAAGTATAGTTTGTAGATTTGCTTTCTATTTTTTGACACATCTCCGAAGTTTATGGGTCGATTCGGATTCTGTTTATTATTTCTAAAAGCTTATGAGTTATTTTAACAGGTTAATTAACATTTTTACTAAAAATTATCGACGACGAAAAAAAAAACGGAATCGAAGTCATTTTTTCAGTGAAAAATTATGTATTTATTTTTAAAAAACTAGTGTAACTCCATAAATTATCCCGATAGGACGACTTTTTTAATCATTATTTGTAATCTACTACATAACAGCTACAAATTCACAGAACATTATTGATACTAACTGTAACTAAATCCAAGGTAAAACTCTAAAAACTCTGATGAGTCAAATTTAGGAAAAGATAATGTGAAAGTCAATTGAATGTTGCTCTTAGCAGTGAGTACTAAAAGGTTAAACTAATAATGAGGATGATAATTAAATTAAAAACAAACAAGCAATAGCCAGATTTTTACTAAAAAAAATAAAAATACATGAATTTTAATTAATTAGATTTTCGAAATGGCTCTCACCCTCCTGTAAACAAACCAAAGCCCTCATGGCAACACTTTTGATTGTACGACGTAATTCTTCACGGTTTTCTTTTATTTCCGCAGCCGCAGCAAAAATCCTAGCCATTAATTGCTCGCGGCTTTCGAACGGCACGGCATACACTTTTTGTTTCATGTAGCCCCAAAGAAAAAATCTAAGGGTGTAAGGTCGGGAGATCGCGGCGCCGCCAAGAGCGCCAAGCAATGGCACCTCCTCTGCTAATCCGCCACGGATAATTTTGATTTAAATAATCACGAACTAGTCGTGCGAAGTGTGCTGGAGCTCTATCTAATTGCAGATACATCCGCCTTCTTGTTTCCAGCGGTACTTCCTCCAAAAGCAACGGCAACGTATTGACTATAAAATCTAAAAATGCGTGTTGATCTAGTCTGTTTGGTAACACGAAAGAGCCAATAAGTTCACCGTCAATCATTCCAGCCCATACATTTATGGAAAATTGAGTCTGGAAAGTTGTTTCCCTAATGACGTGTGGATTTTCAGTGGCCCACACATGAAGATTGCGATGATTTCTTATACCCGCCCTTGTTTTTTCTTTAGAGATAGGTATCAACAATGTTCTGTGAATTTGTAGCTGTTATGTAGTAGATTACAAATAATGATTAAAAAAGTCGTCCTATCGGGATAATTTATGGAGTTACACTAGTTTTTTAAAAATAAATACACAATTTTTCACCGAAAAAATGACTTCGATTCCGTTTTTTTTTTCGTCGTCGACAATTTTTAGTAAAAATGTTAATTAACCTGTTAAAATAACTCATAAGCTTTTAGAAATAATAAACAGAATCCAAATCGACCCATAAACTTCGGAGATGTGTCAAAAAATAGAAAGCAAATCTACAAACTATACTTCAAAAATTAAAAATGGAATAACATGAAAAATGTTGTCTATATCTTAAAATATAATACTATATCTTAAAATAGACTTTTTTCAAACAAAGTTATCTATACATATAATAAGATCTATACATATAATAAGACAGTAAAAAAACTGTGTCTGTACATTGAAAATATTAAAAAAAAAAAATTGAGCGGGGTTTAGAAACAGGAATAGAGCACGAATCCAAAAAAAAAATTCTGTCTGTTTGTCTGTTTGTCTGTTTGTTTGTACACGCTAATCTTCGGAACTACTGGACGGATTTGAAAGTTTTTTTTTTTGTTGTATAGGTATTAAGTCTGGGCAACATATAGGCTATAATTTATCTTGGAAACTTGAACACCTGATGCAGAACCGCAACAGATCAGATAAACTATAAGAGATACAAAAATGGTACCATAGCAAAAATTGTTCCACGTGATGAGCATTTTCTGCTGAGAGAATAAATTTGAAGATCTGGAACACCTGATGTGGAACTCCAAGAGCCCAGTTACACTATAACATATATAGGAATGACGTTTTAGCAAAGTTGTTCAATCTGATGAGCACTCTCTGTTGATTCATAAAAATCGAAGATCTGGAACACCTGTTGTGGAACTGCAAGAGCCCAGCTACACCATAACACATATAGGAATGACGTCTTAGCAAAAATTGTTCAATTTGATGAGCATTCTCTGTTGATTTATAAAAATCGAAGATCTGGAACACCTGTTGTGGAAATCCAAGAGCCCAGCTACACCATAACACATATAGGAATGACGTCTTAGCAAAAATTGTTCAATCTGATGAGCACTCTCTGTTGACTTATAAAAATCGAAGATCTGGAACACCTGTTGTGGAACTCCAAGAGCCCAGCTACACCATAACACATTTAGGAATGACGTCTTAGCAAAAGTTGTTCCGTCTGATGGGCATTTCCTGTTGACTTATAAAAATCGAAGATCAGTTACATCTGATGTGGAAATCAAAGCTATCACTAATTTCACTGTATAATTATAAAATAACATAAGCTGGGAGTACCTCCACGCGGTGAAGGCGGTACCAGTTTAGGACTGATTTTCGATGACGACGGTATATCATTGAAAATTTGACTCTACTGGACAAAACTCCCATTTATTTATTTTTATTTTATCGAATAAATATGCCTTCGGGCTTATGTTATTTGAGTGTTTAATTTCCTTTTTCACTTATCTTCCTGACACGGTAGCCTACCCGGTAACGCAGGGGAGCAGTCACTTAGATTTTAATTGATCAGGTATCTTCACAATAAAACTATAACCATGCCTAAAAAGAGGTCAAATCTTTCCCAATGTTCCAAAGGAGCTAAAAGATTCAGGATCATAAGATCCCAAGAATCTACCGAAGAACGTCAGGAGAGACTTGATGCTGTTCGAGAACATCAAGCTGCAACTCGCTCCGGAAACCTCTTCGGATCGCGAAGCACGCCTGCGTTCTCAGCGTATTTACGAATCTACATCCAGGTCTCTAGAGAACTGTGAAGAATATGATGCGCGACTAACCGCTGATCGTGAACGTCATGCATTGTCTCGCGAGTCGGAGACGTTCACGGAAAGAAAATTACGCTTGAGTTCTCAGCGTGTATACACATCGACTTCGAGGTCTCTAGAGACAAGTGCGGAATGTGATGCGCGACTGACCGCTGATCGTGCAAGTCATGCATTGTCTCGCGAATCGGAGACGTTCACGGATAGAGAATTTCGTTTGAGTTCCAAGCGTATCTACGCATCGACTTCTAGGTCTCTAGAGAGAAGTGGGGAACTTGATGCGCGACTGACCGCTGATCGTGAACGTCACGCATCGTCTCGCGAGTCGGAGACGTTCACGGATAGAGAATTTCGTTTGAGTTCCAAGCGTATCTACGCATCGACTTCTGACTTACAAAAATGAAAGATATGGAACGTCTCGAATCGTATCGCGCATCCCGTTGGTTTCTTAGAATTCGACATCAGACGTTTTAGATCTTCGATTTTGACGACCCCGTTCTCGCTGGCATAAGCAACAGGATCCGCGTACGAAGTCGCGGGCAGAAGCTAGTTTCATAAATATTAATCGTCGAATACCAACATAGTGTACATGATTGCGATTTAAAGTATGTAAGTATTTATGTAATGATCGATTGATTCCGGAAACCGAGGAAACCACCATTAAACAAAACCTTTTATGTAAATAATGGTGGGTTTCAATTTAATAATTTATTGGCAACATCGAAATTTCGTGTAAAGTTGTAAATTTAATATTATTATTGGTTGTTGATATCATCAGATTAACAAATAGTTTTTTTTACCTATCAGTAACATTCGTTCAGCTCGTGGCTAAATAATAACTGCCGCTCGGGTCGATCTTTAGGTTAAGCTGCGCTTGGCTAGGTTGATCCGTGGATAGGTGACCACCCATTACATACCGAGTTTCCTCCGTGCCTCAAAAAGCCGTTGGTCCCGGCTCTCATTTGTAGATCTTTGACAGTCGTTACAGGTAGTCAATGGTAGTCTTACCAAAGGGAATCGTATTACCCAGAACTAACTGGGTTGTGGAGGTCACATAGACAGTCGCTCCACATAAAATACTGGTATTCAGCTGCATCCAGTTAGACTGGAAGCCGACTCCAAAATAGTTGGGAAAAGTCTAGGCAGATGAGTAACATTCGATAGCGATTAAAGAGTTTTTGATGACTAAAATGAAGGTTTTATTGACTGCGTCTAAAAGAAATTAACAATAAAGGTGGATGTGTGGTGTGACAAGAATGGATAAGGTAAGGAACGAGTATATTAGAGGAAGTTTAAAAGTTACGCCAGTTACAGAAAACTTGAAAGGGAATCGACTGTCTTGGTATAGACATGTGATGAGGAGGGACGAATCGCATGTGACTAAAAGAGTGATGAATATTAACGTTGATGGATGGAGAGGGACCAAAGAAACGATGGATGAATTGTGTGAGGAATGATATGAAAGATAAAGGAGTAAATGATAGCGTGACGGTTGACAGAGGAGAATGGAAGAAAAAAACGTGTTGCGCCGACCCCAAGTAACATGGGATAAGGGCAGGAAGAAGATGTCTACAAGAAATTAACAGTTACATTGTTTAGAAAATTAGTTGACCAGCTGATTGACAAGTCAGAAAGGGCTTATGAGCATCTGTTAGTACTCTGTTCTCCTTTGCCACACAAAAGAAGCCAAAAACAAAAGTGTTTTCTAATGTTCTTTGAATAGTTTTCTAGAAACTTTTTGTATCGGGATTTAATTATATTTTTGGCAACAATAAAGGGTGTAAAAAGACCCTTAACGAAGCCGAAAGGCACTTGTTCTCCCCGTCATTGCGATCATTTTTTTGTTCTAGACCATACCTGGAAACCTTCTAGTTACGGAGATATTGGGGGTCAAAGTTCCAACTTTTTCACAAGTTTTTTTTTAAATACATGTTTTTAATGTATATTTTTTACTTTAAACACCTCCACGACCCCCGTACTATTCAATCCATCCATCAGCACTAAGTTTTGAGTGCGTTACTTTGAGTTTTACCGTAAAACGTGATTTTCCACCCAAAAAAAAAAAGTCGTTTTCCAATAAAAAGTTTTGCGTAGAGTTACTTAGTTTGATGTACAGAATGCTTGGTTGACGGCTTTGTGAAGGGTCTGTTTACACCGTGTATATTGTCATTTAGCTTTTCAACCGATCAATTAATTACTTTACATTAAAACTTATCAAGTAATCAATAACAAGCATACAAAATATTCAAGTGTACAGGCACGAGCACCAATATGTTTCAATTCAAAAGCAATTTTCGCTAGAAATAAAGATTGTAACTTGGAGATAGGATCTTTTTCATAAAAATATGAGATTCAGAATACTATATTCGTAACAGCATGAAATTTTAATCAGAACAGTAGGAGAAAAACACTTTTAAAAGTTGTTAAATGTTTACATATTGGTGGTCGTGACTGTACATACGCGCATAATGGTCCACTTGAGGGACTACCAAAGCGGAAAGCAAACCCGCTAAATATACAACATAATTATAGTGTTGAAATGATAACTACAAATCAGATATAATATGTAATTGGCGACTGTGTAAGTCCAAGACTGTGAAACCTATGTATACTTAGGAATGTTGTATACAGAAGCTGTTGGTGAACCTATATAATTAAATAAATAGATCATCATCCGCCTAGGCTTTTCCCAACTATGTTGGGGTCGGCTTCCAATCTAACCGGATGCAGCTGAATACCAGTATTTTACATGGAGCGATTGCCTGTCTGACCTCCACAACCCAGTTAGTACTGGGTAATACGATATCCCTTGGTAAGAATGGTTCTCAGACTTTTTGGGCCACTGACTACCTAACGACTGTCAAAGATCTACAAATGACACCCGGGACCAACGGCTTAACGTGCTTTCCGAGGCACGGAGGAAACTCGGTATGTAATGGGTGGTCGCCCATCCACAGACCAACCTAAGCAAGCACGGCTTAACCTAAAGATCGACCCGAGCGGCTGTTATTATTTAGCCACGTGCTCCTCAAATAAATAAATAGATATCTTCTCAAAATATATCTTTCGCTTCTTTTACTAATTTCTTGTGACACATATTACACCAAGAAATTAAATCTCACCACCCCAAATAAGGTAAAATAAACGTCAATCCAATTATCATTAATCGTTTTACCACAATCCAGAAATAGCCAAGCTCGAAACCCACGTATCAATTTAATCCAAATACTTCATTAGAAACAATTTAATTTTAATTAAATTGGCTTTTATGATAGCTGGCGCCATAGCGACAAAATTATCTATTATTAACCGAAACTATTAACATATTTTAGTTTAATAATAGATAATTTGGCGTCTAGGATACATAACATCAATCTTGTTGAACCAGAAGAGGTAGGCAAAACACTTCTGTCCCTATCTAGTTTTTATTTATTTATTTATGTATTTAAACTTCATGTACAAGAGTGGTACATAGGCAGACTTAATGCCACAAGGCATTCTCCACCAGTCAATCTTTGGGTCAAATAGGATAACATTGTGATAGAGTACAAAAAAAAATAAAAAAAATATATACCATTTTGTTAACATAAATTGATATATATAAATAGGTACATACTTTTCTATGGTACTAGTATGTACCTACCCATATTACACCTGTTATATAAAAGTCTCATGTATGATTCAAAATATTTTATTTCACGTAAATCTATCTAGGCTGTCATGAAACTTCAGAAGAGATACACGATGGAGAAGAACCGACTAGAAATTCCGTTTATGGTAACTCCAAATCTCTTTTTAATATGGGAGCCTAGAAAAATGGTAAAAAAGCGTAGACTGAATGGAAACCGGGGGAGGAAAGTGCTGGAGTGGAGACCAGGGACAGGAACGAGGTATGTGGGAAGACAACTAAATAGGTGGACAGACGATCTTATTAAAGGGGCCGGAACTGGTTAGCCATGGCACAAAATTGCCAAAGAAGAGAGATTTGGTTGAGACCTACAATCAGCAGGCGTGAACAGCGGTTGCCCAGCGGTGCCCCAACTTACGAGCAGTAAGTCGTGGGTTCGAAGCCAAGAAGGGGCATTACTTTGTGCAATTTATTTCATCACCACTGCTCTCAACATGGTGTAGGAAAACATCGTGAGGAAACCGGCATTTCCTAGAACCAAAAATTCGAAGACATGTGACATCTACCAACCCGCACTGGGCCCACGTGGTGAATTACAGCCCATTCCCTCTCATAGAGAGGAGGCCATGAGTCCCAGCAGTTGGAACATTATAAGCCGATGCTTATGCTACAATCAGCATTGAGAGAGAAAAATCATGAAAGTGCTTATACGGTCTACCCACTTCCAGACTAAAACAGTGGCGTAATGATATAATGTCAAGTTTTTTCACTATTTCTTATAATGGAGAACCAGTAAGTAATTGACGTGTTCTGCTGACCTCACAACATTACAAACAGCGTTGTATATGACGGTTTGACTCGTAACAAAGATTTGGCCTTATTTGGGGACACCTACGCAAATTCTACTAGATTTTTTGTTAGTTATGCGTTGATGTTAATGTGGATGTGACGCTGTTAGTTGTTGGACTTGTTTTTTTTAGCTTTTGGATATTTTAGATTTAAGTTTAATTAATTATATATTTTTAATGTGAAAGTTATGTGATATTAGATTATTAATAACACTGACACTGCAACAATAATTTTAGCTTTAAGTTATCTTGCTGCGCCCTAACAGGGTCATTGAATCACTAGTTTTAAGCCTAGCGTGTAAAATTGGTTGTGTACATTATGCATTAAATAAATAAGTAAATATTTTCTGATATCATCTGCCGTTTGTTGTTTGTTGACAGGCGCGAATTTTACTTGCAAAAATAATTTAGATAAGTATTGTGTCCACTTTTTTTGAATTTTCACATTTCATTTGACATTTTGAAAGTGCAATAACACAGTTTACTATCTATTACAGACCACAACTTGAATTGTTAATATAAAGGTTTGAATGTTAGGGTATCCTTTTTTTTTTTGTATGGCAAATCATCAATTTACCCCCCCCCCCCCCCACGTTCTGGGCGGAGTGGGAGGGAGTGTCAGACTTATACTGACTAAAACCCATCCATGTTCCTTCTTTGCCCTTTGTGATCCAGGGCCGCGATATCTCTTTCGAACAGTCCCGCAGCCATGTTAGGGTATCCTTCTTGTAAGAATATTATTTCCCGTAGTAAATTTCTCATAGGTATTTATTAATCGCCTGCTCACTCACGGAGGAAGCCTGTGTCCCAGCAGTGGGAACGTAGTGGGCTGATTATGCTATGCTAATAGCCCACAAAACCTGCCAAAAATGAACAGAAAATTTCACAAGAAAATCCCACAAAAATTGCGCAAATCACCAATCCACACTAAACCATCGTACCCGTATGCGCTCGCGCCGCTTGGCGCCATAAAGTCGCGCCCAGATCGCAAACACACCGTTATACCTCGCGACAGACACGAGACACAAGCGACAGCGGAAGCGGAGATCGATTGCAGAGATATTGATCAAGGGCAAGGAATAAACTGGGTTGATTAATGTCTGTGGATTAGGTTTTTGTAGTGTGTGTTGTGATTGTAAGTATGTTTTCTAGATGTTATCTTTGTAGTTATTTAGCTTCATCTAAAGGGTGTTAAAATACCCTTAACGAAGCCGAAAGGTACTTGTTCTCCCCGTCATTGCGATCATTTTTTTGTTCTAGACCATACCTGGGAACCTCCTAGTTACGGAGATATTGGGGGTCAAAGTTCCAACTTTTTGACAAGTTTTTTTTTTAAATACATGTAAGATTGTAATGTAAGATTTTTACTTTAAACACCTTCACGACCCCCGTACTATTCAATCCATCCATCAGCACAATGTTTTGAGTGCGTTACATTGAGTTTTACCGTAAACGTGATTTTTCACCACAAAAAAAAGTCGTTTCCCAGCAATAATTTTTGCGTAAAGTTACTTAGTTTGATGTACAGAATGCTTGGTTGACGGCTTCGTGAAGGGTCTGTTTACACCCTGTATATTCCACTTGGCAACCTTATGGAAGGGCCCACAGGGGAAAAGAAGGAGAGGTAGACCACTATCACGGTGGCAGGACGAGGTTATAGGAACAGCCAGCTCTAAATGGAGCCAAATAGCAAAAGACAGAGATACATGGAACTTTGGAGGAGGTCTTTACTCAAACTGGGGTCCTTACAAAAGAAGCAAACTAACAAACTAACGCACTAACACATTTCTAGTAGGAAGCAAGGAATAAATATTCAATTACATAAACAATTTTTCCTACGAGCAGATCGAGGCAAACTTCATCTGAAATCTGTAGTTTATGTCCCATAAAAAACTAGTGATGACCATCATTCGTCCTCTCACTGCAGACAAATAAACCTACGTTAACAAAAGTAACATAACATAACATCACGCCTGTAATCCCCGAAAGGTCAGGCAGTGGTGTACGTAATAGTACACCCACATTTAGTCAGTTATGTTGTTCAAGTCTCATGTAATAGGAAGCGAGCTTATTGCCACCAACCGGGCACAAATCCAGACTCCGTGGCTGCTACTGAGAAATTCCTGGGAATCAAAACCAGAACCTCATGCTCGGCAGTCGCGCTTGCGATCACTAGGCCAGCGAGGCACTCCTAACAGCGTCAACAAACCTTCACTATAACACCGCTCTCAAGCCCCATCATTGTTAAAAGCTCCTAACTTGTCCCCTCGACCCGTCCAAGTTTCTGGCGATGATTTGTTGAACGGTTTTACATAAGGCTGTCACTTCTGATGCAAGAATTTGAGATAATTGAATGACTATATAAGAGATTTATTTGAAATTGTGGAATGGCGTTGAGGTTTTGTATAGGAATGTCCATTGGGTTTTGCTCAAACTTTACATTATTTACCACCTAGCAGTGGCGAATGTTCTATACAACCTGATTCCTACTGGCTTCCCTTTGAAAAACGGCACAGTCAGAATTCTATTGACAAATAATATCCTAGATTCCTAGCCTTAACTCTTACAAAAAAATGACTCTTCGCTACTGGCACCTAGTCCAAAAGTGAGAGAGGCAGTCTGTCAATGTAAAATACTGGTACTTGGCTGCATCTGGTCAGACTGGAAGCCAACCCTAACAGTAAATAGTATTAGCACAGTTTTACAAGAAATCTCTAACAGTCCGTCTCATACAATTTTCGATTGGCACTAAGTAAAGTATGAGAGCAGCGGTGGCCAAGTGATGGCGGCACCGACTTACGAGCAGTAAGTCGTGGGTTCGAACCCAGGCAGGCGCATTACTTTGTGTAATTTATTTCATCACCATTGCTCTCAAAACGGTGAAGGAAAACATCGTGAGGAAACCGGTATGTCCTAGAACCAAAAATTCGAAGACGTCACATACATCTACCAACCCGCACTGCGCCCGCGTGGCATAAAACTAATAGACCGAGTTCCAAACGTCAAAATACGGAGACGTACGAAGGTGTTCGATTTTGGAAATCGCGTTTTGGAACTCAAATGGAGTTGGGCAGGACACATAGCAAGGCGTGGTGATGGCAGGTGGAGTAAAGCTGTGACCGAGTGGCTTCCAAGAAATGGAAAGAGAAGTGTTGGTCGTCCGGCGGCGAGATGGGCAGACGATATTGTTGCCATGGCGGGAATATCCTGGATGAGGCTGGCACAAGACCGTGGAGCTTGGCACAAACAAAGAGAGGCCTATACCCAGCAGTGGGTGAAGTCGGGCTGTGCATCTTGATGATGATGCTATGCTATGAAAGTTTCGAAATATGGCCTCAGTAAAAACAAAAAAAACATGGTATCTTAAAATAGAGAAACCGAAATAGTAACCGTTGAGTTGTGAATAAAGTAACATAATTAATTACCAGGAATTAACAGAACATCAATCATTGTTTTAAGATTGATAAGCATTTGCAGATGTTTATTTTAATAGCTAATTACTGGTATTTACTTATTTTTAAACTCTCAAACGCAAAAAAAAATGGACTACCGTTTACTTTGACAACATACTTGAGCACTTGTCAAAAATGGTCTTCAAACAACTTACTTTTTAACTTTAAAAGTTTTAGCAAATATTTGAGAGTATTCAACTACATTTGGAGCTGTTTGAAAAGATCCGTATTTGGAACGAAATGACACTTATTTTTGTGTTCATATGTATGTGTTTGACACTTTTCTAAGTGTCTATTCATAAACAGGCACATTTTAGACAGTATTACTTCTCAGACTTTGAAAGTTTGTATAGCCGTTAATATTTAATTGAACAATATCATACTCATCCGTCAACTGTCCCGTTGATCTTGTGGTCGCAATCGAGACTGCTGAGCATGAGGTCCTGAGTTCGATTCCCGGATCCGGAAAAGTTTTATTGGGTTTTTCCATCAAGAATTACTAAGTAACAGGCACAGAGTCTGGATTTGTGGCCGGATGATGGGAATACGCTCGCCCCGTATTACATGGGACTTACCTGGCCAAATGTGGTTGTTCTATTAGGTACACCTCGGCCTAACCCTTCCGGGATTACAGGCGTGATGTTATGTTATGTAATTACCTTAGTTTGCAAAAAGAGAGATTGACTAACAATCACTAAAGCACTACGGAAAAATACTAGAATAGAAAGCCAACAAAAGACTTTAATCGACAACTCGCAAAACTTAAAACCAATCTGAACAACAACCACAACCAAACTTCACCCCCAGTCTTTTGAAAACTCAACCCCAGTCTTTAGAAAACTCGACCCCCTTTTTAAAAGTTGACGAATACATCCCAATACGCCCCCATTCTTCCTATTTCCTCGCACATCGGAAACAAATCCGGACTACGCAAAGCAATTGAATACCCCAGCCCCCAACAAATAAATAAAACTTATATTTCCCATTCAAATTCTGCAATAGTGAAATCTAATCTAAAGTTGTGGAATATTCAAATAGTATTTTTCTATTTTGTTTCGTTCGTTTTGTATGGAGGAAATCAGGTTGTAACGGAGTTTGGTTTGCGGATATTAAATTGAATGATAGATTTCTGTTGAAAAGATACGATTATTGTTTATACAACGTGACTTTTTAGTCGTCTTACAAAGGTAGTCCACTCAATGTGCCCGACATAAAATAGTTCTACGCACGATTTTTTTTACCGTAATAGGTACAAAGAAAAATAAATAAACATTAGAAAAAATTATGAAACATCCTGTTAATGATGTTTACGTGTCAAACGGGAGAATATACCTACCCAGCGCTCGAGTCCAGTAGATCATCGCTCATAACAGGGTGTTTTAATTGTCATGCGTCATAGTATTGAATAATATTTTAATTTTTAAATTATTAAAATCTCATAAATACCTATTTTTTTTATGAATGCTTAGTAGTCATTGGATACATGAAATGGGCTGCCGTTGTAAGACGACTAAAACGTCACGGTGTTTATTGTATGTAGTTTAGTTTATAAAATTAATTAATTTAAGTAATAAACTGTACTGTTAATGCACATAGTTATATCCTCTTATGTAAATTTCGCAATCGAAATTTGGTTTGCTGTAAGAAAACTCAGAACTAATTCTGAGTTAAGCTCGCCATTGTACATAAGCTATATTATTGCAATTTGTATGTATATTTTATTTTATTTTGTGTGCAATGAAGAATAAGAATAATAAATATTGGGAAAAGTTATTTGAGTAGCGGTGATCATTTACTTAGCCTTTTCCCAACATGTTGGGGTCGGCTTCCAGTCTAACCGGATGCAGCTGAATACCAGTTTTTTACATAGAGCGACTGCCTATCTGACCTCCACAACCCAGTTAGTATAAGGTAATACGATACTCCTTGGTAACACTGGTTGTCAGACTTTTTGGGCCACTAACTACATAACGACGGTCAAAGATCTACAAATGACAGCCGGGACCAACGGCTTAACGTGCTTTAAACTCTGTATGTAATGGGTGGTCACCCATCCACAGACCAGCCTAGGCAAGCGCGGCTTAACCTAAAGATCCACCCGAGCGGCTGTTATTATTTAGCCACGAGCTCCTCCTTAATTAGGTTAAAGTAACATGTAAAGCCTTTTTTTAAATAAATCTGCTTTAGTTACAGTTTCAGGCTCTTTTCTCATCTTAAAATCTGGTTACTATTTATATAATAGTAACCAGATTATAATATATATATATATATCTTGAAATCCGATAAAGTCTAAAGTCTACTTTAAAACAATAATAATTCGAAAGAGGTACGATGCGATCTAAAAAAATCATTCTTTACCAAAGATCCGTGTCTCAATATTTCTATACTTAG
Organism: Noctua pronuba; assembly: GCA_905220335.1. Lineage (NCBI taxonomy): Eukaryota > Metazoa > Arthropoda > Insecta > Lepidoptera > Noctuidae > Noctua > Noctua pronuba. The sequence goes on along the minus strand of LR999918.1, from coordinate 5,616,089 downwards.
CCTGTCTGCGTCCAAGGCCGTTAATAATAAGCTAAGATCTGCGCCCACGCAGGATTAGCGATACATGTTGTATTGTTATTATATTTCACTGTCAGTTCTCCAACTAAGTGGGTATTTGAAGTTGAGACTATGATTAAACTGTGTGTCTTGACGGACAGGAAAAAATCTGTTTTGTTTTAGTGTGGTATGTAAAAACTGTTATGTGTGGTGTTCTTGCTGGCGCTTCTTTAGGGTTCCGTACCCGAAGGGTAACAACGGAACCCTATTACTAAGCCTCCGCAGTCCTTCCGTCTGTTCGTGTGTCTTTCAGCGGCCTGTATCTCATGATCCATAATAGGTAGACAGTTCAAATTTTCACAGAATGTGCATTTCTGTTGCCGCTATAATAACAAATAAGTAAAAAATTAAAGTGGGCTCCCCTACTACGATGGTACGGACCCTTCATGCGCGAGTCCAACTCGCAATTGGCATGTTTTTCGATAGAAACAAAGATATAGTCCCCTTTCTCTGTTGGACATTAATCTCTTTTAATCCTGGGATAATAATTATAATCGAAACCCAGATTTAGCTGTTGTGTGCCGCAAAACCTCAACAGCTGCTGAGGGGATCTGATGTGGAGCGTCATCTATATCGTTGTCGTTTGTACAGTCGCCAACACATCAAGTTACCACAAACTGTCAAATTTCTCCAAACGATTTTAAACCATAGAATGTTGAAGGTAAAGTTCGACAGTTTGTGGTAACTTGATGCATTGGCGAGTGTACAAGTGTACAGTGAAGAGAAGCTATTCTATCTACATAGAAATTTGGAAAAAACACTTTGTTAACATTTTGTACAGAAAACAACAGTTATGAAGCTGTTTTATTACCAGACATCGTTGCCAAACGTACAACAAGTGAGTTCTAAAGCAAAACCTTTCCGCTTTTTGCTCTTTCCAATTTGCCCGACAATACCCGCTCCATATGTGTAAAAGTTTGTACAGTCGCCAACACATACAATTACCACAAACTGTCAAATTTCTCTAAATGATTTTAAACCATAAATTGTTGACAGTTAAGATCAAAATCGATTGGATAAACTTGTCAGTTTTATAGTAACTTGAAGCGCTGGCGACTGTATTATCCTTTACCCAACATCATACCTCTTTGTACAAAAACGGACAATTCTGTCAAAGGATTCTGACGTTTCTGTTATGAAATCGTATTATGGTGGTTTTTGTTAACTTAGAAATTTGAGGTTAGAAGGAAAATCCTATGTCTTCGGATATTACATTGAATTATAGTTTTCTATAGAAAAGATGCGATTATTGGAAAAAGTGATTTGAGTAGCGGTACTAGGGTTATTATTTGATTGCACTTAAGTTGATTAACGTTTAGTTGATATTTATAAGGAGGAGCTCGGGGCTAAATAATAACATAACGAGTTTCCTCCGTGCCTCGGAAAGCACGTTAAGCCGTTGGTCCCGGCTGACATTTGTAGATCTTTGACAGTCGTTACAGGTATTAGTCAGTGGCGCAAAAAGTCTGACAACCAGTCTTACCAAGGGTTATCGTATTACCCAGTACTAACAGGTTCGTGGAGGACAGATAGGCAGTCGCTCCATGTAAAATACTGGTATTCAGCTGCATCCGGTTAGACTGGAAGCCGACCCCAACATAGTTGGGAAAAGGCTAGGCAGATGATGATTAACCCGAAATAAAAGCAATGTAGAGCAACTTTCAAAAGGTGTATTCCTAGTTTCCATAGTTTACTATAACATAATACCACGCCTTTTAATCGTCGAAGGGTTAGAGCAGAGTACCTAACAAGTCCACCCACATTTCACCAGTTATGTAATGTTTAAGTCTCATGTAATAGGGGGCGAGCCTTCTGCCAACAATCGGGCACGAATCCAGACTCCGTGGCTGATACTGAGAAACTACTGATGGAAAAACCCAATAACACTTTGCCCGACCCGGGAATCGCACCCAGGACCCAATGTTCAGCAGTCGCGCTTGTGACTACTCGACCAACGAGGCAGTCATAGCTACTTATTACTTAGGTTATTAAAACCGTATTTTCTTTCCTTACAAATACTGTTTCAATATCAAAAGGCAATAAATTAACTTCATAAAATCATAACTTACTGAAACCTACACATGACATACACAAAGAGCTGAGGAAAAGTCTAGAATTTCTATATATAAACTTAGAGAGGTCAACTTTTGGACATAATTCTAAGATTTCACCAATCCTATTAGACCTGTCCAACCTCCAAGATTGTGTTCAAAACAAACTTCAACTACTCCAACAACGGTTCAAAATATACTAGCTCTTGTACTATAGACGCTCAATTTGCTCAGACGAATTTCAACCCTATTTTCTTGGAAAGAAGTCTGGTTTTTCCTTACCCAGCAGTGACATATGAATCGAGTTTCATTCATTACCTGCCATGACATGGACTGATGAAAAATGATATCTCCTAAACCGTACTTATATGATGAAAAGGACAGTTTATGCGGGGTGTAAGCATGAAATGAATGGGGCGACATTTTTCTTTAAGAAGTGTTATAAGTTTTTGTGACATGGAAAATGTTTGATGATGGAAATTTTCGGTTTATTTAATTCTAAGTGAGATTATGAAACGTGAGGAGGAGACGCCTTTTTTTTCGGATGGGAAATCATAAAATGACCCCCCCACCTTCCGCCCGGGGTGCAGTGGAAGTTTTACTGACTAAAACCTATCCATGTTCCTTCTTTGCCCTTTGTGTTCCAGGACTGCGGTATCTCTTTCGAACAGTCCCGCAGCCCCCATGTATATTAAACCCTTAAGTTCTAGTTAACAGTGGGCCATTGACTGGACCTCTCTTGTAATAGCAATCTAAGAGGTAATTGGCATATTTTTTTATTACTCTTTTGGCCTTACAAAAAGAAAAAAAAGAATGGCATCTCGCAGGTCAACTTATGAGGCTGGCTTCCACTTAACCGGACTATCCTGTGGGTGCCTTGAGTTTAAGGCCTCCAGCCAGGGGCAAAAAACTTATAAACTAAGCGACAGCGCGCTAAGGGCACCCCCTGTGGGGTATAACCCTCGGCTGAGAGCGTCGCTGAGAAGGGCATCAAAGGAACAGGCTGGATCCGAATGAGACATAAGAAGAAGAAGAAGGAAGAAGGAGAAGGACATACACTGACCTTATTGGTGATGTTCTTCAGAAAGCCAGGTGCATAGTACTCGTGCGGGTGTCACCAGATGTATAAAAGTGGACGAAACAAAAGGAGTACCTATGTAAGGATCGTAGCAGATGGTCTGCTGTAGTTTCTACCTACCCAAATGGGAAATAGGCGTGAGTTTTTGTGGGTGTAGCTACTGTGGCACTCCTCTACCTTTTTTTTTTCGGTGGGAAACCTTCAAAAGGCGACCGGTCTTTGGGGATAAGGTCGGGTCTTTGGGGATAAGATCGGGGAGTGTGGAATTTTTACCTCACTAAAACCACCCCGCACATGGGAGGAGGCACCGTTTCCTCTTAAAAGACCTGTCCGGAACCTCCTCTGACTTGGCTTTACATGACGTCGAGATCTCAGTCTGGATTGGTTTCCTCAGTGATAATTATACAATCCGAAAAATCAGAGGTGCATGTCTTGGGTTCGAACTCGAGACCTCTGACTTGGCAGTCCGACGGTCAGACCACTAGGCTATCACTGCTATATTGTTAACAAGCTATAGAATAGCTGCAAGTTTTGGTCAAGTGTAAGGAGATAATATGTATGGTTTTCTAAAGTTAGGGCTTCATATCGATGAAAGCGGGCCTACCTGAGAAATACATGATTAAAGTTACCTTCTCATACCCAAGAGCGTGAGCCATCCATTTATCATAAGAATTAACGTCAACATTGTCATTAAAGTTATATCTAAATCGATGGATTTCAGACAGGGAGTAAAAAATTTTGAATGTGTCACTCATCACACATACTGTCAATGTGGTGAAGCAGTCGACTGCCTCAGACATCATGGACTTTCTTGCAGTAAGAGTGCAGGTTGAAAGCCCAATGGCTTTGCAAGCTAACTACCTGCTAGGAGGCTTATATACTCTTTTGCAATTTATTGATATTACTAGCTTTTTCCCGCGGCTTCGTCGCGTTCATTTAGAATTTGACAATCAATTCGAAAAAGTATCAATTAAAAAACTCTTAACACACTATTAAAGTTTCTATAATAATATAATTCAATCATGATTCGAAAGACACGTGGCGCCATTTATTATCACAAAAACGTTATTGTTGTTTTCCTCAAGAACAGTAATTTTTTTCGGGATGAAAGGTACCTTATGTCCGTTTCTGTACACCTGACAGCGTATATGCAAAATTTCAGGATGATCGGTTCAGTGGTTTAGGCGTGAAAAGGTAACAAACAAACAATCTTACTTTCGCATTTATAATTTTAGTTAGGAAGTTAGGATTAGGATAGGATTTATGATGATATGATACAATAGTCCTCTTTGTACTCTTCCTAAATAATTTTAACAAGAAAATCACGCCATTGAAAATTAAACAGCACACTTTAATACAAAACAATATGTATATTGAACTCAGATTGTTGTTTATTAATATTTTATTTACATTCTGCGCCAACTGATTGTATAATTAACTTGTATAATATTGTATACTTACTCATGAGAAGAAGAATTCACGACATGAGATTATTTTTGGTGATATTTGACGGGCTTTTCACACGTGAATGTGGTACTACCGGGTGCACTGAGGGATTTTGGGGGTATAATTCTTCATCCCCCACAAAAAGGGAGGATCCTCCGACCAGACGGGTGTTATGTCTGGTAGGCTACTGCCCGACAGTTGTTGTCGGGTTTTTCTATACAGGGTGTAAGAGACAGCCCTCCACAAACTGATGGGGTGAATTTCAGTATATCATACTAAATAACCGGTATAAGAAATTATTTCAGGAATGTTATGGGAATCCAATAAATTTGATTTGTTTTATTTCCTCTTACGCGATGTATTGTTACCGTGGCAAAACGCACGAAGCGAAACGCAAGCGCGACGACGAGTTCGATGAATTCTGTAGCAGGCTCTGTAACCAGGAAGTGAACAGCTGATTTCACGCGTCGTTCGTTAGATTATTTCAACGTTCATTGATGGATTTTTCATTTTAGCCGTATTATTTACATAAATAGAGTGCTGAGTACAGGGAATGAAATTTTAAAATGTAATAACTAAAAAATATATTTAAAAAAAAACAGGGAAAAATTCCGGTGGAATATGATTCAAAATAAGGAGCTGAAAGCACCATGTCAATTTGTGTAGGGCTGTTGCTATTAGGTACACCTCTGCCTAACCCTTCGAGGATTACAGGCGCGTTAAAATGTACAGTACAGTAATATAGATTTTATCTAACAACTAAGCGAAGATAAATACCCAACCAGAACCGTTACACTGTAATACGTCACAATTAAAGGCCGAAACACACCGGATCCGTACACGTAGACGTGCACGTGCACGTGCACTACCATGACGTTGTAATATATGCAACTTTATGGAGCCATGGCACATCGCTCACGTGACGTACACGTGTGCGTAGGCTACATGTCTCTATAAAGTTGCATATATTACAACGTCATGGTACGTGCACGTATACGTGTACGGATCCGGTGTGTTTCGGCCTTAAAACAAAGTATAGTTTTCGCTTCTTGGTTACAAAAAACACAACAAAAGCAACTCACACGCATTTCCCCATTAGATCAATTAAATGAGTAACGGCAAACATAATCAAAGAACAATGTTGTTTACTATTGTTCAACACAATGTTATTGTTTTAATATAAACTTTGGTACAGTCAGAATGATAATAAGACATACGACACTTATATATAAAGTAACTGATAATTTTGTAGTCAGTGTGCTGTGAGATGTCTTGTGTTTGGTGTGAATCTGTGTTGTGAATCACTTCGAATATTTCCTGGAATTAGAGGTACTGGTTTGTCTTTTATTATTTTGCTCATCATCTGCCTAGCCTTTTCCCAACTATATTGGGGTCGGCTTACAGTCTAACCGGATGCAGCTGAATACCAGTATTTTACATGGTGCGACTGCCTATCTGACCTCCACAATCCAGCTAGTACTGAGTAATACGATACCCCTTGGTAAGACTGGTTGTAAGATTTTTTGAGCCACTGACTACCTAACGACTCCTTTTATTATTTTGCTAACAAAGAAAAAGGGTTTAAGGAACTAACTGTTTTCTACACGGTGTAAACGGACGCTTCCTTCCGTCCCTTCACGAAGTCGTCAACCAAGTATTCTGTACATCTAACTAATATGTAGTAACTATGCGCAAAAATTATTGCTCTGAAAGGCTTTTTTTTTCGAGGTGAAAAATTACGTTTTACCGTGGGAAAGTACTCAAAACATTGTGCTGATGGTCCATCATGTACGGAGGTCGTAGAGGTATTTAAAACAAACTTATAACATTAAAAACTTATATATTTAAAAAAAAAACTTGTGAAAATGTTGGTACTTTGACCCCCAATATCTCCTTAAATAGATGGTTCCGAGATTCCCAGGTATGTTCTAGAACAAAAGAAAATATCGCAATGATGGGGTGAACAAGTGCCTTTCGGTTTCGTTAAGGGTACTTTCACACCAATTATATCGTCAATGATAGACATGACTCAATTTAAAGTATGAATTCACATTGTTAGTGCAATTTTACCAAAAAGTGCTTTTTTATCAAATTCAGTGTTTCTATCGTCAACGTTTATGTCAAGCTTTTAAAGGTTCCAGATATTCTTTTTCTCCCTTTATCTGAATTAAAGAGTATAGGGCTACAGCGTCCTGGTTAATGTCAGGAAACACCGTGCAAACAAACAAAACAGATTGACACACAAACTAAAAAAGTAAAATAGATATTGAAGATAATCTTTAGGTACGTACCAAACTCTCTGATAAGCAAAGTGGTGTCTCCTTTTGGCACAGGAAAAAGGTTTACTTTCTGAAGGCCTTATAATTTAATAATTTTCGTGATATTGACTGTTGTTGGAGCTCGTGGATAAGAACCGCACGGGTCGATCTTCCGCTTAAGCTGCGCTTGTCAATTTCGGTCCGTGGACTCCTCTCCGTGCCTCGGAAAGCACGTTAAGCCGTCTCTCCCGGCTGACATTTTTAGATTTTTGTCAGTCGTTACAGTGGCCCGAATGTCTGACAACCTGTTTTACCAAGGGGTATCGTATTACCCAGTACTAAATGGGTTGTGGAAGTCAGTTAGGTAGTCATTCTCTGTGAAATACTGGTAGCCAGTTGCATCCGGTTAGTCTGGAAGCCGACTACAACACCGTTGGGAAAACGCTAGGCAGATGATGATGGTCATTATTGTTGATTGATAAACCCATCACAAAGTACTGCTAACATGATTATTACCAAGACAGCAGACTGATATACATGTCAGAGACCTGATCAGTTTTGCATAAGCTATGAAAAGTCTTGCCAAAATAACTTTCAGCTTTCAGTATACACCGCGACTTTTTAGTCGTCTTACAGAGATGGTCCACTCAATGTGCCTGCATACAATAGTTCTAGGCACGATTTTTTTTTTACCTGCCGTATTAGGTACAAAGAAAAATAAATAAACATTAGAAAAAAATATGAAACATCCTGTTAATACGATGTTGTTTACGAGTCAAACGGGAGAATATACCTACCCAGCGCTCGAGTCCAGTAGATTATCGCTCACAACAGGGTGTTTTAACTACGTCATGCGTCATAATATTGAATAATATTTTCATTTTTAAATTATTAAAATCTCATAAATACCTATTTTTTTATGAATGCTTAGTAGTCATTGGATACATGAAGTGGGCTGTCGTTGTAAGACGACTAAAAAGTCACGGTGTATAAAGCCTCTTTTCTCCTGTGCCAATTTTAACTGATCTGCAAAGATTGCAAAAAAATCTATTAAAATTAAATTAAATCTTGATACGTAAGATACTTACGGAAAGGGAAGGTAGGGGAAAACATTATGGAAACAGTCAAGCGTGAAATTTTCACCGCGTAATCTTTCTACCGAGAAAATTAACAATGCGTAGGTATAATGGAAATTGTATGGTTCTATCTCGGGTTTAACTTACGGAAATCATGACGGTATATTATATAAAGGGTGTAAAAAGACCCTTAACGAAGCCGAAGGGTACTTGTTCTCCCCGTCTTTGCAATCATTTTTTTGTTCTGGACCATACCTGGGAACCTTCTAGTTACGGAGATTTTTAAATCCATGTTTCTGATGTAATTTTTTTACTTTAAACACCTTCAAGACCCCCGTATTATTCAATCCATCCATGAGCACAATGTTTTGAGTCCATTACATTGAGTTTTACCGTAAAACGTAATTTTTCACCCCAAAAAAAAAAGTCGTTTCCCAGCAATAATTTTTGCGTATAGTTACTTAGTTTGATGTACAGAATGCTTGGTTGACGGCTTCGTGAAGGGTCTGTTTACACCCCGTATACAGGGACAGCCCTCCACAAACTGACAGAGTGCATTCATCCCCTTATTTTGAATCACATTCCACCGGAATTTTATTCTTTTTTATTTTTTTCTCAGTTGCTATTCCTTTATTTCAATGTAAAAATACATTCCCTATACGCAGCACTCCATTTATATTACTCAGTATGATACACTGAATTCACCCCATCAGTTTGTGGAGGGCTGTCAATTACACCCTGTATGTTAATGCTAAAAGCCGAAGTAAGGTTACACCTAGTTCTAGCCGGCTATACCTAGGTGCGGCCGGTAACTATCGTTTTTATTGCTAGGACATACTGACCAAATGGATTAGGTCAGGTTAGAAATGTGACCAAACGCGCGCGAGCCGAGCGAGCGCAGCGAGCGGTGCCGCGGCAGCGACCGGCGAGCGCTACATCGAAATTGGTTGCATTATAACAAATTGTTACCGGCTGCACCTAGGTATAGCCGGCTAGAACTAGGTGTAACCTTACTTCGGCTTTTAGCCTTAACATAAAGGGTGTAAAAAGACCCTTAACGAAGCCAAAAGGCACTTGTTCTCCCCATCATTGCGATATTTTTTTGTTCTGGACCATACCTGGGAACCTTCTAGTTACGAAGATATTGGAGGTTAAAGGTCCAATTTTTTCACAAGTTTTTTTTAATACTACTTTTGAAGGTTTCAACTTTACTTTAATTACCTCCATGACCCGTTTACTATTCAAAGCATCCATCAGCACCAAGTTTTGAGTACGTTACGTTGAATTTTACCGTAAAACGTGATTTTTCACTCCAAAAAAAAAAGTAATTTCCCAGCAATAAATTTTGCGTAGGGTGACTTAGTTTGATGGACGTAATGCTTGGTTTGACGGCTTCGTGAAGGGCCCGTTTACACCCTGTATACAATAGTAATTTATTTCTCTCAAAAAGGTACAATATTGAAATATAGTATCTAGGTTACAGGCAGATTCAAACCTTTGTGAGAGCTGGAGTCTGTACTGGGTTCGAGACCTGTGTACGAGATTTGCAGGCTCACACAATTGAAAATACAAAGTTAAATTGCACTTACGTACTACAACATTGGAAAAGCTACAAGTAATGAGAGACACACAACCCTATGAGGTAGTGCAACACAATGCAACTACTAGTACGGTTTTTATAATCCAATAAAAATGGAATTAGGAAAAAATATAACTAGTCGTCAAAGTAAATCGTCAAGGAAATCGCCGTCGAGGCAGACCGCGGCGAAGGTGGTGTGATGATCTGATCTCGTTTGCGGGGAGAACATGGCCAGATATCGCACAGGACAGAGGACTTGGTAGGAGAAAGGCCTTTGCCCAGCAGTGGGACACTCAAACAGGCTAACAAAAAAAAAAAGTCGTCAAAGTTACAAACAGAACAAAATGTGAGCAAAAAACGGCAATATCGTAGTTAATACCTAAGAACCACCGTCCTTCATGTACAGAACTTGTACCTGATCCCCAAAAATCGATAAACATTACTTGGGTTGATTAGCCATGAAGAAAATGTAAGCAACAAAACAGAAGAATATAGAATATTAAAATGTTCAGCACAAACATGGGGGTACCCACGGTGGGGCAGGATGGGGCACTTGCCCCACCCTGCTCTCTGACCTTCGGGCTAAGAATTTTTAGTCAAAATTAATATAATTACAAAATTATATTCATATTATTTTTCACGTTAAAATAAAAACTTGGTTAAGGTCAACAATGAAAGAAAACCGTCTTGTCGGCTTCTGTATAATGGGTGTGCATAGAAGGAGGGTTCTGGAAGCACAACATAAATTTGAAAACGAAATTTTAACTAGATTTAGCCAGAACGCTCGCAGGTTATTATTGAAATAAAGTCAATAAAACGTATCCGTCAGTTAATAAAATACATTTTTAATTTCCTACTACTTAGTTGATTTACTTCTGCCCCACCCCTTAAAAAATGCTAGGTACGTCAAAACCTAGGACTGAGCCACCTCCTCGTAAATCAGTGTGAGCGAAAGAGACACAGGATGTCTAGCTCCATCTCTTGCTCACACTGAAATAAGACTGAAACAATACTTCTTCTTCTTCGTGTCGGTAGCACGACAATTTTATATTTTGTTCGCCCAGAACTTCGCCACTTTCACCGGGTCGTCGGTGGCAGCACAGAGGTCACTTGGGCTACATGTTTTTGGGCTCAGAGAGCAGGATAGGAGATGGAGCATAGTTTGTGACACAGCTCCACAACCACACCCCGCTGCTGTTTCATTGCGATAGCCCCACTTAACGTCGGAGTTACATCTTCCTACTTGAGTCCGAAGACGGTTCAAGGACTTCCAGGTGGACCACGGAAGGTTAGACTCTGCACGAAGATGCAACATTACTGGTACAAGAGGTCATGGTAGACCCCGGTACGTCAACAATAAACAAAAATATCTCAATACTGAGAAAGTCGCCTCTGTTGTTGTTTTTCTGAAAAGATTTTCCGGGAACTTGATACTTATCTTTAATTATGTAAACAAGTCGTTGTTGACAATTGGTGTAAGTCATTGATATTTTCATCTTAGAAACCTACTACTCTACTACTAGAGGGCTGGCCTATTTTTTTGACCGAAGTTTTTGCCATCCAACGTGGCAATGTTGCTTGCCTTCAGGGCACTTTTCCCATTGACAGCGATGCAGACGAATTTTTTTGAAGCCGTAAATTCCTTTTCCGCTTTTGATACTTTAACATATATATTTTTAGTCTGTTTATAGTCTTACGTGATTACAACAATATTTGTGTTATATTATTGTCAGTTGTAAGTAATTAAAACATAAACAGATGAACGTGATCTGTTGGCAGATTGTGATAATGAAGTACTATTGGCACTCACTACCAAATTAACAAAATCTACCATTAAAAAAGTAATTATATTTACTGCTTCTTTACGACCTTTTGATACGCAAAATTAGACCAATATAAATATTGCAGTACAGTAACTGACTGCCTACATAACAAAATACCACTAAATACCAACAATTTATTTCATTTCAGATGGAGAAACAAATACTACTACTCCTGTCAATTGTGACAACGATCACCACAAGTCCAGTGATGACCAGGCAAAGGCTTCTGCAGCAAAAATCCAGGGACACCTTCTGCGCCAACCTCCTCAGTTTCAACAACTTCCACTACTCTTTAGACGATCAGAAGAATGTAACAGGGATACCAGCAGACATGAGCATCCATTGGAAGACCGACAAGGTCTTCTTCACTCTCATAAGTGACGAAATGAAGATGAGTCTCCAAGTCATGAACCCGAGCGGTGAACTCGAAATCATAAAAGTCGCTGGACTCGGCCAGTCGACTTGCGTTGATAACCTTAACGACATCGTGTATTTAGCCACTGATAACGGTGTCTATAAGTACAAAGATGATAGTTCTATCGAATTGTACACTGCTTTGGGTGAAGATGTGATGTATATCGCCGTGAACAGCGATGGAAGCGCAATGTACATTGCAACTTGGCCTCAAAATCGAGTCCATAAGATAACGAATGACGGGCAAAAGCAGGAATCCTTCCCGGCTGTTCCAAATGGGCATGGTTTGACTGTCGATCCGAGAAATAACTTATACTTTGTAGCTACAAAGACTTCATATATTCTAAAAAGTGGAACTACAATTCCTATCAAAATAAAAGGACTCCCCAATGATAAAATGACTGGAGTATTTGTCAGCCGATCTGATGAAGTCTTTGCCATGGATGAAAATAGTAACTTGTACGTTGTTGACCCTGAAAATACAAGTGCAAAGCTTCTTGGATCCTTTAACATCACTGGAGTGAACTCCTTCGCAATGGATTCAGCAGATAATGTGCTTGTCGGAATCAAGGGCGCTATTTTGAAATTCAATGCTTACGAACAATCTCCTTGCACGGAATATGAAAAGTAAATTATGTGTTTTGTGACTAACTGGACTGTTTAAATTGTTGTTTGTAAATAAATTAATGTAGTGATTAATACTCAATGTACTTACTAGTTTTCTTGAGCCTAATTTTCTTTTTTATCTTCTACTAGTTAGCCAGATATCGCACAGGCCCTGCAGTCTCGACATTAGATAACGACAAAAATCGGTCGTTAAGTGTAATCGATGTCAAATTTCGTTTATAGATTTCCAACCTTATCCTTTCAAAATAAAGTAGAAAATCCATTAAAGGAATTTGACAACGATATGACTTAGCGACCGATTTTTGTCGCTATCTAATGTCTAAACTGCAGGGCCAGGACAGAGAGGTTTGGAAGGAGAAAGAGGAGGCCTTTACGCAGCAGTGGGACACTAAAACAGGCTAACAAAAAAAAAAAACTAGTTATCCTATCGGTATTTTTTTTTCATTAATCACATCATGTATTAAGTTGTGTCTTACTTTATTTGTATGATATATTATAAAGTATACTTCTATTCATTTAATTCTTCACCACCTGAAAATGCAACTTTCCTAATTCATCATGAATTATAAATTTCTCTTGAAGAATCTATTTGTATATCCCGACCTTAATTTTCTTTTTGATCTATATTATTGATATGCCTCGGTCCACTCAACTCTCTTCTTCTTTTAATCTCTTCCTCCATGAAATAGTAAATTTTGATATAAGTGGAGAAACTTTGTTATTGCATTCGAGACGGAATTAACACCCGAGCTGCAGGCGAGGGTGTTATGGACCCGAGAATTGCAGTAACAAATACCCACGCGTATCAAACGACGTTTTTCAAAACAGTATCGAAGAAATAAAATATTAGAACGGAGAGTATTATTGTCAGGAATTATTAGGAAACTATGATTTAATTTCCTTTTTTCCGCACTTTGCTTTCGCCAAGTTGAAGAAGAAGCAAAGATATGATCCCGCTAAACAGCCTAATATGAAAAATAGAACATAAATAAATGTTAATTTGTTTATAAAAGTAAATATTTGTTTTAAATAATCTTGTTTATCTATGATATTCTATTAATAAACATAATTCAACACTCAAAAAATATTTACGCCGTAAAGACCAATCTCTTTGCCGAGATTAAAAAAAAAAACAATCATCGCCGACTATAGTCATTGAAACCATTTGGACTTACTATAGTTATCTGTGCAAATTTTTATTTCCGCACGAGTGCGGAGCAATATTAAAAATCCACGCGTGTGAAATACATTGCATGTTGAACCTAATTGTATTGCGATAAGATCCAGTTTTCGAGAAAATGTATTGAAAAATGATTATGTTTCTATCATGACCAAAGACATTCAAATATAACTAGCTATAGACGGGACATGACCAAGAAACTGACAATTCCAAAACCTGCTACAAATTAGTAACAAGTCGATCAGTACAGTGCGATAGGTCGCCTTGTCAGGTCGCATTCATATGACACAAAGACATTTAAATATTTCCGAGCTATAGACGGGTCATGACGAAGAAAATCGTAATCCAAAACTTGTTACTACTTAGTAACAATTCGTTCTGTCTAGTGTCATTTGTGTCATACGCCCGCTTGTCAGGTAGCATTCGTGTGTCAAAATCGAAAATATTCAGGATGAAAATTATTGTATGACAATATTCCCAATGTCCTCTCTATATTATGTGTTTTAAATCTCTTTGATCTTGACGCATATATTGCTAATGTATTCTTTTATTCTATCTACCCTCTTATGTCCCCTTTGTTTCTTACACGCTTCTTCAATATCTACCTACCTCATTTCCATGGTACGGTGAGTTTTAATATTAACCTACCAGTGGCGAAGGTACCATACAACTCGATTCCTACCGGCTTCACTTTGAAAACGGGCACAATGAGTAATCCATAGACAAAAATTAAAATCACATTAAAGATATGTAGTTATGTACTCCGGCTTACCTCTTAAAAAAATTAACCCTTCGCTACTGGTACCTCCTAACTTTAGTTGAATGTTTTTCTAAGAATAATGAGGTCCTGGGTTTGATTCCCAGGTCGGGCCCAGTGTTATTGGGTTTTTCCATCAGGAATTTCTCAGTAGCAGCCACGGAGTCTGGATTTGTGACCGGTTGATGGCAATAGGCTCACCCCCTATTACATTATAATGGCGAAATGTGGGTGTAAGTACTAATGGGTACACCTCTGCCTAACCCTTCGGGGATTACAGGCGTGATGTTATGTGTGGTTATTATCTTGACCTGCGATGGTGCGGGATGGCGCATTTAGCGCAGTGGCTGAGCGATTGACTGATGCGCTGCGTGTCGAGGGTTCGATTCCCGCACGGAACAAATATTTGTATGGCCTACAGGTAGTTGTTCCGGGTCTGGCTGTTTGTGTATGTGAGTTTAAATGTTTGTAAACGCACCCACGATACAGGAGAGATTCCTAGAGTGGAGCAACGTTTTTAAAAAAAATTAAAAGTGGTGACTGCCTGACTTTAAAAATCTTTTTTTTTTGCATGGGAAATCATCAATTAACAACCCCTTCCGCTCTGAGCGGAGTGGAAGGGAGTGTCAGACTCGTACTGACTAAAACCCATCCATGTTCCTTCTTTGCCCTTTGTGTTCCAGGGCCGCGGTATCTCTTTCGAACAATCCCGCAGCACCTAAGTTTGTCATTCCGAGAGCATTTAGTAGGTAGGTACTCTATGAAGTCTTTCTATTCCCTAAGCAATGATACTTAAAAAACATATAAAAATGTTGTTTTTTTTTTTAAAAAAAAAAAACGTTGCCCCACACTTTGCTTTTACATTTAGGAATTGCAGAAATGAATGAATATCCATACATCATGGTTTAGATTTTAGAATAAAATAATTATTTATTATTGTTGTAGGTGGGTCACAAATAAAGGTAGTAAAATTACTAGTAATTTTACTAGACCAGGTATCGTTCTAAAGCGCTGCTTATGTACTACCCATTAATTGTACTGATTCAAATTATGTTTTATGTTTTCATTAGGACTAGCAAGAAAGGCAAGAGACATAGTCGCAAGAGGAAGACTAAGAAACGAACTACGACTTCTACGACTGAAGCTGCTGAAGAAGAGGAGGAAGAAGAATAAACTATTTTACTCATAAAATAACTAACTTTCACCCACCAAGGTCAAATCTATGTTAATGGACGCTATTTTAATTTAATATTATTAATACTACTAAAAATACTCGAAATAAAATATTTGATGCAAAACTGATTTTAATGACATCTATGTTTTCATTGGTGAACTATCTGTGATGAGCGTCCGTCTAGTAACGCCATCTGTTACAAAGTAAGCGAACTAAGTATAGGTTACATAGAATTTTACAAGATGGTAGTACAGAGTCAAGGCGTTTAGTTAATGCCTCCAGAAATGTATAAATTACAAATACGGCATGTTTTACTATTTAATTTGTTAAAATAAATTTATATTTCCGTTATTTTAATTTAATTCACGGAAATTGGAAATATAATAAAAGGATAAAGACGTAATAATCGCAAGTAATATCAAAACGTTGTATCTGCGATATTGCCAGGTTGAAAATGTATTGTGAAATTAAGGAAATTTGGTCTTACTGGAATAAAAATTAATGAGTAGGTACTGAGGAAGTCTGAAAGTGGCACCGGTGACTGAAAAATTGTGTGGTAATAGGTTGTCGCGGTATGGGTATGTGATGCAGAGGAATGAGGAAAATGTCGTAAGAAAAGTTTTAAGTAACAATGTGGATGGGTACAAAAGTTGAAGAAGACCTAAGAAATGATGAATCGACTATGTGAAGGATGATAATTATGGCATGAAAGGATGTCTGATAAGATTACGAGTAATAGAGAAATATGGAAGAATTCATTTGGGGTCGGTGCATCATGTCTTCGTATGCGGTACTGAACACAAATGAATTGGGATTTGGGCAAGAGAATGATGAATACATGTTTACCCGAAAATTCACACCAAACAACGTTCTGACGAGGTAAAATAATCTTTTAAATAGCAACACCAACTCGTCCTCCAAACCAACCTATTTTCTTTTCTGTCACTTGGTTCATTCATTCATTTATTTGTCAAATTGTCATACGCGTCGCCGATGTGTCAGTGGGCGATCGTTGTATAGCGTGTTATTTGTGTCGTAAATGTGGTTCGATTATGTGATAATGAGAAGACACGCGCTTTACAACATTATAATTAAGTGATGCATGTGTTTTGAGTTTAGTGTCGTGTTAAAAAACGTTGTTTTCATTTGTATGTCATCGGACTCTTCAATATGGCGGCCCCTCGTCACAAATCACAACAGAAAAATATATCTTCGATATTTTCGAAGTTGCACGGGGCGTTCTCGGACGCGGTATGCCCTACTAAACTTGCGACCGATAAAAGGACATTGGATAAGACTTGGAAATTGATGGATAAAGTGGTGAAACTGTGTCAACATCACAAGATGAATTTGAAAAACAGTCCGCCGTTTATCCTGGACATTTTACCGGATACGTATCAGCGTTTGCGTGTGATATACTCGAAGTACGAGGACAACATGCAGGCGTTGAATAGTAACGAACATTTTAACATATTTATAATTAATTTGATAAGAAAATGTAAGCAGGCTATCAAGTTGTTTAAAGAAGGTAAAGAGAAGATGTTTGACGAGAACTCTCACTACCGCCGCAACTTGACGAAGCTTAGTTTGGTGTTCAGTCACATGCTGAGTGAGCTGAAGGCGATGTTTCCGAACGGCACGTTTGCCGGCGACCAGTTCCGTATTACGAAGAGTGATGCTGCCGAGTTTTGGAGGACCAACTTTGGAAACAGGTGAGTTTTACTATCTAAATTAAAAATTTGACTGTTCATGTGTGTTGTTGAACTACAGTTTTGTAGTTGTTAATGTTGTCATGAGGAAAAATTTAATTTACATTTAAACAGTGTACAGTAACTCATAATTTCACTATTTATTACCTACCATATCACTGCTACTATTGAAACTATGTTGTTAAGTACCACTTTACAAATTAATGTTTCTAAGCTACTCAATCGCCCATAATATGACCCTCTGACCAAATTTGTTCATCGAGTTTAAAATCAATGTAAAATACAAAGCTTAAGTGTTTGTAAAAAAAATACTTACTGTGAATTTAGTCATAATTTATATTTGAGTCCTGTGATAACGGGCCAGTCTATTACAATTAACTAGTTTCTGAGCGGCTTCTTAGGAATCCCTGATGGCAAAACTAAATATCACTGCCTGACCTGGGTATCGAACCCAATCATGCTCAGCAGTAGCACAAGACTTGTAACTACTAGATTGACAAAGAAGTATGGTCATTAAATTAGTCTACTTATAGTGCTGTTTCTATTATTCAGGTTGTATTTGATTACTCTTCCTAACAAATGAAGGTTTTATTACATTTTCTGTTTGGTGTTACCAGTAAAAATTTTACTGCAGATTATATCATCAAACCAAAAATAATAATTATCATGAACTCATTACTGGTATTTTAAAAATATATATAATTTTAATCAGGATATTTACGGCATATTATAATTATTTCACTTTCCTGTCTGATATTGACAATATAAGCAAATTATAATGACTTACACTGTGAAAACTGTGTACATAACATAACATCATAATTATCTGTAGTCCCTAGTGTTAGGTAGAGGTGTATGTAATAGTCCCTTTTTATTTTTCGGTTGGGAAATCATCAAATAACCCCCCCCGCTCAGGGCGGAGCGGAAGGGAGTGTCAGACTTTTACTGACTAAAACCCATCCATGTTCCTTCTTTGCCCTTTGTGTTCCAGGGCTGCGGTATCTCATCTAATAGTCCCTCACACCCACATTCTGTCTGTTATGTTTCGTCTGTTAAGAGACAGGCCTCCTCTCTATGAGAGGGAGTGGGCAGTAATCAACCACGCAGGGCCCAGTTAGGTTTGGCCGATGTTTTCGAATTTTTTGGTTCTCGAACATGCTGGTTAAACACGTCTTTCTCCTTAAAATGGAGCTACTGGTTAGGTAATTAAGAACTGTTTGGTTATTTTACTTTAACTGTATGCCGGTTGAAGATTGTATGTTCAAACCAAGTCAGACACACTCGAAACCGAGGAAACCGGCATGTCCTTGAGATTTGACATTCTACCAACCTGCAAATGTGCAAATTTTATGGGTGGAACCTGCAATACTATGCAGAATGCGAGGTATTGCATGGAACCAACCTTAATAAGTAATTGATATGTTAATGTCATAAAATAGGACAAACATTATTCTTTATTTGTAATATGTAGGAAAATCAGGATTGAGGCCATGCTGGCTAACAGAATTAGAATGAATAAAAGTGATTCTACACCCAATAATTATTTAATTTGCTATTGAGTGCAGTACATTTTATGTAGAACTTAGTCCCTGAAAGTACCGAGGCAGAAATAACACTGAGTATTAGGAGGAGACCTAGTAGTCTTAGTAATTAGAGAAAGATATGCTTTTAGTCGTAGCGTGATATTATATTCCTTCCTCAATAAATAAGCTATCCAACACTCAAAGAATTTTTCAATTTCATTCAGTAACTCCTGAGATTAGCGTGTTCAACCAAACAAACTCTTCAGTTTTAGTATTGATTTAAAAACCAATGACACCTACTGAGGTAAAACAATTTTCCTTGAAGCCTATTTTCCTTCTCAATTGCAATTTTATATGAGGAAAGTACCTACTGCAGTTTATGACTTCACTACTTGTATTTTACATGTTATTGTTTCAAAATTACAAATACATTGAATTGATTAACTAAAAAACTACCTAGTACTGAATTCATAAAGTATTTAGAATTATCATTATTGGCACACTTCTATTTAACCACATTTGTTTCTTTTACTTTATTCATCAATTTTAAAGTATTTAGCTGCTTGTTACCCTTATAAGGGTAACCCTTACAATTATGTCTACATGCAATGGTCCGGTTGAATGAGTAAGTGCGGGAACAAACCTCACTAACTTTGAAGGGTAACCCGTTACCCGCAGATACTTAATTCAATCAATAAATTACAAAACAATTATTATACTCTTGATGAGGCTGACACTTGACAGTGGAGAATCGAAGAAATAATTAATGTTGTATCAACCCAAAGTAAAATGAGGCTAAGGCAGGAAGATGATTATATTTTTATGTTTTTTAAATATAAAGAATGTGTGCATAAATGAATAAACGAAAATAATACAGAGAAAATAAAGTCTTTTAGCTTCTAAAGAAAGAAAAGCATTAATTCATGCTGGAAGCAACCAAAAATGGGTCTTATTTGTTGTCTCTAAGGTCCTCAGTTGACCTCAAACCAACAAACAGAACTAAAAAGCAACACAGCTAATAATCTCATCCTAGAGCTAAACAAGAAATTACAACTCATTTAGCTGTCTATTCAACACTATTGTCAAAGAATCTCTCCTACAATTAATACCGAGCCGCAGCAAACAATGGGGTTCTAATTTCTCACATGCCATGCACTTCCTTGTTGTATGTCATAGCTTTCTCATGGGAAAAATGAAGTATTTTTTCTATGTTTAGTCTAGACTTGGAAACTAAACTATCAAGTGATAATGATATCAAATGGATTCTCTTGTGACTTTTTGTTATTGTTAGAAATAATACTTATAAAATGACTTAAAAAAAATTATACCATGACTTTGAAAAAAGTCGAATAGGTAATTTTTATTTTATACTAGCTTTTGCCTATGGCTTCGCTCGCGTTCATTTAGAATTTGACAATCAATTCGGGTTGTACTCTGCTTGTAATAATATAATTCAATCTTGATTCGAAAGACACGTGGCGCCATCTATTATTATAATTACGTTATTGTTGTTTTCTTCGAAAACAGTACTTTTTTTCGGGATGGAAGGTACCCTATGTCCGTTTCTGAACACTTGACAACGTATATGCAAAATTTCAGGTTGATCGGTTCAGTGGTTTAGGCGAAAAAAGGTTACAAACAAACTTACTTTCGCATTTATAATATTAGTATGGATGGATTGTGATATTCATGTTTGTTGTAACTTTGTCTTCTTATTTTGACTGTAACTTGCACAATGCCATGCAAGAAGGTTGCATGGCATTATAGTCATCACTGATCACCTTTGTGATGACACAATGGTATTCAACCTACTTGCATTCCATTGTGCAAGGCATGAGATGTCTCACCCCTTTTGAGTGATGTTGCATCCATGCTTTAAAAATATCCAACCAGTAGCTCAGTCAGTGATACCCAGGTTACAGCTGTTGGGAGACAGCAACTGCAAGGAGTGCCAGTCTTATGTCCAATTTGGCTAATACTAGATGTCTTGAATATTATAGTACAGTTAGAATTCCACACCCTAGGTATCATTGACAGCCCCCTGTGCAGAGCGTGCATGGAGGCGGAGGAAACGGTAGTGCATGTACTCACACAATAAAAATCAAAAAAATCCCTAGATCTTATCTAATTCTTATTGACGCACTTAACTTAGTAATACTTACCTAGATTCAGAATTCATTCATGAATAAAAAAACCCAAAAGAAACACCGATTTCATGAATGGGCCGAGTTATCAGTATTTTTTATCGCACAAATCGACAAATAACGTTATCAGCACCGATTAATCTATCGCCCTTTATTCAGAAAGAATATGCGCAAAAAATATTTCGACAATGACAAGCAAAATTCCTAAAAAAAAAATTGATAACGCCTTTATTTATTCTAATCATTTCCTCTGGATAAATTATCTTATCAAAATATCAAATGCACCTACCTAATAATACCCATTTTGTTTTTATTGAATGGCGTTCTGACATTATTTTTTTAACACCGGATGAACTTAATCGATAATTTAATCCCAACGCGATTCGCTCGAAATTTCTTTATGTGTGGAACAGGTATTTTGATTACGAAAAAAAGTCGTACTTTGGTACTTAGTAGGATCAGAATCAGAATTTATTTATTTGCAAGAATGTAGTTTAACTAGACTTGCCCCGTTGGTCTAGTGGTCGCAAGCGCGACTGCTGAGAATGGGTTCGATTCCCGGGTCTGGCAAAGTGATATTGGGCTTTTCCATCAGGGATTTCTCAGCAGCCACGGAGTTTGGATTTGTGCCCGGAACAATAAACGTTAGGTCTGCAATACATTAAGTAGTGAACAATTAATGATTTTCAATTACCCTTGCATCACCTAGGTATACTCAGGTATAGTCATCACTCTTCTTTCCATATTCCATTTTTTTTGGGCAGCTTTTCAATATTGTTCATATCGCCCCCGATCCCGTTCTATCCAAAGCATATTACATTTAATAAATTTTACTAATCTTGTCCCTGATTTGCTCCTAATCTTGTAGCCGTCGACATCCATGCTCATAACTTTTGGCTATTGAAAACTCCCATTTAATAAAACCTTTAACAATATCATCATCATCGTATCAGCCCGGAATCACCCACTGCTGGGTATAGGCCTCTCCTTTTTTCTGCCACATTTCCCGGTTCTGTGCGTCCCTTATCCAGATGTTTCCCACGACTTTGACGATATCGTCAACGCAACGAGCTTTAGGACAGCCTAGATTTCTTTGGTCAAACCTTGGCCACCACTCGGTATAAAATAACAACAATATCATATTCTAGGGACATCTGCTACAAAAAATATTCTGGTAGTGACATATCTCTTAGTAATCCTATTCCCACTACCATTGATTGAAACTGCACCAGAACCTCGAAAATGTTGCCCGAAATAAAAATAAAACTCGTACCGTGGAAACTGCACAAAAGCTTTTCGAACTGTAAATTCCACAATTTGGGAGCTAAAATTTCACCGAAAAATGTTTGGTTTGCCAGTTGTGGTATCCGTAGTTGGGAGTTAGTTGTTTGTTGGACTGGGTAAGTCCTTTTAATATAGACCTGCAGCTAGTTTTTGAACTTCATGAATTTGGTGAAAGCTCAGAATATTTAGTTTCACTCGTTATTTGTTTTCAGAGTTGGGAATTTAAATCATGATAGGCTACTACGCTGACGCTTTTTGGAGCATATGATGGGAACTTCCTTTTTTTCTCTTTCTTTGCTCACAAAATATGCACTTCTGGTCATAAACCTCTATAACTACAACCATCATATCCCTGTTTTCTGAGGCAATATTGCCGTTATTCTTTGGTAATGAAACTATTGTAAGCACACACTGGCAACATTTGTTTGTTTCTGCTACATATTTATTATCACTCCTGGCAAGTCATCATCTTCATGCCCTTATCCTATGTTTCTTGGGGTCGGCGCCGGCGCCACAAGCATACCGCAGCACAGGAATAATCTTAGAATAACCCCAAAATGAGTACATCTTTCAATCTTTGCAAAAGCAGTGTCATATGCTACATTTATCTCCGTAAAGTGGGTATTTAAGACCCACACAAATCTTCCCACTCCGTTTTATAAATATACCAACATTATTTGATCACGAATTATGTAACAGAAAATGTATTGATAAGATTTGCGAAGGGAAGAAAAAAGTGTGTAGGCATTTGCTACGTAGTTTTACAGTCGGGATCACAACATCAATAAAATAAAATGAAGTAATGCCAGTTTATGTTTTTTCTATTTCTATTTAATGAAATCCTTAATCGATTAAAATATTTTTGAAAATAAGAGTATCACCTGGACCATAACCATTTCCGCAGTTGATATACAGGGCCAGTCAAGGTGACAGTAATCAGTTGCATATGACGTGGTTCAAAATCGTTTGACACTTCACAAGTCACTTCAATTTTTGCCTAACATTGATCTGTTACCGTGCAAAAGCTAGCAACTAGAGTAATCAAACCCATTAGAAACCGTTCTAAAAAGACCCTCACTTAAAATTGCTACATGGACGAGACACTCCAAATTTCCACATACACCCTTCCACCTGCTCCATTACAAGTTTCACATTAAGTAATGCCACATAATCCTACACAACGGAAACCAGTTGATACATTACTGTTGTTCGAGCTCATCCAACCGAGTCGTTTCCAATCCAGTGACACAACTCCACACACGCTCATGTTGGTTAGATACGATAGTACTTGGGATATGGGCTGAGTAACGTCCGATAAAGTATCTTTTGATACCAACTCCGTAGTCGACAGATCATTTTGAGACATGTATTCGATCGATGTATACTAGATCGTATCTTGTTCCAAAAATAAAGGCGATACGTCCAACAAAATTAGATTCCTCTACTCATTTGTACTGTCCCTTATTACCTTTAAGTACCTGTAATAAAGGAACGAAAATTATCTTTCTAATAAAATTAGCTGCTCCTTGTTCGATACTTCGTAGGTCGTCGAGAAAATATTTTATTACTAAAGGTAGCACAGATAAAAGAAACGAAACGCGAAAGATCGATGATCACCGAATTATTTCAGTAACATCCGGTATTCTTCGAAAATCTGATTGGGTATGGTTATAAAAACTGGCGGTGAGCAAAACTCATTTGCACTTTTTCGCCGACTCCTTGTAGTCTTAATGATCCCGAAGAAAGCTTTGATGTAACGCAAAAACTCGAAAATTAATAAGTGTATGGTGTAAGGTTGCCATGCACGGTGCAGAAAAAAACAAAGAACCACAGAAATGTAATATGCCTAGTACCCAGGATCCTTTTTTAATAAACTCGAGTGCAAATACCTCTCCGTTTATAAAATTACGCTGGAAGCAAATAATTCCCAACATTTCGTGTATTTTTCTGACATGTCACCTAAAACCTTATTTTACCTGAAATTTAATTTGTAAAGAGGACTTGCTTTTGAATGTATTTAATTATGCTCTCTGTGTAAGAAGTAAGTACGTTCCTAACTGTAAAACATGTACATGGCATACATTTTCCGACATTTCCAGAATACGCAAGGCATTGAAGGAAAGAAACTTTGAGCATGTACTTGTACAAGAACTCTGAAGACTCCGAATATTCTATTAAATAATTATAGGAGTTCCCCTGACTTATTCAATGAATAAGAAAAAAGGTCAACGCATTCTGTAGCCAGTATAAAACTGCGTCATTTTATGAGACGAAACATTGTTTCAGAACACTCGGAATCCAAACGGGTCAAAACAATTAAGCTGAATTAGGAAAATCCAAAGAATCTTGAGCATTTTGCAATTTCTCGGCAACATATTCTTCAATTTTGTACGTTGTAAGGTCATTAACCAGAAGCAGCTCCAAGCATGACGAACCTACCGTTAGTTTTTGCAAAAAGTCATTAAGGAAGTCTTAAACAGGACGACAGGTGTTCTGTGAACACCTTTGTAGTCATTAAAGGGAAAGTATAGCCACTTGAAAGTTTCTAGAGGGTTATAACGATCGCAACGAGTTTGCGAATTAATAAAAAAATATCAGCGAGTTCATTACCTTTTGATTTACCTATTGAAGTTTTTACGTATTCAAGACGTTGAGTGAATTAATGCGATTCTTTCATCGATAGCACGTGATCGTTGTGACAAACAGTGATATCAATTCAGAAAACTTTTTGTACCATTTTGGGGATATCTTGGGGAAGGTCCTTTCGGAACAGTCTGGGGATCCTTATGTAGGAAGGATGAAGTTGGAAATTGATCGGACAAATATGTTATGTTAAGAATTTGGGATATATCTTTTAAAAAAAAACGAAGATGGCGGGACGAGCTGGACAAAACCAACGACCAGTGGTCTACATTAGCCCTGGATCGAAAAAACTGGCAGTCATGGAGAGAGGCCTTGTCGAAACAGTGGGATAACCCAGGCTAACAGTATCAGTTATCTTAAAAATGAAACGAATGATCGATGAACGATTGTTTGTCTCAAATTCATCAACACTAGATCACAATCTTTCAACAAACTCGTGAAGAACGGATGATGGCAAAAAGGATGTTAAAGACGGACGGATACGCAGGCATTCCAGACATATCTGTCGTTGATTCCATTATTGTTAAGTGTTTCGCTGATTCTTGTGTTAAGTTATCGTCGGATATCATTTCCTTCAGCATCATCATTAGCTGCCTTTTTCTGCTACTGAGTATCCTGTTTCTTTGCAGCAATTCCTTCCTATTATGTGTCGATTGTTTCCCGTGATTTCGTTTAGTCATCTATGACTGTTGGAATTACACGTTTAATGCCGATTTGACTTGCTAGAATTTTTCTAGTTACATTTTTTATTAGAACTGGGACACTTTCTGATCAGACGTCGTCCTTATTTACAAATCGGAAGGTGCGGTTCCGCTATCTCTTAATTCAAACTCAATGAAACTGACACAGTACCATACAATAGCAGCCTGTTACAAGACAAGCAATGAAATACGTTCAAGCACTGCTATTTTTTCGTGCTTATACGAACCTTCTTCGTTAAAAACTTTTCTGTATGTGTTTAGTTTGTTCTCATTTATGTGTCATGTCATGTTTGATGCGAATGTTTCTTGTTCATCTTCTGATATCGGCTTTTCAAGCGTGGAGGATAGTGCACTCATATTGTGATTAAATCTGTGGCTACAGTATTTTTGAAATGGTGTTTTTCCCCTGTTTACCAAAAGGAGAAATCTTGGCCTTCGATTACTACTAGAGCTCCATATTTTCGTTGCCGTTATCACAGGCTTGATCCGACAGTATGTCCTTGATTATATCGTCGCAAACCGATACATTATGCTCTCTAAAAATAAAACAGCGAATATGTACACGTAATTGCACACGGCCATCTCCATCACCCGTTGACGGCGGATGGTATAATTAAAGGTCGGTTTATTGTCCTAAAAGGGCAAAAACGGGGTACACAACGCCCCATTACACAGTGCCACATCTCTATTTTTGGGCAGCATTTTTACTTTAATAAACAATGCGGCATCTCTATTTTGGGCCTGTATTTTTATTTCCCACCTTACGTTTTGCTTCATCATTATAATGACATACGAAAATTCGTTTTCGCACGCAAGGTTGACGACTACACATTAAATCTCGTAATATTATGATATTTTTATCAAGCATGTTAAGGTATAAGGCATTTTGTTTCAAAATACATCACATTTATCATAAAATAAAACCCATTCCCTTGGGGGAAAAGATTATAGGGATTACAGTAAGCTGTGGAATACGAATTGTGCCTCTCTTTTTGCTACTCCTACATTGATCAATGTGTCCTTGTATCATATTTGGTGCGCTTTTAATCGTTCTGACTAAAATGCATTTGACCTTAATGATATTTAGGTCAGTCGGTCCTTCAGAATCGGAAGCTTTACCTAGTCGTTGACGAATTTCGATGTTCTGTATTGCTTCATTAAGGATTTACGGAATATTATGTTTAACTCGCTCTGGTGTATGTGTACTGAAATGAATGAAAAACCCAGTCCCGTGCAAGGCGTATGAGTCAATTCAAGGAAACAAAATCCGGCGTAGGCGCTGAATGGTTCTGCCACAGTTTAGGTATAATTGCAGTTTTGTGCAGTACTAAATTATGTATTTACTGATAGTATGGTATTTTCAGGGACATTAAAATATATTTATAGGCTTGCGGGAAGTTATATCTTCATTTAGTCACTTGTAAGTACGAAAGCAGTAGATAGTTTTGTTTAGGTTTCTATACATCCCATCTTACTTGGGGCCTCAGTAAACCGTCACGCAATCATTTACACCCTTTTCCTTCATTAATGATTCCTCACACATTCCATCCATCCTTTCCTTGGTCTTCCTCTCCCTCCCCAACCGACTCGTAAATATGTTAGTCATAACCTAACAGCACAAAAATACCAGATATTGTACTATGCACTAAGTAGTCCACAATTGCAGGGTCAAATCAGGATTCTGACGTCACACTAACGATCGTCCGTCTGAATGGGCTCGTTAAGTCCGTCGGATGTACGGAGTAGAAAATAAATGGAGTGCGCATTTGCGTGGAGATGCAAATTCTCGTTATCATTCTGCAGATTTTTTAAGGAAAGAAGTACCATGTTACGATTTCGATAGTTTTGTCCAGCCCCCGTAGCATGTCCACCGTAGAATCAACAAAATGACAGATTGTGAAAAGAAATCTATCATTTTGTCGATTCTTCCGTCAAAGAAACCCGTTTCTACGGTGGTCATGCTACGCGTGCAGTAATGAGGTGTTTACTCCACTGCCTTGTATAATATAATCATCAGACTATAACGTTTACATAGCTCACACAGGCTTCCTCTCCGTGAAACTTTCCTACAAGTGTTCACTAATGAATTTGATTTACTCATTAATAATATTCATACCTATGCCAGGTATGAATATTTGCGAGAAAGAAACTGTGTTCTCCGAACACTGAACCTGTCTAGAAAAGAAGGTATCGCTGATTCTGTTACATCTGACGGCCTCAGAAATTGCGTTAGTACGCACAAGAAAATGCGTGTTAGAATTTCATTTGTTTTCTTCGTCTGTGGCCGGATGTTTTGAGCGGATAACACCCGGACGGATTCCGTCAGGACGCCAGTTTTAGATAGCGTTTTATTTTTAGTGTTCCGCACCGTAATTGTGTTAGCGGAACCGTTCTCGGCGTAAATAGCTGTCTTCTCTGACTTTTGATAATGATTTTAGGGGATCTGAAATGTTTAGAAATACGTTCTGTGAATTCCTTAAGTAAGGCAAGGTATATGATTTTGTATTAAAAAAATCAAGAGATATTGCACTTGTGAAAACTTATTAGAAATTAATTTAAAAAAAAACTGGCCAAATGCGAGTCGTACTCACACGCACACAGGGTTCCGTAGCACCAAACAAAATAATATAAATATTTTGAAGGCTCATTTTATTTTATATGTTATATTGTATTACATTCAA
Organism: Noctua pronuba; assembly: GCA_905220335.1. Classification (NCBI taxonomy): domain Eukaryota; kingdom Metazoa; phylum Arthropoda; class Insecta; order Lepidoptera; family Noctuidae; genus Noctua; species Noctua pronuba. The sequence continues at coordinate 5,587,884 of LR999918.1, read as the reverse complement.
CAGCAAAACTATATTTGTTTTTCATAGTATGTTAATGAAAAACAAAATTACTGCTGCAGTTTGATGAAAAAGTCCCATATCTCAAAAACTTAATATCAAATCTTATTCAAACCAATTGTCGTTGAAAGTTTTTTTAATGTTCTACAATCCTACATTTTTTCAGAATTTTCCTCCACTTTAGAAATCAGAGACACACACACATTTGTACCACTTTGGAAGTGTCTATCTTTCAAACAATTGACTTTGAGAAAAATGGTTTTAGAAACCTCAATGTCATTTTTAAAGACCCATCTTTAGAGAGCCCGCAGGTATAGGTTTGAAATGAAAAAAATAATTTCAGTTCCATGTACGGGGAGTACTCCCCTTAACCTTTTTTTTTGTATAAAAATCATAAAGCGGTTTACAGAATACATCTACCTACAAATTTTCAACTTTGTAGTCCTAATAGTTTCGGAATAAAGTGGCTGTAACATACGGATGGACAGACAGGCAGAACACATGACGAATCTGTAAGGGTTCCGTTTTTTGCCATTCGGCCCCGGAACCCTAATGAGGATATTGGGAAGACAGGTCTCTCCATTTAATGTAATGTCCCATTTCTGAGCCGAAAGGGGTCTCTCCTTTTCCACACGTATATCCAGTTCTATAGTAGGAAGTTACCATGTGATTTATTTTATTTAAAAAACTTAAACACGTAATTGTACTCATGATAACAAACAACTTTCCCAAAGAAACATTTTTTTAAACGGCTAACAGCTGCATTTTTTTTAAACGGCTAACAGCTGATAGGTCACAGGCGCGCGCGTGCGAATTTCATACGGCTGTTGTCTTATTGTGATAAAAGTCTGTATAAAAAAAATGTTTATTAGGGAAAGTTGTTTGTTATCATGACTTCAATCACGTGTTTAAGTATCGGTCACTAATTACCAGTCACCCTACCCGTAACTCCAGAGGACGAAAGTTCAAAGTTATAGCTATCTATTGGGCGGTGGCAATAATTTGAAACGCGATATAGATTGATGCTTCTCTTGGTAAACAGTGTCAGAATTTTTGGCGAAGACTCGACTGACGTTAAATTGCCTGTCTACCTAAAGATTGTTTATTTTTCCTAATTAGATTGATGTTTACTTCGCCATTAATCATATTATATACAGGCGGGACTTAGTCGCTTCCGGGAGTATCAAAGGCTTCTCTGACGTTATAAAATTGAAGATACTGCTTCCTTTTCTCGTTTCGCGGTTACTTCTAAGATGGGCCCACAGTGGTGTGCTTAGGGACCAACAATACGGCAAGCCCAAAAGGCAAACAGACTGTTCAGAAACCCCAACATCAAGAAGAGTAGTAAGTTACTAATATTTTAAATGCGTAAGTTTGGGAGCATGGATGGGATGTTCGTTACTCTTTCACACAAAAACTACTGGCTGGATTTGGATGAAATTTGGCACAGATAGTTTATAACCTGGATTAACACCTAAGATACTTATATCCCTGTGGTACGATCCCGTGGGACAATTAAGGAATTCCACGCGGTCGAAGCCGCGGGCGTAAGCTTGTAAGTTATAAGGGCACGCCAAGCTATTAGGTTTGTATGAAAGTAACACCACTAGACACTTAAAAGCTTCTCCTTTTTTTTCATCTTCTTTTTCTTTTAAGAGCTATGTTACTATGAAGATCTTGAACTTGAGCTTATCAATACACATTCCATACTGTACATATCCCTACTAATATTATAAATGCGAAAGTAATTCTGTTTGTTTGTTTGCTACCTTTTCACGACTAACCATCTGATCGGATCGTAATGAAATTTTGCGAGGAGATAGATTGTATCCTGGGGAAGGTCATAGGCATCTTTTTTTCCTCACTCATACTCATCAAAATTACCACGCGAACGAAGTCGCTGGCACCAGCTAGTTATTATATATATCATCCCCATCGATCGATATTTCCTCATACCTCGCCCCGCAATTTAATCCACCGCAATTCTCAGTTGCTACCCTACCTAGATTGAAATGGGAATCGTTAGTACCCACCCAGATGCCATAATTTCTACAATTTCCCGGTTACATCTAAAGCAAAAATTAGATTCTAGAGCAATCAGCTGCAGGAAATGAAGCCCTTCAAAGTTATGATGTTATTTGAGCTTCATTGGCTCTGATTTCTTTTTTGGATCTAGGTTGCCAATTTTCTAGTTAATTGTAAAAAATAAACCAGGTATAGGGGTCCGTTAGAGGAGCTCGTGGCTTAATAATAACAGCCGCTCGGGTCTATCTTTAGGTTAAGCCGTGCTTGCCTAGGTTGGCCTGTGGATTGGTGACCACCCATTACATACCGAGTTTGGTCCGTGCCTCGGAAAGGACGTTAAGCCGTTGGTCTCGGCTGTCATTTGTAGATCTTTGACATTTGTTAGGTAGTCAGTGGCACAAAAAGTCTGACAACCAGTCTTACCAAGGAGTATCGTATTACCTAGTACTAACTGGATTGTGGAGGTCAGATAGGCAGTCGCTCCATGTAAAATACTGGTATTCAGCTGCATGCGGTTAGACTAGAAGCCGACCCCAATATAGTTGGGAAAAGTCTAGGCAGATGATTTTGACTTCTTAAGTGCTTCTGTTTGGGTCTTGTCAATAATTCAATACAATTTTCACTCAAAATTGTAGTGTCTTGAATTTCTTAATTCTTATAATGTTTCAATATAGATTTTTCCACGAAAATAACTCAATGAATCTACCAAACGAATTCTCCGTAATGTTTTCCAACTTCGAAGTACGCACTCCTATAAAAGACTACATAATACCTAGAGTGGGCGTCCCTTACTGTTTCCTTTTATTCCAAGGCTTCAACTACGTAGCAAATATAACAGACGAAGTAATTTATCGTTAGGATATATATTGTTATCTTGTTTGTTCAGCTATATTTTTTGTTAATACCTTAGGTATACGAAAAATTCCGTGTTTGCGTAACGCTGTCTACCGCTGGGATGTTGTCGAGAAAATTGGCTGTTCGCTGGCCCGAAATATTTCTGAATGGGTGTGCTTTAAAAAGAAAATAGAAATTGTACAAATACACACAGCGGGGACCTTAATCCCATCGACCCTTGCGGATAAGTAAGTCAGTAAAGCGAATCCTTTTGTGGGTACTGGAAACGGTTTTTTTTTGGCCACGATCGATGTGTTGTCATGGGGGAAATACGGAAAAAAAGAAAGCATAAATAAAATGTGAAATACTTACACACGACTTAATTGAATATACTGAAATCATCAGCACAAAAGCTATTTGACAACATCGAAAAAAAAACAAAAATATTTAGTCCGTCAGCTAGACTAAAAATGTTGGACACGTATTTTTTCTTTTGTCACACAAAGAGATTTAAAACACATATAGAGAGGACATTGGGAATATTGTCATACAATAATTTTCATCCAGAATATTTTCGATTTTGACACACGAATGCTACCTGACAAGCGGGCGTATGACACAGATGACACTGGACAGAACGAATTGTTACTAATTAGTAACAAGTTTTGGATAACGATTTTCTTCGTCATGACCCATATGAATGCGACCTGACAAGCCGACATATCGCACTAGACTGATCGACTTGTTACTAATTTGTAACAGGTTTTAGAATTGTCAGTTTCTTGGTCTTGTCCCGTCTATAGCTAGTTATATTTGAATGTCTTTGTTGTCACATAATCAAAAAATTACGAGGATACAACGCATCAAAGTTCAAGAGAGGGGGCTTGTGACGTCATTGCATAGTAAAAAGTAACAGAAATTGTGACGTCACGCGAGATTTCAACGCGCTGTATCGTGTCATTTTTCGTTTACTTGACAAAAGAAAAAATACGTGTCCAATATTTTTTGATGATTTAACTGACGGACTAAATAGATTTTTTCCCATACACAGTAGGACGGCGATAACAGATGACAAAACCATCCCAATAAAACTTAACACACCACAAATCAATTAAACAACACGTCATCTAAACTAACGAAAATTATCTTAAAATTACTATCCAAACAGGTCGCTGCCTCCAGGACCCCGTATCCCTGCGGCTTCGCTCGCGTACAATACAACTTGTCAAAGTTTGACACTTGCAAACTTCAAAAATGTTCTCACCGTGATTAGTTTGAGCTTTTGAAGCTCAAATTTATGACAGCCTCGCCTTAAATGCTTCATTATTACTCTTTGTATCTGTTAATTATGGTTACGTCTTGTCATTTTTGACTTTGGGTTTATTAAAAGATCATTTTTCTCTTTGGTTTTAACGTCTCTCTTAATCCTTTGTGTAGTTTATTGATATTGTCGTGACCTCTGCCGGCTGTTAAACCTTCTTTGTATAACCAATTGAATGTGTGCTTGAAAGAGGTTGTATATTTGCATTGATGACTTTCTGATTGCCAGTTCATATCCTGCTGAAGATTTATTTTAAGATTCTTACTTGACTTTGTGTAATCGTAAACAGGATTTGAGCACGGTATTACGAATTTGCTGTTCATTTTAAACTTAAGAAAGTTCTGCTGAAACTTCGCGTGCTTAGCGTTCATGATTTACGAGTTAGATTTCCGTAGTTTAAACTTGGTCAAACGAAGCGGAACAGAAACAAAAACCCCATCAAGTTATTAACTACGATATAACAATATTGATATTGATAAAAATATGAACCATCAACTTTTACGAGCTATATTTTATTGACTCCTCAAACGGTTAAGTTATGAAACGGTAACTTGCACGTCGTAAGTTATTATTGGAGCAGTTTTATATCGCTCTAAACATTAACGGTGCTCGTGATCGGGTAAATGTCAAGTTGTGTGCTGATGCTGACATTTGAGATCGTCCAGTCGCTTGGAAAATGTGAACATCGATATGCTTTGGAGTTCTCAAGGCTTTGTCTGTTGAGAGGCTAGCGATGGCTTTATTAAGTGCTTCTTGTGTAGAATGTTTCTTAGTTTCTTATGTTACACTTGTGGTGTTGCCTTTCTCCTTTTTCTGGAGCTTTGTCGCTAATGTGGACATCTTTATCTTCTTTTTATATCGACACTCAACACCGTGGTTACTATTTATAGTAAATACTGCATGGTTTTCGCGGAACTGCACGATACAGGAGAAATACCTTGTGTGGGGTAAAGTTTTTTATTTAAAAAATAGACTTCATTAAGTTTATTGGAGTGTTTATAATTATAATATACTGGGTGTAAACAGACCCTTCACGAAGCCGTCAACCAAGCATTCTGTACATCAAACTAAGTAACCTTACGCAAAAATTTTTGCTGGGAAACCATTTTTTTTTTGGGATGAATAATGGTAAATCGGACGGTAAAACTCAAAATAACGCACTCAAAACATTGTGCTGATAGATGGATTGAATAGTACGGGGGTCGTGGAGGTGTTTAAAGTAAAGTTGCAACATTAAAACCTTGTATTTAAAAAAAAACTTCTGAAAAAGTTGGAACTTTGACCCCCAATATCTCCGTAACTAGAAGGTTCCCAGGTATGGTCTAGAACAAAAAAATGATCGCCATGATGGGGAGAATAAGTGCCTTTCGGCTTCGTTAAGGGTCTTTTTACACCCTTTAGAAGACTTTGATAGCCATAGATATTTATATGATCAAAGAAATCTTTTATTTAACATTATAAATCTACCTACAGTAAATATTCCTAGATGTAAATCAGAAAATGTTTCAAAAATTCCACCTCAATTACTTTGGAACACAATTTCAAAGGATCTTTTATTTCAAATTTTCGCAGAATCAATCGTTGAGGAACATGTAACTACATCATTATTTTTATTACACAAAAGATTACTCTCTGCTACGCAAAAATCTTTGTTAATGTTACATAATAAGTTTCCCATAACATAGGTTATATACATTAATACCCCTTTCATAAGAGGACCTTTCTCGAGTCCGTAGGAGATTGCGACATAATCAGATTTGCTCCTAGATATGAATAGGTGGCGACACGACTGTAATAATAAAAGGCGTGCTGTATCAGATATTCATTTACGTACGGAATTGAAAGGAAGACTAGGGTTTAATCGGATTACTACAAGTTAAAAGAAACTAGAGAAAATACTCTTTAGTGGTGTTATTGGAGATAGCCTTCTTTTTTGTTGCTTTCTTGTTGCTTCGACAATACTTATCTTACAATTTGTTTTTATTTTCCCAGGCCTGCTCTGTCCCACTCCAGGGCAAAACTATCCCTCTCCTCATTCCATTTCTCGCAAAACCGCACGTCCTCCTTCCAGTTCTGAAGAAACCTGTCCAGTTCGTCCCGCCATCTCCTTCGTGCTCCTCTGCCTCTGCCTCACTGTCCACACAGTTTGTCCGGCATGCGGCACACATGTACTGCCCAGTCCCATTTGAGTTGGACAGCCTTTAGAGCCACGTCTGCTATATTTGTTTTGGAGTGCAGTATTGTGTTTCGAACACGATCTATTAATTTAACACCTAGTATAATACTGCACTCCACTGCTCGTTGGCAAATCTTGAGTTTAAACTTCTGTAGAAGTTGTTTAGTGTCTGCTTTAGTACTAGAATTTCAATAAATAGCTTTTCTGTAGGATTTAGACTTAAAAGTATCATATCGAATATGAATCCGCTTTACCTGCATCAGCATCAGCATCTTCACAATAACATCGGCCTTTTCTGCATTAAACACTTCATATAGAATGACCAAAACCACCAATTTTATTTCAAGAGCTACGAAAAGTACCAAGTCAGTTGAAAACTTTTTAACGTATCGTCAAAATTGTTCATTCATAAAGCAGCCATTGATAAAATTCAAATTAAGTCCTTGATATTGGCATTCGACGGGGAGGGATTTAAACCGTTGGGAAACTCTGTTATATCAATTGATTCTGGATGGAAAACAATTTTTTCTTCTTTATCCGATTTGTTGATAGCTTTTATTTTGTGACGTGTGAATTTTGTTGTAGGATTATTGAAAACGATCTGTGTTTTAAATGAGTGTCTTGTCGTATTTAGATAAGTCGTCTGTTCAGCAGTCTTCTAGTATGTATTCATATAACTTATCGGCTTCAATATTTGTGTTTTGGTCATCATACTATTCAGCAGTGTCCTGGTCTGTATTTATGTTCTCGGCTTCAATATTTGCATTTTGGTCATCATATTTCTCGATGGCCTCATCATAGCCATCGTTAATACATACATGATTGCAATTTTCTTTTTAATCTCCTATTATAGTTCCCAATTTTACACATTTTGGTGTATCCTCATCAACCGTAGGCAATTAACTTCGTATTATGTTGCGATCAACATAATAGCGCTTGACTCCTGCCTGTTTGTTATTAGCATTTTCATTATAGGCTCATGTTAATTCAGTATTAAACTCGATCTTTTAAACACTTGGAATTAATTACTTCAATATCGCTACAATTAATTGCGTACCTTTGGCTGGAAATGGCTTTTCATTGTTTGTTTGTATCCTCTCTTATATTATTGGGGTTGAGTCCTATATGATCGTGTGTATCTACAATTTAATATTGTTAATTGTTGTATCGAGGTTCAAGCAGCCATTGATGTCATATGCACTCCAATTAAGACCGATAAAGCACGATCGGTATGTCAGACATGCACTAATAGAAGTATGTAATCAGGCTAAGTGTGTCCATTGTTAAGACCTTTGTCAAATCAATAAAACCCTCCAATTGGCTTCCATTCAATTCATATTCCTTAATATATATTTCCTTTAGCAGAAACGAATTGAAATAAATGTAAATATCTTCCAGTGACGTTATTATTTACGTCATACACCTTTACGGCGCAGTAAATTCTTTTTTGCCGTAATGTCTTAGAATGTGACAGAAAAGAATAAGGAATATCTCTCTTTTGTCTCCCATGGGTGTCGTATGAGCCGAGTAAGAGAAATGGGGATAGAATGGGCGATAAGAACAGTCCAATATACGATGATGCCAACGTTTCATAATGAGCCATGGGTAGACACAATTTCGAAGTAAGCTTGTACGTGTTCAAGTTTTTACATACTTACTCCATACAATGATTCCGTCCCTCATATCCCTCCATTGCAAAGCTCAATGTAATGACCGCACTTCCATAGCTAAAAATATCATCGCCAAGTCCCGCTAAGCAATAAACCAATTGAGTTTGCCTCTGTGAACTTGACCCCTCGTAAAATTGTAACGATACGCTCTGCTTGCAATTTTTGAACCATCCTATTGTCATTCGAATGTCGTCTTTGTCTCTAGAAGATTAAGTTCGATTTGGGATGAAGCTTATTTCGGGATTTGAGTCCAGAGTTCACGTCAAGCTATTTTCTACCTTATTGGTAGTTGAATGGAAAACAGTTTCAGTCGTGCCAAGTTTGGCGTTCATTGATTCCTTTATTCTACCTTGCGTCTTGAATGGAATATTTTTGCTACCATTGTGGGTACTTCATGTGTCGAGCTGGACGCGTGCCAAGGGATTTCCGTTATCGAATACAAACGCCACTTTTATATTTTTTTAGTATTCGTTATTTATGTTTATTCGGGATTTCGGTGTGCGAATGAATGTATTTGGAAATAGAGAATTGACTAGGAGAGGGATCAATGAAAATGGTCTTACTTACGTCGAACATACACTATCATATAGATACTTAAACACACAAACAAACAACTTTCCCAAAGAAACATTTTTTTTATACTCATTCGCTTTTATCACAATAAAACTTACGAACCGGGCTTGCAAGCCACGCGGCTGCGCTGCCTACCCACTGTTGCACGGTATGATAGTAATGAGACAGAACGACGTCACGCGGCTAACAGCGGATAGGTCAAAGCCGCAGGCGCGAGTTCCATACAGCTGTTGTGTTATTCTGATAAAAGAAAATGAGTATAAAAAAAAATCTTTCGGAAAGTTGTTTGTTATCATGAATACAGTCACCCTATACATATGCCTTCGGAGATTTGGCACTTTCGCATCTTAAGAAAGCCCTACATCATCATCACCCATAGCCCGACTTCACCCACTGTTGGGTATAGGACTCTCTTTGCTTGCGCAAACCTCCATGTTCTTGTGCCAGTCTCATCCAGGGTATTCCCGCGATGGCAACAATGTCGTCAGCCTATCTCGCAGCCTCAGCTGAGCATATTCTTCTTTCTTTCAATAATTTAATAATGTATCAGCTCCAGAAGTTTCACGAACCAATTTTAATCCCATTTCTAAAATACAACACTGACCAAAATTAATAACGTAATTTTCACCTGATACTATTCCCATGTATTACTTGATCGACATCAAGTAAACGTTAAACCGCTATCAGAAGCGAAGGTTCCACCCAACTCGATTCCTACCGGATTCCCTTTGACAAATGGCACAGTCAGTATTCTATAGACAAATAATATAATCACATTAAACATATGTACAAAAATTTACCCTTCGCTACCGACCGCTATATAAACGTCTTGAATACAAGTTTATGAACAATAATGACTTAATGGAGCTGCCCTAAGTCCAGAACCAGTCATTGCTTAATAGTTCATTAGGTGAAACAGAGATTTAGAGAGGGCAGGTGTTAATTGAGTGGATGTTTAGAGGTTAAGACTTGTACAAGTTCACTACTTCAACAACTGGCCAATGAAGAGGATTTCATAAGATCTATTTTGGACTTCAAGAAATGCATCTTACTGGCTAAAGTTATCACTTTCTGCTTCTAAGCAAGTTTGAGAATAAAGTTTTGACAACTAGTGATACTGTTATTTAAGCAGGTTGATAATATTGTCCATCCAGTCCACCAGTCTTACCAAGGCGTACTTTATTACCCAGTACTAACTGGGTTGTGGAGGTCAGGTAGGATGTCCCTCCATCTAAAATTCTGGTAGTCAGCTGCACCTTGTAAGACTGGAAGACGATCCCAATAAGTTTGGGAAAAGGCCAGGCAGATGATGATGATAATATTGTCCATCCATACGTCATAATCCCTTACTCGCCTCTCACCACACCCACAGAATTGTTATTCTTAGCAAAACGCCAAAGATTTTTCTCAAACTTCAAACTACTAAGATAAGCGGCGCAGACCATGTTTTCATTAATTTCTCAACGTCAAAACAACCTAAGGAACCATTTATAACCCTGTTCCGAAGCAAACAAACTCAAAAATGATTTGAAGCCAATATCAACTCAGAATACACGTCTAAAAATACTCATGTTATATTGTGCTTATAGTAAATTGCTATCAATGTTTCACTCTTGTTATAGATCAGTAAATATGCTCCAATATAACTAAACGTGACGTAATAGCTACGTAAACAAAACACAGAAAAATGCGCATATAAGATAACGGGGACGCTGGAAAATAAGATGTATTAAGAATATTTGAGCCTGATCTATGTATGTATTTATAGCGGCAGGAAACGTATGTCTATCGTAGGCGCCCTTGAATCGACTTTCGCGGTTTTGAACGCGCGCTCGCTCATGAATGGTAGAGGCTCATTGATACTAGCGAATGGGCGTGTCTTGTGTATTAATATCGTTTATTCGACGCTCCCATATCACTAAATGTTTATCATTCATTCAGTTCGATTCTGTTATGCAATGTTGGTGTTCTGGACACGATATTTGCTTTGAATTCTTCTAATTAATAAGTTTTGGGGATTGGATTACCTTCTCTGAAAAATACTTTGAACGAATTTGTGTTAGAAAAAATTGTTTACTCTGAATCGTAATCATGTTTGTTGTTTGTTTACTAGAATATTTTATTTTGTCGTTTATTTCTGTAACACGGAATAAATCAATCATTGTAATGTATAGAAAGAGCTTCGTAAAACAGTAAGCAATCATACTTCATATTATGAATAAGAAAGATCTGTATGCTGTTTCTTGGCCCGAAATCGGATTAATATATCAATTTGCTATGAAAACTTCAGAGTTTGCGTATTTTTGGGGTTTAGATCCCTGATGGACCTATCACTGGAATTAAAATTATCTCATCTTTCTCCTGCCCTTATCCCAATGTATTTGGTGTCGGCGCAGTATGTCTTCTTCTTCCATACTTCTCTATTACCCGTCATCTCAGCAGTGACCTCCTTTCTAGCCATATCATCCTTCACACAGTCCATCCATCGCTTCTTTGGTCTTCCTCTACTCTTATAGCCATCTGCATTCATACTCAAGATTTTCCTCATTAGGACTAAAATTCTCTACGACTTAAAAAAGCCCTAATCAAGGACTGATCTCTATTCTGCCGCGCTAAGCATAAGAGCAGTAAGGATGTTTTGCATAGTTTTGAGTAATTGGCGCGCAAAGTTTAAGTTACAATTTTATTTTTCCGGACTTCTTTTTTCAGTTATATTAATTGTGATGATTGAAACGTGTAGCCCAAATAAAGCGCTTTTATATTCTTCACTCAATATTAAAATAGTTTTAAATGACGAAAATCCAACTGAAACTGATCCTTAACCAAATTTACCAGTTCCCGATAAGCTATTAAAACAGCTGTCAACACATCAGGTAGAATCGTTGCGCTGATTCAGGATCAATATTTAACTCATTTTGTCAAAAATTGCACTTACTGCTGATATCGCTAGCGCGGCAGTATTGACATCAACACCAGGTTTTGTGATTGCCAGAATCATCTGCACGGATAGCTGAACTACTTATTTCATTTAGCCGGGAACCAATAAATTATATTACATTCTGTTTGGTATGATTTTTATCGTTGACTCTCCGCCTAGAATAATCCATGGGATTATCTATAGAATATCGCAATAGCGTTCAAGTGCTTTGTGATAATGTGATAAGATTGCCCATGACTTTCGAGTGCTTGACTCACTTCCGTTTAGTCAACTTTCCTATTGACAATGGGCTGATACAATATCCTGTGTACTTTTACGTTTACAATCTAATGGCTGCCATTGTTGTGTTTATTATACAAACTTATTAAAGTTTGCACCAGTGATTCGTGCAATAAGAAGACTTAATAGTGTCTCTCGGCGTTTGGACATATTTTCTTGCTCTTTATCGGAATTCCAGAGGGTGGCACTTAGTATGTTGTCCACTGTGTAACTTGTGCTCCTAGACCCGTTACTTTGGACTGGATAATTAGCTATTCACAACTAATTTTGTTAGCTTGGGTCTTACCTGTTAAAACAAATTCATGTGTTAGTTAATAAATTATGTTTCATTTACTTTTGCAGTATCCAAATAGGAAGTCCAGGCTGTCAGTGCATATCAACTTCCACCTTCACATTCCCCCTTTTCAAAGTCTACTTTTTGAAATTCAGTAGAATAATCTTCTTCGTAGATTTCATAAAAGTATCTGAAAATTGTTGTGTTTCTATATTTTTGTATAATCCTCTCAATTATAAGTACGATGTACTGGTACTGGCCTTCCGGTTTGTTCGCTGACTATGTCGATCCATCTTTTTTGAGGGTTACCTACCCGAAGGGTAACCAACGGGACCCTATTACTAAGCCTCCGCTGTCCGTCCGTCCGTCTGTCAGCGGGCTGTATCTCATGATCCGTAATAGGTAGACAGTTGAAATTTTTGCAGAATGTGTATTTCTGTTGCCGCTAATGTGTATTAAAAATTATAGGGGGCTCCCCTACTACGATGGTACGTAACCCTTCATGCGCAAGCCCGACTTGCATTTGGCCGGTTTTTTTCTTCTTTTCGTGCTAACTCTGGGATAAAAACAAGTGATGTATTGTTTTTTTGTTATTGACTTCCGAAATACGGCAGTATTATCTACGAAACTGTACTACGCATATCATCTGTTTCAAAACAACGTGTTTCTTTGGCATTAAGTATCAAGGCTGATATAGTTTATCATAAATCAGAGGTAAATCGTAAATCCCTGTTTTTTAATGGATTTAACGAACTTTGCAATATTGTTTCTCGCGATTCCTTGTTTTTGTTTTATTTCTCAGTAGCAGCTATAAGTTTTTTTTACAGAATTTCAATGTTTATGGAGTTTCTCGCTGATGGATGGTTTAAATTATTTTCTAGCGTGTTTTTTACATTATAATAGGTAATGTTTTTGCGGAGTATTGATGGTGGATTAATACAACGGAAGTAGGTGTTTTAAAAGGAATACTTAAATTGAATTTTGATGAAAGAATAAAGCACGGATGCAGTTGTTCAGCCGTCAAAGATTTTATTTAAATAAGTCCTTCCTGCTCGATAAACTCATATTGAATATTGATTTATAATATAATTAGTTGTCCAGCAACAATCTTAAGGCCGATACCGATTAATAAGTTTCAATATTAATTGTGATAACATTTCATTAATGAAGTTAATTATACCTAATTTGATCAGACTTTGTATCAATTATATCGCGCATAGATAAGTATTTAAAATTTATGAATTGCAGTCTCTACATTTACAAACCGATTAATTAAGTACTTTGGTCATCATCTCGATACCACATTATTAACGTTTACTATCTTAAAAATAAATAAATATAATAAATCTTTCCTCTTTATAATATTAGTGTAATAATACACTAATATTATAAAGAGGAAAGATTTGTATTTTTGTGTGTGTGTGTGTATGTTTGTAATGAATAAACTCAAAAATTGCTGGGCCGATTTCAAAAAAAAATTCAGCATTAGAAAGCTACATTCACCCTGAGTAACATAGGCTATATAAATGGGAGAAAATAAATGACAACCCGTGCAAAGCCGGGACGAACCGCTAGTATTAAATAAATGCGGAACAACACGCTGTTCTAATAATAGAACATTCGAATAAGATACTTAGAACAATGATGACGCGGGAGGAAGTTCAAAGGAAGTATGTAGTTAGCAGTGGCGAAGGTTCCATACAACTCGATTCTTTGAAAAATGGCACAGTCAGTATTCTATAGACAAATAAAATAATCACATCTATACTAATCTATACTAATATTATAAAGCTGCAGTGTTTGTTTGTTTGTTTGAACGCGCTAATCTCTGGAACTACTGGTCCGATTTGAATGATTCTTTCAGTGTTGGGTAGTCCATTTATCGACGCTATGACCAATAAGAGCGGAGCAGCAATGAAAAATGTTGCAAAAACGGGGAAAATTGTATTTTAAATAATTTTACGCGGACGAAGGTCGCGGGAAACAGCTAGTAAAATATTATAAAGCTGAAGAGTTTGTTTGGTTGAACGCGCTAATCTCAGGAACTACTGGTTCGAATTAAAAAAATCTTTTAGTATTGGATAGCCCATTTATCGACGAAGGCTATAACATTACTTTACAACCAATAGGAGCGGAGCATCAATGAAAAATATTGCAAAAACGGGGAAAATTGTGTTTTTCTAATAATTTCACGGGGACGAAGATCGCGGGCAAACAGCTAGTTAAAGATATGTACTCCGGCTTACTTACCTCTTACAAAACTGACCCTTCGCTACTGGTAGTTAGATATCCTCGTCCGTGACCCAATGAGAATAAAATATAGTAGAACTGACGCTGACAGTAAAGCCTGACACGTCCTTGGCACATGACAAAATTGGAGCAAAGTGAATTAAGGTAGGCCTTTGGAAAAATTCTTCGCCAAATATCGGACTACCTAAGGGTGGTTTTAATTGTTAGACATTGAGATTTCGGGATGACATACATAACATCTTGCCTATAATCCTCGGCCAGGCAGAGGTTTACATAATAGTACACCCACATTTCGCCAGTTATGTTTTAGTCCCATGTAATAGAGGGCGAGCCTATTGCTATCAAACGGGCACAACTCCGAGTTCTGTGGGGTTCCATTAGGTATACCTCAGTAGCAACTAAGGTATACCTAATGGAAAAAAACACAATAACACTTTGCCCGATCTGGGAATCGAACCCAGGACCTCCTGCTCAGCAGTCGCGCTTGCGACCACTAGACCAACAAGGCAGGCATTTCGGCATGAATTCCCTAAAAAAACCACCGTTGGCAGTCGCCACCTTGTAATCGTTCCAATCCATTCAGATTTTATCACCAGATTTGCCTACGCATCGAAAGCTATCATAATCACGAAACACCATATTAAAACCATAAAACAACCACATAGTGTTGTGGTATCAATAAAATTTCGGATGTTTGGAATCAACCCACACTAGCTTATTACCAGTCCAGGATGTTACTATTTGATAAAACGCAACTACGCGCGTGGGATATCGGTTGATTGTTTACGTCCTTTCGCGGCGCCATCTTGGATTTTTGTTGTTTTTATTTTCACGAGTGAGTGAGCGATTTGGATGAATGAACGGGTGAGTCATCGTGGGAATTGTTTTCAGCCAATTGAAGCAATTGAGTTGGATATTTTTTGCGCTGTTGCATGACTTTAAACCCTGTTTAATGGTTATCGGGGCTGCGGGACTGTTCGGGGCTGCGGGACTGTTCGAAAGAGATACCGTGGCCCTGGAACACAAAGGGCAATGAAGGAACATGGATGGGTTTTAGTCAGTAAGAGTCTGACACTCCCTCCCACTCCACCCAGAGCGGGAGAAGTCATTTGATGATTTCCCATCCGTAAAAAAAAAAATTAAAAAAAAAATGGAGTTATGGAAAGAGAGCTATGACAATGTTGTTTCTCCATGTCTCAAACTCAAACTCAAAGTGTTTATTGCATTCATGTGTACATTTAGTTGTTACATACATTTCAGTAAGTTCTAACTTGAAACCCGGTTAGGGCACGGCAACATAATATTGGACAAAACAAGCATCCAGTGAGTAGGTATACTGGATTGCAAGTTTGTTAAACAAATATAATTATTATCTTGTATAATATTACTAGTATTAGGTTTATGAAGTTATTTTAATTAATATCATGAGGTTATTAAATTATTATATTTTGTTAATCTGTATTAGCTATTATCTATCTATCTATCTAGGTATCTATATAAATAAAAATCAATTGCTGTTCGTTAGTCTCGCTAAAACTCAGAAACGGCTTGACCGATTTTCATGAAATTTTGCATAGTTGTTCTACATAGGTCAGGGATGGTTTATAAGGTAGTAGGTAGGTGGTAGGTAGGTAGGTAGGTGGTAGGTGGGTGGGCCAAGTAGTAAAAAATGCAAGGATAGTACTAGGTACAAAAAATTGCATTGCAACGCATGCCGGGTACAGCTAGTATTTCATAAATTTGTATTAATTATTATATTTAATTTGTTTGTTATTTTGTTATATAATGTCTGTTACTTCCAAGACAGATCGATGGCCCATTTACTTATTCATGAGCCGCTCTTGAAAGAAGGAAAAAACAATTAAAAGTCCTGGCTTTAGTCGAGCAAATGTTTAATTTGAAAAAACGCGAACTGAAATAGTCCGACCATTTCTCGTACAATCCAGGCTTAATAGAAAATGTTTGCATTTCAAGCTCGTTTACGAATGAAAAGAAAAACAAAACGATTCTTTTTTGTTTTCAAACCAGCGGAATTAATTTGGTCGCTCTGGTCTAGTGAGCAACAATAGAAAATCAATAGCCATGTTCCTTACAATTTTCAAATGGTTTTTCTTCTTTTTACTTTAATGGTTTCTGTATTACAGCTAATGTCTGTATTCTGACTCAAAACCAGACATATTTGTGCCTGTGTCATCCCACTGCTGGGCAAAGGCCTCTCTCCATGACTTCCAAATTCTTCGATCCAGAGCCAATGTGGGCCACTGGTCATTAGTTTTGTCTAGCTCGCCCTGCCATCTCCTGCGAGGTCTACCGCGTCGCCTTCTGGCTGTGTCAGGGCTCCAAAACGTGGTTATTTTGGCCCACAGCTCGTCGGGCATGCGACATATTTGTAAAATCAAATATTACTTCGACAACATGTTGAAGAATCTCAGTGATCAGCGATCCCCATTTCAAGATCACAAGTACTAAAGTTCATCTATTCCCATAGCATGCAAAACAAGTGGGTGGAAATGCAATCAATACATCATTCCGAAAGGTGATTGATTACAATCATCACATCAAAAAGCACGTGCTATCTAATAATATACCACCAGACAACCGGTAGAAGTCAAGACTAAAATTCCTCCTCCGTATGAATGGTCGTCCTAAGTCACACATTCGTTTTATTGTACGCGCCTAACCTTGCACGAGAAGCTTGCCAATCGGATGTTACTATTTTAGTTTAGTAGGTCATTAAACGAACGTGCAGACGGTTCTGGCACGTTTTTTGGGGTTGGTAAGTATTATTATGACTGTTGCTATTGGTAGGAGCAGCTAGCTCTTGAATGAATGGAGGTATTATTAGGGACGGGTCAGTAACGTGAGAGTGACGTCTGGTTTGCAAAATATCTTCCAACTTCGGGTAGTTTGCAGGAGTAGAGGGTTACTGCCATTGAAAATGATGAGCAAAGAACCAGGAACGCAGAGGTGACCGAAGAAAAACTAATCCTGGTTGAGAAATATTTGCAAAGGGTTCACAGTCATTTGTGTTGCTGAGCTGTTTCACTCTTCTACTCAAAGAAGTATTAGGAGTTGACGGTCAATCTTCAGTCTCATAGAAAGAAGATTGTAAGCTAGCAGAGTGAGCAAGTCGCCAAAACAGCAATTGCTTGAAATTAATATTTGACAATATAGGCGGCAAGTAAGCCTTGGAAAAGGTATATTGACAGTTGAGCGAACCAAATTGGTGTTCTTCTCAGCTCTGTGTGTGGCCAAGTAGGTTACACGCGCAAGAAACTTGAGTTATGCCCACATTTAAAATACTTCCGTCTCCGGCATGTGTAATCTCTTCAATTAATATTATGATTTTATGCTAAACTCTTTGGCCATGACTTTTGAGTTAACATGCTAATAGCATGACTAATACCGGTTAAGTTTACCGCGTGTGTACTTGAATTATTTGTCGTCAATAAGCATTTCACCATCTTACGAAATTTCCTGATTTGTTCCTTCACTCATTTCCGTTCTATCAATTGTACATTAGGTAGAAATATAGGTGTAGCTATGAATTTGGCACCAACAAGGAGATGCCAACCGATTGAGCCAAACAACTGTCTTCCTGTTCCAAAGATTCGAAAAGGTCACAATGAGAAACGGTTTCCCTTTAGAAAGGTCAGGCCGGTGAAATCACATTTTTGGGGATTGAAAGTTCGATAAGGTGGAAATGAGGACTAATTGATTCACTTTATTAATAGAGCTTCGAATAGTATTTAAAATGGAAGAAAATGCGAGCTTGAAAACTTCGCAATCAATGGTACTCTCAAATTAGTCTCTAAGGCGCGAATTACACAGACACGGCGTAAGGTGAAGGTGCGACGCAGGCGCAGCGCAGGCGTGGAATTTATAAAGAAACGAAAGAACGGCGTGCCTGCGCCGTGCCGCCTGAGTGTAATTCACGACACGTCGCCTACGTACATTTTGTTTGAAAACGTTTTGAAGCGGCGTCATACCTGCGCCACGCCTTCACCTTACGCCTTTCTGTGTAATTCGCGCCTTACTGTTCAACAAAGCTCGAACAGAATTAATTGAACCAAGAATTTATCCAGAACGAATGCAAAGAACTCGAAAGAGTAAATTGGCACTGCTTTTATATTTGACATGCGAAATCAAGACCGATTGATTCCCACAAGTCCATTCAATCGTTCCCAAACGAACCGCAAAGAGTAAAAAAGGACAATGGGTTGCAGCAATTTGTGTGCCGATGATAAACGCAGCGTATTTAAAAGGAAATAAAATAAACTGGCGTCCCTTTATGTCTGGTCTCACGCAACCAGACACAGAACGCTTTCCAGATGAAAACACGGTGTCCCCGTTCGTAGAAGATGATGTGAGCTGAATGCTTTCCAATTGAGAACACAGTGTTACCTTTCGTAGTAAACTTGTCTGTTCGGAGATTCTGTTTGAACGTCGAAGTATTTGCTCTTGTAAATTGAATAAAAGCAGGTAGGTACTATACTATTTGCTAGTTACTTTGAGAGCTTTGCAATTCAAAGGTACTGGGAGTTGTTGGGGTAAGGTAGGATTAAATCAATTATCCTGTGATTCTGGATATTCACAATCCTATTTGAAGCTTATCACCCAGATTACTTTAGTTTTAGAGCATCCAAGATATCCTATCAATCTTGCTGACTCTTCTTGCTGTTATTATGATTTGATTGGAGAGGCCTTCCGAGTTGGTTGGTGTGACATTTCAGGTTTATTTTTATGTTTTTACCCTCCCTTTCTGTATACGTCCGTTTCCTTATTTCTTTTAAAATCGCTGTTATTCTGTAGACAAAAGTGTGGGTTATGCGTTATACTCTTATGTCTTAAACTAATTGTAACATAACTGTTTTTGTCCGAAACAAAAACAAAATCCTTCAGTGTGTTCCCGTTTTCCGTATTTTCGTGTTTGTAACCTTCACCTACAATCCAATTCCGTATTTCTCACACTCGACTGCTCTTAATTTAAACTAAACCTTCAAATAAACAACTAAAAAGTTCCTGCTACATTCATTCACAAGTTTCGACACCGAAAAAAAAAAGAAAACAAATACATACGCCGCACTCGAAATAAACACAGTGCAACTCATCGTAACGCAAAGGTCACGCACTGTTCAGCCTCCCGCCAAAAGAGTAAAAAGGCGCGACCGGTAATGGTCGCGTTCAGAGTCATCTGCTCGACGCTCGCTGTTTCCGCTGCGGCCATGTTGGATTTATGGTGGCTAAAAGTGTTAGCATCCGTGTAGCCCTTGTAAGTCTGATGATTGAATTGTTAGTCATTGAAAATAAACCAGAATATCCTTGGATGCTTTTTTCATGTTGAAAGGATAAGTGAAAGGCGACTAACAAAAGTAGTAGTAGTAGTATTTGCAAGGTAGATGTGAGTGGCAACGCCGGGAGGGGACATCCTAGAAGGACGTACACTGACCTTATTGGTGATTTGCTTTAGAAGGAGCGTGGTACGGTACATCTACGACCAGCACGCGTAGCATGACCACCGTAGAAACGGGTTTCTCTGACGGAAGAATCGACAAAATGACAGATTGTGTCGACAAAATGACAGATTTATTTTCACAATCTGTCATTTTGTCGATTCTTCCGCCAAAGAAAACCGTTTCTACGGTGGTCATGCTACGCGTGCATATACATATAAGAACGACGACGCGACGGGGCGAAAGGAGTATCACAGAACGTAGTATTAATCTGCAATCAAAAAGATTTAATATTGGTTTTTGGAATCACCTTCGTTTGCCGTCTTAATTAACAGATACACCAAATGGTAGTAATTTAACAGTAGCTTAATAACCTTCATAAAGAATGTTACACAAAAAGATCAAACACACCTGTCAGTTTCCGTTGCAGTTATCAAAATTAATGACATGTTCCGTAATAAAATAAATCAACCACTTTTTATCCACACTAAATAAGTTGTTATTTTTGAAGAGTTAGTCATCGGCACATCGGTGCCTAATGACCCAGAGACTAAAAGGCTGAATGCACAGTTTCCCGCCAAAAGAATAAAAAGATGACCGGTAATGGATGCGTTCAGCGTCATCTGTTCGGCGCTATGAACGCATACGTCCGGTTCCGTTGCAGCCGTATTGAGTTTATGGTATCTTCATGATCGTTATCCTGCATCACGTCATTAGAATGGAGGGGTGACCACTTTATAGTCAGTTTTGGAACTGATTGCGTTGAAAGCCATCTAGCCATTTGGAAGCAAGCGTCACAAGCGTGATTAAAATATGTATGCTTGTTTAAATGATTTTACTTCAGTTCAACAGCTAATTTCACATTTACCAGGAGATCTAGGTGCTTCTATTTTTAACCCCCGACGCAAAAAGAGGGGTGTTATAAGTTTGTCCGCAATGTGTGTGTGTGTGTGTGTCTGTCTCTGGCACCGTAGCTCTTAAACGAGTGAACCGATTTTGATGCAGTTTTTTTATTTGAAGGCTATTCTCTTTGCGATGGTTATTAGATGTTGACGTTTTGTCAAAATCGGTGCAGCCATTTACTAGATATGGGGGATGAAAGTGGGTATGAAAAATCGAATATTTTCAAATATACCCAAGTGTGGTATCAAATGAAAGCGCATGACGTGTAAATTAAAATTAGACATGGATTATCAAAATCGGTGCAGCAATTTACTAGATATGGGGGATGAAATGGAAATGGGTACTTATTTATCTTTCATGTTTTATTTTTTCGTTGGGGGTTTTTTTAATTTAATTTTAATTATGGTTTATATCGTCTATGTATGCCTCTATGATACCTTTTTTTAACCATTCGCTTACGTTACACGCTAACAACATTATGTCACATGATTACAATATCAGAAACTATCATAAACAAACAGTCATTGTAACTTTACTACTATTGTTAATGACACAATATTGATAATAAAGTCCCGGCTAAGAACAAAAACATCAAAATAAATCGATTCAAACATCGATTTCGTTAACTCATCATCATCTGCCTAGCCTTTTCACAACTATGTTGGGGTCGGCTTCCAGTCTAACCGGATGCAGCTGAATACCAGTATTTTACATGGACCGATTCCACAACCCAGTTAGTACTGGGTAATACGATACCCCTTGGTAAGACTGGTTGTCAGAATTCGGGTCACTAACTACTTGTAACGACTGTCAAAGATCTACAAATGACAACCGGGACCAACGGCTTCATGTGCTTTCCGAGGCACAGAGGAAACTCGGTATGTAATCGATGGTCACCCATCCACAGACAACCTAAGCAAGTGCAGCTTAACCTGAAGATTGATCCGAGCGGCTGTCATTATTTAGCCACGAGCTCCTCGATCGATTTCGTTAACTATGTGAACTGAATCGCGTGTTGGATGTTCGCGAGACGATTTTCTGTTCGAATATTAAGTATAGAGCTCTAATTAGAATCGTTTTGCCGACAATAGGTATGCTGCATGACTGTTCTGAGAACAACGAAGAAATGTTTATTTTTTTATACGTCATGCACGTCTTTGTGTTTTTCGGTGTGTATGTGGTTGTAGGAATTTTTGTTAAGAACTGTGTGTGTAGAGCAATTATGTTATTGGTTGGTTTTTTTATTTTAGTGGAAGAGATCTTTTGCTCTCACGAAACTGTCTGCCTCTGTAAAAATCAAGTCTTCGGTATTTATCTTTTTCCTGCCCTATTCAAAGTTATTTGTTAGCTATCTTCTTAGTGTTCACCACCAACAAATAAACCACGATCATCTTTCATGAGTATTTTTTATTTTTTTTATTTCATTTTATGGTTTAATTTTGTATTTTTTTCTAATTTATTTTTCTCCAATAATTGTTAAAAAAAACAAGTTTGTTAATGTTAACAAGTTATGGAAGAGTGCAGTCTCCTACTCAATCACTAGTTTGTTAGAAAAACTTGGCAAAAACAACAAACAAACAAACAATTTTAAATTCTGACAGTTAAGCACCATTACTCCTATATTAGACAGGTATTACTAAGCATATGTATGACATTTCAGTTTAATTCATACTGCAATAATGTGCAGAGCTCGGTAATTTATAGCTGACAAACGTTTACTGTGTGAGTAATGGACTTGCAAAAGCAATTCTCTTTCAAGATGATACAATCGACCTATACAGGGTGTAAACAGACCCTTCACGAAGCCGTTAACCAAGCATTCTGTACATCAAACTAAGTAACCCTACACAAAAAATATTGCTGGGAAACGACTTTTTTTTTTGTTGTGAAAAATCAAGTTTTACGGTAAAACTCAATGTAACGCACTCAAAACATCGTGCTGGTGGATAGACTGAATAGTACGGGGGTCGTGAAGGTGTTTAAAGTCCTCCGTAACTAGAAGGTTCCCAGGTATGGTCTAGAACAAAAAAATGATCGCAATGACGAGGAGAACAAGTACCTTTCGGCTTCATTAAGGGTCTTTTTACACCCTTTATAACATTGCATGCTAATCAGCTAAATTCATTGATGGTAAGATTTCCAGTAAGAGCGTTACGCCACCCTTTGTTTAGATGCCTACAAAGTGAAGACAAGATGACTAAGAGAAAATGACAAGACAATGGACAGAGACCAATAAAAAAATAAGTATGAAAGATCCACCTGTAGTCAGCAACGACGATTTGGATGGTGAAATTCGCATACCACTGACAACCATTTCTTGTAACGTTATATTTGGTTCAATAGTCTCCGTAAAAAGTGGGGACGAGCAAGAAAACAGATCAATCTACTAGATTTGTATTTCCTCAGGGCTCAAGGATAAGCGGAATCAGACTAAAACGACAAATTAAATAATGCATCAACAGCAATCACTCTGCTATGCATGCAACATGGCAACCCATCCAAGGTATTAGCAGCCTTTGTTACAAATGCAGTTGCATCAACACCACACAAGGTTATTGCGCAAGTGCTAAGTAATACTGCCTAATTAAATACACTTGCATTTCCTTGCGCAAGAATTTTGAACATCCTAAGGCTACTGATTAGGTTGATAGTAGGCCTTATCTTTCTACTTCTTTCTTCTTTCTTTTATCTTTTAACTTCAAAAATTAGTCATTATTCTTGCTTTTTAGCAGAAGCACCCGTTCTATCTAAAGCGGTAACTGGAATCCTATCATAATTGTTGAGATACCTTATTCTTCGAATTAAAAGTAATTTCAAATCGTTCTTGTACGATTTAGCACCCGCATCTTCTGCGTGCATTGGTTGTACCGGACGCTGAATTTTATGGATTCTAGAAAAAGCCTCTTAGTGCACAAGTGCGATAAAAATATTTTATAGACATATCAAGCTTATAATAGCCAAGGCCTTGCAGTAGCATCCCATCCCATTACTATTGCAATCCGTATCTTCATGCAAAGTAAACGCATCTCTAAGTGGTATACAAGGACTTTAGCTACCTATATCTATTTGAAATTCTGATTGTATACTATTGATTGACCATACATCATTAAATTAGCAAATATTATCATGTTCATTAACTATTATTATACGTATGTATGTGCGTTGGTAAACGCATGAACGCATGGAGGTTGCGTGCTCGTTGCGCTTGTTAGTCTCGATTCTGCAATACTTAGGCATTATCTGTATTTTTGCCTTCATCATCTTTCTTGTAAAAATACTCTAAACCATGTCTAACGACTCAAAATCATTCAATTGACAATTGCGAATCTGGTCTCTTCATACTTTTTCGTTTTCAAAATTGAAATACAGAAAAATTTATAAAATTCCAGCGCTTGCGAATTAATTCAAAATAAGTAACGTAAAACTTGAAAACGACAATGATAAATGTTCTTTCCATCCAATTGAGCTTCATAATTCTAAATATGAGAGTCTCAGTGACATATTTCATCTTACTCAAGTTTCAGGACGAGACGTAAAATTTTCTCTAATCTTTACTCAAAATGTTGGTTGTTTAAACAAAGATGATTTTCTAAGACAACGCTGAATAACGAATCAAAGGCTACTTGTTAATTAAGCAAACTCTCGAGGCGATGAGTGTACGCCTGTTATCTTTGTTAAAATTCTCGCCTGGATTTTATGAAATCTGAACTTTATACATTATTATAAAGAATTTCGTTTTGTTTGATGAATTTTAGTTTTTGAGAATATTATATAAATTTTCTTTTCTTACACTTTGATATAATTCCAATATTAGGGTTTGAAGAAGCTTCATATCTCTCAGAAGCTTACTAAATTGTGCCCCGATAAAAAAGGATTCAGGTGTAGCCATTGCAATTTTTTTTTGGTCTTCTAATATCATATCTTACTAATATTATAAAGAGGAAAGATTTGTATTTTTGTGTGTGTGTATGTTTGTAATGAATAAACTCAAAAACTTCAGTGCCGATTTCAAAAATTTTTTCACCATTAGAAAGCTACACTATCCCTGAGTAACATGGGCTATATTTTGTCCCAAAATGTTTAAAAAATAAATGTCCACCCGTGCAAAGCCGCGGCGGGCCGCTTTCTTGAAGTCAAGAAAAAAAAAATGTAATCCTACACGCTAACTGCTCTCTCACAAAATTAAAATACAAAACCAAACCAAGCTAAAACGAATTTAAACAAGACTTTCAGACCGGAAAAAAATTAACATCAGATTTAATTAAGAAAGGCAGGTGTCGAAAGTCAATCCAAGGTGTAAACGGAGGGTCCGATTACAATGTTAATCACGATGTTGTAGGAGAAAATTTGTTTTAGAATTTGCTCTGGGTCATCATCTGCCTAGCCTTTTCCCAACTATGTTGGGGTCCGCTTCCAGTCTAACCGGATGCAGCTGAATACCAGTATTTTAAATGGAGTGACTGCCTAGCTAACCTCCACAACCCAGTTAGTGCTGGGTAAGACTCGGAGTATACATATTTTATTAAAATCTTGTGACTTTGGTATGGCGTCTTAAAGAATATGCCGTCATGTCTTGTTTTGTGTCGCATTATTTCACCAGCTTAATTTGATTGTTCAATAAATACTCCAAAATGTTGCCAGAATTGTAAATTCCAGATTTAAAAAAAACTGGTCTTTTGAGAATAGTGGTCCTAATTCACAAATTGAAAACAAAACACGATATTTATTCAAGCGTGACGAATCAGAATTGACTAATACAACTTAATAGTGTTCGTGTCCAATTTATTCTGTTACCGTAAGAGTAATTTCTATGCCCTCAGGACGAGCATATTCCGAGTGATTTCTCCAGGGGATCCAAAAAGCTGGGGGGCAAGCGGCTGTGAAATTTATCTTTGTGATTTATTTAGCGATTGTGTTCAATATTTCTGGCGCTTTAAGGCGAGGTTAACCCGAGCGCCGTATGCATTAATCGCATACCCCAGCCCCCGGACGGAGAGGCGATACGTAACAAATTACGCGACGCGGGAATCGCGCGGGCTACGCGGACTGTTCAATGAGTTCATGACCTCGAGTAGCGCGTTACAAAGTAGAGCAATGCAGTAAATCAACTTGAATTGATAAGTATACGTTTGTTTTGTTAGAAAGTGTGTTGTTTTATTTTTCTAGAAAGTACCTTTTGGTTACAGATAGATTAGGTACCTACGTATTGTATAAACTTGAAAATAATGACTAATAACTAAAAATAAGTAGGTATAAGTACTTATTTATTTTTGTGAGTAACGTAAATTTAAAATCTGACTGACACTAAGATCATGAATACGGGTTCAAAACAACACGCCGCGCGCCATTCGGTTTTTCATAAGGGTGCGAAATCTTCGTGTCCTGGTATAAAACATCAAGCAGTAGGTAGGCACACTAACTTTAGTCAGGAGAATATTGTGTTACAATTCTTTAATTAATTATAGAAATAATATCAATATTGTAATTCAAGAAGGGTTAGAGGTAGGTATAAGTCCCGTCACGTAAAAAGAACGCAGAGCGACAGTGGAGGGGATATGTTTGCGCACGTTATACAGCCGCGTCCTTAAGTACTAACTACTGTTTTATATTATAAGTATAACTGTTTCATTGTAGAATAGTAATAGGTACTTTACTAGCTACTTAGTACTTTAGAAGAGGCTGGAATAAAAAAAATTAGAAAGATTATTTGAGCGGTCAGCCTTCTTTTTAACCGACTTCCGAAAGGAGGAGGTTATCAAATCGTCTGAATGTTTTTCTTTTACGTGACGGGACCTATACCTATGAATGGTTATTTTGAGTCAAATATAATATGAAGTGCGGGTTGTTAATAAATAAATAAAACGTTTTTTGTTTGTTTTTAAATCAAATGAATTTGCTAATAAAAGTAAACACTTTTCAAAATCAATCACAACATTTATTTCAAGTAGGCCTGTTTCAGGCACTTTTAAATTGTCAACCTTGATAACATCATTCCTGTTGAGATTCCTGTGTGAACGTATAATATGCTGCTGAACTTAGCCGCCCCGCAAGAGTTGTTAACCGAACCGAAACCGTTTTATCTACGAATTCTAGTTTTTCTAGTTACTAGTTTTTTTCTATTAAGCATTTATAAATAGAACTAGGACAAAATATAATAGCGGCATCAAATTTTGGCACAATTTGTAAAAGAAAACTGTCCAGAAGTCTGAATATAACGTCTGTAGGAAAGTAATTGTGATCGAATCAGAGAAGTGTGACAATGTAGAAAATGTCAATATAAATGTTGCTGCAACCACCGGCATTATAGCTGCTGGTGTTGGATTTGCGCAATTTGAGGAGATACTTTCTGCTATGGATGAGCCGGTGTTTTCAAAAAAATTTATACACATCTACAAGATTTTGTATATGAAAATTGGGAGAAAACTGCAGCAGAATCCATGGAAAGGGCTGCCAAACGTGAGAAGCAGCCATTGCTGACGGTCGGATGAAAAATGGATTGGCTCTCATAGACGTGTATGTTGATGGAGCTTGGGGATTAAGATCTTATGGTAATAATTATAGATCATTTTCAGGGACAGCAGCAATCATAGGAAAACAATTCGGAGAAGTGCTTTATATGGGAGTGAAAAACAAATACTGTCTGGTTTGTGCTAGAGCTCAAAAACAAGGACTCGCGCCTAAAGATCACGCATGTTATAAAAATTATAACGGATCCTCTAGTGCCATGGAAGCTGACATAATTACTGAAGGCTTTAAATCATCAGTTGAAATGTATGGTTTAATATATGCAAGAATGATTGGAGATGGAGCCTCAGCTACTTATAATAAAGTGTTGGAAGCAAAATCCTATGACCACCTAAACTATACCGTAGAAAAATTGAATGCAGAAATCATATCCTACGAAACTTCTGTAATAAATTGCGAGCTATTGTAAAAGAGACAAAATATCCAGTAAAAGATAGAAAAACACTTACAAATGTGAAAGTAATGAGCATGCGAAAAGTTATTGTAAAATCAATAAAATTTCACAAAAATGCAGGAAATTCAAAAAACGTTGCTATACATTTGCTGCATAAAGATATCACTAATTCGGCGGCGCATGCTTACGGTGATCATCGACTTTGTTATGATTATAACTGCTCAAAAGAAAAAAATCTTAATAACAGTACATCGAGAGAAATTCAAAACTCCACTTTCTTCTTTCGGATCAATGCTATCATCGCTACTGTAGCGGGTAAAGCATGAAGTCTCATTGAAGATGTAGACACAAATGTAGTAGAACGGTTTAATAGCGTTATAAAATACTTGGAAGCAGTCCTAGAGGAAAGGTGAAAGAAATTGAGAAGAAGAGGTCACTAAAAAGAAAATTGAACAGAAGTACCTTCAAATCTTCTTTTTTTTTTGTGGGATGATCTCCATCCCACAAAAAAAATAACAAGATTTGAAGGTACTTCTACACAGCACAACTATGGGCCTACAAGTTCAGCTCCCGATATGAGTCCAGATCAATTAGAAAAAGCCAAGGAAGATTTCCTCAACAATTTAAATGTCTTGACAAATGATAGGCAAAATATTGGAAGAAGCATTGTCCTACAAAGGGATTGCAGTGATTGGATAGAATTGAGAAAAAATATAATAACAGCATCAAATTTTGGCACAATTTGTAATACAAAACCGTACAGAAATACTGCACCAACAGTAAAAAAATTAAGATATAAAAAAATATATCTCACATTTTGTCAGTGGCTCA
The DNA here is from genome assembly GCA_905220335.1 of Noctua pronuba. Taxonomy (NCBI): domain Eukaryota; kingdom Metazoa; phylum Arthropoda; class Insecta; order Lepidoptera; family Noctuidae; genus Noctua; species Noctua pronuba. The sequence continues at coordinate 5,559,441 of LR999918.1, read as the reverse complement.
TGGCGTGGAAAATGAAAAACAGGCGCTACAGCAACTGGACCGACAAGAAAATATGGTGATCGAGCCCTGTGGCCTTTTTATTGACGAAAAATACCCATTTATTGGTGCTACACCCGACGGTATACTTGGAAAGAACACAATAGTTGAAATTAAATGTCCAATAACGGCATTTAAAAGGAATAGATGCTGCTATTAAGGAAAATAAAATCCAAATATTTAAAGACGACAAAAAATGAATACCCGAATCATAAACAAAAAAAGTAATTGGTATTACCAAGTGCAGGGTCAACTCCATACAGCAGGAAGAAACCAATTGGTTAACGTCTGTATAGCCAAACTAGCCAAATAGTTTAATTTATTTATTTAAAAGCTTTTCATAATTTGATACAGTGTTTTTAGTAAGGGGGTTGATTCTGCGCAAAAACGAGCTTGAACCTAAACGTTAACGAAAATTAAAAATAATATTTGTACGAAATGGGCATACTGTCACATTTCTACACTGTGGCCGCAGAATAAATAATAGTATAAGTACAGAAGATTCACTCCGCAAAATCATAAATAGCGACTTTTGTCGTGACACAATAAAGTGCAATTCAGACCGCACAGCGCTAGTTACCTATAGTTATATTCACCTACAAGCTGCCTCTCTTTCTATCGCGTAACTCTTATCTTATGTACAATATTACCGTGTATGTACCTTCTGACTACGTTGCCTATTAGGTACTGTACTTTAAATGTTGTGGACAATTGACGTTTCAAATAAACCTAGGCTCGGTGCTTACTTTAGTATGTAGTATGTAGATCAGAGAACTGATTTATTTTACAATGTCTTTACGGGTTAGGTACTTGAACCTAAGAAGATGAGCATACGGCATACGTTATTGTACACCTACATTTTGTATGAAATGAAATATCTCTTTTAGGTGGATAGGTAGGTAGGTAAATGCGTATCAAATCTGGAATGACTTGACAAACAACGCGAGGCTGACCGCGCGGCCCTACTGAATAAGTCCGTCCAGACGGACCCGCAGTAGTACTTGTATCTTCATACCTAAACTGCGGAGTTCGTCTGGCCTGCCATGGCACGAGTGTGCTGCCCGTATTAGATGGTAAAGACGAGACCTACACAATCGTTGCATAAGTACACCATGATAATATTATTTATTGTGGTACCTAATGCGTAATAATGATACTTGTCTTACTTCTAAATGAATGCCTAAATATTATTGCACTGTTGAAAATTCAACTCCCACGTAGAAAATTCTCGCTTTTATTTGGGCATTTATTTAGGAGTAAGATAAATGAAAACGGACATACTTATCAGTAGTAAATAACAAATATTATAAGCTTAGATATACAAATGCTGCTATACATATTGAGATTATATTATGGCTTTATATAATATAATATAATGTAGGTAAATAATAATAATATTATCAAAGCATCCTTATGACATCCGATGACAAGTTTTTATTTTTTCTAGTTTTGCCCATTTTTTCGACAAAATTAATAATTAAGTACCTAAATAAACCAACTATAACTATATGAAAACTAAAAATAAAGGTTATTTTTTACAAAGTATTTTTGGCTCAGCTCGTAACAGAACTTAGCGGGGCGGTGCCGGTGGCGGGATCGCAAAATTGACACACGTCCTTCCTCCAACGCGTTCCGCTCGGGACTAAAGGACGCGTTGCGAGCGAATGAAATGATGAAAACAGTTGGGGTTGGAATTGATGGTATACGTATTTTCATATTTCAAATGATGGTGACCGCTGCATGTCACATTTTTTACAACCTTTATTATGGTATAAGTTTTATTGTTCAACATCTAATATAACTCAAATGAAACAATAAATTAGATCTTAATTTAGACTTGTCTTTGCGATTTAATTGGATGCAGTAAAGTGCAAGTAATCGTGTATCGGACGTCCGTGACATCTAGATCGAAGTGTGAAATATGTAATATGTTTTTTTCAGAATTTAAATCCGTGCTATCTACGAGTAAAACACAATATAAAAGGCCGTTTATCAGGGTAACCTCGCCTTAAGCGCTGTTGGAGATTAAAAGGAATTTAGTGCTGGTATTTTTGGGGCTTGGATGAGTTTTAACAAATGTTTTTATCAAATGATAACTTATAAGTAACTGATGGATTGCGAAGAGTAGTGTCTTTCAACTTATGTTTTTTTTTTAAATAGTTAATAATGGAATTTTCTTTTCTGTTTCAGGTATGTAACAAAATCGCATCAATTGAGAAAAAGAGTTCCTTTCTGTTTGTTATTATGTGAGTAACAATTTAATACAACATTATTTTTTTAACAAAACTGCTTTACGTAAAACCACTGTGTGTAATGAACAAGACGCGTGTAAAGTCCTTTCGGACAAATGGCCATCACTTTCAAACTATTTCCTATTTCGTACATCGCCTTTTAAAATGATTGACATTGACGTAAGCTTTTCGTTAGCTTATGTCAATCGAATACGACTTATTCATCATCATTATCGCTAATAGAAAGTCAAAAACGATTCTTTAAGGTATCATCCATAACTTCATCTAACTCATTAGAAACAAACATAATTGGACCATGAAATGCAATAATCATATCACTTTCGCACTTAACCGGATATGCATACTTACGACCTTCTAACAGTCTTTTCAACATACTTGGCACACAAAACTTATAAAAAAACTCTTCAAACAAAATAACCTTATGAAATCATTCCCGAAACCCTTGCATAAAAAATTTACCCACCCCAGGATAAAATACATACATCAATTTACTCGACCAATAACTGACTCAATATACTGGCTCCCATTACTACCTTTTTATCAATCTTCAACCTATTTCAAACAAACATAAACTTCCCAAACTTCCCCTTTAATAATTTCATGATTCAACTATCGCTGTTTGAACACAAGGTTCAAAGTTAAACGGTGTACAGCCAGCTAACTGTGTCATGTATTGTCGATACCAGACTGAACCTCAACGTGTAAGTTACCCGACGAACTTTGTGATGTTGTTATACCTGTCTTGTTGGGTACATGGGAGAGGTAGCAGCCAAGTTGGGATGTGGAGCTTTATATTACTGGGATATAATATTTGAATTAGCTGATGCTGTTATACGTAATTTAGCTCCAAAAAGGAATATTATGGCAATGGGTTTATTTTATGGATAGGGTTTGGATAAGCCTCCTAAAACTATTTACCTACAATGAGTGCAAAAACGTACTTAGGAATCATCATCTGCCTAGCCTTTTCCCAACTATATTAGGGTCGGCTTCCAGTCTAAACGGATGCAGCTGAATACCAGTATTTTACATGGAGCGACTGCCTATCTGACCTCCACAACCCAGTTAGTACTGGTAATACGATACCCCATGGTAAGACTGGTTGTCAGACTTTTTGGGCCACTGACTACCTAACGACTGTCAAAGATCTACAAATGACACCCGGGACCAACGGCTTAATGTGCTTTCCGAGGCACGGAGGAAACTCGATATGTAATGGATGGTCACCCATCCACAAACCAACCTAAGCAAGCGCGGCTTAACCTAAAGATCGACCTGAGCGGCTGTTATTATTTAGCCACGAGCTCCTCAAAAATGTACTTAGGAATCATCATGTTTAACTAACGGATTGGCTATGCCTAGCAAAATCTTTGTTACGAGAGATTCTATCAAGTGACTCTCTTAAGGTGGAAGCGTCAGGGTGACCCTTCCACTGGTGAAATTCAAATGTAGATACAGAATTACAATCATTAAAATCATCAATACAACCCTCTAAGTTCATTTAACCTCATTGAATGACTTGGTCAATGAAATAGTTACTTAACAACTTCCACCTAAGAAACTAATTAGCTTGAAACACAACAAATCACAAACATTCAACCTACTTTACATCTGTCAAACGTAGTTTCAAATCACTATTCCCTATTCTATTAACACTGTTACTGCTAAGGGCCTTATCATACTAGCGGTTTGCGAGCGGCTGCGGGGCGGGGCGGTCGCGCAGTGAATGCGTCGCGAACACGCCACGGCTGCACAGCGAGGACATCGCGGATGCGTGGCAAATACGTAACGTTTTCGTCGCGTTTTTGTAGCGAGTTAACGACGTATAATACACTCAGTAATAAAATGGATTCCGACGAGGAAACACTGTTGTTGGCTGACGTTTGTACGAGACAGTACAAATGGCGTCCACGCTGCTATTAGCGGCGATCGTGTAGCGCGACCGCAACGAATTTGCTCCGCATGCGCGGCGTTTTCGTTGCGCGCCAGTAACCTATTCGTTGCACGCCCGCTCCCCTTTGAGGACGCCCGTATGATAAGGCCCTAAGACTTGTGTTGTCGGCAACATAAACTGATTTACGCCGTGCTGTGTGAAGATTACGCTCAAGTTCGGCGTCTATTGATACAGAGTTGTGTACTCCGCCTTATTCATTAACATCTTGAAAGTTGTTAACTATGTTGCTGTTATAGTTTACGACATTATGTTGTTCTGTGTGTGGCGTATGAAGATTGGTTGAAGTCCATTTTGATGTGCTAGCTCTTTGATCTTAATAATTGATATGATTCACATCACAACTGCTTTTGATTACGGAATGAGGTGATTCGTTTTATGTGATTCTAGCTGTTCCCCGCGACCTTCCTCCGCGTGAAATTATTGCAACATTTTTCATTGATGTTCCGCTCCTATTTGGTCGTAATGTAATATTATATAGCCTATAGCCTTCCTCGATAAATGGGCTATCCAACATTGAAAGTATTTTTCAATTCGAACCAGTAGTTCCTGAGATTACCGCGTTCAACCAAACAAACTCTTCAGCTTTATAATGGTAGTTACCATCACGGCTGTTTCTAAGATGATTTGCGTTCAAAGTTTTAAAGTAGGCTTCTATTCTGTAGGTTTGACTGCTCATAATGAAGCCATTATAACTTGCCCTTGATCTAAAAAAAATATTCGAAAAAAATTGTACCAAAGTCGTAAAATGTCTTCTAATTTTCTTTCTCCTACCGTTTTCAGTTTGCTACCCTGATCCTGTTTGTTAAATTAACTGTCTAACGACTTTAACCTCTCTTTAACTTATTTTCAAAGCTTTCTTTTCCTTTGACTCATTAAACTCTCGTTATTACAGCCAACCTTTTGTTTTACAGTAACGTTATTAGGTTTGTTATATAAATGTCATATTTTCTTTTGTACCTTGTAATAATTTCTCTGAAACCCCAAATTGCTTCGGGCTCGTTGGTACCACGGATTAGAGAGTTACGTTCAGAAGGACCATCGGCGTCTTCGATCAAATAAATATCGTTGAAGAGCATGTTTATCACAATTACTCTGCGTGAACGATTTCATTGTGTGATATGTATCCATCAGATAATAACAGACATTAAAATCGCGTGAATGACTAATTTATCAAGACTTAGTGAGATAATCTGATTAGGTCTAGATAATTAGCTATTCTGTATCTACGTACTCTCTCTAGCTATCCTAGCAATAGCAATAGCTCTATAGCTATTGTTATTTAGCAATCCTATGAGGACACAGCGATTTTATGCTGTTGCTATATTTGTATTACCCGTACGCAATTATCATGCTCGATGTATCCTACTAGGTAGGATACATCGCTGATTTCATAGTACCTTGTATTTTGTATAGTACGACCTATTACTTGTTGTTATGTATAACATAGTATAATATTGGCGCCGCACCTTCGTCTTACGCCGTTTCTGTGTAATTCGCGCCTTAGGTTCTCAAAAATGTATTTCAGTAATACAGGGCTGTTTACACGCACTCTTGAATTCTCAAGGAGTCCTTAGGCCAAAGGTGACAAAACCTAGTATGTTGGTGTCAACTAAGAAACATTTTTGAGATAACGTATTGTATCACACCTGTTCACAAACCAACTAAGTCTCAAACACTGTGTTAAGCTTTCACGGTTTACAACTAAACTTATACTATCACTTACGGGATATCTTCCGTGATTGTTCATTATTTTGAGCTCCCGATATTTCGACGCAGTTGCAAGCGCCAGTCAACCCGCGATCATGGCGCTTGCAACAGCATCGAAATATCGGGAGCCCGTAAGTGATAGTATAAGTTCAACTAAGTCTCGCCTACTCTTTTGATTGTTAGCATCTATTGTTGCAGCTTGTCCTTCTGCAACAATCTACTCTTTGTTTTCTTTATACTGTGATAAACTCTTGTAATTCGTCAGAGTTTCCACAGGTACAACAATATTGTGCTTGGATATTATTTTATATAAGTATGTTGTTGTAATCATCAAGCTTACCTTAATCCTTTGTTGTAGATATTTTGACAGGTTTTTACGATAAAAATAAAAGAGCTTGTTGTTATAAATAGATTCAAGTTTCATTACGTAAATAGGTGTATCTTTAGCTAGGATTCAATTTCCGTTCCACTTAATGTCTAACCTCAGAACTTTAAATTGTTTTTGTAGAACATAGCTATAGCTTATTCTTCGAAAAGACGCGTTTCTACAGTCCCCATCTGCCTTCCCTTTTATCAACTATTTTGGAGTCGGCTCCCAGACTAATCGGATGCAGTTGAATATCAGTATTTTACATTAAGGGATTGCCTATCTGACCTCCACAACCCAGTTAGTACTTGGTAATACGAAATCCGTTGGTAAGACTGGTTGTCAGAGTTTCGGGCCACTGACTACCTGTAACTGTCAAAGATCTACAAACGACAGCCGGGACCTCTTTCACCTCTTTGCCGAAACGAAGTATGAAAAGAGGCTCGCCCTGCTCGCTTACTAGCTCGCTAGCGGTGTGGCCTGCACTTTAACGTACTTTCCGAGGCACGGAGAATACTCGGTATCTAAGGTGGTCACCCATCTACGGACCAGCGCGGTTTAACTGAAGATCGAACCTAACGGCTGTTATTATTTAGCCACCAGCTCCTCGAATTTCTACAGTACCAGCTCGAAACTAAGTCACTAGTACTTCTAGGGCACGAAAACAATAAACACATTCAAACCACGTAGACTCTCTCAAACAGCAATTGCAATATCGCGACACAATCCAAGTTCTGTTCCCTTTCTCCGACACTGGTGACACTTATTTACACTGCAAGATAAGCTCTCGACACTCCCTTCATCATTCTGACTTCGGCACGGAAATTCGTGACTGTCGATTACCCCATTATACTCCCATACAGCTATTATGGTGACGTAATGTTGGTACTAGTTTTGCGCGGAATGTTGGGGAAGTAACCGCTGTAATGTCTTTATTAAAGGTATTGGTGTTCGGGGATGTAGGAGAATGCAGGGTTTTCGACTGCGGCGCTTTTTGACGGTACAGAAACTAAAGCAGAAGAGAATACTTACTTACTTACTAATATTATAAAAGCGAAAGTAAGTTTGTTTGATTGTTACCTTTTCACGAATAAACCACTGAACCTATTATCTTGGAATGTTGCATATACGTTGTCAGGTGTACTGATACGGTCATAGGGTGGGTATCTTGCATCCCCAAAAAAAATACTGTTCCCGAGGAAAACAAAAATAACGTTCTTATGATAATAGATGGCGCTACGTGTCTTTCGAATCATGATTGAATTATGTTATTACAAGCAGAGTACAACCCGAATTGATTGTCAGATTCTAAATTAACGCGAGCGAAGCCGCGGGCAAAAGCTAGTTATGCATAAAAGTGAGCAACACGGCTTAACCTAAAGATCGATCCGAGCGGCTGTTATTATTTAGCCACGAGCTCCTCTGTACCGAGTCAGTCAATCACTAAAATAAATCTCATCTCAATTTCCTCTCCATCTTGTCTCGATGTGTCTTTACGACCTTTACCAGTTAAGTGGGCAAGACACAATAGACAGTCTTCCTTGGTTGTCAATCCACCGAAATTGTTCCAAGTAATTACTTTCACTTCCCAGATTACGGTCTGTTTTGTAACAAATACTGCCGGAATGGTGTCGAAACTAATTTGTGACTTACGGCGGTGTGATTTTGGATTTATAAAACGTGGGGAACAGTTTTGTTCCAATAGGGTATTTGACTGAAAAAATCTATTGAGTCCGTCAGTTAGATTATCAAAAAATATTGGATACGTATTTTTTCTTTTGTCATGTAAACGAAAAATGACCACGATACAGCGCGTTGAAATCTCGCGTGACGTCACAATTTCTGTAACTTTTTACCGTCGAGTGACGTCACAAGCCCCCTCTATTGAACTTTGATGCGCTGTATCGTCGTATTTTTTTGATTATATGACAAAAGAAAAAATACGCGTACAATATTTTTTGATAATCTAACTGACGGACTAAATACTTTTTTAAAATTTCGATGTTGTCAAATAGCCTATTCTAAGATGGGAGTTGAATTGGCAGTTACTAAATGTTTCTCCTCTACTTTCTGCCTGGTTGATGGCAATAGGCTCTACCCCTATTACATGGGACTTAAACATAACTGGTGAAATGAGGGTGTATTGGGTACACCTCGGCCTAACCCTTAGGTGATACAGGGGTATTGTTATGAAATGTTTTCCTTATAATTGCATGTAGAGATTTGACAAGACTTCATTATGAGGAAACATCATCATCATTTCAGCCGAACTACGGTCCAATGTTGGACATGGGCCTCCCCCAAATATCACCACATCCTTTGGGTTCCCGCAACCTTCACCGGTTCGTCGTTCCACCTTTCGGGTACTCTGCCAACGCTGCAAGAGGAAACATAGTCTACTTAATCTGGATGCCATTTGCTGTATGTAAAAAATCCATCTCGATTTATGAAAAAAACCATCTGTATTTATTAAAAAAAAAACCATCTCGATTGATGAAAAAATACGAAAACAGGGTCATCAAATTGCCCACACGCCAACGGGAAATCCTAAACCTCCACCATTTTTACCTCAATTCTAGTTAATTCTAGAATTGAGGTAAAAAAAATCAAAATAATTTTTCAGTCACGTAGTAGAATGTATGTAACAAAATACCCGGAAATTGTACATGCAGCGATTGTAGCGCTACAAAGCAGTCATTTTACGCTGCATCAATATCAGTAATTTAATCGCTGAATTGAACGCCTCTCCATTGAAGCCTTGTGCCAGGCTTTTCAATATCGCACAGGTATGCTCGTGGTATTCGCTGCCAGTACCTACCGCAGACAGCTGAATTATTTTTTAATTTTCTTTAATGGTTCTCTATTGTATTGTTTCTGTCTATCTCTGGTTTTATTTATTTTGTATCTGTGGTTTTCATTCATTGTCAAGATATTTGAAGCTGAAGTTTTATTTTTTTTGGTATTTTATGTACCTGCATGTGTCCCGTTTTCTCGTGCTTGGTCTGTGGATGGGTGACTACCCATTACATACCGAGTTTCCTCCGTGCCTCGGAAATCCCGTTAAGCCGTTGGTCCCTGGTGTCATTTTTAGGTCTTTGATAGACGTTAGACATCATCATCTGCCTAGCCTTTTCCAAACTATGTTAGGGTCGGCTTCCAGTCTAACCGGATGCAGCTGAATACCAGTATTTTACATGGAGCGACTGCCCAGTTAGTACTGGGTAATACGATACCCCTTGGTAAGACTGGTTGTCAGACTTTTTGGGCTACCTGTAACGACTGTCAAAGATCTTTAAATGACAGCCGGGACCAACGGCTTTACGTGCTTTCTGAGGCACAGAGGAACTTGGTATGTAATGGGTGGTCACCCATATACAGACCAACCTAGGCGAGCACGGCTTAATCTAAAGATCGATCCGAGCGGCTGTTATTATTTAGCCACGAACTTACAAAATCGTATGAAACCGATATCATAGCTTCCCCAAGTATGAGAAAAATAACTTTGTATTTCATTATTCTCCTTACAGTTGGATAATACCAACACTTTTACGGAATCTTACATGAGCAAAGCTTTTTATTTCGTCCTCGCGTTCCTGTGCCCGTGTAAAATAACTTTAGCGTCTCACAGACTTTTTCCACTTAGCATTGTTTGAATTTTCGCAGCACGTGTAAGTTGTTCGAATAAATATTTTGTTTTAATTTGCTTTTACGTCTGGACACATTCCATGTAATAAGTTTGTGTTCATGATAAAAACGAACAAAAAACGAACTCGCCTAATTGAGTGGAGTGTGGAGTTGTTGAAGACTTACACCACTTATTGATGGACTGTGTTCGGTATAAGTCTGGGAGAAATGACCATTGAGCTTGAACAGATTTGAAGTCGGCACATTCCATAAAATCCTGGCTCATCCAAATGGCGATGATGCGAAGAGTCTGTTTAAGTTCATGGCCCAGATATGAACAATGTGTATTTAGGGTACGATGGGACTGACATATGCATTGCGATTATAAATGCCCCTAAATAAACGTTGACTCTCGTTTTTCTTTCAACCTTACACTTTTAAGAGTAATGTAAGTAAAAATAAATAATTTGAAAAATAATCAAGATCTTAGAGGGCGTTATCCTCCACGTACCTTTAAGCGATTTTTTCCCACACATTGCTACTGGCCGTCAAGTCACACCCTGTATAGGCGTATTATCGTCCTTAAAATCTATTCTCCGTTTTTTTTTAGTTTTTTCTACTCTTATTATCAACCACCTTTTTCCTCAAAGCTTCGATCTAGATTTAAATTGGGTCTAACATCCATGATTGATAGGCTAGCAAGTCTGCACCTTGCATTGCTAGGAGCACATTATTGTCTACTATACTATCGACAGCCAAGCCTACACAGAAGCCTTGTCTACTAGAGATAGAGAAAGGTTGAAGGTCAAACTTATCATCATTAGAATCTTCATCGAACAATTTGCCTTCAAAATGAAAGCCCATCAATTAAGATTTAATATCATTAACGTCTTCATTAAAATGACTTAATACCAAAAAAGAGTTTTTAATAAACCCTTTTATTCTTAATTTGACGACGGCATGTCAAGTTAACTAAAATTTATTGCTAGGAAGGCTCATTAAAAGTTATGGCTCCAGTAGTAAATCAAAACGTTACTGTGGTGAGGTGAGATGATAAGAATTACTGTGCAGAAAAACCAGCTTGTGACGCAACGAACAACTAAGAAATAGATGCTGAGGAACTGGAGGTTAACCTTACTAACAGAAATGGAATACCTACATTCAGAAGCGTATTGATAGAACAGTCTCAACATAGCACCAGAGATTAGAATTAGACTTTCAGGACAAGGATTCCGAACAGGTCTTCAATTATATCGGATGAGCTGTGACTGGTGGTCAAAACGATAGCCAATTATTTCTATTTTTTTTTTTCGGATCGGAAATCATCAAATACCCCCCCCCCCCCGCTCTGGGCGGAGTGGGAGGGAGTGTCAGACTTTTACTGACTAAAACCCATCCTTCTTTGCCCTTTGTGTTGTGTTCCAGGCCGCGGTATCTCTTTCGAACAGTCCCGCAGCCCCGGCATGATACAATTATTTCTATTGACATAAGGTTTTTTAGTAGATCCGATCAAAAATACTTACAGAAACCTTAAATTATATTAGTTCAAAAATGCTTATTCTCAGCGTCTATGCAAGTGAGGAATTTGTAATCCTTCTGTAGACTGTGGCCCTTCTCCATCAACACTCTTCGTGGTGAAACGTAATGAAATCTTATGTCACCATTTAAGAGTGTAATTGAAGTCATAGTCGCTTGGAGTGACCGTAAAAGTGTCGTTTCGGGTTGATTGCAGTGCATTCTGTTCTTTTATTAAAGTTTCACTTTGTCTGTTATGACGATTTTCTTGTATCTACATTTATTGTTCTAGTTGTACCACCTACCTGTTACCTGTTTTTGCAGTTCTTTCCACTGAAATTGATCCTGGAACTAAACCGTTGGCTTCTGAAGCTTTCTCATGTATTTTAGTTGTAGACTTGTAATTAAAAGTTGTCCAAATCTTAATCATAACTCGTGAAAGCAGTTTTAGGCCAGATCGAAAATCGGTCTAGCCTAACACTGCGTTCACGAGTTTGACATTTAAATAGTATGCTTACTGCTAAAATGCATTAGCTAACTAAGTTTTAAGTCTTTCATATCGCAGCATCAGTCATTAGCCATCAGGAATGCGACTTAATGCCAATAGCCGGTTTGATCAGTCGCTGACACCAAAAATCTATAATATAAAAATGAATCGCAAAATGTGTTGGTAAGCGCATAACTCAACAACGCCTGGACCAATTTGGCCAATTTTTTTTTTTAAATGTTCGTTGGAGTTCAAGGATGGTTTTTACGGCGAGAAAAATTCGAATAATTGCCGGAAAAACCCTTAAAACAGCCAACCAAGGTAGGGTAGGTAGGGTAGGTAGGGTAGGTAGGGTAGGTAGGGTAGGTAGGGTAGGTAGGGTAGGTAGGGTAGGTAGGGTAGGTAGGGTAGGTAGGGTAGGTAGGGTAGGTAGGGTAGGTAGGGTAGGTAAGTAGGTAGGTAGGGTAGGTAGGATAGGAAAAAGGTGCATTGCAACGCATGCCGGGAACAGCTAGTGTTATAATAAAAAACTGAATTCTTAATGCCGTGCATTTAAAAAGCAGTCGCAGTTTTTGTTCAGAATTATTATCTATATAAAAAGTATCTAAACCTCTAGTCACGGAGATTTTATAATTTTTTTGATACCGAAATAACGCGAAAAATCTTATGTTTATAAAATAAGTGAAGGAGACACCAGTCGTTTCTATCCAGGACGTCGGAAACTTATTGTATATTATGTTGTTCAATCTCAATTCTAGTTAGACATTATTGTTGGTCAAATTGTCTCATGGTCGCAAAAAGCCACAAAGTTCGAAGTTATTTCGAAAATAAGTCGCAAGCTTTTGATGCATTTCAAATTATGTCTCACTCAGCTTAAATCAGGAGACTCCTTATTACCGAGATTGAGGAACACATTGTTTAATGCTTGATCGTAAATCGAGCTTGATACATTCGTCCTTTGCCAAAGACAATAAAATTGCTAGCCAGATCATGTCCAAAACGACCGCATTAGAAACCATTTCAAAACCGCAAAACGACCAACTGATTTCAAAACTCCATACAAAGATGATAACTTAATACGATAAACCAGTAAACCTACTTACCTAATTGAACGTTGATGTTAGTAAGCCGTTGCATTGAGGCGAGTATAGACAATATCATTTCCATCTAATGTTATGTTCTTGCTAATGTTGGCCTCACTTTCCGAAGAAATATGAGAATTAAAAGTGGTACCGAAATCCGAGCATTCACAGGAACATACTTACGTTTCTAAAGGGTGTAAAAAGACCCTTAACGAAGCCGAAAGGCACTTGTTCTCCCCGTCACTGCGATATTTTTTTGTTCTATATACCTGGGAACTTTCTAGTTACGGAGATATTGGGGATCAAAGTTCCAACTTTTTCACAAGTTTTTTTAAAGTAAGATTTTTACTTTAAACACCTCGACGTCCCCCGTACTATTCAATCCATCCATCAGCACAGTGTTCTGAGTGCGTTACATTGAGTCCTACCGTAAAACGTGATTTTTCACCCCAAAAAAAAAAGTCGTTTCGCAGCAAAAATTTTTACTTAAAGTTACTTAGTTTGATGTACAGAATGCTTGGTTGACGGCTTCGTGAAGGGTCCGCTTACACCCTATATATTGTGTTTACTCTTCGTTGAAATATTGAATTTGCAGTGGTGGTCAGGGTGCGGTCGTGTGGTCGATGAAATACTACTCAAATTCGCCCGTTTGTTTGCAAAATCGAGTTGTAACAAAGCGTCGAGACTCGTAATCATTGTTTTGATTCGTGAAAGGGTGATGTGATACATAAGAGCATAAATGCTCTAGCTAGTCTGTAATCACCTTAAGCCAATGATATTACTGACATCCCCTTGACCGCAGACCGCGATATGGGTAGATCAATTTTAATTAATACTGATCTCAATATTTGTGGCGTAGGATTTGTTATGAGTGTTTTGTTTTCGTGTTATGAGTGTTTTGTTGGCGAGATGGGCAGACGATATTATTGCCATGACGGGAATATCCTGGATGAGGCTGGCACAAGAGCGTGGAGCTTGGCACAAACAAAGAGAGGCCTATACCCAGCAGTGGGTGAAGTCGGGCTGTGGATGATGATGATGATGATGTTTTGTTTTCGAAAACAAACTCCTGTTTACAAGTTCTTCCCGTAAAATTCTTGTAACAGAATCACCATTTTAGTGAAGAAGTTTATTAATATTAACTCGTGCTGTCTTGTCTCTAAAGAGCACTTTTTGACTAGAAGTCGTCAGTAGTGGCCGTCCTATTGTTGAGGGTGATTAACAAAAGATGCAGGAAATTCAGTATCTTCACGTTGTGAGCTTATGCTTCATCAATGTCTCTTATTGTTCTCCTTATACTTCTGTTACCCCCTTGTATGGACAGCACATTCGTCAGCTCTATCATTAACTACACTCAACGCAACCGCGTACAAATATTACTCGTTTGCTACACCAACAGGATTCTCATCCATCATCACTTTATCTTTTACAACATTAAAAGCCTGCCAATTATCTTTAAATCATGTACCAGAACTAGTATCATCAAGTTGTTGACCGCCTGTATCTATTCCTGTCGCAGTTGCATCGATTGCCAACCACCCATCAGACCTACCTTGCAATACCAGTTTCCTTGCAAGTCTAACTGTGCCATCTTTACCGTTACCCACCACAATCCAATATGGGTTTTATTACTTACAATTTACGACAACAATTTGCGTACAACCGTATTGGCTATAAAATTCGCGGTCTACACGAAAGTAATTGAGTTTATGTTTTATTGAATCGGTCGTGTCTCTGATCCTTTGAAGGTTTTATAGAAAGTAGGATATTTATTTCTTTGGCTGTAAGAAAGATATTATACCTAACAGGAGTCAGTCCTGCATGTTTCACGAATGTTTCTACTAAGCTTGAGCCTGAGCTAGGCTCATCTGCTCGTAATGCGGCTTCGTTTGATCCTTCAGGGATTGCAGATATGTTGCTTTCTTACTACGTATCTTCATATATTCCAGAATGTATACACAAGAAAAGGGAATTTCGTCTTCCACAATAGTACTTTCTCAACAATGTAATTCCTTCTCTATACTATTTATCTTTTCCCTCTCATGCTTTAAGAAGACAACACAATATTGTACCTGTTGGCAGGTTTACGAGAGTTTCATAGCTGGCACGATTACATGCGTTTTACGTCTACTTGAGAGTTTTACTGTTTTTGTCTTGTAAAAGGGGTTTACTGCTCAATCTTATTTTTATTTTCATGCTGTTTCTCTTTATGTTCAAAGACAGAAATTGTTTTTTTTTGGGACAAGGAATACTTTATACAAAACGTAATATTTGGATATAGTAAATTATAAATGGATATCCTATCACTTTAAGTGACTCTAAATTGTTGGTCGTTCATTCGATTTTTTATGTGTTTGGTCCCAACTAACCTGCTCTATTATAGTGTTGATTGATTTGATGGAATTTGATAAATATTACTGTGCTTCGAGCCAAGTGATTTTAATATCAAATTCCAAACAATCAGATTCTAATCCCGGATCTTCTTCAGTATAATTTCTCTATCTCGCATTTAAAGAACCGCCTAACCCTTTTAACGTACTTAAACCGTATAAATTAACAATAATTCTTCTCGATACCGTCTTATTTGCATACCGTTAAGAAATTATCATACGATTAGTTAGGTCCATGTTCGTTCCGTGTTCGGTTTTATCCATCGATTTCAATCACGTTACCGGTACTTTGGTTTATTGGGATCTTTAGTTACATAATTAAAGAGGTTTGTTTGTTTTCAATAATTGATGTGTTTTTCGAATAAGCCCCTTAGAGCTGTAGAATTTTCAACTGATGCTTGTTTATTTCGTCTTTATGTATTATTTATTTGGTATTCAGCTGTATTCGGTTAGACTGGAAGCCGATCTCAACATAGGTGGGAAAAGGCTGATGATATTGATCTTATTTTATGTTTGTTCGCCGTCGAGTAAGCGTGCACAATTGCACATCCTTCTTCTAGTTTCATTGAATCCTCCGATATTTCCGATATCCTAGGGTACTAACTTGTAGTTAAAATAGTCCTTGGACGTTTGTTAGATTGAAGCTAGATACAGGACAAGTTGAAATTGTATTTTTTTCTACCTTTTCGGTTCCGCTGCTGGGCAAAGGCCTCCCCATATGCTTTCCAGTTTTCTTTATCTTTTGCCTTCACCGACCAATACGCTTTGGATGAATCCAGAGCGTTTCTTGGGAGCCCCGACTCGGACAGGTTAGGTCCGAAGGGGCCTTTGTGTTTGGGTATTTTAAACCCAGCAAACAGAAATAGAGCTCCGGCGGAGCGGGGGCTACGTTGACTACGCCTCATTAAAAAAATGTCAAAGGATTTTTGACGAAACAGTAGTGAACCTTTGCAGTAATTTTCATAGTTCTTTCAATGGGTTATGTGAACCACTGACATTTTATTGCGATATGGAAACGTCAAGATTCTTCTTCTTTATCGTGTGGTTAGTGTCTAACCTGGTGTCGAGAGTTTTTATGCCGCCAATGGGCCTCCGACTTGACTACATGCCGTCGAGAAACGTCTCTCAGGCATGCTGGTTTCCTCACGATGTATTTCTTTCACCGAAGCGAGTGGTGCGTGTCTTGGGTGCGAAATTGAGACCTACGACTTGGCAGACCGACGCGCGACGGACACACCACGAGACTATCACTGCTTAACGTCAAGATGATACATACTTACTGAACACCTGCAAATGATGAGTAGGTGTAAGTAACAGTAATCAGATTCACGCATTACTACAAAATTCTTCACTCATTAGTGAAATGCTTGTCACGAGAAATTCTCAAGCTCTCGTTATTAACAGCTCAATTAAGCTGCTGAGTCATCCTTATAATTTCTTCGAGATAATTAAATGACTATTCAATTTTATTTTTGCTTCGATCTTCGAACATCCTACGTTTTGTTCAGTTGAAAAAAAAAGCTAAATTATAAAATACTAGCTTATGCCCGCGGCTTCACCCGCGTGAAGTTCGGTAATTGTCCCACGGGATCTTACTACCGGGATACAAAGTATCCTATGTGTTTTTTTTTTTCTTAGCCATTATTATCCCACTGCTGGGCAAAGGCCTCCCCCATAGCCTTCCATTCTTCTCTCCGTGCGGTTTTGTCTGGCCAATCTCTCAAATACGCGTCTAGCCTATGTGTTAATCCAGATTATAACCTATTTGTGTGCCAAATTTCATCCAAATCCGGTCAGTAGTTTTTGTGTGAAAGAGTAACTAACATCCATCCATCCGTCCTCACAATCTTTCGCATTAGAATATTATTAGTAGGAAAATCCATCGGTAATTTGCTAACCCTGCCCACGGATAACCTTGTCTCATCATGTGGGTGTCTCTAAAGGCACTATGGAATCTTCTTGAAAGGTATCCCCTTATACTGAAATAACTTGTTTTCGAACAGTTGGCGTGGAATGTAGACAAATAACTTCGCCTATGGACTGGAAAACAAAAATTTTCTCTAGTATATTTTGGAGCACGAATATTTAAGACCTACTTCGTCCTAAGATGCACTTAATTCTTGTCTGCGTAATGACTACTAAATATTTTTTATTGACTATTAAATTGAAATAATATCGGTTCTGTCTGAGGGCTGCCTTCAGTCTTGGTGAGTCAATGGGATGGTGCTAGTGGTGTGACCGTCAGACTGCCAGGTAAGGTCTCGAGAACCCAAGACCTCTGTCGTTTCGGATTCATGGGCGTATTCCATAATTATCACTTGTGTCGATGAAGGAAAACTCTTGAGGAAACCAAACCAGCATCCCTGAGAGATGTTTCTCGATGGCATGTAAAACCAAGTCAGATGCCCATGGGCGGCATAAAAACTCTGACACCAGGTTAGGCACTAACCACACGAAATAAAAAAGGGATGTGTCGGACTTCTGCTGACTAAGCCATGGCCGCATGGCTTAGTCAGCAGAAGTCCGAGTCCGATCTTTTACCATAACCGTAATACGTCAGGGTCATCGACTCGTTCCTGGAACAAAAAATACTCCCATAACCCTTCGAGTGCAGGATAACACGTGACCACACCCGTGCTGTCGTCTTCTTCAGGTGTTTTTGTTTCCTGGCAATGTGTTTTCAGCCCCCTGCCTCCTACCTTGGGAAGTTAGTGGGTTGTTCCGGATTTCTACGTAGTAAGACCACAAGATAATCATCCTTAACCCCTTACGACTCTTCAGGGTGTAAAAAGACCCTTAACGAAGCCGAAAGGCACTCGTTCTCCCCGTCATTGCGATATTTTTTTTTGTTCTGGATCATACCTTCTAGTTACGGAGATATTGGAGGTCAAAGTTCCAATTTTTTCACAAAGTTTTTTTTTAAAACCACTTTTTAAGGTTTTAACTTTACTTTAATTAACTCCATGACCCGTTTACTATTCAAAGCATCCATCAGCACTAAGTTTTCAGTGCGTAACATTGAGTTTTACCGTAAAACGAGATTTTTCACCCCAAAAAAAAAGTGGGTTTCCCAGCAATCATTTTTGCGTAGAGTTACTTTGTTAGTTTGATGTACAGAATGCTTGGTTGACGGCTTCGTGAAGGGTCCCTTTACTTTACAACCTGTATACTCTCCGGAAAAAATAAAATAATTTATATTTATTTTTTATTTATATCCCATCACCCGTCAACTTCATGACAACACGTGACCACACCGTGCTTCCATCTTGCCCACGTGCTTTGGTCCCCCTTCCAACGTGTAACTGCCTGACAACGTGCTCCCCTATTTCCACCGTTTTCCCCCATCTGCGGATTGCCTAATAATGTTGTAGGAGGTATGCTCAAGTTTCCTCAAATGCTACATTGGTGTTGATTGTTATCGTTCTCGATGATAAGCAAAAGCATTCGTGGAATACCGCGGGATGTGATTACGAATACATGCGTGAATACGTTCTTGTAATCTCAGTTAATTGCTGTTGTTTAACGGATTTCTAGCTAACGCCATCAGCTGGCGCTGTATTGAGTAATTCTTGAGAATTGTTCGTCTTGAAAATTGTGTAGGTGCCTTGTAAGTTACCAAGTTTATGTGTATGACCTTCCGAGAAGGGGTAGGCATAAACTGAATGCAAGTATATTTTATATTGTAGCGATGTTCAGCATTTTGTTAGGGGCAAGTGGTACGGTTATTCCATATCAAAGACATTCTTAACGAGTGATAGACGAGACAAGACGCAAAAAATCGTAATCCAAAACTTTTTACTACTTAGTAAGAAGTCAGGCTGTCTAGTGTCTTACGCCCGCTTGTCAGATAGCATTCGTGTGACATCGAAAATGTACGGGATGAAAATGATTGTATGACAATATGCCCAATGTCCTCTCTATATCTGTTTTAAGTCTCTTTATTCCATATCGAGTAGAGGTCCGAACAGCAACAGCTATTAATAATTACATTGGCCAGGAATTAAACCCATTCTCATGCCATACAGGTAAATTATGTGATGACTACGCCATGACCTGAGAATCCTGAGATATCTTTTGATCCAGCACATTCTAAGGACCAAAACAAGTTACTATCGCTTTTATAGCGTATTTCTACTACTGTGTGGACCCCCATCACAGGATATGCCACACCTTCTCTCCTGCCTGTCGTGCACAACTAATTGCAACCCTCCAGGACTTGATTTCCCATGGAGTTTCTTGCCCGTTCTTCTCCATAGAGATCTACGCTTTGGAATGAGCAACTAAAGTACTTTCACAAGTTGTTATGCCTTGTGTCTGGGACTGTAGCTTCGCCTCCTTTGTTTTTCTGACATTCAAAAGTGCCTGTTATGCTCTAATTGAAATAAATGCTTTGAGTTTGATAGAAGCAAACGACTAAGCTGTCCAGGTTGCTACGTACTGATTCATCGATACGAAAAAAAGAAGATCGATTTTAGAACATCACTATCTAGGTCCTCTAGTCTCTTCAACAAACTGCCTTATTTTAACTACAGCCGGAACTGTTTACTTTTACCTTATAGCTCGTGCCGCCACTATACTAAAACAACGATAATCTCAGCATGTTATCGACAAAATAATATCAGAAACAAGTTTCATCCTACGCATTAGTACAACTTATAGAGACGTTACAACTTCAAGTTGTCGTAGAGATTTGATGCGGAAACATATTTAGCTTACGCTACGCTGATCGCTAGAGGCGTGACTGACACCTCGACTAATGAATTAAGTTCGGCCAGAATGTTGTTGTATTGCCTGTTTTTTTAATGAAGGTAATGGTGTTTGATGTAGGATAGGATGGTGTGTATTTCTAAAAGGACAATTATCTTTATCGTGTGGTTAGTTCGTAACCTGGTGTCAGAGTTTTTAGGCCGCCCATGGGCCTCTGACTTGGCTTTACATGCCGTCAAGAAATATCTCTCAGGCATGCTGGTTTCCTCACGATGTTTTCCTTCACCGAAAAGCAAGTGATAATTATACTATACGCACATGAATCCGAAAAATCAGAGGTGCGTGCCTTGGGTTCGAACTCGAGACCTATGACTTGGCAGTCCGACGGTCACACCACTAGGCTATCACTGCTTACAAGACAACAATTAGGACAATTATCAATCAATATGTTAAGATAGAATGCTATGAATATTTTGAATGTTTGCCGTGCAAATTGATAAACTTATTAGTTTCCAGGCTACGAAGCTCAGAGTCTAGACATAAATAAATTCTATCATCGATCAAGTTTTGGAAGTCACAAATGTTTCATATGATTTTAAGCTAAAGAAAAGTTAGTGTTGAAACATGAAACGTCTTGAAAGCGGTTGCCAGTCGTCAGGTGTACTCATAAACCAGTCAATGATGATTAAAAAATACTACGATGAAATTATTACAGAGAAATCTCAGGCACATAGACTACTGCAGTCCACTGCAGCCGCCCCTCCTAATAGAGTTACACCATCATCATCTGCCTAGCCTTTTCCAAAATACATATGTTGGGGTCGGCTTCCAGTCTAACCGGATGCTCTGAATACCAGTATTTTCCATGGAGCGACTGCCTATCTGACTTCCACAACTCAGTTAGTACTGGATAGTTGGAAACCCCTTGGGTAAGACTGGTGTTTAAACTTTCGGGCCACTGACTACCTGTAACTACTGTCAAAGATGTACAAATGACAGCCGGTACCAACGGCTTAACGTGCTTTCCAAGGCACGGAAGAAACTCGGTATGTAATGGGTGATCGCCCATCCACGAACCAAGCTAGACAAGCGAGGCTTAACCTAAAGATCGACCCGAGCGGCTGTTATTATATATGACGCGCTTCCCTCCAAATAGAGTTACATCATCATCATTTCAGCCGAAAGACGTCCACTGCTGGACAAAGGCCTCCCCCAAAGGGATAGTTTCCCATAATTTCCAGTTACAAAACCACAGAGAACACTGCTGCCCATTCTCTGGTAAGCCCCTTAGTCGCCTCTTACGACACCCACGGGAAGATATGGGCTGGTGCTATTCTTTACGTCCGACAACACCATTAATACAAAATCAAGGAAACCTTAACAGTTCAGTACAAACGGTAACTCTCGATCAGGTAACGCCAGCTAAGTATACCGTTGTAGCTCCGAGATGCGCGTATAACGGTGCCTACCATTAATTGATACCAGTAAACGGTGCTGTCGGGCGGAATCGCGCGCTAAGCTATAATGCGCACTGTAATACGGTAATATCTGTAATGTTGCGTATTGTTTCTTGTGGTAACGGGGTTTGAGGAGTTTGTATTGTGAGGGAATGGTTTCTTTGTCTGGTTCCTTGGAAACAATTGTTCTCATTGCGGTGTCTTTGGCTTGAATGAAACTGTACTTGTGCTGGGTTATTCTGTGACCTATACTCCCTATCAGTAGCGAAGGGTCAATTTTTGTAAGAGGTAAGCCGGATTACATATCTTTAATGTGATTATATATTATTTCTCTATAGAATACTGATTGTGCCATTTTTCAAAGGGAAGTCGGTAGGAATGGAGTTGTATGGATCCTTCGCCACTGCTACCTAACACTAACTCAAAAGATTTACTACTAGTATAAGATCCCGCTATAAAACGACCTTCACCGAGATGCTTATTTAATGAAACGTATTTTATATTTAATTTAATATGTCAATAAATACAATCCATATGGGTTGCCTAGCAAATTTCAGTCCAGAGTATGTTTAATTAATAATTTAAAAAATATTTTTTTTTAAACATTTCACCGGTATGATTATTAGATAAATTCTATACCAATCGAAAGTATGAAGCCCATAGAATATGCAAACGTTAGGTTGCCTATTCTTTTCCGGTCACAACTATCGGGTTGCCAGGTATAAACAGGTAAATCTGTACTAGCATTTTGCAACGGTCTGTTTATTGAATGAAATTTAAATGAAATTAAAGATTATTTTATTCTGAACACGGTGGTATAGGGTTGCCTGCAAAAAATCAGTCCAGAATTGCAGAGAAATAGTTTTTTTTTTTTTTTCTCTATTTAAATAATAAACTACTCCAAAATGATGCATAGTATATACGAGTCTATCGCTATCCTTTTCTTTTCCAAGCCCAAATAGCATGCGCACTCTCTTTCTTTAAGTGGGCGGACTTTAAACAGCTGCTATGCTGTGTCCTCTTCTATCGCATGGGATGGTCGGTTGGGACCTCTCAGTCGCACACATTCACTCGGAGCAATATTTTACTTTTTAAAATTCGACAACCGCAATTCTGGACTGATTTTTTGCAGGCAACCCTATACCACCGTGTTCAGAATAAAGTAATCTTTAATTTCATTTAAATTTCATTCAATAAACAGACCGTTGCAAAATGCTAGTACAGATTTACCTGTTTATACCTGGCAACCCGATAGTTGTGACCGGAAAAGAATAGGCAACCTAACGTTTGCATATTCTATGGGCTTCATACTTTCGATTGGTATAGAATTTATCTAATAATCATACCGGTGAAATGTTTAAAAAAAAATATTTTTTAAATTATTAATTAAACATACTCTGGACTGAAATTTGCTAGGCAACCCATATGGATTGTATTTATTGACATATTAAATTAAATATAAAATACGTTTAATTAAATAAGCATCTCGGTGAAGGTCGTTTTATAGCGGGATCTTAGACTATACGCCGCCGGCCACATGTACAGGATAGTAAAATCAGTGGTGGGGGGGCTAGTAACTTAAAAAATAGAACGCCATCCTATTACACTATCCTAGCTTGAGACGCTAGCTTACTATCCTGCCTTGAGAAACTTTCCTCGTGTATCTCGGCCATAAGACAGCTACGGGTTGTATTACTTACTTGGTGTGTTTGCTAGCTGTACTTATTAAAAAACCCACACTTGTTAGCATTCCGGCCAACATATCAACTTCCTTTCAGTTTATTAAAACCAAAGACATTCAAATATTTCCGAGCGATAGACAGGACGAAGAAAATCGTAATCCAATACTTGTTACTACTTAGTAACAAGTCGGTCTGTCAAGTGTCATACGCCCGCTTGTCAGGTAGCATTCGTGTGTCAAAAACGAAAATATTCAGGATGAAAATTATTATATGACAATATTCCCAATGCCCGCTCTACATGTTTTAAATCTCTTTGATTAAAATTAATCGACACAATAAACAACTTAACACAACACTATGATTATAAAACACTCAAAAACACTAGTTCAACTGAAACTTAATCATAACTTACCCAACAATTAATCTCTTAACACCCTGTATTTAAACAGACGTAGATATACTGGTGTAATGTCTTTCTAACTATACAGTCCAACTAACTTACTAATAATGAATGACGTGTAAATGAGTTAACTATTAGTGTTAGTGGCTCGATGGCTAGCTTGAACTTTCGCTTGCTCGGTCACTAGGATTCGACCTCATTGGTTTATTGTGGGGCGAGGTGGTACTTAGTAAGTACCACTTGTAGATATGGTATTGGGGTTACTGTTTATATTATTTGACATTTGTTTTACCTACTTTGAAGTGGTTGTATTTTAAAAAGCATCTACAGAGTTTTGTTCGGCTCGTCTTGGGTAGTCTGTCCCGAACTAACTGATTTGTAAATCGTTTTATTTGAGCTTTTGTTTATGACTTAAATGGCCAGCTTCCTGTAAGCATGCTCCATGATTAATGCCCATATCCACGATGTACGCACGACGGCCAATCAAGCTATACATACCCAGTTTATGCGGATCCTCATTGTTTAGGAAATCCATACAAAGCGAGGCCAAGTTATTCTGGAAATGTACAGCTTCATGATCCGCCGTGTGTACACGAAGAGTTAAAACAGGTTGATATTATTATTATATTCAGTCCATTAAGTTAGAATTGGAAAAAAGAAAGGAAACGTATGTATGTAATGGGTGGTTAGCCATCCACAGACCAACCTGGGCAAGCACGGCTTAAACTAAAGATCGATCCGAGCGGCTGTTTTTATTTAGCCACGACCTCCTCTAATATGTTAACAATATACCGAAATAAAAAAAGTCCGTATTGCATTTTCTCCTTTCGGGTCACAGACGCAATAAATAACGGAGACTTCTAAATAACATCGTGGTATTCGCATCTGCACCACACCTTAGTTTAAACTAGCGAATGCATAAATAATATTGATGGCCGCAATAATTCTTAGCCTCTTATTATAAATTGGAACGTCTGTATTTCAATTTGTTAGTACGGAACTGCTTGTCTAATATTCGTGCAACTTTCTGCAAGCGCACCTATGTAGTTGTGTGGTTGTCCCACAACTGTATCTATTTTAGTGATATGTTTTTTAGTTTTCGTCATTGCGCCTTTTCCAATAAATTATTTAGCGAAATATGAGGAGTTTTGTATGGTTAAAAAGTTCCATAGCATAACATCACGCCTGGTATCCCCAAAGGGATACAGAGGTGTACCTAATAGTTCGCCCTCTTTTCGCCAGTTATGCTTCAGTCGCATTGTAAAAGGGGGCGAGCCGACTGCCATCAATTGGGCACAAATCTAAACTTTGGGGCTGTAACTGAGAAATCCTTGTTGGAAAAACTCAATAACACTGCCCGACCTGGGAATCGAAACCGGGATCTCATGCTCAGCAGTCGCGCTTGCAACCTCTATACCCAATAAGGCAGTTCCATACCCTCTAGTTTTTTTAGCAAAAAACATATACACCGTGACTTTTTAGTCGTCTTACAAAGGTGGTCCACTCAATGTGCCCGACATCAAACAGTTCTAGGCGCGTTTTTTTTTACCTACCGTAATAGGTACAAAGCAAAATAAATAAACATTGGAAAAAAATATGAAACATCCTGTTAATGATGTTTACGTGTCAAACGGGAACGCAATATACCTACCCAGCGCTCGAGTCCAGTAGATTATCGCTCACAACAGGGTGTTTTAACTGGGTCCATATTGGCTCACCTAAAGTTCTTTTCCCGAAATTGTTCTTCCTAACGATTTGTAATCCTAATGATCACTCTTCCTAAAATTCTTCATCCTAAAATTTTCATTCATACTATTTGTAGTGCTACCGGCGATGTTCATAACACTCATGTTTCCGAAAATTGTAATTAATAATATCATTAATGTAAATATATTTAAACTCCTACTGTTTTTTATCATAACGCTTTTATCCCTAAACATAAGTACAGGTCAGAGTGTCGTCTTGGGGGCACTATGAAAAAAAAACTTAGAAAAATTTCGCAACCAATTTCGAAGTAGCGCTCGCCGGCCGCTGCCGCGGCACCGCTCGCTGCGCTCGCTCGGCTCGCGCGTAGTTGCTCACAGTTCTAACCTAACCTAACCTATGGATCCCTTCCACATCGTTTATACGACAAACGGTTAGTCGGAGACAAAAAACACCAAGAAACTTTTATTCTTACATTTAGGTGTTTTATACGATAGAATTGAGAAAATAAACGGTTTGCAAAAATAACACTTTTTTGGCTAAAGTCTAAACAAAAAATATATGACTTTGAATAATAGTGTAAAAGATGGTTATGTTGAGAAAATATAGGAAAACAAATAAAAGTATAACAGATGTTTATTGCTACTGACATTATGAAGTTGAATGCTTCGGAATTATAAAATTAGAGACAGAGTAGTTAGGAATTGTGATTGTTAGGATGAAAAATGTTAGGAAGAACATTTTCGGATTTCCAATTATCGGAGTTGAAAATTTAGGTGAACTTTGGCGCACCCGTTTTAACTACGTCATG
Source organism: Noctua pronuba (assembly GCA_905220335.1). Classification (NCBI taxonomy): domain Eukaryota; kingdom Metazoa; phylum Arthropoda; class Insecta; order Lepidoptera; family Noctuidae; genus Noctua; species Noctua pronuba. The sequence continues at coordinate 5,533,266 of LR999918.1, read as the reverse complement.
CGTCATAATATTGAATAATACTTTTTTTTTTAAATACCTTTTTTTATGAATGCTTAGTAGTCATTGGATACATGAAGTGCGCTGCCGTTGTAAGACGACTAAAAAGTCACGGTGTATACAGTGCTGAAAGAACTGTAGCCGTTTTCCTCCTTAATTGAATAGACGCAAGAAAACCCACGGCACAAACACAGTTAACAAGCGCTGCCTCAGCCAATTAAGCACAGCAAAACACGCATTATATGGCTAACAAACAAAATGTCATGCATATTTGTAATGTGCATACCATTTGAATATTTAACTACTATGGTTAGATTTCCCACTGCATACGCAAGAAATGTGAAACTTGTTGTTTTTGCGTTTTTCATTTAATTGCTTATGCTTGATTAATGGACACCCTAGCTTGTTTATATTGTATGATGAGTCTTCTGTGGTTGAAGGGATAGGCAGAAAAGCTAGTTTTGACCGTATTTGGATGGATCTAGAATATTAATGTGAGAACTTTGCGTCGTACGTCTAGTGGTCGCAAGCGCGACTGCTGAGCACGAGGTACACGGTTCGATTCCCAGGTCAGCCTAAGTGTTATTGGGCTTTTCTTTTAGGAATTTCTCAGTAGCAGCCACGGAGTCTGGATTTGTGTGTGATCGGTTCTGTGGTTTAGGCGTGAAAAGGTAACAAACAAACAAACAAACAAACTTACTTTCGCATTTATAATATAAGTAAGGATCCCTTATGTACTAAATGTATGTATGTACCTTGTGAATAACTGTGTGTAACTTTTCCCCATCCACGTGTAAGGAAATATTTCATGCTTACGTTTTTGTTTCAGGTAATTCATGAATTTCACATTCTGCTACCCCGCGGGTATTGTGCTCGAGAACCGGTGAGCTGTTGTTGCGGCAACCCTTTGTTCTAGTTATTATTTTGAATTTCCAGCAATATCACAGTATTATAATGAAGACATTTTATTAATTAAAAAGTTAAACCTGGTTCCACCATTTTGGTGGTTTGTTCCCTTTGGGATTCTTTCTTTGTGGTACTGGTAAAATGGCTTAAGGGAATATAAACAATCAGAGTGTATTAGCCTCTTTCCTATTAATTAGGGTGAACGATTACATAGAGTAGACGTAGAAACACTATCGCCTATCATCAAATGAGATAATGATCAAACGCGATGCGAGCCTATTATCAATAGTAATTAATGTTTATTTATTTAATTACAACGGTTGTGTCTACAACCAATATAGTAACTAAAATTATAAAAATAAAAGAGATAAAATATAACATACAGGGTGTAAACGGACCCTTCACGAAGCCGTCAACCAAGCATTCTGTACATCAAACTAAGTAACTTTACGCAAAAAAAGTGCTGGGAAACGACTTTTTTTTGGGGTGAAAAATCACGTTTTGCGGTAGGACTCAGTAACGCACTCAGAACATTGTGCTGATGGATGGATTGAATAGTACGGGGGTCATGGAGGTGTTTAAAGTAAAAATCTTACTTTAAAAACATGCATTTAAAAAAAACTTGTGTAAAAGTTGGAACTTTGACCAACAATATATCCGTAACTAGAAGTTTCCCAGGTATGGTCCAGAACAAAAAAATTATCGCAATGAGGGGGAGAAAAAGTGCCTTTCGGCTTCGTTAAGGGTCTTTTTACACCCTTTATATTAAAATACACAAAATAACAAAGTAAAGCAAAATTTGAAGTGAAAACATAAATAGAAGAAGGTTAACAACACTTTCATAAATTCCTCTCACAGTACTTCTGACATACCAATGAAATCTTCGTCCATCCATCAGCAAACAGATCGTCGTTGGATTAGAATCCAAGAGATCATTAAGCGCGGCCATATTGCGAGGAATTGGCGACCTAGCCGTGCAACAGTATGACATGGAGGCACGGCAAACAGCCAGTTCGTTCTGCCCCGGCAGTAATTTTCTGGAACAAAGAAGCCAGCGCCAGCACATCAAGCAGACCAATATAAGTAGCACGGAGGCACTACGTCGGGGGGAAACTCCGCTGCCGCGGCAAATCGCTCAGCGGACAGACCTCCGGCGCGATCTCATGGCGACATGGAGAGAGCGACTGTCGCAACCCCGTGCAGGGCACGCCACAATAGTAGCGATACGGTGCCCTCACCTTCCGCCTGACGCAGGTCCTCACCGGACACGCTTGTTTCGGACGGTTCCTGCACCGAATCGGGTAGGAGGAAACGCGTGGTGTTACCACTGCGAGGATCGTCCAGAGGACACGGCGGAGCACACCGTGGAGGTCTGCCCCGCTTGAGCGGAGCTCCGCCGTGTCCTCGTAGCGGCGATTGGCGGCGGCGACCTCTCGCGTCCGGCCCTGGTTCAAGCCATGGTCCGGAGCGAGAGGGAATGGGAAGCCGTCACCTCCTTTTGCGAAGCAGTTAAAAAAAAAGTTTTTGTTTCCATATGTATTTTACTGTGTCCAAAAAGAATAAAATAAATATCAATTAAAAAGAGTCACTTCAGCAAGCACTACTTCTCATTATCTCAATATTCGAACCGTAAAAAAGTACAAAAAGCCCAGTTAAAATACTACAAGAGTTATCAGAATTCAGAAGTACGTGCTTCCGTAGCCATTCGTCGGATTAAAACGCCAGTTAATTGCTATTGCGAAAATCTGTTAAAATTCAGGCCGAGTTAACGCGTTCGTAAACTAATGTTTTCCCACCTTTTGTTTTGTTATCGCTACTGGTTAACCTTATTGCGTGTGTCGTAAAACCAAAGTATACAAAAAGGCAGTAAGACAAGATTTGGGAAAATGTGAACGTAAACAGATCCTTCGTAAGGTGAACCGGTGTGATGTTACCTCATGGGCTCAGGAATCGTGGTATTGCTTGGGGGAGACTCATGTCCACCACCAAAAACCTCAGAACGCTACCTGCTAAAATTCTTACCAGTGGCGAAGCGTCAAATTTGTATAAAAGGCCGAAGCCAAAGAAAGAAATGAAAACTTACTAAGTTTTTTGATCACCGCCCTTAACTGTTTTCATTTTGATTCCCATTTTCGTTATCAGCCCAAAAACCTATGGAAATGACACCCATGACGAAAAAACCGTAAATTTTCGTTGGCCATCATGAATTTTCATTTTGACTAGCCACTCCACATGGTGTTGCTTTGGGGGTTTATGACTAGCAGTTGATATTTTTCGGTTATCCTTAAATACAAGGTTTTTTTTGAATAAGTTCCTACATAATTTATAAAATGTTAATTTTGATGAATGTTATCACGGTTTATGCACCATCTCTTCCTACCAATTAGCACGCTACGATATGCGGCTGAACATGTTTGAACTTTCTATATCTTATTGTTATCTTGCATGCAATGTATCATGTACACCATGTTTAAACAAATAAAATTTTACTTACTTACATTCTTGGTCGTTCGTGTTTTCAAACAAATAGAGTAAACCTTCTGTAACATTCTCGGCATGACAATATCAAATCAGTGTGGGAGGTTTTACTATTCTGACGGGTTTGACAGTATCCGGAAATTCATACATGTCTTGTTTATCGATAACATCATGACGTTTTCCGATAGAGGTGGGCTGACACTTATTCACTATCCGTTGTGAGTTTGACAAGCATCCCGTTGCCATGACTTTTGATGGATTCGCTTCCAACATTGTCAATTTACTTTGTGTTTCTAGTTCAAACTCAAAGCATTTATTTCAATTAGACCATAACAGGCACTTTTGAATGTCAGAAAAACAAAGAAGGCGAAGCACAGTCCCAGACACAAGGCATAATAACTTGTGAAAGTACTGTAGTTGCCCATTCCAAAGCGTAGATCTCTATGGAGAAGAATGGGCAAGAAACTCCATGGACACTCTTTTCAATCAAAATATTTTTACAAGAACTTGGGTACATCATTCATGTTGAGATAATACATATAAAAGAAGATAAAAATAAAAGAAATTAATCTGGCTTTCACGCTTCTAATCTGTATATAAAATGAAAACTATATTGATATTGTTAGCCTACGGCATCCCACTGCTGGGCAATGGCCTCTCCCCATGACTTCCAGTTGTTTCGATTCAGGGCCAACGTGCACCACTGGTCGCTGGTCATGTCCAGCTCGTCCCATCAGCCGTCTTCTACGAGGTCTGCCGCGACGCTATCTGGCTGTGTCAGGGCTCCGGACAGTGGCTATTTAATGAATGAAAACTATACAATTGCCAAAACAGTTTTCTCTATTTGAAAGAACAGTGTCAATAAATGATTAAAAAGCATTTCCGTATACAAAACAATCGATAGCATTGTATACAAGCTTAATGTATCCCTCTGTGGATGTGCGGCTGTTAATTTATTCATTGCGAATGGCTTAGCCCGGTCTGTTGTATAAAATGTGCCGGATAAACTGTTTGTTTTTACTCTGTCCTTATTTTTATTTTTGTTATGGTCGAAAGACTGGCAATATAGCGGTTGATGTATGTTGATCTATAATGTATAATGGTTGTAGTAGATCGGTTGATCCACGCTTCGCGGGTAATTGACACGTGGAATATACTTTGAGATTCATAGAGAACAAGAATTTGTATGGTATCTTACAACTAAAAAACCCGCCTACTGAAAAATCTTCAATTCAATTCGGGGTTTACAAGGTAAAATCGCCTCCTATTGTTAAAATCGGTTAAAATGTAGCTTAAGTTACCCGGGCCATAATAACCAATCGATTGACACCTTATTCATGAAAATCGGATGAATAGTTTAGGCACTAGGGAGGAACATACGTAAATACAAACATACATAGACTGCTAAAATCATAACCCTTCCTTTTGGCTTCGCCGTAGTTACAGTCTGTTTTTTTAATCCCTGAGACTAAATTGACAAGTAAAAATGGCAAACTGACATAGAATTCAATAGGATTTATGCCAGTTTTGACATTTTCACTTGTCAATTTAGTCTCAGGGATTAAAAAACAGACAATAGGTAAAAATAACGTTGATCGATCCCGATTTTTATAGGAACTCATAACCAATGTTCAAAACTGACGACCGTTCTTTTCATTGGCAATTTTTTTTATTGTGATTCAGGTATGATCTTCATAACACCGTTTGAACTTCAAACGTTCAATATACTATAGAATCTAATGAAAAACATACTGTAGGCTAAGAAAAAGGTGTAGAACTCCGTTGAAGTTTTTGTCACGGAAGCTAAGAAGCACATACAAAATTGAACGCAGAAACTCACCGACTAATATTACCTTAACCATAAAGTTCGGTACGTACCCCTACGGGGGTCTGACACATAAACCTCCGCCGGCTTGGTAGATACCCCCAAAGGGGTCTGCGTTTAAGTCATCCGTCATCCTCATTATTTATGTAAATATTTAATATTCTGATTATCAAATACTATGAGTGTGCGTTAATTAAGAGAGTTGGATAAAAAGTTCATATGACATCGCCATTAAAACTTCAGTATTTAGCGCGCAAGTTTCTTAATTTATCCTTATAAAATCCAAGTGCGTAAATACGGTCATCGCCATTTTGACGGCAGTGCCGGCCGAGGCTAAAAATCATAAAAATTGTGGTTTTCGGACATCCAAGCTCCACTATGTTGAGAATGATTAACTCGTCATTAAATTATGTGACGAATTAATCCATAGTTCAATTTAAATAAGCAGTGGTAACGATGAATTTTGATATCTAAAGTCGAATTTTCGCGCCAATCGTGCGTGTTTACATTTTTATTTTTCACATTACATCACACAGACGCGAACAGATTCGATAACAAATATGACAAATATCATTCCAAATATTATAAACAACGTGAAAATGCCCAGATCTTAGCGTAATTTACTAATACGGGACCAATAACTCGTAATATTCATTACCACTCCTCAATTTGTAATCGAAATAGACGGCAATTTTTTTTTTTAATTGCTGCGTTTTATGGATGCGATTATTTCAATCGATTCGTTTTTTGTAAATTTCGATCAAATCGAGAAATTAAATTAAGGAATTTAAGAAATCGATAGATGGAAATTAAAATAATTTTGTTTTAAGCTTAAAATACAATAAATAAATACAATAATATTTTTAAGCTTTATAATGGTAATTTTAATAGTTTTTCGTACATTATAGGTACTAAAACCGAAACAACAAACAGCACAGACTGATCTATGGCTAAATTCGCGCCATTTTTTTTTCAAATAAAAATTTAAGTTTTGAACGCATTCGCTGTTCAAATTACATTGTATTTTACTAGATAATTTATAGTATTTTTTATATTACATAAATATGCTTTTATTTAACTTCCCGTGTTAGTAAGTATTGGTCAAATCTTGCAACTGAATTTCAAACCAGTTCCCCTATACTGATTGAGCTGAAATTTTGCACATGCCTTTGGTTCTGGTGACAATACATTTTTATGACAAACATTACTATTAGTCTTGCAGACAGGATCGTCTCCTCGCGACAGAACTCCTCAACGGTTAATAGCGCGGACACGAAACTTTGTATACGCTTTTAATTTTGATAGATATAGATGATTTCTTTCATGACTTCATCCTGCAACCAGGATCGTCTTCTCATGAGGGAACTCCTTAACAGTTAATAGCACGGATACGGAAATTCGTATGCGCGTTCATATTTGACGAATATTCATGATTTCTATAATGACCTCATCCTGCAGCCAAAATCGCCTTCTCACGAGGGAACTCCTCAATGGTTAACCCAGACACGAAATTTTGTATAGATACGCGTTCAATTTTGATGAATAAACCTAATTTGTATCGTATTTGACCTACAGCTAGGATTGTCTTTTCATGAGGACACTCCTCAACGGTGAATAGCATAATATAGTGATGCGGTATCAGAAATGTACAGAATACGACAAAATTAAAAATTCCGAAATAAGTATTTTTTTTTAATGACTTCTTAATTTTATTTTTTATTGTTGTTGGTCGGTTGGATATAGAATGCCCAGGATCTTATATACTTATCTTAGGCACAGTAAAAATTTATTTTGTTCCCAAGATGAATTTTATTTAGTCTACAAAATTGGGTTTAGTTTGGTTGAGTAATTGTGTTAGGTTGGATTGGTTATTGTGGGATTCACCACTTACAAATACTTCTTTTATCATCCTGTTCTTTCTCAAAAGGGCAAAGGCCTCCCCATGGCATTCCAATTTTCTTTATCTTTTGCCTTCTCCGACTAATACTTTTAATGGTGAATATTTTTTATACTTAATGAGCTTGGTTTAGTTGCAACCCAAAAAACTAGATATGAAATTATATTTTTAAGAAAACTACAAATGCGAGTAGGGCTCTTGCCATGAGGGTTCTGTCGCATAGCTGTTCACGGCTTCACTCAAGTGACACGGCCCACGGCCTATGATGGATAACCTGAACTTTGAAGTTGTAAAAGACGTTTTTAGAGTGGATAGTGAACCGCTTTCAAAGAATAAACTAACGTTTCTTTAGGATACGGCCTATGAATTGGCGATTGCGAAATAAAAGACAATAAGTTTGTCGGTCATCGTTACCGAGGCAGGCCCAAGAAACGCTGGCGTGTCGATTTAGACTCGTTCTTGGCTAATTGGCCAGAGAAGGCAAATCACCGACAGAGTAGGACAGGAATGGAAGAGGCTTTTGCTCAACAGTGGTAAAGAATAGGCTAAACAAGAAAAAAAGTTTGTCCTAATCTAACACAATAACCCAACCGACAATACGCTGCCAACAATTTATATATCTTTTGCGGATCAAACAATTTTTTTTTACCAAGATTCTATATCAAACCTTCAGATATTTCAAAACAAAATTCGCAATAAATGATAATAGTAAATTATTACACTTATAAAGTAAGAATAAATGTGAAATGCGAGCGCATTCCTAATTTAAATTTTGAAACAAAAAAAAACGCAACCGTGCGTATTTATGTACAATTGAAAATCAATCCATTTCCAGATTTTTTATTTGCTTGAACTGTTAGACTTTATTTCTTGCCAAATCCCACGCTACTAGTTCAACGGAAAGTTAGGAGACTATCTATAAGTTTTTAAAAGAAAGATAATCATCAGAATGTTTATTTAGAAGCAATTTTTTTTTGTGATTACACATTTCTGTGTTTCTTATCATTTATAAGTCTCCTTCTCTTGAAGTCAACCAAAAACATCGAATAGTTACTAAATGAAATTATGTAAACAGATAGCTTGAAAAAGTTAATTTAAAATTTAAATAATTTTTTGAAATTATACCAAAGAGTTTTTATTCCGTTTCAACTCTTTTTTTCAAACTTGATTTCAATTCGAGTATCGATTAGGCTGAATCCAACTTTTTAATCGAATGATGAACTTTGGGTTTACGGTCAGCACTAAGACTTTTTAGTTATATTTGTCAAGACTTTGATCGTGTTTTTTATGAAATTATGTATGAATAATGGTAAAAATAAGAACGCAGATAGTTTGTTACTGTCTTTATTTTGCCCTTTTGAGTTTTTTTAGCAAACGAGAACTTTTCTATGTACATTATTTCCAGCGCAACTAAGTTACCTATTTTTTGGAAGGGTGTAGCGGTACGTAATTTACACATATTTGGAAATAGACTGACGCCGTTTTACTGATATCAACACGTTATTGGAGATATTAACCATAAACTTATAGTATGAAACAGCTTCCGCGACATATTTTTCATTAAAAAATCGAATGCTGAAAGTTCACGAAAATTCTTGAATTTCATGACAATTCACATCTCCCCGCCGATTCAGCTGGTGTGTCATGTGTCAAAATCTTGTCGAGCATAGTGGTTAAAGGAGTTTTCCCACTACACCGTACCATACCATGATCGTGCTATGACCGTATCAGGCACGGAAAGACACTTGACACGGACTACTATACTCGCTAGAACGTATCAACAGTGTATCATACTCGTTTATAACGGGTTTAGAACGGTCATCATACGCGGTTGAAGCCCATTCCCTAGCGAAGATCTCTATGGAGAAAAGAAACACCATGGACCCTCTTTTAAATCAGAATATTTTTTACAAAACCTTGGTTACATCATTCATTTTGAGATGGTACAGTATGTGAGAACGATTTAGCAAGATGTGTACGTTAAAAGTGTCCATAATAAAACAAAACAAAAAACCTTACCTTACCCTTTTTTTTTTCGGATCGGAATCATCAAATGACCCCCCCGCACAGGGCGGATTGGGAGGGAGTATCAGACTTTTACGGACTAAAAACCCATCCATGTTCCTTCTTTGCCCTTTGTGTTCCAGGGCCGCGGTATATCTTTCGAACAGTCCCGCAGGTCCCCCTTAAATAGAATTTTGATTGGCACGTAGTTCACCTTTTCGCATAGGTCACAATTTCTTATTAGTACTTGAAACTTAAGTACCTAAGTAGCTAATTGATTTTTCTTTTCCACTCTAGTGTCTTCCCAAATAATATTTTATTTGAAATCCATGTAATGTAGCTAATTGTTTCATCACGCTAGAAAGCTTCCGAGAAACACCTACTCACTGCTACCTACAACCTCTTTGTACAGTAGATATTTTCATAATTATGAAGCACTTCTACAACATTTCCTGTGACCTACTTTAAAGCTAAGTAAGGTAGGTAAGCTGATATTGGCAGGTGCCTTTATAGTGTACTATGTTTGTTATGCAGGCAGGAGGAGATCGTTGCTAAATAATAACAGCCGCTCGGGCCGAGCCTTAGGTTAAGCCATGCTTGCCTAGGTTGGTCTGTGGTTGGGTGACCACCCATTACATACCGAGTTTCCTCCGTGTCTCGAAAAGCACGTGAAGCCGTTGTTCCCGGGTGATATTTGTAGATCTTTGACAATCGTTAGGTAGTCAGTGGCCCAAAAAGTCTGACCACCAGTCTTACCAAGGGGTATCGTATTACCCAGTACTAACTGGGTTGTGGAGGTCAGATAGGCAGTCGCACCATGTTAAATACTGGTATTCAGCTGTATCTGGTAAGACTGGAAGCCGACCCCAATATAGTTGGGAAAAGGCTAGGCAGATGTTTGTTATGCAGGTTACCGATGATGAGGTCATTAAATTCAAAAGTAAACGAATGAAAGCGTCATAAATATTGCCAGTGTTTGTATATATTTTTTTTAAAGAATATTGCCATTTTTTTTCGCCACACCAAACGAATACAGTTTCAAATATGAAATACTAGATTTGCCCGCGGCTTCGCTCGCGTTAATTTAGAATTTTATATTCAATTTGGGTTGTGCTCTGCTTGTAATTCAATTATTATTCGAAAGACACGTGGCGCCATCTGTTCGCATAATAACGTTATTGTGGTTTTCCTCGGGAACAGTACTCTTTTCGGGATGAAAGGTACCCTATGTCCGTTTCTTTACAACGTATATGCAAAATTTCGGGATGATCGGTTCAGTGGTTTAGGCGTGAAAAGGTAACAAACAAACTTACTTTCGCATTTATAGTATAAGTAAGGATTTGTGTGGAAATCCCAGTTTTTGTATTTCAATTAGGCTCTCAAGCTTCCCAGAGTTCCCAGCTTTATCACCGTTCAATATTCTAAGGCTCACTCCAAAAGCTAAATAAGGACCTGCCACTACCAAGTCCTCGACACAACATTTTTTTTTATTGCACAAATACTTTAAAAAGTTTTGCAACAAAGTAAGTGGACGAGAATCGAGATTAAGTTGCCAGTTTGCGTTTTATTGAATGGACTTAGAGATAAAAGTGCAATGTCGAAGTACTCGTTGATATCAGCTTTCATGAGAATGGCGCCAAGCCAAACGAGGCATGTATGCACCATTTACATTTTAATGGAGACTTGGATTTAAAAAACACAGGTGCGCATTGTTTTACTAAATTTGGTTAGTAGTTTTGTTGCTTTTAGGAAGTTTATCTTAGTTGCAGGTTCTGGGCTGTTGCCTTTATGGACTGTCTAACATCAAGAGAAACTTTGAGGGTTATAGAAGTCTATGTTTGCCCTGTTCAAGTCAAATCTGTTCCCCAGAGACAATAATTGTCTCTATTTATAGAACACTAGCGGCCCGTCCCGGCTTTGCACGGGTGGACATTTATTTTTTAAACGTTTTGGGATAAAATATAGCCTATGTTACTCAGGGATAATGTAGCTTTCTAATGGTGAAAAAATTTTTGAAATCGGCACAGTAGTTTTTGAGTTTATTCATTACAAACATACACACACACACAAAAATACAAATCTTTCCTCTTTATAATAATAGTAAGATTATCTATCCACCAACCATGCGGTTTTTGGCTTTTTCCATATATTCAATAGTTACTAAGGAAAAGTGTTTACTTCGTTTTACTGCCAAACATCTACCAAAAGCCTCACTTAAAAAAATACCCAACTGTGTACCACATCAGTTTCTAAAAAGTTGCGTAAATTGTAAATTGCGTCTTCTCCACACCAATCCCCTTTCTACTTTTCTGCCACTCCTGTCTCTTTAAACAGCAACTCAATACCTAAACAAAATTACCATAATCGAACCTCTAATTACCTTAAACGATCCAAAAAGCTAGGAGTGCCTATATTTAGCCGTCCACGCCCCGAGCTGAACAAGATATAACCATAAATTACGATACATTTTCACCTAATTAGCTGGTAGGTAACATGGAGGAAATTTGCGTAGGCATTACACATGTTTTCCTTTATGAATAAAACCTACGCATCCTTGGTTTGTGTGTTAATAGAACAGAAGGTCCACTTATAAGAACAGGCGAGGAGATACTGGCACAAGAGCAGAAATGAGGACCTGCTCATTTGTTGAGTTGGTCCTCGTTATAGCCAGTTGACACCTATGGTCTCTGCCACGTCCCCTTACAGTGACTGTTACTGTCAGCCTGTATCATCCCACTGCTGGGCAAAGGCCTCTCCTCATGACTTCCAAATCCTTCGATCCAGGGATAATGAATGACTGATCCTTATGATATTTTTCTTTTGTCAGTTAATTTTGGATTCATACATTTTGAATATGAATGTGGATGGCTATAAGGCTAAAGGAAGACCAAAGAAACGATGGATGGACTGTGTGAAGGGTGATATGGGCAGAAAGGAGATGACGAGTAAAAGAAAGAAGAAGAAATGCTGCGCCGACCCCAAATAAATTGAGATAAGAGCAGGAGAATGATGATGATGATGAGTTCATTTTAGCTCATAGTAGTTCTAGTTCTGCTCATCTGCCTTGTATCTTGTCTGAAACCCACGTGATGAGAGAGAGAATCTTTCCCACCTATTATGGTAATTCAGGTTTTATTTCTGTGACGCCTTTCAATAGAATATCTTTACACTTATGTAAGGATTAAAGCAGCCACCTTTCAGCTGATATAAATATAGAGAGAACAGATCTTCTGTCCCTGTCTCCTGAATCACGCAATAAAATGTGACAAAATCAAGCCCGCCCCAGTTGATTTTATGACAGATATTTTTAGTATGTGGTTTTATTACTTCATCGATGGAGTGATGCGAGAATGTTGTTAAAGAGAACTCGTGCCGTGATTGTGTGGGTGTGCACTTAGGTTAACCTATATACTAACTTAGCGTATACTTATTTTATGTACATTGTTGGTTCTTGTAGGTGTTTAAGGCTCTTCGCTCACGGCGACTTTTCGTAACGACGCCCGCGCGACATCGGTATTCTCGCGTGTTAGTCGCGTTTGCAACGCGCGATAGAATTGATGCAAACGCGCCTGTTGTTTCGACGGAGTCTATCTTACAACTATACAGGGTGTAAACGGACCCTTCACGAAGCCGTCAACCAAGCATTCTGTGCATCAAACTAAGAAACTCTACGCAAAAATTATTGCTGGGAAACGACTTTTTTTTTTGGTGAAAAATCACGTTTTACGGTAAAACTCAATGTTACGCACTCAAAACTTATTGCTGATGGATGCTTTGAATAGTAAACGGGTCATGGAGTTATTTAAAGTAAAGGTAAAACCTCAAAAAGTGGTTGAAACAAAAAATCTTGTGAAAAAATTGGAACTGACCTCCAATGTCTCCGTAACTGGAAGGTTCCCAGGTATTGTCTAGAAGAAAAAAATGATCCCAATGATGGGCAGAATATGTGGTTTTCGTTTTCGTTAAGGTTCTTTTTACACCCTTTAGAGTTCACAGGCATTTGTGTATGGATTAATACTAAATTGCCTTTGTATCGCGACTAAAAAGCGACATCCCAATAGTAGTGGTACAGAAGCGTGGTTACGAGGGCGAAGGAACACAGCCAGCGATAGGATCGCGACTATATCGCGGCTGTTTTGCGTTTGCATCTCTACTCTATCGCTGCAAATTTTGTAATGGGCGAAGGCCCTAAGCTAGATTTAATACGTCAAGGCTTGACAAAGCCGAGGTAACGCAGGATTAATTAAGGGGATCTAAAGCTAAGTCTAATACTTTTTTGCCATCCATTTCCGGAGATTTATTGGGATCGGAATACACTGATCTTCGTCCTGGTAAATACTTCTTCTATTCTATAAAGGACGTTCAGAAGCTCCGCGGTCATTATGGAAGCAAAATCGAGTTGTAGACAGAAAATATCATACTGCGTTATAGTTTGACTAAGAATAAGTCATAGACATAAGAATTTTAGAGGAGACTCTCGTCAAAGGCAAGCTTTTTATATTAAAAAAAAAACATATTTTTATTTAAATGCTCCTGAAAAAAGATTATTAACTTAGTTTTGGCTGGTTTTGTATTCTCTTCAGTAAACACTTTTAATTCATCTAAAAAATATAACTAGTCCGCCATATTGAATTTAGACTGAGATCACTTAGCTAACCACGCATTGTCATCCAAACAAAATGTGTCGTTAATCGGTTGGGAATAACTGTTTTAAAATTCAGTTGCAAGATTTGAACTAAACAAATATACACACAAACATTGCAAGTTAAAATAAAAGCTTGTTAAAATCAAATGCTCCAGAGCGTCGCAAATTGTCCTTCTTGTATTTTCTACAAAGGACAAAGTGGTTGATAATACAAGTCAAAGCGCCTTTTAAGTGCTCCATAAGTGTATTTCCTTTCTTAACATTTTCAAGAGAAAACGTCCTTTATAAACAGGGTCTTCAAAGGTATGTTCCATAAAACACCATTAATTAAGAATTGCTACATCTTGCCTTTTTTCTTTTTCGTGTGATTTGTGCCTAACCTGGTGTCAGAGTTTTTTTGCTGCCCATAAGCCTCTGACTTGGCCGTCGAAAAATATTTCCTTCAGGCGTGCTGGTGGACGGTGAGTAATGGGCTAAGCTCGCTGTCCGTCCGTCTTATGACGACAAGCCGTGTCGACGGCGCGATCGTGTTCCACGCGCACCTCAAAGAGATGTCAGCAAACAGGAAGGAGTCCGCAAGGGCCGATGCCTACCGGGGCTGCGGGATTGTTCGAAAGAGATACCACGGCCCTGGAACACAAAGGGCAAAGAAGGAACATGGATGGGTTTTACTCAGTAAAAGTCTGACACTCCCTTCCACTCCGCCCAGAGCGAGGAGTCATTTGATGATTCAAATCCGAAAAAAAAAGTCATTCTGGTTTCCCCACGATGTTTTCCTTCATCAAAAGTCTTCGTCTTCCTTTAATAAATACTAAGAACATAAGCGCAATATCAACACTAGGTTATTCCAAAGGTACCTCACCTCATCCATTATAAAGTAGTGTTGTACCTGAACTTTCAAATATATCGATAAAGTTCTAAGAGGAAATGTTCAATTTAATTAGTTTTGTTGTTTTCCAGTTTATACGGTTTCCTAGCTTTAATTAGTTTTTAGTTGAGAAATAAAATTGATTAGTATTATGTAAGCTGTAATTGTAGTTAGAAGTCATAAGGAAATTGTAGTTTCACACGATGAGTATTTTTATTGTGAGATTCTTTGAATAGTAAAGTTTATAGACGTTTTTCTTCTAAGTACCTAGATTGGACTATCTTTGTTCTCGTAAACGGTTTGAGTATAAATACATAAATGCAACTGCCTCTTAGGCCGAGTGGTCGCAAGTGTGACTGCTCTGCATTAGGTCTTGGGTTCGATTCCCGGGTCGAGCAAAGTATTATTGGGTTATTCCATCAAGAATCTCTCAATAGCAGCCACGAACTCTGGATTTGTGCCCGGTTGATGGCAATAGGCTCGCCCCCTATTACATGGGACTCAATAACATAACTGGCGAAATGAGGGTGTACTAATAGGTACACTTCTTCCTAACCGTTCGGGGATAACAGGCGTGGTGTTATGTTTTATAAATACAATAGCGACTTTCCGAGTTGGTAGTCCCCATATACAGGGTGTAAATAGACCCTTCACGAAGCCGTCAACCAACCATTCTGTACTTCAAACTAAGTAACTTAACGCAAAAATTATTGCTGGGAAACGAGTATTTTTTTTGGGGTGAAAAATCACGTTTTACGGTAAAACTCAATGTAACGCACCCAAAACATTGTGCTGATGGATGGATTGAATAGTACTTTTTCCTTTTAAGTTGGAACTTTGACCCCCAATATCTCCGTAACTAGATGGTTCCCAGGTATGGTGTAGAACAAAAAAATGATCGCAATGACGGGGAGAACGTACCTTTCGGCTTCGTTAAGGGTCTTTTTTTACACCCTTTATATAAAAAAATATCGCTTTTCCATACATTTTGACCGTGTAGGTATAGCAGATTTGTAACTGTTTTTTTTTCAATAATTGACCAATAATTTCTATTTGAGGGGGTTCAGAATGATGTACTGAATATGTGGTGACCGTTTAGGCGTCGGTGTCCCTTCCTTCCTATATCGCTAAGTACCTACTTTAGAACGGTTAAAATATAACTTTGTCCTTAACAACTTCGGTAAATAATGTAAAACAAACAAGTCGTTAACCTAATCCACATTTTGTTTATCCTTTTGGCTACTGACTGCATCAACCAGATTACCCACAGCATTATCCTCGTTTACTTTTGGTCTACTAACCTTTCAAACGAGATTCTGCGTCATGAGGCGTTGAATCTTCATCAAGAATATTTAGAGAATTGAAAGCTTTTGAAACTGAACTGCACAATCATTATAGATAGTCTTAGCACGTTAAGCCGTTGGTCCCGGGTGTCATTTTTTAGACCTTTGACAGTCGTTAGGTAGTCAGTGGCCCAAAAAGTCTGACAACCAGTCTTACCAAGGGGTATCGTATTACCCAGTACTAACTGGGTTGTGGAGGTCAGATAGGTAGTCGCTCCATGTCAAATACTGGTATTCAGCTGCATCGATTTAGACTGGTCGACTAAAACATAGTTGGGAAAAGGCTGGTTAGATGATGATGGCAAGGATCTTTTGTCGCGCAAATGACGTTAATCAAATGGCGCTGTAGGTAAACCATTTTTGATATTGTTTAGGAAAGAGGAAACAAAACGGCAACGGTAAGTCCAAATATCCGAGATACCGATATCCTTGTAGAATATAGCTATAGATACATGCATTTATGTAATTGTCAACAAACCAATTTTTCAAACAAATGAAGCAATGAATTTTGCATTTCATGCATGCTCGTTTCCCCTTATCCAGTCACGCAATCCATAACTTTGAATACCTATCTCAATACATCGTGAAACGTGAACACACGACAGTTTTCTTTGTCACAGTTTGTAATAGTAATAATCTTGCCTCATTCATGTGGAAAATCATGCAAAACAGTCAAGAAAACGTGTAGAGATGTAATTTACTTAATAAATTCAATTTACATCCGTAAAGCGTATCTTTGTGTCATTGGGTATGAAAATCACGTCTAAATTGAATAGAACAAAGGAAGTAACACAAGTAAAATGAATAAAATATGTTGGATACTAATCAAGTATCAATTTGATGGAATTAATATTTCATTTCTGATCAATTTTCCTCATCATTTCCAGCCTCGGAAAGGTATTTAATGAATTATCAAGCCTCTTGCCAAATTAAAGATGACTGGCTGTTTTGATCCAACACATCATAGTTTACCATACTTTATCAGGCTTTCAGAATTGAGTGACTTTTAAAACCCTCTGCCTGACATAGGACTACCTACTAGACTAGGACTAGAACTATGTAAGGGTCGGCTTCCAGTATAACCAGATGCAGCTGAATACCAGTATTTTACATGGAGCGACTGCCTATCTGACCTCCACCACCCAGTTAGTACTAGGTAATACGATACCCCTTGGTAAGACTGGTTGTCAGACTTTTTGGGCCACTGACTTCCTGTAACGACTGTCAAAGATCTACAAATGACAGCCGGGACCAACGGCTTAACGTGTTTTCTGAGACACGGAGTAAACTTGGTATGTAATGGGTGGTCACCTTTCCACAGACCAACCTAGGCAAGCACGGCTTAACCTAAAGATCGATCCGAGCGGATCGAGCCACGAGCTCCTCCGCCAGATATAGGACTAACATCCCAAATTGCACTATATAACTAAAGAAAGAAACATCTTCAGACCATTTTCTCGGTTAAATCCACCTCGTAATGGACCCCTATCGTAATAAACATTTATCGACATGTCCCAACCCTCTTTCCGTTCGTGTCAGATGTCTTAAGACACGGTGTACAACATTAGACCTGTTGACCCATTTCGTACGGTCTTGAAGTGCGATAGCGTTTTAGAAATTGATCCTGCTTTGTACTGCTTCGACGTGAGATTTGATTGCAACTCGGTTTAATGTTCTTTGAAATGTGACTGTTTGGTCTTCTACATCTGTTAGGATTCTTTGGAGATTATTTTGAGCTTCTTTGAAAAACGAAGGTCCCTCAGGGTAGCTCAATTTTTGCATGTGTGAGCGACATGACAATTTGAAGTCTACTTAGAGGCTTTTTGTACTAGTTCAAGTTGAGCTGTAAGTCTGCACTATTTTAACGTCAAAATGACATTATACAGCCTCCCAAAAAGCCTGCCCTTCGCCATTTCCTAGTGATTTTGATGGGGTGGTTGAAATGGCGTAACAAATTTTCCAGCAACGGTAATTTGCCTCCAATTAAGTTTGCGGGATCTCCAAGTCCATTAGAAAATTTTATGCCTAGGTACGTTCCTTATTTGAAACATCTCTAGACACGGAAGGTCATCGACGCACAAACGAATACCACGTATTTATACATCAATCCGAAAAACTTATAAATTTTTCATTTGTAATTTAAAACGCCCGTCTTCTGGCATCCACTGAGTGACGACTCTGGCCCATCGGTCCTGATGCATTCTACAGACATGGGCCGCCCACTCCCACTTCAACCCAGCAATCTTATTGCCCACGTCCGCGATACCAGTCTTTGAGCGTATTATGGTATTGTGAATTCTGTCGCTGAGGGAGGCCTAGAAAACGCTAGCGTGACGACTTAGAGGCGTTTGCGAGAGATTGGCCTGAGAAAGTCGCACGTAGAGACGAGTGAAAGGCTATGGGCGGGAGGCCTTTGCCCAGCAATGGGGCAATTTAGGCTAAATTAAAAAAAAAACGAAAATTGCACTTTTGTAGAAAACTACTTAAAAAAAATAATCTTGGTGGTAAATTGGAACGTGGTTACCGTTTGTGCGTTGATGCCCCCTTCCATCATCAAAGTATAGTATGTCTGAAAAGCACCGTTCAGTACATTCGCCCTTTTAACCTACTTCGTCGCTTCTCGTAGTGCGAAACCCGATATTTTTGAGATGGTGGTTGCTTCCTCGAGATTTCAGCTTTTGAAAATGCTGCTCTTTTTGATAATTTTACTTCCTTTAAGGCATTCGCAGTGCCACTTTGGTATACGTGTTTTTAGAAACGAGTTTGGCAAGATTTTTTATCGTTAGAATTTAGATACAGTGGTCTTCAATTTTCCAAATCATGTTTAGTTTCACGATGATTTCTGGGAAGACAAAAAGTCCTATAAAACTTTCGATTACTGAAACCCAAAACAATTGCACTTCCTTATCGATACTTCCCAAGACTCAATCCGTCAATCAGTGCCGTTTTTCGATCTGTGTCGGGTGTCTTTCAACTAAACGACACCGTGCCGCATATTAGACGTTCCTACCCACTTCGCCCCTCAAGAAGCTGTCACTGCCATTGAATAACTAGCCAGTCTTGCATTTAAATAACAGAAAAAATAGATTTAAGGATCGTTTTCTGAGAACGCAAAAAGTCCGTTGTCTCTTAGTCCGATCAATTTTTTACAAATCGTTATATGCGTCAAGCTACCAAAGCATCTATCCCACCTTATCTGGCCCATAAATAATTGCACTTCCTTAACCATACTTTCCAAGACAAACCCTGTCTCAGTGCCTTTGTTTTTCATCACTGTTTGGTATCGCCCAACTAAGCTCTCTCTTCACTCAAGGAGAAAATAGATACAGTGGTTAAGTAGACAGACAAGCTTCCTATTAAAAAAGAAAAAAATGGTTCGAGATGGTTTTCTGCCCAGCCATAGAGTCCACTGGCTCCTGGTAGTTATTCACGTCAAACTGTCAAAACAGCCTTAATATACCTCTCGATAATCTGAACCCAAAACAACTGCACTTTACCGATGCGTCCCAACCCTTTCATCAGTGTCGGGTGTCTTCCAACTAAGCGACACCGTGGCGCAGATTAGACGCTCTGACCCACTTCTCCGCTAAAGAAGCTGACACTGCAATTAATTAGATAGCCAGGCTTCCTAATAAAAAAGAAAAAAATGATTCGAGATGGTTTTCTGCCCAGCCATAGAGTCCACTGGCTCCTACGTCAAATTGTCAAAACAGCCATATTATAACTCGATAATCTGAACCCAAAACAACTGCACTTTACCGATGCCACCCAACCCTTTCATCAGTGTCGGGTGTCTTCCAACTAAGCGACACCGTGGCGCAGATTAGACGCTCTGACCCACTTCTGCGCTAAAGAAGCTGACACTGCAATTAATTAGCCAACCAATTTGTGTTCAGTTTTATTTTTATTGTTGTTAACTGAGAATGTTCTTGGGCTAACAAGGTCTCTCAAGTATGATAGTTATGCAAGGTGCAAATTAATTGTTGAATGTAACTTGTTGTGTATATATATCTTTACATAGTATAAAACAAAGTCGCTCCCGCTGTTTGTACGCTTTAGATCTTTTAAACTCCGCAACGGATTTTAATGCAGTTTTCAGCAATTGAAAGAGTGATTCAAGAGGAAGCTGGTTTAAATGTATATGTGTTGTTTTTATGTTTGTTTTTTATATACATTGCACTCCTGCGAAACCGGGGCGGGTCGCTAGTGTTTTATACAAAATAAAATGGAGGAGGGCATTACTTCTCCTTAGCGTTATGTTTCCAGCAGTTACTTCTAATTGCGATACATGGCTATGTATATCACAAGCCAACTGTCTGAATAAAATAATGCGAAGTAATCCAGTACCTCAGTTACCAGTTTATGGAATATCCAGTAAGTTTGTCACCATGCAACAATTTTCCATCGAGGTAGAAGTTTTTACAAGCTTCATCAATGACAGTTTCAAAACTACCTTTATTTGATTAACAACCCTTTTGTCAACCAATCAAGGAACTCCCGAAAGTCCTCCACAGCAATTTAAATTCAAAGGTACAACCCCAATTCCAGCTTGAATGGAAAGTTTCCTAGTCTTATTCGCAGCCAAGGAAATCTCGGACGAAACGGCTAAAAATTTATTCTAGAAATTCAAAGGCTCGGAGTAAAGTCACTCGATAGTTGGGAAAGTGGGTCAGGCTCTGTATTCTGGTGTTGGATTTACTCTTAAGACCCTCAAAGGGAAGTTCTGGACACGTTATTAGGTTTTTGTGTTTATCTTTATGTCAATTGGACGTGGAAAGGAAATGTTTTGTGTCTCTGATTGATTTTACTTGAGGGAAACACTTTCCTGGAACTTGTCGTGAATTTCTTGCCGGTTCTTCTCCATAGGAAACGACCAACCCGAACCGTGCACCTTTTTGTCGAAGTTTTATAAGTGCCCATGTGCCTATGTGAAATAAAATATTTTGATTATTTTGATCTTGGATTTCTAAAATCTTTTAACTCCTTAACATTTATGTTTGTCTGATATAATATAACGATGATCCAAAATGCAGGCTAAAAAACTGACACTTAATAGAGAGATGATGAAATCTTACTTACATATAAATGCGAAAGTTTGGATGGATAGAACTTTGTTACTCAATCAAGCCAGAACGACTGAACGGGTCTGGATGAAATTTGACACAGAGGCAGATTATAGTCTGGAATAGCACAAATGCTACTTTTTTGTCCCAAACATACACATCAAAATTTTACGCGAACGAAGTCGCATACAACAGTTAGTAGTTACTGTAGAACTCTGTAAAAGTAGCTTATGAAGTTCTGAACGTTAAGACCTCCTTTCAAAACGAAACATCACCCTCCATTCATAATACTCTCATATCCATACAAACTTGCCCTACATGCAGAATAAGGCACACTGACTGAAGCGCGTGATATGCAATACTTCAGTGCATTTCATGTAGTATGCTAATGCGGATTACATTATCTGACTTGCGTAACTTCGTCTCGTTTAGATTAATACCTTGCATTCGCTCCGACGTGGCCTGATTATTCTGCATTTCAATTATATGGTGCTGGAATTTGAAGTAAGACTTTTGGGATTATGTTTTGGACTGTTCTAACTGTTGTTGGGTTGTTGATGGCTAATGATGTATGGCTTTTGCTTCTTCAGGAGGTTTATTGTCCTATTTGCAGTCTGAAATTCAGTATTTTTTAACTAATTATAATAGGTAATCAATCCTTCTATTATACAATGTCGCCCATGCGCATGTGACCGCCCGTAATTTTCTGAATATTCATGAAGAATTGTCGAAAATAAACTTCAAAAGGGGGGGTCTATCTATAACATTTTTCATGTTATTCAATTTTGAATTTTTTAAGTAGAGTTTGTAGATTTGCTTTCTATTTTTTGACACATCTCCGAAGTTTATGGGTCGATTTGAATTCTGTTTATTATTTCTAAAAGCTTATGAGTTATTTTAACAGGTTAATTAACATTTTTACTAAAAAATATCGACGACGAAAAAAAAAACGGAATCGAAGTCATTTTTTCGGTAAAAAAATGTGTATTTATTTTAAAAAAACTAGTGTAAGTCCATAAATTATCCCGATAGGACGACTTTTTTAATCATTAGTTGTAAGCTACTACATAACAGCTACAAATTCTCAGAACATTGTTGATACCTATCTCTAAAGAAAAAACAAGGGCGGGTATAACAAATCATCGCAATCTCCATGTGTGGGCCACTGAAAATCCACATGTCATTAGGGAAACAACTTTCCAGATTCAATTTTCCATAAATGTATGGGCTCGAATGATTGACGATGAACTTATTGCCCCTTTTGTGTTACCAAACAGACTAGATCAACACGCGTTTTTAGATTTTATAGTCAATACGTTGCCGTTGCTTTTGGAGGAAGTACCGCTGGAAACAAGAAGGCGGATGTATCTGCAATTAGATGGAGCTCCAGCACACTTCGCACGACTAGTTCATGATTATTTAAATCAAAATTATCCGTGGTGGATTGGCAGAAGAGGTGCCATTGCTTGGCCGCCGCGATCTCCCGACCTTACACCCTTAGATTTTTATCTTTGAGGCTACATGAAACAAAAAGTGTATGCCGTGCCCATCGAAAGCCGCGAGTAATTAACGGCTAGGATTTTTGCTGCTGCTGTGGAAATAAAAGAAAACCGTGAAGAATTACGTCGTACAATCAAAAGTGTTGCCATGAGAGCTTTGGTTTGTTTACAGGAGGGTGGGGGCCATTTCGAAAATCTAATTAATTAAAATTGTTGTATTTTTTATTTTATTAAAAATCTAGCTATTGCTTGTTTGTTTTTAATTCCATTATCATCCTCATTATTAATTTAACCTTTTAGTACTCACTGCTAAGAGCAACATTCAATTGACTTTCACATTTTCCTAAATTCTTTCTTTTCCTAAATTTGACTCATCAGAGTCTTAGAGTTTTACCTTGGATTTAGTTACAGTTAGGTATCAACAATGTTCTATGAATTTGTAGCTGTTATGTAGTAGCTTACAACTAATGATTAAAAAAGTCGTCCTATCGGGATAATTTATGGACTTACACAAGTTTTTTTAAAATAAATATAAAAAAATTACCGAAAAAATGACTTCGATTCCGTTTTTTTTTTCGTAGTCGATAATTTTTAGTAAAAATGTTAATTAACCTGTTAAAATAACTCATAAGCTTTTAGAAATAATAAACAGAATTCAAATCGACCCATAAACTTCGGAGATGTGTCAAAAAATAGAAAGCAAATCTACAAACTCTACTTAAAAAGTTCAAAATTGAATAACATGAAAAATGTTATAGATAGACCCCCCCTTTTGAAGTTTATTTTCGACAATTCTTCATGAATATTCAGAAAATTACGGGCGGTCACATGCGCATGGGCGACATTGTATAGGGTGACTGATAATAAGTGACCGATACTTAAACACGTGATTGTACTCATAACAAACAACTTTCCCAAAGAAACAATTTTTTTTTACACTCATTCACTTTTATCACAATAAAACTTACGAAGCGGGCTTGTGAGCCGCGCGGGTGCTCTGCCTATCTACTGTTGCACGGTACGATAGTAATGAGACAGAACAGCGTCTCGCGGCTAACAGCTTATAGGTCAAGGGCGCGAGTTTCATACGGCTGTTGTGTTATTGTGATAAAACTGAATGAGTATAAAAAAAAACTTTGGGAAAGTTGTATGTTATCATGAGTACAATCACGTGTTTAAGTATCGGTCACTAATTACCAGTCACCCTATACGTCCATCAACAATAAATTCTTAATTTAATAACCGTCGATCACTGGACAAAATACGTGATGACAACCTGTTAATGGTTTCCTTATCCTTAACCTAATCGAATTGGGGAGCTGTCAACATGGACGCAATATCAATTTGTGGTCCTGTCCCCAAACACCAATAAGTAAAAACCTTTGCATCATTCTGGGTAGCGACCCATTTTCCTGTAGTTTTCCTCATACTAACTCCAATATTTTTATGTATTTTCATGTCGATGTCCACAATTTCTTTTGATACTTCCTCGAACTGGGTCAAAACGCCCGGGAATATTGGAATAAAAAATATTGAAAGCATCCCTAAGACAAAAGACAATGGTCGAAATATTTCTTTATCATTTGCAAGGGTTTTTGTGTGATTATATTTTATGGACTTCTGTCGTTTTTCTTTCCTCATCTTTTTTAAATGGAGTCAATCAGGTTGGTCGTGGGTTGGAGTGATTGGTCAGTCTTACCAAGGGGTACCGTATTACCCAGTACTAACTGGGTTGTGGAGGTCAGATAGGCAGTCGCTCCATGTAAAATACTGGTATGCAGCTGCATCCGGCTAGACTGGAAGCCGACCCCAACATAGTAGGGAAAAGGCTAGGCAGATGATGATCTTTTTTAAATGGAGTGAAATTAATGTGTATTTTGCTAGTTGTGAAAAGCATAGAACCTGTCGATATGACGTCGATTGAGGGAGGTCTATCCATGTCCAGGTGTAGACGTTTTTTGTTTGATACGATGATGATTGTACTTAGTTTCACTAACCTAACCTAATTATATACCTGATCATCATAAATCAATATTGCTCAATCAATTATAGACCATTTTTTATTCCGAATGAATAAAAACCCATCTATGGGTCAAACATAGGACCCTTAGTTACACCTACATTAAAATACCTTAGCGATGGGGAAAGATCCATAATCACATCCTTTGCCATGGATTTGAGTTATTGGCCCTGGATCTGGTAATACATAACTTTGTTGAAAAGAGCATACATGGAGTTTCTTGCCCGTTCTTCTAAATTGTGAGCTACGTTTTGAAAAACGATCAGTTTCTTGACAATTCAAGCGCCTGTAAATGGTCCAAATTGTAAAACTTACTTTCAGTTTGGATCACTGGCTCTTAAATTGCAATGTGTGTAATTGGCAAACAGATGAGACTACCCGTGCTCATCCCCTGGCAGTGATTATGCAAATCTTTCAGTCTCCACTAATTGAAGACCCGAAAACTGAGTTATTCAATCCACGCACCAAACTTGTCAGGTCATTTTAAGCTAACCCTACTTACATAAAAGCAACTACTTAAAATTTTGCATAACTGTCGTATTTTCGGAACCGCTTGGCACATAGCCAAGGACGTATGGAAACTTGACGGGGTCACACTTATCGTCATAACATCCCCTTCAAACTTAGTTTCTAGCGATATTTGGGGATGTTTTGAATATTTTAAGGGTTTCTAGCTGAAACTTGGTCACCTTTGCTGGTTTCTGCGTTTTCTTAAATATTTATATAGGGCCATATTAAGTTAGCTAGTGAAATTTATTTTCCTTTTGATTTTATCATTAGGAGTTTCACTAGAAAATTAAATTTGACCTTTTAGACTAGACTACTGAAAAGGATTGGATAAAAAAAAAATGTGGCAACTTTTAAATGTATGTGGTTGCAGTAAGTCCCGCTATTTGCACCTTTATTTAATGTTGATCTGTGTGTATCAATCTTCATCAACGGGAAAGTTAACTGGAACGTATGGCGACCACCGAACAGTTTCTAGCATGGTCGAAAATCTGGTAGACTTTTATATTACAAAGTAACTTGATCTCATTGGTCAGATGGGACCTACCTACGAATACGCCATCTAAAGTGAGCTTTGACCGACCATCTCCAAAGTCCTATTCTGTTTTTTTACTAGCTTACATCGTGTCCCACTACTGGGCAAAGGCCTCCCCCTTCTCCTTCCATACCTCTCTATCCTGTGCGATCTCATGACATGTTTACCCCGCAAACATGATCAGATCGTCACGCCACAAAGTCCTGTTATACATCGTTTTTATTCGTAGCTACCACAGTCCCTGCTGAACGCAAAACAAGAAAAGCAAACATCAAAACCGAGCATAACTCTAAAATATTGGCAGATACGAAGAACATTGTTTGGAAAACACTTCGCATTCCCGTGTAGTGTGCGATGTGCCATCGACATCCATATTGACGGTTGTCAAGTGTTTGACAACTCGCCCTTTTCAATGGTTTTCGTAATCTTGTGTATTTGATGTTTCTCCCATATTTGCTTGTGCACCGAGGGTACAGACGCCAGCAAATCAAGCTACTCGAAGCTGTCAAATTTTCCCAATCAACCTTGAACCTAATGCTTTAGCTGTAAAGTAGAAAATCTATTAAAGAAATTTGACAGATTGCAGTAGCTTGATGCACTGGAGGCAGTACATATTTACCTACTATTAATCTTTCGTCATCATCCTCTTGCCCTTATCCCAATTTATTTGGGGTCGGCTCAGCACGTCTTCTTCTTCCATACTTACCTGATCTATTACTTGTCATCTCATCAGACACCTCCTTTCTTGCCATATCATCCTTCACACAGACCATCCATCGTTTATTGAAAGTAAATAAAATTGCGTGTTTTGAGGATTTTCGTGATTTATCATCAAAATAAAAACCCCAGGTTAGCGAAAAGAAAGGGACCCGCAAGGGCCGATGCCTGCCGGGGTTGCGGGGCACGGTCCTGGAACACAAAGGGCAAAGAAGGAACATGGATGGGTTTTAGTCAGTCCGAGTCTGACACTCCCTTCCACTCCGCCCAGAGCGGGAGAGGGGTCATTTGATGATTTCCCATCCGAAAAAAAAAGGATGGCCAAATCAGAGTTTAATACATGTATACCTATTTAATCGTGATAATGATAACGGTCTGACCTTTGTGATAAAACATCTATGAATGGGTGATTTGTTGACTTAAAATTCATTGACAAGTAATATGGGAAATCCCGTTCTGGATAAACTCGATAATAAGATTACATTGTAAAATATATTTATATTATAGCGCCATGACTGATAAGCGTCAATGACTAAAATAAACAATTCTTAATATAGGTACTTACTGATAAATCATTCAAGTCAAATGATAATATTCTCATCGAACAACCGTTTTCAATATCGAAGCAATATTCTCGGCATTTTAGATATCTAAAAAAACCCCATTGAGCCAAACACCAATCTTTGTACTCCAATCTAAGCATTATAAGACTTAGCACACACAATCAACGCAGCAGAACGAACGAAATGACCGATCCGTTCATGCGAAACACGTTCATGTATAATCGTTCACTAAAATCACGTTTAGCCGATTTGATTGGGATATTCACACGGCACACCGAAACTGATCAGATTATCTCCGCGATTTGGTATACTATGACACATCGGTTGCTGGGCCAACTCGTGCATGACTAAGTGGTAGAAAAAGGTATGCAGGTAATGTAGTGTTGAGGGCATTCATCTTGCACCTGCAGGCTTGGTGGCTTGGTACCCAGTACCGTCACAAGTGTGACATGTTCCTGTGCTTTGTCTGCGAAATATGTCGTGTAGTGGTTTCAACAGTTTCAGCTGCAGGCATTATTTTGCGAATTATTATTATGCACCTGACACTTTTTCCAGTGCTTTTCGCTGTTTTGCAAACAGGATGCAGTATGGTAGTAATTTACTTGCTTTAATAGTCGGTTTTAAAAGCTTTAACGATCGAACGTGCATTAAGTAAAGAGCCCACCTGCTGTGCATACCGACTTGACCTAAAACCTAATAACTGTAATAACAAAGTTTTCTTTCCCAAGTACAAAAATACCTTTACATTTCTTATCTTTTTTCTCAAATGCCGAAGACGATTAGCGATCGTTACGCGTTTCTGCGACACGCTACGGTTCGTCGCGGTCCGCCATTATGCTCCAGGCCTTACGTTCATTCACCTTCACGCTTTATCGCCTAGTAAACTGAATGGATTAGACCTAATCTGGACCATTATCTTGTGATAAACGTGCAGAAGTACCAGGAGGACGTATGTCTCCTCCTTCTTTTCTGGTTTTAGTAACGACCATCTCGAGTGGTTCTTGCGCCAGATTTTCTTTCTTCTGCCTTGCTTGATTGGAACACCTTCCTGATATTCAAAATTGTCTGGCGCCATTGCTATTGCCACTTACTGCACGCGTAGCATGACTACCGTAGAAACGAGTTTTGTCGACGGAAGAATCGACAAAATGACAGATCAACAAAAGAAATCGGTCATTATGTCGGTTCTTTAAGGTGGTCATGCTACGTGTGCTGATGAAAAAGTAAATGTCAGAAAGGGTCCAGGTTGCACTACGGCAAGATTGGAGACTTCTAGTGCTGCTTGATCTCCCTCAAATATACGGGGTGTAAACAGACCCTTCACCAAGCCGTCAACCAGGCATTCTGTACATCAAACTAAGTAACTTTACGCAAAAATTATTGCTGGGAAACGACTTTTTTTTTTAGGGTGAAAAATCACGTTTTACGGTAAAACTCAATGTAACGTACTCAAAACATTGTGCTGATGGATGGATTGAATAGTACGAGGGTCGTGAAGGTGTTTAAAGTAAAAATCTTACATTAAAAACATTTGTATTTAAAAAAAACTTTTGAAAAAGTTGGAACTTTGACCCCCAATATCTCCGAAACTAGAAGGTTCCCAGGTATGGTCTAGAACAAAAAAATGATCGCAATGACGGGGAGAACAAGTACCTTTCGGCTTCGTTAAGGGTCTTTTTACACCCTTTATTTACGTTGAGTTCAGAGTAATATAGCCCGCAAATCAGAAAACCGTCATAATCATTACATTGCAGTTCTAACATCTTAACTACTTCTCTTACTACCTACCTACCGCCATATATTACTCGACCTTCTACCCTTATCTGTACTCTGATAAATACTTAATATCACCATTCATCTTCAGCTATCAGTTCAGATATGGTATATCTTTAATCTCTGTTACGACCCCCACCTCAGCTGTTTTATTATCTTTGCTTGTAAAACTCCATTGAGATATTTCGTTGGATTTCGATTCGGTGCTGATAATCCACATCCTTTGTGATAGCGTTGTATGAATGAAAGTGACACTTTCGGGGATTATTATTGATGTTGCATAATAAATAAATACATTGTGTCAGACGGTTGTAGATATTCTCGGAGGCGACGGCATACCGCAAGCGTCGGCTTTGTAGCTGACAATAACCGCATTCGTCGACGTCCCTGCTGTTTTAATTCCAAACACGGTGTTTTAATTGCAAATATATCGCTGATGGTGGCGGGTGTGTCGGATCATTTAGTTCCCTTTCCTTGAATGGTGCTGATCCATGCGTCATGTTCGTGAACGGGCGCTGTCAGTAGGGACTGGTCATCTCTTAGCTGCCACGGTTTATTTTTATTTTTGAACTGTATAATATGATCTTTTTACTCTGGACGCTCTTAGCTTGCACTTCTTTATACATCGTTCTCACATAAATGTATAGTATCCACATGAATGATGTAACCAAGATTTTGTAACAATATTTTGATTGAAAAGAGTGTCCATGGAGTTTCTTGCCCATTCTTCTCCATAGAGATCTACGCCTTGGAATGGGCAACTACAATACTTTCTTTGTTTTTTTCTGTGACTTTCAAAAGTGCCTGTAATGGTCTAATTGAAATGAATGCTTTGAGTTTGAGTTTGGCGTCACAACGATGAAGACAGTTGTATTTCTCATGGGACTTAAACATAACTGGCGAAATGTGGGTGTACTATTAGGTACTCCTCTGCCTAACCCTTTGGGGATAATGGGAGACATGTTATGGTATGGGATACTGACTAGTTTGCGGTCTGCGGTCGCCGTTCCACTGCAACGTCGGTCGGTAATGTCGCGATCTATGAAACCAGTGGTGTTGCTGCAGGTTTTCATAGAAATTGGCCCGGCTCCTGCAGTTAGCGGTTGCCCTAAGGAGAGTAAATTGAAGAGTCCTATATTTCTATGTACTTATGTGACCCTTATAATAAGTTCATCTTGCTCTTGCTGAGTGGAAATGATATCGTCTATCGAAAAATCACCTCTACTTTGTTCACCTTTTGTGACCCCTTCCTTTGTGCAAGAAATTGGCGATCCATCGGAACGTCATTTGATTCATCACTCACCAAGACTTTTCTATTGTAGAAAGTTACCTTCGTTTATGGACATTGGTTTATATTGTCAGAAACGTATTTCAACAGCAGTCATATAGTAATGCTATCTTCTTTATGAATCCTATACAAGGCAGCTAGCATTGTAAATGTGACAAGATTTGAATAAGCCCTTTCGATTGCAGTCACCCCGTGAGGTATTTACATTTACGAATCGTTTAGACACCAGATTTTTCTCTCTCTGGTCTAATAGTCACGAGTGCTCCTGCTGAACATGAGGTCTTGGGTCCGTTTCCTGGGTCGGGCTGTTATTGGGTTTTCCCATGATGATTTATTTCAGTATCAACTCGGGAGTTTGTATAGGCAATAGGATCGCCCCGATTAAAAACAAAACTGGCAGTTTGTTGGTCTTTAAGGTCGCCTTTGCGTAATTCTCCGGGGCAAATATACATGATGTTATGCATGTCTTTCTCACAAGCGATATTTTGTTAAGAATTCGATTTCCAATCCAAAAATTCAAGCTCCAACCGTGAACAGAACTATTAACAAATACTAATTGGCTCCGAACATTTCACACTACATGAGTCACGGCTTTGCAATACGAATCTATGTCACGTTGTTTCTCTATAAGGTGCTCTGCATTAGGAATTCATACAATACTCCTTGACTGGCCACGGAGTAGTAGGCAAATGGAGTGAGTAATGAGTATGCACAATTCTGGTGTGGCACATTTGGAGAGGTTGGCTATCTTGTGGTGCAAAAGATGCAAGAATGTTCGGAAGAAGTCCTTATATTCTTCAGTTTCATTAGTTCAAGTTATGAACTCGTCTCGTCTCCGACTTGTCAAATGAAATAGCCGCAGTGCTAGTAACAGATAACATTACGAGCTACGCTGTAGTCAAAAATCTTCCGAAAAATTTATCATTTTCTTCTTATAAATTTTCTTTACTGAAACTGTAGAAATATTTATTTGCGAAGGCTTCGCTTCTAGTGCTACCCCCGGGCCATGAGCTACACGCTTACTGGGACAGCGATTTCGAAGAAAACACGCGTTGCACATCGCGCCACCAATACCGTAGACGGGGCCTACTAGTTGTAGCGTCACTTTCGCCCGCTTCAACACTCCATTTCTCATCCTACTCCATGCCTACCCATATACAGTCAGAGTGGGTTGCTTGTGCAACAATAGTCGTTAGATTAATACAACGCAGCTCACAATGCGATATTATACATGCAAACTGATAAGCCTGCTTGTAATGTATAGTATTTCTATTCGTTTCGCGTGTTACAATAATATGTGAATTGTGAATGCAATTGACGGGATGTTGCTATAGCATGGTAAATGCTAATGGTAATGGATGTTATGGGAAAGTTGAGAAATATTGACGGTTTGTTTGGATAGTGGAGTATTGGTAGCAAGTATTGGTGATGCCTTGTTGGTCTGGTGGTCACTAGCGCGGAGCATAAAGTGCAGGCCACACCGCATGCTAGCGGACGGGCGAGCGAGGCGAACGAGGCATAGCTTCACAGAGCTAACAACTTTTTTCTTTTTTTTTTAAATTAAAATTATGGCTGCGGTTAAAATGTTTTTATTCTATTAATGAATTTATAAATTATGTTAGTAATTAATCTATTCTAAAATAAGGTAACTATTATGAAAGTTGAATGTTATTTTATTGTAAAATTTTGCATGTCATCTATATCTGACTATGCATTAGGAACCTCAACTGACTTTAAGAAAATATACCAATACTTTTTGCAAATAAAATGAATATGATTATGATCGTTTCACCTGTTTTCATACTTTTGTTCACACCGCAAACTATCGAAAAAGCCGAATGAAGTATGAAAAGGGCCTCGTTCGCCTCGCCCGCCGGTGTGGCCTGCGCTTTAGGTCCTGAGTTCGATTCCCAGGTTGCGCAAAATGTTATTGGTTCATGGCCCCCTATTACATGGGACATTGCTAGCGAAATATGAGTGCTATTAGGTACGCCTAACTCTTTGGGGATTATAAGGCGTTATGTTAAGTATTGGTGGTGTTCCTCAAAAAGTCTGTAGCGTAGTACTCACAGCCAGCGTTCTTGTAGGACCAGATGTATGGACGTGGACAAAACAAAAGGATGTATGGATCGTAGCAGGTCGCGTTCTGAGGTTACCTACCTTCTTGGGGGAAAAGGCATGCATGTGTTTATGCAGCCAATTCGTACGTTTAATTTCTTAGTCCACTTAAATAATGAATCTAATGATGAGTCCATCATTGAAACCAACAACGTAATTTGTTAACGCTGAATGCCGATTGCTAAGTTTTTTCCACGAAAAATAAACTGAATCAGATTAGGCTTGTTTACGGAAATTGATTATAATTTTACAAACTAAAATCATCTATAGGGCGTCTGGTACTTAGTGACCGATACTTAAACACGTGATTGTACTCATGATAACAAACAACTTTCCCAAATATTTTTTTATTGTTTTATCTCATTCACTTTAACACAACAGCCGTATGAAACTCGCGCGCGAGGCGCCTTTCACCTATCAGCTGTTAGCCGCGTGACGTCGTTCTGTCTCATTACTATCGTACCGTGCAACAGTGGGTAGGTAGAACAACCACGCGGCTCGCAAACCCGCTCAGTAAGTGAAAGAGTATAAAAAATGTTTCTTTGGGAAAGTTGTTTGTTATCATGAGTACAATCACGTGTTTAAGTATCGGTCACTAATTACCAGTCACTCTACAGGGTGTAAACGGACCCTTCACGAAGCCGTCAACTAAGCATTCTGTAGGTACATTAAACTAAGTAACTCTACGCAAAAAATATTATTACAGGGGTGAAAATCACGTTTTACGGTAAAACTCAAAGTTACATGTAACAAGTGCCTTTCGACTTCGTTAAGGGTCTTTTTACACCCTTTATATATTTTGAATACAATGTAACAGTGGAATACAATATCACAATCCTCCTTTGAAACTTTACCAATATTATTATCAGGAAATTGATTATTATTTTACCAACTAAAATCTCTATTTTGAATCCAACGTAATATTTCAATACAATATCACAATTCGCCTTTGAAATGGAACTGTACCAATATTATCAATCAATACCAATCTATCTACAATTTCACGACAATATTAATAAATTGAAATACGTAGAACTGTCCCCTATTGAAAACGTTCAGGAAACCGCAAATAAAGTTAGCGGAACAATAACTTTAGTTCAGCAAACATTGCTCTGCGGTGGAATTGTTCAGGCAGTACATTGGCAATATTGTATTCTACCTTTAATTTAATATTTTGGTGATTGGGACAATGAGGAGATCGTGGCTAAATAATAACAGCCGCTCGGGTCGATCTTTAGGTTAAGCCGTACTTGCCTAGGTTGGTCTGTGGATGGGTGGCCACCCATGACACACCGAGTTTTCTCCGTGCCTCGGAAAGCACGTTAAGCCGTTCGTCCCGGGTGTCATTTGTAGATCTTTGACAATCGTTAGGAAGTCAGTTACCCAAAAAGTCTGATAACCAGTCTTACCAAGGGGTATCGTATTACCCAGTACTGACTGGGTTGTGGAGGTCAGATAGACAGTCGCTCCATGTAAAACACTGGGTTTGGTTGAAAAAAAAAAATTAACGACTTACGATTCGCGATTATCGAAAAATCTGCCATTTCGTTTTTGTTTAAACACCTATCCAAGGACACTTGAGTTTTTGAGACGAATCTAATGACACCTTAATCGTGGAAATCCATCCAGCCATTTGGAACATACGAGGTAATAAAGAAATTTTCAAAAAACATTCAAGATAAAACTTAACTCTTCCTTGGCAGTCGGGTAAAAAAGACTCCATTTTTGTGAGCTCAAAAGAACACAACCAGCTTTCGTGATCCTACATTCACTTCAGGTATTACTTTTTATTTTCATCCCCCGGTTTACGTGGATAAAAGTACCTACACTACTTCTAGTGTTCTATTTTGAGGTTCCATTCAGTAGAAGCTTCAGCCTTTCCACGTGCTGAACTGCCGACGGAATACTAAAAATTCAAGTGCAATTTTTATCTTTGATCCAGTTGATGGATGCAAATGTAGATTGGAGTGGGCGAGAGCCTTCATTTCTACCCTTGACCAATGCGTCGACACGACGTATGAAATGTACTTGTACGTCGCATCGGCGTGTTTTTTTTTTTGTAAAATGCATAGATTTTAATCGTAGTGGTCGCAAGCGTACTGCCTCTTTGGTTTAGTGGTCTGCTGAGCTTGATGTCCTGATTTCGACTCCCGGGTCAGGCAAAGTGTTATTTGGTTTTTTCATCAGGAATTTCTTAGCAGCATCCACGGAGCCGGGATTTGTGCTCCGGTTGATGGCTCGCCCCCTACATGGGACGTAAATAACTGGGAAAATAGGGTGTACTATTAGGAGCACCTCTGCCTACCACGGGGATTTCAGGCGTGATAATGTTATGTTTTGTATTGTACCTAGGTCGCACGAAAAAGTGAGATGAGCAAACTCGCACATCCTGCATGAAACGATAGATATGATGTGCTATATGAGTGAGCATTGACATTTTTTAGCTCGGTATAGCGAATCTATGATTTAAACCTATGGTAAAATGTGTGTTTGAGCGTCCTTTCCACCTTTCCAGGTGTGTTTCTGTAAAAAATTGTATTTGTGTTCGTCGCATCGGACGTGTGTTAATGCAGTAAATATGAGTGCTCGTACCTATGTGTGCGAAAACTTCGATTTTTCATTTCTGAGGACAGTTGTGTTAATTGATGCATCGTGCAAACACAGCACGTAAAGAAGGGTCGCCATGATTAATGATAATTATCAGACAGGTCCGCCTTCCATTAACAATTCCGATGAACGCGTGAAAACGAATTTTCGTGCGGACTCAATAATAAGTTGATGAATTATCCGCACCTAAGAGTGAGTCCTACATATTGACAGGTATCTTCGTCGTCTTTCCAAGAAAATATTGAGGTAGTCCCATCCGTGGATTAAATCACACGTCGGAATAACGATGTGACTAGAATATTTTAATATTTTGTCGGATTAACCTGGATCGTGCGAGTGAAACGCGGTTCGGAACGGCACGTAGCCCTCAGGTACCTATAAATTTTTTGGCAAAGTCGACTATGATGAATATTTGTTGATATTTTATGTTTTGAGTCTTGAACTTTCACAGTATTAATCCTATCGCCAATCAAACGTTTCAAGTAGGTACTTTTATGGAAACTTCTTTCGACCATCACTCATCCTGACGTGCGTAGTACGCACGACGAACAATCAAGCTATACAATACCAGTATAAGCGGGTGTCTCATTGTATAGGAAATCTATACAAAGCAAGACCATGTTATACTGGAAATGTATAGCTTGATGTGTCGTCGTGTGTATTTTTGATGATCATACAGGGTGTAAACAGACCCTTCACGAAGCCGTTAACCAAGCATTCTGTACATCAAACTAAGTAAACCTACACAAAAATAATTGCAGGGAAATGACTTTTTTTTTTGGGGTGAAAAATAACCTTTTATGGTAAAACTGCAATGTAACGCATTCAAAACATTGTGCTTAAGGATGCATTTAATAGTAAACGTGTCATGGAGGTATTAAAGTTATTTTCTTAAAAAATTGTATTTAAAAAAAAAACTTGTGAAAAAGTTGAAACTTTGACACCTAATAACTCCGTAAATAGAAGGTTCCCAGGTATGGTCTAGACCAAAAAAAATATCGCAATAGCGGGGAGAACAAGTGCCTTTCGGCTTCGTTAAGGGTCTATTTACACCATTTTTCTAATCGCTTTCTATTAGAGGATCAGGTATAGCAATCCGTTGATTGACATAGGCCCCAACAAACAAACAGTATGCTCGATTTACGACAGTGTACTTGATTTACTAGCTAACGTCATTATCATCAGCTTACAGCAGTCACAGCTGGACCTAGGCTTCTTCAATTGCACGCGACTGTCATCCAGTTGCTACTAACCACCCTGCAGAGATCCTCACTGCACCTAGCCTGAGAGCGTCCCATCTTACGGTTGCCGATTCGCGGTCTCCACTCAAGAAACAGGCTAACTACATAATGTAACTCGTTACTCAAATTTCTGATGGATTTTATCGTACAGAGAAATATATCGCATGTCGCTAATGTGCCTGCGTTCTAAATATGCTTAGGTCCTAAATAATATTAATGTTATGCTGTGTTGTTATGTGACCATTTCGTTCACCCCAAAGTCCTTGGTCAAATCGTTTTGGACATGTTTTGGCCGTCGCGTAACACCATTGTTTTATTTTAATCCATACAAATTAATAAAATTGAAGTATCTGTTTGTAATTTCAAAATATCAGCATATGAAACTAGCAGTACCAGTAAGATACGGTACTTACAAATAAACAAACATTTATTTTTTATTTTTGTATGTCTGTTTGTACCGGCTAATCTCCGAAACGGCTGGACAGTTTTGAACGGGACATTTACTGGTAGATAGCTGATTTTATAACTGTTTTATGGAATAACTTAGGTTTCGTTAATTTAAGAAAAATAAAAAACTAATAATAATACAAATCTTTTTTATTAAATTCTACGCGGACAAAGTCGCGGATAACAGTTTGTTTTATATAACGTTAGTCAGAATAATTGTATGCAAATTAAATAATATAAAAAGGGTGTAGGTATGTATAAGCAGCACCAAACATAATTGAATTGAACAATGAATGCCGCAATCGTCGTAAATATTTTTTATTATCAACTAATTAATTCTTTTCCTTATTAAATGCAAATACTTACCAAAGTATTGTGAAATGTAATGTTGTGAATTACTTAAGCATATAAATATTATGAAACCTGTTGGAATATCCAACAGTTTTGAAATGAGTCAAGAAAAGTAAATAATTACTAGCCGTATGTGTTAATAGCTTTATTATACAGGGTTGGAAACCCACTAGTGTTGGTATAACTGAGTGACCATATCTATTACCACAAATTATTTCCATTGGCGTTTTTTTCTAGTTCTCAACACATGTATTGTCACAATTTGTTCGACAAAGCCCTAGTATAGCCATTTCCGTAAAAAAAAAACATGATATAATTATAAGCGAACCTCCTACTTTGAGGTCCGTTAAAAAGTAACATTTCGTGCGGTATTTTACAAATTGTGGAAGAAATGTGCATTATTATGTATACTCAACTGAACAAGTTTATTAAATTGTTTAGTTTCCAACCACTGAATACATTATGAAATAATTTGCCTGAAAACTATCCTCATTTCATGTCAATAAATAGCTAAAAACATTGTCTATAAATAGCTCTATTGACAAACAATATATAAAATTAATTGTTACCTGCACTTAATGCAGGAAAATTACCCACGTAGTTATTATGTAGGCACAAGGATAATAACTAATTGTTTTTACAGTACTATTGTTTCTAATCTATGCTTTTAAAACAATTTACCGCTGATTTATAATTATTTACGGTTTTTTAAACTATATTTTGTTGTAAAAGATGTCATGGTCACCCTACAATCCCAACATGATCCGAGATGTCTGTGAAACGGGCATCGATGCACATAAAAGAGTTTTTAGAAGTAAAGTTTGTATGTATGGTGTAATCTTCGGAACTACTGTACCGATTCAGAAAATTCATTCACTAACGAAATCAGAATCAAAATCATTTATTCATAAACATAGGTAATAATTACAAACAAGATCTTAAAAATTGGGTTGTTCGCTATGTTTTGCCAACTGACATACAAATTATTAACAATTAAAAATAAATTGATTATACAAGTGGGCCCTGCTATTTAATTAAAATATAAATTTACAATAAAATTATTAATGTATTTCAGCACACCTACCTACGGAAAGCTTCATTATCCCCATGTGTTATAGGCTACATTTAAAACTTTCCCGTGGTAACCCACGGTATTAAACGAAGAAAAAAGGCTAATTATAAAATATAATAAAACTTTTTCACCTAAAACAATAAAGCACACACAGTATTGTAATGAGTATTTTTGTACCCGTCTACCGCAGTCCAAATTAATTTCCACCGCGATAAAGTGAGTTTAAATAAGTTATTACGTTCTATTTTAATATCCTCTACCTCGGACTAGGGAGAACCGTTTCTCAATTGGATTTAAACCCTACACGCTTAAAGCGCTAGGGGCAATTAAATATTTTGTGGACATAAAGAACTATACAGGGTGACACCGACAATAACTAAACGCACTGGTAATACTAGTTCATTGGAATATTTTAAACTATATAATAAATCCTAACATCGTTTTTTTAGCATTAAACTGTTAACGAAATACAGCGCCATTTATAAATATTGTCTAACTAACCTTTTTTTTTTTTTTAAGGATGGGATGTCATCAAATAACTCCTCCCGTTCTGGGTGGAGTGGGAGGGAGTGTCAGACTTTTACTGACTAAAACCCATCCATGTTCCTTTGTAGCTCTTTCGAACAGTCCCGCCGCCCTTGTTTAACTAACCTTAAGTATAATTTGCACTAATTCGCGTCTGGAAATAGATATTTAAGGGACGAATTTGGCAAACGTTTTTGAAGTAGCGAGTTGGCAACATGTGTTTAGTGTTTATATCAATTAGGGGGTCGTCAGCCTGTCAGTGCTGGCCTTTTAATCTACATGATGTTGAAAATCCTGAAAATGAAAAATAACGTCCTGTGACTAAACTACTCCATAAATTGGCATGATTTTTTGTATGCAGACTGGGAACGTCATGAGGTGTACGCAGTTTTATTTATTGTCGTATTGTCGGTACCACCCTGTATAATAGTAATTAACCACAAAGGGTAGAGTTATTCGGACATTATGCCCAAAACAGTTTCTGCCCGTTGTTGGAAACTTCTATTTATAAGGTAATGCTGACTAAGTAGGATTAGGGTGTTTAATTTAAGGTTGCGCTAAAAAGGTTTTACTTTATTTTATTGTTGTTCTGTATTGAAATCTTTGGGTTTTCGTAACTTACATTTTTTAAGCCGAATACGGCGAAGCCAAAAGGAAGGGTTATGATTTTAGCAGTCTATGTGTATGTATGTATGTTTGTATTTGCGTATGTTCCTCCGATAAGGTGTCAATCGATTCGTTTCGTTATTATGGCCCGGGTAACATAGGCTAAATTTTAACTGCCTTCAGCAATAGGAAGAGTCAATTTTACATTGTAAACCCCGAATTTAATTAGAGCACGATTTTTCAGTAGTCGGGTTTTTTTAGTTGCAGCACACCAATTCTTATTGGAAAATCGGCAACAAAAGCAGTATTGGCTAGCGAAAGATTTAAACTCGTCTCTTGTTACTATTCTTGTGAATTCACTCCTATCACAAGTATGTTTAGCTTAGTTAGCAAAAGTAGATACTAGAAAAATGTACCCTACGACAAAATATAAAAAATAATTACTTTTCAATACATTTCCGCGTCAGAAAACCGTGTGAACCGACAGCATATACCGCCCGCTCTGAATCAATACACCCCGATGCATATTCAATGAAAACTGCAACAGCCTAGCTCCCCCATTGAATATTCAAGCTGAGCAAAAGTTTACGCTGCCGTGAGCCTGTGAAACGATTTTCCATAGTGTGATGTTTTTTCTAGGGTTGTACTTTACGTTTAAACTGTGAATCTATACTAATATAATAAAGCTGAAGAGTTTGTTTGGATGAACGCGCTAATCTCAGGAACTATTGGTTCAAATTGAAAAATTATTTTAGTGTTGGATAGCCCATTTATCGAGGAAGGCTATAGGCTAAATAACACAACTCTACGACCAATAGGAGCGGAGTATCAATGAAACATGTCGACCCACTCTCTCTAACCCAGAGAGGGTCTTTCTCTTATGTGACGCAGACGAAGTTGCGCGGGTCAGCTAGTATGGTTATAATTTCGGTGTAATACTCGGAATTTTTATGGTAGCGCGAGGCCCAGCTGTGGGCTTATCAAACCTAACAAAATCATCATCAACATCATTCTCCTGCCCTTATCCCAACTTATTTGGGCTCGGCACAGCATGTCTTCTTCTTCCACACTTCTCTATTACCCGTCATCTCAGCAGTCACCTCCTTTCTAGCCATATCATCCTTCACACAGTCCATCCATCGTTTCTTTGGTCTTCCTCTACTCTTATAGCCATCTACATTCATACTCAACATTTTCCTCACTACATTTTCCTCATTCCTCCGCATCACATGTCATCACCAAACGTATGTTCAATCCTAAGAAAAATATCAATCTGTATGCAATTTTAGCAAATGAAAATGTTTGAACAGATGGTTTGTCGCTATTTCGTGTATTTAGTATTAGTCCTATAGTACAAGTTAATTATATTCATCAGTACTTATACCCAGGGAAAGATTCCCAATAAATTCAAAGTTAACCTGTATAGGAGGAGAGAAAACGTTTTATTTATTCGCTATCTTCTAGTCAATAAAATGCATTTTTAAAGAGTATGCAAGTGTTACGACTTTATTGAGCTTTCTCTTGAGAAAGTAATCTCAATTCAAAGAGTTTATACTTACTTTACTTATTAATATTATAAATGCGAAAGTAAGTTTGTTTGTTTGTTACCTTTTCACGCCTAAACCACTGATTCGATAGTCCTGAAATTTTGCATATACGTTGTCAAGTGTACAGAAACGGACATAGGGTACCTTTCATCCCGAAAAAGTAATGTTCCTGAGGAAAACAACAATAACGTTCTTAAGATATTAGATGACGCCATGTGTTATTCGAATAATTATTTCAAGCAGAGTACAACCCGGATTGATTGTCAAATTCTAAATTAACGCGAGCGAAGCCGCGGGGAAAAGCTTGTTTACCATAAACAAAGAAAGCAAAGAACGAGTAAATACTTTTCTTTTGTTATCGATAGAGTCCCCTTCAACAAAATGTTCCGTATAACTTTCTTTAACAGTAGGTAAGTAGTAAAGTGTCGTTCGCAGCCTCCGTCATCATCGCTCCTAATAAAACTCGTGTCTCTTATACTAACGCCCACAACATCCATACAAACAAACCCATTTCATCTCGAATACATACATACATAAAATAATCCCCCCTCACTGAGAGGGGATGCCCAAATAAT
Source organism: Noctua pronuba (assembly GCA_905220335.1). Lineage (NCBI taxonomy): Eukaryota > Metazoa > Arthropoda > Insecta > Lepidoptera > Noctuidae > Noctua > Noctua pronuba. The sequence continues at coordinate 5,492,249 of LR999918.1, read as the reverse complement.
CGTTACGTCTGCCCACTGTCAATGCCAACCGCTCCCCCTCAATCGAATATAGGAAATTAATTCGGCTAATTGGAAAACACGCGCCGTCCCACTCCTATTAACATTTTGTATGGGAACCATTAAATAAGTGGGTTCAGAAGTTCTGTTTCATTTAATCCAAGACATAAAAACTCTGAATAGACGTAGTTACTAATTTTTATGGAATAACCATCTTTTGCCCGCGGCTTCGCTCGCGTTAATTTAGAATTTGACAATAATTTCGGGTTTACTCTGCTTGTAATAACATAATTCAATCATGATTCGAAAGACACGTGGCGCCATCTATTATTATAAGAACGTTATTGTTGTTTCCTCGTGAACTGTACTTTTTTTCGGGATGAAAGGTCCGCTATGTCCGTGTCTGTACACCTGACAACGTATATGCAAAATTTCAGGGTGATCAGTTTAGTGGTTTAGGCGTGAAAAGGTAACAATCAAACAAACAAACTTACTTTCGCGTTTATAAGAGTAGTAAGGATATCGCTGTAGTTCATGAGGAAATGCCTAGATTTTGTCTTTAGGCCCACTCTCTCTCACTGAGTCGCACCAATGGGATGAAACGTTGCAGATACACACAATCATATTGATCACAATTTGATTGCCTCGTTGGTCGAGTGGTCGCAAGCGCGACTGCTAAGCATGAGATCCTGGGTTAGATTGCCTGGTCAGGCAAAGTGTTATAGGGTCTTTCCATCAGGAATTCTCTCAGTAGCAGCTACGTAGTCTGGATTTGTGCCCGGTTGATGGCAATAGGCTCGCCCCCTATTACTTTGGACTTAAATGTATCTGGCGAAATGTGGCTGTACTAGTATAATTGGATAAACCTCTGCCTAACTCTTTGATGTCCCTCTTGAGCCTCTTTCTAGATCCTGAATGGCACCTTAGCAGTTCCAAGCCGACAAAGATCCAGGACTTGACCTTCTCCTCTATCTGCCTTGTACACCAACATCAGCAAAGTGCGGTCACGTTCAGACTATCGATCACCACTTATTCAGACCTAGCGTGATGTTTGACTTTGTAATTGTCGCGGCCCCCATTGTGGACTTAGTATCTGCATAATATTATGCTTATGTCTGTTGTACCCTAGAGTAGGCTTCATGAGAACATGTGATGTTAGTAATTGTGACAATTGTGATGAAAGAATGGTCGTCAAGACGTTTTTAATCCATCTAATCTTATGGGACCCATTCCAAGGACCTACCTACTGGATTGGAGTTTATATAATACCAGCCTTTTACAGTCCCACTGCTGGGCAAAGGCCTCTACTTATACATAGAAGGCACGAGCATTTATCACCACGCTTGCTCAACACAGGTTGGCGATTTTAGACTTATATTAGTTTTCTTGACCGACGTCTGTGCTGTCTAAGATAAAGTTAGAAAATACATAGGTATGAATTGAAAAATTCACATTGTTACTTCCCGGATTTGAACCCAAAACCACGATCACGACACGAGTCCTACATCAGTGGTATTTGTGATACGAATCAAACAAGATGGACGCTCTATTTCAAGTTTGAAATCCGACTCTGCCACTCGAAAAACGTGTCTCAGCTACTAAGGCCTACTCGCAAAACACACGCGTCTAGGAGCATGTGTGTTATGTCAGTTTCTTCATATTGGAAGAATAAAGAACTCAAAAGCTAAGCTTTATTCCACTAGAGGTATCTCGTAGAGCAGGATCAGTCTGCCTCTTGTACGATGCAACGAGATTACTCAAAGCTCTGCGGACTAAGCCCTCGTAGATTATTCTCGCGAGTTCGCTAGCTCTTAAGTTCTTTCGTGGAGAATACTTTCGCACTTTAGATTTTATACTTCGCGATGCATCATATTTTATCAAACGTTTTGACGCGCAAACATCTCGTGGGGTATCGTATCAATGGCTGGGGGTGGAGGTCCGATAGACAGCCGCCCCATAAGGTAAGACTGGAAGTCGACCCTAACATAATTGGGAAAATGCTAGGCAGAAATGACATCTCTAAGCGGAAACGATCACCAATAAAAAAATAAGTTTCTGAAAGGCCCACCACCGAGTTTTCAAAATTCCATAGCCAAATGGCAAAAAAACGGAACCTTCTACACTTAATCCAACTTCAAAATATAACTAACCTGAGCTTTTCTTCTGCCCACAGCACCCTGGTCCCATGGAAGATCTTCCGGGAGGAGCTGAACAACGTACATCCCATATCATCAGGCTTGGAGACGATGGCGCTGAAGACCACAATAGATCTCACGTGTAACGACTTCATATCCAACTTTGAGTTTGATGTGTTTACGAGGTAAGTGTTACTGCATTCCTAGATGGTCCCCAAGAGTTTCCTCTTACCTTGATGGACTCCAGTAGTCAGTAGAGTTTTAGAACATAACTTAATTGTCTATCCTCCGTAAACTAATAAGTTGTTCAGTGAGCTATGAATGCCGATATCTTTAGACAACTGCAACACCCCAAAAGATTCACCAAAGCGATAGTCACCTTAACCTTTCGTGTGCCGGATCGTAGATCTACACGAGACACAATGACTTTTTAATTGTGTCTGGATACTCGGCATACGAGTGGTTAAATATAAAGTTAATTATGTCGGATGTGCCTGTAATATTAATAATACTCATAATTTTGGACCCGCAATGCAGAATCCACTGACATGTACTACAATCATATAACCCTTATTCCAATTTATTTGGGGTCGGCGCAGCATGTCTTCTACTTGCATACTTCTCTATTACTAGGCATCTCATCAGACAACTCCTTTCTTACCACATCATCCTTCACGCAGTCCATCCATTGTTTTTTTCTTCTTCCTCGACTCTTATACCCATCCACGTTCATACTCAAAACTTTCCTCATTCCTCCGCATCATATGCACTATACCAAGCCAACTGGCAATACTACAATGATAACTAAAATATAAGATTCTCTTGCTCTACTCACTCATATCCTGCATTCCAGGTTATTTCAACCCTGGAGCACGTTACTCCGGAACTGGCAACTGCTGGCGGTCACGCATCCAGGTTACGTGGCATTCCTCACGTACGACGAAGTCAAGGCGAGGCTCCAGAAGTATATCCATAAGGCTGGCAGTTATGTGTTTAGGTAAGGTCCCTAAAGTTATTAAGGTAAATATGGGGTAAATTTTTCGTCCAAAGCCGCGGTCTGACCCATATACTGTGGTGTGGTACTGTGGTGTGGTACTGTGGTGTATGGCGATGATGTACTACTTGAAGCAAATCGTTAAAACGCTACTGTCTCATATTTTAATGGAGACTGCTCAGCATTGAGGGACCTCGCGCAATACGCGGTCACCAGCATGACTTGGTCGCAGAAATTTCCACCAGGCTGAAAGTTTTTTCACCCAACCGGGCATCGACCAGATTTGTTCAGGATAGCGGCTGGTCATGCGATAAGTCGTAGTTGTGGCCGCGTATAATTATATCATTTATTTCAGGTTACAAAGACCCATAACATATTTACCTTATAGACCATCAAACATATTTATAAAAACCAGAAAATAATAACTAGTATTACGCGAGGGCCCATACTTTCCCAAACATATTACACGGTGTAAAGGACATTAACATGCAAACTGTTCCCGCGAATACAGCACTTGATTGTAGACACCTCCTCCTAAAAAATATATAAAACTACGATTTTACAATCGACGAAAAACGTACACTTTTCAACAACAGCTTTTTGCTGAAACCGAAAACTCCCAATGCATCGCAGTGATCTTGACATTCCGGACCTGAAGCTGAAATATCTCATGTGTTTGAGGCAATACACTCCAAACCTTGTTATTACTGGAAGCTCGATTTAGCTCGATTAGCTTAATCGAATTCTCCAGAATTCAGACCCATCTTTGACAAACACTGTTCGGGTAGCCTATTACCCAGAATTGGATGAATAAACCTTTAACAAACAACATCCATTTATTTTCAGGCTACTTTGGCCCATAGATATACACCGTGACTTTTTAGTCGTCTTACAACGGCAGCCCACTTCATGTATCCAATGACTACTAAACATTCATAAAAAAAAATTGTATATAAGACATTTTAATAATTTAAAAATAAAAATATTATGCAGTATTATGACGAATGACGTAGTTAAAACACCCTGTTGCGAGCGATGATCTACTGGACTTGAGCGCTGGGTAGGTATGTTCTCCCGTTTGACACGTAAACATCATTTACAGGATGTTTCATAATTTTATTCTAATGTATTATTTATTTTTCTTACGTCTATTAAGGCAGGTAAAAAAGAAAAAAAATCGCGCCTAGAGCTATTTTATGTCGGGTACATTGAGTGGACCACCTTTGTAAGACGACCAAAAAGTCACGGTGTATACTTTACAGACTAACATAGGTACTTATGATAAAATACAAATTGTGATAGTAAATAGAACCTTAAAACTATGTAAGTAACACTTCACTTGTGGACTATGTCACTGTGCGGTCATGTGGCACTTGCCCGTGGAAGCGACGGAACACCACTCCCTGCGGCCAAAAGTCCCCCTTCAAGACGAGGCGATATAACTAGAGAGAGATATAGCTGGAGATAAAATTTCCAAGGATAAAGCTAAAAAACTTGTATGGAATTTATTTGCAGTTTCCTCTTCCGTCATCATCATATCAGCCCGGAATCTTAATATAAGAAAATATCATTTCTGCCACACTTCCCGGTTCTGTGCGCCCCTTATCCCGGTGTTTCCCACGACTGGACTGAACTGGAGCTTTAGGACGGCCCTGATTTCTTTGGCAAAACCTTGACAACCACTCGGTCAATGCCTTGCTCTATCGGCCATCTCCGCGTCTAGCCAGATGTCCAGCCCAGGTCCACTTGAGACGCACCGCCCGGTCCCCGATGTCGTAGACTTTCGTCCTCTTCCGTTCTCGGCGTAATATTGTCCAAAGAAGACAGTAGCTTAGATTGAGATTTTTAATTTAAAGGTCAGATGTTTGAAACAGATACCTATTATCAAGGATCTTAAGGTTTTCACTTAAAATAGACTATTAAATTAATGATTATTATGATATTGGGTTTTAAAAGCTCTGTTCAGCGCCGAGAGATGAAAATCCACCAGTAGATAGTATTTTAGGTGTTTCTTGTTGTTATTGAGATCGGGCATTAGGTTTACATTTAATATTCGTATCAAACAACAATAACGTGACATTTCAATTACTTTGAAATCTCTGATACAACGTTTAAAATCCGCTTTTCGCTCAAACTATTAATCATTCCTGTCATAATTCTGTCGAACCATGAATAATTTCAGTTTCCGAATATAGTCCATTCACTGAAAGCGTTATCTAACAAAGTGACACCTATCATTAGTTATACATCAACACATTGAGTCTTAAATCCCACAGTACGACGATGAAAATAGTAACCTCTCTCCATCAAAATAGGGTTCAAATTGAATAGAAGCTGGCATTTCATGTACGACAATTTCCCGACCCCTGAAATGCAACGGCTATACCAAGAAGGTTGGGGTCGGTTTGACCTTTACCCGCGTTTTGTCAATGGATAATAACAGCATATGAGCATCCGTCTAGTCCAATTTCTATTACCTGAGGTTAAGTTTATACAGGGTGTAAGGGTCAGCCCTCCACAAACTGATGGGGTGAATTCAATATATCATACTAAGATCCGGTACAAAGATTATTTCAGGAATGTTATGGGAATCCAATAAATTTGATTTGTTTTATTTCCTCATACGCAATGTATCATACCGTGGCAAAACGCACATAGCGAACGGCAAGCGCGACGACGAGTTCGATGAACTCTGTAGCTAGGCAGGAAGTGAACTGCTGATTTCACGCGTCGTTCGTTAGAGTATTTCAACATCCATTGTTGGATTTTTGATTTTAGCCGTATTATTTATATAAATGGAGTGCTGTGTACAGGGAATGTAATTTTACATTGAAATAAAGGAATAGTAACTGGAAAAAAAAGCAAATTAAAAAAACAGGAGAAAAATTCCGGTGGAATATGATTCAAAATAAGTAACTGAATGCACCCTGTCAGTTTGTGAAGAGCTGTCCCTTATACCCTGTATTTAACACCTACGGTGTATTGGTTTGAACTTGAACTGCGTAGGTGCTTGTGGTTTTATCTATATTGAATCAAATACGTTGTAATTTCTGTTATGAAAATCTTAATATATAAAAATCACATAGCATCACGCCTGTAATCCCCGAAGGGTTGTAACTGTGCTATAATAGCCAGTCAGTCAATTGCCCTATCGTTATTTGAACCAATCACCTTCTATTTCAGGTTATCATGTACACGGCTCGGCCAATGGGCGATCGGGTACGTCACGGTGGACGGAGAGATTCTACAGACGATACCGCAGAACAAGAGCTTGGTGCAAGCGTTGTTAGATGGATATCGAGAAGGATTGTAAGTTTATACTGATTGTAGAATACCTCTTAATTTATGGACAATTTAATGTATAAACACGAGATTTCCTATGTTTTTGTCCATTTTCCATTTTTGGTGATTTGCAAGTAATAAAGACCTAGGCTAGGCTAGGCTGTACTACTTTCGGGGGCCACGTGGTGGCTCCCGGCCAGCGTAGGCGCGGGCTTGAGGACGGTGAATAATGGGCTAGCTCGCCGTCCGTCCGTCTTATGACGAAAGCCTGTGTCGACGGCGCGTTCGTTCGTTCCACGAGTGCCTCAAAGAGATGTCAACAAAATGGAAGGGGTCCGTCCGCAAGGGCCGATGCCTGCCGGGGCTGCGGGACTTTTCGAAAGAGATACCGCGGCCCTGGAACACAAAGGCCTAAGAAGGAACATGGGTGGGTTTTAGTCATTCAGGGTCATTTGATGATTTCCCACCCGGAAAAAAAAATCTGTACTATAAAGTGTAAGAGACTGTTTCAGTATGAAACAGATAGAGCTATATCTAAGAACAACAGCACTAACATTTATTCTTCTTCTGAGCGCTGACTAGAGTAAATCTACTGTCCAATAGCATGTTTTGGTTAATTTAAAAACAGCCAACAGGCACATACTTTTCAAAAACGACATTTAACTGAAAAAGATTCGATTATCAGTAGAAATTAAATACCAATCACTGTTTTAAGCTTTCACGGTTTACAACTAATCTTATACTGTCACTTACGAGATATCTTCCGTGATTATTCATTATTTTGAGATCCCGATCAATCAGCGATCATGGCGTTTGAACGACAACAGCGTTGAAATATCGGGAGCTCAAAATAATAAACAATCACGGAAGATATCCCGTAAGTGACAGTATATGTTAAGTTAAATATCGATCGAAGTGATATTTATCTTCTACTCATAATCCAATCTTACAGCATCCCTACTCTCCTCATGCTAGGTTCTCATTGAAGCTCCAAAAAGCTAAGTTCCCCATCAGGATTACCCCAGCAATAAAAAAAGCCCATACTATGCTTTCAGCTACCTATATCCCGACGGGAGGGACGTGAACCCAGATCTAAGCAGCGCCATCATATCACCCGCCGAAGACCATATCACCGTGACGCAGGAACAGTACGAGTTGTATTGTGAAATGGGTCAGTAATCCTTTTTAGGCTTATGGTTGGGGCTTCCAGTTTTACCAAATCGTCGTTGAAATTCTAACACCACGTAAGGCAATTTTTGGCGGTTTTGATTTTTGATGCCATTTGCTAGAGAATCGGAAGACGCGTTGTTTCAGCGAATCAGAAACAAGCTCCATCTCTATCTCTATTTGAAGTGATACTGATACTGACTGTTAGCCTGTGTCATCCCACCTGCTGGGCAAAGGCCTCTCTCTATAACTTCCAAATTCTTCGATCCAGAGCCAATGTGAACCACTGGTCGTTAGATTTGTCCAACTCGTCCCGCCATCTCCTGCGAGATCTACCGCGTCCTCTTCTGGCTGTGTCAGGGCTCCACATCGTGGTTATTTTGGCCCACAGCTCGTCGCGCATGCGGCAGACATGGCATGAAGTGAACATAAATTATAAAATGGTATTACTTTGGTATAATTAAGCAGCACTCTCTTGTAAAGCACTTACGTGGTGTTAGAACTGCAACGACGAAATGTTGAAAAGCAATATAAAAAAAAAATGTCCCACCTTTCCATTAGTGAAGTAATTTTCGGAATTGGATTAGTAATTCCAAAGATTACCTCCTACATATGTACAAACTTTACCTCTTTATGGTATTTTGTATACATAATCCCACGTCTCAGAGCGGTCTTCTGGTGAAATAATAACAGCCGCACGGGTCGACCTTCCAGGGTAAGCAACGCTTGCTGAAGTCTCCATGGATGAGTGACCATCTAAAATATACCGAGATTCTTGTGCCTGGGACAGCGTGTTGGCTGTCAATGATGGTAGTCGTTAGGGGTAGCCAGAAGCCTTAAACGGTGATAATCAGTCTTGCCAAGGGCTATAATTTTATCGTTCGCTCAACGTAAAATATGGGTATTCAGCTGCATTCGCTTAGACTGGAACCTGACTTCGAGGAAGATGGTTATAACCGCGCAAAATTACTCTTTTTGTCGGTTTTTGGAGACCAAACGAATGTATAGGTCCTCCCACACAAAAAATGTGAACCCCACTCATCCTCAATTCCAAACATTTCAGGTAGCACGTTCCAGTTATGTAAGATATGCGCCGAGAACGACAAGGACATCAGGATAGAACCCTGCGGACATCTGCTATGTACACCCTGCCTCACTGCGTGGCAAATTGTGAGTAGCATTCCTATCTATAACTAGCTGTTTCCCGCAGCTTCGTTCGCGTGAAATTATTATTAAAAAAAAATTCTTCCCTTTTTGAATCGGATTTCAAGGGTTTAATTTTTTTGCACGGTACCCTAATTCTAGTTCTAAAATAAAAGAAGCCTTAGTTACGTCGTCTTATAACATCAGCTATCTGCTTGTAAAAGTCCTGTCAAAATCGGTCCAGGCGTTTCGGAGAGTAGCCGGAACAAACAGGCAGACAGACAAAATTAAATAAAAAAATGTTTTAAATACCGTAAATACTTTCATATGCGTTCAGTAAAAAGCTGTTATTTTGAAATTATAAACAGACACTTCAATTTTATTTATTTGTATAAACAGGATGTAAGGGACAGCCCTCCACAAACTGACAGGGTGCATTCAGCTCCTTATTATGAATCATATTCCACTGGATTTTTTCTCCGGTTTTTTTTCCAGTTACTATTCAATTATTTCAATGTAAATTACATTCCCTGTACGCAGCACTTCATTTATGTAAATAATACGGCTAAAATCAAAATCCAACAATATTGGAATAAGGGTAGAAAGATGATGAAAATGGAATACCACAGGTCATCTCATTTTAATTTGATTCTTAAAAATCAACACTACTGCAACGGAATTTGACTTATAATAACAATGATCTTTCATGTTACAGGACTCAGAAGGTCAGGGCTGCCCGTTCTGTCGGGCGGAGATCAAGGGGACTGAGCAGGTCGTGGTGGATGCGTTTGTGCCGCCGCGTCCGCCCACTACATCAGACAAGTTAGTTTACTTATAATTCAGTACCCTCTGCCCGATGGCCCATAGTCGGGAAGTGTTTTTTTTTTTTCGCAGGTCATCCTATGAGGATGGCTTCTGATTAACCGGACTGTCCTGTGGGTGTCTTGAGTATAAGACCTCCAGCTATCAGAGGGGGGGATGGGGATGAAAAGATTTACGTAAATGAGTTGTAGAATATGTCATCGGAAGCTAGAGCTTGTTTGTCTGTTCATAAAATTTGAATCCTGGTTAGTCATTCAATACAGGATGGGTGGGACATCCACGCGTAAACGGTTACTATGTGTTCAGTACATAACAGGAAAGGAGGGGGTAGGGGGCTTTCCATATAGGAACTTTTAATCGTTGGTTTAAAAACAAATCTGCTGTTTCCTACAAAAGTGCGATACCTAGGTACACGGTCAAAATGTATGAAACAGCTGTTTATTTTTTTTTATTTTTTGTTTGTCCGTATTTTCCCACTCCTGAGCAAAGGCCTCTCCCCATTCCTCTCTTCTCTTTTTAAATTACCGAGAAGATAATTATGTCTGTGTGGAGGGCTCCGGAATGATGTACTGTATACGTGGTAGCCGTTTGTGCATCATGCTCCCTTCCACCCTGCATATGCTAGGTCGGGAATTATTGCATACTTAAATGAAAATCCAAAGTTGCATAAAAACTATTTGATTTCTGCTCAATTCACCTTATTTACTGATTGGTTAATATAACACTGAAACTTTTGACAAACTCATAAACCAAGGGCCATGGCTTGCGTTGGTCCTAGGTCTATTTCCCAATGAATTTTAAGTTAATTATATTCAATGAATATTATTACAGAAACACAAAGACTGCAGTGAAACCTGTGTCATCAAACTCGTCCGGTTCCTCTGGTTCATCTGGGTGTAATGGATCTAGTAAGTTTCTTCCTATTTATTAGTTTTTACCGATTTGTGTACCTTCTTGATCTGTAATCTTAAACATCATAATATAAAGCTTTTGTTGTTTATTATTTTGGTCAATAAATCCCAACAGCTAATATGCGATATCATTGCTAGTTACTTAATTAGATTGCATGAAGTCCTGGGTGCGATTCAGGAATTTCTCAGTAGCAACCACGGAGTCTGGATTTGTGCCCGGTTGATGGCAATAGGCTCGCCCCCTATTACATGGGATTTAAACATAACTGGCGAATTGTAGGTGTACAATTAGGTACACCCTCTGCCTAACCCTTCGCGGATTAGTTTGATCAGGCTTTGGATAACAGAAGGGCGTCAAGTATATCTGCCACCCATTCCATTATTATTGATTTTTATAATGATATTAATGACTTTTTAATGATATTTTTATGATAACCTACCTATTTTACTGTTTTTATTTTATCTCAATTTATATTTTTTGTTGTAAATGGGTATTTTGCCTGAATTAAAACACAATTAATTTTTATTTTTTTAAACACGATCACATTTCTCGGCACCAACGAGTCGGAGTTACACCATCATTTGTAACATAGACACATTGTGTTCCAGGTATGGACGTGACGATATCGGGCAGCGCGAACGGCTGGGCGCACAGAAACACTACCTTCAACGGACTCACAGATGACATTGATGACGCTGAGGTAAATTCTTTGCTTTTTTACTTGAAATTAATTGATGTACAGACGAAAGGATTGCTTGGAATAGACAATGTAGAGAATAGTAGAGGAATGAGGAAAAGTGAATATTTTGAAACATAAAGTGACAACCAGTCTTACCAAGGGGTATCGTACTACCCGGTACTTACTGGGTTGTGGAGGTCCGATACGCAGTCGCTCCATGTAAAATACTGGTATTCAACTGCATCTAGTTAGACTGGAAGCCGACCCCAAAATAGTTGGGAAAAGGCTAATATGATGAGCTTCAAACATAAAATATTTCTGTCTTACATAGTCGTAATCATAACTTACCCAGGGCTTTTATCTAATGAAGAGCCATCATAATAGCTTTGTTAAAGAAAATATATGTCAAACTGCAAGATTTATACTTGAGATAGTATGCCACGGGCTCCGCGACTGTTCGAAAGAGATACCGCGGCCCTGGAACACAAAGGGCAAAGAAGGAACATGGATGGGTTTTAGTCAGTACAAGTCTGAGACTCCCTTCCACTCCGCCCAGAGCGGAGGGGGTTATTTGATGATTTCCCATCCGAAAAGATAGTACATATGCCATACTACTTTTTTTTTTTTTTACGTCAGACTCTTACTGACTAAAACCCATCCATGTTCCTTCATTGCCCTTTGTGTTCCAGGGCCACGGTATCTCCAGTATGCCATACTTACGTGAATATTTGTCGAACGCCGTCTGTTATTCAAGCCTGCATCACTGTATCGATTTAAAGATGTGGCATATTTAAGTTGACATGATTACCAAAGGAGGGAGACCTATGTCCAGCAGTGGACGTCTTTCGGCTGAAATGATGATGATTAAGATGAATGATAACCAAAGGGCATACATGCAGTCGCGGCTTTTACAAAAGAAATATTCAGTAAATCACCAAGATCGACTGAATAAGATTAAACTGCAGTATTTTTATCGATCAATATCATTCAGATATATTGTTATAAATGTCACAATACTGCATAATATATAATCTAAGATATTAAAGCGATACGTTATCAATGAGGCTTAGTTCCCCTGATAGGCAGTATGAATGAAAACCTTTATCTGATTGTAATATCTTTTTGACTTTTATGAATGACCCGATTTTATTCTTTCGTCTGTATTTCAATTACGACTTAAATACTTAGATTTTAAAAGGACTTCCCCGAATATAAATTATATAAACATAGAAGTATACAGAGCGGGAGGGACACCGAAGCACATACGGTTACCACCTTCTCAGTACGCCATTCTGAACCCCCCCCCCCCCACATAGAAAGTTATCATCGGCAATTTAAAAAACAAACAGCTGTCCCATACATAAACTTATACTGTCACTTACGGGATATCTTCCGTGATTGTTCATTATTTTGAGCTCCCGATATTTCGATGCTGTTGCAAGCGCCATGATCGCGGGTTGACGGAATCACGGTCAATCACGGAATATATCCTGTAAGTGACAGTATAAGTTTAGTTGTTAACCGTGAAAGCTTAAAACAATGTTTGTTCCATACATTTTGACCGTGTAGGCATTGCACTTTTGAAGGAAACAGCTTGATTGTCGTTGAAGAATTTTTATGTGGGGGTTCTATGTACTGATTACGTGGTATTTGTTTGTGCGTCGATGTCTCTTCCACCTTTTATAATATATAGGGTGACTGGTAATTAGTGACCGATACTTAAACACGAGATTGTGCTCATGATAACAAACAACTTTCCCAAAGAAACATTTTTTTTTATACTCATTCACTTTTATAACAATAAAACTTACGAAGCAGGCTTGCGAGCCTTGCGGGTGCTCTGCCTACCCACTGTTGCACGGTACGATAGTAATGAGACAGAACCGCGTCACGCGGCTAACAGCTGATAGGTCAAAGGCGCGCGCGCGAGTTTCATACGGCTGTTGTGTTATTGTGATAAAAGTGAATGAGTATAAAAAAATAATTAGTATGATAAATTTAAGTATCGGTCACTAATTACGGTCACCCTATATTGCATTATCGCCACATGCGCCAAACGGATTGGTGATCGCAGAAAATGTATAATTTGAAGTTGTTAGAAGCTATCATCCTAAACCCGGTTTAAGTGGACTGATCGCTCTCAGTTTATTTGGTGAAATTTGGCCTCACTGAATTGAGATGTTTCGCGTGAAAACCCTCGGCTCGTAAAAAAAAATAATAAGTTCCCGCGAAGTTGGAAGGCTTTTGATGAATAAAGTACCTAATACAAGCAATTTTTTGCTTAAAAAGTACTTCCTATCATTTGATTGTTATTTACATAAGTATTAGAAAGAAAAAGTTTTTTTTTTGAATTTTCAAATTACTTTTTGCCGTTGTTCTTCCAACACATATAAGTCGGCCTTTATTACTTATACTTAAGTTTTAGACACGGGAACTAGAACTGTGTAAACACCTTTGACAAGTAGTAAGTAGAGTAGTTTCAATACATGTCACAATATTTTCAATATCATAAGACTATGTGATCGAAATAAGAATGAGATTGGCTTCGAAGACTTTCAATGGCTGTCTTATGCTTATTTAGACTTCATACGCCCGTTTTTACGTATACTAGGCTAGACCCAAATACAGGGTGGTGATTAAGTCACCTGTATCCTTCAAGAAGATGACCCTTCTATACAGGGTGCAAGGGACATCGACGCACAAACGGTTTATTTATTTATTAATAAAGGTTTACCAACAGCTTCTGTGTACAACATTATCATAAGTAAAGGTTGCACAGTCTTGGACTCACACAGTCGCCACTTACTGGTCAACCATCATTCACAAAACAAGTGATAACATAAAATTAAAACGAGTAGCTCTAGGAATGAAATACAACTAAACTAAAAAGCTACATAATTAAACAAAGACATAAAATATAAAAATTACTATTAGTATTACAACAAATAAAAATGAGATCAAAACCGAGATCATTAATATCAATAAAAAAAAAACTAAGTAAGAAGTAGTAAACTAACGGTTACCACGTATTCAGTACATCATACCAAGCCATATAGAAATATGTCATCGGTTATTAAAAAAGAAATCTGCTCTTCCATACATTTTGACCGTGTATTGCACTTTTATAGGGAAGAACAGACTTTTTTTTTAATTCCTTATACAGGGTGGCGCCGACAATACGACAATAAATTAAACTGCGTATACCTCATGACGTTCCCAGTCCACAAAAAATCATTCCAATTTATCCAGTAGTTTAGTCACAGGACATTATTTTTCATTTTCAGCATTTTCTACATCATGTAGATTAAAAGGCACCGACAGGCTGACGACCCCCTCATCGATATAAACACTAAACACATGTTGCCAACTCGCTACTTCAAAAACGTTTGCCAAATTCGTTCAATAAATATAATTTCCAGACGCGAATTAGTGCAAATTATACTTAAGGTTAAACAACATTTATAAATGGTGGTTCGTTAACAGTTTTATGCTACTTATTTAGTTTGTTTGAAAAATATATTTTTTAATTTTGATTTTAGGATTTATTTGATACTTAGTTTAAAATATTCCTAGTTCATAGGAATATTTAGTTATTGTCGTATTGTCGGCGCCACCCTGTATATTTGATATATTTCTATGTGTGAGGTTCAGAATGATATACTGAACACATGGTAACCGTTTGTGCGTAGGTGTACGTTCCACCCCGTTTTAAAAAACTGAAACTTCCTAAAGAAACTGATATCCCATTCAAACTTATATCAAAGTCGCATGTCGCATGGGGTTTAAAAAAACCTTGTTTCTATAAACATTTTTTTTTCACGAATCTGATGTGAATTTCTTTGGGAAAGTTAGAGTTAGGATAAATATGAAGGGTAGACTGACCTCCTTGAAGGTCGCAGGTGAATACATCGCCAACCTGTATAACGATGGCGCTGTGTCTCCTAATATGAGTGAAAACAGGTGATAGTCGAATCATCATAACTAAAGCATGGTGTGCATATTGTTTGTTTGTTTGTTTGGCCGTGTGGCATGTTTGTCGTCGTTTGAGCTTTTATTTACTTATGCGTTTTTTTTTCTCTCATTTATCTGTTATTTATTTCATTTACTCTAAATGGTTGGTGATTATCTGTGACATTTTATGCAATAAATATATTGACAAGTAAACCAGCTTTCTTGCCAATTTAAATAGTGTCAGAGTTTTTAATTGGGTGGTCACAGTGGGTATCTGAAGACGGTCGTCGTCACCGAGGCAGGCCCAAGAAACGGTGACGACTTCGACTCGTTCCTGACTGATTGGCCAGACGAGGCAAAACACCAAGAGAGTTGGAAAGGACTGGGAGAGGCCTTTGCCCAGCAGTGGGACCAGCCAGAAAGGCTGATAAAAAAAACACAGCTTTTAATTAATATACTCAGCTATTGTAACATAAGAACACAAATTCATAGAAACAAGAAATATACAATTAAAGGCCGGAGTTGCTTATCGACAGCTCAAAAGCAGTTTGTCTTACGTCTAACGAAGCCTCTCTTCGACATCACTGCCTAAGAGTTCACACGTGATGTTCGTGTCGGCTTATCTCGAACTGTACCGAGCCTATCCTAGCATGATTCGATGAGCGATGGACGAGAACCCAAAATTACCTTAACATAACAACACGCCTGTAATTCCCGAAGGGTTAGGCAGAGGTGTACCTAATATTAGACTCGCATGTCGCCAGTTATTTTTAAGTCCCAAGTAATTGAGGGCGAGCCTTCAACCGGGCACAAATCCAGACACACAGTGGCTGCTATTGAGTAACTCCTGGTGTAAAAATCCAATGGCATTTTGCCCGACCCGGGAATCGAATCCGGTACCTCATGCTCAGCAGTCGTACTAGCGACCACTAGACAATGTGTAGTAAAATTACTGCCAAATCAAAATTACCGAACAGAGAAAGTGTATGGCAGCACTATTTGGTCAAAGTACACAAAACCATAAATAACAAAATAAAAAATCTGACGAATTGATAACCTCGCTGTTTTGATTAATTTGGTAATATTACTGTATGTAAATAAGAAATATGGCTAGCTAGTGAACTAAAATATTGATTATGAAATGCAGCAATTAATATGCAGCAATGTCCTTTTTTTGGTTTTGTTCGTCGTGTTGTGGAGCTCCTTAGATTATGAGTCGAGCTACACGATCACTGACAAATGCTTGCACTGACTGGACAGGTCCACTCAAATCTGTGTGGTTATTTCTTCAAAAGACCATCTCAGACATTAATCTGCATGGTCCTCATGTGACTTGATCAATGTCTTGACTTTAAAAGAGACAGTGACCTCTAAGTTTGTTTCGAATGTTTCTTCTCAGAGTAGTCGGGTACGAAACACCGGCCCCATCTAGTTTTAAAACAACATGATGACATGTAAAAGTGTTTTGTAAAACCAATTGACAGAAATAAATATGATTTAATATCGTTCCTTTTGGAAGTCGGTTACAAAATGTCACAGATAACCATTTACCCATGCATGCCTTTCTCATAAAAACATAATGTATGTTTGTTTTGCAGAGGCTGCGGCGGAAATCCCCGCATGCTTAGCTTGCTCGGGTAGTTATGTTTGCTTGACGAATGACGACGGCACCGCCACGGATCACACATTCCACCATTTTGTTTTTTTGTATTGTTCTGTCAAAGTTCGCCATACACGCTAGGTTATGCATGACAGTGTAAAATGTGCATGCAAAACCGACTTCCCTCCGTAACTGCACAGTCACGAGCGCCAATATGTATACACTTTCCTAAATTTAAAAGTAATTCTTGCGAGTAATAACGATTGTAACTTGGAGATAGGATCTTTTGACGTGACAACGTCTAATCAATAAACGCCGGCTGCATGCACGAAAAAGGATGACTCATTGTCCCGTTACGCGCATTGTCCCGTTACGCTCATTGTCCCGTTACGCTAATTGTACGCCTGCACCGCATTCAATGTTTTGTTATGACGTTGTCACGTTAAACTATCGTCCGTAAACCAACTTTACAGACAACCAATTTTTTTGAGAAAAATATGAGTTCCACAATACTATGTTCGTAACAACATGAAATTTTAATCAGAACAGTAGGATAAAAACACTTTTAAAAGTTGTTAAATGTTTACATATTGGTGCTCGTGACTGTACAGTTTTCTCCTACACACGTTCAGTTGTGCCTTTATAGTGTGACTGTACATGCATAACCTATCGTCTATGGCTTGCTTAAGTGTCTGAAAGAGGGCTGGAAACGGTTTGGAGGGATCTTCTTGTAGGTATCATGTTAACTAAGGCTTTTAAATAAAATTAAATAAAAACATTAGCCATGTTAAATTTCAAAACTGACTTGTAGTTGCGCAAGAGTCTTTTGGCTAGAATCGGAACTTACATTTCCATCTTTTTTTTTTCAATACAGTTTTGCGAAACAATTTCTCAAATATTTATTAGCCCCTAAGCCAAGAGCGAATTCACCACAGATAAAGATATACCTAGATAATGCAAGAGCACCTACTGCGCGTGCCCGGCTTAAGCATTTTATGCTTTACGTAGCTACTGTCACAGCAAGCTAATTTGTTTAAATCAACAATGTTACAACTCAAGAACTTAATTCTAGACATTTAAAGAACAAAAACGTAGTCTATTTGGTATAGTAACTTATTTGTATAGTAACTAAATAGTACTTAAACGTCATACTAAGCAGAATGGCACGCTTAGTTTTCATACGGATCGTGATACTTGCCTTATCTAGGTACAGATGCCAGCAGATCAAGCTACTACAATCTGTCAAATTTCTTTAATAGATTTTCAACTTTATCGCTAAAGCATTAGAATTCACACTCATACTTTTCATTTATTAAAGAAACATTAGTGTAGAAAATCCTTCATTAACTACCCGCCATCTTTTTGACACCTACGCTCTTTAGTTTGTGATGCATGTTTTTATCTATTATAATTTGGAAATGTCAGTGAGAAATGTCAGTTTGGTTACAGTGCTGCATGTTTTTTTTTGGCGCGTAACCTTAATTGGAAGTTCACCGGCCATCTTGTTTCTAAAAACAATTTCCATAGATGTTTTCACTGTCAATGTCATTCAAGTGTCAAAATATCCATGCAGCACTGTAGATGTTTGTCGCCTGTGATTGTAGGATAGAATTGTGATGAAGGAAAAGCGTCTCAACGACTATGAATACTTTTAAAACAAAGCTATTATCTGAAATGAAAGGAAGAGATATTAATTTTGTCAAATGAAATAAGACTGAGACAGACAGGGTCGCGGCAGACCGAGGATAAGATTTTGAGACCTTGGATGGCTTTCTCCTTAATTGGCGAGAAGAGCCGCAACATCGAGAAAAGTGAAAGAAATAGGGGGAGGCATTTGCGCAGGAGTGGGACAACTCAGGCTGATAAAAAAAATGAAATAAATCAACTCCATTTTTAAAAGAAATCCCGAGCCTCTGCAGAGTAGGTCGCTATAGATAGGCTCATACTACGGGGCGTAAGAGACATCGACGCACAAACTATTATCATAAATTCAGCATAATATGTTCGTAGACCCATCAGCATAGATTTTTTCTTTTCTTGTAATTGCTGTCACATTTAATGACTGAAAAAAAAAAGCGGTGAAAATATATTCCTACGTAGCTAGTTGGGGGGGGCTAAGGTACAACAACGTAATAATTTCTTTAAACTACTTTTAAAACGCACTTAAGGTTGAGGGTGGTTTCGAACACCAATGCTATCTGTTATTAGAAATGTTTATCACGTTTAATAAATAAACAATAAGTCCAAAAAACGTACTTTTTGAGCAAGAAATAATAAATTTTTATCTGCACTCACGCGGCGCCGCGAATCACAACTAACTTCACGTTAGAGTTGACAAAGGATGCTTCGACTGCCATATGATAGTCAAAATTATTTTAAAATGCGGTAGTTTTGCAACACAGACGCCATTTTAAAATAGAACTGGGCAGGCCACATCTGCCGCATGTCGCATCAAAATTGGGCCAAAGTGGCAACAGATTGGGTTCCGAACAACAGAACCCGGCGACGCGGTAGGCCCAGAAGGAGATGGCGTGACGAGCTGGACTCTTGTCAAAAGGATTGGGCTCAAATAGCCAAAGACAGAGATAAATGGACAGAGGGAAGAGAGGCCTTTGCCCTGCAATGGGACACATCAGGCTTACAATAATAAATATGTTTTAGAAAAATTACGATTGTTTTAAGTACAACTCTATCCAACGTAACACAGGTTCCCCTACAACGGCTGGGGTGAATTTATGTTATCAGTGTGTGCACTTCGAAGTCCCTTCACACCTGTTTAAATCTCAAAGATATGCCTTATGACGTCACGTGTCTCGTAGTTTCCGCCATCACAATTCTATCCCCGCTTGTGGTTTATTACGGTTGTTATAAAATTTCTTTATCTGCATATTGTAAGTCATTCTGAAATTACGTTACAACTTATTAGTGATTGTGTTTGCCTTAGGGTGAATTTCACCAATACTTGCACATTTAAACTGCGTTCAAGAGCTGTCAGTGTCATCAATGCTATGGGATTTTGAAACTGCCACCTGTTTAACGCGGTTTAGTTTTGCTGATCGCGTTTAATTGCAATGGTGAAATTGGCTCTTTATATTTAGTGACTTTTCGCGTTGGGACATGCACGTTTTTTCAGATCATGTAAGCAGTTGTTTTAGTTTTAAGATACTCGCTAATAGTGCACAAAACGTAAGTAATTAATAAAAAGTTGACTTCTGCCATGAATGTTCATACAAATTCAATGAAGTTTCAGTTAAATAACATTAGAGCAAGTACAGCTATAGCATTCGATAACTAAAAAATCAATTTAAGTTCAAATATTATGTTTTACACAAACGTGAAAGGACATGTTTTTGCTCTATTTATCGACTATGTTAAAAAAAACGCATAAAAGTTACGTATAAATTGGTGCAATTGTACTGAATATAATTTATTGACATTAACACGCTTGTTGCAAAAGTGGTATAAAACACATTTTTTTCACAATTTATTTATATTTTTTTTACTTATGCAGTCAAACCACATTTGTGAATGTCATGATTACTGGTCTTTTCATTACAAATCGGGGATGTTTTTTTTTTGTTTTTTAATAATATCACTTTTGCAGCCCACAAAAACTATTTATTTTTATTATTTAAGTCACTTTACATTATTTGTATGATAGGAAATATTCTCCTAAGCAAATTCTGGCAATGATTGTTCAATAAAATATTCGCCATTTTGTTTTCTTTTGTTGCTGAAAATCGTGCTATTAATGCAATCGTATTAATTTAATTAATTATTTATGTTTATACCCGTGACTTAGTCCGTTAAAAATAATTTTGGAATACTTGTATATAAAATTAATTAAAGTCTTTTGACAATGTTTGATGTATTTTTTTTACGGAAATATTTTTCAAAATTATTTTGGGTTAAAAAGACTGCATCAATGTGTATTAAAGCAAGCTTTTGTTGCACTGATGTTTGATAGCAAAGGGCCCTTTTCTAAGGCCGCGTTCTAACCAAAGTAAACGCCACGCGAACACACACACGACCTTCCCGATCATTTTGTTCGGCGAACTCGAACGCGTGGACTCCGACAGAGGTTGCATTTAAAGACCCAACGTAAATTCATACTTAGCTAGAGGTAACAAAATACAGATTCCAATGTTTAAATATCAACCCCAAGGCATCAAAGTGGATTTTCCTTCGCGGCATTGAATATTGGAAACTGAACCTAGTTAACACTTACTACGTATGAATTTGCGTTGTGTAAAAATAAATGCTCTGACGTGCCGTACCCGGTGCGCGCTGGCCATTCATTAATGTCAAGAATAAATTAGTGACATAATTATGAATGCCACGATCGCGTACCTGCGCAACCGATCGCTTTGGTCAGGACTCGGGGTCAAGTGAATACAATACTTTTTTAAATGAATTTAGTCCTTTTTGTTTTTTATGTTTCGGCCTGTATTACTAAAGTTAATAATATAATGATATAAGTTAATTTTCCGCAAATTTTGTTATGTTTACGCTTAGCTCGTATTAGTCGTATTATTTGACGTTAAGCAATAATTTAATTTTTATTATTTTTCGTATTATTATGACGATTTAATGATTTATTTATTTTAAGTGTATTTTTTTATGTTGAAAATATACGCTTGGTGATATGTGCTTTTGTGTTTTTGTTTCCTTTGCCTGTTTGGTTTGTTTTTTGCTGTTTTGTAAGTCCACGCACACACACATACTTTTTATTGACAGCATGTAAAAAAGTGCATGTAAATGATTTTTTCGTGATTATTTCATGATGATTCAATTATAAATTCCATAATTTTGCATAATTGCATTTACATTATCATTTTTAATAAACTTCCTCGAAAACAGGCTCTCATCCCACTACGATTAGGTTCACCTTGCAATGTATTTCACATGTTGTGTATATTTTTCAATTATCACAACTAGTGTGGAAATAAAAATTTCCCCACTAGTTGTAATACTTTAAACAAAGTAAAATTTGGTTCAGTTCCATGCTGTTTAGCGGCTTCATACATTTGCTTCTCCTTCAACCTGGCGAAATCAAAGCGCGGTAAAAAGCAAATTAAATCACAGTTTCCTAATAATTTATGACAAAACTAGTTTTCGTTCTATTATTTTATTTCTTCGAAAATGTATTTAAAACCGGCGAGGGTATTTGTTACAATAACATCCTGCGGCTCGGGTGTGAATACCGCCTCGGCTGCAATAACAAAGTTTCCCCACTTGTATCAAAATGTACTTGCTATTACGAAACTCTCTACCCATGGATATATTGGATCAATTTCCCACGAAACTGTTTTTTTTAAGTTATCGATAAGTGTAACTAAACTATATGGAAGGTTTTTGATATGATAAAAAATAAAACAAGAAAGACATTGTTGAGAATGACCGACCGTCATAACTGCCACTCTGCCAGTGGCGTAGTAGTAGCAAATACTAGTTAAATTATACAGGGTGGCGCCGACAATACGACAAAAAATTAAACGCGTGACGTTCCCTGTCTGCATACAAAAAATCATTCGAATAAATATCCAGTAGTTTAGTCACAAGACTTAATTTTTCATTTACAGAATGTTATACATGTAGAATAATAGGCTAGCAGGTCAGGCGGGGGTCGTAAGTAAGGGGTAAACGACCCTCGCATCTGTATAAACACAACACATGTTGCCAACTCGCTACTTCACTACTACAAAAACCTTTGCCAAATTCGTTCCTAACAGTTTATTTTCAATGCAAATTATATATAAGGTTAGTAAACCAATATTTATAAATGCTGTTGTATTTCGTTAACAGTACTATGCTACTTAGTTTTTTTTTTTCATGTCGTTGTTAGGATTTATTTGATAGTTTAAAAATATTCCTATGAACTAGTATTAGCAGTATTTTCATTTATTGTCGGTGCCACCTTGTAATGTCGGATTGTCAGGACTTGTTCCATTAGACTCCGAAATCATGTGGGCAGGAGATGAGTTTCGTGCCACGAACACACACTGGGTGC
Source organism: Noctua pronuba (assembly GCA_905220335.1). Lineage (NCBI taxonomy): Eukaryota > Metazoa > Arthropoda > Insecta > Lepidoptera > Noctuidae > Noctua > Noctua pronuba. Next base: position 5,469,557 of record LR999918.1, on the reverse strand, counting down.
GATACACTGAAAGAATAGAAAGAAAGAAGAAAAAAAATTGTCGCAGGGACATGACGTGCATCATACAAAATGTAAATATTTACAAATTCAACAGGACGGAACAAAAAAAGAAAAAAGTTAAAAGACTGCACGTCGTGACTGCGACAAGCACTGCTTACTGCTTTTATTAAAAGAAAAAATTACTTGAAATTACAATTTAAGTCAAAAACACTGGGCACAATGAATCGGGGACAGTTCCAGGACGTCTCAGCTCCGCTGCGATCAGACATTGAATGTCGTCCTCGCCTCGAGCTGTAAACATCACGGCTCTGTAGCGCTGTATAGGTGTGCGTAGACTTGTAAGTAGGTTGCGTGATGCCACCACTGACCGCTTGCGATTCATTTTATGTCCGTACTAAAGCCCGAAAAAAAAATATTGCATGACGGTTGACGGGAGCATGGAAGAAAAAAAACGTGTTGCGCCGACCCCAAGTAATATGGGACAAGGGCAGGAAGATGATGATGAATTGATGATAATGACCGGTTCCGACATATAAAATAGCATTCACCAATATCGTACTTATACTAAACAAAACAAAGAGTTAAAAATATGACAAAATTGTGAGAGTTGGTAATTTAACCCCTTACTGCATGGATTTTTTGATTGGGATGAAAAAAATATATGAAGTAGTATGACCCCAAGACACCCCACAAAAAATATTTAAAAAAATCTAGCACTAGTATTTTCGAAAAAAAATACCAAAAACTTTCGATGCCAAATATGGCATCATATGCAGTACTACGTTTATTATCAAGTTTGCCAAATATGTCATTGTATGCAGAATTGGCTGGCTAAATAAAAAATTAAGATCAAAAGTATGAGAACTTATAGGTAAGATCGTTCAAGTATTATGTGAGCCTCCCCCTCGTCAGCAAAATCAAGCAAAGTTCTGATCTCCCCCCCCTTCCATGCTTACATAAACACTGGTACATGCATTTTTCAATGCGTTCTGGTTTCTTCGATTCATGAATTAAAAATGTGAATACTGCTGACGTCGTCACCATCCAGACCCCCCATGTCATCAAAAATAAGCAAAGCAAAGACCCTCCGCCCCCCTGTATAGTGCTCACGTAACACTTGAATGGCCCCTATATAAGAATTCTGGCACAGGCTGGTGATAGATTACATACATGAAGGGAGAGATGGAATTAAATGAAAAAACGCGTGTATATTATTATATACTTGTTTTATTTTATTTAATCATAATAAAATAAAATAAATAAATCTAGTCTAGTGTTTATTGATACACATGATTTTCCATATAGCAGTTTCTTGTTCTATTTAAACATAAATGGGATTTGCACCCAGGATTTTAGCAGACTTGGCGCTCGTCTGTCCATTCTGGGAAGTAATGCATGCTATCTTCCGCTTCTATCTTCGTATCTTCATCAGAAAGCTCTTCGTCTTCACTCTCACCTGAAATGTTGACTACATGCACTTGTTTCCTATACAGTTTACGAACAACAATACCGAGAGTATTGTTGTTCGTAAACTGTTGGGGAAAAAAGCAAGCGTAAAATAAACAAGCGAGCAAGCCTAATAAAACCAAGGAAACACAAAATAACATTGTAGCCACTTCTTCAAAATGTTATGCAAATAATGTCTTAAAATTGACATAATTGCATACTATCCCATAAATGGCTTTCTCATTTCTTTGATCATTCTGCATACAATCCCATATCTGCCAAAAAGTTTTTCCTGCGACTGCATGCAATCCCATAAATGGGTACTAACTTCAGCAACCAAAATATTTGCAATCATTCACGCGAATCTAGTTTTTATTTGCCTATTGCCTTTCAATATATGTCTATTGTATGCAAAATAATTATCGTGGCTATATATCGTGAAAATCCATGCAAAAATACCCCGAAAGCTGAGTCCACTTACCTCTCGTTGACCGTCAGGAAATAAACTGACATTTCTTAAAATCCACTAGTGCTGCACACAATTTTTTTCACAAACGTCAAATCATGTTACCGGTTTTTGATTTAAGAGTTGCAAAAAGAAAAAAATATGTACCAAATTTAAATGACGTGAAAAAAACCCTTGATGCCCGATATGGCATGCTATGCAGTAAGGGGTTAACATAATTTTGAATTACACAAACACCGGTTATGTAATGGATATAACACGAACACCACGCAGGCGGAGCTGCGGCATAACACGTCAGTTACACAAAACCGGGTGCGGGTCGGGTCGTGTCCGTCACGTGAGACGCGCGGGTCGGGCGCAGCCGACTTGCGGTTGCTACGACGAATCTGTATTTTGCAACTGTTAAACTGCATGTTTAAAGTTATTAGGCTCGCTGTTTACGAGCACATTACAATTATTCGTTAAGATCCATGGCAAAACTGTTTTTTTTTTAATTGTAAATATTCACAAAATCAAAATAGCCACGCGCCGCGCCCGACCCGCACTCGCGTCTGTGTGAAATACGTGTATTACGATGCAATGGTAAACGCCGCTACGCAAGCTCTTGACCCGCCCGCGCTGTCTGTGGCGGCGGGCGACGGGCTCGCGACACACGTGTCACCCGAAACGAGCCCGTCCCGCGAAAGCTCTATGTGTGATGTCGTATATATATGAATACATGAAATAACACCCGCCGTGCTCCCGAGCAGTTCCGCGCCTGTGTGTGTTGCGCTTAAGTTGGTAAGGAATATTTATTGACCCGAAGTCGTCCTCTCCCCGCCAGGACTGGGCCGAGTTCAACGCCGCTACGTCCAGCATCGCGGCGCTGCGGCCGTCCGTGCGCTCGCCGGGCGCGTCCCCGCGCCACTCGCCGCGCGCGCCGCGCCGCACGCCGGCGCCGGCAGAGAACGCGTACGGCGAACTGCGCGCGCCGCCGCTGCCGCCGCGCAAGAGTCTGTCGCCGGCCGAAAATGTCATCGTGGCTGCTTCTAGTGTGCAGGATATTGCTGCTGCCAGCAGTGCACATGGTGGGTTTCTACGTCTTCTATTATTTTCAATAAAACGTTAAAACCATAATATTACTTTTAACCTTTCGTGGATCTACACGAGACACAATGACTTTTTAATTGTGTCTGTATAGGCGGCATACGAGTGGTTGATAAATCCCGCCGGTCAATGTGGCAACACTTGGGGGAGGCCTATGTCCAGCAGTGGACCTCTTTCGGCTGAAATGATGATGACGATGGTGATGACTTTTAATAAGAAACAACATAATTAAAACAACCCTTTTTATGAGTCTTATGGAGTAAGACGACTAGGTTTTATACTGTCAATGGAAAAACAAAATAACGAACGTTTTACCGAAACAATCTTCACAAAATGCTTTCCTTATTTTGTCATTTGTCTAAACTCAATTATTTATTTATCTTTGCAGCGGAACCCAGAAGACGTTCGTCATTGGAACCGGAGCCCGACTCGCGGCACCGACTGACGTCCATCATCACAGGGTCCACGGAGACCATCACGGGCCTCATTGACACCAGGCACGAGGTATATTAGATAACATTATTGTTATGAGTAATATCTGAAGACGTTCGTCATTAGAACTGGCGCCGACTCGCGGTACCACCTGCCGTCCATCATCAGAGAATCCACGGAGACCATTACTGGGCTCATTGACATTAGGAATAAATAATTATTTTGCACGTCTTAGTTCCTATACTATTCAGCTGAAGCTTTGACTATTTTATTTGGTGTCGAAAGGAATTAATTGGTCCAAGATCTTCTAATGATGTGAAAAAACCAGCATACCTGATGCTGGTACAATTTCTTTACTTTATTTGTTGATGGTCTTAGGGTAGGTGCTCTTAGACTATAATTATTACTTCAATAATCATCAAAATCTTAGCATTCAAAACACTTCTCTCTACTTTCAGATACCACCCGACCCTCGAGCCTTCGAAAAGCCACGTCGCGCTTGCACCCCACAATCCAACAGCCGCCCCCTCCCCGCGCCCCCTCCCGAACGACCCCACACCCCCACTCCCACAGAACCGAAACCAGAACCCCGACACATACCCGACAACAGATACAACCCCGAAAGACAAGAGCGGCCAGATCCAGTCCCGAACAGACAAGACAAACCGCAAGAAAACAGACACCACATGCCAGAAAACAGGCAAAACGACAGGCACGTCCCAGAACGACACATGCCAGAAAGAATAACGCAAGACCGACACGTCCAAACTACGCAAGAAAGGCCAGAACGGGTCGAAAGTCGACCGGAACGTCGCATTCCTACCCCAGACAGGCAAGAGAGGCATATACAGACAGACAATAGACACGAAATTAGAGTAATGGACAATAGACAAGATAATAGACACCTCCCAGAAAAAACGGAAAGGCATTTGCCGTTATCAGAAACTCGGCACACAGATTTCCGGCTTCCGCCTGAAAGGCCGCCGGACAAACCAGAGAGAATAATAGAATCTAGGTGTAGCTTTGACCGGGAGACCAGGCTAGAGAGTAGGGCGCCCCCTAGGCAACGGTCTCTGCCCGCGACTACCAGTGGGAGTGTAGACCACCCTACTAAGTCTACGACTATGCCTAAATTTCCCTCTGAGGATAATAAAGACCCGCCGTATGAGAATGTGGCTGTGGAGAAGAATGAGCTGGCTGTTCTACGTGAGTATTGTAATAATAATATTGTTTTTATAACATAACAAAACATCAAGCCTGTAATCCTCGAAGGGTAAGACAGAAGTGTACATAATACACTTCGCCACCCATATTTTGCCATTTATGTATAAAGCCCATGTAATAGAGGGCGAGCCTATTGCCATCGACTGGGCACAAATCCAGACTCCATGTCTCCTACTGAGAGATTCCTGATGGAAAAACCCAATAACACTTTGTCCGACCTGAGAATCAAACCTCAGCAGTTGCGCTTGCGACCATTAGACCAACGAGGTAGTTCAGATATTGTTTTTTTTTTGTCTTATAATTTAGTTAAATCTACTAGTGCATTGGTTTATTTATTCTTATTTTTGATATCGTTTTATTATTGCAAAATGCAAGCTGCATTTAGCGAAATATTAAAATTTTTGAAAAGATTTTATGAAAAAGATTAACTGTTTTTTTGACCACTGTAATTAACCGAGTAATCTTGCAAATCATAATTATATGCATGTTATACTCAAAGCAGCATTTATTTCTCTTTTGGAAGTAATCTCTCGTAGATTAGAATAGGGCAAAACAACAATCTTGGATTTCGCATCCGATGTTCCTGCGTTTGTAGTATAAACAGACCCTTAACGAAGCCGAAAGGCACTTTTTCTCCCCGTCATTGCGATCATTTGTTTGTTCTGGACCATACCTACCACAGTTCCAACTTTTTTACAAGTTTTTTTTTAATACTAGATTTTAAGGTTATAACTTTGCTTTAAATACCTCCATGACATCCTACTATTCGATGCATCTATCAGCACAAAGTTTTGAGTGTGTTATATTGAGTTTAACCGTAAAACGTGATTTTTCACCCCCAAAAAAAAAAGTCGTTTCCCTGCAATAATTTTTGCGTAGGATTACTTAGTTTGATGTACAGAATGCTTGGTTGAAGGGTCTGTTTACACCTTGTATTATGTTCTAATATTTCTACTATTATATAGATTTCTATTTTACTAACAAAAACCCTTTTTTTTTTTCATTTTCCAGCTAAAAAAATCAACCCCTTAACCCACGACAAGCACGGCCGGAAGTACGGAGACAACGTATCATACGAGAACATAAACTTAGACTACATCGCGCGCTTGGTCGGCGAAGGTTACCCGAAAGACATCGTCGTACGCGCATTGGGGATCACGCGGAATGACCTCGAGATGGCGTGCGATATATTACACGAGTTTGGATCTAAAGTAACTAATAAGTGTTAATTGTAGGTAGTTTGTTCTTTAAATTATTCGTTTGGTGGGGTCAGTGGACGTTTTAAAACCTTAATTGAATTTATTTAAAATTGTTTCTTGATATTCTCCTTTAGAAGAATGAATTTTGTTAGGAATCATTTATTTTATCAGTCTTGACATCTTAGTCCAATTTGACCATCGAAACAGCCAGCACATCAAAACCGCGTTCAAGAGCGGTGAGTGTCATAACTGCCATGGATTATTGAAACTATTTATAATACAGTTATTGTATTTGCGATTTAAATGAATAAATAACACAAAATAAAACATAGCATAACACAAGTTTTATTTCGTGTAAGAAATCTTTCATCGGTTATTTAAAAAAAAAACAGCTGTTTCCTAACCTACACGGTCAAAATGTGTGGAACAGGAGTTTTTTTTTAAATGACCGATGAAAAGTTTCTGTGGCAGTGGTGAAGACTCCATACAACTCGATTCCTACTGGTTTCCCTTTGAAAAATAGCACAGTCGGTATTCTATAGACAAATAATATAATCACATTAAAGATATGTACTCTGGCTCACCTCTTATAAAATTGACCCTTCGCTACTGCTATGTGGGGGGGTTCTAAATGATGTACCAAATGCGTGATAACCGTTTTGGCGTCGGTGTCCCTTCCACCTTGTACGTGAACAATTATTTATTAATAATTATTAATAATAATTATTAATTAATAATTATTAACTTCTATTAAATTAAAAAAAAAAAATGAAATGACCACTTACTCCACCAAATCGTCACTAAAGGTTTAGAATTCGTACCTTATGAACTAAATATAAGTCTGATTTTAACGTGTACATATTTCAGTGTCATCGTTTGTTTATTTGACATAGGAAAATAGAACTTAATCACGCTTAACGTAACCACTATTTTAATTTGAACAATAGCAGCGAGTATAGTCCTATAGTCAGTAACGAGTACTACGGGTTTTACATTTTTGAGCAGCATTTGGCGGATTTTTTAGAATCCTAATTTTATTGAATCAATTAAGCTTTGTTCACCGTAGCATAATCAGCCAATAATATTCCCACTAGTGGGACACATACCTCCTCTCTATGAGAGGGAGTGGGCTGTAATCCATAGCGCAGTGATTGGTTAGGCAAAATAACAACAGCCAATCAAAGACAAGCTGGTCTTTGACCGCATATTTTACGAAATTGACTTTTTATATAACAGATTTGTCTAGCCAAATTGTCAAAAAACGACAATATAAGTATAAGTTTAACAGCACAATATTTTCAGCGCAAGAAACGTCTCAAATACAGTGCAACCATACAGTTGGCCATTTGTTTTCTTTGCCATCCATACAAAATATGTATGTCATTGCGAATATCTAGCCAATAACGCTACAGTCCTTTCAGAGTTATATACAGGGTGTACGGGACAGCCCTCCGCAAACGGACAGGGTGCATTCAGCTCCTTATTTTGAACCAAATTGCACCGGAATTTTTCTCAGGCAAACTTTCTTTTTTTCTACGTTTTTTAAATTACTATTCAAAATAAGGTACTTTTCCTTTATTTCTATGTAAAATGATTCATCAAGCTCGTCGTCGCGGTTGCCGTTCGCTAAGTGCGTTTTGCCACGGTAACGATACAATGGATCAAATTGATTGGATTCCCTTAACGTTCCTGAAATAATTTTTAAGCAGCAACAATTTTGTACCCATGAGTATGTAATATCTAACTTGATTTGAAAACAGTGTCCATGGAGTTTCTTGCCCATTATTCTCAAAGAGATCTACGATTTTGGAATGGGCAACTTCAGTCCATTTTATTATGCCTGTGGCTGGACTGTAGGTAGCTAATTTTTGACTATGAAAAAGTGCCTGTCACGGGTCTATTTGAAATAAATGCGTTGAGGCAGCTGTTGGGTTGCTGCCAGTGACACTTCTGTCAAAGGTACAGTGATCTTTATGCCCGCTACGATAAGGTTATGGTTGCATTGCTGTTGTTGCTGTCAGTGGTAAATAAAAGCATGAAAGGACTGTGCGTTTATTATTTGACGCACAAATTCCACGCACAAGACTTTGCGCAAAATATTTATTACTTCAAATTTTTTTTTATAATTGTGACATTTCCGGGAAAATAAACATAGATATTTTTAGTGACTAATCATCTAAAAATTAAATTATTTTAGCAAACAATCATTAGAATAGGTAAAAAAATATCACTAAGGTTGAATTTGTTAAAAACAAGCATCATACTATTAACTTGTAAGTGAAAAATTAAAGTTCTATAATGTAAAATTAATTTTTAATAGTTAATTAATTACTAAAATAAAATTGATTCTTTAGAATACCTTCGGAACACCAAAAGTGTTGCATTATTGTTATTGGTAATATTCACAGAGTGGGCAAAGTGGGCATTTTCCGGGCAATGTCGATAATGATTGAATTCTGGGTATGAAAGATAGGTTACAAATGAGGAATAGAATCTTCGAGTTTTGAATGTTCACTTTGCCCGTTTAACATAATTATACAACTTTTATGACTCTTATATACCAATGGATGCAAAATAATGTATCCAATAGGTCCTTGTGTATACAAGAGCTTGTAAAAAGGACAGATTGACAGGCTGTCAATACGGATAGGTAGTGTTCAAATAAATTGTCCTTAATCGCCTACTGATCGAACCTATCGTTTAAAAATCTAAAATCGTGTGATAGTATTATAGAATAATAAATAAAAAAACTTAATATTAAGGCACGTGTAATGTATTTATTTCGCATCATTTTAGTGACAGTAAAACTTTTATTCCAGTGGTTTTTATTTTAATCAGTATTCATTTTAACTCAATCTAATTTTCATTAAATAATAAAAATGCTTTGTAAATAGTTACTTGTACGAATAAATATCGCCTATATTTTCATATAAAATCGCTGTCTCATAATGTTTACTTAATAGTGGTTCATATAGAATATATTTTTTCATATTTATGTCATATTTATGTATGGAAATAATACAAATTTTGACACTTCGACTTATGACACTTGCAATATTTAATGTCTAGTATATAACACTTAATATTGTTGATGTAAATAATAATTCATATTTATATTTTTTTGGAATAAAAAATAAACTCTTACGTGTTGCATTGATCTTCCTTTTTGGTATAATATAAGAAAAAAAAGATGTAGCTAGTTCGATAAGTTTTTACTAAAAATAAATTCAAATTCTTTTGAAACTCGAAGAAAGAGCTTAATTATGGCACCAACGTTTCCTGATATTGTTCTTCGTATTTTTCTATATGAAACATATTTTGTAAAAGTGCAATTTTTCCAATTGCTCGTCTTTTCTTTTTATATTGCTTATACACTTGCAAGAAAACTGCTTCAAATCTTAATAATTATCCTTTTTTTTTAATTCAACTGCTAATGTTTTTTTTGGCCTTTTCTCAGTTGATTTTCAACTGAATTACGATGCAGTTTTTGCAAGACAATTAATGTGCTTAGTGAATGACTTGACTGAATTTTTAGGTTAAAATCTATCTAGTCTTAATATTTCACTTTTTTGCTAATTTCATCGGTTCGTTTGTAATAGGTAATTAAATGAGGATGATATAGGTACATTGTAATTAATGCCAGTAATTCTTAATATTACAACTAATGAATAAATAGTTCGTAGTACCCACTGAAGTTTTAGGTACCTATACAGGGTGGAAGAAACACTTACGCTAAAACGGTTACCACCTATTCAGTACACCATTCTGAACCCCCCTCCCCCCAACATACTTTTTTTCACTAATAAAAAAAAACAACCCCCCCGCACAGAAAATTTTCGTCGGTTATTTAAAAAAAAATAAGCTGTTTCCTACAAAAACTGCAATACCTACACGGTCAAAATGAATGGAACAGCTGATTTTTTTAAAATAAGCGATGAAAAATTTCTATGTGAGGGGGTGTTTTTTTTATTAGCGGAAAAAAGTATGTTGGGGGGGAGGGGGTTCATAATGATATACTGAATACGCGGTAACCGTTTTAGCGTAGGTGTTCCTTCCACCTTGTATATAAATTATGAGTGAATACATATCCACCACACTACCTACTAGTCAGTTTCCACTTTTTACATAAAAATGTTCTGCAGTTTGTGTATACACATTTTTACTTAAAAAGATGTAATGTTAGTATTTTGTGATTTACAAGTTGTGTGTACATTTTAATGATTTCAAGTCAGAAAAACACCGTTTTATAAAAATAATAATTTATATGACACATGAACCCATAACGTATATCAATTAATAAAGCAGGGATAATCTCATATTTCATATAAAAATAAGTACCTAAATAATTAAAAACACGAAATATATTCGCCAAAACACAGAAGCACATTTCTTTACTTTTTGTCACTGCGCAATTGCGCATGCGATTCATAAAACATTTAAATCATGAAGTGTACACCAACTTGAATAATTGTATTTCCCTTATAACTTAAATTATCGAATACGCAAGCTATAATAATTATAATTTCATTTAAAAGCGCGTATTGCTTCTTATTATTATTAGTTATACTACGAAATATTAGTAATTATTTATATTTAGTAAAATAATTGTTTATAATCTCACGGACATCACAAACACAAAACATTATTTGATTTGAACATTTTTTTCGAGTAGATTTAAATAAATAAATAAATGAATTACGGATTTAAAAATCGATTTTCGAACTCCTCAAATGTTTTTTTATTAAAAGATACCAAGTAAGCTGTAGCAAATGTCAACAGTAACCGGTCAATATTTAATATCCATAGCTGGACAAAGTAAGAAATTGTTTTTAAAATTGCAGAGTTTTAACTAATACATTTTTTTTTTAACCAGAGAGAGACACAGAACTAGTTGAATTTCATATCATGGGACAATATTTTGCGGTTGCCACAAAACCTTGATGTACAATGCACTTTTACCAGTGTTTGTTGTTACTGGCTAATGTTGTTATTATTATGCGATCTGGAGAAAGTACGTAGCGAGAATGGTGAATTTGACATTGTGGGATTATTTTCAGATTTGTCTGGGTGAATTACAAAAATAATTGTTATGAATTGTTTTTTTTTCGTTTTTTCTTCCAATTTCGTTATTTAAAAAATCTAATTTTCGTCACGTTATTCATAAAAGTAAATGTTTTTAGTAGATAAAGTGTTTGAAGGCACGTCTGAAATTATTTTGTTTACTAATTTTGACAAAAAATTGTAATCACATTGTTATCATTTTGTTTATTTGCGTTATTCATTGGAGTTTCATTTGGTCGATTGTATGAATTGTATAGAAATGTAAAATAAAGAATAAATTCAGTAATGCATTGATGATGAATTTGTAGAATATTATTTTTGAAAACAACGCCATCTATCGAATAAATTGTCAACGGAATGTTTAGGAGAAGGCTACGTTTTGTTTTACGCTTTAGTAAAAATACGTTGCTAAATATATTTAAGTAAAATTATATTTTTTGTTTTAATTGAAACCCCTAAAAAGATTCGGAGAGTCGAAAACTCACTTTAAATATACTTTTCGATTTCTTTCTTGAAATTCAAAGGGAATTTAGCATACACATTTTATCAGTTTTGTTTGAGAGGCAGCTATGCTTTACTATCAACCGGGCTTACATCCAGACCCTGAACTGCTCCTGAAAAAATCCTCATCATCAGCTTACAGCAGTCCACTGCTGGACATAGGCACTCAACTCGATTTAAAAAAGCCTAATGGATAGTAACCCAATAATACCAAACCCATTGATCGCACCCAGACCCAGGACACCACGGTCTAGTCTGTTCTCCACAACTCCTTATGTTCAAAGGAGTTGACAACTTTTAGGTTGTTTAATTACACACATAATTATACACTAATTATGTTTTATTTTTTTTAGTTAGCCCTTATTTTCCCACTCCTGAGCAAAGGCCTCCCCCCATTCCTTCCACTTCTCAGAATAGTTTGCCTCTTCTCGCCAAATCGTTTTTTTTTTTAAATCAATTATAATAAAAAAATTGTACAAGTATCAAAAGTTGAAAAGGCACCCTGTCCTACCAAGTGACATCGTATTAGCCAGTACTCATTGGGTTGTGGAGGTGAGATGGCAGTCGCTCCATGTAAAACACTGGTATTCAGCTGCGTCCAGTTATACTGGAAGCCCACCCATAGTGTTGGGAAAAGGCTAGGCAGATGATGAAAGTAGAAAAGAATATGGCGTTCAAAAATTTATCCGCTCAACGGGTAAAGTGCCCAGAAGGCGGGCAGCTTTGCCACTTTGGATGTCAATGCTGCTTTTTTGGCTGCAACATGACTTGTCGACACCTTTGCTCCATACCATCTTCCGTGCACGGCGTGTGTGCTGGGGCGGCTGCTGCAGGTGCTGAAAACATCACAAACGGCGCAAATACAATTACCTTATTGGTAATTATTTGTTAAGTCGTTTGGGGTTGAAACATTTGGCCCATGGGGTCCGAGTGCCCACCTAGTAGCGAAGCGGTTGGTCGACTCTTCTGGCGACCAGAGGGCTGGCCTATTTTCTGATCGAAGAATCATATTTCTTGTTGAACTAAAAATCATTTTTTGATAATAATCACTTTATTGCTGTTTCCGGTCATTCGTTATTAAATGGCATAAAATTATTTGACTTTAACCAACCACACATGGATTTATGAAATTTCAAGAAATGTACGTAATCATATTCGGAGTTGTTATTTTAAAGGTAAGTTTTATAAAATTACCTGGTATTTTTCCGCGGCTTCGCCCGCGTGTATTGAGTAAAATTGAGGCTATGAGAACCATAGTGGCCTAACTAATTTAATCATTAATTAGAACATTATTAAGTTAATTAAAATAAAAAAAATAGTTAGGAAATAGCTTTATTGCTATTTATCTACATTTTATTGTCAGATAGGCCACTTAAATTAGTTAGGCCACTATGGTTCTCATGGCCTCAATTGTGCTTAGGGGACCGTACAAGAACAATAAACATATTTATTAAAAAATTGTATGACCTTACTGAGGGACGATAATAGGGGCAAACGGTACCACATTATTTTCTAAAATCTCTCTTAAATTGGGTGTAAACGGACCCTGCACGAAGCCGTCAACAAAGCATTATGTACACCAAACTAAGTCACCCTACGCAAAAATTATTGCTGGGAAACGACTTTTTTTTTGAGGTGAAAATTCACGTTTTACTGTAAAACTCAATGTAACGCACTAGACACATAGTGCTGATGGATGCTTTGAATGGTAAACGGGTCATAGAATTAATTAAAGTAAAGTTAAAACCTTTAAAAGTGGTATATAAAAAAACTTGTGAAAAAATTGGAACTTTGACCTACAATATCTCCGTAACTAGAAGATTCCCAGGTATGGTTCAGAACAAAAAAATGATCGCAATGACAGGGAGAACTATTATATTGCCTTTCGGTTTCGGTAAAGGTCTTTTTACACCCTTTGTTGGCAAACAACAAGTCATATATTCAGTAGCCGATACGATACAATACTTAGTTATCTAATTACTTTTTAGAGGCCAGTTATATCCATAGTTTTGTTCCTAATAATAAATTGCATTTTTCTTATTTTCAGTTGCAAATATCAGTTTCAGATCCGCAATTTCCACGTCATATCGATTTTCAAAAAGTTGGTGAAGCAATATTTAATAATGAAAAATTCAATATTCTTAAGCCTTCCGTCCACCTTATCACAGACCATTTCAAAGATTTTATGTTAAGGCAGGGAAGTGCTCATCCTGGTGACAGAGTTTTTATCGATAATAATGGATTTAGACATACTTGGTCTGGTTTTGGTGAAAAAACCAAAAGTTTGAGAAAGACTGATATAAAATCGAAATTAATACATGTAAGTGGAAGTTTCGAGAACGTTTCAGAAAAAACTCCTGAATCCGGCATTATTACAACAGATGACAATACGACTGCTACAGTTGAAGAAAGCAACGAAAATGAAAATAATACTCAAGAAGAAGAAAACAATGGTTCAGGCAATAACGTAACAGTTAAAAATTTTACCGAACACACACAAAATGCAACACACACACATGAAATGAACTCAACCGAAATCACTATTGAAAAAAGAGCATCAGATAAAAAGAAAACTGATAACAAAGATAGTAAAAAAGTTCAAGGAAACGGCTCAAAAACAACAAAAAAAGACAACAAAAATGCAACAACAAAAAAAAACAACCAAATTACAACAACAAAAAAAGACAACAAAAGTACAGCAAAAACAACTAAAGCTAAAAGTAACCCAACGGCTAAAACCAATAAACCAACAACAACTAAAGCTAAAGGTAACCCTACGGCTAAAACCAATAAACCAACAACAACTAAAGCTAAAGGTAACCCTACGGCTAAAACCAATAAACCAACAACTGCTAAAGCCAAAGAAGATGATAAACGAATTGGGAAAGAGAGGACTGTTGCCACAACTACCTATTTTTGTCCCTTCTTAGGAGTTATAACAATGTCAGCTTTTATTGATTGAACTTATTTTTTTCTAAATTGATAAACGTTTTATTATGAAGTGTTGTTTTTTTTTTGTTTTGGCACACTTAGTGCTGGTACCTACTGTTTTGTCTTTGCGGTTTTTAGATAAAACCGTAAAGGAACGAATCTTTTTATGGTGATAATATAGTTTTTAGGCACCCACATTAAGATCTGGATCTGTTCAAAGTTTGAGTAAATCGGTTTCTTCTAGGCAAGCGTGCTGCACCCTAGGCCGCATCATCGTTTCACATCACTCGAGTTGCGGCCAAATGCAAAACTAGGTCTAAAAGGGTGTAAATAGACCCTTAACGAAGCCGAAAGGCATTTGTTTTCCCCGTCATTGCGATAATTTTTTTGTTCTGGAGCATGCCTGGGAACCTTCTAGTTACGGAGATATTGGGGGTCAAAATTCCAAATTCACAAGGTTTTTTTTGAAATACTTCTTTTAAAGGGTTTAACTTTACTTGAATTCGCTCCATGACCCGTTTACTATTCAAAGCATCCATCAGCACTGAGTTTTGAGTGCGTTACATAGAGTTTTATCGTAAAACGTGATTTTTCACCCCAAAAAAAAAGTCGTTTCCCAGCAATAATTTTTGCGTAGAGTTACTTAGTTTGATTTATGGATAATATTGTCCATTTATTTTAGACTTTTGAACCGACCGACCGTGCTCGAAACAAGCATGACACGGGTTAGACACGAGTTGCATTAAAATTTGCGAATATTAAACCAGGAATCAACTTAAAATATGTGCTTGATGATGCGACCGTCTCTAAAGTCCTTGAGTCATAGCACTAGATGGCGCGTTTCTTTCTGTGTGCTCCGGTATCTCGGTTCTCTCGTGCAAAGCGATGGCGAAATAGATCGTTGTGTTAATCACAGAGATAGAAAATTAACACTAGCTGGATGAAATAGTGGCAGGTCACGGGGACAATCTGCGACTCCCGCATTCTCCTTAAACTTAACGGGAAGATTTAAAAAACTATGGTTAGACCTGCTGTCCACAAAAGGTTTGAATGAAAAGAAGTGTGACGCTAATGGATAAAATAATGATACTCATTCAGTAAAATATAGCCTAATACAATTTCATCAAAATCAAAATATTTTATTTCACATAGGCCTAGATGGGCACTATAAAACGTCGACAAAAAGGTGCACGGTTCGGATTGGTCGTTTTCTATGGAGAAGAACCGGCAAGAAACTCCATGGATACCCTTTTCAAATAATTTGGTGTTACAATATTATCATCTATTAGGGTCTATACAAAAAAAAGCTGCAAGAAACTAAATGAACGCCCGTCTGCCAACTAGGTAAAGAACCTGTATCTTGGAAAATAAAATGAGTTCGTATGATGAAGTCTGAAAGTAGCGGCGGTGACTGAAAAGTTGTGTGGTAATCGGTTGTCAAGGTCGCATGTGATGCGGAGGAATAAGGAAACTGTCGCGAGGAAAGGTTTGAGTATGAATGTATAAGAGTAGAGGAAAACCAAAGTAACGGCTGGTTGGAGGATGTTATGGCAAGAAAGGAGGTGTCTGGTGAGATGACGAATTGTAGAGAAGTAGGGAAGAAAAAGACTGCTGAGCATGAGGTCCTGGGCTTTTTCCATCAGGAATTGCTCAGCAGCAGCCACGGAATCTGGATTTGCGCCTGTTTGATAAAAAATAGGCTCGCCCCCTACTTTATATGGATTTAAACATAACTGGAGAAATGTGGGTGTACTATTATGTACTTCTCTGCCTAACCCTTCAGTGATTAAAGGCATGGTATTACGCATAACGTTAGAAAATATAAAAACGATTAAATTCGAAAAATATTCAATTTTATTAAACCTCTGCATGTTCTGGACTCCTTCCACCTTGCTTTTGGTCCTGATTATCATTCATAAATCTTCTGTTAAACCTTCTTGTCATGTACGGATCAAATTCCTCTTCTACTTTATACTTGTCAAAAGTCTTAAGAAAAGTATTAATTGCTGTATGAAAAGCTCTTCTGTAGCTGGTCACTGGCATCCTCTGTTTCAACATAACTATTGGTTCAAATGGTATTACTAACCCTGCTGCAGAGGCAAGTAGGGGCATAAAATAGGGTGGTAGATAGTAAGAGAACAATTCCATAGCACCGTTGACAACACATGTTCCTATGTTTCTTAGTACTTCGTTGACTTTAGGTGTGTTTACCACTTTGATTATTGGTTCTGAAATAAGCTTGTAGACCCTTACTGAGAAACCGCTATCTGATATTGCTACTCTTGTATCTTTTTCTTTGTTTGCAGTTTCAAGTGCCCCATCTTTGCTTGCAACTGGTTCAGGAATAATGATTGATTCTGGTTGTACTAGTTGCTGTTGAGCTGCTTGAATTGGCAGTACAGCCGGCACTGGCTTTTGTGTTACTAAGTCAGTTGTTTGAAGTTCGTCATTTACTTCTGTCTTTTGAGGCTAAGGTAAAGAAATAGAAATTAATTTCATGACTAATGTAACGTGACAATAACGAAACACAATATTGACAATTTCAGGGAATCAACTTTTATCTGCTAAAACAGTCTATGTGAAAGAAGGGTGACTTAGTGACATACCGCTGCGTTGCTGTAAATAATATTTCTTTGTACATTTAACTGATCAGTTTTTTGCTTAGACCGATGTTATTAAAACTACAACCAATCAACCTCCTTGAATTTGACGAGGATGCAAAACGACAGCCTGTATCACAGTACCCTACATCACAAATTCTGCTCTGAATATTAGCCAAACAGTATAGCACATGATAGGATTACAGATGCATCCAGTATGCATGAATGTAATCCTATTCCAACATGTAGTCAATATGTTAATCGGCTATGTCTACTGGGAATTGGTATCATGGTCTAATGATAATATGCAATACTGGAAATTCTCTTCAGATTAATCGGCACAGTGTTGCTTTTAACTAAGAAGCAGCATTAGATCTGTTGATGGATTATCCTGAAATATCTAGGTAAACTGTACACTTGAGGAGCTCGTGGCTAAATAATAACAGCCGCTCGGGTCGATCTTTAGGTTAAGCCGTGCTTGCCTAGGTTGGTCTATGGATGGCTGATCACCCGTTACATATCGAGTTTCTTCCGTGTCTCAGAAAGCACGTTAAGCCGTTAGTCCCGGGTGTCATTTGTAGATCTTTGACAGTCGTTAGGTAGTCACTGGCTCAAAAAGTCTGACACCCAGTCTTACCAAGGGGTATCGTTTTACCCGGTACTAACTGGGTTATGGAGGTCAGATAGGCAGTCGCTCCATGTAAAATACTGGTATTCAGCTGCATCCGGTTAGACTGGAAGCCGACCCCAACATAGTTGGGAAAAGGCTAGGCAGAAATTTTGATGATGATAATACTCGTATCGTTTCTTATATAAATTATATTGTTTATAACAAACTCACTGCTGCAAATGATGTACAAAATAGTGTTACAATAATGGCAGTAGGAAATGCTGACATTGTATAAAACTACGCAGTTTCTTGACACTCACATTAGTTTAATAATATAAATATGAAAAGGAACGGAAATATATTTTGACTGAATTCTAGAAACAAATAACTATAAACAAGTAAGTTATAAATCTTTTTTTTAAATAAAATCTGCGCTGATAAAGTTTGACGAAGTCAATCATATGTGTTATGCGCTGGAATTGAAATATCTGTTCAAATTGCATATGAATAACCAAGAATTTCAACTAAAATAAGCATTAATTGCTCTGATGATATTGTAGATATACTGAAGATCTTCAAAATCTTTCTAAACATAAAGAAATAGAGTTTATCCAAATCCTGGATGTTAAATTCATATTCAAATTCAAATTCTTTATTGCGAACTAAGTGTACAGTATTTTGAAGATGTTGACTATAGGTAGATTCTTAAAACTTAGTTGCCTGTCAAAAATATACATACTAAAAATTACAGTTTACATTGTATTATATTAATTAAGATTATTAATTTTTTTTTAATAAAATAACATACTATTCTTACAATTTATATCTCATTATATTAAGTACTAGCGCCCCGTCCCGGCCTCGCACGGGTGGACATTATTTTCCCCTAATTCCCCCCCCCCCCTTATTTTTTTCTAGTAATAAATGTCTAGCTTTCTAGTAGTAAAGCCTATGTTACACAGGGTGAATGTAGCTTTCTAATGGTGAAAAAAAAATTGAAATCGGCACAGTAGCTTTTGAGTTTATTCATTACAAACATACACACACACAAAAATAGAAATCATTCCTCTTTCTTATATTAGTGTAGGTTACAATCATATTAAATAATTATTTTTCTCCAAGGAATTATCTTACAGAATAATAGGCCTTTTTAATCAAGAAGTCTTTTAGCTTTCTTTTAAAAATACCAATTAATTGAATGTTCTTAATGTCCATAGGTAACTTATTAAATATTTTTATGCCCATACAAAAAATACTATTGCTATATACTGAAGTGTGGGATGTTTTATTGCGTAATGTATTTCTGAGTCTACTGCTTTTAATGATAATTCATAGATTCATCAAACTAAATAGATCAATGATCACATTTTGATCATACATGAAAAACTACCTATCTATAATCATGGTTTATTTTCAGTTTTGGCTGAAATGAAATATGAGAAAGGCTTGATAGAAAAGGCATGAAAATAAAAAATAAATGTTTACATAGGAAAAGCAATAAAATATAGCAGTAAAATCGTTGGTGGTATTTTAATTAAAATCAAGTCGGAAGCCGTGACGAGAGCATACGCCACGCTGTTCAACGATCGATCATGGAATTGTTGTATTTGATTTTGAGTTTTGTTTTATTATTAGTAACTGTGGATTCTGCACCGCAGGTAATTTTGGCTTTATATTCATTATTAGGGTGACGTTTATCTGCTAGCTGTTGGTCTACGATAGTTCTAACTGATATTTGTTTTCTATTTTTCTAGCCCAAAATGCATAAGTTGGTACTTTTTTTGTTAAGGATGGCAAATCATCAAATAACTTCTCCCGCTCTGGGTGGAGTGGGAGGGAGTGTCAGACTTTTACTGACTAAAACCCATCCATGTTCCTTCTTTGCCCTTTGTGTTCCAGGGCCGCGGTATCTCTTTCGAACAGTCCCGCAGCCCCGGCAGGCATCGGCCCTTGCGGGCCTCTTCCTGATAAGTTAATACTTCAACAGAAATCTTCTTCATCATTCTCCTGTCCTTATCCCAATTTATTTGGGGCCGGTGCAGAATATATTTTTGTATAGTCGCCATCAGATATATCGTAGCGGTCGAGGTACTCAAATATTTCGGAGCAGCATTACTTTTCAATAAATTCGGAACACATTACGAGCTAAAAATATCAGAAAGCACAGAACTACAAAGGTATCGACGCAGTCAGGATGATCATAAAGATCGGAACATTTAAGGAAAATATACCCTTAGGTCTGTATTACACAGTTTAAATTCGTTGCTATATTGACTTTGAAGTTGTCAAAAATAGTAAGTATTGAAAAGTCGCTGCTCTTATATTTATGACATATTGCATGTTCTGATTTTATTGGCCATATCTAGTGTAACGAATTTATTGAAAAGTAATGCTGCTCCGAATTATTTAAGTACCTCGCCCGCTACGATATATCTGATGGCGACTGTACTTGAGCAGAAATGTCGCAGTATTGTTCAAGATTCTAGGAGAGTTTTCGTTTCGACCCCTGGTTTTATACTTGATTATATGAATAGAGGGCTCAAGTTCATTAAATGTGTTTGCTTTCAAATTGACACGCACTTGACCAATCTAAGTTTTATAGTCAATCAATTTTGTATTGTATTGTATTGTAAAACGGGCTGGTTTCCGCAACTCCACGTCAAAGCGCGTATTTTGCATGCATGTCAATCAATTTTATTGTTTTTTTATTGATTGTGTAGCTACCGTTTTAGTTATATAAGTAGTTTGACGTCTTATTTACCAAGTGATGTTGAACTCTTATGTAGCTCGTGTAAGAGGAGCTCGTGGCTAAGTAACTACAGCCGCTAGGATCAAACTTCAGGTTTAGCCGCGCTTGCCTAGGTTAGTCTGTGGATGGGTGACCACGTCGCACGCGGCAGCGTCGATGCTGCGTTCGGCGGCACGCTCTGCTTCTCGCTCTAGCAAATGAAGGTTCTAAGCGACAGAAAAGGATAGGAAGTGATGCCCTAACCTAATCGAATGTTATGTTCTTCAGGTGCCCTACGACTACGTGCCATACGGTCGTAGTGCTCGTCGCGACGCCGGCCACCCTCATGACGTCAACTTGAACTATGAGCGCCTGTTCCCGGCCAGACGCAAGTACATCGATTCACCAGCTGTTCACGTAGATCCAGATTTCCAGTCGTTTAAGAAATGATTAAATTTTTGAAAGGAAATTATTAGCATAAATGATGTGGTTTTTTTTGGGATTCCTTATATTTTACCACTCTTAACAAGGGGTAGATTCTATCATTAAAACGAAGTGAACCTTATCTCAATAGGCATAAAGAACATTTTGTTTCCATTCACTAACGCGAAAATGTTGACAAATACGCCGATATTGTACTGGAAAAACAATATGGCGGCATACGTTCCAACTATGGCCACCAGTAGCGAACGGTCAATTTTTGTTAGAGGTAAGCCGGTGGACATATCTTTAATGAGATTATATTATTTGTCTATAGAATTCTGACTGTGCCATTTTTCAAAGGGAATCCGATAGGAATTGTATGGAACCTTCGCCACTGATGGCCACGCGCTAAAAATACTAGTTTAGAACTACCGTTACAATTTACTTGAAACGATACTGTTCATCGATTATCTCTTATCAACCGGTTACTACTTGTTTTGTTCTCTGAACAAAATCTCCAAATTCGATACTAAAAATCGTGCTGAAATACGAAATTTCAACATTGCGCAAGACCGTAACGTAACTACAGACTTGTGCAATGTTGAAATTTCATCCAGAAAACAATGTTCGGTGTTCCCTGAGCAAAATTATTCATTAACTGCATTCAGATAATGAAAACAATGTAGAAACAAACATGAATACACAAAGTGAGAAAATTAAACAAAAACAAATAGACGAGCGAACTTATACTTTAATATACAAATACATACAGATTCAGAAGCGTCCCACACTTTTGATCAAAGATACACATTTAAAAAAATACAATAAACTAATAAAATTATAAAAATACAGAGTAATTTCAATGACAAGCTTGCATTAGTGGGTTATACACCAATTAAATGACCACTTTAAGAATTAAAAGGTTCTTTGACAAATGAAAAAATAAATGCGTGGAATCTTTCAAAAAAACGATTAAATAAATCTCGAACATAAGGTTGAGATTATTTTTGGTTTAAAAAAATTATGTGGTCAAAAAAAATCGAGTTTAAAGGAACATGATGTCGAGTGAGTGGTTTAAGGTGTTGACAGATCCAGGTCCCAGGTTTCCTAGTGGTGTTGGTTGGTTAGGGAAGCTAGTAGATCTGGAACGTTGATGTGTGAAGGTAGCGGGGACGCTAGCTCAGCATACCTGCTGGTATAATCGACTGAACCTGATCGAGCATCGTCCTCGTCAGCCTGTGGAAGAGACCATGTTTTAATATTTGTAAGAAAGTTAGTAGGAGTTGGCAAAAGGAAGAAGACCAGCCACATAAGGATCATCAGGATGTGGTCACATTTGCTGGGATTATCTAAGATGTCAAATACTGCCCATAAAAACTTTGTTCAGTCTTCAAAGGCATCAGAAACTTTTAAATATATATTACAGTAGGTTAAATAATAACAGCCACCCGTGGTCGATCTTTAAGTTAAGCAACGCTTGCCTAGGTTGGTCCATGGATGGGTGACCACGCATTATATACCGAGTCTCCTCCGTGCGACTGAAAGCACGTTAGGCGGTTGGTGCCGGCTGTTATTTGTATATCTTTGACAGTCGTCACAGGTAGTCAGTGGCCCGAAAGTCTGACAACCAGTCTTTCCTGAGATGAGATCAATTTTTTTCAATGAAATTGTTTCTGTTACGTAGATTATAAGTCTCTTTCAAGTTAAAAAGGTTTTTTTTTTTTCGGATGGAAAATCAGCAAATGACCCCCCGCTCTGGGCGGAGTGGAAGGGAGTGTCAGACTTTTACTGACTAAAACCCATCCATGTTCCTTCTTTGCCCTTTGTGTTCCAGGGCCGCGGTATCTCTTTCGAACAGTCCCGCAGCCCCATGTTATAAAAAGATTGACGTGCACTTTAATTCTTGGTAAAATATCAAAGAATAAGTTAGCGAAGACTTGGACTTACCATTGCGACTGACAGCAAGCCAAACATCAGACACAGGAACGCGAACCACTTCATGGTGCAACCGAACCACCTCGTTCACTTACTACCACATCGCCACCCCCTTATATACCACTTCAGAACTAGGCTACAATTTAATTACGGCGTAATATCAAAGGGAAACAGATCAATTTGATATGGCCTATGATTGATTACTACTTATACTATATGATTACTTTGCATGATTTGTGATTTTATTTGGCCTACTTTGTATGGTGCCGTTACATTTTTTTTTTTTCGGTTGGAAAATCATCAAATGACCCCTCCCGCTCTGGGCCGAGTGGAAGGGAGTGTCAGACTTTGACTGGCTAAAACCCATCCCTGTTCCTTCTTTGCCCTTTGTGTTCCAGGGCCGCGGTATCTCTTTCGAAAAGTCCCGCAGCCCCGGCAGGCATCGGCCCTAGCGGACCCCTTCCTGTTTGCTGACATCTCTTTCAGGCGTGCGTGGAACACGAACGCGTCGTCGACACGGCCTGTCGTCTTAAGACGGGTGGACGGCGAGCTAGCCCATTACTCACCGTCCACATTGTGTAGTTACTTCAAGCAGGTAATTTGGGACTGGTAAGTTGTATCGCGCATGAATTTGCCGCTAGAGGCGTCGCGTAGAGTAAGTAATTCCGAAATGTCAGATGCTATAGAGTGTTTCAATGCGTGCCTTTAATTTACAAGCTTTTATTTAGTTTCACCTGTCCCGTTGTCTGTCTGTTGTAATCAAATCTTGCAAGTTAAATTTGACACACTTCCTGGTTTCTGATTGAGCTGAAATTTTGCACGCATATGTATATTACGTGACAATGCAATATTATAATAGATTATGACACGGAGCTGATCTGCTGATGGAGCTGGAAGGTAGCCATAGATATGCCATTATAAAACGACATAACTCCATCGAGTTTGGGCGCGTATGATTACCCGAAGTCTATAGTATGTCTCTTAAAGGTATCCAGGGTCTGATGATGGAGCTGGAAGGTGGCCATAGGAACGCCGTTATAAAACGATATAACCGCATCGAGTTTGGGCTCGTTTTATTCATTTTGATGAGTATTTTGGTCCTAGATAATATCCATATGCAACCCCATCAGATTTGGAAAAATAAGTTCGTTTCATTTGTTATGAATGTGAATTCTATTTGATTAGATGGATGACCCAATGCCAAGGTGAGCACGTGCCGAGGCTGACCGGTATGAAGATGTCTAAACATGTCATATCGGAAATGTTGTGCCTCAGGGTACCAGGGCGGACCCTGTTGTACTGAAGCCCTTATCCCTCTAGTCGTAGCTGAAGAATACAAATCTACCACCATTCCAGAGATATTCATCAGAAATTTGATAAATTATCCGAGTTTCGTCGCATTCTTGTCTTGGAAAACCGAACCTGCAAGTCTTATTGGTGTTATATTTTTGACATGTGTGGGTGCCAACCAGTCTTACCAAAGGGTATATCGTATTACCCAGTACTAACTGGGTAGTGGAGGTCAGATAGGCAGTCGCTCCATTTAAAATACTGGTATCCAGCTGCATATGGTCAGACTGATACCGACCCCAATATAGTTGGAAAAAGGCTAGGCACTTAGGCAGATGATGACATGAGTGATTAGACTAAACTAAATTGGTGAAACGAGGATGTACAGACCTACTTTCTCATTACAGGTACCTAATATCGACTTAATAAATAAAATAAATAAAAATAAAAATTTCTTTCAGGCAAGATGCGCCCCTAAGAAAGCAAATTTCAATAATTACAATTGCATTTAAAATGATTAAAAATAAAATAAATAAAAATAGTAATGAAAATTGTTAGCAGGCTGTTAATTATGTTATCGGATTATCTTTAATTTTCAATAACGCAGGTGTGTCAAATTCATTATTATGTGCTTATCTACATAATATCCTTTCCTTGGATAAACTACAATAATAAAATACTCCGATTTTCACGGATTTATTACGGTTTTAATTAAAATTGAGTCACAGATTCGTGAAACATATAAAATGATTCATTCTGATATCAGAAAATAAACAAAAGAGGCGTGTGTTTCACTAGGAAAATAGTAATTATTTCCAGAAATCGTTTATTTTTATTATTACCTACTGTAATGGGATTCGTACAAAAGATCAACAATAATTAATATCAATATTTAAACTATCAACACCATATGCTCAAATTAATAAACTTTAAATTATCAAACATGTAATAAATAATTACATGTTTGATAATTTAAAGTGTTCAGTATGACCGGATGCAGCTGAATATCAGTATTTTACATGGAGCGACTGCCTAACTAACCTCCACAACCCAGTTAGTACTGGGTAATACGATACCCCCTGGTAAGACTGATTGTCAGACTTTCGGGCCACTGACTTCCTGTAACGACTGTCAAAGATCTACAAATGAAAGTCTAGACCAGCTTAACGTGCTTTCCGAAGCACGGAGGACACTCGGTTTGTAATGGTTGGTCACCCATCCACAGACCAACCTAGGCAAGCGCGGCTTAAACTAAAGATTGATCCGAGTGACTGTTATTATTTGGCCACGAGCTCCTCCTAATAGAATAGATGGGACCACAGCTTTCTAATTATAAAACATAGTCTTTACATTAGATACTAAGAATGTCTACATCACATACTCATACATGAAACTTCAAACACACAACCATCTTATTAGGCTCTGCGATGTCGGTTGAAAAGCAATAGAGTCCCAAACCACGGAGTTATCTCAAGCTCAGCGGTTTGGGATGTCAAACGGAGCGCCGATATCTATCGCAATGTTTCAGGAATTCAGTCGCATCGCTACGGAATGAACTTGTTGGAATACGGTTTATTTGAAATTGTAGATATTCTGAACTCTGGAATGAGGAATCTTGTGTTGAAAGGTGATTTTGAGATCGAGGCCGTCGACTCTTGTGCTTCATACCAATTTGACAACCCGAAACTGTTGATTACGACCAAAGACATTCAAATATTTCCGAGTGATAGACAGGACAAGAGGAAGAAAATCGTAATCCAAAACTTGTTACTACTTAGTAACAAATCGTTCTGTCTAGTGTCATACGCCCGCTTGTCAGGTACCCTCATGTGTCAAAACTGAAACTCTCCGACATCAAAATTTTTGAATAAAAATATTCTCAATGTCTGCTCTATAAGTCTTTTAAATCTCTTTGATTACGGCTGAGTGATTTGTCTCCAAAAGAATACTGTCCCGATTGACTCTTGCCCCTAAAAGCGAATACACAAATAAAATATATTCTTAATTAAGGCTATCCTCGCTCTTGGCTAAATTATAACAGCTACATGGGTCGTTCATTTAGGTTAAGCAGCGCTTGCCGAGTTTGGTCCTTGGATGGGTGACCATTTATTCCGTACTAACTTCCTTACTTTTTTTTCTTGCTCGTGTTTCATATACTGGGTGACTGGTATTTAGTGATTGATAATTAAACACGTGATTGTACTCATGATAACAAACAACTTTCCCAAAGAAACATTATTTTTAAATTCTCATTCACTTAAAAAAATCTTTGGGAAAGTTGTTTGTTGAAAGGCACTTGCTCTCCCCGGCACTGAGATCATCTTTTTGTTATAGACCATACCTGTGAACCTTCTAGTTGCGGAGATATTCAGGGGTCAAAGTTCCAACTTTTTCACAAGTTTTTTTTAAATACATTTTTACCCCTCCACGACCCCCGTACTATTCAATCCATCCATCAGCACAATGTTTTGAGTGCGTTACATTGAGTCCTACCGTAAAACGTGATTTTTCACCATTTTTTTATCGTATAAACATAACAAGTACTGCAAGAAAGTGGTGAGGCACAATTTACCCCCTTTTTTTTTTTCCCCGATGGGAAATCATCAAATGACTTCTCCCGCTCTGGGTGGAGTGGGAGGGAGTGTCAGACTCTTACTGACTAAAACCCATCCATGTTCCTTCATTGCCCTTTGTGTTCCAGGGCCCCTTACATACAATTCAGTATGAGAAGGCAAAACATCTAAAGAAAGAAAGAAAGAAAGAAAAATTGTTTATTTGTCGTTTTTTACATGAATATGAAAATAGAATAAACAGTACTTGGGTTATATTATAAAACAACTAACTAAAAGAAATGTAATAAACACTACACAAAATATCGTTTATTTATAAGTTTTTTAGTATTTTCTTTTAAGAATACGTTCTGCTTTATGTTTTATGTATTCAATTTTCTCTTCTTCTTTTACACACTATGTCTACATCTCTTTTTTTAGTATCTCCTTTCGCAGGTATGCTGGAAAATAAGCATTACCTTTATACTAATTTCTGTTCCTTTCTTCTTTTCTGTATTTAGTGTGTAAATAAATTGTTAAATAAAAAAATAAATATACAACTATGTGTGCTGGCTAAGCAAAATAAACACCCACGTACACCCATATCTACGTATACTATACCACATTGCACGCAGCCAATCGCTCAAGCCACTGAATATTTCATGATGATGTCTTCACGATGGATCGATAGTACCTACTGCAATAATGTTTCTTATATACTGGTGAGAAACGCTGCATTTTATAGCGATAATGACTTGGGAAACGAGACACCTTGTGAGAAAGTACACGTAAGAAATAAAATGCAAATCATAAAGTGTTTCCAGCATATTAAAATTGGTTTCTTTCTATTGTATATCGATTGTTTCTTTCGCTATTCGAAGGTCCAAGGTGTAACCGGACCCTTCACCAAGTATACTGTACATCAAGCTAAGTAACTTTATACATAAATATATATAATATATTCTCGCTGACAATTGTTGACGCTCCTTGCATGACACGCGACGGTGACGGAACGGTCTAGTGAACATTTATTTATTTATTTATTTAAAACTCTTATACTATCATTACAGGTTACAAACCTAATGCGATAGCTAAGGCTACTTGTAATAATTAACTATTTAAAATAACCTTACATTACTAACAATACCACAACCTAACCTTATACAAAATTAACTTAAATATGTTTTACAGTCAAAAATTAAAAAGTAAAACCATAAAAGAAACAATAAACATAAAATAAACAATAAACCTAAAATTACACTAAACCTAAAATTACACTAATTAATGCTGTCGTAACATATAGTGTGTCATACTTACCAATACAAAGAAATGACCGTTCCATACCGGGTATGATTTATTTATTTATTTATGATACTCTGTTGATACGTTCTAGTGGGCATAGTAGTCCATGACATGTTTCTTTGCGTGCCTGAAACGTTTATAGCACGGTGTAGTAGGCAGAGTACTTTAAGGTAAAGCCACGGTATTTAAAGACAAGGAAAATGGCTCTTGGTTGATTGTTAACAAGAGCCATTTTCTTTTGCCCTATTGCCATTAAACGGCCACAAATTAAAACTGAGATTTGCTGTTGAAAAATGGCTTCGCCCTTCTTCTTGACGTAATTCTACAGTCACCTATACGGAAACCTGCAGCGAACGTATTATTTGCTTGGAGTAAAATGAAAAACAAATTATTTTACCTAAAATTTTATTCAAGCAACAGTATAATACTCAACTACATACAATATAATCTCAACTATCGCTCCAACAGCGAGGGCAACACAAGTTGCCACGCGACTATAGAGCTTAAGACTCTGTGATACGGTTGTTGCTGGTGGTGGCGGCAATACGTCAGCAACTACTTCTGCATCGCGCCTCTGTCTACCCAGTGGTAACACGGCACGCCATGGAGCATCCTGGAAAAGCTGTTTATAGGAAAATCAACCTATAAGGTTCCATGGCTGGGACATAGCCCCCGTCCCTGTGTGAGGGTATGTGTGTATACAGCAGTAGCGAAGGGTAAATTTTTGTAACAGGTAAGCCGGAGTACATATCTTTAATGTGATCATATTATTTGTCTATAGAATACTGACTGTACCATTTTTCAAAGGGAAGCCGCTAGAAATCGGGTTGTATGGAATCTTCGCCACCGGTAGGAAGCAAGTCCTAATATACATATATCGCAGTAGATAAAAGGCTACAGGAGCGAAGTCGTGTATTAGGCTATTATTGCCACTGTCCTGTTGGGACACGGACAGTGTGGGTTGTATACTTAAACACGTGATACAGTGCAACAAAAAGGGTTTAGGCAGGTCAATTTCAATCCCTACTCGACCCAAATGTATGGGTCAGCTAATTAATTTTTAGGATGTAAGATGGTGATTCCATGGAGAAAGTTGTTTAGTTTGATGTTCCATAGCACACCCTTAAATCATGGGCGTGAAAGTACCCTTAACGAAGCCGATAAGGAACTTGTTTTCCCAGTCATTGAGATATTTTTTTTGTATAGATAGATAGATATTGGGGATCAAACTTCCAACCTTTTTCACAAGTATTTTTTTTAAAGTACATGTGATATGTAACGTGATTTTTCTCCCAAGAAAAAAGTCGTTTCGCGAAAAGTTACTTAGTTTGATGTACATAATGCTTGGTTAACGGCTCCGTGAAGGGTCCGTTTACACCTTATATATTGTATATGCTGCTTATAGATTAAAGGTGTTATAAATATTCTACGGGTACCTTATCATAAGTGATGGCTGGATTCAACTCTTGAGGCATCAACGCTGACTGGAGATCTGCATCGCTCAGTATTTTGTTCTAGAATCATTACAAAAGTAAATTAATTATCATTAAAAAGAGGTAACCGAGGGTCTAGTTAATTGGCGTTTGATTGGTGAGGTAGACTGACTACCCCCTCCCCTCTCCGTTTCTCCTACTTCCTTCCTACTTTAATATTATAAATGTAGTGATGCAACGGAAGTGTCTTAGCGGAATCAGAAACGGAAACAGATGTCAAAAGTAAATTTTAGCAGAAACGGAAACGGAAACAGATGCGGAAACGGATGCAGAAACGGAAGTGTAAATAATATAAAAAAAAAAAAAATCACAAATATATTTCTTTATTAAGTATTAAATATACACCAAGCCTAGATTAGAAATAGATATATTAGAAATCTACAATAGAAAACAATATTGCAACTTAAATTTATTTTAATATTCAAAATTTAGTAGTGGTAAACTCTCAACCGTCGTAAACTTCCGTTTACGTCTCCGTTATAAAAGTTGCGGAAACAGAAGCAGAAACAAATGTCGAAAAGCGTGCGGAACTTCCGCACTAATTGCGGAAACAGAAACAGAGATCTGTTGCGTCACTATATAAATGCGTAAGTTCGTGAGGATGTATGGATGTTTGTTACTCTTTCACGCCAAAACTAGTGACCGGCTTTGGATGAAATTTCGCACACAGATAGTTTATAACCTGGATTAACACATAGGATACTTTTTATCCCGTTAGTACGATCTCGTGGGACAACTACCGAATCATGAGCTAGAATTTAATATTGGTACAGTCCATCCAAAGATTACCTGGAAGATAAATCGCTATCAGCGATAAGACCGCCATGGTAACCATAGACTTAGCAATATTGTATAACATTTGTGATTCAATTTTGGTTTACAATAAAGTATAAAAACCTAATCCCAATTCTGGGTTAAGCTCGCCGTTGTGCATGAGCTATATTTTGTGAATTTGTGTGTAAATCTTTTAATTTTATGTGCAATAAAGAATAAGAATAAGTATAATATTCTATTCTATTTTATGTCCGGTTGTCATAGGTATACTGACTGTAACGACGGTCAAATTCTGGGGTTTCCTCAAAGCGCAACCAACTAAGCGCAACTAAATTATTCCTCAAAGTGCAACCATGATGAAAAACAGCGTTAATGAATCCATCATTCCCATCTCTATTTTTCATCATGGTTGCGCTTCGAGGAATAATTTAGTTGCGCTTAGTTGGTTGCGCTTAAAAATAGTTGGGCTTTGAGGAATACCCCCAAATTCTATGTGTTACTTTGTGAATTATCCCTACCTGATGCGGTGGGTAGGCACTGTTGACGGAGAGTAGATTTTCGAAGTTTTCCTAGGATACAAATGAAACAAAACAAGTTAATGCCTACTTTTTTAGGTTTACGGCCACCAGAGGGCGTTAAAAGAGAAAAACTCTTCTTAATTGGCCTTAAGTAGCTTAGCGTCCTGTTGACGGATGGAGAGCGAGAGGAAGGCCAAAAAAACGATGGATGGATTGTGTGAGGAATGATATAGAATAAAACGGAGTAAATGATAGCGTGATGGTTGGTAGAGGAGAATGGAAGAAAATAAAGTGTTGCGTCGACCCCAAATAACATGGGACAAGGACATGAAGATGATGATTCGGCTATCGTTCGGTTTTCGAAAAACTTTTGCTGTTAACTGTTGTGATTGGCTGATTAATAAAACAGCCAACCAAATCAATCGATTTTAGTTTTACAAACTGGTAGCAAATTTTAAGTTGAGATGTGCTTCAATTTGGACGGAAGTCTTCGAGCTTTTACGCCCTGCCTCTGATCCGAATCCGCGAAATGTGGGTCTGAACTTGACGCCATTCTGTCTCCCACTGTGCTCTGCATACCCACTGTTGCACGGTACGATAGTAATGACAGAACGGCGTCACGCGGCTAACAGCTGATAGGACGAAGGCGCGCGCGCGTGAATTCTATACGGCTGTTGTGTTATTGGTATAAAAGTGAACGAGTAAGTATAAAATACATTTCTTTGGGAAAGTTGTTTGTTATCATGAGTACAATCACGTGTTTAAATATCGGTCACTAATTACCAGTCACCCTATATACATATACAGTATATCAAAGTATAGAAGAGAGGTAATGAGATCTTTGACATGTTAATTTTTGTGTCAATTTTTCATAACTGAAAGGGTATATTTATCATATTTGTGACTTTGTGACAGTATAATGTGGTGTGATGGATTGAACCGGCCATCGAAGGAAACTAGTGTACCAATTATGGCCGACGGGTATCGATTAGCTCATACATTATTAAACACCAAGGCTGTACTTGCATCGCCTTGTAGCGTGTTTATGCTGTTGGCATTGAGTTTTAAATGAATGTTGGAAGGTTTATAGGGATATGAAGACCAGGGTGTAAAGTTCTTCATCCCCCTTTGAAAAGGGAGGATCCTCCGACCAGACGGGTATTGTGTCTGGTGAGCTACTGCCCGATAGTTGCCGTCGGGTTTTTCCCATATGTCGCAGATAACCAGAGCTGAGCAGAGATTACAAAATACTATCTCGCATGTATTTAAAATACGAAATACAACATATTTTTAAGTCGTGTATTTAAAATATAAAATACAGTATATTCCTCCGTGCAAGAAAGCACGTTAAGCCGCTGGTCCCGGGTGTCATTTGTAGATCTTTGACACTCGTTAGGTAGTCAGTGGCCCAAAAAGTCTGACAACCAGTCTTACCAAGGGGTATCGAATTACCTAGAACTAACTGGGTTCTGGAGGTCAGGTAATCGCTCCATGTAAAATACTGGTATTCAGCTGCATCCGGTTAGACTGGAAGCCGACCCTAATATAATTGGGAAAAGGCTAGGCAGATGATGATGCATGAGAAATGATGATGATGTATCTTTAAGACAAATCCGCTATTGTCAGTCAGTATCCATGAAGAAACAAAAGAATACTTTTGTATGAACTTTTGTATATCGCAATTTTAACCCCCGACGCAAAAAGAGGCGTGTAATAAGTTTGAACGCAATGTGTGTGGGTGTGTGTATGTCTCTGGCACCGTAGCTCTTAAACGAGTGAACCGATTTGGGTGCTGTTTTTTTATTTGAAAACTAGTTTCTTGGCGATGGTTCTTAGATACGTTTTATCAAAATCGGTGCAGCCATTTACTAGATATGGGGGACGAAAGTGGCTATTTATCTTTCAACTTTTATTTTTTCGTTGGGGGTTTTTTAAATTTAAATTTAAATTATTATGTATTAAACAAAACGCGTTTTATACATTTAGCATGACCACCAACTACAACATAAAAATAAAACATAACACTATGCACAAAGACACGCCATTTCATGTGAAAATAAAGCCAAGTGCACACTGGCAGTGTAAGTGAATAAATGATAACTTGACGTGTGCATACGGTCACTTGAGAACTCTTTCATAAAATATTCAAAAGTGAACACACACTCGTTTCTTTCACACTTTTTTGCGAAACTGAACGTAGTCCTGCCAAAATACAGGGTGTAAACAGACCCTTCACGAAGCCGTCAACCAAGCATTATAAACATCAAACTAAGTAACTTTACGCAAAAATTATTGCTGGGAAACGGCTTTTTTTTTTGGGGTAAAAAATCACGTTTTACGGTAGGACTCAATGTAACTTACTCAAAACATTATGCTGGTGGATGGATTGAATAGTATGGGGGACGTGGAGGTGTTTAAAGTAAAGTTCTTACATTAAAAACATGAATTTAAAGAAAAAAAAACTTATGAAAAAGTTGGAACTTTGACCCCCAATATCTCCGTAACTAGGAGGTTCCCAGGTATGGTCTAGAACAAAAAAATGTTCGCAATGACGGGGAGAACAACTGGCTTTCGGCTTCGTTATGGGTCTATTTACACCCTTTATACCATCCCACATCAAAATATCTACTATTTTCTGAAGTACACGTTCAAACATACATAAACTCACGCCTTTTCCTTTTGGGGGTAGGCAGAAACCACAGTACACCACCTGCTACGATCCTTACATACTCCTTTCGCCTCTTCCACGTTCATACATCTGCGGGTCTAAAATGGCCACTTTGACAGAATCATCTATATTATATAAAAATCAATTGCTGATCGTTTGTCTCGCTAAAACTCAGAAACGGCTTGACCGACATAGTGTTCTTCATATAGGTCAGGGATGGTTTATAAGGCAGTAGGTAGGCAGTAGGTAGGTGGTAGGTAGGCGGTAAGTAGCTGGCAGGTAATCTTAAAATTTTATTTTACGGATTTTGTAAAGAAATATTGAAAAAATTATATATTTTTGACTTTACGAAATTAACAATGTACTATTGGGTACATCTATGCCTAACCCTTCGGGGTTTACAGACGTGTTATTATGTTATTTACAATGTTGTAATATGGTAGAACTACGCTCAACTGTGAATGTGTGTGATTTCACAAGGTAGTCAGTGGTCCAATACTGACAACCACCAAGGGGTATCGTATCGTATTACCCAGTACTAACCAGGTTGTGGAGGTCAGACAGGCAGTAGCTCCATGTAAAATACTGGTATTCAGCTGCAACCGGTAAGACTGGAACCCGACCCCAACATAGTTGGGAAAAGGCTAGGCAGATGATGACTATAAGCTTGTTTACATTCCCATCATCGCTATTGTTGATAGACATAACATTATCTAGAGCGCCAAGACCCGTAATGAACACAAAATCGTTAATCCAATACGCCATTGGTTGTGTTTCATCGCAGCTATAAATATCGATGTTGCCACCTCTCTAAACCCGGCCTCACTATAATAAGCCCACTGCCCACTGATTTCCCGGGGGGACTTTAAATTTACCGGGACACGAGGTACCTGACAACGCCTCTTTATCTCCGGCACGCGTAAATCATCATAGGTTGTATGTTTGTTTTTAGATGACGTCGGACGGTTAACAAGAATTTGTGAGCATGATGATGATAATCATCATCAGCCCTTAGCAGTCCACTGCTGGACAAAGGCCTTCTCAATCGCACGCAACTCAGCAACTCTCGTCCAGTTGCTACCAGCCACCATGCGAAGATCGTCACTCTACTGAGCCTGAGTGCGTCCCACCTTACGTTTGCCGATTCGCGGTCTCCACTCAAGAACACGTCTACCCCAAAGTATGATGGTATGTATGGTGGAGACTGGTGTAGATAGGCTATATATTTCTTTCAAGACTACTTTCAAATATGTACAGGTCATTATTACACTTATTTTATGTGGCTACACAATCGCCGAGATATTCCAAGGTAAGACGATTGCGAGAGTGTACAGTCACTAACACCAATATGTATACACTTTCTTAAATTTAAAAGCAATTTTCGCGAGAAATAACAATTGTAACTTGAAGATAGGATCTTTTTTCATAAAAATAAGAGTTCCAGAATACTATGTTCGTAACTAAATGAAATTTTATTCTGGTGCTCGTGACTGTACATGACAGTTTCGGTGTTTCTTCGTACCGTGTCGGTTTTTTGAGACATGGCTCGTGAGAGACATAGAGAGAGCTTTCGGTCGAGATCGTATAGCCTTATAAAGGGTGTAAAAAAACCCTTAACGAAGCCGAAAAGTATTTGTTCTCTCCTACATTGCGTCATTTTCTTCATCATTTTTTTGTTCTAGACCATACCTGGGATCCTTCTAGTTACGGAGATATTGGGGGTCAATGTTCCAACTTTTTAACAAGTTTTTTTAAATACATGTTTTTAATGTAAGATTTTTACTTTAAACACCGCCACGACCCTCGTACTATTCAATCCATCCATCAGCACAATGTTTTTAGTGCGTTACATTGGCGATTTTAGCGTAAAGTTACTTAGTTTGATGTACTTCATGCTTGGTGAACGGCTTCGGGAAGGGTCCGTTTACACCCTGTATTAACAGTCAAATAGGCCTAAGTCGTCTGAATGGAATCAGTAATTGAGCACATAATAAACTCGCTTGTTAAGTCATCAACACATTATTAACAGATTTTGCCCACTCATCCTTAACTTCTTAAGTAGCCTTGGATTGATTTTGTAATGTTAATTAATTATTTAAAAAGTTGTTACTTACTCCAAAATTGTGTCCACAGGCTTCATTTAAAATTGCGAAAAGCAGAAAAAGAGATATTAGTTTGAACATAGCGAAAAATTTAGTAACTGAATTTATAATCCAAAATCAATTGACTTATAAAAAACCAGGAAACAAATAAATTACTCTATAATAAAAGAAATGTCTTGATAACAACATGGTTAAATAAAATTTTATGTTTCACATAAAAAATCAGAACGGTTTTCTAAAAATCGAACAAAAATATGGCGTTTGGTCTTATTTTATTCTTAATTTTCTCATCTGTTTTTGGACATATTGATGTGGATGACCAGGTGAGAGTTAAAATAATTATTCATCATAAAGGGTGTAAAAAGACCCTTAACGAAGCCGAAAGGCACTTGTTCTCCCCGTCATTGCGATAATTTTTTTGTTCTGAACCATACCAGGGAACCTTCTAGTTACGGAGATATTGAAGGTCAAAGTTCCAATTTTTTCACAAGTTTTTTTTAAATATCACTTTTAAACGTTTTAACATTACTTCAATGAACTCCATGACCCGTTTTCTAATTAAAGCATTATCAGCACTAAGTTTTGAGTGCATTGAGTTTGACCGTAAAACGTGATATTTCACCCCCAAAAAAAAAGTCGTTTCCCAGCAATAATTTTTGCATAGAGTTACTTAGTTTGATGTATAGAAAGCTTGGTTGACGGCTTCGTGAAGGGTCTATTTACACCTTGTATAAAACATCAACCTGTATAACATTAACCTCAGCTACTGAACAATATGCACTCCTAACTTTGGACTGCCTCGACGGTCTAGTGGCCGGAAGCTACTGCTTAGCATGAGGTCCTGGGTTTGCTCCCGAAGTCGGGCATAGTGTTATTGGGATATTTCATTAGGAATTTCTCGGCAGCATCCCTTGCATCACTTGTGTCCAGTTGATAGAAATAGGTCTGTTCACTATTACATGGAACTCGAAAATAATGGATGACATGAGGGTGTACCTATAGGTGCTCTTCTGCACGGCACCTCGAGGATTACAGGCACTAATATCATTGCCTAGATCTTCTGCTCAACTTTTTTGGTAGAACCATAACATCATTAACAGAATTTTATCTACAACTGGCTCAAATACTGCATAAGGACATTTAAAATAAAAAATCCTGATCTTTTTCAGCGCTTATTCCAGCCCCGGTTGAAAAGAGGAGCATCAGGTGCACTGAGCATAGTCACAAATCACGCGCAGCCGATACACGCTGACGTCAAATCTGAATCCACCAATGATGACGCTGGGAAAACTGTCAATGAACGGGTAAATGATTTTAGGATTCTGAATTAGTCATAAGAACGGTATTGTAGATGTAATGAATGGAAAGAGGAAGAATGATGACGAGACAACATGAAAGAATGAAAGAGAAAAAAATAGACCGGCCCCTGGTAAAATGGGACAAGGGCACACAAAAGAATCAAACTCAAACTCAAAGCATTTATTTCAAATAGACCTCTGACAGGCACTTTTGCATAGTCAAAAATAAGCTACCTACAGTCCCGCCACAGGCATAATAACTGTGAATGGACTGTAGTTGCCCATTCGAAAATAGTAGATCTCATTGAGAAGAATGGGCAAGTAACTCCATTGACACTCTTTTCAAATCAAGTTATATATCTTACGTAGTCCTGGGTACAATCTTGTTAAAGATTAGGATAAGCCCTACTAACCATAATAGAAAGTCTACATGGTACTCACACTTACAAAAACTCAAATAATGCGTCTAATTTATATAAAACAATGGTAATCAAAGTAACTAAGTTTCCAAAAGAAAAAAAAGAAATGATGAAATAACTAAAGGGGGAGCATCTCTTACAAACATTAAGATCTTAGTATGTGAGCCTAAGTGGCAGTGGAGCAGGACCACCAGAATCATATTTACAGTATAACAAATGAAGTGTGAGGAGAACAAAGGAGACAATATTGAGCAGGCTAAGCTGTACGGTGATAATGATCTCGTTGGAACAGCAGACGAAAAAGCAGGTGTTGGAAGCATTTCGGATTAATCTCTGTCTCTCAGCTCTGATATTGTCTCTTTCTAAAATCTCGGTGTGCTATTAGCAGTATATAATAGACGTTGATGAAACATAAAAAAATAAAGTTAAAAACTAAAACCTAACTAAGACTAAAACGGCAACTAAAAATATATAAACAAGACGTTGATGTGATTTTTCAGTTTTCGCATAACCGGAGGTACACGTCATTAGTAAATATGTCATTACGGATACGTGTGGCTGTCTGCCTCCCGGACTGTAATAACTAATCGATTGACACTTCATCAAAATCGGCACAATAGTTTAGGCACAACGGAGGAACATAAAAATGTTACAAACATACACATAGACTGCTAAATTCATAACCCTTCCTTTTAACTTTGCTGTAGTTGAGTAAGAAAGGAAAAAAAAGTAGTTAATATGGTATGGCACCAAAGACATTCAAATATTTACGAACGATAGACGGGACAAGACGATGAAAATCGTAATCCAGTACTTGTTACTACTTAATAACAAAATAGGTCTGTCTAGTGTCATACGCTCGCTTGTCAAAATTTTTGTATGAAAATATTCCCAATGTCCGCTCTATTAGTCTTTTAAATATCTTTGTATGGCGCAGATATAGCAGTCACATCAAGTTTTGACGACACTTGTATAGAATTTGATCATTTCCAGCCATGCCCTCAAAGTAGTGGCCCAGCACACATAGAGCCTGGCGTAGGATTTAAGGTAATTAAAATAATCTTAGGGGTATCGTATTACTCAGTACAAACTGGGTTGTGGAGGTCAGATAGGCAGTCACTCCATGTAAAATACTGGTACTCAGCTGCATCCAGTTACACTGGAAACCGACCCTAACTTAGTTGGGAAAAGGCTAGGCAGATGATGATAATGAATGTAGTCGGTTCTTCCGCTATTTCCTAGTAAGTAATCCAAAAATGTTCACTAAATTGTTAAGATTTTTAATCTAACTACATATTTTTTAGCACGCAATGTTGATTTGCTCAGTGTAAACGAACAGGCGTTGGGCTCAAACAGCATCCAAAAATTTTAAAACTTGATCTAAGGTTATCCTGAAGACGTAGAAAAGTGGAAATCGCTTGCAAAACGTTTCGCATTTCTGTAACCACTTTGAACAGGATTTAGACTATAGACCGACCGCTTTAATGAGTCCTCGTGAAGGTATCAATTTAAATGGAATATTCTGAAGGTTGATCATGTATTAGTTCAATTAGTATCGTATTACCTACGTGCATTATGGTTATTTTAAAGCAAATAACCTGTGGGATATTTAATTGTTAGGACTTTGTGGACGCTTAATGTGCCTTTGATGGGGCAAGGCAGAGGACTCATTAAAGCGGTCGCTCTATAGTTTATCGGTAGCTTTTGTCAATCCAATACAGTCGAGAAGGAGCTCGTAGCTAAATAAAAGCAGTCGCTCGGTTTGATCCTTAGGTTAAACCGTGATTGCCCAGGTTGTTCCGTGGATGAGTGACCACCCATTACATACCTACATGCCTCGGTCCTTTGAAGATTTTTGACAGTCATAACAGGTAATCAGTGACCCTAAAGTATGATAAACCTGTCTTACCAAGGGGTATCGTATACCCAGTACTAACTGAGTTGTGGAGGTGACATAGGTAGTCGCTCCATGAAAAATACTGGTATTCAGCTGCATCCGGTGGGACTGGAAGCCGATCCTAAAATACTGGAAAAGGCTAGGCAGATGATGATGATGTCAAGCCGTTACATTATGACTTTGTCAATCATCATCATTGCTGGTAGAATGTCAGTCGGTGTCGGCCCTTGTACAACTTATATTTCGGACGAGTTCAGACCCAGATTTCGCGGATCCGGACCAGAGGCAGGGCGTAAAGCTCGATGGCTTCACCTCCAAATTGAAGCATAAACCTTTTATTTACGGAGTTATTGGAGGTCAAAGTTCCATTTTTTTTTTTTAATACTACTTTTTAAGGTTTTAACTTTACTTTAATTACCTCCATGACCCGTTTACTATCCAAAGCATCCATCAGCACCAAGTTTTGAGTACATTACATTGAGTTTTACCGTAAAACGTGATTTTTCACCCCAAAAAAAAAGTCGTTTCCCAGCAATAATTTTTGTGTAAGGTTACTTAGTTTGATGTATAGAATGCTTGGTTAACGGCTTCGTGAAGGGTTCGTTTACACCCTGTATACAAAATTCTTGTATCATTTCAGGTAACACCGCCCGAAGACGCAGTAGTATTTGAGCCGACATCTTTAAGAAGATCTTTCACGACGCCTTCAGTCCTCACCTTAATTCGGAGCATCAGCAGAGTTATCACCCTCGTCGTGCTGTTTATATCAGCTATACTGGAGTTCTACCCAACCTTCCATACTATGATTTGTAATATTGTTAGTTTTATGAATCCGAAATAAAATTAAAGTTTCTTCTCCAATTGCTGTAATTTTATTTCATTTATTTATTTAAACTTCATGTACAAAAGTGGTACATAGGCGGACTTAATGCCACAAGGCATTCTCTACCAGTTAACCTTACGGCCAAATAGGACAGCATAGTGATAGAGTACAAAAAAAATAAATAAGAAAACTACCATTTTGTACTTATATTTTCTCTTTTGTATTTTAGTCAAGATTAGCTTTTGCCCGCGGCTTTGCTAGCGTTATGGTCGAAAAATATTCCATGGGAACGTTTTAAATGTAGGCTGTGACACTTGGAAATAATGTAATTCCATTTGTGAAAAGTTTTTGGAATTGAATCAGGAGTTTCGAAGATTAAGCAGTACATCCACACTTAAAAATATCATCATCATCATCATATCAGCCCAGAATCACCCACTGCTGAGTAGGTATAGGCCTCCCCTTTTTATGCCAAATTTCCCGGTTCTGTGCTTCCCGTATCCAGGTGTTTCCCACGACTTTGACGCTATCGTCCACCCAACGAGCTTTAAGACGGCCCTGATTTCTTTGGCCAAACCGTGGCCACCACTCGGTCAAAGCTTTGCTC
The DNA here is from genome assembly GCA_905220335.1 of Noctua pronuba. Lineage (NCBI taxonomy): Eukaryota > Metazoa > Arthropoda > Insecta > Lepidoptera > Noctuidae > Noctua > Noctua pronuba. The sequence goes on along the minus strand of LR999918.1, from coordinate 5,429,175 downwards.
CATCGGCCATATCCGCGTCTAGCCAGGTGTCCTGCCCAGTTCCACTTGAGCCGCACCGCCCGGTCCCCGACGTCGTAGACTTTCGTCCGACGGCGGATTTTGGTGTTACGCACTCGATCTAAGAGGGTTATGCCGAGCATGGCTCGCTCCATGCTCGCTCTTACAAATATACAAACTTATAAACCTTACCTCTTTATGATATTATTTCTGATTTTCTAGATACTCTTATCGTGTTAAATAATATTGACAATGTATCGTGCAAGGAGATTGGTGACTGCTATGAGATCTGAATCATCCTACTGCTCTTATGATATGATAATCTGACATTGATTATATTCATCTGTTTATATGTTAAGTAAAATTTGCTCTTCTCGACCTATGATTTTTCTCAGATATATATCTTACTAATATTATAAAGAGGAAAGATTTGTATTTTTGTGAGTGTGTATGTTTGTAATGAATAAACTCAAAAACTACTGTGCCGATTTCATAAATTTTTGCACCATTAGAAAGCTACATTATGCCTGAGTAACATAGGCTATATTTTATCCCAAAATGTTTAAAAAATAAATGTCCACCCGTGCAAAGCCGGGACGGGCCGCTAGTTATTAATAAGTAGCCAAAGAAGACAATAATTATTTTTGTTGATGAAATAATTTGTTAGATCTTATACTACCGCATTTACTGTCGGTATAATCACAACTTTACGTTAAAGGGTTAACCGATGAGACCGTGGACCCACATACTTATTCGACTAACCATTATCAGGTTAACCCTTATAATACATGGGTTAACTAGAATGAAAGAGATGAAGCACCGAACGCGGACTAACTCCGTCATTTTCTTACATATTTTAATGTACGAAAATGATCTCTGTGCCTTTTCTTATAGGTTAATTAACCCTATAATACGGGTAACCTTTTCGGTCCCTGATATAAATTGATTAAATATTAAAACGCACTCACATGTCACGTAAAATAATGATATTACTATCCACCATGAAGAATCGATTAATTATGTTTTTGGAAATTAGTACAAACATAAGATTACAATATTTACCGTCATTGTTCTTCATAAGCTGCGATGGAATGATCCCCTGTGCTTTAAATTGTAACCGTTTTATTGAAAAAAAGATCATGAAAATCATGAAGATTTTGGTTCCTGTGAGTTTCCTTTTAATGTCAACTTGTTTTGGTCTGGAGAATAAAACAGCTGTAAGTCATGTCCTTAATAAATATTTATAGTTGTACAATCACGAGCACCAATATGTAAACACTTAACAACTTTTAAAAGTGTTTTTCTGCTACTGTTCTAATTAAAATTTCATGTTGTTTCACAAATATAGTATTTTGGAACTCATATTTTATGAAAAAGATCCTATCTCCAAGTTAAAATCGTAATATCTCTCGAAAATTGCTTTTGAATTTAGGCATGTGTATACATATTGGTGCTCGTGACTGTACAGACACCAGCACATCAAGCTTCTACAATCAGTCTTTCTTTGATAGATTTTCGACTTAATCGCTAAAGCTAAGATTGGGAAAGGGCTTGAAAGATTTTTGTATGAAGCCTGGCCGGCCTAACTTCCGCCATTTTTTTTAAAAGTTTCCGCCACGTATAAAATCTATATTAATTGATAACTGGTATCAATACAAACAAGTTTTGTATGAGACAAAATGTTCTGAAGTGTCACGTTTCCGAGATATGAGCTTTCATAGTGAAAGTCCATACACTGATGGCATCTTCAGCACAACTCTGAGTTGATCAGACACGCATAAAACCGAAAAATACACGATTCGTTCTTTTATTTTTATTCCTTTGTGTATTCATGCAAAACTTGTTTGTATTGATACCAGCTATCGATTAATATATGTTTTGTGCCTGCTGTCAAGTGTGAAAATAAAAATGTCGGAAGTTAGGCCGGCCATTTATGTCAAACCTCTTTGAGCGTTTCGGGTACCTTAATGTGCTGGTGTCTGTACAATCATTTTTATCAAAGAGTTGGTTATCAATTTCATCATAATAAAAAACAAAATATAATCATGATTCTGTTGCTCTCTTCCCAATTTATTGGGGGGATAGTTGTATCATGACCATAATTTACTTAAATTCAAAACTTTCCTCTCTAAAATTCTGTTATTATAAATGTTACGGCTAAAAGCCGAAGTAAGGTTACACCTAGTTCTAGCCGGCTATACGGTCGGTAACAGTTTGCTATAGTGCAATCAATTTGGATGTAGCACTCGCCGGCCGTTGCTGCCGCACCGCTCGCTCGGCTCGCGCGCATTTGGTCACAGTTCTAACCTAACATATCCTAATCCATTTGGTCGGTGTGTCCTAGCAATAAAAAGAAGATTTACCGGCCGCACCTAGGTATAGCCGGCTAGAACTAGGTGTAATCTTACTTCGGCTTTTAGCCATAACATAAATATTGAATTGCGATGGTAAAACTATGATCTTCCAATATAAAAAGTTCTCAAGAAGCGTGTTATATAAAAAATATATTTTATCAAATCTTGACACACATGACTTGATTTAATATAAATATTATTATATTTTAATATTTTTGAGTTGATAAATTAAATAAAAGACACGCTTTAATTTTAATATGTGGCGTTAAAATATACACATAAAATATGACCTCGTCATTGAATATTGATTAATGTTATGTATTTTTTTTTTATAAAACATTAACAGAGATTTTGATGAAACAATCCAAAACATGAATAATATCTGCATTGCTATTTATAAGTCCACATATTCAATAGCGTTGTTCCTTCATTGATTTCAGACGCAATTAGAACAACAATTAAAATTCCAGAAGAGAGATAAGCAGTATCTAATAGAAGATGACCCTAACGAACGCCCTGAACAGAAAAGGGATGAAAGGCAAAGTACTCCTTTCAAAAATAATAACAATCTAGACGCGAATGGAAACTCAAGAATAATAAATATACGCCTTCAGCCACCTCCCAACATTCTAACAGCTCCCAAGAAAGTCATAAATACTGAAGTTTTGCCAAAACGAATTGACACGACACCACAAAGAATTCCAACAAAAATTCCAGTTGTTCTTAAAACTGTGAAGGTCGTACCAGGACCAGCACATGCCATACGGAGGAAGATGTTTGAAAATAAAATTAATCAGTCAATATCGAATGCGTATAAAGAAAAGGCTTTGTGTCAAAATAACGTTGCCCCACCGACTTCGGTGAAAGACAGTATACCATATTTTGTCATAGAAGATAAAATGTCTCGTAGGACAGATAGTGGCTTAAGTCCTAACAATATTCATGATGAAAATTCAAATCCTGAAAGTAATGGAACTTCAAATAGAGATGATACAGAAACTTTAAGTATTGTTGGAAAAACTCCTGAACATAAGGATAGTAATAATTCTCAAAACGATGATGAAGATAACCAAATTACTTCAAATACAGAAAAAAAAGCAACTGAGATTAAACCAATTCATTTCTTCGTAGACGAACCTGAACCGTTACCACCACCATTTAGAAGACAGCAACAGTGTGAAGACCCGGCTCCTCAAATTAAAGAAATTACAATAAATAAAATGAAAGAAATTCCAATAGTTAAAAAAGGGGCTCTTAAATCTAAGATAGACGATTTTAGAAAAATAGGGAATGACAATGACGATAATGACCCAGACATTGTACGGATATCAAATGGAACACATCTAATAAGTATTAAAAAGATTCAAAATCCGGAAAACTCTAAAACTGAACGATTACTATTACGCAATGGAGAAGAACTCACTGTTCCAATTGAAGAAAGAATTGTTAATCATGAACCACCGAAACCAAAACCTGTAGTAGATGAACCAGAGAAACATACGTTTAGCATTACTGAGAAATTAAATACAGGCAAAGATAAAACTTTGGGGTTAACTGGGCTTGTGTTTAAAGATAATAACATTAAGGAGGAAAAAGGTAAGTGATGTTGTATTAATGAAACTTAACATTCTATGATACAGGAATTCAGCATTCTAACCCAATGCCCACCCGATGGTAAGTAAGCGCTAGTCTATGAGTAATATTTAAAATAGAGGCATCACAGGTACGTCCCAGGAATAAACCTAAATTGTTTTATTTACCAATTATTTCACTCAGTACCAGTATCGTTTTACTCAGTAATCTAAGTTGTCCGCAACAGCGACCGCCAATCTAAGCTGCCCCCACACCAGTTCCAACACCCTTCAAATCTGCACATACTGACAACCAGTCTTATCAAGGGGTATCGTATTACCCAGCACAAATTGGGTTGTGGAGGTCACATAGGGCGTCGCTCCATGTAAAATACCGGTATTCAGCTGCATCCGGTTAGACTGGAAGCCGACCCTAACATAGCTGGGAAAAGGCTAGGCGATGATGATGACTGTAGAAATAGGAATGATAGAAGTACTTGCCCAGACCAGGTGCTTCTAAAAGAGCTCTGAAAATGAAACTAGTCTTGGATTGTTTCGCGATTTAAGTTACTTATACTTGTCCTATCATTTCAGGACATTGCTGCTGTCAGGGCTTGCATACAGCCATCCTGTGAAGAAGATCTTAAGTTGCGTAATTTTTCAATAAGACTAGTTTCATTTCGGTAAGTTCTTCTTTCATCATCTTTCTTCCATTCTTCTCTGTCAATCGTCACGCTATAATTTACTCTTATTTTGTTCATATCATTCCACACACAATCCATCCATATTTCCTTGGTCTTCCCCTACCTCTCCATCCATCAATATTTATATTCATCACTCTTTTAGTCACCTGCGATTCGTCCCTCCTCATCACATGCCCATACCAAGACAGTCGATTCCCTTTAACTTTTCTGTAATTGGCGTGACTTTCAAACTTCCAAAAATATACTCATTCCTTAGCTCATCGTTGTTGAGATTTATTGTATTACCAGGAGGCAGAAGTAAAAATGTCAGTAACTTTAAATTTGCAGACAGCGCCTGTGCTAAAATCATAAGAATACAACAAATTGTTAAATCTTCGCAAACTACTTTGCACTGATTAATCATTTATTGATTGATGTTGAATTTTGTAAGAAAATCATAGGTTTCAAATATTTTTTCGTCTTAGGTAATTAATTACATGTATAACTGTTCAGATATTTTTTAATGTTTCAGACAAAAACGACTGCATTACAATAACTAATCATAATTATGAAGAAATTGAAGGAACTTCTCCAATTTCACGTCCGCTAACTCTGCCTAGCAACCCACCGACATTTAATGAAGGAAATCAAGAAACTTGGAATTACCTTCATAATCCGTACTACAATCTCTATTGCCAAAACCTCTATGACCAATATCGACAGAACCACGGACTACCACAAAACACTCCAAATATTCATGGACAAAAAATTGTAGACCCGAGAAACTATGGTGCAAAACAAATCAGTCCGTATATTTATGGTCAGCAAAACATCGACCCAACTGAATCTGAAATCACTCTGCCATACTATCCCAACGGAAAGCTACCAGCAGACCCAGATTCAAATGAATATACTTACACCCCAATTGCTTATAAACCTCAACCAGAACTCGCCAACGTTCCTTGTCTACTTGGTTCAGAAATTCATCCAGAAAATATTTCCGACAGGATAACTTGGAAAGATATGGAAGCAAAGATTAAGAAAGGCCAGATTAATGATGCTTACGAGCCGTTGGATATAGATATTAGAAGAAATTTTGATGACATAGCAGCTGGGAATAAAGTTGATGTGATCGGTAGAGCTGCGAATCCTTATGCAACGTCGTCTTTGCCGATAAGTGTCAATGGTGCGTTAATTTATCCATATGTTAACCCTGGTTGTCGATATATGCGTTGATAGGTAATAGTTTGGTATACAAGGTGTAAACAGACCCTTCACGAAGCCGTCAACCAAGCGTTCTGTACATCAAACTAAGTAACTCTACACAAAAATTATTGCTGGGAAACGACTTTTTTTTTTGGGGTGAAAAATCACGTTTTACTGTTAAACTCAATGTAACGCACTCAAAACTTAGTGCTGATGGTTGCTTTGAATAGTAAACGGGTCATGGATTTTAAAAAGTAAAGTTAAAACCTTTAAAAGTGGTATTTAAAAAAAAAACTTGTGAAAAACTTGGAACTTTGACCTTCAATATCTCCGTAACTAGAAGGTTCCCAGGTATGGTTCACAGCAAAAAATGATCGCAATGACCGGGAGAACAATTATTCGTTAAGGGTCTTTTTACACCCTTTAAACACCGACACGAAAACGGTTAGTACGTATTTAGTACATCATTCTGAGCCCGCTACACAGAATTTTTTCAGCGGAAATATAAAAAAAAACAGCTGTTCCATACATTTTGACCGTGTAGGTATTGCACTTTTGTAGGAAACAGCTGTTTTCTTGGGAAATAGAAATTTTTCATCGGGATGGTGTACTGAATACTTGGTAACTGTTTTCGCGTCGGTGTCTCACCCTGTATATCTTAATAAAAAAACTAACTAGCTAGCTAGCTTAGCTGTTTTAATTGTATTAGTTTGAATTATATTTTTAATGTTTGTCAAGATTTGTAGTTTTTATTTTATTTCTCACTACCATTTGCCTGCGGCTTCGTTTGCGTTATAGCCGGAAATTATACCACGGGAACGTTTTTAATATAGTCTATGACACTCAGGGATAATGTAGCTTCCCATGCATTCTTAAAAGAACTTCAAGTATTCGGAATCAGATTAGGAGTTCCGAAGATTATCTAACTGTAACTCTTTAAAATATTAAAAGGTACAGATTGATTGTGTAAGACGTGAATAACCTGTTATTAAAAAAAATACTTTAAAAAAATCAGGCCGAGTGCCTGTGGGACCAAAACTTTATGTTTTATTTCTAGTACTTCTTATAGAAATAAAGTTATTTCTGCCATGTCACTGAAAGACTTACCTAGGTATCTTATTTCAAGACAGTGCTTTATCTATGTAGAAAGGAAGCTTCAATACCCTACCTTAAAACATTTGTACGTAAAGTTCTTGATACTGCACAAAAGGCATCTTTTAAAAAAAAAAATTGGGATCGATCATCGATCACAAAGTTGCCCGCAAGCTCGATAGATGGCAGCACAGGAAAAATTAAAAGTCGCTATGGTTTCGTCACCGCGCGGAGTATAAGTACCCCTGCTCGTCAATCGCGCGTCTGATCCCCACATCCGGGAAAGATACGCCAAGGACTTAGAACCCTTCAGGCGTAGGCCGAGCCCCGCTTCAAGCATGTCAATCGAGGAGAGGCTCTCTCCAGCTATTCCCCTGTCCCAGGAGGCTCCAGTCTCCATGGACATAGTTGACCCCTCCGAGTGTTCCCCGGAGGCCTCCTTTGCCTCCGACTCGTCCTCCGAATCGGAGGAATACCAATTATTTGGTAAGGGAAAGAGGAGGAAGGGCAAAAGCGCCAAGGCCAAGAAGCCCGTCGCGGGCAGTCGCGGTTCGCGCAATCCCGTCCCCACCCTCCCCCCACCCCGCGTCGCCCCGCCCCGCGACCCCCTACCCGCTTCTTCGCGCCCCGACTCTCCTGTCGCTTCGACAGCCTCGGCCGCGGCCCCCATCAGCGGCCCCGGCAGCCCCATGGTTATCGCCCCCCCTCCCGCTTCCCAAAAGAAGCGAGTACCCCCGCCGCCTGTCCAGGACAAGGGGAAGTGGACCGATGTGTCCAAAATGTGTAACAGCGCACGTGCCACCCTTCAGGGCATCAAAGTAACTGTCCCTACGTCCTCGGACTACAGGGAATTAGTCCGTCACCTTCGTGCAAGGCAAGTCGCCTTTCACACGTACTCCTTCCCGGAGAAGCCCACCCGCGTTGTGATTAGGTGGATCCCCAAAGAAATACCTTCCCAGGACATCCTTGAGGACCTCACCTCCTCCTAATACACTGTAATGACATTTTACTGTTATGTAATTTATTTCTTCATCCATACAAGTAGGCATGTAATGCTTGAAAGAGCGTGAAATTATTTCAACAGGATTAAATAAACACGAATAATAACAGTTTTAATTACCCTAGCGTCGAACACTAATGAAATATTCGCACATAAAACAATGCCTTTTCATATTCAAACAAAAGCACTACCAATTGGTGGCTATAATTAAAAATTTGCTCATAGCTTTCATATCATTTATTGAATTTAAATCATTCACGCAATTCTCAGCTCAATATTTTACTGCTTTAGTGGGAGAATCGGTTGAGGTTTTTATTTCAATTAGTCGAATATAATGCAAACATTCAATAGTCGAACTGACATTGATATGGGTGGAAAATCAACCCTTTGATAAACAATATTAAGTACATAATGGTAATGGCAGATATTATTTTATGAGAGTTAAATTATTCGTATTGTTTATTTTATTAGAATTCTATTATATTACCATTTTCAAGCCATCTCTTAATATCATCCCTGTTATCGCCGAAGGCTTAGGCAGAGGTGTACTTAATAATATACCTAGAGAGAGAGGAGCTCGTGGCTAAATAATAACAGCCACTCGGGTCGATCTTTAGGTTAAGCCGTGCTTGCCTAGGTTGGTCTGTGGATGTGTGACCACCCAATACATACCGAGTTTCCTCCGTGCCTCGGAAAGCACGTTAAGCCCCAACGGCGTCCCGGCTGTCATTTGCAGATCTCACACAATCGTTACAGGTAGTCAGTGAACTAAAAAGTCTGACAACCAGTCTTACCACGGTTATCGTATTACCCAGCGCTAGCTGGGTTGTGGATGTTAGATAAGCAGTCGCTCCATGTAGAATACTGGTATTCAGCTGCATCCGGTTGGACTGGAAGCCGACCTCAATGTAGTTGGAAAAAGGCTAGGCAGATGATGTGCTTAATAATATACCTACATTTCGCCAGTTATGTTTTAGCCTATTGTCATCAATCGGGCAAAAAGCTAATTTCCGAGGCTGCTACCGAGAAATTCCTGATGTAAAAACCCAATTTATCGGAAAAAAGCTAGGCAGATGATAAGAGATGATGAACTGCTTTGGAGCCACTGGGCTCCAAAGGCTTCTTCTGGCTTCAGTTCTGTTTTTGTATTATTATTGTTTAACGTACGAGTATTTTTCAGAATATTTTTTTATTTTTATTTTACCACCTTTTCAATGTTACCCACTATTCCTAAGTCGACGTAACGGGAATCGACAAAGCGAGAATGATTCCCTACAACAACCTAAAGGTACTATCCTAAATGTTCTTCTCTTGGCGATAAATAAAACGAACGTGTAATATAGGCGAATATTAAATATTTTATTTAATATAAACCCTAAATATACCAGCAATTTACAGGAATCCAGCGAAATTGTGTAATAATAAACAAACACATATGATATCTTTATAAACGAATAAATTACTTGAAAGTTATCGTGGTTTTAACAAAATAAATTATTAAAACAATACATTTAAAACGAAGCTTTTTGGTATGCTACTAAAACTATGTAATCTTAAAACTACATTAATCTAAATTAAAATATTAATTTTTCAACAAACATTGAAAGAAGATGGAATGTTATTTAATTAATAAAATAATAAAAAAATGCCCATATTTTACTTAAATAGGTACACGAAGTAGTGTGATCAAAATTTATAATAGAAAAAACGGGATAGATATCTATTATGTTATAAATAGTTCAATTCACTCCTTTCAGTATTTTCTACTCTTTGGTATTCATGAGACACGTCAATCCAATGCCACATACATTGTTAGGAAAAAGATAGAATGTATACTTTTTGCAAAAAAAGATTATTACAATAAAAAAGCAAAAATATTTTTTGTCACGGAAACCATTTTACATAAATCATACTGTTGCTTAATTTTTAAGGAAAACCTTTATAAAAACACAAAAAATGGAACATCAATTTACATACATTTTCAACAATGAAACGATTTCTTTTTTGCAAAAACAACACAACCCTTTGGATATTAAAAACAATAAGTACGAGACATAAATTGACAAATTGTACAGTAGAGAATTGACATACTCTACACGATTACTCACTTTACTTTACTAGTAAACATTTCAAGTGCTACTGACTTCGCAAACACGAAATCGTAATTGGAAAAACAAAATATATATTCATAATTCTTCAATCACCATAGACTAAAAAGCACATCACTATTATGTTAGAGATGTACCATTTATTGACTAAACATTTACCAATGATATTCGTACCTATACACTCGAAAGAACAGCAATAATTGGTAACACTTTGTCAGATGACAAATGAATAGGTGGACGATCAACCCATCTATCCGTAGACAATGTGTTAGCAATCGTTAACGGTTCAATTCACACATCGATAATATACATAGTTAACAATTTACACACCCGAAATATTCTAAGAGGTTTCCTCAAACTTTTCTCGATAATTTTGTGGTATTTTTACCATTTGACAAGCTGAGAAAAAACTACAGAGTAAATCTTCAAATATCGCGAAGACAGTTGAAACCCGACAAAAAGTTGACAGTCAATCACATATTTTACAAGATGTTTTTTTTTGAGGAAACGGCTTAAACACTGCTCATAGTTGAAAATAAAAAATCAGTGGAGAAGTCCATTACATATTTCTTTAAGCATCATTAAGAAGGGGGATTTTATTTATAAATATCGTGTTTGCAAAGCCAAAGACGGTCCTGCCCTGTGTAGACCGCATGGTCACCTTATTTGACGTCCTTGCGCACTTTGTGACCGCGGAAGGAGGCCTGGATCTTAGTGGCAGCCTTGTTGAGATTAGGATCGGAGAGGTCAATCTTTTCGATGTCTTCCTGTAAAGATAAAAAAGGCAATGTGAGATTTTTTATTTTGATTTTGAGTTGGGGAAGGTCACTCTACCACCAGACATCGGGGGTGAAAGGGTTACTAGTATTCAATACATCATTCTGAGTGTCCCCATACATAGATTTTTTTTAGCGATTATTAAAAAAAATCTGCTGTTTCCTTCAAAAGAGCAATACCTACACGGTCAAAATGTTGGAACAGCTGATTTTTTTTTTATAACCGATGAAAAATTTCTATGTAGTGGGGCTCAGAATGATGTACTGAATACGGGGTAACCGTTTTCGCGTCGGTGTCCCTTCCACCCCGTATACATATACCAGTCATATATTTCAACACTTCAATTGTATAACAACGTTTGTATCACAATTGCTCTCATACTATAAAAAATTACAAAAACTCTGTTCCTCTGCGTTGATCTAAGTAGTTGTTGAAACGAATAATCAAATTATGAAGAAATGGGTTTCCTTATAAGGTTTATAGAAACTCATTATTAAAAGAGTGTTCATAATTAGGGTACCAGATTTTGGATAACACTAAATCAGCAAGCAGATTATCAGTTATACTATATTTTTTCACAAAAGACAGAGGTTAGGCAGAGGACACCCACATTTCGCCAGTTGTGTAAGTCCCATGTAATAGGGGGCGAGCCTATTGCCATCAACCGGGCACAAATCCAGACTCCATGGCAGAAACTGAGAAATTCCTGATGGAAAAACTCAATAACACTTTACCCGACCCTGGAATTTAACCCAGGGCGTCATGCTCAGCAGTCGCGCTTGTGACCACAATACCAAACAGGCCTAAGTACCTACTTATAAAAACAAGACCTCTAGGACACCCACATGTAATAGGGGGCGAGCCTATTTCCATAAACCGGGCACAAGTCCAAACTCCATGGCTGAAACTGAGAAATTCCTGAAGGAATAACACTTTGCCCGACCCTGGAATCGAATCCAGAGCTCAGAGATCGCACTTGTGACCACTAAGCCATCGAGAGAGAAACAAGACCTCTTAACTTCTAAGATTAAATCTATTTGCCAATAAATGGGCACGATTATGTCACTCTCTCTTGTGATTAATGAAAGTTTTGTCTAAGTTTGGAGAGGTTTACGTCTAGCAAATGTCTAGCTAACCACGATAGGCTTAATTGATGGATTGCTAAGGGTTCAAGATTGTTCTAAGACCTTAGAATTAAACTGGGTTTTGTTTTTGTTCAACATACCAACACGCGTAGTATGACCAACGTAGAAACGGGTTTCTTTGGCGGAAGAATCGACAAAATGACGGATTGTGTCGACAAAATGACAGATTGTGTCGACAAAATGGCAGATTGTGTCGGCTAAATGACAGATTGTGTCGGCAAATTGACAGATTGTGTCGGCAAAATGACAGATTGTGTCGGCAAAATGACAGATTTCTTTTCACAAATCTGTCATTTTGTCGATTCTTCCTTAGTTATGCTGCGCGTGCAACAGCCATTTACAGGGAATACAAGAATTAGTCTAGCTTCGTTATTGGATATGAGTTGTATCGCACCAAAATATACGATATCAGTCGTTCCATACGTGTTTTTTCGTATAAAAATTGCCAGGAGCCTAGTCCTGGGTTCGATTCCCAGGTCGGGCAAAGTGTTATGGGGTTTTTCCGTCAGAAATTTCTCAGTTGCAGCCACGGAGTCTAGATTTGCGCCCGGTTGATGGCAATAAGCTCGCCCCTTATTCCAAGGGATCTTAAACATAACTGCGACACGACGAGCAGCTAGCAAGCTTTACGAACCTTGTCCTGCTGCTCCTGATCCTTCACAGCCTGCTCAGCATCAGCTTCGGCCTGCTCCTTCTCCTTGCGAGCCTGATGGCCTCGGAACGATGCCTGGATCTTAGTTGCAGCGCTGCACAGCTCTGTGGGCAAGAGAAATTGATGCTGTTAGAACTATGCTTGGAGCTGATGTGTTTTAGAGAAGATTTGGAAGTTTGGTTAGATCAGTTGAATATAAAAGCATTTTGAGTTTTTTTGTTTCATTGACTTTTTTGCCAGCGACTTCCGAAAGTAAAGATATTTTTCACTTTTTTGTGTTTTTTTTGGAAGTGGGTTATTTTTTTTTTGGCAAAAAAAATTTGATGTTACCCTTTTTAGTTGAGATATCCTACTCAAATTCTTATCATATATAAATTTTACTTTGTAGCGAGAGTTATTATGATATCAGCATGTCATCAACACATGGAAAGAAGAAAAAATACGTATTAAAGAACCCATAAACTACCCAAGTAAAATTAATTCAATTTAAATGGGATAGAGAAACCGGTGAACCTCCTCCTTTTTTAGAAGTCGGTTAAAAACCTAGTAGATAATAAAACCCTCTTTCTCTCTTTCTCACTTTAAAAAGTTATGCAATTTCAAACCTTATAGCCTTCGTTCATAACAAACAACAGTCAAACTATCTGTATCACCTCCAAGTGTTTGGCCCACAATATCAAACATTTCGAACGGACGCGACCTCTCGCGGAATTTCATCAGAGCTCGCTAATCCGCGCTGACAGCGGATATATTGTGGCTACAAGGTTGGCAGGCAATATTGCTGATTTATAAACTGAGTTTTGTTACTTTGGTATAAAGCTGAGGTTCCATTGAGTAAGTATACTCAAGATATTTTACATATATGTAACTAGCAAGGTATCATTCCCCTACACTTATCCTAATTAATTTAGGGTCGGCGCAGCCTGTCTTCTTCTTCTATACTTCTGCATTATTACTATGACTTTATAGCCAATGATATATAAACTATAGATACGTGGCCCGCGCTCTGTAGTGGCAACATGAATGCAAGGTAATTACCGGACCTCTATTTAGTCGCGTATCAACCAGTGTCGCGGCTGTACGTGACATTAAAATAACTTGTGTGAATAACTTTTTGTTTTTATTTTTGTCGATGCCTTCCTAATGGCGGCTGGCGCCTGAGGTAAGTCATGTGCCATTCGCGCTCGGCCAAAGAGCATGCAACACAGAATGACAACTTAATAAATGAAATATATTTATCTCTCTCTAACAAGAATTCCGTAGATGGCATTTAATTTTCTTTCCCTTTCTTCGTACAAAATAAACGAGACTATTTCCAAAATTGAGTATGAGCATTCAATTTGAGCCCGTTGTTCGGTAACTGCAGTCATTTGTTTTGGAGGAAACTTGGCACGCAACGAATGCACGTCGCGCAATGTTTTACTTCCAACTTGGCAGGTTCTATAAGGCTGAATGGAGGTTTTCTTGATTGCCAGGATTCTCGTTCTATATAAAGAATTGTTTGGTTTATGGATTGCAGTTAGTTAAAAAAAAAAGTTAAAGTTGCTCAAAATTTAGGCCACAGTTTTTTAATTGATAACTTAACATCATAACATCATGTCTTTAATCCGAAAAGGGTTAGGCAGAGACGTACCTAATAGTACACCCACATCTCGCCAGTTAAGTTTAAGTCCCATGTAACAGGGGGTAAGCCTATTGCCATCAACTGGGATGGATGGGTTTTAGTCAGTAAAAGTCTGACACTCCCTCCCACTCCACCCAGAGCGGGAGGAGTTATTTGATGATTTCCCATCCTTAAAAAAAAAGGTAGATAGCAATCACAGATTACACTCGTACAGTTTTCTCTTACATGAAAATGCGATATTTCCTTTCACCATATTGTGGAACTGGAAAATAGATTGAACACACGTAAGGAATACATATCGGTGCTCGTCTTCCAACTGGGCCAATTGAATGGCGTGATGTGGCAGTTTGTTGAACGTGTCAAAACTTCATGTGTCATCGTCTGCCGATCGATTCTTGCCTGTCTTCGAGGAATAGGCCTGTATGTGAAGTTACCTACAAGGTGTAAACGAACCCTTCACGAAGTCGTCATCCAAGCCTTTTGTACATAAAATTAAGTAGTTCTACGTTAAAATTATTGCTGGGAAACTACTTTTTTTGGGATCAAAAATCACATTTTACGTAACACACTCAAAACTACTGCACAGTGCCACGGTACGGAGGTCGCGGAGGTATTTAAAGTAAAGCTATAAAGGGTGTAAAAAGACCATTAACGAAGCCGAAAGGCACTTGTTCTCGCCGTCATTGCGATTATTTTTTTGTTCTAGACCATACCTGGGAACCTTCTAGTTACGGAGATATTGGGGGTCAAAGTTCCAAATTTTTCACAAGTTTTTTTTTAAATACGACTTTTAAAGCTTTTAACTTTACTTTAATTAACTCCATGACCCGTTTACTATTCAGCATCCACCAGCACTAAGTTTTGAGTGCGTAACATTGAGTTTTACCGTTAAACGAGATTTTTCACCAAAAAACAAAAGTCGTTTTCCAGCAATAATTTTTGCGTAGAGTTACTTAGTTGGGTGTACAGAATGCTTGGTTGACGGTTCGTGAAGGGTCTATTTACACCCTGTATAACATTTAAAACATGTATTTAAAAAAAAGACATGTGAAAAAGTTGGAATTTTGACCCTCAATATCACCGTAACTAGAAGGTTCCCAGGTATGTTCCAGAACAAAAAAATTATGACCATGATGGGGAAAACAAGTGCCTTTCGGCTTTGTTAAGGATATTTTTACACCCATTACAGCTGATCGATGTGAAGATCTGTCACAGACCTCTTCAAATCATACTGTACTACAACAACATATTTTCAAATAACTATATATTTTTTAACTTTCTAATAGAGGAAATTGAAGAACAGTGTCTATTTTTGCATTATTTACTTAACACTCCACAAGAGATATCGAGTTCACTGACGGTCAACCGCTTTTCAACCTTATTAGGTTTCCATTTTTGCAGCTAAATAAAATACACATTTTCAGCTTGATACGTAAAAAAGAGTCCTAATTGTGTAACCTAAAATACTAACGTCAGCTGTCAACCCTAACTCTGGAATACCTTCGTTATCGAACGTAGGGCAGAGAGGGTAGTACCCAGCATCCCAGCCTGTTGTTTATTCATAGATACCGACTGTGGCTACCGAGACTTATCGTCCGTTCGTCGACTGTTTTTCGTGTAATTGCTTAGATTACCCTGTGGCCATATTCTTTCTTTTTCGTGTGGTTAGTGCCTAACCTGGTGTCAGAGTTTTTATGATGCCTATAGGCCTCTGACTTGGCTTTACATACCGTCGAGAAAATATCGCTCAGGCATGCTGGTTTGGTTTTCCTTCACCGAATAATTACCGTGATAATTCTACAATACGCAGATGAATCCGAAAAATCTGATGTGCGTGTCTTGGGTTAGTACTCGAGACCTATGACTTGGCTGACCGACGGTCACACCACTAGGCTATCACTGCTGCAGTGGCCATGAATTAAAAAAAAAATATGACTCTGAGGTAGACGTTTTATTAGTCATTGCCATTATAATTTTAATTTTATGTATATTTTTTTAAATATCATTATACTTATTGTGATTGAAATTGTTATAATTGTTAATTTTTATTTTAGTCCTTACCATTATAATGATGGAATTTTAATTTATATTATTTAATTGATTATTTTTGTATATTACTTATTGTGATAGAAATTTAAATTTTACATGTATGCATAATATGATCCTAAATGGATTGAAATAAATGAATTTGAGTTTGAATCAAACGACAGCGACTGCTGATAAATCAAATAATAGAAGTGGTTTTCCAGGAGTTGTCGTGGAGTGAAGGTACGCGCGCGCGTTTCCAAAAACGCAAGTCGCATTGCTGGAGTTCGTAAACGGGGCATAAGGTGTTTGGGTGATTGCTGCCCTTAGATTAGTCCGTGTTATAAATAGAGATTTGTTTTAGATAAGGCTTGATTAAGAGGATTGGGGTTAGATTGTTGCTACGGTGATTGCTGTAAGCCATGTCGTGAAATCGGTGAAACATCTTCGTGCCTTTTATCTTGAGAAAATGTAATAGTGATAATCTGATCTACTATCCTACCATCTCAATACTTAATACTTTATTTGCATTCCACAATGTGTCGTGGTAACTTAAAAAAATGTGATCATTACGGACCCTGTCGGGCACAGCAAAAAGATAATATATTAGGAGAGAGCAAGCTTTAAATAGCCAAACTTATATCCAAACTAAATCCCATAATACCATATTACGGATTCTTTATACCTACATAGGATTCTTTATACTTTATCGTTTAAATATTCGCTTATACTATTATAATTTTTTTTTGTTAAAAATTGTTTTAGTTTCTTTGTAAATATCTCTTTTTATAGCAGTATGATTGTCATTTACTTCGCTGTCTTTCTCACAGACATCCCCGGCCTTACAAATGAAGGCTGTCTCTGTTTAAACATGTTTAAAAAAACCTCTGTTGTCCCACTACTGGGCAGAAATGCTCCCCCACAATATTTCACTATCCCTCTCTTTTCCCTCCTGGGACCAATCGATCACGATTTCATGTACGAGACCAAGATGATTTTAATAACGTTGCGAACTATGAATAGGTTTTGTTCAAACGGCTTTCTATGTCGAACTTTACAAAGCAGTTAGGAGCTCGTGGCTAAATAATAACAGCCGCTCGGGTGAGGAGCTCGTGGCTAAATAATAACAGCCGCTCGGGTCGATCTTTAGGTTAAGCCGTGCTTGCCTAGGTTGGTCCGGTAACCACCCATTATATACCGAGTTTCCTCCGTGCCTCGGAAAGCTCGTTAAGCCGTTGGTCCCGGGTGTCATTTGTAGATCTTTGACAGTCGTTAGTTAGTCAGTGGCCCAAAAAGTCTGACAACCAGTCTTACCAAGGGGTATCGTATTACCCCGTACTAACTGGGTTGTGGAGGTCAGGCAGGCAGTCGCTCCATGTAAAATACTGGTATTCAGCTGCATCCGGTTAGACTGGAAGCTGACCCCAATGTAGATGGGAAAAGGCTAGGCAGATGATGACAAAGCACAGTTTATCACAACATTGTTTTGTTTTGTATTTATAACCACACAATAATAAATCACACCATACTATTATCAAAACACTGACAGCACAACACGCAAATTGAAACAAAACACAGCTACAGGCAAACACGGTTTCAACCCTCTTTGTTATTTGTAAAAATCTGCAATTTTCGCTCTATTTATTCGATTCTCCCCTACAAGCTTGTGTTACATAAAAGAAAGTTGTAGCAGAAGGTTGGCTCTATACAGCAAGCGAAAATAGGCGCACGCACACATAGACGCGTAGAAACGTACGGCGACCAAAAATACATGACAGTCGCGAGAGCGCTTGGACTTGCTGTACGTGAAGCGTGTCTATGTGTGCGTGTAAATCTCAAACAAATGTCAGTCGCGAGTGCACTTGCACTCTCTGTACGCGAAGCCTGTCTGTATAGGCGAGGGGTTCTCAAACAAATGACAGTCGCGAGTGCGCTTGGACTCACTGTATGTGAAGCGTGTCTATGTGTGCGTGTAAATCTCAAACAAACGTCAGTCGCGAGTGCGCTAGCACTTGCTGTACGTGAAGCATGTCTATGTGCGAATGTAGATCTCAAATTAACGTCAGTCGCGAGTGCGCTTGCACTCTTTTTTGCTTACGAAGCGTTTCGTGTTTCTGCGTTGGCTTTCAAATAGATATAAACGTTTCGGAGGTTATAAGTTTTAAAACTGTCATGGTCACTAACACTATCATTATCGTCTTCCTGCCCTTGTTCCATTTTACTTGGGGTCGGCGCAACACGTTTTTTTCATTCCATTCTCCTCTGTCAACCGTCACGCCATCATTTACTTCTTTATCTTTCATATCATTTCTCACACAATCCATCCATCGTTTCTTCATCCTTCCATCTACCAACGTTTACATTCATCACTCTTTTAGTCTCACGCGATCATTATCATTAACACCAAAAACGGGATATTTTCGGAGGTTCGTGACAGTTCCATACATTTTTGACTTTTCCGTCATCCTTATCGTTACTTGAATGTTACTTTGTCTAGACTTTAGTTCCTCTGGCCTTCTGTGCCTATTTTTTGCTTGGGTTAACATAGTTTGGTTCAGTTTTGTGTACACAGTTAAACGGAAACCTGGATGTAATGTATATGTGTTGCTGTATCACTGCGGTTTTAGTAGTAAATGTTTACCTACAAAGTGTGTGTTAAGTGTTTGTCAACATTTTAAAGAATATTTTGTTCTTCTTTGCTCATGAGGAATTAGGCTTTGCTAATGAAGAAAATGTGGTGAGGAGAATGTAGATGGCTATATGAGTAGAAGAAGACCAAAGAAGCGATGGATGGACTGTGTGCCGGGTGATATGGCTAGAAAGGAGGTGACTGAGATGACGAGTGATAGAGAAGTATGGAAGAAGAAGCCATGCTGCGTCGACCCCTAATAACTTGGGATAAAGGCAGGAATGATGAATGATGATGTTCTTCTTGCAGTCACGACGTGCAAGCTGTTAACGTTTTTTTCTTTTTTTGTTCCGTCCTGTTGAATTTATAAATATTTGTATGTTTATTGGATTTTTTTTGTCATTTTGTATGATGCACGTCATGTCCCTGCGACAAAGAAATATTTTTTCTCTCTTCTTTCTTTCTTCTTTCTCTCTTTCTTCTTTCTTACTTCTTTCTTTCTTCTTTCTTTCTTTTTTTCTTTTCTCAGTGAGCTTGGAGTTTAGCTAGATTAAAGGAATTGATAGCTTGTCGATTATCTCTCCCGAGGGCCTACATCACAAAAAAGTCTTTGCTTAAAACTTAGGCTCTTTAAATTAAGTGGTTTTATTACCCAAGGCACGAATTTGTAAGTTGCCTTGGAAAATATAAAACTTAGTTATTTTGGTAATTTAACTCGAGGAAGTATCGTTATTTTTAAAACTACTAATAAAACGGCTATAAAACTAAAATACCATACATAACAATTACTCTAATTAGGTACTAAAGTACCTTTTATATGCTAATTACTACATATAACTTATACTTTAATAATGTACTGAAAAATATAATTCGGTCAAATACTTTTGAAACTCTGTAAGTATAGTTAATAAATTACCCTTGTTTTGGGCGTTTATTGCTTCATTAATAAACTTTGGGTAAGGGATATAAGCCAAGGGTAAGGGTAAGGGTAGGGAATATCGGGGTAAAGGAGATAAAACAATTAAATAGGCTGCCATAAACAGAACATGAATTGATTTGCGTCAATAAAATGAAATCGTAAAGCATCATCATCGACGTTAACTGCCATTGTTTGGAAAATGGATGAATTTTTATTCTTGTTTTCTACTGCATGTAAAGCTGTAACTTTTTAGTCGTCTTACAAAGGTGGTCCACTCAATGTGCCCGACATAAAATAGCTCTAGACGCGATTTTTTTTTAACCTCCCATAAAAGGTACAAAGAAAAATAAAAAAAAACATTAGAAAAAATTATGAAAGATCCTGTTAATGATGTTTACGTGTCAAATGGGAGAACATACCTACCCAGCGCTCGAGTCCAGTAGATCGTCGCTAACAACAGCGTTTTAACTACGTCATGCGTCATAATACTGAATAATATGTTTATTTTAAAATTATCAAAATCTCATAAATACCTATTTTTCTTTATGAATGTTTAGTAGACATTGGGTACATGAAGTGGGCTGCCGTTGTAAGGTGGCTAAAAAGTCACGGTGTATAAATCCAAGACTAAAATGGTTATAACTAAAGCATGAGGTACAAATAACTTTGGAGGCGCTGTACGGGTACAATACCACATTCAAGAAAGATACTTTTTCTGAAACTGAAGACATAAATATATCCTACTCATCATCATCTACCTAGCCTTTTCCCAACTATGTCCAACTACGTTGGGGTCGGTTTTCAGTCTAATCGAATGCAGCTGAATTCCAATTTTACATGGAGCGACTGCCTATCTGACCTCTACAACCCAGTTAGTGCTGGGTAACACGGTACCCCTTGTTAAGACTGGTTGTCAGACTTTCGGGCCACTGACTACCTGTAACGACTGTCAAAGATCTAAAAATGACAGCCGGGACCGACGGCTTAAGGTACTTTCCGAGGCACGGAGGAAACTCGGTATATAGTAATATCGGTGATCGGTATGTAAATATATCCTACTATAATATTATAAATGCGAAAGTTTGCGAGGATGGATGGATGGATGTTTGCTACGCTTTCACGCAAAAACTACTGAAAAGATTTTGATGGAATTTAGCACGCGGATAGTTTATAACCTGGATTAACATCTAAGATACTTTTTATGATCCCGTGGGACAGTTCCGAACACCACGCGTGCGAAGCCGCAGGCATAAGCTAGTTTTATAATTAAAGTCATCGATGAGTCAACAACGATGAGTGAACAATAATTAAGCTGAGCGGATGGCGACAGTGTATTTTGTAAAATACCACAAATTGGCGGCTGTTTATAAAAACCTATATTATTCCGCCCTTGTATCAAAAATAAACAGAAAGGGAAGATATAAATCAGGAACAATTTATACAATTCTATGTAAATGGGTATTTACATAAATATCGCGGCCGGAATACTTCTGTACACCTGTTTGTTCGCGTTTTTTATTTAT
This sequence comes from Noctua pronuba, assembly GCA_905220335.1. NCBI lineage: Eukaryota > Metazoa > Arthropoda > Insecta > Lepidoptera > Noctuidae > Noctua > Noctua pronuba. Next base: position 5,407,870 of record LR999918.1, on the reverse strand, counting down.
TTGTTTTATTAATTTGCGATGGGAAATCGAAAGGATGGCTGTTTTTAATAGGGGGAAGCCGGAAGCGTAACCCTCTCTGAATCAATCAGGGGATGGGTGACGGGTGACCCTGCTTTGGAAACCCCTTAAACGGTTGATGCCGGCTGTCAGTTGTAGATCATTGACAGTCGCTATGGAAGTTTAGGAGTATGAAGAACAGGGTGTAAAGTTCTTCATCTCCCATAGAAAATTGAGGATCTTCCGACCAAACGGCTGTTATTCCTTATGGGCTACTGCCCCACAGTTGTTGTCGGGTTTTTCTGAGTCGCGGATAACTTTATTTGCACGATTTAGGAATTTGATGTTAGTTCTTCATTTGTGATATAGATGGCGCTGTAGTACATTTTGTTCTATGTTGTTGTGGTACTTTTTGTTTTATGTTGCTGTGGTACCTTTTTGTTCTATGTTGCTGTGGTATTTTTGTTCTATGTTGCTGTGATACTTTTTGTAGTGCTGCTACAGGAGTATGACACGTCATTGGCCTGAAAGTCTGACAACCAGTCTTAGTGAGGCGTATTGTGCTACAAGTGACCGAGAAGGTGAGACAGGCAGGCGCCATGTGAAATTTTGGTATGCAGCTGCACTCGGTTAGAGTGAAAACTGTCGTCGACATAGTTGGGAAAAGGCTAGGCAGATGATTATGGCTACTTGGTTATAGAATATAGCGAGAACAGTCATAGCAGGTTTATATGAAGTTTTCTTTCTTCCGCATTTTTTGTGAAAACTTAGATCGTGGTCACTAGACCCCTTTAAACGGACAATCTGCCTCCATCGACTCTGGTCCAAAGTAGCCATCATCGCCTGCTGGAATTTGCTTGAGGACGTAGTTTTTTTACTTGGTCACACCATCGTATTGGTGGCCTCGTGTTCTCTTGCCTTCGGTATTGCCAACAATGACTTACTTTTCAAGTCTGCTATCTCCCTTTCGCAGTAAGTGGCCGAAGAAGGTCAAAATACGCTGAAGGCAAATTTAGATAATCGGGTCTTGATATCTTAGTTTTATAAGGACCTTCAAAACAAGCTGTTCCATCAAATCATGGTTTATCTATGTCCAATTACGATTTGAAGGAGTTAAGTTCTGAGTGTCTTATCTATACAACGTAGTACTAAAATTAAGCCCCCGAGGTCACTATGTAAACCCCTGAAAGTTCAAATAACAAGCATAAGCACGGAATGGTACTAGTCTGTTGTTAAAATTAGAAGCTCATCCATCAATAATATTCCACAAAATATTATACATACCGTTGGAAAATTACTTGTCAGAGCAAGTATAATAAATGTGTCACGATTTGATGAATGTATCTCTGAAAATTAGGCTGGAGGTTGAGTAAATGATAATGTTTTATCAATAATTTCTTGAGGATATTTTTTTTTAGTTACTCATAGGTCACGGCCTACGCGATTTCAGAGTGGGTGTGACTGGAGAACGATTGGACAAGTCACCGTAGGTATTGACGGGTCTTGTCGTGGCATAAGATAAAGTCGTGGACGGGCCTTTTTTTTTTCGGATGGGAAATCATTAAATGACCCCTCCCGCTCTGGGCGGAGTGGAAGGGAGTGTCAGACTCGTAATGACTAAAACCCATCCATGTTCCTTCTTTGCCCTTTGTGTTCCAGGGCCGCGGTACCTCTTTCGAACAGTCCCGCAGTCCACGGGGCCTAAATTGTACTTCAGTCGGTGGAAAACGGTGGTTTGAAATTAGTCCTAAACGAGTCTTTTAGCTGGCTCCTTGAAAGTCATAAAAATACCTCTATTTTCAGAATAAAATACTTAAATAACGCGAAATAAAAGTAATACAACAAAATGGCCGTCGTACTATCGATCGACTCAATATCGACAAAGTACACATTTTTACCGACAGCCCTTTGTTCCCACGCCACGAAAGTAACATAATAGCTAGCTTGCTTGAAATGTCTTGTGAACACAGAATATATTTATGTACAGAAGGTTCATACGATCAACAGGATTTAAAAAGAAAAGAAAAAATATTTATTTGTCGCAGGGACATGACGTGCATCATACAAAATGACAAAAAAATACAATAAAAATACAACGCATAACAAATATTAATCAATTCAACAGGACGGAAAAAAAAAGAATAAAAAGGCGTCAAACAGCTTGGACGTCGTGACTGCGACAAGCAGGTTTCATACCAAGTGGGTTATGGCAAGCCATGCAACCTGTTGGTACCATAGCAGAGGGGACTGTATTGGCTTATTATGCAAAGAACGACGAAAACAGGCGCACTCAGACACGCACTCATATAGATGTGCATAAAGTCGGACAAGCTTATCGGTTTGTAGGCAAAATATTCAACTTTCCACTACACTGTTAATCATCACTCTTATTATAGCCTTTTCCCAACTATCACTATCCCCATGATTGGAAAAAGGCTAGGCAAATGATGATTGCATTGCAAAATGTTGGTCGACTAGGGATACAATTAAACTACCAATATCAATTAAGTCGCGAGTACGCTTGCACTCGCTGTACGGAAACGTTTCTATGTGTGCGTGGAGATTTCAAACAAATGACAGTCGTAAGTACGCTTGCACTCACTGTACGTGAAACGTATATATGTATGTGTGCGTGAAGATCTCAAACAAATGCCAGTCGCCAGTACACTTGCACTCGCTGTACGTGAAGCGTGTCTAAGTGTGCGTGCGTTTTCGCTCGCTGTATGGAGCTGTCCTTCTGTACCCAGCTATTCTGTGCTATCAATCAACTAAGTCTGCCGAAAATGATAGCAATTTTCGCGAGAGTATTTAAGAATTTATTTTTTAATAGAATTTTTGTGATTTCAGCTGAAAGGCTCTTGTTTTCTTTTGATGGCCTCGGAATGTAAATATTTTGGTTTTTAGGAGGTAGTATGATTGAAAAATTTCAAGAATTAAAAATGTTATCAATCTTAGGTTACTGAAGGGTTTTTCCTTCCAGTGGACAATGGTAACAAATATGAACAGACCTGGTTTCAATTAAAAACGTCCTAATTCATTAGCCTCGATGGTCTAGTGGTCGCATCTACTGCTGAGCATGAGGTCCTGGGTTCGATTCCCCTTTCGGGACAATTGTTATTAGGTTCTCCATCAGGAATTACTCAGTACCAGCTACGGAGCCTGTATGTGTGTGCAGTTGATGGCAATACAAACGTGATGTTAAGAGAACTCTTCTGGATGTATTCTGACCCATTTACTACAACTATTTGCTAACCACATAATTAAGAAACTTCATTTATTCTTCACCACAAACCACATAATAACTAGGAAGTTATTTAGGTACAGCAGACCGCACGTCTGTGGCAACACTTCGATCTTGAGCTGGCTTGGCTGACATAGATTCTACAGGGTGTAAACGGACTCTTCACGAAGCCGTCAACCAAGCATTCTGTACATCAACTAACTAACTACAACTAAGTAACTTTGCGCAAAAATTAATGCTGGGAAACAAGTTTTTTTTTGGGGTGAAAAATCACGTTTTACGGTAGATCTCAAAGTAACGCACTGAAAACATTGTGCTAATGGATGGATTAAATAGTACGGGGGTCGTGGAGGTGTTTAAAGTAAAGTTTTCACATTAAAACAACATGTAATAAAAAAAAAACTTTGAAAAAGTTGTAACTTTGACTCCCAATATCTCCGTTACTAGAAGGTTGGGTATGATCTAGAACAAAAAAATGATTTCAATGACGGGGAGAACAAGTGCCTTTCGGCTTCGTTAAGGGTCTTTTTACACCCTTTAAAGCATAAGAAGCAGGCTTAGTTATACTTGTGTTGTTTCTACTGACGTACGGTTTACTGTACGTAGGTAGGAAGGTAGATGACGCAAAAAGAGGATGATGATGATCGTAGTAGGTCGCTTTCTATAGTTTCTGCTTTCACCCCATGGGAGAAGGCGTGAGCGTATGTATGTACTTATCAGTGGCGAAGAACCATAGAACTCGAACTTTCTACTGGCTTCCCTTTGAAATGGCACAGTCAGCATTCTATAGACAAATAAGATAATCACATTAAAGATATGTACTTCGGCTTACCTCTTACAAAAATTGACTCTTCGCTACTGGTACTTATGTAGCATAAAGATATGGATAAACGAGGATTTCTTTGCAGCAATCATCAGCCTAGGGCCAGGCTTTTTCTAGACATACATAGCGTAACATCACGCCTGCAATCTTCGAAGAGTTAGACAGAGGTGTACCTAATATTTATGTATGTAGTAACATTCACGTTTCGCCAGTTATGTTTAAGTCCCATATAATAGGGGGCAGGCCCTATTACATGGGATTATTGTTTATTGCCATCAACCGGGCACAAATCCCGACTCCGTGGCTGCTACTGAGAAATTCTTGATGGAAAACCTAATAACAATTTTCCCGACCGGGGAATCGAACCCAGGACCTCGTGCTCAGCAGTCGCACTTGCGACCACTAGACCAACGAAGGAGTCTCAGAGTGCTCATGTTTTTAAAAACAACTTGCTATGATTACCAATTAATAAGCGAAGCATTACAGCAATTTCCCCTTCAACAGTTAATTTGTGAAAACAATTTTCGACAGTGAAAATTCACTGGGTGGCTTCACGTTATAATAATACTATAGCTTTCGCCTGCGGCCTCGCTCACGTTAATTTATAATTAAACAATCAATTCGGGTTGTACTCTACTTGTAACAACATAATTCAATCATGATTCGAAAGACACGTGGCGCCATCTATTATCACAACAACGTTATTGTTTTTTCCTGAGGGGACAGTCAATTTTTTCGGGATGAAAGATACCCTATATCCGTTACTGTACACCTGACAACGTATATGCAAAATTTCAGGATGATCGGTTCAGTAGTTTATTCGTGAAAAGGTAACAAACAAACAAACTTACTTTAGCATTTATAATATTAGTACGGATATGGATTTTAACATATCAATTTAAATTTCCCTGACGGATTAATCATGGCTACATGTAATGCCAAACCATATTTGGCAAGAGTACAAAAATGAAATGTAATAAAGGGTGTAAAAAGACCCTTAACGAAAACGAAAACCACATATTCTGCCCATCATTAGGATCATTTTTTTCTTCTAGACAGTACCTGGGAAACCAAAGGTTCTGGAGATATTGAAGGTCAAAGTTCCAATTTTTTCACAATATTTAAAAAAAAAACCGCTTTTTAAGATTTTAACTTTACTTTAATTAACTACATGACCCACCAACTATTCATAGCATCTATCAGCATTAAGTTTTGAGTGCGTAAAATTGAGTTTTACCGTAAAACGTGATTTTTCACACCAAAAAAAAAGTCGTTTCCCAGCAATAATTTTTACGTAGAGTTACTTAGTTTGATGTACAGAATGCTTAGTTGACGGCTTCGTGAAGGGTCTGTTTACACCCTGTATACATAGCTGAAACCACAAAGCGTGTAAAATTATGAACCGTATATATTAGATTTGGTTTTAATATTCTTTATAAAAGGTTATATATGGAAATAGATTTGATTTGGTTAATCAAATGTTTGGTAGTTTTTTTCAGCCAAAACATTAATCAATTTGATTATGTAGGAAGGCACAGCAACGAGGTGCCTGCGCTTACCGCTCTCCGCTCTATGCCGCGGCGATGCGCACGCGCCAGTCCGGCTCGCATTGCTGTCGCATATGTTCACGTTTTTGCAATGTTCTGTACCTGTACTGTGATTTTTTTTATATCTAGACTGTATAACCGTAATAACTGTGACAATAAAACATTATTTGTGCACCATACATCGTCCATTCGATTCAATTCGTTACCTGTCCCACTACAATTATAATTTATGGTTTGCATGTCAGTCAAACCTGTAGGTCGGCGACGGTAGTTTTTTTAATGGTGCTTGAATTCCAGGCTCTTTCGTCATCCTCATCAGCCTCCAACAGTCCACTGCTGGACATAGACTTCTTTAATCGCACGCCACTCAAATTGATTCTCAGCAACTCTCATCCAGTTGCTACCAGCCACGCTGCGAAGATCGTCGCTCCACCGAGCCTGAGGGCGTCCCACCTTACGCTTGCCGATGCGCGGTCTCCACTTAAGAACACGTCTACCACAACGGTCATCGGTTCTACGGCTAATATGGCCGGTCCATTGCCACTGTAGCTTAAATTAACTAAATACCATCTCATCCATTCCTTCCTATTATTTATTTTTCTAGCAGTGATAGCTTAGTGGTGTGACCATCGGACTGCCAAGTCATAGGTCTCAAGTTCGCACCCAAGACACGCACTTCCGATTTTTCGTATTCATGTGCATGTGTATTGTATAATTATCACTTTTGCTTCGGTGAAGGAAAACCAAACCAGCATGCCTGAGAGGTATTTCCTGACCGCATGTAAAGTCAAGTCAGAGGCCTATGGGCGGCATAAAAACTCTGATACCGGGTTAGGCACTAACCACACGATAAAGAAAAAGAAAGATTTTTTTTTTCTTTCTTTCATATAAGTTACATTTTAATATCGTGTCCTGTTGTTTGCTCGTTACAGGTAAAGATGGAGGCTACTGAAAGCGCCTGAGATATAAAAAACTTCTGTTCCGAAAAAACTTGATTGACATCGTCACGGTAAGAAACAAGTCGCTTCAACAGCTACAAATACTTTACACCTCACATAATTATTATTCTTTTATTCAATGAACCTCTCACTGCAGCTTAAAAATTCAAAAAGAGATACATAAAAACTTGGCAAAGAAAGTCAAGATCCAGAGCATTATGATTTTTTTATCCGAAAATTCGAGAACATCGACTCTTCAGCAGATTAAATGAAAATTTAATAAAGCACACAATTCGAGCCTGCCCGCTATGCCCCTGCCCGCTTTGCCCTTGCCTGGCTTCCCCCGCTTTGCCCAACTAGGGGTTGCCCGGGCAACCTTTGATACGATTTTATTAGTTTAGTTCGTGCCTTTTTTGTAAAGCCATTTTTAGAGACCCGAAAAGTTTTTTGAATAATGTGAATGGAATTTGATATTTTTTAGTAGAAGTGGGTCGGCCATTGACGTTTTAGATTACTTTCAAACTAAACAAAATAATTATGGTTGGATAATTTCCAATTATAGGGTCGATCTTTAGGTTAAGTCGTGCTTGCCTAGGTTGGTCTGTGGATGGGTGACTGCCCATTACATACAGAGTTTCCTCAGTGCCTCGGAAAGCACGTTAAGCCGTTGGCCCCGGGTGTCATTTATAGACCTTTGACAGTCGTTAGGGAGTCAGTGGCCCAAAAAGTCTGACAACCAGTCTTACCAAGGGTTATCGTATTACCCAGTACTAACTGGGTTGTGAAGGTCAGATAGGCAGTCGCTCCATGTAAAATACTAGTATTCAGCTGCATCCGGTGGAAGCCGACCCCAATATAGTTAGGAAAAGGCTAGGCAGATGATGAATTTCCAATTATAGGCTTCTTTTTAATCTTTTAGATACGCATCAAGTCAAGACTGAATCGGATGGTGGAATGTGGTATTAGGTACACGTCTGCCTAACCCTTTGGGGATTACAGGCGCGAGGTTATGTTATGTATGTACGAATACTAATCATAAGTTCTCATAAATCCAAACTCCTCATATATGACTGGAGAGACGGACGGCATCAGAATCCAATTTCCATACGAAAGCTGTCCATGCATTAAATTTCACCAAGTTCGCTCTTCGTTTCAAGGAAATTTCGTTCAATACCCCATGGTTTTAATGGGAAAAGCGAATTTGAATCCATTTTACGATCAAAATTCTTGGTACGTATTCTGAAACAGATTAAATTCTAATCTATATTCAAATCTAATTCTGAATCGAGTTTAATGACTGATCATCTCTCTAGAATAGGTACGTTAAGATCGAGATAAACGGATGAATGTTAATTACTCTGATTGTTTGACGTTAAGGCGTTGGTCCTGGCTGTCGTTCGTAGATCTTTGACAGTTATTACAGGTAACCAGTCTTAGGAACCCTCGTGTACCCAGAAACTGGGTTTTGTAGGTCGGATAGGCAGCCGCTTCATCTATACTTCTAAACTAATATTAGAAAGTGGTAAAACTTGTTTGTAAGTTTGTATGTAGGGGCTAATCTCCAAAACTTATGATCACTGGCAGAAAGTTACATTATTAATGTGAGTGCTATAGGCTCATCATCTGCCTAGCCTTTTCCCAACTATATTGGGATCGGCTTCCAGTCTAACCGGATGCAGCTGAATACCAGTATTTTACATGGAGCGACTGCCTATCTGACCTCCACAACCCAGTTAGTACTGGGTTATACGATACCCCTTGGTAAGACTGGTTGTCAGACTTTTTGGGCCACTACCTAACGACTGTCAAAGATCTACAAATGACACCCGGGACCAACGGCTTAACGAGGCACGGAGGAAACTCGGTATGTTATGGGTGGTCACCCATTCACAGACCAACCTAGGCAAGCCTAAAGATCGACCCGAGCGGCTGTTATTATTTAGCCTCGAGCTCCTCACTAGCTAATAAAGGTATGTCTGTTATAAATATCTATGGCTCAGAAATCAAATTATCCTCTCCGTCTATTAGCTCCACTACCAATAAGCTTCGCTACTTGATTACTCGCTGACTCATGACAAATAGAGTGTGGAGCTTCCCACTTTGTTTCCCAGCCAATGATAAATGATGTACAGGAATGAGAAGAGGGAACCAATGTTAAGATGGAGTTTCGTTTAGTCGGTTTTGCACTTAACGATAATTGAGATAGAGTTGAAAATAGAATGATGTTTTGTAACAACTGAAGACTTGTATCTTTTATTTCTTTCGCGAAAGATATTTGGCCTGGAGTTTCCTGGTTCTTTTTAATACCATTGTGTTTTGTTAATATTAAGTAATTGAATTCTTTCTAAGTTTTATAAAGGGTGTAAAAAGACTCTTAACGAAGCCGAAAGGCACTTGTTCTCTCCGTCATTGCGATATTTTTTTTGTTCTGAACCATACCTGGGAACCATCTAGATACGGGGATATTGGATATTGGAAGTCAAAGTTTTAATTTTTCCCAAGTTTTTTTTTAAAATACAACTTTTAAAGGTTTAAACTTTAATTAACTCTATGAGCCGTTTACTATTCAAAGCATAAATCAGCATTAAGTTTTGAGAGCGTTACATTGAGTTTTACCGTAAAACGTGATATTTCACCCCAGAAAAAAAAGTCGTTTCCCAGCAATCATTTTTGAGAAGAGTTACTTAGTTTGATGCACAGAATGCTTGGTTGGCGGCTTCGTGAAGGGTCTGTTTACACCTTGTACAAATCATGGTGATGAATTTTCAATCACGGAACCATTTCGAGGAAACCTGGAATTGTGGACAGGCACTGAGCAAACGTTATTGATCCTTTTCATTAATTACTCAAAAAAAAAGCAATTTCAATAAATAGATAGCTGCCTAATTGGTCTAGTGGCCGCAAGCGCGACTGCTGAGCATGAGGTCCTGATTCAATTCCCGGGTCAGAAAAACTGTTATCGGGTTTTTCTATCAGAAATTTCATTATTAAGTAGCAGCCATGGAGTCTGGATTTGTGCCCGGTTGATGGCAATAGGCTGGTCTCCTATTAAAGGGGACTTAAAAATAACTAGCAAAATGTGGGTGTTCTTGTTAGGGACACCACTGCCTATAACCCTTCTGGGATTACAAGGCGTGATGTTATGTTATTTAAATACATAAATCCGAGTGTAGTCACCCCTAAAACAAATCGTAAACTCGTAAAATAAATCAGAAACAGCCAAATATTCAATTAAATAAACTTCTTCCTTATAAAAAAAACTGTACCATATACAAATTTAAATCCCATTCCAATATACAAATAAAACTCAACGCCACTTCATAAAACCAATTGGAAAGCCACAAAAAACCATTCGATGAAACATCGAGATTGTAATTTTATCGATTCAGTTAGCTTCCACGCCAACGATTCTGTGGAGGCAGCGGTTACTCGGTTAGCTATCTAATCGATAAGATCGCATCGGTACGAGTCGGCCGCGATACGACTGGCAGGTAACGAAGTAAGACGGCTTAGAAAATAGGTTGGTTGTGCGCTTCGATTAATTTTGAATTTGGAATGTATACGTCGATAGATAATTATGTGTGTTCTGAAATTGAAATTGGTTGTTTTAGGGTATAAAAAAGGTCGTGGCTAAATAATACTTGCCTAGGTCATACCGAGTTTCCTCCGTGCTTCGGATAGCACAGAAAGCCGTTGGTCCCGGCTGTCATTTGTAGATCTTTGACATTCGCTACGGTAGTTAGTGGCCCAAAAAGTCTGACAACCAGTCTTACCGAGGGGTATCGTATTACCCAGTACTAACTGGGTTGTGGAGCGTCTGCCTGTCTGCCCTCCACAACCCAGTTAGTACTGGGTAATACGACAAAACCCCTTAGTAAGCCTGGCTGTCAGACTTCTCCTGTATTTTATAAAAAAACCGTACATCACTACAGAATTCACCATTGTAACTCAAGTACACCGTTCTTCTTCACATACACCCACAGAGAAGCAAACCAATTTATTGTGACAGTTATTAGATGCATCAACTCTGGCGGCGTGCCAGAGGAGTGAACCATCTCTCTGTATGTTTTTATCTATGCTGAAATAGCTGTATTCTAAACGATGAGATTTGGAAAGTTTCCTTGAGCTAACCACTTTAATTTTAAGTTGGTGTAGTGTGAGATACAGTGTACAACATTGTTTTACACATAAAAGAGGTTTTTTGTTGATGTAAAAAGTTTTTAGTTTGTAGTTTCTAGTCAGAAGTAGTTGCTCATACATACATAAACTCAAGCCTTCTTTGCCATGGGTGTAGGCAGAAACCACAGAACGCCACCTGCTACGATACATACTCCTTTTACTTCTCGTCTACTTGATATTATCATTCTACAAGAGCATAATTATCACTAGAAATTAAGCACAAGCATGCCTCTTATAACATGTCAAAATCCATCACTAAAACATCTAAGTTTACCATTCAAATTCATCATAAACAGTTTACTTTGATTTCTGCTTACCCTCAAGAACACACGAGTTTATACAGCCGTTAACGAGCTCGTAACTAAAATACGGCGGTTACAGAAACGGGAGCACCCTGTATACAAAGTGGAAAGTTCTAAACTTTCGTAAGTAATGGAGGTGGCAGGAGTCTTGCAGACCGGAACAGTTTAATTGTTTGTAATTTAATTATTTATTTGAAGAAGGAATTAGAGAGAATTTATATAAAGGGTGTAAATAGACCCTTAACGAAGCCGAAAGGCACTGTTTCTCCCCGCTATTGCGATCATTTTTTTGTTCTAGACCATACCTGGGAACCTTCTAGTTACGGAGTTATTGGGGGTCAAAGTTCCACATTTTTGTGTAGGGTTACTTAGTTTGATGTTGAAGTTTGTTTGTCAGAATGCTTGGTTAACGGCTTCGTGAAGGGTATGTTTACACCCTGTATAGTTATTTACCTTTAAAGATTTTAAAATGTTCACTAAGTAGTGTTCACTTAGTAAGCTCGTGGCTAAAATAACAACAGCCGCTCGGGTCGATCTTCAGGTTAAGCTGTGCTTGCTTAGGTTGATCCGTGGATGGGTGACCATTACATACCGAGTTTCCTCCATGCCTCGGCAAACACGTTAAGCCGTTGGTCCCGGCTGTCATTTGTAGATCTTTGACAGTCGTTTCAAGGGTATCGTATTACCCAGTAATAATTGGGTTGTGGAGGTCAGATAGGCAGTCACTCCATGTCTGTTCAAATTATAAATATTTGTTATGCGTTGTACCTACCTATGTTTATTGTATTTTTTTTTTGTTATTCTGTATGATGCACGTCATGTCCCTGCGACAAATAAATATTTTTTCTTTCTTTTTCTTTCTTTCTTTCTTTCATGTAGAATACTGGTATTTAGCTGCATCCGTTTAGACTGGAAGCTGACCCCAACATAGTTGGGAAAAGGCTAGGCAGATGATGAAGACATGTCCACTAAGTAGGTACACTTGTCTTAACAACAAAACAAAAAGTGTTAACTGTGTCACATTAGACTTAATTACATATTATAATTATGTTGCGAGACGTCGTTTGTCAGTGGCGCATTTACTTGCGAATCGGTGGTCGCGGTTTCGGCTTTACATAATGTAATTTATTTCATAGTCGTTCCTCTCCAACCGAAGAGAAAACATCGTCTAGAAACAAAAAATCGAAGGCATGATTGTGACGTCTACCAACCCTCACGTAGTGGTTTTTTTTTTTAAACTTAGCCCCACTAGTAAATTTCTCCTGTATCGTGGGTTCGTTTTCCAAACATTTAAACTCACATAAACAAACAGTCAGACCCGGATCGAACCCGCAACATGCGGCGTAGCTGCCAATCGCTTAGACACTGCGCCAACTGTGTCGTCATACATCGCCAAACAATCATGTCGTCATTACGACGCTTTCCCTCTCTTAGAGAGGAGTCTTGCGTCGCGGGGAGTAAATTCCAGGTTTTCAATATTTTTCTGTAATTTATTTGATCTGTGACTCTGGTTTGTAAGTACATTAAAATTCTGGGAAGAGCGCTTCCGCACTGGCGTGTAATAGCCGGGAAAGTCAAGCAAAGGAATTAGCATCACGAAATCGATTTCCTCCTGTAATTGGGTTTCGAAAGTCAGACGGCTGTATTTCAGTGATGACAAGAAGATATTCAATCGCATCTGTAAAGTTTTCTTGGAACCTCGATATACAGCAAGCTATTTGAAAGCGAACTCATTTGTTTTAAAAGTATAAATCATCGCAGTTTTTCCACCTAAGACAAATGACAATGGTTTCTAAAGCCTTTAGTATTCCTATAACGACTTTCCACTGGATTGACAGATGCTATCCGATAGCTTACGTTAATGTCATACAGTTTTGACTCTTACACCATCGTTATCTATCCTATCCTACTAATATTATAAATGCGAAAGTTTGTGAGGAAGGATGGATGTTTGTTACTCTTTCACGCAAAAATTACTGAACGAATTTGGATGAAATTTTGTATGCAGATAGCTTATAGCCTGAATTAACACATATAATACTTTTTATCCCGGTAGTATGATCATGTGGGAATACTATCGAACTCCGCGCAGCCGAGGTCATAAGCTAGTACTTAATACTGTAAAGAGGTAAAATTATGTTTGAAAGTTTGTATGTAGGGGGTAATCTTCGGAACTACTGATCCGATTCCGAAAATTCTTTCTCTAACGGAAAGCTACATTATCTCCGAGTGTTATAGGCTACAATTAAAACGTTCCGTGGGTTAATTTCCGCACATAACGGGAGCGAAGCCGCCGGGCAAAAGCAAGTTACTAATGAAATGTCACTTTGCCTTGACTATCTTGATTCCGTTCTTATTGCAAAGAGTGTGAATATTTCGAAAATACTACAGTTTTGTTATGGAACCTCGTAGGTCTAGTTCAATTCAATTAATTTATTGCAGACATAATCCTTACGCATAATATCAAAATCACTTAAAACACATGAGTGGTCGCAAGCGTGACTGCTGAGCATGAGATCCTAGGTCCGATTCCCGGGTCGGGCAAATTGTTATTGGGATTTTCCATCAGGAATTTCTCAGTAACAGCCAAGGTGTCTTGATTTGTGCCCGGTTGATAGCTATAGGCTCGTCCCCAGCTACATGGGACTTAAAAATAAAACATAGCTGGCGAAATGTGGGTGTACTATTAGGTACACCTCTGCCTTACCCTTCGGGGATTACAGGCGTGATGTTATGTTATGTAGAAGATTAGACTAGCAGAAGCTAGTTTTCTTTGGTTGTCATTTGAGTGAGTGATTTGTGTTCATATTTAGAAAAATTGTAATTTAATTATTTTTCTTTGGCATTTGTAATGTGATATTTTCAATTACATATATAATCAAGAATTTTTTTTCTTTTTGACATTTGAGGAATTTAATTATTGTGTTTCAATTAGAATCACTGTTATTGTCACAAAATTTTCATGCTAATTTAGTAGGCGGAATATGAAGAACTATTGTGTATGTTACAAAATCTCTAGAATACCATATTTTAGGCAAATAAATGAATCTGAATCTGAAAGCAAAAATTTCATTTCACCGGTAAAACAATTTTTTTTACCCCATAATTTAACCATAACTTATTATGAGGTGGTGAAATTGGCAATTAGTTCTAGAAAATAACCTCTGACCGAAAGCCCCTTTTGAATTCAAACGAGCAAAAACCAGTGAGGGGCTCATAATTCATGTAAAGTGGTTGGTAGGAAGGTTGCGTGGTTGATCCCATTACACAAATAACTGCGACCAACCCCAACTTAAATGAGGAGGTAATAGTAATAGGAAAACTTGGGCGAATCAACGAAACTTACGATTGAATAAAAACTTCATGGTGATTTACGTTTCTTTATTGTGAACTAGCTCTTGCCCGCGACTTCGCTCACGTGTGACAAATATAATGTTACGTCGGTTGCTTACGAGAAAACTGAAAGTCTCGAGTGTTCTCGTAAAGACCTTTCTAGTATATTAGAGTCTAGAATCTTCCACTATAGAACTGTCTAGTCAAGTTTCGAGAGAGTTGTGGAACGTTCTCGAATGACAATGTTCTACTATGGAGCTTTCTAGAAGATTCGAGAACGTTGTGGAACTTTCTCGAAAGATGATGTGCCACTAAGAACTGTGAAGAAGGTTCCGGAAAGTTGTCGAACCTTCTCGAAGGATCGGTCGGCATATAAATAGCCGTCGTGTTTGCGGGAACAGTCAGTCTGATTTTGGCTACACAATGAAGCGAATCGAAGTGATCTAGAAGTGCGATATCTAAGTGAATAGTGATGTTTTAAGTGTTTTGTGATTATTAAAGTTATTTGTGTTTAATCGGTAGTAATTTAATTTATCCCATACCCAGCTCGTAACAATAACAATCAATTCGGGTTGTACTCTGCTTGTAAAAATATAATTCAATCATGATTCGAAAGACACGTGGCGCCATCTATTATCATGAAAACGTTATTGTTGTTTTCCTCGGGAACAGTACTTTTTTTCGGGATGAAAGGTACCCTATGTATGTACGATCATGGATACCTGCCAACCGTTATGGTAGAAACAAATTACAACTAGCAGTAATGGGGTTCATAACTCACACGGTCCATTCTACATACCCACATACGCCCACGAGTGAGACGTTATTTACCTGTAACGAAAATAAATATAACTTTAGTAAATTGCAGCGTGTTTTGAGATGATAAGAACAGTCAAAGGAAAAAATTGTTAAGCACCCCAAGATTAATTTTACTTGCGCATTTTTTTAACACTCGCTAGCTTTTGCCCAAGGCTTCGCTCGCGTTAATTTAGAATTTGACTTTTGCTTGTAATAATTATAATTCAATCGTGATTCGAAAGACACGTGGCGCCATCTATTATCATAAGAACGTTATTTTTGTTTTCCTCGGGAACTGTACTTGTTTTCGAATCAAAAGGTACCCTATGTCCGTTTTTGTACACCTGTCAACGTAAATTTCAAGATGATCGGTTCAGTGGTTTAGGCATATAACAAACAAACAAACTTATTTTTGCATTTATTCTTAAGTTAGGATTAGGATTCTGCGGGTAATGTGTTGCAGGGTCTATTAAATGTTGTGGTGGTTACAAGGATGAATGGGAGAGAAAGAAGTTTTTCAGGGTGATTTTTTTAAATCAGACAGTGAACATTTTAAAAATAATCTTGCTTGTGTAACAAGTTTTTGAACGAGTAATACTAATAAAGGTATTCATTTGAAGCACGGAGAAAGCTAGGCTAAAAAGAAAATTAGCCAGTTTACTTTACAATTGCTTAGATTTATGACTAACAACTTTTGATCCCCTAAAATTTTCATACCCAACCGTAAAGTACCTAAACCGTATTATTACGGGAAAATGCGGGGGTGTTCCTCAAAGCGCGACTATTTTTAAGCGCAACCAACTAAGCGCAACTAAATTATTCCTCGAAGCGCAACCATGATGAAAAATATCGTTAATGAATCCATCATACCCATGTCTATTTTTCATCATGGTTGCGCTTTGAGGAATAAACATATAATATTTTTAATTTGAATTTGTGAGCGCACCTAATGGTTGCGCTTCGAGGAATAATTTTGTTGCGCTTAGTTGGTTGCGCTTTGAGGAATACCCCAAAAAAGCTTATTAAAAATCATTCATACCAATCGATTCCATATACGAACATACATAGTCCCCAATACCGCAGTTAAAATAATCTCATAAGTTTTACGAGCTCAAATATTTTGACGAATCACAATCCTTTTGGCATAGCTGTAGCACGCAAATAAATCATAAGAGTAATTTAGATTTTTATCGTTCGTAAAGAAGTTGTATGACCTTTGTATGGTCATAGCTCATTTGTTTTGAGTATTTGGTAAGGTTGGTTAAGGAATTTTTTGTGGTTAGGAACTTTTTGCTGTTAAAAGTAAGTCGTTGCTATGGCCATAATATTTTAATGTTTTTTTTTCTTCCAATGAAATATTATGGCCTATACAGGGTGGAAGGGACACCGACGCGAAAACGGTTACCACTTATTCAGTATTTATTCTGAGCATATTTTTCATCGGTTATTTAAAAAAAACAGCTGTTTCCTACAAAAGTGCAATACCAACACGGTTAGAGCTGTTTTTTTTTAAACCGATGAAAAATTTCTATATGGGGGGGGGGGGGTTTCAGAATGATGTACTGAATACGTGGTAACCAGTTTCGCGACTGTGTCCCTTTCACCTTGTATATTTGGCCTTTTTAGTAGATATTTACATCTTCATATTTATTCTCGAATGAATAATTCTTTACATGAAACGATATTAAAACGGGCGTACGTGTATGAGAGGACGTGTGAACTTTGATAAAACAGGGTTGTCAGTCTCAAAAAGAACCTCACGTCCCAGCCGCCGAGGGAGACGCCCCGGGCGTCGGGGGCTACGTGGTGGCTCCCGGCCACCGTAGGCGCGGGCCTGTGGACGGTGAGTAATGGGCTTGCTCGCCGTCCGTCCGTCTTGTGACGACAGGCCGTGTCGACGGCGCGTTCGTATTCCACGCGCGCCTCAAAGAGATGTCAGCAACCAGGAAGGTGTGTGAAAGAGATACCGCGGCCCTGGAACACAAAGGGCAAAGAAGGAACACGGATGGGTTTTAGTCAGTAAAAGTCTGACACTCCCTTCTACTCCGCCCAGAGCGGGGGTCGTTTGAAGGTTTCCCATCCGAAAAAAAAAAGAAAGGCTCTTTTGAATTTTTATACGTAGCTGCTTTCTTTCACCATATTTAAAAAAAAAAGTTGTTGTGATGGAAAAGAACAGCTTGAAACTGAAATTCCTCTGGGAATTTTTAACACTATTTGTGTGGATTGTTTTTAACACTATTTCAAATTGACAAGAATAAAAAGCTGTATTTACCCTTATATAAATTACTTTAAAACATATTTATGAACTGACTTTCAAATTATGTGCACTCGAGTGAGATTCGAAGTGAATTTTACAGAATAGCCCTACATTTTTTAAACTTTTTAACTTGGATAATTTCATGCAAAGTGGAGATATAAAAACTTACTTTTCTCACGACCCAATTTCCTGAAAATTCTTTTTATATGCATTGAAAAAAGCCAGCTGTTACCCCATTTTCAATCTGAACATTACCATAGAAACTTTAATAAGATTACTGCGAATGGAGAAATTAGGTTAGAATCCTTTATGAAAGGGCTATGGGTGGTTCTTAATATTTTAGACTAAGGTCTATAATGCACTGTTACTTCTTAATACGGGCTATTTCATAGACAAGCGAGGAGAACAGCACGTCACCCACCTGATTACCAGAGATTTAATACTACCTACTTTGAGAAATCTGTTACATGTACTGCAATCTGTTTTTATACACCGTGACTTTTTAGTCGTCTTACAAAGGTGGTCCAGTCAATGTGCCCGACATAAAATAGCACTAGATGCGATTTTTTTTTACCCACTATAATAGGTACAAAGAAAAATAAATGATACTTAAGAATAAAATTATGAAACATCCTGTTAATGATGTTTAAGTGTCAAACGGGAGAACATACAGTACCTAACCCGCGCTCGAGTCGAGTAGATCATAGCTTCCAACAAGGTGTTTTAACTAAGTAATGTATAACTAAGTACTTAAATAAATTATTAAAATTTCATAAATCCCTATTTTTTTAATGAATGTTTAGTAGACATTGGATACATGAAGTGACCTGCCGTTGTAAGACGACTAAAAAGTCACGGTGTATAAATAAAAGAAGAATTAAAAAAAAAAAAATCGGTTTAGTTTACTTCTTAAGAGCACCCATTTTATACGGGGTGTAAACAGACCCTTCACGAAGCCGTCAACCAAGCATTCTGTACATCAAACTAAGTAACTTTAAGCAAAAATTTTTGCTGGGAAAAGACTTTTTTTTTTGGGTGAAAAATCACGTTTTACGGTAGGACTCAATGTAACGCACTCAGAACATTTTGCTGATGAATGGATTGAATAGTACGGGGGTTGTGGAGGTGTTTAAGGTAAAAATCCTACTTTAAAAACATGTATTTAAAAAAAAACTTGTGAAAAAATTGGAACTTTGGAACCCCCAATATCTCCGTAACTAGAAGGTTCCCAGGAATGGTCTAGAACAAAAAAATGATTGCATTGACAGGGAGAGCAAATGCCTTTCGGCTTCGTTAAGGGTCTTTTTACACCCTTTATCTACAAAACTATTTTGTGAGTCAAACTATTTTGGATGTAGGGTGTAAAGACTCTGCTAACTCTTCAGTATTAATTAAGTTTCACTTGATGAGAGTATATAAATTAAACCTTTTACTTAAGTAAGTTAATTTAGTAAGTTTGCTTGTCGTTTAAATCAGTTTGGAAGATTTTATCTAAAATACATTCTTAGTATTTACTAACTTTTCGTTCGTCTTAATTAATTCAAGGCTGTTTCCTACGCCTGATCGTTTTTATTCGGTAGATTGAGTTTTAGTTGTGCGGTTTTTAAGGGAATATATTATATTAAATATATATTATATTATTATATATAATATTATATTGAATATACACCGTGACTCTTTAGTCGTCTTACAAAGGAGGTCCACTCAATGCGCCCAACATAAAATAGCTCTAGACGCGATTTGTTTTTTTACCTACCATAATAGGTACAAAGAAAAATAAATAAAAATTAGAAAAAAATATGAAACACCCTGTTAATGATGTTTACGTGTCAAACGGGAGAACATACCTACACAGCACTCGAGTCCAGTAGATCATCGCTAACAATAGAGTGTTTTATACGTTTTGTATGTTGTCATAATACTGAATAATATATTTATTTCTAAATTATTAAAATCTCATAAATACCTTTTTTTATGAATGTTTAGTAGACATTGAAAAGTTTCCCTGATATAGTCTAGAACAAAAAAAATACCGCAATGACGGGGAGAACAAGTGGCTTTCGGCTTTGTTAAGGGTCTTGTTACACCCTGTATATTATGTGTGTTATCCATCGATTTGTCAGTCTCCAACATACAATTGATAGATTTATAGCTGAAATTTTAAAGTAAATAAGCAATATAAATGTATAATTATGGAAGATCTGTTATATAATCTTCAGTAAGCTAGGCAACGCAAATTATATCTTCAGCGGCTTCTTGCCTTATTAAATAAATAATTGTCTTATAATATTAATGGCCCTTTGTGATAAGGGCTCACACTGATTGTTTAGGATTTCCGTGGTCGTGTTGTATTAGTAACGTTTAGATAGAGGCGTCTGTTGTTTTGGGAGAGCGTTTCCTCCTGAGTATACAGGAATATTGTTATATCGTACAAGCCAGTGATATTATAAATAAAAAGAGGTAGATATCACACTAGCGCGCGTAAATTCTTGCAGACAGATTCAGATAATTTTCGTAATTTAAGTACTTCAAGAGCAATAGCTATCTCTTTGTGTATCATACGTTTCGTATTATCTATCGCAGTCGTAACAACGCAACGATATTTGAACACGGCTCAGTATGAACGTAGCGTTTCTTTCTTTATAATATCATTGGTTCAAGCCGTGCGCCCTTCCACGAAATGACGATCTTTCTTACAAACTGATATCCCCCATTTGACCTCTTTATAGAGTGAATTTTAGAAAACTTTTCCGTAATGCCCACCATCGTTTATAAGGAACTCATTATCGGCCAATTAATTTATGCTACACGTCTTCTTTGGGTCACCGACTTACATGTGTGTACCAAATTTCAACTCAATCAGTCCAGTAGTTTCGGAGTAAATTGGCTGTGACAGACGGACAGATAAACAGACACGCGAGTGTTCCTATAAGGGTTCCGTTTTTTTTTATTTCGAGGTACAGAACCTAAAAAACAAACTTTCCTTCAAAATCTACTTTTGAATATGATCATTTCTCTCAATCTATCAAACAATTTGATTCCTTTCTTACTTCAAACACATTGATTCATCAAACTCTATTACACTAACACCCTTTGGCTTTGCGGTCAATACGAGTAAACTTCATATAAAGCTCATTTCGCCACAAACTGTTGGGAAAGGCTGAAAGATTCACAAACTAGCTAGAACTAAGATTGATAGAGCAAGGGTAACCTTTTGAACGTTAATATGAACGAGCCCATGAGAAGCGAAAACGATCTATCATTGTTAAAGTTGCTATTATATTAGGTTTTTGGCTTGTCGAATATTTTGGGCTTGGTTTCCAGAACAACATAGTCTATACAGGGTGTAAACGGACCCTTCACGAAGCCGTCAACCAAGCATTATGTCTACTACTCACCCTACGCAAAAACTAAGTCACCCTACGCAAAAATTATTGCTGGGAAACGACTTTTTTTTTGGGTGAAAAATCATGTTTTACGGTAAAACTCACTGTAACGCACTCAAAACTTGGTGCTGATGGATGCTTTTAATAATAAACGGGTCATGGAGGTAATTAAAGTAAAGTTAAAACCTTAAAAAGTAGTATTTAAAAAAAAAACTAGTGAAAAAATTGGATCTTTGACCTCCAATATCTCCGTAACCAGAAGGTTCACAGGTATGGTCCAGAATATAATAATTATCACAATGATGGGGAGAACAAGTGCGTTTCGGCTTCTTTATGGGTCTTTTTACACCCTTTACAATAGAGGGCGAGCCTATCATCCATCAACCGAATACCTGTAACAGTCGTTACAGATAGTCAGTCGTCAAAGATCTACAAAAGACAGCTGCGACCACCGGCTTAACGTGCTTTCCGAGGCACGGAGAAAACTCGGTATGTAATGGGTGGTCACCCATCCTCAGACCAACCTAGGCAAGCACGACTTATCCTAAAGATGACCGGCTGTTATTATTTAGCTCCTCACCAGAACCTAAACTAAAATAAATATAATCTCCAAAGCTGCTTGCTTAACGAAAAGCAAAAATACATTATTACTTTTCTTTTCTTATTTTAATCAAGCCTCTTTGGTTGGTCGTCAAAATAAGAAACATATACAGATATAATATTTCTAAAGAGAAGGTTAAGATCAAAAGCAAACATTTTCCACAATAGGGATTTAATCAAAGTCGGTCCCAAATATATGATTTTCCACATTCAAACGAAATAATGCTCATTTTTATTAAGCAGTGATAGCCTAGTGGTGTGACCGTTGGACTGCCAAGTCATAGGTCTCAAGTTCGAACCCAAGACACGCACCTCTGATTTTTCGGATTCATGTGCGTATTGTATAATTATCACTTGCTTCGGTGAAGGAAACCATCGTGAGGATACCAGCATGGCTCGAGAGATATTTCTCGACGGCATGTAAAGCCAAGTCAGAGGCCCATGGGCGGCATAAAAACTCTGACACCAGGTTAGGTACTAACCACACGATAAAAGAAAAGATGCTCATTTTGAACCGAATACTAGCACAAAATGAAACTAATAAAATTAAAACTTTCCTTGCCTTAATAAAGCCTAATTATAACAAAGTATGCTCCACATTTTTACTTCATTTTCTTGTATAACTAAAACTCGACGTAATTTTAACAGTCCCTGAAATATTACACGACTCTTTGGAAGAATTTCAGGCTGAAATATTTGCAGAAACTTTATTCTACTGGCATATTTTTCGTGATATAATTGGCACAGTGAAATAGGTAGAATCGTTCGCGTCGTCGTAGCGTCGACTGTATTTCACTTGAAAAAAGATTGGCTTTTTCGCTCATTCTTGGCTTTTGAAGAAAAGAGACAAAAACATTTATAGAGCCTCCAGGGGCTAAGATATCTTTTTTCCATATTGCCACCGTAGTTAGAACCATCAGCTTTTTTAACAATTTCGCTGATTGGCTTATCTTGTCATAATTCCTATATGAATCGAAGAGCAATTGGATGACTGATGTCAACAGCCATGACACAGAAAGTAGAAAGTATTTTAAACTGCACACACTACTTAACGTCAAATTCAAAGTCAAAGTCAAAGTATTTTATTTGTTAAGTATAGGTAATATGGTACATGGTATAAAATTTGTATTGTATCACTATGTTTTGCCTTGCAAGGCGTACAAATTAAGCGTAAAAAACTACAAACTAAATAAAACTGTTTCAAACAAGTAACGTCGTAAACAAGATAGTATAACAAATGGATCGGACATTTTTATTTGATGCTTCTATCTTCTAAAAACTCATTGATAGAGTAGTAAGCCTTTTCAATCAGGAATTTCTTGACGTTGTGGTTGATTAAGAAAGAAAAATATGTATGCTATACAAGGTAACTACAAAAGCAGTACCCACCACAACTATCGGATTCAAGGGGATTATTGGTTTCGAAGGCTAACTTTAACAATATAGTATTTGTACAGTCGAAGAAAAACATTTAGTTAGAGCAGGATAAAATATGCATTCGACAACTAATCTTACCACAGGTATTCCTCAGTAAATGTCAGTTTTTGGAGACCTAATAGGCAGTCGCTCCGTGTGAAATACTGGAAGACTGGAAGCCAACCTTCATGATGCTGAAGTGGTTCTAAAATTTTTGATAAATGTCCTGCCATTGGTACAAAGAACAAGACGATGCGAGAAAAAGCAAAGCAGATGCTGATAAAATCTTTGCACTTATTTCATGGCATTTTGTTACCGCATTTCTACCGCAGTAGTTCAAATATAAAATAAATAAGAGACGAATAAAAATGTGCCTTTCTTTGCCATCAATAATACGACCTTTTCCCTGCAGATAAAGAATGAGTAAGGATCTGTTTGATATTCGAAGCACGGCGTCGAAGTCAATAAATGTCTGGTCGACAATCGATCTTGGCTGAACCAATGTAATTTGTAGGTCGTTTACTTTGGTCGATCGTGTAGCTTCTTGGACACGACTTAAGCCCTTTACGAACGGCAACTTTTTGTAGCTATCCTATCACGCGTTTCTGCATCGATGCAAACACGCGACTATTTTTGAAAACATCGGGGGAATGAATAGTGGGGAACGGAGATATTTCTGCTTAGATGCTGATTCGCATTTGGGTATAGCGACAGCATTGCGACTGAAATGCGACAGCACCGCGAAAAGAGCAATAGAGAATCGTTGTTAGATGGGCTAATGTACACAGCCAGCGACAGCGTAGAGGCCGTTTTGCATCTGCATCATTGCAAAAGGACATCGTAGACGACGTCCCTTATACGCTCAAGCATCACGAGCCTGACAGAGATTGTGGAGATAACAAATTAAATAAGTTGTTCAGTGCACGCCATGAGTCTCCCGATGATTCCCGATGTCCACCATTGGCTCGTTCACTAGTAGTAGAGATCGAGACAAAAACAGAAAAAAATAAGTTGTGTCACTGTCTGCCATTGGTGGACGAAGAGAATACTCTTGTTTAGAATTGTTTCACTGTCCACCAGTGGTGCCTAAAGGAAAAAAAAATCAAAGGTAGTGTCCACCATCTGGAGGACAGCGAGAATTATTTTTAAAAACTGTGTCGGTGTCCACCACTCGTCAACAAACCGGTGGTGGACCTTGGGAATCATCGTGAGTCATCGTGACGCGCCTTGCGAAGAGCTGTGACGTGAGGCCAAGGCTCGGTGCTGCCAATGTAATTTATTGGTCGTTTCGTTTGGTCGATCGTGTGAGGTTTGTTATAGCGATGTAGGTCAGGTGGCAGATGTTACCTGACCTATATTTTGGTGAGAGAAGTCAGAGAATAGTGATAACAAATGATACACATCTACACCCAACCGATTTCAATGAAATGTTGTGAAAATGTATGGTTGGTTCCATTTTGGAAGATAGTTTTGGTTTTATAGATTGGGCCGTGCGAACCAGGAGCAGTTCGGTATTATCATCTGCCACACCCTTTTTATGTTAGGGTCGGCTTTCAGTCTAACCGGATGCAGCTGAATACCAATATTTTACATGGAGCGACTGACTATCTGACCTCCACAACTCAGTTAGTACTGTGTAATACGATATCCCTTGGTAAGATTGGGGAGGCCTATGCCCAGCTGTGGACGTCTTTCGGCTGAAATAATGAATAATGATGATGGTAAGACTGATTGAAAGAGTTTCAGGAGCGGGTCTCTAGTACGTAATCTATAAAATATCCCCGGAATAAGATAAAAAACAATACTAATTTGGAGTCTGCCAAAGAGCAGTGGAACGCAGCATTCTGGGTGTAAAGAGAGCTGATAAAATACGGAACACTACGCTGCGCTCAAAAACAGGGATCACAGATGTAGGCAAAAAGGCTACCAGGCTGAAATGGGATTAGGTGGGTCACGTGAGCCGCATGCATAACGACCGCTGGGCAAAGGTCTCAACACGGTGCCTGAAGATGGACGGCGCTGCCGAGGCCGCCCCAGAAAACGGTAACGAGATTATTTAGGCGCGCATCATGAAGGACCTGCCTTCGAGGTGGCGCAGGAGAAGAGTACCTGGAAGGATATTATGGGAGAGGCCTTTTTTTTTCTTTCGGATGGGAAATCATCAAATAACCCCCTCCCCCTCTCTGCGAGGAGTGGGAGGGAGTGTCAGACTTTTACTGAGTAAAACCCATCCATGTTCCTTCTTTGCCCTTTGTATTCCAGGGCCGCGGTATCTCTTTCGAACAGTCCCGCAGCATGGGGGAGGCCTTTGCCCAGCTGTGGGACATACAAGGCTATTGAAAAAAAAAAAAGAACTAATTTAGGACTACGACCAAACAAGCAGCTAAAAAGAAAAGAAAAAAGATACTGATTGATTTCCTTCCCAAACTAAAGCTCATTTAACCAAAGCTAATGATTGTTAAAGTTTATTCCTCTTTTACGAGTTTCTCTCATTGAAATAAAATGTTAGTGCTTCGTATTGATTGCTTTCGTTTAACGGAACACTTTTGTTCCAACGATGTTTGGGCGCTTAGGGCAAAGATTGCACTTAGAAAGAAAGCTGTCAATACAATTTGAACCTTATTGTCGTGCGTTTAATGTAGTATACTTAGTGTACCACGTATTAAAACAAATATATAATGTTTTAATACGTGTGAATTTTCGAAAAAAAAGGAATTTCAACCTTCTACTCATATAATTACGAAAAACAGCCTATGATGTTTCCATTGCTAGACATTGCGAAGACGATTCCTTGCTTTTCTTGATTTCCTTTGTCTTTTTTGAAAAGAAAGAAAGAAACTAATTTATTAGACTCGCACAGGACAAGACAATAAAATAAAAAGAGACACAAAATCAAAACACATACATTAAAATAAATTGGTCCTATCCGAGGCCAAAATACCTCTATCTCAGCATGGTTATGTAACATTAAAAAAAAATTACACAGAACAGTGTTTTTGATGCCTTAAGTTTAAAAAAAAAAAATGTTCTGCGAATGTAAGCGACCGTTTCATTCAAAAATGAATACTCAATTTCTAGTCATACAGCTCATATTTGTATGAGATGCTTACTCTTAAGTCCGTTCGTGGTTGACAATTAATCTCGAGGATAAATGGAATGACGGAATCTGTTTATGTAAGATTAGTCTTTTATATAAAACTAGCGGCCCGTCCCGGCTTTGCACGGGTGGATATTGATTTTCAACTAATCGCCCCCCCCTCCCCTATTTATTTTCAATAATAAATATAGCCTATGTTACTCAGGGATAGTGTAGTATTCTAATGGTGAAAGAATTTTTGAAATCGGTTCAGTAGTTACAAACATACACACACACACACACACACACACACACACACACACACACAAATACAAATCTCTCTTCTTTATAATATTAGTGGAGATTACGTTATTGAAATAGAGCCCTATTTGTTGTGGTGTTATTTGATAACAATATCAATCTCATTTTATTGATAAAATATGAAGATTGAATTGAACACAATTTTTGCTTTGCTTGGCTTTCTTAACACCATTTTTTCTTTCATTCATCTTGCCAATATTTTGGTTAATCATGCTTTATCTGTATCCGAGTTATTCTGCCAATTTAATGTGTATAATATACCTAGTAAATGTTAGTATATAGGGTGACTGGTAATTAGTGACCGATACTTAAACGCGTGATAACAAACAACTTCCCAAAGATTTTTTTACGGCTGTTGTGTTATTGTGATAAAAGTGAATGAGTACAAAAAAAAAGGGAGGGTTGTTTGTAATCATGAGTACAATCACGTGTTTAAATATCGGTCACTAATTACCAGTCACCCTTTATTAATATTATGGATAATGTTTGCTAAACCTTAAGCTTACCTACCATATCTGTGCGGAGAAACAAACATTTATATACCTTACTAGTGGCCCGTTCCGGCTTCGCACGGGTGGACTTTTATTTTCCCCTAATTCCCCCCCCCCCCTTATTTTTTCTAGCAATAAATATAGACTATTTTACTCAGGGTGAATGTCTTTCTAATGATGAAATTTTTTTTGAAATTGGCACAGTTTTTTTTGAGTTTATTCATTACAAACATACACATACACAAAAATACAAATCTTTCCTCTTTATAATATTAGTATGATTATATTTTTTTTGTATGTAAAGTAAACCTGAGTTACTGCTTTTAATTATTCAAAAGAAATGTCCAATAACACCAATCTAAGCCCATTAAGCTTGTTCATAAAGTACGCTATTATAAATCATAGCTGCCCCAAAATTAGTCCTACCTTAATTGCTATAATTTTTATCCTTCACGGAAACTTTCAAACTTTGGCACTTTATAATGTTCAAACATTTAGCTTATTATGAATTTGTTTAGTCGAAATTTAATTTTGCCAATAGTTTTGAGCTTGTTTTGACGTTAATTCGGACTAATAGACAATTTTAGTTAATTAAATATTTTGATTGCACGTCTTTGTTGATTAAAAAAGCTCTAAGTTTTAATGTTTCGATTTTAAGTTAAAGTTGTGATGGCAATTACGTTTTTTGTTTTGTTTTACGGGATTTAATTTAATTCTAAACATATGATGTGTAAATGGACTTTAGCTTAGGAGGCTTAGGCTTTAGGATTTAAAACAATTATAAAAAAGGTCTCATTTCGCACAGGTATATTTCTAAAATAAAATTTTGAACTTTAAAAACCACAATTTTGTTGGATTACGAATACATTATTTAGAATTTAATTTAGAGTCGAAGTGATTACTAATGATTACTATAACTGCCAAAAATCTTTACTTCTAAAAAGATTTAAGTATTATCTATTTGCCCAAGATCCCATATTTTTTTTGCCCTCGAATCTTATTCATATTCAAAAAAATAAGCGGAGTAAGCAGTTTCAGTGAAAAATTGTGAAAACTTAATGGCATAGAAACGGCGATAAATTATTGAAACTAGTTCTGTGTCGTTTGCAATATGTTAGGCAGTCAACGCACTGGGCGTTCAAATTGCTCGAATTGGCGTTTGAGAAAAAGCACGTTTTCACGGTTTATAACTAAGCTAACACTGTCATTTGAACTGTTGCAACAGCTTATGCTCATGGCGCTTACGACAGCGGCGTCGAAATATAGGGAGTTCACAATAATTTTAAACCACCGAAGATATCCCGTAAGTGACAGTGAGAGTATAATCATTCCATACAATATAATTATTTGCCATAATCAACAAGACCAAAGAAACGATGGGCAAACTGTGTTTAGAAAGAGGTTGACTACTGAGATAGTGACCAATAGAGAAGAAAGGAATAAGACATGCTACACCGCGTCGATTCCTAATAAATTCGGAGAAGGACCGGAACACAATGATGACCACACCACACTTCATCATCTGCCTAGCCTTTTCCCAACTATGTTGGGGTCGGCTTTCAGTCTGAAACTGTCAGACTGGAAGCCTATTTTTCATGGAGTGACTGAATATCTGACCTCGACAACCCAGTTAGTACTGGGTAATACAATACCCCTTGGTAACATTGGTTGTCAGACTTTCGGACCACTGACTACCTCTAACATCTGTCAAAGATCTACAAATAACAGCCGGGACCAACGGCTTTACGTGCTTTCCGAGGCACGGAGGAAACTCGGTATGCAATGGTTGGTCACCATCGAGCAGAGCGGCTGTTATTATTTAGCCACGAGCTCCAATGGCCACACAACACTTTGATTGTGTGTAGAAAAACGCTTATGCTCTTTGTCGCTTAGAACTTTTAGAACACGGATAAACTCGACGTATAAAACGTCGCAGTTTAATCGCGCAGTGCGTTATAAACCTTAGTTTTCTCACAATGATGGCTTGAGTCCAAGTATCGCATTAGGTAGCTAGAGTTTACGACAGTTTCGAATTTATGGCTATTATTATGCATAATACTAATTTACTGGATTTGTAGTTGGCGTTAATGCATATAGGAGTAAAACTAAAAGGATATTTACTTTGGGCTATGTTTTTTGAGCATCGATTGACGGTAGAGAAGAAAACAAGAGATAATTATATAACATCACGCCTGTAATCCCCGAAGGGTTAGGTAGAGGGTACCTAATAGTACACACTCATTTCGCCAGTTATGTTTTAAGTCCCATGCAATAGTGGGCGAACCTATTGCCATCAACCGGGCGCAAATACAGACTTCATGGCTGCTACTGAGAAATTCTCTCATTCATGACAGATTGGCCGCAGAAAACCACACAGAGAGAATAATGGAAGGCCAAGGGGGGAGGCGTTTGCCCAGCAGTGGGACAATATAGGCTAAGAAAAAATAACCTTTCAGACTCAGACCTTTCAGATTTTATAAACTTTTCAGTTTTCCCCATGTAATGGTAACCAACATACAAAATTATAAAATAAAAAAGAGGTTATAACATTAGCCTTCTAAATTTGTAAGCAATGTATCATTCAGTTTTTTTCAATTTGGTAAGATTAATAATACTTTCCAAGTAAAATACAAATTTTCCCTTGGAACTAATAAAAACATCAAATCAAATTCGCCTCCATCTTATTTATAACAAAAATCCTTTCCAGATAGCCCAATAGACTGAAAAGTATGAAAAATGATTTTCTTCTGCGCCCATAGGGTGTATTTATTTTGAGCGCCGGGTATACAGGGTGGGGTTATAAATCACTGTTGTTTAATCGCGAGCCTATCTGTGAGTTATGGGCTGTCGATGCTGTGTCCTGCCTATAGAGAGTTTTGAGGTTACCGTGGTTTGAGATTTTATAGGATTACGATAATTTTTCAGGGAAAAGCATGTATCTATGGGTAGTTAATTTATTTACTGCATAAGTATTGCTCCAGTCATTGACTGTGAGAGTTAAAAATACCTGTTTACTTGTTTAATAGGGTATTTGCCTGAAAAAATCTATTTAGTTCGTCACTTAGATTTATCAAAAAATATTGGACACGTATTTTTTCTTTTGTCATGTAAACGAAAAATGACTAAGGTACAGCGCGTTGAAATCTCGTTTGACGTCACAATTTCTGTTACTTTTTACTGTCTAGTGACGTCACAAGCCCCTCTCTTGAAGTTTGATGCGCTGTATCGTCCTCATTTTTTGATTATGTGAGAAAAGAAAAAGAACGTGTCCAACATTTTTTGGTGATCTAACTGACGGACTAAATATGTATAAATTTTTTCGATGTTGTCAAATAGCCTATTCTATTCATTAGTTTTACGTACTAGTTGGGTGCAATTAGACTTTAAGGTGGAACGAAGTTTATAGTGGTCGGATTTTCATGGGGTTTTTTTTATTGAGTTCCTGGAGTTGTGGAGAAGAAAGTTAAAAAAAAAAATTACGACGCTCGCGACTTTTTTTAATTTTTTTTTTTAATTTCCTTTTGAATATTTTTTTTTCGCATAGGAATAACTTGAAATTCACCGGATTTATATTGTGACGTATAGTGGGACCTGTATGCATCCATTAAACGCCAATTTGGTCTATTTCCTTGTTCATTGACGTTGACGAAATGCATATTTCCAGGTTTTTTAATGAAAATTTCCTATTTTTTCAATTATTTCTAAAATAACGAGTTTTAACACAAAAATTTCTTTTGTCATTGGTAACTGATACTTTTTCACGGATAACTGAACGTAAAAATGTTCAAGAAATCCATATTTACGAGTGAAGTGACTAAAAATTCATTCGCAAATATCAGGAAATCGTCTATGTAAAAGTTAAAGAAGGCAATTTTTCTCAAAATGTTTCTATGGCGGTCAACGTAAATATTATTATCCTTATTAAATCAGCTATCTACGGAGAACATAAAATAAAAAAAATATTCGGAGGTACTCAATAAATGTTGATTATTGCTGACGACGGTGGACTGGGACCGCTGGTAAACTCACAAAAATTATCGTAATTGGAACGTAACCATTTCTCATAATTTATATTTAGAATTAGTTGCAAGCTTGGGTCTCTGCGCCCCATTTAATATCAATACCGATACCGATACCGCTCTCAATTCTTAGCGATAGATCCCTTTAGTCATGTTTTACTTTCTCAGCAGTAACTCATATTTAACAAGTATCCTTGAATATATTTCTAGTTACTATACCTTATTAGATAGCTACTAAAATGAAGTTTTGAAAAATAATTTGCACATTGAGTTATATAGAAAAATTTCGAAAAAAATGCCTTCATTAACATAGACGATTTTCTGATTTTTGCGAATGCATTTTAAATCACTGAACTCATAAATATGGTTTTCTTGAACATTTTCTTGTCCAGTTATCTGTAAAAATATATCTGTTACCAATTTCAAAAGAAATCTTAGTCTTAAATTCGGTAACTTAGAAATAATTGAAGAAAATACGATATTTTCAAAAAAAAACTTGAAATATGAACATTGAACAAATAAACAGACCAAATTGGCCTTTAATGGATACACACAGGTCTTTCTATTATGCCTCAATATTAATTCGCCGAATTTCAAGTTATTCATGAAAGAAAAAAAAATATTACGAAGGAAATCCAAAAAAAAAAAATACTTGCGAGCGGTGAAATTTTTTTTTTAACTTTCTTCTCTACACCTCTAGGAACTCAATAAAAAAAGTCCCATGAAAATCCGACCACTATAAACTTCGTTCCACCTTTTGAGTATTTTTTGTCTAATTGCACTCGGCTAACGTATCAATTTTATCGTCATGTATTTAATAAGTAATAAGACTAGTTCGAGAAGTTTTAGCTACTTATTACTGAGGAAAATGACTATTTCTACCTTTAAATCAAACACGGTAGCAGTGTGGTTTTTAGAGACCTTTTCTTTATGAAGAGCAATCGGAATCTTTTGAAGCTCTTGCCAAGTCACACCTTATATTGCTTGGCCCCCTTTTATCATGGTCACCCTACATGAGTAGGACAGTTCTGTTGTGCTCCCAAAGCTTATTGGTAAGTAATGAATTTATGTTCGTAAGACCCACAGTGTGCGGAAAATCACTATTAACGGTTATTAGTCCACGTTTAATATATCGCATTTCGGCTTTGCCTTGTGAAATATCATGTAACTTTACATTCTGAATTGAGTAAATGAGAAGCAGAGACGCGGCGATACTAGCATAGAAAGAGTATTCAGGATCTACCAACACTATACTACCATTCTTCTTTCTGTCTCATCCTCGTTCTCTTGCCCTTATCCCAATTCATTTGGGGTCGGCGCAGCATGTATTTTTCTTCCATACTTCTCTATTACTCGTCATCTCATCAGACACCTCCTTTCTTGCAATATCATCCTTCACACAGTCCATCTATCGTTTCTTTGGTCTTCCTCTACTCTTATAGACATCCACATTAATATTCAAAACTTTCTTCACTACATTTTCTTCTTTCCTTCGATTCATGTAAAACATGTTTTTTTTTTAGTTTTTAAAGCTCATGCACACCTATAAGTATCGCATATGACTAAAAGAGTGATGAATATAAACGTTGATGGATGGAGAGGGAGAGGAAGACCAAAGAAACGATGGATGGATTGTGTGAGGAATGATATGAAAGATATAGGATTAAATGATAGCGTGACGGTTGACAGAGGGGAATGGGAGAAAAAAACGTGTTGCGCCGACCCCAAGTAACATGGGATAAGGGCAGGAAGAAGAAGCACACCATTAAGTACTGCACCGGATCGGTAACACGTCATCTATGTCTTGCTATCTGAACCTAATCCGAGGTGATGCCGTTACAACACTGATAGTGTGTGTTGTGCAGTGCAGTGCAGTTTGGAGTCTCATAGAAAGAATGGGTAAACAGCTGGAATTGAGGACAGTACATTATACATGTGTAAACGGACCACCAACGAAGCTGAAAGGCACTTGTTCTCCCCCGTCCTTGGGACCAGTTTTTTGTCCTAGACCATACCTGATAACCTTCTAATAACAGAGATATTGGGGGGTCAAAGTTCTAACATTTGCACAATTTTTTTTTGAAATAAAGTTTTCAATCTTATAACTTTATTTTAAATACCGCCTTGACTTCAGTACTATTCAATGCATCCATCAGCATAAGGTTTTGAGTGCTTTACATCGAGTCCTACCATAAAACGTGAATTTTACCCCAAAAAAAAAGTTGTTTCCCAGCAATAATTTTTGCGTAGAGTTACTTAGCTCGATGTACAGAATGCTTGATAGACGGCTTCGTGAAGGGTCCGTTAACAACTTGTATGTCCTCTGAAATCTCAACTTCACTGAACCTACAAAATAGTTTAACCGTAAACCCCTAGTGGCAGGTCAAAATGCAAACACCGTATTTCCCTCCTGACCTGTACATACAAGCGTCGTCTTAAGCCAAGCACACACGATGACACAGCGGAAGCATGTCTGCGGTTTGTCGCCGATCGCTTTTAGTGAATTCGCGCCGGATGTTCCGGGAGAGACGCCTTTGGGTGTGTTGCATGTACCTAAGTGAAAATAACTGAGGAATTTTGAGTTGGGTGTGTGGATGGATGACATTATGATCTGATGGTAATTGTAATGCTGGCTGGGAAAAATAGGTAGACAGAAAAAAAAATGCGTAAACAATTGACTGTCTTCGGAACATGATCAATTGATCATGACAGGAGGTCAAAGTTCCAACATTTTCACAAGTTTTTTTTTTAAATACTAGTTTTTAAGTTTATAACTTTACTTTAAATACCTTCCTGACCCGTTGACTATTTATGCATTCATCAGCACAATGTTTTGAATGCGTTACATTGAGTTTTAAGACAAAACGAGATTTTTCACCCAAAAAAAAAGTCGTTTCCCAGTAATAATTTTTGCGTGGGGTTACTTAGTTTGATGAACAGAATGCTTGGTTGACGGCTTCGTGAAGGGTCCATTTACACGTCACACTGACGCGACATGCGAAATTCCGTACTGCGCCACGTTACTGAAAAAATAATTTGATCTTTTCTTTAAGCACAGTCTCAAAGCTAAATTCGTTCTCCAAAAGCTCGTTCTAGATTGGCCTCGTACATTCAAAATTTAAATAGCTTGAAAATAGAACATGGCCCCAGAGATTTTGCCTCAGATTAAAGTGAGAAAACGCTACGATCTAAAACTGGATTCTTAAGACTTAAACTGAAACTCTCAAGGAATTAATAATAACTCAAAACTCCAGGGAGACCAAGTCTGCTAAGTTACGCAATGGAATATAGTTAAAATGGCCGATCATTGACGTAATTATAGATTTTCAGGGCTTTGGTAATCTTTTAAGTCGTCGGTCGTCATAATTTTTTTCGATGGCATGCCACTAACTGGCGTTGAGGAGCTCGTGGCTAAATAATACCAGCCACTCGGATCGATCTACAGGTTAAGCCGCGCTTGCCTTGGTTGGTCCGTGAATTGGTGACAACTCATAACGTACCGAATTTCCTCCGTGCCTCGGAAAGCACGTTACGCCAGTCCCGGCTGTCATTTGTAGATCTTTGACAGTCGTTACAGGTAGTCAGTGGTCCGACAGTCTGGCAACCAGACTTACTAAAAGGTATCGTATTAACCAGTACTAACTGGGTTATACAGGTTAGATAGGCA
The DNA here is from genome assembly GCA_905220335.1 of Noctua pronuba. NCBI lineage: Eukaryota > Metazoa > Arthropoda > Insecta > Lepidoptera > Noctuidae > Noctua > Noctua pronuba. The sequence goes on along the minus strand of LR999918.1, from coordinate 5,373,479 downwards.
TTTGCTCCATGTAAAATACTGGTATTCAGCTGCATCCGGTTAGATTCGAAGCCGAGCCAACATAGTTGGTAAAAGGCTAGGCAAGCACGACTTAACCTAAAAATCGATCCGAGCGGCTGTTATTATTTAGCCACGAACTCCTCAAATTACTACCTACTAACACCATTAATCCGTCTAAAACAACTATCGGTCTAACTACAACTACTAACAATGCATTAATCAGATACCACTATAGACTACCATTACTACTAAGTACATCGCAGATAGATGCATCAAGTTGATTACGTTAACTGTAGTTAACCCTCTCTGTGTTACGTTAAAAGCCTTCGTGGTATACAGCGTGTATCAAAAATGTCTGGTTACATTTAGCGGTGTGGTCAGACCATAGCAGACAGAGCAAGCTGAACAATTGTCTCCATTGTGTTAAAAAAATCAGCAGAGGAGCTCGTGGCTGAATAGTAACAGCCGCTCTGGTCGATCTTTAGCTTAAGCCGTGCTTACCTAGGTTGGTCTGTGGATGGGTGATCACCCATTACATACCGAGTTTCCTCCTTGCCTCGGAAAACACGTTAAGCCGTTGGTCCTGGGTGTCATTTGTAGATCATTGACAGTCGTTAGGTAGTCAGTGGCCCAAAAGTCTGACAACCAGTCTTACCAAGGGGTTACCCAGTACTAATTGGGTTGTGGAGGTCAGATAGACAGTCGCTCCAAGTAAGATACTAGTATTCAGCTGCATCCGGTTAGACTGGAAACCGATTCCAACTACAATTTCTAGGTACTCCACCAAAAATGGGAAAAATGAGACAACCAGACAATTATTCGCTATCAAAATCTTAGTCCCATGGAGAATAATGTAATAATGTAATGTGTTGTAGTACTAGTACATATGGATACAGACCCTTAAATTTGACTACACATTTCTTATACACCCTGTATAAAGGTGTATACAGCGTTTTAGGGTTAGGTAAGTTTACGGCAATTACCCTTTACGGGGGTTCAAAGTGTTATTGGCAAAAATGGTTGTAACGAATTGTTTTTATTGCAAATTGAAGTACGGTTTTTTCATTAATTTAACAACAAACTCAATATCTAGCTAAATAAAAAATGTGTAGCTTTTGTGCGTTTTACTATGTATTTAAGTGATTTTAATTTACTTTCTAAAACATCATGGACTTATGTAAAATTAAATGATGGGGAAACCTAGGTTTAAACTTCAAATTGTTAATTCACAGACTAAACAGGTTCAGAGGGTTTTGAAACTGACTGATAATGGAAAAGTCAACATTATCTTGTATGATTGGCATATAGCCAACAGCATCCTATGTATGATGTCAAGCAGGCTTGATTGTGAGTTTGTGAACCACTGCTGCAAGTCGGCTGGGCCTATCACCTTGCAGCAATGATGTCAAAGTCTGTTTCCGTTTTTGTTTTTGTATTTGTGAGTGTATTACTAACATAGTTTTATAAGTACTTTGTTACTAACACTATGAGTCTTATTGTTCGAATTAAATTATTAAATTAAATATAATAACGAAAATTCTATGTTAAGAGTCGCTGAAGAAATACGAAACGCTATACAGAAAGCTATTACAACTTGTCTAGGCAATCAGAAAGAAGGCCAGAAAATAAAACTCACACGCGATTTTGGTATATTTTTAGGAATTTACGCATTCAGTACGTTAAAAGGTGGTACGATTTACGTTAATTCTGATATTATTACTATACCCGTGGGCCTCGTAATATGTGAGTGGGGATTACGTTTGTAAGTCCTACTAATATCCTACCCCTACTAATTAATATTTAATATTAATATTATAAATGCGAAAGTTTGTGAGGATGGATGGATGTTTGTTACTCTTTCACACAAAAACTACTGACCGGATTTGGATGAAATTTACCCCACAGATAGTTTATGACCTAGATTAACACATAGAATACTTTTTATCCCGGTAATACGATCCCTTGGAACATTACCGAACTCCACGCGGTCGAAGCCGCGGGCATATGCTAGTTTAAAATAAAAGTAGAAACATTTTTCTTCTTTCTTTCACAAGATGGTGGAGGTGGTGGGATTTGGGATTAGCCAACACCCCTGACTAAACATAAATTCCACCTTAGGTAAACATTACTAGTACTCATCTGCCTAGCCTTTTCCCAACTATGTTAGGGTCGGCTTCCAGTCCAACCGGGTGCAGCTGAATACTAGTATTTTACATGGAGCGACTGCCTATCTGACCTCCACAACCCAGTTAGTAAGTACTAGGTAATACGACACCCCTCGGTAAGACTGTTTGCCAGACTTTTTGGGCCACTGACTACCTATAACGACTGTCAAAGATCTACAAATGACAGCCGGGACCAACGGCTTAGCGTGCTTTCCGAGGCACGGAGGAAACTCGGTAAGTAATGAGTCGTCACCCAACAGACCAACCGACGCAAGCATGGGTTAACCTAAAGATCGATCCGAGCGGCTGTTATTATTTAGCCACGAGCTAAATGGGAAAACTTATGTGAGAAACAAACCAACCCCTTCTACTTGATTAAAGTAACAACTACAAAATAAATACTACCTTATTATTCCAAGGTCGTTCTTCTATCTAACATTCAAGGTGATCACTGAGGGGTGTGGCTTTATTGAACAATGACCTTGACACGCACAACCTTGGACAGAGGGGTCGAAACCGGAACCTTTTGGGGCGAATCGATACCGTTTCCTTTTTAAATCTAAAAAAGGTTATAAATGGGCTCTGTTTTTTGGAGCGCTTGGAGTTGTTCTGTTTTTTGCGAAGAATTTTTTATTTGGTTATTTTCAGGTGCCTAATGTTTTTTTGATTTAGGTTGGTTGTATGTAGATACGATTGTTTTTTGTTTGAAGCAGTAGAAATAGATTTATTTAGGGTGACTGGTAATTAGTGATCGATACTTAAACACGTGATTGTGCTCATGATAACAAACAACTTTCCCAATAAAACATTTTTTTTAAACTTACGTATAAAAGTAGAGTATAAAAAAAAATTGGGAAATCACGTGATTTAAAAAAACCTTTGGGAAATCATGGAATATCATGTGTGTAATCACGTGTTTAAGTATCGGTCACTAATTACCAGTCACCCTAAATTGGTATTATCTACGTTTTTGACTCGTATGTTTCGTATAGTATCCAGCAAGGCAATCAATGGGGTAATTCCCTTTAGTTTAAATAACATTTACAATCTTATTTCAGTGTTAATGTGTCTAAAGTTGTGTAGGGCTTTTTTTTTTCGGATGGAAATCATCAAATGACACCTCCCGCTCTGGGTAGAGTGGAAGGGAGTGTCAGACTCGTACTGACTAAAACCCATCCATGTTCCTTCTTTGCTCTTTGTGTTCCAGGGCCGCGGTATCTCTTTCGAACAGTCCCGCAACCCCGAACAGTCCCGCGGGCCCTAATGATTTTGCCATATTTGATACTTATATCTATATGATAATCCCGTCGACAAAAGAGAAAAGAGCACATGGAAGGAATTGGGGGAGGCCTTTGCCCAGCAGTGGGACAGTATAGGCTATTAAAAAAAAAAACCCGTCGACATAAATTTGCAGCTAGATTCACATGTTTTTAATGAAGGAAAATAAACTTTCAGTCAATACAATGAAACGTCCAATTAACAAGACTATTTGCTTCACTCTGTTAGTGCGAAATAAATAAAACATTCCAGTAAAATATGCGCAAGCTCGGTTGTTAATTAAAATGTTATGAATACTTTTGTATGGGTCGCGAAATACGGTTAAAAATATCGCAGCGAAAAGTGTGCAGTGTTAATGATGCCATACACGTAGAATGAATAATTAATAATGCCGATGTATTTCTGACTCAAGGCTTATCGATTTTATTATGTTCTACGTTCAAGTGAAAATGTTTTGCAGTTATTATGTGAAGTTCACTTCAAAACTCACTCAAGTGAGCGCACACAATTCGAAAGCGAATTCATTTGTTTTAAAAATAAACAATCGCGGTTTCCCAACGAGAACCCTTCGAATTTTGAAATCGTTTGCGATACAGAATTATAGAAGTAGACCATCATCTGTCTAGCCTTTTCCCAATTATGTTGGAGAAGTCATCTAGTGTTACTGGATTCAGGTGAATACCAGAATTTACGTGAAGCGAATGCCCATCTGACGGGTACTACGATTGTCTTTGGTTGGACTGGTTGTCAGAACTACAGAAGCCAATGAAACAGAGATTTTCATGAGCTTCTATGGCACCTAAATGAACCAGAATTTACCTAGAGGTGGTAAAACAGCCCACAGTACTGATATTCGCTCACAATGAGTTAGCTGTTACGAAAATAATCTTCAGTCATCATCATCATCTGCCTAGCATTTTCACAACTATGTTGGGGTCGGCTTCCAGTCTAACCGGATGCAGCTGAACACCAGTATTTTACATGGAGCGACTGCCTATTTGACCTCCACAACCCATTTAGCACTGGGTAATACGATACCCTTTGGTAAGAGTGGTTGTCAAACTGTCATTACTAATTTTTGTTATTGGAAAATGACTACATTTTTAAATCTAAATAAAGCAATTTTATCATGAAAAAGATACCACACACATTAAAGCTCACAATAAAATGCTTTTAGTCATACAAAGGTTCTAAAAGAGAGGCGCACGGAGGTCATTAATTTGTTTAATATCAAAAGGTCCCAACAAAGAGGATAAAGTGAATGTCACGCAGGACTTAATTAATCTTCCATACAAAATTTAAATAAAACTTCTGTGGGTATAGAAAACAGGAGTTTTCGTAGTTTTGTAAAGGTGTCCTTGGTGACAAAATGGGAGGTTGATGGAAGTCTTATGATACTAAGTAGATCTTGGAAGTTACAGTGGCCAGCATAATACCAAATTTCTTTAGTTTTATCATTATCTCTAGAGATGGGATATTTACCATGTTTACTGTTAGGTCAACAAGAAAGAGGGTAGACCGATTTGTCTCCTCGTAAACACACACCCGCAATAACTTCAATTTATCCGTGATCATGGTGCTTACAACAGCGCTGAAATATCGGGAACTCAAACCTTACTGTAAACATGGTAAATATCCCGTCTCTAGAGTTAATGATAATGTTAGTGACCATGACAGTTTAAAAACTTATATATTTTATTAAGTTTTTTGCAGTTTGCCGGTCCGAGTCAGGCTGTATGTTCAAATAACAAAATATGAATTGCGAGCGTAATACGTATTTATTTACAGAATTATAATACAACCCTCTAAGTCCATTAAATACTATTGAATGAATTTTTCATGAAATAGTCATTTTCATGAAAATTCATGCAACTTAGAGGGTTGTACACTGATTTTAATGATTATTACTCAGTTAAACCGCATTTGTTACGGTCACGAATCTTGTTTTAATTTACAACCTGACCTGCAAACTGTAAAAAAGTAAGAAAAATTGAATTTAGCGAGCTACCGTCGCGGTTCACGATTAACTAGCCTACCTGCGGCTTCGTCCGTGTCTCAGAAAAAATATTTTCCTAGGTTACTCGGCAAGGTCGTCGCGCTTGCCGTTCGTTACGTGCGTTTTGCCACGGTAACGATACATTAAGTATGAGGTAATAAATCAAATTTACTGGATTCCTATAACATTCCTGAAATAATTTCTTGTACCGGTCATCTTAGTATGATATACTGAAATCACCCCATCAGTTTGTGGTGGGCTGTCCCTTACACCCTGTAGAAATGCTTCAAATACCAGATTTCAGGAAATAGTCTGTCAATAGGATAAATTCGTGAGCATTACCGCTTTCGCCTTAAATTGTTCATAAATTCACGGAAGAAGCTTAACGTTTCAATGAAAATTGTTGAACAAAATACGTTTCAAAGGAAACTTTTCATTGTACACATTTTCCGATAATTGGTTTGGATGAAAGCTCACTTCACCAATCAATGATTCAACGAAAAACTTTGTATATAAGCGCAATTTGTTAAAGGATCAGCTATCAAAGGTATTTTGTTGCTAAATGTACTTTAAACAGTCAATCAAATAAAATAGTAACATAAAGAAAAAATACTTAAAATGAAAAAGAACTAATTGCTTCTCAATACATATTATTGACTAACTTAGGCTTACATTGACTGCCTCGTTGGGCTAGTGGTTGCAAGCACGACTGCAGAGCATGAGGCCCTGGGTTCGATTCCCGAGTCAGGCAAAGTGTTATTGGGTTTTTCCATCACGAAATTCTCAGAAGCACCCATGGAATCTGGATATGTGCCCGGTTGATGACAATATTAGGCTCGCAATTTTTAGCAGGTTAGGTGTTACCCTAGGTGTTTCATACATAACATAACATCACGCCTGTAATCCCAGAAGGGTTAGGCAGATGTACATCCAATTATAATACAACATTTCGCCAGTTATGTTTAAGTCCTATGTAAAAGGGGCGAGCCTATTGCCATCCAACGGCCACAAACCTGCAACTCGGAAAATTCCTGATGGAAAAGCCCAATAAAACTGTGCCCGGGACAGAAATCAAACCCAGGACCTCATGCTCAGCAGTTCCGAACACTCGAACAACGAGGCAGTCATGTATTTTCAGTGATCGAAAAAGCCAAAAATCCCTTTAGTTTCGACTCTGTGACTAATGTTCTACGATTACAGGCAGGGATAAAGATCTGTGGTACCTAAGCCAGCCATACATTCTCACTAAGGTGATTACAGCAAAGATAAAAGAAATACCTTGAACTGAACGAGGTATTTTCTTTACCCTTTTCAGGTTTTTTCTTTTCTTAAGAGGAGGGAATTTTTAAAGTCATTTACGCTGTGTTATTTAATAAATCATGTTCAATCTAAATAACAATGAATAACAGTTTTGAAACCTATACAAATAAATAAACTTGAAGTGTTTGTTTGTAATGTCTAAATAACAGCTTTTTGCTATTTTTTTTTTTGCTTTTCTAGATGAAAGTATGTATATACGGTACTTATAACAAAAAATCATTCAAAAAAAAAAATTAAAATTTTTGTTTTTCTGTCGTTTTGTTCCGGTTATTGTCCGAATCGACTGGACCGATTTTGACGGGACATTTACTGACAGATAGCTAATGTTATAAGGAGTAAGTAAGGTTTCTTTAATTTTAGAAAAAAGGTTTACGTTAGGATGTAGATGTGGTGTAGGTCCATGCAAAAAAAACCCTTGAAATTGTTAACAAAATCTGATTAAATTTTATTTTTATACTAATTTCGAAGGTCGCTGGCAACAGTATAAAATAATTTTAAATTAGCTTCTGTATATTTACTACGACCAACAAAACCTGCTGCGTGAAAAACTAATGGTTAAATAAAAACAAGCGCTCATGTTTTCTACAAAACATTTTGCCGAGAATGCCGCGCACAAATAATGTTTTGTTCATTTATTACTCAGTGTATAAATGTTGTATGAAAAACACGTGAATGTGTATGTTCAGTATTTTGCGGAGCATCTCTTAAGCACTGTTGTTTAAAACTTTCTATTTTTCTGAGCTAGAAAAAGTGCTTGAAGTGGGTATGAGGGTGTTAGCAGATGTGTTGTTTCTGTTGTTTTGTATCTTACCGTTTTCAACTCAAAAAAAAAACTATTCAAAGTTTGATAATGAAAAGAAAAACTCTTGTTCTGAAAATACCTATTTTGGTTTGAAACACAAAAGATTCTCAATAGAACAATTTGAACAAAATTGTACCTCAAAATGTCCAATTTTATTTTATTTATTAGCCGAAATATTAACACAATTTTTTCATAAATCATTTTGCGACATCCCACAAAACAAAATTAAATTAAATTCCAAATAAAGGGTGTAAATAGACCCTTAACGAAGCCGAAAGGCACTTTTTCTCCTCGTCATTGCGATCATTTTTTTGTTCTAGACCATACCTGGGAACCTTCTAGTTACGGAGATATTAGGGGTCAAGGTTCCAACCTTTTCACAAGTTTTTTTTAAATATATGATTTTAATGTAAGAACTTTACTTTAAACACCTCCACGACCCCCGTACAATTCAATCCATCCAACAGCACAATGTTTTGAATGCGTTACACTGCGTCCTACCGTAAAACGTGATTGTTAACCCCAAAAAAAAAAGTCATTTCCCAGCAATAATTTTTGCGTAAAGTTACATAGTTTGATGTATATGTATAATGCTTGGTTGACGGCTTCGTGAAGGATCCGTTTACAGCCTGTATTTTGTAGCATTAAAATTAACGTTGAATTAAAGATATAAATGAACACGGAAATACAACAACAAAGAAACAAAACGCAACTAGAATACCTAAGACTTCACGTTCATCCAGAAATCCCAGTAATTCCGTGCACTAACGTAGCCCGCGGTCTGCAGATATACTTTAACCTAATTTGAGAACCACGACCCACATACCGCAGTATGTAATGGAGCATGCATAAGCTTTTATTATGTTAACTAACAAGCTGCATTTACTAAGGCGAAGGAAAATATACTTTTAGTTTAACGTTAGTGGGAGTTTGGGAATACGGAATTGCTACATACATAACTTCAAGTAACTACACTACCTGCAATCAGCATCTGCCTAGCCTTATCCGAACTATGTTGAGGTCGGCTGCCAGTCTAGTATACACCGTGACTTTTTAGTCGTCTTACAAACGTGATTCACTCAATGTGCCCGACATAAAATAGTTCTAGGCGCGATTTTTTTTTACCTACCGTAATAGGTACAAAGAAAAATAAATAACATTAGAAAAAAATATGAAACATCCTGTTAATGATGTTTACGTGTCAAACGGGAGAATATACCTACCCAGCGCTCGAGTCCAGTAGACTACGTCATGCGTCATAATATTGAATAATATTTTTATTTTTAAATTATTAAAATTACCATTTTATTTTTATGAATGCTTAGTAGTCATTGGATACATGAAGTGGGCTGCCGTTGTAAGACGACTAAAAAGTCACGGTGTATAATAATTGAAATAATGTATAATTTTAAAATTAATGGTATGTAACCGATGTGAATTGAAAGTAATGTAATGTTACTAATATTAATTGAAATCGAATGTGATGTAAATAATGTTAATTGTAATTTCATGTAATTATAAATTGATTTTGCGTACCGTTAAAACGGTGAGACATGTAGCACAATGCAATATTATGAACACCTTTGTAAACATACCATGTTTCTGGCAAATAAAATAAATAAATAAATCTAACCGGAAGCAGCTGAATACCTATATTTTACACGGAGCGACTACCTATCTGACCTCCACAACCCAGTTAGTACTAGGTAATGCGATACTTCTTCGTAAGAGTGGTTGTCAGACTTTCGAGCCACTGACTACCAGTAACGACTGTCAAAGATCTACAAATGACAGCCGGGATCAACGGCTTAACATGCTTTTTAAAGCACGGAGGAAACTCGGTATATAATGGGTGGTCACCCATACCCGGATTCACTAGGCAACGTTGAGATCGACCCGAGCGGCTTATTATTTAGCCACGAGCTCCTCCACTGGTCAATACGGTGATTAGTGATAATATAATAATATCAACATCTTTTCAAAACACAATTTTTCTTTTAAGTTCCTCAAACAATTTACAAAGTCTTAGATTTTCTTTTCCAAAGTGCTAGGTCGCGTGCAGCCGCGCCTTCCGGAAATCGAAACATTAAGTACAGCGAGTGCTGTTTGTAACTAATTGTGTTTTAATTTCTTTCTTTGTTGGCACAAGATTGTGTTTGTTTTATTTCACTTTTTGTGGAACGAACGGATATTAAATAGAGGGTTTTAAAAACTATATTAGATTAAGACTATAATTTTGAAGTGTTTGAAGGGTGACATGGCTAGGAAGGGAATTATACTGGGACGATAACTAATAGTGAAGAATGGAAGAAGAAGTAACTATGTGATATTGCGCCTACTCCGAAGAAATTGGGATTAAGACAGGGAATGTCGAAGACTTGAAAGAGTTAGACTTAACATTGATCAAGAATGTCGAAAAATTTATCAATTCACACAATATTTAAAAAAATTGTTCTTTATAGAAAAGAGGAGGTCATGGCTAAATAATAACAGCCACTCGGGTCGATCTTTAGGTTAAGCCGTGCTTGTCTAGGTTGGTCTGTGGATGGATGACCACCCATTACATACCGAGTTTCCTCCGTGCCTCGGAAAGCATGTTAAGTCGTTGGTCTCGGGTGTCATTTGTAGATCTTTGACAGTCGTTAGGTAGTCAGTGGCCCAAAAAGTCTGACAACCAGAATTACCAAGGGGTACCGTATTACCTAGTACTAACTGGGTTGTGGAGGTCAGATAGGCAGTCGTTTCATGTAAAATACTGGTATACAGCTGCATCCGGTTAGACTGGAAGCCGACCCCAACATATTTGGGAAAAGGCTAGGTAGATTGTTAGCTACTTGAAAACCAATACTCTCCTTTCTGTGTGCAAAGCAATCGGCTACATTAAAGACACAAGAAGTTAGACTAATTTCTATGTTATTTGAGAGTTTCCTTGACAACATCATACTCTAAAAGACATGACGCAATACCAAGAATCATATAAATAAAATTATTAGCTACTAAAACCTTATATCCCACAAAATGTCTACCCAAGAACCTAATGACATATCCAGTAAAACAATAAAATTCGACGACAGAACCCATCTACATTGAAAGCTACACAATTCAATAAGACGTACGCCAAATAAAATTCGGAGCACAGAGAGTATAGCATGACACGATGTAAAGGTTACATCTTTGTACAGTGGTAGAATGAAAAGGTATTGTAAAACACGTATTTTTCCGGCATAGCAGGTACATAAATGTCATCGTCATTTAAAATTAAATTAAATTAAAATTCATTTATTTCGGACAACTGACAGTGATCCATATTTTGTTAGTATTATAAACAGCTTATATTCTAGTGTTAGTAACATTGATATAAAAATAATATTATTTGAACAAAGGACGACTAGGCAGGAAGGCATGTTTAATACCTAATCTACCTCATTTGCTTTGCCTTTTAGACTCTAGTCTAACTGCCGAACGACTGCGTATATGACAAGTGTGGAACAATGTTATCTTTTTTTTATAATTATATAAATAGTGAAACTGGCAGTGTTTTGCAATCAATTCATAGTGTTGGTGGAGACAGTGAGAAAATAAAATGGCGTGTTTACTGATTGTAAAAACACTTTAAAATATATTAACTAATAAATTACGTTATAAACTGATGGTGCTTTGCCCTACCCTAACCAAACGAACTTTTTTCGTTCTGCAGGCGTGTCATTAAATTATTCTTGCCTAAGTTTATTGAAACTCAAGTCACACAATTTGAAATGCGATTTCGTTTGAAGAATGTTGTTGATGTAACTTCTAAGTTGTGTCGTGTGCGCACTGCGGTATATTTCGTGAGATGCATGCGCGGTTTACGATGTACCGCTTTGAATATTATGAGTTCTTGTGTTTTACTGCCGTTTGAAGATACAAGACGAGCTAGTATGAACAAGAAATGTAGAATTGTAGAAGATTTCCAACAGTGTTTTAAAATGTCGGGTTTAAAATATAATACACATGGGATTTAAACATAACTGACGAAATGTGGGTATACTAAAGGGTGTATATAGACCCTTAACGAAGCCGAAAGGCACTTGTTCGCCCCGCTATTGCGATCATTTTTTTGTTCTAGACCATACCTGGGAACTTTCTAGTTACGGAGTTATTGGGGCTCAAAGTGCCAACTTTTGCACAAGTTTATTTTTAATACAAATCTTTAAGGTCTAACTTTATTTTAAATACCTCCATGACCCGTTTACTATTCAATGCATCCATAAGCACAAAGTTTTGAATGCGTTACATTGCGTTTTACCGTAAAAGGTTATTTTTCACCCCAAAAAAAAAGTCGTTTCCCAGCAATAATTTTTGTGTAGGGTTACTTAGTTTGATGTACATAATGCTTGGTTAACGGCTTCGTGAAGGGTCTGTTTACACTCTGTATAATTAAGTACACCTCTGCCCAACCCTACGGGGATTACAGTAGTGATGTTATGTTATGTTAAATAAAATAACGATGAATTCTTTCGGTGATAACAATTTCCAGAAATTTAAGTTTCGTAAAAATCAGGAAAGGAAGAAGGAAGCTTTAATTATTCCCGAAGCCGGTTAATTAAAATATTTTATTTCAGACACTACATGGGTGCTTATAAAATGTCGAGAAATAGGTGCATAGTTCTGGTTGGTAAGCAGGCCGTGAATTGAAACCCAAGTGGTTTAAAACCACTTTTAAATTATTATTATGTAAGTAATCCCTAGCAACAAATATAATTCTTGACAGAAGAAGAAAATAAACAGGCCATCGATACACCCAAATTAAATCCACCGATTCGTAAGACTGCCTAGAGACGTTTTATTTGACCCCAATATCGGCTCAGCGGTTAATTAAAAAACGGGTCGGACCCTAACTTGAGATATAGGTATAAAATTAATAAGAGTCACAATCTTTTCAGAAAAAAATATAAATACGCATTCGAAGCGGAGGAGTACTTTGACGGCTAATTGTCCTGTTGTTGTCTTTGTATATTATTACTAGCTGACCCGCGCAACTTCGTCTGCGTCACTTAGGGGTATGAAAAATAAATAGTAGCCGATTCTCAGACCTACTGAATATGCATATAAAATTTCATAAAATCGGTCGTTTCTGAGGAGTATGGTAACTAACATTGTGACACGAGAATTTTATATTTAAGACAATGAATATAGGTTTTAAAAATATAATTTAGCACTGTTTTTTTAAATATTTTCTTGTATTATATTTTTCCATTACAGAATTAGAAATATTTAAGAATTGTTACAAATACCCCTCGGCATTATCAAACATTTTTGTTTTATTATGTAATTTTTATCAAAGAAACTAAAAAAACCACCTTGAAAAACTGAAAAGCATAAAATATGAAAAGCAAGAACATTTTAAATTAAACAAAAGTTGGAAGCAGGCGGGGCCCATTACATTTTCATAATTTTGTAATATTTTGAATGTAAGATTTTTACTTTAACCACCTCCACGACCCCCGTACTATTCAATCCATCCACCGCCACAATGATTTGAGTGCGTTACATTGAGTCCTACCGTAAAAAGTAATTTTTAACCCCAAAAAAAAGTCGTTTCCCAGCAAAAATTTTTGCGTAAAGTTACTGAGATTGAGGTACAGAATGCTTGGTTGACAGCTTCGTGACGGGCCCGTTTACAACCTGTATAACAGTATATCTGTGTTGGTAACCTTTTCCAAAGTCTACATCGAGCTAGCTAGGTGTGAAAAGGTCTAGTGTTTATTGCTAGGCAACGCGTCAACGGAACCGTACTTACTGGATGAACGACACCCATTTGTTGAGTCTAGATAGGAATGAGGTCTAGTTTAGAGATGTTTTAATCACCTGGGTTTGCGTGAGTTCAGCGCTGTGTTAGACAATTATTGTAAAATTGTAACCAATAAAATGCCCGAATGTCTGACTTAAGCCGTTGGACCCGGATGTCATTTTTGTCAGTTTGATAGTCGTTACAGGTAGTCAGTGGCCCGAAAATCTGACTGTCATTCTTACCAAGGGGAACCGTATTACCCAGTACTAACCGGGTTGTGGAGGTCAGATAGGCAGTCGCTTCATGTAAAATACTGGTATTCAGCTGCACCCGGTTAGACTCGAAGCCGCAAGCAACATAGTTGGAAAAAGGCAAGACATGCTGATGATTGTAAAAAATACTGCTTGTATTTTATGTTACCTGAAGAATTAATAAATACAATGAAAGATCCGCATAAATTGGTTTTGTATAGCTTATTTGGCCGTATTTGGCCGTACGGACATGAACATGTAGATAGGACAATAACATGTTGACATGACCTGTTTATTCATTCACTGCTCTGTAAACCTGTTACAAATAGTTAGTTTTAAAGCCAATCTATTTGATTATACAGCGTTTAGTATACTGGTTGTTTGTAGTCAACGCTCTATAAAAGGTTTGTTAACATTAAATGGATTGGAAACACTCGATTTGTAGGCTTTGTTCAGTCAATTTAGTTAAAATTGAATGTGGAGTTGATATTTGATCTTTGTACACACGGCGGCACATGAAGCTGTACATTTCCAGTATAACTTGGCCTCGCTTTGTATAGATTTCCTATACAATGAGAGATCCGCATAAACTGGTTTTGAAAAGCTTGATTGGCCGTCGTGGTACCAACGAATTTGTCCGTGCTGAAAAAAAGCATTCAACTGAATAGCGTTTCTTTTTTGTTTTCATTTATCAATGACAAGCTTTTAGTCGCGGCTTCGCCCCCGTTATGTACGGAAATTAACCCACAGGAACATTTTAAATGTAGCCTATGGCACTCGGGGATAAAGTAGCTTCCCGTTAGTCAAAGAATTTTCGGAATCGGGTCAGTAGTTTCGAAGATTACGCCCTACATATAAACTTACAAAACAAATTTTACCGCTTTATAATATTAGTTTAGAAAAGTGTGTGAGAATAGAGAGGAATCTAAAAAAAAACTATTTGCAAAAATAAAACCGATATGCATTTATTTTACATGATTGACAATATATTTCTAATAATAGGCTTATCCGCAATCAAATGGAACTTAACATACCTAACTGTCGAAATGTGGGTGTACTGTACACATCTGCATACCCTCTCAGAGCATACTGGCGTGATGTTATGTTATGATGTTGAGTAAGTAATAATCCAAGCAATTGCAGCAATCACGACAGATTTGCTGTCTATTATTTAAGAGTTCCGTTCCATATCTCCGAAGTCCATGATCAGATTATGACAATATTTCTATGGGACCAAGTTGGGAGTATACTCTTTCAAGCAAAAAATAATTTTCTAAATCGGTTCAGGCGTCTTCGAGTAATCGGTGAACATACATAAAAAAAAAGTTTCCGACGAACAGAGAACCTTTTCTCCTTTTTTGAAATCGGTTTGAAACTATAAAAACGGCAGAAACGTTCCTATACAGAAAATAGAGCATTTTATTTAAATTGCCTCCACTAAAAACAGCAATTTTCTTTGAAGTGCCTTAACCAGACCAGCTCGTTTTCAACATTAATTTACTATGCCGCTACATTTTTCGCACAGAAACGACGAGAAAGCTGGGATGGTGACACTATTTTATAATATGCAATAAAAGTGTCTTAAAAATACCTTCTTGATCTTGCTGAGTTGAGTAAAAATTCTTTAGATGAGTCCTGCAAACTAGTTCATGTCTGCATATTCGTTTTACCAGTTTGTCGAATAACAAAGCCAATCCTAAGCAATTAGTAACCATACAGGGTGTAGACGGACCCTTCACGGAGCCGTCAACCAAGCATTCTGTACATCCAAACTAAGTTACACTGCGCAAAACTGATTGCTTGGATACGACTTTTTTTTGGGTGGAATATTTCGGGTTACCGTAGGACTGCATTGAATAGTTCAATGGTCATGGTGATATTCGAAGTAAAATTAAACATTTATAACGTGCATTTTAAAAAAACCGCGTGAAAGATTTGGAACTTTGACCTTCAATATATCCGTAACTAGAAGGTTCCCGGGTTTGGACCAAAACAAAAAAAATATCTCAATGAGTATAGATGACCTACTCGGCGGCTCAATGGCGTGCCTAGGGGCCAAAAATACGGCAAGCCCATAAAGCATGGCGTGCCCATAAGGCATGCCGTGCCCATAAGGCATGCCGTGCCCATAAGGCATGCCGTACCCATAAGGCAAGCAGACTGTTCAGAAACCTTACATCGTGAAAAGTAGTAGGTTATTAAGGACAAGCGAAGTTTGTAGACTTGAATGATAGTACCGCCATTTACACGGCTGTACAGATTCATGCCGATCCAAACATAATGAGTGACAAAGTCTCACAGTTACTAAAGTCTCAACCTAAAACGCAGTACTTCACGATTGCTTTTACTTCAAGCATTTTCCGATACATTGCCCATAATGAGTGTTGAAGTATCAAGACAATACATCAAGATAAGATCAGGAGCAAACGTCAGGCCATTAGCGAAGTACTTAAGTACTAGTGAATTACTTAAGTGCGGGCAAGCCATTACTTACTTATGCCCCGTTCACGTCCTCTGGCTATACAGAAAGCGCCGGGGTAGCCCGAGAAATTAAAATTTTCTTAGGTGTTTTTGCAATGTCCCAAATTGAATGACTTTTTCATGAAATAGTCATTGAATGAGATTAAATGAACTTAGAGGGCTGAATTGATGATTTTAACACGTTGAACGCCAGTGCGTTTTCTTCGTTTTTCCATTTGGGCCATGGGGGGCACCATTTGGTCGACATTTAACTGTTCCGTTGGGGCCGCGGGGGACAACATATGACCGCGAGTCAGAGGTGATTTTAAGCGTCTCTATTGGGCCGGCGGGCACAGATATGAAGCTAATATGTATTTGAAGTGACCCCCACGGCCCTGCAGACAAATAGATTGTATTTGGTTTTTAGTAAAAACTATGACTTAGAAAAATATGACAAATAATTTCGGGACAAGACTTGTTTGTAAGTTCTAAAGGAAAAAGTGCGTGTGATAATGTGTTATTTTATATTTTTCCATAAAATTACTATTTATAATGTGTTGTAAAACACTATACTGTTACTTAAGTAGTTAACATCTGGTTAAAGTTGTACTACATAGCTGTTAGGATTTAATTTTTCGGCACAAATCGACAGCTCCTTTTGCCCTATTACAGTCTAGCACGATTTTCGGCTTCGATACCGTTTTTCCTCGCTTTGTAATTGTCTGGAAACGGTCGGAATGTTTGGTCGAAAGAACAAGTACGTCTCTTTTATCTTTCCACTTCATAATAGTAATTCCATCTTCGCTCTCTCTAGCTATATATTCACCCGTCTTCAGTTTAGCATTAGCAACCTCTTTTGGTATATTCCTTCTATTTTTTCTAATAGTACCCACTAGATGTGTTTCATTTTCCGATGACCGACACCCCGACCCCCACGGCCCCCACGAACGAAAAACGCGATTTATTTCCGCTTGGGCCATGGGGGGCAACAGTTGAGTGACAGTAGTATTTTGGTGAAATAAAGTCACAAATTACTTTTCTTCGATTTATTTCATGTGATTTGGCACATTTTCTAGCCCCTAAAGCAATAA
Source organism: Noctua pronuba (assembly GCA_905220335.1). Lineage (NCBI taxonomy): Eukaryota > Metazoa > Arthropoda > Insecta > Lepidoptera > Noctuidae > Noctua > Noctua pronuba. The sequence continues at coordinate 5,356,346 of LR999918.1, read as the reverse complement.
AAACTGATACGTAAAATTTAACAATCGGGCATTTTTAACCTGGCTCCGTTTGCTAACTAAGTGAGGCCCATATGTTGTCCCCCACGGCGTTTAACGTGTTAATGATTATAATTCTGTAAACACATACGTTTTACGGTCGTGAATCATATTTTGTTCAACATACAGAATGACACTAACCTGCAAATTGCAAAAACCCAAAAAAAAATGAATTTTGCAGGCTACCCTGGCGCTTCCTCTATAAGCAAAACCTCGTTGTGTGGCGTGCTCTCTCCGCAGTTGCTATTGAAACACGGGTAACATTCGTGTCGCGCAAGCGTGTAAGTCGTGGCCAGACGGTTAGAAAACAAGGGTACCCGTATGTTCTGAACGTAAGTTGAATTATTTATGGTGTGTGTGAAGGTTTATTAGAGTTAAGTTAGGTAAGGAAGCACAACAGAACAAAAGCCAAAACAGGGCAAAAGCCTACTGTGATGCAGAAGGACGAGAAAATATGTCTGCAATACCTATTTGTGTTTCGAGCTCGTGATTAAATAATAACAGCCCTCGGATTACAAATTGTCTAGCTTGCACCAGTGACCGACCACCAGCTTAACAAAACGTCTAAATGATGATATAGTTACGTAAGAGTATTACTAGAAACTATTACAAACCTTACTAGTTAAACTTGCAATGTCTTCGTGACTGCAAAACGACCCTTACACGATTTAAATATTATATAATCTGCACCCAAACCCGTGTTATATTTACGTATAAAAACTATTATACATATATATATATATATATATATATATATATATATATATATATATGTATAATAGTTTTTACAAAATGTGTATATAATACATGTGTACATATGAAAGTTAAATCAAAAAAGTTGTTGTACCATTTATATGACATTATTTTTCTACTTGGGTTGTGATTGGAGGATTCGATTTATGTAAAAATATGTTTGTTTTTGTTTCATACTCATTAGACATCCATACCCACCATTTATATGAAGTTTCACTACCGAACTTAATATGATTTTATGGTGTTGGATTCAGAATAACTCAAAGTTTAGCACTTATTTTTCACTGATAGACAGCGTAGTCTCCAAGAAACTTTAAAAGTACTTATAACCATGAGATATTTAAGAGTTGAGAAGTTTTATACTTAACTTGGTGTTTAGAAACGGGTTCTTAAACTTGTAGACTACTAGAACTTTGCTATAGAATAGAAGTTTACTATAGAAGTTTTTATTTCAGACCGGAGTCCACAAGGCCATAACAATTTTATTTAACTTCTAGTGTTAGTAGGTTTCAGACACACATTAAAATATACAATTAAAATTCAGCGTGGAGCCGCATCCACCTCCGCAACATCGGGGAATCCCACCGATCTGCAAATACACTGAGAATACTGTTGGTGCTGCCGCGAACACGAGTCATCAGGGATGCACATCTATTCCTAATAATGGCGGCAAAACCATCAATATTTATCATCTGCCTAGCCTTTTCCCAGCTATATTAGGGTCGGCTTCCAGACTAACCGCATGCAGCTGAATACCAGTATTTTACATGGAGCGACTGCCTATCTGACCTCCACAACCCAATTAGTACTGGGTAATACGATACGTGCCTTGGTTAGACTGGTTGTCAAACTTTATGGGCAACTGACTACCTAACGACTGCCAAAGATCTACAAAAGACATCCGGGATCAACCGAGGAACGGAGGAAACTCGGTAAGTAATGGGTGGTCACCCATCCACAGACCAACCTAAGCAAGCGCGGCTTAACCTAAAGATCGACCCAAGTGGCTGTTATTATTAAGCCACGAGCTCCTCCATAAACCATCAATATTATTATCTGCAAACATCCCTGACGCACTGCCACGCCACGGCGGCCGCAGCAGTACTCTCAGTGCATTATACGAGTATATTGAACGCGTAGGCCGCTGTATGTCCGCTGAGTGAAGTTGACCCACAGGCTGCACGTGTAGAAGGACTGACAGTAAGCTTTGAAAAGCGTTACTTTAACTACACAAACAATTCTTTGACTCTCTCTGAAAATGCATCATCCTGTTCAAATTTAATTCAATTAATAATTAGCATCGACGCGATGTCTGACCCGCGCCGACGTTGTTTTTGTAATCTTTCTTAGTTATTATTTACGAACTACCTTACAATTTGTAATAAACTACGTGTTAACCATAAATTAACAATGATCATTTTGCTACGTTAGTATTAAGATAGCTTAAAAGAATCTCAACATCCGGACAAACCTATTTAGGTTTGTTTCTGTTTATATTTTGTTGTGCAAACCTGCGGGCCAGCATGTTATACCTAGCTATACATACCTAGCTAGATACCAATTATTTTTGTCAGTCGAAAGGTCAACCTGCTAATGAAAAACCTTTTTTCCAACGACACAAGGGTCGAATTCGTCCCATATGACGAATGACACATTATTTCTTAATCTACAAAATGTTACATCCATTCCACCTGCGTTACTCCCTTCAAAGTGAATACACCTTTCACGACACGCTACACCATGTATAAATTCAACAAAATGGCCGCCAGTAAACGTGACGGATGAGAACATCATGTATAATTCCTTCCCTCCTTGTGTTAATCCATTTGGAGAATTCGCGGTGTGTGTTTCTCTTTCACTCTTGTGGTGTTAGAGAGGGACGGAATGTGATGGAAAGCCTGCTTTCTATCACAGTGACATCTTTGTTGAAGTTTGTTTTGAACTTGTGTGTTACGTTAAAGTTTCCTTTTGGGGTGAAAACTTCTACTTCAGATATGTGTAACATACATAGGTAACATCGACTGACTCGTTGGTCTGGTGGTTGCAAGCGCGACTGCTGAGCATGAGGTCCTGGGTTCGATTCCCAGGTTGGGTAGTGTTATTGGGTATTTTCATCAGGACTTTGTCAGTAGCAGCCACGAAGCCTCCATTTGTGTAGGCTCGCCCCCTATTATGGGACTTAAATATAACTGGCGAAATGTGGGTGTACCATTAGGTACGCCTCTGCCTCTGTCAGGCTTGATGTGATGTTATGTAACATCAAACCTACACCCCCCGAAGGATTAGACAGATGTGGGAGAGCCAATTGCCATCAACCAGGCACAAATCTAGACTCCGGTACTGCTACGTACAACTTCCTGGTGGAAAAACCCAATAACACTGCACGACCCGGGAATCGAGTCCAGAACCTCATGCTCAGCAGAGTGCGTGCAACCACAAGACACAAGGCAGTAATATCCTATAACATGTTGGCTAAATAAGTACTACAGTATACGTACAAACGCCAGCACATCAACCCAACCAAAACTGTCAAATTTCCCCAATCAACCTTGAACTTAATACTTTAGCGATAAAGTTAAAAATCTATTAAAGAAATTTGACAGATTGTAGTAGCTTGATGTGCTGGCGTCTGTACATATGTATATCTGGTATTAAAAGATCAGTAAAACGGACAAAAACGGGTTGAGTAGGGTCCAAATCGGGGTCAATACCCAGTTTTCGGATCACGCGTCGCTAACACCCCCAAAAAGTCGTTGGCTCGTTCCCTAAAAAGGATTGGAAAGTTCGGGAACATTTCCAAACTTTCCTTTTTAATTATTCAGTCGTTTTCACCGATCAAAACCAAGCTTTTAGGCTAACTCCAATTTACAGTTGGAGAACTTTTCACAAACAAAAACTCGAAAAGCAAGGGAATTATTTTTATATTCCTGAGTACAAAAGAAAAAAAAAAAAATTCCAGACCAGAGATCCATAATATTAAGACCGTTTACGACTTACGGCCATTTTGTATTTTTGTAGTTTGTATTTCATACAAACTTTCAAGTCCTTTTTTTTCGTAATGACTTAAGCAATTTTAACAAAACTTCATACCCATAAGCAAGATACATAGGTCTAAAAAGTTATCAAAGAACATTTTCGAAAAATAGTATTTCAACTAAATTAGACCGATTTTAGATTTTCCACAGAAACGGAAATTTCAATTTTTTTTTTAAGTTATTTCGAAAATGTTCTCTGATAACTTTTTAGACTTATGTATCCTGCTTATGCGTATGGACTTTCATTAAAATCGTTTCAGTCATTTCGAAAAAAGAGGACTTGAAAGTTTGTATGAAATGCCGAAGTCGTAAACGCTCTTAAAACGTTGTAAACAAGTTAGCACTTACTAAAACACGTTAAACAAACTTATTATCTCACTTATGTCAATGACAGTCTTTGTGCTGCCATCCAGTGACACATTATTGGTCATCCACCCTGCCGGCTACAGTAGCCACAAGGCTGTTGGGGCTGTCGCGCACCCGACGCATCAGTGATGCGAATCGCAGCAGCGAGCCGAAATCATCTCCGACTCGCTACAGAAGCGCGGCAATCCCAACAATATCCGGAACGCGTAATAAAAAAATAAAGCACCTACATTGTCGCTGTGACCGTTTTATCGATCATAGATACCCGACGACCGTTACGGTAGAAACAAATTACACCTTGCAGTAGTGGGGTTAATAACTCAGACGGTCCATTCTACATACCCACTTACGCCCACGAGTGAAACGTTATTTACCTGTAACAAAAATAAATATAACTTTAGTAAATTGCAGCGTGTTTTGAGATGATAAGAACACTCCAAAGAAAACATTGTTAATTTAATTTAATTTATTGCCAGGTAACAATGATCCATAATGGTTAGTAACAATTGGAACTTATAAACTACTAGCCTTTTCCCGCGGTTTCGCTCGCGTTAATTTAGCATTTGACAATCAGTTCGGGTTGTACTCTGGTAATAATAATATAATACAATCATGATTCGGAAGATACGTGGCGCCATCTATTATCATAAGAACGTTATTGATGTGAAAGGTACCCTATGTTCGTTTCTGTACACCAGACAACGTATGTGCAAAATTTCAAGATGATCGGTTCAGTGGTTTAGGCGTGAAAAGGTAACAAACAAACTTACTTTCGCATTTATAATATTAGTTAGGATTAGGATGTTAGTATGAATGGCCGTTGAGAGAATGTCATGCTCACTCAAATGTCTCGCTGACGGTGGCGGGTGTGTCGGATCATTCGGTTCCCTTCAAAATGGTTGAATTGAATGGTGCTGATCCATGCGTCATGTTCGTGAACGGGCGCTGTCAGTTGGGACTGGTCATCAGCTGCCATGGTTTATTCTAACTACTTTTTTTTAAATTGTTGATCTAATCTTTTACTCGGGACGCTCTTAATGTGCACATCTTTCTACATCGTTCTCACATATATGTATTATCTCAACATGAATGATGTAACCAAGATCTTGTAAAAATATTTTGATTGAAAAGAGTGTCCATGGAGTTTCTTGCCCATTCTTCTCCATAGAGATCTACGCTTTGGAATGGGCAACTACAGTACTTTCACAAGTTATTATGCCTTGTGTCTGGGACTGTAGCTTCGCCTTCTTTGTTTTTCTGACATTCAAAAGTGCCTGTTATGGTCAATTTAAAAAAAAAAAAAAAAAAAAAAAAAGAATGAAGGGTTAATCACCCTAAGATTTATTTTACTTACAAATCTTGTTTTGATATTTATAATTGATATTATTACTTAGCTCGTGGCTAAACAGTAACAGCCGCTCGGAACAATGTCGCATGGGTGGCCACACATTTTGTACCGAGTTTCTTCCGCGCCTCGGATAGCATGTTAAGCCGACGGTCCCGGCTGTCATTTGTAGATCTTTGACAGTCGTTACAGGTAGTCAGTCGCCCGAAAGTCTGACAACCAGTCTTACTAAGAGGTATTTATTATCCAGTTCTAACTGGGTTGTGGATGTCAGATAGGCCGTCGTTTCATGTAAAATACTTGTAATCAGCTGCAACCGGTTAGACTGGAAGCCCACCCCAATATAGTTGGGAAAAGGCAAAGCAGAATATGATTGAGATTTGATATTAATCTTATTCCAACTTCTGTACAACATGTTTGCAATAAATTGATTTAATTTGAACAGAAACCTATGAATTTTTTTGATGTGAAAGGGCGAATTTAACGATTTGAATCTTTGTAAAATCACAATAAATCGCTCACTTTTTTGTTGTAATCTTTAACGAATAAATGCCAAAAATATATTCGGTCTATAGCCAGAAGGTTACCAACCTTCCAACATCGTTATTTTATACAATGATAGATTGTTTGACACCTGCGTCGTTTGTCAATTTATTGATCGCAGCGGGGAGTTTCATATCTGAGGACATTTTTCCTCACGGGAAAGTGTACCATTTTGTGTTTCAGTTGCGGGAGGTTTATTTATCCAGTTAGTTTTATAATCCTTGAGGTTTTATTCTGGAATGGTCATCATCTGCCTTCTTTTCGCAACTATGTTGGGGTTGGCTTCCAGTCTAACTGCATGCAGCTGAATACCTGTATTTTACATGGAGCGACTGCCTATCAGACCTCCATCACCTCAGTTACTGAGTCGCAGGTAATCGGTAACCTACATACCTACCCGCTAATTGGAATAAAACAGATATAAAAAAAGAGAAGAAACACAAAATAATATCTTGATAAAACTAAATTTTTTGACACGGCTACTGATAAAAATCATACGCGTAAATTCCAATTTTCTGATTATTTGATATTGGCTTACAACAATTTTACTACTACTAATACTTTCAGTAATTTGAGGAGCTCGTGGCTAAATAATAACTGTTGGGTCGATCTTCAGATGAAGCTGCCCTTGCCTAGGTTGGTCTGTGGATGGGAGTCCTGGCTGTCATCTGAAGATCATTGACAGTCGTTACAGGAGTCAGTAGCCCGGTAGTCTGACAACTAGTATTACCAAGGGGTTCAATAATACCTAGTACTATTAACTCCTTGGTAAGAAAAGGTGAGTCCTGAAGGTCAGATAGGCAGTCGCTCCAAATTAAATACTAGTATTCAGCTACATCCAGAAAGACTGGAAGCGACTACAACTACCCAGTACTAACTGGGTTGTGAAGGTCAGATAGGCGGTCGCTCCATGTAAAATACTGGAATTCAGCTAAGTCCGGTTGGACTGGAAGCCGACCCCAACGTAGTTAAAGAGCTAGGCAGATGAATACCTTCAGCAAACTACTCCTTACCGGCCTTTATATCAAAGCAAAAAAACTGTTCCCTTTTAAAAATTAATTTCCGCTATCAAGAGATAAATTAACTATCACCAAAGTTGGTAATTAGGTCTCACCGTTACCGACCGAGACGGCTTCCGGCTCAGTTGACTTTGTGTATAGACTAGGTAAGTAAGTATACTTAGCATAAATTAATTAATTACCAGTCTTCGCTTGTCTATGGCGGGCAGAGTAAACTCAGCTTTGGAAGGCCCAGACAACGTGATAATGTATAGTACCAACTATAAATATGACAGTAAAGTCTAAAATGTATTGAATTTATTTATTTATTATAACCAAGTTATACTTACAGTTTACACCACACATACACGTTATTGGTTGAACATCAAAATCAAGTAAAACTACATAAAATCAAAATTTAAAATTGAATAAAAAAATTGTAATAAAATTAGGAAGTAAATAATATGGTAGACGTTAGAATTGTTGAATTGACATTAGCTACTGAAAAACAGTCAATCCCGAAGAGATTTGGAGAAACATGGAACTCCACATTCGTGTCCACCCCCGTTTCATAGAGCCCATGTGCCATTCCACCATACATATTGCAAGTGAGTAGTGGACGCTCCAGGTGAGTTCCCGGTAGGACTCGGAAACCGGTTGGAATTCTTCACCGGTTACGGTCAGTGACCCCAAACCAAAATCGATTTAGGTTAAAAGTTGCACTTTACCGATTTTTATCGGTTTATGGGGTAACCGGTTTTTCATGAACTTTGGTTTTGATGGTGAAAATTAACCGGTTAAAACCAAGTTGTTATTTAGCCACGAGCTCCTCTGTTCTTCATATATCCTTATAGTAACAATTTTGTTTCCATTTTCTTGCTGTTTAAACATCCCGATTTAGTATAATAATTATAGCTTTGTTTGTTACGGAGAATCACCGACTCCTCAGACTCAGGCACCTACATGGTTTAGGAGTCGGAGTATTTAAATTATGTTCTTAGTCTTTTGGATATTGTAAAGTGATGGCTTTTGGTGAAATCAAGAATTTATTTATTTATAATTGCCATTTTTTGTTGTTTTATCTACAGGTAGAGAGAACGCTTATTTCGAAGATTTAAAACATCAATATCAACTTTATAATAGGTCACTTACAAAACACATTAGTGTAAAATGTCGCACGTTTTTATCACTGAAACTTATGTACACAAATGGAAGCAAAAAAGTGTAAACATTCAACTTTTTCCTATCACGCGTCGGACACGCGACATAAAACAAAGTTGGTCATTTACGCTCTTTTTACGTACATTCATACAAAGCTGATGCGGGCTGTTTGTATGTATATATATATATATATATATAGCTTATGCCCGCGGCTTCACCCGCCATAATTGTTCCGCGGGATCTAACTACCGGGATAAAAAGTGTCTCATGTGTTAATCCAGGTTATAAACTATCTGTGTGCCAAATTTCATCCAAATCCGGTCAGCAGTTTTTGTGTGAAAGAGTAACAAACATCCATCCATCCTCACAAACTTTTGCATTTATAATATAAGTGGGATTTTGATGGTGAAAACAGATTGCTGTAAAGATGGAAAATACTTATTTCAGAAAATAAATAAAAGTGATATTGATGAGCACGAGGTCTTGGATTCGATTCCTAAGTCGGTCAGTTTGTTATCAGTCTATACTAGCTTTAATACTAGCTGTTGCCCGCGACCTTCGTCCACGTGTAATTATTATTACAAAAACACACTTTCACTTTTTTTTTTCACTTTTTGGACTGGATTTTGTAAACAATTTCGAGGTTTTTTTTGCACTCACCTAATCCTTTTTCTTAAATAGCCTAAGTTACTCCTTGTAACATCAACTATATGCCAGTAAAAGTCCCGTCAAAATCGATCCAGCCGTTTGAGCACGCCGGTGGAAACCCAAATATTTGTATCAGAAAACAAATAAAATTGTTATTTGAACCCTGTTATGATTTAGTAGGTGAAAGATTCAGTTTCGCAAGTCCGGGCTCCTATATTTTATCGCTCGTTATTGGTCAAGTTTACGACTCATGCAACTGCCACCCATCATAAAATGCAGTGTTCATAACGTGGCTCTGTAGATATTAAAGTCCGAAAATGATAAAATTTACTTTCCAGTACTATGCTAGAGAAATATTGGACACCAGCTACTAAACTTCTAAAAAATGATGCTGAACTAAGATTGATCTTAGTTCAGCATCATTTTATTTTTCATTTGAGAAAAACCATACGTATTATAATTAGGTGAAAAAGAAAAAAAAATTGAAAAGTGTGTGAGGTTTTTCTTAACTTAGTCAGATAACATTCTTAACTTGTCAGTGACGGTAGGGAACACAATTATAGAGAACCGTCAGTGACACATCGTCTTATAGAAGACAAAATAGAAGGGAGCATTATCCAAACTTGCGCTACTTTTAAAATTACCCCAACATTATTAACAGAATGAAAAGAAGATATAAAATTTAGTGATCTTCTTCCGAAAAACATCACTTTTCAATTTATTTCGCTAAAATCTTTTCATCTTTTTACACAGTTCTGTTCAAGCATCATGGCGGCTCGGAAGTTAGCTGCGAGTGACGGTCTAACGTAAAACTGCACAGAACACAATTTTAGATCATTCAGCATCTTCTTGACTGTATAAAGCTCACAGCACACAAATCAACTCGGAAAGGGATTGGCACCGTATCGCGTTTCGCCTCGCCGTCAAACAGGCGTCAACCTAACGTAAGCAAGCGGATCAGCAGCCCTGATACGTTGACTCGGCTACGGCAAGGCGACGCCGCGCTTACGGCTCGCCGACCGCGGGTTGACCGGGCTGGCATCAGATCAGTTTGAATCCGATCGTGAAGTGTAGCGCAAGGTTATGTCCCAGTTCACAGTACGCGAGATGGCAATCATAGCCACAGCACTGGACGACGAGGAAGAAGAACAAGAAATAGCAACAGTAGTGTGCGTAAGGGTGGACGAAGAGCCGTAAGCTCGCGTACGGCGAGACGTAAACGCGACGACGAGCCGTAAGCGAGTTGACCACGCACCGCACCGCGGTTCGTGAGCTTGTCCTGAGGCGAGGCGATTACGTTACGATTCCGATTAGTGTGCGTTGCAGTAGAATACTGAACGGCTCGAGTTGATACGGTGGCGATCCCTTTCCGAGTTGATATGTGTGCTGTGCACCTTACCGTCACTCGCAGCTAACTTCCGAGCCGCCATAAAGTTTGAACAGAACTATACCTTTAGTCCTCTACATTACCCTACCAGAGATTACTTATTACAAACTACACCAATCCAATTTTCTTCCATTCTACATACAATAAAACAGAGCCCCAAACCACATACAAATTGACTTCATAGTATCGAATCAAACAAAGATCCAAAAAGACTTTATTTCTATCAAAAAGGTCCCTTTTTGTCCCAGAGATCGATTGGCTCATAGATTCTAAGGGCTAGGGTGACCATTCATCACTGCCTGACCGGACTGTCCTATTTTAAAACATTACTGGCTGACCCGACGATTTGTAAAAAATGGGACGGTTTGGAATTTTGAATACATTTGGACATTTGTTTTTGGGTTCGGCTTACTATAAATTAGTAATGGTTTACAAGTTGTATAAGCGGATGTCGCTTTACTTGGTTTTACGTCAGCTCAATTAATTTCACTTGTAAAATATTTCAAAATATTTAAGAGTGCTCTTACATTTTGACTATACGCTAATTTTACAATTAATCTAAAAGGCATATAACGAAAATGTATTCTATTATTATAAAAGTATAGTATATTTGTGAGATGAAAAAAAAAATTGGTCTATATTCAATAGAATCTATAAATTAGAGGTCACAATGATGGCGCTCCGAATGATGTACTGAATACGTTGTAAACGTTTGTGCATCGGTATCCCTTCCACCCTGTATGGACTCCTTTTTTGCATTAATAACAACATAAATTTGAATAAAAACAGTGAGCAATCATAAAATATATCAAAATAAATTGCCAAATAAACTTCACTTTACTTCGTCTTTCCTTGAAATATGATAAAAGCCTATCAAAATGTAGCTACCCGTAATCCAGACTGTAATAAATTGTCAGTCTATCTGATGTTACGTCTGGAAGGTCCTTGACCTGAAATCTTTGCCTAGATCTAGACAGACGAAGCGAGTGCGTGAGTAGTTGTCATCAAAATGACTCTGGTGTCATGTTGAAGGTGGATTCTACGGAGTTTGTTTTTCTGTTATATTTACATTTTTGTTCATAAAAGTGAGATTTTTAGTTAATTTTGCTTTATCCATATGCGCTACCGTCCGTTACCTTTCTACGCTTTAACGGCAGTTATCCGCGTATTCAGATCATACAGATTAACCTGACTACAACAGTCGGGCAGTAGCCCACAAGACACAACATCCGCCTGGTCAAAGAATCCTCCCTTTTCAATATGGGGGATGAAAAATTGTACACCCTGTTCTTCATACCTCTATAAAACTATCTTATGTCTTAGGACATAAGATACTTTTTGATCGCTGTAGTACGTTCCCGTGGGGTTATTTTCGACCGCCATGCGGGCGTAGCCAAGGGCATAAGCTAGTTTGTATATAAAATAAAGTTAAATATACTGTTTTATTTTAACTAACCTATAAGAAAAGTCCTCCCTAGATCCCTAAAGTTACTTATTGTTTTACTTATCTTCAAAGACTACCGCAAAAATTCATAAACTCGTAATTTTTACATTCCGGTAAAAGGTATTATCAAAATTGTTTCATCCTTCTAGTATTATCGTTGACCCACTTCAGCTAAGTTAATTCTCAGGGAGTGTACTCTAAGGCTCCGACTTCCGATAGGAAGCCCACACCCTGGCTTGGAGGTTGGCGCTCTTTCTTTAATGTTAGTGAAGGTGATATTACATCAGTACTTACGTAATACGAAAATAGGTACAAAAAATAAAATGAAGGTTGTGTGAAACAAACTACAAAAGAGCAAATTTTAGGCGCGAATTACACAGAAACGGCGTAAGGTGAAGGCGTGCCGCAGGCATGATGCCGCTTTAAAACATTTACATACAAAATGTACGTAGGTGACGTGTCGTGAATTATACTCAAGAGGCGCGGCGCAGGCACGCTGTTCTTTTGTTTCCTTATAAATTTCTCGCCTGCGCCGCACCGTCACCTTACGCCGTTTCTGTGTAATTCGCGCGATAGGTGGGTAGGTTTAGGCAAATTCTTGGCTCTTGGAATTCCGGGTCAAGCTAAGCGATTTTGTACTGTATTCTATACAAATAAATAAAATTGAAGTGTCTGTTTGTAGTTTCAAAGTAACAGCTTTCTACTTAATGCCTATGCATAATTATTTACGGTACCAACAACAAAAAAAAACCTATTTTAAAATTTTTGTCAGTCGTTCTGTCTGTTTGTTCCGGTCAATCTCCGAATGGGCTGGACCGATTGACGGGACTTTTACTAGCAGATAGCGGATTGTATAATAATTAACAACTTATGTTCAGTAAAGGTGCTATTAATTAAATAAGTAACTAATAACTGACTGCATTGTAAACTGACAGCTTGGCAGTGCAGTGTGAAAATACCGTATTGTAGAAAAATAAAATATACCTATGTTAAGTTACGTAAAGAACGGATAGAATTTTAAAGAATGTAGTAAATTAGTACCTACTGTGGCAGGTGGTTTAATAATATAAAAAGCTCCGGAAATTACGGAGGAAAAAAATTAAGTGCGGTTTGGGATGTTCAGGATTCTGTTCGAGATTTAATTGGATTCTAGCTAATGCGCTCGGCCGGGCGTACCTAATTAAAAAGGTATTTTCCGATATCTCCAGCCATGCTTAACATTCCAGGAATAGTCGTACACATTTATGTATAAACGTTCACCCACGATTACTTATTAGATAGACGTAAACATAACTAGCAGAATGTGAGTGTACTATATTATAGTACTCATCATCTGCCTAGCCTTTTCCCAACTATGTTAGGGTCGGCTTCCAGTCTAACCGGATGCAGCTGAATACCAGTATTTTACATGGAGCGACTGCCTATCTGACCTCCACCACCCAGTTACTACTGGGTAATACGATACCACTTGGTAAGACTGGTTGTCAGACTTTCTGGGCCACTGAATTCCTGTAACGACTGCCAAAAATCTAAAAATGACAGCAGGGATCAACGGCTTAACGTGCTTTCCGAGGCACGGAGGAAACTCGATATGTTCTATATTATAGTACCACTAGTGATATTTTTATTTTATTCACCATCTTAATAAAGCTGATGTCAAACGGTTCACTCGAGTGACTTTTCATTTTCGTTTTATTACACGTTCACATCACAAAGTCAATCTTACATGAAAATACATATCATATGCTAATTATATCGTTCATATGCTAATTTTATTTTTAGATCATTTGAAGCGCGACAGATCGATGTTGAATGCCTAATGTTCAATTCTGATTCATTTTTGTTCAGACGTTTCATTTCTGGTGTAAAATGCCGGATGAAAGACACATGACCAAAAGTGAAGCGTATATCAGCTAACTTAAACAAAACAGGAAAACTCGAGGTTTCAAATGATAATTTTATCCCACTCAAAACATGGTTATCTTACAAAGATCCCCATTACCCCGACACCCCCTGCCTTGACGGATTCTCTTCCAATTACCAAGACAATTTACAATGGGGGCCTCCACCATTTGTGCGCTGCCCAATTTACCCAAGGATTCAATGTACGGGCTGAATTATTTGATAAAAAAAGTTATGAATTGTATGGAAATTTTTCTTGCGGAGTTTTTTGTTTGTTGTTCATTTGTCTTTGGTTTAAAAATGGAGTGCATTTTCAATACAAGAGTATAATAGGCAAAAACGAATACTATGTAAAGTATTGTCGACTTTCAAAACTTGTGTGAAAGTCGGTCGTTTTCTTAGGTCAATCAGGTTTTTTTTTATTGAATGGGCTTACTCTTGACCTCAATCTTATCGACAGGACAGACATAAGGTGGGGCTGCGGGACTGTTCGAAAGAGATACCGCGACCGGGAACACAAAGGGCAAAGAAGGAACATGGATGGGTTTTAGTCAGTAAAAGTCTGACACTCCCTTCCATACCGCCCAGAACGAGGAGGGTCATTTGATGATTTCCGATCCAAAAAAAAAAGGACATACATAGGTCGACGATGGAACGAGTTGACCTAATACCAGCCTATTAACTGGTTATATGTATTAAGCCGCGCTTGCCTCGGTTGGTCCGTGGTTGACAGTTATTACAGGTATTCAGTGTCCTGAAAGTCTGATAACCAGTCTTACCGATGGGTATCGTATTACCCAGTACTAGCTGGGTTGTGGAGGTCAGATAGACAGTCTCTTCATGTATCAAACTGGTATTCAGCTGCATCCGGTTAGACTGAAAACCGGTCCCAACATAGTTGGGATAAGGCTAGGCAGGTGATGATTCAGGTTGTATGTAGGGTACTAATCATCTTTCTCCTGCCCTTATCCCAATTTATTGGGGGTCGGCGGAGCAGGTCTTTTCCATTCCATATTCTAAAGCCTTTTAACCTTTTGCACATCATTGTCACATACACGTGACAAGCAAGCGCGTGCCCTGTACGCCAAACGACACAAATATGTGACAAAATGGTAGGTGAAATTGTGGTTTGGCGTGGAGGGCACGCGCGTGCATTCAAAAGGTTAATACTCGCAAAACATCTCTTATTTAATGTTTGTGAAAAAATTACCTCATATTCCATTCTGACTCTTAAAGATATCTCCCGACTGCAGGCATTTCATTATTTTAATTCAAGTTTCTGAATAAAATCTGCTAGTGCAATTAACACATTCTATTATTCAATGTTATATTGTATTATATTAATATTATATTATATTGTAAATTGCACTAGCAGATTTTATTCAGAAAAACTGTCCGTGCCGTTTTTCTTTATTTATCACAGTTGAACAAAGTGGGGATATATTTTATCTCAACTGACGCTTTGTTTTCTAGAGCCTTGAGTTAGACTTGAATTAAAATAATGAAATGCCTGCAGTCGGGAGATATCTTTAAGAGTCAGAATGGAATATGAGGTAGTTTTTTCACAAACATTAAATAAGAGATGTTCTGCGAGTATTAACCTTTTGAATGAGCGCGCGTGCCCTCCACGCCAAACCACAATTTCACCTACCATTTTGTCACATATTTGTGTCGTTTGGCGTACAGGGCACGCGCTTACTTGTCACGTATATGTGACAATGATGTGCAAAAGGTTAAAGGGCTTTAGAATATGGAATGGAAGAAGACCTGCTCCGCTGACCCCAAATAAATTGGAATATTTTAATTCATTTTATGGAACAATAAGATGTAGCTTAGCAGCTAAACAATAGATGTATAGTAGCCCAAGAATGTTTAGGCGCGCGGTATAAATCAGAACTAACACCTCTTGTATTTTTTTTATCTAATATGTTTTTAAACATACTCACGATACAGAAAAAAATACAACTTAAAATAAACAAAATCGTTAAACTTTCACATTATTTCAAGGGCCAAAAAATCCTTGTACTGTGAATAAGAATAAGAAACTTTAATCTTAAACGGAGTATGAAATGTTACAATATACTTAGTTAGATTGACTGTTAGATTGACTGTTATTTATTTTACTATTTATGTACACACAATAGACAACACAGGAAAATAACATTATAATATATGAGTACATAGGTACTGCTTATTTCATAAGAAATTTCTGCCAGCAGACCTGCAAAAGGAGAAATGAAAAAGAAATGTAGACAAATAGTGTGTGAGAAAAGGAAGAGAATAATGAGTTAGTTGGTTTTTAGTTTCGTTTGTTACTTAGTTTGTTTGATTGGTTGTTGTTTTGTTTCATTGTTTGTTTGTTGCTGCATAGTTCTTTTTTTTTTGTAACGTTGCCATTTCGTTTTTCAAAACAATTTCGCTAAACTGTAGCTATAGCGATTCTGACATAAGAATTAGATCTTATTATATTGTAACTATGTTTCACAAATAAATCATTTGAAATGTTTAAACAACAACAGCCTTCCTTAATTAAGACAACATTATTCAAGCGTCAAACCATTTTTGTCCTTGTCTCTGTCTTTTTTTATTCGGATTTTGTTTTATGCCAGTTCTTTTACAAAGCCTATTCGTCGATTAAGTACTGCTATAAAAATTATATCAACGTTTATGAGAGCCGTTAAAAAAGCCGACTTGGGGCTGAAAGGCGGAATTGAGAGATTAATTCTTAATTCGAATTTAAAATTTATTGTGCTCTTGCATTTTTTAGGACCGGCAGCGGAACTGCGGAGCAAAGAGGCTTCGTATCGTTTCGGCCTTATTTTTATGTAGTCTGTAAGAATAGAAGATACGCTTCAATAGGACTGGTTGGGGCGTGTTGGGAACTGTGTGTTGTATGTATTTGTAGTTGTTAAGTGATCAAAAAGTGATGTATTTGTATTTGTTAAGTGATCAAAAAGTGATGTGTTTTGCGTGAAGAGCGGCAGCTTAAGTGTTTAGTATTTATCATCTACCTGCCTTTTCCCAATTATGTTGGGGTCGGCTTCCAGTCTAACCGGATGCACCTGAATACCAGTATTTTACATGGAGCGACTGCCTATCTGACCTCCGCGACCCAGTTAAAGTGTTTAGTATTCTTACTACTAAATTGTTGTCTCACTCTTACGTCATCTATCTCTGTCTTCCGTTCACTCTAAGCAGCACGCGTACCTCGCACATTGTTTTATTCAATATAAATGTCTAAACCTAATTTATAAGTCTATAATATCCATAAAACAGTGTAATAAACATAAGTGCTCAGTTTGATAATATAGTGTTCGTGGTTTCTTTACAAATATATATAATAATTCTTAATTTTAGGAGCTGTGGAATAGAACATAAGATATATATTCCATTGAATACTGAGAGAACGAACATTGTGAAAATCAAACTTTAATTATGACAAGTTTGTTTTTTATTAAATACTTTTTTAAGATTTTTACCAACCCTAATTTGATCATAATTTAATGCGGAATTCATATAATGGAAATAGATTAGTGGCAACGGGCTAAAAAATACTGGTATAAATAAACCAAGATTTTCGTTACAACATTTTTATAAAGAGGAAAAAATATGAGCACCAATTACTTACTACTTTAAGTAGGAACTTTACCCACGGAAAACTGTTTCTTTCTAAAAAGTAACCAGCTTTGAAATACCAGTTTTACACACAGTATTTCTACAGTACTTTTAACCTAAACCCTGTCTTTATTCCACCAAAAACGCTACATTTAACACGGAGTAAATTCCAGTAAACGCTCACTCGTTGAAAGCACACATGGTGCTTCGGGGAGACGTATACAAATTAGAACATCTTACTTTAGTAGAATGGATGGGAGATGACGTCACGTATCGTTTTCGACGGAGATATATTTTGAATGTGTTGAAACCCTTTTTACACGATTGCCCAAAAAGGGAGTTATTTTGTTATATTAATAAAAGGTAACAAACTCGCTGGATTGTAGTTTTATTTATTTAAGGTAAAAGCACAGAAATAAAAAAAAAAAAAAATAATACATAGCCCCTCCTTTTGCAGGTTTGCTGGCAGAAATTTCTTAAGAAATAAGCAGTACCTATGCACTCATATATTATAATGTTATTTTGCTGTGTTGTCTACTGTGTGTACATAAATAGTAAAATAAAATAAATAAATAAATAAAATAAATAACGTACGTCAGCCATATTTATTGGAAGAGTGTTGCCAACTTACAAATTACATTGTACCTAGCATATTATTGCCAACAAGTTAATGTTTTTTTTTAAACTTGTACATTTATATTATTTTTAGGGTTCGATACCCGAAGGGTAACCAACGGGACCTAACGGGACTAAGCCTCCGCTGTTCGTCCGTCCGTTTATCTGTCAGCGGGCTGTATCTCATGATCTGAATGAATGAATAGATAGACATTTGAAATTTTCACAGAATCTGTATTTCTGTTGCCGTTTTATCAACAAATAATTAAAATAAATTAAAATTAAAGGGGCCTCCCTTAATATGATGGTACGGAACCCTCCGTGCGGGAGTCCGACTCGCACTTTTTTACATATTTTATTACGCATAGACTGCCTTGTTGGTCTAGTGGTACTGCTACTGCTGAGCATGAGGTCCTGTGTTCGATGCGCGTGTCGGCAAATTGTTATTGGGTTTTTCCATCAGGATTTTTTCAGTAGCAGCCACGCAACCTGGATTTGTGCCCGGTTGATGGCAATAAGCTCGTCTCCTATTATAAGGGATTTAAACATAACTGGTGAAATGTGGGTGTACTATTAGGTACACCTCTGCCTAACCCTTCGGGGATTACAGGCGTATCAATATAAGCAGAACATATCAATTTCTTGAATTTTTTACAAGATTGTTAGTGCCCTTTATTTTTAATTGGCGATCCTATTAAAAATAACGGCTGCTTAACGTGATTTCCGAGGCATTGAGGGACTAGGTACCTAATTATGGTCACCCATCCAAGGAAGAACCTCGGCAAAAGTTGCTTAACCGTGAAGATTGGCTATATTATTTAGCCACGAGCTCCTCAAAAAAGAACGTTCACATTCGGAATGTCGGAAAGCATTGAAGCGCTTTTTCAAAAACCTATTTCCTTCGAACAGAGTGTGGAGCAGAATAGAGTGCAACGTTGCAGGTGGTGAACTGGACACAAATTGAAACTTTGAAAGGTCTCGTGTGTGTGACACAGTAGTCGCATTTTTCCTTTTCAATTTTATACACCGTGACTTTTTAGTCGTCTTACAAAAGCAGCGCACTTCATGTATCCAATGACTACTTAAAATTCATAACAATAAAAATTGGTATTTATAAGATTTTAGTAATTCAAAATAATAATATAATTCAGTATTATGACGCGTGACCCAGTTATAACACCCTGTTGCGAGCGATGATCTACTGTATAGGTAGGTATTTTCTCCCGTTTGACACGTAAACATTATTAACAGGATGTTTCATAATTCTAATGTATTATTTATTTTTCTTTGTACCTATTAACTTAATTAATAGTAAAAAATCGCGCCTCGAGGTATTTTATGTCGGGTACATTGAGTGGACCACCTTTGTAAGACGACTAAAAAGTCACGGTGTATATTTGTAGCAACTGTGTGGTGGTTGGAAAATTGCCTCTCGAACCTAGCATAGATTTTGACCAAAACAAAATACAGGGTAGTAGGGACACTTCTTCTTCTTCGTCGTGTCGATGATTTCCCCTTTAATTAAATTTGTTTTATCCAAAACTCTGCCACCTCGACGGCGTTGGTGGTGGCCTCGGACAGGTCCCTCAAAGTGCACGTGGAAACACACATAGTGCATGATAGGAGGTGAGCCATAGTTTACTCTGAGGCACCGCAGTCACACATGGCTTCATCGGAATACCCCCACCGGACCAGGTTGTATCTGCAGCGCCCCACCTGGCTTCGCAATCGGTTTAGGGACACTGATGCACAAAGATGAAAAATTTTTCATCGGTAATTTTTTTAAAATCAACTGTGTATAACAAAAGTGTTATACCTACTCGGTCAAAACGTATGGAACGGCTGATTAAAAAAAAAAATACAGACTGGGTTCAGAATCATGTACTGAATACGTGGTTAGCGTTTTTGCGTCGATGTCCCTTCCAACCTGTATAACGCAGGTTATTGTAACGATTGTAACAAAGTTAAAAAAACAGTATTTAACTGCAGGCAGAACCCCCATCGAAAACCAATACAAACAATTCAAACATCCTGTATATTGAATATCTCTTACAATCACCATCACCAACTTCTAAACTTTTTCCTCGTGTTCTTTAAATTATTTCCTGGAAGAGTTTCCCAGAGTCAACAGCACCCTTCAAATTTGTGCATTTAAGAAACTTTTTAGGAAAAAAATGACGAAAAATTCACAAAACTTTCGTTCACAACGTCAAATTATGACAGCGATAAAGCGATTATGATATCGCACGTGCTGTTAAAGTTTACTATTACCTTCATTTTGTGTGAAAAGTTACACAGCCACCCACACAAGGCAGTAAAGGTAACATAACAGGTCGTTAAGGTATTATTTTGGTCTAGACTTTATTATATTACATATCATCACCTCCTTAATCCCCGAAGGGTTAGGTAGAGGTGTACCTAATAGTACAGTCAGGAGCATCATCATCATTGGCTTAGCCTTTTCCCAACTATATTGGGGTCGGCTTCCTGTCTAACCGAGTAAGACTTTAGGGCTATTGACTACCTGTAACGACAATCAAAGATCTACAACTGACAGCCGGGACCAACGGCTTAACGTGCTTTCCGAGGCACGGAGGAAACTCGGTATGTAATTGGTCACCCATCCACGGACCAACCTAGGCAAGCGCGGCTTAACTTTTTATATTTAGGAAAGTGTAAACATATTGGTGCTTGTGACTGTACACCGACATTTCACCAATTAGAGGACTAAAAGAGCCTATTGCCAGCAACCGGGCCCAAATCCAGACTTCACGGCTGCTACTAAGAAATTCCTGATGGCAAAGCCCAATAATATTTTGCTCGACCTAGGCATCGAACCGAAGCAATGATGTCAGTCAATTATTTTGTGTAAAAAGTAACGCAGTAAATGTACAGGTCGTAAGAATATTATTTTGGTCTAGACTTTATTATTTAGTTTTGAATGGTTTTAGTCTGTGTTTTTGGCCCTGAAACAACTCTCTGCCGTTATTTTATAGATCGTTACATATTATCATCTAATTTGGCATATTAAAATACTAGCTTTAGCCCGCCGCTTCGTCCGCGTGGAGAAAATTATCCCACGGGGATTCACTACCAGCATAAAAGGAGTCCTTTATCTTAGGCGCGAATTACACAGAAAAGGCGTAAGGTGACGGGACCGCGCAGGCATAATGCCGCTTCAAAACGTTTTCATACAAAATGTACGTAGGCGACGTGTCGTGTACACTCAAGCGGCGCGGCGCAGGCACGCAGTTCTTTCGTTTCCTTATAAATTCCACGCCTGCGCCGCACCTTACGCCTTACGCCGTTTCAGTGTAATTCGCGCCTTATAAAGATCGAATACTGTTCAGTTGTTAAAGCGTGTAAAGGTAGAAAAGACCGGAGCTACTTTTGCATTTATTATAATTTTGTATAAGAATTAATGAAGATTGGTAAACAAAAAGAAAGAAAGAAAAAATACATATTTGTCGCAGAGACATGACGTGCAGACAAACAAAATAAGTTAACAATAATCACACGAAGCATAACACATATTATAAAATATACAACAAGACAGAAACAAAAAAAATAGTTAACAGCTTGCACGTCGTGACTGCGACAAGCAGGTTACCACTCAGCATGATGCTGTGATACGGGGGGCTGACATCACAACGCTGGAACCATTATTTTTTTCAAACCCACGTTGAATCCCCACCCCGCACCCCCTCCGTACAATACAATGTGATATTACGCAATCTAGAAAACCTACCTACCCCTCCTGAATTTAAAAGAAAGAGTATTTCGTTCAAGGACATTTTTCCACAAAGACTATTTCAAACAGACTTAATTCAAAAACGTTTTTAGCATGCTAATGTTACGTCCCAGTTCAGCCCGAGAATTTCAATTAATGGTATTCAATACTATACTATACATTATTTAAAACTAAACTCATTTCGAGTGTACCTGGATTCCGTAGCGGCAGCAAAAAACGGTGAGTCATTAGGTGACCGAGCGTTTTAACGGCGGCCATTTTGTACAAAATGGCAGATTAATTTTGGAATACTTACAATACCTTTTAGAGGTAATGGCTTGCAATATGTAGATTAAGTTGATATATTGTTCGTTGGTACAATACTTGCTTGGCATTTTTATGTTTTTTAAAACTTTTGGAGCGAGCCCAGCAAGGCTCGGTTTTTTTTTGTTTACTCTGTTATGTTATTATGATAGACTGCTGAGCATGAACCCCTTCGGTTCCCGGGTCGGGCAAAGTGTTATTGATTTTTTCCATCAGGCATTTCTCAGTAGCAGCTTCGGAGTTTGGATAAAATTTGCGCTCGATTTATGGGAATCGGCTCGTCCCCTATTACATGGAAATTAAAACATAACTGGCGAAATGTGGGTGTACCATTAGGTGCACCTCTGCCATACCCTTCGGGGATTACTGTTGTTGTGTTGGTGTACTTAACGTTAAAAAAAATACCCCTACCTGGAGATACTCATAAGAAGCTCGTTGATACCGGTATAGGTTTCCGGGAAAAGTCACTTAAAGATTTACCTGAAATAAAAGAGAACAAAGGGTAAATATCTCATACTTTCTATTTTAATTCGAGAAGGTTTTTATCTGAATGAAAGCTAGCTTATGCCCACGGCTTCGCCTGTGTGGAGTTCCGTAATTGTCCCACGGGATCGTTCTACCGGGATAAAAGTATCGTATGTGTTAATCCAGGTTATAAACTATCTGTGTGCCAAATTTCTTCATAAAAGAGTCATCCATTCATCAATCCATCCATCCTCACTCATTAGTAAGAAGTAGGATAGTAGGATATAAGCTGTTTGAACTTTGTAGACGCAAAACAGTTAATGTTTTTTACTGAAATCTTGGAATCATTTTGAAAAACACTAATAGCAAAACACACTACCACTTTATACTAATCCATACGCATAAAAAACAAACTTAATAACATAACCCTAAATTCCCCAGAAAAAGAGGAAAAAAATAAACGTACATTTTTGTAAAAGCATGAACAAGGCCTTTTGTGCTGACGGTACTCAGTTAACAATCCATGTCGACCGCGGGAAAACTAATGATCGGGTGCGGATTCGCTTGTTTTATTTATTTCTTGAAGTACTGCAGTTATAATAGATACGATGTAAGTAAAAATTAATTGGAAAGTTAAGTGGGTACTCAGATTAGTGTTGTATCAAAATTGTGGTATGGGCACAAAGTGAAACTATAAAGAAATGTTTTTTTAGATTCTTAGACTTTATCAGGAATGGAACCATTATAGGTTACCTAATGGGTTTAAAAGTACCCTTAACGAAACCGAAAGGCACGTCTTGTTTTCCCCGTCATTGCGATAATTTTTTTGGTTTAGACCATACTTGGGAACCTTCTAGTTAAGGAGATGTTGGGGGTCAAAGTTCCAACTTTTTTCAAAGTTTATTTTTAAATACAAGTTTTTAATGCTATAACTTTAGTTTAAATACCTCCACGATGTCCGTACTATTCAATCTATCCATCAGCAGTGTTTTGAGTACGCCAATTGCGTCCTACCGTAAAACGTGATTTTTACACCCAAAAAAATCTCGTTTCCCCTTAATCATTTTTGCGCAGAGTGACTTACTTTTGATGTACAGAACGCTTGGTTGACGGCTTCGTGAAGGGTCCGTTTATACCTTGCATGTAAAGAACGATCTAAGGCATAAGACTCTTCGGGTATACTAGAAGAAACGCAAAGCATAGTAACCCAATACTATTTAATTATTGTTGCTTTTCGTCTAACCAACTAGGCTTAATCAAATACAATTTTTTTCATCACACAAAGTAACACTCCAACAAAAAAAATTGCAAATGGAATTGGCATAAAAACTCACTTAAAAAAAACAAAACTAGAAATAAATTCAATCGCATTAGGGACTAACTGTTACCAGCCAGTGTTTTTAAGTAATTTTATTATTTTTACTGTATTCCGTTTCTATGTACTACTAAGTACACTGAATATCTGCTACTTTTCAACCTTATGGCTTAACTAATAAGGTTTAAAACTCGAAGCGAACTCGAAGGTACCTTCGGGTGAGTTAATACCATACGGTTTCCATCAGGGTAATGACTACTCAATGAAATGAACATGTTTCGAAGACATACTTGTTACTTATGTATCCCTGGTACTTATATCAGTAGATGTATTTTTATTGATGATGAATTGGACCTTTTTGAGAGGAGCTCGTGGCTAAATAATAACAGCCACTCGGGTCGATCGTTAGGTTAAGCCGTGCTTGCCTAGGTTGGTCTGTGGATGGGTGACCACCCATTACATACCGAGTTTCCTCCGTGCCTCGGAAAGCATGTTAAGCCGTTGGTCCCGACTGCCATTTGTAGATCTTTGACAGTCGTTAGGTAGTCAGTGGCTAAGTCTGACAACCAGTCTTACCAAGGGGTATCGTATTACCCAGTTCTAACTGGGTTGTGGAGGTCAGATAGGCAGTCGCTTCATGTAAAATACTGGTCTTCAGCTGCATCCGGTTAGAGTGGAAGCCGACCCCAATATAGTTGGGGAAAGGCTAGGCAGATGATGAATTGGACCTTTTTGGAAGCTGTTTAAGAAAGAATCAAACAGCTGTATTTGCGAAGTATGAGGATTTATAATAGAGAGTAGTTTGTAATTAGTTAAATTGTAATAGAGTGTAGAGGAGACCAAAGACACGGTGGATGGACTGTGTGAAGGATGATACGGCTAGAAAGTAGGTGACTGCTGAGATGACGAGTAATAGAGAAATATGGAAGAAGAAGACATGCTGCGCCGACCCCAAATGAATTGGGATAAGGGCAGGAGAATGATGAACGATGAGGGCTTTTATAATATTACTTTCATGTCCGTCTGCCTGATGAAGAAATAAATTGGGATAAGAGCAAGACAATGCTGATGATGTCCGTCTGCCTGATCTTTTTTTCATATCAACGACAGCGGATATGTAACACGAAAATCTTCTTGCAATACTTTCTTTACTTCCTTCGCTCTCAAAGAACATCATCTGCGTTTATTTCTAAATCGCTACTTATTATAAATAACAAAGTAATTTTTCTTTAAGTCTGTTTTCTTTTAATACCGTTTCAAAGCCAAGTCAGAGGATCATGGGTGGCATAAAAACTCTGACACTAGGTTAGATAGATAAATCATTTATTTAGTGCACACAAAAGATATAGCACAACACACAGAAGCACAATTAAATAATAAAAATTACACGACTATATATGTAACTATAAAGGGTGTAAAAAGACCCTTAACGAAGCCGAAAGGCATTTGTTCTCCTCGTCATTGTGATCATTTTTTTGTTCTGGACCACCTGGGAACCTTCTAGTTACGGATATATTGGGGGTCAAAGTTCCAATTTTTTCACAAGTTTTTTTTTAAATACTACTTTTTAAGGTTCTAACTTTACTCCAATTACTTCCATGGTCCGTTTACTATTCAAAGCATCCATCAGCAATAAGTTTTGAGCGCATTATATTGAGTTTTAACGTAAAATTTGATTATTGCCCTCAAAAAAAAATTTCGTTTCCCAGCAAACATTTTTGCGTAAAGTTACTTAGTTTGATGTACAGAATGCTTGGTTGACGGCTTAGTGAAGGGTCTGTTTACACCCCGTATAAAAGCAAGGTGCCAATATACAAAAAGAAAAATATGTGTACGAAAGAAGTATATTTATTTTATTTATTTATTATATTTAGTACAGCATAAGCCATTAATACTAAATGAAGTTATCCTTTTATTCGGTCTTCTCACAGAACCGCAAACATTCTAACATTATCGTCTTCCATTCATCAGCAAACAAGTCCAATCCAGTGTTGGTCTCCACGAGCGTGTTGAGCATCCTAAGCATACGCGGTATAGGGGAAGTGGATCGAGCTATAGTGCGACAAAATGGGACATTAAACAATTTATGCTTTCTAGAGCGATATATAGTAACACCATGACATACTTCAAATCAAATAACGAGTATACAAGGTGCGGTGTGCGTCTCAAGAGTCCAGCTCAGCATGTGTCATGTGTGGTTAGGCACTAACCACACGATAAAGAAGGAGAAGATTCCTTTTAAACCCATATATACATGACTACGAAAACGAAATACACAATTCCTTGCCTAATACTTTCTTTACTTCCTCCCTTTCACAGTACATAAGCTTATACAGCTGCATTTACTTCCAAATACATAATAAATGTAGCCCAAGGTTCTTAGGAATGTAGGTCGATAACATGAAAACATGTAAATAAAATAAATCTTCTTCAACGGTACTTAATCTGAAACTCGTGACAAAAAAATAAGATTACATTTTTTGTCGACAGAAAATAAAACTGGTCAAGTACGATCGTAATGCGAGCGCCGGTTCCGTACCGTAAACGAGTTATTGACGCCAGGACGTTATTGCCAGGGACAAGATGGCGGCGATGAAAACCGCATGTCTAATGTCTTCTTGCTCTTCCATATTCTCACTAACTGTAGGATTACAGATAAAAGTTCAAAGATTCAAAGGACGCCATGAAAAGTTTATGACTAAAAAAAACGATAGAATCAGTTGAATATTCAGCTATCACGGTAGTGAAACAGTTGCGTAGGAGATTGTAGACTAAACCTTTTTATCTTTTTTCATTGTTATTTGAAGTAGGTACTGTTGACATCGGTATATAGGGTGACTGGTAATTAGTGACCGATACTTAAACACGTGATTGTACTCATGATAACAAATGACTTTCCCAAACAAACATTTTTTTTCCTATTCTCATTCACTTTTATTACTATAACACAACAGCCGTATGAAATTAACGCGTACGCGTCTTTGACCTATCAGCAGTTAGCCGCGTGATGCCTTATTGTCTCATTACTATCGTACCGTTTAGCAGTGGGTAGGAAGAGCACCCGCGTGGCTCGCGCGCGCGCGAATTACTTACGGCTGTCGTGTTACTGTGATAGTGAATGAGTATTAAAAAAAATGGGTCGTGTTCGGAAAAGTTGTTTGTTATCATGAGTACAATCACGTATTTAAGTATCGGTCACTAAATACCAGTCACCATATATACGCGATTGATTTGCGTTTTTCTCGTACCTTGACAGCGTCGCCACGTCTACAACGTTTTGTTCAAACTACTTCGGAACCCTAAAAATGGCGACAGAATTTCATTTCAGTTTTTACAACTGTAACTTTCGTTGTGGGTACGATCTGTTGTTTTATTTTCAAACAAAATTCTTTGCTAAATAAATGTCAAACAAGACCTACTTTTCTGCAGTTGTAGTTTGTTTATTTTTAGTTTTCTTTTGTTTAAAGTGCTATTCTTTTCTCTTCGGTGGAGACAGAGACATGATTTGAATCACAGACGCGGTGTCTTATTTAAAAAAAACAAAATAAGAATATCCGAGAATGACTTGGGTACTCCGACTTAAACTCAAAACATTTAAACTTATATTGTCACTTATGGGATGTCTTCCGTGATGTTCATTATTTTGAGCTCCCGATATTACGACGCTGTTGCAAGCGCCATGATCGCCATGATGAGTTTAGTTGTAAACAGTGAAAGCTTAAAACAGTGTTCAAAGTATTTATTTTAAATAGACCTTTTGCACACATAGTCAAAAATAAGCTACCTACAGTTCAGGCCACAGGTATACGGTAAGGTTACACGATTACCTTGGTATGAACTTAAAACTGAAAATAGCTGCCCGAGATATTTGAATAAAGAATTGGGTTAATATTCATGTGCACTTAAAATAAAATGAGCCGTCGCTTGCTGAAAAATTCTGACATCAAATTATCTGTAAAAAACTGAGGAATAAACTTGGAGGTGAAAAAAATGACAACATTTTTGAAGAGTGAAGTTTTGAGTGCCTAAGACCTAAAATATTCAATCTTATACCCTTAACGAAGCCATCAACCAAGCATTATGTACATCAAACTAAGTAACTATAAGTTGCTGGGAAACGACTTTTTTTTTTGTGGTGAAAAATCACGTTTTACGGTAGGACTCAATGTAACGCACTCAAAACATTGTGCTGATGGATGGATTGAAAAGTATGGGGATCGTGGAGGTGTTTACAGAAAAAAAAACTCACGTTAAAAACATGTATTTAAACAAAAAACTTGTGCTAAAGTTGGAACTTTGACGCCCAATAGCTCCGTAACTAGAGGGTTCTCAGGTATGGTCAAGAACAAAAAAATGATAACAATGACGGGGAGAACAAGTACCTTTCGGCTTCATTAAGGGTCTTGTTACACCATTTACAAGAAGTATTCGAAAAAGTTCCTGAACGTTTCCGTTCATATGTAGCAAAGCGTATAATATTGCCTTTTACTTCAAATTACTGTTAATATCCTGTCGGAAAACAGGGAAACCCAAGTAATATTAATAGTAATATGGAGGCTGGCACGGGGGCCAATTAAGTTCTCTTATTTATTTGTAATAAGGTTTTATTATAAATGTGCGTGTGTGTGGGTGAGTGTTGGGATGGCGTAGAGCTAAAAGGACCTCTTCTTCATGAGGCCGCGTGTTCAAAACTGGGCAAGTATCAATTTTTTTTTTATCCTATTAATTTGTGTGTAGAGGAGCTCGTGGCTTAATAATAACAGCCGCTCGGCTCGATCTTTAGGTTAAGCCGTGATTGCCTAGGTTGGTCTGTGGATGGGTGACCACCCATTATACACCGAGTTTCCTCCGTGCCTCGGAAAGCACGTTAAGCCGTTGGTCCCGGGTGTCATTTGTAGATCTTTGACAGTCGTTGGTAGTCAGTCGTCCAAAAAGGCTGACAACCAGTTTTACCAAGGGGTATCGTATTACCCAGTACTAACTGGGTTGTTTTTTTTTTATAATTTATTGTTCACAAACATAATATTTTTTTTAAAATCTACAATATACTCGCCAAACTTTTTAGTTTGATGGCGAGAAGCGCTTGTTTTTACATACAAATAATTTAGTAAACTGACCTTAAAACTACTACAAAACTGTAATACTATAAGATGTGAATTTATTTCTCGGTAACGGCTGAATCCTCGTTACCGAGAAATAAACTCCTTAATCTTGATTTTAACATACCTTTACTTAATTTAGGGTTGTGTCTTAACATATCTATTTGATTAAATACTTTTGGCACTAAATATCTTGAAATTCTTTCCCCATAATAATTTGTTATTTTCGGTTGAACTAGTCTTTTCTCTCTTACACTTCTTGTATTATATTTATTTTCAATAGGAACTTTATAATCTTCACTAAAATAGTGTTCTAGGCTTATCAAATAATTAACTTTCTTATCTATAGGTAGGATTTTACAAATGGGGAATAATTTTTCATATTCTTTGTTACATTCTTTCTTAACCTTTTTGCTAACTAGGAACTTGATCAGTCTTATCTGTACTTTTTTTATGTCTTGTAAATAAGTTTTAAACGTTCGCCCATACACAATAAGTCCATAACTAATAAGTGAGTCAGCAAGTAGAGGTCAGATAGGCAGTCGCTCCGTGTAAAATACTGGTATTCAGCTGCATCCGGTTAGACTGGTAGCCGACCCCAACATAATTGGGAAAAGGCTAGGCAGATGATGAGTAATATGTGCATTTAAGTTTAACGTAGACAATCACTGACTGCCTCGTTGGTCTAATGATCGCAAGCGCGACTGCTGGAAAGTCCTGGGTTCGATTCCCAGGTCGGGCAAAGTGTTACTGAGTTTTTCCAAAGAGGATTTGTGCCCATTTGATGGGAATAGGCTCGCTCACAATGACATGGCACACTTTAATGAACTGGCGAAATGTGGATGTACTATTAGGTACATCACTGCCTCGCCTGTCAGGGATTACAGGCGTGTATTATATTATAATAGCCAAAAGAAGTAGGAAATCGTCAATTCTCCTTGAGCAGCTTTGGTGATCAATACTCAAGATTTCTCTGCATTAGAAGGAGCCTTTGTCTTGGAGCAGGACAATAATTGGCAGGTATTGAATGTGCTCCTACATTGCATAATATTGTGTGTGTGTGAGTTCGTCAAAGCGTGGTCGTATTAGTACATACTAGGGATGTTACGGAGCTTCGATTCCGATTCCGAAAGATCGGAAGTTCCGATTGATATTACACCTCTGGTTCCGACTTCGACTCCGACACTTTTAAATCGGAAGTTTTAATCGGAGATCGGATAGCGGCGGCAGAGCGTGGCGGACGCGGTCAACGTGTGCGAACAGGTTTATGTATGTCGCGCGGATCCCAATCCACGTGATTCCTGTCGTTAATGCTGCCACCATCTCGGGCTACGCCTCCGATTCCGATTCCGAATCCGATCCCGACTTCAGTTCCGATAAAACCACTTCCATAACATCTCTAGTACATGCACACACGCATAAGGTGCGATGGCGCGGTGTGAGCCAATAATTGTTCATTCATTGCATTGAGCTCCGTATTAGCTGGAAATGTTTAATTAATTTCTATTTTGATGTCAACTATGCCATTGCCATTGTTTTGTATTGTAGACTGAGCTTGTTTGCATGTATGTATTGTAACTATTATAACATTGTTTTTAGAATTAACTCTATAATTATTGACCTAGATGTCTATTTTTTTAATCAAATGCACGTGTGCACCTGAAGCCGTTAGTCCCGGGTGTTATTTGTAGATTTTCGATAGTCGTTAGGTAGTCAGTCGCCCAAAAAGTCTGACAACCAGTCTTACCAAGGGTTACCGTATTACCCAGTACTATCTGGGTTGTGGAGGTCAGACAGGCGGTCGCTCCATGTGAAATACTGGTATTCAGCTGCATCCGCTTAAGACTGGAAGCCGACCCCAATATAGTTGGGAAAAGGCTAGACAGATGATGGATAAACAATCTTGTTATTCAAAAACCATATTCATGTCATGAAGGTTTGGTAGGATGGTTTTCCCCAGAATTTATCGTCGAATTTCCGACAATTTACAGCAATAGAAGCGATTTGAACCAAACTACATTTCGACACGCTTATTTCGTATTGCACCTATTATTGTATCGATTCCAATTATGCATTGTTCCACACGCGAAGATAGTGCTTTCAAAATTGATGATATTTCAAAGACGATTTGGTTTAAATTAGTATTGACAAACATTTACAAACAACGGTTTATTTCCTCATTCGCATAACTTACAAACCGTTTTGGTTAATCTTTCATCTTGTAACAAAGCAAATAACAAAATGAGGTCTTTAAGCTAATATCTCTTTGAAGCATGCAATAAATAATGATGCAAATATGCTACAAACAACATATAATAATGCTACAAATCTAAAGTTCCATGCTATGTTAAATTTTAAGTTAACAGACTGACGGACAATTAAGAGTTCCCATAATGAATTAATTTGTTGTATTTCTCCATCTATGTATTGTTATCTCTCTTTACTTTGTATATTTTGTTTTTGTGTAAGTATGTATTATTATGTTTTGTGCTTGGTTTTTTATTTCTTGTGGGTTTGAGATGGCGCAAGAGAAGAGTACCTGGAAGGATATGGGGAGGCCTTTGCCCAGCAGTGGGACATACAAGGCTACTGAAAAAAAAAATTCTTGGATTTTTTCTGCTACATTGCACCTACTATGCTTTGTCTCTGCATCACCGTAAGGTAGACTGGTAGAAAATGCTCAAAGCATTAAGTCCGCCTTTCTACAGTGTTTTTTTTTTACATTATGTGCATAGAGTTTATTATTTTTTTATTTGCCTGTACTGTCCCACTGCTGGGCAATGGCCTCCCCCAATTCCTTCCATGTGCTCTTTTCTCGTGCCACCTCGAACCAGCCCTCGCGGTAAGCATTGCCGGAAGACGAACGGCGCCGCCGAGGCTGGCCCACAAAGAGGTGGCGAGACGATCTGGACGCATAAAGTTTTAATAAATAAATAAACAATGATTTTGTTTGTCCTTTTGAGACAAAGCACCCTAAAAACTCTAAAATCATTAATATTTAGGCCACTTAAAATATT
This sequence comes from Noctua pronuba, assembly GCA_905220335.1. Taxonomy (NCBI): domain Eukaryota; kingdom Metazoa; phylum Arthropoda; class Insecta; order Lepidoptera; family Noctuidae; genus Noctua; species Noctua pronuba. The sequence continues at coordinate 5,324,548 of LR999918.1, read as the reverse complement.
TCCCTCTCAGAACCAACGTCACAAGAGAACCAAACAAAATAACGACGCTGGTAGTTGAGATGTAGCCAACATAACAGAACTACTGGCAATAACCCCTATCCCCCTTTTATCTGCCATGGCGCCACGTAGTCTGGCGAAAGTTTTGTGTTTTTGCCCCGGCCCCTAGCTTCTTGAAGGTTGCCCAGGGTTTGAGGTCAGTGGGTTTTGAATTTATTGGGCTGTTCTATGTAGGTAAGGGTTTTTAGAGCCGCCGGGCATGGGAGCCGTGATTCATTGTGATTTTTTTTACAACATGAATAGCGATTTTCTTAATTTTTTTATCGATAATTATTTTTCAATCAAACTCAAAGCATTTATTTCAATTAGACCATTACAGGCACTTTTGAATGAGCTCGTGGCTAGATTATAACAGCCGCCCGGGTCGATCTTTAGTTTAAGCCGTGCTTGCCTAGGTTGGTCTGTGGATGGGTGACCACCCATTACATACCGAGTTTCCTCCGTACCTCAGAAAGCACGTTAAGCCGTTGGTCCCGGGTGTCATTTGTAGATCTTTGACAGTCGTTAGGTAGTCAGTGGCCCAAAAAGTCAGACAACCAGTCTTACCAATGGGTACCGGATTATCCAGTACTAACTGGGTTGTGGAGGTCAGATAGGCAGTTGCTCCATATAAAATATTGATATTCAGCCGCATCCGGTTAGACTGGAAGCAGATACCAATATAGTTGGGAAAAGGCTAGGCAAATAATGAGGTACTTTTGAATAACAGAAAAACAAAAAAAAAACAAGCTACAGTTACAAGGCATAATAGCTTGTGAAAGTACTGTAGTTGCCCTTACCAAAGCGAGGCTTAGCGTTTGAAATCTATATTAACTGAGTTAAATTTTTTTGAAAGTTTGTATGTAAGGGGTAATCTTTCGAAGTAATGATCCGATTCCGAAAATTATTTCACTAACGGGAAGCTACATTATCCCCGAGTGTAAAAGGCTACTTTTAAAACGTTCCCGTGGGTTAATTGCAATACATAACGAGGGCGAATCTGCGAGCAAAAGCTAGTGTACAATGAGGCGCTTCAGCGTAAACCAAAATGCAGACTACTATGCCATTAATGTCAATTCTCCCGTAACACATTTCCTCTGTGCATGCTCTCAGCCCAGTCACTCAATGTCAGTTATCACGAATGTGTGTAACCCGATATATCCCGGCTCTCCCCTTTATACCGCGAACTGACAACTGACTGAAATGTTACACAGAATAGAGGAGGAATGTTTTTTGAAATTTAAATGGAATTACGTTAACGGTTTTCGAGTTTTATATTCGGTTTCTTATTTCGAAGCTCTATAGCTTTTATAAAAATGGAATTTCAAAATCACATACGGAGTTTGCTCCGTGCCTCGGAAAGCACTTTAAGCCGTTGGTCCCGGCTGTCATTTGTAGATCTTTGACAGTCGTCATAGGTAGTCAGTGGCCCGAAAGTCTGACTACCAGTCTTACCAAGTACTAACTGGGTTGTGGAGGACTCCCAATATCCTAAATGTGCCCGCGACTGCGTCTTACGTAATAAATAAGTTCATTCCGTTTAATATTCTCAGTTTGAACACAACGCCATTACTCTGCGACGTTCAATTGTTTCAACGACGGATACACCATGAATTTACTGTACGCCGACTTACAAAATAGCTTGTTATGCAAAGTAGTGCTTTATCTTAATCGTGATAGAGTTGTAAATAAGCTGTGTTTTACTATACTGCGAATAGTCACGGAACTGTATGCAAATTTCAATTTTGAACTGAAATTTATTTACTTGTAAACATGAATGTTGTAATGAGGGCCTTTGATTATATCTTAGAGGAAGTTTTAATTGGGAACAAATGTATTTGAGATTGGCTGGAAACGTAGTTAGTGTTTTCTGAACGTTGTTACTTTGAAGTTATGTTCGTTTTAATTGGAAACAAAATGTATTTGAATAAAGAAATTATTTCATTTTACATTACAGTTTTCAGACCTGCTGAAGTTTTATTTTAGACAGAAGTATTACTTAAAAGTACTTTTAGTAGTCTTTTTAGGTCAGTAAACAAGAAGTAGCTACTTACACATATAAGGTCCCATTAAAATAGATGGACAAACTTTTAGAAATCATTCAGACCACCAAAATAAGGAAAATGGTAAAAAAAAACATATTAGATACTTACAAGAAAAAACATCAGCTAACAATAATACACTAAAAATGTTAGTCTACTGAAAATTACTAAGGTTAAATACGGAATGAAAACCGTAAACCCCCAATATCTCCGTAACTAGAAGGTTCACAGGTATGGTCTAGAACAAAAAATGTTCGCAATGACGGGGATAACAAGTGCCTTTCGGCTTCGTTAAGGGTCTTGTTACACCCTTTATGTATGAAGAGAGAAAATATGGAAAGTTTGGGTGACTACCAATTTCAATACACAAAGCACACAAATAAATTCAAACTAGAAATAACTGTTGTCACTTCGTGACTTACCTATTTAGAACTTTATCGACCTTAAAACCCAGACCCATCTGGACCTCCTAGGCTCCTAGACTAAACAAAAAACAAACGACGACCTAACAAACCCCCAGACGGTCAGCAGTGTCAACAAAATTGGGGTCATTTAGCTTAGGAAAACTACCATTACGGTGTCTAACAATATTGTAGCACTAGGCTTACTCGGGTCTGTGTATCGACACATTGCCGATGTCGTAGTTTTTCTTTTACTTGGTACTCGATAAAAGTGGTCGTGATAATGTGGAGTGCGCTTTTAGATAATAATGTATTTTAGGAAAATAGGAAAGTTATTTGCTTTTAAATTTATATGTTTTGTAGTGTATACCGGGAGCTCGTGGCTAAATAATAACAGCCGCGCGGGACGAGCTGTTGTAATGGTAATTCTTTGGATGGGTGACCACGCATTACGTACCGACTTTCCTCCATGCCCCGGAAAGCACGTTAAGCCGTTGGTCCCGGGTGTCATTTGTAAATCTTTGACAGTCGTTAGGTAGACAGTGGCCCAAAAAGTCTGACAACCAGTGTTACCATAGGGTATCGTATTACCCAGTACTAACTGGGTTGTGGAGGTCAGATAGGCAGTTGCTCCGTGTAAAATGCTGGTATTCAGCTGCATCCGGTTAGACTGGAAGCCGACCCCAATATAGTTGGGAAAAGGCTAGGCAGATGATGAGTGTATATCGTGCTTATGTCCGCATCTCCACGTCGTTGAAGCGTTTTAAATAATGGTGTAAAAACATTTTTCGGCCATTGCGATCATTTTCTTGTTCTGGACCAAACCTCAAGGTTCCAACTGTTTCACAATAGGGTTGGCATATGTGTATGGATAAAAACCCCCTTTTTGTTAATAAAGAAAAAAAACCGTTTCACAAGATTTTTTTTAAATACCTGTTTTTAATGTAATATCAAAATTTAAAATCACGACTGTAATCCCCAAAGGGTTAGGCTTTGCGGATTACAGGCGCGGTGTTATGTTTATGTGAAATATTTACTACACCCAAGATAAGGATTGAGTCACTCGGCCCTAATTGAATAAGCTTAGGTATTGACCACATTCCATTTTGTAGCTTCTCATTTCGTTTAATTGACCAATCAGCACACGTGATTCAAGGTATGATTTGCGGCTAAGAGTTTCGATGCATAGCTCCCTATTCGGGTTACACGCTACGAACGCGTAGCTGGAGAAGCATAAATTATTCGTAGCAAGGATATCGACTCACCTACACCGTCGTAGTAATATCATTTCGTTGGCTACGGCGTAGCGTTTTGCTACGGTCAGCTACGCCGTAGCAATCTTTGGGTTAGCTACGCCGTAGCAATCATTATGTTAGCTAAGCTTGCGCTAAAGTAAAACTAAAATTTGAAAAAGCATGTTTATAAGCTCTGTGGTTATTAGTTTTGAGTCTTACGGATGTATTTTTAAGTTTTACTACAAAGAAAGTCGTAAAAAAAAATACAGGACATCTTTATTGTCATTGCGGTATACTAATTCTTTGTCCCCAAAATGGTTTACACAATGAGATTAGAAAATACAAAACATTCTTATATGAAACCTAAACAAAGAAGTAGATAACCATTTTCAGGAACAAATAAACTTTCGCTGAAAATAAAAGAGAAATATTACTCGTCGTTTTCTATATTATTATTTTTTATTCTTGAGATATAAATACTAATGTGTTTGTGTGATATTATCTGCTAGGGTTTCGTTGCCAAGGTAATAATACATATATTATAAGAGACGATATCTTTCTGTATGGGTGAATATCACAGCAGCAAATTTTACATGTCCACGTTGAGAATCGAGGTGTAAAATGATAGGATGTTTCTTATTTTTTTTTATAGTGAACTACGTAACTCGGTTCAATTAGGGCCACATTTTTTGTTTTGATAAGTTTAAATAAATAATCAGGAAAAAAAAATCACCTTAAAATTCAAGTTTGGTGGCTTGTCCCAGTTCCATTTTTTGAGATAATTGCATTCACCATAGTAACAATTTGGGGTAAAATAGCAAATAAATAATTTCCTTAGTATATACATAAGACACACTATCTAAAAACAATTAAACCATATTAAATAATCTAATTTAAAGTACAGGACACTCGATCAAAGTTTGTCCAAGCAAAAATCAAAATTTTGTTGCCTTTTTTTCAATTTACTATAACACGAAGCTTCAGGCATCTGTGATCAATTGTGTTTTATTATTTCGCAATTCTAAGTCTTAGGCCAGCACTTGCGCGTAACAGGTATGTGATTAGTGCTGGGATTACCCCCCAAAAACGTAAGTACTCACCTTGAGTGGCACGGGGGACAAGAATTGTTCAATTTTTGGTGGATCGATTTGCTGTCGATTTTAAAGTGTTTTAATAGTAAGCTACACGTTATAGCTAGTGATTAGGGTTTCGTATAAATCAATAACATCAATTTAATTGGAACTTAAAACCCCTATTTTTAAAGATTTTTTTTATGCCTGGTCCCAATTTTGGTGGCTTTGGTGGCGTTTTCCCGCCACCAAAATTGAAAACGAGCCACCAAATTTTAAGTATGTACTGTATATGTATGGTTTGTACCTATATAGCCAGTTTTTACGTTGCAGGACAGTTTAATTAGCAAACAAATATATGTTATGTACTTGGCAGTAAGTAAGACCAATTATTATAAGGGTGGTAATACTAATGATTAAGTTTCTTATTAATATGTTTTTATTTTGTTGCTTTTAAGAATGCCAAAACAGACCAGCAAAGAGAGGTTGGTTAAAAAGAGAATAGCAGAAAGAAGAAGAAAAGCAAAAATAATGAGCTATCCCAAACAGGCTGAAACACTGCGAAAAAGAGTTGTTAGGAAAAAAGAAAACTAGTGTTTTCTTGTTTTTAAGTTTTTTTTAGTAAAGACGAGAGAAGATTTATATTTGAAAACTACAAATTCCTTTCTTAGATTAAAAGACTACTATTCTGGTGATTAGCATCCAAATATTGAGTTAAGGTTTTTTAGTTTAACTGAAATCTGCAGAGCTTAGTCACTAGAGCGTTGGTGAAATGGTAATGATCTGTTTGCTGTTTCACTGTGTCTCTTCTTGGCTTTAATATTTTTTATTTTGTTTGGAACAACAAAAAATTACATAATAAAGCATTGAGTCCAAGCATAGCCCTTTCCATAGCTCGCTGAGCGACCTCGAATTTATGGACCAGCCGTACCGAGAGTGTCCACGTTTCAGCCCTGTAAGTCATAACAGGCAGGAAGTACTGGTTGAAGACCTTAGTCTTTAGGTTCTGTGCAATACGCGACGAGAAGACCCGCCAAAGTTTCCCAATAGTTGCCTAGACCAGCTGATTTTTTCTGTCAGTCTCCCTCTCATAGTTGTTCTTACCAAACTGCAGAGTTTGCCCGAGATAAACATATTCTCGAACAATCTCGAGAAGACCGCCATTGACAATAGGTCCTGGTTCCGGGTGAGGTGTTCGTTGAACATAACCTGGGTTTTGTCCAAGTTCACCCTGAGATCAATGCGTATTGATGAATCAACTAGGCCATCCAGCATCTGCTGCAAAGTCGTGCATCGCTTTAGCCAGAATGACAATTTCATCTGCAATGCAAATCTCAAGTGTGAGATGTACTCGCCGTTGATGTTAGTGCCAGGTGCGTTGGTGAGGGGTTGCGGGGCTGTTCAAAAGAGATACCGCGGCCCTGGAACACAAAGGGCTAAAAAGGAACATGGACACAAGTCTGACACTCCCTTCCACTCCGCCCAGAGCGGGGGGAGGGGGGGTCATTTGATGATTTCTCATCCAAAAAAAAAGGTGCGTTGGTGAACCATTTCGGCTAAATTACGTCCCCTTGGCTCAACCCCTGACGCAATGGGATATGCTCTGTTTGCTGGTTCTGAGTTTGGATGGTTATTGTGGTGTTTTCATAAAGAGTTCTCAGCACTTGGATGTATCGCCAGTCGACTTGGCTTCGCTGCAGAGTCTCCAGAACTGACCAGGTCTCGACAGAGTCAAAAGTCTTCTCGTAGTCCACGAATGTAAGACACAGCGGCCGATTATACTCTTCGAACTTCTGTATGATCTGCCGCACTGTGTGGATGTGGTCTATGGTGCTGGATCCTCCTCGAAACCCGGCCTGCTCCGGTGGCTGGAAGTTGTCGAGTCTTCGCGCTAGACGATTCGTAATGACTTTTGAAAACAGCTAATACACGTGGCTAAGGAGCGAAATAGGTCAGTTATTCTTGAATAGGGTCTTGTACCCCTTTTTAAAGAAAAGAACGACCACGCTTCTGGAGTTCTCCCAGAGAACAGGACCGAGTTGAAAAGCTCCCATAGCTTTCTTAATACAGGACTTCCTCCCGCTTTCAGGATCTCAGTCGTTATCCCATCGTCACCAGGCGCTTTTCCATTTTTAAGCTATCACGCCCCGATTTTGTTTTGGCTGAATTCTGGGAGGTTTTTTGTGAAATGGCGGGTTAAGGTGGCTCTGGAATCCTTATTTTCGGGATCAGGTCGAGATGCATGCGATGCTTACAACATGCCGTAGAAGTTTTCGACTTCCGACAGAATCTCCGGCTTCGAAACGACCTTATCTCCACTAGATTTGGTCTTTATTACCACTTGGTCTTTATTATTAATTTTCTTTAAAATAAAAATATTAAGTTTTTTTGTTTTCGTTTTTTTTTGTGTCATAAACTCATAATGATAGATCAGATAAATAATATAGAATATTTTTTAACAACTGAGAGTTTTATTAACCGATGAAGTTATTGATGAGAATGAGAATTTGTGAGATTAGAGATTAGATTTCGATTGATGGATGATTTAGATTAGATTACATTGAGCTTTATTAGTGAGATTGAGGTTTGTGACGGAGAAATTAAATTTTGGTGCCACTGATTTTCAATTTTGGTGGGCACTTTCGATTTTGGTGGGCGATTTTCAATTTTGGTGGCCACACTAGACTTTGAACTCAAATATCTCAAAAAGTTATCGAGATTTTCTCAGCCCTCTTGAAAATCCTTCCAGCTTGGGGTTTCTTTTCTCATGACAGCCCCTTATTTTTCACGAATAATGAAGAAAAAATTTCGCCACCAAAATTGAATAAAAATGCACGTTGTTGATATTCACCCATATTTCATTCTAACAAAGCCTTTAACAAAGTATTTTTGTACTTACTTTTCTTTCGCTTACTGTGTTAAATGAAGAAATTGTGCGAAGCTGTTTTCTATTGTCGCTTTGACTAAGCAAAACTGTGAATGAGATTTGGGAGTTCAATATAACATAACATCAAGCCATTAATCCCCGAAGGCTTAGGCAGAGATTTACCTAATAGTACACCCACATTTCGCCAGTTATGTTTAAGTCCCATGTAATTGGGAGCGAGCTTATTGCCAGGCCCGAATGCAGACTCCGTGGCTGCTCCTGAGAAATTCCGGATGGAAAAACCCAAAAACAATCATAAAAATCAGAGGACAATATTGGATTTCCAATCAGGTTATTCCATATAAATTCGGACCAAAAACAAATACACAAACAAACCCGACTAATGACTCATAAACTAATATTAACTAATAACAATATTAGCATCCAATTTCCGCAGTATTGTTCCCGCAGCGAAAATAAGCGGAATCTGCTTATCGCGTAGTTAGGAAATCGAGAACGAAACCCCACATAGAATATGAAATAAATATAGAGCCGAACAATCCTACCGTCTGGAGTGATACAGGTCTTCAATCAATGCGTTTTACTTGTAATGACCTGCAGAGCCGAAACGATAGAACTTACGTTGCGGTTGTTGCTGAAGCGAGCTAAAAAAATGGGCTATAAAGAGTGTAAAAATACCCTTAACGAAGCCGAAAGGCAATTATTGTTCTCGGTGTCACTGCGATTTTTTTTTTTTTTCTGGACCATACCTTGAAACCTGCTAGTTACGGAGATACTGAGGTCAAAGTTCCAAATTTTCTCCATGATCCTTTTACTATTTAATTAAAGCATTCATCAGCACAATGTTTTGAGTGTGCTACATTAAGTTTTACCGTAAAACGTGATTTTTCACCCCAAGAAAAAGTCGTTTCCAAGCAACAATTTTTGCGTAGGGTTACTTAGTTTGATGTACATAATACTTGGTTGACGGATTTCAATTTATCGCTAGAATTTCTATGAGATATCGAATCCAGAATGATACGATGGGGTAGAAAACCGAATTAGTTGGCCCACATAATACGGGGTGTAAACAGACCCTTCACGAATTCGTCAACCAAGCATTCTGTACATCAAACTAAGTAACTTTACGCAAAAATTATTGCTGGGAAACGACTTTTTTTTTTGGGGTGAAAAATTACGTTTTACGGTAAAACTCAATATAACGGATTCAAAACATTGTGCTGATGGATGGATTGAATAATACGGGGGTCGTGAAGGTGTTTACAGTAAAAAAAATACATTAGAAACATGTATTTAAAAAAAAAAACTTGTGAAATGTTGGAACTTTGACCCCCAATAACTCCGTAACTAGAAGGTTCCCAGGTATGGTCTAGAACAAAAAAATGATCTCAATAACGAGGAGAACAAGTGCCTTTCGGCTTCGTTAAGGGTCTTTTTACACCCTTTATGCTAGCTGAAGTGGAAACCATAGAACCAAATTACGAACCAATTAGTGGAGGCCGCAAGTCGTCAAACGTCAAAGTTAACAGCTATTGCTCTAAGGGTAGGTGGAGCGACAATCTTAGCAGATGGCAGCAGGTTGAGAAATTACAAGACTTGATTCAATCAGTCTTCTTCTTTCTCCTGTGGTTAGTGCCTTACCTGGTGTCAGAGTTTTAATGCCGCCAACGGGCCTCTGTCTTGGCTTTACATGTCGTCGAAAATATCTGTCAGACATGCTGGTTTCCTTCACCTAAGCAAGTGATAATTATACAATACGCTCATGAATCCGAAAAATCAGAGGTGCGTGTCTTTTTTCGTGGTTCGAACTTGAGACCTATGACTTGGCAGTCCGACGGTCACACCACTAGGCTATCAATGCTGATTCAATCAGTAAAAAGTCTAAACGTATTTGGAAGCATAAGGATCCGACTCTGTAGGCATTTACGTGTTTGTGTCAAAATATTCACTTCTAGTTATTTTTTACTCTATGTCAGAACAGAAATATTGGTAGTTAGCAACTTGATAACGAACCTCAAGGGATTGGTTTCTCGTTTGTTATTTATTTTGTTTGAGTAGTATTACGAGATTCACTCGAAATTCTGATTCGATGCTACCAACGCTTGAATTGAACTGAAAGTATTCGTGACACGATTTCTTTTTGAAGATATTGGGTAAAGTTATTTGGTATTGGAGATCTGTTGTGAAGAGGATTTGTAAGGTACTAGATTCTGCCCGCAGTGTTGCTCGTGTTGGGATAAAAAGCATCGTATATCCTGGCTTATGTCTTGGCCCAGATAATGGCGTACTTGTGCAAGTTGTGCAGATTTTATTAATATTCGTGTATAAGTGAAAGTATGAATCCTTTAATGTATCAGACAAATAGACACATCGAGCTACTTTCTAAACATAACATAACATCACGCCTGTAATCCCCGAAGGGAAAGTCAGAGGTGTAGGTACCTTCTTCAGAGTACATACAAATTTCGCCAGTTATGTTTAAGTCCCATGTAATGGGGGTCAGCCTATTGCCATCAACTGGGCACAAATCCGGTGTCCGTGGCTGCTATTGAGAAATACCTAAATCATTAGCTACGTTCTAAAGAATTAGTATAGAAGTATGGTAAGAGAAGGCATGATGCCCCAACCCTAAATAAATTGGTACAGGAAAATGATGATGTTTAGATGTATGGAAGTATAGGTGGGCAAGTTTTTTTGTTTTGTCTTCGTCTACTAGTCTACCTGAGAAATAATTTTAATCTTTTCGCGAAGTCATATGACTACTTTGAAGAACGCCTACCAAAATTCCAAATATAAGATAAATAATGCTCATTTATTAAATCACCGACAATATCATTCAATTAAGAAATTGAATAAAAAAATTACCTTACCTACCAACTTAGTAAAATTCTCTTCTATCTTCAAAGAACTCCCCAAATAAATTACCAACACAAAGCGAGCCTCGAACTTATTTTATAAAACACATTACCTTATTGTTGTTCAGTGAAATACTTGACTACCCTCCACAATTGTATAGAATAGATAGTACAGAAGACCGACTGAATACAATGAGAAAAACGCACGCACATAGACACGCTTCACCTGCAGTGAGTGCAAGCGCACTCGCGACTTTCATTTGTTTAAGATCTCCACGCACACATAGACACGCTTCACCTGCAGTGAGTGCAAGCGCACTCGTGGCTGTCATTTGTTTGAGACCTCCATGTACACATAGACACGCTTCACGTACAGCGAGTGCGAGCGCACTCGCGACTGTCATTTGTTTGAGACCTCCACGCACACATAGATACGCTTCAAGTACAGCGAGTGCGAGCGCACTCGCGAATGTCATTTGTTTGAGACCTCCATGTACACATAGACACGCTTCACGTTCAGCAAGTGCAAGCGCACTCGCGACTGCCATTTGTTTGAGATCTCTGTACTTCCACGTTTATGTGTGCGTGACCCTGTTTTCGCATGTTATATGGAGCCGACCCTCTGAAATATTCTGTGGCATTAACTTGAAGTTTCAAGAAACGATATCTTCCGAACTAATCTCTTACGTTTGAGGAGTTGAGTCTCTCTTGAGTTTGAGTTTGAGTTTGAGACATAGACACGCTTCACGTACAGTGAGTGCGATCGCACTCGCGACTGTCATTTGTTTAAGATCTCCACGCACACATAGACACGCTTCCCGTACAACGAGTGCAAGCGCACTCACGACTGTCATTTTGGGATCTCTGTACTTACACGTCTATGTGTGCGTGACCCTGTTTTCGCTCCTTATATGGAGCCGACCTTCTGCAATATTCTATGGCATTGAGCTGAAGTTTCAAGAAACGATATCTTCCGAACTAATCTCTTACGTTTGAGGAGTTGAGAACAAAGTTGTGAATCTACCCGCATCTTGTGAAGATGTAATGAAAATCTAAATATAACTGTTCTTGTAATTCAGTGAGCTCTGTTATCATTGATTGCTTGAGAAGTGAGGAGAAATACAGAGTGATTGGTAATTGGGCGCACTCCTTAAACTAGACGCAAAAATTGTTGCTAGGAAACGCCTTTTTTTTGGGGTGTAAAATCACGTTTTACGGTAGGACTCAATGTAACGCACTCAAAAAATTGTGCTGATGGATAGATTGAATAGTACTACGGGTGTTGTGGAGGTTTTTAAAGTAAAAATCTTACATTAAAAAAATACTTGTGGAACTTAGACCGTAATATCTCCGTAACTAGAAGGTTCCCAGATATGGTCTAGAACAAAAAAATATAGCAATGACGGGGAGAACAAGTGCTTTCGGCTTCGTTAAGGGTCTTGTTACTCCCTTTATAATTTATGCATATCATGGAAAGACGATTGATATTATTTATATTCAGCAGTGTAAATTATATTTGTAGAGCAAGATCAAAAAAACGATCTATGGACTGTGTGATATGGCTAGAAAGGAGGTGACTGCTGAGATAACGAGTAATAGACAAAAATACAAGAAATAATAGTACTCCAGCTTAAGAGACGAAAGAAAAAATATCACTGAGCAAAATCCAAAATCTATAATGGTAGACCAAGACTTATTATAATAAATAATACCAGCCTATTACTGTCCCACTGCTGGGCAAAGGCCTCTTCTCATACAGAGAAGGCACGAGCATTGATCACCACGCTTGCTCAAGACGGGTTGGCGATTTCAGACTTATATTAATTATAAGTCCAGGTTTCCTCACGATGTTTTCCTTCACCGATGTCTGTGATGTCCAAGATAAACTTAGAAAGTACATATGAATTGAAAACTTATTACAAGACTTATTACCCGTATCAATTACTAGCCTTTGAATTGTTTTATAAAAGAAAACAAAAGAATGCTCCAACATTGTACAGAGAACAATAGGCAATCAATCAAACAATTACTGAGATCAAGACGAAAATAACTTGGGGGAACTTTTTCTTATGACCGATATTAGGCCCCGTCCACAACAACAGGCGATGTGACGATAGGTTGTGCATGACAGTTTTAAATGTGCATGCAAAATTTTAATGCATAACCGAGTTCCATAGGGGATATATACGTAGCTGCAAGCCTTTCAGTTGACTCAGTCGATTAATCAATTAGTCGTTCACAATATTTGTCCGAAGTGGAAGGTTTAATAACCCTAAGAAATTCAGATCTCAAACTTGAATAATTGTTTGGACGTAGTTACAAAGAAATATGAGTGAGAATGAATTGGTGATATTTAGTTAAGGTAAGAGAGGGGAGTTAAGGGGCTCGCGGCTTAATAATAACAGCCGTTCGGGTCGATCTTTAGGTTAAGCCGTGATTGCCTAGGTTGGTCTGTGGATGGGTGACCACCCATTACATACCGAGTTTCCTCGGTGCCTCGAAAAGCACGTTAAGCAGTTGGTCCCCGGTGTCTTTGTAGATCTTTAGCAGTCATTAGGTAGTCAGTGGCCCAAAAAGTCTGACAACCAGTCTTACCAAGGGGTATCGTATTACCCAGTACTAACTAGGTTGTGGAGGTCAGATAGGCAGTCACTCCATGTAAAATACTGGTATTCAGCTGCATCCGGTTAGACTGGAAGCCGAACCTAATATAGTTGGGAAAAGGCTAGCCAGATGTAAAAATGCAATTTTTTATAAAACTCCTGCCCCCGCACGTCACCCCTCTACGTGGACGAAGCCGCGAGCATAAGCTACTAGGTTAGTAAAGAAAAGGACATAATTTATTATCAGACATACACAGTGTTTGTTCTAAGAAAGTAGGTCAACATTTTCGGCAGTAATCTGGTTAACGATATCTGATCTACCGATTATACCCAAGTTGCCCGAAGATAATGAGGTCGCTTAATCTACGGGCAAAAATTGATAGCCAATATCAGTCTTTGATCAGACATCTAAGATTAAGTTGCAGTCAAACCGACCGGAGAATCATCGTGGGGGGAAAATGGGTCAGCTGGACTCTGCTTTATCGCGTACCTGCTATAACCGAGGTGCACGGGCGTTTTTGGCCACTTTAGCAGAATCGTATTATGAATCACGTTAAAATTCTTAAATGGTTACAGACGCAGTTAATCTTATGAATTGTTATTTTAATGAATCATGACGTGAAACCAGTTTCTGAGTTTGTTTCGGATGTTTCTTCTCAGAGTAGTTAAGTACGAAACACCGGCCCCATCTAGTTTTAAACAACATGATGACATGTAAAAGTGTTTTTGAAAAACCAATTTACAGAAATAAATATGATTTATGAAAAGTGGCATGAAGCGGCCATTTTCAGCTTCGTTAAGGGTCTTGTTACACCCTTTATTATGATTTTTTTCCAATAATTATTTCAATCAACGAACGCCTTTTATTCAACCTTTTGAACGCCAGAACATAAACGCACGCGCATGCCCTCCACGCCAAACGATTATTTTTTTGTCACATATTTGTGTCGTTTGGCATACTGTCACGTATATGTGACAATGGCGTTCAAAAGGATAAAGTAGGGTACCAGCTCGTAAACTGGTATCTTACAGTTCCTTCCACAGTCTGATCCAATCGGTTTACCCGCAACGTTAGTCGAATCCAATCTTTATTATTTTGAACTAAAAGTTGTTATTTGTTTGTCTCTAAAGGTAAACAGGAAAATGTTACATCATAAATAAATTCATTGGGAGGTACTTAAAAGTTATGTTGACGTCAACAAAAACTGCTTCGATAGGCACTTCGGTTTACCCGAAGGCTCCAATAAATTATTTATACCTATATTATTTTGAAACCAGATTATTTCTTTATAATATTATTCTTTTCAACTTATCCGATTACAAACTTTTAAGTTTTTTTGCTGTTCATTAATCTTCTTTTATGTTTTATCGATTAGATGTCTACTCTGAAATATGTTATTAGGTAACACTAAAATCAATTTGGGCCGATGCCTGCCGGGGATGCGGGACTGTTCGAAAGAGATACCGTGGCCCTGGAACACAATGGGAAAAGAAGGAACCATGGATGGGTTTTAGTCAGTAAAAGTCTGACACTCCCTCCCACTCCCCAGAGCGGGAGGAGTTATTTGATGATTTTTCATCGGTAAAAAAAAAGGTAATACTGAAATCAATTTGGGCATGACCTCCCTTTTATCCTACACTAGCTGTTCCCCGCGACATTCGTCCGCGTAAAATTATTAAAAATACAATTTTCCTCGTTTTTGCACCATTTTTCATTGCTGCTCTGTTCCTATTGGTCGTAGCGTGATGTTATATAGCCTTCCTCGATAAATGGGCAATCCAACATTAAAAGATTTATTCAATTCGAACCAGCAGTGCCTGAGTTTACCGCGTTCAACCAAACAAACAAACTCTTCGCACCGTCGCGTCGCGTGAATTATGGCATGCCCTAAAGCCGGCCATAGCCGATAGGTTATGCATGACAGTTTTAAATGTGCATGCAAAACCAAGTTCCATCGAGGACACATAAGTAACTGTAAGCCTGTCGGTTGGCTCATTTGCAAGCACGCCATCACCAACAACGCATGACGATACGGTTGCTTTAGTGCATTTATTATTTGTTTAAAAAAATATAAAACAACAGAGGCTGTGCACGCGACCTGCCCCACACGCTCGGTTATGCCTGCGCAGTCGTAACGCGCAGGCATAACCAAGCGGAAAAAATATCGATTTCGATATTCTCCTGGTTGCATGTACAGGTCAGGATAGCTATGCAGCTTTTTGCTGCACACGTTCATGTATGTTCACAGTTTGACTGTACAGGCAAAACTGCACATGCATATCCTATCGTCACCGGCTTAAGAAATTTCCTTAGCTAGTTTTCTCCATCACTGACGCAACACGCCTGTCACTTAAGCTCATAGTCAAGCAGCAAATAAAGTTAAACCATCAAACTCCCAATAACCATGAATATCAAAAACGATGAACCCGTAATACACACCATACATTGCACTGTCATAACACAATGATCCAATTACTAACTCCACACATGAGACAATGGTTGGCTAGCTCAAAATGTGCTCGTTCATTAAACGCTCTCGTTAGCCCGCTGGAATTTAAGGGGAAGTCGGAGTGGCTATTCTGGTAATGAGCTCACATGAATGCCTCGCCATGTATTCCGAACAGTATTTAGGAGCGTTTGGTCGCCAAACGGTGCATTAGGGGAGGGAATTGTCAGAGGAACATGCGCCTTAAATGTAATGGGGTCGGTTGAATTGTTTTTGCTGACCAGTGGTTTATGTGGGTCTGCGATTTGAATATGGATGCATTAAAGGATAAATGCAAGACACTTAGGAATAGCTAATACGATTTAGGGATGTGAACGAGTTATGAGATAATTAGCTATGAGACGAAAAATTCAAAAGAGTTTTATGGAAGTCTACATAATCATTATCTTCCTGATCTTGTTTCATATTCCGTGGAGATGGCGGAACACGTCTTTTTCTCCGTTTCCTTCCTTCCATTACCTTGTATATCCACTAATACGTGGGCTCAGAGTAAAAGACAAAAAGGTCTAGCACGCGTCTTCGTCGTCTTTCAGTTTTACGCCATCTTACTAACGTACTCTCTCTCTTTCACTCCTGATACATTCATTCCTTTCGCTCACTCTTACATTCCGTTTCCCACAAATATTATAAATGCAAAAGTTATTCGGTGTACCTGTCGGGCTGTTACCATTTTACGCCTTAACGGCTGTAGTGATTTCCGTGAAATTTGACACACAGGTCTATTTTTCCTGGAAGGGCACAATTTCAGACCTCCATAGTCAAAAACTAGCAATATTTATATGCAAAGACTCTGTTCTTCTTCCTTTTAACATAACATCACGCCTGTAATCCCAAAAGGGTTAGATAGAGGTGTACCTAACAGTACACCAACATTTTGCCAGTTATGTTTAAGTCCCATGTAATAAGGGGAGAGCCTATTGCCATCAACCGAGCACAAATCCGAAAAAGAGAAATTCCCTGCCCGACCTGGGAATCGAACCCAGGACCTCATGCTCAGTAGTCGCGCTTGCGACCACTCGACCATCGAGGCAGTCCAGTTCTCCTCTTTAATATTATACCATCAATATTATATTAACAACATACAAACGCACACCGTACAGCTTTCCACCAAAGGAAATACAAAAATGCATGAAAAATTCAACATTCTGAAATTAACGAAGGGATTTCCGGCGGAAACGAGGACACAAATGTTCAATATGGATGGAATAAAAACCACTGAAATATGTCTGGTAACATTCTTCGTTATCAATTGAATTCATGATTCAACTGGCTGGTTGAATTAAAAAATGCCAGTGTAAATGGCCAGTTGGGGAGCATGTATTTACATAGGAAATTAAAGAACAAAAGTCGGAAAAGGTAGGTAAAGTGGATTTTTATGTATCTTTTGTTACATAAAATGAATTCGTGAAATAAAATTGGGGCAATGGAAATGAACATGTATTAAATTGTATAAATTCGAAATACACTTCAATTCAGGTGTAATGTCGAAATTTTTTGGGCGAGAAAATTTTCAAGTAAGGAATTTTTATTCGTAGCACAGTTTTATCATACTTTAATAAAAAAATAGGTTGAGATTTCCACTTACTGATAGTGCAAATAGTAGTTGTACCTAAAAATTAATTACAAATGAAATTATTTAGAATACTTAAAAAGAAAATTAGTAATGTTGGACTATGTGTTCACGCTAGATTTTTTGTTTAGATTTAAGTTTTTTTTATTATACAGGTGATATGGGACCCTCGACAAACTGACAGGGTGCATTCAGCTCCTTATTTTGAATCATATTCCACCGGATTTTTTTTCCGGAAAATTTTCATTTTTTTAATCATTTTTTCAGTTACTATTCCTTTATTTCAATGTAAAATTACATTCCCTGTATGCAGCACTCCATTTATTTAAATAATAAGGCTAAAACCAAACATCCGACAATGGATGTTGAAGTACTCTAATGAACGACGCGTGAAATCTGCTCTCTTCTTGTCTAACTACAGAGTTCATCGAAATCGTTGTCGCGCTTGCCGTTCGCTACACATGTTTTGCTACGGTAACGACACATTACGTATAAGAAAATAAAAAAAAAAACAAATTTATTGGATTCCCATAACATTCCTGAAATAATTTCTTGTACCGGTCACCTTAGTATTTTTATTTTTAGTTTCTGGAGGGCTATCCCTTACACCCTATAATATTTTTGTTTTACATTGTGTGCACTTGTGGCATGTGCCAAATAAATGTATTTTCTTTTTTTCTTCTTTATACAATCAACAATGTAGTTAACTTTATTTACGACCGTAGCTTAACGAAATCAAATTATACTTTGACGAAAACAAGATTCTACCTAAATGAAATAACAAAAACAATCAAATTATATTCTCCTAGAAAACAATAATAAAAGAGCCAATAAAACTACTACTTAGACAGTTATCCAATATACCAAGTTCTTCTCAAGCCCTTCTTAAGGTTAGAGACAAGTGTCGTAGTTTCGGTAGCTCATCGTAATCCGCTTAGCTCACTTCTAAAGATCACATACAGTATGAGTGTTTAGGTAAACTTCTAGAAGAAGATTTGATGTGAAATAGTATTTATTTTTGGGTATGAAGTAAATACTTTTAAGAAAAATAAGTTTACTTCCGGAAGTCGGTGACTTTTTTGTTTCATTGAGTTTGTTGCCACCGCTTTCCGAAAGTAAAGTTATTTTGGTGTTTTTTTTGGATGTCGGTTTATTTTTTTGGATAAAGCTTTTTTTATTTTAACCTTTTTGACCTCAATATAGTTGGGAAAAAGCTAGACAGATGATGTATGCAGAATTTTGTAATTAAGTAAAAAATTGGTGAAAATCAACACAAATTGTGATTTTCGTTTGTTATCAATTCTTCTTGTCCTTCCGAATGTCTGCCAAAGCGGCCATATTGATTCTTTTTCAAAAACTCACCCTGTATACTCCCGTGATCCTTTTATCCTTTGTTTGCGACTATCCAGCGGTTAAGGGGTAAAGCCAATATTTGGAATATTTTGCTACGTAAGCTCTTTAGATCTTCAAGATACTTTGAGTGGTAGTGAGAGTAATCTTTTCACAAACAAATCATGGGGTGATATTGTTTTGTTTTGCTCAGATTGACATTGATTTCTGGCTAAAAAGGTCAAGAATTACTCAACTGGTTATGAAAGTATTTATGAATAAAGTACTTGAGTAGTAATGCTGTTTTTTAGCTGCATCAGATTAGGCTGGAAGCCGACCCCAACTTTGTTGGAAAAAGGCATCTAATGATGACGTATTTAAGTATGTATCACTAGGGGCGCGATCTTACGCTATCGAAGAAACAATTAGCTATCTTGAGGGTCAAGTCAACCGGCAATAGCTTTTAAAGCGTTTTATATAAATGCAACTGGTCCTCCGCTGACTGCATCTTTGGTCTAGTGTTCACAAACGCGACTTTCAGGAATTTCTCAGTAGCAGCTACGGAGTCTGGATTTGTGCCCGATCGATGACAATAGGCTCGCCCTCTAAACATAACTGGCGAAATGTGGGTGTACTATTAGGTACACCTCTGCCTTACCATTCGGGGATTACTGGCGTGATGTTATGTGTTATGCAACGGGCTTCACGGAAGTTTTTTCAGAAGCTAATCTTTCTTTATTCTGTGGTTAGTACTTGACCTGGTGTCAGAGTTTTTATGCCATCCATGGGCCTCTTTCTTGGCTTTACATGCCGTCAAGAAATATCTCTCAATAGATTATGATAATCCCATATAGTTTTGACTTTTAGTCAACGTTTTTGATACTAAAATGTCTCTTTATATTAACCCATTTTCCTTTATCATCACGCTTTGCAAACAACTTCATGGAAATTTTATGCAATTGCAGAATATGAAACTCTTCAGTCACAGATCAAAAACAAAATACAGTTAGTATTTGTCTTTGATCTGAGTCTGTATTGATATTTACTGACCTAGTTTCAGTCAAAAGGAGTGCTGGTGTATATAAATATTTCTTGGTCATCATCTGCCTAGCCTTTTCCTAAATATGTCGGGATCGGCTTTGAGTCTAACCGGATGCAGCTGAATACAAATATTTTACAAGACTGCCCCCATTCTACACGTCATCATCTTCTGCCTTTTCCCAACTATGTTGGGGTTGGCTTTCAGGCTAACCAGAGGCAGCTGAATACCAGTATTTTACATGGAGCGACTGCATATCTGACCTCCACAACCCAGTTCTTCTTCTTCTTCATCTTTTGGCCACCCAATGCTGAGTGTAGGTCTCTTCCAAATCTCTTCACTTTTGGAGATTTTATGTCATGGCTATCCAGTTAGTACTGGATAATTCGATACCCCTGGTTGAACAGACTTTCGGGTCACTGACTACCTGTAACGAGTGTCAAAGATCTACAAATGGCAGCCAGGACCAATGGCTTAACGTTATAATTTACTACCTTCACGGAGGCGAAACTGCTGGTCAAAGCAAGTGGTCATATAAGCTCGTTGTACGAATAAATGTCAGTTCACAAAACAATCTCACGATCTATTTAATACACACAAATCATTGAAGCAATTAACGCAGGTGCAATGGATCATGTCTTACCACGCGATTACATCTCACCCCTCTAGGGAAATACCTTGAAGCTATGTCTTGTTGACTGGTATTCAGATCAGTGGTGTATAGTTAATTGCTTAACACATTGACAACCAATTTATATTGTACTAGCGGCTCGTCCCGGCTTCTCACGGGTGGACATTAATTTTCCCCTACCCCTCCCCCCCCTCCCTCCCTATTTTTTCTAGCAATAAATATAGCCTATGTTACTCAGGGATAATGTAGCATTCCAATGGTGAAAGAATTTTTGAAATCGTTCCAGTAGATTTTGAGTTTATTCGTTACAAACATACACACACACACAAAAATACAAATCTTTCCTCTTTATAATATTAGTGTAGATGTATATTAATCACAACTGAGGAGCTCGTGGTTAAATAATAACAGCTCGAGTCGATCTTTAGTTTAAGCCGTGCTTGCCTAGGTTGGTCTGTGGATGGGTGACCACCCATTACATACTAAGTTTCCTCCGGGCCTCCAAAAGCACGTAAAGCCGTTGATCCCGGGTGTCATTTGTAGATCTTTGACAGTCGTTCGGTAGTCAGTGGCCCAAAAGTTCTGACAACCAGTCTTACCAAGGGGTATCGTATTACCCAGTACTAACTGGGTTGTGGAGGTCAAATAGGCAGTCGCTCCATGTAAAATACTGGTATTCAGCTGCATCCGGTTAGACTGGAAGCCGACCCCAATATAGTTGGGAAAAGGCTAGGCAGATGATGATATTCATGCACTAAACATACAAAACCGTAAGCAAGCTCTAGTTTAAAATAAAACACCGCTGGAAAACAAAATTATGTTTCAGAATATTTATTATCTAGAAAGTTTTCAGAATTATTTCCGAGCGTCGCAAACTTGGTATTTTGTATGTGTCTCAAAGGAATTCTAGATAATATTCATTGTACAGAAAACAGAGTATTTTTACACTAACGACGGCTAAGGAAATTGTTAGTTACTTCAGGGTATTTTCTTTGGTGGCTTGGTACTAGCATATCTTGAACAAATCTTTTTGTATATTTCTTCGAAACTTTTTGCCCTTGACGAGCTGAATATGGCGAGAAACACGCGTCTTGCGACCACGACTGCAAAGGAAACAAATAAAAGAAGATCTTTAGAGCAAGCCACAAATCACCACGCCAAAATCAGCCAAAAAGCCAACAAAATCAGCTTAGAAATTTGTTACATTGGGTTATTTTCAAAGACTAGTTGGTAACTTGTCACTAGTATTTCTAACACAAATGTCTTTACTATTATTTGCTGGGCCACTCTTTGAAACTCTTGCCAAGAGCCACATGATTCAAAGAGCTGTGTTTGGCCACGACTTACACGTTCAAGCGACACAAATCTTGCTACAGCAAGGCGGTTGCCGAAAAACAAATGAAGGACCGAACTCGAGTCATCACAACGAGACTTCAGAAGTAACGAAACTCTCGCGAAGGAAAAAAGTAACGCGCGCGCGTTTTTTTGACGCAAGTGGCATCGCCCGAAGTAGTGAACGAGGCCTAACAGCAGCTAAGGGAATTGTTTGTTAACTGAGAGTATCTCTAAAGTCTCGTTGGTGACTTGTCACCTAGATTTTTAAAGTGTTGAGAAGGCCTATGTCTGTAAGATGGTTGGCAGGAGTTGTCTGCTGGCTTTAGGCCTGAGAAAGCTTATGTCTATAAAATGTATGGCAGCAGTTTCCTGTTGGCTATAGGCCCCGTTCACGTCAACGGGCGATGCAACTTGCGACGTAATAGTCAAGACACACGCGCGGGTATCACTTGTTTCCTTCGTTCACATCGCGAAGACTGGTCGCATGCACTATACCATTTATTTTTGTCGCAAGACGCGTGTCGTTGAGAGTGTGGCCAAGAAGTAACGGCTGCTGAGGAAATAGTAAGTTACTTCAGTGTATTTTCAAAGTCTCGTTGGTGACTTATCACTAGTGTTTCTAGAACAAATCTTTCTTGATATTTTCTGGGCCTTTTGCCAAGAGCTGCAAAGAGCTGAGAGTGAGGCTTATGAGCTCTGATTGTTTGTTGAGAAAGGATTATGTCTCGAGGTTGGCTGGCCGCTGTTGTCGGTTGGCTATTAATGTCAAATTTAGTTCTGTGAGAAAATCTTGAGAACTTCTCTGTAGCTAGTCCTTGGTATACTTAAAAGTTTATAGTGTAAGTTTCTTAGGATTTCAATGATATAATTTAAACTGAGGTAAAGATAGATTGACTGAGCCATGAGGCACTGACCCTATGGAGGAAGAAAAATGAACAAATAATGATAAGAAGTCACAACTACTGAAACCCGACACTAAATCACGGCAAAACACACTCACAGTATCACCAGGTGCGCGTAGCAAAAGACAAAGAAAGAGGGTAGACAGATTTGTCTGCTCTTAACAATTTATTTTCCATCCACCCGCATTCTCCATTCAACCCGCGATCATGGCGCTTGCAACAGCATCGAAATATCGGGAGCTCAAAATATTGAATAATCACGGAAGATATCCCGTAAGTCTCAGTATAAGTTTAGTTGTAAACCGTGAAGGCTTAAAACAGTGTATGGAAAAAAAGATGCTGGTGGAATACATAACCACCTTTTTTTTAGAAGTCGGTTAAAAACATCAAAATTTAACCTTATTCTAATAAAAGTCCAAACTATTATAAATAAAAGATACAAGATGACATTAAAAATAAACCGAGTTTCCCGAAAGACATTATATCCTTCTCAAAGTTTCAGAAGGTTCTTTCCCACTATTTTAACGGCAGATCTTCGCGACCCTGGCTACTGAATAAAATATCGCATTGCTGGTTGGCGGCAGTTAATTCCACAACTTTTCGGCTACATTTCGACCTCGTTGAAAGTTTTAATAATAACTGGTAACATCGTTTTTGATGGTAGGTTTCATTGTTTTTATTGGATATTGTAGTTATACTTTTGGAAGAGCGCCGAGGAGGAATTTTTAATGCAATATTTTACTTCTCGAATAGGTTATTTAATTGTTATTTTTAACGTTAGGCAGTTACGTGTTCTTCATTTTGTTTCTTAATACAATGGTACACCAAACATTTTATAATTTATTTATTTATTTTTAAGAATCAATAAACGAATGATAGATAGAGTTTCATTATTTTAGTTTAGAGGAATATTTATTTGATTTTGTTAGAGGAGCTCATGGCTAAATAATAACAGCCACTCGGATCGATGTTTAGGTTAAGCCGTGCTTGCCTAGGTTGGTCTGTGGATGGGTGACCCTCCATTACATACCGAGTTTCCTCTGTGCCCGGGAAGCACGTAAAGCTCTTGGTACCGGCTGTCATTTGTAGATCTTTGACAGTCGTTACAGGTAGTCACCAGTTAGGGTTGTGGAGGTCAATTGGGCATTCACTCCATGTAAAATACTGGTATTCAGCTGCATCCGGTTAGACTGGAATCCGACCCCAGCATAGTTGAGAAAAGGCTAGACAAATGACCATGAGATAGAGTTTAATTAACTGCATTGAAATTGTGTCTATTTCTTTATATTCACGTTAAACAGCGAACCGTAGT
This sequence comes from Noctua pronuba, assembly GCA_905220335.1. Classification (NCBI taxonomy): domain Eukaryota; kingdom Metazoa; phylum Arthropoda; class Insecta; order Lepidoptera; family Noctuidae; genus Noctua; species Noctua pronuba. The sequence goes on along the minus strand of LR999918.1, from coordinate 5,300,794 downwards.
AAGTAATATTTTTTTCTCCCTTTCTATTGTTTTCTTTCTTAGTCTAAGCATTTATTAACCACGATTCGGAAAACAAAAAAACAAATCACAACCAACGAACATAACGTAACTGAACAGCCCACGAGCTACTAAGCAACCTAGTTCTCTTACGAATCAGAATTACTAGTGTCCAAGAAACACAGAAACTAGAACAATCAAGAGAAATCATATCAAACTGAAATACAGTAGTCATAAAGAGCGTCAAGCCGTGCCAATCACACCTACACTGGGAGCAGCTTAATTCTAGCATGACTGTGTTAAGACTTAGGGCTTGGTCACATTGGCAGAGTCAGCAGGCTAGTATGTGTGACATTGATTCTTGGAAGAATAAACATGGTGTAATTGAAGTAACTTTAAATCACTCAAGGGGTCATCATTATGAACAACTTTTTCTATGGCACTAAAACTGAAATCACAAAAAAAAACTGCTGGTCATATATTTATGTTCGTTTAACTCGACAAAATGTAGGTAATAGCTGATTTTCTTTTTCGCGATCGCAGGTTTGTTCCCGTAAAAGCTGTTAATAGTTTACACCTCGTTCAAGCTTAAAATAAAGGTATCAAAGCAACACTATGGCAGTGGAAAATAAAAAATAACGCCGAAAGGCTCTTGTTCTTTCCGTCATTGCGATTAGTTTTTTTTTTAAATAATAGTTTTTAACGTTGCAATTTTGTAACCTGTACTATTCACTGCATCAATCAGCACAATGTTCTGAGTGCTTAACAATGAGTTCTACCGTATAACGCGATTCGACACCCCAAAAAAAAGTCGTTTCCCAGCAATTTTTTTTGCGTACGGTTACTTAATTTGATGTACAAAATGCTTGGTTGAGGATCCGTTTACAAATTATATATGTAATCCAACCCAATTCATAATCGAACGAATATACATAACATTTCGGTTCAGTCAGACACGTGTAGGTATTCTCAAAATGAAAATGTAAGCAAAACCGTAATCATAATCAATCATACCCATCCGAGTATTACTATCGGACTAGAAATTGTACCACTATTTATTGTACTAGTAGTCGCTTACTACACCAATGCGAACGCTGCCTTAATCCCGTTAACTCGGCAAAGTATTGTGTGTATTGCGAATATTACTGTGTATTTATGATTATGTTTCTTGTAAGCCTACTGCTTAGGTCCAATTCACCGTGTAGGGATTCAGCAAATAGGTATTTATGTCTCTGTATTGACAATATTATTGTCGTGATTTAATCGACTTGGCCTATTTTATTGTTTGCTATGGGACTCTTTCTTTTCCTAGAAAGAAAAGTGTATTTATTTGTTTTTAATGCCAAAAGGGCCAGATAATGCCAGATGGCAACAAAAGGTATACCTTGTGTTGGCGGGGGGCTACAGCAGACAACACAAACGCTTAGTATATAATTTATCACATCACATATTTTGTACAAAAATCAAATAAAATATTTTGACTCTAAATTACAATTTGATTAATTAAAAACGAATGCGTGTATTACGAAAGGCTTATGTGTTAGAAAGTGTATCTGTCAGTTAGTCCTTGGACATCAAGTGTTATTTTGTCAGATTTAAAATGGTTTTTCAACTCAAACAAGGCGTTTTCATATACCGTAAGTGAGCTTTCAGACAAAGACTAATTTCGTTTAATTTAAAATGAATTGCTGTCTAGTCTTTCTACGTTAAAATTAAGATTTAATTCGTTCTTTCAAGTGAGCGAAAATGTTTTCTAGAGTCGATTTTAAAATTGGCGAAAATGAAAGACTTCTGGCAATAAGCCAAAGTGGTGGAGAGCAATAAAGAAAGCTTACATTGTAAATTACATATTAAGCTGCAGTCTTATTTTCGACAATTTAAAAGAAAGAAAAGATAATTTTAAATACATTATTTCTGGCGAAGAATAATTTCACATATAACATTAATATACTATTGATGATTATTAGAAAACACGAGGAGCTCGTGGTTAAGTAATAACTTCCGCTCAGGTCGATCTTTAGGTTAAGCCGTGCTTGCCTAGGTTGGTTGGTGGATGGGTTACCACAAATTACATAGCGAGTGCCTCGGAAAGCGCGCTAAGCCGTTGGTCCCGGGTGTCATTTGTAGATCTTTGACAGTTGTTAGGTAGTCAGTGACCCAAAAAGTCGGGGTGTCAGATAGGTAGTCGCTCCATGTAAAATACTGGTATTCAACTGCATCCGGTTAGACTGGAAGCCGACCCCAATATAGTTGGGAAAAGGCTAGGCAGATGATGATGACAATTAGAAAAGTATGGAAAAAAAGAGACAAACTCTGCCGACCCCAAATAGTTTTGGAGCACGAGAATAACGACGCCCGTAGTATCGCGTTGGTTACGCTCGATTTACGCGTTATAAACCATAGGTTCGATCTTAGACAGACTCTTTGTTACTTATCATTTAAGTATTTCATCACATCTGCTCTCAAACCAGAATCAAAGCTTCTTAAGGAGGCTGGCCTGCCTTAGAACCAAAAATTCGAAGACCCCGCACTCTGTACCCTCGTGGTGTATTATAGCCTACTGCCTCACGGAGCGGAGGGCTGTTTCCCAAGAGTGGGACCTCATACGCTGATTATACTATTCCATTAATCTTCATTTCGTAACACACCTATTTCTATGTGGTTTCCTCAATACCTTGCTATGTTTGGTAGTTCGGTTGTTCAATATGTTGCTAGCCTTTTCCCAACTATGTTAGGGTCGGCATCCAGTCTAACCGGATTTACCAGTATTTTACATGGAGCGGCTGCCTATCTGACCTCCACAACCCAGTTAGTACTGGGTCATGTCAGACTTTTTGGGACACTGACTACCTAACGACTGTCAAAGATCTACAAATAACACCCAGAACCAACGGCTTTACGTGCTTTCCGAGGCACGGAGGAAACTCGGTATGTATAGGGTGGTCACCCATCCACAGACCAACCTAGGCAAGCACGGCTTAACCTAAAGATCGACCCGAGCGGCTGTTATTATTTAGGCACGAGCTCCTCATTCAACAAAATAACAAACCCTAAATCTCTTTACAACAAAATACCAGTTATTTCCGTATCCCAGAAATTATAATAAAATACACAAATCTACGTTGAAAATAGGCAAACATTTCACTAATAGGTTTCCGAATCCCGTCTCAAACGGAATTTATTTCAGCAGATGTTTCTCTAAATTGTAAATGAATTTAGTGGAGTTTCGCCTGAAACTGGAAGATATTTTGACTGAAAATTATATTTTGGAGAGAAGGTAAATTGATATTTTGGGAAGAATTATGTGATATTGGAGACTTTATTTTATGGAAGAGTAAATAGAGTTGATGGTAAGGAACGAGTATATTAGAGGAAGTTTAAAAGTTGCGCCAGTTACAGAAAAGTTGAAAGGGAATCGACTGTCTTGGTATGGACATATGATGAGGAGGGACGAATCGCATGCGACTAAAAGAGTGATGAATATAAACGTTGCTGGATGGAGAGGGAGAGGAAGACCAAAGAAATGATGGATGGATTGTGCGAGGAATGATATGAAAGATAAAGGAGTAAATGATAGCGTGACGGTTGACAGAGGAGAATGGAAGAAAAAAACGTGTTGCGCCGACCCCAAGTAACATGGGATAAGGGCAGGAAGATGATGATGGTAAAAGGAGTTGTTTATGAAATAGCACCTATTATTTGCTGTTTCTGTACTTTGAGGCTGACTGTTGGTTGAGTTACAACAAAAACAATGGGTGGTTGTGTTTGGGGACTCCTTTTAAGCAATATTAGCCTATGTTAGGAGACCCCGTTCTTCCATAGCAAAATAATTACAACAGTAACAAATATGTGGGTAACTAAAATTTATAACTAATAACTTATTTGTATTATTATTTATTTTTAATTTAAAAAAAGGAAAAAATAAGAAATAAATAAAATAATAAGAAAAATAAGGTTATTTTGTTATTTCTGGATTCCGTCGTGTGATCGTAGTACCTTTTCTTTTTTCGGTCTTTGGGGATTAGACCGGGGTGTGTAAAATTTCTGACTACCCGTAACGACTATGAAAGATTTATGACAGCCGGGATTAACGGCTTAACTTGTTTTCCAAGGCACAGACTGACCTCGGCAATTGTAGCTTATCCTTGGATCGACCCGCGCGGCGGTTAATACATATTTAACCCCGAGCCGATTGGGTACCTACCTGACCAACCAAGGAATGGAGTACAAGGCACCATGTTGAAAACCCCTGTTGCTACCGAAGAACCTGTCTGCTTCCAGTTGATGGTACTTTGATTAGACTATATTGACTTTGGGACCAGTAGTGGACACGTTAATTGTAGCATCAGTGGCATTAATTAGGTCAAGTTAATTGGCACTTAGTACACTCCAACAAGTGGGACAAAGTCTGGTCTGGTCATGGTTTATGTACGAGTCAATCAACTACTTCCAATTTCCAGACTTACTGACCGACTTCTTGAGAATTCAACGGTGGTTGTAAATAGTTTCAAGTTTATAAATGCTTTGAATTTAATCCGAGTTCAATTTTTGGGTAAACTCCTTGATATGCTGAGATATCAGAGTGTGATATGCCTGGATAGCTTCCCGCACCTGCTTCGCACGGATTCTACGGCTTGACCTTATCATTTGCCTAGCCTTTCTCGAACTATGTTGGGGTCGTCTTTCAATCTAACTAGATGCAGCTGAATACCAGCATTTTACATGGAGCGACAGTTAGTACTGGGTAATACCATACCCCTTGGTAAGACTGGTTGTCAGTCTTTTTGGGCCACTGACTACTTAACGACTGTCAAAGATGTACAAATGACACCCGGGACCAACGGCTTAACGTGCTTTCCGAGGCACGGAGGAAACTCGGTATGTAATGGGTGGTCACCCATCCACAGACCAACCTAGGCAAACCCGGCTTTACTTAAAGATCGACCCGAGCGGCTAATATTATTTAGCTACGAGCTCCTCTTTTAATTAATTAATTAACTAAATAATAAGATGAAAACTACATTACAATGAGCTCTAGCACAAGACAGAAAGTTTATTTTTAATTTGATTAAGTTACAAAACTGACTCCATTCTCACCTCTTTTCATTAAACCTGCTAACCTCGTATCTCACGATCTCACGTCCACATTGAACGTGCCAACTTATCCTTGTATTATGATTGTCACCAGGAGACAAAGTTGTGTCCTAAATCATCAGAACTTACTTTTAATCCCGGAAAGCGACCAACTTTGTCTACGTGGGTTGCGCTAGTTGAATAATGAATGTGGGGTGAAGGCTCGGTAATATGGAGAAGGTTTCTCGTCAGTTTTGTGGTGAGAATGTAACAGCCGACTTGCTCTATTGCGACAAGGATAACATAACTCAAAAAAACAATTTTTCGATGTTGAATACAAGGTGTAAACGGATCCTTCACAAAGCCGGACACTCTGTACATCAAACTAAGTAACTCTACCCAAAAAATATTACTGGGAAACGACTTTTTTTTGGGGTGAAAAATCACGTTCTACTATAGGACTTAATATTGGGCACTCAAAACCTTGTGCTGATGGATGCATTGAATAGTACGGTAGTAACTAGCATAACATTAAAAACTTGCGTTAAAAAAAAAACTTATTAAAAAGTTGGACCTTTGACCCCCAATATCTCCGTAACTAGAAGGTTCCCATGTATGATCTAGAAAAAAAAAATAATTGCCGTTCGACTTCGTTAAGGGTACTTCTACACCCATTATAAAATTAACGAAATTAAGTATTAAATTAAGTATCGGAATAACGTAAAATAAAAACTTTAACCTTTTGATCTTTCTTTCTTTATCGTGTGGTTAGTGCCTAACCTGGTGTCAGAGTTTTAATGCCACCCATAGGCCTCTGACTTGGCTTTACATGCCGTCCGTAAAGATTGACCTGAGCGGCTGTTACCAGTGGGGCCACCCGGAATGCTCCTTATAATTTAGCCACGAGCTCCTCTTCGATAGCTTATGTCAACCCATATGTTTTTGATTACGTTTTTCCTTCAACATTATTTATTGATAGAATTACACTTTTTGTAGGTCCTAAGAAGTCATATTAGAACTTAAATAGCTCAGAAAAAAATGCTGAACATCAACCCGCGGCTCGCATCACGACTGTTATTATTTAGCTCCGAGCTCCTTCACGTCATATTCCTCCGAAAATCAGGCTTAAACACACCCCTCCGTAAATGAGCCTTAATATATATAATGTAAAGTTATGTGGGGTTGGGGCCCCTGTGATTACAGCTAAGAATAGGAACGATCCGTCAGGTGGTGGGAGGTGGGTGACAGGACGCAGACGGATTGGAAATGACGGTATAATCACGGTCTATTTTAGTTATATTAGAGGTTTGTTATTGTTGGGGTATTAATCAAGGCCTGGCATTATTATTAATATGTTCTTTTCTATTTAATTTGTTTTCGTTCTGTAATAGTTTGGCTAGAAATTAAATACTTCTATGGAGGTGTTATCGTGCGTTTGACTATTGAGATTGTGCCTATCTTCTCCTTCTATGTTTTGTGTTGTGTGAGTGGACTTTGCCTCAATAGAACAGTAACTGTGAGTACTTCGTAGTGGCTTTCATTAAAACTCCTGCCTACCTAACACACACGACAACACCTCCATACTGGTGACGCCGAGTTGAACACTAATAAAATGAGTGATAGTGAGTCCGAGCACACCGCGTCGTCGCAGCCGGCGGGGAACGTTACACAGAGACCGCGTAGGGCAAAAGCGCGTTGCGCGGTGTCTGGAACATTCTCAAGAAAAAAATCTTTTTTGCAGTTACCTACTGCAATAAAGAATTTTAAGGAGGATTCTAAAGAGTTACAACTCTTTTTTTTAAATTATTTCTTAAGTTTGTTGAGAGCAGCGGTGGCCCCCATTGAGAGCAGCGGTGGACAGTGGTGGCGTCCCCGACTTACGAGAAGTAAGTCGTGGGTTCCAGGCAAGCACATTATTTTGTGCAATTTATTTCATCACCACTGTTCGCAAAACAGTGAAGGAAAATATCGTGAGGAAACAGGCATTTCTTAGAACCAAAAATTCGAAGACATGTGACATCTACCAACCCGCACTGGGCCCGCGTGGTGGATTATAGCCCACTCCCTCTCATAGAGGAGGCCTACGTCCCAACAGTGGGAACACTACAGGCTGATTAAGCTTATGCTTAAGTGTTTCACCTCAAACGCTAAAAATACTTCACTTACACCACGCTTACACCTCAAACGTAACTTAGAGGGTGACCGTTAATAGAACCTTCTTTATAATCGTCAAGAGAAAATACACAAGTTGGTTTGTTTAAACCAAAATCTAATTCAACCTTTACCGAATAATTAAACACAAAACCAAGACTATGTCATTAGGATTCAAAATAAAAACAAATTTGAATCTCCTACCCAGAAAACCAGTCCTTCTGAGACTTCAAATCCCCTACTTTTCTAAACATTTAGAATACTTATTTGCATATTTTATTTTCTTCGTGCAAAATAAGAAGTTTTCGCTTTATAAGCGTCGTGGCACGACTTCAAGTTATATTTTCCCGTACAAGTTGACCTCTCTTTATGTGGAGGATCTATACAAAGTGAGATCGACTTATACTGGAAAGTAAGGCTTTGAGGGTAGTTCTGGGTACTTTCCTCCTTGGCAGTGCCGTACTATTAATATTTAAGTTCGAGACCAAACTGCCAACTGTTCAATATAGGCGGCCATTTTATTATGTATAAACGATGCCATATTTACAATTTATTGAGTTGTTGCTGAAGAATATTTTCTGCTAAAATTTGGAGTGAAAATTGATATTTTTGGTGCAGTAAGACGTGAGAGTATTTTTCTGTAAGGAGGATACAAACTACGAGCTTCACGATTTTTGCGAACATTCGTTGCGCGAGCTTTTGTTACGCGACGAACATTCTTTCGCTGAGTCAAACTGCCTGGACTGCAGATCGAATTTGTGTCAATGAATTCTGCCAAATAATGTGTATGTCAACGTCCGTGTGTCCGCAGCTAGTCCAGAGTGCGGACAGGTCAATTTAACCGAACGAAGCGAGCACGTGAATCCAAATGATCTAAAAGCGTCTCACGAACGGATGTTCGTTTCATTCGTCCCTTATAGAGAAATTAAGAAAAAAAATTATGTTGCCAATACCGAAAGATGATATTTTCAACAATATTAATTTACTAACTAAACTAAGCACAGGTAATAGAAATTAAGCTGTAATGGCTTCAGGAATAAGGCCGATTATGCCATTTAGTTTCAAATGGACTATTAAGACTGAAGCCTTAAGCTAAGGTATTATGTTGTAAATTAAATTTTATTACCTCTACTTAGCACTCTTCTAGTATGTATTGTTTGAGGCAATTGGCGTTTTAAGATTGCAACTTAACCTAAATTGGGCTTTATTGTAATAATTTTAAGAATGATTTTAGCTTGTTCCGCAAGACGATTTGATTTCATTTTTCCGATGACACAAATTTATCGATCTACGTCATAATAAAAGGGTACTTATTCCATACCATTTAAGGTTTCCTGGAGGTTTTTGCAAACACAATTAATGCAGATGTAGATGTCCCCTTATCAAGATAATTAATTCTTATTTTAATACGATGTTTATCTTCATCTGCCTAGCCTTTTCCTAAATTCATTGGGGTCGGCCTCCAGTCTTAACGGATGAAAAAAAAAACACCGAATAAAAGTATTTTACATGGAGCAACTGCCTATCTGACCTCCACAACCTCCCACGGTATCCTCCACAGTAACCTCCCCGTCGATTGGTCCCAGCCACGGACCAACCTAGTCAACCGCGGCTTAACCTGATGTTGAACCCGAGCGGCTGTTGTAGTTAGGCACGAGCTCCTCATCCTCGTCCCATATTTTAATATGATTATTATACAATTTAGGCAAACACAAACATCAAGTTAGGACACTAATTACTTCACACAGCCTAAAAAAGTAAATGCAAAAAAAAACCGTGATACTTATTATTTTCCCGTAGCCCAAGTAAGTCCTTTAATTAAACTCCACGAGGGAAGTATATAAAGGCAAAATTTTGGGATAATAATTTCGAACTTTTTCGCAATAACATTTACAAGAAAAAGTTTCAATTTATTATGTCTTGGGGGCGGAACGGTAATCTCTGAGTCCAAGTTTTAGGAAAATTTCCACATTCCAATGTAACTTTCATATGCAGAATGCTGAGTTTGTTTTGGGTTGGGTAGACTGCTGAGCATGATGTCCTGGGTTTGATGCCTAGATCGGGTTAAGAGTTATTGGGTTTTTCTATCAGGAATTTCTCAGTAGCAGCCAGTGTCTGGATTTGTGCCCAGTTGATGGCCATAGGCTCGCCCCCTATTTCGCCTCGTTTTTTCACGGGTGACCACTGAAAATCAGCGCTGTGCTGTGGGCACCTGCTTGTCGCAGTCACGACGTGCAAGATGTTAATGTATTTTTTTCTTTTTTTGTCCCATCCTGTTGAATTTATAAATATTTGTTATGCGTTGTACGTTTATTGTATTATTTTGTCATTTTGTATGATGTACGTCCTTGCGACAAATAAATATTTTTTCTTTCTTTCTTTTTCTTTCTATTACAAGGGACTTAAACATTACTGGCGAAATGTGGGTTTACAATTAGGTACACCTCTGCCTAACCCTTCGGGGATTACAAGTTATGTTATTTTATGTATTATATGGAAATACGTAGGGGAATGAGGGGGGAAATCGGACAGGGGGTGAAACCAGATAGTTGCTATTTCATTACTCCGCGTACAGCTGTCTAGATCTAGGCAGCGCTGAAATACGCACAAACGCTTACTCAGTGCAGTTGCAAAAGGCGGTGACGGTAACATCTCAGCGCGTGCGTCTATAAACGAAAGTTGTAAACAAAGGTAAGTTATCTAATATTTTGATTTTTTTAAAGTGTTATCATTAAGTTTAGCTATGTGCTATCCTATACAGTTGTATTTTTTACGAAGTAATACATATTTAACCTTTTAAAACGGTATTTGTTGTTGCTATGAGTGTAAACATAATCTGTTAGTATTACAAATTCAAACATGGCACCTGTGGGGTACAAGCGGACGGGGTGATTTCGACTATCCGGTTTCACCCCGATTGATTTTATATGTAGGAATTGCGGGCGTTTGTTTTGTTCCTTTGTTTAATTACTATTTTCTTAGATAGAATGCGAGCATCAATATGCCACGAACATATGTGAGACAGTCAAATAGGCTGCAGTGGTCGGAGTCCGAAATGGTTTTAGCCATAAATTCAGGCAAATTCAAGCAGGAACACCTCCAGAAGGACCAACGTTTTCAGATTCTTTAAGTCTTGTATCACCGAAAGATATCATGCCGATTCCTCATTTTAAAAAGAACATGCGGCCATCAGGGTGTCGAGGAAAAAGCGCAATTTTGACCGAATCACCGTATAAAAATGAACTGGCAGATAAGGTTATTTCATCAGTAATTAAAACAAAAAAAGGCAAAGGTAAAGGTATCGGTAAAAAGACGAATAAAGAAAACAATCAGGAGGATTCGGAGTGTTTGGTTTGTGGCGAAAAGTACAGTCAAACTAAGTCCACAGATGAATGGTACCGATGCACTGCTTGTCTTAAATGGGCTCACGAAAGTTGCATCAGTTGTTTTGAGCAAGAATTATTATTTTTTGTATGCAAAAACTGCGAATAATTTGATTATTTAGTTTTATTGTTAGTATCTGTATTCACCCCTTGAATAAAAAATGCCCATCCGGTTTGACCCATAGGTATGGGGTGAATTCGGATTTACAATTTTTATTTAAAAAATTATAATTTATTGTTACTAAGATTGATCTCAAACATTTTTTTTTGTCAAAGTTATGCCTAAGGTATAATTAAACATTTATGACATTGATTACCTCAATAAATAACATACTGATTTATTTATTGTGTCTTTTTCTTAACTATCCGGTGTCCCCCCACCTTCCCCTACTCAGCATTACAGCTCATAATCTCAGCAATGATAATAATTAATTAAGATTGAAAAGGAAAACCACTAACCTAACACAATAACACAGTGAAAGGTACCGTCATCAATCATTGTTAAACAAGGTTCGCTGGGATTTGTTAACTCGCGTTCTGTTACTGTTATTATAACAACCAGCCTTCATTTATTAAATATCCTAGCTTTTGCCCGCGGCTTCGCTTGTGTTAATTTAGAATTTGACAATTAGAGTCGGCGCAGCGTGTCTCCTTCTTCCATACCTCTCTATTACTTGTCATCTCATCAGACACCTCCTTTCTTGCCATATCATCCTTCACACAGTCCATCCATCGTTTCTTTGGTCTTCCTCTACATATACCCATCCACATTCTTACTCAAAACTTACTGTAGTTTCAGTCAGAGTACCTTCTGTACCCTGTCTGAATAAAGAATAATCAGACTTTATATCCCAAATCTTTTCCTCTTATGACAAAATCCATTCTATGATAATTCACACTTTTCCATGGATGAAAATTAAACTATTTCATTCCATTTCCAGCCAATAAAACCCTGTACGAAAGTTGATACTCTTCCAACTATAAGAAACAATAAATTAAGACAAGAAAAATTGGAATGTTTACCGTGAGCGTCGCAGATTTACGAATGGATAACAAAATGGAGGATTCTGAAGATTGTTACTGTCGACTAGTTCCCGATGTAAATTGAAAAGAACAGTGGCACGAACTTAAATTAGATTTACGTGAAGAAAATATAGGACTTGTTTTTTATTATCGATATTCGTATGTGTCTCTACTTGGTTACTCGTAGTAGTGTAGGTAGTATCTCGTAATTACTTTACTGGCTTTGACAAAAATTCCCGGTGAATTAAAACTTCACTAAGGTTGAAAAAAAACCCTTTTTTTTAAAGATGGGAAATCATCAAATAACTCCTCCCGCTCTAGGTGGAGTGGGAGGGAGTGTCAGACTTTTACTGACTAAAACCCATCCATGTTCCTTCTTTGCCCTTTGTATTCCAGGGCCACGGTATCTCACCCTAAAAACCAGACTTTTTATTTAACACAAGTGCAAGTGGCAAGGTACCTCAGGGTGATAAACCATGACGCTGTTATAATTTTTATAATTTTGATTTCATTGTTGACCACTGACAATACAACTTAGGGTGCTTTTATTCTAGTTTTCAAGTATTTATTTATTTCCTTCATATTCTTCTGTTATTAGCAAAATCTCCTCGTTTAAGAAATTATGTTTTTTTTTTCATGTGTTTATACAAATAATACAATCATATTATGGTAGGTGTGCTTAAATACGTTAATTATAATAATATTGCAATAAATTTATATTTTAATTTATTAGCAGGGCCCACTTGTATAATCAATTTATTTTTAATTGTTAATAATTTGTATGTCAGTTGGCAAAATATAGCGAACGACCTAATTTTTAAGATCTTGTTTGTAATTATTACCTATGTTTATGAATAAATGATTCTGATTCTGATTCTGAAGAAATTATTGGTCAAGTAGCCGAAAAATATCAGTGAAGTTCCTACCTAGACTTTTTTAATCTACCAACCTAAGCCACGCATTGTGTGAATATTCAAATGAGAAACCCTAATCCTCCTAAAGAAACCCTTGACATAGGTACCTTTTTGTGATAGTCCTAGATCTATTTCCAAGTCTAGGCAATTTAATCAATCAATGCCCTTGATGACAAAGAAAGAGAACAATCTAAGTCAGACAGCAAAGATGCCTCTCGAATAAGTAAGTATTTTGATTAGGTCAACCGCTAGATTTGAAGAACGAACCCAAAAATCGAGTCGCTTTTTATAGCCTAATCAGCCTTTTGCTATTTTATCTACGAATAATAAAGTCTAGTTACTGTTCTTGCTATGTGCCTTTGTAATTTGTTTAAGAAAAATCAGATTAAACTATATATTAGGCTAGCACATCGAAAAAACAAATGACCCACCTCAGTCGGGAAAAAAAGGAATTATTCCTGGTTCGAGGTGGCATGAGAAAAGAGCACATGGAAGGAATTGGGGAAGGCCTTTGCCCAGCAGTGGGACAGTACAAGCAACTAAAAATAAAAAATCCTTTCAAGTTATATCAAGGATAGGTAAAAAATGTCACAATTTTGGGTCGTCAGCCTTTCAAACAAAACGCGTTAATGTATTAGCCAAAAAGCAAGATACGCTATCGCAAAGTCTACACATCCCAATGTTAAGGTAAAATAATGTTTTTGTTGCGTTCGTTTAACACTTATTAGCTACGGAGCTGACTAATCAAAATCTTCTAAGCACTTTTCCGGATGACAGCGATGTGGAGAAGTACTTGGAGGCCTAAGCGTCCTGTTGTTTATTTGATTAGCTTATATTTAGTTTATTTTAAATAAATTAGTCCTATTTTTGAAGTTTGTAAATAATTTATTTATTTATGTATACACATAATACTTAACAGGACATTACATTAAGACAGAAGAGCACAAAGGTACTGCTTATTTCATAAGAATTTCGTACATAGTTAGAAATAAAAATGGATCGAATGCTCCAATTTTATTGGTGTAGTTGAACTAGGCCATTCCAATTGAAGTAAAACTGACCACCACATACACAAAAGAATAGTAGTCTTATCGTACAGTTTTGAAGGTTCAAATTCCACCAACCTTTATCATCAGCCCTGAACTCCGCCTCCAGCTCAGCCTTGGTCGGCATCGGCTCCGGCTGCTGTTGCTGCTGCTGGTGCTTCTGCTGCGGTGCCTGCTGCTTCTGCGGCTGCTGCTGCTGGGGCTGCTGTTGAGGCTTGCTGGTCTTCATGCTCATCGACTTCCTCGTCCTGTGCCCGCGGAACGCTGCCTGGATCTTTGTCGCTGCCTGCTCCTCTGGCTTGGGCTCTGTGGTCTTTGTCTTCTCTTCTGAAAAGAAGGGAGGAGTTGTATTATTTTGGTCATCATCTGCCTGCCTAGCCTTTTCCCAACTGTGTTGGGAAACCCCAAACCCCAACTGTCTTCTTTTCTAGTTAGTCAAAGGCAACGGTGTCTTATGCTGCCAGTCTAACCGGATGCAGCTGTATACCAGTATTTTACATGGAGCGACTTCCTATCTGACCTCCACAACCCAGTTAGTACTGGGTAATATAATACCCTTTGGTAAAACTGGTTGTCAGACTTAACATAGAAGGAACATAGAAGCAGACATATAAACATACATACATACAGGTCAAACACATAACCCTCCTTTTGAGCTTCGCCGCAATCGGGAAAAAGGGAAGAAATATTTTTTATAATAATTTCTCGCGAAAGAAGGTCGCGGGTAGCAGCTAGTATAACATATAACCTACAGCTAAGTTACAAGTTATTTACCAAATTGGACATATTATCTGTATCTTGTTATACTTAGTATCGAATATGTACATGTCAATGTACCTAGTTTTGATTTGCATGTACCTAGCTTATTAAATTATTTATTATTTCTACACCAGCAATGTTAGTATGTGTGTGAAACAACGCTTAATGTAAGATCTCAATGTACCATATACTAAGAAATAAATAAATACAATACAATAAAGTTTTCCGTGCAAAGAAATAAATACCAAAGACACTGAAAGTTTGCACTGTTGTGTGTTTACATTTTTATCAGAAATACAATGTCTTACAAAAGTATGTTTACTAGGTACTTAAAACAACTTGTTTCAAACTTAAAAGTTTCAAGACTTAGGTACATAATTCTCGAAGGAAATGTCGACAAAGAGTGCTTTATTTTTCATGCGGAACACTAAAATGTCATGGTTAACGTATTGTTATTAATGATGATTGCTTTCATCAATTTGTAATGGTTACATAACATCACGCCTGTAATCACCAAAGGGTTTGGCAGAGGTGTACCTAATAGTACACCCAAATTTCGCCAGTTATGTTTAAGTCCCATTTAATAGGGGGCGAGCCTATTGTCCGTCCCGATCCGTGGCTGCTACTGAGAAATTGCTGCTGGAAAAACCTAACAACACTTTGCCCGACCTGGGAATCGAACCCAGGACCTCATGCTCAGCAGTCACGCTTGCGACCACTAGACCAACGAGGCAGTCGAAGCAGTTGTAATGGTAATGAATGACTAATGTTTCAGTTCAGTTTCACAGTAGGTAGTCCCTAATTTCAGAAGCCCAATTACAGCGAAGTATCATCAATAACTGACAGAAACTTTCCTATCTTCATTCATTTATTATTTCCAAAAAATACTTCAACTTTTTCACCAAGTAATTCTTTTTTTCTCAAATAGCCCTTTATTTCCCTCTACTAAAACAAAAGTAAAAATTGCTGTGCAATTCAGAACCTTATGCAGAGCATGATAAATGTTAAAGAATAGTGGCAATATATTTTTCACCTGCCAAGAAGTTTTTAAGTAGTTTTATCAGCTATCTCTTGGGTCCGATGCCAAACAAACACTCTTATAGAAAATTGAGCAAAACTTTTCTGAATCGTCGATGTAATTTTACGTGAATTTGCCAAAATTGTGAATGTAGGTCAAGAATGAAAGGCGAATAATTCTTCTTTGATTAAAATTTTCTGTGTTTCGGAGTAAAACTAGGGCAAAAATACTCGATTTATATCTAAATTATACTGGCAATGGAAGAAAAGCTTAGATTTTATCGCTAGCCAGTTATTTTGCTAAACTAACTTTACAATCTCATTTTGGTATCGTTAATGTGCGCCCGAATATCACAAGACTAGATCTCTGAAATAGCTAGACTGGGTCGCGGTAGACCGAAGAGAAGATGGCGGGACGTCTTGGATGGCTTCCTCGCGAGTTGGCGAGAAGAAGCACACCATTGTGAGAAGTGGACGGAATGGGGGGAGGCTTTTGCTCAGGAGTGGGACAATAAGGGCTAACTAAAACAATAATAATTTATGCAAATGTTCCAATGAGGATTTTAAAGTCTTATTACCTTTTTTCTATTTCATGATTTGAACATTTCATTATTTCATTATTATAGTTTTTGTTCTAGGGATTTTAAGGATGGATAGTCTGTCTCAAGGAAAATATGGCAAGAAAGAAGGAGTCTTGTTCTTTCTTCAAAAGTCCATCTCAAACACTTCTCTGCATAGTCCTCATATGAGCAAGATTATGTCAGGACCTTAAAAGGGATTAAGACCTCTGAGTTAGTTTCAACAAGTTCTTCTCAGAGTAGTCAGGTAAGAAACACCGGCCTAATCTGGATTTAAAAAAGACTAAGTATAAAGGTGTTTTTTTTTTAGTTGCCTGTACTGTCCCACAGCTGGGCAAAGGTCTCTCTCAATTCCTTCCATGTGCTATTTTCTCGTGTCACCTTTTAGTAGTTTTAGCAATAGGTTTTAGTTCTTGCCCACTTGATAGACATCCATACTTTCATACTAATATTATAAATGCGAAAGTAACTTTGATTGTTACCTTTTCACGCCTAAACCACTGAACCGATCATCCTGAAATTGTGCATATACGTTGTCAAGTGTACAGAAACAGACATATGGTACCTTTCATCCCGAAAAAAAGTACTGTTCCCGAGGAAAACAACCATAACGTTTTTAATGTTCTTTTGATAATAGATGGCACCACGTGTCTTTCGAATCATGATTGAATTATATAATTATACAAATTATAAAGTAACGCGAGCGAAACCGCGGGCAAAAGCTAGTAATTAATATAGAGAAAAAACACATAACACTATGTCTACATTTCTTTTTTTAGTATCTCCTTTCGCAGGTATGCTTGAAGAGATTTCTTTGGAAATAACCAGCACCTTTGTACTATTTTCTGTTCCTTTCATCTTTTCTTTATTTAGTGTGTACATAAATTGTTAAGAAAATAAATAAATAAAATAATTTAATCATAATCAGACATCCTAAAACATCTAACCAGTCCCGCAATCCAGACCAAAGCAATAACTCAAAACATTAATTAACAAAACCTCGCCTCACCACCTTACACTGGCCTACATTAAAAAAAAAAACAAAGAGCTCAAATAAATTAAAAGAGACGTAATTTTAGCCGCAAAAAGGTCTAGACTAGACTTGCGAAACCCGAATTTTTCACGGAGAAAAAGGAATTTTTCAACGGCTAAATGTTAACACGGTGAATTATTCAGATCTGAGGACACAGACACTTTGCGGTTGGAAATTTAAAATAAAAGAGGTTATTTTATTTTAGGGCTAAAGCAGACTGTCGTTCGCGCGAAAATTACACGCCATAAATTACAGCGACTTTTGGCTAACGTGTTATGTGTCTGGTGCCTATTCAAGTAAGAAATGGGAAGGTTTTTATCTGTGTGATAATCTTGAATAGTTTTGTTTTTTTTTTTGTTTTAAGTTTTATTTTTCTACGTGTTTTTACCTACCAAAAGCGATTTCAGAAAATTGTGTAAGCTTTCTGTTAACTTTTAGAAAATAATGAGTAATCTATAATTTCAAATAGTGTGCTATCTTTTTTATCGTGTGGTTGTTGCCTAAGTTGGTGTCACAGTTTTTATGCCGTTTTTGTGTCTTCAAGTGTGCTATGAACACACTTGGAGACGAAAAGTTAAACATTTTTATCCATGAAAAGAAATATAACAAAAAAATATTTACGTTCCGCTGACGTTTATATAAGGTCCCATTAAAATAGATGGACAAATTTTAACACAGCGTTCAGTACGTCTAACCAAAGATATCCAAGTAAAAAAACTCTGATTAAAGTGATTTTATTTTGACCTAAAATAATAAATGGCCGGCACTCTGGAATAAACACATCCATTATGAGCAGGTACTTGCACTCGCACACCGCCGCGCGCGTTCTCGTAAGTAGGTAGTCAGTTCGGTTAATATCATTCTGTATTTAACCATGGTAACTTTCAGTTGACTAACATTTTTAGTGTATTTTCGGTAGCTGTTTTTTTTCTTGTAAGTATCTAATGCGTTTTTCTTATTTTTTTTTACCATTGTCCTTATTTTGGTCGTTTGTATGATTTCTAAAAGTTTGTCCATCTATTTTAATGGGACCTTATATTAATCGCGACAACTCGCGTCTAAAAACCGCACGTCAACGGGTTATAAGAGCCCTTAGTCCTTTATTTTTAATGCTAAGCTCAGTAATTCTTGCAGGGAATAAAAACCGGGCCAAGTTTTATAGTAGGGGCACTAAAATGTAACCTTTACAATGTTGTTAAATGTTAGAGTCTGTCCCTCGTGATGCGACATTTTAGTCGCACATAAAAAGTTTTAGTGTTCGCGAGTGATTTGATTGTTTTGAATGAAGTAATGTGATCTTTATTTCTAACGTTAATTCTACCCTAGCAGCGTAATGGTAGACCTCGTTAGTCAAGTGGTGGTGACTGCTGAGCATTTGGACCTGGGTTCGATACCCGGGTCGGGTAAAGTTGTTCATCAGACATTTCTCAGTAGCAGCCACGGAGTCTAGATTTATACCCGGTTGATAGCAATAGGCTCGCTCCTATTACCCGGGACTTAAACATAACTGGCGAAATGTGGCTGTACAATTAGGTACACCTCTGCCTTATCCTTCGGGGATTGCAGGAGTGATGTTGTGTTATGTTAGGTTACCTTAAATGACTTTCACGGACGTCCTATTCCCCAAAAAACACCTAAAACTAAGTCTGTTCCCTCTAGCTTTTTTTTTCGGATGGGAAATCATCAAATGACCGCCCACCTCCCCGATCTGGGTGGAGTGGGAGGGAGTGTCAGACTTTTGCTGACTAAAACCCATCCATGTTCCTTCTTTGCCCTTTGTGTTCCAGGGCCGCGGTATCTCTTTCTAACAGACCCGCAGCCCTGTACCTTCTGGCCTTGTGTCCTAATAAAAGCAATAGAATAACTTCAAAATAAAAGACACATTCAGAAGTCATACATGTTTCCTAATGTGATTTTTATTCTGATAATGATATCCTTGGCTGTTCAAGTACCACTTGCTCTTCTATTGCGATTCTAAACGGGCACTAAATATGATTTAAGTTTGTTTCATATACTAGGAACGAACACATTATGTAACAAGTAAGATTTTCAATTATTGTGAAATCCCGATATTTCGACGTTTTTGCTAGTGCTGTGATCGCGAGATGTCGATGATGCCGTGCGCTATCAAGGCGCTTGCAATAGTTGAAAATCACGGAAAATTTCCCGTAAGTGACCGTGTAAGTTTAGTTATAAATCGTGAAAGCTTAAAACAGTAGTAGCAAGAAAGTTATAACAAGTTAATTAAAATTGCATTTAATTAAAAGTATAAAAAAACCCGACTACAAATTGTATTATGTAACTATATATTTATAATCTCCTTTTCATTTCCTTAATTTTGATTCCCTACTCGATAGGTTTGGTTGAAAAAAAAAAATTAACGACTTACAATTTAGCGCCAAAAATCCGCCATTTTGTTTTTTTTAAACACCTATCTAAGGACAATTGGGTTTTTGAGACGAATCTAATGATACCTTAATCGTCGAAATCCATTAAGCCATTTGGTACATACGAGGTAATGAAGAAATTTTGAAACATACAAGATTCGCGCGAAAAACCTTCCTTGGTAGTCGGGTAAAAATTGCTGTGAAGTTTTCTTCAGTTTCTGTTAAAAAATCTCAACTGTCTTTTTCTTAAAAAAGTGTTAAGCTCATAATGATAAAGTTAAATATGTCATCATAATTTTTGGCTTTTCTTAGTTTATCTCACAATTTCCGTAACCCAAAACAATTACTGCAAACTGAACCAGATTATTTCACTTAAAAAAACCCGCACATTGCAAAACTAAATTAATTCTATTAACCGAAAAAGCAATCTATCTTTTCAAATGCTCACAATAAAATAAATAAAACACCTAAAGATGTAATAAATGTGGGTAATACGTAAAATATCAATTTTGTAGGACAGGTAGCCAATATTTCACTCGCTACTATCCAAAAAACAAATTGTGGACCCCAAGACAGATGACAAAAAAAATGGTACGAGAATAACGGAATACCTAGGCATACATGCTCCATCTATCCAGAACAAAAAAGTATTTTCACCCCAACTTATCCAGTCATTGCACGTCTCAAATAAATAATTCTAGAAAAAGTTAGATGAAGCAGACTTCATTGTATCTAGGTCGTAGGACGCCTGACTTGTGTCTAAATTATTTATGAACGGGAAGGCACACAAGTGAAGCCGCGGTGAAAGCTACTACATAAATAAAATGTAGACTTTGTAAGGGAAATGTTTGAGCCAAAAACTTTGGCGGCTATTTGCATTCCACTTTGATATTTTGTAACGAACTGTGTGATCGGAGGGATTGAAACGAAATGTAAAAGTTTGTGCAGAAAATTGTAAATTCTGTGTGTGGGAAGTTTTGTAGTAAATAATGTCTTATTTTGGAAACCTTAAAGTAGTAGTTGCGGTGTCCATTTCCTGTTATTGACATAAAATGAATACGGTAACAAATTGTTATCATGGATTACAGAGTTGAAATTTTGGATCAATAACTGGGTTTATGATGATTTATTTATATATGTAGTATACTAGCTTTTGCCCGCGACCTTCGTCCGCGTGATATTATTAGACAAATACAGTTTTTCCCGTTTTGCAACTTTATTCATTAACGCTCCGCTCCTATTGGTCGTAGCGTGATGTTATATAGCATATAGCCTTCCTCGATAAATGGGCTATCCAACACTAAAAGAATTTGTCAATTCGAACCAGTTTCGTTTCTGAGATTAACGTGTTCAACCAAACAAACTCTTCAGCTTTATAATATTAGTGTATGTAGATGGTAAAAGCTTCATCATCTGCCTAACCTTTTCCCAACTATCTTGGGGTCGGCTTCCAGTCTAACCGGATGCAGCTGAATACCAGTATTTTACATGGAGCGACTGCCTATCTGACCTCCACAACCCATTTAGTACTGGGTAATACGATACCCCTAGGTAAGACTGGTTGTCACACTTTTTGGGCCACTACTACCTGTAACGACTGTCAAAGATCTACAAATGACGGCCGGGACCAACGGCTTTACGTGCTTTCCGAGGCCCGGAGGAAACTCGGTATATAATGGGTGGTCACACATCCACAGACCAACCTAGGCAAGCACGGCTTAACCTAAAAATCGACCCGAGCGGCTGTTATTATTTAGCCACGAGCTCCTTGGTAAAAGCTTATGCCACGATGTTTCCTTGAGTGAAAGTTATAAAAAGACTGGTTTTTTAATAAGGAAGCTTTCCTCGTGCCAGATCAAAATTCAATTAAGTATTTTATTCCTGGTTTTCCATAGCAGTAGCAGCTTGTAAAGAAATTAATTTGATTGAAGCCCGTCAATAATTCACGTTTGGTTTGCTCTGATCTTTTTTCATAATGTATCACTTTTAAATTAGCTTTTGAATGAGGTTTCGGTCGCGTGGAGGTCAAATTAATAAACGGGAACGTGCTACGCGATAGAAAAATATATAAATCCATAATATCACGCCTGTAATCCCCGAAATGTTAGGCAGAGGTGTAACTTATAGTACACCTACATTTCGCCAGTTATGTTTATGTCCCATGTAATAGGGGGCGATTCTATTGGCATCAAACGGGCACAAATCCAGAATCCGTGGCTGCTACTGAGAATTTCCTATTTGCCTGACCTGGGAATCGTACCCAGACCCACAAGAAAGGAAGTAAAAAAATCGAAAAATATGTAATGATATATTTCTAAACATATTATCATGACTATTATTTGTATGCCTTTCGTCGAAATCCGTAAAGACATAACATGCACACAAACTCATTTTCACTTTTTATTTAAATATTAGTCTGCATTGTGCTTTTAATGTTTTAATAAAACCTTTATGGTTTCTTTCTACAGCTATAATTCCGTTTTTTCTACCTTGATTACAGTAATTTCAACACACGTTCAGGAAACTCATAGAAAAAGTTCATAATTTTTCAATCAATCATTTGTATGAAAATGTATTTTGTATTCGTATACTAGTTTCTGAATACAAAATAATAATATGGTAGCGAATGGCCTATTAGAGAAAGAAATGGTTCTTTATAAGTTTTTGATTGTAATGACCGTCGACTGAAATAGTACCTACGGGCTCTGTTAAGTATTTTGTGTGTGGTTCCGTATGAAAGGTTTTGTAACAAGAAAGATGTCTGCTAGATATCTTGGTGATGACCAAGATATCTAGCAGACATCTTTCTTAAAAAAAAACATTCATTAAAAAAAAATATAGGTATTTTATGAGATTTGAAAAAAATTAAAATATTTTCATTATTATGCGCATGACGTAGTTAGAAACACGCTGTTGCGAGCGCGGTTCGCATTCATTTTTCTTTGTACCTATTATCTTAATTAATAGGGGGAAAAAAACGCGCCTAGAGGTATTTTATGTGGGATACATTGAGCGGAACACACATTTGCAAGACGACTAAGGCGCGAATTACACAGAAACGGCCTACGGCAAAGGCGCGGCGCAGGCATGATGCCACTTCAAAACGTTTTCATACAAAATGTACGTAGGCGACGTGTCGTGAATTACACTCAAGCGGCGCGGGACAGGCACGCCGTTCTTTCGTTTCCTTATAAATTCCATGCCCGCGCGGCGCCTTACGCTTTACGCCGCTTCTGTGTAATTCGCGCCTAAGAAGTCACGGTGTCTAGGCATGAAAATAACATCTTGTATAACGCTTCTCCAAGGCGCGAATTACACAGAAACGGCGTAAGGCGTAAGGCGCAGCGCGGGCATGGAATTTGACCATCGTTACTGATGTATTAAGTGAGATAAATGCCATTGCAGCAAGTTATGATGTTGAAAATGTTTTTATATTGGGAGATTTTAACGCGCACCCCAAACGTAACTTTTATAATGAATTGTCGAACTTCTGTACAGACCAGTCATGCGTTTGTGCCGATATTGAAATCCTAGGGTGTAGGAGATGGATCGATCACTGTGTGGTATCCTTATCAGCTTGGCACACTGTTGTGTATATAGGTATTAAAGAGGGTGTGTATAACTCTGATCATTTACCTATCTATATAGTATGTGATTTGAGTATAATGAGGTCAAAACTGGTGACTCAGAGAGTGTCCCGTAGTGCGATTATATGGGGTGAAAGAAACTGTTCTGAAAAAGATAGATACCGGTCTCTATGCGGTAGTAAATTGCGAGATATCGATTTCCCCCAAGAATTTACGGAGTGCAGTCATGGGTCATGCAGCTTGGCTGAACATAAAGTTATTTTAAATAAGTTCTATGATCGGATTGAGAACGTTCTTAGTGAGGAACCAGACAGAAAAAAAACCAGTAAAGAGACCAGTGACTTTGGGCCTCACAGAAAACATCGATCTCTGTGTGGCTGGAATAAACATGTACGTGATGCTCACAGCGAGGCTTGGCTTAAATTTAAAACCTGGATAGAACATAAACGACCAACTTATGGTTATGTTTCCAAAAAAGTTTCCAAAAGTCGCTTCAAATGGTGCCAGAATAATCAAGAACATATTAAAATTGACATAATAGCAGAACAGCGAGCTGCTAAGAACTTTGGCAAATTCTGGAAATCCACAAGAAAGTTGGACGTTAAGCCTGGCCTTACGGTGAGTGTGGAGGGGAAGAGTGAGCACGGGGATATTGCAAACCTGTTTATGAAATATTTCCAGGTGCAATTCTCCCCTTGGTCCCTCAGTTCCAGCTGAAGATGCCGAGTATTGTTGTCAGGCAGAGGAGACATTTATGTACTTCTCACCCAAGCAAGTCAAAAGAGTAATACAGGGAATAAGCAGAGGCAAGTCTCCAGGTCATGATGGACTCAGCATTGAGCACTTGAAATATGCAGGAGTCCACATGCCGAGGGTCTTGTCATTCTGTTTTAATTTTTTTAATTATACCAAAAAAAAACAGCATACAATTGACAGCAATAAATATAAATAACTAAACAATAATAACAAAAGTGGACAGTTATCGCAATTGTTAGCAGTTAAATTATTTTAACTGTTCCATTTTATTACCTTAGCGCACGTGATGTATGAGCCAGTTAATTTTTCTAAGCTATGATTTAACCGTCAAGAGTTATTTATAACGGGTGGAGCGTTATTGAAAACTAACTTTTGCCCGCGGCTTCGCTCGCGTTAATTTAGAATTTGACAATTAAACTCTTAACACACTACTAAAGTTTCTGTAAAAATATAATTCAATCACGATTCGAAACACACGTGGCGCCATCTATTATCATAAGAACGATATTGTTCTTTTCCACGCGAAAAAAATTTTTTTCGGGATGAAAGGTACTCTATGTCCGTTTCTGTACACATAACAACGTATGTGCAAAATTTCAAGATTTTCGGTTTCGTGGTTTAGGCGTGAAAATGTAACAAACAAACAAACTTACTTTCGCATTTATAGTAATAGTATTATTTGAAATCAGACTAATTTGCTAGTCATTAGTAGTCATAGTAATTATTATAAGGTTTCTCGTATTTTGGACTATTTGTATGTATTATAATATATATTAGTTTATTTCATTTTATTTGTATTTATGTGACTTAGTGTGTACCTATTTATGTATATCAGTTTATGCTAACAAAATGGTATTTTTCTTATTTTTTTTTTGTACTCTATCACAATGCTGTCCTATTTGACCCAAAGGTTGACTGGTAGAGAATGCATTGTGGCAATAAGTCCACCTATGTACCACTTTTGTACATAAAGTTTGAATAAATAAATAGTTAGGATTAGGATCAAGAGCTGAGAGCCTTGACAAAGCGACGACTGTCACCGATAATTATTATTTATTTGAGTAACCATGTACAACATTATCATCTGCCTAGCCTTTTCCCAACTATATTGGGGTCGGCTTCCAGTCTTACTGGATGCAGCTGAATACCAGTATTTTACTTGGAGCGACTGGCTATCTGACCTCCACAACCCAGTTAGTACTGGGTAATACCCCTTGGTAAGACTGGTTGATGACTTAATTAATCAAAATACCTATAAATGTGAAGAAAACCTGACTGCTGTGATTTTATGGAAACAACAAGCTCAGAAGCGAATGAAGAAGAGAAGATGGGGAAAATTCAATTTTGAACTTAACCACAACATTTTATGGCTTAAAATCATTTGGAGAAATTTCACTATGTTTGTAGTGACTTGATGTGCTGTCGACTGTACGTTTAAGCCGTAAATTATAGTCCCTATAAAGAAATCGATTTTGGCAACCTCAAAATAAACATCACCACTAAGGGCCAACCAAACAAAAAGCAAAGAAGGAACATGGATGGGTTTTAATCAGTACGAGTCTGACACTCCCTTCCACTCCGCCCAGAGCGGGAGGTATCATTTGATGATTTCTCATCAGAAAAACAAAAAACTAAAGTACGTAATAAATAACAAACAAAAAAACTTCAATCTAAATACAACAAAACTTTGTCTAACATAACTTAACAAATAAACCAAGGAAACCTAAAACCGTCCAGGGAATCCTAAATCCGGCCGTCGGTTATTATGTCCCAGTAAATAGACGGTTCCTAATGAGTCTTTCACACGCTATCCTTGATTGTTTTACCTTTTATTTGTGTTTCTTTTTCAGTCTGTTGTAGGTATTGTTTCTGTTTGGAAACCCTTTATAAAGATAGCAGAGAGTTGGATGACCTTCGGGTGATGGAGAATTAGATATTGGAATAATATAACATAACATCACGCCTGTAATCCCCGAAGGGTTAGGCAGAGGTGTACCTAATTTTACTGCCACATTTCGCCCAATAAGGTTAAGTCCCATGTAATAGGGGGCGAGCCAATTATTGCCATCAAGACTCCTTGACTGTTACATGAATTTTTGTCTGGCTGTCTGTTTGTTCCGGCTAATCTCCGAAACGGCTGGACCGTTTTTTACGGGAATTTTACTGGCAGGTAGCTAAGTTGTTATAAGGTTTAACTTAGGCTATTTTTTTAGAAAAAAAATAAAAATTAAAACCCTTGAAATTGTTAACCAAATCCGATTCAAAAAGGGAAGTAATTTTTTATAAGCTAGTAAATAAATAACCTTATTACGCCACTTATTATTACTTCCATCCGTACAAACCCACCCAGCCAAGAATTAATCTTCCATTATTATCATTGCGTGTTGTTTGAACACCGCCCAAGACAAACAAAGATGGAGGAGGCTTTTTACTCTACAATAACATATAGAAGGTCCCATTAAAATAGATGGACAAACTTTTCATCTTCAACTTCATTCAGACCACCAAAATAAGGACAATGGTTTAAAAAAAATAAGAAAAACGCATTAGATACTTACAAGAAAAAAAATCAGCTTACGAAAATACACTAAAAATGTTAGTCAACTGAAAATTACTATGGTTAAATACAGAATGATATTAACAGAGAACTGACTGGGTATCTACTTACAAGAAAGCGCGCGGCGAGGCGCGAGTGCAAGTACCTACCCATAATGGATGTGTTTATTCTAGAGTGCCGGCAATTTATTATTTTAGGTCAAAATAAAATCATCTTAATCCGTGTTTTTTTTGGCTTAGATATCTTTGGTTAGACGTACTGAACGCTGTGTTAAAATTTGCCCATCTATTTTAATGGGACCATTTTTTTAGTAATTATGTATGTATGGATACATGAAGCTTAAATAATAATATTATCATTGCCAGAATGGTAATGAGAAATGATAGTAACCAAGGATGGTTACTATCATAATATATTATTATTATATGCCAAACAAATTACTCGAGCGAAATCTCGATGTAGCGAATAACGTTATGTGTCAGAGTGGTTGGCATGTCTGTGTTCCTAATTACAGCAATAATATTAATTGGCAACAATTTGAGATAGTATGTTTTTGGTGTTAGGTGTATCAGTGTGTGGAGACTTCTCGTGGAGGATTTTCTTTGAACGGTAAATAAAAGGTGCTTTACACATACATAACATAATATCACGCCTGTAATCCCAGAATTGTTGGGCAGAGGTGTACCTAATAGTACACCCTCAATTCGCCAGTTATGTTGAAGTCCTATGTAATAGGGGGCGCGCCTATTGCCATCAACCGTGCACAAATCCAGTCTCTGACTATGCACATGCTTATAGGGTGTTAACGGATCATTCACGAAGCCGTCAACCGCCACCGATCGGGTCCAGTATCCTATCCTTCAACCAACCGTACACATTCACAAAATTTCATTGAAATCGGTTGGGTGGTTTCGGAGATTAGCGTGTATGAACACATTGACACGTGATTTTTATTAAATTATACTAAGAACCATTTGTTGTACTAAGGACAAAACAGCAACAATCTCTGGAATTCCTTCTTTTACGTAATAATGTGTTTGAAGTTTAACCTGAAATTCTCGAGCAGTAGTTTTTACATGTATGTAACTGGGTAGTGTTAATACACGTGGAACAAGTTTTCCCTCAACGAAAATAAAATGAAAGCCGGTAAAGTGTAAATTCAACATTTCGTATTCCGTTTCACGTTTCCATTTTACTGTGTAATCAAGGTTTATATTCTTTTATATTCAGTTAATTATACGGATAGTATTTTAATAAAAATAACGTTTAACTTTCCTTGTGAAAAATTAATACAAAGCCAACCAAAAAAGGCCATGTTTGAGAAAAGAGCATGTGTCTTCTTAAAAATATACTCGATAAAGCTTTTTGAGAAATAGGTACGACCTCCTTAGAAGACGGTGCGTCAGACGAGAGATGCGAACTGTGGAGAAACGAACATCCCATCCCTCCACATTTCATCAACCTGGAAGAACACCTGCCACCCAGATACGAACTGCAATGGCCAATCAGGAAATCTCTTAACCTATTGTGAGCCTAGGTTGGTCGCTGTACATATAATCTGGCCAAATGGGTATCTCCTCGATCCATCCCAAACAGATTGCCAGTATGGAGATATCCTGGACAACTACTTACACCTTCCAGGATTTAATCGAAGCAAATGTAGAGCTTCATCGATACGTAAAGAAGAAGAATATACTTGTATCATTTATAAGAAAATAAACTAGCTACATACCAAATACACAAAAACTAGAAGACATAGTAAGATGAAAAACCACACAAGAACGTAAAAGTACCACGAAGAAAGTTGAAAATGGCTTATTTTGAAAAACAAAGGAGGAAAAGTAGAAGCCAACAGAAAAATAAGACTAAAACTAACCGAACAAGGACGACTGAATTAGATCGTTTCAAAAGTCATTTAAAAACCAACTCACAAACTGCACATAAAATATTTCCGAGGTTCATTCAAATCTCAAAACATCTGGCTTCATTTAATATTCTAAAATGCTACCATAATATTTTATTCCCACCCAGAGTCACGCATAAAATGATCTCTTTTCAACAAAAATACGCGGAAACGATTTAATAAATTCGAGTAAAACTGTAACGGCCACAAATATTTAAACCGTTAGATGTGTGGCGATCCTATTGTTACTTGACTTACATCCAAAATTTCAAACTCATGGTTTGCCAACGTGCTGTGGAGCGCAGTATCTTAGGTGTTAAATTAACAGACCGTGTTCGAAACGTGGGTCAAAAGGCAGCCCAACTTAAATGGGACTGGGTTGGACAAATGTATGTCGCATGCCGACTGAGCTGTGCTCTGGTAATCCTCAGGAATGGTTCCCTTAAACGGCACGGGGTCGCGGCAGACCAAGAAGGAGATGGCGGGACGATCTGGATGTCTTCCTTGAGAATTGGAAAGAAGTAGCGCAGAATCATCACCGCTGGAAGTAAGAAAAGGAGGGAGACCTTTGCCCAGCATTGGGACAATATGGACTAGCAATATTATTTAAATCAGAAAAAAAATACTTTTTTACTGCCCATTCGCTACATATTTTTGGTCTAAAAAGTATATTTCATTCGATATACAGATTGGTGAAAGACGATTTAAGTCGGGGTCCTGTACTACATGGGACGATACATGTGAGTAAGTGAGACAAAACTATTCAAATGTCATGTCACCAAAACAGAAATGTGTTTTTTCTGACGCGGTAGGGCGAATCGAACGATTTAAATCTTTGAACGCTTCCTTTTGTATTTATTTTCCTAATGCTGTTTATTTTGAGATAAAATGGCACTTCAAACAGTTGTCTTCTTCGTGAGATTACTGGCATATTGAATTTCAGGGGTATGAAATTACAGAAGGACTATTGTCGGCGTAATAGTCTGATAGAAAAAACCGTAATATTCTGATAGAAAAAAATATTGTATTCCTGTTTTGAAAATTTTGTAGGAATACCTTATTTTATGTTAAAAGAAATAGATAAAATAATGTTTTTTAACGTTAAAAGAAACCATTTCCTTTGGTTGTTTTATTTATCACAACATTCTTTCCTTTTGTGCTTGCTGGATTAGATTCCCAGCATCACAACGGCTCAGATAAACAATACCGGCTGGTATATTTCTTTTGTAAAAAGATGAAATCCGATTTCCGGATGTGCTAAGTGCCTTTGTAGGAATTTCAAATGCAGTTTTTCTTTTCTTCACAATCGGAGTGTTTCTCTTGAAACAATATTTTTTATACTTTTTTAAATTGCTATCCTGTCGGTATTCGCCATAAAAATTATTTTTAAAAAAATAAGTATATCTTTTTCCTTTTAAATTATTATATGATTCGATTAATTAATGTGGTGAACTTGTGACATGTCAACACGTGAGTTGTATGTAAGTTAAATATATACAGTGTTGTTGGTTAACGATTACCGATACTTTAAGGGCATTTTATATTCTTATTTTTATCGACATATACACGTCTATAAATACTCCTAACCTAAAATCCAGCAAATCTCCACCATCTTGTTTTTTAATCGGCTGATTTAGGGTATGTTCAATGAAATGCTAATATCTTTGAATCTAAGAGAGCTGGAGACGTACATAATGATCTTAATGCGAGGCTAAGCGCCGAGGCAACGAATTATCACATAATTTTTCCTCAAAAATAATCAAAAAGGAGCCTATGAAATTACGAAATTTTACATAAAATAGCACAATTGTTTGAGTGCGTTTCATTGACTTTTTTTTCAGGGGGTTTAATTTAAAGTTTTTTATAAAAAAGGCATTTCCGAGCAACTATTTTGCGTATAGTAACTTAGTTCTTAGGTGATCTACAGAATGCTTGATTGACGGCTTCGTAAAGGGTCCGTTTATACCTTGTATTTTGGATAAATTATACATCTATTGCTAGAACCAACTCACAAACACAAAGTCTGAAATTCCGCACCTCTCAAAAGAAATACCTTTCCCAACACAACCACGTCTCCCCAAGATATCCTACTATAAAATCTCAGTACCCCGTGCGAGCGTGGCTGACATAAAACAAAGGGGCGCTAAATTGTGCTGGGACACGACCGCGCTCGTTGATGTGCACAAAGGCATTGCTGCAGGTTGCACGTCACTATGTGCACTGAATTGTGCACACTAGGTACAATGAGGAAAGGAGGAGATAAGAATTTGTGATTTTGAGGACAGAGATGAACATGTTTCGTGATTATTGGGAGATATTAAGTTAGGTAAGGAAAGTGCGCAGACGTGATGGATAAGAATATCTAAACAGTATTATACAATGAATAACCATTTTTGAAGTTGTTTTTTTGGGGTCGTTAGGTAATTTAATTTGGTCTCGTAGTTGATCATCCAAAAGAACTTTGATTCGATGGAATTAAAAAATACAAGGTTTTTCCATATTTTTTTTTGGAAAAATAAACGCCACAATAAAATCAAATCAAAATCAAAGCATTTATTTCAAGTAGGCCAGTTACAAGCACTTTTGAATTATCGAAAAAATTTAAAAAGTAATTAATAATCAGACAATCGGCAAAGGTATTTGCTGTTTTGGGACTTCATATTAAAGAACAAAGTAAAGTTTTTAAAAGTGACTTCCAATCCCATTTTAAAACGTCGTAACGCTATGTTATGGTTTATCAGGAACAAAACAGAAAACAATTTTATATATATATTTTTTTTTTAATACACCTTATTGCTTAATGTACCCGACATAAAATAGCTCTAGGTGCGTTTTTTTTACCTACCATAATAGGTACAAATATAAATAAATAATACATTATAATAAAATTATGAAACATTCTGTTAATGATGTTTATGTGTCAAACGGGAGAACATACCTACCCAGCGCTCGAGTCCAGTAGATTATCACTCACAACAGGGTTTTAATTACGTCATGCTTCATAATATTGAATAATATTTTTATTTTTAAATTTTTTAAATCTCAAAAATACCTATTTTTTTTTAATGAATGCTTAGTAGTCATTGGATACATGAAGTGGGCTGCCGTTGTAAGGCGACTAAAAAGTCATGGTGTATATATATATATAAAATATAGGTAGGTATTATAATTTACGTGTCAAAAACCCTTAAAGCAAAATAATGTTAAGATAATACAAGAACAATCTTAACAAAGTGAGTCATCGAAAGACACCGTATTGTATCGAGAAGGATCCAATTATTTTCCCAGTCAAGAATACTTATTACAAGATGTTGCGATAAAAAGGGTGTGGATACATAAACATAAAAAGATACAACATTTTTTCATACAAGAATCGCAATTTTTCGTACGGAACCCTGACATAAATAATTTCTGAATTTTATCTGGGAGGCGGCTCGATGACCTTACAGTAAAAAATGAGGTTATCTTTTCAGCAATGTACCTACAATATTATGTAATAGGACTACTTACTAGAACTTTACGGTTTTCAAGTCTTCGGGAATATTTAAAAAGTACCTAATCATGATATTTGCAATTCCTAACATAACGTCACGCCTGTAATCCCCGAAGGTTTAAGCAGTGGTGTACCTAATAGTACACCAACATTTCGTCAGTTATGTTTAAGTCCCATGTTGTAGGAACCGAGCCTATTGCCATCAACCGGGCACAAATCCAGACTCCGTGGCTGCTACTGAGAAATTTCTGATGGAAAAACCCAATAACACTTTTTTATTAGTTTATATATCTTAATATTATGTATTTATTTAAGTATATATTAATATTAACTTATATGTGTATTTATATATAATATTTTAGGTTAAGTTAGGTAAGGCACATAAACTCATTATTCTCTTCCTTTTCTCACACACTATTGTCCACATTTCTTTTTCATTTCTCCTTTTGCAGGTCTGCTGGCAGAAATTTCGTATGAAATAAGCAGTACCTATGTACTCATATATTATAATGTTATTTTCCTGTGTTGTCTACTGTATGTACATAAATAGTAAAATAAATAAATAAACACTGGTCATTGGGTCCCAATGACAATTATAATCTTTGTATAATTATGATTGAACAAAAAAGGAAAACCAATAAGTCAGAGACTGCAAATAATACGTAACAGTATTTTGAAGAAAATGGAAGATATAATGTACAGCCAGTCTGGGGTTTCGTCTCACCCAGTACTAAATGGGATGTGGAGATCAGATAGGCAGTCGCTCCATGTAAAATACTGGTATTCAGCTGCATGCGGTTAGACTGGAAGCCGACCCCAACATAGTTGGGAAAAGGCTAGGCAGATTCTTCATCTGTCTGATGTAAGATATAAGGTACAGCTACAAACAACAACTTAGTTTACAAGATGGAGGAGACACCGACGCTATAATGGTTACCATGTATTCAGTACATCATTCTGAATCCAGACATAGAAAATTTTCATCAATAATTTAATTAAAAAACAGCTCTTCCATACGTTTTGCCCGTGTAGGTTTTTCCCGTTTTATAGGTAACAGCAGTCTCGCCCCGCTTTTGTCGCTTTTGTCGCTTTTGCTCTCCCTATAAGTTTAAAAGTCTTATACTTAAGGAGCTTTCTTGAATATTTATACACCATTTTATACAGATTTTTTTCTGATACACATTTTTGTATTTTGTATTTGTTACCTAGCGATTACGTATCCTATAGTTAAGCTGTGAACAGCGTTGTGGGCTGCAATATTGTCTATAAATTTTGTGTATTTTTTATTTCTATGTTTTATATTGCAGCTGTTTGTTGTTCTTTTTGCAATAAAATAAAATAAAAACTCCAACCACCCCTAACTCCTAGCAAAACTGCAGTCTCAACAAACAGTATTTATTCCCTAGTGTCAAGTGTCGCGAGTGTCTATCGGCGTGTCAGCCCTCACGTAGAGCTGACAAAGCTAGCGGACACTCGACTGGAGCGCTCTCAGCGGTGTCGAGGAGCTTGTAACGAACTAAGAAGTAGCTAAGATAGGAAAGCGTGTGAGTAGCCTAGATTTGTTGTGATGATTTTTTTCATGTACTGTGTGTATGCGGTTTTAAAGGGTTTTTACGCATCGTTATTGCTACAGGAAAGGTGATTTGAAGCTCAAAGAATATGCCTTTCTACCCGATTACAATAACACAACAGCCGTATGAAAATCGCGCGCGCATTTTGACCTATCAGCTGTTAGCCGCGTGACGTCGTTCTGTCTCCTTAGTATCGTACCGTGCAACAGTGGGTAAGCAGAGCACCCGCGCGGCTCGCAAGCCCGCTTCGTACGTTTTATTGTGATAAAAGTGAATGAGTATAAAAAAAATGTTTATTTGGGAAAGTTGTTTGTAATTATGAGCGCAATCACGTGTTTAATAAGTATCGGCCAGTAATTACTCACCGTATATAATGCGCGAAACAAAAGTTTTCAATTTTAAAATCCTATCCATTAACATTACATCCACTCCACTGAAAGGCTTAAAAAAATTAAGCCAAAAAGCCATTTGTCTCGACCACAACAAACCCTTTAAAAGATTATAAGTGTAAGTTAAATATAACATTTTGATAAATATTCATATTTTGCATTGGTGTTTTTCACCAGGGTTAAGCCGGGTGACGTTGGGAGGGTTGAAATGTGGGTTTGACAGGAGGGCGGCAATATCAAACGATTTGCAATATTTTATAAGTGTTATGGATATTTTGATACATGTTTTTTAAGGAAAAATGGCCGTGAAAAATGTAACTTTGATGTGTGACGACTTTTTTTTGCCTGTATTGATGTTTGGCATACCGATGCCTGGCACACCTAATATCATACCTGTAATCCCTAAAAGGGCTGGGCAGTTATGTCAAAGTCCCATTCTTTATGCGTTACGGTCAATGCAAATGAATGTTTTTCTTTATTCCAATGTAATAACGCCGCGGTTGGCGCAGTGGCTGAGCGATTGAGTGCTGCGCTGCGTGTTGCTGGTTCGATTCCCGCACGAAACAAATATTTGTATGACCTACAGGTAGTTTTTCCGGGTCTGGCTGTTTGTGTATGTTAGTTTAAATGTTTGTAAACGTACCCCCGATACAGGAGAAATTCCTTGAGTGGGGCAACGTATAAAAAAAGGAGCAATCCTATTGTTATCAACGGGCACGAATCAGACTCTGAGCTACTGAAAATCTCAATAACAATCTGCCAGACCTGAAAATCGAACCCAGGACCTGACGCTTAATACTCGCGCTTGTGACTACTACAAGATCAAACAAACAGTCAAGACATCAGTGGCGAAAGTTACATACAACTCGATTCCTACCGGCTTTCCTTTGAAAAATGGCACAGTCAGTATTCTATAGACAAATAATATAATCACATTAAATATATGTACTCCGGCTTACAGCATAATCAGCCTATTATCTTCCCTCTGCTGGGATAAAGGCTTTCTCTCTATAAGGGGGACACAGGACAAACCTTCATAAAATATCCATCATCTTATTTTTTTTTTTTTTACGGATTGGAAATCATCAAATAACTCCTCCCGCTCTGGGTGGAGTGGGAGGGAGTGTCAGAGTTTTACTGACTAAAACCCATCCATGTTCCTTCTTTGGCCTGTGTTCCAGGGCCGCGGTATCTCTTTCGAACAGTCCCGCAGCAAATATCCACCTTGAAAAACAACCTACCAAAACTTTCCTCAACGTTTCGACTCAACTATTTACAAATTCAATTGCCAACGTCCTAAACTCCGCATTCACCGTCAACCATGCAGAAAATGGCGGCATTACGTGTAACTGTCCAGAAAATGCCGGAATTACAGGGTGTTGTCCCGGCCACAGGCATTTGGGTATTCGGGATGTGTAAGCGTTGCAACCACAAGTATGTGTGGTCGTTTCTGTTGACATTGCTCGGGTTGGGAGTAGCTGTTTTTGTAGGGGATTTGATTAAATCGATATTATTGTTTATTGTTTGTATCTTCTTTCTTTATCGTGTGGTTAGTGCCTAGCCTGGTGTCAGAGTTTTTTGCCGCCCATGGGCCTCTGACTTGGCTTTACATGCCGTCATGAAATATCTCTCAGGCATCCTGTTTTCCTCACGATGTTTTTCCTTCACCGAAACAAGTAATAATTCAATACGCATATGAATCCGAAAAATCAGAGGTGTTTGTCTTCGGTTCGCGCTCGAGACACACCACTAGGGTATCACTGTTTGATATACCGATATGACTGAAACGCATATTACTATAAAAGAGAGATTGATATAATGTTGATGGATGGAGAGGAAGAGGAAGGCCAAAGAGAAGATGGATGGATTGTGTGAAGAATGATGTGAAAGAGAAACGAGTAAATGATGCCCTGACGTCAGACAGGAGAGAATGGAAGAAGAAAACGTGTTGCGTTGATCCCAATGCGTGAATTCAGTATATCATACTAAGATGACCGGTACAAGAAATTATTTCAGGAATGTTGTGGGAATCAAACAAAAAATGGAGTGCTGCGTACAGGGAGTGTAATTTTACATTAAAATAAAGGCAGAGTAACTGAAAAAAAAACCCGGTGTAATATGATTCAAAATAAGGAGCTGAATGCACCCTGTCAGTTTGTGGACGGCTGTTCCTTACACCGTGTATATTTTAAGAAAAACGTTTCATTTTGTCCTAGAATAATCTCAACGTCCAGTATAATTTCTGTATTTTCAGGTCTGTAATTACATCAAAATGGGCAACATTAGGTCCGTCGCAGTTCATAAAATGGCTCAACCGCAGGAATTCTCAACGTTAGCCCATCCTTGGGTCCTGCTGACCGCAGGTATTTGTACCACATTGTTGCTTTACCAGATAGTTCTAGCTTGTTTTGCAAACAAAATTAAACGATGTGACCTTGACCTTTTTGTACCAACGTAAAACAAATGAGTATCAAATAAACAGCCACCACGTATCATCATCTGCCTAGCCTTTTCCCAACTATGTTCAGGTCGGCTTCCAGTCTCTCCGGATGCAGCTGAATATCAGTATTTTACATGGAGCGACTGTCTATCTGACCTCCACAACCCAGTTAGTACTGGGTAATACGACACCCCTTGGTAAGACTGGTTGTCAGACTTTTTGGGCCACTGACACCTGTAACGACTGTCAAAGATCAACAAATGACAGCCGGGACCAACGGCTTTACGGGCTTTCAGAGGCACGGAGGAAACTCGGTATGTAATGGGTGGTCACCCATCCACAGGCCAACCTAGGCAAGCACGGCTTAACCTAATGATCGATCCGAGCGGCTGTCATTATTTAGCCACGAGCTCCGTTAACAGTCTCCACGTATGACGATACATAATTATCAGTCAGTGTCCAAAGCGTGTGTTTGTTTTTCCATTAAGATTTTCTCAGTAGCAGCCACGGAGTCTGGATTTGTGCCCGGTTGATGGCAATAGGCTCCCCCCTATTACATGGGACTTAAACATAACTATAATCTCAACCTCATAGCTATTGACGTTGATTTACTCTATTGTTCTCTGAGTGGATTCACCTTAACATAGTTGGAAAAAGCTAGGCCGATGATGTACATAGAATTAGATTTATTTGAAATAAACTTCTCAATATTCTCATTAATATTACTACCTACAAACATTTGCAGCATTTATCAATCGTTTCCACCATATTTCCACTATCAGTCCTTTTTACTCCACTAGCTTCATAAATCATATCAAAGTACCGTATTGGGCGAATCAAATCTATTGTTTCAAACCCATTCGCCAGTTTCACGCTAATATACCTAGACAAATATGTCGTGTTATATACCTACTGAAGCCGTGCTTATGTATGTACAGCTTATGTACACAACTCAGTGTTGTATGAACATGTATGTATCCTAAGTTGTGTATGGTTTTGTCCTAGTTTTGGACAGGTATGGAGAGAGATAACATGAAACGGAACTTGAGTAAAATTATGCAAAGTGCGTCTGTGTGTTGAAATTACTTGGACTTTGCATTGTCGGTAAACTTATTTTGTAAACTAACCCTGTCACTTACGGGATTTCTTCCGTGATTTTCAACTATTGTGAGCTCCCGGTATTTCGACGCTGTTGCAAGTGCCATGATCGCGCAGGGCGGATCCAGGATTTTATTCTGGGAGGGGCACAAGGGGTAGACGGGCAAAAATAATCAACAATAACTGTTAAAATAAACTTGTAGTATTTATATAAAGGTGGGTTAAGCTCGCCATTGTATATAAGCTATGTTATTGCAATTTTTATGTATATTTTTTTGTGTGGAATAAAGAATAAGAATAAGGTTTACTAAAATATGTAAACAATAGAAATGTTCTATAAAGATAGTTTTCGTTTTATTTATTTGTTTCACCTGCCCCTGTGCCCCCCACCTTAATCCGCCCTTGCGGAATGAAGTCATCGTCAGTCATCCGGCGATCATGACACAAAATTTATTTTGTCATCAATATCTACCAAAATGAAAACGAAGTTCAACTTAAACTGTTAGAAATCTTAAATCAATGAACAAAGTCTGTTTTGGAAAGTAAAAATGCCTGAAGCAAATAGAAATAATGAAATTTTTAAGCAATAAAGTAAAAGAATATTGCTTGAAACAATTTCGTTTCAAATTGGTTTTGTATTCCACCGAAACGATTTCAATCAATTTCTTATTTCGGAATAATTTTTAAGGTACATCTGCTGCCAAAAACACGTATGTATTATATAGAACGCAGGACGTGGTGTTCCACTGGTCAGCATAAGTGAACTGTGAACAAGTGAAGTGCTACTAACACAGTTTTAAGTCTTATTTATTAGCACAAGTTTTGTATTTACTTTATACTGTCAGTTTATCCTTACTTCCTTACTAATATTATAAATGCGAAAGTAAGTTTGTTACCTTTTCACGCCTAAACTACTGAACCGATCATCGTGAATTTTTGCATATACGTTGTCAGGTGTAAAAAACGGACATAGGGTACCTTTCATCCCGAAAAAAAGTACTTCAATAACGTACTTATGATAATAGATGGCGCCACGTGACTTTCGAATCATGATTTAATTATTATATAGAATTATTGTAGAAACTTTATTAGTGTGTTAAGAGTTTAATTGTCAAATTCTAAATTAAAGCGAGCGAAGCCGCGGGCCTAGGTATAGGTATATATCTATGGGCCATTGGCGCCTGAAATAAATGATGTTATGTGACGTATATACCTACTAATACATAACAAATAGAGACTAGTTAGGCGTACCTACATTTCGTGTTTACTTCAACAGAACAAGCTGTACATTCCAATTAAATACAGCTTGTCCAGTGCTAATAAAAACAAATGGCTGTCTACATACATTGGCTTGCTGGTAATTAGATCCTGCAATGATAATGTCGTCCGCTGCACCTAATGTTCTTTTTTCTGCTAGAATGTGGTTTTTTCTAGTACCTAACGTAACATAACATCACGCCTGTAATCCCCAAAGGATTACGCAGAGGTGTAGCTAATAAATAGTACACCCACATTTCGCCAGTTAAGTTTTATGTACCATGTAGTAGGGGGCGAGCCTATTGCCATCAACCGGGCACACATCCAGACTCCGTGGCTTCTACTGAGAAAATCCTGATGGAAAAACCCAATGACATTTTAACCGAATCGAACCCAGACCTCTCAATTAGCAGCCGCGTTGCGACCACCAGACCAACGATTTTTTTTTTTTGGCAAGACTGGCTTCTGCTTAGCCGGACTATCCTGTGGATGCCTTGAGAGTAAGGCCTCCAGCCAAGGGCTTGGCTTGCCCCCTATTACATGGAACTTAAACATAACTGGCGAAATGTGGTTGTACTGATAGGTACACCTCTGCCTAACCCTTCGGGGATTACAACCATCAGGTTATGTTATAAATAAACTAGGTTTTGCCCGCGGCTTCGCTCGTGTTAATTTAGATTTCGATAATCAATTCAAGTTGTACTCTACTTGTAATAACACAATTCAATCATGATTATTTGAAAGACAAGTGGCGCCATCTATTATCATAAGAACTTTATTGTTGTTTTCCTCGGGAACGGTAATTTTTTTCTAGATAAAAGGTATTCAATGTCCGTTTCTGTGCAACTGATAACCTATACGCCAAATTTCAAGGTGGTAGATTCAGTGGTTTAGGCGTGAAAAGGTAATAAACAAACTAACTTTCGCATTTTTTTTTTAAGAAACGTTGCCCCACACTAGGAAATTCTCCTGTATCGTGGGTGCGTTTACAAACATTTAAACTCACATACACAAACAGCCAGACCCGGAACAACTACCTGTAGGCCATACAAATATTTGTTCTGTGTGGGGATCGAACCCCACCCATTTATAATATTAGTTAGGATAACCTTAGAGAAATTCATGCTAGATTACCTAATCAGTAAAAAATATCCTACAAAAACCACGAAAAGAATACCTTTGTCTAATTTATTAATACCAAGCCTTACTACATACAATAATGTCTTCTAAAGAGCCACACTATCTCAAAGGCTTTAGAATCTTGAGATGGAGTGCCTCAGGCAAGTCAATGACCTCGGGCGACAGAGAAACTCTATGATACTCTGGTACACTGTGGAGCATTGAAATATGTGTACCTGGCTTTTAACAAGCTTGTAGTGGGTATATGTTTGCCTACATAATGTAATGTTAGAAGAAAATGTAACGTGTTGTGTAAAATTCCTTACCATTTCATAAAATAAATGAACTTATTTTTTATTTTTAAATACAAACTTTCTAGCAGACAGGATTGGAAAAAAAAGTTTACATTGGTCTTATACACAGATGCTGAACTTGCTTACTAGGACTTAAATAATGGGTGTAAAAGTACCTTTAACGAAGCTGGAAGGCACTTGTTGTCCCCGTCATTGTAATGTTTTTTTTTACAACTTACCTGGGAACCTCCTAGTTATCTGGAGATATTGGGGGTCATAGCTCCAACTTTTTTGTAAGTTTTTTTTAAAATACAAGTTGTTAATGTTATACTTTACTTTACTTTAAATACCTCCACGACCCCCGTACCATTCAATGCATCCATCAGCACCATGTTTTGAGAGCATTACATTGAGTCCTACTGTAAACCGTGATATTTCACCCCATAAAAAAACGCGTTTCCCAGCAACAATTATTCCGTAGAGTTAAGTACTTAGTTTGATTTCCATAATGCTTGGTTGACGGCTTTGTGAAGGGTCCGTTTACACCTTGTATGACTATGTGTGCCTACCTATAGTAATGTGGATGTACTATAGGTAGGCACACCTCTGCCTAATCCTTCGGGGATTACAGGCGTGATGCTACATATATATATGCTGCTTTGTTCCAGACAATTACTGCCGGGGCAGAACGCACAGGCTGTTTGCCGTGCCTCCATGTCGTACTGTTGCACTTGTTGGCTAAGTCGCCAATTCCTCGCACTCTAGCCACGCTTAATGTTCTCTTGGATTCTAATCCAACAGACGATCTGTTTGCTGATGGATGGACGAAGATTTTATTGGTATGTCAGAAGTACTGTGAGAGGAATTTATGAAAGTGTTGTTAACCTTTTTTTTTATTTATGTTTTCACTTCTTTGTCAAAATGAATGATGTAACCAAGATCTTGTAAAAATATTTTGGTTGAAAAGAGTGTCCATTGAGTTTCTTGCCCATTCTTCTACATAGAGATCTACGCTTTGGAATGGGCAACTACAGTACTTTCAAAAGTTATTATGCCTTGTGTCTGGGACTGTAGCTTCGCCTTCTTTGTTTTTCTGACATTCAAAAGTGCCTGTTATGGTCTAATTGAAATAAATGCTTTGAGTTTAAGTTACTGTAATTGGTTGTAAACACAACCCTTGTAATCAAATAAATAAATAATAATAAATAATATGTTTTTTAGAACAGAAACACGTGAATATTTGTCTAACCTTCGCAAAAATTCCACGGGTTACATAGGTATGTTTGCAGACAGAAATAATCTGACACATACAAATACTAGGTAATTCCAAATACCTGAAACAGCTGTTTCTAGGTCACACAACCGGCTTAGGTTTCTACCCACACAAGCATGTATCACGGCTTTTATAGGTCTTCATTAGCGCGATAGCCTGCTTGGTACTAAATCCTTATAATATTGATACCACCTTACGATGCCTTTGTTCCTATGGGCTTTGTAATGTTCTAACACTGTTTTAAGCTTTCACGGTTTACAACTAAACTTATACTGTCACTTACGGGATATCTTCCGTGATAGTGACCCGCGATCATGGCGCTTGCAACAGCGTCGAAATATCGGGAGCTCAAAACAATGAGCAATCACGGAAGATATCCCGTAAGTGACAGTATAAGTTTATTTGTTATGTCACCTGCTGATATGGAGGGAAGTGGAAATTATGTTTACCTACACCTCCGCTATTGCTACTGCCTATCTGACCTTCACAACCCAGTTAGTACTGGGTAATACGTTACCCCTTGGTAAGACTGGTTGTCAGACTTTTGAGGCCACCTGTAACGACTGTCAAAGATCTACAAATGACAGCCGGGACCAACGGCTTTACGTGCTTTCCGAGGAAACTCGGTATGTTATGGGTGATCACCCATCCACAGACCAAACTAGGCAAGCACGGCTTAACCTCAAGATCAACCCGAGCGGCTTATTTAGCCACGAGCTCGTTACGTCATCATTTACTCCTTTCCATTTCATATCATTCCTCACACAAACCATCCATCTTTTCGTTGGCCTTCCTCTCCCTCTCCATCCATCAACATTCAAATCCATCACTCAATAATATAATTCATCAGAATAACTCAGGCGTAAACGCAAAAATAAACCAGACACAAAAATAAAATAGAAAAACAAACAAACTGGACTGCAAATGAATGTATACATAAATGAAAACACCATCAAATACGAAGGTTGTTTATACATTATGTACTAACTACGTAAAGGCACAAGGAGCGATGTTTATTCCTGTATTATTCAGTCTAATTGCAACTTGTTTCAAGTTCCTATCTGTTCGTAATTATGTTCACTGAAACATACAAAGAGGGAACACAATAAAGACAAAAATAGGTTATTATTAAAAAGTAATTTTGAGACATTAGCGTGGACAATTATTTTAAAAAAAAGGGAAAACAATACATAACGTTTTTGTGTTTTTGTTTTTGTTTATGACATGTCTCACTACTTTTAGAAAATTCCAACTGTATCTATAAAAATCTAAACTGTTTGATTAAGTCTAAGGTGACCCCCTAACGCACAAAAGATGTAAAAAGACCCTAAATGAAGCCGAAAGGCCCTTGTTCTCCCCGTCATTGCGATATTTTTTTTGGTCTTGACCAAACCTGGGAATTTTCTAATTTCGGAGATACTGGAGGTCAATGTTCCAACTTTTTCGCAAGTTTAAAAAAAAAACTAGTTTTTTAGGTTGGTTATAATTTTACTTTAAATACCTTCATGACCGGTCACTAATCTATGCATCTATCAACACAATGTTTTGAGTGCGTTACATCGAGTCCTACCGTAAAACGTGATTTTCCACTGCAAAAAAAGTCGTTTCCCAGCAATAATTTTAGTTTGATGTACAGAATGGAATGCTAGGTAGGCTTCGTGAAGTTCCTTTACACCTTGTATGTACATACTTTGAAAAAGCAAATCATTACTGGCAATCAATAATCCTTATTTATTGCATAGATACCAACTTGACATCACAAGCTAGTGAACATTCACGAACAATACAAGACAGTGTCTATTATTATAATTTATTTCCATAGGATAACAGGTCATTAGGTCATTACATACCAAGTCAAACAAATGTATCGATCTATGTATAAATAACCTAGCTGATGCTCGCGACCTTTGTCCACGTGAAATGATTATATAGGGTGACTTTCCCAAAGAAACATTTTTATACACAGACTTTTATCACAATAACACAACAACCGTATGAAATTCGCAAGCGCGCGCCTGTGATCTATCAGCTGTTAGCCGTTTAAAAAAATGTTTCTTTGGGAAAGTTGTTTTTTATCATGAGTACAATCACGTGTTTAAGTATCGGTCACTAATTACCAGTCACCCTATATAAAAATATTACTTCCCTATTTCAATCGGATTAAGTTTACAATTTCAAGGGTTTTAATTGTTTTGCACGAAACCCTAATAACCTGTCGCCTAAGTTACTCCTTATAACATCAGCTACCTACCAGTAAAAGTCCCGTCAAAATCGGTTCATCCGTTTCTGAGATTAGCCGGAACAAAGAGACAGACAGTTTTTTGTTATGAGTACCGTATATACTTTCATATGCATTCAGTAAAAAGCTGTTATTTCAAAATTACACACAGACACTCCATTTTTTATTTATTTGTATAGATATCGAGCATGTATTCATAACATCATCAGTAATTATCTTTCAGCTCTACGTCACGTTTGTCTATCTACCTACTATTGTACGTGTATATAATTTATTTACTCCTAGCTGACACATAATTGCTACTTATGTGCTCACTCAAGCCGTAAAAGTGTGCTCTACAAACTAAGCTAACGTGTAGGCTGTGGTTTAAATGCTTATACGTCTAATTACTTGTGACGTGTGTAGGTTTTTAATTCAGTCAAATATAACATTTATTTATTCAAAATACCTAAACTTATACTGTCACTTACAGGATATCTTGCGTTCATTATTTTGCCGCACCCGCATCATGGCGCTTGCAACAGCGTCGAAATATCGGGAGTTCAAAATAATGAACAATCACGGAAGATATCTCATAAGTGACAGTATAAGTTTAGTTACAAACCGTGAAAGCGTAAAACGGTGTTTAAAATACATATTTTACGCCAACAGTACATACATTTAACATTTAACGTTTAACAATAAAAGTATAGAAAGAAAGAATAAAGTTTATTTGTCATTAGTTCATCAAGCACACAGAATAAAAAAGAAACAAAATAAAAAATAAATGAAGAATAAAAAATAAAAAAAGAGAAAATACCTAGTAGGTAAGTGCTGTGTGCCTCACGGCTGCGCCAAAAAGGTCCATTTCAGCATTCATGCCAGTCAGGTGATGCTGTTTGCTGTCTTTGAGCGACTGCCCATCTGACCTCCACAACCCCGTTAGTACTAGGTAATACCCCTTGGTAAGGCTGGTTGTCATTTTTCGAGCCACTGATGACATCTAACGACAATCAAAGATCTACAATTGACAGCCGGGATCAATGGCTTAACGTGCTTTCCGAAGCATTGAGGAAACTCGGTATGTAATGGGTGGTTA
Source organism: Noctua pronuba (assembly GCA_905220335.1). Classification (NCBI taxonomy): domain Eukaryota; kingdom Metazoa; phylum Arthropoda; class Insecta; order Lepidoptera; family Noctuidae; genus Noctua; species Noctua pronuba. The sequence goes on along the minus strand of LR999918.1, from coordinate 5,256,380 downwards.
AAAACCTAAATACAACATTACATCTATTCTTGCTTCAACAAATATCTTGCAATTTTCATTTTAGAGATGTATGTACAAGGGGATCCACTTCTAAAGGCAGGTAAATACAATCATTTGGTACATTTTAGTGATACAGCATTTTTCTCTGTAAACACAAAGTAAACGTGACCTGGATATTTGTGTTATGCTTCATTACAAATAGGACCATAATAAATATGTATTTTTATAGATAAGTTATTTACTAGTTATTTGTTTATGGAATCTTAGGTAATATTTGAATGAGTTACCTGAGATACAGGTTTATTTCTAGTTCAGGTAGAATCCAATTATTGTATACGTATAGTTTTTAAATTGTAAATATTTTTGTATTTCAACTATTTCAATAAACAATTTCAATTACAATACCTTTATTGGATCACCTGGTGGATTGGTCTATGCACGTACAACGCTGTACTCCAGTATAATTGACGTTGAATTAGGAATGAGCTACAAGAACTGTGGCAAAGCAAATTGCCTTTACCAAACTACGCAGCTATCGAATTAATTATAACCCTGAAAGGTCTTTGAAAGACTTATATTGGGTAAACTTTAACATTCTGTCTCATTCAGTAATCGTATCAAGTTTAGTACGCAATAAAAATGGATCCGAAATAAACTTTTTTTTTAACGTTTTGGGACTCTAGGCTTCTAGGTAAATAGTTGAAAATATTAAGGAGGCTGTCTCTTTGCAATAATATGTTGCCGGCATCTATACTTCTATACTAACCTATACACATAAAATTCGAAGTCCTGATTGGCTGACTGATATATCAACGCACAGCCCAACCACTGGTCCTAGAGACATGAAATTTGGGGGTATATTCTTTGTGAAGAGTAGGTATCCACTAAGAAAGGGTTTTTCTAAATTCCACCTCTAAGAGGGTGAAATGGGGGTTGAATTTTCTGTGAAACTTAATATTCTCTGGGTCGATTGACTCGAAAATTAGTGTACACACTCTTTAATTAAAATTATGAGACACGTGTATTTTAGTATTTTCTTTTCCAAAATCATCCCCCAACAGAGTCAAATAGGGCTTCGTAACTCACGTAGTTGGGCGTATGGTGCGCAGTGTGGCAGGGCGTGCGGGGCGTGGGAGTATTTACCTATTAGTAAGCAGGTAGGATTTTTCAGACGTGTCCTTAAATATATGTGAAACCCCGATTTTCGCATTGGCTCGTAATACCCGACATTGATATTAAATACAATCACGCTAGAACGGCTAAACCGATTTGGATGAAATTTGGCACAGAGATAGATTATAGTCTAGTATGGCACATAGATGGCTTTTTATCCCAGAAGTAAAATACTGTGGGCAATTCCCGAACTCTACGCGGGCGAAGCCAAGAGCATAAGCTAGTAATATTATAATAGGATCCTTAAGAAAATTGCAATAATGTAACCCAAAGTAGAAAATTGCAATAATGTAACCCAAAGTAGCAAAATTTTGCCTAGAAAATTCATTTTTTGGCGTGCGTTGAGAAAACTATTGATGATACATAAAAATTATGTAAAACATGATTAAAGTTCTTATACATACAAAAAAGTTAGCGAGACAATATATCTATGAAAATTGTAACGCGAACGAAGTAGCAGGAAATAGCTAGTATTTTTATTATACGACGAGAAGTTTTTCCTGCCTGAGCCCTTGCTAAACACCGTAACGTGAAACCATTGTCCTATGAAAATAGTTTTAAAAGAGGACCGTGGAGTCTCTTGCCCGTTCTCCTCCAAAGATGAGGAACGGCCCGAACGTTGCTGGTGCATGTTTTGACGTTATATAAGTGCTCGTTAGGTTTATGTGAATTAAATAATTATTAAACTGTCATGGTCACTAACTTATCATTAACACTAGAAACGGGATATTTACATGTTTACTGTTAGTGGTCATTTACGGAGACACGGCGCGTCGGGCGGTGCGTTGCGCGGGGCGTCGCGCGGCGCTTTGCGCGTTTTTTCCGTTTACGGAGAGGCGGCGCTTGCAGCGGCCCACGTTATCACACGCCCAAACACAAACATATGGCAATGTACGATGTTGTTTACGGAGACGCGGGGCGTGCACCGCCGCGGCGGACGCCGCGGGTGACGCGGCGGTTTCATCTGCCATATGTTCGTATTTGCGCGTTTGCGCGTTTGACGCCGCGTGCACCGCCGCGTTCACCGCCGCGTTCGCCGCGGCGGGCAACGCTGCACTTCAAGCAAACGCGTGTAAAAACGCTTCTCCGTAAACGCTCTCATACATCGACATATGTTTGAATTGAAAGCGGGCCGCGCCGCACAACGCGTCGCCCGACGCGGCGCGTCTCCGTAAATGACCACTTAGGTTTGAGTTCCCGATATTTCAGCGGTGTTGCAAGCACCATGATCACGGATAAACTAAAGTTATAGCGGGTGGGTGTTTATGAGCAGACAAATCGGTCTACCCTCTTTCAAATTCCAAAAATATCCCGTTTCTAGTGTTAAAGATAATCTTACTTCTTACTAATATTATAAAGAGGAAAGATTTGTATTTTTGTGTGTGTGTATATTTGTAATGAATAAACTCAAAAAGTACTGTCCCGATTTCAAAAATTTTTTCACCATTAGAAAGCTACATTATCCCTGAGTAACATAGGCTATATTTTATCCCAAAATGTTTAAAAAATAAATGTCCACCCGTGCAAAGCTGGGACGGGCCGCTAGTGTTAAATAATTTGGCTTTGTTTTAAAACACCGTGAGCGAAAAGTCCCGCCCATTGTTGCTAAAAAATTAACAACAAGAAGATTTACTAAAAATAGCCCCAACAATATAAATAATCGTTCGTAATGCTTCGTATACAATCGGGAATACGTTGTCGGCTCGTAATTTCCTGTGGATGCCGCTAAAGAGACCGGAGATTGAAATGTGACGCGGAGTTAACAATAGCGTTTACTGATATCACGGCCTTAATGTTCTATTTTCAGAAAATCAAATATTAATATTTTTCTCTTTTTTGGAATATTCTATCGCGGTTTTTTGGTTTTATATTTAGAACGCAATAAAATACTTTAGACTTTTATTGCTATGGAATAATTTTATTGTTGTAGATGATCTTGTCATGCTCAAAATAACTTTTTTTTTGGGATGGGAAGTCATCAAATAACTCCTCCCGCTCTGGGTGGAGTGGGAGGGAGTGTCAGACTTTTACTGACTAAAACACATCCATGTTTCTTCTTTGCCCTTTGTGTTCCAGGGCCGCGGTATTTCTTTCGAACAGTCCCGCAGCCCCGGCATGCTCAAAATAACTTCAATAAATGGTGTGTACCTCACTGTTTTCTTGTGTATTTTCTTACCATAGACATGTTTTACGTAAGTTGTACCTAAACTTGATAAATAAACCATACATACAGTTACTATCGGAGTTTCTTGACAAAGCTAGGAAGTCATAATTACCTGGAATAAAGACAAAAATAATTAACCAAAGTTCTTCCAATACGTAGAAACCTAAAAAAAACTCGAAATTATAATCTACTAGTCAGCTAAGACATTTAACATAATAAGCATTTTCCAAAAAATGCTGGATATTTTAATTTATTTTTAGTTAAAACATAGTATTTTAAGAAACTCATCACCCGGCTTCCAGTTGAACCGGATGCAGCTGAATACCAGTATTTTACATGAAGCGACTGCCTATCTGACCTTCACAACCCAAATTTCAACTGTGTGGTGCTAACACTCTCGGAGTAAAAGGCCTATGACATACGAACGGACAGACAGACAGTATTTGCCATTTGGCAGGGGAACCCTAAAAATGAACCCATTGCATCAGTCTTTCATAAATCTTCAGCTTTAAAAACAAAATTTTGTTCCACCATCACATTTAAAACTTAAAAGTCATCAACTATAATAAAAAGGTGCAAAAGTTGAAACCAATTTAACCCTTCAAAAGCGAGCTTAAACATAACGCGCGCAAATCTACATAATGACAAACATTTCGCGCTAAAAATGAAAATATTCCGGACGGTATCAGATGGTTTCCGCGAGAACTTGCAAGAGTCAATTTTAAGAAATGGGTCACTAGGCAACGGATAAGCTTGCAGCCACAGAATAAATAAGTACAGAAGAACGGCTGCATACAACGAACTAAAACACACGCACACATAGACACGCTTCACGTACAACGAGTGCAAGCGCACTCGCGACTGTCTTTTGTTTGAGATCTCCACGCACACATAGACACGCTTCACGTACAGCGAGTGCAAGGCCACTCGCGACTATTATTTGTTTGTGATCTTCAGGAACACATAGACTGCTTCACGTACAGCGAGTGTAAGCGCACTCGCGACTGCCATTTGTTTGAGGTCGCCGTACGTACGCGTCGATGTGTGCGTGCGCCAGTTGTATGGAGCTGGACTTCTGTACTAACTATTTCGGTCTTGCAACCTGTGGCCGTTCACACTTAGTGCCCACGTTATTTTTTATAGTACGGGTTTTCTTTGGGTTTATTTTCACTTGAGGGTAATCAGTGCTTTCTGCGCACTGATCACAAAAGTTTTTATATTTGTAGAAATGTTTTTTTTTATGGTTTATTATGTTCCTATTAAACCAAATGCATCCGAATGTAATACAATGACTTCCTTGTTATTGCGCCTGCTGAAACTGTGGTAGATCCTCGGGTCAGGAAAAGTGTTTTTGAGTTTTGCATTTAGAACGTTCTCATTAGCAGTCAGTCATGTCTAGATATTCGCCCCATTAATGGCAATAGTCTCGACCCTTTGGCATATACAGGGCGGAAGGGCCATCGACGTACAAACGGCTTCCACGTGTTCAGTACTTCATTCCGAATACTGATACTGATACTGTTACGTGTCATCCCACTGCTAGACAAAGGCCTCTCTCCATGACTTTCAAATTCTTCAATCCAGAGTCAATGTGGATCATTGGTCATTAGTTTTGTCCAGCTCGACCCGCTATCTCATTCCGAATACACATAGATTTTTTTCAAGGGAAATAAAAAAAAATGCTTTTTCTTACAAAAGTGCAATACCTATACGGTCAAAATGCGCTTTTTTTTTTATTACGGTGGCTTTTTTATTAAAAATTTCTAATATCCCACAGACAACACCAGTAAGACTGATCAAAACACCATCCTCACATTTAAAGTACTTACACAAACAAACGTTTGAAGGGACAGTGGTCAGAATAGATAGGTACCAACATTTTTATCTGGGACGACACGTTAACCGCTCTTGGGTTGAGTGTCGGACTGTCGGTACTTTCGACCATTATCCACCGGTTGAGTGAACGATTGTCCCACATTATCTACAGGGTTGAAGAGGGTTTTAATACGGAGTGTACTTGGAAGAGTTTTTTCTGGCATTGAGTGCTGGTGTGAGGGTTTAGAGGTATGTTTTGTGATTGTTGTAAGTTCACCAGAGAATACTAAAAACGTTTTTTTATTGTGAAAATGATATTAAGTGTCGTACTCGGTGTATTGTCTCTGCATTACCCTAAGGTAGACTGGTAGAAAATGGCCAAGGCATTAAGTCCGCCTTTGTACAGTTTTTATTTGGGCATAAAGTTTTAATTAATAAATAAGTAATTTATGTTTAAGCCTTTTTTCCACAGAAACATTCATGTTGTCGACAGAAAAAAATGTGTTTTTAAAAATTATTTATTAAGTACCAATTCTTTTTTGACTGCCTCGTTGGTCGCAAACGCGACTGCTGAGCAAGAGGTCCTGGGTTAGATTCTCGGGTCAGGTAAAGTGTTATTGGGTTTTTCCAACAGAAATTTCTCAGTAGCACCCTCGGAGTCTGGATCTGTGCCCGGTTGATGGCAATAGGCTCGGCCCCTATTACTTAGTGACTTAAACATAACTGGTGAAATGTGGGTGTACTATTAGGTTCACCTCTGTCTAACCCTTCGGGGATTGCAGGGGTACTGTTATGTATGTTATGTCAATTCCTTTTTTTCCTTTAATGAGGCTCTATCATTCCACACACTGCCCCGCGGATTACGGTAATATTCTCGCGAACCTGACCTTTTTAAAGGATACTTACGAAAAAATAGTGGGTTTTGGCACAATTTAACCTCATTTTAAAATTTGATAAGATCGCCTTTCATTCATTATTTCTAGACGACAAACCATTCAAGGCATTGTTTTGTTTGCTATTTATTTTAAAATACATAAATGTTTTAAGTATGTATAAATAATCTGCTAGCTCGTTACACCGATGGTCCCGGCTCCGAGGGGTATCGTATTACCCAGTACTTACTGGGTTGTGGAGGTAAGATAGGCAGTCACTCCATGTAAAAAACTGGTATTCAGTTGCATCTACATAGTTAGACTGGAAGCCGACCCTAACATAGTTGGGAAAAGGCTGGACTGATGAAGTAATCTGCTATCACGTGCCTATTATAATATTGGTAAGCGGAATCGGTTCCAATAACAGTTTTCCAACTACCCACAAAGTTTCTGATGCGGGCAAACTAATCCTGAAAGTTGTGAACTTCTAAGCACTTGATCCAGCTTGTTATAAGCTTAGCTAACTTGGAATATTGTTGCATCTAAATGAGCTAATGAAGCTTTATCCTAAGGTAGATGCAATATTGAAACGAGTATTCTCTACAGTGCTTATTACTAGAAGCCTAGCAATCTTAATGAGATTGAAATGATAAGCAAGTCGAAAGTGTAACTCTTCAGCACGGAGTCCTGGAGTCGATACTTGGGTTGGACAAATTGTAGTTGGATTTTCCTTTACATATACAGGGTGTAAGGCACAGCCCTCCACAAACTGATTTAGCATCATATTCCACCGGTTTTTTTTTTTCAGTTACTATTCCTTTATATCAATGTAAAATAATATTCCCTGTACGCTGCACTCCATTGATGTAAATAATAAGGCTATAATAAAAAATCCAACGATGATGAAATACTCTAACTAACGACGGGTGAAATCAGCTGTTCACTTCCTGCCTAGCTACAGAATTCATCGAACTCGTCGTCGCGCTTGCCGTTCGCTACGTGCATTTTGCCTTGGTTACGATACATTGCGTATGAGGAAATAAAACAAATCAAATTTATTAAATTCCTATAACATTCCTGAAATAATTTCTTGTACCGGTCATCTTAGTATGATCTGAATTTACATAAATGGAGTGCAGCGTACAGGGAATGTTATTTTACATTGATACAAAGGAATCGTAACTAAAAAAAAAAAAACCGTTGGAATATGATTCAAAATAAGGAGCTGAATGCACCCTGTCAGTTTGTGGAGGGCTGCACCTTTTACACCCTGTATTTAAATCAATATCCTTCTTACATGACCTTACCGCATAGGTCTCTTTTCAAGTCCGTATTATGAAATTAGAACACCGGTAACCGTATTAACCGTAACTGGTCCTTATAAAGGCACTAGCATCGCAAGTTACCCAATTAATGCTACCGCAAAACTGAGTTACTTGTTTAAAACTAATATTCATGTAGCAAGAATATAGGACATGCATGGAAAATGGTATGGAGAAACTAGAATCACGGTCTTATAAGGGCGGTAGAGTAATTCGGTCTATATTTATGTTCTAAAACTTTATGCACTATACACAAAGGATTGGCAAACAAAAACACTGGATCAGTGAAGAGAGGGAAGGGAGGCTTTTGCCCTGCAGTGGGACACAAATGGCTGATAATAATAATTATTATGAACTAGTAAAAGCTGTACAAAGGCGGACTTAATGCCTTGGGCATTTTCGAACAGTCTACCTTAGGGTGATGCAGAGACAACACACAGTTAGGTGCCATAACAGAAAAGAATACTAGAAAATATTTTATAACTAAAATATTGATCCCATTTATGCCAAAACGATCTGGCTCACATCTTTTTATCTTACTTATATATATATATTTAAACTTTGAGAAAGTTTGTGTGGATGGATGCATGCATGGATGTTTATTACTTTTTCACGGCAAAACTACTACACGGATTTGGATGAAATTTGGCACATAGATAGTTTATAACCTGGATTAACATATAGGTTACTTTTTATCCCGGTAGTATGGATCTCGTGGGACAATTACCGAACTTCACGCGGGCGAAGTTGCGGGCATAGGCTAGTCTCGAAATGATTGTAATAATTTTGAATTTTAATTTATCAATACCGAATCATTTTAGAAATATCAAGCATAATTTTTGATGAGTAGACTGCTTTTGCTTTTTTATATTTAAACACTAAACTTTAAAAATATTGTGGAATGATTTTCCTTTTGACATCCAATAATACCAAAATGCCATCTATTTTATAAAATCTGAAAAAATAACTGAAAATTCAGAGCAACCTTGGTTTCTAGGTAAACGTATTTTATACGAACGATTCATATAAAACTCTAACTAGACGTGAGAGATATCGTTTGACATGTAACAGCGGATTTGAATAATTCATTGTAGGGTAACAAATGTAGGGATACGATAAGGATTTTCCGTTTTTGTATGCTTAATTTTGAATAATTTGGGCGAATTAGTGTTCGGTCAAACCAGTACGGACAAATTTCGGATCGCATGCAAAATCCGGACACTGATATGTACTTCAGGATAATATTTTTTAGTGTCCTGCGTCCGGAATTAGTCCACACCAGTATTATAGAAACTTCAATATGGACTACAGTAAAAAGGCAAGAATTAAGTATAATTATAGTACTTCATCTTTTGTAATTGCCCGTAGTTAGACTCGTAGAATGTTACTTAAAACGGTTACGACGTATTCAATACATTATTAAACCCCCATAGAATTTTTGTCAATTATTTAAAAAAAAACACCAGTTTCCTACAAAACTGGAATAACTAGACGGTCAAAATGTATGGAAAAGCTGATTTAAAAAAAAAAACTGATCGAAAATTTCTATGAAGGTTCCGAATGATGTACTGAATACATTGTAACCATTTTAGCGTCGGTGTCTCTTCCACCTTGTATAATGTCATACAAAACGTACCCCTAAATGGAAAAGAAACAGCAACACTTCGAACTTTAATAAAAACAACATTTTCCTTAATAAAACTCTACCAACTATATCATAAAACAACCCCAACTATAGTAATAAATCAACTGCGACAAACTACCCGTCAAATGCACAATAAGTTCCAGAACAATAGCTACGCGTAGCCGATCTGCTACGGCGTAGCGATCGTAGCACCGTAGCAACGTAGCGGGCTCATTGTTGAAGCCGGGTCGGTATTTAATTATATCTTGATGGTTCTAGGTATTGAAATAGCGTAGTCATTTAATATGGAACAGGTGAGTATGTACTGTTATTATAGTTCTGTAAATTTACCTGACCTGATCTCGGAAAGGTCAAAGACGTACTCTCAACTGGTATGTAGTGCGCGTATGACCAAATGTATGAACGTGAACGAAACAAGAGGGGTTTGTAAGAACCGTAGCAGGTGGCGTTTTAGCGTTTATGTCTACCCTCATGGTAAAAAGTATTGTGAATTTATGTTTTAGTTTTCTAAATAGTTCATTATACCGACAATTATGATGACTTTTAACCGACTTCCAAAAGGAGGAGGTCATCAATTCGTCTGAATTTTTATATTCATATTTCGTCAATTTTCTCGTAAACTGTTGTAATATCAAGGTAAAATGTATCACGCTGAATTAGACTTAATACCCGGCCATCTTTTAGTAATGGCACAGAAAATTAAAAAGTGAAATGTACAGTGTTTCAGGGCGTATCATACGCCCACTTTTATTTCATATTTATCATTAACTTTCTACGGCAACGGGAAGTATAAAGTAGGTAAGTGACTCATTAAGTACAGTACTCATACATACTCGTACTACCGAAGTCACTGACGGTCGACCAATTTTCAATCTTATTACGTAGGGCATAAGGGTAAAAGTGGCAGACTCTTAGTGCCTCGGTAGTACCTACACATAAAATATTGTCTCCCACAAAATTACCGCCACTTCATGTAATAGAAATCGAACCACATTAACTTGTTACTAGCAATGTTCTCAGATCGTTCCCCAACGAATCTCTTGAATTATTCATTCTGAGGGCTCGTTTACAGGAGGAGAATTTCTCGTCTTAGCGATTAAGCTTAAGCGAGTTTCACAAGGAGATTAAAAGTTGATTTGTGTAAACAGTACGTTTGGTACTCGTATGTCATCCGTGTGTCCTCATTGGTCTAGTGCTCGCAAGCGCGACTGCTGAGCATCAGATTCTGGGTTCGATTCCCAGGTCGGGTAAAGTGTTATTGGGTTTTTTTCCATCAAGAATTTGTCAATAGCAGTCACGGAGTCTGGATTTGTGCCCGGTTGCTGGCAATAGGCTCGCCTCCTTACATGGGACTTAAACATAACTGGCGAAATGTGGGTGAACTATATTATGTACACCTCTGCCTAACCCTTCGGGGATTACAGCCCCTATCACCATCTAACTAGCTGTTGAAGCGGACTTCCAGCCCAAAAAGATGCAACTGAATACCTATTAAAATTACATTGAACGACTATCAATCTGACCTCCACAAGTACAACCCAGCTACTGGGTTAAAAAAATACAAATTGGAATAAAAAAACGTATTTCAGTTGCCTAAAACAAAATTCAAAAAATCGTCAAACGAATTGACCTAATCGTAGCATGTTTTTTTTATTTATTTACTTAATCACTTGAAAGTTTTACTTACAAAATTCGCGTAAGCAAACTCGCCTCACGGTGGGCGAGTATCTCTCCCCGGCTAAACGAGCCTTTAACGAACGTATACGGCAGTTTCGCAGGCAAGGAGAATTCTAAGTGCTTTGTACATCGTATAGACGTACTAAGTACATACATAACATGGTTTAGAATTACTTGATAGGTACTAATTGCGGGAAGCGGTGAGCTGTGGTGGAAGAGCAGTGTTTGAAAGTGATGTTTTGATTTTAGACTTGAAGTTGAAGTTTGGTAAGTGACTTACTTCGTTAGAATGTTCGTTTTTTAAAATTCTTATTTATTACTTAGTAATCTTTGGTAGAAAACCGCACGTAAAGAAGGGTGGAGGATATATGGGAGGTCTTTGCCCAGCTATGAGACTACACAGGCCAATAAAAAAAAAACTTTGCCAACACGAAGCTGCTCCGAGGTCGCACAGGATAAGAGTACCTGGAAGGATATAGGGGAAGCCTTTGGCCAGCAGTGGGACATACAAGGGAAATAAAAATCTTTGTAACGTAAATGGAAAAAATAATGAGATGAAAAAAAAAAAATGAAACGTTTTCATCCTCTCCATTTTACCCGACTACGGCAAAGCCAAAAGAAAGGGTTATGATTTTTTCGTCTTCTGTCACTCCAGTCACATTTTACCTATATTCTTAAAAATAGAATACTCGTTTGCAGATATAAAAACGAAGCAGTACTTTCTTAGATATACTTCTTCAGAGGGACGCCTTAGTGCTTCTTGAGTACAGGCGTAATAAAAGAACTACATAAACCACTACATAACGATAGGTTAGCATACATAGTAGCAGATATAGTGGTGCAGTATTTCTTCCCTTCTGTCGACATTTACGACTTAGACGAGATAATAAGGATATAAATAACTTTGGCAGTCAAGCGTGACTTTCTTCAAGAGGATATCTAACAAGATAGTATTCTACTATAGTCTTTGCTTGGATAGATTTATGTTAGTTGTTGATACTTAAATTTAACCATTTTACCATTGCTTTATATAAATTAGAAGCATTATTTGAGTTTTTGTAAGTGTGAGTACCATGCTGACTTTCTATTATGGTTAGTAGGGCTTATCCTAATCTTTATGGTTTTAACTGTGTTTTTTTTTTTTCTATCTCTACATTGTACCCATATAATTATAGAAGCAACAATATTGTAGCCAGAACTATGTAATAAGTCCTGGGTACAATATTGTGTAATATGTCCAATTACTAGAGCCAAAAATAGGCCAAAAGCCTGTGTCCTATCAGTAGCGTTGGGCATTATAGGTTGACTCTTTTTTAAATTATGTAACACGATATAAGACGAATGTTGACTTTGCAACCAACGTATCACACTACTACCATACCAGTCCATCTTCTGAAGCTGCGATTTAACTGACCGGACTGACTGCGGACACCAGACGAAATGAGTTTTGAGAATGGTTTGATCTTTATCGTTTAATATTGCTCCTACATCTTGGTATATATACCCTTTTCACCACAAATCCTGTAGCATTACATAAGAGTGCTCCTGACATTCAGGCAATGTCAAGCCGTCAGCAAAACTTGAATAATTCATGCGTATATAGACCGTATAAAAGCGCTCTTCAGATCTTTGCTTGATATTATTCTAAATATTTTGGCGAGAGAAAGTATTTCAGTTTCAGTACAAGTACGTGGGTCGTTGAGTTCAAGGGATATTTATAGATGCTTGCTGTCTTCAAGGATCAAAATTTTAGGCTTTTTAGGGTTCCGTAGCCGAATTGCAAAAAACGGAACCCTTATAGATTCGTTATGTCTGTCCGTGTATGTCTCAGCCACTTTATTCCGAAACTATTAAGACTACATAGTTGAAACTTGGTAGGTATATGTATTCTGTGAACTGCCTTCAAAATATTTTTATTATATTGTTTGGTGCTACGGAACCCTGTGTGCGTGTTATTATGACTCGCACTTGGCAGGTTTTTTATACTGCCTCGTTGATCTAACGTCTAGAAAGAGGTTGTATGTGCAGTGTGAGGTTCTTATTTTGATCCCCGGGTCGGGTGAAGTGTTATTCGAGATTTTACACATAACACCACGCTTATTTTCCCAAAGGATAAGGCAGAGTTGTATCAGTACTAGTAGAACCACATTCCGCCAGTTATGTTGAAGTCCCATATAATAGGGGACGTGCCCATTATCATCAACCGGGTACGAATCCACATTTCCTCTCCTTGACTTTCCTTTTAGTACATTCCAGATCTTTGTTAATTTATCTCTAAAGGGTGTAGCTAGACCCTTAACGAAGCCGAAAGGCACATGTTCAAAAGTTCCAACTTTTTCACAAGTTTTTTTTCAAATACACGATTTTAATGTTGTAGCTTTAATACCTCCACGACCCCCGTACTATTCAATGCATCCACCAGCACAATGTTATGAGTGCGTTACATTGTGTTTTACCGTAAAACGTGATTTTTCACCCCTAAAAAATTTTTGCGTAGGGTTACTTAGTTTGACGTACAGAATGCTTGGTTGACGGCTTCGTGAAGGTTCCGTTTACATCTTGTATAAACTCGACCCAATACATGTCCACATCATACATACAAAAACCACAGAACGCCACCTGCTACAATCCTTAAATACTCCTTTCACCTCGTCCACGATCATACATCATCATCATCATCAGGTCATACACGTATCTGACCTTTCTGAAGAACCTCACCAATAAGGTCAGTGTACATCATACACTATTGCCTCTACCTCTTTAGAGTATAAAGTCGTTATATTATGCATGTATGTTTATGTTAACATCAAAGTTATCGGAAAACAGAGTAAACCTATATAGCTCTTAGCACGGTGACTATACTACCCATCGGTAGTGGGTAGTATACCCATCGGTAGTGGTTGAGACTGCGCCTCGTGAGTGGGTTCCCGATAATGAAGCGAGGCATATAGTAAGCCGTTTGTAGAAGATTGGTTCCTAGAAACTAGCTTCAAGAGAAGCTTCGAGAAATTTAGTTTCGGATTGAATTACTTCTGAATAAGTTTTTTTTTCCTTTTTTTAAATAACTTTTTTCAGGTGGTGGTGGCATCTACTGAACTACCCGTCCAGTACAGCAGGTCCACACCATTTAAACCAAGCAAGATTTACTACTTATTTTCATCCACGGCTTCAGCAATTATCTCACGAGAACGTTCCACTGGGATTAAAAATATCCTACGTCTACTACTAGATCTTGCACTTGACTGTTCATGATCTACCCCTAAACCATATTACATAAAAATCATTTACAGAGTTTTGGTCACACTTTTAATATAAGTAAAAAATAAAAAACATAAAAAGTAACACCTAAAACCAAACCCCTCACAGCCTGACCCAAAAAGCGCAAAAAACAAACATGCTGTAAACATAAAACATGGAACAGTCCCCTTCGTTACCATTCACGCTGGTGTTGCATGTCCGATGTCCACTCCGTTGTTTATAACCGAGACACGTACGGTGCGAAATAATAATAAACGAACAGAAGTTCCAGCGTAACTTGTGGACAACGTGACTGGCGATTGCGGAACTTTAGCAAACAGAATATAGCAAAACAATAACTTTTGTATCATCTCCGCTAGTATAATTGTCACTTGCTTCGGTGAAGGAAAACATCGTGAGGAAACTAGCATGCCTGAGAGATATTTAAAGCCAAGTTGGTGGCATAAAAACTCTGACACCAGGTTAGGCACTAACCACACGATAAAGAAGAAGAAGTATAGTCACAGACTATTGAGGATAAGCTAATGGCGTCATCATCTGCCTAGCCTTTGCCCAACTATGCTGGGGTTGGCTTTGGGTCTATCTGTCCTACACGACCTATTTAGTATTGGGTAATACGGTATTCCTTGGTAAGACTGGTTGTCCGACTTTCGGAAAACCTAATGCATTATTATTTGCTAGATAGCAGTATGCTTTAAAAGCTGACTGAACGAGGTGCGCTCATCGCAGGCCAAAGCGGGAAAGACCAGAGGAAGTGTTTTGTGGATATCATTAAATCGGGTAAGAATGTAAACGTCTCAAAACCGATTACCACGACAGTGAACTTGTAATGACACTCCTCTTTGACAAAAATTACAATTTTGTTAATTCTGGAAATTCTGAAAGCTATTTTTATCTCTTTCTTTGCTGTACTATGAGTAAGAGATAGATAAAGTTTAAGTGTAGTTCTATGAAAACGGCTGTTGTCGTAGAGTCACGCTTGATAAAATATTCATAGGTATTTTAAGATAAAATTTCAAAGAGCTGTGGATTTTGTGAATAATAAATAAATACATACAACCAGGACCCTGCTGAGATGTGCTTTTTGGCCTCGTACAGGACCAATTTTATTTTATTTTTAAGATTTTCTGTTAGTTTACTTTTATATAATTTTGTTTTATTGTTAACAAAGAGATTTAAAACACATATAGAGAGGACATTAGGAATATTGTCATACAATAATTTTCATCTACACTAATATTATAAAGAGGAAAACTTTGTTTGTTTGATTGTAATGAATAGGCTCAAAAACTACTGGACCGATTTTAAAAATTCTTTCACCATTCGAAAGCTACATTATCCACGAGTAACATAGGCAAAATTTTATTTTGGAAAAAATAGGGTTCCGTAAGATATTTGGGTTTTTCGGACACAAGGTGTAAAAAATCAACAAGAAAAGTTACTTATTTTGCGTACGCTGCCTAAACTATAAAAGATAGAACCATAAAATGTTCTAATTAATTGTAGATCTTATAAATATCTACAAAAAAATCCGTGACACACTATACCTATCTATGTCGAGTGAGGCACAACAACCATTTTTTTATCTTGATTTTTTTTGGACTACATTTAAACGCATTTATTTTACTCATGCTATAATCCTTATCAAAATTAATTATTTCATCACTACGTACAGTTTATGTAGATAATATTTGGCTTTTGAATTATTAAAATTGGACGTTTGGTTTTGAAGTTATGGCGAAATTAAAATATATTACGATTTCTGCTGCACGGCCCGTTGCGAAGTGGGCGTCACCAAGGCGGGGTGCGCGTGCGCGTGCGGGAGGGGAGTTTAGGTCTATGAGTAAGGTATCCGCGCGGCTAAGACACTAATCCATTACTAACCGTTGACAGGCCCGCACCTACGGTGGCCGGTAGCCACCACGTGGCCCCCGACGCCCGGTGCATCCCCCGCGGCGGCTGGGGCGAGAGATTCTCTCCCTCTCACGTCCCACCACCTTCGCTAGCATGACTGCTTCGCAGAAGGAGGTAACGTCTTCCCATTCATCACCATGACCTGAACCAGGGCCGGGCGCGAGAGGTCGCCGCCGCCGATCGCCGCTACGAGAACACGGCGGAGCTCCGCCCAAGCGGGGCAGACCTCCACGGTGTGCGCCACCGTGTCCTCCGGGCGATCCTCACAATGATAGCACCCGGGTGTTTCCTCCCGCCCGATTCGGTGCAGAAACCTCCCGAAACAACCGTATCCGGTGAGGACCTGTGTCAGGCGGAAGGTGAGGGCGCCGTGGCGCCTCTCTAGCCACTCCTCAAAGAGGGGACTTATCGCCACTATTATGGCGTGCCCTGCACTGGGTTGCGACAGTCGCTGTCTCCATGTCACCATGAGATCGCGTCGGAGGTTTGTCCGCTGAGCGGTGATTTGCCGCGGCAGCGGTGTTTCCCCCCAACGTAGTGCCTCCGCGCGCCATTCATGCAGGCGCGCGAGGACTATCGCCTCCAGATCCCATGGCGGCAATCCGGCTAGGAGGCTCGCCGCCTCGCGGGAGATCGTGCGGTACCCCCGGATTAGCCTGACGGCTACCACCTTTTGGGGCGCGTTCAGATAGTGGGCGGCACGCCGCTTAATTGAACGCGCCCACACCGGGGCCCCGTAAAGGGCCATGGACCGCACAACCCCCGCATAGAGCCTACGGCAGGAGGCGTTTGGACCCCTCAGGTTGGGCAAGAGCCGCTTGAAGGCAGCCCCTGCCCGTTCCAGTTTGGGAGCCAAACGTCGGAAATGCTCAACGAAGTTCCACCGGCTGTCGAGGACGAGTCCTAGGTACTTCAAAGTCGATTCGATGCCGAAGGGAACCCCTCCTACCGTCAGCATGGATCCCGACGGTGGTGCATTCCGAGGCCCATGAAAGCACATGGCCTCGGATTTGTGCAAAGCCACCTCGAGACCCAATTGCCGGATCCTCTCAAAAATGATCGCAACTGTGGGGAGCCCCCCTTAATCTGTTATTTTTTTATTATTGTATAGAAATCGTAAAGCGGTTCACAGAATACATCTACCTACCAAGTTTCAACGGTTTAGTCCGAATAGTTTCGGAATAAAGTGACTGTGACATTCAGACGGACAGACAGACCAGACGAATCTATAAGGTTAGACGAATCTATATGGGTTCCGTTTTTTGCCATTCGGCTACGGCACCCTAAAAATCGTGTTTGGGCTCATTTCATACACCTTGATGAAAACTTTAGAATTTGCTGGAGTATGACTTTCATCGAAGGTCTGACGATGGAGCGAAGGGCAGCTGCAATAGGACCTCAAAAGTTTACAGCATCTATATCGTGTTCGGGCTCATTTCATGCACCTTGATGAGAACTGTAGATCTAGCTGGGCTCTGGCTGTCATCGAGTGTCTGAGGATGAAGACGTAAAGGCTGTCGAGGGCAGCCCTTATTTGGAAAAACATAATAAGAATAGTTTAGTGATTCTTATTCTGGATTGCACACAAAATAAAAAACGCGGAAAATTTATTCCTTTTGAGAGCTTCCGTTGCGTCCGCTGCGTAAACGGTTAAAGTTACGCAGCAATCATGCATGAATTGTTCCTTTTAAAAGTTCTAAAAAAAGTCCGTGATAGCATATATATTATATATAGCGTATATCTTTTAACTTACTCACTCACTATAACCTTTTTTATGGTTCTCAATATTCTTCAAAAAATATGCGTTATTTTTGCAAAGGTGTTTTTGTAAACATGGTATTTATCCTTAACCAAATAAATACGTTATACATCACAAGAGTATTTAATTTAGAACGAAATTGCTATAACATCATTTGATTCTAATGAATATCTTAGGAGATCCGAGATATCACAGTTTTAAAATAATTCCGCAGCAAAATAATAATGGTTAGGTACCGCGCTCGCATTTTCATTATGTGGGTGATGTGCTCCTTTAGAATTGACACACACCCTCTAACCCTCTCTTATGTGACGCAGACGAAGTTGCGCGGGTCAGCTAGTCCTGAATATTTTCGATTTTGACACACGAATGACAAGGGACAATGGCAATGACAAGCGGGCGTATGACACAGATGACACTAGACAGAGCGAATTGTTACTAAGTAGTAACAAATTTTGGATTACCCGTCTATAGCTCGGAAATATTTAAATGTCTTTGTGTCATATGAATGCGACCTGACAAGGCGACGTATCGCACTAGACTGATCGACTTGTTCTAATTTGTAACAGGTTTTGGAATTGTCAGTTTGTTGGTCTTGTCCCGTCTATAACTAGTTATATTTGAATGTCTTTGATTGTTAATTTTAATCATTTTGTTTTGTCGTATGCTAGACAAATATTTTTTTCTTTCTATATACCTATTGTTTTAAGGCTTCTGCATTAGAATGATTAACTGGCACAACGGTGAATAGGTTAGTCGAAAATTGAAATGTAAAACTTGTACTCGTGCAAAAACTTTTGTTATTAGTGTTTGTTCTGTATTTTTTTTACATTACGTGAATGGGATGTTAAAACTGTTTTAAACGTGTTTTCCAGTTTGGAAATGGAATTTAGGGGTTCGTGTTTTTAGGTTTTTGCAGCAAAAATGCATAATAGTTTTGTAAGGATATATTGGAGAACATAAATAGCGATTTAGGTAAGTACTTAAATGTAAAGTACTTGGGCGACAGAGCTCTGCTCGGGTGAACATAGGGAAAACGAATTTTCTGAGATATGAGACCTAGCTAGATCGCTTTTCCGGCCGTAAATCCCTATATTATTACAACTTTCATCGAAATCGTTAGAGCCGTTACGGTTAAAAGCCGAAGTTAGATTACACCTAGTTCTAGCCGGCTAAGTAAGGTTTCACCTAGTTCTAGCCGGCTATACCTCGGTACAGCCGGTAGCTATGCTTTTTATTGCTAGGACACACCGACCAAATGGATGAGGTTAGGTTAGGTTAGGTTAGAACTGTAACAAAATGCGCGCGAGCCGAGCGAGCGCAGCACAGCGCAGTTCTGGTCGAATCTAATTTAAATAGATAACCCTGGAGAAGAAGATAAACATCCGACTCCTAAAAATACTACATAGGCAGTATTAAGGCAAAGGCCTAAATACTTCCTACGTATGTTTTTTTATCACATAAATAAGTTTTGAAAAAAACCCAATTTATAAACTGAAAGTTTTATAGTTGTTCGGTTTTTTTAGCCTCACTATACACGAAAAAAAAAAATTGAAAGACATCGTTTTTTACAAGCATTTTATATTCGTAGGGAACAAACAGGAAAAAGTAATATCACCATTAAATGCCACGTTGAGCGACGTCGTAAGTCTGACCCCGGGGCGAAAGAAAACATTGATACCCACTAACCTATCACGATTCCGTTACAAAAACAATCGAATATCTATGTTGTCTTTACTTCCTACGGCTATATGGCTTGGCCACGAGTTACACACTCAAGTAACACGTGTTGCCACAACGAACGACTTTGGAGAAAATATATGACAAAAGTTGATTCGACGTGACGATTCACAAAGTTGAAACACGACACAGTAGTGTTACTGTGTCGTGTCAGAAGCTTACCATCGGTTTCACACATATCGCTTGTTTGCGACAATAATGACATAACTCGAAAAATAGGAAATACAGGACAGCGTTTTTTTAAGTTAGACTAAACATATTTTCATTATTACCAATATTTTTTAAAAGATGGAAGGTTTATTATACGTATTTCGTTACTTAATTTAATGTTTACATTCGTTAATTTTATATTCAACTACAAACAACATCGAAAAATCTAAATTTTTGAGTTATGTCATTCTTGTCGCAAACACCGTGCAATAATACGTTTGTAACCATACAAAACATATGAAAGCTTCTGTCGCGACACAACACGAAACAGGACACAGTAGTGTGTTGCTATCTTCACGCGAAGGAAAGAAGTGACACACCGCACGCTCTTGTCGCAGGTCGCATCGCATGAGGTCGTATAAGGAGCGATAGAGTATTTTAGTGAAACTATAAATAGTATTGGAACGTGGTTTGTTATTTATGTAGGGTAAGGTTGAATGAAATTAGATTTTGGAAGAGAAAAAGTATTTATTCTTGTTTGTTGGCGTTTTCTTGCCAAATTGAATGTGTGTTGTCAAAAAGAAGTGTTAATCTCGTGAATGGATTTTACTTAAATGTTTCTTTATTCTTAACACATCTGTGTTCATCACTGGTTCAGCATCGCTTCAAATCGAGTCATTCGCCTTTGTTTCTATGAAACCCCATAACTCCAGACTGCGCTGGAGCAGCTAACGCCTACATAAAAACTCCGTAACATCATTCCCTCGGATCGCGATCAGCTAATAAAACTTAGGTTAGGTGATGCCGATCTGTTGCAGTACTTATACGCGTAAACTTTCATCATTTGACGGCACGGCTCGTACAGTGGTTAAGCGATTGGCTGCTACGCTATGTGTCGTGGGTTCAATCCCCGCACGGAACAAATATTTGTATGACCTACATCTAGTTGTTCCATGTGTGACTGTTTATGAAGTTTAAATGTTTGTAAACGCACCCATGCAAAAGGAGCAATTCCTAGTATAGGGCTTTTTTTTTAAATTCTCGTTCTCTGTCCTTATCCCAATTTATTTGGGGTCGGCGCATAATGTCTTCTTCTTCCATACTTCTCTATTACTCGTCATCTTAGCAGTCACTTCCTTTCTAGCCGTATCATCATCTGTCTGGCCTTTTCCTAACTATGTTGGGGTCAGCTTGCAATCTAACCGGATGCAGCTGAATACCAGTATTTTACATGAAGCGCCTTTTCTAACCATTATATTACACGTTGAACTTTACCTAACAAAACGCTTTTGCATAAAAATAGACAGACAACACTAGTTTCCCTATGAATGGTGTTGTACATACGCTGAAAGTTACTGAATTATGTACACAGTAATACATACAAGCATATCCACAACGGAACAAAGTTAGTCCTGTCCGATAGCGAAATAGTTGTAGAAGTTTAACTTTGTTTAACTCTCGGCTTGTTTAGTGACATACTATGAGTTAAAGATGATATACTATGAGTTTTTGTTCCAGACTATACCTGGGAACCTTCTAGTTACGGAGATATTGGTGGTCAAAATTCCTAATTTTTCACAAGTTTTGAATGTTATGACTTTCAGTAGCGAGGGGTCAATTTTTGTAAGAGCCGGAGTATATATCTTTAATGTGATTATATTATTTGTCTATAGAATACTGACTGTGCCGTTTTTCAAAGGGAAGCCAGTAGTAATCGAGTTGAATGGAACCCTCGCCACTGATAACTTTACTTTAAATAACTCCACGACCCCCATACATCCATAGACAGTGTCGTGAGAGCGTTACATTGAGTCTTACTGTAAAACGTAATTTGGAAACTGTTTCCCAGCAATATTTTTTGCTCAGAGTTACTTAGTGTGATGTACAGAATGCTTAGTGGGCGACTTCGTGAAGGGTCCGTTTACACCTAGTATGAGAGCAAGTCATCAGAATGCTCTTGTTAATCCGCGAATTCATAAACGACACTTAACTTTCGTTCTTTGGATACAACACAATCTTCATTTGCAGTGATAAAAGAATTTAAATTCAAATTGAGAACTTGGTTGTTAATCTCCGGGTTTTTCTTCAAAAAGATCGGTAATTTATGTAGGTTAAATACAATTTATGACACTTTTTCTTGGGACAACACTCATTTTTTCGGCTGATGAATAATTATGAATTAATTACAAAACTTGAGCTTAAAGTTTAATTTATCACAGAGTAACAGATGGCTAGTTAAATCCTTCTTCCAAAAACTTAAATATGCAACTAAAGCATTGCAAGCACCTGTCTAGTGTACCTAATTTATGGCCAGCGAAATGCAGAACGAACTTGTGTGTAAAATGTTACGTTTCTGCATTTGGCAATTCCTTTGAGGATTTGCTGTTCCGGGAATCTCTCACGTAAATTATTCGTATTTGCATCCATATATATTCTAAAATTCCCCGGAAGTCCATGACCGACTTATGAAACGAAACAGGCAGTCAGGTCAAGCAATATCATGCCAAAAAATGCTACCAACAAAATACATTTCATCAACATGTCATGTTAACGAAATATCACCCCTAATGAACAAACATATAAAGTTGACGTTCTGTTGTCCGTTTTTATCGTAACACCGCAGCATATACAATGAAAGCATACT
Organism: Noctua pronuba; assembly: GCA_905220335.1. Taxonomy (NCBI): domain Eukaryota; kingdom Metazoa; phylum Arthropoda; class Insecta; order Lepidoptera; family Noctuidae; genus Noctua; species Noctua pronuba. The sequence goes on along the minus strand of LR999918.1, from coordinate 5,234,247 downwards.
CGTATGTACATAGGGGAACAAAGTTACTTTTCGGCATAGAAAATCTTACTGAAACACCGGGTGTTAGAGTTGAAAATCGCGTGGGGTTTGTTGTAATTGGTGAATGGAGTTTGTTGTTGTTTGGTAACCAGTAATAATGTATGATGCCTCCCATTTAGAATGTAATTAGCTGCAAAATGCATAGTAATGTTGATTCTTATCAATGGCCTGTTATGTAGGTAAATAGGGTAATAAATTACATGTTTTTGTTTACCATAATTGTTAGCCTCGAATGAAGTAGTAGCCTATAAAATATATTTAACCTCGGCGCCAGTATACAGGCATAAACTGCAAACCGTTAATTTCGAATATGTCAGGATTTATTCCGTTAGGCTCGTACATGATTTGTGAGCAGACGATGGGTTTCGTGCTATGAAAACACACTAGGTGCACACTATTTCTAGCAAAACTAACGAATTACTTGAGATTACATTAACGCAAACACGGGGTACAATAAATCGGATACAGTTCCAAGACGTCTCAACCCCACCGCGATCAGACATAGACTGTCGCCCTCGCCTCGAGCTGAACATCAGGGCTCTGCAGAAGCACGCTGTGGTGTCACCACTACCCACAGGCGCGCTTTCCTATTCAGTTTATCTCCATACTAACGATCGGATCCGAGAAGGTAATTATATGATCGACAAAAGTAGCGTGTGACGTCCCAACTTCATAGTATTATATTATCCATTACTAACTGGGTTGTGGAGGTCATATAGGCAGTCAAAGCTTGAGCAGGTGATGATGATGATGATGGATATGACGTGTAAAGGTGTTTTTAAAACTCATTTACAGAAATAAATGTTATTGCCGATATGTATGGATGATTTCGTGAAAATGGATATTTCCATACTAATTTTTTTTTTTTTTTTTCTTGGAAACGTCTGAACCGATTACGTATGATGCAATTGCAATAGTTACAAAATGATATTTGTCCTCAAGGTAAAACATATCCTATAAATGCAGTAGCTATTAATAAGAATAAGATAATTACTCCTGAATGAATAAAGCTGCGTTACACTGCGTATCTTAAATTTTCAAAACACAGTATATGAAAAAAATATACCTACTTGAAGTAGTGAAAACAGACAGAGTGAAGTCAGAACAAAATGTGAGAAAAAAACTGAAATTTCATAGTTAAAGACCTATTATTATGATTAAGAGGGTTTTTCAGAAGAAAAGTCCTAGAAAACTATGATCCAACAACATAATGAGGCCGTACTCATAGCAAAATGACTTCTTATTTACCGACACCAGTTACTTATTACAAGTAGAAGATGTTTTTCGCTTTGTCCCGTATATCGTTAGTCTATTTAAATGTCTTTGCATGCGGATGACACGGCGCCATACTGTCTCCACCCTTCAGCGTCTGACGTCATACCATGACCGAATTTCATAGTGGCTGTACATTCTCGACCAAGAGCTCTTTCTGTGTCTCTCACGAGACGTCTCGCATAAAACCAATACCGGACGGAGAACAAGCGAGGAACACCGAGACTAGACGAGCGCTACCGAAGTCGAAAGGCACTTGTTCTCTCCGTCATTACGATAATTTTTTTGTTCTAGACCATACCTGGGAATCTTCAAGTAACGGAGATATTGGGTGTCAAAGTTCCAATTTTTCACAAGTTTTTAATAACATAACTTTATTTTAAACACCTCCACATCCCCCGTACTATTCAATGCATCCATCAGCACAATGGTTTGAGTGCGTTACATTGAGCCCAACCGTTTACCTTTTATTTTTACACCCCAAAAAAAAGTAGTTGCCAGCAATAATTTTTGCGGCACTTGCCTTGCCTCGGAGTATTTCGGCGACAGTGTACGGCCACCACTACGCATGTGTAGCAGAGGGATGGGTAAGGGTTACCCATTCTCTATCGGGAACCATGCGCAACAAAATACCCTTTAGCTTCACGCTAGAGGGTAAAAAAGGCTAGTATTCTTCGAAAAAGGTAATTTATTGTGCTCCGATCTTCTTTGTTAAGTGTAAGGGCTATTTTCAGCTGTGCACATTTATGGGGTAGTATGAGTGATGGCAGTATAATGAATGTGTGCAGAAGCAGACTATTAATGTTAAACGTCGAGATTTTTTCCTTATCATTTTTGTAAATAATGGTTGTAAATGTACCCTTAACGCAGCCGAAAGGGACTTGTTCTCCCCTTCGTTGCGAACATTTTTTTGATCTAGAAGTCTAGATCACACCTGGGAACTTTCTAGTTAAGGAGATATTGGGGGTTGAAAGTCCAACCAGTAATAATTTTTGCGTAGTTATCAGAATACTTGGTTGACGACTTCGTGAATGATCCGTTTACAGGCCGGTGTAAACCAAAGTTAACTATTTACAATTTGGTATGTAGCTCTGACATTGATCTGAAACTACCGCCTACGTTTTCATTGCTAAACCAACTCTGCGTAGTGCTTACCTAAGTTCAAATTAGCTGAGGCAAACGACGCTGAACGCTTTCTCAACTATGCATAAAGCAGCTGCTTTGAAACGACTTCAGTTTCATGGAGCAAGTTTACTGAGAACATTCTGAACATAATTATTACCACAATGTAGATTTGCATTTGTTTATGTTGTGCTTTGTTTAATTTATTTGAAGGCTCTTGCCCACCCTCATCACCCATGATATGTGACATCATAACGATTGATGTTCGGATTAAACCAGAGCGATTTAAAAAATCTTATAGAGCGGACATTGACAATATTTTCATACAAAAATTTTGATCCCGAACATTTTTGATTTTAACACACAAATGCTCTCTGACAACCGCGCATATGACAGTACACAGACCGATTTTTTACTAAGTAGTAACAAATATTTGATTACGATTTTCTTCGTCTTGTCCCGTCTATCGCTCGTCAATATTTGAATGTCTTTGGATTAAAAAAATCTTCGTTTGATTGAAATCTGTTATAATAATCATTCAGTTACAAAACTCATCTTACAGATATCTTCAATTAAGCACTGATAACGTAATTTAACATTAAAATATAGCGTTCAAACAAAATTGAGGAGGATTAAATTAGATTTAAATCGGCGATCCGTCAATGCTTGTCACGCGGCCGCCATCCTTGACAACCACTCATGTGTTTGTCCAATATGGCTGCCCGAAACGCCATGACGTTCCGCCAGAGAGAATACCAGCCAGCATCATTTTTGTCGGTGTAGTTTGCAATGTTAACCATAGACGATGCCTTGCAGGGGCGCCGTCATATTTTTGCCCTGTCGCGCCGGTCTGTTAACTAGTGGACGCAAGCGCTACGATTCCTGGATCTGTCTGTTTCATTGTGTTTTTAGCAGTGATAGCCTAGTGGTGTGACCGTCGGACTGCCAAGTCATAGGTCTCAAGTTCGAACCCAAGATACACAGCTCTGATTTTTCGGATCCATGTGCGTATTGTATAATTATCATTAGCTTCAGTGAAGGAAAACATCGTGAGGAAACCTGCATGCCTGAGAGATATTTCCCGACAGCCAAGCCAAGTCAGAGGCCCATGGGCGGCATAAAACTCTGACATTAGGTTAGGGACTAACCACACGATAAAGGCGAAGAAGAAGATTGGGTTTTTCATTGGTAATTCCAAGTAGACTACCCAGACGGTTGATGGCAATAGGCTTGCCCCTATTATATGGGACTTAAACATAACTGGCGAAATGTGGGTGTACTATAGGTTCAATTTTGCTAATACTTTGAATAAAGGCAAGATTTAATATTATGTTACATTTGATAAAATCAGCCAATTTAGCGGTCTGGCACGAAAAAAAATCTTTAAAAAAAACTAAAAGCAACCAATATTGGATTCCGACGGCCTGAATTAATTTTAAAATGGTTATTATAACGGCTATAACCAAGCTAAAAAGAATTTTCAACAAAAAGGAATCGCTATAAAATTAACGAGGCCATTCCGCCCGTTTTTGCCCTAAAGATCCTAAATAATTGAAAAATGCTATACATCATTAATATTATACCAAATTCCAACGTATACTTAAGGGTGTGACCTCACTACGCGATTATGGACTCACGACGTTCGTGCAATTTTGTGTTCTATTATTTTGTACCACAACGATCAATTCTGCAGCTGAAAACTGCGTCATAACTGAAGTAAGTTTAACTACAGAATAAAGGAAATCAACTTTGACATCAATCTTTTTTTCTTTATCGTGTGGTTAGTGCCTAACCTGGTGTTAGAGTTTTTGTGCTGCCTATGGGCCTCTGACTTGACTTTACATGCCGTCGGGAAATGTCTCTCTGGCATGCTGGTTTCCTCGCGATGTTTTCCTTCACCGAAGCAAATGATAATTAGTGATCACATGTATCCGCAAAATCAGAGGTGCGTGTCTTGGGTTCGAACTTGAGACCTATGACTTGATAGTCCGACGGTCACACCAATAAGCTATCACTGCTTGTTTTCACCATTAATAAAAGAATAAGTAGTCGCAATAATTTCTCCCATTTCGATTCTCTGCATCTAAAATATTTAAAATAAATTGAGATAATTACACCAGTAACGTTCTTAACACATAATAAAAAAGCTTATTAAGCCTTTAAGTACTTAAATTGAAATGAAAAGCACCAAATAAAATGGATTTTCTTCGCCAAAAATCTCGGAGTTCTAATCGCGTTAACATAACGGTGCTCACCCAATTCTACCAAAATCGCTCCGTGTGAGTCCACCCTCTAAGGGTTCCCCAAAAGAGGGGGGAGGGGGGCTGTCAGGTGGGCTTATGACGTCACAGATAAACCCCTGTTTAATGCGTCCGCCATTGTATGAAGGCAGGTTGGTATTTTCAATGAATTGTTTCGCTGTTCCATGTTTTTTCGTGCTTTTAGGGCATTTTTTCCCAGAATTCATTCGCTTTTGTGCTTCAGTCAAAATTTATCTATTGTTTCGGCTTTTCATTTGTTTTTTTTTCGGGTTTGTTCGTTTTGTGTTCCGCCTCGTATGTGCGAAGTTCACGCCAGTCAATTGAGTGTGAATTCTGTTTTTGAATTAGGTTTCATTGTATTCGGTTTGTGGGGCGTGAATTCTATTTTTGAAGTTAGTTCTGTGGTTGGCTTTTGTTTTGTATGACAGTTAAAATAACAAGCTAGTTCGTATGATGCAGTATCAAGCAATAACCGTGCAGTTATTTTCATACCATCTAAAAAGCAACCTTATGTTAACAAGAATAACTAACTGTGATTTTTGCAGATTTTTAGTGGCAGCAACACAACAGCGACCTTATATTCTTGGGTATATAGATCACTTTGATATAAAAAGTTGCTGTGAAAGGACTGTAACCTCATTTATGTTAGACTTCATGGGAATACATAATATGAAATCACGAGACTTGTGAGTACATAAATATAAAACAGTCATCATCTGCCTAGCCTTTTCCCAATTATGTTTGGGTCGGCTTCCAGTCTAACCGGAAGCAGCTGAATACCAGTATTTTATATGGAGCGACTGCTTATCTGACCTGCACAGCCCAATTAGTAATACACTTAAATATAAAGCAGTAATATGCAATAATATATTTCATTACGAGCTATGATTTAACTGCACAAACTTTAGCCAAACACTCCCACATAATATACAACGCAATGAGATGAACTATTTCAGTTTCAAAGTTCAAGGTTAAACCTAAAATAGAACTTACAAAATGTCCTAACAATATTTACTTAGGCAACACCTTTAACGCAACCGTCAAAAATCCGTGTAAAAATATACACACACCCACTTTACGCACACTAAGAAAACTGTATACATTTCTTTCACACTTATTTTGACAGCAGCGATCCAAACACAACCCTATCGTTACGAGAATAAAGGTCACTATAATTTTGACAGGCTTGTCAGTGACAGCAAGGTAACATCAACCTTATTGCTTACAGAATAAAGATCAATGATGTTGATAGCGATGCATACACATACTGAATTTCCGCACGATCGCACACACCTTGAAAAAAATCTTACGTAAAAATCCAGAAATAGACTTCCAATACACTTTATGGGTTTTAGTAAGGAACTGATACTGTTTGGTTTAATATAAATATGGGTATAAGGAACGTTACGCCACGCCTTTGATGTGAAACCCGTTAAGGCTTCCTCATACAGGTGGTACTAGTCGCGCGACAAGTCTGAGACATCGCGATTGTTTCTTGACTGAATTGACGCTCGCGACTTGCTAGAAAACTTGCTTTACCCACGGTTTTGTCTGCTTACAAGAAACATATCATATCAGCACTCGGTAATAGTGTAGCTTTCCGTTTGTTTCTTGAGTGAATTGACGCTCGAGACTTGCTCGAAAACAAACTTTATTTATGAATAAAGCTTGTTTTCGAGCAAGTATATAAGAATATAATAATTCTTGTATCTTATGGCAACTTTTCGCATGAGTAGTTTTAGACATTATCTCCCCCATCAAAATATAAAAACTTTACTTCTTTATACGGTACACATAGGTGTATACTTTTTTTTTTCGGATGCGAAATCATCAAATGGCTCCACACCGCTCTGGGCGGAGTGGAAGGGAGTGTCAGACTTTTACTGACTAAAACCCATCCATGTTCTTTCATTGCCCTTTGTGTTCCAGGGCCACGGTATCTCTTTCGAACAGTCCCGCAGCCCCGGGATGCTCAAAAAAACTTCAAGAAATGGTGTGTACCTCACTGTTTTCTTGTGTATTTTCATGCCATGGACCAGTTTTTCGTAAGTTGTACCTAAACTTAATAAAAAACCTCCATACATACAGTTACTAATCGGAGTTTCTTGACACAGCTAGGAAGTCATAATTACCTGGAAAAAGAAAAAAATAATTAATAAAAATAACAATATGTACAAAAACCTCAAAGTTATAATCTACTAGTCAGCTAAGACTAACATTTAACATAGTGGGCATCATCTGCCTAGCCTTGTGGTACAATTTTTAATTTAGCAACGCCTTTATTTTTTAGTAGTAATGGCGGTTACGTGGAAATCAGATATACACCGTGACTTTTTAGTCGTCTTACAACGACAGCCCACTTCATGTATCCAATGTCTACTAAACATTCATTACAAAAAAATAGGTATTTATGAGATTTTAATAATTTAAAAATAAAAATATTATTCAATATTATAACGCATGACGTAGTTAAATGACCCTGTTGTGAGCGATAATCTACTGGACTCGAGCGCTGGATAGGTACGTTCTCCCGTTTGACACGTAAACATCATTAACAGGATGTTTCACATTTTTTTCTAATGTTTATTTATTTTTCTTTGTACCTATTACGGTAGGTAAAAAAAAATCGCGCCTAGAACTATTTTATGACGGGCACATTGAGTGGACCACCTTTGTAAGACGACTAAAAAGTCACGGTGTATAGAAATCGTAACGCGACAGCGATTAATCGCGTCAGTGTGGAAAGCCTTAAGTCGCGGCAAGCAACGATGGAGTGTTAAAATAACAAACATAGTAAGAATAAATATTTGGTAGTAGTTCAAAGTAAATGATCTATGATTTTATGTGTTACGGAAATTGAAGCTCATAAAAAATTATGATGTAAGTGTTCCTAAACTGTAAAATTGAGAATGTTAAATAGCTAGATTTCCTGTTCGTTTAAAAAAGCAGGCTATCAGAAGAAATGCCTTAGGAAAACAGAACTGTGATCCTATGTCACTATGACTCAAAATCACATAATAAAAATTGTTAAGTTATGTTACACTTGTACCGACAGCAGTTAGTTGGCTCTTACAAGTACATTACTTTTTTTCCACATCTTCCCGTCCATCATAAGTATAATTATTTAAAAGAGCGAACCCGAATAATCTTAATATATAAAAATTACGTGTCAATATGTTCGTACGTGATCTCCGAAACCACCCAATCCGTTTCTATGAAATTTTGTGAATGTGTATTTATGGTTGGTTCCAGTTTTAGACCCGATAGGTGCACCGTGTGAATCTGAGGCGGGTCGCAAGTTTATAAGAAAAAAATAAAATTACAAGCTTTTTTTGTCATAAAGTAACTAAAGATTGTCATCATACGTCTAGGATGCAGCTGAATACCAGTATTTTACATGAAGCGACTGCCTATTTGACTTCCACAACCCAGTTAGTACTGGGTAATACGATACCCCTTGGTAAGACTGGTTGTCAGAGTTTCGGACCTATGACTACCTGTAACGACTGTCAAAGATCTACAAATAACAGCCGGGACCAACGGCTTAACGTGCTTTTTTTGAGGAAACTCGTTATGTAATGAGTGGTGACCTATCCACGGACCATCCTAGGCAAGCGCGACTTAACCTGAAGATCGACCCGAGCGGCTGTTATTATTTAGTCACGAGCTAAAGCAAAATGTAACGATATCTTCCTAATTTATCTACCGACATAGTTTTCCTTCTCTAGCCCATGCAATAATGTTCTAGAACAAAACGATATTTAAGCCTGGATTAGCATCAACCCCGACAATTTTAAATCTAGATTAATATCCGAACATCATTTTAAAAGGTAGGGAGTAAAACCTTTTAAAATGATGTTCGGATATTCTTCTCCTAAAATTGTTTGTCCGAAAATCATTATCCATCGTCGACACGTTTGCTATAAACTTCAGTAACCATAATGTTCAAAAATTAGAAATTTTGTTTTACATAAATATTTTACTTCTAAAACTATTTTGTCATAATATCGAGTACTATAATAATTAAAACTCCTAATTTTTTCTGAGTATTGTATTACATTATAATGTGTATTAATACCGCAACGCATCAGCAATTTTCCTTTTAATCGGTAATCAGCAGTTTTCCTAAAAAATATCCTAAAAGTCTTGCTAGCTGGCGTGAGGAGCGTAGGCCGAAAGCCGACGGTGCGACGACGATATTTGTGACAAAAAGTGGATTAGATTATGGATAAAAAGTTAGGGAACACAGTAGAGAACCTTTTAAAATGCAGGCCTGAAATAACTAGCACATTTTTCTATGAAAAAAGGACAATGAACTTGCTTCTACTAAAGTACTGCATTTTATTTAAAGGCAAAGTATTTTGTACATAATTATAATGTGTTCTTAACACGCGATATTCGAGAATTTTGCTGATTCAGCAAATTTTTCCCATCTATTGTAAAAACAACCTTAGCTTGAACAAAATTAGAGTATATTTTCGCTTGCAATAAACCATCCAAAACAATGGACTAAGGCAGTCCATTTCAGCACACTCTCGATTTATACGAACACAACCTTAAGAAGCGGTTTATAGAGTACATTATCGCTTACAAAGGAAAAGACTGAAACAGAATACACCGGGGCAGTTCCCTTTTGTAATTTAGTGCAAAAATCCGTTGGCAATCAATAGTTAACACACGTTTCGTATGGAGCCATCCATTTCAAAGAGCTATCGGTGAAATTGAGTGTACGAAATTGCTAGCAATTGTAACAACGATTTTTGTTGTGCAGAAATAATAGTAACTGCCTCTTTGGTTTAGGGGTCGCAATCGCGACTGCTGAGCTTGAGGTCCTGGGTGCGATTCCTGGATCGGCCAAATTTTTATTGGGTTTTTCCATCTCGAATTTGTCAGTAGCAGCCACAGAGTCCGGATTTGTTCCCGGTTGATGGAAATAAGCACGCCCCCCATGCCCATACCGAGACATAATTGAGCTAACTAAACTAATAAAATTCCATTCATCTTGGCCTATCCATGCATTTTTTTACTTGGCTTTGTTTATTTCCTCTTCGACTTATCCACTTCTATTTATAAATTTTTAATCTTTTATAACCGTTTTATAATTTCCATTAGTGGCTCAACAAATCAACGTAAATGAAGGTAACTTCTTTGTGGATTAGCTAATAAATTCACTTTATAAGTGAAACATTTACAGACAGTGCCTTTTACTTTTTAAAGCCCTCATCATACCTGTCACCAGCCCCTACGTATCCCTTTTTATCTCCTTCCGAGGATGTACCACAAAAACCTCATATCCTCATATAATGTCATTCTATTCTTCGGGAAAGATTAATTCATCATCTGCCCATCTTTTTCCCAACTATGTTGGGGTCGGCTTCCGGTCCTACCGTGTGCAGTTGAATACTAGTATCTTTACATGAAACGACTGCGTCTGACTTCCATAACCCAGTTAGTACGGGGAAATACGATACCCGTTGGTGAGACTGGTTGTCAGACTTTTGAGCCACTGACTACCTATAACGTTACTGATCATCATCATCTCCCCATCTTTTTCCAAGTATGTTGGGGTCGGCTGCCAGTCTAACCCGATGTTGTTAAATACGAGTATTTTACAAGGAACGACTATCTATTTGACCTCCACAATCCAGTTAGTACTGGGTAATACGATACTCTTAGGTAAAACTATTTGTCAGTCTTTCGGGCCACTGACTGTCAGACTACCTGTAACGACTGACAAAGATCTATGACATCTTAACGTACTTTCCCAGGTACGAATCGGTCTCGGTATGAAATAAATGATGACACATCCACGGGCCGACCTCGGCAAGCTTTACTTATCCTTGAAGTTCGACCTGAGCGGTTGTTATTATTCAGCCGCGAGATGTTCTGAAAGCCTTTCTATAATATCTTGAATCTCTTTGCTTTTCGAGCGAGTGCGACAAAAACCTCATATTGTAGACTGTAGCTCGCCTAACCTAATTTGTAACTGCACCCACTAATTATTGGTCCACTCAGATCTAGCCTGTTCCCTTGCCTGCCCCAGCGATGCCCTAAGCTGAGGCTCGTACCTCACAAGGGGGTGTTTCTTAGTTTGTAAGGTTTTTGCCCTGGCTGGAGGCCTTACACTCAAGGCACCCACAGTATAGTCCGGTTGAGCAGTCACCAACCTCCTAGGTTGAACTGCGAGATGCCATAAAAAAAAAACTAATTATTTGCATTATTATACGAATCGTTGGACTGAACAGTTGTCTTTTATTTTGCTTACATCACTCATATATACAAAATATACTCACATATATGGGAAGAGACAACGTCATTACATTCTACTGGAGAGATTAATTATGGAAACAAAAGACGGTGCTCCTGCAGAGTGGAGTGGCGGTGTGTGTGGCCTTCAAGATGGCGGAGATTGATGGGCGGTATAAGGTTGTGGTGACGGTGTTATTAGGTAAATGATTGAGGGTGATGTTTTGATACTATCGCAATATACAGTGGAACAAAGAATTTGGTATGCAGGGAGTTAATTTGCAACAAGGAAGTGAGTGTGTAATCATATTAATTATATTTATTGAAGTTAAAAATTTCGTATTTTGGATAAAAGCATGTAAAAATGGCCACTTTTCGAGCAAGTGTGTTGAACATAATTTTTCTATTTAACAAAGCACTTTTTCGAGTGCACCTATTATAAAATTGCACGATACAAAAGCTATACAATATAAGTTCAAAACTTTTAATCATTATGGATATACCATGAAAATTTTCCCGGGTCGAAACGGCTTCCTGCCGGTAAATTGTTGAATGAGCTAGCAAATTCCGCATTAGGTAGCTAAGGCATTTTTTGCAGAACATCGTGTATTTTAACTTTAAGAGCATCGCTCTAGTATGGCAAATTTTCGATGGTTTTTCATGAATGTAAAAAGGTTAGAATATAATGCAAACTTTCTTTTAAATTTTACCGGTTTTAAGTTAAAAGCTCACATCTCTAATATCTAGCCATGTACAACACTACCTAAACAACACATCTAATAATAGCAACACATTGAAATTCAAACCCACAAATTGCAAAACGCTTAGCTAAATTTTAAACAGACGACATCATAAGTACCTAAGCCATCCCTTGTCATCTGAACGCACATTTCGTGGCCCCAATCGACTTGACAACTGAGATTAGTCAAATGTCACTTTAGCTAATTAAAATAGTTTGAGTTCGAGGTTATACAGCCAGGCTGGAGGTCTACAATAGGGCTTTGTAAGAAGACGGAGCAAGGTTAGCTGGTGATTAATTGAGCTAGTTTGAGGTGTAATTTCAGGTTATAATTGGTAGTTTGTAATTTGAGTTTGTCATTCACAGCATGTAAATGTAAACGTGTAGTAAAGGTAGTAGCCGGAGCTGCGGGACTGTTCGAAAGAGAAACCGCGGCCCTGGAACACAAAGGGCAAAGAAGGAACATGGATGGGTTTTAGTCAGTACGAGTCTGACACTCCCTTCCACTTCGCCCAGAGCGGTAGGGGCGAATTTGATGATTTCCCATCCGAAAAAAAAGGCTGGTTGACAAATAAAATCAATGGAAATGGTAGTATAACATCACGCCTGTAATCCCCAAAGGGTTTGGCAGCGGCTTACCTAATAGTACCTACAGCCCATATTTCGCCAGTAATGTTTAACTAGCTCATGCCTGCGGATTCGTCCGCGTGAAGGTCGGTAACTGTCCCACGGGATCATACTACCGGAATAAAAAGTATTCTATGTGTTAATTCAGGTTATAAACTATCTATTTGCCAAATTTCATCCAAATCCGTCCTTCATGGTCAGCAATCGCGATTGAGGTGTCAGGCGTCAGAAACGCCTAAGGCAGTTCCGCTTATACAAAATATTATTTCTTTTGGTACCATAAAAGACTTAAGGCATAGAAAATGAGCTGCAGAATGAGGAACTTACCACCATTTTTAAGGTTTTACCAGTAGTGTAACACTGGCCATCATTTTAAAAAAAATTCACCGCAAAACAAACAAGTGAACGCAGCTGCCAATACTCTTAACATGGGCAGGCATTTTATCATAAACAGGCAGGTATCTACTAATATCCGTGTAATAAAAATTGTTAACTATTTCAGCAATTTTAATGAACGCCACCCTTCCCTCTGGTATTCCAATAAAGTGTTAATAAAAGCGACTATACACCTTCTATATACCTACTATAAAGGTGTAAGTCAACTGACCCGTTTTACGATTACATGGGCGAATTGTTACGGCTTGACAATCTGTTAAGGTTCAATATCTATTAATAGTTATTGGTTTATCGTAGTGCTTTTATTAAAGACTAGCTGTTGCCCGCCATCTTTGTCTGCGTGACATTATTATACTAATATTACTTCCCTATCTAAAGCGGATTTTGTTAACAATTTCAAGGGTTTTTTTTTGGTTTTGCACGGAACCCTAATCCTTTTAACCGACTGTGGCGAAGCCCAAAAGGCGGGTTATGTGTGTGTCCTGTATGAATGTGTGTATGTATGTATTAAACACAATCGTAAAGCGGTTCACAGAATACATCTACTCACCAAATTTCAACTGTGTAGACCTAATAATTTCGGAATAAAGTGACTTTGACATGCAGACGGACAGACATGACGAATTTGTAAGGGTTCCGTTTTTTGCCATTCGACTATGGAACCCAAAAATAGGTTCTAAGGTCGAATTTTACTAAACTTAATAATAAATCTTATCATGTTTGACATTCAACCTTCCTAAAATTAAATTCCATAGAACGTAATCCACATTAATATTCCTTGTTATCCCGTCATCATAAATCCGTATGTAAGAGAGAGATAAAATACATAAAATTATTTCTAACCCTTTCTACACAAATCCGTAAAATGCAAATGAGTTTCCCGTCATAAGTAATTAAATTCACACCCGTTAATATCCCCCCTAAGCGTTCTTTGTTTCGTATCAATCAAGCGTTAAACAAGCAAAATTAACCTCAGTCACCTTCCTAAGGAAAATTAATGGCCGTCAATAAAGTTTCAATCTTTTGGCGGGAAACTACGCGTCCATTACCGCCGCCATTTTGTGCCACAGATAATTTAGTAAAATGGTGGATGACTGGCATGTTTCGTTCGGATACACAGATTTATTGAGGCATTTAGTTGAAAACATTCTGCCGTACGTAATTGCTTTTCCTTTCTTGGAAAGGGAGGTGTTTTTCGGTAAATTCTACTCGTTTTGTAAAGGAATTTGCGAAGGTAGAAAATAACTTAGAAAATGGACAGAAATTTATACAATATCCACTCAAAAGGACCGTTTTTATTTTAAATAAAAGCCGGCTAAGTGCGAGTTGGACTCGCTCACCGAGGGTTCCGTATAAACTTGTAGGTATTTTGTTATTAAACTATGTACATATTTACGATTTACATTTTTTCCTTTACATGTGCTGTAAGACATTGCTTCTTGCCAAATTTCATGATTCTAATTCAACGGGAAGTTCCCTGTAGGTTTTGATTCCCTTGTGAAATCGCAAAATATGCGACATAAACGGTCATATCTTTTGATCGCGTTGACTTACAAATTTAATTTTTTCACTACTCTAAGCAATAGCAGATTAGAGTATTTGATATTAATTTCAGCTTGATACCTCCACGCGTTCCTGAGAAAAAAGGTCTTGACAGACGAACAGACAGACGGACAACAAAGTCATCCTATAAGCCTTATAGGATGAAAAAGGGAACCCTTATAGTATAAGGGTTCCGTTTTTGCCGACTGCGGAACCCTAAAAAACAGCTTGTTTGAAACCGACAGTCGTTTTAAAATTGCCTAAGGGCACTGTAATAATTTTTCATTCATAATAACTTTAACAAAGTAAAAAGTACTCATTAAGAAGTAAAACTTAAATAAAATAAAGCTTGGACGTAACCATTTAAAACTCGTTCATTCTCATAAAATTTTATCACTCTTATAAAAACCTTTCTTAGTTTCGATAAGAAACTATGTAATAAGGGGCTTACAGTTGGAGAATTGCCTTTCAATGGGCTTAAAAATAATAAAGCACATTCCATTACGAATTGAAGAAAATTAAAATTAAACTAAGTTTTGTAAATTATTAATTACCTAGTGCTATTACGAAAAGTTTCATTGAATGAAAAGCTCTGAATCTAATAAAACCTAGAACCTAGAGGCTAGGGAGCCAGTTTAGTATTTTTGTTCTCATAGAAATCGATAAATATTGATGGATGGAGAGGGAGAGGAAGACCAAAGAAACGATGGATGGATTGTGTGAGGAATGGTAAGAAAGAAAAAGGGGTAAATGATAGCGAGACGATTGACAGCAGAGAATGGAAGTAAAAAACGTGATGCCTTGACCCCAACTAACATGGCATAAAGGCAGGAATATGATGAGAAATTGATAAAAGAGACACAGGTTTTTTTTAATGTTACAGCACCATGCTGAGATACTATATGGCTATCGTAAAGGACCAATTTCGTTTGTTTTTTTATCTTAATTTTTTTTTTTTTATATAACTTTGTTTTATTTTTAATTTAATCGTTTTTTGTTTTGTCCTGTGCACGACAACTAAATACTTTTCTTTCTTTTTTTTTAGTTTATACACTTAGATAAAGTACCCACCCAACCTAGCAGGACATTGGTAAACTCCTATGTGATGCATGCGGTTTTTAGCAGTAGGAGATTACTGCTATAAAACCGGATGCATCATGAAGTAACTAGTCCGTAGCCATGTTACGGATGATATCCTTCACCGCCAACAGACCACCTACTTCTACCAGTGAGCAGCGATACCTGATCAGGTTGTAGAACATTATTGGCCGATTATAACCTAAACCATTTATACTTTTGAATAGTCTTCGCAACGGTGTCTTATGTCTACTTATCGTCAGGTGAGTAGTCTCTCTGAGGGATCGCATCGAAACGAGATGATCCGATAGAGAACCAGAGTTGTCGACATAGCTCACAGAATAAGTAAGCTGAAGTGGCAATGGGCCGGTCATATTAGCCGTAGAACAGATGATCGTTGGGGTAGACGTGTTCTTGAGTGGAGACCGCGATTCGGCAAACGTAAGGTGGGTCGCCCTCAGGCTCGGTGGAGTGACGATTTTCGCAGGGTGACTAGATGAGAGTTGCTGAGAATCGAGTTGAGTGGCGTGCGATTGAGGAGGCCTAAGTCCAGCAGTGGACTGCTGTAGGCTGATGATGATCATCAGGTGGGTCGTCTAATTATTTGCCATGTAATATCCGAAAAGTTTGCAAGTGTCACTTGATGGTAGCTAAAACAACTTTCTATCACAGCTTTATACAAGGTTTTACTGTAACCTATTAAATAAAAAAGCCCTTAGTAATAACTTAGCTATTAATAGCGACGAGGTAGCGGCACACATTATCGGCAACACCTTTTGTACGTACAAGGTTGCGTGGGTAAAGCCAAGCTATTTATATTGGTCCCAAGAAGAGGTAAGTG
The DNA here is from genome assembly GCA_905220335.1 of Noctua pronuba. NCBI lineage: Eukaryota > Metazoa > Arthropoda > Insecta > Lepidoptera > Noctuidae > Noctua > Noctua pronuba. The sequence goes on along the minus strand of LR999918.1, from coordinate 5,218,085 downwards.
GTTATACGGTCTACGGTCCACCAATTCTTTGGTCATTGTCGTATTTTAAAAGGTTTTTTGGGAGATTTGGGGGTATTGTTGCTGGATTTATTGAGAGAAAAACTGATTGTTAGTTTTAGTTTAGTGTAAGGTAAGAGGAGTGTCAAGTATTTACGTAACATAACATCATGCCTGCCAGTACTGGAGGTTTAGGCAGAGGTTTTTATACAGTACACTCACATTTCGTCAGTTATGTTCAAGTCCCTTAGGGCGTGCCTATTTCCATCAAACGGATACAAATCCAAGTATTTACAAACTATACTACAAACTTTTGGGGTTTTCGTACCTATGTTTTGAGACATTGCGAGACGATACAGTCATAATTGTTTTTGCTCACCGAGGGCAGGCAGTAGAATTTGCCTTGTCGATTGGCTAATAAGTTCACTGTAGCATATTTCTTGCATAAACAGAGTTCTAGTAAGCCAAATCAAGACTTTATCGTTGAATAAGTGAATCTTTCAGTAAATCCCATACAATTTAGTTAGCATTATCCTTTGATCAAGGATACTCCAGATCAATGACTTTCTCAAAGTTTATTTTAGAGAATGAACATGGAACCCTAATCCTGGGTGTCTATAAAACAAGGTAAATCGGTCATTCGTGGACATTGCGTCATGAGGGTCACGGTTTTACGATATTAACTCGATTCAACGAGCAATTTTATCGATACTGGGACATCGAAGTCTATTAGGTGATGTATCGATTCTAGTAGATATAGATGGATACAAGATGTAACGCAAAAAGTATAATTAGGTACCTCTTAGGTGGTGATTCAGTCGATCAAACTGGACAACTTTGCATCAGGAAACGGGTCGGGGAATTGGCCGAAGAAAACATCTGGTCTTCCCAAATATTGCATCGGCTGACGGAATTACTGTAACGAGTCCAGTTTTGTTTTTTGATCGACCCATGTTCCTTATAGATTCAGTATGATGGTCTGAATCGCCACATAAGAGGTATTTCGCTTTTTGCGTTATACCTTGTAGAGATTGGAGAGGAAATAGGGACGAATTAATGAAATAGACTAAATTGAGGAGTGGTTCCAGAATCAGACATTGAAAGATACTTCATTGAAAGCGCCCACCACGCCTTGCAGTGATTCAAACTTGAAATGATGCTGGTTGCTGACGCGGGTTTCCAGCTCTTAAACCAGTGGTCCCGGCTGTCAGTTGTAGATCTTTGACAGTCGTTACTGACAGTCAGTAGCCCGAAAGTCGGACAATCTGTCTTAACAAGTCGTATTGCCCAGTACGAACTGGGTTTCATGTAAATGAATAATGTTTTTCACGGTTGACCACTGAAAACCAGCGCTGTGCTGTGGGCTCTCTATAGCACAGCATCATGCTGAGTGGTAACCTGCTTGTCGCAGACACGACGTGCAAGATGTTAACGTATTTTTTTCTTTTTTTGTCCTGTTGAATTTATAAATATTTGTTATGCGTTGTATGTTTATTGTTTTTTTTGTCATTTTGTATGATGCACGTCATGTCCCTGCGACAAATAAACATTTATTTTCCTTTCTTTCTTATTTTTTTCTTTTCTAAAATAGTGGTATTCAGCTGCATGCGGTTGAACGCCGACCTCAACATAGTTGGGAAAAGGCAAAGCAGATGATGATCTTTTATCTTTTTTAACCTACAACTACCAAATAGTGCTATCACATTCTGTCATCCCAACCACTGCGCAACATGGAAAAATGGAAATATCGTTGGACTTTTGCCCAGATTATAAAAGGACTAACTGAAAATCTTTGATCACGAATGATGCCTTTCAGTTACATCCTTTGAACTAGAATGTTCTTTTTAATTCATTAGGTAAGCTTTGCCTTCAAAGGGAAGTTTTATACAGGGGAAAGCAATTACCGTGGCTTAATGTGCTAGTCAGGTAATATCTCAAACAACTTTTATTTTATGCAGTCAAGTTGGTATTTTTTAGTTATGTCTTTGTTGAGCTACGGTGTTTGTACAGATAGGTAATTTGAATTCCCAGGGAGAGAATTTACAAGTGTAAATTATGCAACGACAATAGTAGGTTAAACATTTACTTTGTTATTTAAATAGTTTAGCACGACGAAGTAAATATGATGTTTATACGAATCAATCATCTGCTTAGCCTTTCCCAACTATATTGGGTTCGGCTTCCAATCTAACCGGATACAGCTGAATATAAGTATTTTACATGGTGCGTCTGCCTATCTGACCTTCACAACCCAGTTAGTACTGGGTAATACGATACCCCTTAGTAAGACTGGTTGTCAGACTTTTTTGGGCCACTGACTACCTAACGACTGTTTGTTATTGTTATAGTGGCAACAGAAATACACATTTTGTGAAAATTTCAACTGTCTACCTATTACGGATCACGAGATACAGCCCTCTGACAGACAGACGGACGGACGGACGGACAGCGGAGGCTTAGCAATAGGGTCCCGTTGGTTACTCTTCGGGTACGGAACTCCAAAAAAGTAAAGAACACACATCTAGGAAAGTAAATATTTTACCATGAAATATTACGGTCCTCCCTAATGGTGTCCCCTCACCGGTCTTAATTATGCACGACGGTAATCTATACCAAACACGTGACTAATTACATTTTGAAGGTATTTTACACGGCTTCTGTTTGTATAATAATTAGGTTGCGATCTGAGATGGGCGTGGGCGGTAGCGAGGGTGGTGACCAAGCCGATTCTACGAGGGAATTACCCATCATATTAAACCTATGATTGTAAATCAACTCGTTTGAGTCCTGTTACCAATTAAACATTGGGAAGAACTAAATTAACATCTCGTAGCCGAAGAATTTATTAATCCTATTGTTAATTGGTTGAACCTATTACATATTTTCCTGTTCCACATAATTATTCTCTGTTATCTTAGAAAATTATTTTAACGACTACTATGCATTATTATGCTTGCCTCTGTACAGTCGAGCACCAATATGTAAACACTTAACATCTTTTAAAAATGTTTTTCTACTACTGTTCTGATTAAAATTTCATGCTGTTACGATCATAGTATTCTGTAACTCATATTTTTATGAAAAAGTTCCTATCTCCAAGTTACAATCGTTATTTCTCGCGAAAATTGCTTTTAAATTTAGGAAGGTGTATACATATTGGTACTAGTGACTGTATTCATCATTTAAGGAAGATTTTACATTATTATTACCGACCTACAAAAAAAAATCTATTCTATTTTTTTTGCGCCCGCTGCCGCTTATGTCACTGGATGCAACCTTAGTGTGTGTTTATATGACCTTGTTTTACCAACGCATTAAGTACTTTTAATCGGCATTAACATAACCGTAACGTAGTACTTTTTACAGTTCACGCACGATCTCTTTAACTCTTCTGCTTATAACCTCTCAAAAAACCTTAATTCAAGTACAGTCGCTAGCGCATCAAGTTGATTCAAACTGTCAAATTTTCTCATTCGATTTTGAACTTAACCTTCAACATTTTATGGTTTAAAATCGTTTGGAGAAATTTGACAGTTTGCGGTAACTGGAGGTGCTGGGGACTGTACCTACCAACCTACCTAGCTCTATTGTCATTATTGTTTCTATGTGAACATGTCACTTAAATCCTGAAGTGTCTATTAAGCGATAGTACAACGATATGCTATCTATCAGTTTGATAACAGACCCCACTTTGTGTTGTTTAAATTATCCAACTACAATCTAAGCTATTTATTCGAATAGTACCTACAATTTATTTGTTTTTGACTGTAAAAACAAATATTACACATAATTATATCTAACATATTTAAAAGGGTTGCAAAAAATATTATCATATAAATATTTTTTTTTAAGTACTTACCAATTTTTTTTTTTTTACAATAAATTAATTAAAAATAAAATATAAACCTTCTAATGACCACGTTAACACGTATTCAGTACATCATTCTGCACCCCCCACATCGAAATTTCTCATCGGCAAAAAAATTTTAAAAAAAAATCTACAGTTTCCTACAAAAGTGCAATACCTACACGGTAAAAATGTATGAAACAGCCTATTTAAATCAAAATAAAAAAATCGATGTGGGTTGGTTCAGAATGATGTAAGTACTGAATATGTGTTAGTCATTTGGGCGTCGGTGTCCTTCCACCCTGTGTTACTCGAGTCATCACGACATAATAAATACTATATACCCTTCTTTTATGTTTTCACTTCAAATTTTGCTTTACTTTATTATTTTGTATATTTTAAAATGTGTAATTGGTTGTAAAAACAACCGTTGTAATTAAATAAATAAATAAACAATAATTATCTAACATGAATTTATAATGTTTTCGTTTATTATACCCTAAATGACAAAACGGCTTACCCTAAGTCGAATTTGCATACTAAAAGATGACATAATTTCAGGAAAGAAAATGAGCTTCAAAACAAAACAAAACTTTAATTAACTCTACCACAAACACACCAAGTTTCAAAACACAATAAAAACTGGAACCCAGTAAAGTGACTCTACAAACTGCAAAGATGCAAAGATAGAGCCTTCTAAGTAATTATTTACAAACTCTACGACCAACTTCCGCGCTTATTACTAATCTTTCTCACATAGAGTTCCTTTATACCTCTACCTAATGTAGAGCAAAATTTAATCTTAGCTCTTTGTAGAGCGCCTCTATGTGAGCTGTGTGTGGGATTAAATAATGGTATTTGAAAAGCTTTGAGTGTATTTCTATTAAAATTGGTACTTCAAAGGTATCGGGAAGATTTTGTTAAAGGAGATTTTAGATTATGAAATGAATAGGTAAGAACCTTGAAAGGGAATTAAAATAGATGAATTGAAATATAATTTTGGGTATTTTTGCCAGTAGATTTGTAAACCCTTTTTTGGGGAAATCCTTTCTGTATTTATAGTCATTGTTCAATTCAAGACCATATATTTGCTTATGGTTACTAATTTGGTGATGTGATTTTAACCGTAAAGTATTTAGTTTATTTGTAAGGTCACATCACTAAATTCCAGTGGTTTTCCTTTTTTTTACAAAATTAATGTAATTCGGGCATAATTTCATCAAAATGACTTTGTTTTGGATGTTTATTTATGTGTATATTATACATTATATTAAAAGAGCAAAATTTGTATGATATTTATTTTATTAAATAAATATAATTTAATATATATTATTTTTGTAATCACGTTCTCGAAAACGGCTGTAAGAATTTCCATCTAGCTAGGTCTCATACCTGGGAAAATTCGTTTTCTCTATTTTCACCCGAACAGAGCTCTGTCGCCCAGGTACTTTATACTAAACTTTCATGTCATCATCATTATCTGCCTAGCTTTTTCCTACCTATGTTGGGGTCGGCTTCCAGTCTTACCGGATAAAGCTGAATACCTATATTTTACATGGAGCGACTGCCTATCTGACCTCCAGAACCCGGTTAGTACTGGTTTGTACGATGCCCCTTTTTTGTCAGATTGGAAATCATCAAATGACTCCTCCCGCTCTGGGTGGAGCGGAAGAGAGAGTCAGACTTGTACTAACTAAAACCCATTCATGTTCCTTCTTAGCCCTTTGTGTTCCAGGGCCGTGGTATCTCTTTCGAACAGTCCCGCAGCCCCTGTAAGACTGGTTGCCAAACTTTCGGGTCACTGACTACACAACAAAACGTACAAACATTAAATTCTTTATTACATACTAAACTTGAATGTAATAAAGAAACCTCGACGTTTTGAAACCTTACGAGGCAGAAGTAGTTCGCTAGTATGTAGATAAATACAAACTCTGCCAGCAAAATCAATACAGTGGCATCGTAACGTTTTGTCGATCGACAGCTGATGTCATCGCATGTACAGTGGTAGTCACAAGTCACGAAATCGAAGATTGATTCCGAGTCGCTGAGTCGCACTGAAGTCTACCGATAGTGTATACATGGTGACAGAGAAGCTAGACCTATTCTATTATTTTATATATAAGTCTAGTTAACTAGGGGTAAAAACTGGATGTTTACCGAGCTGTTTTGGTTCTGGGATTTTTTTAGAAATTTTCTGACTTGTTACCAAAAACAATTAATTATAAAAAAACTAATTCACTCTAAGCATTTAATTGATGCTTTTCTGAAAGCTGAAAAATAAGTAATTATTTTTAAAAAAAGTCCTTGCCCAAAACTTACAGAAGCTAAGAAATGAGCAATAATTTGTATTTTTTTTGTTTTTTCCCGAAAATCGACACAGCTCGGGAACCATTCGGTTTTGACCCCTAGTTAACGGAACTTCATTTGTTGCTAGCGACCTCTAGTATAACCCCTTTCAACGAATAGGTCGAGTTTCCGTGTCACCCTGTATACGACACACGGGCCACTATCGCTAAATATATGGAACGTCTGTACTATTTGTATATGAAATTTTTGGGATACAAACATAACTTTGACAGTCGTTACAGACAGTAGTGGTCCGAAAATCTGACAACCAGTCTTAACAAGGGGTATCGTATTACCTAGTACTAACTGGGTTGTAGAGGTCAGATAGGCAGACGCTTCATGTAAAATACTGGTATTCAGCTGCATCCAGTCATACTGGAAGCCGACCCCAATAGTTGGGAAAAGGCAGTTGATGTAAATTTTTGAGATATTAAAACTTTGGACTAGATTTTTTTGCAGATAATTCACAAACATATGATTTAATTTATTAGTGTTTCAATTGTGTTTTTTTAGAACTTCAAACACATAAGTGAGGATACCAAAGATTATTAATTAGTATAATAGCGTGTCGGTTTCAGGTTGTATAATTATCACTTACTTCGGTGAAGGAAAACATCGTGAGGAAACCAGCATGCCTGAGGGATATTTTTTGTCTGTTAAGCCAAGTCAGACGCCCATGGGCAGCAAAAAACTCTGACACCAGGTTTCTAACTTCAGAAAAAACGTATTTCATATTATTTGCGGATCGATTAAGTACATGGCTAAACGATTAAGTATAATCACAAAAAAGAACTAAAAAATAAATAAACTTGTAAAACACTACCAGCATTTCAGTTTTCATAAACAAAATGTTGATTTTCCTCCGAAATTAAAGCACATAAAACCTAGGTATCTATATATCCTATCTACCTGAATCTAAACGATTCTAGCGCCATTTTCTACCTGAACGAAATTTAGATTCCAGGAATATTGAGCGCGTCCTGAAATATTCGCCGGAGTTCAATTTACTTGCACTGAAAGACACAATATTTTAAAACCTGCTACGTTGAAATTTCAATTTCATTCAAATAAATGAAATCTTTTTAACATAAAATTGTACTTTAGTTCATAACAAGAGTTTTATGAATTTTAAATTGATTATTCAATTTTATATTTTACTAGCTTATGCCCGCGGCTTCGCCCGCGTGGAGTTTGATAATTGTCCTACGGGATCCTGTTATTCATTTTAATAAAAAGAGTTAATTACTATTTATTAGCACCAGGTTATAAACTATCTGTCTGCAAAATTTCATCCAAATCCGTTCAGTAGTTTTTTGTGGGAAAGAGTAACAAACATCGATCCATCAATCGATCCCCACAACTTTCATAATCGTAGTTATTAAAAACCATTTTGATGACAATTTTTTGTCTACAAAATAAATAAAAACCACGAAAATAGCACGCGTTTATGTATTGTCTGTCCACGCGTCTGAAGTAAATATGTATAGTTGTATAATATAATAACTCGGTACGTTCACAAACTTATCCTGAAATAGGACTAAACTATTTTAACCATTCTATTTTCATACCCTTCATCCTCATAATCTTTAAGGCCTTTTGTAACTCCCACGCAGACTTCGCGTGTAAGTACTTCACCTATTTATAGGTTGCTAGCGGCCCGTCCCGGCTTTGCACGGGTGGACAGTTCTTTTTTAAACATTTTGGGATAAATTATAGCCTATGTTACTCAGGGATAATATAGCTTTCTAATGATGAAAAAAATTTTGAAATTGGCACAGCGGTTTTTGAGTTTATTCATTACAAACACACACAAAAATACAAATCTTTCCTCTTTATAATATTAGTAAGATAAACCTTCAGAATATATGTAATTGAGGTAATAAAATAAACGATTGAAGTAATCACACGAGTGAATTCCGACTCCTCCTCCTTCATAGGTACCTATCTGAAAAAAGGTGTTTTGTTAAGGGTCCGTACCGTACTGTATTCTTTTTTGTTTTTTTTTTTTAAGTTTGTGTTTGATTGTAAACACTTTAGGAGCTTGTGGCTAAATAATAACAGCCGCTCGGGTCGATCTTTAGGTTAAGCCGTGCTTGCCTAGGTTGGTCTGTGGATGAGTGACCACGCATTACATACCGAGTATCCTCTGTGCCTCGGAAAACACGTTAAGCCTTTGGTCCCGGCTGTTATTTGTAGATCTTTGACAGTCGTTGCAGGTAGTCAGTGGCCCAAAACGTCTGACAACCAGTCTTACCAAGGGGCCAGAATTTCTGGTTTCTGACTGCCCGTAACGTCTTTCGATATAAAAAATAAAAAGTTATGGCCGAGACCAACGGCTTAACATGCTTTCCGAGACACGGAAGAATTCTGTATATAATAGATTGTCTTCCATCCACTGACCGACCTCAGCAAGTATTGGTTAACATTAGAGATCGACACGTCCACTGCCCCACCTACCTTGATTGGCCTATTATCGTCTGATCATAACCAATAAGGCCCCACATTTTTCAACCACACCAAATTATCCACCAATCACGTCGTTCGACTAACCAGAGCTTATACAGGAGATTGATTGCGTTTAACTTTCATGAAAAACGTAGATTAAACGAGAGCCATCTATCATTCTTATGGACGTGAATACCTGGCGGGTTGGGAGACCAAACTACGTCATTTTTTCGGGGAAATTGTTTATAAAGTTAAGTAAAGAAGTTTTATAAGTAATGTGTTTCTTTATTGCGATGTTATTCATGGAAATGTAACAAAGAGCAAAAAGTACCTATTTTTTTGTGTGTGATAAGAGGAATTTGTTGCTTCAGTACGCAAAATGCCTGTTGGACGTTGAGTTTTGGATACTAGTCCGATATTATTATTATTTATTATGCGAACCGCCAGTCTTTACACAGCTGTCTGTACAGTGTTTTTATGACACTGTGTACCTTGTTTTATGAATATTGGAACTTTATTTAATATCTTTTAAGTATCACGAAAAATTATTTGTAACTTCGGAACGTCTCTGAAAAAAAAATACTACCAAAAAATTACCCTGATAACCTCAACTATCGACCTGTTTCGTTTGATCCACGAAACACCCGATTTTTTACCCACCCTGTATATCGGGCACATGACATTGTTGCCATGGCGGGAATATCCTGGATGAGGCTGGCACAAGATCGTGGAGCTTGGCACAAGCAAAAAGAGGCCTAGCCAGAAATTGGGCTGTGGAAGATGATGACGTATATCTTTATACGAATCATGACAACTACCCGACTTCGTCAATTTCAAAACGCAGTATACGCAAAATAAAACCAACTACCTTTCTTTTTGGGGCAAGCCGTCCACACTATTCCCAAACCACTGCAACTCCTGAAAGCCAGAATCAACAGTGGCGACCACCAGAAAAGCACCGAAACAATGAAGCTCGACGAAGTCCCAGAAAAACAATTTAACTGTCTTGGATCCCGTAACGAAATTATTCAGAAAATAGCGGAGGAAAGAAGTGTTTTTTTTCTTTTTTCCCCGTGTCATTAATGCTTAACCTGGTGTCAGAGTGTTTGTAGTGCTTATTGTATCTTATTTTAATTCCCTTTATTTTATTTTTATCGTGCTTGTCATCTAGTGATCCTAAGATTTCTACTATCTTTTCTGTGTTTAGTCGTGAGAACCTGTAATTGGCTCTGTGTTGCCTATACAATTGTTATTCATTTGTCATAGCTGTTGGTTCTCCTATCTATAAATAAATAAATAAATAATAAATAATTTACACTTCCCTCCATATCAGCAAGACACAAAACAAAACAAGGTTATCACCACACAAAATCGTCTACCTACTCGCTTTTAACACAATCACACCAAAATCTCCCCAAAAAACAGTTTTCAAAGTACACACCAATGACGTCATCCGCCCGCATGTCCTAAGATCAGATACCCAGTCCATCTCGAAATCAACCTACTTTGTAATCACCCGTATACCATCCTAGGTCCATAAACCAATTGGAAACTTTCCATTATAGCCTTGAAACTTTACCTGAATTGGGATCAGGTAGGTAATACCTAGGTATTATATGGAGTTCTGATGTCAGTATGAATAGAAGACGCAAAAACAAATTAAAGTAAGTTTGTGGTCAAATAATGTTTGACAGTAAATGTGTTTTCGTTTGGTTTGTAAATATGTTACCGTGACTAACTTGAATAATATTATAAATGCGAATGTAAGTTTGTTTGTTACCTTTTCACGTCTAAACTACTGAACCGATCATCCTGAAATTTTGCGTATACGTTGTCAGATGTACAGAAACGAACATAAGGTACTTTTCATCCCGAAAATAAGTACTGTTCCCGAGGAAAACAACAATAACGTTCTTATGATAATAGATGGCGCCACGTGTCGAATCATGATTGAATTATATTATTACAAGCAGAGTACAACCCGAATTGATTCTCAAATTCTAAATTAACGCGAGCGAAGCCGCGGGTAAAAGCTAGTATACTAATAAATAGTAATTAAATCAGTTCGTATTTTGTCTTTGGTTATCACATCATCGGCTTAGCCTTTTCCCAACTATGTTGGCTTCCAGTCCAACAGCTGTGAACCAAATAAATGAATCATACAAATAAATATTTGATGATTCTACTTTGTGTTTGAGTTCATAATTGGCTACGCTTTGCCAAAGTTGCCAAAATCCCCTGGGTTATTTACGAAGCGCCTAACGATTAATGAGATTACCTTAATCACTGGGGAACAGTTTAGATCTTAGCTTTATTAGTACAGAAAACTGACTACTTATTTATATGTTGGGCTAGCATAATGTCCTAGGGTAGAATGCCAGGTGAGCAAAGTGCTATTGGGTTTTTTCATAAAAGACTTTTAGTAGTAGTGCGAAGTCAGAGTTTTCGTCCTGTTGATGACAAAAGACTATTTATTACATGGGACTATAATATTACTTCGACTAGGAAAACCTGTTCTGGTGGAGATTCATTAATGAATCTGCCTTAGAGTGTAAATGTGGTGCTGTACCACAAACGATGGGGCACTTAATATCGTGCCCTGCGTGTACTGTACGCTACTTCTTTTTAGCGTGTCGATGGCAATCTAAATTGTTTCGGCCCAGAACTGAGCTACTAGTTTGGCGGTTTCGGTAGCGTCCATCAGTTCCTGTAGTCAACAAACAACAGGGCACGCAGGACACGATATTAAGTGCCCCATTGTTTGTGGAACAGCACCACATTTAGACTCCATGGACGCTACTGAAGGCGCCAAACTAGTAGCTCAGTTCTGGGCCGATACAATTTAGATTGCCATCGACACGCTAAGAAGAAAAAGACATGGGACTGAAACATAACTAGCAAAAATACATTCACATCTCTACCTAACCCTTCGATGATTACAGGCGTGATGTTTAGCTATCTGCCCAAGGAAAGAAGCCAGGTGTACACAAAGACGTCTACGATCCATAAACAAAGTTTCTATAAGCATAAATATAACAGTTTCCATAGTACCGTCTACTTGGAAAGCATTTTCGCAGCCCAGCCATTACACAGCAGTTTACATATAAAACAAGCATGTTTTCAACCCGCAATGGTTTGTTTATTTAAATTTCAAACGAAATTAACATTTATTTATTTTCATAGCTAATTTTGGCCGATGAAAGCAGAGCTCGGATTGAATCAGATGTAACGTTCCCACGCAAATTCGTTTTGTAAGCAAGAGATTTTAAGTGTTTGCCACTCTGGGATTATGTAGGTATATCTGTAGGTTTGTATATATAATTCAATGTATCATAATATTTTCCAAGAACTTCATGGAACGCGTCACATGTGTCGTAAACATGTGTCTCTTTTTGATTTGAAACGCACGTTTTTGCACGATCAAGAGAATAGTCAGGAAGATTTTAAATATACATAGTAATTTTCATGTAAAGTATGTTACGCACATACTGTACGCAATGATCTAGACCTAGTTTTCTTTTTTTTCATGTACGTACAGTCACGAGCACTAATATGTAAACACTTGACAAGTTTTAAAAGTGTTTTTCTCCTACTGTTCTGCTTAAAATTTCATGTTGTTACGAACATTATATTCTGGAACTCATATTTTTATGAAAAAGATCCTATCTTCAAGTTACAATCGTTATTTTTCGCGAAAATTGCTTTTAAATTTAGGAAAGTGTTTACATATTGGTGCTCGTGACTGTACACCGGTTTTTCGTGATTACTGGGCTGATGTAAGTGATTCTTTTTTCGTTTGGTAGAAGAGGCGTTGCGTCGAGACAAGTGGAAGGAATGGGGGGAGGTCTTTGCCTAGGAGTGGGACAGCCAAGGCTAACAAAAAAGAAGAAGCTTGCGGGGTAGTCCCATACAAATTGTATTAACCGATAATATGTATTTTTTCTTATTTGTCTATTGTGGATGATGTACCAGTTACAATGTAATGTAAAAATGGTAAAATAAAAAAGTTTTTGGAAAAAGAAACAAAAATGATACTAAAAGTATGGAAAAAAACTTTACTTTCGGAAGACGGTTATTTTTTTTGGAAATAAGTTTTTACATTACAAAGAATCGAGCTCAGGACACCAGTCGTGCTTGCCACCACTAAATCAACAAAACAGTAAATTGTAGAACTTCCTTCCTACTATAATTCCTCCCATAAACATTTACCAACAGTCTCCGTTTTTCCTCACAGTTCTTAAACGGCCTCTTTAATCACAAAGCCAAGACTTCTTTCGTTTTAGAATCACTGTTTTGTACACAGTCTTTGATCGCTTTGATCCGTATAAAAGCGAAGAATTTCACACAACACAGGACTAAGGACAGAACCTTGTAATGCACCTTGTTGATATTTGAAAACCACTTTGAAAGAAAAGGTTTTGTGTTGATTCTATTTGTGATCATGTGAACGCCTAATTATTGTCTGGAGGAGATCGTGGCTAAATAATAACAGCTGCACGGGTCGACCTTCAAGGTTAAGCCGTGCTTGCTGAGGTTGGTCCGATGGGTGACCAGCATTACATACTGAGTTTCCTCCGTGCCTCGGAAAGCACGTTAAACTGTTGGTCCTCTCCTTAGGCGGTTGGATCAAAGGCCTAATTCAGAATTCAGTACTCCTCGATACAGCTCGCATTGTGAGGAGGTTCCTATCTCTGGAGCCCTAACCACCGGTAGCTTTGACCCTGCGCCCGACACCGGTGGAAACCAATACTTTATATTTTTAAATGTAATTTTTTTAATATGTTTTTTTATATGTAAAAATGTAAAAAATGTGTAGATAAATGAATAGACAAATTAAATAATTACTTAATATTTTTATAATAATTTCATACATACGAAGGTTGCCGGGCACAGCTAGATAATTATATAACTAGACTAGGTACGCATTGTCTGTTGTCACAAGGCTAGCCGATTAGACACAAGCTGAACTTAAGCTGCCTAATCCAACGTTGTCGGCGACGCTACCCGTGACGAGGATAGAGTATAAGATAGCTACGTCAGCTTGTAACGTTGGTATGGTTTTCCTACTGGTCTAGCAGGATTCAGCACACATACATACACTACACGTTACATTGAATAGAAAAATGTTGGGTTACAGAAATTCCGTCATTATTAAAAGGGTTTTGGATAAAAAGAAGATATAGTGTAAGGAGTATCTTTAGATGGTTTTGCCATGTTTCTCTCTCTCTCGAATTTTAAAGAGATCTAGATTATGATCAGGGAACAGAGAAGCCGGCAGTGAATTCCACAGAGTGGCGGTTCGCACAATAAATGTGGAAGCATAGGGCTTTGTTCGAGTCCGTGGGACTTCAACCATAATTATAACGGTGCTTCGTCGTATCTCTGCTCATACATACACTGATCTTATTTGTGAGCTTCTTCAGAAAGGTCAGGTGTTCTTGTATGGCCAGATGTATGAACGTGGGCGAGACGAAAGGAGTATATAAGGATCGTAGCAGGTGATGTTCTATGGTTTTTGCCTACACTCATAGGAAAAAAGCGTTTAATTATGTCTGTATTTTCGACAAAATATTTCATTGTAAAAGTTGTAGCTATAGGCTAAACATCGAAAAAAAATTCAATCCTCATCCGTCAGTTACATCACCAAAAAATGTTGGACACGTATTTTTTCTTTTGTCACATGATCAAAAAATGACGTCGATACAGCGCATCAAAGTTCAAGAGAGGGGGCTTATGACGTCACTGGACAGCAAAAAGTAACAGAAATTGTGACGTTACGCGAGATTTCAACGCGCTTTATCGTGGTCATTTTTCGTTTACATGACAAAAGGAAAAATACGTGTCCAATATTTTTTGATAATCTAACTGACGGACTATATAGATTTTTTTCAGTCAAGTACCCTATTGTAGCATTTTTAAGATAATGACGACATCTGCAGTTTCTTTACCGTAGCTGCAAAAGGGCTTATCTAATCTAAATATATATCTAAATATATAAAAGCGAAAGGTCACTCACTCACTCATCACGAAATATCGAAAACCGCTTGACGTATTAAGATGAAATTTGTCAAAGAAATAGTTTATAGTTAGTAGACGTTCGCTAAGAACGGATTTTGCGACACGGCCGGATTAAGGAGGTCTAAGGGCTCTCGCAAGTTTGTATGAAAGTCCTTCATTTTTTGTGCTACAAACTTGAAATTTGGCAGGGCGGTAGTCGCGGGCGACAGCTAGTTTAAATATAATTCACAAAGTAGTCTAGTCCAATTTATTCGGTGGACTCTTCGAATAAATGAACTTTCGAACTATCCTCCCAATACATACCTACTGATCTAATTGATTCAGTTCATTAGTCTAGCCTGAATATAGCGTAGGAGGAATTCCTAACCAGATTGTACTCTAATTAACTTATACGTATTTCCAAAGCTAATTAGGAACCTTGCTACTTTAGTGGTTAGGAGAAGAGAAGATTACCATTCCTTATAAAAAACGATAAATCATCATCTGCCTAGCCTTTTCCCAACTATGATTGGGTTGGCTTTCAGTCTTAACGGATGCAGCGGAATACCAGTATTTTACATGGAGCGACTTCCTATTTGATTTCCACAACCCGACTGCCAAAAATCTATAAATTAACATAAAGCAGGGACCAACGGCTTAACATACTTTCCGAGCTACGGAGGAAGCTCGGTATGAAATGGATGGTCTCCCATCCACGGACCAACCTTGGCAAGCGCTGCTTAACCTTAAAGATCGACTACGGGCAGCTACTATTATTTAGCCACGAGTACTTCTAAAAAACCTCCGCTATAATAAATCGATATATGCAGGCGTCAAATTAGCTTTGTAACAAAGGTATCACATACCCTTCGAAGGAACCCTATCTATTTACCTCTCCAAGTCTCCAGTCTATCGATGTTGCCACAGTTACCTACTGTCTTTTAAATTTATCCCTTGGGAGAAATATCATGTTGGGGACATGAATAAAATTTTTATCTTGACCCAAAAATTGTACAATGTTTTCTTTTATGTATTTTTTATTTATCATGACTTTTTGGCGGTTCATTTGTAATTATGTAAAAATGTGGTTTGTAATACTATAAAACAGACATTTTTAATTCGTAAAAAAGCAAAATTATCATTATACATTTTTATTTATTTATTTATCGACTTACATCTACCATTACAGCTAACCAATGCGGTAATTGTGCCTTAACTTAACTTAATTGTTACTTATAACTAATAATAACCATCATAGTCTGGTAAACTTCACTTAGAAAGTTAAATTTGCTTTTTTTTCAGACACAACGAAAATAGGCATAAATACAGGGTAAATTTTCAAATTACCGATGAAATATTTCTATGTAGAGGGATTCAGAATTATGTACTGAATACGTGGTAACCGTTTTGGCGTCAGTGTCCCTTTCACCTCGTAAACGAAAACGAAATATTTTCATTTATCTTAATCGCTCGTTTGCGATAAGAATGTCATAACTCAAAAATTTAGATTTTTCGCTGTTGTTTATAGTTGAATAAAAAAATTACGAAAGTAAGTATTCAATGAATTAAAAAAAAAAGTAAAATAATTGAAAAACGCAAAAAAAAGTTGGCAACAATAAAAATATTTAAAAAAAAACGCTATCCTGTATTTCTTATTTTTCGAGTTATATCATTATTGTCGCAAACAAGCGCTATAAAAAACAAATACATCAACACCAATATCTATTAAATTCGACTCTCATCCTCGTCCAATAAAACAAATATAAAAAAAAGAAACAGAGCGACAACCTCACTCAAGCTCCTCGGCGTCCGATCTTTTTACTCTCATTGGTAACAAATTGACGCACACGTGGTCCTGAAAGCCTACAAAAGGGACACATTTGCTTAATTTATTCTCATTCCTTTGCGCAGTACAATAGTGGGGTGTCCTCGCCCTTTCGAGATAGAAGGTCTTTGCACGAAGGTAGCATCGATCAAATTGTCCTTGGTCGTAATCTGTTTGATTTTAAGCAGAGGTAAATTCGACCTTCAAGGCATATACGTAGATACCATAGGGTGGGTATAGTACAACCTCATTTTGCCAGTTACATAAAATCACGCCTGTAATCCCCGAAGGGTTAGGCAGAGGTGTACACACACATTTCGCCAGTTGTGTTTTAAGTCTCATGTAATAGGGGGCGAGCTTATTACCATCAACCGGGCACAAATCTAGACTCCGTGGCTGCTACTGAGAAATTCCTGACGGAAAAACCCAAAACTACTTTTCCCGACCTGGAAATCGTACCCACGACCTCATGCTCTGCAACGGCGCTTGCGACAACTCGATCAACGAGGTAGTCATGTTTTGCTGTTTCGCCAGCATCATCATCATTCTTCTGCCCTTATCGCAATTCATTTGATCAGAAGACATGCTGCGCTGTACTTGGGGTCAGCGCAGCATGTCTTCTTCTTCAGGTATGTTTATGAAATAAGAGCTAGCCTATTTCCATCAACTGGACGCAAATGCAAACTTTGGGCTGCTTTTGTTAAGTTCCTGGAAGACAAACCCAATAAAACTGACCCAAACATCGAAACCAGGGACCTCATGCTGAGTAGTAGCACTTGCGACTACAAGGCCAACGGGGCGTCATTAAAATTAATAGATATAAATCACTGGCAGCCATGTTTTGAAATCCAATATTGTGCTGTATTGTGTGGTAATTGGTTAGGCTTATATATTTGACCACAACGACCACTAATTCTGTAAAGCCGTTGAATTAGTGATAATTATTCTGGCTTAATTAAAATACCGATACATACAGCACCACATTGTTTTTGTTTTAAAACAATGATCAGGTTTCATTTAACGCCAAAAACTTTGCATATTCATTTCTGTACTTCTGTTTTTGAGATATATTTTTACAACAAAAATGGCTCTAAACGAGCCAATCACAGTCCAAAAGAACCCCTTATATCTCAGATTCAAAAATAGACCGATAAACAAAAGAAAATCGAAATAAAAGAAAACGTTTAAATCAATTCTCAATTTCAGAACATGACTTATTCAAATTTCGAAACCGCGTTCCAAATTGACACGTCACCAAGACGCGGGTAGTCCTTCCTTTGTTATTATTGTTCTTCGAACTACCCTCCAAGGAGACGAATAATTTATTCACTTCGGAAATTCACTAATTGACGAAACCTCTGACTTTGATGTCCTTCAAATGATCTTCACTGAATTATTTTGGTTGTTTGCGATGGTACTTGAGGTTGTACGTATCTTGATTTTACCATTCAAGCTTGGTTGGTTAAATTGGAGGGAGATAGAAGCTAAGCAAAAGACATAAAGATGATTATGTACAGACAAAATCGAAATATCTAAACATATAAGGTGCCATGGCCTAGATTACGCCGAAAATCAATACCGTATTAATTAGTTTAATATACAATATGTTAAAAAAAAAACCTGTCCGATCCGTGTGGGTATTATTAGGTATCGAATTAGATTCTATTTATTTAATCTTTTTTTGGAGAACAAGTAAAAAAACAACGCCCGATGAAAATTTAATGAAATGTACTAAAATGAGGAGACTTCTAAAGCAAAACACGGGCGCGAGCGGTCGCTTCTCATGTAGTGACGTCATAAAAAAACAATTGACGATCGAACATACTTATAGTTTTCAAAGTTTCTTTGAATTTAGCGAAACGGTGGTAATTTGGGACAAAAATCATGCATTTTAAAATTAATTAATATTTTTATTTTCATGAATATTTTATGTTTCTTATTCTATTTGGCAATGTCATTGGTGTATCTATATGCTCCTTTCGGATCGAACAGTTTTTTTTTTAACATATTGAATATAAAAAAGAAAACATAAAATACTGTAGTTAATGAAAATTTTAAGTCGAGTGTGGCCGAGCCGTTGGCTTCTACACAATAGGTGAGACGACTTAGAATTCACTGCACCGATCTAATCGTTAGATGTTGTTCCAAATCTTCTTTCAGTTTCCTCTAGTCCCCAAAAACCCTTCAAATCCACCCAATAAACACCCACCATTTCCACTTGCCAAATCACAACCTTGCAGATCACAAATCACCATCCAGCGCTGACTGGCTGACTAGCTAGTCAAAGCGCTGTCCTCGCCCGATTTACCCGCTCCAGTGGCTCGCCCGTCGACGGGCGCGCTCGGCCGGAACGCAGCACTAAGGGTGAGTTTGTAACAGAAATATATAGAACGGCTGCCTTAAATTTGAATTTTCAAAGACGTTCTCTTTTGTTTTTTTTTTCTTTCTTTGTTCGGCAGTGGAATTTATAGGGACAGTCTTCGTCTAATAGGACTGACTGCATGGTCCTCTTGGTACGTGGCTTTTATTGGAGCTATCGCCGCCATATTGTGCTCAGACCTGGTCGCTCACTGAGTCGCAGAAGTTCCGCCTTGGAGTGTGTCAAAGAGCAATGGAGCGCAGCATTCTGGGTGTTAAAATATTGGTCAGAATACGGAACGCCACGCTGCGCTCCAAAACAGGAAATATTGACGTAGGCAAAAGGGTGCCAGGCTCAAATGGAATTGGGCGTCAAGTCAGCCGCATGCATCACGACCGCTGGGCAAAAGGCTCCACGCAATGGATGCCTGAGAATGGACGTCGCCGATTCTCCTGTAGAACATTTTTTTTTCTTTTTCGCAAATTGCATGTTTGCCAACTTAATACATAACATAACATCACGCCTGTAATCCCCGAAGGGTTAGGCAGAGGTGTTCCTAATACTACACCCATATTTTGCCGGTTATGTAAAAGTCCCATTTAATGGGGGGCGAGCCTATGCCATCAACCGGGCACAAATATAGACTCCGTGGCTGTTACTAAGAAATTTTTGATGGAAAAACCTAAAAACACTTTGCGCGACCCGGAAATCGAATCCAGGACCTCATGCGAACTTAATACCTAGTGGTAATTAAACTGCACAAAAACAGTAACTATATATGGTAAAATGCCAAAGATAATGATGGCGTTTATTTTGAAAATTGCTACCTTAAGATGATTAATAGAGTTTATTAAGCGTCATCTATCATAGGAGATAAACTGTAAAAAATGGTCTTTCTTGCAAGAAAATGTGGAGAAAATATTACTGTATAGAGCACGAAGAAAATGCCCTTGCTTATCCCGTTTACTTATAACAAGAAAACTGGCGAAATATAGTTTTACTTTAGGATACTACTCTGCCTTCTCCTTCGCGGATTACAGGTGTGATGTTATTTTATATTAAGATGTTGTAATAATTTCACTTTAAATACAATAATAGATAGTCATCATGTTTATCAGCCTGTCAATATGCAATTTACCGAATCGTGGCCGTCTTCCTCATACAGGTCGTTTGGTAGAAGAACCGTAATTTTTTTATATTTTTTTCGAAATTTTCGGCCTTGTAGTTTCAGAGGTAAGGGGGGAATGGCCAATGTTCGCCTTCTTAAATAATTTCAAAACTATCTATCTTAAAATTATTAAAAAAATTGAAATGCTCATAATAAGCCCTTTCATTTGATATGTAACACGATAGAGTTTGCAAAACTTTTTTTATTTAATTTTCTAGTAATCCCCGCAAAAGTGGCCCCCATGTTTAAAATTCATTAATTTTTGTTAATGTTACATGTCTTCGGGTATTTACATAATATGTGTACCAAATTTCAACTAAATCGGTCCTTTAATTTCGGAGTAAATTGGCTGTGATAGCCGGACAAGCGAGTGATCCTATAAGAGTTCCGTTTTTCCTTTCGAGGCCGCGAGGTCCGGAACCCTAAAAACCTGTTTTGCCGACCCCAAATAACATGAGATCAGGGCAGGAAGATTATGATGGTGATGATGATTCAGGAGGAGTCACATCTCAATCCCAAAGAACAATGACTCAGTCCATCCTCTAAACATCCTGTATAATACGTTCACTCCTATGTACCTACATACATAGACGTAGTACATCTATATCGGATAAACAAACACAGAGTGCCGTTCGCAATGTGTTAATCAAAAGACAACACTGGCTTGAAGCGTCGCTGTTTCAAGTAAAAGTCGATTCTATTTGCAATTGTTTTTCTTTTCCTATATGAAACAAGAAACTGTAAATAAACATACATAACATCACACGTGTATTTCACGGGAGGGTTTGGCAGGGGTAATACTACACTAATAGGGGGCGAGCTTATTGCAATCAATCGGGCACAAATTCAGACTCCGTGGCTGCTACTGAGAAATTCCTGATAGAAAAACCAAATTACATTTTACCCGACCCGGGAATCGAACTCAGGCCCTCATGCTCAGCAGTCGCGCTTGCGATCTCTAGACCAACGAGGCAGTCGATCAGTTATGAATATGTTTCATGAAAAACAGAGTAAAAAAAAACACCACAGAGCTCAAAAATTAGGACTTAGTTGTTACTCTTAGGCCAAGATTTAAACACTTGGTACGTGTTTTATCTTATGCGTGTTCTCCATACCTTAGACTAGTTTCTATGCGCGGCAGCACCCGCTAGGTGCCCGGATAAAAATCCAATGTCCATCCAGAATAATGTAACTTTCAAATGGTGAAAGAATTTTTCAGATAGGTGCCGTAGTTCCGCAGATATCCCCGCATACATACAAACTCACAAAATTGGCAAGAAAAAAATAACGCTTAGCCAAAATACGCCCTATAGACACAACTTCGCAGTTTAAACATTAAATCTTATTCTTCATCTCGTACTCAAAGACATCTTAAACATTGTCAACGCGATCTATCGCTGCACGGATAACGTTTTATCGTAGATAGTCTCAGACGGCGTGTCGCCTTGCGTCTCGACGTGGGACGCTTTGAAGGACAAAGTATGTCATATATCGCATACTCTTTGAAGTCCATGTTTGTATTGTATTTCGCGCGACTTCACTCGCCTGGTAGTTGGAAATTATTCACGGCAACGTAGAACCGGAATAGAAAGTTTTCAATATTCTAAACCCAGGTCATTATCTATATGAAAAACATTATCTGCCTAGCCTTTTCCCAACTATATTGGGGTCGGTGGAGTCTAACCGGATGCAGCCGAGTACCAGTATTTTACATGGAGCGACTGCCTATCTGACCTCCACAACCCAGTTAGTACTGGATAAGACGATACCCCTTGGTAAGACTGGTGGTCAGACTTTTTTTTACAGCCAGGCAGAGTTAGAGCTATGTTTTTCAAGATAAATATGGTTTGTTTAGAGAACTACAAAACGATTGCCCGGTATAAAAAAAATTACACTCTTTCGCCATGTCTGCCGTATGCCCTACGAGCTGTGGGCAAAAATAACCACGATGTGGAGCCCTGACACAGCCAGAAGGCGACGCGGTAGACCTCGCAGGACATGGCGGGACAAGCTGGATAAAACCGACGACCAGTGGTCCACATTGGCCCTGGATCGAAGGATTTGGAAGTCATGAGGCCTTTGCCCAGCAGTGGGATGACTTAGGCTAACAGTGACAGTAACGTCAGTAACTCTCCAAAGACTACCACAATCATGTTACCATGCTGTAAGTCAACACAGTGTACTCAGCAATTTTGATATTCTGGGTCCACAAAACTGAAGCTCGTAACTTAAAGTTAGGACTTTCATATTCTGATATCGAATGTGTCGTGGAAATAGTTTTCACAACGGACGTTGGTTTAAAATAAGAAGAAGGTGTAAGAAGAAGAAGAAGTGTGAAGTGTAGTGTAGTGTGTGTGGAGTGTGTGTCCTTTTTCCTCATCTAACTACAGGCAAAACTCATTCATAGTGCGAGCGAGTAAGGACTTCAATATTCTTTGTAAAGAGTTCTCATTTGACCCATTTACCACCAAAACCTATGCAGCACGCACTCGGCTGAATGCTAACTTTTTTAAAAGCGCATAGTTTTTTTTTTTTTTTCTTTTTCCCCGTGTCATTAATGCTTAACCTGGTGTCTGAGTGTTTATAGTGCTTATTGTATCTTATTCTAATTACTCTTATTTTATTTGTATCGTGCTTGTTAACTAGTGATCCTAAGATCTCTACTATCTTTTCTGTGTTTACTCGTGAGAACCTGTAATTGGCTCTGTTTCCTATATAATTGTTATTCATTTGTCATAGCTGTTGGTTCTCCTATCTATAAATAAATAAAGATAGTATTTATTTAAAGAGGTTCCTACACAATTTTCAAGTATAACTCGAAAATCTATAAACTATAAATACAATGGGTATATTCAAATACCCCTGGGCGTGTGGATTCTATTTTTTTTTTATGAAGGCAGTATTTGGACTACCCAGTAGGTGTTATTTTAATGATTTGCAGAGGTGCTTGCTAATTCTGGAAATGAGATCAATATAAAAGCCCAAAAAAGTCTGAATACAATGTTAAGTCTCATCTTTAATAGTATTAGTCTCAGACGGCATGTCGCCACGCGTTTCAACGTGGGAGGAGTACTAAGGACCTACTCGTAGGCGACAAGGGGAGGCGTTATATTATTATTTAGATTGCTCAGTGTGGCAACAAGATGTTTATAGATAAACTAGGGGTTATTGCCTAGGTATTTATTTAGTAAATAGTAAGGTGATTAGTATTCTAAACTTCTAAAGGATACAAAATTTCACTCTGTCATTAACACTGAAAACGGGATATTTACCATGTATATAATACTAGCGTCCCGCCCCGGCTTCGCACGGCTGCAATATACATATAAACCTTCCTCTTGAATCACTATATCTATTAAAAAAACCGCATCAAAATCCGTTGCGTAGTTTTAAAGATCTAAGCATACATAGGGACAGACAACGAGAAGCGACTTTGCTTTATACTATGTAGTGATTGTATACTATTTGTTTCGAAAAAATTATAAACAAGGTAAATATCCCGTTTTCGGTGTTAATGATAGTGTCAGTGACCATGTCAGTTTATGTACTTATAGGTACAGACTCCCTAATAATCATCTATATGTTAACGGAAAAGTATGTAATCTGTCATTGTATACAATTCCTAGGCAATGTATGCAATTCCTGGAACAGTTAGGAAATCTATGATATATTTTGTAATATGCAATTTTCCTAGGAAATCTATACATTTCCAAATAGCTATCGGAAATGTATTACCTACATTCTTAATGTTTTAAGTGCAGCGGGGGTAGCGGTGCGAGAGGCGACTGCACACAGTCGAGAGCGTCTATCGTTCTCCTAATTTTTTATGTTACCCTAATACTACACACCACACCATCATAAGCAAGGCATTGTGGCAAGGAAAACTGGGCTACGTCATCTACGCCTTATTTTGACATTTTGATATTTTTTACCTTGACGTTGTTTTTATTCGTATTTTATTTAATAAGTCTTTGACTATGAAATTTCCGTTTTTTTCTCGCATTTTGTTCTGCTTGTAATTTTGACGTATAGTTAATTTTTTCTAATTCTATTTTTTTGGTTTTTAACGCAGCACTCTGGGTGTCAAAAGACAGGACAGGGTTCGTAACACCACGCTGCGTTCCAAAACTGGCATAGTAGACGTCGGCAAGAAGGCTGCTAGGCTAAAATGGGATTGGGCGGGTCACGTTAGCCACATGCACAATGACCGCTGGGCAAAAGTCTCCACGCGATGGTTGCCGGAAGACGGACGGCGCCGCCGAGGCCGGCCCAGAAAGAGGTGGCGAGACGATCTGGACGCTTACCGCGAGGGCTGGTTCGAGGTGGCACAAGAAAAGTGCACATGGAAGGAATTGGGGGAGGCCTTTGCCCAGCAGTGGGACAGAACAGGCTACAAAAAAAAAAAAAAATTTGGATTCATTGTTAAATTAAGTACCTTTTTGAGTTTAAAAACCGTACTTGTAGTTGCATATTACCTCATAGGGTAGTGTGTCAAAACACCTGTTTCAATGTGCCGTCGGTTTTTATTCCGTTATTAATTCATGTTTAAATATTAACTTAAAGAGATCTCTTTTGTCACGTCGTATAAACATTGCAAAGGAGGGGCGTGGCGCTAGTATTCTCTGAAAAGAAGGTCAGATATGCAAAGTACACCTGAATTTACCTTGTACTACTTATGCCATAAAGTACATACATATGCACATACACACACCTGGAATCCCCGAAGGGTAAAGCAGAGGTGTACCTAAAAATATACCCACAATTCGCCTGTTATATTTAAGTCCCATGTAATAGGGGACGAGCCTGTTGCCATAAACTGGGCATAATTCCAGACCAGACCAGACTGCTACTGAGATATTCCTGATGGAAAAACCCAATAACACTTTTCCCGACCCGGGAAATCTTGCTCAGCAGTCGCGCTTGCGACCACTAGACCAACGAAGCAGTTACAAATTCAACATCTTAAATCTCGTTTTGAACCCCGTAACCTTACGGTTGCTAGTTTCACCATAACCCTTAATTTTACGACTCTAAAACCCCTTAAACCAGCGCAGGCATAAACACTCAAGGGTTAACAAACAATATTATTAATAAACTTCATTATCAAAACATGTTTGTTCACAACTTTAGATATTACTTTCGACCCTCGTAACTTTTCGGGACTTATATTGAAAATCGATCATTTCTCCATGGCGCCTTGATAAAAACTATTTATATTTTTACCCGACTGCCAAGGCAGGGTTATGTTTTTTGCACGTATCTTGTATGTTTGTTTGTCCGTTTTTTGTAAATTTCTTTATTGCCTCGTATGTTCCAAATGGCTGGATGGATTTCGATGATTAAGGTATCATTAGATTCTTCTCAAAAACTCAAGTGTCCTTAGATAGGTGTTTTAAAAAAAAACAAAATGGCGGATTTTTGGCGCTAAATTATAAGTCATTAATATATTTTTTTTTACAAAGCGAAGTCAAGTTATACTAAATTTGTAAATCTTCATGTGTCACCGTATCGTACTAAACATCATCTGTTGGCTTCCAGTCCGACCGGATGCAACTGAATACCAGTATTTTACATGGAGCGACTACCTATCTGACCTCCACTACCCAGTTAGTACTGACCCTTGGTAAGACTGGTTGTCAGACTTTTTGGCCCACCTAACGACTGTCAAAGATCTACAAATGACAGCCGGAACCAACGGCTTAACGTGCTTTTCGAGGCACGGAGGAAACTCGGTTTATAATGGGTGGTCACCGATCCACAGCCCACCCAGACCCGAGCGGCTGTTATTATTTAGCCACGAGCTCCTCTCACAACCCCAATCCCACGTCCTCCTTACCTCCTTACATAAGTACATCCGGCCACTTACCTACTTTATCAAGACGAGCAACAAAAGGGTTAATTAAAACCTCGCTTCTGTGCAGAAATAATGTACGCTGACCTAAATTCTATTGTACACACCATGTACAGTCAACCATATTAGTGGCAACACTTGCATCTCTAAAATCGTCCTTATCGCTACGGTATAAGAGCTACGGATGTAAGGTTTTACCACTTACATATACAACTCTGAGGTTAGGAAGATAATGCTGAATAAACTTATTTATCAGAGAAATAGGGGCGTCTTTCCTCTTGTTGTTTTCCTTATATGGAAGACTAGCTGTTCCCTGCGACATTCGTCCGCGATTAAATATTAAAAATACAATTTTCCCCGTTTTTGCACCATTTTTCATTGCTGCTCTGCTCCTATTGGTCGTAGCGTGATGTTATATAGCCTATAGTCTTCCTCAATAAATGGGGCAATCCAACACTAAAAGATTTATTCAATTCTAACCAGCAGTGCCCGAGTTTACCGTGTTCAACCAAACAAACAAACTCTTCACCTTTATATATTAGTATAGATACTTAGGTATGATTGGTTGATATCATAACATAACATCACGCATGAAATTCCCGAACGGTTAGACAAAGGTGTACATAATACTACACCCACATTTCTCCAGTTATGTTTAAGTCCCATGTAATAGGGGGTCATCAACCGGACACAAATCCAAACTCCGTGGTTGATACTCAGAAATTCCTGATGGAAAAACCCAATATCGCTTTGTCCTACCCGAGAATCGCAACCAGGACCTCATACTCAGCAGTCGCGCTTGAGACCACTCGGCCACTACTACTAAACAAATAATAAACCATTTAACGTAATAGGTTAAAGCTCCTGAGGCTAGAACCGTCTTTCCCTGGCTAAATATTTGCGCAAACAAGCCTTTCCCTACTAACCCTCTGAGACAAAATAAACATGGCGTATAAAGGGTGTAACAAGACCCTTAACGAAGCTGAAAGGCACTAGTTCTTCCCATCATTGCTATCATTTTTTTGTTCTAGACCGTACCTGGGAACCTTCTAGGTACGGAGATATTGGGGGTCAAAGTTCCTTTCACAAGTTTTTTTTTTTAAATACATGTTTTTAATGTAAAATTTTTAAAAACCTTCACGACCCCCGTTCTATGCAATCCAACCATCAGCACAATGTTTTGAGTGCGTTACATTGAGTCCTACCGTAAAACGTGATTTTACACCCCAAAAAAAAAATTCGTTTCCCAGCAATATTTTTTGCGTAAAGTTACTTAGTTTGATGTACCTAATACTTGGTTGACGGCTTAGTGAAGGGTCCGTTTACACCCTGTATATGTATACAAACCTACTTGTTTATATATACAATACACCTGGCTACCGGAAAATATCTCACATTCACGTAGAGAGTAAATGTGTGAATTATTTAAAAGACTTACCTTGTATACCTCTTTCTCTTACTATTGTGTTTTGGAGCTCAAAAGAAAGGTTTGTTAACCCGACTACTTATGAGAATTGTGTTGGTAAACTATGTAAAGTTGGGTCCTTTAAGTATATAAGTCACTCTATGCAAGTACTGTTTCACTGAATTTTAAATACTATAACGGTAAGGCAAAGTCTGACAACCAGTCTTACCAAGGGGTACGTATTACCCAGTACAGATAGGCAGTCGCTCCATGTAAAATACTGGTATTCAGCTGCATTCGGTTAGACTGGAAGCCGACCCCAACATAGTTGGGAAAAGGCTAGGCAGATGATGATGAAGTGCGCCTCATTTCATTTGATTCAGCCATGTAATAAATAGTTATCTTTATAGTAGGTACTCAGCCTAACGTTATGGAGAATATTTTTATACTCAAAACTACAAACGAATAGTTTTTGCCCGCGGCTGCGCTCACGTTAATTTAGAATATGACAATCAAATCGGGTTGGACTCTGCTTGTAATAATTCAGTCATCTTCGAAAGACAGGTGGTGCCATCTATTATCATAAGAACGTTATTGTTGTTTTCTTCGGGAACAATTCTTTTTTTCGGGATGAAAGGTACCCTATGTCCGTTTCTGTACACTCGAAAACGTATATGCAAAATTTAAGGATGATAAGTGCAGTGGTTTAGGCGTGAAAAGGTAACAAACAAACAAACTTACGAGTACTTTCGCATATAAAATATTAGTAAGGATAATCCACAGTCTAGCTAGTTTTAAACCGATATAGCTGATAGTCATGGGACCTTTGATGGTTCAGGCTGGCAAAAACCAGTAAGGTATAAACACGTCGTTATAATCTTATTTGAAAAAAGAATAAAGCATTTCGAATTACAAAAATGAAGAAGGATTGCCAGGAACAAAGCTAGCAACAATCACTCCGAAACATATAGGAATCTGTCTTAATTTAAACTTGTGTGACAAACAACTACATTTTACACATAATTGATACATGCGACTTCGCCGTAGTCAGACTTGTGACTCGGTTTATGTGCAAGTTCGGATTCGGTAACTATTGTTAGAAAGTTCAGTGACTTATGTACGGGCAAATTTTCAGCCGGAAAAACTTGGGCTGACTAAACTGTTCATGAAATGAGTTTTTGAATTTGATAGGAAATTGCTTGCTTTGTATGATGGCGATTCAATTATTGTCGAATCTAATTTAAGTAAAGTATAATTACATCGTCGTGGTAAACGTCTTCTGTCTGTTTATTCCATCTCTGAAATTTAAGTGGTATTTTATTTTTACTTCGATGCTCACTTGTGTTGAAAATATCATATTTTCTGACAAGTAAAGCTCGTGAAAAGTTTTTAAATTCCAGTTACAATATTATACAGGGTGGAAGGGACACCGACGCTAAAACGGTTACCACGTATACAGTAGATAATTCTGAACCCCCCCAATTAAAAATTTTTCATCGATAATTTAAAAAAAAACGGCCGTTTCCTACCAAACTGCAGTACCTACCTGCACGGTCAAAATATATCGAACAGCTGATTAAAAAAAAATTAACAATGAAAAAATTCTTTATGGGGTTGTTTAGAACGATGTACTGAATACGTCGTAATTTTAATTGGTTACTGCAATTCCGTCATATTTAATATGATTTGGTTTCAAAGTGTTTTTAGACCCATATGCGGTCAGAATACAGGGTGTAAACAGACCCTTCACGAAGCCGCCGACTAAGCATTCTGTACATCAAACTAAGTAACTCTACGCAGAAATTATTGCTGGGATACGACTTTTTTTTTGGTGTGATAAATCACGTTTCACGGTAAAACTCAATGTTACGCACTCAAAACTTAGTGCTGATGGATGCTTTGAATAGTTAATGGGTCATGGAGTTAATTAAAGTAAAATTAAAATTTTAAAAAGTGGTTTTAAAAAAAAACTTGTGAAAAAATTGGAACTTTGACCTTCAATATCTCAAGAACCTGTGGTTTCCCAGGTATTGTCTAGAAGAAAAAAATGATCCCAATGATGGGCAAAATATGTGGTTTTCGTTTTCGTTAAGGATCTTTTTACACCCTTTATAGCAAACGAAAAATGTAAGTACTACATATCTGGAATTGTTCATATCAAAGTGCATACAAACAGTTAAAATGTAACTACGAACAAAACTGCTGACACAGCTTGTAAAAATAAATAAAACTGATTCACACAACAAACAACGCCTGAAATCACGACGTATTTCGCGCCGCAACCTAGTTTTAAAATCAAATATGGCGCCCGGGTGGTAAAAATTCGATTTAATTCGTGCCGTGAGTGTCTGCTCTGTTGTTTAAATCAGATTTGTTCTGTATTGTTTGTTTGTTGTTTAAAACTGTAAATAAATGAGAAAACTATGATTTGTACGAACACGAATAAATCTGGACATACATAGAGGAAATTAGAAAAATAAAGCGGTCGTTGTAGAAATAATCTGGTCAAATGGTTTATCATCGACCCTTTCCAAACACTTGACAGTATGGAGCCCACTCACAGAACATTCCTCTTCTTCTCTGCCTATCATGCACAACCACATGCATATACCAAGATTTGAACCAGGTGAATGACAGAACTGCATAGGTAGCAAAAACATTAAAATATTTACAAGCAATAGACGGGACAAGACGAAGAAAATCGTAATCCAATACTTGTTACTACTTAGTAACAAATCGGTCTGTCTAGTGTCATACGGGCGTATGACACTAGACAGAGCTTGTCAGGTAGCATTCGTGTGTCAAAATCGAAAATGTACGAGAACAAAATTTTTGTAATGTATAAAAATGTTTTAAATCTCATTGCTAGGGAGCAACTTACTGTTTGAACAGGATTTGAATGGTAGTCAACCGACACATAAAGAAGAAAAATATACAATATTCTGGATTAGTACAGTCTTCAGGAGTACCTTAGTTATATACCAGAACACCCGGGTAGTAAGGCTGGCTACAATAAACTTTAAAGAATACAATAAAACCTACTACTTAGATATTCCCAAGAAATAATTGCCATAAAACAAAACTCACAAAAAGCCGGCTTCTAATAAAAACTTTACAACTACTGCAATCCAATTCGCTGTACATGTTTTAAAAACAATAAAAACGAATAAAAAACTGCAAATGAAAAAATAGCACAATAAAAAATTCAGTACTTATAAATTCTCCAGGCATTTGAACTAAACCTAAATTTGGTCTGTCTAACTCATCAGCCGGGCTGAATTTGAACACAAAATGTTTTTAGCTCGCAAATAAACTGAGCTGAAATAATCGGACAGTTTTCATTACGTTTCCACTCTAGACTAAGTGGCAGATGCTAATTTTGTACGTTTTTGGACTGGCACTGTGCAATTTCAGTTCGTTATTTTTGTCAGTTGTGTTTCTCTGTGGGGATTTTTCTAAACAAAGCTAATAAATAAAAGCTTCACGGGTCAATTTATAGGGTAAACCTATGTTAGCCAATGGGTGATAATACATTTCATGACGGGACCCAACTCGTGCTTTTTGCACGTGTTTTGGGACTGTTAACAAGAGATACCACGGCCCTGGAACACAAAGGGCAAAGAAGGAACAAGGATGGGTTTTAGTCAGTACGAGTCTGACACTCCCTTCCACTCCGCCCAGAACCAGGGTCATTTGATGATTTCCCATCCGAGAAAAAAAAGGGCAATAAATAAAAGCCGCACGAGTCAACGTATAGGGTTAAGCTATGTTAGCCAATGTCGGTCCGTGGATGGGTGATAATCCATTCATAACGGGACCCAACCCGTGTTTTGTGCACGTTAATTTAAGAGGGGTACTACAAAAAAACGCGAAATGGTAAGGTTTCCTCGTTAAAATTGTATGCTTTTCGTTGGTCGCTTGAAATAACAATTATTTGTTAAAAACAGGTCTCTACTACAATAATAATAAAGCGAATTTTAGATATTTTTTTTATTTTTTTATTTACAAATCATTAATTAATCAGGTTAATCAGTGGATGGGTAATCACCCATTTCATATCGACAGATCGATCTTGTGCCTCAGAAAGTACTTTACAGTATCAGTATCAGATGTATAGATGACAACGTGAATTAAGATAGTTTTAGTCTTTGTTTTTTAGCCTCTTTTAGCCTCTCATGCATGAGGTTGTGGGTTCAAATCCGGGCAAGTACCAATGTGACTTTTTCAATTCATATGTACTTTCATTCATTTTCATTCATTTGTACATCACAGACATCGGTGAAGGAAAACATCGTGAGGAAACCCGGACTTATAATTAATATAAGTCTGAAATCGCCAACCCGTCTTGAGCAAGCGTGGTGATCAATGCTCGTGCCTTCTCTGTATGAGAAGAGGCCTTTGCCCAACAGTGGGACAGTAATAGGCTGGTATTATTTTTTATTTATTAGTCTTTGTACGTAACGAAAGCGACGATCACTTATTCTCACGACCGATCGCTGTGATTAGGAACGTGGAGTTTCGTTCTAATTTCGAACATTCGATTATTACATCCCATGGTCAATGCTAAAATCGTTGCCACGCACCATGTATATGACTCAGTTGTCAGTAGATTCGCAATAGGGTCAATAGGAGTTAAATTAATAAATTGCGAATGTAGCACGGCTAGGACCGGTGCTTTGTTTGATGGTATGATGACAGGAATACTGTGATTTGAATTTGGTAGCTACAGATAATAAAATAGCGGTTGACTGTACAGTCAATAAACTTAACATCACGCCTGTAATCCCCGAAGGATTTGGCAGAGGTGTACCTAATAGTATACACACATTTCGCTAGTTATGTTTAAGTCCCATGTAATAGGAGGCGAACCTATTGCCATCTACGTGGGTGCTACTGAGAAATTCCTGATGCAAAAACCAAATAACACTTTTTGCCCAACCTAGGAATCGGATCCAGTACCTCATGCTCAGCAGTCGCGCTTGCGAACCACTAGAAGAACGAGGCAGTGAACAAAGGAAACAAAATACAACAATTTTTAGAACCATTTCTCTTCGTCTAATTTCCGTTGTTACTAGCTACCAAACAACACCAACATTTTAATGCCGATAATGTGGTACTGTTGAAATTTCAACTCTAGCCTCTGAACAGAAAGTTGAAAAACCTACAGAGCGTTTTTAATTTTGTTCATCTGAGTGTCATGTCAGAATTCAGTTCATCTTTAAAACGTAATTACAGGCACGAGAAGCGTTCCAGCTTCAACCCTGGGTTTGCACCTGTGATGCCTATGGTGTTGCAGAAATCTATAGACTGTAGTCATCAGGTAGTCATTATCCCGAAAATCTGACAACCAGTTTTACCAAGAGGGATCGTATTACCCGGTGCTAATTTGGTTGTGGTGGTCATATATGCAGTTGCTCCATGTAAAATACTAGTATACAGCTGCATCAGTTAGACTGGAAGCCGACCCCAACATAGTTGGGAAAAGGGCAGATTTAGGCAGCAGTTATACTAAAAATTATTTATCATTTGGTGGGTTCCCATCCAAGTTCCTTCTTTGCCCTTTGTGTTCCAGGGTCGCGGTATCTCTTTCGAACAGTCCCGCAGCCCCGGCAGGGTGGGTGAGTAGTTTGGTGGGTTCTATGCTTGTTTTGATAATACACGAAATTAAATCAAAGATCTTTGAAATACATCGATCTTATAAATATATAAGATATATATAAGATATAAAGGGTGTAAAAAGACCCTTAACGAAGCCGAAAGGCACTTGTTCTCCCCGTCATTGCGATCATTTTTTTGTTCTAGACCATACCTGGGAACCTTCTAGTTACGGAGTTATTGGAGGTCAAAGTTCCAATTTTTTCACAAGTTTTTTTTTAAATACCACTTTGAAAAGTTTTAATTTTACTTTAATTAACTCGATGACCCGTTTACTATTGAAAGCATGCATCAGCACTAAGTTTTAAGTGCATTACATTGAGTTTTACCGTAAAACGTCATTTTTCACCCCAAAAAAGAAGTCGTTTCCCAGCAATAATTTTTGCGTAAAGTTACTTAGTTTGATGTACTGAATGCTTGGTTGACGGCTTCGTGAAGGGTCTATTTACACCCTGTATATATCTTATATTATCTTATACATAAATCTGACCCATTTTCTTAACTGTACGTATTTTTTTAGCAACTTAAGTTATGGCTGAAATAAATCAAAGGACAATGTCCAAAAGTGTCGTAAAACCAATGTAATGACATTAGCCAGTAAAAAATTGCATCGAACTACAAATAACGATAACTTACAACTTAGGCTCTGACCTCGATTTTTTCAAATAATACCCAATTTATCTGAACAGAGACAAAAATCCAGGATCCTTGAGCAAAATAGCTTTTTTATCCTCCATTTTTTAAAGGATAAAGAAAAGTTGGGTGGACGAATATTGAAGAGTTATGGACTGTTATAAATTGAAGAGGGATTTGTATTATTGTTGGACACTTTGTTCAACGTTTTAAAAGAACCACCATTAGAAAAGGCTTCATTCTCTGTAATTAAAAGATTTCTTTGACGTTGCTTAGAAAATAATAATAATTTCAAAAATAAATCATTTAATCAGATCCAAACATTTTATAAATTTTGTAAACCCACCAAACTGCGTAACAGTTTATCGTTTTGTAGCCGAAAAGCACTTGTTCTCCCCGCTATTGCGATCATTTTTGTGTTCTGGACCATACCTGGGAACCTTCTAGTTACGGAGATATTGGAGGTCAAAGTTCCAATTTTTTCACAACTTTTTTTTTTAAATACCACTTTTAAAGGTTTTAACTTTACTTTAATAACTCCATGACCCGTTAACTATTGAAAGCATCCATCAGCACTAAGTTTTGTGTGCGTTACATTGAGTTTTACCGTAAAACGGGATTTTTCACCCCAAAAAAAAAAGTTGTTTCCCAGCAATAATTTTTGCGAAGAGTTACTTTGTTTGATGTACAGAATGCTTGATTGACGGTTTCGTGAAGGGTCTGTTTACACCTTGTATAGGGTGACTGGTAATTAGTGACCGATACTTAAACACGTGATTGTACTCATGATAACAAACAACTTTCCCAAAGATTATTTTTTTATACTCATTCACTTTTGTCACAATAACACAACAGCCGTATGAAAATTACGGGCGCGCCTTTGACCTATCAGCTCTTAGGCGCGTGACGTCGTTCTATCTCATTACTATCGTACCCTGCAACAGTGGGCAGGCAGAGCACCCGCGCGGGTCGCAATCCACTTCGTAAGTTTTATTGTGATAAAAGTGAATGAATATTTAAAAAAAATGTTTCTTTAGGAAAGTTGTTTGTTATCATGAGCAAAATCACGTGTTTAAGTATCGGTCACTAATTACCAGTCACCCTATATGTGGTTTTCTGTGTAGGTAATACAGTAAGCTGATACATAGGTCGACAGAAGTTAAAACGACATGAGTAGCTTAAATATTATCTACGCAAAGATTACAAAGAATAACTTGCCTGTATGTAAATGTTAATTTTTAATGTTAATTCCAGGACTTCATTATGAAGTAATGTTTTTAGAAAAATGTGTGTATATAATATACTGTTTGACTACAGTAGACACTACGTAAAGTGCCTTGTTCCGAAAGGAATGGAAGCCGGCAGGAATCGGCTTCTTAGGTGCCTTCGGACCTGATACCTATTGCTAAATTCGCAAAAACAAAGCGATTGAATACGAATACTCGATTAACAGAATAATGGTAGATATCAGCTAAGAAATTCATCATAGAAACTAAATATTTTTTTTATTAGTAAAACTTTATGCACATAATGTACAAAGGCGGACTTAATGCCTTGGGCATTTTCTACCAGTCTACCTTAGGGTGATGCAGAGACAAAACAGTGGGTGCAATAGTACAACAGTAGGCAGTAGGTGCAATTATCATTTTTTTCTGAACCTAGAGAAAGGTAAAGCCACTCCAGAAAGCCAAGATCAAATATAGGAGAATTGAATTTATATCGGAATGGCGCCTGTCGACTTGAAGATCAAATTGTATATATGGAAGTAAATAAAGAGTGACTGCCTTCTGTCGCGGTTGCAGAAAAATACTCTACGGGTAGAACGTTGAATGTGAACTAGACTTCTTTAAACACACTTTTCAATAAAATTGCAGGTTTCAAAAGCTGGTATACATGTATATGGTTTCATTTAAGTGCCATTTGAGTTTTCCAACACAACATTTTCTTTTTGTAAAGGAAAACTGTGTGAGGAAACTTGGACTTAATAAAAATCTTCAACACATAAAGAATAAAACTTGTAAAATAAAATGCTCATTGCTTTCATAGAAAAATCTTGATCCCACATTAGAAGAATGTTCACTGCAGGGGTTGGACGGTTACAACATAATAATTAAGTTGATTTTTTCGTCCTATTCGGATCCTAAAACAAACGTCTCTTGACGGCCTAGAAAAGTGGTTTCAAAGTTTCAATTGCTTTCAAAGTGTTTTCTATTTCTACAACTATTTTCAGCAGGTTTGATATAAGCTGTCAAGCCGAACCCCCTGTCACTTTAACCGATTTTGTTCCGAGATTATCAATTATAAAATACATGAACCGACAGTTTAACTTAATAATGTATGTAATTAAATACGCATATACCTAATATTCCCAGTAAAGAAATCTAATCTGAGCAACGTTCAGGTCGGTGACTGGGGCGTCTACAACGCGATTCCTAATTCAATCCTTGTAACACTAACGAGGACAGATACCCTGTTAAAAGTCGGAGTGTGTTTGGTGCGTCAAGTAGAATGTTTTAGTTTAATGGGAAAGCAAGTCAAGTTTGATTTTTTGTGTATGTGAAGATATGCTTATTTTTGAGGCAAGTTGAAAGGACCATCTGGGACCTATGGTTAGCTCTTCTGCTTTTACATTTATTTTTTTTAAAGCATAGCGTGGGGAACTCGTGGCTTAATAATAACAGCCGCTCAGATCAATCTTCAGGTTAAGCTGCGCTTGCCTAGGTTGGTGTGTGGATGGGTAACCAGGTGGTCACCCATGCCAAGTTTTATCCAAAAAAAAGGCAGTCGCTAGATGCAAAACACTGGTATTCAGCTGCATCCGGTTAGACTGGAAGCCGACCCCAGCACGATGCCGACCCCATTATGACTATTGATATGTGGTGATGGAAATTGACTTATCACTGCTACCATGCATCGTAATCAGATAATACTCTGCTTAAACACTTTGTAAAATACGGACGTGATGTTATGTTGTACAAGAACAAAAATGGTTATTTCTGTCCATCCTTTTTTCCACAATCCTTTATCACCAACAACGAATAATTATACAAAATGACATAATAATATCTATTTTTTATTTTTTTTCTTCACACCAAAAATAATAATCTATCTAATTGTAAGTAATTTATATTCAAACTCGTCCTTCCCCATCCCCAACTTAAAATAAAATAACTTATAATTATACAAAATGACATAATAATATCTATTTTTTATTTTTTTTCTTCACATCAAAAATAATAATCTATCTAATTGTAAGTAATTTATATTCAAACTCGTCCTTCCCCAACTTTATTTATGTATGTTGTTGTTGAAACGGCTCCAATGCTCAATGGTTCGAAACGGCGTTATTTTTCGTCCCCTTCTCACTATATTTATTCCCTATTTCTGGCGTACCAAGAAATTATATAAAAGGGAAATGTATTGCTATGATATTCTGGCCTAAACATGATGTATGTAAGTGTAATATCAGTAGGCATTGATGGATCTAAATAGGCTTATATAGTTGAAAATAGTGTGTGAAATACTTTCTTATTCTGACTAACATAACTACAATAGGAATGCGCAGCGTTTGTGGCCAGGTGGTTTCATCATCTGCCTAGCCTTTTCCGGTTAGGGTCGGCTTCCAATCTAACCGGATGCAGTTACATACCAGTATTTTACATGAAGCGACTGCCTATCTAACCTCCACAACCCAGTTAGGAATGGGTAATACGATACCCTTTGATAAGGCTGTTTGTCAGACTTTCGGGCCACTGACTACCTGTAACGACTGTGAAAAATCTATAAATGACAACCAAGCGATTTCCTTTGAGTAATTTATTTCATCACCACTGCTCTCAAAACGGTGAAAGAAAACATCAGCAGGAAGCCGAAATGTCCTTGAACCTAAAACCCGTGTGGTGGATTACGATCCTCTCATTCGCACAGACGTGTTTCCCAGCAGTGGGAATGCTGGGCCAATTTTGTCAGGAGAGTGGTAGCTAAAAGAATTTATTTTCCACTGTGTTCCCGCTATATCTAACAAACCTTGAATCTCGCTGGCAGATTTAAGTAGTATTTCGTACTAGCTTATGCCCGCGGCTTCACCCGCGCGGATTTCGGTAATTGTCCCTCGAGATTGTACTACCGGGATAAAAAGTATCCTATGTGTTAATCCAGATTATAAACTATCCGTGTGCCAAATTTCATTCAAATCCAGTCAGTAGTTTTTGCGTGAAAGAGTAACAAACATCCAAACATTTATAATATTAGCAGGATTTGAATCAGCTGTATAATGTCACTTTGACGTAACCTGCAATTGATTATAGTCACCAAGGACGCTGTTCACCAATACCTACGCCACTGACAGTATACTTCAGTCATAAAGTCAACATGAAAAAACATATCCATATTGCAAACTACCTCGGTTAGACTAACAAACAAAACCCATGAAGGCTAAACCTGTAACTTCTCTTTAAACGTATGGCATTTCAACTGCCTTGGACCATTTGGCTCAAGAACACATGAAAGAATAATACATTTAATGGCTTTTCGATCAATTTGTCCATTGTATAAACTCTTTGCGCGCGAAGGGAAGTTAGGTTAGGTAGTTAGGTGGTACACGCAATGTGCATTTGTTATTAGATGTTACATTTCTATGACGTATGTATGTGGGTAGGTTATTATGACGGTATTGAATAACTTTTAAATCCATTCCAGGTCCAGTGATAACCAGACTATTTCATCGTCTGCCTAGCCTTTTCCCAACTTTGTTGGGGTAGGCTTCCAGTCTAACCGGATGCAGCTGAATACCAGTATTTTACCTGACCTCCACAACCCAGTTAGTACTGGGTAATACGATACCCCTTGGTAAGACTCGTTGTCAGAATTTTTGGGCCACTGACTACCTAACGACTGTCAAAGATCTACGAATGATACTGGGACCAACGGCTTAACGTGCTTTCCGAGGCACGGAGGAAACTCGGTATGTAATGGGTGGTCAACCATCCACAATCTAGGCAAGCACGGCTTAACCTAAAGATCGACCCGAGCGGCTGTTATTATTTAGCCACGAGCTCCTCGAATATTTTTACTACAGTATGAGCTTCTCAAATTCTCATAGGATTCGTGACAATACAAGAGAATACCTAAATTTGTCATGAAATAAGTAGAATACTCGGTTCACTAAAGTTTCACCAAAACTCCATTGACAAAGGACAGTGGGCAAAATACACCCACGTCCGCCACAGCTTAGACTACTTTTATTTGAAAGGTATCATAGCCATGTTCCTCTGTGCCAAAGCTCATCAAATTCTGTCCCGGGGTTCTCTTTTTATTTCAAGTTGAAACTTACCGAGCATTATTGAAACAAACCTAACCTAACCTAACCTAACCTAAGCCTAACCTAAACCTAACCTTAACATTTTTTTTTTCCATGGCGTGGAAATCCCCGATGGATGTCCTCCGCCATGGAGAGAGCGGAAGGGTCTGTCAGACTCGTACTGACTAAAATCACACCGGTGTTCCCTCGCACACTTGCGCCGGGAGGCAGCGGGATCTAATGCGACTTCCGCTGCCCCGGACTAGTGCCGGCCCGCTTACATCTAGGAGAGGCGCGCGTGGAACACTACGCGTCGCCGTCTCGGGTCTAGTGTGATGGGGGGTGACGGATGTCCCTGAATCCATCGCCCCTGGACCTATTTAGGGGGGCCGGAAGAGGGCGTCGTCCGCCCTCTGCCGACGATCTATAGATATATATATGTGTCGCATCCTGACACATAGGACCCTGGCCAGGACGTACTGAGTGACTTACTTAGTGTCAAACAGTTGCGGGCACAGAATGGGATACGGGTAAACTAGAGAAATAGCTCCTTTAACTTGTACACAGTTCATTGTTACAGAGAAAGTAAAAGTAGTAGTTAAAGTAGTCTAAGCTGTGGTGGACGTGGGTGTGCCCCAAAAGTAAAAAAAGATTAGGTTAGGTTAGGTTAAGTTTGTTTCAATAATGATCGGTAAGTTTCGACTTCAAATAAATAGAGAACCCTGGGACAGTATTTGATGCGCTTTGGCACAGAGAAACATGGCTATAATACTTTCCAAACAAAAGTAGTCTAAGCTGTGGCGGACGTGGGTGTGCCCCAAAAGTAAACAAAAGGTTAGGTTAGGTTTGTTTCAATAATGATCAACTCAAGATAAATAGAGAACCCTGGGACAGAATTTGATGCGCTTTGGCACAGAGAAACATGGCTGTGATACCTTCCAAACAAAAGTAGTCTAAGCTGTGGCGGACGTGGGTGTGCCCCAAAAGTAAACAAAAGGTTAGGTTAGGTTAGGTTTGTTCGCTGACCGAGTGCGGCGCGCTGGCCGAGTGCGGCGCGTGGGATGAGCCGCGCCGTGCGCTCGTAACAGAGGTTGGAGGAGACCTGTCGCTGCCGGCTGTCGTTCGTTCGATGGTCGGCAGCGCAGAGTCCTGGGACGCAGTGATGTCCTTCTGCGAAACCGTCATGTCGCAGAAGGAAGCTGCGGAAAGGGAGAGGGAGATAACGACCTCTCGCCCATCCCGCAGCAGACGCACCGGGCGTCGGCAGAGGGCGGACAACGCCCTCTTCCGGCCCCCCTAAATAGGTCCAGGGGCGGCGGATTCGGGGACATCCGTCGCCCTCCATCACACTGGACCCGAGACGGCGGCGCGTAGTGTTCCACGCGCGCCTCTCTTAGACGTAGCGGGGGGAGTTTTACACCTCACTCCCCCCCGGGACGTGGCCCGCAGGTCAAGCGGGCCGGCACTAGTCCGGGGCAGCGGAAGTCGCATTAGATCCCGCTGCCCCCCGACGCAAGTGTGCGAGGGAACACCGGTGTGGTTTTAGTCAGTAAGAGTCTGACAGACCCCTCCGCTCTCCCCCAGGGCGGAGGACATCCATGAGGATTTCCACATCGAGACCAAAAAAAAAAAAAAAAAAGGTTAGGTTTGTTTCAATAATGATCAACTCAAGATAAATAGAGAACCCTGGGATAGAATTTGATGCACTTTGGCACAGAGAAACATGGCTGTGATACCTTCCAAACAAAAGTAGTCTAAGCTGTGGCGGACGTGGGTGTGCCCCAAAAGTAAAAAAAAGATTAGGTTAGGTTTGTTTCAATAATGATCAACTCAAAATAAATAGAGAACCCTGGGACAGAATTTGATGCGCTTTGGCACAGAGAAACATGGCTGTGATACCTTCCAAACAAAAGTAGTCTAAGCTGTGGCGGACGTGGGTGTGCCCCAAAAGTAAAAAAAAGATTAGGTTAGGTTTGTTTCAATAATGATCAACTCAAAATAAATAGAGAACCCTGGGACAGAATTTGATGCGCTTTGGCACAGAGAAACATGGCTGTGATACCTTCCAAACAAAAGTAGTCTAAGCTGTGGCGGACGTGGGTGTGCCCCAAAAGTAAAAAAAAGATTAGGTTAGGTTTGTTTCAATAATGATCAACTCAAGATAAATAGAGAACCCTGGGATAGAATTTGATGCGCTTTGGCACAGAGAAACATGGCTGTGATACCTTCCAAACAAAAGTAGTCTAAGCTGTGGCGGACGTGGGTGTGCCCCCAAAGTAAAAAAAAGATTAGGTTAGGTTTGTTTCAATAATGATCAACTCAAAATAAATAGAGAACCCTGGGACAGAATTTGATGCGCTTTGGCACAGAGAAACATGGCTGTGATACTTTCCAAACAAAAGTAGTCTAAGCTGTGGCGGACGTGGGTGTGCCCCAAAATTAAACAAAAGGTTATTTTAGGTTTGTTTCAATAATGATCAACTCAAGATAAATAGAGAACCCTGGGACAGAATTTGATGCGCTTTGGCACAGAGAAACATGGCTGTGATACCTTCCAAACAAAAGTAGTCTAAGCTGTGGCGGACGTGGGTGTGCCCCCAAAGTAAAAAAAGATTAGGTTAGGTTTGTTTCAATAGCGCCCCCCACACGTACAGTTCGGACCGCGCATCTTGGACTGCGTTCCAAACCGCAGTTATATCTGTACAGTTTGGACTGCGTATCAAACTGTTGTGCTAATTACGATTAATAATGCATTCACAGTTTGGATTGCCGACGAAACTTACATAATCTAGACAAACGTTCCGAACTGTGCGTGTAAATTGATTTTCAAGAGTTTGGACTGCAGTTTGGACTGGCGCGTAGAACGTTATAACTTTTAAAAGTTTTCTCGCAGTAGTAAGAAAAATGGACGATCGTTTGGTCATCGCGTTAGCGTTCTGTATTTTTTTGCTGACGAAATCGCGATCAGCTGAAACAAAACCTACTGACTTACAAAAATCAACGAGCTCGTCATATGCTTTATTTCTCATATTCCTGTTAATATACTCCTTACTTTTTATCTCCCAGAGTTCATTCGTTTGTTCCGTGAAAATCCGTGTGGATGTTCACGGAACAAACGAATGAACTTTGTGATAGCTTCGACGCTCCAAACCGCCATTAGCGCCCTGCACACGTAAAGTTTGGACCGCGAGAAACAGCACGCGCCGTTCCATCCCTCGCTCCAAACTGTACGTGTAGATGTGCGGGTTTAACAATCCGATCTGGCACATCGACGCGAACGCATTTCTTACAGTTTTATGCGCGCATCACGTGTAAACGTAAATTACAAAAATGGCGGTTTGGAGCGTCGAAGCTATCACAGAGTTCATTCGTTTGTTCCGTACATCCACACGGATTTTCACGGAACAAACGAATGAACTCTGGAAGATAAAAAGTAAGGAGTATAGTAACAGGAATATGAGAAATAAAGCATATGACGAGCTCGTTGATTTTTGCAAGTCAGTAGGTTTTGTTTCAGCTGATCGCAATTTCGTCAGCAAAAAAATACAGAACGCTAACGCGATGACCAAACGATCGTCCATTTTTCTTACTACTGCGAGAAAACTTTTAAAAGTTATAACGTTCTACGCGCCAGTCCAAACTGCAGTCCAAACTCTTGAAAATCAATTTACACGCACAGTTCGGAACGTTTGTCTAGGTTATGTAAGTTTCGTCGGCAATCCAAACTGTGAATGCATTTTTAATCGTAATAAGCACAACAGTTTGATACGCAGTCCAAACTGTACAGATCTAACTGCGGTTTGGAACGCAGTCCAAGATGCGCGGTCCGAACTGTACGTGTGGGGGGCGCTATTTTTGTAATTTACGTTTACACGTGATGCGCGCATAAAACTGTAAGACATGCGTTCGCGTCGATGCGCCAGATCGGATTGTTAGACCCGCACATCTACACGTACAGTTCGGAGCGAGGGATGGAACGGCGCGTGCTGTTTCCCGTGGTCAGAAGTTTACGTGTGGAGGGCGCTAATAATGATCGGTAAGTTTCGACTTCAAATAAATAGAGAACCCTGGGACAGAATTTGATGCGCTTTGGCACAGAGATACATGGCCGTGATACCTTCCAAACAAAAGTAGTCTAAGCTGTAGCGGACGTGGGTGTGCCCCAAAAGTAAACAAAAGGTTAGGTTAGGTTAGTTTTGTTTCAATAATGATCAACTCAAGATAAATAGAGAACCCTGGGACAGAATTTGATGCGCTTTGGCACAGAGAAACATGGCTGTGATACCTTCCAAACAAAAGTAGTCTAAGCTGTGGCGGACGTGGGTGTGCCCCGAAAGTAAAAAAAGATTAGGTTAGGTTAGGTTAAGTTTGTTTCAATAATGATCGGTAAGTTTCGACTTCAAATAAATAGAGAACCCTGGGACAGAATTTGATGCGCTTTGGCACAGAGATACATGGCTGTGATACCTTCCAAACAAAAGTAGTCTAAGCTGTGGCGGACGTGGGTGTGCCCCAAAACTAAACAAAAGGTTAGGTTAGGTTAGGTTTGTTTCAATAATGTTCAACTCAAAATAAATAGAGAACCCTGGGACAGAATTTGATGCGCTTTGGCACAGAGATACATGGCTGTGATACCTTCCAAACAAAAGTAGTCTAAGATGTGGCGGACGTGGGTGTGCCGCCCATACATTTCTGCCCACTATCCTTTTCATTTTAAAACCAACGTTTCGTATACTATTTATTTCGAAAACAACTTATTCCGCAAATGTATTATTTTATAAACACTCGTTTTACATACATTTATTTGGCAAACAATTCTTTTTACAAATGCATCCGATGATATTTAATCATCTATACATTTTTCATTTCTCATTTAGATTCATTAGGATAAATCACGTTTCTAATAAATATCATTTAAGTACAATACAGTCGACGGAGCCCCGCTGCGCGGGGCTCCTATTTCTGTCTGCAGGGTTTAAAGGAACCTAACTAACCGAACCTCGGGGTGCCCCTGTCGTCGACCGTCTAGGGTTAGGGTTTCTGTCAGCATCTGTTTGTTTGGGGGGTTTATGCTCATAGAAAACAAAATTCATTTATTTTCTCTTTTTTTAGAAAAGTCCTGGGCAATTATGCTAATGTGAGTTTTTTTTTTTATTACGTTATATTAAGTCAATTTGTGTAATGTCTTTATTCCAAACGTTATTTATGGAATAAAATTAAAAAATAATGAATTGTTTGTCAAATAATACGTTATTAAATAAAAGTTTATCGCATAATTATTTTGCTAAGTGAAATATTTGGTAAACTTTTTGTTGTAGAATGATGAAATGACAAATAATGTTTTTGCCAATCGTTGCTTGTAAAGTAAATTTTTTTGAATTAATGTTTGGTGAACTGACTGGTCACCAGAATACTCAACATTTACGACAGGATCCGAAGCCACGCACTGTAATAAAGTACCCAGTATAAACAACATTTGATAAATATATGTGTGTACAGTTTACAAAATGATATAGAGGTAGAAAGTTAAGGGATGGTACAATTACTGCCAATTTTCATCATTACAAAGCCGACTCAAAAACACAAAAAACTGAAAAATAACTTTAGCTTCAGAAGTCGGTGACTTATGTTTGTTTGATTTAGTTTTTTGTCACCGACTTCTGAAGCTAAAGTTATTTTTCACTTTTTTGTGTTTTTGAGTCGGTTTTATTTTTTGCAAAAAAGTTTTTTTATTTTTTCAGTTTTAGTTCTAATATCCTGAGTGTCATCCTGAATTTTGACAGTTAATTATTTCGACACGGTCCCAATTTCGAAAAACAATATTTCGACTACTCATTGCTTCGACAGAACATATATTCGACTAGCCCTACACAAATATTTATTTATTTGCTATGCATTTATTTTACATTGTTAACAATAAATTTCATGGTAATTATTAAAAAATTAC
This sequence comes from Noctua pronuba, assembly GCA_905220335.1. NCBI lineage: Eukaryota > Metazoa > Arthropoda > Insecta > Lepidoptera > Noctuidae > Noctua > Noctua pronuba. The sequence goes on along the minus strand of LR999918.1, from coordinate 5,173,308 downwards.
ATAGGACAGTCCCTAAAAACGTCGTCCTTTCTGTAACTATCTGCCTAGCCTTTTCCCAACTATATTGGGGTCGGCTTCCAGTCTAACCGGATGCAGCTGAATACCAGTATTTTAATGTAAGACTGGTTGTCAGACTTTTTGAGTCACTGACTACTTTACGACTGTCAAAGATCTACAAATTACACCCAGGACCAACGACTTAACGTGCTTCCCGAGTCACGGAGGAAACTCAGGCTGGTCACCCATCCAGAGGTCAACCTAGGCAAGCACGGCTTAACCTAAAGATCGACCCGAGCGGCTGTTATTATTAAGCCACGAGCTCCTCCTCCTCTTGCATTAATTAAATTATAATGCAGCATTGTCAAAATATAACAGGTAGCGAGTGTGTTACGCAATTGGGGTGTTATATACCTATTCATTTATTTATTTGACGGTATATTGCTTAAGGGGTAGTAACAGGTTGCTAAGCACTTGTAAAGACTTGTCGTGACCCAGTTTCTTAAGGGCAAGCCGATTGATTTTCGGTTTAACAAGCTGCTTGGTTGTTTGTTGGTAGTTATAATGATACGGGTTCGGTGAGTTGTTGAGAGGATTTCGGAGAAAATCTTTAACTTGTTTAAAAGCAGGTGTTGATAATCGAGTTTCAAATGGTATAGATAGATTTGTTAGGTCATAGAAACATCTAGTTTAGGAGTCAGAGTGTTTAAATATTGAGTAGTGTTTCATCTTTTCAAGTCTTTTGTCGTTTTAATCTAAAGTATATTGTAGACAAATCGTATTTTTTGTGAAATAAAGAATTATTATTGAGTTAATAGAATACCGACCAATTTTTCCCGTGAAAGTTATAAATTTTGATAAAATATGTAAAAAAAGTAAACAGTACAAGTTTGTGTTACCACAAAACCGAAAAAAAACTGTCCACAGGCCAAACGGCACACGTTAACATTTCTAAAAAGGTTGGTTGACAAAAAAAATGCATAATAATTTTCAGCACAACACGAGATAATAATAATGTTTGTTTTTTGTTGTAGAATATGTTTTTATGGTAGGTTAGCGGGATTGGTAGAAAATAGTAAATCTAAACGTCATCTATATTTTTTGGAATTTTTTTGAAGTTTAATATGTTTTTCTGAAAGTTACAAATTTTATATGTGAACCCATTATTTCGAAATGTCAACGATAAACAATATTGTTGCCCTCCGAATAAATCTATTTTTGTCTCAATAAGACCAAAACAGATATGATTTTTTTTGTACGCACGTAGAGTTTATCACAACAAAAAAAAATGGCTGCCAAATAGCGGGAAAGTGGATTGGACCCAAGTATGTAGTGTATTTGTGTATTAAAATAGTTGCTACATAAGTACCTAAAATATCTCAAGTCCATGACCGGACACATTGTATAATATTTTAATTTTCAAAAACGGTTAACACTCCCATATTACCTACACATCTATTTAGCAAAAGGCTACATAAACCCCCGCAATACGGCTCCTCTCTATTTGCGTAACCCCAGCGGCCATATTTATATTTTTAATTCCTGACCTAACTCTTTGTTTGTATTGCTGATTTTGAATATTTAATCACAAGCGGAATACACGACAAACGTTTTGCGTAATGTAATTTTTTTCTCGTGTATTTTTATATTGGTCGGGTTTGTAAATTTGTATAAGCTCGAGGGATACAAATTGTGGATATTATTTTTGTTTATCTATGATGAACGGCAAGCCATTTACAATTCTCCGTGTTAAAGTAAAATTGGCTATTTGTAGGGTATGTGCTTGATTAATATTCAAAGATAAGTTAGATGTGCGCTATTACTGTCTTTAGTACGAAAGAAAGATATTTTATTCATTCCTTTCTTTTTACTTTTTAAGTAAAAACACATTACACAACTTAGGTCAGGTGCGTAGTACTCGCAACCGGCGTCCGTGTATGATCAGATGCATGAACGTGGACGAGGCAAAAGGAGTAAGTAAGAAAACAAAGACATTAAAATATAACTAGCTATAGACGGGACAAGACGAAGAAACTGACAATTCCAAAACCTGTTACAAATTAGTTACAAGTCGATCAGTCTAGTGCGATACGTCGCCTTGTCAGGTCGCATTAATATGACACAAAGACACTCAAATATTTCCGAGCTATAGACGGGTCATGACGAAGAAAATCGTAATCCAAAACATGTTATTACTTAGTAACAATTCGTTCTGTCTAGTGTCATCTGTGTCATACGCCCGCTTGTCGGGTAGCATTCATGTGTCAAAATCGAAAATATTCAGGATGAAAATTATTGTATGACACTATTCCCAATGTCCTCTCTATATGTGTTTTAAATCTCTTTGTAAGAAAAGAAAGAAAGAAAATTGTGTTTATTCGGCATTATTAAAAACAAAAACACGTTAAAAATTTAACAAAATACATAAAAAAACAAAAATAATAATGCCAAAGGGTCTTAGCTCAGCATAATGCCAGATGGCCAAAGGTGTACCACCTGACGCTGATTTTCAGCTGCAGCCCATGAGTGCCAGTGTAAGGATAGAAGCAGGTGGCGTAGTCTCTGCGCACCCCCATGTGAAAAAGGCGTGAGGTTTATTTATGTACATACACATTGCTTTTTTTTTTCGGATGGTGTATCATCAGTTGACCCCTCCCGCTCTGGGTGGAGTGGAAGGGAGTGTCAGACTCGTACTGACTTAAACCCATCCATGTTCCTTCTTTGCCCTTTGTGTTCCAGGGCCGCGGTATCTCTTTCGAACAGTCCCGCAGCAAACATACACATTGCTTTAGAAAGTAAACTACAAAGGTGTGTAAGAACTTTACTTTCAAAACCAATTTCCTTTCGAAAGACATTCTTTCTTAGCCGCAGAATTTTCTTCTTTCCAAGCAAAGCAAATACCGCATACTCCCTTTTATAAAAAATTGGGATAGGTACCTCCCTGAGCGAACCACTTTCATATTTATTAGTTTATAATTAGTTAGGATGGTATGTTGTAAAGTTTACAAATTACTCAGGCATATGAGAATTTATCGGGTAACAACCAAGTTTTTCATTAGGCTAGTAGAGAGTTAGGGCTCTGCACGAAGCTAAGTTCTTCTTACTCCGTAAAAAGGAATAGGTATGAGACGAGTAAAATCGCAAACTGTTTTACATCCGTAACCTCTCTAATCCAGGTCCAGTTGAAAACCAGTACCGGCACTAGTTGCCCGGCATTTTGCTGAACTGGGCCTATTTGGCGCAGCCGTGTTACATTTTTTGTTTCCAAATCCATATGTATTATACAGGGTGTTTGGTAGATGGGTGCAAAGCCTGAAGGGGGTGATAACTTAGACCATTTAAAACTTATTAAGCTAAACTTGTCTTAGACGAAGTGTGTTCCTTGTATTTTTTTTTTAACTCTAAGGTTTTTAACAATAATATCCATTTTTTTTCAATTAATTGTTAATAGTGTCCAGTAAAAGCTGTTATGTTATTATTTTTTATTTATGTAATGTGTGATTACTCAAACAAAATAATTCCCAAGCATCTGTGTCATCAGAGAAACATTCTACGCCATATTCAAGTTTAAGAACGTTTTAAAAATCAAGAAAATGTTTTGTTTACGGCATAATAAAAAAATAAAAAAAATAGCCTCAGTTGTTCAAACCTTTTTAAAAACATGCTTAGTTATTGGCCTTTCTTTTGAGGTACTATTTACGCAGATGTCTCATCAACTCTTGGAATTAGGATGTACAAAGCGAATTGAGGTCGAATATTTAATTTTTAAACAGACCAAAATAATGCAACATTTTTGTTAAAATAATTTATTGTTCATGTTCAAAATGTTGACCGCGGTTTCTTATACAAGCGCGTGCCTGTCTTCTCACTTCTGTAGTCGTGATTTTCAATTTCATCTCCTGCTTCATGACTTAAAAAGCCGTTTGATTCTTTCTATTAATTCTTCTCTAGTTGACATTTCAACGTGCGTGTAGACGAGCTCCTTGGCCCGTCCCCAAACGAAAAAATCCACAGGAGTTAAATCGGGTGATCGAGGTGGCCAAGGGATGGGCCCGTCTCTGCCAATCCAGCTCCCTGGGAAACAATTATTTAAATGTTCTCTCACGTTTAGGGTCCAGTGTGCTGGACAACCATCTTGTTGAAAAATCATTGGTCTTCTCATTGCCAATATTGGTATTTCGGGCTCGTCCAGAAGCTCTGAGAGATAGTTTTGAAGGAATTTCAGGTAATTTTCTCCTTTTAAATTCTCTGGCAGGAAGTGGGGACCAATCAACGTTCGGCCGCCCTAAACGTGAGAGAACATTTAAATAATTGTTTCCCAGGGAGCTGGATTGGCAGAGACGGGCCCATCCCTTGGCCACCTCGATCACCCGATTTAACTCCTGTGGATTTTTTCGTTTGGGGACGGGCCAAGGAGCTCGTCTACACGCACGTTGAAATTTCAACTAGAGAAGAATTAATAGAAAGAATCAAACGGCTTTTTAAGTCATGAAGCAGGAGATGAAATTGAAAATCACGACTAAGAAGTGAGAAGACGGGCACGCGCTTGTATAAGAAACCGCGGTCAACATTTTGAACATGAACAATAAATTATTTTAACAAAAATGTTGCATTATTTTGGTCTGTTTAAAAATTAAATATTCGACCTCAATTTGCTTTGTACATCCTAATTCCAAGAGTTGATGAGACATCTGCGTAAATAGTACCTCAAAAGAAAGGCCAATAACTAAGCATGTTTTTAAAAAGGTTTGAACAACTGAGGCAATTTTTTTTATTTTTTTATTATGCCGTAAACAAAACATTTTCTTGATTTTTAAAACTTTCTTAAACTTGAATATGACGTAGAATGTTTCTCTGATGACACAGATGCTTGGGAATTATTTTGTTTCAGTAATCACACATTACATAAATAAAAAATTATAACATAACAGCTTTTACTGGACACTATTAACAATTAATTGAAAAAAAATGGATATTATTGTTAAAAACCTTAGAGTTTCAAAAAAAATACAAGGAACAGACTTCGTCTAAGACAAGTTTAGCTTAATAAGCTCTAAATGGTCTAAGTTATCACCCCCTTCAGGCTTTGCACCCATCTACCAAACACCCTGTATAAAAACGCAAAAGTCGGTAACTTTGTTACCATTTCATGCCTAACAGCTGAACGGATTTTGATGAAAATGCCGAACCGATAGATCATGACCTGTGTTAATATGAGTTTTGTTTCAATACTACAATCCCGTGGCAGTATATCCGACACATGCGCTTACGAAATCAGAGGCAATATCAAATTTTATCTCAATTTTCGAAATATTTGTAAAAATCGAGAATCATTTTCTAATCCACCTTATTACCACATGTAACTGATAAAAATACCCAACATTAACCGGAATGAAGCGAAAAAATCAATATTGCTTAAGTATTAACGCACAATGGCTGGGCAAAGTGATCAATTATTTACTTTTAGAGGTTTACACGCACGGGAAGTGTTCTCTACTGTCTAGTGTTAGAGATTTGTTAATATTTAATGTCAGCTAGCCAGTTCGTGAAATGACTGGTAATTGCTGTTTTAAGGTACTGATAAATCAGAGCATTTTTTTGTAATGTAATAACGAGAATTTGTCGATTTTTTAAATTTATATAATTTATTAAAAATATTAATAAAAAAAAAAATTGTAAAAATATTATTATAGTAAAATGAATTGGACACCATTTTTCCTTCATGGTGACGCAGTGTATACAAGTGTTTTCGAAATTATTCATTATTTTATGATGAAGAATTTAATGTTGAATGTTCTAGTAAATGCTCAGGTTTATCAACACCTTTAAGAGAACCTTGGTGAAAACGTGAACTATTTTTTTTTTGTATAGAAATATTCCGGAGAACGGCCGAAAATAAAAAATAAATAAATAACTTGCGCTACTTAGTCCGTGCTACGTAAATGAAGATGAAGTATCTATCATTAATTAACGTGGATTGACTTTAAAATATTTATTTTTTAAGTTTCATATTGATTGGATACTTCTCACTATTGTAAAATACCGTGGAAAAATCAATTAATGCAGCGCATTCAATAGTCCTTTTGTCTCAAATCAAGGTCTTTAAAATTTTCTTTACTTCTTCAGTAAAATATAGTAATAGTTCATATAATTGAAATACCCTCATAATAATTATCCTTGTGTTCTCAGGTTAACCGTTAAAGCCACTAGAATAGCCGTACCCTTCACACGTACGTAGTATAAATATAAACAAGAGAGGGAAACCTCCCCTTCTAATTAGTTCTAACCTAATTAGCGTGCCCTTCTTCGACCGACCTTACCAACAACGCTTCACTGGACGTCAAATAATAAAATATTATTATTGATCAAAAAAAAAATTCAAAAACATATTCAGCAGAAAAAAAAACAATTGACAAATTCTATTTACAGTTTAATTTTTATTAATTCAAACTTACCTCGCTTTGTTAGCAGGAGGTCGCGATCCAAATTCAAAATTCACAAATTCGATTGGTCCGCGGTCGGGAGGTGGTCGGGGAGTGAAAGGTGGTAAGTACAATTGCGGGAGATTCGGAACGCGTGCGGCCAAATCGGCTGCCCGTGGGACTATGCCGTGCGGTGCGAACTAAGCCAACGGACTCTTGTACTGTACCACCGTACAGTCACGAGCAGCAATATCTATACACTTGGCAATATTTAAAAATGATTTACTTGTACTTTATTGATTGCAATTTCATGTAATTACGAACGAAGTATTTCGGAATTCGTAAATGATTATGAAATAGGTCTCACTGTCGTTACTTAAAGAGAAAAATGCTTTTGAATTTAGTTAAGTGTGAACATATTGGTGTTGAAGACTGTACTACGGCATATCAATAAGTTTTATGGATTTACCGTTTGTTTGGGAGCCTTTTGTATGTAATTTTTATTTGGATGGATGTTTTCTTGTGAATTGTTTTTATGTTAGGCGTTATTTCGTGATAGAGGCTGATATTTTACACAAAGCAATTTTATATCTTCTTTTATATTATATCATACATATCGATACCATACTAATACCGATTATATCATACATTTCGAATAACAACAGTGTTTTTTAGTCAAATTAGAATCTATTCACCTTTACTCTCTTCATAGTCGCTAATAACCACTTAAAGCAATCACCATTTACCAAGCGTGGTGATTATGGCAATATCTTCTATCAACATTAATAATATTGGTGATTAACTCACGACATAAAAAGGTACAGACGTCATTTAAAAAATATAGGGTGAAAGGGACAATTTATAGATATAGCATTTTTATTTCACGCCTCGTTTGTTATTGTCACGTAAATAGAATTAAACAAGTTGTATGTAAATGTGCGGTATCCTAATGGCAATAATGGGTATTAAGAGGTTTTAAATAAAATATATTTACTGTGAATACAATTTGTTCAGTATTAGGGAGCGAAATGAGATTTGTATGTAAGTGATTACTAAGCAATGAGATTTTCTGTAAGTATTCTGAAAAATGAAGTATTTGAAAGTACTAAATGACACCTGGGTCCTTTTTAACCTGCTTTCACTTTGTTGTTTCTCCAGCAATCTTACGGACAGTTTTCAGTCCAACCAGAGAGCCTTGATAAACGGCAATGATTTTTAGAATGCTTAATATTTCTACTATCATCGACACAGCTGTTAGGTATCTTTTGTCAATCATCACATAAGATAGTCGTCATCGTTAATTTTCTAAGTTAAGCAGTGCTTGCCAAGATATATGGATGACCATCTACTACATATCGAGTTTCATTTATAAATCTTTGCCTGTCGTCACAGGCAGGCAGTGGCCCGAAATCCTTACGACCAGTTCTTATCAAGAGGTATTGTATTATCCCAGTACGAACTGGGGAGGTCAGATAGGGAGTCACCCCATGTAAAATGCTGGTATTCAGCTGCATTCGGAAAGCCTGGAAGCTGACCCCAACATAGTTAGGAAAAGGCTAGGCAGATGATGTCATCACCGATAGAATTTCACTTTTTCTATCCCCACAGATAGAATTAAAAGCAATTAATTCATCTATTTTTTTTTTATTTAAACACAGACTTAATACAGGTTCGCTTGTTTTGTACCATTAAACCAGAGAAGGTTTGTATTGGTACTCACATTCGCTAAAACAACACTGCTTAATCGCTACTAAACAAATATAAGTAAAAATACATGCTATCCGTAGGTATGTATATTTATCATCATCTACTCTCTATAGATCAACAAATAGGCGTTCCTAATATTCTAAAAATACCTCTGAATACTACCAAATTCAAATAGCAACCACGTTTTCCCCAAGGATCACTATATTTCCACACACAGATAAGCTTTAAATAAATTACAGGTAAAATCCAAACCCCTGTTCTTTTATTCAACTCAATCGAACTAACACGACTAACCCAGTTGACAAATCCATCCGCTATCGACGTTCAGTTAATTATAAATCGGATGGCGGTGGCCGACGATGCGTGCTTTCACCTCTCTGCTGTTCAATCAATGGTTTAGAATGGATGGTAGGCTTCTTCATTTTGGACGGAAATGAATATCTAGTTTTTGAGGTTAGAATTGAATATTTCTTTTTAGGTTTACGGATAATCCTCACTAATATTATTTGTTTTTTTGTTACCTTTTCACGCCTAAACCACTGAACCGACCATCCTGAAATTTTGTATGTACGTTGTCAGGTACACCGAAACGGACATAGAATACCTTTCATCCCGAAAAAAAGTATTGTTCCCGAGGAAAACAACAATAACGTTCGTATGATAGTCGATGGCACCGCGTGTCTTTCGAATAACCGACTGCAACCCGTATTGATTGTCAAATTTTAAATTAACGCGAGCAAAGCTGCGGGCAAAATAGTAATACCTAATGCCTCAATTAATTCTATTTGGTCAACCGCAAAGACATTAATAAGAACTATAATCACACAATTTAACATATTCTTCTTGTGTTTTTGGGATTATTTGTTTGTAAAATAAATGTATTTTCTTTATTTTTTTCGATAAAGACAATTTCACTGATGAGAGACATAAAAGTGAAAAATCACTCTCAAACTCTCTTTTAAAAGAAAAAATATTTATTTGTCGCAGGGACATGAAGTGCATACAAACAAAATAGTGAACAAAATTATAAGCACAACAAATATTTTACATACAACAAGACAGAAACAAAAAAAAATAGTTAACAGCTTTTCAGGTCTAAAGTATATTCTATTTCCAAAAGCGACGAATAATTTATAACTGCACGGAGGCGATTTGATTTTAATCCATTGTTAAACCAATGCTTTTATATTCCCTTACTTCCTAATTTTTCGTCACTATGGATAAGGTGATGCTTTTAAACCTCATAATCATTCTCTTGCCCTTATCCCAATTCATTTGGGGTTGTCGCAGCATGTCTTCTTCTTCCATGCTTCTCTATTACTCCTCATCCCATCAGACACCTCCTGTCTTGCCATATCATTCTTTACACAATCCATCCATCGTTTCTTTGGTCTTCTTCTACTCATATACCCATTCACATTCATACTCAAAACTTTCCTCACGACATTTTCCTCATTCTTCCGCATCGCATGCCCATACCACGACAACCGATTACCATACAACTTTTCAGTCACCGACGCCACTTTCAGACTTCCTCTTATATACTCATTTCTTATTTTATCCATTCGTGTAACATCACACATCTCTCTTAGCATTCTCATCTCAGCCACATCCAAATGCCTTTCATTCATTCCTTTAAACCTAATATGCAATAACAAAAAAACAATATAAAATTAATCTACGGTCTAAAATAAACCTGACAATTTCCAACACTCACCACTCAGTAAAGTAAACAAAAGTGAACGTTGATAAATGTCATCGCTGCCAGCGACGAGCGATCATAAAGTTAATTATAAATGTGCTGGCTAACGACGCGTGCAGCTACCTCACTGTCGATCGATTGGGTTTGAGTGAACAGATTCTTTTTTTTTGTGTGTTATTGATGAATAATACATATGGTATTTATTTTCGTGTTTCTCACTTATCACTCACTTATATCTTTAATGGAATTCCATTATAGGCGTCTGAGTTTTAGAGCTAGTTATTATCCGTCATCCGGAGCTTGTGGCTAAATAATAACAGCCGCACGGTCGGGTATGCAAGAGTGTCCACTGTTCCTTGTTAGTCTTAATTTAATTTAATAAATGTTGTCAACTGGATGTATTACTTTTGTTTTGTTTTCTGTTTCTATGTTAATTATTGTAATTGGTGTTAGACCGTTTTAATTAACTATAAATAAATAAATTATCTACGCTTTTCGTCATTATCTAAGCTCGTAGCTATTCAAGCATTAAACTAATTAAATACGGGTTGTCTTCAATGTGGGTACTTATACATACATTTGGGGGATTTCAGGCGTGATGTTATGTTAATTCGGTAACTCATTTAGTTCTGTAATAATATCTTCACAAGTCAAACAATAACCGACTTCTAGCTCTTTCTTCTGGGTATTTCTCAAAGCGCAACTATTTTTAAGCGCAACCAACTAAGCGCAACTAAATTATTCCTCGAAGCGCAACCTTTAGTTGTGCTCACAAATTCAAATTAAAAATATTATATGTTTATTCCTCAAAGCGCAACCATGATGAAAAATATCGTAAATGAATACATCATACCCATCTCTATTTTTCATCATGGTTGCGCTTCGAGGAATAATTTAGTTGCGCTTAGTTGGTTGTGCTTAAAAATAGTTGCGCTTTGAGGAATAACCCCTTTCTTCTTGTCTATTCGAATTTCGAAATAGTGTTCATTTTCTTTCTTATTTATATTGTGCCAGATATTTTTTTCAACTGACCATAAAGGTTGAGTCTTTACGTATTCTCTGAACATTAGGTACTGCGAAATTCGGAAGGTATTCAGACGATTCTGTGATTAATTGCTTGAATAACATTCAACCCTTTTACGGGCAGACGGGGAGGAACAAACGAGTTCGATTTCGAATAAATTATCTGTGGTTAATGGGTATTGATGCTTGGTATTTAAAGTCTGTGGATAAACTCAAAATAACCTTCGATTCGACAAAGTCATTTAAATCTAAGTTCTTCCCGAACTCAATATCTACCTAGCCTTTTCCCAACTATGTTGGGGTCGGCTTCCAGTCTAACCGGATGCAGCTGAATACCAATATTTTACATGGAGTGACTGCCTATCTGACCTCCACAACCCAGTTAGTACTGGGTAATACGAACCCTTTGGTAAGACTGGTTGTCAGAATTTCGGGCCACTAACTACCTGTAACGTCGGTCCAACGATATTAAAGAGATAAACGTGTTGCACCGACTCTAAGTAACATGGGATAAGGGCAGGAAGATGATAATGTTTTTGTTCATACGTAACGTTCATAGTAAATTGTCTACCTGGGTTTAATCCGTTTTTACTACGTAACCAATACTCGTTAGTCAAAGATGAATGAGATTCCAATTTAAATTAACAAAGAAAAAACACAAAAAAACGCGCGCGCGGCTTAAAACAGGCACTGTTTTTTTAAAACTGCAGCGTCCCTATCAGGAGACCCGGCCGACGCCTGATGTAAGCCGTGGCAAAATAGCTGTACCCCTCCCACTCACTACTTACCAACACCAAGTGAGCATCTTCCTGCAGGGTCCAACCTTCCGTAGTCCACCTGAAAGTCCTTGAACCGTCTTCGGACTCAAGAAGGAAGATGTAACTCCAACCTCGTTAAGTGGGGCTACCACAATGAAACAGCAGCGGGGTGGGGTTGTGGAGCTGTGTCACAAACTATGCTCCATCTCCTATCCAGCCCTCTTAGCCCAAAAACATGTAGCCTAAGTGACCTCTGTGCTGCCACCGACGACGCGGTGAAGTTCTGGGCTAAGAAAATATTAAAATTGTCGTGCCAGCGACACGAAAAAGAAGAAAGAAAAACACTACACCTGATAGATACAGAATTGTGAAACTAAATAAAAATACCAATCAGCCTAGTGAACTTTAATCGTAATAATAAAAGACAAACAAATCAATCTGCCGCGAACACTATCGCCCACTGAGTTAATTATAAATCGTATCGACGGCCGACGATGCGTGCTGTCACCACACTGTTGGAACAAAACAATTTCCTGCTCTGTCATTGGATGATGTGAGGAAATAGATTTTTGTTTTGTTATGTATTAATAGGTATTTATTTATTTTTATTACTAGAAAAAAAGTTACGTTCATGTTTGTAAACAAAAATTTTCTTCTTCTTTATCGTGTGGTTAGTGCCTAACCTGGTGTCAGGGTTTTTATGCCGCCCGAGGGCCTCTGACCTGGCTTTACATGCCGTCGAGAAATGTCTCTCAGGTATGATGGCTTGGTTTCCTCACGATGTTTTCCTTTACCGAAGTAAGTGATAACTATACAATACGCACGTGAATCCGAGAAATCAGAGAAACGAAACAAAATTAATAGGTTCTTTATCCGCAATTTTTCTTTGTTTTTGTTTTTTTTTGATGTAGTAATCTAAAGATGTATAATTTATCCAAATCGGTTCATCCGTTTAGGAGTTATGATATCACAATGGAACGGACATACATGTTTACATACAAAACATTACCATCCTTCTGGCTCAATCGGGTAAACAGTTTTTTGTGTACCATCAAATATTAATGATTTTGAAGAACTGAAATCATTATACTCGCATAATGATTTCAGTAAGAGCCTACTTTCAACGAAGCACTTGAGCTAAAGAAAATACAATTAGTAAGATTAATAAAACCATACAAAAAGAACAATCCATTCTCTCATTTAAAAATAATTCACAATCAAAACTAATAACTCCAAGTCTTTGTCAAAATGAAAGAAAAACATTACCAACAAAGAGACTAACAATTGCATAATTGATGTAGAAAACTTAATTAAGAACAACAATCAACAAGAATTGATTAAAATTGTGCATTTTATATTACAAAGACATAAATAAATTAATAATCAGCGTGTACTAGGAGGTTCTCTTGATGTTAGTGTACATTTAGAATCTTTATTCTCCGATTTTGAATTTATTGACTGCTAGCTTTTGCCCGCGGCTTCGCTCGCGTTCATTTAGAATTTGACAATCAAGCCGGGTTGTACTCTGCTTGTAAAAATATAATTCAATCATGTTTCGAAAGATACGTGGCGCCATCTATTATCATAAGAACGTATACGGAACGTTGCTTTAAACACCTCTGCGACTCCCGTACTATTCAACCCATCCATCAGCACAATGCTTTGAGTGTGTTACATCGAGTCCTACAGTAAACCGTGATTCAGCACCCCAAAAAAAAAGGCGTTTCCCAGCAATCTTTTTTGCGTAAAGTTGCTTAGTTTGATGTACAGAATGCTTGATTGACGGCTTCGTGAAGGGTCTGTTTACACCCTTTATAAATAAGTACCAAAAAGTACAAATAAGAAGACTTTTAAGAGACACATAGCCCTTAACTCACGTAAAACTTAAATTCAGTTAGTGGCACTTACAGGGTGTTCTAAAAATAAAGGAGCGGCACAAAGTACCCGCGGCAACGCTGACAAGTGCCAACCGACACTACGTGATGCACTTACAGCTTTTAGAATTAAAGCTCTTCGTAAACGAGGCTATGGAAGTTTCCTTAATATTATTGTCTGTTTATAAAGCTTTTGGACTTTTGATAACGAATAGAAAGGACTGATGATGATTTTACTAGTAAAAGAGCAACGGTGAAGGTTTGAACTTAGCAGCTCTTGTTCTTCAATGTAGCACCTTATAAATATTAAGCCATATTTTTTCTTATTGGTCAACTAAAGAGTGTTACAAGACCCTTTACGAAGCCGAAAGGCACTTGTTGTCCCCGTCGTCGCTGAGATCATTTTTTTGTTCACCTTCTAATCACGGAGATATTGGGGGTTCAAGTTCCAACTTTATCACAATTTTTTAATGTTGTGACTTTACTTTAAATACCTCCACGACCCTTGTACTATTCAATGCATCCATCAGCACAATGTTTTGAGTGCTACGGTAAAATGTGATTTTTCGCCCCAAAAAAAAGTCATTTCCCAGCAATAATTTTTGCGTAGAGTTACTTAGCTTGATGTGCAGAATGCTTGGTTGGCTTCGTGAAGGGTCCGTTTACATCTTGTATGATTTATGAAAAAAAAAATTGCTGCTCACACACACAGCTTAAAACCTTGTATTTAGAATTCTGGAAAAGTTATAAAGTCTGAGACCTAGAAGCAGGATCAGTTGCCAGTGCTCATAATTCTAGATCTCAGCGGGTCAACCCTGGCCAATAATCAATTAAATTTCTGAGTAAAGTTTTGAAATTCAAAAGTGCCTTTTAATGACCTAGACTACCATATTTTTTTTAGTACATAGATACGATAACATTCCTCGTGGTTGTCGTAAAATATAATAATAATTTAGTTTAAGTCGAGTGTGCAGAAATTTAGGACACTTTTTTTGCAGTTTTTTTAAGACTTCTATAAGGGTCTTCCTCAAAAAAAGAAGAAAAATTGCGACAACATTGGTTGTATTAGCATAGCTGAGTTCGAACCCAAGACACGCACCTCGGATTCTGGATTCATGTGTGTATTGTATTATTATCACTTGATTCGGTGAAGGAAAACATCGTGAGGAAACCAGCATGCCTGAAAGATATTTGTCGACGGCATGTAAACCAAGTTAGAGGTCCACGGACGGCATAAAAACTCTGACACCAGGTTAGGCACTAACCACACTATAAAGAAAGACCGCTAAATCGGATTCATATCCAATTAATTTGAACATCATACATCATCAAATAATAATCAGAATCAAATGACCCCTCCCGCTCTGGGCGGAATGGAATGTCAGACTCGTTCTGACTAAAACCCATCCATGTTCCTTCTTTGCCCATTGTGTTCCAGGGCCGCGGTATCTCTTTCAAATAGTCCCGCAGCCCAATTCTAACTACCTCCATTTTTTAATTTGTGAACAGTATGCAAAAAATATTCGGCCCAAAATTTTTTTTAGCTGCCCAAGGAAAACGAATTGTATTTCATTTATACAATATCTTCTACAAAGTCTTCTCCTTGCGAAGGAGGAAAACAATCTCATTCTTTTATTTGATTAATTCCACGAAGTTCGACTCAGTTGGATAGAAATATCACAATGTTGGCTGAGAAAGCATTTTATAAGGTAAACTTGATAACTTTCTGTACCAAGCGAAGGACAAATAACTGAAGTATAAGTTGTTATACTTTATTAGATACAGTTACACGGTTGACCTGAATTGCAAGAATCGATCTAATGCTTTGTATTTCTTTCAACAAGTATTTTATAAAAATAAATAACTTCTATAAATAAATAAATGCTACGACTGGTTTGTTGGGTGCGACTGCTGAGCATGAGGTCCTGGGTTCGATTTCCAGATTGGGCTAATCGTTATTGGGTTTTTCCATTGGGAATTTCTTAGTAGGACTCACGGGAGTCTGGTGTTTGAACGGTTTATGGCAATAGGCCACCCCATGTAACATGACTTACAAATAAGTGACGATATGTGGGTGTACTATAAGGTACACCTCTGCATAAACCTTCGGTGATTACAGGCGTGATGTTACGTAAATTAGGTTTGAGGTTTCATAAAAGACTGTTGTAGATTCATTAGATTTTTAAAAACTTAATGACGTTCGTGAATCTTAAGCTTGTTGCAATTAAGGCCTCTCCTAAGTTTCGTCACAGCATCACCTAGTGCCCTGGCTTTCAGGTCCATCAGACTGTCTTCAGATTATCAATCCACTGGGCAAGTTTTAGCTCAGAAAAGGTTATTCCTTCTCCACCCCTTCATCATCTGCCCAGCCTTTTCCCTATGTTGGGGTCCACTTCCAGTCTAACCAGTTGCAGCTGAATACCATGGAACGATTGCCCTGATCTGACCTCCACAACCCAATTAGTACTGGATAATACGATACTCCTTGGTAAGAGTGGTTTTCTGACTTTTGGGCCACTGACTATTTGTAACAGCTATCAAAGAACTACTAATAACTGCCGGGACCAACGAAACGGAGGAAACTCGGGATGTAATTGAAGGTCTCCCATCCACATCGACCTTGGCAAGCACGGCTTAACCTTGAAGATCGACTTGTGCAGCTGTTTATTATTTAACCAGGAGCGCCTTCTCCACGCCTTAATGTTATAAAAAGGTCATAAATATACAATTATGACATTTTAAACTAAATATAACATTAAAAGTGATCAAATTACCTGTTTTTCATCAACAAGCTTAAATACTTATAGAACTACCATAAAGTTACATTAATTTTCTCAAAATAGAAAATAATTACAGTAGAGACAGTATTACTCAAAGTTAATTTCATTTATTTAATGTCCTAAGGCCCTAACACGAGCGCGCGGTGTAAACGTAACGTGAATACGTCGATTTTTTAATCGAAAATACATATATGTATATCCTAAAGCATAACAAAACATTACGCCTTGTTATGTTATGTTATGTTTTATTACGTGTACTAGTGGCGCTGCTTTCATACAAGCCTCAAAGCTTGGCTTGGCCTTATAACCTACTCTTCATGATGTTGTGGTATCTGAACAGTCTGCTTGCCTTATGGGCTTGCCGTATTATTGCACGCCACTGAGGTGTACCTATCAAGTACACCCATATTTCGCCAGTTATGTTTAAGTCCCATGTAACAGCATTTTAGTTAAATTTTTTGCAACAACCACAAACAGTTATCAATAGTCATCCATAGATATGAATAAATAATAACTACCGCTCAGGTCGATCTTTAGGTTCTAGGTTGATCCGTGGATGGGACCACCCATTACATACCGAGTTTCCTCCGTGCCTCGGAAAGCACGCTAAGCCGTTGGTCCCGGCTGTCATTTGTAGATTATAGATCTTTGACAGTCGTTACAGGTGGTCAGTGGCCCGAAAGTCTAACAAGCAGTCTTACCAAGGGGTATCGTATAACCCAGAACTCACTGGGTTGTGGAGGTCAGATACGCAGTCGCTCCACGTAAAATACTAGTATTTAGCTGCATCCGGTAAGACTGGAAGCCGACCCCAAAATAGTTGGGAAAAGGCTAGGCAGATGAATAAATTCTTAAAATTATGAAAATATTATATATGAAACAACTATCTTGAGGAGCTCGTGGCTAAATAATAACAGCCGCTCAGGTCGATCTTTAGGTTAAGCCGTGCTTGCCTAGGTTGGTCTGTGGATGGGTGACCACCCATTACATACCGAGTTTCCTCCGTGCCTCGGAAAGCACGTTAAGCCGTTGGTCCCGGGTGTCATTTGTAGATCTTTGACAGTCGTTAGGTAGTCAGTGGCCCAAAAGTCTGACAACCAGTCTTACCAAGGGGTATCGTATTACCCAGTAATAACTGGGTTGTGGAGGTCTGACAGGCAGTCGCTCCACGTAAAATACTGGTATTCAGCTGCATCCGGTTAAGACTGGAAGCCGACCCCAATATAGTTGGGAAAAGGCTAGGCAGATGATGAACTATCTTTAAATTTAAAATCGACCTATTTACGTTTACACCGCGCGCTCGTGCGAGTTCCTCTGAAGGCAACAGTTACGTGTTACTAGATTTACGATTAAAACTTCATGAAGTAATTTACAAACTAAAAGCAATTACGATTTATCATGATGTAAAGTGATAATATGTTTAGACAACATTACATATTGTAGGTATCTACATATTTGTGCACATAAACTTTCATGAAATATATTCGTGTTTATTTATTTTTATTTCGTGCCGTTTATTTGGGGAGTTTTTAAAATAAATGCCAATAAAATATTTATTTAGGCCTGTACCAAAGCTTAAGTCTCGACGGACTGTAGAGTCCGTAAAACTTTATAATTATCCTACTAATATTATAATGTGAAAGTTTGTGAGGACGGGTGTATGGATGGATGTTTGTTACTCTTTGACACAAAAACAACTGAACGGATTTAGAGGAAATTTGGCACATAGATAGGTTGTAACCTGGATTAACACGTAGGATACTTTTTATCCCACATAAGCAATTAAAGTGTCTATAAAAATAAGACTAAACAAATGCTACGAGTACTCGTAGCAGCAGCGTAGCGTGTCTACGAGATGTGTAGAGCTCTCGTAGACGTCGGTGTAGTCCAAGAATAACAGTGTGTTCACTTTCAGTGTGTTTTTGTTTGAGTAATTGAAATATTGTCTATATTTTGTTGACCTTTAATGAACTCTTGTATTGCAAATATTGTTCAAAGAAGTGGAAATGCTATCATAAAAATAAACTGAAAATTCCCTTAATTTTTCCGGTTTTTGTCGTCCTCATTGCCACACTTTTAAGAACTAAAGAGGTTGTTGCACTATATCATTATAATTCCTTTATTTATTTTCCTTACGCATAATTTTACATTTTTAAATATTTCTTAAAAAATATATAAAATATTTATATAAATATAGTAGCCCACCAGAATCAGGAACAGGGTCCAAACTGATATTTTTTTCTGGTTAGGGCTCCAGAGAACCTCCTAATAATACGAGCCTTGTTTCTTTACTACAAATAAGGTAAAAAGCTATACGAACACAAACATATAGACAGTCAAGACTAAAGAAACAGAAAAATACACTGTACCATTATTACAGTACATCCATATTTCGCCAATTACAACACAATTAACTTTACATCAAAACTGTCTTACAACCAGCCAGCTCTCGTAGAAACGATAATATCCAAGGATGAACAAAACTTCGAAGGCTTCCATCCAATTTCGTAGAATCCGTCTTTTATTCGATTGTAAGGGACTTCGCCCACTGCTTTTGTAGCGATGCTGTCGCGCGTTTGTCACTTGTGAAACGTGCGACAGAGGCGATGGAATCGCGTCAACATCGCTACTGTCATCATCTGCCTAGCCTTTTACCAAATATGTTGGGGAGCCGACCCCAGTCCAATGATACAACAGAATACCAGTAATTTGGAGCGACTGCCTATCTGACCTACGTAGCCCAGTTAGTACTGGATAATACAAATCCCTTGGTAAGTCTTTGACAGTCGTAACTGGTAGTAAGTAGTATCGTATTGTGTTGACTCAGCTGCATTCGGTTAGACTGGAAGCCGATCCTAACATAGTTGGGAAAAGGCTAGGCACGAATAGCGATTCAGAATCGTGATTACAAGGACGAAGGTATACAGCCAGCGACAGCATCGCGACTTTTTGGCGTTTGCATCGACACTGCATCGCTACAAATAGTCGCGGTGGGCGAGTCCCTTAAAGTGGCTATCTCCTCATCGTAGGTACTTAGACTTTTGTTACTTTAAGTGAAGATAATTAAAAACCTTGTTATTTGCAGGCTATCTTTCGCTCTTGTTGTTGTAATTAGATGAAATGGTTCTTGTTTGTAATTATTATGTTCGCGACGGTTTAATTTGTTTTTTGATGTATGTTATCACCGAAGTGAAATTAACAAACGAGAAGCTTTAACACGAGGCCTTTGGCTTTATGTCCTTGTATACTTGATGGGTGTAGAATTAACCAATTATTTTGTTTTTGATATGGATTCTCGGTGAGAGCGTGCCATAGTTTGCGATACAATCAAATTATTGTTGAAAAAGGCAAATATTATCATAATTAAGAAAGTTGTATCATCAATCACTTTGAACATTTATTTCCATTCTATTAATTACTTTTCATCATCCACAGCCCAACTCTACCCACTGCTGGGTATAGGCCTCTCTGCTTGTGCCAAGCTCCACGCTCTTGTGCCAGCCTCATCCAGGATATTCCCGCCATGGCAACCATGTCGTCTGCCCATCTCGCCGCCGGACGACCAACACTTCTCTTTCCATTCCTTGGACGCCACTCGGTCACAGCTTTACTCCACCTGCCATCACCACGCCTTGCTAGGTGTCCTGGCCAACTCCATTTGAGTTCCATAATGCGATAACAGGCAGTGCGGAATTTTGGCTGATTTTAGAATATCGTCCAATTTGCTGTATGCAACCTACCCTAGCTGGATTCTTCTCGATACCTCCGCTGTTTGATGCTCCTTACTTACTTTTACATTTAGGAAAATCCATAAAATATGATAGGCGAACATCTTGTTACTATTTCACTGTTTCTTCTGCACTGTGGTTATAGTGGTATAATGAGATGTGTCATATTTGCATACCGGCGAATATTTATTGCGCACACTTAAAAATAAAGTCAAAATATTTCCGTAAAAAACATGGCATTTTCATCGTTATATAGAATCAATAACATGCATTATTAATGTAAATGTAAATCGTATCATATATGAGTAATTTTATTTCGTTTGTCGCAGGATATTGGTAAAAATATTTTTCAAGGATTCGTTTTTTTCCAATTATAACATAACATCACGTCTGTTATTCCCAAAAGGATAGCCAGAGGTGTATCTAGTGCACCCACATTTCACCAGTTATGTTTAAGTCCCATGTAATAAAGAACGAAAAAAAAGAAAAAACCATATTTATTTGACACATGCCACAAGTGCACACAACAAACAAATAAAATATCTTAAATCTACACAATATAAAACGTAAATTAAACAGAAAAAAAGAGACAATATTGTGTGCCTCACGGCTGCGCCAAAAAGGCGAAAAGGGCGATCCTATTACCATCAACCGCCCACAAATCCAGACACCGTATCTACTACTGAGAAATTCCCGAGGGAAAAACCCACCAACACTTTTCCTGACCTGAGAATCGAACCCAGGATTTCAATTTATTACGATTATTGTAATGCTTCGCCGTATTAGTCTTGTTTTTTTCTTAACGTGTTTCAAAATTCTTCGATTTTGACTTGTAACAGAACTAAATCCGTACTTATTTTTCTCGTAAGTAACGTTATAAACGTAGCTACTATCTGAGAACCCTTAACCATAACTCACGTTGAATTCACCAGCAATTTGTTATCATGAAAAAAACGTTACAAAAAGGCTCTTTTCACAAATACTTCGGGAAAAACGTTGGCTTTAATGGTAGGTACTCGTATTCCACACATATGATATATGTTTTTCGTCGATTGTAACGCGAATCGAATAAGATTTATAAAAAGTAAGGAATGTAAAGGTGGTGTATACAGGGTAGAACGGACACCGACACAAGCCTGCCTGCCTGGCCTGTGCCTCGCGAGGCCTGTTCGCGGCTCCCTCTGTGCGTACCCAAACTGCTCGATATGCGCCCACAACCCAGGCGATGAATCTACTTAACGCCCTGATTGCTCAGGAGCCGGATCTAGATATGTTTACGAGTAGCAGTAGAGTTATGCTTAATTATTGCATACAATTGTTTAGTAGTAGTAGTTAAGTTTAGTTAGTCAGTATGTTGTGCTGTTGGCTTGCTGCACGCTTTGGTGCATACTGTAAGTGCGGCAAGTATCTATCTAAACAAATAAATAAATAAACGGTTACCACGTTTTCAGTACATCATTCTGAACGCCTTCACACAGAACTTTTTACTCGGTACTTAAAAGAAAATCACCTGTTCTATACATTTTGACCGTGATAGTAATGCACTTTTGTAGGGAACACAGTCTTTTTTTTTAATTACTAATTAAAAGGCTCAGGTTTATAGGGTTATGAAGAACAGGGTGTAAAGTTCTTCATCCTCCTTAGAAAAGGTTGTAATTGTCGTTGTACGCTTCAGAATTTGGTGTTGTCTACCTTGGTTTCATAGACGGCGCTGTAGTACTTTTTTTTACTACAGCGCCATCTATGTTGCTGTAGGTAGTAGTTTTTGTACTGTCCGCTACAGGTCGATTGCCTACTAAGCTGACTCAAGCATGATTCAGCGGTGGTATATTTCAATCGGAGTTCGCCGATTAAAACGAGCCGAATGAACACCTTTTATGTCTATTAATTATTTCGAGTCGGCTTTCTTGTTCAACAAATACCGCCGAGAAAAAGCAACTGAATAGCACCTCTAACTCATAGTTCTAACTATCACAAAGCAGACAAAACCACAGACTAAACAGAGGCATTTAATTTTACTAATCCTCTTCGCACGTACAAGTCTACAATGAGGTAATCTTACTGCGGTTAAAGTTTCAGAGACAACCCAGATAGTTGACACAACTATTTCGGATATAATTTTAGAATCCCTACATTGACTTTGTAAAGTTGGGGATCTATACTATGGTATTAAGTATTAACAGATTTAAATTCAAAGTTTTGAACTTGAGTATTATATACTGGAGTATTAAAATACATCTTTAAGGCAGTAATCAGTAGTCTTTAAGCAGTTTAAGTTTAGTTAGTCAACGATTTTGTAATCTGAGCGTCAAAACAATTAGTGACAATCCCTTTAAAAGCGTTTCGTATTCCTACGACGACTTTCAACAGGATTGATGCATTTCAGTAGCTTGTGTTGCTGTGACAATCTAAGGCCCCGACTCCACCAAAGCCGATATGCGGAAGCGGAGAGGAGAGGAGATGCGTAAAAGCTAGGGTGTATCCACCGAAGCTGTGCGGAGATGTGCAACGCGTAGAAGAGCATGTGCAAAGCGGCACACCGCTCACAGCACACCGCTCACCGCACACCGCTCACGTCTCTTCTCGTATTCGCTGGCCTAAGCAATTACGAGACAACTCTCTCCTCTATGCTCATCCGTTCCAACTCCAATTCTATTGGCCCGACTGCGCAGACTAGCATTGTCGTGTTAGCATCGCCTTAGTGTACCTGTTACGGCTAAAACCAAGGTTACACCTAGAACTAGTTGTAACCTTACTTCAGCTTTTAGCCGTAACGTATCTATACCATCATCGTGAGAGCGTTAACGTGTTAACCTCGGATTCAACTTGCTCAATACGAGCCTAAAACTTGAACAAAACCAGCAGAATAAAACCTTTCAAAGAAATAGGAAGATCAAATCACAACTGTTTATTGCTTGAGCCCAAAAGAATACTTATGCAGTCTCTAAGTCACTGATAAGGAACACGAAAAATATGGAGCCAAACATTACAACACGAACCGAATAAAAAATACCAAAATTGGACATTAATTCTAAGCCCAACACTATTACCAGAGACAAACTCTTGCAGAGATTCAACAGACCTTAAAAATAACACGAACGAAAAAAAAAAGAGTAACTTGAAAGGGATGGGTCTACAAAATGGCGGATTATTCAAGTAGATATTATTTATGGAAGGAAAAAACCCGAGCCGCGGGCAAGTCACGGGACTTGTAAATATTTTATTATTTGAATGGGAACGAAGTCACTGGCACCCGTGGAAATTATTTAGTTTGCGTCTGAAAACGGTGGAAAACGAGCTCATTTTATTTTTAGAATTTATTTTGCAAAGATATATATAAAATCTTCTAGCTGCTTAATATTTTGTTGAATAATGATTTCGAAATCATCTGGTTTTAATACGTATAATAGTCTCCGTCTATACACATCGAAAAAGGGTTTTATGAATTTATATTGCACGAATATATCCGATATGTTCGTAAGCATGGAGCATGGAGTTTTTTTGGCAGTTACCCTCCATAGGAAATGACCAATCTGAACCGTACACCTATCTTTTGACGTAAGTGCCCATGTAGGCTAATGTGAAACAACATATTTTGATTTGTGTTACTTCTTTAAATCTGATTCAACAGCAAAAGGTATCCGATAGGTACTCTACAATCGTTGGATTCAAAGTTGCAATCAATCTTTATAATTATGCCTGTATTATCATTAGAACCAATATCACACATAGCAAAGTTCTTTATTAGTACTACAGACCTTTTTTGACTCATTATGTTTCGAATAACTGTCATTTGTAGACCTTTGACAGTCGTTACGAGTGGTCAGAAACCCGAAAATCTGAAAAACAGTCTTACCAAAGAGTATCGTATTACCCAGTTACTGGATTATGGAGGTCAGGTAGGCAGTCACTCCATGTTAAATACTGGTATTCAGCTGCATCCAGTTAAACTGGAACCCGACCCCAACATAGTTGGGAAAAAGGCTAGGAGGCAGATTGATTGATGTTTCCAATACCAGTGTCCCTAGTTTTTATCACACAGTCAAAAAATAGAACTCAATTTAGCATTAAATAACTGTTAACTCTAATATTTCTCTCCAAAACATAACTCTGGTAAAACAATTTGAAGGATGATAAACTGTCCCAACAAGACATGAGACAGCTACTCTATATCACTATTTTCTGTTTTCTCAGACATGTCGTAGTTACAAGAAAAACAGGTTCTCTCCATTATATCGGGGGTGAAGTTTTTGTAGCACTAAAATAGTTACTACACCTACTTTCTTTTTGTTGTAGACAGCGAGTGGCTAATTCACGATATTGTATAACGTTAATATCTGTTGTTCTCGAGTTTGTAAGTGAAATTGTTTTAAAGTTTTTAGGTAAGTATTTCTATCTATTTTTTCTTCAATATTTTGTACCTACTTGGATTGTAGATTGTGTTGTTATGTAGGTACGTCATGCATTATATTAAACATGAAAAAATGACAGTACTTGAAGGTTCTGGGTTTGCAGCACACTAAATATGAGTAGGTTATTAGTCAAATCAATCAATAGAAATGTATTAAATAACACTTGTGTGACAGAACTGAAACCACTCCATCTGTTCTCAAATACCTAAAAACCAAGTCACAATATAAAAGAGCGCCATCTATATAACGTTTACCGAAACTCTTCACATTAAATGACGATGCCCATTTTCCACGCGTTTCAGTTAGCGTGCTTCTGTAGTAGTGTCGGAAAATTCCGATAGATGGCGCTGTTTTAAAATGTTGAATCAGACCAATATTACACGAGAAATAAGTTTGTTTTCTTATTCTGTGTGTTATAAATACCTGTGGCAGTATTTGTCTGGTTTTCTTGGGCATTGTTCTTCTCTTCTTTGGCAGTTTTGGCTTCGGAACTCGTGTTGCATCCCATTTTTTCGCACTTATTGGTACACTAATGTAAAGTAGCGTCAAAAATACTAAATTGGTAGGAACACTGCACTTGATCAGGGTTTTAGGAACAAACTTTCCACTATAACATAATTAGCAGTCTGTTGAAGCTCTCGTTGGAATAGATAAATCTGAAACAAAGAAAATAGTAGGTTAGAAACTTAGATAACCTGCCTCGTTGGTCTAATAGAGAAATACCCAAATTTCTAGAAGGTTGAACAAGTGTCTGAAATGATTTTTGAATGGTTAAGAAAAAATAAATAATTTGTCTGTCCTCCTGTCGCAAATAATGCAACATAACAAATCAGAGCTAAAGCAATCCTCTTCTTATACAAAGAAGGCTTTAATTTCTGACTACCTACGTTGGTTACGTTTTCTTTCACGGTACGCTACTGTTTTCTTAGGCCAATATCTATAAAAAAGTAAAGTAAAGTTATAACAATAAAAACTTGCAGGTATTTTTTTTTCTTAATTGTATAACAGTTCAAACTTTGACCCCCAATATCTCCGCAACTACATAGAAGGTTACCAGGTACGATACGACACGACAGATAAATAAAATGATCGCAAGGACGGGCGGGGAGAATAAGTGCCTTTCGGCTTCGTTCTTTTTACACCCATTAAGTACCTAATTAAAGACATTGAAAATGTCAAGTAAGGGTTTTGAACTCTGCCTTTACGTATCAATATTAATTCGTAACGGCAGAATGGGTTACCCTGTGTAAATAATTTAGTATGAATAAACTGTAGATTGTTACATATTTAGTACTGTATTGAACCAAATCTATTCTGAAATCCACCTATCTATGGTAGTAGTTGCAACCATCAAGTCTCATAGACCTGATTCGTTTTTTTTTTAATTAAAAATTTTAGTAAGTTGTAAAAAATACCCCATTTCTCTGTTCTACTTTGCTTTGCCTGAAGGCTTCAGAATGTCACCATGTCGCCTGTCTACGCCGATAAATCAGAAGCAAGTCAAATAAAGCCAGTTTCATGGATATCAAAAACATTTGTCTATATTTTATACCAATTTAAAGTTCTCGGCCTGTAAAAAACACACCCTTATAAATCACTAGCTTTGGCTCGCGGCTTCGCTCCCGTTATTTTCAGAAATTAACTCACGGGAACGTTTTAAATGCAGCCTATATAACCCCCGGGATTATGTAGCTTCCGGTAAGTAAAAAAAAATCGGAATCGGATCCTACTGATCCGAAGATTACTCCCTACATACAAACTAACAAATAAATTGTACCTCTTTATAATATTAGTATAGATAGTACAGAAGGAGTAGATATTGGATATAAAAGTTCCATCTACCTTTGACATTATACAATTCCAATATTCATATTCACTGTACGAATAACCTCTGACATTCCTACACGCGCAGTTCAAACGGACAATATGAATATTCCTGCTGGAAATGCATTTTGAAGTGACAAAGGTTTCATTTTCCAACATACCCATATTTCTCGGAAATATTCGCGTGACGGTGATTGTAGTCGGAAACTATCGACACAGTTATTAGTCGTGGCTTCAGGAAATGGAGATTTTACGTATTTCGGAGTTATGAGCAGGACCTACTCTAATAATACTATTGTATGGAAAATAACAGAGCTTGTGGCTAAATAATCACAGCCGCTCGGGTCGATCTTTAGGTTGCCGTGCTTGTCTAGGTTGGTCTGTGGATGGGTGACCACCCATTATATACCGAGTTTCCTCCATGCCTCGGAAAACACTTTAAGCCGTTGGTCCCGGCTGTCATCTGTAAATCTTTGTCAGTCGTTACAGGTAGTCAGTGGCCCAAAAAGTCTGACAACCAGTCTTAGCAAGGGGTATCGTATTGCCCAGTACTAACTGGGTTGCGGGGGTCAGATAGGCAATCGCTCCATGTAAAATACTGGTATTCAGCTGCATACGTTAAGACTGGAAGCCGACCCCAACATAGTTGGGAAAAGGCTAGGCAGTTGATGATGCACGAGAAATAACTCACTGCGCCTAAATGTACACTTTTTGTAACACTTTTTGTAATACTTTTTGTAAATACTTTTTTTGTAATGCTTTTTTTTTCTTCAAGGCAAAGGGCAATCATCTTGTCATAAAAAGAAGACAGTGAAGACACCCTGTTTGCTCAAACCTACAAGAAAATCACAATATTATGAACTGATACAGAACTTTTTCTATTTCTCCTACTACACGGTAGCATCGTAGACCGAAGTTTATTTATCAAAGATTCTTGTCTTGTTCGTAAACATTTTGTGTTGTACACTTTGGCCCTTTAGCGACACACCAGCCGAAAATATCGCGACGAAAATTAGATCCGCATGGTAAATAGATGTGGTAATTGTGTGCACGAGATTTGGTTTTAAAAATGAGCTAACAATTTTTTTGGTGATTGTACTTAATACATATTTACAATGTGAATTATGCGAAGTAATTTTTAAGCCTAATGTGTTGTTGGTTGGTAGGAACTTTAGATGGTGGAAATAATGACTGAAAATCCTCATTCAAGTTTGAGAGAGATAACCGCTGAACTTTCTGTGTCTCACGAGTCGATCTGTACCATTTTAAATATGTTGCCGCTCGACTAGTCCCAAAAGACCTGAATTTTCTCCAAAAACTCAATCGCATAAGAGTCGCTGAGGACATGCTAGATCGAGTCAATTCCGACCCAACATTCATGAAACGCATTGTTACTGGTGACGAGACGTGGGTTTACGAGTTTGACATGCAAACTAACTACACAAACTATGCACCCGTTTTCATTCGTTAGAAGACATAAAGGAGGATTCGCGGCGACATGTTTTGATTATTGGATTATTCATTGGCGTAAGTGTATCGTTTCTGAAGGACATAATTTGAAGGCGATAAAATAACTTTGGATGAATAACAAACATTTTGTGTATTATTGACCGTTTCCCGGTACTTTCTAGACAGAGTAGTAGGTAACAAATACATAGATAGGCTATAAGTACCTACCGAATACATATCACCTGGCACATACCACACAATCAGAAGTGTCCAATGTCCCCTGAATGAGACAGCCGAAGCTAGGGACGAACTCAAACAAAGGGGGAACTGGCAGCTACTAATGAATCCTATTCATCGTGGGGAGAAGGGGAGATTTGCACAAATGCTATATGTATATAAATATGACGCTTTTGTGTTTGCTTTTATGACTGTAATCGGTTTTCGATGTTTGTAAGGCTGTTTATCGTTTAGGGATAATATGAGCTGTGGCGTATCAGAAGCTGGAGTGCAATAAATTGTTAGTGACGGGAATATAGCCCTTATGGCGAACGATAGCAGGCATTTGTTGAATTATATTTCTAGAACATACCTAAAAGTAGTAAATTCTGTACTTAAGGTGGAAGCGCCAGGGTGACCCACGAAATTCAAATTTTCTTACGTTTCTTTGCAATTTGAAGATAAGTGTCAGGTTGTATGTTGATTAAAATAAAAAATATGACTTTCTCAAAGATGTTGGACCCTGCTTCCAGTCTAACCGAATGCAGCTGAATAACAGTATTCTACATGGAGCGACTGCCTCTGACCTCCACAACCCAGTTAGTACTGGGTAAAATGATACTCCTTGGTAAAACTGGTTGTCAGACTTTCGGGCCACTGACTACTTAACGACTTACAAAGATTTAAAAATGACAGTCGGAACCAATGGCTTAACGTGCTTCTGATACACGGAGGAAACTGTATGTGTATGTAATGGGTGGTCACCCATCCAAGGACTAACCTAGGCAAGCGCGGCTTCACCTAAAGATCGACCGAGTGGCTGTTATTTTTTAGGCACAAGCTCCTCCTATACGAGAATGACTCACAATACAATATTAGTCAGTTAGCAAGGTACTTAGTCTGCAAAGCCGAATGACGTCGTCCGTAAATTTTATTTTAATTTATAAACTCACGCCCCTTTTCCATGAGGGGTATGTAGAAACTATAGAACACCACCTGCTATGATCCTTACATACTACTTTTGCGTCATCCATGTTCAAATGTGTGGTTATACCTACACGACGCCGGTTGCGAGTACTACGGTCCTGACCTTTCTGAAGTAAATCATCACCAAAGATCAGTGTATGTTCTAGGGCGTCCCCTCCTGGTGTTTCAATCACAATTGCCTTGTCCCAAGTTTCCTTTTGTTCTACCAAACCTTTCGTTCTTATAATATATCTCATTATAACACATAACATCACGCCCGTATTCCCCGAAGGCTTAGGCAGAGGTGTAACTGGTGAAATGTGGGTGTGTGTGGGTGACTAGTACACCCACACTTCGCCAGTTATGTTCAAGTCCCATGTAATAGGGGGCGAGCCTATTGCCATCAACCGGGCACAAATTCAGACTCCGTGGCTGCTACTGAGAAATTCCTTATGGAAAAACCCAATAACAGTTTGACTGACCTGGGAATCGAACTTGACCTCATCTCATTATAACCTAGGGAAATAACCATTGTCGTGCCATTTTGAGTTCATCATATCATATTAATTGTATAACTTGCATTATGATGAGAACATCATAAATCTCATATATTATATGCAAATGCATTGTGACAATCTAAATTGGGTACGCGAATAGTTTTGCATAGCAAATTGGCAATTGCTTTTGTGTTGCGGAGCGCATCAAGCTAAATGGATAATCTTGATATACAAAGATTATGTTGTATACTTGAGGATATTTTTAGAGAGTTATGTTTCCACAGAAGAATAATTATGATAAAAAATTAATCTCATGTAAATTCATTGTTCAAAAAAAGAAGAGATTAGAATTACATATTATAAACTTTAAGAAAAAGAAGAGATTAGAATTACATATTATAAACTCAAACTCAAAGCATTTATTTCAATTAGACCATAACAGGCACTTTTGAATGTCAGAAAAACAAAGAAGGCGAAGCTACAGTCCCAGACACAAGGCATAATAACTTGTGAAAGTACTGTAGTTGCCCATTCCAAAGCGTAGATCTCTATGGAGAAGAATGGGCAAGAAACTCCATGGACACTCTTTTCAATCAAAATATATATAATAGTGCGTGTATGACCAAATGTATGATCGTGGACTATACTATATCAATGGAGCTAACTTATTTAGGCGTCCGTTTAGGTGAGGCTTAGTTTTAGTGAAAATGGATATAAAGGTCTCAACTTTAACCTTTTAACACATTAGGTTCCGAGAAGCGCTTCGATTGGAAACCAATCGTTTCGTTCTGGTTGTTAAAGGTCTAAAGGCCTACTCTTTGTTGCTAGGTTGGGACCCAGAGCTATACGATTAAATTGGGGAACGTGACATTATTGTAAATGTGTGGTTTTGCAGGGTTTAGTTCTCAAAGGTGA
Source organism: Noctua pronuba (assembly GCA_905220335.1). Classification (NCBI taxonomy): domain Eukaryota; kingdom Metazoa; phylum Arthropoda; class Insecta; order Lepidoptera; family Noctuidae; genus Noctua; species Noctua pronuba. The sequence continues at coordinate 5,143,038 of LR999918.1, read as the reverse complement.
TCTTAAGTTTGAAGGTAAGCGTTTTTGAAGGTTCTACATAATTATTAGGTACATATATTATTAGGTATATTAAGGCAGAATGTACATGGATCCTATTATATAATTTAACAACTTATTTTTATTTACCTACATTCTTAGCAAATAAAGACTTATTCTATTCTATTCTTCCCTATTTGAATCGGTTTTTGTTATTAATTTCATACTGATACTGATACTGTTAGCCTGCATCTCCCACTGCTGAGCAAAGGCCTCTCATTATTTAATGTTTTTTTTTGCACGTAGGTACCTTTAAATCCATTTTCTAAAAGTCTAAGCCTAAGTTACTCCATTTAATGTCAGCTGTCTACCAGTAAAAGTCCCGTCAAAATCGGTCCGACCGTTTCGGAGATTAGGCGGAACAAACAGACAGAAAGACAGACAAAAGAAAATGTTTTTTTTTGTTATACTTTCATAAGCATTCAGTAAAACCTGGTATTTTGAAATTACACTATTATAAATGCGAAAGTTTGTGATAATGGATGGATGGATGTTTGTTACACTTTCACAAAAAGTACTGAACGGATTTAAATGATAATAACACAGATAATTTATAACCAGAATTAACACGGGTTACTTTTATCCTAGTAGTACGATCCCGTAGGAAAATTACGAAACTCAACGCGGGCGAAACCGCGGGCATAAGCTAGTATGCCACAATAGTATAGTTATCATCCCACTACTGGGTTCATGTTTTCGTGGCTCAACTCCGAACTACTCAAATAGTTATTTTATAATTATTAATGCTATTTTTAAAGGTCCTTATTTTAAAAATACTGCTCCTCATTAAAATAAGACAACTTAAATAATTAAAACTCATTATAAAACTAGAAATTTTACAACACTTTTTGAGTCGTTTTAAACTTAAAAATAAACTAGTCTTCTTTGATATAAAAGCTAGACAGTCAAAACTTTATATTACAAAATAGTACTTTAAAAAGAAAAACTTTGAAACTAAACAAACTACAATAAAACTAGGCATAAAAAGCAAGGACAACACTAGCAAAAAAGTACAGAAGTCCCATTTCTCATTACAAGTTTTCTAACGGCAACAATATCGGCAAAGCAAAAAGTGCAATTTATAACTACGCAATTTTCAGTCTTATTGGACGAGACTTCAATGTCGCATGTGCTCTAGCAAACTTGTTGGCGACTTTGATGTTATTGTACCTACTAGTACAATTATTAACAAACCATGTAGTACACCTAGGTGTAGAATTTACAGGGTGTAAACGGACCCTTCATGAAGGCAAGCATTCTGAACATCAAAGTAAGTAACTCTACGCAAAAATTAATGCTGGGAAATTACTTTTTTTTTGGGTGAAAAGTCACGTTTGACGTTATGACTCAAAACATTGAGCTGATGGATAGATTGATTGTACGGGGGTTGATTGCATCAAGTTAAAATATTCCGACTGCTGCGACAAAGACCTCATGTCTCTGGCCATGATGCGGCCACCCACAATGCGGCTGGGTTGACAAATATGTAGTTGAATTTTGAAAAACGATTCGACCCCACATTGATGTTTGAGCTGTCATAACTGTATTTGTCCTTCTTTATTCAAATCCTATTCTTATTTCAATGCCATAAAGTAGACGCGCCCGTTTGCTTGACGAACGTATAGAATTCGCCATACATGCAGCCGAAGTGAACAGTTTGTTATAATGCAACGAATTTGGATGTCGCGTTTGGTCACAGTTCTAACCTAACAAAATCCATTTGGTCGGAGTGTCCTAGCAATAAAAAGGATAGTTACCGGCCGCACCTAGGTCTAGCCGGCTAGAACTAGGTGTAATCTTACTTCGTGTTTCAGCCGTAACATGTATATGGGCCAAAGTAGCCTGAAAATAAATGGAGGATGTAGTTGTTGTTGAAGGAGATGAGAAATTCGAGTTCTTTTAATCACTGAACCTTCTGAACGTTATGTACTTCGTGGATCCTGCTCGTCCTAGACTAGACGGAGTTTGATCGATACAGGCAGCGAGCCGGAAGCCTTCCATACCGCTCGTTACACACGCTATTCGCTAATAAATATCGGGATTGAAGCATTTGAAGCTATTCAGATGAACACGGAGCATTTAGGTTTATAGGAAGATAGAGTTAGTGACAACGTTATGAAGTATACCGGGTGTAAACAGACCCTTCACGAAGCCGTTAACCAAGCATTCTGTACATCAAGCTAAGTAACTTTACGCAAAAATTATCGCTGGGAAACGACTTTTTTTTTGGGAAAAAAAAACACGTTTTACGGTAGGACTCAATGTAACGTACTCAAAACATTATGCTGATGGATGGATTGAATAGCACGGGGGTCGTGGAGGTGTTTAAAGTAAAAATCTTACATTAAAATCATGTATTTAAAAAAAAACTTGAGAAACAGTTGGAACTTTGACCCCCAATATCTCCGTAACTAGAAGGTTCCCAGGTATGGTCTAGAACAAAAAAAATATCGCAATGACGGGGAGAACAAGCGCCTTTCGGCTTCGTTAAGGGTCTTTTTACACCCTTTATAGGTATGCTGAACATATTTATGGACTTTACGAGAAGTAAGAATGGATTATAAAAGGCCTCATAATTATTATTGTCACCTAATTCAATTTCTACTATTGAATACTACTTCTCGGTCTCAACACGAGTGTGGAGCCCCAACGCAAGATATGTCACAACTAATTACATCCTCCAGAAGTTGAATGAGGAGAACGACAGAGCTGTTCAGGTTGCTAAATACTGGTTGGACAAAATCTGAGTCATCGATTCGAGAAGAAGAAGAAGCTTCTACTATCCCAGAGCTGGGAGAAAACTTTCTTCAAAAGGCTGACGCTGGTTTGCATTTTGATTTCATGTAACGTTTGATAAGTAACGATTGGTTATTTTTTTTTTTTAAAGCTTTTAAAAACTGATTGCAATATCGCATTTGCAAAATAAACGATTTAATTTAATTTATATCTCTCTTATATACGTTTTTTAAACTGTCATGGTCACTAACACTGTCGTTAACGGTGAGTTTCGTATGTCAGGAACAGAATCGAGTTGCGAGTGACAGTGGTAGCGGTACTGGGTGCAAAAAACGAACAAGCAAAAGGGGTTGGTCGATTTGTCTGCTCATAAACACCCACTCGCCATAACTTCAGTTTATCCGTGATCATGGTGCTTGCAACAGCGCCGAAATATCGGGAACTCACAACAAACAATCATCATCTGCATAGCCTTTTCCCAACTATAATGGGGTTGGCTTCCAATTACCGGATGCAGCTGAATACCAGTATTTTACATGGAACAACTGCCTATCTGACCTCCACAACCCAGTTAGTACTGGGTAATACGATACCCTTTAGAAAGACTGGTTGTCAGACTTTTTGGGCCACTGACTACCTAACGACTGTCAAAGATCTCCATAACACCCGGGACCAAAGGCTTAACGTGCTTTCTGAAGCACGGAGGAAACTCGGTATGTAATGGGTGGTCACCCATCCACAGAACAACCTAAGCAAGCACGGCTTAACTTAAAGATCGACCCGAGCGGCTGTTATTATTTAGCCACGAGCTCCTCTGAAGTCACAACAAACAGGAAACATGGTAAATATCCTGTTTTCAGTGTTAAAGGTAGTAGATCTCTATTCTTCAGTATGCCATACCGTATGGCATCCATCGATTCTTTAATACACAAAAACGTTCGATTGTTATTCTTTTTAAACGTCAACATATCCTATAATAACTTGCTCCAGGGCATCTTAAATGGAAATGGAATTGCGATCAAAAGAAGTGGGGAGAGAAAGGAGACAGCCACCATGAAACTTTTAGCAGCGGAAAAATAAAACATAACATCACGCCTGTAATCCCCGAAGGGTTAGGCAGAGGTGTACCTAATAGTACACCCACATTTCGCCAGTTATGTTTAAGTCCCTTGCCCTTGCCCATTCTTCTCCATAGAGATATATGCCTTGGAATGGGCAACTACAGTACTTTCACAAGTTATTATGCCTTGTGTCTGTGACTGTAGCTTTGCTCTTTTTTTTGTGACATTCAAAAGTGCCTGTAATGGTCTAATTGAAATAAATGATTTGAGTTTGAGTTTTCCGTGAAAACCGGGCGCCGGACTCCGTGGCTGCTACTGAGAAATTCCTGATGGAAAGAGCCAATAACACTTTGCCCCTCCTGGGAATCGAACCAGGACCCCATGCTCAGCAATCGCGCTTGCGACCACTCGACCAAAAAGGCAGAAAAAGTAAACTATTTAAGAAAAACTTACTTCTTCATAATGACTAACTAAAAATTAAACGAGGTACTTAAGCTTCGCTCAAAGCGTTTAAAATTCGCAAAAAGTTTGCTAAAACTAGGTCATTTCTATTAATATCCTTTGATGTTAAAAATTGAACTCGGAAATCATTCGGGCAAGCTCGTTGGGGATCGTCTCTTATCCCCCTACACTTAATCAATCAAGTTCGTTTAAGATGGGGATTTTTTAATTTATTTTTAACGAGATCTTCGCCTCGTTTCCGTGAAAAACTGCTGAATACGGAGGTCTTGGGTTTGAGCTCTGGTTATAGAAATTGTTAGTGGTAGATAACATGTCGACAACACTCCATAATTTTGACTTATAATAATGAAAATATGAATCATTATTTATCATTTTAACAAGTGTTTGTGACTTCCTTATAAGCAAATAAGCCCTACGAGATGAAAAAACTGGCCAAGTGCGAGTCGGACTCGCCCACCGAAGGTTCCGTATAAACTTGTAAGTATTTTGTTATTAAACTACTTATTTTTTCAGTTTTTTCCTTCACATGTGCTATAAGATAAATTCTAAATTCATGATTTCATGATTCTTGGTCAACGGAAAGTACTCTATAGATTTTGATTTCCTTGTGAAATCTTAAAATATGCAACATAAAAGGCAATACCTTTTGATCACGTAGACTTACAAATATGATCTTTTCACTGCTCCAAGGGAGTATGAGTAGTACTTTTCCTGAGTATTTGGTATTAATTTTAGCTTGATACTTCCACGCGTTCTTGAGAAAAAGGGCCTTGACCAACGGACAGACAGACGGACAACAAAAAAAAGTCAAAGTGATCCTATAAGGGTTCCGTTTTTGCCAACTGAGGTACGAAACCCTAAAAACATAACTCAAATGAAGTCGAAGATACATAAAAAATACCCCAGTAATTTTTGAGAAAACCATAAACAAACATACACTGACATCAAACCGGAAACATCCTTTTTAAAATCGGCGAAATAAATAACCACATATCATGCATGCTGAACATTTCAGTGTAAAAGTAAATTAATATGCGCAAGTGTAATTATTAAAATTAGCGGCTACATCCCTGGCCCGCTATGAATACGTAATCGCAATGCTAATTACGTATGGACATCCCTACCGTTTGTTTACAGTTTGTCACAGTTTTTTTTTAAAACGACTTTTTGGTTTTAAAATGTGTGACGGCTTATGGGGGTTTTCTTCTTTTTGCGTCCGCAATAAAATGTATTTGGGCATTATGCTTGTCTTTGTTTTTTTCGTATCCTGAATTCCATTGATAAATGGTGTTTTTTTGCAAATAGGTTTTTACAAACACTTTTAAACGTCGTTTTTAAATAGATGGGGCCGGTGTTTTGTACCTGACTACTCTGAGAAGAAACAGCCTAAACAATCTCATAATCATGGTCGTACTATGCAGATTAGTGTCTGAGATGGTCTTTTGAAGAAAGAACCACACAGATTTGAGTGGACCTCTCCAGTCAGTGCAAGCATTTTTCAGTTATTGTGTAGCTCGACATTGCTTTGAACATTCATAGGTAGACATGAAAACGATGCATTTTCTCAACCTTTCATCAATCAATCTTTGGGTCAAATAAGACAGCATTGCGATAGAGTACAAAAAAATAAGTAAGAAAAATACCATTTAGCATTTTTTTTTCATTTTAATCTTAATTTTATCATTTTGTTTTGTCCTGTGCGCAACAAATAATTTTTGTTCGTTCTTTCTAACATCACAGTTTCAATTTCACCAAAGAGAGATACCTATAATTTGCCTAATTGTATTAAAAGGCAAGCCTATTGCCACCAAATGTGCCCAAACCCAGACTCAAAACCACACCACCAAAATAACAGGGCACCTCCCCCTAAATAATTGCGGGCACTCCTAACAATTGGAATGCTATAGCTAAGGATCCTTCGTCACGAAATGGACATAAATCAGAATCAGGCGATCATTGTAACGAAGTGTCGTCTAAAATAGATGGGGGCCACCGTAGTGGTGGATAATACTGATTAATAGACCCTGGCTGGTGATTTTCGAGGGGTAATAAGAAGCATAGTTTCAAGAAGGAGCTCGTGGCTAAATAATAACAGCCGCTCGGATCGATCTTTAGGTTATATCGTGCTTGCCTAGGTTGGTCTGTGGATGGGTGAACACCCATTACATACCGAGTTTCCTCCGTGCCTCGGAAAGCACGTTAAGCCGTTGGTCCCAGCCGTCATTTGTAGATTTTTGACAGTCGTTAGGTAGTCAGTGGCACAAAAAGTCTGACAACCAGTCTTATCAAGGGCTTTCTTATTACCCAGTACTAACTGAGTTGTGGATGTCAGATAGGCAGTCGCCCCATGTAAAATGGATGGATGGTATTCAGCTGCATCTGATTAGACTGGAAGCCGACCCAAATACAGTTGCGAAAAGGTTAGGAAGATGATGATGATGACATGCAGTGAAGGACCCAGCGTTTTTGGCGTTTTTTGGTAGTTCTTAGAAGCTAAAAGTAAACATGGTAAATATCGTGTTTCTAGTGTTAATGAAACGGTTAAGCTAAAAGTAAGTTTCAAATAAAGAATACTAAAGACTTATGGCACATCTGTAAGTACGGAAGTACCCCACAGCCCAAAACAATCATAAACGAGAGATTGTACCTACCTAGTCTAAATAGACTAAATTTCGACTTAAACATAACTGGTGAAATGTGAATTTACTATAATTACACCTCTACCTAATCATTGGGGGATTGTAGATGATGTTATGTTATGTATGCTTACCCTATGCCGGTTTGTGGAACCACAACTGGACCCGGGCAGAGTCGATTTTGCAAAGCCTTTGGGCATCATTACGTATCGATTTAATGGCTCTAATGATTTAACTCTCCCAATACCCGGTTATGATGGTCGAAATCAACCTCTGAGAGCGCGGGTTGGTTTTCAAGATGTGTAAAAAATAATCTAGACAGCAGAAATTCGTTTCCTCATATATTCTTACTTAAATTCTTGGTTTAGACTGCATGTACTACTCTGTCAAGAAAGCACCGGGAAACGACCAATAATACACAAAATGTTAGTTTGTCCAAAGTTATTTTATCGCCTTCAAAGTATGCTCCTTCAGAAACGATACACTTACGCCAACGAATAATCCAATCATCAAAACATTTTTTAAACGCTTTTTCCGGAATTGAGTTCAGTTCTCGCCGCGTCGCGAAGTCTCCTTTATGTCTTCTACCGAACGAAAACGGGTGCCACGAAGTGGTTATTTGAGTTGTATATAATGTAAACTCCTTCCGCTTTGGGTGGAGTGGGAGGGAATGTAAGACTTTTACTGACTAAAACCTATCCATGTTCCTTCTTTGCCCTTTGTGTTCCAGGGCCGCGATATCTCTTTCGAACAGTCCCGCAGCATGTATATCAACTTACAACTCAAATCATTGCACGGATCGGGCTAAATTTTGGCATCACGCTAGTTATTATGAGGTGCCTACCTCATAATAACTAGCGTGATGCCATCCGTTTAGAAACGATTTTTGAAATTCAACCCCAATAAATCTTTCCAAGCATTAGCGGCCGAACGGATGTGGCATGCACCCACTACCTCCCAATTTCGCCTCCGGGACATGATCTACAGTGACCTGTTTACAAAGCACTTTACCGATTGTGCACCGAAGTAGGCCGCTGTAAACATAACTTGGCAAAATGGGGAATTAAAGATCCTTCCGACACACAGTGTGAAAGCGGTGCTCCCGACCAGTCAATGTCCCACTTGCTGGAGTGTCTTAAGTGTCCCAACACCTGCAATTTAGAGGACCTAAAAGACGCCATAGGCGCCGCGATTAACGAGGCCACATACTGGGCCCAAGAAATTTAAACAAGTATCAACGACACGAAAGAAGAAGAAGAACCTGGGTGTGAACTAGGTCCGAAATATTTATTTTTATTTTATCCCAGTAATAGTTAAGTGAAACTTGATAAAGTGGCTGGAAGAAACTGGCACAAAATCGCCAAAAGTGGAGATATTGCAGAAGAGGAAAGGATGATTTCCACCAAACGGCCCGCATCGCATCGGATCGGAACGGAACGGATTTTACAATCTTTAAACGATATTAAATCGTGAAGTTAAAGTCTGTTTACCATCGCGCAAAGCAGTTTAACCGCGAGCGTCTTCCGCGACATGAAATAATGCCACGCGCGATCAGCTCCGTTCGCCTGTCGTCGTATCCAATCGGACCCTTTCGGGCGTCAACACGGTAGGAATGAATATTTAACTATGCGCAGAAACGGATACGTTCACAAGTGACGGTACGGGGCCGATCGTATCGACATCCTGCCGGACGTGATCGGATATCACCGCATCCGTTCGTATCCTTTCCGACGCGATGCGAGCCGTTTGGTGGAAATCAGCCTAAAGATGAAGAAAAGTTTTTTAGTTAGTTCTAGCCTCATTGCTAGGTATGTCCATTTTGCAATTGAGTACTTAGATTTTAAAGACAGTATAGACGAGAGACATGTCATAGTCCCATCATAGACTCGTCATGTGTAATCAGCCTATAAACGTGAAGCGACCGTGGCCTTACTCAAACGGGGCGCAAGCACGCGAGTGACTCCAACTAATTGATCGTTCGACTGCTTTACGAGTCTGTGTTCTAATTGATTTAGGAGTGAATTAATTTTGTTAAGCGATAGTTTAATATGTTGAAGTGGCTTGTTGGCTCGCTTGATGTTCGAGGCAGTGTGCAAATGTAACCAGATTTGGGCTTTCCGAGAATTCTTTCTCAGGTTTTTACCGAGAGTTTGAGGTATCTTAATACCTCACGATTGATACCTCAAGCTTTGTTCATCAACACCTAGCCTTTCCCCAACTACGTTGGGTCGGTTTCCAGTCTAAACGGAGCGGCTGAAGACCAGTATTTTACATGGAGCGACTGCCTATCTGACCTCCGCAACGCAGTTAGTACTGGATGTTATGATACCCCTTGGTGGCTTAATAATAACAGCCGCGCGGGTCAATATTTAGGTTAAGCCGTGCTTGTCTAGGTTGGTCTGTGGATAGGTGTCCACCCATTACATATCGAGTTTCCTTCGTGCCTCCGAAAGCACGTTAAGCTGTTGGTCCCGGGTGTCATTTGTAGATCTTTGACAGTCGTTAGGTAGTCAGTGGCTCAAAAAGTCTGACAACCAGTCTTACCAAGGGGTATCGTATTATCCAGTACCAACTGGGTTGTGAAGGTCAGATAGGCCGTACATATGAGAGGAGGTTTCAGGGGAACTTAAACAAGTGTCTGATTATCGTAAACATGTATATAGTTTATTTGTCAGTTCACATAACAGTAAATTAAAATAGTTGGAAAATTAAGTTTTCGCGTACAATATGGGCGCGTGGCGCCACGACCGACTTGCGCGGGGAGTTGAGAAATGCACGCACAAGCGCGTTGCGCGTAAGCAAGCAGCGGACTGGCGAAGCGACGGTTACCCGCTTGCAACGGCAATACTATACAATACTGGTATTCAGCTGCATCCGGTTAGACTGGAAGCCGACCCCAATATAGTTGGGACAAGGCTAGGCAGATGATGACTGTAAAAACCCAGTAATCTTACTGTACCTTAAAAACTATGAAACATTCCCATTTCTGAGTCACACCGCCATGTCATACTGTCTGAATATTACGCGAAGGCGCGTCGCTTGATTGACTGAATACTAAATATAATTAGGGAAACTAATCTAATGGGACACGAATTAATTGTGTTTTGTGGTAATGGCTTGTTCAATTATTATAATGTTATTGTTTGGTAATTTTATGAGGTAATCTGACTGGCCTTTTTCAGTTTTAATTACCATTATTTTTGACGGCGCGGTTGGCGCAGTGGCTGAGAGATTGACTGCTGCGCTGCGTTCCGCGGGTTCGATACCCGCACGGAACAAACATTTGCATGGCCTACAGGTAGTTGTTCCGGGTCTGGCTCTTTGTGTTCGTGAGTTTAAATATTTGTAAACGCACCCACGATACAGGAGAAATTCCAAGTGTGGGGCAAAGTATAACAAAAAAAAAAAAGATTTCAACTTTTTTACTTCAATATTGCTGATATGTGTGACTGAACTGCTGAGCTTCAGGTTTGCCAGCGAGCCATGGAGCATAGTATCCTGGAGTTCAGCTTTCGGAACGTGCCAGGAACACATTTTTTTACTCGTACTGCCACTAACTGTACTGACTGACTCGCTGGTCTATGAGTTGCAAGCGCGACTGCTGAGCATGAGGTTCTGGGTACGATTCCCGGGTCGGGCAAAGTGTTATTGGGTTTTTCCATCAGGAATTTCTCAGTAGCAGCCACGGAGTCTGGATTTGTGCCCGGTTGATTGCAATAGGCTCGGCCCCAGTTGCATGGGACTTAAACGTAACTGGCGAAATGTACTACTAGTTGCATCTCTGCCTAACCCTTCGGGGATTACAGGCGTGGTGTTATATTTATGTATGTATCTAAAAATGGTGCAAAAATTCATTTGTCATCCATCTTGATTTCTCTCTTATTCCCAAAAATACTCGGACACTCCAAATATTCGTCTAGTTCAACTAAATTATTAAATTCCTTATTTTAGCCTCTAACCCACTAAAATAACTAAATCCTCCCCCAAACTATTTACCCCCGAGTAACGAACCCCGAACCGTGCGCACGTATTCCTAATTGGCGCCTTTTGAAACCCTTTGACCCTCCAAAGGTGTACTACGTTCAAAAAATAAATAATATCGCCGGAACCGGTCCGGGCGGTAAACCACGGACCGGACCTGTTGGACTACCGGCCATTACGGACCGGATTTTGTTTAGAACTAGCTGTGCCTCACGGTTTCACCTACCGTCGACGTTCCTGACTTTTTTGTTATTTCTACTTTTAAGGTCCGTTGCCATTTATACAAGGGGGTATTCTAGACTACCAAAAAGGTCGCATTATTAGCAGCAAGTCGCCATAATCTGCCTAGCCTTTTCCCATCTATGTTGGGGTCGGCCTCCAGTCTAACTGGATGCGGCTGAATAAGACTGGTTGTCAGACTTTCGGGCCACTAACTGCCTGTAACGACTGTCAAAGATCTACAAATGACTGCCGGGACCAACGGCTTAACGTGCTTTCCAAGGCACGGAGGAAACTCGGTATGTAATGGGCGGTCACCCACCAACCTAGGCACGCGCGGCTTAACCTTAAGATCGTCCCGAGCGGCTGTTATTATTAGCAGCAAGTGTTTACCATAATTTCACAAATAAATAAAAGTCAACCCTCCTCTAGGGTATATCTCAAAAAACTCTAATATTACTCAATCGATATAATATCATGTTATTTATCATGCTACCAGTAAGAAAGGAATGTCATATATTACGCATACTTACACAAAAATGGGCCATCATACTAGGAAACGGGGAAGGCATTCTATTTAATACCTACCGATAATCTTTTCGGCGTACCCCAAAATGCCATTTTCTTTGCCTTTTCTTGAAGGAAGTTTTTTATCTTTAAGATTAGTCTGCCACACTATTCCAGCCACCGAAACTTTTCTAAGCCAGGATCTAAAGAGGTGATATCGATTTTATCAAAGAACTTTATGGAATTCGAGAAACGATATAATCAATCATGACATGACATCCTATATTATAATTCATCATAGTTTTTTTTATAGAAGAGCTGCTCATATATGAATACATTTAGCGATTTTTAAAACCCGTTTTTGGCTCAACAATTTCTGAAATTATGATTTAGCGAGCAGGAGCTCGTGGCTAAATAATAACAGCCGCTCGGGTCGATCTTGAGGTTAAGCCGCGCTTGTCTAGGTTGGTCCGTGGATGGGTCCATTATACACACCTTAAGTCGTTAGTTCCAGCTGTCAATTATAGATCTTTGACAGTCATTACAGGTAATCTGTGGCCCGAAAGTCTAGCAACTAGTCTTATCAAGGGGTCTCGTATTACCCAGTACTAACTGGGTTGTGGCGGTTAGATAGGCTTTTGCTCCATGTAAAATACTGTTATTCAGCTACATCCGGTTAGACTGGAAGCTGACCCCAACATAGTTGGGAAAAGGCAGACAGACGATGATGAGTTAACGAGCATTATCTGCTTACATGAACTCGTCTATCGCAGTTTGACGGCACGGTTGGCGCAGTGGCTGAGCGATTGGCTACTGCGCTGCATGTCGCGGGTTCGATAACCGCACAGAACAAATATTTTTATGATCTACAGGTACTTGTTCCGGGTCTGCCTGTTTCTGTATGAGAGTTTTAAATGTTAGTAAACTAGCATAAAAAAAAAAATTTGCTGCCCATAGGCCTCTTCCCAAGCTCAAGAACACTCAGCATTTCGTCAATATGATCAAAATTATATTTATTTACACGTAAAAGTAATTTTTCAATAAAGCGCAGGTGCTGTATACATAATTTTGCTCTTGACCGTAAACATACCTCACGATCACTCCACTTACACGTAATTGGCGCCGACAATGGCAATTATGTGGCCTTCACACGTAATTAGAGACCTTTTGATAGAGACTAATTTGTATAGGGTCCAGTACCACAGGTCAGGTTGGCTACTCATTAGTTTCTATGTGGAATTATAGACCGACCGCTTTAATGAGTCCTCCGACTTGCCCCATCAAGGACACATTAAGCGTCCACAAAGTCCTAACAATATCCCACAGGTTATTTGCTTTAAAATAACCATAATTTACGTAGGTATTACGATACTAATAGAAGAAATACGTGATCAACCTTCAGAATATTCATTTAAATTTATACATTCGCGAGGACTCATTAAAGCGGTCGGTGTATAGCTTGGAATTACTAGGTATTTAGAGCACCATCTGGTTATATTTGCCGCGTAGGTAATGTTGCTTGTATAAAGATACAAGTTTTCTAGTCCCGATTTACCCTATACCTTCGGCAATGTGTAGTCATATTTTAGGCATAATTGCGGAAAAAAAATTCAGCTGTCCAATACAAAACTTCAATACTACTCGATCCAAATGGCTGTTTATTTTTTGCATTTACGATGTTTGAAAGTTGTTCAATTTGTTGGGCTGTATCATACCACAACTTTCTGAGACACGCGGTTTTTTTACCATATTTCCTATTTTTTTACCTAAGAAATCTTTATACTGTTTGTATGCACCTATTTCTTTGAGGAGCTCGTGGCTAAATAATAACAGCCGCTCGGGTCGATCTTAAGGTTAAGCCGCGCTTGCCTAGGTTGGTCCATGGATGGGTGACCGCCCATTAGATACCAAGTTTCCTCCGTGCCACGGACAGCACGTTAAGGTCCCGGTTGTCATTTGTAGATCTTTGACAGACGTTACACGTATAACACGTAGTCAGTGGCCCGAAAGTCTGACAACCAGTCTTACCAAGACGTATCGTATTACCCAGCACTAGCTGGGTTGTGGAGGTCAGATAGGCAGTCGTTCCATGTAAAATACTGTTATTCAGCTGCGTCCGGTTAGACTGGAAGCCGACCCCTACATAGTTGGGAAAAGGCTAGGCAGGTGCGTGCAAGCATAATAATACTTTGAAGAAACGGCAGATCGAGACTAGAATCCCACCCAACAACAAATTGAACTTTTACAAAATGTAGCATAAAAAATGCAAGTAAAACCAATAACCAAATAACAAAAAAAATCTTCCTTAAACTACGTCATGTCCGGTATTCTAGATTCCCCTTCATGAAAATTATTTTTTAACTCAATTCCGCCGGTCCTATTAAAGGCAACACGGAACAATGGCAGATTGAGTTTCAGTTATTTAATTAGGCCTCTTCGGCGCCAATTAAGAGTTCCCCTATCGGTCCTAGCTATTGGTCCAAAGTTTTGAGGAAGGTTTTTCTTTATTTATATTGCAAGATAGGCCTGCTCTTGACCTCGATCACGCCTGATGGAAAGCGATGGATGAGGTCTATGATGGAACGAGCCAGAAGATGCCTGATCACTCTTGCTTTGAAGGCAGACGGGTTAAATGTGGGAGGGAACAGAAATGCCGGCAGAGAGTTCCACAATTTGACTGGATCGATTGTCGTCGCTTTTTTATTGTTTCAGCGTTAGGATTGTTTGTTAAGACAGCCTGACCAGCTTGTGGTTTTCCCACAGCTGGGACAGAGACCTCCTTCCTCTCTGGGAGAGGGGGTGGGCAGTCCCATTTTACCGATTAACCGAGCTTTGTTATGAAGAGAGCTTTCCAAAACCAGAAACAGAGAAAAGAAATACGAAACTTTTATTTGAAAACATGGGTACACGGTGAAAAAAAAGAGCAAAATGCAAAAAAAAAAAGCAGATTTGGTCTTCTGAATTATGGAACCAATACCAGCCAGGCATTGCATGACTTAAAAGAATAGTTTAAGGTAATTGATTTAATTTATTATTTAGTTGTTTTGACAAATGATTATTCTATTATTTTATTGTATTTTTTTCAATTAATTTTTAATGTATGAAAATCGTGTTTTATGCTCTAAATGTATAATGATTTGTGTTTTTTTTTCTAAACCTGACGTAATTTTGATAAACATTATTGCGTTAGGGAGATGTCAAAAGCGTCGCCTTTTGTTCGTTTTTGTCTTCATCTTTCATCAGTATATATTATAAAGCTGCAGTGTTTGTTTGTTTGTTTGTTTGTTTGTTTGAACGCGCTAATCTCTGGAACTACTGGTCCGATTTGAATGATTCTTTCAGTGTTGGGTAGTCCATTTATCGAGGAAGGCTATAGGCTATACATCCGAAATAAAACGTCTTAAACACATAATAAAAAGTGAAAAATGAATTCATTAGTGACCCGATCAACGCAAGTTTTATTTCGGAACTCTGCATATTTCTCTCGCTCTCCGAATGATTAACAAAAATCCTTAAAAACAGCTAGAGAACTAATTTACATTGACAACTGCGATTATTCGAGACCGAAGACAAAACCACTGACCTAGCCTACTCCATTCAAAGTATCAAAAACCGCATTCACCATTTCAGCTGCAAGACGTCCACTGCTGGACATAGGCCTCCCCCAAGAGTCGCCACATTGAGTGGTCCCGTGCGACTCGCATCCAACGGAACCCCGCAACCTTAACCAGGTCATCGGTCCACCAAGTGGGAGGCCTTCCAACGCAACGTCTTCCGATTCGCGGTCGCACAGAACTTCTCGGCCCCATCACTAGAACCCCAACACCCCAATCTCAAGAACCGCATTAAATCATGCAAAACTTTTCAAGACCCATAGCTGTCATACAGCACCGCCCGACCCAAACCCATCACAGTGTCGTAACAGACGAGCCAGAACTGGGTCGAACTTGTTAAAACCAGTTTCCGAGGTGTATCGAACAAACAGACCAACAGGTTGGCCTTGAGGTTGGTTGCATGCTAAGTATTACGAACAGCTATATTTGGATGTTGAATGTTGGATTAGTACTTTATATACAACAGGTATTAAATTTTCATAACCACGTTCCTGGCTTGTAGTACAAGGTTTTATAGATTTTGATATAAGCAAAGCCAAGTTCCTTCCTGCAGGTCTGGACCAGCAGACGTACTGCGGCGTGCCATCCGCACTTCGTTGATATCCCGACGAGTCGTACTCAGCGCTTCTCCTCCACGTTTATTATGCGCACAGCCAAGATGTGGAACTCTCTGCCGGCATCTGTGTTCCCTCCCACATTTAACCCGTCTGCCTTCAAAGCAAGAGTGAACAGGCATCTTCTGGGTACGCTCGTTCCATCATAGACCTCATCTACCGCTTTCCATCAGGCGTGATCGAAGTCAAGAGCAGGCCCATTTTGTAAAAAAAAAAATTGTGAAAATGTTGGAACTTTGACCTTCAATATCTCCGTAACTAGAAGGTTCCTAGGTATACCCAGGAATAATTTTTGCGTAGAGTTACTTAGTTTGATGTACAGAATGCTTGGTTGACGGCTTCGTGAAGGGTCCGTTTACACCTAGTATAATCGGGAGACTAGTTACTAGAATTCCTTTGATATATTGCTTGCAGGGTCATAATAAATAATTATAATTTATGTATATCAATTTATGTTAACAAAATGGTATTTTTCTTATTTATTTTTTTGTACTCTATCACTAAGCTGTCCTATTTGACCCTAAGGTTGACTGGTAGAGAATGCCTTGTAGCATTAAGTCCGCCTATGTACCACTTTTGTACATGAAGTTTAAATAAATAAATAATATAAGCGACAGAAGCTACATTACATCCAGTCAGGTCCCTGACCTATTTGCTAACCTTCCACAAGACGACCTTTAACTAAACTAAACCTCGTCAGACTTGCGATTAGGCAGATTCGCTACACGGCTGAAATTGTTCAGTCGATCGTAAAGGTCATAAAAACTCTGTTCAACTACACTCAAAAGGCCTACAATGCGCTGCGGATCCAGTATAACAACGCATTTAGGGTGCTGTTGCGTCTGCCTCGGTTCTGTAGCGCGTCATCCATGTTCGCTGAGGCTCGTATCGACGGTTTCGATGCTGTAGGCGTAAGAAAGCGGCCTCGCTGCTAAACAGACTTCGTGGCAGCCCCAACAGCATTATGAGCGCCATAGTCGGGAGGCATGACAGCCCGTTAGTGAGGTCATTAGACACCTGTCTGTGTTTTTAGTTAAGTACTAACATGTGTTAAGAATATTGTTACTAACCCAATGGATCCTGGCTGTCTAAATAAATAAATGAATTATATTATATTATTATATTCACAAAATATTAGTTTACTTTATCAACCTCCTTGATCTCGAATAATAAAATATCAAAGCATTTAAACTCTTTAGAATAGTCATACAGTCATGCCCCTTGACCGACTTTTAAAAATCCTATCCTAACTAATATTATAAATGTGAAAGTAAGTTTGTTTGTTTGTTACCTTTTCTCGCCTAAACCACAAAACCAATCATCCTGAAATTTTTCACATACGTTGTCAGGTGAACAGAAATGGACATAGATTACCTTTTATCCAAAAAAAAGTACTGTTCCCGAGGAAAACTTACACGTATCTTTCGAATCATGATTGAATTATATTATTAAAAGTAGAGTACAACCCGAATTGATTGTCAAATTCTAAATTAACGCAAGCGAAGCCGCGGGCAAAAGCTAGTCATCTATAACTTACGCGTTAGTTAAGGAACCCCAACCTACCAATATTAGCTTTGTCAGACAATAAGTATTTACTAGATTATTATTTCCCAATTTCCCCACTGCGCGATCAGCATTTATAATTATCTAGAACATGCGTCAATCTGATCACGCTGTGCATGTACTACGTTAGCAATTAAGTTAGTATATAAGATCAATATTTTGTTAGATTTAATTAATTACTGTTTCGCTGTAACTCTGTCGGAATAAAGTTATTTTTAAATACTTCCGTTGTCGCTTACTTAATTGGCGCAGCCGGTAGGATCTCTGTAGTCAGTTTGCCGTGTATACAATTCTACGTGGAGTAGCCGACATCCGTGTCTACGGTTTAGCAGAGATCGCCGAACAAATAAATTCATTAAGAAGCCACTTCGAGTTACGGAAGAGGAGTTAAGGAACCCCAACCTACCAATATTAGCTTTGTCAGACAATAAGTATTTACTAGATTATTATTTCCCAATTTCCCCACTGCGCGATCAGCATTTATAATTATCTAGAACATGCGTCAATCTGATCACGCTGTGCATGTACTACGTTAGCAATTAAGTTAGTATATAAGATCAATATTTTGTTAGATTTAATTAATTACTGTTTCGCTGTAACTCTGTCGGAATAAAGTTATTTTTAAATACTTCCGTTGTCGCTTACTTAATTCGTTCCTACCACAATCTTGCAGTTTCTACCTTAAATACAACAGCCTGAAATTCATCAATATTAACATAGGGTAACTTTAATAAAAAACTTAAACTTAAACTTTTTTTTAACTCGTTTAATTTCTGATTTTTTTTTTCTTATGTTATCACTTACTTTTGTGAATGCTGGTTAACCTATAATTGGCGACTGTGTAAGTCCAAGACTAAAACCTATGTATACTTATGATATGTCGTACACACAAGCTGTTGGTGAACCTATAATTAATAAATAAATAAATAAATAAACTTTTTTGCCAACCTAGTTATTTCAGTAAAGGTCAAACTTTAGACTGAACGAAATTAACGGTAATTGTAACAAAAGCTGTTCGTGTATTACCGTATCTTCATGTTCAGTGACTGTTTAACACGATGTACTAAAATAGACTCACGTGAAGGTTTGGAAAGGTTTGTAATCTACTTCGCAGTACGGTATTTTAATGTGTAATGTATAAACGACCTTGTAATGACTTCATTGGATTTGAATGTCACTTGTGCGTCATTAAATGACAATATGATCATTCTTAGTCTAGTATGACCACTTTAAGTGGCCAGTTCAAGGTGGCGTTACTTGTGAAGAAAATGTGCATCGATATGTCAAACTTGGTACAGACGCCAGCACATCACGCTACCCGAAACTGTCATTTTTTTTTTAAATTTGCTTATTTTTGCTTTACCGCACTTCTTATTTTCTTCATTAGGAAATTGCACCCGTGCGAAGCCGGGGCGGATCGCTAGTTTTTTCATGAATACCACTCGCTTTATAACCATAATCCTTTACACTATGTTACCCTCTATATTTACTCCCAGATGTTGATTCACAAGGGGACACACTGAGTCCCTTTATTTCAACATTCACCCTATTGTCTATGCAAATAAATAAAATTGTAGTGTCTGTTTGTAATTTCAAAATAACAGCTTTTTTTGAATGCATATGAAAGTATATACGGTAATTATATAAAAAATACAATTTTTTAAATTTTGTGTGTCTGTCTGTCCGGCTGTTTGTTCCGGCTAATCTCCGAAACGGTTGGACCGATTTTGACGGGACTTTTACTGGCAGATAACTAATGTTATAAGGAGTAACTTAGGCTACTTTTACGACGAGTTAGGGGAAAACCCTTGACATTGTTAACAAAATGAGATTCAAACAGGAATTTTTACAATAATTTTACGCGGACGAAGGACGCGGGCAAGAACTAGCTAAAATAAATAACAGACGTATATACCGCCACCTGTTACATAACATAACCACGTTAAAGACGTTTGTAATGATTAATTAGCAGTTGGAATGTTTCATATGCTTCTTTTTCTTCTTTCTTTATCGTGTGGTTAATGCCTAACCTGGTGTAAGAGTTTTTATGCCACCCATGGGCCTCTGACTTGGCTTTACATGCCGTCAAAAAAAATCTCTCAGGCATGCAAGTGATAATTCTACAATTCGCACGTGGATACGAAAAATCAGAGGTG
Source organism: Noctua pronuba (assembly GCA_905220335.1). Classification (NCBI taxonomy): domain Eukaryota; kingdom Metazoa; phylum Arthropoda; class Insecta; order Lepidoptera; family Noctuidae; genus Noctua; species Noctua pronuba. Next base: position 5,123,453 of record LR999918.1, on the reverse strand, counting down.
CGTGTCTTGGGTTCGAACTTGAGACGTATGCCTTGGCAGTCCTATGGTCACACCACTAGTCTATCAATATGCTTATAAATCGGTTATGGCGTGTGGAATGGTAGAGAATGTGAACTAGTTTCCGCGGTAAACTTAGTGGGCACTGTAGGTACGGAAACCTCTATGGTTATTTATGAATTACTAACTAACTTTGTAAGTAGAATAGAAAAAGTTTAATGAGAGCTAGACGGCAGTCAACGTGTCGATGTTAAAATTAAATACTCAAAGAAATAACAAAGACATTTAAATATTTACGAGCGATAGACAATTTTTACTTCTTAGTAAAAATCGTTCCGTCTAGTGTCATACGCCCGCTTGTCATGTAGCATTCGTGTGCCAAATTCAAATGGTCGGGTTACAGAAGACAAAAAAATGGAATGTGTTGTTTTATAACAAAGAATTACTCAGTCCTGGAAAATGTCACATAAACCCGAGGTACTAAAAGTAAGTTCGTATTTTATATTTATTTATTCGTTGTACACGTTGTTTTGTATTTTAAATTTATATTCGTATCTGACTGTGGTATCACTTTGGGTCCTATCAGAATACCACAATAAAGATATTGATTTATTGATTGACTTTTTTTAAATGTTGCAGCACTATGCTGAGATAGGGGTATTTTGGCTTCGTACAGGACCAACTTCATTTGTTCTATCTATTTCTTTCTTACATTTATTTTTTAATTATTTTTTGTTATATTGTGAATTCAATTTTTTTTTAGGTTTGTCCTGTGTGAGATTTCTTTTTTTTTTCTTTAAAAAACGTTACCCCACACTAGAAATTTCTCCTGTATCGTGGGTGCGTTTACAAACATTAAACTCACACACACAAACAGCCAGACACGGAACAACTTCCTGTAGGCCATACAAATATTTGTTCCGTGCGGGAATCGAACCCGCGACACGCAGCGCAGCACTCAATCGCTCAGCAACTGCGCCAACCGCGCCGTCAAAAAATAGTTAAATAAATACTTTTTCATTCTTTCTTTCTTTCTTAAATAAACAGCTCGTGAATATTCTAGAAAACTAGACCAACTTTTAAAAAACCCTGCCTGCCTATAAACTCAAAACTAATACAATTCCACAGTTAACCCGTTAACCTCACTTCATCACTTAACCCACAAATAAAACCTACAGTTAACCCTCCCAGTTTTTCTTTACACCGTAACAAATTTTATTCGTCTACCCCCAAACCGGCTCGTAAAAGTATTCAGGCGTTTTTTATTTAACTTTCTTTTTGGTATGAACTCCGTAATGAGGTTTTTTATGGTTTTACGTACTGGGTTTTAGAGGTTCAAATTAAATATTAAAAATCGGTGGTATTGTGAAAGAAGGTGGATGAGGAGCTCGTGGCTAAATAATAACAGCCGCTCGGGTCGATCTTCAGGTTAAGCCGAGCTTGCCTAGGTTAGTCCGTGGACGGGTGACCACCCATTACATATCAAGTTTCCTCCATGCCTCGGAAAGCACGTTAAGCCGTTGGTCCAGGCTGTCAATTGTAGATCTTTGACAGTCGTTAAGTAGTCAGCGGCCCGAAAGTCTGACAACCAATGTTACCATATATCAGTAGGAGCCACAGAGTCTGTATTTGTGCCCAGTTGATGGCAATAAGCTCGCCCCCTATTACATGGGACTTAAACATAACTGGCGAAATAGGGTACGCTATTACTACTCCGCGAAAACGAAGTCGCGTGCAACAGCTAGCCCCTTATAAATAACAGATTGTGTAAGCACAATCTCTATTCAAGCTAATCCTATTCATGACTAAGACTGTTTCGCTACTAGCTCGCACGATTGGACCGCCTGTGCAGCCGAGCAGCCGAGCACAATGTTTGTACAGCTCTGTACATACGCTATTGAGAGCAGGCTAGACTCCAATTGAGTTCGATGAACTATGAATTAGATTTAAGGCTGATCACCCCTTTGCTACATGGGAGCCGTCTGAGGTGATCTCAAATAGTGCAGGTCCAGTTGAAAACCAGCGTCAGGCACTAGTTGTTCGGCATTTTGCTGAACTGGGCCTATTTGGCGCAGCCGTGAGCCACACAGTGTTATTTTTTTTGTTTAGTTTTCAGTTTTTTTTTGTATTGTATTATTGTTTTATATTGTATGCACTTGTGGCATGTGCCAAATAAAAGTATTTTCTTTCTTTCAAATACGCGCTTATACATACACCTTTAACCTTTTCACGAGTTTATTAGAGTCGCTACCCTATCCAGGATCATCGTCTGCCTTGCCTTTTCCCAATTATGTTGGGGTCGGCATCTTGTCCAATAGGATGCAGCTGAATACCAGTATCTTACATGGAAAGACTCTCTATCTGGCCCCACAACCCTGTCACCGGATTATAACTGAGAAAAAACGAAAGCATCTGTATTACCGAAGCGTTCGAACAGGCCTGACAGAAGCTGCGTACCGGAAGGTCGAAGGAATCTGTTGGATGTGAGAAGCACAGCGCTGTTCGATGCGGTGTCGCTTTGGATAGGCCTATGCCCAGCTGTGAACGTATTTCAGCTAGAATAATGACGATCATGGAGGCAAAGATGCAATCATGCAGACTTTTGCTTGTCAAAACGGAACACAGCACTGTTCTGAATTCTCATTTTCTGTCTTATATTTGAAGCGAGAGGTATCAAGTATGTAAGCGAAAGATAAAGGGGGAAATTTCATGCCACCCATGGATGGTCCTCTGACTTGGTTTTACATTTAACCGCCGCAGTCCAATAGCATCCTTATAGTAATAAAGATGCCTCTAATATGACAGACCTGTGACCTAATAACAACCTTATTACTATATGCTTAAAGGTCACTGTGATCTAGACAGCGATGCTTGGGTGGGGTTAATTCAACTGTCAAAGAACTGAAGTCTATAAACCAGCACTTTTTCAACGTCAAAATTAAATCAAGTACATAAAACAGTCCCCCTACACCCCCAGCAACACATCTGTCTCTTCAAGTTGGCCTATTTACCTCCCAATCACAAAGAGGCAACCTCAATGACTGAAAACTTTACTAATATCAGAACTTCAATAAACCCAAGTTATTGAACCGCATCCAACTCATGAAGTCCTCGGCATATCTTCACGTAACAAATTCATATTGTGCGTCTGAAAAGCAAGATGTAATACGCAATAAAACAAAGAGGTCAGTGATCTCACAGAATATTTAGAGCCTCTTTCATATTTTTTCATTCTTACAGCACTTCGGAATAATAAATAAAGTGACAGAAAGCTCTATGATTTAGGCTCAACGTACAGTTATAAGAGGGCACGAGGCTAAATAATAACAGCCGCTCTGGTCGATTTTAAGGTTCAACTGCGTTTGCCTGGGTTGATCCGTGAATGAATAATCACCCATTAAATACCGAGTTTCCTCCGTGCCTCGGAAAGCATCATCATCCTTGACAGGTAGTCAGTGGCCTGAAAGTCTAAAAACTAGTTTTACCAAGGGGTACCACAGCACTAACTGGGTTGTGGAGGTCAGATAGGCCGTCGCTCCATGTAAAATACTGGTATTCAGCAGCATCCGGTTAGATTGGAACCGACCCAAACGTAGTTGGGCAAAGGCTAGGCATGGTGATGTACAGTTATAAGACCTGTACCGGATCAGCCGTGCCTCATCTCGATCCTTTCGGGATTCTTTCTATGAAACTCGATACTGCAAAGCTCACTTTTAGGCTATGTCCTTATAAGGCGCGTAACAGTGAGCGGCTTACTGTTTGCTCCAGTTTGCCTCCCTAGATCTTTTCAATTAAGTGTCCACTCAAACTGCGTACAGTACACAGCGTGTTCTGTACGCAGTTTGTGGCGTTTCGCTTGCCGACTCATTCAGTGAGCGGACGATTCTTTGAGAAATTAAGCGCGGAGTTTGCTCCAGTTAGCGGCGAAGCACGCTCGCTACGCCAGCGATAGCAACTGAGATTGTTTTCTTTGACAAGAGTTTGCCAGCGCTTCGCGGCTATGTGCTACAGTTCGCCTCGCACTCGACATTGAGTTAACGACCGATTCGCCGCTCAGAGTCAGCCAGCGAACAGTCAGCCGCTCACTATTTGCCTAATGGGGACGAAGCTTTAAGCACCACAACGGCATCGGGCTCAAAGCCAGTTCCGTGCAGCTTATAACTTATAAGTGTGCATAGACCTTTAATAGGAACACTAGATTACGTGCCAAGAAGCTGTATTTTTCTTTTTTTGCCCGACTGTGACGAAGTCCAAAAGGAGGGTAATGTTCTTCTTATTCTCGGCCTATTGCCAGGCTTCAAATTATGGAAATGGCAATGCCCTGAATAGCATATATTTTATAGCAATTTTTAATGTCATGGGAAATCCCGCGTTGAATGTATAGTAGTGAGTCATGGGAATTTTGCCCTGGATAGCACACATAATATATTTATGAACGTTTTAACGGGGCCGCTTCAACAAAAAAATATTAAGAGCACGTTTCTTTTTGTATGACTGTCCCTGACTACGTTGGTCTTCTAAATTACGCAACGCATTCTCATGCATGTTATCATCTCAAGATATAAACAGAATATGATAAAGAGGTAAAATTTATTTGTAAGTTTATATGTTGGGGGTAATCTTCGGAACTGCTAATCCGATTCCGAAAATTATTCCACTCATGGGAAGCTACATTATCCCCGAGTGTCATAGGCTACATTTAAAACTTAATTTCCCTACTTAACGGGAGTGAAGCCGCAAACCGTGTAGAGTTATCCACTAGCCGGTAAGTCTTACCAAGGGGTATCGTATTAACCAGCTTCTTAGTTGAGCAGGTCAGATAAGCAGTCGCTCCATGTGAAATATTGGTATTCAGCTGCGTCCAATTAGACTGGAAGCCGTCCCCAACGAAGTTGGGAAAAGTCTAGGCAGTTGATAAAACCTTTGGGACTACATTTCGATTACAATATCACTATAAAAATAGCACTTTTCATTTGTAAAACTATTGAAAAGTAACATAAAACCAGGTATTAAAAATAGTTTCATATAAATTCTATTCTAAAGTTGCGTGATAAAGGTACATAATGTGTCTAGAATGTAGCCTTATGGTCTCAAATAACTACTCAATCACTATAGCTTTCAATTATTTTGTGATGCATCGTATTTTGTTTCATAATTACTTTTTGGTTGGCATTAAAGTATCATCATCTGCCTAGCCTTTTCCTAACTATATTGGGGTCGGCTTCCATTCTAACTGGATGCAGCTGAATATCAGTATTTTACATGGAGCGACTGCCTATCTGACCTCCACAACCCAGTTAGTACTGGGTAATATGATACCCCTTTGGTAAGACTGGTTGTGAGACTTTTTGGGCCACTGACTACCTAACGACTGCCAAAGATCTACAAATGACACCCGGGACCAACGGCTTAACGTACTTTCCGAGGCACGGAGGAAACTCGGTATGTAATGTGCGGTCACCCATCCACAGACCAACCTAGGCAAGCACGGTTTAACCTAAAGATCGACCCGACCGGCTGTTATTATTTAACCACGAGCTCCTCTGGAATTAAAGTAATGCATAAAAAAATGCATGCTCATATCATCTTTGTTGTCCCATGTTACTTGGGGTCGGCGCAACACGTTTTTTTCTTCCATTCTCCTCTAAAAACCGTTACTAAATCCATACAATCAATCTAGGATCATTTAAATCTTTTTCTTTCATATCATTCCTCACACAATCTATGCATCGTTTCCTTGGTCTTCCTCTCCCTCTCCATCCATTAACATTTATATTCATCACTCTTCTAGTCACATGTGGTTCGCCCCTCCTCATCAGATGTCCGCACCAGGACAGTCGATTCTCTATCAACTTTGCGGAGATTTTTTAGTACAAATTTCATGTAAGTTAGTAAGAATTTATTTGCATAAAATGCATGGTATATTATACAGGTTGTTATAAAAATGTTATAGAGCAGGACACATTCCGCCATAATAATAGCATGCAAAATCATATAATAACATGAAATACCCCCATGACCCCTGTACTATTCAATGCATCCATCAAAGAAATGTTTTAAGTTTGCAGCATTGGGCGCTACCATAAATTGTGATTTTTCACTTAAAAAAAAATAGTATCCCAGCAATAATTTTTGCGTAGAGTTACATTGTTTGATGTACAGAATGCTTGGTTAACGGCTTCGTGAAGGGTCCGCGTACTCCCTATACATAGACATAGGTATGGTGGTAGTATTTCCCTTCTTCTTCTTTCTTCGTTTATCGTGCGGTTGGTGCCTAACCAAATGTCAGAGTTTTTATGCCACTCATGGGCCTCTGACTTGGCTTTACATGCCGTCGAGAAATATCTCTCAGATTTGCTGTTGATCTTTGTATATGTATGTACACCTCTGCCTAATAATATATACATTCACCTTAAAAACTAGTATTAAAAAAAAACTTGAGAAAAATTTGGAACTTTGACCTCCAATATCTTAATTTGACGGCGCGGTTGGTGCAGTGGCTGAGCGATTGACTGCTACGTTGCGTGTCGTGAGTTTGATCCCCGCACGGAACAAATATTTATACGGCCTTCAGGTAGTTGTTCCGGGTCTAGCTGTTTGTGTATGTGAGTTTAAATTTACCCACGAAACAGGAAAAAATCCTAGTATGGGTTTGAAAAAAAAACTCCGTAACTAGAAGGTTCCCAGGTATGGTCTAGAACAAAAAAGTGATCGCAATGACGGGGAGAACAAGTGCCTTTCGGCTTCGTTAAGGGTCTTTTTACACCCTTTATTATCATACATACCATTTATGCTTTTGATCGTGCAGTCAGTGGTGATTAAAGCATTATTTTCCCATGACCATGAATTACATTGGTTTATAATCAGACTTATGTTCTTGGGTAATATAGTAAATACAGGGTGTAAAAATACCCTTAATGTAGCCGAAATTAAGGGTATTTTTACACCCTTTATTTAGGTGCAAAGGTATTCAGGTTAAATTTACCTAGGTACGTTTTACATTGTTCCCCAGGGGTCGCAGGTAAATTACGACCACAACCTAGTTGGATAAAGGCTGCGTGGATGAACTGGTCCCTTGCAAGCAATTAGACCAAAACAATTCAGCTTACTATATTTGTCTTAAGTAGAGGGAGGCGAGGTGGACGAGTATCTAGCATAGTTTCAAGGTGTTAGAAATGATTTTTGAATGACTAGAACATGCATCGGTTCAGTCCGTGTAATGTTGTATATTAATTTGTTTTTGTTTTTAATTTTTTCACGAAAGGTATGTGAGTTTCTTTGGGAAAGTTTTTTAATATGACGGGTAGACTCACATCCTTGAAGGATGCGGGTGATTAAATCTTCACCCTGTATGTGATAGCTATTTATTTTCAATGACAAAATTTTGTAATATATCGTTTATAGTTGAGGAGCTCGTGGTTAAATAATAACAGCTGATCGGATCAATCTTCAGGTTAACCCGCACTTGCCTAGGTAGGTCTGTGGATGGGTCCTTTCCTCCATTCCTCGGAAAGCACTTTAAGCCGTTGGTCGCGGCTCTCATTTTGTAGATCTTTGACAGCCGTTGCAGGTAGTCAGTGACCCGAAAGTCTGACAACCAGTCTTATCGCAGTTCCCAGTACTGCATATATTCTGTATTCCGCTGCATCTGGTTAGACTGGAAGCCGACCCCAACACAGTTGGGAAAATGCTATGCAGATAATGATGATTTTTAGTTATTTTGTGGAAAAAAACACTGAACATTTTTTAAACTAATGTATGTTGTATCACAATAATGCAGTCATTCAACTATAGACCCACTCTGCAAACCCTAGTAGTTTCTTTAATAAAAACTACAGCTACGGCGTAGCGAACGTGACGCTATTTGCTACGCCATGCAGCTACGCCGTAGCAAATAAACGAACAAAACGCTACGCGTCGACTCCGTGCTCTTTACTTACACCTCGGTACTTTTTATTCTTTTTACGTTTGTTGAACAACGTACTCACGTTTTTGTGGTTGTGTAAATAAAGCCGTTATTTGAACAATCACATGTAATATTTAAAGCTACCCTGTTTATTTTCTTGTAAAACCAAACTGTGACAAAAAATACACATAAGATAACACCACGCCTGTAATACCCAAAGGGTTCGCCAGTTATGTTTAAGTCCCATGTAATAGGGGGCGAGCCTCCATCAACCGGGCGCAAATCCAGACTCCGTGGCTGCTACTGCCTGATGGAAAAATCCAACAACACTTTGCCCGATCTGGGAATCGAACCCAGGAACTCATACTCAGCAGTCTCGCTTGCGACAACTAGGCCAACGAGGCAGTCCATGTTTATTTTATTTATTTATCACAAACCCTGCTATCATTACAGGAAATTTCTTAATGCAGTAGCGTTGTCCTTAATTAAACTATCTTAAATAATATAACACATACAATATTATTTCTGTGAATTCATTTGAGAGCAGCAAAAAAAAAAAGTAACCTATGAAATTGTTAACAAAATTCGATACAAATATGGAAATAACATTTTTATAATAATTTCACGCGGATGAAGGTCGCGGGGCACAGCTCAGCTACTAGCCCCAGTTGCTTCTTAAAACATCAGCTATCTGCCAATAAAAGTTCCGTCGAAATCGGTCAAGCCATTTCGGTGATTAGCCGGGACAAACAGACATCCAAACAAAAATTAAAAAAAAAGGTTTTTGTTATAAATACCGTATATACCTTCATATTATTATAATGCATTCAATAAAAAGAAATAACAAACAGACACTTCAATTTTATTTATTTGTATAGACTGCAAAGATTTATAGGTACTTGTAATTTGACATTTACACTATCACTCGAGTCAAAAAAACAAACCGCGACAAACAGACTGGCGAAAAAACCCCTAATTTCAATCCTTTACATAGAAACCAATCTCCATACAAAATCCACATAAAACTCGACTCAGTCTAATCTAAAGTCTAACCATACAATCATCCTATCAGATTTCAGCCTCCGACTTCACACATATTAGTTTTCAAAGCGACTTTGAACATGTCAAGCGAACCTTTACACGCGTCTGGCGAACCTTTATACGTGTCTGGCGTACCTTTATTAGCACTATCTATTAATTAACTTCATGTTTCGCAATATACAGGGTGTGGAAATAAGCGACAAGGTAGGAAAATGTCGTGGTTTTGTTAGAAAGCGCTTTATTTTTGTTTCAAAGTAAGAAAACCTGTTTTGTGCAAGTTTTAAACAATATGGGGTTTATTCATAAACGAGTTAATGATTAAAGTCTGTTTAATTATTCATTTTTCGATGTTCAAACGTCTCTGAACTTTATTCAGCGTTTGAGTTAACATCTCAGTATGTTTGTAGTTATTTTTATAAATTGAAGATTAAATAGATACAATGACAAAATCAGGTCATCCGTCACAAAATTTCAGGAAAAAAAAAATTGCAAAGAAAAATGTAACATCTCTGCAAAAGTGATGATTTTGTAAAAAAAAAAAAAACATTTATCATTTTGTGATTGCGCTGCGAAATAAAGTTGTTTTTTTTTTGTAAAATCATTATAAAACATTTATTGCGGAAAGCACATTAAGCCGTTGGTCCCGGCTGTCAATTGTAGACCTTTGAAAATCACTACAGGTAGTCAGCGGCCCGAAAGTCTGACAACCAGTCTTACCAAGCGGTATCGTATTACCCAGTACTAACTGGGTTGTGGAGGTCAGATAGGCAGTCGCTCCATGTAAAATACTTGTATTCAGCTGAATCCGGTAAGACTGGAAGCCGACCCCAACATAGTTGAGAAAAGGCTAGGCAGATGATGAACATTTAATAAGATAAGATAAGATATTTATTTTGCAAATATGGGTACATAAATAATTTTAATGCATGTAGCGTTCAATTAGTTTCACCCTGTACATTTTATGATGTGTGGTTTTAATCCTTAGTAGCTGTGGTACGATTAATTAATGTTTTAATGGGATATTATGTAAAATGGAAATGTTGATGACGCTTTTAATGACATGATGGGGCATGTGATAGTTATAGGTAGCTCTTTGAGTATTTTGCAATGCAATTTTCGGTCCGCCCTTTGGTCTAGTGGTCGGAATCGCGACTGCTTAGCATGAGGTCCTGGGTTCGATTCCCGGGTCGGGCAAATTTTTATTGGGTTTACCCATCAAGAATGTCTCAGTAGTAACCACGGAGTCTAGATTTATACCTGGTTGATGACAATAGGCTACTATTACATGGAACTTAAACATAACTGGTGAAATGTGGGTGTACTATTAGGTACACCTCTGCCTAACCTTTCGAGGATTGCAGGCATGATGTTAGGCATGTATGTAATTTAAGGTGTTTTCTTCAGTTTTACAATGTTTCTAAATTAAAAGAGTCGTTGGAAAAACTTATGTATACACCATTTGGAAACGAATTTCCGAGTCCGAACACATTTAAAATCTCAGTGTATTTCAGAGTTTTAGTTTACACTAGCCTTTGCTCGCGGCTTCGCTCCCGTTATGCATGGTAATCAACCCTCGGGAACCTTTTAAATGTAGCCTATGACACTCGGAGAAAATGTAGCTTCCTGCTAGTGAAAGAATGTTCTGAATCGGATCAGCCGTTCCGAAGGTTACCCCCTACATACAAACTTCCAAACGTACCTCTTTATAATATTTAAGTATTACAACTATAAGACACCGCATTATTTACAAATCCTAACAGAAGTTGGTTGGATAGTAGGATCGGGTCAATTTGCTACAATGATATTCCTATTCTATTCTGTTAGGTATAGGCAGTATTGATGGAAATGTTATGCAGTTACGAACAAAGTTATTTATAAACAAACACAAACTATTAAGAAACAAATTACGCGATGGATAAAATAAGAAATGAGTACATAAGAGGAAGTCTGAAAGTGGCGCCGGTAACTGAAAAGATGTGTGGTAATCGGTTGTCGTGGTATGGGCATGTGATGCGGAGGAATGAGGAAAATGTCGTGAGGAAAGTTTTGAGTATGAACGTGGATGGATATAAGAGTAGAGGAAGACCAAAGAAACGATGTATGGACTGTGTAAAGGATGTTATGGCAAGAAAGGAGGTGTCTGATAAGATGACGAGTAATAGAAAGAAAGAAGAAAAGAAAGAAAAAATATTTATTTATCGCAGGGACATGACGTGCATCATACAAAATAACAAAAAAAATACAATAAACATAGGAATAGAGAAGTATGGAAGAAGAAGACATGCTGCGCACCCCAATGAATTGGGATAAGGATAGGAGAATGATGAATATTTAGAAATAAGTCTCTGCTCAATGTCACAGTTGTTAGTCCACAAAACATCGCCATTGAATTTTGCGAGAGTGTGAAGTTTTTATGCTCCCGACTCAATAAATAATCGCCTGCCAGTTTCAAAAACACCACAACTACCAATGAAACAAAACAACATACAACTTAAACCCAAATCAGTCCATACACGAGCCTCGATTCACGATTACGGCGGCGACCTTCTCAAGATGAGCACAATCCATCGATTGACAAGCCAGGCCGATCCGTCAAACTTCACGGCCTTGTGTTAGTAAACATTACCTAACCTTCGTGATGGCGATCAGTTTGGAAGATAACAAAAGCTTTTCTGACTACAGATATTTTGGCCAAGGTCAAAATGTATGTGATTGCAAAAGCCACTTATACAACAAGTACCAAACAACGTGCTCTGCGATAGTGATGCGGGGTTGCGGCAGCCCACGAAGGAAGTGATGGGAAGAACTGGACAGGTTCCTTCAGAACTGGAAGGAGGATGTGAGGGTTCGTGAGAAGTAGAAGGAGTGGAGGGAGGCTTTTGTCCTTGAGTGGGACAGAGAAGGCTACAAAAAAAACAGACATTTATTTGTAGACATAAGAGTTCTTTTGATGTCAGATTATGTTCTGGTAAGTAATGAGTCCTAGAGTATTCGGGTTATCGTTTATAAGCATGTAGTGTTTAAAATCCCTTAACTAGATGGCCCGATGACCTGATGCGAAAGGACAGGGAATTGCGGCGCAGTTTGGGAGAGGCCTACACATATAAAGGGTGTAAAAGTGCTCTTGACGAAACCGAAAGGCACTTGTTTTCCCCGTCATAACGATTTTATTTTGTTCTAGACCATACCTGCTGACCATACCAAAGTTCTAACTTTTTCTCAAGTTTTGTTTTAAATACAAGTTTTTAATGTTAAAACTTCACTTTATAATATAACTTCACTAAATAATACCTCCACGACCCCGTACTATTCAATGCATCTATCAGAACAATGTTTTGAGTTCGTTACATTGAGTGTTACGGTAAAACGTGATATTCCACCCCAAAAAAAAGTCGTTTCCCAGCAATAAATTTTGCGTAGTACAGAATGTTTGGTTGACGGCTTCGTGAACTGTCCGTTTACACCTTGGATTTCCAGCTGAAAACTGCAACAGACTGCAAAACGAGAATTCACATAAGAGTCCCGACAGCCCACAATGTCTAAATATTGCATTCTTCGTAACAAAAGCCTGATGAATAAAAGCTAATCATACCTTTTCTGAAAGGTACAAATCAAACAGAAAAATAGTCAACGCAGTTTTTTTTGCATAATATAACATCACGCCTGTACTCTTATCCTCGAAGGGTAAGGCAGAGATGTACCGAATAGTAGACTCGCATTTCGCCAGTTATGTTTAACTCCCATGTATTGGTGTGCAGTAGGCTTACCCCCTATGGTAAACTTAATGCCATCAAACGGGCACAAAACTAGACTCCATGGTTGCAACTGAGAACTTCCTGGTGGAAAAACCCAACAACACTTTGCTCGACACGTGAATTGAACCCAGCACCTCTTGATCAGCAGTCGCGCTTGCAACCACTAGACCAATGAGGCAGTTCTTATATAGAAGGTGTTAGTATCCCTAGGATAGCGGTACAAAACAAAATTGGCGATCGTTTTATCAGTATGTTGACTGATGCAACGAATGTTATGAATGGCTGAACGAAATGCGATAATGTATCGATTGACAACTCATTTTGCAGTAATCTGAGTTATCGGTATTTTATTCAGCCAGGTACTACAAGCCTAATTATATTAGCCGACAACACTTTCATACAGGTCAGACATAGCAGCACTTTTAAATAAATTTTGAATAAAAAATTTAACAAAATGTTAAAAATGGTGGTGGTGGTGGATGGTATTATATAATATATATCTATAATAATTATAACTATTATTTTCATGGTCTTCTTTTTATTTAAGATGCTATTCACATTATGGGCGGGTTCGATTCCCGGTTTCGGCAGGCGATGATTTAAAAATCTTTGAACGCAGTTCTAATCATTTTTAAAATCAAAACGAAGTCTTCTTTCAGTAAAATTTCCTACATACAATATTTATGTACGTTCCTTCCGTGTGGCATAACCGTGGGACGCCCTGTATACATACATACAGGGTGTAAATAAACCCTTCACGAAGCCGTCAACCAAGCATTCTGTGCATCAAACTAAGTAACTTTACGCAAAAAAATTTGCTGGGAAACTATTTTTTTTTTGGGTGGAAAATCACGTTTTACGGTACGACTCAATGTGACGCACTCAGAACATTGTACTGATGGATGGATTGAATAGTACGGGGGTCGTGGAGATGTTTAATGTAAAAACCTTACTTTAAAACACGTATTTAAAAAAAAGTTGTGAAAAAGTTGGAACTTTGACCCTCAATATCTCCGTAACTAGAAGGTTCCCAAGTATGGTCTAGAACAAAAAAATTTTCGCATTGACGGAGAAAACAAGTGCCTTTCGGCTTCGTTAAGGGTCTATTTACACCCTTTATAATGTCGAATTTTCAGGATTTATTCTTAGTCTGAGTTGTGGCTCAGTGGTAACAACCCCGACTTCCGAGTAGCAGGTCTTGGGTTCAAATCCTTGCCAGATCGATTCAAAGGAACGGCGACAGTGGCTTGCCCGACAGATGTCAACCGTACCGTCCTTAACAATGAAAATACTGCATCTAAATACTATTCAAGTGTTATGTGTAGAGATCGAATATTCGGGTGCATAATATTTACCTAAAGTTGAGTGTTGACTAGTATGGAGTGCGAGTACGACTATCAAAATAATCATTTTTATAAGTCCAGTCATATTTTCTATTTTATTTTATTTGATTATACCACAGCAAAATTTGAATTCAGTTATTTCTCACACGCAGCAACAAAATTTTAAAATTGAAGCAATTTTTTACCTGTTTCCACAAAGAACATTGCCCACTTATTAGAACAACCGTGGCCTACAGTAAACACTGATAAATAGTTTATGGAATTATAGTTTAAGTTATTATGATCACCTTCTAGTACTTATCAGTTAAGAAAATAAGTCGCCATTTGGAAATAAAACAGTCTTAATTCTTTTTATAACATTTATTTTTTCTTAAGCACAGACGTATTCTATACACTTGCAATCACTTTTGAATGGTAAGTACATAATGTTTAATGGACAATTTATCGTACTTCGACAATTTCTAATTGTTGAGATCTCAAGCGCCTCATATCCACTCTACAATTCGCACAGCGAACTTTGCTTGCGCCGCCGCCAGTTAACCCCTGCGACGACTCATTCGAGACAGCAGAGCTGCTCGGGTCCATATGCGCGCCGGAGCGGATTGTAAAAGCGGGGCGAGAGTCCCAATACGTGCGAGGGCATTAGATGTAGGGCCAACAATTTCCACATTCTCATCAGAGTTGTCATTCAAAGAGGAGCCAGGATTCAAGTACGTTCGAGGGTCGTCATTCGGGTGAGGTTGATCGGAGTCCATTGTCGTAAAAAAGGTCGCAAAAAAGCACAAACCACGGCAAAAGAAAACTACGATAGCGAGTATTAGCAAACGCGCTAACGAGGAGGGGGATTACAGTTTACTGTCAAATACATGGCATCTGTCAAAGGACAATGTTGCCATATTTAGAAATAAAATTGATTATTTGCAACGATTGTTGGTTTCGATCAATTTAATTTTTATCTAAATACGGCAAAGCCGTAAAGGATACAGTGATTTTATCATTCTATGTTTATGTTTGTGTAGAGTATAGGATCTTTGTTCTGAGGTGTTTATGATCATAATAGTTTTGTCTTAAGATCGAGTAGGTTTCGTTTAAAGAAACTAAAATGGCCGTGACATCAGAAAAACTTTTCGCTATCATAGAAATATTTAAAATCAGTTTTAAATCAGGAATCCGACTAACGTATTGAGCAATATTATAAGCGCTTCCCAAAGTCAACACCTTATAATACTTAAGTTTTAATTCAAATAGTACCTAGCCGACAAGTTGCTTTTTTTTTTCGCTGACGGGTTTTAGTTTTTAAGTATTTTTTATTTCATACTAATCTTATATTTTATTTTATGCCATATAGTTTCTCAGCAAAGTCAAAGCTAAATAAGATGAAAGTATTAAGTGTACATCAAATAGGACTGAAGTGTACCTACACTGTTCATCATCATCATCAACCTCTTTTACTCCACGGCTGGATAACAGTCTTGTCCTTCGATTGCACGCCACTATGCACACAGGTTCATTTTTAATTAATCCAATCGATTAAAATTATTAATCGATTGGATTAATCCGTAATCGTTATATTTATTAAATTGAACAAAATTATAATGGCAACCCTAAACTTCGCCTGGAAGTCAAACTCGCATTGATAAAATGTTAAATAACTTATTTATTTGTTATGATCACGGCGTCATATTTAGAGATAGAACTTAAACGAATAATTCCTACTTAAAAAACTTATATTTTTTGATTTTCTTACAAAATGTGTCCGTGGTGGGCCATAATTGGGCATTGTCTTTTCTTGCCCAGTTTTAAACAGAATATGAATATTTATTATTCTATACTAAAATACATTTTATACACACTACATATTTTTTTACGAAATCCCGCGAAATCGGAAAAAAATATATTATAAGAAGCCGCTTCCACACTTTTGTACCCTTTGCCGTAAAAAATGTACTTTAGGTAAATATGCATCCGAATATCCCATCCCTAGTTATGTGTATTTGTATATTCTAGAATCAAATGTAATGAGAAAGATAAATGACCTCACAAAAACATATCATGTTACCAAACGGACAATTATTGAACAAGCTTGTGTTTGATATTCAGTTAATCAATCAACATTGACAACAACAGATTTGACAGCAGATATATTGATTGAGGTTGAAATAGAATTCTGGCTAAACCTAGAGACCGATCTAATAGTGAGCGCGACTGCTGAGCATGAGGTCCTGGGTTCGATTCCTGGGTCGGGCAAAGTGTTATTGGGTATTCCTATCAGGAATTTCTCAGTAGCAGCCACGGAGTCTGGATTTGTGCCCGGTTGATGGCAAAAGGCTCGCCCCTTATTACATAGGACTTAAACATAAAGGTGGGCGTACTATAAAGTACTTCTCTGCCTAATGCAATCGGGTCTATAGACCGACCGCTCTTAAATGGAATATTTTGAAGGTTGATCACGTATTGGTTCAATTAGTATCGTAATACCTACGTGGATATGGTTATTTTAAAGCAAATAACCTGTGGGATATTGCTAGGACTTTGTGGACGCTTAATGCCTTTGATGGGGCAAGGCGGAGGACTCATTAAAGCGGTCGGTCTACAGTCGGTACATCTCTAGTTAGGACACAAGCTTATTCGTGAATACTGAACAGATTTGTATGAAAAACCCATAGACAACTGTACAGAACACAAGGTATTGATCAAGCTTCAATGTACACAAAGAATAACCCTCTAGGCATTTGAAACCGCGAACAACAAGTTTTAAACGTTTTCATGAATGAATTGAGTGAGCACTTACAACTTACACAACCTCCAATTAGGAAACTAAAACATAACTTGAGATTGTATTTGCCAATTGAACACAAGTTCCGAGTGCCTGCATGAATTTACGACGTAAACGTGAAGTTAATACGAGCTATTTTTGTATCTCTCGATTCGAGCTATAGCATTTTGGTTTGATTTTTTTACGATAAGCATTATACAGGGTCGAAAGGACACCGATGCTAAAACTGTTACCATGTGTTCAGTACATCATTATGAAACCCCCACATAGAAATTTTTAAAATGACCGGAGTCATCTTAGTATTATATACTGAATTCACCCCATCAGTTTGTGGAGGGCTGTATAGAATAAAGTCCTACTACTAAATAAATATTATGAGCTGAAGAAGAATTTTCTAATCAAACAGTAAAACAAAATTATATAAAAAATACATAAGAAATATTAAAAATAAGACACGATACGATGCCCTGGCGGCGGTCCATTCATACTAGGCCCACAGACGCCCGTGGACTTACAAAAAGAAAAACCTTTTTACAAGTTCCTAATTTATTATTCACACAAATCCCCCCGAAGCACTGTCTACTTTTACTCTGGTTTTTTTTAAACATGTAACTTTTTCTCGTAGTCTATACTTAGACCCACAATGGACGCTGTTGTCAACGTTTTATTGAAGAAAAGAATAAAGTATAATGTCTACCTACCTATACAATACATAAGAAGTAGTGAGAAGGTATTGTATGTCGGTCGTAGATATTACTTGACGGACTTTTGTGGGCCGAGAGATGTCAGAAGTGGTTATTATTTTTACAAGGTAATGTAACTAGAACTACTATGTTGTCACTGTTTTAACCGACTTCAAAAGAAGGAGGAAGTTCTCAATTCGGTTGTGTTTTTTTTTATTTGTGTTACCTCATAACTCCGTCATTAATAAACCGATTTAAAAAAATCTTTTTTTATGTGAAAGGATATAGATTCCATAGAAATTTCATCAAAATCGATTTCGTGATTTGGTTTTTTTCTTCTTGTACAATGTTGACGTGATGGTCCATAATAACTTCTACTTACAATATAAAAATTAATACATGGCAAGAATTTGTGTGGTATACTACAACTAAAAAGGGTAAAATAAAAAAAATGCAACAAAATACCCGACTTCCAAAAAAACACTAAAAAAGTCCCGACCGACTTCCGAAACTAAAATCATTTTATAATTTTACTTTCGGAAGTCAATAATTTTACTTTCGGAAGTCGGTGCCAAAAAAGTCAATGAAACATCATCAGATATTTATCACCACCAAGAAACCTTGCCCCAGAAATTTTCCACAAAACAAACTTATAAACTCCAATTCTCATACGTTTTATGAATAATTTTCTTTACAGTACGAACAGGGAACTACTCGGCTGCATTATAACGCAGTCCGACTTTTACTTTCATAATGAAAACCTTTACTTGTGCACGGGAGCGTTCCCCCGACCCGTTTGGCTTTTGTTTTGCTCATTAGCCAGTGCTAACGTTCGGACCGACCTATGTATGTACACAGCAACATATGTTGTTTATGCTAAAAGCGTCTACCCACTGCACCGTATACCATAACCGTGCTAGGAACGTGTCAGGCAAAAATTATTCTTTGTATTGACCGTTCCGTCGCCGACCAACACCGTCGCGTGCCATACACGGACCGTATCGGAACGGGCAAAATATTTTCGCCGACAATTTTATTGTTGTTATGCACGGGTATGATACGCTGTTGATACGTTCTAGTGGGCATGGTAGCACGTGTCATATTTCTTTTCGTTCTTGACACGTGTATTGCGCGGTCATGGTATGGTACGGTGTAGTGGGCAGAGCCCTTGAAAGGGTGTGCCCTTACATGGGACTTAAACATAACTGGCGAAATGTGGAAGTACTTGTAAAGTACACTCTGGCCTAATCCTTCGGGGATTACAAGGCGTGATGTTATGTTAAATAATATCCATGTTTGGAAACTAATTAAAAATCTCTAAAATCAAATAAAAACAGAATAACAATATTTTTCTATTAGCAAGGCTTCAAACATTTTTGTTTCGTTTTGTTTTTTTTTTGTTTTTAGGATTTCTTTTATTTTTTGGCTGTTAATGTTTCCATAAAAACCATCTACATTGACATGGCAACGATTCATATAAATCGTGAAATATGTGCAACGAAACTAACTGTTAAAAATCCTATCTTCTCAAAAATATACGGGAGCCAGAACATAAAATGTGGTTTACAAACCACGTTTATTTTCTGCTTTCTCATATAACATCCCATAATTTTAATGACATCTAAAGCTACAGGGTGCTACATTTCAAACAGAGACAAAACAGAATTTAAATGAGAAATTACGCTACTCATAACCTCAAAGCTGTAAAATATATATAAATAAAATGAGAAACCGTGCAAACAGTAAATTATAAAAAAAGAAACTTCAAAGTAACCACAAAATTGTTTTTTATTTCTGTAAAAAGTTTTTATTTCTTCCTTTTAATATTTTTAGACTCGAACGTAACTAGTCGGGAATTCTAAAAATATTGGTACAGTTTTTAAATGCCACTCATTTTGTTAAGTTCTAATTAAAGTAATAACTTGAGTTTAAATAATACTTCCTTATAATCAAATCAATGAATACATTTATTTTTATGCAATAGACAAGAATTTCAACGAAGTAAGAACCATCAAAGAAAGCAACGCTAAGAATTATAACTTTCGGCAGTTCTAACTTCAAACAAATACTAAACTAGAAAATAAAAATTGTATCTTAAATAATCACTTATGCTCAAGTAATCACTTTGACTTGTTTATATATAGATACGGGTGGTTTTCGGTCATCATCTGTCCAGCCTTAGCCTTTTCACAACTAAATTTGGGTCAGCTTACAGAATAACTGAATGCTGCTGAATCATCATCAGCCTAAAACAGTCCACTGCTGGACATAGGCGTCTTCAATCACACGGCACCCTGCGGAGATCGTCGCTTCACCGAACCTGCGGGGGTCCCACTTTAAGCTGGCCAATTCACGTCTACCCCAACGACCATCAGTTCTACTCGGTCACTTCAGCTTACTGCAGCTGAATACCTAACAATATTTTACAATGTGAAACTGCCAACCTAACTACAGCCTAGGGCCTACCCAGTTCTACTTAATATTATAAATGCGAAAGTAAGTTTGTTTGTTTGTTACCTTTTCACGCCTAAACCACTGAACCGATCATCCTGAAATTTTGCATATACGTTGTCAAGGGTACAGAAACGGACATAGGGTACCTTTCATCGTGAAAAACGTACTTTTCCTGAAGAAAACAACAATAGCGTTCTTATACTAATAGATGGCGCCATGTGTCTTTCGAATCATGATTGAATTACAAGCAGAATACAAAACGTATTGATTGAAGCCGCGGGCAAAAGCTAGTTCTTGATAAGACTGGTTGTCAGAGTTTCGGGCTTCCAACAACTACTGACAACAACCCGTACAACTGAAATGTTGCGAATGGCAGCTTGATATTGTGAAATACGTACAATCACAATCTAATTCCCCCATCCCTTTCTATCATCGGACGAGCAGAGAGACGGCAAAGCGTCACCGTTATATGGTTGAAGTTCCACGGACCCGAACAAAGCGCTATGCTTCCACCTTCACAGCCGGCTTCTCTGTTCCCTGATCATTATAATCTAGACCTATTCAAAGTTCGAATGAATAGGTTGCTTCTAGGCAAGCGTACTGCCGTGTCGATGGCGCGTTCGTGTTCCACGCGCGCCTCAAGAGATGTCGGCACACAGGAAGGGGTACGCAAAGCTGCCGGGGCTGCGAGACTGTTCGAAACAGATACCGTGGCCCTGGAACACAAAGGGCAAAGAAGGAACATGGATGGGTTTTAGTCAGTACAAGTCTGACATTCCCTTCCACTCCACCCGATGATTTCCCATCCGAAAAAAAAGCGTGCTCCACCCTAGGCCGCATCATCGCTTCACATCAGGCGAGTTGTGGCCAGACGCAAGCCCATTTATTAAAAAAAAATACATCACATACTTTTAATACAATTACAAAGATCAACGTAGCCACCAGCTGGGTCAAACTCATCTATACATGATGACTGTATAAAATCCATAGACTTGCGAAGAAAATAATGAGAGAGCGTTCTTTTTAATAACATAAAGTTAAAAAACTCAATATGCTGTACGAGACAGCGCATGACAGTTTCATAAGGTCCCAAGAAAACCTTAATCCTGTCGAAATCCCAACCATAAACCCGTAGATACAAGGTTGAAATTAAGTCTGATTCGTCTAGAATTGAATTGAAACGTCGCAATGTATTCTTCAAATGCAATATAAATCTATGTAATGTCTTTATTTCGATTGAGTGACAATGGCGCACGATAGAATTTCTTATTTAATAATATATCGAAGTAACATTTGTAGTCTGTATTGTATGATGTAGCTAGATTGTCTAGCGGTCGCGAACGCTACTACTAAACATGAGGTCTTGGATTCGACTCCCAAGTCAGGCAAAGTGATAATAAATATTCTGCAAAGGGGCTCCACACTTACATTGTATTTGGGACGGGTCGATGATACACCATTTGGCCCGATTATTTCTACAGCGGCCAACCTGGGCCCGCAAACGGTTAAGAGATTTCCAGTTTGGCCACTGCATTTCAGTTAAGGGTGCATGACAGGAGCCTCCACGAGCGGTGTCCTGGACAGCTAGCACTCGGTAACGCAGAGTCTAGTTGACTAATCCTTTCACCACGATGGCTCAAACTCAAACTCTTTGCATAAAAACTGCATAGTGCATAAAGTACTAAAAACATTTAAGCCATCAACTCCTCAGTGTAGCTCCACAAACCACCGAGCTAGTTTGATATGCCATCCGTAAGCCGTTTGTACACAACTCAAAGTTAGCCGTGACTGAGTCAGTGTACAGTCGTTATAAGTTTTACTACCAAAGTGCAGTACTAAACATGTTTGTGTACGTTCTGAATGAGCTCAGAGCTGCTTAGGTGGTCGGGGATTATTATACATTTGCATGGAGAGAGGAAAGGGTGGGTAAAGAGAAGTGGACTTTATAAATTTTAGCATAGTCTTCAGATTGCATTAGACTTTCTGCAATAGTGATATTTTGAGGAAGAGATAGATTGCAAAACGTTTAATTTTTGCACTAAACATAATATTTGCTATTGAAGTTGCATTTGAGATGAAAAGGAGGATATGCTGCAACGGCAACAAATAAAGAGGTAGGGCAGGAAAATGATAATAAAATTACTTTTGGGGCGATAAACAAACAACAATTCCAAGCGTTATTTTTCAACCAAACGACTCGTTGTTCCATTAAAATCGAATAAATCGACCATATATTGACAACATAATTTTAATTACAAGAAGTAGGTATTGGACTAAACAAAATTACTCCTTTTCTAAGAATATTTACAATCGACACGCTAAGAAGACAAAGAAATAGTGGAAAAAGAAAACAATAAAACAAATACTAAGTATCTGCCATACGTATTCAAAAGTGCCTTAGGTACCTACATTTTGTCTATAGGTTAATTTGGTTGTGGCATCCTGTGACGTCGCTAAAGCCATATTAATGTGTGGTTTTGCCATCGTGGTCTGTTAATTAACTTTACTGTAGCCTTTTAATTATACTATCCTTAATTGGGTTCTGGTTATATTGAAGGTATGTATATTATGAAGATGAATATTGTTATGCGGCAGTACCCTTTGGGAGATCTAGCCGAACAGTTTAGTCCATAATAAACACTGCTATTATTTTAGTGTCACGTTTTGTATGGGTAATTTCGCCTATTTGTTGTAAGGAACTATAACCGGCTTACAGTGGCGAACGTACCATACAACTCGATTCCTACCGGTTTCCCTTTGAATGGCACAGTCAGTATTCTATAGAAAAATAATATAATTCATCAATCACATTATAAAAAAGTACTACGGCTTACCTCTTACAAAATTTGACCCTTCGCTACTGCCGGCTTATAATGTCGCGACCAAAGTTTTGAGTACGAATGTGGATGGGTATAAGAGAAGAGGAAGACCAAAGAAACGATGGATGGACTGTGTAAAGGATGATATGGCAAGAAAGGAGGTGTCTTATGAGATGACGAGTAATAGAGAAGTATGGAAGAAGAAGACATTTATTTATTTAAAATTGCGTAAATAACACCTTAACAACTATAATGCCAATGCGATGTTACTACCAAATGGGAAGATATTTCCAAAGCTGCATCGACCCCAAATGAATTGGAATAAGGATAAGAGAAAGAAAAGAAAGAAAAAATGTTTATTTACATGATGTGCATCATACAAAATGATGAAGAATGATGATGAAGCGGCTTATAATGTTCCCACTGTTGCATAGGCATGAGACTCAGAAGGTTGGAGCTGTGTAACACACACGCGGGCACAGTTCAGGTTGGTCCGTATAATTGACCGACAAAGGGCCGACACCTTCACCCGTTCTTTGCATCCGTTCGTGAGCGGCTGGCCAAGACAGGAGATAGACCACTGTGTTGCCCAATTTCTCACAGGTCGTGGCAACTTTTAAACTTGCGTTTTTGCACATCAAATCTGTTGGGAGTGTATTTTTTTTCAGAATGAACGCAATAGTATGTTGCATTCTGTACAGGCTTCATCTAGAGTTATTTACTATACGGACCTTACAGAAAGTACAACAAAACGTGCGTTCAAGCGTTTTTGCCATACTATTGTACTACTTGGGGGTGTTCAGAACTTTTCTTTCTTTAGAGAATATCTCATTGCTGAAAAACAAAGCTCCAGTAATCGGTAAAATAGTAATTAAAGGCACAAACAAATACAAATACTCGAAACATAAAGACACTCTCTTACAACCACTCAAGATTCCACAAATATCGAAACACACATACCTAACCGACTCCAACGTTACCAGGCACCACGTAAAACATTGTATAGACCGGACATATCATGCTGTCGTGTGGTGACACCTTTATGATGAGGTACCTTTGTCTTAGCAAGAATAGAACATCTGTGTGTTATGTGAAAGTAAATTGTTTTTCTGAAGATGGAATTAAGTTGCTTGTTCAAATGTCTAGGACATAGACACTAGTATTTATTACTTCTAAGAGTGAATTCCACAAATAAATTGAACGCGTTCAGCCAGCATATTGAAAACTGCGTTCAAGAGCTGTTAGTGTGAGTAGTCTATAGTAATCTCACTCGGACGCAGTTTAAATGCACTGATTGCGTTAAGTTTCAGTGGAAGAATTTGATTAAAGAAATAAAATATTAATGTTTCCATAAACACTGCTTACCAAACAATTATTGATGGTGAATATGGTGATGCTATAAGTACGACGTAGCCACGCGTGGAGGAGACCTAGCTCCAGCAGTAGACGTCTGTCATTGTCAACTGATCTAATGACTGAATCTTGAGGATGATTATAAGCCAAAGCAAAGAACCCCTGAACATAGACACACAGGTGCCGAATCGGTTGTGGAATTTGGATTATTGCTGTCTTTTTCACTCTGTTAAGACAAGAAAGAGATGGACGTTAATTGGAACCGTATTTAGTTGTCCGTACGTACAAACATAGCCGACTGAACGTATCAACTATAATTTTCTCTCTCTCGTTTAATTTAAGTTGAAAATAAACTTTCTAGAAACCATATACCATATTATTAACCTGCTGCAGTATATGTGTTACAAATTGGCTCAATTTATCTCAAATGTGAGATGCTGTGATCTTATTACACTGTGATACACTTTAGATATTAGAATCAAGTTACTGGCCGATGTTGTTCTCCTCATCGCTGACACTGTGTAGTTGTCAACAGCCTCGGACACCACGGCCTGTCATACAGCTGAAGTGCGGGCCGTTTTGCCCGGCACGCGAATATAAACAAAATCATCCGACGAGCTCTTGCTACCGTCGGCGTTCCAACTGTATTAGAACCCAATGGCTTAGCACGCGGCGATGGCAAAATACCGAACGGCATGTCATTGTTTCCTTGGAAGACGGGTAGGAATTTGATACTTTCATACTTGGAGACCTACAGTTGACCAAAAGGCATCTTCACCTATTAGGTGTCAGCTGACCTAATTATCTGGATATTATTACATGGAGTGACTGCCTATCTGACTTTCACAACTCAGTTACTAAGTAATGCGAAAGAAAGACAGAAAGTTACATCAACAAAATTTGTTATTCTAGACATAAAAATAGTTCTTTCTTCGTCTTGGTCTCGTTCGGTCGTTTTTGTTACTTAAAAATCTCGTAAAAACAAGGGAAGACAAAGCGATGTTACTTCATCTTACGCACAGATTTCCAATCGCTTCAATTTCATCAAGAACCCTTCCCAAACCTAGAAAAGAAAAAAGAATAAAGGAACATAGACCCTGCTTACGTCACAAACTAAAAACATCCTCAACCCACATTGTATGAGCAATGAACCCAGGTGTGACTGTCACTTTGAAGAAGGGCCCATTCGTTTGTGTTGATTGACCCGCTTTAGGGAGCCCCCTATTATCGCCAGCGCCCATTGTGTGACGATAAGAGGAATTTCTATGGATGGCCAGTTTCGACCTTAAGTGTGGACGTAATGGCGTGGGATGGGAGACAATGGAAGTGTTTAGGCTTTGTCTGTATGTATTAGTTGTGTGTAGTACGGTTTAACTTAATTTGGTACAGAACATGGTGTTTTTTGTCTTAAGAATGCCTTTTGAGCAGTTCAATTAGTTACTTCTATAACGAAAACAATCTTTAACGTAAAATACGATACTTTTAAATATGAATAGAAATATAAAGGTTTATGAAAACGAAGTCAAATTAAGAATATTAAAAAGGAACATGTAAATCTTTCATCAAATCAGAGGTATCCCTCAAGGCAACATGTTTGGCCCGTTGCTATTTTAATGAGCAATTAAAACATACAAAAGCTTTGTTGTTGATGTTATATATTTACATCTCACTTCTTAGCAAAAAGGTAAAGAGCTTTATTAATTTGACACACCGTTTTATTTAAAACAAAAAATACAATTTATAATTTTTTTTTAAGATCATAAGTCCAAGTTTACAAAAACAAAACGTCAGCCGAGAATCGTCAACAAGAAAATTTACTTCAAAATTCTTAATAGAAAAGGGCTTTGATCAATTTCAGTCGTAAAATAATTTGAATACGTAATAACACAAAGGAGACAGACCCTTCTTAGCTTTTATCTTTAAAAAGACGAAAATATCGCAATACGGTTTGAAATTGCAAACCTATCGGAAGCCTGTGTGGGCAGAGGGAGTCTTGTTACACCTTAGGCCCTAGCACGAGCGCGCGTTGTAAATATAACGTAAATACGTCGAGTTTAAAATTAAAAATACTCGTTTTAAATTTAAAATACTCGTAATACTCGTACTCCCATAATAATATTTTTGTAATTTTAAGTATTTATTCATATTTATAGATGATACTGATTGTGCTTGTTGAAAACAATTTCACTAAAATGCTACAGAATAATTGTAGTTTCGATTCAAAAATCGACGTATTTATGTTACGTTTACATCGCGCGCTCGTGCTAGGGCTCTTTGCGTAATATTATTTGGAATTGATACTACCTTTTAAGAAGAAAAATACTTTACTACTTTTCTAGAGTATTATTCCCAAGGAACAGTCAGTAAAAATACTAGCCTTTTCCCGCGGCGTCGCCCGCATGGACGTCGGAAATGATCACACAGGAATGAACTATTGAATTAAAAAGAATCCATATCCTATGTCCTATTCCGAACAACATACAGCGTGGAAGGGACACCGACGCGAAAACGATTACCACGTATTCAGTAAGTAAATCATTCTGAGCCCCCCCCCCCTACATAGAATTTTTTCATGGATTCCACCCCGTATAAATTCAATTTTCATAGAAATCTGTTCAGCCTTTTAGATTAATACAGAGTAGTTACCAGACAGACAGAGTTACGAGTATGTGAGCACTCATAATACTACAAAGCATAAACGCAACTTTAATCTGTTGCCTTCACCCTGTCTAGCAAAACCATATTATCTAAAATAATTTCGCTACATCATAATTAAGGCTTATTCTAAATCAGCACATAACTGCGCCCAAACAACACATTTTCATTTAATTAAGTCGTTAAAACTTATGTGTTAGCCATTAACAGAGTATTAGTAAAATGTATAACAATGACTTAATGTACTTCATAACTGTGTCTAAGTACTTATGCCTGCGTTCCCTTGCATTAGAGGGGACCTACTAAATCTATACAAATAAATAAAACTGATGTTTGTGTTTATAATTTCAAAATAACAGCTTTTTACTGAATGCACATCAAAGTATTAAGGGTGTAAATAGACCCTTACCGAAGTCGAAAGGCACTTGTTCTCCCCGTCATTTTGAATTTTTTTTTATATTCGAGGTCAATGTTCCAACTATTTCACATGTTTAAAAAAAACTAGTTTTAGGTCATAACTTTACTTTAAGTAGCTCCATGTCCCATTTACTATTCAATGCATCCATCACTATAATGTTTTGAATGTATTACATTGAGTTTTACCGTAAAATGTTATATTTCATCCCCCAAAAAAAAAACGTTCACAGCAATATTTCTTGCGTAGGGTTACTTAGTTTGATGTACAGAATGCTCGGTTGACGGCTTCGTGAAGGGTCCGTTTACACCTTGCATTGATACAAGAATAGAACAATACGATTAATCTTCTGGTAGTACAGACGTCAGCACATCAAGCTACCCGAAACTGTCAAATTTTCCCAATCAACCTTGAACCTAATGCTTTAGCGATAAAGTTAAAAATCTATTGAAGAAATTTGACAGATTGTATTAGCTTGATGTGCTCGCGTCTGTATGGATCGTTTAAGCTCCAATATTTAGTAAAATAAACATTCAACTTACACCTTCCATTAATCTTCCATTTTTCTTTCCGAAATTATATTTAATAAAATACACGGAAAGTCAAATACTTGTTAAAGTATCATTAGTCAAAAGTTCAGACACAAAAAGGTATTTAAACACACTTTACTTTTAATTCTTTGCTCAAGGGATTTGGTGCTGCCATTTAGTCTTGGTTTTCAGCTAAATATTAAGGATCTTTTTTCGATATTATATAGGGTGATTGGTAATTAGTGGCTCATGATAACAAACAGCTTTCCTAAAGAAACATTTTTTTATACTCATTCACTTTTATCACAATAATATTTACGAAGCAGGCTTGCAAGCCGCGCGGGAGCTCTGCCTACCCACTGTTGCACGATACGATAGTAATGAGACAGAACGACGTTACGCGGCTAACAGCTGATAGGTCAAAGGCGCGCGCGTGAGTTTCATACGGCTGTTGTGTTATTGTGATAAAAGTATTAAAAAAAATCTTTCGAAAACTTGTTTGTTATCATGAGTACAATCACGTGTTTGAGTATCGGTTACTATTTACCAATTCAAAATAAGGAGCTGAATGCATCCTGTCAGTTTGTGGAGGGCTGTCCCTTGCACCTTGTATACTAAAGCATAAACAAAGTCTCCAGGTATAAAGGTCTTGCCCGTATACACGAGCAGTAGGTAACAATCAAATGAAAACAAAACATCCTCATTTGACATCAGTATCCGGTAAAA